>CM057453.1:1125495000-1130862500 GCA_016271365.2 Neoceratodus forsteri | reverse complement strand
TCTTGAGGTTTAAGAATGCAGTGTTGTGTATTTGGGCTATCATGCACTATTGCTTACTTTTTCTTGTTCAAGCAGTCAGTCTCTGCCATCCGTGAGCTGAACTTCTCGGCCATCTGCCAGCCAGCTCACGCACATGATGCTTTAACTGCCCCCTTGTCCTATGTACAGCGCTGATGGGGTCAGTTGCATTGTGATGGATCTACTAACACTGAATGAAAAGTTGTTCTGCGTTAGTAGCTACATTACTACTGCAGCAGAACAACTTTTTAAGTGTATGGATCTCCACACACAATGATGTTCCACCATACACTATAAATGGCTACAACACTCTGCAGAAACTATATTTGATGTTGTTCTGTCCTGAGGTGCTCTCCCTTCTATTGGAATTTATTTTCTTTGTAATCAAAACTGCTATTTTGGAAAAATATGTGCAAATAATCCATCATCTTCTGATTTTTAGTTACTTTAAAGACAAGGATTAGATCACTTTTCAGTCTCCTCATCTGAAGACTATACAGACTTCACCAAGCCTCTTCTCATGTGTCTTACCCATCAGACCCCAGATCATTTAGTGCCACCTAGGCTGCATGCTGTTTTCTTAATATCTGATCACTGATACAGTGACCCAAACTGGCTGCAGTATTTAAGATGTGGCCTCACTTGTGACCTGTGCAGAGGCAGTAATAATACAGTATCTTCTGTCTAAACTTTTTCTGATGCATTCCTGTATTCTATTGCATGGCAACTCGAATTGCTGAAGCTTTCAACTATTTTCCAACCATCCTTCACTGCCTAGTCAACTCACTTGTTACTGTTTAGTGAAATGGCAGTAGCTGCATTTTCATGGCATTGTTCATAAATATCACAGCATTCCTTAAGAGCATTGTTTGTAAATATCACAGCATTCCTTAATATCATTGTTTATAAATATCACAGCATTTCTTAAGAGTTGTTTAGTCTGCCTTCTGAAATGGAACACATAAGCACTCAGCTGAAATTAAAGCTTATAGTACGTAACAGCTAGATGCAAACCAATACTAACCTTTTACTAATTCATAGAATTAAACACTGCACAGATTTGGAAACTCATTGAACAATGCTACACCCCTGAGTTGAGGGAACAGCTTAATGTGACTTGTACTGTACAGATTTATGAACTCCCACTCACCCATAAACAAATTAGCAAAACTGGGAGCTATTGTGGCCTCCATAGCACTGCCACATACCTGTAAATATAACTGGTCTTGAAATAAAAAAAACATTACTAGTCAAGACTGCTTCAGCCAAATCTAATAAAAATGATGTGGGAGTTAATAATAACTCTTCTTCAGTTCTAGAATCTAGAAACAATTGCAAGGCCATAACCCTTCATGGTGGGGAATAACACTATAAAGTGACGTCACATCTATTGTGGCAAAGAACCAATCTGAGCCCATGTCTAAATTTTCCATCACATTAATAACTTCAGTAGAATCCCTAAGATAAGATCCAAGATTCTTTACTAAAGGTTGCAGATAACAATCCACAAAAATAGATATAGGTTCAGTTAGCCAGCCCCTTCCCAAAATAATAGGGCAACCCAGTGGACAAGTCAAATCCTTGTGTATTTTGAGTAAGGTATAAATGACTGGAATTACAGGACATGTAACCACCATGGCTTTATACAAAACATCAGTAGTATATCCTTTCGCAAGTGCCTCGTTCAAGATTATATCAATATTACTCTTGAATCCTAATGCTACCTTCTTGTCAATTTTTCTATAGAATGCAGCATCACCCACTTGTTGTTTGATCTCCTCAATATGTTGTACTTTATTCTGTAAAACTACAGCACCATCTTTATCTGCAGTTCTGATGACTAAATCTTGATTTGCCCTTAGATCTTGAATGGCCTGTTTCTCTTCATGACTGCAATTAAACCTGTTATTACTGGGGGAGAAGGGGCACATCGTAATTTATCCAAATCAAGTTCACATTTTTTAATGAATAAAGAAACAATAGGATTCAACATAGGGCAATATTCCGATCTTGGTTGTAAACCCCCCACATTAATACCTGGGGGGTAAGCCAGGGCTTGCCAAATAGTGTCTGTTGGGAGCTCTCCTGGTGGCCTTGCCTGGAGGGCAGCAAGCCCCAGGCATGGTGGGGTGGAACGGTGCAGGGGCTGAGCCCTCCTCGGAGGAGATGGGGTACTGGGACCAAAATAAAAAGAACTGTGAAAGGAGAATAGGACAATTGTAACCAATATTTACCTTACCTGATTTTTTCTTACAGAGAAGTGCATAAGCCTCAACAGGTTATTCACTATTTGAAATGCTGTGTGGTAGATAACATAGAGGGCCACTATGTGTAATAAACGAAACATGGGAAGATAACCCCACTCAGAAAAAAATCAGTTACATCGTATATGTGTGCCATGAGAAAGAAGCTGGTAAAATATGTTGAAATTGCCCATAGTAATCAGGAAGAGGCTCAAAACCAGCAGAAGGCATATTATGAACATGGGGTAAAAGAAAATGTTTTTGAGCCAGGTGAAAAGGTCTAGCTACTGTTACTCACTTCAGAAAATAAACTGTTAATGAAGTGGCAAGGGCCTGATAAAGTGCTTAGACATACTGGTGTGGTTAACTATGAAACTGAGACCCCTGATAGGAGCAATCCTACCATGATATACCATGCTAACCCCCTCAAGAAATAGGTTGAAAAAACACCAAAGGCTGCTTTGCTAGTTTTACCAGAAACTGATAAACATATATCGATATAGCTTACTACATACTGAAACAAACTGTAACTGCTGAGGCTGTAAAGGTGAATACTTCCTTAACCCCTGAACAAATCACAGAAATTCATAACTTACTAAAGACATTTGATAGTACTTTTACCACTGTGCCAGGCTGAGCTAAAGGTGCCAAGCATGTAATAATAACAGGGAATGCTTGCCCTATCAGATAAAAGACATACAGACTACCAGAGCGGTTAAGTGCAGACGTGGTTAAGAAAATACAAAAAAAATGAAAGAATTGGGTATCACAGAATAGTTGAGAAGTGCTTGGTCATCACCAGTGGTGATTGTGAATAATAAAAAAGAAGGGTGATGTAAGAATCTGCCTTGTTTTTAGGAATCTTAATCAAGGTTCAGAATTTGACAATTGTCTTACGCCCAGGATAGATGATTTGGCAGAGAGGTTGGGGAATGCCAAGTACATCAGTACACTTTATTTATTTATTTATTTCAAAAGTTTCACCAGGAGAGACATACTGAGCTATAAACAACTCATTTCTAGATGCGTCCTGGGGGAAACGGTAGAAGGGAGTATATACATATGTAATCAGAGTATAAAATATTATCAGAGTACAAAATATTTACAGAGTTTAAAAACACAGTCACATATATTACATCATAAATTAAACATTGATAATATACATTGAAAGGCACAGAACATTTACAAAATATTATTTATAGAAATGAAGCAACAGCAGTAAATACAGTAGCCTTCAAGAACGGTGGAGAGTGGAAGCAAGGGAGGACATAGCAGCCAAAAGGGACATCCATTAAGGGGAGAAGAGTTAGAGAAGTGGAGAAAGGAGAAGGTAGAGCGGATGGAGGGGAGGCAGGGTCCAGTCAAGTCATTTTTATTTACCATAAACGCTTTTCAAAAAAACAAAGTGCCTTTATAAAGATACTAAAACTATAATGTAACATTATAAAAATAGTTAAATTCATAATAAAAGGGTGGCAAAATCTAGCAATCACTGGGAAATGCTAAATTAAACAGATGCATTTTCAATGCAGTCTTAAAAGATTCAGCGGTCAGGCACTCTCTAATCCGATGAGGTAGAGCTTTCCAGAGGGCATGCCACAAAAGTGAAAGATCTGTCCCCAGAGGTCTTCAAACGGACCCTGGGAACCTCTAGCAATCCCTCGTTGGTGGAGCAAAGTGGACGGGGGGACACTAGGGGCAGAGGAGATCTTGCAGATAATGTGGTTCCTGTCCATGTAGGGCCTTATAGGTCAGAAAACCGACCCTGAAAGTGATTCTCCAACACACCAACAGCTAATGCAGTCCATGGAGCACAGAACTGACATGACAAGATATAGGTAAGCCAGTCAACAACCTGGCCACTGCATTCTACACCAGCTGCAGGCAGCCGATGTCCACCCCTGGCAGCTCTAGGTACAAAGCGTTGCAGTAATCCAAACAGGAGGTCACAAAGGCATGGACCAATGTTGGAATATCAAGCAGAACAAGGTGTTTTATCCAGGCGATCATTCCTCAGATGGTAAAATGAGGTCTTGACAGAAGCAGACACCTGAGATTTAAGTATCAGCCCACTATCGAACATAACACCCAGATTCTGCATCAGATCAGATGCCATCATCTAGCTGCCTCCCATTGAAACTCCAGATGGCTGGCCAGCAGACAACCCCTCTGCCTGACAACCTGGGTCCACAAACAACACCTCAGTCTTATCAGGGTTCAACTTCAATCAGTTGGCACTCATCTGGTCTTGAATCTAAGTAAGGCAGTTGTTGAAAACTGAGACAGCTTCACCCTGTTTGGGTAAAAAGGACATGTATAGCTGAGTATCATCTGCATAGCAGTGAAAACTCAGTCCATACCACCCTATAATGTCCCCCAAAGGCAGCATGTACACTGTGAACAACTTGAGTGATTAAACTGAGTTCTGTGGCATCCCACAGGACAGGAGGAGAGGGGCCAAGGAAAAACATTCTGACACCTCTGAGTCCTGCCTGTGAGGAAAGAGTGGAACCACCTGAGGACTGTACCAGTGTGCTAGGATGTTAATAAACAAACATCAGGTATAGCTTAAAATTTCAACTTCCTTTTCACTCCTCTCCTATCTTCTTTCCTTTTTCTGACTATCCTTTTATTCATATCAGGGTGGCCAACCTGATACTCTTCATTCTTATCTATCCCTTAGCTGAAATGCAGCCTGAACCCCCTCCATTTTGTCTTAAAGACATCCTTAAAACTTGTTCCCCATTACACAAGTTCCTTAGTCGTAGTTAAGAAAACAAAGGTATCTGTGTACTGAGTCCAAGGCTACTGTTCAAAAAGTTATCATTAGGTTTCTGTTTCCAAATGAAGAAAGGAGACATGGTTTTTGTTTAGTTAAGCTGCCATGTGTATCCTAAGTCCTTTGCAAATGAAAATGTGGATTCTGCCTTCTTAATGGTTCTAGAATAGAAAGTCATACCCTTGCAAAAACAAACAGATAAAGGAGCGCACCCTTGTCTGTTTGGGTTTCCAAGATAAATGCCCTTTTCTTCTAGTAAAAAAGAAAAAAGGTGAAAAAGATAATATGATTTCATAGAAATATCAAGTATAGTTACCCTGTTTACTGAGATAGGTCCTCAGTAGCTGAGACAGGTGCTGCTACAGGGCTGGCTGCCCACAGACTGACAAGTTTTATAGACCCAGGAGAGAGTGATGTCTTGAGGGGAGGAGCTAAGCTAATGCTCTGACATCATTAGCCCTATAATTAAGCATTTAACTCCCTTCTGTCTTGGTGTGTTGCATTAAATGAACATATGTTCAAATGATAAGGACTTGAACACATTGTTTGATGATGCAAAATGTATGTATGGTGTATCCAAAGGCTCCAGTAGATCTTTTTGCCTTAATAAGGGTGTCACATGACTTATGAGGTCACTCCTGATTGACTTAAAAAGTGCTCCTCTAGGGGGCTCAGACAGGTGTGGTGATCAGTAGCTTGCTGATCACAGTGAGAGAAGGTTCTAGTGAGATTGTGCCAGTTTTCAAATTGTTCCATGGAAAGGAGAGACTGCAGGAATTCTTTTATGTTCTCTGAAGGAAGAAGAATAATATCCTGTGTTCTGAAGGTGTGAAGGACTAACACCATTTATTTTCCTTTCTGTATACAAGTATTTTTTTTTTAAGATTTATTGAGACAATAAAATGATAAACGCAGAAGTATGCATTTTTTATGCATCTTAAACTGGTTGTAAGATCTGTTATTGGAACCCACACTACCACAACTGGTGTCAGAAGTGGGATTTCAACCTCAGGGGTATCAGAAGGTACTGCAGAGGGGGTGTTGCACTGTAAATATTCTGGCAGATGCAACAACCAGAAGAAGTGGAGCTGGATTCAGTACATTTGACCAGGTCAGTCAGATTGAAGACTGGAGTGCAGTTGTTGTCCGGGATTGAACCTACCACCTGACCAAAGAAGATGGAAGAAGGAGCCATGGCAGTGGCTGGAACTTCAAAAAGGGAGGAAAGCCAGATGACCCCAGCACCAGAGGACCTGAGCGAATTATTGAAATGGCTTTGTCTACGCCAAATTGAGATGGAGTGCCAGAGAGAAGAAGACCAGAGACAGAGGGATGAAGGTTGGAGGATACAGGCAGAAGAAAGACAGAGACAGGATGAAAAATGGACAGCTACTCTAAAAGCTATACAGGACATGACACAGGGGCAGACACAGAGGACTGTCCCTAGAGACATAAAATTAACTAAATTAATGGAGGTTGATGATATCGAGGCCTACCTGATAACCTTTGAGAGGGTGGCTCAAACCTACAACTGGCCCAGAGATCAATAGGTGATTCGTTTGGTCCCATACCTCTCTGGATGGGCACAGATAGTTTATAGTCAGCTAAGTGGAGCTGACAGTACCAACTATGACAGAGTCAAAGAAGAAATATTATGTAGACATAATATAAAAGCAGAAACGTATAGACAGCGGTTTCGGTCCCAGAAAATGGCCAACCTGGACACCCCAAGGAAAACTTACGCTCGTCTGAAGGACTACTGTGGTAAGTGGCTGCAGCCCACTTCCAAAACCGTGGCTGAAATAATGGAACTGATAATAATAGAACAGTTTATCCAGATACTACCAGGGGATGTTCAATTGTGGGTGAAGGAGCATAAACCCGAGACAGCTGAAAACACCATCAAGTTGGCAGAGGACTACTTGGCAGCACGAAGCACTCGAGCTAGAGGTAACCAGAACAACTCAGTACTATCCAGCACACTGGTAAGGCCACCTTTTTATACTTCTCATAATCAAAGACAATATTATCGAAGAGAGAGAGGTGGGAGAACTCCTTACACCGAGATTGTATGCCATGGTTGCCTTGGAAAAGGACATATTGTAAGAAACTACCCCAATAAAAGAACTGATTTGGCACATCTTGCCCTAACTAATTTTGGGAATGTGACCTCAGTGGGTATTGGGGAACAACAGACTTTAGGTCTGCTGGACTCTAGGAGTATACAGACTTTGGTTTGAGCTGATTTAGCTCACAATATGCCTAAAAATGACTCAGCTACCACTGTCCGTTGTGTTCATGGAGACATATATAAATACCCCACAGCATGTCTAAACATAACTGTAAACAAAGAAAGCCATGACATGTTGGTAGACCTTGTTCCACACCTTCCCGTACCCATAATTGTTGGACAAGACTTTCCCCATTTTGATTTATTAATGCAACAACATAAAACCTTTCCAGAAACAGTCAATGTGGTCACTAGATCCCAGGCCAAAACACAGCCCTTACAGGAAGTTTTTCCTTTTGAGGAGGACTATTTTGAAACTGTTAGTACAACCAAGAAATCCAGAAAGGCCAAGAGAAGAAAAAAAAGGGCCTGGAAGGAACTGCAACAGGCTGAAGGTCAATTTTGTATTCCAGGGACTACAGTACAAGACATTGTACAGGACCGAAAATGTGATAAAACTTTACAACCTTTATTTTCACAGGTAGACAAGGCTGGACATCCTGGACAATCTTGTTTTATACTTAATCATGAGATACTGTATAGAGTCGTTATAGATCCTGATACAGCTGAAGAGATTGAACAATTGGTAGTACCTAGCAAATACAGGGAGCAGATAATGCACCTGGCCCATGACATCCCCATGGCTGGACATGAGGGCAGAGATAGGACAGTGCAATGGATCTTATCCTGGTTTTGCTGGCCTGGGGATACATCAGGATGTTGCTGCTTATTGTCGGTCATGCCCACAATGTCGGTTAGTAGCAAAAGGGGGAAAGCAGGATTCAGTACCCTTACAGCCCATTCCCTATGTAACTACTCCATTCGATAGAGTAGCAATGGATATGGTAGGTCCCTTATTAAAGAGTTCAAAAGAGAACCAATACATTTTGGTTATATGTGATTACACCACTAGATGCCCTGAGGTGATACCAATGAGAACAGTCACTGCCCCTCGTATTGCTGAGGAATTGGCTAAAGCATTTCACCGGATGGGTGTACCTAAGGTTATTTTGACAAATCATGGTAGTAATTTCACATCTATAATGTTACAGGAATTATACAGTTTATTAGGGGTATCTGCTGTAAGAACATCACCGTACCATCCTCAAACTGATGGGTTAGTTGAGCGTTTCAACAAAACCATGAAATGTATGCTGCAGAAATATGTGCGGGAGGAAGGTCGAGATTGGGGTACGTTTTTACCTTACTTACTCTTTGCATACAGGGAGGTGCCCCAAGCCACCACGGGGTTGTCCCCTTTTACGATGCTGTATGGCCGTAACCCTAGGGGCCCATTGGATGTTGTTAAGGAGCATTGGGAACAAAAGGATAATGTGGCCTGCAAGAACATATTAGAATATATGACCTCCTTAAGAAGACGATTGGTAAAATATGTGTCCATAGCACACCAGAATGTAGACCAATGGCAAATGAAACAGAAAGAATTATATGATGTGGGGCTAAAAACCAAAACATTTGTACCAGGAAAAAAGTATTATTGCTACTATCTGCCACTGAGAATAAATTGATGATGCGTTAGCAAGGGCCATATATAGTATTACATCAGACTGGCCCAGTAAATTATGCCATTAAAATGCCAGGGCATAGGCCACTTAAACAAATTTACCATGCCAATCTTTTAAGGAAGTGGGTAGAAAAATCATCAACCCCGGAGTTATTCATACATCCTGAACAAGGGAGGACAGAATTAGACATGGCATATGACAGGCTGGATAAAACAGGGAATGAGACTGAAATTCAGATTAATACAGAATTGACCCGAGTACAAAGGGAAGAGATTGATCATCTCTTGGAGTATTTTGCAGATACATTCACAAGAAAACTAGGGAAAGCAAAAGGGGTGGTACATGAGATATGGGTTACACAGTCAAAACCAATCTATCAAAAACCATATAGATTGCCTGAAAAGATTAGACCAGATGTAGTTGCAGAAGTTAAAAGAATGGAGCAAGCAGGAGTTATTGTTCCATCTCGTAGCCCCTGGTCTTCACCACTGGTTGTGGTACAAAAAAGAAGAAGGAATCAGGCTTTGCCTAGACTTCCAGAAAATTAATGAAGTTTCAGAATTCGATGGGTATCCAATGTCACGCATTGATGATCTGTTAGACCAGATAGGTTCTGCCAAGTATATTAGCACACTTGATTTGACTAAAGGGTATTGGCAGATACCCTTAGCACCCCAAGCTCAAGAACTCACTGCTTTTTTTTTCCTTCCGCTTGGTTTATATAATTTTACTACTATGCCATTTGGTCTTCATGGGGCACCGGCTACTTTCCAAAGATACATGGATCATGTTTTAAGACCACATAAATGTTACAGAGCAGCCTATTTGGATGATGTTGTCATTTACAGTACAGACTGGGACTCTCACTTAACACACCTTAGTGCTGTCATACAAAGCATCAAAGACGCTGGTCTTACCATCAACCCGTCTAAATGTACTATTGCCAAAGCCGAAATGCTCTATCTAGGCTTCATATTTGGACATGGGGTGGTTAAACCCGAAGTGGACAAAGTTGAAGCGGTAGCAAATAGTTTCATACCCACCACCAAGCGACATGTCAGATCTTTTCTTGGACTGGTGAGTTATTACCGCCGGTTCATCCCAGATTTCTCAACAATTGCCACACCACTTACTGACCTCACTAAAAACAAATTTCCAAACAAAGTAAAATGGAGTCCAGTCTGTAAAGAGGCATTCCAAAAGATCAAGGCAATTCTGTGTTCGGCTCCAGTGTTGAGTAGTCCAGATCTCTCTAAACCCTTTGTAATACAAACTGATGCCTCTGACACAGGTATAGGAGCAGTACTCACCCAGCATAGTCAGGGAGAGGAACACCCCATATTGTTCCTCAGCAGAAAATTGCATGAAATGGAGAGAAAATATTCCACGGTGGAAAAAGAATGTTTAGCCACCAAATGGGCAATAGAGGCCCTTAAATATTATTTATGGGGAAATCAGTTTACAATAGTAACAGACCACAACCCATTATGCTGGTTGAACTTAATGAAAGATAAAAATGCACATATTTTACGGTGGTAGCTGTCATTACAAACTTATAAATTTGTTGTAAAACATAGAACTGGTTCTCAGCATCAGAACACAGATTTTCTATCACGTTTTGGTGCTGATTAAGGTAGTGCATCCATTCCAGGTATGAAAAATAGAATTAAAAATGGAATGTACGGTGCCAAGAAGGCACAACCCCAGGGAAAAGAATGAATACAAACAGTATTATTATAAGTATAGTAATGTGTTGACTACTGTTTATCTTAAGGGTCCCTAGGGAACTTCTGGAGTGGGTGGGCAGAAGTTCAACCCTTCACAGGGTGGGAGGTCTTAAGGCAACAACTAGTTGGTTGCCTTCTTGTGTGGGGAGGAGTGTGCTAGAGATGTTAATAAACAGACATCAGGCATAGCTTAAAATTTCAACTTCCTTTTCACTCTCTCCTATCTTCTTTCCTTTTTCTGACTATCCTTTTATTCATCTCTGGGTGGCCAACCCAATACTCTTCATTCTTATCTATCCCTTGGCTGAAATGCAGCCTGACCCCCCATTTTATCTTAAAGACATCCTTAAAACATGTTCCCCATTACACAAGTTCCTTAGTCGTAGTTAAGAAAACAAAGGTATCTGTGAACTAAGAGTCCAAGGCTACTGTTCAAAAGTTATCATTAGGTTTCTGTTTCCAAATGAAGAAAGGAGACATGGTTTTGTTTAGTTAAGCTGCCATGTGTATCCTAAGTCCTTTGCAAATGAAAATGTTGATTCTGCCTTCTTAATGGTTCTGGAATAGAAAGTCATACCCTTGCAAAAACAAACAGATAAAGGCGCACCCTTGTCTGTTTGGGTTCCAAGATAAATGCCCTTTTCTTCTAGTAAAAAGAAAAAGGTAAAAGATAATATGATTTCATAGAAATATCAAGTATAGTTACCCTGTTTACTGAGATAGGTCCTCAGTAGCTGAGACAGGTGCTGCTACAGGGCTGGCTGCCCACAGACTGACAAGTTTTATAGACCCAGGAGAGTGATGTCATGAGGGAGGAGCTAAGCTAATGCTCTGACATCATTAGCCCTATAATTAAGCATTTAACTCCCTTCTGTCTTGGTGTGCTGCATTAAATGAACATATGTTCAAATGATAAGGACTTGAACACATTGTTTGATGATGTAAAACATATGTATGGTGTATCCAAAGGCTCCAGTAGATCTTTTGCCTTAATAAGGGTGTCACATGACTTATGAGGTCACTCCTGATTGACTTAAAAAGTGCTCCTCTAGGGGGCTCAGACAGGTGTGGTGATCAGTAGCTTGCTGATCACAGTGAGAGAAGGTTCTAGTAAGAGTGTGCTAGTTTTCACATTGTTCCATGGAAAGGAGAGCCTGCAGGAATTCTTTTATGTTCTCTGAAGGAAGAAGAATAATATCCTGTGTTCTGAAGGTGTGAAGGAGTAACACCATTTATTTTCCTTTCTGTATACAAGTATTTTTTTTTTTAAGATTTATTGAGACAATAAAATGATAAACGCAGAAGTATGTGTTTTTTATGCATCTTAAACTGGTTGTAAGATCTGTTATTGGAACCCACACTACCACAACTAGACAGTCCACAGATATGCTGCAGGTGCTCCAGTAACACTCCATGGTCCACAGTGTCAAACGCTGCAGAGAGATCAAGAAGAACCAAGATCGAACAGCTGTTCCAATCTCTTGCTATCAGGAGATCATTAAGTACCTGAACTAGTGCCATCTCAGTACTATGCCTTTTCCTGAATCCCGACTGGAGAGGATCATAGACATCGTGGGTGGAATGATGATCCTGCAGTTGTAACATGACTACCTTCTCAATTACCTTGCCCACAAAAGGTAGGTTAGAGACAGGTCTGTAGTTGGTGAGACAGTCAGGGTCGAAGGAAGATTTTTTCAGAAGAGATGTCACCACCGCCTCCTTCAGTGGGTTCAGAAACACCTCTGTCTCCAATGAACACCAAACTATCTCCATTAGGACTGGTCCAATGACCTCTACACTCTCCACAAGGAGGTGAGTTGGACCAGGGTCCAAACTACAGTAAGTCGGTTGCATACCCTGGATAATCTTCACAATGTCTATGATTGCCAACTGGTCAAAGTCAGACCAGCCAAACTGGGTGCTTGTAACATCCCATGGACCACCGCTACACTCATTAGAACATGCTGCACTAATTTCCAACTTGATGGTGACAACCTTTAATTGTGAAGAAGGAGGCCAAGAGGCCTGGGTTAAGGATGTGGTGGTCGAAGAGGCAGAGGGATGGTGGGAGAGGAGGTTAGGAGGGACGAGAGGGAGATCTGTAAATGAGAAACAGGGAAAGGAGGAGAAGAAGGAAAGGTAGGGCAGAGGAAACAGTGAGAGTGTGCAGTGGCAGTTACAGGGGGAACAGAGTTGGGGCAATTACAGGAGGGAGCAGAGTATTCATGTAGAAAATGGGAGAAGGAGTGGATGGAGGTGGCAGAGTGGATAGAGAGAGGAAGGGAGGGAATTCCAGAGTTTGGGGAGGCAGAAGTAGAATAAGCTTGCCCAGTCGAGGTCCACCTAGGCAGGAGAGTTAGAGCTATGGAGGGGGTAGGAGGAGGTAGAAGGGGAGGAAAGAAGAGAAGAGAGGTAGGATGGGAGGGAGCTCAGACAGTGCTTAGCAATGAGGGAGGAGTCATACCCTGGATAATCTTCATGATATCCACGATCACCAACTGGTCAAAGTCAGACCAGACAAAATGGGTACTTGTAACCTCCCACGGACCACTGCCACACTCATTAGAACATGTTGCACTGATTTCTGACCTGACGGTGACAACTTTATCTGTGAAAGAGGAGGCCAGGAGGCATGGATTAAGGTAAAGGAAGTGGCAGTGGAAGAGGCAGAGGGATGGTGGGGGAGCAGGTAAGGAGGGGGGAAGGGGAGAGGGAGATCTGTAAATGAGAAACAGGAGAGAGGGGGAGAAGAAGGAGCAGCATAGCAGAGGAAAGAGTGAGAGTGTGCAGTGACAGTTGCAGGGGGGAGCAGAGTCAGGGCAGTTACAGGAGGGAGTACAGTATTCATGTAGAGGACTGGAGAAGGAGTGTATGGAGGTGGCAGAGTGGATAGAGAGAGGGAGGGAATTCCAGAGTTTAGGAAGGCAGAAGGAGAAAGTAGCTTGTCCAGCTGAGGTCCACCTAGGCAGGAGAGTTAGAGAGTGGAGGTTAGAGCTATGGAGGGAGTAGGAGGAGTTAGAAGGGGAGGAGAGAAGAGAAGAGGAGAGGAGAGGAGAGGAGAGGAGAGAAGAGAAGAGAAGAGAGAGAGAAGAGAGGTTGGCTGGGAGAGAGCTCAGACAGTGCTTAGCAATGAGGGAGGAGTCATGAACAAGCCATCTGGCTTCAAGAGAGGGAAGGGGAGAGAGAGAGGTGTAGAGGTGGCAGTGGTGGATCCTGCGGGGGAAACCAGGGCAAACCTACAGAAAGAGTGGTAAAGGGGGTCCAGTTTTGCCAGGGTAGACTTGGGCACACTACCATAGATAGTGTCACCATAGTTGAAGAGGGGGAGGATCATTCTCTGTACAATGGCTCCTCCCTCATGTCTCCAGACCTGATTAGCATATTAGGGGGTCTGAGATCACAGGGGGACCCCTTGTTTTGCCACATGAGTGGCTTTAACAAAAATGGACTACCACTCATGGGTGAACCCACTAGCTCACATTTTGCATTGTAGTTACCTGGTGAGTCACATCTTTGCTCCTCTGGCCCTGCTTTTGGCAGAAAACACATGTGGGGACTGGTAGGAGACTTGGAGGCAGCATCAGGACTTGGGCTGGTGGCAGAGAGGATTGGGGAGTCCCTGGGGGCAACAAGGTAAGCCCCACACTTTTGGAGGGTTACATTCTCCTGTGCCTTAAAAACTTGGTGTCCCAGCCAAGCCCATAACCAGGTTCTGGCACAATTAACCACAAATTATAACATATATACAATATTAGTCTATCTAGACAAATACCATCTACCTATTATGTACAACAAACAGGCTAGGCTAGACAATTGATTCCTAGTCTAAGTAGCAACCAGACATACATCAAAAATACTAAAGGCCTTTAGAGTCAACACTTTAACCACCAACAGTTCTTGTGACTGCTTCATCTGAGACTCCCATCTACTAGCATTTAACCTTCTCCTCACAACTGGATAACCCAGTATCTCTGCTGTTACCTCAATAATTCCAAGGCTATCCCCCTTTGACAAGGCCCCCTTATACCTCCATTCACCTCACCCCCCTGCCCCTACCCCTCCCATGCCAGCTTGACAAGGACTATGGCTGTCACTTCCTACCTTTCTTACTCCCCTGCCCAACTCACCCCTCTGCCTCTACCCCCCACACCAGCTTGACAAGGCCTATGGCTGCCACTTCCTCCCATCTTTCTTTCTATCCTTCACCATCTCATCTACGCTTTCCTCCTATTAGAACAATAAAACTATGTGTGTGTGTGTATATATATATATATACACACACACCTCACTTAATTTACTGTTTTTGGAAACATAGTGCTTTTCCTCCTTTATATGTTTTGTCTCCCTTCCCCACTGATGTGGAAACTTTGTAAATGAGCTGTCTGTGCTCAGGGGTATTGAAATCTGAGAATGAATAAATGAAAAAAATAAATAAAAAAATTGTACCAGCTGGCTTTTTTTTTTCATCGCTAAATGCTATAGCATGAATCTCTAAAACATTGGCCGTTTTACATTTGCATCCTATTTTCAACAGACTTTTTCTCTTCTCAATCTCCCTTTTTAAACTTTGGAGTTGTACCCAGCCTAGGGGTTTAACTTCTGGAAGACATAAGTCAGTTCTTGGTAAGGATCTAGGTGTAACATGAATCCCTTTGTGCACCACATACAATGCAGATCCGTGGGTTCTCCTGGGGTGCCACATGTGACTTGTAGAACTGGTTTATGGCTTTGTTCAGAGTGTGTTGCACTGGCACCATCTCTTCTTCTTCTTCTTCGGCTTCAGGAGGCCTACCCCCATCTCATTGACCAGCAATGAGCTATCCAGAGTTGAAAAATGTTTCCAGTACCTCCTCTGAGAGTTCTATGGATTGTTCAGGTTCTCCAGATGCTATTTGTTCTGACACAAACTCCACGGCTTCTTCATTACTTGTCTCACTTGCCACTTCAGATGCAGGCCTTTCATCTGGGTTTTCACTTTCAAATGGTTCAGAAATAGCATTTGTTAGGGTTTGCTCTGTTGCAGGTGCAAGGGTTGCTTGGTCAACAAAACTGTCATTACTTTGAAACATTTGGGCAAGCTCTTGAGCAGGATAATAAACTTCCATTTGAGTAACTGAGTCAGAATTGGCTTGTTCTTCAGCTTTCTGCAATGAATCAGAGTTTGATTCAGGGACTTGTGCTTGACTTTCTTTGTGGCGTCTGCATGGGACAGATTGGGTAATAGGAGGCTCAGCTACATCACTGTTGGGGATTGACATTTGCCCAATAGGAAGTAAATGATTGCGGTGGGCAACCCGCTGTCTATTTATGGTTCTGTCTTGCTCAATTCTGTAAACTGACATCACTTGCATATTCTCCACAATGTCATAAGGGGTACTGGACCATCTGTCTGATATATTTTGCTTGTCTGGGATGCCCAAGTTTTGTAGGTGAACACAATCTCCTGGATGCAGTTTTTACACTTTAACTTCTTTAATCATATCTATCTTTATTGAGTTTGTTGCGCTTATCAGCAGTCTCTGTAGCGAACTTGTATGCAGCATTAAGTTGATCTTGCAGTCTCTGAACATAATGCAGATAAGTCTCAGGCTTTGACCTATTGGCCAAGACACCAAAACACAGATTGACAGGTAACCTGGCTTGCCTTATGAATATAAGACTCTAGGGTGAGAACCCAGTGGCCCCACTTTGGGTACAATTGTATGCATGGATCAGTGCACTGACCCGCTGGCTCCACTGGCGTTTGTCTTTCGGGTCTAACATTCCCAGCATATCAAGGAGAGTCTGATTGAACTGTTCTGGTTGGGGGTCACCTTAAGGGTGGTAGGGTGTCATTCTGGACTTGTGAATGCCTTACAATGACAGTAACTCTTATCAGCCAGCTTTCAAAATATCTGCCTTTGTCAGAGTGAATCTATTGCGGAGCTCCATAATGAACGAAAAACTTTTCTGCCAGTACGTTTGCCACGATGGAGGCCTTCTGGACTTTAGTAGGATATGCTTGTGCATAGCAAGAAAAATGATGTGTGACCACTAAGATATTTGCTACATTTTTTGAGTCAGGTTCTAGACTGAGAAAGTCCATGCATACCAATTCCAAGAGAGCACTTGTGGATATATTTACTAGATGGGCAGCCCTCTGTGGTTGCGCCTTCCTCTGTATACATGGACTGCAGGTCTTGCAATACTTCTCTATATCATTTGCCATGCGAGACCAGTAGAAACGTAATCTGGCTAGGTCTAGTGTTCGTTCATTGCCAAGATGCCCCATTTCATCATGTGAGGCATGTAAGACTGTGTGAACTTTGAGGGTAAGACAAGCTGTAACTTAGTGAAACCTTGAGGACCTCGTGTTTCTTGATACAACAGTTAATTCCTTATTTTCAGCTTGGACCATTCTTGCAATATCAGTCTTGCATCTGGATGATTAGTTGCTACTTGATTTGCATCACCACCTTTTTCTAAAATAGAGAGGATATCTTTGATGACTTCATCTGCCCTTTGCTCTCATTGCAGGTCTTGGTTTGTAAATTGCGGCAGTGAGCTAACATCAATTGCAGCACAGTTGCAGAAGGCAGTGGGCAGACATTCTGCTGAGGCACCAAGGGTGTCAGTTGGTCAGTTTGAGTTAGTTACTGAGGGTTGCTCACCAGTGTTATAATTCTTACAAACAGCTTTCACTGTCTGTTCAAGGATTTTGACCTGTTATATAGTTCTAGGAGATTGTTGGTCTTCTAGACTATGCATCTACATCAACATGGTTTAAACCAGGTCGATACTCTACACTAATCGTAAATAGACAGGGCAGATAACCATCGGTGCCCAGCTGCATCCAGTAACAGTCTTTTTTCCTTCTTGAACAATTGGCAGCCTCTGATTGGGCTGTCCATCATGTTACTAGATGCCTGATTGGTCCTCATTTGGGTGCCCAGCACATTGAACACTCCCCTCTCCCAGAAGTCATCTCTCAGTCCTCCAGGGCTTCTGTGAGAGCTGATTGGCTGGCAAGGGTCAGAAGGTCTCTCTAAGATGGCTGCTGAATGTACAGTCACTTCACTATCAGTCTAGCATTGCTTGTAAAGCGCTTTGGGATACACTGTGTATAAAAAGCGCTATATAAATGCTGATTCTTCTTTTCTTCTTCATAGACAGTCCCAACTTTAAGAGTTCCCTGCAGCCAAAGTAAATCACTGCGCTTTTAATTAATTATAAGGCTTGATAGCCCATAGTGTGCCCTGTAATCCAACTGTAGACTTGTGGAGGTAGGAGCTGGGATTCACCTGTCAGATGTCATGTTGTATAGCCCCCCTAAACACTAGCAGGCTCCTTACTGTTCAGGGACAACATTTCCTAGCAGCCTCAGCTGCTGGGCCTATATTTACATGGTGCTTATTAGTGCTTTTAATTTAACCCATTTGCATCTCCTATATCACCTGGGGCTCCTTCCACATGTCTCCAGACCCCGATTAGCTTATTTGGGGGTCAAGGTCATGGGGGGAACCTTTTTTTGTCACAGGAGTGGCTTTCACAAACACATGCTACGAACCTGCCGGCTCACATTTTACATTGTGGCCGCCCAGTGGGTTGCGTCTTTGCTCCTCCAGCACCAATTTTAGCAGAAAACACATGTGGGGCCAGTGGGAGACTTGGAGACAGCATCAGGATGTGGGCTGGTGGTACATAGGATTGGAGAGCCCCTGGGGACAACAAGGTAAGCCCCACACTTTTGGTGGGATTATACACAAATCTGGGAAACAGAATGTCAATGCTGATTTTCTGTCAAAATATGGGTCAGGAATTGAAAATTCTGAAGTCTAAAAAACCAAAAAGTGTGGGTTTAACCTTCTCTGTTTGCTATCCTTCATATGCACTAAACTCTAAAGGTTATAAGCTAATGTTAGAAGACAGTTAATAGAATGTTTTGGAAACCTGTTTTCGTAAAACAGGTTCCCGCAGAAAGAGTTAAATGCAAGGATCTTTTCTTTCCTCTCCTTTTCTGTCATTTAGTACCTGTGGTATATGAAACAGGTAAGGAAAATGGTCAGACCAGGCATCCTTATCTGCTGTCAAATTCTGTGTTTCTATGGAGAGCGTAGGGATGCGCTCCATAAACATTAATGGGGCAGTTTTTTTAAGTCCATTTACCATATTGCAGATGGCCATTCAGAACAAATCAAGAGCACTGCTCAATTAACAAGGTCCGTGTTAGCTGAGCTTTGATCTTGATTTGTTTTGAATGGTCATCTAAAATATGATAAATGGATTTAAAAAAATTGCACCATTAATGTGTGTGAAGTGCACCCCCACACTATCCATATAACGGCATCACAAAACATCCTAGTGCTGGGGTTGCTTTCAGTATTAGGAAGTGGAAAGGATCAGTGGTTTGGCTCCATAGAGCCAAAATATGATTCCTTCCCTTCCAAAATTAGGATATTTATAAATTATGGCCCGGATATTCAGACTGCGCCAAGCAGTTGCGCAAGTCTGGGTGCAGCACAACCGGGTGCACAGGGGCCAGGGTCAGGTGATATTCAACGGTGATGCACCATGGTGCAGCACCGTTGAATATGGCACAGACAGCACAATCTCTGAGCATGGTGCAATGGCACTGCACTGGTGCAGGCCATAGATAGGGAGCATGGAGTTGCGCCAGCGCAAACTCAGTTGTGCTGGGCTCATCACCTGTGATATTCAGCGGAGGGCATGCAAATGAGGCCATAAAATGTGCATGGTGCAAATGGGGCAATTTGCATGTCATTATGGCCCCAATTGCATGCCTTGCACAGGGCAGCCTGGCAACTTGCACCTGGTACCCTGCACAGCATGACGTGTGCAGTGGGGATCCTGGGGAATCCCCTGTCCCATAGCTGCAATCATGGTAAATGTAAAACAAAACATTCCCTAGTAGTCTAGTGGACCTCCCTCCTTCCCTTCTGAGACCCTGATTTCCTGATATATGTAATATGAGACCTGCCCTGGTAGTCTAGTGGTCCCCTCTCCCTCCCGTGTCCCCGATTCCCCGATATATGTAACATAAGACCTGCCCTGGTTGTCTAGTGGTCCCCCCCTCCCTCCCATGTCCCAGATTGCTGTGAACTACTGTAGACTTATGCCTGGTAGTCTAGTGTTGCCCCCCACCTGTTGCCATGATCGCTATACATCTCCATATATCAATTCCCTGGTGATCCAGTGGCACCCCCACCTCCCACCCACACAGCACCCTTGCCCACCTGCTCCCCTCCAAAATCAGCGGGAGGCTGCAACCCACCTGCATACTGCCAGGCCACCCGCTGAATGACAGGTACAGTACTGGCTGCAAGCCCATTGGTCCACGGTGTGGACCAATGGGCTTGCAGGGCATATCGAACTAGACAGTCCCAAATATGTGAATTAAATCATTCACATATCTGGGACTGTCTAGTATGCTATGCCCTGCAAGTATATTGGTCTACACTGTGGACCAATGGGCTTGCAGCCCATACTGTACCTGTCATTTGACGGGAAACCGGGTGGTATGCGGATGGGTCGTAGCCACCCACCAATGACAGGGAGGAGCGGGTGGGCAAGGGTGCTGTGTGGTGGGAAGGGTGGGGTGCCACTGGATCACAAGGGAATTCCTATACAGAGATGTACTGCTATCACAGCAACGGGCAGGTGGGTACCACTAGACTACCAGGGCATAAGTCTACAGCATTTTATGGTGATCGGGACACAGGAGGGACTGGGGTGCCACAAGTCTGCCAGGATTATTTCTACAGTATTTTATGGTGAGCACAGCAATCAGCGGGGGTTCCATTAGACTACCAGGGTACATTTTCATTTACATTTGTCGTGGAAATGGGAGGGGGTACCACTAGACCACCAGGGGAATGTGGTGCTTGCATGGATGGTGTTCTGGTGGCCACCCACAGCTGGCAGCTGCTGTGTCGTGTCTTGCACTACAGCAGCCCACCTGTGGGTGGCCAGGATTTGTTGCCACTTCTCACATGTTCAACTTTGAGCCCCCCTATGCGGTGTAACACAGGGTTGCACCAGCATATGCACTGCACATCCCAGGCTGAATATTGGGATGTGCCACATATGCATGAGCACGCCTCCTGCATCTGTGATGCATACGATTACATTGTTTCCCGGCGCATCAGGATTTGCACTGTGCCAGGCAGTCCTTTCAATATCCCACTAGGGTGCAATTATCTCCTGTGGAGTCCTACCTGACGTTATATCGGATCATTCTCCTACCTTCTGCATATGGACAACACCCCTCCCAAAATCCCACACAAGGTGATTCAAATGAGAGACTACTCCAAACTCAATGCTGGAGACTTCCTTGAAGACCTGAGGCACACTAACTGGTCTCAGGTCATGGCTACCAATGACCCCTCAATGGCCCTTGACAACTTTCTAAAAGTGTTCACCCCACTTCAAGACAGGCATGCCCCCCTCACAAGAAGGAGAGTGAGGGGCACTGCAGCTAAATGGCTTCATGGAGGCCTATACACTTCTCATGAGGCAAAGGGAAAAATGCTGGGTGAGGTATAAGGGCTCTCTGTCCAGCACGGAATTCCAGAATTACAGGCAGCTGAGGAACTCTTGCAAGCGAGCCATTCGCTCAGCAAAAAGTGAATACTGTCAGTCCATCCTGCTCTCCTCAGCCAAAAATCTGGGGACTTTCTGGCAGAGAATAAAGAAAGTGGTGGATGGGACCACAAGAGTGCGGGTCACTGACATGCTCATTGACGGGGTTAACTGCAACAACTCCCTCACTAGTGCCAATGCCTTCATTGTTCAGTTCACAGACCTGCCTGCTTTACCCAAACTGCCACACTACCCTGCTGGCCGTGCCTCCTCACCCAGAGGGACAACCCCCCTACTGCTCTTTTACCTCAAGGCAATAACTGACATGGAGGCCCAGAAGCTCCTGGCAGGTCTATCCCCACACAATGGAGCTGGGCATGACTGCCTCGAGCCCAAGCTGCTGAGGCTAGGGGCATCAGTACTAGCCCAGCTTATAGCCCATGTCTTCAACACATCGCTCACCTCAGGCATAGTCCCAGACATCTGGAAGATGGCCAAGGTGATACCTGTACCCAAGCAAGGGGACACAAAAGACCTCAAGAACTACAGTCCCGTTGCAATCCTATCAGCGATCAGCAAGCCCCTGGAAAAGGTAGTCACCTCTCAGGTTACCCACTACCTACAGCCCCACAACCTTCTCTCCCCTGCACAACATGGGTTTAGAAAGGGGCATAGCACCTCCACGGCCCTAGCAGTAGTCACCTCTCAGGTCACCACTACCTACAGACCCACAACCTTCTCTCCCCTGCACAACATGGGTTTAGAAAGGGGCATAGCACCTCCACGGCCCTAGCAGTAGTCACCTCTCAGGTCACCCACTACCACAGCCCCACAACCTTCTCTCCCTGCACAACATGGGTTTAGAAAGGGGCATAGCACCTCCACGGCCCTAGCAGTAGTCACCTCTCAGGTCACCACTACCTACAGACCCACAACGTTCTCTCCCCTGCACAACATGGGTTTAGAAAGGAGCATAGCACCTCCATGGCCCTAGCAGTAGTCGCCTCTCAGGTCACCCACTACCTACAGACCCATAACCTTCTCTCCCCTGCACAACATGGGTTTAGAAAGGGGCATAGCACCTCCACGGCCCTAGCAGTTGTTACCTCAGAGATCAGGTCACCCACTACCTACAGACCCACAACCTTCTCTCCCCTGCACAACATGGGTTTAGAAAGGGGCATAGCACCTCCACGGCCCTAGCAGTAGTCACCTCTCAGGTCACCCACTACCTACAGCCCCACAACCTTCTCTCCCCTGCACAACATGGGTTTAGAAAGGGGCATAGCACCTCCACGGCCCTAGCAGTAGTCACCTCTCAGGTCACCACTACCTACAGACCCACAACCTTCTCTCCCCTGCACAACATGGGTTTAGAAAGGAGCATAGCACCTCCACGGCCCTAGCAGTAGTCGCCTCTCAGTTCACCCACTACCTATAGACCCACAACCTTCTCTCCCCTGCACAACATGGGTTTAGAAAGGGGCATAGCACCTCCACGGCCCTAGCAGTTGTTACCTCAGAGATCAGGTCACCCACTACCTACAGACCCACAACCTTCTCTCCCCTGCACAACATGGGTTTAGAAAAGGGCATAGCACCTCCACGGCCCTAGCAGTAGTCACCTCACGGTCACCCACTACCTATAGACCCACAACCTTCTCTTCCCTGCACAACATGGGTTTAGAAAGCGGCATAGCACCTCCACAGCCCTGGCAGTTGTTACCTCAGAGGTCAGGTCACTCACTACCTACAGACCCACAACCTTCTCTCCCCTGCACAACATGGGTTTAGAAAGGGGCATAGCACCTCCACGGCCCTAGCAGTTGTTACTTCGGAGATAAGGTCTGCTGCTGACTAAGGTGAACTGACCGGGGCCATCTTTGTTGATTTCTCAAAAGCCTTTGATCAGGTTGACCACACATTACTGAGCTCCTCTCTCCTGTCACTTGGCTTCTCCTCCCCAACTCTTGCATGGATCAGTAATTACCTCATGGGCAGGCATCAGTACACCAATTTCAACAAGGTCCTGTCTGATCCTGCCCAGGTAAACTGCGGAGTCCCCCAGGGCTCTGTCCTGGGCTCTCTCCTATTCTCTTTCTTCATAAATGAGCTACCCTTGGCTCCAGCTCTAGGGTCCTCAGTGATGTACGCAGATGACCTAGTCATCATGGCCAAATCCCAGGACATCGCCACCATTAACACCAAAGTAAATTTGGACATTGACCACATCCAAACTTGGTTACAGGACCACAAACTTGTTATTAACCTATAGAAGACACAGGCCATGCTATTTGGCTCAGCAGCCAAGCTAAAAGCTGCCTCAGATTCACTATAGATCTCCGGGGCTGATGGGTCACCACTGACTGTTGCAGGCTTGGTCAAGTACCTGGGGGTGACTCTTGACCCACAGCTGGATATGAACCACTACACACAAAATAAATGCAAGGCCTCAAACTGCAATTTGGGACAGGCTTACAGAGCAAAAAACTGTCTTACTCTAGCTGCCCGTCTTGCTCTAGCCAGGAGAGTCCTCCTACCCATGCTCTGCTATGGACTAATCTCCTTTGCCCACATTGCAAAAACTAGTCTAGTAAAGTGGGACTCAGTGTACAACAACATATGCCATTTTGTGCTCTCAGTCCAATGCCTCACTCACCACTGTGAGCTTTACACCCGTCTTGAGTGGCTCCCACTGAAAACTCACCACTCTTATGTCGTGGGCAACTTCATTGACAATATTGTCAGAACTACCACCCCTCAAAACCTTGCTGAGACCCTTGCTCCTGCTACATCTTCCTACAACCTGCGATCAATGGCTCCCATGCCCTCCTGGTACCTAAAACCTCGCACAAATGGGTGACTGAGCCTTGCAGCGGTATGCCCAGGGTTTGGAACTCGCTTCCAACTAGCACTCACTCATCCCCCTCACACCAGAGCTTTATAGCCTCCCTTTGGGGTTTTCTCAAAATGGTTTCCACTTGTCTCTGCACTAGACAACACCTCTCTGCCTAAGATGCCCCAACAAACTGAAATGCTGCCTAAGCATTAAGACTTGGGCAGAGCACAACTATGCTCATACGCCTCCTGCTCTCACAGCATCTATAAGAATGGATCTTTCAAGCCCGACCTGCAAAACAGGGTGAGCACTAGAACTGTGCACTCCTTTCTCTCACACTGGGCCCACTCTATCCTGCTGTGACTCCCCCTTATTCCAACTGCTAGCTTTACAACTTGCTGCCTGGAGCATTGAACTCTCACTGCACTTCTTCCTACTGACTGCAATGTTTAATACTGTATTGTAATCCCTGTTTTTGGCATTGTTGTCTTATGGTGTCCCTGTGTTCTGGTCACTTTATATTAACTCTTCACTACTATATGCCTGATGAAATCTGATGCTTGTAAAGTCCCTGTTGTGCTAATTCTATGTAATGTAAGTCTCCACTTCTATTTGCCTCATGTTCATGTATGTACCGAGTAATGTACCTTGTAATTTCCCGGGTCGCACCTGAAAATAGGCACTTGGCTGTCTAGTGTGCTTACCAGGTTAACAAAAGCAAATAAATAAATAAATAAATATGGGGTTGCACTGGTGCTACTCTGTTGCGCCATGCACAACCCCTTTGAATATCTGGGCCAATAAGTGTTGCACCAGCAGGACTGGGGGCAGGTAAAGGTTCTTCCTGTTTTTTTGTTGTGATCTCCAGAAAAGGTGTTCTTTAACTTTGTTACTTGTACCCAGTGAACTTAAAGGAGATTGAAAATGATTTTTACATAATTAACTGCCCTTCATTTTCTTTTCCATGCCAGTTATGTATTTTGATATGCGCTGGCCATTTTTTGATAGATAAATAATCTAGCTTTGGGATGCCCTTAGATATACTTATAAAATGGGGAGAGAAAATCTGCATTTTGATTGGTTCTTACCTGTGCATCAAATCCATTCGATGCACAGGTAAAAACAAGTCCTTAAAAGGTGGACTGCAGTAGTGAAAAAAAGAAATCAGTGTGCCATTAGAACATTCAGTTTTTAAACACTGCCATTTTTTTCTATCATTCCAAACAAAATCATTGATTAGAAAAGCTCACAATAAGCTTTTTTAGAGAAAATAGCAGCCCAACACATGTCAGAGTTAAATGTGAATCAAAATATACTAACATGTAATGATAAATTGCCCTGTTCTCTCACCCAGCGATTGCCTTGCCACTCCAGCAGCATGCCTGCTCCCACCATCTCCACTACTGACCACAATCCTGGCCCTGCAGTTCCAAATGTAAAATTCCTTGTTGTTACGATTTTTTTATTTAAATTTAATCATCGCACACTTACAGCAACTGTGTAGAATATCAGACCAGTGCTATTGGCATAGTGCAAAGCTACAAAGAATGCATTGTAATTTCATTGCTTGCTTGCTGTTATACTGTTGCTGTGCTATGCCACTTTGGTGGCATGCTTGCAGTTGATTTTGGTTTTGTCAGTTTATTTGAGTTGGGGGGCTCTAACCGACTGGCTGATGTGGTGTAGAACGTGCTGCAAGTGGGCAAGTGGCATAACTTGAATACTACACTAACAGCAGTGGTCTAGCAGTGGTCCAATATTCTACAAAATCGTGACACTTCATATAAGCAAGTCAGCAGGTGAAAGGAAGCCACTCACTTGAAAACACCGCTTGATCTGTTGCTCGAAGATGAGGGTTCGCTCGCTCACATTCTGCTCGCAGCAGTCACACTTTACTTAGGGGGAAAAAAGCAGCAGACTTCCAGATTTCACTACCCTTATTAGTTGCTCATTCTCCTTCCCCAACAAAAAATGCTGGTGATTCCTCCAGATCAATATAGACAGGAAGAGGGAGGGGGGCATTGCTGACAACAACCTAAAATGATAGTGAAGCACAAAAGCACACAATGTCATTTTCTAACTGCTGTAAGGACTATTTTATCACAAATTCTGTTAATAATAGCCTTCTTTTATACAGAAAAACATATTTTTTGTAGCATTAACAACTAAAATAAAAAGTAGCCCATTTTATAAGTGCAATAAGACACTCCAAGGGTGTGCATTGAACAGATATTACTGCACTTCCAGGGGGTGAATATCTGTTCAGTGCACACCCTGTCATGTTTTATTGCTTACATAGAGGTTCATTATCCTCACCCGCTGCTGTTACTTCTTTTCACAGTTCTTAGACATTCTACGACATCAATAACATCATGTCATGCCATTCATATGAATGGCCTGGAATGGTGCTACTGATGTCATAGAATGTCTAAGCAGTATGAAAAGAGAAAGCAGCAACTGCTGAGGATAGACAAATTCAGCATAGTTACAAAGGCAACATGACTGTATTATTAAGTTAACGAAAAATGTCAAAGACATATTGGAATATTGGATAGACTAAAAAAGGACAACAGGAGGACATCTATAGGTATAAAAAGCTGTTCCTTAACACAGTTAAACAGGTCTAAACTTACAGAACTATATCTTACATTTACAGCAGAATGCAATGTAGAGTACTTTCTGATTACGATAGTTGTATTTGTTACTGTTACCCTGTGTTGTTCGTCTTGTTGATACTTATGACAAAAATGCACCCTCTCCCACTCCCTCCCCTCTTCCTGTGCATGCATGTCGCACCTCTAGTTTCCTCTCCCGGTGCAGTTTTTTCCTCCCTCTCATCTCCTTCCGCCCCCTCTTCTACCTCTTTCCTCTCCCACACCCTCCTCTTCACTTTCTACCCCTTCTACCACCAAATTCCCTTCTCTTACCCCTCTCTTCCTGTTACCACTTTCAAATCAGTTTCTCACAGCTCAGTGTCTGTGATGTAGCCTTGTTAACTGCTGTAACATTAACTTGTTAACTGTTAGTTGCCATAATATCTTGTGCTACCTCTCTCACTGTAAACACCTCCACCTTGTATTTTGTTCTGCTAGTGTAGAATGCAATCAAGTCTGTCAGTGTAGTGCACACAAATGGGGGCTGAAGTGATGCAGAGCTCAAATTCAAAATGAAAGTTTATTTAGCATACTCCAGCAATTTATGGCAATAATGCGAGGTGCTCCACTGCTCCAGTATGTACCTCTAGTGCCACAACTCCTCCGAGTCTTCTAAGGGAGTAAGGGTAGCAGGAAGGCATTCTCATTTTAAACACCTGACAATCATTTAATTAATTGACACAGTACTTGCAATTAATATTTCAAAGGAACAGTTCAATTATTTCCACACTCAAATAAAGAAATAACATACGTCATAATACACAAATACACACACACATGCACACACATGCATACACTTTTCTAGTGTCTATTTTTAGCAGCACTTCATAACATACATTGTCAAAGTTAACAGCTGCAGCTAAAGAGCACACTCAAATTTAATACAAGGCTTGAAGTGATGAAAATAGAATAGGAAATATAGGCTAGAACTGTGGGTTGATTGTTTTCATGGCTTGCACAATCAGGACCTCCATGTACTGTAAATAAGTTTAATACAAATGGAGAAGGTCTCAGTTCCAAAGTAGTAATTTCCAAAAGTGGTGAAAAGGGTCCTAGAAGGAAGAGAAAAAAACAAGGTTAATATAGGACGTTATATTATACAAAAGATTAATCCTGTTTAGACTTTTTTCATTTTTTCAAAAATCATTTTATATCCCATTGTTCATTTAATCGGGTTTAACATGGTTCAATTTGAAAATCCATTGACTGTCTTTCTGTAACAGGAGATTGGATCTGTCATCACCCAGTCTTGGTGCTGGAATCCAGTCTCTGCCCATGAACTTGAGGTCAGTAGGATCTGACTTATGGTACAAGGTGCAATGTACACCAACTAAAGTGTCCTGGTGGTTATTAATGATAGAGCAAACATGCTCTTGGATGCACTGCTTAAGTGGGTGAATCGTCTTTCCCACATACACCAGTCCACAGTTGCACCAAAGTACATATACCACATATGTGGTGTCACGTGTTATGAGATCTCTTATTTCAACACTACTGTTTTGTTGTTTAGGACGTAGACATTTGTTACTAGTCACTGCATGCTTACAAATATTGCACTTGTGACATTTGTACAATCCTTTAAGATTGGTAACCAGGTCCTGGTTGAGCCACTTATGTCCTTTTTTTAGCCTACTATGAACCAATCTGTCTTTTAGGTGCATGTTCTACTGAAAGTAACTCTAGGCTTCACACCAACAGCAGACCCCACTACCTCATCACTTAACAGGATAGGCCAGTTACGGTGGATAATATTTCCTATTTTATTGACATCCAAAACTAAAGTAAAAAATGTCACCAAGGAATCTCTGTTGGCAAATGATGGTATTAACAAATGTAACACTAATCCTTGTACTTTCATCACAGAATATATTCAGGTAGCAGGTACAATAGGAAATATTATCCACTGCAACTGGCCTATCCTGTTAAGGATACTTCACACCGTGTATTAAATGTGTCTGCGCTCTTTAGCTGCAGCTATTAACTTTGAAATTTAGAAATGTATGTTATGAAGCGTTGTTAAAAATAGACACTAGAAAAGTGTATGCGTGAATATATTTTTGTATTAAGATGTATTTTATTTCTTTCTTTGAGTGTGAAAAGAATTGAACTGTTCACTTGAAACATAAATTACAAATACTGTGTCAATTAACTAGTTGTCAGGTGGTTAAAATGAGAATGTCTTCCTGCTAACCTTACCCCCTCAGAAGACTCGGAGGAACTGAGGTGCTAGGGTACATGTTGAAGCAGCAGAACACCTTGCATTTTTGCCTTAAATTGCTAGAGTATGCTAAACAAACTTTCATTTTGAATATGAGCTTTGCATCGCTTTAGCCCTCCTGTTTGTGTGCCACTACACTGACTGACTGGTTGCTTTTGGGGCTGGCCACCCATACGGTAGTAAGCACTGGTCTCTTCGGTGAATTGCAGGCTACTCAGCTGGATACTTTAGTAAAAAATGCATCCTTGTATATATTTTGTATCTATGTATATTTTTTTGAAATTGTACATTGTATTTCCTCCTGACTTGCTTAATTTCTGTATTACCTCCCTACTCCCTTTTCCCTGGGCTGCACCTGGAAATGAGGCTTGGCACATTGTGCCTCTCCCAATCACCAAACTTCAAATAAATAAATAAGTAAATAAATAAGACAAAAACTTCAATAAATTATGATGATTTTAAAAAAGGATCATCCACACCTTGATGTTCCAGCTGGAACTAAAAGGAAAGAAAGCCTACTAGAGTGTGAATAGTGCATCATATCCACATCTCTAGAAATGTTTCTTTTTTGTATGACATTCAGATTGCAAATACAATTAAAATTCTCAAGCCCTACACTGTCAGACACTTTTCATCCCATATAAGAAATAGTTACTTGCATAAATGGTAAGGAATGAATGTCAAAGATCAAATGCAAATATCCATATGTAAAAGAGCTATATTTTTTTAATATCTGAAATAAATCCTTGCATCCCCAAATATATTTCAAACATATGTCAGATACAGTCATACTTTTCAGATATATTCTGACATATACAGTATTCTAGATATTTGCAGAATGATCATAGATAGATCATATTTGGTAAACATCTTTGATATATATATATATATATATATATATTTACAATATATTTTTTGCTATACTATTTCAAAATTCAAGTTTTTGTTTTTTCAATTTTATATCCTTGAATAAAATCAAAAATACTTTTTTGTGCATACACATTATTGCAGTTTCTACATGTTTGCATTTTAGGTAAACATATATTTTGAATCTATCCAGCATATATATTATGAGCTACAAATACCTTTCATTTTTGGTTTCTTTTCTAAGATACTAAATATGTAAAAAGCATAAAAATACATTCATAACATACTTTTAAATTATACGCCTGTGGAAAAGATCTATACTATATTTTGTTAAGATGTAGATTACATATTACATATTTCAGATGTTTGTGCATTTTCCAGTTATATTTTAGATATTTGCAGAATTCAATGAGATATGTCCTATACTTGGCATTGATATACTAAATGCATATGTTTTGTTATACTATCAAAGAAAATATTTTGTTTTACTTTTTAATGTTTTAATGGACTTTCTAATGAAAAATATTATAGTTTTATGCAAGAATAATTTTGCTCTGTAATTTCTTCAATAAGTGTATGTTATCAAACATATTTTCAATCTATCAGAGATGTAGTTCTGAGATATATTTCATATATGTTAAAATGGGTTTGGCCTGATATACATCTGAAAAGTATCTGTAATATATGCATCATTTATCATTCATATATATATATATATAATGTTAAATATGTGTTTTACATAGCAAATTAATATGTTGTCTAGTCTATAAATATGACTGGAATATATATTGCACATACCTTTATAATATAGATATAGACTACAATATGTAAATATATATAGAATGCACTATTTCTACATATCTTCTTATTGTAAAATGTGTATACAAGCAATGGAGGCAGCTCCAAAATGTATTAGTACTCATACCATAAGTGTAACTGGCACTCACAGTAAAAGGTTAGGCACACACACACAAATATACACCAGATCAGGAACTCCAAAAGATAATTCTTAGATTTTTCACCACAAAGTTTATTTGTACAAAAAATAAACTGTTGTAAAACCATAGCCCAAAGTAGCAACAGTAAAAAACGATATACCGTTACATGGGCGACTGAAATGAAGCAACTCAGATATGTGGTCCTGGCTCCTCAAGGATATGCATTAAACACAGAGTACACATATTTCTTTTATACTCCAGTCTTTCCAGCTTATGTTTCTCAGAACTTAGAAGGTAAACTGTCAGCACAATTAACAACAGACAAGGTCTTGGCACACCTAAATTGGACACAAAAAAAAACCTCTCCACACGTAGTAAATAAAATATAGCTTATCTAAACCCCCAACTCCAACCCCATTTTTTCTGTTGAATATGTAATAATGTCGCTATGTGTTCTCTCTGCCAATTTTCTGCTGTTAGTGGTTTGAAATTAAAAATATGATATGGATTTTTTCATCATATGAGATGTAATGCTTTAATATAAGGATAAACAGAGGAATATAATTCCTGGCTAATGTAGACTTCATGTTTGTGCCTGTGAGTCAGTGAGAGCTTAGTAATGTATTTGAATAAGCCTACTGGGCTTTATATTTGAATTGAATGATAAAAAAAATATAATCTGACTCTGGACACTTTTGTGTGGTCTACATTTCTTTTTTCTTTTTTCTTTTTTGATGTTTTATCACTTGGTGTTTTATTGTGTAAGAGGGATAATTAAATGACACTTGTGGTACCAATGTTTTAAAATAATGAGTCACATGATTATATATAGGTGCTATTTAAGCTACCTAACACTAGGTGGAAGTTACCTTTGAGAAAGCCTGTGATCAGGTGAAATGTGCATGAGGAGTTTTTCTGTGCCTACATTGCTTGTACTTTATGTCTGTCGTTGCTGTTTTTTGTACTCCACTAGTAAAGATAAGCTATATTTTATTTAATATGTGTGTAGAATTTTCCTTTGTCCAGTTTAGGTGTTCCAAGACCTTTTCTGTTGTTTGCTGAAGCAGTGGTCTTAGAGCACCCATACCTGTGGCTCTACCTCATTGCTTACTGTCAGTACAATTACCCTACCCCAACACAGTATGATCTTACAGTTGCATTACCTTTATTCTGGTTGACTCTGAAGGTAATGCCATTCCCTAGTCCCCTGGCATACCCAGCAGACATGTGCAGAGACGCGCATGTCTTTGTGCGTATGTCCGTGTGTGGCATCGTGCGCATGCCCTGCTTGAGCTCTCCCCACTGGCTTGGGCCATTTGATTTAATACTCAAGGACTGGAAGTATCCCCGTGTCACTTCCAGTGCCTCATTGAAGCTGTCTTTGTTTAGTGTTTACTTTATTGCCACCTTATTTGGTGGACTTAGTAACTATCAAAGCTTCAGCTCGGTTAAGGGCAGAGTGCAGCATTGAATAGTAAAAATGGGCTGTTTAATAAGCCCTCTTGGTACCAGGAGAAGCAACATAAGCCTCCTCATCTTGTTCCTCCCAGCAACTATAATAAATGTATCATGGAAATATGTTTATGCTATATCTTAAATATGTATGTCACATACTGTATATTCTTCAAATAAATCAGATATTTCAAAATCAGCCAGTTTGACATATTTTGCATATACTTCAGACATAAGATCAAACATATAGTTCATACTCATCCTAAGTTTCACACTAAGTGGTCAGGAACTGAGGGGGTCCATGGCAGACCCATACAGCTCTCCTTTCCTCTTACCCATAATATATTGGAGTGTGTCCTTCTAAGATATAGTTATCTAGTTTTCTTTTAAACTGTGCCTTACTTGAAGCATATACTATTTCCTCAGGTAACCCATTCCATGGGGCCACCACTCTCTGGGTATAAAACACCATACATTTACTAGTGTTACACTTTGTATGCCTTAATTGGAGGTGGTGCCCCTGGTATCCAGTTTATTGTTTTTAAACTGGAGATTCAGTTTGTTTAACATACGGTCATCCTGCATTATATCATAACATAACATTAAGTCCCCTCTGACTCTTCTAGTCTCCAATGACATTAGTCTTAGGTCTTACATTCTCTGTGGGTAGGACCTATCCCGCATGCTGTGGATCATCCTAGTGGCCCTTCTCTGTACCCTCTCCAAACTCGCCACTGCCCCTTTATTAATTGGCCCCACAAAGGGGCACCATAGTTCAATATGGGCCTAACATAGGCCCTGTACAAGGGCATAGTCACAGTTTCCTTTCTACTTTTAAAGTTGTTTTTTTTTGCTATTCCATAGGACTCTGTTTGCTTTTATAATTTGTTTATCACATTGAGCATAGTACTTAAGTTTCTGGTCTATTTATATGCCCAAGTCCGTTTCCACCTCTGACTTCCTAAGGGTTTGCCCATTTATCTGATAACAATGTTCAGGGTTTCTGATCCCCATATGGATTACACAGCATTTGTCTACATTAAAACTCACCCCCTTTTCAGTTGCCCATTTATTAATCTTATCCAAGTCCTTCTGTATTGTCTCTGCCCCCCCAATTGTGTTACCAAGCCAGCAAGTTTGATATTGTCTGCATATTTACTCACCAAGTTGTATGCCCCTTTCCCCATTTGTGCTATGAAGATTCTAAACAACATCAGTCCCAGCACAACCCCTGTGGGACCCCCTCCCCAGTCACTGGAGTCTCATCAGATAGGTATCCATTTATACATACTCCCGAAGTCCTATACACCAACTAGGCCTGGATCCAATTACTGTACATGCTCTATAGTCCATATCTATTTCTGACAAACAATTTAGAATTTTTATGTGTTGTACCTTATTGAAGGCCTTAGCAAAATCCAACTACACACAGTCCACTGACTCCCCCCCCGTCCAATGCTGCTAAGATCTTCTCATAGAAACATAACATGTTTGTCATATATAACCAGGGACAATGCTTTTCCGTTTTTACTGGTAACACTGGTAAAAATCACGGAATCCTGCTTGGTTTGTGGATTTTGAATTCTTGTACCGGTGCCTCACAGAAATTGCATTTCTCTGCACAGAATCCCTAAGATTTCAGCATATTTTTAAACGTTTTTATTTTCTCTTTCTATGCCCCCTTCTCACACCATCAGTCTCCACTTTTCAGAGATCCCTAGGCTGGGTATCCCCTAGCTTCACCCCAGGTAATGCTCAGGAGCTCCTGTGAGCCTGCCCCCATCCTGCCTAGGTTGTACCCCCCAGGTGGGAAGGGAGAGGACCCAAGGTCACCCCTCCACAGTCCTTTAATGTGTGTCGGGCAGCCCAGTGGGTCCTTCATGGAAACTGGTTATGAAGTCTGGGGCAGCTGGGTACCTTCTATTAGCAGCTGATGTGAATTGATTGTTACTGTTTTTCTGGTCTCTGTTCCTGAGGGCACCAACACTCGAGGGGATCCAAGAAAGTAGGGTAAATAGAGACATGCCGCTACTCCAGATCCAGGCTAGCTTCTTCTCATCCTGATTGCTCTGCAGTCTCATTGCACCACCACCTGTGGTCACCCAGGTGGCAGTAAAGCAGCAGAACCTGCAGGCCACCATTCCCAGAGAAGAAGAGCAGCCCCCCAAGTGCTTGATCCTACTCCCCTGGCCAGACCTCTAGCAATGGGAATTCGCTTCAGATCCTGAGTCTCTGGCATTGCAAGCAGTAGTGCAACCTCAGGCTATTTACAGTGCTCTGTCAACTATATACCCACTTTGGCATAAGAAAACATAATCAGATGGAGAGGGAAATAATTCAGTTTTAGTAAAATGTTGCAAAGTGTTCAATGTTCATAATTTGCACTGTAGGTACTGTGCACTATTATTGAAATCATATATTAAAACATTATATATGGGTGTCATGGCTGGCAGTATAGCCTAGTGGTTAGAGTAACAAACAGTGATTGAACTGAGTACATTTAGAAGACTTGAGTTTGTTTCCCACAACCTCCACTTGCACACTGTGTGACTCCAAGCAAGTCACTTAACCTCTGCAATGCTCCTGGATCACCTCTGAAAACAGGCAGTTCTGCCTAGTGGGCTTACTCGGTTTACAAAAACGATAAAACAAATACCAATATATGTTTACTACATCATACAGTAGTCAGGGTACCACGTAATTTATTTGAGTTTGACTCGGGCTGCAATGATTTTGTATAGGTAAAGATTAAATGTTCAGATACGTTTTGCATTTTATAAGCTTGTTTTTAGACTTTAGTCAGGTTTTTATTGTATTTTTTGCATATAAACGTCTAGGATATAGATTGCTAAGCACAGGATCACTGTTACCAACTAGCTTATTCAAGTTTATAATCAGCAGGGCCATCCAAAATCCTCAGTTGTTTGACTGAAAGTGAGTCTGAATGAAAGTATGTTCACAAGGCACAAGCTGCCTTACTACTTATTTAGGTGAATGGGATAGAAACATAGACTTTGACGGCCCACCTAGTCTGCCCATTTCATCATTTGTACCTTCTCTCCCATCTGTTGTGTCAGTCTCTGTGACAACAAAAAGTTTTCTGGCAGACTGCTTTAATAAAAAGAAAATGTTGTATGTTTAAGTGTACTTACGCTTGGCCAGTGGATTTGAAAGCGCATTCAGTGACACACGGAAGGTAAGACCCCAGAGGCTGTATGATGCTGGTGGGTAGAGTGTTGCTCAATTCACATCTGAGCTCAGACATGAAAACTGAGAGACACCCTTTTCATGGAGACCAAGGGGAAAAAAAGGAATCTGCATGTTTGTGAGATGCATTCGAAGGTCCTCCACTAATCACTTGTGAATTTTTTTAGGCGAAGAGACTATTTCAAAGAAGCAAATTCAGGTTGTTTTTTTTGTTTCTCCTACCCCCTGGCCATCCATTCCTTCAGGCCTGACAAGTCCCCCTACCACTGCTGCTGAGTCCCCACCACCATCATCCACCGCCCCTTATGGCCATGCTACCAGGTAACCCAAAGTAATTCTTCATCGGTGGGCCTCTACCCCTGTGGGAGGCTAACAGGGGTCAGAACAGATACATGTGTCTGGGGCTTCATGCTTATGGAGGGACCAGAAACCATCCCCTGTGTGGCCAGCAGGTGTTTTTCTATTTTTGTGAGAGCATGACAGGCCACATGATGTCAAGGCACAAACTGATGTTCATCACGCTCTCTTCTGCAATGAGAGCCAATGTGTTGCCATGCATCCAGCCTCCACCTGGGGCAAGCAAATGCTGAGCTGTGAATATACCCTCCCTCCCAGGAGAAGGCGGGTGGTCGTTGGACTCTCAAGCCTCCCCCCCTCCCCCGGCCGGTTCTTCAACACCCAAACCTGTTCCCAAACCCTGGTCGGTGGTGTCACAGGCAGAAATCCAATTCAAGCAGTTAAATGATAGGAAAAAAACAAATGTGGTCCACCTTAGTAGTGGTAAACATAGAAACATAGAAACATAGACTTTGACGGCAGATAAGGACCACTAGGCCCATCTAGTCTGCCCATTTCCCTACCTACAGGATAGGCCGCAGATCCTAGTTAACCAACAGCCTATATCTTCCTGCCCCCCACAAGAATTGCCTTATGTCTGTCCCATGCATTCTTGAATTCTCCCACAGTTTTAGACCCCACAACTTCCTCAGGAAGGCTGTTCCATGCATCCAGTACCCTCTCTGTGAAATAATACTTCTCATTGCCCTGAACTGCCCTCCTTCTATCTTTTAAATCGTGTCCCTTGTTCTTGCAAGTCTCTTTTCTGAAAGATGCTACCTCTTGGACTTTGTTGATTCCCTTGAGGTACTTGAAAGTTTCTATCATGTCCCCCCTCTCCTTCTTTCCTCAAGGGTATACATATTAAGCTCCTTTAGTCTCTCCTCATACGGCTTCTCTTGCAGACCCTGCACCATTTTAGTTGCCCTCCTCTGGACTGCCTCTATCCTGTCTATGTCCTTGCGGAGATGGGGTCTCCAGAACTGGACACAGTATTCCAGATGGGGTCTCACCAACTGTCTGTACAGAGGGATAACAACTTCCTGTTTTCTGCTGCTGATGCCTCTCCCTATACATCCCAGTATACCCCCGGCCCTCCCTACTGCCTTCTCACATTGCTTGCTAACCTTAAGGTCATCTGATATGATTACCCCAGGTCCCTTTCCTGTTTTGTTGTTGTTACTACCTCCCCACCCATTGTGTATTCTTTCCCTGGGTTCTTGTTTCCCAGGTGCATTATTTTGCACTTTTTTGCATTGAATCCTAGCTGCCATACGTCTGACCATTCCTTCAACCTTGCCAAGTCCCTTTTCATTCTTTCTACGCCTCCTTGTGTATCAACCCTGTTGCAGATCTTTGTGTCATCTGCAAAAAGGCATACTTTTCCTTCCAGTCCCTCTGCAATGTCACTGATGAAGACATTAAAAAGGACTGGACCCAATACTGAACCCTGTGGTACCCCACTGGTAACCGCCCTTTCTTCAGAGTGGACTCCATTTACAATTACCTTCTGTGTCCTGTTGTCCAGCCAATGTTTTACCCAGGCTACCACCCTGGGACCCACTCCCAGGCTGGTTAATTTGACTAATAATCTTTTGTGTGGGACTGTGTCAAATGCCTTGCTAAAGTCTAGGTAGGCCATGTCCACAGCCCCTCCCTGGTCTACTACTTTGGTCACCCAGTCAAAGAAATCTATTAGATTCGTCTGACTGGTAGTGGTTCAGATTAATTCACATCTGAGTTCTAATAAGCAAGGAGACCAAGTAATTTGTAACTTGTGCATGTGGGGTGTGGTTGTTGAAGAAAGGGGGTCATAGTGCTGTCACTACTGCCATCACCCCTGAGGGATGTGGACTACATTGTTGCTACTGCCATCACACCTGAGGGGTGGGGGCCATAGTGCTGCTACCATCACCACTGGTGGATGGGGAATGTTATACTGCTGCCATCACACCTGAGGGATGGGGGGCATAGTGTTGATACTGTCATCACACCTGAGGAATAGGGAACATAGTACTGCTGCCATCACACCTGAGGGATGGGGGCCATAGTGCTGATACTGCCATCACACCTGAGGGATAGGGAATGTAGTACTGCTGCCATCACACCTGAGGGCTGGGGGCCATAGTGGTGATACTGCCATCACACCAGAGGGATGGGGAATGTAGTACTGCTGCATCACACCTGAGGGATGGGGGCCATAATGCTGATACTGCCATCACACCTGAGGAATGGGGAATGTAGTACTGCTGCCATCACACCTGAGGGATGGGGGCCATAGTGCTGATACTGCCATCACACCTGAGGAATAGGGAATGTAGTACTGCTGCCATCACACCTGAGGGATGGGGGCCATAGTGCTGATACTTTGAGAGAGGCCCCCACTGTAGAGGCTTTTAAGAGTAGTCTAAAGACCTTTTTATTTGTGCAGGCTTTTGGGGTCTAAGTTATATGTTCTGTGATTTTAATTCGAATGTATACAGTATGATAAACTGTAAAGGTTTTGTACGGCGCCCAGAGCCTTTGGGATTGGACGTCTTTTTAAATAAAGTTGACTTTGACTTTGACTTTACTTCCATCACACCAGAGGGATGGGTCTGTAGTGTTGTTGGTGCTGCCATCGCACCAGAGAGATGGGGGCCTTGCTGCTGTTTCCATCACACCTCAGGGATGGGGGCTCCAGTGCTGTTGCTGCCATCATATTTTGTACCTAAAATAACTTTAAATTGGTACAAGGATGGAAGGATGTGCAATAGTGGAGGTCAAAGCTGCTAAAATGCATGTTAGTAGAGTTACAAAATTGTTAAATAAAGTACACAAAACCAAACGCCGGGAAAACTGGATTTTTGCTTAGCAGACACCGGTGACAGTACTGTTTTTTACAATGTGCAAAATGGAATTTGCCCTTTCTCAATCCCGGTAAACCATTGTCCCTGTATATAACCTACCAGCCACAAATCCATGCTGCTCCCTATCTTCCTGATCAGTCTCAGCTAGATATATGTTTATGGCATCTTTTAGTATTGATTCCATTATTTTACCTGGCACCGATGTCAAACTTATGGGCCTATAATTTGTGCAGTCCACTCTATTTCCCTTCTTGTGAATGGGTATCATGTTTGCTGTCAGCCAATCCCCAGGCACCACCCCCTCCCTCTGTGACTTCCAGAAAATATAACTTAGGGAGATAGCAATATTAGGTGAGAGTAGTTTAAAAATATTATTCGCTATGTTATCAGGCCCTGCTGCATTTATATTCTTGAGTGCCCTTATTTTATTTACAATGACCTCAGCTGAGGTTTCCATATCTGTTTCTTTATTTGGGTTAAACTTCACCAAGCCTGTAGACTTAGCTGTGAAGACTGTGCTGAAGTATTTGTTAAAGACATTTGCTACCTTAGTTGGGTCCGATATTTGGGTGCCCCCATCCTTAATAGTACATGGATTATTTTTTGATTATTTATTTAAAATATACTTTTATAAATATATCTAAAATATATTTCTTTTCCATATTGGTATATTCTAAAGATCAACCCTTTTCCAAGTACAAGGACAACCAGGCCTTATATATTTCAAATAAACTGCAGGAATTGCAATTTCTTATGTAGAAATGTAATTTTTTGCTTTTTTGATGGCTTCACAGAAAATCCCTCAGAATTTTTTCAGACCAGCTAGCGGAATCTTGGGTGAGTGGTGATGTCATTTACGCAAAAATGACATCATTTCCCTCAAGGTCCTGGCAACTTAGCATACACACAGTACATCATATTTTGAAATGGAAAAAACTAGTTGTCACTTCAGACAGTATTAAATAAACTGTCAAGTTCTGAAATATCTAGCAACTTTTACAGACTAAGCAATAAAACGTTGGGGACAATATTAACCAAGAGCAGTGGTGAACAAACGTCATCAGGACATGTATTTTTTCCCATTTCCCTAACTTATTAACCAGTATGCAGTGCTATCTAGAGTCACCCCATTTGCTCAGGTTCTGCCACACTCTCAATATTTATGCATTGTCTCTGTATTGGGTTCTCCTCCCAGAAATTGTACTGCTGCTCTTGCAACCCTTCCAAAATATTTACTTATGTCCTGCACGTCTTTCTAATTTGCTATGATACCCTGTCCTCTGATAATATTACACCTTTATTCATATTTTCCAAAATGGGCACCTATTTTACTGCAACCTCACAATAGTTTCACCTTAACCCCTCCTTTCTCAAAACCTGCACTTTTACTTATGCACCCAAACAAATATTAATCTGATCTTCTGTACCCCTTTCAGAATTAGTAAGTCAGCCTTCAACACCATATACAGTATGCAAGCATTTACCGCTGCATTCCTCCCAAATGTACACTGCTTGCTCCCCTCTTCAAATTTGTACTTATACGCCTCTCACAGTTTGCACCTGTGCCTCAGCAACCCTACTAAATTTGAACTTGCTCCCCAAAATTTGCACTTGTACCCCTGAACCTGTTTAAAAGTTTTACTTGCACCACTTCTTTCCTCCCCAAACTGTACTTGCCCCAGCATCCCTCCCATAATTTGTACTTCTACCCCTTCAATCCTCCTAAAACTTGTACTTGCACCCCTCCCAAAATGTGTATTTGTATCCCTATACACCTCCCAAAATTTGTACTTATACCCCTGCACCCCAAATGTGTATTCATATCCCTGCATTTTGTACTTGTACCCCTACACCTCTTTCATAATTTGTACTTTTACCCCATACCCCTCCCAAAATTTTTACTTTAACCACTGCACATCTCCCAAGATATGTACTTTTACCCCTACATCTTTCCCAAAATGTGTACTTGTAACCCTACACCTCTCCCCAAATTTGTACTTGTAACCCTGCATGCCACCCAAAATTTGTGCTTTTACCCCTGCACCCCTCCCAAAATCCGTGCTTGTACCCCTGCACCCCTCCCAAAATTTGTACTTTAACCACTGCACATCTCCCAAGATTTGTACTTGCACCCCTGCAACCTTCCAAAAATCTGTACTTGTACCCCTGTACCCCTTCCAAAATTTGTATTTTTATTCCAGCACCCTTCCCAAATGTTGTACCTGCACCCCTGAACACCCCCAAAATGTGTATTTTTACCCTATCTACTCTTTCCAAAATTTGTACTTGTATACCTGCACCCCTCCTAAAATTTGTACTTGTGCACCTGCAAACCTCCCAAAATGTATACTTGTACCCCTGTAACTTCCTAAAAGTTGTACAATATGTGTACCCGCACAAAAGTTGTAACTTACTTATGCACACCTCCCAAAATTTGTACTTGGACCCCTCTCCAAATTTGTACTTGCACACCCCACAAAATGTACACCAGCATCACTGTATCCCATGATGACATTTGTACTTGCACCCTGCAACCCTCCCAAAATTTGTACTTGCACTCTACCTAAACTATGTGCTTGCACCCCTACTTAAATATGTATCCCTTCCAAACTGTGTTTCCTACCATCTCACACCTCTTAGACTGTACACAAGGCTAGGTTGCAGACTTGGGGGGGAGGGAAGCAGTATGTAAAAGTACATATTTTTGGAGTTGTCTTGGGCAAAGGATGCTAATTTGTGGAAAGATGTTGTGACAGTTGTATAAATTGTATGTGGGTTGCAAGAAAAGGTAAGCAGATTTTTGGTAATCTTGCAAATTTTGCTATTTGTACAGAGAACTGGGTAAAAATTTGTGAAAGTGTATCGACTTGTGGAATGAGTTTTGGGAGGGGTACAAGAGAAGGGGTGGAAATCTTGGGGAGAGTGGAGGTAGGAGTAAATAGTTTGCAGAGTGTAGAGCAGGGGTAAAACTTTAAAAGGTTCCAGGGGCAGGGGTGCACATTTTGGAAAGGGTGGGGAGTAAGAGGTACAGATTTTGTGTTGTGTAGGGGGGAAAAACTTGTGGAAGGCTGCAGGTTTGGGGGACCTAAGCAGGAGAGGTGCAAGTTTCATGAGTCATGGGATATTGGGTTTAAATGGTTGGTGAAGTGTTATGATATAAGTTTGGACATGCACAGATGGGCACACATCTTGGGTAAAGGGGGACGAGGTGCAAATGGGGTAGCGTGGGAATACAAAGTGGTGAGTATGAAAATATTAGAATGGGTGCAGAGTAGGAGTACAAATTTAAAGGGTGAGGGCTTAGATTTAGGGAGGCATGCAGAATTATTTGAGAGGAGCAGAGGTACACATTTTAGGAGTGGTGTAGTAAGTATACATTTCAGGAAGTAAATGTGGAAGAAAGGTTATATGTTATAATAGGGGTGCAAGGTTAAGCTAGAAACTATGGAGAGGCATGTGGGCATGTTTTGGAATAATTGCAAGGCAGGGCCAGAGTAGAGGTGTACATTTTGGTGGGATTATACATTTGGGGAGATATGTACTTGGGTAGTAATATGCTGTGAGTGCTGTGGAACCTCAGCAAAAGGAGGTAATCTGAAAAGAATAAATAAGAATGGAGTTGTGGTGGCTGCATTCAGGCATGGAGAGGGAACACAAGAAACCAAAGTTTGCACTTTTAGAGTATGAGAGTTTTTCTTGGGGGGGTGGGGGCTTGATACGGTGCTCAAAATATTGGTGATTAACCTATGGAACCTGTCAGATTGTCTATTTACCATTTTTTCTATTGGTCCATTAATGAAAGCCCCCCATAACAAAATTGGTAGCAAAGATTTATTTTTGCCATTTCACAATTTGATGTACTGTGTGTACTAAGCTGACAGGACCTGGAAGAAGATGGTGTCATTGCTGCTTGAAAGAAATAAGCACTCATCCAAGATTCCGCAAGCTGGCTTGAAAAAGTCTGAGGCATTTTTTGTAAAACCATCACATAAGAGAGGAAAACAAAAGCATGTATACATGAGCAAAGTCAGTTTAGGAACTTTATTTGTAACAAATGAGACCTAGCTGTCCTCATAGTGGGCACATAGTACATTTTTAAAGCATTGCATTTGATCTTTAAGAGCTGCTGGTACAGGGGTGAAGATGCAGCATGCTCAAACAGATATGCTTAGGAGAAGCTCTGGGACAAAATTTATACTTTCAAACCAAAATGAGCTTTAAAGCCTACTTAATCTTTTCAAACTTATCTGGACTGTAGACAAAGACTATCTGTATAAACTGTGTATGTTTTTAACAGTTCCAGACATTCTGAAATCACACCAAGTGATGAACTTGGACAGTGGAAATGGAAAGGCCACAATCCAGACTGAAACTACAATGGGATGTGGCTCAAGTGTGGAGACCACTGCTGGAGACAAAAAAATACTCAAATTTTACATTACGTAAAGCAATTAGAGAACAGGATCAAAAAGTGGATTTGTTCATCTCTCACTACACCCTCATGGAGACCTGCACAGATTGAAAAACAGTGATGGAACTGGTCAACAAGACATCGACTATGGTTTCGGGACTTCTGTTGGAGAACAGAATGCTCAGGCTGAGGCTTGAGCACTTAGAGAATGATTCCTGTCAGGCATATATTAGAATTTTGGAACTTGCTGAGGCAGTTGAGGATCCTAACTGAACTCAATTTGAGGTTCAGCTTATGAAAGAGATCCTGGACTCTGATATCACAGGACATGTCTACAAACTTTATCGGATCACCCCTCGATGTCAACTTTCTAATACAGAACATCCCCGTACTCTGCTGCTGGTCATAAGTGGTCCTCATATTGAGAACAACATCATGCAGAAAGCTAAGAACAAGGGGTCTTTGTGCTTGGATGATGGGACAGGTATCCACCTGTTCCCAGACCTGAGATTTTCAGACTGACAGTGAAGAAAAGCCTTTGATGCTGTCCAGTCAGGGCTCTGTGCACTGGGGATCAGTCAAGCTCTCCAGTTTCCATGCAAATCTCAGATTTTCATATACAGGTAAAGCATTTTTTTTAATGATCCAACCAAGGCAGGAAAATGGGTCAAGATAATTAAAAGAAGACTTTCATGTCCCTTCACCAGATGCTCCCAAATTGAAGGGAGAGGACTGAAAATGTATACAAACTATGGTGTGTATATTTTTATCTATCTGTCTGTCTGTTTGTCTATCTATCTATCTGTCTGTCTATCTATCACTACCCTGTAACTGTAGTTCCAGGCATGGTAAACAGTTCACAGCCACACTAGTGCAGCTCCACTGGAAGTGCTGATTAATTGAACATCTTTAAGTGAAGCTCCTTCCACCAACAGGACAGCATATCCTCTGACTCTACTCCGTGACATCAAATCTTTGCATGCTGGAAACAAGGATCCAAGTGCCACATTGCCAGGGGAGGCTGGGTGGGTTGTGTTGATGTGAACTGTATACCACCCCTAGAACCATGGTTACAGGTGAGCAACCACTATGGTTATAGGTGAGCAACCTATGTTTCAAATGGTGTGGATACAGTTCACTGTCCACACTCTGGCAGATTCCTAGCAGTTCTCTGAGAGAAGGGGGCAAGGTGTGCATCTCTATTTGGTGAACAGAGACTGGAAAACCAAGGCCCCAAGAGCAGCAGCCTGATGTGACTCTAGGTCAATGTTGTAGTGGGAAGTGAAGGTGCATGCTTTCCTTTAGTTAGCAGACCTACAGATTTCCTGTACTGGGATATCTCTGGAGGCATCCACTGAGGCTGTGGTATATCTGCTGGAATGAGCCCTAAGCCCTTTGGAAGACTCCCTACCAGCCAACCTGTAGCAGAGGACAATGCAGAATATTATCCACCTGCCAACTGTCCACTCTGCTGCTAGTCTGCCAGGCACAACTTCTGTGCATATCATAAATAGCTGGTAAGCCTCACCTTACATGCTAGTCATGCACTCCTTATAGTAAGAGAGCACCTGATGAGGTCAAGTTAGTAAAGTATATCAGTAAGTTTATCACCTGGTTATGGTGAATCTCCAATATGGCCTTTGGGAGCAACTTTGGGTGGGGGCATAGGATGACCGTGTCCTTGTGGAAACCAGGTAAGGAGACTCCACCAAGAGCACTTGGAGCTCACAAATCCTTTTGGTAGAGGTAATGGCCACAAAGAAGGCTGACTTTCATGACAGGTGTGATGTCTCACACCATTGGATAGGCTCAAATGGTTTGCCATGAGCAAAGCCAGCAGCAGAAGTATGTTCCATAGTGGTGGTGGTTCCTGCACCAGAGAAGACAAATGGAAGGCCCTTGAAAAAGCACCCAACCACCTTCTCCTGGGCCACTGTCAGCATACTGGCCCATGCCCGGTATACAGAGGTGGCTGTCAGATGCACCTTGAGGGTCAGTCCCAACTGAGAGAAGGGCCAGAGGTATTCCAGGATGCTTGCCACAGGGTAGGCAAGGAGATCAAGTACCTTTCTGTGACACCAAATGGAAAACATCTTCCATTTGAAGGTGTAGCAATGGTGAGTTGACTCTTTCTGGGAGGATTCCACAATGTGAGGTGTATCTTCTTAAAGATGCCGGGCCTGTGGCTTGTTCTTGTGGGCCTTGGCCACCACCTTGTGGATCAAGGGGAAGGGAGAGTAGGTGTACATGAAGTCTGGGGTCAAGAGCCTTGAAAAGACATCCTCCAACAATGTTCCAGACTGTGGGAGTGGGCGCAAAACAATCTCAACTTTCTATTCTCCCAGGAGGCAATGAGGTCCACCAGAGTAGTTCCCCACTGGGAGAACAAGTGGCTTACCATCTCCTGATGTTAGGACCACTTGTGCAATGTCTCTCACACCTGGCTAAAAGCATCTGCCAGCTGATTGTTCACTCCTGTGATATGTATCTCCAGGAGATCTGCACCCAGGCTATGCACAAGGGTCCAGGTGTTGAGGTCCTACCGACACAGAGGAAGGGAATGAGTTCTGCCCTGAATGTTCAGGAAACACATGGTTACTGTATTGTCTGCCTGGACTTGCACAACCTGTCCCCTTACCAGGGGAGCAAATTCTATGAGGGCCTGCCACACTGCACAGAGCTCCAGCATGTTGATGTAGTGACAGGACTCCCTGTGTGACCAGAATCTGTAGGCTCTGTGGACTCCCAGATGTGCTCCCCATCTCACCAGAGACATGTTTCTTGTAAGTGTGACTCTCGGCTCTGGGCAGAAAAATAAGATTCCTTCCAGGTATGGACAAGAGGCCAAAGAACATGACCTGCAACTGATAGAGAATCCCTTTTGTGTGGAACTTAAGGTACTGCCAGTGGGATGGATAGTCTGGAATGTGGAAGAACATGTCCTGGGGAGTTAGAGAACAGAACCATGTGCCCTGGTCCAGGAATGGTGTAATCTGGCTCAGAGTGACCATCCTGCACTTGCACCACTGCGTGCATGGCTTCAGATCCTGCAGATCCTGTATGGGGCCCAAGACCCCCATCCATTTTAGGGAAAGGAAGTACTTGGACACATATCCCTGACTTGCCAGGACATTTGGGACACAGGCTAAGGCCCTCTTTGCCAGAAGCTGAGTGATGTCCTCTCTTAGGGTTGACAATGTGTCCTGCAACACTGAGACTCCCAAGGAGCGTGGAGTCGGTAAGGTGGGAGAGCCTTGAAATTGAGAGGCAAACCTCTGACTACCACCTCCAGTACCCACTTGACCATGGTAATGATGGACAAATGTGGCCAGAAGTGGCATAACCCTCCCACCTACAGCAAGCTGGGTCAGGGACTGGACAGGCAGGAGGAAGACACCCCTGACCCATTACTGGGCAGCTTTGGAGGGGGTACCTGGAACTGGAGCTACAATGACACCATTTCCCCTACCCCACTTCTTTTCGGCCCCTGGCCACCGAACTTGGACTTGGGGTACCAGGCTTGTATTACCCCTGCTGGAGCTGCTGCCAAGGCTGCTGGTTGAAAGGACTGATATTGATAGGTCTTCTCTTTAGGCCTCTGAGCCTTAGGGTCCTTCTGGGATGAAGCACAGAATCCCGGGTAGCAGTGGGCTTCTCTGTCCTGGTGAGATGTTCTTCCATCCCTGGGTCAAACAGTTCAGTGCTCAAGAATAGGACATCAGCCAGTTTGTGCTGAGTGTCTGCCATGAAGGTGAAGAGCCTCAGCCAGGCCCTGTGACACATTGGGATGGCTGCTGGCATGAGACGTCACAGGAGTCCCCCATGTCCAAGACCATCTGGAGTTGGTGTTTAGCAAGCACTTGATCATGGCCATTTATCAACTTCCCTGGCAACTGCTTGTCTGCAGGGAGGTGAGGGAGGATTTTGTTCAGCACTCCCAATAGGGAGTGACCAAAACTGGTCATCAGAACAACAAAACTGGCCTGATGCATACCCAAGGAGGAGGAGGAGGTGGCGTAGCCTTTTTAACTGCCTAATCAAGTTTCTTTGACTACTTTATGGGGAGCTTGTCCACCTCCCCTTGGCTCATAGACTTCCATTGGATGATGGGTTGTCTGAGAACCCTAAAAAGAGACACTGTAGGGACTACATACTTGTGGACCATACGGGTGGAGATTTCCAAGCAGGATGATGGATGCTGCCAAAGCTACAGAGCTGGTCCCAATATGGCCTCAGCCATGGGAAAGGCAAGTACTGGAGGATTGTCCTTGTTTAGTATATCAGTAAACAGGTATTTACCCCACTTCTGCAATGGCTTCAAGGACACATTCATGGACTTCAACAGGAGGCAAAGTAAGCCCCAAACATCACCAGTCCATGGTCAGTGGATAATTCTTAGTCTTAGACTGAACCCCAGTTGAAGGTACAGTCCTCAATGACAACATGGATGACCCATCCGAGTCACTGGAGGATTACTCACAAATGGTCCTCGACCATTTGCCCGTGTGGTCCACCCGAGTGTCTTCTGACTGGGTGATTTCCAGCAACATCTCATCTGGCAAGCTGGTTTCAGCACAGGTGTCCTTGGATCTCCCACCAAAAGCTGCAGTGGAGATGGCTCTACCTGCAAGAGTAGAGAGGCAAATGCCAGGGACATCTGTCAAGGGTAGACTGGGGTGGGCATCACTGGTGGCTGCCAGGTGACTGTACATTCAGGGGTAAAGCCCTACCCCATTCTATAGAGGTCCAGTGCTGCAAGAGGAGCACCTTGTTGTGCCTATACATCCTGTGACAGAGCCTCTTCTCACCCGAAAAGATCAAGAAGTGTCGACTGTGGCACCTCCCAGTCAAGCAAGCTCAACAGCATGAATGATACCTCAACCATCAACCTGGGGCTGACGTCAAGGAGGAGACTCCAGAGGGTCAGTGAAGACCCCATGCTGAACCATGTTTACCAGCATCAAATTAGAAGGCAAGCGCTTTGGTGGAGGCTGGCCCTGAGTGGAATCGGTTGGGGTTGCTGAGCAGCCCACATCCTCCTGGGTGAGGACCAGGAGAATTGGGGTAAAGGAGAGCAATCCATGGTCAATTTCCTTAGAAAACTTGTTGAGAAAAATCTTGAAAGCCTGCTTGATTGGTGTTGAGGGTAACAAGCCCAATGAGGCCACTGAGGCGCTGTAGACCAACCCCTCGACTGAAGGGAGCTTGACCAGAATCGAGCGAGTGGGAAGATCAAAACCTTCCCCAATCATACGACTGACACTGACAGCACTTGTGCTTTTTTCCATGGTGATCAGGGCTCTCTCTGAATGCATGGAGGGTGCTGCACATGTCACAGAACCCATCCAAGAAGGACCCACTGACACTAGCCCCAGGTGAGAGCAGCGTCGCATCCAAAGAAGTACTCATCACAGCAGCCACCTCCGCTTCTAAGGCTGCCAGTTAAACTGCTGACCTGGCCAAAGTTAAAATCTTCTTGCAGCCTTAAGGTCAAACTTTAGGGTCTCTATTAGCTGTTTGACCTAAGAGGAGCCTGGCAGCGCAGTCTTCCGGTGATGCTGGCTGCATCCCCTGACATAGACCACAGCTAGCCATGTTATGCTGTGATCCAAGGCAGTAGTGGTAGGACACCCGAGGGTCCATGTTCTGACATCTTTTCTCGACACATGATGCAGAATGTGAAGCCCTGGGACAGCTTAGCTTCCTCTGTTTCCATCTTTCCATTGAGTAAAGCAGTGCCAGAGTGAAGGAATGTTGATGATCGAGGACGCAAGTCTTTGAAAAAGAAGCAGTTTTGGCAAACAAATTGCCAACGTGCAAAGGGTAAGCCTTTATCTCTGCAGAGCCATGAAGGAGGAGGCCCATCCCTTCCAGTGGAAAAAAGATTGGACGTCATGGGATGGTGCTGGAGGATATATCGACCTAATGGTGGGAGAAACTTAGCTTAAAACATGTGGTGAATCAGCACTTCTAGCGGAAATGCTAGAGTTGATAGTGAACTGTATTCACACCCTTAGAAGTAACTATTCTGTGGTGCAAATTGCCTATATGCAACAGTTCATTAATGGTGTTTAAAATATTTTTGCTGGTACTCAGAGCTAAATGTTCAAATTTTCATGTTTACTGACTGATAACGTGTTGCAGACCAACTATTAAAAGACAGCTTTTTACGATTCAGTATTTCCCAGGTGATAAATCTTGTCTCTAGCAGGAGTGTGGAAGATAAGATGGCCACTGCCTCATGTCTGATTTTGCAGGTTATATGCCCAAGAGTTGATGCACCACACATGTAGCCGCATTCAATAAGTCTGGGTCAGAATTTACTTCACAGAGGAAAGGCAAGCTGTACATGATACAGTTCCAGGAGAGGTCAATTCTAAAAATTAATTTTTCTGTTTGTTTTTGGTGCCTGGATTCCCAGTAGCTCAGCCCCCTCTCCCTGGTCACCCACTCACCCCCCCCTCCCGGGACTTACCTCAGGTTATGATCCTCCCAGGCTTGCCCTCAGAGCAGGGCCACTGAGTAGGTATGCCCCTGATGGAGCTTGAACTTGGTTCTGAGTAGACCTCCCAACTATTAGTGTTCCTCACTGGCTTGCCCCCCCAGGGTGGGGTTGGGCCATTCCTGACAATGGACTGTAAGCTGAGTCACCAGCCAAGAGCCATGTGTGGGTATAGAGGGACTGCAGAAGTGGGGCATCATTCATGAGGCCAGCATTTTTGCTTGCTTTTTTTCCGTGGGAGGCGAGGCATGCAATGACATAGGATGCCATAGCGCTGATGTCTGGCATATCTCCCCACAATTCAGGCTCTGTCAGCTGCTCCCCCTGACCTCTGCCAGGGGTCAGTCATGTGCTGAATGCTCACCCAACCTCCCACCCAGAGTAGGAGAGCAGTCCATGGGATGCTCACTCCTCCTCCACCTGACCAGCCCTCTGACTCCTCGAGCTGCTCAAAAATTTTACTTTTACTCTGATATGGTTGTACTGTTTTAAAAATATAGCTTTCATTGTGTTGTTTATAACTGCAGCAACTGGTCTGGTGCCTAGGGCCTGAAAAAGGTATCCCCCAACAGTGTCCCAGACTTAGTGCCTCAGCTTTCTGTTCTCTCAGGAGGCAAACAGATCCACCAGAGGGGTGCCCCATTGGGAGAACAGATGCCTTACCACCTCCTGATACAGGGACCACTCATGCAATGTCTCTCCTACCTGGCTGAGAGCATCTGTCAACGGACTGTTCACTCCTTGATATGTATCACCAAGAGATCTGCACCCAAGCTGCATGTGAGGGTCCAGGTGTGGAGAGCCTACAGACACAGCGGAAGGGAATGAGTTCTGTCCTGAATGTTCAGGGAAAAACATGGTCGTGGTATTGTCCATCTGGACCTGCACATCATGACCCCTTACCAGAGAAGCAAATTCTTGAGGGCCAGCCACACTGCACAGAGCTCTAGCAGGCTGACATGGTGACAGGACTCCCTGGGTGACCAGAACTGTGGGCTCTGTGGTCTCCCAGGGGTGCTTCCCATCCCACCAGAGATATGTCTCTCGTAAATGTGACTCATGGCTCTGGGTAGACAAATGGGATTCCTTCCTCCAGATGGTGAGGAATCATATGTCACTAAGACTGGTTGGTCCAGGTGGCCTAGGTGCAGGGACTACTGGTGGCCCAGCTGCCACTACAGGTGACACATCCACCACTGGAGGTGGATGCCATGTACCCAAACAGTCTCAGGAAATCCTGGGCAGGGCACAAGCACCCAACCTGAAATGATCAACCAAGGGGGTAAGCTCCTGAGCCTGATCCATGGGAGAAGGGACTTGGCCTGCAGAGAATCTAGTTCTACCCCAATAAACTTGATGAACTGTGAGGGGATCAGTTTGGACTTGTCCAAGTTGACCAACAGGACCAAGTCTCTACAGGTTTGTAGGGCCAGATCTCTGGCTCACTCTACAGCTTCCTTGGATGGTCCGGCTATCTGCCAGTCATCCAGTAAGGATATGCCCTGATACCTCTGTGCCACAGGAAGGCTGCTACCACTGCAATGCACTTGGTGAAGACCCCAGGCATAGACAAGAGGCCAAAAGGCATGATCTGGAACTGATGCCTTTTAGTGCACAACCTAAGGTACAGCCAGTAGGACAGTGGAATGGATGGCTTAGGATGTGGCAGAACATGTCCTGGAGAGCCAAGGAGCAAAACCACATGCCCTGCCCCAGGAATGGTGTAATCTGGTTCAGAATGACCATCCTGAACTTGTACTACCTCACACCTGTTCAGATCCTGCAGATACAGTATAGGGCCCAAGACCCCCATCCATTTAAGGGCCAGGAAGTACTTGTATACATACCCCTGATTTGTCAGGGTATTTGGGACACAGACTATGTCTCCTTTTGCCAGGAACTGAGTGATGCCCTCTCTTAGGGTTCACAATGTGTCCTGCTACACTGAGAATCCTGAGGAGCGTGGAGTCAGTAAGGCAGGAGTGCCTTAAAACTGAAAGGCAACCCTCTGACTACCATCTCCAGTACCCACTTGTCAGTGGTAATGATGGACCAATGTTGCCAGAAGTGGCATAACCGACACCCCCCCACCCACAGGAAGCTGAATCAGGGACTGGACAGGCATAAGGATGACAACCCCTGAACCATCACTGGGCAGCTTTGAAGGGGGCACCGGCCACTGGGGCCACGGGGCACCATTTCTCCTACTCCACCTCTTTTCAGCCCCAGACACTGAACTTGGCCTTGGAGTGCCACACTTTTATTGCTCCTGCTGGGACTGCTGCTGAGGCTACTGTAGTTGAAAAGGGCTGATACTGATAAGTCTTCTCTTTAGGTTTTTCAGCCTTATGGTCCTTCTGGGATGAAGCACAGAATCCTGGGTAGCACTGGACTTCTTTGTCCTGGTTAAATGCCCTTCCATCCCTGGGCCAAACAGGTCAGTGCCCAAGAAGGGGACATTGGACAGTTTGTTCTAAGTGTCTGCAGTGAAGGTGAAGGTGAAGAGCCTCAGCCAAGCCCTGTGATGCATCACGATGGCCGCTGCCATAAGATGGGTGTAGGAGTCCCCCATGTCAAAGGACATTTGGAGCTGGTGTTTAACAAGCACTTGACCCTGGTCCTTGACCAACTTCACTGGCAACTGCTTGTCTGCTGGGAGGTGAGGGTGGATTTTGTCCAGCACTCCCAACAGAAAGCGACCAAAGTTGGCCATCATGACAGCAAAGCTAGCCTGATGCAGACCCAAGGAGGAAGTGGCATAGACCTTTTTAGCTGCATGGTCAAATTTCTTTCACTCCTTGTTAGAGGGCTTGTACACTTCCCCTTGGCTCACGGATTTCCCTTGGCTGAGGGGTGGTCCAGGAACCCTGAAAGGGACACTGTAGGGACTGTATACTTGTGGACCATAAGGGTGGACTTTTCAGACAGAATACTGGATGCTGCCAAAGCTGCAGGGCTGGTCCCAACTTGGCCTCGGCCATGGGAAAGGCATCTTTTGGGGAATCACCCTTGTTTAGCATATCAGTAAACAGGTATTTAGCCTACTTCTGAACTGGCTTCAAGGACACATTCATGGACTTAAACAGGAGGCAAAAGAGAGCCCCAAATGTCACTGGCCCATGGTCAGTGGATATTTCTTAGACTGAACACCAGTCGAGGGTACGAGTCCTCGATGACGAAATGGATGACCCATCTGAGCAGCCAAGGACTCCTCAAAATGGGCCTCAACTGTCTGCTACCATGGACCACTCAAGTATCTTCCAGCTGGGTGATTTCCACTGAGAGCTCAACTGGCAAGTCGGTTTCAGCACAGGTGTCCTTGGTAGAGCTCTGTGAATACTGAATATTATTTCCTGAATACCACGAATAGTGGGCATTCCGAATATTCTGATGTCCGTTCTGAATACCTCACTATTTGGTATTCGGGAGAGCTACTCAGTGGATGAGATTTCAAAGTCTCACAGAACTTCCTTGGCCAATCGGAAGCTGTTTCTGGAGCTCTCAACTCTGCTGATCATGTGATCTCCTCACTTTGAGAGGGTAGACTTCTCAGAGAGATAGGGCTTCAGTCTGCATGCTTCAGAAAGCTGAATCCTTTCAGGGAAAGTTTATTTTTTGTCCAGTCTTTACCTTAAGTTTTAGAGATAATTTGTGACTGCATTATTTTGTGTTTTTGTCCCTGTACTGGGCTCAGTTGCAGAAAGTAGCAGGAGAGACGGAAGACTGAGTGTGTGTGTGTGTGTGTGTGTGTGTGTGTATGTCTGCTGACACCCCTCTCTCACTGCATTGAGATACACTGCTCTCTTGAGTGTGTGATTTTTGGGGGGTTTAAAGATATTGATTTTTTTGACAGCAAAGAGGATTCTTTCTGCTCAGTAAAGTCAGGCTTTAGTTTTCTGTCTACTGTCACATTATTATATAGTATAATTTTATTATATGTAACATAATTTGGGGGAACCGTTTCTGGGCTCAGTAACAGTCATTCATTGAGGGTTGTTTGCAATTGCTAAGCGTCACCGCTTAATTGTGCCCCCTCCACTGTTTAAAGTTCCAATACACACAAAATCTACTAGTGTGAGTGAGTGTGACTGCCTGTAATGTAACCAAAAGTTAATGTGAATCTAATTTTCTTTTGAAAATGAAAGGAGTCTGACACCTAGTCTCCCCTACCCCACTGCATCTGCTAGTGCATTCAGAGTCACACATCTGTCCATCAATATCTTCACTGGTTTTTCTTTAAACTGATACAGTTTTTCAATGTGTCAGGTGTGGCACAATGAATTGATTGTGTGCTGGGTCTCTTGGGTACGGTTCTGTTGTAGGCTTATTTGCAAGCTCATATTCCACATTTACACACATAGTCGCATACTGTGCTAATACTGCATAGATAAATGAAAATATTTGCCTGTGTTAATTATCATAGCAGTTCTTCTGATCATCACATAAACCAGCATCGGTATCATTCATCATGTCTGTGACAAGCAAACCCATAAAAGGACGTGGTCTAGCCCCAGCAAGACCACAGCCCCATCTGTACCAAGCAGTAGTGATGCAGAATCACAATGTAGTTTACATTCATCTGGACGTGTTCGGCTGGTCAAAATAATTTTCTCACCTAGCAATGTGCTAGGCTCAAATGCTACACTGAGTGGTGAAAGCAGCTCTAGTAGTACTAACATAATTGATAGCACTGTCACCACCACCAGTAGCAGCCACCCATTTGCTGTCCCAACCTTCTATGGTAGTAGCAGGAGGGCATTACAGCTTAGTAGAGCTCCAATCGAGGAAGCATCAGCCACAGCCACTGTCTTGAGTCACCTGTAGCTTCTTCCTCCCTTGATGTTACACCCCTTCCCACCACTAGTGTACTCCTAGTCCCCATGACCACCTGTAGCAAAAATACATTAGCCAGTGCCACCAGTGCCATCAATACCACTTTTGCTGCTGGCCCAGTGACTGTAACCCCCACCATAGCCACCACCACCATTGCTTCAACAAGTGTCTCCAGATGCTGGCCCAATGTGGAGGGTTGAGGCATCACTGCCTTACCTCCTGCCACACCAGTCACCCATGTTCACAGTGCAAGCAGGTCACGGGTGGTCAGCCAGGAAGGGAGAGGATTGAGCATCTGGAGGACAGTTCTCTTCTCTTGGGGGAGGGTGGGGACATGGATGGGCACTTGCTTGACCCCTAGTAGTGGCTGGGGAGCCAGCATGCCAGGTCCCATAACATAGGGGCAGAGGTAGAGCAGCTGCCTGATGTACAGCATGCGGATGTGTTGCTGGGCATCATTGGCGGCATTGCATGCTCACTGCTGCAACAAGAAATCAGAAAAATGGTTCCTGCCACAGCAGGATGATGATAGTCCCCCCTGCAGTGCTGCCCCTAGAGGACACCTCCTGAGCTGGATCCATTCCAGTGGGCTGAGTGGCTCCCCACTCCATGCCATGAAGGGTAAGTTGTGGGGGTGATTGGGAAGGGGGTCTGATGGTTGGGGATGGCATGGGGGGACACATCAGAGATAGCCGGCAGGAACCGAGGGAGAAAGAGTAACCTAAAAAAAATAAAAAAGTGCCTTCAGTTACAATGTAGAACCCGCGGCTGCTAGTACTGCAACCACTACCAGTGCAGTCACTGTAACTGTGTCTACTGACACGACCCTGGATACTGCACCACCACATATTTTCACATGCCTGTGACAACAAGTACCCCTACCCCTAGGATGTAATCCAAACACAGCACTCGTGCTGCTCAGGTGGTTGATGTATTACATGAGAAGGATGCAGAGATTGCAGACCAGTCTTCTGGCTCAGAATATATTCTGGACCCTAATGAGCTACCATCATCATCAGCATCTGGCAGTGACACTGACACCTACATGAGTGACTTTGGGAATGAGTCCGAATATGCATCATATTTGACTAGTAAAAAACTGCGGACAAACTGAGGAAAGGTGCTGATGCTACTGAGCGTAGGCAGTGGGGCAAGCAAGCTGTTAAACCTCCACCTGTTAAAAAACAAAGCAGTCCACACTAAGCTTTAGCAGGGCTGTATCATATCTATCCACACAAGATAGGGACACTTGTAATGAAGAAAGTCAGACAGCTGTTGTAGAGCAAGATCAAGGTGCTGGTGCAGCATCCAGTTCAGCTGGTGGTAAAGGTAGGGAAAAAGGAGTAGCTATGACCGCTCTATTGGTGCAACAAGTGCTGGTTCAAGTAAAGTTGTAAATAGTGCTGGGTGGCCTCATTTTAGCATATGAAAAAATGATGCTACTAAGGCAGAGTTTGGGCTGTGTCACAGCATAATTAGCAGGGAAAAAATCTGTCTAGCCTAACTACCATAGCAATGAGTCATCATTTGAAGATTAAACATGCCCATGCATTGTAGGCATCCAGAGTGTTGGCCTGCATTACTCCGACGAGACCCTCTTCTGGTACGGGTGGGGGGCCAGATGTTGATGATTCCCAGTCACAAAGTGATAGTGATGGTCATCATGTCAGTGAGTCTGACACAGTTTCTTCTTGCCCATCCACACCAGTGCCAGTTTGTCACAAAACAGTCTCAGCATAAAGTATGGCCTCCTCTTTGCCTCCTGTTGATTCACCTGCTATGCGGTCCACAACCTCTCCCATTGAAAGGCATCAGACTCCATTCCAATCCCAGACTTCTTTGGCCCCCATTATGTGGTCCTTTCATGCAAGGACTAAATATCACCCCTCACACCCATCTGCACAACAGATCATCCAGTGTATTGGGGAAATTATTGCACTTGATCTGCTGCCACTTTCAATGGTTGAAAACATCAGTTTCAGGTGGCTGATGCAACATTTAGCACCCATGGCATCAGATACCATCATGCACAACAGTCTCCCATACTGTTTTCCCGAACATATATGAGGATGTGTACAAGGCTGTCTTTCAGCTACTATCGCATACTGTCAGTAATGTTTTCCATTTCACAACAGACATACAGAGTAGCACAAACTCCAACCATGCATATATGTCACTGCACATAAGTGTGCAGCAGACCCAACTGGTGCAGGCAGTGAAGGTGTAGGTATACATATTTCCTGTCATTCCCCTGGTGTGGCCTCCACACCTCTCATAGCAGGTCCGCACTTCTCACTGTGTCCGTTATGCCTGTGGATCACTGGTCCACCAACACTTGTCATTCTTACAAGACATAGTGCGTATGTGGACTGAAGACACATCGCTACATGTCGGTTTCATTGTGACTGACAATGCAGCAAATATGATAAAGGCATTGTGTGAAAGGCACTTTGAAGGCATCCGTTGTTTTGCACACAGTTTGAATCTGGTGGTGACAAAGTCCATCTGCAAAACACCAGAGGTGGATCAAACTGTTAAGAAAGCAAGAAGAATGTGTGCTCATTTCCATCACTTGGTTAAGGCCACAAACCAACTGGGCAGATGCAAGAGCGCATTCAGATTGCTCAGCACAGCTGATACAGGATGTCTCAACATGCTGGAATTCGACATTTTATATGTTGCAAAGACTACTGGAGCAGAAGCGGGCTCTACATGAAATGAGTATGGAGACAGACATTGGGGGAGTTCTCAGCCACTAGGACTGGGTTGTTATTGAAGGCACAGTAAAGGTCCGGACCTTTTGAGAGAAGCACAAGTGACATGAGTGCAGAATCTGCACTACTTAGTCAGGTCATCCCTGCAGTCCAGATACTGAAGAAGTTACTGCAGAGATTGTCCACCCATGCTGATCTTGCACCTGCAGTGAGGGACCTTGTACTTAATCTAACAATTGAAGTACGGAACAGGTTCTCATACATTTGTGGTAGTAAACATTGTGTTTTTGCAACAATGCTGGACCCAAAGTTTAAGTGCGAGATACTGCACCTTGAAATGCCTGCACACTGTGCTCAGTGCTCACCTTTATATTGTGTGCTAAGGATGTGATGCATACTGAAGTATCTCCGGAAGAAGAACAACAGCAAGTGGAGGATGCCCGTAATGAAATGGAGGAAGCAGACTGCTGGGCACAACTCAGTTCATCCCTACAGGTGGAGCAAAGAAAGAGAAACAAGCAGCACACACTCTCAGCAAACAATGTTCTCAATTGCTTCTTCACAGTAGTTCTTGAACCTATCTCCACTGATCCGCTGGAGTACTGGAGCAAAAAGTTGAGATCACCCCCTCACTTAGCACAGCTGGTCATCAAATACCTGAGCTGCCCCCCAACCAGTGTGCCATCAGAGAGGTTATTTAGCACAGAAGGGGATATGGTGGAGCCTCACAGATCCTCATTAGACCCTGAACATGTTGAGTAACTTCTGTCCATCAAGCTGAATTTACCACATTTTGATTACAAATACAAGTCTTGAATTTCACAGCACTCACGAGTAACACCACTGTTTTTTTGCCACATGCCTCCTGTACTTGTGATGCTGGCCTGGCCCAACGTTTGGACTATGTGCACCAACACACCATCTGGTATTATCTTAATTGCACTCAGTATTATTGCTCTTTTTCCACCAACCCCCCGATTGGTGATGCTGTCTCTTTGTGTCGAATCATGCTGAGCACCCAGAAGCCATTACCTCTTATTTCATGGACACTACCTCTGATTTACAAGTGCATTTTATTATTAAAAAGGCACAACACCTGACGACATTTTGGATCCTAAAATATCCTTTTTCAAAGGCAATTACAGCAAAACTGAACACTATTATATACACATAAGTGTTATGACATCACAATGACATCATTAATATAACATTTAAATTCACAGAATGTAAAACACCACATGATGTGCCTATATAAAACATCCATTACCTACCCTTAGGTGCTACATATTGTTAAAGAGACAGTTCCAAAGGTACCACAACTCTGTGTGTTATTAAAGTGCATAACCAATTTAAGTGCACATGTTCAAAACGTATAACATTTATAGAACAGCACAGACAAAAACGCCCCATATTTATTTATTTATTAGATCATCGGTTTACAGACCTTTGAGTCATAGATTCATTTACAAAGGCACCTCGTCAAGAGAGCAATACATCACAGCAAGCAAATAGTACAGTACATAACGCTTAGATTAAAAAAGCAACCAGTGTTACAGGCATTCACTGGTAGTACACACTTGGTAATAGGTAGATCACAGTAGTCATAATATAGGTACATGAGTACCACGTCAGGTAGCAACCAGAGATATTTTATTACAGTAGTCAGCAGATATTGCATGAGGGCCAGGTATATACAGCAAAAGTAGACAGGGCAGACCCAGCCTAGGGGTGAAGGTAAGGGGCAGATGGGGGATTGTGTGCAGTTGCAGCATCGAGTGTTTGTCAGATGGCTTCTGAGGGAGACCTTGAAAGGACCAAGCTTAGTGGAGTCAGCTATATTGGCTGGGAGGGAATTGAACCAGGAGGGAGCCCGATAGCAAAAGGATCTCTGGGCCATAGAGGTCCTTACCCTGGGGACAATAAGGGAGGTTTTGACAGTGCTGTGGGTGAAGACTGAGGGGGAGGCATGCTGCAGGGAGGTGGCAACTCCGGTGGGGGGGGTGAGCCCTGGCAGGCTCTTTTTTACAAGGTCAGGTTTGGAAGTGGAGCCTTTCTTTAAAGTTGAGCAAGTTGGTGGTGGAGTACAGCAGGCACGTATGGGTGTGCCTAGGGGCTCCCAGCATTAGCATGCAGGCCTTGTTTATAGACAGCTGGATTCTTGCAAGCACAGTGTTGTTAGCTGCAGCATAGATGGGCAGCCCATAGTCGATTAGCGACAGGACAGAGGAGGTGATTGCCAATCTAAGGGCCTCTTGTGGTAGCAGTCCCTATGGTGGTATAACAGTCCAATCCTGACATTGGTGGCAGCAGAAAGGGCATTGATATGGGAATGGAAGGAGAGTGCCGAATCAAAGGTAATGCCCAGATACTTGTAGGAGGAAACCTGCTCAATAGGATTTAGTGTGCTAGGCAGAATCACGAGAGAGGCACCAATGGCTTTGCTTTGGCAATGCGAGAGAGCATAGCTTTGGTCTTTTTTAGGTTCAGGACTAGCCTTCATGATGTGAGGCAATGCTCAGCTCTATCAAAAGTTTGTTGGGGGTGGCCTGGAGTATGTTGGGTTTGGGGTCAGCAGCGAAGAGTACAGTGTCATCTGTGTAGAGGAGGATCTTACTTGGGCAGGCCAAGAAGAAGGAGTTGATGTAGAGACTGAAGAGGAGAGGGCCTAAAATGGAGCCCTGGGGAACCCCAGAGTGAACAGGTCATGTGTCAGATAGGGTGCTATTGATTTTTACACACTAAGTTCTGGCAGAGAAGTAGCTGGGGAACCATGCAAGGGTTACATATGATAATGTAAAGAAAAGAAGTGGATGGGAAAGAAGTTGAATAAAAGAAGTAAGAAGGGAAAGAAGACAAAAAAAAAAGTAAAAATGATGAAAATAAAGGGGGAAGGGTGAGGGAGAATTTAAGATCTTCAGTCTCACATTTAAAACGTAATGTAGCAACAGCAACCCATGCATGTGTATCACTTCATTTCCTTTTTCTGTTCCTCAAATATGGTCCGAGATCCAGAACATAATTTAAGCTCAGAAACTTATTATCTTTTAATGTTACAGTTCAAATGTTTTCTTTATTCAGCAGCACTATATCGTTATTGTTACTCCCTCTTGTAGGCTAAAGCACTTTCTCGATGCACTGAAATATGAAACAATGCTACAATGCATCAGCGGATTGTAGTACTATGTGTTTTACTGTACCACATGTTATGTCTCCTGTTTGCATAGGCCTAGTGTCTGTGAAATGTGAGGTGCTGATGGGTGCTCAGCATGATTTTGCACAAATATTCTACGAAGTTGCTTGGAGCACCACCAAATGAGCCCAGTGCGAGACTTTGTTCATTTGCTGAGGCTGTCTCTTCCAGTGCCTCCACCATACTTGTGGTGCCTCAAACCCAATTATAATGCTTGCAAGTCTACTTCCTAGTTATAGCTTGTCATGACTGTATTTTGAAAATATACATTGCCAGTCTCCAGTATTGCCATGCCTGAAATATACCGGATACCAGTGTAGCATCACCTGTCTCCACTCCCCAGTATTGCACATGCCTGAAATATGCCGGATACCAATATGACAACACCTGTCTCCAGTATTGCCCATGCCTTAAATATGTCAGATTCCAGTGTGGCATCACCAGTCTCCAGTATTGCACATACCTGAAATATGACAGATACCAGTGTGGCATCACCAGTCTCCAGTATTGCCCATACCTGAAATATGACAGATACCAGTGTGGCAGCACCAGTCTCCAGTATTGCTCATGCCTGAAATATGCCAGATATCAGTGTGGCATCACCTGTCTTCACTCTCCAATATTGCACATACCTGAAATGTGCTGGACACCAGTGTGGCATCACCTGTCTCCACTCTCCAGTATTACACATACCTGATATATGCCAGATACCAGTGTGGCATCACCAGTCTCCAGTATTGCCCATACCTGAAATATGACAGATACCAGTGTGGCATCACCTGTCTTCACTTTCCAGTATTGCACATACCTGAAATGTGCTGGACACCAGTGTGGCATCACCTGTCTCCACTCTTCAGTATTGCACATACCTGACATATGCCAGATTCCAGTGTAGCATCACCAGTCTCCAGTATTGCTGATGTCTGAAATATGCCGGATACCAATATGACATCACCTGTCTCCAGTATTGCCCATGCCAGAAATAAGCCAGTTACCAGTGTGGCGTCACCAGTCTCCAGTATTCATTTACTATGTCAAATCAGCAATAATTATGAGGAAGAAGTACTCTGGATATGTTAAGGATGATTGATAACTGCCTAAGCTGGAGTCTAATGTTTCTCATCGTCAAGCACCACATTGTGTGCCACCAGCAAAAGTAAGTAAATTGCATGCAATCTTTTAATTCTTTTACGCTTGTTTGGGTGAAGGGGTTTGGGAACTATGATTAAACAGTGTATCTGTAATTCTGTATCTTGTAATTAATCATGTTTATTTATTTTGTTTTTTTTTTGCCCTGCAGAAATTTTAATGCCCGGGGTGATGGATTCTTGGTAACATTATGCATGACTTGTGAAGGTAAGTAAAGTATTCAGTCATTTCATTGTTTTCTTTCCATTTAGTGGTGCTGGGAGGGGGGAGTTATTGAAATATAACAGTCTAGGCTGGCCTGGTAGCACTGAGGGCTGATGTGCCAGACACCTTACCTCACGCTGTGCCAGTGGCATGGGTTCGGGAATGACCTCTGGTCACCAGGATGCCGGCAAGGGGGGAGGGCGGGAGTAGGATTGAGTAGCTGCTCTGCTCTTCTCTCCCAGGTGTGTTGGGGGGTCACCTGCTCGTAGTCCTGCCATCGCTGGGTGGAGGCCCAGAAATGAGCATAGGTGGAACTGGGCAACTGGCAGGGTGGGGTCGTCCTGCAAGGCATGCGTGTGGGTGCCTTCACACGCACATATCTCATCGGGGGCACATGGGTGTGGGACTGGAGAATTCCCCCCAAAAAACAATAAATACAATAAAAAAAAAAGAAATAGAACAGTCTGACAATTGATTTTGCATCATCTGATGGCCACATGGGAAGGGAGAATGCCTGGATGTGTACAGGCCATTTTGAAACACGTTATTTCATTCTGTGTCCCTAACAGGCAGCATTCAATCAAAAGGCATCTTTGTGGCCACACATCATGGGCAGAAGGGGTGTCATGCTAGAGTGCCATCCTCACAGCTGTCCCTCTCAGCTCCGAAGGTAAGATGTGAATTTGTATGTTAGCCTAATGAAATTATAGTGTTCTCCTATGGGCATAATTATGTTTTATTACTTGTTTTTTTTTAAAGCACAGAATTATTTAAGGATGTGTCATGTGTGTTTCACATAGTGCCCAATCCCACCGAGAGGATTGTGCCCATATATAGATTGTCAGTTAAATACCAGTATTGACTGAGTTAAGGCCTACTAAAGTTATACTGTTCTCCTATGCGCATAATTATGTTTTATTAGTTGGTTTTCTTAAAGGCCACCATTATTTAAGGGCGTGGAATATTTTATTCTTGTAGTACAATTGTTTTTTTCACCTAAGTACAATAAATGACAGAGTTATGTCTTCTTACTCTACCAGTTTTATCCTATGGGAAATTGAATGGAATGCCCATGATGAACTATTTTCCTCTGCATCTTCCTCCTGAAGCTGCAGAGGGACAATGTAGCCTCTGGCACCACTGTACAAGCTAAAGTGCAATGACACCTGCATCCTCCTCCACAACAGAACTGTACCCAACAAGGCAGCCTGTGGCATCAGTGTGCAAGCCAAAGTGCTGTGACCTCTACATCTTCCTCCTCAAACAGCAGTGGGACAAGGTAGCCTCTGGCACCAGTGTACAAGCCAAAGTGCCGTCACCTCTGCATCCTCCTCTTGAAGCAGTAGTGCTAAAAGACAACCTATGGCACCAGTGCCATGACATCCCATCCTCTTTCTGAAGCTATTTTAAGGACTTTTATAGCAATTCTCTAATGAGGCAACTTCTCTGACTAAATACTGAATATCTGGGACCCGAATACCGAATATTTGACTGAATATTCAAAAAAGTTTTAGCACAGCCCTAGTCCTTGGAGCTCCCACCAAGGTCTGTGGTGGAGTCAGATCCACCAGCAAATGTGGAACGGTAGATGCCAGGGACATCTATCTAGGGTAGACTGGAGTACGCATCACTGGCATTTGTCAGATGATGGTACATCCAGGGATTGAGCCCTACCCCACCCTTTAGTGGTCCACTGCTGCAAGAGGAGCTCCTTGTAGCACCTCTTCATCCTGTGGCAGTACCTCTCCACCCATGCAGTTTGAGAAACATCAACAGTGGCACCTCCCAATCAAGCAAAATCAAGTGCAAGAATGACACTTCCACCATTGATCTGGGGGCCAACAATGTGGAGAAGTCTCAAGAAGCTCAGTATAGACTCCATGCCAACCTGTGTTCACCATCATTGACTTAGAAGGCAAGAAACTGGTGGAAGTTGGTCCCTAGTGGAACCAAATGGGGAAGCTGAGCAGCTCACATCCTCCTGGTGAGTCCAGGAGAACTGGGGTATAGGAGATTGACCCCTTGTCGATCTTCTCTGACAACCGATTGAGATAAACCTTGAAAGCCTGCTTGACTGATGTTGAGGTTGCATGCCTGATGAGGCCACTGAGGAGTTGTTGACCTACCCCTTGACTGAAGAAAGCCTGACCAGAGTCAGGTGAGTGGGGGGATCTCAATCTCTCCCAATCCCATGACTGGCACTGGCAGTACTTGTGTTTTTTCCCATGGTAAGCAGCGGTCTCTCTGAATGCATGGAGGTCCACACAGATGTCCCAGAACCTATCTGAGAAAGACCCTCCAACACTGGCCCCAGCTGGGAGCAGTGCCACAAACGAAGTACTTCTCACAGCAGCTGCATCCTCTTCTAAAGCTGCCAGTTGAGCCACCAACCCAACCACAGCTGAGGCCTTCTAGCAGTCTTTAGGTCAAACTTTCGGGTCTCTTATTAGTTGGCTAACCTAAGAGAAGACTGGCTGCACAGTTTTCCCATGATGCTGGATGCACCCCTTGACATAGGCCACAGCCAGCCATGTTATGCTGCGATCCAGGGCAGTAGTCATGGGACACCTGAGGGTCCATGTTCTACATCTTTTGTCCACATGTAATATAGAATTTGAAGTCAGGAGACAGCTTAGCTTCCTCCATTTCCATCTTCCCTTCAAGCACAGCACAGCAAGAGTGAAGATTGTTGATGATCAAGGATGCACGTCTTTGAAGAAGATGTTTTGGAAAAAAATTACCAAAGTGCAAAGTGTAAGCCTTTAACACTATGGAGTTATGAAGGTGGAGGCCCATCCCTTCCCTGGTGGGTGGGTGGAGGGGGCTGCACCATTTAACTCCTTGACTCACTGGAAGGGTATGTACCCCCTGACAAAATTTTGGGAAATTATGCCCAGGCCCTAACTCTTAAAATATCTATAGGGAACAAGGGTAAGTCTCTCACGGTAATGTCCATATACATCCCGCTCTGTAACACTAAACTCGGTTTCAACTTCATTCTTGACTATGTTTCTAAGCTGCCCAACTGGTCAGAGGCAATTCTACTGGGTGATTTTAACATAAACTGGTTGGCTCCTGCATCAGTGCCACATAGGTATGCAGCTGCAGCCCTAGACATTTCACAGGTTGTGTCCTCTCCCACCAGGATCAATTACAGGATGGGCACTAGTACCCTGATTGACCTCATTCTCCCCAACCACCCAGAGAGACATTCTAATGCAGTGGTCCTATCAGACTCACTTAGTGACCACTCATTAATTCTTTGCTGTTGGTCTAATCAGTCCCCAAAACTCCCACCCAGGACATCATTTCAGCACTCCCTTAGAAAAGATATGGTGAGGCAATTCCAGAACTACCTCCTTTACTGTGATTGGACCCCCATAGACACTGCCACCAGCGTTGATAGTGCCCTTCAGTATTTCCTTTCTACTTTCAACTCTCTCTCCAACATTTTGGCCCCTTACTTCAAACAAATTGTCAAAGGCCCTGGAAATCTTTGGATCAGCCCTGCACTCCTAAATCTCACAGTCACATGTGACAACCTCTGGCATAAGGCCCTGTTGTCTGGTCTCTCTGAGGACTGGCAACAGTATAGGGCTGCCAGAAATGTGTTTACCCAGGAAATTTGGCTTGCTAAGACTGCCTACTTTAAAACTCGCTTCTCGTCCACCTACAGAAATGGGAGGAAATTTTGGGACAATAGAAAGGACCTGATTGGTAAATCCAACTCCCCACTTGCTAGATATCAATGGTGTGTCTACCCAGGATCCACAGCTCATCACTGATACTTTCAACACTGCATTTACATATCTTAGTGGGGTACCCCAACCCCGATTTCTTCAATAACCCTTCCAAGCCCCTACCTATCCCCCAACTGATACCCCCCCTCTTTTTACTTCAGGGTTGTCACACCCAGTGAAGCCAAATCCTACCTTACACATGTACTGGGGAAATCCAGGTACAGTGGTGATTCACTTGACTTGAAACTTCTTCAACTGGCCCTTGATGTGGTTCTCTCTCTCCACTCACTAAAATATTTAATCTCTCCCTCTGTTTAGGCCAATTCCCCAACTCGGTGGAAATCAGCAGTAGTCACCCCTATACTCAAGAGTGGCGACAGAACCTCACACAACAACTACTGCCCCATCTCTGTTCCCTCCCCATATCTAAGGCCCTTGAATGGATAGTATCTGACCAACTATCTGATTACCTCACAAAACAAAATCTACAGTGTTGCCAGCAGCATAGCTTCAGGAAGGGTCATAGTACCATCACTTCCCTTCTGGAGTTTACTGGCTTCTTTCATAAAGCTCTTGATTATGAACATACAAACATACGAATGTGCCAGCAGAAACAGACCACCCGGTCTATTTAAGTCTGCTTGAGTGTGCAGCCAGCACCCCTAGTTTGCAGCTGACCCCCCTTTGTCATCCCATTGCCACCCCCATCCTCAATCTCACCTGTTCCCTGTCCCATGCCCTTTTGAAACTGTTCTCAGATTTACATGATACCACCCATTCTGGTAGGGTATTCCATTTTGGTACCACCCTCTCTGTGAAATAGTGTCTCCTCATTTCCTTCCTAAATCTTCCCTCCTCTATTCTTAGCCCATGCTCCCTGGTGACCCTCCCCCTCCTTAACTTAAAGACCCCATCTGCCCCATCCTTATTGATTTCCCTCAGATACTTGAATGTCTCTATCATGTCCCCCTGTCCCTTCTATCCTCCAGGGTGTACATATTCAGCTGAGTGCTGGCATAGTCTCTCCCCTCCATTCCACATATCATCTTTGTTGCCCTTCTCTGCACTCCCTCTAGTAGCCTGATACCATGCTTTAGACATGGCCTCCAAAACAGCACACAATACTCTAAGTGCTGCCATACCAGCGACCTGTACAGGGGCAAGATCACCTCTCTTCACCTGGATGAAAAACCCCTCGCTATGCACCCCAGCATTTTGTTTGCTTTTGTAACTGCTCTCCTGCATTGGGCAGTGTTGTTCATGGTCCCTGTTATCATTACCCCTAGGTTCTTCTCCTCAGTGATCCCCAGCTTAAACCCACCCAGCCAGTATTCTCTCCTTGGGTTTTTCACCCCAAAGTGCATAACCTTACACTTCTTTGCACTGAATCCCAGCTGCCACCTCTTTGACCACTCCTCTAGCTTGCTTAGGTCCCCCTGCAGCTGCTTCCATACCTCCGCTCCATCCACCACTGCTCCAATTTTGGTGTCATCCACAAACAGACTTACCTTGCCCTCCACCCTGTGTGCAATGTCTGATATGAAGAGCCCAAACAAGATTGGCAGCAACACAGAGCCCTGTGGCACCTCACTCATCACAGGCCTTGGAGTTGAGAGCTCTCCTCTCACCACCACCTGTTGCAGCCTGCCACTCAGCCAGCTTGTAATCCATTTCATCATTTTTGCCCCCACTCCTACCCCAGTTAGCTTCCCCCCAAGCCGGCTCATGAGGCATCGAATCAAGGCCTTGCTGAAGTCCAAGTAAAGAACATCCACTACATGACCCTTATCCAGCTCACCTGTTAACCAGTCGTAATATTGTATGAGGTTGGTTTGACAAGACCTCCCTGAAACAAATCCATGCTGCCTCACTTCCTGGAGGCCATTGTCCTCTAGGTATGACACCAGTCTTTCCTTTAGTATCATTTCCATGAGTTTGCACACTAAGGGGTGAGACTTACTGGATGATAATTACCCGGTTCATCCCTTGGCCCGCTCTTGTGTAATGGTAATACATGTGCCATCCTCCAGTCCAGTCACACACATCCCAACTCCAGTGAGGTGCTGTGCAGATCTGCCAGTGGCTCCGCCATCTCCCTCAGCACCCTGGGGTGGATACCATCTGGCCCTGGTGCCTTGTCTACCTTCAGTGCCCTCAGTCCCTCTAGAACTCTACTTGCCTCAGTTGTTCCATCTGTCACCTCTTATCCCCCTGTCCCCACCTTCCCAGTCCATGCTGGCAGCAGTGCCCCCTTTTCTTCCATGAACACTGAGCAAAAGTATTCATTCAGTGCTTCTGCCTGTTTCTTCCCCTTTTCCGTCCGCTCCCCACCCCTTTTTATCCTCACTATTGTCTCCTTGCACTTCTTTTTCTCCCCGATGTATCCTCCAAAGTCTTTCTCCCCCCCATTAATTCTCTGTGCTAATCTCAGCTCCCTCTGGGCCTTGGTTTCTCTCACTTTTCTGGTCACCTCCCTGGACCATCTTGCATATTCCTCCTTGTCCACTTCCTTCCCCATCCTCCTAAACCTCTGGTGTGCCACTCATTTTGCCCTCACCACCTCCACATCCTCGCTGTTCAACCAGCATGGTTTTCTTGCTCTGCTCCTCTTACTCTGTGCCTTGGTGCAGGCTTCTGTTGCCTCTGTAACCCCTCCCATTTAATAATATCCCATTTCTGCTCCATGTCCATCTCCTGCCTTATGCCCTCCAGTTTCTCTTCTAGTACTTCCTGCATCCTCCCAAAGTCCACCCCCCCTGAAGTTTACCACCCAAGTAACTGATTTCTCTGGCTCCCCACACATCGTGATATTAAACCACACCATTTGGTGATCACTGTCGGCTAGTGGGTCCTCTACCTTTTCTTTCACTGCCTCTCCATTTGACAATACCAGATCTAAAGTGTTCTTTAGCCTACTAGGTACAGTAACCAACTGTGTCAGGAGACCCTCCTGGATCGCATCCAGGAGCACTTGCTCCCTAGCACTGGAGGAGACTGGAAAGCTCCAGTCAACCCCCAGCAAGTTCAAAATCCCCCACGATGACCACCTTCCCTTTTCTGCATACATTTTTGATTTGTCTTTCTAACTCCTGTCAAGCTCCTCAGACTGGGACAGCAGCCTGTATACCACCCCAAACCTCAATTTCCTACCACTTGGGTCTAGAAGCTGCAGCCAGATTGCCTCTGTTCTCCTTTCTCCTTTCTTCTACCTCATCCCTTGTGCATTTGATCCCATCCCTCATATAGACTGCCACCCTACCCCCCTCCCCTCCTTATGGTCCTTCCTGTATAATTTGTATCCTGGGATTGCCAGATCCCAGTCCTGGTGCTCAGTTGCCCACGTTTCTGTGACAGCTGCAATATCCACCCTCCACACTGCTAAGGGTGCCTGTAGCTCAGCAGATTTGTTTCCTAGGCTTCTTGCATTTAGTGAGACCACCCTCCATAATGCCCCCTTCCCTAGCCTCCATCTCCTCCCTTCTACTCCTTCCTTTTTGGCCTCCCCGAGTCCTTCCCTGCTAGCCGGGGGGGATAGGCTGTGACTCCACTCTATCGGATCCCTGCCTACCTGCTGTCTATTTGCCACCCCCTCATCTAGTTTAAATCCACCCTTGTTGCAATATACCTCCCCAGTCTTTGCTTTAAAACCCATTAGCGCCATATGGCATCAGAACCATCCATTGCTTAACCTGACCCAAAATGGTAGCATCAGATAGAATGAGTTAATACCTCCTTCCCTCCCACTCAGATGCAGCCTATCCCTTGCAAATGGATTGCTATTATACCAGGTACTGCCCCAGCCACCCACAACCCCTTACCTCTTAGTTCAACACTATTCTACCAACCATGTGTTCAACTCTCTAATCTTCTCCTTTCTCACTGTGCTTGTACAGGGTACTGGGAGCACTTTGGAGAAGGCCACAGACTCCCCAGTCTCCTTGCACAACCTTCCCTCTTCCTCAGTCCTCTCCCTTGTTATCTCCACCATTTCCCCTGCTAGGTCATTTGTCCCGACATGTACCACAATGTGTGGTTTCTTCCTACCCCTCTTTATGCACCTTAGGATTGCATGTCCTGCCATGGCTGCCTTTAATCCTGGTATGGACTCCACCCATATCCAACTGTGCCTCTCCCTCTTGCTGCACCATCTGATCCCCTTGAGTATGGAATCCCCCAACACATTACACCCCCTCCTCTTTCCTTGTGCTTGGCACCATCACCCCACCCAGGTTCTCATTTTTGGAGCCACTCAAGACTGCGTTTTTACCATGTGCCCCAGTGTCTTCCCCCGTCCCTCCCAATTAAGACCCCTCCCCTCCTCATGTTTGACTGCCAACCTCACTCCTCCTCACCTCTCCGAGTATTATCCTTCCCCCATCACCCCATACTCAATCTCTCCACTAGTAATGCCCCTCACTCCCTCTTCTTTGTGGGTGCTATCCCTTGTGCAATCACCTCCTGCATCCTCTTTCCCATGTGTTGCTAGTAAAGTAAACATGTTCCCTATCCCCTTTGCCATACTATGTACTTTGTCCTACCTCCTGCCTACTGCTACTCTTCTTTTTCTAGGTCCTACTAGAGTCCACCCTTCATCAGCTGGCTTCCTGTCTAGTTTGCCCCTCCCCCTCCTTTGACCCACTGTTCCTTCTCTGTGGTGCCTCCACAATACTCTCAGATGTCAGTCCTCCTACTGACGCAATTCTCCCCTCATCCCTCAACCTCTCCAGCTCCCTGACAAGCCACAGAACCAGTTTCTTGAGTCTCCTTAGCCTGTGGCATATTGGGCACCCTCCCAGCCTCCACAGTATATTCATCCGCATTGCTGTCCCACAACCATTGCACCCAGCACTCCTACCCAAGGTCCACGCTACCTGTACAGCCTCTCCACACTAACTATCCATACAGCAAGTAGAATTAACTAATCCTAGCCCAACCTCTAACAGAAATTTTACCTGATATATTCCAGTTGAAGGCCCCACTGCAATATCCACCTATCACACTAATCTGCAACTCATTATGGACACTGTGCCCCTATTTGAGACCTACCTATTCTTTTCCTTACCCCCTGGCTGCATTATTGGATAGAACTACATGAGCTGCACCTGATGCCCCTTCCTCCAATTGCAGGGCAGGTGTTTCCATATAGATGAGCTATGCCCTGGGAAGGGAGGGGTAGCGGAGGGTGGGAATAGGGCCCACACCCAACTCTCATGAGAGTTTATCAGCCCTGGAGGAAGGTCTCACACACACACACACACACACATACACACACAGAGTACTAAACAAGTCAGCACTACTGCCCTAAAGTTCACAGACTGAAAAATAATTTAAAGCTTATCCAGCAACTGAATTCTTTCCCCATCTGCTCAGCAAAAGGAGGTTCAGACAACCTCTTCCAGACCCCAACTGCTTCTACAGTTAAGAACAGACCTCAAATACAATTTCCAATACACAGAATTGGCAGCTAAGAAAATACTTTAAATCGACTTACAAACACAATCACCAGCTAAAGGCTCTTTCTCCCTCTACTGAAGACTGACTGAGCTGGCAGTAAACCATCACATTCTAACTGCACTAATCCCTGTAATATGATGCCTGCACTTACAGGCCAGAGAGCAACATTTAAACACACAATCACCAATTTGTCTGCTAGAATCCCTTAATATGCCCAAACTAAATTTAAAAGCAGAAAACTGGTAGTTAAGAACAGACCTCAAATACAATTTCCAACACACAGAACTGGCAGCTAAGAAAATACTTTAAATCAACTTACAAACGCAGCCACCAGCTAAAGGCTCTTTCTCCCTCTCCACTAACTGAAGACTTGTGGCCATCAGGTAGGGTCTGTATACATAGACCTTACAAAAGCTTTTGATACGGTAAATCATGTACTCCTCATTGCTTCCTTCCCATCCTTGGGCCTTTCTCAAGAAGACACTGCCTGGTTCTCCAGCTAACCTTAGTGGGAGGACTCAACAAGTGAAAATCCTTGATACCCTCTCCTCCAGCCTACCAGTGCACTTAGCAGTTCCCCAGGGTTCAATACTTAGATGGCTCCTTTTCAGTCTCTTCCTCAATACTCTCCCCCTATCCTTCTCTGGCCACCAACTATGCTACGCAGATGATTCAGTCATCTACACTAGTCACCCAGACCCTAACCCCCCCCCGGAATGTAATCTTCAAAGGTACTTTGCTGAAATTAAATCATGGTTCTCCCAACAGAAACTCATTTTAAACTACAAAAAGACTAAAGAGATGTTGTTTGCCAACCCACATAACAAAAACAAAGGTCTGCTGCTAAATATACTCAATAGGCAATGCCAACCACTGGAGCAGGTCAGTAGCTTCAAGTACGTCAAGTATCACCCTTGATTCCTTCCTCTCATATCATGAACATATTAATCTGATCTGTAAAGCTGTAAATTCCAGGATCAGGCTACTCTACAGACACAGGTTATGCTTAACAACTGACTCTCGACGCCTGGCTGTTAACAGTTAATTCCCAGCTATAGTTGACTGCGGCATCATTATCTATAGCTCTGTGACCAATACCGCTTTAAGTAGACTAATGATCACACTTAAAAAAGCCTGTCACCTTGTGGTGGGTGGGCACAGGCTAACACAAACCTGTGACCTCTACAACCAAGCAAACTGGCTTAATTTCAAGGGTGGGCTTTCCTACCAGACCTGTTTGCTTGTAAAAAAGATTGCCTCTGCTCTGGTCTCTCTCCTCCCACCACCCATCATCTTCTCGCCCCCACCCCCACCCTCAGGAAAACCAGAAGCTCCTCCAAGGCCTCCTTCCTAGTCCTATTCAGTGGAACCTCCCTGGGGCAGCAGGCTTTCATATACAGGGTTCTGTTAAGGTACTTAGCCCTGATCAGATTATTGGCAGTCATGGAAATGTAAAAGAGACATGGACTAGTGTATATTCAGTAATAAAACTTGTTTATTACACAAAAGATAACAGTTGCCCTAAGCAGGTCTTACCATTAGACACTGGGAGCTGAAAGTTTCCAAAATACCCCAAGGAGTGAATGCATAATATAGCAGGTTATATAGTTAGATTATTATCATGGTAATTTAGAAGACTAGATACATAAAATAAGCCTTATTGGCCAAATGTTAGGTGGCTTCACAGTGTTATCTATCCTTATACATTATTTGTAAAGTCAGCTAAAAACACAGAACAAAGGATTCATACATGGTACAAGATGTAGTGCAGTATTACATAAATCCTCAGTGTGGCAGTGCAGTCTGTATAATGACTTCTCAGAAGATAACAAAGACACAAGTGTGCCTTGGCACATTACATGCTGTGTGTTACTAAGCAAAGTAAAGTAAAATAAATCATAATGTTTCCCTGGCTATCTGTTGTGTCAGCCCAGCACATATTTTGTAATCACTCCTGTACAATAGTGACTGTTGTATCTCTTATTCCAGCTGTGCCTACCATGGTCTCATGTAGCTCAACATTGTATGCTTGCTTGCTATGTTACTTCCCATTCAATTGTAAATTTGCTATATCTGGACTGTTGTCTTTTTTTGCACTTTTAAAAATTAAAGTAAGTAAATTAAGAAAATGGTTCAGAAAATGTTTGTACAGGCAAATTATGTCTTACTTTTTGATTCAGTTAGACTGATTTTATAATATTTGTATTTGGGCAACAACATTGATTTACTAGAGAGAGATAGGGAGGTTGAGAGACTTGCAACCATGCTGGCACATCTGCCGGATACAGCACAGTCAGTATGACAGTCCCTCTATCTCATTCTTGTGAAGCCCTCAATTGTAAATGGCAACTAAATGATTCTGAATGATTCTGCCCTAAAAACGTTTCCTACAGACAGATAAGGAATAACAGATAACAGAATAATGGCTGATCCAATACAAACTCGGGACTGAGATTAACATTCAACATACAAGGAGTAACACTGCATCAGCACACAGTCCACTCCTGATGAGTCATTCAATGGCCCACATTTATTTAGTTGTTTCTTACTGCCGTAAATCCACAGTTAAAAAAGTGACACGACATCTTTCTTCCTCACCAAGAAAAAAAAATGACTCCATTTCAGTCCGTTTATGCTTTCTCTCTAAAGAGACTATCAGCTGTCAGACAGGCACAGGGAGCCACTGAGCTGTTAGAAAAATACCCTCATATAGAATATATCGATACAGAATGTGGCAGGCTGTGCTCTCTTTTTCAAGCAGAACTTTTTTCGCTTGATCGGGCTTTTATAGATGCTCTATAACAAGGATTCTTTATATGATATTTGGGTGGTCATTGCTAACTTTACAGCGCTTTCTGTGTTTCCCACCCACTCCCCTTCAGTTCGTTTTCATAGGATGACAAGACATATGTTGATATAAGGATGTATGTATTTAAGTACATCCCTCTAGCCTCCACTTTATGAAATATTTTTTTTTATAGTTCTTCTATGAGGTTTTCTACAGCCCCTTTCTTTCTTACATATATGATGCATTATAATAATGGCTGTTGTATTAAGGTGGCATATGTTACACCAACAGGGATCAAAGTTCCCTTGTCATCTACACTCTCCTCACCTATCCTTCCCCACCTTGTTCATTTCCATATAATGACAATTTAAATATTGATATAAGGGAGTATGTATTAAGTACATCCCTCTAGCCCCTGATCCATGCTCTATTTCTTATAGTTCTATTATGAGTTTTTTACAGCCTCTCTCTTTTTAACATATGTGATGATAAGGACCCTTGTATTAAGGTGGCTTACTTTACACCAACAGGGATCAAAGTTCCCTGGCCAGCTACATTCTTCCCTTCTGTCCTTTATCTCCCCGTCCCCCACCCATTTTTACCTTTGCATTTGGTACATGGATTCAATGTCTGTTTCTAAAATAAACAGTGGAAGCCATTGTGGCTCTGACCAGAGTTTGTTCAATCGCTTTGTGGCAATTCTTTCTAGCTAAAAATAAATCAGAGGTGAGTTCTAATTTCAGAGAAGTACAGACCACTGGAGTGTTAGGTATCAGAGCTGTGCAGATTATGTTTAACTCTACTGCAGATACACAGCTGCCTAATAAAGCTAAATTGCACACACAGAACATCACAAGTGCTGGGGTGGGGGGGTCTATACAATTTGGTTTTATTGCACTGCTGGCTGATTGCACATTGGAATGAAGCGTATCTACAGAACCTAAGTGTGGGATGATTCAAATATTGCTCTACAATAGCTTCTTGCAACACAGTGCAATGTCAGCCATTACTGCTTAACCTAATGCACGGTTTGTTTTTTGCAACATTTGGATCGCATCTTTATGGAGTTAAGGTCATGACAAAAAACTGACCGACACATGAGATTTCCTGCCAAACCGTAGAAGAACAGATGGGGAGTTTCTGGTTCTGATCCCTGCCACACCAGGTTTAAGTTGCTTTCTAATAAATTTAAGACTGAAGTAAAGAACTCATCTTTTTACTCGCTACTCACAAAAAAAAATCAGAGGATTTGGAGGATTTGGAGGTGTGTACATCACACTGTGCTGCTTTTAGCCAACCTGTTATTAAATAACGAGACTCAACCAGCCTGTTACATAAGTCTAGTACAGTGCAGTGCAGTCTTTTTTTAACCCAAGTAAAGTGTTAGTGAATCCGTACAGATATAGTATATACAGTAGGTAACAATTCTGAAACCTTTACCTACTGATCATGTCGAGCCATGTTTTAAAAAAACACTGTTGTGGAGGCACAGAATGCAACAATCATTTTGGAAAACAACCTTCAGTGTTCATTTGCAAATCTTCATCCTAAAATGATACTGCCTCTTCTTGTAAGAGCATATCCCTGCCCTGCCCCCCAACGGAAGAATCATGCCAACTTATTTGTTCCTTCAGTGTTTTGCTTCTTCTGCGACATTTCCCAAATGAAGAACTTTTTCATTATGAAATCAACATCTTTCCAATTCTGGAAGCACCGCTGCTCCTTCGTTTTGGTGTTCTCAACAACAAAGCTTTCAATTTTGATCACGGGTACACTTTGAAGGGTTTGGTAGGATGCTACTATTCCCCAGTCGTGCTCACATTTTTTGCAGTACATTTTAGATTGTATGTAAAATCCACCAAAGCTCTTTGGGTCCCAATGAGGTTTTTCTATATAATGTTCTGGAAATTCTTCACTTATAATAATATGATGAGCATTCTGTAGGACAGGAAACAAAAACAAATTAAAAGTGCTGTTATATTCAATAAAAAAGCAGGCCTACATGTAACTTGGTTGATATGCTAAGTACAGTACATTTGGCCAAGGATCCAGTGTCCATAAGGGAAGCGTACTGTTCTCCCCTTTTACAATCAAACTCCCAGAATGCTGTAACCTGTTTTTTTCTTGGCACCATCAGGTGGGCTGTGATGTTTCAGGAGCAGCAAAATCAAGGAAAGCAAGTGTGGGGCTTATAGTAGGACTCATAGGTAAAAGGAAAAGAGTTGGGGTTTGAAATGGGATTTGAAGAGGGAAGGACAACCAATAAGACATTTAAGACAGTGAGATGTTGAAACAGAAGATGCACAGATGCTGATGTATATCCCACCAATAGATAAAAGGGAGATATGAAGAACAGACAGAAATTAAGACTTGAAAGAAGTAAATACAGAATGGAAAATATTCAGTAATAAGGTCAAAGGCAAAGCCATAAAGAGACCACCTTCACCCGTGTTTCCCTCTGTCCTCCACTGATGAAGTGGCTGACACAGCTACACTCTTCTTTTGGCTGACAAAGTGGCTACTTTCATAAATGACTTCAGAGCTGCTGCTTCTTGGTTGGCTGAGAGATGGTGCCTGAATGCTGGCCAGTCTGTCCCCTTCCTCCCCCTCCCTTTCTTCCTCCCACAACCCCACCCCCCATCTCCCTACCTACTTCCCCACCTCAAACCTGTGAAAGGGCCAGTCATCCTACCTAAATATTAAAGGGACTCTGTTCTACTTTGTTTTTCTAAAGCCTGTTGCAGCAGCCCTCTCTCTGTTCTATACTGTCCTTTCCTTTCTCTGTTCTGTCAGGATGGCCACCTACAGACCCCCACAACCACACACACATTTTTCTTCTTTATGTTTTATTTTAAGTCCATTGTTCATGATTTGCACATTTAAAATATGAACCATTGTTTTTGCTGCATTGTTGTTTTGCAGCTCATATAGGAACAAATATGTTCGAATGCCAGAAGTTCATTGAACATGTTGTATACTACATAGTGGTTCGGTGTCTGAGAAAGCCACATTTAGTATAAATGAAATGTTTTTCTCAATAAGGAAAAGGCTGGAGAATGTAATTTTTTTACTTTAAATTCATAACGGTATCAGTTGTAAATAGTTTTAGTGTTCGGACTGCCTGGAACCTGGTTGCAAACAGCATTGAAAACAGTTGTAAACAGCCTTTTTTGTTAGACAGTCCTGGGTTTGGGGGAAGGGGGTATATGACCCCCCAAAAGAAAATTAGCTGTGCAGAGCATTGGATTTGCAGTCTGTCTAAAGCATGAGAGAGGGAAGTACAAGCAGTCTTCATGTCCTCAAAGCAATCTGAAGCACAGATGAGAAAAGGATCCCAGTGACATTACGTGAACCTTGAATGTTGCAGCCTGAGAAATGCTATGTGTAAGCAATAATGCAAAACCGGGTATGGGGTTATGAGAATTTAATATATGCCCATGGTGCATTGTGAAGAATGAGACCACAGGCTGAATGCCCACACAGCACCTGGGATGTGGATTAAATCCCTTAACCCCATACCCTGTCGTGGGTTATTGAGCTTATAACATGGGTTATTATTTGCAGTTATACAATACAGAGACATGCTGGTTTTCAGGCTGAAAAGCATAACTTTTATTATGTATCCTGCCACTACAGAAAGTAGTTCACACTTGCAGTCTGTTGAAATATTGCATAGATGGGTGGATATGATCAAACACTTCCTGTATATCTGAGCATTTGATGAAAATGTGACATAACTAACTTAAAGCAACTGCTGTGTTACACTGTGCACTCTGAATGACATGTACTGTAGCTGTACCTGCTACAGTTCTGTAACTTATCAGACAATGAACGGAGCTTCAGCAATGTCAACAATATTAATTTTAACTTACAGTAAGTGCTGCTTTACACTGTGCACCCAGAAAGAAACATAGCTGTGCCTCCTTCAGTTCTTGAACTTATTAAACTGTGACAAGAGCTTTGGGAATGTCAACAACATTACTTTAACTGACAACAACTATGCTGATTTACACTATGCACAGCAAAGAAATATAGCTGTACCTCTTACACTTATTTAGCTTATCAAACCGTGATGCCACCTTCGAAAGTGTCACTTACAACATGTGCTCTTCACACTTTTAACATCAGACCATAGATCACTGTCTTTCTGAGTGCTTCTGACATGTGAACTGCATGACCTATTTGCTATAATAATTGAAGTTCACAGGTCTGTTGATAGTGAACTGCTTCCTGCTCTGGAAAAATGGCTGCTTATTTTTTTTTTATTTTTTTGTGAAGGGATCTTGGTTAAGGGGCACTCTCAGTGTCCATACCCACATCCTGGGACATGTTCTCTCCCTACCTTCCAGCCTCCTTCCTTTTCTCCCTACAAGGAAGAAACACACAGAGAACCCAACTCCTTCTTGGACCCCTCAAGCCAGAAACTGCTCCATGTGGGTGCTGCACCACATGGGGACATACAAGCAGAAAATCATCTATAAACATCAATTTATTAATAGTATTTTTGGACAGTCTAGGTCAATTTAAAGATCACATACAACACTTTTTCCATATTTGTAATAAAAGCTTGAATTCACATGAATTCAAGTCCCTGTGTCATGATTAGTGTTTCATGAAAATTCCATGCTGTTTGGTTTTGTAGTTTTCTTTAAATCAACATTTGTTAATGTGCTCTGCAGTAACTGAAAACAGTGAAGATTGTTCTGTCCCTGTCGGTGAGAAAAGACATCATATTGGTCTAGCCTACTACTTCAGCAATTAAGTCCCTGATTGACTGAAGAGGCCAGAGTACTTCAAAATCAGAGCAGTCTGTAGAGCTAATTGTTTTCACTCCAAGGTGTTTCTTAACCCATCTTTTTTGTGTTTAGATAGATTAGCTTACAGTCTATCATTTTGTTCTCATAAAAAAAGTTGATAATTTTGAGTTTCATTGCTGAAGTGAAGTGGTATGAATGTTTGTGAGAAAGCAACCATATCTGTATTACAGCAGTCAGTTCTGTCTCATCAAAATTTTGCATTGTTTACTGGCTATGTGACACAGGGTAGTTAAATGGATATAAAATAAACTAAATTTTGTTACTTCATAGAAATAATGTATCTTTGTAGCCTCCATAAATATGTTAATTGAGAAAAATTCTGTTTTATTAGACAGGTGTACAGGCCTAATCTTTCAATTTACGATGCAGAGGTTGGTATCGCTGCAGATTCCTGTGTAGATAGACCTCATCTTTCAGAATTTTCTTGTTATCCAGAGAAAATTGGTGGATGGCCCTGGTGGGCGGTCTGTTTCTGATTTTGGACATTGTGGGTCCTTCGGGCCCCATAGCTCAGCCTAGGAATGCCTGATTTACAATTCCAAGGTGTCATTTTCTACATTTATTGCCATGCCAAGTTGGATGGAACAATGTAGAAAATCCAAAATGGCCATCACAATCCAATATGCCCACCATATTGCTAGTAAATACTTGATTCACTAATAATTTCCAAATCTCTAGCTTCCAAGATACCAATTATCAATGAATCATGAACATCTATATATTGAACATTTATTCATGAACATTTATGACATCTATGTATTGCTTTGAGGCTCCCTGTTAGACACAGGACCGAATGCACACATTAATACTACATAAAATGATTGAGTTCACAAGGCAATTTACTGATAAATTACTTTCAAGTAAGTACAGTAATGCTTAAAATCTAAATGTTGTATGTGATGATTTGTTGTTTAGAATTAAGTAATTGTATCAATGATTCAACCCAACATTATGAATATTTTGGGTCAACAATACACCTTGATTGTAAAGTCCATTTTTGAAGTCATTATATTGGTGTCCACTCTGGATCTGAACTGTCATATTCACTCCTGAAGCTTGAAGATTCATCCACAGAAGTTTGTTCATTGGCTGCTGATGCGTTGTTTTCAGTGTCATCATCTCCTGTACAATCAGTCACTGGCTCTGTGGTTAAAGGCTTTTGTTTGGTCCTCTGTGTGTGTCTTTGAGGTGTTGACTCCCCTTCATCATCTGCCTCATCTCTGTCAGCTGCACATCATTGTGCGGCTAACCTTCCACCCTTTCTTCTATGACGTAGGATGTCAGGTAACTAAAACCCAGTGAACCACACAGGTTTCAGTGTTTCATCCTCTCATTTCCATCCTGACAAACAAGTTCAACTTTTGGGGTTTCTGGCTCTGTGTAGTGGTGCCAATAGTAGGCTACAAGATATTCTTTCTTTATGTGCTGACATAGGCTTGCTGGGTCTGGTAGCATTGTTTGTGTAGTCTTAACTTTCAGGTTATTGTATTGCCTTATTCATGTGTCTACCAGATCTTCTCCTCCTGTACCATTGTACACACAGTGTTGAATGAAGGTCTTGATATTTTGTTTAGTGTCTTGTGAAGCATATGTGCTTTCCCTAAGCCCTTAAAGGAAATTTATTCTTTTTTCAACCCTGTGCGAATATTGAAAGACTAATTTCTTTGATACCTTATAGAAGTAATTCACTGCATCACATACAGAGACTGCATGGTATGCTGGTAAACTTGAGACTTGCAGCGTGTCCAATGTGATCGTATATAGATCCTATGTTTACAAATACATCAGGGTTGATTTGGAGCATTCATGGTGAATCTGGAAGGGTTTTTGTGAAAGTGTAAACCATCAGGATAAGGATGTCTGTATCTTTGGCTTGGATGACAACTGGGCCTTTCACAGCAGCACAATGCACCACTATCCTCGTATCTGCCTCGTTATGGTTGCAGGAAAACAGTAATTCTTCTGAATCTGGGTATATAGTATACGTGCTTCTGCCATTGCTGATAGTAAGTGGGTATCGTAAGTTTCTTCTGTCATCCTCTTGTCTAACATACTCATACTCATTAAAGCACTGTATGAGATCTGTTTTGTTGTTGTAGTGAAGGTACTGCTGATACACCTTTCCCCGTGGTGTCTCTTGTGAATCTGATCCTATGTGAAGTTGAATTCCTCCTCTTCCTACCGCTTGCTCAGCTCATTCCTGCTGTTTCACCGAGAACTCCTGATCATCCTTATAATTATCAAAAATGATAATGACTTCCACTGGGTTTGCTGTAGATGGAGGTGTGAATGCAACAAAAAGTGCTTTCCAAAGGCTGTCCCATGTACGCTGTGCAGGAACTGCTCTAACCATCACCATGGCATCGTATATGTACACTGAGTGTAATGGAGATGGGGAAGAACTTCGGAGTGTCTGCTTCATTGGTGAGATAATTTCTTAAGACATGTTTAGTATTAGGTTTGTAGAGGTTTCTGTCCGGAGTTGCTATTATAAGAGGATATGTTGTGAGTGGATGGGAAAATGCATCTTTCTTCTCAGGGCATTTTGCAACAATGATACCGAGAGCCTAATGGTCTTCTTTCAAAATTGATTCCACTTTGGGTTTCTTTTTCTTCTTGTCCATTTCTGTGGAAATTCTGCTGTATTTAATGGGCTCAAAGAAACCAACTTTCCTTGATAGGAGGCAGTATTAATTTATAAATGCACACAACTTAACTTCCCCTTAGCGCTTGCCTTGAAAAGGCCCTCTACTATTGTCGGTGGTATTTCAATGCCCATTGCGATGTGTCGTGCTACACCCTCACATAGATCTAAATATGCGTTACGTTTCTTCATTAACTCTTTCACTTGACCATCATGTTTCTTCATGGCATCATATGTCAATTCACTGTGTGTGGACGATGTTTTCCGAAGCATCTTCTCCTTCAGCGACAAATTAATTTTAGCAAGCTTGTATAAATTCAAAATGAAGCCACCAGCAGCTTTCTCAGATGTACTGTAACCGCCTCTCATGGACCCACCCCTCACCTTGACCTCTCTGTTAATTGAGACCTCAGTCACTTGGTCACCAGGTATCATGGAGAATGCCTCACTGGACTGACTAGCCCCAATGCCATATTCCTGCAGTTCATTGTATGCATTCTTATTGATGGTTTTCAGATTGATGAGGTCTACATGATGCCATGTCAAATACTGAGAGTAGTTTTAATGGTTGAATGCAAACAGTAAAGGTAGAATATCTCACTGAGCCTACAGATGCAAGTTCAGATTCTTGTCTCTGTATGTGGTGACCTGGGCGAGAAGAGAGCTAGTGTCACCAATGTAGCCTGTCACCCACTGTCCCATGGTGCCAGAGGTTTCCAGCATTTATGGCTGCACTTCAGGGAAAGATTCATCCAAGAGAACAAGATTCAAGGATTCTGCTGATACAGATCTTCTCATGTTGATGAGCTTTTCTCGTATGTCCGTCGGTTAGTGAGTTATGAATCTTGGATCCCATGAATCACAGGAGAGCCTCAAGGGACTGTTTATGTAACCTCATCAATCTAAAATAGTGGCATCCTTCCAAGGCCTGGTCAACAGATCCAGCTGCTATTATTTCCACCTGAACCCATCAGTCATGAAGTCCCGTAGCACTGTATCACTTGTAGAGGATCTTCTGCATCACCATCAGTTCATAAAATCCTCCCATCAAATTAACCAGTTTTGTACATTTTTCATCTTTCCACATTATTTGTGCAATCTTGTAGAAAATTGCATTATCTCTATTGCTGTAGATGTGGTCAATTTGTAGGTCATCCGTTAGATCCATGAGAAAGTCAAGGTAATAGTTGCAAACTGCATCATCTGGTTCACGTGGTATAATGGGCAGGAAATCAGTTTCAGATTTGAAGGTAGTGGTCATGTTGCTTTTTTATTGAAAGATGTCCATGATCCTAGGACTGGACGAGATTCATCTTTTCTGGAAGATTCTATGCTTGCTGCCAGTTCCCAAATGCAATCTTTGCTCAAACGAAGATCAAGCTCAGTCCTTCTTTCACCCTCATCGTAGGATGGGATGATCGGTGGGGGTTTTCTTTTTCCTATTTTATAATCCCCATAATCAATAGATTCTGAGCTCTCAAGGTTTCCTTGATGTCTCTTGTTGAGCTGCTTGGAATGTTCTGTTCTTGTACTGGCAAATTGCAGAGGACAGCAGGACGCAAAGTTCGGGGTACGTAAATTGTTGAGTTAGTGTCATGTGTTATTGAGACTCCTGTTAATGTCTGTTGCTTACCATCTGAGTTATTAATTATGACATGAGTTGGTTGTCCAGGCGGGATTGTGTGTGGTGCTTTTCTTTTCTCAGATTTACTATCGTGGGCCAATTTCTTGTTTTGTCTTCTGATGCCTGTGTAAGAAATGCCAGCCTCCGAACGATGTAGAAGATTGACTGCTTCTTTACTTCTGATGAGATGATAAATGACTGTGGATAGAACTAATGACTTTGAAGAATGTTCTCCAGTAATGAGGCATTGCCAGTCACTGGCACTGGACCATATCTTGGTAGCCTGAATTTCTGTTGGGATGGTCACATAACCTAGAGCATTAATCTTCTTAGAAAGGCTTATAGAGAGAGAGGTATCACATTGAAGATTTCTGGAATGGGTTAATAATTATCAAGCTCAGAAAACAAGTCTTTGTGTGCCATAGAAAACTGCAGTGACTCAATTTGTCTATCTTTTTATTTCTGATTGATCATCTTTGCAAATGCCTTGGTGATCAAACTATCTCTGAGCCCAACTCCTCTCAAGGTTGCCAAAGAATAATCAAGTGGGTTTACTTTTGTCGAGTGAAGAATGAGAGGATTCCCATGCATCCCCTTCCCCGCAGTAAAACCTATCTCATCTCCGAATTCATTGCCGATAAGATTTTTCATCTGAAATGTGTGATTTTCTCCAGCACCTTGTTCACATCCATGGAACCTGTAGAAGTTATGAAGATCCTCCAGTAACTCTGGGAGTAAATAGCAACATTTCTGTTCAACAACCTTACTTCTCACGATTTGAAGAAACACAGTTTCTGCACACTTTATGTGAATACTTTCCAATCTGCCTGGTGTTTGTCTCTCTTATTTACCAGCATAGACAAAAGTGTTGTAACATCTTTAATGGTATTTGACTTCTGCAGCAAAGATGTCAACATTGACAGTAGTGACCTTCAAACGTTTGGCTGCAACAGACAAAAGAGCATCATCGAAATTTTCATTGCATAACATGCTTTCATGCAATGTAATCTTTCCATCTTTAAGTTCAACTCTTTTGAGTTTTTCTTCCATATTTCCTCTCTTTTTCCTTTTCTTATCACGGACGAAGCAGGTCTCATCCTTCTTAAATTCCAACTACAGTCAATTCTGCTTGTATGCCTGTGCTCTGGACTGAGGTAAAATGGGCATACAAGCGGAATAGCATACAAGCAGGAACACTACTTTGCTATACACCAATCGGTAAAGTCACACAGCGAACTCCCCATGAGTGAGAATGCCATAAATACCCATTATTTGCACACACAAAAAAATTCCTTGACTGCATTTCAGCAAAAGCATAAAATAAAAATCTGTAACAGTTTAAAGTGCAACCTGGCATGTCTGTTACCATTCATTGTTATAGCTACAGGTAGCAACAGGCTGTAGTCCTCTTTCCTCAATGTTATTGTCGTCAATTCCAGTCATGTTTTGGATGTCCTCAGATATTTCCTCCTCGGTCGGGCACGGTCCAGCCTGTTTTGTTTACTTTTTTCTGTAGCGAGAGCTGAACTGAGCCGAACTGAAGTGCTCAGCATACACTAGAAATCTGTGGAAAGCTGTTAACCTCTGCTATTAATTGCAAGTCACAACAGCTAAAGAGCAATTAATGGGCAATTAACACCTAGCTTGGTAATCAAGAGCAGCAATTCAGTCAGCTTCTTGCCAAAATAAAAGGCATACAAGCGAAATCACACAGGCATACAAACGGAACAATTATCATTGTAAATATAGGAAAGGAATCGGGACCCGCAAAATGGACATACAACCGAAAAAGGCATACATCCGAAAGGCATACAAGTGGAATTGACTGTATTTCCTTTTACACCGAGTTACATGGACTGCTTCACTGCTACTGGATATCTGTGGGTCAGGTATGCCAAAGAATTCAGCTTCAGAAGATTGATACAAAGAATATTGTTTTGTTGAGTTGGTGTTTAATTTCCTTTCACTAGTGAAATTTTGGTGACACCTTGTATGAACAGGTAGGCCTGTTTCTGCAGGGCGGGGGGGGGAAGCTGGTCACGGATTTTATTCCATACGAGATTGAAGTTTCTGGCATACTTGGAAGTTGGTTTTGTGACTGACCATTTCTCTGCAAAAGCCTTGATGGTAGTCAGCCCATTCTCTCCTAGTATTTATTGCAGTTCCGTATCTCTAATTTGGTTCTCACAAAGAACACAAGTAGGCAAATCAGATGGATTGACCAATCCAACCGGTACTGCTAGAGGGCTATCCGTGTTTCTGAAACAGAAACAGAAACTAAAATTAAAAACCAGAAACTAGACATACAAACTAAACAGGCTACAACATACATGAACACGCAACGCAATCCTGTGAACAAGGTGGCACATTCTCATAGAGTGGACGCAATTTTGGGTCAATGGTACAAACAAGAAGATTGATGCGTTATGCATTGTTTATTTATATTTATGTTGTATTATATTAATTTAATATGTGTTTATGTTAAACATAATAATAATAAACTCCCCATTCATGAATCATTGATAATCCCTATCTTGGAAGCTAGGGATTTGGAAATAATTAACGGATCAAGTATTTGGTAGCAATATGGCAGCCATATTGGATTTCGGTGACCATTTTGGATTTTCTAAGTTGTTCCATCCAACTTGGCATGGCAATAAATGCAGAAAATGACACCTTGGAATTGTAAATCGGGCATTCCTAGGCCGAGCTATGGGGCCCAGAGGGACCACAATGTCCAAAATAAGAAATAGGCCCCCCCGAGAGGCTATCCACCAATTTTCTCAGGGGTAACAAAGGTGAGATCTATCTGCACAGGAATCTGCAGATATACCAACTTCTGCATTGTAAATCGAAAGATTAGGCTGGTACACCTGTTTATATATCATATTGACAAAGAGGTTTCTGACACACTGCTATTTTGGAAACATGTACTGTATAAACACACAAAATTCAATTATTTGAGGGTTTCTGTATGAAAATACATCATGTATGTGTATAACTAGAAACACTATATGGCATTCTGATGCCCCTGTCTCCTGCTCGACAGTTGAGGCAGCTGCACTCTGCTGCCCCATTTCCCTGCCCCACAAGCCCCCTGTCTCCTTCCCCCATTTGAAGCTGCTGCGCCCCACTGTCCACTGTCTTCTCCACACAGTTGAGGATGCTGCACCCTGCTGCCTCCTGCATAAACACCTGAGGCTACTGTACCCTGCTTCCCTTGGCCCCCCCCACAGTCAGGGCCAATGCACCCTGTTGCCCCCTGTTCCTTTCTCCACAGTCAGGGCTGCTGTGCTCTGCTAAGGACTAGAGTCCCAGGACCACAGCCTTTACAGTTCTGGCTGCTGCACCATGCTGCCCCAGGCCACCAGAGGTGGGGTATTTACTGCATCTGCTACCCACTTGCATTGCCACAACTGGGCAAGTCTGCTGCTCCATGCGCACCCTGTCCCACAGTCAGGGCTACTGTTCCCCGATGCCCCCCCTTGTCCTGCCACACAGTCAAGGCTTCTGCACCATGCTGTCCTCTGTCTCTGCCACCACATCCAATGCTGCTGCACCTGTCTACACAGTCAAGGCTGCCATGGCCTGCTGTGCCCTAGAACCCCTTGCCTCCACAGTTAGGGCTGCTGCACCATGCTGCCACTTGCCACAAGATAAGGCAGGGCATGTGCTGTACCCTGTCCCCTGCTACCACAGTTGGGGCAGTTTCTCCCTGTTTCCCCCTGCCACCAGATCCTTTGCTACACCCTTCTGCCCATGTCCCTTGTCCAAACAGGTGAGTCTGCTGTACCATGTTCCACAGTTTGAGCCGCTGTTCCCTGATGCCTCCTCTGTATCCTGGCCAGTGAGGGCTGCTGCACCCTGCTACCCTCTGTCCCCCACCCTATAGCACAAGATGAAAGTATTTTTTTTTCTTTCGACTGGTTTGGGCAGTGTACCAAAGAATCTGACACTAGTGGCAGGGAGCAGCAGGGTGCAACCTCCATACCTGTGGAGGCAAGAGGATCTATGGTGCAGCGGGGCACAGTGGTGGCAGGGAACAGAGGACAGCATGGTGCAGAAGCCTTCACCATGAGGAAGAACACAGTAGGGCATCAGGATACAGCAGCCCTGACTGTGAGATGGGGTGCATGTGGTGCAGTGGCCCTGCCCATTCAGGGCAATGGAAGTGGGAAGCAGGGTGCAACAAAAGTCCCACCTTTGGTGACCTGGGGCAGTATGGGGCAGCAGCCCTTTGGAGGCAGAGACCCTAGGACTCTATGATCTAGCAGAGCACAGCAGCCCTGTCTGTGGAGACATGAACATGGAGCAATGCAGTGCATTGGCCCTGACTGTGGAGGTGGGAAACAGTGGGAAACAGGGTGCAGCAGCCTCAACTGAGGGGCAGGAGACAGGGGCTTCAGGATGCCATATAGTATTTCTAGTTATACAGATACATGATGTATTTTCACACAGAAACCCTCAAAGAACTGAATTTTGAGTGTTTGTAAGTACATGTTCCTGAAATAGCAGAGTACAGCAGAAACCTCTTTGTCAATCTGACATAAAAAAAAATTGTTCTCACATGAACATATTTATGAAGGCTACATCAAAGACACAGTACATCCATGAATTAACAAAATTTAGTTTATTTTATAGCCATTATTCTACCCTGTATCATACAGCCAGTAAACAATGCAGACTTGTGATAAGACAGAACTGACAACTGTAATACGGATGTGGTACCCTGATGGTAGTGTGTGCTGGGATCCACTAAAATAAAAAGGTAACTAGAGCAACAGTGTCGTGGTGGCACAAATACATTGCACACAATTTACCAACACCAATGTCACTCCCTGGAGCTGTAATGGCAGGAGAACATGTCAGGTTCACAAGATGTGAATGTTGTCACCTCACAAAGAGAGGTGCGAGTCAGTAATAGCTTTCAAATGTTTGATAGGCTTTATTCTTCAAACAAGGGGAAGGAAGACATGGTAACAGTGAAAAGAGGGGAACTATTATCTCTAACCTCCTGTACAAGGAGAACTATAAAGCAAAATTGGCTGTAACAGCTACACTATAAGAGCATCTCTAACTCTAAAGTACTTGTAAGAGGGTGACTCTATGGCAAAAACGGGCACAATTGGCAAACTGGCTGTAACACCTATGCTATAAGAGTGTCTTATATGAATCCTTTTAACTCACCCCCAAGGTGCACCTCGAACTAAGGCCTATTACCTGGTGTAATCCACACTATGAAACATACAGCATCCTATAACAAAATTCTAGACACATTACTAATAGCAGTTCATGCACAGTCGTACTTCCTCTGTTGTCAGGAAGAGAGCAGGACCAAAGAAGTGGGCATAACAAGGAACAAATTGACTGACTAGCTAGTGTGACTGGGGAGTTCTTGAGAAACTAGGGAGATACAAAGGTTTCTAAACAGACCATGAGCTTCTCAGCCACACCCACCTCTTCTGGGTTGTCAGAGTTTAAGAACAAGCCCTAAGATTTCCTCGGCAAAAAACCACTGGAGGCCACCAGAATTAAAGCACAAAGGATCTGGCCACAGTCCGCTGGTGGACAGCTGGGTTGAGATGACCAACACAGTGGCTACCCCACCACAGTCCGTTTCTGGACTGCTGGGTACCGACGATGCAGAACACCCTACCACAGCCCGCTGGTGGACTGCCAGGTAAAGTAGATGCAGAACACACTGCTGCAGCCCACTTCTGGACTGCCAGGTAAAGAAGATGCAGAACACCCTGCCACAGCCCGCTTCTGCTGGATAAAGAAAATTCAGAACACCCTGCCACAGCCTGCTTCTGACTGCTAGATAAAGAAGATGCAGAACACCCTGCCACAGCCTGCTTCTGGACTGCCAGGTAAAGAAGATGATGGGAGGACCCCACAGAAATCAGGAATCAGGATGAAGAAGTCTTCAGACATTGGAGAATGACAGACTTCTGGGCACCAAGGCCAGATGAGCCAAGGACTGATGTAAAACAATAAACAGGACATTGACGCAAATAACTAGAACAGAAGATCTGGACGGCACTCCGGTGCAGATGACGGAACAAGAAAACATATGGCAGACTCTGAACTGAGCCAGGCTGTACACTGGGGACTGTTGCAGGAAAATAATAAACATGACATTGCAAAGGTATAGCTAAGGACATGGCTCTTCTCTTCAGGAGTTGCTGAGGACTGATTCTGAAACACACTGATGAAATGTCTCTGAAGAAATTGCTGAAGACTGATTCGGAAGCACACTAGCACAAGATGCTGACACAATGCAATTAAATGTCACAGTTCCAACAGGGTTGCTCAGTGTCACAGTTCCATCACTTTTGCTCAATATCACAGTCTCTGAATGCATGGACTACAGCAAATAAACAGGCACTTGGTTGCTTCTATCAGAGCACTTCCTTGGTGAAGTCCTTGCTAACTGTGGACCTAACTGCAGTGGAGTTCCTCTAACTAAAACAGGCTCTCCTGCTACTGTGGGTACTCTGGAGGCAAAACACTGGATGGCTTCCTCAGACTGTGAGGTACACTAGTTGGGTGGGGTCCTCTATAGGTATGCTGGGCCTCTTATAACTAACTGGCCTACTGTGACTGGCTAGGCCCCTTTAATATCTGTGGGCCTAAATAGGCCTCTTTAACACCTGTGGGCCTATATGGCTGACGAGCCCTTTTAAATAACTTGGGCCTGGTTGCCCATTATAATAACTCGGGTTTGTTCACCTCTTTAAATAACGTGGTGGACCTATGCAGGGACTGTCTGTCACCCCGCATCTGCCTCGCCTTGGCTTCACCCTTGATTTAAATATTTAACCACTACCCCTTCTGGGACTACAGGCTGGGACCTTTCCCTGGGCATCGCCATGCCCCGTATGCAAATTTTGGTCCCCCTACCCTCAGCCATCGGCCACTTCACTATGCGCCTAGCGCTCTATATAAAAAATAAACACTTTTGCTTGCTTTCTGGTGGTCAGCACTTTGCTGGCATGCTGCCTCCAACTCACCACCCTGGACTGGGGTGCAGGCAAGCTGGATCGGGTGGTGTGAGGAGTTGCTGGCAGAGGGAGGGCTTTGGGCAGCTCAGCGGTCAACTGGGGACCTTATGAGGTCCCAAACTTGGCTCAAATGATGCGCCACTGCTACCGCCACCTCCGGGGGACTGGTAATTTATCTCACTGGACTACTGACACCAGAGCTACAGGGCAGAGGAGAAGAGGCAGACAGCACAGTCCTCGGGACAGTTTCAGCCTCTACCAGGTAAGCCCATCGGGTCCCTACTCATTGTCTGGTGTTCTCTCTCTTCACTGCTACTGTCTTAACTTACAGTTACTGACTACAAGAAAAAAAATGAACGCCCTTCAAAAAGTTACATTCGGGGTTCCGGTTCTGGAACCCTGATCTCGAGCCTGTCAAATCTTTTTCTTTTAAAATAAAATGCCACACGCTGGGCTGGGAAGTGCATGGTCACATTTTACTGCTGCTGCCTGGCAAAGTGAACATTGACAGGGAGTTCTAGCATACTGTCCCCATTTGGCCCCTGATGCCCACCTATTTTGGGGTCTTTTCTTTACTGTGGCATCTTTTTTTTATTTTCTGTTGTGCCCTCAACTTTGGGACACTACACAGACATGGTGATTTCTCACAAACATTCATACCACTTCACTTCAGCAATGAAACTCAAAATTGTAAACTTTTTATGAGAACAGAATAATAGATTTTAAGCTAATCTATCTAAACACAAACCAGATCAGTTAATGAACACCTTGGAATGAACACAATAAGCTCTACAGACTGCTCTGTCTTTGAAATACTCCAGCCTCTTTAGTCAATCAGGGACTTAATTGCTGAAGTAGCAGGCTAGACCAATATGATGTCATCACTCACTAATAGGGACAGAAAAATCTTCACTACTTTCAGTTACTGCAGAGCACATTAACAGGTTCTGAGTTAAAGAAAACTACAAAACCAAATAGCATGGAATTTCTAGGAAACACTAATCTTGACACAGGGACTTGAATTCATGTGAATTCAAGCTTTTATTAAAAATATGGAAAAAGTTTAGCATTTTATATTTAACCATTTGTATAAGACATACACTACCCACAGTCAGGTATGGGCTTCAGAATTTGTATTTATAAAATGCTTAAACAAGTAAAGGACTCTGTCCTTTAGTGTGACATTTTTTGTGGTTCAAAATCATGAACAAATTTAAATGTAGCAGAAAACTTTTAACCAATGTGCAGACCCCCATTTTGAATCATGCATATTGGTTTATTAAGCTGCAATTTTGTGGTCAGTTTACTGCTACAATCAGCACTCAGATATCTGACCTCATCTGTTCCTCTTGTCTTAGACTGATATTTGAGTGAGATGGTTATCTGAGTATGGATTCTATGACAAACATAGCAAAAGTAGTTCAGCCACAGGGATGGAAAAATAAGTGTGCTGGATCAGTGAGAGACAGATAAATGAGTGCTGTCTGTATTTATTTTGTGTATTTTGATTACTGCCTTAGGCAATCTCCCAAGGAAATCTACAACTCAATAGGTGAAACACTGAGTATAATTATCAGCCTGTATGAAGTGAAAGAATATAAACAACCTCTAATTTTGAACTGACTGCATTTTGATCACTGTTGCACCCCACCCCACTTTCTCTGCCTTGACCCACTTTCACTGCCTTGATATGGACTAGCATCCTGCGGTTTGGTAGCAATGAATACATCTTTCATTGGTACTCATATCATTTCCTGTGGCTCCTCCTTGCCTTTGTAGGGACACCTTTGTCAGTCTTGCTACCAGTCAACCTACAGCAGAGGTAGATGCAGGATGTTACCAACCTGCCAATTGCCCATTTTGCTGCCAGCCTGCCAGGCACAGCTTCAGCGTAAGTAACAAACAGTTGGTGGGCCTCACCCCAAACTGCAGCCATGCGCTCCTTTTAAGAAGAGGGCACACTGTGCAGGTCCAGGGTATGTAGCCTGTGACTGGCCACTGAGGTTGGGTCAGTAAAGTATACCAGTAAGTTAATCACTTGGTTAAAGTGAAACTCTGATATGACCTCTGGGAGAAACTTCAGGTAGGAGCAAAGGATGACCTTTCATTGTGGAAGATCAGATAAGAAGACTCTGCCGAGCGCCTAGCGCTCACTAATGCTGCTTGCTGATGTAAAGATCATCAAGAAGGCAGTCTTCCATGACAGGTGAGACATTTCACACCTGTGCATAGGCTTGAATGACTTGCCAGTGAGCATAGTCAGCACCAGAAGTTGGTTCCATGGTGGTGCTAGATCATGTGTCAGAGGGGATAGGTGGTCCAGGCCCTTCAAAATGCACCTGACCACCTTCTTCTGGGCCATTGTCTGCATACCAGCCAGCACTCAGTATGAGAAATGGCTGCCAGGTGAATCTTGAGGATCATCGCTCGCTGATCCAACTGAAAGAGGGACCAGAGGTACTCACAGATGCTCACCACAGGGCAAGCAAGGGGGACCAAGCTCCTTGCTTTGGCACCAAATGGAAAACCTCTTCCATTTGAAGATGTAGCACAAGCAAGTCAACTCTCATTGAGAGGCTTCTACAATGTGAAGCGCAACTTCTGAAAGACCCAAGTACCTGAACTCTAGCTGCTCAGAAACCAGGCTGTGAGGTGCAGGGATTGAAGATCCTGATGCAGTATCTTCCCACATTGTCTGGTCAGCAAGTCCAGGTGAAGAGGCAACCATGGAGGACTGCTGGTGAGGCTGAGGAGCTCCTGGTACTAGACCTGTCTGGGCCAGTCTGGAACTATCAGGATGGTCTTTTGCCTTATCTTTCTGGGCCTTGAACACCACCTTGTGGATCAAGGGGATGGGAGAGAAGGTGTACACAAAGCTTGGGGTTCAGGGCCTCATGAAGGCATCCCCAACAGGATCCTGAATTGTGGAGGGTGGGCACAAAGCAGCCTCAGCTTTCTGTTCTCCCAGGAAGGTAAAAAATCCACCAGCAGGATGTCCCAGGAGAATAGGTGGCTTACCACTTCCTGATGCAGGGACTACTCCTCTGACATCCCTTCCACCCAGCAGAGAACATCTGCTACCCAATTGCTCACTCCTGCAACATGTATCATCAGGAGATCTGTACCCAGGCTGTGCTTGAAGGTCCAGGTGCAGAGCGCTTCCTAACACAGGGGAAGGGACCGAGTTCTGCATTGCTTTTTCAGATAAATCATGCTTGTGGTATTGTTCGTCTTGACCTGCATGACCTGATTACCGACCAGAAGTGCAAATTTAATGAGACAGCCACACTACAGGGAGCTCCAGCAGACTGATTTGGTGACAGGACTCCCTTGGTGACCAGAATCCATGGGCTCTGTGGTCTCCCAGGTGTGCTCCTCACCCCACCAGAGATGCATCCATTGTAAGTGTGATGATTCTTTCTGGGTGGACAAAGGGATTCCTTCCTCCACATGTTGAGGGACCAACCACCACTAAATGGCATCTCATATCAGCTGGGTCAGTAAAACTGGCTGATCCTGGTGACCTAGGTGCACAGACAACTAGGGGCTCAGCTTCCACTGCAGGTGAAGCATTCCCAAGTGTGCCCAACAGACCACACTGGTGGTGAATGCCGTGTACCCCAGTAGCCACAGGAAATTCTTGGCAAAGTGCAAGAACTCAGCTTAAAATGACTGGGTAAAGGAGGTAAGGTCTTGAGCCTGATCCACAGGGAGATGGGTCTTGGCCTGTAGGGAGTCTAACTATGCCCCAATTAACTTGATGACAAGCGAGGGGATCAGTTCTGGCTTGTCCGGGTTGCCCAATAGGCCCAAGTCTCTGGGAGTCTGGACCTCTGGACTGTTCTATGGCCTCCTTGGATGACCCAGAACAGTCAGTCATCCAGGCAAGAATACACCCTGATGCCCTTGCGCCACAGTAACGCTGCCAGCGCTACCATGCACTTGGTGAAGACCCTGTGCATGGACCAGATGCCAAAGGGTATGATCTGGAACTGATAGAGAACCCTTCTGGGTTCTGCCAGTGAGATTGATGGACTGGTATATGGAAGAATGCATCCTGGAGATCTGGGGAGCAGAACCACGTACCCTGCTCTAGGGGTGGTGTCATCTGGCTCAGTGATCATCCTTAACTTATGCTTCTGCATGAATTGGTTCAGAACATTTGATGCAGTGTGGGGCCCCAGACCACCATCTGTTTCAGGACCAGGAAGTACCTGGAAACATGCCCCTGACTTGCCATTGCATTAGCGACAAGGACTATGACTCCTTTTGTGAGGAGCTGAGCAATATTCTCCCTCAGAGCATGCAGTTAGTATGGCTGGAGAGCCTCAACGCTAATAGGCAGTCCTCTGTCTACCACCATCAGCACTGACTTGTCCATGGTAATGAAGGAGCAATGTGGACAGAGGTGGCATAACCAGCCCCCCACAAGAAGATGGGTCAAAGTTTAAAAAGGTGGGAGGATGACACCTCCCAACCTATCACTGGGCAGCTTTGGAGGGGCACCAGCTGCTGGGGCCAGAGGGTCACCACTTTCCCTACCTCACCTATTTCAGCCCTTGCCCACTAAACTTGTGCTTGGAATGCCAGACTTGGTATTGCCCTGCTGGGGCTGCTGCTGAGGCTGTTGTGGCTGAAAGGACCTATATTGGAAGGTCTTATTTTTATGCTTTTGAGCCTTGATGTCTTTCTTGGACAAAGTCACAGGATCCATGGTAGCAATGGACTTCTCTATTCTGGTAAGATGTCCCTCCACCCCAGGACCAGAGAGTGCTGTGCCCAAGAAAGAGGCTTTGGCTAGTTTATGTTATCTGCTGTGAGTGTGAAGAGACTCAGCCAGGCCCTGCATTGCATTGATATGGCTACTGCCATGGCAAAAGCACAGGAGTCACCCATATACATGGTTGTCTGAAGCTGATGTTTAGCCACTGCTTGATCCTGGTCCTTAACCAACTTCATCTGCAGCAGCTTATCAGCAGGTAGTTGAGGGAGGATTTAATCCACTACTCTTAACAGGGATTGACCAAAGTTGGCCATCAGGACAGCATAGTTGGCCTGATGCTGGCCTAGAGTGGAGGTGGCACAGACCTTCTTGATCACATGGACAAGCTTTTTTGATTCCTTGTTGGGGGGCTTTCCAATGTCCCCTTGGCCTCTGAACTTACATATGGTTGAGAACACCCCCTTGGCTGAGGGGCAGTCCAAGATCCCCCCCCCCAAAAAAACCTTTAGGAACCATGTACTTGTGGATCATGTGGGTGAAGGCTGCTAGGCAGGAGGCTGCTAAAGCTCCAGGGCTTTTCCCAAGATGCCCTCAGCCATGAGAAAGGCAACGTTAGGGGAATCATCCTTGTCCAAGATGTTCATAGATGGGTATTTAGCCCTCTTCCTAAGTGGCTCCAAGGACACATTAATGGCCTCCAACATAAGGCAGGGGGAGCCCCATATGACACCGGCCCATGGTCAGTGGACAGTTCTTCAATCAAAGTTCAGTCAAAAGTATGGGTCCTTGAGGATAACATGGATGACCAGTCCAAATTGTCCCAGGACTCCTCAAATTCATCTCTCAACAGCTTGACCCCATGGACCACCCACGTGTCTTCCAACTGGGTGATCTCCACTGACAGTCAATCTGGCAAGCCAGCTGCAGCACTGGAGTCCTTAGTCAGGGCTCCCACAAAGGGTTAAAGTGGAGGTGGCTCCATCAGCAAGGGTGAAGGCCAAGGACAACTGCCAAGGATGGCTCAGCATGGGCATCACTAGTGGCTGCTAGGTGACCGTAGGTCAACAGGGCAGAGCCTCACCCCCTCACATAGTGGTCCACTGCTGCCATAGGAACTTCTCATAGTGCCTCTGCATCCTGTGGCAGTGACTCTTCTTACTCAGGGATGAAGAAGTTGAGGAGATCAAGCAAGATCGAGAGTGAAAAGCGTGCCTCGACCATTGACTTGAGAGTCGATGTTGAGGAGACACCTCCAAAGGATTGGTGTAGACCATGTGCCAAGGCATGTTGACAAGCATCGGCTTAGGATGCATGACCACTGCTGGAGGCTGGTCCCAAGCAGAACCTGTTGGGGACACCAACTGGTCCACATCCTCCTAGGTGAGGACCAGGAGAACCGGAGTCTGGGAGGTCAACTCCTTCTCGATCTCCTCTGACAACTGGTTGACAGGCTTGAAAAAGACCTTGACAGCTCACTTTACCAATGACCAGGTCAACAAATCCAATGGGGCAGGCCCAGTGGTGCTGAGGGTTGAGGCGCTGGATGCCACACCTCATGCCACGCCGGCGACCTGGGTTCAGGAATGAGCCTGGACTGCCGGGGGTCAGCAGGGGAAGGAAGAGATCAAGCATCTGGATGGACTGCTCTCTCTTCCCGGGGGAGGGTTTGGGGTGCACTCGCTCTTGGAGCAACCTCTGGTGGCAGTCTGGAGGTCGCTGATCATAGTGGCACAGCTTATGCCTCCAGGGCAGAGCCACTGCATTCTGTTGCCTTGCTGGCTGGGCTCTGTGAGAGACTGTCACCAAAAAGCAAAAAATCCCCAACTTGATGAGGAGATGATGAGGGCCCCAGGGATCTCCCTCTCATCCCTACTGCTCGGCCAGACCACACTGGGCATCCACAGCCAACTTCCTAGAGGGATGGACCCTCTAATTCCAGACAGAACAGCCAAGGGAGGGCAGGCCCTGTTCCTGGGGGGGTGATCAGAAGTGCTGGGAAGTCCCTCGGAGAAGGGTGAACTGGTGTGGATGGTCATGGCAGGGAGAAGAAGGGGTAGGATTGTGTGGGCACCTCTGAAGGATGCCTCGGATAAACCAGTGCATAAATAGAATTAAAAAAAAAACAAAAAAAAACAAGCCCAATGGGGAGGCATGGCCAGCAGACAGCGTGAACAGATGTGTTTTCCCTTGGCTCCTATGGAGAAATGTGAATTTTCACTTATCTAACATCCTAAAATGAGATTTCTGCCCTCGTTTTACCATGATTAAGGTCCTGTATCAATTTATAACTTACAGTGAACTTTTGTTGTTACTCTCTGCATTATGGGGAACCCAAGAACAACCACCAAAGGTGGTGGCAAAAAGGAAAATGCAACTGGGCCTAGTGAATTACAAGCTATGGTGACACTGCTAAATTTGGGTACTGCTGAGCTGACAATGTCCAATATTTTCAATGCCACCTAAGCTCTGGATAGAAGGGTGCTTGCCATTGATCAAAAAATACATGATTTTAACACTAGGATTGTGGTCTGTGAAGCACAATCGGTGGCAGCACAGACTGAGGACAGAGAAGCAATGGATGCTGCATTCAAAGCAGCTAATGGAACAACTGCACTTGCCAAAGAAAATAAGTCCATGCAATTATGTTTTGAAGCCCTAGAAAGCCAAACAAAACCCTCAGATTAAAACTGCTGGGATTACCCCAAGGATTGGAAGGGGATGCCTTGGTATCATATACTGAGGAATGGTTGAGTGCAAACTTGAAACTGGAGCCATCTCTTTCTGTCCACTGAGCATTTTGGATTACTCTGAAGAAAAGAACTGACCCTACCATGTCGAGAACGTTATTGATCCAGCTAGCTGGAACACATGAGTGGGACAGAGCTCTAGCTACAACATGAAGCATCGAACCATTAGAAACACCAGAGGTAGGAAAGCTTTCCATTTTCCCTGATTTAAGTTATGCTACCAGAGGTAGAAGAAATCCTCTGATGCCATCCGAACTCAGCTGAGATCCCTGGGGATCTCCCATTCTCTCCTGTACCCTTCTCGTCTTTGGGCCATATATTTGGGAAAACAATATATCTTTTCCAAACAGAAAATGCTGGAAAACTTTTATAGAAAATAGATGTGGACTTTGACTCTCAAGGGGCTGGAGGAGAGGAAGCTGAAGAGAGCTGAAGATAAAATAGCTAAACTCTGTGTTGTGAGTAATCTGCTGTGGGACAGGGGATCAGAAGGGTTCGACTGGTTACTACCTTTGTCATGTTGCTCCTGGTTCAAGTTGCCACTCATTCTACTCTAAAGGTTTTACCCTAAACTGTTTATTGAGTAATCCCTGTCAATATGGTGGTGCCCGCATAATCGAGTGGCTCCTTGTTGAACATTCTTTTCCCAAGCAGTGTCCCTGCAGCTAAAATGGGTCACTGATGTTCTTATCTTTCCAATCACTGTATGTTCCTCCTTGGACTAAACTTTATTTTGTTACTTCTGTCATCTGGAACCATTTGCTGTTACTGTTTCTTCTTTTTGGGTGTAGCTTGTATATGTAGCCCCAGTGCTGTATGACAGTGGGCTAACCCCCCCCCTGCCAACTGTCTCTGATACCCGGCAAAGGGCCTGGGTCCTGCTACAGTGACTATTGGGGGTTCATTTCCACAAATAGTGAAAACAGTGCAGTGTCTCCACCCAGAGCAAAGTATCAGTGGGCAAAATATCCATTCAGCACAGCCACCTGGGATACTGTGCTTATGCACCGCCCCTACCAACCACTCTGCACACTGTGTCCCCCAATACCTTATCCCACCCTAAACCGTATAATTCAACAATGAGCACATTCAGTGAAGTTCACAACCACAGCAGATCCAAACAACAAATTCATAGCTTTGTTTGAGGGGAAGGAATAGGTAAAGGGATACCTGGAAGCTGTGAAGGCATAAAGAAAAGTTTAGCATAATAGACAATATTAACATATGGCCTGCTGGCCAGTCCTGTCCCACTGGTACCAGTGCCCCAAAATGGGTCCTTAAGGGTACCCACTAATGCAGGCCTGATCAGTGCCATTGATTGGCCAGCTGTTGGGGCCCTGAAATGGTGAAACTTGAACTTTAAGTAGAACAAACAACTTCACCTCAAACCCTCCCAGGAACTGGGGTCTCAGTACTCAATTAGTTGACCTCTGCACCAGGGAAGATGGAGCTCCTTGAAATCTAGTGCAGCAACACAGAAACAGGCTGGCTAGGATTCCTCCATTCAGATGGAAATTGCTTGAGGTTCTTACAGCTGGTCACCTTGATTTTAGTTCTGGCTGCTTGTCACCTTCAGCCACTTCTGGCCTGCTGCAGAACACTGTGGCAGGACAACACCAGCCCCAGAAGGCCAAGACCAGAGAGTGGCTCCACAGCCCAGTTCCCATGATCAGAGTGCCCTAGCACTTGGGTGCAAGACCCATGACCTCCTGAGACAGTGAGTCCCACTTGGGAGGGGTTAAGAAGTTTCTTCCCTGGTTCTGGGTAAGGGATCCCAAATGGTGGGGGTCCACTTGCAGTCCCTGCACTGAATTCTCAGCCAGCAAAGGTTTTGGACAGTCACTCCAAAGAAGTCCAGTGCCAAACTGAATGGGTGCTAGCCTCTATTTCAATCAATGCCAGTGCAGTTCAGCAGGAGGGGATTCAGCAGCAACACCACCCCTGTATACCAGTCCACCTTTCAGCTTAGCAGTAGCCAACTCTTTTACTTGGCTGCTGCAAGACCTCCACTCTCAGCCACTTTAATCAGCTCACTCAGGACACACACGATTCCTGGCTAGCACGCCCATAATCGGAGATGCTCTGCCTCTTCAGAGAAAATGCAATTGCAGTCCACAAAAGCAAATTACCTTTTAGCAGCAACTATAAAACTCAGATAATCTGCTCAGTCCTTTTATTTAGCTTAATTTCACAGTGCAGGGTATCTGCCACATTTATTTTTTCCCAACTCTCGTTAAGCAACTTCTCAGTACCTGGAGAAACAGGATCACAGTTCAGTCTCTTTTCTCTTTCCCCTTCACAACCCAGACTTGCAGCAAGCACCTGGGGATTCTTTCAGCAACCACACTCCTCAGCATTTGGGCCTAGGTAAGCCCCTGAAGTCCAAAATCTGCTCCTACAGCACATTCCTGACTGGTAGAGAGTCCAACCACTGACTGAAGAAATCCCAGTAAGTCTTCAGTGTATCAGTCGAAATCCTAGTGTTCTTATTTATGTATCTAAGAATTTTACCAGGAAGGCATACTGAGCAGACTACTGCTCGATTCCAGATGCATCCTGGGGGTAAGGGGTGTCACAAACCCACTCAGCAGGTCAGCCCTCTACTCCCAAAGTGCCACCCTCCAAGCACAGTCTTGTGAACAGTTTAACAGAACAAGGTAACCCTCTTGTCTGTTTTGTGAGTTCGGATCACCCTTTGGTCTCAAGTCTTGGAGGGATTCAAACTGTGAACCTCTTGTTAGCTTACCCAATGCACAGGCTCATATATTTCTGTCTTCAGAGGGCCAGATATCTTTACCTTTGGGCACCTAAACAGGTATACAGAGATGAACCCTTAAAACTTTAATAAAGACCTCCAATTCAAAACACTTCTCTTTCCAGTTTGGTATCACCATTCAAGCTAATGTCTATTGTCTGCTATAATCATATATACTTTTCTTACAAATAAAAAGAAATCAAAAACAGACCAAGTATGCTCTAAAAAGAGTTTTACTAAAATTATATAAAAATATTTAAAACACAAAATACAGAATTCTTACATCACGAGACATACAAATCTTTTAAAAGAACAAGGTTTAAACAGTGCAAATTCCTACTTACAGTACTTAGATTTTACTCTTTCTAAATACCTGTTTACAAGTGCTCAAGATGTTTCGTTGTCAGAGTCTAGATAAAAGTGTCTGTAAAACAGAATTATTCCTTAAAGTAAACTGTATTTGCCAACCCCTTTTGTGTGAGGTCATCTCGCTCCTCCTCTGACAGATTATATATAAAAAATATATATCTTATACAAGAACAGCATGTCTTTTCAAAGTATTACATTCTGCAACTTCAGCATAATTCATGTTTTTCAAATTACACTACTTTGATCTCGTAATAAGCTTTCCCCTTCCAGGACACGAAAGCATCTTTGATTTCGCACTTCTATGTAATAACCTGGATTCTTCCTCCAATGTCATAAACTGGATATGATATAGCAACTACAGCTGTAATTAACTCAGACAAACAGGATCCTTGATTAAGACCCACCATGTAACACCTAGTGTCAAAAATTGTGTGTGTGATCTCATATGCTGTTTTCAGCATTTTCTCATGGCTTGCATCTTTCAGCTAAAACCTGGGGGGGGGGTGAGTGAGGTCATTCTAAGAGCACCAGATTTTTCAGCAGAGACAGTTAGTAATACATTTTATATTAAAAGAAATGATACAGCACTCAGAACTGCCTGTCCACGTCTCAAGGGGTAGTGGAGAAGTACAGCACAATATTACAAAATCAGGAACAGTACAACTGATATGCAGGACATACTTCTGATTGGTTGTTGAAGCCTTTCAATAATTGATATCCATAGTGATCAATATTCCCTGCTCATTTACTGTAGCATGATCTAGGTGTCAGAATTAGTCCCCTTCTTTTCCCAGGAGTCCATCTGTCACAGTTTTGGGTGCCTAGATAACTGATCCACTAAAATAAAGGGGTTAAATGTCATCATCATGTCAGCTCCCATACAGTTCCATGCAGTGCCATTCAGTTTTGCGCAGTCTCTCTCCCTTTCAGGTCTGGAGCAGTCCAACACATTACCCCATCCTGACCAGCACTTCACTGGATTATTGTCCTGAGAGCCCTCTGTCAAATGAACCCCCTATTATTGGATAGGCCCCAATTGTTTGGCTGTCACTGCCGCCATAACCCTCTGCTCCCCAGGTGGCAGGCAGTATCCTCATTGATATGCAGAGAGCTGCTCATTAATATTCATGAGTTTCCGAGCAGCCCTGCTGTAACCCCCCATATCGCTACAGGCATCTGCCTGATTCTCCCCAAGTCTCCAGTTCCCAAGCACACCATGAGGGGTACTGGGACCAAGGACAATCTCCCAGTTCAGGACCGCAATGGAGAGAGGGTGATGCAGTTGTGTTTTTGGGAGAGACGGAGGGAAGGTGGTGCAGTTCTGTTTTTGGGAGAGGTGGAGGAAGTGATGCTGCCTTGTTTCTGAGAGAGAGAGGGAGGAGGAGGTGATGCAGTCTTGTTTTTAGGAGAGATGGATGGAAGGTGATACAGTCTTGTTTCTGAGAAAGATGGAAGGAGAATGCAGTCTTTTTTCTGGAGGATATGGAGGGAGGCTTATGCAGTCTTGCTTCTGACTGAGATGAGGGGGTGATGCAGTCCTGTTTATGAGAGAGATGGTGGGGCAATGCCATCTTGTTTCTGGGAAAGATGGTGGGGGTGATGCATTCTTGTTTCTGAGGGCAATGGAGGGAGATGATGCCATGTTGTTTCTGGGAGAGCTGGAAGGGGTAATGCAGTCTTGTTTCCAGGAGAGATGAGGAAGGGTGATGCAGTCATGTTTCAGGGAGAGAAGGAGGGAACAATGTCATCTTGTTTCTGGGGGGTTGGAGTGGGTAATGCAGTCTTGTTTTTGAGAGCAATGGAGGAGGTTGATGCTATCTTGTTTTTGGGAGGGAGGGAGGGTGTGATGCAGTCTTGTTTTTGAGAGAGATGGGAGTTGTTATGTGTAGTATAGCTTTAAGAAATGTTAGAGACAGTACAGCTTTAAGAGAATGTGCACTTCCTGTAAGTGTGCCTGTGTTTTGAGGCCAGTCACCTCTTATATATGCTGCTGAATAGAAGTAAAACAGAAGGCCTGTGTGGGGTTCTCTACACTGGACCTCACTGATGCATACCTTCAAGTGGAGTTGGATATAGACTGTCAGAAATTGGTAGTGATTAATACACACCAAGGACTGTACAAGTACAAAAGGTTACGTTTTGGCCTTAGTTCTGCACCTGCTATTTTTTCAAAAAGTGATTGAACAAACGATGGGTGATATACCAGGTGTTGCTTGTTATTTGGATGACATCATTGTCACGGGCAAGACAAAGAAGAACATTCACTTAACTTACAAAAGACTTTAAAGAGATTGCAAGAGAGGGGATTCAGACTTAGGAGAGAAAAATGCTAATTTTGTCAACCAAGTGTCATATACTTAGGTCACACTATTGACAAAGACGGAATTCATCTGAATGATGAAAGGTGGAAGCCATTGTGCACATGCCTGAACTGCAGAATGTTTCAGAGTTGTGCTCATTCTTGGGTATGTTGCACTACTATGACCATTTCATACATGGTTTAGCCACTAAATATGCTATCCTAAATGAACTGTTATATAAGGGTACTCAGCGGAAGTGGACCAAGGGCCACAGTAAGACAGTTCAAGCCATCAAGCTCTCTATAAACGATGAGAATAATTTAACTCATTATGACCCTAACTTACCTATCACATTGGCCTGTGATGCTAGTCCTGTGAGTATAGGAGCTGTCCTTTTCCATACAGATCCAGAAAGAGTGGAGAAGCCAATAGCCCATGCTCCATTCAAACTCACTGCAGCTGCAATGAATTATGCCCAGATTCAGAAAGAGGCATTAGCTGTTGTGTTCAGAGTCCAGAAATTTCACCAATACTTGCTAGGTCACAAGTTTCACCTGAAGATGGATCACAAGCCACTAGTGACAATTTTCAGTCCAGGAAAAGGAATTCCAGAGACAGCCACTAGCAGACTTCGATGATGGGCATTCATTTTGTCTACCTATAATTTCAAGGTTACCTACCAACCAACAGACCAGCATGAATATGTGGATGCCTTGTCAAGGTTCCCAATATCTAGAGAAAATGGAGTTCGATGTGGGACTTAAAGAGGAGCCATTAGTATGCCAGGTGGGGCCAGATAGTTTTCCAGTGCAATTCAAAGATATGGAGGACTCTACTGTTGTGTGTGTGTGTGTGTGCGTGCGCAATGGAGCTACAACAGTTACATCAGCTTCCAGTACTAGCCAGGGACATTGCAAAAGCGACTAGTCAAGATGTAATTTTGAAACAAGTGTATCAGTATACGCTTGAGGGGTGGTCGAAAGGCACTAGTTGTTCAGCTGCACTACAATCCTACTACACAAAGAGACAACAGTTGTCCATTGCTACATAGATACATAGATACATAGACAGTGTCAGCAGATAAGGGGCCTATGGCCCACCCAGTCTGCCCATTTGAGCTTGTAAGTTCAGTTTGTTTTCCTAGAAGTCTGTTGCCTCTTACCCCGACCTCCAGAATTCCTTTATGTCTATCATATGCATTCTTAAATCCCATGATTGTTTCAGCCCCCACCACTTCCTCTGGCAGGGTGTTCCACTTGTCCACCACTCGTTCTGTGAAGAAATTCTTCCTCACATTTCCTCTGAATCGTCCTCCCTCCAACTTCATCCCATGCCCTGTAGCCTTGGAACATCTTTTTCACTTGAAAATAGTGTATTCCTACACCCTGTTCCTCCCTGTAAGATACTTGTATGTCTCTATCATATCCCTCTCTCCTCCTCTCCTCCAGGGAGTACATGTTCAGTTCCTTCAACCTGTCCTCATAGGACTTGTGATGCAATCCATGCACCATCTTTGTTGCCCTCCTCTGAACCTTCTCTACCCTGTCTATGTCCTTACATAGGTAAGGTCTCCAGAACTGTACACTGTACTCCAGGTGGGGCCTCACTAGTGTCTTGTATAGTGGAATTATGACCTCCCTTTTCCTGCTGGTGATGCCCCTGCCTATGCATCCCAGCATTCTATTTGCTTTACCTGCTGCCTTGTCACACTGTTTCCCTACCTTGAGGTTATTAGAGATCAGAGATGATAACCCCAAGATCCTTTTCCTGCTTGGTGCATGCTATATCCTCACCCCCCAACTGATATATTGTGCCAGGGTTTTTGTGCTCCATATGCATTATCTTGCACTTCCTTGTGTTAAATTTCAACTGCCAAACCCCTGGCCATTCTTCAAGTTTCTGCAGGTCCCTTCTCATTCTATCTACACCCTCTGGTGTGTCTACTCTGCTACAGAGCTTTGTGTCATCAGCGAACAGTGAAATTCTGCCTTCTAGGTCCTGCACAATGTCACTGATGAAGATGTTGAATAGGACCGGTCCCAGCACTGATCCCTGTAGTACCCCACTGGTCACTCTTCCCTCTGTGATGTGACAACCATTTACCACCACCCTCTGTGTCCTGCCACCCAGCCAGTTACCTACCCACCACACTACTGTCCTGCCCACACCCATATTCCCCAGTTTGTGTAATAATCTTCTATGTGGCACAGTGCCAAAGGCCTTGCTGAAGTCCAGATAGGCCACGTCCACTGCCCTCCCCGATCCACCTCCCTAGTCACCCAGTCAAAAAATTAAACGAGGCTGGTCTGACATGACCTCCCCCTGGTGAAACCATGCTGCCTTGGATCCTGTAGTCCACTGACAACTAGATGTTCCACCAATCTCTCCTTCAGTAGTGCTTCCATGATCTTTCCCACTTCCGAGGTGAGGCTGACTGGTTTGTAGTTCCCCGCTTCCTCTTTGTTCCCACTTTTGTATAAACGGACTACAACTGCTGTCCTCCAGTCTTTGGGTACCTCCGCTGTTTCCAGTGATTGGCTAAACAGGATAGCCAGAGGTTCAGCCATCACCTGAGGGGTGTCTTCTATGGGGATCGCATGTCATAGTACCCCAATGTTATCACTCAAATGTGTTGATTCTTTGCATGCGGGCCATCCAGGCATTGCTAAAATAAAATCCCTTGCCAGACTTCATGCATTGTGGCCTTACATTGACAGAGACATATACCAGGTTGTGCAAAGGTGCGAAGATTGAGCTGTATCAATGGGAAATCTGGCAAGAGCTCCAGTTCACTACTGGGAACGACCTGAAAAACCCTGGCAAAGGTTGTGTATTGATTTTGTGGGATCCTATTTAAATTTCATGTGGTTACTCATAACTGATGCTTATAGTAAATGGCTAGAAATTCATCAAATGTCTTTGACAACTACTGAGAGTACCATCAAAGTGTTGAAATCTATCTTTGCTACCCATGGTTTCCTGCAAGTGATTGTCTCGGATAATGGACCTCTGTTTACATCTGTTGAATTCCAAGCATTTTGCCAGCAACGTGGTATCTTTTCTCACCTCCCTACTATCCAAGTTCAAATGGTGAAGTGGAACGCCTGGTTCAGACTTTTAAAAAGAGTATGGACAAAGTTAATCCTACTTCTCCGATAGCATTGCAAATAGCTCTTTTGGACTTTCTTGCAATGTACTGAACAACACCACATTGTGTCACAGGAATATCCCCTGCAGATTTGTTGTTTGGACATCAGATTCTAACTCAATTGGGTCTTCTTTGTCCTCTAGGCTATAAGTCAATAACAGAAATGCTTCCTGTAACAGGGGGCAGAGAAGTGTGTCCCCATATTGCAGCCTAGACTGGTAGTAGTAGTTGTTGCTAGCCGTAGGTAGTAATGGAATGTACACTATATGTATTTGTACTGACCAAGGGTGAGATCATACACATACCAAGAAAAAGTACCTTATTACCTTATAAGCTGATGTTTGTGCTGTTTTAAACCAATCATAGAAAATTCTAAAAATAGACACACTGTCTTTTACTATATAAGTAAGCCTGTATATCCTGTTATTTTGAAGAATGTACCACTTGTAATTTCCAGCTGTGATTATTATTATAATCATTAAATTCTTCCACCATCAGTCTCGTCTCCGTTCGTCTCCTTTCTAAGTATCTGTAATTGATAATTTACTAACTATATTTTTTCACAACATTACAATTGGTGCCTTAAGACTCGGATCACTGGTACTGCATGTTGAAAAGGTCACCTAACTGCTGGACAGTTGGGTTGCGAGCCCCATTACAAGGTGACGATGCTCGGAGATGTGGTGCTGCTGGCTTAAAGCAAGAAGAAGAGGTACACACAGATGGCCACAGCCACTTGACAATCAGGTGATGTATGCTTCTCAACTTACTTAAAATAAAAAGTAATACTTAACTCTGTAGGAACTCATGAGGCAGAGTAGGTAGGTGAAGGTACTGCGACTTGAAAGCCGGACCTCACAAGGGAGTCGTAAGACGTAGCCAAACAGACTGGGACACCAGTGCATGGGTGAGCCCGGCTGTGAAGGCTAGGCAGGCAAATAAGATAAAAATGAGTATGGAAACAATAATAGGTCGTTTTCTAGGAAAGCACCTAAAGGGGGGAGCATACGAACCAGTGCCTGATGATCAACAGGCACAACTGTATTTTACTCAGCAAGTGTCCCTCCGTAATGAGGGAGTAAAAAATGAAAAGGAAATCTTTGCAAATGCATTGGAAGGGCTGTGGCAGTATAATCAGACTATTGTGTGTCACCGAAATAAAGAAGTAGCTCAGTTGAGGGATGAAAGGGATCAAAATGCTAAATTGCAGCAGCAATTAGAAGAGTTAACATTAAAGTATAAAAATAGCATCCCAATAGATCAACACCAAGAGTTAGAGCAGCAGTGTATTAATTTTAGGGAACAGCTAATAAAAGCGCAAGGGGATCTATGTCTGTTAAACAGGAATCATGCCCTCCTACAAATTAAATTAGACCAACAGTCACAAGAGCATGCTAGTGAGACCAGTCAACTGTATACAGAATTACAGGGAGCAATGGAAATGATCCAAGAGCTAAGTAATACAGGAGGAGGGGTGGTAAAGGTTAAAGTGGCACCCGTGCAAACACGGGGAGTGGCGGCCACAGTTGGACCTATGTCTGCCGCCACAAGGTACCAACAAGAACAATATGCTTTAGAACTGCAAAACAAGTGTGCCAAACACAGATTAAAAAGGGAATATGCTGAAAAATTGGGAAATATGGAAGAAGTGGCAAGGCATAAAAAACAAGAAGACAGCTATGACAAAAAGTACGTAAAAGTAAGAGATACTTTGAGGGAGGATGATGAGGCACGCCAGGCTATGGGCAGAGAAAATGATGAAGAAAGGCCCACCCCTTCCCCACCAGGAGCTAAAAAAGAGGAATGGATAGAGAGAGAAAATGCAGGAGATGGAGAGGGATGAATAGGGATGGAAGGAAGTGGGAGACAAGATAGTAAAAATAAAGAGGGTAGTAAGAGAGCCCCCGCAACCACCAACCACCACTGAGAAGGAGGACAAAAGCCCTATAGTCAAGGATCTGACTATACAGGAAATGACCAATTTGGGCCAAATGATAGGTCCAATTGATCACAAAACAAATCTACCTGAACTACGACAAAAACTCAAACAATTAACAACTACCCTCTGCTTAACCAACCAAGACGTATGTAGGCTGGTTATGTTTAAATTGTCTCCCGCCCTGGCGGAAGCTATGCCCAAGGAGGTCCAGGGGACACACGAGGGGCAATGAGAAACACAAGCTCCTGGGCAGATTATAATGAGGTAGTCGAGGCTATTAGAAAAGTGAGAGGGGAATGTGCAAAACAAGAAGTTGATTGGGATAGAATACTGCAGACAAAACCACAAGCGAGGGAGGGGCCACGGGTCTTTATCCCACAGCTCTTTGAGGTTTATCAAAGGTACGGAGGGCAAGATTGCCCCTCCGAAGATGATACCACATTCCGGGATCTGTGGATCAGGGCGTATGATCTGGATCCCACATTACCGACAGTTGTTAAATTGGCCCCAACCCAGGAGGAATACATAACCCTCCTAGAAACCTACCTCGATGAAAACAGTGAAAGGTGGAAGTTGCTGCCGTGACATGGACAAATGAGGGGCCACAAAAAGAGACCAGAACTTGTTTTAATTGCAAAAAGCCTGGGCATGTGATGAGTGATTGTTGGTCAAAAGGGGGCGGTAAGGAGGGACAAGGGCCATGGCAGATGGGGAGAGGCCGTGGACAAAAAAAGGCAAGATGCAAGAGATAAACCAGGTCAAGGGGGTGATAGTGCACAGGATTTACTGGATCGGTTAAAAACAATATTAGACGCTGCAGAATGAAAGAAACCAATTGCCCAGCCCCAAGAATTTGATGATGATGACATCATCAGGTGGCTGGCGGCAATCAGACGGTTGGCTGAAGAATAGGGATGCAGAGGCCCCAGGGCCTCTGACTCACAATGGGTATGTGCACTAACATTTGATAAACAGGGGCGACTGACCGTGCCACTTAAAGTGGAAAAAAAAATGGGTGATGGCTTTAGTTGATTCCGGGGCAGCTGTTTCACTTACCACTATGCACATACCACAGGATTCAGGAAAACCTCCCTTACAAATAGAGGGTTGTACAGGACACGCAGTACAAGGGTATGTCACTCACCCTCAAATAGTTGTTTTAGGAACCAAGGTAGTTGGAGAAGGAAGATTTATAGTGATTGAGGGATGCCTCGCTGAGCAAAATATAATAGGGAGTGACTTTTTGAAGAAACACCATTTAATTATTGATTTAGTCAACAAATGTTTGCGGCAGGTGACAATTAAGGGATATGGTACTACAACAGTACCTGAGAGTTATATCTGGGCCTCAGTTAAATCCAATTAGGCATATAATCAGCCCGAGGTAAGCCAAACAAAGTTACAACAAATAATAGACAAATACTCCAGTGTCTGGGTGGTGTCTGGCACTGATTGTGGGACAGTTAGTGATACAGAGAGAGCAGTGGAAGGACCGGACCCTGGTCATACTAAACAGTACCCCATCCCACAGGAGCCAGTAATAAATGATTTATTATCCCAAGGGGTATTGCGACCCATTTGCTCAACAGCAAATAGCCCTATTTGGCCCGTTAAAAAACCCAATGGTAAGTATCGACTAACTATAGATTACAGAAAATTAAATAAAGTAACCCCACAAGTTAGCCCCATCATAAGTACGGCAATTGAAATGTTTAACAAACTTAAACCTACGAGTAAAGTTTTTTCAGTCCTCGACCTGGCAAACGGATTTTGGTCCCTGCCCCTCAGACGACAGGACCAGTATAAGTTTGCTTTTACTTTTAAAGATCAACAATACACCTTTACTCATTTGCCCCAGGGATTCCACTCTTCCCCAACGCTATTCCATTGCTATGTGCAACAGGTACTCCAAGAGGAGGGGTTAGAGCATGAGTTAATTCAATACATGGATGATCTGTTATTGCAAAGCAGAAATATGGCGGAACATGCCTAGTTATTAGATTGAGTGCTCAAAGCCCTCGCTAAAAGAGGTCTCAAAATCAATCCAGAAAAGGTACAGATTGCTAGACCAGAAGTGACATTTTTAGGTACCATAGTGTCAGAGAAGGGCAGGCGTGTGGACCCTGCCAGGGCTGCCCTTATACAAAAGTTACCTTTACCAACGACCGTAATAGGGCTTAGGAAACTGTTAGGGATGACCAATTTTTGTAGAGATTACATTGAAGGGTATTCTGAGATCACTAAGCCATTATACGCATTACTCTGAGACAACCCACAGAAAGAGGACAAACTAATATGGGAAGGGGAAGAGTTGCAGTGTTTTAAAAAATTAAAGCAAGCGTTAATGCAAGCTCCAGCCTTAGCCATCCCAGATCATGCAAAGCCATTTATAATACAAGCTGTAGCAACAGATGACACCATAATAGCAGTGCTATTACAAAATCGTTGGGATAATTTGGTCCCAATAACATATTTAAACAGACAGTTGTCTAAAGTGGAGCAAGGTTTTAGCCAGTGTGAAAAAACATTGTTGGCAATAGCATGGGCAGTACAGGCCTGTGAAGAAATAGTTGGGTTTAGTCCTGTGATTATCCAAACAACTCACACACCCATTAAATTGTTAGTGGAAGGAAAGGCAAAGGGAGACAGCCATAGCAGGCAGGCTAAGTGGCTGCTAGCGTTACAGGATAAACAAGTTACAGTACAAAAACTCAATAAGCCCCACATGATGCAGTACTTGGACTACCAAGGAGAACCCCACGATTGTGGGAAACTCATGCAACAGGAGGCATATTTGTCCCTCTTTATGGAGAGACATGGAGATGATAAAAGCTACACAATGTTGTGTGTTGATGGATTGAGATATTGGGAAAAGGGAAATGCCTATACTGGAGCAGCTGTGTATTTTAATACTGGAGATGATGACAAAATGAGGCCCCTAGATCAACAGCAGTTGCTCATTAAATTGTCACCAGGGGATTTGTCTCAATATGCAGAATTGGTAGCCAGATATGAGGCAATAAAGGCAGTCCCATACGGGCGCATCACAATTTGTACTGACTCACAATTTGCTATAGGCTCGTTAACCACATGGTTGCCCATATGGGCTAGAAGGGACATGAAAACATCCACAGGGAAGCATGTGCGACACAGACAGCTTTTAAAAGCAATTTTAAAGGAAGGGGAGAAGCTTCCAGGAAGAATAGCGTTAGTTAAAGTAAAAGCTTACACTAATAGTAAGTAAGGGACATTCGAAGAATGGGGAAATGAAAAAGCAGATAAATGGGCTAAAATCACTGCCAAAGAAGGGGACCCCTGGAAGGGAATCAGACCACAAGACAGGCAAGATCTAAGTAGTGTTAGTGAGGTTAAAAGGGTGGATATTCTGCCTAACTTACAGGAGCTCCAAAAACAGGACCAGTGGATCCAAGAGAAAATAAAACAAGTGCAAAATGATCCAAAGGTCCATGGGGCCTTTACGATAATAGATCATGTTTTATATCAAAGGGGAGAAGATAAAATTCCAAAATGGATAGTGCCCGAATCAGTACAAAAAGACATAGTACTAGAAAACCATCGATGGGCAGGGCACCCAGGACAAGACAAGACATGCCAAATTATTAAAATTAAATACTACTGGCCCGATATATCTAAAACTGTTCGATCAGTATTACAGACATGCTTAATATGCCTCCAGCAGGATTCCAAGTGAGAAAAATACCCCCTACAGCGATTATCATTAGCAGAAGGACCTTGGGGTGCATTACAAATTGATTACGTTGGGCCGTTGCCCGCCGCAAAAGGGGGATAAGTATATGCTGGTGGTGATAGATATGTTTTTTTACAAAATGGGTAGAGGCGTTCCCAGTTAAGAGTGCCAATGCTATAACAACAGCTCAAATTTTATACACACAAGTTTGTGCTAGGTGGGGATTTCCTAATATCATAGAATCTGACAGATGAACTAATTTTGTAAATCAAGTAATGCATGAGATGTGCAAAATAATGGGAGTTCAGCAGTGATTACATTTGCCATACAGGCCTCAGACCTCGGGGATGGTGGAAAGACTAAATTGGACTTTGAAAAATGCTCTTAAAAAGGCAGTGTTAGATGAAGGGAAGGATTGCATTACATACCTCCCGGGGATTTTGGTGGCCATTAGAGGGACTGTCCAGGCTAGTACAGGATTAACTCCTTACAAGTTAATGACAGGAAGAAAAATGAGGTTGGTTCACCCAAAGGATGTACCCCAACCCGGCTCAGCTACCCAAGACAAGGTCAAACACAAGCAGTTTCTAAAGGCAATACAATACCAACTAGACAAATACTTGACCTTTGCCACCAGAAATATGGCGGTGGCACATGAGCAAAATAAACAAGGTGGACAGCCGATAGCAGGATGGGGGCTACCTATAGAGGAAGGAGATGTAGTAATGGTACGAAATTGGGAGCAAAAAAATCCTTGGAGAGATGCTAATTGGTTAGGACCGTACCAAGTGTGTAAAAGGTTAGGTGAGAGTATGGTATATGTGGTTAAAGTAAGTGGCAAAAGGGGGGCTGGAGGAAGAAAACACAAATTTTGGGTACATGCTGATCAATGTAAAAAGGTGTCAAACAAAGCTAGTTAAAAATTAAAATACTACACTTGATGTTTATAGCCATGAAGACCCACGGTATCATTATCATCGGCTTGGTAACAGCCATAACATTTTCTGCAATCCTCAGCCTGCACATTAATGTGGAACAAACTAATGTCACATGTGAGTATGAACAGCCCATTGTACTGTTAGTCAACTGGAACTGGGACCTTGTTGATACAGACACCTACACGACACGAGCATGGAAAGCCACCTGGACCAAAAATAACCGTACTTTTATATCTACAAATTGATGTGTGGACATTTTTAATAGCTGGTCCAGCTGTGCATCAGAGCTTAAGACTGGATTACAGCAAAGCTACATGGACTGGAAACAGAAAAATGGGTCTCTTGTTATAAACAGGGCCACACCAAAGGACAATGGTGTTTATGTGTTAACTTTATCCTACAGTCTTTGGGGTAACAATCATTGCATTTTGCAGCCTCAGATGCCATACATTTAACTGTAACACCAACCGAATGCCCAAATGTGATGACAGGGCCAGAGAGTGGGCTTACATCAACACCTATTAATTAAATGCTTGTAAATAATGTGAAGTACAGTAGAGTGCATATAATCTTAGATTTTTCTGGTTGGAATATAAATATTAACAGTAGTTGTGCTGACATTAGTGTGTCAAAGTTTTATGCCACTATGTTGGTTGATATGTTAAGTGCCTTCCATGCTAAAACTGGGAGTATTCCGGCCCCTCTTATTAGCAAAGAAAGGGTTAGTAATACTAGGAAAAATAAGATTTGTGGGGAGATCTGGCTGGACTTTTTGGATCAGGGATGAGCATATGGAATAGGGCAGACCTAGAGACCATTAAGCGGTACCAAGACCAGTTTAATACTAACACAGGAGAAAAGGTCTTGCTGCCACTTACATTAGGCCAACAAGGTTTGGCAATGGAAGAGCATTTATCTGTGTATAATATACATGAGGTGGGCCACCTGTTTAAAGAGGTGGAGCACAAAATTAATGAAGTTGTGGCTGAGCATAATGAAGAAGTTTTTAATAATACCATAAATAAAGCTATAGCGTGTAGTGCTTATGGATCTTATGTTTTAACACAAGTTAGTCAATTGCTACAGGGAATTACTACTAATCAATTGCCTAATCAAATTTCTGATGCACAGTTAAAATTGTGGTATTGTCCAAATTGCCTTAATGTTAATGATAGTAAGTGTATAACTTTTTGTATTGAAGCTCGAGCCCCACCTATGTGGTGGATTCGTAAGGAAACCAAAGTATATGTTAAACCACAAGTATTTGAACCCAACAGTACACTTGATTGCACCATGAGGGTGTCCCTCGTGGTAAGACTACCACAAGTTGAGTATAACAAGGAGGTATACTCTCAGATAGTAAAGGTACACTCTGTAGGGTACCTACAAGGTCAGTATTATGCATATCGAGTCTCACCCCCAGAGATCCTAGTGCGCAACAACGATGGGTCATAGGTAGTGCCCAACTTACATTGCTGTGAGGAAATAAATAATCAATGGATATGCCAGTGTGACATCATGTCACAAACACAACCAATCTGTGGGAAATCCCCATGGACCAAACTGAAAATAATACTGCCTGGTGCCCCGTTCAGTTGAGACGGTGGTACACTCCACAAGTCATTGTAACCTATAATGGTACTAACCAATACTGTGTTGTTACTAATACACCCATCTTATTTTATGAAGGACAAATGTGTACCATTTACAACCCAAACTTTTGTATTATTCCCAAACATAATGTATATATTGGTGACAAGGTGTTGTACCCCATTACCAACTCGGAGGATAAGAGTTATAATGTGTCGTTTGATACCCCACACCAGGCGTATGATATTAACAAGTATGCACCATCATTTGGAGCTGTGATACCTCCTCTGTCCCTTAACGTGTAGTCACTTTTAAACCAAAAAGATACTCATTTAATACAAATCCAAAATTCCGCCCATAAAGCCCAAGCAGCTGTAAATGAGTTGCTCAGTGAAAGTGATAATGAGCACTTAATTTATAGATATGCAGGGGTGCCCTTAGGAGTCCTCTCTTTTAAAGCTTTACTTGTATTGCAGGTAGTCTTAGTATTCTTGTTAATTATAGGCCTGTGTCGATTAAGACTGACCATTCGTAATGTACGCAGTGAGATGTACATGCTCCGAGGAGCTGCATTGTTGCACAAATAATAATTGGGCAATATAGGACAAAAGGGGGCTTGTAACAGGGGCAGAGATGTGTGTCCCCATATTGCAGCCTAACCTTATTTTGGTCTAAAAACATTCTGTGCATGTATAACTAATGCTGGCCTATGGAGCTAGGCTATATAAAGTTTATGAAGCCACGAGAAGAGCTGAGCCACAATTGCAATACTAACGTGCCTTCTAACATTGTAATTTTGTAGATGTAAGTAATAGCACATATTTGGCCTATGTGATTGCAAGCAGGGATACAGGACAGTGTCCAAAATTCCCCTTAATTAACTTTAGTGTTTGTCTGTATATGGACAGTCCAGAATGCTTGTTAGCACATTCATAAGCTAAAGCTTATCTCTTCCTCCTGGGCTTTGGTGACTGGTAGTAGCAGTTTTTGCTAGCTGTAGGTAGTAATGGAATGTACACTATCTGCATTTGTACTGACCAAAGGTGAGATCATACACATACCAAGAAAAAGTACCTTATTACTTTATAAGTTGATGTTTGTGCTGTTTTAAACCAATCATAGAAAATTCTAAAAATAGACTCATTGTCTTTTACTATATAAGTAAGCCTGTATATCCTGTTATTTTGAAGAAAGTACCACTTGTAATTTCTCGCTGTGATTATTATTATAATCATTAAATTCTTCCGCCATCAGTCTTGTCTCCGTTCGTCTCCTTTCTAAGTATCTGTAATTGATAATTTACTAACTATAGTTTTTTCACGTTACACTTCCTAAGACCAGATCCTTCAAACCCAATGATCTTGTGTGGGTCAGGATGTATGCAGGCCTGAAGAGATGGGGAGAAGGTATGGTGGAAAAAAGTTCAGAAATGTTATCTATAGTGTTCGACTGACTAAACAGAGGAGAGTGAAAAAACATGGACCAATTGCATACTAGAACTGAGACAGAACAAAAAAGGGGATACCCAGAGTCGGGGTAGTTATCCAGCATTATTTGTTCTAGAACAAGAACAGGAAGAGACAGTGGAACCACAGCATTTGAGACAAAATATGGCTGATGCTAATCAGAGCCCAGTGCAACAGCCTCGAGTCCTGCTACATCGGTCAGGACGTATAAGATGTCCACCAAAGAGAATGGACTTGTAGAGATATAGCCTAATGACATAGACTAACTAAAAGGGACATTGCAGTAATAACTTTGATAGTTTCAAATTACTTCTGCATTATTGATTTAAGTATTTCCTAGCTAAGTCAGGAGGGATTGTTATGTGTAGCATAGCTTTAAGAAATGTTAGGGTCAGTACAGCTTTAAAAGAATGCACTTCCAGTACGTATGCCTGTGTTTTGATACCAGACTCCTCTTGTATGTGCTGCTGAACAGAAGTAAAACAGAAGGCCTAGATTTCAGTGTGGTGTGGTTTTCTTACTACCAAGACCCTTGAATGTTTATGGTACTTATTTTCAGCCACCAAACACCACAGGACTGATGCAGTTTTGTTTCTGGGAGAGATGGAGGGGGAGCTTCAGTTTTGTTTCTGTGAGGGAAGGAGGCAGAGTGATGCAGCTGTGTTTCTGAGAGTGATGGAGGGAGGTGATGCCATGTTTATCTGAGAGGGATGGAAGGGGTGATGCAGTCTTATTTCCCAGACAGATGGCAGGAGGGTGATGCAGTCTTCCTTGTGAGATAGATGGACGTAGGATGATGCAGTCTTGTTCCTGTGAGTGATGGAGGGAGGTGATGCAGCCTTGTTTCTGAGAGAGATGGAGGGGGGTTATGCCACATTGTTTCTGGGAGGGATGGAAGGAGTGATGCAGTATTGTTTCCCAGAGAGATGAAGAGAGGGTGATGCAGTCTTGTGTCTGGGAGAGAGGGAGGGAGGGAGGTAATGCCATGTTGTATCTGGGAGGGATGGAAGGGGTGATGCAGTCCTGTTTCTCAGATGGATGGAATGAAGGTGATGCAGTCTTGTTTCTGGGAGAGAGGGAGGGAGGGAGCAATGTCATCATGTTTCTAGGAGGGATGGAGTGGGTGATGCAGTCTTGTTTCTGAGAGCGATGGAGGGAGGGTAATGTTTTTTTGAGAGGGAGGGAGAAGGTGACAGTCATGTTTAAGACAGAGATGTAGAGGGCGATGCAGTCTTGTTTCTAGGAGGTATGGAGAGGGTGGTGCAGTCATTTCTGGGAGACATGGAGATGCAGTTTTTTTCTGGGAGAGATGGAGGGTGGAGTGACGCAGCTGTGTTTTTAGAAGAAGTGGAGGAAGTGGTGCAATCTTGTTTCTGGGACAGATGGATGGAAAGTAATGCAGTCTTATTTCTGGGGGAGATGGAGGGAGGGTATTGCAGTCTTGTTTCTGAGAGAGATGGAGGGGTGATGCAATCCTTTCTGGTAAAAGTGGAGGGAGGGGTGATGTAGCTGTGTGTTTGGGAGAGGTGGAGGAAGTGGTGCAGTCATTTCTGGGAGAGATGGAGTTAAGGAAATGCAGTCTTATTTCTGGGGAAGATGGAGGGAGAACTATGCAGCCTTGTTTCTGAGAGAGGTGGAGGGGGTGATGCAGTTTTGATTCTGAAAGAGATGAAGTAAGGTGATGCAGTCTTGTTTTCCAGAGAGATGGAGGGGGAGGTGATACAGTCTTTCTTTTGAGACAGATGGAAGAAGGGTCATTTAGTTTTGTTTCTGAGAAGGACAAAGGGGTGTGATGCAGTTTTGTTTCCAGGAGAGATGGAAGGTTATGCAGTCTTGTTTCTGAGAGAGGTGGAGAGGGTGATGCATTATTGTATCTGTGAGAGATGGAGGAAGCAATGCCATCTTGTTTGTGGGAGGGATGGAGGGGGTGATGCAGTCTTGTCTCTGAGAGTGATGGAGGGAGGTAATGCCATGTTGTTTCTAGGAGGGATGGAATGAGTGATGCAGTCTTGTTTCCCAGAGAGCTAGAATGAGGGTTTATGCTGTCTTGTTTCTAGGAGAGAGGGAGGTAGCAATGTCATCTTGTTTCAGGGAGGGATGGAGTGGGTGATGCAATCTTGTTTCTGAGAGTGATGAGGGAGTGATGTCATCTTGTTTTTGGGAGGCAGGGAGGAGGAGATGAAGTCTTGTTTCTGAGAGAGATGGGGTGATGCAGTCTTCTTTCTGGGAGATATGGAGGGGGTGATGCAGTCATTTTTGGGAGAGGTGGGGGTGATGCAGTTTTGTTTCTGGGAGAGATGGTCATGCAATTGTGTTTTTGGGAGAGTCAGAGGAAGGGTGATGCAGTTGTGTTTTGGGGAGAGACAGATGGAGGGTTATGCAGTTGTGTTTTTGGGAGAGGTGGAGGAACTTACACTGTCTTGTTTCTGAGAGAGATGGAGGAGGAGGTGATGCAGTCTTGTTTTGGGGAGAGATAGGGGAAGGTGATGCAGTCTTGTTTCTGAGAAAGATGGAAGAATGATGCAGTCTTGTTTCTAGAGGATATGGAGGGAGGATTATGCAGTCATGTTCCTGAGAGAGATGAGGGGGTGATGCAGCCTTGTTTATGAGAGAGATGACTGGGGCAATGCCATCTTGTTTCTGGAAAGGATGGAGGGGTAAAGCATTCTTGTTTCTAAGAGCAATAGAGCGAGGTGATGCCAGGTTGTTTCTGGGAGGGATGGAAGGGTAGATGAAGTCTTGTTTCCCAGAGAGAAGGAGGAATGGTGGTGCAGTCTTGTTTCTTGGAGACAGGGAGGGCATAATGTCATCTTGTTTCTGGGAAGGATGGAGCGGGTGATGCAGTCTTGTTTCTGAAAGTAATGGATTAGGTTGATGCCATCTTGTTTTTAGTAGGGAGGAAGGATGTGATGCAGTTTTGTTTTTGAGAGAAATGTGAGTGATGCAGTTTTGTTTCTGGGAGGTGTGGAGTGGGTGATGCAGTCATTTCTGGGAGAGATGGAGTGGGAGATGCACCTTTGTTTCTGGGAGATATGGAGAAAGAGTGATGCAGTTGTGTTTTTGGGAGTGGTGGAGGGAGGTTAATGCAGTTGTGTTGTTGGGGAGAGATGGAGGAAGTTATGCTGCCTTGTTTCTGAGAAATGGAGGAGGAAGTAATTCAGTCTTGTTTTTGGGAGAGATGGAGGGAAAGTGATGCAGTCTTGCTTCTTACATAATTGGAGGGAAGGTGAGGCAGTCTTGTTTCTGAGAGCAATGGTAGGAGGTGATGCCATGTGGTATCTGGGAGGGATGGAAGGGGTGATGCAGTCTTGTTTCCCAGAGAGATGGAGGGAGAATGATGCAGTCTTGCTTCTGAGACAGATGGAGAGAGGCTGATGCAGTCTTGTTTCTGAGAGAAATGGAGAGGGCAATGCCATCTTGTTTCTGGAAGGGATGGAGAGGGTATTGCAGTCTTGTATCTGAGTGTGAAGGAGGGAGGTGATGCCATGTTGTTTCTGGGAGGGATTGAAAGGGTGATGAAGTCTCGTTTCCCAGAGACATGGAATAAGGGTGGTGCAGTCTTGTTTCTGGGACCAATGAAGGAGATTGATGCTATCTTGATTTTGGTAGGGAAGAAGGATGTGCTGCAGTCTTGGTTTTGAGAGAGATGGGAGTGATGCAGTGTTGTTTTTGGGAGGTGTGGAGGGAGTAATGCAGTAGTTTCTGGGAGAGATGGAGGGGAAGATACAGCTTTGTTTCTGTTACAGCTGGAGGAAGAGTGATGCAGTTGTGTTTTGGGGAGAGGTGGAGAGAGGGTGATGAAGTTGTGTTTTTTTGGGAGAGATGGAGGAAGTTATGCTGCTTTGTTTCTGAGAGATGGAGGAGGAAGTAATGCATTCTTGTTTCTGGGAGAGATGGAGGGAAAGTGTTGCAGTCTTGCTTCTTAGATAGTTGAAGGGAAGGTGATGCAGTTTTGTTTCTGAGAGTGATGGTGGGAGGTGATGTCATGTTGTATCTGGAAGGGATGGAAGGGATGATGCAGTCTTGTTTCCTGAAAAATGTAGGGAGGGTGATGCAGTCTTGCTTCTGAAATAAATGGAGGGAGGGTGATGCAGTCTTGTTTCTGAGAGTGATGGAGGGAGGTGATGCAATCTTGTTTCTGAAAGAGACTGAGAGGGCAATGCCATCTTGTTTCTGGAAGGGATGGAAGGGGTGATGCAGTCTTGTTTCCCAGAGAGATGGAATGAGGGTGATGCAGTCTTGTTTCTGGGAGAGAGGGAGGGAGTAAAGTTATTATGTTTCTGGGAGGGATGGAGTGGGTAATGCTGTCTTGTTTCTGAGAGCAATGGGGGGGTAATGTTTTTTTGCAAGGGAGGAAGATGGTGATGCAATCATGTTTTTGAAAGAGGGTGTAATGCAGTCTTGTTTCTAGGAGGTATGGAGGGGGTGGTGCAATCATTTCTGGGAGAGATGGAAGGGGAGATGCAGTTTTGTTTTTCAGGGTGATGCAGCTGTGTTTTTGGAAGCCGTGGAGGAAGTGGTGCAGTCTTTTTTCTGGGAGAGGTGGATGGAGAGTAATGCAGTCTTATTTCTGGGGGAGATGGACGGGGAGATACAGCTTTGTTTCTGTTAGAGCTGAAAGAAGAGTGCTGCAGTTGTGTTTTGGGGAGAGATGGAGGAAGTTATGCTGCCTTGTTTCTGAGAGATGGAGGAGGAAGTAATGCAGTCTTGTTTCTGGCAGAGATGGAGGGAAAGTGATGCGGTCTTGCTTCTTAGATAGTTGGAGGGAAGGTGATGCAGTCTTGTTTCTGAGAGCGATGGGGGAGGTGATGCCATCTTGTATCTGGGGGGATTGAAGAGGTGATGCAGTCTTGTTTCCCAAAGAGATGGAGGTAGGGTGATGCAGTCTTGCTTCTGAGATAGATGGAGAGAGGGTAATGCAGTCTTGTTTCTGAGAGAGATGGAGGGGGCAATGCCATCTTGTTTCTGGAAGGGATGGTGGGGGTGATGCAGTCTTGTCTCTGAGAGTGATGGAGGGAGGTGATGCCATGTTGTTTCTGGGAGGGATTGAAAGGGTGATGAAGTCATGTTTTCCAGAGAGATGGAATAAGGGTAATGCAGTCTTGTTTCTGGGAGAGAAGGAGGGAACAATGTTATTTTGTTTCATGGAGGGATGGAGTGGGTGATGCAGTCTTGTTTCTGAGAGCAACGGAGGAGGTTGCTGCCATCTAGTTTTTGGTAGGGAGGAAGAATGTGATGCAGTCTTGGTTTTTTGAGAGATGGGAGTGATGCAGTGTTGTTTCTGGGAGATGTGGAGGAAGTGATGCAGTAGTTTCTGGGAGAGATGGAGGGGGAGATGCAGCTTTGTTTCTGCTAGAGCTGGAGGAAGAGTGATGCAGTTGTGTTTTTGGGAGAGGTGAAGGGAGGGTGATGCAGTTGTATTTTTGGGAGAGATGGAGGAAGTTATGATGCCTTGTTTCTGAGAGATGGAGGGAAAGTGATGCAGTCTTGCTTCTTAGATAGTTGGAGGGAAGGTGATGCGGTCTTGTTTCTGAGAGCGATGGTGGGAGGTGATGCCATGTTGTATCTGGGGGTATGGAAGGGTTGATGCACTGTTGTTTCTCAGAGAGATGGAGGGAGGGTGATGCAGTCTTGCTTCTGAGATAGATGGAGAGAAGGTAATGCAGTCTTGTTTCTGAGAGTGATGGAGGGAGATGATATGCAGTCTTGTTTCTGAGAGAAATGGAGGGGGCATTGCCATCTTGTTTCTGGAAAGGATGGAGGGGGTGATGCAGTCTTGTCTCTGAGAGTGATGGCGGGAGGTGATGCCATGTTGTTTCTGGGAGGAATTAAAAGGGTGATGAAGTCTTGTTTTTCAGAGAGATGGAATAAGGGTGATGCAGTCTTGTTTCTGTGAGAGAGAGGGGTGCAATGTTATCTTGTTTCTGGGAGGAATGGAGTGGGTGATGCAGTCTTGTTTCTGAGAGCAATGGAGGAGGTTGGTGCCATCTAGTTTTTTTGGTAGGGAGGAAGGATGTGATGCAGTCTTGGATTTTTGAGAGCTGGGAGTGATGCAGTGTGGTTTCTGGGAGGAGTGGAGGGAGTGATGCAGTAGGTTCTGGGAGTGATGGAGGGGGAGATGCAGCTTTGTTTCTGTTAGAACTGGAGGAAGAGTGATGCAGTTGTGTTTTTGGGGAGAGGAGGAAGGAGGGTGATGCAGTTGTATTTTTGGGAGAGACAGAGGGAGGGTGATACAGTTGTGTTTTTGGGAGAGATGGAGGAAGTTATGCTACCTTGTTTCTGAGAGATGGAGGGACAGTGATGCATTCTTTCTTCTTAAATAGTTGGAGGGAAGGTGATGCAGTCTTGTTTCTGAGAGTGATGGTGGGAGGTGATGCCATGTTGTATCTGGGAGGGATGGAAGGGATGATGCAGTCTTGTTTCCCAGACAGATGGAGGGAGGGTGATGCAGTCTTGCTTCTGAGATAGATGGATGGAGGGTGATGCAGTCTTGTTTCTGAGAGAGATTGAGAGGGCAATGCCATCTTGTTTCTGGAAGGGATGGAAGGAGTGATGTAGTCTTGTTTCCCAGAGAGATGGAATGAGGGTGAGGCAGTCTTGTTTCTGGGAGAGAGGGAGGAGCAATGTCATCTTGTTTCTGGGAGGGATGGAGTAGGTGATGCAATTTTGTTTCTGAGAGCGATGGAGGGGGTAATGTTTTTTTGAGAGGGAGAAAGAAGGTGATGCAGTCATGTTTTTGAGAGATGTAGGGGTGATACAGTCTTGTTTCTAGGAGGTATGGAGGGGTGGTGTAGTCATTTCTGGGAGAGATGGAGGGGGAATGCAGTTTTGTTTTTGGAAGAGATAGAGGAAGGGGTGATGCAGTTGTGTTTTTGGAAGAAGTGGAGGAAGTTGTACAGTCTTGTTTCTGGGAGAGATGGATAGAAAGTAATGCAGTCTTATTTCTGGGGGAGATGGAGGGAGGGTATTGCAGTATTGTTTCTGAGAGAGAACTGAGGGGTGATGGAGTCCTTTCTGGGAAAAGTGGAGGGAGGGGTGATGCAGCTGCATTTTTGGGAGAGGTGGAGGAAGTGGTGCAGTCAGTTCTGGGAGAGATGGAGGTAAGGTAATACAGTCTTATTTCTGGGGAAGATGGAGGGAGGGTTATGTAGTCTTGTTTCTGAGAGAGATGAAGGGGTGATGCAGTTTTGTTTCTGAAAGAGGTGGAGGGAGGTGATGCAGTGTTGTTTCTCAGAGAGATGGAGGAGGAGGTGATACAGTCTTTCTTCTGAGGCAGGTGGAAGAAGGATCATGTAGTTTTGTTTCTGAGAAAGAAAGAAGCGTGATGCAGTCTTGTTTCTGGGAGACTTGGAGGGTTATGCAGTCTTGTTTCTAAAAGAGATAGAGAGGGTGATGCATTATTGTTTCTGAGCGAGATGGAGGGAACAATGCCATCTTGTTTCTGGGAGGGATAGAGGGGGTATGCAGTCTTGTCTCTGAGAGTGATGGAGGAAGGTGATGCCATTTTGTTTCTGGAAGGGATGGAATGGGTGATGCAGTCTTGTTTCCAAGATAGCTGGAATGAGGGTTTATGCAGTCTTGTTTCTGGGAGAGAGGGAGGGAGCATTGTCATCTTGTTTCTGGGAAAGATGAAGTGGGTAATGCAGTCTTGTTTCTGAGAGTGATGAGGGGGGTGATGTCATCTTGTTTTTGAGAGGCAGGGAGGAGGTGATGAAGTCTTGTTTCTGTGAGAGACATGGGGTGATGCAGTCTGTTCTCTGGGTGATATGGAAGGAGTGATAGAGTCATTTTTGGGAGAGGTGTGTCGATGCAGTTTTGTTTCTGGGAGAGATGGTGATGCAGTTGTGTTTTTGGGAGAGGTGGAGGAAATGATGCTGCCTTGTTTCTGAGAGATGGAGGAGGTTGTGATGCAGTCTTGTTTTGGGGAGAGATAGAGGGAAGGTGATACAGTTTTGTTTCTGAGAAAGATGGAGGGATGATGCAGTCTTGTTTCTGGAGGATATGGAGGGAGGATTATGCAGTCTTGTTTCTGAGAGAGATGAGGGGGTGATGCAGTCTTGTTTCTGAAAGAGATGGATGGAGGTGATACAGTCTTGTTTATGAGAGAGATGGTGGGGGCAAAGCTATCTTGTTTCTGGAAAGGATGGAGGGCTGAAACATTCTTGTTTCTGAGAGCAATGGAGGGAGGTGATGAGATGTTATTTCTGGGAGGGATGGAAGGGGTGATGAAGTCTTGTTTCCCAGAGAGGATGAACGGTGATGCAGTCTTGTTTCTAGGAGAGAGGGAGGGAGCGATGTCATCTTGTTTCTGGGAGGGATGGAGTGGGTGATGCAGTCTTGTTTCTGAGAGCAATGGAGGAGGTTGATGCCATCCTGTTTTTGGCAAGGAGGAAGGATGTGATTCAGTTTTGTTTTTTAGAGAGATGTGAGTGATGCAGTTTTGTTTCTGGGAAGTGTGGAGGGGTGATGCAGTCATTTCTGAGAGAGATGGAGTGGGAGATGCATCTTTGTTTCTGGGAGAGCTGGAGGAAGAGTGATGTAATTGTGTTTTGGGAGAGGTGGAGGGAGGGTGATTCAATTGCATTTTTGGGAGAGACAGAGGAAGGGTGATGCATTTGTGTTTTTGGGAGAGGTGGAGGAAGTTATGCTACCTTGTTTCTGAGAGATGGAGGAGGAAGTAATGCAGTCTTGTTTCTGGGAGAGATGGAGGGAAAGTGATGCAGTCTTGCTTCTTAGATAGTTGGAGGGAAGGTGATGCAGTCTTGTTTCTGAGAGCGATGGTGAGAGGTGATGCCATGTTGTATCTGGGAGGGATAGAAGGGGTGATGCAGTCTTGTTTCCCAGAGAGATGGAGGGAGAGTGATGCAGTCTTACTTCTGAGATAGATGGAGAGAGGCTGATGCAGTCTTGTTTCTGAGTGATGGAGGGAGGTGATGCAGTCTTGTTTCTGAGAGAGATGGAGAGGGCAATGTCATCTTGTTTCTGGAAGGGATCGAGGGGATGATGCAGTCTTGTCTCTGAGAGTGATGGAAGGAGGTGATGCCATATTGTTTCTGGGAGGGACTGAAAGGATGATGAAGTCTTGTTTTTCAGAGAGATGGAATAAGAGTGATGCAGTCTTGTTTCTGGGAGAGAGGGAGGGAGCGATGTCATCTTGTTTCTGGGAGGGATGGAGTGGGTGATGCAGTCTTGTTTCTGTGAGCAATGGAGGAGGTTGATGCCTTCTTGGTTTTGGTAGGGAGGAAGCATGTGATGCAGTAATGGTTTTGAGAGAGATGGGAGTGATCCAGTGTTGTTTCTGGGAGGTGTGGAGGGAGTGATGCTGTAGTTTCTGGGAGAGATGGAGGAGGAGATACAGCTTTGTTTTGCTAGAGCTGGAGGAGGAATAATGCAGTTGTGTTTTTGGGAGAGGTGGAGGGAGGGTGATGCAGTTGTTTTTTTGAAGAGATGGAGGAAGTTATGCTGCCTTGTTTCTGAGAGATAGAGGAGGAAGCAATGCAGACTTGTTTCTGGGAGAGATGGAGGGAAAGTGATTCAGTCTTGCTTCTTAGATAGTTGGAGGGAAGGTGATGCACTCTTGTTTTTGAGACCAATGGTGGGAGGTGATGCCATGTTGTATCTGGGAGGGATGGAAGGGATGATGCAGTCTTGTTTCTCAGAAAGAGATGGAGGGAGGGTGATGCAGTCTTGCTTCTGAGATAGATGGAGGGAGGGTGATGCATTCTTGTTTCTGAGAGTGATGGAGGGAGGTGATGCAGTCTTGTTTCTGAGAGAGATTGAAAGGGCAATGCCATCTTGTTTCTGGAAGGGGTAGAAGGGGTGATGCAATCTTGTTTCCCAGAGAGATAGAATGAGGGTGATGCAGTCGTGCTTCTGGGAGAGATGGAGAGGACAATGCCATCTCGTTTCTGGAAGGGATGGAGGGGATGATGCAGTCTTGTCTCTGAGAGTGATGGAGGGATGTGATGCCATGTTGTTTCTGGGAGGGATTGAAAGGATGATTAAGTCTTATTTCCCAAAGAGATGGAATAAGGGTGATGCAGTCATGTTTCTGGGAGAGAGGGAGGGAGGGAGCAATGTTATCTTGTTTCTGGGAGGGATGGAGTGCGTGATGCAGTCTTGTTTTTGAGAGAGATGGAGGGGGAGATGCAAGTTTGTTTCTGGGAGAGATGGAGAGAGGGATGATGCAGCTGTGTTTTTGGGAGAGGTGGAGGAAGTGATGCAGTCTAATTTCTGGAAGAGATGGAGGGAAAGTAATGCAGTCTTATTTCTGGGGGAGATGGAGTGAGCGTATTGCAGTATTGCTTCTGAGAGAGATAGAGGGGTGATGTAGTCCTTTCTGGGAGAGGTGGAGGGAGGGATGATGCAGCTGTGTTATTCAGAGAGGTGGAGGAAGTGGTGCAGTCATTTCTGGGAGATATGGAGGGAAGGTAATGCAGTCTTATTTCTGGGGGAGATGGAGAGAGGGTTTTGCAGTCTTGTTTCTGAGAGAGAGATGGAGGGGGTGATGCAGTCTTGTTTCTGAAAGAGATGGAGGAAGGTGATGCAGTCTTGTTTCTGAGTGAGATGGAAGAGGTTGATGCAGTCTTTTTTCTGGGGAGATGGATGGGGATGATATGGTCTTGTTTCTGGGAGGGATGGAGAGGGTGATGTAGTCTTGTTTCTGGGAGAAATGGAGGGGATGATGCAGTCTTGTTTCTGGGAGAGATAGAGCGGGTGATGCAGTCTTGTTTCTGAAAGAGATAGAGAGAGATGATGCAGTCTTGTTTCTGGGAAAGATGGAGGGGTGATGCAGTCTTGTTTCTGAAAAAGATGGAGGGAGATGATGCAGTCTTGTTTCTGAGTGGGATGGAGGAGGTTGATGCAGTCATCTTGTTTCTGGGGAGATGGATGGGGATGACACGGTGTTTCTGGGAGGGATGGAGGGGGTGATGCAGTCTTTTTTCTGGGAGCGATGGAGGGGGTGATGCAGTCTTGTTTCTGGGAGAGATGGAGAGGGTGATGCCATCTTGTTTCTGTGCAAGATGGAGGGAGGGTGATGCAGTTTTGTTTTAGGGAGTAATGGACAGGGATATACAGTTTTAGACAGAAATCTAGAAACTGATGGCAGATAAGGACCACTTGGCCCACCTAGTCTGCCCATTTTCCCTACCTACTGCAATACTACTGACCCTACTTGATCTCCAGCTTTACCTTCTCTTTCTGACCACTAAGGTTCCCCTATGTCTGACCCATCCATTTTTGAATTTTGTTACTTTCTTTGGCCCCACCACCTCTGCTGAGAGGCTGTTCCATGCATCCATTACCCTTTCTGTGAAAAAACACTTCCTCATATTACTCCTAAGCCTTCCCCCTCTCCAATTTCATATCATGACCCTTGTTCTTGAGCATCTTTTTTTCCCGAAAAATTCATCTTTCTTGTACCTTATTTATACCTCTGAGATATTTCAAAATCTCTATCATATTCCCCCCTCCTCCAGGGTATACATATTGAGGTCCTTAACTCTCTCCTCATAGGGCTTTTGGTGCAGACCCTGCACCATTTTGGTTGCCCTCCTCTGGACTGCCTCTACTATGTCTATGTCCTTCCAGATATGCAGCCTCAAGAACTGGACACAATACTCTAGATGAGATCTCACCAATGATTTGTACAGTAATGTCAATACATCCTTCTTTCTGATGGTAACATCCCTCCTTATGCACCCCAGCATCCCACTTGCTCTCCCCACTGCCTTGCCACACTGTTTGGCCACTTTTAGGTCATTAGATATGATTACCCCAGGTCCCTTTCCTGTTTGATGGTATGTCAGTATGTCTCCCTCCATCATGTACTCTGCCCCTGGGTTTCTGTGCCCTAAATGCATGATTTTTGCATTTCTTCACATTGAATCTTAGCTGCCACACTCTTGATCCCTCCTCATTTTTTCCACCCCACCCCCAAAGTGTCAACGCTGTTGCAGATTTTAGTGTCATCTGCAAAAAGGCATACCTTACCTTCTAGCCTCTCTACAATATCGCTGTTGAAGATATTAAAGATAACTGGTCCCAGTACTAATCCTTGTGGCACCCTACTGGTCACCCTCCTTTTTGGAGTGAACTCCATTTACCACCACCCTCTGTCTATCATTCAGCCAACTGTCCCACTCCCAGGCTGCCCAGCTTGCTAATGAGTCTCCTATGTGGAACAGCGTAGAAGGCTTTACTGAAATCTACTGTAAGTAGACGACATCCACGGCTCCCCTGATCTAATTCCCAGGTCATCCAGTCATAGAAATCTATCGGATTTGTTTGACATGACCTCTCCCTCGTGAATCCATGCTGCCTTGGATCCTGTAATCCCCTGGATTCAATATATTCCATAATCCTTTCCTTTAGCAGTGATTCCATTAATTTCCCAACCACCGAGGTGAGGTTGACTGACCTGTAGTTGCCAGCCTCCTCCTTGCTTCCACTTTTGCGAAAAGGGACTACATCTCTCCTCCTCCTCCAGTCCTCTGAAACCACTCCCATCTCCAGCAAGTGGCTGAACAGGACTTTAAGAGGAGCAGCCAGCACCCCTCTAAGCTGCTTTAATATGCTTGAATACACCCCGTCTGGCCCAATTGCCTTGTCCACTTTCAGTTTTGTGGGATCCTTCAGGACTGTCTCCTCCTTAAATGGACTGGTGTCCACCACCTTTCCACCTATGTCCTTGTCGCTTATCTGTGGTCCCTCATCTTACCCTTCTTCTGTGAATGCTGAACAAAAATATTTGTTTAGGATTTCTGCTTTCTTCTGGTCCCCTCCACATAATCTCCTCCTTCCCTTCTTAGCCTCACAATCCCATCCCTGGTCTTTCTCCTTTGACTAACATACCTAAAAAACAACTTGTCACCTTTCTTTACTGCCCTGGCTATTTTCTCCTCTGTTTGCACCTTTGCATCCCTGACTGCTTTCCATGCCTCCCTCTGCTTCTCCAGATACACTTCCCTGTCATCCTCCCTCTGTATCTCCTTATACTTCCTGAATGCTAACCCTTTTGCCTCACGTTCTAGCCACCTCTTTTGAGACCATAGCGGTCTTATTTTCCTCTTGCTTTTGTTTACTTGCATAACATAAAGGTTACTTGCCTTCACTATGGTTCCTTTTAGTTTTACCACTGTTCGTCCAAACCACCCAAGTCCTCCCTCCTGCGGGCATCCCTGAGGCATTCCCACAACTTGCAAAGTTGACCCTCCTGAAGTGCAAGGCCCTCGACTTCATGTGGTTGGAATTTGCAACTGTTCTTATATTCTTATATTGAACCACCTTGTTCAGTGATCACTGGACTCCTAGGTGCCACCCACCATGACATCTGCAACTCTGTCCCTGCTCGGATACAGGTCAATATTGCTCCCTCATGGTGAGGCTCTTTTACTGGTTACCTGAGGAACATCCCCTGCAGAGAGTCCAGGATGTTCCTGCTCTTACTGCAGCTATGATGCTCCAATCGACATCTGGCAGATTGAAGTCTCCCACCAGCAGCATCTCCCCCTTAATCACCATCTTATAGGTGGCTCCCACTAGAACCCTGTCCAAATCTTCCCCCTGTGCTGAAGTGTAGCTCACACCAGTGCAAATAGCAGTTCCATTTTAGTGTGACCCACAGTGCCTCCACCCCTCCCTGTATTGCCAGTATTTCAGTTGCTCTTATGCTATCCCTCATGTACAGAACGACTCCCCCCCCTTACCCACCCTGTCTGTCCTGAACAGAATATAGCCTGGTATGGCTATATTCCAGTCATGGCTTTCATTGCCTCATGGCTTGGTAGAATTCAACAACTACAGGAACTCAGACAAGGATGGGGTGCTCAACATAAATTCATGTGTTAACAGACTCAAAATCCAGCACCATGTCTTCTAAATAGTGACAATGTCAAGGTCAGCCTCTGCCATTAAGGCCATTTGATCTGGGATTTTATTTCCCAGACCATGAGCATTTGCTCACATGGCCTTCCAAATTTTACCACTACCCCTCCTAACAGCCCCATTTTACCCTTATACCTACTCCCCTCTGCCTTCATTCCTATCCCTCTCTTTCTCTACCATTTTGCTCTTCCCACTTTTAGGTACCTTTGAGGATTTCCCTTCCTTAGGGCTCTCCCTACTAACTGCTTCCAATTGCAGGGTAGGGCAGTTTGAGTCCCCCTGCTTCCTTCTGCCACCCCCCTCAGCTAGTTTAAGTGCTTGCGAATGAAGCATTTAAACTGTTCACTGAAGGCCTTGTTTCCTCTCCTGGATGGATGCAGGCCATCTCCCCTGTATAGGCCTACATCCCTCCAGGTGGAACCCCAATCCCCAATGAAACTGAACCCCTCTTCTCTGCACCAATCCTTCAATCATGCTTTCAAACTCCTAGTGTGAGTACCCTGATCTCCTCTGTAATAGACAGGTAACACCTCAGAAAAGGCCACCGAATGTGTTACCTGCATAAGACCCTCCCTAACTGTCTAGACTCCTCCTGCACTACTTCAACCTCGTCCCTAGCCAGATAATTTGTTCCAGGTGGGCAATTACATCTAGCTGTCCCTCCCATCCTTCTGACCAGGCGATCCTCAGGATCTGCTTTCCCTCCTCCAAGCCATGGTGCTGGGTAGGCATTTAACCTCCTTCTCCTTTCCTGCCCCCCAAATCTACCCCGTAAAGATGGAGTCCCCTACCAGGAACTGCTTCCTCCTCCTCTTCTGGGGGTTCTCTGCCACCCTCCTTGGGTTCTCCACCACGGAGGACTCCCACATCCTCCTTGGTCACTACTGCAGGTGCCTCCATGGGACAGTCCTGCCCCACCACAGCGGCATAGGAGTTGTGTAGTGGAACCCTAGGGGGATGTGCCTCTGACCCACTATCCTCACTCTTCCTGAGCCTGCCATAGTCCAGCCGCTCCTCCACCTTGGCATCCTCTGAGGCAAGGATGGCAGATTTGGTGGTCCCTGAGAGGGGAGGAGACCCCCTGAATCTTAGCCAACTTGGCCTGGAGACGAGCAATCTCTGCCCTCAGCCCACAGAGATGCATGCAGATGGGGCAGCACCGTAGCCTCCAGAAAGCCTCCCTGAAGACTGCTGTCCCACAGCCTGTGCACTGCACCACTCCCAGCATGTCTATATCTGGCCTGCCTGCTTTTGCTTGCTAACTCAAACCCTTTTTACCCCTACTCTAGATAGGGTGCTTCACTTTTCCCAAATGTTTGCTATATTCTAAACTCTTTTCTACCCTACCCTAGATAGGGCGTTTCCCTATTCCTAAACTTTTGCTGACTTTAAACCCATTTCTCCCTATTCTAGATGGGGTGTTACACCTAATCCTAAACTTTTAGCTTACTATAAACTCCTATTAACTCCTACCCTAGAAAGGTGTTTTACCTATTCTCAACCTTTGCTGACTTTAAACCCTTTTCTATCCCTAAATTAGACAGGGTATTACACCTAATCCCACACTTTTAGCTTACTTTAAACTCCTATTTACCTACCTAGATAGGGTGTTTCACCTATACCCAGTTCCTGGCTTGACCCTAACACGCCTCACTCCATTACGGTATGTGAGTTATGGTAAGAATTTAACAGTAAAGTTACCTCCCTACTTTGTCCAATCACCTAGTTCTCTCCTCTACTGGTCACCCACCTCCTTCTGAGGTGCAGAGTGCCTAGCTGTTGGCTGCCTCATTGGGCTGACTCGGTGGCAAACTCTGACGTCCTTAGCATGTTGGTCCTTTGCATGGGGGCTGTGAGTGCAAGAGGATGCTGATGGCCTACCCTTATGTGGGATGTGTCTACTTCTGGAATGAGCTAGTAGCTACCTGACTGGCTGCTACTATGGGGATAGGTGTGGTCAAGCTGAGACTGGCTGTTTGTGTGAGCCACTTACTGCTCTGTGCTTCCACTGCTCCCCCAATGTTTCCTTCTGTCTGTGTGCAGGGGAAGTCATTCCTAGCCCCTGTCCCACCAAGACTCCATAGCCGACACTCCATTTACCATCATGGACTATTTAAAGCCCTGGCATGATTCCTTACACTTCCTGGAATGAGCTAGCAGCCTCCTTATTGGCTGCTAGTATGGGGATAGATGAGGCTGAGCTGAGATTGGCTCCTTGTGTGAGCCGCTTATAGCTCTGCACCTCTGCCACTCCGCCGGTGATTTCTTCCTTTGTGAAGCAGGTGGGGGGGATTCTCCTAGCTCCCTTCCCATGAAGATTCCACAGCCACTTCTCTGATCACCTTCATGGGCTGTTAAAAGCCTTGGACCAGTTCCTTACACTTCCTGGAATGAGCTAGCAGCCTCCTGATTGGCTGCTGCTATGGGGATAGGTGTGTCTGAGCTGAAATTGGCTCCTTGTTTGAGCCTCTTACAGCTCTGTGCCTCTACCACTCCCTGGCATTTCCTTCCCTTGTGGTGCGGGGTCACTCCTAGCCCACTTCCCATCAAGTTTCTGTAGTTGCCACTTTGATCACCTTTACAGGCTATTAAAAGCTCTGGCTTGATTCCTTATACTTCCTGGAATGAGATAGCAGCCACCTGATTGGCTGTTAGTATGATGATAAGTGCGGCTGAGCTGAGATTGGCTCCTTATGCGAGCCACCTACAGCTCCATGCCTCTGCCACTCCCAGTGTTTCCTTCACTAGTGGTGCGGGGAGGGTCCTCCTAGCATCCTTTATATCCTGGAGAGATGAAGGGATGTGACACAGTTTTGTATCTTGGAGAGATGAAGGAGGGTGATGCAGCTTTGTATCTCAGAGAGATGAAGGGGTGATGCAGTAATGTTTCTGAGAGAGGTGAAGGAGAGTGATGCAGTCTTATTCTGGGAGAGGTGGAGAAAGAGTGATGCTGTCTCTTTCCTGGAAGAGATATGTATGTGTGGGGGGGAGGGATGCAGTCTTTTTTCTGAAGAAGAGATGGAAGGGATGGTGCAGTCTTGTTTCTGGAAGAGATGGAGGGAGCAATGCATTCTTGTTTCTGGTAGAGATGGAGGGATAGTGATGCAGTCTTGTCTCTGGAAGAGATGGAGAGGCAACGCAGTCTTGTTTCTGGGAGAGATGGAGGGGCAATGCAGTCTTGTTTCTGGTAGAAATGAAGGGAGGGTGACGCATTCTTGTTTCTGGTAGAGATGGAGGGACAGTGATGCAGTCTTGTTTCTGGAAGAGATGGAGGAGATGGTGATGCTGTATTGTTTCAGGGAGAAATGGAAGGGGTGATGCAGTCGTGTTTCTGGGAGAGATGGAGAATGTGATGCCATCTTGTTCTTGGGAAAAGTGTGTGTGTGCGTGTGTTGGGGGTGCAGTCTTGTTTTTGAGGAGGAAATGGAAGGAGTGATGCAGTCTTGTTTCTGAGATTGGGGCGATGCAATCTTGTTTCTGGGAGTGATAAAGGAGCAGGTGATGCAATCTTATATCTGGGACAGATGGAGGGGTGATGCAGTTTTGATTTTAGGAGGATGGAAGGGATGATGCAGTCTTGCTTTTGGGAAAGATGGAGGAGTTATGTTGTCTTGTTTATGAGAGAGTTGGAGGGGTAATGCAGTCTTCTTTCCAGAAGAAGAGGAGGGAGGGTGATGTGGTCTTGTTTCTCAGAGAGGAGGAGAAGGGGGTGATGCAGTCTTGTTTCTGGGACAGATGGATGGGGTGATGCAATCTTGTTTCTGACAGTGATGGAGGGGATGATGCTGTTTTTTTCTGGGAGGGGTGCAGGGGGTGATGCAGTCTTGTTTCTAGTAGAGATGGAGGAGGGTGATGCATTCTTGTTTCTGGTAGAGATGCAGGGACAATGATGCAGTCTTGTTTCTGGAAGAGATGGAGGAGGTGGTGATGCTGTATTATTTCAGGGAGAAATGGAGGGGTGATGCAGTCATGTTTCTGGGAGAGATGGAGAGTGTGATGCCATCTTGTTCCTGGGAAAAGTGTGTGTGAGTGTTGGGGGTGCAGTCTTGTTTTTGAGGAGGAGATGGAAGGAGTGATGCAGTCTTGTTTCTGAGTTGGGGTCGATGCAATCTTGTTTCTGGGAGTGATGGAGGACAGTGATGCAGTCTTGTTTCTGGAAGACATACTGTAGAGAATGGGGTGATAGCATATTGTTTCATGGAGAAACTAAGGAGAGTGATGCAGTCGTGTTTCTGGGAGAGATGGAGGGGGTGATGGAGTCTTGTTTCTGGGACAGATGGAAGGGGTGATGCAGTCTTGTTTCTGACAATGATGGAGGGGATGATGCTGTTTTATTCTGGGAGGGGTGCAGGGGGTGATGCAGTCTTGTTGCTGGGAGAGATGGAAGGGGTGATGCAGTCTTGTTTCTGAGATAGAGGGGGTGATGTAATCTTGTTTCTGGGAGGGATGGAGTAATGCAATCTTGTTTCTAAGAGATGAAGGGTGTGATGTAAACTTGTTTCTAGGAGAGATGGAGTGGGTAATAGTCTTGTTTCTAGGAGGGATGGAGGGTGATGCAATCTTGTTGCTGTGAGAGATGGAGAGTGATGCAGTCTTGTTTCTGGGACAGATGGATGGGTTGATGCAGTCTTGTTTCTGACAGCGATGGAGGGGGTGATGCTGTCTTGTTTCTGGGAGGGGTGGAGGGGTGATGCAGTCTTGTTTTTAGAGGAGAGAAGGAGGGAGGGAGGATGATGTGGTTGTGTTTCTGTGAGAGAAGGAGAAGGGGGTGATGTAGTCTTGTTTCAGGGAGAGATGGGGTGTGCAGTCTTCTTTCTGGGAGAGATGGCGGGAGGTGATGCCATGTTGTTTCTGGGAGATGGAGGAGATGATGAAGTATGGTTTGTAACAGAGATGCTGGGGGTGGTGCAATCTTCTTTCAGGGAGATATGGGGGGTGATGCGTTCCTGTTTCTGGTAGAGATGGAGGGAGTGATTCAGTCTTGTTTCTGGTAGAGATGGAGGGGCGATTCAGTCTTGTTTCTGGGAGAGATGGAGGGGTGATGCAGTCTTGTTTCTAGCAGAGAAAGGGGGAGGGTGATGTGGTCTTGTTTCAGGGAGAGATGGGGTGATGTAGTCTTGTTTCTGGTAGAGATGGAAGGACAGTGATTCAGTCTTGTTTCTGGAAGACATGGAGGAGGTGGTGATGCCACATGGTTTCAGGGTGAAATGGAGGGGAGTGATGCAGTCATGTTTCTAGGAGAGATGGAGGGGGTGATGCAGTCTTATTTCTGGGAAAGATGGATGGGATGATGCAGTCTTGTTTCTGAGAGTGATGAAGGGGGTGATGCTATTCTGTTTCTAGGAGGGGTGGAGGGGGTGATGCAGTCTTTTTGTTGGGAGAAATGTAGAGGGATGATACAGTCGTTTCTGAGAAAGAAATGGAAGGGTGATACAGTCTTGTTTCAAAGATGGAGAGAGATGTAATCTTGTTTTTGAGGTGGAGTGGGGTGATGTAATCTTGTTTCTGGGTGAGATGGAGAGTGATGCAATCTTGTTTCTAAGAGAGATGGAGGGGTGATGCAGTCTTGTTTCTGGGAGGGATGGAGGGTGAGGCAGTTTGTTGCTGTAGGAAAGATGGAGAGTGATATGTCTTGTTTCTGAGAACGATGGAAGGTGGTGATGCTGTCTTGTTTCTGGGAGGATGGGGGTCATGCAGTCTTGTTGCTGTGAAAGAAGGTGATGTAGTCTTGTTTCTGGGAGAGACTGAAGAGTGATGCCACCTTGTTTCTGAGGAGCAATGGAGGTGATGCCATCTTGTTTCTGGGAGGGATAGGGAGTGATGCAGTCTTGTTGCTGTGAGAGAAGGAGGAGAGTGATGCAGTCTTTTCTGAAAAGATATAGAAGGGGTGATGTAGTCATGTTTTGAGATGGAGGAGGTAATATCATATTTCTGGGAGAGATGAGGGTGATGCAGTCTTATGTCTAAGACAGATGGGGTGATGCAATCTTGTTTCTAAGAGAGATGGAGTGGGTGATGCAATCTTGTTTCTTGGAGAGATGGAGGATTGATGCAATCATATTTCTGAGACAGATGAGGGTGAAGCAGTCTCGTTTCTGTAAGCCTGCTCTGGGAGCTTACTAGTTAAGGGCCCTTTAATTTGGGGCTGTCTGGTGGTCAGGTCCACCAGCCGGCAAGTGAGCTGGAGTCCTTCTTCAAGGGGTTTGGTGTATATTTTTGGGGAGGGGCCCAGGAGGTGGGAGGTAGGGCTCCCAGGTAAAAGTCAGAACAAGATCGACTTCAGGGCTGAGGTTGGGGCTGGGATATGTGATAGTGGTCGGGTGTGAAGTCGCTTTGGGTTGCAGTGAGTAAGACCCCCCCAAGAGGAGGAGATGGGAGCTTGGCCTCGGTGGTCAAGTGTGCGGACTACCTCGTGATCCCTGGCACCAGGGTAGGCCTTGGATGGTGTCCTTAAGTGCATCCACTGGTTGCTACAAGTCAGGTGTGGTGCAGAGTAAGATACTGTATTGTGGGGTACAGCGGTGGCAGCCTGTCTCTGGCAACCCTATGTTGGAGCTTGTATCCAGTGGCATGGGTCTGCAGGGCCAAGTTGAAGGAAGCGGTGTTGCAGTGTGACTTTTTAGGCCTCATGGCCTACTTAGAGGATCAAGTGTTGGGCACCATTTTCCATGGGGTTACAGTCCTTGTTTGATGAGTTAGGACTGGGACATCCAAGCAGCGGAGGAGATGAAAAAACACCGTGCACTTAGCAGTGAAGTTGAGAGGGATCGTGAAGTTGAAGTGCAGGAGGGAGGTCGATATGTTTTCAGGGAAGCTGTGCTGCAGCCACTATCAGTAGGGAGTCCTGGCTCTCAGGAAACAGCGTGAATAAAAGGTGCCATGAAGATCTTGGGCTCTGCACTGAACTGTTATGTCCCAGCTGCTCCATGGAGTTGTGATTGTCTTTTACCTAATACATCTAATGTTTTTATTCTTTATCTACACCTGGACAGTGGACTTATTTAGTTTCTAATCAGCTTTCCCACTAGGTCCCTGGACAGGATTCTCTGCATTTCGCTGTCCACAGGGACTACCTGCATCTCCTGAAGTCACATGATCAGTGGAACCATCTTTACCCAGGTATGAACTTTTACCTATGTGGACTGTGTTGCTGCGTTGTTGTAGTGCCCCTTCCCCTTCTCTTAACATCAGTAATAGCTCATGTGTGAGGAGGAGGTTGCATTTCTAAGAGAGATGAAGTGATGCAGCCTTGTTTTTTGGTGAGATGGAGGGAGAATGATGCAGTTTTGTTTCTGGGAAAGATGAGTAAGGGTAATGTAGCCTTGTTTCTGTGAGAGATGTAGGGGAGTGATGCAGCCTTGTTTTTGGGAGGGATGGAGAGGTGATGCAAGCTTATTTCTGGAAGAGGGTGAGCAGCTGCATTTGAACAGCAGTAGTGTCTTACTGCTGTTGGCCATTGACTCAGTCAGATATTTAGAGGTGTTTTGTGGTCCCATTTTCAGAAACCCAATTCACAATACCACTGTGTACAATTTGGCAGCTGTCCATATGAATATTGAAAATGTTTGACAAAACAAGATCCAAAGCTCCTTTGCATTCATCTCCTGCCATCCAGGTGCTGGCAGCATCAAATATTATCCAAACATTTGGAGACCTCGGTGAACCCTCTTCTCCACAATAAATTAAACGTAGTAGCCAGTAATTTAATTAGAAAAATTGAAAAATGACAGCAGAAAATGATTCAAGGTCCATCTAGTCTGTCCAAGGAAAGCCTTAACTATTTCCTGCCAGCATATGCAATACGGAAGTTATCATATGTTCCTGTCTCCTTTCCTGCAGTCTCCCCAACACTTCTCCATGCTGGTACAACTAAAAACCTGAATTTTTCCCAGCCTTCCTTGAACCCTATTATAGATCCCATGTCTACCACTTCCTTTGACAACCTATTCCATTGTTCCACCACAATTTTAGTAAAGAAGACTTTCCTAACATCTCTTTAAGTCTCCCCATAACCAGCCTCCACCCATGAGCTCTAGTCTCTGAGTTATCATTCCTGGTCAACAGGTCCCCATTGTCTACCTTGTTTATCCTCTGAAGACTCTTTAGTTCCCATCCTCTACACACCCCAGCTTCCTCTTGCCTATCTGTATGCTTTGCTGCACAAACTTGAGGTTTTGAGGCTCTCACTGATCATATCCCTGGGTCCTCTTCCTCAGTCATTGTGGCTATCTGGATCCCTCCCCCATACAGTAGTTTTTTTCTTTTTTTCCCCCCTTGCCAATGTGGACTGCCTTGCACTGTTTAATACTGAATTTCAACTGCCAGACCTTGGACCACCTTTCAGGTGTATCCAGATCTTTCTTTAGTTGACTCCCTCCTCATTCTCCACCTTGCTACAGTTTCATGTCTTCTGCAAAGGGACACATTTTGCCCCAGATACTCTCCCCAGTGTTGCTAATGAGCATATTGAATAGGACGGGACCCAGAACTGACCAAGCCTTGTGGCACCCCACTATTAATCTGGTTGTGTATAGACTTCATCCCATTTACCACCACCCTCTGCTTTCTTCCCCCAAACCAGTTCCTGAGCAACCTGATGCGCTTTCCCACAAACCTCAGATCCTCCAGCTTTTTCAGTAGCATCCTGTGCAGAACCAAATTAAAGGTTTTGCTGAAGTCCAAACAGAGCATGTTGGCTGATAGTCCCTTATCCACTGCTCTTGTTACTAAGCTAAATACCTGTAGGTTGCTCTTGCTTAATCTTTCTGCCATAGACCCACGCTGTTTACTGCCCTGAAATCTGCTGGTCTCGACATACTCCCACCTTCCCTTTGACTGTTGTCTCCAGGGACTTACCAACAACTGAGGACAGAATGACTGGCCTATAGTTTGCTGGGTCTTCCAAGTCTCAAAGAAGGGGTTTCGAAGATTAGCCTTCAACTTGTCATCCTCCACTAACCTTCTCCCTTTACCCATTTTATACTTCATTCACTTTCCTCTTTTCTCGGATGTATTTAAATAAATTCCTTCTCCCCTTCCTTCAACCTTTCTGCTGTCTGTAATTCAGCTTATTCTTTAGCCATTCTCACGATCCCCTCACTTCCTGCAACTTTTATTAATAATCTTCCCACTAATCTTTTTCTAGACTTTGGTAACCAGTAAGGCCCACTAGGCACAAGTGCCTGTTATCAGGAGGTGACCTCAGGCACTGGGGGTTAAGTGGCTTGCTCAGAGTCACACAGTATGCAAGTTGAGGTTGTGGGAATCAAACTAGGTCTGCTGATGTACCAAGCTCATTCATAGCTTGTTACTCTAATCTCTAGGCTATACTGCCAGCCCTACCCAGGTTTTACTTGTACCACTTGAAGGCTTCTTTTTGGGCTCTTAACATCTCCTGACCCCTACCCCTTTTGAAAATAAGATTGGTTTCTTGTGCTTCCTCCTTTTGGCACATTTGCTCATGCAGGAGTCTGTCACCTCTGCAATGGCCCTCTTCACTTTTTCCCATTTAGCTGCAACACCCACCGGGTTCCTCACCCCCTCCAGTTTGTCCATGATGAGTGCCCTTATCCTCATGAAGTCTGCCCTTCTAAGGTCCAGGATCATGGCTCTTGATAACAATTAATCTCTTTCTACAGTTATATCAAACCATACTGGGCTGTGGTCACTGAACCACAGGGGTTCGCTAACTTCAACTCCCTCCACCATCTCCACATTTGACAGTACCATATTAAGTATAGTCTATTACCGGGCTGACTCCCTGAGCCACTGCACTAGGAAAGAGTCTTGCATGATGGCTAAAAGTAACTGACTTTTCTTACTTCCAGCTGTAGAAGCTGCTCAGCTGATGTCCAGCATGTTAAGATCACCCACAATCACTATTTCACCACTTGCAGCCCCCCTTCTGATCTTCTCTTCCAACTCCCCATCTTCCTCCATACTCTGACCTGGCAGTGGTAAACCACTCATAGCCTGCTCTCCACCCTTTGCTTTTAACTGCACCCAAATTGATTCTACCACCTCCCTTCCTCAACAACAGAGTCTTCTATGGTATCTGTTCCCTCTCTTATATATGGGACCAGCTCTTCTCTACCCTTCCCTCTATCATTTTTGCATAGGGTGTAGTCTGGGAGTTCGATCCCTCCTTGTTCCCTGTTGCCCTTGTCTTGATCATGGCTACATTGTCTGTACTTGCCTCTGTCAACATGACTTGAGACCACTAATTTTACTGCCCATACTCCTGGCATTAAGGGTTCCTGCCTAAACTTGCTCCTCACAGTAGTTCTACTTGCTGCTGCCTTTTGTCTCTTATGTGTATTAGCCCTGTCTACATCCTTATTCCGCCATCCCATTGTTGGACTTGCCCGCCCCTCCCCTTTTTCTCCCTATAGTCTAACAATGCGTTGCCTGCCTGTCCTGGTGCTTACTTCCTTGTGTTTCTGGCCCCTGATGGGAGGCCTTCCTAGGTCCCTCCCCTGTCTGTCTACATAGTGCTTTCCTAGCCCCAGCCCTTCCCTTTCATTTGAAATATTTAGCAAATAAGACATCAAACTTCTGGCCCAGCACACTCATACCTTCTTTTTGAGATAAAGCTCATCTCGCTTGAAGAGCCTCCTGTCCTAATATAGCCCAGTCCCCATAAACCTAAACCCCATCTCCTTATGTTCCATGAGGAGCTAATCCAATCTAAGTTTAAACAGCAGGTTTCTATTTAATTAACTTATCTGCCCCACCTTAATATATACAGTAGCTTACCAGTTCCCAAATTGATTCCTACTTAAAGTTGGATTTTTCAATGGCTTCATTTCAAGAAATAAAACTTGTAAAAATGCTCTGTGGAGCCCACAGACAAAATGGCCCAGCTTCCGTAGTCAGAGATACAACCTCATGCTAACACACTTTGTGAGTTCAGTACAGGAATAGCGGGAAGGGGGGGCACTACATAGACTATAATGAGGGCTGTTTTTACATGCTTTTTAAAATACTTTTGAGTGCCAATTTTGACAAAGGAAGGCCACCGCTCACCTAACAAGACCTCATTAGTTGAGCAGTAGCCTTCCTTTGTCAAAAGGACATGAAAGTATTTCAAAAAGCCTGTAAAACTGCCATCATTATAGTCAATGGAGCATGCCCTCACTATTCCTGAACTGACCTCACAAAATGTGGTAGCGTGGTGTGTCTCTGACTATGGAAGTTGGACTTTTGACTGCAGGCTCCATGGAGCATTTTGAGTTTCATTTCTTGAAATGAAACCATGAAAATTAAACTTTATGTAGGAATCAATTTGGGGACAGGTAAGATACCGCTTAAGTTAAGTGAGGAGAGAAGTTAATTAAATAGAAGCCTACTCTTGAGAGTCAGCTGTCCCCATTGTCATTTGGGAGTTTGTTTCATAGGTTTACTACTGTCGGTGTGAAAAGAAAATCTTTAGGTTACCTCTATAGTACCTCTATCCACTGGAAGCACCCATCTTTGCTTAGAGAAAAATGAAAGGTCCAGAAACAAATGAGCCAAGATGCACATAATGGTGAGTCCTTAAGTAGTCAGGCAGTGCTCAGTGAAAGAACAAAGTTCAAAGAATATATAATGAAGATTTTAGCACATGGAAAAGTCAAAATGTTATGGGGGTACAACGCTATCTAACTTAGACCAATGGACTGATTTTTAATTACATGTTATAATATTCTTTTTTATCCCCCCCATCAGGATGATTGAGTTTCCATTTTTCTGACAAAACCTGAAATAGGCAAGCAAAAGAAAGACTAGATTACTCATCTGTAATCATAGTTCTAGGAATGGTATATCATTCACATCCACACTCCACTGGAACAATATTATTGGCTGGACATCTTTAAGCTAAGATCTCCCACAACCTGTTTGGTATATTCCCCGACTCTGCCCAGGGACATCAGATCTCACATGCTGGAAGCAAGATCTATGTGCCACTTGCCAGGGGAGGCTGGGTGGATTGTGTGAATGTGAACCATACCACTCCTAGAACTATAGTTACAGTGAGTAACTATTCTTTAAGAACATGGATATAGTTCCTTAACCACCTCTGGGAGACTCTAGCAGTTCTCCAGGAGGAGGAGAGGCATGCACCTCTACTTGGTGAACAAAGATTGAAGAACTGAGGTCCCAAAACCTGTATCCTGGCAGCTCCAGGCCAATACGGTAATGGGAAATAAAGGTACCTGCTGACCTCCTGGTAGCAGCCTACAGATCTTCTATAAGGAGACATTCTTGAATGCAGCCAATGAGGCAGTGGTATGTCTGGTGGAATGAGCCATGAGCTCTACAGATGCTCGATACCAGCCAATCTATAGTAGAGGTTGATGCAACAAGTGACCCACACTGCAATCGGGCCCACTTTTGCTGCTGGTCTCTGCCAGGCACAGCTTCAGCATAAGCGACAAACAGCTGGCAAGCCTGTCCCTGAACTCTAGCTGTGTGCACTACATAATTAGGAGAGTGCCTTCCACTGGTCCAGTGTATAGAGCCTGTGATCAGCCTCTGGAGATGGGCTGGTGAAGTACACTGGCAATCTAACCACCTGGTGAAGGTGAAACTCTGAAACCACCTTTAGGGAGGAACTTCGGTTTGGGATGAAGGATAACTTTGTCTTTGTCGAAGACTAGGTAGGAAGAATTCACTGGAGTGCCTCAAGTTCCCCAGCCTTTCTGGCTGACATAATCCACCAGGAAGGCCGTCTTCCATGACCAGTGTGACATCTCAAAACCTATTCACTGGCTCAAAGGCTTGCCCATAGGCAATGCCAATGCCAGCAGTGGGGGTGGTACATGCACTGGAGGACAAGTGGTCCAGGTCTTTGAAAAAGTGCTTGATTCACCTTCTCCTGGGCCGTTGACTTACCAGCCTATGCCTGGTAAGTAGTGATAGCTGCCAGATGCACAATGAAGGTTGTCACCTGCAGTTCCAGCTAGGAAGAGGAACAAGGAGAATCACTTCATTTGAAGGCATAGCATCTGTGAGTCAACTCTTTTCTGGAGGATATTCTCTGAAAGACCAAAGCCTATAACTCTAGCCGCTCAGGAACCAGGCCATGAGGTGCAGGGACTGAAGATCTGGGTGAAGGACTGCCCCCTGAAATTGAGTCAGCAAGTCTGAGTGGAGAGGCAGTCACTGCAGAGGCCTGATGCTGAAGCTGAGGAGATCTGGGTACCAGAACTGCCATAGTCAGTCTGGAGCTATCCGGATCATCTGCACCTTGTCCTTCCAGGCCTTGGCCTTGACCAGAGCTCTATGGATCTAGGGAAAGGAAGGAAAATCATAAATGAGAAACAAGAAAAGGCTCATGCACAGGTGGTACAGGGGACATGATGAGACTGCGGGTCAGCCAACCCACTCCATAACAGCAAAAACAAGAGGCACTGCACTCAAGAAAGTACACCATGATTTACTGCTAAAATTCAAAATTCTTGCATTTATTAGCAAAAATATTTAAAGTGAAAGTACAGATGCGGTGTTTAGGAGCAAAATCTGGCTGCACATTAGGTGTCGCGTTTCACTCTATGAGCTTCATCAAGGGTCCCCTTCTTCTGGGACTGACATGGATTCTGAAATAAGTCAGAGAAGCCCTGCAAATGAAACCAGACTATGCTTAGTGGAATGCTGTTTGACTGATCTATAGTTGAAGAGCTAAGTCTCGACTGAGACCATCTACTCTTGATCTGAGCCATCCGAGGTCTCCTCATAAATGGCTTTTGGCTGTTTCTCACCATGGACCTCCCAGGAATCACTGCCTGGAGTGACACTCACCAAAAACTGGCCTGGCAAGACAGTGGCCAAATGGTCAGCCTCCTTGGTTGGAGCATTGAATTTCAGTTGCAGTGGTGGCAGCTCACTTGAAGGGAGTGGAAGCTGATGTGGGAAGCACCTGCATAACATGGTCTGGCCTTAGCATCACTGGCTGCTGCCAGGGGCGCAGCAGTCCAGGGGTAGATCTCTACTCTGCCCTACAATGGCTCACTGTTGCCAAAGGGTTCCTGTAACACCAATGCATTCTATGGCATGCCTCTCCTCAACTGGGTCTGAAAAGGCCAGGGAACACCAAAGACAATGCCTTCCAGTTGAGTGGGATCAAGATCGAGAATTCCTCAAATGTGGTCTTGATCACTGACCAGCCGGCCAACAGTTAGAAGAATCTCCAAAAGGGTTGTTGTACACCATGTGCCTACCCACATTAAGCAACATTGGTGCTGAAGACCCAGTCCCATTTGGAGACTGACCCTAAAGTGGACCAGCTGGGCACATTGACCGGACCACATCCTCTTGGGTGAATACTGGGAGCACTGAGGTCTGCAAGATTGATTCCTCGACCTCATCTGACAACTGGTCGACTGGCGGTTGAAAACTCTCAGTGACCTGCTTGACCCAGAGTCAAAGTCAATTGGCTTGAAAGGGGAGCTGAAAAGCACTACTCGCCCCAGCCATCGGCGTGATCGGGTGAGTCGAGGGACTAGGAGAACCACGATTGCTCCCAGTCCTATGACCAGCGCTGGAAGCTCATGCTTTTCATGCTGGGGGCCAAGGCTCTCCCAATATCTGGAAGGCCAAACAGATCTCACAGAATTTCCCTGTGAAAGATCCTCTGATGCTGGCCCCAGGGAACAGTGTCATGACTGAGGAGACATCTGCCATGCAGCCATCACTTCTGCATCAAGGGCCTGAAGCTGTTCAACCAGCCTGGCTGCAGTCGAGGCCTTCTAGTGGCCCTTAGGGTGAGCCTTCAGATCCCTCTCTGAAGGGCATCCTGGCAAATGCCAAAGCTTGGTGTTCTCTAAGGACTCGGAAGCATGGATTTGCAAAGATCACACCAAGCCACATTATGTTGCCTGCCTAGATGATACGCATCATGCAGATCATTGACTGAAATCTTCTGCCAGCACGAATGTAAAATTTGAAACCTGGTTTCTTATGTTTACATCGTTGGTTCATAGACAGAGTCAAGAGAACAGCAAAACAAATCAAGAGAAATTTTGAAAATGTTGACAATAACGTTAGCCAGATACCTAAGTGGGAAACGTGAAGGAGTAACCTGTTTTCCAGTGGAAAGAAAGATCTGACATCAAGGCAGTCAGGATATACTGCCCAGATGGTGGGAGGAGCTTAGCTTGAAGCGTCCAGCCAATAACATAGTTCCAGTGGAACTGCTAGAGTGTGGATAAGTGAACCATATCCATGCCTCTAGAAAGAGCAGATTTCAGCTGCAATTTTTGGCTCTGCAATTCTGACATTACCTGGCGACTCTGATTTGATCAGTGCTGCAAACAAATTCTTTGCATTTTCCACAGAGCAGTATCCTACTGTCTTGCAGTTTTGATGTTACTATCGTTTGCTTTCTGAAATCCAAGAATGTCTTTTCTTTTTTTTGCAAGTCATTCACCTAAGTAAGAGGAAATAAAAAGTAAAGCAGTGAGCAAGGAAAAAACATGTAGTTCTGCCCTGCCATCATTTATATTAGTAAAAATGTTAACGACTCTAGCAAATGGTCACATCTGTTTCAACAAAGCAATAATGAGAATACTGGATGGGCAACTATGTACAACCAGTGTACTGTGCTCACTGAGAGGATTCCAATTCCACTGACCTCGAGAAAGAAGCTTGGGAGGTCCATGGGAATCAGAACTCAGAGGTGGCAGAGACGCACTGGTTGTGCATAAAGTTGCTCATCCTGTATTTTTATATTGTATAATATTATGAGAAATGTGTGTGGTGGTTGTAGCCTAGGCGCTGTGTGCCAGTGGCTACCACCTGCTGCTAGCTACCACACAGGTTAGAGATCTGGGTCCTGTTACAGTGGTGATGAGTGTTCTATCCCAAAAAATAAAAGTAAAATAGCATGGTGCCTTCACCCAGAGTAGGTTGACAGTAGTCAAGGTGTATGCTTGGTACAACTCCCGGTATGTTGTACCTACCCACCCTCCCTTCCAACAACCCAATACCATACACCACATATACTTGGCAGTAGCTTTCACAAATACCTTCCACACAGTAACTGCAACAAACAAACACAGCTTTATTTTGAGGGAGGGTTGGGAGGGTACCTGGAACAGGGATAGCTGTGAAAGAAAGATAAAGGTTAGAGTAGTTAGCAACAACAGGGCTCATAGGCCAAAACACCTAGCACCCATCCCCACTGGTACCAATGTACTCTCAGTTTAGTCTATAAGGGTACCCTGTGATGGTGTAGGTCTGGTTGGTGGTGCTAGTTGGCCGACACTGGGGCCTTGAAGAGTATTTAAAGGATGAAACATTAAAGTTAATTTTAAACCTTTGTTTGCAAACAAACTTTCCCCATCCCCTGGTCAGGCAATTCCTTTGTACACTAAAACTTGCTTGAAGGTCAGGCCACTTGTTACCTTGACTGAAGATCTTGCAGGTTGTCCCTTCAGCCTGCTCAGGCCTGTTCCAGAGCTCCCATGCAAGGCCTACCAAACTACAGAGGATCCAGATCAAGGTGGCTCCACAGCCTGGCTCCCTCACAGGCTGAGTGTGCTTAGCACTCCACCATCATGTGTCCCCTCCATCCAGCAGACCCCACTGTAGGGGTTACCAAGTCTCCACCTGACTCCGAGTTGTAGCTGGGAATTCCCTGGATCCAATCTTCTCTCAAGCGGAAAAACAGCTCCGCGTGCAGCCAGAAACATTCTCAAACGTTTTCACTTTCCAGTGCTTTTTGGCCACAGACTCTGACTTCCAGACTGACAGTTCCTTTCCACAAGTGGATTTTAGTAGCAGGCAACAGGTACCTGAAGCGTGGACACCTGCTCACCATCTTGCACTCATGGTTTCTCTGATTCAAGGCAGCATCATGATTAACTCTGGCTAACATACAGTCCCAATAAAGTCTCTTTCCCAGTTTAGAGTTTCCTCTGTGTCCCACTGGTGCAGGATCATTACAGAAAACAAGTCTCCTGAAGACCAGCAATTTCCACCAGATACTTTGGTCCTGGGTAGCCATGTCCAAAGTGCCGCCGCACCCGAAGACCAAGTGTGATCCTGGCATGCTGTCCTGTTCCGGAATACTCGTATAAATGACAAGCGAGGCACATTTAAACTGAACAAAAACAAACAGTGCCCCATGTAGAGGTCTCTTAGCTGTATCTCTAGAAGCAATTCCCAGTGTAAGGTACTTAAATTTGTTATGAAAGTCGGAGCTCCAAGTTGGTCATGCGCAGTGGCGCTAGGTGCTACTGCACATGACCGAACTCAGGCTCCAACTTAATAACAAATTTAAGTACCTTACACGTCTCCATTACACTGGGAATTGCTTCTAGAGTGACAGCTAAGAGATCTCACATAGGGCACAGTTTGTTTTATTCAGTTTAAATGTTCCTCACTCGTCATTTTTACGAGCATTCTGGAACAGGACAGCATTCCAGGGTCACACTCCATCTTCTGGTGCGGCGGCACTTTGGAGATGGCCACCCAGGACCAATATTTCAACAAGAAAAAACTAATTAAAGGTTAGCTGCAGTCATTTTAAATTATAGAGGTTGTTTTAATTGGGTGTTTCTGCAGCTCTGGTAATTGCCACCTGAGTTTTGTTCAGTTTTCCTTTAAACAGCAAACATTCTTCACCTTTAATCCTCAGACAAACTCCGCTTTAAGTCCTGTAAAAGGCCTTTGGATATGAGTCACCACAGCACTGATCCCATTTTGACTCAATCAGAGCCCAGCACAGAACTGCCCAAACTGCCCAAAGTCCTGGGATTTCTCCCAAAATCCTGCGCTCTGATTGGACAAATCCTGTTATCAATCACAATAATTAGCCCTCTTTGATTATTGATTGGAAAGGTCTCTTGGCACCTGAATTTTGTTCACACCCTCTCGTGAACCCTCACAAACAGTTTTGGTGCCTACATTGTTAACTGGCGGCCATTAGGGATCAAAGGATCATAACAAGGCTGCTATCATTCAGTTCCAGATCAGTCCATAAAGATTCCCACATTCCTAGTCCTCCTGCTGCCAAAGTATACACTGTTACCTTTATTTGCCCCACAGGTATGTAACAGTCCCTTGCCCTGAAATTCACTGCCCCATACCATCATTCATTTATTTTCCTGCCTGTCACTAGTACCGAAAATCACTGCCCCAGGCACTAGGCAGGCTTGCTTCATCAATATTCATAACCTGCCTCATTGATTTTCATGAGCTGGATCGGTCCCTCAGTCAGCACTCCTTGAATAAAACAACAAAAGGCCCTCTTGTCTCCTTTAGGTCACTGGTCCCTATTTAACTGAACCAAGGGACTGGGACCTTCAAAAAAAACCAGTTTTGCTGCAAAGCGGCTGCAAGCCAAGAATGTGCAGTGCACATGTGCAAGGCATGGACCCGCACTGAAGTGCAAAAACCAGTCAGCAGCCCAGCAGTTTAGCTCTCCCAACCCCAACCAATGGAAAATACTACCAGGGGTTGAACAAAGACTCTAAAGGGAGACGGGAGTAGCCCAGGGCAAATGGGAGGCTACAGTATTTATTTATTTATTTAGTTTTTGTTGACCGAGAAGGAGGACTAGACAATTTTTGCCTATTTTCAGCCTCATCCGGGGAGGATACAGATGGATGCTAACTGAAATTGAACCAGATTTTAAGCTGCTGATGGTATTTTTAGTGAAAGGGGAAAATTTGGCCATGACACCGGGGAAATTCTCCTACTCTGTAGACAGGTGGCGCTGTGTCTATGGGGAAGGTCCTCAGTAGTATGGAGGAGGACAGTGGAAGTGGACGTGCTGCTGATAGCAAGCCTGCACAACCTAACGGGGAGAATGGTATGGCTGGGAGGCACCCTCTGGGTGGTCAGTTTTTTGTACCTCATCCCCCGCTTTCAGAGGTGATATAAAAAGGTGGAGATGCGGCCAGAAAAAGGGGAACTTCTGATTCCTCAACCACGCCTGTAGTTGGATCATTTGAAAGTCCCAACACAGGTACAATGCCTGTAAAGGAAGAAGAGGATATAGACAGCATTGTAAAAACAAAGTAGGATTTACTAGCTAAAGCAGAAGCGAATACTGTTTTGCTAAACTTGTGTAGCTGAAGAAAAAAGGAAATGCCCAATTGCAAGGATCACTGTCACCTACCTCAGAAAGTCTGATGAAGGTATTTGTTGTGGCCTTATAGACACAGGTTTATTTGACCCCAGGTTTCACCTGTTTTGGAGCAAAAGCAAGATGTCCAATCGCTGAAGGATCTACAATGGTCCCCAGAGCGAGTCTTGGAACAGGCTAGATGGATCGAAACTAGGCAGGTCAGTGGGTTGCGGATCCCAGAATTCTGCTTCCAGGCTTTGTAGTCTCTGAGAGGTCCACTGGGGAAAAGGGGATAAGCTCCTCAAAATTGGAGGCAACCAAGACAAGCCATTTTCAGGCAATTTACACCTTGTACTTTCTTCAGTCTCAGCAGTAGGACAACCCCCCCACCATGAACCCTGTTGCAGAAACTGCAGTTATATTCTAACTCATCTGGCTCCATATCTTTTTCCCCTATCAAGACTCTCCCACAACAGGGGCCCCCTGAAGCTCCATAGGAGGACAACGTTTCTCCTAATGTAGATGGGGAGTCTGTTTTACTTCCTGATGTGACCATGGACACAAAAACTTTACCCCCAAACCTCACAGCACCTACATATGCCAGCCTTTTTCAAAAACCTGTCTCTTTGGCAAAACGTCGTAATGCTGCTAGATTATGTTTTGTAGGGCCTGTAGATACCATGCATGACCGATTTTATGTGGGGAAAGTTCTAATGAAACAAATACTTGGCTTTTCTCCCACTGAGGTGTATGCTTTGATACATACCCCAGGGGAGTCTAAATATGACATTAGTTTTCGTTCTCCTGACATCCTGAATCGCTTTTGGATGAATTATGCTTTATTAAAAACAAACCCTGCATGGGCCTATTTTCAGGCCATACCCCTCACCAGACAAGCCTTTAAAGTGATAACAGTTCTTTTCAGGAATGAGGGGGTAAATGTAGTAGACATCACACATTGGCTTGAGGAACGTTGCAAAATTCAGGGTAACCCAGAAACAATTCTGGACTCAGAAGGTTTCTGGAATGGGGGTTGGCGGTACAAGGTGATCTTATCACAAACTGAAGATGGGCTCCAACATCTTCCTAGTTGTTTCTACTTGGCCAGAATAAAGGCTTCATTTTTTATCCTGGACAACCATGCCACTGCTAGAAGTGTGGTTCCAGAACATTCAGCAGAACCTGTGACACACTGAAATGTTCACAGTGTGGAGAACTGGGGCATGTCATGTCCGTTGCCACCATCCTGCTAAATATAGTTTATGTGAGGAGAATCATGTCTTCCTGGACTGCCCATGACAGCTCATAATACTACTAATGGAGACTTTACTATACAGGATTTTACTTGACTACTGCTATAAAGGCAGTTTTGCAACAGCGTGGCACCCTCCTTTGGCAGGAAACCTCCTGAGGCCCCCTGTTCCTTCTTTGGAAGTTCAAACAGTTATACAACAAAACATCTGGGTCTGAGAAAAACCTGTCTCCCATCTTACCTCCTGCTGGGAAGTGCCCACAGTTTCTGGACTACCCACTGGGACAGATACTGTCTCTCTCCCTTCCACCTGAAGGGGCTTTTACCATTGTGAACAATTGGAGATGGAGTTTACAGAGTAAAACTACGGCCTCTACCTCAGGTTTTCCATCTTCCGTTGCAAAATGCTTTTCAACTTTGCAGGAGAGGATCCGGATGCTGGAACTGAATCAGATTCCACTTCTGTACACTCCTCCCAAGCAGAAGGAGGATCAGATACCAAAGCGCTCTACAGAGTTTAATCACCCTTCAAAAATAGATCTAGAATGGGATCCCAAAAATGGGTCAAGACGAAACCATGAAAACTTTAAGTTTATGACAAACAGCCTTAAAGTATTTTATTAATTTAACTCCTGGCTGTTCATATTGGTATGAATGGGTTGTATGAGATTAAAATGGCCTCCGTGAATGCAAATAGCATTCAGTTAGAGAGGAAAAAGTTTTTGATTTATGCTCTATTTGAATTTGCATTTTATGATGTGTTTTTTTTGCAAGACACTAGACTGCATGCTAGGCAGGAGATGGATAGAACCTCCTTGGGGTGAAGGGGGTGGCTCAGTGGTCCATCGGGACGACCTTTGCAGTGGTGTTGGTATATGTATAAATAATTCCTCTGCCAAACTTATACAATCTGTGAATATTTTTCCAGGCGGGGCCCTCATGACAGATGTCACCCCTTTATGATTTACCTTGCCAACTCATCAATATGTATGCCCCACGAACAAAACAGCCAAAATAGAGCTTTTCAAACCATACAACCATATCTATTCACCACTAGATATGTTTTTCTAGGGATGATTTTAATTGTGGGTTGTACCTGAAGACAGGGCCCACTGACACAGAAAATATACTGATGACACAAACTGCTTGAATGCCCTGATATCTCAAACTGGGTTAATAGTTGCTTGTGCACATCTAGGTAAACCTGACAAAACCTATTTCGGGGCACGTTAGCCACAAGAATTGATTTTGGGCTCATATCCCTTCTTTGGGATGAGACATGCTAAGCGCTCCTTGTTGCTCCCTCAGATCATGCTGCGATAGAGATTGTGGTCTCTAACTATGATGGGATGCAGCAAGGTCCAGGAAATGGCGGTTGAACCTGGAACTTCTTTCTTTACCTATGGTAAGAGAAGGCCTGGTTTATGTTTATTATTTAGTTTTTGTTGACCGGGTAAGTGCACTAGACAAATCCAGCCTATTTTAAGGCACGTCCTGGGAGAGGGAATACAGATGAATGTCAACTGACCTTGAACCAGATTAAGCTGTTGGTGGTATTTTTGTGAATGAGGAAATTTGGCCAGGACTATGGGAAATTCCTCTACTCTTCAGAGGGAACCTCTGTCCAAGATGGCGGGCCTTCCTTGCCTTCTGAGGAGGGAGCTATGGAGGTGGGAGATTTGGTCTCTGCTCCTACCTCTGAACAAATGGAGACCACGATGCTAACTACTGATGTTTTGCCTGTTGCTGTTCCTACTTCAACTTTAGGTTCTGCTGCTCATACTAAGGCTGCTATACCTAGCCCTCTGCTTACTTCTTATGGAACTGACTTGCTGACCTGCGTGCCTACCGTCAACTTACTGGAGGATTTTACTTCATCAGATTCTGAAAACCACTGTCTGACAGCACAAGAGATCCAGGAGCATTTTGCAAAGGTGGAGCACCGTTTTGCTAGTGCAAAACTGAAAATGCACAGAGATATGCAACGCCTGAGAGCCGACAGCACAGATGCATCTTCCACTCAGGTGGAAGTTCTTAAAATTCTCCTGACTGGTCTCCTTTGCCTGTTGCATGTCAGGCTCTGACCCACAACTTCAGATGCCAGGACTGAAACCCTGCCTGCTCCCTGCCTTGCAGTACAAACAGATTGGTTTTCTTTTCACTACCTGCTTCCATTACATCACAGAGTTCCTCACATGTACAAGACTTATTTACAGTAAATGCTCCCCTGCCACCTGTGGTACAAACAGATTCATTTTCCTTTTCACTACCTGCTTCTATTTCATCACAGAGCTCCCTACATGTACAAGAATCATCTACAGTAAATATTAATGAACAACCTACCTGGACTGTTGAATCGGCTGAGAGGTGCTGGCTGGGTCCAGGTACTGTCCCAGGAAGTTGGAAGTCTCATCCATCTCCAATTCAGTCCCCCTGCCCTGAAGATTTTCCCAGAGCTACAGAGCAAGATAGGTGCTTCAAAAGTCACTACTGACCCCTTGTGCTCCCTCATGAACTGGAGCTTACACAGAACCCTGTGTTGGATTATCTGAAGGGTTCTCCACCTCAGATTTCTCTTTCTACTACGTCTGTAGAGGTTCTGGCTCCCCACCACCACAGACCCTCCCAAAGATTTCAGGACTGGGGCAGCTCATATTCTTCTTTCTTTAAATTTCCAATCCAGGCTGCTGAGAGACACAATGCTGTTAAACCCCATGATCGGGGGGTTACCTGAGCCACCTGATCGGGTCTATATGTAGCATGTACGCTGCTAAAGGATTCTTTAAAATGTTTTCCCATTAAATATCGTTAATTCATATCTCTGGTGAAACCACGTTTGACATTAGTTCCAAACATCTAGGGACTTGGCGTTTTGGTCAGAGTATAATTCTCTGCAGACTACTGCATTATGGACCCCATTTCAGGCTATTCCTCTTTCTAAACCCACTTTTAAGGCGATCACTATTCTGTTTCGTAATGAAGGAGTTGAGGTGGAGGATGTTGTGTATTGGCTGAAACAGCGTTGTGACGTCCAGGGACAGCCTGAAGCTATTTTGGATACCGAGAACATTTGGACTGGGGGCTGGAAGTTTAAAGTCTTGTTACGATCTAATGATTCTGGGGTTGTACATCTGCCTAACTCTTTTTTCATAGGCCGAGATAGGGGTGTCTTGTTCTACCCGTGTCAGCCGAAGGCTTGCTATCGATGTGGTGACCCTGCACATCTTAATAATGTATGTGATAAAATGAAATGCAATGTCTGTGGGGAATTGGGCCATGTAGGGGCACACTGTTTGAATAACTTTAGATGTAACCTATGTGACAAACGGGGTACACCTTTCAAAAATTGTAAATGGGCTGCACATAACCAGAAATTTCACGACGGTGGAGTGGACCAGTGCTTTTTATTACACAGGCGCAGAAGGCTCATCTCTGGACCACCTTGGTTGTACCTCCCCCTAGGGCAGTCCAGCCCTTACTGCAGGCTTCAGTGCCTGTTGTATCCTCTGAGGTTGTACTCAGATGGTTTCCTTCACGGATGACCCTTGCCTGAGATTTCTCCTGTCCCAGATCCTGCCCAGTCTAATTTTCTGTTCTGGATCGGTCCCAGATCCAGGTACTATGCCCCTCCCCGAGTGCTTACAAATGTTATATGTAGAAGGTCATAGAGAAATAACCCTCAGGTTGCACCATCTCCTGTGAGTGGTCCGAACCTCCCAGTGCCCTTATCTAATTCTTTTGAACTTCTCCAACCCCCTTCTGATGATGCTGGAGGTGAGTCGGACTCTTCCTCCATAGCTTCTTCTCTCCCTGACGGTACCACTGACCCTGAGTTGCAACTTGGCACTGGCCTTTCTCAGAAGCAAAAGGCCAGAGTAAAACTTAAAGGGAAGAAGGTGGTTGGGAAAGGAAATTGTAAAATGTATTTTTGTCTGTTTTCCTTTTTTGTTGCTATGTTTCACTTTGTTTGCCATACTATTAATGTAAATAGTATGAAGCGTATGGCTAAAGGAGATTGATTTTTCCTTTCTCGGCTTTTGCCTTTGGGTTTAAATCTATTACAGGATACAAGACTTCATACTACACATGAGATCCGACAAGCACAACAGGACTGGTTACTGGTCCTTCTTTTTGAGTCGATTGGGCAGGATTCTTGTTCAGGGACTGAGATTTTAATTAATTCCTAGACTTCGTTTGCTAAAATTGTTTGATGTAGCCCTGGTAGGGTGTTTATTATAGATTTTGTTATTGGTCCTGTCCTTACTGGGTGATAAACATTTATGCCCCTCAAATCAAAACTGACGCATAGCTTTACTTGCTTTGCTTCATCCTTATTTGCATACTTCCTTTCAGACATTGTTTGCTGGTGACCTTAATTGTGGCCTGAGTCTTCAGGATAAAGCTCCTTGCTGCTACAAAGAAACTGTTTTGTGATTCCCACAAATTGGGTAAATTGGTTTGAGATGCCCACTTAATGGACTCCTATCTCTCCTTTACTACACAACACACCCCTACCTTCCAAAAGGGTAAACTAGCCACCCGTATTGATTATGTGTTTTCCTCTCCTACTGTACCAATTGTTTCTGCCAAAGTTCAAGCGGTTGAGTTTTCTGATCATAAGCTGCTTTCTGTTGATTTTGGTTCTGTTGTCACTTCCCATTAAGGTCCAGGTATTTGGAAATTCAACACATCTTTGTTGCAGATTCAATGTTTATGCAGTGCCTCCTGTCCTTGTGCACAAGCCCGTAAATCTGTTTTTGTTTGTTATGAAGATCCTGTTCAGTGGTGGATAGACATGAAACATGATCTGGTCACTTTTAAAAACTTACAGTCATTTAAAATGTAGAAGGGAATACCTAGACTATTTGCAGAACAGGGTACATTTTCAGTCATTATTAACCATAGCATACATGACAGGGCAAGACCTTACTCAACAAATAAAAGTCCTACAGAATGATATGTTGACTTTCCAATTATGGCAATCACAACAACTTTATAACCAACATAAATTCTGTACTGTTGGAACACGTGATGTTATTTGTCCTTTTGAATATAATTTCCGTCAGTCTGCCCGAAAAAATATGATGTGTCTTCTAAATTCAGAAGGGACCTTATGTTCCTCACAAACTGAGATTTGTCATATTGTAACAAAGTATACTACAGCCCTTTTTCTCCCCTCCCTGCTGTGGCTGGTAACAGTGTGACTTTGTATAGTGCCTTGATATCCCAGCTCCTCACAGCTATGTCAGGACCAGGCTTGTTATCCTATCATGGAGCAGGATTTGACACTGGCTATTTCTTCATTACCTGTACAGAGAACTCCTGGTCTGGATGGTCTCCCTGCTGGCTTATTTAAGGTGCTGGGTGACCATTTAGCCTCAGAACTTACATCTGTGTTTAATTCTCTGTTAACATGTGAATCTCTCCCTTTGGAATTTACTAAGGGTACTTTGACTTACATTTATAAACAGATAGGTGATATCCATTCTCTAGAGAATTGGCGACCTTTATGTATGTTGAACACCGACTTTAAGCTCTTAATGAAAATTATTGCGAAGCGTTTGGTGAGGATAGCGGAGGTGGTTTTGTATCCCACCCAATCCTGTTCTGTGCCCCAAAGGAGAATTTCTGATCATTTGATCCTCTTACGAGAATTATTTTCTCATGGCTATGCAGGTCTGGCTCGGGACTTCTTGTTTCTGTAGATCATAAAGGCTGCTTTGGATTCAGTTAGGCATGATTTTTTATGGGAAGCACTTTGTTTCTGCATGTTACCTGATGTTTAGTGCGCTGGATTCATGCTTTCTATAGGCAGTTACTGTTGTGCCTGTAGTGAATGGTTGGATAGGACCCATGATCCCCATAAATGGGGTGTTCATCAGGCTGTCCTTTAAGCCCGTTGTTATATGTATTTTTTCTTGATGTTTTACTCCGTCGGTGAATACTAATTCTCAGATTCAGTCTATTTCTAGTTGTGCCTTATGCTTGCCTTATAATCACATATGCAGATGATGTTTGTTTTCTTGTAGCTGATGCAGCCTCAGTGGTTCATTCTCTCTGTGAGTGCTCTATTTTTGGAAACTTCTCTGGTGCTGTTTTAAATTATACTAAAAGTTTGGTTATTCAGGTAAGTTCAGCAACCTCCCCTCGGACCGTATTGGCCCGTTACGTTTAGCTGAGGGCCTATTAGCATTTTGGGAATTTTTTTGGGGCGCTGGGACTCAGATTTGTTTAACTGGAATGTTAAACTGCAACAAAGGTAAACTTCAGGTTGCCTCCTGGAACCGAGGCAGATAGGAAAAAAAGAACATGTTTTCTTAATTAAAAACTATTTGACCTCTGCTTTCCTTTTTCTGAGTTATGCATCCCTATTCCACGACAGCTAGAAACTGCTGTCTTTAGCCTGTTTTTCAGGCTCTTTGGGGTAATAGGTTGAACCCGATAAAGCGGAATATCCTTATTTACCAATCCCTGAGGGTGGCGTTTGTATGGTTAACCCTTTGTTATTTTTTCTTGTATTTTTTCACAGCAAACCTTAGGCCTTTATTGATTCATGCCCATAGGGGTGGGAACCTTGGTCTTATGACTCTTGCAGGATTTGGTTTCATCAATGGGAAACTAATTCCTTAACTGTGTTAAGACAAACTGTTGGTATACCAACTTCATTGAAACATATGTTTTATGTCTCAAACAATGGAAAGTGTCTGTTCAGATGTTATTAAATCATTCACATAAAGTTTTATATAAGAAATTACTCCTGACGGTTTGTGCTGTATCAGTATCCTTCGATAAGTGTCCTGGTCACACCTCCCTTCCCTTTTGTTATTGTGGAAATGTAAGAGGGTTCCAGCCAAAATGTGGGATTTTCATTGGCTTTCATGCCATGAAAAGATTAATGTAAATCAAATCATAAACATAAAGCAGTCCCAAGATAGAATGTGTTCTCTAGCTTATTATGTATTACAGAACTTGAAACTATCCCTCATTTATTTTTGACTGTTTCTTTATCAAAATTGGTGGTCCTTTTGGCACAGGCATGGATACTCCCTTGCTTCAGTCAGTTACTTATCTGAATTTTGTATAAGGGTTTTTTCTCCCAGTGGTCAAAATGGCACCAGGACACTTTAAACCTTGTTTTTGTCTGCATTAAATGGAATATTTAGATGGTGTGTTGCATGTCTTCTTTACAGCAAAAGAACTGCTCCTATTTGGAGCTCGAAAAAAAGATTGTACAAGATTTAAAAGAAATTTATGAGCATGAACGTACTCTATACTCAGATATGACACTTTTGGAACTTTGGAAAGCTTTTCCTTGGATCACTGACTCTGATTTTGCAGTTACCTGAATGATTGTATAATACTTATCCTGTGTTTCCTTTGTTTTGTATTATGCTTTGTGTACTATTGTATGAGTTTTGTCTCAATATAACTTTCCCCTACTCTTTTCCATAAGTGCCATGGGGTCTTTAACATCCACCTGAACTACCACCAATACAGGCAGATGGGACCTTGGTTTAATGTCTGAACTGAAAGATGGCACCTCAGCAGTGCAGCACTCCTCTCATACTGCACTACAGAGTCAGTACTGGGATATTAACTCAAGTGCCAGATGTGGGAACTGAACCCACAGCCCTCTGATCTCCCGGCCTCAGAGGCAAGTGTGCTATCTCCTGAGCCACTGACACTGACATTTTTCATTACTGTTTCATTACTTGAAGCTTGTAAATCGATAAAATTTTTATATGACACTTCTCAAGCTTGGTGGGAGGAGACAAAATGGGATATAAAACGGTATTTTCAACGCATTGGAAGGTTGAATGGAAAATTTAATAAAGATCTGTACCAGGTATATAAGGCACAGTTCCAATACTTAGTCTTTCAGGCTTCCCGGGGTAATAAATTCTTGCAGACCCTGGTAGAAACTAAAAAGAAAATGAATGATTTTCAATATAATCGACTCAAATCCTTGGAACAAGAACGTAAGTTCGGGACTCAAGGGTCACAGGATTTTATGTACTCATATTATTTTGTGTTCTAACAGCAACATCATAAATGGATGACTACAGTGAGAGATACACAGGGTACTATGTTTACCACAAAAACAGATATATTGAAGATTGTAGATGACCATGTGTGTTCACTTTTTAATGTTCAGGAGTCGTCTAATGATATCTACATGGCATGGCATGGTTGGATGGGTGCCATCTACCACAAGCCCTGCTGTCAGACAAAAAGGCACTTACACCACTTCTTACACAATCCGAAATAATGGCCACATTAGCACAAGTTAGGGACGTCTCCGCCCCAGGAAAGGACAGGATCCCATATGAACTCTATAACATTATATTACAGTATTTCTAGAATTGTTTCAAGATATTCTTTCTTCCAGGAAGTTACCTGACATAATGGAAGAAGGGCTGGTGATTTTTATTATAAAACTGGGGATAGGGCAGATTTAAATAACTGGCGTCCCATTACTCAACTTAATACTGATTTTAAACTTCCTACTAAATTGTTAAATAACAGACTTTTGCTTTGTGCAAGATCTCTTATTCATCCCTCCCAAACATGCACTATTCCTGAATGGAGATAACAGATAGCTTACTCCTGTTAAGGAAATAATGCATCAGAGCGAGTCAGGAACTAGCAAGTTTTATCCTTAGTTTAGACAAGGCAAAAGCCTTTGACAAAATTGGTAATAAATATCTTTAAAATGCTTAAAAAGGTATGGGATTCCAACTACTTTTTATATCCTGGATACAGTCCTGTTATGCAAAAGCTATGGCACAAACCTATTCTAATGGGTGGATAGGGAAAAAGGTGGGGTAAACTGGGAGTCAAATAAGGTTGTCCCTTTAGCCCACTGCTCTGTCTTTTTACACTAGACCCACTAATACGATGAATCAGCGATAATTTAGATATCCAGGGTTTCATTTTCTAGCACCACTAAGGAAATAAAGAGCATAGCCTATGCAGATGATATCTGCTTTATAGTGGGAGATTTAGCATCTGCTTTTAAGTGGGACATACACTTTTGGATTTTACTGAATCAACAGGGGCCCAAGTAAATTTTGCAAAAGCAAGTGTCTTTCCTTTGGCTGTGTAAATTTCTTTGAATCTACACATATTGGGATACCAGAGTAAGATACCTGTACAACCTTAGGATTACTCTTCAGCACAAAGGATTTAGCTTTGCTAAATTGGAATTCTAAATTGCCATAGCACAAGGGAAGGTCACAATTTGGAACAAGTGGAGCCTATCAAAGTTAAAATGAGTATATTTGGTCAAAACCTTCCTGCTGCCTGTTTTCTCTACCTTAGTGCAATTTTTAGTTTGCCCTCACAGCGGAAACTAAATTGTAAAGTTGTTTTCTGTGTGTGGGGTGGCAGACTGAATCCCATTAAAGGAGTTCATTATTCAGGGACAGCCAATATGGAGGGCTTAAAATGGTTAACCCCATTGTATTTTTCTTTACGATGTTTGCAGGTACTAATTTTAGGCTGATGCTGACAGGCCTCAGTAAAAACTGGATCCCATGGGTACAGGATTCTCTTGCTGAGATACTTCCGTTTTGGCCAATACACTCTCGTATACCTAAACAAAGAACTTTACAAAATCTCATAGAGACATTTAAGGTGTGTTTTGGGAAGATAAAACTCTGGGGCCTAGCACAGGAACATTTCATTAAATATAGTAGGAAAGAACTGTATACTTACATCATTAATACCTTTTTTCAAGAGACAGCATATTTTGATTCAAAACAAGTCTTGGAAAAACAATCGATTGGCAAGATGTTAACATTCCCCTGCATTCCAATACATATATGGGATATCATGTAGGCTTTCCTTACATGGGAAATTAAATGTTAAAGGGAACTTAAAACATAAAAGTGCGGAGCATCGTTATTGCCCTAGGGATACATGTTTGGTAACCATAGAAACAATGGAACATCTATTTTTATTTTGTCCCTTTGTCCAGAAATTTTTAAACCTCTTACAAATTAAATGACCTACATCACCCTTCTATAATTTAACCCTAGATATTTTAAATTTAGGAATACTTTCTTTTTTATGGACTAAGCACGATACAGTTACACTCTGGCTGTTTTTAGTTTGTTTCAAATTTTACATCTGGCATGTGAGATGTAGGTTGATGATTCAACAAATATGTTACACAGAAAACAATTGTTTCATATGATTGATAATGCAGCTCAGAAACTCAGAGCTTCAGACAGTAGGTCCAGCACCACCTAAGGTATTTCAGTCTTGGTGGCACAGTATCGAGTGGCTCTAGTTATTTTCTGAGGACTTTTGGAAAGCGGTCGACCTTGACTTTAATTATAGAAATATGATATGAGTTACAGGAAAGATTTTTGTATGCAGCAACACAATTTTGGCATACTTTAATTGAAGAGTTGGATGGCCTTTAGGGTGAGATTTTTTCTAAATATAAAATAGGTCCTTTCCATATAGAATGTTCTGGAATATCTATTTTCTTCAGTTTAATTTTCTCCTTTGGGAAGCAATCAATAGTGTAGAACTAACAGTGTTAGTTAATCCTTTTTGTTGTTTAGAACTATGTTATAATTCCCCACTCTTCATATGAAGGGGGGTTTCTAGTATTCGATTTAAAGTTAGATTCAAATAATCTTTGACAGTAACTGGAAAAAGTATGACTGTGATAATTTAGTTGCATTTTCTGAGGTCTAGTTTAATTGGGGGAGAGTTCTCACTTTTTTTAGAATTCATTGTATTTATAGAAAAAGAAAAACAACATAGTCTCCTATTCCTAGAAGGGAGGATTTTGATTTTGCCTTTGTTTTGGTTTAAAACTAATGATTCCTTTCTGGGTGTTGCTATTTTAAGTTTGAAAGACAATCTGAAGGTATGAATATAATACTTTATTTCTTCCTACTCCTTTAGTGGTTGGGGGGTGTTGTAGTCTATGCCAGCTTTAAGTTTCCCTTTTTGGGTATCAAATCATTATTTGATAGTGACGTATGGCTGGATAATTTTCCTGGATTTGCTTTAATTTTGAATTTCTTGTTTATGATTTATAAATTATTTTGGGTGAATTAACACTCCTTGTAACCTTTTGTTTTTTTTGGAAAAAAACAAAAACAAAACCCCTACTCTTTTGGTGATGGTGGTGGTGGGGTTCTTTGTAGTTTTATTTTTTTAATTTCTGGTTCACAAATGTTGACCGAAAAAATGACCGTGTATGAACATAACACTTATTTGGGTTTTTCTTATGATTTGTAAATTATGTTGTGTAAAGTTAACACTGTTAGTCATAATTTTTGTTGAAAGTTATAATAAAAATTACCCTACTCTTTTTGAGAAATGCCATGGGATCTTTAACATCCAACTGAACTACCACCAGATCAGGCAGATGGGACCTCGGTTTAATGTCTCATCCAAAAGGTGGCACCTCAGGAGTGCAGTGCCCCCTTGCTGTACTACAGTGTCAGCACTGGGATTTACAGTAAACCAAGTGCCTGGCACTCCCCAGGATGGCACTTCCCGAGGGGCAACAAGCAGGTAAGACCCCACTGGGGGGCTACATCATTCTTTCACATTCAGAATGAAAATGACTTATGCAGTCTCTAGGGGTTTCAGAATGCTATTGTACCACAGAAGGATATACTCACATTCCATGACCTTTGAAATGTGGTACAACAGCATTTTTAGAGGGATGGAATTCTGTGCAAAATAATGCTCTACTATATATATTGTATTACTGATGTATCCTCATAGGGTATGCAAAGATGGTATTCATATATTTTCTAGCATGACTGAGTTTCTTTTTATCTGTGTTCATATTTGATAGGCATACTAGCCCAATCCCAGCAATATTTAAAGGTAACTTACACAGGAAACAGCTTTTCTACAGTACTTGCAATCACTTGGTGAATGTCAGACAACCAAGGTGGTGAACAGATGGCTGTTCTGGCTGCTGTCTTACCTGCCAGGTTTTTGCTCAATGTGTGTCTGGGGTGGGGGTGGAGTGTCAGGTGGAGTGTCCAGAGTGGGAGGGTCAGGCGATCATCTGGGAGGAAGGAGTTCAATACATTATCAGGGAACAGGGTTATAAGGTAAGAATGGGTGATCGGGGATAGGTGTTCGCTAGACTATCATGGAACAGGGTTCATTTTTTTTAATATTTATGTTTATTCAGTTTTATACAAACAAACATCAAGCATGCAGGAATCAAAGTACATGTAAGAGCCAGCCAGGGCTCTACCAAGGGGGCCACCAGATAGCCCAGCAGAAGCACTATGCGGGTTTGGGTGTGAACTTGGGAACTGCGTTGGGTGGTTGGGGTAGGGGGGCAGTGCGACAGCGCTTCCAGCCAGCGGAAGGTGGTGGTCCAGTTCTGCCACTGTAGTCACCCCTGTGCAGTGTCTCCCCTACAGAGCATTGCTATGTAGAGATGCATGACCTATGTCAGACACCAGGGAGGAGGGAGGATAAAACATTAAAATAGAACTATGTTTTCTTAACCCACTAGCATGACAGCCCTCAGTGCTCTTGAGTCCTGCACCATGTGGATCTCCACCAGCTGGACAGTGATAGGAGCCGCAGTAGGGGGTGGGGTGGCTGGTCAGGGGCCCAAAGAAAGGTAGAGCTGGTGGGGAGGGGCAAAAAGCTCAGTGGAAAAGAAAGGAAAAAAAAATCTTCAAACAGGAGATAATGACTTGTCATCTTTTGTTACATACTGCAATTAAAGAGAGGAATGTCCAAGCATTACAAAGAACAACTGTCCCAATAAAGATATATCCCAGCTATAGCTATTATGCAGCATGAACCATGCACTATGTCCAATAACAGGTCTACAAATTAAGTGCCTTTCACTTTCCGTGAACCAGTGGCATACTGTAAACCCATGTAACTGCAATCATGAATCTTAAAGAGCACCTTTGCTCTTGTGCCAACAACCTGGGTTTCAGAGCGAACTCTGGAGCTTGGAAGCTGGGGAGGGTGGCTGGGGAGGGTTGGGGTAGTGGTGCCACATGGCAGCACTCACAGTCAGGGGAAGGTAGTAGCCTGGTTCTGTCCTGTTCAGTGGGTCAAGGAAGCTTGTCTCCTCAGCAGAACATTACTATGTGCATGTGAGATTCTGTGTGGAGGACACCAGGATAGCCACGCTCTGCTTACAGGAGTCTATTCCAGAATCAAACACCCCATCCAGGAATGTCAAGTGATGTTATTTGTGCTAAAGGGAGGTGTGTTTCTTGTAAAAGGCCACATCTACCTGCAGCTTATGAAGAGTGCAGAAGGATTTTGGAACATTTTGTTGGTGATTGAACTCCTTAATATTCCACGAGCAGTAACTATAATTGTGTGCCATAATTAAATGGGATATATAGCATACTTTGGAAGAAAACATATGATCCATAGTAGAGCTCAATATTGTATATCTCAAACCCACTAACTTCCAAAGACACACTCGTCTTCCCACCTTTCATCTCTCCCTACCTCCTACATTCTTGTAATAAGTAACAAGTGCATAATACAACACTTTAGCCCATGTAAGTCATAATAATCTTTATTCTCACCCACCCTCCCCTCCAACCCCTTGGTCCCACCCTACCATCCCTCCCCACAGTGTATAAAACAGGTCCCAACAGTTAGTCTCCCAATAACCCCTTCCCACTCTATACTGAGGCACAAATAGCAAGGATATAAACTGCAATAACAATAACAAACCCCTCCAGTTAACCCTCTCCCACCCCTAGGTTTAACAGGTGCATGAAACTCCCACCAACCATGGTATCACACCCAACCACCCCATCCCCAATTGGCACAACAGTATGCATTCTACCAACCATACATAGCTTACCTCGGCTATGAAAGCCAGCTCTAACCATATCAAAAGTAGAACAGTGTAAACAGCACTTAAGATGAATAAGAATTGAAGGTAACAAGCAATATATATTGCTAACTTTACAACAAGGATAAATTATAACCATATAGTGTAAAATGGCTAACAACAATCCCCAGAGTCCTGTGTTAATGGCTACAAGGTATAACAATCAAGCAGCCCGGGTTCATAGCACAGGTGAAGCCTTCTTCTAGACAAAAAGAAGAGAGAGAGAGAGATCCTACCTGCACCAAAACCCAGTAAGATTCGGCCACCCATCCAGAGACTGAAGGGCATCTGGCATACATCAGAGATGAGGGATCCAACACGTCTCGGGTCTGCCAGCACTATTTCAGAAAACATACTGTAGCTGAAAGGACCCCATAGTTATGACATGCTACTTCCCAGAGACTTAGTAGGACACTGAAGCACAGTGATAGCCCCTCCCCAACATGTGACTCTATTACCATTTTAAATATACAGGATTTAAAAAAAATTAGAAACCAGTAGACCTGAAAGGTCTGGTAAAAGCATAGATTTAGCAATCTTACTCTGGTTTTACATTGATGGCCTAACTGTAAAGAGCAATGGAGGACAGACAATGAATACTGGCTGTGCAGAGATCACCATTCTTTATCTGAATGCTGAGGTGACTCTGCATTTAAAATTCAAGAGGCCATCTCAGACGACCCACCTCAAACTCCCTGACTTTCTATATTCAAAATAACAGACCCCAAGATTACTATGGAAAGAGTGCAGAAAGAAACCACATTTGGAACAAAATAGAGAGCATCAAATCCTTGAGGAAAAAGTTGCCAGATAGGGTCTGCTCCTGACTTACAGCCCTTTCATTAAAGCAATAAAATATACCACTTAGTCACGTATATCTGGCTAATATCTTGAAGTCTGACAGTGGCGACAAATCATCTTTGATTTGGCTGAGATGTTTGGCAATCTCACCCAGATCTCCCAACACATCAAGTTTGCCTTCAAATACAGATCTTAACTCTGCACACAGCTCTGTATCATAGGTGATTCCAAACCCATGCAATCCTGTCCCACCAGCATTAATACTCTGATGCCACTGGCAGGCTGCAAAGCTGAGGTCAGGAAAATAAAATATTTGCTGTCCCTCTATTAAAGAAAATCTCCCTTTATTTTTCACAGCCTTCAGCACTGCTTCCCTGGAGTTGAAGACACCATGAGAACCAAAATCATATGAGGTGTTTCTGGGTTGTCTCGTCCTTTTGTAGGGTAATTCTGCACACTTGCTGTATGAGACCCAGCCCAAAAATATTAAACAAAGAGGCATAGAAAGTTTTTTTTTTTTTAATATTTTTTTATTTTTCTTGCGGTACAATTAATTTCAGATACAGCATACATAGCACATGAGTAAATACATTTTCTTATTATATCCATTTATGTACTTGATAGTTAGGATCTTGCACAAAAGACCATATGTTATCTATACATAATTGACATATGCAAAAGCATTCCAGTAGTATTTCTAATACAAACAGCTTTACTATACTAAATGGCAATTAGACCTCTCTTTTCCTTTCTCTATCCCAACCCCGTTTCTCTCTATTTCTCTTATATAGTGAAGGTAACATCATCATGGAACAAATGTTGGGTCTCAAGCTGAATTATAAAATACCTAAGCCTCTACCTAATTTCAAACTGTGCAGTTCTACCCATTGTCCCAGCAATCATGCATTCTAATGTATAATGCTCCACCAGCATGTTATGCCAGTCTTCTACAGTTGGTGGCTAGTTTGTTGCCATGAGCGTGTAATCACTTTAGTCAACAATAGATAGGTGAATAAAGTGAACCTTTCTGTACTTTGTTCCCCTCTGGTGGTACTGATATCAAAGCCAACTCTGGTGTCAGTATTAACTCTGATAAGGCTTTTGTTACATCTTGCCAGAATGAACTGACCTTTGCACATTCCCAAAATATATGGGCCTGATCTGCCATTTGCTTCCCACATTGTCGCCAACATTCCCCTCCCTGTGTTGGAAAAGCCTTCACCAGTTTAGCTGGTGTACTGAAATACTAATTACGAGTTTTCTGTGCGAATTCCCTCCAATATGGGGCCAGTGAAATTCTCAACGAGGGTCGTGCATATGTTAACCATTGCTCATATGTGACTCTGTTAGGTAATTCTTTATTCCAGGCCACTAACACTGTCTCCGAGGAATCAGCTATAAATTCTCTAAGGCTTTTGTATAGTAATCCTATTAAATGTTGCCACATTGTCCCCAGAATGAATAAGATTATCAAATTCAGCTTAGGTGAGGGAAGAGATTTAGTAAACAACTCCTTTCTGGTCCTTGTGTATCAAGAATGTTCAAACCTGTAAATATCTATAGTATTCTCTACTGGAAAGACCAAACTCCTGCTGAAGCTGAGCAAAAGGTACTACCCACTGTCTGCCTAAAACTGGTAAATAAACAAGAATCCTTTCTATGCCAGTGCTGAAAGACCAAATCAAACAGGGCAGTAAAAATTCTGATTCTGCAGATAATATCCTCAAAAAATAAAATAGTGGGTCCAGGGTCGACAAGGTTCTAATTTTATACCACATTCCCAGAGTCTGCTGCACCCCATATAATACTGTACATTTTGGAAGAGATAATGAAGGAGGAAATATCACTACATGTGGATCATGTAAATCATTAGAGTAAGTTCTATCTGTTTCCAGGTTGCCTGACAAGTCGGGTTCAGCCATGCCAAAATCTGAGTTATTCCCTGCAGTGGCATAATATTACAAATCAGGCAGATTCAAACCTCCTTTATCTTTTGGTAGCTGCAAAAGAGATAATCTAATTCAGGACTGCGTCACTTCCATACAAATCTAGATAAGGTCTTATTCCACGAGGTAAAATAGACCTGCATGGGAACCAGAGGATTGTCTAAAAATGTATAATAGCTATGGTAAAATATTGTATTGTATTGTTTCAATTCTTGCATAAAAGAAAGTTGCAGTTGTGACCATTTGTATATATCTGCTTCCAGTTTCAATATAAGAGGTTCATAATTTATGAGGGCCAAATTTTGAAGTTTTAGAAGCAAACAAATGCCAATATATTTTATTTTTGTGCTCCTCCATTTGAATGGCATTACAGTTTTAAGGTTAGCAGAGAGTATAAAATTAAAGGCCAGCACTTCTGTCTTGGTAGTAATTACCACATACCCCGAGACATCAGAAGACTGTGCCAGGATCTCCTGAACCTTAGTTAAAGATCTCTCTGGTTTAGTTAGTGTAAGCAGCACATCATCTGCGTATAGAGATGCCTTGTAATGTTTCTCAATCAGGTCAGGCATAGAAAGTTTCAATGAAACGAGTGATGTCTGCCCCTTTTGTGCCTTCAGGGCCACCAAGGGGGTGAAAGTTTGATACCCTGGGGGTGTTTTCAAGGTGTTCCAACCAAGTGTGCAACAGCTTGTTCTCCTTTATGAGTCCAGTTACTGATTTGTTGCTGTTGTCTACTGCTACTGCTGCTGCCATGGCTGAAACTGCATCCATTTTATTTTCAAGTAAAGTCACTTTAGACATTAAAGCTTCCATATGATATTTAATTTTCCTCACCGTGTCCGCAAGAAGTGGCTATAAATGCCTACCCCAGTTCACTTGGAAGCACACAGCAAATTTCTCAGTTTCCCCACACCTGACTTACTTCAAACTGCTCAGCAAACTGCTTTATTTTTTAATCATTGTTACTGAGAGCACAGAGTCCACTTGCATACATACATTCTTTTTAGACATAGTCCTGGTAGTACATCATGAGTACACAAAAAGATGAAACTATAAATAAAAGTAGAAGACAAAAGGTGTATCTTAATTGTTGACAATAATACCATTTTTGGGTATTAAATAATGTAGTCTTGGTGATGGATGTTTAGCTAAAAGTTTTTATTGAAATTTATCCCATTATATTTTTCTGTATTATTGAGTGGAATGAAGCCCAAATTTTATCAAAAGTAGCTTCACTGCCATTTTTAACATACTATACTTGTTCCAGTTCATAATATCCAACATTAGGTTTAGCCAAGTAATGAACATTGGAGGATCTTTATCCTTCCGGTTTAACAATACACATTTTCTAGTGATTATGGAGCTCAGTGTTACCAGTTTGTAAATGGTCCTATGCTAGGCTCTGTCTGATATCATTAATGATTCTAATATGTCCAGGTTGTGAATAATGATGAGTTTTGTATCCATGTATTAGTTGAGGTTTAAACTGTTTAATCCACTTAATCCATTCTTGCCCAAGCTTATATGATTTCTGAGCAAACATAACTAAAATATCTTGTAATGCAAGGGTATTTTGGACAAAACAGTAATATGATGATGTCATTTTATTTAGTCTGGAAGAAGAATATTATCGGTGTTTAATACTAAATCATAGTTGTTGTGTTTCTGAGGCTTTAGTGTTTTGTATTATTGAGTCCAGCATTTCCATCCACATCTTACTGGTGATTGTGATGTTTAGATCTTCCTGTCATTTCTATCTTAACATATCTAATTTATCTGATAATGAGCTTAAAATATGGGTTACTCACCTGTACCTGTAGTCCTATAAGTGGTATACAGTTTACATCCACACAAAGGTAGTCTTCATGGAGACAGCTGAGTCATTGAAATATCTTCAATCTGGGGCATGGTTTGGCCTAATTCAAGATGGACACTTGATTTTATCACTTCATCCCTACCTCCTCAAGTCCACTATTTCTATCTCTATTGCAAGACTGCCCAATACTTATTGCATGGCTTCCATCTGGTTACACCTGGACAATTGGACAAGCTACTTTCTTTTTCTTACCAACCGTGGTGAGCCGTAATTTTGAGTATTTTGTCTACTGGGCCTCAAACAGACTTTAAGATGGCCTCAGGCAGGAAACATCAAGCAGAACAGTCAACAATAGAAGCAATGTTTGACTGCCTCCTAAAACATATGAACAAATTAAAAGTGGCCTCTGTGCAAACTTCACAAACTCTGCAAGCAATTGATTATAAGATAAGCGTCCATGGAGCAAAAACAGTTGCCATGGAATTGGCCCTCAATGAATTACAAGCAACAAGAGAGTCATTAGAGATCTACATGCTAAAGTAGACAATCTTGAAAATCAGAGCTGAAGAAACAATTTGCACGTTATAGGCTTTTGAAAGAAGTGGAACTTAATAGTACATCAACATTCCTCCAGCATGCCTTAACTCAGATATTAAAGCTCCTGGGGATCACTCTTTAATACTGAGAGGTTGCACCATTCTTTGTATCCATCTCCAGATGTGGACAGAAACCTTGCCTGATACTGGCCCATTTTCTCACCTAAGCCACTATCGAAATCATCCAACAAAGGGACAAAGAACTGGGCATAATTATGTGGCAAGATAACTAAGCGATATTTATAGAGACTTCTCCAAAGTGCTAGCTACAAAATGCAAGGCATGCACAGAAGTATGGTGAATAATGTATTGTCTAGGGCTGCTGTTTTCCTGTTACCCAGCTATCATGAGGGTCACCCACAATGGCATTCCTTTGGATTTTGCAACTCCAATACTCTAATGGACTTTCTCCATAAACACTGGCCTATCAAACTGAGGGAGAATGAATGGAATGCTACTGCTTCAGCAACTGATCCTACAGAGGATGGATACTAGAGCTTGTCTGTGCAACTCAAGCTCTTTAAAAGATTCCAACAGATGTGGTCTCCTGGACACGGCACCCCATAGCTGTAGATGGCATTCAGCAAGGCTTAAGGCTAAGGCAGGTGAGAAAACTCCTTGTCACAGATCACGTAGCCACAGTCTGGATAAGAAACTGGAAGACTTTCCAATTAATCTGAATCCTTCCTGTATAGGCCAAGAATAAATATGCTGTCCTTCATATAGCTACACCACCCCCTGAGCTGCCGAACACTAATTGACTGGCTCCAACTTAAGAATTTTATGTGTCAGCTTTCGATGCTCCAGTGCCCTCCAGTTCAAAATTGACAGTGGACACTTCAAGGGCAACTATTGTGGCCAAATCATCCACAGCCATGAGTGACCAGACAACGGAACCACAAAGGAACTGTGCAGCAGCACTACATACCCCATTGCAATCGGCAGCACAGAGTTCAGATTAGTCAATAGACTGAATGACTCAGTGTTAAACTACAAGTGCTCTCTATCTTTAGTAAAAGTGGTGTAAAAATGAAGCTGCCCTGGGACTCAAGCGTAGTTAAGTCCCTTTATTTTGGCTTTTGTTGTTCTCATGGAGATTTCTTTGATGTTTACTTCCTTTGACTGGCTGCCTTTCGTCGTCTAGCATTTAATCCTCTCTTAGTACTGACGTTTTAAATGTTTAACTCTAAACTTATTATCAGGACTGTATGGTGAGTCATTATCTGAATTTGACTACCTCTGATTTCAGTCCAGTGTAAGGGAGAAGCATGGACATGGATTTGCTCTCTGAGAGCAGGTGGTTGTATCTCTGCATAAGAGAAGAGATATGGTGTACATTTCACCCTATATGAGAACTAAGCTGACACATAGAAACATAGAATTTGATGGCAGATAAGGACTGCTTGGCCCACCCAGTCTGCCTATTTCCCTACCTACTGGATAAGCTGCAGATCCTAGTTAACCAGCAGCCTACTTCTTCCTACCCCACCCCCCAGAATTGCCTTATGACTATCCCATGCATGCTTGAATTCCACCACTGATTTTGACTCCACAACCTCCTCCAGAAGGCTGTTCCATGCATCCACAACCCTCTCTGTGAAAAAATACTTCCTTAAATTACCTCTGAGCTGCCCCCTCTATCTTCAAATTGTGCCCTCTTGTTCTTGCACACCTCTTTTTTTGAAAGATGCTACCCTCTTGGACTTTGTTGATTCCCTTGAGGTACTTGAAAGTTTCTATCATGTCCCCCCTCTCCCTCCTTTCCCTGAGGCTATACATATTAAGCTCCTTAAGTCTCTCATCATATGTCTTCCGGTGCAGACCCTGCACCATTTTAGTTGCCCTCCTCTGGACAGCTTCCATCCTGTCTATGTCTTTGCGAGATTGGGTCTCCAGAACTGCACACAGTACTCCAGATGGGGTCTCACCAGCTGTCTGTACAGAGGGATAATAACTTCCTGTTTTCTACTGGTGATGCCTCTTCCTGTGCATCCCAGTATCCCCACCCTCCTTGCTGCCCTCTCACATTGCTTGCCCATCTTAGGTCATCTGCTGACTACCCCAGGTCCCTTTCCATTTTGTTGTTGTTAGTATCTTCCTCCCATTGTGTACTCTTCCCCTGGGTTTTGCTTCCAGGTGCATCACCTTGCACCTTTTAGCATTGAATCTAAGCTGCCATACATTTGACCATTCCTCTAACCTTGCCAAGTCCCTTCTCATCCTTTCCACCCACCCTGTGCATCAACTCTGTTGCAGATCTTAGTGTCATCTGCAAAGAGACATACTTTTCCTTCCAGTCCTTCTGCAATGTCACTTATAAAGACATTGAAGAGGACCAGTCCTAATACTGAACCCTGCGGTACCCCACTAGTAACCCTCCTTTCTTCTGAGTGGACTCCATTTACTATTACTGTCTGTGTCCTATTCTCCAGCCAATTCTTTACCCAGGCTGTCATCTTGGGACCCACTCCCAGGCTGGCTAACTTGTATATTAATCTTTTGTGTGGGACTGTGTCAAATGCCTTGCTAAAGTCTAGGTAGGCCATGTCCACAGCCCCTCCCTGATCTACTACTTTGGTCACCCAGTCAAAGAAATCTATCAGATTCGTCTGGCATGGCCTTCCGCTGTGAATCCATGCTGCCTAGGGTCCTGTGCCCTTCTGGCCTCTAGATACTCGACAATTCTTTCCTTTAGAAGTGATTCCATATTTTCCCTACCACTGAGGTTAAACTAACAGGTCTATAGTTTCCTGCTTCTGCCTTGCTCCCACTTTTGTGAAGGGAATCACATCTGCAACTCCTCCAGTCCTCGGGTACCACCCCATCCTCCATGATTTGTTAAAAGGGTAGTCAGAGGTGTCACTAGTTCTACCCTTAGTTCTTTTAGAATTCTGGGATGGATCCATCAGGCCCCATTGCTTTGTCTACCTTCAGTTTTAAGAGTTCTTTCAGAACCCTTTCTTCTGTAAATGGGCTGGTATCAACTTCTGTATCCAGAGTATTACTATTGTTTGTTTTATGTACCTCCCTCTTCCTTGTAAATACTGAGCAAAAATATTTGTTTAATATCTCTGCCTTTTCACAGTCTCCCTCTGCTCACCCTCCTCCCTTTATTAAGCCTCACTATCCCTCCCTTGGTCTTCCTTAGCTCCTGATGTACCTGTAAAGGTTTTATCCCCCTTCTTAACTGTGTTGGCTATCTTTTCCTCGGTTTGGGCCTTTGCTGTTCTGACTGCCTTCCCAGCCTCTTTTTACTTTAACTGATACAGTTCTCTGTCCTGCTCCTTCTGCGATTCCTTGTACTTCCTGAATGCTTTCTTTTTCTCTTGAACCTTCACTGCCACTTCCTTTGAGAACCACAGTGGTTTCTTACATCGTCTTGTTTTGTTTATTTGCTTCACACAAAGGGCCGTTACCTCTGTGATGGCAGTTTTTATTATTCCCCATTGTTCTTCCACCCCTCCTTCCTGCCCATTTGCTAGTGCATTCCTTAGGCACTCACCTATTTTAGCAAGTCAGCCCTCCTAAAGTCCAGTACTTTTGTCTTTGTATGGCTTGACTCTGTTGCTGTGTTTATTGTGAACCATACTGTTCGATGGTCGCTAGTTCCCAGATGGCTACCCACTTCTACATCTGTGATCCTCTCTCCATCTTCATTTGAGAGTATCAAGTCTAATACTACTCCCTCTCGAGTGGGCTCCAGTACTAGTTGTCTAAGGCATGCCCCCTGTAGGGCATCTAGAATAACTGCACTCTTCGAAGTGGCAGCTGCAACTGCACTCCAGTTAACATCTGGCATATTCAGATCACCCATCAGCAATATCTCCCTTTTTCTGCCATTCTAAGTATACTTTCTATCATTTCCTTGTCCATTTCCTCCCCTGAGGAGGGGGTCTGTATCTAACCCCTGTGCGGACTGTGGTGCCGTTGCCTGTCTCCAAATTTACCCACAGTGCTTCTTCTCCTTCTCCCTGTTTACCCTTTTGTTCTGTTGCTTTTATTCCTTCCCTATGTAAAGAACTACTCCTCCTCCTCTTTTATCCTCCTGTCCCTCCTGTAGATAGTGTATCCTAGTATGTTTACGTCCCAGTCATGGTTCTGTGTGTACCATGTTTCTGTGACTGCCACGATATCCAGATGTTCCTCCTCCATCAAGGCCACTAATTCAGGAAGCTTGTTACCTAGACTACAGGCATTGGTACTCATTGCTCTCCATTTTTTGATGGCTTTACCTTCTGTTGCAGCATCCCCCACTGACCGTTCTACCTTGGTCTTTTTCTCATTTAGTACCCTGTTTTGTTGGGAGAGGCTGGGATTTTTCTGCTGCTTGTCAGTGCGCCCCCCTTTGACTAGTTTAAAAGCTTGCCAATGAAGCATTTAAACTGATTGCTCAAAAGATTTGTTCCCTTCCTGGACAGATGCAGACCATCCTGCCAGTATAGGCTGGTGTCCCTCCAGGTGGAACCCCAGTCCCCAATGAAGCCAAACCCCTGTGCTCCACACCATTTTTTCAACCATTCATTAAATTGCATGGTGCCAATTACCCTCACCTCCCTCATGCCTATGACAGGCAGCACCTCTGAGAAGGATACTGTGTATGCTACTTGTCTTAGGCCCCTCCCCAACTCTGCAATGTCCTCCTGCACTGCTCTAACCTCATGATGAGCCAAGTCATTTGTCCCTAGGTGGACAATTATGTCCAGCTCAGAATCCTTGCAGCTGTTGTCGTGATCCTGAGGATGCGCCTTCCTGTCCCTCCAAGCCATGGCACCAGGCAGGCACCTTACTTCAGTTATCCCAGCTCTCACAGTTCTATCCCCAATAATTGAGTCCCCACCAGGAGCTGCTTCCTTTCCTTGTGGTGCCCCTGCCTCCTTCCTGTGGGCCTCCCATGTGACAGCTGTCCTCAGCCTCCTTAGTCTCCTCTGTGGGTGCATCCATGGGGAGCTATGCTCCCCCGGAATGGTGTATGGATTGTGGAGTGGAACAACTGACTGGGTGTGCCTCCGTTCCATCATCCTCACCCTTCCTGAGCCCACTGTGGTCCAACTACTGTGTTTTCTTCACAACCTCTGAGGTAGTGGTGGTGGTGGCTGTGGTGTTCCCTGGATGGGGGAGGTTCCCTTCCTACTGTCCAGTGTGGCCTGAGGGAAGGTCCCCATACTACTGTCCAGTGTGGCCTGAAGACAGGCAACTTCCTCCCTCAGGGCAGAGAGTTGTCTGCAAATAGGGCAGCATCTCAGCCTCCAGAAAGACTCCCGGAAGACTGCTGCCCCACAGCCATTACATTGCACTACTCCCCACATTTGTTTTTGTTTTTTTTGTTTGTTTTTTTTGTGTGTGATTGGTTTGTAATATAGAAATATATATTTATAGGCCCAGATATTCAAAAGGGTTGTGCCATGCGCAACAGGGTTGCGTGTGCACAACTCCAAAATGCACCATTCTGCGATATTCAGAAGGGGCCAGTTGCGCCACCGAAAACATGCTGAGCAACAGCGCAATGGAAATGAAGACATGCACAAATCGAAGGGACGGGTCCATGCATAAAGTGCGCAATGCGATATTCCAACACTTGCGCAATGCGCAAGAGTGGCTCAGCCGGAAGTTGCGCAGTAGCGGAATTGAGCCAAAATAAAAAGGCTCAAGGAAGCGGCGCAAGAACCGTAGCAGGCCACAAACTGGGGGAGAGAGACAGAGAGAGAGAGAGAGAGAGAGACAGGAGCTGGAAGGGCAGAGAGGGACAGTGGGTCCAGGAGGAAAGAGAGGCCAGTGGGGGTGCCGGTGCAGTGGAAGCAGCAGTGGGGCAGCGGGGTAACACAGGAACAGCAGCAGGGGCAGAAGCCAGGGAGATGGACAGTGCCAGATTCCACATGGAAGCTGTAATGAGGGTGAGACACCATGCTGCAGGGGGCGTGGCCGCGGAGGGCCCGTTGGCAGTATGCCCCGACAGGTGGTATCGATGCCTGCATCAGCTCGAGCTGTACACAGATGTCGAGATCGTGGGCGGTACCGCCTGAACAGGGCAATACTGAGACGGCTCTGCAAGCTGTGCAGTGATATGATGCAGGCACCCTCAGACGAGTCACGCTCTCTTGTGGAGACCAAGGTGACAGCCTGCATGTGCCTGCTCGCCACGGGCACCTTCCAGAGGCCGACAGGGGACACCACAGGCATTACACAGTCGGCCACATCACGCATCCTCACCCAATTCCTCAGCGCACTGCTGCCACATGCTGCGGAGTACATCCATTTCCCCAGCACCGCAGCAGAGCGTACAGCAAACATGCAGGAGTTCCACAGGGTAGCACGTATGCCTGGCGTGCTAGGGGCCATAGACTGCACCCATGTGGCCATTCGCACACCACCTGGACCCGACGGCCAGGCATATCGGAACCGAAAGGGGTTCTCCAGTGTCAACTGCCAGGTGGTATGTGATGCCACTGGGCGCATTATCAATGTCTGTGCCACACTCCCTGGTGGAGCACATGATGCCTTCATATGGCACCAGTCTGCACTGTGCCATCGATTCGAGAGTGGGACATACCCACAGGACATCTAGTGGGTAAGTACACATGTATGGAATGCAAACTCTGGGCAAGGGTGGGAATGACACAGGTGCCATGGTAGTGGCACACAAGGATATGGGCAATATGGACCTGACATGACACTGCTCTCCACTATCTCCACACAGGTGACTGCGGATACCCACTCCGTCCCTGGCTGCTCACACCGTACCGGTGCCCCACGACCCCAGCGCAGCAATGCTTCAATGAGGCACATGCCGCAACACGTAACATCATAGAGTGGGTGTTTGGGATGCTCAAGGCACGCTTCCGATGCCTAGACACCTCCAGCGGTGCCCTACAGTACAGCCCCCAAAAGGCCTGTGGGATATTCCTGGCCTGTTGCATCCTGCACAACATGGCCAAAGACCATGGAATAGCCATACAGGTTGAAGAGGGGGACAGCAATGGGGCGCCAGTGGCACCGGTGATGTTGGTGATGAGCAGCCCCTAGGACGGAGGGACTCCCGACTGACCTGGCAGGCCCAGCTGCACGGGACACCATTGCAGAAGAGCACCACGCCAACACAGGTAAGTCAGGGGACATGTGCAAGCAACACTGTCCATGCACAAACCACAGGCACACAGGGAACACACCGTGCATGAAGGTCAGGGAGTTGAAGGTTCCAAACATACCAACACACCATCAGGAGGTGAGCACTCTATGGACACACACACACACCAGGCAGCATACATGGGCAGAAGCACAGCACTGCGGAAGCGACATTGCCAACACACAGCACCACCGACCACCCCACCACCTGTACCGCATAAGTGCGTGTGTCAGGACCTGGGCACCCTTGCACCTTGGTGTACAGTGCAGTGCAGGCATCATCATGCACACGCACCTGTGGACAGCAGTTGGGAGAGTGTGCAGGTGGTCCGTGTATCAGCATGGTGAGCAGAGCACCCAGCAGTGCACTGCCCACCATGACACACATTGTACACAGGGCAGCACCAGACAGGGCCCACACTGGGAGACAGCTCAGTCAGGTAGCACTGTCCCACGGCCACCATGGATGCATGGGCGGCCCCACCATGGCCCAGCAGCACTGGCAGGCTGAGCAGGGGCCACATGAGGTGGCGCTGTTGCACCACCAGGGGTCCCACTGTACGAACGTGACCTTGCCTGCACAGGGGTCTGCATCATGCCAAACAAACGTGCACCAGGGGTGCTCGGGATGCCCACAGCAGAACCCGGCATCGACAGGCCTGGTGTCGCACGACACCGGGAATGGGGAGTGGAGAGCGCACTGTGTGGGGTGTGTGGTACAGGGGCACCTGACAGTGTGCCCAATGCATCCATGACAGAGACCACTGCCTGGGTCAGCCTGTCAATGGCGGCGGTCACATCCGTCCGCATAAGGACCAGCTCGGCTCGGTCCCGAGCACACTCCCTGCTATGCCACTCCACGGACACAGACAGTGCCTCCACGGACCTTGCAACCCGCCCCTGCAGCTGTACCGATTCCTGCAGCAGGTGGGTGTGCGCGTCCAATGGGTACTGTGCCCCAATGGCATCGTGACCCCAGGGTGGACGGTCCTGGTGCACAGCACCCCTGAGGGTGGGCGCTGTTACCCAGGACCAGGTATGGGTGGATCAAGGCAGGTGGACATGTGCCACTGCTTGACACTGTACCTCAGAGAGACCTGCGTGCGACTGCTGCTGCTGCCTCTCAACTGCTGAGCCCCCAAGTCCACCTGTTCCACCTCCGTGCTGGCAGACAGTGCCGGACACCAGACAGCCACGGTGCTGCCTCACGGTGCTGACAGGCACAGCCTGGGACTGTGCCAGCATGCTGTACACAGGTGTGAACCAGGAAGGCCCAGGGGCATGTGCTGGCCTGCCATGTGTCCGTCATGGGACACACACCCATCACTGCCCATTGCAGGGCTGCTATCATCAATGGTGCAGGTACGTGCCACTGCCATAGGCACAGCATGCTGGCATACCTGCATGCCAGACTGCTGAGACACAGGCTGTGCACCCCCCGCACCCGTATCACTGACACCAGAGTTGTTGGCCCAGCGTTCATGCTGCTGCAGTGCCTGCTGGCTGGTGGCGGAGGTGGATGGTCCCTCCTCCACGTCCAGCAGGTCTGCATCACTGTCTGGACCCACCACCACCACCGTCTCCTGAAGACGAACAGGATCTGTAGCAGAAAGAGAGTACATGAGGTGCATGTGAACAACTGCCCCACAACACCACCACCATGTCATACCGCGGAGTGATGGGCTTCCACCTGTCTGGAATCCTCTGCCTGGTACACCCACAATGGCACCTCGGCTGCATGGCCGTGACCAGTGTCTCCTCTGTTGGGGTCAGCTGCAACACCACTGGTGGGCCCCCACCAGTGCCAGCACATGCCGTCCCTGATGGCTGCCACCTCTCTTTCAGCCTCCTGCAGTCAGTCCCCATCTTTTCTTGCATTCCTGCACGGAGCGCTGGGTGGCTTCCATGCAGGTTGACAGCCGAGCTACCCCTCCCATGCAGCTGCCTGGTTCCTGAGGGTGCCCTCAAATCCACTCAATAGTGGCTCATCCTCCAGGTAGGCCTGGAAGGGCCTCCGCTCTGCCAGCTGTGAAGTTCAGCCTCCTCCTCGCCCGCGCCTCACCCTCACCTTGTCTCTGGTCAGTCATGGTGATCTGTATGGGTGGAAGTGGACACCTGTCACTGTGCAGCTACAGCATTTCCCCATGAGCATAGGTGCGGCCGGGGCGGAAGCCCCCACGCTTCTTCTCCGTATGGCAGATACTACAGAAAAGTGCCCTTGTCCCTTTCTAAGTGCCTTTGATTCTCAGCCCCTCAGCCTTTATCATCCTCCGCACCCCTGCCCATGAGCATTGTCCTGAGCATCACACAGCATGTAACTCCCTCTCACCTGCAGTAACCAAATCTGGCCAGCACAACCCACTGTCGCATTTTATAGCGCAACACATGCAAATGAGGAGTGGTGCAACTTTTAATGACATGCTAATCGTGCCACAGCGCCTTTGAATGGCTGATCGAATGATTTGCATATGTCGGCTGAATATCGGCACTTTGCACTTTGCGCAATACGGAAGGTCCAGCTGAGCCAATGGCGAGGTTTGTGCCTGCGTGCTACACTGCATTGCGCATGCCCAGACAGCTTACGCATGCGTCTATCGTGCTGCAGACCTACTGAGCGTGATAGGCAATTCAGGCCATGGCCACCATTGTGCCAGTGGCGCTACAGCACTGGGCACTATATGGCGCTGTGGCAGTACTGCGCGATGGTCCACTGTGGCACTGGTACACAGCTTGGCAGTCGCGCAGGATGCCTATACGTCCGATGGCGCTGTGCGTAGCCTTGTGTCATTGCCATGACCTTGTGTATGCCCTTTGCCCCGGGCGCGGTTCGCATGCCATGGCATGTCCTTTATTGCGCTGTCTGGTGACAGCACTATGAGAGTGACGGCGCTTGTTCGAACAGCGATTGGAGCCTGTGTGGTCTATTGCGCAACATCTCCACATGGGGTTACAGTGCAGCGGGCGCCATATTGCCTGCTGTAAACTGGCTGAGATGGCTAGGAGGAGGCAGGAGTTGGAGCCCACTGGAGGTGGCCAACCTGGTGGCCCTGGTGGACCCCACTGTGAGGCACTCTATGGTGAGGCCCCCTCACCATGCCTAGGGACCACGTGTGGCAGCAAGTGGCCACTGACCTGGTGGAGGTCACTGGACAGGGCGGTCTGCTGAGCAGTGCCGGCACGGTACAGTGACCTCCGCGGAAGAGCCGGACATGTTGGCCAGACTGCGGGCACGTGCCAGGCGGGCGTGGTGCAGGGCCAGGTGAGTGTACCATCTATGCATCCTATATTCTCTGTAGGGGTGTGTGTGCTTGGGTGGCTGTGCCTAGGTGCCCAGCTCCGAACCACGGTTGGCTGTGCCAGTGTGTGCAGCTGTGCGATGGATAGTTATGGCTGTGTGGGCAGGCACTCTCACTGGGGCAGGGGCACTCTGCTTTTGAGTCACACTGATGTTTGTCTCAACATATGTCTCCCACAGGCCGATGTGAGGATGCAGGGCCGGGATGAGGGGAGGCGTGCCAGGGACCGGTGCCAGCAGTTGTTCCACCCCAACAGCAGCAGCAGCGGCAGCAACAGCAACAGCAACAGCAGCAGACAGAGCTGCTTGAGCAGTGTGAGTATCATGACTTCATGGATGCTGTTCCTTCTTAGCCTCACAATCCCATCCTGGTCTTTCTCCTTTGACTAACATACCTAAAAAACAACTTGTCACCTTTCTTTACTGCCCTGGCTATTTTCTCCTCTGTTTGCACCTTTGCATCCCTGACTGCTTTCCATGCCTCCCTCTGCTTCTCCAGATACACTTCCCTGTCATCCTCCCTCTGTATCTCCTTATACTTCCTGAATGCTAACCCTTTTGCCCTTACGTTCCCAGCCACCTCTTTTGAGAACCATAGCGGTCTTATTTTCCTCTTGCTTTTGTTTACTTGCATAACGCAAAGGTTACTTGCCTTCACTATGGTTCCTTTTAGTTTTACCCACTGTTCGTCCAAACCACCCAAGTCCTCCCTCCCTGCCCGGGCATCCCTGAGGCATTCCCACAACTTTGCAAAGTTGACCCTCCTGAAGTGCAAGGCCCTCGACTTCATGTGGTTGGAATTTGCAACTGTTCTTATATTCTTATATTGAACCACCTTGTTCAGTGATCACTGGACTCCTAGGTGCCACCCACCATGACATCTGCAACTCTGTCCCTGCTCATGAATACCAGGTCCAATATTGCTCCCTCATGAGTAGGCTCTTTTACTGGTTACCTGAGGAACATCCCCTGCAGAGAGTCCAGGATGTTCCTGCTCTTAGCTGCAGCTATGATGCTCCAATCGACATCTGGCAGATTGAAGTCTCCCACCAGCAGCATCTCCCCCTTAATCACCATCTTATAGGTGGCTCCCACTAGAACCCTGTCCAAATCTTCCCCCTGTGCTGAAGTGTAGCTCACACCAGTGCAAATAGCAGTTCCATTTTAGTGTGACCCACAGTGCCTCCACCCCTCCTGTATTGCCAGTATTTCAGTTGCTCTTATGCTATCCTCATGCACAGAGCGACTCCCCTTACCCACCCTGTCTGTCCTGAACAGAATATAGCCTGGTATGGCTATATTCCAGTCATACTTTCATTGCCTCATGGCTTGGTAGAATTCAACAACTACAGGAACTCAGACAAGGATGGGGTGCTCAACATAAATTCATGTGTTAACAGACTCAAAATCCAGCACCATGTCTTCTAAATAGTGACAATGTCAAGGTCAGCCTCTGCCATTAAGGCCATTTGATCTGGGATTTTATTTCCCAGACCATGAGCATTTGCGCACATGGCCTTCCAAATTTTACCACTACCCCTCCTAACAGCCCCATTTTACCCTTATACCTACTCCCCTCTGCCTTCATTCCTATCCCTCTCTTTCTCTACCATTTTGCTCTTCCCACTTTTAGGTACCTTTGAGGATTTCCCTTCCTTAGGGCTCTCCCTACTAACTTCTCAATTGCAGGGTAGGCAGTTTAAGATCCCCTGCTTCCTTCTGCCACCCCCTCCCAGCTAGTTTAAGTGCTTGCGAATGAAGCATTTAAACTGTTCACTGAAGGCCTTGTTTCCTCTCCTGGATGGATGCAGGCCATCTCCCCTGTATAGGCCTACATCCCTCCAGGTGGAACCCCAATCCCCAATGAAACTGAACCCCTCTTCTCTGCACCAATCCTTCAATCATGCTTTCAAACTCCTAGTGTGGAGTACCCTGATCTCCTCTGTAATAGACAGGTAACACCTCAGAAAAGGCCACCGAATGTGTTACCTGCATAAGACCCCTCCCTAACTGTCTAGACTCCTCCTGCACTACTTCAACCTCGTCCCTAGCCAGATAATTTGTTCACAGGTGGGCAATTACATCTAGCTGTCCCTCCCATCCTTCTGACCAGGCGATCCTCAGGATCTGCTTTCCCTCCCTCCAAGCCATGGTGCTGGGTAGGCACTTAACCTCCTTCTCCTTTCCTGCCCCCCAAATCTACCCCATAAAGATGGAGTCCCCTACCAGGAACTGCTTCCTCCTCCTCTTCTGGGGGTTCTCTGCCACCCTCCTTGGGTTCTCCACCACGGAGGACTCCCACATCCTCCTTGGTCACTACTGCAGGTGCCTCCATGGGACAGTCCTGCCCCACCACAGCGGCATAGGAGTTGTGTGAGTGGAACCCTAGGGGATGTGCCTCTGACCCACTATCCTCACTCTTCCTGAGCCTGCCATAGTCCAGCCGCTCCTCCACCTTGGCATCCTCTGAGGCAAGGATGGCAGATTTGGTGGTCCCTGAGAGGGGAGGAGACCCCCTGAATCTTAGCCAACTTGGCCTGGAGACGAGCAATCTCTGCCCTCAGCCCACAGAGATGCATGCAGATGGGGCAGCACCGTAGCCTCCAGAAAGCCTCCCTGAAGACTGCTGTCCCACAGCCTGTGCACTGCACCACTCCCAGCATGTCTATATCTGGCCTGCCTGCTTTTGCTTTGCTAACTCAAAACCCTTTTTTACCCCTACTCTAGATAGGGTGCTTCACTTTTCCAAATGTTTGCTTATTCTAAACTCTTTTCTACCCTACCCTAGATAGGGCGTTTCCCTATTCCTAAACTTTTGCTGACTTTAAACCCATTTCTATCCCTATTCTAGATGGGGTGTTACACCTAATCCTAAACTTTTAGCTTACTATAAACTCCTACTAACTCCTACCCTAGAAAGGTGTTTTACCTATTCTCAAACTTTTGCTGACTTTAAACCCTTTTCTATCCCTAAATTAGACAGGGTATTACACCTAATCCCACACTTTTAGCTTACTTTAAACTCCTATTTACCCCTACCCTAGATAGGGTGTTTCACCTATACCCAGTTCCTGGCTTGACCCTAACACGCCTCACTCCATTGCGGTATGTGAGTTATGGTAAGAATTTAACAGTAAAGTTACCTCCCTACTTTGTCCAATCACCTAGTTCTCTCCTCTACTGGTCACCCACCTCCCTTCTGAGGTGCAGAGTGCCTAGCTGTTGGCTGCCTCATTGGGCTGACTCCGGTGGGCAAACTCTGACGTCCTTAGCATGTTGGTCCTTTGCATGGGGGCCGCAGTGCAAGGGGATGCTTGATGGCCTACCCTTTATGTGGGATGTGTCTACTTCCTGGAATGAGCTAGTAGCTACCTGACTGGCTGCTAGTATGGGGATAGGTGTGGTCAAGCTGAGACTGGCTGTTTGTGTGAGCCACTTACTGCTCTGTGCTTCCACTGCTCCCCCAATGTTTCCTTCTGTCTGTGTGCAGGGGAAGTCATTCCTAGCCCCTGTCCCACCAAGACTCCATAGCCGACACTCCATTTACCATCATGGACTATTTAAAGCCCTGGCATGATTCCTTACACTTCCTGGAATGAGCTAGCAGCCTCCTTATTGGCTGCTAGTATGGGGATAGATGAGGCTGAGCTGAGATTGGCTCCTTGTGAGCCGACATAGCTCTGCACCTCTGCCACTCGCCGGTGATTTCTTCCTTTGTGAAGCAGGTGGGGGGGATTCTCCTAGCTCCCTTCCCATGAAGATTCCACAGCCACTTCTCTGATCACCTTCATGGGCTGTTAAAAGCCTTGGACCAGTTCCTTACACTTCCTGGAATGAGCTAGCAGCCTCCTGATTGGCTGCTGCTATGGGGATAGGTGTGTCTGAGCTGAAATTGGCTCCTTGTTTGAGCCTCTTACAGCTCTGTGCCTCTACCACTCCCTGGCATTTCCTTCCCTTGTGGTGCGGGGTCACTCCTAGCCCACTTCCCGTCAAGTTTCTGTAGTTGCCACTTAGATCACCTTTACAGGCTATTAAAAGCTCTGGCTTGATTCCTTATACTTCCTGGAATGAGATAGCAGCCACCTGATTGGCTGTTAGTATGATGATAAGTGCGGCTGAGCTGAGATTGGCTCCTTGTACGAGCCACTTACAGCTCCATGCCTCTGCCACTCCCCCGGTGTTTCCTTCACTAGTGGTGCGGGGGAAGGGTCACTCCTAGCATCCTTTATATCCTGGAGAGATGAAGGGATGTGACACAGTTTTGTATCTTGGAGAGATGAAGGAGGGTGATGCAGCTTTGTATCTCAGAGAGATGAAGGGGGTGATGCAGTAATGTTTCTGAGAGAGAGGTGAAGGGAGAGTGATGCAGTCTTATTCTGGGAGAGGTGGAGAAAGAGTGATGCTGTCTCTTTCCTGGAAGAGATATGTATGTGTGGGGGGGAGGGATGCAGTCTTTTTTCTGAAGAAGAGATGGAAGGGATGGTGCAGTCTTGTTTCTGGAAGAGATGGAGGGAGCAATGCATTCTTGTTTCTGGTAGAGATGGAGGGATAGTGATGCAGTCTTGTCTCTGGAAGAGATGGAGAGGCAACGCAGTCTTGTTTCTGGGAGAGATGGAGGGGCAATGCAGTCTTGTTTCTGGTAGAAATGAAGGGAGGGTGACGCATTCTTGTTTCTGGTAGAGATGGAGGGACAGTGATGCAGTCTTGTTTCTGGAAGAGATGGAGGAGATGGTGATGCTGTATTGTTTCAGGGAGAAATGGAAGGGGTGATGCAGTCGTGTTTCTGGGAGAGATGGAGAATGTGATGCCATCTTGTTCTTGGGAAAAGTGTGTGTGCGTGTGTTGGGGGTGCAGTCTTGTTTTGAGGAGGAAATGGAAGGAGTGATGCAGTCTTGTTTCTGAGATTGGGGCGATGCAATCTTGTTTCTGGGAGTGATAAAGGAGCAGGTGATGCAATCTTATATCTGGGACAGATGGAGGGGTGATGCAGTTTTGATTTTAGGAGGATGGAAGGGATGATGCAGTCTTGCTTTTGGGAAAGATGGAGGAGTTATGTTGTCTTGTTTATGAGAGAGTTGGAGGGGTAATGCAGTCTTCTTTCCAGAAGAAGAGGAGGGAGGGTGATGTGGTCTTGTTTCTCAGAGAGGAGGAGAAGGGGGTGATGCAGTCTTGTTTCTGGGACAGATGGATGGGGTGATGCAATCTTGTTTCTGACAGTGATGGAGGGGATGATGCTGTTTTTTTCTGGGAGGGGTGCAGGGGGTGATGCAGTCTTGTTTCTAGTAGAGATGGAGGGAGGGTGATGCATTCTTGTTTCTGGTAGAGATGCAGGGACAATGATGCAGTCTTGTTTCTGGAAGAGATGGAGGAGGTGGTGATGCTGTATTATTTCAGGGAGAAATGGAGGGGGTGATGCAGTCATGTTTCTGGGAGAGATGGAGAGTGTGATGCCATCTTGTTCCTGGGAAAAGTGTGTGTGAGTGTTGGGGGGTGCAGTCTTGTTTTTGAGGAGGAGATGGAAGGAGTGATGCAGTCTTGTTTCTGAGTTGGGGTCGATGCAATCTTGTTTCTGGGAGTGATGGAGGGACAGTGATGCAGTCTTGTTTCTGGAAGACATACTGTAGAGAATGGGGTGATAGCATATTGTTTCATGGAGAAACTAAGGAGAGTGATGCAGTCGTGTTTCTGGGAGAGATGGAGGGGGTGATGGAGTCTTGTTTCTGGGACAGATGGAAGGGGTGATGCAGTCTTGTTTCTGACAATGATGGAGGGGATGATGCTGTTTTATTCTGGGAGGGGTGCAGGGGGTGATGCAGTCTTGTTGCTGGGAGAGATGGAAGGGGTGATGCAGTCTTGTTTCTGAGATAGAGGGGGTGATGTAATCTTGTTTCTGGGAGGGATGGAGTAATGCAATCTTGTTTCTAAGAGAGATGAAGGGTGTGATGTAAACTTGTTTCTAGGAGAGATGGAGTGGGTAATAGTCTTGTTTCTAGGAGGGATGGAGGGGTGATGCAATCTTGTTGCTGTGAGAGATGGAGAGAGTGATGCAGTCTTGTTTCTGGGACAGATGGATGGGTTGATGCAGTCTTGTTTCTGACAGCGATGGAGGGGGTGATGCTGTCTTGTTTCTGGGAGGGGTGGAGGGGTGATGCAGTCTTGTTTTAGAGGAGAGAAGGAGGGAGGAGGATGATGTGGTTGTGTTTCTGTGAGAGAGAGAAGGGGTGATGTAGTCTTGTTTCAGGGAGAGATGGGTGTGCAGTCTTCTTTCTGGGAGAGATGGCGGGAGGTGATGCCATGTTGTTTCTGGGAGATGGAGGAGATGATGAAGTATGGTTTGTAACAGAGATGCTGGGGTGGTGCAATCTTCTTCAGGGAGATATGGGGGTGATCGTTCCTGTTTCTGGTAGAGATGGAGGGAGTGATTCAGTCTTGTTTCTGGTAGAGATGGAGGGGCGATTCAGTCTTGTTTCTGGGAGAGATGGAGGGGTGATGCAGTCTTGTTTCTAGCAGAGAAAGGGGGAGGGTGATGTGGTCTTGTTTCAGGGAGAGATGGGGTGATATAGTCTTGTTTCTGGTAGAGATGAAAGGACAGTGATTCAGTCTTGTTTCTGGAAGACATGGAGGAGGTGGTGATGCCACATGGTTTCAGGGTGAAATGGAGGGGAGTGATGCAGTCATGTTTCTAGGAGAGATGGAGGGGGTGATGCAGTCTTATTTCTGGGAAAGATGGATGGGATGATGCAGTCTTGTTTCTGAGAGTGATGAAGGGGGTGATGCTATTCTGTTTCTAGGAGGGGTGGAGGGGGTGATGCAGTCTTTTTGTTGGGAGAAATGTAGAGGGATGATACAGTCGTTTCTGAGAAAGAAATGGAAGGGTGATACAGTCTTGTTTCAAAGATGGAGAGAGTGATGTAATCTTGTTTTTGAGGTGGAGTGGGGTGATGTAATCTTGTTTCTGGGTGAGATGGAGAGTGATGCAATCTTGTTTCTAAGAGAGATGGAGGGGGTGATGCAGTCTTGTTTCTGGGAGGGATGGAGGGGGTGAGGCAGTTTTGTTGCTGTAGGAAAGATGGAGAGAGTGATATGTCTTGTTTCTGAGAACGATGGAAGGTGGTGATGCTGTCTTGTTTCTGGGAGGGATGGGGGGTCATGCAGTCTTGTTGCTGTGAAAGAAGGTGATGTAGTCTTGTTTCTGGGAGAGACTGAGAGAGTGATGCCACCTTGTTTCTGAGAGCAATGGAGGGGTGATGCCATCTTGTTTCTGGGAGGGATAGGGAGTGATGCAGTCTTGTTGCTGTGAGAGAAGGAGGAGAGTGATGCAGTCTTTTCTGAAAAAGATATAGAAGGGGTGATGTAGTCATGTTTTTGAGATGGAGGGAGGTAATATCATATTTCTGGGAGAGATGAGGGTGATGCAGTCTTATGTCTAAGACAGATGGGGGTGATGCAATCTTGTTTCTAAGAGAGATGGAGTGGGTGATGCAATCTTGTTTCTTGGGAGAGATGGAGGATTGATGCAATCATATTTCTGAGACAGATGAGGGGGTGAAGCAGTCTCGTTTCTGTAAGCCTGCTCTGGGAGCTTACTAGTTAAGGGCCCTTTAATTTGGGGCTGTCTAGTGGTCAGGTCCACCAGCCGGCAGGTGGAGCTGGGAGTCCTTCTTTAAAAGGGGGTTTGGTGTATATTTTGGGGGGAGGGGCCCAGGAGTGGGAGGTAGGGCTCCCAGGTAAAAGTCAGAACAAGATCGACTTCAGGGCTGAGGTTCGGGGCTGGGATATGTGATAGTGGTCGGGTGTGAAGTCGCTTTGGGTTGCAGTGAGTAAGACCCCCCCAAGAGGAGGAGATGGGAGCTTGGCCTCGGTGGTCAAGTGTGCGGACTACCTCGTGATCCCTGGCACCAGGGTAGGCCTTGGATGGTGTCCTTAAGTGCATCCACTGGTTGCTACAAGTCAGGTGTGGTGCAGAGTAAGATACTGTATTGTGGGGTACAGCGGTGGCAGCCTGTCTCTGGCAACCCTATGTTGGAGCTTGTATCCAGTGGCATGGGTCTGCAGGGCCAAGTTGAAGGAAGCGGTGTTGCAGTGTGACTTTTTAGGCCTCATGGCCTACTTAGAGGATCAAGTGTTGGGCACCATTTTCCATGGGGTTACAGTCCTTGTTTGATGAGTTAGGACTGGGACATCCAAGGCAACGGAGGAGATGAAAAAACACCGTGCACTTAGCAGTGAAGTTGAGAAGGGATCGTGAAGTTGAAGTGCAGGAGGGAGGTCGATATGTTTTCAGGGAAGCTGTGCTGCAGCCACTATCAGTAGGGAGTCCTGGCTCTCAGGAAACAGCGTGAATAAAAGGTGCCATGAAGATCTTGGGCTCTGCACTGAACTGTTATGTCCCAGCTGCTCCATGGAGTTGTGATTGTCTTTTACCTAATACATCTAATGTTTTTATTCTTTATCTACACCTGGACAGTGGACTTATTTAGTTTCTAATCAGCTTTCCCACTAGGTCCCTGGACAGGATTCTCTGCATTTCGCTGTCCACAGGGACTACCTGCATCTCCTGAAGTCACATGATCAGTGGAACCATCTTTACCCAGGTATGAACTTTTACCTATGTGGACTGTGTTGCTGCGTTGTTGTAGTGCCCCTCCTTCTCTTAACATCAGTAATAGCTCATGTGTGAGGGAGGAGGTTGCATTTCTAAGAGAGATGAAGTGATGCAGCCTTGTTTTTGGTGAGATGGAGGGAGAATGATGCAGTTTTGTTTCTGGGAAAGATGAGTAAGGGTAATGTAGCCTTGTTTCTGTGAGAGATGTAGGGGAGTGATGCAGCCTTGTTTTTGGGAGGGATGGAGAGGTGATGCAAGCTTATTTCTGGAAGAGGGTGAGCAGCTGCATTTCGAACAGCAGTAGTGTCTTACTGCTGTTGGCCATTGACTCAGTCAGATATTTAGAGGTGTTTTTGTGGTCCCATTTTTCAGAAACCCAATTCGCAATACCACTGTGTACAATTTGGCAGCTGTCCATATGAATATTGAAAATGTTTGACAAAACAAGATCCAAAGCTCCTTTGCATTCATCTCCTGCCATCCAGGTGCTGGCAGCATCAAATATTATCCAAACATTTGGAGACCTCGGTGAACCCTCTTCTCCACAATAAATTAAACGTCGTAGCCAGTAATTTAATTAGAAAAATTGAAAAATGACAGCAGAAAATGATTCAAGGTCCATCTAGTCTGTCCAAGGAAAGCCTTAACTATTTCCTGCCAGCATATAGCCAGATACGGAAGTTATCATATGTTCCTGTCTCCCTTTCCCCTGCAGTCTCCCCAACACTTCTCCATGCTGGTACAACTAAAAACCTGAATTTTTCCCAGCCTTCCTTGAACCCTATTATAGATCCCATGTCTACCACTTCCTTTGACAACCTATTCCATTGTTCCACCACAATTTTAGTAAAGAAGACTTTCCTAACATCTCTTTAAGTCTCCCCATAACCAGCCTCCACCCATGAGCTCTAGTCTCTGAGTTATCATTCCTGGTCAACAGGTCCCCATTGTCTACCTTGTTTATCCTCTGAAGACTCTTTAGTTCCCATCCTCTACACACCCCAGCTTCCTCTTGCCTATCTATGCTTTGCTGCACAAACTTGAGGTTTTGAGGCTCTCACTGATCATATCCTGGGTCCTCTTCCTCAGTCATTGTGGCTATCTGGATCCCTCCCATACAGTAGTTTTTCTTTTTTCCCCCTTGCCAATGTGGACTGCCTTGCACTGTTTAATACTGAATTTCAACTGCCAGACCTTGGACCACCTTTCAGGTGTATCCAGATCTTTCTTTAGTTGACTCCCTCCTCATTCTCCACCTTGCTACAGTTTCATGTCTTCTGCAAAGGGACACATTTTGCCCCAGATACTCTCCCCAGTGTTGCTAATGAGCATATTGAATAGGACGGGACCCAGAACTGACCAAGCCTTGTGGCACCCCACTATTAATCTGGTTGTGTATAGACTTCATCCCATTTACCACCACCCTCTGCTTTCTTCCCCCAAACCAGTTCCTGAGCAACCTGATGCGCTTTCCCACAAACCTCAGATCCTCCAGCTTTTTCAGTAGCATCCTGTGCAGAACCAAATTAAAGGTTTTGCTGAAGTCCAAACAGAGCATGTTGGCTGATAGTCCCTTATCCACTGCTCTTGTTACTAAGCTAAATACCTGTAGGTTGCTCTTGCTTAATCTTTCTGCCATAGACCCACGCTGTTTACTGCCCTGAAATCTGCTGGTCTCGACATACTCCCCACCTTCCCTTTGACTGTTGTCTCCAGGGACTTACCAACAACTGAGGACAGAATGACTGGCCTATAGTTTGCTGGGTCTTCCAAGTCTCAAAGAAGGGGTTTCGAAGATTAGCCTTCAACTTGTCATCCTCCACTAACCTTCTCCCTTTACCCATTTTATACTTCATTCACTTTCCTCTTTTCTCGGATGTATTTAAATAAATTCCTTCTCCCCTTCCTTCAACCTTTCTGCTGTCTGTAATTCAGCTTATTCTTTAGCCATTCTCACGATCCCCTCACTTCCTGCAACTTCTGTTAATAATCTTCCCACTAATCTTTTTTTTCTAGACTTTGGTAACCAGGTAAGGCCCACTAGGCACAAGTGCCTGTTATCAGGGGTGACCTCGGAGCACTGGGGGTTAAGTGGCTTGCTCAGAGTCACACAGTATGCAAGTTGAGGTTGTGGGAATCAAACCCAGGTCTGCTGATGTACCAAGCTCATTCATAGCTTGTTACTCTAATCTCTAGGCTATACTGCCAGCCCTACCCAGGTTTTACTTGTACCACTTGAAGGCTTCTTTTTGGGCTCTTAACATCTCCCTGACCCCTACCCCTTTTGAAAATAAGATTGGTTTCTTGTGCTTCCTCCTTTTGGCACATTTTGCTCATGCAGGAGTCTGTCACCTCTGCAATGGCCCTCTTCACTTTTTCCCATTTAGCTGCAACACCCACCGGGTTCCTCACCCCCTCCAGTTTGTCCATGATGAGTGCCCTTATCCTCATGAAGTCTGCCCTTCTAAGGTCCAGGATCATGGCTCTTGATAACAATTAATCTCTTTCTACAGTTATATCAAACCATACTGGGCTGTGGTCACTGAACCACAGGGTTCGCTAACTTCAACTCCCTCCACCATCTCCACATTTGACAGTACCATATTAAGTATAGTCTATCCGGGCTGACTCCTGAGCCACTGCACTAGGAAAGAGTCTTGCATGATGGCTAAAAGTAACTGACTTTTCTTACTTCCAGCTGTAGAAGCTGCTCAGCTGATGTCCAGCATGTTAAGATCACCCACAATCACTATTTCACCACTTGCAGCCCCCCTTCTGATCTTCTCTTCCAACTCCCCATCTTCCTCCATACTCTGACCTGGCAGTGGTAAACCACTCATAGCCTGCTCTCCACCCTTTGCTTTTAACTGCACCCAAATTGATTCTACCACCTCCCTTCCTCAACAACAGAGTCTTCTATGGTATCTGTTCCCTCTCTTATATATGGGACCAGCTCTTCTCTACCCTTCCCTCTATCATTTTTGCATAGGGTGTAGTCTGGGAGTTCACGATCCCACTCCTTGTTCCCTGTTGCCCTTGTCTTGATCATGGCTACATTGTCTGTACTTGCCTCTGTCAACATGACTTGGAGACCACTAATTTACTGCCCATACTCCTGGCATTAAGGGTTCCTGCCTAAACTTGCTCCTCACAGTAGTTCTACTTGCTGCTGCCTTTTGTCTCTTATGTGTATTAGCCCTGTCTACATCCTTATTCCGCCATCCCATTGTTGGACTTGCCCACGCCCCCTTCCCCTTTTTCTCCCTATAGTCTAACAATGCGTTGCCTGCCTGTCCTGGTGCTTACTTCCTTGTGTTTCTGGCCCCTGATAGGGGGAGCGCTTCCTAGGTCCCTCCCCCCTGTCTGTCTACATAGTGCTTTCCTAGCCCCAGCCCTTCCCCTTTCATTTGAAATATTTAGCAAATAAGACATCAAACTTCTGGCCCAGCACACTCATACCTTCTTTTTTGAGATAAAGCTCATCTCGCTTGAAGAGCCTCCTGTCCTAATATAGCCCCCAGTCCCCATAAACCTAAACCCCATCTCCTTATGTTCCATGAGGAGCTAATCCAATCTAAGTTTAAACAGCAGGTTTCTATTTAATTAACTTATCTGCCCCACCTTAATATATACAGTAGCTTACCAGTTCCCAAATTGATTCCTACTTAAAGTTGGATTTTTCAATGGCTTCATTTCAAGAAATAAAACTTGTAAAAATGCTCTGTGGAGCCCACAGACAAAATGGCCCAGCTTCCGTAGTCAGAGATACAACCTCACGCTAACACACTTTGTGAGTTCAGTACAGGAATAGCGGGGAGGGGGGGCACTACATAGACTATAATGAGGGCTGTTTTTACGTGCTTTTTAAAATACTTTTGAGTGCCAATTTTGACAAAGGAAGGCCACCGCTCACCTAACAAGACCTCATTAGTTGAGCAGTAGCCTTCCTTTGTCAAAATGGGCATGCAAAAGTATTTCAAAAAGCCTGTAAAAACTGCCATCATTATAGTCAATGGAGCATGCCCTCACTATTCCTGAACTGACCTCACAAAATGTGGTAGCGTGGGGTGTGTCTCTGACTATGGAAGTTGGACTTTTTTGACTGCAGGCTCCATGGAGCATTTTTGAGTTTCATTTCTTGAAATGAAGCCATCGGAAAATTAAACTTTATGTAGGAATCAATTTGGGGACAGGTAAGATACCGTTTAAGTTAAGTGAGGAGAGAAGTTAATTAAATAGAAGCCTACTCTTGAGAGTCAGCTGTCCCCATTGTCATTTGGGAGTTTGTTTCATAGGTTTACTACTGTCGGTGTGAAAAAGAAAATCTTTAGGTTACCTCTATAGTACCTCTATCCACTGGAAGCACCCATCTTTGCTTAGAGAAAAATGAAAGGTCCAGAAACAAATGAGCCAAGATGCACATAATGGTGAGTCCTTAAGTAGTCAGGCAGTGCTCAGTGAAAGAACAAAGTTCAAAGAATATATAATGAAGATTTTAGCACATGGAAAAGTCAAAATGTTATGGGGGTACAACGCTATCTAACTTAGACCAATGGACTGATTTTTAATTACATGTTATAATATTCTTTTTTATCCCCCCCATCAGGATGATTGTGTTTCCATTTTTCTGACAAAACCTGAAATAGGCAAGCAAAAGAAAGACTAGATTACTCATCTGTAATCATAGTTCTAGGAATGGTATATCATTCACATCCACACTCCACTGGAACAATATTATTGGCTGGACATCTTTAAGCTAAGATCTCCCACAACCTGTTTGGTATATTCCCCGACTCTGCCCAGGGACATCAGATCTCACATGCTGGAAGCAAGATCTATGTGCCACTTGCCAGGGGAGGCTGGGTGAATTGTGTGAATGTGAACCATATACCACTCCTAGAACTATAGTTACAGGTGAGTAACCTATTCTTTTAAGAGCATGGATATGGTTCACTTAACCACACTCTGGGAGACTCCTAGCAGTTCTCCAGGAGGAGGGGGAGAGGCATGCACCTCTACTTGGTGAACAAAGATTGAAGAACTGAGGTCCCAAAACCTGTATCCTGGCATGACTCCAGGCCAATACGGTAATGGGAAATAAAGGTACCTGCTGACCTCCTGGTAGCAGCCCTACAGATCTTCTATAAGGAGACATTCTTGAATGCAGCCAATGAGGCAGTGGTATGTCTGGTGGAATGAGCCATGAGCTCTACAGATGCTCGATACCAGCCAATCTATAGTAGAGGTTGATGCAACAAGTGACCCACACTGCAATCGTCCACTTTGCTGCTGGTCTGCCAGGCACAGCTTCAGCATAAGCGACAAACAGCTGGCAAGCCTGTCCCTGAACTCTAGCTGTGTGCACTACATAATTAGGAGAGTGCCTTCCACTGGTCCAGTGTATAGAGCCTGTGATCAGCCTCTGGAGATGGGCTGGTGAAGTACACTGGCAATCTAACCACCTGGTGAAGGTGAAACTCTGAAACCACCTTTGGGAGGAACTTCGGTTTGGGATGAAGGATAACTTTGTCTTTGTCGAAGACTAGGTAGGAAGATTCCACTGAGAGTGCCTCAAGTTCCCCAGCCTTTCTGGCTGACATAATGGCCACCAGGAAGGCCGTCTTCCATGACCAGTGTGACATCTCAAAAAACCTATTCACTGGCTCAAAAGGCTTGCCCATGAGCAATGCCAATGCCAGCAGTGTGGAGGTGGTACATGCACTGGAGGGACAAGTGGTCCAGGTCTTTGAAAAAGTGCTTGATTACCTTCTCCTGGGCCGTTGACTTACCAGCCTATGCCTGGTAAGTAGTGATGGCTGCCAGATGCACAATGAAGGTTGTCACCTGCAGTTCCAGCTAGGAAAGGGAACAAAGGAGAATCACTTCATTTGAAGGCATAGCATCTGTGAGTCAACTCTTTTTCTGGAGGATATTCTCTGAAAGACCCAAAGCCTATAACTCTAGCCGCTCAGGAACCAGGCCATGAGGTGCAGGGACTGAAGATCTGGGTGAAGGACTGCCCCCTGAAATTGAGTCAGCAAGTCTGAGTGGAGAGGCAGTCACTGCAGAGGCCTGATGCTGAAGCTGAGGAGATCTGGGTACCAGAACTGCCATAGTCAGTCTGGAGCTATCCGGATCATCTGCACCTTGTCCTTCCAGGCCTTGGCCTTGACCAGAGCTCTATGGATCTAGGGAAAGGGAGGAAAATCATAAATGAGAAACAAGAAAAGGCTCATGCACAGGTGGTACAGGGGACATGATGAGACTGCGGGTCAGCCAACCCACTCCATAACAGCAAAAACAAGAGGCACTGCACTCAAGAAAGTACACCATGATTTACTGCTAAAATTCAAAATTCTTGCATTTATTAGCAAAAATATTTAAAGTGAAAGTACAGATGCGGTGTTTAGGAGCAAAAATCTGGCTGCACATTAGGTGCCCGTTGCTTCACTCTATGAGCTTCATCAAGGGTCCCCTTCTTCTGGGACTGACATGGATTCTGAAATAAGTCAGAGAAGCCCTGCAAATGAAACCAGACTATGCTTAGTGGAATGCTGTTTGACTGATCTATAGTTGAAGAGCTAAGTCTCGACTGAGACCATCTACTCTTGATCTGAGCCATCCGAGGTCTCCTCATAAATGGCTTTTGGCTGTTTCTCACCATGGACCTCCCAGGAATCACTGCCTGGAGTGACACTCACCAAAAACTGGCCTGGCAAGACAGTGGCCAAATGGTCAGCCTCCTTGGTTGGAGCATTGAATTTCAGTTGCAGTGGTGGCAGCTCCACTTGAAGGGGTGGAGAAGCTGATGTGGGAAGCACCTGCATAACATGGTCTGGCCTTAGCATCACTGGCTGCTGCCAGGGGCGCAGCAGTCCAGGGGGTAGATCTCTACTCTGCCCTACAATGGCTCACTGTTGCCAAAGGAGTTCCTCGTAACACCAATGCATTCTATGGCATGCCTCTCCTCAACTGGGTCTGAAAAGGCCAGGGAACACCAAAGACAATGCCTTCCAGTTGAGTGGGATCAAGATCGAGAATTCCTCAAATGTGGTCTTGATCACTGACCAGCCGGCCAACAGTTAGAAGAATCTCCAAAGGGTTGTTGTACACCATGCCTACCACATTAAGCAACATTGGTGCTGAAGACCCAGTCCCATTTGGAGACTGACCCTAAAGTGGACCAGCTGGGCACATTGACCGGACCACATCCTCTTGGGTGAATACTGGGAGCACTGAGGTCTGCAAGATTGATTCCTCGACCTCATCTGACAACTGGTCGACTGGCGGTTGAAAACTCTCAGTGACCTGCTTGACCCAGAGTCAAAGTCAATTGGCTTGAAAGGGGAGCTGAAAAGCACTACTACGCCCCAGCCATCGCGTGATCGGGTGAGTCGAGGGACTAGGAGAACCACGATTGCTCCCAGTCCTATGACCAGCGCTGGAAGCTCATGCTTTTCATGCTGGGGGGGCCAAGGCTCTCCCCCAATATCTGGAAGGCCAAACAGATCTCACAGAATTTCCCTGTGAAAGATCCTCTGATGCTGGCCCCAGGGAACAGTGTCATGACTGAGGAGACATCTGCCATGCAGCCGTCACTTCTGCATCAAGGGCCACAAGCTGTTCAACCAGCCTGGCTGCAGTCGAGGCCTTCTAGTGGCCCTTAGGGTGAGCCTTCAGATCCCTCTCTGAAGGGCATCCTGGCAAATGCCAAAGCTTGGTGTTCTCTAAGGACTCGGGAAGCATGGATTTGCAAAGATCACACCAAGCCACATTATGTTGCCTGCCTAGATGATACGCACATCATGCAGATCATTGACTGAAATCTTCTGCCAGCACCGAATGTAAAATTTGAAACCTGGTTTCTTATGTTACATCGTTGGTTCATAGACAGAGTCAAGAGAACAGCAAAACAAATCAAGAGAAATTTTGAAAATGTTGACAATAACGTTCGCCAGATACCCTAAGTGGGAACCGTGAAGGAGGTAACCTGTTTTTCCAGTGGAAAGAAAGATCTGACATCAAGGCAGTCAGGGGATATACTGCCCAGATGGTGGGAGGAGCTTAGCTTGAAGACGTCCAGCCAATAACATAGTTCCAGTGGAACTGCTAGAGTGTGGATAAGTGAACCATATCCATGCCTCTAGAAAGAGCAGATTTCAGCTGCAATTTTTGGCTCTGCAATTCTGACATTACCTGTGCGACTCTGATTTGATCAGTGCTGCAAACAAATTCTTTGCATTTTCCACAGAGCAGTATCCTACTGTCTTGCAGTTTGATGTTACTATCGTTTGCTTTCTGAAATCCAAGAATGTCTTTTCTTTTTGCAAGTCATTCACCTAAGTAAGAGGAAATAAAAAGTAAAGCAGTGAGCAAGGAAAAACATGTAGTTCTGCCCTGCCATCATTTATATTAGTAAAAATATTACGACTCTAGCAAATGGTCACATCTGTTTCAACAAAGCAATAATGAGAATACTGGATGGGCAACTATGTACAACCAGTGTACTGTGCTCCTGAGAGGATTCCAATTCCACTGACCTCGAGAAAGAAGCTTGAGAGGTCCATGGGAATCAGAACTCAGAGGTGGCAGAACGCACTGGTTGTGCATAAGAGTTGCTCATCCTGTATTTTTATATTGTATAATATTATGAGAAATGTGTGTGTGGTGGTTGTAGCCTAGGCGCTGTGTGCCAGTGGGCTACTACCCCTGCTGCTAGCTACCACACAGGTTAAAGGATCTGGGTCCTGTTACAGTGGTGATGAGTGTTCTATCCCAAAATAAAGTAAAATAGCATGGTGCCTTCACCCAGAGTAGGTTGACAGTAGTCAGGTGTATGCTTGGTACAACTCCCGGTATGTTGTACCTACCCACCCTCCCTTCCAACAACCCAATACCATACACCACATATACTTGGCAGTAGCTTTCCAAAATACCTTCCACACAGTAACTGCAACAAACAAAACACAGCTTTATTTTGAGGGAGGGTTGGGAGGGGGTACCTGGAACAGGGATAGCTGTGAAAGAAAGATAAAGGTTAGAGTAGTTAGCAACAACAGGGCTCATAGGCCAAAACACCCTAGCACCCATCCCCACTGGTACCAATGTACCCCCAGTTTAGTCTATAAGGGTACCCTGTGATGGTGTAGGTCTGGTTGGTGGTGCTAGTTGGCCGACACTGGGGGCCTTGAAGAGTATTTAAAGGATGAAACATTAAAGTTAATTTTAAACCTTTGTTTGCAAACAAACTTTCCCCCATCCCCCTGGTCAGGGCAATTCCTTTGTACACTAAAACTTGCTTGAAGGTCAGGCCACTTGTTACCTTGACTGAAGATCTTGCAGGTTGTCCCCTTCAGCCTGCTCAGGCCTGTTCCAGAGCTCCCATGCAAGGCCTACCAAACTACAGAGGACCCAGATCAAGGAGTGGCTCCACAGCCTGGCTCCCTCACAGGCTGAGAGTGTCTTAGCACTCCACCATGCGCCAGTGGCCCCCTGCATCCAGCAGACCCCACTCGGTAGGGGTTACCAAGTTCCCCACCTGACTCCGAGTTGTAGCTGGGAATTCCCTGGATCCAATCTTCTCTCAAGCGGAAAAACAGCTCCGGCGTGCAGCCAGAAACATTCTCAAACGTTTTCACTTTCCAGTGCTTTTTGGCCACAGACTCTGACTTCCAGACTGACAGTTCCTTTCCACAAGTGGATTTTAGTAGCAGGCAACAGGTACCTGAAGCGTAGGACACCTGCTCACCATCTTGCACTCATGGTTTCTCTGATTCAAGGCAGCATCCATGATTAACTCTGGCTAACATACAGTCCCAATAAAGTCTCTTTCCCAGTTTAGAGTTTCCTCTGTGTCCCACTGGTGCAGGATCATTACAGAAAACAAGTCTCCTGAAGACCAGCAATTTCCACCAGATACTTTGGTCCTGGGTAGCCATGTCCAAAGTGCCCGCGCCTGAAGACCAAGTGTGATCCTGGCATGCTGTCCTGTTCCGGAATACTCAGTATAAATGACAAAGCGAGGCACATTTAAACTGAACAAAACAAACAGTGCCCCATGTGAGGTCTCTTAGCTGTATCTCTAGAAGCAATTCCCAGTGTAAGGTACTTAAATTTGTTATAGAAAGTCGGGGCTCCAAGTTGGTCATGCGCAGTGGCGCTAGGTGCTACTGCACGGCCGAACCGAACTCAACTCAAATAACAAATTTAAGTACCTTACACGTCTCCATTTACACTGGGAATTGCTTCTAGAGTCACAGCTAAGAGACCTCTACATAGGGCACAGTTTGTTTTATTCAGTTTAAATATTCCTCACTCGTCATTTTTACGAGCATTCTGAACAGGACAGCATTCCAGGGTCACACTCCATCTTCAGTGGCGGTACTTTGGAGATGGCCACCAGACCAATATTCAACAGAAAAACTAATTAAAGGTTAGCTGCAGTCATTTTAAATTATAGAGGTTGTTTTAATTGGGTGTTTCTGCAGCTCTGGTAATTGCCACCTGAGTTTTGTTCAGTTTTCCTTTAAACAGCAAACATTCTTCACCTTTAATCCTCAGACAAACTCCGCTTTAAGTCCTGTAAAAGGCCTTTGGATATGAGTCACCACAGCACTGATCCCATTTTGACTCAATCAGAGCCCAGCACAGAACTGCCCAAACTGCCCAAAGTCCCTGGGATTTCTCCCAAAAATCCTGCGCTCTGATTGGACAAATCCTGTTATCAATCACAATAATTAGCCCTCTTTGATTATTGATTGGAAAGGTCTCTTGGCACCTGAATTTTGTTCACACCCCCTCTCGTGAACCCTCACAAACAGTTTTGGGTGCCTACATTGTTAACTGGCCGGCCATTAGGGATCAAAGGATCATAACAAGGCTGCTATCATTCAGTTCCAGATCAGTCCATAAAGATTCCCACATTCCTAGTCCTCCTGCTGCCAAAGTATACACTGTTACCTTTATTTGCCCCCACAGGTATGTAACAGTCCCCTTGCCCTGAGAATTCACTGCCCCATACCATCATTCATTTATTTTCCTGCCTGTCACTAGTACCGAAAATCACTGCCCCCAGGCACTAGGCAGGCTTGCTTCATCAATATTCATAACCTGCCTCATTGATTTTCATGAGCTGGATCGGTCCCTCAGTCAGCACTCCTTGAATAAAACAACAAAAGGCCCCTCTTGTCTCCTTTAGGTCACTGGTCCCTATTTAACTGAACCAAGGGACTGGGACCTTCAAAAAGAAAACCCAGTTTTGCTGCAAAAGCGGCTGCAAGCCAAGAATGTGCAGTGCACATGTGCAAGGCATGGACCCGCACTGAAGTGCAAAAACCAGTCAGCAGCCCAGCAGTTTAGCTCTCCCAACCCCAACCAATGGAAAATACTACCAGGGGTTGAACAAAGACTCTAAAGGGAGACGGGGAGTAGCCCAGGGCAAATGGGAGGCACAGTATTTATTTATTTATTTAGTTTTTGTTGACCGAGAAGGAGGACTAGACAATTTTTTGCCTATTTTCAGCCTCATCCCGGGGGAGGGGGATACAGATGGATGCTAACTGAAATTGAACCAGATTTTAAGCTGCTGATGGTATTTTTAGTGAAAGGGGAAAATTTGGCCATGACACCGGGGAAATTCTCCTACTCTGTAGACAGGTGGCGCTGTGTCTATGGGGAAGGTCCTCAGTAGTATGGAGGAGGACAGTGGAAGTGGACGTGCTGCTGATAGCAAGCCTGCGCAACCTAGAGGGGAGAATGGTATGGCTGGGAGGCACCCTCTGGGTGGTCAGTTTTTTGTACCTCATCCCCCGCTTTCAGAGGTGATGAAAAATGGTGGAGATGCCGCCAGAAAAAGGGGAACTTCTGATTCCTCAACCACGCCTGTAGTTGGATCATTTGAAAGTCCCAACACAGGTACAATGCCTGTAAAGGAAGAAGAGGATATAGACAGCATTGTAAAAACAAAGTAGGATTTACTAGCTAAAGCAGAAGCGGAATACTGTTTTGCTAAACTACGTGTAGCCGAAGAAAAAAAAAGGAAATGCCCAATTGCAAGGATCACTGTCACCTACCTCAGAAAGTCTGATGAAGGTATTTGTTGTGGCCTTATAGACACAGGTTTATTTGACCCCAGGTTTCACCTGTTTTGGAGCAAAAGCAAGATGTCCAATCGCTGAAGGATCTACAATGGTCCCCAGAGCGAGTCTTGGAACAGGCTAGATGGATCCGAAACTAGGCAGGTCAGTGGGTTGCGGATCCCAGAATTCTGCTTCCAGGCTTTGTAGTCTCTGAAGGGTCCACTGGGGAAAAGGGGGATAAGCTCCTCAAAATTGGAGGCAACCAAGACAAGCCATTTTCAGGCAATTTACACCTTGTACTTTCTTCAGTCTCAGCAGTAGGACAACCCGCCCCCCACCATGAACCCTGTTACCGAAACTGCAGTTATATTCTAACTCATCTGGCTCCATATCTTTTTCCCCTATCAAGACTCTCCCACAACAGGGGCCCCTGAGCTCCATGGGAGGACAACGTTTCTCCTAATGTAGATGGGGAGTCTGTTTTACTCTCCTGATGTGACCATGGACACAAAAACTTTACCCCCAAACCTCACAGCACCTACATATGCCAGCCTTTTCAAAAACCTGTCTCTTTGGCAAAGCGATGTAATGCTGCTAGATTATGTTTTGTAGGGCCTGTAGATACCATGCATGACCCGATTTTATGTGGGAAAGTTCTAATGAAACAAATACTTGGCTTTTCTCCCACTGAGGTGTATGCTTTGATACATACCCCAGAGTCTAAATATGACATTAGTTTTCGTTCTCCTGACATCCTGAATCGCTTTTGGATGAATTATGCTTTATTAAAACAAACCCTGCATGGGCCTATTTTCAGGCCATACCCTCACCAGACAAGCCTTTAAAGTGATAACAGTTCTTTTCAGGAATGAGGGGTAAATGTAGTAGACATCACACATTGGCTTGAGGAACGTTGCAAAATTCAGGGTAACCCAGAAACAATTCTGGACTCAGAAGGTTTCTGGAATGGGGGTTGGCGGTACAAGGTGATCTTATCACAAACTGAAGATGGGCTCCAACATCTTCCTAGTTGTTTCTACTTGGGCCAGAATAAAGGCTTCATTTTTTATCCTGGACAACCATGCCACTGCTAGAAGTGTGGTTCCAGTAGACATTTAAGCAGAACCTGTGACACACTGAAATGTTCACAGTGTGGAGAACTGGGACATGTCATGTCCGATTGCCACCATCCTGCTAAATATAGTTTATGTGAGGAGAATCATGTCTTCCTGGACTGCCCCATGACAGCTCATAATACTACTAATGGAGACTTTACTATACAGGATTTTTACTTGACTACTGCTATAAAGGCAGTTTTGCAACAGCGTGGCACCCTCCTTTGGCAGGAAACCTCCTGAGGGCCCCCCTGTTCCTTCTTTGGAAGTTCAAACAGTTATACAACAAAACATCTGGGTCTGAGAAAAACCTGTCTCCCACCTTACCTCCTGCTGGGGAAGTGCCCACAGTTTCTGGACTACCCACTGGGACAGATACTATGTCTTCTCCCTTCCACCTGAAGGGGCTTTTACCATTGTGAACAATTGGAGATGGAGTTTACAGAGTAAAACTACGGCCTCTACCTCAGGTTTTCCATCTTCCGTTGCAAAATGCTTTTTCAACTTTGCAGGGAGAGGATCCGGATGCTGGAACTGAATCAGATTCCACTTCTGTACACTCCTCCCAAGCAGAAGGAGGATCAGATACCAAGCGCTCTACAGGGATTTAATCACCCTTCAAAAATAGATCTAGAATGGGATCCCAAAAATGGGTCAAGGCGAAACCATGAAAACTTTAAGTTTATGACAAACAGCCTTAAAGTATTTTATTAATTTAACTCCTGGCTGTTCATATTGGTATGAATGGGTTGTATGAGATTAAAATGGCCTCCGTGAATGCAAATAGCATTCAGTTAGAAGGAAAAAGTTTTGATTTATGCTCTATTTGAATTTGCATTTTATGATGTGTTTTTGCAAGACACTAGACTGCATGCTAGGCAGGAGATGGATAGAACCTCCTTGGGGTGAAGGGGGTGGCTCAGTGGTCCATCGGGGACGACCTTTGCAGTGGTGTTGGTATATGTATAAATAATTCCTCTGCCAAACTTATACAATCTGTGAATATTTTTCCTGGCGGGGCCCTCATGACAGATGTCACCCCCTTTATGATTTACCTTGCCAACTCATCAATATGTATGCCCCACGAACAAAAACAGCCAAAATAGAGCTTTTTCAAACCATACAACCATATCTATTCACCACTAGATATGTTTTTTCTAGGGGATGATTTTAATTGTGGGTTGTACCTGAAAGACAGGGGCCCACTGACACAGAAAATATACTGTGACACAAACTGCTTGAATGCCCTGATATCTCAAACTGGGTTAATAGTTGCTTGTGCACATCTAGGTAAACCTGACAAAACCTATTTCGAGACACGTTAGCCACAAGAATTGATTTTGGGCTCATATCCCCTTTTTGGGAATTAGACATGCTAAACGCTCCTTGTTGCTCCCTCAGATCATGCTGCGATAGAGATTGTGGTCTCTAACTATGATGGGATGCAGCAAGGTCCAGGAAATGGCGGTTGAACCTGGAACTTCTTTCTTTACCTATGGTAAAGAAGGCCGGTTTATGTTTATTATTTAGTTTTGTTGACCGGGTAAGTGCACTAGACAAATCCAGCCTATTTTAAGGCACGTCCTGGGAGAGGGAATACAGATGAATGTCAACTGACCTTGAACCAGATTAAGCTGTTGGTGGTATTTTTAGTGAATGAGGGAAATTTGGCCAGGACTATGGGAAATTCCTCTACTCTTCAGAGGAGACCTCTGTCCAAGATGGCGGGCCTTTGCCTTGCCTTCTGAGGAGGGAGCTATGGAGGTGGGAGATTTGGTCTCTGCTCCTACCTCTGAACAAATGGAGACCACGATGCTAACTACTGATGTTTTGCCTGTTGCTGTTCCTACTTCAACTTTAGGTTCTGCTGCTCATACTAAGGCTGCTATACCTAGCCCTCTCTTACTTCTTATGGAACTGACTTGCTGACCTGCGTTACTACCGTCAACTTACTGGAGGATTTTACTTCATCAGATTCTGAAAACCACTGTCTGACAGCACAAGAGATCCAGGAGCATTTTGCAAAGGTGGAGCACCGTTTTGCTAGTGCAAAACTGAAAATGCACAGAGATATGCAACGCCTGAGAGCCGACAGCACAGATGCATCTTCCACTCAGGTGGAAGTTCTTAAAGATTCTCCTGACTGGTCTCCTTTACTGCCTGTTGCTGTGTCAGGCTCTGACCTGACTAGTGCATTGGGAGCTGAAACCCTACTGCCTGCTCCCCTGCCGCTTGCAGTACAAACAGATTTGGTTTCCTTTTCACTACCTGCTTCCATTACATCACAGAGTTCCTCACATGTACAAGACTTATTTACAGTAAATGCTCCCCTGCCACCTGTAGTACAAACAGATTCATTTTCCTTTTCACTACCTGCTTCTATTTCATCACAGAGCTCCCTACATGTACAAGAATCATCTACAGTAAATATTAATGAACAACCTACCTGGACTGTTGAATCGGCGCTGAGAGGTGCTGGCTGGGTCCAGGGTACTGTCCCAGGAAGTTGGAAGTCTCATCCATCTCCAATTCAGTCCCCCCGCCCTGAAGATTTTCCAGAGCTACAGAGCAAGATAGGTGCTTCAAAAGTCACTACTGACCCCTTGTGTCTCCCTCATGAACTGGAGCTTACACAGAACCCTGTGTTGGATTATCTGAAGGGTTCTCCACCTCAGATTTCTCTTTCTACTACGTCTGTAGAGGGTTCTGGCTCCCCACCACCACAGACCCTCCCCAAAAGATTTCAGGACTGGGGCGCTCATATTCTTCTTTCTTTAAATTTCCAATCCAGGCTGCTGAGAGACACAATGCTGTTAAGCGGCATGATCGGAGGGTTACCTGAGCCACCTGATCGGGTCTATATGTAGCATGTACGCTGCTAAAGGATTCTTTAAAATGTTTTTCCCATTAAATATATGCGTTAATTCATATCTCTGGTGAAACCACGTTTGACATTAGTTTCCAAACATCTAGGGGACTTGAGCGTTTTTGGTCAGAGTATAATTCTCTGCAGACTACTGCATTATGGACCCCATTTCAGGCTATTCCTCTTTCTAAACCCACTTTTAAGGCGATCACTATTCTGTTTCGTAATGAAGGAGTTGAGGTGGAGGATGTTGTGTATTGGCTGAAACAGCGTTGTGACGTCCAGGGACAGCCTGAAGCTATTTTGGATACCGAGAACATTTGGACTGGGGGCTGGAAGTTTAAAGTCTTATTCGATCTAATGATTCTGGGGTTGTACATCTGCCTAACTCTTTTTCATAGGCCGAGATAGGGGTTCTGTTCTACCCAGTTCAGCGAGAAGGCTTGCTATCAGTGTGGTGACCCTGCACATCTTAATAATGTATGTGATAAAATGAAATGCAATGTCTGTGGGGAATTGGGCCATGTGAGGGCACACTGTTTGAATAACTTTAGATGTAACCTATGTGACAAACAGGGGTACACCTTTCAAAATTGTAAATGGGCTGCACATAACCAGGAATTTCACGGAGTGGAGTGGACCAGTGCTTTATTATTACACAGGCGCAGAAGGCTCATCTCTGGACCACCTTGGTTGTACCTCCCTAGGGCAGTCCAGCCCTTACTGCAGGCTTCAGTGCCTGTTGTATCCTCTGAGGTTGTACTCCAGATGGTTTCCTTCACGGATGACCCTTGCCTGAGATTTCTCCTGTCCCTGATCCTGCCCAGTCTAATTTTCTGTTCTGGATCCGGTCCCAGATCCAGGTACTATGCCCCTCCCGAGTGCTTACAAATGTTATATGTAGAAGGTCATAGAGAAATAACCCTCAGGTTGCACCATCTCCTGTGAGTGGTCCGAACCTCCCAGTGCCCTTATCTAATTCTTTTGAACTTCTCCAACCCCTTTCTGATGATGCTGGAGGTGAGTCGGACTCTTCCTCCATAGCTTCTTCTCTCCCTGACAGTACCACTGACCCTGAGTTGCAACTTGGCACTGGCCTTTCTCAGAAGCAAAAGGCCAGAGTAAAACTTAAAGGGAAGAAGGTGGTTGGGAAAAGGAAATTGTAAAATGTATTTTTTGTCTGTTTTCCTTTTTTTTGTTGCTATGTTTCACTTTGTTTGCCATACTATTAATGTAAATAGTATGAAGCGTATGGCTAAAAGGAGATTGATTTTTTCCTTTCTATGGCTTTTGCCTTTGGGTTTAAATCTATTACAGGATACAAGACTTCATACTACACATGAGATCCGACAAGCACAACAGGACTGGTTACTGGTCCTTCTTTTTGGTCGATTGGGCAGGATTCTTGTTCGGGACTGAGAATTTTAATTAATATCCTAGACTTCCGTTTGCTAAAATTGTTTGATGTAGCCCCTGGTAGGGTGTTTATTATAGATTTTGTTATTGGGTCCTGTCCTTACTGGGTGATAAACATTTATGCCCCCTCAAATCAAAACTGAAGCATAGCTTTACTTGCTTTGCTTCATCCTTATTGCATACTTCCTTTCAGACATTGTTTGCTGGTGACCTTAATTGTGGCCTGAGTCTTCAGGATAAGAGCTCCTTTGCTGCTACAAAGAAACTGTTTTGTGATTCCCACAAATTGGGTAAATTGGTTTGAGATGCCCATTAACGGACTCCTATCTCTCCTTTACTACACAACACCCTACCTTCCAAAAGGGTAAACTAGCCACTCAGTATTGATTATGTGTTTTCCTCTCCTACTGTACCAATTGTTTCTGCCAAAGTTCAAGCGGTTGAGTTTTCTGATCATAAGCTGCTTTCTGTTGATTTTGGTTCTGTTGTCACTTCCCATTAAGGTCCAGGTATTTGGAAATTCAACACATCTTTGTTGCAGATTCCAATGTTTATGCAGTGCCTCCTGTCCTTAGTACAAGCCGTAAATCTGTTTTTGTTTGTTATGAAGATCCTGTTCAGTGGTGGATAGACATGAAACATGATCTGGTCACTTTTAAAAACTTACAGTCATTTAAAATGTAGAAGGAATACCTAGACTATTTGCAGAACAGGGTACATTTTCAGTCATTATTAACCATAGCATACATGACAGGGCAAGACCTTACTCAACAAATAAAGTCCTACAGAATGATATGTTGCCTTTCCAATTATGGCAATCACAACAACTTTATAACCAACATAAATTCTGTACTGTTGGAACACGTGATGTTATTTGTCCTTTTGAATATAATTTCCGTCAGTCTGCCTGAAAAATATGATGTGTCTTCTAAATTCAGAAGGGACCTTATGTTCCTCACAAACTGAGATTTGTCATATTGTAACAAAGTATACTACAGCCCTTTTTCTCCCTCCCTGCTGTGGCTGGTAACAGTGTGACTTTGTATAGTGGCCTTGATATCCCAGCTCCCTCACAGCTATGTCAGGACCAGGCTTGTTATCCTATCATGGAGCAGGATTTGACACTGGCTATTTCTTCATTACCTGTACAGAGAACTCCTGATCTGGATGGTCTCCCTGCTGGCTTATTTAAGGTGCTGGGTGACCATTTAGCCTCAGAACTTACATCTGTGTTTAATTCTCTGTTAACATGTGAATCTCTCCCTTTGGAATTTACTAAAGGTACTTTGACTTACATTTATAAACAGATAGGTGATATCCATTCTCTAGAGAATTGGCAACTTTATGTATGTTGAACACCGACTTTAAGCTCTTAATGAAAATTATTGCGAGCGTTTGGTGAGGATAGCGGAGGTGGTTTTGTATCCCACCCAATCCTGTTCTGTGCCCCAAAGGAGAATTTCTGATCATTTGATCCTCTTACGAATTATTTTCTCATGGCTATGCAGGTCTGGCTTCGGACTTCTTGTTTCTGTAGATCATAAGGCTGCTTTGGATTCAGTTAGGCATGATTTTTTATGGGAAGCACTTTGTTTCTGCATGTTACCTGATGTTGTAGTGCGCTGGATTCATGCTTTCTATAGAGCGGTTACTGTTGTGCCTGTAGTGAATGGTTGGATAGGACCCATGATCCCCATAAAATGGGGTGTTCATCAGGGCTGTCCTTTAAGCCCGTTGTTATATGTATTTTTTCTTGATGTTTTACTCCGTCGACTGAATACTAATTCTCAGATTCAGTCTATTTCTAGTTGTGCCTTATGCTTGCCTTATAAGGCGATCACATATGCAGATGACGTTTGTTTTCTTGTAGCTGATGCAGCCTCAGTGGTTCATTCTCTCTGTGAGTGCTCTATTTTTGGAAACTTCTCTGGTGCTGTTTTAAATTATACTAAAAGTTTGGTTATTCAGGTAAGTTCAGCAACCTCCCCCTCGGACCGTATTGGCCCGTTACGTTTAGCTGAGGGCCCTATTCGCATTTTGGGAATTTTTTTGGGACGTGGGACTCAGATTTGTTTAACTGGAATGTTAAACTGCAACAAAGGTAAACTTCAGGTTGCCTCCTGGAACCGAGGCAGATAGGAAAAAAAGAACATGTTTTCTTAATTAAAAACTATTTGACCTCTGCTTTCCTTTTTCTGAGTTATGCATCCCTATTCCGACAGCTAGAAACTGCTGTCTTTAGCCTGTTTTTCAGGCTCTTTGGGGTAGTAGGTTGAACCCGATAAGCGGAATATCACTTATTTACCAATCCCTGAGGGTGGCGTTTGTATGGTTAACCCTTTGTTATTTTTTTCTTGTATTTTTTTCACAGCAAACCTTAGGCCTTTATTGATTCATGCCCATAGGGGGTGGGAACCTTGGTCTTATGACTCTTGCAGGATTTGGTTTCATCAATGGGAAACTAATTCCTTAACTGTGTTAAGACAAACTGTTGGTATACCAACTTACGTGAAACATATGTTTTTATGTCTCAAACAATGGAAGGTGTCTGTTCAGATGTTATTAAATCATTCACATAAAGTTTTATATAAGAAATTACTCCTGACGGTTTGTGCTGTATCAGTATCCTTCGATAAGTGTCCTGGTCAACACCTCCTTCCCTTTTGTTATTGTGGAAATGTAAGAGGGTTCCAGCCAAAATGTGGGATTTTCATTGGCTTTCATGCCATGAAAGATTAATGTAAAATCAAATCATAAACATAAAGCAGTCCCAAGATAGAATGTGTTCTCTCGCTTATTATGTATTACAGAACTTGAAACTATCCCTCATTTATTTTTGACTGTTTCTTTATCAAAAATTGGTGGTCCTTTTTGGCACAGGCATGGGATACTCCCTTGCTTCAGTCAGTTACTTATCTGAATTTTGTATAAGGGTTTTTCTCCCAGTGGTCAAAATGGCACCAGGACACTTTAAACCTTGTTTTTGTCTGCATTAAATGGAATATTTAGATGGTGTGTTGCATGTCTTCTTTACAGCAAAAGAACTGCTCTATTTAGACTCGAAAAAGATGTACAAGATTTAAAGAAATTTATGAGCATGAAGCGTTACTCTATACTCAGATATGACACTTTTGGAACTTTGGAAAGCTTTTCCTTGGATCACTGACTCTGATTTTGCAGTTACCTGAATGATTGTATAATACTTATCCTGTGTTTCCTTTGTTTTGTATTATGCTTTGTGTACTATTGTATGAGTTTTGTCTCAATATAACTTTCCCCTACTCTTTTCCATAAGTGCCATGGGGTCTTTAACATCCACCTGAACTACCACCAATACAGGCAGATGGGACCTTGGTTTAATGTCTGAACTGAAAGATGGCACCTCAGCAGTGCAGCACTCCTCATACTGCACTACAGTATTGTCAGTACTGGTGATATGTAACTGAACCCACAGCCCTCTGATCTCCCGGCCTCAGAGGCAAGTGTGTGCTATCTCCTGAGCCACTGACACTGACATTTTTCATTACTGTTTCATTACTTGAAGCTTGTAAATCGGTAAAATTTTATATGACACTTCTCAAGCTTGGTGGGAGGAGACAAAATGGGATATAAACGTATTTTCAACGCATTGGAAGGTTGAATGGAAAATTTAATAAAGATCTGTACCAGGTATATAAGGCACAGTTCCAATACTTAGTCTTTCAGGCTTCCGGGGTAATAAATTCTTGCAGACCCTGGTAGAAACTAAAAAGAAAATGAATGATTTTCAATATAATCGACTCAAATCCTTGGAACAAGAACGTAAGTTCGGGACTCAAGGGTCACAGGATTTTATGTACTCATATTATTTTTGTGTTCCCAACAGCAACATCATAAATGGATGACTACAGTGAGAGATACACAGGGTACTATGTTTACCACAAAAACAGATATATTGAAGATTGTAGATGACCATGTGTGTTCACTTTTTAATGTTCAGGAGTCGTCTAATGATATCTACATGGCATGGCATGGTTGGATGGGTGCCATCTACCACAAGCCCTGCTGTCAGACAAAAAGGCACTTACACCACTTCTTACACAATCCGAAATAATGGCCACATTAGCACAAGTTAGGGACGTCTCCGCCCAGGAAAGGACAGGATCCATATGAACTCTATAACATTATATTACAGTATTTCTAGAATTGTTTCAAGATATTCTTTCTTCCAGGAAGTTACCTGACATAATGGAAGAAGGGCTGGTGATTTTTATTATAAAACTGGGGATAGGGCAGATTTAAATAACTGGCGTCCCATTACTCAACTTAATACTGATTTTAAACTTCCTACTAAATTGTTAAATAACAGACTTTTGCTTTGTGCAAGATCTCTTATTCATCCCTCCCAAACATGCACTATTCCTGAATGGAGAATAACAGATAGCTTACTCCTGTTAAGGGAAATAATGCATCAGGGCGAGTCAGGGGAACTAGCAAGTTTTATCCTTAGTTTAGACAAGGCAAAAGCCTTTGACAAAATTGGTAATAAATATCTTTAAAATGCTTAAAAAGGTATGGGATTCCAACTACTTTTTATATCCTGGATACAGTCCTGTTATGCAAAAGCTATGGCACAAACCTATTCTAATGGGTGGATAGGGAAAAAGGTAGGGGTAAAACTGGGAGTCAAATAAGGTTGTCCCTTTAGCCCACTGCTCTGTCTTTACACTAGACCCACTAATACGATGAATCAACGATAATTTAGATATCCAGGGTTTCATTTTAGCACCACTAAGAAATAAAGAGCATAGCCTATGCAGATGATATCTGCTTTATAGTGGGAGATTTAGCATCTGCTTTTAAGTGGGACATACACTTTTGGATTTTACTGAATCAACAGGGGCCCAAGTAAATTTTGCAAAAAGCAAGTGTCTTTCCTTTGGCTGTGTAAATTTCTTTGAATCTACACATATTGGGATACCAACGGTAAAAGATACCTGTACAACCTTAGGATTACTCTTCAGCACAAGGGATTTAGCTTTGCTAAATTGGAATTCTAAATTGCCATAGCACAAGGGAAGGTCACAATTTGGAACAAGTGGAGCCTATCAAAGTTAAAATGAGTATATTTGGTCAAAACCTTCCTGCTGCCTGTTTTTCTCTACCTTAGTGCAATTTTAGTTTGCCCTCACAGCGGAAACTAAATTGTAAAGTTGTTTTTCCTGTGTGTGGGGTGGCAGACTGAATCCCATTAAAAGGAGTTCATTATTCAGGGACAGCCAATATGGAGGGCTTAAAATGGTTAACCCCATTGTATTTTTCTTTACGATGTTTGCAGGTACTAATTTTAGGCTGATGCTGACAGGCCTCAGTAAAAACTGGATCCCATGGGTACAGGATTCTCTTGCTGAGATACTTCCGTTTTGGCCAATACACTCTAGTATACCTAAACAAAGAACTTTACAAAATCTCATAGAGACATTTAAGTGTGTTTTGGGAAGATAAAACTCTGGGGCCTAGCACAGGAACATTTCATTAAATATAGTAGGAAAGAACTGTATACTTACATCATTAATACCTTTTTCAAGAGACAGCATATTTTGATTCAAAACAAGTCTTGGAAAAACAATCGATTAGCAAGATGTTAACATTCCCTGCATTCCAATACATATATGGGATATCATGTAGGCTTTCCTTACATGGGAAATTAAATGTTAAAGGGAACTTAAAACATAAAGTCGGAGCATCGTTATTGCCCTAGGGATACATGTTTGGTAACCATAGAAACAATGGAACATCTATTTTTATTTTGTCCCTTTGTCCAGAAATTTTTAAACCTCTTACAAATTAAATGACCTACATCACCCTTCTATAATTTAACCCTAGATATTTTAAATTTAGGAATACTTTCTTTTTTATGGACTAAGCACGATACAGTTACACTCTGGCTGTTTTTAGTTTGTTTCAAATTTTACATCTGGCATGTGAGATGTAGGTTGATGATTCAACAAATATGTTACACAGAAAAACAATTGTTTCATATGATTGATAATGCAGCTCAGAAACTCAGAGCTTCAGACAGTGAGTCAGCACCACCTAAGGTATTTCAGTCTTGGTGGCACAGTAAAAGTGGCTCTAGTTATTTTCTGAGGACTTTTGGAAAGCGGTCGACCTTGACTTTAATTATAGAAATATGATTAAGGTTACAGGAAAGATTTTTGTATGCAGCAACACAATTTTGGCATACTTTAATTGAAGAGTTGGATGGCCTTTAGGGTGAGATTTTTTTCTAAATATAAAAATAGGTCCTTTCCATATAGAATGTTCTGGAATATCTATTTTCTTCAGTTTAATTTTCTCCCCTTTGGGAAGCAATCAATAGTGTAGAACTAACAGTGTTAGTTAATCCTTTTTTTGTTGTTTAGAACTATGTTATAATTTCCCCCACTCGCTTCATATGAAGGGGAGGGGTTTCTAGTGTTACGATTTAAAGTTAGATTCAAATAATCTTTGACAGTAACTGGAAAAAGTATGACTGTGATAATTTAGTTGCATTTTCTGAGGTCTAGTTTAATTGGGGGAGAGTTCGCACTTTTTTTAGAATTCATTGTATTTATAGAAAAAGAAAAACAACATAGTCTCCTATTCCTAGAAGGGAGGATTTTGATTTTGCCTTTGTTTTGGTTTAAAACTAATGATTCCTTTCTGGGTGTTGCTATTTTAAGTTTGAAAGACAATCTGAGAAGGTATGAATATAATACTTTATTTCTTCCTACTCCTTTAGTGGGGTGGGGGGGTGTTGTAGTCTATGCCAGCTTTTAGGATTTCCCTTTTTGGGTATCAAATCATTATTTGATAGTGACGTATGGCTGGGATAATTTTCCTGGATTTGCTTTAATTTTGAATTTCTTGTTTATGATTTATAAATTATTTTGGGTGAATTAACACTCCTTGTAACCTTTTGTTTTTTTTGGAAAAAAACAAAAACAAAACCCCTACTCTTTTGGTGATGGTGGTGGTGGGGTTCTTTGTAGTTTTATTTTTTTAATTTCTGGTTCACAAATGTTGACCGAAAAAATGACCGTGTATGAACATAACACTTATTTGGGTTTTCTTATGATTTGTAAATTATGTTGTGTAAAGTTAACACTGTTAGTCATAATTTTTTGTTGAAAGTTATAATAAAAATACCCTACTCTTTTGAGAAATGCCATGGGATCTTTAACATCCAACTGAACTACCACCAGATCAGGCAGATGGGACCTCGGTTTAATGTCTCATCCAAAGGTGGCACCTCAGAGTGCAGTGCCCCCTGCTGTACTACAGTGTCAGCACTGGGATTTACAGTAAACCAAGTGCCTGGCACTCCCCAGGATAGCACTTCTTCGAGGGGCAGCAAGCAGGTAAGAAGACCCCACTGGGGGCTACATCATTCTTTCACATTCAGAATGAAAATGACTTATGCAGTCTCTAGGGGTTCAGAATGCTATTGTACCACAGAAGGATATACTCACATTCCATGACCTTTGAAATGTGGTACAACAGCATTTTTAGAGGGATGGAATTCTGTGCAAAATAATGCTCTACTATATATATTGTATTACTGATGTATCCTCATAGGGTATGCAAAGATGGTATTCATATATTTTCTAGCATGACTGAGTTTCTTTTTATCTGTGTTCATATTTGATAGGCATACTAGCCCAATCCCAGCAATATTTAAAGGTAACTTACACAGGAAACAGCTTTTCTACAGTACTTGCAATCACTTGGTGAATGTCAGACAACCAAGGTGGTGAACAGATGGCTGTTCCGGCTGCTGTCTTACCTGCCAGGTTTTTGCTCAATGTGTGTCTGGGGTGGGGTGGAGTGTCAGGTGGAGTGTCCAGAGTGGGAGGGTCAGGCGATCATCTGGGAGGAAGGAGTTCAATACATTATCAGGGAACAGGGTTATAAGGTAAGAATGGGTGATCGGGGATAGGTGTTCGCTAGACTATCATGGAACAGGGTTCATTTTTTTAATATTTATGTTTATTCAGTTTTATACAAACAAACATCAAGCATGCAGGAATCAAAGTACATGTAAGAGCCAGCCAGGGCTCTACCGAGGGCCACCAGATAGCCCAGCAGAGCACTATCGGTTGGGTGTGAACTTGGGAACTACGTTGGGTGGTTGGGGTAGGGGCAGTCGACAGCGCTTCAGCCAGCGGAAGGTGGTGGTCAGTTCTGCCACTGTAGTCACCCCTGTGCAGTGTCTCCCCTACAGAGCATTGCTATGTAGAGATGCATGACCTATGTCAGACACCAGGGGAGGAGGGAGGGATAAAACATTAAAAATAGAACTATGTTTTCTTAACCCACTAGCATGACAGCCCTCAGTGCTCTTGAGTCCTGCACCATGTGGATCTCCACCAGCTGGACAGTGATAGGAGCCGCAGTAGGGGGTGGGGTGGCTGGTCAGGGGCCCAAAGAAAGGTAGAGCTGGTGGGGAGGGGCAAAAAGCTCAGTGGAAAAGAAAAGAAAAAAAAATCTTCAAACAGGAGATAATGACTTGTCATCTTTTGTTACATACTGCAATTAAAGAGAGGAATGTCCAAGCATTACAAAGAACAACTGTCCCAATAAAGATATATCCCAGCTATAGCTATTATGCAGCATGAACCATGCACTATGTCCAATAACAGGTCTACAAATTAAGTGCCTTCACTTTCCGTGAACCAGTGGCATACTGTAAACCCATGTAACTGCAATCATGAATCTTAAAGAGCACCTTTGCTCTTGTGCCAACAACCTGGGTTTCAGAAGCGAACTCTGGAGCTTGGAAGCTGGGGAGGGTGGCTGGGGAGGGTTGGGGTAGTGGTGCCACATGGCAGCACTCACAGTCAGGGGAAGGTAGTAGCCTGGTTCTGTCCTGTTCAGTGGGTCAAGGAAGCTTGTCTCCTCAGCAGAACATTACTATGTGCATGTGAGATTCTGTGCGTAGGGACACCAGGATAGCCACGCTCTGCTTACAGGAGTCTATTCCAGAATCAAACACTTGCCCCATCCAGGAATGTCAAAGTGATGTTATTTGTGCTAAAGGGAGGTGTGTTTCTTGTAAAAAGGCCACATCTACCTGCAGCTTATGAAGGTGCAGAAGGATTTTGGAACATTTTGTTGGTGATTGAACTCCCTTAATATTCCACGAGCAGTAACTATAATTGTGTGCCATAATTAAATGGGATATATAGCATACTTTGGAAGAAAACATATGCTCCATAGTAGAGCTCAATATTGTATATCTCAAACCCACTAACTTCCAAAGACACACCTCGTCTTCCCACCTTTCATCTCTCCCTACCTCCTACATTCTTGTAATAAGTAACAAGTGCATAATACAACACTTTAGCCCATGTAAGTCATAATAATCTTTATTCTCCACCCCCCCCCCCCTCCAACCCTTGGTCCCACCCTACCATCCTCCCCACAGTGTATAAAACAGGTCCCAACAGTTAGTCTCCCAATAACCCCTTCCCACTCTATACTGAGGCACAAATAGCAAGGATATAAACTGCAATAACAATAACAAACCCCTCCAGTTAACCCTCTCCCACCCCCTAGGTTTAACAGGTGCATGAAACTCCCACCAACCATGGTATCACACCCAACCACCCCATCCCCAATTGGCACAACAGTATGCATTCTACCAACCATACATAGCTTACCTCGGCTATGAAAGCCAGCTCTAACCATATCAAAAGTAGAACAGTGTAAAACAGCACTTAAGATGAATAAGAATTGAAGGTAACAAGCAATATATATTGCTAACTTTGCCACAACAAGGATAAATTATAACCATATAGTGTAAAAATGGCTAAACAACAATCCCCCCTCCCCCCCCCCGAGTCCTGTGTTAATGGCTACAAGGTATAACAATCAAGCAGCCCTGGGTTCATAGCACAGGTGAAGCCCTTCTTCTAGACAAAAAAAGAAGAGAGAGAGAGAGAGAATCCTACCTGCACCAAAACCCAGTAAGATTCGCTCACCCATCCAGAGACTGAAGGGCATCTGGCATACATCAGAGATGAGGGATCCAACACGTCTCGGGTCTGCCAGCACTATTTCAGAAAACATACTGTAGCTGAAAGGACCCCATAGTTATGACATGCTACTTCCCAGAGACTTAGTAGGACACTGAAGCACAGTGATAGCCCCTTCCCCAACATGTGACTCTATTACCATTTTAAATATACAGGATTTAAAAAAAATTAGAAACCAGTAGACCTGAAAGGTCTGGTAAAGCATTAGATTTAGCAATCTTACCTCTGGTTTTACATTGATGGCCTAACTGTAAAGAACAATGGAGGACAGACAATGAATACTGGCTGTGCAGAGATCACCATTCTTTTATCTGAATGCTGAGGTGACTCTGCATTTAAAATTCCAAGAGGCCATCTCAGACGACCCACCTCAAACTCCCTGACTTTCTATATTCAAAATAACAGACCCAGAGATTACTATGGAAAAGAGTGCAGAAAAGAAACCACATTTGGAACAAAATAGAGAGCATCAAATCCTTGAGGAAAAAGTTGCCAGATAGGGTCCTGCTCTGACTTACAGCCCTTTCATTAAAGCAATAAAATATACCACTTAGTCACGTATATCTGGCCTAATATCTTGAAGTCTGACAGTGGCGACAAATCATCTTTGATTTGGCTGAGATGTTTAGCAATCTCACCCAGATCTCCCAACACATCAAGTTTGCCTTCAAATACAGATCTTAACTCTGCACACAGCTCTGTATCATAGGTGATTCCAAACCCATGCAATCCTGTCCCACCAGCATTAATACTCTGATGCCACTGGCAGGTGCAAAGCTGAGGTCAGGAAAATAAAATATTTGCTGTCCCTCTATTAAAGAAAATCTCCCTTTATTTTCACCGTTCAGCACTGCTTCCCTGGAGTTGAAGACACCATGAGAACCAAAATCATATGAGGTGTTTCTGGGTTGTCTAGTCCTTTTTGTAGAGTAATTCTGCACTTGCTGTATGAGACCCAGCCCAAAAATATTAAACAAAGAGGCATAGAAAGTTTTTTTTTTTTTTAATATTTTTTATTTTTCTTCATGGTACAATTAATTTCAGATACAGCATACATAGCACATGAGTAAATACATTTTCTTATTATATCCATTTATGTACTTGATAGTTAGGATCTTGCACAAAAGACCATATGTTATCTATACATAATTGACATATGCAAAAGCATTCCAGTAGTATTTCTAATACAAACAGCTTTACTATACTAAATGGCAATTAGACCTCTCTTTTCCTTTCTCTATCCCAACCCTGTTTCTCTCTATTTCTCTTATATAGTGAAGGTAACATCATCATGGAACAAATGTTGGGTCTCAAGCTGAATTATAAAATACCTAAGCCCTCTACCTAATTTCAAACTGTGCAGTTCTACCCATTGTCCCAGCAATCATGCATTCTAATGTATAATGCTCCACCAGCATGTTATGCCAGTCTTCTACAGTTGGTGGCCTAGTTTGTTGCCATGAACGTGTAATCACTTTCTTAGTCAACAATAGATAGGTGAATAAAAGTGAACCTTTCTGTACTTTGTTCCCCTCTGGTGGTACTGATATCAAAGCCAACTCTGGTGTCAGTATTAACTCTGATAAGGCTTTTGTTACATCTTGCCAGAATGAACTGACCTTTGCACATTCCCAAAATATATGGGCCTGATCTGCCATTTGCTTCCCACATTGTCGCCAACATTCCCCTTCCTGTGTTGGAAAAGCCTTCACCAGTTTAGCTGGTGTACTGAAATACTAATTACGAGTTTTCTGTGCGAATTCCCTCCAATATGGGGCCAGTGAAATTCTCAACGAGGGTCGAACATATGTTAACCATTGCTCATATGTGACTCTGTTAGGTAATTCTTTATTCCAGGCCACTAACACTGTCTCCGAGGAATCAGCTATAAATTCTCTAAGGCTTTTGTATAGTAATCCTATTAAATGTTGCCACATTGTCCCCAGAATAGATACGATTATCAAATTCAGCAGGTGAGGGAGAGGATTTGGTAAACAACTCCTTTCTGGTCCCTTGTGTATCAAGAATGTTCAAACCTGTAAATATCTATAGTATTCTCTACTGGAAAGACCAAACTCCTGCTGAAGCTGAGCAAAAGGTACTACCCACTGTCTGCCTAAAAACTGGTAAATAAACAAGAATCCCTTTCTATGCCAGTGCTGAAAGACCAAATCAAACAGGGCCGGTAAAAATTCTGATTCTGCAGATAATATCCTCAAAAAAATAAAATAGTGGGTCCAGGGTCGACAAGGTTCTAATTTTATACCACATTCCCAGAGTCTGCTGCACCCCCATATAATACTCTGTACATTTTTGGAAGAGATAATGAAGGAGGAAATATCACTACATGTGGATCATGTAAATCATTAAGAGTAAGTTCTATCTGTTTCCAGGTTGCCTGACAAGTCGGGTTCAGCCATGCCAAAATCTGAGTTATTCCACTGCAGTGGCATAATATTACAAATCAGGCAGATTCAAACCTCCCTTTATCTTTTGGTAGCTGCAAAGAGAATAATCTAATTCAGGACTCGTCACTTCCATACAAATCTAGATAAGGTCTTATTCCACGAGGTAAAATAGACCTGCATGGGAACCAGAGGATTGTCTAAAAATGTATAATAGCTATGGTAAAATATTGTATTGTATTGTTTCAATTCTTGCATAAAAAGAAAGTTGCAGTTGTGACCATTTGTATATATCTGCTTCCAGTTTCAATATAAGAGGTTCATAATTTATGAGGGCCAAATTTTGAAGTTTTAGAAGCAAACAAATGCCAATATATTTTATTTTTGTGCTCCTCCATTTGAATGGCATTACAGTTTTAAGGTTAGCAGAGAGTATAAAATTAAAGGCCAGCACTTCTGTCTTGGTAGTAATTACCACATACCCCGAGACATCCGAAGACTGTGCCAGGATCTCTGAACCTTAGTTAAAGATCTCTCTGGTTTAGTTAGTGTAAGCAGCACATCATCTGCGTATAGAGATGCCTTGTAATGTTTCTCAATCAGGTCAGGCATAGAAAGTTTCAATGAAGCAGTGATGTCTGCCCCTTTTGTGCCTTCAGGGCCACCAAGGGGAGGTGGTTTGATACCCTGGGGGTGTTTTCAAAGGTGTTCCAACCAAGTGCAGCAGCTTGTTCTCCTTTATGAGTCCAGTTACTGATTTGTTGCTGTTGTCTACTGCTACTGCTGCTGCCATAGCTGAAACTGCATCCATTTTATTTTCAGTAAAGTCACTTTAGACATTAAAGCTTCCATATGATATTTAATTTTCCTCACCGTGTCCACAAGAAGTGGCTATAAATGCCTACCCCAGTTCACTTGGAAGCACACAGCAAATTTCTCAGTTTCCCCACACCTGACTTACTTCAAACTGCTCAGCAAACTGCTTTATTTTTTAATCATTGTTACTGAGAGCACAGAGTCCACTTGCATACATACATTCTTTTTAGACATAGTCCTGGTAGTACATCATGAGTACACAAAAAGATGAAACTATAAATAAAAGTAGAAGACAAAAGGTGTATCTTAATTGTTGACAATAATACCATTTTTGGGTATTAAATAATGTAGTCTTGGTGATGGATGTTTAGCTAAAAGTTTTTATTGAAATTTATCCCATTATATTTTTCTGTATTATTGAGTGGAAGCCCAAATTTTATCAAAAGTAGCTTCACTGCCATTTTTAACATACTATACTTGTTCCAGTTCATAATATCCAACATTAGGTTTAGTAAAGTAATGAACATTGGAGGATCTTTATCCTTCCGTTTAACAATACACATTTTCTAGTGATTATGGAGCTCCAGTGTTACCAGTTTGTAAATGGTCCTATGCTAGGCTCTGTCTTGATATCATTAATGATTCTAATATGTCCAGGTTGTGAATAATGATGAGTTTTGTATCCATGTATTAGTTGAGGTTTAAACTGTTTAATCCACTTAATCCATTCTTGCCCAAGCTTATATGATTTCTGAGCAAACATAACTAAAATATCTTGTAATGCAAGGGTATTTTGGACAAAACAGTAATATGATGATGTCATTTTATTTAGTCTGGAAGAAGAATATTATCGGTGTTTAATACTAAATCATAGTTGTTGTGTTTCTGAGGCTTTAGTGTTTTGTATTATTGAGTCCAGCATTTCCATCCACATCTTACTGGTGATTGTGATGTTTAGATCTTCCTGTCATTTCTATCTTAACATATCTAATTTATCTGATAATGAGCTTAAAATATGGGTTACTCACCTGTACCTGTAGTCCTATAAGTGGTATACAGTTTACATCCACACAAAGGTAGTCTTCATGGAGACAGCTGAGTCATTGAAATATCTTCAATCTGGGGCATGGTTTGGCCTAATTCAAGATGGACACTTGATTTTATCACTTCATCCCTACCTCCTCAAGTCCACTATTTCTATCTCTATTGCAAGACTGCCCAATACTTATTGCATGGCTTCCATCTGGTTACACCCTGGACAATTGGACAAGCTACTTTCTTTTTCTTACCAACCGTGGTGAGCCGTAATTTTGAGTATTTTGTCTCGCAGGCCTCCAAACAGACTTTAAGATGGCCTCAGGCAGGAAACATCAAGCAGAACAGTCAACAATAGAAGCAATGTTTGACTGCCTCCTAAAACATATGAACAAATTAAAAGTGGCCTCTGTGCAAACTTCACAAACTCTGCAAGCAATTGATTATAAGATAGCGTCCATGGAGCAAAAAACAGTTGCCATGGAATTGGCCCTCAATGAATTACAAGCAACAAGAGAGTCATTAGAGATCTACATGCTAAAGTAGACAATCTTGAAAATCAGAGCTGAAGAAACAATTTGCACGTTATAGGCTTTTCGAAAGAAGTGGAACTTAATAGTACATCAACATTCCTCCAGCATGCCTTAACTCAGATATTAAAGCTCCTGGGGATCACTCTTTTAATACTGAGAGGTTGCACCATTCTTTGGTATCCATCTCCAGATGTGGACAGAAACCTTGCCTGATACTGGCCCATTTTCTCACCTAAGCCACTATCGAAATCATCCAACAAAGGGACAAAGAACTGGGCATAATTATGTGGCAAGATAACTAAACGCATATTTATAGAGACTTCTCCAAAGTGCTAGCTACAAAATGCAAGGCATGCACAGAAGTATGGTGAATAATGTATTGTCTAGGGCTGCTGTTTTCCTCTGTTACCCAGCTATCATGAGGGTCACCCACAATGGCATTCCTTTGGATTTTGCAACTCCGAATACTCTAATGGACTTTCTCCATAAACACTGGCCTATCAAACTGAGGGAGAATGAATGGAATGCTACTGCTTCAGCAACTGATCCTACAGAGGATGGATACTAGAGCTTGTTCTGTGCAACCCCCAAGCTCTTTAAAAGTTGCAACAGATGTGGTCTCCTGGACACCGGCACCCCATAGCTGTAGATGGCATTCAGCAAGGCTTAAGGCTAAGGCAGGTGAGAAAACTCCTTGTCACAGATCACGTAGCCACAGTCTGGATAAGAAACTGGAAGACTTTCCAATTAATCTGAATCCTTCCTGTATAGGCCAAGAATAAATATGCTGTCCTTCATATAGCTACACCACCCCCTGAGCTGCCGAACACTAATTGACTGGCTCCAACTTAAGAATTTTATGTGTCAGCTTTCGATGCTCCAGTGCCTCCAGTTCAAAATTGACAGTGGACACTTCAAGGCAACTATTGTGGCAAATCATCCACAGCCATGAGTGACCAGACAACGGAACCACAAAGGAACTGTGCAGCAGCACTACATACCCCATTGCAATCGCAGCACAGAGTTCAGATTAGTCAATAGACTGAATGACTCAGTGTTAAACTCACAAGTGCTCTCTATCTTTAGTAAAAGTGGTGTAAAATGAAGCTGCCCTGGGACTCAAGTCGTAGTTAAGTCCCTTTATTTTGGCTTTTGTTGTTCTCATGGAGATTTCTTTGATGTTTACTTCCTTTGACTGGCTGCCTTCGTCACCTAGCATTTAATCCTCTCTTAGTACTGACGTTTAAATGTTTAACTCTAAACTTATTATCAGGACTGTATGGTGAGTCATTATCTGAATTTGACTACCTCTGATTTCAGTCCAGTGTAAGGGAGATGCATGGACATGGATTTGCTCTCTGAGAGCAGGTGGTTGTATCTCTGCATAAGAAGAGATAAGGTGTACATTTCACCTATATGAGAACTAAGCTGACACATAGAAACATAGAATTTGATGGCAGATAAGGACTGCTTGGCCCACCCAGTCTGCCCATTCCTACCTACTGGATAAGCTGCAGATCCTAGTTAACCAGCAGCCTACTTCTTCCTACCCCCACCCCCAGAATTGCCTTATGACTATCCCATGCATGCTTGAGATTCCACCACTGATTTTGACTCCACAACCTCCTCCAGAAGGCTGTTTCCATGCATCCACAGCCTCTCTGTGAAAAATACTTCCTTAAATTACCTCTGAGCTGCCCCCTCTATCTTCAAATTGTGCCCTCTTGTTCTTGCACACCTCTTTTTTTGAAAGATGCTACCCTCTTGGACTTTGTTGATTCCCTTGAGGTACTTGAAAGTTTCTATCATGTCCCCCCTCTCCCTCCTTTCCCTGAGGCTATACATATTAAGCTCCTTAAGTCTCTCATCATATGTCTTCCGTGCAGACCCTGCACCATTTTAGTTGCCCTCCTCTGGACAGCTTCCATCCTGTCTATGTCTTTCTTGGAGATTGGGTCTCCAGAACTGCACACAGTACTCCAGATGGGGTCTCACCAGCTGTCTGTACAGAGGATAATAACTTCCTGTTTTCTACTGGTGATGCCTCTTCCTGTGCATCCCAGTATCCCCAACCCTCCTTGCTGCCCTCTCACATTGCTTGCCCATCTTTAGGTCATCTGCTATGACTACCCCCAGGTCCCTTTCCATTTTTGTTGTTGTTAGTATCTTCCTCCCATTGTGTACTCTTCCCCTGGGTTTTTGCTTCCCAGGTGCATCACCTTGCACTTTTTAGCATTGAATCTAAGCTGCCATACATTTGACCATTCCTCTAACCTTGCCAAGTCCCTTCTCATCCTTTCCACCCCAACCTGTGCATCAACTCTGTTGCAGATCTTAGTGTCATCTGCAAAGAGACATACTTTTCCTTCCAGTCCCTCTGCAATGTCGCTTATAAAGACATTGAAGAGGACCGGTCCTAATACTGAACCCTGCGGTACCCCACTAGTAACCCTCCTTTCTTCTGAGTGGACTCCATTTACTATTACTGTCTGTGTCCTATTCTCCAGCCAATTCTTTACCCAGGCTGTCATCTTGGGACCCACTCCCAGGCTGGCTAACTTGTATATTAATCTTTTGTGTGGGACTGTGTCAAATGCCTTGCTAAAGTCTAGGTAGGCCATGTCCACAGCCCCTCTCTGATCTACTACTTTGGTCACCCAGTCAAAGAAATCTATCAGATTCGTCTGGCATGGCCTTCCCGCTGTGAATCCATGCTGCCTAGGGTCCTGTGCCCTTCTGGCCTCTAGATACTCGACAATTCTTTCCTTTAGAAGTGATTCCATCATTTTCCCTACCACTGAGGTTAAACTAACAGGTCTATAGTTTCCTGCTTCTGCCTTGCTCCCACTTTTGTGAAGGGGAATCACATCTGCAACTCCTCCAGTCCTCGGGTACCACCCCATCCTCCCATGATTTGTTAAAAAGGGTAGTCAGAGGTGTCACTAGTTCTACCCTTAGTTCTTTTAGAATTCTGGGATGAATCCCATCAGGCCCCATTGCTTTGTCTACCTTCAGTTTTAAGAGTTCTTTCAGAACCCTTTCTTCTGTAAATGGGCTGGTATCAACTTCTGTATCCAGAGTATTACTATTGTTTGTTTTATGTACCTCCTCCTCTTCCCTTGTAAATACTGAGCAAAAATATTTGTTTAATATCTCTGCCTTTTCACAGTCTCCCTCTGCTCACCCTCCCTTCCCTTTATTAAGCCTCACTATCCCTCCCTTGGTCTTCCTTCACTCCCTGATGTACCTATAAAAGGTTTTATCCCCCTTCTTAACTGTGTTGGCTATCTTTTCCTCGGTTTGGGCCTTTGCTGTTCTGACTGCCTTCCCAGCCTCTTTTTACTTTAATTGATACAGTTCTCTGTCCTGCTCCTTCTCACGATTCCTTGTACTTCCTGGAATGCTTTCTTTTCTCTTGAACCTTCACTGCCACTTCCTTTGAGAACCACAGTGGTTTCTTACATCGTCTTGTTTTGTTTATTTGCTTCACACAAGGGCCGTTACCTCTGTGATGGCAGTTTTATTATTCATTGTTCTTCCACCCTCCTTCCTGCCCATTTGCTAGTGCATTCCTTAGGCACTCACCCATTTTGTAAAAGTCAGCCCTCCTAAAGTCCAGTACTTTTGTCTTTGTATGGCTTGACTCTGTTGCTGTGTTTATTGTGAACCATACTGTTCGATGGTCGCTAGTTCCCAGATGGCTACCCACTTCTACATCTGTGATCCTCTCTCCATCTTCATTTGAGAGTATCAAGTCTAATACTATTCCCTCTCGAGTGGGCTCCAGTACTAGTTGTCTAAGGCATGCCCCCTGTAGGGCATCTAGAATAACTGCACTCTTCGAAGTGGCAGCTGCAACTGCACTTCAGTTAACATCTGGCATATTCAGATCACCCATCAGCAATATCTCCCCTTTTTCTGCCATTCTAAGTATACTTTCTATCATTTCCTTGTCCATTTCCTCCCCCTGAGAAGGGGGTCTGTATACAACCCCTGTGCGGACTGTGGTGCCGTTGCCTGTCTCCAAATTTACCCACAGTGCTTCTTCTCCTTCTCCCTGTTTACCCTTTTGTTCTGTTGCTTTTATTCCTTCCCTTATGTAAAGAACTACTCCTCCTCCTCTTTTATCCTCCCTGTCCCTCCTGTAGATAGTGTATCCTAGTATGTTTACGTCCCAGTCATGGTTTTGTGTGTACCATGTTTCTGTGACTGCCATGATATCCAGATGTTCCTCCTCCATCAAGGCCACTAATTCAGGAAGCTTGTTACCTAGACTACGGGCATTGGTACTCATTGCTCTCCATTTTTGATGGCTTTACCTTCTGTTGCAGCATCCCCCACTGACCGTTCCTTGGTCTTTTCTCATTTAGTACCCTGTTTTGTTGGGAGAGGCTGGGATTTTTCTGCTGCTTGTCAGTGCGCCTCTTTGACTAGTTTAAAAGCTTGCCAATGAAGCATTTAAACGATTGCTCAAAGATTTGTTCCCTTCCTGGACAGATGCAGACCATCCTGCCAGTATAGGCTGGTGTCCTCCAGGTGGAACCCCAGTCCCCAATGAAGCCAAACCCTGTGCTCCACACCATTTTTTCAACCATTCATTAAACTGCATGGTGCCAATTACCCTCACCTCCCTCATGCCTATGACAGGCAGCACCTCTGAGAAGGATACTGTGTATGCTACTTGTCTTAGGCCCCTCCCCAACTCTGCAATGTCCTCCTGCACTGCTCTAACCTCATGATGAGCCAAGTCATTTGTCCCTAGGTGGACAATTATGTCCAGCTCAGAATCCCTTGCAGCTGTTGTCGTGATCCTGAGGATGCGCTTCCTGTCCCTCCAAGCCATGGCACCAGGCAGGCACCTTACTTCAGTTATCCCAGCTCCTCACAGTTCTATCCCCCTAATAATTGAGTCCCCACCAGGAGCTGCTTCCTTTCCTTGTGGTGCCCTCTGCCTCCTTCCTGTGGGCCTCCCATGTGACAGCTGTCCTCAGCCTCCTTAGTCTCCTCTGTGGGTGCATCCATAGGGGAGCTATTCTCCCCCGGAATGGTGTATGGATTGTGGAGTGGAACAACTGACTGGGTGTGCCTCCGTTCCATCATCCTCACCCTTCCTGAGCCCACTGTGGTCCAACTACTGTGTTTTCTTCACAACCTCTGAGGTAGTGGTGGTGGTGGCTGTGGTGTTCCCTGGATGGGGGAGGTTCCCTTCCTACTGTCCAGTGTGGCCTGAGGGAAGGTCCCCATACTACTGTCCAGTGTGGCCTGAGACAGGCAACTTCCTCCCTCAGGGCAGAGAGTTGTCTGCAAATAGGGCAGCATCTCAGCCTCCAGAAAGACTCCCGGAAGACTGCTGCCCCACAGCCATTACATTGCACTACTCCCCACATTTGTTTTTGTTTTTTTTGTTTGTTTTTTTTGTGTGTGATTGGTTTGTAATATAGAAATATATATTTATAGGCCCAGATATTCAAAAGGGTTGTGCCATGCGCAACAGGGTTGCGTGTGCACAACTCCAAAAATGCACCATTCTGCGATATTCAGAAGGGGCCAGTTGCGCCACCGAAAACATGCTGAGCAACAGCGCAATGGAAATGAAGACATGCACACACGAAGGGGCGGGTCCATGCATAAGTGCGCAATGCGATGTTCCAACACTTTCGCAATGCGCAGAGTGGCTCAGCCGGAAGGCAAGAGTAGCGGAATTGAGCCAAAATAAAAGGCTCAAGGAAGCGGCAAGAACCGTAGCAGGCCACAAACTGGGGAGAGAGACAGAGAGAGAGAGAGAGAGACAGGAGCTGGAAGGGCAGAGAGGACAGTGGGTCCAGGAGGAAGAGAGGCCAGTGGGGGTGCCGGTGCAGTGGAAGCAGCAGTGGGGCAGCGGGGTAACACAGGAACAGCAGCGGGGCAAGCCAGGGAGATGGACAGTGCCAGATTCCACATGGAAGCTGTAATGAGGGTGAGACACCATGCTGCAGGGGGCGTGGCCACGGAGGGCCCGTTGGCGGTATGCCCCGACAGGTGGTATCGTGCCGCATCAGCTCGAGCTGTACACAGATGTCGAGATCGTGGGCGGTACCGCCTGAACAGGGCAATACTGAGACGGCTCTGCAAGCTGTGCAGTGATATGATGCAGGCACCCTCACGACGAGTCACGCTCTCTGTCTGTGGAGACCAAGGTGACAGCCTGCATGTGCCTGCTCGCCACGGGCACCTTCCAGAGGCCGACAGGGGACACCACAGGCATTACACAGTCGGCCACATCACGCATCCTCACCCAATTCCTCAGCGCACTGCTGCCACATGCTGCGGAGTACATCCATTTCCCCAGCACCGCAGCAGAGCGTACAGCAAACATGCAGGAGTTCCACAGGGTAGCACGTATGCCTGGCGTGCTAGGGGCCATAGACTGCACCCATGTGGCCATTCGCACACCACCTGGACCCGATGGCCAGGCATATCGGAACCGAAAGGGGTTCTCCAGTGTCAACTGCCAGGTGGTGTGTGATGCCACTGGGCGATTATCAATGTCTGTGCCACACCCCTGGTGGAGCACATGATGCCTTCATATGGCACCAGTCTGCACTGTGCCATCGATTAGAGTGAGGGACATACCCACAGGACATCTAGTGGGTGAGTACACATGTATGGAATGCAAACTCTGGGCAAGGTGGGAGCCAGCACAGGTGCCATGGTAGTGGCACACAAGGATATAGGGCAATATGGACCTGACATGACACTGCTCTCCACTATCTCCACACAGGTGACTGCGGATACCCACTCCGTCCCTGGCTGCTCACACCGCATCCGGTGCCCCACGACCCCAAGCGCAGCAATGCTTCAATGGGCACATGCCGCAACACGTAACATCATAGAGTGGGTGTTTGGGATGCTCAAGGCACGCTTCCGATGCCTAGACACCTCCAGCGGTGCCCTACAGTACAGCCCCCAAAAGGCCTGTGGGATATTCCTGGCCTGTTGCATCCTGCACAACATGGCCAAAGACCATGGAATAGCCATACAGGTTGAAGAGGGGGACAGCAATGGGGACGCCAGTGGCACCGGTGATGTTGGTGATGAGCAGCCCCCCCTAGGACGGAGGGACTCCCGACTGACCTGGCAGGCCCAGCTGCACCGGGACACCATTGCAGAAGAGCACTACGCCCAACACAGGTAAGTCAAGGGGACATGTGCAAGCAACACTGTCCATGCACAAACCACAGGCACACAGGGGAACACACCGTGCATGAAGGTCAGGGAGTTGAAGGTTCCAAGCATACCAACACACCATCAGGAGGGTGAGCACTCTATGGACACACACACACACCAGGCAGCATACATGGGCAGAAGCACAGCACTGCGGAAGCGACATTGCCAACACACAGCACCACCGACCACCCCACCACCTGTACCGTACAAGTCGTGTGTCAGGACCTGGGCACCCTTGCACCTTGGTGTACAGTGCAGTGCAGGGCATCATCATGCACACGCACCTGTGGACAGCAGTTGAGAGTGTGCAGGTGGTCAGTCATATCAGCATGGTAGGCAGAGCGCAGCAGTGCACTGCCCACCATGACACACATGTACACAGGGCAGCACCAGACAGGGCCCACACTGGGAGACAGCGCAGTCAGGTAGCACTGTCCCACGGCCACCATGGATGCATGGGCGGCCCCACCATGGCCCAGCAGCACTGGCAGGCTGAGCAGGGGCCACATGGGGTGGCGCTGTTGCACCACCAGGGGTCCCACTGTACGAACGTGACCTTGCCTGCACAGGGGTCTGCATCATGCCAAACAAGCGTGCACCAGGGGTGCTCGGGATGCCACAGCAGAACCCGGCATCGACCAGGCCTGGTGTCGCACGCGCGGGAATGGGAGTGGAGGCGTACTGTGTGCGGTGTGGGTACAGGGCACCTGACAGTGTGCCCAATGCATCCGCGACAGAGACCACTGCCTGGGTCAGCCTGTCAATGGCGGCGGTCACATCCGTCCGCATAAGGACCAGCTCGGCTCGGTCCCGAGCACACTCCCTGCTATGCCACTCCACAGACACAGACAGTGCCTCCACGGACCTTGCAACCCGCCCCTGCAGCTGTACCAATTCCTGCAGCAGGTGGGTGTGCGCGTCCAATGGGTACTGTGCCCCAATGGCATCGTGACCCCCAGGGTGAGCGGTCCTGGTGCACAGCACCCCTTGAGGGTGGGCGCTGTTCGCCCAGGACCAGGTATGGGTGGATCAAAGGGGCGTGGACATGTGCCACTGCTTGACACTGTACCCGCAGACCTGGTGTGCGACTGCTGCTGCTGCCCTCTCAACTGCTGGCCCCCAAGTCCACCTGTTCCACCTCCGTGCTGGCAACAGTGCCGGACACCGACAGCCACGGTGCTGCCTCACCGTGCCAGGACAGGCACAGCCTGGGACTGTGCCAGCATGCTGGTACACAGGTGTGAACCAGGAAGGCCCAGGGGCATGTGCTGGCCTGCCATGTGTCCGTCATGGGACACACCCATCACTGCCCATTGCAGGGCTGCCATCATCAATGGTGCAGGTGCGTGCCACTGCCATAGCACAGCATGCTGGCATACCTGCATGCCAGACTGCTGAGACACAGGCTGTGCCCCCGCACCCGTATCACTGACACCAGAGTTGTTGGCCCAGCGTTCATGCTGCTGCAGTGCCTGCTGGCTGGTGGCGGAGGTGATCGCCTCCTCCACGTCCAGCAGGTCTGCATCACTGTCTGGACCCACCACCACCACCGTCTCCTGAAGACGAACAGGATCTGTAGCAGAAAGAGATACATGTGAGTGCATGTGAACAACTGCCCCCCAACACCACCACCATGTCATACCGTGGAGTGATGGGCTTCCACCTGTCTGGAATCCTCCGCCTGGTACACCCACAATGGCACTCAGCTGCATGGCCGTGACCAGTGTCTCCTCTGTTGGGGTCAGCTGCAACACCACTGGTGGGCCCCCACCAGTGCCAGCACATGCCGCCCTGATGGCTGCCACCTTCTCTTTCAGCCTCCTGCAGTCAGTCCCCATCTTCTTCTTGCATTCCTGCACGGAGCGCTGGTGGCTTCCATGCAGGTTGACAGCCCGAGCTACCCCCTCCCATGCAGCTGCACGTTCCTGAGGGGTGCCCCTCCGTCCACTCAATAGTGGCTCATCCTCCAGGTGAGGCCTGGAAGAGGGCCTCCATCTCTGCAGCTGTGAATTCAGCCTCCTCTCAGCCTCGTCCTCACCCTCACCTTGTCTCTGGTCAGTCATGGTGATCTGTATGGGTGGAAGTGGACACCTGTCACTGTGCAGTCTACAGCATTTCCCCATGAGCATAGGTGCGGCCGGGGCGGAAGCCCCCCACGTTTCTTCTCCGTATGGCAGATACTAATAGAAAAAGTGCCTTTGTCCCTTTCTAAGTGCCCTTTGATTCTCAGCCCCTCAGCCTTTATCATCCTCCGGCAACCCTGCCCATGAGCATTGTCCTGAGCATCACACAGCATGTAACCTCCTCTCCTGCAGTAACCAAATCTGGCCAGCACAACCCACTGTCGCATTTTTATAGCGCAACACATGCAAATGAGGAGTGGTGCAACTTTAATGACATGCTAATCGTGCCACTGCGCCTTTGAATGGCTGATCGAATGATTTGCATATGTCGGCTGAATATCGCGAATTTGCACTTTGCGCAATACGGAAGGTCCGGTTGAGCCAATGGCGAGGTTTGTGCCTGCGTGCTACACTGCATTGCGCATGCCCAGACAGCTTACGCATGCGTCTATCGTGCTGCAGACCTACTGAGCGTGATAGGCAATTCAGGCCATGGCCACCATTGTGCCAGTGGCGCTACAGCACTGGGCACTATATGGCGCTGTGGCAGTACTGCCGCGATGGTCCACTGTGGCACTGGTACACAGCTTGGCAGTCGCGCAGGATGCCTCTACGTCCGATGGCACTGTGCGTAGCCTTGTGTCATTGCCATGACCTTGTGTATGCCCTTTGCCCCCGGCGCGGTTCGCATGCCATGTGTACGTCCCTATTGCGCTGTCTGGTGACAGCACTATGTGAAGTGACGGCGCTGTTCGAACAGCGCGATTGGAGCCTGTGGTGGTCTATTGCGCAACATCTCCACATGGGGTTACAGTGCAGCGGGCGCCATATTGCCTGCTGTAAACTGGCTGAGATGGCTAGGAGGAGGGCAGTGAGTTGGAGCCCACTGAGGTGGCCAACCTGGTGGCCCTGGTGGAGCCCACTGGAGGCACTCTATGGTGAGGCCCCTCACCATGCCTAGGACCACGTGTGGCAGCAAGTGGCCACTGACCTGGTGGAGGTCACTGGAAGGGCGGTCTGCTGAGCAGTGCCGGCACCGGTACAGTGACCTCCGCCGGAGAGAGCCGGACATGTTGGCCAGACTGCGGGCACGTGCCAGGCGGGGCGTGGTGCCTAGGCCAGGTGAGTGTACCATCTATGCACCTATATTCTCTGTAGGGGTGTGTGTGCTTGGGTGGCTGTGCCTAGGTGCCAGCTCGAACACGGTTGGCTGTGCCAGTGTGTGCAGCTGTGCGATGGATGGTTATGGCTGTGTGGGCAGGCACTCTCACTGAGGCAGGGGCACTCTGCTTTGAGTCACACTGATGTTTGTCTCAACATATGTCTCCCACAGGCGGGATGTGAGGATGCAGGGCCGGATGAGGGAGGCCGTGCCAGGGACCGGTGCCAGCAGTTGTTCCACCCCAACAGCAGCAGCAGCGGCAGCAACAGCAACAGCAACAGCAGCAGACAGAGCTGCTTGAGCAGTGTGGTATCATGACTTCATGGATGCTATTGCATGCTGGGGAGACCAGTAGCCCTGCACAATACAACCATGCAGGAAAGGGGAAGTCATGATTCCACTATACAAGACACTAGTGAGGCCCCACCTGGAGTACAGTGTACATTTCTGGAGACAATACCTACGTAAGGACGTAGAGTGGGCAGAGAAGGTTCAGAGGAGGGCAACAAAGATGGTGCATGGCTTGCATCACGGGTCCTATGATGACAGGTTACAGCAACTGAACATGTACTCGCTGGAGGGAAGGGTGGAGAGAGGGGATATGATGGAGACATACAGGTATCTTACAGGGGGGATCAGGATGCGGGCCACACTTTTTGAAGTGAAAAAGATGTTCCAGGACTAGAGGGCATGGGATGACGATGGAGGGAGGATGATTCAGAGGACACATGGAGAAGGACTGTCTTCACAGGCGGGTGGTACAGATGGAACCCCTGCCAGAGGAAGTGGTGGGGCTGACACAATCACAGGATTTCAGACTGCAGGGGACAGACGTGAAGGAGATCTGGAGATCAGGGTAAGGGCAACAGACCTCCAGGAAACAAAAGTGAACTGACAAGCTCATATGGACAGACTGGGTTTGCCATAGGCCCTTATTTGACGACACTGTCTATGTATCTATTATGGCATGACACAGGTGACATGCATCACTGTGCAGTGTCACAGCACGTCTGTGTATCGTCACTGGTGGTTCAGGCATGCACTGGGCACATAGCTGTGTAACTGGCATCACCACGTTGCCACGTCACTTGCCAGCCTTGTTTGTACTGTGATGGACATGGGCAGTGTGTGTGGGCAGTGGTGCGCATAGCTGGTGCCGCCTGTTTGTGATGACTATGCATGTTCACTGTGGGTGGTGTAGCCATCACAGGTGCGGGAGTATTGGCTATATGGCTTGCAGGTTGGGTGGTGTTCAGGGTTGTGGTCAGTCACAGCCATTGACTGTGTTCCCTTTTCCTAGGGCCTCATTGTGCTCCTGAAGAATGGAGCAGTCACTGCATCTGGCTGACCGGGTGTCCCAGGAGAACAGAACATCCTCCAGAACATACAGCGCCATGGGCTAAGGAGGAGGCACAGCCAAGAAAGACGGCACCAGGCAGCAGAGGACCAGTCTGCTAGGCCTTAGGCCAGATCCCTCTTCTCTCCACCCATCCTCCCACCCTGCCTTCCTCTCTCCGAGTTGTTCATCCCTACCCCTTGCCCACCCCTACCTTGTACCCCTACCCCTCTGTAAATAGTTGTTTGATGTTGATTTAAATTTACACATTTTATAATACACATTTATATTTTGTTATGAATACTGTGTTGGTCTCTGATTTGCAGCTGGCTATGGTTGCTCAGTTGCAATGGTGTGTCATGCCATCAGGGGTGGTGTGGTCCTGGTGTGTGTGTGTGTGTGTGTGTGTGTGTGTGTGTGTGTGTGCATGGGGAGGTATCACCAGCATGGCATTGACTTTCTGTTGGTCTTGCCGTCTGCTGCCACCCACTGCTGGGTGCACAGGGTGGGTCTGGCTTGTATGCTTCTCTGCAGCACGGGGTTGACGTGTGCCAGGGGGATGCATGGTGTTTCCTGCAGTGCCAGTCACTGCACATGGGCGGTGTCTTGGGGTCATGGTGCAGGGTGTGCTGTGCGTATGGGAGGCTGATGTGCACTGTGGTTGTCAACCCCTTGTGTGCTCTCTCCACCTGCCAGTGGTTGTGCTGAGGTGTCATGGCTCTGCTATGCTTTGTTGGCTTGTCTCCATGGGCCGTGGATCATCCGTCCCACCCCAGTGATGCTGTTCTTGGGGTGTGCAGGTGTGGTGTGGGTTCTGCAGTGTGTTCCTGTGCCCATGTGTGGCATGGCTGGTGGTGGGCCCCAGCCTGCCTCCCTGGATGTGCAGTTCCATTGCTCTGGGGGCTGTGCTTGCGCTATGGCAGCTCTGGAATGCTCAGCTGAGCTTCCTGGTTGCTCCATAGCGCAACATTTGGCTCAGCTTCTCCCTTCCTGGTTCGCGTGATGGCGCAGTATGTGTGATATTCAGACGTTGGTTGCTTGCGCAATTTGCTCTGCTCCATGTTTGAATATCGCATCTGTTGTGCATTTGCGCAACTGGTTTGTGCTTGCTCCTGCTGTTGCGCTAGTTTTGAGCGCAGTTTGAATATCTGGGCCATAATATACAATGTGTATGCTTATATTGTCAGTGCAGTGTGCTAGAGAGGATATGACAGTGACATGCACCTTGCACTCTTGAGGAAATGATGTCAGAACCCAGTATTGTAAATGCCCTTTGTCAAAAGGATCAGTATTCGAACCTTGCTATTAATGTATTTTTGTACATGCATTAGTGAACTGTCTACCTCAATGCCATACAATACACACGCTCTTTTTCTGACAAAATAGACATAAGTACAAAGCTGCCTTTGCAATTTAACAGGACTGTTCAATACTGTCAATAGGTCTCCCTATTCTCCTTTAGGGCTCTCCACGTTGCACTTTTCATATAAGTACTATCCCACTATTTTTTAACATCAGCTCCCTTTCAGATTTGGCCCCACATGTTTAAGACCTTGTTATTTTGATAAGGCTTGATTTAAATTTCATGTCAAATCTACTTTCTTCTGACTTGCTCAAGCCTGTGGGTCTGCATGACTGTGACACTCTCATTCATGCGGCAAGATGATTTGCTACATAATTGCAGGAACTGATGGCAAGCTTTACCAATTTTGAGAAATACACAGACTTTTCACACAATACGATTCATATTCTGAAAATGCTGTAGAGAACTTAGGAGTTGCCATGAATACTTTACTGTTAAAACTGTCTTATGGGAGTGTGTTGCGGTAAAAATCTCTTCAACAGTAGAAAGTCTTATTTTATAACGCTGCTGTTTAATGCCTTCATAGGGCACATAAACTGTTTTTCCTTCATGTATATTTATAGCTGCTATTCGGGTAGCTAAGATGTCTTTGCTTATTTTTCTGCACTAAGAGAACAGTTCACCCTAAAAATGTCAATACTTTTTCTGAGGTTTCCTTGTGGCTGGTATCTATATGTTGCAGTCCCAGGATTTTATTATTTCTGAATTAGTTATTTTAATGTTATGTTGTGTTTTTTCATGCTTATTGGTCTGTCATGCTGTTGCTTATAATATATTTACTGTTTGCTCTTCTATCAGTGGGTTGAGGGGGAAGGGAGATTTCGCCTAGTATTCTCTATTTACCTTATTTCAGGAGCTATTCACAATACTCATGTTTAGATTTCAAGGTCTACTCCTAGCATTTTTTGTGGGTTCTTACAGGTTCATAGAAACATTTCGAGTCGGGGGGGTAGAAAACCTATTGACGACTCACCACATATCAGTGGTACTTTCTGATCTGCTCTTCACCCATATGGCTATCTGGTGGTTTTTTAAACATATTTATTGTACCACTAGTAACTACAGTTTCTGGCAGAGAGTTCCATATATTCACCGCTCTCTGGCTGAACCATCTTCCCCCTTCTCAGTATTATAATTCATACCTCTTAGTCTAAGTTTATTTTAGCTTACAATTTTGGTACGTGTGTTCTTGACCAATACTGTATTTTCTGAAAGTAACTCATCATTAAGTGCACTAAAAGCACAAATCCCCCCTTATTGTCCTGTATTCCAGGGAATACATTCCCAACTCCTTCAATCTCTCCCCATAAGGCCTGTACTTCAGGTGCTTTATTTTCTTTGCCATCTTTCTCTGCACCTTCTCTAGAAGCACAGTGTTCCCTATACTTTGTGGAGCACATAAGGGTGCACAATATTCCAGATGAGGCCTGACCAAGGATGAAAACAACGGAACAATCATATGGCAGCCTGATCCCTCTCCTCAAGCCATCGGAGCTCCCTCCCGGAGCCGAAAGTCGCAGTGGTGGGGCTTAAGAGGTAATTTAATCAACCTCATCAAGCACCTGTGAGGGGGGTTAGCCCGTCAACGCACTATGCGCATCAACTGCCCCACCCACCCCAGCCACCCTCCCACCCAGGGTCAGTCCCTTTGTTTATAGTCCCCACTTGATGACATCACTTCCTGCTGCTTGAAATACTAAGTCCCCATTTTCCCCTTTGCAGGTTATACCTGCCTGCCACTAGAGGGACCCTCTGTTGCTGCCTCTAACTCTTCGAGTTTTGATAGCTTCCCCCCTCTTTTCCTGGGACTCTCTTACTACCAGTCCTCTCCCAGCACTCTTGACCCACACACCTGCTCCTAAACTAGCCTATTCCTGGGCCCCCCCCAGCCCATATCTGGTTTAACCCCATTCTGGATTTCTTCAACAACCTATCCACTTCCTACCCTCCTGATCACATTGGGCCTGTCTGCTCCCCCTCCCACACCGATGCTGTACAACATCCTGCCTGGACCTCCCTCCTTTACAACTGTGCCCCTTTTTCAAGTGGCCTCTAGGAGTCACTATTTAGCACCTCTTTCTGGTCCCAAACCTACCCTGTGTCCTGGCCTCTGAATGTGGTGCACGGCTCTTACCTAGGTCCTGTGACCAACTGCCTGGAGTTGGTCTTGAACCTGGTACCCTGGCCACCAGAGTCCGTGTCACTACCACTACTCTAAAGTGGCATCCACACTTGCTGAGTGACAAAAACAATTTCAACCAACCACCCAGCTGCAACCACAAGCAATATGTTAGCCCTCTTGTTACAATGCCTCCCTTCATCCTCACTCGCTCCATTGTCTATCCCTTCTAACCCCGGCACTGGCTTCTGTTCCTACTATTCCTCTGGAGCTAGCCCAGCCACACCCTACTCTCATCGTCCGCCCCAGTCATCAACACCCTCCCCCCAGTCCTCTCCCTACTACTACCTCCTCAGGTGCCCTCTGGAGACTTATCCTCCACACGTTCACAGCCTGGAAAACCCTGCCCACCCTGTGTGCCCAAAAGCACCCCCTCTCCACATGCCATATGTATCGAAAGCTCACCCCCTACCATCCACTGGCCAGGGCTGTGGTTATTCTACTACTTCTGACAGGCAATATTCATCCGAACCCTGGCCCAGCTCCCTCAAAACCTCCAACAGGGACACCCGGGCTCTGCATAGCTTCTATAAATATACGCAGCCTGATGAAAAAACTAGATTCCCTTCAATGTTGGGTCACCTCACATAGGCCAGATGTCATCGTGGTGGTGGAAACCTGGCTATCAAAATCCACACCAGACTCGTTTGTCACTATTTCTGGGTACACCCTCTACAGGGAGGATCGAGTTGGTAGAAGGAGGGGGTTGTGCAATATACACCAGGGAATCTCTCACTGGACTGACACTCCCTGCCCCAGTTCTAGCCCATAGAGCACAGGCCCTTACCCTCAAACTGACTCCGGACCCCTCCAGGGGTTCCCTCTATCTCACTGCTGCTTACATTCCCCCAAAAAACCAAACTGGGGCACTGGCTTCGCTAACTGATTATCTTTCAACCCTACCTCACACAGCTGATCAAGTCCTTGTTGGAGACCTGAATGTTAACTGGCTCAGCTCATCCATCAACACCACCCGGGACTCTTTTGCAGCAACTGACATGTCCCAACTAGTCTCCCAACCCACCAGGTTAAATACAAAGAATGGTACCAGCACTCTGCTAGATGTGGTCATTACCAACTGCCCACTACATATCCATGATATCCAGGTCCTTCCTGACTCTATTAGCGATCACTCCCCGATCACTTTCCACTGGGCCACCCCCACTCCCAAACCCATGGCTCATCCCACTCTTCGTCGGTGCCTCAGACCTGGCGGGCTACAAGGCCTTAAGCTACATCTTGCCCAAATTAACTGGGCTCCCATACACCATGCCCCTGATGTTGACTCCGCCCTTACCTTCTTCACCCAAACCTTCAACAATGCTTGCGACATCTTTGCCCCCATGACAGCAGTCCGGACCAAAGCTCATAATGCCCCCTGGATTATCCCATCCCTGCTGCAGCTACTCAAACTCAGGGATAACCTATGGCACCTGGCCACTGAAACAGGCCATGCTGCGGACAGACAGGCCTACAATGCTGCTAGAAATAAATGCACATGGGCTATTAGGAAAGCAAAAGCTGATCACTATCAGGCGGCGCTTACCTCCTCCTGGGGGAGGGGCAGAACATTTTGGGACAACATTAAGCAACTAAATGGGAGCTCTTGTTCTCCCCCCCCTTCCCAGATCACCATTGAAGGCTCTGTCTCCACTGACCCTGCTCACATAGCCAACTTCCTCAACACATCATTTACTGACCTTAGTTCGGTCCTCCCCAGTGACTTCTTTGACCCTCCTTCAACCCTACCCGCCCCTGACTTTCAATATCCTAGCTTCCACTTATGTAGGGTGGCTCCCCAGAAGCTAGGCCCCACCTGCTTCAAGCTCTTAAGAGTAATAATATTGGCAGCGACTCCTCAGACCCCAGTATACTCCATGGGTCCTGGATCAGGTCCTTGTCCCCTCACTACCCTGCTCAACAAGTCCCTCTGCCTGGGTCAATTCCCTTCAGGCTGGAAAACTGCCTCAGTCTTGCCCATACACAAAGGTGGTGACAGGTCCTCAGCTGGGAACTACCGGCCAATCTCCATCCTTCCACCCTCTCCAAAGCCCTTGAAAACTAGTAGCAACCCAATCACAGATTACCTGACTAAATACAACATCCTCTGTCTCGAACAGCACGGATTCCGTGCAGGTTACAGTACCAGCACTGCCCTTATTGAGTTCTCAAATTTTCTTCATTCCTCACTTGACTCAGGCTCACTAGCAGGGGCAGTGTTTATTGACCTCTCAAAGGCGTTCGACACTGTCTCCCACCCCCTATTGTTGGATGCCCTCAAACGCATTGGCTTTGCTGCCGGCCCAGTTGCCTGGTGCTCCAGCTACCTGTCGGACCGCTCCCAGCATGTTAGAATTCCTGGGACCCTCTCAGCACATCCCCCATCTGATCAAGGGTGCCCCAGGGTTCCATCCTAGGCCCTCTTCTCTTCTCTCTATACCTCAATACCTTACCCAGTGCATGCAAGGGTGAAATCCTGCTATCGCGGATGATGCCACATCCTCTTTGTCTCCCCACGAAGCCCCTTCGCCTTCAAGAATCCTTGCAACTAGTCAATGGTACTGAGCCTGGTTCAAAGCACAGACTTGTGGTCAATCTAAAAAAACAAATCCATGCTCTTTGCCCACCCTCAAAACAAACTCAGTAATTTCCCACTCAGTATCCTCCCTAGCTCTAAACTTCCTCTCGAGCAAGTCCGCTGGTACAAGTACCTTGGGTCTCTTTGACTTTGCCTCACTTTCCATGACCACATTGATACTCTTGCCTCAACTACAAATACTCGGCTAGGTATCCTTTATCGCCACAAACACTGCCTCCCCGCTGAGGCCCTCCAACTAGCTGTCACCTCCTCAATCTTGTCCCTTGTGGACTATGGCCTGCCTGTCTATGGTGCCGCGGATATGACCGCCCTCAATAAAATTCGACACACCTTGAACAAGGCCTGTAGATTAATCACGGAGCCACCAGATTAACCCATACCTGCCAGCTATATGACTTGGCTAAAGCTGCTCAACCTGGAGAGCGGCTCAGATACCAAACCTGCCTCCTAACTAAAAAAACACTCCTTGGTCTGTCCCCTTCCGGTCTGACAGCCTCCATCCACCTAGCTCGACCCTTAGTCCAAACTCGTAGCTCCTCCAAGGCCACCCTGTCTATCCCAAGAACCAGGACCACCCATGGTCAATGGTCCTTCTATTACAGAGCCCCCACCTGGTACAATACTCTACCCAGCTCCATCACTGATACCTGTTCAATCTCCAGCTTCAAAACTGCTCTTCGAAGTCAAATGTTTAACATGCGTAGTTGTGCTTGTCCCCGGTCATAGGTGTTGAGGCCTTGTACCAGACAAAACTCTCTGAGTAGCTTCACAATCAAAAACTCACTAAGTGGCTCGCCCCCTCCTCTCATTTTCTACCCCATCCCTTAGCCAGCTGTTTTTACTGTCCAAGCAGCCCGGCTCATGACTTGTTGTCTGCCTAACCAATGTATGCTTACCTCTCAATCCTATCTGAATAACTGTATAAACCTGTAAATACCAAAACTGTTACACTGTTATTGTAAAAAGTAACTACAACATATATCTGCCTAAACTGTTGTCTGCTATGATGTAACAAAAAAAAAAAAAAATGCTGTTACCTACAACGTTGTAATGAAATGTTGTTTGTGTTTGTCCTCTTTGTGACGAGGTACCTTTGGAAATGAGCCTCTGGCTCAAAGGTTGTAAACTGATGTATAAATAAATAAATAAATCACTCTTGCATCCCTACTCTTTATATTTTTAAATATATAACCAAAACATTCTGTTGCATTTTTTAATGGTCTCTGTGGTATGTAAATCAAATGATAGTTGATTAGTGATTGTTATGTCCAAGTCTTTCTCAGAAGTATCTGTCTGAATTGTATGACTGTTAAGTATATATTCACCCATGGTGTTATTATGACCAAAGTGAATCACTCTACACTTTTCCTGATGAAATCTTAATTTATGTTTTTGAGCCCATTGCTCCACATAAGTTAGTTGACTTTGCAATTCTGAAATAGCTGCTTGATTATTTACAATGGCTCCAATCTTTGTGTCATCAGTGTATTAGCATACCCAGGTTCCCTCAGATGTCCTCATGGTTGAAATATATAAATTGAAAAGTGTCGGTCCCAATACGGACCCCTGTGAGACCTCACTAGTGCCTCCTCCCCATTCTGAAGAACTACCCCTGATGCAAACACGCTGATGTCTGTTTGTTATCCAGGATTAAACCCATGATATTATATTTTGGTGTAGTTTAATATCTGGCAGTGTATCTATCAGTTCTTTATGAGGGACTGTGTCAAAAGCTCTGGAGTAATCAAGATACACCACATTTACTGGTAATTCTATATCCACAGCCTTACTAACTGGATCAAAAAACTGCAGTAGGTTTGTTAGGCAGGATCGGCATTGGCAGAAGCCATGCTGTGTTACATCTGCCAGTCCTTCTAGTTTGATATGATTTTCAATTTTCTCTCTGATAAATTGTTCCAAATGTTTAGCCAGAACAGAGGTGAGACTGATCGGTCGATAATTGCTCATATCACGCTTGTCCCCTTTTTTAAAGATGGGGTAATATTAGCCTCTCTCCAGTCAACAGGGGCCTTACCGTCATCCAATGAGCAGTTAAACAACAATGTAACTAGACCTGATAGTTCCTCTGCCCATTCCCTCAACAGCCTCGGGTATGTTCCGTTTGGTCCAGCAGACTTGTCAGTTTTAATTCTCTACAGTTTGCTAGTATTCCATGTTTGCATAGTCTTATGCCTAAGTTAGTTGTTAATCTACCTTCTCTCCTCTTAGTATCATTATTCTCCTGTTTGTACAGCTTGGTGTACCCCTCTGGTGTGTAGTGTGGTGGCCTGGGACCTACTTTATAGGTCAGTCAATCCCAATTACTCACCTTAAATGGCCTAGTTATTGTTGTTATTGTTCTTCTTACTAGATTTAGCATACTTTGTATTGGTTTGTGAGAGACTAGACAGCTGGGCACTGTGCAATTATTATTTCCCTAATTGCTTGTCTCTATCGATACTGCTTGAGGTTCTGTATAGCTTCTCTCTGTCCTTTGTGGCTCATTTTACTCCCTTGAGAATGAGATTAGGGTGCATTGAATCCTTTGCTACAAATTCCATTACTGGATTCCAGCCAGTGTTTTTCACTTCTCCCAAATGACTGACTTACTTCGTCATACTTAGAATGACAGAGGTCTCAATGCTCCTAGTAAATGTAAACAAGTGTTAATACATTTTAAGCACCACAAATCTCAGATTGCGTTTCTACAGGAACTCAAATTATTAGAACCTGATATGGACAGGCTCCAGCTTGACTAGGTAGGCCATGTCCTAGCCACCTCTGCTCCATCAAAAAGGAGAGGGGGTAGCAACTTTGATTCACAAATGGCTAGGTTGGAAACCCCTATCTATAGCCCTTGATCCTCAGGGTTGATGGGTAATTGCCCTTATGGATACTCTGCATCATTTTGGCTTGTTAATCTTTACGCTCCCTAATCATGTACTGTACTTTCCCTACTTATTTCAGATCATGCTCCTGTACCGCTACATATTTTATGGCGATGTCCAACCCTGAGTTCTCCATCTTGGCACCTAGATCCGCTCCTGCTCAAAGAACCCAGACTTTACCCTATGGGTTCAGCAAGAGATAATCAATTTTTTGACATACAGTGACCCTGCCAACACTTCTGCTAGAACCATGTGGAAGGCCCTAAAAGCCACTTTGTGGGGTAAAATTTTAAGCTATACTTCCTACTGTAGGAGGCAGCGCAAACAATTACAGGAGATGGAAAACACTTTAAAAGCTAAAGAGGCCCAATATGCAGCTACAACTCCACATAATCCCCATTCAGCTCTACACCATGAAATACTGAATTTACGAACTGCAATCAGTACTGTCCTTTCACACAAAGCCGAGACAGCCATCCTGAAACTCAACCACAGGTACTGGGAAAGGAGGGAGAAAGGAAGGAAGTTATTAGCTTGTCAACTTCATTAGCAGCAGCTGGAGAGACATATTGCAAGCCTACAACATAATTCAGGATCTGTATACTTGGAAACTGCAGCTATTAACCATATTATTATGACAACACTTTATCAACATTTATACTCTTCCCAACCTCATGCTGGCCATGATGAAATTACCTGGCTTTTGTAATCTTTTGCTCTTCTGCATCTTATACCTGAACAAGCACATCTTTCGGAACTCCTTTTACAGTGGATGAGGTTTGGCGAGTCCTTATGTCTTTGAATTCAGGGAAAGCACCTGGAGGAGATGGCTTCCATGTTAAATTTTTTCAGCTGGTAGCAGATCTTATATGTCCTCTTCTTTGCAAGATATATGAGGAAGCTGAGACTACTGGAACCCTTCCACCCACTCTTTGGGGAGCTATAATCACTGTACTGCCCAGAAAGGGCAAAGACCCCCTTCTTCTGTATAACTATCAGCCTACTTTATTGCTCAACAGCAACAGCAAGATTTATGCTAAACTATTGGCTTCCTGGCTTGAACTCCTGCTTCTGCAACTAGTTCACCAGTCCCAGGTAGGGTTTGTCAAAGAACAGGCTGAGCTCCAACCATCTTAAATCTTTGACCAATCTCATGCATAATGCAAAGAACTCTAAATCCCATGCCATGGCAATAGCCATTGACTTTGAAAAGCAGTTGATTCTTTAGAATGTGACTACTGGGGCTGGCCCGGTGGCGCTGAGGGTTGAGGCGCTAGACGCCACACCTCGTACCACGCCGGTGACCCGGGTTTAGATACGGACTCAGGTTGCCGGGGGTCAGCAGGGGGAAGGAGGATCGAGCATCCCCATGGATACTCTTCTCCTTCGGGGAGGGACACCAGGGGTGTTTAATACACCCGATGCCTGGGAGAGCCAGTGGAAGCACTGACTCTCGGGGCAACAGCAGCTTCCATTGGGGGAAGCCAGGGAGGGGAGGATGCCATCAGGCACTTGGCAGACGTGCGTACACATGTTCTGCCTGAGCCAGGCATCCTCAATGGGATGGAGGGAGGGACAAGAAAACTGGAAAACCTCCCTCGGCATTCTGGATGATGGCCGCTCCAGCCACCCAGCCTGTAATCACAGGCAGACCCCGCTGTGCAAAGGTGCTCAGAGGAGGAAGAGAGAAGGCAGGTAGGGGACACTGGAGGCACTCTATGGGCACTGGAGGCACTCTAGTGATGGTTGGGTGGCATTGTGCAAGTCCTGAAGGAGTGGAATAATGAGGGTGATCAGGAGGGATAAAAAGAAAATTTCAAAAAAAAAAAAATGTGACTACTTACATCTCACTCTTTCCCAACTGGGACTGAGTGAAGGATTTTGCTCCTGTATTACTGCTTTCTATACATCCCCCTCGGCACGAGTGCTTACCAGTTCAACACTGTCCACCCTGTTTGGTCTAGAATGGGGCACCAGACAAGGTTGCCCACTTCCCCCCTTTTTTTTGTCCTAGCAATAGAGCCCCTAGCGGTGGCTCTCTGGCAGGCCTCCAACACTGTAGGTGTATCACTGGGTGGGGTGCAATATACTACATTGTTATATGCGAACAACTTGTTAGTTCTCCTGAAAGATGCTGCCAACTCCTCCTGCCTCCTGCTCTTTTTGCTAATCACATTCCCAAACCTATCCGGGCTTAAGGTGAATTATACAAAGATGGAAGTTTTACCTCTGAACACCTTCTGTCACCCCCTCATAGCTACTTCTATGGGATTTAAATGGACTCCTTCTAGATTCTCTCATCTTGGTATTAAAATCACACCTACCATTGAGAACATTTGTGAAGCTAACTTTCTCCCACTTCTGAATGAGTTGAAGGCCATTTTTGATCAATGGAAAACCCTGCAACTCACTCTTGTTGGTAAAATATCAGCCAGCAAAATGATGGCAGCGTCCAAACTATTTATCTCATTTCACATCTACCCCTACACTTCCCACAATCTTTAGTAGCAAAACTCAAGTGCCTTCTAGGTGACTTTTTGTAGGAAGGCTCCAGACCATGTTACAGTCGTAACAATTACTTGCACATGGTTCAGCAGGAGGTTGGAGCCTCCCTTGGTTTCCATACTATATATGGGCATTTAGAGCAACACAAACATTGCAGTATTTCAAAAAGGTCACTTCAGATAAAATTCAGGGAGCACTACTTTATATGAGACAGTCACACTATGAAGGAATTTCTTGAGGTATGGAGTTATTAGCCCGTAGGCTCAGGGGTCATAAACTGGTGACAGCAATTACCAGGCTTCACAACTCCATTACAGGTCAGACAGCCACTACTGCTAGAGATATAATAAACAGTTTTCAGCTTACTATACTCAGCTATATAAAGATAACATTATTTCCCCATATGAACAAGTTTCAGACTTTTTAGGCTCTCTCTCCCTATTCCTTGTATATACCAGGAATGATAGCAGCAATTACTAGCCCCAATCCAACATGAGATATGCTTAGCTATCTTCAGAGCCAAAACATTAAAATGCCCAGGTCGGGACAGATACCTCGCTTAATTTTATAAAGCCTTTCAGGACCTCTTAATCCCACATCTTCTGTTAGCATGCAGGGAGGTTCAGAAGGATTTACTCCCTCCCCCTTTGTGATCCTGTGTGATTTTATCAGTTATTCTGAAGCCTGGTCGGGATCTGGAGAGATCACAGTCATATAGACTCATATCCATCCTAAATACTGACTGTAATAAGCTCTATATGTCAATATGGGTGTGTCGATTAGAAGAGATACCTCCAATTATTATACACCCAGTTCAGGCAGATTTTGTGCATCACCAACAAACAATGGATACTATTAGATGTACTGTCCATTTGATGGACTACATTTCGCAGCATTCTATCTGGGCTGCTTTTGTTAGCCTAGATGCTGACAGAGCTTTCAACAGAGTGCGATGGTGATTTCTCTGGCTCACCTTGAAAGCTTTTGGTTTTCTGAAGGAATTTGTGACCTGGCTTCAGAAAATATACACCTCCCCAAAAGCATACCTTAGGGTTAATGGCAGTTTCTCCTCCCCAATGGTATTGGAAACTGGCACAAGACAGGGCTGCCCACTTTCCCCTTGCTTTTCACGCTGTATATAGAGTGACTGTTGATTGTAATTTGAGAGTCTCGAGGAGTGGAGGGGATTCCTTTGAGAGAGGAAATGCTGAAAATGAAAATTACATACCTACAGTACTCTTGGATGAAGTCACCACTCATTCACACTTGTGGGACTATGCTAGAGGTGCTAGGGCCCAGCAGAAGTCAAAAATGTTCAGGATGACCAGTGCCAAGGTAGGACCACACATGTGCGCTGCTGTGAGGCTGGCTCATGCTGTATAGGCTATCTTGGCATCAACCCTCCAACTACCTCAGTACCTTTTTTACTGAGGAGGTACAGTGCAGACTAACCTATTTTGGACATAAGACCCATATGACCCATATAAGGAGGGTCATCTCAACAGTGTCTTCACAGCCCAGTTGATGAGGGAGTGAAGACCAAAAACAGGATGAGTGAGCTCGGGAGATGGTGGGTGGGCATGTGAATGAATGGTGGAGACTTCATCCTGGAAGATCAAGAGTTACGGTAAGTACGTAATTTTCATATCTTCCTGGACATAAAGTCTTCACCTCTCATTCACACTTGTGGGAGAGTACTGAGCTGAAATAATCTCGAGGAGGGTGACAAGAGAGAGAAGCTCACTCAGGACAGAAGCCGATTAAGGATTGTCCTGCCACAGGAAGGATGCTGTCTGGCATGGATATCCAAAGCGTAGTGCTTCACAAAAGTGTGCACACAGCTCCCAAATGGCCGCATTGCAGATGTCTGCAATGGGCATGTTCCAAATCTCTGCCAGAGATGCTGTGACCACTCTGGTAGAGTGGGTATACACCCTGCCTTCCACCTTGACCTGCACCATTGAATAGCAAAGGCAGAGACATGCTACCAGCCATGCCGAAATGCACCTGATGGCAACAGACTGACACAGCTGGGCCATGCTGAATATGACAAAGAGTTGCTTGGATTCATGAATCTCTTTTGTTTTGTCAATGTAGAATCACGAAACCCTCTTTACATCCAGGAAATGTAGGGACTGCTCCCCTTCACTCTGAAAGTTTGCAAAGTAGGTCAGAAGGACCAAGGGCTGGTTAAGGCGCAATTCTGAGACTACTTTGGTAAGGAATTTAGGGTGCATTCTGAGAACCATCTTGTCCATGTGAAATACTGCATATGGGGGCTGTGACTGTGACCAGGGCATGTATTTCAGGCACCCTGTAAGCAGAGGTAATGGCAACAAGGAAGGCAGCCTTCTAGGTCAGACACTTCAAGTCATAAGTTGCTAGAGGCTTGAATGGCTTTCAGGTGAGCATGTCTAGCACTAGGATGATATCCCAAGTGGCTACTGGTCTTCTGACTGGTGGTCTAGTGTGGAGGATACCTTTAAGGAACCTCTTGACCAAGGACAGCTGAGCCACTAACATATCGTGGATAGGCTCATGGTAAGCCAAAATCACACAGAGGTGTACCTTCACCATCGAGTACTGCAGTCCTGCATTTGAAAGGTCTAGAAGGTGCTCTAACACCTTGTTTGGTGAACAAGAAAAGGAGTCCAGGGAGGCCTTTGCACACCAGACAGAGAATTATTTGCACTTTGCCATGTAGATTTTTCTAGTGGATGGCTTGCTTGCTGCTAAGAGACTGTCTGAGATTCTATGGGAGATGTTGAACCTACCTACTTCTATCTCTTCAGGAGCCAGGCATGGAGATGAAGGAAGGACCTCAGGTTGGGATGGACCACTGGGCCCTGGGTCAGAAAATCCATTTGAAGTGGTAGCTATCTCAGTGGAACCTCAGATAATCTGTTGATTAATGGAAACCATATCTGATGAGGCCAGCATGGGGTGATGAGAATCATGCTGCCACCCTGTGCCTCCAGCTTGAGCAGTACCCTCTGAATTAATGGAAGAGGAGGAACTGCATACAGAAAGCATCTTGTCCACCGCAGTCAGAATACATCCTGACAGAAAACGCCAGGTTCTGGATTTCTGTAGCAGAACAGAGGCAGTTTTGTGTTAAATGGGGGCGCCAAAAGGTCCAAATCTGGAGTGCCCCACTCTTCAAAGAGTGACTGCATGATGTTTGAGTCGAGGGACCACTTGTATGGATCTGCCTCCATTTTGCTGAGGCAATTCATCAGATCATTCTGGATTTCTGGCAAGTAGACTGCCTGGATCAGGGCTTCGTGCTCGAGGCACCATTTCCTCACTATAATGACTTCCCTGCACAGAGAGTAAGAGTGTGCTGCACCCTGTTTGTTGATGTAATACATCACTGCCACTCAGGTACGCGACAAATTGCTACTCCATCTGCCTGCAAATCCATTCGTCTGCTGCCACAATTGAACTGTGTTGCCTTTGAACTAGTGTGTGTTCTACGAACTGTGTGTGTTATTTTTAGTCACAAAACGGCAGTATTTAAAACCCTCTTGAATTTGTTGTGTGCCAAAGCTCCCCTTTGATCTTTCCTGTACCTCCTGTACCTGCCTGAGAGGGAGGAGGTGGAACGGAGAACGCATCATCAAAGGAGGAGTGGCCGTAGCATTTAAAACTCGAGGGCTGCAAATAACACTCCAGGTACGCAGCAAGTTGCTACTCCATCTGCCAGCAAATCCATTCATCTGCTGCCACAATTGAATTGTGTTGCCTTTGAACTAGTGTGTGTTCTATAAACTGTGTGTGTTATTTTTTAGTCACAAGACGGCAGTATTTAAAACCCTCTTGAGTTTGTTGTGTGCCAAAGCTCCCTTTTGATCTTTCCTGTACCTGGCTGAGAGGGAGGAGACAGAACAGAGAACACATCATCAAAGGAGGAGGGGCAGTAGCATGTTAAACCCTGTTAATTGCTGCGTGAAAAGCAGGGTAGTGAGTAATGAAAGTGGTGCGTAGCACCACTGTAACAAAATATTTGAGTTAATTTAACATTTCTGTAACATTTTTAAGGTAGGAAATGTGTATTTCATTATTTCTTACTGAATGATAATCAAATTTATAATTTAAAAGCCATGATTGTGATGTTCTATAGATCTAGGCACCAGTAGTGCAATAATTAGCTAGAAAAACTACGAGAAAAGTAGTAAGGTTTTTGTTTTGAATATACTTGCTGAAGTTGACTTTTGCCCATTATAGTACAAGGGGCTGAAGTGCTTTGTTTAGAACAGTGATTGTGTTTAGGACATAAACTATTTATTGGTTGTTTAACAATAATTGTGTGACTACTTTTTAGAATTATTTTTAAACCAATTGCAGGTAGAAATACTTGTAAAATGTTAATTTTTTGGTGGGAGATTTTTATAGTGAAGAGCCAGTTGTTGTTAAATGTAGCACATCCTCAGAATGTGAAAAATGATGCTGTTAAATTATATAATGTTATGGATCCCAGGGGAACTTTATCAGGGAAACCTGATATATTAGATGCTTGGCAGGGAGAAATTAAGATCAACTTATTAGAAAATGATGTTGAAACTACCTTAATAAAATGTGTTTGTATTACTAGCAAGGTGGTGGGTGGATGGGGGCAAAATTCATTAGTAAAGGTTATCAGCAGTAAACAACAAACTAAGAGGGGAAGATTAAGATACTTTAAAATGTGTAAATTAAGTAAATTGATGATCATGATGGGTCTGATGATGTGCAGAGAGGTCCACTTAAATCCAGGACCCTTATTTGATATCAATAATGATTATACTGCAGAAATTTTTAAGGAGGATGGTTTGAAGATCATGCACATCAATATCTGTAGTTTGTTTAAAAAAACTGAAACCTTGAGAGATTGGACAGAACAATATAAACCCGACATTATAATAATTACTGAATCATGGTTGCACAAAGGGATCCAAGATAATGATATAGCTTTGGAAAAATTGAATGTATGGAGGAAAGGTAGAAATAAAAGAGGTGGTGGGGTAGTAATTTATGCTAGAGACTGGATTAATATAAAGGAAATGGATAATTTAAATAATTGGACTGGAGCAGAAATTCTTCCTCTAGAAATAATATTTCCCTATAGCAAACCTGTATTACTACTGGGTATGTATCGTCCACCAAAAAGTAAATTGGTAGTGTTTGATGAAATGCAGGAAACCCTGAAGGATTATTTGGTTACACATGAATTATTAGTAATTGGAAATCTAAATGTTGACTGGGGCACAATAGAAGCTCATCATGGCTTGTTAGACATGGCCACTGCCTTGGGATTAACCCAATTTATAACAGAGGTTACTAGATTAAATACAATTAACCCTGTTAACTCAGCTATTTTGGATCTTATATTTACCACTAATTTTGATAAATATGAGAAAAGTGGGGTTCTGCCTGACACTATGTCAGATCATCAAATGATTTTTGTGTATAAGAGAACAGAAGGTAATGAGAGAGACTAAGCATACCATACATATTAGGACATATAAACATTTTGATTATATTGAATTTATGTAAGATTTGGAAGGGTATAATTGGGAAAGAATCGAGTTGGTCCCAAATGTAGAGGATGCTTGGGGTATGTTTCAAAAAGACTTCTTACGTATTTGTAATAAACATGCCTCATTAAAGAATAAATGTGTTAAATCAAATAACGCACCTTGGTATGGTCCTGAATTACATAAAATTAAATGAGCAAGAGATAGAGCATTGAAGAAAGCTAAATTAATAAAAGGAAATCAGGAGTGGATTAAATTTAGGCAGCTTCAGGACACGTATACTAAAGAGGTACGGATGGCTAGACAAGTGTATTGTAATGATAAATTATCTAAAGAAGTAATTGAAAACCCAAAGGCCTTTTGGAGTACTATAATTAAATTACATAAAGGACAGAAAATGGATTATCCTCATCAATTTTTAATTGATGGAGCTAAGATGGATTTAGGAGATGGAGTAATAAACACATTTAATCATTTTTTTATTAATATGGGTACAGATGTACTAAAAACTGGATTGAATCTCTCAAGTCAGTTATCTATTGTAGACAATGGGGAGAATTATGTAAGAAATGAAAATGCACAAAAGAATGAGCAAATGCAGTTTATATTTACCCCAATAACTAGTAAGGAAGTTAGAGAATTGTTATTGAAAATTAATATAAATAAATCTGAAGGCATGGATGGAATTCCAAATATTCTATTAAAGTTTGCAGCCCATGTTATAGATCAGCCAATGGCAAATCTATTTAATATGTCTCTCACATATGCAGAGATGCCTAAAATTTGGAAAACTGCAAGAGTTGTCCCAGTATATAAGTCTGGGTCTAGAATGTTGATCAAGAATTATAGACCAATCTCCCTATTACCAACTATGTCGAAAATTTTGGAAAACATTGTGGCAGGTCAAATACAGGCTTTTTTAAAAGAACTAATTTACTTAATAAATTCCAATCAGGATTTAGACCAGAACATGGAACTACTACTGCCTTGCTGAAGGTTACTGGGGACATTATAGAATATCTGGACAGGGGGATGCCAGTGCAAGCTATTTTTATTGATTTATCAAAAGCATTCAACACCTTGGACCATGGCATCCTACTCTCTAGATTGAGAACCTGTGGTATATCTGAGATGGCAGTCAGTTGGTTTAGAAATTACTTGAACATGAGACAACAACAGGTAACCATAAAGGACTGGACTTCAGAATTGTGAGAAATCATCTCGGGTGTACCACAGGGATCTATACTTGGACCTATTTAGTATAATCTCTACATGAATGATTTACATCTCTCACAACAAGGGATACAGTACCATTTATATGCTGATGATATAATTATGTGGCTGGATTATCACTGGGTCCAATTCAGTTAGCACTGCAAAAAGCGTTTGATCACGTACAGGATTTTCTGTTGAGCTCCAAATTAGTTTTAAATGAAAAAAGGTCACAGGTTATGTTATTTTGTAAGGGTAATGGGGTTATACCTGAACAGAGATGACTTCAAATTGTGACTGCTACAGGGACCTCCCTAGAGCAAGTAGACAGTTATAAATATCTGGGGCTTTATTTAGACAGTCATCGTAAATGGGATATCCATATTGACAGCACACTAAAGAAAGTATGGAAATGCTTAGGATCTTTATATAGAATTAAAAATTACAAGTCTTGTGAAGTCCGACAACTTGTTGTTACTGTAATGATATTACCCATATTGGAATATGGTAATATTGTCTTTTTGGGTGCCACAAAAAAGTGGTTATCCAAATTGGACATTATGTACAATAAATTGGCTAGATTTATATTAGGAGTACCAAAAATGACACATAGATTAGAAATGTATGAAACATTAAATTGGGTTTCCCTACCTCAAAAAATAATTTTAAATACAATTACACTTCTGATAAAATGTTTATTGGGGAAAGTCCCTGATTATATTGGTGAGGGTATTAGATTAAACCCCCCAACTAGGGAATTACGTTCAGTACATAGTCTGGTATGTGAGATGCCAAAACGAAATACTGTTCTGGGAAAAAATCATTTTGTATGCCTTGGTTCTGAATTATGGAACAAGTTACCTGGTAATCTGAGACCAGTAAATAGAAAATGCCAGATAAATTTGATTAAAGAGTGGTATGTGAACCATACAAATATAGAAAGGGAATTAATTTCTGTAGTACGAGGGAAATGAGAATTAATCCTGTACTTGCATATGAACTGTATATGTTGTTTTGTTGATTGTTACAATTGAATGATATATGACAGTGGAATTTGTTATTGTTATCTGCTTAATGTTTATTTATAATGTAAGTGATAATTTGTATTTTAATTATTTAATACAAGAGTAACTGGTATTGCACTTATCGACCCCACTGTAAATGAGCCTCAGCTCAGTGATGTTATCCATATTCATTTTAATATGAATAAAAATGTTACCTACCTACCTACCTACCTGCCTTATGGTCTGTCTGAAGGAGAATTACTTTGTGACAGAGGATATCAATCAGGGCTCAGACAATGTACAGGATGGCTCTCATTTCCAGGACATTTGTGTGCAGCTGAGACTCATTCTGACTCCACAGGCCCTGGGTGTGGAGATCCTGACAGTGAGCTCCCCAACCAACCAGAGATGCACCTGTGGTGATGGTGATCTGTATCTCCAGTGGGGCAAAGGGACAATCTTGGAGAAGGTTGTCCTTCTGAGTCCACCAGGTGAGTGACCTCATTAGGGGCTCTGTTACCTTGAATGTGGAAGGACTGCACGTGTGTGGTCAGAGACCACAAAGTACTGAGCATCCATTGAGTGGTTCTCATGTGCAAATGGGCCAGGGGCACCGTGAACACAGATGATGCCATGAGACCCAGCATCCACTGCATCGAAAGAGCTTGAACTGATCTGTTCCCCTTGATGAAGTGAGCCATCTGGAGAATGCCATTTCTCTTGTCTTCTGGAAGGAATGCTCTTGCCCTGGAGGTGTCCAGGAGAGCTCCTATGAAGAGAAGCTGTTGGGAGGGTTGAAGCTGTGATTTTTCCAGGTTCAGGAGAACTCCCATAGATGTGAGAAACTTGGAAGCCATGGCAATTGCTTCCTGTGTCCTTTGTCTGGAGGTACTCAATAGCAGCCAATTATCCAGGTACGGAAACACTTGAATTCTGAATTTTCTGAGATGCACTGTGAGTACTGCAAAGCACTCTGTAAAGACTTGAGGCACTGAGGATAGCCCAAAGAGCAGGACTCTGAACTAATAGTGCTGGCCCAGAGCCACAAAGCAAAGGTATTTGTGGTGGCTTCGGTGCATGGGGATGTGTCAGTAGGTATCCTGCATATTTAGGGTAGTGAGCCAATCATTTTGATGAATCAGAGGTAGGAGCATTCCTAGCGATGATATCTTGAGTTTTTCTTTGAACAGGTGTTTGTTTAACTTCCTTTGGTCTAGAATAGGGCACATACTGCCTGTTTCCTTTGGAGCTAGGCAGTAGTGAGAGTAGAAACCTGTGTTCTGTTCTGCTTCCAAAACCACTTCTACTGCACTGTTGTTCAGAAGGCCTGAATCTTGGAAGCAAGAAATTCTGACTGGGTGGTAGGCAGTTTTGGCTGTCATTTGGGTAAATGATCTGGAGAGGTCTCTGAGAAATTTAGAGAGTATCCCTCTCGAATTATCCTGAGGACCCATTTGTCTATTGTGACAGACATCCACTGGTTATAAAAGTGAGTCAGACAACCCCCTACCACCAAAGAAGAGTCCTCCTTGGGCAGTTGAGGTGGGACGTGGGCTAGGTCTTCAGAGGGTGCCACTGGGTACCTTCAGGGCCTGTGCCTTCTGCTGTGTTTTCTTTTGTGGGTGAGGGGTTTGACTTTTGTTGAAAGCCCCTCAGCTTTTACCATGAAAGAATTGTTGGTTATGAAACTTCTGGCAGTTTTCACCCTGCTCAGGGGCATCAGGGACCAGTCTGGCTGTCTCACAGTGTCAGTGGCTCAGTAGGTAGCACACTCACCTCAGAGGCCGGGAGAACAGAGGGCTGTGGGCTCAGTTCCCACATCTAGCACTTGGGTTAATATCCCAATACTGACACTGTAGTGCAGAATTAGGGGGATGCTGCACTTCTGAGGTGCCATCTTTCGGATGAGACGTCAAACCGAGGTCCCATCTGCCTGGATTGGTGACAGTTCAGGTGGATGTTAAAGATCCCATGGAACTTATCAAAAAGAGTAGGGGAATTTCTCTGGTATCCTGGCCAAATTTCACTCATTCACTAAAAATACCACCAACAGCTTAATCTAGTTCAAATTCAGTTGCTTACCCTCTATATCCCCCCTCCCCCCCGGGTTGCCCCTGAAAAAGGGACTTCTTGGTCCAGTGGGCTTACCGGGTCAACAAAATTCAACAAACAAACATTAATAGCAGTCCTAGTTTTCTGAGGGGCCTCTAGTGCCTGCTACACTTGTGGGCCAAACAGATAAACTCCATTGATTGGAAAGTTCATGACTCTCTGTTAAGCATCATTTGTGAACCCAGAAGTCCTCAACCATGAGTGATGCTGGGTGCATATCCTAGCCTCCTTAAGTTGCTGATTGTTGGACTCAGTGGTCTGTAATAATGGTCTGGTGAAGCTCTGAACTAACTTCCGACTCCAGAAGAGACTCCACAGTGGCTTTGAGCGAATGCCAGTGGGTATACTCATACTTAGAGAAATAGCTTTGGTAGCTAGCAATATGCATTCCTAGGGTTGCAGCAGCAAACACTCGCTTCCCCAGGGTGTCAGTCTTATGGGATTCTTTATTCACTGGACGAGCCATAGATTCCTGAGGAAGATAGGCTTTGTCAGTCTACGCAAGACCTCTATGGCTTGACAAAGCCCACAAAGACTTAACAGGCAAGGATTGTCCTATCCTTAGGGGGAGCATATTTCCTGTCTATAGACTTAGCCACAGAAAAAATGAGTGCTGGATTGTCCCACACCATCTGTGAAAGAGTCTCGAAAGAGTGCTGCACTGGAGGTGTCAGTTCCACGGGAATTTCAGGGACATGCAGATACTGAAGGCACAACAGCTTCCCAGGATCCACATCAGAGTCTGAAGAGAAAGGGTGGAATTCACATTCCTCAGAAGAGACTTAAAGAAAGGTCCTTGACTGAGGGCTCTGCTGAAGTAGAGGGCTTACTTTCCACTCCAAATGATGAATCCTCGTCCAGATCATCCCCTAATCGTACAGCAGGATCAGACTCAACATTATTGCCTACTAACCCAGAAGGGATAATATAGAAGGGAAAGGGAGGAAGAAGAGTAGGGGGAGGCACCCTGAATCTGAGTCAAAAACCCAGCACCCGAGGTGGCACCGGTGCTGCGAGCAGCCCTGGGAGCAGCGATGCCTGGGCCAGAGCAGAGGGCAGTGCCACACCCCATGCCAGACAAGCACCTGGAGACCCCAACACCAACACCAGGGCACCCAAGGCTGAAGACCTGAAAGTACGAGAAGGGAGTAGGAGAAGGCAGTACCTGTGCTGGCCTCTGCACCGCAGCCATGTGAGGGGGAAAGCATGAGGGCATGGTGTCGATGGCACCAAAGGTGTCATGTGGTTCCACAGCCCCCAGGTCTGAAGACCCTGGGGTCAGCTCTGCAGGCACAGGAAGCCGGGATAACCACCAGGCCCACTGCTCCAGAAGAGCGGCCTAATGATGAAACTGCTCACTGGAGGACCCCCCGGGGCCAGGGCAGGGAAGGACTCTGGAGTCGAGGATTGTGGCCACTAGGAACCAAGGCTGCCGGTGACTCTGATGGAGCTGGGGTCGACCTCCTGTCCCCCGCTACCGACGTCTCTGTGCAGATGTACCAGAGGGTGACCTCAAGCAGTATCACTTCTTCTTCGACTGGTGGGATGAAGACAAGCTCGAGGCCAAGCAGCGCTGGGTCCCTGACCTCTATTGGAAACAGGCCAACTTCTTTTTGTGCCTTTGGGAGGACAGTCTTTCCTCCTGAGCACCAGACTGCCCATGGTCAGACCCCCCTCTGAAGAAAGTGATGGACCAGACCCAGACCTGCTGCTAAAGCAGCTTTCAAATGAAGTCTCCCTACCATCACCGGCCCCAGTTCATGGTTGACTCTGTCGAAAGTGGGCTGAAGAAGACTTCTTCCGTTCTTTGTGGAAAAAGGAACTTTTTTTAAAATAAATAAATGTACTAATTAAAACGGAGCACTACTGTCATATAGATGCGAAGATTTGACTCCCTGTGGGTGAGTGATGTTGTCACTGAAGTGCACTCAACGATGGGAAAAAAGGAACTTAGGTGGTTGGAGGGTCGATGCCAAGATAGCCTATACGGAGTGAGCCAGCCTTGCAGCACCATGCATGCATGATCCTACCTCGGCTCCAGCCCTCCTGAAGATTTTTGGCTCCTGCTGGGTCCTAGCACCTCCAGCGTAGTCCCACAAGTGTGAATGAGTGGTGGAGAGTTTATGTCTAGGAAGATCTGTCATTGTACATGGGTGATGTGTTTCTCACTCTTGTAACACCTGAGCAGGCTTTACCAGCTGTATGGGCATTGCTTACTGCATTTAGTAAATTGTCAGGTTTTCCAGTTAGATATTACTAAAACAGAGGTACTTACATTGAATTACACCCCAGCTCAAAGTCTGAAATAATCCTGTCCACTGAAATGTAAAATTACTAAAATTAAATATTTTGGGATTAATCTGCGACAGAATTTAATAAACTGCCAGCCCGGTGGTGCTGAGGGTTTAGGTGCTGGATGCCATACCTTGCCCAATGCCAGTGACCTAGGTTTGGGAATGACTATCGGGTCAATACTGTGCATGTAAGACAGCGCAGCACTAACTGCGCTGTATAGTGAGCGCCTGTGATTACAGCGACAGGGGTAGAACAGCGATAGGAGAATACCGCTACCCCTGTCACTGCATACAGATCAGGAGGCTGGACAAGTTGCTGTGTGCTGAGTGTCTGGTTGAGTCACTCCCATGGAGAAGTGGCTAGGGCACCAGCACATGGCGCAGTTGGGAGACGTGGGACCGTGGTTCGGTTCCCCCCCAGGTCTCCCTGCTATATCTTTTTGCCACTTTTTTTAAAAAACAAAGTACCCACCTCCTGAGTTTCTTCTCATCCTCGAGGTCCCCTCCCCAGCAGAGTTAGTTATTTAAGTTCCAGGAGTGCCCCCCACAAAAACACATGAAGACCCACTGTGATCAATGGGTGTGGTGCGTGGAACAGGTCAGTGTTTTGCTTGACTCTGTTTCTGTTTGGCGCTGTTTCACTGTGGCATTTTTAGCAGTGCTGTTTTGTCATGCGAGATTATGACTCATGCCTTGGGAATGAGCCCAGAGCACCAGGGGTCAGCAGGGGACAGAGAGGATCGAGCGTCCAGAGGACTGCTCTCCTCTTTTGTTGATCGCCCTCTATCGGTGGCTAGAGGGCGATACAGGTTGGGAGGCACATTGCCGATGTAAGACATCGGCAGGGAGGTGGGAGGGAGAAAACTGAGGAGGAAAATAAAACTGGCAGACTCCGTGATGGCCCCACTAGCACCTGTCCTGGCCCCCCCAGAATCTGGAAGTTGGTCTCCAGGGGGAAGGGAAAGTCGATGCCCCTTGCCTTGGTCTTGTCACCAGGGGGATAACCCTTGAGGGTTCACCGGGAAGGAAACCGTGGAGCCAGATACTGAATCCCCCTAGGGGGGTGGAGCCGCCTGCCAGGCTCCTGGAGGAAAAACAAATGATAGAAAAATAATTTAATAACCTTTGAACTTATGAACTATATGCCTTTAGCGATCAAGATTGGACAGGATCCCCAGGTTTGGTCCCAATCTCAGTTATCTTTATATAGTCGAATAGAGGCTGTACAAGTGAATATTTTGCCCCACATTCTTTCTGGGCTGTTTCTCCCTCAACTTATCTGGGAGTATACCAGGCTTTTCACAACAGGGGGGAAAGTAATCTCCTTGATTGGGTGATGTCAAACCGACCAGAGAGGGTGGCCTTCTCTGGTACATTCTCGGACTCTATCTAGGATCACACCCTTATATTTTGTGTCCGGAAGTTCTCCCCACAAAGGATTCTACATAAAATCCTCCTTATGAGGGATTTCTCCAGCTTTAAGTTGGAATCCTTCCATGCAGATCTGGGACACACAGATTGGTCCCCCGTACTGGAATCTCTTGACACTTTCACTGCCCTCAGCAATTTTCTTGCCGTCTTTACTGCATGCCCCTCTTATAAAAAGGAGAGTAAGGGGTACTGTTAGCCAATGGTTCCATGGTAGCCTACTCGCCCTTATGAAGTTTAGGGATAAATGCTGGGCTAGTTACAGGGCCTCTCACGACTTATCTATTTACCAGGAATACAGACATCTCAGAAATGTGTGCAAAAAAGCTATTAGGTCAGCAAAGAGTAATTTCTGCAAATCTGCCTTGCTATCCACAGTCAGAGACCCTAGAAAATTTTGGCAAAATATCAAAAACATAGTTAGTGGGTCCTCTAAAGGGGATGTCTCAGACATTGCTATAGGTGGTACAAATTGTAACAATCTGCTCACAATTGCTAATGCCTTTAATTCTCATTTCTCTGACCTGTCTGCATATACCTCTACATTTCCTCATCCGGATCCCGGTAAGCAAGGTGTGGCTCACTGCTCCCAGTCAGAATACATCCCTAGCCCCTTATTTTATTTCAAGGCTGTGTCCAGGTGGGAGACACAGAGACTGCTCTCTGGTCTCTCCCCTCACTCTAGTGCTGGGCATGATAACCTGAAAACCAAACTCCTCCACCTTGGTGCCCCCTTCATTGCCTTACCTATCTCCCATATCTTTAATTTGTCGCCCTCCTCTAGGGTTATCCCTGACCTTTGGAAGGTGTCATGGGTGGTCCTAGTTCTCAAACAATGTGACACAAAAACCTTGAAAACTACAAGCCCATTGTCATCTTATTATCTGTCAGCAAACTCCTTGAAAAAGTTGTTGCTTCCCAACTTTCCAAATATATCCAGTCACATGAGTTGCTGGCCCCAGCTCAACATGGCTTTCAAAAGGGCTACAGCACCTTAACTGCCCTTGCTAAGGTTATTTCTGAGGTTAGGGTTGCCATGCATCAAGACAAACTCACTGGTGCCATCTTCGTTGACCTTTCCAAGGCTTTCGTCCTGGTTGATCATGCACTTCTGTGCTCTCAACTCTGGTCCCTTGGCTTACCCACCCCCGTCCTTGGGTGGTTTTCCAATTGCATCCAAGGACACCAGCAACTTACAAAATTTAACAAGGCCCTCTCCGAGCTCACCCCTGTCAAATCTGGAGTTCCCCAGGGGTCTGTCCTGGGGCCCATCCTGTTCTCTCTATTTGTAAATAATCTCCCCACTGTACCATCCCACTGCAGTGTCACCTTATACGCAGATGATCTGGTCATTCTTACTCACTCCCGTGACAGTAGTGTCATCAACCAGCACCTTAACGCTGACTTTAGCGATATACAATCCTGGCTAAAAGAAAACAGGCTCATCCTCAATTTCAGGAAAACTCAGGCTATGCTCTTCAGTTCCAAGGCTAAGTTAAACGTGTCCCCTGTGCCCTTGCATATTACCTGCGCTGATGGTTCCCCCATGATGATTGCCAACTCGGTCAAATACTTGGGAGTTACCCTCAACCCTCAGCTTGACCTCTCTCAGCATATTCACCTTGTATGTAGAGCTGTAAATAGTAAGTTGGGCTTGGCTTACAGAGCAATAAACAGTCTCAGTCCCGTTGTGTGTATTGCCCTGGTGAGTGGGGTGTTTCTTCCCATGCTCTGCTATGGACTCATCGCATTTGCTCACGCTGCTAAAACTCTCCTCTCAAAATAGGACATGGCCTACAATAATATATGCCACTTTGCCAATGCAGCCCGGTATCTCACCCACCACTGTGACCTTTAGAATAAGCTTACTTGGCTTCCACCAGGCCAGCATCGTAGCTTTGTCCTAGTTTGCTTTATTGACAAGGTGGTAAGAATGGCCACTCCTCCTGTTCTGGCAGAGCTCCTCAAACCTGTTGCCTCCTCCTACTCCCTAAGGTCACATGGTCCTGTGATATTCCAGGTCCCCAATACTCGCACCCAAATGGGTGACATAGCATTTGCGTCTTGTGCTCTGAAATTATGGAACTCCCTTCCTGCCCTTATTTGCACTTCACCCTCCCATACCTGTTTCCCTAACTCCCTCTGGGATCACTTGCTGCTCCTCGGCCTGCAGTTGCGTTTAATGATGCCAGTGGCCCTCCTAAACTAATGACACATCGGATACCACTGGTACTGTTTATAGGGCATCTACCTGGACTCTCTGCTCGGCTACCTTCCTAGCCCTACCTGCCCACAGTGTTCCTCGTGCTTGCACCCTTTGGTATTTGAAATGGTATTTGAAATTTGCCTCTCTGCTCACAGTTTGTAATGTCTGTATATTAAGTTACATGCTCCTGTGTAATGTTACTGTATGCTTATGTTTTTTTTGCCTCTCCTGCCTCATCTATGAAATATCTGTATATTTACAGTATCTGCCTGAGCTCTGTTTTGCAATCTGCTTCCTTATTTCCTTGTAACCTCCTGGGTCGCACCTGAAAATAGGCATCTGTTTTGTCTAGTGTGCATAACTGGTTAACAGAAAATAAACAATAAATAAATACATTTATTTCAAACCCTTACACTGATCCCCTTCCGGTTTTATTTTATATAATGGAACCGTATATTATCACGATTTGTATGGGGTGGATGGCATCCCAAATTTGATAGAAGCTCTTACTTACATTTACCACTGGCAAGAGGGGATTACATTTACCAGGTCTTTTATTATATTTTAAAGCAGTTATGCTCCATACTATCTTGCTCTGTTAAATCCTACCTACAGTATAAGGTTATATGGAAACATATAGAATTTATTATGACCTGCATAACCCAGGGAAAGTAGTATTTGCCCCTTCAGTATCATTGCCTAATCTAGGAAATTTTAGTCAATTTACAGTTCAGATGTTGAAGGCCTGGTACGAGGTACTAGCTCAGCCATCTTTGGCCATACTTTTCTATTACCTAAGGCAATTAGTGGATAAAACAGAATTCTTCCCCTACAGATTTGATATAACATTCCAAAAGTGGCAGCATCTTGGCTTAACATACATATACCAATTAGATACTCAAGGCGTCTGCCCATTTGCAGAACTTCAGTCACAATATGACCCAATGGGAAGGGAACATTTTTGTTATTTGCAGGTCCAGACTTTTTTAAACCATAAGGGACCACTTAGAAGTTACCTTCTGGACCCAATGCCTATTTTATTGGCATTCATTTTAGAATCACTACGGGATATGCAAGGCACATGGTTGATTGGTAAGACATACATACGGTTGTAGGAGTGTCTAGGAGAATATACATCCTTGATTCTCAAGGTTTGGGGTGAAGAGCTGCAACTGAATATTTCCTACAGTCTTTGGCAAAAACATACAGACTCTTCCATCAGGGTGGCTGGTGCACCTTTCTGGCTAGGATTCTCATGAAAATGCAGAAATAGATACTTCCATGTACCAGAAACGCTGGCTAGAATCTACTCCTCACAGCTGGGTGTTTGCTGGGGACAATGCAGAGAGTGAATGGCCATGCATTCACATGTCTTCTGGCAATGCCCAGATACTGGGCCCTATGGACTATGCCAATGCGTTATGTAAGCCAGGCACATTGGCATAGCTTCAGACAGAATGCTGCAGAGCAGGGTCTCACAGACCCCATGCAGCATTCACTATGGGGGCACAGGACATGTATGCACCTGATCCCCGGCCATGTGGACAGCTACGTGCCTGGGGCTGGCATGGGGCATTTTGGGTGTGTGTCCCTGCACTCAGCACCATGCACAAAGGTGCAGAATGCTGGGCACAGAGGGCACACTGTACAATAGGTAACCCCCAGCCATAAGGGTTATGTGCCCCTCAGGATGCTGCCGCAAGCTGCAGTGAGAATGGCAGGGTACAGTGGATCCCCACAGAATGCCACCCCAGCCCATGGGGCCACAAGGAGGACTGGGGCAGCTGACTGGGCACCTGCTGCCCCTGTACCACTGGTGAACAGTGCACCATCCACCATGATCTGCGCCCTGTGGGTGCAAGGCATCAAGTCACGGACTGGGGCCGGGCATCCCATTGGATGGACACCCGGTCTGAAGAAATGTCCTCTGCGTACCTGTGCATGGGGTGTGGGGCTGCAGACAGGTGGCCATCATTGCTGAATGCCAGTATGGGTGCACCTGTCCATTGTCGATAACTACGTGGTAGGGCTACGTGCCTCTGGCACATACCCTCCACACATTGGTGCATAGAGCCCCATTACTCCTGTTTGGTCTCAAATTGAAACTCACATTACCCAAAGTTTGGACATAGCTGGCCCATTGATGCCAGAATTGGTACTGCTGACTATCCCTCCACAGGGTCTTTCAAAATCTATTACTTCACTTCTTAACTTGTGTGGTTTTGCGGCAATGAAAGCTATCACATGCCTTTGGCGCTAGGTGAATACCCCTACTGTAGAAATGTGGCATAATATAATTAATACGATATATAAAATGGAACAGATCACAGCGAAACTGGAAAATAGAGACACGCAATTTGAAATTCGATGGCGATGCTGGGTCCTGTATGTGTCTCAAGAAAATGATAATTTTTTCCCTTGATTGCAATGATTAGTTTTGTCCCCCGGGTACTTCTGCCTAGCTAAGGTGTTGTGCAGTTGGGGTGAAGATGGCCACTATTCCAAATAATGATACTATTATCACATTTGTGTGCATTACTGTTAGCCCAGCCTGAGCAATGTATCCAGGATGTTGACAATTAGTAATTACTGACAACACTTACCTGAAACGGAAATTTCTTCTGTCAGGAATGAACTGTGATGTGAATGTTCTGTTTGTGTTGGAGTGACACTCACCTTTTGTAAGATGAAAATAAAGATTATAAAAAAAAGGCCACGTCAGAAAAATCACAATGGTTCCATATGGAGGCCTCTCTACTTCCCAGTGGGGTAGCTTCTAATTTTATTTATAATACTATCCCCTGCCACTTGAAGTGTCATCCTACCATAGGCCCTTCAGCCTTTTTACTGGAGTGAATTACATAAGTGGTTGGCGACTGATCTCAAACCCCTGACATATACCCCATTATGGGGAAATGCAAACATTACCATAGAAGGGCAGAGACTTTTTTGGCAACCTTGGAAATTGAAAGGGATACAACACTTAGGAGATCTTCTAATACAGGGCATGTATCACCTGAACTCCTACTCGAACCTGCAGCCTATCCAGGGTCTGCCAAAACAGGAGTTTTGGAAAAACCTGCAGATCCAAAGTACTATATGAATGTTGCTTCATACACTGAGATCTTCCTCTTATCAACCCACACCCCTCCTCAATTGGTTAAAATACAAAATAGGATGAGCTAGGAAATTCCTCTCCACTTCCACCTCTGCCTTTGGCTCATTGACTCCATACTCATAGGTATGGATCAAGGATTGATTACGTCCGCCATTTTTGTCGATCTTGCTAAAGCTTTTGACACTGTGGCACCTCCCCTCCTTCTGGACAAAACTTAAAGCAGCAGGCTTCTTTGACTCTTCAGTCAGTTGGTTTTGTTCTTTCAATGAAGGTAGTCTTCGAGTTGTCCAGAAAGGAAAATCCATTTAATCTCTGCTTAATATTAGCTCATGTGTCCCTAGGTCCTATTCTCTTTTCCATTTTCTTGAAAGATCTCCCTACTGTCTGTTCCTCTTCATCCATTCAAATATATATGTTGATGACACAATTCTTCTTGCTTCTGGCTCCTCTACCCATGACCTTTCTGCCTGGCTGCCATTGGATTTTGACAGCATTCAACGATGGTTCAGGTCTAATCAGTTGTCCCTCAATGCCAATAGAACTGTCTCCATGACTTTTGGCACCCAACATAGGCTCACCAGATTTAGTTCTGTAACCCTGCTGCCATTATACCAAGGGCTACTACACCTGCCTGCTTCCCTAACTGCAAGTTGAGGGGCCTGGGTTCGGAATTAATGGGTACTTTAGATTCCCTACCAACAATAGAACTAAGATTATGGTGCTTCCACTAAAGTGATTAAGTGGGTAGCTACAGAACTAGTACAGCCCTCTGGGAAACTATACCTACCTACAACCCCAGCTAGTGGCCCAATGCACAGACTGACAATAAGCAATATACTTTGTCTGCCATATCACTATTAATACTAACTAGCTCTAATAATGTGCTCACACGCTCTGCACTTACCAACAGGGTCTGGACTCCTGTCATGTACCCTGCACCACCTGTAAGAAACAGGTTTCAGCAACAACAGTGCATTTTCACACTACCTTTTGAATGGCTCAGTAACTAAACATTGGGTAATAATATGCTCACAACCCAAAGTAACATCAAACAGTAAATTTGATTTATTAAAGGGGATTTGAACAAGGGAGGGGTATAAATCTAGGTTGATTACTGTAATACTGCAAGTAGGCAAATAATTAATGAGCATTATATCTGTCCCTAAATTGGTCAGTTTACACAGCTGCTGGGTACCCAGAGTGGGGCTGGGTTCAGGCCTGAACCATTGTCGCAGGTAGGCCAGTGTTGCAGCTGATTGGGGCCCTTGATGGAAAGAAGGGTGTTATTAACTAGATGAAAACACTTGCAGACAGTAAGATATTTGTAATCCCAGGCCAGATGGCCTATAAACACAGTTAAAACCCAATGGAAAAATGACAAAGCAAATCAGATGACACACAGCATTTATTTGGCTGTTGTAGGGGGCTGCCCTGATTGTACTCATTGCACTCAGACCAGCTGGAGAAATGGATGATGACACCATGGATCTGCTTGCTTCCCAGGATGATGGTGGGGACTGGGGCAACAGGGACTCACCTCCTCTTCACAGCCTTTCCCGGCAGGTGGTAGCAACTTGCAACTTGCTTCATCACAGGGGCTGACTCCCCAAGGCTGATTTCTGGCCAGGCAGACACTGGATCTGATATAGGAACAGTTTCTAGGGCCACAGATGGCACAAGCTCATTTCATGAATTTCAGCTTACTATGCAGATTGGAACAAAAGTCACTTAACTGACAGCTAACAGGCTGATTTAACTTTGGTAAGACACAAACAGGAGCAATTGGCAACAAGTCTCCCCCTTTATGGGACGTGACAGGAGACCACCGCAACATTTATAGTCTCCAAAGGAGTCCTTAGCTTAAGAAATCCTCCTACCATTCTTCAGATGCCCTGTCCTTAGGCAAAACACTTCTTTTAGTTCCAAAGTCTCTGAACTTAGCCAGGGCCAAAGAGGTTGCTTCTTCAGCTTTGCGTTTAGGCAGTTTGAGTCAAGCAGGGCAGCAAAGCAGGCCGAAATTCCCCACAAACACTTTCAGCTTATCACCACATGCTTCCAATTCTCAGAAAGGTTAAGTGGAACTACTTGATTCTGCTTTCAGGCAGTCCATGAATTGTGTTAGTCCTGCAGGGAGGCGATACAGGCCTTTCCCCTGTGTTTCTCTCAGTCCTCATGCAGGCTGCTTTCTCCTCAATGGCTCAAGCTGGACTCTTCCACTGTGAATTGCAGCTACGCACACTTGTTACCCTCAGCTTGAGAGTTCAAGCTGGACTGGACTCTCTTTTTGAAAATGGTCTCCACTTAAGGCCTTTGACCCAGATCTCTGTATTCTGGTTGGCTAACTTTACAGTCAATTACTGTCCAAGAGCTCCGATTGGTTAACTTTAGCTGCCAACATGGAAAGTTCACAGCTTTTCCCACAAGTCATTGTAATCAGGATCTCTTGAGAATCCCTTGGTTTCAGTTGGTCCAACCACTGAGTCCCGGACCAAACATGGCGGCTCCCATAGTGGAGGAATAAACAAGAAATGTAAACAGATCATTTACACAATAACAGTAAAGATTTAAAAATAAAACATTTACAGTACTTGGGACGACATCCATCAGCGCTAGTGAATGACTGCTAAATGGAGTTGATTGAGACTTGTGCCTGGCTAGTTGCAAGCCTTGCTTTACTTGGACCCAGCCCAGGCCATGTACACTACATGCAGGCTGGATCTCTTAAAGAGATAGTGTGGCTAGACTTCTCTCCCATTATATAATACCCCTGATGGTACTAAGATTGAGGATGTTCCCTTCTTTAAATACCTCGGGGTATACATTGACTGGCATCTTGATTTCTCAGTGCATATTGACGCAATTCACCGTAAGCTTCACCCTAAGTTTGGAGTATTGTACAGGAATAAATTGAGTATTCTGCTCCCTGCCTGCCGAGATCTCGTTTTAAAAATGATACTCCTTATCTTTGACTATGGTGATTTAGTCTACACTGGAGCCCCTAAATCCTTCCTTTGCCAGACTGGACCCCCTTTTCCATTTGTTTTGTTGTTTTGCTTTAGATTGTCCCCCAACATACTCACCACTCCTTTCTTTACTCAGCCCTTTCTCTTTCCTGTCTTGATGCTAGGCACCTTTCCTACTGTGCCTCATTTCTGTCCAAATTCTGGTTTGTACCCATTCCTCTTATCTGAAGTCCCTTCTATCCTCTCCTCCTACACTTTCTGCAACACTGTTTCCCATCCCTCTCTCTCTCTCTCTCTCTCTCTCTCTCTATTCTTTCTAGAAAATCAACTGCTGGTCAATCTGCTTCTTTTTACCGCTTTCCTGAGCTTTGGTCCTCCCTTCCCCTGTCAGTTTGATCTGCCTCTTCTGCTTCCTCCTTAAAGTCTCTTCTTTAGGATTTTTGTTATCCTACATGCAACTGTCTATGGCTTTTTCCTTACACACTCCCTTCAGTTGTTGCCTTGTTTATGCTTTTCCTGTTTTTTTTTCCCATCTTCACACATTAAAATGTGTATTCTACATGCATTTATGTACTAATTTGCTTCCAATTTGTATGGATATGTTTCTTATAGTAATATTTATTGGTTTGGACTACTTTTTAGTAGCTTTAGTGCTTAGATAGTCTCTCTTTACCCTTCCTCCAGGACACATCTGAAAACAAGCTTTTATCAGCTCTGTATGTCTTTCCTGGTTAAACTTTTAAATAAACAAATACATTTCAAGCCAATACATGGCAAATCAACATAATACATGTAGTTACACTAGGCTGGTCTTCCACGCCCCCCCTTCCCGTAGGACCTCCCAAGCCCAGCGAACTTTCAGCTATAGAGCTCCAACCTGGAGGAATGACCTGCCCCTGAGGTCCTCTCTGAACCCAAACTTAGCACCTTCAAAACCAAATTACAGTCTCACCTTACAACTCTATGTAAGTGTTACTGTTCCTCATAGTTCCCAGCCCTGCCCATGGCTTCCCCATCTACCTCCCCCAATAGCCCAATGCCCCTTCCACACCTGCTGTTATACCCTCTCCTGGCCCTCCTCCCCACCCACCCCCCCCCACTACCACCCCACTCTGCTACCTCCCTGCAATAATTCCCTGAGGTCTTTATCTTGCTTCCCCCATGTTGTAGCTTTAAGATTGACAAAGTCTGTTATTCATTAGACTGCATATATGTTTTGTGATACTGTTTGTTCATTACTGGTGAATTTCTGTATTTCTCCATGTTCTCCAATTGTAACACCTCTGTAATTGTGTTCGCGATGATTTTCTCAGTATGCTATTTATTCTCATTGTATACGCACTGTATTCCTTTTTTCCTCTCTTGATTATGTTTTGTATTGTTTTCTCACTTGACGTGCAACCTTTGTAAAAGAACCCCTGGTTCAAAGGTCTTTATAATCCTAGTTATGAATGAATAAATAAATAGATTTCCCGAGCTATCCGACCCCACATTCCCAGTCAAGCACTGGAATCTAAAGCCAAATGGAAAAACACGCTACATATTAACATTTCAGACAAGGCTTGGAAGGACTGCTAGACTTTCTGTCATAGAAGATTCTCCAATCATGGTACAGAACTCCAGCAGTACTCCATAGGATACATCTTCTTCCCACTGATGATTTCTGGAGATGTGTCTCTTCTGGCAATAATTTAGTGCACATTCTATGGTTTTGTTATCTTATTCAACCCTTTTGGCAGCAGGTATAACAACTAGCAGAAAAAGTGTTTGGCCAACCGATACCCCTATCTGCACCTTTATTACTACTAGGTTTTACTAATTATGCCCTGCATCTCTCCTGGTATGCACACAGATGGCTTGCCATTGTTTGCATGCAGGCTAAATGCCTCATTTTGACTGGCTAGAGATCCCCCTCTACCCACTCCATTGAGGAACTCATGATAAGTGTGTCCTATACAGCTACATTTGATCAGTTATCCAGTGTAGTGTTGAACAGATTCTCTGCTTTTCATGCATGCTGGTAACACTTTTATAGCTTTTTGAAATCTAAAACAGTATCTATTACTTAGTTTTTCCCAATATCCTGTATAATATGTAAGACTCTATTTTATTTTATCTTTGAAAGTCTCTCAGTGTTAATGTTAGTGTTTTCTGAGATTTATCAAGTTTGTCATGTTATGCATACAGTAGGTCTCAGGCATATATATGATCATATACCATGCTGCTATTACATACTAACATCAGGCTATCCATGTCACACTATTAATCTGACATGTCTGTAAGATATATATATCTATGCGCCAATTAAAAGATTAACTAAAAAAAAAGAAATATCTTCAATCTAAACTCCTCCCACCATCTGGGTGATGTACTACCTTGCTCCACCCTGTGAAGTTAGATACCCACTGGAAGCAGGGATCTGGGTGCCACATTGCCAGGGGAGGTTGGGTGAGTAGTGTGGATGCAAACTGTACACCACTCTTAGAAATGAGAATTATGCACTCGCTATAATTCTTGATCTTCTAGAAATATCTTCACCATTGATTCACACTAACGAATCCTAGCCAGAGCCACTGGTATTCTGCAGAAGCTAGCACATTTCAGGAGGGCTGGTGCACTGAGGCAAGCTATGCACATGCGTGGCACCTCAAGACTGGCTCACGGCACTAGGCTTACTTTGGCACCAGACTTTAACTGCCTCAGTACCTTTTTTACCGAAGAGATGCAGCATAATCTAACTAGTGCTTAAGCAATAAGCCATAAGCCACAAGGGGCTGTGGGTTATCAGGAGATTTACCATGGCTGGAGTGGTTTGCCCATGAGGCACAGCTGAATGGGTAAATCCTCGACAGCCATGGTAAATTCCCCAATAACTCACATCCTCTGAGTGGCTTATTGCCATGCAACTACTAAGTGTGGTACGTTCTGTGCAGCTGCAATCAGGGATGTGTACGTTTGGTGTACATGGCCTCAGTTTTGCTGTTGATCTTCACTGAGCATGCAGTACCTGGTCAGGTGGGTGGGGATGTCTCTTAGTACATTTAGACAATTGTTTGTTACGTCTGTCACCTGCTGCTGGATGTCTGTCACTGATTGTGTTGACTTGGTCCTCCCCCATACTTGCATATGTGTGTGTGTCTGTGTCTGTGTGTGTGTGCGATGCTGGGGGGGGGGCTGAATTTGGAGTTAGGGTTTTCAACCCTAACAGCGAATTTCCTCACTTTTGTTGCTGTGGAACAACCCTAACTAATGCATTAAATGGATTTTTTTGCCTCTAATTTCCCTTCTTTTTGAGAATGATAACGAGAAACAGTGAATGTAATGCAGCGGCGGGAGCGCGGTGCCCTCTGGGCCCCGTGCTCCCACCACATGATGTCTTTTGGCATAGTAACAGGAAGAGCAACACAAACAGAAGCTCTAACAGTGGCGCACATGGTAACACAAATGCGAATGAGAACAGGAAGGGTAATGCACACGGTGGCGTAGACGGGAACGGTCTGCCACGTGATGTGTTGTCACATAGTAACATGGTTCCTGCAAATGGAATGTCAATGGGCATGGTGACACAAGTGAAACAGAAAGAGAAACAGTACTGTAGACACAAATGGCAAAAAATAACAGAAATGCAAGTGCAAATGGAAACGCAAAGGGATAAACGCACATGGTGGCGCAGATGTCAACTTGTAAGTGAACGACTACGGAACTGTAAGCAAGGAAGGCAACAGTAACAGTAATGTAAGCGCACAGGCTGGTTTTCCCAAAACCTGCATAGAAAAGACAGTGAGTACAAATAATGTATGCATAATAATGAGTATCGAGCAGAAAATGAGAACTTGGAATACTAAATAGGTTATATCTCAGGAACGTGCATTACATAGAAAAAATTAAAAGTTGTATGATTTACAACTGTCCTGGTTAATTTTATACTTACTCTGGGGCTAAGCATTTTCCAATGAAAAGTCCGTGATCTCACACTGCTTGAGATAGTGGGCTCTAAAAAGGCTCAAGCACGCCGAATGTTATCCATGGGAAAAAGAGAAGTTCGAGTGCCATAACTTTGCCTCCCTGTAATATTCTTTCACCAAATCACTGAAAGGCACATCTGTGGACTGTTGGCTGTCTTCCCTCAAAATTTCAGGAAAAAAGACCAAACCGTTATTTTGCAGCAGGGTGCCAAAGGATTCCTGTAATGCGTTGGGTGTCGTAATGTTATCTTATGGGAAAAACTGTCAACTTTGGAGTGCCGTAACTTTGCCGCTGTGTAATATTTTTTCAATACAACACTAAAAGGCACATCTGAGAGAAGTCATCTGCGTTCCCTCCAAACTTCAGCCCAGAACTCCCAACCATTCCTTTGCAGCGGGGTGCCAAATAATTACTATTATTTTGGGCATAGGGTCACAAAATAGTGTCGCATTTAGAAAGCTTTACTAAAAATTTGCGACACTTTTTGTGAGTGCGATATATTACTTATGCAAGTACTTTTTCCAGAAATCTGAAAACATATTTCTGGGGTGTTTTACCCAAAAATAAAGACATGGCTAGCATCCTTAGGGCCCAATTAGGTGAATACAAAAAGAATTAAGTTGCTAGAGGGTCTCAATTTTAAATGCCAAACATTTTTCTGATCACTAACTGAAAACAAGATGGTGGATTTGCGACAGTAACAGGGCCATTTGCGACAGTAAAAAGTGCATTTGTGACACTGTCGAACTTTTTGTTAACTTTTCCATTGACTTATAATGGGAAATTGTTTTGAATAACTTTTGAACCGTTTAATATTTTTCATGAAATCTTTGAAAGGCACATCAAGGACCCTGGCTGCATTCCTGAAGATTTCAGGCAGGTCGTAAACTGTCCAACCTGTTACGCCATTAACGTAGAATTTGAGAAAAGCTATAAACGCGCACAGATCGTGCTTGATAACTTCGTAGCCGTGTATCCAACCAGTATGAAACATGGCAGATACCAAGGCCTATGGTTCTTGATCGTGTGTTCCAAATTTCAGGCAAATCCATCAAACGGTTGCAAAGTTATTAAGGTGCAAACTTTTGGGGTTTAATATAGAAATGGCTTCTCAACCCTAACTATGGTAGGACTACCTGTATACCATCATATATACTATATATATATATATATATATATATATATATATATATATATATATACATATATATATATGTATAATTTTATCTATCTGCTTGCAGACAGATGGCAGTAAAGCAGGCCTACTCTAGACTGCATCAAACAGGGTATGTAATGCGGGCAGAATAGGTGACCAGCATGGTAGAAATGTTTAACCACTGCAGATGGAGACCTTTACCTTAATCAATGGCTGTAGGTTCTAAATCAAGTGTAGAAGCAATTCTGAGGCATAGCAGTAGGGCCTAGGTCTGAAGAGTCCAGCCTGAGAAAGTCATCATTGCTGCTCTCAGAGAAGATGAGTTCGGGGTCAGACTCATCCCCTCTACATTCTCCCCGAAGGAAGGAGCATAGAAGGGTTGGATTACAGGCTCTGTAGTCTAGAAACATGGCCACAATAACACCAACAACACTGGCCAAGGATGAGGGGCCAGCGCCAGGGGTAGCACCAGAACCAGAACTGAATCCAGCTCCAGGAGATCCCTGGCACCAAGGGCAGCACTGGACCTGGTGGCAGGCCAGACCCCACAGAGCTAAACCCAGCACCAGAATCAGACCCAGCAGCAATGACCCAGCCAGCACCAAAGTGACCAGCACTGGTACCCGGTCAGTCACACCAAGTGACACAGGGTAGGAGTGTATCCAGTGGAAAAGAGTCAGCAGTGCAGTCAGTGGCAAGGGCTGAAGGGTTGCTGCCAGAGCCAAATGCTGTACTTGGCTTGAGGACCCCACCTGCAGCTCCAGTTCCACTGGCCCTGAAGGGCCAGGGACCAGCTCCACTGGCAGAGACACACAAGCTTGGCACTGCACCCACTGCTCCAAAGAAGTGCCAATGGGAGGAACTCCCCTCCCTCTGTGTTCCCACTTATAGACAGGGAAATCCGGGCCTGATACCTTGACATCCCAGTACCAGAGGTCCTCCTGTGCCAGCAAGGGTCTCTGGCTCTGAGAGACTAAAGGTCTCGCAGCAGACCTCCCTAGGGTGACCTTGACTGGTACACTTTCTTCCCCTTCCAAAGGGAAGAGGAAGTACTGAAGGCCATGCGGGGCTGAGAACCCAATCGGAACTGGGAACAGGACAGCTCTTTTATGCTTTTAGTAGGACTGTCCTTTCTCCCAAGCACAGGACTATCTGTGGTCTGAACCATTCCCTGACAGTGAAAGTGGACTGGACACAGCGCTGCTACCACAGCAGCTTACCCGAAAAGGCCCCTTACTGTCGTCCTCCATGGCCATCAGCCACAGACTTGGTAGGGCTGAGAGAAAACTGACAGAAATATTTTTGTAAAATCACTAAACTGACACAGAAATAACAAACTCTAGCTTTAAACACCTAAACTGAGACAAACTGAATGGTGTTGTCATAGAGATGTGAAGTTCTGACTCCTGGTGGGTGATTGATATTCTAACTGATGTGCACTCAGCGGTGAGAAAAAAGGAGCAGAGGCAGTTGAGGAATGGTGCCAAGGTATGCCTGGCACAGCAAGCCAGTCTCATAGTGCCATGCATGTGCATAGCTTGCCTCTGTACCAGCCCTCCTGGTAAGTTCTGGCTGCCAAAGGGTCCTAGCATCTCTGGCTAGGACCCATTAGTGTGAATCAATGGTGAAGATTGATCCTGGAAGCTGTATGATTACAGGTGAGCAACCTGTATTTTTAAAGGTGTGGATACAGTTCACTAGCCACACAACAGCAGACTCCTAACAGTCCTTCAGTAGGGGGGTGGGCAAGACATGCAAAGAAACTCCCATAAAAAACATGGTGTCCCTTGTGCTCTTGTAGGGGTAACCCTGAAAGAAGACATAACAATGCAAAAGAAATTAGTCTTTTTTTTTTGAAGCCTTTTTCCCCTTCAATCATGGCTTGAGGGAACTCTCTCAGGCATCCTTCTCCTTGTGCCTGCCTGCCTGAGGTCCTCTGTGGTCTTGTGCCCTCCACCCCGTTGCCAGCACTCCCAGTTTGACCTGCCTGGGGAGGGTAGCCCAACTGCTTCCTTGGGCTCACTTATTAAGGCAGACTCTGGTCAGCAGGCGGGGCCTGGGTGAAAGAGTGATGAGGCCTGGCCAAGTCGGACCCAGCGCTAGGCATGGAGGATAGATGCCATTGCCTATCCTTGTTCTGTCCCTCTCCCCCCACATGCACCCCCCTGACGCTTGGCACACGGCAACCCGATACCCTCCCCCCAGGACTCGGGAGCAGCCGGCCGGGTGCTCAATCTGATCCTTCCCCTGCTGACCCCCAGTGCCTGAGCTCACTCCCGAACTCGGATCATCGGTGTGGTGCGAGGTGTGTACCATCCAGCACCTCAACCCTCAGCGCCACTGGGCTGGGCAAAATAGATTAGTCTTGAAATATTTGCTTTTCTGGCAAAGTGCAAACTACTACAATAGTTTCCAATACATAAAATACAGAGGCATTTATTCCAATAACAGGGACTACCACTATATTATCCATGCTTCTCTCTCTCAATTGGCCAGACCTTGAAGACAGACTGAATTACCCCATGCTTTGCCTAGTATCAAACCCTATGAGATTACTTCCCTAGCCTCAAGAACATAATGGTGCATGGGGGACCTGGTGGCACTGAGGGTTGAGGCACTGGATGCCATAGCTTGGGCCACACCAGTGACCAGGGTTCAGAAGTGAGCCTGTGGCACTGGGGGTCAGCCATGGGGAGAAGGTTAGTGCATCTGATGACAGCTCACTTTCTCTGGAGAGGGGAGGGTTGAAGGCCTTGGCAATAGTATGCCTCCCAGCAGCGACTGGGAGGTATTGCACTGGCAGCCTTCTGTATATGGGGTGGTAGGACATTGCAGACATCAATGGGGCATGTGCACCTCTCCTTGACCTAATTACATGTCCAAGCTCGTCGGGGGGGGGGGGAACAGGGAAGTTACCATGAAGAACAAGGAAACACTCCAACTACTGGATAGAAGATGTCACACCCCGGCACCATGCTCACTATCGGATCCTATCCTCCTGAGTCCCGATACCCTCCAATCTTCATCTTCACCAATGGGTAATTAGATACTTATAAGTATGCACCAAGGAGATGAAGGTGGCCCTGTCTCGGGGGCGGGGGGCGGAGTTGTAGGGGGTGTAAACTGGGGGTTGCCTGCAAGCAAGTCGTGGGTGGGTTGGAGGTCCGGGGGTTACCAGGTAGGGAGGCTCTAGGTGCGCCTGAAGCCAGTTACCAGCTGGGAAAAAAAATAAATAAAAGACTTCTGGTTCCGGTTTTGACCTGCATGGCAGCTTAATTTGACAGCTCCACCATCCCTCCCAGTAAATCCCTCTAAAACCAGCAAAATTATTGGGATAACAAAAATAAATGACAGATGGACATCATGACAACACCAGATGAAGTTGAAACAAAAAAAGAACCCCTGCAAGTGGATGGCGAGGGATCTCAACAGGAGTATTCAGACTCTGAGCACTCACAAATGGCAGATGCTCCACAAATGCTACATGGTGAGACAGCAACTAAACCTAAGATGCCGGGCAAAAACAAAAGCAAGAAAATTCAATTAGACACCATCTATAAAGAAATTACAGTTTTTCGGGCAGAGATCAAGGGTGTTATACAAGAACTGTACTAAGACTTGGTGGGACTCGAGGAGCACACAGACACCCTGGAATGGCAAACCTCACTAGTTGAAAACTGTACTGATGACCTGGAACAACAATTAAAACAAGTATCTGAAAAACAGTCACTCATTATGGCCCGACAGGAGGATGCAGAATATTGGGCCCGGAGGAGCAACCTGTGATTCTACAGTGTGGCCAAGAATTCTGAAGGAACTAATATTGAGAGCTTCCTAGATTCATTTCTTCAAACAGCCTTGGAACTGGGCCTGCACCTACCTATTGGCATTGAATGGGCACATCGGGCATTGGGTTCTAAGCCAACCGCAACTGACTCATGTCCTCATTCCATAATCATTAAATTCTTAAACTACTCAATCAAAGAGAAGATTTTACAAACTGCCTGGCACCTGGAAAAAGAAGAAAGCCTTCTATGGACGAACTCGCATCCTGTTTACATAGAATCTGATGGCAGATAAGGACCGCTTGGCCCACCTAGTCTGCCCATTTCCCTACCTAACAGATAAACTGCAGATCCTAGTTAACCAACAGCCTACTTCCTCCTACCCCCCCCACTAGAATTGCCTTATGTCTGTCCCATGCATTTTTCAATTCCCTCACTGTTTTTGACTTTACGACCTTGTCAGAAAGGCTGTTCCATGCATCTACAACCCTCTCTGTGAAGAAATACTTCCTCACATTACCTCTGAGCCGTCCCTCCTCTATCTTCAAATTGTGCCCTCTTGTTCTTGCACATCTCTTTTTATGAAAGATGCTACCGTCTTGGACTTTGTTGATTCCCTTGAGGTATTTGAAAGTTTCTATCATGGTCCCCCTCTCCCACCTTTCCTCAAAGCTATACATCTTAAGCTCCTTTCATCTTTCTTCATATGTCTTCTGGTACAGACCCTGCACCATTTCGGTTGCCTTCCTCTGAACAGTCTCCACGCTGTCTATATCTTTGTGGAGATGCTTGACAATGATTATGCTCCAGAGACGACAAAACAAAGGTGAGCATACATACCACTATTCCCAGTACTCAGACAACATAATTTTAAATTTTGCACACCATATCCAACCTGGTAGATTGTGCAGCACCCAGAAGGACAACAAGAGTACTGCTCAGCAGAAGAACCAACGCTAGGCCTTTTACAAGCCACGAAAGACAAAGGACCAGAAAAACAATCAAACAACTCCCAGCATTGGCAACAAATATAAACAAAGACACAGCAAAGGAAACAAGGAAAGGACACAATGGCATCAATAGTTACACTTTCATGGTCTTTCCTGTGGTCCCAGGAGCAATCAGGAGGAGACAGACACACTTCATTATTCTCCTCTCCAAATCAACAAGATGTTGACCTTTTCCTAGCTTGATCACAGCTTGGAAGGTAGATGAGGGGTTTGGAAGGGGGAATTGTGGTGTCCCTGCGAGAATGACTGTGGAGTTGAAAACTTAGGGATATGCAAAATGTAAGTCAGGCTGTTTTCGATACTGTTAACCCAAGGCAACTTAATCAAGTTGTACGATGAGGAACCCAAAACAGAGTTGCCTTGTAAGTTTGTTTTTTTTTTGAGATGGGGTTTGGCTTCTTGACATTTGCTGGGTTGCCCTTTGGATCCTCTCGATGGTGTGCCTTATGGGGGCAGCCTACGCCCTTTCTTCCCCAGGCTTTGCAGCCTGAAGAAACTTTTTAGCACTGAGTGGAATCAGTGACGTAGATCACAGAGCAATACAGTAACAAAACTAAAATGTAGACTAGCCATAATCGTACTGCCAGGACTTGAAATATGTTAAAAATATGTGCTGAGAAAGGGAAGTGGGTGGAAGATTGGCATGGAAAATGTACCTGACCTGAGTCTGACTTTGAGAAAAGGAATATATAGTGCTGAGAAATTACTTACAGGCTGCGGAAAAACCATAAAGAAATCCACATCATACTAGGAATCATACTAGGATTTTAAGACAACCAGAAGGCATAAGTCCATGTAAGCTGTCCCCACCATATTAGTGGAGGTAACCGAAGTCACCAACCGAAATATATTGGTCTAACATTGTTTTGAAGGTGCTGCAACTGGAGACCCCAACAACTTCATTAGGTAACTTATTCCATAGTTTAGTTTCTCTTGGTTTAAAACTATACTTCAGTACATTAGTCTTACAGTGTAATTCCTGGAACTGAAGACTGCCCTCTTGGGTTATGATTCCGTTCCTTATATTTCAGCCCAAGACCCTTCCTTAAATTGTCTTGATTTAGGATTTTGTATAACAGCAATAAATCCCCCAAGTGCATCTGATATCCACAGGCCATAGTCCTAAAATGTTTAACCTATCCTCATAGGATTTATCCTTGATCCCTGCTATCATTTTTGTGAAAGCCTTTTGTGGCTTCTCAACCATGTTTTTATTTTTTTTTAAATAGGACTCCAACTTGAGGAACAGTAATCCAAGCAGGGCATTATACATGTTTGAAATAATGGAAGAAGTACACCTTAATTTCTTGATTGAAAACCTCTATTAATACAGTTAGCAAGATGCATTACCTTGCTAGCAACAAATTTGCTATGTAACCCACTCTTCAGATCATTCCTGATGTATACACCTGGGTCCTTTTCACAGACTAAGTCCTTTAATTTAACCCCCTGTATGTAGAAATCCTGCTGAATGTTATCTCGCCCCATATGCATTACTATGCATTTACTTAAGTTAAATTTCATTTTGTTCTTTTCTGCCCATTCAGAAATCTGTGTTTGATCCTGCCCAAAAATTAGCATATCCTCAAAAGTATCCACCATGCCCCCCAGTTTAACATGATCTGCAAATTTAACCAGCTTATTTCCACTTTTAATTTCTAAATCACTGATAAATATGTTAAACAGCAAGGGTCCCAACACCGACCCCTGAGGCACACCACTAGTGACCACCACCTCTTTCGACAAATGACCCTGTACTCTTACTAGCTGTATTCTCTCCATTAATCAGTGTTTAATCCACCTAACAATGTTGATGTCAATTCCTAAACCCAGTAGCTTAGAAATTACTATCCCGTGGAGGACTGTGTCGAATGCTCTGCTGAAATCCAACATTACCATGTCTACTTTCCTTCCCTGATTCAAAAAGTTTCTGACATAGTGATAAAAATTTATTTGATTAGTCTCACAGGATCTGTTCTTTGTGAAACCATGCTGCGATTTATCACTTAACCCCCAATCTGATATAAAGTTGGTAATCTCTTCAGAAAGGATCCCTTCGATTACTTTTCCAACTATCGAGGTTTAAACTCACCGGTTGATAGTTCATCGCCTCAGCCCTACTCCCTTTCTTAAAAGTAGGCAACACATAAGCTGTTCTCCAGTCCCTTGAGATGTATCCTTCCCTTATTAATTTATTTCTAACCTATTAAAAGCAATAGCTGGAGCTGACTCTGCCCTGAGTACTTTAATAAATTTTGTATGCAGGCCATTTGGACCAGCAGCTTTGTCAGTCTTAAGCACCTTAATTCTTTTTAGGACTTTATCCACTGTAATCAGCTCGGTTTGTACTAAGGTCCTTATTTCAGCCACATTATTATTAGTCTCTGGGTCCTCCTTGGTAAAGACTTTGCTAAAAGATTTATTGAATTATCTTGCCATTTCATCAGGTTTGGCAGATATCACACCATCTATATTTAAAGGGCTCACAGTACTATTGTTCATAAGCGAAGAAACCCTTTGTATCGTTTTTTGACATAGCTAATCTACACACAGTTTTTTTTATGCTTTCTTTATTTCATTCTTTAAAATACGTAGTATTTTCTTATATCTATCCTTACTATAAAGTTTGATCTTTTAATCTTTTCATAATACAGTCTCTTTTTATTGCATGGTCTTCTTCGACACAAGGTCATCTCTTTGTCCTAGTGAAGATAGTGGTGATCACCTGGTGCAGAGCACTATGGAACACCTTTTAGATAGGCTAAATTAATCGATAGTGTGGTTAATCCAGGACTGCTATGGGAAGGGAAAATGGGATGTTTAATTGATGAGCTGAGAATGACATTGAAGGGTGAGTGACACCAAAGTACCACCTCGACAAAAGGTATTAAATAGCTATAACATGGTACCTCACACCATCCCCTCAAGGGGGACAGGAAGCTACTGCCAGCTGAAGAAGGTTAGTGATTTTTCTGTTTGTGACAGGGAGATTCATACTTATAGGTGATCTGGGTTTGACTGTGCCTGGGTGGATTTTGTTTGGGTGCAGTTTGATATGGATAATTGGGGGGGATGGGTGTAATTTCTGGGAATGGGAATGTTACAGGCAGCTGCCAGTTTGAAATTATTTCCAGTTATCATTAAACTACTGGCACCACTTTTAATCTTAGAAAGGGGAAGACAAGCGGGGGGCGGGGGATACCAGATAAAAACATAATACTTTGCCATCACTGACAGACCCGCTGCTTATGGCCCCCCTGCTCTGGTTTGGAGTCCTCCATAGAACCATGAAGCAGTGGCCTAGGTCTTCTATGTGAAATACACTGTTCACAATGATGGGCTGCACTGATCTGTTTTTAAATAAGGCTAATGTAAAGTCAGCACATTAATTTGATTTAAGATGGCTCTGGACCTGGTGGGGGGAGGGGACAATGAGTTTGTAAAAGCTGCATTTATTGATTAGGCAGTTTACTCGAGACAGACTTGGGGGCTCCCTTTAAAGAAACTCTGACAATGCCCAATCCAGTTTAATAGTTCCAGCTCAGAAACTGTTTTACAGTTGAAATATTTTACTATTGCATCTGATTTTAAGGGTATAGGCCATTTTCTGGACTGGAGAGTTCAGCAAAATCTGTTTTTTTTAAAACAATCTTCATACGATAGCGGGTTGCAAGGCACTAGTAATGTGGCCCGTAAGTTGAGAACCCAATGTAGTAATGCATGCATATTAAAAATAAGAAACACCATCACATAACAAACTATGCATGATGATACTCAAAAATGTAATACTTTTCATCAATACTATTACACACAGCTTCCCCTAGCCTGGACCAAAATACCCTTCAAGCATTTCTCCAATTTTTAAAACTCCTCCAACTCTCCAAAATCCAAAAGGCTCAACTTGAATCACCAATGTTAAATGAAGAAATAGAATACCAGATTAAAGATGCACAAAACCTAAAATGCCCTGGCCCAGATAGTTTCCCAACCGAATGGTACAAGAAATTGAAGACCAAGTTGCAGCCACCCATACAGAAGGCCTGCACAGCAGTGGCAGAAGGTAAACCCACCCCTTCATCTTGGGATTTTGCAATCATTGCAGCAATATCAAAACCAAGTAAAGATGCCAACTTCACTAATATGGGGCTATTTCTCAAAAATGCCCTAGCAGGGAGGGATGAACGGAAGGGAGCTGAGGAGCAGTGGGCCCATCTGAAAGGAGCCATAGTGGAGGCAACAAACCTTTGCATTAGGCAAGTAAACAAGGGCAAGAGAAAGAGGAAAAACCACTGTGGTTCTCAAAGGAAGTGGTTTGGAAGGTAAAGGCAAAAAAGATGTCTTTCAGGAAGTACAAGGAAACACAGTAGGAGGAGGACAGGGTAGTGTAACTGGATAAACAGAGAGAGAGGCAGAGAAAGCAGTCAGGAGCACAAAGGGGCAAATGGAGGAAAAAACAGCAAAAGAGATAAGAAACAACATTTGTCAATGCCGAATGTTTGCTTGCTGGCATTGGCATTGGTAGTGTAGAAGTTACAGAGCTGCATAATAGGAATGGCAGCAAAGTATTGAACTGAAGCCAATCCCACCACCACCCTGCAGAGAGTGAAAGGCATTGGGGTGTGCCTTTGGATTGTCAGGCATAACGACCATGCTATTTCACCGCACCCTACCCTGCAGACACTGACAAGTGTCACAGTGTGCCTTGGGGTGTTTGGCCCTTATGTGCATCCCATTCCACCAGGAAATACATTGAGATGGGTGTGGTATAGGAGAATGGGGTAATGTTTGGGCCCGAAGAGTCCGAGGCACACCTTGATGCCTCTCACTGGCTGAAGGGTGTGGGTGGGGGTGAAATGGTATGAGCATTACAGGCAAGAATCCCAAGTCACACCCTGATGCCTGTCATTCTCTACAGGGTGGGGCGTTATGGTCAGAAACCCTAATGCCTGAGGCATCTGTTGGTATTTTCACTCCAAATTTTCAACATGGTTTTTTTGTGACCCCCACCTCATGAACAGTGGCAATATCAGTTTGTTAGCCAAAAACTGCTTTTGCACAGTGACTACGGCATTTGTTACCACAGGTGCAAAAACACATTCCAAGCAGGATGTGAAAAATGACAGCAGTACTGTTCATGGGGAGGTGTAAAATTGGCAATGTTGAAAATCTGGTGTGAAAATCTTAAAAAAACTGGTGAAGTCACAAGCGTGCATAGAAACTGTGTAACGCACACCCGTAATGTAACTAGTTTGGTGATTTTTTTTTACAGCAGACTGTTAACACCGGCATTTTGGGACCTCCGATCATGAACAGCGTCACTGTGATTTTCTTTATCTGTCCCGAACAATGATTTCCCACGGTGACCACGCATTTCTGCGTTGAAAGTGTGAAAACACATTTAAGCCATGTTTTGAAAATGACAGCTATACTGTTCATAAGGAGGTGTGGAAAAATGCCACTGGTGAAAATCTGGACTAAAAATATTACAAATTCATGAACTTATGAGGGTGCGTGGAAACTGCGTAATACTCATTTGTAACACAGTCATTTTATGGAGCTTTGTCACCAAATTTTCAACATAGCCATTTTAAGATCTCTGCTCATGACCAGTGTCACTGTGATTTTCTTAATCTGTCCCAAACATTGTTTTCACACACCGACTATACCATTGTGCACTACATGTGCGGAAACACATTTTGGGCAAGATGTGAAAAATTGTAGCTGTACTGCTCATAAGAAAGTGCAGTAAAATGGCACTTTTGAAAATTTGGTGTGCAAATATTACAAATTCGAAACTTGCCAGCGTGCATAGGAACTGTGCAACGTGCGCTCCTAAAACAGTCATTTTGGGGAATTTTTTCACCAAATTTTCAACATAGCCATTTTAACACCTCTGCTCATGACCAGTATCACTGTGATTTTCTTAATGTGTCCCATACATTGATTTCGCACACTGATTGCGCCATTGTGCACTACATGGGCAGAAACACGTTGTGGGTGAGATGTGAAAAATGACAGCTGTACTGCTCATTAGAAGGTATGGTAAAATGGCAATGTTGAAAATCTGGAATGAAAATATTGAAAATTTGCAAACTTACAAGCGTGCGTAGGAACTGCACAATGCACACTCGTAAAACAGTCATGTTTTGGAATTTTTCCACCAAATTTTCAAAATAGGCTTCTTGAGAGCCCACCTTATGAACACTAGCAGTATCGTTTTGTTAATCCATCCCAAAAGGTGACTTCTCACAGTGCAGATGTATTCCTGGTCCACCAATGATCATCGTGCCGGACTCCAGAGGTAAGTATGGGGTGAGGGGGTGTGGGGCAGGGGGGTGGAGTGCGGTGGTGGGGCAGGGAGACTGCGAGGACTGTTTTCTAATTTACAGGTTTTTTATTTATTAAGATGACATGGGATGTTTGCCATGCTGGGGTGGACTCCCAGTGTGGCAGCTGTAAGGCTGTTTGGGTGGGCTGGAGCCAACGGGGAATTGGGCACCCCCGACAACCATACCGATGTGTGCCATGCTGGAGTGGGCTCCCAGCATGGCAGCTGTAACACTGTTTTGGGGGGTCTGGAGCTGATGGGGGATTGGGCACCCCGTCGGCTATACTGTATGTGCGTGAGGGGCAGCACGGTCAGCATGCAATATGCATGCATGTGTGTTGAGGGGGGGAGTTCTGCTCACTGAAGTGGAGCTCTCCCTTTCAAATGTATGCCACTGCATTTTCAGCTATCATAGACAGCTGGAGCAGTGATTGGCGAACTTCGACCGTGCCTGCAAACACACTGACTGAAATGGAAGAGGCTGACACACCTCTGGAAAACTCAGATGATGGCACTATGTTTCTTGCACATGCGTGCAAGCAAACATAAAAAGGGGACAAGACTTTTATTACGGTAGGTACTGTACATTAGTGAAAGGAGAAAAACATGGGTGGGATTGTAAGGCTTAAAGAGTAGTGTGTGGAAGGGGACCTGGAAAGAGCATTAATACTGAACAAATATTCTTGTTCTGTATTCACCAAAGAAGGACAAGGTGAGGGACCACAGTTAGGCAGCATGAGCAAATATGGGAGGGAGGTGGACATCAGTCCATTTACAGAGGAGAAAGTCCTAAAAGAACTCACAAAACTGAAAGTGGACAAGGAATGGGACCGGATGGGATACATCTGAGAATATTAAGGGAACTACAGAACTACAGGAGGTGCTGGCTGCATCAATGGCAACCCTGTTCAATGAATCACTAGATGCTGGAGTAGTTCCAGAGGACTGGAGGAGGGCTCTTCACAAGAGCAATGGCCACTATATTAGCTAAAATAAAAGATGTAAATAACTGGTTAAGAAGGTGATGCTTAACAAAAGACTTTGCATGATTGATAAATCTTTAATGAGAGACCAAATCTGTACTGCTGGGATGGGTAACATCTCAGTAGATGGAGGAGTAGTCTACTTGGCAAAATAATTGAAACTTTCATTTCATGCCATTTAAACTAAATTATGGGGGGAGAGGGTTCAAAGCATCCTGCTCCTAACATGGGGAACCTAACTCTCAGACTAATAAAAAATACTAGGCAATTTCATGGATGTAACATTACTTATGGCCTAATGCCAGGAGTCTAAACTGTATTAAAAAGGGCCAAACTAGAAGCCATTATATTACAAAATAACATTGACATAATAGCAATCAGTGAAACATGGTGGGACAAATGGATAAGAGACATCCCTGGAGGCAAATTATATTTCAGAAATAGAGATGAAAGAGCAGGAGGGTGAGTTTGTGTTTCTATAAACAATAAAATAACATTTTATTTATATCAGCTACCCGATGCATTAGAATCATCTGTGGAAACTTTATGGGTCAAGCTACAGTTTCCAAGTAGACTTACTGTTCTTGTAGGATGCTGCTACAGACACCTTGCATCAAGCAATAATTATAATAATGCATTTATTAAGAAAATTATGTGGGCAACCAATTTAGGCAATGTGATTATATTGGGAGACTTCAGTCTCCCAGGCATTGATTGGGAACTTATGACAGGGAAAAAATGATCTTGAACACTCTTTTGAGTACACATTAATAAACCACAGTCTAGAAAAACTAGTTTTTGAACTGACAAGGAGTAATATAATGGACCTAATTGTGACAAACATAGATAATGACATTACTGATATATGCTCAATTTACCTGTTTGGAAACAATGATCACAATATGGTAACCTGTAGTTTAATTATACGTAGACCAAACATTATTAGTAGCACTATAATAACTAAGGATTATAACAAGGCTAATTTTCGGCATATAACAAGTACCTATCTGATATAAATTGGGATCAAGAACTATCAGGTTTATCAGTTGAGAACTTGTAGGAAATCATTAAAGGGACAATTCAAAAAATAGAAAATGATCTGGTTCCTACCAGAAAGAAATATAATAGCGAGGGTAAGGTTCCTAATTGGTTGTCTGCAGGAATAAAACAACAAATTAAAATTAAGCAGAGGGCTTATAAAAAGTACAAATTTAACCAAACAGAAGTCCATGAACTGGCCTATATGAAGGAGCAAAATTTATTAAAAAATATGATAAGAAGATCCAGATACAATACCGAGTTCAAAATTACACAGAGTAAATATATTAGATTGCTATTTCCCTGCATTAACTCTAACAGCAAAACCTCAGCAAGGAGCAGTGGCCCCATATCAGTTAATGATATCATCATAGAAAGGGATGAAGCAGTAGCAGACACATTTAATAATTATTTCTGCACAGATTTTTCACCAAAGGGTCTAGGGGTAACAAGTTTAAATAATAATCATGTAAATGGCTTTCATTTCATGGCAGAGGAAGTTTTTTCCAAACTAAAGAACATTAAAAGGTCTACCAGTCCAGGCCCCGATGATATAAACCCTGGGATCCTGAAAGACACAGCTAGACACCTGGTCTGCCCCCTGTCTGTCATCTTTAATAAATATTTGGATCATGGGAAGGTCCCAAAGGATTGATGTTTAGCAGCTGTGGTCCCAATATTTAAAAAGGGCAACAGAGGTAAAATGGACAATTATAAGCCAATTAGCCTAACCTCTCTTTGCTGTAAGATAATGGAGAAACTAATAAAACTAAGGCAAGAATCAGAGCTGGCTGAGAGAGGACTATGTAATCAAAATCAACATGGCTTCAAGAGAAGAAATTGTTGTACAACCAATGTGGATATTTTTTATAACCAAGTAAGTAAAAGCCTTGACAGGGGCAGTCCATCAGATGTTATTCTTTTGGACTTTGCCAAGGCCTTTAAAAAAGTCCCCCATAACATACTGATTAATAAACTAGTGGATCTTGGTATCAGTTCAGGTTGAGTAAGATGGTTTAACAATTGGTTACAGGACCGAGTCCAATGGGTATGAATAAATGGTTGCTTGTCAAATAAGGGAGCTGTTGGTATTGAGGTCCTCCAAGGCTCAGTCTTGGGCCTGACATTATTTTCATCAGTGATATGAATAACAGCTTGGAAAACTAAATAATAAAATTTGCAGACAATACTAAATTAGGAGTTGAACTGGATACTTTTAACAAACATCCATTCCTTGTTAATGACCTTGGTAAAACTGAGATTTGGGCTGTCAAAAATGGGATAACTTTTCATATTAGTATATGCATTATAATTAATGGGTTTTGTTTTTTCAATAGAAAACCTGTAATGTAATTTGCCATAATAAAGGAATGTTTATTATGGCAAACACACGCCAGATTTCCCATCTTCTGTGCAAGTGCAACTGCCAGCCGCTGCTCTTCCATAATGCCAGGAGCCACCCTAACTCACAGAGACCAGACCGCCACTCTGACTGGGAGGTAAATTTTTTTTTTTCAAAACAAAAATAGCTGCCATTAAAATTATGCCTCCAAAGCTAACCACCAAAAAGAAAAAAAACAGTCTTTCTTCCAGAAGCTGCATCTGACTACTGACTTTACTGAAACCCAATCGGATGGTGGCTGCATGGAGACGTCATCTGTTCTATTTATTTTATATACTTGCTGTGGTGGAAAAAAATGAAACTCAACAATTATATAAAATAAAATATGGCGGGAGTGTGTAAACTCAAATTTTACATACACCCTCGGTGTTGGATTCTGAGATAAACCCCTCAAGCTTCACTCTCGGGGTTTATGTGGCATTCATCACTTGGGGGGTGTAACATTCTCATTACACACACCACCCCATACTTTATTCTATTTATTATGTATTATGGTAGGAATAACCCCAACTACACCTACATACTAAACAACAGTATTCTTAAAACATCCCTGTTAGAACAAGACCTTGGAATTGCTATGAATAACAAACGTTCTTCTACTGACCACTGTAAGTCAGTGACAAGAAAAGCCTGGGGAATGATTAAGAGAATTATACAAACTTTTATTTGTAAAACCAAGCAATGTATTATCCTGCAGAATCTGCAACCCCCAACCCGAGTCCATATTTGGACTACCTGATCCAAATATTCCAGAGACGCAGCTTTTCCTAGAAATAGAGGACATGATGGAGCAAAAACCCTCTGACTATTTTCCAGAAACAAATCAACAAACAGATCTGACTTATTGTCAATAATAAATTAAGTGTGCCTTACTTTGAAATACTTTAAAGATAAATTTAAAGCAAGAATGATTATTTAATTATGTATTTTTTTAAAGTATATGTTGTTTATGATGTTTTTTAGAAGACTAACTTCAAAATCATATCAAACTCCTTTACAATATTATGTTGTATCATTAACATTTGAAAGTTTAAAATCATACCAAGTTCCTTTACAATATTATGTTATATCATTAACATTTAAAAGTTTAAAAAATATATTTTGAATGGTGAAATTTATTTGAGGAAGTAAATAGTACACATTTTTTCACTAAGTCAGGAGGTTTCCTCTTAGCCAGAATGCAAGCCTAACCACAAGGTACTTTCTCAATAGCAACAAGATCTTTAGAGCTAACTACAGAGGTTTAAAATGTTACAAACTACTTTGCCATGAAGTAAGACTCTGACATAACATTTCACTTCTAAAATAAGACATTTTCTGCCACCTATTGCAAATGTAAGTTTTTATCATGTTAAAAATCTAAGTTTTGACCTTAGGTCTTCTTCAGGAAATATCTAAAAGAGAAAAAAAAAACAAGTTTTTTTGTCTCTTTTAGATATTTCGAAGAAGACCTAAGGTCAAAACGTAGATTTTTAACTCTATTTTCTATTTTCAGCATGCATTTAATATAACCATTTTGTTTTGCTTTTAGACCACATGCTGACGCAGCGCCTTGTCTTTGTTTTTTTACAATTTTTATCATGTGTCTGAAAAGTATAACTAATGCATTAATTGCACAATCTGAAATGACAATGTAGCAAGATAAATATAAATAGCGCTTACCACACTTTTAAGATGTGTCTAAAAAGTACAAAAAGTGCCATTTATATACTAGTATAGTTTTTTGAACACGAGATCCATCAGGTGCCTTCCACCCAAAACATATACATTTAAACCCCATTTAAGTTAAGATAAGCAGAAGAGAGGAAGGAGCTGTGACAAGCATGACCTTCTGCCTTGGACCTCACTTGAGATGTCAATTTATGACTCTGTGCAGTAAGAATTACTTTTATCTCTGCTATTAGTAGCAGAGAAGGATGATCCTTGCATTTTATTTTTATTCTCTGTATGATTGTATTTAAAAGTAGGAGAGATTTCCTCTCTGTTGAAAAATATATTGTCTGCTTGCACTGCTGATCAAAATAATGTTAATTTTTTATAGAAACATAGGCTTTGATGGCAGACAAGGACTGCTTGGCCCACCTAGTCTGCCCATTTCCCTACCTACAGGATAGGCCGCAGATCCTAGTTAACCAACAGCCTATCTCTTCTTACCCCCACAAGAATTGCCTTATGTCTGTCCCATGAATTCTTGAATTCTCCCACAGTTTTAGACCCCACAACCTCCTCAGGAAGGCTGTCCCATACATCCACTACCCTCTCTGTGAAATAATACTTCCTCACATTGCTCCTGAACCACCCTCCTTCTATCTTTAAATTGTGTCCCCTTGTTCTTGCACATCTCTTTTTCTGAAAGAAGCTACCCTCTTGGACTTTGTTAATTCCACTGAGGTACTTAAAAGTTTCTATCATGTCCCCCCTCTCCCTTCTTTCCTCAAGGGTATACATATTAAGCTCCTTTAGTCTCTCCTCATACGGCTTCTCTTGCACACCCTGCAACATTTTAGTTGCCCTTCTCTGGACTACCTCTATCCTGTCTATGTCCTTGCAGAGATGGGGTCTCTGGAACTGGACACAGTACTCCAGATGGGGTCTCACCAACTATCTGTACAGAGGGATAACAACTTCCTGTTTTCTGCTGCTGATGCCTCTCCCTATATATCCCAGTATATCCCCAGCCCTCCCTACTCCCTTCTCACATTGCTTGCTAACCTTAAGGTCATCTGATATAATTACCCCCAGGTCCCTTTCCTTTTTTGCTTTTGTTACTACCTCCCCACCCATTGTGTATTCTTCCCCTGGGTTCTTGTTTCCCAGGTGCATTATTTTGCACTTCTTTGCATTGAATCCTAGCTGCCATACTTCTGACCATTCCTCCAACCTTGCCAAGTCCTTTTCATCCTTTCCACGCCTCCTTGTGTATCAACCCTGTTGCAGATTTTTGTGTCATCTGCAAAAAGGCATACTTTTCCTTCCAGTCCCTCTGCAATGTCACTGATAAAGACATTAAAAAGGTCTGGACCTAATACTGAACCCTACGGTAGCCCACTAGTAACCCCTCTTTCTTCAGAGTGGACTCCATTTACAATTACCTTCTGTGTCCTGTTGTGCAGCCAATGTTTTACCCAGGCTACCACCCTGGGACCCACTCCCAGACTGGTTAATTTGACTATTAATCTTTTGTGTGGGACTGTGTCAAATGCCTTGCTAAAGTCTTGGTAGACCATGTCCATGGCCCCTTCCTGGTCTACTACTTCGGTCACCCAGTCAAAGAAATCTATTAGAATCATCTGACATGACCTTCCCGCTGTGAACCCATGCTGCCTTGGGTTCTGTGCTCCACTGGTATACAAGTTTTAAGTAAAGAATTAAGACAATATGACATTTCCTAGTATTTCTTTTTGATTAAATATTTTTATTTATAAAGTTGTTTACTAACAATGCAGGGGTAAAACTTAAAGATCAATGGCAACCATTTTACACATTGTAAAAAAAAGCCTAAAGAGCCCGAATTCAGGTCTCAGTGTCATAAGTAGTGTTTCCTGAAACTTCCATGCTTTTTGGTTTTGTGGTTTGCTTTAAAACATGTATTTGTTAACTTGTTCTGCCCAACTTCTGCCCTCTTCTGCTTTTGTGTGCGAGGGGTTTTGAGGGTGACCTCTGTGTTGTGGGTATCCCCCCCAACTGCTGACACCGAATCTGCTGAAATCGCCTGAGGGTCGAGGCTCCGACTTGGAAACAGGAGTCAGGCTGCACTCCCCTGCCTGCTGATGCCAACTCACTGCAGCTAAAGTCAGGCTCCCCTGCTGTGTAGTGGGAGATTGTGTGTGGGACAAAAAGAGAAAGCTGTCGTATGACTAAGGAGCGGTGGTTGAGGATTCTTGGTCTGTCCTGAGGGGGTTGAAATTTCATGCCCACCCACCCCATTCCTTCCTCCCATTAAAAGGTCTTAAGCCACTCCCCCTTGTGTATCTTCCCATATTTAGAGTGTGGGATTGGCTGGGCCTTATGCAGTGGTTGGGCCATGATTTAATCTTGAGGGGAGTTAGACCTGCCTATGTATCCCCTGGTGACTGGATATTGCATTGCTATTTTATTCCTGCAGAGGGGTAGGTTCTTGTGTGGAGGGGCAGAACTTTACTGGTACCTTCCCTGGATGTCAACGATTGACCGGAAGTTGTGTGTTTAAGTTGTGGGCACAAGGCACCTTGTATCTTGAAAATCTTAATTTCTACTCATGTATTTACTGTTTTGCAACCACTGTAGGGGCTACTGTTAATCTGCACCTCTAGATTTGTTTTGCTGTACTTAGCTAGGGTCTGTTTTGCTGTATGTTGGCTGAAAACTGGCATGTTGGGGGGGCCTCTATTTGTGGTGATAGGTAACCTGGTGGTACTCGGTGGGTCTGGATGGCCTTTTACTTGCTATTCAGTTGGATCCTTGTAAGATAATGATATGACCCAGGGATATGACTTGGAGAGGGCATGCATAACATGTGGGCCCCTAAGCATCACAAGAATGGAGCTGAGTCCCTCCCTCTCTTTACTGCCCACCTCAGCTGGCTGCTCACTGCATTATTCCTCCCCATCTTCATTATGGACTGTGCTCCCCCATGGAGCAACCTGGAATCTCACCTGGACTACCCAATGAGAAGGACTTTACCTTCTTGAACATAATAGCCTGCAACAGACAGTCTACATGACCCACCTGCTGCCTTAACCTGCGGAGCTTCCAGTATTTTGCCATAATGGTCAGGTGGGCTGGTTGCAGGCCACCCACTCAGGTCGGCTCTCCACCACTGAGACATCTTCTCTGGCTTCTCTTGGGGATTATAGCTCTAGCAGAGGATGTGGAGCTGAACCCTGGTCCTCCAGACCAAGCAATCCCCTCTCCTGTGTGCTGGCTGGCTGGCAATGGGCTGAAAATTGCCTATCTCAGTTCCACAGCCTTCTGCCCAACCTGGCTGAACTTCTTGCCTGGGTCACTCATAATAAGCCTGACATCCATGGGATAACTGAAACCTGGCTCAAACCCTTTACCTCAGATTAAGCCTGTGCACTCCTTGGCTTCGACCTTGTCAGGCATGACTGTCAAGGTAAAAAGAGGGGGGGTGGCATACTGGTCTACTACAGGAATCACCTTAACCTGATGATACTGGTCTGCCCGCAGCCTGAGCAGTCTTCCTGTGAACTGCTGCACACTATGCTCTTACTTAGGAATGCGAAGAAGCTACACATCATGTGTACCTACAGTTCCCCCATGGGTGGGGTACAGGGTTTATCCTCCCTTCTTGACTCTGTTGGCACCAAGATTGGGAAAACAAGCTTTTGATTCTAGGGGACCTCAACCTAAACTGGCTTGGAAACAATACCAAGCAGTATAAGACTTTACTTGCAGGCCATGCACTGGCTCAACTCATTAAGGATCCTGCCAGGTGGTCGACCAGGGGTGGTACTGGCATGCTTCTGGACTGGGTCCTGTCCAATAGGCCTGAGAGGATCAAATTCTCTGGTACCCTCCCTGACTCTATTTCAGATCATGCCCCTGTGTACTGCATATGGAAGGTCTCGGCCCCTAGGATACCGCCTAAAATCATTCAGGTCAGGGATTTCTCCAGGTTTGACCTTGGTGCTTTCCAGGAGGATCTTATGCTCATGGACAGATCTGCAGTGATGGATGACCAGAATGCTTCCTCAGCAGCCTGTTATTTCCACAGTATCTTTGAGGATGCTACAGGACAAGCATGACCATCTTGTTAGATAGAGGGTAAGGGGGGCTGCTACGAAATGGCTGCATGGGGGCCTCCTTGCTCTCATGAGGACTAGAGACAAATGCTGGGCCAAGTTCAAGGTCTCAATTGACCAGGCCATATTCCAGCATTATAGGAGGCTCATGAATGATTGTAAAAAAGGTATCAGGGCTGCCAAAAGTGAATTTTGCAAAGCTGCCTTATGGACCTCAGCCAAGGACCCTAGGAGCTTCTGGAGGAATATTAAAAACATTGTGAGTGGTTCCTCCACCTGTGAGGCTTCTGACATGCTTATTGGTGATGCTAGCTGTACTAATCCACTGACCATTGCCAATGTATTCAACTCACATTTCTCTGACCTGTCTGCCTTCACCTCCCTATTCTCACCCAGTGGTAGTGACAGCCCTGTCCTGGCCCTCCTGTCTCAACTGGCACCTTCCCCTCATCCTCTGTTCTTCCTCAAGGCAGTGACAGCACAAGAGATGCAGAGATTGCTCTCTGGTCTCTCCCCTTTTTCTAGTGCTGGTCATGATGGTATGGAACCAAAGCTTCTCCACCTTGTGGCTACCTTCATTTCCTCCCCTGTGACCCATATCATCAACCTATCCTTAGTCTCTGGGGTTATCCCTGACCTGTGGAAGGTGGCGAGGGTTGTCCCCATACTCAAACAAGGCAACCCTAGGATCCTTGATAACTATAGGCCGATTACCATCCTGTCTCCTATTGGGAAGCTTCTTGAGAAAGTTGTGGCAGGGCAACTCACAAATTATATACAGTCTCATGAGCTACTGTCTCCCTCACAGCATGGCTTTCATAAAGGGCATTGTACAACCTCTGCCCTAGTCACTGTCACTTCAGGGATAAGGGCTACTATGGATCAGGGTAAACTCTCTGGGGCCATCTTTATTGAGCTTTCAAAGGCCTTTGACCTAGTTGATCATACTTTGCTATGCATTCAGCTTAGGACACTGGGCCTGTCCCCGCCTGCGCTCAGTTGGTTCCATAATTATCTTCAGGGTAGGCAGCAACTTACCAAGTGTAGTAAGGTGCTCTCGATGCTGCTATGGTGTCCTCAGGGGTTCCCCAGGGGTCAGTCCTCGGTCCCCTGCTCTTCTCCATATTCATCAATGACCTTCCCTCCTCAGCTACCTCATGCAAGGCCATCCTGTATGCTGATGACTTTGTTATACTCACTCATGCCAGGGATAGTGGGGTCATCAACCACCAATTGAGTGAAGGCTTCATGAGCATCCAATCCTGGATAGTGTGCCACAAGCTGGTCCTTAAACTTAGAAAGACTCAGGCCATGCTGTTTGGATCCCAGGCTAAGCTAAAGGCCTCCCCAATCTCTCTGTCCATCGTGGGTATTGATGGTGTTCCCGTTCTCAGCACCGACTCTGTCAAATACCTTGGGGTGACACTTGACCCCCCAGCTCGACCTTGGGTGCCACATCCACAATGTATGTTGAGCTGTTAACTGGAGATAGGGTCTGATGTACAGGGCAAAAAATAATCTCACCTTGGCTGCTCGCCTGGCATTGGCCAGGGGGGTGTTTCTTCCATCTCTATGTTATGGGCTCCTTCTGTTTGCCCATACTACCAAGGTCCACCTCACTAGGTGGACTGTAGCTTATAATAACATCTGCCATTTTGCTCTTGCAGCCCCTCGTCTCGCTCACCATTGTGATCTGTATGACAAGCTAAACTGGCTTTCTCCATCCAGCCACATGAACTTTGTCCTGGGCTGCTTCATGGGCAAGGCCCTGGGCACTGGCACCCCCCCTGGATTGGCAGAGCTGCTCATGCCTGCTCCCTCCACTGCCTACTCCCTAAGGTCAATGGGCCCTGCCATCCTTAAGGTTCCTGTTTTGCGTACCCAAATGGGGGACAGGGATTTCGGATCCTGTGCCCCGAGATTATGGAACTCTTTTCCTGACTAGGTTGGGTCCTCCCCTCCCAGGTGTGTCTATGATCCTCCCTATGGATGCCCTTGAAGCTCTTATCAGTATGTGATTGTCAGAGACCTCCCTGAGTACCCTGGTCCCTGCACTGTACTTGAGTGCATCATATCATGTACTTGGCTCCAGCCCTGCTGTTGTTGCCTGTCCGCCTTGGTGCAGCCCTGTGTAAAGTGTGTCAGTCCTGTATATCTCTGTATATACTGCTAGGAATATTGCTTTAGAAACTTTGTACTGTTTCACATTTGATGATGTCCACTGTTATATCCTCAGCTAATCCTACTATGTGTGCTATGCTTCTTCTGACTTCTGTGTATATGCCTTACTTGCTTCAATGTGTACTCTGTATGTTCTTAAACTCCTGTACTCTCCCGGGTCATACCTGAAAATAGGCATATGTTTTGTCTAGTGTACTTACCTGGTTAACAAAAGCTAAATAAATAAACTGAAATCAGGCTGTTTCTATCCTCTGACTGAGCCTGAGAGATTGATGACATCATATGGGACTAGGCTACAGCTTCAGCAGTGTAAGTACCTACTTGACTGACAAGCTGTTAACTTCACAATTAGAACACTCTGTGAGGTAATTGTTTGCTGTCCAGGATTTTTACAAACTCAGTCTCTGCTGTTTGTTCAGACGAATTAGCTGATAATCCACATTTTCTTCTTCTATAAGAGCTGATCATTTGAGTTTCAGTGCTGAACTGAAGTGGCATGCATTTGAGAAATCAGCTTATCAGTATCACAGCTGCTACCAGTTGTTTCTCATCAGAACTCTTTGTTTTTTCTTCTTCTAGCTATAACATTGGGTTGTTTATTTAATGGATATAAAATACGTCTAAAGTTTGTTAGTTCATACAAGTATTTTGTCTTTTTAATGTAGTCTCAATAAATCAATAAATTCATGTGAGAACTTTATTTTCCTCTCAGATTGACAGATTGGTGCCTGCCACTCTCTGCTATCTCAGGCACATGTACTGTGTGATATGAACTCCCACATTTCAGTTCTTTGATGGTTTATGAGTTAAAATACATCATGCATATGTATAACTAGAAACACTATTTTTATTTTATTTATTTGAAGTTTTGGAAAATTACCTTTGAGTTGGGGACTCATTTACAAAGCTCCACTTCAGAGATATAGAGACAGTCAATACAACATACACACAGGAATCAAAACAGTTGCAACTGGGAAATAGCATTAATGATTAAAAACTACAAGTTACAGAGTGGTACAAAACATTACGAAAATAGCATATATAAACCTAAGCATATAAATTGCCCTGAGTAGGACTGAGGGAGGGAACTAAGAGGTAAGGAAGGGGGAGAGGGGGAGAAGGGAGATAAGGAGGGGGGAGACTGTAGCAGGAAGGAGGTCCATGGTTAAAGTGTGGAGTGGGGTGAGGGGAGACAGTATGGGGATAGGAAAAAGGGAAGGATGGAACAGGGGAGGGCAAGAAAAGAGTCAAGATATTCAGAAACATTCACAGGCACTGACAGAGTGAAGCAAGTCCCTCAAGGAGGTCTTAAATGTGCCAATCCTGTTTTCCGAAGCAACGGTGTTGGGGACAGAGTTCATACAGGATGGGGCTCGGAACATGAAAGAGCACTGGCAGAGGGAGGTGCGACACTTGGGAATGTTAAGGAGCAATCTAGAGGAGTTTCACGTGTTTTTGGTGGCAGGGGCTGACTCAATGATGTCTGTGAGGCTGGGGGAGCAATGCCAAGGGCAATTTTCTTGGCCATGAGACAGGTCTGAAACCAAAGTCTGTCGCCAAAGTTCAGCCAGTTAGTAAAACTGTACAGGGAGCAGGTGTGGGTGGTATGGTCATAGCCAAGGGTGACACGGCAGGCTTTGTTAAGGGCCATTCTCAGTCTACTGAGGGAGGTGGTGTCAGCTGCACCATAGATGAGGATCCCATAGTCAAGCAGTAAGAATACAGAGAAGGAGACTACTACCTGCAGGGCGTCATTGGTAAGACAGTGCTTGTATCAGTGCAGAAGGCCCATTCTAATGTTGATGGCTGAGGAGAGGTGGTGGGTGTGCTGGTGGAAAGTAAGGGAGGAGTCCAGTGTGACTCCCAGGTATTTGAAGGAGTCGACCAGTTCCAGTGGGATCTGGTGTGTGTTAAGTATGAGGGGATGCATGTTTTTTTGAGGATTTTGGTGATGTGCGAAGGTCATGACTTTGTAGTTTAGGACTGGTCTCTGGTTAGAGAACCATTGTTCAGCCTCAGAGAAGGAGGTTTGAAGGGACTGTTGAAGACAGGCAGGGTCAGAGTGAAAGGAGTATTGGACAGCGTCATCTGCATGTAACAGGAGGTTTCCAGAACAGGCAGAGGGGAAGGAATTGAGGTAAAGGCTAAAGATCAGAGGGTCCAGGATGGACCCCTGGGGCACGCCGGACCTGACTGGCAGGCTAGAAGAGAGGGTATCCCCAATCTTAGCCTGTTGTGATCTGCCAGAGAGGTAATCTGCGAACCAGTGAGTGGTGTCCTGGGAAAGACCTAGTGTAGGGAGAGTGGTTAGGAGAAGGTCATGCCTGACTGTATCAAAGGCCTTCGACAGGTCCACATAAACTGCTCCTGCAAGGTGGCCTTTGTCCAGGGTGGCATGTAGGGATGAAGAGAATTCAAGCAGAGCTGTGGTGGTGGTGCTGTGTCCTTTGCTGAAGCTGTGTTGTTCTTTGCAGAGGAGCTTCAACTTGGAGAGACACTCGTGATTTGGTCTGATACTATGTGCTCCAGGGCCTGGGGGGGGTGGATATGAGTCAATAGTTACCGGTGCCACTACATGACATCCTGATGCCCCCATCTCCTACCTACAGTTGAGGCAGCAGAACTCTACTACCTCATTTCACCTGCCCCACATGTCCCATGTCTCCTGCTCCCAAGTTCAAGGATGCTGCACCCTGCTGCCCACTCTCTTGTCCCATAGAGTCAGGGCTGCTGCACCCTATTGCCCCATGTCCTGCCAGAACAATCAGGGCCTCAGCATCCTGCTGCCCCCTTCCTGAACAGTTTAGGGTACTGCACCCTGCTGAGGCCCTTTGTCCCCCACCCCCTCAATCAGAGCCACCGCACCCTGTTCTTCCTGTTCCTGTCATTGCTGTTGGCTCTGCTGTGCACTTCTATTCCCTTCAATCCCATGCCCCCCGCTTCCACATTTGGGGCTACTGCACCATGATGCCCATGCCACCAGAGGTGGGGCTTTTATTGCACCCTGCTACCTACATCCATTTTCCCAAATGGTCAGGGCTGCTGCACCATGCACATCCCAACCCACCCCACATTCAGGGCTCTTGTGCCCTGCTGCTCGTCTTCGCCACGTTCTGCCCCACAATCAAGGCTTCTTCACCATGCTGTAGTCTGTCTCCTGCCACCATAACCAGAGTTGCTGCACCCTGTTCCTGTCTACACAGTCAGAGCTGCTGTACCCTCTTGCACCCTACAGCCCAATTCCTCTACAGCCCCATGACTCCACAGTTAGGGCTGCTGTGCTATACTGCCCCACCACCAAAATCAGATTTGTTTGCTGCACTTCCCACAAGAAAAAAACAGAAAAATGCTTTCATCTTGTGTTATGGGAGTGAAGAACAGAGGGCATTAGGGTACAGAAGTCCCAAGTGTTTGGTCAGGAGACAAGGGAGGCTTTAGGGTGCAGCAGCCCAAGCTGTGGGACAGGATGCAGCAGCCACACCTGGGTGGAACTGACACAACTATGTGGGCAGATGATGGGGGCAGCAAATGCCCTAACTCTTGTGGCAAGTGGCAACATGATGCACCAGCCCTAACTGTAGAAACAAGGGGCTCTAGGGCACATCAGGCCACAGTAGCCCTCCCTAAGCAGTCAGGAGCAGGGTGCAATGGCCCTGGCTATGGTAGTAGGGGACTGTGGACAGCATGGTGCAGAAGCCTTGACTGTGGGGCAGGACACAGGGGACATCAGGGTACAGCAGCCCTGAGTGTGGGATGGGGTACTCATGGTGCAGCAGCCCTGCTCATTTGGGACATTGGATGTGGATAGTAGGGTGAAGCAAAAGACCCACCTCTGGTGGCATGGAGCAGCATAGTGAAGCAGCCCCAATTGTAGAGGCAAGATACAGTTGACCCTAGGGTGTAGCAGAGCTCAGCAGCCCTAACTGTGGAGACAGAAACAAGGGGCAACAGGTTGCAATGTCCCTAGCTGTGGGTTTGGGGGACAGTGGATAGTAGGTTGTAACAACCCCAACTGTTCTGGCATGGGGAAGCATGGTGCAGCAGCCCTGACTGTTCAGGCTGATGGTGGGCAACAGGGTGCAGCAACCTCAGCTGTGTGGGAGAAGACAGTGGGCAGCAGGGTGCAGTGGCCTCAAATGTGGGGCAAGAGATAGAGGGCTTGTGGGGGCAGAGGACAGGACATCAGAGTGCAGTTGCTGCAACTATGGTGCAGGAGACAAGGGGCATCAGGATGCTATACATTGTTTCTAGTTATTCATTATGGGCGGGACATTCAGAGGGGTTGCCCATGGCACAACACAGTTGCACCATGCGCAACCCACTGATGCACCCTGGCACAATATTCAAAAGAGGAAAGTGCGTGGCACAAATCCAGAAGTGCCGGGGCACATCAATAATGTGTGCAGCACAAGTAGAGGGGGTGTGCCCATGCATAGCCCTGCACATCCCGATATTCAGCCCGGGATGTGCAGAGCCCATGCAGGTGCAACCCCTACAAGCGCCGCATACAGTTGTTCCAAAAAATAAAGGCGCAACAGCCGGCCACCTACAGGTGAGCTGCCATATTGCAGGGTGCAACACGGCAGCTGTCAGCTGTGGGTGGCCTCCCGAGCTCCGGCGGCACCCTCCGTTGAGTAGCACCCCCCCATGCCCGATCGCTGGCATAAATTTAGAAATATGTAACTCCTGTATCTCTGGTGGTCCAGTGGACCGCTTGCAGCCCAATCGCGGGCATAACTATAGATATATGTAACTCCTATATCCCTGGTGGTCTAGTGGACTGCTTGTAGCCCGATCGCATGCAGATGTCTAAAACAAGATTAGATCCCATCCCTGGTGGTCCCGAAACAGGCACCACCCTCCCACTGATCCCCACCCACTTTCCCTGGTCAGTGGCGGGTGGCAGCTCCCCACCCACAAGCTGCCTGGCCACCTGCCAACTGACTGCATACAGTACAGCTGTACGCCCATAGGTCCACAGTGTGGATTCATTCACATAACTGGACTCGTGTAGTATGGTATGGTCTGCATGCCCATTGGCCACGCTGTGGACCAATCAGCGAGAGCCATACTGTAAGCAGTCAGTCGGTGGGTGGCCGGGTGGTTTACGGGTGGGGAGCTGCCACCCGCCGGCTGACAAGGGGGAGCAGGGTGGTAGGCTCCAGTGGGTGGGGAGGGGGACCGCTGGACCACCAGGGATGGGATCTGATCTTGTTTTAGACATCTGCCCGCAATCGGGCTGTGAGTGGTCCACTGGATGACCAGGGATGTAGGAGTTTCATATTTCTATACTTATGCCTGCGATCGGGCTGCGAGCGGTCCAATGGACCACCAGGGATATGGGAGTTACATATTTCTATACTCATGCCCGCAATCGGGCTGTAGGGCACTTTGCCACTTGTGCTATGGGTGTTGATCCCAGATGGCTGCAGCCTGGCAGGGTGCCAGGCATAAGTAGCCAGGGATGGGCGCACCTGCATGCAAATGGGACCATAATGACATGCAAATGGCCCCATTTGCACCTTGCATGCATTATGGCCCAATTTGCATGTGCACTTTTGAATGTCATGGTGGATGCACCTAGCGCAATGGCACTTGTGCTAGCGCATCCCCCTGCCCCTCTCTTGCCACTTGCACTGTTGCAGTGCCACTGTGCCATGCGCAATGTGGGTGGCCACAGAGTGATATTCAACGGTGCTGAGCCATGGCACAGCACCGTTGAATATCACCCCGTCAGCAGCCCTGGCACATCCCAGTTGCGCTGCGCCCAGGCTTGCGCCACAGCCTGGCACAGTCTCAATATCCCACCCATTATGTATTTTCACATGGAACCCCATCAAAGAGCTGAAATATGTGAGCTCATATTGTACATATGACTGAAATAGCAGAGTGTGGAAGGCACCGGTTTGTCAATCTGAGAGGAAGAAAAACTGTTCTTGCACGTTCCTCTTTATTGAGGCTACATCAAGGTACTTGTATGAATTAAACTTTAGGTTTATTTATATCCATTAGATAAACAACCCAATGTTATACAGCTAGAAGAAAAAACACAGGGTTTTAATGAGAAAGAACTTGCAGCAGCTGTGATACAGTTAAGCTGCTTTCTTTTTATTTATTTATTTCAAATTCAGATTAATACCTTTGAGCCGGGGCTCATTTACAAAGGCTCAAAGTCAACAAGGCATTCAAGGCATTTACAGGTGATGAAACAATGCAGAACAGATAGACGTCAACTAACAAGTGGTATTAGTGTGCAGTTACAACATTAAGCAGGGTACAAGAAGTAAGGAGAAATAGGATCACACTTGCAGAGAAACATATTAATGCAGCACTAATTAAGTGCAGTGCAGTGTTTAACAACCATGTTACAGTTCAGACGGGGTGCTCCCATTCTGCAGAAATGCAGTTTTAGCAGCCAAGGTGAGGCTTTGTCAAGGGGAGGTAGTAGGTAGTGGGAGATGGGGGGGGGGGTTGAAGTTGTGGAACAGGAGGGTGGGAGTGAGAGAGAATAGTGTTTGACGGATGTGAGAACCACTGTCAGAGGCCGTGGATTAACAGAAACCCTTCTCAAATGCATACCACTTCAATTCAGCACTGAAACTCAAATGGCCCGCTCTTTAGAAAAACAAAATGTGGATTTTCAGCTAATTCATGTGAACAAACGCCAGAGACTGAGTTTGTAAAAACGCTGGACAGCAAACAATTTCCTCACAGATTGTTCTAATTGTGAAGTTAACAGCTCATCAGTCAAGCAGGCACTTACACTGCTGAAACTGTACCCTGGTCCAGTACGATGTCACCACTCTCCTAGGTCAGTCAGAGGGACAGAAACAGCCTGTTTTCAGCTAGTGCAGAACAGGTTAATAAATGTTGATTTAAAGAAAACCACAAAACCAAATAGCATGAAATATTCAGGAAACACTACTTATGACACTGGGACCTGAATTCAGACTTTAAGGTTTTTTTTTTTACAATGTGTAAAATGGTTGCCATTGATTTTTAATCGTGACTATTGGTATATAAGTCATACAGAAATATTAAAAAATAACTACAAAGGTTTGGGATAAGGTAATTTTAATCAAGCAAATAGATTAGAGCATGATTGAGTTAGGGTGGTTATAATTGTACACGCAGCCATGTACATCATTAGCACACCTGTTTAGACTTCACCTTATTCAATCTAAATTTCTGAATAGGGTGGTTATTCCTGCCAGTTGAGAGAGATTATTCCCAAAACACAGAACAATCCTTGGAAGTCGTGTTAGGAACCAGACCCAGTAATTACCCTGACACTTCAATCCTATTGTACAGAATCTATGTTAGGCTCCTTCTTGATTATGGGTCCCCTTCCTGGTCACCTTACTTAATCAGGGACATTGAGCAAAAAGAGGGTGTACAAAGATCACTTACTAAATTGATCCCCAGATTAAAAAGCCTGACCTACCATGAGAGGTTATTAGAAACTGGCGTTTAACTTGTAGTGCAGGCGACAGAGGGGAGATCTACTATTAATACATAAAATGCTGCAATCCCCAGGTTAAAGTACTCAAGTGTGGTCTACAATTCTGCACCAGCAGAGAAAATCTAAGATCACATAATAAGAAGTTGGTGGTCCCCAGAGCAATTACTAATACAAGAGATAATTATTTTACAATAAGGGCTGTCAAGGCACAAAATAGGCTGCATCAAGAGGTGGACCTTAGCAATGTAAACTGCTTTAGAAAGGCACTAGATAGAATGTATTATTCAAAACACAAAATGGTATAAATTGACCCATACATATGGGGGGACAATCTTGACAGGCAAATATGCCTCCTTTTGTCCTACCAACCTAGTAAACCTAGTAAAAGTGGGAGTAGGGAGGAGGCTGGAAACTGTAGACTAGTTGGCTCACCTCAGTAGTGGTGGGAAAATTATGGAATCACTACTTAAAGAAAGGATTGTGGAACACCTTGAATCAGCAAAGCACAGGATCCGAGATCGAAAAATTGTGGAACACCTTGAATCCAGCAAAGCACAGGATCCGAGATCGCATGGATTCACAGTGGGAAGGTCATGTCAAACAAATCTCACTGATTTCTTTTACTGGGTGACTAGGGAAGTGGATCGGGGGGAGCAGTAGATGTGGCTTACCTGGATTTCAGTGAGGTCTTTGATGCTGTTCCACATAGAAGATGTGTAAACAAGTTGAGCAGCCCAGAAGTGAGTCACAAGGTGGTACACTGGGTTAGGAACTGGCTGAGTGGTAGAGAAGTGGTTGAGAAGACAGAGAGTGGTGGTACATGGAGTTCAATCTGAAGAAAGGACTTTGCCCTGCAGGGTGCCACAGGGATCAGTTCTGGGGCCAGTCCTATTTAATGTCTTCATAAGTGACATTGTGGAGGGGTTGGAAGAGAAGGTGTGCTTCTTTGCAAAGGACACTAAGATCTGCAACAGGGTGGACATTCTGGGAGGGGTGGAATAAATGAGGAGGGACCTAGGTCAACTGGAGGAATGGTTTAGAGTGTGGCAGCTGAGATTTAATACCAAAAAGTGCAAAATCATGTATTCGGGATGATTTTGCACTTTATATGATGGGACGGGAAGATATTGATGGTCGCCAAGCAGGAAAGGGACTTGGGAGTAATCATATCTGATGACCTAAAGGTGACCAAACAATGTGCCATGACTGTGGGGAGAGCCAGTGGGATGCTGGGGTGCATAGTGAGAGGTATCATCAGCAGAAGAAAAGAGGCAGTGATGCGACTGTACAGATCATCGGTGAGGCCTCATTTGTAGTACTGTGTCCAGTTCTAGAGGCCACATCTCTGTGAGGACATAGACAGGGTGGAGACAGTTCAAAGAAGGGCAACAAAGATGGTGCAGGGCCTGCACCAAAAATCATTTTAGGAGAGACTAGGAGAGCTCAATATATATACCTTGGAGGAGAAGAGAGACGGGAGATGCGATAGAAACCTATGAATATCTAAAGGACATAAATAGGGTACCAGGTGGCAGCACTTTCACAAAAGGAGATGTTTAGGAATGAGGGGGCATGACATGAAGTTTGAATGGGGTATACTAGGGAGTAACATGAGGAACTATTTCTCATGGAAAGGGTGGTGGATGCATGGAATAGACTCCCAGTGGAGCTGGTGGGGGTGAACACAGTGAGGGGATAAAAAAATGTATGGGTCAGGCATAGGGGAACCCTAGCAATAGGAACCAGAAGGTAAATCCTGAGATCGAGCAGGGTCTGCAGCTTTTGCAGTAGGTAGGGAAATGGGTAAACTGGATAGCCCTAGTGGCCCTTATCTGTCATCAATTTCTATGGTTCTGTGTTTCTGTTTGTCTCTCTTCATATCACCCTATATCCATATTGAATGTAGACTACAAGATTTATATGGGTATATGGGCCAATAGACTTGAACAATGCTTCATTCTCTGATACATCCAGATCAGTCTGGTTTCATAAGTCATCACCAACCCATGGATACTGTAAGGCAAGCCCTCCTTTTAGTAGAACGAGTCCACACTAGACAAATCCCAATGGCCTTCCTGAGTTTAGAAGACAAAAAGACGTTTGACAGGGTATCATGAGAATTTCTGTGGAACACCCTGTTGTTCTTCAACTTTCCAAACAAATTTGTGGACTGGCCACAGAATACATATGCCTCTCCAAGAGTATACATGAGAATACATGGGTCTCTGTCCTCCCTGATCACCCTCCAGCAGGGAACTGGACCGGGTAGCCATTGTCGCCCTTGCCATTTGCACTCTGCATAAAGCCATTGGCTCAAACTATACAAATGGAAGCAGGGGTAGAAGGGATAATCGTTGGACATCAAGAAGAAAAAAATGATGATGTACACCAGCGACATTTTTCTTACCTTACAAGAACCCGAATGTTCTATCAAAGAGATAAGGCCAATTTAAAATAAATATGGTCACTTAGCAGGATATACATTACATATACATAAGAAGGGGATCCATCTTTCACATTACACCCCCTCCCCAGCACTGAAAAGACTTCTGTCATTAAAATGGCATAGTACAAAACTGAAAGGGCTGGCAGTATAGCCTAGAGTTTAGAGGAACAAGGTGTGAACGAGCTTGATACATCCAGCAGACCAGACCTGAGTTTGATTCTCACAACCTCCACTTGCATACTGTGTGACTCTGAGCAAGTCACTTAACCACCCAGTGCTCCCAGGTTGCCCCTGAAAACAGGCACTTGTGCCTAGTGGGTCTTACCTGGTTACCAAAGACTAAAAAAAAAAAAATATATATTTAGGTGTCGACATACCATAGGACCTAGAGAACACAGAACTGATCAATTGTGAATCACTAACAAATATAATAAAGACTGACTTACAAAAGTGGGGACCACTATCTTTCTTCTCCTGTATGAAAGTAATACAAATGAATATACTGCCCTGCCATTTATACCTATTTCAGACACTCCCTTTGATCTCACCAGCATTCTACTTTTGATCATGGAATAAAATGATAGCAACATTTTAAAGAGCAGGGCAGTGTCCAAGAGTATGTTATTTGATCCTACAACTTCCACAAGCAATGGGAAGGGTAAACCTGCCCCACTTGTTAAATTATGCTAGAACAGCACATTTATAAATTATTTTAACGTAGTTAACCCCTACTAGTGACCCACTGTAGAAAACCAAAGAATTTCATTTAAATTACCTGTATGACATAGGCCGTATCCTGTTTTGCCACACCTCGACACATTGCCTCCCTCATGCATTACATGGTTCTTACCCAAAACACTCTCAAGGTGTAGTACTACATTAAGAAACACAGAACATGAGTAATCAGGGGATACTTCTGGTGATGTCACCATAATGGTGGAAGCCTAACCTCAGAAACTCTGAGATCCACCCTTCTAATCTGTGGTAACCTTCCCCTAAGTAATGCTTATTAGGTTCCTCCAGCCTCTTCATTCATTAATTAGATAGCTACAAAACAGAACAAGGCAAAAAGAACCAAATCGGGTATGTTCTCAACCGAAATGAAACAACTAGTCCTGGACGCTAAAATAGAAGGCTTCACGACCCAGTCTCAGCGTGGTCGCTCACCCTTTGAATCCTCTCTAGATCCAGATGTGGAAGAAGATGCTCCCCCCTCCAGATCAGACTGTGCACTACAAAAGATTATATATAACCGTGGCACCATTATTCCAAGGGCTACTACCCCTGCCTGCCATCCTAACTGCAGGTTGAGGGGCCTGGGTTCTTGACTAACTGGTACCGGGGTCTCCCTACCCATTGTAGTACTATGATTTTGGTGCCTCCACCCAGACTAGTGCTTAAGTGAGTAACTGTCACAGTAGTCACAGCCCTCTGGGAAGCTAATACCACCCACTATCCTGCCTATTGACCTTTCACACTTAGTTTTTCAACTGCAACTCTTGACACCTAGGACACAGGTTAGTGCTAGCATTAATGATATGCTCATGTACAATCCACTTACCAACAGGGTTTTGTCTCTTGGCATTCACCCTGCAACCCCTGTAAATGACAGTTTTCAATATAAACATGCACTTTCAATATACTTTGCACTATGTCAAGAACTTCTGACCAGATGATGACATGCTCACAAGCCAAGTTAACAGCAGAACAATAAATCAGGTATATTGAGGAGACACAAACAAGGGAGAGGTGAAAATCTAGATTAATGATTACTTTGCTGTACTGAGACAGGTTTAATTTACTTTGAATCACTTTAGTCCCTGACTTTATCTGTCTATGCAAATACTGGGCGCCCAGAATGGAAACAGGTATGCCCGACACGGTGCCGTGAGTTGGCTGACATTGCAGCTGTGTTAGGGCCCTTGGTGGAAAGAAAGGTGTTTAAATATAAGTAACACACTTGTAGAAGCATAAACCCTTTGTAATCCTGGCCGGATGGCTCAGTCACATTTAAACACATTAAACTGACAAACTGAATCAGATGGTACCCACAAACATTTAATTGCATGGTTGCAGGCAGCTACCCTCGTTTTACTCACTGTACCCAGATGGATGGAGTAAGGTGCTGGCGACATCAAGGCCTGTTGCTTCCTCTAGTTGTTAGTGGGAACCGGGGCCAACATGACTCACCTCCACTTCATTGCCTTTCCCTGTAGGTGGCCACAACCTGCATTCAGTTGCTGAGCAGGGGCTGATTCCCCAATGCTTATCTCTCACCAGGATGCTGGTGATGGTACAAGAACAGTCTAAATGGGCCTCTGGTGGCATAGACCCACATAAGGAAAATGTATTTTGCAAGTCTGGTCTGTGTGCTGGTGAATCTCCAGCTGGGCTTTGGCAAAAGTCCTTTTTACACAGAAACGGCTCCTGAGTTGGCACAGGAGTCCTGGGATCAATGTTTCCATGCAAGTGATAGGCCACAATTGCGATGGCTGAAGTACAGCAAACTTTCTACTTTCTGTATCTAACTGGTTTCCCAATTCTAGCTCTTGGCTACAGAAACCTCTTGGCCCACTTCTTTCCTGCTGTTATGCAGTCCTGGAATTAATCTATCCTCTTTTTTTAATCAAACTGGGTCCACAGGAGGCAAGACAGGCCTCTCCCTGTGGAGTTTCTCTCAGTCCACAAGCAGGCTGTTTCTTTCTCAGTGGCTCGGGCAACACTCAACTGCCTTGAACACAGTTTTTACTGAAGGACTGGGATATCTGGATTCTGGTTGGCTGCCCTTTCTATCAATCACAGTCTGAGGATCCTCATTGGTTAGTTTGGGCACCAACCTGAAAGTTCATGGTTTCACCCAGAAAGCATTGTAATTAGGACCCCTTAAGGACCCCTTGGTTCTGACTGGTCCAAAATGGAAGCTCAGGACCAAAAATGGTGGCTCCCATTGGACAGTTTAATATGGGCATCATAAACAACTTTTTTATTTGGCAACAGAATGGATTTAGAAATAAATACTTATGGTACACTGAAGAACTCCCTCTGCACTATAATCAATGGTAGAATGGAGTGAATTGGAGCAATGCCTAGCTGGTCATGAGCCTTGATTCACTCGGACTCAGCCCAGACTATGTACATTATACACAAGCTCTTAAATGAGTAGAGCGGCGACATATCTGCACACTCATGCAGGACACCACAAATTTACTGTACATGGATTTATCTTCTTAGGCTGGATGTCTGCCAGGAAGTGGGCATCAAAGGAGCCCAGGCAGCCACTCAAATAAGCCCCTGAATTTTGAGGGGCTACACTCTCCCCTGCCCAGAAATCTTGGCATCTGCGTCAAGTCTATTAATACAAATGACCACATTTAATAAGACCTTTTGTTATATACAAGTCTAGACTTTACATTAGTATATACACAATCTGTGCAGGCATGGAACAACTATACACATTATACCATGGTTTTTACTCTAAATGGCATTTGCTAGCAATTGCATAGTTCTAACAGTTATTATTTAGTCATGACATTTGGCATTGAACTGATTTTCATTTAAGTTTAGGAAATAACATTTGACCTTTTGAACCCTTGGAACATTTGTTTAGAGTAAACTCCTTGGAGCAGGCAGTCTTCAGAACCCACACTAATCCCCAAAATTTAATTGTGCAGATGGGGAAACAGGATAGGGTCACATTCCTGTATCTTTCAATGAAAGTCAAACATCTGTGGGAAAGGTATTTGGGGGTCAGGATTGCAGATGATAATTGGGGGATGGTGCTTAAATCACACATGGGACTCTTACTTTGTAATAAATTTAAGGAATCACAAGTTAAATTTTTCCATAGGCTCTATTGCCTACCAGCTATAGTTCATAAATTATACCCTGCTATGTCCCCATCTGCAGATGCCGTAGCACTGCTCTTGGCACTCACATACACTCCTTTTGGGAATGCTAAGATCTGAGGCCATTTTGGCCATCTCCCAGATTTTTGCTAGGCAATTGGTCAATATGCCATTCTCCCTGCTTTTTGGGATGAAAGATCTGGATGAAGAGGGGTGGGCATCAGACCGTAGACCTATTAGAGTTTTGTTAGTACTAGCCTGGCAGTGTATACAAAACACTTGGGTGTCCCATGTTAAGCCCACATTGGGTCAATGGAGAACTCTAGTGATATACACTCAGTCTCTAGAAAGGTTAACTCACATCTGGCATGATCGGGGGGGCATATATTGATGTCCTTCTGGTGGTAGAGGTGACTTTGTTGTGTCAGGGCATAATTTATGCTTGAGTGAGGTGGCTTCCTGTGGGGCTTGGATCTCTGGACTCTTCCAGTGGATTATGGAAGGGATGTGGAGCTTTCCCCCATACCACCAATACCTCCTGAACACACCTGGGGCAGAACTTATGTGATGCTTAATGGATGGAACACTGGTCACTTGTTTATCTTGTTTGGCCCTATTTTGTTTTATTATTTTATATCATTTATATGTGTGTATCTTCATTTATTTATTTGATTAGTTTTTTGTGGCTTGTCTCTAAGGGTGTTATTGATTAATTGCATTATTTAAATGTGGGTTTGATTACATCTGCTTAAGACATAGATTTTCTATTCTTGGTTGTTGTAGCTTATGTTACAGTCTGTTGTAATTTGGTGTCTGTATCATGTCTTGAATGTTGTTGTTTGTACTCTTGAAAACAAATTCGTAAATATATGTGTAAGCACCCTCTGGGAGCTTACTAGTTAAATTGGGTAGCTAAGTAGTAGGAGCTCTGGTGCTGGTGGGTCTGGAATGTGGGTCTGCCTGCTGCCATCAGGGGGATCCACCCCTAGGGTATAAATAGTGGGGTTTTTTTTGGCACCAGTGGGGAGAAGGAAGGGAAATTGAGAAGGGGAGACTGACTCTGGGTTGGGGCCCACATGTTCAGGGTGGGTTGCTTGCCACCCAGTCCCCCTCCTTCAAAGATCCCCATTGGAAGTGTGGTAGTTTGGGCTGTGTGTGAGTGAAGGGGAGCCGTATATCACAAGTCTGGGTCATGTCAGTGCAGTTTGGGAGCCAGAGTCCGGAGAAGCAGTTGTATGGAGGCCTGCCAAGAGATCTCTGGTGTCTGGATTAGGTAAGCACCAAGGACGGGCCTGATCCTAAGAAACTGCACCCATGGGCAGATGCAGCCTGAGAGCTAGTGAGTGTTTCTGTGGTCGGACCTGCTCTGGCAGATGGGGCCTGAGGCACAGTCCAGAGGTGGCAGCCTCTGAATCATTGAGGGTGTAGTTGTAGCAGTCTACCTCTTTTCCCCTGGCTGGTAGCCGATACATGGTTTGGGCTCTCAGGAGGTGCAACCTGTGGAGGTAGTCATAAGACCGTGGGGGAGTGGCTGGTTGGGACACTGGCAGGGTGGCAAGCTGTCTGGGTGCTCTGTGTGGCACTGTAGCCAGTCAACTGGTTGAAAGAAGTCCTGACATTGGCATTCCTACATGAGTGGAAAGTGCCTTTAGTTTCTGGAAAGGCCAGAAATATGCAGAATTCCCTTGGGAGGCCAGACCAGGCATGTGATATCAGCGATTATGTCTCAGAAAGGTCTTTTGTGGTCTGTTCATGCTAAAACTAACACCGTTTTAACAGTTAAGATCTCAGTCAAAAAAGATGTTTTTTTTTTTTGTTCCAGCTTCTCCCCCGGGGTTGGCCCCACTGAGCTTGCTGCCTCTATCCCCAGGCTTACCCCCCAGGCAGAGCCGCTGGGCAGGTGCCTCCTCTCAGGAAACATGGGTCTCTAGCCCTGGCTTGCCCCCCCCAAGGTGAGGTCGTGGGAGTGGGACCCCCCGGTGGACCATTGTCTGAGCGGGAGTGGTAGCAGAAGCAGGGGCCCATCATTAGCGGACAGCATTTTTCACTACTATTTTTCCTGAGGGTGGGGATGTGCAATGAAGCCAGCATCTACTCTGCTCCCCAATGAGTGGTGCCAGCCGCGGCAGTATCCCCAGCCTCTGCCAGAGGTCCGCAATGTGCTGGACACTCTTCCCTCCTCCCCCTGGAGAAGGAGGGCAATCCTTAGGATGCTCAATCCTTCTTCCCCAGGCTAGCCCTCTGACTCCTGAGTCCTTCCCCAAACCTGGGATGTCAGCACCGCAGATGGACACCTTGCCGCTGCACCAGTGGGCCGGCTATCCCCCTGTGCTTTAAAGCAACTCCTGTGTAGCAAGGCAAATAGGAAATGGGATTGCAACAGTAGAAATGTTTCATGCTGTCTCAATTGCTACCTCAGTTTAAGTATTGATGAGGCTAAGAGAAGAGAAAGTAAGCAAGTGCCTGTGTTAAGGAAGAGCATGAAGGGAAGGAACATGAGCTGAAAGTCTGCAAGGCTGAAATACCTCTATATGTGGCCTGTTTCAGCCCACCGTCTAGTGCTGCTGTCAGGAATGTAACCTTTTTGGCTCAAGGGCATGTTGGCAAGGCCATAAATCAATCTGCTGGAAAAAGAGATTGTTGCAGAAGTGACTGTCAGGTTTTTACCTGTGAAGTGTCCCCACCATACTTGTTACCCCCACACTCCATGGAATGGCCTATCAGTTTTCCTGTCTATTAAATCAGTTTGTTTTGCAAAGTAATCTGGTTGTGGACATTGCATTCACTGGACAAACTGTATGCTGCCATTGTTGCCTGCTAACCACATTGACCTTGTAGTGATCCCCAACGATGTGAAGTATGTACCTGCTTCTCATCATGCAAAGCCATCTCACAACAAGAGAAAAACCAGGTAATGAGCATATTCTATTTTCTTGGACTGTACTTTCAGCTGTACAGCACCCCCCACCTTGTACCATCTGGATACCCCTAGACAGTGGGAGTAGGGGGCTTGCATATGAATCAAACAAAAACTGATCAACTTGATACAAGTTTTTTACATGCTGCCATTGTTTGTAGGCTGTGGCCCAGATATTCAAAGGGTTGTGCATGGTGCAACAATGTTTGCACCATGCAACTACTAATCTTGGACACGATATTCAAAAGGAAAAATTCGCCGCACAAATTCCGATGCACCGTAGCACATCAGTAATGTATGCAGGCACAGGTGGGGGTGTGCCCATGCATAACCTGCACAGTCCGATATTCAGCCCAGGATGTGCAGAGTCATACATGCGTAACCCCTACCTGCGCCTGCACAAAGTTAAGCGAACCAAAAAAGGAACAAGTGATGGCCACCCACAGGTGAGCTGCCGCATTGCAGGGCACAACATGGCAGCTGCCACCTGTGGGTGGCCACCCGAGTTCCTGACGCACCTGGTGGCACCCCCCCATGCCCCATCATGGGCATCTGTGTAGCTAAATCCCCCCTTCTATATCCCTGGTGGTCCAGTGGACTGCTATGTGCCGATCGTGGGCATTTGTCTATAAGAATAACCCCCCCTCCAACATCCCTGGTGGTCTAGTGGACCGCTATGTGCCCAGTCGCGGGCATCGGTATATAACCCCCATCCAATATCCCTGGTGGTCCAGTGGACCGACTCCCTGATGATGGGCATCTGTAAAGCATAAAATATTCCTATTACCCTGGTGGTCTAGTGTACCCCTCCCCACCCACCACTGAGGCCCCACTGCCCCGCTCCCCCAGTCAGCCGGCGGGCAGCACACCCACCTGCCTGCCGCCCGCGCCGCCAACTGACAGCTCGGTAGGGCTGCATGCCCATTGGTTCTGGCGTGAGCCAATGGCGTGCATATACCATCAACTCAGTCCAGATATGTGAATGAATTCATTCACATATCTGGACTGATAATCTGATATGGGCTACATGCCCAGTTCATGCTGTGAACCAATGGGCATGCAGCCTCAGCTGTCAGTCGGCGGTGGGGGCGGCGAGCGATGAGGGTGCTGCCACCGCTGGCTGACGGGGAGAGCCGGGTGGTGGGGCTCAGTGGACGGGTGGGGAGGGAGGTACACTAGACCACCAGAGTAATAGGAATATTTTATGCTTTACAGATGCCTGTGATTGGGCAGTGATCAGTCCACTGGACCACCAGGGATACTGGACATGGGGGGGTTATAATACCGATGCCCGCGATCGGGCACATAGCAGTCCACTGGACCACCAGGGATGTTGGGGGTTATTCTTATAGACAAATGCTCATGATCGGGCTGCAGAGGGCATTGGTCCCCGATGGCTGCTGCCTGGCAGAACGCCAGGCACAAGTCATCGGGGATCGGCACACCTGTATGCTAATGGCATGCAAATGAGGCCATAATGACATGCAAATGGCCCCATGTGTGCCTTGCATAAATTATGGCCCCTTTTGCATGTCCCCTTTTGAATATTGCAGGTGCTGTGTGTGGCACAATGGCATTTGCACTAGCGCATCTTCATGCTCCACTCTGGGCACTTGCACTGGTGCAGTGCCACTGTGCCATGCACAGTGGGGGTGGCCAGGGTGCAATATTCAAAGCTGCTGTGCTATAGCGCAGCTCCGTTGAATAACGCTGAGGCCACACCCCTGCGCAACAAAGTTGAGCTGCGCTCAGGCTTGCGCCACAGCCTGGCGCACTTTGAATATCTGGGCCTGTGTCTGTTACTGAGGGAAGAAAAAAGAAATAATAATATAATGGTGAATGTGGACTGAACTTTGGTTGTATATAAAGTATTCCATGTAGTTTGTGCCAATAACTAGTGGTAGTTTTGGTATAGTAGCTATGTTTTCTGTTTGGATATTCTTTTGAGTATAGTAATTTGAAACCAATACATGTTTAGTATGCATATACCGGTGTATGCGTGTAGCTCTTGTTCCATTATTAAGTTTATATCTCTAGTGTTCTGTTCTGAACAGTATAACAGTTTTGTTCCATGCTTATCTGAGCAGATAATATAGGTGGACGTCTGGTAGTCCTAAACTACCCAGTTTCTTTGCTTGTGTAAATATATCCTGTCTTTGGTTTTTACTGTTCTAAATTAAGTCTGTAACTATTGTTTTCAATTTTGCAAAGAATTTTGGTACAATTTGGATTGGTAAGGTCTGGAAAAGAAATAACAGTTTTGGTAATATGTTAATTTTTAATAACACTGACATGTCTAAGCAGTGTTAATGGAACAGATGTCAATTTTTTAAGGTCAGCTTCAATTTGTTTTAATAATCATACAGCCTATTTAATTGTGCAAATACTACTGTGCCTCAATATTTAAATTCTGTGGCACAGCTACATAGTCCATCGGTGGTAGCAGTGTAGAAAATGCTGAATCACGTGGCATTATGACTGCTTTGCACAACTACTTTTATAGCCGGAAGCAGTACCATACTGTGGTGATAAATTGAGTTGTCTTTGTATGGCGGTAACAGGGTCTGTAATGCATATTAAAGCACTGTCATCATACATGCTGATGTTGTGAGGGATGCTCCCAGTCTGAATGCTTGAAATCCAGTTATTAGTTCTAACTGGTATGGTGAACGGTTCTATTGCAAGAGCAAAGATGAGTTGAGAAAGCGGCACTCTTGATGTGTTCCTCTAACCAGCAAGACATTTTGAGCATAAAATTGCCCAGTAATGCTGCTGGTAAGGTAAGTTTTAAGTTCTACTTTATTTGAAAATAAAAGTTTGAGAAAAAATGCACACAATTAAGTTTAAAGCTTGCACCAATCAGGAGCTCACCAAAGACCCGTTTTCTCTTGTTAGCTGCTCCAGGGAACAGGGTTATGAGATCAGAATGGGCAATTAGGTGGCAGGGGGCCCACTACACTACCAGAAAACAGGATTATAACATCAGAATGGGAGACGGGTGTGAGAGACCACCAGTGAACAAGGTTGTAACATCAAAATGGGTAATTGGGGGCTGTGGGACCACTAGTTTTCCAGGGTATGTGTCTGTAAAGGCAGGATGGGCAATCTGGGGGCTGCAAAGGCATGCTAACGAGCCCATAATGGGCATGCAAATGGAACCCTGGCACCTTTCATGCCCTGTGGGCTCAGTAGTGTAACATGGCTGAATATGGCCCACAGGACCCCTGGTGCTATCTTGTTTGGGCAGCACTATCTCCTGTGGCCTCCCCTGTTGACCATATTCAGCCATGGATTGTGACAGCACAGTGCATAGTTATGATACACTATGCTGGCATGGCCCATATTCTGACAGTGCACGCCAGTCAGAGCACATTAACTGTCAGAATATTGCCCTTAGCCAGCCATGCATTAACTACCATGCAGCGATCCTGTCTAGGCATCACAAACAGCCAGCTCTAAATGTGAGGGCCATTGTCACTTAAATCATATTGGAGTCATGAAAAGGAAAACAGGCATGCCTTGTTGTTTTTTCCTTTGCAAATTCTGATGCAAATTGAACAGACAATACCTCATGCTACCATATGCTCCACATAATTGTAAAGCTATTATCCCCTACTTTACAACAATATACAACATAATGAATATTGTATGGGTGACCACACACAGCAAGACTGTGTTTCCATTGAGGGGTAGAGATAACTGCTTATGGACCTCAAGAGTGAAGCTTGACAGGTCTATGCTGTTTTATCAACTCCAAGATGGAAACACAAAGTGAGTTGTCTACGATCACTCATATTTTCTTTTTTAAAGTATATGGTTCTGTAGAGGGAATAGCAAGCAGAAGCTGTGAGTGGCAGAGAGAGTGGTCAGAAAAAATGATAGTGGGCTGCCAGGCGGGAGTCAGTGTGAGTAGGGAGTGCTCAGTGAAAATTAATGCGGGATGGTAGTGGGCATCAGCACAAGCAGAAACACGTGCACTTAATGAAAGAATGTGCACATTAACTTTTGGAATGTGCATAACAAGTTTCAGAACATGCATAACAACTTTTGAGTAGTCTCTGATTTCCATACACAATAAACTCTAATCCTATACTGTATTAGTTTAGAAAAGAAATGGTTGGGGAGAAATCATCTGTTGAATTTGTCTCGTGTCCCCACTGAAATCAATTTATGAAATGAAATGAAAAAATCTAGAAATTTCATTGGTCAAGAGATGTCACCTGACTGTGCATTAAATCTCTACAGTAACAGATGGAACTTCAGAGGCTATAGGAGGTGAGTGGAGAACCGATACAAATTATACATTTATCATGACATGTATTGACTGTACTTGAAATAGAACTCTTAAAGGAAAGGTTGAGTTTCTCCCCCATGACACCATTAAGCAAAGTACAAGCCATTAAGGACCTCCACCTTATGTGTTGTAAACTTAATTAAAAGCTTTTTTCTCGAAGAAGCAGGGGAGAATACACAACACAGTCAGCAGACCCCGAGATGGTTTTTAAACCTAATGCCAGTCTTTAATCCCCCATTATGTCCAGCTGTTAATGTGTTCAAAGAACTATGCAAAAAAGATATTGAACAACTGTTGGACCATCTACCACATTTGTGTTATAATAATTTGAGTAAAGAAGAGAGAGAGAGGCCCTACAGAATTTACAAAGCAATCACAATCCTATAATAAAACAGGCTGATAAAGGGGGCTGCACAGTTCTGATGGACAATACTGACTATCAAGCTGAAGTAGAGAGACAGCTAAATAATGAGATGTTTTATAAAAAATTGAAGAATAATCCTATGTGGGACTTTAAATACAGCATTGATGAGACAGTAAATAATGCCTTTGAACAAGGCTATATTAATGAACCTACCAAACAATTTCTACAGACTGAACACCCTGTCACAGCAACTTTCTATGTACTAGTAAAGGTGCATAAAAACAGAGAGAAACCACCTGGATGGCCAATTGTGAGTGGCCTGTGTTCACACATAGAGCCTATCTCACAATTTATTTACTCCTTCCTTTGTCCTCTAGCACAGCAACTATCGTCTTTTGTGAAAGACACTAAAAATGTTTTCAATTTGTTAGAAGGCTTAAACATAGGGGATGATTGCCTCCTAGTTTCCCCTCGACATCGAGGCACTTTATACCAATTTGCCCCATGAGGGTGCCTTAGATGCAGTGGCATTCTTTCTCAGTGATGCTGAACATGGACTAGAAATCTACTGACAGAGTTTATTTTGAAACTGCTTGAACATGTACTCACAAAAAATGTTTTTACATTTAACCGAGACTTATATCAACAGGTAAAAGGAATGGCAGTGGGGGCAACTTGTGACCCATCCATGGCAAATTTGGGAAATGTGAATGAGATGTGGTATATAATGATTGTGTAAATCCATTTTTTTTAAAACATAGTGATATGGAAGTGTTATATCGATGACGTCATGCTTGTCTGGCAAGATGACATCATGACACTACAGTGTTTCACTGAATTCCTACACTCAACAAACAACCACCTTAGATTCAGCCACACATTTAGTGACACAGAGGTGAATTACCTAGACATTACAACTAAAAAGGAAGCCATAGATACTGTACCAAATTTACCGAGAGGGCAGTTCCTTAGATGTAGGAGGAATTGCACCACAAAACAGGGATTTTAAAAAGGAGCTACAGGTTTAGACAAAAGATTACTTGAGAGAGGCTATATGAGGAGAACTGTAGAGGAAACATGGAGAACTGCCACAGAAATAGAGAGAGAGAAACACCGTTATGCGAGGGCTACAGAGAGGCATACTATCAATAGGTTCCACTATGTTACAACATATTCAGCTCATGCAAAAAAGGTGGAAATTATTAAAAGAAATTGGGCAGTATTGACAAGTGATAGAGGTTTACAGACAATGGCTAGTGCCCCACCTATCATGTCCTACAGAAGTGCGCCTACATTATAAGATAGCCTAGCGTACAGCCACTTTACACAAAAGAAAGGAAACAACTGGCTAAATAGTAGCAAAGGCTGCTTTCAGTGTAAGAAATGTATAGCGTGCAAATACATTGCATCAGGGGGACATTTCGCTAGAGTATCTACAGAGCAAAATTATGAAATCAGGCTGCAAATAACATGCAGTACTGAAGGAGTCATCTACCTTGCAACCTGTAGTTGTAATAGTGTCTATGTAAGGTAAAGCTGAAAGACAATTCAGGACTAGAGTAAATGAGCACTTATGGTCTAGGGCAAGGATAGTAGAAGGAAGATGATGGGTGTGGTGCTTTGCAGCAGATGTGGGGCAGCAGTGTTCAGAAAGACCTTCTGGACATTGCAGTGCTGCCCTATCTGTAGGCACCTCTCTGTATTGAGGGAGGATGTAGCTGGCAAGGATACCAGTGACCTTTTCCCCCATACAGAGACCACCATGTCCACCACCACCACTCCCTCAGAGATTGCCAAGAAGAAGGGAAGGATGGACTATGGTGGGCTCAGAGGGGTGCAGGAGGCACATCCCCCAGCTGGTGGCACTTCACAACATGTGTGCCATCCTGGCAGAGCATAGAGATTGCACAGCATCTTCAGAAGTGAACACCATTGGGGTTGAGGGGGTCATCCAGGATGGAACTTCAAGGGCAGATGCAAGGAGAACATACAGAAGGAGGAAGCAAATCCTGGTTGGGGACTGCGTTGTCCGGGGGACTGAGCTGGGTTCAGGTAGCAATGGCGAGAGGGAGGTAATATGCTTACCTGGAGGCACAGTTCAGAAGGAGGGTAAGCAAATCCTTAAGATTGCTTGGGCGGTAGCAAGGAGGGGGGTGTGATGTCATTATTCACTTAGGGACTAATGACCTGGCTAGAGAGGGGGTAGATGTAGGAAGAGTACAGCAAGAGTTCAGGGAGATGAGGAGGAGTCTTGGGCAAGTAGCACACTCTGTTACCTTCTCAGAGGTGCTACCTGTCCATGACAAGGGAGAAACGAGGGACATCCACATCATTGAATTCAATGAATCGCTGAAGAAATGGTGCAGAGAGATGGAGTATGGCTTCATTGGGGACTGGAACCTCACCTGGAGGGATAAGGACTACATTCTCCAGATGGCCTGTATCTACCCAGGGGAGGCAAAAGTATCCTCTTTGAGAAGTTTAAGTGCATCCTTAGTGATCATTTAAACTTGCCATGGGGGGAGACACAGACAGTCAAGAGGATTATCATAGTCCCCCCCACAGGACATAACTGAAAGCAGTGAGGACCCAATAAATAGCACAATATCTAACCATAAAACTATCATGGTTACAATGGGGAGAGAACAGAAGGTACATCACTAAGGCAGCACAGGGCAAAGACCAATAAACAAGGAACATTAAGGGGGTACACAGAGTGGAAGATCATGCACAGAAATGCCCACAGCCTGGGAAACAAAATCCCAGACCTAACGACATTGATGGAAGACACACACCTGGATATTGTGGCTATTACAGAGACATGGTACGCAGGGAACCATGACTGGGAGGCAGCCATACCAGGGTATACACATTTTAGAAAGGATAGTAGGAGAAAAGGGGAGGAGGGGTTGCTATGTATGTAAAGGAAGCGATTAAGGCTATGGAGGCTCAGGGATCCAGGGAAGAAGCAGTCGCATTTCGGGTCACTCTGGAGTCAGGGAACAAAACAACCATCTGTGCTGGAGTAGTGTACAGGCCTCTCATGGAGGGGGGGAGGATATAGATCTAGTATTAGTGGAAGCCATCCATAATATGGCAGCCAAAGGGAAAGTACTACTAATGGGTGACTTCAACATGCTAGATGCAGATTGGAATACCAAGACTGCAAGTACATAAAGGAGCAGGGACCTCATGTTTGCCATGTATGGGGCAAACCTAAGGCAGCTGGTGGTTTAGCCCAACAGGGAAGGGGCTGTACTGGACTAAGTGCTAACAAACAGGGACAAAATCATTGATGTTGAGGTGGGCAGTCCTCTTGGTACCAGTGAACTCAGAACAGTGTGGTTTAGAGTCAACATGTTGGCAGAAGAAAGCCATTCAAAAATTAAGATCCCAGAATTCCAGAAGGCCAACTTCATGGAGATGGGGGAAAAGCTCAAAATTACCCTGGCAGAAGAATATATGGTGGAGGGGTAGAAGAATAGTGGCTTAGGATCAAGAGATCCATAGCAGGAGTGACAAGTCAATGTGCCAGATTGCTTAGTAAAAGCAAAAGTAAGAAACTGCCACTGTGGTTTTCTAAATCAGTAGCCGAGTAAGTGCGAGGAAAAAAGTAAGGCATTCAGGAAATACAAAGAGACACAGAAAGAAGAAGACAGACTGAAATATCTGGAGAAGCAGAGAGAAGCTGGAAAAGCTGTCAGAGGGGCTAAGGCAAGAACGTAGGAAAGAATAGCACAGGCCATTAAGAGGGGACAAGACCTTCTTCCTATATATTAATGAGAGGAAGAAGACCAGAAATGGCATTGTTAGGCTAAAGAAGGGAGAGGATAGGTGGGTGGAAGATGACCTTGAAAAGCTGAGGTACTGAACAAATATTTTTGCTCAGTATTTACCAAAGAAGAGGCAGGGGAGGGTGAAGACTCATGAGGAAAAGATATACAGGGGGGAGAGGTGGACACCAGCCCATTTATGGTGGCTAGAACCTTGAAGTAACTAGGAAAAGTAAAGACAGACAAGGCAATGGGGCCAGAAGGGATTCACCCTAGAGTGTTGAAGGAACTCAGGGAAGTCCTAGCAGGTCCGCTGACAACCCTATTCAACCAATCACTAGTGATGGGGGAGGTACCTGGGGACTGAAGGAGGGCAGATGTGGTCCCCATGCACAAGAGTGGAAGTAGGGAGGAGACAGGCATTACAGACCTGTAAGCCTGTCCTCAGTGGTGGGGAAGCTGATGGAGTCCCAGCTTAAGGAGAGGGTAGTGGAGTTCCTGGAGTTAAGTGATGCAAAAGACCCAAGGTAGCATGGATTCACTGAGGGTAGGTCCTGTAAGACTAATCTTATTGATTTCTTTTACTGGGTGACCAGGGTGGTGGATCAGGGAGCGGTGGTGGATGTGGCCTACTTGGATTTTAGTAAGGCCTTTGACACTGTTCCTCATAAAAGGTTGCTTAACAAATTGGGGAATCTGGGTGTGGGCTCTAAAGTGGTAAAATGGGTGGGTAACTGGCTAAAATACAGGACCCAGAGGGTGGTAGTAAATGGCATAAAATCAGAAGAGGGGAGGTGACCAGTGGGGTTCCACAGGGATCAGTGTAGGGTCCAGTTCTATTCAATGTCTTCATAAGTGACATTACAGAGGGCCTGGAGGGGAAAGTATGCTTGTTCACAGAATGACACCAAGATCTGTAACAGAGTCGACACACAAGAGGGGCTAGATAAAATGAGAAAGGACCTAAAACTACTTGAGGAACGGTCAAGGGTTTGGCAGTTGGGTTTCAATGCTAAGAAGTGCAAGATAATGCACCTGGGACACAGAAACCCAAGAGAGGACTATAGGATTGGGGGGGTTGGGCAGGATCTAGCCACCACAAATCAGGAGAGAGACCTGGAGTTTATCATATCCAATGACCTGAAGTCAGCCAAACAGTGTGAAAAAGCAGTGGGGAAGGCAAACAATACTGGGGTGCACAGGAAGGGGCATAACCAGTAGGAGGAGTGAAGTGGTGATGCCACTGTATAGATCACTGGTGAGGCCTCATCTGGAATACTGTGTCCAGTTCTGGAGACAGCATCTCAGGAAGGACATAGACAGAATGGAAGCAGTCCAGAGAAGAGCAACAAAAATGATACATGGACTGCTCCACAAACCTTATGAGGAAAGACTCAAGGAACTAAACAGCTAGTCAATGGAGGAGAGAAGGGAAAGCGGTGATATGATAGAGACTTTCAAATACCTTAGAGAAATAAACAGGGTACAGGAGGGGAGCTTATTTCAGAGACAAAAGTGCACAAGAACAAGGGGGCATAACATGAGGCTGGTGGGAGGGAGGCTTAGGGTGAATGCTAGGAAGTATTTTTTCACAGAGAAGGTGGTGGAACCATGGAACAGCCTACCAGTGGAGGTCGTGGAAGCAAAAAAACAGTACAGGGATTCAAATGTGTATGGGATAAGCATAAAGGCATCCTGTTGTACAGCAGAGCAGGGGAAAGGCAGTCCAGATAAGAGTAGGGATTGCCAAAACCAAGTAGGGAAATGGGCAGACTAGGTGGGCTGTATAGTCATTATCTGCTGACAGATTCTACATTTCTATTTTTCTATTAAGAGAAAGGATTTAACTTATGCAACAGCAGCCCATGTAGTGGAAAAGATGATGACCAGAAACATGTTTTGAAGTTTGTGGGCAACAAGAAAGTGTTTCCGAACCAGAAGGGTGGCAATTATCGAAATAAATTTTGAAGAAAGAAAACAAATGGATTTTAAGACTTAAAGCCAATAAATATCCTGATCTCAATGCTGGATTTGAGTTGAAGCCATGCTTAGAAGACAGATAAACCTTTTCTTGTGTGCTGTATATCCTGTATTTTAATTATTGTATTATGCTGTCAAAAGATTTCTACTGGGAATTTGAAATTAGAGATGTTAATAACTGCATGTATAGTGTTTTAAACATATGCGAGTGTTTTAAATTAATAACGAATCATTTTAAATGTTTGTGATGACACACAGATGATGTCATTAATTTGGAAAATTTAAGTGGAATGTGTGCAAAGGTTCTTCAGCCTTTGATAAAGGATTGCATAGAATCCGAAACGCATCAGGCTGTCTCTGGTGTACATGACATTTTTTAATGTAATAAAGTTATTTTTTATATCTCTCTAAAGCTCCAGTGTTCTGTCATAGTAGGATTGCGTGTGCCACAGTTTTATAAGAAGTTTGAGCTTTTATTTTTGTTTTTTTAATTTTGAGGCAGTATAGTGCAGTGGGTAAGGCTGTGAGCTGCAGATCTGGAGAGCTGAGTTTGAATCCCACAGCCACCTAGGTACATACTGTGTGATCCTGAGCAAGGCACTTAACTTCTTTGTGCTCCCAGGTCGCATCTGGAAACAAGCCTTGGCTTAGTGTGTTACTCCTGATTAAACAATTTATTTATTTATTTATTTCTAAGAATCAGTTTACAACCTTTGAGCCAGAGGCTCGTTTCCAAAGGTACTTCATCACATAAAGACATACATTGTGTTTTTGGTTACATAGCAAAGATTTGCAAAACAATAGGCGTTCAACAGAGGCGCCACGTCACACTGTGGTCAGACAAATACAATTGGGTACAGGGTACATGTAATCGATAACAGGTGTTACACAAGTTGGTATCAAGTGAGCAATCTGGTTGGTAAACACTGAAACAGCTGGCACTGGCCAGGTTAAACATAGGCACGGTGTACAGGGAGGTGGTGGAGGGGATGGTTAGGTGGAGAGCTGCCCGGGGGGCATTGTCAAGAGAAGCAGAGGTGGAGGCTATGTTCAGAGACAGGAGCAGTTACGAGTACTGAAGATGTGGTTCCGAAGTGTGGTTTTGAACTTGGAGATGGTGGTGGCATTGGTGATGGGGGCAGGGAGAGAGTTAAACCAGGTTGGGGCTCTATAGCAGAAGGACCTCTGCACGGCTGGTTCTTGATCTGGGAGACCTTTAGAGTGGTCTTGTGGGAAGACGTGTTGCAATAGTGGGAGGCTCTGGTGGATGGATGCGTTACCCCAGGGGGAGAGCCGAGTAGGGTTTTGTGAGGAGACAGGTTTGGCATTGGAGCCATTCATCCAGGGTAAGCAGGTTAGCCTCGACATACAGCTGACAGGTGTGTGTGAGCCTGGGGCACAGTAATCAATCTGCAGGCTTTATTCAGGGTTAGGTGAATTTTGTTGAGTGCAGTGGTGTCGGCAGCACCATATACTGTAGACCATAGTCTACAAGGGACAGAACGGATGATGTAACAGCTAGCCGGAGAGCATTTGGGGAAGGCAGGTTCTTATGGTGAATAGGATGCCAAGCCGTATTAGTGGCGGATGTTAGGGGCCGATGTGGTTGTGAAATGTGAGGGCTGAGTCGAAGGTAACCCCAAGGTATTTGTAGGAGCAGACATGTTCCAGTGGCTGATTGGTACTTGGAAGGATATAGAGTGGGTGGTTGTAGCTTTGTTTGGGGGGTGGGAAAAGAGCATAGCTTTGGTTTTATTAAGATTGATGGCGAGTCTGCGCTCCTTAAACCAAGCCTTGGCACTGTTGAAAGACTGCTGTAGGGGTCCTGTGGGAGATGGGATTGCGGTGGGTGGCAAAGGACAGCGTCGTCTGCATACAGTAAATTTTGCCAGGGCATGCACTGGGCAGGGTGTTCAGATAGGCGAGAGAAGAAGGGGGCTGAGGATGGAGCCTTGGGGACCCCAGAGAGAATGGGACGGTATCGGAGAGTGTGTCATTTAATTTTACACACTGAGATCGAGATGTCAAGATAGCTAGCTGACCATGCCAGGGGCCAGCCGAGACCAGTGTGGCAGAGTGCATTCAGCAGAAGTGGATGGGAGACAGTGTGAAAGCCTTTGAGAGGTCGATGAACACTGCACCAGCTAGGGAGCTGGTATCAGGAGGATGTAGAAAGTTGGAGAATTCAATAAGGGCAGTGCTGGTACTGTGACCCGCATGGAAGCCATGTTGCTCTGGGCATAAAATGTTATGCTTAGCCAGATAATCAGTGATTTGGATCATCACCACTTTCTCCAGGGCTTTAGAGAGGGAGGGAGGATGGAGATTGGCGGTAGTTGTTGGCATGACCTGCTCGCCCTTATGAATAGGTGTGATAATGACTGTTTTCCAAGCTGTGGGAATTGTCCCAGGCAGAGTGACTGATTAATTGGGCTGGTGAGTGGGGCAAGGACTTCATCTAGCACCAGCCTGAGGTGCTGGGGTCCAGTGAGTCACTGCCAGGATTGTTGCCATTGAGAGCTTTGATTAGGATGGGTCTGGCTTCCTGGTGGAAATCTTCAGAGTGGAAGCTGGGGTGCTGGAGGACAGGGAGGTTGGCTGGGGGAGGTCAAAGAAATTACTAGGGAGGACTGAGCTAAGGTCAGTGAAAGTTGTGTTGAACCAGTTAGCTATGGTGGCAGGCTCGGTGGAGGTGGTGCCATTTCTAGTGAGCTGGGATGGGGCAGGGAGCAAGCTTTACTGTTAAGTTGCTTAATATTATCCCAGAAGGTCTGGGCTGAGCCCCAGGAGGAGGTAAGGGAGGCCTGGTAATGGTCTGCCTTGGCTTTCCTGATGGCCCATGAGCACTTATTCCGGGCTGCATTTTAGGCTTGCCCATCAGACAGACGACCTGTTTCAGTGGCAAGGTGCCAGAGGTTATCCCAGTTTCTAAGTAATTGTAGGAGGGCTGGGCTAACCCAGGGTGCATTCTGTTTTTTGGACCGGATTTTGGTTAAGGGTGCAAAGAGATCACAGGCCATGTTGAAGGTGTGAGTGAAGAAGGTGAGGGCAGTGTCAATGTTGGTTGCATGCTGAATGGGGAGACCAGTTTATCTGGGTGAGGAGTGCTAGTTTTTCAGCCCACCAGGGCGGGCGCCTGCGGAGGGTGGTCTGGGCTTTGGGTTTTGGGATTGGGGGCTACCCAATGAAATAGGATAGGGAGTGGTCACATAGGGAGTCTGGGAGGACCTGGATGTTTTGGATTTTGTGGGGTCAGGTTAGTTATAATAACATCCAGAAGGGTGCTGGTACCACTCTTAGGGTTAAGTCTTGTGGGCTGGGTGACGAGTTGCGTCAGATCTTGGGCAAATGAGTGCTCTGATGAGGAGGTGCTTGAGCCAATTTACATTAAGGTCCCCACTAGGATTTGTTCTGCCTTATGGTGGAGGGTGGCCAGGTAGTCCGTTAAAGATACCAGGGCTGGGTACTGGTTCTTTGGGGAATGTAGGCTGTGGTGAAGAGAGGGCTCCTAGAGGGGTCTGGGGTGAGTCTGAGGGTCAGGGGCCCAGGGCCCCATTTATAAGGGCAGGGGTGGGGAGTGCATGTCCAGGTATTGTGTCCCTGCTGTAGATTGCACAGCCTCCCCTCGCTTGCCTACTCGGGTCCCTCCCGGTATAAGGTATAGCCTGGGAGGAGACAAATGAGTCAGGAGTTGATTTGGACAGTCAGGTTTCAACCAGGGCTATGATGTCTGGGTTGGTGAGCCAAGGCCCAGCACTGTAGGCGTCAAATTTCTTCAGCAGGCTGCATATGTTCATGGAGGCTACTTGAAGACCAGTGGGCTGGGTGGGTGGGTGGGAGGGGCAGGGCCTGGGTTGGGATGTATGTTCCTGTTAGGAGTAGAAGGAGGAGAAGTGCTCTGGTCAGAGGAGGCAGATGGAGAGTTCGCCCGGAGGCGATAGAATGACGGAAGGGGTTTAGTTGCACAAGGGGTGGGTAGGGTAGCACAGGCAGAGAAGGCCTGAGTGATCAGAAGTGCAAGGGGGCTGGGGGGAGGACAGGTAATGTCTGGAAGGGGGTGAGGTGGAGAGGAGCATATGGGATGTGGAGGAGGAGGAGGGAGGAGCAGTGGTAAAGGAGGAGGGAGGACAGGAGGGTGGGTAGGAACACTGGAGTAGTGAGGCTGAGGGTTAATAGGGACACTAGGGTTGGTGGAAGGCAAAGGAAGGAGGAGGAGAAGAGATAGGCTGGCGAGCAGGGGATGCATGTGCATAGTTGGGAAGGCTGGTGGAGCTGAAGTGAGGAAAGAATGGGGGGACTAGGATGAAAGAGGGGAGATAGTAGTGAGAGATCACCTCTGAGCCTAGTTGCTGCTATGGTGTAGTGGTAGTGCATGTGCCTGAAGTGCATAGAGTACCAGGTTCAAGTCTTGACCAGAGTAGCAGGAGAGAGCTAGACTAGTGGCTGTAGCAGTAGGGAGTTGGATTCAAGGTTTGCAGAAGCACTTAGATAACACTTTAGTTGTGTCAGAGGGTTAGTGCGTTCTTTATAGTTTTGAGATCCTGCAGTAAAAATAAGCAGGTGTTCTAGCTGAGTGGTGGAACTGTGGACTTTAGAAATAAGGGTGCAGGGTTCAAATCCTGCAAGGCAGCAAGAAAAGAAGAGGTAAGGTTTTAAATTATTAACCAATCATTTTAAATGCTCCCTTTATGTTTACTGGGAAGCACGACAGACCCAGTGCGCTTTTTTTTAAGCTGAACAAGTCTCTATAAATGCAGTCAAGTGCCAAATCACATTTTCCTCCTCAAAAAACCTATTTAGAGCCATTGTATATGTGTAATAAAGCCCATCAGGGTGTACATCATAGCATTTTAATGATTTTCCCAGGGCCATAAGGCCACTCGGCTTTCAGTCTTGTGCCTTATTACACCCCTTCGGCATGCATTAAATATAGAATAAAATATGGATTGGGGTGTATAACAAGAAGTTAACACACACCGCAGGGGTTTGATGCTACATAAACCCCGAGAGTGAAAATTCACTAAAAATACCACCAACAGTTTCATCTGGTTCAAGGTCACTTGGCATTCATCTGTATCCCCCCTTCCCGGGTCATGCCTGAAAATAGGCAGGATTTGTCTAGTGCACTTACCCAGTCAACAAAAACTAAATAAATAAAAATCTCGAAGATGTGTGTAAACTTTGAGTTTATACACACAGGCCCATATTTTCTTTCATATAGTTGCTGGGTTTCCCTTTTCTCACCTCAGCAATTATATAAAATAAAGAGACGTTGCCAGCTGCAGCGGGTTGTTTCAGTGCAGTCCATGTGTGTCCCTTCTACTTATTTAAATATATTTGTTGGTGTTTGTATGGCCTCGTCAGCCTACAGTTCATTTTTTTTTTCCTCTGGGGTAGCAGTTTATCTTGTTAAGCACTTACTCACCAAGTAGTCTGACAGTGGTGGATTAAACTCCTAGATAAAAGACAGCAGCAGCCACCGGTTTAGAGGAAGAAATGAGGCGGGCGCATGCGCAGAGTGAGGTAAACCATGTGCATGTTTGCTGTAATGAACACTCCTTCATTACAGCAAATTACACCATGGTTTCCCTATGGGGAAAAAAGGGAACTCAGTTATTACAATCCTATAATGCGCACCCTGTCATGGCTTACTACATACATGATTCAGCTTCCATTCACTTCAAAGGAATGAAAGTGTTCATAAAGTACATGAGGCTTCCATTAAAGCATATAGGCTCTCATAAGCTAGATGCCCCTGTGGAGAACACTGCATTCACTGATTGTCAGTGCTAGAGTTGAGCTGAGAAGGTGTTGCAACTTGAGGGGTTCTTTTTTGTGGAGTGGGATATTCTTGGGTTGCCTACCGTGTAGTGGACTTGCTGCTTTTCTATAGCATGCACATTAACATAATTAGCATTTTGAGGGCAGGTTGGCAGAAATGCTTTGCAGTGCTGGCCTGGTGGTGTGGAGGGCAGAGTCTTTGGGCCTCACCTGCTGCCACACTGGTGACCCGGGTTTGGAAATGGACTCAGGTCACTGTGGATTGGCCAGGGAGAGGAGGATTGAGCATCTGGCAGACTGCTCTCCTCCTCTGTGGAAGGAAGGACGCGGATCCGGGCACACATCTGTCCTCTAGAGGAGAAGGCTTTGGGGCAGGCAGCCAAGGACTGCAACTTGGGGAATGGAGGAATGGCAGCCAGCGACGTCCCACGCATGACAGTGAGCATGAGTATGTTTGGATGATATTGCATGTCTGTTCCTCCAGAGGAAAATGTGAGGGAAAAACGTCCAGGTGCAGTGCAGATGGCACTGACCCCTTGCAGGCTTCACATCCGGGCTACATGGTCCTCTCCTTGAACCAGATCTGTTCCATTGACAGTACGCAGTCAACCCCTGTCATGGGGATGGGGATGGTAAGCTGTGGGGAAAGCACCGGGATTGAGGTAGGTCCCTGAGATGCTGGGTGATGGGGCTGTAGGGGGCAGGGCGGTGAGAAGGATAGCCTGTACCAGCATCAGAGGAGGAGTAACATAGATTAACTATGAAAAAAACATAATCAACATTTCTAGCGGAAGGAACACTTTAATTGCTGTTTTGGACAGCTTGTTACACAGTTCCATTTTTTACAGTTAAAGGTTGACTACAGATGGAGATAGTAAGCAAACAGATCAGTACTGAAAATATTAACGTTTGCGGCAGCAGGAATAAAGTGATGGCAGAAGATACTGGGTGAAATAACAACCATGTTTTTAACTAGCAGACAAATCTTCAACCATATTGTTATTACAGTTCAGGTAGATAGGAAAGCAATAACCCACAACAAAGACGTGGTGTTTCTAGAGAATTAATACACACCCCACTTTAACTGGAAGGCACAAAGCCAATGGCCAAGTGGCTTTTCAGCGTACCCAGGACGAGCATTAATTCTAAAGAAATCCATGCCTTGGAGCTGGTCATGGCGCTTATAAAATGGATTTTTTTAATTAGTGTTTTGCTAGGCAGAATAGGTGAGGCTAGTAACGAAGGCCATGTGTATTTGAATGAACACAGAAACTGTTATTATTTTGAAGAAACATATGCCTTATTGTGGGTTTTGTGTTCACTATTTAGTGATCATATCTCTCTGCATTGTTCTATCTGTTAAGTTGACTACTGTTTAACTATTGTTTTGTAATTAAGTCTCCTGGGTTCTTATATGCAATCTCTCACCATCATCAATGTCTTTGCTTACGTGTTCCTACAATCTGTTATGACTTGAACTGCCTGTAAGCAATGTTTGTAACCAATTCCAGATCGCCCCTGAAAAAGGGACCTCTGGCTTCTGTAAGCTCACTCAGTTAACAAAATGCCATCAATAAATAAATAAAATAAAAAAAGTGGGAAAAACTTCTTTTTTTAATGAAAAATGTCATTTTATTTCGTTTGTTAGGTTGTGGCAAGGTAGGTTAGGGTAAGCTAGTTATTAGCTGTGCAGCTTTTAGGTAATAATCAATGATGATGTACTGTGTTTTAATTGGATATACTATGATATCCCTAAACTCAGCTTCCTGAGTCTCGAGATACCGACCCCAGTGGCCCGGAAGTCATCATGCCAAAACAGACAGATGCCCTAAAATACTGTTTCAGCAATCTGACTATAAAATTTACAGAGCAAATAGAGGAGCTTCACCCCTTGAATCCCCCACATCCAAAATAACTAAATATCTAACTCTGAGGGGGAGTGGACCTCGGAGTTAGAAAAAAAAAGAGTTACAGGGGTGCAACAGTGCAAAATGTTGCAGGACACAAGCGGGACAGAACAGGCGCCTCCCAGAACACGCTGGCCAAGCTGCCAGTGGTTTAGCCCTCAATGCCCCATGGCAGCTTAGCCAGCCTTCTGATTCCTCCACTATTTCAATTGTATGTACAGGGATAAGGTAGCAAGCTGTCACATCTGCTACCTTACCCCTGTAATGTTCTTTGGGTTTCCTCACTGTTGGGCTGCTCACTGTGTGGATACTGAACCTGTCGGGCAATAGTGCCTGGGCAGGTCAGTGTCAAGACAGTCAGCCTTGGCATACCATAAGGGTATCTTTTAATGAATTAAGTTGTTTGATGAGATCAGTATTTGTTTTCTGTATTATCTTTTTCCCTCCTCCCGAGGCTGGCAGGCATGGAGGCCCCTGGTGAGGCTCGCATCCATCCACAGCCTGCATCCTAATCATTGGAATCACAGCCGGGATCATCATGGAGCCTGACAGCTCCATTTTCTCCTATCTTGTTGTTGCAGACGCACGTACATGTGTGGAGGCGTGTGCATGCTGTGGTACCCGCCACCCTCTGTCCTGTACTGCCCCCAGGTTTCCACCTGGTGGCAGCCATGCGGCAGTAGCTATAATATCTCTCCCTGGGAGAGGAGAGCTGTCTTATGGCAGCTCAATCCAGCTCCCACCCTCTCCCACCCAGCTGACCCCTGACAACCCAGGCTCATTCCTGAACCCAGGTCATCGCATGGCACCAGGTGTGATGTCCAGCGCCTCAATCCTCAGCACCAATGGGCCAAACCCTGAAATTAGTATTTTGTACTCTATTTTATAAGGACAGATGACAGACTTGAGAACAATGCACAAAATCTGAATTTTCTGGCAGAAAGTTAACCATGGGCTCCATGCACTAATGAGGTGGAGTGGCTATGTGCACGTATCTGGGGTGCACAACCACTCCACACCCATTGCACCCCTGTGTGGCCAGCCATGGGATTCACCTATGAGGTGTGCAGCCCCACCACCAGACCGTGCAGAGGAAAATGCGGTCAGGGTGGGCAGGGGGTGTGCCAGGGGGCATGCCTGCACTCTGCAACATGCACAGAGTCATGGTGTGCTGGGCATGGGGGGTGCAGAGTATGTTGTAAGGTCTGCGCATCCCCAAGGATGCCACCTCCCTGGTCACTGAAAGTCAGGTGTGGACTGCTGTCCCCCACACCATGCCACCCCAGACAATGGACAACGAATGGTGGACTGAGAATGGCCAACTAGGCACCAGCCTGCTTCTTGGATGCCGTGTGTGGTGCATTGGCAGCCATTTCTCCATGTCCACTTGTGCAAGGTACCCACCGGCAGACTGGGTTGGGCATCCCATTGGATGCCTGCCAGGTCTGCATATCTGTCCTCCACACTCCCGCCTGCTGGGGGGGGTGGGGTCATGGACAGGTGTGCTCCAGTAGTGCATACCCTGGGTGCGCACCTGTGTGCAGGTTCGGCACTTTGCGGGTGGGATACATGCCTCTGGAACATACTTCCTGCCCATATGTGCATAGGGCCCATTATTTGGGAGGTGGTACAGCACTGGACCTCAGTCTACTGTCTTATTCTTTGGGACTCACCTCCAGTGTGTACACTTGCATATCTGAGTTCTACTCTCACTGTCTTCTTTTTTTCTTGTAAACTTTACTTTAGCCTTCAGCAATTCAACTTCATACATCATAGCACATAGGGAAAATATACCATCATTTGTAGAGAGAACATATCAGTTTTACATCTCATTAAGCTTCTTTGGTGTATAGGATAACAATACAATATATCTAGGATTTCATGTAATGCGCCCTAAATGCTATCTACTGATAGGGCCTTTTTCATAATATAGGGTTTATTGTTCTCCTATTTCTTCTCAGTTTTTCATAGTTTTTCTTAATGTTTCTTATGGAACATCAATGGCCCATGGTCCAAACATTAACAAGAGCTACCACCAAGCAAATAAGCAGGTTCTTCTCTTCCTTGTCTCACCCATTCCACTGCTCAGAAGAGCTCATGGGGACCCCAGGTCACTGGGTCCCTTAAGAATCAGTATTCCCCTCTTATTAATGTTTCAAATTGTAAGGAACCAAGACGACTGAAGAGCAGACTCCAGGGGCCCCCAAATATGCTGGTAGTTGTTCTGCTGACTTCTGACGCTGCATAGTATGTGCTCAATATTTATGCAGTGTAGCAGTAACTTCACCCCCCAAGGCCACAGATGGGACAGACTCGAGCCACCAGTGCTGTGCTAACACCTGTTTTCCCACAGTTGTTCCCAGATTACACAGTGGGTGTTCCAGGAAAGTATGACCTTGTCCTTCCCCTGATATCCCCAGGAGCACCTCTGTCATGGGTGCCTGGCAATTCACTCAAAGCACATTGAACAATAAGATTGTAATAGGCAGCCAGAGCATGCTGACTTTTGGGCAGGCCCACGCCATGTGAAAAAATGTTCCTTCCCTTGTCTTACAGTTAGGGCAACTATCCAGTCTGAGTGGGTCAATCTTATGTGCCAATGGTGGGGTAAAATATGTCCTGAGCAGAACATTATAATGAATTGCCCATAATCTGTTACTGACCGAGCAACTCATCCTCTTCCTTAGGGCCCCCATCCAGTCTCCCCCCAATTAAGGTCTCATTCCCCAAGTCTCTCTCCCGGCTGACACAGAGTGTCTCCAGAGGGTCATGCAACACCCCCAAGAGGAGCTTGTAACTTCTTGTCATTGGACTCAGTCTATTTGTCTGAGAATAACCGATGAGCATGTCTTCAAGTGGAGAATGTTTAGGAGGGAGAGGGCCTTCACATCCACTCATTCCCCCCAATCTCGACCGTATCTGGAGGTATGCAAATAGATTTGATAGGGTAAACTATACCTTTTTGCCAGTTGTTGGTACAACATGATTGTGCCATCAGTGAAAAGCTGAGAGATTAAACATAACCTTTTTTCTTCCCAACTATCCAATACTCTGTTTATAGGGTCTGGTATTGCGCTCTCTTCCCAGGGACCATGTCTTACGGTATAGTAGCACCAGGTGATAGAGTACAGGTAAGCAATAAGACACAATGGGTGTGCATTACGGTGTGATAACCGCACTCCTAGGACGTAGTTAGGTACGAGGCTGAAGGCCAAGTGCCAATCATCACTAGGAGTGTGGTTATCACACCCTAATGCACAACCCTGGAGCGTCTTATTGCGCTTATAAAATGACCCTTTATTTTTAGAAGCAGTTATTTTTTTACTTCAAAACACATTTTTAAATAAATAAAAATGTAAGTGAATCTGTGCTTTTAACATAGAATAGTCTTGTCTCCTATTGGTGCTAGATTAAAGTAGTGTTATACAGTGTGTGCCTCCCTGCCCACTTGCTTCATATTTCCCTACCAGCCACAAAAATTCACAAATGCTGTTTTCCTCATTCTAAGTATGACACATACCCCTTACTTTATTTTATTGTCCTCACTCTGTAGACAAAACTAAAAGGAAGCCATAACAGAGGCTTTTCAGTTCCCTGATGCTGCAAGCATGGGTGTAGTTCAAAACTGCCACATTTACTGACAGCATCATGAACTGCTCACTCTGTCCTAAAAGCTAAACAGCAGGGTGAGTCATTTACCACCTTTTCTGTTTGTTTATATAGTATTATTACTTACTTTCTTCATTCTGTTTGTTTTCTCTGTGTTTCCCCATATTCAAGAAATGGAATGTTTATCATGGAATGTTTACCAAGGAATACAGGGATTCAAAATTCTGCTCAGTTCTACTAGCAGAATGTTCCTCTGCTAACATACCTGTTTTAGAGCCAGAGTCTCAATTTTCTAATTGTCAGGGCAAGCAGAAGAGATTTCCCTGATGAACAGGTAAAGATAGAAGGGGGATTTTTCACTGTTAGCAAAGAAGACTAGGTTTGCTGATCAAGGCACCTAGCTTCACCTGAGCTCTTTTCTTCTAGGTTGCTTGAAAGGACAAAGCAAATAACCTTACCAGAGCAAGGGAAATGATTAAGCCTTCTTTTGGCTAGGCAAATCAGAAAGGGGCAGATCAGAGGGTTATTTTTATTTTGTACTCACAGAGATTGTTTCTGTTTGTTGCTAACATTTTATTGCTTTATTTTTCTCTGATTCAAATTATTGTTGCTGGGTTTACTTTATGCTGCATTATTACAGCGTGTACCTACAGGTGTGTGCTAACAGATTACTGCTGTAATCTTCTGATTCAAATTGTCTTTTACAAGGTATATCTTCTGTTACTGCTTTATTTTTCTCTGTAGCAAAGTGTTTCTTACAGGGTACATCTTCTGTGAAATTATTACAGGTGGTGCTTTACAGGTTTTACAGTTTTATCTATCATTAAAATAAGCTTTCAAGGCTACTGCATTTGTTGCTGGCTGATTGTTTCTGCTCTTACCTCCTTGTTTCTTTTGTCCATGGTTCTTCTTTTTTGGCAGGGAAAGGTCCCAACAACCCAACCCCATCCCCAGCCACCCCACACTACATTTCTTTTATAGGGTAGCACAGTCGTGACATTTCCTGTGGCTAAGCAGAAAGGGGCAGCTCAGAGGGGTATCTACGCACTGACCTCATACAAAGGGGCACTAATAATTTAACTTGTTTTAACAAGTTATACAAAACAAACAAACAAAACACAAAATCAAACTTTTGCTTTCATTTTTTTCCTTCTAATTGCTCTGACCAGGTTATAAACTCAGCAGCTTATCTGGAATGGATATCATTAACTGCAGGTACTGCAAAACACTTTTCAGAAGGGCAGCTTTACAAGATTTAGGGCACTGTCCTACATGTTGGGCCATTGGAGATCTAAGAGCTCAGCTCCAGGCAGCATGGGCAGAGACTGTGTGCCTCAAATTGCATATTGAATAGGAAATATATTTTAAGAACTGCCCGCCATTGCCCCAACATCCAACAGAAGTACTTCGACCGCAGAGGGTAGTTGGTTTGGGAGGTTGACAGGTGGTTAGGAGGGGCAAATTGGGTGTCCCATCACTCAGTGCTCTCAAACATATTACCTCCACAAAGCATATAAAAACTACAAACAGGTATCTACCTCTATCTCTGGAATCAAACAAAGGGGCAGAGGACACTGCAGCACAGGAGCTAGCACAACAAAATTCTCCCAAAGTAGGAACCAAACCAAAAAAACCAAAAAGGGAATCCAAACAACTTCTGATCATAGGAGACTCCATGATTCGGGGAGTTGATACCTATCTCCAGCCTGGGGTAATGGTCAGATGTCTCCCAGGTACATCAGCGTGGAGAGACACTGACCGCATTGCTAAAATTGTTCAGGAAGCAGGAGAAAACATTAATGTCCTGGTACACATAGGGACTAATAATCTCATCATCTGGTCAGTTGTGGAGACCAAGAAACACCTGACCAGGCTGGGTGACAAACTATCATCCATTTCATCCAGCATTTCCTTCTCTGAGATCCTGCCAGTCTGGGAGAAGGGGGTAGATGGATGGAAGTTCAGAGAAGGGGAGATAGGGGAGCTAAATATGTGGCTCAAGGACTGGTGCCAGGCAAAAGGACACACATTTGTAGGGAACTGGCAACAGTTTTGGGAGTGAACATTCTTTAAATTTGATGGACTGCATCTGACCAAGGAGGGAGTCAGTGCATTGGAGCAGAAGTTTGACATCTTTGCAGAATATTTAAACTAGCAAATGGGGAGAGGGGTGCAGCACCTGATATGTTGAATGGGAAGAACATCCCACCCCCCCTAGCTAGTGGTCAAACAGGAGTTCAGTATGTTTGTACTTCATTTGTATCACCAGGTAAGGAAAAAGGTCTAGCTCCCCATATGATGCATAGGGGAAAAGCCAGACCACACCCAACAACGAACACACCGAAATCTAGCCAATGGAAAATCATGTACACAAATGCTCGCAATCCGGGAAACAAAATCCCAGACCTGCAGGCAATAATGATACAGGCAAAACTGGACATAGTAGCAATTCGCAAGACATGGTTTACCAGTAACCACACTTGGGAGCCTTCAGTACCTAGCTATGTACTGTTCAGAAGAGACTGAGGTGCAAAAATGGGGGGAAGGAAGTGGCCCTGTATGTCAATGAAAATATCAAAGCTACAGACATTCAGAATACACATAATGAGCCAGAAGGACTGTGGGTCACCCTGGAAACAGGAAATGGGACAGCCATACGAAGTGGGGTTGTCTACAGGCCTCCAGACCAGGGGGAGAACATAGACACATTACTGTTAGAAGATATACAATACATGACAGCTAAAGGGGAGGTTCTGAGAATGGGAGACTTCATCATGCCAGATACAGATTGGTCAATACCAGCAGGAACATCTGCCAGAACTAGACACATGGTAGATTTCCTGCAGGGGGAGGGCCTCAAACAACTGGTACAACAACCCACAAGAGACAGGGCTATCCTAGATCTAGTACTGACTAATGGGGAAAGGATCACAGATCTCCAGGTAGAAGGTCACCTGGGGGCCAGTGACCATCACATGGTATGGTTCACTTTGGCCACTAGAACTATATCATCCCAATCCAAGGCAGAAATATGGGACGTCAGAGGAGCTGACTTTGATAAGATGGCCAACAGAGTTAAGCTAGCTCTGGCAAAAAGAAATACAGGTGAGGGGGGTACAGGCAAAGTGGGCAATCATTAAGGATGCAATACTTGAAGCAACATCCCACTGTGTTAGAGAGAAAACAAAGTGCAAAAGAAAAAGGAAACCACTTTGGTTCTCAAAAACAGTAGCAGAAAAGGTCTGAGCCAAAAGGCTGACATTCAGGAAATATAAAGGAACGCAGAGGGATGAAGATAGGGAGACATACAAAACTTCCCTAAGGGAAGCAGGGAAGGCAGTAAGGCAGGCAAAGGCCCAAACCGAGGAAACACTAGCAGAAACAGTAAAAGAAGATGACAAGACTTTCTATAGACTTATTTATTTAAATCTCAGATTACAAATACCTTTGAGCTTGATCAGCTCATTTACAAAGGTTCCATGTCAAAGGAAAGGGTTACAATAAGGTAGGGAGGTATAGACAATATTCATGGTATCAACAGAGGTACAGACAACATTCTTGGTATCATTGGAGCACAGCAAGTCAACTGGTAAATAAGTGGGAACAGTGCTACACCCTCAAGATTACAAGCAAGCACAGAAAACCATAAGGTAAATTTGAAGCAACATTGCTAATCAGAGGTGGGGAGGAGGGGAAGAGTAAGGAATGGGTAGGGGAGATGAGAGGGCAAAGTCCAGATAGAGAAGGAAAAGAAACTATGGCAGCCAGAGGCCTTTTTGTAGGGTATGAGGAAGGGGAGGCTAAAGTGGGAGAAGGGGTTAAAGAGGGGAAAAGGAAGTGGTTGAAGGAAAAGAAGAAAAGGGACAGTGGGGACCAGAGGGCCTAGACAGGTCCAGGAAGATGGGGGTCAGTGGGATAAGAGCAAGAGGGGGTGAGATAAGGGAGGAGGTGGCAGGGGGAAAGGGGAAACTATTCTGTCAGGAGAGGTGAAGTGAAACAGGAAGCCAAGTAAGAGCCTCAGAGAGTAAAAAAAGTGGTATAAGGGTGTCTGCAGAAGTGGGAAATTAGGTATAACAATTACAAGTGCTTTCGGTTAGGAGATGCTGACGAAGCATAAGTTTAAATTGGGACAGACTAGAAAGACTGCTCAGCTGGTTGCTTAGATTATTAAACCACGGGGGGCTCTGTATTGAAAGGATCACTAGTATTGAGCAGTCCGACAGTGGGGTACTAGAAGGAGGTCAGAAACTGAGATACGTGTGTATTGGGTCTTTTGGGATTTGTTTAGCAGGCAACCAATGCTCGGGGGTAGTAATCCAAGTGGAGCATTTTTGGACAGGAGGCAGGTTTGATATTTGATCCTGTTACTTAGTTGGAGACAGCCAGATTGAGCATATAACTCATAGGTATGAGTGAGGCACGCAGCACCCATAAGTAATCTACAGGCTTTGTTCACGGCCACCGTGAGTCATTTAAGAGATGTCGAGGCTGCAGCACAGTATATGATAGACCATAATCAATGATTGATAGGATCAATCTGTGAGCTGCAACCTTTAGGGCTTCTTGGGTAAGACTTCGTCTGCGTCTGAAGAGGAGCCCAATCCTGGTATTAACATCTCTGGCAACATGTTCAATGTGAGGCACAAAGGTAAGGTGACTATCCAGGGTTAGACCGAGGTATCTGAAAAGATACATTAGATACATTAGTGGAAGGAGAAAGTCCAGACAGGGTATTGCTAAGGTAACCCCCGTACAAATGGGGATTCCTGAAAAGTCTTCCAAGAGCTTGCCTAATTGCTCACAGCCTGGTTGGTGTTCGGTAAAAAGCCGTTTAACTGTTGTTGCCAGTGAGCACTTTTAAGGTCTCCATGTACTGTCTCTCTAAGTGCTACCTTATACTGCCAACTGCGGCAGCACCGGAACACTTCTTGCTCCCTCCAGGAGCCTACGAGCTGCTGCAAGGATGCTGAAAGGCCCTGAGGCCTTATCCCCCCTCCACCCAGCACACTGCCGCCGTAGCATCACTGGAACACTTCTTGCTCCCTCCAGGAGCCGACGAGCTGCTGCAAGGACGCTGAAAGGCCCTGAGGTAAAGGTTTACCTCTGCTCCCTCTACTGGACTACTGCTGTGGGGTACTACCTGAGTGTAGCCTTAAGACTTTTTGTTTTCTGTCCCCATGGGTGTACTGATTGTTTTTTAGGTCTATGCATTTTTACCTGCCTGTACCTGCTTTGGTCACTCTAACAGCTAGGGGTCTTTAATTGTAACCTTGTATTTCCAGTGTTTGGTCACTATTGCTGGGTCTGTAAACCTGCTATATTTGTTGGTAGATTGAATTGTTTTACAAAGACCTACCTGCTCTCTCCTGGGTCGTCATGCTGGCAGTCCTGCACATGTGCAGTTGGGGCTGAATCGGGACATAGCCCATGCATGAGCTGAACAGTGTCTGCTGTAAAAGAACCCTTCCTACTGCATACTAATTGTGGTTCCTTTGTTTCTGCTCCTTATAGGCCTTATTCCCCCCCCCAGCACACTGCCGACCGGGCCGGAGCACCGGAACACTTCTTGCTCCCTCCAGGAGCCGATGAACTGCTGCAAGGATGCTGAAAGGCCCTGAGGTAAAGGTTTACCTCTGCTCCTTCTACCAGACTACTGCTGTGGGGTGCTAGCCCGACGATGCTGCGCGTCATCTGCCCCACCCACCCACGGGCAGGTGGCCCTCAGTTTATTGGTCCACCCCCATTACATCACTTCCTGCTGGCTAAACTACTAAGTCCCCACTTTCCCGTTTGCAGATTATACCTGCTAGCCAATAGAGGCCTCTGTGCTTTCTGCTGTTGAGCATCTTGCCCAGTTAAACCTTCACTCTATCCCTGTGTCTTCTCTATCAACCTATCCCACTCTCTCCTCTCATATATAACCACCCCATTTCTCTCTTCTCCTACCGTCTGGCCACCACTATACTACACACACTGTTCTCCCCCTACCCTGTAGCCTCTGGGTACCTGTGACCCTTTTAATCCACACTAGCCTACAGCTATTTTGGCCACTAGGAGTCACTATTTAGCACCCCAGTTTCGGGCCCTCACATTGCTAGTGGGCTGCTCCTGGATTGTGGATAATGGCCCCTACCCTGGGCCATCTCCTATTATCCCTGGTGAGTTTTGAACCTGACACCTTGCACTCCAGAGGCAGGTTCACTACCACTGTGCCAAAGTGGCACTAACCCTTATTGGTAGGCTTCTTACCCTCTTCTTTCATTTTCTTATAACTTGCCTACACCCCCCCCCCCAAAATGCCTGCCTACCTCCTACTGACTTGCATCTCTCTCCTCCTCCTCCTCCTGTAGAGGCCACCATCTGACCCTGGTATCCCTATAACCCCGCAGTTTCACCAATCTGGTGTTCCCATTTGAACTCTTGCTCTACTCTCCTCCTGGGTTTCTGAGCTGCCACCTTCCTTCTCTACTCTCTATGTGCTCTAGCCTACCACACCCACACCCTAGTCCCTAACCAGCTTCCCCCCATGCTCCTACTGGCAACTTATTGTTCTAGCCTTCCCAACTTGTGCCCCTCTGCCTACCCCCTGTGTTCTGAAGCTCCCCTACTCCTCCTATGTTTCCCAGCGCAAACACACTTTCCACCACCCCCTGTCCAGGGCTGTTCTTATCCTTCTACTCCTGTCAGGAAATATACATCCCAACCCTGGCCCGGCCCACAGTAGCTCATCTGCTGAATCTCCTGGGCTTCGTGTTGCGTCTATGAATATCTGTAGCCTCCTGAAAAAAATTTGACTCACTGGATTACAGTCCATAAACCTGATGTTATTTCTATAGTGGAAACCTAGCTGTCAGAATCTACCCCTGACTCCCTGGTCTCACTCCCTGGCTACTTGCTTTTTTGAGAGGACCGAACAGCATGGTTTCCATGCTGGCCACAGTACCAACACCACCCTCCTTGAGTTTTCTAATTTTCTTCACTCCTCTCTGGACTCTGACTCTCTAGCGGGCACAGTGTTCATTGACTTATCAAAAGCCTTGATACTGTTTCCCATCCCCTCCTGCTGGATGCCGTCAGTCACACAGGCTTTGCCGCTGGGCCAGTCTCCTGGTGCTCCAGCTACTTGTCTGCTCGATCCCGGTGTGTTAACATTAATGAGACACTCTCCAGAGCCTGTCCTATTCACTCTGGTGTCCCTCAGGGCTCCATTCTTGGGTCCTTGCTCTTTTCTCTTTATCTCAATTTCCTGCCAGGTGCTTGTGCTGGTAATCTCTTACTTTATGCAGACGATGCCATTATCTTTGCCTCTGACCGTAAACCTATCACCCTTTAGGACTCTTTGCAATTATCTTATAATGACGCTGAAGCCTGGTTCAAAGAGCATAGACTTGTAATAAATCTTTAAAAAACTAAAATCATGCTCTTTGCCCACCCCCAAAATAAAGCTCGTAATTTTCCACTTCAGGTCCTCGCCAGTTCCAAGTTCCCACTCGAGCAAGTCTACTCGTACAAGTACCTAGGGATATCCTTTGACCTTGCCCTCTCATTCCATGCCCATATCTCTGCCCTTGCCTCAGCCTCCAACATTCAGCTGGGTATCCTTTACCGCCATAAAAAACTGTCTGCCCCCCGAGGCCCTCTGACTCGCAGTCTCCTACTCTATATTGTCCCTAGTAGATTATGGCTTGCCAGTTTATGGGGCCGCTGACCAGACCTCCCTAAACAAGATCTGCATCACTTTAAATAAGGCATGTAGGCTAATTGCCGGGGCACCTAGACTAATACATACCTGCCATTTATACGCTCTGGCTAATCTGCTCGACCTAGATGAATGTCTTAGATACCAAACCTGCCTCCTAACTGAAAAGACTCTCCTTGGACTATCCCCACCAGGGTTGACTGCCTCTATCCACCAAGCAAACTCACTAGTGCATACCCGAACCTCCTGCAAAACTACACTGTTAGTACCAAGGGCAAGGACTTCGCAAGGACAAGGGGCATACTGCTACAGAGCCCCTTCCTGGTACAACACCCTCCTTACTAGTATCACTGATGCTTCCACAATCTCTCGTTTCAAAACCACCCTTTGTAAACACCTACTTACTATGCGTTACTGTGGCTGCCTCTAAGTATACTCTTGCTCAATTGCTCTGACAAAGATCCCTGAGTGGCTGCACTAACCTATTACCTATCACTATCTATGATCCTATTCGCTTCTCCACATGTTCTCTACAATGCTTATTTCTGTTTAGTCCCACCACTGTTAGCCTGCTTTACAAACTATTCTGAACCTACTTGTGCTCTGCCAATCCTGTAACTCTAAAATTGTAACTGTTTCAAATTACTCTGAACCTACCTGTGCTTTGCCAATCCTGTATTACTAAAATTGTAACTGTTCTATGTCTTTATTTTCCTACAAATTTTTTGAACTCTAATTTTTGTAAAAATGTTGTTTGCACTGTTTTGTCCTCTCTGTGATGAGGTGCCTTTGTAAATGAGCCCCTGGCTTAAAGGTTGTAAACAGATGTTCTAATAAATAAATAAATAAAATACCTGCCTGCAGTCCTAATTAATATGAATGGGTGGCCTGTGGGTTTCTATGCCGAAGTCCCCCCCGGGCTGCTGAATAATCACTCCATTTCTGCCGCCGCTAGTGGTGCAGAGGGAGCACTGTTGAAAGATGTAACTAATTGCTGATAAACCTTTGGAGTGGTAAAGACATAGAATTTGTTCTAAACTGCCTTTTTTGTAGTACGGACTGTTTCTGTTTAGCTCCACCAATTTGGTTCCGAACTGCCAAATTGGACCAATCAATATTGGGGGACCCTAAAATGAAGCCTGCTAAAGTGGGACTGTATGGATTACCAGTTGGGATTTGTAGTTTTAGACTGTTGGCACCTTTTTGCAACAGGAGGGGGAGCTCTTACTGTGACTGACAGCTAAACTGCACAACCAAACCTTTTGGATCTAAGGGAAATGCCCTGAGCTGTTTGCTGGCAAGCCAGATTTGAGTTGGAAGTTGAAGAGGGGAGAGCTTGCAGCATCAAGCAGCCGTAGTGCACAGTAGTTCATGCGGGAAAACCGTGGAGATCCCGAAACTTGGCCTGTTGCCATCTCACAGAGAGAGAAAAAGACAGAAAGTGATCTGTTTGATGTGCTGCGAAGTAAGCTGTTGGAAGAATACCAGGCTGACCTGGAGAAGACCGAAGATTTTGTTAAAAGCAATTGGCTTGTCAGGAACTTTGGCTACTGTTGTGCTTCCAGGTTTAGGAGTGATTTTGCGATCAGGACCGAGAAGTCGCCTGCCTGGTACAGTAAACTTTCTTTACATATAAATGTGCTGCAAACTGGAGGGAGGTCGCTGCCTGGTTCCCCTTCCCAAACTGAGCTGTGTGTTGAAGGCTGGACTCTGTTCCCAGCTGCATCAGACTGAATTCGCTTGCTTGCACTTGCCTCTGGGTCCTTCCAGAGGGTCTTGTCTCCCTACCCTGCTTCTTCTGGCATTCCAGAACAACAATCATCCATCCTGGTCTCAGCATTGGGTATCATGAGTAGTACACAGGGTAGCTCCCTGCAACATATCTTCTAAATAAAAAGTGTGTTGTCTGATTATTTTGTTGTTTCCATGAACTGAGCCCTCCGGCTCTGGATTACAATTGGGGTGTGTGCATGTTGTTTCTTCCTTTACAGGGCCCCAACCAGCTGCAAAGCCGGCCTACCCCGGGCAACGGTCCTGGCTAGCCCTTTTTTCCATCCTGGATACCCAGAGAGTGTGACTAATTGGGACTCTGACTGCAGGCACAGCAGTGTGATTTTTTAGTGTGATTAAGCCAATTAACCTGATTGCCCCTATCCTTGTTATGGTTCCCCTGAATAAATCAGATCTACTTTTTTCTGCAATTTACATTGACTGTGGTGTCAGTTTATGTTGAAGGTATTGCATTGTTTCTTTAGTATTGCGTCACCTTGTTTTACAGGGTGTTCCCGGAGCCAAGCTGAAGGAACCAGTCCTGGGGTAAGTGCTCAGCATATGTGTGAGTGCCAGACTGGTCAAGGGTATTGGGAAGGTATACATTGTGTACTGTGTGGGCCACTAGTAAAAGACAAGGGGGGGTCACAGTGTCTCAGAGGGCTGTGTTCTGGTTTTTCAAACTAATACCAACCCAGACCTTTGGGTGGAGGCACCCGTTTCTGAACCTAGGCCCTTTAACCTGTTACTAGCCAAGCAGGCATGGGTAGTAGCCCAAGGGATAGCACCACCTAAGGGTTACATCTTGGAGGCACCGATGAGATTAGTGTCCTTTAGTGGCCAAAGGAAGAAGTTATCCTGTTATGTTTAGTTTTTGGGGGGAAATGGAGGATCTCTCTACACCCAAGCTGAAAATTGCCCCTCATAAGCTGTTAGTGCACCGAATGATGGGGTGGAGCGAGGATGAGGAGTTGGACCCCCGACAGGCTCTCCTAATGTTGGATGTCCCATTGGGGATTGCTAATGCTGATATTGTAGCCACTGTGGAGCATGTTAGGGGTTTGGGGAAAGTCGAGGTAAAGGGAAGAGATGCAGATCTGTTTGAACAGACTATGATAGTGCTGCTCTCTTGTAGCTCCCTGATAGATCCAGAGAAAGTACCTCCTGTCATTTTTCCTGAGGGTACCCAGAAAGGGTGGAGGGTCATTCACCTGCACAGTGATCTGACTACCCTGGGTGGGTCCTCCCCGTATAGAAGGATTCAAGGATAAGTTGCTCAAACTATTAGCGTCTGAAGGGCAGATTGCCCAAGAGCTTGTAAAGGTGTTAGACCTTTCAGAGGAACACATGCCCCTGCACTCCTCAGCCACCTCCCCTGCTTCTCCAAAAAGTTCTCCTGTGGCCCTCTCCCCAATAGTGATTCCCTCAATACAGTTGGATTCCTACTGAAAGCTTAGACTCTTTTTGGGCACAGCCCCAGTGTCCCCAGGGGAGGATGACTTGGAAACCTTGATGAACTATGCCATCACTTTAGTACAAGAATGGCAATGTTCAGAGGGGGAAAGAGAAAGAGACTGATGGAGAGTTTGAGGGGCCCTGCCTTGGAAGCCATCCGTTTCTTGCGAGCAACTAGTCCAGAGGCCACGGCAGCTGAATACCTGTCTGCACTGGAAGGAGTGTTTGGTAGTATTGAGTCTGGGGATAACCTGTTGTGGTTGTTTAAGTCAGCTAAGCAGTGGAAAAATGAGAAATTGTCCGCTTTTGTGACCAGGATTGAGAGGGCACTGCAGAGGGCCCACAGGAAAGAGAGAGTGCCCATGAAGGAGTTGAACTAGGTCAGACTGGATCACTTTCTAAAGTCGGCTTGATTTTCTAGTGTAATGATATTAAAGATCTTGTGCAAGGTTTTTGCATATTGTTAATAACGTTTGAATTCAAGTTCCTGTGTCTTAGTGTTTCATGAAAATGTCATGCTGTTTGGTTCTGTGGTTATCTTTAAATCAGCATTCATTAACTTGCACTACAGTGGCTGAAAACTGAGGAGTTATTTCTGTCTCTCTGTCAGGCTTGGAGAGTGATGACATCATTTTGGAGTACTATAGCTTGCTGCTTCAGATTCCCAGTCACAGCAGGCTGTAGAGATTATGGTTTGCTCACCAGGTTTCTTACAAGCTCAGTCTGTGGTTTGTTTTTAGATAGATTAGCTGAAAAATCTATCATTCTCTTCTTATAAAAGTTGATCATATGAGTTTCAATGCTGAATTGAAGTAGTGGAAATCTTTTTCTGTGAGAGATCAGCTTGTCTGTATCACACGTCTCCGTTCTTTCTCATTAAAACTCAGAGTTTTTTAACTATATAAAACAAAGTCATTTAATGAATCTAAAATAAATCTAAAGTTTATTCATTGATAGAAATAGTTTCTTTGATGTAGCCTTCATAAATACATTCATGAAAGAACATTTTATTCATGTCAGATTGACAAACCGGTGCCTATCATAGACTACTATTTCAAGCACATGAACAGTCTGAACTCACAACTGTCACTTCTTTGGTGGTTTCTGTGAGAAAAGACATCATGTGTATGTATAAATAAAGACACTATAGGGCACCCCAATGCACAATGTCTCTTCCCCACAGCTGAGGCAGCTGAACTCTGCTGCTACCTGTCTCCTGCCCCACAAGCCAACCACCTTCTGCTCCACATTCAAGGCTGCTGCACTTTGCTGCCCACTGTCTTCTCCCACACAGTCCAAGACTGTGCACCCTGCTGCCTCCATCCCCTGCCTAAAGAATCAGGGGTGCTACACCCTGTTGTCCCCTACCCAAACAGTTGGGGTTGCTGCACCCTTCTGCCCCATCTCCCCTACCCCCACATTCAGGGACACTGCACCTGTTGCCCCTGTTCCTGTCTCCACAGTCAGAGCTGCTGTGTTCCGCTAAGCTCTAGGGTCCCAGGTCCCTGCCTCCACAGTTGGGGTTGCTGCACCATGCTACCCTAGGTCACCTGAAGTGGGGCTTTTACTGCACCCTACTACCCACTTCCATTGTCCCCGGCATGACTGCTGTCCACACACATTCCGTCTCACAGTCAGGGCTGCTGTACCCTGATGCCCCCATGTCCATCCCCACAGTTGAGGCTTCTGCACCATGCTGTTCCCTGTCACCACAGCCGGAGCTGCTGCACCCTGCTATCTACACAGTTGGGCTTGGTGTGGATTGCTATGCCCTAGAGCCCCATGCCTCTGCAGTTAGGGCTGCCACACTGTGCTGTCATTTGCCACAAGAGTCAGGGCATTTGCTGCACCCTGCTGCGTGCTTCCCAGTTGAGGCAGTTGCCGCCTCCTTCCCACCTGTTACCAGAGTTAGATCCTTTGCTACACCATGCCACCCACATCTCTTGTTCCAAACAGGCATGGCTGCTGCACCCTGTCCCTCATTTTGGACTGCTGAAGCCTGATGCCACTGCTATCTCCTACCCGAACAAGCAGGGCTGCTGCACCCTGCTGCCTTCTGTCTCCACCCTCACAGTAACAGCCATGGCTCCCTGTTGCCCCCTGCTCCTGTCTCTACAGCCAGGACTGCTATGCTGTGCTACACCCTAGAGTCCCATGCCCTCTGCCTCCAAAGTCGGGGCTATTGAACCCTGCTATGCACTTCCGTTGCCACAAATGGGTGGGCTGCTGCACCATGTGTGCCCTGTGTTGCGGTCAGGGCTGTTGTACCCTGATGCCCACCTGTGTCCTGCCCCACATTCAAGGCTTCTGCACCATGCTGTCCTCTGTCTCCTGCCACCACTGTGCCTTGCTGCACAGTGGAGAACCTTGTCTCCACAGTTAGGGTTATTGCACTATGCTGCTCTCTCCTACAGAAACAGGGGCAGCAGTGTATTCTGGACATAACTGTTTGGGTAGAGAAAGAGGGCAGCAGGGTGCAGCAGCACTGACTGTTTGGCCAGGAGATAGGGGTGTCATCAGGGTACAGCAGCCCAAACTGTGGGACAGGGAGCAGCGGCCATGCTTGTTTGTGACAAGGGATGTAGGCAGCAGGGTGTAGCAAAGGATCTGACTCAGGTGGCAAGAGGCAGCAGGTTGCAACTGTGGCAACTGTGGAGGCACACAACAAGGTGTAGCAAGTGCCCTAACTCTTGTGGCAAGTGGCAGCATGGTGCAGCAGCCCTAACTGCAGAGGCATGGGGCTTTAGGGCACAGCAGGCCACAGCAGACACAACAGTGTAGACTGGAGCAGGGTGCAGTAGCCCTGGCTGTGGTGACAGGGGACAGAGAACAGTATGGTACAGAAACCTTAACTGTGGGGCAGGACACGGGGGGTCATCAGGGTGCAGCAGCCCTGACTGTGAGACAGGCTCTGCATGGTGCAGCAGCCCTGCCCATTTGGGGTGATGGAAGTGGCAAGTGGGTAGCCAGGTGCAGCAAAAATCCCACCTCAGGTGGCCTAGGGCAGCATGGTGCAACAGCCCCAACTGTGGAGGCAGGTAATCTAGGATTCTAGGGCTTAGCAGAGCACAGCAGTCCTGACTGTGGAGACAGGAACAGGGGGCAACAAGTGCAGCTTCCCTGACTGTAGGGGGGAGCAACAGTGTGCAGCATCCCTAACTGTTTGGGTGTGTTGCAGCAGCCCTGATTCTTTAGGAAGGGGATGTAAGCACAATCCCAGTCTGTGTGGGAGAAGACATTGGGCAGCAGGGTTCAGCAGCCTCCAATGTGGAGCAGAAGGCAAGGGTTTGTGGGACAGGTGACAGCAGAGTGCAGCTGACTCAACTGTGGGGAAGAGGCACGTGTATCAGGATGCCATATAGTGTTTCTGTTTATACACATACATGATGTATTTACACATAGAAACCACCAAAGAACTGAAATGTGTGAGTTCAGGCAGTACATGTGCTTTTAATAGCAGGGTGTGACAGGCACTGGTTTGTCAATCTGACATGAAAAAAAAATGTTCTTACATGAAGGTATTTATGAAAGCTACATCAAAGACAAACTATTTCTATGAATGAACACAATTTAGATTTATTTTATATTAATTAAACAACCATGTGTTATATAGTTAGAAACAAAACTGATATTTGATGGGAAAGAACTGACAGCTGTGATACAGGCAATCTAATTTCTCATAGAATTCCACTACTTCAATTCAGAATTGAAACTCAAATGATCAACTTTTTATCAGAAGAGAATGATAGATTTTAAGCTAATCTATCTAAACACAAACCACAGACTGAGTGTGTAAGAAACCTGGTGAGTAAACCTTTAATTGTACAGCCAGCTGTGACTGGGAATCTCAAGTAGCAAGCTACAGTACTCCAAAACAATGTCATCTCTCTCCAAGCCTGACTGAGGGAGACAGATAACTCCACTGTTTTCAGCCACTGTAGAGCAAGTTAACAAATACTGATTTAAAGAAAACCACAAAACCAAACAGCATGACATTTTCAGGAAACTCTAATCATCACACAAGGACTTGAATTCAAGCTTTATTAACAATATGCAAAAAGCTTTGTACATGATCTTTAAAGCTCAAGTTGCAAGATAGGAGGGCCAACCCTCCTGAGTACTGTCATCTTATGAAGGAAATCTGTGAAACTGAGACTGATGAAGAGGGCTGGGAGCCCTATGCTGGGGTTGTGGGTACTTGCCCGACCCCGGAGAGGAGTGACTTGGATGAAGCACAGCTGCTGAGAGAGTTGATTAAAGAGTTGACTGAGGCAGCTAGAGAGCCTGATCTGTATCAGGCACCTCCAGCAACTAAAAGTGGAGTGGGAGTGCATGTTGTTTCTCCAGAGGCCCATACTGAGGGTAACCTACTGGTCGAAATACAAGAGTTGAGTGCCATGGTGGAGGAGTTGTTGCGAAACCCACCCAATCTCCACCCTGGTAGAGGTTCAGAAGTTCCAAGACTTGGAACACAAGCCAAAGATGAACCACTAACTGCACCTGAGGTGCCCCAGCAGAGACAGGACCCCCCCCACCATTCAAAGACTCTGAAGAACCTAAGTTTTGCTACCACTATGGGAAGGATGGACACCTCCAGTTCGCCAGTCACTCTCACCAGAGAATTTGAGGAGGGTTACTGCTAGGTTGCTAGCCTGGCATCGGCGGAACAATAACCGGCCACCAGGGGGAGTTGTTTGGAAAAGTTATGCTACCAAAGCCAAGGGCAGGTCGACACCAGTGTCTGTGACGCCTGAATGGTCTGAAGTAGTGGGTCTCTCCATGGAGACAACAGTAAAAGTAAATGGAGTGTCTACTAGGGCTGTGCTCAACATTGTCTCCCAAGTAATGATAATGTTTCAAGACTGGCACAAGAAGCACTTGCTTGATGTGCCCTTACAGCCTTTGGAAGGACTGCATGTCTGGGGGTTAAGTGAAAGGTGTACCCATACTCTGGCTATATCCGAATTTTAGTTTAGTTTAGTTTATTGTTCTAGGAATTATTACCTTTGAGCCAGAGGCTCTTTTACAAAGGTTCCATGTCAATTAGGTTCAGTACAAAAAAGGTTACATATATAACACAACAATTTGTGCTGTGTCATGAGCGAGAAAACATATACAAATACATATCAAATCATTTGTGCAAAAGGACATGAGAGATCAATAATCACATTATTATTACAAGAAATAGGTCATGCCAGATTAGGACAAACAAATAGGGAAAAAGTTCAGAACAGAGAGGGTAAGTGAAAGGTGTGGGGAGCAGACAATAGCAGGAGAAAAGGTTTCCAAAACATGTCTTTGTCAAATAATTGAACAGGGTGGGTAGTAAGAAAATAGGAGGTTTAATCAGGGCAGTCACAGGAGCTGGAGGTGGCAAAGTGAGAGAATAGTCTTGATTTGAAAATACCTAGAGAAGTGGAGGCAGTAATATGAGTGCTGAGGGCATTTAGCCAGCTGGGGGCACGATAGGCAAATGATCTTTGTCCCTGAGAAGTCCGGCATGGGGGGACTTGGAGAGGCTGGTGTTCTGATCTTCTGGTAAAATGGGTGCTAGCACTCGGGCATAACACGACTTGGATACAAGGTGGAGTGAGGCCCAGAGTGGATTTTTTCACCATTAGGCAGGTAAGGTACTTTATCTGGTTTGAGAGTTGCAACCAACCTGAGTCAGCATAGAGTTCACATGTGTGGGTACGTCGATGTGCACCAGTGAGCAGCCGACAGGCCTTATTTAGGGATGTTGTAATACGACTAAGTGCTGTAGTAGTGGCAGATCCGTATATAACTAAATATAACTATTTGATTGTCTTTCCCCACCTCAGTGGCTGGATTAGAGGAGCAAGTGGAGACCTTGGCCCTAGTGTGTCCCCCTACTGGATTATACGATGGGGTTCCTTCACTAATTGGAACAAATGCTCATATGTTTGGGAGGTTGACACAACTATGCTATGAAAGACAGGGGCACCAGAGCTGGTAGAGTCTTGAGGATTCCTGCATTGATTAAGAAGGCTTATGAGACATGGCAGAATGCTGAGGAGGTGGATCAAGATGAACCAGTTAGGGTTGTATGGAAGAAGGATCCTGAGTCAATGATCCTGGCTCCCAATGCTCAGTGTACTTTACAAGGGGAGTTCCACTTATGAAAAGATTTCAAGAAAAAGATACTCATGCTGGATGCATCAGGCGAGGGAAAATTGCCGGAAGGTTTGCTGATTAAGCTCAGTATCTTACCCTCTCATGCTCATGTCTATGCCTGATGGGTCATGGTCCAGGTTTACAATGTGTCAGATAGAGAAATTCAGGTGAACAGAGGCTGCACCTTAGCTACTGTACACTGTGCAGATACTGCAGTGCTACCAAGTAACAAGCCATCTGGAGTGACTTACCAAGTGACACCTGACTTGTTTGACTTTGGTGACTACCTGTTGCCAGCTGAATGGAAGACTAGAATCAGTCAGCGACTTGCCCAGACAGATAAGGTGTTTTCACTGAAGGAATGGTATGTGGAATGTGTCAAGGAACAGAGCATCATATACACCTGCATGATGAGTGGCCATTTCGTGAGTGGTCTCGGTGCCTAGTACCTGTGGATATAGATGATGTAAGAAGACACCTGCAGGAGAAGCTTGTGGCCAGTGTAATACAAGAATCCAGAAGCCCTTATGCTTCGTCTATTGTGGTGGTGAGGAAAAAGAGTAGGGTGGTAAGAATGTGTGTAGATTACAGGACCCTTAACAGGCGGACCATCCCCGACCAATACACCATGCCCTATATTCAAGATGCTTTGGACTGTCTGAATGGAAGCAAATGGCCCTCAGTGTTAGATCTTCACAGTGGGTATTATCAGATTCCCATGGCACCTGAAGACTGAAAAAACCGCTTTCATCTGTCCACTTGGGTTTTATGAATTTATGAGGATGTCCCAAGGGATCTCGGGTGTCCCAGCAACCTTTAAACGATTGATGGAGCATGCACTGGGGGACATGAACTTGTTGGAGTGCCTGGTATATCTAGACAATGTTATTGTGTTTGGAATACGTTGGAGGAACATGAAAGCCGACTTTTTAATGTGTTGGACCAACTGGAAGATTTCAGCCTCAAGCTGTCCATCGACAAATGCCAATTCTTTCAGACTTTGGTAAAGTATGTAGGGCACATAGTATCCACTGAAGGGACAGAGTCTAATCCTAGCAAAGCTGAGGCCTTGACCACCTGGCTCCAGCCCCACAATCCCAAAGAATTGCAACGCTTCTTAGGATTTTGAGGTTATTACAGGCAGTTCATAAAGGTCTACTCAAGAGTGATTAGTCCACTTCTGAATCTTACCCAAGGTTACCCTCCCACGAACAAAAAATACTAAAAAATGGCCTCCACTGAATCAGAGAGAGTGTACTTCCAACCTGGTGAACTTTTTGAGTCTTGATGGACACCCAACTGTGAGGCTGCTTTCCAAGAAATTATATATCAGCTCACAAATGCTCCCATTCTCACCTATGCTGATCCTGCCAAACCCTATGTGTTACACACTGATGCTAGCCTACAAGATTTAGGAGCTGTGTTATATCAAGAACATGAGAATGGCCTGAGACCAGTGGCTTTTGCCAGTAGGAGTCTGACCCCATCTGAAAAAAAACATCCTGTACATAAATTGGAGTTTATGGCTTTTGAAGTGGGCCATTGTTGACCAATTTCATGACTATTTGTATGGAGCAAAGATACTGGATGCTACCGGACATCGGTGGCTTTCTGCATTGTCCACTTATGATTACTCTGTTGAATACAGATTGGGCCTGAATCACATAGACACTGATGCTCTCTCCTGAAGGCCCACTGCCAGAGGGGATTGGATGTCCAAACCTGATATTCGAGCATTGTGCCAGACATTTGACAAAGATGACCAGATGTCTGCAGATGCAGTGGACTGCCTGGTAGATTGTTTGGGTCCTTCTGACACTTGTATACCAGTTGCATACTGCCACTTCTCTATGCTAGATATTAGTGCATTGCCTCAGTTTGATAATAACAGCCTCCAGCAAGCTCAATCTCGTGACCCCATGATTCAGTCAGCCCTCAAAGCCCTCTACGCAGGGAAAGATGTAGCCAAGTTACACTCTTCTGACCTGAGAACTGAACTATTGTACAAAGAAGGCCCTAAATTGAAGCTAATAAATCAGTAGCTGTACCACGAGATTGCAAGAGATTGTAGATGGGAGGGTCAAGTAGACAAGCAACAATTGGTCCTGCCCACATAGTTCAGAGACTTGGTGCTGAGGTTCCTACATTACCACATGGGCCATCTGGGCACTGACAGAACCCTTGATCTGGTGCAGTCCTGATTCTACTGGCCTAAAATGGGGGCAGATGTTGAACATCATATACAGACTTGTAGTCGCTGCCTACAGAGAAAGGCTTTGCCACAGATGGCTACCCCCTTCCCTTGTTAACATCACCACCTGCACACCCATGGAGTTGGTTTGTATTGACTTTCTGAGTTTAGAGCCTGATCAGCAATATATCAGTAACGTGTTGGTGGTCACAGATCATTTTACCAGATATGCCCAAGCCTTTCCCACCAGAGACCAAAAGGCCTCCACTGTGGCCAAGGTGCTGATAGAGAATTTCTTTGTTCACCATGGGGCCCCCCAAAGAATTAATTCTGATCAAGGCAGGGACTTTGAGAGTCACTTAATCAAGGAGATGCTTTCTCTATTGGGGGTACGGAAGTCAAGAACCACCTCTTATCATCTGCAGGGAGACCCACAACCAGAATGATTTAATCACACCCTGGTTGACATGCTGGGCACTCTCCACCCAAAAGACAAGCAACAATGGAGCCAGGAGATCAAAACCTTGGTCCACGTCTATAACTGTACCAGAAATGATGCTAACAGGTTTTCTCCCTATCGCCTCATGTTTGGGAGACAGGCTCTGTTACCAGTGGATGTTTGTTTTGGGGTCTCTCCTGATGGGGTCAGAGCTGAGAATTACCTACAGTATGTCCAAAAGCTAAAAGCTCAATTGAACCATGATTACCAATTAGCTCAGACCATGGCTGCGAAGAGAAACTTGGTCAATAAAGAAAGGTATGATAAAAAGGTGAAGGCCCAAGAGCTTCAAGCTGGAGACCGTGTGTTGTTGCAAAATCTAGGATTGCATGGCAAACACAAAATTGATGATCAGTGGCACCATCTTCTCCACATAGTAGTAGGTAAATTGCCAGGTTTGCCTGTGTACAAAGTGAGGCAGGAAAACAACTCAAAAGATGTCAAGACCATGCACCAAAACCATTTGTTGCCCATTGGTCAAATAATGATTGAATCTGAGCCAACAGAGATTGCTCTCCCTGGACCAGTGAAAAGGGCTGCTGCAAAACATAAACAGAGTAAGCCTACCCCTGTAGTCGCTGTTTTAAGGTTCTCTGCACAGCAAACCCAAATTGCCAATGACTGTCAGTCCACTTCGGATGAGAGTGAGTGCAATTATGGTTATTACCCTTCTTATGAACGGAGTCATCTGTTTCAAGGTAATCCCATGTTCAATTGTGGGGATGAAGCTGGGCTCTCTGGACTGCCTAACCCCCCAGCTTTGTCTTTGGAGCCAATGCTCCCTAAGAGCAAAGTGCAAAGTGTCAAGTCTGATGATCTATGATATGGTGGAACTGTGTGATTTCCCTGAGGCAGAGGCAGAGGAGTTGAGACCAACTGGTGACCTACCAGAACATGAAGAGTACTTTGAATGTGATGACAGTTCCCTTCCAGTGCCAGAGTGTTTCTCAAGTGAGCAAAGTGCTGTAGAACCTGAATCCACGGAGCCCGGGGCTGACTGTGCCCCAAGACCAAACTCTCCCATCAGACAAAGGCCCCCCTTGCAAGTGAGGAAAGTGCAGAGATTGAGGTGAAAGGCACAGAGACTGTGACTGTTCCCCCCAGGAAGATTGGTCGAGCTGTCAAACCCATAGTACGCCTTAGCTATGATTCCCGTGGATGGCCCGTGGACTTGCCTCTCAATGTAGTCCACAAGGGAGTTTATGTGTTCCAAAGCTCACTGCCCAGACTGAGCTTAAGTGCAAATTCCTGATTGATTGTTCTGCCCTCTAAGTATGGTGCCCCTGTCCTATCCAGCCCCAAGGTAGCTGATAGGAAAGGGCCCCTTTATCATTGTTCAATGTGCAGGAGGTAATAACCTGATTCAAAACTGCATGGTATATGTGAGTAATCTGTGCAACTTATGTGTGGTGTACTTTAGCAACAGTAGTGAACTGTGAATAACAGAAACTGTATATGGTAAAGCATTAATGTGTTGACTAATCCCTTAGAAGTTATAGGCCTGCTAATGGTATAGATTTGTAAGATAATTTTCATCTGAAATTATAGTGATGGTACTCACCTGATGCAGAAGCCAAATTTTTCCAGGCCAGGAAGGCTCTGTAACCCTCCTACAAATGGGGGTTCCTGAAAAGTCTTCCAAGAGCTTGCCTAATTGCTCACAGCCTGGTTGGTGTTCGGCAAAAAGCCGTTTAAATGTTGTTGCCAGTGAACACTTTTAAGGCTTCCATGTACTGTCTCTTTAAGTGCTACCTGCTTGCAGTTCTAATTAATATGAATGGGGGGGTCTGTATGTTTCTATGCCCAAGTCCCACCCAGGCTGCTGAATAATCACTCCGTTTCTGCTGCCGTTAGTGGCGCAGGGGGAGCACTGTTGAAAGATGTAACTAATTGCTGATAAACCTTTAGAGTGGTAAAGATATAGAGTTTGTTCTAACCTGCCTTCTTTGCAGTACGGATTGTTTCTGTGTAGCTCCACCATTTTGGTCCCGAACTGCCAAATTGGACCAATCAGCAATGGGGGACTCTAAAATGGAGCCTGATAAAGTGGGACTGTATGGATTACTAGTTGGGATTTGTAGTTTTAGACTGTTGGCACCTTTTTGCAATGGGAGGGGAGCTCTTACTGTGATTGACGGCTAAACTGCCCAAATGAACCTTTTGGATCTAAGGGAATGCCCTGAGCTGTTTGCTGGCAAGCCAGATTCAAGTTGGACGTTAAAGAGGGAAGAGCTAGCAGCATCGAGCAGCCGTATTGCGCAGTAGCTCGTGCGGAAGAACCGTGGAAGGCCCGAAATTCAGCCTGTTGCCATCTCACAGAGAGAAAGAAAAATAGTCGGACAGTTATCCATGTGATGTGCTGTGAAGGAAGCTGTTGGAAGAATATCAGACTCACCTGAAGAAGACCGACGATTTTACTGAAAGCGATCAGCCTGTCAGGAACTTTGGCTACCGTTGTGCTCCCGGGTTTAGCAGTGATTTTGTGATCGGGACTGAGGCGTCGTCTGCCTGGTACAGTAAACTTTCTTTACATATAAATGTGCTGCAAACTGGAGGGGGGTCGCTGCCTGGTTCCCCTCCTCAAACTGAGCTGTGAGTTGAAGGCTAGACGCTGTTCCCAGCTGCATTGGACTGAATCCACTTACTTGCACTTGCTGGTGGGCCCTTCCACGATGGTCTTGTCTCCCTACCCTGCTTCTTCTGGCAATCCAGAAAAATTATCATCCATCCTGTTCTCAGCATTGGGTGACGTGGGTAGTACACAGGGTAGCTCCCTGCAACATATCTTTTAAATCAAAAGTATGTTGTCTGATTATTGTGTTGTTTCCATGAACAGAGCCCTCCGGCTCCGGATTACAATTGGGAGGTGTGCATGTTGTTTCTTTCTTTACAGGTCCCCAACCAGCTGCAACGCTGGCCTACCCCAGGCAATGGTCCTGGCTAGCCTTTTTTTTCATCCTGGGTACCCAGAGAGTGTGACTAATTGGGACTCTGATTGCAGGCACAACAGTGTGATTTTTCTGTAGTGTGATTAAGTCAATTAACCTGATTGCGCCCATCCTTGTTATGGTCCCCTGAATAAATCAGATCTACTTTTTTCTGCAATTTACATTGACTGTGGTGTCAATTTATGCTGAAGGTATTGCATTGTTTCTTTAGTATTGAATCGCCTTGTTTTACAGGGTGTTCCCAGAGCCAAGCTGAAGAAAACTGTCCTGGAGGTAAGTGCTCAGCATATGTGTGAGTGCCAGACTGGTCAAGGGTATTGGGAAGGTATACATTGTGTACTGTGTTGGCCACTAGTAGGAAACAAGGGGGGTCACAGTGTCTCAGAGGGCTGTGGCCTGGTTATTCAAACTAATACCAATCCTGACCTTTGGGTGGAGGCACCCATCATTGAACCTAGGCCCATTAACCTGTTACTAGCCAAGCAGACATGGGTAGTAGCCCAAGGGATAGCACCACCTAGGGGTTACACTTAGATCAAAGGGGATAAGGGGGCATGTGAGGAGGAGGACCATGTAAAAGCATCTATCCTAAATAAACACTTTTACTCAGTATTTACTGAAGAGAAGGTAGGGCAGGGCCCACGGCTCAGCACCATAGACACAGGAGGAAGGGAGGTGTGCACTAGCCCCTTCACAAAAGAAAGGGTCTCACAAGAGTTCGATAAGCTCAGGGTGAACAAGGCAATGGGACCTGATGGACTACATCCTAGGGTACTAAAGGAGCTAAGGGTGGAACTAGCAGAGCCATTATTACAACAGTTTAGTGAGTCTCTGAGCACAGGAGAGGTCCTAGAAGACTGGAGAAGGGCTCATGTGATCCCGCTCCACAAGAGTGGTAGCAGAGAGGAGGCAGAGAACTACAGACCAGTCAGTCTTACCTCAGTAGTGGGCAAGATTTTGGAGGCACTCCTTAAGGAAAGGATAGTGCAACACCTGGAATCCATAAGAGCACAGGATCCAAGACAACATGAGTTTACAAAATAAAGGTCCTGTCAAACTAATCTCATAGATTTCTTTGACTGGGTAACCAGAGTGGTGGACCAAGGGGGAGCAGTTGATGTCACCTGCCTTGACTACAGCAAAGCTTTCAATACTGTTCCACGTAGAAGATTGATTAATAAGCTGGGTAGGCTCGAGGTGGGTTGGAGGTTGGTCAACTGGGTGGCAAACTGGTTGACAGGCAGAAAACAGAGAGCGGTGGTAAACGGTATGCAGTCAGAAGAGATGCAAGTCACAAGTGGTGTACCTCAGAGAACAGTTCTGGGGCCAGCCCTCTTCAATATCTTCATCAGTGACATTGCAGATGGACTGGAGGGTAAGGTTTGTCTGTTTGCAGATGACACCAAGATCTGCAACAGAGTAGATCCAGATGGGGTGTGCAGAATGAGAAGAGATCTGGATAAACTAGCAAAATGGTCGGAACAGTGGCAACTGGGGTTTAATGCAAAGAAGTGCAAGATCATGCACATAGGGAAGAGAAAACCTGAAGCCACCTATAGGCTGGGAGGGGAGTTGCTGGCAGTCACAAGGGAAGAAAGAGACTTGGGCATCATCATCACCGATGACCTGAAATCATCCAAACAGACCATTAAAGCAGTAAGTAATGCTAGGGGGATGTTGGGGTGTATCAGTAGGGGTATCACAAGTCATAAAAGGGAGATAATAATCCCTCTTTACAAGACACTGGTTAGGCCCCATCTGGAGTACTGCGTGCAGTACAGGAGGCCACACCTTCACAAGGACATTAACCACATTGAGGCAGTCCAGAGAAGGGCAACCAAAATGGTGCAGAGACTGCATCAAAAAACATATGAGGACAGATTAATGGAGCTCAATATGTATACCCTAGAGCAAAGGAGGGAGAGAGGTGGTATGATTGAAACATTCAAGCACCTTAAGGGCATTAACAAGGTAAAAGAGTCTAACATGTTTCAATATAAGCAAAATAGCAGGACAAGAGGACACAGCTGGAGATTAGAGGGAGACCGATTAAGGGGTAATGTGGGGAAGTTCTTTTTCACAGAAAGAGTGGTGGATGCATGGAATGGCCTACTTCAGGAAGTGGTGGATATGAATACATTGCAGGGCTTCAGATAAGCATGGGATAGGCATAAGTGAGCAATACAGATGAGTATGAATAGACAGAGCAAAGGCTGATGGCACATTCATAAGGTAAAAAAAGAAATGGGCAGACTGGATGGGCCTTGCGGTCCTTATCTGCCGTCAACTTCTATGTTTCTATGTAAACAGTTGTAGCGAAAACTATAAACAATACTTAATGTTTCTAATTTGTTTATGTGTGTAAGGAGAGTGTGATGATCTGGTAAACAACATTTAATTAATTTGTTTTATTTTATATTTAAGGTAGTTTTATTTTTAGGGCCCAGTCGAAGGTTTGTATCGTGTAACGGTATTCAGCCATGTTTGTGGTGGAAGATCAGTTCTGGTTGTAGGGAGACTGATGGAAGATAGTTCTGGTTGTATGAGGACTGATTTGCTCAATGTGTAATGTGGTTTAGGACTAGGATGACTGTGCATATATAGAGGTTTAATGTACGGTCAGCTGATCTGTCTTGACCAATGAGATTTCTATATTTTTTCTTACCATTTTATAAAGGTACTTATTTAGGGTGTGGGTAGTAAGCCAGACACTGACTGACGCTCTCGTAAAGGGGTTAATAATCTTTTTCACTGCTTTCTTCACTACGGCTGGTGCAAACAGGGTATTATATAATGGGGTACCACTGGTGGACCCCTTCAAAGTCATCAAGGCTCTTTTGGAGCCCCCATGAGGGAACAAGTCTTCTACAAATGCTAGTTGAGCTGATAGATAACATAGGCATGAGTTCAGGAGACCCAGTCCCCCCATGTCCAGTGGCTGCCATAGCACATCCTGTTTTATGCGTGATCTCCGACCATGCCACAACAGGGTGGTAACATAACCTTTAAGGGCTTTGAAATGTTTATTTGGTACATGGACAGGTAGGGTCTGAAATAAGTAGAGACACTGGGGTAGAAGATACATTTTAACTAAATTTACTTTACTGAGAAGGTTCAGTGGGAAGGAACTCCACTGTTCGCAGTCCACCCGAAATGTTTGCATCAGCGGCTTACAATTTATTTCTCCCACCTCAGAAAGTTTTCTCGGGAGGTGTATGCCCAGGTATTTAATATCTGAAGGGGGGGTAATGATGGTGTTATTTATTAATATAGGGTTGTTGTTTCCTCTCATTGGTAACCATTCACATTTTGTGCAATTGATCTTATGTCCGGACAATGAGCCATACTCTAAATTATTCAGTTAGGGCTGGAAGCGCTTTTTCAGGGTGGGCTAAGAATAACAGCACATCATCTGTGGAAAGGGAGATTACATGATGGATCCCACCATGTTCATAACTTGTATGTCAGAGTGGTTTCATACGGCCACGGCCAGAGCTTCAATAGTTAAAATATATAATAGTAGGGATGGGGGCATCCCTGCCTCGTTCCACTTGTTAACAAGAATGGTAGGGAAATCTGGCCATTTGTTAATATTTGTGCCATAGGTAATTTGTACAAAGTGGCAATCCAAGACCTGAGCCTGGGCCCCAAACCAATTTTTTCCAGGACAGCAAACATGAAGGACCATTCGATCAGGTCAAAGGTCTTTTCAGCATCAAAGGCCAAAAGACACTGGCTTCCACCCTCCCTCCTTGTGGACCACATCATCATGATGTTTAAAGTGAGGCAATACTGTGCTTTGCCTGGTACCCCTTAACAAAAACCCCCTGGTCCGGATGAATCAAACCTGGAAGCACTATCTCTAGCCTAGAGGCAATAATTTTTGCAATGACTTTAAAATCTGCATTACAGAGTGAAATAGGGTGGCAGGAACCACATTTGGTGGGGTCCTTCCCCAGCTTTGGAAGGACTGTAATGTAGCCATGGTCTAGGAGGGGGGAGCCGACCTCCCTTCAAGGCCTCCTCCACCATCAAATACATAAGTTGGTTAAGGGCTTCCCAGAATATCCGGTAAAATGCCACCAGTATCTCATTTGGTCCGGGGGTCTTACCCGATCGAGAGCTCCAGAGGGCAGAGCAGACCTCTTGGTGTGAGACAGGCTGTTCCAGGTCCTCCCGGGGGAGGGCTCCAAAGTGGGCAGGGGGACATCCTTTAGAAGTTATTGGGGTAATGTACCTAGGCTATCTAAGAGGTGTACATATATATTCATAGACATTCTGAAAAGCTTCATTAATGCTTCTCTGATCAGTAAAAATATCATCCTCCTGTGTCTCTCTGGCCAGAATCACCCTATCTGCTTGCTGTGATGCATGGCCAGCATGTTATGATTGTTCTATGATATTTGTAATATAAAAATATAGTGTGTGATTGTCTCACGTAAGGCAGCTGTGACATGAGTGCCCCCCCCCAGGTTTCAGTTACAGTCAAGTGACTGGAAACCAGGAGGTAATTAAAAGACTAGAGAGACTTAATTAAAGGTCTCCTGTTTTCCTGTCTTAATTAGAACTGATCCAGCTGCCAGGAAATAGTGCTCATAAACTTTTGTGACGTCTTAGAGGAAAAACATGTTTATATCAACCTGGTGTGAAAAATCATAAAATCCTTTGATGTACTCTGGGAATAGGAACTGCTCGAGATCAAAGAGGAGATGTTAATTAAGGAGTCATATTGGGAAATTAATTTTTGCTGATGTCACCTTATTTAATACACCTCCTGATAGGACATCCTGTTTGTATATTTTATATATTCTAAAACGAGGAGCTAGATGACATCATGGAAGGGGTGTGTGAGAGAGACACAGTTTAACCTAGGACTTGTGTCTGATTTTAGGGACATAACTTTTTGGGCTCTTAAGAAACAAGATCTAACTTAAGCACTGTAAAGGGGTAATACATTAGAAAGAAAAGATCTAAATGCATTGTGGTAGGAGTTTGTAGTTTTCCTTATTTTTGTTTATGTGATTGTATGCTTTGTGATATAGTGTTCTGTGTTTACATTGTACACATTTTTATCCATTTTAGTAAAAATATTATTTTGAAAGATTGCCTGGGTGTGTCTTCGAAGTTCTCTGCATGTGATGTATAGATGGTTAAGACTGACTAAAAACTGTTCATAAGCTTGATTTTGTTACTAAACTGGGAAAAGGTAAGAATATACCTAAGGTCTTTTATAGAGTTTTAAGGGTTCATTGTGGATACCTGGTTAGGTGCCCTTAGGTGAAAGATATCTGGCATCCCCCTGAAGAGCAGATTATCTGAGCCTGTACATTTGGGTATGCTAGCATATGGTTCACAGTTTGAATCCCCACAGAACTTGAGACCAAACGTGATTTGGACCCACAAGCAGACAGGAGGGTTACCCTGTCTGTTACCTGTTCATATTACTGTGCTCAGAGGTTGGCACTGTGGGAGCAGAAAGCCTGACCTGCTAAGTGCGTTTTGTGACACTTGTCACTTTTTCACCTTCCATGCCAACCATTTGCTGGCCTTATCCCCCTCAAAATGAGAGCCTGCCTGGTCCAGTAGAAGGTTCCTTTCAATACGCTTGGAGGATAGCTAATTCAGTTTTCCCTTAAACTTTTTTTAGGTCCCCTAAGCTCATCCTCTTCTCACCCAACATCACTCCTTTCTCTAGGTCCCTCACTTGATTCTCTGAGTCCACTTCTTCCTGGGTTTCCATTGTATGCTTGTGGGCAATATATGAAATAGTTACCCTCTCATATATGCCTTCAAGGCCTCCCATGTATTTGATGCTGTAGTGTCCCACACTGGATTATATTGAAAATATTCCCTTATGGACATAGACAGCTGATCTTTGACTGTCTTGTCTGTTAATAGGTTAGGGTCCAGTCATCACTGTCTACATGGCTGTTCTTCCTTACTCAGTTCTAAATCTATCCCCAAGGGGGCATGGTCTGAAATACATATAGGCCCGTATTTCACTCTAACCCCCCCTTGAAGCAGCTCCAGGGATGACAACTCATAATCTATTCTAGTATAGAGATGGTGGGTGTGCAAGAAAAAGGAATAGTCTTTTCCCTGTGGATGCAAATACTGCCATATCTGCACTAATGCTATTTCCTGTGTTAGGGCCTGTAAGGCTACAACATTTTTTGGTGGTGGATGAGCCCAGGTTTCTGAGTGATCTAAAATGGGGTCCCAGAAGGTGTTGAAATCCCCCCCCCCATAACAACGTTGTCACGGTACAGGGCCAATACCAAGGACAGGTGGTGGAAAAGGTCTGGGTTATCGAAATTTGGGCCATATAAGGTTACCAAAGTGAATCTTGAACCCCCTACAGTTGCGTCCACAACCACAAATCTACCTTGTGAGTCTGAAATCATAGTATGGACGGTCGCTCACAAATTAGGGTGGAACCAGATAGCGACTCCACTAGCTCTGGAAATAAAGGGCGCCACCAAAAGTGCCCCCTCATGATTTTGCCAGTTTATTAGATTCTTCCTTTGTTAAGTGGGTCTCTTGTAAGAAGACCACATTGCCCTTCTCTTTTTCTATATAAGACCAAATCTTTTCCTTTTCACCACTGTTTTAAGCCCATTGATGTTCCATGTTACAAATTTCAATGACCCCATGTTACCATCATGTGTAGATTCCACACCAAAGTTAGAAGTATTTAATTGGCATTTCTGCCTTACATCGTATTTATTGCTTGCTGAAATTTTCAAATTTTGGAGTACACAAAATACAGATAACAGCTCTTGCCCTTTTTCTCAAAATTTGCAAACGTAACAGTCACCCTCCCCGCTGCCCTCCCATACCCTCCACCATACCAAACTTCTTCTTTTTCTCCCTCCCTCCCTTTCCCTGAATTATCTTCTATTCTCCATCCTTTACTCCCCCCCATTGTTAAAGAACACTAAACTTAAAACTTGTGAACAAACACCAATCCCCTTGTCCCAAGTTGTTCCCTCTGTACTTCCCCCACATCGTGAAGTACACATCAACTCCCACTACTCTTCATGGAACAAGCCTTGTAGTGCTGTCCACCCCTCTTGTAAACACTTCGAGAGTAGAGTAATGGGAAGCCATCCCACCAAATCTCTGGAGGAAAGAAGGATACCCAGCTCCCCCCAACCCAAGAGGAATCCATCCCCCACCGCCGATTGGTAGAAGCAGAGAAAAGGGGTAGACAGGGAAACCATCTCAGAACTTTTGTACATGAAAGTAGCTAGTTACCAATAGCTGAAGGTTGGGGGATCTGGTGTAGGAGGGGTGGAGTAACACCCTTCAGGAACGCTCTGGATAGTACACAAAGATAACCCCTCCCCTTGTGCTAAACACAGATTGACCTTCATTGCTCTGTCATTCTTCATTTACATCACCTGGACCCTCTCTTCTTAATGATGTTTGTTGAGAATGATGGGGCCAAGATTTCATGACTTGTTACCAACAGCTGGCTCACCCCCAAATCCTCCCCCCGACTGGCCCACACAGGTCCAGTGATCCCTCAACCCCGAGAAAACAGTATCAAAATGGTAATTAATAACAATCTGTTAGTAAAAAATCCTACTGTAAAAATGAATAAGTCAAATAGGACTTCATAACCCAAAAGAGAAACAGTCTGCATAGAAGTCCCATTCTAATTTTAAACAGAGGTTATTTGCCTAAAATATTTGTGTCCACTGGTGTGCACCATAGAGTAGCTGGAATAATTGCCAGAACAAAAAGAAGCGTAAACACTAGAGTCTTAGGCACTGTGCAAGAGTTTAAGTTAGAGCTCACTCATTTGCAGTACTCTTATGTTATGTTTTATGCTTCCTGTAGTAACAGGGACCATGTTAGTCTCTCTCATTTCTAGTGAGAAACAGTTCAAAAAATGTTGTCTCTGTCTCTATTTCTCTTCTTCACATTAGCGCATAAAATAGCAAAAGGGCCAGAGAAGCAAACAGGTCCATGATAAGACTGATTCATGGAGGAGGAGGCATAGTCAGCAAAAGGATCATACATAGTCCACACCTTCATTTATCCAGTCCTAGAGAAATACACTACTGTTATATTTAGAAAGGTGATCCAAATTCAGAGTTCGAGATCCCAAGATAGAGACCATCCACGATGTTGAACTCGACTGCAAGTAGGGTCACCCAGCTTGGGGGAAGGGCACGGCCCTGCTGTTATAGGGTGGTGAACCATTACAGGCCTTACTGCTATCCTCCCCTCCCCAGTCTTGTCATTCCAAGAGCCCCAGTCAATGCAGAAAAAAGTACCTGGGAAGAGTCTGACATTTCAAGATGATGAGTTTGCAGTGCCAGAGGTAGAGCAGCCGTCTGCAGCCTCCATCTCAGTACGGATGTGAAATTGCCCCCCCTGGGTCTGTAAAGGCCTTAGATCCTTTGTCTGTCAAACAATAATTAGCCATAATAATAATTAAAGCACCTACAAGCCCCAGTCAATTTAAATGCCTTCGCTGCAATCATGGTACTGCCATGGAAATGTGATTGTGCGGGCACTCAGTCTTGTTGTACCATTGATGTGACATACTCAAGATGGTAAAAAAACCCTGTGATGTCAGACTGATGGTACAACATGGTTAATAAGTGATCAAATTCCATGCATAATAACCCTCTCCCATACACTGTATACCTGTTGTGCTGCAGTAGTGGCATCATTATGTTGTTGTGCTGCAGTAGTGATGTCACTACTGCAGCAAAACAACTTACAATGGTGCCACACAGCTGTTTTCCTCTATTCAGTCGAGCTGGAATCTTTTTTTTTTTAGCTTGAAATTACAGAAACAGCTGCAGCACACTCAGTCAGAAAGTTGAGCTCACCACCAACCCTCGAGTGCCTCACCCCCCCCAACCACTGGTTCACTGAAAGGAAGCAGAGTGTCTGAAATGAGCATAGGTACCCATATACTATATAACATAATATATCATTGGACATCCATACACAGACAAAACAAGCCACTATCAAGGTTCCTGGCTGCCATAGAAATCTCTTGATGCAGACACAGGCTCTTTGTATATGGCTGCTCATATATTATTCTCTATGTGTTATGACTACTAGTTTGTCTACAGTCCTCCCCTAGAGAGACAGGCCTAAGACTTGTCAATTAGGTGTTCTACCTCAGTAAAGTTTAGAATTTCAAGAACAATATCTTGACTCTGACCTCCCTCCCCCAGAAAAAAAGGGTACTATAAATGTATAAAAAATACCATGTTTGGTCATGGAAAATCAAAATAATATGCTTTAAAAAAAATCAATTACCTTTCTCAGAAATTCATCTTGGTCCATCTGCTGTAACTGTTGAATTGCATCATTCATTATTACTTCATGGCGAAGGTTAATGTTCTCTGTTTCAACCTGTTTCTTCTTGCTAGTTGCAAGGTAGCACTTGCTGCCATGTGCTGTTCCACTTCCTTAATGGAAAAGAAGAAAAGGAATTCTGTTTTTTATGTAGTGTTCTTCAGACAAGATGCACCCCAAAGCCCTTTACAATCCATGAGTAATTGGTGGCAGCATAGTGCCTAAGTACAGAGAACAGAATGTGAGAGAGGAGGCCAAACATAGGAAAGTTAAATGCAGTGAAAGAAATGTGAGGGGGAGGCCAGGGACAGGAAAGTTAAGGACAGTGAAAGTAATGTGAGAGGGGAGGCCAAGCCCAAGAAAGTTACATCTTCTCTGAGATAATCTCTTTCAGCAGGTCATAACACATGAGGGATATCAGCCGCAGGCATCATTTCCTCCGGATGACTTCTCAGCAGTCGCCCCTGGGACCTCCCCCAATGTTACCATGTGGTGTCTGTTTGGCATGTATAAAAGGGGGTTATCCCAGCTACTCCTCAGTTCTTTTCAACCTTGACCTGCATGCAACAATTCCTCCATCAGAGCTCTGCTTACCAGTCAGGACTACATCCTCTGTAAGCAGTTCAACAAGGCTACCAAACGTTAAAGGCTTCATCAGCTTCGTGAGTTCTTCATGGAGCAAAGGTTGCCCTTCTGGAGCAGCAGCAATGCTCCAAGCCCAGGGAGTTTTCAACGTTCTCCTCAGGGTCTCACCACTCTGTGGGTGAGCCCTCTTCATCAATGGTATAGGGTCCTGGTAAGAAACATGCCAGCAAAACAAAGCATGTTTCTATCATGCCCTCATCGTTGACATTGAGTACCCCGATCACTACCAAGAAGGTAAGTATTGAGAAGGTTGGCATTGTAACATCATCTTCTGCACCATCGATGATTGTTGACTCCTCTCTACCCTAGTTGATGGCTCCTCTGTCGATGGTGGGTTCTGGGGTGATATTGCAGCTTCCATCACTGCCTCCCCTCTGTGGTTTCTAGTCATCGTCCGTTGATGATGACTTCTGGCCTGTCGATGATCCTCTTGTCGATTACCAGACTTACCACAAAGAGCTCTATACTGGTGCCCTTGTTGTTATCCTGGGGTCCTATATACATCCCTTGTTGATGGCTACTCACTTGGTTCCACTACCTTCTTCAATAATGTCAGTGGTCCCTGTTCACGCAATCTATTCTACCCTTGCTACATCTGCTGGGTAGATGGCCATGATTGATGTCCAGGCTGTAGTAAATACTATTCTGGACCTTGCACAGACCTCTTTACCCCCCAGTGAAAGGCTGGTGCTGGTCTCTGTTCCTTCTCAGCCTTCCTCAGCCCAGAGGACATCCATCTCTTTCCCTGTCTCCCCAGGTTTTCACCCTCAGGATGTAGACATGGATGATCCTTTCCTGCAGGACTGGGATTTGGCTGACCTGGAGGATGAGGACGGTATGGACCAGGAGGACTCCCCTCAGTCTTCCTCAGCTGCTTTGTCAGTTCAGGGTGAACCTACCCCTGAATTTCCATGTTCTCCACCAGATGATCCCACGTGTTTGGACATTATGATACACCTTCAGAAAATGTTTGGCTTCCACAGCAGTGAGCAGGATGCTTCAAGAAAGAAGTTGGCACAGTATTTAGGTGTACCAGAATGTCCCACTCTGGTCATCCCCCCTTTTGGTGAAAGTCTTTGAAGAGGCTATTTGGGCTGCTTAGAAGGAACCTTTCAAAATTTCCTCCAATCCTCGTAAGGCTGAGAGGATTTATCAGGCCCTGGTGGACCACCCCTACTTCATGTCTCTGTCTCAGGTGGACTCTGTGGTGATCAATGCTGTGCATGATAGGTCCTCTAGACTTCAGCACATGAGTGCTCAACCCCCTGACAAGGAATCCAAGAAATTGGATGTAGTGGGGAGAAGGGTTTATGCCTCGGCTACTATGTCTCTCCGTATACTTAATTACACGGGCCACCTCCCAAAATATTTACTTGGTTTACTTGGTATTTAGGACAAAAGAAGGCAATTGCCCATGTAGATTGTCCCCCACACAGTGGGATAATAAACCCTTAGTAATATTTGTTAAAAAGCCATTTATCCAAATTGGATTTAAAGATGCCTATATTGGAGCAATCAACACGTTCTTTAGGCAATTTATTCCATAGTCTGGGTGCTCTAATAGTGAAGAAATTTAATCTTTTATTTGTCCTAGCCCTTTTAATATACAGCTATTTATTATATAATCTAGGTGATATTTTTCTTGTATCATACGAGATACCACAGTGACATTAAAGTTGAAGATTTAGTGATTTTATAAAGTTGCAAAAGGTCTCCTCTAGTCCTTCTCTTCTCCAAAGAATAGAGATGAGTAGATTTAAGTCTATCATCATAGTTTTGTTGAGACATATAGGGAATCATTTTTGTAACTCTGTCCTGTATTTGTTCGATCTTCCTTATGTCACGCACCAAATACGGGCTCCAAAAGGGTGACCCATAATCCATATAAGGCCGACTATAAGATTTGTATAATGTTTTTGATATAAATATGTGATTGATCCTTCTAATTAAAGCATTAGCTGTATTAGCAATTTTATTACAATGGTCAACTGATGAAAGATTATGATTAACCCAATGAGTTCATTAGCATAGTCTGATTAACCATAATGCCTAGATCCTTTTCCAGGAAGGATGTCTTAATATCAACACCATTAGGTGTATAGGACTGAGTGGGGTTATTTTTACCCAGATGAATAACTGAGCATTTATTAACATTAAAGGACATACCATTTGTGATTGCCCAAGATTCAATATGTCCAAGATCTTGTATAAGAGAGTTCATGTTTACAGAGGTGTCAACTCTTCCCCCCAATTTGGCATCATGTGCAAATTTTGTAAAAATGTTACTGGGTTTGATTTTCATATCACTAATGTAAATATTAAATAATGTTGGGCCCAGAACTGAGCCCTGGGGAACCCCACTGGTCACCTCCCTTGATGCAGTGAAAACACCATTTACCCTGACCCTCTGGGACCTGCCAGTAAGCCAACAATGAACCCACTTGGTAATGAGTGGTGAGAAACTTAAAGTAATAAGTTTATCCACTAAGGTAGCATGTGGTACCTTGTCAAAGGCTTTACTAAAATCCAGTAGGATGATATCAACAGGAATGTTATCATCCTAGAACCCACTGATGTGTTCATAGAAGGTCAGTAAATTAGTCGAACAGGAGTATCCCTGTTTATATCCATGCTGGAAGTGATCTGAAATATTTAAAGATTCTATTTCACGATCGATAATAGTTTTCAGAATTTTTTCTATCATCTTACACGGAATGGAGGTAAGACCAATGGGCCTATTATTTTCAAGTCTGAAACACAACCCTTATTTAAAAATAGGAATGACAATGGCAGTAAGTAAGTCAGTCCGGAGGTACAGTAGATTCCTGTAAGGATTTGTTAAAAATTATTGTTAATGGCAATATAATGTTGTCCCGAATACCTATCAGAAAAGTTAATATTATCTGGTCCTGAGCTGGAAGATTTTTTTAAGGTTTTAGGAACTTCCCCAATCTCTTGTAGGGAGATAGTTAGCCCCTCATAAGGGGATAGGATCCGGTGACATTGTTGCCATCCATTAATTAAAGAAAAACAGAGCAAAAGTAGTCATTGAAAGCTGAGGCTGTCTCACTATCAGAAATCAGTGAAGCAGTATTAATAACCCATGGTTCAACAGCTCTAGTGTTCCCTTTTTTACCATTGAGGTAAGAATGTAATAGTTTATGGGAATCCTTTGAGTGAGCAATTTTAAAGTCTAAATTTCATTTAGCTAATAATATAAGTTTCTTTAAAGTTCTGACAGATTGTCTGTAATTAGAGAGTGCCCCTGGTCTATCATCTATTGGACAAGTTTTTTTTAATTTTAAATAATTTCTGCTTAATTACAATTTTTTTTATTGTATTATTAAACCATAATTGTACTTTCCCTTTATTATTTTATTTATTTTTTTCAGGGACATAGAGATATTCCAACTGTAGAGTTATGGTTTTAAATATAGACGAAGCATCTATAGTATTAAGATTAAGAAACATATATCAGCCCAGTCAAAATGCTGTAATTTTTCATTAACAGATAAGAAGTCAGCCACTTTATACAATTTAATCTTGGTTTGGTTATTAATTGGATAGTGATCATATGAAACAGAAAAATATAAAGATAGGTGATCGCTATTTCCTAAAGGATCAGAAATATTGAAATTTGTTATTTTATTTTCAATATTGGTAATAAGAAGGTTCAAGATGTTGTTTCCTCGAGTAGGTTCCTTTACTATTTGGGTCAGACGTAAATCAATTATAGATGATGAAAGGAGCTTATCATGTTGGGAGCTACCATATAAACATTCCCAGTTGATAGAGGGCAGGTAGAAATCACCCAGAATAATAACTGTACCATTATTAGCTAATAGTTTTATTTCATTTATTAGAGACTGGGTTTATGCCCGGTCAGCTGACATGAGTCTATAACAAGTGCCTATTATTAGTTTGGGTTGTCCATAAAGTTGGAGGGCAACCCATATACTTTCTAGGTTTGGGTCAGAAGTAATCTCATAAGATACAATGTCGTTCCTGACAGAAAGACAGACCCCACCACCCCTCTAGGTGCCTGTTCTATTTTTGGTACAGAGTGTGAACCCTAGTATTACCATTAACCAAGATTTATCTGAATTTCCCCATGTCTTGGATATAGATATAAGTCCGAGATCATGTTGTAGGATTTTAGCTTCAGGTTCAGCCATCTTAGAGGAATTCAATGCATGAGCATGAAGAGAAAGAAGGTTTAGTTGTTTTTTCTGCTGTTGCAGTCTGGAAGTAATAAGAGACTTGCGGTTTGATCAAATCTCCCCCTCCATTAATAGTTTAAATGGCTATGAATAAATGAACAGATTTTATGTCCAAGTAATGTGTTTCCTCTTTTACTGAGGTGTAGACCATCCCAGCTTAAGAGGGATAGATAATCATTAAATTCTTCCCAGTATGTTAGACACGGGATATCCTTTCTAATGCAAAATTTATGGAGCCTTTCATTTATGGCTTTTATTTTTTTGGTCATAAGATAAGTAGCTCTTGGGACAGGAAGAATCTCTGAGAAACAAATACTGCAACCTCTGTCTATTAGTATGTTCTAAAGTGCCATATAATCCTGCTTCAACTGGTCAGTAGAGTTCTATTGATATCATTAGTCCCACAATGAATGACCACAAGGGGGTTACTCCCTCCCTGAGACAAGATAGTTTTAACCATCAGTGTTAGGTCAGAAACCTTTACCCCCCATAACTGGAGCAAGTTCTGTTTATTTTATCAGAGTTACATATAATACGATAGGTAAATTTAAATAGGGAATCACCCAAGACAAATATCTGTCTATTCTGTGGCGCAAGAATAGATTGATTGTCATGCTGGACAGCAGGGACAGAAGCCTGTTTTGGTTGAAAAGGTTCATTAGACAATTCAGTGGGCACAGAAAGAAGGGAAACTTTGGTATCTTTTCCCACTGTTTGAGTTCTTGAATTGGAAAAATGTAAGACAGGAATGTCTGGAGAACAGGGTTCATCATTATTTAAATAAGTTAAGGGTGAAAAGAATTATGCAGGAGTAATGTAGGGGTAATGTTTGTAGTACGTCCATCTATCTCCATGGGCAATACAATACTATTGGTAGTAGTCCTCACATCAGTCCCTGAAGCAGCTGAAATTAGTACCCCCTCCTCACAAATAGAAAATATTCTGTCCTGAATAATGGGTTGGGATCTAATGATAGCTTGAGTGGAACTAATGAAAGAGTCTCCACTGGGAGAAGCACAGCAGGTAGGGAGAATCATATCTTGTCCCACAACTGGTTTCTCAGATGAAGCAACTGAAGCATCAATGTCCAATAAAATGGACATTTGATCAATATAGTCCTCTAGTGCCTCTGTCTCAGTTTTATTGGAAGCTCTAGTAGTAAGGCATTTTGTGTCTTCCTTTAATGTTTTAATAAGTTGGCATTTAGTGCATATGTAATTGGGTGCCTGTTTCCCAATGGCATACATTTCACAGGAAGTACAGCGATTCTTGGCCTGTTTCATTTCTGTATTAAACAGTAGTCCTTACCAGATATTGAATTGGGGACACAGAAGTAGAATTCTTATGTGTTTTTTAGCCTCTAATGTCCTAATCCCAGTGGACACACGCTGGATGCACATGTCTCTGCACGTGACTCCGCGAGCGGCCTTGCGTATGCTCGCCCCGCTCACTAATGCGAATGTATAAGTAGTGATAGGACCGAAAGTGAAGGTACTTGCATACTTCTGGTTTTGCGCTATGATTTAAAGTATAGAAAAGCTATTTTAGCCTTTAAAAAGGCTAAAATGACTATTGGTGGTTGTTAGTCCTAGAATCACTGTAGGTGAGAAAATCCTCAAAGCCTCCAAGACAATGGTCCAGTCCTCGCTGTGGGTTCTACCCAGAAGGATCTGAATGCCAAGATCTCTATGGCAGTGGCTGTTTGCCTCCACCTGCTCAGGGACACCTATAATACTGATGATACTGTGGCCCGTACGTCCACGGCAGGTGTTTGTCTCAGTTGTCATGCCTGGCTCAATGTGTCAGGATTTTAACAGGACATGCAGCAATCTATCCTTAATGCTCCCTTTAAGGGTGATCATCTTTTTGCCCCACAGACCCAAGAAATGTTGAGGGACTTACAGGACTCAGGTCATACCTTTAAATTGGTCTGGACCCTTTACCATCCAAAAGCAAGACTAGCCTTAAGGGGATCCACCAGGGGCTGCCCCTTGCTCTGCATGCCATCCTATCTTGCAGACCCCACCAGGTCTGCCTCTGCCACCAGGTCCACCTGCTCCATTAGATTTGACTATTTCACTTAATAGGTCCACCCTATCACAGAAATTGCCACCTCAGGCTCGTCCATTCCCAGGTCAGGCTCTGCCTGCACTGTTACCAGAGCCAGCCCTATTTGGCCCACACCATGCACCTGCCCCACTAAGTTTACCTGTTCCATTACACCCACCTATGCCACTAAGCCCTCAAGTACCATGGTTGGAAAATTACCTAAGGTTGACTGATCAACTGCCCCCAGTCAACAAATACATGTCTCCAGAAGAAGAGAGAATAGTGGATGAGTGGATTGCTGAGAACATTCCATACCCCAGATTTTAAGAACATGACTATAACCAGGCCAGAATGTTTAAGCTTTAGCTTGTGCTTTACTTGACTGATAATCATACTTATAAAAGTTTGATTTTGTTTTAACTGATTAATAGTTTATATAGTATGGTGCACCCTTATTATTGCTAAAAAGCGGCAAAATTATTTCTTGATAATCCCATCGCTATGATGTAAATGGTTATAAGCCTCTCTTGAGTATGTCATAGTGATGGGATTACAAACGAAGCCCATCTGCACATGCATGTACCTGTGATCTTGTGCCCGACGGCCTTCCCGAAACCAGCACAGTGGCCAGAAAATAACCCAGAACGTCCACGGTGGGGCCAAAAGTAAGCCATATTCATTTGTTTTGCCAGTTTCCGTGCACTATAAAATATAATGTATGGTCCCTCTTTCGTTAACCGGTTTGGTTAACTGTCTCAAGGTTGTCATGGTGACATAAACCTCTTGAGCTTCGCTCTCAAGGTTTACATGTTCACCCTGGCAACCTCTCGACAAGTAACAAACCGGTTAACGATAGAGAACCATACGTTATCCTCTATGTAGCCTATAAATGGATTTAAACATGTTTGGTTTTCTACTAACTGATTAATAATCTGTAACCTGATGCTTATCGATGGCTTTGAGTGTATTTAATGTAAGTATTGATTGATTAACAACTTGTAACCTGTAAGCTCCGCAAGCTAAAAAACCTGAATGTTTATTTTTTCTGCAACTTCTTATGAGAGTAAATTAGTAACCTCCAGACTTCTTATGTCTTCATGAGGCCTGAGAATGATCTTCTTAGGTACTTTCCTATGGTGTCTATAAGATGGTCTAATTGTGTCTACTTAGTCTAGCTGTAAGGGATTAGTGAGCGGTCAGGTCTGTCCTACAGTATAAAACACTAACCACCTGAGTAGTCTTGGGCAGTCAACCCTATCCTCCAGGCACTATGGCTTACTGCAGTATCAGTCAACTATACCAGGTGTTCATACTCTTAGACTGGGTACCATGCTTAAAAAAGCACTATTGCTACTTAGTGGTTTTATAATTGTAATATATCGGCCATGCTTTGTTTATATATTGTAACCATATTGACCATTTTTTATTTAAATGTAATGACGTCAAAGTTAGGTTACAGCCCCAAGCAAACCTACTATATTAGTTGAATGCCTCCATAATTATTATCATCATTTTATTAAAACACTGTTAAAAAACTGTCATCATTTTATCAAGACACTGCTAAAAACTATCAAAGTGTCATATTAGTGTACTTTGACAAGAATATTTAAAAGGGCCAAATTCCAGACCAAGGTAGGAGTCTCAGAGGGAGAACCAAGAATCACTTCAACTCTGAGGACCTCATAGGAACATCTGGTACTGGTTTGGTGAGTAACGTTACCTTATCTTGGGCATAGGACACAAGACTGACAAGCCTGGCATTTATTTTTATTTATTTTCACAACTACTTTAGTCTGTGCTGGGAATATTATTTTCTACTTTGCATTGTTGTTCAAAAAAATTGTAACTGCATTTTAAAATTATACCTGGTCTATTTATGTTAATGCCAAAACTACCTTGTGTATTTTGAACACTGATATTGAGTAAAAACATTTTTAACCATGAATCCTGCCTTGAGTAATGCTTCTCAATTTAATATTATAAAACTCAGAGCACTTAGTTTAGAAAATGATAAGCTAAGAAGTAAGTCAGTACCTTTAAGATAGCAGTTCTAGGTTATATTCATACAATTAAATGTGCACATTTCTTGTGCCCAAAATTACTACATAAATATTTGGGTTAATGTATCAATGATTCTAGTCAAAGACACTGGCATAAGATACATGACTGTCCCAGGCACAAACAGATGATTTTAAAGTAAATACAAGAATATTTGAAGAACCAAAAGGACTCATTGTCCCCTGACAAAGTAAAGATGCTCATAAGGGAATTTTAGATTTTAATGAACACACTACCTTTATAGAATGAGGCCAAATAGTCTTGGTCAGTCAAGTGTCACATGAGATAATTGTGTCAGGTGGTCTAGACCACAACACAGAGGTCACTCTTCCAACTCTCTGTGTTGTCATTCCTTACCTAATGTAGCCCAGTTAGTTGACAACTTGGAAAAAATGCCAGTCTCCAAAGGTCTCAGTGAAAGCTGTGTACACAAGACTGAGCAAAAAAGTCATATCGGAGAGTCAAAAGGCTCTCCACCTCAAACACTCAGACTTTTCACCCTACAGGGTGCATCACAATGCTTAAAGACCACTTGCCAATAAGCAAAAGTCTCAATTGACATTGTCGGGTCCCAGAAATACTATGAAAACATCTTGTTTTGTCCCTGCTGCTCCCCAGCAGGGCAGCCTTCAGCCTGAAGGCCTTCCTCTGGTTGTGGGACCAGAGGCCCTTCTCATAGCTGTCAGAGGCAGGTTTTCCCTGCACCTACAAGGGAGTCAAGCCATCTCCTCTGACCTGTGGCTCCTGCAATTGATCGAGTCAGGACACACACTGGAGTTCACAGAGATTCCCCTTACTTTGCCACCAAGGATCTCTCATTAGGATTTTACACTGATTTCTTCCTGGTTCCCAAATGGACAGGGGACTTACGCCCCATTTTGGATCTAAGGTGTCTCAACCTCTATATCAAATACCAAAAGTTCAGGATAGTATCTCTCCCAGAATTACTCCCTTTGCTGAACAAGGGAGATTGGCTCTGCTCTCTCGATACAAAGGATGCGTACCTCCATATCCTGATGCACCCTGCTTGTAGAAGGTTTCTTTGTTTTTTTGTTTCAGGGTCATCATTATCAGTTCAGGGTCCTCCCATTTGGCCTTTCCTCAGTCCAAGGGTCTTCACAAAATGCCTAGTGGCAGTTGCAGTGGCCTGGGCCTGTGTGTCTTTCCTTACCTGGATGACTGGCTCCTGAAAGCATCTTCCCACCAAAGGCTGTTGTTCATGCTTTCTCGAACCCTGCAGTTGTTCACCCAGTGGGGATAGCTGTGAGCTATCCAAAGTCTCAAATGGACCCAGTGCAATGCCTCGTCTATATCGGAGCCATGTAAGACGCCTCCTTGGGAATGGTATATTTGCCAGTGGCTTAGGCAGATGTCCTGATTGCTTTGGCACGCAGACTAGAGTCTAGCAGATTGATCTCGGCATGAGACTACCTGCGCCTCCTGGGACATTTGGTGGCCACAATTCTTTTTTTTTTTTATTTAGTATGCTTTGTGTTGCCACTGGATTGCTGTTAATTTCAGCCCTTAGTCACGGCTCCTCTTGTCCCCCACCTCTGGCAATTGCCAGGTTTATTCCACGTCACCTCTGGCTTACTCCCCAGAGGGTGGGGTTGTGGAGATGCCTTTCCACCAGCTCCACACTATAAATATCTGGTTGGAAGGAACACTGGCACCAGAGGCTAATTGGGGCTTAGAGGGAAGGGCACCATGGAGGTGATCCTGCAGTATTTTTCTCCCTCTGTAAGCAAGGTGGGGATGTGCAGTGATGTCCAGCATCTGTTCCACCCCAAGAACTTGTTGATGTCGGCACATTGCAGCGAATCCAGCCTCCGCTGGGAGCCGCTCATATGCCGGATGTACTACCCCCTCCCTCCCTCCCGGAGAAGGAGAGCAGTTCTATGGTTGCTCAATCCTTCTCCCCCTGGCCAGCCCTCTGACAACCCAAGTCCATTTCCAAACCCGGGTAACCAGCATCGAAAGCGGAATGCCAACCGTTGCACTGACGGGCCGGTGGTGGCCACAGTTCTGATGGTCCCCAATGCCAGGTTGAATATGAGGGTCCTTCAGTGGTCCCTGAGAGTCCAATAGGACCAGAAGGAGGATGATTTTGATGCCCTGGTCCTGATGTCTCCCCTAGCTCTTTAAGCTGTACAATGGTGGAAGTACAGGGACAACTTAATGCAAGGCATACCATTTCTTTCTCCTGTCCCAGGTCTTATTCTGACTAGAGATGCTTCCTTGACAGGGTGGGGTGCTCATCTCCTGCACGTCCAGTCCCAAGGATATTGGACACTGGTAGAGACCCAGATCAATGTCTTGGAGGTGAGGGCAGTCCTCTACGTCTTACAGTAGTTCACTACCTAAACAAGCAGGGAGGCACCCATTCATAGCCTCTCTAAAGAGAATCAATGATGGTCTGGTACTAGGTGATCCAGAGAAATAACCATCTTCTGGAAGTCCACATCCTCGGGGTGTCTAACACCCTGGCGGATGCCCTGAGCAGGTACACTACATGGGCCCACGAGTGGGAAATCCTACCAGACATCCTAAACAGCATCTTCCACCAGTGGGGCTGACTGGAGTTGGACCTATTTGCTGCTCAGCAAAATGCAAAACTGCCTCTTCAGTGCTCTCTCAAATGAGGTCTTGGAACTGTGTGGTGGGACACGTTATCTCTTTCCTGGACAGGAAGATTTCTTTACACTTTCCCATCCTTTTCTCTTGTTCAGAGAGCACTATTGAAACTAGTTCGAGATGGGGTGTCTATGATTCTCATAGCACCATGCTGGCCAAGACAGATTTTGTTCCTTCTGCTTCTACAGCTCTTTGAACTGGATTCCTTACTTCAGTCGATTTGCTGGGGTCTGTTGTCCCAGGCTCAAGGCTCCCTGCTACACCTGGACCTTCACTCCCTCTATCTGCATGCCTGGCTCCCAAAGATATAGTCCTCTCATGCTTCATGATGTCCCCAAAGGTGGTTGAAGTCTTGCAGGCTGCCAGGAAACTATCTACACGGTCTTCCTATTCTATGAAGTGGAAACTCTTCTCCATTTGGGCATCTACGCAGGACTTAGACCCTTATGAGTGTTACCCTCAGAGCATCTTAGACTATTTGCTTTCCTTGTCAGAGGGTCAACTGAAATATTCCTCTGTAAAAGTCCACCTTTTGGCCATTGCCACATTCCTTTACCTGTGGGCAACAGACTGTTGTCCCAGTTACCTTTGATCAGAACCATTATCTTTATTGGAAAACTACATTCTTAGTTGCTATAAGGAGGCAGTATGGTGCAGTGGTCTAAGGCTCTGAGCTGCAAACCTGGAGACCTGGGTTTGAATCCCACAGCCCCCACTTCATACTGTGTGACCCTGAGCAAGTCACTTAACTTCCTTGTGCTCCCAGGTCACACCTGGAATCAAGATTTGGCTTAGTGCTCCTCTTCTAGTTAAACAATTTCCCCTTCCCCTTACCTTCCCACATTATGTAGGGTAGATGTATTTCAGAATTACAGGCAGTAATGTACAAACCTCCCTACCTGCAATTTCATAACGATAGGGTGACTTTATGCACCAACCTGTGATTTTTGAAAAAGGTTGGTTCTAAATGTACTTTAAATCAGGCTATCCACTTACCAGTGTACTATGCAAAGCCTGCGAATCCAGGGAACCCCTGCTTCATACTTTTAATGTGTATAGAACATTGAGTTATTATCTTCTCTGCATCTCACAGTTGTGAAAAACTGAGCAATTGTTTTTGTTTCTTTCACCCTTGGAAATCAGGGCATTCAGGTTTTGAAGCAGTGCTTGTCCACATGGCTGGCCAATTGCATTTTATTTATCTATAAAAAAATATGACAAACCTCTCACAGGGGTTGTAAAACCCCATTCTACAAGAGGCATGGCTGCCTCCACAGCATGTTTCCAGGTCTTCTCTGCCTTAGAACTCTGTGAGGCTGCCATGTGGTCTACTGTACATACATTCATAAAACATTACAGTATATACATCGCTTCTAAGAAGTGAACTGTTTTTGGACTGGCCGCTTTACAAGGCCTCCTATCCTTTGTACTGATAGTTTGCTTCTTCTCCCTTTTCTTGACATAATTACTGCTTGGGAATCTTCCCATGTGTTATGATCTGCTGCAAGAGATTGTCTTGAAGAAGATAGTACAGTTGCATAAGAACTTACTGTAACAGTATATCTTTGAGAGTGTCTCTTGCAGCAGTTCATGCAGCCCCATCCACCTTCCCCCTTGCTGTTACTTCAGAAGGGTTCTTTGCTCCTGTCCTTTTACGGCTCCATGAGCTGCTGCCTTATTTCCCTCCTCGGTTTCCATTAGAGGCCTGAGAAATGGTTTCTCATTCAGTCTGTAGGATGGAAAAGAACTCAGGAGGAGCTGGTACCTCCCCCTTTTATACATACCATATAGACACCATGTGGTAACGTTAGGGAGAGGTCCCAGGATCGACTGCTGAGAGGTTATCCAGAGGAAATGACATCTGCGGCTGATATCCTTCATGTGTTATGACCTGCTACAAGAGATATTCTCAAAGATCTACTGTTACAGTAAGTTCTTATGCAACTGTACTTTACAGAGGAAGGAACATGAGAGAGGAGGCTAAGCTCAAGAAAGTTGGTTATAGAGAAAGGAGATGCAAGTGAGGAGGTCAATTACAGAAAAATAAGGTGCAGAAGAGGGATGTGAGAGAGGAGGTCAAGCACAGAAAAGTAAAGTACAGAGAAAGGAAAGAGAGGCAGGAGCTCAACCACAAAAATATTAAGTACAGAGAAAGGGATAAGAGATGTTAAAGAGGAGGACAAACACAGGAATGTTAAATGAGAAGTCTGGGCCCCCATTTTCAGAGCCAGTGGGATGGGCAGCACATATAGATGCACCACTCGAAAAAGGCGCTGGTGCACTCTGACAGGATATTCAGACAGGATGCATGATTGCAGCAGATCACACATCCTGTATGAATATTGGAACCTGGATGAGTGGTGCAAAGCGGGTGGCCACCAGTGCGGCACAGTGCATCCAGGGTCAGGGCTGAAGACTGTCAATGGGAGATGCAAGGCACATCCCAAATGCACTGACACCCTCAAGGGTGATATTTAGCCAGACTATGCTAATGAACTCATTGGGTATGCATAGTGCAAACGGGCCCCATGCAAGCTCATTATGAGTTTATTAGCATGGCAGCACCTGGCTGAATGTGCATGGCCAGCTCCCACCCAGCCACAATCTGTAAACAAAAGCTGACAGCCCTTGACAGCCCTGGTGGCTTAGTGGTACCCCTCCATCCCTAGTTCCTAATCCAAAAGCAAGATATACACTGATCCCATTGTTCCATAGTGCAATGGTACCCCTCCATCCCTGATTGCAAGAAAAATAGACCTCGTACCATTTTCCATAGCTTAGACTTCCCCCATGCCCGATCTTCATTCAAATTAGAATCCCACCATGTACCATTTTCCATAGTGTAGGGTCCCCCCATGTCAGATCCCCACTCAAATTGGAATCCCACCCCATACCATTTTCCATAATGTAGGGTTCCCCCTATGTCTGATCCCTGTTTGAATTACAATGATCCCCCAATCCCACTACTGTAGTGGAGAGGCTTTGCTCCCATCCCTGACTGAAGCAAAATCATGCACCAAACTCTTTCCGTAGTGCATCTCCTTCATTGACTTTCATAGGATTTTTTGGATTTAGCACAGTGTTGTTTTTAAAATTGCACAAGAAGGTTCTGTTCGACCACTCATCCTGACAGAAATGAGCCAGATGGCGAGTAACAATAAGCAAGCACCTCAAGATGGAGAAGGCATCTATAGCTCCCTGTTTCATGGGGACAATGCAGTGGATTCGCTACTGGCAAATCATATGGGAGCCAGTTCTAATACTACTGAAGCAGGTCCGAGTGACATGGGTGGAACTGTTAATACCATGCAGGATGCCTTTTTTCAATTAGAGAAAGCCACTATGCGAGCTAGGAGGCTCCATTGGCAGGAACGCAGTATGCGTACTCACTTCTCTGTAAAACGAATACTGAGGGGTCTTCATATTTTAAAAGGAACCACATTCAGCACTGAAAAAATATTGTTTATTAAAAAATGGGAGGCAATAATGGAAGAGGCAGCAATCAATCAAACTTATGTGACTAATAATTGAGGAAGGTCAAGAGACTATAAGGGAGGTCAATAATCAGCTTAAACTACACAAGCAGACTGTCTCCACCTATAAAGAAAATTCTGATTATGATAAATGCCATGAAAAGTTTGAACAATACCTTAAATTCTATGATGCAAAAATAAAGGCCCAGAAGATGAAGAAACAAATGAGGGATTATAATGATTATCGACTTAACTGGGTGTACAATTGGATTAAAGAACAAACAGGAATTGTTAACAATCCAACACAACATGCTATTTCAGAACCTAGTGCCAGTACCAGTGGGAGCACCAGTGATGTCAGTGAAGAGATGACTTTACAACCGATTCTGAGAAAGCTGGAATGCACACTGTTGGAGTACAGCACGGGTGAGAGCAGATCCAAAAAGGAGGAAAATACTGAAGATAATTTGGACAGGGTTCCATTTTTAAAATGAATACTCCTCCTGAGAATGTTCTCAGGAGGAGCAATCACTAAATACAATTCAGGTTCCCAGTAACAGATATGGAAACAGGAGGAAGAGGTAGCAGGAAAAGAAGAGGTAGGGGAGAACGAAGCGCAGCAGGAGGAAGAACAAGGGGATGGGGTACCCCATTAAACAGATATCACCAGTTATAAACCTTTCTAAAAGGGTATGGACCGATCTGGAAATACAGGTACTGTTCAAAGAACTATCATTTGTTCCCTCCTCCTAGCTAAGTGAATTTGTTGCTTATGTAGATATTCAGCATTTTGCTAGGAATGTAAATCTGAAGATCTTTTTTGCAGAGAGCAACAGCAGGTTAGGAGAGGTAACTGAGCAGAACATACAGGTTAATGCCAATAGCGATACTGACAATGGTAGTAAAATACCTATCAGGCACTTTAAGCCACCATACTCAAGTCTGCCCCTCCCCATCCCAGTGTGAGCACTTTCATTGACTGCTATATCTGTGACTTAAAAGACCTGTACAGTAAGCCAATGGGTTTTACAGTGCCTTCAGAAAGTATTCACCCCTCCTTGGATTTTGTCACATTTTGTTGTGTTACTACCAGAATTTTTAATGCATTGAAATAATTTTTTCTCCCTTAATTCACACAGCATACTCAACAATTTAAAGGGGCAAAAATATTTTTATTGTGTAACAAACATTTATGAAACATTGAAAACGGAAATATCTTGTTTACTTAAGTATCCCCAGTCAATACTTTGTAGAAGCGCCTTTGGCAGAAATTACAGCTTTGAGTCTTCTTGGGTATGTCTGTATCAGCTTTGCACATCTGAATTTGGGGATTTTAGCCCATTCTTCATTGCAGATTTGCTCAAGCTCTGCCAAGTTGGATGGGGAGTGTTGGTGAACTGCAATCTTTAAGTCTTTCCACGGATTCTCAATGGGATTCAAGTCTAGGCTTTGGCTGGGCCACTCAAGGACATTCACCTTCTTGTTCTGAATCCACTCCAGTGTTGCTTTGGCTGTATGCTTGGGGTCGTTGTCCTGTTGGAATGTAAATCTTTGCCCCAGTCCAAGGTCTATTACAGACTGATGCAGGTTCTCCTCAAGGATGTGCCTGTATTTGGCTCCATTCATTGTTCCCTCTATCCTGACAAGTGCCCCAGTCCCTGCTGCTGAAAAGCATCCCCATATGCTGCCACCACCATGCTTCATGGTATGGACGGTGTTACATGGGTGATGAACTGTGTTCAGTTTACACCAGGCATAGCGTTTTGCATTCAGGCCAGAGAGTTCAATTTTTGTTTCATCAGACTGGAGAATCTTTTGCCACATGGTCTCAGAGTCTGCCACATGCCTTCTTGCAAACTCCAGGCATGCTATTATGTGATCTTTTCTCAGGAGTGGCTTCTGTCTAGCCACTCTCCCATAGAGGCTACATCTGTGAAGTGCTACAGAGATTGTTGTCCTCTGGACAGGTTCTCCCATCTCAGCCATGGAACTCTGTAGTTTTGTCAGGGTGGTCATTGGGTTCTTGGTCACTTCCCTGACCAAGGACCTTTTTGCCTGGTTGCTCAGTTTGGGAGGACGGCCTGCTCTAGGAAGAGTCTGGGTGGTTCTGTATGGACTTGACTTTGCTCCTGGGAACTTTCAACACCCTAGAAAAGTTTTTATACCCCTCCCCAGATCTATGCCTCCTCACAATTCTATCAGAGAGTTCTATGGACAGCTCCTTGGTCTCCATGGTAGAGTTTCTGCTCTGATATGCACTGTCAAGAGTGGGACCTTATATAGACAGGTGTATTTCCTCTGAAATCATGTCAACCATTTGAAGTGACCACAGGTGGACTCAATTCAAGTTTTAGAGTGATCTCACAAGGAAATTGGATGCACCTGAGCTCAATTTGGAGTGTCATAGCAAAGGGGTTGAATACTTATCAAATCAAGACATTTCAGGTTTTTATTTTAAATTACATGTACAAAAAACTCCAGAAATTTCATTCCACTTTGACATTATAGAGTAATTTGTATAGACACATAACAAAAAAATCCAATATAAATGTATTTTAATTTGAGTTTGCAACATCACAAAATGTGACAAAATTAAAGGGGAGGGCGAATACTTTCTGAAGGCACTGTACGTACTGTAATATGTTTAATGCAGAAAGAGAAGATTGGGAACTTTAGCTCTAGATCAGGAAATTGTTATAAAACTCACCAACAAGGGTGGATCAATTGTTGTACAAGACAGAGAACAGTATACCGCAAAGGTTTACAGACAGTTGGCAAATGGGAAATGTTATTCTTGTTTGAGTTATGACCCCACTGAGCACAGAATACACCGAAAAGTTAAACAATTCCTACTGGAGGGATTTAAAAATGGTATAATTGATACAGATTAACTGTACTATTTATCTGTGGTCTCCATAGAAACCAGCCATCAATACACTCCCCAAGGTACACAGGGGCCCCCTAGTACCACCTGGGATACCTATCATATTTGGTATAGGCTGGATTATGGAGCCCCTATGCCCCTATCCAGGAATGTTGACTCATTTATCTGCCCACTAGTGCACAAACTAAGACGTCACATTAGGGATACTGGCCACCTGTTGACTTTTTTAAATAATATCCAGGTGGGTGAAGACTGGTTACTCGTGACAATGGAGGTAGATTCATTGCACATGAACATTCCCCATGAGGGAGGTATTTCTGCCATTGAGCATTTTTTGGTAACCAACACAGATATCCCACAAACCAAGATTAACTTCATAACAGGGTTAACTGAAATAGCACTCAAAGAAAATGTATTCATATTTGAGAGCATGAACTATTTGCAGAAGAGTGGGATGGCTACGGGGGCAACGTTGGCGCTTAGCCTAGTCAATTTGTATATGGGTCACTGGGAGAATCACCATGCATTCAATGAAGATACCAATCCATTTTTTAACAAGATTGACTTTTATAAGAGGTTTATTGATGATTTGTTTTTCATCTGGAGGGGTACATATGATGAATTGTATGAAGTTGTCACATACTTAGAAACAACTGATTGTAATCTGAAATTTAAAGACAATGCACAGGAATCCAGTATTAACGTCTACACACAAATCTGTATAGAAAATTTACAGGTAGGAGCAACCTGCTCCTGGCACCTAGTTGTCACCCTGCACACATTATTAGAAACCTACCAAAGGGTTAATATGTAAGGATACGGAGGAACTGTGGAAATGACAATCTGTACATGAAAAGGGCAGAGGAACTCTTATGTAGACTCGGGGGAGGGGAGACACAGAGAAAGATATCTGAAAGGCAGCTCAGGACACAGCCAAACATAGCGAAGAATCTCTTCTGCATCCCAGACACACCAAAAAGAAAATAGACCCACTGCTAATCTTTGTTATCTCTTTTGGGAGAGGGACTAAACAGGTAGTGGAAATAGTGAATCAAAACCTGATAGCCTTTAGAGGTACCCCACAACTGAGACATTTAATAGAACAGCCCCTGAGGATGTCTTATAGATGGGGACATAACATAAAGGATTTGGCTGTGAATAGTTATCAGCCCCCCAAAAACAATACACAAATGACTAAGCCACCATAGGGAACCAAACCATGTAGTGGCTGTATATCCTGTAAATTGGTGGAGAGATGTCAGTGGTTCACACATCCTAAAACTGGTACCTCTGTGAATGTAAGAGGGAACATTAATTGTGGTACAGAGAGTACGATTTATCTACTTACATACAGTTGTGGTTGTTTCTATGTTGGGAGGACTAAAAGAAAATTCAGATAACATTTAAATGAACATGCCCCAGCCATCAGAAACAATAATCCCAAATATGCCATGGCTGTACATAGTAATGCGCAATCAAACAGATCAGAGCACAGAATAAAAGCTGTAGGAGTTGAGGCAGTGAAAATGGATGTTAGAGGAGGTGATATAGATGCACTCCTCAACCACAAAGAACAAAGATGGATTTACTCCTTGGGTGCTCTAAAAATTCCTGGTTTAAATGAAAAATGTGAAATCAAATCTTTCTTAAAAGGTAGGAAATAAACCTATGATATTTCTGTCATTGATTTCATACCTCTTTGAACCCCTCATTCCCTTGGATACTGCCTAGATATATATTGTACAATATTGTTATAGTAAAAAGAATGGACCCTGATGATTTCTATGTTTATTTTTTTGTAGAACGGCCACGTGGATGCCTTGCCTGCCCAAAATGTTGGTGCTGTAAATAGTAAGACAATGTGAAGAAAACTTGCTTTTAATATACAAGACTCACTTGTTGCATTAGTCTTGCATTGACTAATTATAAGCACTGTTTAATTACTTTATCTGATGCCACTTGTTAATACCTGTGAGCACATGCTGATTTTGGTTCACTATGATTGGTTGTCCTATTGTGCATAAACCATGTATGTTGTTAACACTGCAAGTATTCTCTGATGAAGCCTTGATGGTGAAACATAAGAACTACTGCTAACGTTGTTACATTCTACACTAGATGGGTGAATAAAATCATGTTCCAATGAACTGAGAATATTTACTTATTTCTATGACTTACTGCTAGGGTGAGTGCAACAGCTAAATGCTAAAGTACTCTTTCCGTAGGGCACTGGCACCCCCACCTGTCCCAGATCCGCAATTGAAATAAAAATGAACACTGTATACATTTCCATAGTGCAGTGCCCCCCCCATGATGACATGACCTGCCACCCCGCACCCCTCCCAACCCAACCGGAGCCAGTGACTGGCTCAGCCTTCCACAGGCCACCACAGCCAGCTGCTGACTGAACAGTCAGAAGTGCACTGTACATAATGCGTGCTCATTGGTTGAACCAAAGAGTACATATTATGTACAGTACATCTTCTAACAATTCAGTCAGTGGCTGGCCATGGTGGTGGGCAGAGGGCTGTGCCAGTCACTGGCTCCTGTTGGGTTGGGAGGGGTGCGGAGTGGCGGGTCCTGTCGGGGAGAGGCACGGCGCTATGGAAAAGTTTATAGTGTTTATTTTTATTTCCATCTGGGATGGGTGGGAGGTACCACTACACTATGGAAAGACTTTGTGGCACAATTTTGCTTCAGTCAGGGATCAGAGATAGGTGGGGGGTACCACTACACTATGGAAAGAGTTTGGGGAACGATTTTGCATCGAGTAGGGATCAGGGATGGGAGGTGGATCCCTGCACTATGGGAATGAGATTGGGGGATCATTTATATTCAATGGGAATCAGGCATGTGGGGGATCCTATACTGTGGACGATGGTATGGAGTAGGATTCTCATATGATTGGGGATCAGGCATGGGAGGGGGGTTCCACTGCACTATGGCACATGGTTCGGGCTGTATTTCATTTTAGTTGGGGATTGGGGGGGTTGTACTAGACTATGGGGGCTGGCAGGCTGCAGTACACCTGGCTGCACTACCATGCCTAACATTGGGCAGCTCATTTCTGGGTTGTGGCGGTAGATGTGCCGCACAGTTTGGCTGAGTATTGTGGTGCACGGCATATTCATGGGACCGCCTCCTTTATTTGTGCCACATACATTATATCTGCATGATGATGCATTCTGAGATGTGTTATGCATCTCCCCCATTCAAACATCACACGTTGACGCATTTTCTGAGATGCACCACGCATCTCCATTTTGGGCCAAGATGCGCTGCGCATCTCCTTTGAAAATGTGGGCCCTTGTGTTTGCAGTGCTGTGTATTTGCTTACCTCACTCCTCCCATATTATATTCATTCCCTATCTTGGTATTTTAAGTCAGCAATTGTGGTTAAAGGAGCATTTGAAATGTAAAGCAATACACTTTTTAAACTAAGTAATCTAGCTCTCCATTTTTTCCAGTTGCTGCAATGAGGATGAGTGTCATCTGTGTAAAGGAAGCATTCAGTCTACTTTTCCCCCACAACATTTTACAGATGTCTTAAAGTGAGAAATAAGCAGCCCAGAGAATTGTATTTTTTCTTGTGAATGAATAATTTTACATGTATTATTTGTTATGCACAAAATAAAAGTTACTAGTACTATTACACAGTGTCTGAGTGCAGACCCTCAAATTGTACCGAATTGGCCGGTACAATACCGGCTGTCATACTTTAGTACTGGATCCTCAGAACTTGTCAGTGTGTATTGAATTTTGAAATCCACTCTGTCTGAGAGTAAAACCTCATATTTAACTGCAGTTTGTTCTTCTGCACGGCCACTGCCGGGCTGCTAGAGGCATGTCGGGTGCGAGCGTCCATCCCCATGGTAACCACCGTAATGCATGTGCAGACAGTACAGTGTCTGTGTAACCTCAGTGTCAGTCCCAAAACAGACATTTGCCTGTGACCACCAGAAGCTTTAGCTTGCAGCCATGAATATTTTTTCCCACCACAGAGTGAGTGTCAGACTCAGATAAGGAACTAGTGTCTATTCAGGACTGCGGATTAATACTCCACTATGAGACGCTTGCCCTCTTAATGCAATAAAGTAAATGTACCTATTTTCATCTGGCAAATGTTGAATGATATGTGAGTGGCAAGACAGGACTGTCCTAAGCCACTGCAAACTTAAAATGGCACACCTGCTATAGGGTAGGTGGGATGCCACCACTGCCTAACCCCATGCCGCAGGCTGCCACCATTGTGATGCCCCCACCATTCCCAAAACCAAGGCGTCCAACTACAGAAACTAGGTCCAATACCACCCTGGTGCTGCAGAGCATACAGGCAGGCTACTGATTCCTCCCCAGGTTGCGGCTCCAACAATAAATCCAGTCCCCATTATATCCGCAAAACCCTAGGCCACCCTCCTTTTCCTGAGTAGACTTAGCCATCAAGTCACCAAGGCCTGAATCCCAGGCCAGAGCTGTGGCTCGAGGCTCTGACCCAACTGGGTACCAAGTGTCTCCCACCTACCAGCCTCCCCAAGCCCAGAAACTGACCCAATAAATACCAAAGGGGATGTACTGACTCAACCAGACCAGCAGGTTGCCAGCCTCCCCAAGACCATACATGAAAAGGGTGGGAGGAAAGGGCCACTTTAGTAAGCTTCCCCAAAAGCGGTGCTTACACATGTAAATGTTTATGAGATTGTATCTAAGCCTCAGAATCCAGAAATGTGTTACAACAGAAAAAAATGGCTGATCTCTTATTGACATACCTGCAGTAATTGATGTGTAAGCACCCCTTTCGGGGGATGCTTACAATAGTAGCCACTCCTCCCAGTTTCCCATTTTTGGGTATTGGGGCTGGCCCAACCACTGGTCGGGTGGAGCCAGTCCTTCCTGGGGTATTTATTTGGGGAGGGTTGTCATTCATAAGAAGAAGCTGGCAGGAGAGTGGGAGAATGAAATGCCCAATGTGGGCCAGTGCACTGGCCCTGGCCCATTTGGGGTCTGCAGCATGGTGTAAGTGTGTCAGCTTGGTGGAGACATAGGGTGGCCTGGGAGCTGCAGCGTGTCCAGGACTGAGCCCGTCGTTGGAAGCCGTGGTATGGGGAGTTTTCTGGAGCCCACCTACATGCACTGCATCACTGGGGTGGGAGTTGGGCCCATTCCGGCAACTCTGGCCTGTTTAGGGTCTGCAGCATGGCGTAAGTGAATCAGCTTGGTGGAGACATAGGGTGGCCTGGGAGCTGCAGCATGTCCAGGACTGAGCCCGTTGTTGGAAGCCGTGGTATGGGGAGTTTTCTGGAGCCCACCTACATGCACTGCATCACTGGGGTGGGAGTTGGGCCCATTCTGGCAACTCTGGCCTGTTTGGAAGTCTGGTGCAGAGGCAGTGGTGCAATGGTGGTAGCCTGCACCACGGGGTCAAGCAGTGTTGGCAGCATGCCTCCCCATAGCCATGTGGCACTGTGCCTGGTCAGACAGCCTGCTGGGAGTGATTGTTGGTGCCCAATGTATCCTTTGGATCACCCATTCCTGGGATGCTCAGGGATGTCAGGGGCCCAGGTACCTATAGGCCCTAAGTTGCAGGAGAAGCAGTAAGCGAAATAAAGTGCTGCAGCCTTTGGAATGCCACCACATAAGAGTGGAAAGATGAGTGGTAGGCCATATATTGAGCTTGGGTTTGTTTCAGGAGGCCATGAAGTGAAATGTTACTGGCCTCTGTATTGCTGCTACCAAAATGTTTAATTCTGAGCCCCTTGGCTCTGCAAGGATATAGCATCATGGCCTTTTTGGCTACAAGATTGGTGTTGTGGCTCTGTGATACAGAAGTTTGTGTTCTCTCTGCTCAAGCCATGCCCCCAACTCCCAGGAGTCATGTGATTCTCTTTGCCTGCAGTAAATTAAACTGGTTATTGTTGAATTTTAATTCAGTTTGGCCTCCTGCTTTGTTATGAACTGTGATGCTTGCTAGCTGGTGACCATTTTGCCCCACAGCTTTGAACTTCTGCTGCCTGCACCCTGGTTTTGGCCTTGCTCAGTGATTGCCTCTAGGGATCATGATCTGCACCCAGGTATGTGCCATCTTTATTTATTCTGCTGGATGTGATTCTGTTGTTGTGTGGTGCCCCTTCCTCTCCCATTTTTCCACCAGGACCCTAGACAGTGGGGGGGTGCTACAACTTGGTGGTTTGTCTGAGACCAAAGTTTTGGGGTGCACTACAGTACCATAAGCTTGGTGGGCAACTGGAGCAGCAGTGTGGACTAAAGTCTGGTTTTTCGTGTGTGTCATTCCTGGACTATGCCATCTTTCCTGGAGTTTCACGCCTTTTCTTCATTTGTCACCTGAGTGGTGACAGATCTGACTAGGCAATCCTATGCTAATTATTTAGTGGTTACAGCTGATTGGCTGAGGCAGAAATTGGGCATGTGGAAGACAGCCATCATTTTCTGTGGAGAGTATGCAAGTGTTAACAGCTTTGTATTTCAGATCAAAATGGCAGAAAATCCTTCAGAAAGCAATCCATTAGCGATGGTGCTAGCATTGCTTCTATGTTGGCTTTGGAGCAATGCAGGTTGGGGGACTCCTTCAGACAGATGTATGAGATGCAGCTACCAGTAAGTAGGAGTGGTTCATCTGCCCCGTGTTCCTCGTGTGCTCAAGGAGTCCCTCCTATGGCCAATGTATGCACTGTTCCACCCTATTTGCCATCCTGGCCGTGGGTACCGTCTATGACTCTAGGGGCTACCACCATTTTATTCACTGACATTTTGGAAGACTGGGATAAGCTAAAGTCAGCTATAGCTACTGCCCCCTTAGAACCATCTGTACCTGATGTTAGGCTTGAAGAGGAGGAGGAAGACATCCAGGTGGAGAGTGGGCATAGACATCTGCCCAGCCCTTCCCCACCGAAAGCATCTGAGCCTCCCCATGGCAGAGAGAGGGCATGGGAGATCTGGAAAATCTGTTGACTCCCCTGGGCACAGGGAGTCAAGGCCTCCTTCCCCACCTGCCTGGGCCTTCATCTCCACCAGTTGTGATGTTTCTGTTTTGGAGATGGAATCTCCTGAGAGCAAGACAGAGAGAGCTAGCCCTAATGGCTCTGCCCATGGATACCACTCCACCCCTGTGCTGCCACCTAGAAAGCTGCCCACACCATTGGAATTTGAGGACCAGTATGTGGAGTGGGAGATTCCCCAGCCTTTTCTCGCCCATGTGTTGCACTGCCTGATAACACCCCGCGGCTGCCCCAGTTGTATATTCTTCGATAGAAGATGAATGAACTGTTGCTTGATGATCCCCTGAATGTAAAATACCGCTCTGAGGTGTGGTTGGAGGAAGGAATGCCCCCCCACGCCAGACCAGTGTACACAGCATCCCAGAGTGGTCTTATGCTGAGAGGTGGGTCCACAGAAGAATCAGAGTGGAGTATCTCAAAGAGGAGTATTCATATGTGCCAGAAAGAATATGGGAAGTGATTGAGAAGAAGAGGTCCAATTGGCTGTTTAGAGGAGCAGTGGACAAGCTTCAACAGCACAGTTGGCAAACTGGACCCCATGCAGCTTCTACTGTTACCAAGGCTTAGTCACTCTGGAATGCCACGGTCTGGACTGGACTCACTTTATTTAAGCATTTTGCTGTAATTCAGTATGCCATGGGAAGGTGCACCAAGTATTGCATTGTCTCCATTGACTCTACTGGAGCTTAAACAACCAAGCCTGACTCGCAATTGTATCATCCCTGCGGTGGAGGACCTGCCCTGTAAAGGATGCCAGCTATCTGGACTGTTTCCATGTTTTTGATATGCTCAGGACTGTTATATGGACACTCTGGTCTGTTTTAGGACTTTGAACTGGGTGAGACCTTTCTAATTTTTCTTCTGCAAATTGTTAAATGTTGTAGTTCTTGTTATACTTGTTGTTCAACTTTAATATGAGGGAAATAAGTACCAAACTGTTTAACCCTTTGAAGAAAAAAAATCAAAATGGTTTCATGCCCTGGGACTCTTTTGCAACTAAGCTCCTTTGGACTTGACACTTTTATGGACTTTGAGCTACTGTGCTCCATTGGTTTTAATAAAAAGAGGGCGGTATGGTAGTGAGCAGCGGGTGTGTGGGTATAAAATTCCTGCTTGTGTGGAGTGGGGTATGTGTGCATCCAGTTGAAGTAGGTGCAGCTGCTGAGTGTGTGTGTGTGTGTGTGTGTGTGTGTGTGTGCGTGCGTGTGTGTGTGTGTGTGTGTGTGTGTGATCAGAATGTGAGTGTAAGTTTGGAGTGGAACTAGGGGAACAAAAAATGTATTAAGTTGTCCTGATTATTTTTTTTTTTATCATTTTTCCCTGTTGTTACTGTTGCGGTTTAAGCACAGTTTGTATGCTGGGCCCTCTACTTGGTAGCAGTACTGCATTGTTGGGGTTGGGGTCCTGTGTCCCTTTGAGAATCTTAGCTACTGTTTTTATCCCCATGGGGGACAAAAAAGTGCACATATCTTGTCCCTTTGCCTGGTTTGGTGGTAGCCAGGTACTCCATTCACCAGGAAGTGAATGGTTTGAGGGGTAATATAAGCATCTTCTTCAGGGGATACTTATAATAGTAGCCTCTCTTCCCAGTTTCCCATTTTTTGGGTATTGGAGCTGGCCCACCTGCTGGTCAGGTGGAGCCAGTCCTTCTTGGGGTATTTATTTTGGGGGTTTGCCCACCATAAGGAGAGGTCCGCGAGAGAGTGGGAGAATTAAACATGCAGTGTGAGCCAGGGTGCTGGTTCCGACCCATTTGGGCTCTGCAGCTTGGTGTAAGTGAGTCAGCTCAGTGGGGATGTAGGGCAGCTTGGGAGCTGCATGCATCTGGGACTGAGTCTGTTGTTGCGAGCCACAGCCTGGGGAGTTTTCTGAAGCCCACCTATGTGCACTGTGGCACCAGGGAGGGAGCTGGGCCCAGTCTTGCCAATGCTGATCTTTTTGGAAGTCTGGTGCAGAGGGGATGGTGCAATGGTGGCAGCCTGCACCATGCAGTTGGCAATGGTGCATGCCTCCCCTTACCCATGAGGCACACTGCACCTGGTCAAACAGTTTGCAGGGAGTGATTGTTGGTGCCCGGTGTGTCACTCAGATCACGTGTTCCTGGGAAGCTCCAGGATGCCAGAGGCCTGGGCACCTGTAGGCTCTACATGCAGGAGGAGTGGTAAGGGAAAGAAAGTGCTGTAGCTTTTGGAATGCCACAGTGTAAGAGTGGAAAGATGAGTGGTAGGCCTTATGTCGAGTTTGGGTTTGTTTTGGGAGGCCGTGAAGTGAAATGTTACTGGTCTGTGTACTGCTGCTACCAAAATGTTTAATTCTGAGCCCCTCAGCTTTGTGAAGATCCAGCACCATGGACTTTTTGGCCACAAGATTGGCACTGTGGCTCTGTGCCACAGAAGTTCATATTTTCCCTGTTCAAGCTGTGCCCACAGCTCCCAGGAGCTGTGCAATTCTGTTTGTCTGCAATAAAGTGGGGTTCACATTTAGGGCCCCCCTCCCAGATGGTCTTGACCCTATGGAGATGGTCCAATACCGGTCATTAAGGGGAATATCCTCAGAGGACCTATTGTCAGTGCTGGATGTTCGGGTGTCAGGGCAGCTTGTGCGATTGGGTCAGAGGAGGTAGTAGTGGCCTATAATGGGGTGGTTGGTGCAGCCTTTGGTTCAATCACACCCTTGCATGTCTGATCCCTGTCTACTCATCAGAGATCTCCCTGGTATGATGAGGATCTCTGAGGTTTAAAGACTAGGGGCCAGAGGTTTGAAAGGCATTGGAGGAGATCTGGTCTGGTGGGGGACAAATTGGCCCTGAGGTCACATTATATGGACTATCAGGGGGCAACCTCCCATAAAAGGCAAAGTTGCCTGTTGCTAGCCTTGCTTGTAGAGCAGAAAGCAGCTAACTAAAAGAAAATACAAAGTCACACATGCCCCCACAATGCAAAGCATCATGGGCTGCATATGCAAATCACCACAGAATGTTATGCTGGTCCAACTTTAAGCAGAATTGTATGGTGCCGAAAGGCCTCTCCACAGTTTGCAAAGGGTGCTAACAGAAGACAGACATGTGTTTCGTCCTACCAGGACTCATCAGTATGCCTCATCTGTTTGACACCCCAGTGGAATGGACCAGCTACCCTTAAGGCAGTGTGACTTGGATATATTGTGGTGAACCCATTAAAATAAAAATGATTTAAAAGACAAAAGACCTCTGTGCACAAACACTAAGGACAAGGGTTACCCAAAGGGCATTTGGCTGGGAAGCCAAGTTTCAAGAAAATACAAAAGCGCACATGCCCCCACAATGCAAAGCATCATGGGCTGCAAATGCAAATCACCACAGAATATTATGCTGGTCAACTTTAAGCAGAATTGCATGGTGCTGAAAGGCCTCTCACACAGTTTGCAAGGGACCTAACAGAGCATGACAAGTGCAGCCTATCAGGACTCATCAGTATCTCGTACATGAGTCCTGGACAGGAGACAATCGTGCTATTAGCACCATGGCTACACTGAAGTCGGACAACATCTGTGGTGTTATATGCAACCATGATGCGTAATGGCATGTGTGACTGTATTTAGGAAACAGTACTGCTCAAAATGCTACTCAGTGTTCTTTACTGAGGTCTGTCTTCTAACTAAAGAAGCTGCATTTTCTTCTTAATTTAAAACTTATATCTCAGCAGGAGTCAGTGACTGTTAAGATTAAGTAGACAGATAACTTTATTAGAAGTAGAAGGGGTCTTATTTAGGGTTAAAAGAAAGAAAAGAAAGAAAGTCAGTGTGTGTTCTGTGCAGGGAAGGGTACTGTATCAGCTGACTTTGCTAAACCAGTAGGAGGAAAGAGAGCTTACCTGGGGGTGTGGTTTAGACACTATAAAAGCAGGTGAGTCAAATTACAACTTCCTGTTGCTAGCCTTTTTTCTTACTAATTGCCCTCCATCCCACCCAAAGCCAGTTCTACTTTTATAGCCACTGGATTTGACTGTCAACAGGAACTTCCTGTTTGGCAGTAGGAAGGAAAGGATCATAGAGAAACATTGGTTTTGTCAACCCTAAAGGAAAAAGTAGCTCACTCTCCCCCAGCTGCTGGTGGTCTGATATTGAGCAAGGAAGAAGGAGGCTACTGAAGAAGATAGGAAGTTGCTGTCCCAGAACAGGAAGGGTGAGAGTTGTAAGGAGAGGAGAGAGTAAGCATCCAGAGAAACAGTAGAGGGGACACAAAATAAGACATGATAGGAGTGGTGCAGTGCAATGGCTGTGGGGCGGCAGTGTTCCGGGAGACATTCTGGAGGCTGCGATGCTGCCCTATTTGCAGGCACCTCTCTGGTCTGAGAGAGGAGGTTGCCCGTCTCCAGGCTGACCTGGCTAGGATTCGTGAAACCTCCTCCCCCACCCAGGGACCACCAGGGCCAATGCCACTACCTCAGAGGTTGCCAAGAAAGAGGAGAGGCTGGACCAGGGTGGGCTCAAGGAGGGAGAGGGTGGTGGAACAGAGTTGCATCCCTCCAGCTGTACCTCTCCACAATTCATTCGCTCTTCTGGTGGATAGTGGTTCCTCTATGGAGGCACCTGCAGTGGAGACCAAGGAGGATGCTGGGAACCTTCACAAAGGAGACCCACAGGAGGGTGGCATGGGACCCCACAGGGGAAGGAAACAACTCCTGGTGGGGGACTCAATCATTAGGGGGTAGAAATGGGGGAGGAAGGGGAGAGGGAGGTAAGGTGCCTTCCTGGAGCCACGGCTTGGAGGGACAGGAAGCGAATCCTCAGGATCGTGGGAGGAGCTGCATGAGGGAGGGAGCTGGATGTCATTGTCCACCTAGGGACAAATGACCTGGCTAGGAATGGGATCAGAGCAGTGCAAGAGGAGTTTGTAGAGTTGGGAAGGGCCTTAGACAAGTAGCGCATACGGTAACCTTCTCGGAGGTGCTGCCTGTCTATGGCAAGGGAGATGCTAGGGCACTTCTCACCAGGGAATTCAATGAGTGGTTGAAAAACTGGTGTGGAGCTCAGGGTTTTGGCTTCATTGGGGACTGGGGAGCCACCTGGAGGGATGCAGACCTATACTGGTGCGATGGTCTGCATCTGTCCGGGGGACCAGGATCCTAGGTGAGAGGTTTAAATGCTTCATTGGCAAGCATTTAAACTAGCCAAGGGGAGGCACTGAAAAGGAGCAGGGAAATCCGAGCCTCCCCCCACAAAACATGGTGATTAGTGAGGTAAACACCAAGGTACAGAAGTTATTAGGGAGCAGAACAGATTTAAATGTAAAAAAGGCAAAGGCAGTAAGGACAGAAATGGGGCTAAAAGGGGTAAGGCTATCAAAAAGTGGAGGGTGATGAGTACCAATGCCCATAGTCTGTGTAACAAGCTCCCTGAACTAGTGGCCTTGATGGAAGAGGGTTGCCTGGATATTGTGGCAGTCACAGAAACATGGTACACAGAGAACCATGACTGGGATGTCAACATACCAGGATACACAATCTACAGGAGGGACAGGAGGGTAAAAGAGGAGGAGGAGTAGCTCTCTATGTAAAGGAAGGGATCAAAGCAACAGAACTAAAGAGTAAACAGGGAGCAGATGAGGCACTTTGGGTCACCCTGGAGACAGGAAATGGCACCACAATCCGCATGGGGGTTGTATACAGACCCCCATCTCAGGGAGGAATGGACAAGGAAATGATAGAAGGCTTCTTAGAATGGCAGAAAAAGGGGAGATATTGTTGATGGGGGACCTGAATATGCCAGATGTTAACTGGAGCACCTTTGCTGCAGGCACATCCAAGAGCAGGGTCATTCTTGATGCCCTACAGGGGCATGCCTCAGACAGCTAGTATTGGAACCCACTCGGGAGGGAGCAATCTTAGACCTGGTACTCTCAAATGGGGATGGAGAAAGAATCTCAGATTTAGAAGTGGGTAGCCATCTGGGAACAAGCGACCACCAAACAGTGTGGTTCACGATAAACACAGCCATACAATCAAGCCATACAAAAGCAAGAGTACTGGACTTTAGGAGGGCTGACTTTGGGAAAATGAGAGAGTGCCTCAGAAAAGCACTAGCAAACAGGCAAGAAGGAGGGGTGGAGGAACAATGGGGAGTGATCAAAACAGCCATCACAGAGGCAACAAGCCTTTGTGTAAAGCAAATCAATAAAACACAACGAAGGAAAAACGCTATGGTTCTCAAAAGAGGTGGCAGGGAAGGTTAAGGAGAAAAGGACAGCATTCAGGAAATATAAGGAAACACAGAAGGAGCAGGACAGAGAACTTTATCAGTTAAAGCAGAAAGAGGCTGGGAAGGCAGTCAGAATAGCAAAGGCCCAAACCGAGGAAAGGATAGCCAATTCTGTTAAGAAGGGGGATAAGACCTTTTATAGGTACATTAGGGAGTGAAGAAAGACCAAAGGAGGGATACTGAAGCTTAATAAAGGGGAGGGAATGTGGGTAGAGGGTGACAGTGAAAAAGCAGGGATACTGAACGAATATTTCTGCCAGTATTCACAAAGGAAGAGGAGGAGTTACCTAAACCAAACAAGAGAAACACTCTGAAGACGGGGTCGATACCAGTCCATTTACAGAAGAAAGGGTTCTGAAAGAACTAATAAAATTGAAGGTGGACAAAGCAATGGGGCCTGATGGGATTCACCCAAGAATTCTAAAGAACTAAGGGTAGAACTAGTGACACGCTGACTACTCTCTTTAACAAATCATGGGAGGATGGGTGGTACCAGAGGACTGGAGGAGGGCAGATGTGATTCCTCTTCACAAAAGTGGGAGCAGGACAGAGGCAGGAAACTACAGACCAGTTAGTTTGACCTCAGTGGTAGGGAAAATGATGGAATCACTTCTGAAGGAAAGAATTGTTGAGTACCTAGAGGCCAGTGGGCTGGACCCAAGGCAGCATGGATTCACGATGGGAAGGTCGTGTCAGATGAATCTAATAGATTTCTTTGACTGGGTGACCAAAGTAGTAGACCAGGGAGGGGCTGTGGACATGGCCTACCTAGATTTTAGCAAGGCATTTGATACAGTCCACACAAAAGATTAATACACAAGATAGCCAGCCTTGGAGTGGGTCCCAAGGTGGTAGCCTGGATAAAAAATTGGCTAGACAACAGGATGCAAAGGGTAGTAGTAAATGGAGTACACAGTGAAGAAAGGAGGGTTACTAGTGGGTACCGCAGGGTTCAGTACTGGGACCGGTCCTTTTTAATGTCTTTATAAGTGACATTGCAGAGGAACTGGAAGGAAAAGTATGTCTCTTTGCAGATGACACAAAGATCTGCAACAGGGTTGATACACAAGATGGAGTGGAAAGGATGAGAAGGGACTTGGCAAGGTTGGAGGAATGGTCAAATGTATGGCAGCTCAGATTCAATGCAAAGAAGTGCAAGGTAATGCACATGGAAACAAAACCAGGGAAGCGTACACAATGGGGGTGAGATACTGACAACAGTAAAAATAGAAAGGGACCTGGGGTAATTATATCAGATGAAGAGGGTTGCCTGGATATTGTGGCAGTCACAGAAACATGGTACACAGAGAACCATTACTGGGATGTCAATATACCAGGATACACAATCTACAGGAGGGACAGGGAGGGTAAAAGAGGAGGAGGAGTAGCTCTCATGTAAAGGAAGGGATCAAAGCAACAGAACTAAAGAGTAAACAGGGAGCAGATGAGGCACTTTGGTCACCCTGAGACAGGAAATGGCACCACAATCCGCATGGGGGTTGTATACAGACCCCCATCTCAGGGGGAGGGAATGAACAAGGAAATGATAGAAGGCTTTTAGAATGGCAGAAAAGGGGAGATATTGTTGATGGGGACCTGAATATGCTAGATGTTAACTGGAGCACCTCTGCTGCAGGCACATCCAAGAGCAGGGTCATTCTTGATGCCCTACAGGGGGCATGTCTCAGACAGCTAGTATCGGAACTCACTTGGGAGGGAGCAATCTTAGACCTGGTACTTTCAAATGGGATGGAGAAAGAATCTCAGATTTACAAGTGGTAGCCATCTGGGAACAAGCGACCACCAAACAGTGTGGTTCACGATAAACACAGCCATACAATCAAGCCTACAAAAGCAAGAGTACTAGACTTTAGGAGGGCTGACTTTGGGAAAATGAGAGAGTGCCTCAGAAAGCACTAGCAAACAGGCAAGAAGGAGGGGTGGAGGAACAATGGGGAGTGATCAAAACAGCCATCACAGAGGCAACAAGCCTTTGTGTAAAAAAATCAATAAAACACAACAAAGGAAAAATATGCTATGGTTCACAAAAGAGGTGGCAGGGAAGGTTAATGAGAAAAGGACAGCATTCCAGAAATATAAGGAAACACAGAAGAAGCAGGACAGAGAACTTTATCTGTTAAAGCAGAAAGAGGCTGGGAAGGCAGGCAGAATAGCAAAGGCCCAAACTGAGGAAAGGATAGCCAATTCTGTTAAGAAGGGGGATAAGACCTTTTATAGGTACATTAGGGAGTGAAGAAAGACCAAAGGAGGGATACTGAAGCTTAATAAAGGGGAAGGAATGTGGGTAGAGGGTGACAGTGAAAAAGCAGGGATACTGAACGAATATTTCTGCTCAGTATTCTCAAAGGAAGAAGAGGGGGAGTTACCTAAACCAAACAAGTGAAACACTCTGAAGATGGGGGTTGATACCAGTCCATTTACAGAAGAAAGGGTTCTGAAAGAACTAATAAAATTGAAGGTGGACAAAGCAATGGGGCCTGATGGGATTCACCCAAGAATTGTAAAAGAACTAAGGGTAGAACTAGTGACATCACTGACTACTCTCTTTAACAAATCACGGAGGATGGGGTGGTATCCAAGGACTGGAGGAGGGCAGATGTGATTCCTTCACAAAGTGGGAGCAGGACAGAGGCAGGAAACTACAGACCAGTTAGTTTGACCTCAGTGGTAGGGAAAAATGATGGAATCACTTGAAGGAAAGAATTGTTGAGTACCTAGAGGCCAGTGGGCACAGGACCCAAGGCAGCATGGATTCATGATGGAAGTGTCGTGTCAGACAAATCTAATAGATTTCTTTGACTAGGTGACCAAAGTAGTAGACCAGGAAGGGCTGTGACATGGCCTACCTAGATTTTAGCAAGGCATTTAATACAGTCCCACACAAAGATTAATACACAAGATAGCCAGCCTTGGAATGGGTCCCAAGGTGGTAGCCTGGATAAAAAATTGGCTAGACAACAGGACGCAAAGGGTAGTAGTAAATAGAGTACATAGTGGAGAAAGGAGGGTTACTAGTGGGGTACTGCAGGGTTCAATACTGGGACCGGTCCTTTTTAATGTCTTTATAAGTGACATTGCAGAGGAACTGGAAGGAAAAGTATGTCTCTTTGCAGATGACACAAAGATCTGCAACAGGGTTGATACACAAGATGGTGTGGAAAGGATGAGAAGGGACTTGGCAAGTTTGGATGAATGGTCAACTGTATAACAGCTCAGATTCAATGCAAAGAAGTGCAAGGTAATGCACATGGGAAACAAAACCCAGGTGAAGCTGTACACAATGGGGGTTGAGATACTGACAACAGTAAAATAGAAAGGGACCTGGGGTAATTATATCAGATGACCTAAAGGTGGGCAAGCAATGTGAGAAGGCAGTAAGGAAGGCTGGGGATACTAGGATGCATGGAAGAGGCATCAGTTACGTATTGCTTAGAAAACAGTAGTTGTTATCCTCTGTACAGACAGTTGGTGAGACCCCATCTGGAGTACTGTGTGCAGTTCTGAGACCCCATCTCGCAAAGACATAGACAGAGTGGAGGCTGTCCAGAGGAGGGTACCAAAATGGTGCAGGGGTCTGCACCAGAAGACATACTGAAGAAAGACTAAAGGAGCTTAATATGTATACTCTTAAGGAAAGAAGGAGAGAGGGACATGATAGAAACTTTCAAGTACCTCAAGGAATTAATAAAGTCCAAGAGGGTAGCATCTTCCAGAAAAGAGACGTGCAAGAACAAGGGGCACAATTTGAAGATAGGGGGTGGCTCAGGAGTAATGTGAGGAAGTATTTTTTCACTGAGAGGGTTGTGGATGTGTGGAACAGCCTCCCTGAGGAGGTCATGGAGTCAAGAACAGTGGGGAACTTCAAGAATGCATGGGACAGGCATAAGGCAGTCCTAGGGGTGGGTAAGAGGAAGTAAGCTGTTGGTTAACTAGGATCTGCAGCTTATCTGTTAGGTAGGAAAATGGGCAGACTAGGTGGGCCAAGTGGTCCTTATCTGCCGTCAAATTCTATGTTTCTATGTAAGTTTCTGTCTAGGGAGATTGCTACAGTGAGAAACAGACCAGCTCAGCTCTTCTGCACAGTGGACAGTCTTTTACACCCAGCCTGTCTGCGTGCTGGCCGGGCAGGTTCTTGCATGAGATGCGAGGAGCTGGTTCTGTTTTTGGCTGACAAAGTGTCCTCCATCAGGGCTGAGATCTCATCAAATGTCTCTCAAAAGGGCTGCAGGATCTTGCCTGAGTCAAGTCGGAGCACTCCTCCTGTATGGGATGAGTTTGAGCTGATTGGGGTTGAGGAGGAGGTAGAGATAATCTCTAAGCTGCGGCCAACATATTGTGATTTAGATCCAGGCCCAACTCGCCTTTTGGTTGAATGTTTGGACTTGATTGGTCCTGTGGTTGTTGAGTTAGTCAGGAGTTCATTAAGGAGTGGGATTTTTCCTTTAGCCTTGAAAGAGGCCTTGGTTAGACCTCTTCTCGAAAAAGCCATCTTTGGACCTGAACTGCCTCAGCAACTACGGACCTGTTTCGAACCTCCCATTTTTAGGGAAGGTTGTAGAAACTGTAGTGGTAGTACAGCTGGAGAGACATCTTGCTGCTTCCTCTGCCTATGAGCCTTTCCCGTCTGGGTTCCATGTGGGGCATGGTATGGAGACGGCCCTGGTGAGGGTGCTTAATGACCTCCTGATGGTGAGGGATAGGAGGAACCATAATGTCTTACTCTTCCTAGACCTCTCTGCGATGTTTGACACCTTGGACCATGAGGTGTTACTTGACCACCTGCGGTTCTGGTGTGGCCTGTCTGGAAATGTCATCAACTGGTTCAGGTTATATGTAACAGACAGAGTGCAGATGGTGACCATGGGAATTTTCTCATAAAATCCAAACCCTCTGTGCTGTGGTGTTCAGTAGGGGTTGGTCTTGTCGCCTCTGTTGTTCATGGTGTATATGCTCCCACTGGGGGACATTAGCAGGCAGCACAGGCTGGGTTTTCACTGCTATGCAGATGATACCCAGATGTACCTGTCCTGTGCACCTAATAGCCAGGTGTCAGACTCTGTATTTAATAGCTGCCTCGAGGAAATCCAGATGTGGATGATTCACAATTGGCTTAGGCTCAACCCAGACAAGACTGAGGAACTGGGGGTGGAGCCCGGTCATCAGGGTGGAGGGGTGTGTGTGGTATAACCCCCTGACTTTGTGCTGGGGTGTATGCCTCTAGCCCCCTCTAGGCAGGTGATGAATCTGGGAGTAATCCTGGATGACAGTCTGAAATTTGATGCACAGGTGTCAGCTGTGGTGAGAAGTAGGTTTTACCATCTCAGGAATTTTGCCCAAATTGAAGCCCTGATCCTGCCTGATGACCTGCCCACAGTGGTACACACTTTTGTCACTTCCAGGTTAGACTACTGCAATGCCCTGTTCCTAGGGTTATCTGGAGGCAATCTCTGCAGACTGCAGCTGGTGCAGAACATGGGGGTGAAAGATGTGAACATATCACCCCGGTGCTCCACAAACTGCACTAGCTGCCGGTCTGGTGGAGAGTCGTCTTCAAGATAGGGCTTTTGACTTATAAGACCCTGCACAAGAGGGTTCCAGTGTATCTACAAGAGCTCCTTGTGCCTCACCATCTGGCCCGGGCCCTCCATTCTACCAGTGGTGGCCTTTTTGAAGTTTCCAGGGTAAGACTGCGGCACTCAGGAGACAGAGTATTTGCGGCAGCTGTGCCTACCCTGTTGAACTCACTGCCTGATTATCTAAGGGAGGCCCTCTCAGTAGTAGCCTTTAAGAAGGGCCTCAAAACATATTTATTTCATTAAGTTTTTAACTGATGATGTTTTAAAGTGGATTGCACTGTATGATGGATAGATAAGTCTATGCTCCCAGTTGTATCTTGTTGATGTTTTAATTTTGTTGTCGCTGTGTTTTTTTAAATGTTTGTCTGATTTGTATGCTTACATTGTGCAGCACCCAGAGTCCATGGAGATGGGTTCTATATAGATAAAATGATCTCTCTCTCTCTCTCTCTCTCTCTGTATCTATCTATCTATCTATCTATCTATCTATCTATCTATCTATCTATCTATCTATCTATCTATCTATCTTAAACTGGTTATTGTTAAACTTTAATTCCGCTTGGCTTCCTACTTTGTTATGAACTGTGAGACTTGCGAGCTGGTGACCATCCTGCCCCACAGCTTTGGACTCCTGCTGCGTGCCCCTTGGTTTTGGACACACTCAGTGACCGCCTCTGGGACCCATGGTCTGCATCCAGGTATGTGCCATCTTTATTTATGCTGCTGGATGTGGTTCTGCTGCTGTGTGGTGCCCTCTCCCCTCCCATTCTTCCACCAGGACCCTAGACAGTGGGGAGTGGGGGTACTACAGATATAATGTATGAAAAATATAACAAAAATATCCCATTCATAAACAAACAGGAGCCTTCTCCTTTAAGTACTGAGTAAGGTATATGAGGTGTGAAAGAGAAGGTCAAGCACAGGAATGTTAAAAATAGAGAATAGAAGTTAACATTACTCACTGTAGTAATGTGGTTTCTTCCAAAAGATCCCTCACTATGTTTAACAACTGCAATCATTGCCCAGGAATGAGCAGCCCCAGAGATTCGGAACTGTATGCTAATGATGGATCTTTAGAATGAAGTTCAGACTCTACTGTTTGGTTATGCTCAACCATGCTAACCTGCTGACCTGCTTTCTAACATCAGATTTATTTCTAGAGCTAGAGTGAGCTGTGATCACAAAAACTAGCAAAGTGGCTACCAATTTATTTGTAAAAAATTTTCAACAAAATTTTTCGGAAAAAAAGTAACAAACAGGGCAGAACAAACTTATCTAGTTTGAAAAAAAGAAATTGAGTTTAACTCAGACCACTGAGCAACAATTGTAAAGTCACTGTGACAAGTAACGCTCAAGCAAATGGAAACAGAACTGATTCTTTTTGGAACCTTTTACCAGGTTCTGGAAGGGGAGACAGGCACTAGGGACTGTTAAACATAGTGAGAGATCCCCGGAAGAAACAACATTACTACAGTGAGTAATTTTTTTCTTCTAACTCAAGGAATCCCAGACGTCATAGCAGTACCTTGGGGGCTGGGTAAAAAATCTATTTAGGGAAAAAGTTCTGTAAGACAGCATTGCCAAAGCTGGCACCTCTCCTGGACTGTATGCCCAGATAATAGAGTTTTGTGAAAGTGTGTACTGTTTTCCAGGTAGCTGCTTTACAAATGTATATCCCCCTTCTGCTGCCACCGAGGCAGAGGTGCCTCTTATAGATAGTGCCCTAAGATCTCTGGGTGACAATTTGCTGGCTTTGTTAGAAATGTATTCAGGAGACTATCCAACAAGAAATAGTTCTAAATGCTGGTTTGCCTTTTTCCCACTTTGCCATAAGTGATAAACAGCTGAGTGTTAGTGAACCTGACATCCTTTGTGTGAGCCAAGTAGTAACACGATGACCTCTTGACATCCAAGTAATGGAGCTTTTTCTTTTCTGGGTTGGGATTTTTCTGGAAAGAAAACAGGAATGGTAACTGACTGGTTCAGGTGGAAATCAGATACTACTTTTGTGGAGCAAATTCCTGTTTGTCCTTAGGACTATCTTATCCTTGTGAAAAATTATATAGTCTGAACCTGAGCAGTGGGCTTGCAGCTCACTCACCCTTCTAGCAGATGTCATTACCACTAAGAAATTGTGTTCTATGTGATGTACTTTAGTGCAGCAGTGGCAATAGGTTTGAAGGGAGCCTCCATCAAGTGGGCAGTGCACACATTTAAGTCCTGGGGAGGGAGAGGGTCCCTCACTGGAGAGTACATGTGAATAAGGCCTTTGAAGAACCTTTTGAAAATGGGTTATGAAGCCAATAATTTATCTTTGCTAGCTGATGTGTAAGCTGACACCAATGCCAAATGCACCCACAGGGTTGAGGGCCTCAGGTACGGTGACTGATGGTGGACTATGTAGTCAAGGACTGTAGACATAAATGCCTGGATGGGGTTAATCTGTCTAGGAGCACACCAGAAAGAAAAACATTTTCCATTTTGAAGCATAAGTCTTCCTTGTTGCTGGTTTCCTAGGAACCTTCAGCACTTGCATTACCTCATCTGAAAGGTTTAGCTCAGAGAACTTTAGCTCTTCCAGAACCGTGCTCTGAGGTGTAGAGTTCCTAGGTCTGGGAATGTTATCCTGCCCTGAGACAGTGTCAGTAGATTGTATCTCGGTGACAGATTGATAGTAGGCTTGTTGGAAAGGGACAGGAGCATGGAATATCAGGTCTGCCTTGCCCACTCTGCTGCTATTAGAATAATTTTTGATGACTCCCTTCTCAGCTTTATGAGCATTCTCAGTACGAGTGGGAATGGAGGGAAGATATACAGACACACCCCTGACCAATCCAGGACTACTGCATTCTCTGGGACTGAACCCACAGTTGGGGGTCTGCAACTAAAGAGTGGGAGCTGATTGTTTTCCCACTGTAATGCCACCCCATTTGGGGGCTTACCTTAAGGAGCCTTTGGGTGTTCTTCTGCTGTTTCCTGGTGTCCGCCAAGTCTCCTCAGTACTTTGCAGTTCCCCTAGGTCTCCTTGTTTAAATGAGTACTGCAGGGCTCATAAAATCTATTTGCGAGTGGCTGGCATTTCACAGAACTGCCACTCGCACATTTGAGGAGGTGCCCTGCACATCAGACAACTGTTGCAGTCAGAAAAGTAATTTGTGCATCTTCTCCAGTTCCTAGTGCCATAGCTAAATTTAAAAAGGCATTCGGGACACAAACCAAGCAAGGAAAATGTTTTTAAAATTAAATAAATGGGCAAGCACCATAAGCACTGCCTCTGGGGCACCAGACAAAGGTGGGGGGGCAAGTGTCACAGCAGGAATGCCCTCATAAATATTCATCTGCATTGCAGTGTTCCTAGGGGCAGTGTGTTATGGGAGCAGCGACTCTCTGGGGGTATTGTTAATTTATTTAAAAGTGGACTTATTTAAAAGGAAACAGTTGGGGCCACAAAACGATGTGGAAAGTGAATTAAAATAATGTTGTATCTGGCTGCACCAGAACTTTGTGTGTAAGAACACTGTTTAGACTGCATAAAGACTGTATTAACAGCCAATGAGGAGTCAGCATTTAACAAAGGTGCTCTTGGGACAATGGCAAAGACGTATGGGGATTAACTGGGACTAATCTTAGGCATCAAAACACAAGCCAAGTAAGATCTGGGGACTGTTCAAGACAGTTTGGGCAGCCAGTGAGAACCCTGGAATTCAGCCCCATATAAAAGGGGGATAACAGCTCATTTGGCCAGATTTGGAGAGACAGTCTAAGACCCTTAGTGTGTGCCTCTGGGGAGCTTGACAGCTCTCAGATGTTAGACTTGCTAGGCCCAGAATTTTCCGGTTGTTAGTCTGTGGGTCTGAGTGTTCAGTGGCCCACATTTGGCTGCAGCCACAGGGGATTTGAACAGCATCCAAGCTGAAGAAATCTCAGGATCAGCCTGCAAAGTTACTTGGAAGGATGAGTGGCAGACAATGTTTTACATATAAATGTGCTTAAGTTTGCAAGATGTTTGTGTGGCTGAGTAGTTCAAAACATTTCAGTTTGCATGTTCTCAGCCAGTGTTAAGTGACTCCCACAGCCTGAAGACCAGCATTTTCAATGAGGACCAAGAGGGAATAATCCTCCTGCTTCATCAAGCCATGTGCAGCAGGTCTTATGTCGTCGGATCATCACTTGGTTTGGGTAGTGTGATTACAAACAGGGTAACTCCCAGCAACAAAGCTCAGTCTCTGTGTGCCATCTGATTATTTGTTTGGGTTTGTTTCAATGGACTGAGCCATCTGGCTCCAGATTAGAAATTCTGGGTTAAAGTACATGTGATTGTTTTCTTTCCTAAGGGCCCCAATAAAAGCTGCAATGCCAGCCTACCCCAGGCAACATTTCAGGCTAGCCTATTCCAACTGGGTACCCAGAGTGTGTGACTGTGACAGAGGGATTTTATGTAAGCATGCAAAAACCTGAATAAATCAGATCTAATTAATGAAGTGCTAGATTTACTGCCCCACCCCTGTGCAACTCCCCCAAATAAATCTGATTTTGTTCTTTCTGCATTTAACCTGGCTACAGTGTACCTTTGAGGAGGGGATATTGCATTGTTGTTGAACTGTCTTACTGCTGATTTCATTTTATAGGAGGTCTCCAGGGCTTTCGTAGCTGATCCAGCCCTGGTGGTAAGTGCACTATGTGTGGGTTTAATACTGTGTTTATATGTCATATGTGATTGGTTTTCAACTATACTGTCTAGGCCACTAGAGGGGGCGGTGGAGGGGTTATAGCATCCCAGAGGGCTATACCAACAGCAGTTACACTACCCCAAGACTATACCTCTGGAAGAAGGCACCCATCCACAGAACTCGGGCCCCTCAACCTGTGCTCAGTCATGCAGGCAGGAGTAGTAGCCATTGGGACAGTGCCACCTAGGGGTTACACCAGAATTTCTGGCCTACCCCACCATCTGAACACTGATGCTAGCACCTGCTGGTTCTGGGTCCAGTCGTGGTTTTGCTGGCTGATTCTATTTAGCAAGTCTTCCACTGTATTGTCTTTCCATGGTAGGTGTACTACATACAGCTCTACTTCCAAGGAATAGACTAGGTTCCAGATCTTCATGGCTTCTTTGCAGATTTTGGAAAATCTTGCTCCTCCCTGTTTATGTAATCCATTGTTGTGGTGTTGTCTGTCCAAATTTGGCAGACTGACCCTGGATCTGGGAGGAAAATGCATGCATTGCCAGATATACTGACCTGAGGCCCCCCGAGGAAGCCCAAACAATGAAGCGCTGGGGTAGCTGTGAGCCGTTGGTTAATTTTGTTTTGCTCTCTGCATGTGGCAGTTATTATTTTTTTAATAAACAAGCAAGCATTACTTCAACATTTTGATTATTGCTTTATTATTTAAGGTGTCAGTGGTGGTTACCTGCCCACCACTTCACAGTCCTTCAGTGCAGTACTTTTTTGTCTTCAATACTGAACTGAGTGCCAGGAGACTGATATGCTCTTGAGTTTCCCATGTGCTCCAGGGGCTGCATACAGTGAGGTCTTCCAGCTGGGTGCCCCATCCTAGGCGGGAGGTGTCTGTTGTGAGGATAGTTGTGGGAGATTGCTGGAGGAAGAAAATTCCCTCTCTGAGGTTGTTCCCTTCTTTCCACCATTCCAGTGCCTTTAAAAACTTCTTGTTACAGCACCAGCTTGGACAATGGATCCCATGGATCCCATTTCTGAAATCAGTGATTCCCTTAGGTGACATATAACTCATATGGACTCTGAACCCTAGTACCACTACCATGGATGATGCCATGCACCCTGATAACTGTAGAAGATCCTTTGTGGGTCTTGACTGGCATGCCCTGAAGATTTCTTCAGGTAAAATTAGATTTTGTACCCTTGCTTGAAGAAAAAAATGCATTCCCTTGTACGGTATCTAGTTCTGAACCGATAAACTCCAGAACCTGAACTGGTTCTGTCTGTGACTTTTGAAGTAATTTTAGTATGTGTGTGGTCCTCTGACCTTTGAAGCTCTTCCGGGGTGCAGGAGGGTATTTTACTATGCCCTGTGGTGAGCACGTTTTAAAAAGAGCAGCTAAGTGCAGTTTAAAATGACTATACTACTGTGGTAGGGCTTTCAGATTAAACTAAGTGCTTGGTATAATTTAAAACATTGAGATTCTGTTGCTTATGACTGATAGCTGTCACTTGAGTCCTGCACAGTTATGGAAGCAGGAAGAGGAGCTTGTAGTCCATGTCAGGGGTTCTGAGGACTACAAACCTCATAAACTAACTTTAAACCTTGCAGATTTTTGGCACAGGGTATTAAGGGGCAGTACAAAAGCCTAAAATCACTTGAAAACACAGAAAGTCATATTTTTAAAGTAGTTTTAGTACGAATGTGGTCCTCTGACCTTTGAAGCTCTTCCGGGGTACAGGAGGGTATTTTATTATGCCCTGCATCAAGCACATTTTAAAAGAGCAGCTAAGTGCAGTTTAAAATGACTATACTACTGTGGGAGTGCTTTCAGCCTAAACTAAGTACTTGGTGTGATTTAAAACATTGAAATTCTGTTGCTTACAACTGATAGCTGTCACTTGAGCCCTGCACAGATACAGATGTAGGAAGAGGAGCTATGTAGTCTGTGTCAGGGGTTCTGAGGACTACAAACCTCGTAAACTAACTTTAAACTTTGCAGATTTTTGGTACAGGGTATTAGGGGCAGTACAAAAGCCTAAAATCACTTGGAAACACAGAAAGTCATATTTTTAAATTAATTTTAGTACAAGTGTGGTCCTCTGACCTTTGAAGCTCTTCCGGGGTATGGGATGGTATTTTACTATGCCCTGTGGTGAGCAGGGTGAGCCGAGCAGGGTGAGTAAGGCATCACTTAATTAAGATGTTGTATCTCATGCATGTCAAGCATGTCAGGTATACCAGGCAGATCAATTAATGCTTTTAAATGAGGAAGTGTAATTGGACATATTTCGGGGAAATATAATAACATAAGGGTATGTGTTACTGATTAGCATTGTTTATTTTAACAGCTGGATAGGTAATTGTGAATAGATACTTGGTTGGCTATTCCAACAGGTCAGATTCTAAAAGTGTGTATAGCAATAACAAAAACTGTTATAACATTAACCAGAATTATTAAATAATCACATAAATCACAGTTTGGTGACTGGTTGTTTGAATCAATATTATAACTAACTCTTAACACATAGTTTGTTTGGAATATTGTGATTTAGAAATGAATATCAATGAGGTTATTGCTACTTTACCTACTGGAGAAATAGCAATGAGGGTATTGTTACTTTATCTACTGGGGAAATAGCAATGAGGGTATTGTTACTTTATCTACTGGGGAAATAGCAATGAGGGTATTGTTACTTTATCTACTGGGGAAGTAGCAATGAGGGTATTGTTACTTTATCTACTGGGGAAATAGCAATGAGGGTGTTGTTACTTTATCTACTGGGGAAATAGCAATGAGGGTATTGTTACTTTATCTACTGGGGAAATAGCAATGAGGGTATTGTTACTTTATCTACTGGGGAAATATCAATGAGGGTATTGTTACTTTACCTACTGGGAAATAGCAATGAAGGTATTGTTACTTTATCTACTGGGAAATAGCAATGAGGGTAGTATTGCTTTATCTACTGGGAAATAGCAATGAGGGTATTGTTACTTTATCTACTGGAGAAATAGCAATGAAGGTATTGTTACTTTATCTACTGGGGAAATAGCAATGAGGGTATTGTTACTTTATCTACTGGGGAAATAGCAATGAGGGTATTGTTACTTTATCTACTGGGGAAATAGCAATGAAGGTATTGTTACTTTATCTACTGGGGAAATAGCAATGAAGGTATTGTTACTTTATCTACTGGGGAAATATCAATGAGGGTATTGTTACTTTATCTACTGGGGAAATATCAATGAGGGTATTGTTACTTTATCTACTGGGGAAATAGCAATGAGGGGCTGTTACTTTATCTACTGGGGAAATATCAATGAGGGTGTTGTTACTTTATCTACTGGGGAAATATCAATGAAGGTATTGTTACTTTATCTACTGGGGAAATATCAATGAAGGTGTTGTTACTTTATCTACTGGGGAAATATCAATGAGGGTATTGTTACTTTATCTACTGGGGAAATATCAATGAGGGTATTGTTACTTTATCTACTGGGAAATAGCAATGAGGGTATTGTTACTTTATCTACTGGGGAAATATCAATGAGGGTATTGTTACTTTACCTACTGGGGAAATAGCAATGAAGGTATTGTTACTTTATCTACTGGGGAAATAGCAATGAGGGTATTGTTACTTTATCTACTGGGGAAATAGCAATGAGGGTATTGTTACTTTATCTACTGGAGAAATAGCAATGAAGGTATTGTTACTTTATCTACTGGGGAAATAGCAATGAGGGTATTGTTACTTTATCTACTGGGGAAATAGCAATGAGGGTATTGTTACTTTATCTACTGGGGAAATAGCAATGAAGGTATTGTTACTTTATCTACTGGGGAAATAGCAATGAAGGTATTGTTACTTTATCTACTGGGGAAATAACAATGAGGGTATTGTTACTTTATCTACTGGGGAAATAGCAATGAGGGTATTGTTACTTTATCTACTGGGGAAATAGCAATGACCTGCATTTTGTGTCATAACTTTTGTCTGGAAACAAGTGTAGGATTCGAAGGATTAAAATGCACTCAATGTATTCAGGATACAGAGCTGAAAAGCAAGATAGAAATACTGGAACAAAGGATTATTGATTTAAATAAACAAAATTAGGTCTTATACTTTGAATTAAATGAGGTCAAGAAATCCCATGTAACAGTCCCTATTAATCAACACATCACAAAGGAAGACTCCTTGAAGAGAGCAAGGGAGGAAAGTAGAGATAGTAGCGATGACTGGAGTCCACTAATTAATAAGAGAAAAGCAAAGAAGGGAAGGAGGGCAATGGAATTCCAAATTCCTGTGGAAAACAGATTTCAGATCTTAGAAGAAGAATGACAAAATGAAGGAGTAAATAATGAGAATATAATAAATGGAGAGGATTGTTCCAATAAATTAGGGGTACAGAATAAAATCAATCAGAGGAATCTTATCACTACTATTGCACAGGTACATAAGAAGGAACATTGTGCAAATATTAACAATGAAGCTCCAATGGACAATAACTTAACTGATCCAGTAGTAGTATCTGGACATTTGACTAATCCCCTAGAGATGAGTGAAAGATCTGACCCAAGACAGGTTATAGTACTGGGAGATTCAATAATTAAATACATAGATGGTCACATCTGTAAAACAGATAAAACAGAATGTGCTGAAGTTTTAGGGGCGCTTGGGTTAGGGACATTGAGATAGTAGTTTCTAATATCATTAAAGATATGGGTATAAATCCCTAGTAGTAGTTCATGTGGGAACAAATGACATAAATAAATTTACAACTAATGATATCAAAAACAGCTACATATCCCTGGTCAATACCTTAAAGTCATTAAAATCTGAAATATGCCTGTCTGAAATACTGCCTGTACCATGAGCCTCTATGAAGACAGAAGCAAAAATAAAGGAAATAAATGAATGGGTAAGAAAATGGGCATTGAATAATAATGTAACCTGTGTTACTCACTGGGAAAAGTTTAACAATGATTACAGTCTTTTTAGCTGGGATGGCTTACATTTTAGCAGAAAAGGAAGTCATCAACTTGGTAAACAATTTTTGTCAGCAATTGAACAACATTTAAACTAAGTGCTGGGAGGGGCAAAAAGGGAGTGATAAAGTGAAGCCCTTGTCCTTGAGTATTGAACTTACATTCTTTATGCGTAATGCTAGCAGTTTGAACACCATTAAATTGACAGAACTAGCTGGTAGAATGGAACAAGGAAACTTAGATATAGTAGCAATTACTGAGACGTGGTGGAACAAGGCTTCCCAGTGGTCTAATGCCATCCCAGGACATAATTTATATCACAAAAATAGAAGTAATAGAAATGGTAGCGGAACGTGTATCTACATAAGGAATACAATCATAACAAAGGACATACCCACATTAAAGGAAAATGATGTGGAAATAGAAGGTTGTTGTATACAGATACAATACCTAAAGAAAAAATTCATGTTAATAAATATTTATCATCCCCCCAATGCTGATTTAGTGTATGATTTAGCTTTGATACAATTCTTAGCAGATCACTCTGAAACATCTGATGTTATCATTATTGGTGACTTGAATTTGCTGGGTATTGACTGGCAAAAACTTACTGCAGCTACCAATACAGAACAAAACTATTTGGGAACATTTATAAATCTAGGTTTAGAACAAATGGTTATGGAACCAGCTCATGAAAAAAAATCTTGGGTCTTATTTTAGTAAATATCCCAGACAAATGTAGTATTAAAGAAATAGTAGAACCTTTAGGATCTAGTGATCATAACACAGTTATATTTTCCATAAAACATTTAAAAAATAGTTATAGGAAAAACAAATATCGTTATAATTACTATAAGGGTAACTATAAGGAAATTAAGGAAGTATTGTCTAGAAAAAATTGGAATTTGTTATACAAAGATAAGAGCGCAGATGAGTGCTGGCAGCTCCTTAAGGGAATGCTATATGATTTGGAACAAAGATACATTCCTAAGACTAAAATAATTACAAAGGCAAAATCCCTGTTTGGTTGACACTCAATATACAAAGACAGATAAAAATAAAGGAAAAAGTATATAAAAATTAAAGTTAGATCCCAGTGAAGAAAATAGAAATAAGTATCAAAAAGAACTTAAAATCACTAAATCTCTAATTAAAAATGAGAAGAAACATATTGAATATAAATTGTCTACAATGGAATATAATCCAAAAGTTTTCTATGTATATATAAATAAAAATAAGAATTCAAATCCACCAATACCCACTATTGTTAATGAAGGGATAGAGACTGATAATGGATCAGACATAGGTAATATATTTAATAAGTATTTTGAGTCTGTGTTTTCAAGCAAAGATCATATAAACAATATGGCATATACTTATACTAGCACATACGAGGAGATAACAAAGGGTGAAACAAGAGAGGCAATTAGAGTCTTAAAAGAAACATCCTCACCAGGACCAGATAATATAAATACATTTTTCATAAAACCAATCTTGGATGTACTTTTATGTCCATTACATACAATTTTTAATAAATCATATAGGACTGGTGAGATTCCACATGACTGGAAGCTAGCCATTGTAATCCAAATATATAAGAAGGGAAATAAAAACCGAGTAGATAATTATAGACTCATTAGTCTGACGTCTGTTTTGTGTAAAATCATGGAAAGAATATTAAAACAAAGGATGGATCAAGAACTAATAACAAAGGGTATAATGGATTATACACAACATGGATTTTGAAGAGGTAGATCATGTACAACAAATCTTGTTACTTTCTATGAGAACATTAGCATTAGTCTGGATGGAGGCATTCCAGTGGATGTTGTATTTCTTGATTTCAAAAAAGCATGTATCACATGAATTATTAATTATGAAATTGATTAAGTTGGGAATTTATAGTTATACTGTAAAATGGGTCGAGACCTGGTTGAGGGACAGATCTCAGAATGTAAGGATAGGGGATACAATTTCTGCTAGCATCTCGGTAACAAGTGAAGTGCTGCAGGACTCGGTTCTGGGTCCTACTTTGTTTGGCTTATTTATCGGAGATCTACAATTGGGAGTTTTTTGTCAGATAAGCAAATTTGCAGATGACACCAAAATTTCAGCAGAAGTAGACACTGAAATAAAAATAAACCTATTAAAAAAAGATTTATTGATTATTAAAAAATGGGCAAAAGATAACAGTATGTGTTTTAATACTGATAAATGTGTGGTTATGCATTTAGGGAAAAAGAACCCCAATTTTGACTATATATTATGTGGGAACGAAATTAAGATGGGATGTTATGAACAAGACCTAGGAGTGACAGTAAACAATAAATTTGGCTGGAGTAAACAATGTAACAAAGTAATTCAAATGGGAAATCTTATTATTAATGCAATTGAAAAAGCATTTATAACACGAAATAAAGAATGTATTATAAAATTGTACAAATCATGTATTAGACCCCATACAGATTATGCAGTTTCTTTCTGGACACCATATTTGGAAAAAGATAAAAAAATGATAGAAAGTCTTCAGAGAAGAATGACTAAATTAATACTGGAAATACAATTTTTATCATATCCAGATAGGGTAAAATCATTGGGATTATATGATTTACAGACAAGACGGGACAGAGGGGATTTGTTGTTATTGTTTAATATTCTAAATGACTAACACCTCATGAAGTTAAGTGCATTAAGATACCTGGATAAATTATACGGACTAAGATGTAATAATAGGCAAATTAAAATACCAAAGGCAATTGCTAACAAGCGGAAATATTATTTTACTATGAGAGCTGCGGTACTTTGGAACTCTTTGCTACAGTATATTTATTTATTTATTTTTTTGCTTTTGGTAACCGGGTAAGTGCACTAGGCATAGAGATGCCTATTTTCAGGCACGACCCGGGAGAATACAGTGTTAGGAATACAAAATCGTATATGTGACGCAGCACATGAAACAGTACAATACATAGTCAAGTAAAAAACTCACAGATGTGGGGAGATATAATCAGCAACAAGCATGAAGAAGTTTAAAAGTATAATAAAATTGCAGAACAATATGACAGGTAACATAATAAATAAGAACATAAGTATTACAATAAGGGCATACATATAGAATAATACGTAAAGTTACAAAGAGGTGATTGAAAAGGGTGGGGATGAAGGGAGTGTGATAGGAGGGGAAGAGAGAGAAACCTGGTGTAATGAGAACCACGACTGGGAGATGGCCATACCTGGCTACAACATATTCAGAAGAGACAGAGCAGGAGGGGAGGAGGAGTGGCACTGTATGTGAAAAATGACATAAGGGCCACAGAGATCCAGGAGGAACAAAATGGGGGAGAGATACTGTGGGTTAAGCTGGAAAGGAAAATGGGGACAGCCATCCGCACAGGTGTGGTCTATAGACCACCAGCCCAGGAGGAAGAAACAGATAGGGAGTTGATGCTAGCCATCCAAAGGATGGCAGACAAGGGTGAGGTAGTACTTGGTTGAGACTTCAATATTCCAGACGTGGACTGGAGCATCCCAGCAGCAGCAGCATCAACTAGGAGCAGATTTATCCTGACTCCTTCAGGGTGCCTTCCTCAAGCAACTGGTCATGGAACCAACTCGGCAGAAGGCAATACTGGACCTTGTGCTCACAAACAGGGACAGTGGATGGGGTAACAGTGGGGAGCACCTGGGAAACAGTGACCACCAGTCATTGAGGTTTGAAATCACAGAAAGAGCAGAACCAAACCACACAAAACACGATCCTGGATTTTAGGGGCAGACTTTGGGAAAATGGGGAGATACTTGAAAGAGGCATTAAGGGAACGGACAGGAATCAGGGGTTGAGGAACAGTGGGAAGTATTTAAAATGAGGATTACAAGAACAACAGAATTATGCATTAAGCAAGTTAGCAAGAGGAAAAGGAAGAGGAGACCATTATGGTTTTCCAAGAGGTAGCAAAGAAAGTGAAAGCCAAAAGATTGCATTCAGGCAATACAAAAAGACACAGGCAGAAGGGGATAGGGAGAAGTACCAGGAGAAGCAAAGGGAGGCAGGAGGTCAGTAAGGGAAGCCAAAGCTCAGGCAGAAGAACACATTGCAAAATCAGTGGGTAGAGGGACAAACCTTTACAGGTACATAAGTGAAAAAGAAAGACAAAGGGAGGATAGTGAGACTGAAGGGGAGGATGGGGCCACAGAGAGGATGACAACAGTAAAGCTGACATATTGAACAGGTATTTCTGCTCAGTCTTTACTGAGGAAGAGAAAGGTAATGGGTCTGAAGGGAGTACAAGGGGTGAGAATGGTGCAGAAATGGACATAAGTCCCTTTACACGAGAAAGGGTCCTGAAGGAACTGGAAGTAATAAGAGTTGATAAAGCAATGGGGCCAGATGAGGTGCACCCCAGGGTCCTTAAAGAACTAAGAGAGGTGGTGGCTGAATCTCTGGCTATCCTGTTTAGCCGAACACTGGAAACAGGGGAGGTACCCAAAGACTGAGAACAGCAGATGTAGTCCCCTTATACAAAAGTGGGAACAAAGAGGAAGCAGGGAACTACAGACCAGTCAGCCTCACCTCGTAGTGGGAAGATCATGGAAGCACTACTGAAGGAGAGATTGGTGGAACATCTGGTTGTCAATGGACTACAGGACCCAAGGCAGCATGGTTTCACCAGGGGAGGTCATGTCAGACCAGCCTCGTTGAATTTTTGACTGGGTGACTAGGGAGGTGGATCAGGGAGAGCAGTGGACATGGCCTATCTGGACTTCAGCAAGGCCTTGACACTGTGCCACATAGAAGACTATTACACAAACTGGGGAATATGGTGTGGGCAGGACAGTAGTGTGGTGGGTAGGTAACTGGCTGGGTGGCAGGACACAGAGGGTGGTGGTAAATGGCTGTCATGCCCACAGAGGGAAGAGGACCAGTGGGTACCACAGGGATCAGTGCTGGGACCGGTCCTATTCAACATCTTCATCAGTGACATTGGCGCAGGACCTAGAAGGCAGAATTTCACTGTTCGCTGATGACACAAAGCTCTGTAACAGAGTAGACACACCAGAGGGTGTAGACAGAATGAGAAGCAATCTGCAGAAACTTGAAGAATGGTCAGGGTTTGGCAGTTGAAATTCATGCAAAGAAGTGCAAGATAATGCATATGGGGCACAAAACCCTGGCACAATATATCAGTTGGGGTGAGGATATAGCATGCACCAAGCAGGAAAGGATCTTGGGGTTGTCATCTCTGATGACCTCAAGGTAGGGAAACAGTGTGACAAGGCAGCAGGTAAAGCAAATAGGATGCTGGGATGTATAGGCAGGGGCATCACCAGCAGGAAAAGGGAGGTCATAATTCGCTATACAAGACACTAGTGAGGCCCCACCTGGAGTACAGTGTACAGTTCTGGAGACCATACCTACGTAAGGACATAGACAGGGTAGAGAAGGTTCAGAGGAGGCAACAAAGATGGTGCATGGATTGCATCACAAGTCCTATGGAAGACAGGTTGAAGGAACTGAACATGTACTCCCAGAGGAGAGGAGGGAGAGAGGGATATGATAGAGACATACAAGTATCTTACAGGGAGGAACAGGGTGCAGGAAAATACTATTTTAAGCAAAAAGATGTTCCAGGACTAGGGGCATGGGATGAAGTTGGAGGAGGATGATTCAGAGGAAACATGAGAAAGAATTTCTTCACAGAACGGTGGTGGACAAGTGGAACACCCTGCCAGAGGTAGTGGTGGGGCTGAAACAATTACGGGATTTAAGAATGCATGGGATAGACATAAAGGAATTCTGGAGGTCAGGGGTAAGGGGCAACAGACTTCTAGGAAAACAAACTGAACTTACAAGCTCAAATGGGCAGACTGGGTGGGCCATAGGCCCTTATCTGCCGACACTGTCTATGTATCTATGTATCTATGTAAGAGGAAGAGGGTGAGGGTGTGGGAGAGATAAAGACAGAAGATACGGGAGCGAGGGAGAGAGGATAGAGAGAAGGAGGGGGATGACCTGAAGGAGGGTGTAAGAGAGGTGGGGAAGAGAAACAACTAGAGAAGAAGACTAAAGCAGTGCAGGGGAAGAGGAGCTACGGTGGGTTAACGCAAGTGCAGGAGTTTATAGAGTGAAGGTGCTTTTTGTGAAGTTTCTTAAAAGAGTCATGGGTAGTTGCTTGTCGAATAGCTTGGGGTATGGAATTTCAGTATTTAGCAGCCACGTGAGAAAAGGCGCGTGAACCCAAATTAGTTCTGTGTCTAGGAAGGTGAAAAAGGGTTTGGTCTGTCGATCGCAGTCCATAGGAGAGAGGCTGAGTGACCAATAGGGATGAGAGGGATAGTGAGGCCCGATCTGACAATGGAGTCAATTAATGATCCAAAAGCCTGTAGCCTGTGGAGAGGAGGGCACAGCCAATTTAGGTCACTGTAGAGCTGGCAATGATGCTTGAAACGAGGAGATGGAGGCATAGCGGCAGATGCTGTTGTAGGTGGTATCCCACTATGGAGGGATGATTTGGAGGCAGAGAGGTAAGTGACTGAGCCGTAGGTAAGGGCTGGGAGAAGAAGCCTTGGGCCACAGCAAGTCTAGCAGATGGGGTCAGGGCATATCTAGTTCAGTAGGCACTACCTATTTTGGCGTTTACTGATTTACAGGTGGTTGTAATGTGTAGATCAAAGTCAAGAGATTGATCGAGAGTGACACCTAGATATTTAAAGGAATTTGTGCTGTTCAGTGAGGAGCCGTCTGCACACGGAATAATAAGGGCAGTTGGATTCGCTTTAAATCTGGTAGATGAGCCAAAGAGCATGGAGTAGGTTTTACTAGAGTTGAGAATAAGTCTGTTTTCAGTGAGCCATGATTGAATATTAGCAAAATCTTCGGCAAGAGGATGGTTTAAGTCGATAACAGATTTAGCACTGTGGTAGATAACTAGATCGTCCACGTATAGCAGAGATGAACATCTAGGTGCAAGAAGTGGGATGTCATTAATAAAGATTGAGAAAAGTAAGGGCCCAAGGATAGAGCCCTGGGGCACTCCGACTTGAATAGTGGAAAGGTCTGATATAGCTGAGTTGAAAACTACAGCTTGCTTTCTGTCAGACAGGTAGTTTCCAAACCAGGCCACTTTATCATTGGCTAGGCTAGGAGCATAGTTTTGTAAGAAGAATTGTATGGTTGACCAGGTCAAATGCCTTAGTAAGGTCAATGAAGACTGCACCTGTTAGGGAAGCCCGAGTCCATAGAGGCATATATGTCATTGGTGAGTTTGAGGAGGGCAGTGGAGGTGCTATGTCCCTATGCAGCCATACTGTGAGCTGAGATAGAAGGTTATATCTTTGGAGGTATTCAATAGTTTGGGTGGACACTAGTTTTTCCAAAATTTGCTAAGTACAGAGAGGATTGCAATGGACAGTAGTTCTGTATCTCTTTGGGGTTACCCTTTTAGGATAGGTGACTTTAGCTAATTTCCAAATTTTAGGTATTTTGCCATGGCATAGAGACAGGTTGAAAATTTTTGTTAGGGGAGAAGCAATGAGGATGCAGCTTTTAGGAGCCGAGGTTCTATCTATCAGACCCCTGTGCTGGTGCTGTCAGGAATAGTGCGTGAGCAGTTTTAACACTTCTGCTCTTTTATACTTCAAACCTAAAGGGTAGGTGTGAGATTGTTGGACTAGTGTCGTTAGGTGATACATAGTTGCGGACAGGAGGGAAAGACGTGAGGTAGTTTGAGAGATCTGCGAAATAGTGATTAAAAGAGTTTGCTATGGTTGTAGGATTGTTGCAGTGAATGCCATTTAACAGCATGTCACTAGTATGAGCCCTGTGATTAGCTCCAAGGAGTGATTTTATGGTTGACCAAAATTTCCTAGAGTCACCTGAGGCTTTTATTAGGAGGTCCTTGCAGAACGAGCTTTTGGCTAAGCGTATATTTTTCTTACATGAGTTTCTCAGAGATCGATATAGATTATGGTCAGTCTGCATCCCAGTGATCTTGAAACACCGCCATGCCTTATCCCTGGCTCTTATTTGGGTAAGCAGGGCTTTTGTTAACCACTTAGTCTGAGTACCACGAATCCTGTCGGGTGACTCGGGGAGCATGGGTGTCTTGTAGAGGGCTAAAGTGGGCCAAGAAGTAGTCAAGGGCTGTCTGAGCACAAGTTCAGGTGTAGATCGGGGACCAGTCAATCAGTGAGAGATCATAAGTAAACTGCCCTAGGTTAAAGTTGGCCAGATTGTGGAAAGTAATGAGTTTTGGGGGAGAAGACGGCTTACTGGTAGACCAGATACAGTAGATGGGGGAGTGGACAGTGATTGCGTCAGCTAGGGTGCCTACACCCATTATGCTGTCAGGGCGATTTGTAAGGATCCAGTCAATCAGGGTACTGGTCCGAGGAGGAGCCATGACCCTAGTTGGGTCTGCAATCATTTGGTGAAGGCTATGGCTTTGCACCAGGGAGTGAGAGGACTGGATTGCATTGCCAATCCAGTTTAGGTTTAAGTCTCCCAGTATAAGGACTTCATTATGACTAATGGTGCTGTTTAATAGGGAGAGGAGTTCTTCAAGACCCTTGTTGCCACAAGCGGGGGGGTTGTAGGTGCAGACTATGTGTAATTTTTTTGAGCCAAGCTGTAGTGTGGTGTGAAGTGCTTCACAGTGAGACAGTGTAGGCAGTACATTGTGGGATAGCAGCAGGTGCTGCTTATAGAAGATGGCAACTCCACCTCCGCGATTTTGATGAGGGTCTGTCTTGTCTGATGAGATTGTAATTGGGCAGGGAGCAGAGAGCATCAGGGTGGAGGGTTTTAGCCAAGTTTCAGATAGGCACAGTATATCAGGGTGGTGTTGTGCGGCCCAGGCTTCAAGTTCCACAATGTTATGAAGGAGGCTCCTGATGTTCATGTGTACAATACGGAGGCCCTTGGTGTAATTCCAGAGTGTGTTATTTAGAAGAAGGTTACCATCTGGTCCTGGGTTTAGTTCAACATCCCCAGCTAGTAACAGGGCCAGGAGTAAAAGGTACCATAGTTTATGATGGATGAAAGGGGAGGGCAGGATGCTGCCAGGCACTGGAGATTTATGCAGGGTGTAGGATAGATGATAGAGGAGTTTTTTAGAGATGGGAAGAGGAGAGGTGTCACGTGGCCAGTATGAAGGCATTTCAGTATGTAGAGTTTGTAGTCATCTGGTGGGTGCAACGTTGATTAAAACTTGGAGGGTAGTATAGAATAGGTAACCATATAATGTTAAAGAGAAAAGAGATTATTAAAAATGCTCTGAGTGAGCTTAGAGTAATGTTGAAATAAGTTAAGTGAGTCATTGGTGCGTAGGATGTCGGGGGAAAAAAAGAAATCTTTGAACTGCGAAAATCAGGACTTAGAGATGTGACCCTGCATAAAAGGAGCAAGGCTTTAGGTGCTCACTGGAAAAGGTTGGTTAAATGGTAATATGGTAGTGCTATAGATAATTGCAGTGACTAACTCCCTTCTAGGAGATACTCGAAGAGAGAGCTCTAGTTGATATCAGTGAATTAGAAAGCAGCAGGTGTTCAGATTTTCACCTAATATAATTCAGAAGGAGAGAGCTCTATATGGTATCAGCTAGGTAGAAAGCAGCAGAAGTTCAGACTTCCACCTAACAAAATAGAGTAATCGCAGCATGGAGAGAGAGTGCAATTAGGTATCAGCGAGGTAAAGAGCAACAGAAATTCTGCTATCCACCTAGGCTGATAGAAACAATAGTAGGAAGTCCGATTTCACCTTAGCTTCAGGATGTCACTGTGCAAAAAACTGCAATGGAAGTGGAGCAGCTAATTAGCAAGGTATTCGTTGTCTACCACGGTAGCGAACAGGGGAAATGAAATTAATTAACACAGCTACTTGGCACTTTTGCAGAGCAATGAAAGATAGCCCCTCTAGGATTGCAAAGGGAGGTAGGCTACCGGGCAGAGCAAAAGCAGGAGGGGCTGTCCAGATTGAACTACAGGTTGCTGGATTTGATTATCAAAGCTTATGGTTTGTAGGATCCTTTTGTAGGTGTAATAGTAGGTTTAGGACTAAGCAGACAGAGCTAAAAGAGATACACGGAAGCTATATCCAACCTGCACTACAGGTTGATGATTAAAGTATGAGGTTACTTGCATGAAGTTGCGAGAGCACAGCGTATATGGTAGAATAGGGGAAAGTGTGGTGCTGCCTCTAGTGGTAGAAGAATATAAGCCGGGGTGGGAAAGTGAGCTGATTGGTTAAAACGCCTTAGACAACCCCTATATAAGGGAGAGCCGACCAAGGGTGGTGGTGGGGCGGGAGCCGGGCGCAGAGCCGGGCAAGGCTAATTCAGCTTCCCAAGCAGCTGGAGTCCTACAGCAGCTCTGCTGCTCTGCATACCTGTCTCAGGGGCCCGATCCACCGGGTTGGAGGGTGGGCTTCAGGGAGCCTGGCCTCGCTACCATCAACCGCCCGCTGCTTCGGGGCGGGCGTCGTCTGGCAATCTAGGGGAAGAGAAGATAGCTTTATGTGAGTAAAGGTCTATTGTACAGAAAAAGGAGAAGGGAGGTGAGAGAAAAGGGAAGGCTTAAGCTTTTACTGCACAAAGGTTAGGTAAGGTGTAAGGTTAATTTTACAGGAACTGTAATTTGGAGCTGGGTCTGTAGATGCAATCAGTACTAGAACTGTAATTTGGAGCTGGGTCTGTAGATGCAGTCAGTACTGCCACACAGCCCGAGTCACCACGGACCTACTGCTATGCTTGCTTGCTATGTTAAAAGGCACCAGCTTTAAACATTCATGCGCCAAAAAATTCACTTCATCAGACTAAAACCAAATTAATCACACTGTAATTGCCACTGGCTGGAGATCTAAATTTAAACGCAAGTAGCAAAAACTGGTTCAACTAGCAGTATGTGGTCAAACAAGGCAAGGTCTGTTCGTTCAGAGTCCAGGCAAATTCAAAATGAAAAAAGGCGCCAAAGGCAAAATCCCCTCTCAGCTTCCTAGCACTGCTGGCGTCCTACAGCAGCTCGCGGCTCTGCGTACCTGTCTCAGGGACTCTGATCCACCGGTTGGAGGGAAGGCTTCAGGAGCCTGGCCCTCGCGACCATCAACCGCCTGCTGCTTGGGGGGCGCCGTCTGGTAATCTAGGGGAAGAGAAGATAGCTTTATATAGTTGAGCAAACATCATGTAACCAGTTTAAATTGGAACTAGACAGGCTATTGCTGGGTAGTTAAATGTGATTTCCCCCACTATTATGGGGAAAGTGGTCTCAGTGGGCCTAGTGCCTGCTTCCACTTTTAAAAACCAAAAGTAATACCGAGAATCCCAAATCCTCTAGTGTCAGCTGTACAGAGGATTTTGCTTCTTCTTGTGTTTTTCCAGAGACCAACCAATCATCCAGGTAGCGAAAAACCACCACACCTTGCCTTCTCAGATGTGATGCCTCTGTCACTGAGACATACGTCAGAAGGCATAGGCAAACCAGGCGAAGTGGGACTGTTGGAGTGGCCAGTTCTGAGGCTCCACAAGGAAAATTTGAGTATGCAATCAGACAGGCAAGAGATGGACAATGTTTCAGAACAAATCCTTGATTTTAACTCTCCCTCTGCATAACAAATGAGACAGGGTCTTATCCAATCCTGTCACAGCCACCAGTACTAGGCACTTTATGAAAACTCCTGGTGTTGAGGTTATGTCGAAGGGAAGGGCTGTGAACTGGTATTGGCAGTTCTTTAGTCTGAACCTGAGGTACTTTCTGTAACTGGTATGTGAAAGTAGGAATCTTTCAGATCCAGTGACCCCAGCCAGTCTCTCACATGCAGAGGTGGTATCACCAACGAGCCCAGTGTTACCATTTTGAACTTCTCCTTCTTATTTATTTTATTTATTTACTGAGAGTATCAGAATACAACCTCTGAGTCATGGACTCATTTCCAAAGGCTCCTCATCATGGAGCACAACATAGTAAGAGGTAGACATTTATACAAAATTACAGTGGGTCGGGTAAGAGATACCAACAGGGTTAACAATGTGTGACAAGTAGTAGGCAGTATACAATATTACAGTGAGTGTAGGAGACAAGGCACACAGCAAGAAATGTGAAGTTGCTAGTCCTATACAGTTGGGTAGCTATACAAGTCCTATCTGGAGCTTGTGAACGTCAGTGAACCGTCTATACAGAGTATGGCATAGCATATGCACTAGCAGGAGGTGTGAGCAGTTGGTTACCAACATTGTCATTAGTTCACAGTAACAGTATAAGTGCATATTATCCCTTTATCACACTGCCCATAGGCAGGTACCAGTTCTAGTGGGAACAATGGCAGTGGCAGGCGGAGATTATGTGTTTTGTGAGGGTTGTTTTGAAGGGGCCTAGCCTGGGGATAGAGGTGAAGGCCTGGGGGAGAGCACTGTACCAGGATGGTGCTCTATAGGAAAAGAACCATTGTGTTAGGGTGGTATTGACCCTGGGAACAGTCCACATTAATGTATGTGCCGCATGGGTGTTTGTAGAGGTACTGTATGTGCCATGTGGAGGGAGGCTGAGACACCAGTGGGAGTGAGGCCTACCTGGATTTTCTTAACAAGGAGACATGTTTGGTAATGCACTCTTTCGTCCAGGGTGAGAATTTTTGTTAGGTCATACAGAGTGCAGCTGTGGGTATGCCTATCTACTCCAGCGAGGAGCCTACAGGCTTTATTAATGGATTGATGTATTTTATCTAGTGTCATGCGGTCAGCGGCTGAGTAGACAGTTAGTCCATAGTCTACAAGGGAGAGAACAGAGGAAGTAATTGCAATATTTAGGGCCTCTGGAGGTAGGCAGGCTTTAGGTTGAAACAGTAGTCCTGTGCATATATTTATGGCAGTGGAGAGATTAGTAATATGTGGGTGGAATGATAGGTTAGGATCAAAGGTAATGCCCAGGTATTTATATGTGTAGACCTGTTCTAGTGGGAGGAGGGCTTTGAAGAAGATTGTTAACTGGGCCTTGTGTTCCTTGTTCTGTATGTGTGTAAAGAGCAGAGATTTAGTCTTTTTTACATTGACCACAAGTCTGTGGTCAATGAACCAGTTTTCAACCTGATTAAAAGCAAGTTGTAGGGAAGACTGCAGGATAGTGGGATCTGAGTGGGAGACATGCATTACCGCGTCATCTGCGTATAGCAGAAGGTTGCATGGACAGGATTTAGGCAAGGGATTCAGGAAGATGCTGAATAGCAGTGGGCCAAGGATGGAGCCTTGGGCTACCCCTGAGCAGATTGGTAGAGTGGGTGAGAGGGTGTTGTGTATCTTCACACATTGGGACGTGAGGTAACTTGTGAACCAAGCGATGGGTCTGGGGGACAGGCCAGAGCAGTGAAGAGTATTTAGGAGCAGGGTGTGGGAGACTGTGTCAAATGCTTTCAACTGGTCCATGAAGACTGCTCCTGCAAGCAGCTTTTTATCTAGGGCATTGTGCAGCGAATTGGAGAACTCTATGAGGGCAGTGGTTGTGCTGTGCCCAGCTGTAAAACCATATTGTTCCCTACATAGGATGTTGTGCATAATTAAGTAGTCTGTGAGTTGGGTGGCAATGATTTTTTCCAATGCTTTCGAGAGGGGAGGGAGTATAGAGATAGGCCTGCAGCTGTTAGGTAATGTGGGGTCCCCACTCTTTAGTATAGTTGTGATGGTGGCCACCTTCCAGTCATTTGGGAATTGCCCTAGACATGGGGAGAGGTTAAGGAGGTCAGTCAGGGGGAGAGCACCGAGTCAAGTACCATATTAAGGATTTTCATGTCAAATGAGTCTTTGCAATAGTTTGAGCCCCCTAGGGATTTTTTAAGGTAAGAACTTGCTTCATTCATAGAAACAACCCTGAGGCAGAAGTGGGGGTAGGCATTGCTGGGTTCTGGAGTTTTAGGGGTGGGGTCCAAGAAGCTGGAAGGCAAAACTGTGCTTGGATCCGAGAAGGCTGCATTTAGACCGTCGGTGGTGGTGAGTGGATGTGAGATAATACAATTGTTTACATTTAATTGAGCGGCATTTAAATGTTTGTACATACATCTCAGGTCTAAAATGAGTCGCCACTACCCTTTTTTTCTTGTGCGTCAGGAAATATCTGGAGAAAAGTCCCTTGCCTCATTCTGTGGCAGTACTTTTTCCACTGCATTTGCTTGCAGTAATTTCTTTACCTCCATCTCCAACAGGATTTTTTCTTTTGGAGTGTGAGACTGAAAAGCCTCTGTGTTTTCCAGTTTGGAGAATGTTCTGAACTGCAAAGACCAACAGTGGCCCACTACTTCCAGGACTTACATGACTTTGGTGATTTTTGCCCACTTTTGGCAGTAGCTGGGCAACCTTCCCTGACCTAGGTAGAGTTGTCAGGGGTTTTGTTTTTGTTGGGGTTTTGGGGCTGGAGCTGTCATTGCTGCATGCCTAGAGTCCCATTCTCCCCTGCCTCTGTAGTAACCTCTCTGGGGTGGGTACTCATTGGGAATATGAGGTTTTTTTTATAGATTATTTTTCCCCCAGTCGCCGGCAGTGCAGAATCTTCCTCAGGTGAGACCTCACCTGATCGGCACCTACTGCCCACCTGAAACCCCCCTGACCAGGAAATCAGGTGATGGACTTGCCCTGAACCGTGGCTCCAGGAGAGGAGAGGGAACCTGGTAAAGCTAGTCAGGCTGAGTCTGGGGTTGTGCATGTTGGCCGATCCCTCGAGGCCCACTGTCATCCTCCTAAGTGCCAGGGTTTTTCCATGTTTGTGTTGCCCCTCCCCAAGGCACGGAGCTGTAATGATTCCCAGTACTCCCGTACCCACACACAGGACATCTGCCGCCACCTACCCCAATCTGAAGTACATGGCTCTTGTGCTGGGAGCCACCAACAACACAGAATATAGTCCTTACCATCTTCCTTCCTTCCTTCCCTCTCAGGAGAGGAGAGCTGTCCTCTGGACACTCAGTCCTCTCCTCCCCAGCCAACCCCTGTCTCTCCGAGTTCGCTCCCAAACTTAAGTTGACGGCGTGGTGCGAGGTAAGGCATAAGCCTTAGTCCTCAGCGCCACTGGGCTGGATGGGAATATGAGGTTGATAGTAAACCCTGCCCCCACCTCCCCTTCCATAAGGCCTGAGGGAAGTACAGGCTTTTCTTTTTCAGTATTACTCTTGTAGGTGGTTTTGTATTCATTCACCCTTTTCATGTAAGCCTCTGTTTGTCACCAGATATGGAGTTTCCCTTGAAGGGAAAATCCATAGCTTTAGTCTGTGTCTCTTGAGAGAGGTTTGTAGTTCTAAGTCAGGCAAACCTCCTCGAGAACACTGCACATGCCAAGACTGTAGAAGCAGTGTCATTAGTATCTACTGCTATATGAAACCGGTACTTAGTAGCATCCATTGCTGACCTGGCTCCATCAGCCATATCTTACATATGAACATACAAAAACAGCCAGGAGAAAAAGGCCTTGCAGTCTGTCTAGTCTGCTCAGATTTGCAGACCTCTGAGTACCAAATGAGTGATCTGCCCCCCCCACTATCCACTCCTTCCTCCCCACGACATCCCACATTCCCCCAATGCAATTTTCCCTTTTACCCTGTCCCATCCCCTCTTGAAGCTGCCTACCATCTTCAGAGAGACTACTTCCTCCAGCAACTCATTCTACTTTGCTGCCAGACTGTCAGTGAAAAAGTGCCTCCTCATTTCCATCTTGAAGCACCCCCCCCACCACCACCACCAGTTTGAGACAGTGCCCCTAGTGGTCTTGCTCCCACTAAGGATGAATAGACCATCAGAGTTCATATTGTTGAACCCTTAAGGTATTCATAGTTCCAAACATGTTACCCCTCTCCCTTCTATCCTTCAGGAAGTACATGCTGAGATCTCCCAAGTATCTCCTTGTATGGCCTACGCTGTTGTTACTGGATCATCTTGGTCGCCCTTCTCTGCACTCTCTCCAGTAAGTTGATGTCTTTCTTTAGGTAAGGGCTCCAATATTTAACACTATGCTGCATCTTTCTATTGGTTATACTCCTGACTACATATCATAACATCCTATTCATCTTGGCCACAGCTCTCTTGCAGTGTGCCAAGTGTTTCATATCACTTGTGCTGCTCACACCCAAGTCTTTCTCCTTCACTGACTTGGTGACCTACACCCCCAGTCAATATGTGGCCTCTGGGTTCTTCATCTCTAAGTGCATTACCGTACACTTTATGGCATTGAATTGCAGTTGCCAAATATGTGACCATCTCTCTAGTTTAGCCAGGTCTTCCCTAATATCCTTTTTCCCTTCCTCTACAGTATGTCCATTCTCACAGAGTTTTGTGTCATCCTTAAAAAGGCATATTTTGCCTTTTGCCCCTTCAGCAATATCGCTGATGAAGATGTTGAATAACTCTGGGCCGAGCAGTGAGCCCTATGGGACCCCACTAGTGACTGATCTATATTCTGAGAATTCTCCCTCAACTTCCAGCTTCTGGTTTCTAGCCTATAACCAGTGTTTTAACTCACCTAGTCAGATTTTCCCTAACCCCAAAGTCTTCCAGCTTCCTAATAACTCTCCTGTGGGGAGCAGAGTCATAGGTCTTGCTGAAATCCATACAGTATGTCCACTGCTTGTCCCTTGTCCACTGTCCTTGTTATCCAATCAAAGAAATCAATTAGGCTGGTCTAGCAGGATTGCCTCAACATAAACCCTCATGGAGTCTGTTACTGTCCTGAAAGTTTACCAGTCTTTCCTTTAGAATGGTCTCCATGAGCTTCCCCACTATTGAGGTCAAACTAACCAGCCAATAATGACCCAGGTAATCTCTCAGCCCACCCTTAAGTAGCAGCTCTACATGAGCTATTCTCCAGTCCAGAGGAACCACTCTTGTTTCAAGAGAGGTATTAAGTAGGTCTGGCAGGGGGCCCACCAACATGTCCGCCAACTCCCTCAGAACCCTTGGGTGTATGCTATCTGGCCCCAGGGACTTATCCATCTTCAGGTCCATTAAACCCTTCTTCACTCTATCAATGCCCACCTCTCCATCCAAGGTTCCCTTCCATTAGCCCCCTCTTTCTCTGAGGGACTGGGTCATCCTTCTCTTTAGTCAAAGCTGAACAGAAATATTCATAAGTGCCTCCCTCTTTTTCACACCACCCTCAACCAGCTCCTCCCCCTTCTTCAGCCTGACTATCCTGTTGTTGATGACCCTCTTCTCCTTGATGTACTGGAAGAAGACCTTCTTGCCCATACTCACCCCTCAGTGAGCTGTAGTTTCTGCTTGGCCTTGGCCATTCATACTACCCTGCTCACGTCTTAAGCTTTGCTGTTGTATTGCTCCCTGTCCTTGTCTGTCCTGGAGCTTTTGTGCCTTTTAAAGGCAATCTTTTTGCTCTTTTTTTTCTTTAGGTGTTGTATACTCTTATACTGCCCCCTGCTGCTCCTCTGTGACCAATCCCATAGTCCCATCACCCAGCTTCTCTGGGGTTTACCTTTCTCTGTCATCCTCTGCCACAGGACTGTAGGGGGTGCCTGGTCACTGGTGTGAGGCCTTCGAAGGGCCAATAGTCATTCTGCAGCTGCTGGTGGTTTTCCTCTGATTTTCTCCCAGGACCAACGGACATACAATGGGCACAATGTGCATCCTCTGTCTCTGCAGAGATGCCCCTGGTGCCCTGAATGTGAAGACCCTTCTCTTGTGGAGATGGTTCACTTGTGCTGCCACCTGGATACCTCTAGGTGTCAGTCAAACAACAAGCCACAGCAACACCCCTCCCTGAGGAAGGAGTGCAGTCCTAGGGATGCTTGATCCTCTCTCCCTGGCCAGCCTCCCAGCGACCCATGTCCATTTCCAAACATGGGTTGCTAGCATGGTAGGAGATGAGGCACCTAGTGCTCCGGTCCTCCATGCCATTGGGCTGGCTTGCCTTTTTGCTCTTAACTGCCTGAACAACCTCTCTGTCAAACCAGCTGAGCTTCTTGGCTCTGGCATTTTAGATCTTCATTTCTGCACATGTATTAGTTGCTGTCAACAACCCTTCTTTGATGACAGCCGATTTCTGATCCACCACCATTTCTTTCTTAATTCCAGGGAGGTGCCCTTCCAGAACTCTCCCCCATCTTCTTATAGTCTGCCCTTCTGAAGTCTAGCACTCTTATCTTAGTTCTAATCTTCCCTTTGCCCATGTCCTGGTGATGCCACACCATGTTGTGGTCGCTATTTGCATTGGTGCTTCCACCATTACCTCCTGGACATGTGCACAATTTGTCAGAACCAGGTTCAGTATAGCCCTGTCCCTGCTAGGTTCTTGGATACATTGTGACAGGAATCCATTCTGGAATGCCTCCAGCAGCTCCTGTGTCCTGCTGCAGGATGTCAAAGTGATCGTCCAATCCACCCCATATAGATCGAAGTCTCCCATGTTTACTACATCCCCTTTGCAAACCACCTCCACCATTTTGGACCCCAGCTTCCTGTCTAGCTCCTCCTCCTGGTTCGACAGCCTGTACACAATTTATGCCCTGAGTTTACTGCCTTTTGATGGCTGCACCTGAACCCACAGCAGTTCTGTCAGTCCATCTGTTTCCTCTTTCCTAGTGCAGATGATGCCCTTCCCTTATGTACAGAGTCATTCCCCCACTACCTACCCCCCTTATCCTTTCTATATAGCTTGCATTTTCGAAGATGGAGAGATCCCCACCATGGTTAGGTGTGGCTACATCTCTGTGATGACAGCCATGTCCACTCCCCCCCCCCGCCATCAGTGTCTTGTGCTAGATCACCAAGTGCTTTCTCTTTCAGTGCCAGTATGGAGATCCAGAGAACTTTCTGGCACTGAGCTATGTGTGCCAAGTAAGCTGCCTGTCTCAGGATCAGATAAGCTAATGTATACACTTTTTTGGGCCATACTACCCCACTTCCTGGAATCTTTCTCAAGAAGCTAGGAGGATAAGAGCACTTTGACCTTGTCACAGGCTGCAGTCTGGAACACCCCCTCATGATCAGAATGGGTGCACAGGAACTCAAACCCCTGTTTGTTCACCTGATATTGTTTCTCAACTTTTCTGTTGATACCAGCAGCTGAAGTGGGTGCTGACAAGACTTTGCTAGTGGCTTTTTTGAAGGATTTGTTAATAGGAAGAAGCAACTTTCTTGTTCGAACAAGTCCCATCATAGCCATGTATTACACTTCCTCTTCATCTGCCTCAGTTTCACTGGAGGAAATGTTAAGGGTGTTTACCATGTGCCTTACAAAGGTGCAGTGACAGGTGAAGTCCTCTGAAGAACTAGGAGGAGAGCCAAATTCTTGTTCAGGAGAACCATCTGGTGCCAATGGTTCTCCTTCAATATCATCTTAATAATACATTCCAACTTCCTCCTCCACAGGCATTAGGAATGGCACCAGAACCTGTGGAAGGGGGCAGACATATTAATCGGAGCTCCCTTGACTTGGGAAGCCTGGAAAAACTGCCATGCCTTTGTCCTGTCCTCTGCTGAAGGCATTTCTTTTAAGTCAGCTGGCGACTCCTTTCCTTTTTCAGGACGAGGGACAGACACGTATTTCTTTTAGTTTTTTATTAGCAGGAACAGTCTTCCAGTGTCTGCTTAGAGGCTCTGTTATTTTTACTGGATTCAGGGTTCCACCTTTCAGGCACCCTGATTTCTGTACCATCTTTTGCTGGTCCATCTTTCTTTTATGTCCACTTTGACGAGGACTGCTGCTTACTTTGAGGGGATGGAGAGTCAACTGAGCCAATAATGCAGTTATTGAGAAATAAACTAAACACTTTTACAACTTGTTAAAAGTAAAAAAAAAGAAACCTTAAACCAGCGTGCAGTGAGGAGATGACTTTGAGGCAACTGCTTTTTTCAGCAGGGAAATAAATCTGACATTAGAAAGTAGGGGTGAGCATGACCATACAGCAGAGTCTGATTTTCATTCTAAAGATCCATCATTAGCATAAAGTTCCAAATTTCAAGGGCTGCTCATTCCTGGGGAATTATTGTAGTTGTTATAAACATAAGTAAGGGATTCTTGGGGTTAGAAAGGGATGTGAGAGAGGAGGCTAAGCACAGGAAAGCTAAGTACAGAGAAAGGGATGTGATAAAGGAGGCCACACACAGAAAAGTTAAGCACAAAGAAAGGAAGGTGTGCAGTAGAGGTCAAGCACAGAAAAGTTAAACAACTTTCTCACTGTCACATAGTGAGTAAGTAGAAGTAAAATGGGCATCTAACCCGACATTCCATGGTCACAGTTCTGTGCTGTAACTTTTGGGCTACACTTCCTCCTACAACATTATATATACTCAGAAGTAATGTTTAAATAAAGAACAGTTATTCACCCTAACAGTAGATCTTCGAGAGAATCTCCTCCATTGGGCCACACCTTTGGAACTGTAAGCCATCAGTGTCAGGAGCACTCTAAAATGTTTGCTAGCATGGGGCTACCCAAAATTATGTGCAACGTTGGCACCAATATAACTGAGGGTGGCCCAGTTTCTCCTCAGTTCTCCACCATAGAGAAGCTCGGAGGGCCTCTTACTGTGAGGAATCAGGAGGCCAGACCAGTACCAGGCACACAAGGAGAAGCATGGGACTGAAAATATAGTATAAATAAGGCACTCATGGGCACATCTGAACAAGGCAGTGGACAAACCTGCCTGCTGATACCTCAGAAAATGGAAGTAGGGTGGGTGCACTGTGGTCTAATGAAACAGATTGTCTTGAAGATCTATTGTTATGGTGAGTAACTGTTCTATCTTCAGAGGATATTTCCTCCATTGAGCTAGGGCCACTCCTTTGTATTTATTGCCAAGCAGTACACAAGGTACCCAAGAAGGATGCTAAAGTCTGATTTGTAATCAGGACAGAAGGCCTTGCAACACTGCAAGACCAAAGCCAGCATGTTTATGAAAGATGATGTCTAGCCTGTAGTGCTTAGTTAAAGTAGGTACAGTGATCCATTTAGCAGCAACATATATATCAGCTGCTGAAACAAGCAACAGAAGTAGCCATACCATGTGTAGAGTGGCCATGCACAGCACCAGGAAGTTCCTTACTGCATTTTCTATGAAAAAATTCAATGCAGTTATCCAGCCATTTGAACAAGCACTGTTTAGACACAGGTGCGCCCTCCTTCCCAGGGGTGAATGAAACAAAGAGCTGAGAGGACTTTCTGTAGTCCTTAATGCAATCAAGATAGAAGCACAGTGTTTATGTACATCAAGTGAATGAAGCTTGCTTCACCCTTGTTAGCATGCTGGGGATAATACACAGGAAGGTTTACGGTCTGATTCAGTGTGAAATCAGAGATCACCTTAGGTAGAAATGAGGCTTGGTCCGCAAAGACACCCTGTCCTTGCAGAAAATCAATAAGGAGGCTCATGCATCAGAGCCTGAAGTTTGGAAATCCTATGAGCAAAAGTCATGTTGACCAAAAAATGAAAATAACATAATCACCGTAATTCTTGATCTTCCAGAATATCTTCACCATTCAGTTACACTGATGGTTCTAAGCTGGAAGAACCAGGACCCTATGTGAGCAAAGTGTTTTGCAGCTTACAGAGGGGACTGATGTCGGTGCCAGTGCTGCCCACAAGACAGATATAGTGATGTCACACAAGGAGCTGGACAACAACCAATGCCACCTACCTCTTCTGTTCTGTTTGCCAGGAGAGAAAACAAGTGGAAGAGGAAAAGAGAGAGAGAGAAGACTATAGACTGCTAGCCCAAAGGGATAGGAAAAGATATTGGATATAAAAATTATAAACACAATAAAACCCAATTACCAATTTAGTAGAGCTAAGGGTTGGGCTTAAGGGTGGCACAATGTTAGTAGGTATAAAAGCCAGAGCCTATCTCAGCCACCTGGACAGGAAGATGAAGAGAGAGGGGCAGCAACCAAGACATATAGCTCTTCCTGATACAAGAAGCCCAGGGAACCTCAGACTAGTGAAGAGAGCAGGATGCCAACTTAAGTCTTTGTGCTCCCAAGAGGACAAGAATTTAGTGTGGAGACAATTCCCAAAAAATCTGAAGAGGAGCCAGTAGCAATTGTGAGTGAGCAGAGTTGAGAAGCACAAGAAAACTATATTCTTGCCATTACAAAGACGTGAAAAAAATGATATATGTATGTGAAAATGAAAAATATAATCCTGACAGCTAGGTGTGGGGTAAGTGCCCAGATAACGATCTGAGAAATACAGAGTAAAAAATGCTACTGTTCCTGCCACTCCCTGTGATACAGGAAGGGTTGAAGCAACATGTTGCTGCAAACCTAGAAGCTGCCATCTGAGGCTTGGAGGCACAGACAAGGTAAGTCAATATTGTAACAGCAGCCATAGTGATATGCCTAGGAGATATTCCTAGTAGGGAGAGGGAGGGGACTGAAGTAAAAAAAAGGGGAATCTAATTGTCTTTTTTTTTTTTGCCGGGAAGACTGTACAGAAACCCACATCCCAATATTTTTTTGTTTTTTCAAAACTAAGTTTTATCCACAAGAGGGAAAAAACAGAATGTTGGAAGATGATAAGATGGCCTATTTTAAGTGTAGTATTTTTAAGAAATGGAGCTGAGCCTCGAAGGGAGAGGCAGAGCTATAGGAAAGTGGTAAGAAGTGCCAGTGTGCAAAGCACAACAGGGTGAGCTACCCAGAGGCCCTGGCTCTTACTAGAGCTATCCTTCGGTTTCAAGAAGAATGGATTCAAGGTGCTGGGGTAGCAGGTGATAGCAGAAAGGGTGCTCAAGAGAAGATCAGGAGGAGGGAGGAGTAGCAGAGAGAGAGAGTAGAGGAGCAGGCAGAGCTGTCGGATACAATTTCAGGTGTTGGCTGAGAAGTCATGGAGTAGAAAGGAGAGTAAGAGCTGGGAAAAGGCAGAGCAGATGTTTAATGGGAATGAATTCCATAGTCTGGTGATTTTACTGAAGAGAGAGCAAGGGAGTGATAGCCAGAGTTGCCAAGGGTGTAAAAGAAGGGTGGGGGTGGAGACGAGAGAGGTAAGGTGGGAGGGGAGGGAGAGAGTCTAGCCAGTATTTAAAGATAAAGGTGGTACAGTGAGCGAAGCATCTGAATTCATGGGAGGGGAGGGAGAGGGAGGAAGAGAGGAAGCAATGGTAGGTGTGGGGCAGAAAGTCCAAAGCAAAATGGCAGAAGAAGTAAAAGAGGGGGTCTAGTCTGGCTAGGGTAGTCCTAGGAGCAGCACTGTAGATGATGTCACCAAAGTCAAAGATGGGGAGAATCATTTTTTGGACAATAGCTTGGTGAGGAGGAAGAGGGATGCACCCTCTATTCCTATGTAATGCACTGAGTTTAGGGTGACATTTTTGTGGATGGCACTCACATGTCCAGAAAAGTCCAGGTGACAGTCAAACCAGACTCCTAGGTACTTGAATGAGGGAACATTATTAATTGTGGAGGGAAGGCAGTAAGCTTTGAGAGCTTCTGTCTGGTGCCTAAGGTTATGGAAATGGTTTTCTTGGTATTGAGTGATAACTGATTAGACCAGAACCACTGCTGGATGTTGTTGAAGTCCAGCTGGAACATGGCTATCAGATCAGAGGGGGATGAACCAGAGGTAAATAGTACCACATCAATAGTGTACATGAGGATGGATGCAGAGGAGCAAGCAGCAGAGAGGTCATTTAAGAAGACTCAAAAGAGTATCGGACAAAGGATAGACCCTTGGGAGACATCAATTCTGATACGGGGATGGGGGAACAGGTAGGAAGTCTCCAATTCTAACAGATTGAGTCCTACCCTCAAGGTAGGGCAGAACTAATTAGTAAAGGAGTCGGAGAGCCCCGCTGCCTTAAGCTTGCCAAGGAGAAGGAGATGGCTATGGTGTCAAAGGCTTTGACCAACTCAACAAAGATGGCTGAGGTGATGAGGTCCTGATTCATGCCTGAGAGAATGCCATCAGTGAGCCTTAAAAGGGAGGAAGAGGAGGTGGTGGAGTGGACCACCTGGAAGGGGGTGAAGAAAGAGGTGGAGTCAAGGAAGGGGGAGAACTGAGCCAACACTAGGTGTTCTTGTAGTTTAGCTAAGGTGGAGAGCAGGTAGATAGAGCTGTAGCTGATCAGGATGGGAAGAGTCTGTATGACAGTGACCTATTTCCTGGCATTGAACATAGAGGCAAGGGAGAAAGAGGGTTTAAGAAGGGAGGTAACAGGTAATGCAATGGCAAGGGCAGAGAGATGGAGGAGTTGGGATCAAGACCATCAGGGCTCTTGCCCTTAAGAGGATTAAGAGCTAGGAGAGCCTTGAGGGTATCAGCAGTAATGACAGGAGTGAAGGAAAAGGGGGGAGATGGGGTCATAGAGTGAGGGGTGTGGGAAGATGGAGGTGAAGAAAGAGTTAAACTCTGAGTCAACAGAGAGGGGGTCAGACATTTGTGTGTTACCTACCTTGAGAACCAGGAAGGAAGATTGGGGTGGTGGAGAGAAAAAGGTGCGGATGACCGTCTAGAACTTGGAGGGGAGATTAAGGTTGTTCTGGAAGGTGGAGGAGAAGTATTCAACCTTGGCAAGCCTAGTTGTTCTGGTACATGCATTGCAAAGGACTCGGTACTTAAATAAATCAGCAGGAGAGCCAGAGAACATAGGAGTCTTCCAGGCAAGATTACGTGCACATAGACAGGACAGTAACTCAACAGAAATCCAAGGGTGGCTGGAACCTCAGACCCTGGTTTTCTTAAGGGGGAGCATGTCAATTCCAAATTGAGAGGAAATTGGTACTGAAATAGTTAAGGGCAGAGTTAATAGAGCTGGCAGATAAGATGGGTGATCATCACCATGGATACTATGGCATATTTTTACACCAAATTTTCAGCATAGAAACATAGAAACATAGAAGTTGACGGCAGATAAGGACCGCAAGGCCCATCCAGTCTGCCCATTTCTTTTTCTACCTTATAAATGTGCCATTGGCCTTTGTCAGTGACCTATCTATTCATAGTCATTTGTATTGCTCCTTATGCCTATCCCATGCATGTTTGAAGCCCTGCACTGTAGTCATAGCTACCACTTCTTGTGGTAAGCCATTCCATGCATCTACTAATTCTTTCTGTGAAAAAGAATTTCTCACATTCTCTTAATGGCCTCCCTCTAATCTCATGCTGTGTCCTCTTGTCCTGCTATTTTTCTTATATTTAAACATGTTAGACTCTTTCTACCTTTGTTTATGCCCTTAAGGTGTTTGAATGCCTCTGATCAGATCACCTCTCTCCCCTTTGCTCAAGGGTATATATTGAGCTCCTTAATCTGTCCTCATATGTCTTCTGATGCAGTCCCTGCACCATTTTGCTGTTGCTCTCTGGACTGCCTCAATTTGGTTAATGTCCTTTGAGGTGTGGCCTCAATACTGCACGCAGTACTCAGATGGGGCTAACCAATGCTTTGTACAGAGGGATTATTACCTCCCTCTTCACGACTTGTGATACCCCTACTAGTATACCCTAACATCCCCTAGCCTTACCTACTGCTTAGAGGTCTGCTTGGATGATTTCAGGCCATCAGTGATGATGATCCCCAAGTCTCTTTCTTCCTTTGTGACTGCTAGCAACTCCTCCCAGCCTATAAGTGGCTTCTAGGGTTTCTCCCTATTGCATGATTTTGCACTTCTTGCATTAAATCCCAGTTGCCACTCTTCTGACCATTCTGCTAGTTTATCCAGATCTCTTCCCATTCTGCCCACCCCATCTGGATCATCTACTCTGTTGCAGATCTTGGTGTCATCTGCAAACAGACAAGCTTACCTTCTAGTCCATCTTAGGTCACTAATGAAGATGTTGAATAGGACTGGCCCCAGGACTGATCCCTGAGGTACCCCACTTGTGACTTGCATCTCTTCTGACTGTATACCATTTACCACCACTCTTGTTTTCTGCCAGTCAACCAGTTTGCCACCCAGTTGACCAACTTGACCTACCCTGAGCCTACCTAGCTTATTTATCAATCTTCTATGTGGAACAGTGTCAAAGCTTTGCTGAAGTCAAGGTAGGCGACATCAACTGCTCCCCTTGGTCCACCACTCTGGTTACCCAGTCAAAGAAATCTATGAGTTAGTCTGACAGGACCTTCTTTTGTAAACCCATGCTGTCTTGGATCCTGTCCTATGGATTCCAGGTGTTTCACTATCCTTTCCTAAGGTGCCTCCATAATCTTGCCCACTACTGAGGTAAGACTGACGGTCTGTAGTTCTCCGCCTCCTCCTGCTACCACTCTTGTGGAGTGGGATCATGAGCCTTCTCCAGTCTTCTGGGACCTCTCCTGTGCTCAGAGACTCACTAAACAATTCTGCTAATGGCTCTGCTAGTTCCTCCTTTAGCTCCTTAGGTACCCTGGGATGTATGCCATCAGGTCCCATTGCCTTATCCACCTGAGCTTAGCAAGCTCTTGTAGGACCCTTTCTTTTGTGAAGTGAGTAGTGCCACCTCCCTCCCCTGTGTCCATGATGTTGAGCTGTGGGCTCCTTGCCTTACTCTTCAGTAAATACTGAGCAAAAGTATTTATTTAGGATAGATGCCTTTTAAGGGTCCTCCTCCCTACTTCTTGCTCCCTTTTTCTCCATTGTTTAGTAATACCCCTCTGGACTTTCTCCTTTCACTAATGTATCTATAGAAAGTCTTGTCACCTTCTTTTACTGTTCGTGCTAGTGTTTCTGTTTGGGACTTTGCCTGCCTTACTGCCTTGCCTGCTCCCTTAGGGCAGTTTGGTATGCCTCCCTATCTTCATCCCGCTGTGTTCCTTATATTTCCTGAAGGCCAGCCTTTGGCTCTGACCTTTTCTGCTACTGTATTTGAGAACCAAAGTGGTTTCCTTCTTCTTTTGCACTTCCTTTTCTGTCTAACACAATGGGATGTTGCTTCAAGTATTGCATCCTTAATGCTTGCCCACTTTGCCTGTACCTCCTCACCTGTGTTTCTTTTGCCAGGGCTAGCTTAACTCTGTTGGCCATCTTATCAAAGTCAGCTCTCTGAAGTCCCATATTTTGCCTTGGAATGGGATGATTTAGATGTAGTAGCCAATTGAACCATACCATGTGATGGTCACTGGCTCCCAGGTGACCTTCTACCTGAGATCTGTGATCCCTTCTTTGTTAGTCAGTACCTAGATCTAGGATAGCCCTGTCTCTTGTGGGTTGCTGTACCAGTTGTTTGAGGCCCTCCCGCAGGGAATCCACTATGAGTCTAGTTCTGGCAGATGTTCCTGCTGGTATTGACCAATCTGTATCTGGCATGTTGAAGTCTCCCATTATCAGAACCTCCTTTAGCTGTCATGTTTTGTATATCTTCTAACAGTAATGTGTCTATGTCCTCCCCTGGTCTGGGGCCTGTAGACAACCCAGTTCTTATGGCTGTCCCATTTCCTGTTTCAGGGTGACCCACAGTTCTTCTGGCTCCTTATGTGTATTCTGAATTTCTGTAGCTTTGATATTTTCATTAACATACAGGGCCACTCCTCCCCTTTTGCACTCGGTCTCTTCTGAACAATACATAGCCAAGTACTGAAGTCTCCAAGTGTGGTTACTGGTAAACCACATCTCACTAATTGCTACTATGTCCAGTTTAGCTCTGACATTATTGCCTGCAGGTCTGGGATCTTATTTCCCAGGCTGTGGGTATTTTTGTGTACAGGATTTTCCATTGGCCAGATTTTGGTGTGTTAGTTGTTGGGTGAAGTTTGGATTACCCTGTGCATCGTATGGGGAGACAAACCTTTTTCTTACCTGGTGATGCAAATGAATGGCAAACACGCTGAATTCCTGTTTGACTACTAGCTGAGGGGAGGGGTGTTCTTCCTATTCGACGTATGGGGTGCTGCACCTCTCCCCATTTGCTAGTTTAAATATTCTGCAAAGACGCTAAACTTCTGCCCCAATGCACTGACTTCTCTTTAGTCAGATGCAGTCCATCAAATTTAAAGAACTCATAGGCCTTCTTATTACTCCTACCTAATGAACCCTTAGGGGAAATTAATACCACTAACATGTCATTCTGTGCCACTGAAACATAATTCCTGTCACAGGTATGAAAACACATTTGGCCAATATTTTTAAAAAAGAACAGTTGTCACATTCATGAGGCACTGTGAAGAAATGGCTATATTAAAAATTTGGGATCAAAATATTGAAAGTTACAGTTAATGAGCCTGCATTTGCAAATTTCAATGAGGGCTCAAAACTTTGTTGTGTCTTAATATTTTTATGTCAAATTTTCAAGATAGCCTTCCCTGCCAAATTATCTTTGGATGAGAGGTCAAATGGGGTACCGGGTGGCTCTTGACCCCCTGCACTGCAAAAGTGAACAGAACCTTGGGGTTGAGGTGCCAGACAACCGGGCAGACCTCCCTTGATGAAAAGCCAAATTCTTCAGTTTGCAGCAAGGAGTACAGAACTGAGAACCTCGGAGGGGTTGGTCGGCAGCTGCACAAGAAGCAGCTGAATCTTGTAACTGTTTTTTCTTGTTGCCAGCCCTTTGTCCCCTGACTTCGGATACCAAGCCCTGTTGGCACCAAACTGTCATTTGAACAAGGCAGTAGTGCCTATTGGCCACAGAGACTGTGACGCTTGGGCAGCCAGGGACTTAAAAGGCTGTCCCTATATCCAATTTGCCAGCCAAATTATCCTCAGATGAGAGCTCAAATGGGGGAGCAGGCAGCTCTTGCTCCCCTGCACCACACAAGTGAACAGAACCATGGGGTTGAGGTGCTGGATAACTGGGCGGACCTCCCCCGATGAAAAGCCAAAGTTGTCGTTTTGCAGCAAGAAGCACAGAACTGAGAACCTCAGAGGGGCTGGGTGGCAGCTGCACAAGAAGCAGCTGAATCTTGTAACTGGACTACCAGTGGCACCCAGCTCTTATCGAAGGGTGCACAGTCCAAGCCTTATGTCTGATTGCTAGCCTAACTCAATTTTGTCAGATTGTCATCCTAATCTTATATTGTCTACTGTCGGATTTCTGTCTCGACATGGGGAACCCTGTGCAACAAACTAAGAAAGTGTCACCCCTCTTGCTCATATGCACAATCACCTTTGGGATCCTCTCCATACATAGCATCCCCTGGTATTCAAGAGCCAGAGCTCCTATCATGGGAGCACCCTGGGGCACTAGTATCTAGCTGGTGGGGTCTGATTTCACATTCTCCAACCTACTAGCTGTAGGCAAACCCCCACCCTGGGTTCTCTGCAGTCTTGACCTTAGGTGCTTCCTGAGCCCTGCCCTAATGATCAAATGTTATGGCCGCAAATCACTGACCAAGGAGGGATCCCCTCCCTTAAGGCATCTCCTTTGGCTTCTACTGGTGACCCTAGCACTAGCGGGTGACATCGAGCCAAACCCTGGACCACCATGTTGAAGCACCCCCTCTGCGGTGGGCTGGTCGACTATCAAAGGGCTAAAAATAGCCCATCTTAACATTCAGAGCCTCTTGCCAAATTTGACTGAACTTCACATTTGGGTCACACATCACAGCCCTGACATCCTTGGCATAACAGAAACTTGGCTCAAACCTACCACACCAAATTCTGTGTGTGCCCTCCCTAGGTATGATCTCATTAGGTGGGATCATCCTGGGAAAAAGAGGTGGGGTGGCATCCTGGTCTATTACAGGAGCCACCTCAACCTATCAGTTTTACCTGAACAATAGCCAGTGCAGTCACCCTGAGAAGTACTACACATGGTACTACTGCTTGGGATGACTAAAAAGTTACATGAAATATTTTCCTACAATCCTCCCATGGGGGGCGTCTAGAGGGACTGTCTATCCTCTTTGACACTGTGGGTGCTGTGACCCAACAAAATAAACTAATCATCCTAGGTGATCTAAACCTAAACTGGCTTGGTAGTAATACCAAAGCATTTGAGCCACTGCTTGTGGGTCTCTCCCTATCGCAGCTTATCAAGGATTCTACCAGGTGCTCACCCAGTGGTGGAGTGAGCTCTCTTCTGGACTGGATCCTAACAAACAGACCAGAAAGGATCAGTTCATCGGGCATCTTTTCAGACTCTATCTTTGATTACTCCCCAGTGTTCTATGTGTGGAAGATTCCATCCCTGAGAATTCTGCACAAAATCATTCAGGGCAGAGACTATTCCAGGTTTGATCTTGGTGCCTTTCATGATGATTTCCAACACACTGACTAGTTAGCAGTATGGAATACCCAGGACTCCCCATCCGCGGTCAATCAACTCCTCATCTCTCTTAGGACCCTGCAGGATAAACACGCCCCCCTTATCAGATGAAGGGTGAGGGGATCGGCCACCAAATGACTACATGGTAGCCTCCTTGTCCTCCTGAAGCTCAGAGATAAGAGATGGGCAAAAATCAAGGCCACGGAGGATCAGGCTGTTTTTCAGAAGTACAGGAAACTCAGAAATGAGTGCAAGAGGAGCATAAGGCTGGCTAAGAGTGAGTTCTGCAAGACTGCCTTGCTGAACTCTGCCAGAGACCCACAAGGTTCTGGAGAAACATTAAAAACATAGTTAGTGGTTCCCAGAGTGCTGAGACCTCTGACATGACTATTGATGGTGCCAGCTGCAACAACTCGATGACTATAACAAATACCTTTAACCTGTACTTTTCTGATCTGTCTGCTTTCACCTCATTATTCCCCCTAGGTGGAGGTGAGAATGGTGTACAGGTCCCAGTGCCACCACCACCTCGTCTGCCCTTTCATTTCAGGGTGGTGATGGTAAATGAGGTGCAGAGACTACTCTTGGGCCTCTCCTCCTTCTCGAGTGCTGGTCAGGATGGGCTGGAACCGAATCTTCTCAGCCTTGGTGCCCCTTAGCTTGCTCCACTGGTGGCACACATCTTCAATTTGTTCCTGTCATCGGTTGTTATTCTTGACATATGGAAGGTAGCCAGGGTGGTACCAATCCTTAAATAGGGAAACCCCAAATTAATAGAGAACTATCGCCCAATATCCATTCTATCAGAGGTCAGTAAACTTCTTGAGCAAGTATGACAGGGCAACTCTCGGAGTACTTGCAATCACACAACCTACTGTCACCCATGCAGCATGGGTTCAGGAAAGGGCACAGCACATCCTCTACCCTTGTCACTGTCTCATCACAGATCAGGGTGGCCATGGACCAAGGCAAATTATTGGGAGCTATCTTTATAGACCTATCCAAGGCCTTCAATCTAGTTGATCATGCCATGCTCACCACACAGCTTAGATCTCTTGGTCTATCTTCTGCTGTGCTCAGCTGATTCTCCAATTATTTATACGGCAGAACACAACTGGTTAAATATGGCAAGGTGCTCTCTGGCTCTATTCCCGTAACCATGGGTGTCACTCAAGGCTCTGCCTGAGGCCCCTGCTATTCTCCATCTTTGTAAACAATCTCTCCACAGCCACTGTACACTGTAAGCCAATCCTCTATGCTGATGATCTGGTCATCCTGACATACTCCACAGAGATGGGGGTCATCAATCGCCATCTGAGTGAGGACCTGGAGAACATTCAGTCATGGATCTCAGCCCACAAGCTGGTCCTCAATCTTAAAAAAAAACAGGCCATGCTCTTTGGGTCTCAGGCCAAGTTCAAGGCCTCCCCCATGCTGTTCTGTGCCCCAGGTACAGACGGTACCCCAATCCCTGTCACTGACAACTTCAAATACCTCGGGGTGATGCTGGACCTGCAGTTGGACCTTGGCTGCCATATCCAGATTACATGCAAGAATGTCAACTGCAAACTGGGTCTGGCTTACAGAGCCAAATACAACCTTACCCTGCTGGCACGTGTTGCCCTTGCCCAAGGGGTGCTCCTCCCATCACTCTGTTATGGGCTCCTGTTGTTTGCCTGCTCCACCAAAGCTCATCTCTCTAGGTGGTCTACTGCCAACAACAATGTCTGCCACTTTGCTCTCGCTGCCTCCCCGTCTCACCCACCATTGTGACCTCTACAGCAAACTAGACTGGCTGTCCCTTCAAATCACATTGACTATGTTCTAGGGTGCTTCATGGAAAAGGTACTTGGCACTGGCACCCCCCTGGAGCTGGTAAAATTCTTCATCTGGCTGCCTCATCATCATCCTATCCTCTCAGGTCTCAGGGGTCTGTCTTGCTTAAGGTACCCACCACCCGGACTCAAATGGGAGGTAGGGATTTTGCAGCCAGCGCCCCTAGAATGTGGAACACTTTCCCTGCCCATATCCCTGCCGCCCCCTCATGGGGCTGCCTTCGCTCCTCCCTATGGAATCACCTCAAACTCACCTCAGCCTGTGGGTGCCCAAAACCCCCATGATCTAACATTATGCTCCTCTCCCCTGGACATATTCCCTTGACAAAAGGGGCGTATGCTGTATATAGTGTGTAGCTGCTACATCACAACTGTGCCTTCTTTACTGCTCTTAGTGGCAACATGTCTTACTCTGTTGTGTTCATAATGAACAAAACTAGGCCATATGATGGCTTGTAAATTGCCTTAATCTATGTTATGTTGCCCTCGACTTGTAAAGTGTCTAATTCTGTATTATGTTGCTCTCTCATGACTTGTAAGCTGTTCTTAAGCTGTACCATGTCGTCCTATGTATCTTCATCTGTAATTCCTGTACTCTCCTGGGTCATACCTGAAAATAGGCAATTGTCTTGTCTAGAGTACTTACCTGGTTAACAAAAGTGAAATAAATAAATAAATAACCCCACCTCATGAACAATTTGTGCAGTGACTGAAAAATCACCTTTTAGGACAGATTTTCCTAATTTAACTTTCATTGTTCAGGAGGTGGTGTCCCAAAGAAGGCATGTTGAAAATTTGGGACACAAATATTCAAAAGTGGCCAAGTTATGCCACTACATTCACAAACCCTGTTAAACTATATTGAACTGCATGCCTGATTTCTTCAGCTTTGAAGAGTGAAGATGTATTTGTGGTCAACAGAGGATTACGGCATTGGATGCACAGTGGGTAAGTAAGAGCATGGGGTGCTGAGTAGGAGGGTCAATGTGAGGAGTAATAGTGCAATAGACATCAGTGAATTGTTGTTGTTTTTTTACAGGGTTTGAAAAAAATAAAGCAATGAGGGACATTTTTCTTAATTTCAGATACATTCCAGCACTGGGATTGGGCAACCCGAAGTCGAGCTTCTTGGGGAATAGGGGCAGGTGACCTGGAAGGGAGGGGGTCAAGAGAAGCAGTACCGGGGGTGGGCACCCCAGACAGCTTACATTTTAAAAATAGATATAATATATATATATATACAGTATGTAACCCTCCTGTTACCTGGGGTTACAAGAATCCCAGTTAGACCTAGTGGCAGGAAGGGAAGGCAGCTTGCGAAATTCCAGTTAAATGGATTTCACCCTGTCTCACTCTGTTCTCAGTCTCAGCTGAGACTGAGGGATGACATCATTTTAAAACTATCGTAGCTGCATAAGCCACTTTGGAATGTTGCAGCTAGGGAAGTTAGAATAGAATGTAGGGAGGTTTTGAAGTAGTCTGTAGTAGAGTGTTGAAAAGGGAAGAGGTGTGCTGCAGCTGCAGGCCCTCATAGCCCTCAGCTCTGACAAACAGCTATATTTTTGTTTGAGGTGTGTGTGTTCTCACCTGAAGAGGAACACAAGAAGAGCCAAGTGAAATGGTAGAGACCAATTACAAAGGTTCAGGGCCCTATCCCTGTGGGGATGGGGGGAGGGATTCAGCCTACTTCCAGGGGGCAATCTCCTGGCCTAGCTAGAGGAGGAAGAAGAAGCTGCCTAAATCTAGGTTTGTGCTGAGGTACCAGAAGTTTTGTTGAGATTTCTTTGAAGAGAAAAAGCCTGTGGGGCACCTGCAACCAAGGGGTGAGTTTGCTCTGCTAAAGGGCCAATGTGTTTTCACCTGGGACAAGATGAATTTAAGTGACTGCTACTGTGAGGTCAGGAAAAGACAGCCATGTACAGTTTTGAAAGTTGTGGGAATTGGACTGCTTAACTCTGTGGGGGTCTAGAGAAATTGACAGAGTCACTAACTAAGTATGTTTCGAGTACAGCTCATGTGGGATGGAAGAAACAGTAGATTAAATGTGACATACATTTAAAGAGAATCTACAAAGTAGCATCTTCAGAGATGAGGTGTTGAAATCTAGAGGAATGGCTGGGTATGATTTATGGGAGCAAGAGGTGGGAGACCCCCCCCATCTGGCGTGACCGGAGTCACCTCTACAGGTTCGCTTTAGGACACCTGATTGCTTTCTCTCAGGTACTTGGCCAGTGCCTGAGGAAAGTACCCAGACTTGGGATTGTTGAAGAAGATTCTCTGATGGAGCAGAAGGGCTCGTAGGTGGTTTAGGGAGCCCTGCTTGCCAGCTTCATAGTAGCAGAATTGAATGTGGGTGATTATTCAACGATCAATAGTCCTCTTAGATGCTGGCTTACCTTTGCCCACTTTATCACATGTAAGGACCAGCTGTGAGTGGGAGGACCTGAGTTCCTTAGTGCAGTCCAGATAGTAACTGACAGCCCTCTTGACATACAGACTGTGGAGCATTTGCTCACCAGAACTGAATTCCTCTAAAGAATACTGGGAGAGTGATGGACTGGTTTAAATGAAACTTGGACACTACTTTGGGAAGGTATTTCCTGTCCGCTCAAAGGATACCTTGTCTCTGTGGAAGGTAATGTAGTTGGAGTCAGTGCAGAGTGTCTACAGCTTGCACACTCTCCTGGCAGAAGTTATGGCCACCAAGAAGACTGACTTCCAGGTGACATACTGTACTTCAAGGTTTGTAGCAGCCATGGTCTCAAAGGGAGGTTCCATGAACTTGGCTAGAGAGAGGTTTAGATCCCAGGGAGGGACTGGTTCCCTAACAAGTGGATACAGATGCAGCAGACCCTTAAAAAAACTTCTTGAAAATGGGGGTGAGAAGCCACTGTTTTTTCATTACCAATTGAAACATAGGCAGAAACAGCCACCAGCTGCACTGCAAGGGTTGAGAGCCTGAGGCCCCAAACCTGCAAATGAACCAAGTAGTCCAAAAGTAGGGGCAGGTCAGCCTGCAAGGGGTTGAGCTGCTGAGGAACACACTACAGAAAAATGTTTCCATTTGGAAGCATATGTCTTTCCAGTAGCAGGTTCACTGGAAACCCTGAGGACCTTGAGGATCTCCTCTGAAAACTAAAAATCAGAAAATTCTAATTCCTCAAGAACCAAGCCTTGAGATGCAGTGATATGAGGTTTGGAATAGTCATTTTGCCCGGAGACATGGTCAGCAGATTGTGTCTCTCAGGGAGGTAAATGGCTGTTTGGTGGAAAAAACGGTGGCAGAAGCTACTGGAGAGAATGGAAAGGAAGTATATAGGAACTTCCCTGACCAGACCAGGATCAGAACATCCATGGGAACTGAACCTATTACTGTAGACCTGCAATAAAACAGAGGGAGCTGATAATTCTATTGGGAACTGAATAGGTCTATTACCTGTGTGCTTCATCTCCTGAAACTTGTGACTAGCACTTACTTGTTCAGAGATCATTCATGATTCTCCTGGCTAATCCTGCTGAGGAAAGCTGCCAAGACACTGTCCTTCTCTGTAATATATACTGCTGAGGTCTGAATGCTCTGTGAACCTCTGAAGGGACTACATACCACTTAGAGTTAGGAAGGCACAAGTGAGCTCCCCAGTCTAGAAGGCAGGCATCTGTTATCAAGTCAACTGTGGGACTTTGTTGTTGAAAATGGTTCCCTCTCTGAAGATGTCTCTTTCTTTTCACTGGTCCAGGGCTCGTAATAGAGTTTTCATGACAGGCACCATACCTGGATGAGGGTGTTACTTTTGGGACTGATGGTCCCTTAAGCAATACTGGAACTTCCTCATTTGAATCTAGCCCCCAGTATTGCAGCTGTGGTGAAGGCCATATGGTATAGAAGCAGAAGAAAACACCTTGTTGGCATGAGATGGACCAGGATGAAGGAGCTTGCCAGACATAGAAAGCTTTCCCTTCTTACTTAAGGTAGGTATGCCTGCCCTGGATGGCATCCAGCCCTGCTCCTATGAACTCCAGTACCAGTACTGGCTCTGTTTGGGACTTTTGAACATGTATGAGAAATCCAAGTGTCGCCAAGGTGCTCTGATTTAACTGGAAAGAATCCTTGACCTGCTAGTGAGATCTTTCTGTGACCAGCCAGTTGTCCAGGTAAAGAAAAAAGGCAGCCCATAACATGGGCATCAACAATTGAGCACTTGCTATAATGGCGACTTAGTCCCGGTGCATGTTGATGGAGCTACTGCTGAGGAAGGACAACTGGATGGGGGAGGTTGGCACATACAGCGACAGGACTTGGCTATATGTATATGTGCACAGGGGGGCGAGAGTGATAGAATGGAAGGATAGTTGGCCTAGCATGGTTGACTTGGGGCTGCCGAGCTGGCTGCATAGCATGGTGGGTGGGTGGCAGCCTAAAGCTGTGAGGATTCTGGGTCTGGGTCTGGGTGTGCCTACATGTTTGTGTACCTAGCCCGAAATTATTTTTTTGTCCAGTTTTTGCTCCCCGACATGCACTCCCTGAGTTAAGAGAATCCTTTAGTTAGGTGTAGGAGGCCCTGTGCCCCTGCATGAACATTTAAAATCTAAGTCCCTGGTGCCATTTTCTTGTGCACCGGAGGTGTACATTGCCAAAATTGATTTTTGGTGATGTACACTTGCCCTGCTGCTGATCATGATTGTGCTTTTGCCCTAATTACATAAATTCAGAAAAAACATCGCTCCTTGCCTTTTGAGGTGTGCTACCACTATGACCAGCACTTTGTTAGCACTGTGGGGATAGATGATAGTCCAAAGGGAAGGTCTATGAACTGGTAGTGACCAGAAGGCAGCCTGAACCTTAAGTATTTCTTGTAACTAGACCTGAGTATGATGTGAAAATAAGCATCTTTCAGTCTCAGAGAACCCATCCTGTTTCCCTGCTGCAGGGATGACTTTATTGTGAACAGGTAGATCATTGCGAATTGTCATTTTCAAGTGTTGGGAACCTGAGGTTCAAAATGGCTCACCACTCCCCATTTTTGTGTGTGTGTGAGAAAATAACTTGAGTAAAAGCCTTTTCCCCCCACTAGGAAGGAGAAATCTTTCTGCTGCTCTTGCCTGCAGCAACTAGTTGACCTCTGACCTCAGCAGAATTCTTCCTGTTGGGGTGGGGTGTTTGTAGTTTCTGAGAACCTGCCACCTGGGACATCTTCTGAACTGCAGAGTGAGTTCTTGGCTCCCTTCTTCCATTAACCATCTGTCTGTGGCAATGGTTTCCCATTCCAGGAAAACATTAGCCAACCTTCCTACCACTGGCAATGGATAAGTGACCCAGGCAACTTGTCAGGGGTTCTGTCTGGGCTGAGTCTTAGGCACTGGGACTAGAGCAGACTGTTTGAAAACTTTCCTGACTCAAGTCCTAAAGAAACTTCTTATCTGAAAGATGTTGAAGGGCATGAATGAATGGTGATAATAGCCCCTTCCCCCACCTCCCCCTCCATGATGCCTGTAGGAAGTGGAGTCCTTTTCCTTCTCAGGGCTAATTTTATAGATGGCCTTGTACAGTTTCAGCTTTGTTATTTGGAGTTGTTCTGACATGGAGAATCTATGGCCTTTGCTTGGGTGTCCTGGTGCAGGTCAGTGGTTCTGAGTTAGGACAACCTTCTTAGAGATATGGTGTGGACCATGACCGTGAAAGCATTGTCATTGATATCCACAGCCATATGGCTGGAATATGGTTGGAATTTGGTAGCACTCAAGTAGATTTGACTGTGTCTTCCAAATTTAATGCCAGGTCCCCTGAGGCCTTCTTTCTCATGGACAACGCCGGGATGAATAGGGCTTTCTGGTACTAGGCAGTACAGGCCTTGTTAACTGCCTGCCTCAATAGCAGAGAAGCAGCAGAATGAACCTTCTTACCCATAATGTCTAGCTTCCTGGATCCCTTGTGTCACTGGTAGCCACCTGGACTGCTCCCTCATGATCTACTCAGTGGGTGCTTCTTTAGAATTTTCTTGCCATCTGCCTCACAAAAGAACAGTGGGAGCAAAAATATCCTCCAGCCCCTGAGAATGAGAGTCAAACTCTTGTTCAGGGGAATCATCGAGTTCAGTTTCCATTCCTTCCTATTCATCATAATTAAAATTCAGTCCCCTGGCCCTGAGGAGCTAAGAGGACAGACACTGTAGGGGGGAGCCAGTATGCCCATTAGGGACCCCATAGTAGAAAGAACTGCCAAGCTTCAGTCATGTACAGAGTACTGTCTTGCTTTGTCCATTGATGTCTCCTTTCTTTCTTCAGGAAGATGAGCAGTGATATATCCTTTTTTTAACAAGAACCAAGCCCGGAATGATCTTTTATGATTGGCCTGCTCAAGGTTCTCATTGTCAGGAGCTCTAAGATCGTATGTGTCTTCTGAGGACCTTTCATTATGTTTGTGTAAGCCACCCCACTAGGGTCTGGCTCACTAACCCGTGTTCTGCCTGGTAGGCAAGGTTCCTGGCTGGGGACATCCATATGTCCCATCCCTTTTAGGACGGGGCATTGCTCCGGGTTCAGGTATAAAAGGGGGAGGAGTCCTTTTTGATGGGGAGCTGTCAGGCACTATGTAGGGCAAGTAGGGTTGGGGGCTTACAACCCCCAAGCCCTGGAGGTCCCGTCTGTGTGAACGTTGAAGCTATGCATTTCCAATTAATTTCTGAAAGGAAGGGTAGCAGGAGTGTGGTGACCATGGGGATGGTGTCTGGGAGCTCAGTGGAGGGAAGGACAGCAGTCAGAGGAAGATCAGAATGTGGCAGGAGGCCTGGTACTCCAACAAGCAAGGTATGACAGTTGGTAGCTCAAGGGGGACAGTACCCAGTGTGGCACACTGCTTCAGGATTGCTGGAGGGTGCATTTCAGGGATTCACTTTTATCAGACCTGCCGTGCCTGTGTCTGGGGCAGGATTCATGATTAGACCCATCAACAGAATGCAAATTGTGTGTAACTGGGAAGGAGGGAGCCATGTTCCAAAAGTAAATCTGACATAATTTTCCGAGCAGGAAAGTGGGTGGTGAGCTGGTGGGTACAGGAATGTGTTCAGGATGACCTAGGCAAGGTATAAAGGCCACAGGCCCCGGTGTTAGTTAATCCAGGGTGGGGGAGTAAGGCACTTCTCTGGGAACTGGTTGGTTTGCATCTTGTACCCTGTAAGGTCCTGAGCTTTGAAATGGTTTTGAGTATCTGCATGGAGTCTGCACCTGGTCTAATTCTTTTAGGCCTGTTTAAATCTGGTATCATTCAATACTGCCAATGCCCTCAAGAGTTGCCCTACATATGCTTTGGTCTCACAGCTCCATGGAGCTGAGCAATTTAATTATTTATTAACTCTAAAATGAAAATGAAAATCAGAATAAAATTAATTTTTTTGTTACTACTCCACGACTGCTGAACTTACTGAATGAACTAACTTGATTTCTTCCTAGGATGAAGCATGCTGGTTAGACCTTTATCCTTCCCCCAGGAACAGCAGTACACCAGGAGTTGTTTATATGGCAGAATGTAAATGTGGAAATTCTTCACTGGGAAAACTAAAAGGCCTTTTAAAATCTGAATAGGGGAACATAACTGGGCAGTTCAGAATTTGGATCCTAAGAATGCCCTAGCCTTACATATGTTAAGGGTGAGAGACAAGGTAGATTTGTGTTTACAGCCCTTGAAAAACCTGTACTGACAAGTAGGGGTGGAGACTACAATAATTTACTTCTCAGGCAAGAACAGTACTGGATTGTTTTCCATGCAAGCCATGCAGACACAGAGCTAAATGAGAGAATTGAGAGTAAACCCTTTTTGAGAAAATGAAATGTTTTTCAATAGAAGTGTTTATAATTGGTATCAAACTAATGGTGTTTTTCTAATATCTGCCTCTTTCTATCTTTTCAGCTTTGCACAGTTGGTTTGTACCTACCAGGTGAACTATGGTCTGTCTGTCTGTTGGAGGAAGCTGCTATGCCTATTCACAATGGACTTGTGCAAGTTACTTTACTGGTGCCCTATGAAGTATAGTTGGCACAGAATTTTCTACCTCTATTCTTTTTTAGTTTTCTCATATAGATATTCATCGTTGTTAGTTGGTGGTTGAGAATGTTTATTGTGATTTGTAATAATATCGCATGTTGAGAATGGTTTACTCATATCATGTAATTTTTGAATTATATATTGTCTTTTCAAGAACTTCTCTTTAAAAGATGGAATTGTACATACTGACGTCAACCTTTGAGAAAGTACTGCCCGCAGTACGAAACGCATCAGGTGACGTCTGGAGATGGACCCCTGCAGCTTTGCTGCTGTAAGAAGTGTTGGACCGGCGTTCAATTGGGGCTATTGTTTGTGAAATTTGAACCTTGGACTTTACTGGACTTTTATTATCTGCTATAAGGACTTCCTGCCTGTGAGTGATTTATTGATTCTGTCCTGTTTAAAAAGCACTTTATATTCAAATCATTGCACTTTATTGGAAGAATCCTGGATGTCCAGATTGGTTCTTATAGGAGCTACATATAATGATGTGCCTTTAAGTGAGTTCCGGTTACCACCATTTATCTTTTAACTATGTTGAACATGTGTGGTGAAAATTATTTAAGATGGCACAATTATGACTATTTGTTGCAATTTTGTTATGGCTGCTTGTAACTTAATGTGTGGAAATGTAGGGGCCAGAGACACCTGTGTGTCCACTGCTAGATACATATGTGTATCTGTGAAGGAATGGAAGTATATGGTCCAAAGGACCCTGAGCTCCAGCAGTAACATAAATATACTATTATACTATCTCATAAAGTGAGGAAATAAATTGCAAAAAAAATAGTTAATACATCAGTTAGGATTGAAGTGACAAAAGTAGGGAAATGAAATGTTAGGATTGAGCCCCTAACACCCTCCATCCACTCCAAGACCAACAGGTGTCAGGGTGTGCCTTGGGGTCATCGGGCCTAACTCTCACCCCATTCTCCTATACTGTACCATGTCAAATTTCTTATAAATGGAATGAGGTGGGAGTTAGGCCTGATGACCTCAAGGCACACCCCAACGCCTGTTAGTCTGTGGAGGGTGGGTGTGGGTTGGACTTGTGGGGTTGGATAGGGGGGTGTTATGGGCTCAACCCTAATGTCTAATTTCCCTATTTTTGTCACTTCAGCCCTAGCTGGATGTGTGATGTTTCTGAGTTCTGGAGAGGTGAAAAAAGCAGTTTTGCGCTCACTGACTTTGCTGGAATTCTTCTTTGAACTTGTATGCACCCCAGATGGTTTGGAATCTTGGGCAGAAAGGTACTAGCCCACAGATGTGCCTTTTGTTAGTCTGGTGGAAATATAATATCCAGTTTTTAAGTTATTGTATTTTGAAAATTTGAAAAAATCATTTCTGAGCATGCTCAGTAGGCACTAAATGATAGCTGTGTAAAATGAAAAATGAATCCTGTTTCGTATGGGAAAATTCCCTTTTCACCTGCTGCCATCTTGTTTCTGTTTTTTCTTAAAACAAATGTTTTTCAAAAGCCACAAAAATGACATACTAGAGAGAGAGCCAACACCCCTAGCTGGCTGATCGGGATCCCCTTAGGTGTAATCTGCACTTCACTGCTGCAGACATGCCTTAAAATATATATTTTTTAATATTATGAATCCTTTTGTGTGACCCTGTGATATGAAACAAGGATCCTCTTTCATATTATGAGGGACTGATAGTGACAAAGACAGGCTGCTGATGTTGACAGCTGATCAGCTGCTTGCTAACCAGCTTCATGCAAATGAAAGGACCAAAGCCCTCTCTGACTGGAGCGGCCTGGTCCTTTCAAGTACAAGAAGTTTCCATCCAGCAAGCAGCGAGTGGTGTCAAGAACACATTGTGTGATTACTGGTCTAAACTGCTGAGCCCCTTCCAGTTTCAACTGCAATGGGCTCGTGTTACCCCTCCCCCCCCCCGTCTGAAATCCCATTTTATGTTAGTGTAGCAAAATGTTTGAGGTGCATGCGCAGCAAACGTAAGACACACTGCAGGTTGTCACTTACTGAGAACTGTTTTGTGGATGCAAAGGTCACACTAAAACAACTAAACACAGTAAAATGATCTCCTCACCTCCGACCTGAATCATTTTGGTGACATTTCCCACATATTCATACAGGAGAACGAGGTTGCACTGAGCAATGTCAATTCTTTTATCCGCTACAGATGTCACTACAAGAATATTGATTTCGTCCTTCTCTTTAAATGACTGGAGAACATCCTTCTGAGATGGTAAGGTCATTCCTAAGATGGAGAGAGAAAATCACAGGAAATACTGCATCACCTTATGCCAAACTGCTGAGACAAGCACAAAGAAAAAAAAAACTACATTTAACAAAAATAAGGCTGGATAACAGCCATAACCCAAACATAAGGTACAGCATGTTAGGAGACTAACAATATGAAGGGAGGTGGCAAAGTAGCTTTTCAGGCAAGATTCCAACTGAACTGCATCCTGATTCCAGTCAGGGGTACTGTAAAAGAAAATTACGTACGTACCGTAACTGTTGATCTTCCAGAATATCTTCAACACTGATTCATATTTATAGGTCTAGGACCCCACGAGAATTTTTTGTTGTCTACTGGGAGGGAGACTATGTCTGCTACTGACATTACCCACACACCTCATGCAGCTCTCATAGTGCCATGCACTAGTCAATAATCATCGTCGACTCCCTCATGCACCACAGTTCTGGGTGCCAGAAGAGAAACCCAGTGGACACTAAACAAAAGAGAGGACTAGATACTTCCATTGCCCAAAGGGATAGTAAAAGTATACAGAAAGTAAAATAAACTACCAACTAGAACCTGACTATCAACTTATGAGACTAAAGTTTGGCCCTACCAAGTGGTACAAGGGTGGTGAGTCTAAACAGAGCCACAGCCTCTTACCAGTAGCCAGACAAGTGTGGAAAGTGACAGGTAGAAATAGGGCAGCAGCCATGAGCAAATAGCTTTTGCAGAAGAAGCAAAAGGGGGAAGTCCTATTTGGGATCCCCTTGCAAATAAGATGTCAAAAATGCCCCCAAAATGGAAAAATTATATCTGGCAGGACCCAGGTCCCTTAACCTGTGTTACCATCAACAGGCACAGGTAGTATCCCACTAGCATAAGGTGCCAGGGCTACATATAGTAGACAGTAGAACTGTGATTGAAGATGGAAAGAGATTAGGGCAGCAATAGATACCAGTGACAAAAATGGGTAAGGAGCAAGGGATGAATACCTTTATCAGAAGAAGTTCACAGGACTTAGGGAGGGAAGTAGAAAGTATTGGTGTGAATTGGATGGAGGAGACGATATACATAGCAGTACCACCACCTCTGGCTGAACGGTCCTGTCGGAGGAGGGAATAACCTGTTATTGAGATACTGGCATCAGAAATATTGAAATTTAGCCAAGATTTGAAAATGATTAGATAGATAGATAGACAGACAGACAGACAGACAGATACATTTATTTTTATAGTGCTCCTTCCCGAAGGCTCAGAGCACAGCACAATTTCATAATAACAAATTAGAAAAATATCAGAAAAAATATCAGCAAAATACAATGCAGAGTAGATAAATACCATAATAAAATCAACATAAAATAAAATACTGGTACATCACAAATCTAGCTTTCAATACAATAAATAGCACAGAATGTCAGCTATGAAGGCCAAAGGCCTGTCCAAACAGAAAAGGTTTCAGGCCCTTTTTAAAGGTTTCCACTGAGGGTGCCTCCTTCAAACAATTAGACAGTGAGTTTCACAGGGCTGGCACAGCGACTGAAAAAGCCCTGTCACCTGTCTGCTGCAGCCTAGCCCTGGGAACCACTAGGAGACAGCCCTTGGAGGAATGGAGAGAGTGAGTCATGCAATAAGGAACCAGGAGGTCTTGCAGGTAGCTGGGTCCCTGGCCTTGTAGGACTTTATAGGTCAGTAACCTGACCTTGAAAACAATTCTTTACCTAATTGGCAGCCAGTACAGTCTGCGGAGCACCGGCGTAATATGCTTAATCTTAATACACCAGTCAATAGCCTGGCTGCAGCATTCTTTACTAGCTGTAGATGGCGAAGCTTGCCTCCAGATAGCCCTAGATAGAGAGCATTGCAGTAATCTAACCTAGATGTGACAAAAGCATGCACTAGGGTCTCAAGATCCTTAGATGATATCAGGGCTCAGATCCAGATCCAGGCAATGTTCCTCAGATGGTAAAACCCACTTTGGATGATGGATGACACCTCAGTGTCAAGTGTCAAACCATCATCAAAGAACACGCCTGGATTCCTAACCCATGGAGAGGGGATCAAAGGGATATCCCCCAGCTTCAAGCCAGGATCATTCCCCAATCTTCTTCCATCCCATTGATGACCTGGATCAACCACCAGTACTTCTGTCTTGTCTGGGTTCAATCATAGCCAGTTATGAGTCATCCATTTCTGGATCTTGGCCAGGCAGGTGTTAAATACAGAGGACGTCATCTGGTTTCTAGGTGCACAAGACAGGCAGAGCTGGATATCATCTGCATATCAGTGAAAACCCAACTCATACCACCTGATGATGCCTCCTGATGGTAGCATATGCACTGTGAACAACAGAGGTGCCAGAACCAAACCCTGTGGAACTCCACAGTGTAGAGACATCAAATTAGATGAGGATAATCCCATTTTCACCCTTTTCACTCTACCCATGAGGTAGGCTCCAAACCAGCCGATGTCAATGCCAGTTAGTCTACATCAGTTCCACAAGTGGTCCAATAGCACCTTATGGTCCACAGTATCAAAGGCTGCAGAGAGATCAAGGAGAACAAGAATGGTCTGCTCTTCACTATCTCTCACTATTAGGAGATCGTTAAGCAACTTCACCAGGGCAGTCTGTGTACTATGCCCAGGCTTAAATCCAGATTGGAAGTACTCAAAAGTGGCCAAGGAAGTGAGACTAGCCTCAAGCTGAGTGGCCACCACCTTTTCTAAAACCTTTCCTAGAAATGGCAAGTTTGAGACCAGTCTGTAGTTGGTGAGACAGTCCGGATCCAATTGGGGTCAAAAGTGGTCTCGCCAAGGCCTCTTTTAAGGCCACAAGGGAGACCACATTCCTTAAGGAAATACAGGATGATCTCACCACCTCAGAACCAATAAGGTCCACACATCCAACTATAAGTCGGGTTGGACCTGGGTCTCAGTCACAATGGGTAGGTCACAGCTTCAGAACCATCTGTACCACTTTCTCCACTCCCACTGGATCAAACTCATCCCAGGAAGGAGGGATGCCCTGACACATCTCTGACTCGATCCTGCATGAGTGGCATTGGAGGAGATCTCAGTTCTGATAGAGGACACTTAGTCGGCAAAGAATAGGGAAACTCATAGCACCGCGGTTGTAGAACTAGCTCTCCCAGTATGGAGACAGGCTGGGTACAACAGCCATGGAAGAGCTGAGCCAGCCTATTCCTTGCAGCAGCAATCTCCCTTGACAGAAAATCTGCCCATTTTCAAGAGATTGCCCCCTGATAGTCACCATAATGTGACTTCAGAGCCAATTTGTCCTCAATCAATCCGGATATCTTCCAGCAATTCTCTAACCTCTCCTGTCTTTCATCTTTAACTCTCTGAGCTCCCTATTGAACCAGGGAGACCTCCAATGAGTAGATAAGGGCTGGACATGGACAGAAACAATGAAGTCAAATACTACAGCAACAGCCTTATTATAGGCTGCCACTGCCTCCTCTGCACCCACTGCAATAGCAGCTTCCACACCTGATAGATCAAGCATTAGGATTTCAGGAGGGAGGTCTAAGGCTAAAGACTATAACAAAGTAAGTTTAGGCAGGAGGCACCTGATATTTAGGTGGACTAGAGTAAGGCCACAAGGAATTTGGGAGTACAGGAAGGGGTCTGGGCCAGGGTTTCATTCAATATCCCCTGTTAACAGGAGAAACAAACTAATGAGGAGGTTTGGAGTATGGGGAGAAAACTACTTGTGTAAAAGGCAGGAAAGGTGAGGGAGGCAAGACAGTAAAGAAGGGTGAAAACTTAATAGCGAGTAAGCTAGCATGGAAACAAGGGAGGAGGATAGTTGGCCCAGGAGGCCAAGAGTTGTGTGTACAAAGGAAGGAAACCGAGGGAGGAGGTAAGGGAAGAATAATGGGATAGTGGAGACACTGGGAGAGGGAGTGAAGAGGAAGGATAGGAAGGAAATAGAAGGGTGAAGGATGTTAAGGTAAAGGAAAGGGAGAGCAGAGAAAAAAATTAAGAAGCATGACTAAAGAGAGACAGGGACAGACTAGCTTAAAGTAGGAGCATGGACTCAGAAGTTAGAAAAGAACTAGAAACGCCCCTAGTGACAGATCTTATAAAGAACTAATGGCAATGTGAGGAAATTGGTACAGAGCAAGCCAGCCAGGAAGGGGTATAGAGGAAATATTTAGGAGGAAAACTCTAGCAGGATGTGAGTCATCAAGGAAGGGATATTGAGGAAAAATTTAGGAGGAAAACTCTAGCTGGATTATATAGCCTAGTGGAGTACAGCAACTACTTTAAGAAGGAAACAGTAGCAAAGGTCAGTGGTTCAAGACCCACTCAGGGAAAGACTGGAAGGAGGGGAAACAAAGTACACAAAGGAGATAGTAAGCATAGAGGAGTGCTAAAATTTTACCACTCATAGCAATAGCAGCCCCCTACTGGTCAGGCAAGATAACCTGCGAAAGGACAATAAGGATGATAGGTGTAGCAGTAGTGACCCCCTAGTGGTCAGGCAAGATAATGTGCAAATGGACAAAAAGAGTTATAAGCCACTGGGAAACTGCGGAACTGTTTGACAAATTTTGCAAGGATTTTGTAGGGCTTTTTGGTCCAAAATGTTGCAGGGATTTTGCGATGTATTTTGTGGGGATTTAGCAGACTGGCATGCACGCATTTTCCTCTGTGAGGTACAAATACGGGTTTTCAATTTCAAGTGCTTTGTGATGCATATTAAAGACAGCCATCAAAAGGTATGTTTTTTTAATAAAAAAACACACAAATACAAGGACTGGTAGAAAGTGTGTATTTGCTACTCGAGAGACAAAGTGTGACATTCGAGTCCCAATTTTTTTTCACTTAAATCCCATAACTATATCATTGTTACATTGGGTGTATGCAGAGATAATGTAATATCAAATATAAAGATAGTTCATCATCTGGAAGTACAAGAAAATGAGTCTTTAAGTTAATACATTTATCAGGTAATGTACATAACACGGTGTCCCTTCTATTGAATTTTCAGTTTACATTTCTTTTAGTTTTTTTCCAAATTAGTATGGTTATTGAAGCTATTTAGGTACCATACTATGCAACATTTCATTATTTTATGCTAACCATTACCTGGTTGTAATTATGCCACAATTTATCTTTGGGCACCACTGCTGTGAAAACAGGACATGTCACAGTTTTGCTGCTGATTGTATCCATTTGTTTTCACCGTCCCTTTTTTTAAATCTGCTATGTGAACCTTGGTGGATAAGTTAGACACCACTGAGTTTCCTAATTGTTCAGTGCAATTTATTCAAAAACAGTTTTTTCATAAGAAGTCATGTATGTAACAGTGGCACCACAACAAGTCATGTACATAACAGTGACACCACATAAAGTCATGTGGTTAACAGGGACCTAACAAAAGCAACAGTGCTACAGTGCAAGTGTAACTATCCAATAAAGTCCTACTATAAGAAATACTTATGTTAATGTACATAAAGCAACCATAGCTATGTTTAAACATTTACTTTTGAATGCATTTTCTCCAGAGGTGTCAAAGTTTACCTGCTGACCGTATCTGTTTGTTTTACAGCTCTTTTTTTCTTACTCAGCAATTTAAACCTTGGCTGAAAAGTTCAACACCACTTATTGTCCTAATTATTTGGTGTAATTTATTTAAAAGCTATTTTTTTCATAAAAGGTCATGTACGTAACAGTGACACCACAACAAGTCATGTATGTAACAGTGAGAGGAAGGAGACAACAAGAAAAACACTCACCAAGATGTGAAGTAGAAAGGAAGTTTCTTGGGCAGGTGTGGGGCTTTTAAGACCTTCAAAGGTTCAGCTACAATACAGACAAGTGCTTTTAGTTCTGCAAATGGACCGCTGGTGTTGTGGAGAATTTTTAGATCCATATTCTTGTATGTAACGGGGATGCCAAGGGAGGAGGATCCAAATATTTAATTAAAACATCATGAATACCGCAAAGTAAAGAAAAAAAAATAGAAATGATGTTAAGGAGAGTCAGAGGCACTGCAACTGGGGGGTTTAATTAGAAAAAAAAAAGCTATTTGAAAACCAGGGCTGCACAAGTCCTGAAAGTACTGTAGGGGGACACCTCTGGTTCATACATTACCAGGGCAAAAAAGGCATATTAAACTGCATAAATTATAAATTTAGAAATAAGAAAGTTTTAAGAAGCACAAGAGCTAACTATGAGATACTAGCATGCAACTTTTTTTCTTCAAAATGTAAATGTTGAGACTGAAATGAGGCACTCTATGAGTGACATGGAACAATGTCATAACATGGCATCCTTCTAAAGGGGGAAATGTGGCACTCCAGATGGGTCCACAGCAAAACAGCAACACAACAGAGGCTGATGTTATTTACAGTATGTTCTTATTGAGTACAATACTAGGGAGTATTAGAATGGAAACATTTTATTAGTTATTTAAGAAGTTACAGGCCATTATAACAGAGGATGCAAGTTTCTCCTGTACTGTACACAGACTGCATAATAATTGTAGCATCATTGTCAAATCAGAAGTATAATAAACCAAATAAACAGTATTCTACAGCAAATGTATAGTACCACCACCACCACCATACCAGACTGTCAAATCAGAAGTACCCAACACGATACCAGACTGTCAAATCAGAAGTGTAATAAAAAAATAATAAACAGTATTCTAAGTATAGTACCACCACCAGAACTATAATAAAAACAAGCAATAAACAGTACTCTAAGTATTGTACCACCACCAGAACCACCACCTTAGATCATCAAGAAAGTATTTTATCGTAGACCGAGCAGCAACTGTTATCCAACTAAGATTTACTATATCTTTAGAATTTCTTATTGTACTTCAACATAAGTGGTAGTCTAATGTTGTCACCTGTCAAAGTTCGCCGATTATCTTTTAAAAGGTCTGTGTACAGTGAAAAAGTCAGTTCAACATCTGCTGCACTTATGGGGATCCAGATATATATTTTTGCACAGCAGCAAGATGTGGCAGTGTATCACTTTGTGCTTCTTACCACTCAGCAACATTAAAATCTTACCTGGCTACCGACTGGGGAAAAGTTCTGTACCCATGCCACTCAACGTTTGAAACACCATCAAGAGATTGTAGCTCCTGGGTGTGTTTTGAATTTTCTTTGTCCAGAGTTGGCAGCTACTTTGGGTCAAATATTCTGGCAGCTTTGAATGTGCTGAGTGATGGATGAGATTTTAAAATTTGGTCCAGTTTCTGACTGCTGTCCAACATAACCTTCTGAAAAAGGTTGACATAGTTTTGATTTTCCTGTGACTGACATCTGGACATCATTTCAACAGTATTTATTCTGTATTCTGTTTCCCCTGCGGTTTCACAGAAGTCCAGAAACATGCACATTTTGCACCCTTCCAAATATGGAGTGTCCCTGTGGCTGGCTGCTTGACTGTAATTGTAGAATAAGGTTAATGAGTTTGGAAGAGTGTTCTGACACAAAAGTAGCCTGTGTCACCAGCTCTGCTGCTTTGCCTTTTAGCAAGCACTTCCGATGTTTAAAGGTTGCTGCATCAGATGGCAGAATTTCAACAAATTCTGTTAACACGGGCAAATAGACTGCCAGATACTGAACATCATTCACCCAGGAGCACTACTGAGTTTGCACTGCATATACTGGCAGCTTGGGTACAGTGCCCTGCTTGGACTGCATGAATTAAAAGTACTGATGCCTACACATTGGGCTCTGACAAAAGAGTTTCTTGACAAGGCAAACAGCAGTGTTCCAGTCTTCCAGTGTGTCCGCCAAGACCTCCAAGACCAAATTGAGGAGGTGGGCAATGCAAGTGACATGCACTGCATTTGGATGGACACAGGACAGCACAGTTACAAAAGCCTTGTGCATATAACTTGCACTGTCTGTGACTATGGCAAAAACTTTATTGAGGTTCACCCCATTAGTGTTTAACACTTTTAGCAGGACTTGGGATACTGTGGTGGTGTTCACACAATCCAAAAACTCCACACCAATTAGGAGTGGCTGATCCCCAACATTCAGCAAAGTTTGGGCCAAAATAGTCAACATGCTACATTCACAGGTATCTGTTGTCTCATCCAGGAAAGTGAAGTGATCCTGATCCTCCACTGCCTCTTTCAGGGACCTTTCATAATCAGGCCGAAGTTCTTGGAGGTACATGCTCCGAAGCTGTGCTCATCCAGGAAGACTACCACCTTGTTTTTTGTGCTTCTTTAAGAATTCTTGAAATCCAGAAGCCTTCTACAGTAGGATGTCTGCACAGGTCAAACAGTGAACGAAGCCCAGAACAGATTCCTTCCATTCAATGGATGATTCAGTTGCTCAGCTGAAACAAGAAGTTAGTGACTGCTGGCGTAGAGGTGTACCTGGGAACAAAACAAAAAAAGCAATCAAAATATTATATCTTACAGGGAAAAAAAATGTAGGCCAGACCAGTGGCATGGAGTGCTGAGGCACTGTGAACCTTACCTCTTGCCATGCAAGAAGTCAGTGACTGCTGGCGCAGAGGTGCACCTGGGGAAAAAAAAAACAGCAATCAAGATAAAAAATTTTACAGGGAAAATAAACTGTAGGCCAGCCCACTGGCATGGAGGGCTGTGGTGCTGTGTGTTTTACCTCCTACCACACTGGCAACCTCTGTTCAGGAACAAACTCAAGTCACAGGGGGTTAGTGGGGAGGAAGAAGATCGAATGTCCAATTGGCTGTTCTCCTCTCCTGAGTCGGGGTGAGATTCAGCTATCTTGCTCCTTTGCTGCTGCCACTAGCTGAAGTCCAGGTGGTAGTGCTGAACTCTAGCAGCAAGGGGTGGCGATGTGAGAAAAAGGCACATGCACACCTTGCACACTTCCATGCACAATGGCTTATGTAAGCAGCGGGAGAAAACTGAGGCAAACAATGGTGGGGAAGGGGGGAGAATGGGGTTCCACGGTGCCAGAGTGGTGAGATAGACTTGGGAGGCAGGGACAAGGCAGATACCAGCCGCACAATGTGCATTCAGGAGGGGAAAAACAGAATATGGAAAAAATGGTTGACCTGGTGGCACTGAGGGTTGAGGTGCTGGATGCCACACCTCGCGCCACTCCGGTGACCCAGGTTCAGGAATGGATTCAGGTCACTGGGGGCTGGCAGGAGAGAGAGAGAGAGGACTGAGTGTCCCATGACTGCTCTCCTTCCTCTGGAGTGGGTGGGTGTAACGCATTGCACTGCAGCGGCCTCTGGCGGAGGCTAGGTGCACTACAGTTGCATGCCCAGTAATGGGGAGGAGCGCACTGGGTGTCAGCACGGCTGTGCATTTGATACCATTGTATGTCCGGCTCCTGGGGAGAAAAGATGGCAGAAATTAGAGGAGTGATCCAGTGGCTGATGGCCGTGCCTTGCACCCCAGGACACAAGAGGCGCATCCACTAGGGTATGTGTGCCACTGGTCACTATGGAAGGTGGGATCCTAATTCCTGGCTGGCACTGAGTGGAAGGATGTAAATTCGCATGCCAGACCAGGTCCAGGGGTGCGGGGCCGGGGGATCACTGAGTCTGCTCCGCAGGGAGAGAAAACATGAGTAAGATAAAAAAAATATGGACAAAATAAAATAAACTGTAAATATCTGTGTGAATAGTACTTACTTTGCAGGTTTTTCTTTGCTGCTTTTTTCTTTCCGGATGTTTCTGTGGCTTCATATGCATGTTACTGTATGCTTCTGCATGAATACAATGGTGTGGGTGCAAGCCTGACAAAAGAGCAACCTTCATCTTCCTATAGATCCTCTGGATACAGCTTAAATCGATCATGGGCGAGCACAATCTATGAGACATGATGGTCCTCGGCCTCTTCACATGAAAGTTGGAAGCGCTTTGGTGGTGCTGGTGAGGACATGGTGTAGTTTAAACTAAAAAACAAAAATTATACTCCAAAGAAATTAAGAATTGAAAGACAGCATCACTCCATAAAGGGAGGAGAGCCTTTCTTGGGATGCTTTATCCTCCTAAGTCACACCACTAGCTTGTATGTCACTGTGTTTTAAGCTGGGCAGTTTTGTTTCAAAACCTCAGCTCTTGGAGTTACCTTGCCATGACATTGAGCTTGCCCATGGACTTGACTAGTATCCATGGAACCAAAGACTCCAGAAATTCAGTTTTTCTTGCTACCATTCAGTTTTTTTAACCTGGGCACTATATAGACCACGGGAACAAGGCTGCATGTATGCACTTCGGCTCAGCCCATCCATCCAATCTACTAAGCACAGGAGCGACACACAGACTAAGCAGAGGAATGAAGCATGAAAAAAATCACAGGAGCAAGGGACGGACTCAGATGATTGGCATACATGTTGAAAAAAATTGTTCTGTGCCAGTCTGCTTAACCGCCAACCCTATTCCCTCAAGCAGAGACCAGAACAGTTTTGTCCAACTTGCTTGCCAGTGTGCTACACCCAGCCCGCCACTCTCCATCAACATGAAATCACAGGAATAAAGCATGAACAAACCACAGGAGGAAGGGACAGACCCAGTCAACTGGCATACATGTTTAAAAAAATTGTTCTGTGGCAGTCTACTTGACTACTCCATACTACTCCCACAGCAAAGGCCATAACAATTTTTTCCCAAATGCATGCCAGTCAGCCAGGCACATCTCACCACCCTCCATCTCAGAGGAACCACAGCAGCGAGGCATGAACAAACCACAGGAGCAAGGGATGGTCCCAGTCGGCTGGCATACATTTTGAAAAAAATTGTTCTGTGGCAGTCTGCTTGACTAACCCACACTACTCCATCAGCAGAGGCCAGAACAATTATTTCCAACATGTGTGCCAGTGTGCTAGGCCCACCCCTCCATCCTCCATCAATACGGGACTACAGAAATGAAGCATGAACAAAAGGCCAAGTTGGCTTGGCCAGTATCACCACTCTCAGACTCTTATACATGTACCAGTCAGCTCAGACAATCCCACCCTCTGTCAACTTTTACAGGCATTAATGAGCATTTTTGTTTTACATAAATACAGCACTGCTACTCTCTGTAGACATTCTTCTAATCCTCCACCTACTAAAATAATTTTTTTTAGACATGTGTGCCAGTTGGCTCAGCCTGCCTGGACTACATCCGCCATCAACAATACACCACAAAAGCAAGGGACAGACCCAGTTGATTGGTATATATGCAGAAAAAATTGTTCTGTGGCAGTCTGCTTGACCACCCCACCCTGCTCCCACACCAGAGGCCAGAACAATAGTTGTCAATCTGTCTGCCAGTCTGCCAGGCACATCCCTCCACCCTCTATTACCAAGTAACCAGAGCGGTAAGTCACAGACACACTACGGGAGCAAGGGACATACCTAGTCGCCTGGTATACATGCCGTAAAAAATTGTTCTGTGCCAGTCGCCAGTCTACTGGACCACCCCATACTGCTCCCACACCAGAGGACAGAACAGTAGTTTTTGACATGTCTGCCAGGCACATCCATCTGCCCTCCATCACTGAGGAACCAGGGAACCTCAGCTCAACACGTATATTTGAAACAAAAAATATTTTCCACAGAATGGTACATTTCATGTCTCTTCCCTCCCTCCTTCTCAGACCCACCACTGCATTTTTGTGCCCCCCCCAGTCTGGACCATACAGAGCTCCCACCATCCCTCTGAAACCAACATATATTTTTTCCTTTTGGTGCCTCCACCACAGGTACCATCCATGCAGTCACGGACCCTCAGCTGCGGCATCTCATATTGGCCGCCCTCCCAGTATCCACTGGCTTTCCCCCCAGGGTGAGGTCACAACACTTGAGAGGTGCTGCGATCAATGGAATAGGGTAGGAGTCAGCCTGGGAGCTGATTGCAGCCAGGGCAAGCTTCAAGCCCCCCTTTAAGTGGGGACGGGAACGTGCAATGATGCCAGTGTCCATCCCACCCCTCAATGCCTTGTTGGTGCTGGTTGCCGTGGTGCCCCTAGCCTCCACCGGGGTCCCACAGCACTAGAAACACCCCACACCCTCCCCCCAGAGAAAGAGAGCAGTCCGTGGGATGCTCAATCTTTCTCCCCTGACTGGCCCTCCAATGACCCAGGCCCGTTCCCAAATCCAGGTCACTGGCATCGCAAACAGAAACCCAACAGCCGTGCTGATGGGCCAGCATACATTTTTTTTGCCACTTACCCCATCATCAGGGCCATCCCAGGCCTCCCACTGAGGGCAACACAGTTTTTTTTAAGATAGTTGTCCCCCTAGTCTAGACCATACAGGGCTCCCACCATCCTCCCAAAACCCACTTACTTTTTGTTTTTTATTACTTGCCCCATCATCAAGGCCAGCCCATACTCTCTCATCCCTCTGAAGGCAACACAGTTTTTTTTAAGGCAGTTGCCTCCCCACCAAGTCTGGGCCATACAGGGCTCCCACCATCCCTCCGAAACTAACATACAATTTTGTTTTTTACTACTTGCCCCATAGTCAGGGCCATCTCGTGCTCCCCCATCCCTCCAAGGGCAACACAATTTTTTTAAGTCAGTTGTCCCCCTAGTCTGGACCATACAATGCCCCCATCACCCCCCTGAAACCCACTTACTTTACTTACCTTTAGTTTTTTACTACTTGCCCCATCGTTAGGACCATCCCAGGCTCCCCACCCCTGAAGGCAACACAATTTTTTTTTTAAGGCAGTTGCCCCCCTAGTCTGGACCATTCAGAACTCCCACCATCCCTCCGAAACCAACATTTGGAAGGCTCTGCCTATGGTTCGATGGACAAGCAGCCAGTCACTCCCACTTCCTGAGCTATATAAGCAGTTCTCTTCAGCCTCTAATTAACCACTTTTTCTTTGCCAGACGGAGGCTCTGTCCATTTGCTCTCTGTAGCTGGCTGGGTCCTGCCCTGAACCCTCTCTCCACCTTGCTGCTTCTTTCTGCTGGACTCTGCATTTTGTTCCTCTGCTTCTGGTTTGTATTTTGCCTCTGGTTGTGTGCTCCTTTTATTCCTTCCCTGTTTCTTCTCTACTTGTGAATTGGTTTTGTTTTCTTTTTTGGGGGATTTGGTTTCTCAGCTCCTACCATTTGCTTGCTCCTACCATTTGGATTTGCAGCTCCAGCTACTGCTTTTACTTACTCCCATTGCTATTGTAACCAGTACCTGTGTTTTTACACAAAACAAAGCTGCTTCCCAGGCTCAGGCATAATTGCTCCCCATGCTATTAAGCCTAATTGTTTTTAGCTGATTCAAGCTCCATCCGAACCATTGCTATGCAGTTCAATCATGTTTTCCCTTCTCAGTCTACTGTGGCCATAGCTGTTTTCACAGCATTGTGCTTCCATCCTTCCATGGTTCTAGAATACTAACACTCATAGCTGATGTTATTCGCTGTTTGCACACTACTATTCTACATGGAGGTCAGCTAAGCTACTGCTGATGCTGTAAACTAGCTTTTAATATCTGCATGTGATTCTTGACCCTTCCATCACTTTCTTGTTTTTCCTACGGCGGGGACTGAGAAGTGTTTGGGGAGTCGTGGCCTCATGTGGCTAATTGCTTCTGTTCTAAGTCATGCCTTCGCCACTGAAAATCCTCAGGGTATCTGTCACCTTCATTTGTTTTTTTGATTGCCTGGCTGTCTTGTCCCACTGTCATAGTGCTGCTTCTCTCACTTCCATTCATGTCCCTCCATTGCTACTATATTGCAGACCTATGTGCAGGTCTGTCTATCCCTACTACTTACTGATTTATGTGCAAGTCTGACTATTAGTATGCTTTCCTGAGCAACTACCCTGCCTTACTGAACTACATCCAGATCAACCCCAGATTATACCATCCTTGCTCACTGCTCTCTGCCTTCTGCCCTCTGCAAGGTCTCAGCACTCCCTGGGGCAAGCCAGCCATACCATTCTGGTGCAGGGTTCCCCTGCAGCCATCTGTCTCACTTTGTATCTAGAGTCCACAGCTTGGGCATACAAAGCTTGGGGCAAGGTCCTTCTTACCTGGCCCATGGCTGAGAATGTCTTCACTCTAGGTGGACCTTCAGTCGTCAACTGTAACGATGGCACCTCAAGTTGTAGAAGTTAAGACTCAGCTGTGAAGTGGTAGGGTACCTTGCAGGGAGCCCCGTTCAGCTACCCAAGTGTAGAGGCACTCTTTAAGCTATCTCCCTATAACTGCCTCTGGTTCACCTAGTTTGTTTTAGATCGATAGGCCAGGGAGGTGGTTGGTTGCAGAGCGCAGTGACTCGCAACCCTCCATGGCATTCCTGTTAGAAGGAGAGAGTGAGAGCTTTCCTCCAACTTGGAATATTTTCCACCTCCCTTTAATTGGGTTTCCAAATTGCAGCAGCAGAGCCAGCACTAAGTAAAATATCCCAAGCCTGGAGGAAAGGTGACCTAGGCCTTAGATCCCTAGAGCTTTCCTCCTCAAAGGATTTTTTTTCTCTCCTCCATGTCTCAGGTCATAACTCTTAGTTACCATAGTGGTTCCCAGTTCTGTAGGCAGGATCTGCTGTTGGATGGAGGGGGATGGTGTCCCTACTGTCTTTCTCTGTCTCCTTAGGAAGGTCCCTAATTCCCTTTTGCAAACCCATCATCTCATGCCATTGCTACTCTGTGCATCCCATTATGTTATCAAGATGCCTCATGCTTATCTATTACCATGTCTCACAACTTCTAATTGCTTATAAGCTTCATACTACTTCCTTTTGGGTTATTATTCTTAAGGTGCCTTTAACCAAGGGAAGCATTTCACAGCACATCTAGGGTTGGAACCCTCTAGAAGATTCCTTTCCTTTGGTACCTCTACAGGGTGGTAATTCCTCTGGAACAGAGAGTGCGAATGGCCAAAACCTAAGTAACACAGTTACATAAGCATAACACTTACTGGCTGCATTGGCCATTGAATTGGAAGGCTCCGCCTGTAGTCTGATGGACAAGCAGCCAGCCACTCCCACTTCCTGAACTATATAAGTTGTTCCCCTCAGACTCCTTCTGACGCACTTTTTCTTTGCTTCGCCATACTCCTCTCCTCCTCCTCCTCCTCCTCCAGCGGCAGTGCCTCTCTCCTGGGGATCCTTCCTAGGGTACTGTTAGCCAAGGGAAGCATCCCGTGGCACCTCTAGGGGTGGAATAGAGCCAAAACCTAAGTAACACAGTTGCACAAGCATAACACTTACTGGCTGTGTAGGCAGTTGAAACATTTTTTTTTTTTACTACTTGCTCCATTGTCAGGGCCATCCTGTGCTCCCCTCATTTCTCCGAAGGCAGCATTATTTTTTTAAGACAGTTGTCCCTCTTATGCGGGGTGCCCTGGGGGGGGGCATGGGGGATGTCTAGTTGGGTGGTTGTGCGGTCACTCGTGGGCTCATGGGGGGCAGGGTGGCTGGGGAATGGACCCTGGGGGAGGAGTGCTGGGGGCCTGGGTCAGATGGAGAAACCAGGTATTCTTTAACATCTTTATAGGTGACATAGCAGAGGGTCTGGAGGGAAAGGTATGCCTCTTTGCAGATGATACAAAGATCTGTAACAGAGTTTATACACAAGGGGGTGTAGAAAAGATGAGAAGGGACTTGGCAAGATTAGAGGAATGGTCAGACATATGGCAACTTAGATTCAATGCAAAGAAGTGCAGAGTAATGCACCTGGGAAACAAAGACCCAGAAGAAGAGTGCACAATAGCAGGGGAGGTACTAACAACAACAAAAATGGAACGGGACTTGGGGGTAAGTCATATCAGATGATCTAAAGGTGGGTAAGCAATGTGAGAAGTCAGTGAGGAGAGCCAGAGGATATTGGGATGCATAGGAAAGGGCATCACAAGTAGAAAAAGGGAAGTAGTTATCCTCTGTACAGACAGTTGGTGAGACCCTATCTGGAGTACTGTGTGCAGTTTTGGAGACCTCATCTATGCAAGGACATAGACAGGATGGATGCAGTCAGAGGAGGGCAACTAAAATGGTGCAGGGTCTGCAGCAGAAATCATATGAAGAGACTGAGAGAGCTTAATATGTATACCCTTGATGAAAGGAGGGACAGGGGGACATGATAGAAACATTCAAGTACTTCAAGGGAATCAACAAAGTCCAGGAGGGTAGCATCTTTCAGAAAAAGAGATGTGCAAGAATAAGGGGACACAATTTAAAAATAGAGGAGGGACGGCTCAGGTGTAATGTGAGGAAATCTTTTTTCATTGAGAGAGTGGTGGATGCGTGGAACTACCTTCCGGGGGAGGTTGTTGGGGCTAAAACAGTGGGGGAATTCAAACATGCATGGGAAAGACACAAGGCAATTGTAGTGGGGGGTGGCAGGAAGTAGGCTGTTGGTTAACTAGAATCTGCAGCTTATCCAGTAGGTAGGGAAATGGGCAGACTGGGTGGGCCAAGTGGTCCTTATCTGCCATCAAAGTCTATGTTTCTATGTTTCTTACCTGAACCCCCTCCCATCCCTCATAGACCAACATACATTTTTGAGCTACTTGCCACCCTCATCAGATCCCTCAAGTGCTCCCACTCCAACACCAGCACATTAACCCTTTTTGCCCATGCCTTACCCTTAGAAGATCTGAATGCAACCCTTCCTCTAAAATAATATTTCAGCCTTTTACACACTGCTGCACAACATACATATATTCTCTGAAGAATCCAATAGCAGCAGCAACAGTCTTGTGGGCAGAAACGGCAATTGTGGTGGCATGCTGGAAGCACACTAGTTGAAGGAAGAAGGCTGGTGGGTGCCTACTGCAGGCAGTGATTTCAGCTGTTTTGGGGAAGTGTTTCTCCAGCCAGCAGTCGGCAGCAGAGGCGAATTGCAAAGTATGGTGTGCAGTCTCCTCTCTCGCTCGCTCTCCTCATCTAGCTGTCTCCTCACAGTCCATCCTCTCTCTCTCTCTCTGGTTGGTCGCTCGCTCGATCATCACTCTCTCTGGTGGCAGGTACACTCCAGCTCTGTCGCACCCCTTACTTGTCCGTGCATATTTAAGTTGCTTTGGAGGACCTGAGGGGGGACAGAGCACTTAAGGATGGCATGAAATTCGAAAACCGGAGGGGGCACACAATTGGACTTAGCCGGCATGACGCGCTATAGTGACATCAGTAGCACGTCACATGCCAGCAAACACACTGTGGATTACTGAGAGTTTACCAGGGCAAATATTGCAGAGTTGGGACTTGGGATGCAAAATAGAGATGCATACAGCAGCCATTGGGAGTTACAGCAGATGTATGGTGGGCTATGCAGCCCTGGGGCACAGTGAAACTCCATGTCAGCATACAGCAGCCATTGGGAGGTACAGCGGATCTCCAGCGGACTACACAGCCCATGTAGCAGCCATCAGGAAGCACAGGGGAAGTACAGCAGGCTATGCAACCCATGCAAGGTAAACTGGGGCACAATTAAACTGGCAATTTGGTGGGGAATGGGATTTATTGTGGAGGGCTTAGACAACTGCGCTTTCTGCAATAAAATCGTGGCTGCGATTTTCCAGTGGCCTTGGTTATAGGTAAAATTCTGCACACATGATGAGGTCACGTAGGTAGAGCAGCCTATATGGCAAATACTCACCGAGGTTGGGCTGGTGGTGCTGCTTACATGGCCAACTGACGTCACGCACATGAGCCAGCCAGTAACCAATGCAAGCCCCCCTCCATTACTAAGTTCTGTCTGCCAGTAAAAGAAATAAGTAGGAAGAAAAGAAAGGGCCATAGACTTTCTAGCCCAAAGGGATAATGAAAGGATATATAATATAAAAATAGTAACAAAATAAAATCCATTTACTAACTCAGGAAACTAAGGGGTTGGCCTACTGGGTGGCACAAGACTAGTGACTATGAAGAACCAGAGCTTACTACCTCTCACCTGGAAGAAAAAGTATAAATAATTAATTAAAATGGGCAGCAGCCCTGGCATAGGGCTCTGGAATACACAGGGAAGCTGAAAAGAGGCCACTATGTAATTGAAATGGCAGAAAGCCAACTTGATGAAGAAGCCTTTGTACTCCTAAGAGGACAATTTTAATTTAGCAGGGTAAAAATCCTCAAGCTCCCCTCCAGGGGAGTGAGAAAAGAAGTGTAAATGGACAGCATCCGTGGAGCACAAATGCTATCTTCTTGCCTCTCCCAAGGAAGTGATGATAAAACAATCCATGAGGAAGATGCCAGCCACGAAATGTGTGAAATTATGAAATACAACAAGTGTAGAAGTACAGCACAGAATACTCCATTGCACCTGTCTTTCCCTGCAAGCACAGGAATGTAACCTGTGTGACAGCTGCATCTTGACTCATGTGCCAGTCGCTATCCACGTGAAACAAAGACACAGTGGAAGAATGGTCAAGATGAGGTTGAATGATGCATATAGCTACAACAGGGACTCTAGTGGGATATACCATGGGCAAGCAGAGGGAGGAAAAAGGAGGAAAAAAGGAAATAAAAACAGGACAGGAACAATTTTAACCCCTATGACATTTCTTTTTTCTTTTTTTGGTTGGTAAGAGGACTAACAGGGCCTTTGTCCCAGTTGTTTTGTAAGGTAGACAGAAAAAAATATTTCACCCTCCAGATACCTGTATAAGGGAGGTGAAAAATAGGTTACTCACCTGTAACCATAGTTCCAGGAGTGGTATTATGTATAGCTCACATTCACAAGTTGGCAATTTCACTTGAAGTGCTGATTCATCAGAATGTCTGTAGTCTAAGCTACTCCCACCACCTGGGCAGAATATCCCCCGGCTTAACCCTGTGATATGAGATCTTGCAAGTTGGAAGCAGGGATCAATGTGCCATTTGCCAGGTGAGACTGGGTGGGTGATGTGGATATGAACTATATCCACTCCCAGGAGGTGAGTAACCTATCGGATTGTGAGCTTCATTGTAAACATAACACACAACACCTGGCGCTCAAAAATAAAGGTGCTAGATTTCAAAAAGGCCGATTTCCAAAAAATGAGAAACAGTATAAGAAATTATTTAATGGAAACAGAAGATGAGGAGGTTAATGTCATATGGGGAGACTCAAGAGAGCAATCAAGACAGATACAGAACAATGCACCAGAAAGGTCAGCAAAGCAAAGAGAAGAAGTCCTCAGTGGTTTTCCAAGGAAGTGGTTAACACAGTCAAAGAAAAAAGAAGACGTACAAGTTATACCAAGAAACTAAAATGGAGAAAGACTGTGATTTGTAACAGAAAATATTGAGAGAATCCAGCAAAAGAATAAGAAAGGCAACAGCCCAGATAGAAACAAAGATAGCAGAAGGGGCAGAGAGAGGCGGCAAATCATTCTTTCGATAAATCAGGGAATATAGGAAGGCAAAAGAGGTATAGTAAAGATTGCTACTGAGGAAGGGGAAAATACTGAAGACGACCCTCAGAAAGCCAGAATTCTCAGCAAGTATTTCTGCTTGGTGTTTACTGAGGAGGACCCGGGTGATGGCCCAGCTCCGACAAAACACAACACCCAAGGACCAGAGATCAACACTAGACCCCTTCATCGATACCAAAGTACGGGAGGCACTGAATAAACAAAAAGATGACAAGGTGGGCTGGCCCAGTGGTGTAGAAGGCTGAGACATTGGCGCCTTACATCTTACTATGCTGATGACCAAGGTTTAGAAGTGATCTCGGGTGTCGGTGGATCAACTGGGGGGAGGAGAATCAAGTGTCCAAAGGATGGAAGGGTGGATGTGGATGACTGCTGAGCTTCTGGTGGTGGCTGAGGCTGGCGCAGGCTTGGGAGGCACATGTGTGGGTTGGTGTGGGCTGACAGACATACTGCATGCCGGAGGTGTGCAGCAGTGTCACTGATGCCATTGCAGGTCCGTACCATGGGGGGATCATGAGGGGGGAATAATTATCTGACGTGCAATGTGAAGGCTGGCCCATGGTGCAGCAGTGGACGCATTCGAGTCAGGTTCCCTGAGCCCGGCCCCCAGGTTTTCTGCAGTGTGCGGGGTTAGTACCCGATGTGAAGCAGCCTGGGGTGGGTAGGGTGAAAAGGGTCAGAGCTCTGACTGTGGCCAGTGCAGGGGCAGAGGAGTCTGCTGGGTGGGGAGAACCATAGGTACATCAACCCCCCTCCCATAGCCGAGGAGGTATAAAGAAATTAGAAAAAAAAGGATGATGAGGCTATGGGGCAGGACGAGATGCTCCCCAGAACCCTAAAAGAACTGGGGGCAGAATTAGCAGTTCCTCTGGAAAAACTATTCACTAAATCCTTGAAGAGCGGAGTGGTGCCTAAAGACTAGAAAAGGGCAGTAGCAGTCCCACTTTACAAATCGGGCAGCAGGGAGGAATCTGGTAATTACAAACCAGTAAGTCTCATGTCTATAGTGGAGAAACTGATGGAGACACTACTGAAACAGAGGATTATAGCATTCCTTGAAACTAGTGGCCAACAGGACCCCAAACAACACGGTTTTACACCAGGAAGGTCATGCCAGACAAACCTGTTCAAGTTTTTTGACAATGCTATTAAGGTAGTGGATGATGGTGGGGCAGTGGATGTGGTCTACTTGGACTATAGTAAGGCCTTCGACTTGGTTCCTCACAGAAGGCTGGTGAAGAAGCTTGACCACACAGGGGTTGGTCCGGAAGTAGTAGATAGGTACAAAAATGGTTTCAGGGCAGAACCCAGAGGGTACATTTAAATGGAGCACTGTCGACAGAAGGCTGGGTGACCAGCAGTGTGCCCCAGGGCTCAGTAGTTAGGCCTCTGCTCTTCAATAGTTTCATAGCGGACATCACTGATGGACTGGAGAGGAAGGTGTGTCTGTTCGCAGATGACACCAAGATATGAAACAGGGTCGACACCTTGGAGGGAGTGGGCAAGACGGAAGCTGACCTCAGGAAACTTGAAAAATGGTCTGGAGCGTGGCAGCTGAGATTCACTGCCAGAAAGTGCAAAGTCATGCACATAGGAAAAATAAATCCAAAAAAGGAGTATTACCTAGGAGGTGAAACGCTGGCTGCCTCCAACCAGAAGCGTGATCTGGCGAATCATAATCTCAGATGACTTGAAAGTGGCAAAGCAGTGCAAGAAGGCAGTATTAAAAGCCAAAAGAATGCTGGGATGCACTGGGAGGGGAATCACGAGCAGGAGGAGAGGGGTGGTCCTACCACTGTACACATCGTTGATTAGGCCTCACCTGGAGTATAGTGTTCAGTTCTGGAGGCCTCACCACAGAAAAGACATAGACCATGTGGAAACAGTGCAGAGAATGGTGACAAAAATGATTCAGAGTCTGCAGGAGATGTTCTACGAGGACAGACTGAGAAAACTGGACATGTACTCCCTGGAGCAGAGAAGGAAGAGAGGGGACATGATCGAAACATTCAAATATATAAAAGGCATAAACAAAGTACAGACACAGGAACTTTTTCACTTCAGGAAGGGAAGCAGGACCAGGGGACATGATCAAAGGCTGCAAGGAGGAAGGTTTTCTTCACAGAAAGAGTAGTAGACACCTGTAACAGCCTTCTCCCAGAGGTGGTGGGGCTAACACAGTGGTAGAATTCAAGAATGCATGGGATAGACACAAGGGAGCTCTTACACCAAGGGGCAACTAGAGTGTCAAAATAAGTCTAAATCACTGGGCAGACCAGATGAACCTGGTGGTCCTGCCATCAACTTCTATGTTTCTATTTTTCTAGAGGCATGGACATAGTTCACTATGTTCCCACATTAGCAGTGTTTAAGCAGTTCTCCAAGAGGAGGGGGTGAGGAATACACAACTACTTGGCAATTACAGATTGGAGAACCAAGGTCCCAAATGCAGCATCCTGACAGCACTCTAGGTCAATGTGCTAGTGGGAGATGAAGATGTGTGCTGACCTTCAGGTGGCAGCCCTGCAGATTTCCTGGATAAGAATATCCATGTAAGCATCCACCAAGGCAACAGTATGACTGGTGGAATGTGCCCTAACCCCTATGGGAAGCGTGCTATCAGCCAACCTATAGCAGAGGTCACTGCAGGACATAATCCACCTGCCTATCATCAGCTTTACTCCAGGTCTGCCAGGCACAGCTTCAGCATATGTTACAAACAGCTGGTAGGCCTCACCCAGAACTCCAACCATGCGCTCTACATAGTATGAGAGTGCCGTAACTTCCTAATCACGCCTTAGCAAAACCAGTAGAAGTTGGTGGGGCTCTGCCGCATTCTCCCCTGGTTTGTGCTTTTGGACGGATGGGGACATCACTTTAGCTGACCAATGCTGTGTACATTCCACATACCTTCTTGAAGCCATGCTGCTCAGTACATAGCAGGCTGTGCTGGTCTAAGGAGGAAGTGAGCTGATTAAGTACTATCCTCTCCTGCACCTTAGCCAAATTGATAGTATAGAAATAGATCTGTAGTTGTCCACTGCCATGACGGTTTGCTTGGCCTTTTTGTGCAACAATACTACAGAGGCCGATTTCCAGATGTTAGGGAATCTTATGGACTTAAATGAAAGTTTGAAGATGTTGGAAACAAGGAGAGCAATTTGTGTGGCTGCAGTTTTGAGGAGTTTGGAAATTAGGCCATTGCAACCAGTCAGTTTGTCAGTTTTTAGATGAAGCAGCAGTTTGCAAACTTCCTTGACAGTGACCAACCAGAAAAGTATGCACTAGGGTGATGGTGCTCATGTTGATGGACTCAGTATACAACTTCTTTTGGAAACAGGCACATACGTTGGCATTCCTTCTCAATGGACGTCAGCCTTAAATTCATTTTAAAAGACTTTTTATTGCACACAAATTATTAAAACCACAGCAAGCATATGTGTGTGCTTCACACATTTCAGACAGATATCCTTTATCAAAAGCTTTTGATAAAGGATATCTATCTGGAACACATAAAGCACATAGTTATGATGTATGTGCCTGTTTCCAAAAGAAGTTGTATACATTTCCTTGACAGTGACTTTCTTAAAATAAAATAGGGGATGGCATGGGCATGAGTTAAGCATGCTGGAATCTGTATGATTTACCGTGCCACACGAGGGGAGTCTGTATTGCTCGAGGTGGCAGAAGTGGTCACTTAACAAATCAGCAACAGATCTGGAATCACAGTGCTTGAGGCCACTCACTTTAAGAAAGGAAGAGGAGGAGGCAGTTCTGAGGCTTAGCAAGGAGTTTATGCAGTTCCTGAATTTTGGGGGGTCACGAAGATTATCCACTGCACTTTGTGATTTGCGTTCTTGGCCTTGCTGAGCTTGCATTTGCATTTATCCCATAAATGTTCCCCTCTTCTGTTCCAAACTTCCTTCTCCCCTCTCCTAATTTCCACTCCCTTTGCAACCTCTTTGTGCTACTCCTTTCCCTTCAACTGCAACTAATTACTGTGTCACATATCTTGCCCCTCTGCTGTACCCACACCACCCCCTCCATCCCCTTCTCCCTCCCTTGTAACCTATTGTGAACCCCTCTTTCCCCTCCTTACCAAATACGCACAATGCACTTTATTCCATAATGTACTGCCTCCCCCCTGCTACTACTTGCATACTATGCTAATCATCACTGTATTTTTGCCCAAGTGATGCTGCTCTAGTATCTTATATTGTACATGGTTATTTTTTGTACTCCGTTATTCTTGCCATTATGCACTTGACTGCATTTTGTACTTTGATTGTTTCTTGTTCCTCCTAAGTCCCCCCCCCCCGACACATCTAGAAAGGAGCTGCTACTGAGCTCAATATGCCTTTCCTGGTGAAACGTTTGAAATAAATCAATAAACATCTGTATGCACCCAGTCTGAGTGCAAGTTTGTTTTTTTGAAGGCACCCCAAGCAATGCCTATGTCCTTCATTATCTCAAAATGGCTTTTAGTTTTACATGAGAAAAGTTGAGTGCCCTTGTACTGTGAGCTAAGCACCTTACACTGGGCCAGGGGTGCAAACCAGGAAAGGCAGAGCCATGCTGTCTGCCAAATGCATACTGCTGTTCCTGCCAGCCTGAATGCTACCTCGTTGGCATTGTACAACACCCTCACATGGTGACTTGCCAGCTCCAGATCATGGGTGGAAAGGCAAATGGCCTGCCTGGTTGACTAGAAATCTGGCCACCGGAGCTAACAGCTGAATTTGCTTCACACACAGCTGCTTGTTGTAAGCTGGCCAGCTGATATTCCGGCACGACTCACTACAAAAAGACACCACAACATATCAGTATAACTCAAAAAAGTATGAGTTAAACTATCAGGTAGTGCATAGACCTCTTATTTTTCAAGGCTTTGAAGTCGCTGTAGCAAAACCGGTAGGAGTTGGTGGAGTCTTGCTGTTGTCTCCCCTGTTTGTTGGTAAGAGGTATATGCACTGCATAGACCACTTAGCAACAAACAGTGGCGACACCAGCAGGACCCCACCAACTCTTACTGATTTCACTGTAGTGTCTTTAGAGCCTTGAAAAATAAGAGGTCTGCACACTACCTGATGAATTAAACTCACACTTTTTTGTGTTATACTGATCTGTTCTTGGGTCTTTTTGTGGTGGGTGGCACTGGAGTATCTGCCTGATGTGCAACTCACAGTGTGTGCCACCACAAAAACCTTCTTGTCCCAAGCATCAATCTCTGTAGAGTCAGTGTCAAGGAAAGCTCATGCAACAGGCACTTAGGCTCAGATGGGGTGTGCAGCAGTGTAATTCCCAAGGGTGGGTAAGGAATTGTACCTAGAGGCCCCATGGGAGCACAGTTGTCTGCACTGAACATCCCTAAGGGCTGGCAAAGGGGGATAATGACAGGGCCAGAGACTAGACATTCCAAGATACCTCTGTAAAAGGCTGAGGTCAAGGAGGAATGACAAAGGAGTCATCACTGAAATCCTCAAGCAATCTCAGTGCCAGGGTAGCAATATTGTGATCTACAAATGAGCCCACATTCAGCTCCTGTAACATCTCCATCAAGCACTGCTGGTACTGGGAGCAGTCAGCATTGGAGAAAAGGTGAACTGAAAAATCCTCTTCCTTAGAGGAGGAAGTAGGAATGAAAGAGCTGGATTCAGAAAATGGTGGTGCTGTGGCTTCAGGCCTGAACTCGATCTGGTCCACCTTAAGATGGTATTGGTGGAACACACCAGCAGTAGACCTGTATTATTGCCAGGTCATGGGCCCCAGGGGGACCTGCAATACCTGACAAGGCAGGGGAGGGGAGGAGAGGAGCAGTGTCATGGATATTTGGGTCAGGTCCTCTACCAAGGCTGTGAGAGTGCTCAGGGGAACTCACTCTGAGGAAGGGTCTGGCAAACTCATATATGTGGAACTGATCAATCTCAGAGGACAGGTCTGGATGATGCCCTTTGGGGGAAACCCTCAGGTGGGGAGAATGGAATCAGACAGGCCCACAAGGCAGCCCTGGTCCCCATCAGTTATAGAGCCAGCTGGTTCGATGGAGAGGGGAGTTACTGGGTTAATGCTGAGATGCTCGCCAGAGCTGCCACTAGCACTGGACCAGGGGCAAGCTGCAGGCCCCATGCCACACCACAACCCCTCATTAGGGTTAACACTGTCCCCTAGGCCAAGCCCAACCTCCAGGCCAGAGGCACCCCCAGAGTCAGCCCTGTACTCCGCACTGCCACGGACACCAGAACCAGACCCTGTGCCTCAAATTGCACTGAGACCAGACCCAGCACTGGGACCCAAACCAGCACTGGAGCCAGAAGGAGTACCAGCACCGTCCCTTGTGCAAGTCCAAGGGACAACCACATGAGAGATTCCAGGCCCAGAGTCAGACTTGCAACCAGGCCCAGGATGATCATCACCGGCTTTATCCCCAGGCCAAATGTTGGTGTCGTCATTCTCCCCAGGATACTAGAGTGGTCAGGGGAGAAGAAAATAATGACCTCAGGTTCAGAGACAGGCACAGTTTTTTAATTTATTTATTTAAAGTTTTACCAGGAAGAATACGTTGAGTAGTAAAGCTTGTTTCCAGATGCATTCTGGGGGAAGGGGGAAACAGAATGGGAGTAGAGACAGTTATAATGAATACAGCATTAGAATATTGAGAATACATAAATATAGTGGCTCAATTACTCGAAAACAAATACAGAACAGGGAAACAAAACAGAAAAATTACAGTAATTATAAATACACATTTTTTAGCATGAACTTGAGAAATAGAGCAACAAACTAGCAGATTTGCAAATATCAAAGTTATATATTATATAAATATGAATACAGAGAAATTGCTGAGGTAAAGGTTAATATGATAATTGTAGGCCTATGCCTTGAAACACCAGTGGTAGAAAAAGAATGGTAGGATAGGACAGGTAGAATTGAAGAGACAAGGAGGGGGGGATCAGAAGGGGCAGATGAGGCAGGTGATTAGAAACAGGTGTAGGGAGAGTGGACTTTTTTTTTTTAAATTGTATTTTGTCTCCTCTCTCTCAACATCGGAGCCTCACTCTGTTGAGAGTCGCCAAGGGTATTACTCCCATTGCTGTCTTACCTGGAACCCCGGTAGACCCCATGGAGCTGTGGCTATGTCCCCCAGGCGGGTATGAGGTGGGGCCTGTACACCCCGATCAATCAGCTTTCATCGGGTCCCCTCGGCAGTCAGGCAGGCAGCAGTCATTAGGGCCTATACCCAGCTCTCCTTCCCCTCAGTGCTCTGCTGTGTTTTTTCCCTTGTTCTAAGGGAGTGGCTACGCCCAGATGTCAAGGTGTCTGCGCCGATGTCCTCACTCCCAAGCCTCTCTGTGTGCCCATATGCTTGTTGTGCCTCTGGCTTCTGCCAGAGGCCAGACAAGTGCCGAGTCTACACCCTCCACCCTCCCGGGAGAGAAGAGCTGTCCTCCGGATGCTCACTTCTCTCCCTCCCCTGCTGACCCCCGATGGCACAAGCTCTTTCCCAGACCCGGGTCACTGGTGTGGTGCGAGGTGTGGCGTCCAGCACCTCAACCCTCAGCACCACCGGGCCAGCCCAGAAATGTTTTTTAATGAGGTACTTGAAAACCTTAGGAGAGGTGGCAAATCCAGAATCCACTCTTCTGGCACCTTGAGCAGTACCAGAAGGGGTACCAGTCTTACAGCTGGCATTGCCCTACTTAGTGGTACTGGCCTTAGTACAAAGAGCCAGGGTGGTACCAGGCCACAACACCAAGGTACCCACCAGTGTTAACCAAGTGTATAGCTTTTGCCTTACTAGGGGCATCCAATGCCCTGAAGGGCTAAAGAACTTGGGGGGAGGGTTGTTCAGCAGTCCCCCCCGAAGGAAGCTGAATGTCCACCAGATCCCCCACCAACCATTTGAAATCTCAGCAAGGCAAGCACAGGGAGTTACCTGGACTTCCTCAGTACCAGAGATATTCAGAAGAGGCTCAGGGAAGAGCCAAGGGACTGTACCCTGGTGTCCTTGGTGTGACATCTACCTCCGAAGGTGGGTACGTTTGCAACCCCACTTCTACATGTGCTTCCCAAGGGTGCATAGTCCATGGAGAAGCAGGCATCATACCTATCCATGTCATGGTCAGTGCCGAGGGAGGTCCAGAATTTGTCATGTTAGTACTGAATGGCAATCGGACCCTGGCAGGAGCACTGACGTATGGGGGGTTGCTTTTACCATTCTTCTTAGACTTTTTCCTTTGCTCCACCTGAGTTCACTGTCATGCATAATGGTCTTTCTTGTCCCATTCTGAGTCTTCTTTAGATTTTTGTTTTACATTTACAATAATTAAAAGGAGGGCTCCTTTTAATATGGCCATCACCCAACATTTTCACCAGAAGTCACGGCTGTTTTTGAACATTCACTTTTCAACTTTATTTACTTGTGACTACGGTGAACAAGAATACACTGCTCACTAAAGTTATGGGACAATGAGTGCTCAAAAAACAGCAGAGAATGGTGATGAAAACCTAGGAAGAGCCATATTGCAAAGATATTTCCTTTTATTATTTCAAATGTGAAAAAAAAACAACACTAAAGCAGATTCAAAACAAGCAAAAGAAGCATCTTACAAGAAAGAGAACAAGGGCACTCTAAAACACAATAAAAAGGTATTGGTCAAAACTGTTGCTATATCTTGCCTGCTGCTTTTGTTATGTCAAAATAATTATGGAAATTATAGAAAACTGACCTGAAAGTATTACAGTGCTTTATATATCATAAAAAGTGCTTAATTAAAAAACCTTCAGCCAGAAAATAGTAACTAGTGAATTTTTGTTCAGAAGTACTTTTCTTACTCTGCTCCAACCACTTTTAGAACTTGCTAGTTGAAAAAGCAAAATATTTTTCATCTGTTCTATTCTGTATGGGGCTGACGGATAGTCCAACAGAAGTGGGTCACGTTTCCATGCTGACAACCCAAGTTGAGGACAAGAGCTCAGGAGTTGGAGTAGGGCAGCCAGGGTGGAAGGGCATGTTGTCCATGGCAACATGTAGTTGGGAGGCAGCACACATAAAGCGGCTGTGGCTCCACAGGAGGGCTTAGCTTGCTCTTCTGGCAGGAGCAGGCTACATGTGCTTGAGGCACCCACAGCACCCCCTGATGTTGCACATGCTGTCAGTAGACAGGGAAGCAACACAGGAGGAAAAACACCTGACTGCATCTGGATGAAGGCCTGTCCCTTGCAGGCCCTGCACCACTGACCACGGAACTCACCTCAACTGCCCTGAGGGGTTCTAGCATAGACCCCTGAAAGGCCCACCATGGGAGACAGGGGCAGGTCAAGTACCTGGAGAAGGTGGGTGACAGGGCATGGGAAGAAGACTAGAAGGGAGGCAGTCAGGAGAAGAAAAAAACTCACATTAAAAAAATAATCTGCAGATTTCAACTTACTCATCAAACCTTGTACATGCCTAGGGCACTGTGTCAACTTCTAAACCATGATTATTATTTTTATGGCACTCTACTCTGTCTGCCACATATGCCATATACTGTTAACCTTTATGTATATATAATCACTGGTTAGGGTCACTTACAATCCAAACCCAGTTCCTTAAATTCGCCATTACACACACACACACACATACACACATTCTGAGTATTACACAAGGCTGTGTATAATGGAACATTGCCTCACTCTGGCAACTAACACTGAGTGTGAGACACAATGGCTGTAGGCAAAATTTTAATTTGTTTTTGATCAGCTGCTTGCTGTAATCTGAAATATTTTTGAATAAACTTTCAAACACCTACTTGATTATTGGGAAATGTACAGTATTAATGGAACTTTTACTGTGTTCAGTTGGAGTTTGATTATATAAGTACTGTAGATCTGTCTGACCTACAGTCCCTATTATGAACATGATTTAGTCCCTGACATGGACTATTATATGTGGCTATTATTCAATATTTGGTATAGTAGTATTTACTTATGCTTAGTTATGATTTACTGACAAACTATCAGTTAGCTATAAGTTACTGTTATTTAGCTTATTTAGCCTTGATTTACTGGCATACTGTTAGATATATTTGTGGCTTTAAAGAGCCACTTACAGCAATAAGCCATAATTACAATGTTTAGCATATTTACTATTTATTTGTGGTCTTAGAGCACCACCTACAGCCATTAAGCACACTGCCATAATCAGCATATATTGTGACTTGTTTCATTGTTCTAACAAATAACTGTGATCAGCATAATACTTATCACAATGTATGATGCAAATGCCAAGGTCTTGGTCTGAGCAGCCCACTATTTGCACCAATAGAAAAGTTTTGTATAATGTACTTAGTATGCACATGAGCCCATTACCAGGTAATGGGATCTTTCCTTATCTAACTATAAGAACTTGTTGTTTACTGAAGCCCGATGAGATTGAAGATTGCACCTGGCGTAAGGGGGTTCCTAATTCCCAACTAGTGTAGTATTGCTTTGCTGTCTTTTTTACATGCTTTTGGAGAATAATCCTCTAGTCTGAACCATCTGTCTTCTGAGTTGTGTATTGCCGACCAACTGGTTTAGAATTCTGCTAGATAAAAATCTAATAAATGGTGACCATGACACAGGCCAGCTCGGTCTGAATCAAACAGTTAAGACAGACTAGAGTGCGGTTAAAGGGAACAGATATAGGAATCATGCAGGATAGACCTGCGCCCATCTGTTCACCAGTATGGCCCAAGTCACAGTATCCCCACATCCAGAACAAGGACAAAAATCACCAATGGACTAAAATCTATGCCACTTCATTCACTAGCAGCTTCAGGCTGTGGAAACCCATATCCTGAAACCTAGGTGTGGAGCACAGGGTGGATCAACACACCTTGGACTCTCAGCTAGTGCAGGAATAGGGGTAACCTTCAAAATGGCCATAAGCGCTGAGCTCAAATTGGAAATTTCAGATTTTCTAACCTCTCACGGAGGTTAAGGGGATTTTGTGCCGAACATGAAAACACATGGTTACCTGATACAATACATGTACACGCTGTATTTGGATACCAAACATAAGGTCAAAAGGAAACAGGACCAAAAGGGAATGATAGTTGCCACTCTGTATGCCACACTTCAGGCAGTGGAATTAGAGGTCCTAACTCTGAAACAGGAGTTGGGCTCCAAATCTAAAGAGATGGGCGAGTAACGGAGGGAGTTGGAAAAAGTGGTCAAAAGGCTCAAAAGTGAGTTTTGTAATGAAATGCACTGTACTGTGCAAGAGAAAGACACAGCAATTGTAAGATTAAGAGAGGATTGTGAAAGGTTACAGCAGGATAAGAAACATGCATTGTAACTGAATGATTGATTGACTGAAACAAAAGATACGGTGCAGAATAAATGTGTTGAAATGGAAGAGGAGTTAATAAAATGTCAGGATAGTCTGGAAGGGTACTCAGGGAAAAGCGCGAAGTAAGCACAGTGTACAGAGTTTTGCAAAACCATGTTTGCCAAGAGCGATGTAGGAACAGACCTGATCATTATAAATGTAATGCAAAGTTAAAAAGATTATGTCAGCAATTGACAGTCCTGAAAGGTCATGTAACAGCTTTGCCGTATGTACTGCCCATTGCTTTGGCATCATCGGAGGATGATGAGATTGAGGACAGATATCCCATCTAAGATGGTGGTCTTTGGGACTAGAAATGGGTGAAGTCCCTAAAATTCACTATGCAAAATAATTTGCGAATTGTGCGAAATTCACAGAGCGCAATTCATAAATTCTCATAGGCAGATTGACCAGTAAGTGTGGAATTTCACCTCTGAAGTTCCACTCTTCCCCACAAAACCCTTCCTGCTGTTTAATGGGTGCCTCCCCGCTGATTGCCGGACCCCAATTAATAAAATATATATATTCCTGGTATCTATTACCTCCACCCCCACTGATCACAGGGCCCAGTTTAAAAAAAAAATGTATTAATAAAATCCCTGGTGTCTGGTGGTCCCCTTCCCCCTGCTGATTGCCATTATCAGTTTAAAAAAATATATACATATATGTAGTTATTAATAAAATCCCTGGTGTCTAGTGGACCCCCTCCACCCAGTCAGGAAGTGCCCCTCCATCAAATTCGATCACCACCTCTCCTCCCACCCACCCAGACCCAAAGTTGGTGACCAGCACAGCCCTTTACTTTCCACCATGGCTGGCCACCCGACTGACCTGGCTGGAATGAATGAGCACATACTTGTACAAGCACATGCTCATTCATTCACCATATGGTCACAATCCAGATCATTCATTGAGTTTTCTTTGGGGGTGCATACAAGAGTGGAGGGCCATTCTGGTGCCAGTGGGGGGTCGGGGTCCACAACACTACCCCTCATCCCCCCCCCCACTGGCGCTGGAACAACCCTTTGCTTTTGTATGCACCTCTAAAGAAAGCTCAGTGAATGAGCTGGATTTTCCTGAAAGAATGAGCGCATTCTTGTACAAGCACATGCTCATTCATTCCAGACAGGTTAATTGGGCGGCCTGTCATGATGGAGAGTGGAGGGCTGTGCAGGTCGCCATCCTAGGGTCCTGGTGGGGGGGGAGAGGTGATGTTTGAATTTGATAGAGGGGCACTCCCTGACTGGGTGGATGGGTGGGGAAGTCCACTAGACACCAGGGATTTTATTAATAATGACATATTTTTTTAAACTCATGCCGATATTTTCCCGGGGGGGACCAGTAGACACCTGGGATTTTATTAATACTTTTTTTTTAAACTGGGGCCATGGATAGGCAGAAGGGAGGACCAGTAAATACCAGGAATAGATCAAGGGTGGTGTTGGGGGATTCCCCATTTGTAACCTCTACTTGCTTTGTATTTTTTTTAAGTGCAATTTGCCTTAAAAACCCCAAAAAGCATGGCGATATCACAAATGGCAAATTACGGGAAATTTGAAAAAAGTTTGCAAAGTGCTCTGCGGAGGTGACTTTGGCAACTTTGCTGCATATTCGCCCACTGAGTAAAACTTCACTACATCTCTACTTGGGACACTGGAGGGGAGTGGAGACCTCATCCACCTCTGGTAGCTGTCATGACAAAACAAGAAAAGGGGGTGGATTGAAGCTATGATCAAACAAGTAGTCAAAAAGGCTGCAGTTTCTGAGACTCATTCTGAGGCAGTCCAGCAGGCCATGGATGACTTTTTAAAGGATGAGGTCACAAAACAGCAGCTCCTTGAGGGTGTGATCACAGCCACAGCCAAAGCAGTCATCAGAACTATGGACTTGCAATGTCTGACACCCACCAGGAATGTTTTGCAGTCCGCTCATGCCATCCAAAACATTGCAGAGAAAATAGGATGCATGTCCCCAGGTGACAATCTCAGTTGCCGTTTGGAAAGAGTGCAGAGCCAGCGCAAAATGCTCAGCCTTCCACCCAAGCATACAGTACAGGTTTTGAAGTAAAACATAGACCCTACATTATGGGCCAAGCTATCATAAAATGTCCTCAATGATGAAAGGGTTGAATTTGTCACAGTCGCTGCTAGCCTCCTGGTGGTGCAAAATCCCAGTCTAGTTGGTGTCATGCTAGCCCACAAGATAAAGCAGAGCACCAAAGAAACCCCAGCCCAGTACAACAGTCGCTTGTGGCTTGCATACCAAGCATGCACAGAGTTGACAAATAGGGCTGGAGGACAGAATTCAATTGAGTACAAAAGTCTGTTTTTGAAAAATCTGCAGCCTGCATTGCATGAAAAAGTTGAAGCATTGGCATATCCGAGAATAGATGCCATCACTGTCATCATGGACAGGGTGGAGCATGCACACCAGATCTATGCACGGGACCTTGCTTCAGGTTCCAAAGCCAAGGTGGCAGCGACGCAGAGCAGCACCAAACTATCCACCCAGAATGTGGAGGAGGAGAATCAAAGGATTTCCAATAGGATGGGCCCTTTTACCTAAAGCAGGGAGGGTCAAAGAAGAACCGACAATATTGGCAAAATCAACAGTACAACAAGGGAAACTATAGACAAAAGCAACGTTATGGCCCTATGTACAAAGATCTTGCCAAAGAGAACAACCAGCTATGGGAATGGAAGGCCAAGGTCAAATCCCTTATAACCTTCCAGCAAGGCCCATAGTGGCTTTCCCATCTGTACCACCACTGCAGAAAGAGCCCAGTGGAAGTGAACAGGCCAGATCCCCATACTCTGAAGCAACCCAGATGCTTCAAGCAGTCGATCCCAGCCCCCAATCCGAACAAGATGTAGCCGACTAATAGTGTCAGGCCCCAGTCCACGCCATCACCACCTTAGTGACTGATGATTCCATCCATCCATGTATATGTAACCCCTAGGTGGTGTTATCCCAAGGGCTACTACCCCTGCCTGCTTGGCAAATTGCAGCTTAAGGGGCATGGTTATTGAAACAGGTGCCTCCGCCTGGAGGACAGGGTTGTTTGTAGCTAAGCTAACCTGGGCACAGCCCTCTGGGACACTGTAACCACCTCTTTTCCCTCTAGTGGCCCAGACAATATGCAACAAATCCTTTCACAGTAGCCCCTATTCAGCATACCAATGCCCACACTGTTTGCACTTACCACCAGGGGTGGTTCCACCAGTTCTACCCTGGAGACCCCCTGTAAAACAAGGTTATGCACAGCAACTAACAACAGTACAATGCTTTTGGTACAAACTAGAACCATAGTCAAATTAAATGCAAAAAAAGAGTTAGATCTGATTTAGTCAGTGGACTTGAACAAGGGAGGGGCATAATCAGGTTGATTGATTCTATAACTGATCTAGTCAGGCAATTATGCATACACTTTATAGACCCTCAACACAGTCACACACACTCTGGGTACCCAGTTGGTGAAATAGGCTAGCCTGACGCGTTGCCCATAGTAGGCCGGCATCACAGCTGGTTGGGCCTGTGATGAAAAGAAAAGGCATGCACAACCACACACAATTTGGAATTCGGAGCCAGGAGGCTCAGTTCATGAAAGGAAAACAATGCGATCAGAGGACAACACTTGCAATTTAGTTGATGTTGCTGCAGAATAAGGGGTGCTAGCTGCACATTTGAGCAGACTTGATAGACCTCTAGGCCTTTATCTGCTGGCAAATTTCATACGTTTATATGTTCGTATGTTGCAGGGAGCTGCCCTGATTGTTACTCACACTACCCATTACAAGATACAGGAGGGATGAAATGGAGACTGCAGTTAACTCTGGTATGCCAGGAGAAGCAGGGCCCACACGAATCACAGAGGTGTCATTTCTGTTTGAGATGTTGAGCGGGGACTTATCCCCTGGTAGTTTCAAGTCTGGTCACAATTCAGTGGCTTTGTCACACTCAATTTCGGATATGTCCGGTTTCTTCAAAGGCTCCCTCTCGAGGGACAGCAGGCAGACAGGCTAAACTCAGCCTTTTCACAAATCTCCCATGCGAACTATGCAAGAGGAACTGCTCGAATTGCTCAAGCTATTCACTCTCCACACTCTACCTCAAGATTGACTTCTGTTCCAGGCAGCACCGAGACTTCCTTAGAAATCCAAAAGGTTCGGTTCGCTGATCTCATCTGACTGTCGGTCACAGCTAGAGCTCCCTGTCCAGGTCCATTTAGGCACCAAAGTGCAAAAACTACAATTCCTACAGAAATTCACTCCCACAAGACCCCTGGTGACAGATACCATTTTAGGGTCTCAAAGGTACTGATAGGTCCCAATAGGCAGTCCAGAACCAAGATGGTGGTGCAATACTGAAATGTCCATGCTGCAAAGGAAGGCAGGTTAGAAAAACTACAATACTATTATTATTATTAAAACAGATAAACAGTAAACAGTCACAGTTCTTAGCAGGGCTCCCTCTGCGCAAATTGTGATGGCAGAATGGAGCGATAACACTGCAGCCTGGGTGGGATGCGATCCTGAAACTACTCGGCCCCTACCCAGATTAATTTTATACCACTAAATATGCAGCTCTTAAAGAGACAGGCATGGAGGCTAACAGGGCACTCACATACAAACACTTTAAATTGCTAAGACACAGAACACCAGTCTGGCAGTGGGCGTTTAGATAAGCCCACGTAAGACTTTGGGAACCCCCATTTGTAGGGGACTTACATATAGATGCGCTGGTTGGGGGCCGCCAGCTTCAACTGCTTCTAGATACAGGTGCTGCTGTTTCAGTACTACATCAAGAAGACCCACAGCTATCTAGTTGGTCAACAGGAAGAGCAACCACTGTCTGCACCTTATAAAGTTCCTTTTTATATCCAAGATTTGATACACAGAAAAAAACAAAGTAGCCACATTTTACATTCCTCTAATCTTTCCCAATTCACTTTGTCTAATTATAGAAATAGATATGGTGGTAACAGATTAGCTGTTACAATTTCCTCCTCCTGGGTGCCTTTGCAAAAAAAGCTTAAACTGTCATTACTGATACGCATTGCATGCTTTAAGCAAGTATTAAAAAAAATCTATGACTCATGACTGTACCTGTTATTAATGAATTTATTGTTCAGCACCCTAACTGAATTCTGCTGTATTTAAATATACTTTTCTATTTTTATATTGTTGTTTTGTATGAAAGTATGTTTTTAAGTTTTAGTACCGTAGGTACATGTTGGATGCAACTGTAAAAAAGAGCTCGCTCTCAATTTGCTTTCCAATAAAATCTGAATTTGAATATGACCTTCAAAAGGAATGGTAGTCACAACATACCAGTTCAAGACCCATACCAATCACTATTGGTATTTTAAAAGTCAAACACCGGTTTGATCTCATGATATTAAATCATCGCCAGAACATCTTGGGAATTGATTTTCGCAGCCACTATGGCTGTGTAGTAAATTTAGTCAACAGTTATTACTCCAAATATCGGGCCAACACCACATGCTTTGCATTTCTGACTTGTATGTGGTAGCAGCAATAAGGCCTAATGAAATAGAGTATGATGTTATCCTCATGCTCCAATACCATATTTTTCCTTAATTGAGGACCTTTTGGAAAAGCATCAAAAAGCCTTTGCCAAAAACAAGCATGATTGTGGGGAAAATGGACACCCTCATACAAGTCATTGGTGAGGGCTACCATGCCAAAAACAATATCCTTTTCCAACAGAAGCAATACCCTAATTGAGGGCCACTGCTGACTCCCTTAGAGAACAAGGGGTCATCAGGCTTTGAGTATTTATGGTCAACTCCACAATCTGGCCAGTGAAAAAGCCCAACAATAGTTGGAGACTTACCATCGACTACAGAAGACTTAATCAAGTCACCCCTAGTTGTGCACCCACAGTGGTATCTGCCCCAGATGTGCTAAAACTCCTAAAGCCTGAACACAAGTGTTTCAGCACATTGGGCATTTCCAATAGTTTTTGGTCACTCCCACTGGCCCCTGCTAGCCAATACAAGTTTGCCTTCATATTTGAAGGATGTCATTACACGTGGAATTGCCTTTCACAGGGATTACACAACAGCCTCTCCCTGTTCCACATCCACATGAGAGATGCAATACGTGGTTCTCCACACTCAAATGCCTCCTTCAATATGTGGATGACCTACTTTTGGCTACAAAAGGCATAGATAAACATGTGGATCTACTAGATGAGCTCCTGACACTCCTGCAAAGGGCAGGCCTCAAATGCAATTCTGCAAAAGTACAAGTATGCCTCCCAGAAGTTGCCTTTTTGGGACTGCACATCAGTACAGAGGGCAGAAGCCCAGCCTTGGACAAAGTTCAAGGCATTCAAGACTTGCCAGTACCTATCAGTGTGGCAACTCTGAGATGTTTCCTGGGAATGGTCAACTATTCCAGGGAATTCATATGCAATTTTGCATAAAAGGCTGTGTCACTGTATGAACTTGTGAATAAAGACATCCCCTGGCAATGGGGACCTGAACATAATACTGCTGTCACTTCTTTGAAAAAGGCTTTGGCCTCTGCTCCAGCAGTGATCAGCCCTAACCTAAAACTCCCATTTCATTTGGAAACTGCCTCCTCTAAGTTAGAAATGTCAGCAGTTCTTGCACAAAAGGAAATTGCATCCTCAGGCCTATTGCCTACACCTTGAAGACACTCTGCTTTGTGGAACAAAAGTACTGTCTTTGTAAGAAGAATCTGTTGGTAAATGTCTGGGCTATCAAACACTTAACGTACCTCATAGGGTTCAACTGCACACCAACCACACCCCTAACAACTTCCAGTTGACAGACAGGATCAGGGATGACAATGTGTCTAACACCAGACTCACTCATTGGTCTCTCCTGCTGTAGGATAGAGACATCACTGTACTTCCTGCCAAAATGCCCTCCATTTTGGTACATGGTCTCCTTTATCAAGGAGATCCACATGAGTGTGGCCTACAATCATCCACTCTGCCAGATACAGGCCCTTTTCACGCAGCCACAGAAAGCAACTTAACAGACTCTGCCTTGTGCTGTGTCTTTACAGATGGATCTGCCTCTAACAAATGGGGGAGAACAAATTTCAGGTTTTGGGGTCCTGGTCATTTCTCCAGCAGGGGACACCTGTGAGGTGTCAAGAAAGTGTACCATCATATCTGTACAGTATGCCAAATTTGCTGCGGTTTCCTGTGCCCTGGAAGTAATCCAAGACCAAAGTGGTGAGAATACCATCATCTTTTCTGACTGCATTTGTGTGCAGTTCCCTCACAGAGTTCCTTCCTTTTTGGAAGACCCATGAGTATGGCTCTTCAGAAGGCACCCCTGTCAAATACAGGGAACTTTTCATTTATATTGTCAGCAACTGACATTCAAGCTGTATGTACACAAAGTAAAGGCCAACTCCAAAACTGAGCCTGTCCATGATCAAAATGATCAAGCAGATACTTTGGCAAAAGATGATGCTTGAGGAGGGAGGTGTGGACCATGCCTCTTCCCCTGCCTCTGTGCCACACCAAGTGGGATTCCAAAAGGGGACCAAAGAGGTCCCCCTGGATCTTAATTCTGTACAAATGGCAGATACAGAGATAAAGGAGGTATACAAATAGCTCTCAAAAGACAGAAAATGAAATGCCTGGAAACAACCCATTCAGGAGATATTCTAATAAAGTTAATCTCTTACAGGATTAGAAACTGTTCCTCTTTCACAGAGAGAACTAAAATCATTGGGTAATTCCTAAGGCACTCTGACCAGAATTTATCTATCAGGTCCACAACACCCCAACAGGTGGACACCAAGGAGTGGACAATACCCTACAAAGAATGACAACGTAGGGTGGTGGCCTGGTATGACAAAAGACATCCAGCATTATGTGGACAACTGCATTACCTGTGCTCAGAACAACCCAATTCCTGGAAAGAAAAATGCCAAACTGCTTCCACAGAGACAAAAAGGTCCTTGAAATGCAATTTAAATTGATTTTATTGGACCTTTGCCTAGAAGAAACAGCAACAACACATATGCACTTGTAATCACTGACCTCTTCTCTAAATGGGTGGTGGCCTATCCATGCAAGGTAGCCACAACAAAGGCCACAGCCAAAATCTTGGTGGTGTAGGTATTCACTAGATGAGGCCTACCTCTCAAAGTAAAAGAGGTGTGCAAGAACAATGGGGCACAATTTGAAGATAGAGGGGGGCAGTTCAGAGGTAATTTAAGGAAGTATTTTTTCACAGAGAGGGTTGTGGATGCATGGAATGGCCTTCCGGAGGAGGTTGTGGAGTCAAAAACAGTGGTGGAATTCAGCCATGCATGGGACAGTCATAAGGCAATTCTAGGGGGTGGGGGTAGGAAGAAGTAGGATGCTGGTTAACTAGGATCTGCAGCTTATCCAGTAGGCAGGGAAATGGGCAGACTGGGTGGGCCAAGTGGTCCTTATCTGCCATCAAATTCTATGTTTCTATGTTTCTATGACTCCGACTAAGGGACCACTTTTACAGGACATGTAGTGCAGGAATGTTTGGTGTCATTAGGAATTAGCAAAAAATGTTTCACATAGCATACCATCTTCAGTCATCAGGACCAGTAGAGAGAGCAAACAGGCAAATAAAAGTAATGTTGTGCAAGTTTGTAGAAGAAAATCCTAAAACTTGGGATACTCTGTTGCCCTTACTTCTAATGGCAATTAGAGCTACCCCATCTGCATCTACCTGGTATACAGTACACTCTTTGAGGTGATGACTGGCAGACAAATGAGACAACCAGAACATCTGTGGATTGATCTGAACTCTCCCACTGCAGACAGGATGTCAGCAGACACTTATGTTTCACAACTGAAAGACAATATTCTACAGATTCATCTTTTTGCTGCAAGAAACCTAGGCCATGCCCAACAGAAATCCAAAATGTGCTTTGATAAAAATGTGAAAGAAGTTGACTGGAAAATAGGTGATCAAGTAAGGGTACTGACATTCTCTACCCCAGCCCACCCATTTGCAAACCAATGGGCAGGCCCCTTTGAGATTATCAACAAATTGAGCCCTGCTGTCTATCAAGTTTGAGTACAACTTCCTAAGAAAAAGCCTACTGAAAAAAAAATGGTTCCATGCCAATCAACTGAAACTGTATATAGGTGACTAGTTCTCCTTTAATGCTCCTACCCCTGGCTAGAGGTAGGAGATCTGTATGTTTACCTTTTTGTTCTTTGTCATTTCAGAAATAACAAGCATTTGTCAATGCCAAACATTCACTTGCAGGTATTTGCAGTGGTGTTTGGTACTTAGACATGGCTAAAAAAAAATCAGTGACAAAGAAGTAAAATGAGTGACACAGTTTAACAACTGGTTCTATACCCGAAGCAGGCAGCATGACAGTATGGTATAAAATACTTTGTCTGCAGAAGAGCAAGTCTGTAACTCTGTTTGGCAATATTGTGAACATACAGTATAACCACTGTTCTGTCACAGAAACACAAATTTTAGGAAGGGCAGGAACCTTCTGAGGCAAAATCAGGGACATCCCTAAAAATCAGGGAAAGCTGAGAGGTATGGCCCCTCTTTCCCCTCTCTCTCCTCCCCCCACTGTCTCTCTCACTCTTTCTCTCTCTCACCTCCCTCCTATTCTATCTCTCCCCTCTCTCTCTGTCTTTCTACCCCTCTCCCCCTTCTCCCCTCTGTCTCTCCCATCTAACAAGCATTTGTCAGTACCGAATGTTAGCTTGCTGGCATTCGCATTGGTAGTGCAGGAGTTACAGAGATGCACAATAGGATTGGCAGTGAAGCAGTGAACTGACACCAACCCCAGCCCCACACTGCAGAGAGTGACAGGCATTGGGGTGTGCCTGTGGGTCATTGACCAAAAGGTTCACACCATTTCACCTCCTCCGACCCCACAAACACCACCAGGTACCACTGTGTGCCTTCAGGTCTTTGAACCTTACACTCGCCCCATTCCATAAGGAAATATGCTGAGATGGGTGCAGCATAGAAGAATGGGGTGAACTTTGGGGCCAAAGAGTACAAGGCACACCTTGATGCCTGTCATTGGCTGCAGGATGGGGGTGGATTGGCATGAGCATTACAGTCGACAATGCCAAGTCACAACCCTGACGCCTGTTACTCTCTACAGGGTGAGGCATTATGGTTGGAAACCCTAATGCCCCAGACATTCATTGGTATTTTCACTCCAAATTTTCAACATGGGCCATTTGTGACCCCACCTCATGAACAGTGGCACTATGAGTTTGTTAGCTGAAAGGGGATTTTGCACAGTGACTGTGTCATTTGGCACCACAGGCGAGAAAACACATTTTGGGCAGGATGTGAAAAATGACAGCTGCACTATTCATGAGGAGGTGTACAAAAATGGCATTGTTGAAAATCTGGAGTAAAAGTTTGAAAAATTGGTGATGTCACGAGCATGCATAGAAACTGCACAATGCACACCTGTAACACAATTAGTTTGGGGATTTTTTAAGCAGATTTTCAACATAGGCATTTTGAGACTCCAGTCATGAACAGTGTCACTGTGATTTTGTTAATCTGTTCAATCATTGATTTCCCACAGTGACCGCGCCATTGTGCGCCACATGTGTGAAAACATATTTTGGGCAGGATGTGAAAAATGACAGCTGTACTGTTCATAAGAAGGTGTACAAAAATTGCAATGTTATAAATCTGGAGTAAAAATAAGAAAAATTGGTGAAGTCACGAGCATTCATAGAAACTGTGCAACGCACACCCGTAACACAATTATTTGGGGAATTTTTTAACCACATTTTCAACATAGCTATTTTTTGGACCTCTGCTTATGAACAGTATCACTGTGATTTTGTTAATAAGTCCTGAACTTTGTTTTGCACAGCGACCACGCCATTGTGCGCCACCTGCACAAAAACACATTTTGGACAGGATGCAAAAAATGACAGCTATACTGTTCATAAGGATGTGTGAAAAAAAATGATAGTGTTGAAAATCTGGAATGAAAATAATAAAAATTGTCAAAGTTATGAGCGTGTGTTGAAACTGCACAATGCACACTCATAACACAATAATTTTTTTTAATTTTTCCACCAAATTTTCAAGATAGGCTTTTTGGGACCACTCCTCATGAATAGTGTCACCATCATTTCATTAATTGGTCCCAAAATGAGATTCTGCCCAGTGACCACAAAATGACCTTTTGGGACCAAGTAACAAGATGACAGTGTATGTGCTCATGAGGTGAGGTCCCAAGCACCCCATGTTGAAAATTTGGAGGCAAGATTCAAAAAAATGACTGAGATAGCCACCTAAATTGACCCCCCCATTTATGTCATTATACAGTTTACTGGCATTTCGTCAGTTCACGGTCGGCTTTGAAGAGTGAAGACGTGTTCCTGCTCCACCAAAGATTGCAGCGTTGACCTCTGGAGGTAAGTATGTTGTTGGGTGGAGGTGGGGTGTACAGAGGGGTGGGGGAGAGGACTTGACAGCGAGGGACCATTTTCTTTGTTTCAGGTAATAAAAAAAAATTAACACCACTAATGGTTTTCTTTCTTTACAGGTGTAAGAAAAACATTGGGCACACTGGGGTGGTCTCCCAGTGTGCCCCATGACTTGGGGGGTTGATGTTGTCCACACTGAGGTAGGCTCCCAGTGTGGCACACAATGGGGGTGGGGGCAGGAACATGCCAACAGTGTTTGGCTTCCAAACACAGGGAGGCACACAATCTTGTGGGCATGTTTAATACCCCTCCAGGGGGACTGGGCACCTGTAAAGTTGGCTTTCTGGGGATTGTGTGTGGCAGACAATGGCATCTGCCATGTTTATTTAAATGCTTCACCAAGAAAGGCACATCGGGAGGCATGTCATCGGTGCTGCTGCATGATGAACTTGTCTCTGATTGCAGCAGCACTTTTCTTAGAAGTTGTGTCCACTTTACAAAATGCTGGCGTCAGCGCTAGCATGCTGGCTTATTGGGGAATGAAGGATGCACATATTATAGTGTGCTCTGCATTGCCAACACAGACACACCTCTGAAATGTGCTACTGGCACAAGACGTTCCTTGCCCAAGCGTACAAGTAAATGTAAAAATAAATAATTTAAAAGATGATACTGACATGACTACTTCTTTCTGGCATGAGGGAAGCCATGCCAGAGCCAAATCTTTCAGTCCAAGATGAGTACCAGAGGAACCTTCATTCTGTCCTTTAGGTTCTGGAACCCTGGGATCCAGATTACTTACCCTTACCATCTCAACCCCATTCCCCACCTCCATGAGTAGCTGTTACCCTTTCATCTACTCACACCACTATCAAAGAAGGAAAACATGCCCATTTTGATGCCATGGTGGTGTCACCAGACCAATGAAATTTACAAATCAAATGAAAAATTACTGACTGTACTGGAAAACAAATTCTAGTACCCCGCCTTGCCAAAGGAACTTTTCAAGGTTGGCGTAACAGTCGTATTTCCCCTAATGGAACTCTGGGCATACACTAAGTTATCCAACAAAACTCTGGATTTTACAACTTCACAGCTATGATGAACCTTGACTTTTGTACATGGTTCCACAGCACCACCATGCACAAACATGTTCTACTCACACTACTGCATGTAACAGTCTTTCTGTTTCAGTTATTCCAAAGGTTTCAACAGATGATCTTCTACAGTGCCTAAAATTGGAGCCAGGTCCACTCAGTGACCTGACAGCTACTTCTGTCCCTGGAGCTCTAATTAACAATGTACAATTTATGCATGTACCAGTTATTTTAAACCTTACTCACTGGAATATGACCAATGCTGGTCATTGTTCTAGTTCTAATATTTCTAAATTTCATATTATAATGTTAGATATACTGTAATGGCAACGTATCAAGCATCTTCACAAGACCCTTTAGCTAGGCACCACTAAACTGAACACCGAGGGGTGTTCGGACATAAATGACAAAAGAGAAGTTTGGGTATGGCTGGTGCAGCAGGTGTACTAGGATCTGCTACATGTATATTTGACTCAAGAATGTCAATTTGAAACCGAGTCAATTTGGCAAAAATTAAGAGACATGCAAAATATTTCAATACAAAATTGAACCAGGGTGTGATACAGTCCATGCTACATGGTATTGCAGGTATTGCTCAAGAAGAAGGATTTACAATGTATAGAATGCATGATATTGCGCATACTGTATGTTTAATCAAACCAGACACAAACTTATTCATTCATTCATTCAAGTTTATTGATCGACCATGGTGATACTTCACACCATGGACTTTACAAAAAGGTATAAAATTTAAAAACACATAACTGTAAACATTAAAAAATGTGCAAGTTCAAGGTATTTCAAGTAAAATATTAATATTCCGCTTCTTGATCTGTATTTGTATCTTCATTTGACAATATTCTTTTTATGTTGCAAACATTAATACATACAATCAGTATTCAGTTGATACACTTGAATAATAAAACAGCTAGAGAGCAACACATAGGTAGGGAACTCCTTTGTTCTGCTTATGGTAGTTTTGCAATAACCACAGCTACAAATCTCTTCCAGGTTTTGGAATCTAGGAGGTTCCCAGACCTTCTTAATGATAGATGTATGGCAAAATGGTATTGTCCCTCCTATAAAATCTTATCATGTACTACAAAGTGCATGGATATGACCGTGCCCTTTTCTTTGACCACTGCATGGAACTTGGGCTAAGTGATTCCTCATCTGGTGTGTGATATCACTAGTCTCAACTTCTGTCTTGTACCTAATGAATGCACTATCATTGGCCATACGGTTATCACCCTGTCCCTATCCCAGAACAAGATTACATAGATGGTGACCCAGATTATCTGAGTAATATGAAACAGTATATACGAACATATAATTACTGGTGGCCACAAATATCAACTGGATTACTGTTTTGTTAAAAAAGCATATAAACAAATTTCAGGTTATTATGCTGCAGAGGCAATAATAACCTGAAATCTGGTTGATATGACACTTCACAATGACCTAAAATCTGGTTAATAACACATTCCTGAAAGAAATAATGCATCTGAACCTCTTTAAAACTGTTGCATTCCATTGTTTACAAAAAGTATTTCAACTGCAGTATTTTCAAGTGTGTTTTATTCATGTACAGTTCCATTTCTTAAAAAATAAAACTGCTAAAAAACGTCTTTTTTTTTTAATCTCTTAGAAATACAGTCTAAACCTCCACATTAGCAATTATAAAAAATAAAAGATAGGTAAGTGCATGTTATGGATTTTGTTTTCACACACCCTCGGTGTGTGCTGACCACATAAACCTCTCGAGCTTTGCTCTTGAGGTTTATCGGTCATAAAAAATCCATAACACACACTTACCTACCCATTATTCTCTACTTAATGTACACATTAATTGACACACACTACACCTCAGATCATTATAAAAAGAAAAGATATGCATCTTATTTATATTAGCAATACTGTTAATAAAGTTGACCATTCTCTTAATTCACTGTTTCAATCAATCAATCAATCAAAATCTTTATTTATCCAGGCGAACATCATTGAGCAGAGCTCTTTTACAAGATGGACCTGGTTAGAACAGAGTTGGGTAACATCCATCACAAAAACATATAAATACATGTAAATAAGTATATAAACACAAACACAATGGTGCAGTAACAGGGGAGTCAAATGATAAAAGGAAGACAAGGCAAGCCATAACAGAGGAGGATTGAAATACAAGCAGGCAGGTCCACCATTGAACCATGCAACTGTATATAAACCATGTTCTCTGTATAGAAGTACTAGTTAGTTCATTTACCAGCAGAAGACACTAGTACTAGCTGTGAAAATGGCTTGGAGAACCACCAACTAATGGTAGATGGGGTACCAGGAGGGGTATGTAATATGTAAGTGAAGGATAAACATTGTGAGAAGTGAAGTCCCAAGGATAGGTCAGTAGAACTGATGCAGCGGTGGGGGCCTATGGGGAGAGGTAAAGGGGAGTTAGGACTTTTATAGTATGATTGCATGTAGATTGTGGATGAGTGTAGTATAGAGTTGTGAAAAGAAGGCTGGAGAAAGTGAGAAGATAGACCAGTATCAAAGGGAGGACAGAGGCATGAAGGTATTACATTAAAGCATGATGACAGACCAGGGCCAAGGAGGAGACAAGCACTGGAAGTAATTAGTTCATGGTTAAATGGTACAGGTTATCATGATGACAATTCATGGTCATGGGAAACAATTGCACTGATCATTTCTGAGGCGTGAACATAAGAGCTTGAAAGATGAGATGCTGATAGGTGACTTCAGTTTCATTTTTTTTTTGTAATTTATTCCTCAAGAAGGACAGTGTAAAGCTTACAGCAGCCCTGCCAAAATGAGAGTTAACTTTGGGAACAATCAGTAGGAGAGATTTGCAACTTCTCAGGGCATAATTGCCTATTAGTTTTATAGGAAGACAGTCTATAATGTATTGGGGCAGTTTTTTGGAGATGGCTCTCAGGGTCCATAAGGCTGCAGTTTTATCATGCCTGAATTGAAGAGAACTCCACCCCACTGATTGATATAGGGAGCAGTAATGAGTGGAATAAGGCAGGCCTGTAATGAGCCTCAAAGCTCTATGATATAATGTGTCAAGTTTGGTGAGGTAGGAAATGGGACAGTGACTGTAGAGGATGTCAGTATAATCTATCAAGGATAGAATGGCTGATTGTACCAGCTGTAGTTTGGCATCTCTAGTTAAGAAGCGGGCTATCCTAAAGAACAGTCCAAGTCTCCATTGTAATTTTTTGAGTAATTTTTCAACGTGCTCTACAAAAGAGACCCTATGGTCCAGCCATACTCCCAGGTATTTGAATTTAGGGACAAATTCCAACTTCTGGCCAAGAATTATAGTAAACTGTGGCACAGGATCTGATAGGGCTGAATTTACTATTTGGGCAGAGGGAGAAAAGAGCATTGCTTTTATTTTCAGGGCATTAAATAATAGTTTTTTGTTTAGGAGTTGGTGTTGCATCAGGTTGAACTCAAACTGAAGGTCGTTACATGCAGATTGTAATGACGGCGGCTTATGTAAAGAACTGTGTCATCTGCAAACAGATGACTGTTGGCCTTAGTTATGCTTTCATCAATATTGTTGATGTATATTGCAAGTAAGATCAGTCCTAAGATAGAACCCTGGGGAACACCACCTAGAAGACGTTTGAGAGTTGAGAGATCTCCTTCCACTTTCACCTGCTGGGAGCGATCAGAGAGGTAGTTGTTGAACCACTGTAAAGATAATGGGTCAGCATCTAGTGAGGTCAGGGAAAAGAGTAGCAGGAGAATGGTCGACAGTGTCAAAGGCCTTGCTCAGGTCCAAGAATACAGTGCAGGTGTAATTCCTGTTGTCTAACTCTCTTTGCCAGTCATTAGTCACTTTGGCAAGTGCTGTGATGGTACTATGTTTAGCTCTAAACCCTGATTGGACTGGATTAAGCAGGTTATTAGCTTCTAGATACTGCCTCATCTGGTTACTTACAACTTTTTCCAGTAATTTTGACAAGACCAGGAGAATCGAAATTGGTCTGTAATTATTTAGATCACAGGGATTTCCGGACTTGAACAGGGTTATGATGTTCACTGTTTTCCATATTGAAGGAATGGATCCTTGAGTTAATTATAGGTTAAATAAATGGGTTATGTGCATGGCTAACACAGGGATGGTCACCTTCAAAAAATATGGGTCCAGGGTATCTGCACCAGCACTTTTTTTACATCCAGTTTTAGCAATAGGTCTTCAACTTCTTTCAGAGTAGTAGGATGCAAGCAGAAGACTGAATCGGTGACACTAGGATCTGCACCTTGATTATCCACCTGAGAGTGTATCAAATTCTCAAGAGAATTGTCGAAGGCTAAGCCTGCAGTCGCAAAGTGATTATTGAAGGCACCCAGAACTTCCAGTCTGTCACTAATGGTGTTATTGTTTAAAGAGATTTCATCAGGTAGTGAGCTACTGGATGTGTGACCAGACAAGTCCTTGACGGTTTTCCAAAATTTTGAAAGATTTTTGGAGGCAGAGAGAAATTCAGAATGATAGTATGCAGCTTTTGTATCTTTAACCATTCTAGTACATGAGTTCCGTGCCCTTTTGAACTTGCACCAGTCCGCAGCAAAGTAGGTTTTACGTGCTTTTTTTCCATAGGTTATCTCTTTCAGTCAATGCAGATTTTAAAAATGGTGTGAACCATCTAAATGCATTTTTTGCTATTCGCACCTTAATTATAGGGTCATATTTATTTAGGGCATCTAGGACAATTTTACTGAATATGTCGAATGCTGATTGTGTGTTTTTTGCCAAATAGAACCCTTGCCAATACAATGAGTGTTTCAGTTCATTTATGTAGGCAGTGAGATCAAAGTTCCGTCTAGCTCTCTTGGCAGCAAACTTTGGCGAAGTAGTAGGTTTGTTGCTTGATCTTATGCAAGCAATAGATAAGTGATCACTGATATCACTGAAGAAGGTGCCGGCAAAGGAGAAGAGATGTGGTTTATTCACTAGGATAACATCTAGCAGGGAGCTGTTATCCACTTTCTTTTTATTTACTCATGTTGATTCGACAATGAGTTGCAATAAATCATGGGTGTCACAGAAAGCTATGAGAGGTGCAGTGGTTTTAGATAGCCAGTCTAAATTAAGATCCCCAAGAATAATTATTTCTGAGGATTGTTGTTCAAAATTACTCAGATGACGTAACAATTGTAGAACAGCAGAAGGAGGTCTATGGTACCCTATGATACATAATGTTGAAGTGTGCGAGATGATGACTTGAAGAGACAAACATTCATAAGCATTTGCAACAGATAAAGCACTCAGACAGGATGCCGTATACCTATCCTTGACATGGATGGCAACCCCTCCACCCCTGGAGTGTCTGTCTGCTCTAAAAAGTAAATAATTAGGGATATTGACTTCCCTGTTGAAGGTGGATGGTCTAAGCCAGGTTTCTGAAACCAGTAGGATGCCTGGTCGAGTATGGAGGACCCAGGCATAGATCATGGAGAACTTTTTTAACAGACTGTATACATTAATGTGGAGGAAACTCATGCCTTTCAGTTTGGCAAGGTCAGTGGGCAATATGATTGCAACTGGTGGCCCCTGGATTGAGCTCCACATTTCCTGAGCACAGGAGAAGAAGGAGTAAAAGTTTTCTTAGAATGGCAGTAGTAAGCTTTGTACTGGCAACCCCTTTACATCGTTATGGGCCATTGTCCTGGGGGAGTGTGCCCCAACATTTTTTGCCCTTCCCACTAAGGGTGGTAGAGATGAGTACTCTGACTGCTACCTATAGAGGTGATGCCTCTATGATGCTGGTGGAGTCATAAGCTGAGGTGGTAATTCATTTTGTGTACCAGCGTTAAAGGTAATATGAAAATAGTGTTGAAGGACTGGGGAGCTGAAAAGGCATATATCCACATATGAACAGGAACTAGTTACAGAGCAGATCAGATTAGTATCCACAGTAATAAAGGCTTGAGGTGGCATATATTGGGCATGCGATATGAGACAGCAGAAGGGCCGGAACAGGAGCCACGATTTGACACACATAGTGGAATAGGGATGGGGGAGAGCTAGAGAGGAGTAAGCTAGAAAGCAGGCGCGGGGCGATGCATGGGTAGGTGAAAAAATGGGCAGCTAGGGCTCCCTTCCTGGAGGTAATCAGTCCCCGAGGGCAAGTCCGTATCTGCGTTTCTGTGAGAGACTGTTGGCTTCAGACCTGGACTGCAGGTGGCAGTCTGGTAGGTTGGGTTTGTCAGAGAACCACGGCTGTGGCTCTCAGACTACCTGGAAGGAGAAGGCAGAGAAGAATTAAATAAGTAAGTCAGAAGGGGTGGGGCTGCTCGTGGAGCTAAAAAGAAATGCAGACTGGCTTAATGGGGGGGGGGGGTTGCAGACCAAGATGTTAGGCAAGGTGTCTTCAAGTCTGAGTGAGCAATAACAGGGCTATTTAAAACACAATACTAGCATAAAAAGGTGAAGGGGGGTTTCAAAGGCCTGAGCTGAGATCGCTACTGGTCTTATGAGGAACACAATACAGGCATTTACATTAAATCAGAAAACTTCAGTTATGAAATACAGTTTTAACAGAAAACACAATTTAGCACAATACAATCAACATTAACAGTGCAGAGCTATATAGAGCCAATCGGAGTGCTCCTGGGGCTGGCTGCAGCCAGTGGGCCACAGCAGTAAAAGACTCTGGATTTAAACCCAGAGACAACTGTCCTCATGTAAAGAAAGCAAAAATTGGCAGCTAGGGCTCCCTTCCTGGAGGTAATCAGTCCCTGAGGGCAAGTCTTACCTGCATTTCTGTGAGGGGCTGGTGGCTTCAGACCTGGACTGCAGGTGGCAGTCTGGCAGGTCAGATTCATCAGTGAACCACGGCTGTGGCTCTCAGACTACCTGTGTTTCTATGAAGTGCTAGTGGCTTGAGACCTGGGCTGTGGCTGGCAGTCTGGCAGGTCGGGTTCATCAGAGAACCACTGCTGTTCCTCTCAGACTAGCTGTGTTTTTGTGAGGGGCTGGTGGCTTCAGACCTGCACTGCAGGTGACAGTCTGGCAGGATGGGTTCGTCAGAGAACCATGGCCATTTAATGACGGAGACCTAAGTGCAACTTTATCAAACACTTCGTTGGAGCTTATATTCAAATCTTTTGTTGTTATTCAAGTGATTTTAATTGTGATTCTGATTTCTACCATGTGTTATCTTTGTAAAACTCCAAAATTGCATAACAATCGATTGACAATTTTATATGCTACCGATTCTGCCAGACTGTAACCTACTCACTTACCCTGTGAGTGTTGCTTCCTTATTCAGGCAATGGGGGAGTATGTAGACCTGTCTAACCTACAGTTCCTATTATGATGTCATAATTTAGCCCCTGATGTGAACTATTATATGTAGTTATTATTTAGTATAAATTATAATAGTATTTACTTATGCTTAGTTATAATTTACTGACAAGCTATTAGTTACCTATAATTTATTGTTATTTAGCCATGATTTACTCACACACTGTGTCACTGTAATTTACTGACATACTGTTAGATATACTTGTGGTCTTTGAGTGACACCTACAGCAATATGCCATAATTACAATATTTAGCATTTTTAGTCATATTTACTAGATATTTGTTAGTCTTAGAGTGCCACCTACAGCCATTAGGCACACTGCCATAATCACCATATATTGTGACTTGTTTCATTGTTCTAACAATAACTATGGTCAGCATAATACTTATCACAATGTGTGATGCAAATGCCAAGGTCTTGGTCTAAGCAACCCACCGTTTGCACCAATATAAATGTTTTGTATAACGTACTAATATGCACACGAGCCTGTTACCAGGTAGCGGGACCTTTCCTTATCTTACTATAAGAGCTTGTTGTTTATCGAAGCCAGATGAGATCGATGATTGCACTTGGTGTAAGGGAGTTCCCAACTCACAGCAGGTATCATTTTGCTTTGCTGTCCTTTTTACATGCTTTTGGGGAATAAACCATTGGTCCATACCACCTGTCTTCTGAGTTGTATATTAATGACCAGCTGGTCTAGAATTCTGCTAGAAAATAATCTAACAGTATTGTGCATAATTAAAAGGAACTGACAATGCTTTCAGTGCATTGATATGGACTTTAGATACAGTATTCAAGTCAAAATAATTTTATGTGTATTTTTTGAGTACTTGGAAGCACTATAATAAAGTAAGGAGACTGCAATTTTGTTACCTGATGTACAATTTTCTACAATGTAAATATTTTTGGATATAATGTATTGGCCAGTGTTTAGGGTATTAGGCTTCCACCCTCCCTTTGGTTTTCAATAAAAGATAAACATGCCTAATTCCAAATTTTTGCATCACCAGCTTGAGTGACAGTGAAATAAAGACTAGCTGGCTTTCTGGCAAAAAGCGGTGAGATACCAGTTGGGCATGCTGATGACCAGGATTTACTCCCTGAGCCTGGGATGCCAGAAGTAGCATCTGGCAAGGAGGGCTTAGAGTGTCTGTGTATGTTATCCTCCAGGGCAGGAAGGAGGAAGCTGCACTATTCTTGTAGTGGCTCCTAGTTGTGATGCCATGAGGTGCCCTTGGCATTGTGGGTAACCATGGACTGCCAGGCATCTTTCCCAAGGCCAGCCATCAGCATGCCCATCATGTGGATGGGCGGGGAGTCAAGCAGTAGAAAAAGGCCTTCGGGGAAGTCTTGGATGAAGGCTTCTGCACGTTTACTCCCCATTCCAGCAGGCTCTCATTGTCATTGATGGTGCACACAGTACTTTACCTCTGGTTCCAAGACTAAGACATCACTCTCTCTCTCTCTCTCCTCCTGCAGCTGTAGAGTGTGGCCCAGAAATGTACAGAACTAACATCTGGATTACAGGACAACACTAGGAAACAGATGGCATGTAGCATCAATGGGAGGGAGTCTGGTGGGCTGCAGCATGGTTGACAATGGACAGCCAGAAGGAGTGAGTCTCCTGGGGGCCCAGGGAAGGAAGTAAATAATTTCATAAATAAATAAAGACTGATAAATACCCATTTTCCGATCTCTCTTTCCACGGTTTATCAGAACATCAGGCTTCAGGAAATGGAGGGTATGATTTTCTTGAATCCAGTTTTTTAAAGCCTTGAAAAAAAACAAGAGAAACTCATATGGGTAAATAGAAACATTGAAAATGATGGTAGAAAAAGACCATTGGCCGATCTAGTCTGCCTACAATACCTTTTCCTATCGCTGAGACCTAGTCTCTATAGCGGCGTTTATTCTTGTGCTACCCCCATGTTCCCTGCCTTGCTGCTATCCTACCCCTACTCTGGGAGACTACTAAGTCATTAACTCTGTCACTGCTATGCTTGAAGACTTTAATGGACTTGGCTCCCACCACCTCAGCCAGCAGGCCATTCCATGCCTCAACCACTCTCTCTCTCTGTAAAAAAAGAACTTCTTAACGTCCCTCCTGAATTTCCCTCTGCCAGCTTCCACTTATGTTTCCAAGTTCTTGATCTGCTATTCCTTCTGGAGAGTTCCACGCAGTGAACCTTGAACATTCCTTTCAGGAACTTGAAGGCTTCTCTCATACTTCCCTCTCCCTTCTCATCTCCAGGGAGTACATGTTCAGTGGACACTAGTGGTATCCCCATCCTCACTCCACCTACCATTTCTGACAAGGTGAGCATCATGTTGAGAATGGGTGCCTGAAACCCATCTAGCAGGACCTGACCTCTCATGTTCCGAGTTGGTGGAATGTCCCAATCAGTGTCTAGCAGATTGAGATCCCCCCACTACCACTACTTCCCCTTTGGAGATTGCCTTCTTTATTCCTGCCCCTAGTTCCTCTATCACCTTTATCCTCCTGTACCATTGGCCTATAAACCACCCACATGTGCGATTTCTTGCCTGATGCCATTTTCAGCTGAACCCACAGCGGTTGTGTCACCCCATTCTCTGCCCTAATGGACATATCCCCTATGATATCAGTGTCTTCTCTGACATAGAGGGCTACCATTCCTCCTTTATGTTCCCCCTGTTTTGCCTACATATTGTAACCTGGACCGCCATGTCCCAGTCATTATTCCCTATGGCCCAATTTTCCATAATGGATACAAGGTCCAATCTCATGTGTCATTATGGTTCACTAATTGTATTTCCCAAGCTCTTCGTAGTAAGACTTCCATCTTGCACACAAACCCTCTCATATTTTATATACTCTCATCCTTTATATCCCTCAATCTCTTTAATTTCTTGTTTTTCTATTTTTTGCCAGCTTAGAGATCTCTCCCTCCCTGTTCACCTTTCATAGCCTATCATGAATCTCTGCCTTGCTGTGTCCCTTTCCAGTGTTCCTAGCCCCCCTTTCTGGGTGAACCAGAGCTAGGTTGGAGCAAGTTGCGGTACTCCATATGTCTGTCTGCACTCTACTTCCTAAAATTACAATAAAGCACAAACTGGTGAATTCAGTAATAGTGCAGCTTTTCATTTTTTGCTGAGTGCGAACCCTTCTGGAGGTTTGTTGAAGATTTTGGGCTGGTCAGCCCCAGGTTTGCACCACACCATACTATGAGTTTTCAGGTTTCTTTGGATTTTGTTTCTAGCTAGGTTTCCTACTCTCTTTCTTCCTCAGTGATTCTACCCATCTCAGCCTTCCCCCAGTCAGTTTAAAGGTCAGCAAATATAGATATCAAACTTCTGCCCCAGCACACTGATCCCCTTTCTTGTTAGGTGAAGTCCATCGGTCTTGGAGAGCCTCCTCTCCCAGAAGCCCCCCACTGCCCAATAACATGGTACATCTCCTCCTGATACCATCCCTTCAACCACCCGATTGGCTGGTTTACCAGATCATTTATACCCAAATGACCTAGTGTCCCCAGCTCCTCTGCCCCCTCCTCTACCATCCACCTTATCCTATCCATATCCAGGATGACTGAGGCAACAGGAAGGCATCTGACCACCCCCTTCCCTAACCCCCCACCACCCTCAATCACTCCAACCAGTCCTCTATGACTAAAATACTCCTTGCTATCTTCCTCGTATTCCCATCACTGGGTGACATTAAGTCATCCTGCCTAGCCTTCTCAATTAGGTCTGATCCCCCTCCCATCTGAGTCACATATTTTTCCTCTTCTGGGGTGCAGTGATTTGCTGTCAATATTTTGTGGGCTTGGGTGACCATCTTTTCAATGCCCCTGCCATCCTTCCCCAGCGCACTCCAGCCCCCTGGGCAAGTGGGCCTCTGGGGGAGTGGGGATGAGGGGAGGAGGGTATGGGCAGGCATGGGACTCAGCTCAGCTTGTGCTGCAGCTGTTTCCTCTCATGCTGCTACCAGTTGTGCATGGAGCTCTCCAATGGTCCTATATATGGGACAGAGCCCCCCTCCACCAGAGTGTAACCCTAGAGGTGAGCACCCCACAGTTCCTGCACTTGCAGCTGACTACCTCCCTAATGTACCTATGCTCCATACTGTCAGCTGTCACCTTGTACCCAATAATTGATTATGCTCCGGGTAATAATCCCTTATTTCCTTTGATCTTCCTTTTATCCTTGTAGTTACTCCCTGAAATGGCCTACAATTGATATGGAGTTTTGCCAACAATATTGATTACACTGTTACAGAATTATTGCCTCACACCCCTTAGGTTGTTTCATTATACACCCTAACCTAGACACAGAGTTTGCTACAGCTACTAAATGACACATGTATAGTGTATAACACTCATTAATTGTAGTGTTAAAGAGAATGTCTAAAATTAAAAACAATGTTCAACTATATTGGTAGAAAATACATAACAGCTAATGTCTTTTCATGGTCTTTGCATGTTCTTTGCCAAACCCTGAAGTAAAATGGAAGAGATCATAATTTGTCCCCAGAAAGGTAGGCCGCTGATTCCTTCACTTTCTGGTTGCTTGGATTTGTCCACATGCTCAGGCACATAACAACGTGTGCTTGGGGAGAGTGGTGGGGAGGGCTCCATTAAAGTAAATGGGGAGCACTTTTAAGTCTATTTTTGTATACAAGAATTGCCAGTTTGAGCTTAATGAAGGATACCACTGGACTAAGATGGCCTGTCCTAGTCGAGCGGTGCTGTTCATTAATCTCAATCTGGCCATTTTTAAGTACAAAATAGACTTAACAGTGACCCCCATTTAATTTAATGGGGCACGCTCTCCTTGGGAACATATCATTATGTGCCTGAGCATGTGGGCAAATCCGAGCAACCGGGAAGTGAAGGGATCAGCTGGCTACCATTCTGGGGCCAAATTATGATCCTTTCTATTTTAATACAGAGTTTGGTAGAAATCATAAAAAGACCCTCTAAAGACCTTTCCCATTGTGTACTTGCACAGCATGTAAGTCAGACCATATTTTGCATAACTTAAACACCCCCTTTAACCTACCCCAGATAGGGAATCTGTAGGATCTCTCACTCTACATTATCTTCTGCTTTCAAGATGGACAATACCTACATTGGCAGAGTTCTCTGCGGTCCTGTAGACTTCTGCAGATATCCCTAATGCTACACTCCTACTCTGGGGCACTTCACTATGGAACATGAATCTGATGGGATGTTTGGATAGGTTTGAATATAAGACCTCAGGCTTTGCTGTCAGCTCTGCCTCCTCTAATTATATATTGCTAAGGCACCCGGTCACATAATTCTCACCCAGCCCCCCAGACTACAGGCAAGTCACAGCTCCTTAATATGCCCCTTAAATATGGGCTACTGTGACTGATCTCAATTTACCCCACAGACAATTATACAAGTTTCCTCACAACTTACCTCAGTTGTGTCTAAACTACTGTAGGTCATGGAAATGTTGGCACAAACACATTTTTGGACACTGGCATGAACTTTGCAATAAATAAATAAATGAGAAAAGGCTCACATACAATCAGACTAAGAAATTACAAATCATTTAGACCACATCTCAATTTATAAGCCATGCTCAAAGAAATCTTTGAAGGATACACCTATACTGGCAGTTACCCAACTAAGTAAGCCCCTCTTTTAATAGGTAAATAAGTAAAATGTGATTTATTAGATCAAAGACTTTGGTCAGGTCCACAAAGATCATCCCCACCATATTGCCATTGCCAATGGAGGAGCAGAAATCGTTTGTGAGCCTGAACAAGGCCATTACTATAATGTGACCACATCTAAAGCCATGCTGTTCAGTAGTAATAAAGCCAAGTGCATTTAGTTGTTTTATCAGCAGGGCATATACTAACGTGTCCTGTAATTTAGTGAGAACCGGGAGAATTACAATGGTACAACAGTTTTCTGCCCTTTGCCTATCTCCAGCTTTATGTATCTGTGTAATTAGTGAACACTTCCAATGTGTAGGTACCACAGCAGATACCAAAGAATAATTCAAAACAGTATTTCATTTCCTAAATCTGAATCACTACAACCTGTGCCCCTTAACTTCTTCCCCATAGTCAACTCATACGTCTCCTTTTCAGACACCACCCTTAAGTACAAACTACTATTGGGCTGATCCTTCTTGTTGGGCTCGACATCCCCACATCTCTCTCTTTTTTTGTTCTTCTCCTTGAGAAGGTCTGAGAAGCAATTGCTGACATTTGTGTCAATTCTCAACTTGACATTTACATGCTCATCACTAATAAACATGTGTACTACACTTGAGCCATGCCCACTATTCAATAGGTTGGTAACTGTTTCCCAGAACATCTTCGAATCCTCCAGATTTTCAGTAAATTTGCATTTGTAATATTTAACCTACATTATTCTAATCTCTTTTTTACAACACTCATGCTGCAATTTGCAGTGTGGTTTAGTTTCTGTTTATGACACCTGTTAGGACAGTACTGATGCATAATTCAGTGTATCATAATTCATGACTGTGTCATGATGATAACCATGTAAGCAAACTGCAAAAATAATGCCTGTATAATACTGTAACTGAATGACTTACCACTGTATAAGAAATGTATTGTTATCCCGGGTTGCCCCTGAAAAAGGGACCTTCAGGGCCCAGTGGGCCTACATGGTCACCAAAATTTAATAAATAAATAAAATAAATAAATAATTCCTTCTTTAGGGTTCATGAATATCAAAATGTTAAGTCCATTGTGTGTGGGCATCTTACATCTGCCAGAGCTCTTGTCCTGACAAAAAGGAGCGTTCGTGTCTGCTGGTTTTGTCTGTATTCCTCATTCAAGATGGAAGTCAGCTGCTCCAATTTGGGATTCTCATTGGCCTTATCTTCCACGACTGCTTTTAGCTGCTGTATTTTACCTGTAAAGAGAGCAATGTTCATAACATGGTCTGTCTCTGGTTACTGGACAACACAGAATATAGCTCCCTTAAAATCAAACTGCAGTAAATGGACCACATCCAAGCTGGCAAACTTTGAAAGAGTTAAAAATGTAACTACTTTGATTACTGAAAAGCCTTCCTCTGTCTCATGGCTTTCTGGGGTGCGATGTCTTTAATATCAGCATGTTGCTTTTCTGCAGCGTGCACAGAGACAGGAATGAATGAAGAAAGTGCATAGCTGAAAGCACATGCAGTGTATTTTAGATTTTTTTCCATTTTCACTTACTGGAATGAGTAAAGACATAACACAAAATGGGAGTAAAGAGTGACGAGACTATGCAGAGTGCAAGTGTGTTTTTTTCACATTAAACCAAAGAATTTCTGAAACAGTGGAGAAGAAAATACTAAACTGGGTTTATCAAAAATAACTACAGGTGTGATCCTGTTTCAGTCAGAAGCCCATCTCTTCAAGTGGTGTAACAGGGTGTGCTTTGAAACAACTGAGAATCTGCATGGGATATACTATATTGGACTAGAAATCTGCAACTGATCTCTCTTACTTACATCTGAGGAAAGTTTTCCTTACTTTACAGTCTTACATTGGCATTGCTTTGTGTTTAATTATTTTAGTTTTTAAATCAGGAAGGGTGTTTTCAAAACTACTTATCTTGTGAGCAACTTCAGAAGGGGTGAAATAACTGCATATCTGATTTTCCTTTGTGGCTAACTGGACTGTCTACTAGTATTCTGTAACAGTTTGCATCAAATTACTTTTAAATAGTTGACAAATCAGTTACTAGAGGTTAGCTGAATTACTATAAAGGGCAGTACTCACCAGGGTGGTGGAGCAGTGGTGTATTTGATTGTTTCTAATAGTCACCAGTGGTTGTGAACTACCCACCCACCCTTCCCTCATCCCACCCCCAGGCATGATGTTTCCATTATAGCCAAGGTTCTGACATCACTTCCTCAACAGGTCTTGGGGCAGAACTGTTATATTCTTAATAACCCAGCACAGTGCATAAAGAGTAAGAACACACCACACAAAGGAAGAAAAAAATATATATATATATATATATATATATTATATATTGTATATTATAAGGGAGAGGGACATGTGGGGAGTGGTGCAATGCACTGGCTGTGGGGCAGCAGTTTTCCGGGAGACATTCTGGAAACTGTGTTTCTGTCCTATCTGCAGGGAACTGTCAGCTCTGAGGGAGGAGACAGCCCACCTCCAGGCTGAACTGGCAAGGACTAAGGAGGCCTCCCCCACCCAAAACGCACCACTGCCACAGAGGCTGCCAAGTAAGAAGAGCTGTTGGACCACAGTGGGTTCTGGGAGGGTGCGGGTGGTGGAACAGAGGTGAAGCCCCCTAGTTGTACCTCTACACAAACCATATGCCAGTCTGGCAGAGCAAGGTTCCTCTATGCTGGCACCCTCAGTGGAGACCAAGAAGAATGCTGAGGACACCCACAAGGGAGACCCACAGAAGGGTGGCAAGGGACACCACAGGGGAAGGAAACAGCTTCTGATAGGGGACTCAATTGTTAGAGGGGTAGACCTGGGGAAGGGAAAGGAGAGGGAAGTAAAGTGCCTGCCTGGTGCCGTGGCTTGGAAGGACAAGAAGTGAATCCTCAGGATTGCAGAAGCAGCATCACAGGAGAGGGAACTAGATATCATTGTCCACCTTGAGACAAATAATCTAGCTAGGCGTGGAATCAGTGCAGTGCAGGATGAAATTGTGGAGTTGGAGAGGGGCTTCAGACAGGTAGCAAGCACAGTTACCTTCTCAGAGGTACTGCCTGTCCATGGCAGGGGTGAGGCTAGGGTACTACTCACCATGCAGTTTAATGAATGGTTGCAAAACTGGTGCAGAGCACAGGGCTTTGGCTTCATTGGGGATACACCTGGAGAGATAAATGTTTGTACTGGCACAATGGTCTGCATCTGTACATGAAGGGAACCAAGATCCTAAGTGACAGGTTTAAATGCTTCCTTGGCAAGCTTTTAAACTAGCCATGGGGGGAGGTGCTAATAAGAGGCAGGAAATTTCAAGCCTCCCCCCACAAGACATGACGGGTAGTAAGGTAAACACTGAGGTACAGTGCTCAACAGAGTGCAGGACAGGGGTAAATGGAAAAATAAGCAAGGGCAAAAAGAGCAGGCATGGGGGAGAAAAGGATAAAGCCAACATTAAATGGAGGGCAATGAATACCAATGCCCGTAGTCTGGGAAACAAGCTTCCTGAGCTAGTAGCCTTGATGGAAGATGAAAAATTGGATATTGTGGCAGTCACAGAAACATGGTACACAGGGAACCATGACTGGGATGTCAACATACCAGGGTACACAGTCTACAGAAGGGACAGGGAGGGGAAAAGAGGAGGTGGAGTAGCTCTATACATAAGGGAAGAGATCAAAGCTACAGAACTAAAAAGTAAAGGAGGAGGACAAGAGGCACTCTGGGTCACCTTGGGGACAGGGAATGGCATCACAATCCACACAGGGGTTGTATACAGACCCTCATCTCAAGAGGAGGAAATAGACAAGAAAATGATAGAGGACATTCTCAAAATGGCTGAAAAATAGCAGATACTGTTAATGGGGGACCTGAATATGCCAGATGTTAACCGGATGATATGTACTGCAGCCACATCCAAGAGCAGGGTCATTCTCGATGCCCTGCAGGGGGCAGGCTTTAGACAGCTAGTGTTGGAACCCACTCGGGAGGAAGCAATACTAGACCTGGTACTCTCAAACAGAGAGAGGATCACACATTTAGAAGTCAGTAGCCATCTGGGAACAAGCGACCTCTGTACAGTGTGCGTCACAATAAGCACAACCATGGAGACAAGCCATACAAAAACAAGCACACTGGACTTTAGAAGGGCTGACTTTGGCAAAGTGGGTGAATATCTGAGGAATACACTAGCAAATGGCCAAAAAGGAGAGGTGGAAGAACAATGGAGAAAAATCAAAACTGCCATTATAGAGGCAACAAGCCTTTGTGTGAAACAGATAAAGAAAACAAAGCAGAGTAAAAAAACACTATGGTTCTCAAAAGAGGTAGCAGGGAAGGTTAAGGAGAAAAAGGCTACATTCAAAAAGTATCAAGGCATCACAGAAGGAACATAACAGGGAACTGTATCAATTAAAGCAGAAAGAAGTGGGGAAGGCAGTCAGAATAGCAAAAGCCCAAACTGAGGAAAAAATAGCCAAGTCAGTTAAGAAGGGGTGTAAAACCTTTTATAGGTGCATTAGGGAGCATAGAAAGGATAAGGGAGAAATAGTGAAGATTAATAAGGGAGAGGGGAGGTGGGCAGAGTTAGACAGTGAAAAGGCAGAGATACTGAATGAATACTTTTGCTCAGTATTCACAAACGAAGATGAGGAGGAGTTACCTAAACCAGACAATAGAAGCATTCTGGGTAAGGGGGTAGATACCAGTCTATTTACAGAAGAAAGAGTCCTGAAAGAACTCTTAAAACTCAAGGTGAACAAAGCAATGGGGCCTGACGGGATTCACCCCAGAATCCTAAAAGAACTAAGGGAGGACATAGTGACACCACTGACCATGCTTTTTAACAAATCATGGGAGGATGGGGTGGTACCTGAGGACTGGAGGAGGGCAGGTGTGATTCCCCTTCACAAAAGTAGGAGCAAGGCAGAACAGGAAACTACAGACCTGTAAGTTTGACCTCAGTGGTAGGGAAAATTATGGAATCACTTCTGAAAGAAAGAATTGTTGAGTACCTAGAGGCCAGCGGGGCACAGGACCCAAAGCAGCATGGATTTACAGCAGGAAGGTCATATCAGACGAATCTAATAGATTTCTTTGATTGGGTGAGCAAAGTAATAGACCAGGGAGGGGCTGTGGATATGGCCTACCTAGACTTTAGCAAGGCATTTGACACAGTCCCACACAAAAGATTAATAAACAAGTTAGCCAGCTTGGGAGTGGGCCCCAGGGTAGTAGCCTGGGTTGCAAACTGGCTGCACAACAGGACACAGAAGGTAATAGTGAGTGGAACACATTCTGAAGAAAGGGTGGTCACTAGTGGAGTACCTCAGGGCTCAGTACTGGGTCCAATCCTCTTTAACATCTTTGTAGGTGACATTGCAGAGGGTCTGGAGGGAAAGGTATGCCTCTTTGCAGATGATGCAAAGATCTGTAACAGAGTTGATACACAAGGGGGGGTGGAAAGGATGAGAAGGACTTGGCAAGGTTGGAGGAATGGTCAGACATATGGCAACTGAGATCCAATGCAAAGAAGTGCAAAGTAATGCATCTGGGAAATAAAAACCCAGAAGAAGAGTATACAATAGCAGGGGAGGTACTAACAACAACAAAAATGGAACGGGACTTGGGGGTAGTCATATCAGATGATCTAAAGGTGAGTAAGCAATGTGAGAAGTCAGTAAGGAGAGCCAGGGGGATACTGGGATGCTTAGGAAGGGGCATCACAACTAGAAAAAGGGAAGTAATTATCCCTCTGTACAGACAGTTAGTGAGACCCCATCTGGAGCACTGTGTGCAGTATTTGAGACCTCATCTACACAAGGACATAGACAGAATGGAAGCAGTCCACAGAAGGGCAACTAAAATGGTGCAACGTCTGCATCAGAAATCGTATGAAGACAGACAGAGAGAGCTTAATATGTATACCCTTGATGAAAGGAGGGATGGGGGGGGGCATGATAGAAACTTTCAAGTACCTCAAGGGAATCAAAAAAGTCCAGGAGGGTAGCATCTTTCAGAAAAAGAGATGTGTAAGAACAAGGGGACACAATTGAAAGATAGAGTGGGGACGGCTCAGGGGTAATGTGAGGAAATCGTTTTTCACGGAGAGAGTGGTGGATGCGTGAAACTGTCTTCCTGGGTGGAGCTAAAACAGTGGGGGAATTCAAACATCCATGGGACAGACACAAGGCAATTGTAGTGGGTGTGGCAGGAAGTAGGCTGTTGGTTAACTAGAATCTGCAGCTTATCCAGTAAGTAGGGAAATGGGCAGACTGGGTGTGCCAAGCGGTCCTTATCTGCCGTCAAAGTCTATGTTTCTGTGTTTCTATGTTTCTATGTAAACCCTTCCTCCTGCAGACAGAGTTAATTTTTACCTGGTCTGGTAAGTGACACGATCTTGTGCTACTCAAAAATTGTTACCGAAATCTACCGTAAGACAACTCTGTGAGTCTGGATGTAACAGAAAAAAAAAAAACAGCTATTGCAAACTGTCGATCATATATCTAATTTAGCAGATGTATCACAAATCATTAAACTGATGAAGTGTGAGCAGTTTTAAAGTAATTGAATGAAAGTGCTGCAGTATTTACACTGTTATTTTAATTTATCACTACAATGCTATGGTGTGAGAATGAAAGACAGGCCGCTCTTATGTCCTATTATGATATCACTGTAGAAGACAGGTCAGTCTCTTTTTTATACTTCTTTTATTAAAATATCAATGTTGCATAATATTTTGGTTTCTCAGAAATATAAAATCATCAAAGTTAACAAAGAAACAATTTTTAGTACATTCACATCAGCAAATCAAACAGTGCAATGTATAAACAACAGTCATAAGGTCTCTGAAACAATAAAAGAGGGTGATTTACATACAACGTACAAATTCAGATGATGTAAAACGAGGAAAACAAAACATACCAAGCTAGACAATTAAAAACACATTCAAAGCATTACTACACTTACAATATCTTATATCTAAATGTCTAGGCTCAACATAAACAGTAAAAAGAGGCTAGACTGTGCCTGCCTGTTGGAGTAGTTGGGAGCATCTGATGTTAATTACAGGTCTGAAACTGATGTTACTACAAGCTTCCATCTCTTGCTATGTATTCCTGTTTGGGCCATCTCCAATCCACACAGCTTGCCAGTGTCTATGGGGTTGGCCATGTCTTGCCTTGCAGAAAGCACTTCCTTAAACTGAATTTCCAACCTATCTGAAACTCTGTTTGGGCTTCATAGCCCAATACTTTATAGCAGCATTAACCAATTGCTGCTAACACTATTATTTTCAAAGGTCGGCTGCAAGCTGTGAAAATGGCAGCTTGCACTGATTGCCCCTGCGTCAGAGACTCTGTGCCCAATTCAGTATTGGACAGGTTGCTGAGCCAGCATCCCAAGGCCTGCAGCATCAGGGGCAGTTCACCAAACAGATGGTACATCCCCCATGTATTCCACAAGCCATGGGGCAGCCAGCTGGCAGCTGCACCCTTGGAAGGAAACATGCTAGTGGTCCCCCCCCCCCGAGTCTGATCTGCACCTCAGTGGTATTATTAAAATAACTGACATCCCTGGTAGTCTAGTACCCCACCCCAGCCCCAATCTGCCTGTAAGTTGTAATATTAAAATAAATTACATCCCTGGTGATGCAGTGGCCCCCTATCCTCCACCCCAGCCCCAATCCACTGGTAAGTGGTGGTATTAAAATACATTACATACCTGTGATCTGATGGCCCCAACTCTGGCAGGTAGCACCCACATCCCACATTCCCCATTCTGATCCCAGTCTGGTGACCAGCGCAGCCCTCCTCACCACCACAGCCGGCCTCCAAATGAACTGTCAGGCATGTACTATCGTGTTCTGACACTTCATCAGGGTCTGCCATGAGTGGTTTGAGGAGCTGCTGATCACTAGACTGAGGTTCAAACTCAGGAGTGAGTGAGGTTGTGGGCAGTATCTGCCTGGGCAGGGCCACTAGATCACCAGGTACGTAATGTATTTTAATACTACCACTTACCAGAGGGTTAGGATGGGGGGGCCACTAGATCACCAGGGATGCAATGTATTTTAATATTACAACTTACGGCAGATCAGTGTTTGGGGGGGGGCACTAGACCACAGTGGATGTAAGGTTCTTTAATATTACAACTTACAGACTGATCGGGGCTTGGGGCAGCACAGTCGCACACAGTTGTCAACCCTCTCAGAGGATGTCTAAGTACTGACAGGCCAACTTTTAGCTGGTCTAACCATACTTAGACCTTTGTCCTCTGGAAGGGTTTTCTGAATGCAATATTAGGAGATATGACAGCCTGCATCTGCCACAAGTCTCCTAGTGCCATTCCACAGCCCATTTTGTGGCACAAGGCAGACCCTCTTTGTCACAGGCAGCCTGTGTTTGAGGCAGGTTGCTTTACTGAATAGGTCCTGGCCATGTCTTTTGATGCAAGGTTCCAGTCGCGTCACTTCTTTTTTTTATTTTTTTATTTATTACACTTTTTGCAGCCGCAGCCACCCAAAACCTCAGCTAAGTCATGGACCCTCACTCCCACCTCCACATTAGACAAGGCCACATCAATACTCCCATGGTGGGGTTGCAGCACCAACCCAGCACGGTGCCACAGATGACAGATAGGTCGAAGGGGCCATCCTGGAAGCTGATTGAACCTGAGGACTGGCTTCATCTAAGGTTGCCGGCAGCTTGGTTTTCCCCCCTGTAGGCAGGGCCAGGGACATGCAATGTTGCCAGAGTCTGCCCCCCCTCGAGTGTCATTCTGGTGCCAGTCACTGTGGTACCCCTGGCCTCTGCCAGGGGTCCATCAAGCCCCGATCACTCACCCTTCCCTCCCCCTGGAGAAGGAGAGCAGTCCTAGAGTCGCTCAATCCTTCTCCCCCCCGGCCGGCCTTCTGGTGTCCCGGGTCCATTCCTGAACCAGGTCACCAGCATCACAACTGGAAATCCAATCACTGTGCCAACAGGTCGGTCCACATCACACATCTTTGATGCAAGCACCTTGCATCATTCTTAGGGCTTTGAAAATCCCCCAATGCTTTTTAACTGTGTCCTTTTAGGTACAAGAGGGATCATAATTGCAGCCAAGGCCAGCCTATCCTTCCCACTTCCCGGTCTGCCAGCCCCACCCCTGCACTCAGACGTTTTGTAATGTCTAAGTAGGGAGAGTGCATTGACATGACCCATGCAAGTCTACAGGGACATTTTTTCAGTGCCTTTTTACGTAAGTTTAAGCAATCTTAGAGGAGAATGAAAGCTACCACTCAACTAACAGTGCTCCTACTAGTTGAGCAGTGACTTTCGTTTTCATAGACTTGTACGGGCACGCCCCTATACTCTCCCTGCTTAGACATCACACAACATCTGAGCATGGGGGCGGGGCCAGTAGACTGGAAAGTGGAAGGGATCAGCTGGACATGGGTTCGGCTACAGTTATGATCCCTTCCCTACCTCTTAGGACACAGTTAATAAGTATACTTTGTGCAGCATTTGGCTAACACTGCCATAAGGGATTGGATTATGAAGCCCACATGTGTAGATCAGAAAATTATTTTAAGAACATATTCTGCATGTTAGATATGATATAGGCTGTTATTGTCTAAGGTCACACTGGCATCTCCAGTAATAACACTGCAGTGGAAAACCAGCTGCTCTGCCAACTCTTGTGATGACATCACAGTGTGGGGGGCAGCTGCATACTTACAGAGAGAGACAGACATTTATTGAAATGCACCAAAAGGACAGCTGATTGCTCAAATGATTAATACTAATGCTGATGCATCTCCACACTTTTTTGAAAGTGTCATTTTATGTATCCTTTGTCTGAGGGGACCACAAACCATAGCTGAAGGTTTTTAAGAGTGTACAGATGCCACTGCATTAGGATTATTATTTTATCTGTTGCTGACCTCACCCCATCCCCGCTGTCAGGTACTGGGTTCCTCCACCATGGGAAGGGGTTGGCCAGGGTTTCTTCTAATGTCTCGGGTGGAACCAAGATCACCTAAAATGGAGGGGCACATTAAACATTTTACTACCAGTGCAGCCACTCCCTGTCCCCACAAGCATATCCAGTCAAACAGTAGAGGATTATTTTAGTACAGCATGTGGGATGCACTCCATGGCTGCTTCCAGGCATGGGGACAGAAGCAGCATAGCCACGGCAGATCTTCAGATGCTACAGGACCCCCAAAGAGGGGACCTCAGCAGATCCAGAACTCAACATTTCAGCTGGCACATTACATCAGTAACTCTGAAACACAGGGCTGTTGAACATAAATCACTAGCTACAATAGAGGAGTTTTATCAATAGTGAGATTATAAGCCTTTGCTCTGGCTCAAATTTGACTGGATTTCACTTGAGAGAGGCCCACTGTCTAAGGACCAACTCTCAATGGGTGCTCATGGGTACTTCAACACTCTATCCTTGCTATCTGCAATAAATGACATTAAGTCTATAGCCTTTCCTGGGATCATGGAAGGGAGGCCCACACAACTCTCATACTTTATTTTCCTGCTAGTCTCTCAGCTTGACTCTTCATGACACTGGTTACAGTCAAAACATTCCTCACTGCTGGAATTTGGATGATCCACTTTCAAGTCCCTGAGGGTCTGCTGGTTCAGGCTTCTAAGCCATCACCCCAGGAATATTATAGCTCAGCCTCAAAGTAAGGAAAGAGGAAGGAAGGAAGTAGGACCTAGCTCACCAGGGGCCTAATGTGCATGGCAGTTGGGCCAGCACTCACCCACCAACTTCTTTCACTGTATGTAAGTCCATCATTTGGATATTCATCTATGATCTCATCTCAACTTCCCAAAATATTGAAAGATATTTTTCATGGCACCCAATTCAGGTATCAGATAAACATTATCAGAATCTGATCATTTATTTTGGGGACTGAAGATGAGCAAGTCACAATTATGCTAGCTTTCATCTTCAGGATTGGCCCCTCCTGCTAGGGTTTTTGTCAACCACAATCTGAATGACTCAAGCTATTTAAAGAAATCAAGATAACTACAGAAGTAAAATTAGTCCTAATTTGTCAAGCTGAAAGTTCAGTTTCACATGATACAGTTGGTGGATGACTCGTTTTCTCCACAGCCCACCCTTCAATAGATGTTATGGTTGCCATGTCTCACACCTGCACCCACTGGCCATTATGGCAATCAAATACAGATATTTATATGTCATGGTGACAAAACCCCTCTTGATCAGCCAGCAGGTATACTCCCCACCCCAAGCTCCAGTATATAAGCTCTATGATGCTATTTGCAGTCGATCAATCCAATGTCAAAAAGCGACTCAAGTCAGCTACAGCTGTGGTCTCAAGGTAGTATAGAAAGGAGGTTCTGAGCCCTGGTTCAGAAACATTCAGTGGATAAAGTCAGTGTCACTGGTCTGCTGTAACCTTACCTTCAAAGGTCTTTATTAGCTGCTGTTCTAACTCATCAAATCCACCGCTTTTGACATTATCATAAAACTTCTCCAAGTACGCCACAGCATCTTTGGTGCGTGCATCCTCATTGATAATAAGGGCGTCATTGTATTTCTGTTGATAAGAATAAAGGGTTACAATTTTTGGAACCGCCAGTTCCCATACCACAGTTAAGGAGTATACTGGAGCAAGGCATCTTCCTGTCACTACAGAAATCTCCCCCAGGGATCAGTGCTGGTGTCTACAGCAGGCTAAGATGGTCTGGGTTGGCCACTGGACTCTCTTGAGGAGGGAGACACACTTCAGGACATAAACAAATAAAGTGATTGGTCAGATATCTGCAGTCTAAGACTCAATACAGTCAAATACAAGGTGATTGGTCAGATATCTGCAGTGTAAGACTCAATATAGTCAAATACAAGGTGCTGCACTGCAGAAATAAGAACAGAGGCAGGATCTACACACTGTGCTGGGCTCCCCTTGCAGTAGTGCAGGAGTAAAGCAACCTCTGGGCATGATACACAATGGGCTGAAGCATGACAAGCAGTGTGTAGCCACTGCCAGGTGGGCTAGTAGAATGCAGAGAGCATCAAAGGGGGATTGACCAGCAGTGCTGGGGAAATAATCCTGCTGCTTTACAAAGCCCAAATCTTGTCCAGTCCTGACCCTCTCAATAAAAAAAGGACACTGAGGCTGCCAATAGGGTGCAACACTGGGCCACCAAATTGATTAGCAGTTTGGGGACAAAAGCTTTAAGTAGAGGCTGGCAGCCTGTTACATGTTCACACTGGAGAAAATAGGTTGTGAGGGGACATTATTTCAGTTTTAGACATACTCAAGGGCATCAATAAGATGGAACAGACAGGGATAATCCATCTGATGTGCTCCAGCAGATTTCTGGAACATGCCCTGCAACTCAGAGGTGGTATAGTAAATGCAGAGATAACATCAGGATACACGTCTTCTCCCAGACAGACATGAACCTATGAAACAGCCTCCCAGTGGAGACAGTGGAGAGGCAGGCATTCATTATCTACTGCAGATGTATATATGTTAAGACTAGAAAATGTATACTTTTAAAATATCTAGGAATTCATTTGGAAAACTCTTATCTTATGAGCATCATCTAGAATCTGTGTCCAAAAATGTCAAACTAGAACTGGAATTTAGTAGAAAGTAAATTCCTTTTTGATAAAAGCACACACCATTACCACCAGACATAATTGTTGCCGACTCTGGAGTATGGAAACTCTCTGCTCTATAGGGCCCCTGTGTCATCTATACATTTTTTTTTTTTTGCATACTCTGTTTATTGAATTGCATAGACTGTTAAAATAGCAATTTACAATCCAACTGTTTTGTGTTCAGAGTTACATATTCATGTAAAATATAAAAATCATTACAACCAAGCACATGAACATATAATTTATGGGTCATATTTAAAAATCAGAGCTGCTAAATCATGAGGGAACTTAGATATAGTACATATTATCCTGAGAAAATATCCCTGTTAGAAATAAAATGTGCACGGTAATAACATTTGCCGATTTGCCCAAAGGGCTCAAGATAGGACACACTACTGTGTCCTTTATGTAGGCAATAAGGCACAAAGGGGGTGTGTGTGAAACATATTTTACAGTATGGCCAGGGGCGTAGTTTATGTATGTATGGATAGTGTGGTAATTTAAGGTAGTTTTATTTGTAGGGCCCAGCTGAAGTTTTTTTTTTTCACAGTGTGAAGGTAGCAGCCATGTTTGTGGTGGAAGATCAATTCTGGCTGGTGCCATCTGTGTAGATCTGACCAAAGCGTTTGATACCATCAATCACACTCTTCTTCTCCACTCCTTCCCCCTCCCTGAATTTCTCCCCTGAGGCCACCTCCTGGTTCAAAGACTATCTCTCTGGCCGAACTCAACAGGTCAAAATCAATGCCACCCTCTCCTCCAGTAGACCAGTCCTAAATGGGGTCCCACAAGGGTTCATTCTTGGCCCCTTACTCTTCACTCTCTTCCTAAACTCTCTCCCTCATTTCTGTAGTGAGAAGCTCCTGCTCTATGCAGATAACACTGTGGTTTTCTGGAAACACTCCCAATCACACTCACTCCAAACCACCCTCCAGGGCTTCTTCAGAGAGCTTAAAGACTGGTTCTCTGAGTAGCGCCTAGTACTGAACTACAGCAAGACAATATCAATGATCTTTGCATACCACCAAAGCTACTCAGCAGCTCCCTGTTAACTATCCTGAGCTTCCTAGGTGTCCCACTTGAACAGGTCTCCTGCTTCAAATATCTGGGTGTCATGCTTGATACCACCCTCACCTTCCATGTGCACATTCAACATGTCTCCTCCTCCTCCTCTGCCTGACTGAGAATCTTATACAGGCTTAGGCACTTCCAGCCCCCACAAGCTCTACGTCTGGCAGTGTCTTCTTCTGCCCTATCATTGGTGGACTACAGCATTGTGATCTATGGGTCTGCATACCTTACAGCCCTTATAGCCCTATACCGCACCAACCTAGCCCTCGATAACGGTCTCTGGTAGTGTCAGGTTAACCCACATGTGTGACCTCTACAGGCTTATGGATTGACTGAACTTTGAAGATAGACTTAAGTATCACACATGTCTCATCACTAAAACAATTCTTCTGAAGCTAGCGCCCAGTGACCTCCACTCCCTCATCCAACCTGTACCACACCGAAGAGCCCCCAGTCGCTCTTCCAATTCCTCCTTCCTAGTTCCCCCCTGTAGGACCTCACTAGGGCCAAGGTCTTTCTGCTACTGAGCGCCCCTGTGGCTAAACAACCTACCATCCTCCATCTCCCTCTTCCCCAGTCTAGGCCAGTTTAAAGTTGGCCTCATGACCCTCCTCCTTGAGGCCGCAGCCTTTGACTGCAACTAATTTCATTCACCTCCCTCCCTGCATCTGATAAGAGGCAATATTACTTTGGTTGACCTAGTGCAGCATGGAAACCCTCTAGAAAGGAACATGTGTCTTACACCATACCTCATGTTTATTCTACAGGTCCTCAAATTCGCTGTAGAACACCTGACTCAGGGTTCCTTTTTGACCCTCCGATACTGTAACATACTAAATTTGTATAACCATGTTAGACATGGGATCTAAGTTAAGATCCTGACTCTGTGCCTAACTATGTAAAGATCCCTGTGCTGTATGACCTATGTATTGTACTGTTACTGTTTGTTTACTTTCTTCTCTTTCTGACGTGGAGCCTTTGCAAAGAAGTCTATGACTCAAAAGATTGCAATTCCGATTATCTTCAACAAATAAATAAGTAAAACTAAAATGCCTGTGTTCCAAATGCCCACTGATCAGGGTTCCAGACTCTTCACTGCTGAGCAGTCCTTTTTTTAACTACTGTAAGTGTAAACCATATTTTACACATAAATAAGAACCAAACAGATGATTGGATTTTGACCTACCATTTTATAAGTAAGCAACAAAGCATGAAGTGGTGTGTGTGTAAAACATATTTTACAGTATGGCCAGGGGTGTAGTAAGGCACGAGGCTGAAGGCCGGATGACTTCAGTAGCTGGACGTGCTATAAAATATCTTTTACACACATCCCTGCGTGTCTTATTGTGCTTATAAAATTGGCACTTTATTTTTTACTTTTTTCTGTTGGGAAAAGCATGTTTATATGTAGAAATAATAGATTTACTTGTGTGCATTTGTGATAAAATAGTCCTTCTGCGCACTGCAAATGATGTAATTGATGATGTCATAGTATTATTGCCTACTTTCTTTTTCCTGTTTTTTTTTCTCTGTTTCTCTCCACATTCAAGATATAGAATGTTTATCATGGACTGTTTACCACAGAATACATGGATTCAAATTTCTGCTCAGTTCCACTGGCACTCCTAACATACTGCACACACACACACACACACACACACACACACACACACACACACACACACACACACAACATATAGGATAGTGTATGATTCCCTATACATGACAAGGTTATTCTCAACTGAATGGTTACTTTGCCAACTGGATGACCTCGAGAGCGAAGCTCAAGAGGTCTCTTGGTCGGCATAGTAACCATGAGGTTGAGAATAGCCTTGTCTGTGTATAGGGAGTCATACACTGTTCTATATAGTATATGGAAAGAGGCTGTAGCAGAAACGATGTGATACAATCCTAGAACTTTCAGAAATTAACAATTTTTACTGACTTATTTTCAAGAACACACTCCACATGGTGGCCTCTTCAGTTCCAATTCACTGCCTCAAACAAAATTGGGAGAAGGGAAGGAGAAATTAAGATAGTTGTACAAACTGCTCACTAACGTTTTTTCAGCAGTATCTATCTCTTTCCTTGGCTGACTCTTCAAGATTGTCTATTTTTCTTATCCACCCCATTGACTATGCCGCCACACTAACAATTGGGAATTTAAAAAAAAGATGCCAGTGTTTGACTGCCCTATGACCCCTGACATTTCCTTAAGTATCTCCCGCTCCACGCCTTGTTCTGGCACATTTGCATTTATTCATAGATCATTACAGCAGGCTGGGAACAGCAAAAAAAAAATCATTATGCGGTTCATTTTCTGCCTGGGTACACCATGCAAATGATACTGAGCTGACTGTTTTGTGGCATGCGGGCATAAGTTTGTGACATTCGTAGTGCAGCAGAACAAAAAGTTATTCTGCTGCACTAGGCATGTCACTACGGCAACAGAACAACAATCTGGGCTTCACCAATATCTATCCTGAATTACCTCTTTCTATACACTATAAAGGCCTCTTTAACAGTCAGATACTGAATTATCTCACTGTCAGAGCAAGAAGAAGACAGTTCCATGATGAGTAGGTAAAGACAGAAGGGGGGTTTTTCATTGTCAGCAAAGAAACAGTTGTAGTGAAAACTATAAACAATACTTAATGTTTCTAATTTGTTTATGCATGTAAGGAGAGTGTGATAATCAAGGCAACAAATTTTAATTCATTTGTTTTATTTTTTATTTAAGGTAGTTTTATTTGCAGGGCCCAGCTGAAGGTTTTTACAGTGTAAAGGTAGCAGCCATGTTTGTGATTGAAGATCAGTTCTGGCTGTAGGGGTCTAACTGAAATGCTTGTTTTCCAAATGCCCATTGATCAAGGTTCCAGACTCTTCACTGCTGAGCAGTTCTTTTTTTAAACATGTGTAAACTAGATCTTACACATAAATAAGAGTCAGTCAAATGACTAGATTTTAACCTGCCATTTTATAAGAAAAACTAAATATTCGATAACCAGAAAGCAATACTTTATTCAACTCTCAGAGATGTGCTTATTGTATTTTTACACATCATTCACCCTATTCCTGTCTAACAGACTTCAAGAATTCAATACTCAATATCTAACCGGGCAACTTCTACCAACATGTATTAAAGAAAAAAAGATGAGACTGTGGGCCCAATATTTAAAAGTCTGTGCAGGCACTAACTGGGGTTTGCCCATGCAAACTGAGTTTTACGCTAGAGCCCAATATTGAAAGGGCTCTGTTGTGCTGGCAAACGGGTAGCACCTGTGCAAACCAAAAATGGGTCTGAATGCAAATTGTGGGGCAGGGACAGGAATATTGGTGCAACCCAATATTCACTGGCTTTGTGTGGCACAAAAGGGTTTTGCACAGTCTTTTTGTGCGGGACAAATACCACCATAGAAAGGTATACAGTAAAGTGGGTGAAACCCAAAGGGTGACACCCATAACCATGACAGGAAAAGGGTGAAACTAAAACAGTGACAAATGTTTCACCCCTTCCTCACAGTGCTATGACCTCAGAGTTTGTTATATTAGTAAGGGTGTGTGTGGGGGGGGGGCAAAGCCCCCCTCAAGAAAAAAAGAGCCGCCATTTCAGGTTTTGCCAAATTGCTTTCGCAATTCCTGGTTCGCTTTCATAATTTCTCCCTTATCACATAAAACCCTGAAGAAAACCTCCTTTTACTCTGTGCAACCCTAGCAGCTGCCAGAGGTAATGCAACCAACCAGCTTGTTAGCCGCTGTGGGAGCATACCCACCCCTGAGGTCCATGGCACCACCCCCCATTGCCAGTAGCTAATGTAAAAAAAAAACCTGGTTGTAGTAGTCCCCCTTCGCTCCAATAGCCAGCCCCTCACTGGTCAAAAGAATCCTTGGTGCTGCTGTCCCCCCCCACACCAATAGCAATAGCCAGCCCCTAATGTAAATAAACAGAATTCCTGGTGGTAGTGGTCCCCCCTCCCTCTAACTGCCAGTGCCTAATGTAAAAACAAAACAATAACAAAACAAAAAAAACAGTGGTAGTGGTCCTCCCTCCCTCTGATCACCAACCCCTCAGTGAACAAAAGAATTCCTGGTGCTAGTGGCCCCCTTCCCACTGATTGCCAGACCCTACTTTAAATAAATAGAATCCCTGGTAGTAGTGGTCCTCCTCCTCTGGTCACCAGCCCCCCAATACAAAAAAAACACAATCTCTGATGGTCATAGTCCCACCCTCCCACCGATCAACAGCCTGAAATAAAAAAAAAAAAACTTTCTGGCAACCAGTGGTCCCCTCCCCATGGCACCGGGCACCCCCCCACTAACCATATCAGTATCCACATCATCCTGCCCTATAAATAAGAGGCATGCTCCCTGCCTGCACATATGGCGCCCATCCAAAGAGGTGTGAGGAGGACTGTGCCAATCACCATATGCACCTGTGGCACTGTGAATAATGATAAGGTGAGTGGAGGGGTGCCCACTGCTGTGCGCGGTGGGGGGGGGGAGAGGACCACTTGGATAACAGGGAGTTTTTTTTTTTTATTCCAGCTTGCTGATTGGTGGGAAGGACTGGACTGCTACCATCAGGGATTCTATTTATGTACAGTAGTGGCTGGTGATTATTATTTTTATTTCGGGGCTGGTGATCAGAGAGAGGGGGGACCACTACGACCAGGGATAGCTACAGCTATCATGGATGGTGGGGGAGGGGTTGCTGTGCTACCTGCCTCCACTACCCATGCAAATGGGCCCATAATAGGTGTGCAAATGGCTCCTCAGCACCTTGCCTGTCTAATTGGCTCATTTGCACGGGTAACTTTGAAAATTACTGATAACACTCCATTGCTATCAGGAGCCATGTCAGAGTGGTGCTACCTGACTTAGGTCTGTGCTGACAAGGCGCTATATTCAGTCAGGTAGGTCCCAACTGAATGTACCATCCTGGGACCTGTGGGCAATTGCAAAGTGCAGTGCAAACATTTGTGCTACACTTTGTGCCTTACTGAATATTGGGCCCCATGTCTGCAAAAAGATTTTTTCATGTGCAGGAACATATCTGTTAAAGCATCTCAAGGCAAATATATTGATATACAGTACGTGTCCCCAGCCTGTCTTAAATTTAAAGTCAAAATACATTTGTTACCTTTAGTCTTAATGTCATTGCACACTTTTACTGCACAGGAGTTACAATGTTTATTTGTTTATACTATGTGATGCTACCTTTTGTCAGGCATGGCCGGCGATGGGTTTTTAATTTAGTCCACCACCTGGCTAAGCAAATAATAAAAATGTGCAGACCAGCAAGGTAAGCCTGGGCAGATTTCTGATTGTCAAGTGAATCACATGGAACTCTGGGTAGTGGAGTGGGTGGGCTATCGCTAAAACATTTATGTCTAATTAATTACTCATGATGCCAGCATGCATTCTAATTGGTTGCAATATCAGGTGCTTATCTCATAGAAATGCCCAATACAGCTCAAAGCAGCATGCTGTGCATGTGTGTAAAGCAAAAATAGGCATTTCAATGGGCTTAATACCCTTGTGGATGTAAGACCCCTTCTGGGAGGGGGGGCTTACTAAAGTTACCTTCTGTCCCTCTGGTCAGGTCTTTCTGATGGGCAGCGTGGGTCTGCCGTGGGGGTGTTTCTTGTGCCCTCCTCTGCCCTTTAAAAGTGGATTTGTGGTAGTTAGATGGGAAGCCAGTGGGTAGTAACTGGAGCAAGTGGGGCTGGAGCTTGAACCCCTAGCCCAAGAGATGCAGCCATCAGTGTCGGTGCTGGTTCTGTGCACAGGTGCCTGTGGGTGGTTGTAAGGGGCAAGTGGCTATAGATGTGGGGTCCTGTTAGGCATGTGGTAGCCATGGATCAGAGAAGAGTGTTGTTCAGAGGCCCACCTAGTGCTCTTTGGCACCAGGATGGGCTGGGTTCCTGTCCCTTTTTGGAGGAGTTTGCCAGTGGGGCCATCGCAGCAGTGCCAGGGCAGTGACAGGGTTCTCTTAGAAGTGGCAGGGTTGAGACAGCTGTACCCAATGTGGCACACTGCTGGAGTATTGTACAGGCAGCCTGCAGGGAGCGTAGCAATTGGGGCCTGCCATGCCCGTGTCTAGGGCAGCTCCCCAATTGGGTCCTATGCACAGGTTTGTAGGGTAACTGAAAGGAGGGAGCTGAACCACTTGCCACAGGAGTATCTCCCTACAAATACCTGAAAGTTGGAGATGTGGGCAGGTACTGTACATATCTGGCAAGTTTAGGGCAGCCATGTTTTAATAGGCCATTACCCGTTTGGTGCTGCTGGTGTTGAGTTTGGGTGTCCCCAGCGTGTGTTATAGGCTGTTTTAGGTACTGTAATCTCTTAGAGCCTGTTCCGGGTCTGGAAGCTGCATGGAGCCCATCCCAGCCTAATTTGGACCTTTTGGTGACTTTTCAGCTTTAGGGCTATACTGCATCTCTGCCTTGTGTGGCTGTACCTGACTGTCCTGCTGCTCCATGGAGCTGTACTTTTATTTATTAATTTTAATAATTGATTAAATCAGTTTTATTTTTCCCACTGGGTGCACTGGAGTTTATTCTGCGGCCTAACCAGTTATTTGCTACTTAAAAGAAGCTTAGCATCATCTGCTGGTCCTGGCCTGGAGTTTGCCAGCAGTGTTCCCAGGTATTCATCTTTGAGGAGACCAGCTTTTCCCTGCCTATAAGTTTCTGCAGGTAAGGTAAGATGCTTTCATCTAATTAATTCTGGTGTCTCCTGGAACATTTTCTGGATTTGTGCCCCCTTCTCCTTCTTTCTATCAGGACGCATAGGCATGAGGGTAAGGGGGCTTACAAATATGGAAGGGGGTTCATCTGGGATGATTTTTGGAGTCTCCTATGGTCTGGTTGGTGCTTGATTTTGGCTACAGTGTAGTGGGCATTACTAAAGGTGATAATGATAAGGAGTATAGGAGGTTGGGTGCCCATATGAGCTCCTGTTTATTTCACATAATATTGTAATGTATTACCCTTCGTTATTTACTCATCCAAGTTTCTTTTGAATTGTTATTTGGTGTCACTGTTCATTATTACCTCAGGAAGTCCGTTCCAAGGGTTTATTACCCCTTGTGTATAATATGCTCTTTTTTTTCAGTGTTAAAGTTCTCTTGATTTAAGTGAAGATGATGTTCTCTAGTGCCTTTAGTGTTATTTTTTATTATGAGATTTAGTTTATTGAGCAGTCATTTGTCTTGAATAAGGCTATAGCACAGCATTAAAGCTTTTATTATCCTTCTTGTACGTTGTGACATTAATCTTAACTGCTTCAACCTATCCTCATGATTCATATCTCAACATGCGTATATCATTCTTGTTGCCTGTCTCTGTACTTGCTCTGTTCTGTCCTTGTTCCCTCCCTTGTTCGGACCCCACAGTTGACTACCATAGCCTAGGACAGGTCTTACATATTGAACAGTGTAATGGCATAAGCACTTTCTCCTCTCTACTATGAAAATTTCTTTTTATTGTCCCGAGTATCCTTTTTGCTTTAGCCACCTGGGCTTGAGTGTGTGTGTCTTATAAGTCAAACTGTTATTAATTAATATGCCTAGATCCTTTTCTTCTCTTGATTTTCTGAGTGGGGTACCCTTCATGTATTATTTGGTTTCTATGTTATTTGTTCCCATGTGCATTACATAGCATTTCTCTCTATTGAAAGCCATTCCCACAGAATCTGCCCACTGTACCATATGGGTTAAATCAGTTTGTAATTTTTCACAGTTTGGTTGGTTACAATGTTTGCCAACTTGGTGTCATCTGCATATCTGCTTATCCATCCAGTTACATTTCGTCCTAGTTTTGTTATGAATAGTTGGAAAAGTATTGGTCCCAGAACAGAGCCTTGTGGTACTCCACTAGTAATTCTATGTGAAGATGAAAAATATAGAGAATAGTGGATGGGCTACCATGCACACCCAGCCTATTGTGCCACAGAGGGGTTCTGATTTCCTCAGACCCTGAGAGCGAAGCTCAAGAGGTCTTGAGGTAATCAGAACCCCGAGGTGGCGCAATAGGCTGGTTGGGCATATGGTAGCCCAACCACTATTTTTTATAGTGTATGGTTCACTTCAAAATATTTCAAACTCTCTTTTTAGTAAAATAAAGAAGTTTAGCTGCTTCGTTTCAATCAGTGATGGAAAGCTGGTTGCTAGGGTCTGAGATGAGGTTGTTAGGTAGCAGCGATCTATACATGTGTGGCGTGGTCTTCTATTGATTCAGAGTTTTGTTAGGGAGGGCTTTAAAAAATATATATATGGCACCCATTTCTCTTGCTAAGCGAGAAGCATGTTAGCAATGTGTTTTTTAAAATAAATTATCTGGTTGATCTGCCCGTTTCATGTTTGTTTGTGCACTGCTTCTTCTGCTCATGCTGCCATTACCAAAGACACTGCATATCTGGTTGATCCTGCAGTTTGTGCTGGACAGTTAGTGTAGCGCATGCACATAGACTGCTGGAACCTCTAGAGGTTCTCAAAATGTTGTTCTGCTGCAGTAGGGTGCAATCACATTCCATGACCTTTTGAACTGCAGCAGAACATTTTGAGAACCACTGATTTCCATGCAGAACAGGGGCTTACCATACACTATAACTATTTATGCTTACAACTTGGGTCCCATTTTTTAGCCATGCCTGAACCCATTTGATTACACTACCACTTATATTTGCATCAACTAGAATTTGTATAATCTCCTTATGTGAGACTTTATCAAATGCTTTAGACATATCTAGATAGATACAATTTACTGATTTTCTCTTATCTAGTGCAGATGAGATTTTCTCAAAAAAACATGGTAAGTTTGTTATACATGATCTTCCAGGAACGAAACCATGCTGGCTGTTATCAACTATGTTTTGAAGTGTAATCTGCTCCTGTAAAGCATCTTTAATAATAGATTCCAGTATTTTACCCGGCACAGAGGCTAGACTTATAGATCAGTAGTTAGTTTATTCAACTTTGCTTCCCTTTTTATGTGTAGGTATAACTATAGCTGAGAGCCAATTGTCTGGTAGCACACTCTCATTCAAAGATTCTTCATAAAGAAGCCTTAGTGGTGTGGCAATTTGTGGGGCTACTAATTCAAGACATTTAGCCGATATATTATCAGATCCTGCTGAATAGGTATTTTTTAGGGCAGTTATCTTTCTGATAATTTTATCATTTGTTAAATCTATATTAACTTGTTGACCTGCTGGTATGTATCCTTGATAATCAGTTTTTTTGAAAAGATAGAGGCAAAATGATTATTAAATATTTTAGCCATTTCCTGAGGGTCATCTATATGACAGTTCTTAACATTTAGAGATCTTAACTCACTATTATTGCTATGTGGTGAGCTGACATAACTGTAAACATTTTTAGGTTGTCTTTCTTTGCTGCTCCTGCTATTCGGTACTCCATTCTTTGTTTATTCTTACGTATCAAATGCTTACATTTCCTTTGAGTATTTAAATATTGGTTCCATATGTCCTGATTGGACATTTTCTTACATTAATTAAATATTTTCCTTTTCGTTTTTAGTAGCTTGTTTATCCTTTTTGTTAACCATTTGGGTTTGATTCCCATTTTATCATATTTCTTTATTTTTTGTATACATCTATTACAGATATCAAACAGCTCCTTTTTGAGAATATTCCACATTTCCCTGACAGATTTAGTCCAAAACTTTTCTTCCTAGTTGATTTTGCTCAAGTCTGTCAGTATTGAGGTTTCATCAGCTGCTCTGAACTTGTAGATCTCCTTACATCCCTTAACTATAGGGATACTTCCCTGTAAACGAAATGTTATGCTATTATGATCACTACTACCTAACGGTATATCTATTTTACCATTACAGATATTTAAGTCAGATGTAGCTAACGTGATATCCAAGATGTTCTCCACTCTAGTGGGCTGCTTAACATAATGTTTCAGATTATGCTCATTCACTGTTTCAAGGAATAATGTGCTTTGTACACTATCTGCTACAGAATGTTCCCAATCGATATCTCTATAATTCAAGCCTCCTAAGAACATCACTTGTCCTTGTTCACGAGTATGTTCTAATTCCTTATAGATAGCTTCTGTTATGTTTTGATCTGCCCCGGTGGTCTGTAGCAAACGCCTGTGGTATAATTCTCTTTATTATTGAAGCTGGTTTTAATCTACAGACTTTCAATATTACTGTTCTTCTCTTTGATTTTGTTACTTATATCTGTAGATTTCAAATTATTTTATACATAGGCAGCTACACCTTCTCCCTTTTTGTTTGTTCTAGCTAAATGATATAATTGATAGCCATTAATTTACCTACCCCATCCCCATCACCAAGTTTCTGTTATAAAGGACATTTGTTTTGGATTATTGGGATTATTTAATATTACTCTAAATTCATCAAGCTTAGGATGTAAACTTCGGGCATTAGCTAAATAACAATTTATATTTTTATCATGTTGCTGTCCCTTATTGTGAGTATTGGTTGTCTTAACTGTTACATCTTTTTCATTTTTAGTCATCCCCAGATTAGTTTAAATTACTGGTGATTAGGCAATTACTTATTAATCTAGCTAGTGTATTTGTTCCTTTTAGGTAAAGATGCAGTCCATCATTTGCATATAGGTTCTGATTATTTCTAAAAACCTGCCATGAATCCACATATGTAATCCCATCATTCTCACATCTGTGCTTTACTCTTGCATTAATGTGCTGTATAGTGTTATTTTTTTCAAAATGGCATTTCATAATGGGGAGGATACCCGAGACCACTAGTGTTTGATTGCTTCTTTTAACCTCTGCTCTTAGGTCCATTATGTCATCAATATGTCATCAACAATGTCCTTTTCATGGTCCTTTCTAACATTATTAACTCCTACATGCAAGACTACAGTTTGTGTCCTTGGCTCCCTATCATTAACATTCGATAATATTTTTCTAACATCATTAGTCTTTGCACACGGAAGACAGTTCACTTCTCTATTTGCCTTGTCTTTATCACAGATAATGGTGTCCATTCTGCATAACAGGGAGTCTCCTCTAACTAGAATTTTATGACACTGTTGTGTTTGCAGGTCAGCTAATGGGGCAAATCTATTTGTTAAAGTTAATTCTGTCCCTATGGCTCTTCTTCATTTTTTTCTGGTCATCCTGTCTACCACGGCCATTCACTGTCCTCAGCCGACTGGTTTTGGGCATTAGATGTGCTTTCCACTGGATCCTCAGAATCACTGCTGTCTAACAGACCTTCCCTCTGGGCCTTCCCTCTTTTGTTTATCCATAGTTACAACGCTTACTAATTTATATAATTGTCCCTTGGCTTCTTGCTTCAATGTGTTTAACTCCTTTATTACTTGACCAAGATCTATACATTTTTAGTAGACAAAGTGCTGTCCCCGACTTTCTGATATCACTGTAGTATACATAAGGCAACTGCTACATTTTTTAACTGTTCCTTGATTGCATAGTATTGATAATAAGTCATCTAAAGGATTATAGTGCTCCATATCTACAATTGGTTTTATCAGCTGCACTGTGAATAATTTGAGCACCTTACTACTATAATAATTAATTATTGTATGGGGTATAGATTGGTGACCTAGTCTCCTTGTCCCTGCCAGACCCACTTGACCCATGCTAACGTGCAAGTCTCTGCATGCAATGAGTGTGCTCGCACCACTTGAGTTCACCCCACTCACTCGAGTTCTGAGTTTAATGGGGGCAGACCCAGAAGTCAGCATGCTGTCAAGTGACTGGTACCCCTGTGATGTAAATAAAAGCTTTTAAAATCCGGCTTTATATTAGAGTAAGTTTGTACTTAAAAGTGTGGTTTGCAAGCTATTCAATGCCCCAGAGTATTACAAAGATAATTCATTCACTCCCTTGAGTCTTGCAGTTTGCTCCCTTGGGATATGCAGACTACAAGGCCCAGCAGATAGTGCAGCACTCATCCTGAACTACGATATAGCCCTCTGCTGTCGAACACAGTAAAAAAAAAGTAAAACACAACATCATGGTGTAAGGCTATTATTCTGGCCACTGTTAGAAAAAAAAATTGGGCATTCTGGCAATGCGTCATACAAGGCGGTCACCATTTTGATGCCTCCGGGCCTTCCCCTTCTCCATCTAGCAACAAAGGGGTGCCTGGCAGTCTGGTGTGCTAGACAGGTGGGGAGAGGTGATGCCTCTGATTGGTCCCAAATGATCAGTGTGGTGAGGGAATGTGCTGCTTGAGTGCCATTTTTTCTCGAGCAGCTGTGGTGAAAGCAAGTGCAGTAGAGAGAAAGAAAAAGAAATAATGGCTGAGAAAACCTCCTGCAATGAGCCCCAGGCCATTGTCATGGTGTCATTGCTCTCCTGGTTATGGAAATTAGCTGGTCGGGGAGCAGCTGAGGAGAGATGTGTGTGGTGCAACTATCAAGGTGAGGGAGTGATCTATTTGCCTCTGTATTCTGTTTCTGCCAGGGGCCATCTGCAGGACTATTCAAGACCTCACCCTACTGATTGTCTGGCAGTACCTATCTGTTGCATCTGTGGGCACCATGTCACTGTTATATATGGGGAACCTAGAGTTAGTTGATGATCCCAAGCCTTCTGCTCCCCTTCGGAGCCCAGTATGGGGTCCCCTGATGTAGTAGAGAAGGCCGTGGCAGAGGAGACTGAGTAGGGTGCTGTGGGGAAAAGCCATCTGCCCAGCCCACTGGGAACTGCCACTGCTGGCTATCCCACTTGCAGAGGGAGAGGTAGGGGACAGAGAGTTACAGCAGGTGACCCCCCAGGGCCTATGTTTCTCCTACCTGGCAATGGTGATTCTGTTGGTACCCCATGAGTGGAGGTCTTAAGACAAGTTTCCCCAAGCTGTTCAGGGGTGGAAGAGCAATAGAATGAGTCAGTGAGGGAAGAGCCAGCTGCGTTGCCCCCTGGACAAGCTTCTCAGTCTTACCAATTTGCAGATCAGGAGGTGTACCATGCCATCCTGCACCCTTATGTGCACTGTGTGATATCCCTGCCCGACAATGTGTCATGCCTGCTGGTGATGTGCAAAGCAGCATGCATTAAGGCTATCTGTTTCCTTGTTCTGACCCATTTCCCCAGTTATATCCCTCTGCCCCACACCTCCAACCTCTCCCTACTGTCCTTATTCCCTCATCATCTTTCCCTCAATCCCCTACCTAGGCACCTGTCCCCTTTCACTTCCCCCTCCCTGCCCTCCCCTTCCCCACCCCTCACTGTGCTTCCTTTGTCTCTAATCTTACTATGCAAGTATCTCTTCATTTTGATATGACAAAGCCACCATTAGCTGCTCCTGTTCTCACTTCTGACCACGCTTTCGACAGGATTATTGTTAAACGTGTTGCATATTATTCCCCAACGTTACTGTATCATACTGTTGTTTTTTTTTTTTCTTAACTGTATTTTCCTCTGGTCACAGTCTGCGGGGCCTCTCTCAGGCATCCTGCCTGTTCCTGCCCTGCCTGAAGTCCTCTGACCTGTGCCTCCTTTCTCCTCCATCTCATCCCACAATCGGCACCCCCAGCTTAACCCCTCCGGGGTGGGGTCGCCCCTCCTCTTGGGTGCTCTCTTTCAGTCAGTCTCTGGCCATGGGTAAGACCCCGGGTGGAAGAATCTGGAAGGTCAGGCAGAATGGACCCAGCTGTGGGCATGGGGGCAGGTGCCATCGCCTACCCCACAAACTGGTGTTTTCCCTATTCTGGTGCTCACTCCCTGCCCCCCTCTCATGCATGGTGCACACCATGATGCTAACAGCGCATGGCAACCCTGCCAAGTGTCAGCCACGCTATGTACATGCCACCTTGCGTGCTGCAGCACCGCCGGTCTCCACCAGAAGCCACTGGCATGCCGAGTGATGCCCTGTCCCTCCCCCCGGGGAGGAGAGCATCCTTATGGGTGCTCAGTCCTCACCCACCTCTGCCTACTCCCAGTGCCCAAGCTTGCTCCCAAACTCGGGTCACTGGCATAGTGCGAGGTGTGATGTCCAGTGCCTCAACTCTCAGCACAACTAGGCCAGCCCCTATCATGCTGTTGTTGAATGCTTAAATCCTGTTATTGTATAATCTGTTTAGCTAGTGACAATTGTACTGTTCCAACTGTATGTTTTCCCACCCTTTTGACTTGGAACCTTCGTAAATGAGTGGTTTCCTGCTCAAAGGTATTGTAATCCAAGATTGAAATAAATAAATAAACAAATAAATAAATAAAAAGATGGGTGGACTGCTAAATAATGATCCAGTGAATGTGCTTTATTGGACCGCTATATGATTGGAGCCTGGCAGAGCCCGCCAGACCAGTGTCCAGGACCTTCCAGAGTGGCCCCAGGTTGAGAGGTGGGTGCATCACCAGATGCACATGGAATACCCCAATGCAGACTACCCATACATGTAACCCTGATGTCGTTATCCAAAGGGCTACTTCCCCTGCCTGCTTGAAAGCAAGTTGAGGGACCTGGTTTCAGAGCTAATGGGTACTGTGGCTTCTCTACCAACAATCTTCCTATGATTATGGTGCCTCCACCCAAAGTACTAGTTAAGGGGGTTATTAGTAATACTGGTACAGCCCTCTGGGACGCTATGACCACCCATGCCCCTGAAGAGTGACTCTTCACACAAAGTTGCACAATCACAGTATATGACCTTAACTGCACAATAGCTCAGCACCATTAATGATATGCTCAGGTGTGCCACACTTACCAAAAGGGTTTAGTCTTCTGGCATATACCCTGTATCTCCTGTAAAGAAACAGTTTCCTACAACAACAGAGCTTTTGCACAGTATCTTTGAACAGACTCAGTAACTAGACACTGGATAATAATATGCTCACAGCCCAACTTAACATCAAACAGTAAATCAGGTTTATTAAAGAGGCTTGAACAACGGAGGGGGTGAATTTAGCTTAACAATTGCTGTAATACTGTAAGTAAGCAGATGATAATTAATAAGTATTTAATCTGTCCCTGGGTTAATCAGTTTAACCAGTTGCTGGGAACCCAGAGTGGAACTAGGAGCAGGCCTGAAGTGTTTCTGCAGGTAGGCTGGCATTGCAGCTGGTTGGCACCCTTGAAGGAAGAAAGGGTGTTGTTATCAAAAAACAACAAAAGAAAAGCATCTGTAACAGGAATGAACACAGACATGTGGGGAGTGGTGCAATATACTGGTTGTGGAGCAGCAGTCTTCCGGGGGATATTCTGGAAACTGCATTGCTGCCCTATTTGCAGGCACCCCTCTGGTCTGAAGGAGGAGGTTGCTCATCTCCATGCTGAACTCGCAATGAGTCAGAAAACCTACTCCCCCACCCAGGGACCACCCAGGCCACCGCCACTACCTCAAAGGTTGCCAAGAAAGAGGAGTGGTTAGACCAACATTGGGCTCAGGGAAGGTGGGGGTGGTAGAACAGAGGCACATCCCTCCAGTTGTCCCTCTCCACAATTCATTTGCCACTCTGGCAGAGCATGGTTCCTCTATGGAGGCACCCGCAGTGGAGACCAAGGAGGATGCTGTGAACCTCCATAATGGAGATCCACAGGAGGGTGGCATGGGACCCCACAGGGGAAGAAAACAGCTCCTGGTGGGGGACTTGATTGTTAGGGGTTAGAAATGAGGGAGGGAAGGGAAAGGGAGGTAAGGTGCCTGCCCGGCACCATGGCTTGGAGGGACAGGAAATTAATCCTCAGGATTGTGGGAGCAGCTGCAAGGGGGAGTAAGCTGGATGTTATTATCCACCTAAGGATGAATGACCTGGCTGAGAATGGGATCAGAACAGTGTAACAGGAGATTGTGGAGTAGGGGAGGGGCCTTAGACAAGTAGCACACATGGTAACTTTCTTGGAAGTGCTACCTGTCTATGGCATGGATGTAGCTAGGATACTCTGCACCATGGGATTCAATGACTGGTTGAAAAACTGGTGCAGAGCTCAGGGGTTTGGCTTCATTGGGGACTGGGGCTCCACTTGGAGGGATGCAGGCCTATACAGGCATGATGGCTGCATCTATCTTGGAGGGGAACCAGAATCCTAGGTGATCGGTTTAAATACTTCATTAGCAAGCATTTAAATTATCCAAGGAGGGAGGCACTGAAAAGGAGAAGGGAAATCCTATCCCCCTCAAAAAAATCAGGGCAGTTAGTGAGGTAAACACCAAGATAGAGCAGTCGACAGAGATAAGGGCAAGGGTAAATAGAGAAAAAGACAAAGGCAGTAAGGACAGGGATGGGGCAAAAAGAAATAAAGCCAGGAAAAAATGAAGGGTAAGGAGTACCAATGCCCGTAGTCTAGGTAAAAAGCTCCTCAAAATGGTGGCCTTGATGGAAGAGGGATGCCTGGATATAGTGGCAGTCACAGAAACATGGTACACAGAGAACCACGACTGGTATGTCAACATACCAGGGTACACAATCTACAGGAGGGACAGGGAGGGAAGAACAGGAGGAGGAGTAGCTCTTTATGTAAGGAAAAGGATCAAAGCAACAGAACTAAAGGGTAAAAAGGGAGGAAAGGAGGCACTGTGGGTCACCCTGGAGACTGGAAATGGCTTCATAATCCGCACAGGGGTTGTTTACAGACCCCCATCTCAGGGGGAGGAAATGGACAAGGAAATGATAGAAGGCATCCTTGGGATAAAGGTGAGATATTGCTGATGGGGGACCTGAATATGCCAGATGTTAACTGGAGCACCATTGCTGCAGCCACATCCAAGAGCAGGGCCATTCTCGATGCCCTACAGGGGGCATGCCCCAGACAGCTAGTTTTGGAACCCACTCGGGAGGGAGCAATCTTAGACCTGGTACTCTCAAATAAAGATGGAGAGAGGTTCTCTGATCTTGAAATGGGTAGCCATCTGGGAACAAGCGACCACCAAACAGTGTGGTTCATGATAAACCTAGCTGTTGAGTCAAGCCACACAAAAGTGAAGGTACTGGACTTCAGGAGGGCTGATTTTGTCAAAATGGGAGAGTGCCTCAGAAAAGCACCAGCAAACGGGCAAGAAGGTGGGGTGGAGCAACAATAGGGAAACATCAAAACTACCATCACAGAGGCAACAAGCCATTGTGTGAAGCAAATAAAACAAATCAAAATGAAAAAAAAAACACACTATGGTTCTCAAAAGAAGTGGCGGGAAAGGTAAAGGAGAAAAAGATAGCATTTAGGAAGTATAAGGAAACACAGAAGGAGCAGGACAGAGAACTGTACCAGTTAAAGCAGAAGGAAGCAGGGAAGACAGTCAGAATAGCAAAGGCCCAAACTGAGGAAAAGATAGCCAACTCAGTTAAGAAGGGGGATAAAACCTTTTATAGGTACATTAGGGAGCAAAGAAAGATGAAGGCAGGGATACTGAGGCTAAATAAAGAGGAAGGTGGTTGGGCTGAGAGTGACAGTGAAAAAGCAGGGATACTGAATGAATATTTCTGCTCAGTATTCACAATGGAAAAGCAGGGGGAGAGACCTAATCCAGTCAACAGAAGCACTCTGGATGGGTTGGGGGTTGATATTAGTCCTTTCACAGAAGAAAGGGTTCTGAAAGAACTCTTAAAACTGAAGGTGGATAAAGCAATGGGGTCTGATAGGATTCACCCCAGAATTCTAAAATAACTAAGGGAAGAACTAGTAATACCACTGGCTACCCTTTTTAATAAATCATGGGAGGATGGTGTGGTACCTGAGGACTGGAGAAGGGTGAATGTGATTCCCCTTCACAAAAGTGGGAGCAGGACAGAGGCAGGAAACTACAGACCTGTCAGTTTGACCTCAATGATAGGGAAAATGATGGAATCACTTGAAGGAAAGAATTGTTGAATACCTAGAGGCCAGTAGGCACAAGGCCCAAGGCAGCATGGATTCAGCAGGACAGTCTTGTCAAACAAATCTAATTGATTTCTTTGACTGGGTGACCAAAGTAGTAGACCAGGGAGGGGCTGTGCACATGGTCTACCTAGAATTTAGCAAGGCATTTGACACAGTCCAGCACAAAAGATTAATAAACAAATTAGCCAGCCTGGGAGTGGGTTCCAGGGTGGTAGCCTGGGTAAAACACTGGCTGGACAACAGGACACAGCGGGTAATAGTAAATGGAGTCCACAGTGAAGAAACGGGGGTTACTAGTGGGGTACTGCAGGGTTCAGTACTGGGGCTGGTCCTTTTTTTTTTTGAATACTCTGTTTATTGAGAATTTTCTCTTATAAAAAGTAGATGTATAACATACAACAACAGACAGCTACAAATACAAACATACTAACATCCCAAGTAGACCAATAATACATATCATATAATAACACATAGATGCAATCAAGTATGCATTACAATCTATACTATCAGACATATTCAATTATTCATAGTTAACCACATAATATCCAGGGATTCCATTTCATTCTGTGCAAGATAAAGGACCATAAGCATCTGATAGGCAATGAGTGAACAGCTAATGAGAGGGTCTCTTTCTCTTGAGCTGGCATTTATTCTGAAGTTGAGATATTCAACCCTGTGCAGTGCATTAGATTTTCAGATATGCTCAAGGACACCAGAAAAGGATCTCAATCCCTCAAAAATGCCTCCTCCCTATCTCTTACAAACCACGTAAGCCTTTCCAATGCTAAGGAGTGGATAGCCATTCTCCGCCCCTCAGTTACTGTAAGCCCATTCCCGGTGACCCAAGTGTTCTGAATACAGTGCCTGGCCAATACTAACAGAACTCTTGCCCATCTAGGCAGTGGCAGCCACTCCTCCTCCCCTTCCACTACCTCCACCCCAAATAGACAAACCAGGGGGTCCCGAGACAGTCACCTCCTAACACCTTATTCACCTCTTGTACTACCTCCCCCCAAAACTTAACCAAGACTGGGCATGCCCAAAAACAATGAAAGAAGGTGCCCAACCCCCTGTTACATCTCCAGCACAGCGGTGATACTGCAGGATGAGCTCTATGTACTGCCACTGGGGGACAGTATATTCTATGCAGGAATTTATAGAAGGCCTCCTTAAACTTATTACACACCATGATCCCCTTCGGCATTCCTAGAACCAGCTTCCAGTTCTTTTCTGATATTTGTTGCCCTAAATCTCTCTCCCAAAGAGCCTTTGTAGCACCCCATAAATCTGGAAGATTCTGCTTATCCTGTTTAGCCACTTTCCCTATAAATCCTTTCGGATCTTTCTTAGCCTGGCATATCACCTGCTCTATCCTATTCAGGTGCAACCCACCCTTATCTTCCATTCCCATCTTCCCTACCAACACTTTCACTTGCAGGTACCAAAATAATTGGGATGTCCCTAACCTCATATCTTGCCTAATCCTGTCAAACTCACTTAGCTCCCCTTTCTCCAATAAAATCCGTACATAGGCCACTCCTCCCCTCTCCCATTCTAAGAACCCCCTATCCTCCATCCCAGGCATGAAGAAGGGGTTCTTCACAATTGGAAGTAGCACAGTCTCCCTCTAAGCCAATCCTTTCCGCCACCACAGGTGATCCCAAGCTTCCAATGTCTCCCTAACTAATGGGTTACCACTCCCCAAATCTCTATATGCCTGTAGTCCCTTACTATGAAGGTAGGCCGTAAGTCTCCATGGGGTCTCCCGCTGTTCCAGCTGTACCCAGCTGGCCACCCCTGGCCTATGAACCCAGTCGGCTAGCCCCCTAAGCTGCACCACCCTGTAGTAAGTACCCAGATCTGGGAAATTAAGCCCTCTCTTCGTCCTATCCACCTTGAGTCTTTTCAAACTAATTCTGGGCTTCTTGCCCTACCAAATAAAATCCAAAAAGCCAGTCCTTTTTAATGTCTTTATAAGTGAAATTGCAGAGGGACTGAAGGGGAAGGTATGTCTCTTTGAAGATAACACAAAGATCTGCAACAGGGTTGATAGGCAAGGTGGGATGGAAAGGATGAAAAGGGACTTGGGAAGGTTGGAGGAATGGTCAAATGTATGGCAGCTGAGGCTTAACGCAAAGAAGTACAAAGTAATGCACCTGGGAAACAAAAACCCAGGGCAAGAGTACACAATGGGGGGTGAGATACTGACAACAACAAAAATGGAAAGGGATCGGAGGGGTAGTCATATCAGATGACCTAAAGGTGGGCCAGCAATGTGAGAAGGCAGTAAGGAGGGCTGGGGGGGATACTGAGATGCATAGGGAGAGGCATCACCAGTAGAAAACAGGAAGTTGTTGGCCCTCTGTACAGACAGTTGGTAAGACCATATCTGGAGTACTGCATACAGTTCTGGAGATCCCATCTCCGCAAAGACATAAACAGGGTGGAGGTTGTCCAGAGCAGGGTAACCAAATGGTGCAGGGTCTACACCAGAAGACATATGAAGAAAAACTAAAGGAGCTTAAGATGTATTACCTCGAGGAAAGGAGGAAGGGGGGACATGATAGAAACATTCAAATACCTCAAGGGAATCAACAAAGTCCAAGAGGGTAACATCTTTCAAAAAAAGAGATGTGTAAGAACAAGGGGGCACAATTTCAAGATAGAGGGGGGACAGTTCAGAGGTAATCTGAGGAAGTATTTCTTCACAGAGAGGGCTGTAGATGCATGGAACAGCCTTTCTGAAGAGGTCATAGAGTCAAAAACCGTGGGGGAATTCAAGAATATATGGGACAGACATAAAGCAATTCTAGTGGGGGTAGCAGGAAGTAGGCTTTTGGTTAACTAGGATCTGCAGCTTATCCGTTAGATGGGAAAATGGGAAGACTAGGTGGACCAAGCGGTCCTTATCTGCCATTAAATTCTATGTTTCTATGTTTCTGTAAATGAAAACAATAGCAGACAGTAAGGGTATTTGTAATCCCAGGCCAGATGGCCTGCAAACAGTTAAACCCAACGAGAAAATATGAAGCAAATCAGATGACATAAAAGCATTTATCTGTTGGTTGCAAAGGGCTCCCCTGTTTGTACTCACTATACCCAAACCAATGGAAACTGATGGCTATCGCTCCCTGGATGCTTTCTTGCCAGAATGGAACAATGGGATTGCGGCCAATACGACTCACCTCCACTTCACGGCCTTGCTCACAAGGTGTTTACAACCTGCAATTCTTTTCTGCAACAGCTGAATCCATAATCTGGTCTTTAGCCAGGATGACTATTAGGCTGGTACAGGAACAGTCTTTTGGGTGACGGATGGCACAGGCCCAGGACATGAAGTTTGGCTTGGTTTGTAGATTGATAAAGCCACTTGACATGCAGCTAACAGGCTGGCTCAACTTGAATATGAAATAAACAGAAACAATTGGAAACTGATCTCCTTTTGTCCCAAAGGGGGTGAGAGACACATACAACATTCAAACGGCTCCAAATGGCAATGGAGTCCTTAGCCTGAGCCACTCTTTAGCACAGTATCTTAGACGCACTTACTTCAGGCAAACAGTTTCCCCTCAGAATTAAAGTCTCTGTAATTTGCCTCGATTATGGGGATTTCTTTCCCTCGATTCTGCTTTAGGCAGTCTCTGAATCCCATAGGGTAGCAAAGCAGGCCGGGTTCCCCATGACTGTTTCAGTTAAGCACACCAACTTTCACCTTTCTCCAGAGCTCGATCTAAATCCCTCAGCCCAACTACTGCCAACATGTCTTTCTTACCTTTTCTGCTTTGAGGCAGTCCAATACACTGGCAGGTCTCACAGGGAGGCAAGACAAGACTTTCCCCTGCAGTTTCTATTAGCCCACATAGGAACTCCTTCTCAGTGGCTCAAGCTGAACACAACTGAACTTTTTCAGGACAGTCCCCACTGAAGACTGAGATCTCTGTATTCTGGTTTGCTGCCAGATTTGTGAATCACAGTTTGAGTACTCTCATCGGTGGGTTTAGGCACCAACAAGGAATGTTCACAGCTTCACTCACAAGGCACTGTAATAAGGACCCTTGGTTCCAGTTGATCCAAATCCGAGAGTCCAGGACCCAAATGGCAACCCCATAGTGAAGAATTAAATGGCACACTTAAACAACTCATTTATTTAGCAACAGTATAGAGTTAGAAATAAATATTTACAGATTGTTGAAAGACTCCACCTGCTCTGTAAATGATGGCAGAATGGAGTGAATTAGGGTTTTGCATGGCTGGTCATGAGCTCCATTGTACACGGACCCAGCCAAGGTTATTTACACTACACACAGACTGGAGCTCTTAAAGGTATAGCACACTGGCATGGCTCTGCACACTCACAGGGATGGCATCAGAACATCACTGTACAAGGATTTGTCATCTTTTACTGGATGTCTGCCAGGCAGTGAGCATCAAAGGAGCCCAGGGAGATACCTAAGGTAAGCCCCCAGAACTTGAGGGATGAGGGGCTACATGCTCCCCTGCCCAGGAAACTCAGTGTCTGCATCATCAACACAACCAAATACAATATATTTCACACACCCACAACCCCTAGAATTGCATGTGCCAAGTTCAATATTATCGACATGTGGGGAAAATGGTAACTCTGATGTTGAACCTCCTCCCCAAAACACCCCACAACAAACTTACATCCTTGGTAATTTGATAATTAAATGCATTCATCAATTAGTGTGTAATGGAGACAAGGCCAATAGGACCTGCTGTAGTTATAGGGTGCCAAGATTTCAGACCTAACCACCATGACTAATACCATTCTTAAAAACAGTGGGGACAATCCCCTAGTTATTGTCCATATTGCAATTAATAACATTAATAATACTAATATGGATGACATTAAAAAGGAATTCTGAATCCTAAGTGAAATTTTAATTGCAACTAACTGCGAAATCTGCTTTTCACAAAGTTTGCCTGTGCCCAGAGCCATACTGGCACTAACGAATAAAATAAATGTTGTCAATAACTGGTTGTGACTCTAGTGCTTAAAAGAGGGATTTGGATGTATAACGCATTGGTAATGTTTTATTGATAGACCACACCTATTTGCATGGGAAGGTCTATACTTCATTAAAAGGGGAAGTTTATTCCTGGGCAAAAGAATAGTAGCATATGTTAATCAACATTTAAACTAATGACGGGGGGGGGGTAGGTTATGGAGAAACTCCTTTCTTAAATAAAAAAATTAGATGCAGTGTTACTTCTGACATCAACTTTAGTGGATGCAACATATTATTGACTAATGCAAGAAGTCTAAATAATCAGAGGAAGTGTGAACTACAGGCCCTTATTGTCCAGAATGACATCACAATTGTTGGGGTTTGTGAAACATGGTGGAACACCACATCAGACTGGATGGTAGAAATAGCTGGGTATACACTTTATCATAAAGACAGAGTTAACAGAACAGGTGGGGTTGTCTGCCTTTATATTGATAATACATTCACATCTCATGCAGTTAATCTTCCTACTCATACAGTACCGATTTAGAAATTGAGACAGTTTGGGTTAAGATGTTGTTACCAGGACGGAAGGCTATACTATTGGGAAATTGTTACAGGCCCCCTAATGCAAGTATGGAATATAATGAAGCCTTGCTCAAACAAATTACACAAGCATCCGAGATGGGTAATTTTATAATATTAGGCAATTATAATCTGCCTGGAATTAATTGGTCTGACAATATTGGTAAAACTGCATATGAAAGATTCTTTATCAAAATTTGTATAGATGCTAGTGTGGAACAACTGATCATAGAATCAGCTAGAGATAATAACACCCTTGATCTGATATTAACCAACAATTCTGAGGAAACTAACACCATTAACATTACTAGCCCCCTGCTAAATAGTGACCACAGCACTATAACTTGTACCTTGTCTATGAGTAAACATAAAACAAACTGTCATACCTTACTGAGGGATTACAAGAAAGCAACTTTTCACATGATAAAGCAAGAGTTAGAGAGTATTGATTGGGATTGGTTATTGAAACAAGATTCAGTTGATACTACATGGGAATCATTCAAGGACATCCTGCTTGAACTAGAAAAGAAATCTATGCCACTAAAAAAGAAATATAATAGCAAAGGTAAAATACCTAACTGGCTAACACCCAAGGTCAAAAAACTGCTCAAATGTAAATTAAAGGCATTTACCAAATTTAAAAATAACAAAACAATATGTAAAAAATTAGACTACCTTAAACAACAAAAAATGCTCAAGAAAGCAATAAGATAGTCCAAAGCTAATACTGAATTCCACATTGCTCATTTTAAGGATAATAAACGTCAATATTCTTATATTAATTTCAATTGTAGTTATACAAGTAGGAATGTGGGACCGATTATGGAAAATCATATAATTTTAGAGGATGATAAGACTGTTGCTGACAAATTTAATACATATTTCTGTTCAGTATACTCCAAGAGACAACTCCAACTTCAGCTAATTTCAACTAGTCGTTGTGACTGCCTCGCCTAATCGGGGCCCACCGTTCACTGCCCTCTACTTCAGTCTTGAAAGCTATCTCTCCTCTCCTTGCCTCCTTCTACCTGCCTACCCCCTTGCTCCTCTCCCTTTCCTCCCCCGGGGCATTTCCTGACTTTTATCCCTCCTCTCTCTCTCTCCCCTTTAGAGCTCTTATCCTCACCCTCTACCCTCCGACAATGGCCTTCCTCTACCTGCATACCCCTTCCTCTCTACCTGCAGTGCTTATTTCCAAGATTGCCCTTGGCTGGTTATGTCATGCTACCTAACATTTGGCACATTTTGAATTACTGGAATTTCCTAAGCCTCAGTCTCTTACTTCTTGTTATTGTGTAACTATGTATTATTATGTTGACCTTTGTATGTATGTATACCCCCATTCCTTCGACGTGGAACCTTTGTAAATGAGCAGTTCCTGCTCAAAGGTATTTGTAATCCTAGATTTCAATAAAATAAATAAAATAAAAAAGTCCCAAAATATAACTATACTTGATTCTTCACCTGGACCAGAATTAAATATTAACACTAGGGAAGACTATAATGAACTATTAAAAATAAATCTTTCCTTGTGCCCTGGCCCTGATAATATTAATGCCTTCTTATTAAAACATGCAGCCTCTTCCCTCGTGTATCTCCTTTCAATCTTATTTAATTTATCCTTAAAAAGTGGTGTCTTGCCTCGGGACTGGAGAAAAGTTGTGGTTGTGCCAATTTTCAAAAAAGGCAACAGAGGAAAAATTGAAAACTATAGACCGATAAGTCTCACATCTCATTGCTGCAAGACATTGGAGCATATTATTGAAAACTACCTTGAGGCCTCCCTTGAACATTTAGGCACTAGAGACTTGAGTCAACATGGCTTTAAAGAGGAGCGATCATGTTCAACAAACTTGATTTCCATTTATAATCAAATAAGTAAAAAACTGGATAAGGGTGTGCCATCTGATGTAATCTTGCTTGACTTTTCAAAGGCATTTGACAAGGTTCCTCATGGAAAATTGATTGGAAAATTACTAGGATTAGGTCTTAATAACACTATTATTAAATGAATCCAAGCGTGGCTTACAAATAGGACTCAATATGTGCATATTCATGACTGTACTTCTTTTGAAGGAATAGTTGGAAGTGGTGTACCTCAAGGCTCAGTATTAGGACCAATTTCATTTAACATACATGTGAGTGACATGAACAGAGACATTCAAAATCATATAGTCAAGTTCGCAGATGATACAAAATTAAGAGGTGAGGTTGATACCATTGGCAAACATTTGTCTATAGTAAATGATCTTGCTAAAATAGAAAACTGGGCAAATGCTAATGGTATCATATCAAATCAAATCAAAATTTATTTCTAAAGTGCTTTTCAAAAACTAAAACGCATTTACAATATAAAACAAACATTTAGTCAAATAAAACATAATGCTGACAAATGCACAGTTATTCATTTTGGTGACAACAATTTGAATTACTCCTATATCTTAAATCAAAGATTACTTAGAAGCTCTGATAGGGAACAAGACTTGAGCATAACTGCAAATAACAAATTAACACCTAGAGACTACTGTCTAACTGTATTGGGAAAGGCTAAAAACCTAGTAAACAGAATAACAAAGTATTTTACATGTAAAATGGAGCAGTTAATTATTTCAACTTATAAAAGTTACATCCATCCTATTCTGGATTATGGGTCTCCAGTCTGGTCCCCTACAACAGCAAAAGATATACGAATAATAGAGGGGGTGCAGAGGTCAGTCACTAGAATGATACCTAGCTTACAGGGGAAAACATATCAAGACAGACTTCATTGCATCAGACTGCACTCATTGCAAGCCCGTAGACAGAAAGGAGAGCTATTATTCCTTTTCAAAATACTTCAGTCCCCAGAACTTCTGACTGAATGTGAAATTCAATTTAGTAATACATGTGAAAATCTTAGATCACATAATAAAAAGCTTATAGTTCATCAAGCTGTTACCAATAAGAGAAACAATTTCTTTACAGTATGTACCATCATGGCTTGAAACAGACTTCCATAGAACGTAGTTGATATATCTAGTTTGACATCACGAATACACGAATTTGCCAGCAGAGGAAGGCTCAGAGGTTCATCAAGTTCAATGCAGCTAGCACCCCTTTATCTCTGCAGCTGCCCTCCTTCCACCCTTCTCCTTCATTAACCCTCCCTCTTGTCCTGTCCCATCCTTGTTTGAAGCAGTCCACTGTCTCTACTGCATACCACTTCTGCAGGTAATGCATTCCACCCAGCCACCACCTCTCTGTAAAAAGTGTCTCTTCATCTCCCTCCTGAACCTTCCTCGCTCCAGTCTCATATCATGGCCCCTGGTGGCCCTCCCCTCCTTACTTTGAACAGCCCTCTGTACCGTCTTGTTTATTCCTTTCATGTATTTAAAGGTTTCAATCATGTCACCCCTGTCTCTCTCCTCCAGTGAGTACATGTTCACCCTTCAACCTCCTCTCGATGATAAGTCCCCAGACCCTTGATCATCTTTGTCGCCCTGCGCCTGCACCCTCCAGTAACTTAATGTCCCTCTTCAGATACGGACTAAGTACTGCACACAGTACTCCAGGTGTGGTCTAACTAATGACCTATACAGTGGCAGAATCGCCCTCCCTCCTCGAGGATATACCCCTTGCAATACAACCCAGCATTTTGTTGGCCTTTGCAGCTGCCTTCCTACACTGTGCCGAGTTGTTCATTGACCCTGTAATGAGCACACCCAGATCCTTCTCCTCCTCTGTCTGGGCTAGCTGCACTCCCCTAGCTGGTAAGTCCTCCTTGGGTTCTTCATCCCAAAATGCAGTACCTTGCACTTTTGACATTAAAGCCAGTGCCAGGTGTCTGACCAGGTTTCAAGCTTTGCCAGATCATCCTGCAACCCCTGCCATCCCCTAGGTCATCCACCACTGCGCCAACCTTGGTATCATCAGCAAACAGACTGATCTTGCTCTTGATGTCCCATGATATGTCTGCAATGAATATCCCAAACAACACTGGTCTCAACACCGACCCTGTGGGTACCGCTCGTCACTGCCCTTGGGTGTGAGAGACTCCCCACCACCACCACCCTCTGTTGCCTTCCTGCAGCCAGTTTCCTACCCATCTCACCAGCTTTGCACCCGCCCTGTGCCTACTAACTTCCTTCCCAGCCTTCCATGTGGCACTGAGTCGAATGCCTTACTGAAGTCCAGATACAAGACATCCACTGCATGGCCCTGTCCAGTTGCTCTAGTTACCCAGTCATAGAACTCAACCAGGTTGGTTTTGGCAGGATCTGCCATGTATGAAGCCATGCTGTCTGCTGTCCTGTAGTCCTCTGGCCTCTAGGAGGGCCACCAGCCTCTCCTTCAGGATAGTCTCCATTAGCTACCCACGATGGATGTGAGGCTCACTGGTCTGTAGTTTCCTGGTTCATCCTTGGGGCCACTCTTGTGGAGGGGCACCACATGAGCCATCCTCCAGTCCAGAGGTACACACCCCGAATGTAGTGAGGCATTAAATAGGTCTGCCAAAGGTCCTGCCAGGACCTCTGCAAGCTCCTTCAGTACTCTAGGGTGGATGCCATCTGGGCCTGGTGCCTTGTCCACCCTCAGTGCCTTCAAACCCTCTCGAACTCTGCCCTCCATGATTTCCCCATCTGTCACCACGTCCCCCCTGTGTCTGCCATTTCTCCCACCTTGGATGTCACCCTCTTCTCTTTAGTAAATACTGAGCAGAAGTACTCATTTAGTGCTTCCGCCTTTATCGCACTCCTGCTTCCACCCAACCCCTCCTTCCTAATCCTTACTATGTGGTCCTATAGCTCCTTTTCTCCTGATGTACTTAAAGAAGTCCTTCTCCCCTTCTTAATGCCTTGTGCCAGCCTGAGTTCCGCTGAGATGCTTTGGCTCCCCTTACTGCCCTTGTCACCTCCTTCGATTCTGTCAAGTACTCCTCTCTGTCCTCCCCCCTCCCTGTTTTCTTGTACTTCCTAAAGGCAGCTCTTTTGCTCCTTACCTTTTCCATGACCTCCTTGCTCAACCAGCTCAGTTTCTTAGCCCTAGCTTTCTTGCTCTGGGCTTTGCAGCAGGTTTTGGTTGCCTCCACTATCCCCAGCTTGATGAGCTCCCATCTCTGGTTAGTATCCATACTTGATTGAATTCTGGCCAGGTACCCTTTTACCACTTCCCCCATCCTCCCAAAGGTGGCCCTTCTGAAGTCCAGCACTCTTGTGCCAGATTTCACTCCTTCCTTGCCCATATCTTATGTGAGCCATACTGAGTGGTGGTCACTCCCTGACAGCGGTTCCTCCGCTGTAAGTTCTCTCACAAAGTCCCCATTTGCCAGCACAAGGTCAAGGGTATTCCCTAACCTGGTTGGTTCACTGACCATTTGCAGCAAGAAGCTGTCCTGGAAGGCATCCAGCAGTACCTGCTCCCTTCTGTTACTGGTTGTTGGGGTGCTCCAGTCCACTCCTGGCATGTTGAAGTCCCCCACAATCACCACACTACCCTTCTCGCAGGTCCTCCTGATCTGTCCCACTAGTTCCCTGTCTAACTCCTCCATCTGAGATGGTGGCCTGTACACCACTCCCATTCTAAGAATCCTATTCTTGGAATCCTGGATTTGCACCCAAAGTGACTCTGTACTACCTCCTCCCCTTCCTCCCTTACACACTTCAGCACTTCAGTCCTTCCTTCACATATAGTGCCACCCCCCCTCCTTTCCCAGTCACCATGTCCCTACGAAAGAACCTGTATCCTGGTACAGACAGGTCCCAGTCATTGTATTGGGTGGCCCATGTTTCCATGATGGCTGCAATGTCCACCTCTCCCTCTGCCATGAGAACCTGTAACTCTGCAGTTTTCCTCCCAAGGCTCCTAACATTAAGGGTAACCACCTTCCACCCTTTCCCCTCCCATCCTGCCCTCCTTTCCTAGCATCACCAATAGTACTTGCCATTTGTCCTTTGTCACTGTTATGGGGGTAAGCTCATATGATTTCCCAACCTGTGGTCTCTGCATATCTCTTCCCCAACTGCCACCCCCCACTCCTAGTTTAAATTCCCAACTTCCTCTATATATTCTTCCATCCTCTGTTTCAACACTTTCTTTCCCTCCTCACTCAAGTGTAGTCTGTCCTTGGCATAGAGACTACTGTCCTCCCAGGTCCCTCCCCACCCCCCAACAGCCCATACCCTTTAGCACAACACCAGGTTCTTAGACATCCGTTAAATTCCTCTATTCTCAGCTTTCTTGTTGTGCTTGCCTTTGGCACCGGAAGTATCTCTGAAAAAGTTACTGATCTTCCTGCCCCCTCACATAATTGTGCTAGTTCCTCAAATCTCCTCTGGACTATATCTACTGTCTTGTCAGCCAGGTCATTTGTCCCAAGATGTATAATTAACTGAGGCTTGTCCCTACCCCTTCTAGCATATTTCAGAACAGACTGTCCCACCCTTTCCGCTGTCAATCCTGGCATGGCCTCCACCCAAATCGACTATGCCTCTCCCCCTTGCTCCACCTAACTCCTCTTAGTATTGAGTCCCCCAGCACTAAGATTCCACCCCTCTTACTCCCTGCTTGCTTCCATTCATCTCCCTCTCTCATTTCCAGCTCCTCTTCTTCATCCTGCACATTATTTCCCCCTTATACCCTTGTTGCAGTTCTCCCAGCAGAACTTCCCGCCGCTCTAGTTTGGTCCAGGCATTTATCAGTTACTCATCTAATTCCAGCATTTCCCTCCTCCACTTTCTTCCTCTCTAGCAGTGCAGAGCTGTTTTCTGAAGGCCCTTCACAAATGCCCACTCCCTCTCTCTTCATAGTAACCTGTTCTCTCCTTTCCACTCCATGACTTTTGCCACTTCTTCGCCTCCCCTCACAAATCCCTATCGCCTCCTTCCATTTGACTTTTGTCTCCTGACCTGGTTTCCCTGGCAATTGTTCTTCCTGGCCTGGGCCCCTTTGTCTCTGCTTCCCTTCTTCTGACCCTCTTCTCACCACTGTTGGCTTAAATCGCCCTCCCTCATCTCCCCTTCTTCCTCCCTCCAATACTGGGCTAAACCCACCCCCAATCTGCCTTGCCTGTCTTAGTTCCTCCTGCAGACCCTCAATCTCCTTTTTAAGTTTTTCTATGTGGTTGCACACTAAACTTCCTCCCACACTCCAGGCAATTTTTAGAAAGATTGGTGCACCGTAGTTGTTGCAGCCCCATTGCTTCCTACTCCCATTGCTGTCGTTGCCCACCAGCGACCCCCACCCTTCCAGATGCAGGATACCTAACACTCCCCCAAGTCTCCCCTCTCCCTCCTCTATCAGTGCAACACATTTTCTTTATTTCCCTTACCTCCTTTGCTGCACACGTTTAGATATATTGAGCAACTGCTTTTTATATTCCTATCCTTCCTATCCACACTCATATTCAGAAAAAAGCTAGATGAGCTGTATTACTCCAGACAAAGAATAGTTTAAATTTCCTACCATTTGTGGGGGACATTCTCGATGGGCCAATTGGCTTCCTTATGTCCTATTCACCACTGTTGTACCTAGTAGTCTATAATACAAATAACATTTTCCTTTGCTCAATGAGACTGTCTACTATGAACTGGTCTAAATCTCACATTGCTATATGCATCATTATATACAGTATCTGCACAGATATAAAATTACTATATACATTACAGCATGCTTTTAACTTAAAGAGTACGTCTTTTAGCAATTGCATAAGTCACAGCTGGCATTTTCTTTGTCATAGCAATTTGCACTTCTTTAATCACCTTTATTTTTAAACCTTCACTTGTATGCGATGCATGTTACCCTAGGAACCTTTATTTAATGATCCCTGGTGGATAATAGACCTACACTCTTCAGCTAACCCTTAGAACTTTATAAGGGTGAACCCTAGGATACTGACTGGAGGGCTTGATTATTACCTTAGATTATGCTGTGAATACTAGCTTAGGTAGGAAATTTGCAGTAATGTACATCCCTTTATGAACTGCATTCATGGGCAAGTTGACAGGCTTTCTTGGTGTATCATAGGTGAGCCGAACCACAGGTTTTACAACACTTCCTGAACAGCTAGGCACAGGGGGCAGTGGTACTGTACTTCAACAGTAGCATTCAGGTTCATAACTCCCGGCTCATTGTCCACCAATAAAGCAGCTTTTGAAGAAAAGGGCCCCTCTGCATGGTTCAGAATTGATTATGGGTTCTTCACTCCGCACATTGCTTTGGTTCTCTGGTTCTTGAGGCTCATTCTTCATCAGAAAGAGGTATTGCAACAAAATTGGGATCATCCTACACACAGCAGTTTCAGGAATGGCAATATTTTCTTGTACTTGAACCAGTTCATTTTACCCAATTGTTTCACCATCACCTCAACAGTCATTAGCTGGTTCACCATTTTCTCTGTCAGAGTCAAGCACTTCAATTTCAGACAGTTCCACTAAGCAAAGAGAGTCTGCTATGTCAGAAATCACACTTTGTACGTCACTCTCTGGCAGTTCAAGGACAATTGAGGAAGCAGGATGGTCAGAAATTACTGGACTATCAGTGCTATCATTAGATGCAGAAGGAGAGGCTCCTTGGAACAGCTGGGCTAGTTCAAAATAGGGATAGTAAGGAGCACCACACTCACTGTCATTGTCTTCAGAGTTAGAGTCATTGTTATGCATAGCATTATTGGCTGAAGGCGCTGGCTGTTGGGCAGCAAGAGACTGACTTAATTGCTTTTTCTGAGCAGTAGATCTTGTGAAAAGCACTGTCAGAGATGTATCTTGAGACACTGTATCTAGAACTATTTGCCCAATTGGCAGAAGGTGATTCCTGTGGATTGTCTTCACAGCTCGAGGATCTCCTTCGGGGTGCACCTTGTACATTGGCAGGTCATTCAACTTACTGATTACTATGTGTGGCGTGTGACTCCAGTGATCAGCTATTTTATGTTTTCCCTGAAAGCCAAGATTTCTCATTAACACACAATCTCCAGCCTTTAACTGTTGGGCCTTAACTCTCTTATTATGCCAAACTTTGTTAGCCAGATTTTTCTTTGCAGCCATTGTATTGGCCAATTGGTAGGTGTGGTTTAATTGAGTTTTTAATTTCTTAACATACTGCAGATAGTTGTTTGACTGGACTCTATCAGGTGAAACTCCAAAACATAGTTCGACAGGAAGGCGTGCCTCTCTACTAAACATAAGGTGGTGTGGCAAAAACCCCATAGCATCATTTTTTGGTGCAATTATAGGTGTGCACTAGGGCACTTATCTGCTGGCTCCACCTTGGGTTGTCTTTAGGATGCAGAGTGCCAAGCATGTTGAGCAAGGTCCTATTAAACCTCTCGGGCTATGGATCACCTTGCAGATGACAGGGAGTGGTCCTGGACTTTCTCACACCCCTAGATGGACAGTAGCTCTTTAATAAGGCAACTTTCAAAGCCCTGACCCTGAATCAAATGGATCCTCTGCGGAGCACCATAGTGGACAAAAAACTTTTCCACAAGGACTTTTGCTACTGTGATAGCCTTTTGTTCTTTGGTTGGATTAGCCTGAGCAAATCCTGCAAAGTGATCTGTCACTACGAGCACTTTACCAATGTTCTGCGAATCTGGCTCTAGGCTCAGAAAATCTATACACACAAGTTCCATTAGGAAGTTGCTTGTTATATTCACCAAGGGGGCAGCCCTCTGAGGTTGAGCCTTCTGCTAGAGACATCTACTGCAAGTCTTGATATACTGGTCCACATCTACACCCATCTTAGACCAGTAAAAGTGTGCACAGGCTAAGTCCCCAGTACCCAGTAGCCTAAGCACTCAAGTTCATCTTGTAAATGAGTCTTACTCAATGATGTTTCACCTGATAAAATAAAGATTGATTGATTGATTGATTGATTGATTGAAGCCCAGAGATCTTTCGCTACCTAAATGCTCCATGTGACCATGCAGAGCTTTTAGCACAGCATATTTGAACTTTGAGGGCAACATCAGCTGTTTTTTTCACAACTTCCCCATGACTGTCAGTTAGATCTTGGTACAGCAATTGTTCTCTTAGTTTGACTTTAGGCACTTCTCAAATCAGCAAAGCAGTTTTGTGATCACTTGACCACATTTTTGAGACATCTTCCCCATTTTTAGGACATTTACCTCTGGTCTGATCAATGGATCATGATATCGCTGCCTCTGAAGGTCAGCAGGAGTAAGCAGGGGTAAGGCACTTAGAATCAGGGCTGGAAAGTTACAGTAGGCCACTGGCAAGCCAATATCAGGAGGTATCAAGCAGTCTGCCAGGCAACTTAGAGTTTCTGTAGAGGGAGTGTCACCTCTATCACACTTATGGCACAACACCTTCACGGAATGTTCTGACATGCATACCCACTTTTGGTTGGAGGCAGGTCTCCTTGAAAAAGCATCGGCAACGATGTGGTTTAGGTCAGGTTGGTACTCCACTGCATAATCGTAGGTAGATAGGCCTGAAAGCCATCAGTGCCCTGTAGCATCTAGCTTAGCAGAGGTTTGAACATAGGTCAATGGACTGTTGTCTGTTTTAACCAAGATCTTGGCTCCATACAAGTATTCATGAAACTGCTCCATGATGGCCCACTTAAGAGCAAAGAACTCCAATTTATGCACTGGATAGTTTTTTTCTGAAGGTGTCGTCAGGCTTCTGCTGGCATATGCCACTGGGCGCAGTCCTTCTGTATACTCTCGGTAGAGCACTGCCCCATGGCCACTCAGACTAGGATCTGTATGTAGTTCGTAAGGCTTGGAGGGGTCAGCATAAACAAGAAAAGGTGTGTGAGTTAGCTGATTAATTATCTCATGGAATGTTGTGTTGCAATCTGGAGTCCATTTCTGGCCAAAGACTTCATTAAGTTTGAAATATGTTTTTTTGGTGTCTTTAGCAGTGCCTTTCTTGAACTTTCTATGAGTAGGTGGCTACCCTTGAGTTAAGTTCAGCAGTGGATGGACTATTTTGTTGTAATCTTTTACAAAACAGCGATAATAACCTCAGAACCCAAAACCTTTGTAATTCTTTTGAAATGTGACTGATGCACCTGAAATGCCTTAGGGCATGCGTAGGAACTCATAAAAGCCTAAAGGCCAAATTATAATCTGTTCTCCCTGTCCTCTGGCACCATCAGGATCTGATAATACCTGCTGCAGAGATTCAGGACTGAAAACCACTTACTCCCATTTAGACAGTCCAGGGCATCTTGTATGCATGGCACAGTGTATTGATCAGGCATAGTTCTTTTATCTAATGTCCTGTAATCCATACACATAAGAACAGAACCATTCTTTTTCTGTACTAAAATGATTGGAGAGGCATAAGGGCTGCGTGATTCATGTATGATCCCAGGTGCTAGCATCTCTTGCAGGTGATGGCGTGCATTGTTGATGTCAGCAAGAGCTAAGTGTTGGGACCTTTCTCTGAAGGGTCTCTTATCATGTAGTTGTTTATGGTGTTCAGCACCAGTGACACAGCTGACATCCCATTCCTTGAGGGAGAATACCTTAGTTCACTGGGCCAGTTTCTAGCAAATCTGATCCTTCCAGTCATCTGGGATGGGAGACTCTCTGAAATCAAACCTGTCAGGGGATACATCACGTACTCCTCCATTCTAGCACTTAGAGGGTAAGACAGCAGTGTCAGCACATTAGACCTTCTCCAACATGCAACCTTGGGTAACTTTGATGTCTTGATCAGTGACATTTTGAAGTAGAACTACAACTCTTTGGGCATATGCATGAGCTCAAACAGAAAGCACACTGGGCTTAACTAGGAATCCTTCAGACAATTTTACTTCTTCAGGGGCATCCAGCATTAATATTTTGTTGGTTACATCTTTCCACAATCGCACCTCTCTACTGACACTACACTGGGCATTTGAAGGGAGAACAATAGCTGAAGAGTCCTTCTTCCATATAGATCCTACTGGTTTATCTCTGTCAGCTTCTGGTGGGTGCATTTGCATCTTGTGTGCCCTTTGTACCATGGCATGAATATGGAGAGCTCTCCCAGTCTTTGTGTTTGTCTTTCTTGGCTTATCTGGGCAAGGTGGCCAAACATATGTACATTGGTGCCAATTAATACTGGAATTCCATCACACAGGCGAGAGGGAAGACACACTATGGCTAATGTCTCCACAGGCTCTCCTACCACTGCCACAGAGAAAGAAAGTCACACTCACAGAAACCCAAGTTAAGGATATGACTTTTCACTTATCCTCCATACATGCAGTCCATTGTGGGGTTGCAAAGGATGGTCAGATGGGTGCTGGTTGCACCAGACTTTGAATATTATTGTAACCTGGGATCCGCTGTCCAAAATGACATAGGCCGGGATGCCACCTATATGTACAGTAGTCTCCATGAAAGGACCCACAATTGTTGCCCAATTGGGAGGAGCATTGTTTTTTGTTCAAGTGACCGCAGACTTGGCCACATAAGGCTTGTATGGAGGTTCTGACTGAGATTTGATATTGCTTTGTTTGACTTGGTTAAGCAGCTTCACTGTCACTCTCCACAAATCTTTAGGGGCTCAACATATTCTCTCAGTGTACCCATCCTTTCCCCAACGGTAGCAGAAGATATTTGGCCTGGGATTAGAAGGCCGAACAGGTTCTTCCACCTGTTTGCTGCTATCATAAGGGCCAAGCTTGTACTCATCTTTGGGCCTAGGCTCAGAGTCAGCTCCACTGGACCTTCTCCAGGGCAAAGATAGGCAAGACGACTGGGCTAGATCTCTTACTAAGACTCTTAGTTCCCTCATTTCCTTCAGCATATTACCATTTGATCCACCATCAGGGACTTGAACATTGGTGCCTTTTACAGTAGGTTGGGCTTCACTAACGGCCTCAGCAACCTAAACATGAATGGTTTGACCATTTCCACTACAGTCTGTGCATTAGCTTTCAGTTCTCTGAATTTTTCAAAAGATCTGAAAGCTGCAGGGCATGAAGAACAGTCTCTTTATCAGCAGGATTCTCTGGGGCCAGGGTCTCCCAGGCTGCACCCACATAAGGGTCCCAGAATTCCTCCTCATTCTCAGCCTCTCTGATCTTCTTTATAAGCCAGCAGTATGCAGGAGGATCGTCTTTATAGAAACATAGAAACATAGAATTTGACGGCAGATAAGGACCGCTTGGCCCACCCAGTCTGCCCATTTCCCTACCTACTGGGTAAGCTGCAGATCCTAGTTAACCAGCAGCCTACTTCTTCTTACCCCAACCCCCAAGAATTGCCTTATGACTGTCCCATGCATGCTTGAATTCCACCACTGATTTTGACTCCACAACCTTCTCCGAAGGCCGCTCCATGCATCCACAACCTCTCGTGAAAAAATACTTCCTTAAATTACCTCTGAGCCAGCTTCCATCTTCAAATTGTGCCTCTTGTTCTTGCACACCTCTTTTTGAAAGATGCTACTCTTGGACTTTGTTGATTCCCTTGAGGTACTTGAAAGTTTCTATTATGTCCCCCCTCCCTCTTTTCCTTGAGGCTATACATATTAAGCTCCTTAAGTCTCTCTTCATATGTCTTCCGTGAAGACCCTGCACCATTTTAGTTGTCCTCCTGACAACTTCCATCCTGTCTATGTCTTTGTGGAGATTGGGTCTCCAGAACTGCACACAGTACTCCAGATGGGGTCTCACCAGCTGTCTGTACAGAGGGATAATAACTTCCTGTTTTCTACTGGTGATGCCTCCCTATGCATCCCAGTATCCCCCAGCCCTCCTTGCTGCCCTCTCACATTGCTTGCCCACCTTTAGGTCATCTGATATGACTACCCCAGGTCCCTTTCCATTTTTGTTGTTGTTAGTATCTCACCCCCATTGTGTACTCTTCCTGGTTTTTGTTTCCAGGCATTACCTTGCACTTTAGCATTGAATCTAAGCTGCATACATTTGACCATTCCTCTAACCTTGCCAAGTCCCTTCTCATCCTTTCCACCCCATCCTGTGCATCAACTCTGTTGCAGATCTTAGTGTCATCTGCAAAGAGACGTACTTTTCCTTCCAGTCCATCTGCTAAGTCACTTATAAAGACATTGAAGAGGACCGGTCCTAATACTGAACCCTGCGGTACCCCACTAGCAACCCTCCTTTCTTCTGAGTGGACTCCATTTACTATTACTCTCTGTGTCCTATTCTCCAGCCAATTCTTTAGCCAGGCTGTCATCTTGGGACCCACTCCCAGGCTGGCTAGCTTGTATATTAATCTTTTGTGTGGGACTGTGTCAAATGCCTTGCTAAAGTCTAGGTAGGCCATGTCCACAGCCCCTCCCTGATCTACTACTTTGGTCACCCAGTCAAAGAAATCTATCAGATTTGTCTGACATGACCTTCCCGCTGTGTATCCATGCTGCTTTGGGTCCTGGGCCCCTCTGGCCTCTAGATACTCGACAATTCTTTCCTTCAGATGTGATTCCATCATTTTCCCTATCAGTGAAGTTAAACTAACAGGTCTGTAGTTTCCTGCTTAGTGCCTTGCTCCCACTTTTTTGAAGGGGAATCACATCTGCCCTCCTCCAGTCCTCGGGTACCACCCCATCCTCCCATGATTTGTTAAAAAGGGTAGTCAGTGGTGTCACTAGTTCTACCCTTTAGCTCTTGAATTCTGGGATGAATCCCATCAGGCTCCCATTGCTTTGTCCATCTTCAGTTTTAAGAGTTCTTTCAGGACCCTTTCTTCTGTAAATGGGCTGGTATCAACTTCTGTATCCAGAGTGTTACTACTGTTTGTTTTATGTACCTCCCCTCTTCATTTGTAAATACTGAGCAAAATATTTGTTTAGTATCTCTGCCTTTTCACAGTCTCCTCTGCCCACCCTCCCTCCCTTATTAAGCCCTCACTATCCCTCCCTTGGTCTTCCTTCACTCCCTGATGTACCTATAAAGGTTTTATCCCCTTCTAACTGAGTTGGCTATCTTTTCCTCGGTTTGGGCCTTTGCTGTTCTGACTGCCTTCCCAGCCTCCTTTTGCTTTAACTGATACAGTTCTCTGTCCTGCTCCTTCATGCGATTCCTTGTACTTCCTGAATGCTTTCTTTTCTTGAACCTTCACTGCCACTTCCTTTGAGAACCATAGTGGTTTCTTACATCGTTTTGTTTTGTTTATTTGCTTCACACAAAGGCTTGTTACCTCTGTGATGGCAGTTTTTATTATTCCCCATTGTTCTTCCACCCCTCCTTCCTGCCCATTTGCTAGTGCATTCCTTAGGCACTCACCCATTTTGGCAAAGTCAGCCCTCCTAAAGTCCAGTACTTTTGTCTTTGTATGGCTTGACTCTATTGCTGTGTTTATTGTGAACCATACTGTTTGATGGTCACTAGTTCCCAGATGTCTACCCACTTCTACATCTGTGATCCTCTCTCCATCTCCATTTGAAAGAATCAAGTCTAATATTGCTCCCTCCTCGAGTGGGCTCCAGTACTAGTTGTCTAAGGCATGCCCCCTGTAGGGCATCTAGAATAACTGCACTCTTCGAAGTGGCAGCTGCAACTGCACTCCAGTTAACATCTGGCATATTCAGATCACCCATCAGCAATATCTTCCCTTTTTCTGCCATTCTAAGTATACCTTCTATTGTTTCCCTGTCTATTTCCTCCCCCAGAGAAGGGGGTCTGTATACAACCCCTGTGCGTATTGTGGTGCCATTGCCTGTCTCCAAATTTACCCACAGTGCTTCTTCTCCTCCCTGTTTATGGTCCTGAAACTTCAGTTTAAGCACTAATACACTGGAGTACCTAGCTTTGAGGGTATGTTCCAACTTCACTCTGTTTAAGTCACTGGCTAGTACCCCACCTTTTTGGTGTGCTCTCTGTAGGACCCTTTCTAACCGGGTCACATAGGCAGACAAGCGTTCATTCTTCCACTGTTTGGTGGACTTGAACTTCCACATTAGATCTTCCCCAGACTCAGTACTCCCCCAAACACCTTCTAATGCAGACAAGTACTCATTTGTGGATTCATCAGGGTTTGTAAACCTCAAAAAATCTAATGGTTTCAAGTGCAGGGCCCCTTAAACTTTCGATGCATCTCTTCCTCTTTTCTGCTTCAGCACATTGCCATTCTTGCACCGGGGGGATGCATAGTCCATCCAAGTCTCTAAATCATCTTCCCCCTGGGGGTTGGGAACAGTACCAGAGAACAGCTTAAGCCTGTGGTAGGAGTCAAGATGTACTGAGGTTACCACTATAGGGGAGGGCGCAGGTGAGAAAGGTACAGGCAAGAGTGCCAGAGAGGGGTTAGTGGGAGTAGTCCCACCAGGGGCCTTTAATGCCTTCTTTAAATCCTCAAATGTCTGTCCTTCAGCTGCTAATAATTTTCCCAGCTTTTCCCTTAACCCTTCAGTCTGTGGTAACCCCTCAGGCATGGATGCCCCGCTATACATAGTGATCACCCTCCAACCCACTTGAGAGTCATTCAGAATAATGACAGAGGATATCTTCTCCTTAACCACAGGGATACTACATTTGGTCAGGGCCACTATACTCTGAGCAAACAAGTCAGCATTTCACCCATGGACAGTTGCTTTACCCAAGCACTTAACCTTATTTACCACTCCTCTATAACAGTTAGTACCCAGAGGGATGTCTAGCAGCATTAAGGCATAGTGCAGGTCAATTTCTTCAGCTTCACACCACCCAAACAAGTGGTGTACAGCCATTTTGTGGGGCGGAATCTCAAATTTGGACCAGAGATTTTTCAATTTTTATCCTAGCACTCATATAAAAAGTAATAGCAATTCTGCATTGTGGCCACTAGGGGGCACTAATCACAGTGGTGCCTCCAACTTGTGTAATCCTGACACTGTTCTCCAAAGGGCTACTTCCCCTGCCTGCTTGAATGTAGGTTGAGGGGCCTGGGTTCAGAGTTAATGGGTACTGTGGTTTCCCAACCAACAGTCTTGCTACAATCATGGTGCCTCCATCCAGAGTACTAGTTAAGTGGGTTATCAGTAATACTAGTACAGCCCTCTGGGAAGTTATGACCACCCACACCCCTGACTAGTGAAAGTTGCACAATCACAGTATATAACCTTAACTGCACAATGGCTCAACTCCATTAATGATATGCTCAGGTGTACCACACTTACCAACAGGGCTTGGTCTTGTGGCATATACCCTGTATCCAATGGTGTAGGCAGGCATACTCACTGTACACATTTGTGTACAGTTTTGTTGAGTGCCTGTCACAAACCATATGCCTTTCTGTTAACATTTTCATTTTAATCTGTAGTATTTGAGTTAGTGTAACCCACTGAGGAGTCTCTCTGTTTAAATTTCTGTTGTTTAGGAGACATATACATGTATAATCTCTTCAGAAATTAGAGGAATGCTTTGACAACAATCTGATTTGTACGGAAGGGGGTACCATTTGGAGAGGATGTGTACATTTTTTAATGGGGGGCTGTAACTGTTGGAGATTGTGTACAAAATGGATACTTCTGGCTATGCCCCTGCCTGTATCCCCTGTAAAGAAACAGATTCCTAAATCAACAGAGCTTTTGCACAGTATCTTTGAACAGACTCAGTAACCAGACACTGGATAATATGCTCACAGCCCAACGTAACATCAAACAGTGAACAAGTTTATTAAGGGGGCTTGAACAAGGAAGGGGGCGTGAATTTAGATTAACGATTGCTGAAACACTATAAGTAAGCAGATGATAATTAATAAGCATTTAATCTGTTCCTGAGTTAATCAATTTAACCAGCTGCTGGGTGCCTAGACTGGAATTAGCAGCAGGCCTGAAGCATTGCCGTGAGCAGGCCGTCATTGCAGCTGGTTGGGGCCCTTGATGGAAGAAAGAGTGTTATCAGATGAAAACAACAGCAGACAGTAATGGTATTTGTAATCCCAGGCCAGACGGCCTACAAACACATTTAAACCCAATGAGAAAAAATGAAGCAAATCAGATGACACAAAAGCATTTATCTGTTGGTTGCAGGGGACTACCCTGTTTGTACTCACTATACCCAAACCGATGGAAACTGATGACTGTAGTCCTCTGGATTCATTCTTGCCAAAATGGAACATGGAGACCGGGGCTGACATGATTCACCTCCACTTCACGGTCCTGCTCTCAAGGTGGCCACAACCTGCAATTCTTTTCTGCAGCAGCTGAATCCCCAAACTGGTCTTTAGCCATGATGATGATTAAGCTGGCACAGGAACAGTCTTTTGGGTCACGGATGGTGCAGGCCCAGGACATGAAGTTTGGCTTGGTTTACAGATTAATAAAGTCACTTGAGGTGCAGCTAATAGGTTGGCTTAACTTGAATATGAAACAAACAGAAACAATTGGCAACTGGTCTCCTTTCCTCCCAAAGGGGGTGAGAGACCCACACAACATTCAAACAGCTCCAAATGGCAATGGAGTCCTTAGCTTGAGCTACTCTTTAGCACAGTATCTTAGATGCACTTACTTCAGGCAAACAGTTTCCCCTCAGAATTAAAGTTTCTGGAATGTGCCTCGATTACGGGGATTTCTTTCCCCCGATTCTGCTTTCAGCAGTCTCTGAGTCCTGTAGGGTGGCAAAGCAGGCCGGATTCCCTAAGACTGTTTCAGTTCAGCACACTGATGTTCACCTTTCTCCAGAGCTCAATCTGAATCCCCTTAGCCCAACTACTGTCAAAATATATTTCTTCCCTTGAGGCAGTCCAATACACTGGCAGGTCTCACAGGGAGGCAAGACAGGATTTTCCCTTGCAGTTTCTCTTAGCCCACACAGGAATTCCTTCTCGGTGGCTCAAGCTGAACACAACTGAACTTCTTCAACACAGTCCCCACTGAAGCCATAGGAACATATGAATGTGCCAGCAGAAACAGACCACCCAGTCTATCTAAGCCTGCTCGAGTGTGCAGCCAATACCCTTAGTTTGCAGCTGCCCAACCCTTCCCCTTTGTCACCCCATGCCACCTCCCACCTCCCCACCTCACTCTCCCTGTTCCCTGTCCCATGCCCTTTGAAGCTGTTCACAGAGTTACATGATATCACCCATTCTGGTAGGGCATTCCATTTTGCTACCACCCTCTGTGAAATAGTGTCTCCTCATCTCCTCCCAAATCTTCTCGATTCTTAGCCCATGCCCCTGGTGACTGTCCCCTCCTTAACCTGAAGACCTCATCTGCCCCATCGTTATTGATCCCCCTCAGATACTTGAACCTCTCTATCATGTCCCCCCACATCCCTTCTATCCTCCAGGGTGTACATATTGAGGTCTCCCAACCTGCTGTCATAGTCTCTACACTCCATTCCACATATTATCTTTGTTGCCCTCCGCCGCACCCCCTCCAGCAGCCTGATATCATGCTTTAGGTACGGCCTCCAAAACTGCACATAGCACTCCAAGTGCAGCCTTACCAGCGATCTGTAGAGGGGCAAGATCACCTCAGTTCGCCTGGACAAAAAAAAAACCTCGCTATGCACCCCATCATTTTGTTTGCTTTTGCAGCTGCTCTCCTGCACTGGGCAGTGTTGTTCATGGTCCCCATTATCATCACCCCAAGGTCCTTCTCCTCCTCTTTGATCCCCAGATTAAACCCCCCACCCCCAGCCAGTATTCTCTCCTTGGGTTCTTCACCCCAAAGTGCATAACCTTACACTTCTTTGCATTGAACCCCAGCTGCCGCCTCTCTGACCACTCCTCTAGCTTGCTTGGATCACCCTGCAGCTGCTTCTACCCCTCCTCTCCATCCACCACTGCTTCAATTTTGGTGTTGTCAGCAGCAGACTTACCTTGCTCACACCCCTGTGTGCAATGTCTGACATGAAAAGCCCAAACAATACTGGCCCCAGCACAGAGTCCTGCGGCACCCCACTCATCACCGGCCTTGGAGTCGAGAGCTCCCTTCTCACTGCTACCTGATGCAACATCCCACTGAGCCAGCTTGTAATCTAGTTTATCATTTTTGCTCCTACTCCTACACCAGTTAGCTTCCTCCCAAGCCACCCATGAACCACCGAATTGAAGGCCTTGCTGAAGTCCAAGTAAAGAACATCCACTGCATGACCCATATCCAGTTCATCTGTCACCCAGTCATAATATTGTATCAGGTTGGTTTGACAAGACTTCCCTGAAACAAACCCATGCTGCCTCATATCCTGGAGGCTATTGTCCTCCAGGTACGACACCAGTCTTTCCTTTAGTATTGTTTCCATGAGTTTGCACACTATGGATGTGAAACTTACTGGATGATAATTACCTGGTTCATCCCTTGGCCCACTCTTGTGTAATGGCACTACATATGCCATCTTCCAGTCCAGTGGCACACATCCCGACTCCAGGGAGGTGCTGTACAGATCTGCCATTGGCTCCGCCAACACCTCCACCATCTCTCTCAGCACCCTGGGGTGGATACCATCCAGCCCTGGTGCCTTGTCTATCTTCAGTGCCCTCAGTCCCTCTAGGACTCTACTTGCCTCAATTCTTCCATCTGTCACCTCCTCTCCTCCTATCTGCAGCCTCCCAGCCCATGCTGGTAGCAGTCCCCCCTATGCTACTGCCAGTCCCTCACCCTCATCCAGTTCTTCTGAGATTGAACCTGATGAGGGTAATAATAAAGATGAAGAGAATGATTAGGCAGCACAAGGTTTACTGAAGGGTATGGAAATTGCAGATGAGGATGAAACTGGCAGAAATGTTTTGCTTGTGGAGGGGGGCAGTGGGAATAAACTGCAAGAGAAACAGGCCACAAACAAATCCAGGGGGGCCCTGAAAAGATGACTGAGGTGTCGTGCCTTCCTGGGGAAAAATCTAAACAAATATCATCTTTTGTTTGGTCATACTTCTCCATTAGTGCTTCTAATGAATTGGTAGCAACCTGCGCTATTTGTAAATGGCCAATCAGCAGGGGTAAAAAGAAAGACGCATTGGGAAGTTCAGCACTGAAAAGGCACTTAGACAGATGTCATAACTACTGAGAACTCCAGTTGTGAGTCTCGAAGAGAAAGTGACAGTGATAGCTCACTACACTCAAGGGTAACTCCCACAGATGACAGCAGTGGTAGCCCCTGCAAAACTACTGAAACACCTCCACCGCCACTTCCGCCCATTCGAAGGACTCCTCCTATTGTTACTGAAAGTGACCATATGCTCAAAAGCCTTCCTCCTTCAAGGAGATAGCTTATCATCTCAGAAACATATCAGCATAAAGTCAAATATGCCTTGACTCACCCTATTGCTGTTATAATAACCAAAACAATTTCAGAAATGATAGCTGTTGGGGACTTGGTCACATGATGTAATGCCAACTACAAGCTGCTACTGCACCCTCCAGCCATCCAATTGCTATTTTGATTTAAATTTGCGGTTTAGACCTAATTAAGTTTCGTTAACAGGGAAGTGAAAGTTATTATAAGGCCTCTTCGTGATTTGAGTTATAACAGCAGTGTGTATGGAGATCAAAATGAGGAAGAATCTCCCCAAAAGAACGCTGCCTACTAATCCTGAGAAAGGCCCTAAGAAGCCTAGGCTTGCGAGTTTGGCAGATGTGGGTGAAACAATCCTTGAACCTGCTGAGCAAGAATCATTAACCCTGGCAAAGTTTCTTGCGGAGTTCAAACCTTTTAAAGAAGAGTCTATGACTGCTGAAATTAAAAAAACTGTCAACAGCTTTAGAAGAAGTAGCGTGGCGAACCTCAGATGCTGACGTAAAAGTTCACTCCTTAGAAAAGAGAGCTGAGAAAGCTGAGTCCGAGCTGGCAACTGTGAGGCAGAAGATGACTAGAACAGAATCTAAACTAGAGGACCTTGAAGGTAGAAGCCGAAGAAATAATGCGTTCCTGATTGGGCTGCCTGAAGCAGAAGAGGGGCAAGATGCAGTTCTCTTCATTCAGAAGTTTGTAGAGCGGGTTGCTGGGCCTTCACCTTATGGGGCCAAATATGCAACTGAGAGGGTGCATCGGACCCTTAGGCCACCTCCCCCCCCCCATTGGGCTAGCCTCCTAGGCCTCTGATTTTCAGGTTCCTCAACTATCTGGAGTGCCAGTATTTTTTAAAGAAAGTGAAGGAGGTGCAGGGTATCACCCGGGAGTGCAAGAAAGTGAGAGTGGCTCAGGATCTCCCTGCTACGGTACGGCAGAGGCATTCTGTCTTTCATCCATACGTGTCTAAGCTCATAGCTGCTGGCATCCTATTTAAAATGTTATACCCAGTGAGGTTACAAGTATGTATTTCGGGGGAATGGCATAGTTTTATTGATCCAGAAATGGCCCACTTGGGACTTAAAGAGATGCTTCCTGACCTCCTCCGAGAAGTCTGATCTCTACTTCTAAGTGTTTCTGCAAGTGCAATGACTTGAGTTAAGATGGGCATAGCAGCTTTTTTCTGTTCCTTGCCTATGTGAGGAGGGGAAGATTTGGCATTTGAACCTCTTGTGGATGTTCCTCAGCAAGCAGAGAGTGGCAAAAGCAAGTTATTCTCCTCGGGGACTTATGTTTCCTGATGGACTTCTACTCGCTGCAGGTTTTTTTTGCAAGCGACCTCGTTTAAACTTAAGATTGGTGAACATACTGTGAAACTGACTTTCTGGAAATAATGTATTGATTTTGAGGGGAAGGTGGTCCTTTTGGATAACTGTATCTGGTTATTTGCTTTCATGGTGGGGTCCCTTCCCTAGTTGTAGGGTAATCAAACGTTATGACCCTCTGGTGTATAAACATTTAGACTTAAAATTGGATGGACGAATTTGTTATACTTTATACATCCTCAGAAGCGGACTCAAATTTGACTTAGTTTTGTGTGGAGGGGGTCCTTTATTCCCTTCCCTTCTCCTTGTCAGTTTTGCTCTTCTCTATCTACAGCAGTATGTTAGCTATAACATAGGCATGTCACTACAGGGATGTACTGCTTCGCTATTTCACTAGGCAACTTTATTTATTATGCTGACGCTGCCTGATCCAGTCTTAGCGTTTAATTTCCACCTCCCCCTCCCCCATTAGAATAGGAGCGTGTTGAAATTGTGAACATAACATGGGGAGGGTGGGGTACTTTATTTAATATTGGATTGCTAATCCCATTTTACTAGGGTACTGGCCGATCTTGGAATACAGTTGAGGTCTGAAGCAATATGGAGATCCCTGCCCGATGTGTATCCCCCAGGGATGGTATGTTCTTTTTTGTATTTTGGCTCATGCTCTTTACTCAGTTTGAACTTGAGGCCCACTTATAAAGTTAGGATTCTAATGTGGGTAGCCTAACACTAATGAAGCCAGATGTGAGCAAGGGCTCAATGTAGTCAAATAGTTAGGCTCTTGCCTCAGAAGACGTGAACTTATAGTGGTTCGCAGAGACTTAGGTCTCTAATTCAAATTCCTTTTGAGGATGTTAATAGAGGCCAATAGGTTAAGTGAGGTCCCATAAATGTGGAATGGACACTTGCACTAGGGTTATAGCACTAATGTTGTTTAGGATTCTAAACATAGGGGAGTCGAGATAACTTATTATAGTGTAGTTTACATTCTTGGGGTGCATTTTTATAAGTGAAGGGTAATGGATATACATTAATGGGGGATACAAGTATTCTTACAACAAATGAGCTGGGATAGCCAGAAGCGCTTTTTCTTTGCATTAGGTTGGGCTTTAAGGATATTTAGAGGGTTAATTGCAATATGCTTCCTTGGTTAATTAAGTTAGAGTTCAAGGGTAGGATTTACTAAGGGTGGCTGGGGGGTTGGGGCGAAGTGTGTTGATATGCTCTGAGTGGAGCCTATATTAATTGGGGCGTCATGTTTATTGATGTTTTTTCTAATGGGTGGGGATTATGTTGGGGTGGGCCTCAGCAAAACTCATAGGGGGTTGTCTTGAATGTATATTACCAAGGGATTCATTTTGGCCATTTTGTCTTATTGAGAGTCTGCAAAAATGGTTAACATCATAAAAAACTGCAAATTGGAATGTCAAGGGAATAAGGCAGTGTGTTAAACAATATAAAATTTTTAAGCACCTTGCTTTGCTGTCCATAGACATTGCCGTTATACAAGAGTCACATTTATTAGACTCGGAAGCTAATTGTATGAGGCGGCAGCAGATTGGCCACGTTTTCTCTGCTGGGGGAACCACTAATAGTGCTGGGGTTTTGATACTGATTAATAAGAAGATCCCATTTGTACTGAAGCAGGTGCTTAGGGACCCGCAGAGTCGATTTTTGTTTATCCATTGCTACTTATATGCCACTGAAATCCTCCTGGGAACTCTGTATGGACCCAATCTGGATTCCCCTGATTTTATTGTGAAGTTAATTGACATACTATACCCATACCTAGCTTTACCAATTATCATTGGGGGTGATATGAATATTGTTATGGATTCATTGATGGACCATTCCTCCCCGTCGAAAAGGGGTCATTCCCCAGCTCAGAGGGCAGTATCAGAGTTCCTGGAACAATACGCCTTGTGTGATGCATGGAGAGTTTTATACCCTTCGGAGAAGAAATTTACTTTTTTATCCCCAGTTCACACTACGGCCATGCATATTGATTATATACTTCTTTCCCAAACTCTTCTCCCTGGAGTGATTGAAGCCTCCATACAACCAGGCCCTCTATCGGACCATGCACTGGTTACGTTCTAGTTAGTGCTGTCTTCTTTTTCTAAGAAGTCCTCCAGGTGGAAGATCAATAATCAGATGTTAAAAGACGAACATGTTGTTAAAATAGTTAGCGAGCATATACAGCAATTTATAGAAACTAATACTCATTCCATTTCTAGGCCGGATTTGTTATGGGGGGCTTTTAAAGCATAAGTTAGGGGTTTTTAATTAGTATAGCTACCTATAGAAAGAAAGAAAAAGATAAGAAGTTAGTTACACTATTGGGACAAATTCAACATAAAGAAACAAGGATAGGCCTATCTTTCTCGGAATCTGAACAACAGAAATTGGTTAAGTTAAAGGAAGGTTACTTGGAACTGTTAAGGGACAAGGCTGAATTTACGATTCTTAAAGCTAAAGCGGTGTATTCAGATCAGTGTGAAAAAGCGGGGAGACTGTTGGCACTGCGGATTAAGCAGATGGAAGCGAATAGGTATGTTTTGGCAATATGTTCCCAAATGAATAACGCCCTGATAACTTCAGAAGAGATAGTTTTAGAGTCTCAGCGGTATTACAGCAGCTTATATAGTTCTAAAATGAACTCAGTATCTGATGACAATATAGATTGTTACTTGGAGGCTTCTGGTTTATCTCCACTATTGAAGTCCCAGCAGGAAAGGCTAGTTTTTCCAATAACGACTGATGAAGTCTCTGGGATTATTAAAATTTTGCCTTCTGACAGATCACCTGGTCCTGACGGTTTCTAGGCAAATTTTTATAAGAAGTTTTTAGATCAGTTACTTCCCCTATTAATGCCCTTATTTCAATATATACTATCGAGTGCCCAGACGGATCCTACTATGTGGGAGACCCTAATAGTTCTAATTTTGAAACCTGGGAAGAACCCAGAATCGCCAGTGAGTTATCGCCCCATATCCCTGATGAATCAAGATATCAAGATATTGGCTAAGATTTTGGCAGATCGCCTGGCACTTGTGATGCTGGATCCGATTAGGCCAGAGTAAGTAGTATTCGTGAAAGGGCGTTCCTCATTGGATCATCTTAGAACCCTGTTGCACGCTCTCTCGGCAACCAAAGATGCCTCATTTCCAGCAGTCCTGGTCTCCTTGGATGCTGAGAAAGTGTTTGACAGGGTGAACTGGAATTTTTTATTTAGGGGCCTTAATGCTTATAAGTTCCCTGAGCTATTTCAGAATTGGATTAAAGCCCTTTATAATGCCCCGTAGGCTAAGGTAATGGTTAATGGTGTTATTTCAGAGAGTTTTCCACTGTACTCAGGAACCAGACAGGGCTGTCCTTTATCACCTTTACTTTTCAGTTTATATCTGGAACCCCTTATTCACCGGTTGAAGCTTTCTCCGGTGATCTAAGGCATAACTATTCAGGGACACGAGGTGAAAGTATCAGCATACGCTGATGATTTACTGTTGCAGTTGTCTGATCTGGATAACTCAATACTGGCCTTGTTGATGATGGTACATGAATTTGCTAATATTTCCAATTATAAATTGAACATTGATAAGTTCTTTGTATTTCCACTTAATTATAGAGTGGTTAAGACAAGTGTTGTAGAATATGGTATGTCCTGGGCGCTGAACTCTTTAAAATATTTAGGAATACAAATAGTGAGGGACCCAGCCCTGATTCAGAAGCTGAATCTGGATGACTTAATTAAAACTTTAGGAGCAGATCTAGACAGATGGGCCAAGCTACCTATCTCACTCTGGGGACAGGTGAATCTAATTAAGATGAACTTTTTCCCCAGAATTTTTTACCCATTGTATTTGCTAAATAACTGGATTCCTGTTTTATGGTTCCCAAGGATAAAGGGGGTCTTCGCTTCCCATATATGATTATTTACTACTGGGCGAGTCACATGGTAAAATATGTGAGATGGACGGATAGTGTGAGAGAACCAGAACCATTGGGCTGGACGCCTATCTGGCTCAAAATAGAGCTATTTTAATTAAACAGTGTGGTCTGTCGCCAGCTTCACTGTTCTATATTAGGCCGAAAGTCCTCCCCCCCCCATTGAAAGTTACTCCTGTGGCGATCTCGGTCAGGGTGCACGCCCAGATATGTTCATTTATGGAATATGATCATATGGTTGATATAGCTCAACTGGTTTGGGGCAATCCTAATTTAAAAATAAGCAATAAGCTGATCATGTCAAATTGGCTCCCACAATTGGAAAATGTGCTTGCTCAACTTGTTGCTCCGGATGGTACGTGGCTTTCTGCCACTACAATATTGAGTAGTTTTAACATACCCACTAAGTCCATTTTTAAAGTATTCCAGCTGAAGTACTTGTTAACAAAGGTATTTGGTCCGGTTCCATCTCAATGCGGTATGAAAGTGGTCCGGGATATGCTGCTCTTGATGTCTGGTAGTCCTCATTCAGTATCTGATATATATAAAATAATCTGATATATATAAAATGTTGTACAATTATAAACACCCAGAGATGTTTATACCGAGAAGATACTGGACAGCACATTTTCCTGATTCAGAGATAGATTGGGCTGCATTGTGGGTAAATTGTCATAAATATGTCACTCAGAACAGATTGCGTTTGGTGCAGTTTCATATTTTACAAAATACATATTATACTCCCCCAAAATTATACAAATATGGTCTCATTGACTCTTTTTCCTGTTCCAGATGTGGCAGGTGGATGGTACGCTTTGTCACATTTTTTGGTCATGTTCTAAGGCTTCCACCCTCTGGAGAGATGTCCAACGGAGGATGGATCCTTTACTGGGCCTGTCAGACCTTTTCACTCTGGAAGTATGTTTGTTAGGGGATTATACCCTCATTCCTATGATATCAAGGAGGTATTATATGGTACTAATCTCCTTATCAATTAAGAAGGTTATTCTGCGTCATTGGAAAGATGCTGTCAATATTCCTTTTTCGGAATATCTTAAGGAAATCTTGGCTAACCTCAGGATGGAGAAAATGGTGGCTAGTCTAAGTAATAGGATGAATAGATATAGGCAAATTTGGGATCCTCTTCACATGCTGCTCTGCACTTAGATCACTTAGATTATTTAGGTTACTTTAAAAGCAATTGTATAGGTTTGAATGATTCACATTTTTTGGAGTACAAGCTGTGCTGTGGGGGGGTATGGCGGGGGCTGGGTATGGGGAGAGCAGCTCTGATATATGTACGGGAATCTTACTTATGTATAACATTGTCAGATATGTTTGGAGCTGTTCTTATATATGTGTTTATGAAAATTAATAAACTTTGAATTTAAAAAAAAAGAAAAAAAAATGATAGCTGTTGATTTGCTACCATATAACGTAGTTGAACATATAGGATTCAGGTGGCTGCTTGAGTACCTCAGACCTCAATATAGTATGCCATTGAGGAAATATATCTCGACAACAGGGAATCCAGATCTTACAATGTCGATGAAAAATTAAGACGCTGCTTGCAATGTGCTATTGAAGGTAAAAACTCACAACAGATGTCTGGAAAAGCTGTCAGCCTGAACCCTTCATGTCTAACACAGAACACTGGGTATGTTTCGATAATTCACGTGGGACTGGAGACAGTGAAGCATCGCAATCTGCATAATATGTTTATTAAAAGGAATTTTCATGTAGACTGTACACAAATACACAAAGTACAATGACAGACAACAAAATAATAATGATCACAATTAAAAAACAACAATCATATGCCATATTTCTAAGTCTGGACCAAGTTCATCTTAACTTCCAATTAAGCAACTCTACTAATAGGCAGGGGTTCCACCTTGCACGCACACTAATTCCATTACAAGCCAGTTATTTATGATCAGACTAGTTACTGTATAGCGTTGCATTAGTTAATAATAGAGGCTAAGCACCTCTTAATTCTCCTTCCTTACAGCCCTTCTCTGAGAGCTGCAGCTTCCCTTGGTGACAGGGTGGAAAACATGGTCTCCCATGTGCTGAAAAAACATGTCTCCTTATATTTAATTGTAAATAATAGTTGGTCCAGGGCTAGGGCTTGTTTAGTAAGGGCTCGCCACTGCCGGATCATTGGTGCTACTGCTCATAACCATGTATTTAAAATACAAGGCCTTGCAAGCACCAACAAGGTCCGAACTCACCTTGGGAAGGGTTCCCACTCCCCAGGGCCCACTTTCTCCACCCCGAATAAAAGTTCTATTAGGGCGTGTGTGACCTGTCTGCCCCATATGTTCCCCACCTTCTGTGCAATCTCTCCCCAGAACTTCTGCAAGACAGGAGCAAACCCAAAAATAGTGAAAGTAAGTGCCCAGTTCTGACATGCAGCACCCGCATAATGGGGAGACCGTAGCGTTAAATTTATGGACCATTGCCGGAAGGCAATACAGTCTATGAATGAACTTGTAAAAGGACTGCTGATATTTATTATAAATGAAAATTCCCCAGCACAGCTGTAACAATGTACTCCAGTTTTCTTCCAAAATGTCCCTACCCAAGTCTGCCTCCCATCGCCTTTTCATTTTCTGTGTGTAATCTGGGAAAAAACTGTCTCCCAAGATAAGCCGCATGTCCAATCAACTCTCTTGAGCCCACCCTGGCACCAAGAACCAGGTGTTCTATTTGTTTCAAAAGAGAGTCAGTTTGCTTTGTCCTCCCTAAAGGTATTAACATAAGCTCTCACTTGCAAAAATCAAAACAAATGCGTCCTGGGAAAATCAAACCCCCCTCTGAGATCCTCAAAGGAGCCTAGGTGATTCCCTACATAAACATCCCTAACACACTGAATCTCCCTAGCCTCTCATAACTGGAATCCTCTATCCTCTGTGCCAGCCAAGAAATATGGGTTGCCTGCCACCGGGAGCAGCAATGTTTCTTCCTGACCTATTCCTATTTTTTTTAGAATCTTTTCCCACCACATTACAGTGGCATCTACCAAAGGGTTTTTCTTGCCCAGTCTATTATAGGTCTTCCAACCCCCTTTCATCAAATACGCTGAAAGCCTTCCTGTGCAAGACATTTCCTCCAGGTTCATCCATCCCGCTGCCTCAGGCTTAATAACCTAATCACTTAGGTACCTGTATTGCATAGCCAGATAATAATTCTGGAGATCTGGAAGCTTAAAACTGTCCCTGGAGCCATCTGCTTGTAATCGCCTAAGACTCGCCTCGGCAGTCTCCCCCACCACAGAAAACCAGAAAAGGCTTCCTCTATTTTCTTAAGATACATTCTGGTTAAACCTAAATGCAGCATTTGCATAATGTACAGCACCTGTGGTAATACATTCATCTTTATCAGATTGATCCAGCCAAGCCAGGACACCAGGAGTTTCCTCCAATGACGCAGCTCATCCTCTATAGTTCTGATGAGCGGGACATAAATAAGGCGGTATAAGGACCCCAGATCCCCCCCCCATTTGGATACCCAAATACTTAAAAGAAGTAGTGACTGCCTTAGGCCCCTGTCCCACTTCTAATCTCTCCACCCCCACAGCATAACCTCAGACTTGCTAAAATTTATTTTATAGCTTGAAAAAGTTGCAAAGGTCTGTATCAACTCCAGCAACTGTGGGACAAAGCCAGATGAGTCTGACACATAAAGGAGTATGTCATCTGCATATGATGTGACCTTGTGAGGTCTGCCAGATTTTCCTATTATCCCCTTTATACCTGGGTGCTCCCTGATCCTCACTGCCAATGGTTCAATGGCTAAAGCAAATAGTAAAGGGGAGAGGGGGCACCCCATCCTTGTACCTCTGAACAAGGGAAATTTTTCCATCAATGAGCCATTTACCAAGACCCTAGCAACTGGCTGCCTATATATCTTCAGGACCAGCCCACAAATCCATCCCCCAGACCAAAACATGACAACACCTCCATGAGGTATTCCCAATCTATGTGGTCAAAAGCCTTCTCTGCATCTATGGAAAGCACCACTGTGCTGTCCACCTGCCGAGAGGCCATCCAGACAACATTCAACAAATTCTGCATCTTGTGATATGAATAATGGCCATATACAAAACTGGTCTTTTCCAGGTGAACCAGCTCCCTCATGTTTTATTTTTGGCACGGGGAGTAAGAAAGGAACCCCTCAACTTTTATCTCTCGCAGCTGAGCCAGAGCCAGATTAAAGGCACAATGCTTCTTTAGCAAGTGATTCTAGTAGTCATGGAAAATATAAAGCTGGGCTCCACCATATACAGTACTAACTCCTTCATGCTGCTGTAGGCCCTTAGAACTACCCCATGACCTTGGAAGTTGTAAAAACGAAATATGATTTGGCCATGGGGCTGACCAGCTGGTGGTCTGGGGGTAACCACCCTATATGCATGATCCAGCTTCAAGCGATCATTTTTTTGGGTTAACCAAAGTAAGGCCAGGAGCTTGGCCGAGCAGAAGTCCAGGATATCCGGCCTCTCCTTACCCTCCGGTAGTCCTCTGAGCTGCAAGTTTAGTTGGCAGTGATAATTTTCTTGGTAGTCGAAAAGTTCTTTAAAGTCTGCCAGCTCCTTCTCCAGAGCTGCAGTTCTGCTTGGCAATGGCTCCACTGTGTCCTACAGGCTTGATACCTGTTCCTTGGTCTCCGCTATTCCATTGGCTTAGGTTGCTGCTTGATCCATTATGGCTTGCAGTCTGGTATTCAGTTTTCTCTACATTTTTTCCAGTTCTTGATCTATCGCCTCCATAACTTATGAGGTGAATTTCCGACCTAGTGAGGACATTTCAGCAGCTGAGAGTGAGATGGGGTGTAACGCTTCAGTTTACTTGGCGGCTGTCTGCTTTTTCGGATTCTTCGCCCCAGAGCACTGCACTTTCCCAGGGTTTTGCACCAGAAACTCATCCATGATGACCAGGCTTGTGTGTCTCACTAATTTTATTTGATTCTTGTTTAGGATGCTTTAGATTTTAAATAGATTATTAACCGTAGTGATGGGAGCTGTAGAAGACCATGTCTTCACTCCTCGGTGCTCATTGGCACCCCCTCCGCAATTTGCTGTTCTAAGAGTGTTTTATTTTCCATCTGAACATACCTCATACAACATCAGTGATGAGCTCCAAAAACCAATACAGCAATGGCTCACTTCACAGGGGCTGTCAGTTGTCTTTATAGTTGCAGATATTGGATCCAACATAAGGAAGGCCTTGGAGGAGGGGGGCTTTGTCACATCCATTATTTTGTGCATTGCTTAAATTTAATAGTTCACGGTTTTCTCGATGACATAAGGAGATTAAGGCTCTCAATCAATCAATCAATCAAAATCTTTATGTATCCAGGCGAGCATCATTGAGCAAGGCTCATTTGCAAGATAGACCTGGTTATAACAAGGTCAAGGTACAAAGGAAAAAAAAAACATAAGCAACCCGCCCGCCCAGGACAGGGCAAGAAGGCACCTGCTGCCTGCTCTTCTCCTTGGCTCACAAGGTAACGGCTGGTCCCTGACCCAGGACAAGGGAAAGGGGATTTTGGAGCTTCTTCCCTTTTTTAACTAAATACCTGGCACCCACTGCTGTGGGATGTGAATGGCTCGAGACGGCCCCGGAGTGCTGACACTGGTTTCCTCCCAGATGCTGCAGCTGGTGCTGAAATCATTGGACTAGGGCATAAGGCAACAGGGAAACATTGATCTTACTTTTCTTCTTTTAGCAGCTGCGTAGTGAAGCCCTGATCTTTTTGCTTCACAGTTCGTTCAGTTGCTCAGTTCTGTGAGCTGCACAGTGTAGCTGTACTACTTGCTTGTTTTTCTTGTCAGCTGCTCAGTCCTCAGGGCTGCACAACCTGACTTGAATCTCAGCCTGACTTGTATCTTTTGATGCACTGTTTTCAGCATTTGCCTACCATGAACTGGTTTCTCAAGGATTTTTCAGCCCACTCATCCTCCCCTACCACCTTCATTTATTAAATACACTACCAGAGCTGAGAGACCCACCCACTTGCTACTTGGTTACACTTCACTTTCCCTCTTAAAGGGGAAGCATCTAAGAGCTACAGCAAAGCTTTTAAAGGGGTAATACCTAGATCTACAATGCCAGGATTTCTTTATCTCTCCATTAGAATAAACTCCACTATTAGCCCCTCCCTTCAGACAATGACTACAGTTATCACTGTGCTCATCTTACTCTCTCTACTTACCATAACTCACCCTATTAGTACGAGCACTGAAGCTAACATTCACCACCCCTTAGTTCTCATAAATGAAAATCAGCTCTGTAGATATGAACCATCCAGCTTCTACCATCTTGTTCACACCACACTCCCCCATCTTTACCTACCCTCCTTATGGAACCCCCATACTTCCATATTGGTGGTTCTGCTTACAGCTCCCCATCCCAGATCATTCCAGGCATCACAGTTATTCTATGCTCTGTGTCCCTCATTCCTTCACTATACCAGTACATATGAGCCACCTACCTATGCTATATGCAGGCACCATAAATCCTCCAAAGTTAAACTGCTCTGTAGATGGATCAGTAATGTATTCTTCCTCCTGCTAATCTGTGCAGGAAATGTTGAATTAAACCCTGGGCCACCACAAACACTAAATGCACCAGCTGCCTTTGCTGATGCCAAGGGCTTGAAGTGTTTGCATATTAATGTGTGCAATCTACTGAAAAAGGTCAATCTTATCCAGACCTGGATCTCCCACACAGACCCAGATATCCTTATCTTAATGGAAACATGGCTATAAAAACACACCCCTGACACTGCAGTATCCTTCCCCTCCTATAACATCTATCGTAGTGATAGATCAACTAGGGGAGGAGGTGTAGCCATCTATGTCAAAGGTAAATTTACTGTCTCAGACATCACTCTGACCATTACACCAAAGGAATTTGAATCCATTCTAATAAACCTATGCTTATCCCCCATGGAAACTTTAACGGTAATAGATTGTTACTGCCCACCCTCTGGGGTCTGGAACTCCTAAATCATCTGTGCACCATGTCTGACTCAAGACAGAATGAAATAATCATCCTAGGTGATTTTAATCTCGATGGGCACAAAGCCTGCAACAAATGCTCACACTCAAGGACTTCTACGATGAGGCAGACTTCACTCAACTGGTATCAGAATACACTCATCCAAACCCCAAAACACCCTCAAATTGGTCACTGATTGATCTCATTCTTCCAAACAGACCCCGTAAATTCACACACTTAGCAGTGTTCCACAATGATGTCAGTGACCAATGTGCTGTGGCCTGTGTCAGAGGGCAGCAACTACTCAAGCTGGTAAATAGATTCATTTGGAAAAGGGTCTTCCACAAGTTCAGTCTATTTGATTACTTAATGGACCTCAGAGACATAGACTGGGCCAACTTTTATCTAGCCACAAACATCAACGATGCGACTGCCCTCTTCAATAACACATTAGTCACTATCATCAATAAACACGCCCCTATGTTAAAATGTAGAATCCAGAAGCACTGTTGCCTGTGGTTCTCCACCATCCTAAAGGCCGCATTAAATGCAAGGGATTGTCTCTGGGCAGCAGCCAGAAGGATCAAACTCCCAGCAGACTGGGAAGCCTTCAGAGTCTGCTGAAATGAGTACACAAAACAGATCAGGACTGCAAAAGCTTCCTACCTCCTCACTGCTTTTGACGCTGCAAAGGGAAAAGCAAGCATATTCAGAAGTATCATTAAAGCAGCAAAAGGCAATAAACCTTCCTCCACACTACCTGGTGACATCTCCATTAATGGTCAGACCTTTGCTGATAAACCTAGCATACTACGCAGTTTAAACGATCACTTCTCCACTGCTGGCCTTGCTTTTGATGGTTCAAAAGCAGCCGCTCTAGCATTCAACGTACATAGCCATTCACCTCCACTGACAAGCAGTATCTTCTCCTTCACTCCCTTCCAGTTCAAAGAAGTAGAACACCTCTTATTTCAACTAGTTATTAACAAAGCTGCTGATGCTGATGGCATAGGCCCTTACTTCATCAAAGCTGGCATCCACTTCCTAACAGCCCCATACTGCACTTGCTTAATTTGTCCATCTGTAATAGCACTGTGCCAGACCTATGGAAAACTGCCCAGGTACTTCCTCTATTTAAGTCAGGCGATCCCATGAACCTAAATAACTACTGCCCTGTATCCATCCTTCCCTTGCTATATAAACTACTTGAGAAGTTGGTAAATGTCTAAATAAGAGACTATCTTGACCAAAACAACTTAATAACTCCATACCAGCCAGGTTTCAGACCAGCCCACAGCACCACATCATCCCTAGCCTCAGTTACTAATGACTGGCTCATGGTCATGGATAAAAAACAAGTCATATGAGTGTTTTTTTTAGACCTTAGCAAAGTATTCAATACTGTTGATCATGCTATACTCCTAGCCACGCTCCAATGGCATGACATCTCTGGACCCACACTTGCATGGTTCAACAGCTACTTGACAAATAGAATGCAACAAGTGAAAGCAGTTGGTCTCCTCTTCCCCACTCCTTCCTCTCTTGAGAGGCATACCTCTCCTGTTTATGCTATACATTAACACCATTGGTAACAACATAAACAAAGCAAAGCTGCACCTTTTCGTGAATGACACGGTAATATATACATCCAAACCTTCAGCAACTGAAGCCCACTTGGAGCTCCAGTCAGAATTTGACCATCTCCAGCTCAGCCTTGCTCAGTCTAAACTTCTTTTAAATGCAAAAAAAAAATGAAGGTCATGCATTTCCATTCCAACCTTCAAACTGCCATTCAAAGGGATCTATTATACCTGCTCGCTATAAAGACCCTTCTTGAAGACAACCTCGAGGTAGTTAGCAATTTCAAAATTTAGGCTGCGATCTAGACCAACATCTAACATTCTCTGCACATATCACCTCCCTTGCTAAGAAATTATGGCAGTGGCTTGGATTTCTCTATAGGAATAAATCTCTGTGTACCATTGATGCCAGACTTTGACTGGTCCAGACAACCTTTGTGCTCGACTACGTGTCCTCGACTACGTGAACATCCTCTATGGCTGTGTTCAGGCACCCTCCTCCACCAACTGGAAATAATATACCACAGAACAATATGTTTCATTTCAAATGCTCATCATCATACTCACCACTGTGACCTTTATGCTTCACTGGGCTGGAATTCATTAGCTACCAGACGGCTCTCTCACTCCCTCACCTGGCTATATAAAGCCCCCTTGTTAAAGCCCCCCCATACGTAAACAAACTCTTCCAGTGAACTACCTCCTTATACACACTCGGTAGTACCACTTACATTACACTGGAGGTCTCTAGCATCCACACCTGCATTGGGGGCTTGGCCATAAGTCATGTCCTACCAGTGGCCTGGAACAAAGCCCAGTCTATCCTCATGCTGCATCAGCTACTCCCCCTGAGCAGTTTCAAAAAACTACTTGTTAGCAAGTTACGTGACTCCTGTCAATGCTACTGACTGTTATGCTCTTCACTGTCAGTTTGCCATCACCTGCTATCTCATTGTCATACGAACATACGAAATTTGCCAGCAGATAAAGGCCTAGAAGTCTATCAAGTCTGCTCGAATGTGCAGCTAGCACCCCTTATTCTGCAGCTGTCCCTCCCTTCCACCCTTCCCCTTCAGTAACCTTCCCCCTTGTCCTGTCCCATCCTCGTTTGAAGCAGTCCACTGTTCTACTGCATACCACTTCAACAGGTAATGCATTCCACCCAGCCACCACCCTCTCTGTAAAAAAGTGTCTCCTCATTTCCTCCTGAACCTTCCTCGCCCAGTTTCATATCATGGCCCCTGGTGGCCCTCCTCCTTACTTTGAACAGCCCTCTGTACCCGCCTTTGTTTATTCCTTTCATGTATTTAAAGGTTTCAATCATGTCACCCCTGTCTCTCCTCTCCTCCAGTGAGTACTTCTTCAACTCTGCTCAACCTCCTCTCGATGATAAGCCCCCAGCCCCTTGATCATCTTTGTTGCTCTGCGCTGCACCCTCTCCAATAACTTAATGTCCCTCTTCAGATACAGACGGCAGTACTGCACGCAGTAATCCAGGTGTGGTCTAACTAATGACCTATACAGTGGAAGAATCACCTCCTCCCTCCTCGAAGATATACCCCTTGCAATACAACCCAGCATTTTGTTGGCCTTTGCAGCTGCCTTCCTACGTTGTGCAGAGTTGTTCATTGACCCTGTAATGAGCACACCCAGATCCTTCTCCTCCTCCTCTGTCTGGGCTAGTTGCATTCCCCTAGCTGGTAACTCCTCCTTGGGTTCTTCATCCCAAAATGCAGCACCTTGCACTTTTTGACATTAAAGCCCAGTTGCCAGGTGTCTGACCAGGTTTCAAGCTTTGCCAGATCATCCTGCAACCCCTGCCATCCCCCTAGGTCTTCCACCACCGCGCCTACTTTGGTATCATCAGCAAACAGGCTGATCTTGCTCTTGATGTCCCATGATATGTCTGCAATGAATATCCCAAACAACACTGGTCCCAACACTGAGCCCTGTGAACACCGATCGTCACTGCCCTTGGGTGTGAGAGCCCCCACCCACCACCACCCTCTGTTGCCTTCCTGCAGCCAGTTTCCTACCCATCTCACCAGCTTTGCACCCGCCCCTGTGCCTACTAACTTCCTTCCCAGCCTTCCATGTGGCACTGAGCTCTAATGCCTTACTGAAGTCCAGATACAGGACATCCACTGCATGGCCCCTGTCCAGTTGCTAGTTACCCAGTCATAGAAGTCGACCAGGTTGGTTTGGCAGGATCTGCCACATATGAAGCCATGCTGTCTGCTGTCCTGTAGTCCTTTGGCCTCTAGGAGGGCCACCAGCCTCTCCTCCAGGATAATCTCCATTAGCTTACCCACGATGGATGTGAGGCTCACTGGTCTATAGTTTCCCGGTTTATCCTTGGGGCCACTCTTGTGGAGGGGCACCACATGGGCCATCCTCCAGTCCTGAGGTACACACCCCAAATGTAGTGAGGCATGCCAGCTCCTTCAGTACCCTGGGGTAGATGCCATCTGGGCCTGGCGCCTTGTCCACCCTCAGTGCCTTCAAACCCTCTCGAACTATGCTCTCCATGAAATCCCCATCTGTCACCACTTCCCCCCTTGCTTCTGCCATTTCTCCCTCCTTGGATGTCACCCCTCTCTTCTCTTTAGTAAATACTGAACAGAAGTACTCATTTAGTGCTTCCGCCTTATCGCACCCTGTTTCCACCCAACTCCCCTCCTTCCTAATCCTTATTATGTGGTCCTTACAGCTCCTTTTCACCCTTATGTACTTAAAGAAGTCCTTTTCCCCCTTCTTAATCCTTGTGCCAGCCTGAGTTCCGTAGATGCTTTGATTCCCCTTACTGCCCTTGTCACCTCCTTTGATTCTGTCAAGTGCTCCTCCCTGTCCTCCCCCCTCCCTGTTTTCTTGTACTTCCTAAAGGCAACTCTTTTCCTTCTTACCTTTTCCATGACCTCCTTGCTCAACCAGATTGGTTTCTTAGCCCTAGCCTTCTTGCTCTGGGCTTTGCAGCAGGTTTTGGTTGCCTCCACTATCCCCAGCTTGATGAGCTCCCACCTCTGGTTAGTGTCCATACTAGATTGAATTCTGGCCAGGTACCCTTTTACCACTTCCCCCATCCTCCCAAAGTCGGCCATCCTGAAGTCCAGCACTATTGTGCCAGATTCCACTTCTTCCTTGCCCATATCCAATGTGAGCCATACTGAGCGGTGGTCACTCTGACAGCGGTTCCTTCACTGTAAGTTCCTCACAAAGTCCCCATTTGCCAGCAAAGGTCAAGGGTATTTCCTAACCTGGTTGGTTCACTGACCATTTGCATCAGGAAGCTGTCCTGGAAGGCATCCAGCAGTACCTGCTCCCTTCTGTTCCTGGTTGTTGGGGTGCTCCAGTCCACTCCTGGCATGTTGAAGTCCCCACAATCACCACACTACCCTTCTTGCAGGTCCTCCTGATCTGTCCCGCTAGTTCCCTGTCTAACTCCTCCATCTGGAGATAGTGGCCTGTACACCACTCCCACTCTAAGAATCCTATTCTTGGAATCCTGGATTTGCATCCAAAGTGACTCTGCACTACCCTCCTCCCCTTCCTCCCTTACACACTTCAGTCCTTCCTTCACATATAGTGCCAACCCCCACCTTTCCCAATCACTCTGTCCCTACTGAAATAACCTGTACCCTGGTACAGACAGGTCCCAGTTATTGTATTGGGTGGCCCATGTTTCCGTGATGGCTGCAATGTCCACTCTCCTCTGCCATGAGAACCTGTAACTCTGCAGTTTTCCTCCCAAGGCTCTAGCATTAAGGGTAACCACCTTCCACCCTTCCCCCCCTCATCCTGCCCTCCTTTCCTAGCATCACTAACAGTACTTGCCATTTGTCCTTTGTCACTTTTATGGGGGTTAAGCTCATATGGTTTCTCAACCTGTGGTCTCTGCATATCTCTTACCCAACTGCCACTCCCACTCCTAGTTTAAATTCCCAACTTCCTCTATGTACTCCTCCATCGTCTGTTTCAACACTTTCTTTCCCTCCTCACTCAAGTGTAGTCTGTCCTTGGCATAGAGACTGCTGTCCTCCCAGGTCCTTCCCCACCCCCCAACAGCCCATACCCTTTAGTACAACACCAGGTTCTTAGCCATCCGTTAAATTCCTCTATTCTCAGCTTTCTTGTTCTTGCCTTTGGTACGGGAAGTATCTCTGAAAAAGTTACTGATCTTCCTGCCCCCTCACATAATTGTGCTAGTTCCTCAAACCTCCTCTGGACTATATCTACTGTCTTGTCAGCCAGGTCATTTGTCCCAAGATGTATAATTAAATGAGGCTTGTCCCTACCCCTTCTAGCATATTTCAGAACAGACTGTACCACCTCTTCCGCTGTCATTCCTGGCATGGCCTCCACCCAAATGCGACTATGCCTCTCCCCCTTGCTACCCCACCTAACTCCTCTTAGTATTGAGTCCCCCAGCACTAAGATTCCACCCCTTACTCCCTGCTTGCTTCCATTCATCTCCTTCTCTCATTTCCAGGTCCTCTTCTTCCTCCTACACATTATTTCCCCCCTTTACCCCTGTTGCAATTCTCCCAGCAGAACTTCCTCCCGCTTCAGTTTGGTCCAGGCATTTATCAATTACTCCTCTAATTTCATCATTTCCCTCCTCCACCTTCTTCCTCTCTAGCAGTGCACAACTATTTTCTGAAGGCCCTTCGCAATGCCTGCTCCCTCTCTCTTCATAGTAACCTGTTCTCTCCTTTCCACTCCATGACTTTTGTCGCTTCTTCGCCTCCCCTCACAAGTCCCTATCTCCTCCTTCCATTTGCTTTTGGTCTCCTGACCTGGTTTTCCCGGCAATTGTTCTTGCTGGCCTGGGCCCCTTTGTCTCTGCTTCCCTTCTTCTGACCCTCTCCTCACCACTGTTGGCTTAAATCGCCCTCCCTCATCTCCCCTTCTTCCTTCCTCCAGTATTGGGCTAAACCCACCTCCAATCTGCCTTGCCTGTCTTAGTTCCTCCTGCAGACCCTCAATCTCCTTTCTAAGTTTTTCTATGTGGTTGCACACTAAACATCCTTCCACACTTCAGGAAATTTTTATAAAGATTGGAGCACTGCATTGTTGCAGCCTACCACCCTACCCATTTCTGTCGTTGCCCACCAACGACCCCCCACCCTTCCAGATGCAGGATACCAAACACTCCCCCGTGTCTCCCCTCTCCCTCCTCTATCAGTGCAGAACATTTTCTTTATTTCCCTTACCTCCTTTGTTGCACGCGTTTAGATATATCGAGCAACTGCTTTTTATATTCCTATCCTTCCTATCCACACTCATTTAAAATCCCCCCCATATACTTACCTTGACTCACTTACCCTCCCCACCCCCATGCCTCAGTCTCTATTTACCTAACCACTACCCTACTTGCCTTCCTCACTATTCTTCCCTATCCACCCTTACAACAGCTACCCTACCTAGCCTACCTACCCACTCCACCATTCAGGGCTGTCCTCCCCCCAACTCCTTGACAACACATGCTCCCCCTCCCTCCACTATTATCCCTACCCGGCCTACCCTCCTCTCCACCTCCTCCCCATTACTCATGGCTGACTCCTCCTACTTCTCTTCTCTCCTACAATCCCATACCATCATTTCCAGGTTTTCTCATCACTACTTTTATCATTGGAAGTTTTAATACTGCCTACTGCTAACCGTGCCATCTACCTGACTGTTTATGCCTGTGTACCGCAATGTCTTAACCTTGTAAATTACTCTGCTCCATGTATATATTTTCCCTTTTGAAGGTGTATGACTGACTGTTGCTCCACAATGTCTTAATCTTGTAAATTATTCTACTCCATGTATATATTTCCCTTAGAAAGCTGTATGTTAATGTATATTGCCCTATGTATTCTTGGTACATGTCTGGCCTTGGCTCACTGTATGTGCATTGCACATTACTTGTCTCTCAGGACCTCCTTGTAAATGAGCTTGCTCATTGGAGTTTCTTTCCTGCCAATAAATTTTGACTTGATTTGACATTCTGATACTACATGAAGGCAACAATTTTGGACCCACAATACAAATCGAAGCAACTATTATATAATGATGATGACACTTGTTTTGAGATAAACAAGAAATAATTGACGAGGTGTGTGCTGTCATGGAATAGAGTACAACAGCAGCATCACATTTAGAATCTTCTTCATGACACAGCACAGCATCAGGTGGCCCATCCTCTACTGTTGCAGTATTTTCTCCTTCTTCCTCCTCAGCCACTACAGCCAAATCTTTTTCACTATCAGCCAAACATAGCACTGTCCCACAGTCACTTGGTTCAGCTTCATGTCTCTGGAGTCACTTAGAAGATGTAATTGTAACATCTTCTTCATCTGCCTCTTGTAACACAGACTCAGCACAGACCATTGTTGAAATGTACCTGGCAGAGCCTAATATCAGCTAGAATGCTGATCCTTTGCAATACTGGAAATCCAAACAAAATATGAGGCCTGTTTTAGTAAACATTGCAATGAAGTACATGGATTGCCCACCATCTAGTGTCTGTTCAGAATGATTGTTTAGTTCAGCTAGTAATGTCATTACCGACACATGATCCTGTTTGACACCAGAAAATGTTGCGTGCCTCACATTTCTCAAAGTCAACATTCCTCAATTTAATTTCAAATATGATACCTGAATAAAATGTACACTGACTGATCTGAGCAGGTCCTAGCCACAAAACACTTTCAAGAATTTGTGCCTGTGGTGAAAATCTTTTGTGAACAGGGTCTACTACATGAGGCAGCAATTAATTGCAATGAGTCAGATCAGGACAGACTAGTCTAGGCCACTATTTCTTGAATGATCACATAAGTAGCACAGAATAGAAAAAAAATAATAACATCAGTGGGTTCAGAGTCCAGATGCAGCAAGCAACTGCATTTCATGTCACAAACTTACTTGGTGGTACCTGGTACCACTATCTGATTTGGAAAGTAGGGTACTGCTGTCTACTACTACTACTACTACTATCACTTTTTGTCCTCACAAGTCATGATTTGTGCTTATTACTGTTTGTCCTTACTCCAGTTCTTACTACTACTACTTGTCACTTTTTTTGCCCTCAGCAACTGATCCTGACTGTACTGTTTTCATTTTAGTACAGTGCATGGCTTAGCAGATGCCTAAAACATAGAAACTGAATACTGTTTGTATATTTCTCATGTCTCCCACATTTGGCTGTGATTACGTCACAGAAAAAAAATTCTACTAAATTGAAAATTCATATAGGTTCTTTATTGTTTGCGTATGCGTGGCATGCTAGTCACAATTACATCTCACTTATAGTAACTGGGCTGAGATTATTATATTACTATATTTTATTTGTGATACTTAAATTACTTGGCAGTGGCTGGCAGCAATTGTGGAACTAGGAAGGATGTAATTGTGTTATGTGTCATCAAGTCTTCAGGTGGCAGTGGCAAAACTTTTTTATGACTGCACTGCACTTGATCGATACAATGTGTGACTAGCTGCCTGCCTGGGTAGTGGTGATCACTATGTCTTCTTCAAGGATGCAGCATGTTGGTCAGATACAGTAGAAGTAGCTGTAGTACTAGAAAACATTACCACCTCTTGGTCCAGGTAGTGTACCATATACCACAGTACACCAGGATATGCAAAGCTGTAGCATCATTCACGTGAGTAGGGTGGGTGGGCTCTATTAGTGCTGCTTATGTGATCATTCATATACATTTCTTTGGCCTGTTCAGCTCTGACTGGAACATCCATCAAAATAATACTCATACAGCACCATTAATTAAAAAAAACATCTTAGCTGCCTGGCAGTGCCTGCAGTGCTTGGTGGTGCTATGATATAGATATTTACATCTGTCTCTCTGTCTCTCCCAGCACACTCATGTCACGGACCCAAGCAGGATATGCCACCATTATAGGCCAGCCATGAAGGGGCTAGTAGTGAGTTATTGCTTTATTATTTTGCAGTTTTACATTATTTTTTATACAAATAACCCATAAAATTATTTCCTTTGGGCCTCTGTGTCAAATGTACCCAACTTTGGCCACTTTTATGCATTTGTTTGCATTTTGTCAAATATTTGTCAGTAAATCAGAACTAATCAGAACAAATCAGAACTTCACTGTGTTCTGGTTCTTATTTGATAAGGGTCAGAACTTCACTGAGTTCTCCCAACCCTAGTACCTATAAAAGGTATTAAATATCAAGGCAACTGATTTACGTTGATTAAAACAATGAAATTCCATTTTCAAGACTTCAGATTCCAGAATTACATAGAGACATAGAAACATAGAATTTAACGGCAGATAAGGACTGCTTGGCCCACCCAGTCTGCCCATTTCCCTGCATAATGGATAAGCTGCAGATCCTAGTTAACCAGCAGCCTACTTCTTCCTACCCCCACCCACTAGAATTGCCTTATGACTGTCCCATGCATGCTTGAATTCCACCACTGTTTTTGACTCCACAGCCTCCTCCGGAAGGCTGTTCCATACATCCACAACACTCTTTGTGAAAAAAAATACTTCCTTAAATTACCTCTGAGCCACCCCCCCATCTTCAAATTGTGCCCCCTTGTTCTTGCACACCTCTTTTTTTGAAAGATGCTACCCTCTTGGACTTTGTTGATTCCCTTGAGGTACTTGAAAGTTTCTATCATGTCCCCCCCCCTCCTTTCCTCGAGGCTATACATATTAAGCTCCTTAAGTCTCTCTTCATATGTCTTCCAGTGTAGACCCTGCACCACTTTAGTTGCCCTCCTCTGGACAGCTTCCATCCTGTCTATGTCTTTGCATAGATTAGGTCTCCAGAACTGCACACAGTACTCCAGATGGGGTCTCACTAGCTGTCTGTACAGAGGGATAATAACTTCCTGTTTTCTACTGGTGATGCCTCTCCCTATGCATTCCAATATCCCCCCACCCTCCTTGCTGCCCTCTCACATTGCTTGACCACCTTTAGGTCATCTGATATGACTACCCCCAGGTCCCTTTCCATTTTTGTTGTTGTTAGTATCTCACCCCCTCTTGTGTACTCTTCTCCTGTGTTTTTGTTTCCCAGGTGCATTACCTTGCACTTCTTAGCATTGAATCTAAGCTGCCATACATTTGACCATTCCACTAACCTTGCCAAGTCCCTTCTTAGCCTTTCCACCCCACCTTGTGTATCAACTCTGTTGCAGATCTTTGTGTCATCTGCAAAGAGACATACATTTCCTTCTAGTCCCTCTGCAGCGTCACTTATAAAGACATTGAATACTGAATACTGAACCCTGTGGTACCCCACTAGTAACCCCCCCTTTCTTCAGAGTGGACTCCATTTACTATTACTCTCTGTGTCCTATTCTCCAGCCAATTCTTTACCCAGGCTGTCATCTTGGAACCCACTCCCAGGCTGGCTAACTTGTATATTAATCTTTTGTGTGGGACTGTGTCAAATGCCTTGCTAAAGTCTAGGTAGGCCATGTCCACAGCCACTCCCTGATCTACTACTTTGATCACCCAGTCAAAGAAATCTATCAGATTTGTCTGGCATGACCTTCCCACTGTGAATCCATGCTGCCCTGGGTCCTATGCCCCTCTGGCCTCTAGATACTCGACAATTCTTTCCTTCAGAAGTGATTCCATCATTTTCCCTACCAGTAAAGGTTAAACTAACAGGTCTGTAGTTTCCTGCTTCTGCCTTGCTCCCACTTTTGTGAAGGGGAATCACATCTGTCCTCCTCCAGTCCTCGGGTACCACCCCATCCTCCCATGATTTGTTAAAGAGGGTAGTCAGTGGTGTCACTAGTTCTACCCTTAGCTCTTTTAGAATTTTGGGGTGAATCCCATCAGACCCTATTGCTTTGTCCACCTTCAGTTTTAAGAGTTCTTTCAGAATCCTTTCTTCTGTAAATGGGCTGGTATCAACTTCTGTATCCAGGGTGCATCAGTGATTGTTACTCTAATTTCCGGATTTTTCTGCTGTCATTCTTTTAGCATGTGCATAAATAATCAGAATTAAAGAAGGCGTAATATACAGAACACTAAATAAAGCAAATTGAAAATAGTATAAAAAGGAATTAAAAGAAAAACACACTTTTTTTAGATTTACTGATCTGATATAAAATGCTAGATTCCATGAAATCTTTGTTTTTACCAGTTTTCAGGCAGCCCTAATTCCGGAATTTCACTGGATTTTCTGGTAAAAACTGAAAACAGTGGCCCTTTCTTTACTGCCTGGGTGTTTTTTCCTCCATTTGTGCATTAGTGCTCCTGACTGCCTTCCCTGCCTCCCTTTGCTTATCCAGATACACTACCCTGTCCTCCTCCTTCTGTGTTTCCTTGTACTTCCAGAAGGCCAACTTTTTCACTCTTACCTTTCCTGTTGCTTCCTTTGAGAACCATAATGGTTTTCTTTTTCTCTTGCCTTTGTTTATTTGCCTAACGCAAAGGTTTGCTGCCTTCAGTATGGCTCCTGTTAGGTGGATCCACTGTTCATCAACTCCCCTCCCCCCAGTGCTCCCTCCCTCCCTTCTAGGGCTTTCCTGAGACATACCCCTAACTTTGCAAAGTCTGTCCTTTTGATGTCCACGACTCTCATTTTCATGTGGCTCGATTCTGCCACTGTCCCCATATTGAACCACACTGCTTGATGATCACTGGACCCCAGGTGCCCACCAATCATGACTTCTGCAATTCTGTCCCCATTGGTGAGTACCAAGCCTAAAATTGTACCCTCACAGGTGGGATCTAGTACAAGCTGCCTGAGGCATGCCCCTTGCAGGGAGTCCAGTATGTCCCTGCTCCTGGCTGTGGCTGCAGCTGGGATACTCCAATCAGCATCTGGCAGACTAAACTCACCTACCAGCAGTACTTCTTCTTCAGATACCATCTTATGGATGACTTCCACTAGAGCCTTCTCCAACACTTCTCCCCATTCTGAAGGCCTAAAGATCATGCCCATGCGAATAGTGGTGCCACTGCCCATCTCTAGGGTGACCCACAAGGTCTCTGACCCCCACAACCCCTGCATCTCAGTTGCTTTTATACCCTCACTGATGTAAACAGCCACCCCTCCTCCCTTTTTGCCCTCTCTGTCTTTCCTTAATAGAGTATAACCTGGTATAGCTACATCTCAGTCATGGTTCCCAATATACCATGTTTCTGTAATAGCAACAATGGCCAGGTCAGCCTTTGCCATCAAGGCCACCAGGTCTGGGATTCTATTTTCTAGGCTGCAAGCATTCGAACACTTGGCCTTCCATAGTTTGCTACTCCGCCTCCTGTCATCCCCTCTTTTATCCTCATGCCCTCCTTCATTTCCGCTCCTATCTTTAATCCCTTTTTCTCCTTTTCACTACCACTCTAACTTTTCCTAGTTTAGCTACCATTGGTGATTTCCCATCTGTTGGGTCCTCTCTGCTGTCTACATTAACCTGTGAGGGGCGGCCACTTGATTCTCCCTGATTCCTTCTGCCACCCTCCTTGGCTAGTTTAAATGCTTGCCAATTAATCACTTAAACTGCTCACTAAGAACAGCAGTCCCCTGCCTAAATGGATACAGGCCATCATCCTTACACAGGCCCACGTCCCTCCAAGTGAGTCCCTAGTCTCTAATGAAGCCAAAACCCTTGTCTCTGCAGCAGTTCTTCAGCTATGTGTTTAAGTCCCTGGTGCAGAGATTCCTAGCCTCCCTCTTGCTATGATCAGATAGCACCTCCAAGAAGGTCATGGAGTATGCCACCTGCCTAAGAACCCTCCCAAACTCCCTGAACACCTCCTGCACTCTTCCTATCCCTGCCTTGTCCCTAGCCAGGTCATTTGTCCCCAGATGAGCAATGACATCTAGCTCACCTCTCCTTGTTGCTGCTCTAGTGATCCTCTGGATCTGCTCTCCATCCCTCCATGTTGTGCCTCCCTGTGGGCACTTTACCTCCTTCTCCACCCTACTACTCATCCCCAACTCCACTTCCCAAACTATGGAGTCCCCCACCAGGAGTTGCTTCCTCCTCATCTGGGGTCCCCTGATACCCCCCTTGAGGTCTCCACCCTGGAGGACCTCCACACCTGTCCCAGACACTACTTCAGGAACCTCTGTGGGACTGTTGTGCTCTTCCAATGTGGTGTAGGAGTTCCGTAGTGGTAAGGGATTTGGGATGTGCCTATCCCCCCACACCATAACCCTCCCTGAGCCACCCATTGTCTTTCTGTTCCTCCTTCCCGACATCCTTTGAGGAAGTGGAGGTAGACTTGGTGGCCTCTGAGTGAGGGAGCTGGTCCTCCTAACCCAAGCTAACTCAGCCTTGAGTCTTGCAACCTCTTCTCTCAGCCAAGACAGGAATTAAAATTGTGAACAGAACTTCATTTTTGCATTGGGGGGCTGGGATACTCTTTTAAATGGCTGTAAATGAGTGAGTTGTGCCTTGCTGTTGCTCCTTGCAGCCGTCTGTAACACTTTGTTAACTTTCTGCTGGCTGCAAGGAAGACAGTGCATGAGAATGTGTTGAGCAAGTGGGGCTACATGTACTCTCATGAACATGCAACTGACCTAGGCACCTAGCCCCCCCAACAGTGATGGCAAGAATGACAATGAAAGCGCTCAGATAGGGAGTACTAATACACTCTCCATCTGCATAACTCTGTGAATGGAAAGCTAATTTTTATATTTTTAAGAAGAAAAATGAAACCTCTAAAAAACAGAGTTTTCATGATACTAAATTACTACATGCAAAAGCACAAAGAATAGCATGGACATGGCACCATTTGATGCTTGTAGGAACTAAGAAGTACCTTTCCCAACATCTCTGTATAATGAGAGAAAGTAGGTTACTTACCTATAACCATAGTTCTAGGAGAGGTATACAGTTCACATCCTCACATTGGCAATCTTCTTGGAGACAGCTAAGTCATAGTAATGTCTTCAAGCTAAGCTCCTCCTACACCCATATGGTACATCCTCCTGCTCCACACCATGACATCAGATCTTTGAACGCTACAAAAAGGGATCCTGGTGCCACATTGCCAGGGGATGTTGGGTGGGTGGTGTGGATGTGAACCATATACCAGTCCTAGAACTACAGTTACAGGTGAGTGATCTATATTTCTAAGGACATGGATACAATTCACTATCCACACACTGGCAGACTCCTAGCAGTCCTCTGGGAGGAGGGGCAAGGTGTACACCTCTATGTGGTGCACAGAGACTGAAGGACATGGGCCCCAAAAGCAGCATCCAGATGACTCATTAAATCAGTGTTGTAATGAGAGATGAAGGTGCATGCTTTTCTCTAGAGTGCTGCCCGCCTTATCTTCACAGTCTTCTTCTTCTTCACATATCTTATTTTTCAGAGGGCCAAGAAGTTAAATCAAAGCCATGGCTCAACTAACAAGGGCCTTGTTCATTGAGCTGTAGCTTTGATTTAACTTCTGGGGCCCTATAAAAGATAAAACATAGTATTTTAAAAACTGACTCCCATGGGCTGGCAGTATAGCCTAGAGGATAGGGGAATGAGGTGTGAACAAGCTTGGTACATCCAGCAGACCAGACCTGAGTCTGATTCTCACAACCTCCACTTACATACTGTGTGACTCTGAGCAAGTCACTTAATTGCCCAGTGCTCCCAGGTCGCCCCTGAAAACAGGCACTTGTGCCTAGTGGGCTTTACCCGGTTACCAAAGACTAAAAAAAAAATTACTATCAATACAGCACACCCCTGCACTCTCAAAACTAATACATCACAAAACATGTGAGAGCAGGGGTGGCACCTGCTCAGATTGGGGACCAGGAAGGGGAAAGGATCGGGTGGCTGACTCCTGTGACTGAAGCAGAAGAGATCGAGTGGCTGGCTCCTCCAACTGAGGATTTATGATCCCTTCCCCTTAGTCATAGAGGCTATACAAAATTCTAAGTAGTGGACTTTTGAAGTCCTTTAGAGGTAAGCTTCTGCTGGGGGGGGGGACTTAAGGAAAGCACCAAAACTGGTGCTTTTTTAAGAGGTTTGAAGCAAGTTCCTTACTGTGAGGATGACACAGCTGACTGCAGATTTCCTGAACTGTGTAGCATATCTCAGGGTGTCCAGGGGGATAAAGTTATTTTTTCTTTGAGTGTAGGTGCTATGGGACCTGCAGAAGAGTTCAGTGATGTAGCATGGCATGCTATAGCATGGTAGTTCATTGAACAGCACCTTGTACCCCCGCATATACAGATTTTTAACTCTCCTAATAGCTAATGAGGACCAACAAACTGACACAAACAGTGCACGAGGATGAGTCCTAGCCACTGAACTGGTATTGAATCTGAATGCCCTGTAGTACAGCACTTCTAATTTGGATAGGCAGGTAATGCAGCAGTGACTGTAAATTAGGTCTGTGTAGTCCAGGATTGTAAGATTAGTTACCTGAGCTAGATGTTTCTGGGCACCTACTGGAAATCAGATATTTATAATTATCTTCCACACTGAGAGTATCTTCCAGTAGTGTAGTGATGGCTAAGGCACAGAGTGAAGTAACATTATTTGAGTAGAGGAACATCATCTTGGTTTTGCTGGCATTTAGAAATAGCCTAGAGTGAAAAAGATTAACCTGAAGCTGATTAAAAGCAGTTTGGAGGTCAGAGCATGTAGTGACCAAATCAAGGCCTTGAGATATACAGGGCAGTATCATCTACATAGAAATGGAGACTGGCATCTCTGATGCTTGTACCCAGGTCATTCATGTACAACATGAAAAGTAATGGGCCAAAGACTGATCCTTGGGTATACCTCTAAGGAGTACAAGCAGAGAAAAGACCATCAGATTAGACTTGCAGTAATTGCCCAGTTAAATTGTTGGAAAACCAAAGCAGGTATTTTGGACTAATCTCAATACTCTACAACTTTTATATAAGGATATGGTGATCGATGGTATCAAAGGCCTTGCTTAGACTGAGGAAGATTGCGCCTGTAATTTGTTTATAGCCAGTGGTCTCTAACCAATCATTAGTGACCTTAACCAAGGCAAGGCAACATTTATATAAGGGACGCTCAATTCCAGAGGCTCTGGGCAACGTGCCATAAAAAAACATCAATTGCAGTGCGAAAACACAACATAATAACCCACCATAAATATCAAGTAAATAAAACAATAACTTAATTTGCTACTGTTCACTTAACAATAAAGCAGGTCAGGAACAATTAGCATAATAGCCAGGCGCTAGATGTTAACAACTAAGCTCAGGGAATGCCTGTGCAAATAGGAAGGCCTTGAAGCTGGCCTCGAATACCTCAACTGAAGGGGCTTCCCTTATAGATAGTGAAAGCGAATTCCACAGGATGGGGCCAGTAATAATAAATGCTCTGTCACCTGCAGTTTTTAACCTTATCCTGGGAATTGCTAGGAGGCCCCTAGAGGGGGAACGAAGGGAGCGGACTGAAACAGCTGGTGTGAGAAGGTCAGCCAGGTAGCCAGGGCCCAATCCATGTAGGGCCTTAAAGGTGAGCAACCCACCTTGAAGAGGACCCTCCACCTGACTGGCAGCCAGTGCAGTGCCACAGCACCAGGGTGATGTGGCACTATTTCAACTGTCCTGTCAACAAACTGGCAGCTGCGTTCTGCACTAGCTGCAGTCGGTGCAGGGCACCCCCAGAGACCCCGAGGTACAACGCACTAGAGTAATCAAGCCTCATCGCCACAAAGGTATGTATCAAAATTGGGAGTACCAGAGGGGGAACTAAGGGCTTAACCCTAGCAATATTCCTCAGATGATAAAAGCTGACCTGGACAGTGGCTGATGTCTAAGCCTCCAGCATCAGACCACTGTCCAGAATAACATAGATAACGCCCAGGTTCAGTATTTTAGAGGCAGGTTTCAAAGGCAGACACAATACTGTCTGAATCTAAAACCAGACTGTAGGGACATTACAGTATTTGAATGCTTCAGGAAATCTCACAACTTGGTGTTAGCTGTTTTTTCTAGGAGCTTAGCCAAAATGGAGGAAATGGCTATATGTCTGTAAATTTTGGGACTGCAAGCATCTCTGGATTTGTAGCCAGGTATAATGTGTGCAGTTTTCCAAACAATGGGAGACTGTGACTGAAAAGCAATGGATTGAATAAGTTAGTGATAGGTGCTGCGAGCTCTCAGAAGCCAGTTCTGAGAAAACAATCTCTGGCCAGAGCCGACAGGGCTGTAGCAAAGGAATCTGGGGTAAAAATATTGAAAATTAACAAAGTTACAAGCCTGTGTTTGTAAAATGTAATGTAGGCTCATAAATGTGTTGTTTTGTAATGTTTTTACACCAACTTTTCAACATAGCCTTGTTATGACCCTGCCTCATGAAGAAGGGCAAAGAAAATGTCCAACTCCTGGCCGGAAGTTGATTTTGCGCTGGGACTGCAAAAATAACTTTTGGGTTACAAAAACACATTTTGGGCAAGAGATGAAAAATGAGAGCAGTCACATTCATGGGGTGCTGTAAAGAAATTGTTATGTTAAAAATTTGGTGTACAAATATTGAATATTACCAAACTTGCGAGCTTGCATTTGCAAAAGTCAACATAGCCTCATACCTTTTTTAAAATTATTATTTTTTTAAATATTTTTACACCAAATTTAGAACATAGCCTTCTTATGACCCTGCTTCATGAACAAGGGTGAAAAAAACCTTTAACTTCTGTCTGAAAAGTGATTTCGTGCAGGGACCACAAAATCCCCTTTCAGGATATAAAAAAAGATTTGGGCCAGGATTTGAAAAATGACAGCTGTCACATTCATGAGGTGCTGTAAAGATATGACTATGTTGTAAATTTGGGGTACAAATGTTGCAAATTACCAGTTACGAGCCAGTGTTTGCAAAATTCAACATAGCCTTTTAACTTTGCTGATTTTTAATATTTTTACACAAAATTTTCTTCATAGCCTTCTAATGACCCTACCTGATGGACAAGGGTAGAGAAAATTTTCAACTACTGCCTGAAAGGTGATTTCACGCAGGGACTGTGAAATCACCTTTCAGGACAGATTTTCCTAACATCAGTGCAACTGTTCATAAGTAAGGGTCCCAAAAAAGGCATATTGAAAAAGTGGGCCATAAATATGCAAAAAATGGCCAAGTTATGCCACTGTGTTCAAAATCACATTGACATACATTGAACCACATATCTATTTCTTCAGTTTGTGGTCCAGCTTTGAAGAGTGAAGACACATCTGTGGTCGAGAGAGGATTATGGTGTTGGACCCCATATGGGTAAGTAAGGGCTTGGAGGGTTGGGGGTGGGTGGGTACTGAGTGGGAGTGTAAGGTACAGGGACAGGAATGGCTGCAAAAGATATTGATGGGCAGTTTTCTTCTAACAGGTTTAACAGGTTTAAAAAAAACAGAATATTCTGGATTGTGACACTGGGGGATTGGACATGCCCAGTACCACTAGTGTGTGTGTGTGTGTGTGTGTGTGTTGTGTGTGTGTGTGTGTGTGTGGTGGGTTCTCAGAGGAAGGGTCAGGGGGAATTTAAAAAAAACAAACAAAAAAACCCAGTGCGTAGTCCTTATTCCGACTCTGGGGGATTAGGCACCCCCAGTGTCACTCTTATGTTTCTGGGGGTGGGGTGGTGTATGCTGAGAGAGAGGATGAGGTGGGGGGATGTCTGTAATAAAAAAAAAATCAGCAGTCACAATGGAACATGACACACTTTGCTGTGATGTGCACATGTGATAGGAGTCAGGCATGTGCAATACAGTTTGGCAGCCATTTTTTGACACGGTGAAGTGTGCCGTGTTCTGCTATGACCACCGAAAGAAAGATAGTGCAGATTAACTGCTAGTGGACAGAATGGAGTGCTTCATGGATGCAAAGATGACTGTGAGGCAACTCCGCATTGTTGTTCAGTTGTAAAAGTCTCCCTTTTCTGATCGCAGAAGGTCTGTAGGGCTCTGCCCACTGCAGCCCTAAAAGAGATTCAGACCATTAACAACTGCACTTTTTTTTGTATCTACACCGAACAGAAGTTGCTCCTGCTGCTTAAAAGTGTTTGTTTGGAAGATAAATAAGTTAGCCATATGGCTATGTGATTTTATAGTTTCCAAGGAAGGGGATGGAGTAAGATGCAGCTGGGGAATTGTCAAAGCTGAGAACAGCTGATATGAAATGGCAATTTATTTCTCCCAAAATAATTTACTTATCAGAAATCAGTTTACTAGCTGGCACAGTGGCATTGAGGGTTAAGGCATTCACCTTAACCCATGCCAAGCTGGCAACCTAGGTTTGGGAGTGAACCCAGGGAGCCAGGGGTTGGCTGGATGGGAGAGGATTGAGCATCTGATGGACTACTCTCCTCTTCTGGGAGGAAGGGGGGTCCCCGTTCTGCAGCATGAATGGTGCTCAGTGATGACTGGGTGCACTGTAGCCAAGGACAAGTAACCAGGGGGACGGCATCAGGCAGCCTTCCTGCAGGCATGCATGGGAGCATGTATGTTGTGTGCTGGTCAGCAGTGCACATCCTGTGCAAGATGAGGGTGGAAGAAAAAATAAATTCCACAGCTACCAGATGAGGCAATGGTAGGGCTTCAGTGGCCAAGCCCACATGTCCAATGCCAGCTCAGAACCCAAGTTGACTCTCCTAGGTCCCTACCTCCTCCTGTAAGGCTAGCAGGAGAGGGGGGATCACACCTGATTCCTCAGTTGGGGAACGGGTTCAGACGGGCAGTGGAGGCAAAGCTGAGCCAGCCACCCAAGAGATGTCCCAGTTGGCTGGTACAGAAACAGAATTGGGGGAAAAAAAAAAGTCAGTTTACTATCCACTAAGACTTTTAGAGACTGGACAGGGGTAGACATGGCACCCTCAATTGATTTAACTTTTTTCCAGAATTTGACTGCATCATTTTTTGGTGTTGTCCAAAGAATTTAAATAGTAGTTGCCCTTAGGGCCCTAATCAGTTTGGTATAAGAATTTCTCAACATAGGGGTCCTGTTGTCTGTCTGAAGCTGAACAACCTGACCCAGAATTAACAGAGTGAATTCCATCAGAGGCAGATGCACTGTATGGAGCTCCAGCAGCTTGATGTGGTGCCGGGACTCCCAGGGTGACCAGAACCCATAGGCTTGGTGGTCCCCTAGATGTGGTCCCATACGGGGTCAGTATGTCGTATGCTTAATAGCATACGACATGAGCGCTAAACCAAAATAGCGCTGTAAATGAGAGCGAGAGGGTGCAATGCTGTGAATGCTTCTGTGTGTGGTACTGCACCCTCTTGCTGGCCCAGGCAGAGGATAAGAACTATGCTGGGACAGGCTTTTGCCAAGCAGCTGCCGTGGCTCTATGAGATGAACCATTGGCAGTAGGGGATGCATACAGAGCGTTTGGGACCGGGTTCGATTCCTGGTCCTAGGCGCAAGAACATCTTTTAATTTTTTGCACTTGGTATGATTATACTGTTACCCCCACCCCGGAGTTAAGAATTCTTATTGGGTGGTTTGGAGGACAGAGCCCCCTCCGCAAAAAACAGACATGCCGCATGCAAGAAAGTGCACTGTATTGAAAAATCAGACTTATGCCACATGCAAGAAAGTGCTGTGTATTGGCAGTGCACTTTATGCATGCAGCATAATGTCTTGCAACATTATGACCCCATACCACGTGGTCCACACCTCGCCAGAGACACGTCCATCATGAGTGTGATAAAGAGTTCTGGGCAGACAAACAAGATTGCCTCCTTCAGAAGTTGTGGGAACAGCTACCACTGGATGGCACCCCTACATCAGCTGGGTCACCAAGACCAGGTGGTACAAGTGACCTAGGCATTGGGACTACTACTGACCAAACTCCCATTACAGGGAAGCATCCTTCAGCATGCCCATTGATCATACTGGTAGATTACCCCATTAGCCCCAGCAGCCACAGTAAGTCCCAGGCAAGCCATGAGCATCCAACCTGAAATGATCAGGAACTCGAAGTAAGATCCAATGTCCAGTCCACCAGGAGGCAGGTCTTAGCCTGCAGGGAGTCTAGTTCTGCTCCACTGAACTTGATTACCTGTGAGGGGACTAGTTTTGACTTGACTGGGTTGACCAAAAAGCTCAAGTCCTTACAGATCAGGAGGGACAGATCCCTGGACCTCTCATAGTCTCCTTGGATGGTCCAGCTAGCAGCCAGACATCCTGATAAGGTTACACCTTGATGCCTTTGTGCCATAGGAAAGCAGGCACAACTGCCATGCACTAAAGACCCTGGGTGCAGATGAGAGACCAAAGGGCATGACCTGGAATTGGCACAAAATCCCCTCCGCAAGGACCCAAAGGTACTAGTGATGAGACAGATAGCATGAAATGTGGAAGAATGTGTCCTGGAGGTCCAGGAAAAAGAACCACTTTCCCTGCTCCAGGGAGGTATGATCTTATTCAGAGTGACTATCTGGAATGTGTGCTTCCTCATTACCTTGTTCTGATCATGCAAGCCCAGTATGGGGCGTGAGCCCCCCATCTGTTTCAGAACCAGAAAGTACCTGGACATATAACTCTGACTAGCCCAGATGTCTGGAGCACTGACTATTATCCCTTGCTCCAGGAGCTGAGTAATGTTGGCTCTTACCACAAACAATGTGTCCTGTGACATCCTTGACTCTCAAGAAGCTGTGAGTTGATATGGCTGAAGAGTCTTGGAGTCCAGAGGGAGACCCTAGCCCACCACTTCCAGAACCCACTTGTCCAACATAATGATAGACCACTGTGGATGGCACAACTGACCCCCAACCAGAAACTGGAACTGGTACTGGACCTAATGGGGGATGACACATTACAACCCATCACTGTGAGCCTTAGAGGGGGCTCTGACCACAGTGGCCCTGGAGGCAGCACTACCTCTGCCCCCCATGTTTGCCTCTGGCCACCAAATTGGAGTTCCTGACATCAGCACTGAAAGCACCCTTGTTGGGGCTGCTAAGGTTGTGGCTGAAAGAACTGGTAAAAGCCTTCTTTTTAGGCATTTGGTCCTTCTGGGAAGAAGCCAAAGACTCTAGGGTGGAACTGAACTTCTCAATAAGTGTTAGATGTTCTTCTACACCAGGGCTAAGGAGGTTGGTGCCCAAGAAGGGTACATCAGACAACTTATCCTGAGTGTCTGCTTGAAATCTGGACAACCACTGGAAGGGTCTATGATGCATGGAAAAGCTCAAAAAAGCTGCACTTCATCAGGGGATATGGGGCCAGGAGTAGTGCTTACTTTTAAAGCAAGTGAAATGGGGGGGGGGAGCAAATGGGGGCCAAAAAAGGAGACAATCTGAATCGAGTGCCTGTAGCCAAATGGGAGGATGGATAATGTTCATTTAGAATCCTAAATCACATGAAGGGGGTATCGTTACTAATTCATAAGCTTCTTAAATAAAAAGCCTAGGGTACCTAAATAGGTATAATTGTAATAAAAAATAAGTATAGTAGTAACACTTTGGGATGCACATTATATACATTTGTGTTGCTGTCTAGCATTAACAATATGTAGTTATAGTGGATAGCCTGATTGCTTAATTATTATTTAAAATACGAAATTAAGGTCAGTATTGAGTAACTGTTTGTAGTGTTGTCTCTAACATTTTTTGCTTTTTTTCTTCTATTACTGTTTTTCTTGACAAAAAAACCTTTTTTCTTTTCATATTTCATGCTTTTATTCTTTTTCCTTTATGTGACTATATTAATAATTTGATGTACTCTCAAATAAATCATACAATCCCATCCTAAAGTGTTTCTACATTTATATCTATTTAGGTACAGTAGACTTCTTATTTAAGAAGTTTATAAATTAGTAATGATACCCCCTTTATGTGATTTGGGATTCTAAATGAACCATCTCTAACCTCCCATTTGGCTACGGGCACTCCATTCAGATTGTTTCTTTTATCCCCACTTGCCTCCCCACATCTTATTTTTCTATGCATTTTATGTTTTTTTATATTTATTAGCTATAAAATATATCTATACTCATTTGTGAATATTAGATAACTATATGACTAGGTTTGCTTTGTGGAACAAATGTTCCCCTCTTTTCACATTTGGGGTTTTATTGGATCAGTACTGTGTTGGACTTCTGTAGGCTGCTTATGTGCTTTGTATACACTGTGTCTTTAAGTAATTGTTTTAAAAGTAAGCCCTACACCTGGCTCCATACTTCCTGATGAAGGGTCATGTGGAGACTTGAAGTTCCTGGGTTTAGTCTCACTTACATGTGGAGCTCTGGCAGAATAAAGAATATCTATGCATTTTGAATGTTCAATTTGAGCTGTAGTTTTCTTCCTTGGAGTGCAGCTTTTTTGTGCTTTTCTGTGTCAAGCAGCAGTTATAATAGTCAGCCAGCACCCTCACATTTGAATCTGTGTGCTTAGTGTTTGTGTTTGTTCTCCTATGCATGGGAATAGCAACAGCCATGACACAGGCACAGGACTTACCCATGTCCAAAGACGTCTAAAGCTGGTGCTTAGCCATTGACTGATCCTGGTCTTTGATGCACTTCACTAGAAGCTGTTTATCACCTGGAAGTATGGTGAGGAGTTCCCTTAACACCCAAAAAGGGAATGGCCAAAATCCGCCATCATGACCAAATAATTGGCCTGAAGGAGACCCAGTGATGCAGCAACATTCACCTTTTTAGCCACATTGTCAGTCATCTTGGACTCCTTGTCCAGAGGTTTGTCCACATCCCCTTGGCCTCCCAATTTATGAAAGGCAGAATCTGTAACCAGACCCTCCACAAAGGGGTGATCAGAGAACCCAGAAAGGGTACTTGTGGGGACCACATACTTGCAAACCATATGGATAGAGGGTGCTGGGCAAGATGCTAGATGCTGCTAAAGCTCCAGGGCTAGTCCCAAGATGGCTTCAGTCAAAGGAAAGGCAACCCCTGGGAATTTATCCCTATCCAGAATATCAGCAAACAGGAATTTAGCCCATTTCTGGACTGGTTCAAAAGGTACTTTCATGGACTCTGACATCAGTCGGACTAGGGCTCCAAAGGATGCCAGCCCATGAGCCTTAGTCAGCTTTTCTACCAATTCCTGATTGAAGGTAGGAGTTCTGTTGAGGTCATCGATGACTCAGCTTCAGAAACATCAACCAAAAATGGTGAGATCGAGCTCATGTGATTATACATCTAGATACAAATGACCAGCTGGGGAGGAGGTGGGGATGATACAGGAAGGATTCAAGGAAGTGGGGAGGATCTGTTGTGTAGGTGGCCAGATCAGTTGCATTCTCAGAAGTGTTGCCAATACTGAGAGCCAGTACAGTCAGGAGGACAAGAAAAGAGACATTTAATGGCTTGTTGCTGGAATGGTGCAGTGCAAGGAGGAAGGATACAACTACATGGGCTGGTGGGAGACTTGCTTCAACAAATCCCTTTATGCACCAGACAGGCTGCACCTCAGTAGAGGGGGTTAAAGAGTCCTCAGGGATAAACTGGAAGGGGGGAATCTCCAAGGACCTTAATTTAAACTGTTAGAAGTGCAGAGTGGACCTTCAGGCCCAGAGTCTTTGGGAGCAGGAAATCAGCAGGCATCCCCCCCACATACCAGGAAGGAGAATGGAGGATAGATCTGGAGAGAGAGGTAATATAGAAGGTAGAAAGTGGGGGAGAAACAAAGGTACTATGTGGGAGGACAGAAGGGTGGGGGAGGTGCAGAGTCTAGGGTGTAAGGTGGTGTCCATGAATGCAGGAAGTCTCAGAAATAAGATAGATGACCTGTTGGAGTTGATGGTGGAAATGTGTGTGGACATTGTGGTGGTCATTGAGACATGGGTTTCCTCCAATGGTCCCTGAGTTCAAACTATACAGGAGAGACAGAAGGGTAGAAAAAGGAGGGAGTGATTTTTGTTTATATAAAGAAGGGTATTACTTGTACAGGGGAGGAGACAGAACAAGGGAATGCAGAGATGATATGGGTGCAGTTACTGTATGACAGGGGGAGGAAGGTGAGACTGCAGGTGGTTTCCAGCCAGCCCAACCAAGAGGAGGAAATAGACAAGGAACTGGATTCAGTGATGAGTAACTACAGGGAAGGGAGAGGTGGTAATAGTGGGAGGCTTTAACCTATCTAAGGTGGATTGAAAGATCTCCTCCATGAGCTGCTCTAGAATTTAAGTGATACTGGATGTGGTGCAGAATGAATTCCTGACCCAGGGTATCACGGTACCCACCAGGAAGGGGGTAATCCTTGATCTGGTGGACTGAACAATGTGGGCCACGTCCAGGACATCAAAGTTGAGAAGCCCTAGGATGGGAGTGACCACCACACAGTGTAGTTCTGGTTGGACATGGGCAGGGAAAGGGAAAAGGCACTCTCAAAGACTGAGGTCCTGGACTTCAGAAAGGCAGACTTCTGAAGAATGGGGAAGCTGCTAAGCAGACACTTGGAGGACATAAACATAGAGATGTGGAGGACCAAAAGTGGTAAATCATCAAGAAGGGATTAGCGGCAGCCACAAAGGAGTGTGTTAGGTACAGAGGAAAATGCTTGAGGGCCAAAGCAAGGTTTAGTATAAAGGTTACCCAGGCAGTTAGAAATAACAGAAACATAGTCAATAATGGCAGAAAAAAGACAAGAGGTCCATCCAGTCTGCCCAAGTTCCTTTTAATCCCTGGAACCTACTGTTCCTCCAGGCTACTTGCCCTACCTGTCTTGTCTGTATTCTCCTCCTTGGTCCTGTTTCCCCTGGTAACCACGGTTACCTTCATTGTGTCACGGCCCTGCTTGAATCCCCTGACTGTTTTAACACGCACCACTTCAGCCGACAGACTGTTCCAAGGTTCCATCACCCTTTTAGAAAAGTAGTACTTTCTCACATCTCTCCTGAACCTACCTCCTGTTAATTTCCATTCATGTCTACATGACTGTGAATTGGTATTTAGGCTAAGTAGTTCCCAGCAGTTCACTTTGTTAATTCGTTTAAGGAACTTGAAGGTCTCTATCACATCTACCTTCTCCCTTCTGGTCTCCAGTGAGTACATATTTAGTGCCTTGAGGTGCTCCTCATAGGATCTGCCCTGCTGGCTCTGAATCATTTTTTGTTACTTTGCACTGCACTGTCTCCAACCTATCCTTATCCTTACTGAGGTGAGGACTCCACAACTGGCACAGGTGAGGCATCATCAGGGATCTGTAGAGCACTAAGTAAAATAGCTGCATCTATTTGTCTGCTTCCATTTATTCCTTGTGTGCACAATACTGTTCGTTTTTTGGATCCTTGTCTTGTGGAGGTAAGTAACCTCCATTTAGTAGTGCTGCATCAGCCAATTTCTGCTACAGCTCACGGTGTACCCCCCTTGGACCAATCTGTAGAGGGGAAATATTACCTTTTCTGCTATCAATACCCCTCCCAATACATCCCAGAATCCTGTTAGCCTTGCTATTGGCCTTGTTGCACTAACTCGATTGCTTAAGTGAGTTGCTGGTAATAACTCCCAGATCCCTAACATGACAAGATAACAGGACCACATATAGGAAGTTCAGAAGGACCCAGAGGAAGGAGGATAGAGAGGACCATCTGAAGAAGGTTAGTGAGTCAGAAAAGGTAGCCCAACAGGCTAAAGCTCAGAAAGAACTGCATCTAGCTGAGGGAATTAAAAAAAGAGAAAAATACATTTTTAGGTATATTAGTGAGAAAATGGATACAAAGGATGGAATAGTATGGCTCAGAAAGGGGGAGAGGTGGGCGGAAATGGATAGGGACAAGGCAGAGGTACTGAACTATCACCTCTGTTTGGTCTTCACTAAGGAGAGTGATGGCCCAATGCTGCGAGGGGGGGGGGAGAGAAGAGAGCACAGAGGTATTGATTGAGGTGGATAGGGTAATGAAGGGTTGTCAGCCTTGAGGGTAGACAAATCCCTTTGCTCTGATGGCATCAATCCAAGGGTGCTGGGGGAGCTAGCAGAGGAATATGTGGGCCCCCTGGCTGATCTGTTCAATAGTTTGCTGGAGTCAGGGTGGTACTGCAGGGCTGGAGAATGGCACATGTAGTGACACTGAGCAGTAACACAGATTTATGGTCAGGAGATCATGCCAAACAAACATGACCAACTTCTTTGAATCGGTAATCAAAATAGTGGAAAAAGGCCAAACCTGGGCATCTTGTATTTGAACTTCAGCAAGGCCTTTGATTCTGAGCCCCAGAAGAGACTGATCAAGAAACTGGTGGAACTGGGAGTAGGAGAGAAACTAACTGGGTGGGTTGGTAGCTAGCTGACTGAAAGATAGGAAGGCAGGACCCAGGGGGTGGTGGGGGGATCTCTCTAGTGCTAGGGATATCACAAGCAGGGTCCCACAGAGCTCAGTGCTGGGTCCATTGCTTTTTAATACCTTCATCAATGACATTTGAAAGGGCACAAAAGGCCAAATGTAATTATTCATGGACAATACCAAGCTCTGTAGGAGGGTGGACACAGCAGAGGGGATACAGGACCTAAGGGAAAATCTGGCCAGACTTGAGAGGTGGTCCAAAATTTGGCAACTTGGCTTTAATGCAAAAATATGCAAGGTTACGCACATTGGAGCTAAGAACTCAAAGATGAAATATAGCCTAAGAGGGGTCTCTGGTAACTAACTCCACAGAGAAAAAGGACCTGGGGTTGCCGATCACTAGTGACCTGAAGCGTTCCACACAATGCAGGAAGGCAGCAGCAAAGGCAAACAGAATGTTAGGGTGCACTGCTATAGGGATCAACAGTAGGCGGGAGGAGGTAATACTGACACTGTACAGGTCACTGGTGAAACCACATCTGGAGTGCAGTGTACAGTACTGGTGTCCGTAGCTTAAGAAAGACATAAACTTGCTGGACATGGTCCAAAGGAGGGCAACAAAAATTATTAATGGCCAGCAGGGTAGGTCATATAAGGAGAGACTGGAGGCCCTGAACATGTGCTCCTTGAAGGAGAGATAGGAGAAGGAGCACATGAATGAGACCTTCAAGTATGTGAAAGGTATAAATAAAAGTGGACAAGGAGAGTCTTTTCAGGCTTAGTAGGAAGAAAAGCATGAGGAGGAACTATCTTAAGTTAGAGAGAAGGAGATTTTGGAGGGAGACCAGGAGGCATTTTTTCATGGAGAGGGTGGCAAGTTGGACTAGACTACCTGAGTAAGTAATATTGCTTGAAACAGTCAATGGCTTCAAAAGAGGCTCTATGATGTCAGTTTGTCAAATATTTTGTCGCCCAACATTACAGCGACGGATTTATGATGACCACAATTTATGGTCGACATAAATCCATCTGGAGAAAAAGTTGCTGTTCATCATGGGGCTTCTCCCCCCCCCAAACCCCTCATGTGGGGGACTCTGCCCCCACACCCCCTGAACTTAGAGATTATCAACTCCAAGTCAGAGTTGATTCGGAGAGGGGGTGCAGGACCGGGGGAAAGAGTGCTGTGGTCCCGGGCGGACCTTTACAGCGAACTGTCAATGTTGTCGTCATCGGCATGTTCACTGCAAGTTTTATTGTGCAGAGGGCATACCTTCAAAAGTGACCATCTCCTGGGACAGGATAAAGGGGAGAGTTAGGTTCAAGACTGGGTAGACAGAAAGGAGGGGATATTATCTGGGGAGGGGTCAGAGTCTTCAGCTCATGCTGGAGACCCTGCAATAACAACAGAATCAATAGAACGCAATGCCTTATTCTGTTGGCATCTTCATATGTGCTTATGTAGAGTCTTCAAAGATGGCCCTTGAACATTTACCACTACGAATTACCTTGGTATCCTCATCCTGGGTGATCTTTTTGGTTTTTGTTTTTTAATTCTTCATTTTTTGGAAATCAAACCCAGGTCTGCTGGGTATTCTAAGCTCTTTCACAGCTCATTACTGTACCCTCTAAGGTATACTGTTAGCCCACTGGTAGCCACTGACAGCCAACCTAGCAAGCCAGCAGCCCAGCAGGACACCTTGGTTAGTACCCTGTACAGTGGCTGAAGTGGAGGTAATTCCACTTGAAGTAGAGGTGAAGCTGACACTGGAGACTGCTGAGTTGGATGGAATGGTCGGCAAATGCCAAAGGACCGAAGGTCCAGGGGAAAAAGCCCTACCCCTCCCAGAAGTGGTCCACTGCTGCAAAATGAGCTCTTCATAGCGTTGATGCATCCTGCATTAATTGCTCTCATCATCTGAAGATGCAGAAATTGAGCATGGATGGTGCTGTCTCCTGGTTGAGAATGATCAAGAGAGTGAATGCTGCCATGATCTCACCTGTAGCTACCAGATGGGTGACGTTGATGGCAGTCCTCTAGAGTGTTTGAGTAGACTATTTGCATCAGTAGGGTAACTACTATGGGTTTCAGAGGCATGACCACCGGTGGAGGCAATTCCTGAGGTAACTCAGCCAGAAATTCCAACTGGGTTTCATCCTCCTGAGTAAGAAAACAGATCACTGGCAGGCCCGGCATTAGCACCCTGTATCCTGGTCAGTTAACTGGGGCCCAAAGATCAGAGAAGGGCCCAGGAGGGGCTAAAAATGAAAAGGGTTAACTTTGCTGCCAGCCTGCTGGGTACGTTTAAATCTGTGAGTGGCGTGCTGACTGACTCCGAACCTGCGCTGCTGATGCAGGCTCTGTGGTGCGTGAAAATGTAGTCAAACTGTGTGTCAGTCTATCTACAGATTTTAAAATTTCCTGGGCCTGGAAAAATCAATGTAGTGCCAGCCCTGCTTGACCGTCAGGGCTCTAATCCAACTATGGAGTATTTTATGGCAAAGGGGCGGGGTGTGGGTGCAGACAACCAATGGCTGGAGGAGACTAGTGTAGCAGAGGGGTTGTGCTGTCCTGGGGGATGAGCTGCCACCCTCCTGCTTGTTCTACAGTTAATTGTACTAATTTGTATTGAGATTGCAGGAGTCTCAGGGCAGCGGCATGGTGGAGTGTAGTCTGGGGCTGCCCGGCGAGTACTGAAGAGCGTTGAGGCCGAGCAAGTTGTCAGTCAATCGAAGTTGTGAGGAGAGGGGAGAGAACTTTCTTTGAAAGGGCACAGGCTGACTGGGTTTGTCCATTGTTGGGTTGGTCACAGGTTGCCTCAGTACCAAGAACAGCAGCAGCGGATCCGGGTGGGATGGTTGGAGCAGCCAGCAGCAGCGGAGGACTGGAACAGCCAGAAGCAGCGGGTCCAGGATGGTCGGAGTAGCCAACAGCAGCAGAGGACTGGAGCAGAGCATCTGGATTTGTGGCAGCAGGTCAGACAACTCGACAGCAAAGCCAACTTGCATTCATATCATAAGAATTATATGAGTTATACTATATCCCCATCACTAGTCTCTTCTACAGATAAAGGAAATGTACTAAAGAAGTATCCTAAAACCTGAGTAGTTAGAATAAAGATGCCTTATTTCCCTTTGAAAAAGCTGTGTCATGTATGGGGGGGATTCCATTCTGTATCGTAACCACAAGTGAAAATTCTGTGGAACACATTGTAGATGGGAATTGGGAAGCATGAACCATCTGGGCTGGTCGAGCAAGCCACTTTGACTGTTTGGGGGGGCAGATGACCACAGATGCCAGTAATAATGTCATAACATTGCTGATGAGCATCTTTTGTGAGTTGGTGGGACAATTGGAGTTGGATGGACAATTCAGTTCAACTAAGTGAAACCATGCATGCCAGTGAGCCACTGCTGAATTGCTGTGGAGGGAGCCTAATGTTGTGAGTTGCGGTCCAAGCCTGAGAAGGCGCCACTGCCAACTGCTCAAGATTTGGGGGGATGGGCTGCCTGCAACTCTCTGCCAAGTGCTGGGGCTGTTGTGCCTGGGTTAATTAGTTTAGTTTTATTTTTTTAAATGGATGGACAGGTCTGAGGGGGGGCCCACTGGAGGTACATGGCCCGAGGCCCACAAAAACATGGCGCTGGCCCTGATCACTGGGGTTTGAATGATAAACTCCTAATTAATCTGCTCTGACAACCAGCTGACCAGCTCAAGAAACCTCTCAACTGCTTGCTGGACTGCATTAGGGGCCAACGAGCCCAACGGGGATACCATGAGCCCTCTACTATTCCCTCAACTGGAGGAAACTCAACCAAAGCTAAGTGGTCAGGGGAGTCAAAGGAGTCAAAGAAGTGGGAAGAGTGTGACGTTTCCCAAGCCACAGCCTACAGTGAACCTGCTTCTTGTGCTTCTTGTTGTGGTGAGAAGGCCTCTCCCCAGAAGTCTGGAGAGCTATGCACAAAAGAGACTGACAAGGAACTCACCACAGCAGACACCTCCTCTTCCATGATCACAAGCTGTTTAACTAAGCCTGATTTGCAGTCTTAGGACCTTCCCAAGGCCAGCCTGGTCTTCCATTCTTTGAACACTGGCAGTATGTCCCAGCACTTACTGCATCCTGAGACATCATGCTGATCCCACAAGCAATACACGCATGTGTCATGTGGGTCCGTTTCCGACATCTTCTGCCTACACCAAATGCAGAACTTAAACCTAGTTTCTTACCTTCCATTTTCAACTGTGAAGCAGAGCTAGAAGATGCCAGAACGACTTTAGTGTTGAATAAGGACTGAAAAAGTCAAAGATTAACCATAATAAAGTGGTTGAAACTCAGAATTCTTCAACACTGTAAAGCTGAGAAGGAGGAGACCTGTCCCTTCCAACAGAAAGAAAGATATGACATTACGGGGCGAAGAGTAGAGGATACACCACCCAGGTGGTGGGAGAAACTTAGCTTGAAGATATTCTGATGACACAGCTGTCACTGGGAAGACTGCCATTGTGTGGATTGTGAACTGTATTCACGCCCTTAGAGTCAGGCAAGTTTCCAGTTAGTGTCAATAGCCTGGATATGAACTGGGAAAACTAAAAGGGGGGGGGGTCAGCTGCTGGAGCAGGAGAGGGACCAGGGTGAAACAATCTGCAAAACAACACTAACAACATGACTTTCATACACAATGTACCCCAAAGTGTTTTACAGGGCACATGAGTGTCATACTGGTAGTGCAGGGAATGTAGAATAGAATAGAACAGAATTTATGTTTCCAATCTGTCCCGACGGAATTAAAAAAATCTGGCCTGCTGTCCTAATAATTTGATGGGTATGGTGGGCACTTCAGTAAATCAAGGAAAAACAAACATCCATTCCCCTCATGCAAGTATCTGATGGGAACAGTGGTCAACACTACCCATCAGGGAATCAAACAAATCTGTCCCTTCCCCCAACAACCTGACAGATACAGAGCCCAGCCTCACCCATCAGGGAATAAAAAAAATACTGTAATCTGGCCCTCTCCCCCTCCAACTACCAGACTTGTCCTATACCCAGTCCCCCGATCAGGGAATAAAAAAACTACTGTAATCTGGCCTTCTCCCCTCCAACTACCAGACTTGTCCTATACCCAGCCCCCCCCTCAGGGAATAAAAAATGTATGTTCCTCTTTCCCAACTACCTGATGGGTCCAGTATGTATTTATTTATATTCATTTTATTTATTTATTTCATTTTGTTGACTGGGTAGGTCTACTGGGACCTAACCGGACAACATATTTGTTTTATTCTTTGAAGGCTGGTATGCAACCCGCCTTTCAGGGAATAAAAAATATGTCTCCGTCCCACCAACAACCTGACAGATCCAGTGCCCAGTGTGGCCTGTCATGAAATAAAAACATCTGTCCCTAGGCCAGCCCACTGGCACAGCAGTAGCGCAGCTGTTTGTGAGGCTGGTAACTCGGGTATAGGAACGTGCCCGGGAAGTCGGAGGGCCAGCCGAGGGAGGAGGCTTGAGCATCCTAGGACTGCTCGCCTTCTCCGGGGAGGAAGGGGGGACGAGTCTCAGCACTTGACTGACCTCCAGTGGAGGCCAGCTGTACAGCAAGCACCCGTCATTCACAGGGAAGGGGGCGTGACAGACGTCAACGAATTTCACCTTGATGTCATGGCGCATGCCACACCCACAGAACACCGGAAAACAGCTCCCTGCACTCTGAGAAGATGGAGTGCCAGCACAGATCACTAGTCCTCTACCTTCCCGATGAAAACAGGAAAGACTTGGGGTGTATGGGCCCCACCTCGTCCCCGCCTGGGGTTTCATGGAGGAACACCAAGGATCACATAAGAGGGGGACTGATGCCTAGATGACTCCCAGTAATGTGGAATGCAGTGGGCTGGGGAAGCATAAACAGAAAGTAAAAAAAAAATCTGTCACCTCCCCCAAATTACCTGACAGGTCCTGTACCCAACACAGCCTATTAGGGAATAACAAGAGCTGTTGCCTCCTTCAACAAAACTAAAACAAAGCCCAAGCGAGCAGAGGCTGGATATTACTAAAGCAACGGCAGGATGAGCCACAGTATATTCTTTATTTACTTTTAAGCCTGAGAGGCTGTGTCAGAAAGCAGAGGGCTCTGATTTTAATTCTATAAAGTGTGTTGACCCTTGACCCCACTATGAGTGGGCGGCTGCTGTGGATCTTAACTACAGTGTTTCTGCCCATTAGAGCACTGACAGTAGGTTTTTACTTGCCTTTTTAAGGGCAGGGAAAACTCTGCTAGCTGCTTATTTTATTGTTTTTAAGCCTTAACTTCTGGGGTGTTACGAGTGCCAGAATGGACTTTGAGGAGCATCACTTCTGGTCAGGAGTGTACTAAAACAAAGCCCAAGTGAGTGGAGGTGACACAGGCAGAGACCACTGGCATCTGTCAGCGTCATCTAGGAATGCAGGGAAGGTGGTCTGAAACTTAATGTAAGTTACACTATCTCTAGAGAGAATTCATGCTACAGTATGAACCATGAAGTCCAGGGAGGTCAAAACAATTGTTATTACACCATAATTGAGAGAGGAGGAACTGTGATGTTTGTCTAACAACTCCTTCTCAAAGTAAAATAGCATATATATGTGTGTGTGCTATGGTAACAGGGTAGCTACCCAACAGGATAGGTATCATAAACGTTATTCTTCAGGACTCTGTTGCCCACGACAGCTCCAGTAATTTCAGGGGTTAGTAGATCACAATGTTAATGTATGAACCTGAAGTGTAGTTGTGACAGAAATCCCCCTAGGCCTCTTAAGACTCTTTGGTTATTAGTGTACATGTTTCAATTACACCCCGTGAGAGCTGTTAGTCACTTCACAACATTTATCTGAGACTATATGATTATGGAGCGCAAGTTTGTCACATTAATTAAAGGTGAGATTGTTGTATGTTGTGAAGGATGCAAAAAATTCAGTGTAGAGGAAAACATAAATTTCATTCAGTACACTTGTCAGCAATGTAAAGAATTGAAGGAACTGAGAGTCAAGATTATAGGGCTCAAACTTGAAATCAAATGTCTGAAAAACCTATCAACTAACAAAGTAAATGCCTCAGAGGGACCCGTATGCACTAAATTAATAGATACTGGCACAGAGGGAGTATCAAAAAGGTAAAGAGAGAGCGATGATGATGATAATGATGACAGTGCCAGTAGAGAGTGCTGTATTCAGAAAAACAAAAAGAAAGGTAGACAGTCCATGGAATTTACAGTTCCAACAAGAAACAGTTTACACCATTACTTAATCCAATTGAGACTTTGGAAGAGCAATCCCAGGACTTATTAAATATTGTTACCAGTCACAACAATCAGAGTCTCCTCAAAGATTTAAATGAGTTAAACAAAAACGAACAAACTCCTATGGAGCATGACATAAGTGTCATTAGTCCAAATGTTTCAAATGAAAAAGCTATAAGCAAGCAACAACACACAACGAGGCGTGGGTTATCTCCTGATAAGAGCACACCCAGGTGCGTTGTTAGGCACAAGGCACTTGGGCCGAGTGCCTTATGCACCTGGGCGTGCTCTTATCAGGAGATAACCCACACCTCGGAGTGTGTTATTGCACTTATAAAGTAGGCCTTCCAAGTAATGGGTGTTCAACTAAAAAAAAAAATGAATAAAAAAGTAAAAAAAAGAAGTTTGAATAGGTCAAAATAGTGAAAAAAATAGTCCCATTTGGCAAGTGTTTCATCAGTAGTAGAGGGCTAGCTATGTATTTATTACTATATAATTCTGTTGGCTTTACTACAATTAGACTCTCCACACATACACATTGTTTATTTTTCTGTACTGTCTAGTACAAGTGCTCAGAGCCTCCATTTGCTTCACAGTGACTGCAGGTTTTACTGACAGGCATCCTCCCGTAACAGAATGCTGACGTTTGCCAATTTTGTGACGGTGCGACTCGCTCAGTTGGAATTGTTTAAAAAAATGTATTTTGGGTTACTTTTGCTTCGTTTTGTGAAAAATAAGGTGCTGAGAGTCCAAATTGCCCAGGGGGAGAGTCACCAGTTGAGACGTGGGGAGAGGTTCGAGCGAACATTGCCATGGCAATGCTCACTGACGTTGGCCGGTAATTTTGTGAAGGTGCGACTCTGTAAGTTTATAATCTTCTTTATAGTGCTGACAAACTTTCTTAAAATATGCAAAAGGTCAGAAGAAGACAGAGGCCTGGATATTCAAAAGGGTTGCGCTATGCGCAACAGGGTTGCGCATGCGCAAGTCCAAAATGTGCCATTCTGCGATATTCAGCAGGAGGCAGTTACGCCACTGGCATCAGGTTGCGCAAGAGAGCAATGCAAATGAATGCATGCTCAACAGGAGGGGGAGGATCCATGCATAACCTGCGCAACCCGATATTCAATCGGGTTGTGCAGAAGTTGTGCATCACGCAACCCAACCTGCGCCTGCACAACCTTGAGCCCAAAGAAAGGCTTAAGTTGAGGGCCACCCACAGGTGAGCTGCTGCATTGCAGGGGCGCAACACAGCAGCTGCCACCCCTGGCTGGCCCCCAACTCTTCCCTGTGCCCCCACCAGCCCGACGCGGGCATAGTGTAACACGACTCCCCCGCCCACATCTCCCACAGCCCGACCGTGGGCGGTACAGGTACATGTAACCCCCATATCCGAAGCCCGATCGCTGGCATAACGTGTAGACCCCAGTGCCCGATCGTGGGCAGAATATAACCCCCAACCCAAATATCTCCCTGGTGGTCCAGTGGACCGTAAAGCCGATCAGGGCAGAATCATCACAAACCCCCAAACATCTCCCTGGTGTCTAGTGTCCCCCTCACCCGCAGCCCCTCCACCCGCTCCCCGCGCGGCGGCGACAGCATCCACCCGCCTGCCGCCCGCGCCCGCCGACTGACTGTCCGTGGGGCTGCATGCCTAAAGAAGGGAGATTATAATCAGCATTCATTGTCGTAACATCAAAGGCCAACCAGATAAAACTTTCTATAGCAAGGATAAATTAAAACGATACCTCCATGCAGAGAGTCTTCAGCTCTATACCAGCTAAGAGCGGAATTCTTTTCTGAACTCTTACTGTGCATTACCCCAAATATTTTACAGGCAAACCTTAATTAGGAGTCTCTGCCGACTTTGTTGCACAACCACTCCAATCCACCCCAACCTGAGGTTCCATTTTATTTATCACCAAATCTTTCCCTAAAGCACAGCTCCCTTCTCCATTCTCGACAGTGGGAATACAAACCCCCTCTCCATATTCAGGGTGCTCCTTCCAGGACTCTTCTCTTCCACTCCAGTAATAAACACCTTTAAGCACCTGAGGAGATAAAACAAAGAAATGTTCCACTAGCGTAATAACTTCAGGGTTAATAATTTAAACCTTAGTAACCCTGGCCATTAGGCAACAGTGGCATACCCTTTTAAAGGCTTAACGAGCCTATATACACTCACAGTGCCGCTTCCATGGCAAGATTCCTCCTAACTGCTCGTAGGTCATCCTGGTTCCAGGGTTCGTTAGCGCTTTAGTAGTAACTCTTTCCAAAGTCAGAGATTCAGTACTTTTGGTACCATCCAAATGCTGGTTATTGACAGTTGCCGGCAACAAACCTCCAAGCTGCAAATGCCAGCAGCACAAAGCAGTACTGGGTCAGCCAAAGGGACCAAAATTAACATAGGTTTCATTCACCAAATTAGAGAAAAGGTGGAATAAAACAGATGAAATAAAACCTAAAAAGGTCACTTCATGATGAGAGCTGTAGAGAGTGGAGTAGCATTTCGGCCATCTTGCTACTCCGCACCCCCCCACCCGGCAGGACACTTGAAATCACCAAGTCTGACATACTCCTGGTTCATTGTCAACATTGTCAAGGCTCGTGTTTGCAATTAAATTGTTCAATGCAGAACTGCAAAAAAAAAAAGTAAATAAAGAAAGAAAGAAATAATAAAAAACAGAGTGATGCGATGTCAGGACCTCCATGACCTAGCTTCACAGCACAACCGTGGACCCACCGCCTGAATAAGCACTACAGCCATGAGTGGAAGTGAAGGTCAGGAAAATGTAAAAAAATCTATAAAATATGTCAAATAAAGACACTCCAAAAGGACGCAGATGTTTGCATCAGTAATACACATATTTGTATTGTGTTACCTTGCTTTAGATAGACCGGGCTCAGTTCAGGTTATATGTGTGAGGGGGCACAGCAGAGTTACACTGGCTGATGTGTGACTGTGCATGGGGGTGTCCAAGACTTTCCTGAGCCACAGTCGAGGGCGACTGGGTAAAGTAGAAGGATATCATGTTCCCTAGTCCTGGAAGGAAACCTTGGAATGACAGTGGTGCTGCTATGTGACATAATGACATTGCCTTCTGACTCATCTGTGTGAAGTTACAGGAGTGCAGTGCAGTCCTCAAGTCCAGCATTTGCCACAGCCACTGGAGACAGTCACAGGGTTAAGGAGCGGGTAGCCAAAGAAGTAAATGGGTCACATCACCCAGGTCAGAACAAGTCATTCACCTTCCCCTCATGTCCAGCCACCACTCTATCAGCTGTTTTTATGAAATGACATTTGGAGTCATATGTATATGCACAGTCAATATCTAGTGATGATATCTGGTTTCCTTTGATGCTGCTTCTACATTTATCAGTGGAGCTACAAAGCTACTGTCATTCTTATGTCTATTTTTCTTTTGGGGGGGGGGCAGAGGCTTGGGGAAGGAAGTGTTTGACCAAAAGTAAATTCTTGCAGTCCTACTACAGATACTGGATACAGAAAAAATATGCAATAAAGTGAGGTTTTTGTATAATCAGATACACTGTCAAGAGCAAACTGTCAGCTGCAGTATTGAAACCAACAACGCTAATGGTACTGTGATCACCCTGAAGCTGGTTTGTTTGTGCTATTTGCTTGCTGAATTCATCCTGAATGAGCAATGGTGAAACATGTTCACATTATAACACTTGCTAAATGCAAAATCCGAGTACAGTGCTGCTAGGAGGTTGAAGGAACTGAACATGTACTCCCTGGAGGAGAGGAGGGAGAGAGGGGATATGATAGAGACGTACAAGTATCTTACAGGGAGGAACAGGGTGCAGGAAAACACTATTTTTAAGCGAAAAAGATGTTTCAGGACTAGAGGGCATGGGATGAAGTTGGAGGGAGGCGATCAGAGGAACCATGAGAAAGAATTTCTTCACAGAACGGGTGGTGGACAAGTGGAACACCCTGCCAGAGGAAGTGGTGGGGGCTGAAACAATCACGGATTTAAGAATGCATGGATAGACATAAAGGAATTCTAGAGGTCAGGGTAAGGGAAATAGACTTCTAGGAAACAAACTGAACTTACAAGCTCAAATGGGCAGACTGGGTGGGCCATAGGCCCTCATCTGCCGACACTGTCTATGTATGTATGTATGTAACCCTGCACAGCACACAACACAGTATCCTTTACAACAGTAGAACAGATGATTAGTGATTCATGGATTTTTTTTGCTTGTTTGCTTTTTATTTTGTTTTGTTTTTGTAGCAGAGTTGGATTACTATCCAAAGTAACATACATAGCACCCTACTAAAAATTAGTGTAGTACCATTCAGAGTCTGTGGCTATTAAGCAAAACAATATATTATGTTGTCAATCTGTCTAAGGGGGGGGGGGATTGTAGGCAGATGCAGTGACCAGATACACAGAGAAGTTACCAGATGCCAATGAGAGAACATTAAACAATTACAAATCACATCAACTTCCTATATCTCTTTCGATTATTTTGTTAGCTTACCTGTCTGTTTCCCTTGCAATATATAGGGCTCATAAACTTTGCTGACTTTAGAAGGCAGCTTTAAACATGTGATTGTTTTTTCTGGGGGTGAGGGGGTGACAAACAAAAAGATCAAAAGAGACATAGAAATGTTGCTTTTTCAGAAACGGCATCTTAAACATTGCAGTTCCATGATCTTGATCTCAAAGCTCCAGTCTGCTTTAGGAATAGATAAATCTGTCAGTGATCTTTCTAAACATAAGGCAAGCAATAATCGTGTGGTGTGCATTTAATAATAACTTGCCATTTTTTATTGCTATGCTAACATTATCTCGGCTTGTCATCAGCTCCCACTTCATACTTGTTGCATGGAAACCCACCCAACCCAGATGCTAATATTGACCCTGAAGATGAGCAAATGCAAATAAGGTTTTGGGACAGAGGTGGGAAGTTTGGGGGGCTGTGGGCAGTGGTAGTCAGTCAGTGCCTGGGTCCTCCCACTTCATACTTGCTGGCAAGTGGGAAGTAAGTTTTTAAATTACCGGCAAGAAATTTTAACATGTTAGAGTGTTCATATAGCACCAGACTTACTTTGCCACGTTCAACAAGTTTTATCAAGTATTAATCACTGGCACAAAGACTTGCAACCATTCTCATAAGGATAATGTAGCTATGTGGCAACCATGTATATTTTGATTTACAACCATAAAATTAATTGGCTATAATCTTATTCTGAGCATTGGAATATTCAAATAATTTGCACCAGTACATGGAGGTAATATGTGTTAAAAACAATGTTCAATATCACATTGTGAAATTAAGGACAATCAAGTCAAGTAACCTATGTAAGACCTATAGAATAATTGACACCCAAATCTTTTCTATCTCCTAGAGTATAAATCCAAAAACTCTCTTGTCATCCTAATTCACTTTCCCAGTCACCACCCATTTGTCCCTGTGCCACTTTTTTCTATCCTCGCAAACTTAATGCCGAGGCAGTATAGCGCAGTGGTCTAAGGCTCTGAGCTGCAAATCTGGTGACATCCAGCAGACCAGACTTGGGTTTGAATCCCACAGCTTCCACTTGCATATTGTGTGACCCTGAGCAAGTCACTTAACCTCCTTGTGCTCCCAGGTCACTCCTGTAAAAAAGCTTTCAGTTTAGTGTGCTATACCTGGTTAAACAACTAAATAAATAATTTCATGGGGGTCTGAGGTTTAAATTATAATCTAATCAAACTGGTTTTTGAACTACATCACTGCTTATTTCAATCAATGATAGAGTGTAGGAAAATGTAAGACAAAAGCAATAATAGAACTATGACTTGTAAATAACATGAACAACTAAGCTAAGAAGATAAAAGCTTAGTTAGCATTTACATAAGCAGAAAAAATGTTTAACTTCTAAGACGCAGAGATAAAATGAGTTGTATATAAATGCACCTGTCTAGTCCATAGGGAACTAGTAAGCTAACATAATATCTTTATCAGATAGGCTAAAAATGAAAAACAGTTACCAAATAACATAAAGGGGATTTATGTGTGAGATTGAACAACAGGTGAATATGAGATTCCATTTCTATATGCAACTCATAAGTTGGCTAGTACAGCTGTGAACATAAAGAGCTTGAACAGTAATGGCAAGGCAAATGTTTCGGTGGATAAACTTAGTAGCTGCTAATTGTGTGCTGATGAAACAATATTCTATTCCTTTGAAATTTATTTAAACCATACTGACTAATTAATTTAGTCTTAAAGAGACAGTAACGCACTATGATGGAAATAGAGAGAGAAAAGTTTGTTATTGCCTTACAGTGATTAACCATCAACTGAGATATGAATCTATGCATTCATATTTTGCCAGAGCATAATATGGTCTGATATGGACAAATTTTGTCTGGTCAAAAATACAAATATATAAAAAAAATGTATATAATATTTTTTATATATATACAGAAAAATGAATATTATGTTTGTATGTTTATTTAGATCCTTGCCCCTGATGAAGCCCTCAGTTGGATGAAACGTTGGGCCACAGGGGATCACTGTGTTCATTGTAAAGCAACAAATAAAAGAAAATAGATTTTATACAAAACAAGTGTGGCTGGTTGATTAAGAATAAAACTGTTCACCAGGTGTTGGCCACACTGGGGTGGGCTCCCAGTGTGGCAAACAAAGGGGTGGGGCACTGCTAGGAAAATGCAGATGTGATATGGGGGGGTTAACATGCCGACAGAGAGGATTGGGATGCCCCATCTGGCAAGCATGTCTGTGTTTGGGGCATGATGCCAAGGGGGGCTGGGCATCCCCTTGGCAGACCAAAACAGCAAAGGGGGCACATATGCCAATGGGGATTGGGCACCCATGAAGTCAGCTTCCTAGGGATTGTGAGCAGCAGAAATTGACAACCGCCACCCGCCATGTTTATTGAAATGTTACACCAGGCAATGCACGCCCTGCAGTGATGGATCACTCCCTCACTGCAGCGGCAAAATTGTTTCAAGTTGGTGGCACGCTTTTAAACTGCTGTCATAGACAACATGCAATTTCATTCATGCCACAGAGCCCAGCACCACTGGCCACAACATGACTGCACCTCCAAAACCTGCTATTCCAAGCTACCATAATATATTGCTTGTGCATGCGTAAGACAACTCAAAAAATGAAAATTATGTATCTACTGTAATTCTTGATTTTCCTGTGTATCTTCACCATTCATCACTGGTGGGTGATCACTGGAGACGCAGCACCCCCTGGGAGCTTTTTTTTCTTTAGGGGGAGGAACTGGCACCAGCAATGCTGCCCGCAAGGCCGACATATTGTGTGGTGCTCATGGTTGGCCAGTGACGGTCGTTGGCTACTCCTCCACCCCAGTTCTACTCACCAGAGAGACAGAAGGAAAAGAGAGGGATAGAGAAAGCCAGGGGGACAAGGGAGCCCAAGGGACAGAATAAGGAAAGGATATAAACTGAAAAAGGAAAAAGCTGACCAGAGGACAGAGGAGGAGATTCTGTGGGGTGTGGGCTCTTTAGGCCCCAGTCCCTGGACTGCTATTCAGGAGACAGGAAAGAATGCAGAAGAGAAGAGAAAGAGAGAGAGAGAGAGAGAGAGAGAGAGATGGGGAAAAAGGAGGAAAGGGACCCAATTTTCTCTGCACTGGAACCAGGGCTCAGAGACTTGGAGTGGAAATGCACCTTTTAGGGGCAGGTAGCCCACTAGCCAAGAGAAACAGCTAAGACAGAGTATGCTCATCTCAGCATTACTGCCCCTACCAAGGACAAGACTGAGCATTGTGAGTTGGTGGTGCAGGGAAGGTCCCTTCCCCCTCTTCCTCCCATTATTTAATACGGGTGGAAAAACCTCACCCCAAGGCAGGATCCCCCATCCCCCCCCAGATACCACTTCCCAAAGGGAGAACAGACAAGGTTCAGTGGGGAGTGGGGATCCCACCCACTCAAAGAGGCCCCCCCAGCAGGGGGAAAGCAGCTTGAAGGGACAGAAGAACATACCTAAAAAATAGAGAGGGAGGGAGGGAAGGAGTCCCTGTGGGCCCCATTATCTCCCCATCCCAGAAGACCCTTGCCACCAGAAGTTGACCCACCCTGGTGGGTCTGGACCAACCTCAGAGGGCTCTCCAAGAACAGGGGATAGGGACCCAACAAGAGTCCCCCCCCAAGGATGGGTAGAGAAGTCCTACTGGCCCTCCTCCCAACTAGGTCCCCTCCACTGCCCAACAAAGCACAAGGAGGAGGACACTAGGACAAAGTGGGGAGGGCCCCAACTGGATCTTGAAGGAGAAGGGTAAGCAGGGAGGAGGCATTGCCCAGGGCCTGAGGCCTTCTGAGGGGAAGGTGGGAAGGTGCCAGTGATGAATGGTGAAGATACACAGGAAGATCAAGAAATACAGTAGGTATGTAATTTTCATATCTTCCCTGTGTCAGCAGTCTTCACCATTCATCACTGTCAGGGTGATTACTGAGCCTCCTGAAGGGGGTTCAGCACTTCTCTGAGGGACCAAGGTCCTCAGCCTCTCATGGGGGAGAACCACTCGAGGAGGAGATCCAATTCCAGGCCAGTTAGGCCTGTAACTGGCCATGGCAAGGTGGGGTCCCCCATTCCCTGGGGGGAAGAAAGTCACCCCTGCACATCCCTCCTTGCCCTGTGGGAGAAAAGACGGGTCCCCTGGAATGTGGAGGCAATCACCTACACTAGGCCATGGGTGACAACCATGATAGACAAAGCCATGCCGTCTGCCTAATGCAGATCACTGCCCTGCTAGCCGTGAAGTTACCTCATTGGCATCATAATGCCGTGACACTCTTGCCTGCTGCCTTGTTAGCTCCAGGCCTAGTAGAGAGGGCGGTGGCCTGCCTGGTTGCCTCCGAGTCAGGCAGTGATGCTAGCACCTGACCAGCATCACCCACAGATGCCTGTGGTTGGCAGCATGGTGCACCAGATGAGATGCTATCCACAGAGTTATCCCGCTGAGGAGAAAACTCTCTGTCTCAAGTGGCTGAACTCTGCAGAGTCCGAATACGGAGGGGTTGGTAGCAGACTGGGCGCTTATGCCTGGTAGGTGTGTTCAGTAGCATCACTCCTACTGAGGGATGAGGCAAGGTACCTGGAGACCCCTGGGGGGTGCAGTACCAATGCTGGCAGTCTGAAGGGGCTGGAGATGGGGTAGATGGGAGCTGCCAGGTGCTGTACAAAGCTTTCTGGAAAGATATGGGCTAAGAAGGGACCACCAAGTGGTCTGCACTCTACTCGGCCAAGAAGGCACGCGTCGTATACTCGGTGTTGCATCTTGCGACATGCAGGTCCTTGACCAGTCAGCATCAGAGGACAGGTGGACAAATGCATCCTCTCCCTCAATGGAGGAAGATGAGGAGGCCGAAGAACCTGAAAATTCAGGCTCTGGCTGCAGAGGGGGAGACAGGCGGAAGACCTGCTTGTCCATGGCCCTAACACATCTTGGGAACTCTGTAGCCTGAGCTCTGAATTGTTCCCAGATCAAGGGCCCCAAAGGACCCACATGGCCCTGGAGAAGTGGGGCTGGATGCAGAGGCAGGGGCAGACACTTCTTACATTCAGTGAGCTACCTCTGTCAGTGCTAGGGGACCTAGCAGGCAATCCTGGGTGATTAGGGTATCCATAGGTCAGTTCAGTCAACAACCGCTTAACCAGCCCAAAGTGGTCTGGACTGAACCCTGAAGGAGAAGCATCACTATGAGGGGACCAGGGCCACATGTGTCCAGAAGGGCAGACCCCAAACCCACCCAGCAAGGATTCCCTCAAAGGGGACAAGGGAGAGATAACTTGGACTTAGTGCTGTGACTCCTCCCCGAGCTCTAAAGGGCTCCAGAGGAGAGCCACAGCCCCTCACCCTGTCGCCTCAACCCCGCCAACTTAGAAAAGGACCTCTTCCTCAATCCCAGTGCTGGGGGCCAACCCAGTCCCACAGGTTCCCTGAGGAGAGCCGCAGAAGAGAGGGCCCCTGTTCTAGTCTTAGGGGAGGGGGTGGCACTGGGAACAGCAGCTGACCCCACCTCCAAAACTTGAACCACTGCCCCATCAGACTGAGAGCTGCTACACTGCACCTTACTCTTGGTGCCACTATCAACGCCAGTGTCGGTGCTGACCACTGTCAATGGAACCATGGGGTGGGGCACTTGGGAAGGTGCATCAGTACTGGGCCTAGAGGAGCCCTCCGACTCCGAGAAGTCAGGTCACCAGTCCAGGTCAGCCTCCCAATCATCTGTCTCTGGAGAGAAGGAGATCCAGAAGACCTCCAAACTGGTGACCCCAGGGGCTCTCCCACCCTTGGCACTGTGAACGGTGCTGGGGCAGCTCCAGTACCCCTTGTGGTGCCGTCCCAATTACCAGAGCCTCTAACTGTTATGGGATCCTAGGCGGCACTGGCAGGTGGCGCTGAGGAACCTCCTGTGCCGGACCCAGCAACCATGGGTTGCATCACCTGGGTAGTCTGCACCCCCGAGGAGGTGACTGCCTGGGCAGTGTTCCCGGTCTGGATCCAGGGGCAACCAGACTCATCCTTTGGCACCGTGGAAGAGGCCTCCTCTCTGGCATAGCTAGAGGAGGAGGAGGTGGTGGCCCCCCCTCCTCACTGGACTACATAGGCCCATGAGGGGACCCAGAGAAAATGTGAAAAGACCTGCACTTGGATCCTCTTATTTATTTATTTATTTATTTATTCAAGAGTTTAACCAGGCAGGCATACTGAGCGGAGGACCACTCATTTCCAGATGCGACCTGGTGGAAACATGGGGGAAACATAAGGGAAGGAACAGTAATTACACAAACATACAGTTACATAAGAGGAGGCACTGTTACGGAGCCTATACAGTAGGTAGCTAAGGTAGTCATGAGCTTAAATCCAGGTATTAAGTGCAACAGCAGTTAGAACTTAGGTAAGAGAGAGGTGAGTGCCTCCATAGATTGTTGCGTTAGGAAGAAGGTTAGGAGGGAGGCAGCACCAAGTGAAGCTCTTGAGCAATGATGCCCCTTGAAAGTCAGCAGAGCCCTGCTGACTTTAAATACATGGTACTCCAGAACTCTGTGGTCCATTGAGTAGCAGGCATTGCAGTTGTCCATATCATGTTGGGATTCAAGGTAGGTTAAACAAACATTGTGCTGGTCCATCACAGAAATTTGCAAGTTGCAGGGACACCAACACATTGGAGACCAGCCCGCTTTGGAAGAATGTTTCTTGTCCCTTGAACCAGGCATGATATGGCAGTAACACAACAACAAAACAGAAAAGACCCAGCACCATTTTAGAAATAAAAGGAAAGATCTTACTGGTATTCTTTTGTAAATGGCACTAAGTACCGAACAGGCAGAACTGGAATGAAGGCAAACTTGAACGTGGCATCGAATACGGTGTTGAGATCTGGCATCGTGCTAACACTAGGCTGCAAACTGCTGATGCAGAAGAAATTTCTCCAGCTGCAGGTGAGGTGCTGTCTTGATGGCGGGAGAAGCAGAACTGGGGTGGAGGAGGAGCTGACGTCCGTTACTGGCCAACCTGCGAGTGCCACACAATACGTTGGTCTCATGGGTAGCGCCATCAGCACCGGATCCTTCCCCTAGAAAAAAAAGCTCCCACGGGGTGCTGCACCTCTGACTGACACCCTGACAGTGATGAATGATGAAGAGTGACACAGGGAAGATCTTGGCAAAGTAGATGAACAGTGCAAAAAGAATAAAAATTCTGTGTTGCACACTTTATCAACGTCTTGCATTGGCAAGGCCATGGACCATATTAGAAAAAAAGTCAATACTCAATCTCACATACAGTATTACTTACAGATACCATACCTCCATCTAAATGTTTGGAATAACAGTCAATGTATAACACTAAAAATACTAAATATGCATAATACCTGTAGTATTTTGCTTAAAACCAATAATTATGTTTATCAGTAGCCATTAACAAGAGAACCTAATATTGCACAGCTAGTTTCATTCAAAAAAGATTATACAATGTTTGCTTTACTGCTCCTAATAAAAACTATAATATGTATATTAACACAACTGTCACACCTCACATTACAATTATGATATCTAAATACTGTCTATCTGGCTCTGTATTTCAGAACCCGGGAAGAATGACAGAAGTGTGGAAGGGTTACCATTTACTATGTGGAAGCTCTTCAAAATCAAAATAGAAGCTGAGGAGCTTCCACTGCATCCTGGTGGCAGTCGACCATCAACATAAGTGACACAGCAACAGGGTGCCAAAGATCCAGGACCTGTCACAGAGGCACGAGCTCGCGGATCACAACATAAGTTGAAACCAACCCATAACAAGCCACAACAGCTTATAAACAAACCTAATGAAATAGTGTAGTGTAGTGCAAAGAGACAAACTAAATGTTACTGTAAGTGTCACACATTGATGAAAACCGTATATAAGCAATAAGACACAGCAAAGCATGTATTCTGCAGAAGAACAACACACTCAGTAACTTAGTAACAGACACCGCAATAATAAAGGTACTGAGAACCATTTAAACTAGAGGAATTCCAGATGCACTGACAAGTTCATGACTCATCACTAAAGTTAAATTCATAACAAGCAAATCAGGCCAGTCAGCAAATCAGATACCTAACTTTTTAAACCCATTCTATCATTGTACTTTTATTGTTCTACTTCACACCTAACACCACCCCCACACACAAACAGTTTAATTATTAAATTATTTATAAAAAAAAATAAAGAATGCAAACATAGTGACAACAATACACATGAACTACTGCAAATCTATGCTTCTCACATAACAATAAATAAAAATCAAACGTATGAATGTACCTAATTTGTCCATGTTCGTGTTACACCATTCACCACAATGCTACTGCCACAAATCTGGATCTTATTTAACAAAAAAAAATAACCATATTCAATCTATACCATGGAGATCAAGTGAACTGCCTTAAATCAGAATCCTATTTCATGAAAAAGGATCCTTATTCATAGCATACCACTAAGTGCAATGATAATACCATGCATCAGAATCCTATTTCGTGAAATGCGATCCTTGTTCGTGGTATGCTATTAGGTACAATGGTACTACCCTGAGTCAGAGTCCTATTTTGTAATGCAGGATCCTTGTTCATGATATGCCACTAAGTGCATTACTACTGCCACGAATTAGAAGCCAACTTCATGAAATAGGATCTTTATTTGTGGTATACCATAGACTACAATTGTACTGCCACAAATCAGAATCCTATTTTGTGAAACACAATCCTTGTTCATGGTATGACATTCAATACAATGATACTACCATGAATTAGAATCCTATTTTACAAACCAGGATTCTTGTTCATGGTACACCGTAGAGTACAATAGTACTGCCATGAATCAGAATCCAGTTTCGTGAAATAGGATCCTTGTTCATGCTATACCATAGACTATAATGGTACTACCATGAATCAGAATACTATTTCATGAACTACTATTTCATGAACCACAATTCCTGTTCATGGTGTACTGCAGAGTACAAAGGTACTGCCACAAATCAGAATCCTATTTTACGAAACAGAATCCTGGTTCATGTTATACCATTAACTGCAATGGTACTGCTAGGAATCAGCATGCTATTTAGCGAAACAGAACCTTGTTCATGGTATAACACTGTCTGCAATAGTACTACTATGAATTAGAATCCTACTTCGGGAGATAGGATGCTTCTTCATGGTATACCACTGAGGATAGTGGTACTCCCACAAAGCCACAAATCGGAATGCTATTTCTCAAAACAACATCCTTGTTCATGGTATACCATCAACTGCAATAGTAGTACCACAACTCAAAATCCTATTACATGAAACGGAATCTACCACCACAAATCAGTAACCAATTTTTTGAAAAAGGATGCTTGAATGTGCAGTTATTCCATCTTCCATACATGCTAGAAAGTATACCATCTTGCAAACTATACAAAAAGTGTATTGCTGCTTAATAATTGTTTGTCAGTGTTGCAAGCTTGATTAAACTATACATTTCTCTCCTGTTCTTTTCCAGATTTTCCTACAGATGTAGCAGAAAAACTACAAGAGATCGCTGATGCCGTGATGCATAAGTTTAACATCAAAAATCAGCAGCTCAAGACGGTACTAAACAAGCAGGATGAAATTATTCATCTGCTTCACCGTCTTGAGGATGCTGATGATGCCACACATCAAGGCATCATCAAACTCAGAACTGTGGTCCATGAACTCTTAGACACTCTGCGACAGAGCCAACAGGCCACCCTCCCTAGAGTCCCACATCAGACTCCATGAACTCCTCTACAGCAGTGGGACATACTCGGACTCACCAGCTTCCACTTTGTCTTCTCTTTCCTAAGGAATTTGGTGATCTGCAATGCCCTCACCATAATGTTGGCAGAGAGGCACCTTCCACCCATTCTACTACAGCACTTTTCTTTTAAAAGAAGATTTTGCAAAACAAAATCAAAGACTTTTTTGTTTTCCAAGTAATATAGCATATATAGAATGTAAATATTTTTTTTACTTTAAAGCAAGAAAATTTAAAGCAAATAAATCAGAGTTAAACTTGTTTATGTTCCTGTAAATAAAAAAAGGCAAAGTTAATGTACTTTTTTTTGTCTAGGGATATACTTAAGTTACATTTTCTGTTTTGAAAACATCAATAAAAAATGGCCAACAGTTATTTTTTTTTTTAATTTTATGTAAATAAAAAAATCAGTTATTTGTTATTTGTATGGAAAAGAAAATATATACTTAGATTACATTAAAAAACAGCAAAAAAAAAAAATAAACCTGAACTATTGTATTTTTGTATAAATAAAAGGAATATTTGAATTGATAAAAAATTACTCTTGTATTCATTTACTTATATCATTCCATAACTATGCTAAGACACAGGGAATTCTCATAGATAGGCCCTGATGTACTGAAATGCTATACCTACTGTATTTCCTTATGGGAGTACATGGTCTTCTATCATTATTTGTGTGCCATGCTACATACCTCTACACTCTCAGCTGATAACCTTTTATACTTGTTTCCTAGTTTACCACTGTCACAACATTAATGGACAAGAACAACTATACTATAATGATATGCTTATTTGTCCATATAACTCCATGATCAAACAGACCATGTGCTCCCATCATTACATTGTCATATCCTATAATGCAGTCCTCAGTATAATGGATTGTAACCGAGAATGAGGGAGGGAGTAAGGGAGTGTGTGTGGAACATCGGCAGGAGGAGAGTGCACAAAGAACTTCATTACATTTTGAGAAAGTGTTATTATAACCTTATCATAGCCTTATTTGCTGGTGGGAGTGAAGAGCCCTCTGGACCCTGTGCTCCCATACATCCATAACTTTACAGACACTGCAACAGTATCCTTATTCCCTTGTGAGAGCGTAGGGTCCTCTGGGTCCTGCACTCCCATCAGTTCATAAGGGGACCCATAAGAATGGATTGTAACAGAGAATTAATGAGGTGGGAAGGGGAGTGCAGGTGAACCATTGGAGGGGTGCAAAGAATTTCATTACATTTTGAGAAAGGGCTATCATAGCCTAATCATAGCCTTATTTGTTGGTGGGATGGCAGTGCCCTCTGGGCCCTGTGCTCCCATCCATCCATAACTTTACAGACACTGTAACTGTATCCTTATTCCCCTATGAGAGCATAGGGCCCTCTGGGCCCTGCACTCCCATTAGTTCATAACATGACTCTCATAAGAATGGATTACAACAATGAATGGGGGGAAGGGAATGTGGGTGGAATGTTAGTGGGAGGAGCAGATGCAAAGAATTTCATTAGATTTTGAAACAGTGGTATCATAGCCTAATCATAGCCTTATTTGCTGTGGGGAGCGCAGTGCCCAGACATCCAGCCATACTTTTACAGACATTGTAATTGTATCCTTATTCCCCTGTGAGAGCACAGGGCCTTCTAGGCCCAGTGCTCCCATCAGTTCATAAGGGAACTCATATGTACATTTGCAAGCACAAGGCCCTGCACTCCCGTCCATGCAAACTTTTTCAGACAGAGTAGTGGTATCCTTCTTTGTCTGTTATATATTTTTAATATATTTTCTCAAAACCACCAAAAGGCACATTGGAGACACACTCCCCTTCTACCCTGAAAATTTCAGATAAAAACTGCAAACCATTCCTTAACAGCATTGTGACAAAGAAACCACTCAGTAAACCTCCCATTACAATGGTATCCTATTGGAAATAAAATATTTATTTTTTCATAAATTGCAATAAAGGATCTTTGTTCGAGCTTCCTTCTTTGCAATTTGGTGAAAAAGAAAATCTTTTTGAGCAAATTGTGAAAAATGATCCTATTTTGAGGTAAAAGTTTTCTGCAATTTCATAGGATTTCCACAGATAAAATAAACACATTCTGAACATTTGAAGAAAAAAAAAAACGACCCCAGAATCCAACTCCTTGGGCCCTGATTAGGAAAACACAACTATTAGTGTTTACCAAACCCCTCTGTTATTTTCAACATTTCAGTTTGTTTGCCTCACTAATGGAAAACAACATGGCAGCAGCACAAGCTAGGATTCTACATTTGCAGAATAGGATTCCACGTCTGCAAACTACGATTCCGCATTTGCAATCAAGAATCCTATTTTGAGCCTGACATCTAACTTTTCCCATAGGAAATAATGGGACAGTTTAAAATGTAATAACTCTAGAATGGATTAATATTTTTTCACCAAACATTCAAATGGCACCACTGTTACTCAAGACCTATATACTCTAAATATTTCAGATCAAAATTCCAAACAATTTTTTGTGCAACACGTTGACAAAGCATTTGACAAAAAAAAAAAAAAACACAGCAATTTACACTTTTTTTTACACTCTGTATCTCCACACCCTCACATGCAACATGGAATGCAACTTACCACATCAAAAGATCTTTGGTCCCTGATAATGCATGCCTACTTTCTTGTGAATCTCTTGAACGGTTGCAAAGTTATTAAAGTGCAATATTTTCAGTTTAACCTAGCAGTAAAGATTTAACCCTAACTATAGGGGAGCGACTGCACCCCTATATTAGATACAACTTACAAAAAAACTTAATTAATGCTCTAGTTAGGAATAAAGTGATAAAAGTAGGGAAATGTGGCATTAGGGTTTCCAATGGTCCAACCCAAACATCCAACCCTGCACACACCAACAGGCGTTGCGGGTATGCCTTGGGGTCATCAGCCCTAACACCTACCCCATTCCATAAGTAAATATAAGCTGAGATGGGTACAGTATAGGAGAATGGGGTTAGCATTAGGGCTGATGACCCTAAAGGCACATCCTGATACCTGTTGATGTGTGCAGGGTAGGGGTGGGGTGTTTGGGTTGGAAACCCTAATGCCACATTTCCCTACTTTTGTCGCTTTAACCCTAACTAAAACATTAGCAAACTTTTTTTTGCAATTTATTTCCTTACTTTTGGAGATAATATAATCATATCCTTATTTGTCTGTGGAAGCGCATGGCCCACTGGGCCCTGTGCTCTCATCCATCCATAGATGCATATATGTTTGTAGCTGTGGGGCCCTGTGCTTCCATTTATTCATTTTATTTTATTTTTTTTATTTAAATTTTGATAACTGGGTAAGCCCACTGAAACCATGCAGTTCCTTTTTCAGGGGTGACCTGGGGGAAGGTGCATAGGACAATTATCTACAACATACAAAGAGATATAGTACTATACAAAATTAAACTAACAACTAAACTAATGTCTCAGGGTTGTATCTTAAACAGGTTGTATCATAAACAGGATTATAATGCATAGAGAGTCACAGTACGATATAAGATTTGAGGCAGTGTCCTAAATACAATACAAAGTTTTGTTCTGACAGGATTGAAATAGGGTACAATCTTGAGGATGGCTGTACAGGTGTTTAGGTATTCACATTGAAGAATGCTGATATACAGTACAGGTGTTCACGTAGTAGTAGCTGTAGATGTAGTGGGATAGAAAAATAAGCTTAGGAGTTTTAGGAAAACAAGGATAAGAGCAGGAGCCTGTTCAGTCAGGTGAGGCAGGTACAGGTTCCTGAAACAGATAAGTACAGCAGGTATGCAAAGCATGCTTGAACTGATGGAGTGTAGTGCTGAGAGGATAGATGGGGGGAAGGGGTTTCAAGTTGAGGGGGGCAGCATAAGCAAAGGATCTTCTACCTGAGGATAGATGAGTCTTAGACATGCCTAGTAGTGAAAGGGAGGAAGAGAGGAAAGACTGCCTGGACTGTTTTTTTACAGTAATGTCAGATAGGCTTGGTGGGGTGTAGAGATGTGCAAGCTTAATGGTGAGGCATAGCGAGGAGTATTGGATTTTATTTTCAAGTTGTAGCCAGCCCAAGGATGTGAGTATAGTGCAATGGTGCTGGCAAGGGGCTGTCCAATAGCAAAGCACCCTATCTTGTGATATAATTGTTTCAATTGGTTTGTGAGAGATGCCTGCAGTAAAAAGAATAGTGGAGCCCCATAAGAAAGTATAGGCAGGAGTGAGGTGGTAGCAATTTTTAGGCAGATGCATTTGACAGTAAAGGACGAAGACTGTATAGCAAACCAGTCTTTTGGTCTAAGGTTTTGGTGGGTTTTGTAGACATGGGCTTCAAAGGAGATGTTAGGATCAAGCAGGATACCCAGGTATTTGAAAGAGTCAACAAATTCAAGGGGTTCCCCATTACTGAAGTGACTGGAGAGCTGTGGGTTGAGAGACGTTCTATAGGAGAGGGGCTAGAAACACAAAGATTTCCTTTTTTTGGTGTTTAATAGTAAGTTATTTTCAAAGAACCATGCTTCTAATTGGCAGAAGTTGGATTCCAGATGCTGACTGAGACACTGAATGTCAGCGGAGGGTCTGTATAATATGGCATCATTCACATAAAGCTGAATGGACACCCCTCCCCAGAAGCCTGACAGCTCATTAATGAATAACAAGAAGAGTAGAAGGCCCAGTATAGATCCATGGAGGACTCCATGGGTAATCTGTCTGAAAGGGGAGTGACAATCAGCCCATTTGACACTTTGGGTGCAGTAGGATTGGTAGTTTCGGAGCCAGGAATTGGCTGGTTGACCAAGGCCCAAGGATTCTAATTTCAGTATCAGCAGCACATGGTTCACCAAGTCGAAAGCCTTGGTGAGGTCAATGAAGACAGCCCTCATGGCTAGGCCAAGATCAAAGGCATGGTGAATGTCTGAGGTGACTTTGACGAGTGCAGAGTGAGTGCTGTGATATTTTTTAAAAACCGTGTTGGCAGGGTGATAGGAATTGGTGATGTTCAAGGTAGTCTTGCAATTGGTTGTATAGAATTCTTTCTAGAACCTTTGCAAGGAGTCAGAGTATTGAGACTGGCCTGTAATTTTCAACAGGGATGGCCAGCCCCCCTTTGTGGATCGGTATTACCAGTGCCATTTTCCATTTAGAGGGTACAATTCCTTCAAGAAATGATCTCTTGATCAGGGTTTTAACCAGTACTGCAAGTGCCGGTGCTCCCCATTTTAAGAACCTCGACTCAAGTGAGTCATGGCCGGGAGAGCTACATTCCTTGAGCTTTTGAAGTAGCTTGAGAATCTCTTTTCAGGTAACTAGTTTGATAAGAAATAGAGAGAACGCAGTCCTAGAGTGATTTCTGACTGGAGAGGGTGGGCTGTCTTGGTTTATAGTGAAGTGGGATATATAGTTGCTGAGGTCTGTAAAGAAATTGTTAAGACTGTCTGCTATCGGCACTGGGTCTGATAGTACTTTGTCCTTCACAAAAAGTGAATCTGGGCAGTTGGAGGTTTTGCCTTTGAGAAGAAATTTATTTGGGGCCAAAATTCTTCGAGGTTATGGAGTTTTTCTGTTTGGATTGAATGGTAGTAAGTCCTCTTTACATTAGTTATTTTTGACTTGCAGGTATTTCTGAGCTATCTGAATGAATGCCAGTCTGAGGGGAGTCCAGTTTTCTTATATGTTTTCCAGGCTGCATCACATGTGGACATATGGTTTCTTATATCTTCTGTCAGCCATGGGGCTTTAGCACCTTTGGATCTACATCGGGTAAGTTGGGCATGTATGTTTATGACAGCAGTTACCATGTCAATTAGGTATACAATGGCTTGGTCAACAGTAGGCAGGGTATGTATGGGGTCCCAGTTTACATTATTGAGCGAGTTGTGGAAGGATGCAGGATCAAAGGAGTACACATTATGAGATTTTACAATTTTGGGAGGAGGGTTTGGTGAATTATTCCTCCAGATACAGTAGACTGGTGAGTGATCACTGATGCTGTCATGTAATATTCCAGAGACAGTTATTGTATGAGCACAGTTAGACAGGATCCAGTCAATGAGGGAGTGGGTACGTGCTGAGTTAGGTTGGCGACAGCCAGAGTGAGAGGACCGTTTTTGTTATTGGTTAACCAATCAATGTTGAAATCCCCACACATTATTAGTTTGAGGGGGGTGGGGTCAGAGAGGGAGGGAGGTAATGATATTGGGTAAGGCAGCATGGCAGACTTGGGTGGTAAGCAGGTACATTCTACTATTAGTTTTTTGGTGCATTCTGTCAGTGACGTTAAGGAAGCCAGGGGTGGGATTTCAGTAGTTGCGAGGTTAGACTTGCTATATAAGAGAACAGCACCACCTCTTTTAACAACCCTGTCCACCTGAAGGTAGTGTACCAGGCAGGGCCATTTAATGTGGTAGGATGGAGGGACTTAGCCATGTTTCAGAAATTCAGAGTACTGTTGGATTGAAGGGAGTAACCCAGGCTTAAGTTCTGCCATTTTAGGATGCAGGCTATGACAATTCAAGTGCACTATTTTGAGTAATTTATAGGACAACAGGGACCTTTTTGTAGGCACAGTCATCTTATTACCCCACTTCATGTGCCCGATACAGAATATTTTCGAATCTCTGCCAAAATGTAATTTTGTGCAACTCCAATTCCATTCTGTGCCACAGGTGCAAAAGCACATTTTGACCAGGATTTTAAAATGACAGCTGAGACATACATGAGATGGGGTAAGAAGAAGGCTATGTTGAAAATCTGGGGTCAAAATGTTTCAAATGTCCAAAGTTACGTGCATGCGTGGTGAAATTGCAATGACTTATCATAACTTTGTCATTTTTATATACTGTAGTTTGACCCTAAATTTTAAACGTAGCCTTCTTATAACCCCACTTCATGAACAAGTGCAAGAAATTTTTTCAAATTCCGCCCAAAAGATGAATTCACCAAGCAACTACAAAATCACCTTTTGGGCAGGAGTTGTGTAATGACAGTCATATTTTTCATGAGGTGGGGTTCCCAAAAGGCCATATTGAAAATATGGGATCAAAATGCCAAAAAATGGCTAAGTAATGCATAAAAGTTAACCCCCCACTGAAATACATTGAACTACATTTACCTCCTCATACTGCAGTCGGTCATTCCAGCAGCAATACGTGTCTTTGATCAGAGGGTGGATCTTTGTCCTATAAGCTGTTTAGGTGAGTAGTATGTAGAAATTATACTAGGGATGTAGGGTGGTAGGTACTTCTAAGTGTGAGGTGGGGGTAGGAGGTCTGATCAGTGAGGACTGTTTCTTTTCCAGGTTAGAAAACAAACAAAACAACAAAAAAAATTGAGGGATCCTTTTCTTTTTTTCAGGTTGAGCCAGCAGTGTGTGTGTGTGTGTGGGGGGGGGGGGTGCAACTAGACACCAGGGAGCTATAAAGACTGCCTTTATCACTTTATATAAATTCAACATTTGTGACGTTAGAAATACTTGAGTTCAGTAATGTTCCATATATACATTAAACACAACACATTTTACCACTTTATGATAAAAGAAGTCTGAAAAGTGTGTCTGGGTAAAGAGAAAACACGATCAAATATGCAGCTAGCAGTCAAACTAGTTATTTTTACTGCCGGCATGCTATGTAGCATAGTGACAGCGATCTTCTGATCGTGAAAAAAATCATTGTCCCCTGAAATCATATGCACTATCAAAAATCATCTTATGTGTTCTGTTTGATGATCATATAATGATAATGTGCCCTGCAATTGACGCCTGAATTGGATGCCTGATTCACTCCCACCTACACACCACACCAATACCTCTTCAAATAACCACATACTCTAACAGGTTTTTTTTGCAAGGTTGAAAGTCATGCATTTTACTAATGAAAGTTATGTTGTATCTAATAAACATAGCCTATGTTTTATAACTTTATAATAAACCATGCTAGAAAAGCTGTATCTAAAGAGATACTATGATAAGCGCTGCGGCTATCATTCAAATACTGTTAGCAAGTAACAGTGATCTCCTGTTTCTCCTGGAAAATCAAACTCTCGCCCTTAAAACAGACACACTTTCATAGAATCACCTTAAGTGAGCTATTTGGTGATTATATAGTGTTAATCTACCTTGTAAATGCCTTTTGAAAATGATACCCGAACTCCCCCAACCAAAATCTCTTCAAATTCCCACATTATCTAACAGGTTTTCACAAGGCTGAAAGCCGTGGATTTTAATATAATTACTTAAATATTGTGTATTAAACATGCTTTTTTTTCACTTTATTAACTAATATGTTGAAATCTATATATGTAAACTCCCAAAAATGTTTTAGATTTTTACTGCAGTTTCATTTGGCACATCGCACATGTTTCTGATGATCAGCAGATCGAAATGGACTCATCCTAAAAACTGACAGGATACCATTAAAAAATACATCCATACATACAATGGTTATTTTTTCAAAGTATCGGATTACATTTGTTTTTTGTTTTGTACTACAAGTCATTGAAGAGCTGAGAGTCATGATGTGCAGGACAGAATGACACAGAATTACAATATCCAGTACTGTGAGCTGCGGGCACATATGCAATATACACCGCATGGAAAAGTAGACAGCAGTAAATGTGAAAGACAATGAGGATCAGGTATATGATATGAAATGTATCTCTCTATTATGTCAATGTTTCTTTTAGTGGAGTCCTGTCAGGGGTTCACAAGAGCCAGTGGCAATATGATGCCTTTTTTTTAATGTTGTTAGTTTTGTTAATTACTCAGTATGTATTACTTCTGTAGTTTATCTGACAAAAGAATTTTGTGTTACGTTCACTGTTAATGCAGATGGTATGCTCTTTTTAAAATCCTTATGTGAATTATCACTTCAGCCTTCAAATTATTTCTGAGGGGTATAATATTTATTTCCTTTGCAGATCTTTAAGAGTTGTTAAGTTGTTTTTTTGATCACTTGAGATGCAGGGTCACCATCAGTATTGTGTTAAATAGTTTTCGTGATAGCCATAACCACACAATGTACCTAAGGAGATGAAAGCATATTTTGGTTTTGGTAAAGGAAGGGCAAATAAAGTGATTTTTTTGTTGCAGTTGAGCTAATGTTCTGGGTTTTTTTTGTAAAATGAATGCCAGTGGGTGGTAGAATTGTGCTCTGATTCTTTCTCTCTTTCTGTCAAACTTGACATTTCTCACATGCTGGTTACATTTCCCATTTACACACTTGCCAGCTTAGCAGATTCACTGTTCATCCATCATTTGTCTGCATTTTACCATATACGTTCATAAACCCAATTAAATTCTCATAAAGTTTTTGTTTTGTTTTGTTATTTGTTAAACTGGTATGATGCTCTTGTGTTTTCTACTTGCATGTTGCAGTTTGAAAGCTGCACTGTATCTGTAGGGCTACAGTGATTGTCACTGTGTGTGTTATTGTATCATGTGGACACATAGGTTATAGCACTGCAATGCTGATTTTATGTCCTCTGTTTTCTCAAAATTATATTTTGTTAATTTATTCTTGTTGGCTTTATTTGTGAGTGTGTTGGCTCAGGGAAGAAGCAGTGTGGATATGGATGTGGGTGAGTGGCATGTAAAGGGGACTCATAAAACAAACATTTTACAGTGCGTCAGTAACATTTTCAATGCCGAATTGAAGATATAATTGATTAACAATGTGTCATTTATAATATGTCTGGTGGGACATGTGCTTGTTCTCATGTATGTGTGTGGGGACATACCAAGTATGTATGTGTGAAGTGTAGTTTCCACTGAGAAATGAATGAAAACAACTGGCAGCATAACTGAATAAAAAAAAAAGAACAATGGCTCCCCATTCTCCTGTCTGTTCTGCAAAAGTGAGTAGCGTTCCAAAATGTTGTGCAACAAAGGATGTGTTTTAAAAGGGAGAGCATAAAAACCACAAACAAGAAAGTATAGAGTGCAGAGAACGTAAACCAAAGGTTAGGATGCTGCTGTGGTATGTTTCATGCTTCTCTGTACTCTGATCACACATTTAATCCTACACTTGCAGAACGGACAGGAAAGGGAGAAATTTTCTTTTTGTGCCTTTATTTTGGTTTGCCTTACTGCGTGCATCTCCTGGCTGCCTTATACCGACCCATAACTAATCAGGGACTAGCCTACCAGACTTATCATGGCAAAATTATTAATAGAGAACTAGACAAAAAAAAAATGAAAAATGAGAAAACGTAATGATTCAGATGATTGTGTTATGCGCTAGTACTGGGTAGTGGTGAGGTTACACAGGCACAGAAAGACCGACATTCTTAGATCTTGGCATTTGCTACTTCAAACATGAGAAACAGGGCAATTAGTGAAAGATAACAAAATGCGAGTCACAAAATAAGGGTTATGAAAAAAAAAGACTACAAAATGGGTAGCACCAGAACGGAGAGTAAAAGGCATAATTTGCAACTGTGCTGTGTATTACTAAAAAATGCTGTCATATTACAGTCACAGCACTCAGCTGATGTGTGCTTGACCAGCTTCCTCCCTCAGCCAATCGTATCCTTGCATTGTAGAGAGATACGAAGGCTATACAAAAAAAAAAATTATTACAAAACATCATGATTTTGACAGAACCATAATCCTGGTAACAAAATATAGTAAAAAGCCTGACTGTGCCCCTATAATATGTATGTGTGTGTGTGTGTGTGTGTGTATTATTCTGTTATAGTGGAGCAGTTGCACCCCTATAGTTAGGGCTGAATGGTCACCTCTACATTAAACTTAAAATACTGCACTTTAATAACTTTGCAACCATTCAACTGATTTGCATGGCATTTTGCATGTACTATCAGGGATCAAAGATCCCTTGATGTGCCAAGTTCCGTTCTGGTCAGATGTGTGGGTGCAGAGATATGGAGTACAACAAAATGTGAAAATTATAGGTGTTTCCTTTTTCATTTCTTTGTCATGCCACAGCACAAAAATTGCTTGGGATTTTGGTTTGAAATGTTTAAGGTAGAAAGGTGTTGGGTCACAGATGTACCTTTTGAAGGTTTGGTGAAAAAATATTATACTGTCCCAAAGTTATTAAATTTTAAATTTTCCCATCATTTTCAATGGAATTTCACTCACCAGTTACTGTAGATGTGAACCTCAAGAAAGGATCCTTTGTCGCAAATGGGTAATCCTTTTTCACAAATGCGGAATCCTGTGTCACAAATGCAGAATCTTTTTCCGCAGCGCCGCCATCTTGTTTTCTCTTAGCGAGGAAAACAAAATTAAATAACTATAAAAAATGATGTTTTCAGAAGTAACCAACACATGTGTTCTGGTAATCGGGACCCATTCTATTGGATTTATTTATTTGCTTTTGGTAACCAGGTAAGTACACTAGACAGCCAAGTGCCTATTTTCAGGTGCGACCCAGGAGAGTTACAAGGTATCCATGAAACAAATACAGAGTCGTAGTTACAAACCGGAGCCACATGCTCCAACAGTGGGTAAAACAGCTTAAGGTACATACAGGCTCAAAGAACATCGTGGGGGATTCTTCAGTTAGTTTTCTGATAAATCACCTGGAAATGCGTGTTTTGGACATGCCAAATCCTTTTCAAAAATTTTGAAAAAACATGCAACAGGATCCTGTTTCGCAATTTGCAAAAAAGGATTTTTCTTTTTCTGCAAATTGCAAAAAAGGAAACACAAAAAAGGATTCGGTTTTGCAATTTGCTAAAAAAGAATTATATCATAGAGGTTTATTTGTCACTGCACACTAAAGAAATGGTTTGGAAATTTGGTTTGAAACTTTCTGGGTATAAAGGGCTTGCCCCACAGATCTGCCTTTTGCTGGTTTGGTGAAAATAGATTACTTTGCTCTGGAGTTCTGTGGCTTTGAATTTTGCTTTGTTTCCCATAGGATAACATTGTAATGTGAAGCGTACACAGTTTTTTTTTTTCGGTCACTTCTCGCTGAAAAAAAATATTTGCAATTTTGGTCTACAATTTTCAGGATACAAAGGGCTTGCTCCACATATGTGCCTTTTGCTGGTTTGGTGAAATGACATTAATTTGGTGTGGAGTTATACAGGTTTAAAATTTTGCTGCATTTCCCATAAGATAATATTGTTCTGTGAGGTGTTTCTTTGGCGCTGCACACCATGGAATGGGAGCACAGGGCCCCCTAGGCAGATAAGGATATAAACATAGAAACAGAATTTGACGGCAGATAAGGACCGCTTGGCCCACCTAGTCTGCCCATTTTCTTACCTAACAGATAAGCTGCAGATCCTAGTTAACCAACAGCTTACTTCCTCCTACTCCCCACTAGGACTGCTTTATGTCTGTCCCATGCATTCTTGAATTCCCCCACTGTTCTTGACTCCATGACCTCCTCAGGGAGGCTGTTCCATGCAACCACAACCCTCTCCATGAAAAAATACATCCTCACATTACCTCTGAGCTGTCCCCTCTACCTTCAAATTGTGCCCCCTTGTTCTTGCACATCTCTTTTTCTGAAAGATGCTACCCTCTTGGACTTTGTTGATTCCCTTGAGGTACTTGAAAGTTTCTATCATGTCCCTCTCCCTTCTTTCCTCAGGGTATACATATTAAGCTCCTTTAGTCTTTCTTCGTATGTCTTCTGGTGCAGACCCTGCACCATTTTGGTTGCCCTCTTCTGGACAGCCTCCACTTTGCCTATGTCTTTGCGGAGATGGGGTCTCCAGAACTGCACACAGTACTCCAGATGGGGTCTCACCAACTGTCTGTACAGAGGGATAACAGCTTCCTGTTTTCTACTATTGATGCCTCTTGCTATGCATCCCAGTATCCCCCCAGCCTTCTTTACTGCCTTCTCACATTGCTTGTCCACCTTTAGGTCATCTGATATAATTACCCCCAGGTCCCTTTCCATTTTTGCTGTTGTCAGTATCTCACCCCCATTGTGTACCCTTCCATGGGTTTTTGTTTCCCATGTGCATTACCTTGCACTTCTTTGCGTTGAATCTGAGCTGCCATACATTTGACCATTTCTCCAACCTTGCCAAGTCCCTTCTCATCCTTTCCACTCTATCTTGCGTATCAACCCTGTTGCAGATCTTTGTGTCGTCTGCAAAGAGACATACTTTTCCTTCCAGTTCCTCTGCAATGTCACTTATAAAGACATTAAAAAGTCCCAGTACTGAACCCTGCGGTACCCCGCTAGTAACCCTCCTTTCTTCACTGTGGACTCCATTTACTACTACTCTTTGCGTCCTGTTGTCTAGCCAATTTTTTATCCAGGCTACCACCTTGGGGCCCACTCCAAGGCTGGCTAACTTGTGTATTAATCTTTTGAGTGAGACTGTATCAAATGCCTTGCTAAAATCTAGGTAGGCCATGTCCACAGCCCTCCTTGGTCTACTACTTTGGTCACCCAGTCAAAGAAATCTATTAGATTCATCTGACATGACCTCCCATCATGAATCCATGCTGCCTTGGGTCCTGTGCCCCACTGGCCTCTAGGTACTCAACAATTCTTTCCTTCAGAAGTGATTCCATCATTTTCCCTACCACTGAGGTCAAACTAACTGGTCTGTAGTTTCCTGCCTCTGTCCTGCTCCCACTTTTGTGAAGAGGAATCACATCTGCCCTCCTCCAGTCCTCAGGTACCACCCCATCCTCCCATGATTTGTTAAAGACAGTAGTCAGTAGTGTCACTAATTCTACCCTTAGTTCTTTTAGAATTCTTGGGTGAATCCCATCACGCCCCATTGCTTTGTCCACCTTCAATTTTAGTAGTTCTTTCAGAACCCTTTCTTCTGTAAATGGACTGGTATCAACCTCGTCTTCAGAGTGTTTCTCTTGTTTGGTTTAAGTACCTCCTCCTCTTCCTTTGTGAATACTGAGCAGAAATATTCGTTCAGTATCCCTGCTTTTCACTGTCCCCCTCTACCCACATTCTCTCCCCTTTATTAAGCCTCAGTATCCCTCCTTTGGTCTTTCTTCGCTCCCTAATGTACCTATAAAAGGTCTTATCCCCCTTCTTAACAGAATTGGCATCCTTTCCTCGGTTTGGGCCTTTGCTATTCTGACTGCCTTCCCAGCCTCTTTCTGCTTTAACTGATAAAGTCTCTGTTCTGCCCCCTTCTGTGTTTTCTTATATTTCCTGAATGCTATCCTTTTCTCCTTAACGTTTCCTGCCACCTCTTTTGAGAACCATAGCATTTTTTTCCTTCATTGTGTTTTATTGATTTGCTTTACACAAAGGCTTGATGCCTCTGTGATGGCTGTTTTCATTACTCCCCATTGTTCCTCCACCCCTACTTCTTCCCTGTTTGCTAGTGCTTTTCTAAGGCACTCTCTCATTTTCCCAAAGTCAGCCCTCCTAAAGTCCAATACTCTTGCTTTTGTATGGCTTGATTGTATGGCTGTGTTTATCGTGAACCACACTGTTTGGTGGTCGCTTGTTCCCAGATGGCTACCCACCTCTAAATCTGAGATTCTTTCTCCGTCCCCATTTGAAAGTACCAGGTCTAAGATTGCTCCCTCTCGAGTGGGTTCCATTACAAGCTGTCTGAGGCATGCTCCCTGTAGGGCATCAAGAATGACCCTGCTGTTGGATGTGCCTGCAGCAAAGGTGCTCCAGTTAACATCTGGCATATTCAGGTTCCCCCATCAACAATATCTCCCCTTTTTCTGCCATTCTAAGAAAGCCTTATGATTACACTATCTAAAAAATTATGCATGGATGGGAACACAGGGCTCAGAGATCTGCACTCCCACATGCAAATACGGATACCATTATGGACTGATGGGAGTGCAGGGCCTGGAGGGCCCTGTGCTGCCACAGGGAAATAAGTAAATAAGTATAAGGGAGGTCAAAAGGAGGGATAAAAAGTTCTACAGATACATCAGTGAGAGAAGGAATTCCAAATAGCGTATAATGAAACTGAAAGGGGACAATGGAGTTCTGGTAGTGAGAGATATCGAGAAGACGGACTTGCTGAACAGGTACTTCTGTTCAGTTTTCATGGTGGAAAGGGAGGATAAGGGACCGGAGTTGCAGGGAGAGGGGCACAGAGGTGAACTCTGGCCTGTTCAAGGAAGGCAGAGTATGGGAGGAACTGGATAAGTTGAGGATGAACAAGGCAATTGGTCCAGATGCTCTACATCTAAGGGTGCTCCGGGAGCTTATAGAGGAACTGGCAGCACCAAAGACAAGGCTGTTTAATCTATCACTAGACACAGGGAGGGTTCTAGAGGGCTGGAAAAGGGTAGATGTGGTGCCACTGCAAAAGAGTGGTGGCAGGGAGGAGGTGGGTAACTATTGTCCAGTCAGCCGTACCTCAGTGGTAGACAAGATTATGGAGGCACTCTTAAAAGAAAGGATTGCCAACTACCTTTCAGTCAGTGGTCTCCTAGATGACAGGCAGCATGGGTTAATGGAGGGGTGGTCATGCCAGATGAACCTGATCAAATTTTTTGACTGGGTAACAAGGATGATTTATCAGGGTGGGGCAGTGGATGTGGTCTATATGGACTTCTGCAAGGCTTTTGACACCATCCCTCACAGGAGACTGGTGAGCAAGCTGTGCAGTGTAGGGATGGGGCCAAAAATAACAAATTGGGTGGAAAACTGGCTTAGTGACAGATGCCAGAGGGTGGTAGTAAATGGGGTTCACTCAGGGGAGGAAAGGGTGACAAGCAGAGTGCCCGAGGGGTCAGTACTGGGGCTGATCCTCTTTAACATATACACTGAGGATATTGCAGAGGGACTGGAGGGGAAGGTGTGCCTATTTACAGATGATACAAAGGTTTGCAATAGGGTGGACCCTCTGGGGGGGTGAAAACAATAAGGGAGGACCTGATAAAACTGGAGGGGTGGTCAGACAGTTGGCAATTAAGTTTTAATGCAAAGGAATGCAGAATAATGCACATAGGGCACAAAAACCCAAAGGCCACATACTCACTGGGAGGAGAGGAAGTTTTGGTAATGGAGCAGGAGAGGGATCTGGGGTTTATCATTTCAGACAACCTAAAGTAGGCAAGCCAATGCAACAAAGTGGTAGGAAAAGCTGCCAGAATGCTGGCATGCATATGCAGGAGTACATAAAACAGAGGGCATTAGGTGTTAATGCCCCATACAGGTCCACGTTTAGACCCCACATGGAGTATGGGGTACAGTTCTGGAGACCTGACCTACAAAAGGATATTGATAGGGTGGAGCGGGTACAGAGAAGGATGACTAAAATGGTACATGGCATGCATCAGAGGACCTATGAGGAGAGGATGGAAGAACTTGATCTGTATCCCCTGGAAATGAGGAGGGAGGGGGGGATATAATTGAAACCTTTAAATATGTAAAGGGAATAAAGAAGGAGAGGGAAGGGAGCATCTTTAGGAAGAAAGAAAATCCAAAAACTAGATGGCACATTTTAAAGCTGAAGGGAGGAAAGTTCAGAGTAAACTGGGGAGGGCATTCTTCATGGAGCAGGTGGTGTACCCCTGAAACAGACTGCTGGAGGAGGTGGTGGGGGCCAAAATGGTAGGGGAGGTCATGGGATAACTACATGGGAATAAACAGGAGAGGGAGGGAAAAAAACCTGGAATTAAAGAGAGGATGGGTGTCTCCATTGGTGGGGCTGCACGGGGTGAGGTGCAAAGTGGTAGGTCCAGGAATACCTAGTTGAGTACAGCTGGACCTGGTGGGAAAAGTATCAACTACATTACGAATGTGATGCAATTTGTCCAATGGCAGATGAATTTCCATAGCTATAGAATCTAGGCTGATGCCAAGGAACTCGAGAGGCATGACAGGACCCACAGTCTTTTCCTTAGAATGAGTAACAGCTAGGTCATTGAAAAGATTGACAAAGGAGGTTATGCCAGCAGCCAGGTTTGCGGTAGGACGATCAATGAGGAGAACATCATCCAGAAGATGTGTAACAGCGGGACAATGACATACATTAAGCAATACCCAGCAGAGAAATTCAGCGAAGCTGTCAAACAGTTTAGGACTGCTTTTACAGCCAAATGTCAGGAGGGTGGCAAAGTAGACATGGTTCTGCCATTGACTTCCATAAAGGTGCCACAGAGAAGGATGAATAGGAAGATGTTTAAATGCATCAGTGCTATCGACTTTGGCAAGCCATGAACCTGGTCCGAAGTGTTTTATAATTGAAATGGCATCATCAGTTCTTGCGTATGATAGTGAATACTGGTCTGAAGGAATGAGTGAGTTGATGCTTGGAACAGCCGAATTGCGAGGAGCTGAGACATCTATGATTAATCACTTTTTGCCGGAGAACTTTCTGGTAGTGATTCTTATGGAGTTGATCTGAATACTGGAAAAGGAGAAGTAATGAATGGACCAATGATGAATCCTTTATCCAGTTCAGCCTGAATTAATCGAGAAGTAATGGAAGGTTCCGATATGGCTGAGCGAAGATAAGGACAAATGATGGAGTCTGAAAGGAGTACAGAAATTCCAGTGTGGAACCCATGAGTAAAACCAAATATGAGATGGAGAGTAATTCCTGGAAAAGAATAAAGTGCCTCCAGAATTCGAGTTAGAATGGAAATATTGATTGGTGTGGAAGGATGGTTCTGTAGTCACAGTGTACGTTTTGGCATTTCGGGCAAATGTAGCAAGCGTGGGCTTCTCTGTAATAAGTGCAAACGTGAAGCATGGTACAGCCTAAGGTAGGGACACTGTGAAGGAGCCGAGAAGCAGGGGAGATGGTGATACAATTGCCAACATGAACCAGGCTGGAGCTAGAAGAGAACATAATGCTAGAAGAAGCGCATGGGATGGGGAAAGGAGGAGGTGCTGCAAGCATCGGGGGCAGAGAAAGCCCAAAAAAGAAATGGGACAAAGGGAAAAGAGAGTGAGGGGGATGCACCAGCAAGAGAAAATGGTAGGAGAAGAGGTGGAGGGGACCAAGACAAAGGAGGAGAAACAAACACCAAATGTAAGAGGGGAGGGGGAGGGAAAAACAAACCAGAGCAGCCACACAAGCCACGCAAGAGCCCAGGGGAAAAACACTCCATAAGCAAGGGAGGTGTGTTACTACTGGGCTTATAAGGAGGTTGTGGGAGGATCTATTCCCCACATTAAACCTCGGGCTAGCCCTCCCAATGTCCAACAGCTATCAGCTGGGGCAGTACACCCACACAGCCATAAAGATGTACCTTGTACGTCCTATTAGAAATGATGCTAGAATACTGGAGCTCCGGTGTCTTTTCTAGTAGTGACCTGTAAGATCACAAGATGAGTTTTTAGCTTGTGATTCTGCAGGTCTACAAAGAAGCAGACAGAATGTGACTGCAGAAAGCAATGTTAACACATAATTTTCCTGCTTTCATGTCTGCCCTGCTATGTGGCTTTGTGGAGACAGTGCAGCAGGGCAGACGGACGAGTACAGTGCTCTGCAGCTTTAGGCATTTTTAGGACTTCAAAGTAGCAAATCAAGGACTAAAGTGCCCTAAGGAATATTTCTAATGTTTTGGGTTTGTTTTGAGTATTTTGGGGAACTTTTATTTTGTTAAAAAAGTTAAATGTTTTCCCTTTTTTGTCAGTCTCTGGCCCAGGTATTCAAAACTATGTGCAGCGTGCAAACCAGTAGCATGGGAATAGCACAAGCTTAGCATGGAGCTGCAATATTCAAGGGACCGGATGGTGTGTGTTAACGGCAATAGCGTGGGGCAAACCAATAATGTATGCAAGGGGCAAAGTGAGGGGTTGGGAACCAGCATACACGAGCTACGGGATATTCAGAGTGATAGCACCGCACAAGACCACATAGCGCGACACATAGCGTGCCGCTAGTACTGCCTATAAAAGGCTGGTCTTATCCCAGGGCAAACCACAGAGGGGGAGGGACCAGACCAGGAAGTGACCATGGCAGCAGTGCTGAATGCAGTGTTGCTGCACCTGATGGCAGCAGTAGTGGAGGAGGATGAGAGGGAGCATGGCCAACATGGGCCACAACGCAGGCCAAGGAGACAATATGTTGCACACTGGTGGTACCGGCCCAGAGTCTCCTTCGAGACCCTGCCAGATGAGCACATCGCTGGCCAGTACAGGATCAACAGGGGAATGTTAAGGTAGCTATGTGAACTCCTGCATGAGCAGCTGCAGCCCAACACCAGACACAGCCATACCATGACAGTCAAGGAGAAGGTGACAGCAGCGATGTGCTTCCTAGCCACAGGGACATTTCAACGACCAATGGGGGACACCATAGGGGTATCGCAGTCTGCCGCCTCACACCTCCTGGTCCAGTTCCTTAGTGTTTTCCTGCCACCTGCTGGTAAATTCATAGTATTCCCCAGCACAGCAGCAGAGCACAGAGAAACCATGCAGCAATTCCATTCAGTTGCACACCCACAAAGCGATACTTGGTGCCAGTGAATGCATCCATGTCCCCATCCATACATCACCTGGTGATGGCAGTGAGGTGTACGTAAACAGGAAGTGGTACCACTCCATCAATTGCCAAGTGGTGTGCGATGTGACTGGGAACATCAGCAATGTCTTTGCACAGTACCCCGGCAGTGCCCACAACGCCTTCATCTGGCACCAGTCCCGGCTGTGTCAGGCCTTTGAGGAGGGCAGAATACCCAGTGGGCACCTAGTTGGTGAGTAGCAGCATGCAAGGCATGCACACACCACAGCAGGGGTGGGAATAGGCAGAGGAATGCAAGGAAGGGCGTCAGGATAGAAATACAGGTGGTGCACCACAGCAAAGGGCAGACAGCAGAACAGCGACACTAACAGGTGCACATTTCTCAACAGGGGACAGCGCCTACCCCCCTGTGACCCTGGCTGCTGACATCAGTACCCCAGCCGGCCACAGTGACTGATGAGTGGTACAATGAGGCACACGCTGCCACTAGGAGCATCATAGAGAGGGTGTCTGGCATACTAAAGATGCTCTTCCGCTGCCTAGACAAATCAGGCATTGCCCTACAGTATACATCTCAGAAGGTATGCCGTATCATCCTATTCTGTTGTACGCTCCACAACATGGCAATGAACCGTGGGATACAGGCACCTGAACCTGAGGAACAGGCTGACAGTGACCCAGAGCCAGAGGTCAGGGGGATAGTGGAGCAACTCGAGAGGTGAGATCCTCGCATGGCCCACAGGGCCCTGGACCACAGGGCTGGCATGATCAGGACACTGTCACAGACCAGACAGTGAGTAAACACAGCACAGCAACCAGAACAGTACAGTGTAAATGACTTTATTACGTGCAGACAACCACAATGGTGAGGACCACCAACAAAGCATGTGCACAACACAGTGCGAGTGAATGTACATGGGATGGCAATGTGTACTGTGTGCCGTGCAGAACATGCAAGTGACCATGGTAGACAGCCATGGCATGGTGAAGCGGGTGATGCCTGCAGTGCCTGATATGAGGTGGCAGGGTGGGAAGGGCTACCATGGCTGTGCATGGGTGACCGTGCCAGTGACTGTGTGTGTGTGACTTGTGTGAGTGCATGGGTGTGTGTGTGTGTGCATGCGTGCATGTGTGCACATGTGGGTGTCATCTGTGTGCCTGTGCATGGCAGCTGTGCCTATCTGTGGTGACTACTACCATGCACATGGCAAACACCATGTGTGTGGGACATTGAGCCAGGGGTGCTCTGTGCCAAAGATATATTTGGGGAGGACCGCTGTGAGGCTGGGAGGGTGGTGCTCTGGCACCCCAGCCGACCAGCAGAGCCAGACAGGGTGGTAGGCCGGCCAGCCACAGATGGCACTGCTGGGTGCTGGCTGATACACCTGATGCAGTGGTGCTGGAGCCCGTGCCTGCCCTATGGCCATGTGAGGCCTTCCTGTGGGCCTGTGTGCCACAGGCACGCTGTCCCCCCTTGCATAGCCTGCTGACCACCATGCACCCCATGCAGCACTGTGGCGAGATCAACAACAGCAGCCGTGAGACCTGCAAAGCCACGGTCAAGCATGGCTACTGTGTGCCTCATCCTGTCCTCTGCCAGCTGTTCAGCACATATGAAGCCCAAGGCCACAGACTCCCGCAGCTGCGAGAGCTCATGTCGCAGTGCACACTGAAGGGCATGCAGGTCCACCTGGGCCTCCTGCTGGGATATAAGGGTGGCCTGGAGCAGAGGGCAAGATCCCTGGCCATCCGACTCAACGGCTGCAGGCACTGCCAATGCCAACCGGGGGTTAAGCCTGCTGCTGGACACAGTGGGGATGCTGTGGTGGCTGCTGTATGTCCTGCTGCTGCACAGTCCCTATGGTGGGATGTGTCCCCTGCGGGCCCTGCATCCCTCCCCATGGACGGCACCACATGTCCAGAGGTGCACACATGGCACCCACATGGCCCACCACCTGCTGGACTGGACTGCCTATGGTGGCATGGCTATCCACCCCCATGGCAGCTGTGTTGCGGACCCCATCATGCCCCACTCCTGTGCCGCCAACCACAGTCCCCTCCGCAGGCAGGTAGCAACCCTGGTCTGAGCCATCCGAACCAAGGTCACTAGTGACTGTCAGGAGGACCACCTGGCCATCACTCAGATCCTCCACCTGGGCATCCTCCAGGAAGTCACCGATGTCCAGGTCCCTGCCAGCACCGGAGTCCTCCCCCCACAGGCAGGTGTAACCCAAGTCCTTCTGCCTGCCACACGTGCTGCTGCTGAGGGTCCACACCTGGCACCTAGTCCTGAGGTTGATGGCATGTTGTCGACATCCACTGCCTCCTGCTCCAGGGCAGCTGCCCCAGCCACGTCCTGGTGTGCTGCATGTTGTGCACCCACCACTGCAGATCAAGAAAGGACAGTGTCACTGACCAGTACTTGCACAGTGTGCCACATCCACCACCAGTACTTGCACACCCTAGGATACATGCCACACTCCACGCACATGCACACCACACAGTGCAGTCCCAGCGACACAGACCATGGCCACATGCACACACCCCCATCCACAGTGCACATGCCTCATACTGATGGTTGTGGTGATAGCCCTGCACAGGCAGTGGATGCATGCAATACTGCCCCATGTGTACAGTGTGCACAGCATAACACCCCATAGTGCACACCAAGCACTGGGCCAACACTGACCCCCAGCACCAGTGCAGGCATGCCATGTAGGGTGCACACATGCAGATACTGACCTGTGCTAGATGGTGTGAGTGGCATGTCACACCCCCCCACCAATGACACCACCAATGGACACAGGGTGCAGTGTGGAGGCCGACAGGATCATCAGTGGGTCCCTGCCGCTGTTGCGTGGTCTGTGGCCCTCTTCCAGACCGTAGCCTATCACGGAGCCGTTGTGCCTCCTCCTCCTCCTTTTCCTGGCACAGCAGGTCACACCACCTTTTCCTCACAGCATCGGTGGTACGTCCCCATCTGCCAATGGCATTGACCCCTTCGTGACCTCGTCCCACATCTGTTGCATGACAGCATCAGTGGCCTTGTAGCAATGTATCACCTGCTCCCACTCCTTGACGCCATGGACCAGAGTCGTCAGTTCATCCTGGGAGAACTTATGTGCCCATAACCTGTCCTGCATGCTGCAGTACCTATGGGAGACATGTAGAGGGACACAGGTCATGTGCTGTGGCATGCCTGCGATGCATGGCACAGGCAGAACACTATGTGCATGCCACCCCTGACGCCTGCACTGACTGTCCTGTAGCGGCATAGCACAGGACCAGGCCAGCATGGGAGGGTACAGCGCACACTGCAACTGTGTGGCATGGCCACCCCTTTGTGCACAGTACATGTGCATGTGTCACGATGGACACTGCGGCCATACTGCATGCATCAGCCCCCATACAGGCACCGCACGGCTCTTGTCACTTGCAGGCCACTGTGTACCCCATTCCCTCAGGTGCCTGGCTACAACAGTGTGCAGACAGTCCACTCACAGTGGTGGCTGCTACTGGTGACACGGGTGTGACACACACCCCGGCTGGCTGGCCAACAGGCACAATGGCCACGTGCACTACTACACAGCACTGTGCTGGCAACTGTGGGCCTGCAGGCGTATGCTTTGTCCCATGCCTGTTCTCTGGCTGTACATATGTGCACACTGTGTAAGCCAGAGCCTAGTCACATCCCACTGCCATATAGCCAAGCCCCAGGCTGCTATACAGACCTGCCTGTTGCTGCTCTTCCTCCTGCGACATACTCCTCTGTGTTTGGCCTATTCGGCTGCTGCACCTGCTGAGTCCTGCAGTCCCTCAGCACAACACCGGTGGAGCACTGTTTGTCCATCTATAGTCCAGCTGGGCAATCCTGCCTGTTAGGCATGCAAATGAGCCAATAATGATAAGCTAATTGCACTGTTTCCCCTTTGGATACACAAGTGAACTCATTTGCATAGGCTGTTTGAATATGGGCCTTGTTAGCGCCAGGCAATCAGCTTAGCGCCATGCTAATGGTAGGCACCAGGGCTAAATGGTGTCCAGTGCCATGCTGTCCAGTTAGTGCAGTGCTATGTGGTATAGTGCAACATCCATGCATGCGTGTGTGGCCCTTGTGCTGTGCTAGCACCCCAGCGTAGCATGCTATAGAGCTGTGCTAGGTCATACAGCACGGCGCTACGCGCATGTGTAACCATGGTGCTCCAGGGTTGTGGAGGGGTTGGGCATGTGAACCACGACCACTTCTGGGTAATGCCACACTATACCATGTGACTGCGTGGCGCTAATGCACATGTTGCTGGAGTTCCCAGGGTGTGACACAGGCTATGCAGTAGTACATGTGGCAGGGTACCAGGTGTTCCCAATAATGTCTGGGAGGCATAGGCAGCATACAGTGGTGCACAGAGACAGGCACTGGGAGGATGTAGAGTAGCAAACCTGGTGCAGCTTGTGCAACAAAGGCACAGACGCCTGTTTGGGGAGGTCAAGGAGGGTGACCTCCCACGATGCCAGGTGTGGGCATCCGTTGCACGTTGCCTCACAGAACGGACGGGTATCATGAGGGATGCCGAGAAGTGTCAGCACCGCTACACAGACCTGCACTGCTGGCAACACCAACAGCCAGAGAGGTTTAAGCGGATGGTGCAAGATGGCACTGTGCCAGTGCCAGGTAGGTGCCGTCGCATGTTGCACACATGTCATGTGTCTGTCTGCCAGTGTGTGTGTGTGTGTGTGTGCACGCACGCACGGGTGTGTGAGTGTGTGTGTGTGTGTGCACAGGTGTGCTAGGTAGTTGGACACATGTGGCACTGGTTTGGGGGCATACAGTTTGGGCACCTTAGGGGCACTATGGTGCAGGGTGTCTGGGGCACAGTTGCCACTGTTGCCAGGTGCCACCCATGGTAGCAGCGGTGCTTGTGTGGTGCATGCTGTGTCCATGGGGGATACACAGTAGTCCTACCATGTGCAGCTGTGACACTTGGCCATGGCGTGGCTGGCGGGTCTGGACATTGCAGGTGGGATGACCTGCTACAGGACCATCCTGCAGCCAATGCCAGTGTGGTGCAGGGGTGCTGTCTCCTGGGTCTCTGTCTGCCTACACAGCTGTGTCTGCATCCAGTCACAGTGCACCTGTGTCTGACACTGTTGCACTGCAGTGCCACCTTGCCTACATGCCCTATGTGACTGGCGCACACTCCATGGGCCACGGGAGTCCTCTGTGTGGGTGTATCCTGTGTTCAGCCACTGTCCCTGGGCTGCCCTGTGTGTACAGTGTTTTGGGGTGGGGGTGCATCTTGCTGTGGTAATTGTGGTACATGCTGTGCATTGTGCTAATGCTGCTGTTACCTCTGTCCACTGCAGAGCAGATTGAGCAGCACAGCTCAGGGAGAGGGACCCAGGAGGTGTCCCGGGAGACATCGTGGAGCAGCCTGAGGTTGCCATCCATGCTGCAGCGGGTGCAGAAGAGCAGCCCTGAGACCAGGGGCCTGTTGCGTGAGTACATGTCTTTTTTCATTTGTGCTGTACCTCTGTTTTGTGTGGTTCCTTCACTGGTCTGCCATTGACTGTGCTGGCGGGTTGGCTGCCATAGGCAGCATGCCATTGCTGGTGTGGCATTGTGCTAGGTTGTGCACCAATGTTGCACAGTGCTGCCGATGTCTGGCTGCTGTGCCCTGTGGCAGGGGGTGGGCGGTATGGGCCAGTGTAGGCATGCACAGCTGGCACTGCCGTGCAGTCCAAAGTTGCTGCTGGCCAAGTTCAGCTGTTCACCTGGCATGTGCGGGTTCTAGCTTCAGGGCACCGTGCACATTGCAGTACATGGCCCATGTGTGGTGGCATCTGTTGGCCCACCCCTGCTGGTCCCCCCCCTTTGGGCTTGCATCTGCTGTGGGTCGGTTTGGCCCTGGCATGGGTTGGCCATTGGCTGCCCACCATGCCTGCATTGTGATGATCCTGTGCCCCTTTGGGTTGTTGTTGTGCTCTGCTTTCTGGTACATTGCTATCCGACTATGGGCAGCTTGTCCTGACATGTGGTCTCCCATGTGCATGTTGTTGCGTGGCCCACACCCACCGCCATCCTGGGGACCGCCTGTGTGTCTGCACTGTCTCACTGTGTGCAGTGCCGGGTTGGGTGGTGTAGATCGTCCCATGGTGTTGTTGAAGCCTGCGTATCCATGTCTATTGGGTACTGGGTTGTTGCCTGTGTCATCCAGGTCTGCCCTGTGGGCACCTGTTGGTTGTGCCTTCCATTGTGTTCCTCAGTACCACATGGGCATGGCTGTTGGGACATGCTGTCCATCCCTGTATGGCCACCTGTGGCTGCAGTGTGCCTCCTGACTGGTCTCCCATCCTCACATGCTCCCCCTTCCTCTTGTAGGTCCACTCCGATACTCATTGTGGACAACATGACCAGAGGAGTCTGAAGGTAGCGAGGAGCTCCTGTGGCAGATAGTACACCAGCAACGAACCATCATTGAGCAGCAGGTGGTGCTCACATCAGAGACACAGATGGTGGCCACCGTACTGGAGGCATATCTGCCGGATCCAGCAAGCTCCCAGCCATGATGTCCTTCATCACACCTTTGTTTGCCTTGCCCCCCACCTTACTGGACTGAGATTTCGATTGCTGCCCTTTTCCCTCATTGTTTGTGTACACATCCCTGTCCCCTCCTGTTACATTGCTGTCCTGTTTGTTTTCTGTCTCTGTACATGTGTTTTGTTTTTCACATACCTTGGTTGCTGTAGTTCTCATAGTCATAGTTAGTTGTAGTTTAGTCACCTTTGTAGCGTAGTATGTAGTGGTAGTGTTAGCATTGATAGTTGTAGTTATAGTAGTAGTAGTTGTAGTCATGGTTCCTGTTGTAGGGTATATAGTGGTTGTATTTGTAGTGTTTGCTGTAAGTTTCTCTCTGTTTTTGCATTTTGTATTTTCATTACATTGCTGTTTATTATGTTTTGTGTTGTTGTTCACTTGTTTGCCTGTTTCCTTTCCTTTGCGTTTGTCACATTATATATACCTTTTTCATACTTGCTCTGTGTCCTGTGTCAATTTTGGGTGCTTGGCTTTTACCACAGGGTTGTTCTGTTCTTTGGTTCTGTTCATGGGTCCTGGTGCCCTCTGGCCATTCCCCTGGCTGGGTGTGTATCAGTGTCTGGGTTCTGCACTGCTGTCTGCTCTTGGGGTCCCTTTCCAGCCTGTGCTCCTTTGTCTGTGGTCCAGGGCCTGGAGGCTCCATCTGCACTGTGTTCCTGTGGGTGTTTGCACTGCCTGCCTGGGTGCTATAGTCATTGCTGTCTTATTTGCTATATTCAGTGCTGTTCTATTCCTGGGCTGTTTTTGTACTGCACTCCCAGCCAAGTTTGCCCGGTTTCCTTGGCATGCTATATTCAGCTGGTTTATTCCTTTTGAATATGGCAGGCTATTTGGTCCTGGCAATTTCTGCACGCTGGGCAGGGCTGACTTAGCCCCGGGGCAAGATTTTGAATATATGGGCCTCTGACTTTTATTCTGGCCATGTAAGCATTTGTTTTTGCAGAACACTGTTGTTTTAGGTCCCTGTTTACATTTCACAAATGTATTTAGGGAAGAACACTGATATGAATTTTGGTTTTATATGCTGTCGTGCTTTTCAATTACTCTATCACAGTGTACTTTGCAATCCAGACCAGGACAGGGAAGGGAGGGAGTGTTGCTGCCATTTCAGGCGGAGTAACACTGTGAGAAGGCGGCACCATTGTGCTTTAATGAGATAGTGTACAGATGTTATGCTCTGCCACACCATAAGTGGCAGCAGTGGGATTCAAACGTAGAGCTCCAAGTTCTTACCTGTGTGCTCTAGGTGCCAGACAAAAACTTTAATGCCTTTTGTTTACAAGATGCCAAAGTGCTTTACAACCCAGGAGAGGGATGGGATAGTGTACAGTATTCCTCTCCTTAAAGAGTGATTCTCTACTATAACAAAACGCTTAAAGTCACTTGATTTATACCAATTATGATTTAACTTCAGTGTTTTCTAGTTTTTTTACTTTTCCCAGCTGTTGATCTACAATGTATTGCAGATAAAGCAGTGCTTATTTACAGAGTCTTTCAAAATGTGTGTAGCTCTTCCCTGCTCACCTCACAATTGCTGTTGGTGACATCAGGGTCTATTGTCATAGGGAGCACTGTGATGTCATAAGCAAGGGCACTGTGACATGAACAGGGGAGAGTACATGTTTTTTACACAAACATTTTAGCTAGACTACCAAGATATGCTGTAAACCTTGGAAAGGAACATTAAAATGAGAAACTATATTCTCTAGTAAATTGTAATATTGAAACATTATATTAATGAAAGTAGATGCTGAAGTGCAGAGCTGCTCTTTCAGACATATCTTAAAATACAAACAACAAAGTGGCAGATAAGGCACATATTATAGAGAGGTGAAGCACAAGAATGTTCACATACACACTGAGTGACAGTAGTGCGATTCAAACCTGGGGCTCTAGATTCTTACCTTAAATGCATTTTATTTACACTATCCCAAAGTGCTTTACAATCCAGGAGAGGGTGGAGAGCATTTATGCCATTTACACAGGGAGACACAAACAAAATATGGACAGATTAGGGAAATATTACAGAAATGATAAATACACACTTGTTTAGTCACACAGGGCTCTATTCACAAACATGGCCACTTATGCTGGAATTGAGCATTGTGGCAGGTGCGCAGTTGTGCATCCGTGGAGGTGCACAAAACATGTGGCATTCATCAACAGACTCATGTGTGGATGAAGTGGTGCACAGAAGCATGCTGGAGTGCATGGAATAGGGCATGGGAGGAACTGCTAGAGGCAGGAACGTCCCTTAACCCCACCATATATGGTGATCTGCACTGCCACGGACATGTAGCACTCCGATGCACAAGCATATTTATGAATGCAGAGTTGCCAACATGGCAACAGTGCCTCTGAATGTACAGGGTTGCAGCCATGGGTGCCAGACTGACAATGAGATGTCCATGCCAATGTCCCATGCCCCGCCGGCATAGGAGACATAAAGGAATACACCGTCTGATGTGAGCACAGTACATGTGTATAGGGATGTTAAGTATGTGTCATGGTACTGGGGTGCAGTACAGTCCCTTGTGTTGTCCATGCACCCCAGCTCTGGGTATGGTGTCAGTGCCACCACATCCAGCATGGCCCAAGGTCCTCACCCTGCACACATGTGATAGACCTCGCCAGGTGAATCACCTTGTAAGGGTATAACTGTGATTGGGTGGAAGTGGGGCTCATGCCCTGGCATGTGCCCCACCCCATCACCATAAAGAGACCATCGTTGCCCACCCCAGGTCCCCACCTATGTTGAGGCTGCCTAGCCAAAGGGGGTTGTGGTGCACAGGAGAGCCAGCCGGCTTGTGTGATCAGGCAGACATCTTGGTAGCGATCAGGAGCTGAACAAAGCCCAGAGTCAGACACCAGATAGTTACCACCATCCCATAACAGAAACTCTGAATGACCACGCTGGTGGTAGTATGTAAACCTTGGGGTGACCCCAATACTGCAAGCACTGTGGAAGTGTGAAACTGAGCTGTGCCTGCAGTGGAGTACTGTCAATGAGTATCCCTTCTACCACATGAATGGCTAATGCAGTAAGAATGTGTTCACCAAAGTGGCTGTGCTGTACAGGGAGGGAAGCAAGGGAAACAGAGGGACCAGTGTGTGTATCATACCTGGTATGCCACACAGAAGTGACCTACAGATACCACAGCTGGCATGCCACACAGAGGTGACCTATGGATAGGGAAGACAGGACATGTATCCAAACAGCTGGTCACAGGGGAGATATACAGTATACTGAACAATGCAAAGGGTGCATACCCTAACAGACAGATCTGCACAGTGATGTGCTGCAACAGCAGTCCAGTTTGGCTAACTATAAAGTATAGGGGCAGATGCTGTGTAGGTGTGTTAAGGTAGTGTACAGTATGCGATGGGATGGACACTAATCTGTGTGTCTTGTTGCAGGCTGTCTTAACGGCTGGGATTGTACACCCACATGAAGTGATGTTGCACCTAGATACACTGGAATGGCTGCTAATGAGAGAGACAGGCACAGACCCTGCCCACGGATACATGACCGCTACAACATATACAGCCACAGGGGCTCTGATGTTGAAACACTACACCTATTCAGGAGTGGAAAATTCTGGGACAACACCAGTGACAATGACTGTGTCCAGGGCAGATCCCATTGGGAAGCATGGATCATCGGAGGCCAGGAACTGGAGCAGGTGGCTCCATGTGATGCAGAGACTGGCGCCACTACCGCTGCCCCCACCTGGGATGACCACAACTCGGAGAGTCAATGAAGGGGCAGAGGACATTGGGGGTGGTAAACTTGGGGACTGCAGAATGGTGGGTTGGCTACTGCTATGAAGTGGCACAGCAGCACGGCCAGCCTCCCTGGCACAATAGCAGCGTGAAGTTCACATGGACACGCAACTGACCCCCACAAGCCTTGGTAATGACAGCATGCCCTGTGGTTGCCAGAACTGTTGCAGCGGCAGCACCTCCTGTGGGACTATCGAGATGACCACTGGCCAGAAAACACGGTGCATCGAGGGTGGGAAGACATGGCACAGTAGGATCACTGACAGCAATGGCCACCAATAGGGAGACATGGAAAGGGAACTGTTCCACCTCCTACAGTACCATAAGGGTCAGTGACTGTAGTCATGTACGACTGATAGCTAAGTGGTCCCAGGCGGAGAAGTTTATGTGCCATTGGGTGAAGATGGAGTACCCTCCACACACCTATCTCTGCATCCCAAAGGTGCTGTGGGACGAGACTGAATGGAACCAGAAGGACTGTGTGTACAAGGTGGCCCTGAAAATATCCATGCAAAGAATGAACTGGGAAGGATGCTGCACTGAAGCATCTCCTGGTGCAGGAAGCATGACAGTCCCTCATGGACACCATTTATGAGGGCTGACCATGATGAAGCACTATGTGCTGTTCCTGGACATGGTGGGCAGCAGAACACAGTATGCAGTAGATGCCATAGTGTCATTTGGCAAGCCCTGCCCCAAGCCAGACCCCAGTTACTTTTTGTTGCCGGACTGGGGACTAGTGCACTCCATCAGGCTGGACTGTGTCATCTGTGATGTCCAGGACACAGGTGGCTGTGCCAGAACACTTTGATGAGAGCAAATATTTGTAAGGGGGCCTCTGTTCACATTCTGGAGATTTGTTTATACTGTACCCCTAGATGGACTATTCAGGATACCTCCCTTGCTGTACCATAAGTTATGCGTACCATTGCTATGTTACTATGATTGGTGTGTCATATATTGCTGCACCTTCTTTTGTGTTATGCTGTTGGTATGGCCCTGGCAGTGCCTTTTGATGATGTATAAATATTTTACTGTTTTGAAGTGTACTGTGTTATCTGCTTTCTTACATGGGTACATATTTGGCTAGGCCCCTTGGGGATCCCCATATGAGGCACCCCATTTGGAGGACATGGATTGAAGTGGGAAGGGGATTCTGTGTTAAGTACAACATCATAGGGTAAGTGCACCAAGTGATGGGACAGCAGGTCCTTTGGAGGGGTACCCTTGTGCTACACTTTCACTGTGTATGATGTGTCATTGCACTGCTGGTGCATGGTGCTTCAGGGGCCCCATGATGTGCCCTGATGGTACACATGTGGGGGTGCAGTACCTATTCCCGAGTCCACCGGTTGCTAATGTCATGTCCACAGCCCACCACTACACAACAGGTTGCACTGCAGCACATTGGGGACACATGGCCTACATGGGGGATGCTGAGTACTGTGTGGTACGGAGAGTGACTACCACAGATATATGGTGTAGCATACCCCAGCATCCGATCATTCCGGGATGTAGAATGTGGCACTTTTTCTCACAGGGACCACTGCCCGGTGCAGTATAGCCTTCACATCCCTACACCTCTCTGGCATGAGTGAACCATGGGGTGGGAGCTAGGTACAGCTGCAGTGTGCTTTCAGGTACATCTCTGTGGGATGGCAGCAGCTGGGGCCATGCCCTGGGTTTACTGCAGTGGTCTGCCTGTTGTAAATGTGCCACATTCTGGGTACATTCTCATTTGGCATAAACTGCATTGTGCATATGCATTACACCGTCATGTACAACATGTGTCTGACATGCCCCTGTGTGGAGCTTCCCTGGGTGTGTGCACACCATGCTTACTCAAGCTGCATGTCCTACTTAAATGGAATGTGCATGTGATCCACAGGTATGGTCCTTCATGGTGCAGTTATGCAGTGTGTGGCATGCTATGAATACAGGCTACTGTGAGAAAGTGACAATAGTAGAATTCAAACCTGGGACTTCAGGTTCTCTCTGTGTGTTTTAACCACTAGGAAAAGCTGGGTTTTATAGTGTGCCTTTCATACACACTATCCTACAACATTTTACAACCCAGGGGGTTACAGAACATTGCTTGCTGTGCAGCAAGGTTAAAACAGCAAAGTAATTTATTAGTGGAGCATCCCAGAGAAGTTAAGCACACACTTGCTCAGAGCTGTAGTAATGGGTTTCAATCCTGGGACTCCTTGTTTAAAGTTCTGCACTCATAACAAACCATACTGCCTGTTAATCATGGCATGGATATACACCACAAGTTATCTTACAAGATATACTGTATAGCAGTTTGAATTTGCACCTGATATATTTTTCTTGTTGTCTCTGCCATGACTATTCACTCCCGTTAGTATTCATGCTTGGGTCACCAGCAAATAAAGGCTAAATTGTGATACTGTGCTGTCAAGCTCCAGTTTCCCTAATTGAAACTCTAATTGATCGCTGCAGTGGTATAAATACACCCTGACACACCCTGTATCTCTTTTTTCACTTCTTCTCAGTTGCTGATCGGTGTCCACTCAGTGTTTTGTCCTGACTCTATCGCAACATGTCATTATTAAAGTGGATTAAGTCACTGCAACCCGCGAAACGCAAGTATGCAGTGGAAGCACGCACCGTTTCTGGTGCAGATCTGGCAGAGAGTTCGGGGGTTGAGCTTGGAGTCGCCGCTTCTGTTGTAAAAGAGCTTGCTGCAGCATCCCCTCCACCATCAATGAAGAGTAGACCCTCTTCTTATTTCGGTTACACAGCCAAAGTAAGATTCCAAGTGGGGAAGCATGCAGCGGAGCAGGGGGTGATAGCTGTTGTTCGACACTACACTAGTACCACAGGCAACCGTATAAATGAAAGTACAGTCCGTACTTTCAAGTGCCATTACTTATCAGAGATCCAAAAGACACCAGACCCCACTGCCATGTCTCCCCTCCTCCCTTGCAAACCTTGAGGAAGGCCAATACATTTAGAAGAACATCTGAAACAGACAGTAAAATCGCTCCATGCTGACGGAGCAGTTGTTAATGTTGGTGTCATACACGCAGTAGCAGTTGGCATTGTCAAAGCTAACTGTCCTCAGTACTAACTGAGAATAGGGGGCACCTGGAATTGTCAAGCAAGTGGGCAAGGGGTTTCCTCCACAGAATACGATTCAGCAAAAGAAAAGGGACAAAAGCAGGGCATAAAATGCCAAGTGACTTTTTAAATTTGAAATCTGCTTTTTTATCTCGAATTGCGACTGCCTGTGCACAGGAACTGATTCATCCACAACTGGTGATCAACATGGACAAAACAGGAATCAATATGATTCCCATTTCACAGTGGATGATGGAGGTAACTGGCGCTTAGGTGGGTCCGCTACTGGACTAGGTGACAAAAGACAAATCACAGCAATGCTTGCCTGCACTTTAGAAGGCAATGCTGCCACTGCAACCGATTTATGAAGGTTGCAGCCCTGCATCACACTCTCAGCACCAATTCTCCAGTGAGTGGAATGTAACCCACAGTGAGAACCACTGGGCAAACATAGAAACCACCACATAATTTATTGCTGAGTCCTGGTACCTCACACAAAAACACAAAAAGCAACCCTTTCACTGCCTGATGATCAAAAGGCTCTCCTCATCCTGGATCTGTACAGAGTCCATTCCACTGAGGTAATCCTTAACCAATTGGAGGCGAATGGGATAATACCAGTATTCATATCAGCATCTTGCCCTGATGCACTCCAACCCCTTGATGTCTCCATAAACAAGATGTTCAAGGACTACCTCAAGAAACAGTTCACTACATGGTATGCAGGAATCATTTCCAAAAGATTAGTCGGTGGCAATGGGGACAATAAGGGTGCAGACCTCAGGCTACAAAACCTAAAAGATCACCATGCTTCCTGCCTCCAGAACAGCTATGAACAACTAGCTGCAAGAACTGATGACATTGTCTGTGGATTTCAGCAGTCAGGAATTCTGGAAGCGCATACCAACTGCCTCACTCAGGTAAGCCTGTGACAGAAGCCTTTGACAATATGCTACCGCATGCTAATAGGGACTATGGGGCAGTAAGTAAAATGTTCATCTTTTCATTTTCAAGGTTTGGTGCCAGATGCAGCACAGAAGTAGCCGAACGCAGATGGATGCAGATGTTATCTGATCAAGTCTTTTTTTCTGTTTTTTGAACCCCCCGACTTAAGTACTTACTGTATAATAAAGCACAGTTTAGATTTTTACATGCAATGAAAACAGTAGTTATAGACTTATTTACTGCCTACAATTACAATTAGCATACCCTAATTACGATGTTATATTCGCGCTCAGGTTATTTTCGTGTTTTTTTTTTTGAAGTCAGCTAATATAGCGAAAATATTCTGTTCGTGAATATAACCTGCTGTACAGTAATCAGCTCAGAGTCGGACTCTGCACACAGTGCCAGCCCTTGCATAATTGTTACGGTGAGCAATTATCAACTGCTTTTGCAAATACTATGGACTCAGGTGACTATTGCAACACCGCTTGATTTTCACACTTTCACACTTGTTTGGTGATCTGGTTTTCTAGTACTCTTCATAATATTTATTGATAATGATTATCACTTGATTTTGAGTAATTATATGGAGTATTTAAGAAATGATGTTGTTAAGCATCCACACACCCCTGAGGAAGCCATTTTGGGTGGCAATATGTAGGGGCTGTTGCTCTATGTTCCTTTATGTACACCAATGAATAACAATTTCTATAATGGACCAGTGTTGTGTGCAAAATGTAATTATCTGAGCAGCACCAGGTTGTGCATTGGCAAAAGAGTAATGTGCTCCAGGATGGCCCAGTTTCCAGTACCCTTGGTGGTGCAGCTGGTAGCACAATCAGAATGGTATTCCAGGTGGCCTGGGTTCAAGTCCCAACTGAGACACTTCCTTCCTTTCTCTATTTGTAGGTGTTCCATAAATATGCACACCACTCTTATGATTAAAATGTAATTACCTGTGCAGCACCAGATTGTGCACTGGAGCAAGAATAATGTGCTCTGGGACAGCCCAATTTCCAGTTGCCTTGGTGCTGCAGCTGGTAGTGCAACTAGAATGTTACTCTGGGTGGCTTTGGGTTCAAGTCCCAACTGAGGCACTTACTTCTTCTCTCCTGTTTGTACATTGTTATATTTAGTTAACAGCTGTTATAATGTGATGTAATGTCCTGATGTTATATTGTGTTGCTGCTATGTATTATAATTTATATTGTGTTGATTCTTTGTATTACTTGTTATCAGTTAACTAATTCTGAGTTGCTCCTGACAAAGGGATTTTCCATCTCAGTGGGCCTACCCAGTTAACAAAATCCAATAAATAAATAAATAAAATGGTATTTAGCCCACTGGCAGCCCATCTCTTGCTGGAGGGGGCATATATGCCAGCTCACCCAATGGACTATGCTGGTAGAAGCTGCCATGTACTCCAAAGGCTGGAGGAATTCCAGACTAGGTCCAGTTGCAAACCTGATATGACAGTGCAAAGGATGAAAGATGCAACATCCTGTACAAAAGCAAGCGAACCCATGCTCAGACAGTGTGCAGTTCTGCTCTGATGAATCTGATAACCTGTATGGAAACCAGTTCAACTTGGCTGTCAGGTAACCGCCACTTATGAGCATGTGCGTATTGTTGAACATCTTGCTGCCATCTCAGCAGGTGGTATTCTAAACACCTAATCACACCATATCATCCTGACACCATACCACGGCTGACGGAAGGAAGAAAAGCATATCCAGTCTTTATCTGTCTTCACAAGCACCTAGAAGCAGGGGCCACCTACAGTGATGTACCACCACCAGGAGGAGCGCACTTCCATTTGCCTGAAGATGTCTAAGTCCAGAGCCAAGCCAGATAACACAGCTATTTTACAGACTGACTGTGAGCCCTTGCCAAACAAAATTGCTTAAAGCTAACAGCCTGTTTAACATCTTAAATCTTAGGCAAATAAATGGGACTGGGTGCAACTGTCACTTGAGACGGAAGGCTAGGAGTTACAGAGAAGTGTGCATATAACTGTTGCTAAGAATTGCTAACCTGTTACTATCTGACTCTGCTTGTTGCCAAGTTTCATTCACTACAGAAGCCAGCTTACAACCATATACCACCTCATACCAACTTTGACTGATGAGATTTGCAAGAATACATTTATGAACTGTTGCAAGCTGCAAAGAGGCAAATTCATCAGAACCTCCCTCAGAGACTGTTACCTACAAGGTTGTACTACTGTATACAGATTGACACCACTCTACTTGCATAATTACTTACTTACTGCCATTATAACCATCTTCTTCTTTTCGAGTCTTTGTTGCTTAAATAAAATGCCAAATGAATAGCTTCTATTGAATGATATACCATGGTTACTTGGTCTATTCACACAGTGATCCCCCACAATGATGGCCTGACAGCACTGCAGCATTTTTCGAATAAGTGGAAAGTCCAGCAGCCCCACACACACACACACACACACACACATACACACATGCACGCACGCACGCACACACACACACACACATACACACACACACACTCACACACACACACGCGCACACACATACACACACACACGCACACACACGCGTGCGCGCACACACACACACTAACTCAGCTGGCAGAACTTGATCTTAAACTCAGTGCTTTTTCCTTAAAAAAGTGTTTTTTCAGCAGGTGAGTGGAGTTGCCACGGGTACCAAGATGGGTCCCAGCTTTGCCAATCTGTTTGTTGGTTGGGTGGAGGAACAGTTATCACCTTCACAGGGACTGTGCCCGAACTCTAAAAATGCTACATAGATGACTGTGTGAGGGCCACCTTCTGCTCCAGGGAAACCCTATAAGTCTTCTTGAACAAGTTTACCACAGTCCATCGATCCTTTCAGTACACTGCCAAAGTATCCTCCTCCACACTGCCTTTTCTAAATACCAAATTGTCGGTGCAGCACACTGGTCTGAAGACATCAGTTTATTACAACCCAACTGACTCCACAGTTTTCTCCTCCACAGCTCCTTCAATCCTAAACATGTTAAGCATGGTTTGCCATATTTGCAGTTTCTTAGACTATGCAGGTTATGCAGTGAAGATGATGATTTTTCTGAGTAGGCCCAAATAATGCAGTTTTGTTTAATTAACAGGAGAGATCCTAAAAGCACAGTGGACAGAGCACTCTCCTGGGTCAGTAACATGCCCCATAACCTTGACCCCAGAGGAAGGATACTATTACACAACGCATTCCACTAGTGCTTTTCTTCCATCACAGTACACATTTTCTTCATAGGATCATCACTAGTAACTTCCCTAGTTTGCAAACTGACCCCACATCGGCACTTCCTTTACAGAACCACCCACTGCCTCCTACTGTCGACTACCCAATCTATGGCATCTCCTAGTAAGAAGCACATGACATACTCTAATAATTCCTGCCCACCAAGCATAGTCCTTTGGGCTAAGCACCTCAGACAGGGGTCTACATGCTTCCACAGGAGAGAACAGACTGCTGCCACACTCCCGAGCCATTGTTTGAAGATGTCCTCTCATAGCCCTTTGGGCTAACAGTGCCTCAGACAGGGGTCTACACGCCCATGGTGAGAAGAGCATGCTGCCACACTCCCTGAGTCATTGCTTGCAGGCATCCTCTCATAGCCCTTTGGGCTAACAGCACTTCAGACAGGGGTCCACATGCTTCCATAGTCAGAAGAGCCTGCTGCCACACTCCTGAGCCATTGATTGCAGGTACAGCCCGGACAGTGTTCCAGGAACTCAAGGCTGCATGGCTGTCTCTGTAAATTTTCTAATCTTTCTCTTGGGACAGCTCTTATTGGTCATCTGTGGACCATGAGCTCCTTGTTTGGTTTCACATCCTGCCAGGCATATTCAAATTCCTCCTGACTGGACTATGTCACTACCATCGGCCAGTTCGTTTAACCTTTTTCCCTAATCCAGTATTGCCTCTGATTTCTGGTCTGTTTTAATACTTAGTACAGAATTTCTTCAGTTTAAAGTGTAATTTTAGCTGTTTTCCATTTGCAGATTATATTGTAAAGTTACTGAGGGCAACAAGACATGTAGGTTGCAATCCTCTTTCCACTGCTTTCCCCTAACACTTCTAGTCCTGTGTCATTCATACTTAAAGCAAATTATCTACGTCCAAACATTCTGTGGTGTGATCTGAATCTGCAAGTCTGTAGAAAGCCTCTACTACTCAACCCAGAATGATTTCCATCTCCCTCCTACTGACACCCCTCCTGGTTCTTACCCTTATCCCAGTCTCCCCCTCTACACCTATTGCCACTTCTCTCTCTACTTCCCTTCCAGATACCTCCTTCATCCTGTCAATCACCCCCACTGCTCCTCTTGTAAACAGACCCACTTTCCCTACTACCCTCCAGCATCTCTGTTTTCCTTCCTAGTCACTTTGCTTTCTTAATTTCCTTATCTCCTTCTCTCACCCTCCTCCATCTCATATTTCCTACTCTAATTACAAAGTCCGAAACTAAACTATTTAATCCTTGCCTCCTCCTTCTTTCATCAAGGAACATCCACCCCAACCCTGATCCTACTTCTTCTCCTACCCAGTCTCCTTACCCAAACAACATGTCTCCAAACCCCACTTCCACTACATACCTTCCTAATGGGTTGAAGCTCCTCCACCTGAACATCTGCAGCCTGCCACCTAAAATTGACCTCCTATAAACTCTCATGATTTCACACACCCCTGACATCCCAATTATTACCAAGACATGGCTCAAAAAAAGCATCCCTGACAATGCCATTGCTATCCCTGGGTATTCCCCTGTCTAGACAAGAGCGATCAGGTCATGGAGTGGGAGTGGCCATGTATATCCTGTCCTCACTGCAGTTTACTACCACCCTAGCTACCTCATCCCAGCTACCTATGATGCCCTTGTCATCCACATTGCCCTTCCTTTCTCAATCCCAGTCTTTGTTGCTGGCATCTATTGCCGCCCAAGCATTCAACCCTCGATCATAACTGAACTCTTAGCCAATAACACCTCCTTCTCGCAATCTGGTGAACAGTTCATAATGGGTGATGTGAATCTATATTGGTTGTCTCCCAAGTTAAACAGACTACACAATGATGTCACTGCTCTAAACCTCACTCAACTTACACTTGAGCCCACAAGCCCTAATCCTAGAACACAAAACCAAACCCTACTTAATTGAGCACTCCCAACCCACCCACACCCCATCATAAAATCTGGTCTCCTCCCTGATGCCCTTAGTGATCACAACCCTATTTTCATTGTAGGTAAGTTCCATCACCCCAAACCTCCCCCTAAAATCAGCTCCAGTCCTTTAAATCCTTAGACCTTACCCCACTCAGCTCTGCACTTGCTTCCATCAACTGGGCCCCCCTCTCTACTGCCATTTCTGTCGACCAAGCCCTTGACTATTTTAAGGATAAATTCATTGCCACCTGGAATGCCTTTGCTCCTTTCAGAAGGACCAGAGTCCGTGGGTTTCACCTCCCCTGGACACCCCCGAACATCTGGCCTGCTTCAGGGAGCGTGATTAGGCCTGGAAAAACCCTAATTTACTAAACATCCAAATGACTATGCCAAGTACAGAATGATATATAATTCATGTACTAAAGCTACTAGACTGGCTAAGACCGATTATTGCAATTCTTCATTCCTGAATAACATTAACTCTCCATCTAAATTCTGGAGGGTAGTTCATGCCCTATTCTCTCCCCCTTCCCCCTCCAGTTCTCAAAATAAATAACTCCCTAGTTTCTGACCATGGCTCCATGGCCAATGAATTTAATGCCTACTACACCTCGTGCACCACATCTTTTCTAAATTCCCTCTCCTCCTTGCCACCTACTAATTTCAGCCCTTCACCTCAGCCAGTGCATACCCCTTCCCCTTTTCCTTTTCTACTATCTCCTCTGATGAAGCTCTTAGTGTCCTCCTATCCCTGAACCCCTCTAAAGGCTCCTCACCAGATGAGCTCAATCCTGAACTTCTCTAGCATTCTGCTCCTGCAATTGCTTATCCTATCTCCCTAATCCTTAACCTCTCCTTTATTTATGCCCAAGTACCCTCATCCTGGAAACATGCTGTAGTCTTTCCTCTCCCCAAGGGTGGTAACACATCCACTCCAGGCAACTATCACCCCACTTCCCTCCTTCCTCCCCTTGCCAAACTTCAAGAACATTTAGTTCTCTCTCAACTATCACTCTTCCTCTCCAATTCCTCCTTCACCCCTTCCAATCTGGTTTTGGAAGAATCACTCAATAACCACCTCTCTTCAGCTTACTGACTCTGTCCTTTCAGGGATGGATGATGGCTTTATCACCTCGGCCATCTTTGTCGACCTAGCCAAAGCTTTTGATACTGTTTCCCACCCCCTGCTTCTTGATTCCCTCTCCTCAGCTGGCCTTGCTCCATCAGCCACCAACTGGTTTAAATCCTATCTCACTGACAGGACCCAATCAGTCAGACTCCTTGATTCCATCTCCCCTCCACTCATAATCAACACTGGTTTCCCTCAGGGCTCAGTGCTTGGTCCCTTACTCATCTCCATTTTCCTTAATGATCTTCCAACAGACTGCTCATTCTCATCTATTCACATGTATGCTGATGATACTCTCTTATACAGTTCTGGCAATAATCCTGCTGCTGTGGAAACCAGCATGACTTCAACCAAGTTCAGCTCTGACTTGCTTCTCACCAGCTTTTTCTAAATGCCAAGAAGACAGTTTTAATGACCTTTGGCACCAGGCAGAGACTGTAGGCTCCCGACTCTACCCACCTTCCACACCCTTGATGGGACCATCCTGGAGGACACCTCCTCATTTAGATATCTGGGGTTTGGCTGGACCAGCATCTCAACTTCTCTGTGCATATCGATGCTATCCTGAAGAAACTGCACCCCAAGCTTGGTGCTCTGTACAGGAATCATAGCTGCATCCTGCTGACTACAGGCATGAAATTGTCCAGAAGATGATACTCCCCATCTTTGACTACTGTGATGTAGTCTATGGTGCTGCTACCAAATCTTCCCTGACCAAGTTGGACCTCTCTCTAACTCCTTCTGCCACTTTGCTCTTGATTCCCCTTCCTGCTCCTACCACTGTGAACTCTATCACTCTCTAACCTGCCTTCCACTATCTTACAGGCGCAGCTCACACTGTTTCAAACTACCTCCAAATTCTGGTTCGAAGTGCTCCCCTCCTATCTACGCATCTCTCTCCCTCCACCTCCCCCACCCACTCTCTCAGATCTAATGCGGCTGCACTTTGACGGTCCCTCACCACTCCAGCCTCATGAGTCAGACTGGTTTCACTCATTGCTTCCCTAAAATCCCCTCCCCCCTGAAATATGACACTCCTCCTCCTCCAACTATTCCCTTACTTCTGCCCTACAAAATTATAGACCTGTGTGTGTAAATAGCTGAAAGTGCACTTCAGGTTCTACTTGTGCTTTAAATTGATGAAACCTTGCATGTGTACTGTGTGACTGCACTATTGATATAAATTGATCTGGAGCCCTGCAGTGCAAGCAGAAAGAGGAGCTGTAGTCTTTTGGTAATTTACTAAAGACTACATCTCATTCACTTGTGGGGGAAAACTGTGTTTAGTGTTCAGGGAATGAGGAAACCTATCTAGCCCACTTAACTTGGTGGTTTTAAGCATAAATTAGCAAAAATTGAGCATTTTTAATCCTATGTTCATTTCTTGATCCTGGAACTCATTCCGTGTCACAGGCATAGTATTTAGCAGTGACCTGCAGCAAGCAGGGTGAGCCGCACAGGGCAAGTGTTCAATGTCATGCATGAAGATGGGTGCTAAGACACACGTGTCAGTGCGTGTTCACATGTTTGGATGGTGTGGAGGGATACCTGAATATTGTGTCTATCACTAGGTTACCAGGAGGTAAGCCATCCATCCATATAGGTTTTTATAATAACAAGATATGAAAGATCTGCCTTAGCAGGTTGTACAATCAAAGACAGATATTATATATAAGTATTGATAATATTGGGCCTCATATAAATCAATCTTGGTTAATATATCCATTTATTGGCACACAAATGTATATAAATGAAGGCATAGTAGCCCTTACAACTGGTGAAATTGCAATAGCATGTATCCTGTGCAATAATTTCTGTCTGGAAAGTAACCCAGGCTTTGAAGGTCTAAAATGTAATGAATGTCATGAAAACGTACTGTTAAAAGAAAAGGTAATTGATCTCCAGAACACAGTAGACTGACTAATGCAGGATAATATTTTGCTTAACCAGAAAATTTCCCTCTTAAACACACAACATAGTACTGTGATTAAAAATAAGGAAAATAAAAAAAGAATTAGGAAAGATGACAGTGATACAGATCAAGACTGGTATTTAGTCACTAATAAAAATATGAGCAAACAGGGAAGAAGAGCCATGGACTTTGCGTTGCCATTGCAAAATGCATTTGCCCCACTAATTGATCATGAGCCAGTCCCATCAGACTCTAACAAAACCAAGATGGATAGCATAACTAATTCTAGTGACAAGTGGGAAATTAGGACAAACACTAACTTATGTACAAAAAGTACACATAACCACTGCACAAATAACACTTGAAAAGGATTCAACTGCTACGAATCTGATTTTCCAAGTAAACTGGTTGCACACCTTTGATTTCTACACCACCTGTAACTTCCCCCTTGGAGTTAGATGCTGTAACTGAACACCCACAGGAAACGGTTTCAATTAAAATTACTGATACCATTACACCCAGACAGATATTTGTATTAGAAGACAGCATTACAAAATATATTGATGGTCAAGTTTGTAAAAATAATAAAGAAAAGTGGACCTGTTCTAGTTTCCATGGAGCCTGGATCAAGGACATTGAACAAATGGCTCCTAATATATTAAAAAATGCAGGCCCCAATCCTCGGTGGTGGTTCATGTGGGGACTAACGATGTGAATAAATTCACAATTGATGACATCAAAAATAGCCATGTCTCACTCATAGAATTTTTAGAAAATATAGGATGTGAAGTGATCATTTCAGAAATCTTACCAGTACCCAGAGCTAACATTAAAATACAAAATAAAATAAAAGCAATCAACGAATGGTTACGGAAATTGACAATAAAAAAACATATCGATTGTATAACACACTGGGAAGGATTTGTAGATAACTACAGTTTATTTAGCTGGGATGGACTACATCTAAGTAAGAGGGGTAGTATGGTTCTCGGTAAATGTACCCTTACTAAAATTGAAAAACATTTAAACTGACTATCTGGGGGCAAAAAGGGGATACATCAAATGTTGTTGAGTCCAACTGCCCAAATAAAAACAAGGCCTCTATTACATCTTATACCATTCTGACAAATAATGCTAGAAGTTTGAATATTACCAAATTGAGTTAACTTACAGCAATTGTCACTAGTAAAAGTACTGATATTATCGCCATCACAGAAACATGGTGGGATAGTTCATCAAAATGAATATTCCTGGCTATAATTGTATTCATAAAACTGAGTTAATAAAAGAGGTGGAGGTTTACCTCTACTTAAAAAATCTATTGCTTTCCAGGAAATTAACAATTCAGATGAAAATATAGAGGGTTGTTTTGTGCAAATTAGAAACAAATCTGGTAAACCACTTATCTTACGAATCTTGTATAGACCACCATCAGCTGATACATCTTATAATAATAATAAACTTGAGAATCTAATCACAGAATTAGCTCATAAATCAGACATCCTATTAATGGGAGACTTAAACCTGCTCGGAGTAAATTGGGACCATTTAACAACAAAATCAGGTTGAATGTTTATTTTGGATATCTTTATCACTCTAGGCCTACACCAATTGGTAGGAGAACCAACAAGGGACAAAAATATATTGGACATAGTTCTGACTAATCATGATTCAGATATAGATAATATTACTATAAACTCCCCCCTCAATAATAGTGATCATAATATAAAACTATTTGACATAATTATTTCAAAAGGCTGTAATAAAACCCCTAATTTAAGGTATAATTATCCTAGAAAAAATTATGAGGTAATTAGATCTTCCCTGGATAGTCTCAGTTGGGTCTCATTATTATCTAACCTTATGGTCAATGAAAGTTGGAACTTATTAAAAAATATTCTACTTGATTTAGAATTGTTATATGTCCCAATTAAAAAAATCAATAATAATAAGGGCAAGATCCCTCCATGGCTCACTCCAGTAATCTTAAAACAAATAAAAAGAAAAAGAGGCTGTATTTAAGAAAATGAAAAAAAATGAAAACTCTGTAACTACTTCTTTATTTAAACAAAGTTAAAAAGCGAAGGCACTCATTAAAACTGAAAGAAAAACACTGGAATTTAAACTAGCACTTTCAAAAGGAGATACAAAGGCATTTCACCTATGTTAACTCTTACAAAAACTGGTTAACCCAATTTCTAACATTCAGAAAGATGGTCAAGATATGCATGATACGTTAGAATTAATAGAACTCTTTAATGAGTACTGTGGATCAGTATTTACTAGCGATGATATGATTCAACAGTCACCCCAACGCCCTACGTATCATTATGTATATAGTTCACATGAAGAAATTAAATCGGCTATATGTTCATTAAAAATAATTCTTCTCCTGGCCCAGATAACTTAAATAACTTCTTATTTAAAGAAATTATTGACCAATTAGTAATTCCATTGGCTATTATTTTCAATAAATCACTGATGACTGGGGAGGTGCCTAATGATTGGAGGAAGGCATATGTAGTCCCAATTTTCACAAAAGGGAATAAAAAACTAACTAGTAATTATAGATCAATTAGTTTAACATCTATTGGAAGTAAATTAATAGACAAAAAAAATTCTAAAAGATAAAATTGACAACAAAATTCATGCCTTAGGTGTAAATGACACAACCCAACATGGCTTTCAAATAGGAAGATCATGAACAACAAATTTGATTGCCTTTTATGAAAAGGTTAGTGCCAGCTTAGCTCATAGTACCCCAGTGATATTGTATATCTTGACTTCAAAGGGGCCTTTGCTTTAGTTCTCCATCTCTCTCTCTCTCTAGTTAACAAAATGATCTCTTTGGGGTTCAGCGATTATTTGACTAATTGGCTTGGCAACTGGCTAACAAATAGATCACAAAGTGTCAAAATGGGCACTATTATTTCCTCCAGCATCACGGTGGCCAGTGGAGTCCCTCAGGGGTCTGTGTTGGGCCCTATCCTGTTTGGTATTTACATTAGCGACCTCCACCATGGTGTCAATGGCCATACTTTTCACCTCCCATGCTGACTTCTCTCACAAACAAAGGGCTATATTGACAATAGAACTTGTTTGTAAACTGGACATGCAGCTGAAACAATGAATAATATAACAACATTTGTTTCAAAAGTATGTGGGCACTCAAAATGGCTCAAAAACCTGACCAGCACAGAGCAAAACCGGATTACCTGCTAGGAACCATGAAAACCTGATCACCAGGTTAAAAAACTTTGACAGGTGGCAACCCTACTGGTTGTATTGAAAATAACATGTACACTTAAGACAGAGTAAAGATGGGTGGTTGGGTAAAGTCCCCAAGACTCCGCGCTGAAGACCCCGAAAACCGAGCCTGGGCACTAGGTAACGAAGTTTATTCCCTTTCCTAGTTTCAAAATGTATGGGATTAAGGATTTTCTGAAAAGCACCAGGTATTTATAAACACAACTCTTTTAGGTTTCGTTTCGGTAACTTGTTTAGTTTTATGCATCCCGGTCACCTAGCTTGAATGATAGATACATAGTTCATGAAGCGCACTCCTCGTTCTTGCTTTCGTTTCCAGTTTCTTCGGTGGCTTTCGGATTTGGTTCTGCCGGCGGAGGTGTTGGCGATTCGCGGTGCCACGTGATTTACTGGAAATGAGTCAGCGCGGTGGGCGGCTCCTCAGAGTCTACAAATACTGGGTAGCGAGGCGGCGGGCAGCAGCTGAACCTGGGTGACAGACGGGTGCACAGTGGGGCAGAGCAGTCGGAAAGTTGCACACCAGGCTAGCAAAATACCAGCTAGGAGGAACAGCGACGCGGTTTACACACAAACACTACACATACATACAATATACAGAAACGTGTGGGATAAATACTGTATAGTTTATTGATCTGAAGGAAGGAAAATGACAGCAGAAGTGAAGGAGAACTTGAAGCGTTGCAGGAACTACATAACACGGATTTTGCGCCCCACGTATGTAGTGGGGTTTATGACTCAGTGGTTTTCTGAAGGTAAGAGAGTGAATGATATAGCAGCTTTGTCTACATTTCCTATAAATTGTTTGTGGCTGTTTCCTGAAGAGACCGAATATACAGCAAGGCAAATCAATCGTTGGGTCTCTCACAGTCCTCAGGCTCAGGGCGCTTTACAGGATACAAACTAGCTACAGTATATACAGTACTTCATAGGAAGACTGAAGCTGTGAAGTTCATTGTTCTGGTTGTAGTTTGCGTGCATATTCCAGCGTGCATGCTGTCATGTTCATAAAGTTAATAAACAACATGGGATGTAAACATGAGTTTGATGTTAACATTTTATTATTGCTAAAATCGTCTAGCATCATCTTCATTTGGGTCGGAGCAGTGAAATAGGTGATATGGTATGGCGAGACATACAGTTTTTATCTTTATGAGAGATCTGTGACCTCTTGACTCCTCACCAGTAGTGTAGCATTAACCAACTCCGGAAAAAGTGTGCATTGTATCCCCCCCCACACACACACACACACACTTGTGCCCTGATCTGTACTGGGGGCTGTCCCAGGTACCCTTCCTCTTACCAGCAATTGGTCCTAACAGATAGCCTATGTGAGTGAGAGATGGGCCCTTCGCCGTACCTTTGCAACAACATGGGGGAGCCCTCCTGGCTCATACTAAAGCCCAGTTTTATGCTTCTGGCACAATCCCAGACGTCCCACCCATTCAAAACCACCCTGCGCACTCGAGAAGTGAGATCATACAGACAATGTAATGGTAATACCAGCCGTTCATGGAACTGTCCCACACCATCCTGTTCCTACTGGCGCCCCTTCTAATTATCCCAGTACACCTACCTGTATTTCTCCAGTAGGAGAGGAAACATGACATCCTTCCCTAACCCCCCATACTAGATGTAGGACACGTCTGGAGGCCCTCGACAGAGGCCAGCCTCCTGGCAGGCTAGTGAGGGCCCCACTTGGACCCACACCTTGGAATCAACAGTTTATCTTGTTTTGGTGGCCATACCCAGTTGGCAGTACCATCCACAGACAGTTTATTACACACACATAGGGTAGTATCCATTTGGTACACCACCTGCAGATTTTGTTAGGGATCCATTAGTTAGGCTAGCTGTTGCATGTATGAGCTCCCTCAGTTGCTTTCCCCATAGGGTAGAGTGGTTACTCCCTACATTTACACTCCCTAAAGCCAGTGTTGGGTAGTAACTGTTACTTGTAACTAGAGACTGTAATCTGATTACTTTCCTAGGTAACTTGTAATAAATTACTTTTAAAATTAAGTAATAATTGTAATGCTATTATTTTTAGCTAAAGTAACTAGTTACTGTAATATGGATAGAATAACAGATGGTCATCCATCTGTTATGGTTACTATAATCCATTAAGGGGTTCCTGTGACTTCATAAACCTCAAGTGAAGCTCAAGAGGTTTATGGCATCCTGAGGTCGATTGTGCAGGTGTCTTGTGATGTTCAGGTTTCAGTGTAAACAAAGGCTGCTCAGCTGACTGCCTGCTTGATTTATTACAATGTTTGGGTAAATAAACTGCCTTCTGACAAGCACTGTATGAGCACACATCATCTTCACCTAGCACATTGAATGCAAGTTGCCTACCATTTTTGCCTTTTTCACAATAGCACATTTATGCAGCATTTCATGGCTGTGAGGTGTCATTTTATGTTGCTTGCGCATGTGCAGAAACATAGTGCCATCATCGGAGATTTCAGAAGTGTGTCACCTCCTCCTCCAATTCAGTCAGTGAGCTGGCAGGTTTGGCCCTGTAAGCCAATGCATTTTGGAGCTGTCTATAACATGCTCCAAAATGCAGTAGCACTCCCCAGTTGAAAGGGCTACGCTTCAGTGAGCAGAGATAAGGCGTAGCTCCCCACCGCAGCGTCTGGCGCCCCGCACCTACTGTGTATCCGGCCGGGTGCCCAATCCCTGTCAGCTGAGCTGTGTCTCCCCAGCTGTAGGTGCCGCTGAGAGCCACCCCAGCATGGCAATCAGTCCTTTGGCGATGGGGGTGCCCAATCCCCGTCGGCTGGGCGCCCCAATGTCCTTGTGCCGCGGCTGGAGCCCACCCCAGCATGGCAAATGGTCCTGACGTCTTTTTAAATTTTTCGTAAGCAAGCGGTCCCTTGGTCGTCTCCCGACCCCCTCCCACAACCCGCACCCACCCACTGCGTGCCCAGCCTCCCCGCCCCTCACCCCATACCTCCGGACTCCGGTAGCAGCGATCTTGGTGGACCGGGAACACGTCTGCACTCTTCAAAGCCGACCCGCGAACTGAGGAAATGCCAGTAAGCTGTATAATGGGCTAGATAGGAAGTCAACTTTATTGCATATCTCAGTCATTTTGGGAATTTTGCACCAAATTTTCAACATGGGTTTTGGGACCCCTTCTCATGAATGATGTCACTGTCATGGCATTAGCCGGGCCCGAAGGGTGATTTCGTGCAGTGACTGCCGTCACCCGCCGGGCCCTGGATGTTTCATCGTCGAAGAATCACATATTAGTGATATAAATTCAAAAAATGACTGTTTTACGAGCGTGCGTTGCGCAGTTCCTATGCAGGCTCGTAAGTTCACGAAATTTCAATATTTTCACTCCAGATTTTCAACATTGCCATTTTACCACACCTTCTTATGAATAGTACAGCTGTCATTTTTCACATCTCACCCAAAATGTGTTTCCGCCCATGTAGCGCAGGATGGCGCAGTCGGTGTGCGAAATCAATGTATGGGACAGATTAAGAAAATCACAGTGACACTGTTCATGAGCAGAGGTCTTAAATGGCTATGTTGGAAAATTTGCGAAAATTCCTAAAATGACTGTTTTATTTAGCGCAGCATTGCGTAGTTCCTACGCAGGCTCGTAAGTTCGCAAATTTTCAATATTTTCACTCCATATTTTCAACATTGCCATTTTACAACACCTCTTATGAGCAGTAGAGCTGTCATTTTTCACATCTCACCCAAAATGTGTTTCTGCCCATGTAGCGCAGAATGGTGCAGTCGGTGTGCAAACTCAATGTATGGGACAGATTAAGAAAATCACAGTGACACTGTTCATGAGCAGAGGTCTTAAAATGGCTATGTTGAAAATTTGGTGAAAAAATTCTAAAATGACTGTTTCACGGTGTGCGTTGCACGGTTCTCCTTGCGGCTCGTAAGTGCATTTTCAATATTTGCACTCAATACTTCCAAATACCTAAACAGCACATAGAAGCAAGCAACATTCGGCATTGACAAATGCTTGTTTTTGTAGCCTTGCTGATATTCAGATTTTTGTAGTCACAGTGTCTAGGTATTGTGAGCTGCCAAAGCTACGGGTGGTGTAAACCCATGACACGACAACTGGAGCAAGGACATGCAGCCTTGCAATGTTTAGCCTAGGAATTTTGACCTAATACTGGTTTGCCCTCACGAGACCTTTAGTCTAACACGGTGGTTGCCACTACAAGGTAGTCTCATTTATCTCACCACTGCTTTCTACATGGTTACAGTCCACCGCTGATGGGTGTCGAGGTTGTTTTCAGTTGTCTCATTATAGAAAATATTTTTAGGTTGAATGGCTCTGTTGAGTTGTCATTGCGCTGGGTGTACCAATTGTTGCAGATCCAGTGTAAATCACTGGCCCCTCCAGTTTGAGCATTTCTTTGATCTCTAGAAAATTAAAATAAGTGTGCACACATAGCTTTCACATTTTAGCCTTCTTACTGGGTCCTGATAATTACTAACCACTTAAGGACTTCTCAGCTCATTCACTTCTACTTTCCAGACTTTATTCTTACATTACCTATTATCACTTTTTCCCTACAGCCTCCACATATTTTCTTTCCTCACATATATTTCTCATATTTTCCTTACCTGCTTTTTCTCTTTTAGATAATTCCTTAAGAAGACCTATGGTTGAGACATCAATTCTAACTCAGTTTTCTTTTTCAGCATGTATTTAATATTACCATTTTGTTCTATATCTGTAACATGTGCTGTGCAAATAAAAGTCAGACAACACCATTGTATTTGTCAGTTTATTATTAAATATATCGTTTTGCAACATTCGATATACAAATTGTACTACTTATGCACCTACATGGTACAGCTAAAAGTCGCTATATGAATTGATGAAATGTGTTTGAGGGGCAACAGATTGGCCAGTTGATGTACAATTTATATTTATACAATATATGTGGGCTGATAAACAGTGGAATAAATTCATTTATTCTCACTGCCGTGAGATAAACGGTGATTCTAATATTTATCCCACACCCTGCCATCAATCATCCCCATGCTGTCTGGACCTACTTTGCCTAATACTGTCACTGCTGCAGCCTGTCCCCAACAGTGCTTCATTTCAAACTGCCCACTCACTTCAAAAGTAACTTCCAGCTACTGATCATACCAGACTGATAGATGCAAACATAATTTTTTCACACTGCTTTCTCTACTTTTTTCAGGTCACAAATTCAACTACCACGTTGCAGTCTATTCCCCTACCTCCTCACTTGCTTAGTCATCACACCAAACATTCTTCAAATGCCACTCCTCCTTGTAATTGGCAAAATAAATTAGTACCCAACACCAAGAAAACAAACCCACACACACCCACTAACCTTACAAAACTAATGCTGTCTCCTTACACACACACGCTCCATTTTCATTTTCTGTTCTTCAGTGACACTGCTTGTTTTACTCCCAGTTTTACTTGTCTCTTATTCGCACTCACTCAGGTTCACCCCACCGCTGCACTTCACTCCCGCGGCTCCAACCACATTAATGCCGTGTCACAATAAAATATTTTTTTCCTTTTTAACGTGTTTAAAACAAGAGGCTACATGCCTCCACTTAATCCGCCAGTCCTGCCGACACCGCTTGCTTACCATAGCTGCTGTTTTTTCTTTTCTTTTTTAAAAACTTGAACACTGCACCAATCAGCAGTGATGTTACGATGTCCACAACACCGTGTCTTTAGCAACCCTCTTCAGACACACAGCGCAAAAATATAGTACTACCAAATAGACCATGATGCATAAATAAATATAAACAAAATTTTAACAAACTAACTTAAAAGATCCCAGCCTATTGCATAAATGTAACATGTGATGGGGAATCTGTTGCATACATGATTTATCTTCATTCGAGCAGTTTGACTTCGGGCACATCACTTGTGGCTTATGCCACTCATGATATTACCCGATGTCAAACTGCTCTCATGAAGATAAATCATGTATGCAGCAGTTCCCCATCGCATATCCCCTATATAGCTAGCTATACCACTGCTTGTTGTCAGTCATGGCCCTCTATAGTAGTCACTGTGAACCCCGAGGAAATCGGGGCCAGCATAGCTGTTGTAGGGAAAAAGGCAAGTAGTCCATCTACAGGCAGGGCTCAGTGCCTATTTCCACCAACACCACATGTGCCAAACTGCCACAGCAGGCTGCTTGATCATTTGTCTACCCCCACCTGCCAGGTCTGTCACCATCACCTGGCCTATCTGAAAGAAAATCCTCATCGAAGGAGTATGTACTGGAGTGCAACAAATGTGTTGTGTTGTGTGATCATTTGATTGTAAGTGACACTGTCTGACTTCAGTTGTGGCATACTGGCAGTGGCATAACAGTCGTGATCCAGAAAGTGCAGTTTCCACCTAGGGAAGTCGGGGTGATCACTGAAGGCTGGCTAGCCTTCAAAAAATTATCAATCCTGTGCAAGGCAGTGAGCACTCCAAATGACAACTTCTGAACTCAGTTATACATTGATAAACTCATTTATTGCGAGTTCAATGTTAGTTACACCCACAAACAAAAATATCTCAGTGCTTCACCCAAACCTCCTGATGAAGCCCTTTTGGGATGAAGTGCTGAGGTATTCTTTGTGGTGTAACAACGTGGAATCAATAAATGAGTTTATTGATCTACTAATTGAGTTCAGAGTTATCATTTGGAGTGCTCACTGCCTTGCACAGGATTAAGCATAATAGTCATAACAGACTTAGCTATTAGCTTTTCTGTCTTACAAGCCATGCCCTTTTCCTAGGCATCTCCCCTCCTCTCTCAAGTTCCTACTTTCTCCCTCCTACAAATCCTTGCCTTCTGGAAAATCAGTATAGTACATACACTTCTTATCTCGACCATTGTAGTTTTCTTCTTCATCTCTTTTTCTGTCTAAACTGTTATTCGTTTTTACCTCTCTGGACCTTTAGCTCCTTGGCTACTCACAACTTGACTCTATTGTATCCGACTTATGTTTAAATATTTAACTGCACTTTTATTGTACTTTTGTAATTATCTCTCTCATATTTTGTATCTTGAATTATTGTTGAACTCGCACTTGAAATTCTTTTGATCTTGTCCCAAACTGTATTTTTATCTCATTGAAAACTGTATTATACCTGTGCCCTTTATATTACATATTGTTTTACTGTTTCAAACTGTTTGTTGATTATGTATCCCCTCTTGTACCCTCCTGGGTCATCCTTGAAAATAGGCATTGCTATGCCTAGTGCACCTGCCTGGTTACCAAAAACAAACAAATAAATAAATAAATATAACTGTGTCTCGGTGGTAGTAGCAAGTCAAGGTTCAGCTGTGGGAAAGAGTGTTTAAATTGTTTATAGGGGTAAGCAGGTGTGTGCTGGTGGAATTTATTGTGTTTGATGTGGGGAGGATCTGTGGCTGGCAATGGCAAAGTTAGCATTCAGGCTGCTGTGGGGAAATGAGAAAAGGTCACCAAGGCAAGGAAGGGCAGTAGATCTGCAGTGTGTGCGTGTGTGTGAGTGTAGGGGGATCTATGTGAGGGTGGGATTTTATTATGGAAATTTAAAGAGGTAGTTGCGGCTCTTGCATTGTCAGGAGGAGATACTGGCTAGATCTGGGAAAGATTGCCAGGTGCAGAAGATGCAGCGAGGTGTATGTCATGGTGCAGTAAGGGTGGGATGTAAAGGGGTTGTTGTGGCTGGCATTGTCAGGATAAACGGCTGTGTGATAAAGATCGCCAATGGCACTGGCAATAGATGCAGAGTGTGTGTGTGTGTGTGGGAGGGTGAGCGTGAGTGTTATCAAAATCAAAAAGGTCAGGGGCAGCAGTGGCTGGAAAGTCAGGATTCAGCTGTGGGGGGATTGCGGAGGCAGCAGTAGATGCAGGGTGTGTGTTTGAGTGTTTTTAATAGAGCTCTTATTTATAGAAATGTAAAGGATTGTTGTGGTTGGCAAAGTCAGATGGGTACTGTGTTATAAATTAACAAATTCATTGTCTTTAGAATCTGTTTTATTTCTTATTTACTTCTTGGGGTTTCATGAGCACATAGTTAAGTTCACGAGTAACTAAAACCATGTTATCAAAAGTGATATAAAGTAATATGTTTACAGTTACAATTACTTTTTATATAAAAGTAATAGATAACTGTAACTGATTACATTTGTTTGAAAGTAAGTAGTAACTATAATTGTTTACTTTTCAAGTTCAAGATTATTGTGAAGGATAAAATCCATTGAGCAAGCTCATTTGCAAGGAGGTCCCTTATACAGCTTACCGTAACCAAAATCCCAAATACAGGGATAAAAAAGCATACAAGATACACAGTACACAGCATATGATATGATATCGGTCATGTAACATACACATAATGGCAATAATTTATGAAATAAAGGAATTAAAAAGTAGAAAGAATTAACAATGTGTAACATAAAAGAAAAAGGAGAGAGAGAGAGGGCATCTGTTAATGAACAGGGAAACAACACAAAAATGAAAGTGCACGATATTGAGTAGGCCAAAAATCTGGCAAGTTCAATAGAATAGGATAGGTGGGAATGAGGAGCAGACGGTGGTATTTAGAAACAGTGGCAGGATTCAGTTTCAATTTTGTTTACAATCCTTTTGAAGGCTCTTAGTGGTATTAAATTCTAGAGCTTTGAGGTAGCTTGGAGCTTGTTCCAAACCATGGGGAGTACAAAGCTCATGGATGCTCTGCCAAAGTTAGTGTGAAAGTTGGGCACTTTCAAGGCAATATGTGCACACTTCCTAAGTGCATAAGTGCTGTGCAGTCGATTGAGGATGGAGGCGATGCAAGGAGGTAACTTATTTTGGAGCGCTTTGTAAATCCAGGTATAGGTGTGAAGTAGTCTCCCAGTTGTCAGTGACGTTCAATTCACCTCCTTATACAAGATGCAGTGGTGGGTTCTGGCTGGAGCATTGGTTAAAAGGCAGATAGCGCGGTGGAAGAGAGTGTCTAATTTAAGGAGAATGGCAGGAATGTAGCCTGAACTAGTCTAATTCTAGAATCCCTCGAGAATAGGGATTTATTTCTAAAAAAGAAACGTAGTCTCATTTTTAATATTTTGAACAATACCTCAATGTGGGAGGAAAAAGAGAGGTGAGAATCAAGTATGAAACCTAAGTATTTCAAATTTTCCGCCACCTCAAGTGTGTCCCCTAAAAGAGTCGTAATGGGGATTAACGGGGTATTTGTGGTGCTAGCCTACTGTGAAATTGGTGGCTAAAAAGCATAACTTTGGATCTTACTTCGAGAGGGCTCTTGCAGTAGGTAATCACCTTGAGGACTGTGCCCCCTGGCATCAGGACCACATGGAAACTTTAGCCAGCAGTATCTGACGGGGGACTGCCCACCCGACGTCACATGGTGGATGTCAATGTGACAATATATAGCGCCAGTCCCGCGCCTGCCTTCCAGTTCTTTCCACGTCCGACCTGAACAGTCAGACCTCATGGAGATCGCACGCTGCAGTCTGACTGCATTATCGGATGAGTACCCATTTTCTTTCTTTCAAATTCAGACTTTATTTTCTTTTTGTGTGCATGTTGTCATCTTCAAATGTCGAGCACAAGAATAAGTGTGCTTTATTGACGCTTAACTACCACCTGAGATTTGCACTCCTCTGCCTCCTCCTTGGGCCTGGAGCACAAGGTCAAGGGCTGGAGGGCCTGTGCTATTTTAACCTGGCCACATGGAAGTGCCACCAGCAGGCTCTTGAGGCTCATTTACTGAAGCAACTAATGGCCACCATGGAGCAAGAGCTCCAAAATACACAGTGCTTCCACCTCACCCACCGAGTCGAAGCATGAAAAGAAAAAGAAGGAGAAGCATCATGACCAGGGCTGCTCCCCCATGCATCTGAAGCCGCCTGCGGGCCCTTCAGATGAGCGGTGGTCTTCCTCCTCCAGAAAGTCAGCCACCAAGGCCCAGCCAGCCCCACCAAAAGAGCAGTCCTCGGGCCCCCCACCGCCACAGGTCCTGGTGGTCGTGGGAGCCTCGGCTGAGGCCTCGGCCATGCTAAGACCCATCTCCATGGGGGTCTAATGCACTGAGTGGAGCCACTAAGCCATTCTTTGGGCCTCCGACAACACCCAGCTCAGGCTGTTGTGTCGGACTGAAGTTCCGCCTCGTCCGTTCAATCGATAAGTCAAGGGTCGGGCCAGTCCAACATCCACTGGGTCATTTTGGCCGATTAGTCGGACGCTGGCTCAGCCAACGCCCACATGACCAATCTGGTGTCGGGGTCCGGTGATGGCCCAGATGACCCCAGCTGCCGAACTCAACTCAGTTTTCCCAGAGGGTTCTGCCCACTGGGCCTCACCTCTCCACTGGATGTGGTGCCCCTCCACTTGCCTGCTGATAGAGAAACAGGAAATGAGAGGCTTCCATCAGGTGGCCTTCTTCCAGGCTCACGCTAGATCTGGCATCAGGAGCTAGCAACATCCTGGATGGTTCCCAGCCACTTCCTGTCATCAGGAGCTTCAGTGCCACGGTATGCCCTGTGCAGGGACCCTAACCTCCCTGGCCCTTTAGGGTTTAGTATCCCACAGGGGCTTCCATCAGGTCTTCAACCCAACTGTCCGACTCTCCGATGGGTTTGCCCTGTCAGGCCCGCCATTAGGGTTTCCTCCGTTGGGCCCTCCATCAGGATACCCTCTGTCGGGATCTCCTACAGGGATCTTGCCATAAGGATACCCGATGCCTCAGGTGCCAGTGTACAACATGCTGGGTTACCCCTTGTCAGGGTTTCAGATGCCAGGGTACACTCCTGACTACCCTCCACTGGGTTACCTGTCACCTTTTTCATGTGATGGGTTTTCCACAGCCAGGCTTTGCTGTGGGCTATCCCCCGGCTTATCAGTCTGCTCCTCCTCCTCCTCCTCAGCCTCAACCTGCAGTGGACTTTAGGTCCATTTTACAGTCTTGGTGGTCAGAGACCAAGGCCCAATAGGTATCAGAGTTGGACAGTCATCAGCCCCCAAGAGAGTCTCCTAGGAGCCCTGATGTGCAGCAACCGAATCAGGTTCCATCCTCTTCGCCTTAGCTGACACTGACCCCTGCAAAGGCCTCAAGTGTCGACCTGGCCTTTGGACAAATCGAAGCTGGAACCCCGGGATTCTTCCAACTCAAATCAAGACTCCGACTCGGATTCTTTGGAGTCGGTAGGGTCAGATTTTGAAACCCTGCCCATAGGGGAACCCCAACCCAAGGAATCCCCCAAGTCGCCCCCACAGGACCCTTCCTTCGTGGATCTACTCCAAAAAATAGTGGAGGTTTAAGACTGGAAGTCAGATGCCCAGGATCTGAAGAGGCAGTGCCTTGTAGAAGACCTGGACATGCAAGAGGCCCGGTCCTTACCCCACCCTGGCTTGAGCCACGTGAGGACCTGGCATCAACAATCAGGATGATGCTCTCCTATTCCAGTGGTGGCCAAGAAGGTGGACCATATTTACCATATGCCAGAATGGAAGGACCTCCTCAGCGTGCAGCCCAAGGCCAATTTGGTCATTATAGCGCCGCTCATGGCCGGTCCTCAAAACCCCAGCATATGAGTAGCTCGCCACCAGATAAGGAGTCTCATCAACTGGATCAGTTTGGCAGGAAATGTTATTCTTCCTCCACTCTGGTCATGAAGGCCCTTAACTGTGTTGGTCATATGCTGGTATACCAAAAATCTTTGTTTGCTGAGCTGTAGCTGGCCATTGAATTCCTTCTGGACTCAGAAACAAAATCCCTTTTGGCAAATTTGATCTATTCAGCCAAAATGGTCTGTAGGCATTCACTTTGGGTGACTTACAATGCAGTAGACTCATCTACGAGGGGAGCAGCCACAGCAGTCAGCCTCTGACGTTTCTCCTGGCTGAGGGTGTCGGGTTTGGCCCAGGACATACAGGCTGCCATCCAGGATGTCCGATTCTGGGGATCTGTTCTGTTCGGGGGTGATGCACAAGATATCATTACCACCCTGAAAGATAAAGGCAAAGCCCTTCAGTTGATACAAACCATGTACCAACCAAAATTTCAGACAAAGAAACTTTTTCAACACCAAGGTAAATGACAGTCAAAACAACAGCAGATGGCCCAATGTCAAAATAAATGTAGGGCACAGTCAGCCTCTGCCACTCCCTGGCCAAGTCCCAGAGGTCTTCAGGTGCAGCTCTCCTAACCCCCAGCATGACTCGCCATCCACCCTCTCCTCAAAATCTTGCAGGAGAGCAGGTGGGAGGAAGATTTGCTTGTTATCTGCCAGTGTGGTGGTGGTGACAACTGACTCATGGGTTCTTCAGTTCATAGAACAAGGCCACACTCTGGAACTCCTCACAAAACATCCAGACAGGCCCTCGGCCCAATCTAATTACCAGGTGCACGTCCCTCTTCTCAGAGAGGAAATTCAGGCTCTACTACAGAGAGCAATAAAACCTGTTCCGCACCAGGTAGGAAAGGGGTTCTACTCCCACTTCTTTCCGGTCCCAAAAGACAGGAGATTGTGTCCCATTTGGGACCTCAGCACTCTAAACGTGTACATAGAGTACAAAAGTTCTGGATGCTGACTCTCCCAGGTCTACTGCCCCTCCTTCACAAGGGTCAGTGGCTCTGCATTCTGGATATGCAGGATGCTTACCTGCACATCCCTATATTCGGGGCCCATCATCACTACCTTTGGTTCTCCTTCTGGGGGAACATTAACAGTTCAGGACTCTGCCATTTGGCCTTTTCTTGGCACCTTAGGTTTTCATGAAGTGCCTGGTGGTGGTGGTGGTGGCCCTGAGGCGTCAGAGCCACTGTGTGTTCCCTTTCCTTGATGACTGGCTTCTGTCAGCCCCATCGAGGGAGCAGCTGGAACTCTCCCTGTCTGCAGCCCTGGATCTGTTTCGTCAAGTTGGGATCACTGTAAACTTTCCAAAGTCCCAGCTTGTCCCTTCCCAATACCTGCAATTCATTGGGGCGGTGTTGGACACGGTTCAGGGTATGGCTTTCCTCCCTCTGGACAGGGCAGAAACCCTGCAAAAGCAGGCCTGTATGGTGGCCTCCAGCTGGAAGGTCTTGGCCAGGTCGATTCTTGGCTATTGGACCTGATTGCAGCAGCCACCCCACAGTGCCTTTAGCCAAGCTTCACATGTGAATACGCGAGTGGACACTTAGGGCACAGTGAGACCGGGTCGGACAACCTGGACCAGGTGGTCATGGTCTCCAATCCCATGCAGAGGGATCTTTGATGGTGGCAGAATCTTTCCAGTCTCATCAGGAAGTCCTTTTCAGTCCCTTCTCCCTCCCAGACCCTGACAATGGATGCATCAGGGACAGGATGGGGCACTCACTTGGGAGACCACAGGACTCAAGGCAAGTGGTCCCTAGTGGAGTCTTCCTGCATATCAGTGTATTGGAGATGAGGGCAGTGTTGTATGCTCTTCAAGCTTTCCAATATCTGCTTCTCCATGGTACTTTGCTAGTCCAGTCAGACAATATGTGTGTGATCTGGTATCTCAACAAGCAAGGAGGCATCCTGCTCATACCCCTATGCAGGGAGGCGATGTTGGTGTGGAATTATGCTGTTCTGCATTGGATTCACCTCACAGCCGTCCACATTCTGGGCATGCAAAATGACCTAGCAGACAGTCTCAGACACACCACCGAAGAGCCCTGGTGGAGCTCAAGCAAGAGGTGGTCAACTCCATCTTCAGCTAGTGGGGTCGGCCAGAACTAGATCTGTTCACCTCCCCATTCAATGCAAAACTACCCAAGTTTTGCTTGCTCGCTCCAGGGCATGGTGTTTTCTGGTGAGACACGCTATCTCTTTACTGGACAGGGAGATTCTTATATGCTTCCCTCCCTTTCCAGTTCTGCAGAGGGTTCTGCTGAAGCTACATGCAGAGGAGGCTCGCATGGTTTTGATTGCCTCTTTTTGGCTTTGTCAAGTTTGGTTTCTGCTTCTTCAGCAGCTAGCAGTGGAACCTCCGGTTCCCCTACCTCTCTTCAACAACCTTCTGTCCCAGGAGGAGGGCACGCTGGTACAACCAGGACTGAAGTCCCTTCACCTTCACATGTGGCACCTCAGGATATTGCCGCTTTGTGCTTTGGAGTCTCTTCCAGAGTGGCCCAGGTTCTCGCTGAGGCCAGAAAGCTGTCTACAAGGAACACTTATGCCACAAAGTGGAAGCAGTTTTCCATTTGGGCCACTGCAAAGGGTTGGGACCATTTTTCCTGCCCTGTTCTGTCGGTCATGGAATATCTCCTGCACCTCTACATTTCAGGCCTAGGCTATTCATCACTGAAAGTCCATTGTCAGCTGTCTCTGCCTACCATACCTTGGTGGCCAGCAGGACACTAGCACAGTTGGAAGTCTCAGAGACTTTCCTGGAGGGAATTTTGCACCTCAAACCCTGTGTGCAAACCCCATGCCACGGTGGAATCTTAATTTTATTTTGAAAAAGTTGACACTGCCTCCTTTTGAACTGGCTGGTTCTTGTGACATGCATTATTTATTGTGGAAGCACTTTCTTAATGGCAGTTACTTCAGCTCGAAGAATTTCAGAGCTTCAGGCCCTGATTTGTAAGAAACCTCATTTAATTTTCCACAGGGACCAGGTGGATCTCTGTACCAACCCTAAGTTTTTACCTAAAGTGGTTTCTGAGTTTAAGTTGAACTAGTTGATTCAACTACCAGTGTGCTACCCCGAGCATTCCAACTGGGGGAGAAGCACTTCTTCACACTTTAGATGTGCATAAAATCTTGCGTTATTACACTAACAGGACAAAGTCTGTCCAAAAAATGGATCAGCTGTTCATTTCTTTTGCACCCAAGAGGGAAGGTGCAGCAGTTACCAAACAATGTTTATCCAAATGGCTGGCAAACTGCATTACTTTTTGTTACCAGAAATATGGTAAAACCCTCCCGGAGGAGGTTGAAGGGCATTCCACTAGGGGTATGACTTCCTCTACTGCTTATTTCAGGAATGTGTCTGCCGCTGACGTTGTGCGGTGGCTACCTGGAGTTCATTCCACACTTTCGTAAAGCATTACAGTCTGGACATTGCTTCTACGTGCAGGGCAAGTTTTGGCCTAGCTGTGCTTCAGGGCCTCCTGTCTTAATTTCCCTGTGCCTTTAGCAGGTTTTCTTTCCTGCCTCCTGTGTTTCCATTTTTCTTCAGATTCACACTGCTTGGGACTCAGTCCTCAAGGTGATTACCTACTGCAAGAGCTCTCTCAAAGTAAGGTAGCACAGTTACGTAAGAACTTACCGTAATAGTAGATCTTCGAGAGAGGCTCTTGCAGTAGGTAACTTTTTCCTCCCCCACCCCATCCCCCTGTGGTATTTCTGCTCTTTCTTTATGGGCTCATTCTGAACTCCAGGAACCTCTTGTTCTTTCTCCTGTCACACCTTGTCAGAAGTCTCCGGTGGGAGAACTGAAAGGTGGGCTTGGGGACCGCTCACTATATAGGGCCATGCTGACGTTGGCCATGTGACTTCGGGTGGGTGTTCCCCTATCAGATACTGCTGGCTAAAGTTTCCATGTGGGCCTGATGCCAGGGGGTGCAGTCCTCAAGGTGATTACCTACTGCAAAAGCCTCTCTTGAAGAACTACTGTTACAGTAAGTTCTTACGTATCTGTATTTTTGTTGGCATTTAGCAATAGTTTTGAAAATATTAGGTTGTTTTGGAGCTTGTTAAAGGCAGATTAGGTTGCTGGGCAGTACGAACTTGTTCAAAAGATGGTTTTGATGTGTATAGGACAGTGTTGTCTCGAAAAAGGTGAATTTTAGGGTCAACTATATCTTTGCTCAAGTTGTTCATATATATCAAGAACAGGATGGGACCCATAATGGAACCCCATGGTACCTCTATTATTAGGGGAAGTTGTTAGGAGAGGGTTAGATTCATTTTAATTTGTTCCTGTCTATTATCCAGATAGCTGGCAAACCAGCAGACTTCAGAATCTTGCAAACCTACTTCTTTAAGGCTGTCAAGCAGTAGGGGATGATCCACAGTATCGAATGCCTTGCTAAAATCCAAAAAGACAGCACCAGTAATGCCATCCACAGCCTCAAGCCGGTCACTAGTGACTTTGGCTAAGGCAGAGGTAGTGCTGTGTTGAGGCCTGAAACCGGACTGGAGTCATCTCAACAGCTGATAATTTTCGAGAAAAGTCCTAATTTGTAAGCTGACCAATTTTTCAAGAATTTTTGAGAGGGCTGGCAGAATTGATAGCGGCCTGTAATTATTTAGGTCACTAGGATCTCCTGATTTAAAAAGTGGTAAAATATGAGCTACCTTCTAATCCAGTGGCACCATGCATTCTGTCAAGGACAGATTGAATAAATGAGTAATTTGACTAGTGAGGAAGCAACAACCTAACTTCAGGAAGAAGGGGTCAATGTTGTCTGCACCTGCATTCTTTTTTGTATCCAACTTAAGTAGTCAGACTTCTCCTTGTTTGTAGGTAATGTCTGAGAAGGCGAAGGATGTATAGGTTGGAATGTAAGGCAATGCAGCTGTCTGGAGAGAAGGATGTAAGGTGGCTGACTCTGATGAATCGGCGAAGCCTGCTGTGTCAAAATTATTTTTTCAGTTTTTTGACTATGGTGTCTTTATCGATTATAGGTGTGTACCTTGATAGTTAATAGAATGGGGAGGGATGGGAGCTTGGCCCTTCAACTACTTTGAAGGTATGCCAAAGTTTAGCCAAGTTTCCATTAGCCGATTCTAGCATGTTTAAGAAGTAGTTCTGTTTAGTAATTCTGACTAGTTTAGTGCAGGCATTACGGACTGTCCTAAATTCAGTTCAATCATCTGGGGATTTTGTCGTCTTGCAGTAGCCCAGAGTTGGTCCTTTTTAACAATATTGATTTAATTTCTAGATTTAATTTCTAGATTAAACAAAGGACAGGAAGCTTTTCACTCTGCAGCTGATTAGTGGTGCATCGTTATTTATAATTTCACTAAGAGTGGAGTTGAAAATAGTTAGTGTTCGTTTATGTTTGGGGCTAGAGTAAAATTGTTGCCAATTAATGTCTCTTAAGTCTCTTGGGAAGTTGTTTGAGTTGAACTTCTTGAACAGTCTTTTGTAATTACTTTACTAAAGTTAGTAGGTTTAGGTAGATTCCTAAACACACTACAATGTTGTGGTCACTGATGTCACTATACCAGACTGCTTGATGCAGAATTTTATGGGTCTGTTTGACAGGATGACGTCCAGTAACAATCCTGACATATGATGTTTGGGACAATGCCTTATTATTTCTGTTATGATATGAGCCAAACCCATTTAATCACAAAGATTTTAAGGAAACTGATTTAGCAATAAACCAGTCCAGGTTTAAATCTCTTAAGATTAATGTTTCGTTAGAGTTAACATCAAGCAAGTGGTGAAGGTAGGGCAAGACATCCAGTCCCACTGATGGTGGCCTGTAGCAACCCAATATATTTATTGATTCGGCAGCTGAGATGGATAATTTCAAAGCTAAACACTCAAATTCTTTAGGTTTAGAGATGTTTAGGTTTAGAGATGGATTTGATAATTGTGGCACTAAATTTCTTGCTGACATAGATAGCCACCCCACCCCCTCTGGAAACTCTATCGGTGCAAAAAAGGCTGTAAGATGGTAGTGTCAGGGCTTGATTAGAGGATGATTTTTTTAACCATGTTTCTGTTAGAATGAGTATATCTGGTGACGCAAACCAAGGTTGCGGTTCAGTAAGCTTTTCTGAAGACTGCATATATTGATAAGCATCATCTTAGGCCCTTGCTAAGTCATAGTCTGTGGAGTTAATTATGGATCTTCTGGTCCTGTATTGAGTTCTACATTACCAGAGCAAAGGAGAAGCATAAAAATTACTTGAAGTAGCCAGAATCTAGTTGAGATTGCATGAAATTTGTGTTGTTGTGCCTGGTTACAATATGTGGTAGCAACCATTTTATATGTGGTTAATCTTTTATTAAGATTTATTCAAAATACAAACATATGGTACAGAGAGCATTAGTAAGCATTTCAACAGTATGATACAAACCACTCTACAGCAGTGCATAAATGCAGAGTCAGTGTGACTCTACTAAACAAAATATTATTGCATTGTAAGATCTATTCAAACAACTAAATTAAATTAAGAGATATTACTGTTATAATCCATAATGTTATATTGCATTAAGAAATAACCATAACATTATAGAGCCCATAGGTATCACTGAGTCAAGTGGGTGTAAAAAGCAAAATAATCCTGCCAGCACAGGCTAAATTCATTCAAGCGGTCAATGGCCAGGTAAGAAAGGTGTTCCAGGGAAGCAGATGGAGTCAAACTATTAAGAATGCCAGTAAAGAAGGTATCTCTCGGCAGATTTCCAATGCATTAGAGTAAACGTTCTTGCGCATAAAAGCAAGCTCAACCATCTATGTTGGTATCTGGACAGTTTAGTATTTTGGTCTATGATACCCAACAACATATATTTAGTTTCAGTTGGGATATTGCAACCAACAATATTGGAAGCAAAGTGGTGAACCCCTTGTCATAAGGCCAATATTTGTTTGCATGACCATAAAATGTGTAGTAAATCTCCACCTGGACAGTTGCAATGCCAGCAATGATCATTTAGTGATAAGCGGTAAAGAATTTATGTGGTTCTGTACCATAAGTGAAGAATCTTATATAAGCATGCTACAAACATCTATAAACATATTATGGTGAAGGTTCCAACAACCTTTCCACTGTACATCAATTATATTAGAATGTAGAGCTGAATTAAATTTGGCCCTGGCCGAATATGATTAATCTGACAAGGTGTCTTTAGTTAGTTTTTAAATTCTACTAACCAGGCTGGATGCATTGATAATCCATGAAGTAATGTAGTTAGTAGAGGAGGATTGCACATTAACTTTTGGTAGCAGATGTGAGATTGCAGTACGGACCTGTAAAATTTCCAAAAATCCTGTTTGGGTATGTGCCATTGGCTTGTAAAGCAAAAGGATTGTAGTGTAGAAGAACCAGTGTTCACCATATCACCCAGGTAAAATACACCTTTATGCTTCCAGGTGTTGCAAAACAGTGGCTGACCGTCCAGGTTAACATCAAGATTACCCCATATGGAAGTATATAGAATAAATAAAGGATTTATTTTTAGCCATTTATGTAATTTAAACCAGTACTATACCGAAGTAACAATGGTAGTTTTTTTTTTTAATGTTTTTTTTTACAGGGGGCTAAATAAAAAATTGGTGGGAATACCTCCTGGGGTTAGAGAAGTTTCCATGGTTACTCATAAAAGTGTTTTAGAATTAGGTTTGATAAACCATTTTATGGTCTGCAAAGCTTGAAAGGCTGATAAATATGCCAAAAACCAAGGAAGTCCTAGGTCACCTCTAGACCAGTGAGCCCATAGTTTAGTTCGACTAAGCCTAGGGACATATCCCTCCCATACGAAATCCCCTATCATTTTGTCTGTCTTCGGCAGAAAATAGTCAGGCAGTAATAATGGAATATTAGAAAACAGGCAGAGAATTTTAGGTGTAAATAATTTTTATAGCGGCTATTTTGCCTGCGAAGGATAAATTGAGGGTTTTCCAACACTCTATGGTTGTTTTGATGCTATTTAATACAGAGTGGAGATTAGCTTCCCAAATCTTGTCCAAATTGGGTAAAATGTTAATACCTAAATAAGAGATATCTTGAGGGGTCCATCAAAATCCAAGAGGGTTGTTCATATAAGTTTACAAAATTGGTTCAAAGCTAATATCTCAGTTTTCTTGTAGTTCACCGTTAGGGCAGATAAAGTATTAAAAATATTCAATAATAAGCTTAAAGGTAATCAGCAGCAGATTTAAGTTTTCTAATAAAATTAATAAGTCATCAACATAAAACAACAAAGTGTACTGTATATTGCCTATAGAAATACATTTGATACTGCAGTAGATTGGCGAAGTGCAGCAGTTAGGGATTCGAGGGCTAGAATAAAAAGAAATGGGGACAGGGACAACCTTGTTCTGGTACCTCTAGCAAGGTGAAAAGGTTGGGATAGGATGAATTTGTTAGTACCTTAGCTGAGGGTGATGTATATAAAAGCCTCATCCAGGAGCAAAAGGAGTCACTGATACCCAGGCAGGAATGCATCAGGTAAAGAAAGTTCCAATTTAAAGAATCAGAAGTTTTTCGAAATCAACTGCTATAGCAGCTGCAGGAGATTTAAGAGATTTAACTTTATGCATAATATTTAACAAAGGACTAAGATGGTCGGAACCAATCTCCCTTTAATAAATCCCACCTGGGATCAATGAGTTAAATAAAGAATAAGGGGTTCAAGACATATAGCTAGAAATTTAGCAAATATTTTACCATCAGCGTTAAGTAAGGAAATAGGGCAATAATTGGAGGGGAGAATAGTATCTTTATGTTTTTTCGGAAGCACTGTAATAATTGCTTCAGTTGTAGATTGAGGTAATTTAGCTAAAAGAGTAGCTTCTTGAAATGCTTTACATAATAAGGGGCAAAATAATTTGACTAAATGGTTATAAAATTCTGTGGGGAAACCATCACCTCCAGGGGATTTTCCAGATTTCAGGAACAAAGAGCACTCTGAACTTCCTCTGTTGAAAATGGTTTATCTAAGGAACCCGCTATATCAGAAGGAAGGCATGGAAGAAGTAGTTTTCCAAAAAAATCTTTAATAAGGAGAGGTTGTGGAGTAGAGTGTGATGAATACAATTTTTTATAGAACAAATTCATAATCTGATTGATAGAGGGAGTGTCAGTACAGACACGTCCAGAGGCATCTTTAAGGTCAGCAGTGTGGCGTTCCATCTGTTGAGAATGGAGTTGGTAGGCTAATAGTTTGCCACCTTTCTCCCCTCCCTCCCAATATTTATGTTTAATTCTCTGCAGTGCTATTTCTGTTTTACGGGAGATTAGCTCTTTAATTTGCAACCGAAGTTGGAGAATTTCATAATGAATGGGGGAGTTAGGATCTGGGTGTAAAGAGGCTGAGTATTGAGATTCCTTAAGTTTTAGTGTATTTTCTAAGTTACTTAATTGTTGTTCCCTCATTCTTTTCCTGTGGGTGATGTAGCTAATAATTTTACCCCGGAGTGTAGCTTTAAGCGCTTCTCAGGCTATATCCATAGAAGTATCACCCAGGTTATTATGAATTAGAAATTCCTGTACTTGCAATTTAATCCAGGGCAAAATTCAGGGTCCCTAAGTAAAAAGAGGGTCCAAATGCCAGGAGGAAGAATGAAGGGGAGGGGAACCCCAAATCAAATGTATTTTAACTGGGGAGTGGTCTGAGATAATAAGGGGAAGACTGAAGTATCTACTATGTTTTCAGTAATTGTAGGTGAAGATAGTCAATAGTTAATTCGACTATATGACTTATGGAGGGAGGAGTAAAATATATATTCCCTGTCTCTAGGGTGGTGAAGTCTCCAAGTGTCTGAGAGCCCAAAATCTTTCATTAACAGAGACAGGGCAGCAAGGCTTCTTGGATGAGCATCTAAGAAGAAACTACTCCTATCTAAGTAAGAATCGAGAGTGAAGTTAAGATCACTGCCAGTTAATATGGGAGTATTAGTTAAATTAAACAAGGTTAGGTGTTATGCCAGATTGCAAAAAAATTTGCGTTCAGCAGCGTTCAGTGCCTCTACATTAACTAAGGTTAATGGGCCAGATGCAGTATTAAAGGAGGCAATCACCCATCTGCCATTAAGGTCTTGTAATGTATTAGAAATTGTCCACTTCAAGTTTTTATGAACTAAGATTGCAACACCATGCTTCTTTGAGACAGCCAAAGCCTCACGGACCTGCTCTACCCAGCCTCGTTTGAGTCTGTCATTGTATTTAGCAAGTAATTTAATTTCTTGCAAAAAAGCAATCTGTGCTTTATGTCTTTTAAGATGATTTAGAATTTGGTTATGTTTACAAGGTGCATTGAGTCCCTTAACATTCCAAGTATATAAAAGTAAGTCAGCCATTGGAACTGGAGCATAAGACAAATATAATAGATAAAAACGATAGCATAAGGGATCCAAGGCACCGAGCAATTAAAACAGTAAACATGCTGAGGAGAATGACAGAAACAATAATCCTAGCCTATGTCAAAATGGGGATCGGGAAGACTGTAAAAGATAGAAATACCAGAAGGGCTCTTAAAATCCAGTAGTTTGATATCTCTCTATATATATATAAAGTAAGCAATAATAATATTAATAACCAGAGATTTGGAAACAACCAACACAAAACCATCTGGGATGTGCAGGGAGGTATAGGTTGGCTATAGAAAGAAGGAAATAACCAATACCTCCTCACTACACACCAGGTAATAGATTAAATTAAGGAGAGGGATATAACAGTAAAGGTCCATTACTTCTTAAGAAATACTAAATATAACAATATAACACTATCAGTATTGGAACAGTGTTAACAAAGAGTTATGATTAAAGAGATCCACCAAGATCAGCCCCTGCACCTGATAAATAGGTGCCTTATCACCACCGCATTCCTAAATTGTGCAGATGTCCCAAAATTATGCAGCAAATAAAACATTATATCCCTCATAAAATTAATTAAACCGGGTCCTAAGGACTTCCTGGTTGTAAGTGCCACCTACGCTTTGCCCCTGTGCTCACTAATGTGATGACGAGATTCTAGGGAGAGCGCAGAGGCATGCTCCATTATAACCAATGGGCAGCGGCTTTTCAATCTTTTTTAATATTATAATGGCCACCTGGTAATGAAACGTGGGCACCAATCAGCTAACAATAGGTACTTAAAAAATTATCTGGATTATGTTATCATATTATCATGAACAAGCACTTATATTGTCCAGATTGGTGGGAGGAGCCAGCAAAGCACCAGCAGGGTCCACTTGATTTGTACCTTGTTGCTTTTTCTGCTGAGAGCGAACAGGCTTCTGAGTTTTCAGCTGAACCACAGAGCTGTGGGCGGTTCACAACAGGACTTCTGAGCCGCAGAAGACAGCGGTGAGATCCTGGCCCAAGTATGGGCTGAGTCACAGGGGAACCTGGAAGGGGAGAAGAGGGGATACATATAGATTGATTCACTTGTGTTCCTAAATTGGGGGTAGGGTTTTGCAGAAGGTGTTAGAGGAGGAGAAACAGGAGCTTGAAAGAGAGAGGAGGTGGGGGGTGGTGAAGTAAATGAACTGACTGAGGGAAAAGAGCAATTTGTGAAAATAAGATTAAGTTGCTGAGAGGAGATTTCTAGTAGAAAAAGGAGAAAACTAATACAGTGCAAAAATAAGCTGAAGTACAGAGGCTGGGCAATGAGCCAGGCTTTCTAGCAGTGAAAGTTAAGAAAAACAGTGTTTCAATCTAAATAGAAAGCTTTGGAACTTTGTAGAAAGTTTTTCCTATAAATTGCTTTCTAGCAATAAAAGTGAATAACAGTGTTTCAATCTAAATAGAAGGCTTTGAGACTTTCTAGAAATGTTAACAAGAACACAGCTATCACAAGCAAGTTTAAATTAAATATTAATGCAGGAAGAACCCCGGCTAGCTAAACTGACCAATCCCAACTGTTTCACAAAAAGAGTGCCAAGTTTGAAATCCTGCGGCGTTGCTGCCTTTCACAGTCCACTTGATTTGTACCTTGTTGCTTGTCTGCTGAGAGGGCGAGCAGGCTTCTGAGTTTTCAACTGAACCACGGAGCGGCAGGTGGTTCGGCACAGGAATCCTGAGCCTCAGCGGGCAGCAGCGAGATCCTGGCCTGAGCAAGGGCTGAGTCACAGGGGAACCTTGTTGCTTATCTGCTGAGAAGGAGAGCAGACTTCTGAATTTTCAGCTGAAACACAGAGCTGCAGTCGGTTTGGCACAGGAATTCTGAGCCGCAGTGGGCAGCAGTGAGATCCTGGCGGAGCAAGGGCTGAGTCATAGGAGAACCTGTAAGGGAGAGAGGGGGAAAAGTAACTTACCCAACTTTTTAAAAGTAACTACCCAACACTGCCTAAAGCTTCTGTTTCCTATGGTTAAAACAGTCTGCATATAAAGAAACAAAGAAAGAGTTACAAGTACAAGTACAAGAGCTTACATAAGTTAAAAGTGTTGTTCATTCCTGGGAACATATATTCTATAATTGTATAATAATAAGCATAGACTGTGAGTGTAATCTGGAATGATAAATAAGCATCACTATCTATATGTGTAGTTCTCCTCATGTATTTAAACTAAGTAGTTAGGTCTGGTCACCTCATTTTATTAAATTTTGCAATAATATTAAAATTATATTGTTTATGGACACTTATTTCTAAGTGTTCATTCATTTTAACTGAGGTCATCAAGTATAGTAAATATATATTTTTGGAGTGTTACTTAGTATTAGTGTGGGACAAGTGGATATATCGTGTGTGCCTTTAAAGTTTTAGTAACCAATTCATTCTTAATTTGAATTGTGTTCACATTGGTGTGTTTAGATCACATGACATAGTTGGTAGAATATTTAAGTGAAGCATTTTTATTGTGCCTTTTACTCTGAGGAAGCTTGGCAGCCGGCCAAGTGAAACATCAGTTTTTATTGGTGTACGTATTGGTCTGCAATAAAATTTTGGATTTCTATCTACTAGACGCTGTTATTGAGCTGTGTGGGTGCTTGTATTTAAACTCCTTTGCTGTTTGACACGTATGTAGCACCGCACTATTCCTGGTGCTCTTTGCCTCCTTTTTTTCATGTTTAATTTACGTTTTAGAGCACAGGTTGCCTGCCTTCTTGGTAAGCTGTAAAAGCTGTTTGCGTCTAGCGTTAATGCAGCATTTAAGTAGTGATGATATAGAACCATCACCACCAACGTTTTTGCCACCTTAATCACCGAGCTGTAGAACTGCTGACTGAAGGAACAGCCAGTTATATTTGTTCCGGATACCCATATCAGAGCACGGCACTGTCGAGGAATATATTAGTTTCCAGACGAACCATTTGGGAGCAACACTACATCCTGTGATGTCACAGATCCAGGGAGGAGTTCGATGAGTGCAACAGGCCTCTGAGAGCGGTGATAGTGGCGGCGTACACCCTATTAGTTTTGCCAATTATGTTTTCTTGCACAAGAGGGAGATAATCCATTACTGGGAGGCAACGATGGAACTGTAAGCAACATTGGTGAGTTAAATCCTAAGACCCTATTTCGCAAGTTTGAGAAACTGGTATTAAAAGGCAGAAGAATGTTTTGGCACAAAACTACCTTAGAGGCTTATCTCCAGGTACACCGAGTCCCTAGGGGACTACATATTACGAAAAAGCCAACATATGGAACTGAGAATTTGGAATTCATGTCTCGATGGCATGATAATATGCATGAGGCATCAGTTAAAAATATTGAGCTGATTTTAGAATTTGCCAAACCTATCAGGGATACCTTGTCCAAAGAAATTAATGATGTGGAGAATCAATTAAAAGAGTCCGTTGATACTATGGAATGGGAAAGACCTACTCAAATGTTACTTGAAAAGGTGACAAGATATGACGTGACTATTAAGAAACAGAAACAAAAAGTTTACTCGTGATGAAAATGATTATCTGCATGATAGAGTTTATAACTGGAATGACTTTAGTGACTCAGGTCCAAAGTCTATTTTAAAAAAGAACAGTACAACTCTGGGATCTACAAATACTGTTTTAGACTACACAACTGGTCCTTCAGACACAGATGATTCTGACACTCACTTAGAAGGTCTTATGGGGGAATCTCCACCTGGACAGTCCCCCCCCAATATCAAGGGACGCGATGCAGCCAGAGACAACAACGCATACGTTTTCAGAATGTACATTGCCAACAAAGAGGACGGGGCAGTATGGAAGAAAAAACAGGACAATTATTAATTATGAGTAATTTATGTTTCATGTGGTAATAAACCCTTTACCTCTGTAGGACATGATTTACAAGAAAAAATTTGTGATCATGAGATGTCTTTTGCATGTATTTATGATCCCTTGGGTAACACTGAACAAGCTGTAGTAATCATTTTAACATTCAGCAAATTACATCTGATAGCAGTTTTGGTGGTACCATGATGAAGCCTGGCTTTGGTTTGGTGGATAATAGTAGGACTGAGGTTCACAACCAAACCATATCAAAACAGTCTTTCGAAGGTCCACCAAACCAGTGCTTTTTAGATATGTTGGTGCCAGTAATCAATCTATCTAATTATTCTTTAACTCAACATGAGCTCGGTTCTGAGTAAAGGCCTATCATTTTGCCCTGATAAAGGTGTTGACTTTTTTAACACATTTGTTGATTTGCACAAATTTGGCAGGAATTTAACTTTTAGATGTACTACTAATGATGGGGATGATAGTAGTAATGTTATCATGACTAGATTACAACCAAGATCAGAATATTGCCCACCAACAAATCCCATTGTTGCAATTTTTGTTAAAAAATGTGAATTAGACTTAAAAAATTTACAAACAAAAACTAAGGCACCTGGTTTTAGTAATTGCAGTAAAGATGAAAGGGAAGCGCTTAAAAGCTTACGGGCCAATAAATCCCTTACAATTAAACCAGCTGACAAAGGGGGTGCCATTGTGGTGCTTAACACTTCAGATTATGTGAGTGAAGTTAAAAGACTGATCAGTGATGAAACTTCCTACGTTAAAACTACTTACCAGATTATAGACACTTTTAAACAAAAAATAGACAAATGTTTAAATATGGGTTTTCTCAAAGAGTATATTTCCGAAATTGAGTATAAAACATTAACTGTCACACATCCCATTATTCCTACCATCTATGCACTTCCTAAAATTCATAAAAGCATGGAGCACCCTCCTGGGAGACCGATTGTCTCTGGAAATGGGTGGTTAACTGAACCCATTTCAATGTATCTTGATGGATTCCTGCAACCATTGGTACAAAACTTGAGGTCCTACTTAAGAGATTCTACATAAGTAGTTCAGATTGTTGAAGACTTATATCTAGAACATTCTTGGTATTTTTCGTGGTTGATGTTAACTCTTTATACACAGTGATACCGCATGACAAGGGACTAGAAGCTTTAAGCTATTTTTAAATACCAGAACTGAAGAAGATTCAGTAAAACTCCCACACATTTCCTATTACAGTTGGCAGAAATGGTTCTGACAATGAATATATTTATATTTGATGGAACATTGTACCATCAGGTTCGAGTACAGCTATGCATTCCACAATGGCACCAAGTTGTGCCAATCTTTTGGTACGTAAATGAGAAATTATCTGTATGATTTTGCCACAAACCCATACTATGCCAAGGTGGATTTGTGGCGACGTTTTATAGATGATACATTAATTGTTTGGAAAGGGACTGTAGAGGAGTTTGGGTCATTCATACAATGGATGGAACTGACCAGTAGTAGTCTCACGTATAAATATGACATTAACCAAGTTACTGTTACTTTTTGGACGTAAAAATCTATAAAGACAACAAAGGAGGAGCATGTACCACCCTGTTCCAGAAATATACAGATAGGAACACCATACTGAGATTTGATAGCTGTCACCCTTTTCACACCAGATTTAATATACCTAAAAGTCAACTGATAAGAACTTTACGTAATTGTTCCGAACATTCTGAATTTGAAAAAAGCGTGGTGAACAAATACAGCGTTCAAAATGAGAGTATAGCAATAGCAGTATAGCAACGGCTATTAGAAAAGTAGATGAGATGGATAGAAAGGAAACCCTGGTATATAAACAAAATGTTAAACCAAAGGTTGACTGCCCTTTTACTACCAGTTTTTCTAGTCAAGCACATGAGATAAAGCAAATTATAGTTAATAATTGGTCCATTTTGGAATTGGAACCCAAATTAAAAGAACTAACTAAGAGTGGACCTAATGTTGTTTACCGTAAGTGTAAGAGTGTGAAGGACTATGTTGTTTCTAATATGGTGGGATCCAATATAAAAGGCAAACAAACACTGTTAACATCTAAACCTAAGGGGACTTACAGATGTGGTAATTGCATGTATTGTAAATATATTAACTGTTGTAAAATGTTTAGACATCCAGTTACAGGTAACAATGTTGAATTGCAAGATTTTGTTACATGCAACAGTATGGGAGTGATATATTTGCTAACATGCGAATGTGGTGCTTATTATGTTGGATGAACTGTTCGCAAACTGAAAATCAGAATTGGTGAACATGTAAGGGCAGTAGAAAGACTTGATGCCTCATATGCCATAGCCAAACACATTCTGAAATATGGACTGAGTAATCATAATTATAATTTCTTAGGATTGGAATTGGTCTTCTTGGGACCTAAACAAAAAAATAGGGCAAAGAGAGAGTTTTTTGGATTTACACCTTGGGAGCTTGTTCAGATAGGGGTCTCAATGAGAGCATTGAATTAGCAGCATTTTTAAAGAAATATAAATAATCTATGAGTATTTCTGGAAGGTTAAAAATGAGCTTGCTTATAAAAAAAGTTTCAATAGGATCATTGAACCTACAGTATTTTTAAAGGATTATAAATAAAGTGTAAGCATTAGTATTTTGATACTCTAAACCTTAAAGAAACAAAGAAATAGTTACAAGTACAAGTACAAGAGCTTACATAAGTTAAAAGTGTTGTTCATTCCTGGGAACATAGATATTCTATAATTGTATAATAATAAGCATAGACTGTGAGTGTAATCTGGAATGATAAATAAGCATCACAGTCTATATGTGTAGTTCTCCCTCATGTATTTAAACTAAGTAGTTAGGTCTGGTCACCTCATTTTATTAAATTTATGCAATAATATTAAAATTATATTGTTTATGGACACTTATTTCTAAGCGTTCATTCATTTTAACTGAGGTCATCAAGTATAGTAAATATATATTTTTGGAGTGTTACTTAGTATTAGTATGGGACAAGTGGATATATCGTGTGTGCCTTTAAAGTTTTAGTAACCAATTCATTCTTAATTTGAATTGTGTTCACATTGGTATGTTTAGATCACATGACATAGTTGGTAGAATATTTAAGTGAAGCATTTTTATTGTGCCTTTTACTCTGAGGAAGCTTGGCAGCCGGCCAAGTGAAACGTCAGTTTTTATTGGTGTACATTGGTCTGCAATAAAATTTTGGATTTCTATCTACTAGACGCTGTTATTGAGCTGTGTGGGTGCTTATATTTAAACTCTTTGCTGTTTGACACGTATGTAGCAATCGCACTATTCCTAGTGGTCTTTGCCTCCTTTTTCATATGAAGATTTACTTCAGCTGTACTGTGTGGTGGCTGGGAGGTGGGAGAGGTGGGCCTAAGTCAAGGTTCAGTTGGACACCCTTACAGCCAGACTTTAATGGTGCACCTAACATACATCTTTATTTGTGGAATGTAAGTGGGCTCACTTACCCAGTTAAGAGGGCAGAAATTATAACTTGGATATGCGGATCCAAGCCTGACTTGGTTTTTCTCTAGGAGTCCCACCTTAGCCCCCCCCCCAGCCAAGAACACACCTAGCTAATGAAATTTTGCTTTTCCTTGGAATAGTCTTCTTCTTCCTACAAAGGAGACCAAAGAAGGGGAGTAACAATTCTTATACCCCATCATACCCCATTCCTGGAACAAATGACAAGGTTAGATTCAGAGGGCAGATTTATAGTAGTCCAGGGGACTTTGCATTGTCAATAGGTAACCCTAGCAAACCTCTACCTTCCCCCAGGAGCAAATAGACCCACAAAATACTCTTGGATAAGGTAATCTGCCTAATCAAGGACCTGCTTCTTTTAGCTGGGGATTGTAATATTGCACATCCAAACTGGAACTCCTCCAACCCACACCTGCCCAGGCAGCCACCTTCCCACAAATGTTTTAAAAGACTCACCCAGGAAATAGGATGGTCATATGTCTGGTGGACTTTGCATTCCAGATCCCAGAACTGTACCCACTACTCTCACGTACACTATACCTACTTCTGGACTGATGATTGTTTCACACAAGTGGAGCATCAGTCACGGGTGACACAGTGCACGTTTGGAGACATTCGTCTATCTAATCATACCTCAGTGAGCTCCTTTTGTGGCTTCTTCCTGGAAAGGCATTTCACACAGTGGCACCTGGACATCTATCTTTTGAAATCCCCAGAATTCAGATCTTCCAAAGGAAGGTTGGAAATCCAGAAAAGGTTAGAGGAAATCCTTTGGGACAACCCCACATATGCCGCATCCCACTCCCTTAGGTGGGACACAGTAAAAGCAGTCTTGAGGGGCCTTCTCATACAATACACATCCCAACAAAAGAAGATAGAGATAAGAGGGAAAGCAAACCCTTGAGGATACCTTTCATTTCTTACAAATGGTCTGCCAGCAGGGAGACCTCTTAGTTACCCCACAGATCACAAAGTTTAAGGCAGACCTGGACAGGTTGTACCTGGAATAAACAGAGATAGCATTTACTTTCTTGTACCAGTACTTCTATGAGGTAGAAGCCAGGTCCTTCCCTCTCTTGGAGTATCAACTTCAGATACCAAGACGGGCGGCCATGATCACCGCATTGATACACCCCACCTCCTGGGCATGCCTTACCCAATATCAGGAAATAGCCCAGGCCATCAGGGAGTATTATGAAACCCTGTACACCACCAAAATGATACGCGCACGGACACAGAGAGACTTATTTCTGCGACCTCTGGGACTTCTTGCCCACCCTTAACAGCAGGGAGAATGCTGCTATCCTCAGTCACTGCCAAGTAACTCAAAGTAGTAATCTGACTCTCCAAAACTATGAAATCCCTGGGCCTTGATGGCTATGGAGCTGAATTCTACAAGCACACCAGAGAAATCTTTATGCAACCCTTGCTAGCCACTTATAACAAGATTTTGAAAGGGGGCTTCCTTCCCCCATCCTGGGTTCAGGCAGTGATCTCTGTTATTCCCAAACCAGGTGAAAACATGCTGCTGTGCTACTCATACTGCCCAATCTCGGTGCACAACACTGACTGTAAGTACATCATGTCAATCCTAGTCAAGCACCTAGACAGACTTCTTCCATCCCTTATCAGCCACGATCAGACTGGTTTTGTGTGCTCACCTCCCAAAATGGATAACATCTGTCACACACTGCATGTCCTTCATCGGATACAGCAAACTGCCCCCTCTCTTCTCCTCAGCCTCAGTGCTGAGAAGGCATTTGACTGGCTGTCCTGCCCATTTTTATTTAGAGTTGGGGCAGCTGGGATTCCCAGTCACCTTCATACAGCTGCTGCAAAGGATCTATAATAATCTGTGAGCCAGCATGAAGGTTAGTGGTCACCATTCTCCAGATCCACCAATGTGGGTACATGACAGGGATACCCTGCCACCCCTGCTGTTTGCGGTGTACAACAAACTGTTTGCCCAAGCCATTAGAGAAGCTACTACCTTCAAGGGGTTGTGGTAGAGGAGTGGAACACATATATGCAGATGATGTGCAGCTGTACCTTGCTGACCCGCAAAGGCCCTCCCAGAGGTATTCAATCTGTTGCAACAATTTAGTGAAGTCTTTGGCTATTGACTAAATACTTCCAAAATGGAGACTTTAAACTTCCATTTCACCCCTCCCAAACCTTATGATTAGCATTCCTATTTCACTGAGACCTACAAAACTGAAGTACCTGGGCATTAATAGCTCACTTGCCAGACTCTGCATACAATTACAACATCTTTACTCAGCAAATGAAACAGGACTTCACTCACTGGGGGACAATACCACTTAGTCTCTCCCACAGGATAGAGGTGGTCCGCATATTTACTCTCCCCAGGGCTTTGTACCTGCTCCAAAATGTACCCTTGGTAATGCGAACTCACACTTGGAGATCCTGGAATAAGGAAATCTCCAGATTTCTATTGCACATCCGAGACCATGTGTTAAACTGAAACAATTGTCTGTTTGCTAAACACTTGGGATTGGCCCTGCCACATATATACACCCTGGCACAGAGGAATGAGGGGGGATATGAGAGAGACCTGTAAATACTTCACCAGGGTAGATAAGGTACAGGAGGGGAGTATTTTTCAGAAGAAAAGGTGCTCAAGATCAAAAGAATATACTATGAAGCTGGGGGACGGTAGATTCAGGAGAGATGTGAGGAAGTACTTCTTCACAGAAAGAGTGATAGATTTCTGGAATTGCCTTCCAGTAGAGGTGGTGGTGGGGACAACAGTGGTGAAGTTCAAGAATGCATGGGATAAGCACAAGGGAATCATAGTGGAGGGGAAGGGAGAAACAGCTGTAGTATAGTATAGGTAGGGAGAAATGGGCAGACTGGATGGGCCAAGCACTCCTTATCTACCATCAAATTCTATGTTTTGATGTTTCACACCTTCAGCTATATTACTGGACCACCCAGGTCCAATTTATTATACTGCACTGCCACCTGGGTGGCACCCACACTGCTTGACTGGCCATGGAAAGTGAGCTTGCTTTTCCCAAACTTTCAGTTTGTACAGGTGATGTACCACCAGGTAGCCCACTCGGACCTTATTCATATTGTAAGCCCATGGTTACAATGCCAACTAAAAGTTTGTCAACTTATCAGATAAGGGCTCTGTCTAACCCCCTTCCTACCTCTCTTGTGCCTGATAGCTCAACTGGAGGACTTCAAGCCACTGCAACTGGTTTAGGGCTACTGGTCATGGGAGATACTCCTTCAATATCTCTGTCCAGTTCTTTACCAAGCTCCAAGCTCATAATTTTACCACTATCTACAGGTCTGATGCTACATCCTCTCACTCCCATAGGGCTCAACCCAGACATGCATTCTTCTGTTATATATATATACTATTTCATCAATTTCTTCAGAATGGGAATCCAGCCCCATATGATCTCACACATTTACCAAGCTGTCTTGGCTTCACAGGGGAGTGATTCTATGGACGTAGCATTGAAATGGGAGGGGAAGGCTGGAGTTCCTCTAGATAAAGAAACCTGGAGTTGGGTGTGTGAGGCATCTTTTTCTTTTTTTTTTTTGTGTACGTATTCTTGGCCCTCAGGCACTGCTGAGGGGAGGAGATCCCCCCCCACCGCATATCGACTAGGTCCCAGCATCATGGGGCTTGTGCTGAGGGTTTTTGTCCCTTGTGCTTCCCCCATCCCCACCTGTCTGAAGTGGGGCCAGTTTTGCAATGACCTTGGCACATGATCTGGCGTACTCCTGCACCTGCCGTGCAGAGGTCCTCTGGACCCCGGCCCGACAGGTTCCCAGTTTAGTTCTGGGCTGCCGCAGCCCCCTGCCAATGCTTGGGGTCGGTGAGCATGGACCAAGTTCCCTCCTCCCTGGAGAGGCAGAGCAGTCCCTGGGACCCTCAACCTCCTCTCTCTGGCGGACACTCCAATGTCTGAGATCCAATCCTGAGCCCTGGTCATCAGCACTGCAGACGGAAGCTCTTCCGCTGGACTGGACTGGCAGGCCGGCCATGAGGCATCCTTTAGAGTCACCAGCTCTCACCAAAGGAGGGATTTTCATGGAAACACTTGATCCAGTACTTCCAGACACCAGTAATCACAGCTCACTGCCTCCCAACTCACTCCCCTGCATGCTGGAGAGGCTGCAGGTAACCCTGAGCCACTCATGCCTACATAATATTGGCATGCCCACTCTCAGACCTTAATCTGGGCTTGTAAGACTGAACAAGGAACTATTTGGAAGACTACTCCGCTATCCCCTGCTCTTTTCTTTTCCTGCAATGCCCAAGAGGTTTCGAGATCCCAGCACCCATTACATACTGGATACTGCTTACAGCAGCAAAGAAAGCCACAACAAGTAATAGCTCACCCCAAACCCTGGGTGCGAGTTCTGGAGGCAATCAGTCAATCAGCTCTATCAAATGAAGAAAATCAGTCGCCTCCCGCAATGATCACATAGAAGTATGCTTCTCCTGATGGAATGGTTGGCTCCTGCATGCTATGAGTAAAGGTCCTCCTTTGTTCCATAAAGTCCCTGGGGAAGAGTGCTAAACTTTTAACAAAAGGAAGCCCTGACCACAGCCCATGTGCCATCCAAATAGGGAATACAGGGGCCCCTTGACTGTAACCCATTACACTGTCTGCCCACCTTCGGTAGCCCTTGCCCTGCTTGGCCTCCCCACTGCCACCATTTAGAGTTTTTAACACCACCATATATGTTACTGGTCATGCCGAGTACCTTGGAGTGCTCTAAATACCATCCTTGTGCTGCAACTAAGAGGAGAATGGGAGGTTCATTACCATAATTACTGGGGTGTCAGTTGTACAGTGTGGTAAAAGAAATGACCTGACACAGATTGTAATAACTTCTTTATTGCCTTTTGCATGTACCATGTGTGCACTTTTTGGACAAGAGGGCTATCTAACCTGTGCCCGGGCCCTGGGCAATCAGAACTGGGGTTTCTCATGGTACTGCTTTATCCTGAAGAAGATGAGTGATCAATGCCCTGTCTTAGACTTCATTGACCTGCACAATCTATGCTGTGTGTTAGACTTCAGAGTCCTGCATGATCTATGCCCTGTGTTAGACTTCAGAGACCTGCATGAGCTGTGCTCTGTCTTAGACTTCAGAGACCTGCATGAATATTTTGCATACAGATAGACTGGCATTTTCTTTCTTCAGTCACACCACCCACTGCTTTTGCAAAGTGATTGGCTTTGTGCTCTGGACATGCAGGATGCTTATCTGCACATCGAGATCTGGTACTGCCATCAACAGTACCTATACTTCCTTTTGAAGAGTCAGCACTACCAATTTTGTATCTCCTATTTGACTTACCCTTGGTGCAGCAGGTACAAGTGTGTAGTCTTTGGACAAGAGGGCTATCCAATGTGTGCCCTGACCAACCAGAACTAGGGTTTCTACCATGGTGCTGCCTTATCCTGAAATAGATGAGTGATCTGTGCCCTGTCTTAGACTTCAGTGACCTGCACAATCTGTACTGTGTGTTAGACTTCAGGGACCTGCATGAGCTATGTCCTGTGTTAGACTTCAGAGACCTGCATGAATTTATTGCACACAAATAAATTGGCATCTTCTGTCTTCAGTCACACCTCCTCTGCTTTGCCAAAGGGATTGGCTTTGTACTCTGAGCATGCAGGATGCTTATCTGCTTGTCAAGATATGGTGCTGCCATCAAGAGTACCTACACTTCTTTAGGAGAGTCTCCCATTTGACTTATCCTTGGTGTCACGGGTATTCATCAAGTGCTTCACTGTTGTTGCCTTGGTCTTTGCTGGGAAACCATATGTATTTCCTTACCTGATGCTTGGCTCTTCAAGGCACCTGTCAGGATGGGGTGATGCAGATTTTGTACCAGCTCTACCAGTTGTTCTGGGCATTCTGGTCAGAGAACCCAAATCTGTCCTGAATAAAATGTCAACACTGTGAGTTCATACGTATTGTCCTGGACACACCTCTGCCATGACCATTCCTTCCTGGCTCGTATGCTGATGCCCTGGTTACTCAGGCAGTACTGTTTGACTCCACCACTCAGGTCCCACGAGATCTATTCTTTAGCTAGTGGGCCATATGGCTGCAGCCAATGTGACTGTCCCTATGACCTACCTCCACATGCTTAGTCCCTTAGCAGATGTTTTGTGTTTAGGGGGCTCAAGCTACCTGATCCCTGGATCACCTTAGTCTGGTCATGGCCCTGAGTGCAGGGCTCTTTGCTGTTGGCAAGACACTAGCATCTTCATGGGTCCCCATTTTTTTGTCCAGCTCCTCGGAAGGTCCTGACCTTGGATGCCTCTAGGATGAGGTAGGAGGCTCACCTTGGTGTGTTATAATCCTAGTGAATTTGGTCCCAGTTAGACCGCTCTATCCAAATGAACATTCTGGAGATGAATTATGTTCTTCTTGGCCTACGAGCCTTTGCCTCTTGCATTCAAGGCAGTGCTCTTATGGTCTGGATGAACAGTCTCTGTGTCGTAAACTACCTCAACAAACAGGGAAGTCCCCAATCCTACCCTGTCTGAAAAGAAACCATGTGGGCATAGGGATGGGCCATGGCATGTTGCTTGTACACAGTTGCCTCCTTCTGCCTGGCACTCTGAATGTCCTAGTGGTTTCTCTTAGCAGGTCGGTTGCTCAGTCCCATGAGTGGGTGCTCCTCAATGACATGATCACAGTCCTCCTTGTCCACTGGGATCATCCACAGTTGAACGTTTGTGCATCCCAACACAGTGCAAAACTACCACATTTTGCTCACTTGTGCCTTGTCCTGAAATGTTTTTGTAAGAGTATATCATCTCTCTCCTAGATGTGGAGGTTTCTGACCACTTTCCTCCAGTCCCTCTGATTCAGAGGATTGGTCAAGCTTTGTGGCAGATGGAACCAAGATGATACTGATTGTTCCTTTCTGGTTTAGGCAAATGTGGTTCCCGGTGCTATGGCAGATGGCAGTGGAATGCCCTATCCTGCTTCTTCAAATGGGACTGCTATTGCAGGACCACACAACCTGTTGCACCCAGACCGTCCATCCCTACGACTTTGTGCCTTGCTCCTTAGGATGTTGAACTGCACTGCTTTGGGGTTTCCTGGAAGTCACAGGATCAGGACCCTGATCCATTTTTATAGGGCAAAATAAAATTATTAAAAATGTGTTGTATCCCTTACCTGTTCTATCCTTTCTGTCTCTTAAAAAAATGGTTGCACAATCATAGTCCCATAGGACTTAGGAGCTGGTACAACTACCCTCCCTCTGCCTTTTCTTCTTCTCCAGTACTACCCTGTCTTGCTTCTCATGCTGTCTTTGTTTTTCCTTTCTTTTTCATTTTTTCTTCTCTTTGCTTCCCTACTCCTCTCCCTCCTCTCTCTCTGCCACAGTACATGGCGAATTCCCCAAGTGATATTAGACTTACAAGGTCTGTAATGCTTTACAGTTGCTAAAATGTATGGCTACTCCTCATGCTGTGAAAAGGAGACATTTTTCTCTAAAAACTAGGGGGTTGTTAAAAAAGTAAAAGCTAAAAAGACAACCTCTGCACAAAAGCACGGAGGCAAGTGTTATCAAAAAGGGCATTGGCAACAAAGCCAGGTTTTAAAGAAATACAAAATCACACATGCCCCATAATGTAGAGCATCATGGGATATATATGCAAATCACCACGAAAATTTAGGCTGGTTAAAGGGGATATGTGTAATTTTGTATTTCTTTAAAAGAATAAATTAACTCTGAAGGCAGGGAGGGGTTAGTTCCAGCACCCTGTGTTTTCTCTCTCTCTCTTCCTCCACAGGGCCCCCGTGCCAGAAGCGGCGTACCACAGCACAAGGCGGCATCTCCGCCGTATCCACGACCGCCACCCAACCACTCTCCACCCTCTCAGGCTGCACCTGCTGATCTCCAGATCAGACTGCCCCCAGGGCCCCGCCAGAAGCAGTGCACCACAGCACAAGGCAGCATCTCCGGCTGTATCCACGACCACTGCCCAACCACTCTCCACCCTCTCAGGCCGCCTCTGCGGATCTCCAGACTGGACTCACTCCCCAGGTATTGCAGCTGGCGGTCCAACAGAGCTAGCTCCCCAATTGGTGAAAAACTTCGGTGATTCCTGATTGGCTGGCCTCTCTCAGTGTCACCACCGATTGAGGCGCCTTTTCCATTGACTTTCTATAGGACTTTTGAGCTCCTCAGCCTCGCTGTCTACCAATAATTGTACTAAATTTTTCCCACCCACCACCTATCCCAGACCTCCTTAAATATGCTCTTGCTCCTCCCACTCTGTTCTTGACCACTCTCTCCACTGATCTCCTGCCTATCTTAACCCTTCCATAGCTGGCACTGCCTTAAAGTCCAACAGTCTCTTGTCTCGCTAGGTGTACTGTCCACCAATTTGTCCAATCACACAGGGGGCTCTGTAACAGCTACTAATCTACCAATTGTGTGCCCTCACCACCCAGTAATGCCTGATGCAAAAAAAGCCGCCAATGTTACCTCGCATAAGCTGGCTCGTAAAATCTCTTACTACCTTCCTACTACTTCCTACTGCCTTGCAGTATTCCTGGGGTAGAACATCTCTGGGGCCTCTACCTACTTATAGGGATGGGATTCCTAACACTACTACAGGGCCATATATACCAATGGACACAGCCCTCCTGGTGTTACGGCCTCTGGGTCGGCATATCGCTGCCTACCACTACCCTATCCCGCCACCTATCTCACCTACTTGCCTCTTTTCCTACAACACTAGTAACACATACTCGATCCTGTCGACTGCCACCCCACCCATTCAATCACCAAACTACTTGCGATCCGAGTATCCTGGCTTCTCCTAATGCTTCGGCAACATTCATCCTAACCCTGGCCCGGCTTTTCTGCCTCTGGGCAACCCAGGAAAAGTAGCTTGATTACCATAGCCTCCATCAACATTTGCAGTCTGCTGCCTAAACTCGACCTTCTACAAGCTTGGGTTTCAGGCACAACCCAGACATATTGGCCTAACGAGAACCTGGCTTACCCCCAGAACCAAGGACAGCCAAGTCCAGCTCCAAGGGTACACCCCCTTCCGCCATGATCAGCTAGGGAAGAAAGGTGGGGGCTGTATAATCTATATAAAAGATCACCTGCAGGGGGTTGCTCTACCACATTTAAGTACAGGCAAAAACACTTAGATACTCTCTGTGCGCCTAACACTTGGTTCCCAGGGCAAGGGCCTCACTCTAATCGCAGTCTACCTACCTCCTAGGGAAGTAACTAAGGGTTTTAGGGTCTTACATGAGCATCTAGCAGAAATCTGCTCTAGCCATGAAGTCATAGTACTTGGGGACTTCAACATCAATTGGCTGTCTCAGGACTCCACCACCTACAAGGATGCAGTCTCCTCTATCAACTTCCTCCAGCTCGTGGAACTACCTCCCTGTACAAACTAAAGGATAGGTATAAGTACCTTGTTGGACTGGGTTCTAACTAACCATCCTGATCGCATCTCTGGACTGAAAGTGCTCCCTGACTCCCTAAGTGACCATTCACCCATCATTCTAGCCTGGTCCAACAAGGTCAAAAAACCATGCCCAAAGCTGATAACATCCCACCTATTAAAAAAGGGTATGCTAGGACCCTTCAAGCAGTATCTCCTGCAACTGAACTGGGCACCTATACTAACAGTTAAAGATGTTAACACTGTACTGAGCAAATTCATAGAATTTTTCAACTCTGCCTGTGATCTATTTGCCCCTTAACCAAAAGGAAATTTAGTGGCTCGCGACAAAACTTGGATAACCCCTCCTCCTAGCCCAGATGTATTCCAGGGACAACCATGGCACAAGTACAAACATACTCTCTCTGGCCAGGACCTGCAAAACTACAAGGCTGCAGGAACAAAGGCACAGCGGCAATCCGTCTGGCTAAAGCTAACTACCACAGATGCAAACTTAATTCCTCTTGGGGTGACAGTCGCTGTTTCTGGGATAACATTAATGCTATCATCGGAAAAAGTGACACAGCACCCACTCTGCTGAGCCACAATGGATCTCTCATACAAGACCCCAGATCCATCGAGACATCTTTAACAAAGCCTTCACTGACCTCAGTCCAGTGCTCCCCCCGTTCTGAGACCAAGTCGGATCCACCCAGCCCACCCCCCATAGTCCCCCAAAACACACCAAGCCCCTCTTTTACCTCAGAGTCTTATCTAAAATAAAGTAAAAAATACCTCTCAAAGTCCTTGGGAAATCCAGGTACATCTCCGAGGGTCTTGACCTAAAATTTGTCTCTCTTACCCTTGATAAATTGCTAACCCCACTAACCACAATTGTGAATCCTTCCCTCTCCACAGGTACCTTCCCAAGCCTCTGGAAAGCTGCCATAGTAACCCCTGTCCACAGAACTGGTAGTAAGTCAGACCACGCCAACTACCGCCCAATTTCAATTCTCCCACCTATCTCAAAAGCCCTCGAGCGAATAGTCTGTGACCAGCTGACAGCTCACCTTGATAAATACCAACTTCAATGCCAAGCAGCAGTACAGCTTCCGGCAACACAGGCTACATTCATAGTGCCTTCGATCAGGGGCACTTGGTGGGAGCAACCTTCATCGACCTCACCAAGGCCTTCAATACGGTCAACCATGACCTCCTCCTGGCACAACTAGAGGCTATAGGACTCTCCTCAGACTCCCTGTGCTGTTTCCAGAGCTACCTCTCAGGCATGTTCAGCAGGTAAAATAAGCAATGTACTCTCTGGCCCTTCAATGTCCCTTGAGTCCCCAAGGCTCCATCCTTGGCCCTCTCCTCTTCAGCCTCTTTCTAAATAACCTACCACTAGCATGCCAACAACAAATCCTTCTCTACGTGACGATGCAGTGATCTACTCCAGTCATCCTGACCCCACCGTTCTGGAACAATGTCTCCAACAGGACTTCAACAACATTGAAGACTGGTTTAACAAAGCTTAATTCATAGTCAACCACAAATAGACGAAGACCATGCTCTTTGCCTCAGTGCACACCGCCATAAGGCCACAACCCTCAACATTATGAATCTACATAAGAACACAATTGAAATGGTCTCCAATTTCAAATACCTGGGCCTCACTCTTGACAGCTCCCTCTCATATGCCGCCCACATCAACCAGGTGGCCACTGCAGCTAACAGGAAGCTTGGCCTGCTATACAAGCACCATAGCTACTTCACTCCCAAAGCCCTCCAGCTCTCCATAACTAGTTCGGTCTTCTCAACCATTGATTATGGCCTTCCCATCTACTGTGCAGCCTCGGACAGCACGCTGAGGTGACTCGCCACTACGCTCAACAAAGCCTGTCGACTCGCACTGGGTGCCCCTTGCCTGACTCATACCTGCCACCTCTACCAGGAAACCGGTTGGCTAAATCTGTCTGATAGGGCCTGCTATCAAACTTGCATCCTTGCCAGAAAGCAACCTTGGGCCTACTGCCCCTGGGCCCAGCTTCCTCATCCACCAGGCTGCTCCAACTAGGACCACAAGGACATCCAATAAAATCTCAATCAAGATCCCCTACTGTCGCACTACCTCTAGGTCAGCTCCTTCAAATACCTGGTCCCACTATGGCTCTCCCTCTTCCAACAGAACTAGCCACAATTAGTAGATTTGACCAGTTCAAATCTGCACTTAGGTCACACCTTTCTCGCATGGGAAATGCACCTGTCCTAACTGACCAACCCTCCAGCTTAAATATACTGACTACCCCAACTACTTGCACTTCATGAGATTCCTAACTTTCTTCCTCCCTCCACCTCCCTCCTCCTGGTCATCAGACCCTGCCCTTCCCAGATCTTGCCTCCTGTCCCTGGGCTCCATTCTTCTCCACATTTGCAGCCCTCCCCTACCCCTACCCCTCTCCCAGATGCGTGTGTCCCCATCCTGGGGATACCTCTGTCGCTCACCACCTCTTCCACCTCCTCACACTTTAATCCTTCCTCCTCCTCCCTCCCCTCCTGGCTACTGCTCCTGCTGATCTATCCTTGTCTGTCTACTAAGTCTTTACCCCTTCCCAATGATTTTACTGTGTTTTGCCATTGTTGAAAGTATTATTCTTTGCTTTTCTGTGACAACTACAGTATGTCTGCCATTTTCCTAATGTGGAACCTTTGTAAATGAGCTTGTAGCTCAAAGGTTGTAATCCAAGAATTCAATAAATAAAAAAAAAAATTAATAAAAGAGTTGTTTTCTCACTTGTTTATCTCAGAAGCTCAGGGAAGACACCTAACTGAGTGTTGTATTCTGAGTGCAAAAGATCAGGGAGGTCAGAAAAGAAAATCAATAAATAACCATAAGAAGTGGACTGCCTACACACACTGACCTCTTTAAGAAAGAAGGAGCAGAAGACCTGGGAAGCTGAGAGCAAGAAAGACCTAACCTAGTCAAACAGGTTAGCCTGAAGATGCAAGGTATCGTATCCTACTTATTAGAAAGGGGGTCTGCAATTGTGATACAGAAAGACCCTTTAAAGCAGATATGGAGTGCAAAAGACTTTGCTATCTGTTCTGTGTATAACTGATGTAAAGCAGTTGCCAAATCCATTTTCTGTTTACCGTTCTGAAGCCATCTGTCAAAGTATATTTATTTTTATTGTTGCGTTTTAAATAAAACAACTCTATTTGCATTGTACTCTTTTCTGTGGTCTATACTTCCTAACACATGCCTCTACGACTCCAGATAGTTTTAGACATTTTATTAACAGCTCGTAGGCCTCTATATGACATACTTATTCCAAGAAATGGAAACATTTCACTATTTGGTACACCTTTTCATTAGACCCTTTTGTGGCTGATACAGAGCGCCCTAGACTATCTCCTGTCCCTGTCAGTCTCTGTTCTCCAGTACTCTTCTACAGAGGTACTCCTTTTGGCCATTTCTGCCTTTCATGCCCTCTCAGTGCACAAGGTTGCAGTACAGTCTAAGTGTCTTGCAAGTTCCTCAAAGTCCTGCTGCATCCATGTCCATAGGATGGTTCGATGTAACCGCTTAACTTTGTTTTGGAGTCTCTTACATGGGCTCCTTTTAAATCTGTTGAAACTTTTAAGTTGCGTTTACTTTCCTGGAAAACACTTTTTCTGGTGGCTGTCAACTCAACTTGCTAAGTTTCTGAGTTGCGGGCTTTGGTTACATACCACCGTGCCTTACTGTGTTGCTTGCACGCATGTGCAAAAAACACATTGCTTCAGTAGGGCCAGTTAACGAGCATGCCACTGTGCTTAAATAAACTCATGTCACAATCAGCTGTGTTCTGTAAAAACATTAGTCTGCAGCTGTTAGGGAACTTAGCACATTCTTCTGCTGGTGTCCCACAACCGCCCCCACATTGTTTCTCTCTCTGTCTCTCTCTCTCTCTCTCACACACACACGCACACGCACACGCATGCATAGAGGGGCCGACTCTGGCTTTGGCCCACCCTGTTAAGATGCTATCAATAAAAAAAAAAAAGATGCAGTTTGATTTTTTATTCTGTTGTTTATGTTGTCTGACCTCAGAGTCCAGAGCTGCTGCTGTTAAGAAATCTTTTGTCAAACAATGTTTTTATAACCTTCAATCTGGAATTTATTACTCTGGCAGTGGAACTCCCAGATGTTACTTTTCCCACATTGAAACATCCCTTTGGGGCTGGGGGTAACTATAGCTGATAGATTGCTTCAGGTTTGATTTCAGCATAATGCACATGTACAGTACTAGTCTGTCTGTAAGATTATCTGCTCTTGAAAATGTGATTCTGAGGCTCTCTGTTAATTATGTTGATAAAATAGAATCATTAAGTAGTATTGACCAGTATTTTCTAATTGATGTTCCTAGGACTCAGATAAGGGAAGTACCAACCTGTTTTACTCACCTCATTTTAGGAAATACTCTTCAGAATTTTTTTAATGAGTACCAATACTCACCCAACATTTGTCATTTTGCTCCACACTCCAAAGAATAGTGCTTCATAACAGAACTTGTTATTCAAAATGAGCAGTTTTTCCCTAGATTTACAGCACCTGTATGCATCCCAGTTTTGTTTACTCACTATATTTTAAAACTTGTGAGTAAATTACTCCTACCTGCCAAGATTATTTGGAGCATTGTTGACACTTGGCCAATTCTTATCTAAAAAAAAACTGCATTGTTTTTAAAAAGGTACTCCTCACTCCACTCTGTCCAGACATTTGTATGAATCTGAATTTGGTTTTACTCACCTCACTTTCAAAATGAGAAGTACAATAATTTGGTGCATATCTCGTCCATTTTTGGGGATTTATTTCACCAAATTTTCAACATGGGGTTCTTCGGACCCCACCTCATGAACTCAGTCACTGTCATTTTGTTATTTGGTCCCGAAAGGTGATTTTTCGTCACTGAACGGAACCACCTTTTGGGACTGATTAACAAAATGACAGTGTCACAGTTCATGAGGTAGGCCTCAAAACCCTATGTTGAAAATTTGGTAAAAAATTCTACAAATGACTGTTTTATTTGCTCATGCGGCAGTTCCTACACATGCTTGTAACTTTATTTTCACCCAGATTTTCAACATTGCCATTTTACCACACCTCCTTATTGAACAGTACAGCTGTCATTTTCATATCTCACCCAAAATGTGTTTTCGCACATATAATGCACAATGGCATGGTTGGTGTGCGAAATCAATGTTCGGGACAGATTAAGAAAATCAGTGACACTGTTTATGAGCAGAGGCCTTAAACTGGCTATGTGGAAAATTTGGTGACAAAAGTCTATAAAATGACTGTGTTACGATCGTGCATTGCGCAATTTCCACGCATCCTCATAAGTTCACAAATTCATAGTATTTTCAGTCCAGAATTTCAATATTGGCATTTTTCCACACCTCTTATGGAACAGTACAGCTGTCATTTTCACACCCTGGCGAATGTGTTTCGCACTCGTGCAGAATAGCACAGTCGCTGTGGGAAATCAGTGTTCGGGACAGATTAAAAATCACAGTGACACTGTTCATGAGCCGGAGGTCCAAAATGCCTATGTTGAAAAATCTGTAAAAAAACTTCAAACTAATATTATACATTATGGGTGCTGGCGCAGTTTCTATGCACGCCCAGTTTTTTTATATTTTACTTCAGATTTTCAACATTGCCATTTTTACACCTCCTCATGAACAGTACAGCTGTCATTTTCACATTCTGTTCAAAATGTGTTTCGCACCTGTGGCACCAAATGGGCGCAGTTGCTGTGCAAAATCAATTTTTGGCTAATGAACTGATAGTGTTACTGTTCATGCGGTGGGGTCACAAAAAGCCTATGTTGAAAACTTGGAGTAAAAATACCAAGAAACGCCCAGGACATTAGGTTTTTCGACTATAATGCCCTACCCTGTAGGGACTGACTGGCATCAGGCATGTGACTTGGGATTGTCAACAGTAATGCTCATGCCATTCCACCCCCACCCTGCAGACACTGACAGGCATTGAGGTGTGCCTTGGACCCTTTGGCCCCAGAGTTCACCCCATTTTCCTATACTATACCCATTTCAGCATATTTTCTTATGGAATGAGGTGACTGTAAAGCTCAGACACCCCAAAGCACACCTCAACACTTGTAAGTGTCTGCAGGGTAGGGTGAGGTGAAATGTCATGACCGTTATGGGTAACAACCCAAAGGCACACCCCAGTGTCTGTCCATCTCTGCAGGGTGGGGGTGGAGTTGGTGTCAGTTCAGTACTTCATTGCCATTCCTATACTGCATCTGTCTAACTCCTGCACTTCCACTGCTAATGCCAGCAAGCAACATTCGGCATTGACAAATGCTTGTTTTTACTAGGATCAGTTTCACTGCACACCAGCACACAGTTCCTTTATAAGGTTGTTTCTGAGTTCACACTGAAGCAGACTAGCCACCTTCTTGTATTTTTTTCTTCCCGAGGAATGTGGGAGATGTCATCCTGCATTCTTAGATGTCTGTAGAGTCCAATGCTTCTATCTGAACTGCACAAAGGACAGCAGAAAGTCCTAACAGCTTTTAGTTTTGTTCACCCCCAGGATGGGGTACACCCTTGTTTCTAAACAGTGCCTTTGCAAATGGATGGCATGTTGATTAATTTTTGTTATCAGAAGTACACTAAAGAGCTCCCTGCTCCTGTCCAAGGACATGACACCTATGACATGGCCATGTCTTTGGCTCGTTGTCATTCAGTCTTTGCAACTGATATATACTCTACTGCCACAAGGAGTTCTAGCCATACTTTCACTTGCCGCAACAGTGGACCTGGTGTCCAGCAGACAAGCTAGATTTGGCTTTCCTGTCCTAGTAGTCTGACTGTCTTAAGGGATTTTATGTCCCTCCTGTCTGGCCTTCCTCCCACTCTTGAGTTTGTGACTTCTTGGCAGTCATTCCAAAGGTGTGAATCTGTGGAGGGAGATGTCATTGAAGAAGGCATGTTAATTACTTACCAGTGACAGTAAACTACAAAAACAAAGAAACTGTTTTGCAAAGGGTGAAAAATGTATTGGCTTAGTAGCCCAACAAACAACAAAAAACACTCGGTCCCAACACCAAGGTGCCCTGGCACTTCACCATGTAAGGCTTTATCACTGGGCCCCCTGATGAAGCCTTACATGGTGAAGCACAAATGCACCTTGGTGTAGGGACTGAGTGTTTTTTGTTATTGTTTGTTGGGCTACTGAGACAATACATTTCTCACCTTTTGCACAGCTAACAATTTGCTTTTTAGTTCACTTTATGTGCTGCTGTTTTGGTTTTATTTCTGTTCAATTGGGGCTAGCTAACCATGTAGCTGCACAAACACACCTGAGCTTAGAAGCATCGGCGACATTCTGAAGTTACTTACAAGTAACCAGTGATCTTTAATAGAATATCCCTATACAGCCACAACTCACCCTTCCACCTACCCCTGTATATTTTCAGGTGGTATACTCTGGGACACATGCCTGTTGCTGCATACTTGGTCTTCTTTTCTGCACCTTTTAAGCACGCTTTTTATTTCTTGAACTGGCATGCTATCTGCCTTTTCCATATGCTGACTAAACCCCAGTAGTAACTGGTTCTCTCCAACTCTCCTTCCTTGACTCATCCTCTTCCTCTCCCTCTACAGTCTGGAATTTGGTAGGCCTTCCATTCTTTCCTCTCTCCTCCATTTCACTGATGTCATTCTGTAGGGATGGACCTGGGACATATTACAGCTGCTGTATTTGTTGACTTGGAAAGGCCTTTGAGATCCTGGCTCACCATACCTTCCTGGAGAATCTGGGTGCTGCTTGACTGTCAGACAATATGGTTTGCTGTTTCCAGTCCTACTTCACTGACTGACAACAGTCAGTCCTAGTTGGTGATACCTTATACCCTCACCTCCCCATCACTTCCGGTGCACCCCAACGCTCCATCTTGGGAGTCATCCTTTTTCTATATTTCTCAATGACCTTACCACTGTCTGTATCTCTTCTAACATATATATGGACATGGATGACACAGGCCATTCTTGCCTTCATCCTTGAGCTGTGTTGATACAGCATGCCTTTAACTACATCCAATGTTGGGTCCAGGTCAAGCACTTCACTGAAAACTTCAAAAAGACAGTTACAGTGTCTTTTAGCACAAGAAAGTGCCTTATCAGGCTCAATTACCCCAGTGTCTTTTGAACCCTGGATGGTGCTCCACGTAAAGAGGTCTCCCACTGGAAGTATCTTGTCATGTATCAGGATAGGAACTTAAGACATCTTCAGCCACATTGATGCCATTCATAAAATACTTTATGGTTCATTGAGGGATCCTCCGAAATATGGTCTTACCGACATTTGATTATGCAGATGTAGTCTATGATACCACCCCAAATCCACCCTGGCCAGGATGGACCTCCGCCTCCTCCTCCTCCTCCTCCTCCATTCCTTTGCCACATTTTCACTGACTCCCTTCCATGTACACACCAGTGTCCCCTCTAATAGAACTGCTCTATCCCATCTTTTTGAAGTGGGAGTCTGTCTCACTTCACTGCCTTCCTGCCAAAATACTGGCTTGCCTCACTCCTCACTTACTTCTCTGATCTACTTTCACCCCTGTGTTGCCTCTTCCTATTCACTCTGTTCTTTGGACTTGTGCTTTATTATTCCTCACTGTAACAGCTCAGTTGGCCAATCTGCCTTTTCTGTGTGTTTGGTCTCTCTGAACTCCCTTCCTTGTGCCATCTGCCACTCTTCTGCTAACCCTCTCTCACACTGCACCCTGTGGGTGTCAGCAGGCATACTTAGCATGCTTTGCTGAGTAAAGTAAAATCTGGAAAATCCAGGGGCAACCTGAGCCTCAGGCCAGGGCAACAAACACAGATGGAGCCTGATGTACATGCAGAACAGTTTTTCCTCCTCCTTTGATGTTTTAGTGTAAGTTTACGAATGAGCTTTGGAAGATGTGTGGGTGCAAACCTTAGAGGCAATGATTGTATGAGTGACCCGATTGAGTATTTATGCACGAATGCTGGCGTGAATGGATTTCTGTAAGACTTGCTTCCTTGATGTGGTACAGAGCCTTTTAATGTATCCTAAACATTGTAACTAAAGCCAGCCAACTTCTGTGTGATTGGTAGTGTGTGCGTGTTAGATAAAATGTGAAACTGTTAGGATTGTTGACTTACTACATAGTGTTGGCTGACATGGGGTTGGGGCAATGTTTGTGTGGAGTGGGAGTACATGTTTGTGTTTCTGGGGGGGGCACAACATTTTTGTTATTTTGAGTACAAGTTTCAAATTCCTGGCTACAGTCCTAAGAGCTCAATACACTCCAGTCTGCTCCTTCCTTTAATCCACTATTTGCTCTAACACTCACCTAGATTACATAAGCACCACCCTTCCAGGGTTGTTACAAACCTAGCCTCCTCAGGTTTATTTATATGATTGTTTTCAGTTCATTGAGCCTTTAATCCTCGGTTCTTTATAAGTTTTTATTTTGCATATTACTACTTTGTAATTTGAATTTACAAACTCCTCAGATATAATTATGTCCTTGCTGCTGTTGGTTTCTTAACGAAGTCTCAATCAAAGTTACTCTTGAGGTTCCATTTATGAGAAGTAGTAAAGCATAAATATCTTTTGCTTGTAGGGCTACCTCATGTAGCTATAATTGCATACCTGTACCTTTAATACATTGCACATCGACAATATCATTTACTTGTTTTAAAACTGAGGTAAGGCAGCATTTTAATAAAAATTGTTTGTAACTGATGTTTGTAATATGTAGTGTATTTGTCTATTGTACATGTAATTTTACAGCTTGTGTTTTGTGTCCAGGTCAATCACAAAAACAGGCAGTTTTCCTCACTGGACAAACTAGATTTATTAATATATGAAATCAAGTCAAATATTCTTTTTTTTTGTTTCAGTTTTGCACTGTTTGCTAATTGCACCATTTCGAGTTTATTTGTACTGTACTGTACTGTAGCCTGAACTGCTTCGCATCTCTCTCTGTATTAATGTCTTCTGTACTCATCCGTGGGTCACACACAAGAACAAGCCTCAGCTCAATTTGCCTTTCCAAGTCATTTATGCCAAAATAATTTATTTATTTATTGAAATGTTTCACCAGGAAGGAAACACTGAACAACAAGTTGCTCACTTCCCAGTGCGACCTGGGGTTAAGGGAACATAAGAATACATACTGGGATGATACAACTCAAAAAATCAGAGACTTTCAACACAAAATAATAGGGGCTTAAATTCAACATGGGTTACAAAGCAGTGCATTTTAATATAGGCAGATACTGGTGAGAATACTGTATAGCAAAAGATAACCATTGTGAACAGAGTGATAACAAGAGCAATTAGGTACAATGACATGGAAGTATCAATTAGGATGCAAGCCCTTGTGACTCCAGCTGAGAAGACATTGTTGATTGGAAGACTAGTAGTGGATTTGAGTTAAGCAGGTGAGGGTAACACAGAGGTGACAAGTCAATTAAGATGTCCCAGAATTGCAACAGTCTAAGTGCAGTAACATCTTGGTGGAGTCCCACAAAACTGAGAGGTCAGCCCCACCATAAAGGAGATGGAGTTTTAGGCGAGGAGACAAGGGGCGTGATTGGGGCTGGTAGAGGGGAGAGGAGGAGGAGGAGACAGGTCTACCAGAGTCCCCAAGATGTTGAAAACCCTGCCTGCAGAGAAACCTCTGCCTCTCCTGTTGACCTGGTCTTCCGCTTCCTGATGATATGGTAAAACCTCAAAGCTTGTCTGTCACAAAAACTGAGGAGGTGTGGGCTGCCCACATTAAATGGGTGGTACTCATAGAATCATAGAAATCTAATGGCAGAAAAGGACCCAACGCCCATCGAGTCTGCTTCTTCCTCCCCCAACTCATCTCCTTTTCATGGGCCCTTCCTGCCCACTTACCAACCCCATATATTTTGCCATGCATGAGTGGCGGTGCACATTTATTTTAACTTTTGGGGCATTTGCTCCATATTTGTGCTGCCTGTGACCGGAAGTATTCTGAAGGTCATGCCTGGCTACTTAATCATGCCCTGTGGTGAGTAGGGAGAGAGTTGATATCGCTGCAAAGACACGCATCTAGCATGTGTTTAGCGTGTTTGGCAGCTGGTGGTTGGCATTCAGATCATGGTTTCAATTTTAAAAGCCCCACAGGACCACTATCAGGTATAGTGTACTTGCTCCTTGTTAAATATTCTGCCAACTGTGTATTCAATAGTTGTATTTAACTTATCTACCAAGTTATACTTAATACGGAGTTTCAATTCACTGCTGTATCACAACCTGGCAGTGATAGTCTGGTGCCTGTCTCCTCTACTATTATGACTTTGGATGGTGATGTAGGTATTAAATGCCAGACTTGTTGTATGTACCAGTTGGTTCAAACAACATCGAATTCAAGTAATGGTTTTATCTGTACAAAATGCACTGACAATAAACAACTACATGAAGAAACTTCATTGTTCTCAGATTACAACAATTAGAATAGAGTCAAACTAAATATGTGTAAACGTTTTCAAGCATTAAACAGTCCCCTCCCTCCCACTGAGCTTACCAGTGATATGACATCCTTTTCCTTACCATCCTATCCACACCTAATAATAAAGTATGTCACTCTAACCCCACTATAAATAAACTAGCTGCCAACAATATTGCTAGTGAGGAAACCAACGCTAACAATTTTATGTTGAAAAAGAGGGGCAGAGAGGACGATACGGAAGGCACTGATCAAAATGACAACTGGACACTGGTAACCTGTGCTAGGGTATGCAAAAAAGGGTGTACAGCTGAGCATTTTAGTTTGCTTATTCATAATTCCAATCTGCCTGATAGTAATCATATAAATGATACCTTAGTCGAGACATTCCAGTATCAACCATCAGTCAGTATTACTGAACCCCCTCATTACCCTTATTAATCTGGGTCTCCAGTCCCCTCATACTGAACCTATCGGTTCATCTGGGAATTCCCCCTGTAGGACCAATTCCTGCCCATCTGAACCCAGGAATACAGCTACATTGACGGACACTTCTGGCCCTCTTCCCCGGAGTCATCCTTGCCAAGTCTTTGTTCTTGGTGACTCTATTATTAAGCACCTGGATAGGGCAATCTGTAATCCAGACAAATCAACAAGAACATGTTCCAGGTTTAGGGGAGACGAAGTCTCTGACATTTCCAGAATGGTTAATGACATTCTTGTCAATGCAGGTCACAATCCACTAGTTATCGTATATGCAGGTACTAATGACCTAAATCGAACTAGGCCCTTACAGATAAGAAAATATTTTGTGGCCCTAGATAATTTACTCACTGAGAAAGGCTGCACTGTATGTTTTCCTGAATTTCTTCCAGTACTCAGAGGTACATATGGTATGACCTGTTTAAATAGGGAAACAAATGAATGGCTCAAGAAATGGTGCCTTCAACAGGATATCTGTTGTATCCTTCACTAGGGGAACATTAGTGGCAGGGATTCTCTCTTCAGCTGGGATGGTTTGCACCTGAGCAGGGGAGGAAGTGCCCTGTTGGGCAGAACAATTGTTTATGTAATTAACAAACATTTAAACTAAATGGCTCGGGGGAGAATAGGACAACTCCTTATTCTCTTAAATGGAAAGATAAAACCAGTAATGGGAAAACCTGCAATCTATTGTCTTTTAATGCCAGATCCCTGAACTCTCTTAAAATGGCCAAACTTATAGCCAAATGTACCTTACTTGATCTGGGTATTATTGCTGTCACCAAGACCTGTAGGGACTTTTCTTCAGCTTGGTACAGACATGTCCCTAACTACAAACTCGATCATAAAGATAGAATTGCTAGGAAAGGCGGGGGTGTGTGTCTCTATGTTAGAGAGGATATTGCTTCCCATGAAATTTCAACTCAGTCTCAAACTGAATCGCTTTGGCTATCCATCCAATTGAAAGGCCACCTAGTTTACATATTAGGGGTTTGTTATAGACCTCAGTGAATGACACTCAACACACCACCGAATTTATTAAATATTATAATGGATATGTCTCATAGGGATGATATTCTCATTCTAGGTGACTTCAGTGTGCCCCGCATTTACTGGAACCTGTGCACCGGCAATAATAATCATGAAACTCTATTTCTGAATTCAGTCATGGATCTGGGACTGGATCAATTAGTTAGTCAACCTACCAGAGGTAATAACACACTGGACTTGGTAATAGCAAATGAGGGTTTTAAAGTCTTTGACATAAATATTTTGGCCCCTATTGGCAATAGTGATCACAATTCCTTATTTTTTAGCATTCCTTTTCATATTCCTAAGATTACTAACAAGATCAAATATAAGGATTATAATAAAGCTAATTTAATTCAAATTAATATAGAATTAAACAAAATTAATTGGACAGAAATGTTTAGGGGCAAAAATGTTAACACAGCTTATGAATGTTTGACCAATATTATACATCATCTAGAAGATACTTATGTTTCTTCAAAATTAAAATACAACAATAAAGGTAAAGTTCCTGTTTGATATAATAAAACTATTGATAAATTAAAATTAAAGAGTGTTTATTAAAGAAACTTAAAAAAACCCTATTTCATCCCTGAGACTTAAATATCACACTGCCGTGTCTACATTAAAAAGTCAATTAAAATTGCTAGGCTTAAATTTTAGTTTAATTTAGCACACTCTAAATCTAACCAGAGATCTGTGTGTTCATATATTAATAGTAACAAGGGAAACATTAGACAAATGGGTCTACTTTGTTTTAATGGGATTACTGTAACATCTAATCAGGAGATGGTGGACCATTTCAACAGTTATTTCTGTTCTGTCTTTGATCAGCCTACAACTCCTACTACACCAATCATTAGTAACGATTCCCCTATTCCCTTATTTGATCTTATTGAAATTAAGAATGCACTATAATCTGTTAAAAGTTCTACTAGCTCAGGATCTGCTAATATCAATGCTAGATTTATTTTAGAAACTTTAAACTCAATTTCAACTCCTCTTCAAATGTTATTTAACAAATCATTACTTGAAAATGAAATACCTGACGTTTGGCATAAAGCCATAGTAACACCCATTTTCAAAAAGGGGAACAAGTCTAATGTTCAGAACTATCGACCGATCAGTCTGATCTCCATTATAGGAAAAGTAATGGAGCATTTAATTAAATCAAGATCGGAGAATATAATTGAACTGCTTGATACTCTGGACAATTCTAAACACAGTTTTAAGTCCGGCATTCATGTACAACTAACATATCTTTTATCATAAGATAAGTAAGTTAATGAATAATAATATATCAACTGATGTATTATTGTTCGATTTCAGTAAGGCTTTTGACCATGTGACACATTCTCTGCTGATTAACAAACTCCATAATTTGGGAATTCTTCACTTTGGTCAATTGATATCCCAATGACTTTTCAACCATACTCAATTTGTTAGAATAAATGGGGCATATTCCTTCTCTGGTAGGGTTACAAGTGGAGTCCCGCAGGGCTCTGTGCTGGGGCTTGTCCTCTTTAATCTTTTTATTCTTGACATGGGTATTATTTCTAACACTTTTCTTTCTAAATTTGCAGATGATACAAAAATAGGAGGTAGAGTTGACACTCCAACTAATACTCAACTCCTTGAACAAGATCTTTTCTCTATCGAGCAATGGGCCAACAAAAATCCAATGTCTTTTAACATTGATAAATGCAAGGTTTTACATTTTGGTAGGAACAGCACATCCCATAAATACTATTTGAATAAGCTAGAACTTAAATCATCAGTGAAAGAGACCTAGGTATTGTGATCAATAATAGATTGTCATCAAGTGACCACTGCAGTAAAGTAGTCAGAACATCCAATGCAATTTTAAGGCAGATTAATAAAACCTTTATCAGTAAATCTGAGCACTGTTTAGTGCCATTGTACAGAGTTTACATTAGACTCATTTGATTATGGGTCTCCCTTCTGGAGTCCATATCTTAAAGCTGATATAAATCGCCCCGAGCAAGTTCAAAGGAGGCTAACTAAATCTATCCCCAGATTAAACAACAAAATGCTATGAGACCAGACTCAAGGAAACAAAACTCTATCCTTTATATTTGAGAAGGCAAAGGGGTGATCTGCTACTTATGCATAAACTAGTACATAATCCCAGGTTACTGGAGACATGTGGACTAACATTAGCTAACAAGAGAATTATGGGAAGACTACATGCTAAGCAACTAAATGTTGATTGGGCCAACACTAGCAAATATGATAATTATTTCAATATAACAGCAGCAAAATGTTGGAACTCCTTGCCGCAGGACATTGTATACTCAGCTAGCTTTGATTCTTTTAAATTTAATCTTGAGTCTTGGCTATTTGCACATTAATTTGCACAATATCCCACTGTTGTGGGAGGACAATCCCGATGGGCCTTGTGCCTTCTTTTGTCCTATACTATCCAGTAAATCCAGTAATATGTCTGTCCCATGCCCTCTTGAATACCTCCACCATTTCAGCCCCCACCACCTCTTCTAGTAGTTTGTTCCAGGCCTCTACCACCCTCTCCATGAAGAATTGCCCCCTCACATTGCTTCCATATCTTCCTCCCTCCAATCTTAGGCTATGCCCTCTAGTTTTAGCCCCCTTCTTCCTTTTAAATAAGCTTCCCGTCTTTCACCTTATTGATCCCCTTCACATACTTAAAAGTTTCAATCATGTCCCCTCTCCTTCTGGTCTACAGTGAGTACAGCTCCAATTCCTTATACTTCTGCTCATATGGCTTCCCCTGCATACTCTGTGCATCATCTTGGTTGCCCTTTCTGAACCCTCTCTATCCCATCTATGTCCTTGCATAGGTGCGTTCTCCACAACTGGACCCCATACTCCAGGTGCGGCATCAACATGGCTTTGTAAAGAGGAATCAATACCTTCCTCCTTCTGCTAGTTATGCCCCTTCCAGTGCATGCCAACATTCCATTTGCCTTCCCCACAGCTTTGCTGCATTGGCTACCTACCTTAAGGTTGCTGGATGATATAGTCCCCAAATTCCTCTCCTGCTCTGTTTTTTTGATTTCCTCTCCTCCCCCCAAGAGTGTAAGCTATTCATGGGTTTTTATGCCCCAGTGCATCACAGCACACTTTTTGGCATTGAATTTCAGTTGGCAAGTTTCCGAGCACCCCTCCAGAATTTTCAGGTCCTGCCTCATGACCTCCACCCCTCCCAGGGTGTCCACCCTATTGCAGATTTTCATATCATCTGCAAATAGGCTCACCTTTCCTCCAGACCATCTGCTATATCACTGATGTAGATATTAAAGGAGGGTCAGTACGGGTCCCAGTACTGACCCCTGGGGGCCTTACTATCACTCCCCTCACCGTGGAGTGCACCCCATTACTGGTACTGATGTAGATAAGCATGGACAGCCCCAGCTAGGCAAAAGTTTTCAAGATGCCTTGACACTGAAGGCTTGGAGTTCCAAAGATGTGATTTTATGGAGTAGATTCTTTCAAAGATCTGCTGTTAATGGTAAATATACTTTACTTTTTGCAAGTCAGTGACATGCAGTTACTGAAGCAGTCCTGCTTAACTGATGGAATGTATGTCTAAAAATGGAGCTATTACCAAATTAAACTCCCCTACCCCATAATATGGGTCCCTTTGTCTGACTAATGAGTCGCAATAAATCTTAAAGGCACTTGGAGCTGTCAAAGTAGGGGGCATATATAATTAAAGTGTTGATTAGATCCCAAAAAGTCAGCCCTTGAACAATAACCACCTTCTTGTTTTGTCCTGTTTGCAGTCAGCTACCTTTAGTATAAAATGCTTATATAGTAATATTACCACTCTTCTGGAATGGCTTGTATATGTCATGCACACAATCTGTCTCACCCAGTGTCTTTTGATGAGTTTCATGTAGGAAAGCTATTGTGCTTTTTTTCATTTTTGAAAATAGGAAAGAACCCGCTTCCTTTTTATTTGGTGATTTACTGTGTCCACATATTCCAATATACAATATTTATCAACTACTCATAGACAGGCAAAGGCAAGATATGTAGCTTGGCCAGATGGTCCGAGTTTGGACTCACCAGTCTAAGAGGCCGATATTGTTCCTCTGTAATATTTGGAAGTTTCTGTCCCTGTATTTTGTTTACTTAATGGGTTTCCCTTCTGGCAGGTCAAGAAACAGAGTCAATGCTCCTTTGTAGATGCTGTATATTTAACAACAACAATACAACCAAAACACAGAACATATCAACAGAAACATTGTGCCACCATAATCAGTAACTCTGGCCCTATAGCCTGTGGGTGCCATATGATCAGTAATAGGCAGGAGCATGGCTGGTATGCACATCAAGGTATTCACCATCTTATCTCTGACATAAGATGGAGATCTGTTCCTCCTATACCTTCGTATTGCAAATAGCTGTTATTATGTGTATCAGTTTGCAACTATGCCACTGCAGTTTTACAAATATATTTATTTTATTTGAATTTTTGCCCAGGAAGGCACACTAAGCTAGTATAGCTTGTTTCCATGTGTGTCGGGGTTGCACTGACCTGTTTTTTTGACAGGGAGAATGTTGTCCATGACACCAAGGAAACTCCCTTCCTTTTCTTTTATAAGTGCTGTGGGATCTTTTCTTTCCACCTGGTCAGTGACTAGAGATGGGCAGAAGTGTCCTCAGTTTAATGTCTCATCCAAAGTGCAGTGCCTCACCAGAGCAGCACCCCCCTCGTACTACACTGTAATGTCATTTATGGGTATTACTTGAAGTACCAGGTGTGGGGCTAGAACCCACCACCTTCTGATCTTCCAGCCCCAGAGGCAAGCATGCAACCTACTGAGCCACTGAAAACAAAAACTGAGCAGGCACTGGGAAAGTTGACCCATAAACTTATATAACAATATCTTGACATTTATGGCCCTGAATGGGTTTGGTCTGACCTATGCATGCGAGACCCTCAGTACTCACAGACCAGGTAGAGCCCATTAATCCAGGAACTAAGAGCTGTTCTGTGTGCCCCACTCAAGACTTAGATCTGTAGGGGGCAGGGTGTTTTCAGTAGCAGCTCTCTTTTCTTTAGAACTCCCTCCTGCCATCAGTCCAGAAAATCTTGAGCTTATGTCACTTCAGGATGGAGGTCTGGAAATTGCTTTTTAGCTCTGCCTAACTGACCCTAGCACATGATCCTGATTTCAGCCATTCTTTTCGTGGTAATACTGAAAATGCATTAGTTTGTTTCTTTAACATTAAGCACTACATATGAGTTTATTAATTTATTAATGTATTTGTTGCTCATGATTTGTGTATAGCATTCTGGGCAACACCAAACCTTTTGGTTTATCAATAAGTCATAGAATTATGGGTAGGCAACCATGCACCTCAAGGCTGTTTCCATCGAGGGATTCTGTTGACATCATAGCAATCTTGAGAACAAAGTTCAAGAGGTCCCTAATGTCATGAGAACTCAAAAATGAAAACTCAGCCGAGTTGTACATGGTTATCCATGCTCTATTTTGTATATTATATGGGGTCATTTAAATAAAGAAAGAGCATTGTTGTGTTTGTTTCATTCCCCAAACAGCACATCTTGTTTTTATCAGTTTAAAGAACACAGTAATCCACCCCACTCCCAAGTGCTAAAAAACCTACTCTGGTTCAGTAATAGTATGATATGAATAAAACTGTTTGAGAATAAAACCTCAAAAGAACCCCAGAGCAAATGCACTGGGGCATAGGTTACCCCAGAGGATATTGGCCATACAGCCACATTTTAAAGAAAACACACATTGCACATACCCCAATAATGCAACGCATCATGGGAAGCATATGCAAATGCATATGAATTAATTTGGACTGGCTCCACTTTAAGCAAAATTGCACGGTGCCAGAAGGCCTCACAATACAATCAGCAAAGGCTGACAACAGCAGACGCACAGCATGTTTGAGAATAAGTTTACTTTTTTCGTAACTGAAATGGAAGTCTGTACTGTGAAGATTGTTTAGTGTTTTAAAATCTTTAAAATGCTTTCTATGAGTTTTACATTTTTACAAATTCATAGATGTTTTCTAATACTGTATAGTATATTGTACTGAACTTTATGTTGTGGACGTACTGACTGCTCCCTGTCATAGACTGAATGTTGAAATTCATTTGAATTAGATTAAACTGCATCATGGGTGTCATTAAATATTCTCCTAAAAACGCTTGCAGAACAACAACACCCATGGCGACGTGAGCAAATCATGAAACACTGTGTAGTTGTTCTCACCCCTCAGCACTGTGTGGTAATTCCTTACTACCTCACCAAGTCTTTCAGTGCCAGCGCAGCATTTTAATGATATATGTAAACTATATTTCAACATATTTTCAGACTTGTGAACTTACAACTTGAACAGCCTGATTGAGTGCCCCAGGAGGAAATGTGGACATGCAGCTCCTTTGGTAAATAAATTTGTCCAGGATTACCTTTAGGCCTGTGCTGTCTTCATGTCCACTGTCTGAGCTGGTAGGCTGTTCTGTGGATTCGCTGCCCTCTGGAAGCAGAATTGCCTCCTACTTTTACCCTTGAATTTACCATGTTTGAGCTTCAGGGTTTGTCCATGCAGTCCTGCCAGAGCCCACAAGATCAGCATTTCCATTTGTTTGACCTTGATTCCTTTCAGTATGCAGAAGCCTGAGCTCACTTCCCCCCTCAGCTTCCTTTTACTCCAGGAGGAACACCAGAGTGGCCATTTGAAGGAGACTGACAAGGTAATGAAGGCAGGCTATACCATGCACAATGAAGTTGCAGTATTTCTTTCCTTTTGTCTTGCAGAATGTGGAACAAATCAAGTCCGAAGAACAAAACGGACCAACACCAGCTGCAGACATGTTCCTTGAGTGTCTTTTAAGACTTGAAGATACTAAATGGTTTCGTGGGTTGTTAGATGGACTGCGTGAAGCAGGTTAGCTAGATTGGCATTGCTTACTTTTTTCCATCTGCTAGTCAAAATGTATATAGTTCAGTAGCTGCCTGTTTGCATTTTAATTCCTCATAGAAGGGGGGGCATAACTGCAAACCTTAGAAAAAGTTTTGTAGTATTTATTCATGAACACAATAGCTGAGATGACAAGCACTAACTTCATTTGTATTTGTTACCCCTTAAAATGTTAATAAACATTTTGATTATGTCTAGGATTGTAACTCAGGCTTTATATTTCTAAGTAGGTCAGCAAACTTCAAAATACATAAGCATTTTTGAATTTCTTTTAATGCATAAACACTTCAGGAATGTAGGAACTAAATCAGATATACAGACAGCCCAAGTTTATTCATTTATTTATTAAATTAATATCAAGTCTTTCAGTGTGGTTTAGTGTGTCTTGCAATGTGTAATAAAATCAAGCAAAACAAAAACTGAAGTAGTGTTTCACTCTATACCACATGCCAGCTCAAATATCCATAGGTAGCAACAGTTTTATGCCCGGGGCCACACTAGAGAAGACTCCTCTCTATTGATGTTTGACTTGGAATGAGGTAGTGACAACAACTCTAAGTTCCAGAACACAGTGAGTGACAAGTGGTGTATGTGGTCAGAACATCCTGTAAGTACCTAGGACGTGATCTGACTTTTTGCACCCCATATGGGTCCTGCCTGTACTCAGTTTCCAGGGAACTAGTGGATGAAATACACAAGACGGCAACTAAAGGTGAAGTTCTGCTGCTGGGGGATTTCAATATGCTGGACGTGGATTGGACCACCCAGGCAGCTGCTTCAGCCAGAAGCGGAGCCATCTTAGATTCCCTACAGGGGGCAAGTCTCAGGCAGCTAGTGCTTGATCGCACAAGGGACAAGGCGATTCTGGACCTCGTATTGACCAATGGGGACAGAGTCGTAGAAGTCAGAGTAAAAGGACAACTGGGGTTCAGCAACCACAACATAATGTGTTTAGCATGGAGAGAGGGACTCAATCGATTCACACAAAGGTGAAGGTATTAGATTTCAGTAGGGTGACCACTGAAATGGGTAGATGTGTCAGAGCAGCCTGGAGAAGGGGGAGGTAAGAGGGGGTTGAGGAGCATCGGGGATATCTAAAAGGTGCCATAGTGGAAGTAACTAACCAATGCATGGGGTTGGAGTCCAAAGGGAAGAGAAGGAGGAAGCCACTGTAGTTCTCAAAAAAGGTGGCAGACAAAGTAAGGGCTAAAAGGGTGAGTTTCAGGAACTATATAGGGACCCAAAGGGAGGAGGGCAGGGAGGTGTACCTTGAGTGTATAAGTGAAGCGGGGAAGGCTGTTAGGAGTGCAAAGGCATGGACTGAGGGAATAGCACAGACAGTGAAGAAAGGGGACAAAATATTCTATAGGTACATCAGCTAAAGAAGAAAAGGAGGATTGTGAGGCTCAAAGGGATGAAGGAGCATGAAAGGAGGGAGATCTGGACAAAGCGGAAAAACTGAATAAATACTTCTGTTCAGTATTCACTGAAGAGGGTGGGTCACAGACCACATCTGGGCAACAGATGCAATGGGGGTGGACACCAGTTCATTCACAGTGAAGAAACTCCTGAAAGAGCTCACAAAACTGAAGGTGGACAAAGCTATGGGGCCAGATGGCATACGCTAGGATACTAAGGAGCTGCGAGGGAATTAGAAGCATCTATGGCAGCCATGTTCATAGAGTTACCCGTCAACAAAAACTAAATAAATAAATAAGAGTCATTCAAAATGGGAGTAGTATCAGAAGACTGGAAGAGGGCACATGTAGTCCCTCTACACAAAACAGTAGTAGGGAGGAGATGGGGAACTACAGGCTAGTCAGCCTCACCTCAGTGGTGGGAAGATCATAGAGGCACTGCTGGAAGAAAGAATAGTGGCACACCTGGAATCCAATGGTGTCCAGGATCCAAGGAAACATGGATTCACAGCAAGAAGGTAGTGTCAAATGAATCTTATAGATTTTTTGATTGGGTGATGAAGGAAGTAAATTGGGGTGGGGTGTGTGGATGTCACCTACCTCAGTTTCATCAAGCATTTGACACCATCCTACATAAACGCTGGTTAACAAGATGAGTGGTCTGGGCATGGGGCACAAGGTTGTAAATGGATTAGAAACTGGCCAATGGACAGGAGGCAGAGGGTGGTGGTAATTGGGATCCAATCCAGGGAGAGGGGATGACCAGCAAGTTTTCATTAGTGACATTGTGGGAGGCTGGAAGGACAGATCTGCCTGTTTGCAGATGACACCAATATCTGCAATAGGTGGGTATTCCAGAAGGTTGGAGAACATGAGGAGGGACCAGAGGAAGCTTGAAAATTGTCTGTGGTGTGGCAACTGAGGTTTAATGCAAAGAAGTGCAAAATAATGCACCTGGAAAGAGGGAACCCTGGAGAGAGCTACAGGATGGGGAGGGGGGTGGTGCTGATGATCATGAAGGAAGAAAGGGACATGGGAGTTATCATTCAGATGACCTAAAGGTGTTAAAGTAGAGCACAAAGGCTGCAGGGAGGGTGAGTGGCATGCTGGGGTGCATATGCAGAGATATCACTAGCAGAAGGTGGGAAGTAGTGATGTCATTGTATAAAACACTAGGGAGGCCCTCACCTAGAGTACTCAGTGTAATTCTGGAGTCCGCACCTTTGCGAGGACATTGACAGGGTGGAGATGGTTCAGAGAAGGGCAACCAAGATGGTACAGGGCTTGCACCACAAAACATATGAGGAAAGATTAAAAGACCTCAATATGTACTCGCTGGAGAAAAGGAGGGAGCAGGGGAGGGGACATGATAGAAATATTCAAGTACCTCACAGGCTTAAACAAGGTGCAGGGGGGAAACACCTTCCAATGTAGGAGGAGTACAGACAGGGTGGTGGATACATGGAAAAGTCTGACACAAGAGGTGGTGGGAGTGAGCACAGTGCGAGGGGGTAAAGATGCTTGGAACAGGCACAAGGGAACCTTGAGGTGGGAAGGAGGGATGAAAAGCCACTGACCAGATAGGGTCAGAGGTTACAAACAAACAAGCTTATGGGCAGGCTGGATGGGCCCAGATGTCCTTATCTGCTGACAATTTCTATGCCTCTGTGGTCTCCACCTGGACTGACACCTTGATTACTTGGGGCACATTTCCCAGGTAGTAAATGTGACACTCTGCCCTCTGCTTATGGTTATCTGTATGATATTGGTATTATAAATAAATGGTCTGTGTATGAAATGTCTCACCCCAGTCAGCAGTGTGTGAGACTTGGCCTTTAACTTTCAAGGTGTCAGTGAGAATGTCATTAAACTGACCAGAGGAACCATTAATTAAGACATCCTTCCAGAAGGACATTGTATTACCTTTTATATCCTGAGCATGCCTTTGAAGTTAATTCTCATGTAGGCATTTAAGACGTTTCAGTAAGAAAAGTAATTTGGCTGGTTCCTCTCAATTTTAGCACATAGCCGAGAAGTAGTGACAGAGTGTGGGATTGCTAAGGTCAAAGAGAAATGTTTGATGCTAGACTGTCATATTTAGGAAATGGCTTTTTGCTGATGTTCACATTATTTAAAATACATTCTTGTAGATGACTATGTTAGAAATTTGACCTATGGGAGGGTCTAGGCTGTGATCTCACAAGGGGAGGGGAGATGGAGTTTCAAATGATCATCCATCTGGGGAAAAAATGACATATTATTCCTGGACTCAAAGAGAGAAAGATTTCTCTGAACTTTTGAAAGCACTCAAAAGGGTAACATCTAGAATAAGAAAGACTTAAGTTTATGGTAGGAGTTTTTATTCTGTAACCTACCATTTTTTTATGTGATTGTGGGCTCTTGATATTTGTTCTGTATTTTATTTCTCTTGTTTCACAACTTTTAGTAAACTACCTTTTCTTTATTATACTGCCTGTGTTTTCTCTTAGTTATGTTACATGTGATTGCTGAACCTGTGTTTTAAGGCTGACTGCTGTTAAAAGCTTGATTGTGTTACTGAGCTTGCTTAAAAAGGTAAGAAATACCTAGGTCTCTTATAAGTTGTAAGGGTTCATTTTGGATACCTGGCTAGATGCTCTTGGGTGAAAGATTATATTGCATCTCCTGAAGAGAGTATTATCTGAGCCTGTTAATTGGGTATGCTAGCATAAGGTTCACAGTTTGAATCCCTCCAGAACTCGAGGATAAAAGGTTATTCGGACCCAAAACAGACAGGAGGGTTACCCTGTGTGTTACCTGTTCACACTATTGCACTCTGAGGTTGGCACTGTGGGAGCAGAGGGCCTGACCTGCAAAGTGCATTTGTGAGAGTAACCAAGTCATATGCCAAGCTAGGTGTGCTACATATAGTGAATGGATGCCTCCATCAAAAGATCAGAAAGCAGATTGTGGAACAATCAGTCCTTCCCCTTATAGAGTATGGGGACATAGTTTACTCAGGTGCTTCTCCGGTCAACACCCTGTTCTGGGCACTGTGTAGAGTCACCCTGGGCCACCCCACTCCCACCAATGTAGTATGTACCATGAGCTAGAGTGATCTGTTCCTCCCACAGCACAAATGATGTATACTGCCCACATGGGTGCCAAGTACTGGCCTAGCACACTGCCTGGATATCTGCCCGTCCTCTTCTCCCCTGCAACAAACTCTTCCTATCTGCTTCGATCTGAGGCAGGTCACCACCTCCATGTCCCACAGCACAAACACAGCCTAGGCCAAGCCTTCATCCGCTACAGGCTCCTTAACACTTGGAACAATCTCACAATGTCACTGCCCCCTTCCCCACATCAAGCGAGGCTCTGATCAAGTCCCACTACAAATCCCCAATGCATGTCCCCAGTGCCAAGCCCCTCCCCCTGAAAAAAAGCCTGTCTAATTCATCTAGCTAAAGCATAGCATATTAACCTAGTGTTGTACATTGTGCTGACTGCTGTGATCCTCTGTGGGACAGCCATGGTTCTACCCTTCATTTTCTTTCCCTGGGATTACTCCATCATGCTGCTGTTGCTTACCATGTACTTCTTCCATTTGTTTTTGGAATGTGTAATATATGCAATGCATGAATGCTGTTAAGATTCCTCACTGTCTCGTTCCTCCCACCCCAGGTCACAACTGGAATGAGCCGTGGCCTTTGTGTGCTTACCTGGCAAAGCGTGTTCAAAATAAATATATAAATCAAAGATAAACATCAAGTCAAGTTCAAAACATTGAAGTCCACCACCATTTAATTGTAACCAGTGCTGTTCATACAGCAAAATGCCATATGATCAGATATCCTAGGATAAATAAGTAGTCTGTCTACTGTGTTCTGCAGTAATGTAACACTCCCTGCCTAACAACAGCGAACACAATCCTCCTTGCCAAATCATACTCCACTAATGTCCCCAAGAACTGCCACCCAACAACTTGCTCACCTACAGCCTGTATACCAACACACCTTACACTGACTTTGATGCAGGCAGAGTATACAGTCACTTAAGTGACTTAGTGAAGAAACAATACTGCATCCAGGAAAGCTGTCCAGGGTGCTGGATGATGGGAGCAAATCAAGCAAACTATAAAAGGATAATCCAGCACTCCAAGAGTTCCAGCAAATAAGTTTTATTCACAGAATGGTGTGAACATGAAAGACAAACTGACAAACCGCAACCCCAAGCACCTCGACCAAACGGTCTTTCAAAGGGAGAGTGTCTGAGGTGTAACAGATCTCTTCATTTAAACAATCCATTTTAAAGGTACAGTACTTAATAAAAGGAACAATACTGAATTCAGACATTCAGAAAAGAAAATGTGCACAGTAAAAACACTGAAATCCATACTCAATTGAAGCATTAAAGGTAGTAGTAGTAGTATAAGTTCATACTTAGAAAGTGCAAGCATATTTAATATGTACCATATGCAAAAATAAATATAACAAATAAATAAATCAAAAAATGGTGCTGCCTACAATTTAATACTGCCAAAAAGTTGCTTCCATGGGTAAATAAACACTAAGATCAAGATAGTCAAATTATTTTAAAACTATCTGAGTTATAGATGTAAACTATATGTGACTTAGTTTGTAGATACCTATGCTGATAATCAGATGGGGAAATCTTAAAGCAGAATCTATTAGACTAATTAATGTTGAATTCATAGATTATTTATTTTAGCCAGTTCAAGGAATACTTATGCTTCAATTCAAAGCAATATGTTTTTTAATCAAGAAAAACATCATAGCGGGAAACATGCTAGAACAGAGCACAGCTCTAAAGGCAAAGTGATGAAAAGAAAAGAAAGATGGAAAATAAAGAGATAAGAATAAGGGAATGGGGGGGAGGCAGAAATTCACATACAATGTGGGAAAACCCCTATTATAGTTGTAGGAATTAATGTTATTTAAGTATTTATTAGGGTGTATACAGATAGTACTAATGTACATCTTATTGGATACCTACAGTACATGTATAAGTAATAAGGACAAATGGGGGACTGAAGAGTAAAGCAGGTCATGATAACAGAAAAACAAAAGAACAAATGTAAATATTGAAAATATATCGTTAATATAAGTAAGAAAACATAATAAACTTTACGCATGGAGCATGGATTTACGTTGAAAATATTTTTTGATCAATTTATAAGTTTTATATATTCTATCTAAATTTTATTATACAATGGCAAGAAAGAATCTTGGACTGTGATTGGTCAGTCTGGAGCTGGACCCGTGGTGTTATCCCAGCAAAACACCATGGGCCAGATATTCAAACTGCGCCCAAAATGTGTGCAACAGCAGGAGCAAGCACAAGTCAATTGCGCATAGGTGCAACAGACGCGATATTCAAACATGGAGCAAAACAAATTGCGCAAGCAGCCAACGTCTGAATATCGCACAAACTGCACCATAGCGCAACCAGGAAGGGGAAGCTGAGCAGAAAGGTTGCGCCATAGCGCAACAAGGCTAGCCCAGCTGAGCAGTCCAGAGGTGCCATAGCGCAAGCAGAACCCCCCCCCCACCCCCAGCACAGCAATGGAACTGCACGACCAGGGAGGCAGGCTGGGGCCCACTGCCAGCGATGCCATACATGGGCACAGGAACACACTGCAGAACCAACAAGACACCCGCACACCCCAAGCACAGCATCACTGGGGGAGGGATGGATGATCCACTGGCCCATGGGACAAGCCAACAAAGCACAGCAGGGCCATGACGCCCAGCACAACCACTGTCAGGCTGAGACTGCCACACACAGGGGGTTGACAACCACAGTGCACATCAGCCCCCCATCTGCACAGCACACCCTGCACCGTGACCCCAAGACACCACCCATGTGCAGTGACTGTCACTGCAGTAAACACCATGCATCCCCCCGGCACACGTCAACCTCGTGTAGCATAGAACCATAGAACCCAGACCCACCCTGGGCACCCAGCAGTGGGCGGCAGCAGATGGCAAGACCAACTGAAAGTCACTGCCACACGGAGACACCTCCCATGCACACACACACACACACACACACACACACACACACATACCCAGGACCATACCACCCCAGATGGCATGCACACCACTGCAACTGAGCAACCATAGCCAGCTGCAAATCAGAGACCACCAAAGTATTCATAACAAAATATATATCTATTTGAAAAGAGAAAGTACAACAACAAGAACAAGAACAAGAACAAAACTATTTACAGATATTTACAAGACTGGGGGTAGGGGTACAAGGTAGGGGTGGGAAGGGTAGGGGTGAACAACTGGAAGAGGGAAGGCAGGGTGGGAGGGATGGGTGAAGTGGGAAGGAAGCCCGTTTAACGCCCTAGCAGGCTGGTCTGCTGCTGCCTGGTGCTGTCCCTGTCGGCTGTGCCGTCGCCGGAGCCCACGACACTGAATGTCCCGGAGGATGTGATGATTCTCTATTGAGACCCTGGTCAGCCGCTGGAGGGCACGTTTGATCCTGCGTAGGATGCTGAGGCCTAGGAAAAGGGAACACAGTCAATAGCTGTGACTGTCCACAACCCTGAACACCACCCATCCTGCAAGGCATATAGCCCAGTGCCCGGCACCTGTGATGGTATGCACCCACCCACAGTGACCATGCACATGACATGCCCAAACAGGCAGCACCAGCTATGCACCACTGCACACACACACACTGCCCATGTCCATCACAGCACAAACAAGGCTGTCAAGTGATGTGGCAATGTGGTGGGATGCCAGTTCCACAGCCATGTGCCAGTGCATGCATGGACCACCAGTGACGCACACAGACGCAGTGACACTGACAGTGATGACTGTCGCCTGTGTCGTGCATGGTTAGGTAGTTCATGGCTGGTGGTCATGCCCACCCCCTCCAGCATGCAATAGCATCCATGATGTAATGATACTCACACTCATCAAGCAGCTGTGGCTGCTGCTGCTGCCGCTGTGGCCCACCCCTCACATCTCCTCCGTCCGCCACCTGGGCCCTGCCACGGCCCTCCTCAGCCCGTGCCTGCATCCTCTCTGCCAGGCCTGTGGGTGACAAATGTTGAGAAAAACATCAGTGTGACTCCAAAGCAGACTTCCCCCTGCCCCAGTGAGTGTGCCTGCCCACACAGCCAGACCCATGCATCTCACACCTGCACACACTGACACAGTCAACCATGGCAGAGCCATCCCCCATGCACCGCCACCAAAACACAGTCACACCCCTACGGAGAATACAGGTGCATAGATGGTACACCCACCTGGCCTAGGCACAATGCCCCTCCTGGCATGTAACCTTAGGCGTCAGCACATCTGGCTCCCTCCTCGCGGAGGTCACTGAACCTGTGCCTGCACTGCTCTGCAGACCGGCACTGCCCTGTGACCCTCACCAGGTCAGTGGCCACCTGCAGCCACACCTGGGTGCGGGCCATGGTGAGGGGCTCATCCCCATACAGTGCCCCATAGTGGGGCTCAACCAGGGCCACCAGGTTGGCCACCTCCACTGGGCTCCATTGGGACGCTCTCCTGTGTGCCATCTTTCGGGTTGTACAGCAGGCAATATGGCACCCCGCAGCGCGGCAACCCCACGTGGAAATGTTGCACAATAGACCACCATAGGTTCCAATCACGCTGTTCGTACAGTGCCATCGGGTCACATAGCGCTGTTACCAAACAGCGCAATAGGGCCGTACACATGGCAGCTGAACAGCGCAAGGGTGCAAAGGTCAGACACCAGGTCAGGGGTCATGCGACGGCCACACACACACCGCCATCTGACGCCTACACATCCTGCGCGACCGACCACCCGCGTGCCAGTGCCACAGTGGACTATTGCACAGTAGTGCCACAGTGCCATATGGTGCCCAGTGCTGTAGCGCTACTGGCACAATGGTGGCCATGGCCTGAATTGCCGATCGCACACAGCACGTCATCAGCGCGGCAGACGCCTGCATAAGCTACCTGGGCATGCGCAATGCAGTGTACCACACAGTCACAGATCTGCGCCATTGGCTCAGCCAGCTCAACCGTATTGCGCAATCGCAACGGCATGATATTCAGCCGACACATGCAAATCATCTGATCAGCCATTCAAAGGCGCAGTGGCGCGATTTGCATCTCATTACGGTTGCTCCACTCCTAATTTGCATGCATTGCGCTATAAATGTGCGACATTGGGCTGCGCTGGCCAGATTCGGTTACTGCAGGTGAGAGGTGGATTGCATGCTATGGGATGTTCTGGACAATGGGCATGGGATAACACTGTAGACTGCACAGTGACAGGTGTCCACTTCCACCCATACAGATCGCCATGACCGAGCAGAGCCAAGGTGAGGGTGAGGATGGTGGGCAAAGGAGGAGGAGGCCCAACTTCACCACGGTGGAGACAGAGGCCCTCTTCAGGCCACCTGGAGGAGGAGTCACTACTGAGTGGGCGGCGGGCACCCTCAGGCCCATGCGGCTGCATGGGAGGGAGATAGCTCGGGCAGTGAACCTGCGGAAGCCACCAGCGCTCTGTGCAGGAATGCAAAAAGAAGATGGGGACAGACCGCAGGAGGATGAAGGAGAAGGTGACAGGCCTCAGGGCGGCACGTGCTGGCACTGGTGGGGGCCAGCCAGCGGTGGTGGAGCTGACCCCGGCTGAGGACCGACTGGCTGCATCAATGCAGTGCAGTGCTATTGAGGACGTACCAGGAGGTGGATTCCAGACAGGTGGAAGCCCATCACTGCACGGTATGACATGGTGGTGGTGTTGGGGGAAGGTTGTTCACATGCACTCACCTGTCCTCTCTTTCTGTTACAGATCCTGTTCATGTTCAGGGGACGGTGGTGGTGGGTCCAGGCAGTGAGGAAGACCTGCTGGACATGGAGGAGGGTCTATCCACCTCTGTCGCCAGCCAGCATGCACTGCACCAGCATGCACGCTGGGCTGCCAACCTGGTGTCGGGTGAGTCGGTGTGGGGTGCACAGCCTGTGTCTCAGCAGTCTGGCATGCAAGCATGCCAGCACGCCGTGACTGTGGCTGTAGCACGACTCGCACCATTGATGATGCAAGGACTGCAATGGGCAGTGACATGTGTGTCCCATGACGGACACACAGCAGGCCAGCACGTGCCCCTGGGCCTACCTGGTTCCAACGTGCAGTGCCAGCATGTCGCACAGTCCCAGGCTGTGCCTGTCAGCACCGTGGGGCACCGGTGGCTGCAGGTGTCTGGCACTGTTGCGCCACAGCAGTGGAACAAATGGTCCCTGGGCACAGCGGTTGGAGGGGCAGCAGCAGTCACCCACCAGGTCTGGGGTACATTGTCCAGCGGTGGCACATGCCCACCGCCTTTGATATGCCCATTCCTGGTCCTGGTGAACAGCGCCCACCCTCAAGGGGTGTTGAGCATCAGGACCTTCCATACCCTGGGGGACAGGATGCCGTTGTGGCAGAGTACCCATTTGAAGAGCACACCCGCCTGCTGCGGGAATCAGTACAGCAGCAAAGGCGGGTTGCAACGTCTGTGGAGGCACTGTGTGCGGCTGTGGAGCGGTACAGCAGGGACTGTGCTCTGGACCATGCAGAGATGGTCCATATGCGGATGGATGTGACCGCCGCCATTGACATGCAGACCCAGGCATTGGTCGCTGTCGTGGCTGCATTGGGCACACAAGCAGGTGCTCCTGTACCGCGCACCCCACACAGTACGCTCTCCACTCCCCGTTCCCGGCGTCGTGCAACACCAAGCCTGACGATGCCGGGTTCTGCTGTGGGCATCCCAAGCACCACTGGTGCAGGTATGTTTGGCATCCTACAGACCCCACTGCGGACAAGGTCGCAATCGCGCAGTGGGACCCCTGGTGGTCCATCGGTGCCACCACATGTGACCCCTGCTCAGCCTGCCAGTGCTGTTGGGTCACGGCGGGGCCGCCCATGCATCCGCAGTGGCTGTGGAATGGTGCAACATGACTGACCTGTCTCCCAGTGCGGGCCCTGTCTGGTGCTGCCCTGTGTGCACTGTGTGTCATGGTGGGCAGTGCACTGGTGGGTGCCCTGCCCATCACGCCGACATATGGACCACCTGCACACCATCCCGACTGCTGTCCACAGGTGCGTGTGCATGATGATGCCTGCATTGTACTGTACACCAAGGTGCAAGGGTGCCCAGCATCTGACACACGTACTTGGACAGTACAGGTGGTGGGTGTGGTCTGTGGATCTGTGTGTTTGCCATGTCTGTTCCTGCTCTGCTGTGCACCTGCCCATGTACGCTTTGTGCCTGTGTGTGTGTGTGTCCATATGACTGTTTGCCCCTCCTGATGGTGTGTTTGTGTGCCTGGTCCCTTCCACTCCCCTTGCCATCATGCACCCTGGTGTGTTACTCTGTGCCTGTGGGTTGCGCCAGGACAGTGTTGTTTGCACATGGCCCTTGACTTACCTGTGTCGTGCATAATGCTCCTCCGTGATGGTGTCCCGTGCAGCTGGGCCTGCTGGATCAGTTGGGGTCCCCTGCGTCAAGGGGGCTGCTCATCACCATCAACACCGGTGACGCTGGCGTCCCCATCGCTGTCCCTCTTCAACCTGTAGGCTATCCACAGTCTTTGGCCATGTTGTGCAGGATACAACAGGCCAGAAATATCCCACAGGCCTTTGAGGGGCTGTACTGTAGGGCACCGCCGGAGGTGTCTAGGCATCAGAAGCGTGCCTTGAGCATCCCAAGCACCCGGCTCAATGATGTTGCGTGGCGGCATGTGCCTCATTATAGCGCTAGCGATGGGGTCATGGGGCTGCACGGTGTGAGCAGCCAGGGAGTGGGTATCCGCTGTCACCTGTGTAGAGATAGTGGAGATCAGTATCATGTTCGGGTCCATATTGCCCATATCCCTGTGTGCCACTACCATGGCACCTGTGGCATTCCCACCCTTGCCCGACTTTGCATTTCCTACATGTGTACTCACCCACTAGATGGCCTGTGGGGATGTCCCCACTCTCGAATCGATGGCACAGTGCGGACTGATGCCATATGAAGGCATCATGTGCTCCGCCAGGGTGTATGGCACAGACATTGATTATACGCCCAGTGGCATCACACACCACCTGGCAGTTGACACTGGAGAAGCCCTTTTTGTTCCTATATGCGGCCCCATCGGGGCCAGGTGGCATGCGAATGGCCACATCGGTGCAGTCTATGGCCCCTAGCACACCAGGCATACGTGCTACCCTGTGGAACGCCTGCATGTTTGCTGTACGCTCTGCCGTGGTGCTGGGGAAATGGATGTGCTCCGCAGCATGTGGCAGCAGTGCGCTGAGGAATTGGGTGAGGATGCGTGACGTGGCCGACTGTATGATGCCTGTGGTGTCCCCTGTTGGCCTCTGGAAAGTGCCCGTGGTGAGCAGGCACATGCAGGCTGTCACCTTGGCTTCCACTGACAGAGCATGACTCCATCATGAGGGTGCCTGCATCACATCACTGCACAGCTCACAGAGCCACCTCAGTATTGCCTTGTTCAGGCGGTACCGGCCCACGATCTCTACATCTGTGTACAGCTCAAAGCTGATGCGGGCACGGTACTGCCTGTTGGGGGCGTCGCCAATGGGCCCATCCAGCCCGTCCCCCTGCACCTTGCATTCTCACCTCATTACAGCTTCCATGGAAGCTGCCACTCGTCCATCTCCCTGGCTTGTGACACCCCCTGGCTGATGTTGCCTGTTACCCCGCTGTCCTGACTGCTACTTCCACTGCACCGGCACCCCTGCTGGCCTCTGCAGCCTATGGCCCACACTGCTTCCCTTGCCTGCCCTGGCCTGTCACTGTCTGTCTTTCTCTCCTCTTCCCCACTTGGCATCCATGTAGCGTTCTTGCACCTCTTCCTTGAGCCTTTTTATTTTGGCTCATTTCCGCTGGGGCGCAACTTCCAGCTGTTCCGCTGTTGCGCATTGCGCAAGTCTTTGGATAGCGCATTGCGCTCTTTATGCATGGATCCACCCCCTTCGGTTGCGCATGCCTTCATTTGCATTGCGCTGTTGCTCAGCATGTTTTCGGTGGCGCAACTGCCTCCTGCTGAATATCGCAGAATGGCGCACTTTCGGACTTGCGCATGCGCAACCCTATTGCGCATGGCGCAACCCTTTTGAATATCCGGCCCCACGAGTCTAATCTCAGCACTGTGAACATCCTGACTAATTGCACTTGATTTGTTGTAGTAGGATTGTTTCATCAACTTCTCTTAAGAAACAAAAATAATTTTCCACACTAACAAAAACATTCTTTAAAATTATTTTTTTATACTGTATAACAACAAGCCATTGTACAATAGGAATAATGCACTCCAGGGTGTGTGTCGTGGGATAATGCCACTCCTGGGACATTGGGTGCACTCAGCCTGCGGCCTTATGTACAACACCCTCAGGCGTGGCATTTCCCACCACGATTATCTTCGTGTGCGATATGTAACAATAATACCTGATGGGTGGGATTATTGGGAAATACCAGACTACTTAGGTGTAATGAGGCCCGACGCTACAGGCAGAGGGCCTTATTGCCCCTGGAGGGTCCTGTATTTCCAATAATGTCCACCCTGAAGGGTATTATTATGCTTAGAAATGGGCAACTGTATAGTTATATGTGGTTAAATAAATAGTGTTATATTTAACTGCTAAAACTGTTTGTTCTATTATTTATTATGTTATCAAATTGTTCCTGCACTTGTATCAGAAAGCAGATTTTTGTTGTTGATCTAGGCACTATTGTCCTACTGGAGCCTCTGTATGAGAAGTAGACAGGAATGCCGTTTTTGTATGCTTTGCATTTTTTACTTTACGATCTGATGGAGCTACACTGAAGAGTAGATAGAAATGCCGCTTGGGGACAGCCAACAGGTAAATACAGAAGCAGCTTCACTAACTGTGGGGCAGTGGTGTGAGGGAATCGCTTGCTGCATTTTAAAAGATGCACTTCCCACCGTGCAGCTGACAGCAGCAACGGCTTCTGTTTACCTTCTTTTCAGCATGGAAGCGCAAGACCTCATGTCGGGAGAATGGGAGTCAAGAGAAATACTAAGGCTGTGAGAATAGTTATTTCACACTTCCCAACTGTAAAATTAGTGAGCTTTCTTTTTTTTTTTTTATTAACAAGGAGGCGGTCTAGACTGAAGGAAGTAGTGTTGGGGGGAGCTATAGTTCTCGCTAAGCGAGAGAAAAAACATGGCGGGCATTTAACATTTTCTAGGGTGCTTTCAGCCAATTAGTAAGCAGGCTGGGCACCACTGGAAAATGCTACACTGTGAAGTGGCACTTCGACTGGCTCTTATTGTTAGCTGAGCATCTATTGAAAAATAAATGCCCAGCTTGGAGCCTGTCTCAGCCAATCAGGTTTGAGAATTGATTCTTGCCATTTTCTAATCCTTTATTAAAACTCCATACTAGTTAGTGTTTATTAAAAAACAACATTTGTAGAAAGTACCCACAGTTATCTGAACCAGGAGTACAAATAATGTGGTCCTAAAAAAATTCAAAGTATAGAAATAATAATGAGTAATTGCAGAGAGAGGAAATAAGGTTAAAGGGAACCAGGAAAATGAGACACACATGAGTTTTTTTCAAAATAGGAGTATTCCCAGGATAATCCAAGGTGAATTCCATCAGGAAGCACCAGAAACTCGAGGAAGAAATATCAGATGAAAGGCTTTAATTGTCATCCTCACTTGGTTACTAGGAAAGAAAAGTTAGAAACAGAAGAGAAACAAAAAATGGAGTTAATAGTCATGTTAACACCATCCTGTGAATAAAACTTATTTGCTGGAACTCCTGGAGGCTGTTTTTTTTTCTCCTTTAGAGTATACAGTCACATTGTTTCAGCAGCCTTATTTGGTAGGACCAAAGTGCAACAAAAGAAAGTTGTTTAGCACCAAAGACCAGTGTATAGTGAATGAAGCCATCATGGGGAGCTGCAAGAAGGGTCACAGTCTTAGCTCACAGTGCTAGCTAGAAATATGCCCCACGATAACTAGATATATTTGGGCAAGAACTGACTAGAAAGGCATTTTTCCTTTTTTCTTTCTATTTTTTTCTTTTTATTTACTTGAGATTGTGGTTCACCAGCCGGCCTGGAAGGCTGAGGGTGACCTGGATCAGGCACGATCTCGGGGCGTTGGGGGTCAGCTGGGGGAAGGAGGATTGAACATCTGATGGACTGCTCTTCTCTTCCAGGGAGGGTGAGGAAGCAGTTGGTGTTTGATCATTCTCTGGCAGAGGCTGGGGCTATTGCAGCTTAGGCTTGAAGGTTTCAGGAGGTGTGCCAGATGTGAACGATTGTGTCACTGCAGGCCACACTCCCATTAACAACGGGAAAAACAGGATTCCGCCATGGCAGAATGATGCCCGTCCCCTGCCAAAGCCCCATGCAGCTACTGAGGCACTCCCACTACTGGACTAACCACATGACACCATTTGAGTAATATTTGGGGCTCCTCTAATGGCCCCATCCTGGGGAGCAATCCAGGGTAAGCTCTGGTGGACAGAGAGAAGTCCCAGGGATGAGGCGGGCTGGGGCCAAAGGAGCATGCCAGAGACCAAATAAAAAAGATTAGGGTTCACCATCAACTATGGAAAAATTGAATTTGATACTAGTCAGTTTGTATTCCTGTTATCTGATGAAGAGAACCCATCATCACGCTATATTACTGGGTCTCCTAATTTTGTTTTCTTCTCCTAGATTAAATTATTTTACATATAATTAAGTTTGCTTCTGTGAGTATAAGGGTGAAGGCACAGAGACTCTTCTCCCATTTTTTTGTATAAATGGGTTCCACATTTTATAGTCTGGTCATAGCATCTTTCATACCAGAATTCATTTTCAAGCCTTAATGTTTTCAACATTAAATTTATCCATTCTTTATAGGATAGTGGCATACTATCTCTCCATTTTTGCAAAATCAATTTTTTGCATTTGTTACTGCTACATTCATGAATTAAATCCTTAAGTTATTGTTCTTCAATTGAGGCCTTACCTTGAAGCCCAAAATTACTCAGCAGGGGTCAAAAGGGATAGCTATACCTATGACCTGTGACCAGTTTTACTATTTTTCTTAATTTATCCCGAAACACAGTTGAATATTTACATATAAAACACGTATTACCATTGTTCCCTTTTCCGTTAAAACACCTTCGGCATTTTTCTGTTACGTTACAACTAAACTAATTTAATCTTGGCATAGTATAATGCACACTGTGCAGCAAGTTTTACTGAATTTGTCTGAGTCTTATGCTTTTCGATACCAAATGTAGATAAATCGGTGTCAGTGGCTCAGCAGGTAGCACACTTGCCTATGAGGCTGGGAGATCAGAAGGCTGTGGGTTCTATCCCCACACCAGGCACTTGAGTTAAATCCCAATATTGACACTGCAGTGCAGCACGAGGGGGGAGCTGCATTCCTGAGGTGCTGTCTTTTGGATGAGATGTTAAACCAAGGTCCCATCTGCCTGTTCTGATGGTAGTTCAGGTGGATGTTAAAGATCTCGTGGCACTTCTCGAAAAGAGCAGGGGAATTTTTATTATAACTTGAAAGCACAATTTTTAAACATATATGGGGTTACATCACACCAAACAAAACAAAAAAATACAATAAATAAACATAAATAAGTATTTTCTCTTACTTTCACTCTGATGTTCCAATATATAAATCATACAAAAAAGGGAAAAGGAAACATATCCAGCACTGCTGGTCCCCCCCCCCATTCAAAATATATAATTTCAAGATGAAATAGTGCAACTTCACATAACTAGGGAAACAAATTAAAATCTACCTTAAATGCGTATTATGCTCCTACATATCCTATCTTAATAAATCATAAGAGGAAAGAATAACCATATTAAACAATATTACAATGCATTTTAACCCCATACAGAAATATAATATTGTAAGCATGCCCCCTCCTTTTTCCTACTACAAGAGAAAGGGCAGTAATTATAATTTGAAAGCAAATGTAATCACTCAAAGAAAATTGATATTTCACATGAATGCTTGATAGAAGGCAAAAATTAATCAGATGTACGTGTTGCATCCTACTTTATATAATAAGTAATCTGTTTATAATCCCGAAATTTAATAATCATTACCAAAACCATACCCCTCCCCCTTCTTGAAAAATGAGTTGTTTTTGTTTTTTGGACAGTAAGCATGTACAGTTCAGTATTACTCCAAACAAAGTGAGAAAAGATGGTTTAAACAAAATTAAATAATGCATCCTACATTGGGCATCCCAGCCTAATTTAGTAACCCCAAAACCTGTTAGTAAGTACTAGGGACCAATCCTTCCCCTAAGACAAAAGCCTGGGGCAGTTTACATTATTGTCATAAACATTTCCATAAAATTAATAAGGCTTCCAACTCTATGTGTCCTGGTTTGAGAGACCTATTTCTGTACTAGAACCTGATAAATCAATTGGGTATCCAGGAAATATTTCCCCACCTCTGCTGGAAAATCTGATAGGTAAGGAAACCAAATCTGTCTAATTTTCAGTATTGCCTCTTCTACCATCTGAAACAAAATATTTTGTGAATCATCAGTTGTTGTAGTGTCAAAGGACGTCTACTCTGCCAGATATAGAACTTGCAACATGCCAAAATAAGCCATAGTGTGTGTTTATCATATCCTGCCATGCACCAGAAAAAGATCCAACCATAAATGTCCTGTGTTAAAGAGCTAAAAGGGATGTAGAACATTTCTGCATAACAATACCCCAAAAACTCTTGTATGTAAGGGCACTCAAAGCACAAATGATTCATTGTTTCGACCACTTGTGTACACAATAACCTGGGACAGTACCGCTGTTCCATGCCTTTGTGTTTTAAGTTACCCTTAGCTGCTCAAACGCCTGCACCGAGAGCCAAGTCACATCCCACATCTGTTTGGGAATCCTGGGGGAAGTCAACATACAACCTATTTCCTGCCTTTCCTGTAAAGTCCTTATGCTATAATGGGGTTGTACTATAAACCTTTTTTGCATAAAACCATTATATAACTCTTTTTAGCACCTCTTGCTATCTGAGACTGTGATCATCCATAGCCTTAATTTACTAAAACAACCCTGAACATGTATTGGCAGATTAGAAATTGATTTTTGTTTTGGAATTATACTGTGTTCCAGCCAGGATCGATAATAAGGTTCAGTGAATCCAAAACCCAAGGAATCCATAACTTGTCCTCACTAAGGAGAGCTGGTTTTAGGGTGTATGTAAAATACATAGAGAAAAAAAAAGGGGATGGGGTTAACCATCTTCAAGCCACCCAAGGCTCTACCAAGAAACAAAGTGCCCCTCCTAATGGGGTTGAGCTGGCTACCCCAAATACACTTAAGAAAACAAGCATATGCCTTGGTTTCTAACTGTTTGGGTAAGAGAAAGATACAACTCAGGTGAATCATGGCTGCTAATAAGAAGGTTTTTAACATGTAGACCCTCTTTAATTTAGACATGCTCCATCTGTTCCATAATTCTATTTTCTCCTGGGCCTCAATTAAACAGTGCCATGTCTCCTGTTCCAAAATATACCCTCAGTATCTTACATGGGTCTTTTGTTATTGGGACTTGCAAAACAGATTCCGTGGTGCACCCTGGATCCCCTATCAAAATACAATTACTTATAACATAATTAATTTTAGCCCCTGTCATTTTTGAAAGGGATAATAGTATCTGGCCTGCACCTACACAGGAGTATTCATCCGCCAATATAAGGCAGATGTCATCCACATAAGCTAATGTACGAACCACTGGGTCTGTGCTAGAGAATGATAGCCCCATCAGGTCTTGGGAGCTATTGATTTTTTGAATCAATGTGTCTATAGTTAAAACATAAAGTACAAGGGTCAACGGGCAACCCTGCCATACACCCCTTGCCAGAGGACATGCAGACCCTAACCACCCATTACAGTAAGGGAGCACCGCTGCATTTGTGTAACAGACTCTAATCCATTGGACAAGTATGTCCGGGATACCATAGGCCCGGAGGTACTGTCATAAATATTTATGGTTCACTAAATCAAAAGCTTTGGCCTGATCTAAGGATAACATAAATCCTGAAAACTCCCCCTCTTGCCCTTTTTGTAGGATTTCTCTAATCAAGATTAGATTATTTTGTATAGATCTTTCTGGAAGAGCGCATGTCTGTGTTGGATGAACAACAGTGGTAACAGCCAATGCTAACATGTTACAAAGTATTTTAGAGAACAGTTTCAGGTCTGTGTTTAGTAATGTAATTGGCCTCCAATTAGTCAGGAGATTCCTATCTCCTGATTCATAAAGCAGCACTAGTAAACCCACTGTCATACTTTCTGGAAGTGTGTGTGAAGCTAGCAAAGCATTAAAAAGAGCAACCATTTCTTCATCAAGTAATCTAAAAAAATGTGTATATAATTCATATGGTAGGCCATCTATATCAGGAGCTGAGCCAACTTCAGTGGCGGAAATGACCCCCTCCAATTCTGCCCTAGTGATGGGCTGTATTAAATGAAGATGTTGGTCGGCTGTGAGAGACGGTAGGTCACATGAGTTCAACCAATCCTCCATATCAGACTCTGAGGTGGGCTTAACTGAAAATAAGTCAGTTAAGTAAGCCTGGAGTTCTACTAATATGTCACTCTTACCAGTAAGCAGCTTCCCTGAAGATAATCTGAGGGAAAGAATGCGCTTCTGTTTTACCTGATTCTGGCAAAAGTGAAAGGGGTTGACAAAATCTTGTTTCCCATGGGTCCCAAACTTTTGTTCCAGTTCTAGGGACTTCATCCTATCATACTGTATATCAGCCACCTTTTGTTTAGTCCGTGAAATCTGTTGGGAAATGTCCTTATGTGACTGTTCCTGTAAGAAATGTAGCTGTATAATTCTTCCTATTAGATTTATACATATCCAATTTTATTTTCCCTTTAGTTTCCCAGTAGTCTAAGAATATTGTTTGACACAGCATTTAATATCTGCCCACTACTCCAAGGGGAATTGTATAAAATGGTATGGAGTGACTAGCCACCAGGAGATCCATAAACCCCTGGAACACTAATGGGTCAGACAGCAAGCTGAGTTTCATCCGCCAGTAACCTGGCCCTTGACCCATGTCATCAAGATTTCCAGTGGAAGTTGTCAATAAGACGTGGTCTGAAGAGATCACCGAGTGACCACTGCAGTCTGAATTTCCAAAGCACTAGGCACAAGCCAATAATCAATCCATGAAGCTCTAGGGTCACAGTAATATGTGTTAGTGGGGTCTCATAACATTAGTTCAAATACATCTTTAGTCCTGTTTGGGCTAAAGATTATTCAGGCAGTTTACAGCACAATAAATTTTGGACAACTGTAACCTGTGTCTTGTGGTATCTACCACAATTGAAGTCCCCACCCAATAAAACAAAATGTGCCATAAATAGGTAGGGTAAAATAAGTTGCAACAACTCAATTTTAGCTGACTTCCCGAGGAGCATACACATTCACACAACAAAAATCTGAACCAGCAATGGAAACATCCTCCTCCTGAACCTTTCATCCCGGACTCAACTGATTGATGGGGCACTGACCCTTCTGAGACTGATTGAGGCCATGAGTCTCCTGATATTGAATGTCAAATGGTCTAGGCTATCTTGTCGTTATTAATTGTACTACATGTACTGTTCTCTCCCCTTTATCATGTAATGTGTATTTGTACTATCTATTACTGTTTCCTTTGTCCTCACTGCCAAATAATACTTATTTGTTTAGCCTATTACCCTTACCAAGCTGTTGATATGGCTGTTCCTAGTCTTGTATCCTGTATATGACTACTGTTTCTGCCTGCACTTTGTAGTGTATATGACTGTTGACTCTGCCTGTACTTTGTAATCTCATGGGTCGACCTGAAAATAGGCACTTTGCTGTCTAATGTGCTTACCTGGTTAATAAAAGCAAATAAATAACACATACCCAGGAGCTATTTCCACTTCATGTGTGACCCTTGCGCCCAGATTATTAATACAGATGCCGAATCACTACACTTATCCACACCCATGGACCAGTAATATTTACCCTCAAATCCAAGTTTGAGATACCATTTGAATCTCTGTGGCAGAATGGAGTCTGGTGTCCTGTAAAAACAGGATATCAAGACTGGTATTCTCAAACTGGGGAAATGTGAGCAGTCGTTTCCTCTCAGTCTTAATATTGTTGACATTGAGAGAGGTGACCTTTAAATTGTATGGTGGGGTTGACATGGAAGAACAAGTCACTGTTTCTTCCTTGTCCAGGCTCTAGTCCCCATACATTTCCTAGGAGGTTTTGAATCTGTATCCTCTGGCAGAAGTTCGCTATTTGAACCCCCATCTACCTGAGAAGAATGTATGGAGGTGGAGTCCGATTTCAATTTCTTCTCGCTTTCTTCATCTTGCAAAGCTTCATATTGGTTTTGAAGCAGTACCGCAGGAATTTGGGAAGTGGGTAGTTTGTCTGGGAGACGATTTTTTTCCTGCTTTTCCTGAGAATCATTTGAAAGGGCACATCTGGTGGGTTGTTCAGGGCGGGCATAGCTATTAGGCTATCTGACCCTAAACAGGGTTATCCCAAGATCTGTGTCTCAGGCAAAATAAGCGGTTCCAAACTGGTATATTTTCAGAAAGAACCCTTGACCTAAAACCAGGAGGGTTGTGGCATGGGGAAGGGGTGGAAAGTCCCTGTCTGTTGGTTTTCAAAGCAGTATTTATATAAAAATCTTGTATTGCATAGTCAGCATCCATAGTGTTGTGCATAGCCCAAGGGCATTCTGTGAAAGAGTGGGCTCCTTGCACAGACTACACCTTAAGGCATTATGGCAGTGAAACATGGAGTGACCTGCCTCCCACATTAGGCACATTTGACTATCTCACAGGTTCTACTTAAATGCCTCTAGGACCCGTGATTCAGGAAAGTGCCTTGTTGCCCTGGATAAAAAATGAAGCCCTTATCTCTACCCAGATAAAAACAATTGGGCAAATGGTGTAAACCTGAATCATCCTGTATCAGATTGATTTGGATCCACCATCCCCCATTCCAGAATCCCTCTGAATCTAGGATAGGCTCAGGATTGCCCTGCAATGTACATTTCTTCTCCAACCAATATGTAATGTCAGCAATATTAACACCCTCATTGCAAAACAAAACAGTAATGACCTTAAAGGTCTGTTTGGTTAAGAGGATCGCCTGAAAGTGTTCCCACATAGGGTTGGTCTTCAAAATGGGGTATTTAATCCAGAAGCGATCTAAAATTGCTGATGTTTGAAAGCTAATGTCAAATGTACTTTCGCCTGGAGTGTGGATAAGAGCATAGATTTCTGAGGGGTAAAAGCCCATAGACTGTTTTAACAACGTTTTCCCCATGTAAATTCTGTTGGGCATATCCTCTAGCCACCTCAAATAACGCAGCCAAACTGCATTTCGATGTTTAGCCAGCTCTACTGGCTTTTTAACAAACTATCATATGTTGGAGCCAGATTGGGGCAACCTGCTCCCATCTAGGCCAGTGTCTGAGGAACTACCTCCTCATCCATAAGTATAGTCCCTAGGTCACCCTGTCTCAGAGGAGTCTCTGACCCACTCCTTGATTCAGAAGTTACTTTTCCACCTGTTGCAGAGGATAGGGGAGAATATGAAATGGTACCTGCCAGAGGATCAGTCACTGCTGCAGGGCTAGCTATCCAAGGTAGCAATAACCCTGATGCTTGCACCTCATTAGTAGTTCCAGGTGGAATCATCTCCACATTGTCTACCTGTTGATTTACAGAACCTCCTGGCCCTGTCCCACTCCCCGGCAACGGTATTGCCGGATCCGTCATCCATGAACCATCCACCATCTGGCCCCACTTAGAGCCTTCTCCAGAGACCAACCAGCATCCCCTAGGCCTGTACCAGAATCCTGTAGTACAGGGGAAGCCGGGCCTGCCACCTGGGTCTCATTACGTGATGTGGCCACAAACACTTTGGCTGCAGCCTGCGGTGATATTCTTGGGAGGTTTGTAACTCCCTTTTTTGTGTTTTTCTCTGCATCCAGCTGTCTCTTTACCAAAATTTAAGTCCTCTGTGCCTTCTGAGCTCATTGTTCCATATACTCCTCATCGGTTGATTTTTGATATTCCGTAGCCTCGCAGTCACTCTGAGCAGACTGCTGATTCTGTACCAGGAACTTGGTCCTGTTTCCTTCCATGGTGTCTACCGCACCTGAATCCTTTGAATGATTAGGAGAGGGTTCAAAGGTGATATGCTGGCCACGTGAAAGGTGCATCCCAGCTGCCTCTCCTTCCTCTCCTTTTGACTCCTCTAGTAAAGCGGAGATCCCACCTCCACCCTCGCTGTCCACTTCCATTCTGGAGATGCTCACCCGGGCGCAGTGCAGCAGCACCCTCTAGTGTCAAAGAGCAGGGGAATTCCCCAGTGCCCTGGCCAAATTTCCCCCATTCACTAAAAATACCCCCCAACAGCTTAATTTGGTTCAAGGTCAGCTGGCATTCATCTGTATCCCGCTCCCCGGGATGTGCCTGAAAATAGGCAGAATTTGTCTAGTGCACTTACCCGATCAACAAAAACTAAATAAATCAAAGCCTTAGTCCACTCTTGCTGCTCAATCCCAGTGCCCATTTGCATAAGGCATTTGATATTTATTTATTTATATATATATTTAGTTTTTGATTACTGGGTAAGTACACAAGACAGTAATATGCTTATTTTCAGTCACGACCCAGAAGAGTACAGTTACAAGTACAACAGAGTACTAATACAGTGAAGAAATAATGGCACTAGAAATGTTATAATTTCACAGTACAATATGTGAGCAGAAGTATTACATTACAGTGAATGATCAAGGTAGCAAGGAGACAGTACATTGCAACAAAAACAGCTGTAGCATAAGGTTCATCAGTGATAAGATGCATCAAGATAATTAAACAAATTTGTCAACCACTTTCTAGCATGAGCAATGTTAGTTGAACATAGGTATATCATGCAAGAAGGCAAGAAACAGGTAGACGAGTCAGAGACCATTAGAGGATGGTAGAGCTCGCTTTTGAAACAGGCATGTGAGAGCGAGTGCCGGAGGGCAGTCAGGAGTTCCAGTAGTTGGGTTCAATGTGGGAGAAGGCCTGAAACCCCATATTGGTAGTATGCCTGGGAGCAGCTGGAAGGGACAGATCACCTGATTGTGTGTGTGTGTGTGTGGGGGGGGGGGAGGCATTAAGCCTGGCCAGGGGGTTTCAGCAGAGCAGTTAGGGAGAAAGATATCCCAACCCTAAGAATTTTGTCTGTAAGGGCACCCAGAGCAAGAGCATGACATGCCTCAGGAGATCGCCAGTTTAACCTAGAGTGTGGCTGGCCATGGCGGGTGAGTCGGTTTGAGACCAGGGCAAAGAGACATATGTAGTTGTAGGTAACATCCCTTTTGTGAAGGTTTGCTTTGGAGCTGTGGTAGTAGGTGATAGAGCCCACAGGTAAGACTGGGAAGGAGAATACCGTGAGCAATGGCAATTCGGGTGGAGGGTGTGAGGGCATATTTGGTTCTGCAGGCCAAGCCAAGCTTGGTATTCACAGATTTACAGGTATTAGACATGTGCAATGCAAACTCTAGAGAAGGGTCAAAGGTTATAACAAAGTACTTGAAAGAGTTTACATTCTCAAGCAGGTACCATCCGTACTGGGGATTGCCAGGTTGCCATGACACTTTTTCATCCTAGGGGCAGAGCCACAAAGTGTGGCATGAGATTTACCTGCATTAAGTAGCAATTTGTTTTGGAACAGCCAGGAGTGGACCTTATAGAAATTAGTGTTAAGACTGGAGTTAATTTTAGCCAGAATTGTTGACCTTAAACAGAGTACTCAGGTCATCTGCATAAAGCAGAGAGGAGCAGGATATGGGGTCAAGGGACAGGTCATTTACAAAGGTAGTGAAGAGAATGGGACCCAAGATAGATCCCTGAGGAATACCAGTGTTGATAGAAATGAGATCAGAAACAGCTGTATTGAACTTCACGAACTGTTTTCTGTTCTTAAGGTAGCTGTCAAACGAAGAAGCTACGTCTGGCAAAATGCCAAGAGATTGCAGTATTTTAAGTAGGTGATGGTCTACTAAATCAAAGGCCTTACTAAGGTCAATAAACACTACCCTCGTAAAGAAGCCTTTATCCATGGCTACGCTGGTACCATTGGTGAACCAAAGGTCATAGTGATGCTGAGGTATTTTCTTAAGCTGTGCTGAGCACTTGAGAATAGAGTATGGCCACTGAGATAGTTGATTGTCTGGACAGCAACAAGTTTCTATAAAATTTTGCTCAGAACAGACAGGATAGCAATTGGGTGATAATTTATAATACCTTTGGGGTCACCTTTCTTAAAGATGGGGACAACTTTGGCAATTTTCTAGACATCCAGTACAGTTAGCAGGGCGTGTACAGAAGGTGAGGGTGGGGGAGAGGTCTCATCCTCCAGGAGAGTCATTAGCAGGGTCTACAGGGGTCGGTACTGGGCCCACTCCTGTTTAATGCCTATATCTCAGACATCAGAGGTGGTATCACGTATGGCTGATCGGGATGAGCCTGTTTGCCGATGACTTGAAGCTGTGGGCGGTGGTGGAAGGGGAGGAGGGGAAGCTGCCTCTCCAGAAGGACCTGGAGACTTTGGGGAGGTGGTCACAAGATGGGAAGCTGAAGTTTAATGCTGGGAAATGCAGGGTGCTGCACCTGGGGGCCAAAAACCCAGCTCATGTATACACCTGGGAGGAGGCACTGCAGGATCCTGGGGGGGAGAATGACCTCAGGGTAGTGGTGGATGCCAAAATGAATAACTCAGAGCAGTGTAGAAAGGCTGCGGTGCAAACAAATAAAATGTTGGAGTGTATAGCCAGGGGATAACCTCAAGGAGTTGAGAGGTGCTCCTTCTGCTGTACAACTGCCTGGTTAGACCACACCTTGAATACTGCATGCAGTTTTGGCATCACTACTTAAAGAGGGACATTGCTCTTCTGGAGAGGGTCCAGAGGAGGGCTACCAGGATGATACTGGGACTAGGGGAAAGGCCCTATGAGGAGAGACTGGAGGAGCTCAACCTGTACTCACTGGAGGAGAGAAGGAACAGGGGGGATATGATAGAGGTCTTCAAATATTTCAAAAGAATGAATAGGGTAAGCCTTGAGGGGGTGCTTCAGATGAGGGATGGGGCCACCAGGGACACTCAGTAAAACTGGACAGGGGAGACTGAGGGGAAACAAGAAGACGCTTACTTCACTGAGAGGGTGGTAGAGCCCTGGAATGCATTGCCCGGGGAGTTGGTGGCTGCTACAACTGTGGAGGGGTTCAAGAAAGGCTGGGATAGGTAAAGGGGAGGGTGCATCCCAGAGCCCGCTGGGGTAGGGGATCCTGTAGGGAGGGAGGAGGGATGCTATAAATGGTGCCCTGGGAAGGCACTGATCATTGAGCAGACTCGATAGACCATAGGGCCTACTCTGCTGGCTTCTTAGTATGTTAGTACAATCCCAGAGCACATGAATAGATTGTAGATTCTGGCCAGTTGTGGAGCCAAGTGAGAGGAGGCAATCCTGAGCAACCTAGGCTCGAGGCCATCAGCACCAGTAGTACTACAGACAGAAATAGAAACATAGAAACATAGACTTTGATGGCAGATAAGGATCACCTGGCCCACCCAGTCTGCCCATTTCCCCTACCTACTGGATAAGCTGCAGATTCTAGTTAACCAACAGCCTACTTCCTGCCACCCCTCACTACAATTGCCTTATGTCTGTCCCATGCATGTTTGAATTCCCCCACCGTTTTAGACCCAAAAACCTCTCCAGGAAGGTGGTTCCATGCATCCACCACTCTCTCCGTGAAAAAATTCCTCACATTACCCCTGAGCCATCCCCTCTCTATCTTTAAATTGTGCCCCCTTGTTCTTACACATCTCTTTTTCTGAAAGATGCTACCCTCCTGGAATTTGTTGATTTCCTTGAGGTACTTGAATGTTTCTATCATGTCCCCGTCCCTCCTTTCATCAAGGGTATACATATTAAGCTCTCTCAGTCTCTCTTCATATGGTTTCTGATGCAGACCCTGCACCATTTTAGTTGCCCTTCTGTGGTCTGCTTCCATCCTGTCTATGTCCTTGCATAGATGAGGTCTCCAAAATTGCACACAGTACTCCAGATGGGGTCTCACCAACTGTCTGTACAGAGGGATAACCACTTCCCTTTTTCTACTTGTGATGCCCCTTCCTATGCATCCCTGTATCCCCCTGACTCTCCTTACTGACTTCTCATATTGCTTACCAACCTTTAGATCATCTGATATGACTACACCCAGGTCCCTTTCCATTTTTGTTGTTGTTAGTACCTCCCCTGCTATTGTGTACTCTTCTCCTGGGTTTTTATTTCCCAGTTGCATTACTTTGCACTTCTTTGCATTGAATCTAAGTTGCCATATGTCTGACCATTCCTCCAACCTTGCCAAGTCCCTTCTCATCCTTTCTACCCCCACCTTGTGCATCAACTCTGTTACAGATCTTTGTGTCATCTGCAAAAGGCATACCTTTCCCTCCAGACCCTCTGCAATGTCACCTATAAAGATGTTAAAGAGGACTAGACCCAGTACTGAGCCCTGAGGTACTCCACTAGTAACCCCCCTTTCTTCGGAATGTGTTCCATTCACTATTACCTTCTGTGTCCTGTTGTGCAGCCAGTTTGCTACCCAGGCTACCACCCTGGGACCCACTCCCAGGCTGGCTAACTTGATTATTAATCTTTGTGCGGGACTGTGTCAAATGCCTTGCTAAAAGTCTCAGGTAGCCATATCCACAGCCCTCCCGTCTATTACTTTGGTCACTCAGTCAAAGAAATCAATTAGATTTGTCTGACATGACCTTCCTGCTGTAAATCCATGCTGCTTTGGGTCCTGTGCCACGCTGGCCTCTAGGTATTCAACAATTTTCTTCAGAAGTGATTCCATCATTTTCCCTACCACTGAGGTCAAACTTACAGGTCTGTAGTTTCCTGCTTCCGCCTTGCTCCCACTTTTGTGAAGGGGAATCACATCTGCCCTCCTCCAGTCCTCAGGTACCACCCCATCCTCCCATGATTTGTTAAAAAGTGTGGTCAGTGGTGTCACTAGGTCTTCCCTTAGTTCTTTTAGAATTCTGGAGTGAATCCCATCAGACCCCATTGCTTTGTCCACCTTGAGTTTTAGGAGTTCTTTCAGGACTCTTTCTTCTGTAAATGGACAGGTGTCAACCCCCCTACCCAAACAGAGTCCAGTAGTTGGTGCACCTCTATGTTAATGACAGCATGTAGGTGGAAACCGGGTGGTGACAGAAAGGGATAAGGGCACAGGAGTATCCATAGGGGTGAGAGAGGTGGGAGCCAGGTGTAATGTGGTGGTGAGATATATTTGGACAAATCAGAGAAATTTTTTAATTTTTTATTTTAGTTGTTTAACCAGGTATAGCACGCTAGCTGGAAGCTTTTTACAGGAGCGACCTGGGAGCACAAGGAGGTTAAGTGACTTGCTCAGGGCCACAGTATGCAAGTGGAAGCTGCATCCATTCACACATCTGGACTGTGTAGTACAGTACGGAGCTGCATGCCCATTGGCTCACGCTTTGGACCAATGGGCGGCAGCCCCACCTACAGTGTCAGTCAGGCGGCGGGCGACAGGCGAGTGGGGGTGCTGCTGCCTGCCGCTGACTGGGGAGGAGCGGGTGGTGGGGCTCAGTGGGCGGTGGGGGGTACCACCGACCACCAGGGATATTAGACAATATTTTTATATACTTTAGCCCGCATCAGCTGCGAGCGGTCCACTGGACCACCAGGGATATAGGAATGATTTTATTTTATTTCAGCCCGCGATCAGGCTGCGAGCGGTCCACTGGACCACCAGGGATATAGGAATGATTTTATTTTACTTCAGCCCGCGACATAAGCGATAGTATCCACTGGACCACCAGGGATATAGAGTAATTTTATTTTACTTCAGCCTGTGATCGGGTTGCGAGCGGTCCACTGGACCACCAGGGATATAGGGAGTGATTTTATTTTACTCAGCCCGTGATCGGGCTGTGAAGCGGTCCACTGGACCACCAGGGATATAGGAATTACTTTGTTTTACTTCAGCCCGCGATCAGGCTGTAAGCGGTCCACTGGACCACCAGGAATATAGGAATTATTTTATGTTACTTCAGCCCGCAATCGGGCTAGTAGCAGATCACTGGACCACCAGGGATATAGGAATGATTTTATTTTACTTCAAGCGATCGATCGGCGAACGGTCCACTGGACCACCAGGGATATAGGAATGATTTTATTTTACTTCAGCCTGTGATCGGCTGCAGTGGTCCACTGGACCAACAGGGATATAGGAATGATTTTATTTTACTTCAGCCCGCGATTCAGCTGTGAGCGGTCCACTGGACCACCAGGGATATAGGAATGATTTTATTTTACTTCAGCCCGTGATCGGGCTGCGAGCGGTCCACTGGACCACCAGGGATATAGGAATGATTTTATTTTACTTCAGCCCGCGATTGGGCTGCAAACGGTCCACTGTACCACCAGGGATTTTGGAGGATCCTTTTTCTATGCATGCCCGCGATCGGGCATGGGGGGTGCCGTCAGGTGCAGCCAGAGCTTGGGAGGCCACCCACAGGTGGCAGCTGCCATGTTGCACCCTGCAATACGGCAGCTCACCTGTGGGTAGCCAGCCGTTGTTCCTTTTTTTTTTTGGCTCACCTGTGTGCAGCGCAAGTAGGGGTTGCGATGACAGGCTCAGCACATCCCGGCTAAATATTGACAAAGTGAGGCATGGGCACACCCCCCACCCCACCTGCACCGCATACATTACTGATGTGCTCGTGAATCGAGATTTGTGCCAGGCACAATCCACATTTGAATATCACGCCGGGCGTATCAGAGTTGCACATGGCGCAACACTGTTGCGCCATGTGCAAACCTTCTGAATATCCAGGCCAGTTTGTTTATGGAGTTCAGTTAGGCCGGCCACCCCACTTCGGGAGGGGGGGGAGGGGTATTGATACATATAATGTGGAGCTTCTTTGTACCTCCCAGCAGTAGAACAGAGTGCAGCACATCAAGTGGGGACAATTTAGGGATAGGTTATGCTGTGAGATTCAGATGTTTCATGTACTAGATTACTATACCACGTCCTGTTTTAGAAAGGGAGTGATCACATCTTAATAGGCTGTAATTCATCAAGAAATTAGAAGAGTCAGGTACAGAACATTTAAGCTAGGATTTCAAGATACCATGTATATCAGGTTTGTACTGGATACCCAAGCCTCTAACTCAGGAAGGTTACCACTTTGGGCAATTTTTAGCCCCTTAGATACAGGCGAGTAAAGGTTAACACTACTAAGAGGGACTGAGGGCCAGGGTTTAACTCAACATCACCTGATAAGTTTAAGGTAATAAGATGATACCGTAAGCCACAAATGTCAGCAGTAATGGGACAGTCACAAGTTGTGCGCTCCAGGGCTGTGGCAGACTCTGGGTGTGCCAGGGACCCCCCCCCCACACCTGATTTTACAAAAGTTAAGGTCCTGGTGCCAAACATCTTGGGTATTCTGCAAGCTGACAGCTGTGCCAAACAGTTGATCCACCTGCGGGAATTGCCACAGGGATCTGTCCCACCCCCCACCCAGTGCAACACAAGGGGCTGGGATGGTCAGGGGGTGAAAAACAGCTTGCTAGGAGGGGCTGGGGGCATAAGGGGCATGGGAGATGGAAGTGGGGTGTCGGGGAGACAGGCATTAATGGGATGGTCATGGGCATTTTCAGACATACAGAACACTGAGGAACGCTTGCACCAAGGCTGTGCATTCTGCTAAAGCTGGATTTTTTAAGTCTCATCTTGAGGACTGTTGTCCCTCTCTGACTGCCTTCTGGAAAACTCTCCACTCCCTGCTTGGCTCCACCCAACAATCTCTCTCCACCAGCTTAGACCCCACTGCTGATGGCCCCGGTGCCATCACCTCTTCTTTAAATCACTTCTTCACTACCTGCGCCTTATCTAATGGGCAACTGCGCATCGCCCTCCCCCCCCCTCGTAGATACCAGAACCTTACCGATCCCCCCAGGCTGTGTCAGATTCCTGACCCCATCATCCCACACCCGACTCCCCCTGCACAGGCACTCTCCCTTCCACTCCCCTACCCAACTACACCTTCCCCCCCGGCACCCCCTCGGAAGTACTCCAAGCTCTCCAGTCTCTAAAATCTTCCAAACAAAGCCCAGATGGCATCAACCCTATCCTGAAAATCTTTGCCCCCGCCATAGTCCTCCCACTCACTCATCTATTTAATCACTGTCTTTCTCCACCTGCACCTTGCCAAAGGCCTGGAAACTAGCTAAAGTTATCCCTCTACACAAAGGGGGCGATCCATCCATTCCTGGTAACTACAGGCCTATCTCACTTTTTCCCTCACTATCCAAAATCATGGAGTCTTTCATCTGTAAAAGACTTAACTCCTTCCTAGTCTCTAGGGACATTTGACTCCCTTCCAATCTGGCTTCCGTCATTGCCATTCCACCTCCTCCTCCCTTCTCCACCTCGCCAACCACATACATTCTGCCATGGATAAGGGTCACCTGACAATTGCTATATTTATCAATTTAGCCAAGGCATTTTATTCCGTTGCTCACAATTTACTTCTAGATGACCTCTCAGCCATAGAATTATCCCCAGCCACCACCGAGTGGTTCAAGGCTTACCTATCCGACAGGTTCCAATTCATTCAACTAGGCGATTTCAGATCTGCTCCCCTCCCAGTTCTCGCTGGCGTACCCCAAGTGTCAATACTTGAACCTACCCTATTTTCTATATTTGTCAACAAGCTCCCTTCTGCCTACTTAGCCTCCCATATTCAAATGTACGCCGATGACACCGTTATCTTTGCTTTTGGTCCCTCCCCGACCCTGGTTGAACCCATTCTCCAATCCGATTTTGTGAACACCTTAAGATGGCTCGATGATAAATTGCTTAAATGTAACACTAAGAAAACGGTTGCCTTGGCCTGTGGCACTGCCCAAAGACTAGCCAAATTGACATCCCTCCTTTTATGCCCTCGATGACTCCAAAATGTCGACTGTCGATTCTTGCAAATACCTGGGAGTTTGGCTGACCCCAATCTGGACTTCTCCCTACACCTGGACTCTATCCACAACAAGCTGTGCCCAAAACTTGGAATGCTTTATAGGCATAAGGACAGTCTCTTCACGCCCATCAGGAGGAAATAATCACAAAGCTGATCCTTCCCATGTTTGATTACGCTGATGTGGTCTATAGCTCAGTGCCACAATTGTCACTGGCTAAGCTCGACCCATTGTTCCACGCATTCTGCCAATCTGCCTCCAGCCTCCCGTACTGCACCCACCACTGCCTCCTATGCCATTCTGTCACCATGCCTCCACTTACAAACCGACGGCTGGTGCATTGTGCAGCCTTTATCACTAAGTTCTGGTTTAACACCCTCCACCCCTACCTTTCCTCTTTACTAGCCCCATCACTGAGTACTGGCTACTCCCTGCGCTCTCACGACCACCATTCCTTCACCTTGCCCACACCACACTCTATCGCGGGGAAGCAGGCCTTAGCCCATTGGCTCCCTGCCCTCTGGAACTCTCTTCCCCACACTGTACATAGCTTGCCTACCACGTTGTCCATCAAAAATCATTTTTAAGCAACTCTCAGTCCCTCCTTGCCAGTTCGTCCATCTTCAGTAGCTGCCAGGCCTTACCGGCCATGGAGGCACTTACCCCACTATCCTGCCAACTCCGCTCTTTCTCCTTTCTACTGTCCCTTATAGCCACTATGCTCCCCTAATTCTTATCAAGATATATTGTACTAGATGCTCAGTGCTCATGCCCTCCCAGCTGTTTAACTGTACTTAGTCTTAACATGTTGGCTCAGGTAGTAATTATTCCTCTATTAAGGTTCAATGTTAGATACATCTTCAGAGATATTGTATATACTGTATGTATAAGTTTATATACATATGTTTCTGTATAAAAAAATTGTATCTTGTATCCTCTCCCCTTCGCCGGGTCGCATCTGGAATCGAGCCTTGGCTCAGTGTGCCTTTCCCGGTTATCAACTTTTAAATAAATAAATAAATTTGCATTATGGTGGTACTGCCACACATTCCATAGTATTGTATAATGATATACTGTATTTATGACTGATTCTGTGAATACATATAGAACTGCTCTAATCCAGCATGTCAACAGAGGGGCCGTGAATAAGTCCAGCTACCACGGGATCATAATGAACCATAACTCAACAGACTGCAAAACTGTTATGTCATACAGACCACAATGTCTAGCGATCCCCCCGATCCCTGATGTCCACCATTAAATAGTCATACATCTGTCCCTGGTGGTCTAGTGGAGCCCCTTCCTATCCTGCTCACCCTTGTATATATTTATATAACTGTCCCTGCTAGTCTGAGTGTACCTCACCTCCCCACCCCAGCAGTCAGTGCCTCACCAACCTGCCCTCCCGTCCTGTCCCCGAGACAGCAGATGGCACAGCCCTATGCTCTCCAGCATGGCTGGCTGCCGACTGAGCTGTCAAGGAATGCATAATGCATACGGTATGCACTCATTGATTGACCTGTCAATCAGTGATCACATACTGTATATAGCACGCGCTTCTTGACAGTTCAGTCGGCGGCCAGCTGTGGTGGAGAGTGGAGGGCTGGGTCGGTTGATGGCTCGGGGTGGGACGGGGAAGTGGGGTGGTGGGGCTCTGTCTGCCGGGGCTAGGGGGTTGGGGTCTACTAGACATCCAGAGACAGTTATATAAATATATATGAGCTGATCAGGGATGGGGGAGTCCACTAGACCACCAGGGAAGGCTACTGTATATAGTAATTAATGTGGGAGATCAGGGATGGGGAGGGGGTCCACTAGACCACCAGGGACAGTTATATAAATAGATATGGGGTGATCGGATAGGGAAGGGGTCCACTAGACCACCAGAAACAGATGTATGGCTGTTTAATGGGTGACATCAGGGACTGGTGGGGGGACCGTTAGACATCCCAGACATAGCAGTTTTGCAGTTTGCTGAGTTACAGTTCATTATTTATGATCCCCTGGTAGTCAGACTTATCCATTGCACCTCTGTTGACATGTTGGATTAGAGCAGTTCTATCTGTACTTACAGTATCGGTCATAGGTACTGTATATCATCATACGATACTACAGAATGTGTGACAGTACTACCATGATGCAAATGTACCCTGCTGGTTGCCACAACAGTCCCATTAATGCCCAAATGTCTCCTCAACACCCCCACTGCCACCTTCCGTACCTCTACTGCTTCTGGCAGACCACTGTAAGCCCCCATCTCAGTGGTGCACGCCACTTAGACCACCTTCTGGCTAGTCTAAGTGGTGCCCCTTGCTGTGTCCATGGTGGGGCTTGCAAAATCCCCAAAAAGCCCCCTTTCGTGTTTTCCACCCTGGTTGTTTGTCACAACCTTGGCACAGGGGATTTTTGGCGCAGCTACTTCAGGGATTTGAAGTAGGCTGTTTTAGAAAATTGTATTTGGTGTTGTGACGTAAGTCACCCCTGTGTCAAGTTTCCTTGCGATGCAAGTCTCTTGCATCAGTCTAGCACTTTGAAAATCAGGCCCATTAGGTCAACTTGATTTAACAGGACTCATCTAGAGGTTTGAAACATACCTTGGGATAAAAGAGCACAGCTCAGCAAGGTCATTTAGTTGAGTAGCAATATCTAAGTGGAGCAGAGAGTACAGGTGTTAGGATGCAGATGCATGGCTCCAGAAGGACAGTTTTGAGACCTTTTAAAACCACTTAGGAAGGAACTAGAAGGGACAGGATCAGTTGTGTTCCAGGACAGTAGCTGCTGCTTGTTGTTTTCACAGGGTTCTTGTGGATTTTACTTGGTAGGTTAGTTCTTTTCTTTCTTACTTCTAAGGGGCTAGCAGGGTATTGTTTTGGGGGCTGCTGGAAGTTTGAAACTGATTTGGTGGCTGTAAGTGGGCTCATTTTGTGGATGTTTCACTGTGTAACAGGCTGCGCTGGTAGAGGCCTATTTCTTCTGATTTAAAACCTATTTGGTGGGATTTGCTTGGCCTGGTTCTTTGCCTGTTGGGCTTGGAGGTGAGACACAGGTGCTACACTCTCTCTCGAGTCAGGTCTGCCCATCACCCGCCTCCCCACCCCACCACCCAGAAGTCTGCTAATTTATAGGGAAACACCTGCCCTGCAATTGAGGAAAGGCTGCAGGTGCAGCTCATGTAGTTCTAGCCACTGGGGTTGGATTTAAAGGCTGGGAGAGGAGCTTAGGAGTTGTTCATTTCCTTATAAGTTTAATGTGTTGTACTGCACCTAGTAACAGGGTTACTGGTGTACAGTGGGACTGTGTCTAAGATTAGTGGGTGACCTGATTAGGCAGTAGGGTGTATCTTGGACTAGGGGGAACCTGGTGGCTCACCCAAGGAAACCTATTTGAAGAGGATGGAACCACATGTCATTAGGGCCGCATCTTTGGGAGGATGATGGGTGCACAGGGTGGAGCAGCCATGATACTGGACTGGGCTTGAAGTTCGGTGGTTGCCCAGTGTGCTACCAGCTGGCACAGCTTAGGGAGGAGGTTGCGGGATTAGGAGAAAGCTGGGGAAGGGGATGTATGGTTGGGGAAGGGGCTGGGAATCTCCAGGGTTGCACCAAGCACTGGGGTGGGGGCATAGGGAAAGGAGTGCAGGAGAATACTAGGGTCACATAGGGACCCTGGCAGAGGGGTCCAAAAGGACACTACCAAGGAAGCAGGCAGGTAACTGGGACCCCACAAAGGAGGGACGGAGGGACAACATTCTCAGAGAAGTAGACAGATGGCCAGGGCTGGACAGAAGGAAGCAAGGCAGGAGGTGGATCAGACCTTACACTCAATAACCGCCTAATTCCTTCTTCTGCTCAAGGATGAGGGGGTGATGTAGCCAAGACAGGGGTGGTTAGAGACGGAAAGGGAGGGAGGCAGGAGGCAGGGGCCAGATAGCAGGAAGAACGGGGGACCTGGAATGCAGGAAATGGGGAGCAGTGAATCAGAGCAGGAGGGGCAGGGGAAGAGGGAGAAAAGTGCAAGGAGAAGGACCAGTTGGGAGGAAAGGTAAGGGAAGGACCAGAAGTACAAGGAGGATTCAGTAAAGGAGCTGAGGGTTTAGGCTAGGGAGCATGATGAGCAAGGAGGAACTAAATGGAGACAGGAAGGACGGGAGGACGAGCCAGGCTAGTTTAGCAGATGGAGGAGAAGGACCAGTTGTGAGCAGTGAGGGGGGAATTAGCAAGGTACAGAAGGATACTCAGGAGGAGGAGAGGCATAGGATTGGAGGGGAGGGGGTGGCCATGGTAAATAAGGAGGGGGTGGCATGTGGCACCCAGATAGGGGGAGGAACAAGGAGCCGGCTGGGTGGAGGGGCCGATAGAAAGGATGAGGGACATGGAAGGGAGGAAATGGAGGAAAAGGAGCGGTCAGAGTGCTTCTGTTGGGGGATTCTATGATCAGGGGTATCAAATGGGATAGGGAGGGAGAAGCCTGGCCAGTTAGAACAAGATGCTTCCCTGGACTAACGGTGCACAGGGCTAAGCACGAGGTATATCAGCTGGCAAAGGATTGTGGGGGTTCCCCAGACATACTGGTCCACCTGGGTACAAATGACATTGAGGGAAATAGCGAGCTAGAGATACAGGCAAGATTCAGGGGAGCTCGCCAGGGTCTGTCATGACATAGGATGCACAGTTTCCTTCTCAGAAATCCTGCCAGTGCCAAGGGCTAGTGGGGAACACAAAAGGAAGATTAGGGAGATAAACCAGTGGCTCAGGGAGTGGTGTGAGGCCAGAGGGTATGGGTTGATGGGGGATTGGGGGGAGACCTGGGAGGATAAGGAGCTGTATGCTAGAGATAGACTCCATCTCAATTTGGAGGGGAGGGGAATCCTTAAGTTGAAAATAGAGGGGTTCATTGGTGAAAAGTGGGGTTTAAACTTGTGAAGGGGGGTGGGATGGGAGAAAAGGCTGTCAAGGGGGTGCCGATAAAGGAGGGACTCTGTCTCCACCCCTCTGGGGACCAGGAGGATTGCAGGAAAAGGCCAACTGGCAAAGTGCAGACCAGGGAAAACAGAATCCCCATGGGAACACGAGCAGGGGAAATGGAACTATAGGGAAAGGGTGGAAGGTAGTCCTGATAAATGCCAGGAGCTTGGGCAATAAAATGCCTGAGCTCCAGGCGATGCTAACTGAGGGAGCAGTGGATGTGGCAGCGGTCACTGAGACTTGGGCCACTGCAGGACATGACTGGGACCTGAACCTGGAGGGTTACACTATGTTCAGGAAGGACAGGGGGGAGGGAAGGGGAGGAGGGGTAGCAATGATAGTCAAAAACCGCATTGGCATAGGGGGTGTAGAGGAGGCGGAGGGAACCGTGGAGGCGATTTGGGTCACCTTGATAACAAGGGGGGACAAGAGAGTAAAAATAGGAGTGGTGTATAGACCCCCTGCCCTGGCGGAGGAGCAGGAGGACAGTCTGGTGGCAGATGTTGGGAGACACTGCAGACTGGGCAGAGGAACGGTGGTGGTGTTGGGGGACTTAAACATGCCAGGAACAGACTGGGAGACTATGACATCCTCTGTGACCAGGGAACAGAGGTTGTTGGATGTCTTTCAAGACGCATTCCTAACTCAGCAGGTGAGGGAACCGACCAGGGAGGTGCGGGTACTGGATGTGGTCCTGGCAGACAGTGACCAGATTGGGGGCCTGGAGGTAAGGGACCGATTGGCGGGGAGTGACCATGCGATGGTCTGGTTCTGCCTGGACCTAGGAGGGGTAGAAGGCTGCACAAAGATGGAAGTAACCGACTTCAGGGGGGCGGATTTTAAGGAAATGGGAAGGATCCTTAAGGAGCATTTGGATGGGATTGGGTCAGACATGGTCGCTGATAGTAGGTGGGAAATCATCAGGAGAGGAATGCAGGATGCTACCAGCACCTGTGCAAGAGTAAGACGAAAATGCAGTAGGGCCCAAAAACCCTGCTGGTGGACCAGGGAGGTCCAGGAGGTGGTGCAGGGAAAGAAGGCAGCCTATAAGCAATTCAAGTGCTCAAGGAGTGAAAGGGATCGAGGGAATATGAGCTGATGGCTAGAAGGGCCACTAGAGTGGTGAGGGCGGCTAAGGCAAGGAAGGAGCAGAACCTGGCCAGGGAAATTAGGAGAGGGAACAAGGGGTTCTTTAGATACATTGGGGAAAAACGAAGGGTGAAGGGGCAGATTAGCAGGATTAAATCAGGGGAGAGATGGGCACAAGACCCGGGGGAGCAGGCTGAGGTACTAAATGAGTACTTCACCTCAGTTTTCACCAAGGAAAATGGGGGTGCTGCATCATGCATGGGAGGAGACAGAGATACTGAGGAGGGGGGACCCTTACCGATCGGCGGGTCTGGGGAGAGGGGGAGGCATCACTGGCAGGTGGGGGAGGGCTAAGCAGGGAGAAGAGATACTGGAAGTGGAAATCAGCAGAGAGAGTGAGGAAGCCTCAGCCCCTTAAGACGCAGAGCACCGGGCCGGATAAATTACGGCCCCAGAGTGCTGAAGGAACTTATGGATGTCCTGGCAAACCCCTGTCGGAGCTTTCACTACCTCTCTGAGGACAGGGTGGGTGCTCCAAGACTGGAAGGTGGTCATATAGTGCCCATCCACAAGGGGGATCAAGGGAGGTAGGAACTCAGGCCTGTCAGCCTGACATCGGTGGTGGGCAAGGTGATGGAGGGCATTGTCAAGGAGAGGCTAGGGGGGGACCTGGATAAGTCAGGGTGCCTGGATGATAGACAGCATGGATTCATCCGGGAAATCGTGTCAGACAAACCTGGTGGAGTTCTATGACTGGGTGACTAGTGCCTTGGACCTGGGTAGATCAGTGGACGTCCTCTTTCTAGACTTCAGCAAGGCATTTGACTCTGTTCCTCATGTGGGCCTGTTGGATAAGCTGGGAGAAATGGGGGTGGGGAACCAGATGATCAGTTGGATAGGAAACTGGCTCCAGGACCGGACCCAGAGGGTTGTAGTTGGCGGAATAGTCTCATCCCCAAGGAGGGTCATTAGTGGGGTCTCACAGGGATCAGTCCTTGGGCCCCTTCTGTTCAATGCCTACGTCTCTGACATAAGGACAGGAATCAGGAGTGAGATGAGTCTCTTTGTGGATTACTCGAACTGGGGTGGTGGTGGATGGGAGGAGGGAGGGTGGCCCACAGGGGGACCTGGAGGCTCTGGAAAGATGGTCTAGAAAGTGGAAGCTGAGGTTCAATGCAGGAAAATGCAAGGTACTCCACCTGGGGCCAGAAACCCAGGCCAAGTGTACACCCTGGGGAAATGCTACAAGTCTCGATGGCTGAGAGAGACCTGGGGTGGTGGATGTCAAGATGAACAACTCTGAGACTTGTAGGAGGGCAGCAGCCAAGGCCAACAGGATGCTGGGATGCATCGCTAGGGGATCACCTCAGAAGGAAGGAAGTGATACTCCTCTGTATAACTGCTTGGTGAGGCCGCACCTGAGTACTGCGGCAGTTTTGGAGGCCACACTTAAAGAGGGACATTAACCTCCTGGAGAAGGTCCAGAGGAGGGCAACCAAAATGATTTGGGGCTTGGGGACAGGACCTATGAGGAGAGGCTCGAAGAGCTAAATATGTACACATTGGAAGAGAGAAGAGACCGGGGGGACATGATAGAGGTCTTCAGGTACATGAAGAGGGTAAATAGGGGAGGAACAGTCAGGGTGCTTTGAAGGAAGGAGGAGGGGGCCACTAGAGGGCATGGGTGGAAGCTGGAGGGGGGAAGATTCAGGGGAGAAAGGAGGAGGTGCTACTTCACTGACAGGGTGGTGGAGCCATGGAATGCACTGCCTAGGGGGCTGGAGGAGGCAGAGACAGTGGAGGGGTTCAAGAGAGGGTGGGATAGGTACAGGGGAAGGGTTCTGGAAGCAAAATCCAATGCAGCAAGAATATCCGGAACTGGGAAGGGAGAAGCCAGAGAAGGCGAGGGGGACAGCAAGGTCAGCACCCAGGGTGGGGGCTGACCAAACGAGCAGACACGAAAGACCATTAGGCCTATTCTGCTGGCATTTTAGTATGTCAGTATGTTAGGAACAGGTAAGAAGAGAGTCCAGGAGGGCATTCAATTGGGATGGGACAGAGCTAGTGAAGGATCTCCTACTCGCATTAGTCCTAGGACTCGGAGTAACTAGTAGTGTGCTAGAGAAGGAACAGAGCATCTTCTTGGGCATTTTAATAGCCAACACATCAGTGAGGCTGGGAGGGGTAGCACCAATGAAGAGCTTGAAAACAAAGCAGAGATGGGGGTAACTGAATCTCCCTTCAAATGAGGGCCAGTTCAGGAAGTGGAGAATGTCACAGCGATGTGTCCTAGAAGGCAGCAAACTGAATGAGTTCGTTGTATAGAACAGTTAGCCTATTTAAGTCTGTTCACCATAGGGACTGAAGAATAGGAGCACCATATAGCAGGACTGGGAGCAAAGTGCAGGTAGCAGTGTAGAGCCAGGAATCCTTAGTAAGATGGCTGTTGAAGCAGTACAATAGACCGACTTTTTGGTGTAGGGTCTTGGAGATGTAGTCCACATGATGGCTAAATGAGACATCCTGGCAAGATACACACAATATATTTTACTGAGGTTACAACCTCAATTGAGTCACCCATGGAGGTAGAGATTTGAAGCAGGTGCTGTCTGAAGTGCAAGTTGCTTGTGCGAAACAGTACAGCTTTTGTTTTGCAGTTTCTTTTCTACACGCCTCCTTCTTTCCAGCCCCTCTTATATCTCCAGCATCGCAAGAGACATCCCAAGCCCCTTAGCTGCAGTCACTCACCCACCCCCACGGAGCTTGGCTATGCCCCCAGGTGGGGTCAGGGTAGGGTGGGAATCCACAAATTCATCATCTTGGTGAGCCTTGGAGGCCTGGGAGCTCCCATGGCCTTCATCCTGGTGGGACTGGGGCCATTTTACATTTTCTTCCTGGAGGACATCACTTATGTGTCTGCACACGGTCACCAGCATCATCCTCATCCCCTCTGCTGCCACATTACCACCTGTAGCTACCCAGGTGGCAGTGTTACTGTGGAGGAAAGAACCTCCTCCCTGGAGGAAGTGACGTCCTCTGGGATGCTCAAGACCCTCCTCCAGCCGGCCTCTGACGACACTGAGCCTGTTCTCAACCCAGGTCACCAGTGTTGTAAGTGGTAGTGCTACTGCCACGCTAACAGGCTGGCCTAAACAATACAACTTTTGTTGGGGGTGTGGGGGTTGGCATTCAAAACTAGCTTGTTAGTGGAAAACCAGTATTGAAGCTCCTGGAAATCAGAGTTTAAAAAGACTGCCGATCTGCGATACCTTGTGAAACTTCAGTATAACACCACATCATCAGTGTATAGTAGCACACTGCCTCTGCCACAGTCACTGGGAAGTCGTTATAAATATGGAAACAACAACAGACCCAGGATGAAGCCTTTGAGGACACCTGCAGTTAAAGTGATTTAGTCACATTCTGCAAATGCCTGTTTCACATAGTATGCCATTGCCACCCATGCTTCAGATGTTGAAGCTGCAATTTGTTTTGTAAAAAATCTGTCAGTCATTTTTTCGTAGATATTTTTGTTCTAAGGACATGGATATGTTGTTCATCCACACTGTCTGGCAGGTTCCTTGCCGCTTTAAATCTTGCCTGAAGGTCTTCAAGCTAGCTCCTCCCACCCACCCGGGTGGTAAAACTCTCGGCTCTGCCCCATGATGCCAGATCTTCCTTACCACTTGGAAGCTCAGGTTCCCTCCTTAACACTCTGCTTATAGACTGGATCCTAATTCTTCGGTTCGCTCAAAACTAGTTCTTAAGTTTTCAAGACTTCGGTCAAATTACTCCCTCGCGGCTGCGATGGACAAATTGACTCCTGGTTTTCAGCGGTGCCCATGTGGGCAGAAAATGTACAGGATGGATCCGCACTCTACGTGCATCTACTGCCTCGGCCTAGATCATGACCAGCAGGCCCATGTTATGCTATCTTTTTCGCCAATGTCCTGGAAGACCGCTGCAACGGTTACAGCTTGGGTGCCCCGAGAAGCGCCACCGCGTGAAGTCCAAGGAGGCCCTGGGTGGTGTCCGTGATGGCTGGCTTGGCTGAGCAACTCGAGCAGATGATCGCCTCGAGGAGGAGGGCGGCCGAGGCCACATTTTCATCTTCCTCGGTCGGCATTTATCCTGCTCTCTGGGATCCTCCTACACAGCTTCTTTTAGGAGCTTTGCCAATCCCTTTCCACGAAGGGAGAGGGGCCATTGGGACATTCTTCTCGGTCCAAAAAGAAGGACTCGAAAGGTAAGTACCACCGTCGGCGTTCATGGGAGCGGGAGATGGTCCCCTTCCCTGGACAGTCGACACTCAACTTCGGTCGAGGTTGCGGCTAAGGCCGCTGGCTTCACGGTGTCCACGTCAGGTCAGCCGGCTGAGACACCCATCGACACGGTCGAGATTTTTCTCGACCCGTTGGACGGGCTGTCGACTGGTGAAGCCGATAACCCTTCTTCACCGGTTCCCCCAGTGGAGATCGAGGACTTGCCTGCGCTTCCCGTGCCGGAGTCCCCAGTCAAGGCTTCCGAGCCGAGGGAAGAGCGGGTGTCCCCCGCACCTTCCCAGACCTGCCCTCGGAAACACCGAGGGTCTCGGCCTCAGTCTCGGACCTCATCTCAGTCCAGCCGATCCCGCCGACATTGGCGGTCTCACTCTCGGCACCAAAGTAAGCAGCAGCGCCGCTCATCCTTGTCTTCCTCCTCGGAAGAGGAGAGGCTTTGGCGCAAATTGCATCGATGCTACGAGGACCTAATGTGGCAGCAGTTACTTCTGTCCAGGAACAAGCCGACGCCGTTGCCTTACCTGGCCATCAAGTAGCTGTCACCCGAATGGCCAAAACAACCCCTCGCTGTAGTAGAGGTGCCCAAGCCTGGGCCAGTTGTATGGCGAAACCAGCTACCCTACTGACTATGGTGGAACCTCCACCTCCACAACCAAAACTGGGGCGCCGACCAAGGACTCTCGGTCGGGTCAGGGTCTGCCCCACAGGTTGTCGGTCACCCTCACTCCCGACCATCCTCAGCAGGTGGTGGGTAGCTCAGGCCCCAGGCAGCTCTTCACGGACTCCTCGGAGTCCGATGATGACTCTTCCTTGTTTTCCAGGCCCCTTGATCTGGAATCCTCTGGGGGGCAGTCGATGGATGAGAGCCCATCGTCCTTTATGGGTCTGCTTCAGCTCATCTCTGAGTCCACCGGGATGCAGCTCGAACCCATATCCAAGCGGGCAAAGTATCCCCTGATGGAGATACTGGACTGAGGGGATTCGCCCACGGAGGCCTTTCCGGTGGCTGAAGCCACTGTTGGCCCAGCCTTGAGCTTTGGCAGAGGCCAGCTTCTGTCCTGTGCCTTGGCCAGGATGGCCAGGAAGTATGCTGTCCCTACCGCTCTTTGTCTGTTTTTGGAGCACCTCTCAATGGAGGGGTTGGTCATTGATAGCGCTCGCGCCCGGGAATGCTAGGATGTGGATAAGCCCCCGACAAGGAGTCCAAAAAGCTGGACTATGCTGGGTGCAAGGTGTATGCTGCGTCCTCCCTTGAACTCCGCCAGGCCAGCTCGGCCATGCTGATGGCACACTTCTCCCATGTCCTCATGGGCTCCCTGGATGAGGTGATCCCTCATCTCCGGCCAACCTGCAGACCACAGTCAAGCAGGTACGGACCAGGGAAGGGTGGTAGCAAAACAGCAGCTCGAAACGGCTCTGGACATTGGAGACTCCTGTGCCAGATCAGTTGCAGCCGTAGTGGTCATGCGCCGCAGAGCATGGCTGAGGATATCCACCTTCACGGCGGATATCCAGCATAAACTGGCAGATGTCCCCTTCCTGGGGACTGACCTGTTCGGCCCTGGAGTGGAAGACCACCTCCAGCGGATCGAAAAGTACAGTGCTACTCTGGACTTGGTCACCTCCGCCTAGAAGGACAAGGGCCGTCGCCATCAACATAAGTTCTTTTGTCCTTCTGCGCCTGCGGCACGTCCAGCCCAACAGCACCAGCATCAGGGCCAGCAGGCTCGCACTTGGCACCCCACAGCCAAGCCTGCGGCTTCCTCTAACAGGAAGCAGGGAGGAAAAGGCCCAGGAAGTCCCTCAGCCGGTCCCTCCTCCAAGCCTGCCCAGTGATGAGTTGAGGGGTGTGACCCCCAGCCTCGCTACCCCTGGGTTCCCTCCGTGGGGACGGCCCGCCACTTCCTTTCTGCCTGGTCCGCTATCACCATGGACCGCTGGGTGCTGGAGGTGGTAGGAAAGGGCCTGCCCCATGAGTTCGAGCAGGCTCCGCCTCTTCTGAGCCGCCGCCTCGGGGTTACGGGTCCGCACTGTCAGCTCACCGGCTGACACCGCCTGCTCCTCGAAAAAGAGGTGATCAGGAAGGTGGCAGATCCTCCACCAGACCCGGGTTTGTGTCCAGGTACTTCCTGGTCCCGAAACGGACGGGGGACTGGCACCCCATTCTAGACCTGCATGACTTGAACAAGTTCCTAATGTCTCGGACCTTCAGGATGGTCACTCTGGCTCAGATAATCCCATCCTTGGAACGAGGCATGTGGTTCTGTTCTCTGGACTTCCAGGACGCATTCTTTCATGTCCCAATCCGCCCGTCCCACCAGAGATTCCTCCGCTTCAGGGCAGAGGGATCCCTCTACGAGTTCCGGGCCTTTCCGTAGCTCCCAGGGTCTTCACCAAATGCATGGCAGTGGTGACAGCATTCCTGCAGCATCGAAGGGTCTGGGTGTACCCCTACCTGGACGACTGGCTGATTGCAGCCTCCTCCAGAATGGAGGTGGAGCGGTCCAGAGATCTGACCCTCCAGGTTGCTCTCAGGTTGGCCTCCTCATCAACGAGGCCAAGTCAGAACTTGTCCAAAGCAGGTGATACAATTCATCGGGGCAAAGCTCGACTCTGTATGAGCCAGAGCATGGCTCCCGGTGGAGAGGGCCGAGGTGCTTTCCTCCTTTGCCCAATCATTTCAGATTGGGCAATTGCGCCCTGCCCGGGACTTTCTGCACCTCCTGGGCCTCATGGCGGCCTGCACCAGCTTGGTCCATTGGGCCCATTGGTACATGCATCCCCTTCAATGGGTGCTGGCCAGCCAATGGTCACAGCACTCCGAACCCTTGGATCAGCTAGTGACAGTGACCCAGGGGATGTGGAACGCCTCCAGTGGTGGACTGTTCCAGTACATCTGCAGGAGGGCATCCCATTCATCCACCCTGAGCCGACGGTCTCTATCGACCAATGCCTCTGATGGGTTGGGGTGCCCATCTGGGGAGCACAGAGCGTACGGCCTCTGGTCCCCAGGAGCCCGATGCCACATCAACCTGCTGGAGTTTTGAGCGGTTCATCAAACCCTCACCACCTTCGCTCCATTTATACGGTTTCAAGTGGTCCAGGTCCAGATGGACAATACCATGACCATGTACTACCTAAACTGCCAGGGCGGGACGCGTTCCATGCCTCTGTGCAGGGAAGTTCTCCGCATTTGGTCCCTCGTGCGCAGCCTGGAGGCGGATCTCTTTGCCATCCATGTGGCAGGAGCCTCCAACATTCTGGCCGATGCCCTAAACTGGATAAGGGCTGCCCCAAGAGTGGTCTACCCTGCCGGAGGTAGTACAAGATCTGTTCTCCCACTGGGGCATGCCTCAGGTGGACCTGTTTGCCTCCAGGGAGAATGCGAAGCTGAGACTGTTTCATGCCCATCCTCCTCAGCAGGGCTCACTGCAGGGGGATGCCTTCTCGAGGCCGTGGACCTCAGGCCTCTTCTACGCCTTTCCCCCATTTCCCTTGATCCACAAGGTTCTTCTCAAGGCGAGGAAGGACAAGGCTCAGGTGATTCTGGTAGCCCCAGACTGGCCCCACCAGTTCTGGTATCCAGATCTCAGTCTCAGCTCCAGGCTCCCGAGGCGGCTTCCAGCCCGCCCGGACCTGATTTCAGTCAATCAGGGAAAGGTATTCCATCTGGACCTTCAATCCCTGCACCTGATGGCCTGGTTCCTGAGCGGCTAGAGTTCCAGGACTTAGGTCTTTCCAACGAGGTCCTCAGCATTGTTGAGGCACCCCGAAGAGTCTCGACCAGAAAATGCTATGCCTTCAAATGGAAGAGATTCTCCATTTGGTGTCAGGCAAGGGCCTAGACCCTTCCTCCTGTTCCTTGGCAAGCATTCTGGACTACCTATGAGTCCCTTTCTCAGCAAGGCTTGGTGGACGACCCTTAAGGTGCACCTGGCAGCCCTCTCTGCTTACCGGACGCGGGCTGGGAAGCAGTCAGTGGCGCAGGAGAAGGTGGTCGGGTGCTTTTTCAAAGGCCTTGATCACATATCCCCTCCGGTAGTGATCCATGGGATCTACTGCTGGTATTGGCTAAGCTCATGGGCAAGCCATTCAAACCGATGCACAGGTGTGACATCTCTCACCTGTCGTGGAAGATCGCCTTCTTGGTGGCTATCATGTTAGCCAGAAGGATGGGAGAGCTCCAGGTGCTTTCCATCGAGTCTCCTTATCTGGTCTTCCAGAGGGACAAGGTTGTCCTGTGCCTCTACCTGAAATTTCTTCCAAAGGTGGTGTCGGAGTTTCACATTAACCAGGTGTTGACTCTGCCAGTGGTCTACCCCACTCACACCTCAGAGGCTGAATATAGGCTCCATACTTTGGACTCTAGATGAGCGCTCGCTTACTATAAGGAGCGGATGGCTGAAGTTTAGGAGAGGTTTGCCAGCTGTTTGTCACCTACACTGAAGCCGCACTCTGGCAGACCTGCAGCCAAGCGGACTATAGGCACCTCCTGCATAGATCTCTGCTATAGGTTGGCGGGCATGGAGCTCCCAGAGGATAAGAGATCATTCTACCCGCCATACCACTGCATCGGTGGCTGCTTCCAGGACGCCCTTATCCAGGAATTCTGCAGGGCTGCTACCTGAAAGTCAGCACACACCTTCATCACCCACTACCACATCGACCTTGAGTCACGCCGGGATGCTGGTTTTGAGGCCTCGGTTCTCCAGTCTTTATTTTAGGGGGTGTGCGCCTTGCCTCCCTCCTCCCAGAGAACTGCTAGAGTCTGCCAGACAGTGTGGATGAACAACATATCCATGTCCTAGAAATACAGGTTACTCACCTGTAACATTAGTTCTAAGAATGGTATATGTTTTTCATCCACACGACCCACCTGGCCTCCCTGGCTTCGACGCACAACCTGGCTTCCAGTGGGCTAGACCTGGCGTCATGGGGCGGACCCGAGAGTTTTACCACCCGGGTGGGTGGGAGGAGCCAGCTTGAAGACCTTCCGGCAAGATTTAAACCGGCAAGGAACCTGCCAGACAGTGTGGATGAACAACATATACCATTCCTAGAACTCCTGTTACAGGTGAGTAACCTGTATTTTCTGCCCGCCCTCCAGTTTTCTGTGTGCAGTCACACCCTCAGAATGATGTCATACAAGAGAACTGTCAATGTTATACATACAGCAAAAAGTAATTCTGGATAAATTATAAAGTTGACTTAAATGTTCATTACTCAGAGGTGCAGTCCATTTTTTAATAGTGGGGACTGCAGAATAGCACCTAATATGTAGACATATAACCTAGTTCTAGAGAAGCTTGAAGAAGCTAAGCACGTGCACACATGAGCAGACTAGGTGGGCCGTAGGCCCTTATCTGCTGCCAACATGTATGTATTTATATATGTAGCAAGGCATTGTGGGTAAAGTACATAGCTGATTTTTCTGTCTCCCTTATCAAAGGGCAGTCTCCTAGGTCGGTAGTGTTTACAGCAGTACAGTCTGTAGAAAAGTTTCTGGAAAACTGTTTTTGTGATGCAGATAGGCCAAAAAGATAATTTGCCAGTCTGTGTAGATGTTGTTTGACCTTTACTGCCTGCTGGCGAAGTGACAGGTCTGAGGTGGCAGCTCCTGTCAGAATGTGGGAACATGACAATACTTTTCTATGTTTATGTTATATGGCCTGAATGACTATAAGTAGCTCAGGAGTGTAATTATGGATCAGACTACTTTTCTTTTTCTTTGGTGTCCAGCTTCTGCTATGAGTCCAAAAGTGTGAAAGAAAAAGGATGTCTGCAATACCAAGACTGATCAGCAGAGGTCTGTGTTTCAACACAGTGCTTAAAAACTTTGTTTCCCTTGTATGATGTCACGATTGGGGCTTGCAGCACTGAGAGAGAAAAAAAAGGGCAGGGTTATGCAAATGAAGCAGAGTTTTAATACAAGTTGAGCCACAGCATGGACATGCATATGAGAAGTCCAGAAAGAGTTTTTTAAAGAGGGCTATCTATCTGTTTTCTAAAACTGTGATATGCAGAACACACAAAAGGCTGAATAAGAAACAACATTGACCGCGATATGTCTAAGTGAACAAAATTGGCCTGTATATAGGAATAGAAGAATGTTTAAGAGGCATCTCCTGAGGAAGCCAATGACTTATTGGTGAATTGCAGAGGATATGCGCCTATATTCATAATAAAGGAAATATACATAAATGTTCAAGAGGATCTGTCTACGTGTGAATTCTTCTGATTTGCGCCCTTCATCTTTCCTTTCCCCTGAAGCTGTGGGGGAACCACTGATAGTTAATCATACAACACATCGGAAGAGGCAGCAACTTTAAGAACTTAAGGTTTTATATTAATATAATTACATTTCCCGTGTTTTTTTCCAGAATAAGTTTCTGGAAAATGTTCTCGGAAAATTTTTTTTATTTTATTTTATTTATTTTGCTTTTGGTGACCGGTAAGTGCACTAGGCAAACAATGCCTATTTTCAGGCACGCACCGGAGAAAACGGTTTACAGACAAACAATAAAGATGTGACGCAGCACATGAATGCAGTACAGATCAGGATGAAAACAGTGTGTAATAAGTACATTGACATACTGAATACTGAAGGTTAAGATACAGTAAATACAGGGGAAAACATGATTGGTAACAAAAGAAAATTCAACATGGGAAGGTAGTAAGCTTCAGTACAATAAGTGCCATGAAAAGTAGAGAGGGAGAGAGAGGAGGGAGGAAGAGATGAAGAAAGTGTGGCAGGTATAGGTCTTGAGGGAGAGAAAGTAGAGAGAGGGGTAGATAGGATGGAGATGGGGAGAGGGCAAGAATGAGTGAGGGTTCAAGGTGGGTTAAAACAAGTGCAGGGATGTAAGGTGTAGGTGTTCCGATGTAATTTCTTAAAGACAGCATGGGTGTTTGTTTGATGGATGAGAGGGTATAGAGTCTCAGTATTTAGAGCAGTATAGGCAAACGCATTGAAAGTGCCCATATTAGTTCTACACCTTGGGACCTCGTAGAAGGGCTTTATCATTTGATCGTAATTCATGAGTAGGAGGCTGTAGTTCCAGTATGGAAGAAAGGGATAGGGGGAGACCTGTTCTGGTGACGGAGTCAATTAGTGATCCAAAGGTCTGAAGACGATACGCAGAAGGGCTAAGCCATTTTAAGTCCCAATAGAGGTGGCGGTGGTACTTGAAACGTGGAGAGGCAGCTGCATAGCGACAGATGCTATTATAAGTGGTGTCCCATTTATGAAGGGAGGATTTAGATGCAGATAGGAAGATTGACGAGCCATATACTAGGGCCGGTAGAAGGAAACCTTGAGCCACGGCTAGTCTGGCTTGAGGAGTAAGTGCATAGCTGGTACGATAGGCACTTCCTAACTTAGCATTTACCAACTTACAGATAGTAGAGATATGAAGGTCAAGGTCAAGAGATTCATCCAAGGTGACACCAAGATATTTGAAGGATTTGGTAGAGGGTAGAGGAGAGCTGTCCGCACAGGAGATGATAAGTGGATTTAGATTTGCTTTGAGTCTGGCCTGAGAGCCAAACAACATTGAGTAGGATTTGCTAGAGTTGAGGACTAGTTTATTATCAGTGAGCCAGGTCTGGATACTGTGGAAATCTGAGGCAAGGGATGGTGTAGGAGGTTGAAGTTTTGCACTGTTGTAGATAACCAGGTCATCCGCATAGAGCAGAGATGAGCAGTTCGGTGCAATTGAGGGATGTCATCAATGAAGATTGTGAAGAGTAGAGGACCAAGAATAGACCCCTGGGGAACTCCAATGGATCGGTGCAGGATCTGAAGTTGCAGAGTTAAAGACTACAGCCTGCTGCCTGTCAGTCAGGTAGCTTTCAAACCAGGCTATGGTATCTGGGGAGAAACCAAAAGACTGAAGTTTTGAAAGAAGGAGTGAGTGGTTTACCAGATCAAAGCTTTAGTTAGGTCGATAAAAACTGCTCCAGTCAGGAGGCCTAAGTCCATGGAAGAGTAAATGTCATTAGTCAGCTTTAGCAGGGCAGAGGTGGTACTGTGACCTTTACAGAAGCCATGTTGGAGCAAGAAAGGAGGTTATATTTTGGAGGTATTCAATCGTTTGTGTGGCGACTAGTTTTTCCAGGATCTTGCATAAGACAGAGAGTATAGCGATGGGACGATAGTTCTTAATTTCCTTTTGGTCTCCTTTTTTTGGAATCAGAGTGATTTTAGCAATTTTCCATATAGTTGGGACTATACCACAGCATAAGGACATATTAAAGATTTTGGTTAGTGGAGAGGCTATGAAAGGGGCCGCTGCTTTCAAGAGCCTAGGTTCAAGACCATCAGACCCAGGGCTGTTGTTTTCATGGATGGAGAGAAATAGTTTTTCAACTTCTCTTTTTTGAATGATCCGGAACCTAAAGGGGGGGTTCGGGGGTGGTGGTTTGGTGTTACAAGGGAGCATAGTAGTGCTATCATTTTGGAAGGAGGACAGATAGCTTGATAAATCTGAGAAATGGTGATTAAAGGTATTGGCTATGGTTAATGGTTTGTTGCAGTGTATACCGTTAAGTAACATGGTATTTGTATGGGACTTTTGATTAGAGCCTAGGGGAGTTTTAATAGTAGTCCAGAATTTCTTAGAGTCACCAGAGGCTTTTATTAGCAGGTTCCTACAGAAGGTGCTTTTGGAGAGACGGATGTTTCTTTTGCAGGCATTTCTTAGTAATCAGTAATGACAGTAATCAGATTCCAACCTTGTGGATTTAAAAAGATGCCAGGCTTTATCTCTGGGCCTAATCTGGGTTAGCAGATCTTTTGTTAGCCACTTCGTATGAGTACCCTCAAAGCGCCTAGTGATCCATGGAGCATAGGAGTTTTGAGCTGACTAAATTTTGTAAGGAAGCTATCAAGGGCGGACTGTACATCTGGTGCGTTGTGAATGGAGGACCAGTCAATCATGGAGAGGTCATTGGTAAAGTGAATAGGATTAAATTTGGCAAGGTTGCGAACGTTACAAGTCTTGGGGAGGAGATAGTTTTTATTTGAGCTCCACATACAGTATATCGGGAGTGATCACTGATTACATCTGGTAAGGTACTCGCAGCTGATGCTATCAGGGCGGTTTGTAAGATCAATCAATAAGCGTGCTAGAGTGAGAGGGAGCCCTGACCCTGGTAGGGTCAGAGATCAACTGATGAAAATTGTGGCCTTGCACTACGGTATGAAGGGCTTGAGACGCTTTACTAGCCCAGTTTAGGTTAAGGTCACCCAATACTAGGACTTCGTTATGACCAATGGTACTATCTATTAGCAGAAGAAGTTCTTCTAGGCCTTTTATCCCTCCGACAGGAGGGTTATAGGCACAGATTAGATGCAACTTTTTTGAACCTAGTAGGAGCGTTGCATGGAGTGCTTCACAAGGAGATAGGACAGGAAAAACATTTTGGGTTAGCAGCAGGTGTTTGAAGTAGATAGCAACTCCACCCCCACACTTAGAGGCGGCCCTGTCTTGCCTAATAAGATTGTAGTTGGGTAAAGCACACAGATGGTCAGCAATAGAGGGCTTTAACCAGGTTTCTGATGAAGCGGAGCACAGAAATTAAAGCATTTTTTTTTCATGGAAAACAGCAGTTTGAATGGTAGAAGATTGATTCACAACTCCTACAGGTTGCTACTCTCATTTGCTATGTCAAACATGACCAAATCGCTTAAAGGGGTTTTGCTTAGATAGAGCTCCCTTCCACTTGACTTGTTGGATTCTGTTGGCTAGGTAGTTGGATAGTTTATTTATTTATTCATTCATTCATTCATTCATTCATTCATTCATTCTTTGGTAACCAGGTAAGGCCTACTAGACACAGGTGCCTGTTTTCAGGGGTGATGCAAGAGCTTTGGGCTGGTTACGTGACTTTCTCAGACACAGTATGCAAGTGGAGGTTGTGGGACTCAAACCTGGTCTGCTGGATGTACCAAGCTCAGTCACAGCTTGTTACTATAACCTCTAGGTTATTTGCCATCCCAAACCTTTATTCTTAAACTAGTGTCTTAGTCCACTAAGCCATCCTAATCCTGATTAGAGAACCATAGACAGGTTAGACTGTCGAGACCCAAGTGTTGTAATTTAGGTATCAGGAGATAATGGTTCACCAAGTCCACTGTCAAGGGTTACTATGACCAGAGCTTTTTTCTTTAAAAAATGCATGGGAAAGAGATTTAGATATTAATCTTACAGAGCAACAGTGGACAGCCATTTTATCATCATTTACCTCAGTGTCACAGAATAATAAATTTAGACAGATTCACATGAATATCCTGCATAGGATTTATTATACACCACAAAGATTAAATTAATGAGTCTATATCAGACTCAAGTTCATGAAGTCTTAATGCAAAAAGCTGTATTTTCCATATGTTTGTGTGTTGCCTATGATTTTCTCAATATTGGGGGGAATATTCAATTTTTTCTAAAATACTTCAAAGAAACTTTCCATTTGATCCTAGAATTATTAGGCCCAGATTCTCATGTAATATGGATTTTTTTTTTCAATCTACATTTTATGCCTCTGGTATTTCTGTAGCTGGCAGGTGGTTGGCTCCAGCTCCTCTCTTTGGGGAGGCTCACTTCCAGCCGGATTGGTGACCCTATCACCGAGGGACACCACCGGTGCTGTCATGGAGCCTGCCAGCTACCATTCTCCCCTTCCTTTTCGGTCCTTTCGTGTGCGTGGAGGCATGACTGTCGTGATCCACAGCAACCTCCCTATTTTTGCTGCCTCCTCCTGCATTACCCCTAGGCCTCCACCCAGGGGTAGCCATGCATTGGGAGCGACGAAGTCTCCCCCCAGGAGAGGAGAGGAGAGCTGCCTTACGGCTGCTCTGTCCATTTCCCTCCTTCCCCTCAGCTGACCCATGATGATCCAGACTTGTTCCCGAACCCAGGTCACTGGCGTAGTAGGTATGGTGTCCAGCACCTCAACCCTCCATGCCACTGGCACAGAATGTAATATGGATTTATCATAATTACAAAATCATCTTTACTTGTTACTAGTAAATACAAAAACATTCAACAATGTTGAGATTTAAATCCCGTTTTCAAAAAATGTAGGAACATGATGACTGATGCTGAAAAAATATAAAGACACTATTACGATTGGAGATATTGACAAATTTGAGCCGTGTGGCATCCATTCTTGAATGCACAAAAATAAGTTAAGCATAACAACCTTATATAGTCTATACTCCTTTTATACCCCCCTCAGCTGTTCACATTGGATTACTCTCATGTGGCTTCCATCCTATCTTGGGCACGATGACTGTGTCTACACATAAGTAAAAAGGCTTGAGAACATAGGGAGAGTTTCACTTTGTCCTATAAAACTCAGTTCATGTGATGAAGTCACCGCTGAACCCCCAAAAAAGAAAAAAGAAAAATAGGAAGTATTCTGGGGAGCTAGCCTGTCACTGCATTGGTAGGACTACCGCTGGCAACCTGAGTTTGGGAATAATCAGAGGAGTAAATGTTTCAGAGGATGATCTCCAGGTGGGAGGCAGTCCAATCTTCACACCTGGTGGTGCCCAGGCGGTGCAGATTCAGGTGGGATGGCAGTGGAAGGGGAAAAGGAGGAGGCCTTGTGGCGTGCATGCCTTTTGAGTGCCTAGCCGCATGTTCATGGTCCAGCATCTCAGGAAGAGAGCATAACAGGATGAAAAGCCCAGTGTGACAGGATGATACTGGCACTTTCAGGCCCTGCTGCACTTGCCTGTCCAACAAAATAGAGCCCTACTGCCACTGTATTTGAACTCCAGGCAGGGGGAGGGGTGTCTCCGCCCCACCAGCAGCCCTTTCATAGGAGTGTTGTCCCATGGGTCAGATAAACAGAGTCTCTGGAGTTCTGGCATAGTAGCAAGGTTGTATGCTAGCCAACACCAAGACAAGTTGAACTGGGGCAAGAATAGACACTTACTTAAGAAATATATATTCCAGGAGACTCCCTCTCACCTCTCATTTCTGTGCCACACTTAATCCTCTAAGCAGCCTCATTATCAACCTTTTGGGCTACTGATTTAGCCTAAATCCAAGAAGTTGTAAGTATCAACAAATAACCTTCCACCTCCTGTTTGTCAGTGACTTGAAGTTTGTAACGCAAGTGATAATCCTCTAAAAGAGGAACTGCACATGTAAGACCTTCTCTAATGACATCAGGATGATACTTTGGCTACACAAGTGCTCTAAAGCAACATTTATCCAAGGAACGCTAACCCACATTGAGAAACTAAATAAAAATTACATGTCAGTTGGCGGCTAGGGCAAAGCAGCAAATATTACTGTTTTCAACATTTCTTTTTGCAGGATGGATTTAAAGGCCATGGAAAAACAAACATTGTATATAGAAGTTTAGGGAATAGTGTACACGGGCTATGGCAGTGTAGTCTGTAGGGATCAGGTTGTAATTAACCTTATATGAGAACCCTAGCCTAGAATGAACTACCCTACAGATGATGAACACTTGAATTGAGAAATCTAGTGAAGGGTCTAATGTGAAACCTACTGTACATAATTAAAATAGGAGACAGAGGCAAGGGATGTTCCCTCATTGCATATAACAGATGGAGGAACTGTGCAACTATTTAACCTAGAGGATGAACCAAAGAGCATTGCCTGCAACTTGGAGGCATTCAGGAGAAGCCTATTTGAACAGAGCCAACTTTGAACAGTCTGAAGATCAGGAGACAGGTGTCTGTTAATGTCAGCAACATTTTGAGAGCTTCAGAACAAAACCCCAACCATGGTGGGGGCAGGGTCCAAGAGGAAGGTGTGAACTTAACATGTTGCCTATTTGGTTACCTGTTTAACAGTGCTGCCAGTCTGTATGAATTAAAGCTGGATCAACCATTAGCACCAAAGAAATGACAAAAATAATAAAAAAATGGTGAACACCACTGCTAGAAAAATGTTAATTTTTTTTTTCTTTTATTTTTCTTCTCACAAAATTTGGGTGGGCAACAGTTTCGTGGTAACTCCACTTCATCAGGCCCTTACTGTGTTGTTTTTCTTCGAGAATCTTTTTATATCTCAAACTCAGTTACTGTCTTGTATTCTCTCAGCCATGACAATGAAAGGATGAAAACTTGCAAGACACTCAGCATTTAAACTACAAACTATTCCAGTTCCTTTCCAGCTTATCTTAATATTTTATATTTCAGATATTTGCAACGATCTAACACTAGCCAAGTAACTTTCCCAGGAGGGGCTACACAATTTCCTTCAGCGTCTCTGCGCTTTCAGAGATTGCAGCAGTCTGAACACTTGCCATGTAACTTTCCCAGGAAGGGCTACACAATTTCCTACATTTTCAGTGTCTTTGGCGCTACAAAAAAATCAGAAAAGGCTCTTGTTTAATATTTAAACAAAGTAATCAAAGCCATGACCCAGAGATAACGCTCACTTAAACTTACAAAGCTTCTTCTAACAGCGTGTTCCTCATGCCTCACTCCGTCTGAAAAAGTAGCAAGTAGTCTGAAACAGACAGAGCAGAACCATACGCCATGTTTATTGAAATGTTTCACCAGGAAAGGCACATGCAGGAGGCATGTCATCTGTGCCGCAGCATGATGAGCTTGTTCCGATTGCCATGACACATTTGTTTCAAGTTGCCACTTTGCATAATATTTGTGTCAGTGCAAGCATGCTGACTAATTGAGGAATGAGGGATGCACCTACTAAAGTGTGCCCTGCATTCGCCAACACTGACACAATTTCTCCTACTACCACAAGATGTTGGTTGCGCACGCAAGCAACTGGGAAAACTTGGCATCAAGTCTGTACCATCATAACAGAAAACAATTAAAAAACAAGCATTTGTCAGTGCCGAATGTTGCTTGCTTCTCTGTGCTGTTGAGGAATTTGGAAGTCATTGGAGTGCAAATATTGAAAATTCGTGAACTTACGAGCGTGCGTAGGAACTGCGCAATGCACGCTCATAAAACAGTCATTTTTAGGAATTTTTTCACCAAATTTTCAACATAGCCATTTTAAGACCTCTGCTCATGAACAGTGTCACTGTGATTTTCTTAATGTGTCCCATACATTGATTGCTTACCAACTGCGCCATTTATGCGCTACAGTGGAAACACATTTTCATCGAGATGTGAAAAGTGACAGCTGTACTGCTCATAAGGAGGTGTGGTAAAATGGCAATGTTGAAAATATGGAGGAAAATAGGAACTCAAGAAACTTTACGAAAGGCATATTGAACTGCGCACGCACACTGAAGAAGTTTGTTTTTAGGGAATTTTTCCAACAAATTTTCAAAATAGGCTTTTTGAGAGCCCACCTTATGAACACTGGCAGTGTTGTTTCATTAATCATTCTGGAAAGGTGATTTTGCGCAGTGGCTTCGAAATCACCCTTCGGGCCAAAGTAATGCCATGACAGTGCAAGAATTCATGAGGAGGGGTCCCAAAAACCCCATGTTGAAAATTTGTTGCAAAAATTCCCAAAAATGCCTGAGATATGCAGCAAAGTTGAAAACCCTATCTATCCCATTATACACGCTTACGGCATTTCCTCCAGTTTGCGGTCCAGCTTTGAAGAGTGCAGAGCGTGTTCCCGGTCCACCAAAGATCGTCGCGCGGACTCTGGAAGTGAAGTATGGGCTGAGGAGGTGAGGAGGCGGGGTGTGCAGTGGGTGGGTGCGGGTTGTGGGTGGGCAGGAGACTGCGTGGGACCGTTTTTTTCTTTACAGGTTTTTTAAAATGATGGCGGGGCGTTTGCCACGCTGGGGTGGGCTCCCAGCGTGGCAGAAGGATGGCTGGGGGGATGTGGAGCCGCGGGGATTGGGCACCCCGTCGGCCATGGCATCTGTTGCCACGCTGGGAGGCTCCCAGCGTGGCACCCTGTACTGGGGGAGACAGTGGAGCTGATGGGGATTGGGCACCCCGCTGGCAACAGCATTGGGGGGCAGAGACAGTGAGCCAACGGGGATAGGGCACCCCATCGGCCATAACATGATTTACCACTCTGGGTGGGCTCCCAGCGTGGCACCTGGATGCTTTAGGCGTGAAGCCGCCAGGGGATTGGGCACCCCGTCAGCCGTACAGATGAGGGGAAGGCGCGGAAGAGCATGCAGTGTGCGTGCGGGTGCCAGCATGTATGTGGGGAGAGAGCTCTGCTCACTCAAGCGGACTCTCCTTTCAACTGTATGCCACTGCATTTTCAGCTTGTCATAGACATCTGCAGCAGTGATTGGGGAACTGGGGCGCGCCTGCAAACACACTGACTACATTGGAAGGCGGCTGACACACCTCCAAAACTCGATGATGGCACTATGTTGCTTGCAAAGCGCTGCAAGCAACATAAAACAACAACAACACAGTAGCCTTGCTGCTAGTAGTTCCAGTTCTTTTGTGACTATAACTGTGCTGCTCAAGTGCATTTCCTAGTAACTATAATGATATGCTGTGTGCTGACATTTATAGTTAATTTGTTTATTATGGTTATGAGTGCCATCTCGAGTTCTTTGGGTGAGAACTATGAAGCAAAGCTTTTCTGGCACACAAAGGACATGAGAAGACACTCATAACCACAGAAGACACAGGGGTTGCACATATGCAGTGCAAGCCTGTTATAACAGATGCATCTGTGCACTTAACTTTTGTCCGTTATATCCAGAGGAGGTGGAACTTGCGTGTTAGGTGTGTCTATGTATGTGAGCTGGGGCTCAGAGTGAATGAGAACCCATTATAAAACTTCAAAGATTACTCAGAATCCTGTCTAGCATATATGTTTCTGCATTCTATGTGTTTAAAGTTATTTAACTATCAGGGAACATGACTTTTCAGGAAATTTATTGCAGAAGGTAAGAAGAAGGTAATAAGACTTGGTTTGGCTGGCCAAGGCACCTAGCTTCACCTGAGCTCTTCCTTCTAAGACTGCTTGAAAGGCAGAGTAGAGAAACTTACCAGAGCAAGGGAAAAGGATTAAGACTTAGTTTGGCTAAGCAGATTAATGTGGTGGTGTTTTTATTTTTACTCACAGAGATTGCTACTGTTTGTTGCTAACATTTCATTGCTTTATTTTTCTCTGATTCAAATTGTTGTTGCTGGTATACCTTCTTCTGCATTATTACAAGGTGTGCCTACAGGTGTGTGTAACAGATTACTCCTGTAATCTTCTGTTCAAATTGTCTTTTGCAAGGTATATCTTCTGTTACTGCTTTATTTTCTCTGAGTAAAGTGTTTCTTACAGCGTATATCTTCTCTGAAATTATTACAGGTGGTGCTTTATAGGTTTTACAGTTTATCTAACATTAGGATAAGCTTTCAGGGTTACTGCATTTGTTGTTGACTGATTGTTTCTGCTTCATACCTCCTTGTTCTTTCAGTCCGTGGTTCTTCTTTTAGGCAGGGAAGGGCCCAGCCACCCACCCCATCCCAAACCACCCCACGCTACACTCCTTTTATAGGGTACCACAGTTGTGACATTTCCTGTGGCAGAGCAGGAAGGGCGGATCAGTGGGGCCTCCACAAGAGTGAGCTCATTTACAGGGGCACTAGTAATTTAACTTGTTATAACAAGTTAAACAAAACACAATTAAACCATTACTTGCATTTTTTTTCCTTTTTTCTCCTTCTAATTACTCTGACTAGGTTACAAACCCAGCAACTTATTTGGAATGGATTTCATTAACTGCAGGTACTGTGGAACAATTTTCAGAAGGACAGTGTTACAGGATTTAGGACACTGTCCTACATGCTGAGCCTTTGGAGATCTTGGGGCTCAGCTCGGGCAGCATGGGCAGAGATTGCACGCCTCAAATTTCATATTGAAGAGGAAATACATTATAAGAACCACCCGCCATTTCCCCAGCATCCAACAGAAAAACCTCGACCGCAGAGGATAGTTGGTCCAGGAGGTTGGCGGGTGGTTGGAGGAGCAAATCAGGTGCCCCATCACTCTCTGCTCTCCAACACATTACCTCAAAAACCATATAAACACTACAAACAGGTATCTGCCTCTATCTCTGAAATCAAATAAAGAGGCAGAAGACACTGCAGAGCAGGACACTGCGGCACAGGAGCTAGCACAACAAAACTCACCCAAATCAGGAACCAAAACAAAACACAAACAAAGGAAATCCAAAAAACTTCTGATCATAGGAGACTCCATGATTCGGGGTGTTGATACCCATCTCCAGCCAGGGGTGATGGTCATATGTCTCCCAGGTACATCAGCATGGAGAGACACTGACCACATTGCTAAAATTGTTCACAAAGCAGGAGAAAACATTGATGTCCTAGTACACATAGGGACTAATGATCTCGCGAGCGGTCAGTTGTGGAGACCAAGGAACACCTGACTAGGCTGGATGACAAACTATCATCTATTTCGTCTGCATCTCCTTCTCTGAGATCCTGCCAGTCTGAGAGAGGGAGCAGATGGACGGAAGGTCAGAGAAGGGAGATAGGGAGCTAAACACGTGGCTCAAGGGCTGGTGCCAGGAAAAGGACACAGATTTGTGGGAACTGGCAACAGTTCTGGGAGCGAAAGTTCTTTAAATTTGATGGACTGCATCTGACTAAAGAGGAGTCAGTGCATTGGGGCAGAAGTTTGGCGTCTTTGCAGAATATTTAAACTAGCAAATGGGGAGGGTGCAGCATCCCATCGTCGAATGGGAAGAACACCCTCCCCTCAGCTAGTGGTCAAACAGGAATTCAGCATGTTTGCCGTTCATTTGCATCACCAGGTAAGAAAAAAGGTTTGTCTCCCCATACGACACATAGGGGTAATGCCAAACTTCACCCAACAACTAACACACCAAAATCTGGCCAATGGAAAATCATGTACACAAATGCTCACAGCCTGGGAAATAAGATCCCAGACCTGCAGGCAATAATGTCAGAGGCTAAACTGGACATAGTAGCAATTAGTGAGATGTGGTTTACCAGCAACCACATAGGAGACTTCAGTACCTGGCTATGTATTGTTCAGAAGAGACCGAGGTGCAAAAGGGGGAGGAGTGGCCCTGTATGTTAATGAAATATCAAAGCTACAGAAATTCAGAATACACATAAGGAGCCAGAAGAACTGTGGGTCACCCTGGAAACAGGAAATGGGACAGCCATAAGAACTGGGGTTGTCTACAGGCCCCCAGACCAGAGGAGGACATAGACACATTACTGTTAGAAGATATACAAAACATGACAGCTAAAGGGAGGTTCTGATAATGGGAGACTTCAACATGCCAGATACAGATTGGTCAATACCAGCAGGAACATCTGCCAGAACTAGACTCATAGTGGATTCCTGCAGGGAGGGCCTCAAACAACTGGTACAGCAACCCACAAGAGACAGGGCTATCCTAGATCTAGTACTGACTAACAAAGAGGATCACAGATCTCCAGGTAGAAGGTCACCTGGGGCCAGTGACCATCACGTGGTATGGTTCAATTTGGCTACTACATCTAAATCATCCCATTCCAAGGCAAAATATGGGACTTCAGAGGAACTGACTTTGATAAGATGGCCAACAGAGTTAAGCTAGCCCTGGCAAAAGAAACACAGGTGAGGGGACAGGCAAGTGGGCAAGCATTAAGATGCAATACTTGAAGCAACATCCCATTGTGTTAGACAGAAAAGGAAGTGCAAAGAAGAAGGAAACCACTTTGGTTCTCAAATACAGTAGCAGAAAAGGTCAGAGCCAAAAGGCTGGCCTTCAGGAAATATAAGGGAACACAGCGGATGAAGATAGGGAGGCATACCAAACTGCCCTAAGGGAAGCAGGTAAGGCAGTAAGGCAGGCAAAGTCCCAAACTGAGGAAACACTAGCACGAACAGTAAAAGAAGGTGACAAGACTTTCTATAGATACATTAGTGAAAGGAGAAAGTCCAGAGGTATTGCTAAGCTTAATGGAGAAAAGGGCATGTGAGGAGGATGACCCTGTAAAGGCATCTATCCTAAATAGATACTTTGCTCAGTATTTACTGAAGAGAAGGTAGGGCAGGGCCCACAGCTCAGCATCATGGACACAGGGGAGGGAGGTGAGCACTACTCCCTTCACAAAGAAAGGGTCCTACAAGAGCTTGCTAAGCTCAGGGTGGATAAGGCAATGGGACCTGATGGCATACATCCCAGGGTACTTAAGGAGCTAAGGAGGAACTAGCAGAGCCATTAGCAGAATTGTTTAGTGAGTCTCTGAGCACAGGAGAGGTCCCAGAAGACTGGAGAAGGGCTCATGTGATCCGCTCCACAAGAGTGGTAGCAGGGAGGAGGCGGAAACTACAGACCGGTCAGTCTTACCTCAGTAGTGGGCAAGATTATGGAGGCACTCCTTAAGGAAAGGATAGTGCAACACCTGGAATCCATAGGGGCACAGGATCCAAGACAACATGGGTTTACAAAGGAAGGTCCTGTCAAACTAATCTCATAGATTTCTTTGACTGGGTAACCAGAGTGGTGGACCAAGGGGGAGCAGTTGATGTCGCCTACCTTGACTTCAGCAAAGCTTTTGACACTGTTCCACATAGAAGATTGATAAATAAGCTGGGTAGGCTCGGGGTGGGTCAGAAGTTGGTCAACTGGGTGGCAAACTGGTTGTGAGCGAGAAAACAGAGAGTGGTGGTAAATGGTATACAGTCAAAAGAGATGCAAGTCACAAGTGGGGTACCTCAGGGATCAGTCCTGGGGCCAGTCCTCTTCAACATCTTCATTAGTGACCTTGCAGATGGACTAGAGGTAAGGCTTGTCTGTTTGCAGATGACACCAAGATCTGCAACAGAGTAGATGATCCAGATGGGGTGGGCAGAATGAGAAGGGATCTGGATAAACTAGCAGAATGATCAGAAGAGTGGCAACTGGGATTTAATGCAAAAGTGCAAAATCATGCACATAGGGAAGAGAAACCCTGAAGCCACCTATAGGCTGGGAGGAGTTGCTAGCAGTCACAAAGGAAGAAAGAGACTTGGGCATCATCATCACTGATGACCTAAAATCATCCAACAGACCTCTAAAGCAGTAGGTAAGGCTAGGGGGTGTTAGGGTGTATTAGTAGGGTATCACAAGTCGTGAAGAGGAGGTAATAATCCCTCTGTACAAGACACTGGTTAGGCCCCATCTGGAGTACTGCGTGCAGTATTGGAGGCCACACCTTCACAAGGACATTAACCAAATTGAGGCAGTCCAGAGAAGGGCAACCAAAATGGTGCAGGGACTGCATCAGAAGACATATGAGGACAGATTAACAGAGCTCAATATGTATACCCTTGAGCAAAGGAGGGAGAGAGGTGATATGATCGAGGCATTCAAACACCTTAAGGGCATAAACAAGGTGAAAGAGTCTAACATGTTTAAATATAAGAAAACTAGCAGGACAAGAGGACACAGCATGAGATTAGAGGGAGGCCGATTAAGGGGGAATGTGAGGAAATTCTTTTTCACAGAAAGGGTGGTGGATGCATGGAATGGCTTACCACAAGAAGTGGTGGCTATGAATACAGTGCAGGGCTTCAAACAGGCATGGGATAGGCATAAGGGAGCAATACAAATGACTATGAATAGATAGGCCACTGACAGAGCAAAGGCCGATGGCACATTTATAAGGTAGAAAAAGAAATGGGCAGACTGGATGGGCCTTGCGGTCCTTATCTGTCGTCAACTTCTATGTTTCTATGTTTCTATGTAATTCCAGTGGCTGGACATTGGAGTTCTAGGACAGTAAGAACAAAGGCAATTGTACTGTAAGGGTTTTATTGATGTAACCCCTAGGTGGCGCTATCCCAAAGGCTACTACCCCTGTCTGCTTGGCTAGTAGCAGGTTAAGGGGCCTGAGTTCTGAAACGGGTGCCTCCACCCGGAGGTCAGGGTTGGTAGTGGTCAAGCTAACCTGGGCACAGCCCTCTGAGACACTGTAACCCCCTCTTTCCCCTCTAGTGGCCTGAACATTGTACAGTAATCACTTTCACAATATCCCTGGTACACCACACAAGTACCCACACTGTTTGCACTTACCACCAAGGCTGGTTCCTCTGGCTCGACCCTGGGTACCCCCAATAAAACAAGGTTAAGCACAGCAAATAGCAACAGTACAGTACTTTCAGCACAAACTGGAACCACAGTCAGATTACATGCAGAAAAAGTTAGATCTGATTTATTCAGGGGACTTGAACAAGGGAGGGGCAAAATCAGGTTAATTAGCTTAAAGGTTATATCAGTAAAGCAATTATGCATGTGCTTTGACTCCTCCCACAGAGTCCACCTCTGGGTACCCAGGTAGAGAAGAGACGGGCTAGCCAGGAGAGTTGCCTGGGTTTGCAGCTGGTTGGGGCCCTGCGATGGAAAACACAACATGCACAGTACAGAATATTTGTAATCCAGAGCCACGGGCTCAGTTTATAAAGAAAATGAAACAACAAGACAATCAGATGACACACTCAGATTAAGCTGTTGTTGTAGGAGCTACCCTGGTATTTACTCATGATACCCAAGACTGGACAAGGCTGGACGAAGATCAAGACTGCAGGTGGTTGATCTGGAATGCCAGGAGAAGTAGGGCCCACACAAGTCACAGAGGTGTTGTTCCTGTTCAAGCATGGAGCAGGGGGCTGATCCCCAGGCAGGTCTCTCGTTGATGGATTCTCTGTGCAGTGGGTAGTCTGGCTGGGCCAATCTGGCAAAGCCCAGACCACATGGAGACAAGTTCGGAAGCAGTCAGTTTTGGGCTGGATACAGGTTCCAGCAAGCAGAACACAGTTCACACAGTAGGGAACTAACTCACAACCCACCAGCAGCTCATAGCACATTTACATGTACTGGAATTCTACTGTACCAGGCAAAGCACTCCCTGGGCACAATCGTAAAGTCTCTGCACACACCGGGAGCTTAGGGGTAGCTGGAACTCCTGATAGGCCGATCGCATTCAGCAAAATCTTCGGTCTTCTTCAGGTTGAGCCTGGCCCACTTCAGTAGCTTACTTTAGTCACACAAACTTGGATTTAGTCCAAAATAATTCTCTTCTCACCCTCTCAGGAGCAGCAGGCAGACATGGAGGCCAAACTCTCAGCCTTTTCATAGTTCTCCTATGCGAATCCACTCAGGATTGCTCTCAGAATCACTTCCGCTTCTTGCTCAGCTTCCAGCTTAGTTCTAACTGAAAACTGCAAACAGCCCGGGACTTCCCCAAGATCCAAAAGATTTGGTTGGCTGATTTGGCTGTCAGTCAAAGCAAGAGCTCCCCCTTCAGTTGCAAAAAAGGCGCAAAAAAAAAAAACTCCAAACTAAAGTTCCTACAGATTTTGAATTCAGACAGCTCCTGTAGTCCGGCTACATTTTATGTCCCACCAATACTGTTTGGTCCAGTTTGCAGTCCAGGACCAAGATAGTGGAGACAAGCAAAACAGTCCTTGCTACAAGGAAAGCAGGTTAGACAAACTACATTATCATTATCACTCTAAATGATTTTCAGTAAATAGTTACATCTTTCAACAGAGCTCCCTCTGAGATTACTTAAACTGCAATATACAAGGTCTGGTAATCACATTTAAACTGCTAAAGCAGGGACACCAGCCTGGCAGTGAGCACTGAGGCAATCTCAAGGAAGACTTTTTGGGAACCCCCATTTGTAGGGGGGTTACACCCTTCCCTGCCTGGGAAAACTTGGCGTCCGCGTCAAGTCTGTACCATCATAACATTGAAAATGCAACATATACAAGATATTTATACCATTAGCATGCTATACAAGTACTATCTGAGTCATCAATTGGCATAACTTGTCACTTTACTATACATTTCGATGTACTCCACTATATAATTTCCATTGTGACAATACATTATGCATATTTCACACAGGTAAATTGAACATTACTATACAGAATCGTGATAACTTCTTGTACTCTAAACAATGCAAGAGGGGGCCCTTCCCAGTCAGCTAACTTGGGGCTGGATGGGGCAGGGAGCACATGATGAGAGGGCAGGACAAGTAACTTGGAATGGGCTGTAAAGCTCAATTTGGGCAGTGAGCTCTGAGAGACATAAATACCTTTATGGACTACATTGAGAGGCAAATCCACTGGCCTCCCGAGAGGTGTAACTGAAGCACACCACTGGCTTGACAGCTCGACAAGTCTTTCTGGGGTGAACAACCACAGTCTCTGTACTTTCAGCAATGGTCTTGGAGCTTTCATCACTTGTGAGGGTGCCTCTGCATGAAGAGGAATGTCAAGCTAGAGCACTGTCAGCCCCTTGCTCTGTACTCTCTGTTTCTACAACACTTGGCTCATTTGAAGACACTCTGGCATGGAAGGAGGGTTTTCAGCACTCTCATAGTGTTCCTTAAGTTCTGCACGTCACCAGAAGACTCATACCATCAGCCTCTCCTTCAGGCAAATCATACAATTCCACAATACACAAAGACTCAGCATCTTCAGATGTGATACTTTGCACTTCACCTTCAGGAAGCATTGGCTCAAGGATAATGCGGGCATTAGGCAGTCCAGAAAGCCCAGCTTCATCCCCATAATTCAACATATGATTTCCTGAAACAACTGACTCAGTTCATATGAGGGGTAATAGGCATTATCACACTCACTGTCATCCGAGTTAGACTGGCAGTCACTATCATTCTGGGAAAGTCTTAAATCGGCAACCCGCGAGGCAGGCTGACTCTGTTTCTTTTTGCAGCAGCATGAGTCACTGGTCAGGGAATCAATCTCGGTGGGTTCAGCCTCAATTATAACTTGACCACTAGGTAGTAAGTGGTTATGGTGCATAGTCTTGACAGCTTTGGAATTATTCTCTGGGTGCACTTTGTACACTGGCAAATCATCCAGCTTTCAACTATGACATGGGAAGATGGTGCCATCGATCAGCAATTTTGTGTTTACCATGCAATCCTAAATTTCACAACAACACACGGTCTCTAGGCCTAAGCTCTTGAGCCTTTACTTTCTATCATGTCTCTCTTTGTTGGCTAGATTTCTTTGATGACCATTGTCTGAGCCAGTTGATAGGCATGGGTCAATTGAGCTTTAAGTTTTGTACATATTGTAGGTAATCTTGGCTCGGACCCCATGGAGAAATCCAAAACAGACATCAACAGGCAGCTGGGCCTCTCTCCTGAACATGAGGCGGTAGGAGAGAACCCGGTAGCATCGCTCCTTGTGCAACTGTAGGCGTGTACCAAGGTGCTAATCTGCTGGCTCCATTTATGCTTATCTTTTGGGTGAAGGGTGCCTAGCATGTCTAGTAGGGTGTGGTTAAAGCGTTCAGGTTGAGGATCCCCCTGTGGGTGATAAGGGGTGGTTCTTGACTTTCGCACCCCCCATAGAGAGAGCATTTCTTTGATTAGCCGACTCTCAAAGTCCCGGCCCTGATCAGAGTGAATTCGCTGGGGGGCACCATAGTGGATGAATACATTTTCCACTAGCACCTTGACCACGGTAGATGCTTTTTGATCTTTGGTGGGAAAAGCTTGTGCATACTGTGTGAAATGGTCCGTAACCACTAACACATTGCCAATGTTTCGCTGATCAGGCTCTAAACTCAAGAAGTCTATGCAGACTAGTTCCATTGGGGTGCTGGTAGTAATGTTGACAAGGGTGAGGCAGCCCTCTGAGGCAGGACTTTTCTCTGCAGGCAGCGACTACAAGTCCTTAGATGGTACTCAACATCGGCCCCCATCTTGGGCCAGTAGAATCGAGATCGTACTAGGTCAAGGGTACGGTCGATACCAAGGTGGCCCATATGATTGAGGAAGGATCTCAGTACCAAATCTTTGAAGGCTGCGGGCAGGACCAATTGTTGCTTGTCTAGTTGGCCACCTCGATCTACAGTCTCTCTATACAACAATTGATTAAGCAGCTTCAACCTGGGGCCTTCTTTATACAACAAAGTGGTTCACAGATCAGAGAGCATAACCGACACATCCTTTCCTGCAAGGGCATCAAGTGCTAGCTGAATCATAGGATCTTGGATTGAGCCCATTGAATACTGTCATTGTCAAACTGGTGAGTGCACTAATATCTAGAGCAGAAAGTGGCAATATGGAGCGGTATGCAGGTGTCAGAGGGCCTAAGCAATCTGCTAAGCAGTCCACTGTGTCCGTGAGACATCTGTTCATTTCTATCAAACTTTTGGCGCAATGCTGGATGTCTGGTTCAGACAGCCTGACAGTCACTTTGGAAATGGGCTTCTGGGATAGGGCATCAGCATCAGTATGATTCAGGCCCGGTCTGTATTCGACAGCATAATCATATGTTGACAATGCAGGAAGACACCGGTGCCCCGTGGCGTCTAACTTAGCTGAAGTCTGTACATAGGTCAACTGTTATTGTTAGTCCTCACCAATATTTTCGCCCCATAGAGGTAATCATAAAACTGGTCGACAGTGGCCCATTTTAACGCAAGGAACTCCAACTTGTGTACAGGGTAGTTTCGCTCTGATGGGGTCAAGCTCCTACTGGCGAATACCACTCGTCTCAAACCATCTCCATGGTCTTGATACAGTACAGCTCCCAGACCCTGCAGACTGGCGTCCGTATGCAGCACATAGGGTTGAGTGGGATCAGCATAAGTGAGGATGGGGGCATGGGTGAGCTGGTATATGACTTTGTGGAAAGCTGCTTCACAGTCAGGCATCCAACAGGACCCAAAAAGTTCACCTGGGCAGAAATATGCTTTGTCTGGTTCTTTGATGGCCCCTTTTTTGTATTTTTGATTGGTAGGAGTGTAACCCTGGGTAAGATTCAAGAGTGGCCGAATCACTTTAGAATAGTCCTTTATGAACCGGTGGTAGTAGCCACAGAATCCCAGGAAACATTGTAGTTCTTTCAAATTGTGGGGCTGGGGCCAAGTAGTCAAGGCTTCAACTTTACTAGGATCAGTCTCTATCCCCTCTGTAGACACTCTGTGCCCCACATACTTCACCGAGGTTTGGAAAAATTGGCACTTGTCAATGGACAGCTTGAGGCCGAAATCTTCCAGTCGGTCTAGTACCTTGAACAGTCAACTCTCATGTTCCTCTAGCGAGGTTCCAAACACAATGATATCATCTAAGTACACCAGGCATTCCAGCAAATTCATGTCTCCCACCTCTCGTTCCATCAGTCGCTGGAAGGTGGCTGGGAGGCAATATCCCTGTGGCATTCTTAGGAATTTGTAGAACCCCATAGGACAGAAGAAGACTGTCTTCAGAATCTGGTAATATCCACTGTGAAGATCCAACACGAGAACCATTTGCTCCCATTCAAACAATCCAGAACATCTTGTATACGGGGCATGGTGTATTGATCAGGGATGGTTCGCCTGTTGAGAGTCCGATAATCTACTCACAGTCATATTATTCCATTCTTCTTATGCACAACCACAATGGGAGAAGCATATGGGCTCCTGGTTCTTATATCACACCAGCCGTGAGCATTTCCTGCAAGTGTCTTCTCACATCGTCTATGTCTGCGCGGGCTAGTCATCGAGACCCTCTCTCAAAATGGCCGTTCATCGTGCAGGCGTGTGATGCTGCACACCCTGGACACATCCCACGTCCCGTTCCTTCAATGAAAACACTTGATCTCTCTGGGCAAGTTTCTGGCTAATTCTAGTCCTCCATCCAGCTGGCAACGGGTAGTCACCAAAATCAAACAAGTCGGGGGTCAGTCTATTTGTCGTGCCAGGGTGCTTGTTGCTAGGCAACACTGCAGTGTCTGCGCAGTGTACCATAGCTAGGGTGCATCCTCTGTTCACCCGGATCTCCCGATCTGACACATTATGAATCTGGACCATCACTCGTCATGCATAGGCATAAGCATGAGCTGGCAAAATGCTGGGCTTAACCAATAATCTTTCTGGCAATTTTCCATTGCCTGGTACGTCCAACATCAGTATTTTGTTCTTGACATCTTTGCGGAGGCGGACCTCCCCTTGAACGGTACACTGGGTGTTAGGGGCCAGTACCATTGAATCGGGATCTTTCTTCCACACGACCCCTACCAGTTCATCCTGGTCCATTCCCTTGGGGTTCTGTTGCAAATCATAGGCCCTCTTGATCAGAGCAGGAATTCTTAGGGCCCTCCCAGTCCATCATCCTTGTTTCTCGTGACAGAGTTGTGCCAGTCTCCCAAACATAGGGCGTTGGTCCCCAGTAACGGGAACCCCATCATACAGTCTAGTAGGGGGACACACTAAGGCCAGTGTCTCGACTTGCTCTCACACCCAGTTACAGCTGCAGGAAATGACAACCAGAGGCAGACATATCGTAGGTAGGGATAAGACTTGTCGCTCAGCCCCCACACATGTAGGCCTTCCAGGGATTGTAAGGGCACAGCAGATAAGTGTTTGTCATACCAGTCCTTAAATACAATGGTCACTTGCGACCCACTGTCCAGCACAGCCCGAGTAGGAATACCATTCACAGCCATGGTAGTCTCCATTGAAGGTCCCACTAATTTGGACCAGTGTGGAGGGACAGCAGCAGGGGCTGGGACAGATGATTTAGCCACATAGGGATTTGAGTTACTACTTCTTGGACCCTCACTGTGGTCATTTTGGGCACTCCTCAACTGCTGATTCATTCTTCAAAGCTCGATTTGAAGTCTATATACAACTTTATCTAGGTCTTTTGTGGACCTGCATTCTCTCTTCATGTGTCCATCCTTCCCGCAATTATGGCAAAATATGTTTTCTGGGATTTGGGGTGGCCGAGGCATCACACTGGGAGCTGGGGCGGTGGTACTACTAACTGAGAACCTTGGTGCCATCTCTTTCTGCTGTGTGGTGAGCATTTGGAGACACCTCTTCAATTCTCTTACTTTCATAGTCAAGACATTGAGCTTGAGCTGCTATCAGCAGGAGAGCTTGGTGGACACCCCACCCCATAGCAGATGCAGTTGGATAAGGGTCGGTGCCTGTATTTGCAGAGCGGCCTTCATAAAGAGACTGTTTTTGTTTCCCTGAACTCCCTCAGCAGTTCATCCCATGGTGGCACACCCTCATTGGTCCCCACTTCGGGAGGGCCTTCCGATGCCGTGATCACTTGGGCTGCGCTCACCCTAGAATTACAATCCCCCTCTTCATCTTCAACCTCCCAGAGTTCTTTTAACAATTCACAATAGTCCGGTGGGTTACCCCTTCTATCTGGGAGCCTTAATTGAAGGAGCTGCAATTTAGAATGCTTTGCATGTTGCAGTATGTGCCCCAACCTCACATGGTTTAAGTCACTGGCGGCTACCACACCTTTTCAGTAAGCCTTCTGTAGCGCTCTTTCCAGACGAGTAACATATGCTGACAAACTTTCCCCTGGCCATTGTTTTGTACCTTGAAATTTCCACATCAAGTTCTCCCCTGACTCAGTGCTCCCAAAATTGCCTCAAGTGCAGATAGGTGCTTCTGGTCAGATGCATCAGGGTTTGTGGACCTCAGAAATGTAATGGCCTCTAGGGCGGGACCCCTCAAACTTTCTAAGATCCTTTTCCATTTCTCAGCCTCCGCACACTGCCATTCAGGTACCAAGGGCAACACACCCATCCAGGTCTCCCAATCATCCTCCCTTGGGGGCGGGAGCGGAGAAAATTCTCAACCTTAGGTAAGAGAGTCGTGACTAATGGCAGGTACAGACATAGGAGCCAGCATTGCCACGGACACAAAAGGAGGGGAAATAATGAGTGCTGGAGCTGGAGGGGGTGTTGGAGGAGGAACACCTCCAGGTGGCAGGAATAGTTTCTTTAAGTCCTCCACAGTTTTCCCTTCCTCCAGCAACAACGTAACGAATTTCTCCTCAGAAGTCTCAGATAGTGGGGGGGCTCATTCTCCCTTGGGTATTTACTGTCTTTAGTTATCACTCTCCAGGCAGTGAGGGCTCCTTTGGGGGTGATAGTCCGTGGCACTTTGGAACTATCTACTGGGTCCTTACACTCAACTAATGCCATGAAACTTTTGGCAAGCAGATTAGCCTGTCGACCCACCACCACAGGGTTTTGTAAACATTCAACCTTGGAAAGTACTCCATCTACAGTGTCCTTATTGGTACCCAGGGGAATATCCAGGATAAGTATAGCATTTTGGGGGTCGATCTCCTGCCCAGTACACCACCCCACCAACTGGTGTACAGCCACTTCTGTTGGGGTAGCCATTTATTTTTAACAGCAATTTGCAAATTTGGCCACTAGAAGACACAAAATCCCAGCGGTGAGCTTCCAAAATGTAACCCCTAGGCGGCGCTATCCCAAGGGCTACTACCCCTGCCTGCTTGGCTAGTAGCAGGTTAAGGGGCCTGAGTTCTGAAACGGGTGCCTCCACCCAGAGGTCAGGGTTGGTAGTGGTCAAGCTAACCTGGGCACAGCCCTCCAGGACACTGTAACCCCCATCTTTCCCCTCTAGTGGCCTGAACACTGTACAATAATCACTTTCACAATACCCCTGGTACACCACACAAGTACCCACACTGTTTGCACTTACCACCAGGGCTGGTTCCTCTGGCTTGTCCCTGGGGACCCCCTGTAAAACAAGGTTAAGCACAGCAAATAGCAACAGTACAGTACTTTGAGCACAAACTGGAACCACAGTCAGATTACATGCAGAAAAAGTTAGATCTGATTTATTCAGGGGACTTGAACAAGGGAGGAGCAAAATCAGGTTAATTAGCTTAAAGGTTATATCAGTCAAGCAGTTATGCATGTGCTTTGAGTCCCAAAACACAGTCCACCTCTGGGTACCCAGGCGGAGAAGAGATGGGCTAGCCAGGACAGTTGCCGAGATTGTAGCTGGTTGGGTCCTGTGATGGAAAAACAACATGCACAGTATACAGTATTTGTAATCCAGGCCAGAGGGCTCAGTTCATAAAGGAAACAAAACAACAAGACAATCAGATGACACACTCAGATTAAGCTGTTGTTGTAGGGAGCTACCCTGGTATTTACTCACGATACCAAAGACTGGACACAGGCTGGATGAAAATCGAGACTGCAGGTGGTTGATCTGGAATGCCAGGAGAAGCAGGGCCCACACAAGTCGCAGAGACGTCGTTCTTGTTCAAGCATGGAGCAGGGGGCTGATCCCCAGGCAGGTCTCTCGTCGATGGCTTCTCTGTGCACTGGGTAGTCTGGCTGGGCCAGTCTTGCAAAGCCCAGACCACATGGAGACAAGTTCAGAAGCAGTCCATTTTGGGCTGGATACAGCTTCCAGCAAGCACAACACAGTTCACACAGTGGGGAACTAACTCACAAGCCACTAGCAGCTCATAGCACATTTACATGTACGGGAATTCTACTGTACCAGGCAAAACGCTCCCCGGGTGTCGTGTATGCGGATGACATCACCACGCTCTGAGGACATGGGTGTAACAATGCACGAGCAGCAATGGAGTAAAGAAGTCAGAAACTTAAACTCGGTGTCCTTGTGTTTATTCAATTGGTATACAGGGCATGGTAAAGTCGAGAATAGAACAATGGCGATGAGGATGGGATGAGTGAAATGCTGGTTAAATCTGAAACAGAGAAAAAAAAACAAACAAACAAAAAAAAAACCAGAGAAATGGAAAGTGCTATACCAAAGTTTGATTGTTACAGTGAACCAGCCACGCTTGGGCCGAGATGGACACGATGGCTTACATCTTTTGAACTGTTTGCTGATGGGAAAGGATTGATATTAGCTGATGATGTGAGTGCGGCTACAAAGCAACGGAGGAGAGCTTTATTACTACATCATGCAGGGACAGATGTACAAGATATTTCTCGACGCTCGGGGACACCGGTGGGCCGACGGACTATGATTTGGCGGTAACAGCACTAAATGCCTGCTTTGTACCACAAGTAAACACTGCATTTGTGCAGCAGGCCTTTTACCAGCTAAGACAGAAGACAGGGGAGACCGTACAGCAATTTGTTACCCGTCTGAGACAATCTTACCCGTCTGAGACAATTGGCCAAAGACTGTGATTTTGCAGGCGATAAAGGACAATCAGATAAGGGATGCAATACTAAGTTAATGTAATTCTGAATATGTACGCCGCAAATTGTTAGAGGAGGGATCTGGGCTGACATTAGCGAGATTACTTGAGCTGTCCGCACAGTGTGAGAGAATAGAGGTGCAAATGGCCGCGATGCACGTGAACTCAGAGGCCCCAAAACCTGAAACAGTTAATCGCGTATTCAAAAATGAGGAAAAGCATCGCAGAAGAAAGCCAAAAAGGAGAAGAGGAAAAAGACAAAAGCGGAGAAAGTGTGTTACCGATGTGCACGCAGATCATTTGGCAAAAGACCCTACTTGCCCAGCGCAAGGACAGGCGTGCAAGAAATGTAAAGGTAGAAATCATTTCGCTAGAATGTGTAAAACAAAAGGGAATGTGAAGCATACAGTTAAATGTGTCGATTCAGAGAAGCCAGACAGAGACTATGCATTTGTGATAAGGGAAAAAGGCGGCACGGACAGAACGGTGTTCTCAGTGGGGGGAGTCAACCTGTTGATGCTAATAGACTCGGGGGCTTCTAGCAATATTGTGGACCAGGAGACCTGGGAAATGCTGAAGAGTAAAGGAATCAAGTGTCGATCGTCAAAGACCGACAAGAAACTGGACACATATTCAGCAACTGAACCACTGGCAGTAAAGGGCATCCTCACACGCACAGTAGCCATAGGCACTCTGCAGTACACAGGCCGAATCTACAGTGGTATGTGGACTGGCGAACCGCTGCTGGGAAGAGAGACTGCTGTAAAACTGGGTGTACTCAAGCTGGGTGTCAATGTAGCAGCAGTGACTGATGTGGGAGTGCAGATAAGGCAGCAATACCCTGGATTGTTTCAAGGTGTGGGAAAGCTTAACACAAAGCAAATAAGTCTGCACATAGATGAGAAGGTGGTACCAGTGGCACAGCCCATTAGGCGAATACCCTTTCACCTGAGAGGAGCGGTGGAAGCCAAAATTAAGGAACTACTGGACATGGACATAATCGGGAGGGTGGTTGAGGCCACACCATGGGTGAATCCGGTAGTGATCGTACCGAAACCAAACAAAGAAATCAGGATGTGCCTGGACATGAGACAAGCGAACATGGCGATCATACGTGGCAGGTACCCAATCCCCACGGAACCGTCGTAAGGCATGAATGGGTCTACCATATTCAGTAAGTTGGATCTTAAATGGGGCTACCATCAAATGGAACTGACACCAGAATCAAGAGGTATAACAACGTTTGCAGTGCATAATGGATACAGATACAAAAGACTCATTTTGGGTTTCATCTGCCAGTGAGCAGTATCAGCACGAAATTGCAACAGCACTGGCGGTATTGAGGGAGTGGAGAACATTTCAGATGATATCATTGTCCACGGCGCAGACAAGGAGAGCCATGACCCGGCTACAGAGGTCCTAAACAGATTGGCGAATTCTGGCTTGACACTTAATCCAGACAAATGCCAGTTCAATATGGACAAACTGGTCTTCATGGGTATGTTACTCTCGCAAAAGGGCATAGGTCCCACGACTGAAAGAGTAAGAGCAGTGGTCAAGGCCAGGGAGCCTGAGACGGCATCAGAGGTTCGCAGCTTCTTGGGATTAGTGGGATACAGTAGTAGGTTTATCCCTCAGTTCTCTACGCTTACAGAGCCTCTGCGGAAGTTGACAAAGGAGGACACAATATTCAATTTTGGACCAGAACAAAAGATAGCGTTCCAAGCACTGAAGAGCAAATTAGCTGAAGCGGCAACATTAGCCTACTTTGACAAGGATGCGCCCACTAAGGCGGTAGCAGACGTAGGACCAGTAGGCATAGGAGCTGTACTGGTGCAGGAACAACACGGAGAAATGGTTCCAGTCTGTTATGTGAGCAGGAGTCTATCAGAATGTGAATGCAGGTACTCACAAACGGAGCGTGAGGCCCTTGCATTGGTTTGGGCTTGTGAGAAGCTTCACCCATTTGTGTAAGGCAAGAGATTTGATTTAATGACTGACCATAAGGCGCTAGAGGCTATCTACAGTCCATGCTCAAAACCGTAGCTCGTTTGAACGTTGGTATTGAGACTACAACCTTACGACTCTCGGAGTTGTGCATATACCAGGGAGACATAATATAGCAGACCCTTTGTCTCGTCTACTGGGAGAGACTGCAATGAAGGAATCACACACACATGGAGCAGAAGAGTACATATGGTTCGTAGAGAGGCCGAGGAAGCTTCGGCTATTGATGAGGAACTGAGAGAGGTGAGAAGTGCCATTGAGACGGGGTGCTACGAGAAGTGCAGGGCATATGCACCCATAGCAAGTGAGCTGAGCACAATTGGACAGTTAGTTCTTAGGGGACCGCGCATTGTGTTACCCCATGGACTTCACCGGAGAGCTATAGCCTTAGCCCATGAGGGACACTTGGGTATTGTAGGCACCAAACAACACCTCAGGAGCAAAGTATGGTGGCCAGGAATGGACAAGGCCGCAGAGAAATATGTCAAGTCATGCCATGGCTGCCAGATTGTAGCGTGACCAGACGTACCAGAACCGCTTGAGACCAACGATAGTTATTTGAAGGACCGTGGCAGGATCTTGCCACTGATTTGCTGGGTCCACCTACCTACAGGACAGTCAATATTAGTAGTTGTCGATTATTACAGCAGGTATTATGAATATGACGTGATGCAATCCACCACAGCTGAAAAGGTGATTGATAGTTTGAGACCATTTTCAGTCGCCATGGCCTTCCCATAATGATCAGGTTGGACTGTGGTCCGCAATTTATGTCAATTCAATTCCAGAAATTCTATCGGGAGAATGGAATACAACACGTGAGGACGACACCAAAATGGGCACAGGCGAATGGTGAGCTAGAGAGACAGAATGCCTCCCTCATGAAGAGGATTTGGATTGCACAGGCTGAAGGGCTGGACTGGAAACGAGAGCTACGTAAATATGTTACTGTATACAGATCCATTGATCACTCTACTGCAGGCCGGAGCCCGGCTAAGCTTCTTTTCAAGAGAAAACTAAGGGGGAAACTTCCAGATATAACCACACTGGAGAGTGACCTAGAGGTACAAGACAGAGATGCTGAGAAAAAGGGGAAGTACAAAGCCTACGCTGACAACCAACGCAAAGCCAAGTACTCGGAGGTGGACGTTGGAGATCAAGTCCTTGTGAAACAAGACCAAGTAGATAAGTTCGTAACACCTTTTAATAAGATACCACATACGGTGATCAGTAAAGAGGAAACCAAATGGTTCTTCAGTCACCAAGGGAGCAAGATATTGCAGGAACACAACGTTCATAAAAAGATATATGCCTGAACAGACTACTCTGCAAAAGAAAAAGAATAACCAACCCGAGGAAACTGGAGGTCAGGATCCTATGGTACAGAGATCGGGTGAGTCCACCCAGGAATCACCACAAAGGCCTATAACACCAAGAACAGACAGGCCTCATAGGCAAATTAAATTACCTCAGAGACTTAAAGACTTTATTATTAAGTAGTTATACCATAGAGTAACAACCTATAGATATATAAAAGAAAAAAAATAGTAAATAAATATACGCAAGATTAAGGGAATAAAAGATGTATAACAAGTTTAAATCTAAGTAAAGGGGGGATGTCGTGTATGCGGATGACATCACCACGCTCTGAGGACGTGGGTGTAACAATGCACTAGCAGCAATGGAGTAAAGAAGTCAGAAACTTAAGCTCGGTATCCTTGTGTTTATTCAATTGGTATACAGGGCATGGTAAAGTCGAGAATAGAACACCGGAACGTCTAAGAAGTCTCTGCACATACGGAGCTTAGGGTAGTTGGAACTCCTGACAGGCCGATCGCATTCAGTAAAAATATTCGGTCTTCTTCAGGTTGAGCCTGGCCCACTTCAGTAGCTTACTTTAGTCACACAAACTTGGATTTAGTCCAAAATAATTATCTTCTCTCCCTCTCAGGATCAGCAGGCAGAAATGGAGGTCAAACCCTCAGCCTTTTCATAGTTCTCCCATGCGAATTCACTCAGGATTGCTCTCAGAATCACTTTAGCTCCTTCTTGCTCAGCTTTCAGCTTAGTTGTAACTGAAAACTGCAAGCAGCCCAGGACTTCCCCAAGATGCAAAAGATTTGGTTGGCTGATTTGGCTGTCAGTCAAAGCAAGAGCTCCCCCTTCAGTTGCAAAAAAGGCACAAAAAACTCCAAACTAAAGTTCCTACAGATTTTGAATTCAGACAGCTCCTGTAGTCCGGCTACATTTTAGGTCCCACCAGTACTATTTGGTCCAATTTGCAGTCCAGGACCAAGATAGTGGAGACAAACAAAACAGTCCTTGCTACAAAGAAAGCAGGTTAGACAAACTACATTATCATTATCACTCTAAATGATTTTCAGTAAATTATTCGTCTTTCAATAGAGCTCCTCTCAGATTACTTAAACTGCAGTTAGGCAGCTCTTAAAGAAACAGTACACAGAGGCTATACAGGGTCTGGTAATCACATTTAAACTGCTAAAATGCAGGACACCAGCCTGGCAGTGAGCATTTAGGCAAGCTCAAGGAAGACTTTTTGGGAACCCCCATTTGTGGGGGGGGGGGGGTACACACTAATACAGAGCTTGAGGTCTTACACTTTCTCTTGCATAGTATTTAGAACATGAGCAGATAAGAAGATAGACCACAAAAGTGGCATTGCAGTTCACCGAGGTCTTAATTTTGTAACTTTTGTTATTCCTGGGTTGTTCAAATGAACTTTCTTGTGATGTATTTCCACATTGTCCACATTTCCCACATGTTGTCATTCCAGGTCTTATATGGCCTTGCAGTAATTGATTTTGTTTTTTCCTGTCATGCTCTGAGTGTACTAATCTGTCTCTTATTGTCCATACTTTTTGAAGACACAATGGGTGAGACACTATACTCTGGGACATTAAGAAACTGCAGAATTTCCCAGTGCTTAGCACAACTTCATTTATCTAGTCAGTATGTGCTGAATATCGTGATGCAAATACCAGCCTGTTAATGTCACTTCTCCATCCTGTGTTTCTGCTCTGAACAAGATTTATCCTATCTCATTTTAGCCATTGTAATGGTCCGATTAACAACACTATGGGTGCAAACTCTTTATGCGAATCTGCCTGCCATATTGTCCAGTTTTTTCCTCCTGTCTCTGTGAATCACTACAGTCTCTCCTTACTTAACATTTGCAAGTATGGAATGCTGTTCTTCGTTATTTGGATGAAAGCTTATAGCCCGTAAAAAGGAGTTTTTGTCAGTTTCCCTCCTATAAAGTCCCATCTCAAAACTGTCTTCCACCTTGTAGATCATAATATCCAGAAATGGAGTTTCCACTTTGCTATGCCTAAGAAGTTTGTAATCCCACTTAATGTAATCATGGAAGTCTAGCAAGTCTTCAACTTCCCCTTCATACAAAATCAGTATATCTATATATCTCTTATAGACTTTGATTTTCTGGTAATAGGGGTTGTACATCAGAGTACTGATAAACTGGGATTCAAGTGACTTCATGTGCATGAGGGAACCATTGTGCTCTCTATAGCAGTCCCTTTTATTTGTTAGTAGTAGACACCCTCAAACCTAAAAGTTTTCAAAAGAACTAACCTAATAGTTTCTATTAGTAGGGAGGGGGTGAATTTCAGGCCACACAGTAGCAGTGCAAGAATCTGGTGAAAATTTTGAATTCTACTTTTTTATGCTATTTTAGATTGCCACATACCTCCTGACTTGTATGATACCCTTCTTTCCACAGTTTGAGTCTGCTTTAATACTTTTTTCATGTTTGAAATAATAAAAAGAGCACTCATTTTAATACAGCTTGAACCAGGTCTTTATCACTACTCTCAGCTGTTTTTGCCCATCAGTTGTTTAAATATAATTTCTGTTGTGATTAAAATGAACATTTATGCAGATGGCAGTGTTCTCTGTTCTTATAAAAAAATAGGCGTTCAAAAACAGCTTGGAATAGTGATGAAAACCTGGTCTGTGCCATATTAAAAGGAGTGTTCCTTTTATTATTTCAAATGTGAAAAACAGTAGTAAAGCAGACCCAAACTGTGGACAGAAGGGTATCATACAAGGCAGGAGGTAAGTGGCAATCTGAAATAGCATAACAATGTGTAGGTCAAAATTTTCACCAGATTTTTGCACTGCTGCTTTAAGCTTGGTTAAGAGCTGATTCTGGGCTGTGAAGGCCCTCTTCATGGGGTATTAATGCGGATAGAAGCAGGATCCAGTATCCTGCCCAGCACCCTTTCCTAAATGGTCTACAAGTATGCGTTCGAGCGTGTTCCTTTTCTGGGTTTTCTGACCACCTCTCTGTGGGCTTGGTTTTGGATTCCACCTTTCATAAATTGGCAGGGCAAGGGTACATGGACAAACTTCCAGACAGAGTCCAAAAGAACTGACCACTAGCTAAAAAGGTGTATGCTGCCATGTCAGTGGGGTTGTCAGGGCCAATTATATTGCCATGAAGCACATTTTCACCATTCCATTTGGGATATTAGGAGAACTTCTCTCCTTCTCCAGCTGATACAGTTTACAATTAAAGTAATCAGAGACCAGGGCAAGTCGTTTGCTATACACCAGTTGCATACCCCATGGACAAGGAGACTTCTGTGCTTGTGCCATGGCTATAGCCATACGCCATGCATCACAGGGGCCTAGCTGAGGCTCTTTACTTTACAGTGGACACCAGCACTAGTTGGTTGATGTCCCCTTCTTGGTCACTGACCTCTTCAGCCCTGGGGTGGAAGGACATTTCACGTGTTGAGAAGTCTGATGCCACTCTTCATTCTGTGGCTTCATCCCAGAAGGCCCAAAAGCCTAAGAAGAAAGCCTTTCAGTTCTGGTTCTTTCAGTCACAACAACGCAGGTAGCAACACCAGCAGGGACAGTTCAAGTGCTGGTGTATGAAATAAGTTTGGGGGGGCAGAGGTAATCGTGCCTCTGCAGCCCTGCTGTTGAGCACTTTCCAAAGCTGTGCAGTAACAGGTTGTGGGATATTGTCCCCCATCCTGTCCCAGCTCCTGTTCAGAGGTTGTTTACATCAGTTTTTGCCATAATGGTCCAAACAAAATGGTTCTAGAAATGGTGGGCAGAGGGTTGCCTCTGTATTTTGAGGTTCTCTTGTCATTCCGACTCTGAGTTCCTTGGGAGTCCAGGGTGCTGAAGGACACATTGTCAGCAGTACAAGTTGGTATTGCTCAGCTTCTAGAGCCTGGGTCTACAGACTGTATTCTGGATGTTCTAGCCATGCAGGGGTATGTTACTAGGTACTTCCTGGTTCCAAAATGGATGGGGGGGTTGGCACCCCTACTGGATTTGTACAGTCTAAAACAGTTCGTGGGGAAGTGCAGGTTCCGGATGGTCACTCTGAATCAGATCATTCTGTCTCTGGAGCAGGGCATGTGGTTCTGCTCCATGGAGCTCCAGGATGTGTTCTGACACATCCTAGTCCATCCATTCCATTGCTGGTTCCTTTGATTCTGTACAGAGGGGATCCTATACCAGCTTTAGGTCATGCCATTTGGCCTCTCATCTGTGCCAGGGATTTTCACCAAGTGAATGGTAATGGTGGTGGCCTTCCAATGACTCAGGTTATATCCTTTCCTGGACAACTGGCTGATAGTCGGGTCATCCAAAGAGGAAGTAGAGAAGTCCAGGGATCAGGCCCTCCAGATCTGTCAGCAGTTGGGCCTTGTGGTCAACTGGACAAAGTCAGAGCTGGTCCCATCACAGGAGATCAAGTTCATTGGGACAGAACTAGACCCTGCAGATCAAGTCCCACCTCACAACGAACCGGGCATTGGATGTTACCTCCTTTGCCTGATTATTTCAGGTTGGGCGCCTTCGCCCTGCCTGGGATTTCCTGAGGTTGCTGGGGTACATGGCATCCTCCACCAGTGTGACCCCTTGGGCTCGCTAGTGGATGTGCCACCTGCAGTGGAAATTGGGCCAGCAGTTGTTGCAACACCTAGGTTGTCCGGACCCACTGGTCATGTTCACTCAGCTGGTGTGGTATGCCATCCAGTGGTGACTGTTCCCACAATATCTGAAGGAGGGAATCCCAGATCCTTCCATCACAGTCATGACAGACATGTCTCTGTTGGGGTGGGGTGCACACATGGGAGACCACAGAGCCCATGGGTTCTGGTCACCCTAGGCATCCCAACATCAAATCAGCTTTATGGAATTCCATGTTGTGCATCTAGTTCTGAATAAATTTGTTCGTTGATCAGGGTCAGGTTGTGTTGGTTCAGACAGACATCATGATCACCATGTTTTACCTGAGCTGGCAGGGCAGGACGCATTCCTTTCTATTGTGTCAGGAGGACCTCCTCATCTGTACCTCTGTGCACAACCTGGGTGTAGATCTTCTGGTGATCCATGTCACGGGAGAAAACAATCAGTTGGCGGATGCTCGCAAATGGGTCGGAGAGATATCACACAAGTGATCCTTGCGTCAGGAAGTAGTGAACCACCTAATCATCCAAGAATCAGTCTTCACCATTCATCACTGGTGGGTCTATGCAGGAAGCACTAGCATCCCATGGAAGCATATGCCTATAAAGTTTTGGAGGTAGGGGACCAACATCAAAGATGGTGCTACCCGCAAGATGAATGTATGATGTGGGGCTCGTGGGCTGGCCAGTAACCAATGCCGGCCCACATGTGTCCTCAGTTCCTTTCTTCCAGTCATCGAGAAAAGCACTCCATGGGAGCATTTGCCATTTTTGCTGCGTATCATGGCCTAAGTTCTGTTTGTCGCCACTCACTCGATGCCATGTAGCAATTTTTGCCCTTTTGGTGCCACCTTTCTTCTTTCTGTCACTTTTTTTGTAGTGCCAAGATCTTTTTTTGCTGGTTCCCAGGGGCCTAAGAAGCAGAGGAAAATGACCAAGAGGATGGAATCTTCCCCCATACTTTGGTGCCCCAGTGGGAGAAACATGTCCATCTGGGACCGACATGATTGTTGCTGAACCTGCCTTGGAGCAGACCATGACATGGACCACTGCGATGCCTGCTTCTTGATGGACTTTCACACCTTGGAGAGTAACACGATGAGGTGGGAGGGACCCCATTAAGACAGTCTGTCCATCCTAGAGGCCAGTTGTACAACTCTCTCAGTCTGGTATCCCCTCAGGGTCCAGATGCCCTCAGTGGTGGGTGCAGCTATGCAGGGCCTGCAGCCGGTGGGTCCCTTGGGGCCAAGGTCTGGCACTGCTTTGGCTCTTGGCACTAAGGCACGTGCCGATGGCGGGCAGTGCCACCCACGTGACCTGGTCCCCTTCTGCTGCCGTTCGTAGCTCTGGAAGAGGGTAGTTCTCTGGAGTCAGTCGCCTGTTGGAGATCTTCTGGATCTCATCCTCCAAGCGGTCAAATGATCCAGAAGGTGAGGACCGGGATGATCCTGACTGGCTTCTGGGCTCTGATGAGGAAGGAGACATTTCTGAACCTAGCCATAGGCCTTTAGTATCTGCATCATCATCATCTAGGGTTCTACTCAGGCTGGTGCCAGCCATGTTGTCACCTTCCCTGTGTCTCACGGTGTGGCTCGTGGCACCGGGGATGCTTCTGGTGCTGATCTTGGCATTGGAGGGGAGGATCGCACTGGGTGCAGCACCGGGTTGGGCTCCAGTGCCATTCTTAGTGCTGCCTCCAGTGCTGAATCTGACTCTGGTGCCACTTGCAGTGCCAAGGAGCATTCCGTCACTGCCCGTAGCCTAAGCTCCCACTTGTTCCTGGACTGTGCTGCTGCTGATGTTCTTAGACCTAGCCCGAGGGACACAGCCCATTCAGGTGCGGTGGGAGATGGTAAGTCCTAGTCAACACAGTACTCCATGTTTAGAGTGGCTGGTGGCTCATGCAGGAGGTAGAGTGTTGACCCAAGTCCTTTGTCCCCCCCCGAACCATCTGGGCCTGTGGTAGGTGGGGCTAGGGACCATCCCGTGGGAGCACTACGGCTCCGATCTTCTCACCTGGGATTTCCCCCAAGGGCACCATCCAGATCACCCCTCTGCGGTTGGGTGTTTGTCAGTGGGTGAGATGCACATCCTCTCCCCTCCCCTCAGGCAAGTTACCCTGTTCGCTCTCTTAGCCCTGGCAGAGCACCTGGTCTGGTCCGTCATGACCCACCTCCTCCTCCTCCTCCTCCGCCTGTCCCCCCCTCTCCTGGGCATTTTTGGTCCTATGGGACCCCTCACCTGGGAGTAGTTCAGGGCTTCAATGAGTGCCTTCCCCAGCTATCTGAGAGCAATGGACAGGCTGTCTTTCAGCCTGAAAACCCAGAGCTGCTGTCCCTGAGTCCAGCTCCTCTTCATCTTTGTCTTCCTTCACAGAGAGGACTCCTCCATCCACCTCCCCTGCAGTGCTGAGTACACTCGTTAGGGAGTACAGTCATGTCTCCACAGTTGTACCTCCACGGCCCTGGCCATTTTGTGGAGCATGAAGAGATGTCTGACTCCATCCCTCTGCTCCCTCTCCAGGCCGAGGATGCCCAGGTAGGCACGCACCCTGGGATCTCCAGGAGCCATGTCACACCTCTCTTCTGGGTCCAACTCCTGGGCACTCCCTCTGGGCATAGGTGCCCAGTGCTCTACTAGTCCGCCAGAGTTGGACTTAGCTTAGTTTGACATCTGGGGTCATAGTCTTCTCAGTGGTGTGCACCATGCTGTGCATTGCTGCACCAGGCGTCCTATGGCAGGCACCTGTGGGTGATGCTGGGTCAGCTCCTAGCATTTCTGCCAGATTGAGAGGCAAACAGACCTTTCTGCACAGGGTCTGGAACTGGTGAGACATCAGGTGAGGGCACCCCATGACGCCAGTGGGTAGCCTCCAGACTAGTGGGAGCTGCAGTCTGCATTAGCCAGATGGAGTGGCTGCATCTTTCCTGGTTGTTATCCTTGGCCTGGCATAGGGTGATCACCTCAGGTTTCCAGGGGGATAATTTTCCTTCTGTAGGGCCAGGCATGAGCTTGTGGGGTGCATTCCTGCTCCCAGGCCATGGGAGCCTCCGCCTGATCCTGACCACTCTTCGGCCTTGCCAGTTCCATTAGGGGCCCCTGCCTCTGTGTGTCTTCACATCACAGGAGGCTGAGGGGGCAACCCTTTCCCTTAGGGTTTGCCAGCACCACCCTTGGTGGTAAGCTTGGCACTCAGACCCACCAGTGATGAATGGTGAAAATTGACTTTTGGAAGATATGAAAATTACATACTCACAGTAATTCTTGATCTTCCAGAATATCTCCACCATTCATCACTGCAACTCCCCCACCTTCCCCGCAGTGGGTAGGCTTCTAGCCAGTCTCTCCTCTTCCTTTCCTTTGCAGCCTTGCCCCCTTTGTTGTATACCTTTCTGATACCATTGTTTCTTTTCATTAGTTTCTGTAGAGTTTCACTGGAGACCACTATACCAAACAGGAGCAGGATCACAGAACAGATTCAAAGACTCATTTAAGTAAAACAACTATCTTATATTTATTTTCCAGCTGCATAACATAACTCAGTAGGCTCAACAGACACACTAGAGTCTTGGCCACACTGGCTCAAACTGGTTACACATGTACTCTATTTCCTGAGTGCATGACCCATACTGAAGGAGTCTTAAAGACACAACAGCATATATTACATCCCCCTTTCTTAACTGAATTGCCCACAAACAATCCAAACATTTCAAATGTCCACTTTAGAGTCTCTTTAACACCTATACTGAATCTTTCAAAATGTCCAAAGGAAAGTTGCCAACACTTACCCTTGATGAATTCAGGTGTGTACCACTAACCTAAAACATAGTCATTATACTTGACAGGCATCTTCACTCTTCTTCCTCTTCGAATTAGCCTCTGTACACCTGTAGGAGACTCTGACAGCAAACTTAGTCTTCTGCCTTCTACTGAGTCCGGAAGTTGAATAGGTTCCATCTCAGGCACTTCCACACTCTGTTCTGAAGTGTTGCCAGTCTCTATCACCTGTTCACCATTTGCTACTTCAATGGCTGTTGTAACAGTCCTGTCGTGTCTCAGGTGACGCTCTGTTCCTCGTGAAAACATGCACCACTTGGGTAACAATGGTGTATGATCTGGTTCAGGTCTGGTGTCCTCAACTGTCACTGGCTGCCATCCTTGAGCTGTCTCCATACATACTCTGTCTCCTGGATATAGTATGGATAAGTCTTTAGCACCGCAGTTGTAATACTCTCTCTGCTTCTTTTATAGTATTTAAGTTTGTGAAGGGCTCCTTAAGGTACATGCGGTTGAAGTACCTGTCTTCTTCCTGGTAAGGTGCTTCTTAACACTTTGACCATTAGTAGCTGAGAAGGTGAGTGTTGCATACCTGAAATGGGAGTGTTCCGTAGGCTCAAGAGTGCTAAATGTAGGTCAGTTTCAGTGTGGGATGTCTTAGTAAAGATCAGTTTTATAGTTTTAATCATTCTCTCAACCTGACCATTCGACTGTGGGTATCCTGGACTGGAATGGATCAACTGTATTCCCCACTGTGTTGCAAAAAAGTGTAGGCATGTTGTCTGTGACCATTTCTTTCGGTATCCCATGCCTTGAGAATACTGACTTGAGTTTGGCAATTAGTGTGCTGGATATTTTATCTTGCAGTGTCAGCACTTCTGGATACTTTGAAAAATAATCTACAAGCAGCAAAAGGATCTCCCTTAAAATCGAACATTCTGCAGCTAGCTTGTACCAGGTAATTCAGGAATCTGGTGGGACCATGACGTCTCTTTTGATTGCTTGGAAGATTTTCTTGACACACTTTGCAACTTTCGACCATTTGTTCTAATGTCTTTAGACATTCCTGACCTATACATGACCATTCTGGCTTTAGCTTTTGATATTTGGATCACTTGGTGAGCAACATGTAATCTTTTAGCATCTCTGCTCTGGCACCTTGTGGTATTACCACTTTGTCTCCAGACATGAACAGTCCATTCTCTATTGCCAGTGACTGTCGCATTGGCCAGAATATTTGTAAAGTAGATGGCAGCTGTTTTCTTCTCTGTGGCCATCCCCTCTTGTGCATCTATTGCAGCTTTCAGTAGTTCATCTTTCTGCGTTTCCTCAGTAAGCAAATTTAGCAGCTCTGGGCTTAAAGTTTCTGTCATCTCCACTGCATATATAACTTTTTCATCAAATATTTCTTCAGTTTTGTCAGAACTGTCACTTTCAACTGCCCTTGAAAGTGTGTCAGCTATGCATATGAGTTTTTCTGGACTATATGACACAATAAAATCATACATTTGTAGTTGCAGTAACATTCTCTGTAGCCTGGCAGGAGCTTGCCCCAATGGCCTTGAAAGAATAGTTTCTAGAGGTCTGTGATCTGACTGAACTTTTACTGTGACTCCATACACATACTGGTGGAACTTCTTTGTAGTAAACACTATAGCCAAGGCCCCTGGAATTCTGCGGTTCTGCAGTTGCGGAATTTGCCACAGAATTTGCATCATGCTGCAGAATATATGTAGTGCCGCAGAATTCATTGTTTTTGGTGAATTTTCATATAAACATACTGTTTTTCCATAGTGTCAGGCTTTCTTTCCCATCTCGTTTATCCTGAAGCCCCTCCTCTATGCTCAGCATATGATATCATTGATTACATCACATCATATTTAGCCAATGACAGGACTGCATTCTGCAAGAGAAGTAATAAATCATGCTGCAGAAATCAGAAAATGCTGCCGCATAAGTCAAGGAGCCCTGCCGCAGAAATCAGAAAATTCTGCCACAGAACACAAGGGGCCCTGACTATAGCTAACAGTTCCTTTTCAATTTGTGCATAGTTTTGTTCTGCACAGGATAGCGCATGGGATGCAGATGCAGTAGGTCATCCTGCTTGCATCAGACATGCTCCTAGTCCATCTTTTGATGCATCTGCTTGTATTTCTAATGGCTTTTCAGGATCATAAAAACTAAGGACTGGTGTTTTTGTCAGGGATGCCTTTAAATCTTTCAGAGCTTTTTCATGCTCCGGTCCCCATTGCCACCCTATGTCTTTTTTAAGCAGCACTCTCAGTGGTGCAGTCAAAGATGCTTCATTTGGAATATACTGGGCTAGGTACCTGGTCATGCCCAGTAGACACATTAGTCCTTTCTTGTCCTCTGGTGGCTTCATGTTGTTTCTTGCTGTTACTTTGCCTTCATCTGGATTTACACCCTCTGAAGTAATGACATGGCCCATGTATTTAACTTGATTCACCATGTATTGTATTTTGTCTTGGTTGAATTTGACATTGATCTTTTGCGCTCTCTCCATAACTTGATACAATATTTGATCATGCTCTTCTTTTGTGTATGCAGCTATGATCATGTCATCTGCTATGATGTGGACACCATCAATGTCACCAAATGCTTCTGCATTTTTCTGCTGAAATACCTCACTTGCAGATTTTATCCCAAATTGTAGTCTGTTAAACTTGTAGCACCCCTATGGAGTATTAAAAGCACACAGCAGTGAAGAGTCTTCATCTAGGATTACCTGCCAGTAACCATCCTTTTCATCAAGTATGGTGATTATCTGCTTTCTAGCCAGCTTACCTGTAGATCTGCAGGGGTCGGAATGGAAAAATGTTGTCTTTTCACTGCCTTAATGTGGTCTCTTGGATCCTGCAGACTCTCAAGGTTCCATTTCTTTTCTGTGATTACAAGACTATTCACCCAGGCCATGGGCACCTGCACTGGACTTATAACACCCAACTCCTGTAGCTGTTTTAAGGTGTCTTTCAATTTGTCCATGACTGCATAGAGAATTTTTCTACAGCTATGTATTACCGGAGTGACTGTAGTGTCCACGTAAATATGATGTGCTCCCAGGAAATGACCTAGACCTTCAAATACTGTAGGATACTTTGCAATTAGTGCTTCTTTTGTTGCTGGAGATTGCACATGCACAGAATTAATTCTGCGTATCAAGTCCAGTTCAACACATGCTCTCCATCCAAATAAAGGTGCAGTGTTTTCATTTGTAATGAAGAACAGCAGACTAGTTTTCTTGTTTTGCACTTCCGCTTGCAGTGTGGCACAACCTGGAGGTACAATTCTTGTTCTCCCATAAGCTACTAGCAATGTGTTGGTAGGCCTTATCTTTATAGGCCTTGGCAACTTGTTTACCATTTCAATTGGAATTACATTTGCCTCTGCGCCTGTGTCAAGTTTAAATTTAACAACAGTTTTCTCAGTGTTAACATCTGCATACCAGGCTTCATCCAGTTCTTCTTCAGCTCTGCTGGAGTTCATTTTGTGTATTACTCCAACAAATAATGTGTCTATCTCTCTGGATTTCTTTTCACTGGTAATTGGCCTCTGAGTTTTTGGTCCTGCAAACCTTGGAATAATGATTTTCCTCCGCACTTGTGACATATGGCACCATATGCAGGACTCTGTTTTGGTGGTGGACCTTCCCACAACATTTACATTTCAGTTCACTTGTACTGGAAGACTTATGTGTGCTCTGTTTTTTCCATTATCTGTTCTCCTTTTTACTACTGTGCTGTATGCGAGCTTGTACTGACCTCTCCTGGGTGCTTCCTGCCATTACTTGCACCTGGGCCTTTGTGATCTATTTTACTCTGCAAATGCTTACAGCTTCTTCTAATGTCAAATCAGGATCAGCTAGAAGTTTTTGTTTAAGAGCAGCATTGGTTACACTAGACACAATTTTATCTCTTTGCATCAGGTCTTCTGTGTCACCAAATTCACAGTTCCTTCTTTTTGTTTCAACTCAGTTAGAAATTGGTCTATACCAGCTGACTTGCATGGGGTGTGCCCAGAATTTATGTCTTTCATACACAGTATTTTTCCTTGGATTGCAGTACTTTCTAAATGCTTCAAGCAATTCAGCTATTGTGTGTGCTTGAGGATCTACATCTGTTATATTCATAGTGTTGTATAATTCTAATCCTTCATCACCAATAGTGTGTAACAGAATAGCTATTTTCAGTTTTTCAGATTTCTCACTGACACCATTTGCCGTCATGTAAAGCTGCGGCCTTTGTTCCCATCTCCTTCAATTTTCACTAAGGTTTCCAGTTAATACTAAAGGATTGGGCGGCTTGAATTGCTCCATGACTAACACACACACACACACTTTCAGTTCTAACTTCAGTTTTGTTTAAGACTGCAAATCTTCTTTTGCAATATTCTGGGTACTCACTGTTTTCTGGTCCTGACTTCTCTGTATTTGTTTACTGTGTCTCTCCTGGATTGACTTTCACTTCTGACACCATGTTGTATACCTTTCCAATACCTTTGTTTCTTTTCATTAGTTTCTGTAGAGTTTCACTGGAGACCGCTATACCAAACAGGAGCAGGATCACAGAACAGATTCCAAGACTCATTTAAGTAAAACAACTATCTTATATTTATTTTCCAGCTGCATAACAGAACTCAGTAGGCTCAACAGACACACTGGAGTCTTGGCCACACTGGCTCAAACTGGTTACACATGTACTCTATTTCCTGAGTGCATGACTCATACTGAAGGAGTCTTAAAGAGAGTAGGGAGGCCTTTACGAGGCAAATCTCTTCCTGGAACTTGTTGCCTCCACACACCCCTGTATGACCCTAGAAGGTTTTTTTCTTTGGGGCAGTTCTTACCCCTAACACTTCCTCTAGGCTTCCCTTTGTTGTCTTAAAAAAAAAAAAAACACACACAAAAATTTGGAAGGATTAATTTTTAGGTCCTGGTTTCCTTTCTTCTTCAATCGAAAAAGGGGAGAGCATTAGAGTAGCGATGGCTGTAGAAGCCTTTGTTTTATATTTTCTTCCCCGACCCTTTAAGCGGAGGATCTATAGTTGTTTGCTGTTGGATATGCTCTTCTCATCCTTCTAGGAACAAGGCCCTGCAGGACAGCATGCACTCTAGAGGCAGGAAACGTTTTGGGATTTGTAGCCCAAGTTTCCTTACCAGTTCAGCTTTTTTTTTCCCTTGCAGTTTGCCTCCCGATTTTGCTTTCGTGGCCTGTTACATCTCTCTTTCTCTTGATCCCCTATTTTTGGTAAGTTTCAGTCAGAGACAGGGAGTCTGGAGGATGGGAATCCTTCCTTTTAGTGGATTCCTATACCTGCCAATTGTCCTTAGGGGGACCACCTTTTCTCAGTCATCTTTTCCCCCCTCCTGGGGTTGCACTTTTATCTCCTGATCTCCTTGATGTCTCTACTAGACTTGAAAACCAGGCCTATTGGTGCACTTCTTGAGCCCTGACTCAACTATTCCCAGACCTTCGAGATCGAAGGTGTTATATTTCTCCCATATTATGTTTTGGTCATATGAGACTCTTAAACTCTAGCCTCTTGTATTTTTCCCACCCTCAGGTGGACAACTATGGCTGGCAATGTTTTTCTAGGGCTCACAGCTCTACTCCTGTTTTTGAGACTTCAGGGAAGTACTCCTTTGCTTGCAAGCTACCCCCTAAGCTTGTCCTTCAACATTCTCGTGGACCGTGTTCATTGTTTGAGGGTCACCTAGCCCTAGGGAGCATAAGCTATGCTGTTCCCCAGTTGGGAGTAAGCCAACTCTTCAGACACCTTTGCTTTTCTATGGAGAATTCAGGTTCCCCACTGCTCTCTCTCGCTCTCTCTCTCTCCTCTCCAGTTGTCCTGGTCATCCTTTGACCACTATAAAAACCCTCCTTCCAAACCCATTTTCTTCTCTTGGCTAGTTTTTATTAATTTGTTCTTTTTATATCCTATATCCTTTACTCCATCCCTTGGGCTTTCTTGCCCCAGCCCTCCTTTTTTTTCCTTACCCTTTCTTTCCTCTTCTAGGTGAACAAAACTGAGGAGGTATTAGGGAGCCAGCATCGGTTACTGGCCAGCCCATGGGCACCATATCATACATTTTACTCATGGGTGGCACTGTTTCGGCAGATTGTCCCCCCTACCTCCAAAACTGAGGCATACGCCCCCATGGTGTCCTAGTGCCTCCGGCATAGACCTACCAGTGATGAATGGTGAAGATATTCTGGAAGATGAAGAATTACGGCAAGTATGTAATTTTCATTTCTCCTGGTGGGGCACCTTTCTGGTGGATCTGTTTGCATCCTGGAAGAACTGAAAGCTGAGGCTGTTTTGTGCCCACTCCCATAGTCTAGGACACTGTTGTGGGATGCCTTTGCAAGACCCTGGATCCCTGGCCTTTTGTATTCCTTCCTCCTTTCTTTTGGTTCACAAGGTTGTGGTCAAGGCCGGAAGGACAAATTGCTGATAATCCTGATAGCTCCAGACAGGCCCAGACAGTTCTGGTATTTGGATCTCCTATGCCTCAGGAACAGGCCACCTTGGATATTGCCTCTCCACTCCGATCTGCTGATAAGGCAACATGGGACCCAGGCCTTTAGTCCCTGCCCTTACCAGCCTAGTATCTGAGTGGCTGAGTTCCAGGCCTTTGGCCTCTTAGAAGACATGCTCCATGTCATGGAAGTGTCCTGAAAAAAGTTGGCCCACAGAACTTATGTGTTCAAATAGAAGAGATTCTTGCTCTGGTGTCAGGGGAAGCAGCTTGATCTCCTTGCCTGCTCAGTAGCTGGGATTCTCAATTACCTTCAATCCCTGTCTCAGTCTGTACTGTGAGCCATGACCCCAGAGGTGCACCTGGCTGCCATCTCTGCATATCGTGCATGGGCAGGTATGCTGAGAGTGGGGGAGAGTGACCCGGGTTGGGGGAGAAGCTTATTTTGAAGATCTCTGATGACTCTGCTGTCTCCAGTAGAACTACCAGTGTGTGGATGTGAACTGTATACCACTAGTAGAACTACAGTTACAGGTGAGTAGCTTATATTCTGCACTCCATGTTCTGGTACTGTCTCTGTTGCTTGCAAAGGAGTAACTCCCAGAGCTGTCAAAGTCACTATACTGTTCTTGTCTGTTTTGATATTGTGGCACTATTTTCCAAATATACACTTTGTTCTCTATGTAGACATTTATAATTATTTGAAACATTCTTTTTTTTTTTGTAATTCTTTTTATCACCTCCTTTGTCCCAGTGAACTCTCCGGTGACCTCCTATATCTCCCTGGTCTCTATCCCCGTCATGGCATATGTCTTCTCTGCACCCCTCGACCCGCACATCCCCCAGGTCTGAACCCTTCGGGAAAGGGCTACCCTATCCGCCCAGTACGCTCTATCTGGAGCGCTGAGCTCCGGGTCAAGGGGGGCAGCCAGCAGAGTGAGGCAAGCCTGACATTGGGAGTGTGGATGGTGGAGGGTAGGAGGCACCATCACCTATCACTGGGAGGATGTTTTTTTCCGTGAGGTTTCTGCCCACTCCCTCCCTCCCTCTGAGCCCTATGTGCAATGCCATCCCTACTTGACATCCGCCGTGGCTCAGCCCGGACTCTCGGAGCCTGTAGCGGGTGCCCCCAACTTATGACAGAGGCCGCTGCAGGTGCCCAGGCTGCCCCATGATCCCTCCCTGGAGGAGGGAGGCTGTCTCCGGATGCTCAGTCCTCTCTCCCCTGCCAACCCGACAGCCCAGGCTCATTCCCAAACCCGGGTCACCGGCGTGGTGCGAGGTGTGGCGGCCAGCACCTCAACCCTTTGCACCACCGGGCCAGACCTTTGAAACATTCTGATCTTGTTTCTTTTAGTAGTTCGTCAGATTCCTCAGGTGAACTTGCCTGGTGACGAGGAGGGCTGAGGTGCCTTACCTTTTCCCATGCCTGTGACGTGGATTTGGGAACAGAGCTGGGTTATCAGGGTCGGCCAGGGAGGGAGAATTGAGCATCCAAGACTGCTCTCCTGTCCTGGGAGGGAGGTCTGTCAGCCCAGCCTAGGCTGCCCCAGGTGGAGGCCTGCAGACAGAGCTGTGTCAGGGAGGCACACAAAGGAGGGAGCCATAGAGGCATGTCTGACAAGTGCGCCTCCATGCACGTGTATGACACTTTGTGGTGGGGACAGGGAGAAAAGGGAGTCAAATGGCATCGGAGGGGCTTAATGAAAGCCCAGCATGGCTGCTTCCATTCCGCTCAGGGGTCCCTACTGTGGTCTGCCTCAGATGTGGTGCTCAGGAGGGGACAGCCCTCCCTCTTGGCCCTGCCATGAGGGGGAAGCTCATGGAGAAACCTCTGGCCAGGTAGGTGACTGCATGGCAGGTAGATGGTGTAGGGGTGACTGGGAACTGGGTTGAAGAGCTGCCCCTCTGGATATGGGAGGCATAAATGCCTGTATGTGAAAAAAATCCTGCAGCTGTTTATTTCTTCTTGAGTTCTATTAAAATCTGCATCTTCTGTTTTTTGTTTGAGTTCTTGTTGATTTATGAGTTATTAGGGACAGGGATGGATAGCTTTGAGACCATACGGAGTAGGCTAGAAGTGAAACAAACTTTTGATACATAGATACATACGTAGACAGTGTCGGCAGATAAGGGCCTATGGCCCACCCAGTCTGCCCATTTGAGCTTGTAAGTTCAGTTTGTTTTCCTAGAAGTCTGTTGCACCTTACCCCTGACCTCCAGAATTCCTTTATGTCTATCCCATGCATTCTTAAATCCCGTGATTGTTTCAGCCCCCACCACTTCCTCTGGCAGGGTGTTCCACTTGTCCACCACCCGTTCTGTGAAGAAATTCTTTCTCACGTTTCCTCTGAATCGTCCTCCTCCAACTTCATCCCATGCCCTCTTGTCCTGGAAACATCCTTTTCGCTTAAAAATAGTGTTTTCCTGCACCCTGTTCCTCCCTGTAAGATACTTGTATGTCTCTATCATATCCCCTCTCTCCCTCCTCTCCTCCAGGGAGTACATGTTCAGTTCCTTCAACCTGTCTTCATAGGACTTGTGATGCAATCCATGCACCATCTTTGTTGCCCTCCTCTGAACCTTCTCTACCCTGTCTATGTCCTTACGTAGGTATGGTCTCCAGAACTGTACACTGTACTCCAGGTGGGGCCTCACTAGTGTCTTGTATAGCGGAATTAATCCCTCCCTTTTCCTGCTGGTAATGCCCCTGCCTATACATCCCAGCATCCTATTTGCTTTACCTGCTGCCTTGTCACACTGTTTCCCTACCTTGAGGTCATCAGAGATGACAACCCCAAGATCCCTTTCCTGCTTGGTGCATGCTATATCCTCACCTCCCAACTGATATATTGTGCCAGGGTTTTTGTGCCCCATATGCATTATCTTGCACTTCTTTTGCATTGAATTTCAACTGCCAAACCCCTGACCATTCTTCAAGTTTCTGCAGTGTATTTAGTGACTCTGAACAAAATAAAATGGTAACAGCTATTAGGACAAACAAAAACCTGCAAGTAGGGACAGCTGACCAGGAACTCCTGCAGAAGTTAATTACTACAGTAACAAAAAAAAATTAAAATTAGAGTGGTATGCTGTAACCCACGAAACATATATATACTATAAAAGAATACCTTGGGGTCTGAGGGTTTTTATTGAACCAAACCTATGGATATCTTCGAAGAGTCACCCGGAAAGGTGGGAAGGTCATTAAGTGCAGCCTGGACTTAATACTGGTACTTACTAAAGCAATCTTAAAGGAGAGAAGTATACCAGCGGAAGAGATTAATGAAATACAAGAGAAACTCAAACAAAAAGTAGAAGAGGCAGATTTTAATAGAATATAAAATAAAGAAAAACCTGCAGGTATCTGAGGCAAATATTAAAAGAAATAAGATCAGAAAGTTTTAAAGAAATATGAATGCCTACAGAGAGAACAAAGTGCATATTCGGAAAACAGTACCAAAATATAGAAAAAGATGAGAAGAGTATAGTGACTCTGACTGCTCTGGGAGTTATTCCTTTGCAATTAACAGAGACAGTACCAGAATAGAGAGAACAAAATGTATAACCCTAGGTGGCGCTGTCCCAAGGCTACTCCCTGTCTGCTGGCACTACCAACAGGTTAAGGGCCTGAGTTCTGAAACGGTGCCTCCACCCAAAGGTCAGGGTTGGTTTTGGTCAAGCTGACCAGGCCACAGCCCTCTGGGACACTGTGACCCCCCCCCTTTTCCCACTAGTGGCCCACACAATATGCACCTTCCCAACACCCCAGATATGCTTTGTTTATACACTTATATTTGGCACTTACCCCCAGGATTGGTTCCTTCAGTTTGACTCTGGGGCCCCCTGTAAAATAAGGTGAAGCAGTACAAAAGCAACAATGCAATACCTTCAACATAAACTGACACCACAGTCAATGTAAATTGCAGGAAAAACAGATCTGATTTATTCAGGGGACTATAACAAGGACAGGGATAATCAGGTTAATTGGCTTAAACACACTAAGAATCACACTACTGTGCATGCAATCAGAGTCCCACTCAGTCACACTCTCTGGGTATCCAGGATGGGGAAAGGGCTAGCCAGGACCGTTGCCTGGGTTATGCCGCGTGGTGCAGCTGGTTGGGGCCCCGTGAAGGAAAAATAACATGCACTCACACAATTGGTAATCCAGAGCCGGAGGGCTCAGTTCGTGGACACAGAACAATCCAAGAATCAGATGACACACTTTTGATTAAGAAGGTTGCAGGAGCTATCCTGATTATAACTCACGGTACCCAGGCTGAACACAGGAGGGCTGATAGATAGAGCGTTCTGGATTGCCAGAGGAAACAGAGTCCACGAGTTGCTTGGTGCGTTCTTGTTCAGGCAGGAAGCATGGACTGATCCCCTGGCAGGTTCCTCATCGATGGATTTTCACTGGGCAGCAGGGTAGGGAGACAAGACCCTCATGGCAGGACCTATCTGCACTAGGCAACAACGGATTCAGTCTGAAATTGGCTGGGAACCACTTTCAGCAACTAGCACACAGTTCAGAACAATGGGGATTAGATCGCAATCCCCATCCAGCACATAGCACGTTCACATGCACAAGCCAGCAGCACACAGCCAAACTAAATCGCGCTTCTCTTTCAGTTCGCAGTACATTTATATAACAAAATTCTACCTGTACCAGGCCAGATGCTCCCCAGTCACGATCGCAAGTCTCTGCACAGACTGGGAGCTCAGAAGTAACTGAAATTCCTGACAGGCCGATCACATTCAGCAAAATCCTCGGTCTTCTACAGGTTAAGCCTGGTCCCAAATCAGCAGCTTGCTTTGTTCTCACAGAATTCGGAATTAGTCCAACAAAATTCCTCTTCTCCCTCTCAGGGCAGAAATCAGGCTAGTGGGCCAGAAGTCAGGCCTTCCACGGTTCTCCGGAACTATCAGCGCAACACGCATCTCCTCGAACCAGACGAGCCTCCTTCTCTCTCAGCTCAACTCTAATCTGGCTTTACAGCAGACAGCTCAGGTGATTTCCTTAGATCCAAAAGGTTTGGTGGGGCAGTTTAACTGTCAGTCACAGTAAGAGCTCCCCTTCTGTTGCAAAAGGTGCCAACAGTCTAAAACTACAAATCCCAACTGGTAATCCATACAGTCCCAGTTCAGCAGGCTCCATTTAGAGTCCTCCAGTACTGATTGGTCCAATTGGCAGTGTGGGACCAAAATGGTGGAGCTAAACAGAAACAGTCTGTGCTGCAGGAAGGCAGGTTAGAACAACTTACATTATCATCACTATTCTAAATGATTACCAGCAATAAGTTACATCTTTTAACAGGGCTCCCTCTGCACAAGTAGCGATGGCGAAGCGGGTGAAAGTCAGCAGCCGGTGGGATCGGGCATAGAAACACAGACCCCCCCATTCAGATTAATTAGGACTACAAGCAGGCAGCACTTAAAGAGACAGTACATGGAGGCTTTACAGGCGCTCACTGGTAGCAACATCTAAACGGCTTAAATGCTGAACACCAACCAGGCTGTGAGTAATTAGGCTAGCTCTTGGAAGACTTCGGAACACCCATTTGTAGGGGTTACACCAACACTCTCTTTAGACAGGGATCAACACAGAAAGCATCACTCACAAGAAGGCAGGCGAGAAGAGGTCCCTTTGATACATGACCAGGGCATGGGGCCAATCCTGGGCAGAGAGGAGGGCAGACCTTGAATTTTAGGAGGAAGAGGAGGAGGGAGAGAAATAAGAAGCAGAGGGAGATGAAGAGGAGGGGCATACAGGGAGAGAAGGTAGAGAAAGTGTCCATATTTAATATGAGTAACAAAATCTTACCTGTGTAACCCCCAGGTGGTGCTATGCCAAGGGCTGCTACCCCTGCCTGTTTGACTACGGACAGGTTGAGGGGCCTAGGTTCTATGACGGGTGCCTCCACCCAGAGGTCAGGGTTTGTAGTGGTTAGACTAGCTTGGTCACAGCCCTCTGGGACACCGTGACCCCCTTTGGTTCCCTCTAGTGGCTCACACAGTACACAGGAGTTACAGTCCCAGTACCCCACATATACACACTGTTCGCTCATAAGGTACCACTTACCCTCGAGACTGATATTGCAGCACGTCTCTGAGGACCCCCTGTAAAACAAGGTTACTCAACATACACAAACACAATGCAAAGCTTTTTCTACATGTACTGATACCACGGACAGCATATAGTTCAATAACAACAAATCTGATTTGTTAGAGGGGGCAGTAACTAGGTGGGGGGCAATCAGGTTGATTTGGTTTGGAAATATTCAAATCACAGTACTGTGCATGCATATAGGACCCAAAATGTCACTCTCTGGGTACCCAGGATGGTAGGGGGCTAGCCAGGGTCGGTGCAGCTGGTTGGGGCCCTTTGATGGAAAAACACATGCACACACAAATTGTAATCTGGAGCCCTGTGGCTCAGTTCGTGAAGAAATGAAACAGTAATAATTAGATGACACACTTGCAATTTGATAAACAGATTGCAGGGAGCTACCCTGATCTGTAGTCAAGGACTCGATACTGAAAACTGGATGGATGCAGGTTGTCCTGGATTGCCAGGAGAAACAGAATAGCTGGCCCAGCCCTTGTGGCAGGACTCACTTGCATTTGAAAACAGGCAGTTTAGTCCGAATCAAACTGGGTTCTACTTCCAGCTTCAGCACACAGCACACAGCACGGGGTTGGAAATAGCGATTCTCCACAAGCACTATGCACATTCATATGTAAAAGGAAAGTACTATACCAGGCAGGCTGCTCCTCGATCCCAATCACAAAATACTGCAAACTACCCGGGAGCACACACAGCAGCTTCAGTTCCTGACAGACTGAGCGCGATTCAGCAATTTCTCCAGTCTTCTACAGGGTGAGCCTGGTTTCCACTCTTCAGACTGCCGTCTTTCTCCTCACAAATCATATTCAGTCTGAACTGGCACTTACAACGGCTGCAGGCCGAACCTCAGGGCTCACAGCGCCTCCCGTGCAAAACTATACACCGCAGAAGCACAGAGCTCCTTCTCTTTTCACTGTCACAACTGATCTGGCTCCCAGCAGACAGCCTGGGGCTTTTCTTCAGATCCACAAGATCCCAGTTGGCTGATTCTCCTTGTCAGTCACTACAGGCTCCCTCTATTGGTTTAAAAGGCGCCAGAACTCTAAGAACTACATTTCCCAAAGGCTCTCTCTGTAAAGCCCCAGATCAGGTAGGCTCCAAATGAGAGTCCAAGTTCTGATTCGCCCAGAGCAGGCTCCATTTTAAAGGACCCCCACACTGATTGGTCCAATTCAGCAGTCCGGGATCAAATTGAAAGAGCTACACTACACAGTCCCTGCTGAAAGGAAAGCAGGTTAGAACCAACTGCATTTTCATTATTATTCTAGCTGGTTACAAGCAAACAATTACATCTTCTAAAAGAGCTCCCTCTGCGCATATAGCAACTGCAGAAACGGAGCGATTTGCTCAGTGGTCCAGGCGGGACTCGAGCAGGGAAACACACAGACCCCCTATTTCAAATTAATTATACTGCAGTTTGGCAGCCCTTAAAGTGACAGTACATGGAGGCATTAGGCACTTTCACTCAATTACTTTTTAAATCAGCTGAAAAACAGGACACCAGCCTGGCGGAGAGCATTTAGGCTCACCCAAAGAAGGCTTTTTAGTAACCCCCATTTGTAGGGGGGTTACACTTGAACAGGAAATATCTGTTTTAAGTAAAGGTTTGTCTTTTAGCCCAGCTACCTGACCTGACATATTTACTGTTGTGACAGATCTCTATAAATTCTTCAGGACTATTAGACTTAAAGAACAATTTTAGGGTCAACCAGAGCACCAATGTGAAACAAAAACAAAAAGACAAGCAGTGACATTAAAGTCCAGCTACGATCCCCGGAAGGGACACAATCCCCCATTTAAAAACGTGTTATTCCATGATATGGTAGAGGGGGGGCGGTTCAGGGGCAATGTGAGGAAGTATTATTTCACAGAGAGGGTAGTGGATGCATGGAACAGCCTTCCTGAGGAGGTTGTGGGGTCTAAAACTGTGGGAGAATTCAAGAATGCATGGGACAGACATAAGGCAATTCTTGTGGGGGTATGAAGAAATAGGCTGTTGGTTAACTAGGATCTGCAGCTTATCCAGTAGGTAGGGAAATGGGCAGACTAGATGGGCCAAAGGTCCTTATCTTCTGTCAAAGTCTATGTTTCTATGTTTCTATATGTTTCTATGTTCTATGTTTCTATGTTTCTATGTATTGTGAATGTATAGAAATAACTGTCAAATACAGAGAGTAGAAGAATACACCATAACCTTACAAAAGAGGAGATCATGGCCTTGAAAATTCAAGAAGATGATGCTACCTGGTTGCTATACCAGCAGTAAAGGGGCCATCACGGTCATGAGCAAGGCCACTGATTTTCATTTTTTACCGGAAAACCCGGTAAAATTCAGGAATCAGAGCTGCCTGAACACCGGTAAAAACAAAGATTTCATGGAATCTGACATTTTATATCAGATTAGTAAATCTACAAAAACTTGTATTTTTCTTATAATTCCTTCCTGTACTATTGTAAGTTTGCTTTATTTGATGTTATATATATTAAGCCTTCTTTTATTCTTATTATTTATGCATATACTTTTTTTTGAACTTTAATTCTTTTTTATTTTCCATTTTATCCAAAACAGATATATAAAAATTACAGTTCCAGAATAGTTTACAGAACCGTTTAACTTATATAAAATTATATAATTACTAACAAAGGTAATAAAAAAAAAAAATGAATTAATCAGGTGCTGTCAACAGTTCAGAGACTTATGATCCGAGTAAAGTCTTTGGGAATCCGGAAGTCAGGTATATGGCGCCATCTGACTAAGGGATAAAGTCTTTTCGTAAAGGAGTAATGTACATCACCCATGTTCTCCAACGAATCTCAAATTTCCTCAATGACTTGTTACGTATTGCAGTTAGTCTTTCCATCTTATATATCTGTATCATTAAGACATACCATTGGTCTCATGTTGGAGGGAGTGGGAAGAGCCAGTTTCTAGTTATGGCTTTTTTTAGCTGCAAGGGTAGCCACATTCAAGAAGTCTTTTGTAGGGGTATCTTTACATGTTTGGGGGCATACTCCAAAAAAAAAAAGAAAAGAGGGTCCACCACTATATCTGGTGATATTATTTTCTGCAGAGCTTCTTGTAGCTCAGCAAAAAAATTATTTAAAATGTTGCATGTCCAAAATATATGACCCAGGGTCACTGAAGTATGTCCGCGCACTGCCTCCAACACATGCCCATAGCAGGATTAAATTTTTGGCTAATAGCTGGAGCCTGAAAATATCTTATGGCTAGCTTCCATGCAAACTCCTTCCAAAGCCCTGAATTTATACCCTTTCCCATAGTTTGTAAAAATGTCTCCCATTGTACTGAAGTAATTTCCATTCCTAAATCTTTCTGCCATGATTTTCTGACTTTTTCCGTGGAGTCAGCTTTCAACATAGCAAGGGCCCTATATAATACAGAAATTGGATGAAGGGGCACACTATGCTTGTCTATGGCTTTAATAAGAATCTGATCCCCACACTTAGCCATCCCCATCTTCTGTAGGTAATCCCTTGCTTGAAAGTTTCTGAACCTATCTGTGTAGGGGATTCCATACTTCTGGTTTAACTCTGTTAAGGGTAAAGGCACACCTTGTGGCATAAAGTGATGCATTAAGTGGAGGCCCCGCCTCTCCCATTGCCGAAATCCCCAATCCAGCTTAGCTGGAATGAAAGAGTCCATGTATGGCAGGGAACATAATGCTGATCTCCAATCTGCAATCCCATCCTGTGTCAGTAACTCCTGCCAATATTTTAAAGTAGAGAGGGTATATGGATTATCTACCCTGTTAAGTTTTATAGCAGGAGGGAATGACAGTAGGGTCTGGTGTAAGTTTTTAAGTTCCCCCTCTTGATTTTCTATGGATTTCCATCTGGCATCATATCCTCCATCCAACCAATAGAGGGGTATTCTAAGCTGAGCGGCTATGTAGTACTTTCTGAAGTTTGGAACTGACCACCCTCTCCTTCTCTTAGGTAGTTGCAATATAGATAGCCTAACCCTAGGTTTTCTGTATGCCCAAATAAATGGGCCTAACTTTCTCTGTAGAGTTCTATAGAAGGCTTCAGGTAATACCAGAGGAATAGTTTGGGCCAAATATAAAAAACGGGGAAGGACTATCATTCTAATTATTTCAGCCCTATGCTATGATGCAGAGCTAAAGGTAGCATTTTCCACCTCTCTAAATCTGCCGTAAGTGCTTCCAGAAAGGGAATATAATTTAAAGAAAAGAGGTCTGTATGGGTTTTCCCAATGGATACCCCTAAATATTTAATATTTTTAAATCCCACCTAAGAGGAATTTTGCCTTCAATTCTAAAGATGGGACATAATTAATGGCTAGGACCTCTGTTTTAGAGAGGTTGATTTTATACCCGCTAACCTACCAAATTTAGTAAGAAGTTCCCAGAGACAGGGAGAGAATTCTCAGGATCTGTCACATAGATTAATAAATCATCCACATATACGCATAGTTTATGCATTTCAGGATTACCCTCCTCCTACCAAACCCTGTTCTTTTCTCAGTGCCTGGGCCAGAGGTTCTAAGTATATTGCGAACAGGAGGGGTGATAGGGGGCATCCCTGTTGAGTACCGCGGGACAGCTTAATAGGAGGGGAGAAGGAGCCATTTATCCTGATAAAAGCCCTAGGGTCAGAATACATTAATTTTATTATTGTGATAACCTGTTCAGGTATTCCGACCTTTTCCAGTACTGCCCACAGAAAGGACCATTCGACTCTGTCGAAAGCCTTCTCCGCATCCAACGAGAGGAGCAGAAAAGGCTTCCGACTACCCCCGACCCTGTGAATCAAATGCAGGGTTCTTTTGATGTTATCCTGTGTCTGCCGGACAGGAACAAATCCTGTCTGATCTAGATGTACTATGGTAAGAATTCTTTAAATCTGTCCGCCAGTACAGACGCAAATATCTTGTAATCTATATTGAGTACTGAGATTGGTCTATAGGAAGAACAAGATGTTATGTCTTTGCCTGGTTTTAGAATGCTAGCTATGTAAGCATATCTCCATGAGTCTGGAATTGCAACGCCTTGTTGCACCTCCCCATAAGTCTCCATTAATATCGAAATTAGGTCTTGTCTAAAGGTTTTGTAAAATTCCCCGAAGTACCCACCTGGCCAGGGCTCTTACCAACTTCAAGGCCTTAAGTACCCTATTCACTTACTGTTCGGAAATTGGTCTTAATAGGGTTTGTTTTTGTTCATCTGTTATTGTCTGAAGCCTGAGCCCTTGCATAAAAGTCCCCATTTCCTATCGTTGTAATGTTTCCTCAGATTGATATAATGAGCTATAAAAAGTCTGAAATGCTTGTTCGATCTGTTTAGGAAGGGAGACCAATTTATTAGTTGCTGGGTTTCTGATTTGGGTTATGTTAGAACGTGTTCTGCGCTGCCTAAGTCTATGTGCCAATAGCCGAGTGGCTGTGGGACCCTCTTCATAGTATTTTTGCTTAACAAGCTGCAAGGCTAATTCTGTTCGGATATCTAAAATTCCCTGTATTTGCTCCTTGGTGGCCTGAAGGAGAGGGAGAGTCCCCATATCTCCTGCTGCATGTTGGGCCTGAAGTGTAACATATTGCTGCTGGAGAGTATCTAGATGCTTCTGTTGTTGCTTTTTGTAGTGTGATGCATACTTTATTATATCTCCCCTCAAAACTACTTTCAGAGTATCCCACAAAGTGCTTTTGGTAACTCCTTGGGTATTATTTTCTAGGATAATTTGTTTAACTCTACTTTGGACCATATCTCTAAAGTCCTTTCTGTTTAATAAGAAGTTATTAAATTTCCAATGGTTTTAACTCTCTTCTTTGCCCCCCCATGACACACTCACTGTGACAAAAGAGTGGTCAGAGAGAACTGAGGGAGACTGCATACATTCTAGTATCTTATATAAATATTCCTTAGGGGCATGTATATAATCTATATGTGTATAAACCCCATGGGGGAAGAAAAATGCGTGTATTCCCATTTGTTAGGATGTAAATGCCTCCATACATCTACCCATTGAGCTTCCGAAAGGAAAACCTGGGTCGTCCTTTGTGCGGGATTTTTCCTGTACACTCTCGAATTTGTAGTGTCCATAGGGGTCATCGTCTGGTTGTGGTCTCCTCCTAATATCAGCATTCCCTTATGTAGCTCCATAACCTTCTGAAGCAGTGACTTTCTTACCTCGCCCCCCCCGCCCCAGGGGGAACATATAATGAAGCAAGGGTGATGTCCTGGCCTTCTAGTTGCCCTATGGCTATTGCTAATCTACCTTCTGGATCTACATATGAATTCGATAAATGGAATGGAATATTCTTGGGGACTAAGACTGCTGCTCCCCTCCTCTACCCTTCAGAAACACTGAGGCCACTACAGTAGTAAAGCCAAATTTCAGGAGCTTTCGGTGTTCTTGCTTACTTAGGTGAGTTTCCTGCAGTAATATGAAAGCAGGTTTTAATTTTTAAGGCAGCAAATCACTCTATACCTTTTAATAGGGTTGTTAAGCCCATTGACATTTTGTGAACATATCAAAATCGTGGAGGTCCTACTCATTTATGTGAAGCATAGGTCTTACAGCTATCTCCCATACACTTATCTGAATTCCAGCAAATAAAGGCATTCCCTTTCCTATTACCAGTGAGATAAAACACAGCCCTTCCTTCCCCTCCTTCTTCGGACTCTCTTCCTTTAAGCACCTGTAAATTTTGAAATATACTATTACAAACTAAAAGGATAATCTTCACAATAATCATGACACATTCGTCTGAAAAAAACACTATCAGACTTATAGTCAACAGAAACTATTTAACCTATTTACATTTGTACTTCCAAAAGGGGTAATACTTTCACTCTCCGATATAGAAACGAAGGTCCCCTGGGAGGAAATGTGGCCGAATAAAAATCTCGACCAGGCCTCCCCGACCTCTCCCATGTCGGGTCGAGTGCAGGGTACGTCGCCCAACAAGTGAACAGACCACTTGCCTCCAATAGCAAGGTCAATGCTCTTCAAACTCCAATCAAGCGTATCAGAGGGAAGGAAAAAAGGGGAGGAAAGGGATGGGAGGGGTCTGAAAGCGGGAGGAAGGGTAAGAACAACTATCATGTAGATCACATTAATATGGAGATCAATTGCCTTCTAGTTCAAATGCAGTGTCCTTATCTCTGCTGCAGATTATAAATCCTGCTCAATTAGAGGGATTGCTGAGGGCTAAGAGTTAAGCAATCTTTATAGTCTATAACTTTTTATGGACTGACAGCTTATATCTGAAGTTATTCCATCAGAGGAGTGTTTGATCAAATTCCCTGAAGCATACTTAGCTTTATCCGCCTTGTCTCGCTCAGGTGTCCTGGATATTCCTGACGTCTTTTCCGATAGGATTCTGCACTTTCGAAGACTCTCCTTTATGTTCTTAAGTGTAGTGAGGGTTTCCGAATGCTTATTGAAGCAATCTTTCTTTTATGTCGCTCCTCTGCCAGCTCGAGGTCAGGGGGCGTTTTCCTGGTGCACCCGGACCCGGGTCTGGAAACTCCATCCCTTACTCTTTAGTTCAGGTGTATTTCTTCTGGGGATGCATAATTTTATTACCAGAGTCCCAGAACACTGTAAAGTCAGCTGGGTAAGGAGTCTGAAAGCGGACCCCATGTTCTTTGAGTACCTTAATATTAGGCATAAATGCTGCTCTTCTCTTCATTATTTCAGTTGGGTAGTCGTTGTCAAGAGGAGTTTAGCTGAATTATAAGTGACATTTTCGTAGTCCAAGCTACCCTTAACACAGTTTCTTTGTCTCTGTAACTAGAAATTTCAGAATCACAGATCTAGGTCTCGCATCTTTATTTGTAGGCTTTTGTGTAAGAACTCTGTGGGCCCTTTCAATTCAGAACTGCAGCATGAGGAAGATCAAAACATCCCTGAGCATATCTGTTAAAAAATCTTCCATTCTCCCCATTTCTGAATCTTCTAGGAGACCATATATCGTAAATTGTCTCTCGGGATCTGGCTTCCAAATCTAGTAGCTTTCATGCTCAGCCCTCATGCTGATCTATCATAAAGTCGGCCTGTGTAAGGTCTGAGTCTCCTCTGACATCTCGCTCATCGTGGCCTCGAATCCATCAGTCTTTCTTCCACGTCTGTCAATCGATTTTGCAGTAAGTTAAATTCCTTTTTATTTTCACTCGAAATGCAGTTTCAGACAGAAGCATTCGAACATGAACAGGATAATTTCTCTCCCTCTCTGTCGGTGTCCATATCTCCTGCTGCACTGCTTGCAGGCGAGACACTGCGACCAGGACTAGGCCTTCTTTGTGATCCCATTGCATCCGCTCGTCCTTTATGTCTGCCTGAGCGCGATTTAGCTCCCTCTTTGCCTCCAAACATTCCTCGATTCGTTGTAGCTTAAATTTAAGTCCTTCTTATTTGTTTTGGAGACTTTATTAAGCGGACCTTACTGGAGCTCCTTTTTCAAGCGGCCATTCCTTGGGGTGATGTCACCGGAAGTCTCTATTTATGCATATACTAAGAAAACGATAGCAGAATCCTGGTAAAATCCAGAAATTAGAGTAACAATCACCGGTGCAATTCCAGAATCTGAATGTAACCCCTAGATGGCGCTATCCCAGGGGCAACTACCCCTGCCTGATTTGCCACTAACAGGTTGAGGGGCCTGGATCCAATGGCGGGTGCCTCCACCCAGAGGTCAGGGTTTGCAATAGTTAAACTAACTTGGTCACAGCCCTCTGGGACACTGCAACCCCCCTTTCTTCCACTAGTGGCCCACACAATATATCAGAATTACCTTCACAGTATACACTTACCCCAGGTCTGGTTCCGGCACTGGGACCTCCTGAGAAATGAGATACAGTGCAACAATCACAGTACAGTACTTTAACATAGACAAATACCTCAGGCAGTATAACTTTGCTGAAACAAGCAGCTCTGATTTATTTAGGGGATATAACAAGGACAGGGGAAATCAGGTTAATTAGCTTATCACTCTAATAATCTACCTATGGCTCTGTGCACAGGCCTATCCCTATCAGTTACTGTCCCTGGGTACCCAAGCCCTGAGTGGCTAGTCCAAACCGTGGCAGCTGGTAGAGGCCCTTTCACACAGAGAAAAGGAGAATTAAACAGTCAGCAGTACAGTAATTCCATTTGGATTTAATGTGGCAATTCAACAGGAGCGACCCTGAATTAGTACTCACGACCTCCAAATAAGATAGGGTCCTTCAATGTCAGCAGGGCTCACTTGAGGTACACACATCCATATAAAGAGCACTATACCAGGCAGGCTGCATCTGTAATCGATCGTATCTGCACAATACCGGGGAGAACACACAGCAGATTCAGTTCTGACAGACCAGGTGCAATTTTCAAGCAATTCCTCCAGTCTTCTACAGGGTGAGCCTGGTTTCTACTCTTCAGATATCCTTTGATTCTCTTCACAGGACGGATTCAGTCTAACAAGCTGCAGACAGGAACTCTGGGCCTTACGCTTTTGACTAAAACTGCACACTGAAAAACACAGGGTTCCTTCCTTCTTCACTGCCAAAGCTCAACTGAAACTCCAACTGACAAAACCGGGCACTTCCTTTGAGTTCCTCCCAGTTCTTGACTGATTGGCTGTCACTCACAATAGACTGCTGTGTTGGTCCAAAAGGCACTGAAGTCTAAACTACATCTCCCAGAGTCACTGCCCATACAATCCTCTTGTGGCTGGCTCAGATTATGAGTCAAGTTCTGATTCGGTCAAGGCACCATTTTAGAGCTAGCTTACCCCACACTGATTGGTCCAGTTCAGCAGTTCAAAACTAGAATGGGGAACTAGCAGACACAGTTCTGACTGCAAAGAAAGCAGGTTAGACAAACTGTAATTTCATTATTACTCTAAATAATTTCTGGCAAACAGTTACATCTTTCAGATAGGTTCCCTTTGCACTCCTAGTGACTGCGCAGCAGCTTGAGTGGTACTCAGAGAAGCACACAGTCCCCCATACAAACTAATTATGTCTGCAAGCAGACAGCTCTTAAAGAGACAGTACCAGAGGCTCTAAAAACACTCACTGATAAATGGCTTAAATGCCAAACACCATTCAGGCTTGGAGCATTCAAGCAAGCTCCTGGAAGTCTTTTGGGAACCCCCATTTGCAGGGGGGTTACACGAAGGCTTGAAAATGGAATTTCATTGTTTTAATCACCGTAAATCAGTGACCTTGGTCATGGGGAAGGAACAGTACAGTCTTGTGTGTGAAAGACTACTTGAAGGCACAGAAAACTATTAGAACTGCTACCCACAAAATTTCCAAAGATACCAGTATTCTATGGCTTACCTAAGGTACATAAATATCTATATGATCCTCCTGGCACTCCCATAGTTTCTGGCCTGTATTCCATCTTGGAACCCCTCTTGTTTTGAAAACCACTATGCCCAACCACTCGTGAGTGCAGTGCCTAGCTATTTGAAGGATACATGGGACATTCTTCAGCACATAAAGGAAATGAGTCGAGGTAAACATTTAAAACACAGTCCTTTGTATCTTAGATGTGAAGGACCTATACATGTCAATACCCCATGAAGAAGGACTTCTCATCCTGGAATTAGCCCTTTACAGAGCTGTAAGGGCTGGAAATCCACCTACCTCTCTACTAATAGAAGTTGCCAGACTAGTTCTTTTTGAAAATGTTCAGCTTTGTGGATGTCTGCTACCATCAAATAAAAAGGACTGCTATGTGGAGCATGGTGGGCGACTTCACATTGAACCAGACCATCAAAGTGGACGCAGGACATTGTGTTTCTAACTAGAGCACACAAAGGACTGCAAGAAGTCCTCTCAGCTGTTTGTGTCCTCGACCCTGGGAGATTGGACATGCCAGTGACTAAGCAGTGCCTGTCCAAATGACTGGCTAACAGTATTACATTTTTTTATAGGAAATATGGTACGGAACTTCCTGGTGCTGTTCGTGGCTGCTCGATTCAAGATATGGCCACCTGTGTTGACTGTTTCCAGGGTGTCTGCTGTTGACATTTGTGCCGCTGCCACATTGAGCACTGTCCACACTTTTTACTACACATTACAGTCAGGACATCATTTCATGTAGGCATGCTGGCTTTGGTCTTACTGTCCTGCAAGGCCTTCTGTCCTGATTACGTGACAGAGTCTGCCTGCCTTCCCTGGGTACTTTGTTCTGCTTGGAAATTGTTCCAAGGTGTATTGTCGTGGAGATATCCTTGATGAAGATAGAACAGTTAGCTACCAGTAACAGTATATCCGAGAGAGTGTCCTCCATTGAGCCACAGTGCACCCTCCTCCTTCCCCTTTGTGACGTGATCAGCTAGCAAGCTGTCCTGCTGCCTTTGTGGAAGGTATGGTTCTTTGTGCTTTTATGTTTTCTGTTACCAGTCCCAGTCTCTCCGTGTATACCTAGTCCTGGTTTGTCCTCCTAGTTCCTCTCAGTGATTGAACCTCAAGCTTATCTCCTTTGAGGAACAAGGGATCCACACGTTTATAAGCACCAGCATCATACATCATCATGTTCTGCCCCAGCTAGGCAAAGGTTTCTGGAAGGTCCTGACACTGATGGCTTATAGTTCCAATAGTGTGACCTAATGGAGAGATTCTCTCAAAGATCTACTGTTACTGGTTACATAGATACATACATACACAGCAGTTGTCAGCAGATAAGGGGCCTATGGCCCTACAGTCTCCCATTCGAGCCCGTAAGTTCAGTTTATTGTTTTCCTAGAAGTCTGTTGCCCTTTAACCCTTGACCTCCAGAGTTCCTTTATTTCTATCCCATGCATTCTTAAATCCCGTGATTGTTTCAGCCCCCACCACTTCCTCTGGCAGGGTGTTCCACTTGTCCACCACCCATTCTGTGAAGAAATTCATCCTCACGTTTCCTCTGAATCGTCCTCCCTCCAACTTCATCTCATGCCCTCTAGTCCTGGAACATCTTTTTCACTTAAAAATAGTGTATTCCTGCACCCTGTTCCTCCCTGTAAGATACTTGTATGTCTCTATCATATCCCTCTCTAAATGTTTTTTAGTGGTCTATCTTTTCATCTACCCATGCTCAAAATACTACGTAGAAAACTACAATACCTCTTAAGTTTCAGATCAGAGAATGTAAGAGTACAATCAGGACAAAAAAGGAGGGCTCACCAGTATTAAAAGATTTCAGTGAGGCTGGACACACACCAGCCTCATAGAGATTCTGGGTATAGAGTAAGTACCAGATCCAACATGAGGAGGAGATTGGAACAAAACCCTGGAAAAAATTGAAATGTCATTGATTTTTTTCTCTGTGCACCCTAAATAAAAGTACTCTGGCATGAATGAGGAAGAAAACTGACCTGCGTGCTAGTAACAAATGCGTGCTAGGATGTGTCAGCCACTGCAATCACCTTAATTTCAGAGATTTCCAAAAAATGCCTATCATTTTTATGTTGCTTGCATGCATGTTCAAGAAACATAGTGCTATCATCGGAGATTTCGGAGGTGTGTCACCTCCTCCTCCGGTTCAGTCAGTGAGCTGGCAGGTGCGGCCCTGGCCAATGCATTTTGGAGCTGTCTATGACACGCTCAAAATGCAGTGCACTCTCAGTTGAAAGGGGAGCTACGCTTCAGTGAGCAGAGATAAAGCGTAGCTCTCCCCACGCAGAGCGCATGCACCCCGCACCTACTGTGTAGCCGACGGGTGCCCAATCCCACGCGGCTGAGCTGCGCCTCCCGCCCCCAGTTGTAGGTGCCACGCTGGGAGTCCACCCCAGCATGGCAATCAGTCCTTGGCCGACGGGGTGCCCAATCCACCATCGGCTGAACGCCTCCCAACATCCTTGTGCCACACTGGGAGCCCACCCCAGCGTGGAAGCGATCCCACAATGTCTTTTTTATTTTTACCTGAAAACGAAAATGGTCCAGCAGTAGCGTCTGCCTCCCACCCTCCCACAACCCGCACCCACCCACCACGCAGCCTCCCCATCCCCCTCACCCCATACACCTCCGGGACTTGATCGCGACGATCTTCGGTGGACCGGGAACACATCTGCACTCTTCAAAGCCGACCGCGAACTGAGGAAATGCCGGTAAGCTGTATAATGAGCTAGATAGGGGGGTTTCAACTTTGTTGCATATCTCAGGTATTTTTGGGAATTTTTGCACCAAATTTTCAACATGGGGTTTTTGGGACCCCTTCTCATGAATGATGTCACTGTCATGGCGTTATTCGGGCCTGAAGGGTGATTTCGCGCAGTGACTGCGCAGTGACTGCGAAATCACCCTTTGGGCCTGAATACCGCCATGACAGTGACATCATTCATGAAGAGGTCCCAAAACGCTGTTCATAGTTAGTGCCATAAAATCAAAATTACTGTTTTCTGGCGTGCATTCATGCAGTTCTCATGAGGCTCGTAAGTTTGCGAAATTTCAATATTTTCACTCCAGATTTTCAACATTGCCATTTTACCACACCTTCTTATGAGTAGTACAGCTGTCATTTTCACATCTCACACCCAAAATGTGTTTCTGCCCATGTAGCGCAGAATGGCGCAGTCCGTGTGCGAAATCAATGCATGGGACAAATTAAGAAAATCACAGTGACACTGTTCATGAGTAGAGGTCTTAAAATGGCTATGTTGAAAATTTGGTGAAAAAATTCCTAAAAATGACTGTTTTACGAGCGTGCGTTGCGCAGTTCCTACACAGGCTCGTAAGTTCGCAAATTTTCAATATTTTCACTCCAGATTTTCAACATTGCCATTTTACCACACCTCCTTATGAGCAGTACAGCTGTCATTTTTCACATCCTGCTCAAAACATGTTTCCGCCCATGTAGCGCACAATAGCGCAGTCAGTGTGCAAACTCAATGTATGGGACACATTAACAAAATCACAGTGACACTGTTCATGAGCAGAGGTCTTAAAATGGCTATGTTGAAAATCTGGTGAAAAATCTAAAATGACTGTTTCTGACGTGCGGTTCTCACACGCTCGTAAGTTCATGAAATTTTCATATTGCACTCCAATGACTTCAAATACCTAAACAGCACATAGAAACAAGCAACATTGGCACTGACAAATGCTTGTTTGACACCTTTCAGGCAGTACCTTTTGAGCTTAAAACTTCCCACCCACAGATCTCCATTCCTTGTTTCATACACCATCAACCAACATCCCTCTATGCTCTCCTATTTTATAATCATTAACACCCCCCATATCATCCGGAACTACCAAACTGAATCTAACCATAATTATGTATGTTTAAAGAAGGGTTTAGGATTATACACCAGAAAAGAATTGCGGTGTGAACATATGAAATTCTTTCTGACAATTACAGATGCTGACAATTTGTGAAAATGTTACAATTTTCTAGCTATGCAGTGAATATTTGTATTTAAAAAAATCACTGAAAGAAAAAAAATGTTTATAGCTCATTTTAGGCTGTCACAGTCTGTCCTCCAGCCACCCCTTTTTTCTATAAACTCTAATAAAATAGCCTGGGGTAAGGGATGAGTAGCATGACTTTCTATTCTGTTGCATACAGCGCTCTGTGTACACTAATCAGTGGTGATGGTCGGACTGTGACATTGTCACGAGGGAAGTGCCGTGCTATCATGTCGCAGGTGCCTCCCAACTGGTGCAGCCTGAGACTCACTCTTCTAACTACGGTTCAAATACAATCTAGCAAAACCCCTCTCTGCTGTAGTAAACATTGGAGCATAAGGAGCTTTGCTGTGAGCAGGTCAGTTAAGTGATGTGACCAATTCGGCACACAGGCAGGCAGGTACTTCACTATCATGAAAAGGCTGTGCTTGAGAAAATATATCAGCTAAGACAATTTCACATGTCATATATACATATACTGACATGGAGAACATTAAAGGACACTAAGCTGCAGTAGGCAACTAGCAACAAACGGCCAATGTGAAAAATTAAGCTTTTAACACAGTAACCTTTGGGGAAAATTTGATATTGTTACATTTCTGGTTTCTCTAGAGGTGAGATATTTTTGAAACAGATTAATATTACTAGTCTGGCACACCTGCAGTGTGTCTATGCAGATATTTTAAACTATGAAGCACTTTTCAATGAGTGCTCATGATTATAAGTGCATGATTTGCAAATATTGAGTGCTATGCGATGATGCGTTAATAACATGGGAAAGATGTATCTGTGTGTGTATATCACGCGGTATACAGGGCACACACTACGTGGCACTCATCAACACCCATTCAGGACATGCGGACTCAGGGTGTGGGACCACAGGAGCGTAGTAGAACACCTGACACACACACAGGTGTGCCCAGGATCGATGGTACGCCCTTGACCCCACCATATGAACATGCTCCCCATCCCGGCGCAGCAGTAGGAGTGAATGCCGCACAGCAAACAAATGTGGCCACAGTGGCAGAGAGAGGCGGAGGTATGGAGTGCACCGCACCACCAGCACAGGCCAAGGGACAGGCCACACAGCCGGACATGTCCACGGCAAGGGCCACACCCGGGTGGACAATGACCATGCGACTCAACTTCACTGGCGCACAGGTGGCAGCGCCATGGTGAGCGGCATCCATGCCCACTATGGCAAACTGTACTGCACAGGCACAGACAACCCCTGTTGAAGTCAAATGACGGCTGTGGCTTGACATCCAGGCTGCTGTCGGTGCCGCTGGACTGGAGGCCAGGACACTCTCCATGATCAAACACCTGTGTGCCTTCATGAAATGGAAGGTCATGACTGGAGCATGGGCATGGCAGACCACCAGTGGCGGCTCAACCACCATAGACAGCCAGCTAACACCCATGAAGCAGATGATGGTGGACATGCTGACAGATGTCAGCATCCATGGCGAGATCGACGGAGTGGACACCATGGCAGGTAGACATGCACACAATGGCCATGGAACCCCAGGGAGCTGTATGCAAAGATGACCTAACAGATGTGTCTTGCATTCACAGACACAGATGGATGTCCACCAGCTGGCAATGCAGGCAACAGCCAGGATGCACCGGTAGTCCCTATGGCACGGCAGGTAATAGGCAGGATGAGAACGGCACAGGTGTGTATCTGTGGGACACACAGAGGGGCTGCTGTAGCTGGCACTGTACTGAACATGCTAACCAACACAACCTCTGCCTGTACAGGAATGGAGCAGGACATGGAGGATCAGCAGGGGAGTGATACAGACGTGGAGGCAACTGTGAGCAACACAGAGGAGGAAACACAGGAGACCACCAGCAGGATGGAGGTTGAGAATGGCAGCACTGGGTGGCACATAGGACCCCACCACAGCCATGTACAAGCGTTTGGAGTCAGGGCACCAGCCAGCACTTTGGGACCCACCACACATGGCCGTGGGGGTGGGTAGTGCCCACCCAGGGCCTCTATCCATAGACAGTGGCAGTGAGGGCACGTTGAGTTATCCTGCTGGGTGCACACATGCAGTGCGATGCCTTGCCGGCAATGAGGCGCAATACTAAGAGCTCTGTCAGCTTGAGCTCGACAGGCTGGATTCCCAGCACCATAAGCTCTCATGGCACTGACAGGCATGGTGTGAGAGATGGGTCATGGCATGGACCACATTGCCACTGCACAGGAGCACATGGTGTAGTTCCTATTTGGATGGAATGCACCACCATGGCGCTCTGCAAACACACCGCCTCATGTGGTACACGCACACACCCAGATGTCAACAGATACCGCCACCAAGGAGCGGGAGATGGACACGGAGCCCTGGAATGCAGATGATGCAGAGGATGTTGGGACATGGCCTGGGGGTGGATGGCATGCCAGTGTTCAGAGTGCATGGCATGGCCACACCGGACACTAACACTGGTGGTACACAGTGGGGACTGACTGGTGATAATGGTAGTCAAAGCACTGCGGACACGGATGCCCAGTGTGATACTGACTACACAGTATCACAGGGCAGCAGGAGGCAGCAGCAGCATGGTACCAGGCCACAGGCACTGGGACAGTGACAAGGCACATGCGCATTGGCCCTGCTACAGGCCAAGTCATATGACCCACAGGGGCCAGGACGTGCACCAAGTGCACACACACACACACACCACTCACTGAATGGCACAGCACAGGACACATGCCGCCACTCTCATGCGGGGCACTCACTGGGACACATACACAATGGCAAAGGGGACAGCACAGGTGGCAGGGTGGAAGCATATGCATGGCAAGGGAACCTAGCATGCACACATGCCACATGCAGCATGGCCTGAACAGGCTGGACATTATCAGAGCAGGGGATGGCAGGGCCCAAATGGCCATGCCACAGGCCCCCCTCAGGTGCCCTCAGAGCATGTTACCATCATCAGGCTCCCTCCACCAATGGCAGTGCCTCACAGACCATGTTGCAGGGAAGCACATAGTGGATGCATACACAGCATGCGTGGGCCTTAGCTCAAAACCCGACTGCCCCACTGCCGACAACAGCCTGTAGGCATGCATGCCTGGCCATGAACGCGACTACTATTGTAATGATCCCTGCATGAGAGCTGTACAGCCCCCCACCATTGTCTCCTGCCCTTGGCACAGCTCCTCCACTGGTGGCTCAGGTGGATGGTCATGCTGGGGGTACTACAGCATGGGCATGCTGTGACACAATGCCATGTTGTGCAGCATGGCACACGCGGTGAACACCATGCAGGCATGGCCCGATGCCAACATATGGCCCCCCTGGTATGGTCCAGGCACAGAAAGTGCATTTTTAGCAATCCGATGGTCCATTCCACAGTACTCCATGTCTTCCGGTGGGCAGTGTAATATGCCTCCTCAGTGACTGTGGACGGTGCAAGGATTGATGTCATCATATAAGGGCATCGTGGGTATCCTCTGTCACCTGTAGGGGAATGGAACATATGTCAGTCCCATGCATGCTGTGCCATGTCCTTCACTGCCATACATATCCGCCCCTATACTCTCCCAGTAGCCAGCAGTCAAGCCATCCTGTGCGTAACATGGCACCTAGTCCTGATGCATCCAGTATGAAAGTGTTATGGCATGATCCCAGGAACCTGGCACAAACATTCGTGAACACACCAGAGGCATCACAGACAACCTGGCAGTTCACACCTTGGAACCCCTTCCTGTTCCTGTATGCCTCCTCGTTGATGGATGGTGTCAGGATCCCAATGTGAGTGCCATCAACAGCGCTGCATATGTTGGACATGCCATACAGGGCATAAAATGCCTGCTTCATGGTGTGGATCTCCATGTCCGACGGGAATCTGATGTGGTCCTGCATATGTGACAGGAGTGCATCCATTATCTGTGACAACGCCCAGGAAATGGAGGACTGGCTCACACCGATGGCATCACCAGTCACACGTTAGAATGACCCCAATGCATAGTATGCCAGGGCACACATTATCTTAGTTTCGACAATCATTACCTTGGAACAGCGTGTACTTGGTGTAACACTGTCCTGAACTGCACAGGCGTGCTATCGTGGGCCAAGGAAGCCTGAAGCACTTTATACAGTGTGTGTCCCTGAATATGGTGGCATCCATCCATGGTCAGAACACACGTGCCCATGGTCACAATTGCCACAGCCGCTCCTGCACCTGGTTGTGCAGGTAGACGTTCAAAAGCAAGCTGGGACACATTCTCCCTGTCCTGTAGCTTCCCCTGTTGCCACGTAAGGACACGGTCACAGCCTGTCATTTGGTACAGTGAACAAGCATACACCTTTATATGGGCATGGTATCTGTCACATGCGCTACGCCCATACCTGTACAGGTATATAAGTATCACAGCTGCTCCTGTTGTATGCAAAGTTTATAAGTGATGGCTGTTCAAGTGAATGTCATCGGCGGTTGAGTCACATTGCGCTGTTTCCCCGGTGCCTATACGTGTCTCTGAGGACATCTACATGGATCAGCATGATGGTGGGACACAGTGGCGTGTGGTCTGCCATAGGCTGGTAAGTGGCACATCTACTATGTCCATTGCTATACTCGTCTGGGTGGGGCTGTTGTGCATGCTGCTACTAATGCTCTCCTTATCTCTTCCCATACAAGACTACCATGGACTGGCACAATGCCTAAAGTTTCTGCATAGTGAGCAGCTAGATGGTGCACCATGTGCAGTGTGATCCCCTCAGCAGTGTACTGGATGGTGGAGGCTCAGGGTCCCTGGTTACTTTGCCTAGAAGTATGATGTGGAGCTCTACAAGTTGGACACCTGCAATGTCTGGCATGTGGTGGTTTCATCACAGGTGAGTCTTGCATGGCATGTACTGTCGTGCTCCTGCACACATGCTCCGCTTGTCAGCAGGCCCTTTGCATGGCATCCCTAGTGACAGTCCTCTCCCTTTGTTTTGCAGTGCTACAGGGGACCAGTATGGCACTTCATCCTGGATGGGTTAGGCTAGGAAGACATCTCCATGTCTAGTGACACAGAGGACAACAACAATGTGAATGCCTGAGGGCGTGGTGGACTTCTGGGTCGCCCGTATATGTGTTCGGGGCTGTGTGGGCATGGTGGATGTCCATGACACAATGGACTGGCACTGTTTGGTGTTTTATGTTTACTGTGTTGCATTGCTTTTGTACTGTGTACGTGCCTGTCAGTGACATTTCTGTGCCTACTGCTTTGTTGGTGTTGCACAATAAAGCTTTTGCTACTTTTATACTGTGTGTGTTCCCTAACTCTGGGACTGGGAGTTTGTGGGTGTTGTGCTGTGGGTTGGTGCCATGGGGGCGTTGTGCTTCAGCACTGTGCATGGTGGCGCTGTCTGGTGTTGCATGTGAGGGGGATGCTACAGGCTATACCGTCCTTGGGGTACTTGTTGCAGCCATTGTGCAGCAGTGTAACGAATTCTGTATACCACATGCCTGTGTACGCAGCCCTCCCATTGCCATACATGTCCTTACCCTCCTCATGTGGCTATCAGCCGAATTGGCTTGTTGCATGGGCGCTGCCTGCTGCTGCACCTGGCTGTGATGGATGCACCCCCGCATGTATGCTGCCTGTTGGCGGCATCGCGGTGCACGGATGCCTGCAAAGCAACACGGTAGCCGCCGAGCATCCTTCATGAATACTGGGGCATGTTTGTGCACAGAACAGCAGGTATAAGCATTAGAAGCATTGGACACATTACTCTCAATAGCATATTCTATTGATTAAGGTGGTATACTTTGGCTGACTGTGCAATATTGTGATATGTAAAATAATTTTTTTAGAACTAGCATTTAATTAATTTTTTTTGGCTAATTATAGCTGGCACTGTATAAGTGAAAACAGGCTGCCTATATTTTCTGAAACTACAGTACAGTACAGTATTAGGAGGTACGCTATTATTTTAGGGTTTTCCGCATTGGTGTCATAATCTGCCCCAAGCTTAATATTTCTACTTATTGAAGATGCAAGGGTACCCAGCAGTCACTTTCTCTGCATTGTCCCTCTGACTGTGCACCACTGGATTCACTACACAGACACCATAACAATGTGATAGTACATTTTTTCAAGAGTACTACCTCAAAGCACATAGGCATGCTTATACCACATACAATACGTTATAGACCTCTATCAAAGTAACCGGTTTTCTTACTTTTAATTTGGAAATATGTGTTACATTAATGCTTTAAGTGGAACTGACTGTAATAAAATATTTAAAGTGTGCTATCTTGATAGTTTTACTGAGATGCAGTATATTTACATTTGTATTTCTTTGCTGATTGAATTTATTATGTTATGTCTGCTACGATATTTATTATTGCTGTGATATACAGTTTATGAAAATGGTAATACAGATTGATTCACAAATCTGTCTGTCTGTCTATAGAGAGCGAGAATATATGATGGCAAAGTGTGGTATATGAGGCAGTAATACCATCGATTGGTTGAATAAGCCATAAAGCCATGAGCCTGAAGGGGGGACTGGTCTTTATGAGCTGGTTCAACCCTGAGATGGTATTATTTCATGAGTATAAACACAGAAACGTAGAAGTTGATGGCAGATAAGGACCGCAAGGCCCATCCAGTATGCTTTACTTTGCCATCTTTTATTTTATATATTACATTAGGTTGGTAGGTTTTGCTTTAAGAGAAAGTGTGATTTTCTTTGCATAGCTTGTTTAGTGTATTTGCGTCAGCTAGAGTGTTTCATAGGTCTCTAGTGTTCCCTCTAGTGTTTGTTTATTTGTAATATTATCCTGTATTGTAAGACATTTGAAGAGCTGCATTGTTGTGTCCCGTTAAGGTATCCATAGTGCAGTGGCTTTGTATATAAGAAGTGCTGGTAGAACCAGTTTTTCCTTTAGTGTGTTTGAAGACTGCATCATGGAAGGAAGCAAGTAGAATGATGAGTGTTTCAGGAGGTTTTTGTTTTATACAGGTTAACTTTGATTTCTATGCATGGTTGTTAGTTTGACAAGAGATATGGAGGGAGCAATGAAAGTGGTTCGTATTGATTTAGGGGGCTTTTTGCAGGGGCTGTAGTTGGAGAGGATGTTAGGACTGTAATGTGGGTGGTTATTAGGTTGATGTTACATGTGCTATTCAGGTGGCTGTTACACATGTTAATAGTTCTGTAATAACATGTATATATTTTGTTCACACTTGTAATAGAGTGTTAATTACAATGTTATAGCATGTTATAATTACTTAATGTTAGTTAATTACCATCAGTTATGGATGGTGTTGGTGTCATATATTCTGATTGGCTAATTGGATTTTGGTGTCATATATGCTAATTGGCTATCATATATGGAGAAATAGATTATGGCTTTTTCAATGGGGGCAAGGGCCCAACCATGTGATATAGATATAGATAAACACATATGTATATATTTATGCCGTGCTTGTGAGGATAAATTTCAGCTAATAGATGTAATATTTTTTGTTTGCTGGGGACCTGGAATGAGAATATCATGTTATCCTCACTCTATAGCCCCCATGGCCACATGTATCCACACAGTAGGTCATGATTGGCTGGAGCCAGCAGTGATAAACATCGATATAGATGACCAGGTAAACACAAAGTGCTAAGTTTTGGCATTAAATCTTAGACTCCATAATGTTTCAATACAACAGACTAGATGACTCGCTTCAATTACATCATCCCATTGCACGTACAGTGCAGTCACGGGATCCAATTGGCACGGTCAGGTTAAAACATTTTCTGATTGCTTACTTTGAAATAAACTTGCTGAAACCATTTAAATCAATGATTTTAAGGTACCATCTTATGTTATTCAGAAGTACTCCCTTTGGGCTACAGTTGCACTGGAGGGTTTTGGAAAAGGTGCACTCCAGAAAAATGTTGCTTAGAAATCCTGTAACTGTCAGTCATGCCTACATCTGTTGATTCTGCCATGCTAGATGGAGACCTGTAATTAGTGTTGTTGGTAGGCAGTGGTATGTGCAGTGTACGCAGCTGTGCACCCACCTAAATAAAAAAAACTATACCATACTGATGACAGTAAGGTAGTAAAAGCACAAGGTTTGTGGTTAGTGGCCCCTGGTAATCCAATAAAGCCACCTGTCACCAGATGTTGTTTTAAATTGGTTGCAATTTATTAATACCCAAATAAGCCATAACAATTTTACTTCTAACAGGAGTAATTCTAAACAGCTGATGCCTTTTTACCACCAGGGCTACAAGCGTACAGAGGAGATGAAGCAACATGTCCCATTCCTCTGGGTGACCCAAGTATCTATGGCAGCCATGCTGGCTATTCCTCTTGGGCACGAAGGACCTACAGTTTAAGTCTTATTTATACACTGATTGTTTACGAACAAAAATGCAGAGAAGGGAATCCAAGGTGATTAAAACCTCTTAGCCAAAAAGGCAAAACAATAAGTCATGACATAAGGGCCCAGAATACACTTATCACAATATACGCCTGTCAGCAGTTGCTACATAAAAGTTTCAGTTGACATTTGATTTAGACAAAAAAATATTTGTCACAGGTCTTAAAAGGAACTTATATTATTAAAATAACCTAAGAAGGCAGAAAAGCCAATGTCTCAAGACAAGAACATAGTGGATAGTCTTGACTCTTGCTTTAATTTATACATTTTGGACCAAAACAACATAAGATGGGGAAATAGCCCAGACAGCTCTGCTCATACCCTCTCATTCTGCTTGCACAGCTGTCTCGGCTGGCTAAATTTAAAAGTTTAGTCATGACCTTTTATTTTGCATCAAAAAAATAATGTGCTTTGTACAAAGTATTTCTGTCAAGCACAGCAAATTTGCCTTGATTAAAACATCTGCTTGGATGCAAAACATGCTCCGTCATGCCATTTTAATACCATTTTACCTGGCCTTAACATTTTAAAGTCTGTTTTACACTTATAACACTTTTATAGCATTGATGTCGTAATATTACAGTATACACTTATAACACTTTTGTAGCATTCCTGCCATAATGCAACACCCAGCAGGTTTGGGAGCATGTCAGTAGTGCTGTTAGCAGGCAGTATGAAGTCTATTGCAGGTAGCTGTGCATCCAGCAGATGGGGCTCTTTATTTACTGTACGGGGCTGGATCATTTCTGTTTCTGCCACATTCTTGGTCACAATACAGGATTGGCTATTATCAGTATGTATCACTGCAGGGGCATCTAGGGACATTGTTTCATGTGCTGGCAAAAAGGAGTACCTGGTTAACTTGAGTCCCGTGCATCATCCACAAATGGCTCCACATCCTTCTCCATGTGTGTGGCAAGCTCCCCTGCAGCTCTGTTTCAGAACTGTTATTCAGCTCCCCGCTATTCATTTTTTTCACTACTTTTCACCTCTGTGACAATGTGCACCTCTACGGATCACTGCAGCATGAAACTGACAGGTTTAGTCAGTTTCAGACAGGATGTGAGCACCACCACGCTCTAGCTTCTTTTCGAAGTCATGGTCAGGCAAGAGGGGATGGGAGGGACGAACGACACTCACTGCAAGTAATTCTGGCAGGTCCCCAAAACAGGGACCAAAGCAAAAAAAAAGGAATCCAAAATACTTCTGATCATAGGAGACTCCATGAATCGGGGAGTTGATACTTACCTCCCACTTTGAATAATGGTCAGATGTCTCCCAGGTACATCAGCATGGAGAGACACTGACCACATTGTTAAAATCATACAGGAAGCAGGAGAAAACACTGATGTCCTTGTACACATAGGAACTAACTAGCTCACCAGCTGGTCAGTTGTGGAGACCAAGGAATACCTGACCAGGCCGGGACACAAACTGTCATCCATTTCGTCTGGCATCTCCTTCTCTGAGATCTTGCCAGTCTTGGGGGGGGGGGTTAGATGGACGGAAGTTCAGAGAAGGGGAGATAAGGGAACAAAGCATGTGGCTCAAGGGCTGGTGCCAGGAAAAAGGACACACATTTGTAGGTAACTGGCTACAGTTTTGGGAGCAAAAGTTCTTTAAATTCAGTGGCTTGCATCTGACTAAGGAGGGAGTCAGTGCATTGGGGCAGAAGTTTGATGTCTTTACAGAATATTTAAACTAGCAAATGGGGGGAAGGGTGCAGCACCTGATACATCGAATGGGAAGAACACCCTTCCCCCCCTCAGCTAGTGATCAGGAGTTCAGCATGTTTGTAGTTCATTTGCATCACCAGGTAAGGGAAAAGGTCTGGCTCCCCATACAACATGCAGGGGAAACACCAGACCTCACCCAACAACTAATGCACCAAAATCTGGCCAATGGAAAATCACGTACACAAACGCCCGCAGTCTAGGAAACAAGATCCCAGACCTGGAGGCAACAATGACAGAGGCTAAACTGGACATAGTAGCGAGACATAGTTCACCAGTGACCACACTTGGGGAAACTTCAGTACCTGGCTATGTACTGTTCAGAAGAGACCAAGGTGCAAGAAAGGGGGGTGGGGTGGCCCTTTATGTCAATGAAAATATCAAAGCTGCAGAAATTCAGAATACACATAAGGAACCAGAACTGTGGCTCACCATGGAAGCAGGAAATGGGACAGCCATACGAACTGGGGTTGTCTACAGGCTTCCAGACCAGGAGGACACAGACACATTACTGTTAAGATATACAAAACATGGCAGCTAAAGGGTAGGTTCTGATACTGGGAGACTTCAACATGCTAGACACAGATTGGTCAATACCAGCAGGAACATCTGCCAGAACTAGACACGTAGTGGATTCCCTGCAGGGGGAGGGCCTCAACCAACTGGTGCAACAATCCACTAGAGACAGGGCTATCCTGGATCTAGTGCTGACTAACAGGGATAGGATCACAGATCTCCAGGTAGAAGGTCACCTGGTGCCAGTGACCATCACGTAGTATGGTTCAGTTTGGCCACTAGAACTAAATTATCCCATTCCAAGGCAAAAATACGGGACTTCAGAGGAGCTGACTTTGATAAGATGGCCAACAGAGTTAAGCTAGCCCTGGCAAGAAGAAATACAGGTGAGGGGGTAATAATAATAATCTTTATTTTTAATGCGCCTTTCAAAAATCAAGGCACAGAACAAATTATAAAATCACATCAAGATAAAACATTACAATACAAACCGATAAAATAAATCATATCAAACAACATGATGAAACAATAAAATCAAACCAGATCAACATCTTCCCCAAAAGCCTTAATCCATAGAAAGGATTTTAATGCTTGTTTAAAACCCTCACTGTTGCACACGCTCTATTCCAGCGTGGTAGAGAATTCTAGAGGGTCGGAGCCACGAACATAAAAGCCCAGGCGCCTGAAGAGTTTAGAACAACCCTCGGAATCTCTAGCAACCCCTCGTTGGCCGAGCGGAGCAGTCACTCCGGCAGATAGGGAACCAGGAGCTCTTTCAGGTAGTCAGGGCCCAAACCGTGCTGGGTTTTATAAGTCAGCAAGCCGACTTTAAAGGTGATCCGCCACTGAACCGGCAGCCAGTGCAGTCTCCGCAGCACCAGTGTAACATGGGAAGAACGAGGCATCCCAGTTAACAACCAGGCTGTGGAGTTCTGCACCAGCTGCAAGCAGCGGATATCAACCTCTGGAAGCCCAAAGTAAAGAGAATTGCAGTAGTCCAAATGCGAGGTCACAAAAGTGAGGATCAATGTAGGTAGGTCCCCGGACGCAACAAGGTGCTTGATCCTAGCGATGTTCCTAAGTTGGTAAAAGGAAACTTTAGCAATGGCCAACACCTGAGCACGTAGTGTCAGCTGATTGTCAAGAATCACCCCTAGGTTCCGTACCTGTTCAGAGATAGGGAGCTCAACATCCCCCAGGAATAAACCTAAGGGATGGTTTGTCCCCCCCCCATCCGGCGACCAGGATCCACGACTATCACCTCGGTCTTCCCGGAATTCAACTTCAGCCAGCTGGACCTCATCCAACCTTGGATTTTACCAAGGCAGTTATTAAACACTGAGAGTGCACCATTCTAGTCAGGTGCAAAAGACAGGTAGAGCTGGGTATTATCGGCATAACAATGAAACTCCAGCCCATACCATCTTACAATGTCTCAGAGGGGAAGCATGTACACCGCAAACAACATGGGGGACAGCACTGAGCCCTGGGGCACCCCACAGGACAGAGAGATAGGATCAGAGGAAAACACCCTCGATACCACCCTCTGAGTTCTACCGGTGAGGAATGAAGTAAACCATCTGAGGACCAAATCTGAAAGCTCACAGATGATTCTCAGGTGCTCAAGCAGAACCCCATGGTCTACAGTGTCAAATGCTGATGACAGATCCAAAAGAACCAAAATGGACCATTTTTGCTGGTCTCTCGCCATCAAGAGATCATTGAGCACCCGAACCAGTGCAGTCTCGGTGCTGTGCCTCTTTCAAAAACCCGATTGAAGAGGATCGTAGATGCTATGGATGTTCAAGTGGTTGTCTAACTGAGCAGCCACTACTTTCTCAATTACCTTCCCAACAAAGGGAAGGTTTGAGATAGGCCTGTAGTTACCGAGGGAGTTGGGGTCCAAAGAAGCCTTCTTCAACACTGGTGTCACCACTGCCTCCTTCAGGGAGCAAGGATATTCACCAGAGTCTATGGAGCACCAGACTATTCTCGCCAGAACCGGGAAGACAATCTCCCCACAGCCCATAATCAAGGCTGTGGGGCCCGGATGTAAACTACAGCATGTAGTGTGCATACCCTGGACAATCCTCATAACATCTTCGATTTCTGGCCTTTTGAAGAGACTCCAGGAAAAGAGAGGGAATGTGACCGGGGACTGGTCCACAGCCGTTCCTATAGAGAGTGTTGCGTGGGTCTCCGCCCTGATGTCATCCACCTTATCTGCAAAGAACCAAGCAAGCTCCTCGCACTGGGATTGCGAAAAATCTCTATGAACCTGCAGACAGGCTGGGTTGCACAGTCTGTCTAAGGTTTGAAAGAGCTGGGCCGGTTGGTTCTGAGTAGCAGTAATTTCCCCGGACAGGAATACTGCCTTCTTACGAGCAATTGCTGACTGATAGAGTTGATAGTGCTCTAGCAGTCTAAGATGGTCGGCATCTAAGCTGGATTTCTGCCAGCACCTCTCTAACCTGTGTCCTAGTTGTCGCATCTCCCTCAAGTCCCCATCGAACCACAGAGACCGAGGGAAAAGGGAGAGAGGACGCACACGGATGGGAGCAATTGAATCCAGAGCATTGGTAATGGCCTTATTATAGGCCAGAACCGAAGCCTCTGGATCTGAGCTCATCACAGGAAATTCTGATAGGTCAAGTACCTCAGTTAGACCATTGGGAGTCACATCCCATAAAGGGTGGTACTTGACCATCTCCACAGGGGTAGGTCTACGCAAGGGGGTGCTAAAATTGAATCTCACAGTGTGATGGTCGGACTGTCCGACAGGTTCCACCCCCACGCCAGAGGCTTCCATCCTCAGGAGGAAAACCAGATCAAGGGAATGGCCACATTTATGAGTGGCAGAGGTAACAACCTGTGAGAGGCCCAATGAATTCATAGATTGGAGGAAGTGCTGTCCAAATTGCGAGAGTTCATTGTTGATCCAGGCATTGAAGTCGCCCAGCACCATCAACCTGGGGGACTCCAATACCAGGTCAATGATGAAGTCCGCCACTTCCTTAAGGAATGGCTTCTCGTCCCCGGGTGGATGGTAGATGACAGCCAGTCTATAGCCCCCACCTGCCACTACAACACATTTGAATGATTTGGTCTCCTCAACTGGAACACTAGTGGGACCCAATCGGTCTTAAAACAGACCGCAACCCCCCACCCCACCCTGCAGTCCAATCTCGGCGGTATATCATCGAATACCTGGCCGGAACTGCCACCTCAAGGACGGGGCCAGCATTACCATCCAGCCAGGTTTAGGTGATGCAAGTCAGATCCGCTGTACCCACCAAGTCTGCCACAATGGCAGTCTTGTTCACAACAGATCTGGTATTGAATAAAACTGCCCGAGTTGGACAGAATCCCGGGGATTTCCCCAACCACCTGCCCACTATTACTAGTGGCAGTGCCCTTGGGTATGGGGATCAGACAAGGAAACCCACGTTCTGGCTTCCATTTCACCCCAGGACATCTTCTGGGCCTAACAATCCTGATTCGAGCGCTCCCCTCATCCATCCTCCACTGTTCAGGCCCCCCACCCCGCCCCCTTCTCCTACGGGCAATTCCCAAAGCCCTACAACGTTGGTAGATAGAAAACAGTAAAGGAGGGGGAAAAAAGGGCGGAGGGCATGAAGAGTGGAGGATGAATAGCGCACGACGGGGGGGTGGGATAAAAATACATATCCCCATCCTTCAACATGGGTACAGGCAAAGTGGGCAAGCATTAAGGATGCAATACTTGAAGCAACATCCCACTGTGTTAGGGAGAAAAGCAAGAGCAAAAGAAGGAGGAAACCACTTTGGTTCTCAAAAACAGTAGCAGAAAAGATTAGAGCCAAAAGGTTAGCCTTCAGGAAATATAAGAGAACGCAGCAGGTCAAAGATAGGGAGGCATGCCAAACTTCTGTAAGGGAAACAGGGAAGGCAGTAAGGCAGTTAAAGGCCCAGACTGAGGAAACACTAGTACGAACAGTAAAAGAAGGGGATTAGACTTTCTATAAATACATTAGTGAAAGGAGAAAGTCCAGAGGGGGTATTGCTAAGATCAAAGGGCATAAGGGGGAGTATGTGGAGGAGGACCAAGGAAAAGCATCTATCCTAAATAGATACTTCTGCTCAGTATTTACTGAAGAGAAGGTAGAGCAGGGCCCACAGCTCAGCACCATGGACACAGGGAGGGAGGTGTGCATAACTCCCTTCACAAAAGAAAGGGTCCTACAAGAGCTCGCTAAGCTCAGGGTGGACAAGGCAATGGGACCTGATGGCATACATCACAGGGTACTAAAGTAGCTAAGGGTGGAACTAGCAGAACCATTATCAGAACTGTTTATTGAGTCTCTGAATACAGGAGAGTCCCAGAAGACTGGAGAAGGGCTCATGTGATCCCGCTCCACAAGAGTGGCAGCAGGGAGAATGCAGGGAACTACAGACCAGTCAGTCTTTCCTCAGTAGTGGGCAAGATTGTGGAGGCACTCCTTAAGGAAAGGATAGTGCAACACCTGGAATCCATAGGAGCACAGGATTCAAGACAGCATGGGTTAACAGCAGGAAGGTCCTGTCAAACTAATCTCATAGATTTCTTTGACTGGATAACCAGAGTGGTGGACCAAGGGGAGAGCAGTTGATGTCTCCTACCTTGACTTCAGCAAAGCTTTCTATACTGTTCCACATAGAAGATTGATTAATAAGTTGGGTAGGTTTGGGGTGAGTCAGGATTGGTCAACTGGGTGGCAAACTGGTTGGTGGGCAGAAAACAGAGAGTGGTGATAAACAGAACACAGTCAGAAGAGATGTAAGTCACAAGTGGGGTACCTCAGGGATCAGTCCTGGGGCCGGTCCTCTTCAATACCTTCATCAGTGACATTGCAGATGGACTGGAGGGTAAGGTTTGTCTATTTGCAGATGACACCAAGATCTGCAACAGAGTAGATGATCCAGATGGGGTGGGCAGAATAAGAAGATATCTGGATAAGCTTGCAAAATGGTTGGAAGAGTGACAACTGGAGTTTAATGCAAAGAAGTGCAAGATCATGCACATAGGAAAGAGAAACCTGAAGCTGCCTATAGGTTGGGAGGAGAGTTGCTGGCAATCATAAGAGAAGAAAGAGACTTGGGCATCATCATCACAGATGACCAGAAATCATCCAAGCAGGCCACTAAAGCAGTAGGTAAGGCTAGAGGGATGTTGGGGTGTATTAGTAGGGGTGTCACAAGTCGTAAGAGGGAGGTAATCCCTCTTTACAAGACACTGGTTAGGCCCCATCTGGAGTACTGTGTGCAGTACTGGAGGCTGCACCTGCACAAGGACATTAACAAAATGGAGGCAGTCCAGAGAAGGGCAACCAAAAGGGTGCAGGGACTGCATCAGAAAACATATGAGGACAGATTAACTTAGCTCAGTATGTATACCGTAGAGCAAAGGAGGGAGAGAGGTGATATGATTGAAACATTCAAATATCTTAAGGGCATTAACAAGGTGAAAGAGTCTAACATGTTTCAGTATAAGAAAAATAGCAAGACAAGAGGACACAGCATGAGATTAGAGGGAGGCTGATTAAGGGTTAATGTGAGGAAGTTCTTTTTCACAGAAAGGGTGGTGGATGCATGGAATGGCCTAAATCAGGAAGTGGTGGATATGAATACAGTGCAGGGCTTCAAACAGGCATGGGATAGGCATAAGGGAGCAATACAGATGAGTATGAATAGATAGGCCAGTGACAGAGTAAAGGCCTATGGCACATTCATAAGGTAGAAAAGAAATGGGTAGACTAGATGGGGCTTGCTGTCCTTATCTGCCATCAACTTTTATGTTTCTGTGTTTCTAATGAACAGTGTACAATTGAAATAAAAGCTGATGATGAGTTAACTTAACAGATAAACTTTTTTATTTCAATAGTAGACTTGTCTTTACTGAAATGAGCATTTTTCTCAAATGGTTTGGGAACTCCCACCTATGGCATACTATATATATTTTTTGCAGAAAACTGTGTTAATGCAGCAGCTAGGGTACAAGTTAATGCTCCACCCCACTCACCAGGTAGTGGAAAGAAAAAAAACTTTGGAGTTTAGGGTCTCTGGAGTCTTGGCGAATGAATGGTGGGGTCTTCTTTGGAGTTGTCAACCCTAATGCTCACCCCTCCCCCCAACCCATAGCCTCCTGTCCAAAGCACAAGGTACAGCTCCAAGCCAGTGCCTCATAATGATACACTATTCAAAGGCAGAGAAGTGAGTCTCGCCACATGTTGCCAGCAGAATCTGTTGTAGCTTTCTTCCTGCAGGGCCCTCTGTGAAGAAAAGAGATCACGTCTGACCTTGTTTACTCAGGTGAGGGGTTGGTCATTAGGGTTCCAACCCAAGGAACATCCTACCACTGAGTTGTGAGACTCTAGAGACCCAAAACTATTTTTTTTGCTTTTCCTGCTTGTGGGATCAAGGTGGAGGCGTTAATAGTTGTAAACTCTTAATTCCACATTTCCCTACTTTCATGGCGTTAACTTGAACCTTATACATAGATACATAGATACATAGACAGCGTTCGGCAGAAATGGCCTATAGCCCACCAGTCTGCCCATTTGAGCTTGTAAGTTCAGTTTGTTTTCCTAGAAGTCTGTTGCCCTTACCCTGACCTCCAGAATTCCTTTATGTCTATCCCATGCATTCTTAAATCCCGTGATTGTTTCAGCCTCACCACTTCCTCTGGCAGGGTGTTTCACTTGTCCACCACCCTTGCTCTGTGAAGAAATTCTTCTCATGTTTCCTCTGAATCGTCCTCCTCCAACTTCATCCCGTGCCCTCTAGTCCTGGAACATCTTTTTCGCTTAAAAATAGTGTTTTCCTGCACCCTGTTCCTCCCTGTAAGATACTTGTATGTCTCTATCATATCCCCTCTCTCCCTCCTCTCCTCCAGGGAGTACCTGTTCAGTTCCTTCAACCTGTCTTCATAGGACTTGTGATGCAATCCATGCACCATCTTTGTTGCCCTCCTCTGAACCTTCTCTACCCTGTCTATGTCCTTACGTAGGTATGGTCTCCAGAACTGTACACTGTACTCCAGGTGGGGCCTCACTAGTGTCTTGTATAGCGAATTATGACCTCCTTTCCTGCTGGTGATGCCCCTGCCTATACATCCCAGCATCCTATTTGCTTTACCTGCTGCCTTGTCACACTGTTTCTCACCTTGAGGTCATCAGAGATGACAACCCCAAGATCCCTTTCCTGCTTGGTGCATGCTATATCCTCACCCCCAACTGATATATTGTGCCAGGGTTTTGTGCCCTATATGCATTATCTTACACTCTTTGCATTGAATTTCAACTGCCAAACCCCTGGCCATTCTTCACGCTTTCTGCAGGTCGCTTCTCATTCTGTCTACACCCTCTGGTGTGTCTACTCTATTACAGAGCTTTGTGTCATCAGCGAACAGTAAAATTCTGCCTTCTAGGTCCCAAGCAATGTCACTGATGAAGATGTTGAATAGGACCGGTCCCAGCACTGATCCCTGTGGTACCCCACTGGTCACTCTTCCCTCTGTGGAGTGACAGCCATTTACCACCACCCTCTGTGTCCTGCCACCCAGCCAGTTACCTACCCACCACACTACTGTCCTGCCCACACCCATATTCCCCAGTTAAAGTTAAGTGACTTGCTCAGGATCACACTATGTACTGCACAAGTAGGGGCTGATGAGATTCAAACCCAAGTCTTCAGGTCTTCAAGTCTCCCGGTTTGCAGTTCAGTGCCTTTAACCACTGAGCTATATTGCCTGCCTTAACAGGTGCATTAGTGCAGTTTTTTTGCAAAGAATTTAATTTCTTTTTGAAATAGTGGAATTGTATCCTCATTCACACAGGTCCTGAAGGGACCTGCATTAATAGATGCAGATATGCAGAGAATCTGGGCCTGGCGCCATGGGATAATTCTGTCCACCCATGGAAGTGCAGCAACAGATGTCAAGAATTCATGGGACTGTCTGATTGACTGCTGAAGTGTAGGCCCCTCTGGGTACTGCCCTTCCATGTGGCCACAGATACAGATGCACAGGGCAAAGAATCCATCTCTCAGCCAAAGCATAGGTTCCTCTGGCACCCCTGGGTGCAGAGGTGCAGGGCCCTATGCCAAGAGAAGAGTTCTCATCGCTGTATTTTACTTGGGCTTGTGCGGGCAACCCTGCACTTAGCCTTCCCAGGCAGAAGGGTGGTGCTGCATGACAGCACCATTTCTCCCCCCGCCAAGCCTCAGTCCATCCAGCTGAGTCACGATGTCACCCCTGAATTCAACTCACCAACACGGGATGAAAAAGCACTACTCACTGAGGTAAAGGCTGGTACAACACACAACTTTTCCTAATATAATTCTAATTTTTTTTTTTTAATTATGACCCCAGATTTTAAAGATAGTCATTTTATGACTCCCCATTATAAACATGGCTTGTGACATTTATAGAATACTGGCTGAAATGTCATTTTGCACCACATGTGCAAAAAAAGTCTTGTCTAGGATTTGAAAAATGACACCCGTCATGCTCATGAGGTGGTGTGAAAAAATGGCTATGTTGAAAGTTTGGAGTCAAAATATTGCAAATTAGCAAAATTATGAGTAAAAGTTGAAGTATTTGAATGTTCACTCATAACTTGGTCATTTTACCATATTTTTTCACCAAATTTTCAACATAGTCTTCTTATGACCCCCATCTAACGAACCCGATAGGTGAAAATGTTTGTCCAAAATGTGATTTTGCAGAGTGACAGCAAAATCACCTTTTGGGATGGTTTTGAAAAATTTCACCTGCCTTGTTCATGAGGTGGTGTCCCAAATAGGCCATGTTGAAAGTTTGGTGGAAAAATGTAAAAAATTATTGAAGTTATATTTCGACGTTCACTTGTAACTTGGTCATTTTTACATATTTTACACCAAATTTTCAATGCAACTTTCTTATGACCACACCTCATTAACCAAGTAGGTGATTGGGCACCCCAGTGTCTGGCTGTTGTCCAGTAGCACCGGGGGTGGGCACCCCAGTGCTACTACTTACATAGTGGGAACAGGGTCAGGTGACCTGGAGGGGTGGGGGTTCAAGAAAAGTGGTACCGTGAGTGGGCAACCTGGTCCGCTTATATAGTATATTAAAAATTGCTTGCAAAGGGTCTTCAGACCTGTGCACCTACCCTGTCAACAAGTGAATGAATTAATGAATAAATAAATAAATACCTAACACAGACAACCTGCAGCATTCAAGAAAGTGCCGCTGTTCTCATACAGAGAATGCGGGCGAATGGCTCCTCTCTCTAAGCTGGACACCCAGAGAAAGATATTTCTGTCAAATTAAAAAAAAAAAAATCTAGCTTAACCGGTCCCATTTAGCTAGGTTCAGTTTTTTTTGAAAATATATAATATTTTATGTATTTTCAGTGTCTGTGAGTTAAAAAAAATGGCAGCCATCATGATTGGTATTTTGTTTTCCACACAAGTGCATTATGAAAATAAGCACTTTCTTCTCTTTTTTCACCATTCGCATTTGTCAGTTATCCAGAATATTATTTCACAAAACCTTCGGAAAGCACAACCTTGGCACAGGCCACTTCAGCTCTGAACATTTCATGAAAACATTCCACACTGTCTCGGCTATAGGTGAGAGTAAAAAACTGCAATGTTAAATATGAGGAAAACAAAAGGGTATTTTTTTTTCATTTTTTTGGTGCTCTGTACCTTGAAAACTGAAAAAGATGTCATCACAAAACTTTTCACATCTTGAGACTATGACAGCCTGACCACATGTGCTAATATCTGTGCTATTTTGTCAAAAGATGCCAGAGTTATTAAGGTGCAAAAACTGGGTTTAACAGCAAACAGCCTACTCAGCCCTAACTATAGGAGTGTTACCACGCCCCTGTAATGTATACACACACATTTATGTCATACAGTACATGTTAAAATAATTGCGAGTTAGTGTGAGTATGACTGTGTCACAGGCAGACTGTGTACTCACATTGGCTGTAGCCTACTCTTGGTATATACTGTATACTGTAGCTCAGCTTTATTTATTTATTTGAAATTTTCATTACAGCAGATGTCAGGAAGGCCCCATGTTCTACAGCATCTGAGTCCCGTGGTACAGCAGGGTAAATAATGTGTTTTGTTTATCATGCAGTACGACAATATGCATAAGTGCCAATTCCAACTATTAAATTGGTAAGAGAAGCCAAGTCATCTGATTGGTTAGATGTGGTCACATGACCGTACATTATGCTAGCATAATTCAAGTCAGACATACTTCACTTTCTGAACCTCATTACTCTGTTATTAAATAAAAATCCAAGGAGCCATTTTATAATTGCACCAAGGCACTCCATGGTGTGCGAAATTGTGGATAACAGCATTTCCTGGGTGGTGTAAGACAGTCAGTGTTGCCTTGTGTGCCTCACTTCCTGAGGCATGTTGTTATTATGCAACAATGTGCCTCACTTCCTGAGGCATGTTGTTATTACGCAACAATGTACCTGTACACCCTGTCATGCCTTATACAAGGGGTCCCATTCACAGTCACATTTCCTGGCAGTACAAAGAACAGATTCAAAGAGGTTCCCTGTAGTGTTGCCACCAACATCTGCTATACACAAACAGTTGATGTAGTTGCAGTGGGGTGGTCACCTCTGTGACTAAGTTGCAATCCAAATGGGGTTGCCAGATGCTAGTGGGTGCAAACAGGATTTGCACTTACAAACATGCTGGATAGTGACACCCCAAGGAGATCTGTGTGTGGCGTAGCACCAGTTGTGTGAAACCCACCAAAACAGTGATATGGTTTTCATGCTTCTGGTAGGTGAGTTGGGGTCCAGTCAGATCACCAGATATTTGAGGGACAAGGCTTTCTAGCAAATGTAATACAGATGTAGTACAAAAAGATAAAAGCTGATAGTGCAGTGACTGTCTCCTGCCAAACACCAGTCATTATGTACTGTCATCATTATCCCATAGAGTCTTGGCAATGGCATTAAAAGCTGCTTCACTGAGTGAGAAAGCTGACCTGGACAGTAGGGTGATCCCCTAAAGAGTAGTGTGGGAGTCTTAGTTTTTATTCACCAGAGAAGGGCTGAAGGAATCTTAGTTTCACATGGTTAAGGTGTGCTGGCATTATAGCCTGGAGGTTAGATCAGTGAGCTGTGAGTGAGCTTGGTTTATGCTGTACACTGGGGGTTGATTCCCACAGCCTTCACTGCATATTGTGTGACCCTGAGCAAGTCACTTAACCTCCCTGTGATCTCTGTTTGCCACTGTAAATGGGCCTTGTGCCCAGTGGGTCTTACCTGGTTACCAACAAATAAAACAGAATCTTATCTGAAGGATGTTACTTCTGGCACCTCTGTACTGTGCTGCATTGTCACTGTTGGCTATTCTCCCAAGTGCCTGATGTAACATTGTTTTCGTGGGTTCCATTTCAGCATTTTGTTGTTTACTACTCACAGTTTCTTTACAAAGGACAGCCCAACTGAAGTGGATTGATTTGCTGAAGTGACTTGCTCAAGGTCACACAGCAAGTAAAAGTGTTTTCGGTGGGCTATGAACCTGTGATCTCATGTGGCATCCGCTCCAACTGCTACACCACACGTGCTTGTATTAACCGTAGACTGAAATTCTGCAGCTTAATTTTGTAAGGTATGAATACCCCTGGAAACTGCAGTTATATTGGGTCAAATTGTAATTTAGTAGTCGTTTGTAAAATAAAAGAAAGTGTGCTTCAGATACAATATGTAGAAAATAATTAACACTGAAGTGCTAAGAACCAGCTGGGTCACATACCTAGGTGGTGTTGTCACATCTCTTGGCAGGAGAGTGACATTGGAGTGCTTCGGTAATGGCACAACACCATTGAGGTGCATGAACCAGTGAGTTCCTCCAAATGCATCGCTGTGGAGTACCCCCCCCCCCAGCACACACACACACACACACACACAAGCACAGGAAATAAAAAATACAAAGTGTAGTTTATACAAAATCTGAGATACAGTATATAGGGCAATGGGACTTCTTTTTTCATTTTTTTTATTTACTATACTTTTTCCCATTCCAGCTCTACTGTCAGCCCTTCAGTCCACCTGCCTTGCTCTTCAACAACCGCCTTCTACTGCCACTGGTACTCCCTGGCTTGCCCCCAGGGTGGGGCCCCAGTACTATGACCTGCTTGTCCATGACGGGGAAAGGTGCCGGCAGAGCCAACATTGCCTCCCTGGCTTCTCCCCAGTGCGGGGTTCGGGGCCTACGGTGGTGCCTGTGGAGTCATGATGAGTCAGTGGAGCAGAGCGGTGGAGAGCTATGCAGGCCAGGCGCTGGCGGCGTCATCCTGAGTGGCTGGCTTGGATTTTTACTTGTCTTTCTGGGGGTGGGGACGTGCAATGATGTCCAATGTCCGCCTCCCTGCCGAAAACTCAGATACCGGTTGCTGGTCATTCCCCAGCCTCCCCAGGGGTCCGGCTAGCACCGGCATTCTCCCAGCCTCCCCCAGAGGAGAACAGTCCTTGGGATGCTCCATCCTTCTCCCCCAGCAGCTCTCTGACAACCCGGGTCCATTCCCGAACCTGGGTTGCCGACATCGGAAGCGGAAATCCAGCCACTGTGCTGATGGGCCGGCCAGCAATGGGACTTCTTAAGGTCACAAAATGTTCCATTTGCTGGAAGTGTCTGTCTTTATAATTTACAGCTGAGAAGAAGATATGACTAGCTCAGTCTGAAATTGTATACTAATCCAGTACCTGTCTTTATACCCAAAGAATGCAGTTTGACCCAAATTGTGAGTCAGGAGATCCTAGGATCAAATCCCACTAAAGTAACAGGATTACTGTATGACCTTGAGCAGGGCACTTCACCCTCTCTATCCGTAAAACTGGGTAAAAGCAGGACCTCACAAACAGAAAATGTGTCCCAGTGGGCTATCCTGGATAAATAAATTGTAGAATAATGCACTGAAGTGCATCATAACATTCATCAGTTATTTTATCTCGGTTGTGGGCACTTTGCTTCTTCTGAATATTAGTTTTTTATTACTTACACAGGTTATACTGGTCTTCAAGCAGCACTCGAGAACTGGGACTTTAGTCAGATTGAGAAACTGGACACGCACAGAACTCTCTTATCACGTATAGAGCCATCAATTACAAGGAACATTAGCCCTGAACAAGTTGCAGTTGATTTGGCCAGCAATTCTTGTCTATTACCAAGGGAGCGTGAAGAAGTTTTGCAGGTATCTATGATCCTAACACATCTGCAGTGTTTCTTTATCATTTTGTTTAGTTTTACCTGAACTCCCACACCCAGTTTCTCCTGTCACTTTCGGGATCCTGCTGGAGCTTGTGAGTCCTGTCCACCTGAAGTATCATCCATGCACTTGTATCCACACTGAGGCAAGCTCCTCAACCAAAAGCGACATGGCTGTGTTGTTGAATGCAGCCAGTCTGTTCTCTCTGGGCTATTTCCTTGAATGCACTGAACGGCAAAGACCCTGCTGCTTGATGTCACTCGGAGTCAGACAGATGAGAGGTGGTCCCATTGCTACTGAGGCACACACAAACAGGTGCCATGGCTGCAGAGGTAATTTGGGTGATGCCTGTTGTTGGTACCTGCATGCTCTCCCACCAGTGGGATCCTGCTGCTGTCCCGACAACAGACTGGAGGTAGAACTAGAAAGGCTGTCTCACGGAACAACTCCCCGTCATTCTGAGCCTTCCAGAAGCAGTCATTCAGTGAGGTGTGCAGGAAACCCCACCTGAAACTGGGAACACTTTCATGAGACAGCTCTCCCCAGTTCCTAGCAGCTCATTTAAGATCACATTCCAGGACAGGAAGCTGTGACCCTCCAAGTGAAAGGCAAATGCCATGACTGCTAGGTTACTGGAGTGGCCTTTGATATGTTAAGTTTTCTACTCTGTGCCATGGGGTCAAAGACATTTGAAACATAAATATCTGGATTATTAAAGTCTTGTGTCTGGGGCAGTTTTCACAGGTGAATCGCTGCTGTCGCTCCTGAATGCAGTACCATGTTTGTGGGCACATGGGCCTTGGAAAAAGTTCCTGCATCCGTCAGTGGACTCAGGGAACCTTGGACTAGGTTGGCTGGACCATTTTATGAGATGTAGCTTAGTTATTCAGTATTTATTTATTTATTTAGATTTTGATAACCAGGTAAGCTGACTGAGACCGGAGGTCCCTTTTTCAGGAGCGACCCGGATTAGTTACAGACATAGATTATATACATTGGCAGGAGTGTACTGTAGATTAAACGTTCATTGGATAAGGCATAGAGTACATTACAGAGCATGTCAGTTACCTACACAAATTTAATATAGCAGTTACATCAGACATGTGACAACTTTAACACAAAATGCTTAGAGGGAAAGGTGGTACCAGCAATAAGCAGGATAATATAGTCACACCGTAGGTTCATAAAGTGGGAGCTAGTGATTACAGCCACAGAGACTAAGATCTAGCAGGTATACTTTCAAGCCAGACTTAAATCCTTGAATAGTGTGACAGTTTTCCAGGTCCACAGGGAGAGGGTTCCATAAGTGTGGGGCAGCGTACCAAAAGGAGCGCTTGCCGAAATTTGTTCGGACACGAGGGATGTCAAGGGGACAGCCTGTAGAAGATCTCAGATCCTGGCCCCAGACTTTTCTATTGAGCAGACCACGTAGGTGAGGAGGAGGGCCAGCACTGGTAAATTTAAAGGTCAAACTCAAGGAGCAGTAGGCCAGTTTATGTCATATAGTAGGCAGTGGAGATCAGCAAGGACGTCCCAGTGGTGCCTCCTAGCAGGGGAGTTAGTAGCGAAATGAGCAACCCTATGATAGAGCATGGTTAGATTTCTTTGTTTGCCCTCCTTTAGGAACTGCAGCAGGGGAGCCCCATAGAGAAGAAAGAGGAGTAGGGTGCAGTTGGCTATGGCATAACGAGCCTCGAGAGAAAGAGAGTCTCCCAGTCTACAGAGAAGTCCTAACTTCTGGTGGGTGGACTTTACAACAGAGTCAGTGTGAGGTTGGTAGGTCATCTCCTGATCAAGCAGGGTCCCGAGGTACTTGATCATGTCTGTGACCTCCACTCTCTTCCCTTGGGCTATGTGAAGCTGAAGCATGCCGTGTTGGTCAGTTCCAAGTTGTCTAGACCCAAACATGACTACCTTCGTTTTTTCTTCATTCAGCACAAGTGAGTTGGAGGAGAACCAGGCTTCCAGTGCAGCTAGACTGGTCTGGAGGTTGGCATTGATTACGCTGTGATAACTGCAGTAGACAGTGTCATCTGCATAGAGGATGAGGTTGCTATGCCCGCAAACCCCCTCTATGTCATTGACAAAGAGAGTAAATAACAGGGGACCCAGGATTGAGTCCTGGGGTACCCCGGAGATTACAGGTTTAGCACTAGACTGGGTTCCCCTCCATAGGACTTTTTGGGTTCAGTTGAGTATGTAGCTCTCGAACCATGAAACAGAGAGCCTATCCAATCCTAGTAGGTGAAGTTTGGAGAAGAGAAGTTCATGGCTGACCAAGTCAAATGCCTTGGATAGGCCAATGAATACAGACCCCATCAGGAAACCCCGATCCATTGCATCGAGGATGTCTGATGTGAGCAAGATTAGGGCTGTATAGGTGCCGTGGCCTTTCCTAAAGCTGTGTTGAATGTCAGCTAGGAGTAGGTGCCTTTTGAGGTAGTCCTGTATTTGATTGTAGACTAATCTCTCCTGTACTTTCGCGAGAGGGCAGAAAATAGAGATTGGCCTGCAGTTCCCTACATTGTCCCAGGGCCCTTTTTTGTGAATGGGGACAATGGTTGCAACTTTCCATTTACTTGAGACCATTCCTTCAAGGAGGAATCTGTTGATGAGCATGGTGACAGGGCGGGAGATAGCTGAGGTGGCAGCCCGCAGAAGTCTAGGTTCAAGCAGGTCATGTCCCGGCAAGGAGTCTAGGTTGATATGTTGCAGAAGGGGAAGTGGTAGTCACAGAAAAGTTGACTACCTAGTGGTAGATTGAAGTACCTCTGTGGTAGAATGAGGCAGGATCACATTATACTCAGTGCAAATTTCCTTAAGTGGTAACACAGTGGTACCTCAATCTACCACTAGGTAGTCAACTTTTCTGTGATTACCACTGTACTTTGGGGGGTTTGACCAGCTTCAAATGAAACTGGGGTCTAGAGTGTTCCCAGGCAGTACCTCTGCTGCTGAGCGTATGGGGGGTTTGGTTCCTCTGGGATTGGAGAAAGTGGCACTAAACACCTCGGCAACTAAGGAGGGATTATTGGTTAGGGTATCACCAACCTGGAGCGCTCCCTCTTGGGCACTAGGGGCACCCTTTAACAGTAGATTTATTTGGCCCCAGAATCTCTTTGGATCCCGTAGGTGTCTAGACTGGAGATCTCGCAGGTATTTAGATTTAGCCAACTTGGAAGCTTTCTTGCATTGATTCCACAGCTCTCTATACCTCTCCCAGTCATTTTTTTGGCCAGAGGATTTGAAATGTCCCCAGGCCCGGTCACGGAGCAGCATGCTACCTTTGAGGCTAGAGTTAAGCCATTTATGGCATTTACTTTGTACTCTTAGTTTTTATGGGCGGCGTGTACATTGGCCACAGATGTAAAAGTGTTAGTAAAAAAGTCAAGCGCCTCATCCAGGGTTGGGAGGGAGATTAGGGGATCCCAGTTTACAGCACGTAGGTCAGAACAAAAAGCTTCCGAAGAGAATCTGCTGTAGTTTCTGGCTTTAATTACCCTGGCAGGCAGGTTGGGAAGCCTATTGGACCAAATACATAAAATTGGTGAATGATCACTCAATGAGTCTGCCATGACCCCAGTGGCCTGTATGTGGTCCGGGCTTGATACTAGGGCCCAGTCGAGTAATGAGTGGTTACCAGTTCTAGCATTATGCCTTGTGGGCAGGTCAATAACATGGATCAGATTGGTATCGAGTACGGGGCTCTTACTGATGGGGGCCTTTAGTGAGAGCCAATTTAGGTTAAAATCCCCCAGGAAAATCATCTCCCCCAGGGAGTGTTCTGCCAAGGCATGAGTTAGGGATTCGAGGAAAGATGTAGCCATTTGGGGCCGGAGGTAGACACACCCTGTGTACAAGGGTTTAGTGTCTACGAGGAGCACTTTTGCAAAAATTATCTCATTCTCAGAGTTGCACAGGGGAGAGTGGTCAATCTGCATTATATTACGACTACTCCGGGTGTAGATGAGAACCCCCCACCTTTATTCCCTACTCGGTCCTTCCTCAATGCGTTATAGCCAACTAGGTCAATTTCGTGAGGAAGGATGTGGGGTTTGAGCCAGGTCTCAGTCACTGCGAGTATATTGGGTTTGTAGAGCGCAGTCCAGGCTTCAAGGGCATGGATTTTGTGCCTTAGGCTGCCTGTGTTCATGTGCACCACTTTGAGTCCCCTGGCATTAGTCCAGTGAGGGCTAGTAGGGTCGCTGAGTATGGAGTTGGAGGGGTGGGGGCTAGGGTTAGGTTCCACATCCCCCCCCAAGGCAAGCTTTAGCCAGGTAAGGTGTCTGATAATTCTGGTGGGAGTGGAGAGAAGTCTCCTTAAGTCACTCAAAGAGAGGTGGTAAAATAGATTGTAACAGTTTCCATGTCTGGTTAAGCCATGCATAGATAGTAATAATGCATTGTTCCCATCCACCTGGGTTTCTGGGGATACAGGGGGGTGGTGACCAGGGTTAATATCCAGATCCGAGGGACTGAAACCCCAGGAGCAGAGCAGGTCAGTCCCCAGTATTAGTGCCATGTAGGTAACTACGGACATGAGACCCAAACACTGCATGATAGAGCCAGGTCAAAAAATGGGTTTAAAAGCTTCCCCTTACAGTGGTAGAGGAGTAACCTATTCTAGAGGTAGCTACAGGAGCTGGTCCTAGTCCCAAATGGCAGATACACCCAAATGTGAACGTGAGCTACTGGAAGTGGAAAATGCTTCTATTTAAAGCCAGACGATCAATGGATGTAGTGGGGACTGGAGGGGAGGTGCTAGAACATCTGGTTGATGTGTCTGTGCCTGACCCTTTGAAAACCTAGCCCAGTGTCAGCCATAACAAATCATAGAAACAGAGTGTGATAACAGAAAAAGGTCCATTGGCCCATCCAGTCTGCCCAGTCCTGCCTAGTACTTGAGTACTAGCCATACTGCCTATCTATCCCCTTTCCTCAAGTATCATTCTGTTCATTTACTGATCTTATGAGGCCACTGTGCCTGTCCCATGCAGTTTGAATGATCCTACTGTTTTTGCACATACCACCTCTTCCAGCAGTTTGTTCCACCTGACCACCACTCTTTTTTTTTTTTTTATGAAAAAATATTTCTAGGGACATGGATTTGGTGTACATCCACACTTCTGGCTATATCATTTCCCTTTAAGACTCTGGCCTGAAGGTTTTCAAGCTGTCCTCTCACCCACCTGGGTGGTAACTCTCTCAGCACCACCCTGTGGTGCCAGATCTTCCTTTCCTCTGGAAGAAGGTTCCCTCCTCATCGCTCTGCGTTGAGTAGGCCCTTTGCTTCAAAAAACAAAAAAACAAAAGTCTTCAAACTGTTTTTTCGAACTGCTCAAAACTCTTGTCGGTATAGACGAATTGATGTCAGTGCCCGTTTCAAGAAATGTGACTTTGGGCAGAAAATGTCCCGGATGGACCCACACACCTAGTGAGTCTACTGCAGAGGCCACGATCACGATCCCCAGGCTTGTGGCCTTTGTTGCACTTTGCCTCTGAGTACTTTTGGAGGACCAGCATGCTCACTTCTTCTCGGGACACAGATGAATGGGACACCCTGTTCACTCAAGAATGCATGCTAGGTGGTCTCCGTGGCTGTGGGATCCACAGAACAACTTATGGCCTTTGAGGAGACAGTGGCTCATTCTATGGAGCATGCCTCTTTAGCTTTGGCTTTTGTATTGCTTTCCTTTGGCACCACCTTTACGGGGTGTTTCAGGATTGTGCCAGTTCCTTTCCACTCTTGGGCAGGGTCTCCTAAAGCACAAAATCTTCTAAAAATGAGACTAAAAAGCAGTCTCGTTGATGATCGTGGGATTGCGAGTGCTCTCAGGCCTCAGATTCCCGCACTTCCTTGGAAGTTCTGGCTACTGTCGATACTTTGGTCCAGGCCACTGGTTCCACAGTCTCCCCGTGGGCCAAGACGTGCACCAGCCAACCACGTGAGATTTTTCTCAAGCTGGTCAACATGTTGTCACAGGACAAGGGGGCTACTTCCCCCCTCTAGGACTCTGGTCCTACCTAGCATCTCCCAAGGAGGGTCAGACCAGCTTTCTGATCCTTCCTGAACCCTAGGGATCCCATTCCCTCGGAAGAGTCTCAGCTTTTGCCAGCTCCCTCTCTTTCTCGATATCAGGTTCTCCAGCGGTCAAGGTTGAGGTCAAGATCCTGGAACCCAGTATCAGGAGCCCCTCCAGCATCGGGTGCTCTTGCTCTCAGCAATTGAGCAAGCACTGCTGCAGCTATTCTTCCACTTCTTCCTGCTTGAGTGAGGAGAGGCTCCTGTGCAAGATGTGCTGGCACTATGAAGAACTTATGTGGTAGCAGCTCATGCTATCTGGGGTTGAGCTGATTCTAGCCCTCACCCCCAGCTCTTCTGTGGGTGCTGCCACTAAGGCCCCAGCCTACTCTGGCTCAGCCTGTTCCACCCTTCCCGCCCATCAGGATGGAGCTGCCTCCTGAGCAGCCAAAGGATGGTCCTCCCAAGGATGCCCAGTATTGCTTCTGGCTTCTCGTCAGCTGTCGGTCACTGTTATTCCCGACAGACCCATGGGGATTTGGAAGGTGACCGCTTTTGGTGAATCCTTAGAATCTGAGGACTCCTCCCTGCATTCTTGTTCATGGACATGGAATCAAGATAGGATCTGTCTACAGAGAATGGTTCCACTTCCTTTGGTAGCTTGCTCCATCTCTTTGGAATCTACCAGGAGTCAAGTGGGGCCCATCCAAAACTGTCCAATTATCCCTTAACTGAAATTTTTGACTGAGGTGATTCCCGGGGTCACCTTACCACATCTGAAGGTCATTCTTGGCCCTGCTCTGGAGCTTTGGCAGCACCATGCCTCCTGCCTTGTTCCATCAGCTTCTATGTCTCAAAAATATGCAGTCCCTATGGGTCTCCTGTCAGATTTCACCAAACATCCCTCGGCTGAGGATTCAGTGGCCGACTCGGTCTTTCGGTGTACTGGCAGAATTGATGATGTGGATAAACCTCCCAACAAAGCATCAAAAAAGTTGGATCACATGGCCAAAAAGGTCTATGTGGCCTCTTTGCTTGGCCTTTGGCAGGCGAGATTGGTCCTTTTGATGGTCCATTTCACTCAAGCCTTACTTGCCACTCTCGATTAGGTGCCTCCTTGGCTTCTGGCTGACTTACAGACTGCAGTCAAGCAATAAGGGGCCAGGGCCGAGCAGTGGCCAAACAGCAGCTCCACATGACCATGGACATCAGCGATTCCTGTACCTAGTCTGTGGCCACTGCAGTGGCCATGCACCACAGGGCTTGGCTGCAGATTTATGCTTTCATGGCAGACACCCAGCACAAGTTGGCAGATGTCCTCTTCTTGGGCACTGACTTGTTCAGGCTGAGGGTGGAAGGACACTTCACTCGCCTCACTTGAATTGAGAAGTCCAACACCACCCTGGACTCTGGCACCTCTGCCCAGAGAAATCCCAAGGGCTCCAAGATTCAGATGAAGAAGCCCTTTCAGCCCCTCTCTGCCCCTGCTGCCAAGCTGTCCCAGCCCCCAGCTGGGCAGCAGGACCAGGCTTGGCACCCTTGACCGAAGTGAGTTGCTTTGGTCATCCAAAAACCATGCAATCAAGATCCTACTACATCCTCAACCATTCTCTCCTCTGCCTCCAAGCCTGCCCAGTAGAAAGCTGGGGGTGCCTCCCCCATGCCCATCCTGTCTCCCCTGGGTCCTCCCATGGGGTGCCCGCATCACCACTTCCTTTTCGCCTGGTCAACTATCACCACAGACAGGTGGGTCCTCAAAGTAGTCGGTCAAGGTCTGCCTCTGGAATTCAAGGCTTACCCTCCTTACCAAGCCCAGGTCCCATGGAAGGACATGGTGAACGCTGACATGCTGTCAGCCCTTCAGGAAGACATTTTCTGGATCCTCCAGGAAGCCCAGAGTTTGTTTTCAGGTACTTCCTGGTTCTGAAATGGACAGGGGCCTGGCACCCCATCTTAGATTTGCATGACCTGCACAAATTCCTTCGGTCGCATACCTTCAGGATGGTCACTCTTTCTCAGATCATTCCATCCCTGGAACAAGACATTGGGGATTGCTCCCTAAATACGAACATATGAATATACGAAATTTGCCAGCAGATAAAGGCCTAGAGGTCTATCAAGTCTGCTCGAATGTGCAGCTAGCACCCCTTATTCTGCAGCTGCCTCCCTTCCACCCTTCCCCTCATTACCCTCCCCTTGTCCTGTCCCATCCTCGTTTGAAGCAGTCCACTGTTCTACTGCATACCACTTCAGCAGGTAACGATTCCACCCAGCCACCACCCTCTCTGTAAAAAAGTGTCTCCTCATCTCCCTCCTGAACCTTCCTCGCTCCAGTCTCATATCATGGCCCCTGGTGTCCCTCCCCTCCCTTACTTTGAACAGCCCCTCTGTACCCGTCTTGTTTATTCCTTTCATGTATTTAAAGGTTTCAATCATGTCACCCCTGTCTGTCCTCTCCTCCAGTGAGTACATATTCAACTCCTTCAACCTCCTCTCGTATGATAAGTCCCCCAGCCCCTTGATCATCTTTGTCGCTCTGCGCTGCACGCCCACCAGTAACTTAATGTCCCTCTTCAGATACAGATGCCAGTACTGCACACAGTACTCCAGGTGTGGTCTAACTAATGACCTATATAGTGGCAGAATCACCTCCTCCCTCCTCGAGGATATACCCCTTGCAATACAACCCAGCATTTTGTTGGCCTTTGTAGCTGCTTTCGTACATTGTGCCGAGTTGTTCATTGACCCTGTAATGAGCACACCCAGATCCTTCTCCTCCTCTGTCTGGGCTAGCTGCACTCCTCCTAGCTGGTAACTCTTCCTTGGGTTCTTCATCTCAAAATGCAGCACCTTGCACTTTTGGCATTAAAGCCCAGTTGCCAGGTGTCTGACCAGGTTTCAAGCTTTGCCAGATCATCCTGCAACCCCTGCCACCCCCCTAGGTCATCCACCACCGCACCTACCTTGGTATCATCAGCAAACAGACTGATCTCACTCTTGATGTCCAATGATATGTCTGCAATGAATATCCCAAACAACACTGGCCCCAACACCGAGTCCTGTGGAATACCGTTCGTCACTGCCCTTGGGTGTGAGAGCTCCCCACCCACCACCCTCTGTTGCCTTCCCTGCAGCCAGTTTCCTACCCTTCTCACCAGCTTTGCACCCGCCCCTGTGCCTACTAACTTCCTTCCCAGCCTTCCATGTGGTATTAAATCTTCAGGATGCGTTCTTCTATGTTCCCATCCATCTGTTCCACCATCGGTTCCTTCAGTTCCGAGTGGAAGGGAATCTTTACAAATTCCAGGCCATATCCTATGGCCTCTCCTTAGCTTTCAGGGACTTCACCAAGTGCATTGCAGTAGTGGCAGCCTACCTGAGATGTCGAGGGATCGAGATGTATCCCTACCTGGAACCTGGCGTAAAGAGACGACCTGAAAATGCTATGCCTTCAAATGGAAGAGCGTTTCCATGTTGGTGCCAGGGCAAGGGCTTGACCCCTTTTCTTGCCCAGTGGCTAGCATTCTCTATTACCTGTTGGTGCCTCTTCCAGTCAGGCCTTCAGTCGATGACCCTTAAGGTGTGCATGGCAGCCAGCTCGGCATACCAGGCATGACAGGTATGCAGTCGGTGGTGCAGGAGAAGGTGGTCTGATGCTTTTTTAAGGGCCTTGACCACATTTCCCCTCTGGTATGTGAACCACCACCACCTTATAACTTGTTGCTGGTGTTGGCAAAGCTTATGGGCAAGCCATTTGAACCGATGCACAGGTGTGAGATGTCACACCTGTTGTGGAAGACCGCCTTCTTGGTGGCCATCACATCTGTCAGAAGGATCAGTGAGCTCCAGGCACTGTCAGTGGAGTCTCCTTACCTGGTCTTCCACAGGGACAGGGTTGTCCTTTGCCCCAACCCAAAATTCCTCCCAAAGGTTATTTCAGAGTTTCACCTTAATTAGACGATTCATTTTATTTATTTATTTATTAAAATCTTGATAAACACCTTTGAGCAAAGCTCTTTTAAAGGTGTGGTGAGGTTGGACCGAGTTTGTGTTTAAACCGGATGAGTTTAGGGATGGAGGAGAGGTCCATTGGGGAATTAGCCAGAGGGGGGCCCAGTAAGCAAAAGACCATTGTCCTTAAGATGTGCGGCAGCGTGGAACAGTGAAGATATGACTTATAGAACCCTTGGTCTGCTGGGGGAGTGAGGACTGGCAAAGAGTGCTTTGTAACCCAGGAGGTGCGAGGCCTAGACTGATCTTCTTAGCTAGTAGGCAAGATTGATACTTGATCCTGTCTTTGAGCTGGAGTCGGTTTGTCTTGGCGACACCACACAAGTGTGTGAGCGACATCACCTGTGAGGAGCTCATATGCCTTGTTCAGGAAGGTGGAGATATGCCAGAGAGCTGTATCACTGGCAGAGCCATAGATGGTAAGCCCATAATCAATTGTGGATAGCACAGAGCTTTGAAAGGCTAGTCTTAAAGCATCTGGTGTCAGGCACCATTTGTGCATGTGGAGAACTCCAATACAGATGTTGACATCTTTGGCTACATTTGCAATATGCTGGGAGAGGTCAGTGTGCTGCCCATGGTGACCTCAAGGTATTTAAAGTGCTGTACCTGTTTCAGGATGGAGCCCACGGAATTCTTGATAGTTAAGGGTGAGATCTGGATTTGTTGTGCTGGCCACTGAAAAGCATGACCTTAGTCTTTTATAGTGAAGGATGAGTTTGTGTCTGCTGAATCAGTTTTCCACATTTGAAAGCTTTGCTGGAGTTGATGTTCCAGGTACTTGGGGTCAGGATTGCTGGAGAAGATTACTGCATCATCTGCGTAGAGTAGTAGATGATCATGACAGGAGCTAGGTAGGCTATTCAGTAAGATATTGAACAGACGTAGGCCGAGAATGGACCCTTGTGAGACTCCTGAACGGACAGGTTGCCTATCAGAGAGGTGGCTATTAATCTTGACTTGCTGCGAGCAGTCTGTGAGGTAACTGTCAGACCATATAACAATTTCCGTAGCTAGTCCACTGGCTGAGAGTTGTTCAAGTAGGAGGTTGTGGTTCACCGTGTTGAAGGTTTTGAAGCGACCAGTAAATGCATCCCCGACTATATCGCCTTGATCAAGTGATTCCTGTATAAAGCTAGAGAGCTGGAGGAGTGCAGTAGTAGTGCTGTGGCCCTTTCTAAAGCCATGCTGCTGGGGGCACTGTAGTTGATACTTCTCTAGATACTCAATAAGCTGGTCTACCATGATTCGCTCAAGGACTTTAGAAAGAGGGGGAGAACAGAAATTGGCCTGTAGTTCCCGTGATGAGATCTGTCACCACTTTTGTAGACAGGGGTCACTAAGGTGGATTTCCATTTGTTGGGTAATTGGCATAGCCTCAGGGATAGGTTAAGGATTTTGGTAAGCGGCAATAAAATTTCCTCTAGATTTAGGGTGATGAGTTTCAGATTTCTCAGGTACTTTTAGTATATATCTTCTGGCTTCACCGATGGTAACGGATTTAAAATAGAATGGGGGTTGTGTCGGTGGCTGATTAGGAAGAGCAGCTGTCCCTGTGATGGAGGCGACTTCGAAGAAGTCGGGTGACTAGTGTTCCGTCACAATTGAGCATAGAAGGGATTGTTTTGGAGCCTTCCTGGTAATTTCCTTGATGTTACTCCAGAACTCCTTCCATCATTCAGGAGTCAATGAGTGCTTCCCTGTAGAACTTTTTATGGTTTGGGATGAGCGTGAGTGCATTAATTCTGGGCCCTTTTGCTTCTGTATGTCCACTTGGTTGCCTGTTGCCCTATGCGCTGCAATAGGTGGTCTCGATTTAATTTTTATCCATTAAAACCCTGTGTTTATATAGCCAAAAACAATACAGAATTTTGATGTGAAAGAACTCCGCTGTGATACAGACAGGAGCTTCTCACAATCATTTATACCACTTTAGTTACCCACTGAAACACAAATGATCAACTCTTTATAAGAACAGAATAATGCAGTCTACCTAGACACAAACCAGATGGGTTAATAACACACTTGGAGTAAAGACAATTAGCCTCACAGATTGCTCTGATTGGGAAGTGCAGCAGCTACTACAGGCAGTTAAGGACGTTATTGTTGCAGCAACAGGCTGGACAGGAATGATGTCATCACTCACTGATAGGAACAGAAAAATCTTCACTGTTTCATCACTCTTTTCAGTTACTGCAGAGCACATTAACAGATGCTGATTTAAAGAAAACCACAAAATCAAACAGCATGATATTTTCAGGAAACATTAATCGTGACACAGGAACTTGAATTCCTGTGTTTATTGTAAATCTGTACAACACTGGCATTTGATCCTTAACGTTATATAGCACAGCCTCCTCCACGCTTGGAGAGCCTGTCCTGTCTGAAGACGATGTAGCTCGGTATGGCAATGTAGGCATCAGCTATTTTTGGTGAAAGCCATGTCTCGACGACTGAGAGACTATCAGGGTTATGTTGGGAGACCCTGGCACTTAGACTGCCCAGTTAGCAGCAAACTGCAGATATTGATAGATGCTAGTGTGAGAGTGCCAAGTCTATTTCCAATGGTGGAGTCTGATGCGGGACCAGGTTAGGTGCATATTGTCAGACAGTAGTAGTAGTAGTAGTATTAGCAACAGTATTAGCCTTTTAAGATGATCCTTTAGCTGCTTGTAAGTTATTGTACGATTCTGATTATATGGGGGGCCGTTGTTGAGTATCCGCTGAGTTACATGGCGCTTGTTAAGAGTGACAGGTGGAGGTAACAAGCAATGTTAACAGTGGTAAGCGATGCATAGTTGTGAGCAGGTAGTTTTCCAAGGTAATTTAAAGCTCTCCAGCGAGGCTAGGGTCCGTAGGTTCCAGTGCCAGTGCTGTAGACATTTGCCCCATTATTAAGGCTAGCGTATGTTGTCACCAGTGGCGGGCACACCCTTGGGAATCCTGATAGGGGGAGTGTGACAAGCAGGGTGAACAAGCAAAGAGAAAGAAGCAGTACTGCCATTTAAGCTTGGTGGAGGGAACACTCAGAGATCAAGTCCAGAGTCAAAATTGTGAGACGTGGGTGTGAGTGGGGGGGAGTGTGGAGAAGAAGTGCTAGTCAATTGAGGTGATTAGGGGCCAATTAAGGACGAAGTATGAGGGAGACAATGATGATTGCCTAAGGGATAATAGCACGGGTCAGTGGGTGATCAGGGACGGGGCAGAGGTAGAGCAGTATTGGAAGGTTTGGCAGCGAAGTTCGTCCTCTACTGGTTGCTGCTTATAATGTGCTAATGAAGTGGGGAGATAATTTATTCTCACAGTAAGTGTCACGTGAGCCCTGTTGGCTATATAGCTAAGAGCCTGGATAGGGGTGAGTGGGAGGCGGGGGAACTAGAGAAGAGCTGTCAGGGCTTCCAGGAGGCGGGCGGCCCATGGAGTCTCCCAGTGTTCGTAACTCAACCACACTGAGGCAGAGCACAGGCTCTGCACTCTGGACCTGTGGTGAGTGCTTGCCTACTAAAAGAAGTGCATGGCCCGAGTTCAGGGAGAGGTTTGCCAGCTCTTTGTCCCCTACGCTGAAACTACACCTGGCAGACCAGCAACAAAGCATACATTTGACAGCTGGATTGTATCCCGCATTGACTTCTGCTATATGTTGGCTGGTAAGGAGCCTTCCATAAGGCTAAGGGCTCATTCCACCAGACATGTCGCTGCCTCAGTGGCTACTTCTAGGGATATTCCTATTCACGAGATCTGCAGGGCTGCTACCTGGAAGTCAGCACACACCTTCATCTCCATTGCCACATTGACCTTGACTCACTCCGGGATGCTGGTTTTGGGTCCTTGGTTCTCCAGTCTCTCTTTCCTAAATAGGGGGTTTGCTCCTTCCTCCCGGAAAACTGCTAGGTATCTGCCAGAAGTGTGGATAGTACACCATATCCGCATCTTTGGAAAAACAGGTTACTTACTTGTAACAGTTCTAGGAGTGGTGTACATCTACACAACCCACAGACCTCCCCTGGCAAGTGGCACACTGTATCTTGCTTCCAGTGGGTAAGATCTTATATCATGGAGCAGTGCTGAGAAAGTTACCACCCAGGTAGGTGGGAGGAGCCAACCTGAAGACCTTCCAGCCAGATTCTTAAAGGGAAAGGATACTGCCAGAAGTGTGGATGTACACCATATACCACTCCTAGAACTACTGTTACAGGTGAGTAACCAGTTGTTTTTTTTTGGACAATCTTCCTGAATTTAGCTCCAACTAACTTTAGTGAATTCTCCTTTCTGTTCATGTTATCACTTGTGTTTATGTTAACATTTACAGCAAAAAATTACTTCCTTTTTGCCCTATTTATCCCCTAAAGAGATACTTATGTGTTTCTATCATATCCCCGCTCTCCATCCTTGTTTCCAAAGTATACATGTTGAGGTCTCTCAGCCTTTCCTCACATAAGTTCTCCTGCAACTTTTGGTTTATTTTGGTTGCCCTCCTCTATACTGCCTCCACTCTGTCACAGTCTTTTGGAAGATATGGGCTCCAGAATCTTGCACAATACTCCAGGTGTGCATGAACCAGAGATTTCCCGTTTTCTGATGCTGATTCCTCTTCCTGTATACCACAGCATCTTGTTAACTTTACCCACTGCTTTGTTACACTGGGCAGACACTTTCAGGCTTACCGAGCTAAGCACACCCCGGGTCACATTCCTCCACTGTCCATTCCATTGCCACACTACCTATATGATACTGTCTTTTTGGATTTTTGCTCCCGATATGCATTGCCTTGCATGTTTTGGCTTTCATTTCAGCTGCCATACCCTGGACTATTTTTCTAACCTCTCTAATCCTTCACTGTTCTGATCCTTTCTCATTGTCCCTCTCTACTGCAGGTCTTTGTCTTATCTATGGCAGGCAGATCTTTCCTTGAATTCCTACCCCTATGCTTCAAGTGAAATTATTAAAGAAGGTGGAACTCAGGACTGAACCCTGTAGTACTCCACTTGTCACTTCCGTTACCTCTGAGAATTCTCCATTAATACCCACCCTGTGTGCATTCCTTCAGACAACTTTCTACCCATACTGTTACTCCTTCATCCACTTAAGATCTCTTACTTTCGTTTCTAGCCTGCTGTGAGGGACTGAATCGAAGACCTTACTAAAGTTCAGGTATAGTATATCTAAAGCTACCAATTTTCTGAGGTCTAAAACTGGGACAATCCATCCTGTCCATGACACACACACCCCCACCATGTCACTCCCATGGGCACCGCCACAGACAATGCTGCACACAATCAATTACATTTTGCTGCTTGCTCTGGCCATGCCGCCCCACAGTAACATCTAAACAATACATTATTCTGCTGCAGCAAGTTCCAAATCATGATGTACAGAAAGTTCACTAGAAGCAAACCTGCATTAAATTGTGATCAAATATTCGAGCTGCATGTATCGCTCCTCTTGACAGTCCCATCCAACCCATTTACACTCACCTCATTTGCTGAGCAAACCTCACTTCAGTGACTCCCACCACCACACCAGATTGTTTTCACACACTTCCCTACAGCTATCAGGTTTGGCTACCTTAGTTCACTGCTGCCGGTCTCTTCTCTGTCTGGAGTCCCTCTCAGCTACTGGCAGGCCGACATCCACATGCACTTGTTTGCGCTACTACCCAGTCTAATCTAACAGGAAAGGACATGCTTTATTGTGCTCCCACTGAAGTGCTTGTGGTGCAACACAGACGCAAGGGTTGAGGTTGCAAACAGCAGTCCAGCCTGAGTAGCACCACAGTGGTGCTGAAATAATTGTCACTCACAGATTAGCAGCAAAAAAAAGGGACAAAACTGGGACACGTAAGCAAAAACCAGGACAAAAGTGACATTTTGCAAAACTTGTGGGGACACTGGGACATGCTGCCTAAAACAGGGACTGTCCTGGGAAAATAGGGACTGTTGGTAGCTTTAATCAACCACCTGCTGCCCTAGTCACCTATTCAGAAAATTAAATCTGGTTGTCTGACATAACCTACCTACCTACTTACCTACCTATCATGTTGCCAGTTATCCTGGAGATTATTTTTTTTCGAGGAATGCTACCAGCATTTCCTTAAGGATATCTTCAAGTAATTTTCCCACTGTGGGAATCAGGCTGACTGGTCTATAGTTTTCTGGATTATCTCTGCTGCTGCTTTTCTGCAGGGGCACCACAGCAGCTGTCCTCCAGCCTCTGAGTATTACCGCTGTGTTTAGAGAGCAGTTGAAGATATCAGTTAGCAGTACTGCAAGTACCTGTGACTCCTACCTTAGTGCTCTTGGGTATATATTCTGACAGGTTCCATGGATTTATCTACCTTTAGCACTTTTGCTCCTTCTAGAACCTATTTTTCAGGGATAGGAATGCTGCTGGAGTGTATTCCTCTTCTTTCCAGCTGCACAGGCCAGCAGTGGGCCTCCTCTTTGTTTCTAAATACTGAACACAAGTGATGGTTCAGTATGTTTGCTTACCCTTATTCTCTTTCTCTCACCCGCATTTGTCTAATCCGAAGTATTTCTTTTGTAATCTTGTGCTTCTCACATAAATGCTAATAGAAGAATACTTCCTTACCTTTCTTCACCCCTTCTACTAGTCCCACTTCCACCTCAGAAGTCACTTCTTTTACTAACCAACTAACTCTCCTTGTTCTTATGTGGTAGAATTCTCTGTCCTCATCATTTTGGCATTACATGTGTGTTTAAATGCTTTACCTTTCTCTCTCACCACCTTCCTTGCTTCTTTTTTAATCCACACTAGTTTTCTTTTCTTTTTTTTTATTTAGTTTATTGAGCATTTTCATTTTACAACACTCAGTCATAGTTCACATTTAAATGCATTGCTGTATTTGAGTTGACAGGTGCAATTTAATATCTTCTGTTATCATTTTAAATCAAAACCAATTAGAAAAAGCTCCCAAACCAAGGACACATATATTGCAATCATTTATTTGTTGTTATAATTTTATGATTTTCCCCATACATGTCTCTGTCCGATTTGAAGCCTGCATTCACTTCCCCCTTTCTTACTCATGTTCACTACCTTCATCTAAGATATGGCTCTCAACAAAGTATGTAACGTAATAATCACTGGCTATTGTTTTTTGCCCAAAACCCATTCGTAATTTGCTATTATAAAGGAGTGTTTATAATGGCGAACACGCACCAGGTTTCCCGATCCTGTGCATGCGCCAGCCGCTGATCTTCCCTCCCTCATCGCCGGATGCCTTGGCTTACCGCTGGAGACTGCACCATCTCTCCGACTCGGTGGTAAGTCTAGTAACAAAAAATACATCTGGCTAAAAATGCTGCAAGGGAGCTATTTAAAAAAAATGTTAACTTCTTTCAGCAGCTGTGTCTGATTGCGGACCCCGCTGGAACCTGGTCAGATCACGGCTGACGTCCAGTTATTTTATATAATTGCTGTGGTGAAAAAAATGATACCTAGCAATTATATAAAATAAAACGTGGGGTTGTGTGTAAAACTTGAATTTTACACACAGCTTTGGTGTTGGATGCTTTAACAAACCCCTCGAGCGTCGTTGTCGGAGTCTATGTAGCATCCAACACCTTGAGTGTGTATAAAATTCTTCTTAAGCACACAACCCCATCTATTATTCTGTATGTTATAACTCATATTACAGTAAAATAACTTTATAAACAAAAAGTTAATAAGCCCTATGACTTAAAAGGGTCCTTTTTGGATATTGCCGTCTGTTCCTTAGAGTGGCCCTTCTACTGAGGGAGTCTTCACTTCCGTTATTTCTCAGGGTCTGCAAAATCGCAGAATTTGGTCCAGATTCATTTGAATGCCCCTGCTCCCATGTATTAAGCTGGTCATCTTACTAGTTTAGCCATCTCTTTAAATGTTGCTTGCCATCCCTCTGAGTGACCATAGGGTGGTCGTTCCATCCCTGTGCTATGAGTGTTTTTGCCACTACCATAGCATTACAAACCTGTTTTATTAGGTACTCAGTTTTGATCTTCAGTGTGCTGCTGTCTACCAGTATGCAGAGCATTAGGTGGCATGGGGTCTCCTCAGCTACTACTCTGGAAATGGTATGTTATCCCCCCCACCACTACTGAATGATCTAACATGAGCTCAACCATAAAACATGTGTACACTTATCTGTTTGTATTGCTTTCATTACATGCAACTGGTTTGGTGTTAGGTGCCCCCTTTGTACTAATTTAAACTGAAGCTGGACTTATCTGGCATCTCATACTCCCACATATGCATTGTCCCATACAGTTTCCCAGGTTGTTCCTCCCTCTGTTTCCAGATCCCACTCCCAGGCAATCTCTAGTAGGGTATTGGTTAAGAAAAGCCACATTTTTCACTCTATTTCACTCCAGTCACTGGCTGCCAGGACCTCCCTCAGGCGAGACACCCCTCAAGTGACTCTTTCTGCCTGATGTATGGGGGTTAGGAGGGAGGCCTACCTATTCCGGTATATCCGATTTGACTGTCTTTCCCACCTCCGTGGCTGGAGTGGCCGAACAAGTAGAGACCCTAGCCTTAGTGTGTCCCCCACTGGACTGTATGATGGTGTCCCTTTGTTGATTGGAACAAATGCTTATATGTTCGAAGGCTGGCACAGTTGTGTTATGAAAAACAGGGTCAAAGACTAGTAGAGCTTTAAGAGTTCCGGCTTTAATTAAGAAGGCCTATGAGGCACAGAGATGCTGAAAAAACAGAACCAGAGGAACCGGTCGGAATTGTATGGAAGAAGGATCCTGAGTCTCTGATCCTGGCGCCAAATGCCCAGTGTACCTTACAGGAGAGGTCCATATCAGAAAGGATGTTAAGAATAAAATATTAATGTTGGCACCAGGCGATGGAAATTGCCAGAGGGACTGCTGGTCAAGCTTCTGGTATTTTGCCCGCTAGAGCCCATGCTTATGCCAGAAGGGTAATGGTCCAAGTTCATAATGTGTCTGAAAGAGACATTCAAGTAAACAGAGGTTGTATCCTGGCTAATGTGCATTGTGCAGACACGCAGTGCTACCAGCAGCAAGAGTTCAAGGAAGAAATGACAGAGTAACGCCTGACTTGTTTGATTTCGCGACTCCCGCTGCCAGCTGAATGGAAAGTGAGGATCAGTGAGAAGCTTGCCCAGAGAGACCAGGTGTTTTCTTTAAAGGAATGGGATGTAGGATGCGTGCAAGGAGCTGAGCACAATATCCGGCTGCATGACGAAAGACCATTTCGTGAGAGGTCTCGACGCCTGGCACCTGCTGACATAGATGATGTGAGACGGCATCTGCAAGAGATGTTAGCTGCTGGTGTAATACAAGAATCCAGAAGCCCTTATGCTTCCCCATTGTGGTAGTGAGGAAAAGAATGAACAGTAGATGATGTGTGGATTATCGCACCTTAAACCGGGCGGATCTATCCCTGATCAGTACACAATGCCCCGCATTCAGGATGCTTTGGACTGCCTAATGGGAAGCAGTGGTTCTCTGTGCTGGATCTCCGCGAGTGGGTACTACCAGATCCCGATGGCCCCAGAGGACCGTGGAGAAGACGGCCTTTATCTGTCTGTTGGCTTCTATGAATTCATGAGGATGCCTCAAGGGATTTCAGGTGCCCCAGCCACTTTTCAACGATTGATGGAGCGTGCAGTGGGGGACATGAACTTACTAGAGTGCCTGGTATACCTAGATGATGTTATTGTGTTTGGCAGCTCACTGGAGGAACATGAGAGCAGATTATTTAAGGTATTGGACCGACTGGGAGGACTTTTGCCTTAAACTGTCCATTGATAAGTGTCAATTCTTTCAAACATCAGTAAAGTATGTGGGACACATAGTATCCACCGAGGAATAGAGACCGACCCAAGTAAAGTTGAGGCCTTGACCACCTGGCCACAGCCCAAAAATCTAAAAAGAACTGAAAAGATTCCTGGATTCTGTGGTTATTATCGGCACTTCATCAAGGACTATTCAAGAGTGATCCGCCCTTTACTTAACCTTACTCAAGGGTATCCCCAACCCACAAAAATACCAAAGTCAGCCCTCAAGACTGAAAGAGTGTATTTTCATCCGAGTGAAGTATTTGGGGCCCGCTTGGACTCCTGATTGTGAGACTGCTTTTCATGAGATCATATATCAACTACCCATGCTCCAGTGCTGGCCTATGCCGATCCAAGAAAACCTTACGCCCTGCACACTGATGCTAGCTTGCAAGGGTTGGGGGTGTGTTGTACCAAGAGCACGAGAATGGCCTGAGACCAGTGGCCTTTGCCAGTAGAAGCCTGACCCCATCCAAAAAGAACTATCCTGTACATAAGTTAGAGTTCCTAGCTTTGAAGTGGGCTATTGTTGACCAATTCCATGAGTACTTGTATGGGGCTAAAATACTAGTAAAACTGACAATAATCCTTTGACCTATGTGCAGACCTCAGCTAAGTTGGATGCCACTGGCCATAGGTGGCTTTCTGCATTATCTACATATGACTATGCTCTCGAACACCGAGCAGGTCTGAACCACATAGATGCTGATGCTCTCTCCCGGAGGCCTGTTCCCAGAATGATTGGGTCCGATTGACAGAACCTGACATTCGGGCACTCTGCCGAAGTTTGACAGGGAGGAACAAATGTCCACGGACGCAGTGGACTGCATGGTGGATTGCTTGGGAGCCTCTGAGAATTGCATACCTGCTGCTTATTGCCACTTTTCTGCAATAGACATTGGTGCACTGCCTCAGCTGGACAATGACAGTATTCGGCGGGCTCAATCCCGCGATCCCATGATCAAAGCAGCTTTAGAAGCCCTCTATTCAGGAAAAGTTGTGTCCAAATTACGCCCACTGATTTGAGAACTGCACTGTTATACAAAGAAGGTCCTAAGTTGAAACTGATCAATAAACTGTTATACAGAGAAACAGTAGACAGAGGGGACAAGTAGACAAACAACAACTAGTGCTGCCCACTGCCTTCGAGACTCAGTACTGAGGTCCTTGCACAACCACATGGGGCACCTTGGTATAGACAGAACACTTGACTTGGTGAGATCCAGATTCTATTGGCCTAAGATGGGGGCTGATGTGGAGCAACACATTCGAACTTGTAGTCGCTATTACAGAGGAAAGCTTTGCCCCAGAGGGCTGCCCCCTTGTTAACATCACCACCAGTGCACCCATGGAGCTGGTCTGTATTGATTTTCTGAGTTTGGAGTCAGATCAAAGAAATATCAGTAATGTGCTGGTGGTCACTGACCATTTCACGAGATATGCCCAAGCTTTCCCCACCAAAGACCAGAAAGCATCCACTGTGGCCAAAGTACTTGTAGAAAACTTTTTTGTTCACTATGGGGCTCCACAAAGAATCCATTCTGATCAAGGGAGAGACTTTAAGAGTCGTCTGATCAAAGAGATGCTTTCTCTGTGGAGAGTGCTAAAGTCCAGAACCACTCCTTACCACCCCAGGGGACCCACAGCCTGAACGCTTCAACCCGCACTTTGCTAGATATGCTAGGCACCCTGCACCCAAAGGACAAGCCTAGATGGAGCCAACAAATTAGCACCCTGGTACATGCTTATAACTGCACCAAAAGTGATGCCACTGGATTCTCCCCTACCGCCTGATGTTTGGAAGAGAAGCTCTGACTACCAGTAGATGTGTGTTTTGGGGTCTCTCCTGATGGGGTTCAAGCTGACAACTATTTACAGTATGTGCAAAAGTTAAAGGCCCAGCTAACTCAGTGCACTAACTGGCTCAAACCATGGCTGCCAAAAGAAATCTGGCCAACAAAGAAAGGTATGATAAAAAGGTGAAAGCACAGGAACTCCAGGAGGAGATCGGGTATTGCTAAGAAATCTGGGACTGCATGGCAAGCACAAGATTGCTGACAGATGGCACCATCTCCCTCACATTGTAGTGGGCAAACTAGATGATCTGCCAGTGTACAAAGTAAGGCCTGAGAATAATTCAAAGATGTAAAAACAATGCATAGAAATCATTTACTGCCCATTGGACAAATCTTAATTGAGTCTGAGCCCCCAGAAGATGCCCTCTGGACCAGTGACTAGAGCTGCTGCTAAGAAAAGATCAAGAAAGTCTGCACCTACAGAAGCAAAGTTAAAGTGTTCCCTCCACAAGTCCAAGTTGAGCATGACTGTCAGTCCATATCGGAAGAAAGTGAGAGTGACTTTGAATACTATCCTTCTTACTTAACTGAGTCAATTGTTTCGGGCAATCCCTAGTCAATACTGGAGATGAAGCTGGGCCTTCTGGACTGTCTAAGCCCCCAGCTTCATCCCTGGAGCCAATGCTCCCAGAAAGTGAAGTGCAAAGCATCAGATCAGATGAAATGGAATCATTGTGCATGGTTGAACTGTTTGAGCTTCAGGAGGAAAATGATAGATTGAGGCAGACTGGTGATACACCTGAACAAGAAGAGTATTTTGAGTGCCCTGACAGTCCACTGCCAGTGTCCGAAAGCTCTCCATGCAGCCAAATGTTGTGGACTCAGAAACTGTAACCCTGGAGCTGAAAGTGCCCCAAGTTTTAGCTCTCTACCCCATGGAGACTCCCTGACAAGTGAGGACAATGCTGAAAATGAGGCTCAGAGTGCAGAGACTGTAACAGTTCCCCTAGAAAGACTGGTCGAGCTGTAAAGCCTGTGGTGCACCTCAGTTATGATTCCTTGGGAGGCCTGTGGATTTGCCTCTCAATGTTGTCCATAAAGGAGTGTATGTGTCCCCGAGCTCATTGCCCAAACTGAGCGCAGTGCTAACTCCAAGTTACTTTGTGTTGCCCTTAGTATGGTGCCCTTGCCCTGTCCAGCCCCAAGGTAACTGATAGGGAAGGGCCCTCTCTTCAGGTTTCATGTACAAGAGGTAATAACTTGAGTTATGGTACAATGTGTATGTAATACTGTGTAAAGAGGACGATTGCAATATTTCAGAAATGTGTTCTTGGTAAAATGATATATTGACTGATGATTACAGCGCAGCCTAATGCAAATGTATATGGTTGCAGTTGAAACTTATGGGGTACTTTGCTTGACGAGACGCCAAGCTTTCCCAGGCCAGGAAGGGTGTAACCCCTGCAAATGGGGTTCCCAAAAGACTTCCAGGAGCTTGCTTGAATGCTCCAAGCCTGAATGGTGTTTGGCATTTAAGCCATTTATCAGTGAGTGTTTTTAGAACCTCTGGTACTGTCTTTAAGAGCTGTCTGCTTGCAGACATAATTAGTTTGTATGGGGGACTGTGTGTTTCTTTGATTGAGTACCACCTAGCTGCTGCAATTCACTTCATTTCTGCAGTCACTAGGGAGTGCAAAGGGAACCTATCTGAAAGATGTAACTGTTTGCCAGAAATTATTTAGAGTAATAATGAAATTACAGTTTGTCTAACCTGCTTTCTTTGCAGTCAGAACTGTGTCTGCTAGTTCCCCATTCTAGTTTTGAACTGCTGAACTGGACCAATCAGTGTGGGGTAAGCTAGCTCTAAAATGGTGCCTTGACGAATCAGAGCTTGGACTCATGATCTGAGCCAGCCACAAGAGGATTGTATGGGCAGTGACTCTGGGAGATGTAGTTTAGACTTCAGTGCCTTTTTGGACCAACAGCAGCAGTCTATTGTGAGTGACAGCCAATCCAGTCAAGAACTGGGAGGAACTCAAAGGAAGTGCCAGTTTTGTCGGTTGGAGTTTCAGTTGAGCTTTGGCAGTGAAGGAAGGAGCCCTGTGCTTTTTCAGGTGTGCAGTTTTAGTCAAAAAATGTAAGGCCCAGAGTTCGGGTCTGCAGCTTGTGTAACAGCTTGTTAGGACTGAATCCGTCCTGTGAAAAGAATCAAAGGATCTCTGAAGAGTAGAAACCAGGCTCACCCTGTAGAAGACTGGAGGGATTGCTGAAAATTGCACTTGGTCTGTCAGGAACTGAATCTGCTGTGTGTTCTCCCGGTATTGTGCAGTAATTGTGATCGGGATACAGATGCAGCCTGCCTGTATAGTGCTTTTATATGGATGTGTGAAGAGGTTTGGTGACTCAAGGAGCCCTGCTGACATTGAAGGGCCCTATCTTATTTGGAGGTCGTGAGTACTAATTCAGGTCGCTCTCCTGTTGAATTGCCACATTAAATCCAAATGGAATTACTGTACTGCTGACTGTTTAATTCTCCTTTTCTCTGTGTGAAAGGGCCCCTACCAGCTGCCACGGTTTGGACTAGCCACTAGGGCTTGGGTACCCAGGGACAGTAACTGATAGGATAGGCCTGTGCACAGAGCCATAGGTAGATTATTAGAGGATAAGCTAATTAACCTGATTTCCTGTCCTGTTATATCCCTAAATAAATCAGAGCTGCTTGTTTCAGCAAAGTTATACTGCCTGAGGTATTTGTCTATGTTAAAGTACTGTACTGTGATTGTTGCACTGTATCTCATTTCACAGGAGGTCCCAGTGCCGAACCAGACCTGGGGGTAAGTGTATACTGTGAAGGTAATTTGATATATTGTGTAATACTAGTGGGAAGAAAGGGTTGCAGTGTCCCAGAGGGCTGTGACCAAGTTAGTTTAACTATTGCAAACCCTGACCTTCTGGGTGGAGGCACCCGCCATTGGATCCAGGCCCCTCAACCTGTTAGTGGCAAATCAGGCAGGGGTAGTAGCTCCATGGGATAGCCATCTAGGGTTACACAAACAAATAAATAAAGAGCTTATGCCTCATCCACCCAAGTCATGCGTGTCCTGAACTGTATAGGGCATATGCTCAAGTACAAGAAAATGTTTTGGAATTCCATCTCTGAAGTGGCAGCGAACCATCCACAGACACTGATCAGTTGCTAGCTACCTTTAAGGCGGGTACTAGTATCACTCAGTATCTTCTCCATGCTGGCTATGATGCCATGGATGCCTCTGCACGTGCCTCGGCAACTGGTATTTCCCTCCAGCACCATGCATGTCTCTGTGTCTCTGGCTTTACCCCTGATGTGCAACAGTCCATCTTAAATGCTCCTTTAGTGACCTACAAATTTTGGTGAAGACACCAAGGCATCCTTAATGACTTGCAGGTCTCAGCCATACTCTACGTACAGTACACATGATGTACCATACTCATCCATCTGTCTCTCAAAGGCGGCCATTTCAGTTCTTTCAGTTTCAGCGTGCTTCTCACCAGAAAGGCTTAGTCCATCAACCCACCAAAGAATGCCCAACCCAGTACTTCAGCCTCAGCCCCCAAGAGGAGAGAGCCATCCCTCCTACGGCCACTGCCTCTCTCACTCTTTTGACTCCTGCCCGAGCCTCCCTGCCCTTGCAGGCCTCAGAGGCAGTGGTGGCTGTTTTTCTCTCTCCATTTCGAGGCTGGAGACAGACTATGATAGTCCAATGAGTTCTGCAAATTATTCATATGGGTATGCTCTAGAGATTACAGCCACTCCCCCTCTGCCACACCCACCTCGCCTACTTTCACACCCACCAGAACGCATCTGTGTTCTGATGGAGGACCTCCATTTTTTGATTCAGAAGCAGGTGGTTCAACCTGTAAATTTAGGTTGACAAGGGCTTTTATTCACATTTTATTCTGATCCCCAAGCGCACAGGAGATCTACACCGTGTCCTGGATCTGAGTGATCTCAACTGGTTCATCTAGTACAAAAGATGTTGAATGGTCACTTTGCAAACAGTTCTGCCTCTTCTAAACCAAGGGGAATGGCTATGCACCCTTGACATGAAGGACGATTACCTTCACATCAAAATACACATGGCCCATCGACAGTACCTCTGGTGCCAACTCTGGGCTATCATTACCAGTTTTGCTCCTTGCCCTTCAGGCTTTCCTCTGCCCCAAGGGTATTCACAAAGTGCCTAGCAGTAGTAACAACAGCCCTTCATCACAGGGAACACTATGTGTTCCCATACTTTGAATACTGGCTCATAAAAGCCTCATCTCAGGACGGATTGCTCCACTCTCTCACATGCACCCTGGAGCTCTTCTGAGAACTAGGCATAACAGTAAATGTCACCAAGTCCCAAAGGGAGCCATCTCAATGCCTCCAATACATCGTCGCAATCTTAGATACAGCACAGGGCAGGACCTTCCTACCAGAGGACAGGAGTCAAAGGCTCCTCTCCCCCACATAGTGGTGCCTTGTGGCTCACCAGATTACTGCGTATCAGTTCATGCACCTCAGTCACATGGCAGCAGCCATTTCCACCATGCTGTACACCCGCTTTCACATGCACTTGGTCCAGTGGGCCCTTCGCGGCTAATGGCACCAAAAGACGGGGGACTTCAAAGACTCCATTTAGGTGACTCCAGCCTTCAGGCAAGCCCTCTCCTGAGGGTTGGATCTGACACACCTCCAAACTGGTGTACCCTTTCAGTTGACCACCCCTACCCAAACCCTTACAATAGATGCCTCCACCCTGGGTTGCGATACCCATTTTGGTCCTCACCAAAAGCAGAACTGCTGGGGTCCAGATGTCATGTCCTTCCACATCAACCTCCTGGAGATGAGAGCCATCCATCTAGCTCTTCAGGCCTTCCAGATATTCCTTGCCCTCGGACCCATGCTGGTCCAATCAGACAATACTAGCATGGTATTCTACATCAGTGGTTGTCAACCGGGGATCCGCGGCCCAAAGGGGGTCCGCGAAATGCCAGGGGTCCTTGAAGCTGTGCATGTAAATCATAGCACGGTACAGTTTTTTAGTAAAATGCCTTAAATTGCAACTGCAATCATGAGAAAGCTGTTATGATTTTCAATCTAACACTAAATCGCAACCGTGAGTAAGCTGTATTGATCAAACACTTAAATTGCTAGCTCTCAAATTTGTGACTTATCCAGAAATCAGTTTGCTTAATTAGCTTAATCTCACACTGACAATCAATGTTTCAAACAAACTATTGATTGCTTGCAAAAGTGTAATTGTTCCCAAATTGTTTTCAGTTGTGAAATCACTTGCCAGATCATTATTAGCTGCTTAGTGTATCTCTATGTGCCGCCTCTCTCTCTCTCTACTCACTGACAATTGCTGCTCCATGCTACTCGCTTGCTCCAGTTTCTGGTTCACTGCACAAGACTTATCTCAGTTGCTCAGAAAGTTCAAACCCACCCCTACCCCTCAAGAAGGCATGGAGTGTTAGGCTACTTTTTGCAGTACAATAGGATAATAAAACATACATATTTTGTGATTCTATAGGCAGATTTTGTGATTCAGGTTATGCAGTGGCAGATAATAATGTCTTGTGGTGTGTGTACTTATTGCTCAGTTAAGTCCATCCCCACCCCATTGAGTGTTAGCTACTGTGTGTTTTTTCAGACATTTACGGACATTTAAGTGTACTTGTACTTTTTAATTATGATATTTTTATTTAAATAAACTATAATGTTATTTTATAATATTGTTATTCTGTCATTATTATTCAGTTTAATTAAGGAATGCTGTATTAATGCTGTTGGGCACAAAGCTAACACTAACGTAATACTAAATGCAGAACTATATATACAGATTTTGGTAGGGGGTCCCTGACATTGCTGATAGTTTGCCAGGAGGTTCCTGGACCAAAAAGGTTGATGACCACTGTTCTACATCCAACAAGTAAGGGCGCCAAGTCATGAGATCTGTGCCAGAAGGATGGACCCTTTGCCTGACACCCAACGGCAAAACACAGAAATGACCACTACAGCGACAGTCACTGTAATGGTCTGTTTCCGTATTTCGCTTTCCCCCAGCATCCTGACCTCTCCCCGGACCAACTCCAACCTGGAGTTGAGAATCCTAAAGTCCAGGGGGTGCAGACAGCACAGCCCCTCTCATGGGGGTGTGTGAGGGGCATAGCCACCCACAGAAAACACTGGGGGCTTGGGCAGCACAATACCTGTGTCAGTATTGTGCCGTCGCTGTGCGGGTGGTCGACAGATTTACTGTCGACCAAACTTGATGCTTCTGTGCCAGGAAGCCAGGAAGGTTTGGAATCAGGATCTAGCTCTTCACCTTTATCTGGTGGCAGTCCACATTCCCGGCTCAAAACATAGTTGCAGATCACCTGAGCCATCACACCAGGGCCACACATAGACATTAGTGGTGGAGGTTCCCATAATATATTTCAGCTGTTGGGCACTCTGGACATTGATCTATTTGCCTGTCTGGACAATCACAGACTACCTCAGTATTGCTCGATCATCCCAGACTCACTCTGCAACTCCCTGAATGCTCTGTCCCTCTCCTGGCATGGGCACTTCTTATATGCCTTCCTGTCAGTTCCACTCATACAACGACTGTTACTCAAGTCGACCATTAAAACAGATATTTGGCCCGTGGACTTTCCAGAGTAAATAAACAAATCAAAGTTCCAGCTGGAGTGGGCCTCCCTGATTCTAATTGCCCTATTTTGGCCACAACAGATCTGGTTCTTCTTTCTCCAGCAACTGTCAGTCAAAGATTTGCTTCCTCTCCAACCTGATCTGCACATGCACAACCACGGAACCCTTCTTCACCCCAATTTCAGGTACCTACATCTCCATGCTTGGCTCCTCAGGATGTCTTTATAGCTTGGCATCATGTCTCTGCCTCTGTGGCCACAATTCTTCTGGCTTCCAGAACAATGTCTACCAGAAAAACATATGCTGCCAAATGGAAACGCTTTACCATATGGGCTGCCAACAGGAGACTGGACCCTTACTCCTGCCTGCTGACTAAAATTTTTAACTACCCTTCCACCCTCTCCAGTCAGAGTTTCAGATACCCTTCTATCAAAGTACATTTGGCCACTATCTCGGCCTTCCATGAACCCATTGGAGACTGGCAGGTCACCCACATGGACTTGGCCATGATGTTTCTCAAGGGTCTTTTTCAACTCAAGCCCCTTGTCTGGAATCTGATTCTGCCCTGGGACCTCAGCTTAGGATCATAAAAATCTGATGGCAGGAAAGGACAGTTTGGCCCATCGAGTCTGCCCCTCCCCCACTCATCTCCTATGTCAAGGGTCCTCCCTTTCCTCCCACTTGCCAACCACTTGCCAACCCCTTCTGTCTCCCCCACACCCTCTTGAATCCCTTCACTGTTTCAGCCCACCACTTCCTCTGGCAGTCTATTCCAGCCTTAGCCACCCTCTCCATGAAGAATCGCCCCCTCACATTGCCTCTGAATTTTCTTCCAGCTAATCTTAGACTATGCCCTCTTGTTTTAGCCCTGTTTTCCTTGTAAATAAGCTCCCCTCCCTCACCTAATTAATTCCCTTCACATACTTTAATGTTTCTATCACGTCCCCCCCTCCCTTTTAGTCTCCAGTGGGTACAGATCTAATTCCCTCCACCTCTCCTCTTATTGCTTCCCTTGCATACGTGGCACCATCATAGTTGCCCTTCTCTAAACCCTCTCAATCCCATCTATGTCCTTGCATAGGTGTGGTCTCCAGAACTGGACCCCATACTCCAGGTGAGGCCTCACCATGGTTTTATACAGAGGGCATCAGTACTGCTCCTTCTGCTAGTTATGCAAGTTCCACGTAATAACGGTAACTGGTGAAAGGCGATTGGCATTATGGTGAAGTCAGAGTGCCAAAAGATCAATTTCGGCTCTCTTGATACCTGGCACACAGCAAAACAGCACCAGCGACTTGCATTTACATTTTCATACGAGGCCTTCGTCTTCACTGCACCCACTTTAAGATTCTAGCCCAGGGTGCAAAACGTTCTAAATGAAATTTGGGCTGGGCACAACAAAACACACCAGCCGCCGGACCCGAACCCAGCACCCTGCCCACCCAAGCCGCAAACCCACCAACCACACCATGGGGCCAACTCAGCAGCCCACCATGGCACCACCCCTCAAAACGCCTCCTGCCCATCACTGAGTGTGCTCACTCCCACCCACACCACGTGCATATGTGTAGCAACATCCCATCGCTATATGCATTGACCCCTCCCCCCCTTCCGGTTGCCCTACCTCGTCGGTAGCCCCCATGACATGCGCCGGGAATGAGTCGTCATTGTTGCAAGCGCTCAATCGCCAATGCCCGTGTCACAGGCTACCATTATGCACCTGCCAATGCACGGCAACATTCTATTTGCCTTTCCCACTGTTTTGCTGTATTGGTTACCTACTGTACTTTAAGGTTACTTGACATTATAATCCCCAGATCCCTCTCCTGCTCAGTTGGCTTAATTATCTCCCCTCCTACAGTGTAAGCGGCTAGCAAAGTACTCCAGTGCAATTTATAAAATCAAAAAGAAATTACTTGCCACTAACAATACAATATAAGATTAAAACATAGGTTGTGCAATATTGATAAGGGAATGTTGTGAGATTGTATTCTGTGTATGATATTGCAATTGTTAATATTGTGAATGTATCTTTGTCTTTTTTTTGCTCTGCAGTTTGTGTATGATTTTAAATTGTTTGTTGATATTATAATCCCCAGATCCCTCTCCTGCTCAATTGACTTAATTATCTTCCCTCCTACAGTGTAAGTGGCTCACAGGTTTTTACACCCTATGTGCATAACTCACACTTTTGGCACTAATTTCAGCTGCCAAGTTTCTTACCACCCATCCAGAATCTTCAGGTCCTCCCTCATGGCCTCCACCCCTGGAGTGTGCACCCCATTGCAGATCTTCATCTCACCTGCAAATAGGCACACCCTCCCTTCAGCCTGTCTGCTATATCACTGATGTAGATATTGAAAGGAGGGTCCCAGCAATGACCGCTGGGGCAACCCACTTATCACTCATCACTTCATTCTGGAAAAATGAACCCTTTTTCCATTCCAACTTACTGCTACCTGTGAGATGCGCTTCCTGGCCCAGAAGACCCTTTTTCTGGTAGCTGTCACCTCAGCCAGATGCATATCGGAACTTCAGGCTCCCCATGTGCCACTAACCTTACCTTATCTTTCATAAAGACAGAGTCTCCCTCAGCACAAATCTCAAGTTCCTTCCAAAAGTGGTTTCAGAATTTACTCTAAACCAGTCCACACACGTGCCTGTCCTCTGTCCTGATAATACAAACCTGGGAGGAACCCTTCTCCACACTGGATTTGCACCGCATCCTGCATTGTTATCTCACTTGCACTACGTCCTCCCATAAATCAGAGCAACTATTCATGGCTTTCACTCCTGGAAAGGAGGGAAACCCTGTCACAAAACAAATCTTGTCCAACTGGTTAGCCCACTGTATCACCTATTGCTACACTAAATACCACAAACTTCTCCCCGGTACTGTGCACGCACACTCCACCAGGGCTGTCTCTACCTCTGCTGCCTGCTTAAGTGGCATATATATCACCAATATATGTGATGCCGCCACTTGGTCTGCAGTCCATACCTTTACTAGATACTACAGTTTTGACCTTGCTTCCAGGCAACATACCACTTTTGGACATGCTGTCCTCCAGCGCCTCCTGTCCTAACCACCCTTCCTGCTTGACTGCTTGGGGATCATCCCAAGTGTATGACCTGCTGCAAGAGATTCCCTTGAAGAATATAGTACAGTTTCATACTTACCATAAAGGTAGATCTTGAGAGGATCTCTTGCAGGAGGTCACATTCCCACCCTCCTTCCCACCCCTCCTTCTCTGGGACAGTCATTTTCTGCTTCTACACTAATGGGCGATATGTCGCCGGCCAGGAACTGAGGCTACTAGAGGCTGCCCACATATTTATATATATGCATGGACTGACATCATTGTGAGCAACCCTCAGTCAGAACTGCTGGTGAAAGCTACCATGAAAGAGCGCCCTCTGACAGACATCCAAATGTATGACCTGCTGCAAGGATCCCTCAAGATCTACTATTACGGTAAGTACGAACTGTACTTTGGCAGCCAGGAACAAAAGGGGTGTGCCTGTGGTCTCTTGTGGCTGAAGCCCTCCAAGGCTGAAGAGGGAAGCATTGTGGGGTGCCATCCCCTTGCTGTTCAGTCCCTGTCCTAACTCTGTCTGGGGTCAATTGCCACCACTTTGTACCACAATGGTGCACCATTACCTCAGACAGGTGGGTGCTGAAATGGTAGGCAAGAGTTTGCTTCTGGATTCTGATGCTCTCCTACCATACCATCTGCAAGCTCTTTGGGAGTCCATGGTGTCGAAGGACATGTTGTCCATGTTAACAGCTGATATAGCTCAGCTTTTAGAGCACTGGGCAATAGCCTGTGTCCCAGATGCCCTGGCTTCTCAGGGATATGTGTCCAGGTACTTCCTGGTTCTGAAACTGATTGGGGACTGGTGTCTGATACTGGACTTGCATGGTTTGAATAAGTTCATGCAGAAGCACAGGTTCTGGATGGTCACTCTGAATCAGAGAATGCCATCACTGGAGCAAGGAATGTGGTTCTGCTCCATGGACCTCTAGGGTGTGTTCTCCCACTTCCCATTCCATCTATCCCATCCTTGGTACCTTTAAATCTTCATCAAGGTCTTCTCTTGCAATAGGCCATACCTGAAAAAACAAAAGCTGCCAGGTGCTAGAACCACAAAGAAACTTTTCTAACTAGCAGTTTACCAAGGGGGCCACCCACACCAACTTTACACAATGATGGCATCCCACTCATATAAGTGTGGGTGGCCCTGCACCCTCCTCAGTTCTTTTCCTACGGTCTACCATTGCACATAAGACTCCATAGAGACTTTGCCAGCTACATTCAATCTCTAAATCTTTGTTTTCTTTGATTTTCTTCAATTTTCTTTTCTCTCTCTAGTAGAGTGTATCACTTCTTTTAAAAGGATTGTCATTGTTCTTTTATGTTGAATACCAGTGCTGAGAAACTCTTCCGAATTTGTGCCTGTGGGCAGAAGACCCCCGAGGATGACCATGACACCTGTGTCTGCTGATTAGGCCCAGACCATGACATTCAGACCTGCAGTATTTTGGCACTTCAACCAGGCTACCAGGAGGTGCCATCAGAATGCACTAGAAACCTTCCTACTTAAACAGCAGGTCACTCGCATGGAGAAGAAGCTACAGGTGAGGAGCTCCTCTACTTCCCCAGCTCCGTCCATGGGTTCCCATTTCTCCAAGGCCCGGGACAAGTCAGCCGGAAGCACAAGCACTGGGATAAGGACCAAGCCAAGGACAGGTTCTCCCAAGCTCATTCGCGGTTGGTAGTGACCCGTCTGTCACTCATGCCCTCCTCCTCCACAGGGCTCGCTATGGCAGTGCCCCAGCTAGTCTTGCTCTGCTGGACATTGGACCTTTGATGTCAGGTCCTTCCTTGGCTCTGCTGACCTACTAGCCCTCTGTTCAGGCCCCTATTCTCCATGGGCCATTAGACAGGGAACTCCGCCAGTCTAGCCTTGACCAGAATCGGTGTTGCACCTTCAGGGATCCAGTCAAATCCCCTAGCATTGTCCTTGGCCTTTTCCTTGGCCCAAGCTTTGGCCTGGGGGGTCTCAGACTCCAAATGTCCCCCCAAGCGGTTGCTCAGTCATCCTTTCCCTTGCTGACAATGACCCAGACTGAAGGGCTAACACCTGGGCTCAGTCCCATTCTGTCACCCTCCCTGGACCTGCCACCAGCACTGGCCCTCTGTCTCCCCTGCCAGTGCCATTCAGTTTTCTAACACAGATCTTGATGGACCTTCAGTCTATGCTTTATTCCTGTTGGGACTACATGCAAAACTGCCTGGTCCCCCTTCAGGGGCTGGTGCCGCAGGGGCCTACTAAGCCTAACCCCATACTGTCTTCTTCCCTGGTGCAGCATCCTACTCTTCTTTGGTCTTTGACGCCATGAGTCCCCATTTTTGAGCCTGAGGATTGTGACCAGTACCACCCTGACCTTTTTCCTACGGATGAGAATGATGAGGGGTTCAATGGGGATAAAGGGCTGCAACCCCCTCTACTCCACTTCCACAGTTTCTTCAGGGGCGAAATCTCCATGGTATATCCTTCTGCCCCCTCAGATGACCCTACTTTCATTACTGTGTGTCGGCAGTTGTAGATTGCCATGGGGTTTGAGGTGGAGGAGCGGACCCAGCGTTGTCTGACACATGATTTGCAGTTGCCAGACTCCCCTCTCTCATCATTCCTCCCTTGATGGAGCCTTTTGAGATATCACCATGGCCAGCCTCATATAGGCCCAGCTTGATCCCAGCCATGCCTAGGAAAGGAAAAGTTATACCAGGAACCCGTAGGAAGCCATTCTTTGCTGAGCAACCACAGGCAGACTCTGTTGTCATTAATGCTGCCATGATAGAACTATGAAGCCTAAACATCTCAGCTCTCTTCCTCCCAGACAAGGGTCCAGAAAGCTGGACCTGATTAGCAAGTGGGCCCCGCCTCAGCTATGCTAACCCACTTGCTAAATCAGGTCCACATGGTCAAATGTCAGAACCAGCTCTGTAAACAGGCCAGAGAGGTGGCTAAGCCCTTCCAGAGGGCACCCAAAGACAGAAGCTGCTCCAGGTTCTCCAGTCTGGAGCCGATGTCGGCAAGCACCTTCTACATTATGCTTACAACTCTGCTGATGCCTCATGAGCAGCCTTTTGCTGACATTTGCCTTGGAGGCGTTCCTAGATCAGGGTGTCAGGCTTGTTCAAGACATTTAGCAGTCCATCCTAAATGCCACCTTCAGAGGCTACAAGCCCTGTGGGGTGAATGTGTGGGACATACTTTCTGACCTCCCCACATGACCACATGACCACATTCCAGTGCTGTGGGGGGAATTCACAAATTGTTACACAAGAGGGCCATAGAACCTCTTCCAGAGGATCAGGAGAACAGAGGATTATACATACTCCCATTTCTTCCTGGTCCCCAAATGCACTGGGGATTTGTGGCCCATTCTGGACCTTCAAAATATAAATGTCTACATCCAGTATAAAATGTTCCAGATGGTGACCCTTCAGGACTGGCTGCCACTCCAGACTATGGAGATTAGATATGCTCTCCCAACACGCAGGTTGCATACCTGCATAACAAGGTATGTGCCTCCCACTGGCAGTATCTCAGATTCCGGTTCTGGGGAACACTTCCAGTTACAGGACCTACCCTTTGGCTTGCCCTCTACACCTCAGGTGTTTACCAAGTGCTTGGAAGTAGCAGCAGCAACCCTCCAGAGGAGGGACTGTATGTGTTCCCTTACCTGGATGATTGGCTACTCAAAGAGCAGTCCCAGGAGCATCTGCTCCAGACCCTGGCCTGTACTACACAATTGTTCCAGGACATGGGGATCACTGCAAATCTGCCCAAGTCAGTCTTGACCCTCTGTCAGCACCTACAGTACACAGAGGCTGTACTAGACATGGCCTATGGGATGGCCTTCCTATCACAAGACAGGGCCCAGGCCTATCTGCTTTACAACAGCAGATATGTAAGCCGACTTGCAGCTGCAGCGACAAGGTGATCGCTGGCAATGCCAACATCCTGAGTTAGAGAATTGACCTGGGAGTCAGAGGGTTGGCCAAGTGGAGACGGATGGAGCACCGAGGGGTGGCCTCCTTCTCCAGGGAGGGGAGGGGGGAGTGTCCAACCAATCTGTGACCTCTGGCAGAGGCCGAAGGAATCACAGGAGGTCCAGGGCCTGGTTGAGTGGGAGGCAGGACATAGCCATGGCTAGGTATGGGGTGTCCCAGCAGGTGGTCAATGTTCTGGTGGCTGCTAGGAAGCCCACCACCAGGGCCACTTTTTCCATTAAGTGGAAGTGCTTTGCTCTTTGGGCAGCTTCCCACCAGTTGGATCCTTTCACTTGCCCTGTGACTCACATTCTGGAGTATTTGCTGTTTCTTTGAGATTCTGACCTGCAATACTCCTCCTTAAGATGCACCTGTCATCAATTTCTGCCTTCTATGTGCCTGTTAGGTGATGTGGCACAACTGGAGGTGTTCCATACTTTCTTGCAGGCATCCTTCATCTGAAACCTTCTATCCACAATCCAGTCCTGCCTTGGGACTTGAATTTTGTGTTAGAAATGCACTTTGACTCTCTTTTGAGCCAGCTGTGACTTGTGAATTATGCATTCTGTCATGGAAAGCATTATTTTTAGTTGCTATACTTCTGCCATAGAGTTTTGGAGCAGCAGACTTCCATTTGTAGAGCAGCCTTATTTGATTTTCCACAAAGACAGGGTGTCTTTGCACAAATCCTAAGTTTCTACCAAAGATGGTGTCTGAATTTACACGAATCAAACCATCCACCTGCCAGTTTATTATCCTGAGCATGCCAGTCCAGGGAAGCATTGCTCCATACTTCAGATGTACATAGAATTTTACATTACTATACACACCGTACTAAGGACTGCAGGTAGTCCTCGTAGCTTTTTTTTTTTTGCCCTGGGAAAGAGGGATGCCAGTTTCTAAACAGTGCCTGTTCAAATGGTTGGCCAGCAGTATTACTTTGTGTTACAGGAAGTACTGTCAGGAACTTCCTGGGACTGTTCTTGCCTTTCCACAAGGGGCATGGCTACTTCTCTTGCCTGTTTTCAGGAATGTGACAGCTGCCAAGATCTGTGCTGCAGCCACTTGGAATTCTGTCTATACCTTCACCAAGCACTACAGTCAGGACATTGCCTCTAGAAGAGGGGCAGACTGACCTGACTGTGCTTCAGGATCCTTTGTCTTAGGCCTGTAGCCTCCAGCCACTCAGACAGGTTCTCCTATTGTCAGAACTGCTTAGAACTCATTCTATAGGTGTGGCCTGCTGCAAGAGATACCCTCAATGAAGATAGTGCAGTCATGTAAGAACTTACTGTAACAGTAGATCTTTGAGAGAATTTATTGCAGCAGGCCTGCTGTCTACACTCCAGCCCCTCTGCCTTGGAGTCTCCCTATGTTTGTCTCACTTTCTCCTTGACAGGGTACCTTCTGTTTTACCTTATCTCTGACAGGAACCTCTGGCTCTTCCTCAGTTCCCCAGTGGGAGATACTCTGCTTATGTCTCTGGCAGGAGAGCTGAGGATGGTACGGGATGCCATGCTTATATGAACGGCATCATCAATGTATGAAGTCGAATGGAAGCCTCCTGGTAGACTGCTAGCTAGAAAAGTTTCCTGTGGTCCTAGCTTCTAGTGTCTCTAGTTCTTAGGTGGACTGCTCAATCAATCAATCAATCAATATTTTACCAGATGGAACACCATTGAGACTAGTTCATTTACAAGTTGGACCTGGGTACAGTATAACAATAAAATACAGACAGTAAAAGTATAGGGAAAATGAATGAACAAAATAATACTAATTGAGCTACACATGCACATACAACAAATGGGCCTGACTTAGAGGTATTTACATACTCAGATAAGGCATGGCACAAGATTCAGAACAGATTATGTACAGCATAATCAACAGAGTACAAAATATGCAATGCAGATGGGGGTAGGTGGGGACTGGAGCTGAAAGTGGAGGATTCAGTGCAGCAGCACGGAGAAACAAGAGGGGGCAGCAGATAAGGAAAGAAAACTAGCGGGAAGCAGGGGTAAAGGGGGACAAGGGGGTAAGAGGAGAGGGCAAGAGATATGGGAATCCTAGTGGTAACAGTTACAGGTCTCCTTAAAATGCAATAAAAACAGGTTCTTGAAAAAGGAAAACTTAACCAGAAAGGCAAGTCTCAGTGTTTTCTGAGCATTATTCCAGAGTACAGAGAGAGCATGGCTGGGTTACTGCAGATCTGCCAAAATGAGTTCTGGCCTGAGGAATGATGAAACAGATGTAGGTGAGGCTTTTTAAGGGGTAACTACTGGTAGTACAGTAAGGCAGACAGTCAATTATGTACTGCGGGAGCTTATAGGTAATGGCTGTATAGGTCCATAGTGTAGCATTTTGTGTCTCTTGTAACTGAGTGAACTCCAGCCAAAGGAAGAATAGAGAGAGTGCTGCAAGAGATCGTCCTCAAGATCTACTGTTATGTTAAGTTCTCACGAACTGCATTTTCCATACTGAGAGGATCCGTATCAGTCCTAGGTCATGCCTTCGGCCTCTTGTCCATGCTCAGGGTCTTCACCAAGTGCATGGCAGTGACAGCAGCACATGGGTGTCAGGGTGTATTCCTATCTGAATGACTGGCTTCTAGCCAGGTCATCCAGGGAGGCTATGTAGCAGTCCAGGGATATGGCAGAACTTGAGCCTTCTTGTCAATCCAGCCAAGTGAGAACTGGGCCCCTCGGATGTAATCAAGTTCATTGAGGCAGAACTAGACTCACTGTAGGCTAAGGCCCACCTCCTCATCAATCAGGCATCAGACCTACTGCCTTTACCCTGTCATTTCAGGTTGGGTACTCATGCCCTGCCCAGGACTTCCTGCAGCTGCTGGGGTTGATGGTGACATCTACCAGCCTGGTCCAGTGAGCATGCTGGAGAATGCGCCCCCACAGTGGAAGTTGGGGCCAGCAATGGTTCCAGAGAGCATGCTGGAGAATGCACCCCCACAGTGGGAGTGGGGCCAGCAATGGTTCCAGAGAGCATGCTGGAGAATGTGCCCCCACAGTGGAAGTTGGGGCCAGCAATGGTTCCAGAGAGCATGCTGGAGAATGTGCCCCCACAGTGGGAGTGGGGCCAGCAATGGTTCCAGTGAGCATGCTGGAGAATGTGCCCCCACAGTGGAAGTGGGGCCAGCAATGGTTCCAGTGCATGGGTCATCTGGACCAGTCTGTCATGGTGAGCTAGCTGCTGTGGGATGCATCCTGTGGTGGCTGTCCCTAAAGAATCTGGAGGAGGGAATCCTGTTTGTCTGCCCAGAACCATCCATCACACACACAACAGACGCATCTCAGGTGGGGTGGGGAGCTCACCTGGCAGACCACAGAGCCCATGGGTTCTGGTCACCCCAACTTGCTGGAGTTCTGTGCAGTGCATCTGGCTGAGTACATCTTTCTGGACAACAGCAGCTAATGCTGTGTTTACATGGCAGCAGTGCCCTCACCTATGTGTCACTCGATTTCTGATGCAATCTCTGCTGTGGCTCAGTTCTGTGTTCAAATAGTACCCCTCACAACGAAGCAAGTTTGCACTGAGAGGGACTGTACATTTTCATGGCTGGGTTGTTCACCCTGACATCAGCAGTGACGATGCTGGTGATGCGCTTCATGCTTACCTCACTTTGCCCATTGCCATGCCTTCTGAATATAAGTGCTAGGCTGAATGTGTCCATTGGCATCATCTTTAAAAGATTCCCATTCCCAACCAGTTACAAAAAAAAATAGATCCAATGGATCCTGACACAGCATTGAAGTACCTGATATTATAGTTCCTCTATGCCGCTTCATTGTATTCTCCATATTGTATTTTTACGTTAGAATGTCTTAATCGTAATGCATTTTTAAAAATGTTTGTATTTCATTCCTAGTCAATTTAGAATTTTGCACTGTTTCCATTTCAGAGTTTTGTCACCTAATGCATATGCTTTTCTGCTTTACGATCCTGTACAGTACATAACGCTAGACTTTATATTGTAACTTGCACAGATTGTGCTCACTATGCATACAGGTATATATATATAATATATATATATATATATATATATATTTATACTGGGCTAGATATTCAAAGGGTTCGCCATGCACAAGTCTGAAATTAGCCATTCTGCCATATTCAGCAGAGGAGCAGTTGTGCCCCAAGTATGCTGAGCAACAGTGCAATGCTAATGAAGGTATGCTCAACCAGAGGGGAAAACCATGCATAAACTGCACAGCCCGATATTCAGCCAGGCTGTGCAGAGTTGTCTGAAGCACAACTCCCAACCTGCGCCTGCACAACTTTGAGCAAAAAAAGGAGTAAGTCGAGGGCCCACCACAGGTGAGCTGCCGCATTGCAGGGCACAACACAGCAGCTGCCACCTGTGGGTGGCCCTCCACTTCTTCCCTGTGCCCCCCCTGCAGCCTGATCGTGGGCAAAACTGTAGTAAACCCCCTGAATGGCCCAATCGCGGGCAAAACAGTAGTAATCCCCACCCCCCACTAGCTCAATCGTGAGCAAAACAGTAGTAATCCCCACCCCCCACTAGCTCAATACGGCGGGCAAAACAGTAGTAATCCCCACCCCACCGACTGGTCGATTGGGCAAAACTGTAGTAACTCCCCCTGACTGGCCGATCGGCTGGCAAAGCAGGTAGTAATCCCCACCCCCACTAGCCCGGTCATTAGGCAAAACAGTAGTAAACCCCACCCCACTAGCCCGATCTACGGGCTGAACAAGTTCAACCCCCAAGACCAATATCCCTGGTGGTCCAGTGGATGCGAAGCCCGATCGCGGTATTGGAGTCAACTCCCCAGGTGCAAGTACCCTGGTGATCTAGTGGCCCCTCACCCGCTTTCCCCGCGTCCAGTCAGCGGGAGAGCGGCAGCATCCCACCTGCCTGCTGCCCCACCTCCCGCCGACTGACTACTTGGTAGGGCTGCAGCCCATTGGTTCACAGCAAGAGCCATGGGCATGCCAGAGCAGCAGTAAAGTCCAGATATGTGAATGAATTCATTCACATATCTGGACTGCTTGTACAATATGCTACATGCCCATTGGCTCTTGCTCTGAACCAATGGGCGGCAGCCTTACCGAAGCAGTCAGTTGGCGGGCGGCGGGCAGCAGGTGGGGTGCTGCTGCCCGCCGGCTGATGGGGGAGGGGTTGGGGCTCATGGGTGGTTGGGGTGGGGCCATTAGATCACCAGGGTACTTGGACCTGGGGAGAGGGTTGACTCTAATGTCCGCGATCGGGCTTTGTGGTCCACTGGACCACCAGGGATATTGGTCTTGGGGGATTGAACTCTTGTTCTGCCCATGGTCGGGCTAGTGGGGTGGGGATTACTACTGTTTTGCCTGCGATCGGGCCAGTCGGGGATTATACTGTTTTGCCTGTGATCGGACCAGTCGGGGATTTACTTCATGCCCGCGATCAGGCTGCAGGGGGCGTCGATCCCTGACAGCTGCTACCTGGCAGGGCACCAGGTGCAAGTCGGCATGGATCAGTGTACCTGCATGCTAATGGCATGCAAATGGGGCCATAAGTAGATGCAAATGCCCCGTGCCTTGCATGAGTTATGGCCCCATTTGCATGTCACCTTTTGAATATCAGAAATTTGTGCATGGCGCAATGGAACTTTTGCCAACGCATCTTGAATACTCCACTCTGAACACTTGTGGTGGCACAAGTTTCACTGCACCATGCACAGTGACTCTTGACGGGGTTGATATTCAAAGGAGTTGCTCAATAGCACAACTCTGTTGAATATAAGCGCCGGCCACACCCCAGCGCAACTTTTTTGAGCAGCGCAAGGGCTTGCACCACAGAATGGTGCAGTTTGAATATCCAGCCCACTTTGTTTTTATCCCTTTTGTTATCCTTTCCCTAGGTCATACCTGGAAACGGACCTCAGCTTGACATGCCTTTCTGAATTGCAATACCAATTTGTAAATAATACTATTCAAGTGAATTCTTCAAGAAACTTATTCCAGTGATTCACAATATTGAAAAGCCAAACCATAAACTGTGGGCTACCACAAGCAACTGTTGCTTCTTAAGTTATAAATGCCACAAAAACAGTCAGCAGCAGCATTACTTGTCATATAATATAATCTGCATCCAATAACTCGTTTAAGTTCATTATCACTTATTTATTTATTTATTTACTTATTGAAAGGTTTCACCAGGAAGGGCACAATGAGCAACAAGTTTCTATCTTACAATGCATCCTGGGGGTGAGGGTATCAGGGAAATCATAAATACATACATCCAGACAAACATTAATACAGTTTGACAGTGATACGTGACAGTGTAACAGTGCAGATTACAGAAGATAATGTACATTATAAGTGCAGTAACAGTGCTATCTTCAAGTGTACTAGCTTTATCCAAAGGGAGTTAAATAACATTGGACCAGCTAGCAGGTAAGCAGAGCAGAGCAAAGGAAGGGAAATGGGACATTAGCCGCAGGTACAATTTACCGAGAGAAAGTTTTGTAGGGCTTAAGAGATGGAGTTGGGGGGGAGGATGAGTGGTGAATCTGGAAGGGTGTTCCATAGTTTAGAGAAACAATGTGAAAAGGCCATCTGGCCTACAGAAGTTGACCAACAAGGAACTATCATTAAACAAGAGCCATTAGATCTAAGTGAATGGTCCGGAGAGGGGAGGATCAACAGAGAAGAAGTAAGATATGTGGGGAGCATACCAAACCAAAATTTAGACACAAATTTGACATAGTGGAGGTGGTGGTGATTTTCTAGTGAGGTAAAAGCTGGGAGTAGTAGTGATTACAGTGATGGGTGAAGGAGGAGGAGTCAAGAGCGACGTGGCAGAAGGAGTTAGAAAGGGTATCCAATCTGATTAAGGAAGACTTGGGAGCAACACTGTAGACTGCATCACAGTAGTCAAATATAGGTAGGATCATCTTCTAGACACATTCATGCCTAGCCAGTAGTAAGTAGTAGTAGTAAAATGTTTTATTCAATTGACAAGCAAAAGAATAGGAGACTCAGCTGAGACAAGCTCATTTCAGTGAGGTCCTTAACATGATTATTCCTAGTTACAATATCTGAAGTCGGACACTGACATATTATACAAAAACGATAAATATACAATATACAAAATTGACTAAATTATATACATAAAATTCACAATACTTAATTACGTTTAACTAGCTTGGAAAACTGCTAATATGAATCTACAAAAACAGGACCAAATTCACAATCATCACTTAACATGTGCACATCCTCAGCTTATATACTTTATCCTGCCTTGTGTTCATGGGTGGATCTATAATCAGTCTCTTCTTTGTTTCATTTCTAAGCCATCTTTTGATTTCACCTATGTGGGGATTAAGATTAACTGGCCTAAGAGAAAGTTTTGTTTGTTTTGTTGAATTTTGCTGAACCGGCATGCCCACTGGCCTAGAAGTCCCTTTTTCAGGGGTGACCGGGGGTTGGGAGAGGATACAGATAGTAAGCAACTGAAATTGAACCAGATTAAATTGTTGGTGGTATTTTAGTGAATGAAGGAGATTTGGCCAGGACACCATGGAAATTCCCCTACTGTTTGCCAGTAGGGGGACCCTTTGAGCCATCAGAGGATGGCTGCCTCAGTTGAGGATGTGTTGCCATGTGAGGAGAACGTCTCCTCTACAGCTTCGCTGTTGTCTCCTATGGAAATTTCCTAAGCTCATGTGGAGCCACAGCAGTTTCAGTCTTCAGTTTCTTCATCTGCTCTGCCTGACCTACCTCATAAGGACGCCACTGCTTTGCCTGGTTCTGATTCTTCCTTCTTGACGGATGTCTCTTCTACACAGGAGCTGCATCATCTTTTGCAATTGGAAAAGCAACGCTGTCTGGAAATAAAACAAGATCTTTTCCGTCATTTCAATCTCGAGATGCTTCTTTTCTTGCTTTGGTTTTGGGCGCTTTGTTGTGGCAGCGTGGGCGGTTGCCATGGAAATGACCCACAGTGAGGCACGGCTACAAACAGTATTGTTTTCATCGTGCTGGTCAGGATCAAGCGACCGCCACGGTGTTTTGATTTCTGCTAACAATGGATCTACTCGTAGGACCGAGTTGTTAAACAGAGCCTAGTAAACTACGTTGGGCAGACACCCTGTGTGTGAAGGAACACTTGACGGTCGAAAACTCACTCCAAGCAGCTGGCTGAGTGTGCTCCCCGGACACCGGTTCCTGGATTTCCAGCCTTCGCCTATCAAGATCCCAGGTGTTCACCTTGTCTCTACCTCTCACCCTTTGGTACAGCCTGTGAGTACCATTTCTGAGCCTCAGGCTACTGTTTTACCTGCTGAACTCCTACAACCTGATTCTCCTGTACCTGAACTTGGTTCCTTTATCCCTAACCCTGGTTCACCAACCTTATTCCTGGTACTACTCCCTTCTCTCGATCCTGCTTCTCCCTCCCTTGTTCTGATTCTCAGCATTCTCCACTCCACCTATCCTCAGACTTTGTTTTTTCAATGAACCCTCAATTTAAACCAAGGGGGATAACAGAGACTTGTACTCAGCCTTGTGAAGAGGAGGCTGCTGCCCTCAGTGAAGATTCATTGTGTATTCTGATATCCCAAAATCTATTCCTTCAGAACTCAAGAATGCTCCTAGAGGCTCACCTAAGGTAAGCTTCCAGCCCCCTTTGGCTGCCCCTTCAAAATCTTATGCTTCTTTTTTCTACCTCTGTCTCTTCTGCAAAACGACATAATGCAGTTTGTATTATTTACAAAGGGGGTTTAGATGTATTTCCAGATCAAATTTATGTGGGTCATCAGTTATTGAGGCAAAATTTGCATTTTCATGTTTCAGAACTATATGCTCTTATTCATGTGTCTGGTGAATCCATATTTGATGTTAGTTTTAAACTAAATAGTCTTGAAAAGTTTTGGGCTCGTTATCAGCAGGTTAAGACTACCCCTTTGTGGGTCCCTTTTGAGGTTTTTCCACTTACCAAACCTACTCATAAAACCATTACGGTTCTTTTTCGCAATGAAGGGGTAAGTCTCACTGACCTACTATACAGGTTGAAACAGCGTTGCACTGTGTCCAGCCATCCTGAAGCAATCTTTGATTCTGAAGGGATTTGGACAGGTGGTTGAAAAATCCATGTTCTGCTATGCATGGAGGATGGGTCCCCTTGTCATCTTCCAAATAGTTTTTTCCTGAGTAGAGACTGAGGGGTTTTGTTTTACCTGGGACAACCTAGGTCGTCTTATAAATGTGGCCTTTCTGGGCACATTAGTAGTACTTGTGACCAGCTGAAATGTTCCCTGTGCCAAATGACTGGTCATCTCAGTAAACAATGTCCAAACTTAGTTAGACGTAATCTTTATGGGGTGGAAGGCCATGTTTACATGACTTGTCCTAAAGCTGCCCATAAGACATCCCTTTCTGCTGACAGGGATGAGCAGCGTCTTTTGATTTCACTGGCCCAACGGAAGGTGGCTAAACCACTGGATCCACCGTTAGTCATGGATATCCCTACTATGACTTTATCCGTTGCCCTGCTCCCTGACCTTCCCCCCCTCCGAGGTTAGTGAACTGGGTCCTGTGGCTGAGCCTCTTCCTCCTCTTCTTCTCCCTTGGCAGTCCTTCCGTTAATCCTCCTGATTTCTCCTCTGCTTCTTTATCTATTACAGATCCAGCAATCCTGTTTGCCTCTATGCCCTCCTCCTTTACTTGAATACACTCCTGTCCAGAGAACCTCTACTCGGAAGAGGTCTATTGGACCTTTACCCACCCCCAAAATGTCTAAAATCTCTTTTCATGATGTTTCCAATAGATTTTCGGTTCTCTTAACTACTGAACACTCTGACACGGATTCGGTTTGTTCTTCTGCTGATTTCTTTATGCCGAAGGACACTGCTGAATCTGTTTTGACAGATGATGGGGATACTTTTACCCAACCCTCCCATCGGCAAGGAAAATTTCAGAAAAAAAAACGTTGAGCCTTTTTCTAACTTTCCATGACCTTTTCCCCTCCCTTTCTCCTCTTAACGACCAATGTCAATAGTATTAAAAATAAACTTAGACGGACTGTGGTGTTCTCCTTTCTACAGTCTTTTTCTCTAGGAATCTTTTTTTTACATGATACTAGGCTTCACTCCACTTCCGAACTTTCTCTTCCTACTAAAGAATGGGATACAGGGATTTCGTATTGGTCCATTGGCCCTGAACGTTGCACGGGGGTTGATATCCTTTTCCATCTTATAACACCAACTATAGTAAGAATGTTGAACCTTGTCCCAGTTCAGGTTTTGCTTGTGGACTTCATTTTGAATGCTGTTTTTTTAGACTTATTAGCATTTATGCTCCACAGGCTAAAGCTGATTGAACGCCTTTTCAGCAAATCAGTCCTTTTCTGCATATAGCTTATTTTGTGATATGGAGGGATTTTAATTGCAGTTTAAGTCAGGCTGATAGAGGTTCAGCCACCAAAACAACAAAAATATTTGGTGACATGGCTGCCTTGAAAAAATTGTAAATGAGGCACATCTTAAAGATGCTGGTTTGTTTCATACTGGGTGCAGGAACATACTTTCTTTAGAGGTTCTTTATCTACCGTATTGATTTTTCTTTTTGACTTTTGCTTTGTCACTTCAATGTGTCTCTGTTGATCCAACTCCTTACTCTGACCATCGTCTAGTATTGTTTTCCTTGGGAGCCACTGCCCCCAAAGGTCCAGGTTATTGGAAGTTAAATTTACAATTTTACAGGGATCATACCTCCTGCATTTAGTTTCCGATTTTTTGGATTGTAGGAAATCATTATATCCTTTATATGAGGACCCCATTGTCTGGTGGTTAGAAACAAAATCGGACCTCCTCTCCTTCTCATTTCTCATGGTCGATATTCTCGGAAAACTTCCTAATTTTCCTACTTAAATAACCGTAAGCAACTCCAACATTTGTATTCCTTTCGCAACTTACTTCACATGATTTCTGCTCAGATTACATTTTCAGGAGAAAATGAAACAATATCATCTGACTCAGTCCTCAGATATAGAATCCGGCAACAACATGCACTACAAGGCTCTTTTTTCATACTTGCCCCATGCTGAGCCAACAAAGAGTGGTTAGGTCTAAACCATCTTGGCTCTTATGATAGTCAGGGTATGGTTCATGAGGATCAGCATAGTATTGTACATATTGCATCTGACTATGCGGCCTCTTTATTATCTAAGACCTCTGTAAGTCAAACAGGTTTTTTTCCTTTTTCATGAGATTCAGGTTCCAAGGCCCCACAAACACAACTTCAAGGTCTGGTAGCTCCTATTACCAGGCAGGAAGTTACTACTGCTATACAATCTTTGTCTAAAGGAAATACCCGAGTTTCGATGGCCTTACTTCTGATCTGTACCATTTTTTAAAGGGTGACCTGTTAGAAGAACTCACTGCAGTTTATAATGCTATCTTACAGGCCCAATCTGTACCTTTTGAGATGTCTACTGGAGCTCTTATTTTTCTCTTTAAAGACAAGGGTGACAAACTAGATTTATTTAATTGGCGACCTATAAGTCTTTCAAATACGGATTTTAAAATTCTTTCCAAATTGTTGAATGCGAGATTGTTATCAGTAGCAAAATTCTTGTTTTCCCCTGCTCAGTCTTGTGCTGTGCCAGGGAGCTCGATCACAGACCAACTGATTTTATTGCGTGATATCTTCTCTCTTGATGCCATTTCCCCTACTGCTGGTTTCGTTTTTTCCCTGGACCAAAGCCAAGCATTCGATAAAGTAGCTCATGTTTTTTTATGGCAAGTATTGCAACATTATGGTATCTCCACTACTTTTATATCTTGGCTCCAAGCCTTTTATCATACTGCAACAGTTCGTCCCTGTATTAATGGGTTTTTAGGCACTCATGTTCCCATAAAAACTGGGGTTCAGCAAGGGTGTCCAATTAGCCCCCTCATATATTTTTAGCATTGATCCATTATTAAGACTTCGCCAGTCCTCTTCTGGCATTGACCCTATTAAATTGTCATCCTTTACTGTTCCATATAGAGCTTTGGCTTATGCAGATGATTTAGTTCTGCAAGTGGGGAATGATTCCTCTGCAGCTAAGGCCTTATCTATTTGTACCACTTATGGTACCATCTTAGGTACTAGTTTAAATTTATTAAAATGTATTGGGAAGCCTTTGAGTGGTCAATTGGCCCCTCAGAGTCATGTAGCTGGTCTCCAATGTGCATTAGGTCCTTAAAAAATATTAGGAATTGAGTTTGGGTCACCTCAAATGGATGTAGACAATTGGGATAAAAAAAATGTTACTTGGATCTCATATGGTTCAGAATTGGAATAGGACAAAAATGAGCTATTGTAAAAGAGTTTACATGATACGTACCTATTTGGTACCACTTTTTTTATTTCTTAGTTCTGTTTTTCCTAATCCCTAAATCAAGGGAAGTTAAAATTTATTGTTTGTTTTTTTCAGTCTTTTTGTGGTAGCAGTTTAAATCCTATTAAGAGAAATGTTTTATATTTACCTTGTCAACATGGTTGACAGCATGTGATTAACCCAGTTTTGTTTTTTTTTCTGTCAATTTTTGTATGCTAGTTTCAGACCTTTATTTCATTCCCCATATAAATATTGGTATGATCTCTTTGTTTTCTCCATTTCCCCTTGGTTTGCAGCATAGGATTTAGGAACTTTGCATCATATTGAGAAGGGTGTTCAATCTCCTAAGTATTTACGTGACTTTTTTGTTAAACTAAAAACCTGGGAGATCACCGGTAGACAAGTGATTTCCCTCTCAAAAAAACAGTTATATGCCTTTGTTTTGAGACGCTTTTTTGTTTTGGAAGTCTTTCCTAAATGCCCGTTATACACCGGAAGTCTTACTTTTTAACTGAACCTTGCATCCCTTATAAATTTAAAGATCATCATTGGCTAAATTGTCATGAGATTAAATGTCAAGGCTAATCAAAAACTTAAGAGGGTGGAAGAACGATTTGTTCCAGACCGATGTATTGCTCAATCTGAAACTCTGCTGCATTTATATTTTACTTGTTCCTATATCTTTGATTTTTGGAAGTTTCTTTATGATAAATCTAACTTACCCTTTTTTTTTTACATCTAACCTATCCAGCTCTTTTCTATGGTGCTTATCCCAATAACTGGTCTACTTGGGATAGAAGTTTGCTGTTTGTTATTTTTTCTATTATTAAATGGTTTATTTGGCATTCCAGATGCCTGTTTACTCTTCAACAGCAGGAACTCTCATACTATGAACTTTAAGGTAACATTTTTAAGTCCATACAAGCTGTTTATTTTTCTGAATCTAAGACTCTCACACAGATCCACTTGTTGGTCCTCTGGAGGAACTTACCTTGGATTACTGGTAGTGACTTTACGATCACATAATGTGGATATTTACTTTTGTTTCTATTGTTTACTTTGTTTACTTTTTCTATGTTCTGTTTGTATTTTTTTGAAACTGTTGTTTCTTCTGCTTTGATATGTATGATTTCCTTAATAAAATCTTCCCCTATTCTTTTAAGTGCCATGGGATCTTTAACATCCACCGGAACTACCACCAATCCAGGCAGATGGGACCTCGTTTAACAACTCATCCTAAAGATGGCACCTCAGAAGAGCAGCACCCCTCTCATGCTGCACAACAATGTCAGTACTGGGATATTAACTCAAGTGGCAATGTATTCCATATATGGGAGCCCCAAAAAGTAGGAGGCAACTACAGTTCCTGTATAATGTGCTAGCTTGGGGTACAGTTTCTTCAGAATGGTCTCCACATGTCTAGAGAAACTGAAGTGTTGGTTGAGCCAAACATCCAAGTACCTAAAGGTTGAGGTGTCCTCAGGACTGTCCCATCTAGGGTATGGAAGGAGGGCAGGGAGGGAGCCTAGCGGAGTCTCTTTCTTGTGTCAAGGTCATTGAGACTGTCTTCATGGCACTGAGGAAGAGTTAATGGAAGCTTGAACCATTGCTCAACTTTATTGAAGTCATGCTGAAGTCTGGTTTCTACAACTTGATTTACGCCCATTGCCATTTTTTATTTTTATTTATTTAGCATTTCGGATACTACCTTTGAGCAGGAGCTCTTTTACAACAGTTTCATGTCATGAAACACAAATACAATAGAACATACATTCAAACAAACCGGGTATAACAGAATTAATTACAACAAACAGATAGGTATTTGTAGCACTTAGAATTTGAATGCTGGTCATAAAAGCTATGTTTAAGATAAACAGGCTCTGGCTTACAAATGTGATCTTGTAAGTAATTGGGGAGCAGCCATGTAGCAGGAGGCCTTGTCATTGGAGGAAAAAAGGGGATGTTGGTAAACAAGGGAAAACAGAGAGTAATTTTATTTTTATTTTTATTTATTTAAAGAGAATTTCTGACCTATCTGAGAGAAGCTACCACACATAATGGTAGCTGCCCTCATCAGTAGTTATTCTAGCCTGATTTTAATCAATATCAGCAGCCTGTACCTCAATCATTTCAATCGTAACTTTACTTTAAACAGTGGAACCCCTCTCCATTTCTAGTTCCCAGGTTTGGCCGCTATGACCACGCGCTCAAGCACATAATGACATATGGTCAGGGAGAGTGCAGGGCAGGGGCACCCCATTGAAATGAATGGGACTTGATTTCTCATTCATTTTAAGCTAAAATGGTCACTGGCTTAATAATAAATGGCACCGCTCGACTAACATGGCCCATGTTAGTTGAGCGGTGGCATTCATTAATCGCCAAGTGACCATTTTGTAGCTTAGAAACAAATGAGAAATCAAGCCCCATTCATTTCATTGGGGTGCACCACCGCTTTCTCCCTGGCCATATGTCACTACGTGCTTGAGTACAGAGGTGTAGTGGACGAATGCGGGCACTAGGAATGGAGAGAATTTCCTCTGTCCAAAGTAAAGTTACAAGTGAAATTATTAAGGCATGGGCTGCTGTTATTGATAAAAACCAGGCTAGAATAACTGCTGATGAGGGCAGCTACCACTATGTGTGAGTGGCTGCCTTACATCGGGAATATACTTCTGTTAATGAGGTAAGTGTTGTGAGCCAAGGCCTTTTTACAAACATGATCCATGACTATAAAATACAGTAAAGGTGTTATAAAAATTAATAAGTCACATACAGTAAAAATTTACATAACACACACAATACAAGACACAAACCTACAGTAGACTAACACTTACATATAAGAGAATCTAAATAAAATTAAAACTGTCATGATTCTGTAAATGCTGTATTTCTAAGGGTAGCTTGTTCCAATAAGAAGGAGCAGAATCAGAGTAAGCTCACTTTCCAGCACAGCTTCTGACCTTATGGACCATAAGTGAAGCTGAGGAATTGAGGAAGGCAGGTGCTCCAGCACTGGTGGGCATGGGATAGATGGAACCAACTACCTAGAAATTAGTGGGAAGGGCAGGACAGAGAGAGGAAGACAAAGTGAAGCAGAAAGGTAAGGAAGCTATTAGAATGGGGGTCACCTTTTACTGGGGAAATGCAAAGGAGCAACAATATGGGGTGGATTGTACAAGGAGGTTAAATGTTAAGGAGGAGTCTAAGAGAGAAAGCAGAAATTTACACAAAGAGAGGGAGGGGTAGGGATCAACAGAGGAAGCACCAAGGTTGGGTGGCTTGGTGCTGGGGAAGGTTGAGGGTTTCAGGAGAAGTCAGAGTAAGGAAATGGATGTTATACTCTGTAAGGGGTCAAGAAGCAGCAGGTGCATCAGGTATCCATCAGACAGTCACACACTTACCTGCTGATGAGGCATTGTTTCAGATCAAATTTAAAGGCCCGAGACTTGCTGTATTGTGCACAACCTTGATGACCTCATTGAGCCAAAGGGTGGCTCATATGCAAAACAACATTGTCCAAGTGCTGCCCTATGAAATGGAAGAGAACAAGGCCTCTGCTCTCTACCTCTGGTATTGAATTTAGTACTGGCTGCTGAGAAAATATCAGTGATGCAAGGGGAGTTTTGCCAAGCAGGTCCTTCTTTGCAAGTAGGCAAGTTTGGAATTTAATTCTATTCCCAAGGGTTAGCCAGTTTATCCATAAAGCATGCAGGTGTGTGTAAAGTGGTCAGCCACAAAGGTAAGCCTACACTCCTTTTTAAAGACAGTAGCCACCTGCTTAAACGCCATGTCTGTAGCTGCACCATAAACCGCCAGTCCGTAATATACAGAGGAAAATACTGAACTGGAGATGAAAGCTGTGTGAGGTTATTTCTGTGCCGGTAGAGAACCCCAAGTTTGGTGTTGGCAGCCTTTTCCGCCATGTCAATATGTTGCATGAATGAGAGGTTGTCATCAATGGTGACCCCCAGATACTTGAAGGAATGAACCTGTTTGAAAAGGATCATCACATTGTTGTGGATAGGTAGGGTGGGATATCTCCTCTTGAGTTGAGGACTAGAGAGGAGCATCGTTTTAGTTTTTTTGTAATTAAGTAACAGCTTATGTGTGCTAAACCAGTCCTCAAGCTGATGAAAAGCAGACTGCAGTTCTTTCTGCAGTGATTCGATATCAGAGTTGCTGCTGAGAATGACGACGGCGTCAGCATAAAGGATAACTCTGCTGTTTCATACTGTATGTCTGGAAGAGCATTCAGGAAAAGACTGAATAGTAGAGGTCCAAGAATTGACCCTTGGAGAACACCCAGAGATACTTCTCTAGACTCCAAGATAGCATGGCTGACTTTGACTCTCTGTGTAACGATGTGCCAGGTAGTCTTGGATTTAGCATACAGCATTGGAGGCCACCCCCAGGGTCTGAAGTTGTAACAGAAGGAGGGAGTGGTTGACCATTTCAAAGACCTTTGTTAAGTCAATGAAGACAGACCCCACCAATTTCCTGTCATCTAAAGCCTTGTGAACATAGTCAGTGAACTCCACCAGGTCTGTGGCAATGCTATGGTCCTTTCTGAAACCATGTTGTTGGGGACATTGCAGTGGGTATTTCTGGAGGTATTCTGTGATTTGATCCACCACTGTTCTTTCAAGAGCTTTAGATAGAGGGGAGAAGATTGATATGGGCCTATAGTTGGGAATGCAGGACCTGCCCCATTATTTGTGGACCGATACCTGGGCTTGTTTCCAGATGGAGGGGAATTTGGCAAGGGTGTGTGATTTATTGAAGAGTTTTGAAATGAAAACAATTAGTTCATCTAGGGCGAGGGCGACCAGTTTCATATCTAAACCATCTCTGCCCTTCCTGGTTTTGCCCAGGACTTTTCTTACATATGACATGGACTCTGTAATTGTTTCATGTTTGAAGTAAAAGTTAAGATGCAAATTCTTACTTGGGTTACTGTCGAGGTAAGCTTCCATAGGTTTCAGGTAGTCAGGTGAGAGGGCAGAGCTCAGATCTGTGAAAGAGGTATTGAAGGATTCAGCTATAGTGAAAGGGTCCATGGTAGCAGACCCATTGATACTGAGTATTGAAGGGTGTTTCTTGTCAGCTTTTCCAAGGAGATCCTTAGTATTCTCCCAGAACCTCCTACCATCACCCCAACTCCTATCTAGCTGGCCTCTATGGAAGTTAGCTTTTGCAAGCCTTATGAGCGAGTACACCTGTTTCTGGAGGCTCTTTAGGTTTGATAGTCATTTTGTCTCCAGTGGCTCTGACCCTGCTCCAGAGATAGTCCCTTCCCTCATAAGTGCAAGAAGTTCACTGGTTATCCACACGTTGATGCATCCACCGGATTTCCTTTTTGTGACGGGGCATATTTATCACAAACCATGTTGAAACTATCCACAAAGTACTTTACAGCAAGGTCAAGATCATGCAGCACATCTAAGGGTAATCAACTGATCTGTGATAGTGCTGCTTTGAATGATCTGAGCTGTCCTTTCCTCAGGACTCTGCTTTCAGCTATGATAGGGGGAGCTTTTGTAAATTTATTAGACAACCTGAAGATTACTGGAGAGTTGTTGCTCATGGTGTCGAGACCTCAGTAATCCTAGACGGGGAACTAGAGAGGAGCCAGTCAATGAGTGTATTGTTACCCATTTTTAGTTCATCCTGGTGGCGCCATTACTGCCTGTGTGAGGTATGAACTGGCCATGACATCCTTCTGGAGTGTTGACTTTTACTGAGCCAGTTTACATTAAAGTCCCTGGTGATGATGAGTTCATAGTCCTTTCTTAGATTAGACATGGCATCCATGATTTTGGTCCCATGTTGGCTTTTCTGGGTGGAAGAGTAGACAGATATTTGTTTTGTTTGCTAAACAGGGTTTGACTACAAGTAGTTTGTGGTCTTCAGCCATGCCAGTTATTGGAAGTACGTCCTTTGTAGTGAGTCCCTGGTGTAAATAAGACAGCCTCCACCTCTTTTGCCTTACCTATCACACCTGAAGGCTTGATAGCCAGACAGTGCAATTTCAGTGTCCTTAGTCTTAGTGGTTAACCATGTCTCAGTGAGGCAGATGATATCTGGGCAGTACAAGGATGTCTAGGCCTGGAATTTCACAAGTTTGGCAAGCAGGCTACCTACAGTATATTCATGGACATGATCGTAAGGTCCCTGCTCTTGTTCCCACTAGCCCCATTGGTATTTAGTGGTCCAGGGATAGGGTGTACATTGCCAGACAGGAGTAGCAACAAGAGTATGGCTTTTCTTGTATTTAGAGTGATGGATATTGAGGTCTTTCCTCATAGTACTTAAATTTGCCATGGTTGGGCAACATTTTCTTGAGAGAGGTAGGTGGCGGCATATAGGAGCATTAGAAACTTTCTATGTGACGGTGACCTGCCAAATGGCAAAGCCACGTTAATGCGACATCAGGGTGGTGGAAAACATTTTTATGCCAGACATCCTCAGCACACAGAAGAACGGTGCCGAGGACTTAGCATTATTGCTTTCTGTTGGGGGGCTGTGCCTCCTCATTACCCCCTCACGGGGGGCTCCACCCCTCACACCCCCCTACTAAAGGATTCTCAGATCCAGGGGGTTGCATGTCAGGGGGCAAAAGCAAAATAATGCAAGTTTCGGGCTGGGCACAACAAAATTGCAGTAGCACCCGGACCCAGACCCAAACCTGGTACCTCCCGCACTGCAACCAGATGCCAACCCCTGATGCCACGGCGCAGCTCAGCAGCCAACTGCAGCACCCCCCCTACATTTCCTCTGCCCTCTCATGTACATATAGTAACATCCTGTCACTGCAGTAGCCCACCCCATGACATCCGGTCACCCTACCCTACCCATTACCATTCAGGCTTTCACGTACAACGCATCGCCATTTTGACATTGCCTTAGTTCAGGTGCCAACATCACAGGCTACCATTAGAAACATGGTTAGAGAATGCTTGTCAGCTGGGGCGGTGGTCCAGCATCCACCAGCAACAAGGCAGAGGCATGCCTCTAGATAAGGCAGGGTCAGCTAGAAGTAGGGGCATAAGGCAGAAGTGATGGTGCTATAAGCTATGAAGGTAGTCATCTTCCATGGTGGGTCAGTCTGGTGTTGGCACCTGTAGCTTGCTAATCCTAATAAGGTTAGCAGCATGAACAGCACAATACCTTTGGGAGGCAGAGGCAGATGGAATCATTATTTTATTATTTTTATAAACTTAGTAGGTAGGTGGTGGACCTAGTCAGGTACCCTGAAGGAATCTGAGTACAGGAAGGTTGCTTGGGGTAAGTAGGGGACGAGACAATTAAGGGTCCTTGTGCTTCCAAAGTAAGTAGTATTGTGCCAAAAACAAGGTTGCTAGGCACCAGAGTGGCACAAAGAAAGAGATGGGCAGTTGAGAAAAAAAGTCAACAAGTAAGGGCAGTCTCTTTAAGAGGAGGACTGCTAGAGTAATACACCCCTACTGGAAATAAGGAGATTAGGGCAGCAGGAAACAGGGCTAGAAATTAGGACAGCCCCTAAAAATGCTTGCAAATGGTATTCACAAAAAAGGAGATGGAGCTAAGGGGGGCAGAGTCATAACCTGGAGAGAGAGTATTTAATAGTGACCGGGGGCAGGAGAAAATTTTAGCCAAGAACGCACAGGTTCCCACAAAACACAGCTTCCCATAAAACACAGATTACAATAACAGACTACAGAGTGAGCACCAAGGAATTTAACAGAAGCAGCAGAGTCAGATTCAGAGCCATGCCTTCTGAATGACACATCTTTGCTTTTTGTATTTTCTTTTTTTTATTTACTGTGCTTTAGGTTGAAATTTGGTTGTGTATTACATAGAGGATAATGGATGGGCAGCAGTAAACAACAACACTATATTCACTTCAAGAGGTTGCCATGCCAACATAGTTTGCTCTCGAGGTTTACCGTTGTCCTGGCAACCTTGAGAAATGAACTCAGCGTTGTTGTTAATCGGAGGGCTTCAAGACCGAGGTTCAATGGGCGGAGCAACTACGTCACTCCCCCATCAGGCTTATAAGATCACTCATCCTGGGCCTCTCCAGGATTTGTTTCTCATTGCAGCCGGAGGACACGTTGGCTGCCTGGTAGGCCTCACCTTTTCCTGCTTCGTTCTCGGCTGTATGGCCTCTGGCTGCTCTTGCTCGCATCCACAGCTCCTTCATCTCCCCCGTTGTCTCCTGGGATCCCTCTCGTGTTCGCTTTTGGAGTGGTCTGTGCTCCCTCCACCTTTGCCATGTCTGCTGAGGGTTGAGTATGAGACCACTCTCTCCCTCCTTGTTCTGCCACTTGCTCAGTAGTTGTCCTCATACCTGTCTTCACCCCGCCCCTCCTATTCATAGCCGCTGTCCCACCGCTGTCCATCTCTCTGAGCCCTCCTCTCATTTTTCGCCCCCCAGTACCTTCCATTGTTGTTCCTGCCTCTTGTTTTGCCTACTCCATGGACTGCCGACATGGTTCCCCGCTGGGTTTCCCTGCTGCTGTTCTTTTCAGTCACTAACATCTATAGCACAGCTGTTTCGTGCTCCTCTTCATTGTGCTCCTCCTTCTGCTTCCCTCGTCTTCGGAGCTATGCGCTGACCCCTCTCCTCGTTCGCTCTCCCGCAACAAGCCCAGCAGGATGACTGAACACACTGTTTTCTGAATTTTACTGCAGCACTCTCACTCCTGCAGTCTGACCTGTGCTGTACTTCCAAACGGGTCAATCTTGCCTCGCTGAGCAGCACCAGCTGAGGCTATTCTGCAGGTATGTGGACTAGTAGCATAATAGTCTTGTCTTCCTCTTGTTTATTCTTGTTGAAAAAATCTAGTTTCCTGAGAACTGGTCCAGAAGAACCTTTGGACTGCATCCTTTCCTCTCTGTTTAGTATGTCAGGGTCAGCTTGAGGTTTCTAATTTTTCCCTATCCTGTGGTATTATCTTCTGCCTGCTGTCAACCACTCCAACACAAAATCAAACAGACAGAAACAAATTCTCCAAATGCAGACTGTTTAATTTCTTTCCAAAGTTGTGTTAACATCCAGCATGTAACCATCCATGTCCCTGAAATGCCATAAGGGTTTCTGGTTGTCCCAAATCCCTTAAACTGAACTGTATTGTGCTCTCGGCTGACAGTGATTACTGCTTATGTGTAAACAAACATTGATACATAATTCTAACCTGGGTGTCTAACTGATCATTCTATACTGCACCCGAAGTGGATGTTGCATGTCATACAGCCACTCCACCAGGCCCGCCCTGCCCACAGCTCCTGCTGTTCTTTCTCTTTCCCTGCTGTCCTTCTGTGCAGCATTACTCTGGCTTCTGTACCACGCACACAAAAAAAAGTCTAGCATTATTGGTTCTGGATCTCCTGCATGGGGCTAAAGCTCAAGTGAGTGCTGCAGTATTACCAGTACATTACCTGAATAATTTATCTAATATTTGCACCATATACTTGGGGCTGTATGCTGCAATATCTCTGGCTGTAGTTTCTGTTTGCATCTCTGGGTTTCCTGCTCAGGCTGCAGTGCAAGGCTTAGACTTGCATATTTACTCATTCCGCTGTACATGCACTTCCCCCCAGCCATGTCTCTCGTCCTCATTTGTTCTGCAGCTTTGGCTTTCTTTGGTTTTTCCCTCCGTTCTGCTCCTTGCACATATATACTGTTTTTTTTTTTGGGGGGTTAGCCCTGTCCTGCCATCACCTTCCTATTCATATCCTTCTCCTACCCTAGTCCATCTGGCATCCTGGTGCCTACATCTGGTCTCACATATTTACCAATACCAGGTAGCTTCCTCATCCTACCTCGCTTTCACTGTGCCAGCCTCCATTGCTTCACTCCTTCATCGTACATCACTCCATCATCATACATTGTCCATTTCTTACCTCCCTTTACCTGTTTGGGCCCTACGCTATGATATTTTGGTCTAGCTTCTGTTCTCCCTCTGGCTACTTCTTTCTGACATGAGTTCGGTCAATTTCTGCTGTAGCAGGATGTCTCTTCCTGCCTGTGTCTTTCCTTGTCATGCTGTTCTGGCCTCCCTCATGGCATCTCCGATTTTCCAGCTCTCAGTGCCGCCGCTTTTCATTGGCGATCATCGTCTCCTGCCATTCACTTTCCTTCACTCAATCAGTGTACATCTCATCAACTCCTATGATTCCTCATCGACCCACTGATCTTCTGCAGCTCTCCTCCCATACCAGCCATCAAGGATTCCCTTCAATCAAGTCTTCCCTCCTTCACCATACCTCATCCATTTCTTACCTCACCTTCCTGTTCCAGCCTTCAAGACTTCCCTCCATCATCATCTTATTAGCCTCTGAGTCTCCTTACTCACATAAATTAATTGCGCATACCTCTCATTAGGTCTTCTGCTACCTCATCAAACCGCTGCACTCCTGTGGCACTCATCACCCTCAGTCTTCATCTTTCTCAGTCTTCTCCTGGCAGGCTGCCTCTGTATGGCCTGCAATCAATATTTATTTTTGGCATCCCTATCATGAATCATATGCCACCTCATTGAACCGCAGCCCTCCTGCTGCATGTATCAAGTTTCTGACTCTGGTCATCATTCATTCATCCTTACCTCATAGTTCATCTCTTTCCATCGCTACTCAAGCATTTCCATCCTCAAATCTTATGCTGCCTCCTTGAACTGCTGCTTGGCTGGCTGCTCTCTCCCATCATTCAAGTTCATTTTCAAGTTCATTTCCTGTCTCCTCTTCCTCAGTCTTCTTGTATTGAACTACTGCACTCCTGCGGCGATCATCATCATCAGTCTGCATCATCCTCCATCTTCTCGTGAGTGCATCTGGATGCCTCTTGCTCCTCTGACTTCAACATGGATCTATTCATTCTCATTGACTACTTGAGCATACCCCTCTCAGGTCTCTGCTGCCTCCTGTTCCTTCTTTGATCTGTGCTTTCTATTTTGGGGTTTTTCCCTATTCCTTCATCATCTTCTCTACTCATATCCTTCTCTTTAACAAATCCTTCTGTTTAACAACATACATCCTCAAATCAAACATCATCAGCCTGGAGTGAAGGTGACCTAGGCCTTGGATCCCCAGAGGTTTCCTCCTCAACGGGGATTTTTCCTCTCCGCCGTGCCAATGGTCATAATATTAATTAGAGTTAGTGCTTTCTTAGGTTAAATAATTAGGTTCCACTGTTGGATGGAGGTGGATGGTGGCCCTGGCTTTCCCCTCTCTCCTTAGGAAGTCCACCCTTATCATCTTATCAGAATTCATTCATTCATCATCCTCGCCTCTTTGATGCTCGACACCCGATTGGGTATTCTTTTTGGGCTTCTTCCTAACCTATCTTTAGTCACGCAATCATTCCCATGGCACCTGTGGGGAGACCCTCCTCTAGGTTTTCTTGCATTGTACCCTACAGGGTGGCATATCCATGGATAGAGAGGAGGAGAAGCCAGCAACTCGAGTCACACACAAGCATCATCTCATCTGGTTATGTAAGCACAATTGAACTGATGCCCATCCATTGTATTTTGTAGTGTATGTGCACCATTAGTCAACAATGGAGCATTACTGGAGGTCTGGATCTGGTTCACTTATGTGGCCCAACTGTAGCATGGCTGAGCAGGGACAGAGAATTGCTCTGCACGCTGCATTGGTGAGGGAAGTTCCAGCAGCTTGGAAGAGCTTAAGGTACACACACATACATATCTGGTATTTGTACTGTACCGTTGTCCTCCCCAAGGCAACATTCTGTTTCAGACATTGTCTTACCATGTGGCCATTCATGAGGAATGAGGTTTGTGGGGCACACATGCATGAAGGCAATTGAAGTTCGCCATCAGTGTGATTTACTCAAGATGGTACAGCAACCTCATGACATCACATTGATGACACAACAAAGGTAGGAATTCATCAATTCCAGTTATATAAGGCTGCCCATTCACTATAAAGTTGTAAATGACAAAGGGAATAATAACTTGTATCAGGGCATTTTATTGCTGCTAATTAGATGACAAATTGAATGGGGTATCACAGTCAATGCATTTTGCATCACCAATGTTTGTTTGTTACAAGATCTGTTAAAAGGTTGTCAAGTGTGTTTTGGCTCAAGTTCCATACACATGGAAAGTGGTCTCTCTGCTGGACTTCCTGGTTCTGGCAGAGACACATGTGAACAGTGAAGCAGTTGGTCCTCTAGCAGTGCAGTCTGTCAACACGGCTGCTTACACTGCTTGCTCCAGAACACGTACCCAAGTCTGCTGCTTTTCAGTGAGAGGAGAAGCGAGTGACTTTCCATGATCAGGTAAGTGTTCACACTGTCACATTTGCATTGCAGCAACCTGAGCACTTGGGCTGCTGTGGTGCAAATGTAGCCATGTAAACAGGTCTTGAAACTAGGCGGCTTGTCATCCTCTTGCATCCCTATCTGTAAAGGAGTGTCACAAGGATCTGTTCTTGGACCACGTTTATTTATGATATACACCAGTGATCTGGGCTTAAATATTGTAGATGCTAAGTTACACTTTATACAAATGATACTGTTCTGTATGTTACCAGTGCCACTCCAGCTGCGGCAATGGATAACCTCCAGAGTGCATTTGATCAACTCCAGATCAATCTTTGTGCCTCCATACTTATTTTAAATGATGCAGAAACTAAGTACATGGTATTCTCTACCAAACTGCATCTGCCCTCCTCTTTTCCAGGCATCCCTACCCTGCTGGATGACAAACTGGAACTTGTAGGGTCTTTCAAATATCTAGGTCTGTGGCTGAATAACATGTTGACTGTCGTTATAAGAAGTTTCATCTGAGACTTCACTTCTGTTTATGAGTAAATTCTGTTTTATCACTGAGGCAAAAAAAAAAAAAAAGACTAGTACAGGTGACTTTCCTCCCTTACTAGATTATGGAGATATTCTATGTGGAGGTGCCTCAGGTTCACATCTATCCAAATTAGGCTTACTGTATCACAGAGCACTCTGCTTCATCACTGGCCTGCCTACTAGAATACACCATTGCTCCCTATATGCAGCAGTTCGCTGGACCTCACTTGCTAGTAGAAAGCTCAGAAACATACATCTGTGGATATATACGGTCCGGCGGAACTTGCTGCCATCATATATTTCAAATCTCCTCCTGAGGTCTATCAGACCATACAATCTAAGAAAACATTACTCTTCATGTTTGAAATCACTCCATGAAACTTGATAAAATGGGTTTTATCTGGGTTGCCCCCACTCTGCAGCAGAAATTGCAAAAATTTCTTATACTGAGCTCATTAGTCATCCCATTTTTGTGTTTATTTGCACACATATGCAAGAAACATAGTGCCACCATACGAGAATTCGTAAGTGTGCCTCCCTCACTTCCAATGCCCTGCTCCCATTTGCGAAGCGGCTGCGCAGCGTCAATGAATGTTTGAGCTGTATGACAGCCATTCAGATGCAGTGGCACACAGTTGAAAGGAAAACACTGCCGACAATTTTCATACTGTCGTTGGCTGTATGCAAATTGCCTATATTGGCACTGCATCTGAACTGTTTGTCATAGACAGTCCCACCCCCACAAACACATAGGTGCATGCTGGGAACCCACGCCAGTGTGCTCATGTGCTCCCCCATACAGTGTATGGCCAGCGAGGGTGTCGAATCCAGCATCGGCTCAGTAGACCCCCAACACACTTCCAGGTGCCATGCTGGGAGCCCACCCCATGTGGCAAATGTCCATCTACTGGCCCCCCCAAACACACTTTCAGGTGCCACACTGGGTGCCCACCCCAGCATGGCAAAAGTCCCATGTCATCTTCCTAAAAGAAAAAAAGACCTAAAACAAAAACAGTCCCTTGTTGATTGTCTTGCCCCTCCTCCCACCCGCACCCACCCTCTACGCATCCTGCCTCCACACCCCAACTCACCCCATCCCTACCACCAGAGTCCGGCGATGATCTTGATGGACGGAACACGTCTGCACTCTTCAAAGCCGACCGCGAACTGAGGAAATGCCGGTAAGCTGTATAATGGAATAAATAGGGTTTTTTCAACTTTGATGCATATCTCAGGTATTTTTGGGAATTTTTTCACCAAATTCACAACATGGGGTTCTTGAGACCCCACCTCATGAATTCTGGCACTGTCATTTTGTTATTCAGTCCTGCAAGGTGATTTTGCTGTCACTGTGCAGAACCACCTTTTGGGACCGATTTATGAAATGACAGTGTCACCATTTAAGAGGTAGGCCCCCTAAAAACCCTATGTTGAAAATTTGGTGAAAAAATTCCCAAAAATGACAATTATACGAGCGTGTATTTTGCAGTTCCTACGCACACTTGTAAGTTCGCAAATTTTTAATATTTTCACTCCAGATTTTCAACATTTCCATTTTACCACACCTCCTTATGAGCAGTACAGCTGTAATTTTTCACATCGTGCCCAAAATGTGTTTCCATGCATGTAGCGCACAATGGCGCTGTCGGTGTGCGAAATCAATGTTCAGGACAGATTAAGAAAATCACAGTGACACTGTTCATGAGCAGAGGTCTTAAAATGGCTATGTTGAAAATTTGGTGACAAAAGTCCATAAAATAACTGTGTTAGGAAGCGTGCATTGCGCAGTTTCCACTCACCCTTGTAGGTTCACAAATTTGTAATGTTTTCAGTCCAGATTGTCAACACTGCAATTTTTCAACATCTCCTTATGAACAGTACAGCTGTCATTTTCACCGCTGGCTGAAATGTGTTTTGCACTTCTGACACAGAAATGCTTGGTCACTGTGGGAAATCAGTGTTCAGGACAGAGTAAGAAAATCACAGTGACACTGTTCACGAGCAGAGGTCTTAAAATGGCTATGTTGAAAATTTGGTGACAAAAGTCCATAAAATGACTGTGTTAGGAGCGTGCATTGTGCAGTTTCCACTCACCCTTGTAGGTTCACAAATTTGTAATGTTTTCAGTCCAGATTGTCAACACTGCAATTTTTCAACATCTCCTTATGAACAGTACAGCTGTCATTTTTCACACGCTGGCTGAAATGTGTTTTTGCACTTCTGACACAGAAATGCGTGGTCACTGTGGGAAATCAGTGTTCAGGACAGAGTAAGAAAATCACAGTGACACTGTTTATAAGCGGAGGTCCCAAAATGCCTGTGTTGACAATCTGCTGTAAAAATTCCTTACATTAATTACATTATGGGTGTGTGTTGTGCAGTTTCTATGCACGCGTGATCTCACCAGTTTTTTAATATTTTCACTCTAGATTTTCAACATTGCCATGTTTACACTTCCCATGAACAGAACAGCTGCCATTTTCACATCCTGTTTGAAATGTGTTTCGCACCAGTGGTGCTAAATGGCATAGTCGCTTGCAAAATCAACTTTCTGCTAACAAACTGATATTGCCACTGTTCATGAGGTGGGATCACAAAATAAACATGTCTAAAATTTGGAGTGAAAATACCAGTGAACGCCTGAGATGTTAGGGTTTCACCGCAACGCCCACCCTGTAGAGACTGATAGGCATGAGGGGTGTGACTTGGGATTGTCGCCTGTAATACTCCTGCCATTTCACCCCCACCCACACCCTGCAGCCAGTGACAGGCATTGAGGTGTGCCTTGGACTATTTGGCCCCAAAGTTCACCCCATTCTCCTTTACTGCACCCATCTCACTGTATTTCTTATGGAATGGGGTGAGTATAAGGCCCAAAGACTCCAAAGCACACTGTGACACGTGTTGGTGTCTGCAGGGTAGGGTGTGGAGGAATGGCATGGCCGTTATGCCTGATGACTCAAAGACACAGCCCAGGGCCTGTCAGTCTCTGCAGGGTGGTGGTGGGGTTGGCTGCAGTTCAATACTTCACTGCCATTCCTATTATGCAGTTCTGTAACTCCTACACTACCAGTGCCAATGCCAGCAAGCAAACATTCAGCATTGACAAATGCTTGTCTTTCAAAGTATTGCTTGATTGCTTCTGTGTAGACAAATGTGGATTCCATTAAATTAACCTTTAAATGTTTTTGCTAATTGGTTAAAACTGCACTTGTACTCATCACTGTAGGCCTTATTTTTCCTTCTTGCCTTTGTATAACTTTCTTTCTAGAATTAGATCCTACTTGTTGGTTTGTGTTCCAAAATGCTGTATCAGTTTTTAATTAATCCCTGTATTATGTTGTTGCTCTCTTGTCTGCTTTAATGCTTCCTGTCCTAACCAGGACCTCCTTACAAATTAGTACTGCTCACTGGAGTGTATTCCTAGTAAAATAAATAAAAATACAAAAAAAAAACTCTACAAGTTTTAAATTTCCAAATTATACCAGTACTTGGTTTTCTTTTGTCAAGCGTCACCAATGTAGTGCTTCTCTAACTTCAGTAGCGAAACAACTCACAGAGGCTATCAGATCCTGTTTGACAGGTACAATATGTGACCAATAACCCCATGACAGAGTATAGGTTATAGGGATTTAATGCATGCCTTGGGTGTGTTGTGAGGCATGAGGCCACAGGCTGAGTGCGCTCAAAGCACCCGATGTGTGCATTAGATCCCTATAACCCCATACCGTGGAGTGGGTTAATGCACTTATAGGTTATGTTTAAAAAAAATCCACAAAGGTGTTTTTTTGCTCTTTGACTAGGGAAAATTTTAGTGTATCCTGCCAACTTGAAAAATAATCCATAGAACTCATGCATATGTTATATAGTTTATGAACATACAAATTACAGAGTCCTGAAATGATTTCTGATATTTGTATGTTCATTAAATAAATAACATATGCATAAGTCACTTTGCTGTGAAGTTCAGCCACAGAGAGTTTGTGCTGTCTCTCTCTTTCTCTCTCTCTCTCTCTCTCTCTCTCTCTCCTCCAACAAAAAAACACAAAGTAAGCTATGAGGCAGGAAGAGGGGGAGAGAGAGAGAGAGAGAGAGAGAGAGAGGGAGAGAAAGAGAGTGAGAGAGAAAGAGAGAGAGGCAGAGAGACAGAGAGAGAGAGAGAGAGACAGACAGACAGGAGAAGCACACTGTGCTGTAAAATCACAGTAAAGTGATTCAGGCATATGTTATTATTTTATGAATGTACACATGTCAGAAATCATTTCAGGACTCACCCTCACACAAGTTAAGAAAAATTTCACATTCAGGTAACATAAACCTTGTTTAAAGTAACAAGGAAACACTTAACGTTCAGTGAACCTCTTTCTGGGAGGTTCACCATCCGGAAAATTGCCATTTAGCCACTGATTGATAGTAACATTGCCAAAAAGGAAAAACAGACCTCCATTATAGCACTGCTGTTTTGTTTCCTGCTCACAGATGTGAAATCATCGGCTGCTTTTTCTTTTGATCTGAAAATGCTTGGGATATCTCTCTGTTCTGTGTCTCTGTGGAGGGGTATTTCTCAAGGGGAGATGGACAAAGCCTTTTCTCAATGAAGTAGTCCTGGCACAGCAACTGTTGATTAAACAGGAGATTTAATCAACGATTACCGCTCTTTGACCAATTGGGTTGCCTCCTTTTTCCAACCCACGTTATGGTCTCTTGCATACTTCTCCATTGCTCTGTTACATACTGCTGTCTTACACTTCCCTATTCTCTTTTTCTGACCTTTTATCACAGACAATAGATTCCAGTAAGGAACATAACAGTTCACTCAAACAACATTGCAGAAGACGTGATAAATCTCAGTAATCATTAGTTTGTTGCCTTTTTTGGCTGTATGAGAGCTTACATAAACTGTTGTTTGTTGCAGATTACCGAACAGAAGGGTAACATAGCTGGTGCAGAAAAACTGATTGAATGCCTACTGAGATCGGACAAAGAAAACTGGCCTAAGGAATTTTTGTTTGCTTTAGAGGATGGCAATTATGAAAGGTCTTTAATTGATCTATGGAGACCTCTGCCAGGTAAATTTCATTGTTCTTTCATTCTTATTGCTTTTATTTTATTGAGTTTTCGACCAGTGTCTCAGAACTGATTCCACTTCAGTTTGAAATGGCTGATATAACTGAATACCTGCTTAAACAACCAAATAAAAAAAGAAAAAAATAAGTTCCCAGTAAAAGAGCTGATTTATCCACAATAACATGAAAATAGAGTTCATCAAACCCAGACTTACAGTTGTCAGTATTGTACAAATACCAAATAAAAGGTGAATACCAAAATGCAGAGCTGATAGAAGCCAAGATAGAAGTCAGACAAACTGAAATGCCATGGCACACTTCACTAACAAACTGCCCCAAATTTCGAGGTATTGCCTCTTCTAACTGGGGACTATCTTTGGGCTAATCCTGTCTGGTAAGCCTTATAAGAAGTTAATGCTGGCACTGACCCACTGGCTAAATACTGGCAGATTTTCTATCAGGCCAGTCAGTACAAGTTTCCATTAGCTAGTTCTGCTGGCTAGTACCAGAGTAGGTACTATACTGTAATTTTTATTTTTGCAGTTGTTTATTTCTTCATCAGGCCAGCCCCCCCTCGTCAGTCACCAACCCCCCACTGCCCCATCTCCCCAGCTTCAAATGGACTAACCATTCAATCCTCTCCCCCATGGTGGTGCAGCCAGGCCAAGAAACAGATCCTCATTGGAGGCACACCATGTCACTGGGTGGGGGCCTGCAGAGGTCAGGTCTGTCATGCTAGCTGTCCTGGTGTTGCCCCCTCCTGTATGGTCTCCTAGGAGGCAGATGCACAATGCCAGCTTGCCAGCCCTGCACATGCATGACCAGGGGCCAAATAGTCAAGATGTTACAGTTATACAAATAAACAAAGAACATCTATAACAATACACTACAATACATCACTACAGCATCAACGATACACACTACAATTATATCAAAAACAATCATATTTCACTTTCCTCATATAGCGTTGTTTCAACCTTAATTTAAAAACAGCATGACTAATGTCTCCAGAAAAAGTTACTGGTAAGCTAGTCCAATGTTTCGCTGCCGTAGCAGAGAATAAGGGTTCTCCCATTTTAGTTTTCATTTCTAGAGCCACTAACTTGTCAACTGTAGATGATATTAAAGACCTATCAATTTCCCTAATAACAATGTAGAGGGGAATCATTCTTTTGTTTCATAACATTATCTGTTAAACATAGAAGTTATAGAAAGTACTTAATTTTGGGGAAGCGAATCACTTTATTAATACAATAAACAATGATGAGTTTGGTAAGATGCTTTAAGTACGTATCTACATATGCTGTGGAATGTAGAAAGTCAGAACTGACAAATCAGCTTTAGTGAAATTTGAAAAAGAAAAGAACTGTACTTCATAATCACTAAAAGAAACATCTGGCAATAGTTGTTCTAGCCTGTAAGTTAGACTATTCTGAAATCTGAAAAGTACTCCCAACTTCAGTTCATCTGTTTACAAGTTTGTTTACTGTGTCCAGAAAAAGTTAAGTTAGGGTCCAGTGTTATACCCAAGTACTTAAACTGATTTACTTATTCAAGTAATACACCATTTGAATCAGATATAATTAAAAGTGGATTATTTACTAATTTTGGTTTTGATCCAGAAAGCATACTTTTAGTTTTTTTACTGTTTAATAACAAATTTTTTATTTTTTTAGCCATGTATCCAACTCAAGGAAATCATTATTCAGCTGTTGGGTCCGTGTCACTACAGAGGTGGAGCTGTTATACAGTATGATATTATCAGCATACATCAATGCATTTGTATTTAGTATTCATGCCGGTAGCTCATCCAAAATAATGAAAACAAAAGGAGAGATCCCTGGGGCACCTAACTCAATTTTTGCTACCAGTAATTCCCCCCCCCCCCATATTCACCCACAGTGGCCTGTTAGTTAAATATCTTCTGAACCAATCTCTAGGAAATTCTGTTACACCAAGGTTCTCCAGCCTCCTGAGCAGCAGGGAATGGTTTGCCAGGTCAAATACCTTGGACAGGTCCATGAACACAGCACCAGTGAGTTCAATCCATCCATTGCCCCACTGATATGGTCCACGAACCTGGCCAAGGCAGTGCCCATGCCACGATACTTACAAAAACCATGCTGCTCAGGAGACTGGAGACTACTAAACTATAAATGATCAGTAAGCTGTTGGTTTTCAATTTTCTCCAGCAGTGTACCTAAAGAAGGAAACAGGGATACTGGCCCATAATTATCCATGTCACTGGTACAACCCTCTTATAAATTGAGGTAATTATCATTTCCTTCCAAGTATTAGGAAATTGACCTGTAATTAATGATAAATTAAGTATTTTTGTTAGTGGCCAATAGATATGCAAAGCAACCATTTTAAGGAATCGTGACTCAAACAATATCCACCATAACTTTATTAATGGAAATCGGTTTCAAAAGTTTTAACACTTGGGGTGCCTTAATCATACAAAAATAAAATGGTGGGTTTTTTGCTTTATCGTTTTTAACCTGGCAGTCCTGTTTAATATGCATAGAATCAAACTCTTTGGTGAATTTTGTTAAATCTATAAACTTATTTAGAAATGTTTCTCCTATTACTAAGGGGTCACTTATTGTGTCACCTTTGTTGCACATAATATTTTCAATTTGATTAATTTCAGTATCAATCAGAAATTTTATGGACTCCCAAAACTTTTGTGGATTCCCTAGGTTTTTATGTTGTTGGTTCTGATAATAATCAGACTTTAGTTTCCTAAGTTTAGCCTTACATTCATTTCTCAATCTTCTATGTGTATTTAAAGCAGCTTCTGTGTTGGACAATTTATAACTGTTCCAGGCGTTATTGTGCCTTTTCATTAGATCACATAAATCAGGGAGATCGTCACTAACTGTACCTCTTACCCTTCATTTAGTTTTGAAATATATTTGTCTTGTAGCTCCTAAAGAGATATAGTAAAGTAATCAACAGCTGCATCTGTGTCAGAATTTGTTTCCAGAAATGACTAGTCTATGAACTGTAAATCTCTTGATAATCCCTCAGGAATGACACTACTGAATTTTCTAAACGTTATAAATCTAGCTGGTGGTTTAACTCATTTGCACCTCCATGTACAAAATATACCCAAATGTTCATTCACTACATCAGGTAGTGTACCAAACCTTCTAACCCTAGTTGGATTATTTATAAGCAGCCATTCCAAAATTGTGTGGTTACCACTAATATTATTTAATCTTGTGTATGAATTAATTGGCTGGATAGCCAACATTTGTAATGAGGATTCATAGAAACATAGTAACATAGGAACATAGAAGTTGACGGTGGATAACGACCGCAAGACCAATCAAGTCTTCCCATTTCTTTCTACCTATGAATGTGCCATTGGCCTGCTCTATCCATGGCCTACTAATTCATACCATCTATATTGCTCCCCTTCATGCCTATCCCATGCCTCTTAGAAGCCCTGCACTGTATTCATATCCACTACTTTCTGAGGTAGGCCATTCCATGCATCCACCACACTTTCATGAAAAAAGAACTTCCTCACATTACCCCTAATCGGCCTCTCTAATCTCAGCGGAGTCCTCTTGTCCTGCTATTTTCTTATATTGAAACATGTTAGACTCTTTCACCTTATTAATGCTCTTAATGTGTTTGAATGTTTCACGATCCATATCACCCTCCCTCCTTTGCTCTAGGGTATACATATTGAGCTCTGTTAATCGTCCATATGTTTTCTGAATGCAGTCACAGCACCATTTAGATGCCCTTCTCTGGACTGCCTCAGTTTAGTTAATGTCCTTGAGAAGAGTAGTGGCTCTATACACTGCACACAGTACTCCAGATGGGACCTAACCAGTGTCTTGCAAAGAGGGACTATTGCACTACTCTTCTGACTTGTGATACCTCTACTAATACACCACAACATCCCTGAGCATCTTACCGCTATTTAGTCATCTGTTGGATGATTTCAGGTCATGGTGATGATATTCCCCAAGTCTTTCTTCCTTGTGACTGCCAGCAGCTCCCTACCAGCCTGTAGGTGACTTCAGGGTTTCTCTTCCCTGTGTGCATGATCTTGCACTTCTTTGCATTAAACACCAGTTGCCACTCTTCCGACCATTTTGCCAGTTTATCCAGATCTCTTCTCATTCTGCCCAATTCCATCTGGGTCATCTACTCATGTTGCAGATCTTTGGTGTCATCTGCAAACAGACAACCTTCCTCCAGTCCATCTGCAAGGTCACTGATGAAAATATTGAAGGAGGATTGACCCCAGGACTGATCCCTGAAATTCCCACTTGTGACTTGCATCTCTTCTGACTGTATGTTAACCACCACTCTCTAGTTTCTGTCTGTCAACCAGTTTGCTACGCAGCGACCAACTTCCGACCCCACCCTGAACCTACCTAGCTTATTAATCAATCTTCTGGGAACAGTATCAAAGCTTGCTGAAGTCACAGAAAACATCAACTGCCATCCTTGGTCCACCACTCCAGTTACCCAGTCAAAGAAATCTATGATTAGTTTGACAGGACCTTCCTTGTAAACCAACCGCTTTCTTGGATCACAACCTGGATTCCTTTCCTTAAGAAGCACCTTTATAATCTTGCCCACTACTGAGGGTAAGACTGACTGGTCTGTAGTTCCCTGCCTCCTCCCTGCTAACACTCTTGTGGGCGGGATCACAAACCCTTCTCCAGTCTTCTGAAACCTCTCCTGTGCTCAGAGACTCACTAAACAGTTTTGATAATGGCTCTGCTAGTTCCAACCTTAGCTCCTTTAGTACCCTGGAATGTATGCCATCAGGTCCATTGCCTTGTCCACCCTGAGGCTTATCGAGCTCTTTTAGGACCCTTTCTTTGAAGGACTCGCACCACCTCCTTCCCCTGTGTCCATGGTGCTGAGCTGTGGGCCCGCCCTACCTTCTCTTCAGTAAATACTGAGCAGAAGTTGCTATTTAGGATAGATGCTTTACGTGGTCCTCCTCCTCCTCACACACCCCCTTATCTCCTTTGATTTTAGCAATACCCCCTCTGGACTTTCTCCTTTCACTAATGTATCTATAGAAAGTCTTGTCACCTTCTTTTACTGTTTGTGCTAGTGTTTCCTCGGTTTGGGCATTTGCCTACCTCACTGCCTTCCCTGCTTCCCTTAGGAAAGTTTGGTATGCCTCCCTATCTTCATCCCACTGAGTTCCCTTATATTTCCTGAAGGCCTGCCTTTTGGCTCTGATCTTTTCTGCTACTGTTTTTAAGAACCAAAGTGGTTTCCTTCTTCTTTTGCACTTCCTTTTCTCTCTAACACAATGGGATGTTGCTTCAAGTATTGCATCCTTAATGCTTGCCCACTTTGCTGTACCCCTCACCTGTATTTCTTTTGCCAGGGCTAGCTTAACTCTGTTGGCCATCTTATCAAAGTCAGCTTCTCTGAAGTCCCATATTTTGCCTTGGAATGGGATGATTTAGTTCTAGTGGCCAAATTGAACCAGGTGACCTTCTACCTGGAAATCTGTGATCCTTTCCCGTTAGACAGTACTAGATCTAGGATAGCCCTATCTCTTGTGGGTTGTTGTACCAGTTGTTTGAAGCCATCCCCTGCAGGGAATCCACCATGTGTCTAGTTCTGGAAGATGTTTCTGCTGGTATTGACCAATCTGTATCTGGCATGTTGAAGTCTCCCATTATCAGAACCACCCCTTTAGCTGTCATGTTTTGTATATCTTCTAATAGTAATGTGTCTATGTCCTCCCCCTGGTTTGGGGGTCTATTGACAGCCCCAGTTTGTATGGCTGTCCTATTTCCTGTTTCCAGGGTGACCTACAGTTCTTCTGGCTCCTTATGTGTATTCTGAATTTCTGTAGCTTTGATATTTTCATTGACATACAGGGTCACTCCACCCCCCTCCCTTTTTGCACCTCGCTCTCTTCTGAACAGTACATAGCCAGGTACTGAAGTCTCCCAAGTGTGGTTACTGATAAACCATGTCTCACTAATTGCTACTATGTCCAGTTTAGCCTCTGTCATTATTGCCTGCAGGTCTGGGATCTTGTTTCCCAGACTACGAGCATTTCTGTATATGATTTTCCATTGGCCAGATTTTGGTGTGTTAGTTGTTGGGTGAGGTTTGGCATTTCTCTTGTGCATTGTATAGGGAAACAGACCCTTTTCCTTACCTGGTGATGCAAATGAACTGCAAACATGCTGAACTCCTTTTTGACCACTAGCTGAGGGGGAAGGGGTGTTTTTCCCCTTTGACATATGGGGTGCTGCACCCCCTCCCCATTTGCTAGTTTAAATATTCTGCAAAGACATCAAACTTCTGCCCCAATGCACTGACTCCCTCCTTAGTCAGATGCAGTCAATCAAATGTAAAGAACTTTCGCTCCCAAAACTGTTGTCCGTTCCCTACAAATTTGTGTCCTTTTTCCTGGCACCATCCTTTGAGCCACATGTTTAGCTCCCCTATCTCCCTTTCTCTGTCCTTCTGTCCATCTGCCCCCCTCTCCCAGACTGGCAGGATCTCAGAGAAGGAGATGCGGATGAAATGGACAATAGATTTGTCACCCAGCCTGGTCAGGTGTTCCTTGGTCTCCACAACTGACTGGCTGGCGAGATCATTAGTCCCTATGTGTACCAGGACATCAATGTTTTCTCCTGCTTCCTGAACAATTTTAGTAATTTCGTCAGTGTCTCTCCATGCTGATGTACCTGGGAGACATCTGAGCATTATCCCTGACTGGAGATGGGTATCAACTCCCTGAATCATGGAGTCTCCTATGATCAGAAGTTTTTTTTTATTTCATTTTTGCTTTTTTGTTTTGGTTCCTGTTTTGGGATTCAATTTCAGTATTTGCTGCAGGGTTCCAAGCAATGTTAAAATCCCCCAGGATCAGTATATCACCCTTATTTTGCAAGGAGCCATGGTAAAAAACAAAATCCTTTAACCCATGTCTACCTGCCTTTGGGGGGGGGGGTTGCATAATGTACAGAATTTCAATTTATAGCAGCCACCCAAAAATAACTTTAATAGCAACCATTCACTAACAGTACATGAGCTGAAGACTGGAATTACTTCCCTCAATTGCAAATGTTCTTTATAATACAGTAGAATACCCTCTCCCTTTTTCTTTCCAGGACAATCTTTCTTATACATCTTATATCCATTCATAGCATACAAATTATATTTGTTATGTGGTTTAAGCCAAGTCTCAGTCAGGCTAAGTATATCTGGGTCATGCTGAACTATCCAGGCCTCAATCTCATGTTTTTTGATACTAGGTTCCGAGTATGTAAATAGGCAAATCTTAGCCCTCCTTTGTCCAGATACAGTATTTCTACTTGGTGCTCTAGCATAAGACATACAACCCAAATTTGTTCCAACTTTCCCAGACAATAACAGTATTAGCCAGGCGAGATTGATAACACAGAAATATGAGTTAATGGCATTTTAATTATAGGATATAAACCGTTTCCCATGTTGTAGACTGCCTTTTTCTTTCTTTAAGCTACCAAAACACTTTAATAAATCTGGCATTGCTGAAGCTGTTATTAAGTTGGAGTAATAAAGTTTTCCTCCAACTTACCAAAAGATCTTGTTTCATTCAAGACATTTAGTACATACATCAGACCACAATCAAATAATACAAAACATAAAAAGCAGAGAACAATATTAACTTCTGTCCCTCCGTTATAAAATTTGTATAAAAACAAGCAGCATAAAAATAAACCATACTATCATTAGGGTAAACTACTCTCGATATAATATGTTAACTTATTAAAATATCCATTTGCTGGACACGCTGAGACAGTACTTGCTTTTCTCCTAGAAGTGGCACTCATGCCACTCACACTCGTACACAATGCTCACACTGTGTTGCAGCACAGTTTTAAGGAGCTGTCTCCCCTCCCACTGAGGTGTTCCTGTTCTTGATTGGCTCACTGCCGAGCCCTCTCACAGCTGCAGGTACTTCAAACCACAGGCACAATTAGCATCCCAGAATAATGTAGGTATAAAGCAACATACAATTCATGCAGCAGTCAGCCTAAGCAGCACAGTTCAGGAAGGAGCAGTAAGCAGATTCAGATGGGACACATCTACTGGCAGCGATGAAGTGGCTGAGTGCAGCAAGTGTTCTTGCCAGGATAGGATATTGGCAACCATCTCTTCTCCCATCCCAGTGTTAATGCAGTTCCTGGGCTATCTACCCTAGCCTCTGCTAAGGGTCAAGTGAGCACCAGATGCCACATCCTTCCCTCTCCCAGAGGAGGAGAGCAGTCCCTCTGACACTTGATCCTCCTCTTTCTGGCAGACCTCCCGATGTCCTGAGTTCTTTGGTAGTGCTACCACTCTAGCGGTGGATCATCCTGCTGTACTGTAACATATAAATCAGTATACCAAGTGGTCCACTGAAAGGTCTGTGGGTCCACTGGATTTTGTAAGGCAATCTTAAATAGTGTTAGTGACTCAGTATTAGCATGCTCACCTCTGGGGCTGGAGGATAGAAGGTCATGGGTTCTAGCCCCACACAAGGTATTTGGAGTAATGTACAGTACATAATGAACAATCTTGTGCAGTAAGAGAGGGTGCATCACTGGTGAGGTGCTGTCCTTTGGATGAGACATTAAACTGAAGTCCCTTTTGTCATGTCTGGTCGATGTTCTAGGTAGAAGTTAAAGATGGCATGGCATTTACCGAAGAAATTGTCTAGCCATACACATACCACTGCAGAATACGAAGAAGAATCTAATCCTTATCACAGTATACATTCTCCCCAGAAAGCAACACAGTGGGCTCAACGCTTTCACCATGCACTATAAATAAGTGAGTCAGAACTGGGAAACTATAGCAGTAGGAGGCTTTAATATCAACTGGGCTGCAAAATCAAGCTCCAGTTTCAAGGACCACATTCACTGTCTGTACCTCACCCAAACTGTCTCAGAAGGCACCAGAACTAACGACAAAACTTGAACAAATACCCTCATAGACTGGGTTCTAACTACCCACCGAGACAGACTAAAGGTAGTCACTGTGATGCCTGAATCCCTGAGTGACCACTATCCTACTGTGAGCAAATAGTCCACCAAACTTGACCAGTCACCCCAAAATTACCTTCAGTAGGTTATTCCACAAAGGGACACTGAATGCTTTCAAAGTGCACCTGGCCAAGTTAAACTGGAGCCAGCTGGACTCCACCCCTAAAATAGACACAGCTCTAGGCAACTTCATAGCCGAGTTCAATGCAATCGCAGACAAATATGCCCCATTCAGAAAGAGAGTCATTAGAGGGGACTCTGCCAACTGGGTTACACTGTCATTGCTCAAGCAAATGAGGGACAGGGATAATCTAGGGCACAAAGCCAAGAAATCTGGCAGGCAGGCACATTGGTAGGAGTACAGGGCAGCAAGGAACAGGTACACCAAGAACATCAGACTGGAAAAAGCCAATTTCTATAAGGAGCAGCAAACTAACTGCTGGGGTAAGGAAAAGGCATTTTGGGATTTCCTAAAGGACCTTATGGGCAGGAGTGACAAATCGTCCCCAGCAATGCTCAGTGTAAATGGATTCATCATACTCGACCCCACTAAGATAGCAAACACGTTCAACACAGCCTTCATTAACCTCAGTGCAGTTCTCCCTCCAGAGCACAAAACCACAGCCATCTCAACCAAACATGACAACACACAAAGGGACCAGTTCTACTTCAAAACTGTCTCTGTAAAGGATACAGTCAGCTATGTTACGTGTGTACAAGGGAAAACAAGGATAGGAAGTAATACGCTTGACATGAAACTCTTTACCCTAGTCCTCGATGAACTCGCCATTCCATTGACCAAACTTTTTAATCTCTTCCCCTAGGATACTCACAATTCTCCACTGTCTGGAAAAGTGCCTTGGTCACTCCAGTCCTCAAAGGTGGAGACCGCACCTCAGTCGCAAACTACAGTCCAATATCCCTGTGGTTGCTGCAGGCTGCCTTTGGGAATCGCTCCTGGTGCATCTTTTGGTGCAAGAGCACTATGCCCCATTCATTGTGGCACAAGACCCTTGTACCATTCCAGGAGCTTTGAGAATCGGGCCCAAAGACATAAATTGAACAGTACTGTTATAGTGTGAAAGGTGGCCAGTGACTTTAACTGGAGATACTGCTTTTTTTCCTGGACATTTCCTGTCTCCCCCCCACCCCCCGATGAGTGCATGACAAATGCCAGGAGTATTTACTTTTTATATGGGACTTTTCTCATTTTGAATTGACTTTACGGAATGTCTCTTTTTGCTGTTGTTTTTTAAATTTTGGCTGAGTGTGTGGTGTTTGAGTGATCTTTCTCAGTTTAGTAGAGCCTCGTGTGTAGCTATCACTTTTTAGCATATTCATCCTGCAGACTGTGGCAGCTCTGGATTTTGGAGATTGGATGCAGGGCTGCAATAGGATATACATCACATGGCAACAGCAAGAGCTGATGGAAGATTCAAAGGGAGCAGGTGAAGGCAGCGAGGCGAAGGGTCATAAGATGCCAGAGCATATGATGGGGATGTCCCCACCAGGCTGACATCCCTCTGATCCAAGTTAGTCTAAATGTGAGGAGTGAACGAGGCAGCACAGCCCCTCTAGTGAGGGTAGGTTTGTCAATGACAGGTCAATGGTTAATAAGACAGCTAAGAGGTAGGAAGCTCAGTTTTGTGGAGCTGGCTCCACCAGTGTCCTAGTGGTCCATCACTGTTGCCTAAAGCACAGGGGTGCTGGAGTTGCCATGGTTTATAAATCAGGCCTTTAATGTACAATGTGGGGACACTAGACACCAGGAGATGTTTGGGGGTTTGTGATGATTCTGCCCGCATCTGGCTTTACGGTCCACTGACCACCAGGGAGATATTTGGGTTGGTTACATTCTGCCCGCGATCGGGCACTAGGGGGTCTATACACTGTCGCCCGCGATCGGGCTTCGCACGTGGGGTGTGTTACGCGTACCTGTAATGCCCGCACTGTTGCATTAGGCGCCGGTCCTCGACGGCTGCCTGCCGGCAGGGTGGGCCAGGCGCAAGTCTCGGGATCGGGCGACCTACATGCAAATGGCATGCAACAATATAGAATAGATGCAATGGCCTCTCAATTGTATAAATTATGGGCTCCATTTGCATGTCACCTTTGAATATCGGAATGTGCACATGGCGAATGGTACTTGGCGCCACCGCAAGTTTAATGCTCATCTCTGGCAACTTGCGGTGGCGCAAGTTCCTGATTGCGCCATGCGCAAGTGTTGTGAGTTGGGGAGTGATTCAAAGGAGTTGCACAGCTGCTAACCCTTTGAATATCACTCCGCCACACCCCCGCGCAACTATTTTGAGCAGCGCAAGGGCTTGTGCCTCAGAATGGCGCAGTTTGAATATCCAGGCCAGAATTCAGTCTGCTCGAGCAAATAAATGCTGCTGGGTGAACGAGTATGTCTGTTAGCGGCTACTGTAATCTGTGTTTTTTTTTCTTTCAGTTTTATGAAAGCTCTACACTGGTGGTAAGGGGCAATGAACAAACAAACAGGTACGAAGTAGGAAGATCATTTTGGCATTTGGAAAGTGGGGGATGTTGTATAGATGGCTATTTCTTTTTAGTTGGTGCCACTGCTGCCCTGGTTGGAGATCTGCTTAGGTTGGCACGGAGCTGTGGGATGGGGCTGTAGGTTTGTTTTTTCAGAGGATGTTGTCAAGCACAATGATATTTTTGTGTGTTGTGGCTAACCTTGGCAGAATTTGTGCCGGTTGGTACAATACATGCTGATAAGGACATGGCTAAAACTAGGTTTTAGCCAATCAGGAGTCTGGAATATTTTAGCCCATTTTATAAGCCTGGATAATTATAATAATCATAATACAGGTTGCACAGGATCAGATGACTTGTTGATGGAAGTCACAAGTAATGAAGCTACCAAAAAACAAATCCTTACAGTAGATGACTCTGTTATTAAATGTACAGATCACTTTACAGCTACGGTGAATAAAGATCAGGTAATAAATAAATAGCCTCCTTGGAGCAGGAATTATTGACATCATTGATTGCCTACCTCAATTAATGATTCACGCCAGAACTAACAACATTAAACTCATGTCAGAGGAAAGCATTTTTAATGGGTTTAAGTCAAAATACACATAATTAAAGGATAAAAATGTTGGAGTTATCCTTTCTGAAATACTCCCTGTACCTTGAGCATCCTATAAACACAGCAGAAAGATTTTGAAAATAAACAACTGGCTTATGCAGTGGTGGCTCTTCAAAAATATAGAATGCATTAAAACCTGGGAATTATACACAGAAAAAAAAAATCCCATTTTAGTTGAGATGGGCTCCATTTAAATAGGAAGGGGAGTCAGCTTTTAGGGAACATCTTTATGACAGCTATTGCTAAACATTTAAACTAAGCAGCAAGGGGGTGGTGATGTCATTTCTCCAAAAGGAGTAGTACAGTTATAATTTGCAAAAACATATGTTGTGTAGAGTGTTTTAATTTATGTGTGTAGTCCTAGTATGTGCTTTCCTCTGGCTGCTGTTAAGAGTTTTTTCTAAATTAGTCTGCTAGTTTTATGGTAGTTTTATGGCCCCTGAGGATCTCCATCTCAACACGTTTTATTGTACTTCTTCTTGTTCATACAATGGCTTTTGTCCCATGTGACAGTGATGTATCCAGGGACAATGGATTCAGCAAGCACTGGCTTAGAGTCAATTTTACAACAGCAGAACTGTGATATTAAGTAATGTTCTTTATCCTGTGAGCACTAATTGCTACATTTACAGCTTAGAAAATACTTGAGTGTTAATGGAGTGGGTTATTCTGTAAGAAAATGAAGTCCAGGGTGAATAGGTTCCTTTCTTGGTTTAAAGTATGATTCAGCTTGGGGGCTGGTGGGTGAAAGTCTCCAAAGTAGGAATAGATAAGCCAGCCACTCCAAATAAATTTTAAATATAGTTGAAGTTTATTTCAATATTTCTGATAAACATAGATCCTCAATATCCAACATTTCACCTAGATTTAAGCTTCTTCAGGGGAGTGGAACTGTTAGACTAAGATATTAAAAACATTTTTAGTACAACACACACACACACACACACACACATATATATATATATATATATATATGATATTTTTCAAGATATTGTCATTTTAACTTTTTATATAAGGTATATTTCTTATAATAGATATACAGTGCATGGGTTTCCTGCCATATATCTATTCTGTTCAATTGCTGGTTCAGTATCTTATGACATTTTTTGTAAAGAAACTTTTAATACTGCAGCTTAAAAACAGTTCAGGATGCAAAGCTATCAGCAGAGCTTTAGTGCCCTCTACTGGTCCTTGTCAGCTTAACATCCCTCTGAGGCTGTTCCCTGCTATCAGGACATCACAGTCCCATTTAGTACAATATATTTTTTTCATCCACAGGCTGGGTGTCCTCACAGCACCCAGGGTGTTGACTAATCCCCACTATCCACACACCCTGGAGTGGGTTATTCTCAGAGCCCCTGTGTAGGAACAGCTTACCACTAGTGTATTTTTCACAAGGACCTTTCCTAATCAGAGGGTCTGAGTCTCATTTTGTGCTTTTAGCTTACCTTTGAGTCTATATGCTAATGTTTTAAACTTATTTTGCCCAGACTACAAAAATAAAAGCTAATGAGGAATGTGCAGTGTGACACACCAGTGTAGTCACGGTTAGCTTTACGCTGACCTAAAATGGTCCAGTCCTTCTGCCCACCGGCTACTAGCCTTCGGCTCCCTACTAGATGGTATAACCAGATCAGGTCTCCCCAAATCTCTCACCTCCTTGTTACACTCCCAAACCCCCTCCTATGGTCTCCGATCCAATGACTATGCCTCTCTCCATCCCTAGATGCAAAATCACTATGGTTGCACATGCTTTCTCTTACTCTGCACCTAAGTACTGGAATTCTATCCCTCAAACTACTCACCTAGCTCCCACCCATGCAAGTTTCAAGAAACTCCACTGTGAACATCTACTGGCCTCAAATCCCTACGCATGCTTCCATCCACCCTAGCCCATTCCACTCCTTCCACCCTGTTCTTTCCTGCATTCGCATTCTTCCCTCTCACCCCCTTTTTCACCTTGTCTCCCACCCCTCCCTCCCCTCCCCCCTCTCTCTTGTTTCCTCTCTCTCAATATTGCATCACATGATGGCACTTACTGTTGTTCTGCACTTTCCTGACAGCTTCAATGCAGACCTGTTGACACTTGTTTTGTTTAGTTTTACTTTTCCTAGCTGTACTGTCTATATTGTTTAACATTGTCTAATCTCTGTATAACAATCCAGTTGATAATATTGTTTGCATTGCAGATAATCCCATTGTCTACCTCTCCCTTGTGCTGCGTCACATTGTACTGATCATGTATTTTTCACTTGTATGCTCCTGGGTCGTGCCTGAAAATAGGCATCTCTATGTCTAGTGCACCCACCCAGTTACCCAAAGCAAATAAATAAATTCAAGCACACAAGTGAGTTAAAATAAATAATGTACAATTCATGTTTTAACATAAAAACACTATAATTTAAGTCAGAGCAAGAATGTGAAAAGGTGTATAAAGGAATAATAAACAAGTTATTTACAGTAATTGAAATTCATTTTTTACATATAGGATGGCTACAAAGTCATAAACCCTAACAAAATGGGTTAAAATACACAAAGCCATAAGGTGTGTCAACATAATACATTTGTAAATAAATGTATTATAGAAACGTCCCGAAAATGACTACATTAACTTACTTTAAATATATTATTTAACAGAAATCTCAATCTGCCAATAACTTAGACAATTAAGAAAGAACACTGACTTTAATACAAACAACAGGTATATAGTATATGGTCAGGGCTTATTGTGTATGGAAAACAAAGGTTTTCCAAATCTTGTTGTAGGACAGTTCAAAGGTCAAAAAAGTTGTTTTACTATCGCTCTGATGTCACAGCGATAGTATAACAACTTTTCCCCCTTGAGCTCCTACCTGATTGGTGGAAACAGGCAGAGATTTCAAAAATACATACAAAAATGGCAGACTCATTTAGTGAGCGGTCTGGGGAGCAGACATTGTGGACACAGACTACCACAATCGGGTCAGTCAGTCAAAAATATCAATTTGCTGTTTTTTTTTTTTTTTTAACAAAATGGCCCAGTTTCGGTAGAAGCAGAGTGGGACTATGTCAAGGAGCGCGGATGTGACCGAAACATGAGTGCGTAATTGCAGTTAGGAGGAAGACCGTTGTCTTAGAGAAAGGGACTCAAGCGAGGAGGAGTGCAGTAGCGTGAACAAGGTATGAACCTTGTATCTATTTTGGGGAACCATATACTATAGAAAACAGTGGATGGTCGCCCATCCACAATGAAGTCTGTGTTTCCATCTTGGGAGTTGATGCCAGAGACCTCTGGAGTTTCGCTCTCGAGGTCTCTATGACATCATCAATTCCCTTGATGGAAACACAGTCTCGTTGTGGATGGTCGCCCATCCACTATTCTGTATGTGACATACAGGAACTGATGGCATCTTCTACATGCATTTTGAATGTGTAAAATAATGATGAACATAAAATGTTTGAAATGTTTTGAAATATATTACTTATGACCTGCAGGACTTCTAAACAAGTAAAGATGTTAGAAAAATATAAGAGAAAGGTTATTAAAAATACATTGCACAAAATGGGATTGTGATGTCCTGAGAGGGAACAGCCTCATAGGGATGTTAAGCTGACAGACACCATCAGAGGGCACTACACCCCTGCTGATAGCTTTGTATCCTAGTAGCAACCCAACCCCACAGCAAGTTATTGTGGTTATTGAGGGATTAATCAACACCCTGGGTGTGTTGGGAGGAACAAGGCCACAGGCAGAGTGTTCTCACAGCACCCTGGGTGTTGATTAATCCCCAAAAACCACACCCTTGAATGAGTTATTGTGCTTATAAAGTGGGGTTACCCCACTGTTAAAAAATGAACAGAAAGTTATGTAAAATTATGAAAAACTCTGGATTTTTAGATGTATCCTTCCTCCTCACAAAGCAATCCCACCATTGCAATGCCCCTGAAGAGCACAGTGTCACTGTGTGGACACAGGTCATCTCTGGTAAATCGAGCTCTGTGACATACACACACGCACGCATGCACACACACACACACATGGTAGGAAACACGGTGTGGTTAACTGTTTGCTTCTAATTCCTCCACAACAACAATGCTGCAGACCCCATCCCCAATTACTCAGTACTCTGAGACAGGCAATCCAGTCACCTGCTCCATCACTTCAACACCTGTATAGTACTGTATCACTATCCCCCACACAGCAAGACATGCGGTAACTGTCACTCACTGAAAGCAATGTGCAGGTCTCCAGTTTCACTTGCCACTTTCTCATCTGTGCATGCATGCAAACAGCACTCGTTTGACCTGAACGGCTGCTTTGCTGCATCAGAGCATCATGAGTTTGCCACCGGTGGAAAGTAATACTATGTGCAGATATCTGCTGCATGGTGAAACTAGTGACCAGTGCAGATCTCAGCACCAGACTTACACACGGTGCTGTGCTCAGACAGGGAGTGGACATTATGGGAGTGAGGGTGACACTCTTCAGCTGGACTATGAACGGTGCATGCTTTCCACTATCACAGACCCACATAAGGCACTGCACCCACACAAGGCACGGCAGCCACCAAGAAACATAGGAGAAGCAGGAGAACAGGGTGACATTTGTGGCTGTCTGTTGAGAGACATTGCCACAGCCAGGATCCGGGTAAGGCGCTCTGCACGACCATATGTGCACTTTGTGGCTCCCACAATGTCTGTCTTTCTCTCTCTCCCAGCAACAGTGTACCATGTGTCTTGACAGTCAGTGGCTGGGGTGGGGGATGCAGTCCATCATCGGGAGGGGACACTGTGACTGTGTCCCCTCCCAATGTTCCACTGTGGTGGCGACATGAGGATGTGTCTGTTCAGGTAGCAGGTGAGGAGTAAGCCAGCAAGTGGGCTCACATGTTGGGGCAGGGGCACAGTGCTGGCTGCATATGTCAATTCCCTTCTGCCACACCGACCACAGGACAACATCACGCAGAGTGACACAGGCACTGAACTCCGTGGTGCCTGCTCTCTCAGTACACGTGACAAGGTACCATGCCAGAAGTCAGACAGCCACACACACTCGGACAAGTGAGCACTTTCTCGCCCCAATTACTGTCTGCCCACTTGTCCAAGATCCACTGGGAAAGTGGGTGGGGTGGCTTACACTGTGGCGTTGCCAAACCTACTCACTGCCCAACACACAGAAACTGTGAGAACTGGGCACTGGCTTTGCTGAGTGTGTGCTCAGTTGTATGAGATCTGCAGGGCGGGTGGGTGGGTTTTACTGTACCACTCGCTAAGATGCAAGACAAGAAGAAAACATTACTTACCACAGTAATCTCATTTCTTCCAAGGGAATCTTATGTATTCTGACATATACAGTATTGCCCTTCCATTGTACTGCCCTGGAGCCGAAATGGTCAACTGAACCCATGCTAATGATGGAACATTAGGGCTCAAGCTTGATTTTCAAACCACTGTCCCTGGTCAACATTCTGCAGCTGTCAGATTCCTACAGAGCAAAAACTAATGACAAGCTAAGCTATAATGATAATAATAATAAAATAATAATAATAATAATAATCTAACAATAATAACCCTTTAACAACTATTCCTTTTTTTAATTTTCTAGTCAAAAGTGTGGGCTGGTTAAGACTCAAGTCACTAAGCCCAAAAACAGAAATTGCCCATAGGGCTGAACAGCAGACAGCTGTGTTGCAGTGCCCACATGTTCTAGTAGGGGAGGAAGGGTGGGAGCTCAAAATACAGTAAGATTCCCTTGGAAGAAACAAGATTACTGTGGTAAGAATTTTTTTCTTCAAATCCCAGGAAGTCTTGCTGTATTCTGACATATGCAGACTACCTAAGCAGTACCTTTGGAGGAGGGTATAGAGAACCTATTTAGGAAACATGGTCTGCAGTACTGCTGTGCCAAACCTGGCATCACTTCTGGTCTGAGTATCCAGGCTGTAGTGTTTGGCAAAGATGTGAACTGTTTTCCAGGTAGCTGCTCTGCAGATTTCTAGCAGAGGGATATCTCTTGCAGCTGCTATTGAAGCAGCCATATCCCTTGTAGAGTGGGCCCTGAGACCTACTGGATGCTCTCTGCCTACTTTGCTGTAGCAAAATCAGATAAAGTCAACAATCCAGTGGGAAATGGTCCTTTCTGAGGTGGGTTTGCCTTTGCCCACCTCTCCACAGGTCAGGAAAAGCTGTATCCTATCCTGCCTGTGCCCTTTTGTGTGATCCAAGTAGTAGCTTATAGCTCTCTTGACATCCAGACTATGTAGCCTTCTCTCTCCAGAGGTGAAATGGTCAGTAAAGAAGACTGGCAAGGTCGTGGACTGGTTAAGGTAGAAGTCTGATACTATCTTAGGGAGAAATTTCCTATTGGTCCTCATGTAACTCCTAGGTGGCGCTATCCCCAGGGCTGTTACCTCTGCCTGCATGGCTAGTAGCAGGTTAAGGGGCCTGAGTTCTGAAACAGGTGCCTCCACCCAGAGGTCAGGGGTGGTAGTGGTCAAGCTAACCTGGGCAGAGCCCTCTGGGACACTGTAACCCCCCTCTTTCCTTACTAGTGCCCGGAACAATACACAATAATCACTTTCACAATACCCCTGATACACCACACAAGTACCCACACTGTTTGCACTTACCACCAGAGCTTTCCTCTGGCCTGGCTCTGGGGACCCCCTGTAAAACAAGGTTATACACAGAAAATAACAGCAGTACTGTATTCTTGCACAAACAGGAACCATAGTCAGAGTAAATGGAAAAAAAGTGTTAGATCTGATTTATTTAAGGGACTTGAACAAGGGAGGGGGCGTAATCAGGTTAATTTGCTTAAAGACTGTATCAATCAAACAGTTATGCATGCACTTCAGGGTTCATAGACAGTTACACACTCTGGGTATCCAGCTGGAGAATGGTGGGCTAGCCAGTGACACTGCAGCTGGTTGGGGCCCTGTGATGGAAGCAAACAACATGCACAACACACACTATTTGTAATCCGGAGCTGGAGGGCTCAGTTCGTGAAAAGAAAACCACAAGATAATCAGATGACACACTTTTAGATTAGGCTGTTGTTGCAGGGAGCTACCCTGATGATTACTCATGATACCCAAGACTGGACACAGGCTGGATGAACATTGAGACAGCAGGTGATTGATCTGGAGTGCCAGGAGAAGCAGGGCCCACACGAATCGCCGAGGCGCCGTTCCCGTTCAAACGTGGAGCAGGGGAATGATCCCCAGGCAGGTCTCTTGTCAGTGGCTTTCTCTGTACAGTGGGGTAGTCTGTCAAGGCCAGTGTGGCAAGGCCCAGGCCGAATGGAGATGAACACGGATTCAGTCCGATTAGGCTGGATAAAACTTCCAGCAAGCAGAACACAGTTCACAGAGTGGGGAACCAAATCACGACCCACTTTCAGTACACAGCACATTTACATGTAAGAAAATTCTACTGTACCAGGCAAACTGCTCTCCGGTCATGATTGCAAAGTCTCTGCACAAACCGGGGATTCAAAAGCAGCTGGAAATCCTGACAGGCCGATCGCATTCAACAAAATCTTCGGTCTTCTTCAGGTATGAGCCTGGTAAAAAAACAGTGGCTTACTTCGTTCTCACAAACTTGGATTTACTCCGAAATAATTCTCTTCTCTTCCTCTCAGGGGCAGCATGCAGACATGCAGGCCACAACTCAGGCCTTTTTACAGAGACTGTCTTGAGCTATTGCTTTTCCAGCTCCTAACTTAGATCTGACTCAAACTGCAGCAAGCCTGGGAATTTCCCCAAGATGCAAAAGGTTTGGTTGGCTGATTCATCTGTCAGTCACAACAGGAGCTCCCCCTTCAGGTGCAAAAAGGCGCCGAAAGCCCCAAACTACAATTCCTACAGATTCTGACTCCAGACAGCTCCTGTAGTCTGGCTCCATTTTAGGTTCCACCAGTACTGATTGGTCCAGTTTGACAGTCTCAGGCCAAAGTGGTGGGGATAAACAAAACAGTCCTTGCTGCAAAGAAGGCAGGTTAGACAAACTACATTATCATTATCACTCTAAATGATTTTCAGCAAATAGTTACATCTTTCAACAGAGCTCCCTCTCAGAATACTTATGACTGCAATCCAGGCAGCTCTTAAAGAGACAGTGCACAGAGGCAATACAGGCACTCCATGGCAATCACATTTAAACTGCTAAAACGCAGAACACCAGACTGGCAGTGAGCATTTAGGCAAGCTCAAGGAAGACTTTTCAGGAACCCCCATTTGTAGGGGGTTACACTCAAAACCACCTTGTTCCTGTGGACTGCTATATATTCTGGCTCTGTGGCCAAGGCCTGTAGCTCATTGATCCTTCTGGCTGAAGTAATGGCTAAATGGCACTGTTTTCCATGTCACATACTTAAGCTCAGCTGACGACAGGGGTTCAAATGGTGGCTGCATCAACTGGCCAATACATATGTTAAGGTCCCATGCAGGAGTGGGTTCCCTATGAGGGGGATGCAAGTGCAGTAGCTCTTTGTAGAACTTTCTGAATACCTGAGTAGCAGCCAGGGATGTTCCCTTTCCAGCAGAGAAGTAAGCAGGTAAGCAGAGACTGCTGCCAAGTGCACTTTCAGGGTGGAGGGCCAAAGGCCTAGAGATTGTAAATGTGTCAGATATTCCAGGATTATTGGCAGATCGGCCTGGAGGTGATCTCTGTGTGTCTGCTCACACCAAATAGAAAATCTCTTCTACTTAGAAGAGTACATTTTTCTGGTGGAAGGTTTCCTAGAAACCCTTTAAAACCTCCAACACCCCTTCTGAGAGGTGTAAGTTGTCACATGCTAAGTCCTCAAGAGCCAGGCTTTGAGTCTGAGGGACTGCAAGTTGGGGTGCAGGACCCTGCCCTGGGAGGATGTCAGCAGGTTGTGCCTCCTGGGTAGGGAGATTGGTTTGGAGATTGCCATGGTCAGCAGCACTGAGTACCAAGGCTGCCTGGCCCACTCTGGAGTAATGAGGATCATAGTTACTGACTTGACCTGAGTTGTTCAGTACCCTGAATAACAAGGGAAATGGTGGGAAGGCATACAGGAACTTCCCTGTCCAATCCATCAGTAGTGCATCTAGTGGCACTGTGCCCACTACTCAAGGCCTGCAACATAACAGAGGAAACTGATGATTGTCTGGGGCTGCAAAGCGGTCCACCTCTGGATTGCCCCATCTTCTGAACACCACCTGTAAGATTTGTCTGTTTAGTGATCATTCATGGTGATTCTGGTTGGTTCTGCTGAGGGCATCTACCAGGACTGTGTCCTTTCCTGGCAGGTGGAGTGCTGAAAGGGATATCCCCAGAGTTTAGGCCAGGTTGCATACCTTCATGGCTTCTGTGCATAGAGGTGAGGATCATGTGCCCCCTTTCTTGTTGATGTAATACATTGTTGTTATATTGTCTGTCCTGACCTGAACTGCCTTGCCCTGCAGCATGGATGTGGAAGACTAAACACCTAGATAAATTGCCCTGAGCTCCAGTAGGTTTATGTGGAGCAGAGATTCCTGCTGGGACCAAGTACCGAGGGAAGTATGCTCTCCCAGGTGGGCACCCCATCCCAGGAGGGAGGCATCTGTTGTCAGAACTGCTGCTGGTGGCATCTGTAGGAAAGGTTTCTGAGGTTGTCCTTTTCCTGCCACCATTGCAGAGCTTGAAGCAGGGTTCTGGTGACTGGTACCATCTTTGACAGGGAATTTGTTCTCTTAGACCAGTGAGCCCTGAGATGGAACTGGATGTCCCTTATCTGGAATCTCGACCCTAATACTGTTGCTGTTGAAGCCGCCTTGTGGCCCAGCAACTGAAGGAAATGCCTTACTGGTCTGGGGGCATGCAGCTGGAAGGATCTTGCTAGTTGCACCAGACTGTCTAACCTACCTTGAGGAAGGAGTGCTCTTCCATTCAGGGTGTTCACTTCTGACCCTATAAACTCCAGGAGCTGAACTGGTGAGAGGACTGACTTTTTCTGGTTTACCAGGAAACCTAGCATACTTAGTGTTTCCTAAATGATGGTCAATGACATTTCCACCTGCTATGGGGACTGACCTACCACCTACCACCAACCAGTCATCCAGGTATGGGAAGACCGTAATCTTTTGTTTTCTTAGATGTGCCACCACCACCGCTGGGCACTTGCTGAACACTCTTGGGGCCGATAACAGATCAAAGGGCATAGCCTTGAACTGGTAGTGCCCTAATGGCAACCTGAACCTTAGGTACTTCCTGTGTGCCAGTCTGACAGGGATATGGAAGTATGCGTCCTTTAGGTCTACGGATGCCAGCTAGTCTCCTCTCCTTAGAGAAGGGAGAATGATAGACAGAGTAACCATCTTGAACTTTGGCTTTGTTAAATGCTTGTTCAAGTGTCTCAGATCTAGAGTGGGTCACCACTCCCCTGTTTTCTTATGAGTGACGAAGTATGTTAAGTAAAGACCCTTTCTCCCTTTGAGACAAAGGGACAGGTTCTACTGCCTGCTCCTGCATGAGCTTGGCTACTTCCTCTTCCAGCAGAAAGATTTCTGATGGCTTGGGAGATCTGAACAGCCATGCTCTCAACTTGGAAAAAATGTGAAGCTGAGGGCAAAGCCCTGGCTCACTACCTCCAGCACCCACTTGTCTGTGGTGATTGAATTTCAAGCCTGGGTGTAGTGAGCCAGCCTGCCTCCTACTGGAAGTAGGGAGGTGACCCTGACAGGATTTGCAGGGAGTCTGTTTTGCCTGGACAGCAGGCTGGTTACTTGGTGTAGCCCTGTTGCCGTCCCTTCTGCCCCGCCTCTAAAATATCCCCTCTGGAGCTAATAAGGAGGCAAAGCTTGTGTCTGGAAGAAAGGCCTGTAATGGGTTCTTCTCCTGCCTCTTCCCTGGAACGTTTGTGGAGTTGCTGCCTTCTCCTTAGCTGTACCACTCTTGTAGGTGACCTTGTAGTCATCCATTTATTTCATGTAGGCTTCGGTTTACTCCCCAAACAGGGAAGTAGGCTTGCAAGAAAAGTCAAGAGCTTTTGTCTGGGTATCTTGAAACAAATTTGTTGTCCTTAACCAAGCAAACCTCCTCAGGGACATTGAGGTAGCCATCTGACTAGCAGCAATGTCATTAGCATCTACTACCATATGAAACTGTTACTTAGAAGCTTCTATGCCCCTTTTTGTTGCCTCTGAAAGATCAGATCCCATAGGGGCAGGGCATGCTTTATCTATTTTCAAGACTGTGTTCCACATACTCCTCTGATTCCTAGCTATGTAAGCCATGTAAGAAGCTTGCCTAATAACTAGGGAAGCTCCCAGGTATGACTTTTTTGCTATGGAGTCCTTCCTTCTGGAGTCTTTCTCAGGTGGGTGTGAAGCCAGAGGAATCCTTGCTTTGTCATAGGCAGCAGCCTGCACCTTCGTGGCTGGGATGTCCAAACAGGAATTCAGCCCCTGATTTGGCTACCTAGTATTTTCTGTCCATCCTCTTGTCCACCGGGGGAATGGATGTAGCTGTCTTTAGAATTGTTGTGGCTTGCTTCATTAAAGATTTACGGATGGGCAACAGAATCCTTTGTGTTGCTGGTGTGGCCTCCAGTACTGCACACAGTACTCCAGATGGGGCCTAACCAGTGTATTGTAAAGTGGGATTATTACCTCCCTCTTCTGACTTGTGATACCCCTACTAATACACCCCAACATCCCCCTAGCCTTACCTACTGCTTTAGTGTTCTGCTTGGATAATTTCAGGTCATCTGTGATGATGATGCCCAAGTCTCTTTCTTCCCTTGTGAATGCCAGCAACTCCCCTCCCAACCTATAGGTGACTTCAGGGTTTTTCTTCCCTATGTGCATGATCTTGCACTTATTTGCATTAAAACCCCATTTGCCACTCTTACAATCATTTTGCCAGTTTATCCAGATCTCTTCTCATTCTACCCACCCCATCTGGTCATCTACTCTGTTGTAGATCATGGTGTCATCTGCAAACAGACAAACCTTATTTGCCAGTCTATCTGCAATGTCATTGATGAAGATATTGAAGAGGACTGGCCCCAGGACTGATCCCTGAGGTACCCCTCTTGTGACTTGCAGCTCTTCTGACTGTATACTGTTTACCACCATTCTCTGTTTTCTGTCTGTCAACCAGTTTGCCACTCAGCTGACCAACTTCTGACCCACCCAAAGCCTACCCAGCTTATTAATTAATCTTCAGCGTGGAACAGTATTGAAAGCTTTGCTGAAGTCAAGGTAGGCAACATCAACTGCTCCCCCTTGGTCCACTACTCTGATTACCCAGTCAAAGAAATCTATGAGATTAGTTTGATAGGACCTTCCTGTTGTAAACCCATGCTGTCTTGGATCCTGTGCTCCTATGGATTCAGGTGTTGCACTAGCCTTTCCTTAAGGAGTGTCTCCATAGTCTTGCCCACTACTGAGGTAAGACTGACTGGTCTGTAGTTCCCTGCCTCCTCCCTGCTACCATTCTTGTGGAGTGAGATCGTATGAGCCCTTCTCCAGTCTTCTGGAACCTCTCCTGTGCTCAGAGACTTACTAAACAGTTCTGATAATGCTCTGCTAGTTCCACCCTTAGCTCCTTTAGCATCCTGGGATGTATGCCATCCGGTCCCATTGCCTTGCCCACCCTGAGCTTAGCGAGCTGTTGTAGGATCCTTTCTTTTGTGAAGGGACTAGTACACACCTCCCTCCCCCCTGTGTCCATGGTGCTGAGCTGTGGGCCTTACCCTACCTTCTCTTCAGTAAATACTGAGTAGAAGTATGTATTTAGGATAGAAGCTTTTCCTTCGTCCTCCTCATACGTCCCCTTATCCCCTTCGATCTTAGCAATACCCACTCTGGACTGTCTTCTTTCACTAATGTATCTATAGAAAGTCTTATCACCTTCTTTTACTGTTCGTGCTAGTATTTCCTCGGTTTGGGCATTTGTCTGCCTTACTGCCTTCCATGCTTCCCTTAGGGAAGTTTGGTATGCCTCCCTATCTTCATCCTGCTGTGTTCTCTTATATTTCCTGAAGGCCAGCATTTGGCTCAGACCTTTTCTGCTACTGTTTTTGAGAACCAAAGTGGTTTACTTCTTCTTTTGCTCTTGCTTTGCTCTCTAACACAATGAGATGTTGCTTCAAGTATTGCATCCTTAATGCTTACCCACTTTGCCTGTACCCCCTCACCTGTATTTCTTTTTGCCAGGGCTAGCTTAACTCTGATGGCCATCTTATCAAAGTCAGCTTCTCTGAAGTCCCATATTTTTGCCTTGGAATGGGATGATTTAGTTCTAGTGGCCAAATTGAACCATACCATGTGATAGTCATTGGCCCCCAGGTGACCTTCTATCTGGAGATCTGTGATCATGTCCCCGTTTGTCAGTACTAGAGCTAGGATAGCCCAGTCTCTTGTGGGTTGTTTTACCAGTTGTTTGAGGCCCTCCCCCTGCAGGGAATCCACTATGTGTCTAGTTCTGGCAGATATTCCTGCTGATATTGACCAATCTGTATCTGGCATGTTGAAGTCTCCCATTATCAGAACCTCCCCTTGATCTGTCATATTTTCTGTATCTTCTAACAGTAATGTGTCTATGTCCTCCCCCTGGTCTGGAGGCCTATAGACAACCCCAGTTCGTATGGCTGTCCCATTTCCTGTTTCCAGGGTGACCCACAGTTCTTCTGGCTCCTTATGTGTATTCTAAATTTCTGTAGTTTTGATATTTTCATTGACATAAAGGGCCACTCCACTCCCCCTTTTTGCACCTCGATCTCTTCTGAACAGTACATAGCTGGGTACTGAAGTCTCCCAAGTGTGGTTACTGGTGAACCATGTCTCGCTAATGGCTACTATGTCCAGTTTAGCCTCTGTCGTTGTTGCCTGCAGGTCTGGGATCTTGTTTCCCAGGCTACGAGCTTTTGTGTACATGATTTTCCACTGGCCAAATTCGAATGTGTTAGTTGTTGGGTGAGGTCCGGCATTTCCCCTGTGTGTCATATGGGGAGCCAGACCTTTAACCTTACCTGGTGATGCAAATGAACTACAAACATGCTGAACTCCTGTTTAATCACTAACTGAGGGGTGAGGGTGTTCTTCCCATTTGACGTAGCACCCCCTCCCCATTTGTTAGTTTAAATATTCTGCAAAAATGTCAAACTTCTGCTCCAATGCACTGACTCCCTCCTTAGTCAGATGCAGTCCATCGAATTAAAAGTACTTTCGCTCCCAAAACTGTTGCCAGTTACCTAAAAAATTTGTGTCCTTTTTCCTGGCACCAGCCTTTGAGCCACATATTTAGCTCCACTAGCTCCTCTTCTCTGACCTTCCGTCCATCTGCCCCCCTCTCTGAGACTGGCAGGATCTTAGAGAAGGAGATGCTGGGTGAAATGGATGACAGTTTGTCACCCAGCCTGGTCAGGTGTTCCTTGGTCTCCACTACTGACCAGCTGGCAAGATCATTAGTCCCTATGTGTACCATGACATTGATGTTTTCTCCTGCTTCCTGCATGATTTTAGCAATGATGTCAGTGTCTCTCCACGCTGATGTATCTGGGAGACCAGCTGGAGGTAGGTGTCAACTCCCTAAATCATGGAGTCACCTATGATTAGAAGTGTTTTTTATTTCCTTTTTCCTTTTTTTGTTTTGGTTCCTGTTTTGGGTGAGTTTTGTTGTGCTAGCTCCTGTGTTGCAATGTCCCTGCTCTGCAGTGTCCTCTGCCCCTTTGTTTGATTTCAGAGATACAGGCAGATACATGTTTATCAGAAATATTGACATAAATTTGAACTGTATTTGAAATTTACTTGGAGTGGTTGGATTATCTAGTTCTATTTTATTCTGTAGGAAAACACCCAGAGTCTTTACTAATTCTAACACTGATGATTTGGGGTGATTTGTGTGCTTTTTATGCCTATGTGTAATTTGATGAAATGAAAGGTTTTAAAAGCAAAACATTTACTCCTGCTGGCTAGACCTGATACACACATAGAAAACAAAAATGTTCAATCAGAGCTATTCATTGGAGGCCAGAACACCAGGCTTCTATCTCTAGTACTTGCTGTATTAATGGTTGTGGTTGTATCACTGTTACATGGGACAGGGTGCACTGTAGGAAAAAAAAGAAGAGCAATGAACATTGCTGAGATGGCATCTTGGAGTCCTAAAAGACGCGGAAGGGAAAAATATCCATTGAGGGATGTGAATTTGTTCAAAGCTGCTGCTGGCAGTCTCACTTCAGTGAAGAGCTTTGAATGGAGTGTTTGTAAAAATTCTTCTAACAGGTTACATAACCGGTTATGTCATAAGAAAGAGCTGTGTCATGTTTAGAGGAAGTATGAAGTTACACCATATTAAGAAATAAAAGGCATCTCCTGATGAAGCCTACTATCGTAGGCGAAACATCAAGATTGTGGGCCGTTTGAAACAAGAATAAAGCTGTTTTTCTATTTTTGAAACAAGTGCTGTCCGCAGTGTACTCACTGCACCCCTGTCTTCACTGGTACAGAGAACTCTCCGTTTGTCTATTCACATCAGGGTGGCAGCATCTAACACAGTACGAGGTACATTTCCCGTGGGACTGTCTGGGGTTACCCTGAGACTGCAGAATTTTGAGATGGAGATCCCCAGAGGCCACAAAACTACCATAGAACTAGCAGGTTAATTCAGAAAAAACTCCCAATAGCAAACAAAGGAATGGGCACAGCAGGGCTACACAAAGAAATCAAAATACTCTGCACAGCATGTGTTTTTGCAGCTTTTGACTGTACTCCTCCTTTAACCCAACAAAAATCCCAGTTAATAACCACCAATACAGAATCAGGTCTATTCGGTGAAGAAAGATCAACAATGACAATTACAGTGATGGCAAATCGGTGACTGTCAATATGGTGACTGGAATGTATGGTGAACAAAGTTACATCGACATTTGCTTTCCCTCCCCTTCCTGAGGTGCTACAACCTCGAGTTAGATATATAAGTACGGGAGATGCTGGGGGCAATGCCCCCATAATGGGAGGTGTGAGGACAAGCCCCCACAGAAAGCAAATGTCGCCATAACTGCATTCACTGTACATTCCGGTCGCCATATTGACAGTCGCTGGGTTTGCCATCACTGTAATATTCTTCAATGATCTTTCCTTGCTGAATTGACATGGAACCCCACAATTGCACAACAAGAAGTGACTGTAGAGTTAAAAACATTTCTGATAAATGTTAGGCGTCTGGCTAATAAAATGGAAGCACTCAAACAAATCCTATATAGTGAGAAAATACATGTTTGTTCTATAACGGAGGCTTGGTGGAAGGAGGATGGATGGGGAAAAACAAATAAATGGGTACAACCTTTTTTACAAAGCATGTCCTGAAAGAAGAGGTGGTGGTGTAGCTATTTACATTTCAGACACATTGGGCCCTATGCACTATACCATGTAAACTGGGAGCATAAGCATAGATACGCAGGAATGCCGCACCATCCCACAGATCCCCTGCAGCATTCATCAAATGTGAACTGGCCAGGTGTGCACCTGAGTCCCCAGCCGCATAGGCAGCTATGCACTAGGGCAGTCCGAAGGCAGAGATGGGGGTGTACTCACACTATGGGCCATGCACAGAGGCATCGAATGTGGCACACAAGGGGCCATAGGAGGACACTGGATATGGTAGGGGGGACCCTGCCACAACTGCTGTATGCATCACATGCACAAAGAACCCCCACCCAGTCCTGGCAAAATGGCACATATCTCCCATCCCAAACAGAGCCCCTACTCCTATTCTGTATGCCAGCCAACCTCCCCACATACATATGTGCCCCATCCCTGTTCATGGCAGTTACAACACCCCCTAAGCATATCTGAGCCCCCTCCCCATATGTGTGAACCCCTCTCACACACATATCTGTGCCCCTTACCTGTATGGCAGCCCCCCCACACACAACTCAGCTCCCCATCCCCTATGACAGAACAACCCCCCAACCAGAGCCCCACTGAGGCCGACCCAGCCCTGTACATCACATCCCAACCACCCCCAACCTTCCCAATCTTGACTTTCCTGTACCCTCATTGGTGGTCAGTGACCCCCTCTTGTAGTACCCCCCCATCTCTGTATCTGCAAGTCAATGTCATGGCTATGGACAGCCAGTGACACATCCTCCGCACACCTCCTTGGCCACTGCCCATCCAACTGATGCTGGGAGCGTGCTGCCATAAATAGGCAGCGCACTGCCAGCATCAGCTGGATGACTGGTGGCTAAGGAGGCTTGTAGAGGGATGTGCTGCTGGTCATCCATAGCTGCGGCACCAACTTGCAGGTACGGAGACGAGGGGTGGTGTTGTCAGAGCCATGGGGGGAGGGGCACTGACCACCAATGAGGGGACAGGGTAGCCAAGATTGGGGGTGGTTAGGATGTGATGTACAAGGATGGGTCCACCACGATGGAGCTCTGATTGGGGGGGTTGTTCTGAATTATGGGGACAGGGCACAGATATGCATGGGGTGGGCTGCCGTATGAGGATGGGCACAGATGTGTGTGGGGGGTGGTCTGCCATATGGAGATGGGGTACAGATGTGCATGGGAGGGTGGGATGCCATATGGGGACAGGGTACAGATGTGTATGTGTGTGTGTGTGGTGGGGGTTACACATACAGGGATGGGGCATGGAAGAGTGAGTGTATGTGCGTGTGTGTGTGTGTGTGTGTGTGTGTGTGCTATGTACTGGACTGGGGCCAGTACTGGAATGTGTGATCGTGGAGTGGACTGGCATGTGGGACTATGGAGGGTGCTCTGTTGGGGAGGTACAGCTGTACGCCGGGCGGTGGGTGGTGCAACAGGGAAAGGTATCAGGCTTTGGGGACCACTGGATGACAGGGGTCATCTGTGCTTTCCCAGGGTGCCTGCGTGCTATGCACACACCTGGTCCCATGCCTTCACATGCAGGGGATCCACTCCAGGATCTAGGACGGGCATTAGATTGACTGCCCGCCTGGGTCTACTACTCACTCCCTGCATGATCTTATATGTGGGGGGTGCCCATGGACAGGTGGCAGGCAATGGTGCTTACCAGCCTGTACGCACCTGTCACTGGGCAGGGCATGGAGCAATGTGGGAAGCGTAGACACCTTTGGCGCATACTTTCCACCTGTTCTTGCATAGGCACCATTGAGAGCAAATGAGATTAAAGCAGCAATGCAATTAAAACTATTTTTCCAAAAAAGAAAAGTATTAGCATATCTGTCAAACGTGCTTTTCCAGATACCTCCTCAAAGGTGTAGCATGAGTCTTTTTTTTTTTTTTTTGATCCTAACCCTTACCAGGTCAACACTGCTATTTCTATGCAAAATGTGGTGGGCATCTTTTTCTTTTGAGAAAAAACTCAATTAAAACATTTATAAAATGCTCAGATTTTGGTGGAATTAGAAAATTGTACCACCAAATAAAATGGTTTCATGTTATAATGCTGCTCGCCGAATGGCAATCGCCTTTTGGGCGAGTGTACATCACCGAAAATAAATAACAGTGATGTACACTTATGACAAAAACATATCCAGTGATGGGGGTGTCCCCCCCAACACCCCCTGGACCCCCCTAACTAAAGATTCTCAACTCCAGAGGAATGCATGTCAAGGTGGGGGGGGGAGTGAAATTTACAAAAAAAAAAAAACCCAGCTGTGATGCAAAAAGTCACGCCTACCCCAGAACCAAACCCAGCACCCTCCCAATCCCAACCTGCCACCCTACCCACCACGTCACATGGCCAGCTTGGCAGCTGACTGACACACTACCTTCCACATAGCCTCCCTCCCTTTCCACCCTTCACAGAGTGTGGTTCCCCCCCCACACACATGTATACATCCGGTCGCCTTTTTCACTCACTGTGGTATCCTGTTGCTACCCTGCCAGGTAGCCCAGAACACAGGTGCCGTGATTAAGTCACCCCTTTTGCAGTCGCTCAGTCATTGTCGCCGTGTTCACAGGATGCCTATAAAACTGGAACATGCCTGGAATTATTTATAGTGAAAAAATGGTAGATTGATTTTTTTGCCCCGTTTCGTTGCACTGCTGCTTTAAACTGACAGTTAATTACTCCAATAATATATAACAAATATGGGTACAGCTTATGCAGAATTAGAGTATGTTATAGGACTCCTAGTCTCAATGGTGAGGAGAACAATTTGTTTCTGGAAGCCATCAAAAGTATGGATCTGGAAGGAAATATTACTTATTGGAGTTTTTAACTTCCCAACGATAGATTGGGTTAACTTAACATAAGCTACACCATTATAAAACAAGCTATTGGATTTATGTCTCCATATGAATCTCGAGCAACGTGTACTAGAAAGTACTAGAGCAAACAACATTTTAGACCTAGTGTTTTTTAACATGGATGAACAAATATCAGTTCAATGTGCTTATACAACTTGGTACGATGTACGCTTGTATGACTTAGATACATTGTGGCTGTTCACCTCTTTATCCATGGGATATACTGTACCACCCTATAGGGGTACGACAGCGAGGAACCCTAGAGGAGGGTTCCAACCCTATAGGTGCCGTGAGAATGATTCCCTTGGCTAAAGGTAGCTTAGGAAGAAGCCTAAGGGAATGAGAGATGTGCTGCTGGATGAGGGGGAGAGGATGGTGGGGCAATGAAGAAATGAATCCTGGAACAGTCCAGGAGGAGTGACCTTTTAAGGCCTGATGCAGGAGTGACATTGTTGCTCCACCCATTGAACCATAGGCATAGCCTTTGCAATTCAATGTGCTTACGCAACTTGGTATGATGTATGCTTGTGTGACTTAGATACATTGTGGCTTTTCGCCTCTCTGTCCATGGGATATACTGTACCACCCTATAGGGGTATGATGGTGAAGAACCCTGGAGGAGGGTTCCACCCCTATAGGTGCGACGGGAACGATTCCCTTGGCTAAAGGTAGCTTAGGAAGAAGCCCACAAAGAATACCCAAAAGGGTGTCGAGCATCGAAGAGGCGAGAAAGCAGAATATATCAAGACCAGAAATTAATGTGATAGATATAGATGGGAAGGACAAAAGAAGAACGAGATATGACGAGGATGATGAATGAAAGGAAATCTGACAAGATGCAGAAGGGTGGACTTCCTAAGGAGAGAGGAAACAGCCTGGGCCACCATCTGACTCCATCCAACTATGGAACCTATGAAAGCACTAATCCTGATTAATATTATGACCATCAGCTTGGAGGAGAGGAAAACCCCCCTCTGAGGAGGAAACCTCTGGGGTTCCAAGGCCTAGGTTGCCTTCCCTCCAGGCTGAAGGACATTTTGGTTAGTGACGGCTCAGCTACTGCAATTTAGAGTTGATATTGAGGGAAGAGGAAAAGATTCCAATTTAGATGATGCTCTCACTCTGTATTTCTAACAGGAATGCTGTTGTGGATTGTGAGCAACGTCTCTGCAGTCAGATGCCCAAAAAAAAGGAGGAGAGAAAAGACCACTGAGGCACTCAGCCAGCCTACACGAGCCTACGAAACAGACCCGGTGAACCAGAGGTGGTCTTGATGGAGAATAGCATAGAGGGTGACTCCAAACTCACTTGGGCAGCCAAACGGACCCTGATGATGAGAGACCCACCCCTCACAGCTTGAAGTAATAAATTCTACAGCCAGAGGTGTTACCGAAATGAGAGATGACTGAAGGTCCACTCTAAGCAAAGACATTCTCACTATGGGCCAGGGAGAAGGACCCCACTCCAAGCTTTGCATACTCTAGATGTGGACTTCATAGGTGCAGAGCGAGACTGTCAGCTACAGTCTAGCCCCAAGCCATGGAGCAATGGACGTGGAAGGGTTCCATGTCATAATACTGAATGCAAAACAGTGATTGCTATTATGGTGTGTGTATATTGCCGAAAAGCAAATCGGCGATATACACTTCAGGGCGAACCGACTTCGGCATTTAAAAAGTGTTTTGTGGGGCTGTGCCTCCCCACCCCTTTGCAGGGGGGCTTTTCCCCCCACACCCACTTACTTAGGATTCTCAACTCCAGGGGGTGCATATAGAGAAGGAGGGAAAAAAATCTTAATTTCTGCAAAATTTAAGTGCTGCGGTAAAATGTAACCTGTTTCTGGTCTTGAACCCAGTACCTGCTCTGCCAGAGCTAGCCTCCCACACCACCACACCACATGGCTAGTTCAGCAGCATCAGGTATACCAGTACCCGAAAACCCCTTCTCTGTCCCTCCCCTTCCCCTCGCTATCCCTCCCTTTCGTTCATCCTTCTCCCTGGTCGCTATCCCATACCCTCACTATTCTGCAGGGTAGCCCACCATAAAAGCACCCAAAATGAGTAGCGATATTTCTAGTTGCTTATTTTGGGTTGCTGTTATGACGTGCTACCTCACAGAAGGCACGTCTTCTTAATGGAGAGCAGGTCGAGTCAAGGTAACATAGGACCCATAGGAGGGGTATGCTCAATTAGTTGATATGAACGAGTAGACCTACAGAAAGGTCAGATTGAGCGAGGGAGACCCCGATATGGGTCTGGAGGAGGCAGGTCAAGGTAGCAATCATGGGAGTGCATGCCTACCAGGTCCATTGAGAAGCCAAATCAGGAGGGAGCGAACTTCATGAAGGCAAGAACAAGAACAGCCAGACATAGCCAGCAGCTGATGGGGAGGTACTTAGTACCAGGAATAGGGACATTGGAGCTATGAAATCAGAATGGATGAGTGGAGGTTTGAGATGGATGTACAAGGTAAGCCAATGGAGGGAAGCCTGAAGGCTGCCAAGGACTGCAGAATAGGAATGAATGACATGAAGTGGAATAGACTAAGATGGTTGGGCAAAGCTCGCAGCCCATGATGAGTTGAGAAATCAATAGGCGAGGAAAGGATGGTCAAGAGCGAATGAATGAGAAATGATAGCAGAATGAAAGCCTGGAAGGCCGGAATGGTTAAGGTGAGATAAGATAGCAAGTAGAGTATAGGAAGGATGAGGTTCGGTAATGATGGATGCACATAGACATGGAGAGGAGGATATATGAGTTGAGTTGACCAGAAAATATGACTAGGGTAAGAGGAGGCTATGAATAGGGATGGTGATGGCAGGATAGGGAAACACCCCCAAAAGAAAGCACAGGACGAGGAAGGAGGAGAGGTAAGGGTCAAGAGAGCAGAGGAAGGAGGGAGTGCAGTAGCCATGAAGGCTGGAATGCACACGGGTATTGGAAGCACTGCAGACAGCAGCGAATGGAAGGAGGAACCGCGTCAAGCTGTAGGAGGCTGGTATTGTGAGGGCAGGGAAGACAGGGATATCAGTACATGTGGGAGATGGTAGAAAGCCAGCTGCCCAGAGCCATGTTACCCACTGTGACTCAGCAATCCCCCACTGTGGGAAAAACTGAGAGCCGCAAACTAGGCACCGGGACACCAAGAAGAGAAATAATATTGCAGGACACCTAATGTGGAAGGAGCTGTCATATGAAAAGACATATGTGCTAATGATGGAGAAAATGACAGGCATGTGGGGCCCGAATGCAGGCATCCTGTAGGTAGCCAATATGTGAGTAGGGAAAGAGTAATGGTTGGGCAGAAACTGCCACAAAGGCAGTGGTGAGACGAAGGCAAGCCTGGAGCACCTATGATGGCAATTAGGGTATAGAAGGGATGAGGGTCGAGAAGGAATGGAGGTCAACATGGAGTGGAGGGACATAGGAGGATGTCACTGGAAGGGCTGATGAATAGACAACCTGAGGAGTGTGGTTAAAAGCAGTGGGCAGACCAAGGAGAGCCCAAGGAAATAAGAACAATAGGGAACCAGGGTAATGAGGTAGGTGATAGTAAGGCAGGAAATCCCCCCAAAAGGCAGGATAATTGAGACAGCGCCCCAGGGCAAAACACAGAAGCAGAGGTCACAAAGAGAAACAGGCAGATGGCAGAAACCCACCATAGCAGCAGAAAATGCGAGTCAGGCAGAGCCACAACCATCAGCAAATAGAAGTGAAGCAAAATATGCCCGGTGGTAGACACAGTTGCTTCCCATGTGCGAACTGAAGCCCCAGAGGTACAGAGGAATGTGCAAAGCACGGAGGACCAGAATGAGCTTGACTGGCCGATGGAGAATGGAGAACTGGGAGACCCATGCAGATGGGAGATCCCAGTCGAAAAAGTTGCAGGGTATGTTATATGGCTGAGCAAGAGCAATGGGTGCATCAAAAGCAAAACCCTTGAATGAGAGAGAGACAGCCATATAGGCAAGGAAATAGCTTGGCAGAAGACACCAGGAGAAAGGACTGCTGTGTGACTGGACTTCTCTGCTGGGACTAAAGTAGAAGAACTTTTGTATTTGACCTTTAGTTTAGGGTAAAAAAACTAACATACAAAAAAAAAAGTGTGTGCTTGGGTTAACTGAACTGAATGGGTATCTGAAGAGTTATCTAGGTGTAAATCTCAGGTGACTGAAAGGACTTAACTGCTGTGAGGTTTAAATTACTTGTAGAAAGATCTGGTAAGTAGGGGTAGTGGCTTAGCTAGAAGGAAGCTACATTTAAAGACTGCCTTAGAAAGTTTCTGCTAATAGCTTGGCAGAAGACACCAGGAGAAAGGACTGCTGTGTGACTGGACTTCTCTGCTGGGACTATACTGCCCTCCTTCCCTCTCCTCCACCCAAAGCTAGTTCTAGTTTTATAGGCACAGGATTTGACTGACAATAGGAAGTTCCTGTTTAGGGGCAGGAAGTGAGTGATCACAGAACCACCAAGGACCCACCATCCTAGAAGGGCAAGAGTAGCTCTCCGGCCCCTCTAGCTGCTGGAGGTCTGCCTCTGAGCAAGTAAGTGGTCTACTACGAGAAATATAGGATATTCTTGTCTCAGAACAGGACAATCAGGAGCTTAAAGGCACACAGGCAAAAGTAAGGAGAGAGAGAAAAACAGAGGAAAGAGTAAGGATTGTAAACAGTTAAGGGGCCAGAAATAAGACATGATTGGAGTGGTGCAGTGCAGTGGCTGTGGAGCAGCAGTCTTCCAGGAGATGTTCTGGAGGATGCGGTGTTGTCTATCTGCAGGCACCTCTCTGGGCTGAGGAGGAGGTTGCTCATCTCCAGGCTGAGTTGGCCAGGATTTGTGGGACCTCCTCTTCCATCCAGGGACCACCAGTGCCAATGCCGTTGCCTCAGAGGTTGCCAAGAAGGAGCAGTTGAACCACAGTGGGCTCAGGGAGGGTGAGGGCGGTGGAACAGAGCGCATTCTCCGTTGTACCTCTCCACAATTCCAATGCCATTCTGGCAAAGTGGTTCCTCTATGGAGGCACCCACAGTGGAGACCAGGAGGATGCTGGGAACCTCCACAAGGGAGACCCACAGGAGGGTGGCAGGGACCCTGCAGGGGAGAAACAACTCCTGGTGGGGAGACCCATTGTTGGAGAAGGTAGAACTGGGGAGGAAGGGAGAGGAGGTAAGGTGCCTGCCTGGCGCCATGGCTTGCAGGGACAGGAAGAATCCTCAGGATTGCGGGCAGCTGCACAGGGAGGGAGATGGATGTCATTGTCCACCTAGGGACAAATGACCTGGCTAAGAAAGGGATTAGAGAAGTGCAGGAAGAGTTTGTGGAATTGGGAGGCCTTAGTCAAGGTAGCACACGGCAACCTTCTCGGAGGTGCTACCATCTATGGCATAGGAGGGCTATGGTGTTCTGCACCATGGGATTCAATCAGTGGTTGAAAACTGGTGTGGAGCTCAGGATTTGGCTTCACACTGGGGACTGGGGTCCACCTGGAGTGATGCAAGCCTATGCTGGCATGATGGGCTGCATCTGTCTGGAAGGAACCAGGATCCTAGGTGATAGGTTTAAATGCTTCATTGGGAAGCTTTTAAACTAGTCCAGGTAGGCACTGAAAGGAGCAGGAAAATCCTAGCCCCCCCCCAAATAATCATGGTAGTAAGTGCGGCAAACACCAACATAGAGGTGTCAATAGGGAGAAGGGCAGGGGTAAATGGAGAAAGTGACAAAGACAGAAAGGACAGGGATGGGGCAAAAAGGAGTAAGGCCATTAGGAAATGGAGGGTAATGAGTACCAATGCCCGTAGTCTAGGCAACAAGCTCCCTGAGCTGATGGCCTTAATGGAAGAGGGATGCCTGTATATCATAGCAGTCACAGAAACATGGTACACAGAGAACCATGACTGGGATGTTAACATACCAGGGTACATAACCTACAGGAGAGACAGGCAGGGGAGAAGAGGGGGAGGAGTAGCTCTCTATGTAAAGGAAGGGATAAAAGCAATTGAACAAAAGAGTAAACAGGGAGGAGAGGAGGCACTGTGGGTCACCTTGGAGACTAGAAAGGGCACCACAATCCGCACAGGGGTTGTGTACAGACCCCCATGTCAGGGGGAAGGAATGGACAAGGATATGATAGAAGGCATTCTTAGAATGGCAGAGAAAGGGGAGATACTGTTGATGGGAGACCTGAATATGCCAGATGTTAACTGGAGCACATTGCTGCAGCCACATCCAAACAGGGCCATTCTTGATGCCCACAGGTGGCAGGCATTAGACAGCTAGTTTCAGAACCCACTCGTGAGAAGCAATCTTAGACCCATACTCTCAAACGGGGGCAGTGAGAGGATCTCAGATCTAGAAGTGGGTTGACATCTGGGGACAAGTGACCATCAAACAGTGTGGTTCACGTTAAAGTCAGCTACAGAGTCAAGCCACACAAAGTGAGGGTACTGGACTTTAGGAGGGCTGACTTTGGCAAGATGGGAGAGTGCCTCAGAAAAGCACTAGCAAACAGGCTAGAAGGAGGTGTGGAGCAACAATGGGGAATTATCAAAACTGCCATCACAGAGGCAACAAGCCTTGTGTGTGAAGCAAATAAACAAATCAAAATGAAAGAAAAGCCACTATGGTTCTCAAAAGAGGTGGCTGTGAAAGTCAGGAAGAAAAGAAGTAGCATTCCGGAGTATAAGGAAACACAGAAGGAGCAGGACAGAGCTGTACCAGTTAAGGCAGGAAATAAGCAGGGAGGAAGTCAGAATAGCAAAGGCCCAAACTGAGGAAAAGATAGCCAACTCAGTTAAGAAGGGGGATAAAACCTTTTATAGGTACATCAGCGAGCGTAGAAAGACAAAAGGAGGGATAGTGAGGCTAAATAGAATGAACGGTGGGTGGGCAGAGGGGTACAGTGAAAAAGCAGGAAAACTGAATGAATATTTCTGCTCAGTATTCACAAAAGAAGAGGGGAAAGTGCCTAATCCAATTAACAGAAGCATTCTTGATAGGGGGGTAGATCCCAGTCCTTTCACAGAAGAAAGGGTTCTGCAAGAACTCCTAAAACTGAAGGTGGACAAAGCAATGGGTCCTGATGGAATTCACCCCAGAATTCTAAAAGAATTAAGGAGGAACTAGTGAAACCACTGGCTACTCTTTTAATAAATCATGGGAGGATGGTGTGGTACGAGGACTGGAGGAAGGCAGATGTGATTCCCTTCACAAAAGTGGGTCCAAGACAGAGGCAGGAAACTACAGACCTGTCAGTCTGACCTCTGTGGTAGGGAAAGTGATGGAGTCACTTCTGAAGGAAAGAATAGTTGAGTACCTAGAGGCCAGTGGAGCACAGGACCCAAGGCAGCATGGGTTCACAGCGGGAAGGTCATGTCAGACAAATCTAATAGATTTCTTCGACTGGGTGACCAAAGTAGTAGACCAGGGAGGGACTGTGGACATGGCCTACCTAGACTTTAGCAAGGCATTTGACACAGTCCCACACAAAAGATTAATAGTCAAATTAACCAGCCTGGGAGTGGGACCCAGGGTGGTAGCCTGGGTAAAACATTGGCTGGACAACAGGACACAGAAGGTAATTGTAAATGGAGTCCACTCTGAAGAAAGGGGGGTTACTAGTGGGGTACCACAGGGTTCAGTATTGGGTCTAGTCCTTTTAATGTCTTCATCAGTGACATTGCAGAGGGACTGGAGGAAAAGTATGTCTTTTGCAGATGACACAAAGATCTGCAACAGGGTTGATACACAAGGAGGCGTGGAAAGGATGAAAAGGACTTGGCAAGGTTGGAGGAATGGTCAGAAGTATGGCAGCTAGGATTCAATGCAAAGAAGTGCAAAATAATGCACCTGGGAAACAAGAACCCAGGGAAGAATACACAATGGGTGGGAGGTAGTAACAACAACAAAAAAGGAAAGGGACCTGGGGGTAATCATATCAGATGACCTTAAGTTTAGCAAGCAATGTGAGAAGGCAGTAGGGAGGGCTGGGGGTATACTGGGATGTATAGGGAGAGGAATCATCAACAGAAAGCAGGAAGTTGTTATCCCTCTGTACAGACAGTTGGTGAGACCGCATCTGGAGTACTGTGTCCAGTTCTGGAGACCCCATCTCTGCAAGGACATAGACAGGAAGAGGCAGTCCAGAGGAGGGCAACTAAAATGGTGCAGGGTCTGCAAGAGAAGCCATATGAGGAGAGACTAAAGGAGCTTAATATGCATACCCTTGAGGAAAGAAGGGAGAGGGGGGACATGATAGAAACTTTTAAGTACCTTAGTGGAATCAACAAAGTCCAAGAGGGTAGCATCTTTCAGAAAAAGAGACTTGCAAGAACAAGGGACACAATTTAAAGATAGAAGGAGGGCAGTTCAGGGCAATGTGAGGAAGTATTATTTCACAGAAAGGGTAGTGGATGCATGGAACAGCCTTCCTGAGGAGGTTGTGGGGTCTAAAACTGTGGGAGAATTCAAGAATGCATGGGGCAGACATAAGGCAATTCTTGTGGGGGGTAGGAAGAAATAGGCTGTTGGTTAACTAGGATCTGCAGCCTATCCTGTAGGTAGGGAAATGGGCAGACTAGATGGGCCTAGCAGTCCTTATCTGCCGTCAAAGTCTATGTTTCTATGTTTCTATGAAATGCACTGCAAGCAAGCAGGAGGAAACCGTAGCCCAGGATCTGAGGAATGCTCTGGAAGATCAAGAACCAGAGTGCAGCAGGTGGGGAAAGGGAGAAACAGGGGAAACATCGGATGCAGATGGCACTGAGCACGAACACAGAGGAGAGAGGGGGAGATGAACAACGAGAGGAGAGGTGGCAGAGAATAATCCCCTAAGAAACGGGGAAGGTGAGGTATGAAGGATGGGCAGGGAGGGGGAACAAGACAAGAGGGGGAAGGAGGGCTGCTGATAGGCAGGAGAGAAGCAGAAAGACAAAACACAATGGCAGGGATGTGAAACAAGGAGCGGAAAGAAACCGACAGCAAGGGAGAAGCGCAAGGAAGCAGCAACAACAGAAAATCCAAGGAGGCAAGTGGACAGAAAAGTGAGGCAGCAGGGGAGCAGCAAGGGAATGGCAACGAGGATTCCAGTTGCAACAAAGAAACAAATCCTGGAATAGTCCATGGGGAGTGACCTTATTGTTCCACCCACTGAACCACAGGCATAGCCTTTGCAAATGTAAATGTAGACAACCACTTTGTGACAGTGACCATAATATAGTCTATTTACCATTACAGGGCATCCTGACTCCATAAGAGGAGGTGCCACATTCAAGTTAAGAAGAGTGATTATGAAGGGATGACTGCTTACTTCAAAACATGGGACTGATTTCAGACATGAATGGAATATCTTTAGAGGAAAAATGGAAAATATTGAAAGACAAGCTAGATTCTTGCATCAGTAATTTCATTCCTGTAATGCAAAAGTAAAATAAAATTGGAAGAATTCCACAATAGTTTAACAACCATATCAAGAGATCAATTAACAAAAGGAACAATGCTCATAAAAATGGAGAAGGAATCTCAATCCAGAACTCTGGAAGGTGTATAAAGAACCGGCACAGAAAAACAAAAAATGAATTATAAAAGCAAACAGTGAGACTGAAGTAAAGATTGCAACCATGGCAAAAGACAATAAAACATTTTTTTCAACTATATATGGGTTAAAAAGTTGCCAGAAAACAATAGATCCCTTCCAAGTATGAAAAGATCTGATAGAGGGTGAACAAGAGATGGCAGATAACTTTAATAACTTCTTTCTGTCAGTTTTCCAGCTGAAAGACTCACTTGAAATTTCAGCTTCTAAAGATTATCCTATGATCTCACAAATAATGACAATAACAGACAGGAGTGTTAAATTAAAGCTTAATAGCATTAAGACCAATAAATCAGCTGGTCCAGACAACATCCCTCTCAGGGTTTTAAAAGAGTTTGCAAAGGAACTATCTGGGCCCATTGCCTTTTTATTTAACTCTTCTATCAAAGAAGGAAAGGTCATAAAAGAATGGAAGATAGCCAATATAATCCCCCTATTTAAACAAAATTTGGCAAGAGCCACTACAGTTGCAGCTGAGTGTGGGGCAGTTGAGGTCCTGTGGAACACGACAGACTATGTCGACATGTCAAAGATGGCGGCATGGAGTTTTCCGTGCATGTGCAACAGCTCACGCATGCACAGTTAACTCCAGTGGCACAATCTGCCATATCCAATATGGCCACAGGAGTTCTCTGTGCATGCACGATGACTCACACATGTGCACTGGGCTCCAGCAGCCATATTGATATGGTGGACTGTGCCACCATGTCATCGGAGTTCCTGCGCATGCACAAGTCACCGTGCAGGTGTGGAAAAGTCCACACCGCCATAGTGAATACGATGGACAGTGTCATGCTCCGCCGATAGCAATGGACAAAATAGTACGGTGCACATGCAGTAATTACTGTTTACTAACACTATTTAAAAAGTAATTTTGGTATCCTGTGGGCTCCCTTTTCTCTAAAGAGATCACAAGACATCTGCAGGGATATGCCCACTGCAGCCGTAAAAAGGCACATGACATGATGTTGGCAACTACCATCCCTTGGGCTTAACCTCTGTCTTAGGTAAGCTTTTGGAAAAATATATCAAAGAGATGATGGATCAACATCTGAAGAGTAAGGGACTGGTTGATGTTACCCAGTAGGAATTTGCGTCTGGCAGATCATGTCTAAGTAATTTGTTATGATTTTTTCAGTCGATTAGTAGTGCCCTAGATAAGGGTCTCCCGGAAGAAGTGGTCTACCTGGATTACTCAAAGGCCTTTGATATGGTCCCTCACAGATAACTTATTGAAAGAATGGTCGAGCCTGATGTTCCAAAATTTTTAATAAAATGGGTAATATCATTGCTGGAAAATAGGCAGCAACATGTATGCATCCGGGGGTATTTTTCAGACTGGGGATAATTAATGAGTGGGGTACCCCAAGGCTCTGTGCTGGGCCCAATACTTTTCAATTTATTCATCTCCTCCATGTCAACATCATCAGGCTCATGGATAAGCAAAATACACCGCCAACACAAAAGTAGGGACAATAGTTATTAATGAAGAAGCAGCATCACTCTTCCCACAGGACTTACAAAATTAGAATAGTGGGCAAAAGATCATTGACTAAAATTCAATGAAGGTCAGTGTTAGGTAATGCATTTCAGCCATAGCAATAAAATGACAGAACACATACTCAGTGGTAAAATGTTACAAGTAACAGACACAGAAAGGGATATAGGCATGATCATTCATAGCAAATGATCATTTGTAACTCATGTCAGATAGGCAGTCAAAAAGTGCAACAAGAGCCAGCCCAGTGCTGCTGAGGGCCGAGGCACTGGGCGCCACACCTCGCGTCATGCCGGCAACCTGCATTCTGGAATGACCACAGACCTCAAGGGGTTGGCAGGGAGGAGATGGATTGAGTGTCCAATGGACTGCTGTTCATCTCCGGGGAAGGGGGTGACCTATGGTTTGTACACGGCTGACCCCTGGTAGAGGCTGGGGCTTGGTGGAGCACTGCCGTTAGAATATGGGGACTGGAGCATGGCAGATGCTTGGCAGGGATATGTGTGGGTGGGTGTGTGTGTGCCTGCCGCAGGCATCATTGCATGCCGAGCTCTCGCAAGGGAGAAAATGGGAAAAGACCCTGGTGGTTGGTCATTGCGACTTGATGGCTGTCCCCTGGCATTCTGTCTCCGGAGGTAACACACTCTACTGGATCCCAAATGGATGGGTGAATAGGGGGCTCCCCGTCACCCCACCATGGGGGGGCTAAGCTGTGGGGGTTACAAGGGTGCAGGCCTGAAGGAGCGGAAGCAAGGGATGGCAGCTGGATGAGGGGTCAACCAGGGCCGGGGGGAGAAAGAAATATCAAAAAAAAAATGTGCAACAAGATACTTGGTCACATTCTGAGGCATATTAAAAGCAGGGAGGCTAGTGTAATAATTCCTCTATACTCAGCTATGGTCATACCACATCTAGAGTACAGTTTCCTCTTTAGTCCACCACAAGATCTGCTAGCATTAGATTTATGGAGGGGATTCAGAGAAGTGTCACCAACAAAATAAAAAATGTAAGGAATAAACTGTACCAGGAAATTCTGATGGACTTGGGACTCTATTACTTGGAATATAAGAGACTTAGAGGAGATTTACAGTATGCTTTTTGTCTAAAGCCTTTAAAAATGGATTTTATGAGAATGTGCAGGTCTCTGCAGAAATATATTGTAAATGTCATGCCAACAAGGACCCATAGGCTGCAACTTAAAGGGGAGATTTATAAAGAAGAAGGAGATGTGTTTGATACACTCAGTGAGAGGTATCAGTATGGAATAGCCTGCTAGAGTCTATGGTGCTTAGCACTAGTATAGAGCCACTAGCGGCTCTAGCCATAAATGGTTACCATGGCACAGCTGGGGCACAACCGATGGCAGCCAGGGCACTGATATATTGTTACTATGGGGGAAGCTCTGCACCATATGGGGCACAGCATTTTTTTACCAGGGCACGTGCCCTGGCGGGCTCTGGTATAGAGCCGCCACTGTATAGAGCATTTTAAGAGATCACTGGATGATTATTTTGGAGTTACTCATAATAAATATTATCACTGATATGTGGTAAGTCTATACTGGCTTATACTGACATATGCATATCCTTCTATGAATTAAAGTATGAAATAACATGAGAGTTCTAATGCTCAGCCTGGCTTGTCAGGGAATGAAAACAATGATAACCCTCCTCCAGCAACCCAACAGGTCCAGTGTTTAACCAGGCCTGTCAGGGAAAAAAAACACATGACTCTCCCTTAAACAACATGACATGACCAGTGCTAAACTCCCTGGCAGGGAATAAAAAATAACCCCCCCCCTCCGTCCCAGAACCTCATCAGTGTGGTGCCCCACTTGACCCATCAGGAAATACTGCAATAAAAAAAATGCTCAATCTGGCCCATTTATTAAGCCAAATGGAAATAAGGAGGAGCAGCAGCAAAGCGTTGAACAGAAGGTAGAAAAGGAAGGGAAGTAAAACACTGCTTTCCTCTGCCCATGCGTTCAGGTCACAGAGAGGGGCTCAAACACTGGGTGGGAGGCTTGGAGTTGCTGCTGCACTACTACCACCACCACCAGACTGTCCAGGCATCTCCACCTCCTCCAGTCAGCAGCAGAGTAACACGGGAGACTGGATCAAGGAGGACCAATGGCGCACACTTCTGAGGCTGTAACTCCAAGTGCCAGTGATCCCAGCTCCACTGACCTACTCTCCTTCTCTTTCACTCTCCTTCTCTTGAACCTAAATCTCAGCGATGCCCTGTTTCCAGTACGCATATAGTGATCACACTGCTGTGCACACTCTAACCCAGCCTCCTGCACAGCAGAACAGCCCGGTGCCCAACATGGCCCATCAGGGAATACAACAAAATCTGTTCCCCTCCTGCAAACTACCTGATGGGTCCAGTGCCCAATCCAACAGGGAATGAACAAAAAATCCGTCCCTCTCTCCCAACTACCTAACCGGTCCAGTTCCCAACATAAACTATTAGGGAATAAAAACAAGCTGTCTGTCTCTCCTCTTCCTCTGCCCAACTACCTGATGAGTTCAGGGCCAACCCAGGACCGTAAGGGTATTGAAAAAATATATTCTCCTCCTCCTCCTCCCCTCAACAACCTGACAAATCCCCTGCTGAACCCAGCCTGTCAAGGAATTAAATCAAGTAATAATGTATCTTCTTTGCCCAACCTGGCTCATCGGGGAATAAAAAACATCTGTCTTTCTCCCCTCAACTACCTGATGGGTCTGGTGTCCAAACCGGACCATTAGAGAATGAAACAAACAGTGATATGGAAGGAGGCTGTAAGTGAGTTTAGTGCTGGGGGTATGGAAGTAATTCTCTGGTGTGTGAACTTGAACCACTGTGCACAGTGTAGGAAGCATTATGGGAAAAACAGTACCGCTGCATCAGAGCCCTCCCTGTATACAAAAAAAAAAATCTGCAAAACTGATATTGGATGTGGTCCTACTATAACTGCAATTACAACAGTGAGACTGGTGTGACAGTAAGGCCAGCTACAAAATAAACAAAGATAACATAATAACAAGCATTTGTCAATGCCGAATGTTTGCTTGCTGGCATTGGCAGTGGTAATGTAGAAGTTACAGAGCTGCGTAGTAGGAATGGCAGTGAAGTACTGAACTGAAGCCAACCCCACCACCACCCTGCAGAGAGTGACAGGCATTGGGGTGTGCATTTGGGTCATCAGGCATAACGGCCTTGCCATTTCACCACACCCCACCCTGCAGACACTGACAAGTGTCACGGTGTTCCTTGGGGTGTTTGGCCCTTATGCGCACCCCATTTCATTAGGAAATGCGGTGAGATGGGTGCGATATAGGAGAATGGGGTGAACTTTGGGGCTGAAGAGTCCAAGGCATACCTCGATACCTCTCACTGGCTGCAGGTGTGGAATGGTATGAGCATTACAGGCAAGAATCCCAAGTCACACCCTGATGCCTGTCATTCTCTACAGGGTTGGGCATTATGGTTGGAAACCTAATACCTCAGGCATTAGTTGGTATTTTCACTCCAAATTTTCAACATGTTTTTTGTGACCCCATCTCATGAACACGGGGAATATCAGTTTGTTAGCCGGAAGCTGCTTATGCACAGCGAGTACGGCATTTAGCACCACAGGTGCAAAAACATTCCGAACAGGATGTAAAAAATGACAGCTGTACTGTTCATGGGGAGATGTAAAAAATGGCAATGTTGCAAATCTGCAGTACAAATATTTAAAAAAATGGTGAAGTCATGAGCGTACATAGAAACTGTGCAACGCACACCCGTAATATAATTAGGTTGGGGATATTTTACAGCAGATTGTCAACTCAGGCATTTTGGTGCCTCCGATCATGAACAGTGTCACTGTGATTTTCTTTATCTGTGCCGAACAATGATTCCCCACAGCGACCATGCATCTCAGCGCTGAAAGTGTGAAAACACACTTCAGCCATGTTGTGAAAAATGACAGCTGTACTGTTCATAAGGAAGTGTGAAAAAATGCCACTGGTGAAAATCTGGACTGAAAATATTACAAAGTCATGAACTTACGAGGGTGCGTGGAAACTGCGCATTGCTCACTCGTAACACAGTCATTTTATGGACTTTTGTCACAAAATTTTCAACATAGCCATTTTAAGACCTCTGCTCATGAACAGTGTAACTGTGATTTTCTTAATCTGTCCTAAACTATTGCTCACTTACACCAACAGCACCATTTATGCGCTACATGTCACGAAAACACATTTTAGGCGACATATGAAAATGGCAGCTGTACTGTTCATAAGGAAGTGTAATAAAATGGCAATGTTGAAAATCTGGAGTCAAAAATATTAAATTTGAAACTTACGAGCATGCATAGGAACTGGGCAAGAACGACGCCTTTAAAACAGTCATTTTAGGATTTTTCACCAAATTTTCAACATAGCCATTTTAAGACCTCTGCTCATGAACAGTGTCACTGTGATTTTCCAATGTGTCCCATACATTGATTTAGCACATACTAGCGCCATTGTGCACTACATGGGTGGGAACACATTTTGGGCAAGATGTGAAAATGACAGCTATACTGCTCATAAGGAGGTGTGGTAAAATGGCAATGTTGAAAATCTGGGTGAAAATATTGAAAATTCGTGAACTTACAGTGTGCGTAGGAACTGCGTAATGCACCCTCATAAAAGCGGTCATTTTAGAGAATTTTTTCACCAAATTTTCAACATAGCCATTTTAAGACCTTTGCTCATGAACAGTGTCACTGTGACTTTCTTAATTTGTCCCAGATTGATTTCCTCGCATACCGACTGTGCCATTGTGTGCTACATGAATGGAAACACATTTTGGGTGAGATGTGAAAATGACAGCTATACTACTCATAAGAAGGTGTGGTAAAATGGCAATGTTGGAAATCTGGAGTGAAAATATTGAAAATTTGTGAACTTACGGCGTGCACAGGAGCTGTACAGCATACCTTCAATAAACAGTCAGCTTTAGGAATTTTTTCACCAAATTTTCAACATAGCCATTTTAACACCTGAGCTCATGAACAGTGTCACTGTGATTTTCTTAATTTGTCCCGTACATTGATCTACTTTTACTGCACCATTGTGTGCTACATAGGCAAACACGTTTTGGGTAACATGTGAAAAATGCAGCTGTACTGCTCATAAGAAGGTGTGATAAAATGGCGGTGTTGGAAATCTGGAGTGAAAATATTGAAAATTGGCGAGCTTCTGCAGTGTGCGTGGGAACCCTGCGTGCCCTCGTAAAACAGTCATTTTTAGGAATTTTTTCACCAAATTTTCAACATAGCCATTTTAAGACCTCTGCTCATGAACAGTGTCACTGTGATTTTCTTAATTTGTCCCATACATTGATTTCGCACACCGACTAAGCCATTGTGCGCTACATGGGCGGAAACACATTTTGGGTGAGATGTGAAAAATGACAGCTATACTACTCATAAGAAGGTGTGGTAAAATGGCAATGTTGAAATCTGGAGTGAAAATATTGAAAATTTGTGAACTTACGAGCGTGCATAGGAGCTGTGCAGCGCACGCTCGTAAAACAGTCAGTTTTAGGAATTTTTTCACCAAATTTTCAACATAGCCATTTTAACACCTGAGCTCATGAACAGTGTCACTGTGATTTTCTTAATTTGTCCCGTACATTGATCTCGCACACCGACTGCACCATTGTGTGCTACATAGGCAGAAACACGTTTTGGGTAACATGTGAAAAATGCAGCTGTACTGCTCATAAGAAGGTGTGATAAAATGGCAGTGTTGGAAATCTGGAGTGAAAATATTGAAAATTCGCGAGCTTACGAGTGTGCGTAGGAACTGCACAATGCACCCTCGTAAAACAGTCATTTTTAGGAATTTTTTCACCAAATTTTCAACATAGCCATTTTAAGACCTCTGCTCATGAACAGTGTCACTGTGATTTTCTTAATTTGTCCCGTACATTGATTTCGCACACCGACTGCGCCATTCTGCGCTACATGGGTGGAAACACATTTTGGGTGAGATGTGAAAAATGACAGCTATACTACTTATAAGAAGGTATGATAAAATGGCAATGTTGAAAATCTGGAGTGAAAATATTGAAGTTTCACGAACTTACGAGCCTGCGTAGGAACTGCGCAACGCACCCTCGTAAAACAGTCATTTTTTGGAATTTTGGCACCAAATTTTCAACATGGTGTTTTTGGGACACCTTCTCATGAATGATGTCACTGTCATGGTGGTATTCAGGCCCGAAGGGTGATTTCTGCAGTCCAGCGCCGAATCACTCCTTCAGGCATGAATACCGTCATGACAGTGACATCATTCATGAGAAGGGGTCCCAAAACCCCCATGTTGAAAATTTGGTGCCAAAATTCCCAAAAATGCCCGAGATATGCAATAAAGTTGAAACCCCACTATGTAACCCATTATACAGCTTACCGGCATTTCCTCAGTTCGCGGTCGGCTTTGAAGAGTGCAGGCGTGTTCCCGGTCCACAAGATCGCCGCTGGAGTCGGAGAGTAGATGGGGTGAGGGGTGTGGGGAAGCTGGAGTGCGCAGTGGGTGGGTGCGAGAGTTGTGGGAGGGGCTTGGAGGCAGCGCCCAGGACCGTTTTATTTACAGGTTTTAAAATAAAAAAGGCGTCGTGGGATGTTTGCCATGCTGGGGTGGGCTCCCAGCGTGGCACAAAGACTTGGGCAGGGGAGGCTTCAGCCGGGATTGGGCACCCCGTCGGCAAAAACGTCGTGGGGCGTTTGCCACGCTGGGGTGGGCTCCCAGCGTGGCACAAGAACAGGTGGGGCGTTCAGCCGACAGAAGATTGGGCACCCCGTCGGCAAAAAGACGTCGGGACGTTTGCCGCGCTGGGGTGGGCTCCCAGCGTGGCACAAGGACTTGGGGCGTTCGAGCGGCCGGGGATTGGGCACCCGTGGCTATTCACTAGAGTAGCGCCCGTCTGTCTGTGCGTGGGGGGAGCTGCGTGAGCAGCCGATATCTTATCGGTGCTCACTGCCGTGAGCCTCTTCACCAGCGCGTTACTGCATTTGAGCCGCGTGTCATAGACAGCTCCAAAATGCATTGGCTTACAGGGGCCGCGCCTGCCAGCTGGCTGCCTGAATTGGAGGAGGAGGTGACACACCTCCAAAATCTCCGATCAAGGCACTATGTTTCTTGCACATGCGTGCAAGCAAACATAAAAAGCAAGCCCAGTCATGTTGGCACCAGCCACAGCTTGTTAAAGGTGTTTGTGTGTAAAGAAGGGATAATGAGAGGAAAGGATATTTATGTATTTATTTTTTTCTGATTTAAGGGACTTCTGCTTTTCACTATCCTATTGATGGTTTCCAGTAGGAGAATTGCAAATTTATACTTCGTGCCCAGTGTCACACTACATGAAGATAACGAAAAGTTGGCACTCTGTCAGCAAATCCCCACATGAAGTACCAAAAATGCTTCTTTAGTTCAAATATAAACAAACTCTGGCCAGAGCTGAAAGGGCTACATGTGTTGGGGGTGGGGTTGGAAGGTAGAGAGGGAGGGCTGGATGAGGAGGATATCTATAATTTAAAAATAAAACCAGCAGCGTCCTGATCATGACACTGGGGGATTGGTGACAAGACAGAGTCAATAGGTTGTACTTCATTGGTAGGCTGATTAGAATCCGGCTAGACAGGATTAGGAGCACTGAGTACCATGTCTGCCTGGCCCATTCCGGGATTATCAGGAGCACTGTGGCTGGATCTCTCCTGAGCGTTATGAGCACTGACTGAATGAAGCATACAGATGGTCGTGCCATTCTTATTCTTTGTGAAACATGGCATGGTACAGAAACAACTACATCCTGCCTAACTCCTTCTGTAGTCCATGGTGTGCTTCAGAAAATACATCACAAAATAATCAATCAATCAATCTTTATTTGTATAAAGCACCTTTCTAAAAACCAAGGCATTCATACAGATATAAAAAAGCAAGATAAATCAGCAAAACAATTAAAATCAGAACTTCCCCTTCTCCTTAGCCACTGTTTCTGACACATGCAAAACTTTTAACTGTCCTCACTTTCCCCAAATGAAGTTATTTCTCCTCTTCTAGTAACCACTGCCCAATCTCATTCTTCCCCATCTTTGCCAGGCTCCTGGAACACTGTGTGTTCTCTCAGCTTTCTCCATTCCTTGACTCCTCCTCCTCCTCTTTCTTTACCTCTTTCCAGTCTGATTTCAAGAAACCCCACTCCATCTCCACTGGCGCACTGGCTCCATCCTATCTGACATTGACCAAGGATAGATCACTGTCACCATCTTTGTCAACCTGGCCACAGACTCTCAACACTGCTACCCACCCTGGATTGGAAACATCCTATTTCCACCTCCCTATTTGCTCATGCATGCTCCCAGGCCTTTATCAGGCAGTGTCAGTGGCTCAGTAGGTAGCACACTCACCTCTGAGGCCGGGAGATCAGAGGGCTATGGGTTCAGATCCCACATCTGGCACTTGGATTAATATCCCAGTACTGACACTGTAGTGCAGCATGAGAGAGGTGCTGCACTTTTGAGGTGCCGTCTTCCGGATGAGACATTAAACCGAGGTCCCATCTGCCTGGATTGGTGGTAGTTCAGGTGGATGTTAAAGATCCCATGGTACTTCTCAAAAAGAGTAGGGGACTTTCCTCAGTGTCCTGGCCAAATTTCCCTCATTCACTAAAAATACCACCAACAGCTTAATCTGATTCAAGGTCAATTGGCATTCATCTGTATCCCCCTCCGCTGGGTCATACCTGAAAATAGGCAGGGTTTGTCTAGTGCACTTACCCGGTCAACAAAAAATAAATTAAATAAATATTTGGCCTAATTATCTTCTCCATCTTCTTGAATGACCTCCCCAATGCCTGTTCCTCTGCATCCATCCATATGTACCCTGATTATGTGGTGCACTTAGCTTTTGGCTCTTCTACTCCTGACCTCACTGCCTGGTTCCAGTTAGAATTTGCCAGGACCATTGCTGGTTCTGGACAAACTAGCTGACCCCAAGTGCAAAAAAAATGGTTTTCATAACCTTTTTCACCAGACAGAAGTTTTCTAGGCCCCCCTCTCTTTCCATACCCTTGATGGTACTGTCATTGAGGATTGTTTCCTCCCTTATCCATAGTGTGCGCCATACTTATTGCAGCTTGGATCCTGGACCGACTACCCTAATTTTAGGTTGTATTGATATCACTGGTCCAGTTTTGGCGCAAATAGTCTGGTGCTCCCTGGAGTCAGGTGAGTTTCCTAGCTCCCTGAAAGAGGCGGTGGTGACACTTCTCTTGAGGAAAGCTTCCTTAGACCCAGACTGTTTTTCTAGCTACAGACCTATCTCTAACCTTCCCTTTATTGGGAAGGTTATTGAAAAGATTGTAGCTACTCAATTGGATGACCATTTAACCATCCATAGTATCTACGAGTCCTTCCAGTCTGGTTTCTGTAAAAGACATAGTACCGAGACTGCGCTGGCTCGGGTGCTAAATGATCTTCTGAGGGCGAGGGATCAAAAGAGACATTCCATTCTGGTTCTCCTTGATCTCTCTTCAGCATTTGACACTGTGGATCACGTGGTGTTGTTGGCACGCCTGAAGCAAATTTGTGGAATGTTGGGAACCGTTTTGCAATGGTTCACGTCATTCCTCAACGGGAGATCACAAAGGGTTGTGTTGGGGGTTTTTTCCTCTGGCCCAGTCTCTTTGTTGTGTGGAGTGCCTCAGGGTTCTGTGCTGTCACCCATGTTGTTTGCAGTGTATATGCTGCCCCTCGGAAACATTATAAGACTGTATGGGCTGGGGTTTCACTGCTATGCAGGTGATACCCAGCTATGCCTGTCTTTTGCACCCAACCAGGATGGAGCTTTCTCGATGTTCAACAACTGTCTGGGGGGAATCCAAGACTGGATGGATTCTAGTTGGTTAAAATTGAACTCAGAGAAGACTGAGGTGTTGGTGGTGTATCCGGGTGGTCAGATTGAGAGGTTGTGTATTGGTGCGCCTTCTGGAATTTTTCTTGGCAGCATGTCACTGCCGGCCTCTGAATGGGTGCGTAACCTTGGGGTGATTTTTGATGACAAGCTGACTTTACAATCTCAGGTGTCAGCTGTCATCAGTACTTCCTTTTACCACCTTAGGAATATTGCCAGGGTTAGGCACCTTGTTCCGTCTGACTCTTTGCCAATGTTGGTCCACGCTTTTGTGTCCTCGCACTTGGACTACTGCAATGCCCTTTACTTTAGGCTTTCTGGGGTTGAAATCCGCTGCCTGTAGCTGGTGCAGAACGCTGCTACCTAGGTTTTGACTAGGACAAGTAGGTCCTGTCATATTACCCTGGTGCTGTGCAAACCGCACTGGTTGCCTGTTCGGCGTCGGATCACCCTTAAAGTCATTTTATTGACTTTCAAAGCCCTTCACGATCAGGGTCCATCCTATCTGAAAGACCTTCTGGTTCACTATTGCCCTGGCCGATTGCTCCGCTCGGCTGACATGGGGTTGCTGGAGATTCCAAGAGCGAGTTTAAAAACCTCTGGCAGCAGAGCTTTTTCTCATGCTGCCCCCACTCTTTGGAATTCTCTACCACGCTGGTTACGGGATTGCACCTCCGTGGAGATTTTTAAGAAAGAATTAAAAACTTTCTTATGGAAAAAGGCATTTGTGGAGGATTAAAGTGTCAGTATCTGACTGGATTTTATTGTAATTTATTAAGTCTTTTGATGTATTTATGATGTGCTTTTATAAGTCTATGTGTGAGTGGCTACGTGTATTTTTGTTATTAACTTGTTCAGTGCCTTGATAATTTGAAAGGCGCTATACAAATGAAATTATTATTGTTATTATTATTATTATTATTAAAAACCTTGGGGTTTGACTGGACCACAGCTTTGTTTTCTTAGTGCATGTGGATACCATAAGTTCCACCGTAGACTTGGCAAACATAGCAGTAATAAAGCAAGCATCCTTCCTGCCGAGAGAGAGAGAGAGAGAGAGAGAGAGAGAGAGAGTTTCAAAGATGATCCTCCCAGTCTTTGACTATGATGACACTATTTATAGTGCCCCTCCCAGGTCTACCCTAACTAGACTGGATCCTTTCTGTCATTCTTTCTGCCACTTTAGCATAGACTGTCCCCCATCACACCCACAAATTCTCCCTGTACTCCTCCCTCCCCATCCCTTCCCTTGATGCCAGGTGCCATGCCCACTTTATAGCTATGTAGCACAGTCATAGGTGCCTCCATGGCACCATCGCATTCAACAGGGACAACAGCCCACACACACTGGCCACAATATCAATAGCTTTTGTCTTATTGATGTTGAAGTTTATGTGTGGAAAGGCAATGCTGCTGAAGCAGACAGCTCCATGCAATGGTTTAATACAAATGACCTAAACTTGTACTTCACACTGCACACCAGTGCAGCATCTCATAATATTTTTGATATCACCCTTACAGTTCATGGGAACAGAAAGTTTGTAATGCCTACTAGAAATCCACTGTGACAAATTGTCTACTTCAGGCAGAAAGTACCCACTCTTTGCAATTAATTTTCTCAATACCTTGTGGTCAATAAGTTAGACAAGGAGGAATTGTTCTACCAAAAACAGACTTGGAAACACAGAAACTGGTACACACGTGCAGTGGTAATGATACACTCGGGCACTGGCAACCTGAGTTCAAAGGCAAGCTTGGGACATTGGAGGGCCAGCCAGCAGGATGAGGACTGACCATCCAGATGACTTTCTTCCTCCTCCATGGGTGGGGATGGCACAGCCCAGCATGTGCATGAACCCTAGCAATAAGCAAGGGGAAAGGCACCCTGCACTGCCACAGGAGGAGCAGTGAGTGGGCATGCACCTACACATGGCACACACGTGTGCAGATCATGCGTCATAGCATCATTGCATGCTGTGCCCTTCTAGGGAAGAATACTGGAAAATCCTCAGCAGCAGGATGGTGCATACACACTTGCAGGCCCTGCGCTGAACAAGCTGTGCTTGCCAGCCAAACTGCTGGATTTGGTTCATGGCTGTGGATTGGGTGACCCTGCCAACCCCACTGAGGGGGGAGGCCACACACTGTGGCAGAGTTGCCCCTCATGGGGTATAGACAGTACATAACTTGAGGCATCCCTCTACCCTTTTTACCTTTTTTTCCAAAGTCTGCTGCAGCAGCTCATTATCTGGAAATCCCTTTCCTTTTTGTTTTTTTCACCTTTCTACTACAGTAGGGTGGCCTCCTACTGTAGTATCTTCATCTATCTCTGTTCCATTCTTTTATTTCTCTTTTTGCCTCAGAAACCCAGAAAACTTTTGGTTTCTAAGCAAGGATATTTTTTTGTTTGAAATTGCCTAGACATAACCCCCCAGCCTGGCTCCAGAGAGTCCTGTTGCCTGAGATGTATATTAGCAACAAGGGACCTATAGCCAGCTATACATTAACTGATCAAATTTTCTGTGCATAGTACTAAAGTGTCTGTGAAATCCTGAAAGCTCTGTTTCATATTTTAAATAAAACAGAATAGTGCATTTTGCGCAAGGTAAAGTGTTTAAATGAGCTTAGGATTTCAGCTTGGTGTGCAGTGGTGTGCTATGCAGCTTGCTTGGGATACCGAGTAACCTCATAGCCACCGGCCCTGACAAATCCCTATCTGAACCATTTCTGTAGCTAAATGTAATTGCATTCTAGGGAAATTACATGCAGGGGAAAGGAATTAAGAAAGTAGCTGTACCCTGCTAAATTAGAAACTTGAAGGCTAGCTAACAGGAGCTACAGGAGCTGCCAGAGTTCCGATTCCAGTGCTGAATGCAACTGGAACAAGCCATAAAAGGCAATAGCAGAACGTTGGTCTGCAGATGTGCTCAAAGAAATGCACGGCTCAATTTGGGTCAGGCAGACATAAAGGAGTGAAAAAAATGGTTGCCGCTAGAAAAGGCCCATTTGAAAGCTATTCCCGTTGGCTGTAAATTTCAGCCGACAGGACATTAAGCTGATACTTTTTATTAAATTAATATACACTCCCTTGTATTTAGGAACCAAAGAATGTAAGCCACAGAACTCAACTGTCAGTTCAGTAATGTGTCCATTCCATATAGCACCGGGACCTGCCTCGCGGGCCTACCCGCGGCAGTCCAGAAAGTAAAGTTCTTCAACCAATCCTCGCATTTGGAGATCTTATAAAAAAAGAAGCAGAAACTCTTGTTAGATTTCTATGTAAGCAATAAGACATGACAGGGTGTGCATGGAATATATTTTACCGCACGGCCAGGGGCGTAATAAGGCACGAGGCCTTGGCCGAGTGCCTTTAGCCCCTGGGTGCGGTAAAATATGTTACATGCACACACCTGGAATGTCTTATTGCGCTTATAAAATGGGCTATTTTATTTTTTTAACAATTTTTTATGTTAAAAACACATTTAGATAGGAATACACTGACATAAGTTAGTGTATTTATAGTAAAATAGTCCTTCCGCCTTTGTGTTTGGTAATTGCTTTAGTACATTTGTCCTCCATTGGGATCCGTAGTTATACTGAGATGAGGAAGTGGGCAAGATTTTTTTTCTGATTAATTTAAGCTGCAACCGATAGCAGAAGTATGAAGTGGGGAGAATTGAATTTAGTCTGGGGATGGGCGAGGATGGCAGGACAAAAGCACTTTTTTTTTTTTTAAAGCGTAGCTGGCGGGTAACATTTTTTTTAAACGGAGCTGGGCGAGGATAAAAGCTGCAACCGACAGCAGCAGAAGTATGGAGTGGGAGAACTGTAGTTAGGTCTGGGGACGAGGCGAGGATGGCAGGACAAGAAAGCAAATTTTTTTAAATGGAGCAGGCGAGGATCACAGCACAAGCAAGTAACATTTTTAAGCAGAGCAGGTGTCCTGTAATCCCAAGCAAACTACTACAGCAGGGCTCATTTTGACACTTTTGTCAACAGCACAACACTTTTACATTCAGGCAAAGTGACTGTGTTAAAATCCTCTCCATCTACTCATTCCACATGCTAATATTAAAATCTACTTTGTTTGCTCTAAACATCGTTCGGTTTTATAAAACGGGTAGGCTGACTAATTCAACTCGGTTTTCCTCAGGCTTGTCAAATACAAAGATGGCAGACAGTAAAAATGCCAACGTTCCATGGCTTATGGATATTGGCCTTTTTACTGCCAGCCCCTTTTTTTACCCATGCATGGAACATATTTCATGCATGGGTAACTAGCCAATCACATTGCTTCATTTAGCCTACCCATTTTATAAGGCTCCTTGCTTCCTGGCTGGGAGGAGAAGTGACAGAGTCGCCCCCTAGGAGTGACGCGCACCCATACGTGAAGCGTTGTCGTATTATTCGAGTTCTAGGGGCTGGAGCCGCGTGTGCAGCTTGTTCCCTTCCCAATGTCACCCATCACATTCTTTTGGCCGCCAGGCCTTTGAGCAGGATTTTTTTTAAATGGAGAGGACACTACATAGCAAAGAAATATAAGCATTATTGCTTTCTACAGCTCACAGGGGGCAGTAGTGGGAGGATGTCTTTTGTAGTAAAGGGACGGGAACAGAAGGGTGGGGGTGGTATAGTGCACAATCGGCAGTATCGGGAGGGTTTCTTTTTAGAGCAAGGTGGAGAGGAGTGGGGTGGAGCTCGGTGGGGAGGAGCTACTGCAGCACTAAAAACATAATTGATAAGGGCCACCAGGGAGAGGACAGACTGGTGATGGACAGTGAAAGAGTGGGGAGGAGCTGTTTGTATAGCAGTTGAGCAGGGGCACCAGAGAGGGGGTGGGGTTGTCTGATTAAAAGCTTGATCAAACAATAAAGACATGTGTGCTTTCATTATCACACATCCAAATGCATACACATGTAGCAGCTTTAGTTGCTGAGCACAGTATAAAAGTTAATTCCCCCCCCACTTCATGTCTCATGTTCCAGTCAGTCTCAGCAAACAGAGCCACAAGTGAGTACACAATTTGACTTATTTTATTATTCAAGCCATTACCAGAATAAAGATTACAGCATGCATTACATTTAATTTACTGTATCCTTCGCTGCAAAACCTATTACAGCACTGCTGAACTTCAGGTGGCACTCGAGAACCAGAAGTTGGGCTGATTCAAACAACAACAAAAATCGGGCTAATTTACTGACTAAATAAATAGTGTAAAGGAAGAAAAAAAGAAAAAAACAATGGGCTGATAACTAAACTTTCTAATGCTCAAATTTTAATGCATATGTAACCCCCTCTAAAAATGGGGTTTTCTGAAAAGTCTTCCTCGAGCCTGCCTAAATGCTCATTGCCAGACTGGTATCCTGTGTTTTAGCAGTTTAAATGTAAATGCCAAAAAGTGCCTGTATAGTCTCTGTGTACTGTCTTTTTAAGAGCTGCCTGGATTGCAGTTATAAGTAATCTGAGAGGGAGCTCTGTTGAAAGATGTAACTATTTGCTGAAAATCATTTAGAGTGATAATAATGTAACCCCCTACAAATGGGGGTTCCCGAAAAGTTTTCCTTGAGCTTGCCTAAATGCTCACTGCCAGGCTGGTGTCCTGTGTTCTAGCAGTTTAAATGTATTGCCAGAGAGTGCATGTATAGCCTCTGTGTACTGTCTCTTTAAGAGCAGCCTGGATTGCAGTTATAAGTAATCTGAGAGGGAGCTCTGTTGAAAGATGTAACTATTTGCTGAAAATCATTTTAGAGTGTTAATGATAATATAGTTAGTCTAACCTGCCTTCTTTGCAGCAAGGAATGTCTTGTTTATCCCCACCATTTGGCCCGGGACTGTGAATTGGACCAATCAGTTCTGGTGGGACCTAAAATGGAGCCAGTCTGCAGAAGCTTTCTGAAGTCAAAATCTTTAGGAATTGTAGTTTTGGGCTGTTGGCACCTTTTTGCAACTGAAAGGGGAGTTCTTGCTTTGACTAACAGCCGAATCAGCCAACCAAACCTTTTGGATCTGAAGGAAATCCCCAAGCTGTCTGCTGTTTAAGGTAGCTCTAAGTTGGGAGCTGAACAAGCAAGATGCTTGAGACAGTCTCTGTGAAAAGGCCTGAGCTTTGGCCTGCATGTCTGCCTGCTGCCCAGACTGGGGAAAGAGAATTGTTTTCGGGCTGGATCCGAGTTGTGTGACTAAAGTAAGCTACTGAAGTGGGCCAGGCTCAACCTGAAAAAGACCGAAGATTTTGCTGAATACGATCGGCCTGTCCGGAGTTCCAGCTACCCCTAAACTCCCAGTGTGTGCAGAGACTTTGGGATTGTGACCAGGGAGCGCTTTGCCTGGTACAGTAGAATTCCCTTACGTGTAAATGTGCTGTGAGCTGCTAGTGGGTCGTGAGTTAGTTCCCCACTGTGTGAACTGTTTTCTGCTTGCTGGAAGCTGTATCCAACCCAAAATGGATTGCATCTGAATTTGTCTCCATGTGGTCTGGACCTTGCCAGACTGGCCCAGCCAGACTGCCCGCTGCACAGAGAAGCCATCGACAAGAGACCTGCCTGGGGATCAGCCCCCTGCTCCACGCTTGAACAGGAACGATGCCTCAGTGACTTGTGTGAGCCCCACTTCTCCTGGCATTCCAGATCAACCACCTGCAGTCTCAATTTTCATCCAGCCTGTGTCCAGTCTTGGGTATCGTGAGTAAATACCAGGATAGCTCCCTGCAACAACTGCTTAATCTTTTCCTTTACGAACTGAGCCCCCTGGCTCCGGATTACAAATAGGGTGTACTGTGCATGTTGTGTTTTCCATCACAGGGCCCCAACCAGCTGTGACACCGGCCAACCCCGGGCAACGGTCCTGGCTAGCCCATCTCTTCTCCACCTGGATACCTAGAGGTGTGACTATGTGGGGGGACAAAAAAAAGCATGCATAACTGCTTGATTGATAAAACCTTTAAGCTAATTAACCTGATTTTGCCTCTCCCTTGTTCAAGTCCCCTTAAAAAATCAGATCTAACTTTTTCTGCATGGAATCTGACTGTGGTTCCAGTTTGTGCTCAAAGTACTGTACGGTTGCTATTTGCTGTGCATAACCTTGTCTTACAGGGGGTCTCCAGGGTCGAGCCAGAAGAACCAGCCCTTGTGGTAAGTGCAAGCAGTGTGAGTACTTGTGTGGTGCACCAGGGGTATTGTGAAAGTGATTATTGTACAGTGTTCAGGCCACTAGAGGGGAAAGAGAGGGGTTACAGTGTCCTGGAGGGCTGTGCCCTGGTTAGCTTGACCACTACCAACCCTCACCTCTGGGTAGAAGCACCCATTTCAGAACTCAGGCCCCTTAACCTGCTACTAGCCATGCAGCTAGGGGTAGTAGCCCTTGGGATAGCACCATCTAGGGGTTACAATGATAATGTAGTTTGTCTAACCTGCCTTCTTTGCAGCAAGGACTGTTGTGTTTATCCCCACCAGTTGGCCCGGGACTGTGACTTGGATCAATTAGTACTGGTGGGACCTAAAATGGAGCTTGACTGCAGGAGCTGTCTGGAGTCAAAATCTGTAGGAATTGTAGTTTTGGGCTTTTGGTGTCGTTTTGCACCTGAAGGGAGAGCTCCTGTTGTGACTGACAGATGACTCAGCCATCCAAACCTTTTGGATCTTGGGGAAATTCCCAGGCTTGCAGCAGTCTGAGTCAGATCTAAGTTGAGCGCTGAAGAAGCAACATGCTTGGGACAGTCAAGCAGCTGTCTGAGTAGTTTCGCACTGGAGAACTGTGGAAAGGCCTTAGTTGTGGCCTGCATGTCTGCCTGCTGCCCCTGAGAGGGAGAGAAGAGAATTATTTTACACTAAATCCAAGTTTGTGAGAACGAAATGAGCCACTGATTTTTTTACCAGGCTCATACCTGAAGAAGATCTGTGCCTAATCGGCCTGAATCTGCATTTGTCTTCATTCAGCCTGGGCCATGCCACATTGGCCCTGCCAGACTACCCCACTGCACAGAGAAATCCACCGACAAGAGACCTGCCTGGGGATCAGCCCTCTGTTGAATGCTTGAACAGGAACAATGCCTCGGCGAACCGTGTGGGCCCTGTTTCTCCTGCCACTCCAGATGAACCACCTGCAGTCTCGATTTTCATCCAGCCTGTGTCCAGTCTTGGGTATTGTGAGTAATCATCAGGGTAGCTCCCTGCAACAACAGGGTAATCTAAAAGTGTGTCATCTGATTGTCTTGTTGTTTTCTTTTTACAAACTGAGCCCTCCGGCTCCGGATTACAAATAGTGTGTGTTGTGCATGTTGTTTTCTTCCATCACAGGTCCCCAACCAGCTGCAACGTTCCTGGCTAGCCCACCATTCTCCATCTGGGTACTCAGAGTGTGTGACTGTTTATGGGCCCTGAAGTGCATGCATAACTATCTGATTGATACAGCCTTTAAGCAAATTAACCTGATTTCTCCCCTCCATTGTTCAAGTCCCTTAAATAAATCAGATCTAACTCTTTTTTGCATTTAACCTGATTGTGGTTCCAGTTTGTGCAAGAGTACTATACTGCTGTTATTTGCTGTGTATAACCTTGTTTTACAGGGGGTCCCCAAGGCCGAGCCAGAGGAAAGCCCCAATGGTAAGTGCAAACAGTGAGGGTACTTGTGTGGTGTATCGGGGTATTATGAAAGTGATTATTGTGCATTGTTCTGGCCACTTGTAAGGAGAGAGAGTGGTTACAGTGTCCCAGAGGGCTGTGCTAAGGTTAGCTTGACCACTACCAACCCTGACTTCTGGGTGGAGGCATACGTTTCAGAACTCAGGGCCCCTTAACCTGCTACTAGTCAAGCAGGCAGGGGTTGTAGCTCTTGGGATAGGGCCACCAAGGGGTTACTCATAAAATAAATTACCAGGTTCTTTCAGTACAACATTTGATTATGTATTGCTGACACAAAAAGTCATGTAAAGCAGAGCTCGTTACTGTGTTACTGTGTACAAAACAATTTATAACACACTCAATATGGACAGATTTCACTCCAGAAAATCAACTGTAGTACAAATAAAGCCATAGAAGCATTTTTTATTTATAAACATGCTATGTAAATGACTGAACAAGATTGCTACTGTGGCAACAAGTACTGCATGGCTGGAGCTCTTTCGCCAAACAGGAAATGTGCATTAAATTAATCATACTTCAAAATAGAGCTTTTCTACCAACACCAGAATGTACAAATAACAGAATACGCATATTTTTCAGTTCTGTGCATCACTGGGCATCGACTGATGCCACAAACATACTGATCCACATTTGCTAGCTACTCAAATTTGCTCTGAAGTAAATTGCTTCTTTCTGCTTCCCCTGTCTAATCCTGGAATATCACACTGTATCAAAACTTAATTACGCTGCCAAGAAATACATAAATCCACCACCAGAATACATCTATGTTTAAAATAAATCAAGCTCTAATTATTTCAGATGCTCCCAAATGCATGCAATGCCCAAAACTGTGCCTGTACTGCTGAGAAGGACATATATAGAATTATAGATATATATTGCATGCAAATGAGTTTAAACAGGAAGTGCTCTGTTTAAAGACACAGCGATAAAATGGAGCATTTTTAATTTATTTATGGCAATATATTCGACTTTTTGTGACAGAAGTTAATAAGATAATTCCATAGTCAAGCACACAGTGCTTTTTCTTTACACTTCAACCCCTCAGATGAAGCATTTTAATTTATCATGAAAACTGACTACGGGAACTACTGTCACATAAAACAGGAAGTGGATTTTTTCAAAAACGAAGGAGAAATAAATGTTATTTGCTTACATTTAAACCCAAATTTTTTTAACTTTCATGACAGAAAGTGACGTAGAAACACACTGAACTGTCACATGTGCATATAAAACAAGGTAGCGGGAGGATTTCTTTTGTAGTAAAGGGATGGGAACAGAGGGGTTGGGGGTGGTACAGTGCACAGTGGGCAGTAGTAGGAGGGTTTCTTTTTAAAGTAGGGCAGAGAGGAGCGGGGCAGATCTTGGTGAGGAGGAGCTACTGCAGCACTAAAACATAGTTGTTAAGGGACACCGGGGAAGGGATAGACTGGTGATGGGCAGAGCAAGGGCAGGAAATAGCTGTTTAGATAGCAGTAGAGCATGGGCACCAGAGAGGGAACAGGGTTGTGATGGGCAGAGATAATCTGTTTTCTTTTTAATTAATTGAAAAAATGCAGAGTCCTCACTCTGTGATCGTTAAAGGCTGCAGGCTCCACCCACTGCAGCCCTAAAAAACTAAATGTTCCCTCCTCTACCCTCTGTAACACCCAAAGACACACTCTCCTACCCCACCCAGACCTGTCCATTATCAAAAACAAGGTACTCCCCACCCAACCACTTAGAAGCATTAACATTTTGCCAGATACCCCCTCTTGACCCCCCAACCAAGCAAATCCATGGCAAGTGCTTAATCTTGAAGGTTGCAGAGCCTGAGCCTTCTTATAGTGTGCATACGCATACATACATGGAACTATGCTTACCCGTAAGTGTTCAGTTAAGGTAAACAGCAACCTACAGATCCTGCTCTCTTCTTCCTTGTCTTCCATTTGTAGCAGGCTGCACTTTTTCTGGGCATCTACAATCCACTGTTCATATAACTCTGTCCCATGGTCTCGTCTCCGAATGTTTGATAAAGTATCTACCACACAAACACATTTTTCACCAACAGCGTACTTCTTAGGGTATTAAAATGTAATATTCTAACAGTAACATCCTGGAACATTATCATACACTTTATTCCCTTAGACCACCTGCAAGTTTTAGACATATTGACTTTTGAAATGTCTAAAGGTGTCTACAGCAATCCACAAATATTTATAATTGACATTGGTTATTTTTAGTTTTTTGCAATAAACCAAACTTTGGGACTGGTAGCTCTAACTGGTAAACTATTTCATTAACTGTTGCATGAAAAATTTAATTAATTATCCTTTGGCCTTACTGTAGTTTGTAAGCCTCTCCCTAATGCAGTACAGCATATGGGAAAGATAAGAGAAAACTGGGATGAGTCAAGTGAAGTTTCATTGGTTGCAGTACAGAGGTGGTTTTGCCACTTTACAATTCATTGGTTAGACCAAACCAGGAGTACTACGTACAGTTTTGGAACCCACTTATGAGGAAAGATAGAGAGCAATTAGGGACTGACCAGTGGAGGGCTATGAAAACTATCTGGGGAAACAGGATAGATCATATGAGGAGAGACTGGACAGTCTTAGCATGTATTATGCGAGGGGGCAGGAAGATCAGTAACTTTTTTCCGAGATACTTCCAGTGCCAAAGGCAAGCACAACAAGAAAGCTGAGAACAGAGGAATTTAATGGATGGCTAAGAATCTGGTGTTGTGCTAAAGGGTATGGGCTGTTGGGGGGGGGGGAGGGACCTGGGATGACAGTAGGCTCTATGCCAAGGACAGACTACACTTGAGTGAGGAGGGAAAGAAAGTGTTGAAACAGAGGATGGAAGAGTATATAGAGGAAGTTGGGAATTTAAACTAGGAGTAGGGGGTGGCAGTTGGGGAAGAGATATGCAGAGACCACAGGTTAGGAAACCATATGAGCTTACCCCAATAACAGTGTCAAGGACAAATGGCAAGTACTATTGGTGATGCTAGAAAAGCAGGGCAGGGTGGGAGGAGAAAAGGGTGGAAGATGGTTACCCTTAATGCTAGGAGCCTTGGGTGGAAAACTGCAGAGTTACAGGTTCTCATGGCAGAGGAGAGGTGGCCATTGCAGCCATCACGGAAACATGGGCCACCAAATGTAATGACCGGGACCTGTCTGTACCAGGGTACAGGTTATTTCGTAGGGACAGGGTGATTGGTAAAGGAGGGTGGGGTGGCACTATATGTGAAGGAAAGACTGAAGTGTGTAAGGGAGGAAGGGGAGGAGGGAGTCACTTTGGGTGCAAATCCAGGATTCCAAGAATAGGATTCTTAGAATGGGAGTGGTGTACAGGCCACTATCTCAGATGGAGAAGTTAGACAGGGAACTAGCGGGACAGATCAGGAGGACCTGCGAGAAGGGTAGTGTGGTGATTGTGGAGGACTTCAACATGCCAGGAGTGGACTGGAGCATCCCAACAACCAGGACAAGAAGGGAGCAGGTACTGCTGGATGCCTTCCAGGACAGCTTCCTGCTGCAAATGGTCAGTGAACCAACCAGGTTAGGGAATACCCTTGACCTTGTGCTGGCAAATGGGGACTTTGTGAGAGAACTTACAGTGGAGGAACCACTGTCAGGAGTGACCACCACTCAGGATGGCTCACATTGGATATGGGCAAGGAAGGAGTGGAATCTGGCACAAGAGTGCTGGACTTCAGGAGGGACGACTTTGGGAGGATGGAGGAAGTGGTAAAAGGGTACCTGGCCAGAATTCAATCTAGTATGGATACTAACCAGAGGTGGGAGCTCATAAAGCTGGGGATAGTGGAGGCAACCAAAACCTGCTGCAAAGCCCAGAGCAAGAAGGAAGGCTAGGGCTAAGAAACTGAGCTGGTTGAGCAAGAAGGTCATGGAAAAGGTAAGAAGGAAAAGAGCTGCCTTTAGGAAGTACAAGAAAATGGGGAAGGAAGAGGACAGAGAGAAGTACTTGACAGAATTGAAGGAGGTGACAAGGGCAGTAAGGGGAGCCAAAGCATCTACGGAACTCAGGCTGGCACAAGGCATTAAGAAGGGGGAGAAGGACTTTTATAAGTACATCATGGAGAAAAGGAGCTGTAAGGACTGCATAGTAAGGATTAGGAAGGAGGGGGGTTGGGTGGAAGCAGGGTACGATAAGGCGGAAGCACTAAATGAGTACTTCTGCTCAGTATTTACTAAAGAGAAGGGTGACACCCAATGTGGGAGAAATGGCAGAAGCGGGGGGTGGTGACAGATGGGGAAATCATGGAGGGCAGAGTTCAAGAGGGTTTGAAGGCACAGAGGGTGGACAAGGCCCCAGGCCCAGATGGCATCCACCCCAGGGTACTGAAGGAGCTGGCAGAAGTCCTTGCAGGACCTTTGTCAGACCTATTTAATGCCTCACTACATTCGGAGTGTGTACCTCAGGACTGGAGGATGGCCCATGTGGTGCCCCTCCACAAGACTGGCCCCAAGGATGAACCGGGAAACTACAGACCAGTGAACCTCACCTCCATCGTGGGTAAGCTAATGGAGACTATCCTGAAGGAGAGGCTGGTGGCCCTCCTAGAGGCCAAAGGACTACAGGACAGCAGACAGCATGGCTTTATACATGGCAGATCCTGCCAAACCAACCTGGTCGAGTTCTATGACTGGGTAACTAGGCAACTGGACAGGGGCCATGCAGTGGATGTCCTGTATCTGGACTTCAGTAAGGCATTCGACTCGGTGCCACGTGGAAGGCTGGGAAGGAAGTTAGTAGGCACAGGGTCGGGTGCAAAGCTGGAGAGATGGGCAAGAAACTGGCTGCAGGGAAGGCAACAGAGGGTGGTGGGGAGCTCTCACACCCAAGGGCAGTGACAAGTGGTGTCCTACAGGGCTCGGTGTTGGGACCAGTGTTGTTTGGGATATTCATTGCAAACATATCATGGGACATCAAGAGCAAGATCAGTCTGTTTGCTGATGATACCAAGGTTGGCGCGGTGGTGGATGACCTAGAGAGATGGTAGGGGTTGCAGGATGATCTGGCAAAGCTTGAAACCTGGCCAGACACCTGGCAACTGGGGTTTAATGCCAAAAAGTGCAAGGTGCTGCATTTTGGGATGAAGAACCCAAGGAGGAGTTACCAGCTAGGGGGAGTGCAGCTAGCCCAGACAGAGGAGGAGAAGGATCTGGGTGTGCTCATTACAGGGACAATGAACAACTCGGCACAATGTAGGAAGGCAGCTGCAAAGGCCAACAAAATGCTGGGTTGTATTGCAAGGGGTATATCCTCGAGGAGGGAGGAGGTGATTCTGCCACTGTATAGGTCATTAGTTAGACCACACCTGGTGTACTGCGTGCAGTACTGGCGTCCGTATCTGAAGAGGGACATTAAGTTACTGGAGGGGGTGCAGCGCAGGGTGACAAAGATGATCAAGGGGCTGGGGGACTTATCATGTGAGAGGAGGCTGAAGGAGTTGAACATGTACTCACTGGAGGAGAGGAGAGACAGGGCTGACATGACTGAAACTTTTAAATACATGAAAGGAATAAACAAAATGGGTACAGAGGGGCTGTTCAAAGTAAGGGAGGGGAGGGCCACCAGAGGCCATGATATGAGACTGGAGTGAGGAAGGTTTAGGAGGGAGATGAGGAGACACTTTTTTACAGAGAGGGTGGTGTCTAGGTGGAATGCAGTACCTGCAGAAGTGGTATGCAGTAGAACAGTGGACTGCTTCAAATGAGGATGGGACAGGACAAGGGGAAGGGTTAATGAAAGGGAAGGGTGGAAGGGAGGGGCAGCTGCAGAATAAGGGGTGCTAGCTGCACATTCGAGCAGACTTGATAGACCTCTAGGCCTTTATCTGCTGGCAAATTTCGTATGTTCGTATGTACTCACTGGAGAACAGGAGGGAAAGGGGTATATTACTGAAACATACAATTACATGGAGGGATAGAATAAGGTGGATTCCAAATTACTATTTAAGTTAAGGAACAGCAGAACAACAATCTTAAACTAGAAGGGGGGGGGACAAAGACATCAGAAAGCCCTTCTTTTTATGGAGCGGGTGGTGGATAGACTAAACAAGCTACCCAGCATTATGATCAAAGCTGGAACTGTCGTAAGTTCAAAACCCAATGGGACATTTTTAAAGGGGGGGTTTAGGAACAAAAGGGAGACAGTAGAAGGAAGAGATATGTGAGGTCAGAGTAAAACAATATAGTATCATCGGGGCTTAATTGACGAACTCAAGTCTTTCTCTCTCTCCTAAACCATTCATGTACCTATGTAACAATCCTCTACATCTTGAGTTTAGTGTATAAACCACAGCTGCATGGGAAAGAAAAAAATATCAAAAAAAATGTGCACGTTTTGTGAGATACTAGACCTATGCGGGATATGCTTCTTGCCATGGCTTCAACCTCAGTCATCATCTGCGAAATAATTGCCATAAAGGGATCCCTTTCTCGTTTGCCAACTTCCTGGACAACTTAGAAAAGACAACATAGAAGAAAGTATTAGCAAAGCAGGAACAACACTTCTTTAATGGGCAATCTAAAAGTCAACAAGATATAAAAATAAGGTGACCCTAAATGAGTATCATTCACAGCTGCTACATACAATCATGCCATCATACAGCTACCTAAATCTAATGCTCAAGGACTATAAACATTTCAGATCGGTCTTATTCATCTAGGCACTCCTGGCTATTAGCCATCTAGCTGTGAGATTTGTAGATCTACACCACTGAACTAGGCAGTTTGGGTGGTTAGACAGAACACCTTTTTTTCCCTAAATTATTTATTTATTTATTCATTTGGTAACCTGGTTGGTACACTGATTTGAAGACCTTTTTCATGCATGACCCAGGCCAGAAACTGGTCCAAGCAGCGTAAAATACAGGGAAGGAACAGCATGGATCATACAGGGAACATAACAAGGAATTCAGTGTAGGTCGAGCTAACAGAGAAAATATAAAGTAAACAGTACCAGATACATCAACAATTGAGCATACCAAGGTATATAACATTTAGGTAAACAGGGTAAGGTTGCTCCATCATTCAATAACAGGAGTAACAATAGTACTCAGGGTGGGAGAGGACAGTGGAGCACTAGAGGGAAGAGGGGGTTAGGGTGGGCTGCAAGGGAGGTGCAGCCATGCTAGCAGCCTGCAGGCAGACACAGGTTGTGGAGGACAGAAGGTGCAATCTTCATAGGGAATTTAGATTTGGGGGGGTTGGAGAACATAGGGAGGAGGGGAGGTTGTTCCATAGTGAGGGTCCAGCTGCGGAAAAGGCTCTTACACCCATCCTCGTAATTATGTTAGAATGCTATAATTGGAGGTCGGAAGACTAACATAGATTGCGGCAGTAGGTTCTGGGCTGGATAAGAAGAGATAGTGGAGAGTAGGAAGGACTGTGCAAGGTATCAGCAGTGGTCCGGGCCAGCAGGTAGGAGTGCCGCACCTGTGGAGGGAGCCAGTTAAGGGACTGGTAAAGAGAGCAGTGGTGAGTGAGGAGAAGGACATGAGACAGCAGGGCAGCATATATGATTGCAGGTAGCATCCAGGTGGTTCAGGTTGGTGATTGAGGTGAGGGAGCACATTGGGCAGTCATAGTTATGGAGGGGGAGGAAGCTGCCACGGGCAGTAGCAAGGCGGGCTTCTGGTAAGAGGTGGTCAATCAGGCGATAGCAGAGCTCTGTCTTCTGGCTGATGCACCTGATCAATGAGGCAATGTGGTTAGTATAGGTTAGGGACAGATCCAGGATTACCCCCAGATACTTGAAGGCAGAAACAGTGTCAAGGGGAGATCCATCTGGTGATTTGACAGTGAGAAGGCCATCAGTGTGGGAAAGGGAGAAGAGTTTCAGCTTGGAACTGAAAAGAATGGCCTTTGTTTTGGCAGCATTGATCAGCAGTTTGTTGGTGGAGAACCAACAATGTGCCTTGCAGAAATCATTTGTAAGAGTGGCAGATAGTGTGGAGGGAGAGGGGTCACTTTGGTATAGTATTACGTCACTGGCATAGAGAAGTGATTTCCAAGATAGGCCCTCAGACAGGAGAGAGTTAATGAAGAGGAAAAAGAGGAGGGGTCAAGGAAAGATGCCTGGGGGACACCCACAGAGACAGGCAAGAGGGGGAGGTGGTACCACCAAGGCAGACCATCTGTGTTCTACCAGAGAGGTAGTTAATGACCCAGGTGGTGCAGGTAGGGGAGAAACCAAGAGCATCAAGTTTTGCTATCAGGATGTTGTGATTTACAAGGTCAAATGCCTTGGACAGATCTACAAACACTGCACCAGCTAGCATCCCTTTATCCATTTTCCTCAGCATGTGGTCGGTGAAGAGGGCAAGTTCTGAGGCAGTGCTGTGCTCCTTCCGGAAACCATGTTGTTGAGGGCAAATGAGATTATATTTGGAGATACGTGCTGTAATTTGGTAGTTTACTATCTCCTCTAGGAGCTTACCAAGATGGGGCAGAATTGAGATAGGACAGTAATTGTCCATAAGACTAGGGTTGCCTAATTTATGAAGGGGGACACTTTTGGCCTTCTTCCAGACTGAGTGTAAAGGCAATGTCCTGGAACACTAGTTTTAAGAAGTGGGGGGATAGACCATCACTACCAGCACTCCCTCGAGATGGTAGGCTGAGGAGGAACTTAAGTGTCCCAGGAGGGGAAATGGTCTTAAAATAAAAAAGGGGCCCTTGTAAGAGGGGAAGGTGGAGGAGGGGGCAAGGGGGTGGAGGGGGAGCTTAGCCAGGTAGCTGCTAAGGTTTGAGGAATGTGCATTAAGTTCATTTGTAATGTCAGTAGGGTCAGTGAGGGAGCCTTGTTGTGTGTTTAGGGGGGAAAGTAAGTGCTTGGTGGGGGAGAGAGAGCAAGGCATTTATGGAGGAGCAACACCTGGGGTTGCCTAGGTGACTGGATTGAAGTGATTGAAAGTAGGCTGACATCCTAGAGTGTTTCTGTATACTCTTTTTTTCCATCTATGTTACTCATTCTCTTTCAGTTACCCTGGTGATAATGGCATCTTGGCTGTGGGAATCCCTGGAGAGCCATCTTCTCACCAGACTGATGCCAAATCCCCCTCCCATTCCCAAGAATAAATGCATTATTTCCATAACTCATGTAGTCCTCAACACTGAACTGGGGATCACAGAACTGCAGCTGCTCCTGAACAGAGCCCTTGCTGGTGGAATTGTGAGGCCTTTCGGCAGCAAGCAATTCTTCTTAAAGTTGAGACAGTCCAAATGTGTGGATTTGCTTATACTTCCCATGATGCTTTACATTATTTAGGTTATGTGTTATTTTTCTTTATTATTATTATATGACTGTTTGGCCAATACCCTTCCATTGTAACCCTTGCTTCAAGGTATTTGTTGTAAGTTATTGTCTTTTGTAGTACATCTCTACTGTGGGCTCCCCATGACCCATACAAGTAAGACCATCCTAAGGCTGGTTCCCTCCCTAAAGGCTGAGATAATATGGCATACTGATGAGTTGTAATAAGAATGAAATGTGTGGCTGGTGTTCCCGGCTTTCCCTGTTTGGACTGCAACTTTTTAAAGTTAAGCTGTTTTGTGAGGATTTGCATATGCTTCCCATGATGTATTGCATTATTGAGGTACGTGCATTTGTGTTTTTTTTAGCAGTATGCATGTTGATTCAGCTGTTTCATGCTGCCTCATTAACATTACACCAATCTTTGCCAGACTAGAAAATCCTGACTATAATATTTAATGGAGGATGATACCATAAGCACTGCCTGATGATGTAATGTAAAGATTCTACTTTCTATCTTACCCTAAAGAGACAGAATATTATTTACCGTGTGGACTATTTATCTACTGGGAGACATTGGACAAAAAAAAGATTTTAGGTGCTTCTTAAAAGAACCACTCTTCAATGCTAGGCACTTGAAGAATTAAAATCTTTGAGGGATAACATGCAGTTAATTAAATTAGCAGATAAGGGTGGTAACATTGTGATGATGTCACATGGGCAACACAAACAGGAAGGGGGGGCAGCTGCTGTCTAATGGACTAAAGTGCTACACACTCGAGCAGACTAGATAGACCGAATGGCCTGTATCTGCTGGCAATTTCGTATGTTCGTAGGAAGCCTTGAGGCAACTTGGAAATTGTGAGTACTGTACATCCCTTAAGAGCAACCCCACATTCTGGACAGTCTTGTAAATAAGGCATTGTGGAATGGTCAACTTAGCTATGATGAAGTAATTTTTTTAGGGTGAAAAACCCAGTTCACCCCACATTTTAACTGTTGCCTAAGGTCCATAAATCTCTTGCCAACCCATCTGGATGGCCTGTTATCTTGGAAATAGGCTTGGTGTCTAAGAACTTGTCAACATATCTTTTTTTCTGAAGGATTTTTTTTTGGAGGGGCGACGGCCTATTTCCGGGTTACCATGGATATTCTGAACAGATTCCAGGATTTGGGCTGTAGAGAGGCTTCTGCCTTTGAGACAACTAAAGTTGCATTGCTCTGCATGAGTATCCTCGCCACCTTGGATTGGCGGCTATACAGCATTTTTTGAGAAGACAACAGGGAGAACTACCTGCAGTGCCATCTGACTTTCTCCTCTAGGTGTTGGATTACATTCTGCACCACAATTATTTCACATCTGACAGACAGTTCTACCTCCAGGTCCAAGTACAGCCATAGGGGGGCTCATATATTAGTCCGTACCAGGCCTGGTGGGAAGAACAGGCGGTGTTTAATGCAAGTGTATTCCGCACTTGGGACGGGGGATAGCTAGGTGGCACCGCTTTATGATGACATCTTGCTCATTTCATTTGGGCCTCCTAAGGTTGCTGAAAAATTTTTATCTTGGTTGAACGTTAACAGTTTTAATCTGCATCTCACACATACATTGAGCTCCACCAGCATCACATTTTTGGACATTCATTTTTATGTAGACACTTATGGTGCTATAAAGAATGAACCCTTCTGTAAAACAGCAGCTGGCAATGCACTACTTCAAGAAGAGTCGCCACCCACCAAGTCTTGTTAACAGTATTCTTGTGGGGCAGTTTCTCAAGATTAAGAGGAACTGCTCCACAGAGGAGAAATCTGAAAAGTAGTGTGTAGAACTAAAGAATCATTTCAAGGCCAGAGGTTACTTCAGCAGGATAATAAACAGGGCCTTCAAAAGGGCAAGAGAGACTCCAAGAGAATCTCTTCTTGTCCCAAAAAATTAACAGGAACAGAGAGAGAGTGAGAGAGAGACCCCAGTTACCTTTGTGACTACATACAAATAAAATCGGAGATGTAGTAATGAAACGTTGGCCTATCTTATTGTTTGATTCTAATCTGGCCTGAACTGTGGGACCCAAACCAAGGGTTACCTTTACAAGGGCTCAAATTTAGGCCATATTCTTACACAAAGTCATTATGCTGAGTCTGAGATGGAGACCTAGCTTCAAAATAGGCCTGTGGGCTTTTTTTCTTGAAGAAGATGCACAGTATGCAAATTTGCTGTACATGGCAGGTGGGCTGTGTGTGTGACTGTGATAAACCAGTGGAAATTAATTATTTTGCCAGCTGTTTTTCTTAATTTGTCATTCATGCTGCATGGTGTTCCTGCAACAAAATTTATGCTGGCAGGACCACCTGACAACTTAAGGTTAGAATGATGGAGCATATTGGAGTCATACATAATGGGTCCTATAAGAGTGCCTTGGGGCACATTTCAGATCTCAGCATAACAAGAATCCTGCATGTCTTAAGTTTGTGGCACTTGACTCTGTGCCAAGATTTATATGAGGTGGGGACAGACTACGAAAAAAATTATGCAGAGAGTCATGGTAGATATTTCACCTGAACAGTCTATCCTCAAATGGTCTATAGAAACATAGAAACATAGAAATTGACGGCAGATAAGGACCACAAGGCCCATCCAGTCTGCCCATTTCTTTTTCTACCTTATAAATGTGCCATCGGCCTTTGCTCTGTCAGTGACCTATCTATTCATAGTCATTTGTATTGCTCCCTTATGCCTATCCCATGCCTGTTTGAAGCCCTGCACTGTATTCATAGCCACCACTTCTTGTGGTAAGCCATTCCATGCATCCACCACCCTTTCTGTGAAAAGAATTTCCTCACATTCCCCTTAATCGGCCTCCTCTAATCTCATGCTGTGTCCTCTTGTCCTGCTATTTTTCTTATATTTAAACATGTTAGACTCTTTCACCTTGTTTATGCCCTTAAGGTGTTTGAATGCCTCGATCATATCACCTCTCTCCTCCTTTGCTCAAGGGTATACATATTGAGCTCTGTTAATCTGTCCTCATATGTCTTCTGATGCAGTCCCTGCACCATTTTAGTTGCCCTTCTCTGGACTGCCTCAATTTGATTAATGTCCTTGTGAAGGTGTGGCCTCCAATACTGCACGCAGTACTCCAGATGGGCCTAACCAATGTCTTGTACAGAGGATTATTACCTCCCTTACGACTTGTGATACCCCTACTAATACACCCTAACCCCCTAGCCTTACCTACTGCTTTAGAGGTCTGCTTGGATGATTTTAGGTCATCAGTGATGATGATGCCCAAGTCTCTTTCTTCCTTTGTGACTGCTAGCAACTCCCCTCCCAGCCTATAAGTGGCTTCAGGGTTTCTCTTCCCTATGTGCATGATTTTGCACTTCTTTGCATTAAATCCCAGTTGCCACTCTTCTGACCATTCTGCTAGTTTATCCAGGTCTCTTCTCATTCTGCCCACCCCATCTGGCTCATCTACTCTGTTGCAGATCTTGGTGTCATCTGCAAACAGACAAGCCTTACCCTCTAGTCCATCTGCAAGGTCACTAATGAAGATGTTGAATAGGACTGGCCCCAGGACTGATCCCTGAGGTACCCCACTTGTGACTTGCATCTCTTCTGACTGTATACCATTTACCACCACTCTCTGTTTTCTGCCAGTCAACCAGTTTGCCACCCAGTTGACCATCTTCTGACCCACCCCAAGACTACCCAGCTTATTTATCAATCTTCTATGTGGAACAGTGTCAAAAGCTTTGCTGAAGTCAAGGTAGGCGACATCAACTGCTCTCCCTTGGTCCACCACTCTGGTTACCCAGTCAAAGAAATCTATGAGATTAGTTTGACAGGACCTTCCTTTGTAAACCCATGCTGTCTTGGATCCTGTGCCCTATGGATTCCAGGTGTTGCACTATCCTTTCCTTAGAGTGCCTCCATAATCTTGCCCACTACTGAGGTAAGACTGACCGGTCTGTAGTTCCCCGCCTCTCTCTGCTACCACTCTTGTGGGCGGGATCACATGAGCCCTTCTCCAGTATTCTGGGACCTCTCCTGTGCTCAGAGACTCACTAAACAATTCTGCTAATGGCTCTGCTAGTTCCTCCTTTAGCTCCTTAAGTACCCTGGGATGTATGCCATCAGGTCCCATTGCCTTATCCACCCTGAACTTAGCAAGCTCTTGTAGGACCCTTTCTTTTGTGAAGGGAGTAGTGCTCACCTCCCTCCCCTCCCTGTGTCCCATGATGCTGAGCTGTGGGCCCTGCCTACCTTCTCTTCAGTAAATACTGAGCAAAAGTATCTATTTAGGATAGATGCCTTTACAGGTCCTCCTCCTCCTGCTCCCTTTTCTCCATTAAGCAGCAATACCCCCTGGACTTTCTCCTTTCACTAATGTATCTATAGAAAGTCTTGTCACCTTCTTTACTGTTCGTGCTAGTGTTTCCTCAGTTTGGGACTTTGCCTTACTGCCTTACCTGCTTCCCTTAGGGCAGTTTGGTATGCCTCCTATCTTCATCCTGCTGTGTTCCCTTATATTTCCTGAAGGCCAGCCTTTTGGCTCTGACCTTTTCTGCTACTGTATTTGAGAACCAAAGTGGTTTCCTTCTTCTTTGCACTTCCTTTTCTCTCTAACACAATGGGATGTTGCTTCAAGTATTGCATCCTTAATGCTTGCCCACTTCGCCTGTACCCCCTCACCTGTGTTTCTTTTTGCCAGGGCTAGCTTAACTCTGTTGGCCATCTTATCAAAGTCAGCTCCTCTGAAGTCCCATATTTTTGCCTTGGAATGGGATGATTTAGATGTAGTAGCCAAATTGAACCATACCATGTGATGGTCACTGGCTCCCAGGTGACCTTCTACCTGAGAGATCTGTGATCCCTTCTTTGTTAGTCAGTACTAGATCTAGGATAGCCCTGTCTCTTGTGGGTTGCTGTACCAGTTGTTTGAGGCCCCCCTGCAGGGAATCCACTATGAGTCTAGTTCTGGCAGATGTTCCTGCTGGTATTGATCAATCTGTATCTGGCATGTTGAAGTCTCCATTATCAGAACCTCCCTTTAGCTGTCATGTTTTGTATATCTTCTAACAGTAATGTGCCTATGTCCTCCCTCTGGTCTGGGGGCCTGTAGACAACCCCAGTTCTTATGGCTGTCCCATTTCCTGTTTCCAGGGTGACCACAGTTCTTCTGGCTCCTTATGTGTATTCTGAATTTCTGTAGCTTTGATATTTTCATTAACATACAGGGCCACTCCTCCCCCCCTTTTTGCACCTCGGTCTCTTCTGAACAACACATAGCCAGGTACTGAAGTCTCCCAAGCGTGGTTACTGGTAAACCACGTCTCACTAATTGCTACTATGTCCAGTTTAGCCGCTGACATTATTGCCTGCAGGTCTGGGATCTTATTTCCCAGGCTGTGAGCATTGTGTACATGATTTTCCATTGGCCAGATTTTGGTGTGTTAGTTGTTGGGTGAAGTTTGGCATTACCCGTGCATCGTATGGGGAGACAAACCTTTTTCTTACCTGGTGATGCAAATGAACGGCAAACACGCTGAATTCCTGTTTGACCACTAGCTGAGGGGGGAGGGGTGTTCTTCCCATCCGACGTATGGGGTGCTGCATCCCTCTCCCCATTTGCTAGTTTAAATATTCTGCAAAGACGTCAAACTTCTGCCCCAATGCACTGACTTCCTCTTTAGTCAGATGCAGTCCATCAAATTTAAAGAACTTTCGCTCCCAGAACTGTTGCCAGTTCCCTACAAATCTGTGTCCTTTTTCCTGGCACCAGTCCTTGAGCCACGTGTTTAGCTCCCTCTCCCCTTCTCTGACCTTCCGTCCATCTGCTCCCCTCTCCCAGACTGGCAGGATCTCAGAGAAGGAGATGCGAGATGAAATAGATGATAGTTTGTCACCCAGCCTAGTCAGGTGTTCCTTGGTCTCCACAACTGACGGCTGGCGAGATCGATAGTCCTATGTGTACTAGGACATCAATGTTTTCTCCTGCTTTGTGAACAATTTTAGAATGCGGTCAGTGTCTCTCATGCTGATGTACCTGGAGACATCTGACCATCACCCTGGCTGGAGATGGTATCAACTCCCGGATCATGGAGTCTCCTATGATCAGAAGTTTTTAGTTTCCTTTGTGCTTGTTTAGTTTTGGTTCCTGATTTGGGTGAGTTTTGTTGTGCTAGCTCCTGTGCCACAGTGTCCTGCTCTGCAGTGTCTTCTGCCTCTTTATTTGATTTCAGAGATAGAGGCAGATACCTGTTTGTAGTGTTTATATGGTTTTGGAGGCAATGTGTTGGAGAGCAGAGAGTGATGGGGCACCTGATTTGCTCCTCCTAACCACCTGCCAACCTCCTGGACCAACTACCCTCTGGGTCGAGGTTTTCTGTTGGATGCTGGGGAAAAGTCGGGTGGTTCTTATAATATATTTCCTCTTCAATATGAAATTTGAGGCGTGCAATCTCTGCCCATGCTGCCCGGAGCTGAACCCTAAGATCTCCAAAGGCCCAGCATGTAGGACAGTGTCCTAAATCCTGTAAGACTGTCCTTCTGAAAATTGTTCCACAGTACCTGCAGTTAATGAAATCCATTCCAAATAAGTTGCTGGGTTTGTAACCTAGTCAGAGTAATTAGAAGGAAAAAAAAGGAAAAAAATGCAAATAATGGTTTAATTGTGCTTTGTTTAACTTGTTATAACAAGTTAAATTACTAGTGCCCCTGTAAATGAGATCACCTTGTGGAGGCCCCACTGATCGCCTTCCTGCTCTGCCACAGGAAATGTCACAACTGTGGTACCCTATAAAAGGAGTGTGGCGTGGGGTGGTTGGGGATGGGGTGGGTGGCTGGGCCCTTCCCTGCCTAAAAAGAAGAACCACGGACGAAAGAACAAGGAGGTAAGAGCAGAAACAATCAGTCAACAACAAATGCAGTAACCCTGAAGCTTATCCTAATGTTAGATAAAACTGTAAAACCTGTAAGCACCACCTGTAATAATTTCAGAAGATATACCCTGTAAGAAACACTTTGCTCCAGAGAAAAATAAAGCAGTAACAGAAGATATACCTTGCAAAAGACAATTTGAATCAGAAGATTACAGCAGTAATCTGTTGCTTTACCTGTAGGCACACCTTGTAATAATGCAGAAGAAGGTATACCAGCAACAACAATTTGAATCAGAGAAAAATAAAGCAATGAAATGTTAGCAACAAACAGTAGCAATCCCTGTGAGTAAAAAATAAAAACACCACCACACAGTAAATCTGCTTAGCCAAACTAAGTCTTAATCCTTCTCCCTTGCTCTAGTAAGTTTCTCTACTCTGCCTTTCAAGCAGTCTTAGAAGGAAAGAGCTCAGGTGAAGCTAGGTGCCTTGGCCAGCAAACCAAGTCTTCTACCTCCAAGATATCAACTAACCTGACTTTTTAACCCTTCTTTCTGTTGGAAATTACTAACAGTTTGCCAGCTCCACCCCCACATACACACCTAATCCTTTGGAAGAGCTGTGGGAGGAAAAGCAATTAGCTCCTTCAATGTGAGAAGGAGACTGAAACACCTCTGAGACAACAAACCTTTTCAGCAAACAAGAATAAAATAAAACACAGTGTCAAACAGTAATTTTGCTTAGCCCAATGATAAAAAAGTCACAAAAATGTAAGCTCCACCTGTAATACAGTAATTTCAGAGAAGATATACCATGTAAGAAACACTTTGCTCCAGAGAAAAATAAAGCAGTAACAGAAGATATACCTTGCAAAAGACAATTTGAATCAGAAGATTACAGCAGTAATCTGTTAGCACAGGTCTAAACAACATACTGGATCTGAAGCCTTTCTTACAACCGTACTCTGATTTGTATTGATGCAAATGTTTTGGATTTCAGTCTCTTGTTTTCTGATTGCAGCACTCCATGTAATTATGCTTTTTTCTTTGAAGACCGGTACTACGGAAATTGCCCTGATTTACAAAAGTGTACTTTACAAGCATTTGTCAATGCCGAATGTTTGCTTGCTGGCATTGGCATTGGTAGTGTAGAAGTTATAGAGCTGCATAATAGGAATGGCAGCGAAGTATTGAACTGAAGCCAACCCCACCACCACCCTGCAGAGAGTGACAGGCATTGGGGTGTGTCTTTGGGTGGTCAGGCATAACGACCACACCATTTCACCACACCCTACCCTGCAGACACTGACAAGTGTCATGTTGTGCCTTGGGGTCTTTGGCCCTTATGCGCACCCCATTCCATCAGGAAATATGGTGAGATGGGTGCGGTATAGGGGAATGGGGTGAAGTTTGGGCCCGAAGTGTTCGAGGCACATCTTGATGCCTCTCACTGGCTGCAGGGTGTGGGTGGGGGTGGAATGGTATGAGCATGACAGGCAAGAATCCCAAGTCACACCCCTCATGCCTGTCATTCTCTACAGGGTGGGGCATTATGGTCGGAAACCCTAACACCTCAGGCATTCATTGGTATTTTCACTCCAAATTTTCAACATATTTGTTTTGTGACCCCCACCTCATGAACAGCGGCAATATCAGTTTGTTAGCTGAAAACTGCTTTTGCACAGTGACTATGGCATTTGGCATCACAGGTGCAAAAACACATTCTGAACAGGATGTGAAAAATGACAGCTGTACTGTTCATGGGGAGGTGTAAAAAATGGCAATGTTGAAAATCTGCTTTGAAAATCTTAAAAAAAAACTGGTGAAGTCACGAGCGTGCGTAGAAACTGGGCGACGCACACCCGTAATGTAACTAGTTTGGGGATTTTTTTACAGCAGATTGTTAACACAGGCATTTTGGTACCTCCGATCGTGAACAGTGTCAGTGTGATTTTCTTTATCTGTCCCGAACAATGATTTCCCACAGCGACCACACATTTCTGTGCTGAAAGTGTGAAAACACATTTCGGCCATGTTGTGAAAAATGACAGCTGTACTGTTCATAAGAAGATGTGGAAAAATGACACTGATGAAAATCTGGACTAAAAATATTACAAATTCATGAACTTACGAAGGTGTGTGGAAACTGTGCAATGCTCACTCGTAACACAGACATTTTATGGAGTTTTGTTATCAAATTTTCAACATAGCCATTTTGAGACCTCTGCTCATGACCAGTGTCACTGTAATTTTCTTAACGTGTCCCATATATTGATTTCGCACACCGACTGCGCCATTGTGCGCTACATGGGCGGAAACACGTTGTGGGCGAGATGTGATAAATGACAACTGTACTGCTTATAAGGAGGTGTGGTAAAATGACAATGCTGAAAATCTGGAGTGAAAATTTGCAAACTTACAAGCGTGCACAGGAACTGCGCAACACACGCTCATCAAACAGTCATTTTTAGGAATTTTTTCACCAAATTTTCAACATAGCCATTTTAAAACCTTTGCTCATGAACAATGTCACTGTGATTTTCTTAATGTGTCCCATACATTGATTTTGCACACTGACTGTGCCATTGTGCGCTACATGGGCGGAAACACATTTTGGGTGAGATGTGAAAAATGACAGCTGTACTGCTCATAAGAAGGTGTGGTAAAATGGCAATGTTGAAAATCTGGAGTGAAAATATTGAAAATTCGCAAACTTATGAGCGTGTAGGAGCTGCGCAATGCACGCTTGTAAAACAGTCATTTTTAGGAATTTTTCCACCAAATTTTCAAAATAGGCTTTTTGAGAGCCCACCTTATGAACACTGGCAGTGTCATTTCATTAATCATTCCTGAAGGTGATTTCACATGATGGCTATGAAATCACCCTTGAGACGAATGCTTATCATGACAGTGACAGCACTCATGAGAAGAGGTCCCAAAACCCCATGTTGAAAATTTGGTGCAAAAATTCCAAAAATGCCGAGATATGCAGCAAAGTTGAAAAACCTAGCTATTACATTATACAGCTTACTGGCATTTCCTCAGTTCGTGGTCAGCTTTGAAGAGTGCAGACATGTTCCCGGTCCACGAAGATCGTCGCGCCAAAATGCGGGTAAGTATGGTGGGGGCAGGAAGCAGGGTGCACAGTGGGTGGAGTGTGGGTGAGGGCAAGGAACTACGAGGGACCGTTTTTAATTTACAGTTTTTTATTACTAAGATGGCGGGGCGTTTGCCATGCTGGGGTGAGCTCCAGCATGGCAGCTGAAAAGAATCTGTTTGGGGGCTGGAGCTGATGGGATTGGGCACCCTCATTGGCCATACGGACATGTGCCGCACTGGGGTGGGCTCCCAGCGTGGCACCAGAAAAGCTTTTTTTTGGGGAGCATGGAGCCGACGAGGCATTGGGCACCCCCGTCGGCCATACAGTATGTGTTTGTGTGGGGGGGCGTGTCAGCATGCAATATGCGTGCGTGCATGTTGAGGGGGGTAGCTCTGCTCACTGAAGTGGACAGAGCTCTCCTTTTCAACTGTATGCCACTGCATTTTCAGCTATCATAGACAGCTGGAGCAGTGACTGGCGCACTGCGACCGTGCCTGCAAACACACTGACTGAATTGGAAGAAGCTGACACACCTCTGGAAAACTCAGATGATGGCACTATGTTTCTTGTACATGTGTGCAAGCAAACATAAAAACAGTAAAAAATGTGATCATATCATTGGAAAAAGAGAAAAAGTAGTCCTTATCGTATTGGAATGGAGCTGTTTAATTAGACAGTACAGGGTGCCTCTGCACTCCACACACCCACACACTGAAAATCTTGTATACTATGATTATTTTACTTTTTTTTTTCACATTTCTTACTCTTCCTAATTCTTTGAAGAATGACCGACTGCTCACTCATTTCCAGGTTGGGGCAAGGGGTAGGGAGCGTGTGTGTCTGATATCAGTTGTTGTTTCTTGTCCCTCACTGCAGACACACACACACACATATGCACACACACCACTTGCACTGCTATAGGATAGAAAATGGAAGCTTTCAGTAAAAACATTACATTTTTTTATGTTGTTTAACATAGCTGAGTGGCTGGCTTCAGCAACAGTGAGTGTGTCCATCTGAAACTGCTGTACTTGCTGTTTTCTACTTCGCACTTCCCCTACTCAAGGGAGTGGCTTATCGATCAGTCACTGACTGCAATTTCATCACGCTGCTTGCTCTATCAAAGACTTTTTTTCAATTCTGTTTAATATGATGTTTTATTATTTGCTGTGCTACTGTGCCTGGAGAATTTTTGTGGGCGACCTTGGCAGATTGGCAGGTGGGTTCACTCACCTACTCAAACATCAGGCTCGAAAGACAGTAAAACAGGTCAGTAAATGAAAAATGTTATGTTTTGGGTTATGTTTTTTACTTTGGAAAAAAGCGATGTTATGAGCACTTTAGATAGAAAGAGGCTGGCGGGCCCGTGAGCTGCACGGCTGGGGGGGGGGAGAGGGGCTGGTGACCTAGAAGTATGTAGTGTTTGGGGTAACTCGGACTGCAGGTGAGAGACTATCATTTATTAACAGATGTGGAGGTATGGCTATCTGCCAGTGCACTGTCCTTCTTGGTCTAGGTAGGACCGGTTGGCAGGTTATGGCTGGATAAGGACACACCAAATTGTGCATTTCAGACAATCAGAACACTGAAATGTTCTACCCATTTTATAAAGCAGTATACCAGTTTAACTTAAATTTACCTTACTCAGCAGTACATTTTCCCATTTTGACAGTGGTGACTGCAGTATAGCACCTACTATGTAGACATGTGACACAGAATTATGGATACAACATATGGCCTTCATTTTTCCTTATTAGGAGGTACAGACTCCTATTCTGTAGGGATTACAAATAATGTAAAATCTCAGATGTTTATTTTCAAAATGAAGCAATGTGCACACACTGATAGCTAAAAATATTTCTTTTCTGAAAGATGCAGTCTCCTATTTCTGTAGTGATAGAGAAATATAATAGCCTGTATACTAATTTACATAGTGAGGAATTGCGGGTACAGTAAATAGCACATTTTTCTATTTCCATAATCTGCATGTGGAGTGATTTTGTTTTACTGATGACATTCGGTCATGTGTGTGCCGGGACTAGATCCATGATGTTATACTGGGATAACATCACGGATCCAGACCCAGATTGACCAATCAGAGCTCAGCATTCTTTCTTGCCATTGCTAATTTACATTTTGCACTGTGATACTGTTTTCCCAACAATCTCGACCCACCCTTTTGTTTTTCCAAAAAAAATTTTTAAGGGGTGACAGTATCAATTGCAGTCCAATTATTATGTGTTTTTTGAAGTTTGCAAATGCCTGTTTGATCTTTATAAGTGTGAACAGAATTTTTTAGATAATGTATTTTTAGACACTATTCACATTTTGGCACTGTTACATTGGTATTTTATTTTAAGAACCCTCTTGGGGCACTGCATAATCATATCAGTTCGAAATATATTCTTATGCAGCACTGTTCCCCTTGCGTGAACATGCTGGGCTCTTCATAAGAATGAGCCACTTTATTTAAATATTCAACTCACCCTGATGTGACTGGTGCAAGTGTCCTATAAGGGGTTTAGTTTTACTATGGGACTCTGCCCTGTGAAGGAGCATGTGACTCTGAAAGCACACTGGGTAGTTTCCGCACTGATATATTGCACTAATGCATGTTATTATTTTGTATGCAGCAAGTAAATACATTTATATAGCTGACCCCTAAGTGCAGATCATTTTTTTGTTGTTCATGGTTTGCTGTCAGGACCTGCTCTACTGAATTTGGCTGTGCTTGGGAGTTTTCCATTTCTGCTTTTTAAAAGACCCCAGGGATAGAGCTTGCCTAGGGTGAAAGGGCAAATTATGGAAATGTCCACAAAAAATGGCACAATCCAAGTAATCTTCAACCATAACAGTGTAATACTCAAGGTAAAGTTCCAAATAAGCAGAGCGCATACAAGGAATAAATCTCCAAAGCAGATATAGTTGAAAAAGATTTTTACTTTCTCACGTAGCTTCTGTATTACATCATACATGCAGGTATTTCAAGCAGACTTCCTTGTTAAGGCAAACCCCCAGGCGCCTCAACTCAAATGAGTCTTCAAGGCGGTGAGGCTTAGACAAGAGACCAGGTATTTTATACAGGTGCTCATTACATGGTGTTGCCATAACAATTGATTTGTTGTGTTACTATGGAGTAAACCTTCTGCAGTTGCTTAAAGAGACAGTTCTGTTTAATCAAAGACAATTACTTATATAGCCAAATTATTTTCAAAAAATACATTTTTAGACTTGTACCAAAAAGCAATATTTTTACATGTAATAAGGAAGAATAGAAAATTGAAAGTACAGGCCCCAGAATGATTGCTCACATAACTTGATGCAACTTTCACTCCCCATTTAAATAATCCCAGGTAGGTGGGGGTTCCCAGGCACTGCATAAGGTTAGTGGTGAAACATTCCTAGAGAGGAAAGAGAAAAAGAAAAGCAACAAAATTAATATATGAAAATCAAGTATAACCTCATAGTGTTTCTATGTCATGTTTCCTATTTCCATTTTTTTTCAAAAAGGGTTTAATGTCCCTCTTTTCATTTGAACCTTTTGGTTTTACACAGTCAAGCCTGATAATCCACATACTTTCTTTCTCAAGCAACAGATTAGGTCCCCCCCCATACTGGAGGTGGGACCCACTCATGTCCCATAAATTTCAGGTCATCTGGCGTGGGATTATGATAATGTGCAAAGTGAGTACCTACCGGGGTGTCCTGTCTGTTATTGACAATAGACCTTACATGCTCCTGTACCCTCTGCTTTAAAGGTCTCACTGTTTTCCCAACATATAACAGTTTGCAGGTACACCAGAGCACTTACAACACATAAGATGTGTCACGGGTTATCAACTCTCTAACATGGACATTACAGTCATGATTTTTGGGGTGCTGGAAGATAGCACTGGCAGATGCATAACTGCAAATATTGCATCTCTGGCATTTGTAGAAGCCACTAGGCCTTTTTGGTAGCCAGGTCTGCCTGTCAGTAGCCGCCTCTCTTTAAATGGCTATGAACTAACTTATCTTTAAGGTTGTTAGCCCTACTAAAAGAAACTCATGGGCTGGGGCCAACAGCTCTACCCACTGCCTCATCTTCCTTAAAATTGGGCAGTTCTTACAAACAACATTTCCCACTTGGCCAGCCAAATCATTGTATTCAGTGATAAAAGTACAAGGGGAATCTTTACTTGATGGTGCCATGTGTTTCCTGAATTGGTTACTCCTATTCACATTTTCCACCTTCCTTTCTGATGATTCCAGCAGCTCTGAATCATACCCCCTTACTTTAAACTTTTCAATACGCTCATTAGCCTGTACTTCAGAGTCTTGCTATATGTTACAGTTTCTTTTCATGTGCACAACTGACTGTTTAGAAATGACTTCTTTAAACTGGGGGTGGGTACTGTTATAGTGAAGCACAGAGTTATGGCCAATGGCTTCTTAAATGTTTTAGTATTTATCTCGTAAGTATGTCCCTGTTTTGTTTACATTTAAACACAGATACAAGAAATTAAGGGTCATGGGATCATTAGTATATGTGAATCTCAAATTCAGTGCACAGATGTTGAGCCACTCCATGAATTGTTGTATTTTATCCTGATCACCACTCCAAATACACACAATGTCATCAATAAAGCAGTACCAGTTTTTTATATAGTTGTAATAAGGATTTACTTCTTTACTGAAGACAATTGTGTATTCCCAGTGCCCTAAAAACAAATTGGCATAGGATAGTGCCATTGCTGCACCCATTGCTATGCTTTTCTGCTGCTTGAAAAATGTCCCTTCAAACTCAAAATAATTATGCTTAAGAATAAAATCTAAAGATTGCAAAATGAAATTAACTGGCACTGTTTCCTTATCTTGGTGCTGATCCAGAAAACATTTAGTAGCATTAATGCCTTTTTCATGTTCTACGGAAGTGTAAAGTGACTCTACATCAATGCCTAACCAACAATGATACTGTTTCCATTTAATATCTTCCAATTTACCCCCAACAAATCTGTTGTATCTCTAATGTGGGACTTCAAACCATTAACACTTGGCTGTAAAAACAAGTCCAAGAACTTCCCCAAATTCTGTGTGAGTGCACCAACCCCAGAGACTATTGGTCATCCTGGCAGCCTTTCCTTATTTTTGTGACTCTTAGGGAGTATATAGAAGCCCGGTACTATGGGATACTCCTTCCACAAAAAACATACTCATTTTCTGCAATCTCTCCCTTTTCCACAGCCTGTTTTAGTAAAACATACAGTTCTTTCTTGTAATGTGAAGTGGGGTCAACAGCTTATCATAACTTTCTCTGCCTTCTAGTAACTGCATCACTATGTCCCTATATAAATCTTTATCAAGAATAACGATGTTGCCCCCCTTATCTGCTGGCTTGATGACCACTGTGTCATCCTTTGCAAGTTTATCTAATGCCATTCTTTCACATTTAGTTAAATTATACCTGCATGGGGCAACACTGTTTTCTAACAAATCTTTAACTTGCCTAGAGACAACTTTTTCATATGCAGTGATTACTCCATTGTATGTTTTAGGACAAAACTCTGAACTGGGTCTGAACAACTGCTTTCTTATTTTTTTTATGTCCTGGTAGCTATCAACAGACCTGTTCCACTTCCTACCTGGGAGGTCAAACGGTCCTGCTCACGTTTATTCTCAAGGAATAATTCCTCAAGGGCTTGTAAATCCGTGTCCACATCCGTTATTTCAGTTTCCATGTTACCAGCTGGTATAGAAGTATCTTCATCTTCTGGCATCGAAGTATTCAAATTTCCTGTACTAACATCAACTGTTAAGCATGTTATCTTAATTCCATGCTAGATGACCTGAAGTTTATGAGACTCAGGTGGATCTCACCTCCCAGTATAGGGGGGGGATATACTTAATCTGCTGCTTGAGAAAGAAAGTATATGGATTTACAGGCTTGATAGTGTAAAACCAAAAGGTCTGAATGAAAAGTGGGATATTAAACCTTTTTTGAAGAAAAAATGAAAATAGGAAACATGACATAGAAACACTGAGGTTATACTTTGATTTTCATATATTACTCTTGTTGCTTTTCTTTTTCTCTTCCCTCTCTAGGAATGTTTCACCACTAACCTTATGCAGTGCCTGGGAATCCCCACCTACCCGGGATTATTTAAATGGGGAGTGAAGGTTGCATCAGACCATGTGAGCAATCATTCCAGGGCACTGTACTTTCAATTTCCTGTTCTTCTTTATTATACGTAAAAATACTGCTTTTTGCTATAAGTCTAAAAATTACTTTTTTGAAAGTAATTTCAGTATATAAGTAATTGTCTTCGATGTAAATAGAACTGTCTCTTTAAGCAACAGCAGAAGGTTTACTCCATAGTAACTATAAATGCAAACAATTAATTGTTATGGCAACACTGTGTAATGAGCACCTGTATAAAATACCTGGTATCTTGCCTCACAGTCTCTGTCAGTCAATAAGTGCGTACTGTATTATACAGGACAGCGCTCACTGACAAGTCAGTCAGCAGCCGGCCGTTGTGGTGGGAGGAGGGTTGTGCCAGTTGTCGGCTCGCACCAGGCATTGGGAGTATTAATATTTACTACATAGAGTGGCAACATCAGGGAACAGTGCAGGGGGCTGCTAGACCACCTGGAATTGGGGGAATAAATAATTAATATAACAAGCGCAACATTGGGGATCGGGTCGAGGGGCAGGTAGACCACCAGGAATCGGGGGTATTAATATTTAATATAAAAAGAAGCAACGTCTGGGATCGGGAGCAGAGGGGCTGCTTGCATGTGTCACATGGAGCCTGGAGAAGACTCTTCTCATGCACCAGGTATTTGCTGCACTAGAGAGGTTGTCACAAGTGTGGGGACTTAGTCGCCCAGACCCCTCCTGTACCAGAATCTGGTGAAGGGCCCCTGGCACAAGAAGCTTCGGTGCAAGCTGCTGTTTGTCATAGCTTGCACCCCACTAAGCCTCTTTTAAGAATCATGCCCAGAGTCTTTAAATTTTATATTAAGGTCTTCCATAAGTATATAATCATCAACTATTTCATAAAATGATAGTAGAACACTTCATTTTCTTCGGACATCCAGTGTGTACAAGTTTAAATTAGACACCCCGTCAGCATAGGAACATTCTTTAACTTCTGTTATGATCCTAATAATGCTTTGTTGTGATTTGTCTAGTCTCTTTATAGCAGCTCTTTTATGGGAGTTCCAAAGTTGGCTACAGAAATCAAGATGTGGGCAGACATATGATTCATATAATGGTATGAGAACATCAGCTTTATGGCCCTTCATATTTCTTAGGCTGCTGCTGCCGACAGAATATCTTGTCCTAAAAACCTATACGTTCTAAATCTTTCAGCAGCCTTTATAGCACCCATCACTCTATTTGCCTTTGCTACTACATTGGTACTTTGCTTACCAAACTCCAAGTCTTTATTAATTAGTACCCCTAGGTCTCTTTTGTTATTGAAGTTTTTAAGATTGAATTACTTAGTATGTACTGCCAAGATCTGTTGTTCCTACCCAAATGTAGCACACAGCATTTGTTTGTGTTGAAGGATATCCCCCATCTAAATACCCAATCTGTTAATTGGTCCAAGTCATCCTGTAATGATTTAATATTGTGTGGTGCTTCACAAGGACCCCCCAACTTTGTGTCATCTGCATATCTGGTTATTTTGTTCCTAATGTTATTGCTCAAGTGTGAGATGAATAGTCGAAATAATACCGGACCCAGAACTGAGCCCTGGGGAACACTGATAGTAACTCTTCCCTCTTCAGAGATATAACCATTTACTGCTACCCTCTAGTTCCTGTTGCTGAGCCAGTTACCTATCTATCTCACTGTTTTATTATCTACACCAAGCTTTAGTAGTTTAGAAACAGTTGCCCAATGAAGGACAGTATCAAATGTCTAGCTGAGATCTAGCAGAAATACATCAGCTGGTCTACCTCCATCTAAGATTTTGCTTATGTTATCATAAAAGCAAATTAAATTTGTGACACAAGAGCATCCTGCCAGTTTTATTTATTTATTTATTTATTAAATTTTCAGATTACAAATACCTTTGAGCAGAAACTGCTCGTTTACAAAGGTTCCACGTCGAAGGATGAGTCAACATACATACAGAGGTAGTAAAAGAATGCACAATAAACAACCAAAACAACTAAAAGAAAAAATAAAGATACTCAGTTATAACATACTTTGAGATAATATTCATATAACGAGCAGCTTGAGTAGGCAGCTGGCTATGGTAACAATAAGAGATAGAGGGCACCATAGGCAGTTAGTATTGCAGGCGTGCAACCCGGGAGAGGAAGTTGGCAGGCTAATGGGCCACTGTCCGATAGTGGTGGAAAATGTCTTGTACCAGTAGAGATGCAAAGCAGGAAAGGAGTCACAAGGAAGGCCCAGTGCCAGAGGGAATGAGACTGGGAAAGGGCGGGCTATGAGACATGAGTGAGCTGGGAGGTGTTTAGAGAGAGAGATCTCTATTCAGAGAAGCAGTCACATTGAGTGGTAGAGGTGAGGTAAAGTTTGAGATTCCTTTTGAAGGGTCCAAGTGTAGTAGAGGAAAGTGCTTCTTTATTGAGGGAATTGAACCATTGAGCGGCTCTATAGATAAAGGACTGCTGACCCATGGAGGTACGACATCTAGGAACCTGAAAGGTTAGAGATTGGGCACCACGTGTTTGTCGAGTGCCACTGTAGGTAGTAAGGAGTGAACTAACACCAGGTGGCATGAAACCGAGGAGAATCTTTTTTGGTAAGTAAGCAGGTCTGGTATTGTATTCTGCTGAGTAGGAGTAGTTAGCTGGCCTGTGCATAGAGGTCACAGGTGTGAGTTTGTCGGGCTGCACCCGTTAGTAATCTACAGGCTTTGTTGAGAGAAACTGAGATCCTGCGGAGGGCACTTGTTGAGGCAGAGCCATAGATGGCAAGGCCGTAGTCAATGATAGAGGTGACAGAGCTGTAGATGGCTAGTTTAAGGGCATCTGCAGGCATACAGTGCTTGTGTTTGTGTAGTAGTCCACTCCATATATTGGCAGTCTTGGCAACAGTGTCAATATGCCGAGTGTAGGAGAGGGCACTATCCAGGGTAATGCCAAGGTACTTGAACTCCTTGACATGTTCAAGTGGGTTCCCAGCATGGTTCTTGATGGTGAGGGACAGAGAGTTGTGTCTGCTCCATTGGTTACAGAAGGACATGGCTTTAGTCTTGCTGTGGTTCAGGACAAATTTATGAGAATTGAACCAGTCTTCAATGCGCTTGAAGTCAAGCTGCAGCTGGGATTCAAGGACTGTAATGTCATGGTGGCTGGAAAACAGGACTGCATTGTCTGCGTATAGTAATATTTTTTGGTGGCAGGCACTGGGGAGATTGTTGATGAAGAGGGAGAAGAGTAGAGGGCCCAGAATAGACCCCTTGGGGACTCCGGAGCAGACCGGTTTCTCATCCAAAGAGATCCCTGCAATCCTTACACATTGGATCCGATTATCAAGGTAGCTGGTGAACCATGGAAGGGCATCACTGGAGATCCCAATGGAGGACAGTTGCTTGAGCAGTAGGGGATGGTTAACTGTGTCGAATGCCTTGGTATGGTGTATAAATACTGCCCCTCCACAATTCCCTTTGTCAAGCGTGGCATGGATGAAGGTTGTAAATTCCAGTAATGCAGTGTAATGCAGTGCTGTGCCCTTTTCTGAAGCCATGCTGCTCTGGGCACTGTACATTGTACTTATCCAGGAATTCAACTAGTTGGTCTGACACTATTTGCTCCAGCGCTTTAGATAGTGGGGGGAGGAGTGAGATAGGTCTGTAATTGGTGTGGAGCATCCTATCTCTGCTTTTGTGAACCGGTGTGACAGTGGCTTTCTTCCAGAGAGAGGGGAAATGGCCCATCTAAGTGAGAGATTGAAGATCTTTGTAAGTGGTTCTAAGATTTCATAGAGGACTTGTGCCAGCAGTTTCGGGTCAAGGGAGTCACCACTGTACTCTTGTTTGCCGATGGCCTTTTGAATGTATTTTCTAGCTACTTGTGGTGTGACCTCCTTAAAAAAAACTTTGGGGTTGTACGTTCTAGTTGGGGGGCAACTTGGGAGGAGCTGAAGGGGAGGTCATCAAAAAAAATTGGTGGAAGGACACTGTCCAGGTTTGTACAGTATATGCATTATTAAAAGTGCTGGTGATGGTACCTAGGTCGAGTGTAGGAGTGCCATGAAGGTTGAGCATAGTGGGTGGTGCTTTAGGATCCTTTCCTGTGAGTTCTTTCATGTTGCTCCAGAATTTCTTTCCCTGGCCCCAAGAGTTGGTCAGAGCCTCTTCAAAATATCTGCATTTAGCATTCCGTATTTTTCAAGTGCAATCATTTCTGGCTGCTTTGTATAATTGTATGTTTACTTGCATCGGAGTTGAATGAGCACAATGCCAGAGGTGGTCTCTGTGCTTGAGTAGAGTTAAAAGGTCAGTAGTAACCCAGGGGTTGGTCTGTCCTTTGACCTTCATCTTTTTCACTGCTGCATAGATGTCACTGGCTTTGTTGAAATGTTTGATAAATAGGTCCAGAGCTTTGTTGGTGTCACTGAGGGAGTCAAGCACTGCCCAGTTCAGCCTGGTTAGATGGGATTTTAACAGCTGGAGGTGCCCTTGTTTGATAACCCTGGCATAGATAAGCTTGGGAGGGGGCTTGTGGTATTTGTTTGACCAGGAGCAGATGACAGGCGAGTGGTCACTTATTGTATCTGGGAGTACAGAAACATTGGAGATGCATTCAGGGTGGTTAGATAGAATCCAGTCTAGAAGCATAAGGGAGCCTGTCCTATAGTTACACCTAGTGGGGGCACTGACCAGTTGAGTGAGGTGATGCACCACAGCTGCATCCTTATAGGTAGTGGCCTCAGCGGAGAGCCAGTTAATGTTAAAATCACCCATGATTATGGTTTCAGAATTATGTTGCTGGACTCTTAGATATTCCATGATGCTATGGAAGCCAGCGGCCTGGTCTCTTGGGGGGTAGGTAAACTGAGATGGCAGTGAGTTCCTTGTTATGTGCACCAAGGAGTATTTTGATTGTGAGGACCTGAGAGGAGTTGCTCAGGCTAGGGGATGGGATGATGTGACCCATAAGGGTATCCTTAAGATAGATGGCACAGCCCCCACCCCGTTTAGCAATCCTGTCTTGCCTGAAAATGCAGAAGCCAGGGATAGAGACTGAGGTATCAGGGATTTTAGGGTTTTAGCCATGTTTCCACAACTGAGAGGACATCAGGGTTGTGCTGTAGGATCCATGTTTGGAGGGAATCAAGTTTGTTGAGGATGCTGCAGGCATTGATGGATGCCATGGTGAGTGTCCCTGTACCTAGAGGTCAGTGGAGCACAGGATCCAAGGCAGCATGGGTTCACAGCAGGAAGGTCATGTCAGACAAATCTAATAGATTTCTTTGACTGGGTGACCAAAGTAGTAGACCAGAGAGGGGCTGTGGACATGGCCTACCTAGACTTTAGCAAGGCATTTGACACAGTCCCACACAAAAGATTATTAGTCAAATTAACCAGCCTGGGAGTGGGTCCCAGGGTGGTAGCCTGGTAAAACATTGGCTGGACAACAGGACACAGAAGGTAATTGTAAATGAGTCCACTTGAAGAAAGGGCGGTTACTAGTGGGGAAACGTAGGGTTCAGTATTGGGTCCAGTCCTTTTAATGTCTTCATCAGTGGCATTGCAGAGGGACTGGAAGGAAAAGTATGCCTTTTGCAGATGACACAAAGATCTGCAACAGAGTTGATACACAAGGAGGCGTGGAAAGGATGAAAAGGGACTTGGCAAGGTTGGAGGAATGGTCAGACGTATGGCAGCTAGGATTCAATGCAAAAAAGTGCAAAATAATGCACCTGGGAAACAAGAACCCAGGGGAAGAATACACAATGGGTGGGGAGGTAGTAACAACAACAAAACAGGAAAGGGACCTGGGGGTAATCATATCAGATGACCTTAAGGTTAGCAAGCAATGTGAGAAGGCAGTAGGGAGGGCCGGGGGTATACTGGGGTGTATAGGGAGTGGCATCAGCAGCAGAAAACAGGAAGTTGTTATCCCTCTGTACAGACAGTTGGCAAGACCCCATCTGGAATACTGTGTCCAGTTCTGGAGACCCCATCTCTGCAAGGACATAGACAGGATAGAGGCAGTCAAGAGGAGGGCAACTAAAATGGTGCAGGGTCTGCAAGAGAAGCTGTATGAGGAGAGACTAAAGGAGCTTAATATGTATACCCTTGAGGAAAGAAGGGAGAGGGGGGACAGGATAGAAACTTTCAAGTACCTCAGGGAATCAACAAAGTCCAAGAGGGTAGCATCTTTCAGAAAAAGAGACTTGCAAGAACAAGGGGCACAATTTAAAGATAGAAGGAGGGTGGTTCAGGGGCAATGTGAGGAAGTATTATTTCACAGAGAGGTAGTGGATGCATGGAACAGCCTTCCTGAGGAAGTTGTGGAGTCTAAAACTGTGGGAGAATTCAAAGAATGCATGGGACAGATATAAGGCAATTCTTGTGGGGGGCAGGAAGATATAGACTGTTGGTTAAATAGGATCTGTGGCCTATCCTGTAGGTAGGGAAATGGGCAGACTAGATGGGCCTAGTGGTCTTTATCTGCCGTCAAAGTCTATGTTTCTATGTTTCTGCTGGGTGCCACTGCTGGCTGCCCAGGTGGTCCTGGGTTGGGGTGAACATTTCCTGAGAGCAGGAGCAGCATAAGGATAATTTGTAGGAGAAAGGATTTCAGCATCTTGTAGATACCTGGTGGTTAAGTCATAAGCCAAAAGAAATTATCAACAGCTGAGGTCCAGAGTCATAGAATGTGCTAGAATTCCTGAAGGTGATGAACTGTGCCTGCGCATATGCAGGATGTGAAATCCTTTTGTCTGCATGCTTCTTTGTCATTCAAAGAGGTTGTTGAAAAGCCCACATACAGATCATGGAGCAGGTCAGACGAAAATGTTGATTCAAGCAGGACCTAGAGTCACTGAGTTTGTCAGACTTAATTGCTTGACTTATGCTTTGCTTAGGATAGCTTCCAAAAAGTTGATTTTTAAATGAAAAATGCAGATACCTGGTGATGATGTTTTGCAGAAATCCAGTTCAGGAGACTTTCATGGATGTAGTGAGCAAGAATGGTGTAGTTACTCCAAGCAGAAAACCATGTAAATCCACAAAAACTAAGCTACAGACACAGACACAGACAAGCAGCCACCACACAGACCCAGGAGGCGGAGTTAGAAAGACTTTTTCTACATCCATGTTGATCAGTGGCAACTAAATCTTTAGATGTTATGTACAGTATGAAGACAGTCTGTCTTTCATTACTGACTTGAAGATTTTGCCTAGATCTGACATCAGACTGATTGGTCTATAATTTTCTATGTTTGTTCGACAGACCTTTTTATGGCTGCCATTTTGCTATCTGTAGCTTGAAAATGGAGTATCGTGGAATACATTTTTTGGATTTTTCAGTGCATACTTACACATCTACAAATCGCTATGGCAACTAAAATAAAATAATCTCTTCTTTCTGTTTAGAATGTTGGAGGCATAACTCCAAGCTGCTTATCAGATGGCCATTAGGAAACTGAAACCGCTTGTTAAATATTGGTTGCCTATTAAACTAGAGATTTGTTCACACCCTTCAAAATGCAACAGCTTACACATTAAAATGCCTAGCATTTAAAATTTATTTGATATTAACTTCAGTTGGGCATGGATATCTTTCAAGAAAGATTCATATCTCAGAAATGTTATACTTTCCCAGCAAATATATAAAGATTTACACTGTTTTTAACCTCTCAAGACCTTTCTGATAAAATAGCAGGTCTTCAGTGAACTACCCAGACTAAATATATAAATTTATTTTTTGACAGTAAGGTCTGTGCCTGCTTCCAAAACATAACAGATAAGAGCTACTGAGATCTCTTATAGTGTGTGTATATATGTGTGTGTGTGTGTGTGTGTGTGTGTGTGTTTGGGGAGTAGTGGAGAAACAGTCAAACTCCTGGCAAGGAAGACCTCATCTAATGAATTAACTGCTGACAAACCATGAGTGAGAAATTCATCTGTTTAATTATCTGATTCTTTATGTTCCCATATAGAGTTATAAAAAGTCAAAACAACTGAGAAAGAAACTTGTAAGGGATAACAGTTGAGTTTTTCTTGTGTTTTGGACCTCCATCTCTAAGCTTTGGAACATAAATGTATTGTTTGTGCTTGGACTGAGCAATCTAAACAGTAAGAAGGCCTGAACAGTAATTTAATTTACAGTATTAGTAATGCAATCGTGCATAATTTCTATAAACAAATTTTAGGTCTGATAATAATGTAGCCAGGGTATGCGTTAACTTGCTTTGATCTCTCACAACATGTAGTAGTAGTAGTAGATATTTTATTCTGAAAATTCAGAAAAGGATAGCCCAATTGAGCTGAGGCTCATTTTCAATGGAGTCCAAATGTATAAAACAAATAGTCACACAGAATATGTACATAAATATAAGCATAGTAAATACAATATGTATCAACAGACACAATACATGACAGACATGTAGAGGTTTTTCAATTCATTAAAACAAACTTTAGGCATTTCAGCTCTTTTTACAAGCCAAGAGCTTATTTGATGACAAGATGGAGGAGAGAGTGACTTGATATATAATGTGCTATTTTTGAGAATAAAGGAGATCATGCCATTTATAAGGAGGAAACTTATTGTTTTGATACATAGATACATAGACACTGTCAGCAGATACGGGCCTATGGCCCACCCAGTCTGTCCATTTGAGCTTGTAAGTTCTCTTTAAGTTTTTCTATATTATTATTTTTATATTTTTTGAAAGTTTCTTATAGGCGTGATATTATTCCTGAAATGTCAAAGGTCTTCCTGGGAAACTTGCAAGGTACTAGTATATAACTATACCATTTACAAAATTCCTGATCAAACAACTGGAAACAGAAGACAGTTTATTGTCATTTAATATTATGATGTACTGAGTGTGTATTTACTGAGTTGCTGCATCAGGGCCTTGAAGAAAATAATAACATTTACTTAACTTGTTCAAGATTCCATCAGCTGGACAGAAAAAAGTCTAGGAGATTTTGTCTGAAAACTAACAACTATAAGATGAAAAAATTGCATTTGGATGTATATATACTATATATATTATGGTAGCATGGTAGTGCTACCATAGTTAGGGTTGAGTAGCACGTTTAAGGTTAAAAGGTCAAAGTTTACACCTTAATAACTTTGCCACCATGCATCGGATTTGCCTGAAATGTGGTATGCACAATTGGGCATGGTAGATCTTGGGATCTGCCAAGTTTCGTACCAGTTGGATACACAGCTGTGGAGTTATTAAGCAACAACCAATTGCGCAATTACGCTTTTTGGCGATTTCTTTGCTGTAGCCTACAGGTCGCACGGTTTGCACGACTGGTCCGAAAACTTTAGGGAACATGTGGCTAGGGTCCCTGATGTGCCTTTTGAAGATTTCATGAAAAAAATATTGAACGGTTCAAAATTTATTCAAGAAACAAATTCCCATTATAAGTCAATGGGAAAAGTTAACAAAATATCCAACATTTTTGCAAATGCACTTTTTAGTGTCACAAATGGCCCTAGTAGTGTCGCAAATCTGCCATTTTTTTTCAGTTGGTGATCAGAAAAATGCTTGGCATTTAAATTTGGGACCCTCTAGGGACACAATTCTTTTTGTGTTCACCTAGTCGGACCCTGAGGATGCTAGCCATGTCTTTATTTTGGGGTAAAACACTCAGAAAAATGTTTTTCACATTTCTGGGACCAGTAGTGTCACAGGCACAACACTTTGGCAAAATTTTGCAAAAATTGCCGCAAATTGTGACACTACTTTTTCAGACTTGGCCAAAATGACAGGAATTCTTTGCCACCCTGCTGCAAAAGAATGGTTTGGTCTTTTGAGCTGAAAATTGGAGGACAGGCAGCCAACATCCCACAGATGTGTCTTTTGGTGGTTTGGGGAAAAAATATTGCATGGCTGCCAAGTTACAGTACTCCAAAATTGACATTTTTTCCCATAGACTAACATGGTAGCATCCACCGTGACTTTTGAGGCTCGTATCTCAGAAACGGTGCGAGATACGGAATTTTAGTTGCAAGTTGCATGGGCTATGTAATAGCAAACAACTAGCCAGGAATATCAAAATTTTTGTGAAATTTAAATTTTTTTCTATGTCGTGCGGTTGCTGAGATATTAGCAATTAAGTACTTCCAATGCTCGTTTTAAGCTTCCATCCCCATTACAATGCATACATTCTTTGTACACACTGTGTTTCTGTATGCATCTGTTTGGCAAAAACAGGTGATGCGCTTCCATTACTGTTACAGTTACTGTTTCCACTTATGTTTATGTCCCTGTTTGCGTTACCATTCCCGTGTATGCCACCGTGTGCATTACCCTTTGCGTTGTCATTCGTGCTTGCATTTTCCTTACTGTTACCATTTGCGTTTCCACTACTGTTTCTGTTTGCATTTTTGTTTGCGTCACCATGCGCATTGGCAGTTGCGTTTATGGCAGCACTTTTGTTTGCGTTTCCATTTCTCTTTCATTTTGCATCTTACTTGCTGTTACTGTTACCATTTGCATTTGAAATTGTGTTACTGTGCCCATGTGCATTACGGTTTGCGTTTCCATATGTGCTTGCATTTCCTTTTGCGCTTCTGTTTCCTTTGATGTTATTGTTGCTGTTACCATTACCATTTGCATTTACAATTGCGGTACTGTGCCCGTGCGTGTTTCGGTTTGCATTTCCGTATACGCTTCTGCTCCCATTTCCGATTCTCTTTCCTTTGGCATTATTCTTCATGTTAACTTTACCATTTGCATTTACAATTGTGGTACCGTGCCTGTGCATGTTACGGTTTGTGTTTACGTGTGCTCTTGCGTTCACATTTCCGGTTCTCTTCCCTTTCACATTCTTTGTGTTGTGACACTTAACATTTCCATTTAAAATACTGCTGCCATCACTGTTCAAATTATCAGTTGCACTTTTGTACGTGCCTCAATGTCCGTTTGCATCACTGTTCACTTGAGCGTCACTTTGCGCTTGCGTTTCTATTAACGTTTCCTTTACCATTTACGTTTGCGTTACCATATGTGCCACTGCTTGAGATTCTGTTTGCATTGCTGTTCCTGTTCTTATGTCACAAGACATCACGATGTGGGAGCGCGGGACCCAAAGGGCCCCGTGATCCTGCCGCCATATTACATTCGCTATTTCTCGTCATCATTCTCAAAGAGAAGGGAAATTAGAGGCAAAAAACTCCATTTAATGCATTAGTTGGGGTTGTTCCAGAGTGACAAAAGTGAGGAAATTTGGTGTTAGGGTTGAAAGCACACCTTGGACCCCCCAGTCCACCCCCCCATCTGGCATCGGAATGCGCGTTGGGGTCATCGGTCCTAACTCTCACCCCATTTTCCTATACCTCTGCTTCTTCACACATGTGATAGGGTGAGAGTTAGGACCGATGACCCCAAACGCACCCCAATGCCAGATGGGGGCTGGGGGTCCAAGGAGGCTTTCAATCCTAACACCAAATTTCATCACTTTTGTCACTGTGGAACAACCCTAACTAATGCATTAAACTGAGTTTTGCCTCTAATATATATATATATATATATATATATATATATATATATATATATATATATTGTGGTGATTTACATATGCAGCCCATGATGCTTTGTATTGTGTGGGCATGTGTGATTTTGTATTTTCTTGAAACTTGGCTCCCAGCCAAATGCCCTTAGGGTAACCCTTGCCTCAGTGTTTGCGCACAGAGGTTCTTTGTCTTTTAAATGTTTTTTTATTTTAATGGGTTCACCACAACATATCCAAGACACACTGCCTTAGGGTAGCTGGTCCATTCCACTGGGGTGTCAAACAGACGAGGCATACTGATGAGTCCTGGTAGGATGAAACACGTGTCTATGTCTTCTGTTAGTACCCTTTGCAAACTGTGTGAGAGGCCTTTTGGCACCATGCAATTTTGCTTAAAGTTGGACCAGCATAACATTCTGTGGTGATTTGCATATGCAGCCCATGATGCTTTGCATTGTGTGGGCATGTGTGATTTTGTATTATATATATATATATATATATATATATATATATATATAGATATGTCTGTATCTGCAATAAATTTGTTTACAAGCATTACTAGTATCTTTTGAAAGATTGTCCGACTTGTGATTACTAATTTCAAGTATAGTTCATGAAATAATGAGTGTGATATTTGTTATTTGATATAGTCCCCCATTGTGCCTTATGCATACCATGTAAATCCAAATAATTCTTAGGCCATCTTGACATGTAATACAGAGTTCCTTTCCTAATAAAAGATTGATGATATAATAAACAAAGAACAAAATCGTAAATAAGGAAGCAGTGGCTTATGGAAAAATCTACAGGATTTATACAAGGATTTGATTCTGCCACTGCGGGAAAAATACAGGAAAACTGAAGGCTTCTTACAGGGAAATCGTTATTTGGATCTGGGAACACTGATTTTTTTTTTATCCTATATTTTGTATTTGGATCCTGGATAGGGCAGGGGAGATGCTACATCTCATTGTCATCGGGATCTTCATTTACATATTTTTGCACTGTATTTACTCAGACTGTCACAGATTAGATGCAATGTCTTGTTTTCAGTGGGAATATGATTTTACCAATTTTATAATGTATTTATTCAGGGTACCTAGTCCAGGGCTCCAGTATTCACAAGGGATGAGCAGCACATCCTGGCAGAAAAGAGAGATGTGCTGCACAATTCCAACAATGCACAGCAGCATGATATTCAAATATGTGGGATGAGCCAGCTGCAAGGGAATGGGCCAGGGCATACACAAATGGTATGTCATGCAATTCGAGGGGGCAGTCCCATGCATATGCTGTGCTGTGGCATATGCAGTGAGCATGAGCTCCTGGCAGTCCAGAGCACTGCAGCCCACAGTTAGGCCATGAATAGCTTGCTTAACCGAGCCAGTCACCCACAGGTGGACTGCGGATGTGCACACAGGTGCACAGCAGCCTGGCAGCCCTGGTGGACTAGAGATACCCCCTTTCCATCTCCAACCTATCCAACTCCATCCCTAAAGAGCTCCATAGTGTAGCCCCCCCAGATCCAATCACACCAGAGAAAACCACAGTCCATATCCATAGTGTAGAGGACCCCCACCCACCACCTCTGTATGCAGAAACCATCACTCCCCCCATACCCGACCTGTTGCAAAGATTGGCACTGCCCTCCACACCCTGCCATGGCCAGCCATTGACAGCACTGAACCTGGGCTGGGTACCTGTACTCTGGAATGGCCCAACTGGCTGTACCATGCATTGGGGCCCCCATGCAAGCTGCAGACCCACCAGTGTATGCAGCCATGTGTACGTCCCTGGCAAACCATAAGAGGGAATTTACATACCTCCAATGCATGCCTTGCTGATGCTGTATCTTCCTGCTGTCATACACTGCTGCAAGTCCACACTCTCCCCCATTCTCCTGTGTAACATGCCAGCCTCTGGACTGCTGAAGTATCCTGGGTGCCAGGGGATGTGGTATCCTGCAATACCATTTACAGTGTATGCTTCAGGCTATGGATAGTTCATCTGCAATTCCTCAACTATACAAACACATGGGAGATTGGCTGTAATATGCCTGTTTTGGGACCTGTGTGAGTGGGTACAACATTGGCCATCACCCGCACTGAGCAGTGCAATGGCACTGGGATGATGGATCCGCATGTGAGTGCCTGAGGTGTATGGCCACTGGGCTTTATCACCCGCACACAGTTTGTGCCTATGTATAACACATTCCAGTGTCCTACTGTGAGTGCTCCACAACCCGCAAATACAGTGGTACAATCCCATCACAGAGCCAGTCATTGCAATGGGATGGGCTGAGGAGCAGGAAGGGGGCTGTCTGTACACTGTTGAGGGGGACTGGAGATCACTACACTATGGACATGTACTGTAGGTGTATTCATATGCAATCAGGGATGGTACCGGGGTCCTTACAGTATAGAAATGATACAGCCTGGACTCCGGTATAATCAGTGCTGGTGGAATGGGTGGGGGGATGCCACTTTACCACCAGAGACTTCAGGGCCTGTCCCACATGGGAGTGATCAGGGTTGGGGCTTGAGGGCGAGAGCTGCTCGGGCACATTCATCCCCATGCTAACATGCCAATGGGCCGGTAATGAGCATGCATAAGGACCCTTTGCACCCTGCATGCTCAATTAGTTAATTTGCATTCCTGGGCTGAATATCACCCATGGGGCTGTGGTGCATACCGTTATGTGCCACACATTCTCCCTGGAAGGTATTCAGTCAGGTTCACCATGGATGCGCCTGACTTGGTGGCCGCCTGCACTGCAACTCCCATCCAGGGTCACATTTTCAACAGGTACAATGAAGCCTGCAAGGGTGAAGCACAGTGTCATAGGTTTACTACATAACAAAAGGGATTAACTCCCATTGAAATTGCATTGTTTGCTGCAGTAACTCTACTGCAGAATTCTGCAGTGCTGCACTTCACCCCGGTGGGGTTCACTGTATGCATACCCTGTACTGGTGGCGCATTCTCTTTGAATATTGTATCAGCGCTGATTGGCACACCCTCTTTACGCAATGCATCTTTCTGCTCATGCATCACTCCGGCTCTTAATATGTTCCCCCAGATGTAAAATATTGTTTTCAGTGCGTTCTGATTTTATACAATGCAGCATAATATTGTGTAGATGTATAGCACCACTGAAAATAAGATGCCATGTCTTCTGTGAACTATACAGGCTAAATATATATATATATATATCAATTGGCAGGCATATTCTAGGAAAACACATTGCAAAAATGTGTAACAGGAAGGCCACATTGAAACTGCCTCTCCACAGGTCTGCATTGTGCGAATTCATTAGAAATAATGGGTAAAAGTATCCCCAAAGCTCTCCACAGCCATATTGGCTCTGACCAGAGTTTTCTGTGTATAGGAGTGATCCTGTCTGCCCTCCAGTCTTTGGGTACATCCCCTGACTTCATTGATTTATTGAACAATATTTCAGGTGGAATGCTGATACTTTCTTTTGCAATAATTAGTATCAGGGAGGTAATGCTGTCAATATCCGGTGCCCAAAACTTGTTCAACCCTTCAGTTTTTTTCTTTATTTTATATTTGGTTGTATGGAGATGTGAAGTATCTGCAAGTATGTCTGGAATATTTAAGGGGCATGATTCAGAGAATATTGTACAAAAGTGCTTGTTGAAAGAGTCAGCCATTTGAACTGGATCTGAAATAACACTGTTTTGTGCTACAATAGGTGTAAGTTTAGGGTCAGATTTTCTGAGCGAGTTTATATACCCATAAAATTGTTTGGTTTTGCTAATTTTAATTCCATGTTTCTTTTGCTTTGTTAATTGGGTGTTTACATGCTTTTTGTAGTTGTTTGAATTTGTTCTAGTTTGCTTCTTTAATTGTCTATAGTAATGTGCATAGCATTTATTTTTTTGCTTTATTAGATTTCTAATCTTGCTGTTTAGCCATTTTGGTTTCAATCCTTTTCTATTGTATTTGTTATACATTTAATGTTTCTGTCACACACTTCTTGCATGGTTAGTGTAATTATTTTCCAGCATTCTTTTATTGTTTTGTTTTGAAGTAGGGCTTGCCAGATTATATTGCTTATTTCTAAATTAATGTTATTCACTTTGGCTGTGTTATATGAATATATTTCAGTACACCCCAATACTTGTTTTGATTCTTGTACTGTGAAATAAATACACGAATGATCACTGTTACCTAGTGGCATTTTCACCTCACACTTCCTAATAAAAACATGATCAGTAGTTAACACTAGGTCTAATATGTTTTTGTCTCTAGTTGGCTGATTTATATGTTGGACCAGAATGTATTCTATACAGGTTGTTAAGAAGATGTCACTATCTTTAACCTTTGCAGATAAATTCTTCCAGTCAATGTCCCTCAAATTAAATCCAGAAGCAAATGGTTTGATACTTTTTATTGGACCAAAATAGATGTTACAACAAAAGAACAAAGTGCTCTGGCGTTTGGACCAGTCAAGTCCTTCTTCAGAAGCTTTATGACAGTTATTTAGAAAATCCCATACTAATAATACCCAGATAATGCATAAAAACAGAAATAATTCTTAGTTATTCAATATCATTGCATGTCACCAGTTGTACAGATACCTAATATACAATATAGAGTGCTTTAAACCATCAAGATTAACAAATCTCACCAGGACATATTACTTACATAATTCCAACAGTCCTTAATAAGCATTTGAACATCCGATACAGACCGAATTAACTGCAATTTTGGCCTACAAGGAAAAAGCTTAGGTCATCCAGCATTCCTACTGACTAGGTTGCGGCAATCAACTACTCCCAACACACAGGATAGTTATTATTAGAAGTGTTAGGAACATCTGAAGGAGGTATCCTAATAAAGATAAGGAAGGGAAAGCTGTGCAAGTGAGAGGAGAGGTGTTCAAACAAGAGATATCATACCTGTTCATCAATCAACCCATGCCATTCCTAGATTTGCAGCCCCCTGTTGGGTCTTAAAACAGCAAGGCCACCTTATACCGAAGGGTTAAGAAGGGGGGAGAGGAGCATTGCATAGAGAGGAATTAAGGTATGCTCCCCATTTCTGATAGTATTCAGTGAGCTTCTCTCTGTTAGCATATGTGAGCCTCTTGAAGGTGGCTAGTCTAGCCAAAGCCAAGTATCAGCAGGAGATAGGCGGCGGAGACACCTGTCTCCAAGATAGGAGTAGGAGCCTTGTTTCCTCCAGAAGGGCTACTAAGAGTCAATTCTGAAGTGGCTTTGGCAGTTGGACCAGGGAAGCAGAATCACCCAGTAGAAGCACTGGATCGGAGATATCCACGGGAAGGCCTAGTATTCCAGAGCAGTCCATTACAATGGCTGACCAGAAGGGGACCAAGACTGGACAGCCCCACAGCACATACAGGAGATTTGCTGGATCATGTTGGCACCTCCAGCACCTCGCATGGGGGAGAATGCCCCATGCATGTAGGACTGCTGGCATACAGTACCACCCGAGCAGGATTTTATGTTGTATTAGTTGACTTCGAGCATCCTTATATGTGAAGTGGGCTAGGCGTAGGCAGTGAGACCATGTTTCAGGGGTAATGGGAACTTGGAGATCCTCACTTCACTTGTATCTGCATGATTCTGTATGGTCTGGTTGTGCCTCCCACCAGGTATTATAGAAGTGCCCCGTGAGACCTCGAGATCATGTATCTAGGTGTAGTGTAGAAAGCCAATGCCATTAGGGATCTACTGAGTAGGTCACACTGACAGTCTGGACCACACTACAGAGTTGCAGGTATCTCCAAAAGTCTTTAGGCTGGAGGGAGTACTGGGCCTTAAGTTGTTCAAAAGACATTAAGGTAGAGGAATTGGCCATGTACAGGTCTTGAACGAGATGTATCCCTTTGCTTTCCCACCCGGCCAGTTAAGCGGCTTTTTACCTACTGCAAGGAGTTGGTTCCGCCAGAGTATCATGTACTGGAGTGGCATAGAGCATACTGCCTTTGAGGTATTAGAGGCTACCATAATTCTGCGCCACACATTCCTGGTCTCGATCATGCTCAGGGTGAGTTCCTTTGGGTTTATGGGGATGTTAGTTAATAGTGTACACAAGGGGGTGTTCCACATCAATTGAGATTCTAGCTGAACCCAGGGAGCGGGTGGGAGGGTGAGGGGATGAACCATTTAGTAACTTGGGCTGAGATATAAGACCAATGATATCCCTGCAGCCATGGAAGTCCTAGGCCACCCTTGGTCCAGTAAGCCTGCATTTTACTGCGGCTCCATCTGGGAGTCTTACCTTTCCAGAGGAAGAAGGATATCAGCTTGTCCAGTGAACGGAACACCTTGCTCAAAAGGGCAATGGAAAGATTATTAAGTAGGTATGAGACTTTGGGTAGTAACAGCATTTGAATTGCAGCTACTTTGTCTGACAGGGAGAGGTTGAGGCAGCGCCAACAGTTTATTTCAGCCATTAGCGAAGTTATTAAGGGACTGAAATTTTCCCTTTCCAGGAGCTTCCAAGTAAACGGGATGGTGATATCTAAATACGAAAAACTATGTGGGGCCCACGTTAGGTCCAGACCATGCAGACAGGAGTTCATGCAGACCTTATTGAGGGGGTTACACTGGTGTTTTTTTGATTGATTTGCAATCCAGACAGCTGTGCAAATTCTACCAGAATTTCTAAAACACTGGGGAGAGATTGCTTTTGGTGGTCTAAGGTTAGGAGTAAATCATCTGCATATGAGGCAGTTAGGTACACCTGCTGGCCAACCTGGATGCCTGTGATGCTTTCAGTCTTTTGCAATTTCCAGGTGAGTGGGTCCAAAGCCACTAGAAAAAGTAAGGGAGATAAGGGGCAGCCTTGCCACGTGCCCCTTTGCAGTGGAAAGGAGGGGGAGATTTCTTGATTAGTTGGAATCCTTGCGAGGGGTGTATTGTACAACACATTGATCCACTGTCTGAAGAATGGACCAAACCCATAAAGCTGGAGTATCTCATGGAGGTAAGGCCACTCTACTGAATCAAAGGCCATAGAAAAATCTACCGCCATTGCTGCCATTGGGCTTTGAGAATGCATGGCCAACCATTTAAGATCCAGGACTAACCTAATATTGTCTACCGCCACCCTTCCTATGGTGAAACCGACTTGTGATGGGTGGTGGGGTATGATCTCCATCAACTGGATGGCTAGCATTTTAGATGCAGTTTTGTTATTGACCAAAATAAGGGAAATTGGGCGATAATTGGAATAATTAAGGGGGGTCATCTGATTTTTTTGACAGTAGAGTGATTAGAGCTTCCCGCATGGTGGGGGGAGAGTACTTGTCTTATGGGCCTCCTGTAATACCGAGAGGAGAGGGGCACTGATTTCTGCTCTCATGACCTGGTATAGCTCTGTAGTCATGACATCTAGTCCAGGCAACTTGCCCTTAGCCAATTGGCTAAGGGCTTCAAACTCCGCTTCAGTGAACGGCTTATCCAATAATTATTTCCTATTATCAGGTAGTTGGGGGATGTTAGCGGTGAGGCAGAAGTCAGCTAGTTGACATCTTAATTGGTTTGGGTCTAAAGAGGTGTGCGATTGGTATAGCCGCTGATAGAACTGTTGCATGCATTCATTGTCTTTTTTGGGATTCGTAACCACATGGCCTTCTGTGCTTCTAAGGGCATGGATACGAGAGGCTGCCTGTTGTTTTCTTAACTGGAATGCTAGGAGTTTACCCCCTTTATCCCCCCAATGCGAATGTTTGGATCTGATTAACGCCTATTCTGCCTTTTACTGCAGCATAGTATTTATGCAGCACTTCAAACCGACTACCTCCAGAAGGAATACTGGTTCGGGTGAATGGGCAGTGGAGGCCCTGAATCTGGCTTCCAATGAGGACAGTTTAGATTGCAGAGCATTTACCTCTGTCTTTTTGAGTTTGTTCTTATGTGCTGAGTAGGCAATGATTCGTCCACTCAGAATGGCTTTGAAGGCCTCCCATACCATGGCTACTGAGGTATCTACAGCTTGGTTTAACGAGAAGTAATCTCTGGCCGTCTCCCGCACCATGGACTGAAACTGTGGGTCCTGGAGAAGAATAGGGTTACAATGCCATCTTGTCCCTGATTCGTTCCATTAAGAGGGGTATAAAAATAAGATACTGGGGCATGGTCCGAGACTAGAATGTTGTATATTCTAGTACAGGTAATGTCTTGGGCCGAGGGGGCACTGGCGAGCCAAAAATCGATCCTACTATACATAGTATGGGCTGAGGAGTAGAAGGAGAAGTCCCACCCTGTTGGGTGGTCTCTGCGCCACACATCAGTCATTCCCCACTCTGCCATAGCTCCTTGGAGGGCTAACGCCACTATGGGGTGTGTCTGGGGAGTCGGTCTGAATTTGTCAAGAAAAATGTCGGAAGTGAAATTAAAGTCACCACCAAGTAGAATTGGGATCTGTGGATGACCATCTACCAAGGTCTCCACTGCCTTGTTGAGGTCTAATATGATGTTGGGATCATCTACATTTGGCCCATACATATTCGCTAATATCACCAGGCCCCTGGGGTGTGAAAAGTGGACCGCTATCTAGTGGCCCCGAGCATCCAAAACTGTCTGCTCTTGTACCCAAGGACATGATTTCTAGATCGAAATAGCCACCCCCCTAGACTTGGTGGAAGCTGAGCTAGCTATGACATTGCCAACCCATGCCCTTTTAAGCCACGACACAGTTCTTGCAGTGAGATGAGTCTCCTGGATAAGTGCAATATCCGTCTGCAAGGAGTGTAGGTGTCTAAGGACCATGGAGCATTTAACTGGGTGATTTTAGCGCTTCATGTTCCATGATGTAAGTTTTATACCTACGTTAGTGTTCTACCTTACTGTTCCAATCAGTACAAAAGGTATAGGTACTCACCGCCCGTATCCAGAAGAGATAGAGAAGCAGGAGAAAGTAGATAGCCAAAGACAGAGGAAGGGAGGTTGACTGAGTAAGATAAGAAGGCAGGCTGTCCAGTAGGTAAAGATAACTGTGGCAACCTGGTATAACAATAGAACAAGTGAGTTAAAGCACTAAACAATCAACCAAAGTGATCAAATAACAGTTTGAATATATCCGTTCCCACAAACGGGGATAAGTTTTACTATTCCTCTAACAGAGGAAATAAAGGAATACAGGTAAATAGACAAGCACTAAGCTAAAGGTGAATTCGTGAATGCGCGAGGTGCAGTCTTCCACACTATCGAGGAGGTGCACACAGTCATGCTGACCTTTCACCTACATGGGGAGAAATGGAGATAAACCAACCAACAGCTCGTAACGCCATCCCCAGCTTTGTAGACTAAAGTAGTACTCCCAGGGGAGAGGGATGGGGTTTAGGGGGAAAGGGAGGGTGTTTATTGCTCTACAACACATCAAACAGTAGTCATTATCTATATTGCCCATATAACATGCTGGCCATATTTTAATATAGAGGTCAGGGTGAGGTAATGTGTCATCTTGTGACTCTCATGACCAAACATTAATTGCAGCCAGAAGTTAATAACACATTGAGGCTGCAGGGGGAAAAGCACAGGTGATCCCAATGTTCTTCTTCAGATGGGGGGGGGTAGCCCGCTAGTCAAGGTGCTCCAGAATCACAACTAGGCTTTCTCTCAGACACCTCCAACAAAGCATTTACCATTAGGAAAGGGGGCCTCACCACACCCCGATGTCACCTCTATCCTTCCCTAAAGCCCATATTACCCATAAAGAGAACAAAGTACAGACTTATTGCAATCAGTCATTCAAAGCTAGTTCCTTGGTCTCAGTCAGTTTCGTTATGTGAGGAGTGTCCTGGGAGACAGCCTCTGCAAAAGTTAGCAGTCCAGGTTTCCTCAGAACATTAGCCAGGTCCTCGCCATCTGCTAGATCAGCTGGGAAATCCACCCAAGATACATACTCTGCCAGTTCCATGAGGAGATCATCAGGAATGTCATGTACTTCTGGAGGGTCTAGATTGGGATGCTCATCCTTAGTCAGCTTCACTGGTAGCACACTCCCTGGGCCCTTAGAAGGAGATCCTTGATTGCTCACTGAGCAATTTGGGACGTTTGAGGCATTCCACGCTGGGGCAGTGAGGAGGAGGGGTGATCTACTGGCCATAAGCATTTTGCCTTTTGGTTATTATCAGTTCCAGATGGCACTGAGTGCAGGGGAAACCTGAGGGAAGTATTTGGATGCTGCCCTGTCCGACCAGTATTATATTCCTCCCTGCAGCATTCACTGGGAGATATGTTCCTTCCATCCCTTGTTCAAGGTCCCGGGGCCTCCCGGGGCTCAGAGCTTCTTGGGAGTTGGGATAATCGTGGCCAGTACCTGGAGGCCCAGTCTTCGATCTCTCGGGGAGTCTCTGCTACTATGTCCCTGCCCTCTCGAGACACATAGAGGTAAGCTAAATTTCTAAACCCATATCTAAACCCATGCACTGCCAGCATTTTTTTGATGGGTAAAAAGGCTTTTCTTCAAGCAGCCACCTCGGCAGAGAAGTCTCTGAATAATGAAATTTTAGTCCCATGCCATGTCAGTTTGGTCTTGTCTCAGACTGCTCTCAGGACCTTTTCTTTAGTAGAATATCACAGGATGAATGCGATAATGGGCCTGGGAAAGGTCTGACGTGATCAATGGCCACTGGGTATGCGATGGGCCCTTTTGACTTCGATAGGCCCATGCCATCTATCTCCCAGGATTTTGGGAATCTCCTCGTTAAAGAATCTCTCCATGTTCTTGCCTTCGGTGCCCTCGGGGATCCCAAGTATCCTGATATTGTTTCATCTCCCCCTATTTTCCTGGTCTTCTGCCCATTTCCAGAGCATGGCCAGCTTTTCATCCTGCTCCTGTAGATGTCGCAGAATGTTAACTTGGCCAGCTTCTAAGTCCTCCATCCGCTGGTCTGTGGTGTTTAGCTTATCACTAAGCACCCGCACCTCAGCCACAGTGCCGGATAAAGTTGCCGATATGGTGTCTACCCTCATCAGGAGGGTTTCTAGCATAGCTGTTATGTGCTGTAGTGAGGCACTAAGGTCCAGAGGGTTTGCTTCTTTGGGTGTAGTGCCTTGGCCTTGCATGTCCAGCTTGTGAGAGGCCATTCCCAAGCAATGGGGTTCCTTAGGGTTCTCCTGTTGTACAGTGGTTGGAACTTGTTCCCCAGACTGACCTCTCGCCGCTCGCAGTCGTATGCGTAATGCAGTTTACCAGTAAAAGAGTAAATGCTATGCCTGCTGTGAGAGGTTGGTGATTCAGGGCCTACTCAGGGCAAAGGTGGGTCATGCGATGGTCGGCACCGCAAGACTATTAGCCGGATCACTGGGCACAATATAACCTGCATTACACTGACAGGTAAATCTACGGCATCATTAAATCACCTTTGGGGGTTAGAGATCCCTGGGTGTCCGCGTATCTGAATGGTTCCTAAGAGCTGGGGATTAAGCCGATGGATTAAGTGGCCATCTTCATCGACGTCCAGACCACACCCACTGGAGAATTATTTCTGTTTTTTATGCATTATCAAGAATAAACTCCAGTAACCCTGGTGGTCCAGTGGACCCCCACCCACTGAGGAACCCATATTTCACCTCGATCCCCCATCCCAGACTGGCCACTCAGCCACAGTGTCGATGGGCGGCACATCTCTCCACACACTGCCACGGCTGCCCACTGACTGAGCCGTCAATGAATGATAGCTAGTACTATAATCCTGTAAGCCCAATGGTAGACACTGTTGACCAATGGGCTTGCTGTGTATACTGTACACTGTCATATACAACTTTGTAAATTGTGAATGACAGTGTACAGTACACATTGCAGGCCCATTGGTTGACAGTGTCTACCAATGGGCTTACAGGAGTACAGTACTAGCTGTCATTCACTGACAGCTCAGTCGGTGGGCAGCCATGTTTGTGTGTGTGTGTAGGGATGTGCTGCCCACTGACACCGTGGCTGAGTGATCAGTCTGGGATGGGGGAGCAGGGTGTGGTTTGGGTCTCTCAGTTGGTGGGGGGTGCACTAGACCACCAAGGTTACTGGGGTTTATTCTTTTACACAGCAGTCATGTTCAGGAATGGAGTGGGGTACCACTAGACTACCAGGGATGAATGGGGCAGTGATTTCATATATGGACGGGGTTCAGAAAGGAAGGGGGCACCACTAGACTACCAGAGATACAAGGGGGTTTATTATTTTATTCCCAAATGGGGATGGTAGAGGGGTCTACTAGACTACCATGGATGAGTGGGGCAATGATTTCATATGCAGACAAGGTTCAGGAAGGGAGGGGGGTACCACTAGACTGCCAGGGATACCAGGAGGTTTATTATTTTATTCATGGATGGGGATGGTAGGGGGGCCACTAGACTACCAGGACTGTGTGGGGTATATGTCTTTTTTAATGATCGGGGCTGGGGAAGGTAGCCACCTAGGGGCTGGCAGTTGCTGTGTTGTGCTGTGCAGTACGGCAGCCCGCCTGTGGTTGGCTATGACTTATGCCTGGTTTTCCAGGCCTAACTTTGTGTGGCACATCTCAGAGATGTGAGCGTATTCCGCACATCTTGGCTGAATATTGCGATGTGCCTCATATGCAGAACCCCGGATGTAGCATACATTATCTTTGTGCTGAGGCGCATCTGGAATTGCAGAGAGCATCCCCAACTTTTGAATATGGCACAGGGGCACAGTTTGGGGATGCACCAGCACATCTCAAGTTGTGCCAGGCATATCCCCTTTGAATATCTAGGCCCTGATATAAACACCTCTGCACCTAACTGTTTTAATTCCTTACCTGTGCCTAACAATTCGTGGCAGATCTCCTTCTCGTGATCTCGTCTTATATTATTCGTATCCACATGAATGTAACTATGGGGCTACTTCCACAGGTTTTTATTATGCCTGGTGCCATTTTTCTGATATCTTGGACCCTGGTCCCTGGAAAACTTGATAACATTCTGGTTTGTCTATCCTCTCCACATACAACTGCATCACATCTTTTAATTATCGAGTCGCCCAGTGCGACCAGTTATCTAACGGAAGTCTGACGTAGACTTTGAGATCTGTGTTCAGTGTTTGTATTGCCTTTGTGCATGTCTGTAAGGGCTTCATACCTGTTAGATAACTGTAGTCCCTCAGTAGGTGCTGCCATGCTACCTCTTCTATTACTTCTGTCTCATCTTACTGAGTGCCACCTGTTATCAGTATGTTCTTCGCTGTCCTCCCTTTCCTTCTTTGTTTTCTAATATCTATGTAAGAGTCACTACTGTTATATTCCTCATGTCTTGTTCTTTTTCCTTTTGTTTCCAATGAAATAGGATAACTTGGATTAAACACTTGTGTTGTATAAACTGTAGTTTACCAATCTCCATTTCCAATTCATTTAGTTTTGTCTGCAGTGTATTGTATGCTTTGCATTTTATACCCGAATATATTTCTTGTGCAGTTGCAGCTGTTTTCTCTACATACATTTTACATTTTGAGCACTTTATTAAACTTCCTTCCTTACATAATAGCTGCAGAAGTTCTATGGCAGGATCCATGGTTCTGTTTCAAGTGTCTTGGCCCTCTTTCCAACTTCCCTGGTGAACGCCGGCAGACGCAGTTTGCCTCTGCCAGCTTCTCCCCTGCTCACTAAGGCTTGCTTTTAAGCCTAAAGGACAGAAGCGGCTCTCCCTTTTGTCTCCTGAGTGGTTGCTTAGCAATGCTACACACCCAAACTGTTGATTAAAATTGAATTAAAGTGCTACAGCTGTAGTCTGCCATAGTCCTGAAATAGTGGCAGGTGTTGCAATAACATTTCAGGTAGGCTGGCATACAATAAAGCATGCTACAATAATTCAACCTGTGACAAATACATGCATAAGTCTAGCAAGATCATTACAAAAAAAGGTAGGGATGGAACTAGATGGCATTTCTTAAATGGTTAAAACATTTTCTTTGCCATTGTTGACATCTAAGCTTCCAGTATTATTCCGTGCAAACACTGACCTCAAGCTTGGTTGCCTTAGCTGTCTCCAAAATGGTGGCTGCTGCACAACAGCAAAGCCTTGGTTTTATCTGGATATATACCACACCAGTGGTGAATAAATTATGGTATTTTGGCATAAATATTTATGTTCACTTAGAACACATCTTATTTAACTTAGAACATGTTATTTCAATGTTTCTGGAATAGGCTTGTTCTACCTCTAACATGAATCCTATTGTTACAACTGCTACTTATCCCTTAGTTGTTGTAGTATGTAGTTCAGTTTGAGCCATTGATGCATCATTCTAGTGCAATTAATTATTATATTTGTTATTTATTTTCTCTTAGCTTCTACAGATACAGCTTCTCTAGTCAGTATACTGTGTAACTGTTTTTATTCTCATTTCATGCTGCGTCATGAACTGCTGTTCTGCTGTTGTACATTGTTTGACTTTGTTCTCTCCCGGGTCGTGCCTGAATATAGGCAATTCTCTTGTCTAGTGTACTTACCCGGTTAACAAACCCAAATAAATAAATAAGAGTCTGGAAATAGAACACGGAGAACAATGGGCCAGATTGAGAACTTACAATGAAAAGAAATGCAGTTTTAAGCTAAAACAAGGTAACATACCAATAAAAACATCACTAATGGTGTTGTATATATCAAATGCATAATGAGTTGCAGTATAATAACACATTTATCTCCACACATGAGCAGTAAGGCCTTTATAACTAATTTGTGGCTCTTCACCCCTCGTGAGTTATGGGTCTTACCACTCACTAGTGGAGATAAATGTGTTATTCCAATGCAATCCATTATGTATTCCCTAGTTATACATCAGGGGCCAGTTTTTCAAACATTTTCCCGGGTGCAAAGCCTTGTTTGGGCACACAAACCCAGCTTTGCACAGAAGTCCCATATTCAAAAGCCCAGTTAGCACAGGCAAACGGTGTGTGCCTGGGCAATATTCAGAGGAGGGCACAATGCAAATGAGGGTGCAGGGACCTGAATATTGGCACAGTGCAATATTCAAAGTATGTGTGCCACACAAGGCCGTTTTGTGGTACCACTGAGCTAAATCACAACTTACTCACACACAACCCTAGTGGTTGGTGGAGGAAGTGCGTTGGCCCCAACCCCAACACAAGTAGTCCCTGGTATCCAATGGTCCCACCCCACCCCACCGCACCATGCTCAATGTTTCAGTAATCATTCCCTGGTGTCCAGTGTTCCTTCTCCCCACCTGCACATGCCCAACAATTCATTAATATTCTCTGGTGCCCAGTGGTTCTTTCTCCCACCCGCACCCATGTCCAATGTTTCAATAATATTCTTTGGTGTCCAGTGGTCCCTCCCCCACCACATCCACGTCCAATGTTTAATTATTATTCCCTGGTGTCTAGTGGTCCCCCCACCGTCCTGGTTCCCCATATAAGAACATGAAACCATTCTCTGGTGTCTAGCTGATCCCTCTCCCTATACCAATTCCCGGTATAAGAATGTAATACCATTCCCTGGTGTCTAGTGGACCCCTAACCCTGGCAGGTGGTGCCCCACCACCCCACTTCCCCCATCCTGATCCTGAACTGGCGACTGGCACAGCCTTCTGCCACCATGGTCGGCCTCCGACTGAGCCATCAGTGAGCGCGTATTGTAGCAGCTGATTGTACAGTATACACTCACTGTCAGCTCAGTCAGTGGCTGGCCATGCTGGAGAGAGGAGGCCTGTGTTAGTTGCTGGCTTAGGATCGGGATGAAGGAGTAGGGTGGTGGGATGGGAAGTCTGCTAGTCAGCAGGGAACCGCATTATGTTCTTATACAGGGAATCAGGGATAGGGAGGGGAGTCTGCTAGACACCAGGGAATGGTTTCATGTTCTTATACAGGGAATCAGGATGGGTGGACAACTCAACACCAGTGAATAGTAATGAAACATCGGGCATGGGTGCTGGTTGATGAGGGACCACTGGAAACCAAGGAATATTACTGAAACATTGGCCATGGGTGCAAGTGGAGGATGGGACCAATAGACACCACAGAATATTACTGAAACATCAGGCATGGGTGTTGGTGGGGGTTGGAACCACTTGTCACCAGACAATATTACTGAAACATTGAGCAAAGGTGCAGATGGGGGGTGGGACCTCTAGACACCAAGGATTGATTATTGATACATCAGGTATAGGTGTGGGTGGGATGAGTGACCACTGGACACTAGGGAATGATTACAGAAACATCAGGCATGGGTGCAGGTGAGGGAAGGGACCACTGGACACCAGGGAATATTACTGAAACATTGGACATGGGTGCAGGTGGGGAAAGGGACCTGATGAAAGTGATTCTCTCGAAAATCTGCTGTTACTTAACTATACTATCTTCTTCAAGGTTATCTCTTTCATCAGGCCACATCTATGGAATGAGTCCCACGCTGTATTGACAGAGAGACAGTCTGGGTAGCTGGAGACAACAGGCCTAAGGAAGGAGACCTTGCAGCACAGCCAGGCCGAAGCCTGCCCTTCTCCAAGAACATTGACCAGACTGCAGCATTTAGTGAAAGTGTGGATAGTACTCCAAGTGGCAGCAGCACAGATTTCTGAAACAGGCAACAGAAGTGGCTATGCCCTTGGTGGAGTGGCCACGCACAATTCCAGGAAGTTCCTTACTGTACTTCCTATAACAGAAAATAATACAGCAGTTAACCATTTGGACAGGCACTGTTTAGAAACTGGATTTCCCAATTTCTCTTTCCCTGTGGCAAAAGAAACAAACAGCTGCGAGGACATCCTGCAGTCCTCCGTGCAATGAACATAATATCTGAGTATTCTATGTGTAACCCCCCCTACAAATGGGGGTTCCCGAAAAGTATTCCTTGAGCTTGCTTAAATGCTCACTGCCAGACTAGTGTCCTGTGTTTTAGCAGTTTAAATGTATTGCCAGAGAGTGTTTGTATAGCCTCTGTGTACGGTCTCTTTAAGAGCTGCCTGGATTGCAGTCATAATTAATCTGAGAGGGAGCTCTGTTGAAAGATGTACCTATTTGCTGAAAATCATTTAGCGTGATAATGATAATGTAGTTTGTCAAACCTTCGTTTTTTGCAGCAAGGACTGTTTTGTTTATCCCCACCACTTTGGCCCGGGACTGCCTAATTGGACCAATCAGTACTGGTGGGACCTAAACTGGATCCGAACTACAGGAGCTGTCTGGAGTCAGAATCTGTAGGAATTGTAGTTTGGGGCTTTTGGCGCCTTTTTGCACCCGAAGGGGGAGCTCCTGTTGTGACTTACAGATGAATCAGCCAACCGAACTTTTTGGATTTTGGGGAGATCCCCAGGCTTGCTGCAGTTTGAATCAGATCTAAGTTGGGAGCTGAAGAAGCAAAAGCTCAATACAGTCTCTGTGGAAAGGTCTGAGTTTTGGCTGCATGCCTGCCTGCTGCCCCTGATAGGGAGAGAAGAGAATTATTTTGGACTAATTCCAAGTTTGTGAGAACGAAGTAAGCCACTGATTTTTTACCAGGCTCATACCTGAAGAAGACCAAAGATTTTGAGGAATGCGATTGGCCTGTCAGGATTTCCAGCTGCTTTTGAATCTTCGGTTTGTGCAGAGACTTTGCAATCATGACTGGAGAGTGGTTTGCCTGGTACAGTAGAATTTCCTTACATGTAAATGTGCTGTGTATTGAAAGTGGGTGGTCATTTGGTCCCCCACTGTGTAAACTGTGTTCAGCTTGCTGTAAACTGTACCCAGCCCAAAATGGACTGTATCTGAATTTGTCTCCATTTGGCCTGGGCCTTGCCTCACTGGCCCAGCCAGACTACCTGCTGCACAGAGAAAGCCATCGATGAGAGACCTGCCTGGGGATCAGCCCCTGCTCCACGCTTGAACAGGAACGATGACTCGGCAAATCGTGTGGTCCCTGCTTTTTCTGGCACTCTAGATTAACCACCTGCAGTCTCAATTTTCATCCAGCCTGTGTCCAATCTTTGGTATTGTGAGTAATCATCAGGGTAGCTCCCTGCAACAACAGCCTAATCTAAAAGTGTGTCATCTGATTGTCTTGTTGTTTTCTTTTCACGAACTGAGCCCTCCGGCTCCGGATAACAAATAGTGTGTGTTGTGCATGTTGTTTTCTTCCATCACAGGGCCCCAACCAGCTGCAATGTTCCTTGCTAGCCCACCATTCTCCATTTGGCTACCCAGAGTGTGTGACTCTTTATGGACCCTGAAGTGCATGCATAACTGTTTGATTGATACAGCATTTAAGCAAATTAACCTAATTATGCCCCTCCCTTATTCAAGTCCCTTAAATAAATCAGATCTAACTCTTTTTTGCATTTACCCTGACTGTGGCTCCAGTTTGTGCAAGAGTACTGTACTGCTGTTATGTGCTGTGTATAACCTTGTTTTATAGGGGGTCCCCAGGGCCAGACCAGAGGAAAGCCCTGGTGGTAAGTGCAAACAGTGTGGGTACTTGTGTGGTGTATCAGGAGTATTGTGAAAGTGATTATTGTGTATTGTTCCAGCCACTAGTAAGGAAACAGAGGGGTTATAGTATCCTGGAGGGCTGTGCCCAGGTTAGCTTGACCACTACCAACCCTGACCTCCGGGTAGAGGCACCCGTTTCAGAACTCAGGCCCCTTAACCTGCTACTAGCCAAGCAGGCAGGGGTAGTAGACCTTGGGATAGTGACACCTAGGGGTTATATGACAAACACTTATCTGATGTGCCACTACAATCTCTGGATGGTTTGCTTGTGTGGAGCCTGAGCAACAAGTCTTATCACTAACTAGGATATGTCCGGCTGTGGTTGTCTTTCCCTGCGACTGTAACTGGTGTAGATGAACAAGTAGTGACACCGCCCTGGTTTGCCCTCCTATGGGATTGTATGATGGGATTCCCTTGCTCACTGGAACCAACACCCACATGTTTGGAAGACTAGCGCAGTTGTGTCATGAAAAACAAGGGAAACAGACTCTGGGTGGGCACTGAGAATCCCAGCCCTGATACAGAGAGCCTATGATCTGTAAAATTGGACTATCGAGGCCGACGCAGATGAGCTGGTGTGGATAGTGTGAAAGAAGATCCTGATTCTCTGGTACTCCCACCCAATGCTCAGTACACCATTCAGGGAGAGGTTCACATTAGAAAGGAAGTGAAAAATAAAATATTAATGTTGTATGCACCGGGTGATGGAAAGCTGCGGAGGGATTATTGGTTAAACCCTGCATTTTGCCTGCCCGTGCCCATGCCTATGCATGACGAGTGATGGTCCAGATTTGGAATGTGTCAGATTGGGAGGTCCAGTTGAACAGAGGGTGCACCCTAGCTGCAGTACAGTATGCAGACACTGTTGCATTACCTAGCAAAAAGTACTCTGGTGAAAAGGAAAGAGTGATCCCGGACTTATTTGACTTTGGTGATTCTCCGTTGCCAGCTGAATGGAAGGCTAGAATTAACAAGACATTTGCCCAGAGAGACCAAGTGTTTCTGTTAAAAGAATGGAACGTGGGGTATGTCCAGGGTGCAGAGCATCACATATTTCTGCATGATGACTGGCCATTTCGAGAGAGATCCCAACGCCTCACCCCAGTAGACATAGATGATGTTAGGAGGCACCTGCAGGAAATGCTCGCTGCTGGCGTTATACAAGAATCAAGGAGTACATATGCCTCTCCCATTGTGGCTGTGCATAAGAAGAATGGATCTGTGAGGATGCGTGTTGATTATCGAACTCTGAACTGGTGGATCATCCCAAATCAGTACACCATGCCCTGTATACAAGATGCCCTGGATTGCTTGAATGGGAGCAAATGGTTCTCTGTATTGGATCTTCTCAGCAGATAGTTCCAGATTTTGATGGCCCCAGAGGACCAGGAGAAAACAGCCTTCATCTGTCCTTTGGGGTTCTATAAATTCCTGAGAATGCCACAGGGGATTTAGGGTGCCCCGGCCACCTTTCAGGGACTGATCGAACGTGCAGTGGCAGATATGAACTTGCTGGAATATCTAGTGTACCTAGATGATGTCATTGTGTTTGGACGCACATTAGAGGAGCATGAGACCCGACTGTTTAAAGTGCTGGACTGATTGAAAGACTTTGGCCTCAAGCTGTCCATCAACAAGTGCCTGTTTTTTCAAACCTCCATGAAGTATATGGGGCACATAGTATCTGCAGAAGGAATAGAGACCGATCCCAGTAAGGTTGAGTCACTGACTACTTGGCCCCAGCCCCATAATTTGAAAGAACTACTTTTTCTGGGGTTCTGTTTCTACTGTCGCAGGTTCATAAAAGACTATTCAAAAGTGATTCGCCTGCTCCTGAATCTTACCCAGGGTTACTCCCTACCAACCGTAAATACAAGAAAGGGGATGTCAAAGAACCAGAGAAAGTGTACTTCCACACAGATGAACCTTTTGGGCACTGCTGGACACCCGAATGTGAAGCAGCCTTCCACAGAGTCATATACCAGCTCACCCATGCCCCCATCCTCGCTATGCTGACCCTAACAAGCCCTATGTGCTGCATATGGATGCTAGTCTGCAGGGCCTAGGAGCTGTGCTGTATCAAGACCATGAGGATGGTTTGAGACTGGTCACTTTTGCCAGCAGGAGTTTGATCCCATCACAGCGAAACTATTCTGTGCACAAGCTGGAGTTCCTTGCCCTAAAATGGGCCATCATTGCTCAGTTTCATGAGTACCTCTATGGGGCATATTGGTAAAAACCGACAATAACCTGTTGAGCTATGTATAGACTTCAGCTAAATTAGACGCCACTGGGCACCAGTGACTCTGTGCCTTATTAACCTATGATCATGTTGTCGAATATAGACCGGGACTGAACCATACTGATGCTGATGCCCTGTCACAAAGGCCCGCTTCCAAGAGTGATGGGTCAGGCTGTCTGAACCTGACATCCGAGCATTGTGCCAAAGGTTTGACAGAAATGAACAGATGTCTGTGAACACAGTGGACTGCCTAGTAGATTGCTTGGGCCCTCCTGATACCTGCATACTGGCTCCCTATTGCCATTCCTCTGTTTTAGATATTAGTGTACTACCTCAACTTGACAATGACAGTATTCAGTGGGCTCAATCCCAAGAGCCTATGATTTAAACAGCACTTGATGTCTGCGTGCGGGGAAAGATGTGTCTAAGTTGCATTTCCCTGACTTGTGAAGTGGCCTATTGTTTAAATAAGGCCCCAGGTTGAAGTTACTCAATCAGTTGTTATATTGGGAGACAGTGGATTATAGTGGTTAAGTAGGCAAGCAACAATTGGTCCTGCCCATGGCCTTTAAACACTTGGTACTGAGGTCCCTCCACAGTCACATGGGGTACCTCGGTACTGACAGGACTCTTGACCTGGTACGATCTCGATTCTACTGGCCCAAGATGGGGGCTGATGTTGAGCACCATGTAAAGAACTGTAGCTGTTGCCTCCAAAGAAAAGCCCGGCCTCAGAGGGCTGTCCCCCTTGTCAATATCACTACCAGCACCCCCGTGGAGCTGGTCTGCATAGATTTTTTTGTGTTTAGAACCTGATCAACAGAATATTGGCAAAGTGTTAGTGGTTATGGATCATTTCACATAGTATGCACAAGCGTTTAAAACTAAAGATCAAAAAGCCTCTACCGTGACCAAGGTGCTAGTGGAAAATTTCTTTGTCCACTATGCTGCCCCCCAGCGGATCCACTCTGACCAAGGCAGAGACTTTGAAAGTAGGCTAATTAAAATAATGCTCATTCTATGGGGGGGTGCGGAAGTCAAGAACCACCCCTTATCACCCACAGGGGGACCCTCAACCAGAATGTTTTAACCGCACCCTTCCAGACATGCTGGGCACCCTCCATCCAAAAGACAAGCATAAGTGGAGCCAGCAGATTAGCACCTTGGTACACACGTACAATTGCACCAGAAATGACACTACTGGGTTCTCCCCTTATCGCTTCATGTTTGGGAGGGAGGCCCACCTGCCTGTTGATGTCTGTTTTGGGGTCTCTCCAGATGGGGTCTGAGCTGAAAACTACCTGCAGTACGTACAAAAACTGAAAGCTCAATTGAACTATGCATATCAACTGGCCCAGACAATGGCCGCTAAAAGAAAACAAAGAGAGGCACGACAAGAAAGTAAAAGCTCAAGAGCTATGGCCCGGAGACCGTGTGTTGTTACGCAATTTGAGACTACATGGCAAGCAAAAAATTGCTGATAGGTGGTACCATCTTCCTCATGTAGTAATTGGAAAGTTGGATGATCTACCAGTGTACAAGGTATGCCCAGAGAATAGAAACATATACACATAGAATTTGACAGCATACAAGGACCGCTTGGCCCACCTAGTCTGCCCATTTACCTACCTAACAGATAAGCTGCAGATCCTAGTTAACCAACAGCTTACTTCCTCCTACCCCCCACTAGGACTCCCTTATGTCTGTTCCATGCATTCTTGAATTCCCCCACTGTTCTTGACTCCACGACCTCCTCAGGGAGGCTGTTCCATGCATCCACAACCCTCTCCATGAAAAAATACTTCCTCACATTACCTCTGAGCCATCCCCCCTCTATCCTCAAATTGTGCCCCCTTGTTCTTGCACATGTCTTTTTCTGAAAGATGCTACCTCTTGGATTTTGTTGATGCCTTGAGTTACTTGAAAAGTTTCTATCATGTCCCCTCTTCCCTTCTTTCCTCAAGGGTACATATTGAGTTTTAGTTCTTATAGTCTGTGCAGACCCTGCATCATTTTGGTTGCTCTTCTGGACAGCCTCGCTCTGTCTATGTCTTTTGGGAAGGGTCTGGCAATGGCCACACTCCAGATGGGTTCAGCACTGTCTGTAATAGATAACATCTCTGCGCATGATGCCTCCTAGGCATCCCAGTATCCCCCTTTCTTACTGCCTTCCTCACATTGCTTGCGCACCTTAGGTCATCTGATATAATTACCCCAGATCCCTTTCCAGTTTTACTGTTGTCAGTATCTCACCCCCCACTGTGTACTCTTCCCCTGGGTTTTTGTTTCCCAGGTGCATTACTTTGCACTTCTTTGCATTGAATTTGAGCTGCCATACATTTGACCATTCCTCCAGCCTTGCCAAGTCCCTTCTCACCCTTTCCACTCCATCTTGTGTATCAACCCTGTTGCAGATCTTTTTGTCGTCTGCAAAGAGACACATTTTCCTTCCAGTTCCTCTGTAATGTCACTTATAAAGACCTTAAAAAGGAGCGGTCCCAATACTGAACCCTGTGGTACCCCACTAGTAACCCTCCTTTCTTCACTGTGGACTCTGTTTACTACTACCCTTTGCGTCCTGTTGTCTAGCCAATTTTTATCCTGGCTACTAGCAGGACCCACTCAAGGCTGGCTAATGTGTATTAATCTTTTGTGTGGGACTGTATCAAATGCCTTAGCTAAAATCTAGGTAGCCATGTCCACAGCCCATCCCTGGTCTACTTTTGATCACCCAGTCAAATAAATCTGTCAGATTCATCTGACTGATCTTCCATTGTGAATCCATGCTGCCTTGGGTCCTGTGCCCCACTGGCCTCTAGGTACTCAACAGTTCTTTCCTTCAGAAGTGATTCCATCATTTTCCCTGCCACTGAGGTCAAACTAACTGGTCTGTAGTTTCCTGCCTCTGTCCTGCCCCCACTTTTGTGAAAAGGAATCACATCCTCCCTCCTCCAGTCCTCAGGTACCACCCCGTCCTCCCATGATTTGTTAAAGAGGGTATTCAGCGGTATCACTAGTTCTACCCTTAGTTCTTTTAGAATTCTTGGGTTAATCCCATCAGGCCCCATCGCTTTGTCCACCTTCAATTTTATTAGTACTTTCAGAACCCTTTCTTCTGTAAATGGACTGGTATCAACCCCCAACTTCAGAGTGTTTCTCTTGTTTGGTTTAGGTACCTCCCCCCTTCCTTTGTGAATACTGAGCAGAAATATCTGTTCAGTATCCCTGCTTTTTCACTGTCACCTCTGCCCACAATCCCTTCCCTTTATTAAGCCTCAGTATTCACTCCCTAATGTATTTATAAAAGGTCTTATCCCCCTTCTTAACAGATTTGGCTATCCTTTCCTCGGTTTGGGCCTTTGCTATTCTGACTGCCTTCCCTGCTTCTTTCTTCTGCTTTAACTGATAAAGTTCTCTGTCCTGCTCCTTCTGGGTTTCCTTACATTTCCTGAATGCTATATTTTTCCTCCTTAACCTTCCCTGCCACCTCTTTTGAGAACCATACTGTTTTTTCCCTTCGTTGTGTTTTGTTGATTTGCTTTACACAAAGGCTTATTGCCTCTGTAATGGGTGTTTTGATTACTCCCCATTGCTCCTCCACCCCTCCTTCTTGACTGTTTGCTAGTGCTTTTCTGAGGCACTCTCTCATTTTCCCAAAGTCAGCCATCCTGAAGTCCAATACTCTTGCTTTTGTATGGCTTGATTGCATGGCTGTGTTTATCGTGAACCACACTGTTTGGTGGTCGCTTGTTCCCAGATGGCTACCCACTTCTAAATCTGAGATTCTTTCTCCATCGCATTTGAGAGTACCAGGTCTAAGATTGCTCCCTCCCGAGTGGGTTCCAATACTAGCTGTCTGAGGCTTGTCCCTTGTAGGGCATCAAGAATGACCCTGGTCTTGGTTGTGCCTGCAGCAAAGGTGCTCCAGTTAACATCTGGCATATTCACATCCCCCATCAACAATATATCCCCTTTTCTGCCATTCTAAGGAAGCCTTCTTTCATTTCCTTGTCCATTCCCTCCCCCTAAGATGGGGGTCTGTATACAACCCCCTTGCGGATTGTGGTGCCATTTCCTGTCTCCAGAGTGACCCAGAGTGCCTCATCTGCTCCCTGTTTGCTCTTTAGTTCTGTTGATTTGATCCCTTCCTTTACATAGAGAGCTACTCCTCCTCCTCCTCCTCTTTTACCCTCCCTGTTCCTCCTGTAGATTGTGTAACCTGGTATGTTGACATCTCAGTCATGGTTCTCTGTGTACCATGTTTCTGTGACTGTCACAATATCCTGGCAACCCTCTTCTATCAAGACCACTAGTTTAGGGAGCTTGTTACACAGACTATGGGCATTGGTACTCATCATCCTCCACTTTTTGATGGCCTTACCCCTTTTAGCCCCATCCCTGTCCTTACTGCCTTTGCCTTTTTTATATTTACCTCAGTCCTGTTCCCTAATGACTTCTCTACCTTGGTGTTTACCTCATTAATTACCATGTTTTGTGGGGGGAGGCTGGGATTTCCCTGCTCCTTTTCAGTGCCTCCCCCTTTGGCTAGTTTAAATGCTTGCCAATGAAGCATTTAAACCTCTCACCTAGGATCCTGGTTCACCCCTGGACAGATGCAGACAATCACACCAGTATAGGTCTGCATCTCCAGATGAGCCCCATCCCCAATGAAGCCAGAACCCTAGGCTCCACCAGTTTTCAACCATTCATTGAATTCCCTGGTGAGGAGTACCCTTGCATCACCTTTGCCATAGACAGGCAGCATCTCCTAGAAGGTTACCATATTTGCTACTGGTCTAAGGCCCCTTCCCAACTCTACAAGCTCCTCTTGCACTGCTCTTATCCCATTCCTAGCCAGGTCATTTGTCCCTAGGTGGACAATGACATCCAGCTCCCTCCCTCATGCAGCTGCTCCCACGATTCTGAGGATTCGCTTTCTGTCCCTCCATGCCATGGTGCCAGGCAGGCACCTTACCTCCCTCTCCCCCTACTCCCCCACTTCTACTCCCTAATGATTGAGTCCACCACCTGGAGTTTTTTCCTTCCCCTGTGGGGTCCCATGCCACCCTCCTGTGAGCCTCCTTTGTGAAGGTTCCCAGCATCCTTCTTGGTCTCCACTGCAGGTGACTCCATAGAGGAATCACTATCCACAAGAAGAATGTATGAATTTTGGAGAGGTACAGCTGGAGGGATGCAAATGTGTTCCACCACCCTCTCCCTCCCTGAGCCCACCCTGGTCCAGCCTCTCCTCTTTTTTGGCAACCTCTGAGGTAGTAGCATTAGCCCTGGTGGTCCCTGGGTGGGGGAGGAGGTTTCATAAATAACTCCAAGACCAAGCACCGTAACCATTTGCTGCCTATTGGCCAAGTTATTATTGAAGCTGAGCCAGCAGACATTGCCTCCCCTGGGCCAGTGACTCATGCTGCTGAAAAAAGAGATGGAGTCAACCTACCCCAGTAGTTACAGAGTTAAGGTTTCCCCCACAGCAGGCCCTGAATGATAGTGACTGTCAGTCCACCTCTGATGATAGTGAGTGTGACAATGCTGCCACTACCTCAGAGGTTGCCAATAAAGAGGAGTGGTTGGACCACAGTGGGCTCAGGGAGGGTGAGGATGATGGAACAGAGGTGCATCTCTCTAGTTGTGCCTCTACGCAATTCATTTACCACTCTGGCAAAGCATGGTTCCTCTGTGGAGGCACCTGCAGTGGAGACCAAGAAAGATGCTGGGAACTTCCACAATGGAGACCCACAGGAGGGTGGCCCAGGACCCCACAGGGGAAGGGAACAACTCCTGGTGGGGGACTCAATTGTTAGGGGGGTAGAACTGGAGGAGGGATCGGAAAGGGAGGTAAGGTGCCTGCCCGGTGCCAAGGCTTGGAGGGACAGGAAACAAATCCTCAGGAACATGGGAGCAGCAGCAAGGGGGAGGAAGCTGGATATCCACCTAGGGACAAATGACCTGGCTGAGAATGGGACCAGAGCAGTGCAACAGGGGTTTGTGGAGTTGGGGAGGGGCCTTAGACAAGTAGCACACACGGTAACTTTCTCAGAAGTGCTACCTGTCTATGGCATGGATGAGGCTAGGGCACTCCACACAATGGGAACCAATGACTGGTTGAAAGCTGGTGTAGAGCTCAGGGATTTGGCTTCATTGGGGACTGGGGCTCCACCTGGAGGGATGCAGGCCTATACAGGCATGATGGTCTGCATCTATCCTGAAGTAGAACCAGGATCCTAGGTGATAGGTTTAAATGCTTCAGTAGCAAGCATTTAAACTGGCCAAGGGGGAGGCACTGAAGAGGAGAAGGGAAATCCTAGCTCCCCCCAAAATAGAGCAGTTGATAGGGAGAAGGGCAGGGGTAACTGGAGAAAAAGACAAAGGCAGTAGGGACAGGGATGGAGCAAAAAGAAATAAAGCCATAAAAAATGGAGGGTAATGAGCACCAATGCCCATAGTCTAGGTAAAATTCTCCCTGAAATGGTGGCCTTGATGGAAGAGGGATGCCTGGATAGTGTGGCAGTCACAGAAACATGGTACACAGAGAACCATGACTGGGATGTCAACATACCAGGGTACACAATCTACAGGAGGGACAGGGAGGGAAGAAGAGGAGGAGGAGAAGTAGCTCTCTATGTAAAGGAAGGGATAAAAGCAACAGAACTAAAGGGTAAACAGGGAGGAGAGGAGGCACTGTGGGTCACCCTGGAGACTGGAAATGGCTCCACAATCCACACAGGGGTTGTATACAGACCCTTGTCTCAGGGGGAGGAAATGGACAAGGAAATGATAGAAGGCATCCTTGGGATGGCAGAGAAAGGAGAGATATTACTGATGGGGGATCTGATTATGACAGATGTTGACTGGAGCACCTTTGCTGCAGCCACATCCAAGAGCAGGGCCATTCTCGATGCCCTACAGGGGGCATGCCTCAGACAGCTAGTTTTGGAACCTACTTGGAAGAGAGCACTTAGACCAGGTACTCTCAAATGGGATGGAGAGAGGATCTCTGATCTTGAAGTGGGTAGCCATCTGGGAACAAGCGACCACCAAACAGTGTGGTTCACGATAAACTTAGCTGTAGAGTCAAGCCACACAGAAGTGAAGGTACTGGACTTCAGGAGGGCTGATTTTGTCAAAATGGGAGAGTGCCTCAGAAAAGCACTAGCAAACAGGCAAGAAGGTGGGGTGGAGCAACAATGGGGGAAACATCAAAACCGCCATCACAGAGGCAACAAGCCTTTGTGTGAAGCAAATAAACAAATCAAAATGAAAGAAAAAAACATTATGGTTCTCAAAAGAAGTTGGGGGGAAGGTAAGGGAAAAAGATAGCATTCAGGAAGTACTGTATAAGGAACCACGGAAGGAGCAGGACAGAGAACTGTACCAGTTAAAGCAGAAGGAAGTGGCTAAGGCAGTCAGAATAGCAAATGCCTAAACCAAGGAAAAGATAGCTAACTCGGTTAAGAAAGGGGGATAAAACCTTTTATAGGTACATTAGGGAGCAAAGAAAGACTAAGGCAGGGATACTGAGGCTGAACAAAGAGGAAGGTTGTTGGGCAGAGAACAACAGCGAAAAAGCAGGGATACTGAATGAATACTTCTGCTCAGTATTCACAATGGAAAAGCAGGGAGAAATACCTAATCTGGTCAATAGAAGCACTCTAGATAGAGGGGTTGATATTAGTCTTTTCACAGAAGAAAGGGTTCTGAAAGAACTCTTAAAAATGAAGGTGGATAAAGCAATGGGGCTTTATGGGATTCACCCCAGGATTTTAAAAAAACTAAGGGAAGAACTAGCAACACCAATGACTACCCTTTTTAATAAATCATGGGAGGATGGGGTGGCACCTGAGGACTGGAGGAGAGCGGATGTGATTCCCCTTCACAAAAGTGGGAGCAAGACAGAGGCAAGAAACTACAGACCTGTCAGTTTGACCTCAGTGGTAGGGAAAATGATGGAATCACTTCTGAAAGAAAGAATTGTTGAGTACCTAGAGGCCAGTGGGGCAAAGGACCCAAGGCAGCATGGATTCACAGTGGGAAGATCATGTCAGACAAATCTAATTGATTTCTTTGACTGGGTGACCAAAGCAGTAGACCAGGGAGGGGCTATGGACATGGCCTACCTAGACTTTCGTAAGGCATTTGACACAGTCCCACACAAAAGATTACTAAACAAATTAGCCAGCCTGGGAGTGGGTTCTAGGGTGGTAGCCTGGGTAAAACACTGGTTGGACAACAGGACACAGTGGGTAATAGTAAATGGAGTCCACAGTGAAGAAAGGAGGGCTACTAGTGGGGTACTGCAGGGTTCAGTACTGGGGCCAGTCCTTTTTAATGTCTTTATAAGTGACATTGCAGAGGGGCTGGAAGGGAAAGTATGTCTCTTTGCAGATGACACAAAGATCTGCAACAGGGTTGATACACAAGGTGGGGTTGAAAGGATGAAAAGGGACTTGGCAGGGTTGGAGGAATGGTCAAATGTATGGCAGCTCAGATTCAATGCAAAAAGAAGTGCAAAATAATGCACCTGGAAAACAAAAACCCAGGGGGAAGAGTACACAATGGGGAGCGAGATACTGACAACAACAAAAATGGAAAGGGACCTGGGGTAGTCATATCAGATAACCTAAAGATGGGCCAAAAATGTGAGAAGGCAGTAAGGAGGGCTGGGGATACTGGGATGCATAGTGAGAGGCATCACCAGTAGAAAACAAGAAGTTGTTGGCCCTCTGTAGAGACAGTTGGTAAGACCACATTTGGAGTACTGTGTACAGTTCTGGAGACCCCATCTCCACAAAGACATAGATAGGGTGGAGGCTGTCCAGAGGAGGGCAACCAAACTGATGCAGGGTCTGCATCAGAAGACATACGAAGAAAGACTAAAGGAACTAAAGATGTATAGCCTCGAGGAAAGGAGGGAGAGGGGGGACATGACAGAAACTTTCAAATACATCAAGGGAATCAACACAGTCCAAGAGGGTAGCATCTTTCAGAAAAAGAGATGTGTAAAAACAAGGGAGCACAATTTGAAGATGGGTGGACAGCTCAGAGGTAATGTGAGGAAGTATTTCTTCACAGAGAGGGTTGTGGATACATGGAACAGCCTTCCTGAGGAGGTCATAGAGTCAAAAACAATGGGGGAATTTAAGAATGCATGGGACAGACATAAGGCAATTCTAGTGGGGGGTAGGAGGAAGTAGGTTGTTGGTTAACTAGGATCTTCAGCTTATCTGTTAGGTAGGGAAATGGGCAGACTAGGTGTGCCAAGCAGTCCTTATCTGCCGTCAAATTCTATGTTTCTATGTTTCTGCTCTTATGAATTGAGTCAGCTGTTTTGAGGTAACCCTATGACTAATTCTGGGGATGAAGCCGGGCCTTCTGGACTGTTTAACCCCCAGCTTCATCCTTGGAGCCAATGCTCCCTGAAAGTGAGGTGCAAAGCATCACATCTGAGGTTGCGGACTCTCTGTGTTTTGTGGAATTGTGTGAATTTCCCAAAGATGGGGCTGATGGTCTGAGTCTCCCTGGTGACACACCAGAACCTGAACAACAATGTGGGAGTGTTGACAGCCCCCATTCAGTGCCGCAAAGCCTAATTGTGATACAGCATCCTCAAAATGAGAAACCTGGGCCTTCATCGGAAGATAATAATGAGCAGAGTGTTGTGGAAACAGAGCCCACAGAGCAAGGTGCTGACAGTGCTCTCAGTTTGGACATTCCCATCAATGCAGAGGCACCCCTCACAAGTGATGAAAGCTCCAAAGTTAGTGCTAAAAGTACAAAGACTGTGGCTGCTCCCCCCAGAAAGACTGGCCGAGTTGTCAAGCCAGTACTACTCTTTAGTTATGATTCACCTTGGAGGCCAGTAGATTTGTCTCTCAATGTGGTTCACAAAGGGGTTTGCATTTCACCAAGCTCACTGCCCAAACTGAGCTTGACGGCCAATTCCAGGTTACTTGTTTTTCCCTCTTGCCATGGTGCCCCGGCCCCATCCAGCCCCAAGTTATCTGATAGGGAAGGGCCCCCTCTTACATTGTTTACTTTGCAAGAAATTATTACCTGAAGCAGTACTGTGATGTTACTAATGTGCTAATCATAGTGGAATCAACATTACATGTATGAAATGTGCATAAGCATTGTCATTATGGATATAGTATTGTGAAGTGTAGTGAATATGTATAGTAAAGTAATAAGTTTATGTTAACTGATGCATGATGGTACAGATTTGATGTGGACACCAAGTTTTCTCCAGGCAGGGATGGGTGTAACCCCCCCTCCACAAATGGGGGGTTCCTGAAAAGTCTTCCTTGAGCTTGCTTAAATGCTCACTGCCAGGCTGTGTCCTGTGTTTTAGCAGTTTAAATGTATTGCCAGAAAGTGCTTGGCCTCTGTGTACTGTCTCTTTAAGAGCTGTCTGGATTGCAGTCATAATTAATCTGAGAGGGAGCTCTGTTAGAAGATGTACTCGTTTGCTGATCATTTGTTGGAGTAGTAATAATACTGCAGTTTGTTCTAACATGCCTTCTTTGCAGCATGGACAGTTCTTTTTGTTTCCATCATCTTGGTACTGGATTGTCAGAATGGGCCAATCAGTACATTTGGGACTCAAATATGGAGCCTGCCATTGTAGTTTTGAGCTTTGGGTGCCTAAAATAACCTGGAGGGGGAGCCCTTGCTGTGACTGACAAACAGATCAGGCAATCAAACCTTTTGGATCTTGGGGAAAGTCCCACAATGCTTGTAGTTTCAGTTAGATCTGAGTGGGAAGTGAAGAAGTAACAGCTCGAGATAGTTTGAGCTGCAATCCATAGTGGATTCATGCAAGAGAACTGTGGAAAGGCCTGAGTTTTGCTGTTCCTGAGAGGGAACTTGTACTTTTTTTTTGACTGAATCCGAATTTGGAGAGCGAGTTGAGCCACTGAATTGTGACCAGGCTTTAACCTGAAGAAGACCAAAGATTTGCTGAATGCGATCGGCCTGTCTGGACTTCCAGCTACCTCTGAACTCCCGGATTGTAGAGAGACTCTGTAATTGCGGCCGGAGAGCCATTTTCCTAGTACAGTGGAATTTCCTCACATGAGAATGTGCTGTGTGCTTATAGTGGGTTGTGATTTGGTTCCCAACTGTGTGTCTGAACTGTGTTTTGCTTGCTGGAGGCTGTATCCAGCTCCACAGACTGAATCCATATTCATTTCTGTTTGCCTGGGCTCTGCTACACTGGCCCAGCCAGAACACCTGCTACGCAAAGAAAGTCATCAACAAGAGACCAGCCTTGGGATCAGTCCCCTGATCAATGCCTTGAACAGGAATGACACCTCAGTGATTCGTGTGGGCCCTGATTCTCCGGGCACTCCAGCTCAACAGCCTGCAGTCTCAATTTCATCCTGCCTGTATCCACTATTGGGTATCATGACTAAGCATCAGGGTAGCTCCCTGCAAAGACAGCTAAATCTAAAAGTGTTGTCATCTGATTGTCTTGTTGCCCTTTCTTTCACAAACTGAGTTCTCCAGCGCCAGATTGCAAATAGTGTGTGTTGTGCATGTTGCTTTCTTCCATCACAGGGGCCCAACCAACTGCAACATTCCTGGCTAGCCCACCATTTTCCTACCTGGGTACCCAGAGTGCGTGACTGTGTAGGGACTCTGAACTGCATGCATAACTGTCTGATTAATATAGCTTTTAAGCAAATCAACCTGATTACGCCTCTCCCTTGTTCAAGTTCCCTGAATAAATCAGATTTAACTTTGTTTGCATTTAACCTGACTGTGGTTCCAGTTTGTGCCAAAATTATTGTACTGTTGCTGTTTGCTGTGCTTAACCTGTTTTACAGGGGGTTCCCAGGGTCAAGCTAGAGGAACCAGCCCTGGTGGTAAGTGTAAACAGTGTGGGTAATTGCCTGGTGAATAAGGGTCATTGTGAAAGTAATTATTATAAATTGTTCAGGCCTCTAGAACGGAAAGGGGGGGGTTACAGTGTCCCGGAGGGCTGTGCCCAGGTTAGCTTGACCACTAACAATCCTGACCTCCGGGTGGATGCACCCGTTTCATTAACCAGGCCCCTAAACCTGCTACTAGCCAAGCATGCAGGGGTAGTAGCCCTTGGGATAGTGCCACCTAGGGGTACATATGTACATCTAAAGTATGGAGCAATGCTTCCCCTCGATTGGCATGCTCAGGAAAATAAACTGGAAGGTGAATGGTTGGACTCAGGGTAAACTCAGACACCACCTTCAGCAAAAACTTGGATTTGGTATGGAAAGACACTAAGTCTTTGTGGAAAACCAAATCAGAAGACTCACACATCAGCAACTGAAGCAGAAATAATGGCAACCAAATAGAACATTTTCCACAACAGAAAGTGTAGCTCACATGTCATGGTCAGCTCAAAAGGAGCCAAAGTGAGTTTCTCTAACACAAAATTCCAGTCTCAGGGTGGGACTGGACTGATGATGGGAGGCTTCAGATGAAGAATGCCTCTCAAAAATGTACAGGACACTTACAGTTGTGGCACTGTACAGCCATCAACAGGCACATGGAAGTCTGAAATATCAGCCAGGTGCACGTTAATGGAGATGTATTGCAGGCTAGAATCTGAGAGAGACAGCAAATACTCCGGAATCTGATTTACTGGACATGTGAAAGGATCCAAATGATGGGAAGTCACCCACAGAGCAAAATAGTTCCACTTTATAGAATAAGTGGCCCTGGTGGAAGGCAGGCTTCCTAGCAGCCACCAGGACATCAACTACCTTTTGGGATACCCCAAATTTAACCATGTCTATAGCTTCAGTATCCAGACATGGAGATGTAGTGATTTGAGCTCTGGATGGGCCAGGGTGTCCTGCTTCTGTGAGAATAAGCCTTTGCACAGGTGTAGGGATACTAGAGGTTCCACCGTCAACTACTGAAGTAAGGGAAATAGATCTGATGAGGTCAGAAGGGAGCAATGAAGGATCGTAGTCGCTCATTCCTTCTAAAGATTGATCAGCACCATCTGAATTAGTGGGAAGGGAGGAAAGGCATAAAGGAACCTCCCTTTTCAGGAGAGGGACAATGTGTCTCACCAGAAAACCCCAGGCCCTAGCATGAGCGAGTAGAAAAGTGGCAGGTTTGCATTGAGTTGGGAAGCAAAAAGGTCCAACTCTGGACAACCACATCTGTCAAACAGGTCTTCTACAACCAAGATCAGCAGTTCCTACTTGTGTATCCTGGACTGAGACCTGCTTAGTCTGTCTGCCAAGATGTTTTGGGTGTCCGGAACATGGCCTGCTGACAGTTCTAGACCATGTTCTAGAGCCAAGTATCAAACCCTCCTCACTTCATTGCACAGGGCATATGAATAGGTCCCCACTTGCTTGTTGATGTAGTGCACTACTCTGATGTTGTCCCTCTCCACTAGCAGAAGCCCCTGGGAGAGGTAGTCCCGAAAGGTTTGTAGGCTGTACAGAACAACCCTCGTATCAAGGACATTTACGTAGAGGGAATTTTCCACTGCCATCCAAGTACCCTGGATCTGGTGAGGGCCCAAGTGTGCCCCAGCCCATCCCAGAAGTGTCCGTGGTGAGAATCTGATGAGGGGAGGTGATCAGGAAGGGAACTCCTTCTAGTAAATTGTTGTGCTCCATCCATCACTGGTGCACCTTCTTTAATGGTGAAGTACCAGAACCTGCTGTTCTAGACCATCAGTGTGTTGATCCCATTGGACCCTTAAAGTCCATTGTGGGATCTGCATGTGTAGCCTCACCTGGGGAACCATGACAATGACTGCAGCCATCAAGCCCAGCAGTTGCAGGAATGTCCTGGCCGTGAGATACCAGTTGCTGTAAAGCAGCCAAATCTGTGCTGTCAGCCGTTCTGCCTTATCTAGGCAGTGTTGAGTATAGCTGCTATGTACTGAAGATGCTGACAGAGGGTCAGAACTGACTTGGGATGGTTAACCATGATCCCTAATGCATGGAACAGCTGGTACACACTAGGGGTACAGATCAGTTGCTTCTCAGACTGAGCTTTGAACAACCATCTGTCCAGGTAAGGGAAGACATACAGTCCCTCTTTCCTGAGGGATGCTGCTATGACCGCAAAGCATTTGGCAAAAGATCCATAACACCAAAAACAAGTCAAAGGGTATCTGAGGTACTGCCAGTGGGGAGCACACACCTTTATGTGCAGGTATGCATCCTGCATTTCTAGGGAGCATATCCAGTCTCCCTTGTGCAATACAGGCAGCAGGCCTTGTAGGGTTACCATCTTGAACTTCTTGTACTGAATGTAGAAATTCAGGTTTCTCAGGTCCAGGATGGGCAGTAAATCCTCTGTGGATCTGGGGACTAGAAAGAAGTTGGAATAGTACCCTCTCTTCCTCTGATACTCGGGAACTGGCTCTAGGGCTCTTTGCTACAGCATTGTGCAAACTTCCTCCAGCAACACTGGAATGTGGTCTGGAGGGTAGCTTGAATGAACTTTAGGTAGATCTGGAGGCCGCTCCAGAAGTTCTATAATATGGCATTGCATTGTGAGTTGCAGAACACAAGCATCTGTTGTGATCTCCCTACACCTGGACTGGTGTAGGGAGAAGCAAACCCTCTTATCACCACCTCCTGTACTTCTAGAGAGTGGGGGTCTAGTAAAGAGTCATGCTGAGATAGAACTAGTGGCTGGGGCTGCACCTTCACCTCTAGGGGCCTTCCTGGTGGTGGAGGTAAGGGATGGCAGGGCTTTTCCAGTTCAGTGTTTGCCTGGATGTCATGTACTCAACTTGGGTCTGTGGGAGGCCCAACAAAAAGGCACTTACGGTCCACTTGGTAGTTGGGTATGGTAAAGCGAGTGAATCGACTGCAGGATCCTCCCTGAAGCCTATAGGTCAGAAGGGATGTCCTCCACATCTGCCCCAAAGAGTTTGTAGCTTCTGCAGGGGGCATTCAGGATGGACTGTTGGATGTCAAAACTGATTCTTAGGCAGATGCTAACTGCAGCTGCTCAGTGGAGGCATCTGAAACATCATAGGTGGATCTCAAAAGGTGCTTACCCACATCTGCCCCAGACTGTAGGGTTTTAAGCAGCTCCTGCTTCTGGGGACCCTCTGGAAGGGCCTGAGCTACAGCTTTGGCCTTTTTCTAGAGAGTGCTCTAGAATTTGATCATATGGGTAAATTCCAGAATTTGACCACATGAACAAATTCTGGAATTTGACCACATGGGTGATGTAAGTGGCAATTCTGAGGGCCAGAGTGGAAAAGGCAAAGGCCCTCTTATCCATAAGATCATCCATCTTTCTGGACTCCTTATCTAGGGTGGGGGAGAATTGAGGTATTAAGGTCTCTTGGACCTATCATGGGCAACATCTATCACCACTGAATCTTCCTGTGGTTGCCCTGTGAAAAAAGGCTGCCCTGAAGGAGCCTGACACAATTTGTTTGCCTCTCTGGGCATAGCAGGGATCATATTTGCCTATACCAGGCAGCCATGGTGCCCTCTTCTAATGCAGCCAGCAGAGGAGGAATATTCAGAGGGAAAGAATCTGGCAATTCCAAAGATTCAACCAGGTATCTCCTGGTAATATCCTGCTCTTCAGCATCAAACCACATAGCTGTTTGTAACTATTTCATCACTGAGATAAAGGCTGGGCATTCGGGGGAAGGATCTCGGGGTATATTTTATGGAGTCCTCTCCACCCTGAGGAAACAGTGGAGGTAGACCTGTAGGGGTTCCTACCTCCTCTTTGTCTTCCTCATCCTTCTCCTCATGTGGGAGGAGGTCAGGATTGTACTCATTCTCTTCAACTGAATCTGAATAGGGCACAGAAGACACTGATGACCAAGAGAAAGCAGGATGCATTGATGTGGAAGGTGTTAGCACAGGAGTTGGCCTAGTAGGCCCCAGCATCGACGGACCCAGACAAGGAGCAAAGGCAGTGCATGAACTCCCAAAATGAGGAGAACATAGTCTGGACATTGATGGTGATCAGCATCATTGGAGAGTCTTTTGGGGGGCTGACAGGGGAGTCAGGATTCTTGGTGTCAGCAGTAGAGCCTGAAGCATCAACGAGAGAGGCTGAGTCCCAGCGTCAACATGATGGCCTGGGACATCAATGGGGAGGCTGAATCCCCAGTCTTGCCAAAATGGCCAAAGGTGTCAACGATGGAGTGGGTGTTGAAACCCTGATGGTAACAGGCCAATGCTGGATGAAGAGTACCCTTACAGTATGCCGAGGCTCACTATCCCAACAATGACTAGGCCTGGGCAGAAATGACTGATAGATTCAGTATCCGGACAGTGAGCATCCTGGCATTAGGAATCCCAAGAGACATTTACAGGGGTAAGGTAGCAGATGTGATGGCTTGCTACCTTTACCCCTGTCCAAGGGATTGAAATCCTGGAAGAATTGAGAGGCTGTCCAAGCTGCCCCAGTTGAGTTGAGGAGTACACTATTAGCTGGTGTGCTGTGGAGGCATGTGTTCTATCCACAGTGCGGGAGGCAAAACTTTTATGGCTCATGCCCCTGTAACTAATTTTTTTATAATTCTGAGGGCTGCTCCCCCTCGGAGTTAGATATTTTAGTTACAAGGGATGTGGGGGCAAAGCCCCCCACATGGGGTGTTGGGGGGCCCTTGATTTGCCTTGTATTTTTTCAATCAGATGCCCCAAATCATATTTTTGGGCATCTGATTGATTCAGCAGGATGGATTTTGGGCCAGTGGAGTCAGTATCCCAAGACTCAGGAAATTGAGGTTAAGGATACCATAGTATATCCAGCTGAAGCAGGTCCGGCAGACCTCCCTGCCTGTTGCCCCGGAGCAACAAGAGGCCTGAACAGCAGGGGCTGGAATGTAAGTGGGGGCATCAGAAGGCCTGACGTTGATGAGCCATTACTGGTTAATGAAGGACCAGCAGGAAGCACTGCCAGAGCCAACACTGTGGAAAAGAAAGTGTGGGCAGCAGTGGGGGTCGCCGCTGAAGCAGACAATGCTCTAGCAGTGGCCAGTGTCTGCAGCGGTGACTAGAGTGAGCTGGGGAGGATTTTTCCTTGCTCCTATCCCTCTCCCAGTGCTTGTGTTTGCCAGCAGATTTGTCCTGGGCCTTGGAGGAGTGGGAGCCCTCGACAGAGCCAGCGATGAGGAGGAGCTTCTCACCTGGTGCTCCTTTTCCATTCTAGCGACCTTCTGTTCCAGGAAGAAGGATTCTAGGGCTTTCTGATGGCACTACCAGGTAGCCTGGTTGAATCTGTGGTAGACCTCTCAGGTACCTTATCATCATGGTCTGCACCAAGACAGCAGAAGGAGACATTGTGCTTATCTTTGTCATAAATCTTCTTACCACACCCTCAGTATCTGAAGAGTTTCTTGGGGTTGGTCAACATAAACAACAACATAAATTCTGTAAAAAAATTAAAATGAATAACTACCTAGGGTGAGAAAAGAAAATAAAGTTAGAAATTGAAGAGTTGGTGGTCGCCTGAAGTGGTGGTATCTTCATGGAGTCTGACGTGTGATAGTTGACGATGGGAAAACAACTCAGAAGGGCATGGGGACATCCATACTTATCTGGGAATGATGTCATCAGTAGACATTGTCATGGGTGGCTCATAATAGACTGCCAGTGAGAATGCTTCCGTGTGGTCCTAGTGTCTGCTGACTATAATTCCATAAGTGTGACCTGATGAAAAAGATATCCTCAAAGAAGATCATAGAATTTGATGGAGATAAGAACCACTTGGCCCACACAGTGTGCCCATTTCCTCCTACCTACAGTATCACTGTAGACCCTATTTTATCTCTGCCCCCCCATTTATTTTCACTAAGATCCCCTTAAACATATCCCATGCATTTTTGAACCCCATTACTATTTTCACCCCCACCACCTTGACTGATAGACTATTCCCCAGATCCACCACCCTTCCTTTGAAGAAGTACTTCCTCACATCTCTCCTGAACCTACCCCCTCCAGCTTCACAGCATGTCTTCCTGTTCTTGTGTATCTTTTTTTTCTGAAAAATACTTTCTTCCTGTATCTTATTTACCCTCGTTGGGTATTTCAAGATTTCTATCATATCCCACCTTCCCCTTCTCTCTTCCAGGGTGTACTGTACATACCGAGTTCCTTCAGTCTCTCCTCGTAGAGCTTGTGATGCAGACCCTGCACCAATTTATTTGCTCTCATCTGGATCGCCTGCACTCTGTCTATATCCTTCCAGAGATGTGGCCTCCAGAACTGTGCATTGTATTGTAAGTGAGGTCTTACCAGTGATCTAAACAGAGGCAGCACCACCTCCCTCCATCTGCTGGTGACACCTCTCTTTATGCAACCCACCATCCCACTAGCCCACCCAACTGCTTTGTCACATTGCCTGGCCACCTTTAGGTCATCAGAGATTATCACCACCAAGTGTCACTCTCTCTTGCTTGGTGGCAATTCCCGAGGCACCTTGCTGGTCACCCTCCCTTCCTCAGACTGAACTCTGTTTACTACCACCCTCTGCTGTCTATCCCCTAACCAATTTCTTACCCAGTTTACCACCTTCTGACCCACTCCTAGGCTACTCAACTTGCTTAATATTCTTTTGTGGGGAACTGAGTCAAATGCATTACTAAAGTCTAGGTAGGCCACTTCCACCGCTGCACCCTGATCTACTTACTCAATAAATAAAACCCATCAGATTCACTAGATATGACCTCCCACCTGTGAAAAAAATTATTTATAAAGTTGTAACTGTTAAACTGATACATGAATCAAATACATGATGGATTGACTTAAAATACCCACTTTATCTCCACTTCTGAGGGGGTTAAACTGTTGTAACTCACTTGTGGTTCTGCCACACATGAGTTATGGTCTCATACTTGTGCATAAATTGCATATTATGAACTAGGTACAATAATCCAGGAAGCCACATTCTCACATTAAAAATAAAGTGTCATACTTGACTGTTTTACAGCATCGCAAAGTACTCCGCCTTATGAGTCCCACATGAACAACAGTTTCACTAATGCCAGCAACCACACAGAACAGAACAGCAACAACATAATATCACAGATACTTCAGCTCAAATACTTGCTTTTGGGCCACTACTGTGGCTCACAGTACAAAGCCCATTCATAAAGTAATGTTGCTGGATGTTAACCCCCCCACACACCTGCTCAAACAAATATGCTGTAATAGCCACACATGCTGACCACGTGGAGAAACTGACACTCCCGGGCCAACATACTGTAACTGCCACTGATCACAATTTCTTCTTCCCTAACACCCAATGCTACTGGGAAAGATAAATCTGCAATTGAGTTGTCTCAAGAGCAGTTGTTTCCCCATGCTGTCATTGTGTGGCTGTTAGTATATTTGTCCGAGCATGGAGAGTGGGTTGAAAGTTCTACAGCATTACTTAATGAACAGAAGCATTACTGTGAGCTGTGGTAGTGGAACCAGGTGGACAGTTTCTAACATGAACAACTCACCACAGTGGTTAAGAAAATAAAATTCACGCACACACACTCTCTTCCTTTGTGTCTCACAGTACACAGGGACAGGAAGGCGGGAGTGGGGCAGGATAGGAGGGCAGAACTCACATTGTCACAGACTAATCAGCTCCCATTACAATAGTTCCACCTTATGGACACAATAAAAAGTCCAATACCAACGTATCCATTCAAACATAAAAAAATTATTGGCAAAATATTTTTTATATGATTTTTTTAAAATGTCCTATTGAGCTGGCCTGGTGGCATAGAGGGATGAGGGACTGGAGGCCTTACTTTGTGTCACACCAGCAACATGGGTTCGGGAATGACCTTGGATCATCGGTGAGCTGGCTGGGGGGGAGGGAGCAGGATTGAGCAGACGAAAGGCAGCTCTCCTCTCCTAGGGAGATTGTAACCCCCCCTCTGCCATAGTTTTGTTCCCATTGGGTGGATGTCTGATGTGCAACATTGGCTGGTGGCAAGTAGCGGGAGGGTGGCTCGAGGCATGGTGTGCGCATGCCTCCACATGCGCATGCATGCCCGAGGCATGGGGATGGGCGCTCGAGATAAAAATCTATATAGGAAAAATAAATAAATAAAATGTCCTATTGAAACAAAAACAAAACCAGTTTCTAATAGTAATACACTTCAGGGTGTGGTATAGCATAGGATATCACTTCTTGAGTGCAGGAGACACTCAGCCAGTAGTCTTGTGCATCGCAATGCATTTGAGGCATGACAATATCCCATGATATACCACACCTCATCATGTATTCTTGCTTTATTCTGAGCCAGGCCATCGTGTATCCCCTATTTAATTTAAGCCATTTATAGTCCTTCCAAGACCCACTCTCATTTAACCACTGTGTCAAGGGCAGGATAGTCAAACCAGCGCTGGATAGAAATGAAAGATGCAGCTGGGTTAGGAGGTCTATGGAGCACTGCAATGAAGGATCACACTTTATATCATCATAATCTCACCAAAAGCACTACATAATACTGGGGTGAAGGTGAACCAGAGGTATGTCTTAACCAACTGCAGTCAGCACTGTGGAAAACACTATCATAACAGCGGACTACTTTTCACCATTTACAGTAAGTAACACTGGAGCCAATCTTGGGCCATGCTAGTCAGAGCCCCCAGTGCCCACAAACAGTCAGCCAGTACCAAATGATCCACCATGTAAAATTCTGCAAAACGTTTTTATAATTAAAGAGGACAGGAAATGATTTCTAATTGGTAGCTGTTTACAATGTTCCAGTTTACAGAAATGATATCCATAAACCTAAATGATCCATATGTAACTGTACCTGAATAAGAAATGATACGAAAAACTGTATATTGCATTGTTTTGTTTTTATGGGCAGCATTCTGTTGCAGTTCTCTTCACGGAACCTTTGATCTGGAGTTTTAACTATGTCACAGTTTGAGGAAAGAATTCTGAGCATGGTTCTGATAGGACAATAGCTCATGTTTAGCATTCTGAACTCAAACCATGACATAGTAAGCACTTCAAATTACTGGTTCCAGGAAAAGAACTGTTCAGAATGTTGATCATAAAAAGAAAACAACTGAAACCCAGTTTTTCACATCAGTGTTTATTAAGGTACAGTTAAGTATGGTTCATTTGGAGGCAAGTTTATCATTTCTCTTGCTAGGAACATTGCGAACTGCTACCAATTTGCACAGATTCTTTAAATAAGCCCATTGATGGCCTATGTGTGTTGTTAGAAGAAAGTCATCAACTATCGTGACAAAAGCCAGCTCACTTCTATGCTAAGCCCCTATCAAAGATACAGAGTAAGGGTTCATAGACCACAGGCAGAGACCTTATAACCCCTGGAAGATCTGGTATTCCCCAATACAACCCACCCTGGAGGATATTATTGTGCTTAGAAAATGGGTATTGATGAATATTTTAATTAAGTAATAAAGTAAGAGAGAAAATAAGTTTCAAAATGAATACTAATGCTAGCAAAAAACGTTATGTAGGTAAAGTAGTCCTTTTTCTGTGCCGTTCCAGCTCTGTTGCCCCCCCCACAGAGACATTCTTTCCTATTTATACTCCACCTCACACACCACCACGTCTGCAAGAAGAGATGGAGTTTATGTGCAGTTTTCCCCAACAGTTGCCATCATTGTGTGTTTATATAAAAAAAAAAAAAAAAAAAACAGGAGTCTTCTCGATCTGCAAGAAGATATGACTATTGGGTGCGCTACCTTGTGTGACCCTCCCTCATAGAACCAGGAAGTGTGCAATTTACGATTTCGGTGTGAGCACTCAAAATTATTTTCTTTCCATTTTTCGAGTTTAACTCGAAGCATTGTTATACTTTTTAACTTAAGGTGAACAGTACTTGTGGGAGGAGGCCTCATGATTGCTGGTAGCTTGATGGAAAACCTAGATGTTAATCACAGAAGCTTTTTATTTCCTATATCTTATTATGTTTGCTTGCACGCATGTGCAAGAAACATTGTGCCATCATCCGAGATTTCGGAGGTGTGTCACCTCCTCCTCCAATTCAGTCAGTGTGTTGGCAGGTGCGGCCCCTGTAAGGCAATGCATGCTGGAGCTGTCTATGACAAGCTTCAAAATGCAGTGGCAAACAGTTGAAAGGGGGAGCTATGCTTCAGTGTGCAGTGATAAGATATCGTCTGCTCATGCGCAGCTCCCCTACACACACACACACACACACACACAAAGAAATGCACGCATACTGCGTGCTGCCCTCCCCCCCGCACACACGTATAGCCGACAGGGATGCCCAATCCCCGTCGGGCTTGTGCGCGCCCCCAAAGCCTTCCACATGCCAGCCGCTGGGTGCCCACCCCAGCTGCAGCAACTCACAGAATAGCCACGAGGTGGCCAATCTCCTGCAGGCTCCACTGTCCCTCACCCACCCAAGTACTGGGTGCCACGCTGGGATCCCACCCCAGCTTGGCAACTGATCATATGGCCGACGGGTGTGCCCAATCCCCCATCAGCTCCACGGCCCCCAGCCATCCTTGTGCCACGCTGGAGCCCACCCAGCGTGGCAAATGTCCCACGTTGTCTTTTTTTTTAACCTGCAAAATAAAACGGTCCCACGGCGCTCTCCCTGCCTCCCTCCCACAACCTGCACCCACCCACTGCGCACCCTGCCTCCCCACACCCCCACCCCATACTTACCTCCGGATCTCGGCGCGACGATCTTCGGTGGACCGGGAACACGTCTGCACTCTTCAAAGCCGACCGCGAACTGAGGAAATGCCGGTAAGCTGTATAATGGGCTAGATAGGGTTTTCAACTTTATTGCGTATCTCAGGCATTTTTTGGAATTTTTGCACCAAATTTTCAACATGGGGTTTTTGGGACCCCTTCTCATGAATGATGTCACTGTCATGGCGTTATTCGGGCCCGAAGGGTGATTTCACAGTCACTGCACAGTCACTGCATGAAATCACCCTTCAGGCCAAATAACACCATGACAGTGACATCATTCATGAGAAGGGGTCCCAAAAACCCCATGTTGAAAATTTGGTGCAAAAATTCAAAAATGACTGTTTTACGAGCATGCATTGCGCAGTTCCCATGCAGGCTCGTAAGTTCGCGAATTTTCAATATTTTCACTCTAGATTTTCAACATTGCCATTTTACCACACCTTCTTATGAGCAGTACAGCTGTCATTTTTACATCTCACCCAAAATTGTTTTCGCCCATGTAGCGTCCAATGGCGCTGTCAGTGTGCTAAATCAATGTATAGGACAAATTAAGAAAATCACAGTGACACTGTTCATGAGCAGAGGTCTTAAAATGGCTATGTTGAAAATTTGGTGAAAAAATTCCTAAAAATAACTGTTTTATGAGCATGCGTTGTTCTGTTCCTACGCATACTCGTAAGTTCACGAATTTTCAATATTTTCACTCCAGATTTTCAACATTGCCATTTTACCATACCTTCTTATGAGTAGTACAGCTGTCATTTTTCATGTCTTACTCAAAATGTGTTTTTGCACATGTAGCGCACAATGGTGCTGTTGGTGTGCGAAAGCAATGTTTAGGACAGATTAAGAAAATCACAGTTACACTGTTCAGGAGCAGAGGTCTTAAAATGGCTATGTTGAAAATTTGGTGAAAAAATTCCTTAAAATGACTGTGTTACGAGTGAGCATTGTGCAGTTTCCATGCACCCTCGTAAGTTCATGACTTTGTAATATTTTCAGTCCAGATTTTCAACATTGGCATTTTTCCAGACTTCCTTATGAACAGTACAGCTGTCATTTTTCACAACATGGCTGAAGTGTGTTTTCACACTTTCAGCGCAGAGATGCGTGGTCGCTGTGGGAAATCATTGTTTGGACAGATAAAGAAAATCACAGTGACACTGTTCATGATCGGAGGCACCAAAATGCCTGAGTTGACAATCTGCTGTAAAAAATCCCCAACCTAATTATACTACGGGTGTGCATTGCACTGTTTCTATGTACGCTCGTGACTTCACCATTTTTTTAAATATTTTTACTGCAGATTTGCAACATTGCCATTTTTTACACCTCCCCATGAACAGTACAGCTGGCATTATTTACATCCTGTTTGGAATGTTTTTGCACCTGTGGTGCTAAATGCTGTAGTCGCTTTGCATAAGCAGCTTTCAGCTAACAAACTGATATTCCCCCTGTTCATGAGGTGGGGTCACAAAAAAAACATATTGAAAATTTGGAGTGAAAATGCCTGAGGTATTAGGGTTTCCAACCATAACGCCCAACCCTGTAGAGAATGACAGGCATCGGGGTGTGACTTGGGATTCTTGCCTGTAATGCTTATACCATTCCACACCCTGCAGCCAGTGAGAGGCATTGAGGTATGCCTTGGACTCTTCGGCCCCAAAGTTCACCCCATTCTCCTATATCGCACCCATCTCACCATATTTCCTAATGAAATGGGGTGTGCATAAGGGCCAAAGACCCAAAGGAACACCGTGACACTTGTCAGTGTCTGCAGGGTGGGGTGTGGTGAAATGGCGTGGCCGTTATGCCTGACGACCCAAAGGCACACCCCAATGCCTGTCACTCTCTGCAGGGTGGTGGTGTGGTTGGCTTCAGTTCAGTACTTCACTGCCATTCTTATTACGCAGCTCTGTAACTTCTACACTACCACTGCCAATGCCAGCAAGCAAACATTTGGCATTGACAAATGCTTGTTTTTATACTGCAATCAAGAAGGATTCCAAGTGAATTTCATTTGAGGGAATGTGGGGGAGCTTTACAGTCAGCATGGTCTCAGGGACCCTAGTGTGTAGCGCTGAAAGGTACGCTAGTCCTAGTGCTGCGAGGGGGATGGGACATTATGAGTTACTCGTACCTAGATTTCCGACACAAAAAAAGCCTCACATTGGTAGTTCTGTTTAAGCTGGTATAGAACGGGGCAAGTTGGGGAGAAAGTGCTGTGGAGCAGTAGTGTTGAGCACACAGTGTGCTAGTGCTGGTAATGTAATTTGAGAGAGCTGTTTTGTGTGTCTAGGGAAAAACGAAAAGGTGCACAGACAGTTTTTACTTTTTTTTTAAAAAGTTACCGTTACTGTGATGTGCCAACACAATATGTGTGTGTGTGTGGAGTTATTTCTTGCTAAGCAAGAGAACAACATGGCAGCAATTAGAAATGAAAGGTTCTATTGGCGCAAGGACTTTGGAACTAAATCAGGTCAGTTGAGACTGGCACTTTTTCACCCAGGCTCTGTTGTCTGATAGACACCCACCTTGCCAGGGGTATCAGCCAATCAGGGCCCAGGGATTTCTTGACCCATTTTCTAAACCGATTTAGGAACCTCAGCAACTACACCAGTTTTAGCTTGTCAAAAACCTTATTAACAAATGGAAGGCTGGAATCAGGTCGGTAATTCTAAAGGGTCTCTGGATCCAATTCTGGACCCTGCACTCTGCAAAATAAGTACTATGGACCCTGCACTCTGTAATGGATGTGTCAACAGTCGTCTTGAACACTGAACCAATGACCTCCAAGCATAGCACAGCCTGCCAGGTAGAGTGAAAGATCTGCCTCGACTTGTGAGTCTCTGTTAGACTGGACTCCTCCCACTTTGCCTTAGGATTTAGGGTTTTTTGCAGTGGGATTTGAACTAGAATACACTGAAATTACAATTCTTTGCTCTAATAAGCAGACCACACTGCTTTCTTAGGAAATGCTTCTTTTTTAGAACAAAACAGTTTACATGACTGCTGGAATGGGAAACCTAATATCAGTAAAAAGAGGTAGGACTTACATTTTGCAGGCTTATATATAAATTGTTGCAGTTCCTCCAAGTTTTCCTGGACAGTGGATAATGTTTTCACATCCAAGTTGGCACAAAGCTGGCAGATATAATTATTCGCTTCTGTGACATTCTTGGCATCCCCAGCTCCCACAGAGGCAGTCAATCCTACAATCTGAATGTATAAAAAATAGAAAAATCCACTTTATTAAAAAAAAATATTTCAAACTAGATCTATGGCAACAATCACCTATTTTATGACTATCGGAATTAAGTGCCAACACATTCCGGTTACTAAAATAAAAAAAATAAAAAAGTGTAGCCATGTTTATTAAAAGATATTCTTGTGGGGAATAGATGTTGCAGAATATTTTATATGGATGTTTTGAAACAAGGGATTTTCATATACATACATACATACATACTGAACATACATACATACATGCATGATGTTGGCAGATAAGGACCTATATGGCCCACCTAGTCTGCCCTGTATTACCCCTGCTACTGAGCCCCCAGTTCTTACCTTTCCCCCTTGGATTTCCATGTGCCTATCCCATGCATGCTTGAACAGCAATACCATTTCAGTCTCAACCACATCCTCTGGCAGGTTGTTCCAAGTATCCACAACCCTCTCCATAGTACTTATTCGTGTTACCCTTAAAAAGTCCACCTTCCAGCTTCATACTGTGATCCCTGGTTGTTGAACTATCTTTCATTTGATATAGGCTCCTCCTCCTTTGTGTCCTGTTAATACCGTTTAGATTTCTGAAAGTCACGCTTATATCCCCCCCGTCTCTCCTATCGTCCAGTGAGTACATGTCCAGCTTCCTCAACCTTTCCTCATATGCCTTTCCCTGCATTCCCTGAATCATCTGAGTAGCCCTCCTCTGTACCACGTCCACCCTCCCCAAATCCCTCTTTAGGTGCGGTCTCCAGAAATTAACACAAAACTCCAGATGAGGTCTGACCAGGGCCATATACAGAGGTATGATGACCCCCCTCCTTCTACTAGCAATACCTCTACTAATACATCCCAGCATTTTGTTTGCCCTCCCTACTGCAGCCTGGCACTAATGTGTCACTTTCAGGTCAGATGAAATAATGACACCCAAGTCCCCCCACTTGCTATCCCTCAGAGTACCACAGTACTTGGAGAAAATCTAGATTATGTGCCAAAATTCAAATATCTGGGTGTATGGCTCGATCACAAACTCTCCTTCTCTGAACATCTCGAAGAACTACAGAAGAAACTAAGACAAAGACTAGGACTATTCTCCAGAATTAACTACTTCCTCACTAGGGATGCCAAGCAGTGGTTGGTTCAAGCCACATTCCTTTCATTAATACATTACGTGGACCTTCTCTATAGCCATTGTACTGCCTCTGCCCTGGCTAAGTTGGACACCCTACACCACAGAGCAATCAGGTTCATAACGGGCCTTCCACTTTCCACACACTATTGCTCCTTGTACACTGCGGTGGGCTGGACTTCCCTTCATTATAGGAGAAATGGAAATGCCGCTCTATGGGCCTTCAGAGTGGTTACCAACAAGCTCCCCCTATACTTCTCTGATTGTATTCCCCTGAGTGTGATAGGTGCCTATGTTCTAAGAAGCTATTCCCTAATTGTCTTGCAATTACCTGAGGTCAAATCTCATTTTGGCACAGCTGCCATAAGTTCCTCGCCTTCCTTGTGGAACAGTATGCAAAAGAACTTGAAGCTGAGCTGTCCTGTTAGCCTGATTATTTTCAAGTCGCTCTATGACCGCTCCGTGAAGGAATCCTGCAAATGTTTCCCACATCGCTAGCTCACCTATTTTCCAGTTTCCCTCCTGCCCATCCTGCCTCCCGCCCTGCCTCTCTCTCCCTACCAAAATACCGTCTTCTCTGCCTCTCTTTAGCCATGGCCAAGTTCCTCCCCTTCCCTGAAATATGCCAGTTAACTATTCCAACCCTGTCATTTCTTCCTCAGCTGGAATCCCTCTTCTTGCATTTTTCTCTCCTTTTAAGTGAACATTCCGGCTGTACCCAGTTATGATCCTATCTGTTGTAAAGGCCCTATCATTCAAATGTTGATGTACATATGTATATTTTTCTTCTTTGTATAATATTGCATTATGTTCTACCATGTGACTGTACTATGATTTTTGTATGACCAGGTCCATCTTGCAAATGAGCCCTGCTCAATGGTGCCCGCCTGGATGAATAAAGATTTTGATTGATTGATTGATTGATTGAAGTCCCTCTCCTGTTCCACAGTTGCTATTTCCTCCTCGTTAATCACATACATTGCTCTCGGATTTCCATGCCCCATATGTATAATTTTACATTTACCTGCACTGAAATCTAGCTTCCAGACCTTGGACCACCTCTCTAGCTTAACAAGGTCCTCCCTCATTCTTTCAACCCTCCCCCACCCAGGAGTGTCTACTCTATTACATATCTTGGTATCATCGGGGAACAAACACACCCTCCCCTCCGGACCTGCAGCAATGTCCCCAATGAAAATGTTGAAAAGGACTAGGCCCAGTACAGACCCCTGTGGCAGCCCATTCATGATTCTCCCCTTCCCTCCTCAGAGAGCACCCTTTAGATTCTACCTGAAAGTTAGTTTCCCACCCACCTAATTATGTCTGGACCTACTCCTAGGCCCTCTGTCTTGTTTAATAATCTTTTGGGGGGAACAGTGTCAAAAGCCTTTCTGAATTCCAGATAGGCCACATCCACTGCCCCTCCCCAGTCTACCACTCCTGTCACCCAGACAAAAAACCCTATTAAGTTTGTCTGACAGAATCTCCCCCTAACAAATCCATGCTGTCTGTGACCAACTAGCCCTTTCCCTTTCATGTAGTTCACCAGTCTTTCCTTTAGGAGTGACTCCATGATCTTCCCGACCACGAGCGTTAGGCTCCCATGTATGTAATTTCCCGCTTCCTCACAGTCATCTTCCTTGTGAAGCAGTACCATGGTTGCACTCCTCCAGTCCTCCGGAACCTCTCCCATTTCCAGTGACAGGGTGAACAGTTCCACCAGTGCTGCTAATTCCATCTGAGCTCTTTCAGGATCCTGGGATGCAACCCATCTGGACCCATGGCCTTATTTTAACCCGAAGACCACCTAGTTCCCTAAAGACCCTATCTGCTGTGAAGGGTGAAGTATTCATCCCCTGACCCCCCAACCCCACTCTCCATCTTGGGCCTCATCCTGTCTCGTGAACACTGAGCAAAAATACCTGTATAGTATATTTGCCTTAAGGCCATCTTTCTCTACACTAGCTCCTCCTCTCTTGTTATACCTGCCTTATTTTTCCTTTGCTCCCCAATGTATCTAAAGAACGCCTTATCCCCTTCCCTGATTTTACTAGCGATATTAAACTCTGCACTATTGCCCTTCAAACAGCCTTCCCAAACTCCCTCTGTAATTTCAGATATCTTTTCCTGTCCTTCCCACTTTGCATTTTCTTGTAGACTAAGAATACCTTCTATTTGGCTCTCACCCCTTCTGCTACCTCCCTCATGACCCGTATAGGTCTCCTCCTTTTCCTACTTTTACTAACCCCCTTGATTCCCTTTTTGGTTGCCCTTCCAATAGCTTCCCTGATCCCTTTCCATTTCTCTTCCACCCCCTTGCACGCCCCCTCCCCCGTCTTGTTAGGACTTCCCTCATGTATGTCATTAATCTTGTAAAGTCAGCCCCTCTAAAATTCAGGACCTTAGTTTTTGTATTGCCCTGCTCCAATCTGGTTTCAATATCAAAGACCACCATACCTCTCAACTGTACCACATTACGAGGAACGTTCCTCATTTTACTTCACAAAAGCTCCCTGTTCCACATTGTGAGGATTTGTTCCACATTCAAAGTCAACATTTTAAAGCAAAAATCCATTGTAAATGATGCAAAAAAATACATTATTCAATCAAGAACAGACTTTCTGAACATAAATGCAACATTTTAACAGTGTTTTGAGCTTCTTAGGTAAAGATTTAATGAAGTGTTCCACATTTTGCCCATTTGTTCCACATTTTGACAGGCAATGTTCCACATTTGGGGGATAAAAGGCTGAGAGGTATGAAGACCACTGCCTTGTGGTCACTGGTCCCCAGGTCAATTCCACCTCTTCAACACTGTCTCTATTTGTAAAAATGAGGTCTAGTATTGCCCCCCCAGTGGGCTGATCCACTAATTGCCACAGACAGGCTTCCTGGATTGCGTCCAGGAAGTCCCTGCCCCTTGGGGTTGCTGCTGCTGAGAGGTTCCATCATACGTCCAGGAGGTTGAAGTCTCCCAACAACAGCAACTCTCCCTTATTTGCCATCCTGAGGCTATCCCAAAGTAAGACCTTGTCCAACTCCTTGCACTGCATAGGGGGTCTGTATACTCCCCCCTCGCCACAGTATCAACCCTTTCCCCTTTTCTAGATTTACTCATAGTACCTCATTTCCCCCTTTCTCTCCCTGCAGCTCTGTGGTCCTAATGTTTTCATTTACATAGAAAGCAACCCCCCCTTCCCTACCCTATCCCTCCTGAGCACAGTGAATCCTGGAATGGCCAGGTCCCAGTCCTAGTGCTCTGTGCTCCAGGTTTCTATGATTGTTATGAGGTCTAAATTCTCTGTTGCTATAGCTGTCTCCAAGTCAGAGGTCTTATTCCTCAGGCTTTGCACATTCACACATATTGCCCTCCAATTACTCATCCTCCCCTCCGTCTGACCCCCTGCCCTTTTGCCTTTTCTTATCTGTCAGGAAGTGCCAGCTAGGATAGCTGCTTTCCTATCTCGCCCTCTCCTGTCCTAGCTATATACTTCTCTCCCAAGTGGTTTAAATGCAGCACCTCTTCCATATATCCCCTCAGCTTTTCCCTTACTATCATGGTACCCTCTGCACTCAGGTGTAGTCTGTCTTTGGCATACATCCCTCATCTTGCCATCTGTCCCCCCCCCCATGTATTCAAAACCCTCTACCTTACACCATTCCTCTAACCATTTATTAAACTCGAATATTCTGTTTTGTCTCCGTGTGCTGGTACTAGTGACCGAAATAACCTCTTAGAAGGTTATTGATCTTGCCACCAACCTACAACTTTCTTCTTGTTCCCTAAAACATTGCTGAACTTCTGGAACCTCATTTCCAGCTATATCATTTGTCTTTAGGTGCAGTATGACATGTGACTCCCGCAGTCCTACCTGCTTCCTGCATAAGGCTTGACCCTGCCCCTCCCACCTCTATTCCAGGAATGCATACCACTACCCTCCTTTTATGAGGGTCCCAACTTTTTTCCAGTGTATTCTCTTAATGATAGATTTTCCAAAGACTATTACCTTTACTTCCCTTCATTGCTATACTTCTCTTGACCTTAACAGCCTGCTTTCCCCCTCCCCCATAATTTTTTGGTTGATAGGCTACTTTGCTTCTGTCCATCCCTCTATGATCTTCTCTCTCTGAATCATGCTTTCTTCCTGACCTTGTCCCCCCCGGCCTACTTCCGATTAACCATATGTTCCTCATGTCTTCTCCCTCCTCATCTCCTCACCTCCTTCTTATGCCTGTCATAGCTGGCAGAGATTTCTGACCTCCTTCCTCACTACCCCCTTCTACCCCAATCCTGCACCCCTCCATTCAAACCCCTATCACCTGCCTGGGCCCCCCAACTTGCTCTACTCCTACTGAGCCCCTGTCTCCTGCTAGGGCTCCCTGAACTCCTAGTCCTGCCTAGCTCTGTGCCTCTACAGCTCCTGCTTCCAACCCCTCCAGCAGTGCAAACCTGATTGACCCCTTGGTACCTCATACCATTCCTTCTCTTGTGTTCCCACAAGCTTCCCCTTGCTTTGTGACTACTCTAACCTCCTGATTTCCTTAACCACACTCTATTCCTGTTTCCCTTCTCTGAGTGTCCCATCCTCCCTTCCATTAATCTTCCCCATAGCTTCCTTTCTGAAATTCCCTATTGTTTCCCCCTTTCTCGAGAGGTTCCAGACCCTCTTATCTGATTTGTGCCCCCACTGTTCCATAGTCCCCGTCCCTGTTCTGGCCTCTCTTTATCCTCCAGTTTCCACCTCAACTAGGTGAGCTCCTTTCCTAGCTAGCCCAACTGCCTGCATATCTGCCCCCCGCCTTCCACATTGTGTTTAAAAACACCTCTGCCTCACATCATTATAGCCCACCACTCTGTCTCTCCTCGCTGGCCGGACCCACCAACCTGGTTTCCTCCCCTGCCACCTCTTCCCCATCCCTAATGTCCCGCAACTGCCCCAAGTACCCCATGTCATCTACAGTTAGTAGAAATACCCCAATTTCCCCCTTTCTTAATTACCTCACAAGGTGGGTAGTTCAGTTTAGTTCCCACAGGATATTCAAATGTCCAAAGCCCAGATTATCCACTACTACTATCTCATAGGCCTAGTTGTCATTTACGGCTCCACAATTATTATTTCCTATGCAAAATTCATGAACCAAATCCCAGTAAGACACCAACCTATTATCTCACTGTCCTTTACCCTTAACTAGGTGTGACCTAAATTTATTGCTCAGTACCTTTCACGTAACCATGTAATTTGTTAATTAGTATCAGGCAAGTTTTGAACCAGGCAGTTAAACAGTAACCATTTAGAGTACTCCTGCTTCTAAAAACAGCTTTTACCCTACACTGGGACAAAAATGCAGCAAGAATGCAAGTACTGATAAGCCCAATTTAGCCCAGTGAAACAGTGACCATTCAGACCACTCCCACCTCTAAAAACAGTTTTTACCCCCACACCATGACAGAAATACAAGAAGACTGCAGGAACTGAAAATCCCTCTTTAGCAGTTAACTGTTCCTGTTTAGTACCACTAGAGTGCTAGATTTTAAACAAGCATCACAATATTAATCACTAGCAGTACTGTCCCCCTAATAATCCTTTAACAGTATTAGGCATATTTGGAGCGGTATCTGGATTATTAAAATTTTAATAGGGAAAGACAAGAGAACCAATTCTTAAAACTCACACAAAAGGGAGTCATGTGATGCAGGTGACCTAGAAGCAGCAGAGGTCTGGAACGCTCGTTCCTCTCCTGTTATTGTATCCCCTAGGTGGCACTATCCCAAGGGATACTACCCCTGCCTGCTTGGCTAGTAGCAGGTTAAGGGACCTGAGTTCTGAAATGGGTGCCTCCACCCGGAGGTCAGGGTTGGTAGTGGTCAATCTAACCTGGGTACAGCCCTCCAGGATACTATAACCCCCCTCTTTCCTTACTAGTGGCCAGAACAATACACAATAATCACTTTCACAATACCCCTGATACATCACACAAGTACCCACACTGTTTGCACTTACCACCAGGGCTTTCCTCTGGCCTGGCCCTGGGGACCCTCTGTAAAACAAGGTTATGCACAGGAAATAACTGCAGTACAGTACTCTTGCACAAACTAGAACCACAGTCAGAGTAAATACAAAAAAAGAGTTAGATCTGATTTATTTAAGGGACTAGAACAAGGGAAGGGCATAATCAGGTTCATTTGCTTAAAGGCTGTATCAATTAAACAGTTATGCATGCACTTCAGGTCCGTAAAAAGTCACACACTCTGGGTACCAAAATGGAGAATGGTGGGCTAGCCAGGAACGTTGCAGCTGGTTGGGGCCTTGTGATGGAAGAAAATAACATGCCCAACACACACTATTTGTAATCCGGAGCTGGAAGGCTCAGTTCATGAAAAGAAAACAACAAGACAATCAGATGACACACTTTTAGATTAGGCATTTGTTGCAGAGAGCTACCCTGATGATTACTCATGCTACCCAAGACTGGACACAGGCTGGATGAAAATCGAGACAACAGATGGTTAATCTGGCATGCCAGGAGAAGCAGGGCCCCACACAAATTGCAGAGGTGTCATTCCTGTTCAAGCGTGGAGCAGGGGTCTGATCCCCAGGCAGGTCTCTCATCAATGGCTTTCTCTGTACAGCGAGTAGTCTGCCTGGGCCAGTGTGGCAAGGCCCAGGCCAAATGGAGACACATTTGGATACAGTCCATTTTGGGCTGGATACAGTTTTCAGCAAGCAGAACACAGTTCACACAGTGGGGAACCAAATCATGACCCATTTTCAATACACAGCGCATTTACATATAAGGAAATTCTACTGTACCAGGCAAACCGCTCTCCAGTCATGATCGCAAAGTCTCTACACAAACTGGGGATTCAAAATCAGCTGGAAATCCTGACAGGCCAATCGCATTCAGCAAAATCTTTGGTCTTCCTCAGGTATGAGCCTGGTAAAAAATCAGTGGCTTACTTCATTCTCACAAACATGGATTTAGTCCAAAATAATTATCTTCCCTCCATCTCAGGGGCAGCAGGCAGACATGCAGGCCACAACTCAGGCCTTACCACAGTTCTCCCATGCAAAACTACTCAGACGGCTGCTTGACTGTCTCAAGCTCTTGCTTCTTCAACATCCAACTTAGATCTGACTCAAATTGCAGCAAGCCTGGGAATTTCCCCAAGACACAAAAGGTTCGGTTGGCTGATTCATCTGTCACTCACAGCAGGAGCTCCCCCTTCAGGTGTAAAAAGGCACCAAAAGCCCAAAACTACAATTCCTACAGATTCTGACTCTAGACAGATCCTGTAGTCTGGCTCCATTTTAGGTCCCACCAGTACTGATTGGTCCAATTCAGCAGTCCTAGGCCAAAGTGGTGGGGATAAACAAAACAGTCCTTGCTGCAAAGAAGGCAGGTTAGACAAACTACATTATCATTATCACTCTAAATGATTTTCAGTAAATGGTTACATCTTTCAGCAGATCTCCCTCTCGATTACTTATGACTGCAATTCAGGCAGCTCTTAAAGAGACAGTACACAGAGGCTATACAGGCACTCTATGGCAATCACATTTGAGCTGCTAAAATGCAGGACACCAGCCTGGCAGTGAGCATTTAGGCAAGCTTAAAGAAGACTTTCAGGAACCCCCATTTGTAGGGGGGTTACACCTTTCCCTGCCTGGAGAAAATTTGGCGTCAGTGTCAAGTCTGTACCATCAAGCATCAATTAACACAAACTTATTACTTTACTATACATATTCACTACATTTCCTAATACTTTGTCCATTCTGACAATACATTAGGCATATTTCAAACAAGTCAGTTGAACATTACTATACTAAATCAGGTAATAACTTCTTGTACCTTGAACAATGCAAGAGGGGGCCCTTCCCTATCAGCTAACGTGGGGCTGGATGGGATGGGGCACCATGGTGAGAGCACAGAGCAAGTAACCTGGAATGGGCCATCAAGCTCAATTTGAGTAGTAAGTTTGTTGAAACATAAACTCCTTTGTGAACCACATGGAGAGGCAAGTCCACAGGCCTCCGAGGAGAATCATAGCTGAAACTCAATATTGGCTTGACAGCTCAGCCAGTCTTTCTGGGGGGAACAACCATAGTCTCTGTACTTTCAGCAACAGTCTTGGGGCTTTCGTCACTTGTGAGGGGTGCCTCTGCCTGGATGGGAATGTCCAAACTTGGGGCACTGTTGGCTCCTTGCTCTGCAGGCTCTGTTTCTACAACACTTGACTCATTTTGGAAATGCTCAGACACAATCAAGCTTTGAGGCATGGAAGGGGGGTGGTCAGCACTCTCATAGTGTTCTTCAAGTTCTGTTATGTCACCAGAAAGACTCAAACCCACAGCTCCTTCTTCAGGCAAATCATGCAGTTCCACAATACACAGAGACTCAGTTTCTTCAGTCGTGATACTTTGCACTTCACTTTTTGGGAGCACTGGCTCCAAGGATGAAGCTGGGGGATAAGGCAGTCCAGAAGGCCCAGCTTCATACCCACAGTTAATCATGGGGTTACCTCAAAACAGTTGACTCAGTTCATAAGAGGGGTAACAGACATAGTCACACTCACTTTCATCAGAAGTGGGCTGACAGTCACTATCATTCTGGGTCTGCTGTGGAGGAAACCTTAAATCTGTGACCACTGGGGTAGGTTGACTCTGTCTCTTTCATGCAGCAGCATGACTCCCTGGCCCAGGGAGCTCAATTTCTGGGGGTTCAGCCTCAATCATGACTTGGCCGATAGGTAGCAAGTGGTTATGGTGCATGGTCTTGACAGCTTTGCAGTTGTTTTCTGGGCTCACCTTGTACACAGGTAAATCATTCAACTTTCCAACTACTACATGGAGAAGAAGGTGCCACTGATCAGCAATTTTGTGTTTACCATGCAGTCCCAAATTGCATAATAACACACGGTCTCCAGGTCAAAGCTCTTGAGCCTTTACTTTTTTATCATGCCTCTCTTTGTTGGCTAGATTTCTCATGGCAGCCGTTGTCTGGGCCAGTTGATAGGCATGGATCAATTGAGCTTTTAGTTTTTGTACATATTGCAAGTAGTTTTCGGCTCAGACCCCATCTTGAGAGACCTCAAAACAGACATCAACTGGCAGCCAGACCTCTCTCCCGAACATGAGGCAGTAACAGGAGAACCCAGTAGCATTATTTTTCATGCAATTGTATGCATGTACCAAGGTGCTGATCTGTTGGCTCCATTTATGCTTGTCTTTTGGGTGGAGGGTGCCCAGCATGTCTAGAAGGGTGTGGTTAAAATGTTCTGGTTGAGGGTCTCCCTGCAGGTGATAGGGAGTGGTTCTTGATTTTTGCACCCCCCATAGAGAGAGCATTTCTTTGATTAGTCCACTCTCAAAGTCTCTGCCCTGGTCAGAGTGGATCCTCTGGGGAGCACCACAGTGGATAAAGAAATTTTCCACTAGCTCATTGGCCACGGTAGATGCCTTTTGATCTTTGGTGGGAAAAGCTTGTTTATATTGTGTGAAATGATCCATAACCATTAACACATTGCCAATGTTCCGCTGATCAGGTTATAAACACAAGAAGTCTATGCAGACTCATTCCATCGGGGTGCTGGTAGTAATATTAACAAGGAGGGCAGCCCTCTGAGGAAGGGCTTTTCTTTGCAGACAGCAACTACAAGTCTTTACATGGTGCTCAACACTGGCCCTCATTTTGGGCCAGTAGAAATGAGATCGTACCAGGTCAAGGGTTCTGTAAATATCGAGGTGCCCCATGTGATTGTGGAGGGACCTCAGTACCAAATCTTTAAAGGCCATGGGCAGGACCAATTGTTACTTGTCTACTTTGCCACTATGATCTACTGTCTCTCTATACAAAAATTGATTGAGAAACTTCAATCTGGGGCCTTCTTTAAACAATAAAGCAGTTCACAAGTCAGTGGAACATAACTTAGACACATCTTTCCCTGCACGCAGGGCATCAAGTGCTGGCTGAATCATAGGATCTTGGGACTGAGCCCACTGAATACTGTCATTGTCAAATTGAGGTAGTGCACTCATATCTAGAGCAGAGAAGTGGCAATAAGCAGCTGGTATGCAGGTGTCAGAAGGGCCCAAGCAATCTACTAAACAGTCCACTGTGTCCGCAGACATCTGTTTATCTCTATCAAATTTTTGGCACAATGCTCAAATGTCAGGTTCAGACAGCCTGATCCAATCACTCTTGGAAGTGGGCCTTCATGATAGGGCGTCAGCGTTAATATGGTTCAGGCCCGGTCTGTATTCGACAGCATAATCATAGGTTGATAATGCAGAAAGTCACCGGAGCCCAGTGGTGTCTAACTTAGCTGAAGTCTGTACTTAGGTCAATGGGTTATTGTCAGTCTTCACCAATATCGATGCCCCATAGAGGTATTCATGAAACTAGTCAACAATGGCCCATTTTAGCGCAAGGAACTCCAACTTATGCACAGGGTAGTTTTGTTCTGATGGGGTCAGGCTCCTATTGGTGAAAGCTACTGTTCTCAGGCCATCCTCATGGTCTTGATACAGCACCACTCCTAGACCCTGCAGACTAGCGTCCATATGCAGCACACAGCGTTTGGTGGGGTAAGCATAGGCGAGGATGGGGGCATGGGTGAACTGGTATATGATCTCATGGAAGGCTGCTTCACAGTCGGGTGTCCAGCATGGTCCGAAGAGTTCACCTGGGTGGAGGTATACATTTTCTGGTTCTTTAATGCCCCTTTTTTTGTATTTATGATTGGTAGGAGGGTATCCCTGGGTAAGGTTTAAGAGTGGGCAAATCACCTTGTAATAGTCTTTTATGAACCTGCGGTAGTAGCCACAGAACCTCAGGAAATGTTGTAGTTCTTTCAGATTATGGGGCTGGGAACAAGTAGTCAGTGCTTCAACCTTACTGGAATCAGTCTCTATCCATTTTGTAGATACTATGTGCCCTACATACTTCACGGAGGTTTGGAAAAACTGGCACTTGTCAATGGACTGCTTGAGGCCGAAGTCTTCCAGTCAGTCTAGGACTTTAAACAGTCAGTTCTCATGCTCCTCTGAGGTGCTCCCAAACACAATGACATTGTCCAAGTACACCAGGCATTCCGGCAAATTCATATCTCCCATTGCACATTCCATCAGATGCTGAAAGGTGGCCGGGGCACCTGATATTCCCTGTGGTATCCTCAGAAACTCATAGAACCCTAATGGACAGACGAAGGCTTTTTTCTCACAGTCTTTTGGGGCCATCGGTATCTGGTCATATCCGCTCTGAAGATCCAACACTGAGAACCATTTGCTCCCATTCAAGCAGTCCAGGGCATCTTGTATACGAGGCACAGTGTATTGGTCTGGGATGGTCTGCCGGTTCAGGGTTCGATAATCAACATACATCCTCACAGAACCATTGTTCTTACGCACAACCACAATGGGAGAGGCATTTGGGCTCCTGGATTCTTGTATCACACCAACAGCGAGCATTTCCTATAAGTGTCTTCTCACATCATCTATGTCTGCTGGGGCTAGGCGTTGGGACCTCTCTCAAAATGGCCATTCATCATGCAGGCATATGTGATGCTCCACACCCTGGTCACATCCCACATCCCATTCCTTCTACAAAAATACTTGATCTCTCTGGGCAAGTCTCTTGCTAAGTCTAGCCTTCCATTGAGCTGGCAATGGGGAGTCACCAAAGTCAAACAAGTCTGGTGTCACTCTCTCCTTCTCACCAGGGTGCTTAATGCTGGGCAATACTGCAGTGTCTGTGCAGTGTACCATAGCTAGGGTTCACCCTCTGTTCACCCGGATCTCCTGATCTGACACATTGTGAATCTGACCATCACTTGTCATGCATAGGCATAGGCACAAGCAGGCAAGATGCTGGGCTTGACCAATAATCCTTCTGGCAATTTTCCATTGCCTGGCACATCTAACATCAGTATTTTTCTCTTGACATCTTTCTGGAGGTGGACCACCCCTTGATTGGTACACTGGGCGTTAGGGGCCAGTACCATTGAATCGGGATCCTTCTTCCACATGATCCCCACTGGTTCATCCTGGTCTACTTCCTCAGGTTTCTGTTGCAAATCATAGGCCCTCTTGATCAGAGCCAGAATTTGCAGGGCCCTCCCAGTCCACAGCCCTTGTTTCTCGTGACAGAGTTGCGCCAGTCTCCCAAACATATGTGCATTTCTCCCAACTAACAGGGGGACCCCATCATATAGTCCGGTTGGGGGACACACTAGGGCCAATGTCTCTACTCGCGCCTCTACACCAGTTACAGTAGCAAGAAAAGACAACTAGAGGTGGACATACCCTTGGTAGGGACAAGACTTGTCGCTCAGACCCCACACATGTAGACCTTCCAGGGATTGCAAAGGCACATCAGATAAGTGTTTGCCATACCAGTCCTGGAATACAATGGTCACTTGAGACCCACTGTCAAGCACAGCCCGAGTATGAATACCATTCACAGTCACCGCAGTCTCCATTGAAGGGCTCACTATTTTGGACCAGTCTGGAGAGGCAGTAGCAGAGGCCTGGACAGACTATTTAGCCATAAAGAAATTTGAGTTAGGGTTTCTTGAACCCTCACTGCTGTCATTTTGGCCACCCCTTGGCCACTGATTAGCTTTTCAGAGCTTCCCTTGGAGTCTGTTTACTACTCTTTCTAAGTCCTTCTGAGACCAGCATTCTCTTTTCATATGGCCATCATTTTCACAGTTGTGACAAATGATAGACTCCTGGGTCATCCTGGGAGATAACATTGTATGAGGAACTGAAGCAGTAGTAAGAGATTGAGGTCTAGTATCTGTTTGCAGTGGTGAGAGTGGTGCAATGTGTCTTAACAGTTCCTTTAGAGTACCAGTCAATCCAGTGATCTCAGCCTTGGATCCACCCTCCACAGTGGATGCCTGAGGGTGCACCCCCAACCCCATGGCAGTCATGTCCTGAAAGGGACCAGAATCTTGTTCCACGGGGGAAACCCTTGCAGAGGCACCTGTCTTCAATTCTCGGACTTCCTTTAGTAGCTCATCTTTCCAAATGCTGGGCCCAGGGCGGGAAGTCCTTTGCATTCTCAGAGCACTCGTTAAGTGCTGATTTTGCCCCTGAGACTCACTTAGCTGATCACTCTCGGTCACTTGCGCAGCAGGAGATATGGGTGCAATTCCCCCATGGTGTCACCTTTGCTCAATCCCCCGAATTTCTTTTATTAGCTTGTCATAGGAGGGGGGGCGATTCCAGTCAAGTGGCAAGGCGTAACTAAAGCAGTAACAATTCTGAAAATGGAGCAGACTTAAGGATCTGATCCAGCCTAGTTCGATTTAAGTAATTTGATGGCAAACTACCCTTTCTGAGGCACTGTTGTAGAAGATTTTCGAGCCGAGGTACATACACAGACAATGGCTCCCCTGGGTACTGCTGAGCATTTCTTACTCTCCACCATAGACCCTCATCTGAATCCGGGCTCCCATACACATTCTACAATGCATCAAGATAGTCCTGTGCAGTTGCTTCGGAGTTATTGGCCAGCTTGGCACAGATGGTAACCAGGGCAGGACCTCAGAGGCTGTCACTCAGCCGCTTTCATTTTTCTGCTTCTGAGCATTGCCATTCAAGTACTAGAGGGGCAACATAGTCTATCCAGGTCTCCCAGTCATCCTCCCCCTGTGGGGGTGGGGAGGATGCCCGAGAAGATTCTGAGCCTTTGGTAGGAGTCGTGACTAACGGCAGGTAGATATAGGGGCCAGCACTGGCATGCGCAAAGAAGGTGGGGCAGTAACAGGTGCTGGAGTGGGAGGGGGTGTTGGGGAAGGAACACCCCCAGGTGGCAGGAATAGTTTCTTAAAGTCCTCTATGGTTTTCCCTTCCTCCAGCAACAACTTAGCACATTTCTCCTCAAAAGCCTCAGATAATGGTGGGAGATCATCCTCCCTCAGGTCTTTATTGTCTTTTGTTATCACTCTCCAGGCAGCTGGAACCCCTTCTGGGGCAATAGTCTGTGACACTTTAGAGCTGTCCATGAAGGCATTACACTCTACCAAGGCTATGAAAGTTTGGGTGATCAAATCAGCCTGTCGACCCACCACCACAGGGTTTTTTAAATATTCAACTTTGGAGAGTGCTCCCTCTACAGTGTTTTTACTGGTACTCAGAGGAATATCCAGTATAAGTTGACCATTTTTGGGGTCCATCTCCTGCCCAGTACTCCACCCCACCAAAGTATGTACAGCAATTTCTACTGGGGTAGCCATTAATCTTTAACATTAATTTGTAATTTTTGGCCACTAGAAGGCACATAATCCCAGTGGTGCCTCCAAAATGTAACCCTAGCTGGCGCTATCCCAAGGGCTACTACCCCTGCCTTCTTGGCTAGTAGCAGTTAGGGGGCCTGCGTTCAGAAACATGTGCCCCCACCCAGAGGTCAGGGTTGGTAGTGGTCAATCTAACCTGGGAACAGCCCTCCGGAACACTGTAACCCCCCTCTTTCCTTACTAGCGGCCAGAATAATACACAGTAATCACTTTCATAATACCCCTGATACGCCACATAAGTACCCATACTGTTTGCACTTACCACCAGGGTTTTCCTCTGGCCTGACCCTGGGGACCCCCTGTAAAACAAAGTCATACACAGCAAATAACAGCAGTACAGTACTCTTGCACAAACTGGAACCACAGTCAGGGTAAATGCAAAAAAGAGTTAGATCTGATTTATTTAAGGGACTTGAACGAGGGAGGGGCGTAATCAGGTTAATTTGCTTAAAAGCTGTATCAATTAAACAGTTATGCATGCACTTCAGGGTCCATAAACAGTCACACACTCTGGGTACCCAGATGGAGAATGGTGGGCTAGCCAGGAACATTGCAGCTGGTTGGGGCCCTGTGATGGAAGAAAACAACATGCACAACACACACTATTTGTAAACCAGAGCCAGAGGGCTCAGTTTGTGAAAAGAAAACAACAAGACAATCAGATGACACACTTTTAGATTAGGCTGTTGTTGCAGGGAGCTACCCTGATGATTACTCATGATACCCAAGACTGGACACAGGCTGGATGAAAATCGAGACAGCAGGTGGTTAATCTGGAGTACCAGGCAAAGCAGGGCCCATACAAATCATCGAGGTGTTGTTCCTGTTCAAGTGTGGAGCAGGGGGTTGCTCTCCAGGCAGGTCTCTCATTGATGGCTTTCTCTGTACAGCAGGTAGTCTGGTTGGGCCAGTGTGGGAAAGCCCCGGCCAAATGGAGACAAATTCGGATACAGTCCATTTTGGGCTGGATATATCTTCTAGCAAGCAGAATGCAGTTCACACAGTGGGGAACCAAATCACGACTCACTTTCAATACACAGCACATTTACATGTAAGGAATTTCTACTGTACTAGGCAAACCGCTCTCCGGTCACGATCGCAAAGTCTCTGCACAAACCGGGGATTCAAAAGCAGCTGGATATCCTGACAGGCCGATCGCATTCAGCAAAATCTTTGGTCTTCTTCAGGTATGAGTCTGGTAAAAAATCAGTGGTTTACTTTGTTGTCACAAACTTGGATTTAGTCCAAAATAATTCTCTTCTCTCCCTCTCACGGGCAGCAGGCAGACATGCAGACCACAAATCAGGCCTTTCCAAAGTTCTCCTGCACAAAACTACTCAGACGGCTGCTTGACTGTCTCAATCTCTTGCTTCTTCAACGCCCAACTTAGATCTGACTCAAACTGCAGCAAGGCTGGGAATTTTCCCAAGATCCAAAAGGTTCGGTTGGCTGATTCATCTGTCAGTCACAACAGGAGCACCCCCTTCAGGCACAAAAAGGCACCAAAAACCCAAAACTAGAATTCCTAAGGATTCTGACTCCAGACAGCTCCTGTAGTCCAGTTCCATTTTAGGCCTCACCAGTACTGATTGGTCCAATTTGGCAGTCCCAGGCAAAAGTGGTGGGGATAAACAAAACAGTCCTTGCTGCAAAGAAGGCAGGTTAGACAAACTAAATTATCATTATCACTCTAAATAATTTTCAGGAAATAGTTACATCTTTCAACAGAGCTCCCTCTCAGATTACTTATGACTGCAGTCCAGGCAGCTTTTAAAGAGACAGTACACAGAGGCTATACAGGCACTCTCTGGCAATCACATTTAAACTGCTAAAATGCAGGACACCAGCCTGGCAGTGAGCATTTAGGCAAGCTCAAGGAAGACTTTTCAGGAACCTCCATTTGTTGGAGGGTTACATTATCACTGCAGTTTATACAACTTTCTGGATGCATTTGAATTAAAATCACCACAGCATCATTGAGTACCTGCCTTCAACAATCGAGCTGTGCCCAAAACTTGCATCGCATTTGGAAACTATTTCCACAATGGATATTGATATGAGGCAGGCCCAGCTGAAGCATACGTCACCTCCCCTGCCTGAAAAGATGCCTAAAAAGTCTAAGGCTCAATGAGGGATGGGTGGTAAGAGTGGATCCACACCAAATCAGCTGATCCCACTCACTGAGGATTGCCTTCGACAAGAATTAGTGCCTTTCAAGGAAACAGTCTCCGAAATCACCTCTGAACTGAAATCTACCAGAGGGGACTTAACTGATCTAAATTGGAGAGTAGGAGATTCAGAGGCTCATGTCACATCTTTAGAAAAATGGGAAGTCAAGCTGGACCCTGAAATACTGCTGCTACGCCAACAAATTCAGAAGTTACAAATGAAAACTGAAGACCTAGAGGGAAGGAGCAGGAGGAATGACATTCTAATTATGGGCCTTCTGGAGCAGGAGGAAGGCTCCAACACTGTCCTTTTGTTCAGACGTTTCTGCAGAAGGTAGTGGGGTCTGCCCTTCACCACTTAATGTCAACTACCAGATTGAGAGAACCCATTGGTCACTTGGACCAAGATTTCAACCAGGTGCACCTCCCATACCCATACCTCTCAACCTCTTAGCATTAAAAATCATAGCACTGGCCTTCAAAAATCATAGCAAAGGGCCAGAATGTGGAGCATGATCTTATTTTAAACAATATTATGCTTACAGACAGTGGACCCCATATAGTAAGTGATAAGTAATGTTTCTGTCAGATTAGTTCAATGATTTAATAGTTCGTGTGTCCAGAAATAGCTCTAACATTATAAGGAACATCAGTAAACTTGAGAAGAGCAAGGGTGAATTTGAGTGTGAAGATCATAGCACTATGCGGAATTCATAGCAGTTGAGAGGTATACCTATCATTTTAAAATTCTTGAGTTTTGTGGACAAGCAACATGTCCATTCAAAAGTACAGGAGCTGTAAGTAGTAATGTGGGAAGTAGTGAAACTTCGTAATACCCAGGACCTGCCATATGAGACCTGACAAAAGCGCACAGCATTTCACCCCACGGTTAACAAACTGGTGGCCGTTGGCATCCCCTTCAAAATTTTATACCCAGCTAGATTGCAGGTCTCCATCTCAGGTGTCTGGATATCCTATGATTCACCCTTACAAGCATTGATCGATCTAACAAGCAAGCTTCCAGAACTTTTTAAAACAGGATGAACATTCCCTTATAATGGTCTCTGGAGCTAATCTGTTGGAGGTTACATCCTCCCAGTGGCAATTTAATTTGCAGGACTTTTGGGGAGTTTATATGTCTGAATAGTGGTGTACTGGGGTTATGAGGCCTTCTGAAACAGGGTAGAGTGATAAAGCATCATGCTCTGGCATTTGCCAGTCCTTAACCTTAGGGGCAGTCACACAGGATCAGTCTCGGATGGCTAAGTTGGAACCAGTGATGTGGGAGCGCCTTCTAGGGGACAGGATTCTAGTAGAGCCGCCTTTTGGTTCTGGATCCATCTCCTTCCCCCAGGCACTTCCCCCATCTTGAACCATTGGACATTCTGGTAATTTACCTGTGGCAAGTAAAGTCTATAACCTAAATAATTACTATCTTGGTTTCCTACAAGTGCAGCATTTTGCTTGTTAGTGCTCAAAAGTTGTTTTGCTACTTGCTGTTTACCGCTATGAGTAGGTTGGGTGGGATAATCTTGCTCATTCTTGGTGTGATAAGCATGGGGTCCTGGTCCTGTGTTCAACTTTTGTCACCCAGTTTTCCAGTGTTTTAGTGACCAGACAGGGACCTTCCACCACATTCCGTCCACGCTTGGCCATGCACCGTGCCTTCTGGACACACATTAGGACCCCATCCTGACTCTACACTGTAATCTCTTTCAAAATAATTATAATGGGGTAATGTCTGGACATAAGTAGACTGCTCCCCTATCACACCTGGAGCAATCACATAGTTGGTGCACTCGGTGGTGCCAAAGCTTGATTTCAAGGAATAACCACATTAATTTCCTGGGACAGGCATTGGGGGGGGTTGTTCTGGGTTGAGCAGGCTCAAGGTAGAGCTGTGCTGCATACCAAATAATGGGGGGGGGTCATTTTTCTGGCACTTCTCCTGAACCTGACCTGTAAGAACTGGGGTTTCTATGATTGCTACCATGGGTCAGGTTTAATTTCTCACCGTTGTTTTTTGTTTCCAACTTTTGATTCTAGGAACTGATTTGGGTTGGTCTCACCTTATTTCAATTTTCCCCTCCAGCTTTGGGATTCTGACCATGGGAGGGACCATTGTACATAGTTTCTGGGGCATGGGGGAGGGGAGCAAGGGCGGCTTTACTCTTCGTTATGTTATCCAATTGTTATGGCGGATTCTCAGAATCAGATATCTTACACTGGGATGTTGCTGGTATGCTGTTGTGAGGGGGGGTTGGTTTGGGTATGGGAGTGAACCACGGAAGACAAATCTTCACCTGGGTAAATGCATGTCAAACCTTATAAACCCCACTTTAAATTTTGAGGTCCTGGGTTTTGGAGGGGGAGAGGTTACACCACTTATGTTTTTACTCATTTTGACCCCTTTGGTGTTCTAACTGATCTACTTGAAGGTTACTTTTCAACCAAATGCTATGGCTTTAAGTCTTAAAGTCTGCTCATGGAATGTAAAAGGGGTCCATTCCCCCACTAAGATGGTTAAAATTATTTTACATCTCAACAGATTAAATGTTGATGTCACTGTCCTTCAAGAGACTCACCTCCTTACCTCCCAAGTGCTACAACTTCGGAGAACATAGGTTGGGCAAGCACTAGGTACAGGGGTAGACTCTCAGGGCGGGCCTTGCCATTTTGGTGGCCCATAGGGTTCCATTTAGACTTCTAGACTCCATTACAGACACCCAAGGGAGATACATTATACTTAAGGCCCTGCTTGGCCACTCAGAAATAGTGTTGGGCTCAGTATACAGCTCCACAGCCGATGACCCTCAATTCTTTATATCCCTAATGACCCACTTAGCTCCCCGGTCCAACCTACCTATTTTGCTTGGCAGTTACTGAAATCTGGTCTATAATAATTCCCTGGACAGATTCAAGTCTAACTCCCTGTCACTATCTCCAGCACAGTTGGCACTCAGGGAACTCATGGACTCTATCGAATTACTTGATCCTTGGAGGGCACTGAACCCCACAAATAAGGAATTTTCCTTCCACTCTATCTCACATAATTAATTCTCCAGAACTGATTATTTTCTGTTGTGCAGTAGATACTTTTCCACTGTAATAGTCTGTAACTACCTTTCTAAAGTAATCTCAGACCACCATCCTACATTTTTACATCGGCAACTAGGGCCGGGGAATAACAGAGACAAGTCTTGAAAGTTTAATGCACAGTTAAGAAAGCCAGATACTTTCATGTCCCATATTCAAATTGCACATTGCCTCCTTTTTAACCAGTAATTCTCCCACTATGGATAAACGGGGCATTCTCTGGGGAGCCTTGAAATGTACCATACATGGGGAGATCATTCATTTGTCCTCTATTTGCAAGAAAATCACCTCCCAGGTCGCAGCCAACTTACTTCAGCAAATTTGCCAGTTAGAGTTGGCCCTCCCCTTCCAACCTACCGCGAATGATCTTAACCAGATAGAGATACTCTGTGCTTGCTACAACACCATTTTAAGTGATAAGGCTGAACACCTAAAATTGAGATCTAAGTTCCATTATTACGATCAGGGTGACAAGTCCAGGAAATTACTAGCACTACGCCTCTGAGCCCAAGCCAATGATAGAATTGTACCCTCACTTCATACTCCAGATGGAGATATTATCACCTCACCTCAGGAAATAGTGACATGTTTTCAGGAACATTACCAAAAGCTGTATTCCAGGCCCTCAGGTACCTTTGACCCGTACCTTATAGACCATTCTATACAGGACGTTCAACTCCACCAGCTGTGGCAACAGCAGGTAGAATACTTGAAAACTCCACTTAACACAGCTGGAAATTACTTCAGCTATTGATACACTTCCAGTAGATAAAGCACCAGGCCCAGATGGATACTCCACAGAGTTTTACAAAACCTTTAAATCCCAACTCGTCCCCGTCATACTTGATATCTACAATTATATATACGAACATGGCCTCTCTGACCTTTACTTAACTGAGGCTATGATAGTTGTCTTCCCCAAACCTGGTAGAGATCCCCTCATAGTTTCCAACTATCAGCCCATTTCATTAATCAATGTAGATCTTAAAATTCTCACTAAGATCCTTGCCAATCGACTCAGCAAGGTTTGGCATCATTTGCTAAGTCTGGAACAGGTAGGTTTCGTAACAGGTAACCTTTCTGCAGACCATCTTCAAAAAATCATCCACCTTGTCTCTGCATCCAGGGACTCCAATGCCTCAGCAATGTTGGTGTCCCTGGACACAGAGAAAGCCTTTGACGGGGTATCTTGGGACTACCTTTTCCATCTGTTTCCAAAGCACAATTTCCCCTCCCAGTTTATTTGTTGGATCAGGATCTTATATTCACACCTCATGGCCTGAGTACTCTGCAACAGGGTACTGTACCACTCCATTCATCTCCAGCAGGGCACCAGACAAGACTGTCCACTTTCCCCATTAACTTGTACCTTGAACCTCTCATCTGATGTAGTAACACCTCAACTTTAGTTTCAAGTATTCCGGTACGATCATCTCAATATAAAATATCAGTCTACGCGGGCAATATACTTCTTCACATTACAAATTCCTCTATCTCACTCACAGCTACTACTAACATAATTAAGGAGTTTGGCATAATCTTGAATTATAAGTTAAACCTTTCCAAAATGGAGGTATGCCCCTTAACGTTTTCACTGTACCCTCTGATATTCAGCATCTAGGTTTTACATGGGTCAGGTATAAACGTGAAATATTTGGGTATTTACCTCTCCCAATTGGGTTCCAAAGTGAAGCAATATACTTGGACGCAACCCTTGCCCGCATCAAAACTGACCTAAATCGCTGGTCCTTACTCCCTCTTTCGTTATGGGGGACAATCAATGTAGTAAAGATGAATATCCTTCCCCGCCTTTTATACCTTTTTCATATGTATAACTACTCCCTCACAAAGAATTATTTTTTGCAGGTACTTAGTATTATTATTATTTCCAACTTTATATGGTTGGTAACCCCCGGAAGAGCACTCTCAAATTACAGTGGGTGAAAACCAGAGGACTATAAGTCTATACACAGCTCATTAATCCGCTGTTGGCAAACCTCATCAGCCTCTGCACAACCAAACATATACATTCCCCTATGGTTACAAATAGAGCAATCTCTTTGTACCACCCACACTCTCAACCTGACTTCCCTTATATATGTTCTTCTTAAGTATATTTCCATCCAGCTACGCAACACCCCTATTGTGGCAACACTAAGAGCACATCAACAGATCTGCGCCATTACTCACACTTCTCTCATATGTGCTGTCTTGCAGCCTATCTTTCACAGTCCTAACTTTAGGATTAGGGGCATATGATTGACCCTTCCTTTTTGCCTGTGGCAAGAAACTAATCATCCGTGATCTTCTTAATAATACTAATAAACAAATTCTCTTCTGGGATGCTGAACAAAAATTTGGCCTTTCTCCCTCATACTGCTTTAAATACATCCATCTCTCTCATATGCTCCTACATCACTTCAGATTAGGTCCTTGGGACCAAAACTCGGCTGGGCCTGTCCTACCTGTTATCTAATCATCTCCCTCAGCCCATACCATCTCCTTTTTTCATCAACTACTGTGTGATTTTCTAGCAGAGTGTGAAGGACTCCCTTAATACAAATGGGATCAGGTCCTGCCTCCTGTTTTGCTTACTCCCCATCCTTGGAGCCGGGTATGGACCCACTTATACAAAGACATTAGATGGGACAAATATTATCTCCTTATAATAATATTATTCACAATTTTTATTTTACACCCCAGTTAAGCTTTGTAAAATGGGGAAACTCCCCATCGACACCTGTATCCATTGTGGGGAGCAACCTGGCAACCTGCTCCATATCTTGTGGAATTGTAACAAAGCTGCCTCTTTCTGGACAGCTATCAGGAAAAAACCAGATCCCTTACTTGGCCTTACAGATGCCTCCCAACATGAAATATGTATCCTATGAGACTATGGAGACTCCCTGACTGGGCACCAACACAGATACATAGCCTTGATTTCCCTATGTGTCAAGAAAGTGATTTTATGTCACTGGCTAGATCAAACAATTCCCACAGTTACGGAATGGCTCCATGAAATGCTATTCACTCTCCAAGCAGAAAATCTTTTAGCCAGCCTCTCTAAAAAAATCAAAATATTACCAAAAGACACAGGCCCCCCTTCACACGCTACTTAATCTATAGTCATTGCTGCATTTTTAGAGATAAGCTCAGTCAACATCATACTGGGTCTTTATGTGTTTGTTTTATTAATGGTGCAACCTCTTGGGGTGGGGGTGAGGAGGTGGGATGGGGAGGATAGGGAGGGGAGGTACTGTTGTTCTCCTATTTCTATCTACTGTTTATTGCAGAATGGCTTGTTTTTAAACACAGCACTCATGCATTTAACAGATGGTGGAAGCAGGAATGGGAGGGTGGGCAAATTATTTCAGTCAGGAGCTGGACTCCTGTATTTGAAATTGCCTTACGGTTCTGGTAAATTAATTATTTTAGAAGTTTCAGAATTCAGGCTGCACCGAACTGGTCTGCTGTTTTCAGGAGCTGGCCTCAGTTTGTGGAAAATGCCCCAAAAGCCTGAGAATTTGATTGTATTATTGTAAGTCCAGAATTTGTTGCAGGGTGAGGGCAGGAAACTAACTGCCACATCTTCTGACCCCTGTTCCGATGCTCCATCTGCTGCTGCAAGGAGTGATGACTGAGGAATTCTTTATATAGCAGAATGAAAAAGCTGCCATTTGGATTTGAATTCTGGCACCCTCAGAATGCTGGCTCCCAAATGACCAATGATAACTCTTATGTCTCCTGACTCGCAGCTTGCTCACTGTTTGGATTAAGTCAGTGCATAATTAAAATAGAGAATAATGGATAAGTAAGTGTGTGTTATGGATTTTTTTCACACACTCAAGGTGTGTGATGACCCATAAACCTTGAGAGCGAAGTTTGAGAGGTTTATATGGTCATCACGCACTGAGGGTGTGTGAAAAAAATCCATAACACACACTTACTTATCCATTATTCTCTATTTTAATTCTGCATTTTTAAATGGGCTAATTTTGAAGCCACTTGGGCTAGGAACTTTTTCCCTTCAAGCATGTCGCTATGACTTCTGTGTATCAAAATATAAAAACATAAAAAGAGTTAAATGCGTTTTTAAATCCTGTTGCTTTTGCCAACACATATTGCCATGTATAGACCTGTATCAACACATAAGAATGTTATCATTATGATACATTCATGTTGATCTGACTCTAAGCTTTCATTTAAAAAAACAATTTCTAGCCCTAGCCAGTCAAACATTCGACATTTCTTTAAAACTGGCTAACTTTAAAACCCTCTGGGCTAGAAACTTTTTTTAACCCACAATTTATTTGATTTTACAAGCTTTTTAGGCCCTGTCCACACTTGCATTCTTGTAACGTTAATGGCAGTCTGTAATGTTACAAGAACAACAAACACGGATCGTGTCCACACTGTAGCCCAGTAAAACTGTGCTACAAACCGTGTTTAAAAAATGTGCCAAAACTCTGATTGGACCAGGGTTTTAGCACAGTTTCAAACCAACATGGTTGCCTTAAACCATGTTAACAGTAGTGTGGATGCAAACCATACTGTAACATGGTTTAAGGCAACCTCTGTTGCACTTCGGTGGCTTTTTGAACATTGTCACAACAAAAAGGGGAGGATTTACTTACATCCTCTAACTCACAATGAGTTCCTGAATAAACGGATATTTTCCACTGGATCCATTACTGTGCCTGGTCATGAGTATTCCAGCATGTATTGTGGCACCTGCAATGTTTTGCAGTACTGTTGTAATCATGCCTGGAAACTCAAGCAGGCAAGCACGGTGTTGGAGAGTAATGTGGACACTCGAACAATCATGCTCAAACACAAAAATCAAGATGCTTTTAAAAATGCATATCAGTATGGACAGGGCCTTAGATTAGGACAACCAAGACAATGCACATATTAGAATGCACTTAGGTTTGGATTCCACTGAACAGAATTTACATCTGTTCACTTGCTCCGCATGATGGTTTCATGTTTATTGCCTTAACTGACAGTGGCACTGTGCCTCAGGAAAAAAACCAAAAAGAAAGAAAAGTGATAAAAACACTTAAAATATTAAAAAGAGAAAAGAATCACCATTAAAGACTCAATTTATGCCTATACAACTTTGGTCTGCATGTTGTGTAAGTATAGGGATTAGGAATCTGATTGCTGGACAACCAAGAGATTGTCCAAAACCTGGGATCCCTCTGTCTTCTAAATATGACAGAAAAGGTAACCATCTAGTGTTATACAGCTCTGCCTGAAGTCGGAGATGGTGGGTTAGTTGGTTTTACCTTACCGCAGCGGCAGCAGTTATGGACACATCCCCGACAGTGACAGTAGCATTGCCGGGTGTCAGCAGTGCAGTGTTGGGGACACCTCAATGTTTCCATCAGGGAGCTGTGCTCCCGAACCCCCACACCCCTGGTCTCTAGGATTCTAACTCCGAGTCGGAGTTGGACTGGGGGGGGCAAAACACCCTGCGAGGCAATCCCCTGGCCATGTAGAGACCATCACAGCGACATGTGGATTTTGGCCAAATCCTGTCACTGTGATGGTTTTCCCCATCGGTGAGTCGCTGCAGCGACAGTATACCGGGTTGGTTTCTCCATATCCATCAGTGATGTATGCCTGTATTATTGGATAACTTTAGAAGACATGGAGTGGGAGTGTCCTTGTTTGATGACCTTTTGGGAGTGCCCTTGTTTAATACCCTTTTGGCTGTCCTTACAAATAAAATTAACCAAATTAATAGAACAAGGGATAGAACTGACAGCTGAACAGGTTCTGCTAGGGATCTTTCCAGACCATTCCGCTCCATGGGAAAAAACTCTTTTGCCTCCCAGTCTTTTGGCAGCCAAAAAAAGTCCATTACTCGTAGATGGATGACCCATATAATTCCAACAGTAGTAGAATGGAGATCCACCATGTCTGAATTATATGAAATAGAAAATCTTAATGATAAAATTCAGGGTAAAGCTCCAACATACATGATGAGTTGGTAGAAGTGGGTTCTCTGTCATATTGAGGTGGTTCCACACTCCTGTCCTTAGGTTTGGTGGAGTTGGTGGGGAAGGTAACAAGGGGGATGATCGAACAACTACCAAAAATCTGATGGGAAGAAAATTTAATTAAAGAAGGAGTAGTTAACCGAGAAGAGGAAATTACTCATTTGGTTATATTAGAAATGAAGGAGTAAACAAAACTTAAGGGATAAACAAGGTGTGAGCTAAAATAGAAAAGAGGTGGAACTTTACCTTCCGTATGGTCTCTGACCAAAAGAATGCATAAGACTTTATATCAAACATTTAAACCTCAGGGTAAATTACAAAAAACTGTCAATATTACACATAGAACTTAAGACATGTGACAATATAACGAAATGTATGAAATGTATTCTTGACATAAGTGTAGCAAAAAACATTTAATAAAAAAGAAATAAAAAAAACTTCAGAAGACATGGAGATGTCCTTTGTTGTTGCAGAGCCTCTAGCATCTGTCAGTGTGGGCTAGTTGATAGTGCTGGGCAACCAAAGGGTTGCAGAAGAAATACATGATGGTCTTCCATTTGAATTCTCTCTACTGACTACTGGCTGTAGTACTCACTGCTCCCTCCCAACCCATATTCTGGCCCACTGAGGGTCTGCCAAAGGGATCTGCAATTCTTCCCACCACTTATTGTGTATATGCTCCAGGGTTTTGTCCCAGGCCTTCTACTGGGGCAGTGCCACTACTTGAGAGATCTGGTGGCTTGGGTGCCTATGTGTTGCTGATTCCCTTAACACTGTGAATAAGGGGTCCTGGGTTTTGAGGATGTATCTCAGAGTGGTGATTTAGGCAGTCTGGCCCAGATATTCAAAAGGGATGAGCCATGTGCAACAGAGATGCACCAGCGCAAGTACGAAAATACGTCATTGTGTGCTATTCAGAGGGAGACAGCTGTGTCGTGCAAGTTGCAGTGCGTAAGGGTGCAATAGTAATGAATGCATGAATAAATGGCACAGTGCGATATTCAACATCATGCGCCGTGCGCAATAGTGGAGCTAGTGGAAGTTGCGCGATAGTGGAAATGATCCAAAATAAAAAGGAACAAGAGAGAGCAGTGCAAGAACGCTACAGGGAAGCCAGAGGTGGGAGCGAGGTGACAGGAACAAGGCAGAGGATAGCAGTGATCAGGACTGGGCAGGAGCAGGACAGAGCACTCCTGGCAACAACTAGGAACAGGAAAGGAATGGGGAGCCTGTGCCACTGTGCAGGAGTGAGAGGGAAGTGCCACAGTGGACTGAGGGAAGTGGCAGCAGGCAGGACAGACAAAGGCCGAAGGTGTACCCAGTGCAGGGGGAGCATCATAAATGGACAGCAGGGGGAATGGGATAACAGCTGCCGGGGAGGGGGAACACCAGCCAGGGACATGGCCAGTGCCACCTTCCAGATGGAGGTGATAATGAAGGGTGTGAGAAGGCAGGCAGCAGGGGGCATGGCAGTGGAAGGGCCCATTGGCATTACACCCCCAACAGGTGGTACCGAGCCCACACCACCTTCAAACACTACTCTGACACAGAGATTGTGGGTCAGTACCACCTGAACTGGGTGATCCTGAGGTGGCTCTGTGAGCTGTACAGTGATGAGATGCAGGCACCCACACGATGGAGCCATGCTCTGTCAGTGGTGACAAAGGTGACAGCTGTCATGTGCCTGCTCACCACAGGCACCTTCCAGAGACCAACAGGGGACACAACAGGCATAACCCAGTCAGCCACATCCTGCCTACTCACACAATTCCTCAGCGCACTGCTGCCACATGCTGCAGAGTACATCCATTTCCCCAGCACACAGGTGGAGCGCACAGCACAAATACAAGAGTTCCACAGGGTAGCACATATGCCTGGCATGCTCAGAGCCATTGACTGCACCCATGTGGCCATCTGCATGCCACCTGGCCCGGATGGTGTGTCCTACATTAACTGAAAGGGGTATGCCAGCATCAACTGCCAGGTGGTGTGCGATGCCAGGGGGTGCATAACCAATGTCTGTGCCAAGCACCCTGGGGGACCACATGATGCCTTCATCTGGAACCAGTCCACACTGTGCCACAGGTTAAAGAGTGGGGACATCCCCACTGGCCACCTAGTGGGTGAGTATGCACATCACGCAGGATGACATGAGCAGATATGGGGGGGTGCATAGTCAGAGGTGCCATGGGTACTGGCCTTGTCGGCCCATGGCAGAGCAATGCAGAACACCATACTAATGTCCACCCTCTACACACAGGTGACGGTGGCTACCCACTCCGTCCCTGGCTGCTCACACCATACTGGTGGCCCATGACCCCATCACAGCAACAGTACAATGAGGCACACATTAATTCAAAAAATGTGTCTTACTCAACCCAAAAAAAGTATTCAAAAGTATTTTATTTCATTTATTCCACTGTTATTTCTTCAATTCAGATTCAAATTAATATATCCAAAAACTTGATTCTCATGCTCCTGAAATATATTTCCTCACAAAGTTCACATGCTTCTGAAATATATTCCCTTAATCAGTAACGTTTCAGAACAAATCATTGTGTTCCTTCATCAGACTTGGAGCTTTGGTTTAATTCACTATTAACAAATCAAAAAATAAAAATATTTTTTAGTTATTAGATTTAAACATTAATGTATGTTTTTCTATTTGAAGTTTTTAAAGTGTTTAAAATATTTAAAGTGTTTGAAGTGTTTAAAGTTCAGGTGGAACGAACCTGAATGAGGACCAATTAATGTTCATAAAACCTTTGTGCTGTATGGCTGAGAAACTGCCTTCTCAAAAATTCAATACAATTGTAGAAATAGATTTGTACAACATCAATTTAGACCATTTGAATGGTTTCAAAATCAATGAGGGAATTACTATGATAAAGAATATTACTGACCACATCAGTGGCAATCCACTGATAGAGATGTGGAAAGGGATTTTCAGAAGGGAGCAGAAAGGGCAGGAACTTCAGGTATAAAAGAAAAGAAAAAGAACCAGGTGGAGGAGAAACAGAAAGAGACAAAATACACAAACTGAGGTCGCGGAACCAACCAAACAGAATATTTATAATCTCTCCAAAAGAATACTGACCCCCATTGAAGTAAAATTACTTAATCTCGGCTTATCATTCAGTTTAACTCAGAAACTTAACCCTTTTCAATTAAAGGTAGATTTCGAAAAAAATTTATCAAAAAATCAGGTTAAAACTATGTTTTGGTATGAAAGAACAACCACAACACAATGTTACAGAATCACAATGGATCAAAGAATGCTATTAACTAAAACAAGCGCTTAGGACCAGATCCAAATTTGACCCAACAGGATTCACTCCACCCAACATCAACTGTTACATAGAGAAAGTGAATAAAGAAATTGAAAAAATATTGGCACAAAACACAAATACACCACCTTGATTTAATTTAACAAAGCAAGAAAATGAAGCATTGAATAATTTAAGACAAGATAAGACAATTGTAATAAAACCTGCAGACAAAGGAGGATGAATTGTGATTCTAGATATAGAAAACTACAGAAAGGAATGTTTAAAACAACTAAATGACCATAGAACATATAAAAAAGTTAGAAATATTCCATTTGAACAATTGAAAACATTAATCACAGAAACAGTTACAGAAGCAAGCGACAGGGGGATAATAGAGCAATGATTGCTGGAACAACTTATCAATAAAACACCAAGAATACCACTATTCTACTGTCTACCTAAAATACATAAGGATCAAATTAATCCACCAGGAAGACCTATAATTTCAGGTACTGGATCTATTACAGAACCTTTATCCAACTATGTGGACTATTATTGCAAGGAATTAATCAGTAACACATGGTCATACCTTAAGGACAGTAAACATTGTATTCAATTACTAAATGAAATAAATCAACTGAATCTAGATCTAATGGACTATTTGTTCATTACTTTGGATGTTAAAAGTCTATATACAAATATTCCACATGAAGAAGGCATTAGAGCATTGGGATTTTTTCCTTCAACAAGATCACAAAATCAACCAAATAAAGATTTTCTTTTGAAATTGACTAGGATAGTATTAGAAAATAATTATTTTTCATATGAAAATCAAACTTATCTACAAAAAACAGGCACTGCTATGGTAGCCTCATTAGCCCCGACCTATGCAAACTTATACATGGCATATTTTGAGAAAGAATTCATACAATCAGAAGTGAACAGATTTAAATCAAAATTGGTTCTTTATAAATGATTTATTGATGTCATCATAATTATCTGGAATGGTACCATACAAGAAGCAAGAGAATTTTATGCATATATATAGAATCAATAAAAAATAATCTGTCATTCACTATGGAATTCAATGCAGAAACAATTAGATTTTGGATTTAAAAATTATAAAAGAGAATGGAATTTTCATAACAGATCTTTATAGAAAGGAAACCTCTGCCAACACTATTTTACATGCAAAAAGTTTTCATCTAAAGAATCTTAAAGATAGCATTCAATACAGTCAAATGCTGAGCGTGAAATGGAATAGTGGCTCTAAGGAAAAATACGACAACAACATAGCAGATTTAACCCAAAGGTTCAAACAAAGAGGCTATACAGATTCAGTTTTGAAATTATCTAAAGAAAAATGTGACTCTAGGAATAGAATATCTCTTCTACAAAATAAAACAGATGTAGAAACCACGAAGGAGTCAAAAATTACCATGTCCACACAGTATTCAGAACATTTTGGAAAAATTAAACATGTTATTCTATCCAAATGGAATATATTACAAGCTAACGAATTGGGACAATGAATTTTTCATCATAAACTGCGGGTAGCAGCTAAAAAAACTACCATAATTGGAAATAAAATTAGTAAAACTCAACATTGGACACCAGATAATAAACCCATGACTTGGCTGAAAAGTGACATTAAAGGCTTTTTTTCCATGTGGCAACTGTGTTCACTGCTATAATGGACAAAGAATGAAACACATTAAAAGCACGTTTGATGACACAGAATATGTTATAAAAAATTTTATAACTTGTAAATCTGAATTTGTGGTTTATTGCATTATTTGCCCTTGCTCATTATATTATATTGGTGAAACTACAAGAGCTTTAAAACTATGGATTTCAGAACACAAAAGTAATATAAGAAGAGGAGACATCAGGTCACCATTAGCTAGACATTTTTCTGAATTTCATCATTCTATATCTAGTTTGCGATTCTTTGGACTGGAACAAATAACAGCACATCCACAGGGAGGAAGCAGAGAAATGGTTCTATTACACAGAGAAGCATGGTGGATCTATACCTTAACTCATTGTTTCCTAGCAGACGCCTGTAGTCGTCAGTAAAAAAACACTGGTGTGTCTTGAGGACGTCTGCAGAAGTCGGCTACTAACTCTCAGTGTGCCCAAGCAATGTCTGGAGAAGTCACTTATATATTTTAATATATAGTGTAACAGAATATACTATATATTTGACTGCATAGCACCATTGGAAAGGTAATGTTATGCTGAACAACTCTGTCACTGATATTTTGTGTATATCATGTATACTTTAGGAGTTATTTGCATTTGTTTATGGTATGGTGTGTATGGCTTATGTTGCCTGTTTTAGTGAAAAATATATATTTTTTTGCTGTTTCAACCAGCTTAAAAAAACAAAATTACATATTATTATTTGCATACCACCATTGTGAAGGTAATTTTGTGCTGAACAACTTTGCCACTGATATTTTGTGTATATCATGTATACTTTAGGAGTTATTTGCATTTGTTTATGGTATGGTGTGTATGGCTTATGTTGCCTGTTTTAGTGAAAAAAATATATTTTTTTGCTGTTTCAACCAGCTTAAAAAAACAAAATTACATATTATTATTTGCATACCACCATTGGGAAGGTAATTTTGTGCTGAACAACTTTGCAACTGATATTTCGTGTATATCATGTATACTTTAGGAGTTATTCACATTTGTTTATGGTATGGTGTATATGGCTGACATGTTTTCCATCAAGATTCACCTAAGCAGCTTGAATAAAATTCACTTTTTTGGCACTTCAGCAGGTATAAAACAAAAACTGTATTGATTACAACTGGTTGCATAGTACCATTGGAAAGGCATTTTTGTGCTAATCAACTTTCATGCTGATACTTTGTGTGTATCATGTATACTTTTGGAGTTATACGCATTTGTTTATGATATGGTGTGTGTGGCTGAGATTCAGCCCTCAAATCTCACCAAAGCACCTTGACTAAAATGGGGAAAAATTATGTTTTATAGTAAAACAATATCTTTTTTTTAACTAACATAATATTAAAACACCATCTAATGTCTGTATGCTTAATTTGGTATTGATATTTTACATATTTTCCAACAAAAATGGCTTATGTTGCATTTTTTTAGTAAAAACAATATTTAGTTTGCTCTTTTGACCAGCATAGAAAAAAAACAAAATGACTTATTATTACATGCATGCCACCATTGGAAAAGCAATTTTGTGCTGAATAACTCTACCACTCATACTTTGTGTCTAGCATGTACAGTTATTGAGCTATTAGCATTTGTTTGCAACATGCTGACTATGGCTTGATTTTGCTTAGAAATTCCCAGGATTCACTGTTAAAAGTGTACAGGAGATTCAGGATGCAAGTGGTGTAATCTCAGAGTGAGCCTGTGGAGGTAATGAGTTAAGGACTTTTAGTTTAGTTTAGTTTAGTTTATTAGTCTAGGAATTAATACCTTTGAGCCAGGGCTCTTTTTACATAGGTTCCACGTCACAAAGAACATTTAACAAAGCACGATACACATTACAGGTAAAACCAGACAGGAAAGTTACATCATAAATTTGCTATTAACAGTTTAAGGCAGTAATGTTTTTAAGTTTCATAGAAAAACAAGCTATAACAGGTTCAAGCGGGTAGACAATTTCGAGGTTAAGGAAACTTCCAGGGAGAGGGTGATCATTAGGCGCCAAAAGGAGGCTAGAGAGGAGGGAAAGGTGGTGCACGGGAGAGTAAGTGAGAGGGGACAGGAAAAAAGGGGGGGAGTGAGTTTGGGTGGGAGACAGGAAGTAGTAGAGGTACCAGAGGGTTCATTTTAGAAAATGCCATTGGAAAATAAACAAATCTCATTGGTCAAAGCATACCAATAGAGATTCATTTATTTTCCGATACAGCCTGCATAAAAAGAAGAGCCTATTCAGGGTGCCCCATAACAAAAGCAATCAGTGTGCACCCCGAATGTTATGGAAATGCGACCACCATCTTTCCCTGCTCGGCAAACGACCTCAAAATTCAGCGGTTAGGCCGTTGGCTCCCCCCCACATAAAAAAAAGCAGTAAAACACCAAATAATGTACCAGCTCATAATAAGGACACAAAACATACATTCTGCTTCAGGTTACAGATGCCGGTAAAATCACCATATGAAGCAGCTTGCCTCAGCGGACCGACCATCAGATCATCGGTACTGGCTTAAAACTCCCTACCGCAGATGGAACCTCATTTGCGGTATGGTAGTAGTAGAAAATACCATACCAGTGATCTCCAAAGCACCACATTACCACAGAAGCCCAGTAGTAGACTGAAGCAAAGCATAAAAAAGGTTCAAATAAAACCATCTATGTTCCAAGCATAATAAAATTAGCCCCTGCAGCAGTAAAGGCAAGCAAATATATTGTAAAAAAATAAAGCTGAATCGTGTAAATCCCCAACTGCAGAAATGAAAGGCAGTTCTCAGTGTAGCACGAGCAGTAAGGTAGCTTACACAGCACATATGAAGTAAACAAAACAATGGCAAATAACACATTTTAGCAGTAGTAAAAGCCCAAATACAATAAAAAAAACGGCAAGTAAGCTAAGAATGCATTTCTCATCTCCACTGATAAAAATAACATCAGAAGCAGCACGAGCAGGCACGTCATGCACACAGGCACATAACTCCATATTTCAAAAGTGATAAAAACCACCACAGGAAAGCAAAAAGCAATAAAAGCAACACAAAAGGAGAAAAAAATGTCAGATGCCCTGAGAATCACATTTCACATGCCTCCTGAAGAGACAGTAAATCATTTGTTCCCAGAAGCTGACAACAAAGTTGAGCAGACACCAGAACCCACCAGCAAGAAATTTAAAGGAGCCTCGCGTTTTATTAGTGTGAATCCTTCAGACCTCAATAGCATTGAGAGTCAGAGAGAAGAAATAAACACAAAGAAAAATACACAGTGGGCACTGGCAGTATTTGCAGACTGGGCTAGAAAAGAAAGAATAGAAATAGACTGGTTAAATGACAGTTTTGACATTTTAAATAGCCATCTGGCGTAAGTTCTATGCAGAAGCCCGAACTGCAACAGGTGAGCAGTACTCAGTGTCTGGGTACTGCGCTCTTCGTGCAGCCATCAACCGCCACCTAAATTCCCCAGAAGTAGGTTGTCACACCAGTATAATCTCAGTACCAGCATTTAATTCCAGCAACAATATAATGATGTCCATAATAAAGAAACTTCATAAAGAACAGAAGAATGTTGCTGCCCACCACCCGTCAATTATTGAAACAGACATTGACAAGCTAAGACGATCATCAGCCATGTCACCAGATACAGCACAGGGATTGGTTTGCAAAGTATGGTTTGACCTCCAGCTCCACATGGCCTGGCGTGGAAGAGAAGGATTGCGAGAACTGCATCCAGATTCATTCACAGTCAAGAGGGATGAACATGGGCAAAAGTATGTGACACTTTCCTATAATCCTGCCTCAAAAAATCACAAGAATCCACTAGAGATCAACAAAGAAAACGCACGTGGTTTTATGTTTGAGGATCGTGGCAACCCTCTCTGCCCTGTCCTATCCTTCTGCAAGTACGTCTCAAAATTGTCAGAGGATACCCCTGCATTCTACCTTCATCCCAGGAAGCTACCTCAGACTCACCTTGACACCCAGGACTGCTGGTACACGAAGGAACCAATGGGCAAGAATTTCCTCAGAAATATGATGGCAAGACTTAGCAAAAAGCACAGTTATCCACAAGATACACCAATCACAGCATACGTTCAACAGCTTTGCAACTTTTAACTCAAGCAGGACTTTCAGCTCGTGAAATCACCAGCGTGACTGACCACAGATGCAAAGCCAGTCTGCAGCACTACTGGTCAGCATCCGTAGACAACAGGCAAAATTGGAGTACAATCCTAGGAGGATCCAACCAGCAGGCACAGCTGCAGCAACCGGCAAGTATGACACCTGTAAGAGCCATCAATCAACTCCAGTTACAGAAACCAATAACATCCAGCACCACAACCACTAACTTCAACCCAGTGAATTGCACCTTCAATGCCCTAATTAACTTTATCTCCACAAACAACTAGTGGTTACTGTTATTTGTTGTTTTTTTTCAGCACTAATTTAGCACAGTGCTCAATTCAGTATGTTTTCAGTTGAACCCACCCACTTTAAAAAGGGACTATTTTTCTGAAAGTTCACAAAAATGTAATAAAAACTGAAATAAATAACTTAAATGTTTACAACTTTTAAAAAATGTGTCTGATTTTTTGTTACTATTTTCGTTAATGATACTTCCTCCAGGGTTGAGGCTACGCCTAGGGCCAGGCCCTCCGCCTGCAGTGTCGGGCCTCATTACACCCCTCGGCGGTCCAGTATAGCCCAATACCACCCACCCTGTCAGGTAGTATTGCTTACATTATTGCTTACATATACCAAGATATGGACTCAATGAAAATATGATTTGGTCCACTTTTTACTAATTTCCTTTTTTTAGTACCACTTCCACATCCTCCCTCTCTCCTCCCCTTTCTCCCCCCTCCTTTTTAGCCCACCTTTTTATTTTTCTCCTCAGTTCATTTATATATATTTTTCCCTTTCTCCCTTTCTCTCCTCTTCTCCCTCCCCACCTTTTCAATTTTCGGTTTTCCTTTCATTCACATTTTTTCCACTTTCCCTCTTTTCTTCCCCTCCTTTTATCTCCCCCTTTCTTTTTCCTCCACTCATTGCTGCTCACAAGGTTCTATTTGCTCTTCTTCAAATTGTAATTATAGTTATGCTTTCCCTCAATATAACTATTAGAGTATTTTATTTACATAATTCAATCTTTTCTGACAACATATATTTGTGATATCCATTTATTTAATTTACTTCACCAAGATAATTTGACTTTTCAGAAGTAATATGGTACTTAGGAGGTTAAAGGAAACATTGTTTAACTAATTTAGTAGTTTGTATTTTCAGTTCAAAAATCTAAAGTAAGTAAATAGCCATATAATTTAAATTTGTATATTGATAGGAAAATAAGGGTCTGACTCTTAAGAATATCATTTGAACCCAAAAATTAAAATAATGATATTCAAATTTTCTTAAGGTTGTCATTTTCAGTAATCAGTGTTGTAAAACATACAGCGTTAAACTTTTTAGTTAGCACCAAATGATTCCTATATGGCCATATAATTGTTATGTTAAAATTATAAATCATAGGCCTTTGCAGCAATGTTAAAATCCACGAGAGGGGGACTTAGCGGAGTTTTGATTTTCCGCTTAGTTTCATTATTTGACCGGACCGCACAAGTGATGTCATTCATGATGTCAACACGCCGTCAGGTGTGTTTCTAGCATGGCCCGGCCCTTCTTGCTCACCTGAGAGGTGTAGGTAGTTTGACACACAAAATTTTGGCGTGCAATGGTGTCGGGAACACTCGCACGAATGCATTTTGTTTTTTGAGGTCTAAACCAAAGAAATGGACCTTCAAACATAATATAAGGTAAAAATTAGGAAGCCGTAGTGATATTTGACAAGGTTGGATGTACAAATTTCATTTTAAATCATGATGTCCTTTCCTTTCTTCGGTGTAGTGTTCTACCAGCATATGTATGAATAGCTAGAGCTCTTTAAACAAGATCGGGATTCTGAGACTGTTTAGTAAGTTATAACCCAATATAGAATTTGGTATAAACTTTTTGAGAATTATTTAAATAAGATGTAAGTGACTTAAAAAATAACATTTTTTTTGATTTATAGATAAAGACCGTAATGGGGTTAGAATTTTTGAGAACGCAGTGTCCCAGCCTTACAGCACAAAGGTTTTATGAACATTAATTGGTCCTCATTCAGGTTCGTTCCACCTGAACTTTAAACACTTCAAACACTTTGAATATTTTAAACACTCTAAAAACTTCAAATAGAAAAACTTACATTAATGTTTAAATCTAATAACTAAAAAATATTTTTATTTTTTGATTTGTTAATAGTGAATTAAACCAAAGCTCCAAGTCTGATGAAGGAACACAATGATTTGTTCTGAAACGTTACTGATTAAAGGAATATATTTCAGAAGCATGTGAACTTCGTGTGGAATATATTTCAGGAGCATGAGAATCAAGTTTTTGGATATATTAATTTGAATCTGAATTGAAGAAATAACAGTGGAATAAATGAAATAAAATACTTTTGAATACTTTTTTTGGGTTGAGTAAGACACATTTTTTGAATTTTTGTCATTGTCTGTTTTATGTCTTGCTCCCCTCATTTATATATGTAAGTTTGAAAACGAACCTTGAGAGACTTTACAATGGGCTGTATACAATGAGGCACACACCACAACATGGAATGTCATTGAGTGGGTGTTCAGGATGCTGAACGCACGTTTCCAGTGCCTGGACATGTCTGGCAGTGCCCTACAGTATAGCCCCTTGAAGGCCTGCGAGCTATTCCTGGCCTGCTGCATCTTGCACAACATGGCCAATGACCGTGGGATAGCCATAGAGGACGCCGTCCCTGACACTGTCCCACCGTCGCCATTGGCCAGCTGCTGGCACTGCCCCTCTGGCCGCAGATCACCATGGTTCACTGGTACTGCCGCAGCAGCCACAACAGCCCCACTGACCTGTATGCACACCAGTGCTGCCCCACTGGGGCATACAGGCACAGGCTGGGACTGTGATGTTATGCAGGCCTCCACGGCGGCACCACCTACGGCAACGCCCATGCCATTTTCTGCTGTGGGACCATCCTGCATCCCACATGTATCACTGTCTGGGATGTGTGATCCATCATCATCAGTGCCGGATCTGGCACCAGTCCATGTCCCAGCATGCTGGAGTCCATGGCCGCTGTCATGCTGGGACACAGGCAGGGCCTCGTCTGCACCAGCACCACCATCTTCAGTCTGGACAGACAGGCAGGTATGCAGTGGTCCTGTCCCTCAGACACCTGTGAAGGTGGATGGGTGCTCCTCCATGTCCAGGGCAACACCCTTGGTGGACAAACCCACCACCGCTGACCCATGTAGATGCTTAGGAGCTGTAAGGGAACACAGTACCATTAATGTCTCTGCCCTACTCTGTGGCATTCCTCTCACCTCCCACACAATGACAGCACAGGATCTACCATGTAGTGACAAGCTGCCACCCATCTGGAAGCCACCACCTGGAATGTTCTCTATGGCACAATGTCGCATGCTGCCAGCCACCCGCTCCTCCTCTGGTGTCAGGCGTGGCACATCTGGCTGTCCACCACCAGTTGCAGCACATGCTGCCCTGATGGCAGCCACATTGTCCTTTATCCTCCTCTTGTCCATGCTGACCTTATTTTTACACTCCTGCATGGACCACTGGTGGCTGCCATGCTGGTTCATGGCACGCACAACCTCACCCCATGCCGCAGCACAGGCCTGTGGTGTTCCACGCTGTCCGCTGAGCAGCGGTTCCCTGTCGAGGTAGGCCTTGAACACGGCATCTGATTCCGCACGGGTGAAGTTGGGCCGCCTCCTCCCATGTCCCTGTTCCTCCTCTTCCTCATGTTCTGTCATTATAGAGCCTGTGGGAATGACAGGTGTTACCTTTGAATGTGCAGTCCAATGCATCTCTCACACACCACAGTCCACACTTCCAAACAGCATGCAACCCACCACAATAGACTGCAATACCAAACTATGTTGTCTGCAGCCCCATGTCACATTGATATAGTGCAAGGCATGCAAATGAGGAGAGGCGCAACTTTAAGTGGATTCTAATGCAGTGTCTGCGCCGTGGAATTGCAGATGAGCTGATTTGCATATGCTGGCTGAAAACCATGCTGTTGCACCTTGCGCAATTGTGTTGAGTGTGCTCAAGTAATGGCGCAGCTCTGTGATGTGCACAGTAGGCACCGCATGGTGCATGCCCAGGGTGCTGACGCCTGCCATGTTGATGACATGCTGAGTGTGGGAGGCAGTGCAGGGCATGGCCACCACTGTGCCAGTGGTCTTAGTGTGCTGTTCTCATGTGTGGCGCTCATGCCCTGGAGTGCCGTAGGCACCATGGTGCCACAGTGCGGTAGGCCACTGCAGAGCATCACACACAGGCACCCTACTGCACTAAATGCAGGGAGTCCCAATAGCACTGTGGCGGTCTGTGCATGACAGACCCTTGACCCTGCAGTCAACCTTTGCCCCCTAGACACCATGTGTCCACATGGGTGCACCCCTATTTCACTGTTTGGTGACAGCGTGATGGGTAATGGCAGCGCTGTACCGCACAGCATCTGCACGTGGGGGATGTGTGCTACAGAGCACCATTTTGTGATCTGGCCTGCATGGATGATGGCACGCAGGAGAGCACCACAGTGGAGTACGCTAGAGCTGTGGCTATTATTGAGCCCCATGCTGTGCCCTGTTTGGGGAAGACCCATTGGATAGGCCAAGAAGTGCTGTGTGGGAGCAGGTGGCAGAGGACATGGAGGAGGCCACAGGGATTGCCCGTAGTGCAGACCAACCTCGCCACCATTATGGGGACCTCCAGCAGAGGGACCCAGATAGGCTGGGTTGACTACGGGCACGTGACAGGTGAGGTGCCATGCCATGGCCAGGTAGGTGCTCCATCCATACACTGGTAGCGTTCGTCCGTCTGGGTATTGTGGTGTATATGTGTCCACCATGCAGGGGAGTGGGGGCTGTCTAGTGTGGGTGGTGGTGGTGGTGGTGGGGTTGCAGCATTGCTGAGCTGTACAAGAACACACACACTGGTGGGGGGGCTTTGCTACTGGTTTGTACTGATGTTCCCCTCTCTGTGTTTGCACCCTAGGCCCTGAGGAGCGACGTCACGCTAGGGAGGCAAGAGCTCAGTGTGAGAGGGATGCTGCACAGCAACAGGGATGTGGCAGAGGGGCCTTGAGACAGCAGCACCCAGCTGTTGTGGATGCAGGTGAGTGCCTTTCTTCCAATAACATCTGTGCATGCTGTGTTGAAGGGTTGGCTACTGGGCATGGTCATCAGCCCTTGGCATCACCACTGTGCATGCCTCACGGTACACTCAGCACTGTCCTGTGGCACTGCATGTGTGGGTGGGCATCGCTGGTGGTCCGTTCATGCACCGGGAACATGGCTGTGCCACTGCCTTTGCACCGCATAGCCATGTCATGGTACGGCCGAAGTGGTGCTGTGCAGGACATGGTAGACGGGTGTGTGCAATGGTCCGCATGGCTGTGGGCACCTGGGTAGGCAGGTCTTGTGGACGCAGTCACTGTGGGTGGTCGCACACCATCACAGGGGCGTGGCCCATGGCTGTATGCCATGCACAATGGGTGGGCTGCAGGGGGATGGACAGTCACATGAATTGACTCTGCTCTCTTGTCCTAGGTGGACATCACTGGATGATGATTGAACGTGGTATGCAGGAGCTGCTGCAGCTGGCATGAGCGTCCCTGGCAATTCTTGAAAGGATGGAGTGGGACGGGGTCTAGAGATGCAGTAGCTGGAGGCACCTCAGGAGTGGAAAGCAAGGCAGACAATAGGCCCTCCATGCCCCCTGAATGATCTGACCCCCCCTGAACCCACCCTCACACCCCTTCTTCCCTCTCCCATTTGTTCACCCTGCCCCATACCCGCCCCCACCTGGTTTGTGGCCCTTCCCCCAACCTTGTATATAATTGTAAATATGTTTTATTGTTTCTAATGTTCAATACACGCATTTTGTTATGACAACTGTGGTGGTCTCTGATTTGCAGCGGGCTACAGGTGCTCAGCTGCAGTGGTGTGCATGGCGTCAGGGGCGGTGCAGGCATGGGTATCTGTGTGTGTCCAGCAGGGACCCGCCTATGGTTTGGGTGGGGGACTCAGTCACTGTCTGTGGTATGTGTGTTGTTCTCTGTGCACTGGACGCCTGTGTGCAGTGGTCCATGGTGCATGCACTGTGTCCATGGCACCCCTGTCAGACAGTCCATGGCCTGTGCAGCTGACACCTTTGCATGTCTGTGCTATGCATGGTCTGCTGGCATGTCAGTGGTGGCTGTCCATGCTGGCCACCCACTGTACCTGGCATAATGCCGGATTGCCTCCTGTCACCAGTATGGTGCACATCTGCCTCGGGTGGCACTGTGGCCTCTGCTGTTGTGTCCTCCCTCCATGCTGTCACTTGTTTCTGTTGCAGGGAATGTGCTCCAATGTCTGTCACTTGTGCTCCGGCCGCATGCTGTTGGCGTACGGATTCATGGTGCATGCGCAGGGTGGCTGGTACACCTGTGCCATGGAGGGGTGCTGGCCATGGGTACATGGCTGCTGTGGCCACATGCCAGTGGGTTTGTTGCCCTGCTATTGTGTCCCTGTGTTGGTGTGCCCTTGGGTATGTTGGGTGTTTGTCCGTGCACTGTGTTGCATCCTGTGTGGCGCATGCTTCCATGCACCACTGTGGGTGTCTGTGCTGGCTGTTGGGGCCAGTGCTGGGACAGGGTGTGTGCTTGAGTGGATGTGTGGGGTGCTGTACCGCTGGTGGCGGGGTCCAGGGAAGGCCCTGTTGTATGCGGGGTACCTCATGTGCCGACGCAGGGTCTATCTCTCAGCTGTACCTCGGGGGGGCTGTGCAGGGAGGCACTGTGTCTGCAATTTTTGCATTGGTGGCTGGTGCCGCCTGCTGCAGGGTGCTCACAGTGGGGCTGCCTTGCATGGCTCCATGGTGCACAGGGTTGCACTGTCACAGTGGGGGTGGTGGCATGCATAGTGTGACATGCACTGTTGGGCGCTGCTCCTGGGCAGGGTGTCCGGGGATTGCTGTACAGGGTGTGCTCTGCATGGTGGGATGGTGTAGCATGGGGTGGCCGGATCTCCTTGTGTTCCGGTCACAGCTTGCCAGGGGCTGTGTTGGGGCACCATGCCCCGGCTGTGGAATTTTTGCTGGTGTCCATGGGCTGGTGGTTCTTCCAGCTCTCCTTAGGTTGTGCAGTTCATGGGGTATGGGGGGGTGATGTCTGTTCTGCTGCGTGCTCCTATGCCCATGTCTTCCATGGGTGGTGAACCCCTGCATCCTGTCCCTGCGCATCCGTGGTTGTGCTGATGCACTGCTAACCTGCTCCACTGTGCATCCTTGGTTGTGCTACTGCACATCAGACCTGTGCCACTGTGCATCCCTGGTTATGCCACGGCATGGTTGGCGTGATATTCAGTTGTGTTGCACAAGCGCATCTTGGCCTGCGCTGTGTTTGAATATCACATGTGTTGCACATAGACACACTGCACTTGTGCCTGCTCCTGCTATTAGTTTGAATATCTGGGCCTCTGTCTCTTAGCTGAAGGTATCAGAAGTCTACCAGTGGTAGTCGAAATTCCTCCTGAAGAGAGAGGCAAAGTCTTTCAGTGCACCCTCCCTTAATAGCTGTCCCAGAAGTTTCAGTCCCTGTTCCTTTAACCTTCTGAAGGTTCCACCTCCTTAACTAGAAGGAAATCTGGGAATGCCATGGTCAGGATTGAGGCTGCACATGAACAGTGGGCATGTGACAGTAATCACTGTTCCCTCCAGACCACCACTGTAACCAGCATCTACGAGTTGCTGAGGAATTTTATTTCTTGAGGTGACAGCTCTAGGGTCGGAAGAGCTCTGAGAGGGTACTGGGCTGAGTCCCATGCTTTGATCTACCTACAGTCTGATTCACCCTCCATAATCAAAAGGAACATGACAACATTGGTTATCTGTGCTGCTTTGTAGTAAGCAGATCAGGCACTCTCACATCACTCTGAAGCTTACCCGCTGTTGCAACCTGTCTTCTGTGTCTAGGTCTCTTTCCACCCCGGATACATTTTGCTAACACCTGCTGCACCTGAAGGAAGAAAGTCCTCCTGATCCACATAGGGAACATTAAAAACAGAAATAGAAAATGGGGTAGTATGTTAATTTTAATTGTGTCAGCAAGGGCCCATAAAGATAGAGATAGGTGACCCCAGCGAGCAATGTCCTGATTTACTTGTTTAAACAGAGGAACCACATTATCCTTAAACAGAACTATGGGGTCTGAGGTAATATAAACCCCTAAATATTGTGTTGATTTAAGTGGGACTAAATTCTTCTGGTGTGAGGTTGCCGATTTGCTAAAGCAGTTCTGATTTTGATTTATTGATTTGAAACCCTATCACATTCCTGTATTCTTGAAGGAAGCCCTCTAGGTGCGGGTATGTGTGAATAGTATTGTTAAGGTACACCATAGTATAGAGGGGGGACGTAGCAGCTTCTGCTAGTGGTTCAGTACTTGGTGCAAAGAGGAGGGGGGAGAACAGCAGCCCTGCCTTACAGTTCTGTGTATCCTGAACACTTAGGATAAACTCCTATTTACCTTCACTGCTGCTGATGATCCTGAGTACAGCTCCCTAACCCAGCCAAAGAACTGATGTCCAAAACCCATTTTGCAGAGGCTGGCCTATAAGAAGTCCCAGTTTATCCTATCGAAGGCCTTCTCACCACCTGCAGCAACTTTCTACAGCTCTTTCTGCAAGCTACACTTTCTACAGAAAGTTTCATTATTTTCTTATTGGCATTAAGAATTGCAGGATTCCATTAAAGTGTAGTAATTTTATAACCAGAGGGGTTGTAATACAACTGAAGTTGCTTGATTTCTGTGCTAGACACATGGGATTTGGAAGGATATTTGTGCAATATTTTGGAAGTGTCCTGCTGGCTAAGCAGTGAGTTTATCCCTGGTTTCAGATAAAGGGTTTGTGTGTGTGTATTAGAAGCAGACATAGCAAATTGTCTTCACTGAAAGGCCTGCTTACATCACAGGTGTCACTAGTCAATCAATTGATTCTGGGTGGGCTTTATCACTGTTCTGTTTAGGCATACTACACAGAGTAAAGTCAGTCAGAAGACTTGCTGTTCCTTTTGAAAGCTAAGAAACTGGCTATACTGCAGAGAACAAACTAGAACGCATTTGAGGAACTGGTAACTTGGTAAAACATAATATTGTAGGGGACTAAGAAGGTAAGCTATGCTTTCTACAGAAAGTTTCATTATTTTCTTATTGGCATTAAGAATTGCAGGATTCCATTAAAGTGTAGTAATTTTATAACCAGAGGGGTTGTAATACAACTGAAGTTGCTTGGTTTCTGTACTAGACACATAGGATTTGGAAGGATATTTGTGCAATATTTTGGAAGTGTCCTGCTGGCTGAACAGTGAGTTTGTTTTTATCCCTGGTCTCAGTAGAGTGGTTTGTGTAGGAGCAGTGGTCTAGTACATTGTGGTGTTGGTTGACTTACTATAAAGGGCAGTACTAACCAGGGTGGTGGAGCAGTGGTGTATTTGATTGTTTCTAACAGTCACCAGTGGTTGTGGCCTACCCACTCACCCTACCCCTCACCCCGCTCACCCCAGGCGTGGCATTTCCTTTATAGCCAAGGTTCTGACATCACTTCCTCAACAGGTCTTGGAGCAGAACTGTCATATTCTTAATTACCCAACACAGTGCATAAAGCGTAAGTACACACACACACACACACAAAAAAAAAAAATGGTATATTACTCATTGTATATTATAAGGAAGAGGGACCTGTGGGGAGTGGTGCAATGCACTGGCTGTGGGGCAGCAATTTTCCGGGAAACATTCTGGAACCTGCGTTGCTGCCCTATTTGCAGGCAACTGTCAGCTCTGAGGGAAGAGGTTGCCCACCTCCAGGCTGAACTGGCAAGGACTAAAGAGGACTCCCCCACCCAAAGAGCACCAGTTCCACAACCACTGCCTCAGAGGTTGCCATGTGTGAAGAGCAGATGGACCACAGTAGGTTCTGGGAGGTGAGAGTGGTGGAACAGAGGCGTAGCCCCAGAGTTGCACTCTACACAAATCATATGTCGGTCTGGCAAATCAAGGTCTCTATGATGACACCTTCATTGGAGACCAAGAAGAATGCTGGGACATCCACAAGGGAGACCCACAAAGAGTGGCAAGGGTCAACACAAGGGAAAGAAACAGCTTCTGATGGGGACTCAACTGTTAGGTGTAGACCTGGGGAAGGGAGAGGAGAGAGTAAGGTGCCTGCCTAGTGCCATGGCTTGGAGGGACAGGAAGCGAATCAGGATTGCAGAAGCAGCATCACAGGAGAGGAAACTAGATATCATTGTCCACCTCGGGACAAATGACCTAGCTAGGCATGAGATCAGTGCAGTGCAGGATGAATTTGTGGAGTTGGAGAGGGCCTCAGACAGGTAGCAAGCACGGTAACCTTCTCAGAGGTGCTGCCAGTCTATGGCAGGGGTGAGGCTAAGGTACTGCACACCATGTGTTTAATGAATGGTTGCAAAACTGGTGCAGAGCACAGGGCTTTGGCTTCATTGGAGACTGGGGGTCCACCTGGAGAGATGAAGGTCTATACTGGCATGATGGTCTGCATCTGTCCAGGAAGGGAAACACTGTCCTAGATGACAGGTTTAAAGGCTTCCTTGGCAAGCTTTTAAACTAGCCAAGGGGAGGTGCTGATAGAAACAGGAAAGTTCAAGCCTCCCCCGCAATGCATGGCAGGTAGTAGGTAAAACACTGAGGCACAGAGCTTGACAGAGGGCAGGACAGGGTAAATGGAAAATGGACAAGGGCAATAAGAGCAGGGATGGGGTAAAAAGGATAAAGCCAACATTAAATGGAGGGCAATGAGTACCAATGCCCATAGTCTTGGAAACAAGCTTCCAGAGCTAGTAGCCCTGATGGAAGTGGAACACTTGGATATTGTGGCAGCCACAGAAACATGGTACATGGAGAACCATGACTGGGATGTCAACATACCAGGGTACACAATCTACAGAAGGGACAGGAAGGGTAAAAGAGGAGGTGGAGTAGCTCTCTACATAAGGGAAGGGATCAAAGTAACAGAACTAAAAATAAAGGGGAGGACAAGAGGAACTCTGGGTCACATTGGAGACAGGGAATGGCATCACAATCCGCACAGGGGTTGTATACAGACCCCCATCTCAAGGGGAGGAAATGGACAAGAAAATGATAGAGGACATTCTCAAAATGGCTGAAAAAGAGGAGATACTGTTGATGGGGGACCTGAATATGCCAGATGTTAACTGGGCAACATGGACGGCAGCCACATCCAAGAGCAGGGTCATTCTCGATGTCCTACAGGGAGCATGCCTTAGACAGCTAGTGGTGGAACCCACTCGGGAGGGAGCAATATTAGACCTGGTACTCTCAAATGGAGAGAGGATCACAAACTTAGAAGTCAGTAGACACCTGGGAACAAGTGACCACTGCACAGTGTGCTTCACAATAAACACAACCATGGAGACAAGCCATACAAATACAAGGGTACTGGACTTTAGAAGGGCTGACTTTGGCATAATGGGTGAATACCTGAGGAATGCATTAGCAAATGGCCAGAAAGGAGGGATGGAAGAACAATGGAGAAAAATCAAAACTGCCATCATGGAGGCAACAAGCCTTTGTGTGAAACAAATAAAGAAAACAAAGTGGAATAAAAACCACTATGGCTCTCAAAAGAAGTGTCAGGAAGGTTAAGGAGAAAAGGCTGCATTCAAAAGTATAAGGAATCACAGACGAAACACGACAGGAACTGCATCAATTAAAGCAGAAAGAAGTGGGAAGGCAGTCAGAAAAGCAAAGGCCCAAACCGAGGAAAGGATAGCCAACTCAGTTAAGAAGGGGGATAAAACCTTTTATAGGTACATTAGGGAACATAGAAAGGTTAAGGGAGGGATAGGGAAGATTAATAAAGGAGAGGGGAGGTGGGCAGAGGGAGACAGTTAAAAGGCAGAGATAATGAATGAATACTTTTGCTCAGTATTCACAAAAGAAGAAGAGGAGGAGTTACCTAAACCAAACAGTAGAAGCACTCTAGATAATGGGGTTGATACCAGTCCATTTAAAGAAGAAAGAGTACTGAAAGAACTTCTAAAACTCAAGGTGGACAAAGCAATGGGGCCTGATGGGATTCACCCTAGAATCCTAAAAGAGCTAAGGGAGGACCTAGTGACACCACTAACCACACTTTTTAACAAATCGTGGGAAGATGGGGTGGTACCTGAGGACTGGAGGAGGGCAGATGTGATTCCCCTTCACAAAAGTGGGAGCAAGGCAGAAGCAGGAAACTACAGACCTGTTAGTTTGACCTCAGTGGTGGGGAAAATGATGGAATCACTTCTGAAAGAAAGAATTGTTGAGTACCTAGAGGCCAGCGGGGCACTGGGCCCAAAGCAGCATGGATTCACAGCAGGAAGGTCATGTCAGACAAATCTAATCGATTTCTTTGACTGGGTGACCAAAGCAATAGACCAGGGAGGGGCTGTGGATATGGCCTACCTAGACTTTAGCAAGGCATTTGACACAGTCTCGCACAAAAGATTAATAATCAAGTTAGCCAGCCTGGGAGTGGGTCCCGTAGGGTAGCCTGGTAGAAAACTGGCTGCACAACAGGACACAGAAGGTAATAGTGAATGGAACACATTCTGAAGAAAGGGGGGTTACTAGTGGAGTACCTCAGGGCTCAGTACTGGGTCCAGTCCTCTTTAACGTCTTTATAGGTGACATTGCAGAGGGTCTGGAAGGAAAGGTATGCTTCTCTGTGGATGACACAAAGATCTGTAACAGAGTTGATACACAAGGGGGGGTAGAAAGGATGAGAAGGGACTTGGCAAGGTTGGAGGAATGGTCAGACATATGGCAACTTAGATTCAATGCAAAGAAGTGCAAAGTAATGCACCTGGGAAATAAAAATCCAGGAGAAGAGTACACAACAGCAGGGGAGGTACTAACAACAACAATAATGGAAAGGGATCTGGGTGTAGTCATATCAGATGACCTAAAGGTGGGTATGAAATGTGAGAAGTCAGTAAGGAAAGCCAGGGAGATACTGGGATGCATAGGGAGAGGCATCACAAGTAGAAAAAGGGAAGTGGTTATTCCTCTATACAGACAGTTGGTGAGACCCCATCTGGAGTACTGCGTGCAGTTTTGGAGACCTCATCTACGCAAGTACATAGACAGGATGGAAGCAGTCCAGAGGAGGGTAACTAAAATGGTGCAGGGTCTACATCAGAAACCATATGAAGAGAGACTGAGAGAGCTTAATATGTATACCCTTGATGAAAGGAGGATGGGGGACATGATAGAAACTTTTAAGTACCTCAAGGAATCAACAAAGTCCAGGAGGGTAGCATCTTTCAGAAAAGAGATGTAAGGACAAGGGGCAATTTAAAGTTAGAGGGGACGCAGGGGTAATGTGAGGAAATTCTTTTCACGGAGAGAGTGGTGGGACGATGGAACCGCCTTCCTGGAGAGGTTGTGGGGTCTAAAACAGTGGAGGAATTCAAACATGCATGGGACAGACATAAGGCAATTATAGTGGGGGATTGCAGGAAATAGGCTGTTGGTTAACTAGAATCTGCAGCTTATCCAGTAGGTAGGGAAATGGGCAGACTGGGTGGGCCAAGTGGTCCTTATCTGCCGTCAAAGTCTATGTTTCTATGTAACTGCCAACTGCTGTTCTAGTTTCCCCCTGGTGGATGTAATAATGTTAAGCAGTCTCCTGACACTGTCTCTGATATTCCTACAAGGAATGAACCCAGTTTAATCTCAATGAACCAGTTTTCCAATTATCTTCTGTAACCAGCTAGCAAGTATGTTTGCAGATAGTTTTAACAAGGTGATGCACTTATAATTCTCACAATTTTATGGGTCTTTCCCCTCAAGTATCACTAAAATGTGATCTTCCTTGCAGCTGTCTGGTATATCTAAGAGTTCCAACGAGTTACTGCATGTGGGTAACAGGACTGTCACATAAACCTGCAGAATGTCTTATAAAATGTGCCTATGTACCCATCTGGGCCAGGTGCCTTTCCTGTACTAATCCCCTTAATTACCATAACAATCCCAGCTCTGGAGATAGGAGCATCCAAGGTTCACATTCCTCTTTCCTTAATGACAACAGCTTTACTTGTTCAAGAATGTTTTGGACAGCATCAGAAGAGGCCACCACTGGTTCACTGGCATACAACTACTTATACAGTAACATTTTTTAAAGGCTGCTGCCATATGTGCTGGGCTGCAACACGCTGTGCATTGCCCTTCAGGCTCTCTAATCTTTTTTACTAATCTTGAGGCTTCCTGCTTTGTTAAGTGTAGTGCCGGCAGCAACCAGCTTGGACACCATGTTCATAATAATGCTGCCCTAGACAGGGTATTTTCCCTTCTACCTGCTGTGAAAGCAAGTGTAACCCCTGGGCAGCACCCCCCCAGTTGTTACACCCCTGCCTACTACCCTGGACATAGGCTAAGGGGTTTAGGTTCGCTAACTTACAACATTTTTTAAAACCTTTGCGCAGTGCCTCCACTCAGGGTGCTTTACGTGGGTGAGATGGTGCTGGGTGTAGCCCCCTGAGCTGCTACACCAGCCATGATGACCAGCTACCTTCCCCAGACTTGCCCCAAGACACAGCTCCCCACATTTCAACATTTTGAATTAAAGGCTATCTCTAATAATATGCTCACACAGGATTTCAAACAACAACAACCAGATATTTATTTCGGGGGGAAATAAAGGAGCTAGGAAAAGGAAACAGAAGGAGCAGAGGATATCTTACCGTAATTACACATGTACAGAGATCATTTTGGAGTTTGCTGGTGAACCCTCCAGCTGGGTGGCTACATATTAACAGGCAGACATCAATCACATTTTACCATTCGACTTAAGACATCCAGAGCCCTGTTTATCTAACTGCTGATAAATCAGATGTTAAACATAATTATTAATATTACCAACACTGGTACCAGTCCCAGATACAGCAGAAACCACGCAATCTCATTCCATACTGGTTAAACAGATACCACAGTCCAAGATGTTGCAGGCCTGATGGAGTTGCAGCTGGTCGAGGTGGCCGGCTATTAATTTGAGGGTGGGGGCAACTTGGAACCAGAATTTTGTAAAGCAGCAAATTACTATTTACAACCACAGCAGGGATTGCCCTGCACTTTAGCAGACAAAGCAGGGATTGCCCTGCACTTGCAGACAAATCAGGGATTGCCCTGCACTCGCAGACTTCTGAACATTCCAGAATAAAGTATGTGGATCTTACATCCAGAACATTTGGCACAATATTTGAAAGTCTAATCCAATGCAATGAGAGTGATGCTTCTGTCAAGCATCCTAAACGCAGTTTAAACACGGTCACATCCAGTACTTTATATACCAAAAGGCATCCATCCAAAGTAAGTTGGCAATGACACTTTTATCAAGCATCCCATACTTTAGTCATAGGCAGTCACATCCAGTACATTCTATATACCAAGAACATTATCCATAAGAGGAGTCCCATCCAGCACGTCTAGCCATTTAACACTTATACCAAGTGCTCTTAGATGGAATTCTGTTCAGACACAGGTACATTCTCCTTAGGGTAACTTAGACATTAATATGCTCTAGGGCCTCCTGTCTCATGAAGTGGCAAGTGCGTCTTGGCAGACAGCTCCATGGTGGCAAGACTCTAACCCATAGCTACACATTTATATGATTCACTAAGCCCAGCGTCTTGCTAGACCTGCAACTTAGCCATTTGGGCCACAGACAAAATGCATCCATTACTTGAACTAGGCAGTCTCTTATGGGGTTAGTAGCCCAGACTGATGACTTCAATATTTCACACTTAACAGCACACATTTCTTAATAGGGCATGGAGCCCCCAAGATTACTTGCTTAACTTCTCCCTCGCACCTGGGGGTACGGGGGTACTCACTCAGGTCCTCCACGGGTCTCATCCACAATTGAAGGCATCCTGAAGACTTCTTCAGCTCTCTCACTACTGCTGAACATCTGATTCTTTGGTCCACATCTTTCCCCGATGTGGGAGGGAAGGCTAGCCTCTGGAGGACAGTACTGGCAACCTCCAGACTAGCTGTTGCAGAAAGCCCAATTATTGTAACTAGTTAACTGAAGAAAATAACAAATGCCCTCTGAAGACTCAAAGGGATTGAATTAAGTGGCCTAGGCTTGATGGCATAGCTGGAGCATGAGCCCGTCCCCCATGGGGACTCCCAGCAGGCTGGAGCCTGCTCTGCTGCTCTCTCTCTCAGCTCTGCATCTCTGAATCTCCCTCTGAATCTCCAGACAAACCGGCAACATTGCCTCTTTGTAGAGCTCCTAGCTCAACTCCTGATTGGTAGCAGGGATGGGGTGACATGTCTCCAAGTTGCTGAAGGACCTGTCAATCAGAACACTCAAGGCACAATTGGGTTGTGGAATTTGCACCTAAAATTATGTCCCTGTAAGCCCCCAAAAGCACTTGTGTGCTTACCCATGAGATGCAGTGAATGTCCCACAAGTTCTGGCTATCTATTGCTGCAATTCTAATTGGCTGTACTGCTGGCAATGGCTGCTTAACCCATTGTCCCTTATAGCAGATTAGATACAGTCCTGAATAATGTCCTGGTGCAGCCAGAAAGAAGTAATTATTTGCCCCACATTCCCCACAGTTCTATAGCTTAAAGACTGTACTTGCAGTCGCTGCACAGATGAAAAACATGGCTCTTTTACTTTTCCTGTCGCTACTGCACTTATGCAAGCTCCCCTTGCAGCAGCTGGCAGGCTGACACACTGAGTCCCAGATACTGGAATTGCCAGGGAAACAGTACTCATTTTAACTTTAAACACTTTTCCCCACATGCACAGTAGATTCCTAACAAGCAGCAACAGTTCCATTATTTAAAACATTTTAATTCTTTACTTTTTGGCTGGAGCTGAACTTAGCTACCCTGGAGGCAGCCAGGCACACTGTTATGCATTATTCAGATGACCAGGGCCCTGCATAGGCATACTCAAATGAGCCCCGGTCATAAATCCTTTAATTCCCATCTGAGCGGTTCCCCAGCAGGTTGTCTATGGTTACCGGGTCCCAAATAGGTAGAAGAGATCCCGGGACCCATGGCACAGTCCCTGAGGTGACTGCAAAACAAGCGGCCCCACATCAAAGGCGCTTTGTGCGCCAACACTACTCCCTTTGCCCTGGAGACAGCACTTTTGCAGTGGGAGGTCACGGTCAGCAGTTTAAGCCCCGAGGGGATGGATTTTCATTTGACTGTAAGCTGGGGCACACACAAGGGCAAACAGGACCTGGGAAGCCAGAAAAATTAGAGGCCAAATCAGGAGAAGCTCGAGGGACAGCAGGAGAAGGACAGAACAAAACGGGCTAAGGTAGACCCAGACTGGCATTTCTAGGAACCCCCATTTGCAAGGGGGTTACACGAGGTTACATATTCTGCCCTTGTGTTCTCCAAGATTCTAAGGATGCACCTCCCTACCCCTGCTTTGTACTCAGTCTCCAGTTCTTCAACTTTTTCTTTAAGTTTAAGCCAGATGGCTGTTCTCTGCTTCTTTTCATACGAGACATATTAAATGATCTCACTTCTGAGGACTGCCTTAAGGCCATGCCAGAGAAATCTGTTGGCTACTTCTGTATCAGAGGTCATGCTGAGGTAGTCTTGTATCACCTGCTTGATTTTTGAGGTCATCATTAAGCGGGGTAGCATTAAACCTTTATGTGCACTTTCTCAGTTAATCTAGGATCTGGAAGGTAAGGTTAATCAGCCCATGGTCTGAAAAAAAGATGTCAAGATATTACACAAAATCTTGCAGCTTATTGAGCAGTTACATAAAAGCAGTCCACTCTTGAGTAAGACTGACTGGAGTATGAGAAAATGGTGTAATCGGGCCTTTACTGGGACTCCAACGCAGCCCATGCCACGGTCTCTGCTCCCACAGAGAGTTAAGTCAGAGCCTTTTAGTTTCTTTTGATGCCCTGTGCTGGGGTACTGACAGACTGGCATGGAGGGTACCCCCTCCACTTCCACTTCCACTTCCATGCCCAGGCCTGAATATAATAGCTCCCTTGGACCCCTTCCCTGCCACTACTAAGGCAAGCTTCATCCAGTGCTTGCTGGACTTTGAGCTTACAGTATAATTGTTCACCATCAAGGAGGACGCTTCATGCCCTGGTCATCCATTTCCATTCCAGAACTCCTGCCAATCCCAGCAGGACTGATAAATAGCAGACTACTCCAGCCTCTGGTGTACCTACCAATGTCACCCACAAGGCTAGCTACAACATCTTGGGGGGGAGGCAGAAACAGCACAGACCAGGCCATTAATTTAACAAGATATTATATAAATGGTATTGGTTAGGCAGCGTGAGTAGCATAAAAAAAAAAAAAAATACAGATGTGCATAGTAGTTCCTTTTTTAGGATGGCTGATGGCAGTATCACCACCTCTCCTCCAAGTTCCTTAATCATGGCAGCTGTTGCAGTTAGAGTAGGGAACGCCTTCTTTCCCTTGGGAGCTTATACACCTGCGTCCCATGCTATTAGCTCTCCTCACAAACCATGAGCGCTTGCTCCTTGGACTCTTCATCTACTCTATTACCTTATCGACCCCATCTCCACTACAAACCTACTACTCTCTCTTCTCACTCCTATTGGCTGGAATTGTGCCCTGGATCTTTGAACATCCCCGTTACCCACGCAAACCAAACTTGGACTAGCTCTGTTGGCCTATGGGTCATTCACCTCAGTATACACTGCTTCCCAGCAGAATTCAAAGAGGTGGAGGCATGGGTGTCACTTTATAAGCCCAGTATTTTTGCCATCACTAAGACTTGGCTCAAACCAAGCATCCTGATGCTGCTCACCAACTACCAGGATACTCCATGCTGCGTCATGATACACCTGGTAAAAAAAAAGGTGGGGGATGCTACTGTACCTCCTTGAACCCCTAACAGCTACTCCAGTACTCCACTCTGATACCGCCGCTCCTGTGAGTGGCTCCTTACTGAGTTAACACTAGGTTCCAATAAAAAAGCTATGTAGGGTGTGGTTACAGCCCTCCTAAAGCCAGCATGCCTGGTTTAATGAACCTACTAATAGGACTGCGGCAACTCCCCAGTAAACTGTCCTACTTAGGGACTTCAAACTTAACTTGTTGAGCCCCAAGGAACTTGATTATAGCAATCTACTCAAACAGCATAACCTCTCCCAGTCCATCACCCTACCCACTAGAACTAATCTTGCACCCAGAATCACTCCCTACTGGACTGGGTGGTGACAAATAGAGAGGACAAGGTACTCCAAGCCAGAATGCTGTCGGATGCAATAAGTAAGAACTCCTCCAACTATATAATGTGGTCAACTGAAACAAAGAGCCCTCCCACCACCAAAATACCTTACATTCAGGAAATTTACATGCCATGACGCCACCAGCCTATTTTCAGAAGTCAGGGCAGTCAGTTGGCAGGCCCTCACTCCCTCACTGAAGCTGACTCTGCAGTTGGATTTCTCATGGATGCCCTCCTTCACATTTAGGATAGGCACCTCTCTCAAATTACCCGTTGAGTGAGAGGCGGAAACAGCCATTGGCTCTCAAAAGATCTGCTCTCCTTTATGAAGGAGAGGGATAGAAAATAGACCACCTTCAAAGTCTCCCCATCCCCAGCCCTATATGATGTCTATAGAATACTGTGTAACAAATCCAAACAAATGATAAAATCCCTAAAAACAAGTTACCTTCACAATCTGCAGGGAAAAAAACTGAAAAACCCTCGCTGGTTCTGGTCCACCATTGACTTTATAATAAATCCCAAGGCTCACCACCCCAAAATTCACCTAAACTCCCCAACGGGCACTATCACTGACCCCACTAAAGTTGATCATGCCCTCAACACCAAGTTTACAGAACTCTCAACTCATCTAAGCAAGCTGACACATCCAACCCGCCATGCCCCAGAAATCGAACCACCACCACCATATGAAGGATGCTTCAAACCATGCTTTCCATTTCAGAGCTATCTCCCAGAATGAGACTTTCAAACTTCTAATAAGCTTACCAAACAGGGGCAGACCAGGTAGTGATGAACTCCATCCCACCTTTCTCAAACTTATTGCCCACTGCATTGCTAGATCTCTGACCACCATATTTAATCTCATCCTAGCCTCATCTACCATGCCCTCCATTTGGAAAATTGCTAAAGACGTCCTCATTTTCAAGACAGGTGACCCCCTGTCCTCTGAAAACTACAGGCCCATCTCCATACTGCCTCACTTAAGCAAACTCCTAGAGAAAGTAGTCCACCACCAACTCTCTGACCATGTAAGTAAATCTGACCTGCTCTACCCACAGCAACATGGTTTCAGAAACCATCACAGCACCACTTCTGCCCTGGCCAGCTTCACAAATTATGGATATACTGTAGCAATATGGACGTAGGGAACGTTACTGGGGCCGTATACATAGACCTTTGATTTGGTCGACCACAGTTTACTCCACACCACACTGATGGACTTTGGCTGCTCAGTGAGTACATCTGCATGGTTCCTAAGCTGCCTCTCAGGGTGATACCAAACCATTGATATTGGATCTGCCACGTCTGCGTCCATGGCTGTATCAACAGGAGTCCCTCAGGGCTCCAAACTGGGTCCCTTGTTATTCTTCCTTTTCATAAACTCCCTTCCTAAGGACAGTCTCTCCTGTTAGACCTTACTATATGTTGACGATTTAGATCTATTTCATAGTGACAAAAATATGACCGGCCTTTCCTCCATCCTCACCCAGAACTACATGGCTATGCATAACTGGTTCCTTACAAACTGACTCCTAGGAAATGCCAGCAAAACCAAATCAATGCTCCTGGGATCCAAACCCAACCTATTAAAACTATCCAGAGCTAACTTTGCCTTAATGTCCTCTCACCAGACAGCTCCCTTCTACAGGACGTACCATGTTTCAAATGTCTGGGTGTTACTACTCCCTTCACAAAAGAAAGGGTCCTACAAGAGCTTGCTAAGCTCAGGGTGGATAAGGCAATGGGACCTGATGGCATACATCCCAGGGTACTTAAGGAGCTAAAGGAGGAACTAGCAGAGCCATTAGCAGAATTGTTTAGTGAGTCTCTGAGCACAGGAGAGGTCCCAGAAGACTGGAGAAGGGCTCATGTGATCCCACCCACAAGAGTGGTAGCAGGGAGGAGGCGGGAACTACAGACCGGTCAGTCTTACTTCAGTAGTGGGCAAGATTATGGAGGCATCCTTAAGGAAAGGATAGTGCAACACCTGGAATCCATAGGGGCACAGGATCCAAGACAGCATGGGTTTACAAAGGAAGGTCCTGTCAAACTAATCTCATAGATTTCTTTGACTGGGTAACCAGAGTGGTGGACCAAGGGGAGCAGTTGATGTCGCTTACCTTGACTTCAGCAAAGCTTTTGACACTGTTCCACATAGAAGATTGATAAATAAGCTAGGTAGGCTCGGGTGGGTCAGAAGTTGGTCAACTGGGTGGCAAACTGGTTGACTGGCAGAAAACAGAGAGTGGTAGTAAATGGTATACAGTCAGAAGAGATGCAAGTCACAAGTGGGGTACTCAGGGATCAGTCCTGGGGCCAGTCCTATTCAACATCTTCATTAGTGACCTCGCAGATGGACTAGAGGGTAAGGCTTTGTCTCTTTGCAGATGACACCAAGATCTGCAACAGAGTATATGATCCAGATGGGGTGGGCAGAATGAGAAGAGATCTGGATAAACTAGCAGAATGGTCAGAAGAGTGGCAACTGGGATTTAATGCAAAGAAGTGCAAAATCATGCACATAGGGAAGAGAAACCCTGAAGCCACTTATAGGCTGGGAGGGGAGTTGCTAGCAGTCACAAAGGAAGAAAGAGACTTGGGCATCATCATCACTGATGACCTAAAATCATCCAAGCAGACCTCTAAAGCAGTAGGTAAGGCTAGGGGGTGTTAGGGTGTATTAGTAGGGGTATCACAAGTCGTAGAGGAGGTAATAATCAATCTGTACAAGACATTGGTTAGGCCCCATCTGGAGTACTCGGCAGTATTGAGGCCACACCTTCACAAGGACATTAACCAAATTGAGGCAGTCCAGAGAAGGGCAACCAAATGGTGCAGGGACTGCATCAGAAGACATATGAGGACAGATTAACGGAGCTCAATATGTATACCCTTGAGCAAAGGAGGAGAGAGGTGATATGATCGAGACATTTAAACACCTTAAGGGCATAAACAAGGTGAAAGAGTCTAACATGTTTAAATATAAGAAAAATAGCAGGACAAGAGGACACAGCATGAGATTAGAGGGAGGCCGATTAAGGGGAATGTGAGGAAATTCTTTTTCACAGAAAGGGTGGTAGATGCATGGAATGGCTTACCACAAGAAGTGGTGGCTATGAATACAGTGCAGGGCTTCAAACAGGCATGGGATAGGCATAAGGGAGCAATACAAATGACTATGAATAGATAGGTCACTGACAGAGCAAAGGCCGATGGCACATTTATAAGGTAGAAAAAGAAATGGGCAGACTGGATGGGCCTTGCGGTCCTTATCTGCCGTCAACTTCTATGTTTCTATGTTTCTATATATTTTTTTCATTGATGGCACCTTCCACCATGCACCACTGCACCCTTTACCAATCTCTAGGTTGGCTCCCCCTACAGGAAAGGCATAACTATGCACTCGGGTGCATCACTGAAAATACTCTTAGAGGCAGTATCCTATCCCCCTACTACTCCTTGATCCAACTCAAGACTTCATTCTGCTGCCTTCGGCAGTCCTTTCTACCTCCGCTGGTAGTCCCTGAGACCTCAACTGTTACCTGGGCAGCAGTGCCTTGTCCATCACTGCTCCCAAGTTGTGGAACAATCTGCTAGCCTCTCTGTGCTCCCTTAGTACCCATTCCTCCTTTAAGACCCAGATCAGAGCATGGTTACTGGAAGAGGCTAAATGCAACTGTGTAACGGGGTGACCCTGGGCTATCCCCCTATTCTTTATGCCTCCATTCTATCCCTCTGCTCTGTGCTGACCTTTCCAAAAGGCCTGCCTATACCCCTATTTCAGTGCACTTGCATTGTAGTGTCAGATTGTATTGATTGTACCCTTTGAAATTAGTGTACAACCCCTAGGTGGTGCTATCCCATGGGCTACTACACCTGCCTGCTTGGCTAGTAGCAGGTTAAGTGACATAGGTTCTGCAACGGGTGCCTCCACCCGGAGGTCAGGGTAGGTAGTGGTCAAACTAACCTGAGAACAGCCCTCTGGGACACTGTAACCTCCTTCTTTCCCTTCTAGTGACCTGAGCAATATACGATAATCACTTTCACAGTACCCCTTGTACACCATACAAGTACCCACACTGTTTGCACTTACCACCAGGACTGGTTCTTCTGGCTCAACCCTGGAGACCCCCTGTAAAACAAGGTTATGTACAGCAAACAGTACAGTATTCTTGGCACAAACTGGAACCACAGTCAGGTTAAATGCAGAAAAAGTCAGATCTGATTTATTCAGGGGACTTGAACAAGGAAGGGGCGTAATCAGGTTGATCGGCTGAAAAGATATATTAATCAAACAGTTATGCATGCGTTTTAAGTCCCCACACCGTCACACCTCTGGGTACCCAGGTAGGGAGACGATGAGCTGGCCAGGAACGTTGCAGCTGGTTGGGGCCCTATGATGGAAGAAAGCTACATGCACAACACACACTATTTGTAATCTCAAGCCGGAGGGCTCAGTTCATGAAAGAAAAAGCAACCAGACAATCAGATGACAACACTTTCAATTTAGCTGTTGTTGCAGGGAGCTACCCTGATGTTTACTCATGATACCCAATACTGATCCTCAGGCAGGTCTCTCGTCGATGGCTTTCTCTGTGCAGTGGGTAGTTGGGCTGGGCCAGTGTGGCAAGGCCCAGGCACAATGGAGCTGATTTTGGATTCAGTCTGTGGGGCTGGATGCAGCTTCCAGCAAGCAGAATACAGTTCAAACCACAGTGGGGAACCAAATCGCAACCCACTAGCAGCACACAGCAAATTTACACGTAAGGAAATTCTAATACAGCTTCTAGCAAGCAGAACACAATTCAAACCACAGTGGGGAACCAAATCACGACCCACTATAAGCACACAACACATTCACATGTAAGGAAATTCCACTGTACCAGGCAAAAGGCTCTCTGGTCGCAATTACAGAGTCTCTGTACAATCCGGGAGTTCAGAGGTGGCTAGAGGTCCAGACAGGTCGATCGCATTCATCAAATCTTTCGTCTTCTTCAGGTAGGAGCCTGGTCACAATTCAGTAGCTTACTTTACTCTCCAAGTTTGAATTCAGTCTGAAAAAGGCACAAGTTCTCTCTCAGGGACAGCAGGCAGGCATTCAGTCCAAAACTCAGGCCTTTCCACATTTCTCCCACGTGAATCCACTATAGATTGCTGCTCAAACTACCCAAGCTGTTACTTCTTCACTTCCCAACTTAGTTCTAACTGAAATTGCAAGCAGTCAGGGACTTCTCCAAAATCCAAAAGTTTCTGTTGGCTGATCTGTCTGTCGGTCACAACAAGGGCTCCCCCTCCAGGTTATTTTAGGTGCCAAAATGCAAAAACTACAATTCCTGCAAGTTTTGACCCCACCAAGCCCCTGTAGGCAGGCTCCATTTTAGAGTCCCAAATGTACTGATTGGCCCATTTCAGCAGTCCAGGACCAAGGTGATGGAAACAAACAGAACTGTCCATGCTGCAAAGAAGGCAGATTAGAACAAACTGCAATATTATTACTACTCTAACAAATGATCAGCAAACAAGCACATCTTCTAACAGAGGTCCCTTTTAGATTAATTATGACTGCAATCCAGGCAGCTCTTAAAGAGACAGTACACAGAGGCTATCTAGGCACTCTCTGGCGATCACATTTAAACTGCAAAAATGCAGGACACCAGCCTGGCAGTGAGCATTTAGACAAGCTCAAGGCAGACTTTTCGGGAACCCCCCATTTGTAGGCGGGTTACAAGTATAATCCTGTTCCTATTTGTTTTCCTGTTTTAGAGTCTTATTGCATTTCTTGCATTTGTCAATATCAACTGTGCTCAGTGCATTCCATGTATTCAAACTGTATGTATCACTCACTGCACCATCTTTATGGCCTGGGTCATGTCTGAATATAGTCCCTGGGATCAGAGCACTTACGCGGTAAACAAATAAATAAATAAAAATATAAAATAAAACTGTCAGGCAGTCCCAATGCAGGTTAGGTAGAGCATACAGACAATCAGCACTTTTTCTTTAAGTGGGCGGAGGGCTGCCCATGTGTCCTTACAGAGTTTCTGTGTTCTGATGGTGTAGTCTTGGTCAAAGGAAATCCTGTGCCACTCAGACTTAATGTCCTTGGTTCCCGAGGCCACCTTTAGGATAATTTGTTTGGACTGAAACAGCACCGTCTGTGTTACAAGTGATGTAGGGTGACTTTTTCAGGCCTTTGGGGCAGGGATCCAGAGTTCTGTGTGTGTAGCTCAAGCTACAGTCAAAGCCAGGCATGAGGGTGAGTGAGTCACGTAGGAGCTATTGCAGGAAGTAGATCATGGAACTGTGTTTCAATTCCACTTCCTTTGGGATGCCATAAACCCTGAAGTTTATTGTTTAACTATGGGCCTCCAGATCGTCTAATCTGTCGGTCATGTTGAAAAAGCAGCATAGAAGCCTGTCCTTTGTGGCTGTTTCATCCATGATTGTGTCAACTGTGCTTTTACTGCCAATGTCCTCTTCTGCACTTTGGCAACGTCTTTCTGTATACGAGCACGTTTCCCATCTATTTTCATCCCGGTTGCTGCAGTTTTTTTAAATTCTGTGAGCAAGTCCATGTGTATTTGATTTGTATCTTCTCTCAGCTCAGGGGCATCCAACTCCCCATCCTGAGAGGAGGCCAGCAACAGGTCCCTAAGCCTTGAAAGGATCTGCTTCACAATTTTGTTAGTAATCCTCATTTGTTTGAATTTTTCCTGAGTGGTGTGCCATTCCTTTTAAAAGACACTGTGAGTGATTCTCTCATGTGCAGCAGATGATCACTGACTGTATATCAGACTGTGGCAGAGCTGTAGTTTCAAGCCACCATCAGCTTCATGATGTCATGGAAAGCTTGTAGTCATCTCAGATGAAATATCAATATCATGTTTTTACAACGTCTATTTGTAATAGATAAACCACTCTGAGGTGTGCAGTCAAACTCTGATATACGCACGCCTTGGTGTGTGTCAATCACCCAAGGCATGCGTATATCAGAGCATGATTGCACACCTCAGAATGATTTATCTATCTTATAAAATGACAGAATTGTTTTGGAGTGGGGTAAAAGTGCAGGTGTGCGGTTGCACTCTGATATACGAACGGTCATGTGATGCTTGTCATGCAATAAAAGAATAACATTTTTCCTTCTGATTTTATAAATCAATATATAAAACTGTAAAATGGTTTAAGAGTTTTTTTTTTTTAATCCTGTGATCATTCTTAATCTGGTTCAAGGTCAGTTGGCATTCATTTTTATAAAATGGGTAGAAAAAATGTGTGGTTTTATTGCATGAAAAGTGTCACATGACCGTACGTATATCAGAGCTCGACCACACATCTTCACTTTTACCCCCTCCAAAACAATTTTGACATTTCATAAGATAGGTAAACCACTCTGAGGTGTGCAGTCATGCTCTGATATATGCATGCCATGGGTGGTTGACGCACACCAAGGCATGCGTATATCAGAGCGCGATCGCACACCTCAGAGTGGTTTATCTATTTCGTATCCCCCTCCCCTGGGTCGTGCCTGAAAATAGGCAGAATTTTTCTATTGCACTTTCCCGGTCAACAAAAACTAAATAAATAAATAAATCATTATCTGAAGTTTGTAATATTTGTTCTGTATCAGACTAAATGTTTTCTTTTCTAATCTAGTTCTCCCAGTGTCCTGCGGAAACAGTACAAAATGGACATCACCATGATGGGATGACACTTCTAAAATGACAACATTGTATCATGAGATTACCTGCCACAGCCAGCCAAATCAATCAGAAGTGAAAAGCTTGGATGAATGGCAGGGAGCCATAACTGGCCCCACTGGGAACCACTAAAAACATAAAGCCAGCCACCTGTAGGCTTATCAAGGGAAATGCAGCTGCTCATTATAAGAGATATAAAATTCAGAGTGTCAAACACTGACCTGAGGCAATGGCTGTGCGCTGGCACTCAGCTTGATATCGAGGTAGTGTCTCATTAAACCATTGTAAGGGTGGTTTCTGGTTGTATTGTGGCACTCATCAAATATCAGCAAGGTGAAGACTGAAACTGAGGGAATCAAGCCATCATTCAGGCAGTTCAGAAGAATCTGAGGAGTCATCACTATTATATCTTTCTGTACAATGAGCTTTCCTATTGGACCTTCGTCTGCTGTTTCTCCACAGAGGCCAGTAACTTGGTACCTGGGGGGAAAGTTTTCAACAAATACAATACATGTTCTGACAAGTGAGCACATTCCCCCATTCTTATTTTTTTTATTACTCTACTTATCCCCTTTCCCCAGGTACCCCCCCCACACACACATACAGATTTGTATAGATCATGTCCCATCAGTAACTAAATGGATTACCCACCATCATGGGGCTATCAGCCCTCCCCCCCCTCTGGAACAGGATCCCACTTTGGTGGTTAGTGGGAACGTGGAGCCCAAAGGTACCCAGATTCAATCACCCTGCTGCTTGGGGAGGTTTATTCTTGTTTTCTGTCTTGCCCAGAAGGGTGCCAGTGGCAAGGGTTCCATTGTACCTGCACACTGCAGTGTTTTACACAGAGTCATCTGCCATTCTCCCTCCCACTTTTTTTTTATATCTGAAATAATGAAAGGCACATTCCTTTGAATGTGGCTAATCCCAGGTTTTCATCATTATTACTATTCTCGACTGGTTTTTGAGCACTTGTTGTCCCAGGAGGTCAGGAAGCAGAGTCTCTTACAAACTAGTTCATCTCAGTCACAAGAAAAGGGATGTTCATAGTATGGGTGTTCATAATCAGCTGAGAATCTTAGTTAAAGCCTGGGGCAAACATGTCAACTGGAGTGCACTCTTCATTGTTTCAGATTTAAAAAAGGGCAAAAGGAAACAGAAAACATGGAGAAATGGGCCCCCTGTAAGGCAGGAGATATGAGGAAATTTATAGCAGAATAAAATGTTTACATCAACATTTTCACCCTTACATGCACAGTTGCTTTAAAGAGCACCACTCCTGGTTTACATGAAATTGCACAGCATGGACCCTTACATCCCCTAGAGGCCTTGGATAGCAAATTAAATGTTTAATTCCAGGGTTTGGGGAGGGAAGGCACTGTATTTAGGCTCAGTGGAACTGGAGAACCCAATTCCTTCCATTGCTTGACAGTGAGCTGTGCTCCCACACTTACATGTCTCACTTGTATTTTAAATGGCTGCTTTAAACAAATCAAGGTCACTGCTCAACTAACAAGGGCACTGTTAGTTGAGTGGTCAATTTCACTTGTTCAAGGTCCCGAGCCTCAGGACTTTTAATGGTCTCTTTCTATAAAGAAATGATAGGCCAGAGATGTTTGTCTTATAGGGCCTCTACTTTTTTAATAAAATTCCAAGAAGGATTGTAAAATGTGGAACAGTGAATTCCTTTAAGGTGCAAATCTTAAAGTGGGTCCACTCGACTAGCAAGTGTTTATGTTTTAAAAATGTGTAAATGGACATTTGAATATTTATATTATGTCTGAATTGTCCATTTTTTGTATTTTGATTTTATGTGTTGGATAGTGAAATGTTATAATTGTTTGTATTAATTAATGGTGCATGTCCCTGGCTATTGATTGTTAATTGGTGAAATGTTGTAATTGTTTGTATTAATTAATGGTGTATGTCCCTAGCTATTGATTGTTAATTGGTGAAATGTTGTAATTGTTTGTATTAATTAATGGTGTATGTCCCTGGATATTGATTGTTAATTTGTCAAATGGTGTAACTGTTTATATTAATTAATGGTGCATGTCCCTGGATATTGATTGTTAATTGGTAAAATGTTGTAATTGTTTGTATTAATTAATGGTGCATGTCCTTGGCTATTGATTGTTAATTGGTGAAATGTTGTAATTGTTTGTATTAATTAATGGTGCATGTCCCTGGCTATTGATTAATTGGTTGAAATGTTGTAATTGTTTGTATTAATTAATGGTGCATGTCCCTGGCTATTGATTGTTAATTGGTGAAATGTTGTAATTTTTTGTATTAATTAATGGTGCATGGCCCTGGCTATTGATTGTTAATTGCTGAAATGTTGTAATTTTTTTGTATTAGTTAATGGTGCATGTCCCTGGCTATTGATTGTTAATTGGTGAACTGATGTAATTTTTTGTATTAATTAATGGTGCATGGCCCTGGCTATTGATTGTTAATTGGTGAAATGTTGTAATTGTTTGTATTAATTAATGGTGTATGTCCCTGGATATTGATTGTTAATTTGTCAAATGGTGTAACTGTTTGTATTAATTAATGGTGCATGTCCCTGGATATTGATTGTTAATTGGTAAAATGTTGTAATTGTTTGTATTAATTAATGGTGCATGTCCTTGGCTATTGATTGTTAATTGGTGAAATGTTGTAATTGTTTGTATTAATTAATGGTGCATGTCCCTGGCTATTGATTGTTAATTGGTGAAATGTTGTAACTGTTTGTATTAATTAATGGTGCATGTCCCTGGCTATTGATTGTTAATTGGTGAAATGTTGTAATTTTTTGTATTAATTAATGGTACATGGCCCTGGCTATTGATTGTTAATTGGTGAAATGTTGTAATTTTTTTGTATTAGTTAATGGTGCATGTCCCTGGCTATTGATTGTTAATTGGTGAAATGTTGTAATTTTTTGTATTAGTTAATGGTGTATGTCCCTGGCTATTGATTGTTAATTATAACTTGTCGCTTGTGAAAATGGGCTTTAAGCTCATCTAGCTAACAAGTATAAAAAATAAACAGTGAAATAAAATGAAAAATCTGCCATATAAAACATAAAACACATTAAGCATTTTTTCCCCACAAGGGTTTTATCCTCCCATGCAGGATGGGTGGCTAACAGCCCTATCCCCATGAGCTGCAGCCATCCTGACCTCTGACAGCCAGGAGCTAGTTCCCCTTGGATACCCCCACAAGGATGGTCCCGGGGGGCTGTCCTCCCCTGGGCACACACATATCCAGACTGCCCCCCAATGAAAGGCAGAATGAGCCACTACTGCACAGGCTGGACTTCAAAAAGCCCATCCCCATGATTTTCCTCCTTATTTTCTCAGCCCCTTTGCTGGGGCGTGCACGTTGGCACAGGCAAGTAAAGGCACGCATGTGCTGCAGATGTCCCGCAGCTCCCTATCTCAGGTTGCACACTCACCTGTGAGGCCAGAAGATCAGAAGGTTGTGGTTTCTAGCCCCACACCTGGCACTTGGGTTAAAATTCCAATACTGACACTGTAGTACAGCATGAGGGGGAGTGCTGCACTCCTGAGGTTCCGTCTTTCTGATGAGATGTTAAACCGAGGTCCTGTCTGCCTGTTCTGGTGGTTGTTCAGGTGGACGTTAAAGATCCCATGGCACTTCTCGAAAAGAGTAGGGGAATTTCCCAGGTGTCCTTACCTAATTTCCCCCATTCACTAAAAATTCCACCAGCAGCTGAAATATGTTTCAATTTCAGTTGGTTACCCACTGTATCTCCCCCCTTCCCCTGTCACCCCTAAAAAATGGACTTCTAGTCTAAGTGGGCATACTGGGCCAACAAAATTTGATAAATAAATAAATTATGTGCTGCTCTCAATGACCTACCACCAGGCCTTCATCTGGTAGTAGTCATGCAACACAGACAGCAATCATCTCTCTGGGAGAGGAAAGTAGTCCATCAAGTGCTCTAGTCTCTTGTCCCCCAGACGGCAACCAGCAACCCGAGATTACTCCCAATCCCAGGTCACTGATGTGGTGGGTGGTAGTAGTCTATGCAGGGTGCTCCCATGCTCTCCAGGCTACTACATCAAGAAATGTGCAAGCGTGGAGGTAGAGCTATCAGGAAGTGGAAGGGAGCAGGCTCTTGCTCCCCGAAGCCTAAATAGTTAAATGTTATTTTGCCATCCAAGAACTCTCATATTTCAGCAAAGCTTTCAACACCATTCCACACAGGAGATTAGTGAGCAAGTTGTGTAACTTAGGGGTAGATAATGAGGTGGTAACCTGCATAAGGAACTGGTTGGCAGAAAGGATAGGGAGGGTAGTGATGAATGGATTGTGTGCCAAGGACAGGAAGGTGACCAATGGGGATGCCTCAGAGAAGAGCGTTAAGAGCGGTTCTCTTCAATATCTTTATAGACATCATAGCAGAAGAACTGGATGGGAAAGTCTGCCTCCTTGTAGATGACACCAAGATCTGTAACAGAGTGGACACACCTAGGGGTGTGTGGATAGAATGAGCAGGGATCTAAAGAGACTGGAAGAGTGGTCAAGGATATGGCAGCTGGGCTTCAATGCAAACAAGTGAAAAATAATGATCTAGGCCAGTGGTTCTCAAATAGTGAGGACAACCTCCTGTCCCAAACTGTTCCATGGCAGGCCCAGTCAAGTCTGAGAATGTACAGTATTTAAATTTTAAGTTTTGGATGTTTTGTGATAAGGGATGAGGCAAACTAAATACGGATAATGGCAGCTGAATTTCTTTACTTATGCACAAACTGATGACTAGGAAAGGCCCAGTGAGCCAACGTTTGTTTCTAGGTGTGTATTTATATGTAAACTGGTGACTAGAAAGCACACTGAGTCAAGGATTGTTTCTAAAGTAGGTTTTTATATGTAAATTAGTGACTGGGAAAGGCACACAGTGCCAGTGTTTGTTTTAAGTCTGACTTGAGGTAAGGGCACAGGAAGTTGCTTAACAAAAGGGGGAGAGATGTAGTGGCTCAGTTAGTTGTTCTAGAAAGAGAGGAAACAAAGTAGCAAGGGCCCAAAAGTCAGAAAAGTGGAGTGACAAGGATAACCTGGGATGTGGGGTTGGGGTTGGAGAATAATAAGTTGACTAAAAAGAGAATATACTTAGTCAGCTTTATATGCTCACTTTATTCCTGGTGTACTGAGCAAAGTATGATATTTTTTCCCATGGGGAGGTCCAAGATTTTTTCCAAATCTGAGGGAGGCTTAAAATATTTTTCAGGGCTTGGGGGAAGCTCACTAGTGAGAAGTAATGATTGAGGCCATAGGAATCCAGGAGTAGAGTATAAGATGGGTGGTGTGAAACTGACAAGAAACATTCAGGAAAGTGACCTGGGGGAATCATACTTGATGACCCAAAGGTGGCCAGGCAGTGTGATAAGGCAGTCGGAAAAGCTAATGGGATGGTGGGGTGCATAGGTAGGGGCATCTCCAGCAGAAAGCGGTGATTCTGCCCCTATATAAATCACTAGTAAGTTCCCACCTTGAGTACTGTGTACAGTTTTGGAGAACATACCTCAGAAAGGATATAGACAGAGCAGAGGTGATCCAGAGGAGAGCTACCAAAATGTTACAGAATCTACAACAAAACCCCTATGAGGAAAGACTGAAGAAGCTAAATATGTACACTCTGGATGAGAGGAGGTACAGGGGGGACTATGATAGACACCTTTAAACACCTTTCAGGGGTTAATAAGGTAGAGAAGGAAAGTATCTTTGGGAGAAAAAGGTGTTCTATAACAAGAGGGCATGACACAAAGCTGGAGGGGGTAAATTCAGAAGGGATGTGGTGAAGTATTTTTTCATGGAAAGTGTGGTGCATTCCTGGAATAACCTTCCAGAGAAGGTACTGAGGGTAGAAACTGTAAGCAGGTTCAAAAATGCCTGGGATAGGCACAAGGGAATAGTAGTGGTAGGGTAAAGGGGAGCTGAGTTTGTGACATGGATTAAGTAGGGTGTGGGAAATAACAATTAGGAAACAAATAACAAAATTGGGCAGACTAGATGGGCCCAGCGGCTCTTATCTGCCGTTACAGTCTATGCATGTATATATGTAACACTGGGGGAGGTAAGGTTCCTTTGTGCATTTTGGGGGACATTTTGTACAAGAGCACGAAAGGTGCTTTTTAAACTGTGATAATATGAAATTCCTTCAGTATGAATATGTTGTCAAGTTAATTGATAAATTTAAAGTAGAACAGGCTTTTATCTGTGACATGCTCCCAACATAGTAAACTGGTGGCCTCATGCTCTCAGAGGGCATTCAGTTATAAAATGAATGCAACCCTTTCAGCTTAGTGAGTGAGAGACCCAGCTCTGGGTGTTTTAACTCAGTATGATGGTCACTGGTTTTGAACCAAAGATTGTGGTTGAATCTCTGGGAACTAAAGACCTCTGGCCACATTACTGGATAGCAACTGTATGTGAAACTTCAAAAAGTGATTACCAACCTTTTTGGGAGATATGCAGCATTTTTAGTTTGCATTGGAACTTTGTTGATGTAGTAACGGGAGTGTCTCCTCCCTAAGGCTATAGGATGCCCAGGGATAACACACAACCCCAAGTGTGGTTATAATGGCATAATGCACACCTTAGGTGATTGTTAGGCACAAGGCACAGATGAGTGCCACAATTACCTGAGAAGTACGTTATTCCCATATGACCACACATACTGAAGTGTTATATCACTTATAAAATGGGCTTTTATTTGTTCAAAAAATACGTAGTTTAGATAAGGTTTGCAGTTGTTAAAAAATAATCAAAGGTCATGTGATGTGTTTCAACAAGTAAAGTTACAGGACCTTCATGGCTCATTTTATAACCATACAAGGATTTTGGCAACCCTGATCTACTTAAAAACACCACAACAATGACTGAATGACTCTAGAGAGGTTACATTCCAGATGCTTTCTTCCCTCTGGCTTATACCTACCCAAGTGGCTCAAAATGCTTTTTGAATAGGCCATACTTCTGCTTGTACACAGGGATCTTAGTGGCCATGAAGACAACCATTCTTTTCTCTCCTGGCTGTGCCGCCTTTAGGTGGTGCTCAGTGATGGCCAGTGCTACAGTGGTTTTCCCACATCCTTTGAGATTACAAATAAGATATCTGTTACTTGGAAAACAAACATTAATTATGGAAATCACTAAAAAATGTGCTTCTGTTCCTGGGAGTAGGATATTATAAATAAAATAATAGATAAGGGACTGTGTATTGCAAAGCTGTAATACCATTGAGACATTCTTGGCACTTGGAACCTTGAGAGCAAAGCTCGGGAGGTTTCAACATGCCCTAGAACCTTGAGATGGTATTATAACTGAGTAATGACAGTCCTCTATCTGTAATTTTTTGTAATTTATGGATCCTGAAAATGGAACAGCAGAACACAAACAACAAGCTGCCCTGTCTAAGTGTATATGAACAGTCACAGCAAAGCCCTTCATGGATATTAAATACCTATATGAATTTTAAAATTATGTACATTACTGTTGCTATCCCCTTCAAGCTAGTTTCTCCATTCTGCCATTACTGTCATTTCAGTTTGATTCTTCATTCAGTTGGGGCAGGACTGAGGGATCCTAGCTGGTGAGTTTATTACTGTGTGTTTGTAGTTGAATTTGAAATCTTTTCTTAACTGCAGTGTCGGTGTGCTTTTCCATTTAGTTTGGGCAGGATTGAGGGATTCAAGCTGATAAGTTTGGGACTCTATGTTTTTAATTGGCTGTGTCTGGAGCACGATGAATGGAGTGAGGAGCCACTGCCAGAGGACTCCTTGGTTGATTGTTTTTGGACATAGACCACGGTGTGGTCCCACCTGCCCACCCCACAACCCACCCACCCCAGGGCTTGCCATACATTTATAGGGTTGGTCCCATAGGGCCTTTCAAAATCCTGCATCCATACAGTAAGCAGCGAAGTGATAAAGTATAACAATAAGCAAAAGAAAAAAACAAATATTTGAGAGATAACAAATAGCCGTCTTAAGCAGGCTGTTGATTGAGGAGAGAAACAGACGATGGGAGTGGTGCAGTGCAGTAGATGTGGAGCAACTGTCTTCAGAGAGACATTCTGGAGGCTGTGATGCTGTCCTATCTGCAGACACCTCTCTAGGTTGAGGGAGGAGGTTGCCTGCCTCTGAGCAGAATTGGCTAAGCTGAAGGCAGCATCCACCCTCACCCAGAGACCACCAGGTCCACAACCTGTACCTCAAAGAATGCCAGGGAAGAGGTGTGATTGGACTATGGTGGGCTCAGGGAGGGTGAGGTAGGGGGGTTGAAAGTACATCCCCCAACCAGTCCTGCTTAATAACTCCTACACTGTTTGGAGAAACGGGAAAACCCCACTCGGCAACCAGAGGCTGGGACCAGAGCGGATGGGAGGGTCCTCCAGGATGAAGAACCAATGAAGGGAGGCAGGAGACCCTGGAGGAGAGGGAAGCTTCTCCTAGTGGAGGACTCTGTTGTTCAGGGAGTGGAGTTAGGGACACCTAGCAGAGGAGAGAGGGAGGTCAAGTGCTTCCCCGGAAGCACTAAATGGAGGGATGGGCAGCGGATCCATAAGATTGATATGGAAATAGCTAGGAGGGAACAGCTGGATGTCATTGTCCACCTGGGGACCAATGACATGGCCAGGAGAAGAGTGGAGTTAGCCACAGTCCAGGAGGATTTCAGGAAGTTGGGGTAAAACCTGAAACAGATAGCACACTCCGTCTCATTCTCGGATGTGCTACCTGTCCAGTGCACAGGGGAAGCTAGGGCACTCCACATTCGTACCTTCAACTCCTGGTTGAAGGATTGGTGTGGGAGGGAGGGTTCTGGCTTCATAGGGGACTGGGGCCTGACCTGGGCAGATGTGAGCTTACATAAGGAGGATGGCCTGCATCTGTCCGAGAAGGGGACCTTGGTCCTTGATGAGAAGTTTAAATGCTTCAGCTGTGATCATTTAAACTGGCGAAGGGGGGGGGGAGCCAGGAGAGTCAGGAGGCTTAAGAACATGCCCCATAATGGGAACATGCAGGAACATAAGTTGACTACAGGAACAGCTAAAGCAGGCAGGGAGGGGCAGGCAGGTGAAGAATGTATGATGAGTATTACAGAGGGGGCAAGAGCACATAGGAAAGAAAACCAGGGTAGGGGAGGAGATGCTGGAGAGGGAGAACAAGTGCAGAGGGAGGTCAGACTATAAAACATGGAAAGTCATGCTAACGAATGCCTGTAGCCTAGGAAATAAGATACCAAACCTGGAGGCCTTGTAGGTAGATGCAGACCTTGACATAGCAGCAATAACAGAGACATGGTACTCTGCTAATCATGGCTGGGAAGTCAATGTACCAGGCTACACAATGTCCAGGACAGACAGGAAGGGTAAAAAGGGTGAGGGAGTGGCCTGGTACATCAAAGATGGTATAAAGGCTACAGAAGTTCAGGTAAGACAGGCAGAGGCCGAGGTAAACTGGGTCACCCTGGAGCCAGGGAATGGAACAACAGTATGCACAGGGGTGATCTACAGACCTCCAGCACAGAGGAGGAAGTAGACAGGAAACTAGTGGAGAACATACATGACATGGCAGCTAAAGGTGAAATCCTGCTACTGGGGGATTTCAATATGCTGGATGTGGATTGGGCCACCCAGGTGGCTGTTTCAGCCAGAAGCACAGTCAGCCTGGAATCCCTGCAGGGGGTTGGACTCAGGCAGCTGGTGCATGAGCCAAGCAGGGACACATGAATTCTGGACCTGGTATGGACCAATGGGAACAGAGTCGAAGAAATACATGTGGAAGGGGTCCAGTGACCACCACATGGTGTGGTTCAACATGGAGACGTGGAATCAATTAAACCACACAAGGGTAAGAGTATTAGATTTCAGGAGGGTCGATTTCACTGAAATGGGTAGATCTATACAAGCACTCCTGGGGAAAGGAGAGGTAATAGAGGGGGTAGAAGAATAATGGGAGAAACTGAAAGGACCCATAGTGGATATAACAAACCAATGCATTAGGACAGCGGCCGAAGGGAAAAGAAGAAGTAAATCACTATGGTTCTCCAAAGAGGTGGGGGACAACCAGGGCTAAAAGGCTGAGTTTCAGGAAATATAAGAGGAGCCATAGGGAGGAGGAGGACAGGGAGGTGTACCTTGAATGTCTAAGGGAAGCAAAGAAGGCTGATAGGAGGGCGAAGACACAGACAGAAGAGGGCTTAGCATGGTTTGTAAACAAAGAGGATAAGGCATTTTATAGGTACGTCAGTGAAAGAAGAAAAAACAAGGTGGGAATTGTGAGGTTCAGAGAGGAAAAGGGAGAGTGTAAGAAGGGGGATCTGGAGAAGGCAGAAATACTGAACAAATACTTCTGCTCAGTATTCAGTAAGGAATGGAAGGGTCAAGGACCACAGTTGGGTTGCAGAGGCAATGGGGAGAGAGTGGACACCAGTCAATTCACAGTGGAGTGAATTCTGGTTGAACTCACAAAGCTGAAGGTGGTAAGGCCATGGGGCCAGATGGCATCCACCTGAGGATATTAAAGGAGCTGCAAAGGGAACTAGCAGCACCTTTGGCCGGCCCTGTTCACAGAGCCACTCAATATGGTTATCGTTCCAGAGGACTAGAGGATGGCACATGTAGTCCCACTGCACGAAAGCAGCAGTAGGGAGGAGACGGGGAACTACAGGTCAGTCATCCTCACCTCAGTGGTTGGTAAGATCATGGAGGCACTGCTGAAAGAAAAGATAGTGGCACATATGGAATCCAGCAGTGCTCAGGATCTGAGGCAACATGGCTTCAAAGCAAGAAGATTATGTCAAATGAATCTAACAGATTGTTTTGATAGGGTGACTAGGGAGATAAATCAAGGAGGGTCGGTGAATGTTGCCTATCTAGATTTCAGCAAAGCCTTCAACACCGTCCCATACAGACAGCTGATTAACAAGATGGGTAGTCTGGGCATGGGAGACATAGTGGAAAACTGGGTTAGGAACTGGTTAACAGACAGAAGACAGGAGATAGAAGGTGGTGGTAAATGAGGTACAATCTGGGGAGAGGGGAGCGACCAGTGGGGTACCACAGGGATCAGTACTAGGACCAGTCCTGTTCAATGTCTTCACTAGTCACATTGCAGTGGGGCTGGAAGGAAAGGTCTACCTGTTTGCAAATGACACCAAGATCTGCAACAGGGTTGATACTCCAGAAGGGATGCAGAAAATGAAGAGGGACCTGGAGAAGCTTGAAAGATGGTCAAAGATGTGGGAACTGAGGTTCAGTGCAAAGAAGTACAAAATAATGCACCTGGGTAGAGGGAACCCTGGGAAGAGCTACAGGTTGGAGGGGGGAGCCGACTGTCACCAAAGAGGAAAGAGACTTAGAGGTTATCATGTCTGATGACCTTAAGGTATGAAAGTAGTGCACAAAGGTGGCAGGGAGGGCCAGTGGCAGGCTCGGGTGCATAGGCAGGGGTATTACTAGCAGGAGGTGGTGATGCCATTATATAAACCATTGTTAAGGCCTCACCTAGAGTACTGTGTGCAGTTCTGGAGGCCACACCTGTGCAAGGACATAGATAAGGTGGAGACTATCCAGAGAAGGGCAACAAAGATGAAGCAGGGCTTGCACCACAAAACATATGAGGAGAGACTAAGGGACCTCAATATGTACTAACTGGAGGAGAGGAGACAGCAGGGGGCCATGACTGAAACTTTCAAGTACCGCAAGGGCATAAACAAGGTGCAGATGAGTGACCTTTTCCAGTGTAGAAAAAGTACTAGAACAAGGGGGCACAATATGAAATTGGAAGGGAGTAGATTAGGAGGTAATGTGAGGATGTTTTTCTGCACAGAAAGGGTAGTCGACGCTTGCAATAGTCTGACACAGGAGGTAGTGGGGGCAAGCACAGTGGAGGGGTTTAAGCATGCCTAGGAGAGGCACAGGAGAATCTTGGGAGGGGAGGGAGTGATGAAAAGCTATTAATCACATAGGGTCAGTGTCCACTTACAATGTATATGACCTACGGGCATACTAGATGGGCCTAGTGATCCTTATCTGCCGACAACTTCTATGTTTCTAAGTTTCTCCCTCAGCCCATTTCAGGGAGGTCAGTTAAACAAAATAATTAAAGAATTTAGGGTTGAAGATGGCGAGGTACCTTGGGCATTACAGAGACAGTAAGTGACAGCGAAATAACTGACAAAAAAATGTCCAGTGACGAGCTTTAAACTGTGAAGCTTTGCAAAAAAGTTCATGACACAGTGTGTGTACCACATCCTGCCAACAGAATGATGGGCAATGGGTGACACTGTGAAGTAATAATGAGGGCCTGTAACCGAATGGTTGTTGAGGGATTTCTCTGGTGTCTCACTAGCAGTGAGTCAGTTTTTACTGTATGTAACAAATAGAATAAAGTATGGATTGATGAGTGTAATAGAAGATTACACACACCTGAGGGGTTTATGAATAGCATCTAACCCCGAGGGTGAAATTTACATACAGCGACCCATATTTTATTTTATATAATTGCTGGGTTTCGTTTTTTTGCCACAGCAATTATATAAAATAAAGTGAAGATGTAGCTGTGCAGCTGCCGACCGACCGGGTTTCGGCAGGGCGGTCAGATACAGCTGCTGGAAAGAAGGGATGTCTTTTTTTGGGGGGAGTTAGGCAATTTTAAATTGTTTAATGTGGCTCTTTTTTGTTTGTTTTTAAAGTTTTACTTACCGCCAAATCAGTGCGGCGGTCTGGTCTGTTGTCCTTTTTCACTTACAGCAATATGCAGAAGATCGACTGCTGGTGCTAACACATGCACAGCAGAAAGGAAACCCGGCACGTGTTTGTCGTAATAAACACACTTTTATTACGGCAAATTGCGCCATGGGTTTCCTATGGAAAGAAACGGAACCCATTAATTATAGTTGCATTAAAATCCAGCTTCTGCTCAGCATGAGTAATTTTGCATCTCGCACTGCTCTGTTGGTTGAATAATACTACTGTTCAGAGTCTGGAATGATAGTATTACGGGCTCTGAACGATAGTATAATGGGATTTCAGTTATAGTGTTATGGCATCTGTACTGTTGTATTATGGGATTTTTTAGATAGTATTATTTTAAGTATCCATATATTATAATATAATAATAACTGGGCTCCGTCTTTGCCTATAAGGAAACCCAGTTATAATTTGCCATTTTAGCCAGCTAGTTATAACAGCATTCATGCGCTGGGTCTCCCCAAAAGCCACCATGCACACTCAGTGAAAAAGCAGGGATACTGAATGAATACTTCTGCTCAATTATTCACAAAAGAAAAGGAGGAGGAGGTACCTAATCCAGTCAATAGAAGCACTCTAGATAGGGGGGTCGATACCAGTTCTTTCACAGAAGAAAGGGTTCTGAAAGAACTCCTAAAACTGAAGGTGAACAAAGCAATGGGGCCTGATGGGATTCACCCCAGAATTCTAAAAGAACTAAGGGGAGAGCTAGTGACACCACTGACTACCCTTTTTAGCAAATCATGGGAGGATGGTGTAGTACGGAATGACTGAAGGAAGGCAGATGTGATTCTCCTTCACAAAAGTGGGAGCAAAGCAGAGGCAGGAAACTACAGACCTGTTAGCTTGACCTCAGTGGTAGGGAAAATGATGGAATCACTTCTGAAAGAAAGAATTGTTGAGTACCTAGAGGCCATCAGGGCACAGGACCCAAGGCTGCATGGATTCACAGCAGGAAGGTAATGTCAGACAACTCTAATAGATTTCTTTGACTGGGTGACCAAAGTAGTAGACCAGGGAGGTGCTGTGGACATGGCCTACCTAGACTTTAGCAAGGCATTTGACACAGTCCCACACAAAAGATTAATAAAGAAATTAGCCAGCCTGGGAGTGGGTCCCAGGGTGGTAGCCTGGGTAAAAAATTGGCTGGACAACAGGACACAGTGGCAAATAGTAAACGGAGTCCACTCCGAAGAAAGGGGTTTACTAGTGGGGTACCACAGGGTTCAGTATTGGGTCCAGTCCTTTTTAATGTCTTTATAAGTGATATTGCAGAGGGACTGGAAGGAAAAGTATGCATATTTGCAGATGACATGGAGATCTGCAACAGGGTTGATACACAAGGGGGGTGTGGAAAGGATGAGAAGGGACTTAGCAAGGTTGGAGGAATGGTCAAAAGTACGGCAGCTTATATTCAATGCAAAGAAAAGCAAAGTAATGCACCTGGGAAACAAAAAACAAGGGGAAGAGTACACAATGGGGTGGGGGGCGGTAGTAACAACAACAAAAATGGAAAGGGACCTGGGGTAGTCATATCAGATTACCTAAAGGTAAACAAGCAATGTGAGAAGGCAGTAGGGATGACTGGGAGGATACTGGGATGTATAGGGAGAGGCAACATGAGCAGAAAACAGGAAGTTGTTATCCCTCTGTAACGATAGTTGGTGAGACCCCATCTGGAGTACTGTGTGCAATTCTGGAGACCCCATCTCTACAAGGACATAGACAGGATGGAGGCAGTCCAAAGGAGGGCAACTAAAATGGTGCAGGGTCAGCAACAGAAGCCATACAAAGACAGACTAAAGGAGCTTTATATGTATACCCTTGAGGAAAGAAGGGAGAGGGGGCAGCCTGCTCCATTCTGGTAAGAGATGGGATCTGCGGTGAGAAAACAGGGACCAGAAATTAAAACAAAGCCTGGGGACATGTGTAAAACTCAAATTTTGTATACACCCTTGGTGTAGAATACTATTATAAATCCTTCCAGTTTTGCTCTCGGTGTTTATGTAGCATCCCATATCTAGAGTGTGTATAAAATTCACATAATAACCAGCTTCCCCTTTTTCTCCATAGGGAAACCGTGGCGTAATTTACCATTATAAAGGAGTGTTTATAACGGCTAACACGAGCACGGTTTCCCTCGCTGTGTGCATCCTCATGCAGCAGTGCCACCACTCAAGACCGCTGACCACTTCCATCTCTCCCGAAACAGCACCACCACCGCCAGAAGAACTCGGTGGTAAGTTCTTTTTTTCCCTCCTACACAGTGAAAACCTCACAAACCAGGACAAAAACAAAATGTTTTAAAATATGCCGATTTAAATTGGCACCTGAGAAGCCACACTGCAGATGCACCAGAAGCTTTTTATTTTATATAATTGCTGAGGTGAAAAAGGGAAATCCAGCAATTATATAAAATAAAATATGGGTCGGATGTGTATCAAACTCGATTTTACACACATCCTCGTTGTGGGATGCTGTTCACAAACCCCTTGGGCTTTGCCCTCGGGATTTATGTAGCATCCCACAACTAGGGTGTGTGTTAAATATCGTTACACCCCCCGACCTATACTTTATTCTCTATATTATACACAGTTCTCCGGGCATTATTCTATATATTGTGCCCCTACTCAGGTTAACATTACAAAGGGGGGGGAGCAGCTTTGGGATGGGACTGCACTTGGTTGGCATGTTATAATTGTCACTTGTTCCCCCTTACATATACTGTAACACCAAACATTTTTCTCCTCTCGTGTCCACAACTCTTGTTTCAGAGCAGCATAGAGTGGGAGCATGCAGTGGCACATCCAAAAGGGAGTAGAGATCTCGTAGGTTGTACCAACTCTGGAACAGCTCAGCTGGGTGAAGGCAAGGCAGAGTGTTCTTCTTAGGTCCCCTACCCCTTTGCCAAGTCCCCACCCCCCAGTGGGGAGCACTGATAAACAGCTGAACAGCATCATTATCATGCCAGCTGCAGCAGCAGAAGCTGAATCAGGGGTGAACACTGGGTCACCAAGCCTTTATTTCAGGCAGCCATGTAATCCCGAGAAAATGGAAATTATCCCCCCCCCCCAAAAAAAAATGAGAAGGATGATGTTATACCATAAATCAGTCAGCAGTTTCTGAATAAACTAGTCAGGTTTTGCTGGACAAGTGTAGGGTCTCCAAGTTCAAGTGTGAGGGTGTCTTGCTGTTAAAAAAGAAGAACTCTTGAATGTCAAGCAACATCTACCAGTTTTGGAATCCCTCTTAGTTATACCCGCTTTGTTTGAATTAAATCATATTGGATTCAAACTCAATTGGAGGCGAGGACAGTATACCGTAAGAATAGCGAACCAATATGGGAGCTGTGTCAAAACAGAGACTCATATTGGGCAACATGCTCCTTGGCTACCCTGCAAGGGTAGAGAACCTACACAGATGTGAGGGTAGTGAATGGCGACATGAAGGGGGGGATAGCAAGGAGAAGGGGAGGGAGGGAGAAGTAAAGGATTTGGGGGGACTGGTGTGCCTGCTGCCGCTGAGATAGCTGTGTGGTAAGAGGGGGGATCAGCTCAGGGGCAATGTGAGGAAGTATTTTTTCATGGAGAGGGTGGTGGATGCATGGAACAGCCTTCATGAGGAGGTCGTGGAGTCAAAAATAGTGGGGGAATTCAAGAATGCATGGGACAGACATAAGGCAATTCTGGTGGGGGGGTAGGAAGAAGTAGGCTGTTGGTTAACTAGGATCTGCAGCTTATCCAATAGGTAGGGAAATGGACAGACTGGGTCGGCCAAGCGATCTTTATCTGCCGTCAAAGTCCATGTTTCTATGTGTGGAGGTGTGGGTGGCTAGCTCTGGTGCAGCAGGTACAGGGTTTGGAACCGGTGCGTGAAATGTTGACTCTGCTCATGGCTTTTTTTGCTTATATGGATTTTGCCCTCCTCGACATGCACCCCCTGGAGTTGAGAATCTATATTCAGGGGGTTAAAAGGGGGGTGTGTAGGGGCACAGCCCTCCTGCAAAAATGCTTTTTTATTTTCCAGATGTCAGGTCACTTGGAAGTGTATATTGCCTACTTGCTTTTCGGCTATCTACACTCACCATAATTGTGATCGCTATTTTGTGATTGCTATTATGACATGGAACCGTGAGGACTGTGAGGAGGTGTGGTGGCTGGAGGTTGGGTTTGGGAAGTGCTGACAGGGAGAGTGCTATTAGGACAATGAGAACTAGCAGGCACCCTGGGGCAAAATAGAACACAGAGAAAGGCCAGAAGTGTTTAGTTTCTACACCCAGGGTGTCCACCAGACCAAGTGGGCAGGTAGTCATGAGGCCTGCCACCTCTGCTCATCCTTTTTAGGCAATGTTATGCAATACCAGATTGATAAGGAACAAGACCGCCATTATAGAGATGTTATATCTGATTCCTCGGTCTAGCTGGCTTGCCTCATAGGACCTGGATGAGTACCAAAGCAGACTCTATGTTAGTAGCAGTCATCCAGGCTGGATTCTCCATGGTTCATTGCTTCTGGGAGAATCATGGGGTGGGGGGGCATCTGTTTTTAGGTCCGAGTTGAACTTGGTTGTACACCCAATGGTAGATGCCTTGTCATTCAAATGCATGGCCATGCATGGGGGTCCAGGTGCAGGTTTTAGAATCCACCTTATGTACAGGCCTCTGAGGCATGAGGATGGGGAGTTCTTTCAGTAAATCATGGACTTCATTACCAACAGGGTATTATAATTGCCCAGATGGTTAATTCTGGATGACTTCAATGCCTGGGTTGACGATGAACTCTTGCACTTTGGACAAGATTTCCTCTGGGTGATGGAGTCCCTGAGCCTTGCACAAATAGTTACTTCTGTGACTCAACAACAAGGTCATGCCTTGGATTTGGTATTTTCCTTGTGGCTTGAAGCAGAGGGTCTCAAGATTGATTCAGTTGGTTGCTTGGATCACTTCACAATCAAGTTCCCCTTCAGGGCCCTCCCTTATAGTCCACCCTCTATGGAGATGGTCCAGTAGTGCCCTTTAAGATGGTTTCAGCCAAAAAGATTTCAAGCAGTACTAGACATTTTGGGTGCAGTGGTGGCATGTGCTGTGGGGTCAGAGGAAGTGGTTGTGTCCTATAATAGGGCTATCATGGCATCCTCTGATCTTGTGGCACCCATCCATGTATGCCCCCTTGTCTCACACCATGGTTCATTGTGATACGATGATGAACTAAGGGAGATGAAGGTACGTCGGTGGTAAATGGAGTGTGTTGGAGATCCAGGGTCGAAGAAGACAGATTGGCTTTGAGTAGTCACTATGGTGAATACCAAAAAGAAATTACCCAGAAGAAGGCAGGTATTTGGTCTAAGTAGATTACTGCAGGGAAGAATCAACAAGCTCATCATTTCTGTACTTTAGACAGCTTACTCCATCTCACCTTTCTGGAGCCTGTGAGAGTTTTTCACCTGCTAAACACAAGGAGTTTGCTCATTTCCTTTTGGTCAAGGTGTCCTCCATTCAGCCTGTGATGGCAACCCAGCAAGGTTAATCTGATACACCAGCGATGCGCTCAGTTATCCTGGGGAGAGTTTAGACCACTTATGGTGAAGGAGGTGTTGGGTGATTTCAGAGCTATGACAGACTTGTTGTGAACTGGATCCAGGTCAGACACAATTACTAGTGGGTTGTGTAGGACGTCTGACCCGGTGTTCAAGGAGATTGTCCAGTGCTCCTTGACAGAGAGGGTTTTCCCAGCTGCATTGAAGGATGCACTGATGAGGCCCTTCCTGTAAAAAACATCTTTGGATCCAGACAACCTACCGAATTACCAACCAGTCTTTAATATGCCCTTTCTGGGCAAGGTTATTGAGAAAGCAGTTGCATCTCAGCTTGAGGCACAACTCATAACTTCTGACATCTATGAGCTTCTCCAGTCTGGATTTAGTGCTAAGAATAGCACTGAGACTTCACTGATCAGGGTGCATAATGACCTTCCCGGGGTGTGAGACAGAGGGGAATAGTCAAGTCTCATCCTCCCCAGTCTCTCCTGAGCCTTTAACACTGTAGACCATTGGCTGCTGTTGGATCGGCTGAGTGAATACGTAGGTCTCAATGGCTGAGTCATTACTTGTTTGAGTTCTGCCTAAGGGACAGGACACAGAAGGTGGTGTTGGAGAATTTCTCCTTGCTCCCAATGTCACCACCCTGTCACATTCCCCAGGCCTTGGTACTCTTGCCCATATTGTTTGCAGCATACATTCTGGGAGGGATCATTAAATGGTACGTCCTGCGATTTCACTGTTAGAGATGTTACTCAGCTGTTCCTGTCCTTTGCAGCTGGGACACCAGGTGCATCAATGTGCTTAATAAGTGCTTGACTAAGATCCAGGACTGGATGTCATAGAGCTGCTTGAGGTTCAACCCTGACAAGACTGAAGTGTTGGTGGTCAAACCAGGTCACAGAGGGAGAGTGGGGGCTGCCAGAAATGAGACCGGGCTTGGACTCGGCTCTTCAAGGTTTGTGGCTGTCACTAAGATAAGAAATCTGGGGGTTATTCTGGATGAAGAGCTGACATATGAGGCTGAAGTGTTGGCTATTGTCCGGAGTGGCCTTTACCATCTGAGACATATCAGCTGAATTAGATCCTTTATCCCCCCACCTCCCCTGGGGACATGGTGACATCGATATACACATTTGTGTACACTTGGTACCTCGGGTTCAAAGGTCATATGCTATGGCACCTGCAGTTGGTGCAGAACACAGCTACTAGGCTACTGGCCAGCATTTTAAGATGAGCACATGTCTCCGCAGTGTTGCGTGACCTACACTGGCTGCTGGATAAGTGGCATATCTCCATTAAAGTTGGTTCACTAACTTACAAGGCCATTTACGGTTTGGGTCCTGGTTATCTGTTAGACGATCCTGCATCCTTACCTGCCCTCATGCTCTGTTCACTCCACCTTGGTGGGCCTCTTAGCCATACTGAGGCCTGGTTAAAACCTTGGGTGACCAGGCTTTCGAGGTGGCTGTCCTGGTCTTATGGAAATCACTTTCGAGGGCTCTCAGAGAGGCCCCCACTGTGGAAGTCTTTAACAGGGGTCTGAAGGCCTTCCCGTTTATTCAAGCTTTTGGAAATGGATCCATCTTCCCCATTAGTCTCTTGTCAGCTGAATTTTATGAGTTTTTATGGATTCTAAATTGCTCTGTCTGATATATTTATTTATTTATTTATTTGTTATTTCTTTTTACCTCCTTAGCCACCTGTCATCGTATCTTCTTGGGGATTCCAGCCCCTGTCCGCCTCTGTCGCAACCAGCCCAGCACTCCACTCCTGCTAATTTACCCCCCCAGGAGGGCTGCAGGGAGCCCCCATCTCCCCACAGAACACGGATCCAGATGGGTGCCATGCAACCACGGAGAAACTCATGGATGGCCATCAAGCCACTCGAAACAGGTGCCATCCCACTTTTTTTTTTCAAGTTACTTCCTCCAGAGCCAAGGATGTGCAGTGATGCCAATGGAGGGGTGCATGCACACGTCCGCACACGCTCCCTCCAGACGTCTGCCCCTGCTCCTCCCCTGTGTACTGAGAAGTGTGTTATCCCCCAGCCTCTGCCAGTAGGCAATCCTGTGCCGACTGTCGTGGACCCCCCTCCTTGGTGAAGGACAGCAGTCTGACAGATGCTCAATCCTTCTTCTCCCCTGCCAACCCCCGGTGACCCGTGCTTGCTCCCGAACACCAGTTGCCGGCATAGTGTGAGGTGTGGCATCCAGCGCCTTAGCCCTCAGTGCCACTGGGCTGGCTGTAACTATCTGATTCATGATATTTATATGTTTTATTTATTGATTGACTGTTTTTCCTGAACTTTTTGTAAGGTGCCCAGGGCCTCCACAGAAGGGTGCTGATAAAAATAAAATCTACTACTAGCACTAATGTGAGAGTTTTAGAGATGTCTCCCCATTGATAGTCTGACTGTACTGTTGCATGCAGTTTTTATTAGATGTTCCTTTACTCGGTGATAAGTTATATGTCATACGAGCCATTGGAGGATCAAGCTAGGTTACCAGCCTGAAGGACTTTACCAGAGATGACGTAAGAGAGGATAATTTTTGTGACCAGGAAAGTTTCATCAAACAGAATCAAAATAAATGTAGCTATTTTGACTTCCCTACTAATTTCAGTGGGAATAAAACTGAGTTTGTGCACTATGTCTTTTCAAAGATATAGACTTTAAAACATCGATATAAGGAGGAAGGATCTAGTACCGACCTTCTCTGAAGAAAAAAGTCTGATCCGGTTGACACTACGGCACTGGCAGTAGCATGATGCACTTCTGGGGGGGAGGGTAACTAATGCTACTAGTGACGGGGTTGCACTCACTGCTCCCTAGACAGGCTGATGCTGCGTTAGGATGCTTGCATGTCAGGTGTCAAGGCTGCTTCTTACCCCATGTGGCAGGGCTGAGTGAGATGAGTGAGGACATAAGCCAGTCAGGGCACTGGTAGGACAGGAGGCGGTGTGAGTCAGGAGCTGGGGTCAGTAGACAGTAACCCAATGGTAGTTACTTTCCAAGGGACTGACAGCCAGAGATGTGAAGATAGGGCAAGCCAGTGGTAAAAATAGTATATCCAAAGCCAAAATGTAATTAAAAAAATATATTTTGTCCTCTCAAAAATACCAGACAGTCATCGGTTTGCCCTTACCTGTAGGCGCACATATGATTGTGTTATTTCCATGAAACACGGGTTCGGCGAGTTCCCACTGATACTTTCTCAGATTCAGAGCATGAGGCTGAACAACAACATCTCCTAAAAACAAGTCAGTGATTAACAAAGACACTGTTAGTCCTCCCGACAGCCAAACAAGTGAAGCAAATCACTGAACATCAAAATGGCAACTGCAAGGCTTACCCATGACCTCATCTGACTGGTAATTCGTGGTTTTCTGCAACATTCCCACAGCTAGAAAAATAAACACACAAAATATATACAATCTGAAAAAAATATGAGTTATATTAAAATTACAGGCAATCTGCACTGTGCTGGGATCTGATGTGCTATTGTCCACTTTCAGTATTGGGGTGCCATAAATGGTGACTACTCATTTCTCTGACTCCAACAGCTTCCCAGCCAAATGCCCTTTGGGGTAACCCTTACCTCAGTGTTTGCACACAGAGGTTCTTTGTCTTTTAAATCGTTTTTTATTTTAATGGGTTCACCACAACATAACCAAGGCACATTGTCTTAGGGTAGCTGGTCCATTCCACTGGGGTGTCAAACAGACAAGGCATACTGATGAGTCCTGGTAGGACGAAACACGTGTCTATATCATCTGTTAGCACCCTTTGCAAACTGCGTGAGAGGCCCTTTGGCACCATGCAATTCTGCTTAAAGTTGAACCAGCATAACATTCTGTGCTGAGTTGCATATGCAGCCCATGATGCTTTGCATTGTGTGGGCATGTGTGATTGTGTATTTTCTTGAAACTTGGCTTCTAAGCCAAATGCCTTTTGGGGTAACCCTTGCCTCAGTGTTTGCACACAGAGGTTCTTTGTCTTTTAATTAGTTTTTTTATTTTCATGGGTTCACTACAACATAACCAAGACACACTGTCTTAGGGTAGCTGGTTCATTCCACTGGGGTGTCAAACATACAAGGCATACTAATGAGGCCTGGTAGGACCCTTTGCAAACTGTGTGAGAGGCCTTTCCGCACCATGCAATTCTCCTTAAAGATGAACCAGCATAACATTCTGTGGTGAGTTGCATATGCAACCCATGATGCTTTGCATTGTGTGGGCATGTGTGATTGTGTATTTTCTTGAAACTTGGCTTCCGAGCCAAATGCTCTTTGGGGTAACCCTTGCCTCAGCATTTGCGCACAGAGGGTCTTTGTATTTTAAATAGCTTTTTATTTTAATGGGTTCACCACAACATAACCAAAGCACATTGTCTTAGGGTAGCTGGTTCATTCCACTGAGGTGTCAAACAGACAAGGCATACTGATAAGTCCTGGTAAGACGAAACACGTGTCCATGTCATCTGTTAGCATTCTTTGCAAACTGTGTGAGAGGCCTTTCGGCACCATGCAATTCTCCTTAAAGTTGAACCAGCATAACATTCTGTGCTGAGTTGCATATGTAGCCCATGATGCTTTGTATTGTGTGGGCATGTGTGATTGTATATTTTCTTGAAACTTGGCTTCCCAGCCAAATGCCCTTTGGGGGAACCCTTGCCTCAGTGTTTGCGCACAGAGGTTCTTTGTCTTATATATATATATGTACTGTGTATACATATATATATATATATATATATATAGAGAGAGAGAGAGAGAGATAGATAGATATTATCCTCACAGTTCTTAAGTATTTTCTTTGGCAAGCGAGATGTGTATGGGTTACGCAACAAAAATTGACATCTTCTATTGTAATACTTAGTAATGCACAGAAAGCACTGCAGGTGTGTCAGCAGAGAGATATCTCTCGCTTCTCTTGGGAAAAAGTTAGGCATTTATGGATACATTGTGACAAATGGCTATGTTAATTATTTACATGATGCATAATCATACAGTATTTCTCTGGACTAGGATGTAGATACACTGTGAATGTCCTTTTGAAGGAAGTACACTTCTATGCTGATTAATTTGTGTTTTTTCTAATTACCAATATGCTGTTATGTTTTCATATTAGTTCATTATTTGAACCTTTTTGCCTGTTTTTGTTGATACTTGTTTCTGTAATGTTTATTTTTGTTTTGTAATGGTCATGAAGTCCAATTTTCAATAAACATTCCCCTACTCTTTTTCAAGAAGTGCAGTGGGATCTTGTTTGCCTCCTTCACAGGTTGCACTCCCTGAGCATCCCTTTTGTTCCTTACCCTACCCTCCTGCACTTTTCCCATGTATCTGTTCCAGCTCCCCTTGAATCTACCCACTGATTCCACTGCCACCAGCTCTTCAGGGAGCGTATTCCAAGGTGCCACCACCCTTTCCATGAAGTAGTGTCACTCACCTCTCCTCTATACCTTCCCCCTACTAGTTTTTAGGCCATGGCCTCTCATGGTTCCTTCCACCTCCAATTTGAACAGTCCCTTACTGTTTACCCTATTCATCCCCCTTCAAGTATTTAAAGACCTCAGTCATATCCCCTTTGTTCCTTCTATCCTCCAGGGAGTACATGTTCAACTCTTGCAGTCTCTCTTCATAAGACTTATCCCCCAGATTGTGAATCATCTTTGATGCTCTCCTCTGGACTTTTTCCAGAAGAACAACATCCCTCCTCAAATAAGGGTGCCACAGCTGCACACAGTACTCCAGGTGCAGCATCAACAAGTAATTGCACAGGGGCAGCAGAACCTGCCTCTTTCTCGATGTCATCCCCCTAGCAACACATACAAGCATTCTATCTGCTTTTGCCACTGCCCTCCTGCACTGCTCCGAGTTGTTCATACTGGCATCCATTACCACTACCAGATCTTTTTCCCCATTGGAGACCATAAGCTTCCCCCCCAACCCCCAGATAGTAGTCATACACAGGATTCTTAACTCCTAAGTGTAGTACACTACACTCCCTGGCATTAAACCTCAGCTGCCAAGCATGTGACCACCTTCAAATGTCTCCAAGTCCTCCTGTAGTGTCCTTCTCCCCTACCTCATCTTCCACTGCCATTTCCAGTTTAGAATCATCAATGAAAAGGCTCAATCTACTCCTAACTCCCTCCCCACTGTCCTCTATGAATGCATTAAATAAGAGCGGGCTCAAGATTGACCCCTGAGGGACCCCACTGATTACCCTTCTTGGAGATGAGACCCCCCCACCAACCACTCTCTGCAGCAGCTCACTCGGCCAATTTCCAATCCATCCTGCTATTTTTCCACCACCCTTAAGCTCCTCAGCTTACTCAACAGTCTCCCATGTGGCACCAAGTCAAAAGCCTTGCTGAAGTCCAGGTATAGGACATCAACTGGCCTTCCACTGTCCGGTGATCTTGTCACCCAGTCGTAAAATTCAGCTAGGTTGGTTTGACATGATCACCCCCAGGTGAACCCATGTTGGCGTTCATCCTGAAGGCCATTTGTCTCCAGGAACTCCACCATCCTCTCCTTCAGGATGGTCTCTGAATGTTTCCCCACTACAGATGTCAGGCTGACCAGTCTGCAGTTTTCCGGCTCATCCCACAGTCCATTCTTGTGGAGGGGTACCACATGTGCCATCTTCCAGTCCAGCAGAACACAACCTGATTGGAGGGAGGAATTGAATAGTTCCTCCATAGAAGCAGCCAGGACATCTGCCAGTTCCTTCAGCACCCTGGGGTGCATTCCATCTGGGCCTGGAATCTCGTCAGTCCTCAGGAACTTGAGAGCCTCCCTCACCCTCCCTACTGGGATCTCATCATCTGTGAGTGCCTCCCCTCCTACAGCCCCAATTTTGCTTCCACCCTGTGAAATTGGCCCAGTTAGACTGAGCAGAAGTACTCTTTAAATACCTCTCTTGCTTTACAACCTGTTTATCTGACCTGCACCTTTCCTTCTTTTGGCACAGGGTCATAATGTCACATGACATTATGCCACATGGCAAAATCGCACTGCCAGTATGGCACGATTTTGCCATGCAGCATAACTCTCTTTTTAGTAGGGGCTCTGCCCCCCCACTGTTACGGAGGGGCTGCACCCCCCCCCCCAATAAATATTGTCAACTCCGGGGGAGGGGTTCAAGTCAGGGAGCACACAAAGTGTAAAAAAAAATAAAAGTTTCTGGGACTGGGAATCAAACCCAGTTCCAGAAGCACTGCCTGGGTTCCCTGCTGCTGTGGCTCAGTCCAGTGAGTCACAGCAGCTGCTCATCAGAGCCCACTCCCAGCAGAGGTCTTATCTTCTGCCTGGGAGAGTGTGAATGGTGTAATACCGCGTACAGCAGTATATGCGGTATTGTACCATTCGCTCAGAGGTACAGTGCTGTACCGGTTTAGCCATAATGTCGTACTCTATTAAGTGTGCAACATTATGACCTTCTTTCCCTAATGTATCTGAAAAAACCTTCTTTCCCTCTCTGATCCCTTGTGCCAACCTCAGCTCCTTGTCTGCCTTAGCTGATCTAACCACCCTACTCACTGCCTTGGAGATCCTAAGGTACTCCTCCCTGTCCTTTACTGTTTGAGAGTGCTTGTATCTACGGTAGGCCATTCTTTTTTCCCCCTGACCCCCCTCCTGCACTTTTCTGGTCCACCAACTGGCTTTTCTTGCCCTTGCATTTTTGTAGTAGGCCTTAGTGCAGGATTTCGTGGTCTCCAGAAAGCCCGTACTCAGAATTTCCCACCTACTTTCTGCGCTCATGTCTGGCCTAATCTCCTCTTAATAACCCTCAAGGATGGCAGCCATCCCCCTGAAGTCTGCCCCCCTGAAGTCCACCACAGTCATCTTAGTGTGGTTCCCTCCCCTCCCCAGGTCTAAGGTGGACCATAATGTGGAGTGATCACTCCCTGCCGATGGGTCATCCACTACAAGTTCTTCACCTGATCACGACAAGTCCAGGATGTGTCCCTCTCTCATCGGCTCTACCACCAGTTGAAACAGAAATTCATCCTGGAAGGTGTCCAGTACCCGTTCCTCCTTAGCCGATGATGATGTCATAGTATCCCAGTCAACCCCTGGCATATTAAAATCCCCAAGCACCACAGCTCTGCCCCTACCCCTCCTGCAGTGGGTTTTAAGGTCATCTACTAGTTCCTCATCCAGGTCCTCCGATTGCATAGGTGGTCTATATACAACCTCCAGATTGACCATCCTACCCTCAGGATCATGTAAAGTGACCCTTATCACCTCTATATTCCCTCCAATATCCTCCTCCTCCTCCCTGCTACACTTAATCCCATTCCTAATAAACAGTGCCACCCCCTCCTTTGCCAGCAGTTCTATCCTTCCTAAACGTGATATACCCTGGTAGACTCAGGTCCCACTCGTGATTCTGTGTGGTCCATGTCTCAGTGACTGCTGTCACATCCACCCCCCCTCGATCATCAATGCCTGTAAATCAGGCATCTTGTTCCCCAGGCTCCTCACATTTATCAGGACCACCCTCCACCAGGTACCCCTCTCCCTCCCCTTCCCTCCTTCCCTATCCCAGTACCTATGGCCTGGCAAGAGTTCATCTTCTCCTCCACTATCGCCGTTGGAGAGGGAGGCCTACGCCCTACCATGCTATGCTTGTCTGCCCATCCCACAAGTCCTAGCCCCTCTGCTACAAGTTTAAACCCCACCTAGTACCAATAAACTCTACCAGTTTATTCTTCAGGACCTCCTTTCCCACCTTACTCAGGTGAAATCTGTCCCCAGAATATAGCTCCTTGTTGTCCCAGGTAAATCCCCAGTCTCCTGCCAGCTCAAACCCCATAACCAGGCACCAGTCTCTCAACAATCCATTTATTTCTCCTAATTTTAGCTTTCATGCCACGCTTGCCTTTGGCACCAGCAGGATCTCCAAGAACGAGACCATGTTCACATCAGCTTGACAAATTCTGGTCAACTCTCTGAACCTCAGATGCACCTCCTTCATGCTGTTACCCTATAGATCATTAGTGCCCATGTGCACCATGATGTGAGGGGAACCCCTCATGTTTCCACACTAAAGAGTGCACTAGGTTCTTGGCCTTGTGCACATCCGTCATACCCGAAGCTCATAATACAGCTCCCTTCCTTCCCCTTCACCTTCTTCCCCATTTGATGCCCCTAATTATGGAATCCCCCATTACTAGGACCCTAGTCTCCTCCTTACTCCCGCATTGCAAGGTATCCCCAACTATCTTCTCCCTAACAGGTACCTCCCTCCTCCTTCCCCCATTTCCCATTATTCCCATGAATTGTCTGTTATTGCCCTCAATCCGCTCTCTACCCGGTGCCACCATTCTCTCATCACTGACCTTGCCCCCTTCCCATCATCAGTACCTGCTTGCCCATATAACTCCTGTGCAGCTACGTCAATTCCCATGTCTGAGTTGCCAAATCTATCCCCCTTACTGCTAACATCATCCCTTCCCCATTCAGTTACACACCCCTGTACCTTTACAGGTTCACACCCCCCACTCCCCATGACAGCATTTCTCCTGCCTCCATATTACCCCCACAAGTGATCCACTTTCCATCCCACTCTCGAGATACTCTACGACCCCCGATTGACTAATTTAACACTTTCCCCAGCTGCATCCCTCATTTCCCCAGCCAGCCCTCCCCACCCTTTTGCTCTTTTCCACTGGTCCTCCTGTCCATTCTTGTTAGCACCTTCCCAGTCCCCCTTGACCTCTCCTTCCCCTTGCTCCACCTGTCAGCCAAGTCCAGTACTACCAACCCTGGCCCCCCAATCCACCCTTCTTCCATCACTATCCCCTCCTCCCACCCTCCCCTTTCCTTCCAGTCTCCCCCTCAACTTGCTCACCCCACTCCCCAGTGCTCTCATCCAACCAGACTAATGAACTAACCTGCTCATCTGTTCCCTGCACAGATTACAAAGCAGAAAATCTATTTGACATGCTGATCCCCCTTCTTTCACCAGCTTTATCCCTGCACCTGCCGTATCCCTTCCCATTCTAGTTGCTCTCTGTGCTAAAGTCCCCCATTCCCTCCTCCTCATCCCTCGCACCATCTGACACCTACAGTCTCCCCTGCGGACTGGTGCTTTCCTCTCACTTGCCGCATCCCCTGCCACCATCACATTTCACTCAGCCCTACCCCACAAACTTGCAGTTTCGGTGCCATATTCCTCCAGTACCCCTCCTCTCATGCTTCACCTTTCCACCTCTACCCACAGCCTACTTTACTTCAGATGCCAAGTACAGTATTTTTTTATACACCAGGCAGCCCCCCAGCACCCACAGTGTGCTCATTAACACTTCCACCCTGCAGTCATTACACTCCCCAATCCTCCCTATACCCATTCTTCCCCCAATTTCTCCTTGCCTATGCGCTGTACTCCCCCATCCTTCTCTCCTGCCGTGGTGCTCAAGCCCTGAATGCATACCTCACCTATTCTCTGATCCCTCCCTTGTGCCTAGGCAATTAATCAGAATCTGCTGCTATTTTTTGGCTCCACAGTTTTACTAGATCATAAATGTAACAACTATTGTAAAATCAAGTATATCTAGGAGTTCTTTAGGTGGCCTTTGCTGTAAGTACCCTCTCAGTCAAGCAGAAAACAGCATTATTATGAAGTTATTCACACACAACCTTACAGCAGACCGATTTAGCAGTGTATGTGTGTGCTGCATTCTGATTGGCTCACCTGATTAACAGTGCAGCACCTACCCACAGACAGACATGCATTTTAATGCTATAATATCAAGTATATCTGGCAGTCATATAAGTGGCCTTTACCGTAAGTACCCTCTCAGTCAACCAGAATGCAATGCTATTATGAACAGTCACTGGAGGGCATGACAGGAGGCTGGTGAGAGGCAAGTAGAGATGTAAGTTTTATTTCGTGAAAAGGGAGCTGAAACTGTGGACAGACTGCCAGTGGGTGTGGTGGAGGAAGCTACCCTAAACATGGCTGGAACAATGCAAGGGGGCTCACAGTCCCAAGGGGAGGGGAAACAAGGGACTGAGGGGTGAGAGAGAGCAGGGGAAAGAGCAAGACAGTCCAGTAGTAGAGTAGATGGGGGGTGAGGTAGTATAGTATGGGCAGACTTGATGGATCCACAGACTCCTTCTGCCATCAGAGTCTATGCTTCTATGCTATTTCCCCCAAAAACCTTATTGCAAACCCAATCAGCAGTATGTGCTGCATTCTGATTGGCTCACCTGCACTGCAGCACCCACCCAAACTCTGTCCTGTATCTTGTAGATTTTAGAAAACAATGGAATAAAATAGCCACATCACTGAAAAATCCTGAAAAATACAATCAATATTAAAAAAAGATAGAACTACTGAAGGGGGGAGAGTAAGTGCAAGCATAGTTTTTGTAACTGCAAACAGTGAAGGCCACTACTAATGTTTAATGACTATGTCAGAGGGCTGGAGGTTGTGTTACCAGGCTGCAGAGTGTTTTCATGCAAATTGGGGCACCTGTCATCTGATGGGAGAATGTCCACTCTAAATATAAAAAAAAAAAAAATTGCAGGCCTTGGGATCAGCAGGATGTGAGTGTCAAGTAATCAGTGCTCACAAGATGGCCGGCACCATGAAGTAAGCAGGCTGCATGCCAGCGTGAGGGCATCTTCTCATGTAGCTCCCACTTTGTGGCTCATTAGAGAACACAAGGCCCAGTAAGATTAAATAGAACTCCTACCCAAAGGTCTACTTTGGCTAACATATTTCACATAATTGCTATTTGTACTGCTGCTTACTACAGCGAATACAGGGAAAGGCGAAGGGGAAAATATTTAACAAGGAAAGGCACACTAAGCCAAAGCTTGTTTCCAGGTGTGACCTGGGAGCACAAGGAAATTAAGTGACTTGCTTAGGGTCACACAGTATGCTGGTGGGGGCTGTGGGATTCAAACCATGGTCTCCAAGTTTGCAGCTCAGAGCCTTAGACCACTGTGCTATACTGCTTCCAATATTTACATCAGTACTGTATTTAGGCTGGACAGTTTATAAGTTTTTTTAGGCTGGACAGTTTATAAGTTATTTTTTTTGTCATATAGCTGTTTGCTTCCCATTGTCACCTACACTTGCCATCAGGCCCTCTTTGCTCCCAACCCTGTCAGCCTCTCCCCCACCATACTTACTGCCGGGGATCCACAAAAAGCAGAATCTAAGAGCATCGGGAGCCATCACACTCAGCAATGGGGAGACACAGGCATATTCTGCTTTTTGTCCCATCCTGACCCAGAACTGTGGGCTAGATGGTGGGTGCATGTGGGTGGAGAGGTTCATGCACTCCCAGAACCACAGCCCCCTCCAACCTCCCAACATATTATCAGTCTCCTGTACCTCTGCTCTTACACCCAGCCTCCACTGAGTGTCAGCCGAGAGTGAGAAATCTTGCCTCCCCAATCCAGGAGATGAGAACAACCCAGCGGCCACTATGATCATCTCCCAGTCATCCCCCCTGCCAACCCCCAGTGATATTGCCTCAACCCTCAATGCCACAGGGATGGCTAGTTTACAGTTTTAATGATGACTCCTGAATCCATATAGTAAAAGTTGAATGTATGTGATAATGTTATCCACCAGGGCAGACACCAACTCCAGAAGACAGAAGGATTGGTTAAGTCTGCTTGCTGGCTGTGGATAAGATTTCTGTAATTTTTGCTATTGTTTTTTAAACTACAGGAGAGAAGGATTAGTTAATGCCACTTGATGTTGAGGGAGTTAATGTATAGAGGATTTTTGTAAGTTTTAATGTTGTTTTATTTTTTTTTTTAATTTAGCTTAACGTTGAATTTAGCTTAAAGGTTTCTGTGGCTGGAGTGACTGTAAAGATTCTGTGGCTGGAGTGACTGCACAGGGCATGTCCGTATATGCCCACCCACATAGCCTTTAAATTCTGACTGAGCCATCAGACTACAGGAGAGAATGATTAGTTAAGTCTGCTTTCTGGCTGTGGAAAAGATTTCTGTAAGTTTTGCTACTGTTTTTTTAAACTACAGGAGAGAAGGATTAGTTAATTCTACTTGCTGTTGAGGGAGTTAATGTATAGAGGATTTTTGTAAGTTTTAATATTGTTTTATTTTATTTTTAATTTAGCTTAAAGTGGAATTTAGCTTAAAGGTTTCTGTAGCTGGAGTGACTGTAAAAGTTCTCCTACCCACTCTTTCCACCAGCCTTTCTTAAATACTGAAATACTACTGGGGAGGGGTTTGAAGGCTGTGAGGGAGGAGCTTGGGGAGCTGCAAACTGACCTGAGCCCTCAGAACAAGTCAGGAAGGAGGAAACAAGGAACAGCCATATGAGCTAATTCTTAAAGACATATAAATATATAAAATGTATGAGCAGATCTATAGTCCTTATGGGTAGGATTGCGGTTTCCAGTTAGTACTGTAGTTGGCTGTCGTATGCTGCATGTGCAGGCATTTAGGATTACAATTTCTGTTAAGAGGCTGGACTAGAATTAGTAATTCTACTTGCTGTAGGGAGAGTTGGTGTGGAAAGGCTGTATAGGTAGTCTGGACCATGGGTAGGATGTAGGGTGCAATGGTTGTGGGGCAGCAATGGAGATGAACATACTGTGGAGGCTGAGAGAGTGCCCAACATGCCACAGGCTAAGGATGCTTGAGGAAGAGGTTCAGTGGCTTGGCAGGGAGCTGGGGAGGTTGAAGGATGAGGGGAGGATTGTGTCAGTAGTAGGACTGGCATCTGATAGTATTGTGGGGGCACCACAGAGAAGAAACAGTGGGGCAAGGCAGGGGTCCGGGGGAAGGGGCACAGTAGACAGTAGACAGGAAGCCAGCTGATGAAGGCTGGACTGTAGTAGGACCTAGAAAAAGAGGAGCAGCAGTAGGCAGGAGGGAGGAGGAAACATTCAGTAAGGCAAAGGGGGCGTGGAACAGGTTTTCTGTACTAGCAACACATGGGAAAGAGGATGCAGGAGGAGATTGCAGAAGGGATAGTACTCACAAAGAGAAGGCAGAAAGGGGCATTACTAGTGGAGAGATTTAGTATGGCATGGCAGATGGAGGGATAATACTCAGAGAGGTGATGAGGGAGAGGAAAGTCGGCAGTCAAACAGGAGGAGGGGGAGGAGTCTTATTTGAGAAGGGCAGGGGGGAAAGACACTGGGACACATTGTAAAAGCACCATCTTGAGTGGCCCCAGAAATGAGAACCTGGGTGGGGGGTGGCAACGGGCACAAGGAAAGAGGAGTGAGGTGTACTGGTGTTGGGGGACTCCATACTCAAGAGGATCAGATGGGGCAGCAAGGAGGAGAGGCACAGTCAGATATGGGTGGAGTCTATACCAGGATTAAAGGCAGACAAGGCAGGACAGGCAATCCTAAGGAGCATAAGGAGAGGTAGGAGGAAACCACACATTGTGATACCTGTGGGGACAAATGACCTAGCGGAGGAAATGGTGGAGGTAACAAAGGAGAGGATTCAGGAAGTGGGAAGGTTGTGCAAGGAAACTGGGGAGTCTGTAGCATTCTCTGAGGTGCTCCCAGTACCCTGCACAAGCACAGTGAGAAAGGAGAGGATTAGGGAGTTGAACACATGGTTGGTAGAATAATGTCAAACTAAGGGATATGGGGTTGTGGGCGGCTGGGGCAGTACCTGGGATAATAACAATCTGCTTGCAAGGGATAGGCTGCACCTGAGTGGGGAGGGGAACGAGGTATTAATGTAAAGACTGGGGAGATATATTGCAACAAAGGTGGATTTAGGCTAGATGGGGGTGGCAAGTGGACAGCAGGTAGGCAGAGATCTGATAGAAAGGAGTCACAGCCTACCCCCCCCCCCAGGTTAGCAGGGAAGGACTCAGGATAGCCAAAAAAGGAGGGAGTGGAATGGAGGAAATGGAGGCCAATGAAGGGAAAGGGGCAGGATGGAGAGTGGTCTCACTGAATGCAAGAAGCTTAGGCAACAAATCAATTGAGCTACAGGCACTCTTACCAGTGTGGAGGGTGGATATTGTAGCTGTCACAGAAACATGGGCAACTGAGCACCAGGACTGGGATCTGGCAATCCCAGGATACAAATTATACAGGAAGGACCATAAGGAGGGGAGAGGGATGGGGTGGCAGTCTATGTGAGGGACAGGATCAAATGCACAAGGGATGAGGGGGAAAAAAGGAGAATGGAGGCAATCTCGCTGTAGCTCCTAGACTCAAGGGGTTGGAAACTGAGGTTTGGGATGGTATACTGGCCACCGTCCCAGTCTGAGGAGCATGACAGGGAATTAGCAGGACAAATCAGAAAGGTATGTAGAAAAGAGAAGGTGGTCATCGCGGGGGATTTCAACTCTCTGGGGGTTGACTGTAGCATTCCAGTCACCTCCAGTGCTAGGGAGCAAGTGCTCCTGGATGTGATCCAGGGGGGTCTCCTGACACAGTTGGTTAGTGTACCTACTAGGCTAAAGAACACTTTAGATTTGGCGTTGTTGAATGGGGAGGCAGTAAAGGAAATAAAGGTGGAGGACCCACTAGCCAACAGCGATCACCAAATGGTGTGATTTAATATCACAATGTGCGGGGAGCCAGAGAAATCAGTTACTCAGGTGGTAAACTTCAGACTGGGAGGATGCAGAAGTACTGAAAGGAAAACTGGAGAACATAAGGCAGGAGATGGATGCAGAGCAGAAATGGGATATTATTAAATGGGGGATTACAGAGGCAACAGAAGCCTGCACCAAGACACAGAGTAAGAAGAGCAGACCAAAAAAAACATGCTAGAGCAACAGCGAGGTAGTGGAGGTGGTGAGAGCAAAATGAGAGGTGCACCAGAGGTATATGAGGATGAGGAGGAAGTGGACAGGGAAGAGTATGCAAGATGGTCCAGGGAGGTGACCAGAAAAGTGAGAGGAGCCAAGGCCCAGAGGGAACTGAGATTAGCACAGGGAATTAACGGGGGGACTTTCAGATGCATCAGGGAGAAAAGGAAGTACAAAGAGACAACAGTGAGAATAAAAAGGGGTGAGGAGCGGACGGAAAAGCGGGAAGAGCAGGCAGAAGCATTGGATGAATACTTTTGCTCAGTGTTCATGGAAGAAAAGAGGAGACTGCTACCACCATGGGCTGGGAGGGTGGGGACAGAGGGAGAGGAGGCAACAGATGGAAGAATTGAGGCAAGTAGAGTCTAGGGACTGAGGGTAGACAAGGCACCAGAGCCGGATGGTATCCACCCTAGGGTGCTGAGGGAGATGGCAGAGCTGTTGGCAGAGCCACTGGTGGATCTGTACAGCACCTCACTGGAGTCAGGATGTGTGCCACTGGACTGAAGGAAGGCACATGTAGTGCCATTACACAAGAGCAGACCGAGGGATGAACCGGGTAATTATCATCTGGTAAATCTCACCTCCATAGTGTGCAAACTCATGGAAACAATATTAAAGGAAAGACTGGTGTCAAACCTGGAGGACAATGGCCTCTAGGATGTGAGGCAGCATGGGTTCATTTCAGGGAAGTCTTGTCAAACCAGCCTGATACAGTATTATGACTGGGTGACAGGTGAGCTGGATAAGGGTCATGTGGTGGATGTTCTTTACTTGGACTTCAGCAAGGTCTTTGATTCTGTGCCTCATGGGTGGATTGGGGGGAAACTAACTGGTGTAGGGGTAGATGCAAAAATGATGAACTGGATTACAAGCTGGCTGAGTGGGAGGCTGCAACAGGTTGTGGTGAGAGGGGAGCTCTCAACTCCAAGGCCGGTGATGAGTGGGGTGCCACAGGGCTCTGTGTTGGGGCCAGTATTGTTTGAGCTCTTCATATCAGACATTACACATGGGGTGGTGAGCAAGGTAAGTCTGTTCACTGACAACACCAAAATCAGAACAGTGGTGGATGGAGAGGAGGGATAGAAGCAGCTGCAGGGGGACCTAAGCAAGCTAGAGGAGTGGTCAGAGAGGTGGCAGCTGGGGTTCAAGGCAAAAAAGTGTAAGGTTATGCACTTTGGGGTGAAAAACCCAAGGAGACAATACTGGCTGGGGGGGCTTAAGCTGGGGTTCACTGAGGAGGAGGAGAAGGACCTAGGGGTAATGATAACAGGGACCATGAACAACATTGCCCAGTGCAGGAGAGAGGCTGCAAAAGCTAACAAAATGCTGGGGTGCATAGCGAGGGGGTTTCATCCAGGTGAAGAGAGGTGATCTTGCCCCTCTACAGGTTTCTGGTAAATCAGCACTTAGAGTAAAGTGTGCAGTTTTGGAGGCCATTCCTAAAGCATGATATCAGGCTACTAAAGGGGGTGCAAAGGAGGGCAACAAAGATGATATGTGGAATGGAGAGGAGAGACTATGACAGCAGGCTGGGAGACCTCAATATGTACACCCTGGAGGATAGAAGGGATGGGGGGATATGATAGAGACATTCAAGTATCTGAGGGGAATCAATAAGGATGGGGCAGATGGGGTCTTTACGTTAAGGAGGGGGAGGGTTGCCAAGGGGCATGGGCTAAGAATAGAGGGGGGGGAAGATTTAGGAAGGAAATGAGGAGACACTATTTCACAGAGAGGGTGGTAGCAAAATGGAATGCACTGCCAGAATGAGTGGAATCATGTAAATCTGTGAACAGCTGCAAAAGGGCATGGGGCAGGGAACAGGGAAGAGTGAGGGTGGGGGAGGTGGGGTGGCAGTGGGATGACAAAGCGGAGGGGAGTGGGGCAGCTGCAAATAAGGGGTGCTAGCTTCACACTCGAGCAAACTTAGATAGACCGGGTGGTCTGTTTCTGCTGGCACATTCGTATGTTAGTAGAAATTCTTTCAGAAAATTGACACTACCATGGGGGAATAAAAAGGAGCTGGCAATCCAGGTCACCGCCACAAGATATGGCCATACCCTCAAAACCTTTCAGTACCTCAAGGTGCACATTGTACATTAAAGGCCTGATTTATAAACCATGGCAACTCCAGCACCCCTGTGCTTTAGGCAACAGTGATGGACCACTAAGTACACTGGTGGAGCCAGCTCCACAAAAACTGAGCTTTCCTACTCTCTTAGCTGTCTTATTAACCATTGACCTGTCATTGACAAACCTACCCTCACTAGAGGGGCTGTGCTGCCTCGTTCACTCCTCACATTTAGACTAACTTGGATCAGAGGGATGTCAGCCTGGTGGGGACATCCCCATCATATGCTCTGGCATCTTATGACCCTTCGCCTCGCTGCCTTCACCTGCTCCCTTTGAATCTTCCATCAGCTCTTGCTGCTGCCATGTGATGTATATCCTATTGCAGCCCTGCATCCAATCTCCAAAATCCAGAGCTGCCACAGTCTGCAGGATGAATATGCTAAAAAGTGATAGCTACACACGAGGCTCTACTAAACTGAGAAAGATCACTCAAACACCACACTCAGCCAAAATTTAAAAACAACAGCAAAAGAGACATTCCGTAAAGTCAATTCAAAATGAAAAAGTCCCATATAAAGTAAATACTCCTGGCATTTGTCATGCACTCATCGGGGTGGGGGAGACAGGAAATGTCCAGGAAAAAAGCAGTATCTCCAGTTAAAGTCACTGGCCACCTTTCACACTATAACAGTACTGTTCAATTTATGTCTTTGGGCCCGATTCTCAAAGCTCCTGGAATGGTACAAGGGTCTTGTGCCACAATGAATGAGAGCATAGTGCTCTTGCACCAAAGATGCACCAGGAAGCGATTCCCAAGGCAGCCTGCAGCAACCCACAGGGATATTGGACTGTAGTTGCGACTGAGTGCGGTCTCCACCTTTGAGGACTGGAGTGACCAAGGCACTTTTCCAGACAGTGGAAATTGTGAGTATCCTAGGGGAAGAGATTAAAAAGTTTGGTCAATGGAATGGCGAGTTCATCGAGGACTAGGGTAAAGAGTTTCATGTCAAGCGTAATACTTCCTATCCTTGTTTTCCCTTGTACACACGTAACATAGCTGACTGTATCCTTTACAGAGACAGTTTTGAAGTAGAACTGGTCCCTTTGTGTGTTGTCATGTTTGGTTGAGATGGCTGTGGTTTTGTGCTCTGGAGGGAGAACTGCACTGAGGTTAATGAAGGCTGTGTTGAACGTGTTTGCTATCTTAGTGGGTCAGTATGATGAATCCATTTACACTGAGCATTGCTGGGGACGATTTGTCACTCCTGCCCATAAGGTCCTTTAGGAAATCCCAAAATGCCTTTTCCTTACCCCAGCAGTTAGTTTGCTGCTCCTTATAGAAATTGGCTTTTTCCAGTCTGATGTTCTTGGTGTACCTGTTCCTTGCTGCCCTGTACTCCTACCAATGTGCCTGCCTGCCAGATTTCTTGGCTTTGTGCCCTAGATTATCCCTGTCCCTCATTTGCTTGAGCAATGACAGTGTAACCCAGTTGGCAGAGTCCCCTCTAATGACTCTCTTTCTGAATGGGGCATATTTGTCTGCGATTGCATTGAACTCGGCTATGAAGTTGCCTAGAGCTGTGTCTATTTTAGGGGTGGAGTCCAGCTGGCTCCAGTTTAACTTGGCCAGGTGCACTTTGAAAGCATTCAGTGTCCCCTTTGTGGAATAACCTACTGAAGGTAATTTTGGGGGGTGACTGGTCAAGTTTGGTGGACTATTTGCTCACAGTAGGATAGTGGTCACTCAGGGATTCAGGCATCACAGTGACTACCTTTAGTCTGTCTCGGTGGGTAGTTAGAACCCAGTCTATGAGGGTATTTGTTCAAGTTTTGTCGTTAGTTCTGGTGCCTTCTGAGACAGTTTGGGTGAGGTACAGACAGTGAATGTGGTCCTTGAAACTGGAGCTTGATTTTGCAGCCCAGTTGATATTAAAGCCTCCTACTGCTATAGTTTCCCAGTTCTGACTCACTTATTTATAGTGCATGGTGAAAGCGTTGAGCCCACTGTGTTGCTTTCTGGGGGGAATGTATACTGTGATAAGGATTAGATTCTTCTTCGTATTCTGCAGTGGTATGTGTATGGCTAGACAATTTCTTCGGTAAATGCCATGCCATCTTTAACTTCTACCTAGACATCGACCAGACATGACAAAAGGGACTTCAGTTTAATGTCTCATCCAAAGGACAGCACCTCACCAGTGATGCACCCCTCTCTTACTGCACAAGATTGTTCATTATGTACTGTACATTACTCCAAATACCTTGTGTGGGGCTAGAACCCATGACCTTCTATCCTCCAGCCCCAGAGGTGAGCATGCTACTACTGAGTCACTAACACTATTTAAGATTGCCTTACAAAATCCAGTGGACCCACAGACCTTTCAGTGGACCACTTGGTATACTGATTTATATGTTACAGTACAGCAGGATGATCCACGCTAGAGTGGTAGCACTACCAAAGAACTCAGGACATCGGGAGGTCTGCCAGAAAGAGGAGGATCAAGTGTCAGAGGGACTGCTCTCCTCCTCTGGGAGAGGGAAGGATGTGGCATCTGGTGCTCACTTGACCCTTAGCAGAGGCTAGGGTAGATAGCCCAGGAACTGCATTAACACTGGGATGGGAGAAGAGATGGTTGCCAATATCCTATCCTGGCAAGAACACTTGCTGCACTCAGCCACTTCATCGCTGCCAGTAGATGTGTCCCATCTGAATCTGCTTTACTGCTCCTTCCTGAACTGTGCTGCTTAGGCTGACTGCTGCATGAATTGTATGTTGCTTTATACCTACATTATTCTGGGATGCTAATTGTGCCTGTGGTGTTTGAAGTACCTGCAGCTGTGAGAGGGCTCGGCAGTGAGCCAATCAAGAACAGGAACACCTCAGTGGGAGGGGAGACAGCTCCTTAAAACTGTGCTGCAACACAGTGTGAGCATTGTGCACGAGTGTGAGTGGCATGAGTGCCACTTCTAGGAGAAAAGCAAAGTACTGTCTCAGCGTGTCCAGCAAATGGGATATTTTAATAAGTTAACATATTATATCGAGAGTAGTTTACCCTAATGATAGTATGGTTTATTTTATGCTGCTTGTTTTTATACAAATTTTTATAACGAGGGGACAGAAGTTAATATTGTTCTCTGCTTTTTTATGTTTTGTATTATTTGATTGTGGTCTGATGTATGTACTAAATGTCTTGAATGAAACAAGATCTTTTGGTAAGTTGGAGGAAAACTTTTATTACTCCAACTTAATAACAGCTTCAGCAATGCCAGATTTATTAAAGTGTTTTGGTAGCTTAAAGAAAGAAAAAGGCAGTCTACAACATGGGAAACGGTTTATATCCTATAATTAAAATGCCATTAACTCATATTTCTGTGTTATCAATCTCGGCCTGGCTAATACTGTTATTGTCTGGGAAAGTTGAAACAAATTTGGGTTGCATGTCTTATGCTAGAGCACCAAGTAGAAATACTGTATCTGGACAAAGGAGGGGCTAAGATTTGCCTATTTACATACTCGGAACCTAGTATCAAAAAACATGAGATTGAGGCCTGGATAGTTCAGCATGACCCAGATATACTTAGCCTGACTGAGACTTGGCTTAAACCACATAACAAATATAATTTGTATGCTATGAATGGATATAAGATGTATAAGAAAGATTGTCCTGGAAAGAAAAAGGAGAGGTATTCTACTGTATTATAAAGAACATTTGCAATTGAGGGAAGTAATTCCAGTCTTCAGCTCATGTACTGTTAGTGAATGGTTGCTATTAGTTATTTTGTGGTGGCTGCTATAAATTGAAATTCTGTACATTATGCAACCCCCCCCCCCAAAGGCAGGTAGACATGGGTTAAAGGATTTTGTTTTTTACCATGGCTCCTTGCAAAATAAGGGTGATATACTGATCCTGGGGGATTTTAACATTGCTTGGAACCCTGCAGCAAATACTGAAATTGAATCCCAAAACAGGAACCAAAACAAAAAAGCAAAAATGAAATAAAAAAAAACTTCTGATCATAGGAGACTCCATGATTCAGGGAGTTGATACCCATCTCCAGTCAGGGATAATGCTCAGATGTCTCCCAGGTACATCAGCATGGAGACACTGACGAAATTACTAAAATTGTTCAGGAAGCAGGAGAAAACATTGATGTCCTGGTACACATAGGGACTAATGATCTCGCCAGCCAGTCAGTTGTGGAGACCAAGGAACACCTGACCAGGCTGGGTGACAAACTATTGTCCATTTCATCCGGCATCTCCTTCTCTGAGATCCTGCCAGTCTGGGAGAGGGGGGCAGATGGACAGAAGGACAGAGAAAGGGAGATAGGGGAGCTAAACATGTGGCTCAAAGGATGGTGCCAGGAAAAAGGACACAAATTTGTAGGGAACGGACAACAGTTTTGGGAGCGAAAGTTCTTTACATTTGATTGACTGCATCTGACTAAGGAGGGAGTCAGTGCATTGGGGCAGAAGTTTGATGTCTTTGCAGAATATTTAAACTAGCAAATGGGGAGGGGGTGCAGCACCCCATATGTCAAAGGGGAAAAACACCCCTTCCCCCTCAGCTAGTGGTCAAAAAGGAGTTCAGCATGTTTGCAGTTCATTTGCATCACCAGGTAAGGAAAAAGGGTCTGTTTCCCTATACAATGCACAAGAGAAATGCCAAACCTCACCCAACAACTAACACACCAAAATCTGGCCAATGGAAAATCATATACAGAATGTGTAGTCTGGGAAACAAGATCCCAGACCGAGGCAATAATGACAGAGGCTAAACTGGACATAGTAGCAATTAGTGAGACATGGTTTATCAGTAACCACACTTGGGAGACTTCAGTACCTGGCTATGTACTGTTCAGAAGAGAGCGAGGTGCAAAAAGGGAGGGGGGTGGAGTGACCCTGTATGTCAATGAAAATATCAAAGCTACAGAAATTCAGAATACACATAAGGAGCCAGAAGAACTGTAGGTCACCCTGGAAACAGGAAATAGGACAGCCATACAAACTGGGGCTGTCAATAGACCCCCAAACCAGGGGGAGGACATAGACACATTACTATTAGAAGATATACAAAACATGACAGCTAAAGGGGTGGTTCTGATAATGGGAGACTTCAACATGCCAGATACAGATTGGTCAATACCAGCAGAAACATCTTCCAGAACTAGACACATGGTGGATTCCCTGCAGGGGATGGCTTCAAACAACTGGTACAACAACCCACAAGAGATAGGGCTATCCTAGATCTAGTACTGTCTAACGGGGAAAGGATCACAGATTTCCAGGTAGAAGGTCACCTGGTTCAATTTGGCCACTAGAACTAAATCATCCCATTCCAAGGCAAAAATATGGGACTTCAGAGAAGCTGACTTTGATAAGATGGCCAACAGAGTTAAGCTAGCCCTGGCAAAAAGAAATACAGGTGAGGGGGTACAGGCAAAGTGGGCAAGCATTAAGGATGCAATACTTGAAGCAACATCCCATTGTGTTAGAGAGAAAAGGAAGTGCAAAAGAAGAAGGAAACCACTTTGGTTCTTAAAAACAGTAGCAGAAAAGATCAGAGCCAAAAGGCAGGCCTTCAGGAAATATAAGGGAACTCAGTGGGATGAAGATAGGGAGGCATACCAAACTTTCCTAAGGGAAGCAGGGAAGGCAGTGAGGTAGGCAAATGCCCAAACCGAGGAAACACTAGCACAAACAGTAAAAGAAGGTGACAAGACTTTCTATAGATACATTAGTGAAAGGAGAAAGTCCAGAGGGGGTATTGCTAAAATCAAAGGAGATAAGGGGGTGTGTGAGGAGGAGGAGGACCACGTAAAAGCATCTATCCTAAATAGCAACTTCTGCTCAGTATTTACTGAAGAGAAGGTAGGGCGGGGCCCACAGCTCAGCACCATGGACACAGGGGGAAGGGAGGTGTGCGGTAGTCCCTTCACGAAAGAAAGGGTCCTAAAAGAGCTCGATAAGCTCAGGGTGGACAAGGCAATGGGACCTGATGGCATACATTCCAGGGTACTAAAGGAGCTAAGGTTGGAACTAGCAGAGCCATTATCAAAACTGTTTAGTGAGTCTCTGAGCACAGGAGAGGTTTCAGAAGACTGGAGAAGGGCTCTTGTGATCCCGCTCCACAAGAGTGGTAGCAGGGAGGAGGCAGGGAACTACAGACCAGTCAGTCTTACCTCAGTAGTGGGCAAGATTATAAAGGTGCTTCTTAAGGAAAGGAATCCATGGGAGCACAGGATCCAAGAAAGCATGGGTTTACAAAAGGAAGGTCCTGTCAAACTAATCTCATAGATTTCTTTGACTGGGTAACCAGAGTGGTGGACCAAGGAGGAGCAGTTGATGTTGCCTACCTTGACTTCAGCAAAGCTTTTGATACTGTTCCACACAGAAGATTGATTAATAAGCTAGGTAGGTTCAGGGTGGGTCAGAAGTTGGTCAGCTGAGTGGCAAACTGGTTGACAGACAGAAAATAGAGAGTGGTGGTAAACAGTATACAGTCAGAAGAGATGCAAGTCACAAGTGGGGTACCTCAGGGATCAGTCCTGGGGTCAATCCTCTTCAATATTTTCATCAGTGACCTTGCAGATGGACTGGAGGGTAAGGTTTGTCTGTTTGCAGATGACACCAAGATCTGCAACAGAGTAGATGACCCAGATGGGGTGGGCAGAATGAGAAGAGATCTGGATAAACTGGCAAAATGGTCGGAAGAGTGGCAACTGGTGTTTAATGCAAAGAAGTGCAAGATCATGCACACAGGGAAGAGAAACCCTGAAGCCACCTATAGGCTGGTGGGGAGTTGCTGGCAGTCACAAGGGAAGAAAGAGACTTGGGCATCATCATCACCGATGACCTGAAATCATCCAAGCAGATGACTAAAGCAGTAGGTAAGGCTAGGGGGATGTTGGGGTGTATTAGTAGAGGTATCACAAGTCAGAAGAGGGAGGCAATAATCCCTCTTTACAAGACACTGGTTAGGCCCCATCTGGAGTACTGTGTGCAGTACTAGAGGCCACACCTTCACAAGGACATTAACCAAACTGAGGCAGTCCAGAGAAGGGCAGCCAAAATGGTGCTGGGACTGCATCAGAAAACATATGAGGACAGATTAACAGAGCTCAATATGTATACCCTAGAGCAAAGGAGGGAGAGAGGTGATATGATCGAAACATTCAAACACATTAAGAGCATTAACAAGGTGAAAGAGTCTAACATGTTTCAATATAAGAAAAATAGCAGGACAAGAGGACTCCGCATGAGATTAGAGAGAGGCCGATTAAGGGGTAATGTGAGGAAGTTCTTTTTTCACAGAAAGGGTGGTGGATGCATGAAATGGCCTACCTCAGAAAGTAGTGGATATGAATACAGTGCAGGGCTTCAAACAGGCATGGGATAGGCATAAGGGAGCAATATAGATGAGTATGAATAGCTAGGCCATTGACAGAGCAAAGGCCAATGGCACATTCATAAGGTAGAAAAAGAAATGGGAAGACTTGATGGGTCTTGCAGTCCTTATCCACTGTCAACTTCTATGTTCCTATGTTACTATGTTTCTATGAATCCCTCATTACAAATGTTGGCTTATCCCAGCCAATTAATTCATACACAAGATTAAATAATATTAGTGGTAACCACACAATTTTGGAATGGCTGCTTATAAATAATCCAACTAGGGTTAGAAGGTTTGGTACACTACCTGATGTAGTGAATGAACATTTGGGTATATTTTGTACATGGAGGTGCAAATGAGTTAAACCACCAGCTAGATTTATAACGTTTAGAAAATTCAGTAGTGTCATTCCTGAGGGATTATCAAGAGATTTACAGTTCATAGACTAGTCATTTCTGGAAACAAATTCCTGACACAGATGCAGCTGTTGATTACTTTACTATATCTCTTTAGGAGCTACAAGACAAATATATTTCAAAAACTAAATGAAGGGTAAGAGGTACAGTTAGTAGGCGGATCTCCCCTGATTTATGTGATCTAATGAAAAGGCACAATAACGCCTGGAACAGTTATAAATTGTCCAACACAGAAGCTGCTTTAAATACACATAGAAGATTGAGAAATGAATGTAAGGCTAAACTTAGAAACTAAAGTCTGATTATTATCAGAACCAACAACATAAAACCTAGGAATCCACAAAAGTTTGGGAGTCCATAAAATTTCTGATTGATACTGAAATTAATCAAATTGAAAATATTATGTGCAACAAAGGTGACACAATAAGTGACCCTAGTAATAGGAGAAACATTTCTAAATAAGTTTATAGATTTAACAAAATTCACCAAAGAGTTTGATTCTATGCATATTAAACAGGACTGCCAGGTTAAAAACGATAAAGCAAAAAACCCACCATTTTATTTTTGTATGATTAAGGCACCCCAAGTGTTAAAACTTTTGAAACCGATTTCCATTAATAAAGTTATGGTGGATATTGTTTGGAGTCACGATTCCTTAAAATGGTTGCTTTGCATATCTATTGGCCACTAACAAAAATACTTAATTTATCATTAATTACAGGTCAATTTCCTAATACTTGGAAGGAAATGATAATTACCCCAATTTATAAGAGGGTTGTACCAGTGACATGGATAATTATGGGCCAGTATCCCTGTTTCCTTCTTTAGGTACACTGCTGGAGAAAATTGAAAACCAACAGCTTACTGATCATTTATAGTTTAGTAGTCTCAGTCTCCCTGAGCAGCATGGTTTTGTAAGTATCGTGGCATGGGCACTGCCTTGGCCAGGTTCGTGGACCATATCAGTGGGGCAATGGATGGATTGAACTCACTGGTGCTGTGTTCATGGACCTGTCCAAGGTATTTTGACCCAGCAAACCATTCCCTGCTGCTCAGGAGGCTGGAGAACCTTGTGTAACAGAATTTCCTAGAGATTGGTTCAGAAGATATTTAACTAACAGGCCACTGTGGGTGAATATGGGGGGGGGGGAATTACTGGTAGCAAAAAATTGAGTTAGGTGTGCCCCAGGGATCTCTCCTTTTGTTTTCATTATTTGTGGATGAGCTACCGGCATGAATACTAAATACAAATGCATTGATGTATGCTGATAATATCATACTGTATAACAGCTCCACCTCTGTAGTGACACGGACCCAACAGCTGAATAATGATTTCCTTGAGTTGGATACATGGCTAAAAAAATTAAAAATTTGTTATTAAACAGTAAAAAAACTAAAAGTATGCTTTCTGGATCAAAACCAAAATTAGTAAATAATCCACTTTTAATTATATCTGATTCAAATGGTGTATTACTTGAATAAGTAAATCAGTTTAAGTACTTGGGTATAACACTGGACCCTAACTTAACTTTTTCTGGACACAGTAAACAAACTTGTAAACAGATGAATCAGAAGTTGGGAGTACTTTTCAGATTTCAGAATAGTCTAACTTTACAGGCTAGAACAACTATTGCCAGATGTTTTCTTTTAGTGATTATGAAGTACAGTTCTTTTCTTTTTTCAAATTTCACTAAAGCTGATTTGTCAGTTCTGACTTCTACATTCCACAGCATATGTAGATACGTACTTAAAGCATCTTACCAAACTCATCATTGTTTATTGTATTAACAAAGTGATTCGCTTCCCCCAAAATTAAGTACTTTCTATAACTTCTATGTTTAACAGATAATGTTATGAAACAAAAGAATGATTCCCCTCTACATTGTTATTAGGGAAATTGATAGGTCTTTAATATCATCTACAGTTGACAAGTTAGTGGCTCTAGAAATGAAAACTAAAATGGAGAACCCTTATTCTCTGCTACGACAGCGAAACATTGGACTACTACCAGTAACTTTTCTGGAGACATTAGTCATGCTGTTTTTAAATTAAGGTTGAAACAACGCTATATGAGGAAAGTGAAATATGATTGTTTTTGATATAATTGTAGTGTGTATCGTTGATGCTGTAGTGATGTATTGTAGTGTATTGTTATAGATGTTCTTTGTTTATTTGTATAACTGTAACATCTTGACTATTTGGCCCCTGGTCATGCATGTGCAGGGCTGGCAAGCTGGCATTGTGCATCTGCCCTCCTAGGAGACCATACAGGAGGGGGCAACACCAGGACAGCTAGCATGACAGACCTGACCCTCTGCAGGCCCCCCACCCAGTGACATGGTGTGCCTCCAATGAGGATCTGTTTCCTGGCCCCTTGGCGGCACCACCATGGGGGGAGGGATTGAATGGTTAGTCCATTTGAAGCTGGGGAGATGGGGCAGTGGGGGGGGTTGGTGACTGACGAGGGGGGGGCTGGCCTGATGAAGAAATAAACAACTGCAAAAAAATTAAAAATTACAGTATAGTACCTACTCTGGTACTAGCCAGCAGAACTAGCTAATGGAAACTTGTACTGACTGGCCTGATAGAAAATCTGCCAGTATTTAGCCAGTGGGTCAGTGCCAGCATTAACTTCTTATAAGGCTTACCAGACAGGATTAGCCCAAAGATAGTCCCCCAGTTAGGAAGAGGCACAATACCTCGAAATTTGGGGCAGTTTGTTAGTGAAGTGTGCCATGGCATTTCAGTTTGTCTGACTTCTATCTTGGCTTCTATCAGCTCTGCATTTTTGGTATTCACCTTTTATTTGGTATTTGTACAATACTGACAACTGTAAGTCTGGGTTTGATGAACTCTATTTTCATGTTATTGTGGATAAATCAGCTCTTTTACTGGGAACTTATTTTTTTTCTTTTTTTTATTTGGTTGTTTAAGCAGGTATTCCAGTTATATCAGCCATTTCAAACTGAAGTGGGAATCAGTTCTGAGACACTGGTCGAAAACTCAATAAAATAAAAGCAATAAGAATGAAAGAACAATGAAATTTACCTGGCAGAGGTCTCCATAGATCAATTAAAGACCTTTCATAATTGCCATCCTCTAAAGCAAACAAAAATTCCTTAGGCCAGTTTTCTTTGTCCGATCTCAGTAGGCATTCAATCAGTTTTCTGCACCAGCTATGTTACCCTTCTGTTGGTAATCTGCAACAAACAACAGTTTATGTAAGCTCTCATACAGCCAAAAAAGGCAACAAACTAATGATTACTGAGATTTATCACGTCTTCTGCAATGTTGTTTGAGTGAACTGTTATGTTCCTTACTGGAATCTATTGTCTGTGATAAAAGGTCGAAAAGAGAATAGGGAAGTGTAAGACAGCAGTATGTAACAGAGCAATGGAGAAGTATGCAAGAGACCATAACGTGGGTTGGAAAAAGGCACACCAATTGGTCAAAGAGTGGTAATCGTTGATTAAATCTCCTGTTTAATCAACAGTTGCTGTGCCAGGACTACTTCATTGAAAAAGGCTTTGTCCATCTCCCTTGAGAAATACCCTCCACAGAGACACAGAACAGAGAGATATCCCAAGCATTTTCAGATCAAAGAAAAAGCAGCCGATGATTTCACATCTGTGAGCAGGAAACAAAACAGCAGTGCTATAATGGAGGTCTGTTTTTCTTTTTGGCAATGTTACTATCAATCAGTGGCTAAATGGCAATTTCCGGATGGTGAACCTCCCAGAAAGAGGTTCACTGAACGTTAAGTGTTTCCTTTGTTACTTTAAACAAGGTTTATGTTACCTGAATGTGAAATTTTTCTTAACTTGTGTGAGGGTGAGTCCTGAAATGATTTCTGACATGTGTACATTCATAAAATAATAACATATGCCTGAATCACTTTACTGTGATTTTACAGCACAGTGTGCTTCTCCTGTCTGTCTGTCTCTCTCTCTCTCTCTGTCTCTCTGCCTCTCTCTTTTCTCTCTCCTCTCTTTCTCTCCTCTCTCTCTCTCTCTCTCTCTCTCTCCCCCTCTTCCTGCCTCATAGCTTACTTTGTGTTTTTGTTGGAGAGAGAGAGAGAAAGAGAGAAAGAGAGACAACATAAACTCTCTGTGGCTGAACTTCACAGCAAGTGACTTATGCATATGTTATTTATTTAATGAACATACAAATATCAGAAATCATTTCAGGACTCTGTAATTTGTATGTTCATAAACTATATAACATATGCATGAGTTCTATGGATTATTTTTCAAGTTGGCAGGATACACTAAAATTTTCCCTAGTCAAAGAGCAAAAAAACACCTTTGTGGATTTTTTTTAAACATAACCTATAAGTGCATTAACCCACTCCACGGTATGGGGTTATAGGGATCTAATGCACACATCGGGTGCTTTGAGCGCACTCAGCCTGTGGCCTCATGCCTCACAACACACCCAAGGCATGCATTAAATCCCTATAACCTATACTCTGTCATGGGTTATTGGTCACATATTGTACCTGTCAAACAGGATCTGATAGCCTCTGTGAGTTGTCGCTACTGAAGTTAGAGAAGCACTACATTGGTGACGCTGGACAAAAAGAAAACCAAGTACTGGTATAATTTGGAAATTTAAAACTTGTAGAGTTTTTTTTTTGTATTTTTATTTATTTTACTAGGAATACACTCCAGTGAGCAGTACTAATTTGTAAGGAGGTCCTGGTTAGGACAGGAAGCATTAAAGCAGACAAGAGAGCAACAACATAATACAGGGATTAATTAAAAACTGATACAGCATTTTGGAACACAAACCAACAAGTAGGATCTAATTCTAGAAAGAAAGTTATACAAAGGCAAGAAGGAAAAATAAGGCCTACAGTGATGAGTACAAGTGCAGTTTTAACCAATTAGCAAAAACATTTAAAGGTTAATTTAATGGAATCCACATTTGTCTACACAGAAGCAATCAAGCAATACTTTGAAAGACAAGCATTTGTCAATGCTGAATGTTTGCTTGCTGGCATTGGCACTGGTAGTGTAGGAGTTACAGAACTGCATAATAGGAATGGCAGTGAAGTATTGAACTGCAGCCAACCCCACCACCACCCTGCAGAGACTGGACAGGCCCTGGGCTGTGTCTTTGAGTCATCAGGGCATAACGCCATGCCATTCCTCCACACCCTACCTGCAGACACCAACACGTGTCACAGTGTGCTTTGGAGTCTTTGGGCCTTATACTCACCCCATTCCATAAGAAATACAGTGAGATGGGTGCAGTAAAGGAGAATGGGGTGAACTTTGGGGCCAAATAGTCCAAGGCACACCTCAATGCCTGTCACTGGCTGCAGGGTGTGGGTGGGGGTGAAATGGCAGGAGTATTACAGGCGACAATCCCAAGTCACACCCCTCATGCCTATCAGTCTCTACAGGGTGGGGCGTTACGGTCGGAAACCCTAACATCTCAGGCGTTCACTGGTATTTTCACTCCAAATTTTAGACATGTTTATTTTGTGATCCCCACCTCATGAACAGTGGCAATATCAGTTTGTTAGCAGAAAGTTGATTTTGCACAGCGACTATGCCATTTAGCACCACTGGTGCGAAACACATTTCAAACAGGATGTGAAAAATGGCAGCTGTTCTGTTCATGGGGAAGTGTAAAACATGGCAATGTTGAAAATCTAGAGTGAAAATATTAAAAAACTGGTGAGATCACGCGCGTGCATAGAAACTGCACAACACACACCCATAATGTAATTAATGTAAGGAATTTTTACAGCAGATTGTCAACACAGGCATTTTGGGACCTCCGCTTATAAACAGTGTCACTGTGATTTTCTTACTCTGTCCTGAACACTGATTTCCCACAGTGACCACGCATTTCTGTGTCAAAGTGCAAAACACATTTCAGCCAGCGTGTGAAAAATGACAGCTGTACTGTTCATAAGGAGATGTTGAAAATTGCAGTGTTGACAATCTGGACTGAAAACATTACAAATTTGTGAACCTACAAGGGTGAGTGGAAACTGCACAATGCGCTCTAACACAGTCATTTTATGGACTTTTGTCACCAAATTTTCAACATAGCCATTTTAAGACCTCTGCTCGTGAACAGTGTCACTGTGATTTTCTTACTCTGTCCTGAACACTGATTTCCCACAGTGACCAAGCATTTCTGTGTCAGAAGTGCAAAAACACATTTCAGCCAGCGTGTGAAAAATGACAGCTGTACTGTTCATAAGGAGATGTTGAAAAATTGCAGTGTTGACAATCTGGACTGAAAACATTACAAATTTGTGAACCTACAAGGGTGAGTGGAAACTGCGCAATGCACGCTCCTAACACAGTTATTTTATGGACTTTTGTCACCAAATTTTCAACATAGCCATTTTAAGACCTCTGCTCATGAACAGTGTCACTGTGATTTTCTTAATCTGTCCTGAACATTGATTTGCTTTCGACAGCGCCATTGTCCGCTACATGCATGGAAACACATTTTGGGCACGATGTGAAAAATTACAGCTGTACTGCTCATAAGGAGGTGTGGTAAAATGGAAATGTTGAAAATCTGAGGAAAATATTAAAATTTGCGAACTTACAAGTGTGCGAGGAACTGTAAAATACACCAGTATAATTGTCATTTTTGGGAATTTTTTCACCAAATTTTCAACATAGGGTTTTTAGGGCCTACCTCTTAAATGGTGACACTGTCATTTCATAAATCGGTCCCAAAGGTGGTTCTGCACAGTGACAGCAAAATCACCTTGCAGGACTGAATAACAAAATGACAGTGCCAGAATTCATGGTGGGGTCTCAAGAAACCATGTTGTGGTGGTGAAAAAGTCCCAAAAATACCTGAGATATGCATCAAAGTTGAAAAACCCTATTTATTCCATTATACAGCTTACGGCATTTCCTCAGTTCATGGGTCGGCTTTGAAGAGTGCAGGCGTGTTCCGGTCCACGAAGATCATCGCGCGGACTCTGGTGGTAAGTATGGGGTGAGTTGGGGTGTGGGAGGCAGGATGCGAGAGGGTGGGTGCGGGTGGAGGAGGGGCAAGACAATCAACAAGGGACTGTTTTTGTTTTAGGTCTTTTTCTTTTAGGAAGATGACATGGGACTTTTGCCATGCTGGGGTGGGCACCAGTGTGGCACCTGAAATGTGTTTGGGGGCAGTGAGATGGACATTTGCCACATGGGGTGGGCTCCCAGCATGGCACCTGGAAGTGTGTTGAGGTCTACTGAGCCGATGCTGGATTAGAGCACCCTCGCTGGCCATACACTGTATGGGGGGAGCACATGAGCACACTGGGCGTGGGTTAGCATGCACCTATGTGTTTGTGGGGAGGTGGGACTGTCTATGACAAACAGTTCAGATGCAGTGCCAATATAGGCAATTTGCATACAGCCAACGACAGTATGAAAATTGTCGGCAGTGTTTTCCTTTCAACTGTGTGCCACTGCATCTGAATGGCTGTCATAGACAGCTCAAACATTCATTGACGCGGTGCAGCCGCGCCTGCAAATGGGAGCAGGGCATTGGAAGTGAGGGAGGCACACTTACGAATTCTCGTATGGTGGCACTATGTTTCTTGCATATGTGTGCAAATAAACACAAAAATGGGATGACTAATGAGCTCAGTATAAGAAATTTTTGCAATTTCTGCTGCAGAGTGGGGGCAACCAGATAAAACCCATTTATCAAGTTTCATGGTGATTTCAAACATGAAGAGTAATGTTTTCTTAGATTGTATGGTCTGATAGACCTCAGGAGGAGATTTGAAATATATGATGGCAGCAAGTTCCGCGGACCGTATATATCCACAGATGTATGTTTCTGAGCTTTCTACTAGCAAGTGAGGTCCAGCGAACTGCTGCATATAAGAAGCAATGGTGTATTCTAGTAGGCAGGCCAGTGATGAAGCAGAGTGCTCTGTGATACAGTAAGCCTAATTTGGATAGATGTGAACCTGAGGCACCTCCACAAGAATATCTCCATAATCTAGTAAGGGAGGAAAGTCACCTGTACTAGTCTTTTTTTTTTTTTTTGCCTCAGTGATAAACACAGAATTTACTCATAAACAAAGTGAAGTCTCAGATGAAACTTCTTATAACGACAGTCAACATGTTATTCAGCCACAGACCTAGATATTTGAAAGACCCTACAAGTTCCAGTTTGTCATCCAGCAGGGTAGGGATGCCTGGAAAAGAGGAGGGCAGATGCAGTTTGGTAGAGAATACCATGTACTTAGTTTCTGCATCATTTAAAATAAGTATGGAGGCACAAAGATTGATCTGGAGTTGATCAAATGCACTCTGGAGGTTATCCATTGCCGCAGCTGGAGTGGCACTGGTAACATACAGAACAGTATCATTTGTATAAAGTGTAACTTAGCATCTACAATATTTAAGCCCAGATCACTGGTGTATATCATAAATAAACGTGGTCCAAGAACAGATCCTTGTGACACTCCTTTACAGATAGGGATGCAAGAGGATGACAAGCCGCCTAGTTTCAAGACCTGTTTACATGGCTACATTTGCACCACAGCAGCCCAAGTGCTCAGGTTGCTGCAATGCAAATGTGACAGTGTGAACACTTACCTGATCATGGAAAGTCACTCGCTTCTCCTCTCACTGAAAAGCAGCAGACTTGGGTACGTGTTCTGGAGCAAGCAGTGTAAGCAGCCGTGTTGACAGACTGCACTGCTAGAGGACCAACTGCTTCACTGTTCACATGTGTCTCTCTGCCAGAACCAGGAAGTCCAGCAGAGAGACCACTTTCCATGTGTATGGAACTTGAGCCGAAACACACTTGACAACCTTTTTAACAGATCTTGTAACAAAACAAACATTGGTGATGCAAAATGCATTGACTGTGATACCCCATTCAATTTGTCATCTAATTAGCAGCAATAAAATGCCCTGATACAAGTTATTATTCCCCTTTTGTCATTTACAACTTTATAGTGAATGGGCAGCCTTATTATAACTGGAATTCGATGAATTCCTACCTTTGTTGTGTCATCAATGTGATGTCATGAGGTTGCTGTACCATCTTGAGTAAATCACACTGATGGCGCAACTTCAATTGCCTTCATGCATGTGTGCCCCACAAACCTCATTCCTCATGAATGGCCACATGGTAAGACAATGTCTGAAACAGAATGTTGCCTTGGGGGGAGGACAACGGTACAGTACAAATACCAGATATGTATGTGTGTGTACCTTAAGCTCTTCCCAAGCTGCTGGAACTTTCCCTCACCAATGCAGCTGTGCAGAGCAATTCTCTGTCCCTGCTCAGCCATGCTACAGTTGGGCCACATAAGTGAACCAGATCCAGACCTCCAGTAATGCTCCATTGTTGACTAATGGTGCACATACACTACAAAATACAATGGATGGGCATCAGTTCAATTGTGCTTACGCAACCAGATGAGATGATGCTTGTGTGACTCGATTTACTTTGTGGCTTTCCTCCTCTCTATCCATGGGATATGCCACCCTGTAGGGGTACAATGCAAGAAAACCTAGAGGAGGGTTCCCCCCCACAGGTGCCATGGGAATGATTGCGTTGACTAAAGATAGGTTAGGAAGAAGCCCAAAAAAGAATACCCAATCGGGTGTCGAGCATCAAAGAGGCGAGGATGATGAATGAATGAATTCTGATAAGATGATAAGGGTGGACTTCCTAAGGAGAGAGGGGAAAGCCAGGGCCACCATCCACCTCCATCCAACAGTGGAACCTAATTATTTAACCTAAGAAAGCACTAACTCTAATTAATATTATGACCATTGGCACGGAGGAGGAAAAATCCCGTTGAGGAGGAAACCTCTGGGATCAAGGCCTAGGTCACCTTCACTCCAGGCTGATGATGTTTGATTTGAGGATGTATGTTGTTAAACAGAAGGATTTGTTAAAGAGAAGGATATGAGTAGAGAAGATGATGAAGGAATAGGAAAAACCCCAAAATAGAAGCACAGATCAAAGAAGGAACAGGAGGCAGCAGAGACCTGAGAGGGTATGCTCAAGTAGTCAATGAGAATGAATAGATCCATGTTGAAGTCAGAGGAGCAAGAGGCATCCAGATGCACTCCACGAGAAGATGGAGGATGATGCAGACTGATGATGATGATCGCCGCAGGAGTGCAGTAGTTCAATACAAGAAGACTGAGGAAGAGGAGACAGGAAATGAACTTGAAAATGAACTTGAATGATGGGAGAGAGCAGCCAGCCAAGCAGCAGTTCAAGGAGGCAGCATAAGATTTGAGGATGGAAATGCTTGAGTAAGCGATGGAAAGAGATGAACTATGAGGTAAGGATGAATGAATGATGACCAGAGTCAGAAACTTGATACATGCAGCAGGAGGGCTGCGGTTCAATGAGGTGGCATATGATTCATGATAGGGATGCCAAAAATAAATATTGATTGCAGGCCATACAGAGGCAGCCTGCCAGGAGAAGACTGAGAAAGATGAAGACTGAGGGTGATGAGTGCCACAGGAGTGCAGCGGTTTGATGAGGAGCAGAAGACCTAATGAGAGGTATGCTAATTAATTTATGTGAGTAAGGAGACTCAGAGGCTAATAAGATGATGATGGAGGGAAGTCTTGAAGGCTGGAACAGGAAGGTGAGGTAAGAAATGGATGAGGTATGGTGAAGGAGGGAAGACTTGATTGAAGGGAATCCTTGATGGCTGGTATGGGAGGAGAGCTGCAGAAGATCAGTGGGTCGATGAGGAATCATAGGAGTTGATGAGATGTACACTGATTGAGTGAAGGAAAGTGAATGGCAGGAGGCGATGATCGCCAATGAAAGCGGCGGCACTGGAGCTGGAAAATCGGAGATGCCATGAGGGAGGCCAGAACAGCATGACAAGGAAAGACACAGGCAGGAAGAGACATCCTGCTACAGCAGAAATTGACCGAACTCATGTCAGAAAGAAGTAGCCAGAGGGAGAACAGAAGCTAGACCAAAATATCATAGCGTAGGGCCCAAACAGGTAAAGGGAGGTAAGAAATGGACAATGTATGATGATGGAGTGATGTACGATGAAGGAGTGAAGCAATGGAGGCTGGCACAGTGAAAGCGAGGTAGGATGAGGAAGCTACCTGGTATTGGTAAATATGTGAGACCAGATGTAGGCACCAGGATGCCAGATGGACTAGGGTAGGAGAAGGATATGAATAGGGAAGGTGATGGCAGGACAGGGCTAACCCCCCCCCCCCAAAAAAAAAAAACAGTATATATGTGCAAGGAGCAGGAGGGAGAAAACCAAAGAAAGCCAAAGCTGCAGAACAAATGAGGACAGAGACATGGCTGGGGAAGTGCATGTACAGCGGAATGAGTAAATATGCAAGTCTAGTCCTGCACTGCAGCCTGAGCAGGAAACCCAGAGATGCAAACAGAAACTACAGCCAGAGATATTGCAGCATACAGCCCCAAGTATATGGTGCAAATATTAGATAAATTATTCAGGTAATGTACTGGTAATACTGCAGCACTCACTTGAGCTTTAGCCCCATGCAGGAGATCCAGAACCAATAATGCTAGACTTTTTTGTTGTGCGTGGTACAGAAGCCAGAGTAATGCTGCACAGAAGGACAGCAGGAAAGAAAGAACAGCAGGAGCTGTGGGCAGGGCCGGCCTGGTGGAGTGGCTGTATGACATGCAACATCCACTTCGGGTGCAGTATAGAATGATCAGTTAGACACCCAGGTTAGAATTATGTATCAATGTTTGTTTACACATAAGCAGTAATCACTGTCAGCCGAGAGCACAATACAGTTCAGTTTAAGGGATTTGGGACAACCAGAAACCCTTATGGCATTTCAGGGACATGGATGGTTACATGCTGGATGTTAACACAACTTTGGAAAGAAATTAAACAGTCTGCATTTGGAGAATTTGTTTCTGTCTGTTTGATTTTGTGTTGGAGTGGTTGACAGCAGGCAGAAGATAATACCACAGGATAGGGAAAAATTAGAAACCTCAAGCTGACCCTGACATACTAAACAGAGAGGAAAGGATGCAGTCCAAAGGTTCTTCTGGACCAGTTCTCAGGAAACTAGATTTTTTCAACAAGAATAAACAAGAGGAAGACAAGACTATTATGCTACTAGTCCACATACCTGCAGAATAGCCTCAGCTGGTGCTGCTCAGCGAGGCAAGATTGACCCGTTTGGAAGTACAGCACAGGTCCAGACTGCAGGAATTAGAGTGCTGCAGTAAAATTCAGAAAACAGTGTGTTCAGTCATCCTGCTGGGCTTGTTGCGGGAGAGCGAACGAGGAGAGGGGTCAGCGCATAGCTCCGAAGACCAGGGAAGCAGAAGGAGGAGCACAATGAAGAGGAGCACGAAACAGCTGTGCTATAGATGTTAGTGACTGAAAAGAACAGCAGCAGGGAAACCCAGCGGGGAACCATGTCGGCAGTCCATGGAGTAGGCAAAACAAGAGGCAGGAACAACAATGGAAGGTACTGGGGGGCGAAAAATGAGAGGAGGGCTCAGAGAGATGGACAGCGGTGGGACAGCGGCTATGAATAGGAGGGGCGGGTGAAGACAGGTATGAGGGACAACTACTGAGCAAGTGGCAGAACAAGGAGGGAGAGTGGTCTCATACTCAACCCTCAGCAGACATGGCAAGGTGGAGGGAGCACAGACCACTCCAAAGCGAACACGAGAGGGATCCCAGGAGACAGGGGAGATGAAGGAGCTGTGGATGCGAGCAAGAGCAGCCAGAGGCCATACAGCCAGAGAGCAAGCAGGAAAAGGTGAGGCCTACCAGGCAGCCAACGTGTCCTCCGGCTGCAATGAGAAACAAATCCTGGAGGCCAGGATGAGTGATCTTATAAGCCTGATGGGGAGTGACGTAGTTGCTCCGCCCATTGAACCTCGGTCTTGAAGCCCTCCGATTAACAACAACGCTGAGTTCATTTCTCAAGGTTGCCAGGACAACGGTAAACCTCGAGAGCAAACTATGTTGGCATGGCAACCTCTTGAAGTGAATATAGTGTTGTTGTTTACTGCTGCCCATCCATTATCCTCTATGTAATACACAACCAAATTTCAACCTAAAGCACAGTAAATAAAAAAAAGAAAATACAAAAAGCAAAGATGTGTCATTCAGAAGGCATGGCTCTGAATCTGACTCTGCTGCTTCTGTTAAATTCCTTGGTGCTCACTCTGTAGTCTGTTATTGTAATCTGTGTTTTATGGGAAGCTGTGTTTTTGGGAACCTATGCGTTCTTGGCTAAAATTTTCTCCTGCCCCGGTCACTATTAAATACTCTCTCTCAGGTTATGACTCTGCCCCCTTAGCTCCATCTCCTTTTGTGAATACCATTTGCAAGCATTTTTAGGGGCTGTCCTAATTTCTAGCCCTGTTTCCTGCTGCCCTAATCTCCTTATTTCCAGTAGAGGTGTATTACTCTAGCAGTCCTCCTCTTAAAGAGACTGCCCTTACTTGTTGACTTTTTTTTCTCAACTGCCCATCTCTTTCTTTGTGCCACTCTGGTGCCTAGCACCTTTGGTTTTGGCACATAATACGATTTACTTTGGAAGCACAAGGACCCTTAATCTGTCTCGCTCTCCTACTTACCCCAAGCAACCTTCCTGTACTCAGATTCCTTCAGGGTACCTGACTCAGGTACCACCTACCTACCTACTAAGTTTATAAAAATAATAAAATAATGATTCCATCTGCCTCTCTGCCTCCCAAAGGTATTGTGCTGTTCATGCTGCTAACCTTATTAGGATTAGCAAGCTACAGGGTGCCAACACCAGACTGACCCACCATGGAAGATGACTACCTACATGCTTATAGCACCATCACTTCTGCCCTATGCCCCTACTTAGCTGACCCTGCCTTATCTAGAGGCATGCCTCTGCCTTGTTGCTGGTGGATGCTGGACCACCGCCCCAGCTGACAAGCATTCTCTAACCATGTTTCTAATGGTAGCCTGTGATGTTGGCACCTGAACTAAGGCAATGTCAAAATGGCGATTCGTTGTACGTGAAAGCCTGAATGGTAATGGGTAGGAGGAGGGTGACCGGATGTCATGGGGTGGGCTACTGCAGTGACAGGATGTTACTATATGTACATGAGAGGGCAGAGGAAATGTAGAAGTGCTGCAGTTGGCTGCCGAGCTGCGCCGTGGCATCAGGGGTTGGCATCTGGTTGCAGTGCGGGAGGTACCAGGTTTGGGTCTGGGTCCGGGTGCTACTGCAATTTTGTTGTGCTCAGCCCGAAACTTGCATTATTTTGCTTTTGCCCCCTGACATGCAACCCCCTGGATCTGAGAATCCTTTAGTAGGGGGGTGTGAGGGGTGGAGCCCCCCGTGAGGGGGTAATGAGGAGGCACAGCCCCCCAACAGAAAGCAATAATGCTAAGTCCTCGGCACCGTTCTTCTGTGTGCTGAGGATGTCTGGGTGGCGAAAATGTTTTCACCACCCTGATGTCGCATTAACGTGGCTTGCCATTTGGCAGTCACCGTTGTCACATAGAACAGTTTCTAATGCTCCTTATATGCCGCCACCTACCTCTCTCAAGAAAATGTTGCCCAACCATGGCAAATTTAAGTACTATGAGGGAAAGACCTCAATATCCATCACTCTAAATACAAGAAAAGCCATACTCTTGTTGCTACTCCTGTCTGGCAATGTACACCTATCCCTGGACCACTAAATACCAATGGGGCTAGTGGGAACAAGAGCAGGGACCTTACGATCATGTCCATGAATATACTGTAGGTAGCCTGCTTGCCAAACTTGTGAAATTCCAGGCCTAGACATCCTTGTACTGCCCAGATATCATCTGCCTCACTGAGACATGGTTAACCACTAAGACTAAGGACACTGAAATTGCACTGTCTGGCTATCAAGCCTTCAGGTGTGATAGGTAAGGCAAAAGAGGTGGAGGCTGTCTTATTTACACCAGGGACTCACTACAAAGGAGCGTACTTCCAATAACTGGCATGGCTGAAGACCACAAACTACTTGTAGTCAAACTCCTGTTTAGCAAACAAAACAAATCTCTTGTAATTGCATCTGTCTACCTTCCACCCAGAAAAGCCAACATGGGACCAAAATCATGGATGCCATGTCTAATCTAAGAAAGGACTATGAACTCATCATCACCAGGGACTTTAATGTAAACTGGCTCAGTAAGAAGTCAACACTCCAGAAGGATGTCATGGCCAGTTCATACCTCACACAGGCAGTAATGGCGCCCACCAGGATGAACTAAAAAATGGGTAACAATACACTCATTTGACTGGCTCCTCTCTAGTTCCCCGTCTAGGATTACTGAGGTCTCGACACCATGAGCAACAACTCTCCAGTAATCTTCAGGTTGTCTAATAAATTTACAAAAGCTCCCCCTATCATAGCTGAAAGCAGAGTCCTGAGGAAAGGACAGCTCAGATCATTCAAAGCAGCACTATCACAGATCAGTTGATTACCCTTAGATGTGCTGCATGATCTTGACCTTGCTGTAAAGTACTTTGTGGATAGTTTCAACATGGTTTGTGATAAATATGCCCCGTCACAAAAAGGAAATCCGGTGGATGCATCAACGTGTGGATAACCAGTGAACTTCTTGCACTTATGAGGGAAAGGGACTATCTCTGGAGCAGGGTCAGAGCCACTGGAGACAAAAAATGACTATCAAACCTAAAGAGCCTCCAGAAACAGGTGTACTCCGCTCATAAGGCTTGCAAAAGCTAACTTCCATAGAGGCCAGCTAGATAGGAGTTGGGGTGATGGTAGGAGGTTCTGGGAGAATACTAAGGATCTCCTTGGAAAAGCTGACAAGAAACACCCTTCAATACTCAGTATCAATGGGTCTGCTACCATGGACCCTTTCACTATAGCTGAATCCTTCAATACCTCTTTCACAGATCTGAGCTCTGCCCTCTCACCTGACTACCTGAAACCTATGGAAGCTTACCTCGACAGTAACCCAAGTAAGAATTTGCATCTAACTTTTACTTCAAACATGAAACAATTACAGAGTCCATGTCATATGTAAGAAAAGTCCTGGGCAAAACCAGGAAGGGCAGAGATGGTTTAGATATGAAACTGGTCGCCCTCGCCCTAGATGAACTAATTGTTTTCATTTCAAAACTCTTCAATAAATCACACACCCTTGCCAAATTCCCCTCCATCTGGAAACAAGCCCAGGTGACCCCGGTCCACAATAATGGGGCAGGTCCTGCATTCCCAACTATAGGCCCATATCAATCTTCTCCCCTCTATCTAAAGCTCTTGAAAGAACAGTGGTGGATCAAATCACAGAATACCTCCAGAAATACCCACTGCAATGTCCCCAACAACATGGTTTCAGAAAGGACCATAGCATTGCCACAGACCTGGTGGAGTTCACTGACTATGTTCACAAGGCTTTAGATGACAGGAAATTGGTGGGGTCTGTCTTCATTGACTTAACAAAGGTCTTTGAAATGGTCAACCACTCCCTCCTTCTGTTACAACTTCAGACCCTGGGGGTGGCCTCCAATGCTGTATGCTAAATCCAAGACTACCTGGCACATCGTACACAGAGAGTCAAAGTCAGCCATGCTATCTTGGAGTCTAGAGAAGTATCTCTGGGTGTTCTCCAAGGGTCAATTCTTGGACCTCTACTATTCAGTCTTTTCCTGAATGCTCTTCCAGACATACAGTATGAAACAGCAGAGTTATCCTTTATGCTGACGCCGTCGTCATTCTCAGCAACAACTCTGATATCGAATCACTGCAGAAAGAACTGCAGTCTGCTTTTCATCAGCTTGAGGACTGGTTTAGCACACATAAGCTGTTACTTAATTACAAAAAAACTAAAACGATGCTCCTCTCTAGTCCTCAACTCAAGAGGAGATATCCCACCCTACCTATCCACAACAATGTGATGATCCTTTTCAAACAGGTTCATTCCTTCAAGTATCTGGGGGTCACCATTGATGACAACCTCTCATTCATGCAACATATTGACATGGCGGAAAAGGCTGCCAACACCAAACTTGGGGTTCTCTACCGGCACAGAAATAACCTCACACAGCTTTCATCTCAGTTCAGTATTTTCCTCTGTATAATACGGACTGGCGGTTTATGGTGCAGCTACAGACATGGCGTTTAAGCAGGTGGCTACTGTCTTTAAAAAGGAGTGTAGGCTTACCTTTGTGGCTGACCACTTTACACACACCTGCATGCTTTATGGATAAACTGGCTAACCCTTGGGAATAGAATTAAATTCCAAACTTGCCTACTTGCAAAGAAGGACCTGCTTGGCAAAACTCCCCTTGCATCACTGATATTTTCTCAGCAGCCAGTACTAAATTCAATACCAGAGGTAGAGAGCAGAGGCCTTGTTCTCTTCCATTTCATAGGGCAGCACTTGGACAATGTTGTTTTGCATATAGAGCCACCCTTTGGCTCAATGAGGTCATCAAGGTTGTGCACAATACAGCAAGTCTCCGGGCCTTTAAATTTGATCTGAAACAATGCCTCATCAGCAGGTGCGTGTGTGACTGTCTGATGGATACCTGATGCACCCCTGCTGCTTCTTGACCCCCTTACAGAGTATAACATCCATTTCCCTTACTCTGACTTCTCCTGAAACCCTCAACCCCCTCCCCAGCACCAAGCCACCCAACCTTGGTGCTTCCTCTGTTGATCCCTACCCCCTCCCCTCTCTTTGTGTAAATTTCTCTGCTTTCTCTCTTAGACTCCTCCCTTAACATTTAACCTCCTTGTACTACAATCCACCCCATATTGTTGCTCCTTTGCATTTCCCCAGTAAAGGTGACCCCCATTCTAGCTAGCTTCCTTACCTTTCTCGCCCCACTTTGTCTTCCTCTCTCTGTCCTGCCCCTTCCCACTAATTTCTAGGTAGTTGGTTCCATCTATCCCATGCCCACCAGTGCTGGAGCACCTGCCTTCCTCAATTCCTCAGCTTCACTTATGGTCCATAAGGTCAGAAGCTGTGCTGGAAAGTGAGCTTACTCTGATTCTGCTCCTTCTTATTGGAACAAGCTACCCTTAGAAATACAGCATTTACAGAATCATGACAGTTTTAATTTTATTTAGATTCTCTTATATGTAAGTGTTAGTCTACTGTAGGTTTGTGTCTTGTATTGTGTGTGTTATGTAAATTTTTACTGTATGTGACTTATTAATTTTTATAACACCTTTACTGTATTTTATAGTCATGGATCATGTTTGTAAAAAGGCCTTGGCTCACAACACTTACCTCATTAACAGAAGTATATTCCCGATGTAAGGCAGCCACTCACACATAGTGGTAGCTGCCCTCATCAGCAGTTATTCTAGCCTGGTTTTTATCAATAACAGCAGCCCATGCCTTAATAATTTCACTTGTAACTTTACTTTGGACAGAGGAAATTCTCTCCATTCCTAGTGCCCGCATTCGGACACTACACCTCTGTACTCAAGCACGTAGTGACATATGGCCAGGGAGAAAGCGGTGGTGCACCCCAATGAAATGAATGGGGCTTGATTTCTCATTTGTTTCTAAGCTACAAAATGGTCATGGCGATTAATAGATGCCACCGCTCAACTAACATAGGCCATGTTAGTCAGCCGGTGCCATTATTATTCAAGCAACCTATTCATTAACTAAAATGAATGAGAAATCAAGTCCCATTATTTCAATGGTGCCCCTGCCCTGCACTCTCCCTGACCATATGTCATTATGTGCTTGAGCGTAAGAAGCGGCCAAACCTGGGAACTAGAAATGGAGAGGGTTCCACTGTTTAAAGTAAAGTTACGATTGAAATGATTGAGGTACAGGCTGCTGATATTGATGAAATCAGGCTAGAATACAAGCATGTGGCAGCTACTATTGTGCAGCTTCTCTCAGATAGGTCAGAAATTCTCTTTAAATAAATAAAAATAAAAATAAAATTACTCTCTGTTTTCCCTTGTTTACCAACATCCTTTTTCCTCAATGACAAGGCCTCCTGCTACATGGCTGCTCCCAATTACTTACAAGATCACATTTGTAAGCCAGAGCCTGTTTATCTTAAACATAGCTTTTATGACCAGCATTCAAATTCTAAGTGCTACAAATACCTATCTGTTTGTTGTAATTAATTCTGTTATACCCGGTTTGTTTGAATGTATGTTCTATTGTATTTGTGTTTCATGACATGAAACTGTTGTAAAAGAGCTCCTGCTCAAAGGTAGTATCCGAAATGCTAAATAAATAAAAATAAAAAATGGCAATGGGCGTAAATCAAGTTGTAGAAACCAGACTTCAGCATGACTTCAATAAAGTTGAGCAATGGTTCAGCTTCCATTAACTCTTCCTCAGTGCCATGAAGACAGTCTCAATGACCTTTGACACAAGAAAGAGACTCGCTAGGCTCCCCTCCCTGCCCTCCTTCCATACCCTAGATGGGACAGTCCTTGAGGACACCTCAACCTTTAGGTACTTGGATGTTTGGCTCAACCAACACTTCAGTTTCTCTAGACATGTGGAGACCATTCTGAAGAAACTGTACCCCAAGCTTGGCACATTATACAGGAACTGTAGTTGCCTCCTACTCTTTTTTTGGGGCTCCCATATATGGAATACATTGCCACTTGAGTTAATATCCCAGTACTGACATTGTTGTGCAGCATGAGAGGGGTGCTGCTCTTCTGAGGTGCCATCTTTAGGATGAGTTGTTAAACCGAGGTCCCATCTGCCTGGATTGGTGGTAGTTCCGGTGGATGTTAAAGATCCCATGGCACTTAAAAGAATAGGGGAAGATTTTATTAAGGAAATCATACATATCAAAGCAGAAGAAACAACAGTTTCAAAAAAATACAAACAGAACATAGAAAAAGTAAACAAAGTAAACAATAGAAACAAAAGTAAATATCCACATTATGTGATCGTAAAGTCACTACCAGTAATCCAAGGTAAGTTCCTCCAGAGGACCAACAAGTGGATCTGTGTGAGAGTCTTAGATTCAGAAAAATAAACAGCTTGTATGGACTTAAAAATGTTACCTTAAAGTTCATAGTATGAGAGTTCCTGCTGTTGAAGAGTAAACAGGCATCTGGAATGCCAAATAAACCATTTAATAATAGAAAAATAACAAACAGCAAACTTCTATCCCAAGTAGACCAGTTATTGGGATAAGCACCATAGAAAAGAGCTGGATAGGTTAGATGTAAAAAAAAAAGGGTAAGTTAGATTTATCATAAAGAAACTTCCAAAAATCAAAGATATAGGAACAAGTAAAATATAAATGCAGCAGAGTTTCAGATTGAGCAATGCATCCCGGTCTGGAACAAATACGTTCTTCCACCCTCTTAAGTTTTTGATTAGCCTTGACATTTAATCGCTCATGACAATTTAGCCAATGATGATCTTTAAATTTATAAGGGATGCAAGGTTCAGTTAAAAAGAGAAGTAAGACTTCCCGGTGTATAACCGGGCATTTAGGAAAGACTTCCAAAACACCAAAAAGCGTCTCCAAAACAAAGGCATATAACTGTTTTTTTGAGAGGGAAATCACTTGTCTACCGGTGATCTCCCAGGTTTTTAGTTTAACAAAAAAGTCACGTAAATACTTAGGAGATTGAACACCCTTCTCAATATGATGCAAAGTTCCTAAATCCTATGCTGCAAACCAAGGGGAAATGGAGAAAACAAAGAGATCATACCAATATTTATATGGGGAATGAAATAAAGGTCTGAAACTAGCATACAAAATTGACAGAAAAAAACAAAACTGGGTTAATCACATGCTGTCAACCATGTTGACAAGGTAAATATAAAACATTTCTCTTAATAGGATTTAAACTGCTACCACAAAAGACTGAAAAAACAAACAATAAATTTTAACTTCCCTTGATTTAGGGATTAGGAAAAACAGAACTAAGAAATAAAAAGTGGTACCAAATAGAGTACGTATCATGTAAACTCTTTTACAATAGCTCATTTTGTCCTATTCAATTCTGAACCATATGAGATCCAAGTAACATTTTTTATCCCAATTGTCTACATCCATTTGAGGTGACCCAAACTCAATTCCTAATATTTTTTAAGGACCTAATGCACATTGGAGACCAGCTACATGACTCTGAGGGGCCAATTGACCACTCAAAGGCTTCCCAATACATTTTAATAAATTTAAACTAGTACCTAAGATGGTACCATAAGTGGTACAAATAGATAAGGCCTTAGCTGCAGAGGAATCATTCCCCACTTGCAGAACTAAATCATCTGCATAAGCCAAAGCTCTATATGGAACAGTAAAGGATGACAATTTAATAGGGTCAATGCCAGAAGAGGACTGCGAAGTCTTAATAATGGATCAATGCTAAAAATATGAGGGGCTAATTGGACACCTTGCTGAACCCCAGTTTTTATGGGAACATGAGTGCCTAAAACCCATTAATACAGGGACGAACTGTTGCAGTATGATAAAAGGCTTGGAGCCAAGATATAAAAGTAGTGGAGATACCATAATGTTGCAATACTTGCCATAAAAAACATGAGCTACTTTAACAGATGCTTGGCTTTGGTCCAGGAAAAACGAAACCAGCAGTAGGGGAAATGGCATCAAGAGAGAAGATATCATCAATAAAATCAGTTGTTCATGATCGAGCTCCTGGCACAGCACAAGACTGAGCAGGGAAAACAAGAATTTTGCTACTGATAACAATCTCGCATTCAACAATTTGGAAAGAATTTTAAAATCCGTATTTGAAAGACTTATAGGTCGCCAATTAAATAAATCTAGTTTGTCACCCTTGTCTTTAAAGAGAAAAATAAGAGCTCCAGTAGACATCTCAAAAGGTACAGATTGGGCCTGTAAGATAGCATTATAAACTGCAGTGAGTTCTTCTAACAGGTCACCCTTTAAAAAATGGTACAGATCAGAAGTAAGGCCATCGAAACTCGAGGTATTTCCTTTAGACAAAGATTGTATAGCAGTAGCAACTTCCTGCCTGGTAATAGGAGCTACCAGACCTTGAAGTTGTGTTTGTGGGGCCTGTGGAACCTGAATCTCATGAAAAAAGGAAAAAAAACCTGTTTGACTTACAGAGGTCTTAGATAATAAAGAGGCCGCATAGTCAGATGCAATATGTACAATACTATGCTGATCCTCATGAACCATACCCTGACTATCATAAAGAGCCAAGATGGTTTTAGACCTAACCACTCTTTGTTGGCTCAGCATGGGGCAAGTATGAAAAAAAGAGCCTTGTAGTGCATGTTGTTGCCGGGATTCTATATCTGAGGACTGAGTCAGATGATATTGTTTCATTTTCTCCTGAAAATGCGTAATCTGAGCCGAGAAATCATGTGAAGTAAGTTGCGAAAGGGAATACAAATGTTGGAGTTGCTTACGGTTATTTAAGTAGGAAAATTAGGAAGTTTTCCGAGAATATCGACCATGAGAAATGAGAAGGGAGAGGAGGTCCGATTTTGTTTCTAACCACCAGACAATGGGGTCCTCATATAAAGGATATAATGATTTCCTACAATCCAAAAAATCGGAAACTAAATGCAGGAGGTATGATCCCTGTAAAATTGTAGAATTTAACTTCCAATAACCTGGACCTTTGGGGGGGCAGTGGCTCCCAAGGAAAACAATACTAGACGATGGTCAGAGTAAGGAGTTGGATCAACAGAGACACATTGAAGTGACAAAGCAAAAGTCAAAAAGAAAAAATCAATACGGGTAGATAAAGAACCTCTAAAGAAAGTATGTTCCTGCACCCCAGTATGAAACAAACCAGCATCTTTAAGATGTGCCTCATTTACAATTTTTTTCAAGGCAGCCATGTCACCAAATATTTTTGTTGTTTTGGTGGCTGAACCTCTATCAGCCTGACTTAAACTGCAATTAAAATCCCCTTCCCATATCACAAAATAAGCTATATGCAGAAAAGGACTGATTTGCTGAAAAAGGAGCGTTCAATCAGCTTTAGCCTGTGGAGCATAAATGCTAATAAGTCTAAAAAAAAACAGCATTCAAAATGAAGTCCACAAGCAAAACCTGAACTGGGACAAGGTTCAACATTCTTACTATAGTTGGTGTTATAAGATGGAAAAGGATATCAACCCCCGTGCAACGTTCAGGGCCAATGGACCAATACGAAATCCCTGTATCCCATTCTTTAGTAGGAAGAGAAAGTTCGGAAGTGGAGTGAAGCCTAGTATCATGTAAAAAAAAGATTCCTAGAGAAAAGACTGTAGAAAGGAGAACACCACAGTCCGTCTAAGTTTATTTTAATACTATTGACATTGGTCGGTTAAGAGGAGAAAGGAGGAAAAGGTCATGGAAAGTTAGAAAAAGGCTCCAACGTTTTTTCTGAAATTTTCCTTTATGATGGGAGGGTTGGGTAAAAGTATCCCCATCATCTGTCAAAACAGATTCAGCAGTGTCCTTCGCATAAAGAAATCAGCAGAAGAACAAACCCAATCCGTGTCAGAGTGTTCAGTAGTTAAGAGAACCGAAAATCTATTGGAAACATCATGAAAAGAGATTTTAGACATTTTGGGGGTGGGTAAAGGTCCAATAGACCTCTTCCGAGTAGAGGTTCTCTGGACAGGAGTGTATTCAAGTAAAGGAGGAGGGCATAGAGGCAAACAGGATTGCTGGATCTGTAATAGATAAAGAAGCAGAGGAGAAATCAGGAGGATTAACGGAAGGACTGCCAAGGGAGAAGAAGAGGAGGGAAGAGGCTCAGCCACAGGACCCAGTTCACTAACCTCGGAGGGGGGGAAGGTCAGGGAGCAGGGCAACGGATAAAGTCATAGTAGGGATATCCATGACTAACGGTGGATCCAGTGGTTTAGCCACCTTCCGTTGGGCCAGTGAAATCAAAAGACGCTGCTCATCCCTGTCAGCAGAAAGGGATGTCTTATGGGCAGCTTTAGGACAAGTCATGTAAACATGGCCTTCCACCCCATAAAGATTACGTCTAACTAAGTTTGGACATTGTTTACTGAGATGACCAGTCATTTGGCACAGGGAACATTTCAGCTGGTCACAAGTACTACTAATGTGCCCAGAAAGGCCACATTTATAAGACGACCTAGGTTGTCCCAGGTAAAACAAAACCCCTCAGTCTCTACTCAGGAAAAAACTATTTGGAAGATGACAAGGGGACCCATCCTCCATGCATAGCAGAACATGGATTTTTCAACCACCTGTCCAAATCCCTTCAGAATCAAAGATTGCTTCAGGATGGCTGGACACAGTGCAACGCTGTTTCAACCTGTATAGTAGGTCAGTGAGACTTACCCCTTCATTGCAAAAAAGAACCGTAATGGTTTTATGAGTAGGTTTGGTAAGTGGAAAAACCTCAAAGGGACCCAAAAGGGGTAGTCTTAACCTGATAACGAGCCCAAAACTTTTCAAGACTATTTAGTTTAAAACTAACATCAAATATGGATTCACCAGACACATGAATAAGAGCATATAGTTCTGAAACATGAAAATGCAAATTTTGCCTCAATAACTGATGACCCACATAAATTTGATCTGAAATACATCTAAACCCCTTTGTAAATAATACAAACTGCATTATGTCGTTTTGCAGAAGAGACAGAGGTAGAAAAAAGCATAAGATTTTGAAGGGCAGCCAAAGGGGCTGGAAGCTTACCTTAGGTGAGCCTCTAGGAGCATTCTTGAGTTCTGAAGGAATAGATTTTGGGATATCAGAATACACAATGAATCTTCACTGAGGGCAGCAGCCTCCTCTTCACAAGGCTGAGTACAAGTCTCTGTTATCCCCCTTGGTTTAAATTGAGGGTTCATTGAAAAAACAAAGTCTGAGGATAGGTGGAGTGGAGAATGCTGAGAATCAGAACAAGGGAGGGGAGAAGCAGGATCGAGAGTAAGGGGAGTAGTACCAGGAATAAGGATTGGTGAACCAGGGTTAGGGATAAAGGAACCAAGTTCAGGTACAGGAGAATCAGGTTGTAGGAGTTCAGCAGGTAAAACAGTAGCCTGAGGCTCAGAAATGGTACTCACAGGCTGTACCAAAGGGTGAGAGGTAGAGACAAGGTGAACACCTGGGATCTTGATAGGCGAAAGGCTGGAAATCCAGGAACCGGTGTCCGGGGAGCACACTCAGCCAGCTGCTTGGAGTGAGTTTTCGACCGTCCAAGTGTCTCCTTCACACACAGGGGTGTCTGCCCAACGTAGTTTACTAGGGCTCCCCTGTTTAACAACTCGGTCCTTACGAGTAGATCCATTGTTAGCAGAAATCAAAAACACCGTGGCGGTCGCTTGATCCTGACCAGCACGATGAAAAACAATACTGTTTGTAGCCGGTGCCTCACTGTGGGTCATTTCCATGGCAACCGTCCACGCTGCCACAACAAAGCGCTCCAAAACCAAAGCAAGAAAAGAAGCATCTCGAGATTGAAAATGACGGAAAAGATCTTGTTTTATTTCCAGACAGCGTTGCTTTTCCAATTGCAAAAGATGATGCAGCTCCTGTGTAGAAGAGACATCCGTCAAGAAGGAAGAATCAGAACCAGGCAAAGCAGTGGCGTCCTTATGAGGTAGGTCAGGCAGAGCAGATGAAGAAACTGAAGACTGAAACTGCTGTGGCTCCACATGAGCTTAGGAAATTTCCATAGGAGACAACAGCGAAGCTGTAGAGGAGACGTTCTCCTCACATGGCAACACATCCTCAACTGAGGCAGCCATCCTCTGATGGCTCAAAGGGTCCCCTACTGGCAAACAGTAGGGAATTTCCAAGTGTCCTGGCCAAATCTCCTTCATTCACTAAAATACCACCAACAATTTAATCTGGTTCAATTTCAGTTGCTTACTATCTGTATCCTCTCCCCACCCCCGGTCACCCCTGAAAAAGGGACTTCTAGGCCAGTGGGCATGCCGGTTCAGCAAAATTCAACAAAACAAACAAAACTTTCTCTTAGGCCAGTTAATCTTAATCCCCACATAGGTGAAATCAAAAGATGGCTTAGAAATGAAACAAAGAAGAGACTGATTATAGATCCACCATGAACACAAGGCAGGATAAAGTATATAAGCTGAGGATGTGCACATGTTAAGTGATGATTGTGAATTTGGTCCTGTTTTTGTAGATTCATATTAGCAGTTTTCCAAGCTAGTTAAACGTAATTAAGTATTGTGAATTTTATGTATATAATTTAGTCAATTTTGTATATTGTATATTTATACGTTTTTTGTATAATATGTCAGTGTCCGACTTCAGATATTGTAACTAGGAATAATCATGTTAAGGACCTCACTGGAAATGAGCTTGTCTCAGCTGAGTCTCCTATTCTTTTGCTTGTCAATTGAATAAAACATTTTACTACTACTACTTACTACTGGCTAGGCATGAATGTGTCTAGAAGATGATCCTACCTATATTTGACTACTGTGATGCAGTCTACAGTGTTGCTCCCAAGTCTTCCTTAATCAGATTGGATACCCTTTCTAACTCCTTCTGCCACGTCGCTCTTGACTCCTCCTCCTTCACCCATCACTGTAATCACTACTACTCCCAGCTTTTACCTCACTAGAAAATCACCACCACCTCCACTATGTCAAATTTGTGTCTAAATTTTGGTTTGGTATGCTCCCCACATATCTTACTTCTTCTCTGTTGATCCTCCCCTCTCCGGACCATTCACTTAGATCTAATGGCTCTTGTTTAATGATAGTTCCTTGTTGGTCACTTCTGTAGGCCAGATGGCCTTTTCTACATTGTTTCTCTAAACTATGGAACACCCTTCCAGATTCACCACTCATCCTCCCCCAACTCCATCTCTTAAGCCCTACAAAACTTTCTCTCGAGTAAATTGTACCTCGGCTAATGCCATTTCCTTCCTTTGCTCTGCTCTGCTTACCTGCTAGCTGGTCCAATGTTATTTAACTCCCTTTGGATAAAGCTAGTACACTTGAAGATAGCACTGTTACTGCACTTATAATGTACATTATCTTCTGTAATCTGCACTGTTACACTGTCACGTATCACTGTCAAACTGTATTAATGTTTGTCTGGATGTATGTATTTATGATTTCCCTGATACCCTCACCCCCAGGATGCATTGTAAGATGAGAAACTTGTTGCTCATTGTGCCCTTCCTGGTGAAACCTTTCAATAAGTAAATAAATAAATAAATAAGTGATAATGAACTTAAACGAGTTATTGGATGCAGATTATATTATATGACAAGTAATGCTGCTGCTGACTGTTTTTGTGGCATTTATAACTTAAGAAGCAACAGTTGCTTGTGGTAGCCCACAGTTTATGGTTTGGCTTTTCAATATTGTGAATCACTGGAATAAGTTTCTTGAAGAATTCACTTGAATAGTATTATTTACAAATTGGTATTGCAATTCAGAAAGGCATGTCAAGCTGAGGTCCGTTTCCAGGTATGACCTAGGGAAAGGATAACAAAAGGGATAAAAACAAAGTGGGCTGGATATTCAAACTGCACCATTCTGTGGTGCAAGCCCTTGCGCTGCTCAAAAAGTTGCGCTGGGGTGTGGCCGGGGCGATATTCAACAGAGTTGCGCTATTGAGCAACTCCTTTGAATATCACCCCCGGCCACAGCCACTGTGCATGGTGCAGTGGAACTTGTGCCACCACAAGTGTTCAGAGTGGAGTATTCAAGATGCGTTGGCAAAAGTTCCATTGCGCCATGCACAAATTTCTGATATTCAAAAGGTGACATGCAAATGGGGCCATAACTCATGCAAGGCACGGGGGGGGGGGGCATTTGCATCTACTTATGGCCCCATTTGCATGCCATTAGCATGCAGGTACACTGATCCATGCCGACTTGCACCTGGTGCCCTGCCAGGTAGCAGCTGTCAGGGATCGACGCCCCCTGCAGCCTGATCGCGGGCATGAAGTAAATCCCCCCCGACTGGTCCGATCACAGGCAAAACAGTAGTAATCCCCCCCGACTGGCCCGATCGCAGGCAAAACAGTAGTAATCCCCACCCCCACTAGCCCGACCATGGGCAGAGCAGAGTTCAATCCCCCAAGACCAATATCCCTGGTGGTCCAGTGGACCACAAAGCCCGATCGCGGACATTAGAGTCAACCCTCTCCCCAGGTCCAAGTACCCTGGTGATCTAATGGCCCCCACCAACCACCCATGAAGCCCCAACCCCTCCCCCATCAGCCGGCGGGCAGCAGCACCCACCTGCTGCCCTCGCCCGCCAACTGACTGCTCGGTAAGGCTGCCGCCCATTGGTTCAGAGCAAGAGCCAATGGGCATGCTTGCATATTGTACAAGGCAGTCCAGATATGTGAATGAATTCATTCACATATCTGACTTTTCTGCTGGTATGGACTGCATGCCCATTGGCTCTTGCTGTGAACCAATGGGCGTGCAGCCCTACCAAGTAGTCAGTCGGCGGGAGGTGGGGCAGCAGGCAGGTGGGATGCTGCCTCCCGCTGACTGACGGGGGAAAGCGGGGTGAGGGGCCACTAGATCACCAGGGTACTTGCACCTGGGGGAGTTGACTCTAATACCCGCGATCGGGCTTCGCGATCCACTGGACCACCAGGGATATTGGTCTTGGGGGGGTTGAACTCTGTTCAGCCCTAGATCGGGCTAGTGGGGTGGGGTTTAATATCGTTTTGCCTAATGACCGGGCTAGTGGGGGTGGGGATTACTACCAGCTTTGCCAGCCGATCGGCCAGTCAGGGGGAGTTACTACAGTTTTGCCCGTGAATCGACCAGTCGGTGGGGTGGGATTACTTTTCATTGTTTTGCCCGCCGTATTGAGCTAGTGGGGTGGGGATTACTACTGTTTTGCTCACGATTGAGCTAGTGGGGGGTGGGGATTACTACTGTTTTGCCCGCGATTGGGCCATTCAGGGGGTTTACTACAGTTTTGCCCACGATCAGGCTGCAGGGGGGGCACAGGGAAGAAGTGGAGGGCCACCCACAGGTGGCAGCTGCTGTGTTGTGCCCTGCAATGCGGCAGCTCACCTGTGGGTGGCCCTCGACTTACTCCTTTTTTTTTTGCTCAAAGTTGTGCAGGCGCAGGTTGGGAGTTGTGCCTGCACAACTCTGCACAGCCTGGCTGAATATCGGGCTGTGCAGTTTATGCATGGTTTCTCCCCCTCTGGTTGAGCATACCTTCATTAGCATTGCACTGTTGCTCAGCATGACTTGGGGGCACAACTGCCTCCTGCTGAATATGGCAGAATGGCGCAATTTCAGACTTGTGCATGGCGCAACCCTTTTGAATATCTAGCCCAGTATAAATATATATATATATATATATATATATATGATGTATATATATATATACCTGTATGCATAGTGAGCACAATCTGTGCAAGTTACAATATAAAGTCTAGCGTTATGTACTGTACAGGATCGTAAAGCAGAAAAGCATATGCATTAGGTGACAAAACTCTGAAATGGAAACAGTGCAAAATTCTAAATTGACTAGGAATGAAATACAAACATTTTTTTAAAAATGCATTACGTATTAAGACATTCTAAACGTAAAAATACAATATGGAGAATACAATGAAACGGCATAGAGGAACTATAATATCAGGTACTTCAATGCTGTGTCAGGATCCATTGGATCTATTTTTTTTTTTTTGTAACTGGTTGGGAATGGGAATCTTTTAAAGATGATGCACCAATGGACACATTCGCTCTAGCACTTATATTCAGAAGGCATGGCAATGGGCAAAAGTGAGGTAAGCAGTAAGCGCATCACCAGCACGTCACTGCTGATGTCAGGGTGAACAACCCAGCCATGAAAATGTACAGTCCCTCTCCAGTGCAAACTTGCTTCGTTGTGAGGGGGTACTATTTGAACACAGAACTGAGCCACAGCAGAGATTGCATCAGAAATCGAGTGACACATAGGTGAGGGCACTGCTGCCATGTAAACACAGCATTAGCTGCTGTTGTCCAGAAAGATGTACTCAGCCAGATGCACTGCACAGAACTCCAGCAAGTTGGGGTGACCAGAACCCATGGGCTCTGTGGTCTGCCAGTGAGCTCCCCACCCCACCTGAGATGCGTCTGTTGTGTGTGTGATGGATGGTTCTGGGCAGACAAACAGGATTCCCTCCTCCAGATTCTTTAGGGACAGCCACCACAGGATGCATCCCACAGCAGCTAGCTCACCATGACAGACTGGTCCAGATGACCCATGCACTGGAACCATTGCTGGCCCCACTTCCACTGTGGGGGCACATTCTCCAGCATGCTCACTGGAACCATTGCTGGCCCCACTCCCACTGTGGGGGCACATTCTCCAGCATGCTCTCTGGAACCATTGCTGGCCCCAACTTCCACTGTGGGGGCACATTCTCCAGCATGCTCTCTGGAACCATTGCTGGCCCCACTCCCACTGTGGGGGTGCATTCTCCAGCATGCTCTCTGGAACCATTGCTGGCCCCAACTTCCACTGTGAGGCGCATTCTCAACATGCTCACTGGACCAGGCTGGTAGATGTCACCATCAACCCCAGCAGCTGCAGGAAGTCCTGGGCAGGGCATGAGTACCCAACCTGAAATGACAGGGTAAAGGCAGTAGGTCTGATGCCTGATTGATGAGGAGGTGGGCCTTAGCCTACAGTGAGTCTAGTTCTGCCTCAATGAACTTGATTACATCCGAGGGGCCCAGTTCTCACTTGGCTGGATTGACAAGAAGGCTCAAGTTCTGCCATATCCCTGGACTGCTACATAGCCTCCCTGGATGACCTGGCTAGAAGCCAGTCATTCAGATAGGAATACACCCTGACACCCATGTGCTGCTGTCACTGCCATGCACTTGGTGAAGACCCTGAGCATGGACAAGAGGCCGAAAGGCATGACCTAGGACTGATACAGGATCCTCTCAGTATGGAAAGTACGGTTACGTGAGAACTTAACATAACAGTAGATCTTCGAGACGATCTCTTGCAGCACTCTCTCTATTCTTCCTTTGGCTGGAGTTCACTCAGTTACAAGAGACACAAAAATGCTACACTATGGACCTATACAGCCATTACCTATAAGCTCCCGCAGTACATAATTGACTGTCTGCCTTACTGTACTACCAGTAGTTACCCCCTAAAAAGCCTCACCTACATCTGTTTCATCATTCCTCAGGCCAGAACTCATTTTGGCAGATCTGCAGTAACCCAGCCATGCTCTCTCTGTACTCTGGAATAATGCTCAGAAAACACTGAGACTTGCCTTTCTGGTTAAGTTTTCCTTTTCAAGAACCTGTTTTTATTGCATTTTAAGGAGACCTGTAACTGTTACCACTAAGTTCCCATATCTCTTGCCCTCTCCTCTTACCCCTTGTCCCTACCTACTTCCCGCTAGTTTCTTTCCTTATCTGCTGCCTCCCCTTGTTTCTCCGTGCTGCACTGAATCCTCCACTTTCAGCTCCAGTCCCCACCTACCCCCATCTGCATTGCATATTTTGTACTCTGTTGATTATGCTGTACATAATCTGTCTGAATCTTGTGCCATGCCTTATCTGAGTATGTAAATACCTCTAAGTCAGGCCCATTTGTTGTATGTGCATGTGTAGCTCAATTAGTATTATTTTGTTCATTCATTTTCCCTATACTTTTACTGTCTGTATTTTATTGTTATGCTGTACCCAGGTCCAACTTGTAAATGAACTAGTCTCAATGGTGTTCCATCTGGTAAAATATTGATTGATTGATTGATTGAGCAGTCCACACCTAAAGAACTAGAGACACTAGAAGCTAGGACCACAGGGAAACTTTTCTAGCTAGCAGTCTACCAGGAGGCTTCCCACGTCGACTTCATACATTGATGATGTGCCGTTCATATAAGCATGGGCATCCCCGTACCATCCTCAGCTCTCCTGCCAGAGACATAAGCAGAGTATCTCCCACTGGGGAACTGAGGAAGAGCCAGAGGTTCCTGTCAGAGATAAGGTAAAACAGAAGGTACCCTGTCAAGGAGAAAGTGAGACAAACATAGGGAGACTCCAAGGCAGAGGGGGCTGGAGTGTAGGACAGCAGGGCCTGCTGCAATAAATTCTCTCAAAGATCTACTGTTACAGTAAGTTCTTACATGACTGCACTATCTTCATTGAGGGTATCTCTTGCAGCAGGCCACACCTATAGAATGAGTTCTAAGCAGTTCTGACAATAGGAGAACCTGTCTGAGTGGCTGGAGGCTACAGGCCTAAGACAAGGGATCCTGAAGCACAGTCAGGTCGAAGTCTGCCCCTCTTCTAGAGGCAATGTCCTGACTGTAGTGCTTGGTGAAGGTATAGACAGAATTCCAAGTGGCTGCAGCACAGATCTTGGCAGCTGTCACATTCCTGAAACAGGCAAGAGAAGTAGCCATGCCCCTTGTGGAAAGGCCAAGAACAGTCCCAGGAAGTTCCTGACCGTACTTCCTGTAACACAAAGTAATACTGCTGGCCAACCATTTGAACAGGCACTGTTTAGAAACTGGCATGCCCTCTTTCCCAGGGCAAAAAAAAAAAAAAAAGCTGCGAGGACTACCTGCAGTCCTTAGTACGGTGTGTATAGTAATGTAAAATTCTATGTACATCTGAAGTATGGAGCAATGCTTCCCTGGACTGGCATGCTCAGGATAATAAACTGGCAGGTGGATGGTTTGATTCGGTGTAAATTCAGACACCATCTTTGGTAGAAACTTAGGATTTGTATGCAAAGACACCCTGTCTTTGTGGAAAATCAAATAAGGCTGCTCACAAATGGAAGTCTGCTGCTCCAAAACTCTATGGGCAGAAGTAATAGCAACTAAAAATAATGCTTTCCATGACAGAATGCATAATTCACAAGTCACAGCTGGCTCAAAAGGAGTCAAAGTAAGCATTTCTAACACAAAATTCAAGTCCCAAGGCAGGACTGGATTGTGGATAGAAGGTTTCAGATGAAGGATGCCCTGCAAGAAAGTATGGAACACCTCCAGTTGTGCCAACATACGGCCTTCAACAGGCACATAGAAGGCAGAAATTGATGACAGGTGCACCTTAAGGAGGAGTATTGCAGGTCAGAATCTCAAAGAAACAGCAAATACTCCAGAATGTGAGTCACAGGGCAAGTGAAAGGATCCAACTGGTGGGAAGCTGCCCAAAGAGCAAAGCACTTCCACTTAATGGAAAAAGTGGCCCTGGTGGTGGGCTTCCTAGCAGCCACCAGAACATTGACCACCTGCTGGGACACCCCATACCTAGCCATGGCTATGTCCTGCCTCCCACTCAACCAGGCCCTGGACCTCCTGTGATTCCTTCGGCCTCTGCCAGAGGTCACAGATTGGTTGGACACTCCCCCCTCCCCTCCCTGGAGAAGGAGAGCCACCCCTCGGGTGCTCCATCCGTCTCCACTTGGCCAGCCCTCTGACTCCCAGGTCAATTCTCTAACTCAGGATGTTGGCATTGCCAGCGATCACCTTGTCGCTGCAGCTGCAAGTCGGCTTACATATCTGCTGTTGTAAAGCAGATAGGCCTGGGCCCTGTCTTGTGATAGGAAGGCCATCCCATAGGCCATGTCTAGTACAGCCTCTGTGTACTGTAGGTGCTGACAGAGGGTCAAGACTGACTTGGGCAGATTTGCAGTGATCCCCATGTCCTGGAACAATTGTGTAGTACAGGCCAGGGTCTGGAGCAGATGCTCCTGGGACTGCTCTTTGAGTAGCCAATCATCCAGGTAAGGGAACACATACAGTCCCTCCTCTGGAGGGTTGCTGCTGCTACTTCCAAGCACTTGGTAAACACCTGAGGTGTAGAGGGCAAGCCAAAGGGTAGGTCCTGTAACTGGAAGTGTTCCCCAGAACCGGAATCTGAGATACTGCCAGTGGGAGGCACATACCTTGTTATGCAGGTATGCAACCTGCGTGTTGGGAGAGCATATCTAATCTCCATAGTCTGGAGTGGCAGCCAGTCCTGAAGGGTCACCATCTGGAACATTTTATACTGGATGTAGACATTTATATTTGAAGGTCCAGAATGGGCCACAAATCCCCAGTGCATTTGGGGACCAGGAAGAAATGGGAGTATGTATAATCCTCTGTTCTCCTGATCCTCTGGAAGAGGTTCTATGGCCCTCTTGTGTAACAATTTGTGAATTCCCCCCACAGCACTGGAATGTGGTCATGTGGTCATGTGGGGAGGTCAGAAAGTATGTCCCACACATTCACCCCACAGGGCTTGTAGCCTCTGAAGGTGGCATTTAGGATGGACTGCTAAATGTCTTGAACAAGCCTGACACCCTGATCTAGGAACGCCTCCGAAGGCAAATGTCAGCAAAGGCTGCCTGGGCGGAGGCATCAGCAGAGTTGTAAGCATAATGTAGAAGGTGCTTGCCGACATCGGCTCCAGACTGGAGAACCTGGAGCAGCTTCTGTCTTTGGGTGCCCTCTGGAAGGGCCTTAGCCACCTCTCTGGCCTGTTTACAGAGCTGGTTCTGACATTTGACCATGTGGACCTGATTAGCAAGTGGGTTAGCATAGCTGAGGCGAAGGCCCACTTGCTAATCAGGTCCAGCTTTCTGGACTCCTTGTCTGGGAGGAAGAGAGCTGAGATGTTTAGGCTTCATAGTTCTATCATGGGCAGCATTAATGACAACAGAGTCTGCCTGTGGTTGCTCAGCAAAGAATGGCTTCCCTGCGGGTTCCTGGTATAACTTGTTCCCTTTCCTAGGCATGGCTGGGATCAAGCTGGGCCTATATGAGGTGGCCATGGTGATATCCTCAAAAGGCTCCATCAAGGGAGGAATGATGAGAGGAGGGGAGTCTGGCAACTGCAAATCATGTGTCAGACAACGCTGGGCAGGGTCCGGCTCCTCCACCTCAAACCCCATGGCAATCTACAACTGCCGCATTACAGTAATGAAAGTAGGGTCATCTGAGGGGGGGGGCAGAAGGATATACCATGGAGATTTCTCGCCCCCTGAAGAAACTGTGGAAGTGGAGTAGGAGGGGGTTGCAGCCCCTTTATCCCCATTGAACCCCTCATCATTCTCATCCGTAGGAAAAAGGTCAGGGTGGTACTGGTCACAATCCTCAGGCTCAAAAATGGGGACTCATGGCGTCAAAGACCAAAGAAGAGTAGGATGCTGCACCAGGAAGAAGACAGTATGGGGTTGGGCTTAGTAGGCCCTCTGCACCAGCCCTGAAGGGGACCAGGCAGTTTGCATGTAGTCCCAACAGGAATAAAGCATAGACTGAAGGTCCATCAAGATCTGTGTTAGAAAACTGAATGGCACTGGCAGGGGAGACAGAGGGCCAGTGCTGGTGGCAGGTCCAGGGAGGGTGACAGAATGGGACTGAGCCCAGGTGTTAGCCCTTCAGTCTGGGTCATTGTCAGCAAGGGAAAGGATGACTGAGCAACCGCTTGGGGGGACATTTGGAGTCTGAGACCCCCCAGGCCAAAGCTTGGGCCAAGGAAAAGGCCAAGGACAATGCTAGGGGATTTGACTGGATCCCTGAAGGTGCAACACCGATTCTGGTCAAGGCTAGACTGGCGGAGTTCCCTGTCTAATGGCCCATGGAGAATAGGGGCCTGAACAGCAGGGGCTAGTAGGTCAGCAGAGCCAAGGAAGGACCTGACATCAAAGGTCCAATGTCCAGCAGAGCAAGACTAGCTGGGGGCACTGCCATAGCGAGCCCTGTGGAGGAGAGGGCATGAGTGACAGACGGGTCACTACCAACCGCGAATGAGCTTGGGAGAACCTGTCCTTGGCTTGGTCCTTATCCCAGTGCTTGTGCTTCCGGCTGACTTGTCCCGGGCCTTGGAGAAATGGGAACCCATGGACGGAGCTGGGGAAGTAGAGGAGCTCCTCACCTGTAGCTTCTTCTCCATGCGAGTGACCTGCTGTTTAAGTAGGAAGGTTTCTAGTGCATTCTGATGGCACCTCCTGGTAGCCTGGTTGAAGTGCCAGCAAATACTGCAGGTCTGAATGTCATGGTCTGGGCCTAATCAGCAGACACAGGTGTCATGGTCATCCTCGGGGGTCTTCTGCCCACAGGCACAAATTCGGAAGAGTTTCTCAGCACTGGTATTCAACATAAAAGAACAATGACAATCCTTTTAAAAGTAAAGTGATACACTTACTAGGGAGAGAGAAAAAGAAAAATTGAAGAAAATCAAAGAAAACAAAGATTTAGAGATTGAATGTAGCTGGCAAAGTCTCTATGGAGTCTTATGTGCAATGGTAGACCGTAGGAAAAGAACTGAGGAGGGTGCAGGGCCACCCACACTTATATGAGTGGGATGCCATCATTGTGTAAAGTTGGTGTGGGTGGCCCCCTTGGTAAACTGCTAGTTAGAAAAGTTTCTTTGTGGTTCTAGCACCTGGCAGCTTTTGTTTTTTCAGGTATGGCCTATTGCAAGAGAAGACCTTGATGAAGATTTAAAGGTACCAAGGATGGGATAGATGGAATGGGAAGTGGGAGAACACACCCTAGAGGTCCATGGAGCAGAACCACATTCCTTGCTCCAGTGATGGCATTCTCTGATTCAGAGTGACCATCCAGAACCTGTGCTTCTGCATGAACTTATTCAAACCATGCAAGTCCAGTATCAGACACCAGTCCCCAATCAGTTTCAGAACCAGGAAGTACCTGGACACATATCCCTGAGAAGCCAGGGCATCTGGGACACAGGCTATTGCCCAGTGCTCTAAAAGCTGAGCTATATCAGCTGTTAACATGGACAACATGTCCTTCGACACCATGGACTCCCAAAGAGCTTGCAGATGGTATGGTAGGAGAGCATCAGAATCCAGAAGCAAACTCTTGCCTACCATTTCCAGCACCCACCTGTCTGAGGTAATGGTGCACCATTGTGGTACAAAGTGGTGCAATTGACCCCCAGACAGAGTTAGGACAGGGACTGAACAGCAAGGGGGATGGCACCCCACAATGCTTCCCTCTTCAGCCTTGGAGAGGGCTTCAGCCACAAGAGACCCACAGGCAAACACACCCCTTTTGTTCCTGGCTGCCAAAAGTACAGTTTCGTACTTACCGTAATAGTAGATCTTCGAGGGGATCCCTTGCAGCAGGTCATACATTTGGATGTCTGTCAGAGGGCGCTCTTTCATGGTAGCTTTCACCAGCAGTTCTGACTGAGGGTTGCTCACAATGATGTCAGTCCATGCATATATATAAATATGTGGGCAGCCTCTAGTAGCCTCAGTTCCTGGCCGGCGACATATCGCCCATTAGTGTAGAAGCAGAAAATGACTGTCCCAGAGAAGGAGGGGTGGGAAGGAGGGTGGGAATGTGACCTCCTGCAAGAGATCCTCTCAAAGATCTACCTTTATGGTAAGTATGAAACTGTACTATATTCTTCAAGGGAATCTCTTGCAGCAGGTCATACACTTGGGATGATCCCCAAGCAGTCAAGCAGGAAGGGTGGTTAGGACAGGAGGCGCTGGAGGACAGCATGTCCAAAAGTGGTATGTTGCCTGGAAGCAAGGTCAAAACTGTAGTATCTAGTAAAGTATGGACTGCAGACCAAGTGGCGGCATCACATATATTGGTGATATATATGCCACTTAAGCAGGCAGCAGAGGTAGAGACAGCCCTGGTGGAGTGTGCGTGCACAGTACCGGGGAGAAGTTTGTGGTATTTAGTGTAGCAATAGGTGATACAGTGGGCTAACCAGTTGGACAAGATTTGTTTTGTGACAGGGTTTCCCTCCTTTCCAGGAGTGAAAGCCATGAATAGTTGCTCTGATTTATGGGAGGACGTAGTGCAAGTGAGATAACAATGCAGGATGCGGTGCAAATCCAGTGTGGAGAAGGGTTCCTCCCAGGTTTGTATTATCAGGACAGAGGACAGGCACGTGTGTGGACTGGTTTAGAGTAAATTCTGAAACCACTTTTGGAAGGAACTTGAGATTTGTGCTGAGGGAGACTCTGTCTTTATGAAAGATAAGGTAAGGTTAGTGGCACATGGGGAGCCTGAAGTTCCGATATGCATCTGGCTGAGGTGACAGCTACCAGAAAAAGGGTCTTCTGGGCCAGGAAGCGCATCTCACAGGTAGCAGTAAGTTGGAATGGAAAAAGGGTTCATTTTTCCAGAATGAAGTGATGAGTGATAAGTGGGTTGCCCCAGCGGTCATTGCTGGGACCCCTCCTTTTCAATATCTACATCAGTGATATAGCAGACAGGCTGAAGGGGAGGGTGTGCCTATTTGCAGGTGAGATGAAGATCTGCAATAGGGTGCACACTCCAGGGGGGTGGAGGCCATGAGGGAGGACCTGAAGATTCTGGATGGGTGGTAAGAAACTTGGCAGCTGAAATTCAGTGCCAAAAAGTGTGTAGTTATGCACATAGGGTGTAAAAACCTGTGAGCCACTTACACTGTAGGAGGGAAGATAATTAAGTCAATTGAGCAGGAGAGGGATCTGGGGATTATAATATCAACAAACAATTTAAAATCATACACAAACTGCAGAGCAAAAAAAAGACAAAGATACATTCACAATATTAACAATTGCAATATCATACACAGAATACAATCTCACAACATTCCCTTATCAATATTGCACAACCTATGTTTTAATCTTATATTGTATTGTTAGTGGCAAGTAATTTCTTTTTGATTTTATAAATTGCACTGGAGTACTTTGCTAGCCGCTTACACTGTAGGAGGGGAGATAATTAAGCCAACTGAGCAGGAGAGGGATCTGGGGATTATAATGTCAAGTAACCTTAAAGTACAGTAGGTAACCAATACAGCAAAACAGTGGGAAAGGCAAATAGAATGTTGCCGTGCATTGGCAGGTGCATAATGGTAGCCTGTGACACGGGCATTGGCGATTGAGCTTGCAACAATGACGACTCATTCAAGATGTCATGGGGGCTACCGACGAGGTAGGGCAACCGAAGGGGAGGGGTCAATGCACAGAAGGGAGATGTTGCTACACATATGCACGTGGTGTGGGTGGGAGTGAGCACACTCAGTGATGGGCAGGAGGCGTTTTGAGGGTGGTGCCATGGTGGGCTGCTGAGTTGGCCCCATGGTGTGGTTAGTGGGTTTGCGGCTTGGGTGGGCAGGGTGCTGGGTTCGGGTCCGGGCGCTGGTGTGTTTTTGTTGTGCCCAGCCCAAATTTCATTTGTAAACGTTTTGCACCCCCTGGAGTTGAGAATCCTTAAGTAGTGGGGTGCAGTGTAGGGGGGTACGGGGGGCACAGCCCCCTGCATGAAATGTAAAAATGCAAGTCGCTGGTGCTGTTTTGCTGTGTGCCAGGTATCAGAGAGCCGAAATTGATCTTTGGCACTCTGACTTCACCGTAATGCCAATCGCCTTTCACCAGTTACCGTTATTACGTGGAACTTGCATAACTAGCAGAAGGAGCAGTACTGATGCCTCTGTATAAAACCATGGTGAGGCCTCACCTGGAGTATGGGGGTCCAGTTCTGGAGACCACACCTATGCAAGGACATAGATGGGATTGAGAGGGTTTAGAGAAGGGCAACTATGATGGTGCACGGTATGCAAGGGAAGCAATAAGAGGAGAGGTGGAGGGAATTAGATCTGTACCCACTGGAGACTAAAAGGGAGGGGGGGACGTGATAGAAACATTAAAGTATGTGAAGGGAATTAATTAGGTGAGGGAGGGGAGCTTATTTACAAGGAAAACAGGGCTAAAACAAGAGGGCATAGTCTAAGATTAGCTGGAAGAAAATTCAGAGGCAATGTGAGGGGGCGATTCTTCATGGAGAGGGTGGCTAAGGCTGGAATAGACTGCCAGAGGAAGTGGTGGGCTGAAACAGTGAAGGGATTCAAGAGGGTGTGGGGGAGACAGAAGGGGTTGGCAAGTGGTTGGCAAGTGGGAGGAAAGGGAGGACCCTTGACATAGGAGATGAGTGGGGGGGAGGGGCAGACTCGATGGGCCAAACTGTCCTTTCCTGCCATCAGATTTTTATGATCCTAAGCTGAGGTCCCAGGGCAGAATCAGATTCCAGACAAGGGGCTTGAGTTGAAAAAGACCCTTGAGAAACATCATGGCCAAGTCCATGTGGGTGACCTGCCAGTCTCCAATGGGTTCATGGAAGGCCGAGATAGTGGCCAAATGTACTTTGATAGAAGGGTATCTGAAACTCTGACTGGAGAGGGTGGAAGGGTAGTTAAAAATTTTAGTCAGCAGGCAGGAGTAAGGGTCCAGTCTCCTGTTGGCAGCCCATATGGTAAAGCGTTTCCATTTGGCAGCATATGTTTTTCTGGTAGACATTGTTCTGGAAGCCAGAAGAATTGTGGCCACAGAGGCAGAGACATGATGCCAAGCTATAAAGACATCCTGAGGAGCCAAGCATGGAGATGTAGGTACCTGAAATTGGGGTGAAGAAGGGTTCCGTGGTTGTGCATGTGCAGATCAGGTTGGAGAGGAAGCAAATCTTTGACTGACAGTTGCTGGAGAAAGAAGAACCAGATCTGTTGTGGCCAAAATAGGGCAATTAGAATCAGGAGGCCCACTCCAGCTGGAACTTTGATTTGTTTATTTACTCTGGAAAGTCCACGGCCAAATATCTGTTTTAATGGTCGACTTGAGTAACAGTCGTTGTATGAGTGGAACTGACAGGAAGGCATATAAGAAGTGCCCATGCCAGGAGAGGGACAGAGCATTCAGGGAGTTGCAGAGTGAGTCTGGGATGATCGAGCAATACTGAGGTAGTCTGTGATTGTCCAGACAGGCAAATAGATCAATGTCCAGAGTGCCCAACAGCTGAAATATATTATGGGGAACCTCCACCACTAATGTCTATGTGTGGCCCTGAGTGTGATGGCTCAGGTGATCTGCAACTATGTTTTGAGCCCCGGGAATGTGGACTGCCACCAGATAAAGGTGAAGAGCTAGATCCTGATTCCAAACCTTCCTGGCTTCCTGGCACAGAAGCATCAAGTTTGGTCGACAGTAAATCTGTCGACCACCCGCACAGCGACGGCACAATACTGACACAGGTATTGTGCTGCCCAAGCCCCCAGTGTTTTCTGTGGGTGGCTATGCCCCTCACACACCCCCATGAGAGGGGCTGTGCTGTCTGCACCCCCTGGACTTTAGGATTCTCAACTCCAGGTTGGAGTTGGTCCGGGGAGAGGTCAGGATGCTGGGGGAAAGCGAAATACGGAAACAGACCATTACAGTGACTGTCGCTGTAGTGGTCATTTTCTGTGTTTTGCCGTTTGGGTGTCAGGCAAAAGGGGTCCATCCTTCTGGCACAGATCTCATGACTTGGCGCCCCCTTACTTGTTGATGTAGAACAGTGGTCATCAACCTTTTTTGGTCCAGGAACCTCCTGGCAAACTATCAGCAATGTCAGGGACCCCCTACCAAAAATCTGTATATATAGTTCTGCATTTAGTATTGCGTTAGTGTTAGCTTTGTGCCCAACAGCATTAATACAGCATTCCTTAATTAAACTGAATAATAATGACAGAATAACAATATTATAAAATAACATTATAGTTTATTTAAATAAAAATATCATAATTAAAAAAGTACACAAGTACACTTAAATGTCCGTAAATGTCTGAAAAAACACACAGTAGCTTAACACTCAATGGGGGTTGGGGATGGACTTAACTGAGCAATAAGTACACACACCACAAGACATTATTATCTGCCACTGCATAACCTGAATCACAAAATCTGCCTATAGAATCACAAAATATGTATGTTTTTATTATCCTATTGTACTGCACAAAAGTAGCCTAACACTCCATGCCTTCTTGAGGGGTAGGGGGTGGGTTTGAACTTTCTGAGCAACTGAGATAAGTCTTGTGCAGTGAACCAAGAAACTGGAGCAAGCGAGTAGCATGGAGCAGCAATTGTCAGTGAGTAGAGAGAGAGAGAGACGGCACATAGAGATACACTAAGCAGCTAATAATGATCTGGCAAGTGATTTCACAACTGAAAACAATTTGGGGAACAATTACACTTTGCAAGCAATCAATAGTTTGTTTGAAACATTGATTGTCAGTGTGAAGTTAAGCTAATTAAGCAAACTGATTTCTGGATAAGTCACAAATTTCGAGCTAGCAATTTAAGTGTTTGATCAATACAGCTTACTCACGGTTGCGATTTAGTGTTAGATTGAGGAAATCATAACAGCTTACTCGCGGTTGCAGTTGCAATTTAGGGCATTTTACTAAAAACTGTACCGTGCTATGATTTACATGCACAGCTTCAAGACCCCTGAGAGGCACTCTCACAAATCTCTTTGGGCCGCTGATCCCTGCTGACAAACTACTGATGTAGAATACCATGCTAGTATTGTCTGATTGGACCAGCATGGGTCCGAGGGCAAGGAATATCTGGAAGGCCTGAAGAGCTAGATGGATGGCTCTCATCTCCAGGAGGTTGATGTGGAAGGACATGACATCTGGACCCCAGCAGTTCTGCTTTGGTGAGGACCAAAATGGGTATCGCAACCCAGGGTGGAGGCATCTATTGTAAGGGTTTGGGTAGGGGTGGTCAACTGAAAGGGTACACCAGTTTGGAGGTGTCAGATCCAACCCTCAGGAGAGGCTTGCCTGAAGGCTGGGTCACCTAAATGAGTCTTTGAAGTCCCCGTCTTTTGGTGCCATTAGCATGAGGGCCCACTGGACCAAGTGCATGTGGGTGTACAGCATGGTGGAAATGGCTGCTGCCATGTGACTGAGGTGCATGAACTGATACGCAGTAATCTGGTGAGCCACAAGGCACCACTATGTGGGGAGAGGAGCCTTTGACTCCTGTCCTCTGGTAGAAGGTCCTGCCCTGTGCTGTATCTAAGATTAGGCGATGTATTGGAGGCATTGAGATGGCTCCCTTTGGGACTTAGTGACATTTACTGTTATGCCTAGTTCTCAGAAGAGCTCCAGGGTGCATGTGAGGAGAGTGGAGCAATCCCAAGTCCTGAGATGAGGCTTTTTATGAGCCAGTATTCAAAGTATGGGGAACACCTAGTGTTCCCTGTGATGAAGGGCTGTTGTTACTACTGCTAGGCACTTTGTGAATACCCTTGGGGCAGAGGAAAGCCTGAAGGGCAAGGAGCAAAACTGGTAATGATAGCCCAGGAGTTGGCACCAGAGGTACTGTCGATGGGCCATGTGTATTTTGATGTGAAGGTAATCGTCCTTCATGTCAAGGGTGCATAGCCATTCCCCTTGGTTTAGAAGAGGCAGAACTGTTTGCAAAGTGACCATTCAACATCTTTTGTACTAGATGAACCAGTTGAGATCACTCAGATCCAGGACACGGTGTAGATCTCCTGTGCGCTTGGGGATCAGAATAAAATGTGAATAAAAGCCCTTGTCAACCTAAATTTACAGGTTGAACCACCTGCTTCTGAATCAAAAAATGGAGGTCCTCCATCAGAACACAGATGCGTTCTGGTGGGTGTGAAAGTAGGCGAGGTGGGTGTGGCAGAGGGGGAGTGGCTGTAATCTCTAGAGCATACCCATATGAATAATTTGCAGAACTCATTGGACTATCATAGTCTGTCTCCAGCCTCGAAATGGAGAGAGAAAAACAGCCACCCACTGCCTCTGAGGCCTGCAAAGAAGGGCAGGGGAGGCTCGGGCAGGAGTCAAAAAGAAGTGAGAGAGGCAGTGGCCGTAGGAGGGATGGCTCTCTCCTCTTGGGGGCTGAGGCTGAAGTACTGGGTTGGGCATTCTTTGGTGGGTTGATGGACTAAGCCTTTCTGGTGAGAAGCACGCTGAAACTGAAAGAACTGAAATGGCCGCCTTTGAGAGACAGATGGATGAGTATGGTACATCATGTGTACTGTACGTAGAGTATGGCTGAGACCTGCAAGTCATTAAGGATGCCTTCGGTGTCTTCACCAAAAATTTGTGGTCACTAAAGGGAGCATTTAAGATGGACTGTTGCACATCAGGGGTAAAGCCAGAGACACAGAGACATGCATGGTGCTGGAGGGAAATACCAGTTGCCGAGGCACGTGCAGAGGCATCCATGGCATCATAGCCAGCATGGAGAAGATACTGAGTGATACTAGTACCCGCCTTAAAGGTAGCTAGCAACTGATCAGTGTCTGTGGATGGTTCGCTGCCACTTCAGAGATGGAATTCCAAAACATTTTCTTGTACTTGAGCATATGCCCTATACAGTTCAGGACACGCATGACTTGGGTGGATGAGGCATAAGCTCTTTTATTTATTTGTTTGTGTAACCCCTAGATGGCGCTATCCCATGGGGCTACTACCCCTGCCTGATTTGCCACTAACAGGTTGAGGGGCCTGGATCCAATGGCGGGTGCCTCCACCCAGAGGTCAGGGTTTGCAATAGTTAAACTAACTTGGTCACAGCCCTCTGGGACACTGCAACCCTTTCTTCCCACTAGTATTCACAATATATCAAATTACCTTCACAGTATACACTTACCCCCAGGTCTGGTTCGGCACTGGGACCTCCTGTGAAATGAGATACAGTGCAACAATCACAGTACAGTACTTTAACATAGACAAATACCTCAGGCAGTATAACTTTGCTGAAACAAGCAGCTCTGATTTATTTAGGGGATATAACAGGACAGGAAATCAGGTTAATTAGCTTATCACTCTAATAATCTACCTATGGCTCTGTGCACAGGCCTATCCTATCAGTTACTGTCCCTGGGTACCCAAGCCCTAGTGGCTAGTCAACACGTGGCAGCTGGTGAGGCCCTTTCACACAGAGAAAAGGAGAATTAAACAGTCAGCAGTACAGTAATTCCATTTGGATTTAATGTGGCAATTCAACAGGAGAGCGACCTGAATTAGTACTCACGACCTCCAAATAAGATAGGGCCCTTCAATGTCAGCAGGGCTCCTTGAGGTCACAAACCTCTTCACACATCCATATAAAGAAAGCACTATACCAGGCAGGCTGCATCTGTATCCCGATGCAATTACTGCACAATACCGGGAGAACACACAGCAGATTCAGTTCCTGACAGACCAAGTGCAATTTTCAGCAATCCCTCCAGTCTTCTACAGGGTGAGCCTGGTTTCTACTCTTCAGAGATCCTTTGATTCTTTTCACAGGACGGATTCAGTCCTAACAAGCTGTTACACAAGCTGCAGACCCGGAACTCTGGGCCTTACACACGTTTTTGACTAAAACTGCACACTGAAAAAGCACAGGGCTCCTTCCTTCTTCACTGCCAAAGCTCAACTGAAACTCCAACCGACAAACTGGCACTTCCTTTGAGTTCCTCCCAGTTCTTGACTGGATTGGCTGTCACTCACAATAGACTGCTGCTGTTGGTCCAAAAAGGCACTGAAGTCTAAACTACATCTCCCAGAGTCACTGCCCATACAATCCTCTTGTGGCTGGCTCAGATCATGAGTCCAAGCTCTGATTCGTCAAGGCACCATTTTAGAGCTAGCTTACCCCACACTGATTGGTCCAGTTCAGCAGTTCAAAACTAGAATGGGGAACTAGCAGACACAGTTCTGACTGCAAAGAAAGCAGGTTAGACAAACTGTAATTTCATTATTACTCTAAATAATTTCTGGCAAACAGTTACATCTTTCAGATAGGTTCCCTTTGCACTCCTAGTGACTGCAGAAATGAAGTGAATTGGCAGCAGCTTGAGTGGTACTCAATCAAAGAAACACACAGTCCCCCATACAAACTAATTATGTCTGCAAGCAGACAGCTCTTAAAGAGACAGTACCAGAGGTTCTAAAAACACTCACTGATAAATGGCTTAAATGCCAAACACCATTCAGGCTTGGAGCATTCAAGCAAGCTCCTGGAAGTCTTTGGGAACCCCATTTGCAGGGGTTACACCCTTCCTGGCCTGGGAAAGCTTGGCGTCTCGTCAAGCAAGTACCCCATAAGTTTCAACTGCAACCATATACATTTGCATTAGGCTGCACGTGTAATCATCAGTCAATATATCATTTTACCAAGAACACATTTCTGAAATATTGCAGTCGTCCTCTTTACACAGTATTACATACACATTGTACCATAACTCAAGTTATTACCTCTTGTACATGAAACCTGAAGAGAGGGGCCCTTCCCTATCAGTTACCTTGGGGCTGGGCCGGGCAAGGGCACCATACTAGAGGGCAACACAAGTAACTTGGAGTTAGCACTAGCTCAGTTTGGGCAATGAGCTCGGGGACACATACACTCCTTATGGACAACATTGAGAGGCAAATCCACAGGCCTCCCAAGGGAATCATAACTGAGGTGCACCACAGGCTTTACAGCTCGACCAGTCTTTCTAGGGGAACTGTTACAGTCTCTGCACTCTGAGCCTCATTTTCAGCATTGTCCTCACTTGTCAGGGGAGTCTCCATGGGGTAGAGAGCTAAAACTTGGGGCACTTTCAGCTCCAGGGTTACAGTTTCTGAGTCCACAACATTTGGCTGCATGGAGAGCTTGGGACACTGGCAGTGGACTGTCAGGGCACTCAAAATACTCTTCTTGTTCAGAGTGTATCACCAGTCTGCCTCAATCTATCATTTTCCTCCTGAAGCTCAAACAGTTCAACCATGCACAATGATTCCATTTCATCTGATCTGATGCTTTGCACTTCACTTTCTGGGAGCATGGCTCCAGGGATGAAGCTGGGAAGCTTAGACAGTCCAGAAGGCCCAGCTTCATCTCCAGTATTGACTAGGATTGCCCGAAACAATTGACTCAGTTAGTAAGAAGGATAGTATTCAAAGTCCTCTCACTTTCTTCCGATATGGACTGACAGTCATGCTCAACTTGGACTTGTGGAGGGAACACTTTAACTTTGCTTCTGTAGGTGCAGACTTTCTTGATCTTTTCTTAGCAGCAGCTCTAGTCACTGGTCAGGGGCATCTTCTGGGGGCTCAGACTCAATTAAGATTTGTCCAATGGGCAGTAAATGATTTCTATGCATTGTTTTACATCTTTGAATTATTCTCAGGCCTTACTTTGTACACTGGCAGATCATCTAGTTTGCCCACTACAATGTGAGGGAGATGGTGCCATCTGTCAGCAATCTTGTGCTTGCCATGCAGTCCCAGATTTCTTAGCAATACCCGATCTCCTCCTGGAGTTCCTGTGCTTTCACCTTTTTATCATACCTTTCTTTGTTGGCCAGATTTCTTTTGGCAGCCATGGTTTGAGCCAGTTAGTGCATGAGTTAGCTGGGCCTTTAACTTTTGCACATACTGTAAATAGTTGTCAGCTTGAACCCCATCAGGAGAGACCCCAAAACACACATCTACTGGTAGTCAGAGCTTCTCTTCCAAACATCAGGCGGTAGGGGAGAATCCAGTGGCATCACTTTTGGTGCAGTTATAAGCATGTACCAGGGTGCTAATTTGTTGGCTCCATCTAGGCTTGTCCTTTGGGTGCAGGGTGCCTAGCATATCTAGCAAAGTCGCGGTTGAAAGCGTTCAGGCTGTGGGTCCCCTGGGGTGGTAAGGAGTGGTTCTGGACTTTAGCACTCTCCACAGAGAAGCATCTCTTTGATCAGACGACTCTTAAAGTCTCTCCCTTGATCAGAATGGATTCTTTGTGGAGCCCCATAGTGAACAAAAAAGTTTTCTACAAGTACTTTGGCCACAGTGGATGCTTTCTGGTCTTTGGTGGGGAAAGCTTGGGCATATCTCGTGAAATGGTCAGTGACCACCAGCACATTACTGATATTTCTTTGATCTGACTCCAAACTCAGAAAATCAATACAGACCAGCTCCATGGGTGCACTGGTGGTGATGTTAACAAGGGGGGCAGCCCTCTGGGGCAAAGCTTTCCTCTGTAAGCAGCGACTACAAGTTCGAATGTGTTGCTCCACATCAGCCCCCATCTTAGGCCAATAGAATCTGGATCTCACCAAGTCAAGTGTTCTGTATACCAAGGTGCCCCATGTGGTTGTGCAAGGACCTCAGTACTGAGTCTCGAAGGCAGTGGGCAGCACTAGTTGTTGTTTGTCTACTTGTCCCCCTCTGTCTACTGTTTCTCTGTATAACAGTTTATTGATCAGTTTCAACTTAGGACCTTCTTTGTATAACAGTGCAGTTCTCAAATCAGTGGGCGTAATTTGGACACAACTTTTCCTGAATAAGGGCTTCTAAAGCTGCTTTGATCATGGGATCGCGGGATTGAGCCGCTTGAATACTGTCATTGTCCAGCTGAGGCAGTGCACCAATGTCTATTGCAGAAAAGTGGCAATAAGCAGCAGGTATGCAATTCTCAGAGGCTCCAAGCAATCCACCATGCAGTCCACTCGTCCGTGGACATTTGTTCCTCCCTGTCAAACTTCGGCAGAGTGCCCGAATGTCAGGTTCTGTAATCGGACCCAATCATTCTGGGAACAGGCCTCCGGGAGAGAGCATCAGCATCTATGTGGTTCAGACCTGCTCGGTGTTCGAGAGCATAGTCATATGTAGATAATGCAGAAAGCCACCTATGGCCAGTGGCATCCAACTTAGCTGAGGTCTGCACATAGGTCAAAGGATTATTGTCAGTTTTTACTAGTATTTTAGCCCCATACAAGTACTCATGGAATTGGTCAACAATAGCCCACTTCAAAGCTAGGAACTCTAACTTATGTACAGGATAGTTCTTTTTGGATGGGGTCAGGCTTCTACTGGCAAAGGCCACTGGTCTCAGGCCATTCTCGTGCTCTTGGTACAACACAGCCCCCAACCCTTGCAAGCTAGCATCAGTGTGCAGGACGAAGGTTTTCTTGGATCGGCATAGGCCAGCACTGGAGCATGGGTAAGTTGATATATGATCTCATGAAAAGCAGTCTCACAATCAAGGTCCAGCGGGCCCCAAATACTTCACTGGATGAAAATACACTCTTTCAGTCTTGAGGGCGCTGACTTTGGTATTTTTTGTGGGTTGGGGATACCCTTGAGTAAGGTTAAGTAAAGGCGGATCACTCTTGAATAGTCCTTGATGAAGTGCCGATAATAACCACAGAATCCAGGAATCTTTTCAGTTCTTTTAGATTTTTGGGCTGTGGCCAGGTAGTCAAGCCTCAACTTTACTTGGGTCGGTTCTATTCCTCGGTGGATACTATGTGTCCCACATACTTTACTGATGTTTGAAAGAATTGACACTTATCAATGGACAGTTTAAGGCCAAAGTCCTCCAGTCGGTCCAATACCTTAAATAATCTGCTCTCATGTTCCTCCAGTGAGCTGCCAAACACAATAACATCATCTAGGTATACCAGGCACTCTAGTAAGTTCATGTCCCCACTGCACGCTCCATCAATCGTTGAAAGTGGCTGGGGCACCTGAAATCCTTGAGGCATCCTCTGAATTTCATAGAAGCCAAGCAGACAGATAAAGGCCGTCTTCTCACGGTCCTCTGGGGCCATCGGGATCTGGTAGTACCCACTGCGGAGATCCAGCACAGAGAACCACTTGCTCCCATTAGGCAGTCCAAAGCATCCTGAATGCGGGGCATTGTGTACTGATCAGGGATAGTCCGCCGGTTTAAGGTGCGATAATCCCACACATCATCTTACTGTTCCATTTCTTTTCCTCACTACCACAATGGGGAAGCATAAGGGCTTCTGGATTCTTGTATTACACCAGCAGCTAACATCTCTTGCAGATGCCGTCTCCCATCATCTATGTCAGCAGGTGCCAGGCGTCGAGACCTCTCACGAAATGGTCTTTCGTCATGCAGCCGGATATTGTGCCTCAGCTCTTGCCGCATCCTACATCCCATTCCTTTAAAGAACACCTGGTCTCTCTGGGCAAGCTTCTCACTGATCCTCACTTTCCATTCAGCTGGCAGCGGGAGTCGCGAAATCAAACAAGTCAGGCGTTACTCTGTCATTTCTTCCTTGAACTCTTGCTGCTGGGTAGCACTGCAGGTCCACAATGCACATTAGCCAGGATGCAACTCTGTTTACTTGAATGTCTCTTTCAGACACATTATGAACTTGGACCATTACCCTTCTGGCATAAGCATGGGCTCTAGCGGGCAAAATACTAGAAGCTGACCAGCAGTCCCTCTGGCAATTTTTCCATCGCCTGGTGCATCCACATTAATATTTTATTCTTAACATCCTTTCTGATACTGGACCTCTCCTGTAAGGTACACTGGGCATTTGGCGCCAGGATCAGAGACTCAGGATCCTTCTTCCATACAATTCCGACGGTTCCTCTGGTTCTGTTTTTCCAGCATCTCTGTGCCTCATAGGCCTTCTTAATTAAAGCCGGAACTCTTAAAGCTCTACTAGTCTTTGACCCTGTTTTTCATAACACAACTGTGCAGCCTTCCGAACATATAAGCATTTGTTCCAATCAACAAAGGGACACCATCATACAGTCCAGTGGGGGACACACTAAGGCTAGGGTCTCTACTTGTTCGGCCACTCCAGCCACGGAGGTGGGAAAGACAGCCAAATCGGATATACCGGAATAGGGGTAGGCCTCTCACTTAACCCCCATACATGCAGTCCTTCTAATGGTTGTAAGGTACGTCCTGACAAATGCTTCTGATACCAATCCTGGAACATAATTGTCACTTGGGAGCCACTGTCTCAATACAGCTCTTGTAGACACTCCATTCACCTTTACAGTGGTCTCCATGGAGGGACCCACTATTCTGGACCAGTCTGGAGGCGGTAGTGGGGGCCTGGGCAACTGACCTTGCCACAAAGGGCGTGAATTAGCATTTTGGTGCCTTCACTGGGATCATGTCGTGCACCTCTTAACCACTGATTTCTTCTCCAAGCTCTCCTTGTAGCCTATATACAACTTTGTCAGTGTCTTTTGGGGACTGGCATTCCCTTTCATGTGCCCATCTTTCCCACAATTATAGCAAAACATACTTTCTGGAGTTTGAGCTGGCCGAGGCGCCACACTGGGAGCCAGGGAGGGGGTATTACTAACTGGAAACCTGGGTGCCATCTCTGTCTGCGCCCGTGATAAGCATTTGGAGACATCTCGTCAGTTTCTCCACTTCCATGGTCAAGGAATTGAGTTTGGAGCTGTTATCAGCAGGAGATACATGGGTGGGTACCCCACCCCATAGCAGATGCAGTCGGATATAGGTCAGGGCCTTACTTGCAGGCTGGCCTTCATAAAGGGACTGTTTTTGAATACGGATCTCTCTCAACAGTTCGCCCCATTGTGGCATATCTTTTCCTTGTCAGAGCACTCATTGACTGTCAACCTCTGCCCTGAACTTCACTTGATGGGTCACCCTCAGTCACTCGGTCGTAGCCACAGCTGTTGGTGCAGGTACCTCCAGTCGTATCTCTCAACTCCTTGAATTTCTCTCATTAACTCATCATAGGAGGGTGGGGATTCCAGTCGATTTGCCAGGCGTAACTGAAGCAACAGCAGTTCTGAGAAGGGGGCAGACTTAAGGATTCTGTCCAGTCTGGTTCGGTCCAGTTCAATCGCTGGCAAACTACCCTTTCTGAGGCATTCTTGCAACAATTTTTCCAGCCGAGAGACATACACAGACAACAACTCCCCTTGGTACTGTTGTGCATTTCTTACTCTCCACCATAGGTCCTCATCAGAATCTGGGCTCCCATACACATTCTCCAAGGCCTCAAGATAGGCCTGTGCAGTCGCTTCAGGGTTACTGGCCCGTTTGCGCGGATGGTAGCCAGGGCAGGACCTCGGAGGCTCTCACTAACCCTCTTAGCTTTTCACCTTCCGAGCATTGCCATTCTAGCACTTGGGGCAACATAGTCTATCCAGGTCTCCCAGTCATCCTCCTTGGGGGTGGGAGGGTGCCAGAAGATCCTCAACCTCGGTAAGAGTCGACTAATGGCAGGTGCAGAAATAGGAGTCTGCATTGGTTCAGCCACCATTACGGGCACTGGAGCAGGAGAGGGTGTTGGGGAGGAACACCCCAGGTGGCAGAATAGTTTCTTCAAGTCCTCCACAGTTTTCCCTCTCCCAGCAACCATTCAGCAAATTTCTCCTCAAAAGTTTCCAGATAGTGGTGGGGCTGATTCCCCAGGTCTTTACTGTCCTTAGTTATCACTCTCCAAGCAGTGAGGGCTCCCTCTGGGGTAATGGTCTGTGGCACTTTGGAGCTATCTATGGGATCCTTAAACTCTACTAGGGCCAGGAAAGTGTGGGTGAGCAGATTAGCATGCCGACCCACCACCACAGGGTTTTGTAAACCTTCCACCTTGGAAAGTACTCCCTGCACAGTGTCCGTATTGATACCCAGGGGGATGTCCAGGATAAGCATAGCATTTTGGGGGTCGATCTCCTCCCCAGTACACCACTCCACCAGCCGGTGCACAGCCACTTCTGTCGGGGTGCCCATTTTTTTCTTAACAGTGGTTCGTAAATATGGCCACTAGAGGACACACAATCCCAGCGGTGCCTCCAAGATGTAACCCCTAGATGGCGCTATCCCAGGGGCTACTACCCCTGCCTGATTTGCCACTAACAGGTTGAGGGGCCTGGATCCAATGGCGGGTGCCTCCACCCAGAGGTCAGGGTTTGCAATAGTTAAACTAACTTGGTCACAGCCCTCTGGACACTGCAACCCCCTTTCTTCCACTAATGGCCCACACAATATATCAGAATTACCTTCACAGTATACACTTACCCCCAGGTCTGGTTCCGGCACTGGGACCTCCTGTGAAATGAGATACAGTGCAACAATCACAGTACAGTACTTTAACATAGACAAATACCTCAGGCAGTATAACTTTGCTGAAACAAGCAGCTCTTGATTTATTTAGGGGATATAACAAGGACAGGGAAATCAGGTTAATTAGCTTATCACTCTAATAATCTACCTATGGCTCTGTGCACGGCCTATCCCTATCAGTTACTGTCCCTAGGTACCCAAGCCCTAGTGGCTAGTCAAACCGTGGCAGCTGGTAGGGGCCCTTTCACCACGGAGAAAAGGAGAATTAAACAGTCAGTAGTACAATAATTCCATTTGGATTTAATGTGGCAATTCAACAGGGAGCGACCCTGAATTAGTACTCACGACCTCCAAATAAGATAGGGTCCTTCAATGTCAGCAGAGCTCACTTGAGGTACACAAACCTCTTCACACATCCATATAAAGAAAGCACTATACCAGGCAGGCTGCATCTGTATCCCGATCGTAATTACTGCACAATACCGGGAGAACACACAGCAGATTCAGTTCCTGACAGACCGGTGCAATTTTCAAGCAATCCTCCAGTCTTCTACAGGGTGAGCCTGGTTTCTACTCTTCAGAGATCCTTTGATTCTTTTCACAGGACGGATTCAGTCCTAACAAGCTGTTACACAAGCTGCAGACCGGAACTCTGGGCCTTACACACGTTTTTGACTAAAACTGCACACTGAAAAAGCACAGGGCTCCTTCCTTCTTCACTGCCAAAGCTCAACTGAAACTCCAACCGACAAAACGGGCACTTCTTTGAGTTCCTCCCAGTTCTTGACTGGATTGGCTGTCACTCACAATAGACTGCTGCTGTTGGTCCAAAAGGCACTGAAGTCTAAACTACATCTCCCAGAGTCACTGCCCATACAATCCTCTTGTGGCTGGCTCAGATCATGAGTCCAAGCTCTGATTCGGTCAAAGGCACCATTTTAGAGCTAGCTTACCCCACACTGATTGGTCCAGTTCAGCAGTTCAAAACTAGAATGGGGAACTAGCAGACACAGTTCTGACTGCAAAGAAAGCAGGTTAGACAAACTGTAATTTCATTATTACTCTAAATAATTTCTGGCAAACAGTTACATCTTTCAGATAGGTTCCTTTGCACTCCTAGTGACTGCAAAATGAAGTGAATTGGCAGCAGCTTGAGTGGTACTCAATCAAAGAAACACACAGTCCCCATACAAACTAATTATGTCTGCAAGCAGACAGCTCTTAAAGAGACAGTACCAGAGGTTCTAAAACACTCACTGATAAATGGCTTAAATGCCAAACACCATTCAGGCTTGGAGCATTCAAGCAAGCTCCTGGAAGTCTTTTGGGAACCCCCATTTGCAGGGGGGTTACATTTGTTTTTGATAACCGGGTAAGTGCAGTAAACATCAGAAATGCCTAACCTCAGGCACGACCCGGGACAGTAAAAGGCAAAAACATGCAAATATTACAACGGTAGAATACATAAGAATACAGGCAGCTTACAGAAGGTAAAGTACATATGCAGACACTTGGAGTCAGATGCATATCACTGCATCCAAAGTATAAGTAGAGATAGAAGTATAACACAGAAATGACAGTACAAAAATTAACAGCTAACAAATAGATACAAAATACAATACAGAGGTACATATCTAAACTCAAATGGGCATCTACCTCAATAAACACTTCATGAGCTGACACCGTACAATGGCCTGAAGTAGTACGTCACCACAGTAGAGCAACATACAACAAGCCAGTGGCTGAGGACTAATGAGAAGCTATGTAAGTGCTAGGAGAGTCATCATGGGGCAGTGCTGGTGGGTACTCTGGGGAGCCTCAAAGAGGGAAGAAACTGGTGCATAGGTTGGAAGCTAGGAGGTGGTTATGTATGTAACCCCTAGGTGACGCTATCCCAAGAGCTACTACCCCTGCCTGCTTGGCTAGTAGCAAGTTAAGGGGCCTGGGTGATGAAATGGGTGCCTCCATCTGGAGGTCAGGGTTGTTAGTGGTCAGGCTAACCTGGGCACAGCCCTACGGGACACTGTATCCCGCCCTCTTTCCCTTCTAGTGGCCTGAACAATATACAGTAATTACTTTCACAATTACCCTTATTCACCAAGCAATTACCCACACTGTTTGCACTTATCACCAGAGCTGTTCCCTCTAGCTTGACCCTGGGGACCCCCTGTAAAACAAGGTTAAGCACAGCAAATACCAACAGTACAATACTTTTGGCACAAACTGGAATCACAATCAGGTTAAATGCAAACAAAGTTAAATCTGATTTATTCAGGGGACTTGAACAAGGGAGGGGCATAATCAGGTTAACATAGAAACATAGAATTTGATGGCAGATAAGGACCACTTGGCCCACCTAGTCTGCCCATTTTCCTACCTAACAGATAAGCTGCAGATCTTAGTTAATCAACAGCTTACTCCCTCTTACCCGCCCCTAGGACTGCCTTATGCCTGTCCCATGCATTCTTGAAGTCCCCCACTGTTCTGGACTCCACGACCTCCTCAGGGAGGCTGTTCCATGCATCCACAACCCTCTCAGTGAAAAAATACTTCCTCACATTACCCCTGAGCCGTCCCCCCTCTATCTTCAAATTGTGCCCCCTTGTTCTTGCACATCTCTTTTTCTGGAAGATGCTACCCTCTTGGACTTTGTTAATTCCCTTGAGGTACTTGAATGTTTCTATCATGTCCCTCTCTCCTTCTTTCCTCAAGGTATACATATTAAGTTCCTTTAGTCTTTCTTACGTATGCCTTCTGGTGAACCCTGCACCATTTTGTTGCCCTCCTCTGGACAGCCTCCACTCTGTCTATGTCTTTGCGGAGATGCGGTCTCCAGAACTGCACACAGTACTCCAGATGGGGTCTCACCAACTGTCTGTACAGAGGGATAACAACTTCCTGTTTTCTACTATTGATGCCTCTTCCTATGCATCCCAGTATCCCTCCAGCCTTCCTCACTGCCTTCTTACATTGCTTGCCCACCTTTAGGTCATCTGATATAATTACCCCAAGGTCCCTTTCTATTTTTACTGTTGTCAGTATCTCACCCCCCATTGTGTACGCTTCCCCTGGGTTTTTGTTTCCCATGTGCATTATCTTGCACTTCTTTGCATTAAATCTGAGCTGCCATACATTTGATCATTCCTCCAACCTTGCCAAGTCCCTTCTCATCCTTTCCACTCCATCCTGTGTATCAACCCTGTTGCAGATCTTTGTGTCATCAGCAAAGAGACATACTTTTCCTTCCAGTTCCTCTGCAATGTCACTTATAAAGACATTAAAAGGACCGGTCCCAGTACTGAACCCTCGGTACCCACTAGTAACCCTCCTTTCTTCACTGTGTACTCCATTTACTACTACCTTTGCGTCCCTGTTGTCTGTAATTTTTTATCCAGGCTACCACCTTGGGACCCATTCCAAGGCTGGCTATCTTGTGTATTAATCTTTTGTGGGGACTGTATCAAATGCTTTGCTAAAATCTAAGTAGGCCATGTCACAGCCCTCCTGATCTACTACTTTGGTCACCCAGTCAAAGAAATCTATTAGATTCGTCCAACACGACCTTCCATCATGAATCCATGTTGCCTCAGGTTCCTGTGCCCCAATGGCCTCTAGGTACTCAACAATTCTTTCCTTCAAAGTGATTCCATCATTTTCCCTACCACTGAGGTCAAACTAACTGGTCTGTAGTTTCCTGCCTCTGTCCTGCTCCCACTTTTGTGAAGAGGAATTACATCTGCCCTCCTCCAGTCCTTGGGTACACCCCATTCTCCATGATTTGTTGAAGAGGTAGTCAGCGATGTCACTAGTTCTACCCTAGTTCTTTTAGAATTCTTGGGTGAATCCCATGAGTCCATTGCTTTGTCCACCTTCAATTTTATTAGTTCCTTCAGAACCCTTTCTTCTGTAAATGGACTGGTATAGAGCCCCCGTCTTGGAATGTTTCTCTTGTTTGGTTTAGGTAACTCTCCTCCTCTTCCTTTGTGAATACTGAGCAGAAATATTCGTTCAGTAACCTGCTTTTTCACTGTCACCCTCTACCCCATTCCTCCCTTTATTAAACTTCAGTATCCCTCCTTTGGTCTTTCTTAGCTCCCTAATGTACCAAAGAAGGTCTGTCCTTCTTAACAAATTGCTATCCTTTCTTGGGTTTGGGCCTTTGCTATTGACTACCTTCCCAGCCTCTTTCTGCTTTAACTGATAAGTTCTCTGTCTGCTCCTTCTGTGTTTCCTTATATTTCCTGAATGCTCCCTTTTCTCCTTAACCTTCCTGCCACCTCTTTTGTGAACCATAACGTTTTTCCTTCATTGTATTTTATTGATTTTTTAGCAAAGGCTTGTTGCCTCTGTGATGGCTGTTTTGATCACTCCCATTGTTCCTCCACCCTCCTTCTTGCCTGTTTGCTAGTGTTTTTCTGAGGCACTCTCTCATTTTCCCAAAGTCAGCCTCCTAAAGTCTAGTACTCTTGCTTTGTAAGCATGTTGTATGGCTGTGTTTATCGTGAACCACACTGTTTGGTGGTCACTTGTTCCAGATAGCTACACCACTCTAAATCTGAGATTCTTTCTCCATCCCATTTGAAAGTACCAGGTCTAAGATTGCTCCTCTGAGTCAGTTCCAATACTAGCTGTCTGAGACATGCCCCCTGTAGAGCATCAAGAATGACCCTGCTCTTGGATGTGCCTGCAGCAAAGGTGCTCCAGTTAACATCTGGCATATTCAGGTTCCCATCAACAATATCTCCCTTTTTCTGCCATTCTAAAAAGCCTTCTATCATTTCTTCTCCATTCCCTCCCCCTGAGATGGGGGTCTATACTACAACCCCATGCGGATTGTGGTGCCATTTCCTGTCTCAGGGTGACCCAAAGTGCCTCATCTGCTCTGTTTACTCTTTAGTTCTGTTGCTTTGATCCTTCCTTTACAAGAGGCTACTCTCCTCCTCCTCCTCTTTTACCCTCCCTGTCCCTCCTGTAGATTGTGTATCCTGGTATGTTGACATCCCATTCATGGTTCTCTGTGTACCATGTTTCTGTGACTACAATATCCAGGCAACCCTCTTCCATCAAGGCCACTAGTTCAGGGAGCTTGTTACACAGACTACAGGCATTGGTACTCATCACCCTCCACTTTTGATAGCCTTGCCCCTTTTAGCCCCATTTCTGTCCTTACTGCCTTTGCCTTTTTTACTTTAAATCTGTTCCGCTCCTAATAACTTCTGTGCCTTGGTGTTTACCTCACTAATCACCATGTTTTGTGGGGAGGCTTGGTTTCAGCTCCTTTTCAGTGCCTCCCCTTGGCTGGTTTAAATGCTTGCCAATGAAGCATTAAACCTCTCACTAGGATCCTGGTTCCCCCCGGACAGATGCAGACCATCGCACCAATATAGGTCTGCATTCCTCCAGGTGGCTCCCAGTCCCCAATGAGCCAAACCCTGAGCTCCACACCAGTTTTCCAACCACTCATTGAATTCACTGGTGAGAAGTGCTAACATCTCCCTTGCCATAGACAGGCAGCACCTCCGAGGAAGGTTACCATATCGCTACTTGTCTAAGGCCCTTCCAACTCTACAAACTCCTCTTGCACTGCTCTGATCCCATTCCTAGCCAGGTCATTTGTCCCTAGGTGGACAGTGACATCAACTCCCTCCTCAGGCAGCACCTCCCACGATCCTGAGGATTTCGTTTCCTGTCCCTCAAGCCGCCATGCGCCAGGAGACACCCTACCTCCCTCTCCCATCCTCCCCAATTCTACCCGTCTAATGATTGGGTCCCCACCAGGGGTCATTTCCTTTCCCTGTGGGGTCCCATGCCACCCTCCTTTGGTCTCCTTTGTGAAGGTTCCCAGCATCCTCCTTGGTCTCCAGTGCAGGTGCCTCCATGGGAACCACTATCCACCAGAAGAGTGATGAATTGTGAAGGGTACAGCTGGAGGGATGCAACTCTGTTCCACCACCTCTCCTCCTTGAGCCCACCCTGGTCCAGCCACTCCTCTTTCTTGGCAACCTCTGAGGTAGTGGCATGGCCTAGTGGTCCCTGGAGTAGGGAGGTTTCAAGAATCCTAGCCAGGTCAGCCTGGGGCAGGCAACCTCTCTCAGACCAGAGAGGTGCCTGCAAATAGGGCAGCATCGCAGCCTCCAGAATGTCTCCGGAACACTGCTCGCCCCACAGCCATTGCACTGCACCACCCTATCATATCTTATTTTGTGTCCCTCTACTGTTTCTCTGGATGCTTACTCTCCTCTCTCACAACTCTCACCCTTTCTGTTCTGGGACAGCAACTTCCTATCTTCTTCAGTAGTCTCCTTCTTCCTTGCTCAATATCAAACTACCAGCAGATGGGGGGTAGGGTGGGGTGGGAGAGAGTGAGCTACTTTTTCTACTTCAGGGTTGACAAAACCAATGTTTCTCTATGATCCTTTTCTTCCTACTGCCAAACAGGATTGATTGCAAGGTTGATTTGCTTACAAGCTATATTAATCAGACAGTTATGTATGCAGTTCAGAGTCCCAACACAGTCACACACTCTGGGTACCCACGTAGGAAAACAGTGGGCTAGCCAGGAACGTTCAGCTGGTTGTGGCCCTGTGATGGAAGAAAGCAACATGCACAACACACACTATTTGCAATCTGGAGCCTTAGGTCTCAGTTCGTGAAAGAAAAGGCAACAAGACAATCAGATGACAACACTTTTAGATTTAGCTGTTGTTGCAGAGAGCTACCCTGATATTTACTCATGATACCCAATACTGGACACAAGAAGGATAATATCGAGACTGTAAGCTGTTGAGCTGGAGTGCCCGGAGAAGCAGGGCCCACATGAATCACCGAGGCGTCATTCCTGTTTAAGGCATTGAGCAGAGGGCTGATCTCCAGGCTGGTCTCTCATCGATGACTTTCTCTGCGTACCTGGTATTCTGGCTGGGCCAGTGTAGCAGGGCCCAGGCAAATGGAAATGGATATGGATTCAGTCCGTGGAGCTGGATACAGCCTCCAGCAAGCAAAACACAGTTCAGACACACAGTGGGGAACCAAATCCCGACCCACTATAAGCACACAGCACATTTGCATGTAGGGAAATTCCACTGTACCAGGCAAATGGCTCTCCGGTAGCAATTTCAGAGTCTCTGTACAATCTGGGAGTTCAGAGATAGCTGGAAGTCCAGACAGGACAATCACATTTAGCAAATCTTCAGTCTTCTTCAGGTTAAAGCTTGGTCACAATTCAGTGGCTTAATTCACTCTCCAAATTTGGATTCAGTCCGAAAAAAGCACAAGTTCCCTCTCAGAGACAGCAGGCAGGCCAAACTCAGGCCTTTTCACAGTTCTCCCATGCAAATCCACTATGGATTGCTGCTCGAACTATCTCGAGCTGTTACTTCTTCACTTCCCAACTCAAATCTAAGCAGTGTGGGACTTTCCCCAAGATCCAAAAGGTTCGGTTGGCTGATCTGTCTGTCAGTCATAACGAGGGCTCCCCCTCCTGGTTATTTTAGGCGCCAAAAGCCCCAAACTACAATTCCTAAAAGTTTTTGCCCCACCAAGCCCTGTAGGCAGGCTCCATTTTAGAATCCAAAATGTACTGATTGGCCCATTTCAGCAGTCCAGGACCAAGGTGATGGAAACAAACAGAACTGTCCATGCTTCAAAGAAGGCAAGCTAGAACAAACGGCAATATTATTACTACTCTAACAAATGATAAGCAAACAAGTACATCTACTAACAGAGATCCCTCTCAGATTAATTATGACTGCAATCCAGGCAGCTCTTAAAGAGAAAGTACACAGGGGCCATACAGGCACTCTCTGGCAATACATTTAAACTGCTAAAACACAGGACACCAGCCTGGCAGTGAACATTAAGCAAGTTCAAGGGAGACTTTTCAGGAACCCCCATTTGAAGGGGGGTTACTCCCTTCTCTGCCTGGAGAAAACTTGGCATCTGCATCAAGTCTGTTTCATCATGCAACAGTTAACATAAACTTATTACTTTACTATACATATTCACTACACTTCACAATACTACATCCATAATGACAATGCTTATGCACGTTTCATAGATGTGATACTGATTCCAGTATGATTAACATACTTGTAACATCACAATACTGATTCATGTTATAACTTCCTGTACATTAAACAATGTAGGGGGACCCTTCCCTATCAGCTAACTTGGGGCTGGAAGGGACAAGGGCACCATACTGAGAAGGAAGAACAATCAACCTGGAATTGGCCATTAAGCTCAGTTTGGGTAGTGAGCTCTGAGAAATATAAACACCTTTGTGAACCACATTGGGAGGCAAATCCACTGGCCTCCCAGGAGAATCATAACTGAAGTGCAATACTGGCTTGACAGCTCAGACAGTCTTTCTGGGGGAACAGCCGCATTCTCTGTACTTTCAGCATTAATTTTGGGGCTTTCGTCATTCATGAGGGGTACCTCTGCTCAGATGAGAATGTCCAAACTGGGAGCACTGTTAACTCCTTGCTCTGTAGGCTCTGTTTCCACAACACTTGGCTCATTTACAGAAGGTTCTGGCACAATTAGGCTTTGTGGCACTAAAGGGGGCTGTCAGCACTGTCATATTGTTGTTCAAGTTCTGGTGTGTCACCAGACAGATTCAGACCATCAGCCCCTGCTTCTGGCAAGTCACACAGTTCCACTAAACACTGGGAGTCCGCTGCCTCAAACGTGATACTTTGCACTTCACTTTCAGGGAGCATTGGCTCCAAGGACGAAGCTGGGAGGTTAGGCAGTCCAGAAGGCCCAGCTTCATCCCTACAGTTCTGCATATGATTTCCACGAAACAACTGACTCAGTTCATAGGAGGGATAATAGGCATTACCATAGTCACTTTCATCAAAGGTGGACTGACAGTCACTATCATTCTGGTCCTGCTGCGTGGTAAACCTTAAATCTGCAACTACTGGGGTAGATCGACTCTGTCTCTTTTTTGCAGCAGCATGAGTCACCAGCCCAGAGGAGGCAATGTCTGCTGGCTCAACTTCAATAATAACTTGGCCAATAGGCAGCAAGTGGTTATGGTGCATGGTCTTGACAGCTTTGGAGTTATTCTCTGAGCATACCTTGTATACTGGTAGATCATCCAACTTTCCAACTACTACATGAGGAAAATGGTGCCACCTATCAGCAATTTTGTGCTTGCCATGTAGTCCCAAATTGTGTAACAACACATGGTCTCTGGGCCATAGCTATTGAGCCTTTACTTTCTTGTATTGTCTCTCTTTGTTGGCGAGATTTCTTTTAGCGGTCATTGTCTGGGCTAGTTGATATGCATGGCTCAATTGAGCTTACAGTTTCTGTACATACTGCAGGTAGTTTTCAGCTCAGATCCCATCTGGAGAGACCCCAAAACAGACATCAACTGGCAGGTGGGCTTCCCTCCCAAACATGAGGCCGTAGGGGGAGAACCCAGTAGCATCATTTCTGGTGCAATTGTATGCGTGTACCAAGGTGCTAATCTGCTGGCTACACTTATGCTTGTCTTTTGGGTGGAGGGTGCCCAGCATGTCTAGAAGGGTGCGGTTAAAATGTTCTGTTTGAGGGCCTCCCTGCGGGTGATAGGGGGTGGTTCTTGACTTCCGCACGCCTCACAGAGACAGCATTTCTTTGATTAGCCGACTTTGAAAGTCTCTGCCTTGATCAGAGTGGATTCACTGGGAGGCACCATAGTGGACAAAGAAATTTTCCACTAGCACCTTGGCCATGGTAGAGGCCTTTTGATCTTTAGTTGGAAAGCTTGTGCATACCGTGTAAATTGATCCATAACCACTAACACATTGACAATATTTGGGATTTTTTAGATTGTATTGAGAATTTAAAGATTTGGGGGGGGGGGTTATTTTGGTACATATTTATTTTAAACTAGGAAAGTGTTTTGTTTTTATTGTTTTATTTCTGTTTAGGGTATGGTTGCTTCTATGAAGGATTGTAAGTATTTTTAGTTTGCTTTATATTATATTATTTTTGTTTCTTTGTTGCATGTTGTTTGATTAATTGACTGATGCTTAGACATATTTTTGTATAAATTAGGGGATTCTACAAGATGTTTGTCCTAAACATTCTAATGTGCTTGTTTGTAGTTAATGTGTTTAGTGTGCTTCAGTTTGCACATGGCTACACAGGGTCATTGACTGACCTTCAGTACCATTCCTTTACTGGTTCCGGGACATTGAATGCCCATCAGAATGTATATATTTCATCTAAGATATTATCTAATGTATGCTTTGATACAATCCTTAGAGCATACTTGGTGCAAACTTTGCCCCAGTTTCTGTTTCTCTTGGGAAACAGGCCTTGTAAAGGCCTGTTTCCCAGGGGAATATGGAAGCTGAATTTAAGGGGTGTTTTTATTAGGCTTACTGTGTGTTGCTTGTTAATTTGTGGTGATATACATCCAAATCCTGGTCCCCCTAATATGTTTTATGATGAGAGAAAGATTACTATGAAACATGGATCTATGATTATTACCCATTTAAATATTAGGAGTTTGAGAAACAAATTTGATGAGTTGAGAGACTGGGTTAATGAGGCCAAACCAGGGGTTCTGTTTTTTTAACAGAAACCTGGTTGGATGGTAGAACTCTGAACTCATTTATTGATTTGGAAATTTTCCAACTGTTTAGAAGGGATAGAACTAAAGGGGGGGGGAATTAGTGTTTATACAGATTGTAATCTAACCGTTCATGAGGTATATCACCTTTTTCTGATAATGGCCTGGAAATGTTGGTATTGGAATTAGAGGTACCTTTTCGAAAATCGTTGCTGCTAGTTGGGCTTTATAGGCCACCCATGGTTTCAGGGCATGTTTTTGCAGATTTACATGAGTTTTTGACTGGTTATAGAGATACTCATGAATTATTTATAACCAGAGATTTTAATGTGGATTGGTTAACTATAGATGGGAATCACGAACTGGTTGATTTTCAGATTGGACTGGGCTTGACCCAGCTGAGTTTGGAACCAACCAGAATTAATCATAGAGATCCAAAAAGATCCACAACCCTGGATATGATGTTTACTAATTTTCTACAGTTTTATTTTAAGGCTGGAGTCCTTCCAGAATCTTTTTCGGATCATCAAGTGTTTTATTCAATTAGAAATAATGTGGTTAGAATAGGTGCCAATTCAAAAATATTTTGGAGATGCTTTAAAAATTTTGACTATATTAGTTTTATGAATGACGTTGAGAATATCAATTAGAATAGATTAGAATTGATTCCTACTCCTTCAGATGCTTGGGAATTTTTTCTAAGCGAATTTATGGTTATTTGTAATAAACATGCACCCTAAAGTCAAGATTGACAAAAATGGAGTAATGCTTGGTTTCTCTGAATTATATAAAATTAGAAAAGATAGAAATAAGAAATGGAAGAAAGCAAAACAAACAATGCTAAATCAGGATTGGGTTTCCTATAGACAGGCTCGAAATCTTTATACTTCTAAAATTAGGGATTCTAAAAAACAGTTTGTTCGATCTAATTTATAGGATAATCATAAAAAGAAACTGAGGAGATTCTGGGGAATTGTTTCAAATTTAGCTGGGAAAAACAAACAGATTTGTGTAAATAAAATAGAAAAAGATGGTGTTTCATTACCTTTGGGTAAAGGAATGGTCGATGCCTTTAATAACTATTTTTCAAAAGTGGCCTCATTAAGTCCCTTAAATAGGGCTTATAGTGATCAAAATGAGACCTTGAAGTTTAATTATAGAGATGACAGTATAGGAGATGGTGTAATAGGTGGCTTTCATTTTGACTATATTTCCCCAGAAACTATATAATCTGAATTCTTGAAACTGGATATTTCCAAGGAGAAAGGATCAGACAAGATCCCCTCTACACTGCTGAAATATGCAGCACTTTGTGTGGCTTATCCTCTGGCCTACATTTTTAATTTATCTATTGAAAGTGGGGAATTTCCAAAAGGATGGAAGATTGCTAAGGTTAGACCAATATTCAAGGCTGGAGACAAGAGCGAGCTGGACAATTATTGGCCCATCTCACTCTTGTCTCAGATTTCTAAGGTATTTGAAAAGATTATATCCTGTCAGTTGAAAGGATTTCTTGAGGATAATAATAAATTGGTACCTTTTCAATCGGGTTTCAGGGCACATCATAGTACACAAACAGCATTGATAAAGGTTGTAAGCGATCTCCTACTGAGTCTGGACAGGAGGTTAATGATAGGAGCTTTATTTATAAATCTTTCAAAAACTTTTGATACCCTTAACCATCGGGTTCTCCTGTCCAGACTCAGTGAGATCCGCTTGTCCTCTCGATCAGTTAAATGGTTTGCTTCTTACTTGATGGACCGTAGACAATTCATAGAAGTGTGTTCCTATAAATCTAAGATTTTGGAAATAAATAATTGAGTACCGCAGGGTTCAATTCTGGGGCCTTTATTATTCAATGCTTATATGAATGATTTTAAGGTTGTATCCACTTCTGCACAGTGTCATATGTATGCTGATGACACTGTGCTGTATGTTGAGGGAAATACTGTAGAATCTATAAATGAGAGGCTGCAACTGGCTTTTGATGAAATTCAGGAATTTTTTAAGACTAATCATCTTATTCTAAATACCAATAAAACACAATTATTGTTGTTTAAAAATAATAATAATAAAAAAGATTTTCATTTGGATATTCATATTGTGGATGGCATTGCCACCAAGCAGATGGACTCATATAAATATCTTGGGGTCTGGTTAGACAGTAGTTTAGGATGGGATATCTACATAAATTCCCTCATAATGAACATTAATAGAAAAATGGGTGTATTGTATAGATATATAAAGTTTATGTCCAGGGATATCCGTTTGACTGTAGTTAACTCATTGATACTCCCAGTGTTGGATTATGGTGATCTACTCTATGTAGGAGCCTTAGAAAAGTATACAAGTAATGTAGACTTAGTTTTCCGCAGATTGGCCCTTTTTGTGCTGATGTCCCCATAGAACACATAGGTGCTTACTCTTTGGAATTGGACTAGATTAGCCCTATAGTGAGAAGAATTTACATCTGCTTCAATTTATGATTAAAGTCTGGCATGAGAAGTACCTAGTTATATCACTGATTTATTTGAGTTAGGAAGACTAAGGAAAGCCTTAGGGCCTCAACTGGAACTCAATTTGCAAATGTAATCTAAAGATAGGTAGATCTTCTGTACTTCATAGAGAGTATTAGCCTATGGAATAGATCTCCTCCAGCTCTAAGATGCAATAAAACCAAACATAACACTAATGAACTAAGGAAATGGTATATGTTTGCACTAAATAAGAGTATACCATGTAACAATTGTTTAACACTCTGAAGTCTATTTGTCATATGTCTTTTTGGAATTGTTGGTTATTTGTATTACTTGTTGTTTTGTATTAATCCTGTGGTATTGTTTATCTATGTGGAAATTTCTTAACCAGATTTGGAACTTCCTTGAAAATGAGCTATGCTCAAGTGAATGTCTCAAATTATTATTCGTATCTGAATAAAAAATGATTTACTACTTACTGCTACTACTACTAATATTCTGCTGATCAGGTTCTAAACACAAAAAGTCTATGTAGACCAGTTCCATGGGGGTTCTGGTAGTAATATTGGCAAGGGGGCAGCCCTCTGAGGCAGGGCTTTCCTTTGCAGGCAACAACTGCAGGTCTTTACATGGTGCTCAACATCAGCCCCCATCTTGGTCCAGTAGAATCAGGATCATACCAGGTCGAGAGTTCTGTCAATACCGAGGTGCCCCATGTGATTGTGGAGGGATCTCAGTACCAAATCTTTAAAGGCCATGGGCAGGACCAATTGCTGCTTGTCTACTTGAGCACTGCGATCCACTGTCTCTCTGTATAACAACTGATTGTCTAACTTCAACCTGGGGCCTTCTTTAAACAATAGGGCAGTTTGCAAGTCAGGGGAATGCAACTGGGAGGGACATATTTTTCCCTGCACACAGGCATCAAGTGCTGGCTGAATTATAGGATCTTGGGATTGAGCCCACTGGATGCTGTCATTGTCAAATTGACGTAGTGCACTAATATCTAGAGCAGATAAATGGCAATAAGCAGCCGGTATGCAGGTATCAGGAGGGCCCAAGCAATCTACTAAACAGTCCACTGTGTCAGTAGACATCTGCTCATCTCTATCAAACTTTTGGCACAATGCTTGGATGTCAGGTTCAGACAACCTGACCCAATCACTCTTGGAGACTGGCCTTTGTGACAGGGTGTCAGCATCAATATGGTTCAGTCCTGGCCTGTATCCAACAGCATAATCTTAGGTTGATAAAGCAGAGAGCCACCAGTGTCCAGTTGCGTCCAACTTAGCTGAAGTCTGTACATAGGTTAATGGGTCATTGTCGGTCTTCACAAATATCTTTGCTCCATCGAGGTACTCATGAAACTGGTCAACAATGGCCCATTTTAAGGCAAGGAACGTCAGCTAGTGCACAGGATAGTTTCGTTCTGATGGGGTCAAGTTCCAGCTGGCAAAAGCCACTGGTCTCAAGGCATCCTCATGGTCTTCATACAGCACAGCTCCTAGACCCTGCAGTCTAGCGTCTGCATGCAGCACATAGAGCTTGGTAGGGTCAGCATAGGCAAGGATGGAGGCATGGGTGAGCTGGTATACGACTTCTGGGAGGCTGATTCACATTTGGGTGTCCAGCAGGACCCAAAAGGTTAATCTTTTCACAAGTATACTTTCTCTGGTTCTTTGACAGCCCCTTTCATGTATTTACAGTTGTTGGGGGGGTAACCTTGGGTGAGATTCAGAAGCGGGTGAATCACCTTGGAATAGTCTTTTATGAACCTGCGGTAGCAGCCACAAAACCCCCGGAAATGTTGTAGTTCTTTCAAGTTATAGGGCTGGGGCCAAGTAGTCAGTGACTCAACCTTACTGGGATCGGACTCTATCTGTTCTGCAGACACTATGTGCCCCAAATACTTCACGGAGCTTTGAAAAACTGGCACTTGTCAATGGACAGCTTGAGGCCGAAGTCTTCCAATTGGTCTAGGACTTTAAACGGTCGGTCTCATGCTCCTCTAATATGCGTCTGAACACAATAACATCATCTAGGTACACTAGGTATTCCAGCAGGTTCATATCTCCCACAGCACGTTCCATCAGTTGCTGAAAGGTGACTGGGGCACCAGAAAACATCTGTGGCATTCTCAGGAATTCATAGAACCACAAAGAACAGATGAAGGCTGTTTTCTCATGGTCCTCCGTGGCCATCAGAATCTGGTAATATCCGCTGCGAAGATCTAATACTGAGAAACCATTTGCTCTCATTCAAGCAATCCAGGGCATTTTGTATATGGGGCATGGTGTATTGATCTGGGACAGTACATCGGTTCTGGGTTTGATAATCAACACACATCCTCACCGACCCATTCTTCTTTCGCACAACCACAATGGGAGAGGCATATGGGCTCCTTGATTCCTGGATATCATGCCAGCAACAAGCATTTTCTGCAGGTGTCTCCTCACATCATCTATGTCTGCTGGGGTGAGGCGTCAGGATCTCTCTCTAAATGGCCAGTCATCATGCAGGTGTATATGATACTCTGCACCCTGGACACACCCCATGTCCCATTCTTTTAACGAAAACATTTGGTCTCTCTGGGTGAGTTTCTTGCTAATCCTAGCCTTCCATTCAGCTGGCAGCGGGGAATCACCAAAGTCAAATAAGTCCGGGGTCACTCTCTCATTTTGGCTAGAACCTTGTTATTGGGTAACACTGCAGTGTCTGCACAGTGTACTGTAGCTAGAGTGCACCCTCTGTTCACCTGGACCTCCCGATCTGACACATTTTCAATCTGGACCATCACTCGTCGTGCATAGGCATGGGCACAGGCAGGCAAGATGTTGGGTTTAGCCATTAATCCTTCTGGCAACTTTCCATCACCTGGTGCATCCAAGATTAATATTTTGTTCCTTACCTTTCTCTTTAGGTGGACTTCTCCATGGATTGTGCACTGGGCGTTGGGGGCCAATACCAAGGAGTCAGGTTCCTTTTTCCACACTATACCCACTGGCTCATCTGGGTCCTCTTCATTGGGTTTCTGTTGTAAATCATATACCCTTTTTACTAAGGCTGGAATTCTTAGGGCCCATCCAGTCAATTGCCCTTGTGTCTCATGGCAGAGTTGTGCTAGTCTCACAAACATGTGGATGTTTGTTCCAATTAACAGGGGAACCCCATCATACAGTCCAGTGGGGGGACACACTAGGGCCAGTGTCTCTACTTGCTCCTCTACACCAGTTACAGTTGCAGGAAAAGACAACCAGAAGCAGACATATCCTAGGTAGGCATAAGACTTGTCGCTCAGCCCCCACACATGTAGGCCTTCCAGGGATTGTAATGGCACATCAGATAAGTGTTTGTCATACCACTTCTGAAATACAATGGCCACTTGCGACCCACTGTCAAGCACAGCCCAAGTAGGAATATCATTCACAGCCACAGTAGTTTTCATTGAAGGGCCCACTGTTTTGGACCAGTCTGGAGGAACAACAACAGAGGCCTGGACAGACGATTTAGCCACAGAGGGGTTTGAGTTAGGATGGCCGAAGCCTTCACTGCGGTCATTTCATGCACCCCTTGACCACTGACTCATTTTCCAAAACTCTCCTTGAAGCCAGTTCACCACTTTCTTTAAGTTCTTCTGAGACCATCATTCCCTCTTCATATGGCCATCCTTGCCACAACTGTGACAAATGACAGGTTCTCGGGGCATCCTTGGAGAAAACATAGCAGGGATGCTGGAGCAATGATGGGGAATTGTGATCTGACTTCTGCTGGTTTTGTACCATGTTTCAAAAGTTCCTTTAGGGTGGCAGTCAATTCCTTGAGCTCAGCCGAGAAGCCACCCTCAGTAGAGGATACCTAAGGGTGCAAACCCACCCCCATAACAGTCATGTCCTGACAGGGGCCAGGGTCTCTCTGTCAGCAGGGGATACTTCAATGAACGCACCCGGTTGTACTTCTCTGACTTCCTTCAGCAACTTCTCCCACCCACCGTTTAGCGCACGGTGGGACACTCTTAGTGGTCTCCATTTTGGAAGGACCTTCCAGTGACATGATCACTTAGGCTGCACTCACCCCATAATTACAATCTCCCTCTTCACCTTCTACCTCCTGGATTTCTTTTATCAAATCACAGTAGTCAGGTGGGTTACCTGTCCTATCCTGGATCCTTAACTGGATGATCTGCAGTTTAGAATGCTTGGCATGTTGCAGTATGTGCCCCAATCTCACACAGTTTAAATCACTGGTGGCTACCCCACCATTCTGGTAAGCTTTTTGCAGAGATCTTTCTAGGCCAGTAACAAACACAGCCAAACGTTCCCCCTTCCATTGTTTGGTACCTTGGAATTTCCACATCAAAGTCTCCCCTAACTCAGTGCTCCCAAAATTGCCTTCAAGTATAAATAGGTTGTTCAGAGCAGATGCATCAGGGTTCATGGACCTCAAAAATGTAATGGCTTCAAGGGCAGGGCCCCTCAAACTTTCTATGATTCTTTTCTGCTTCTCAGCCTCTGCACACTGCCACTTGGGTACCAAGGGGGCAACATAGTCGATCCAGGTCTCACAGTCATCCTCCCCCTGGGGGTGGGGAGGGTGCCTTAGAAGTTTCTCAGCCTTCGGTAGAGTTGTGACTAAAGGCGAGTACAGATATAGGGGCCGATATTGGCATGGGCACAGAAGGTGGGGCAGTCACAGGTGCTGGAGTGGGAGGGAATGTTGGGGAAGGAACACCCCCAGGTGGCAGGAATGGTTTCTTGAAGTCCTCTATGGTTTTACCTTCCTCCAGCAACAACTTAGCAAATTTCTCCTCAAAAGTCTCAGACAATGGTGGGAGCTCATCCTCTCCAGGGTCTTTACTGTCTTTTGTTATCACTCTCCAGGCAGCTAGGACCCCTTCTGAGGCAATAGTCTGTGGCACTTTAGAGCTGTCCACGAGGTCACTACACTCTACCAAGGCTATGAAAGTTTGGGTGATCAAGTCAGCTTGTCGACCCACCACCACAGGGTTTTTTAAACATTCAGCTTTGGAGAGCGCTCCTTCTACAGTGTCCTTTCTGGTACCCAGGGGGATATCCAGTATAAGCAGAGCATTTTGGGGGTCGATCTCCTGCCCAGTACACCACCCCATCAGCTGGTGTATAGACATTTCAACTGGGGTAGCCATTAATCTTTAACAATAATTCATAATTTTTGGCCACTAGAAGGCACAAAATCCCAGTGGTGAGGATCCGAGATGTAACTCCTAGGTGGCACTATCCCAAGGGCTACTACCCCTGCCTCCTTGGCAAGTAGCAGGTTAAGAGGCCTGGATAATGAAATGGGTGCCTCCACCTAGAGGTCAGGGCTGTTAGTGGTCAAGCTAACCTGGGCACAGCCCTCCAGGACACTGTAACCCTCCTCTTTCCCTTCTAGTGGCCTGAACAGTATACAGTAATTACTTTCACAATGACCCTTATTCACCAGGCATTTACCCACACTGTTTGCACTTACCACCAGGGATGATCCCTCTAGCTTGACCTTGGGGACCCCCTGTAAAACAAGGTTAAGCACAGCAAATACCAACAGTACAATACTTTTGGCACAAACTGGAACCACAGTTAGGTTAAATGCAAACAAAGTTAAATCTGATTTATTCAGGGGACTTGAACAAGGGAGGGGCGTAATCAGGTTGATTTGCTTAAAAGCTATATTAATCAGACAGTTATGCATGCAGGTCAGAGTCCCTACACAGTCACACACTCTGGGTACCCAGGTAGGAAAATGGTGGGCTAGCCAGGAATGTTGCAGCTGGTTGGGGCCCTGTGATGGAAGAAAACAACATGCACAACACACGCTATTTATAACCTGGAGCCGGAGGGCTCAGTTTGTGAAAGAAAAGGCAACAATACAATCAGATGACAACACTTTTAGATTTAGCTGTTGTTGCAGAGAGCTACCCTGATGTTTACTCACAATATCCACTACTAGACACAGGCAAAATGAAAATGAGACAGCAGGCTGTTGAGCTGGAGTGACCAGAGAAGCAGGGCCCACACGAATCACCAAGGTGTCATTCCTGTTCAAGGCGTTGAGCAGGGGGCTGATCCCCAGGCTGGTCTCTCGTCGATGACTTACTCTGCGTAGCAGGTATTCTGGCTGGGCCAGTGTAGCAGGGCCCAGTCAAATGGAAATGTATATGGATTCAGTCCGTGGAGGTGGATACAGCCTCCAGCAAGCACAACACAGTTCAGACACACAGTGAGGAACCAAATCACGACCTACTATAAGCACAAAGCACATTCACATGTAAGGAAATTCCACTGTACCAGGCAAATGGCTCTCCAGTCACAACTACAGAGTCTCTGCACAATCTGGGAGTTCAGAGGTAGCTGAAAGTCCAGACAGGCCGATTGCATTCAACAAGTCTTCAGTCTTCTTCAGGTTAAAGCCTGGTCACAATTCAGTGGCTTAATTCGCTCTCCAAATTTGGATCCAGTCTGAAAAATTCACAAGTTCCCTCTCAGAGACAGCAGGCAGGCATGCAGGCCAAACTCAGGCCTTTCCAGAGTTCTCCCATGCAGATCCACTATGGATTTCTGCTCAAACTATCTCGAGCTGTTACTTCTTCACTTCCCAACTCAGATCTAACTGAAACTGCAAGCAGTGTGGGACTTTCTCCAAGATCCAAAAGGTTTGGTTGGCTGATCTGTCTATCAGTCACAACAAGGGCTCCCCCTCCTGGTTATTTTAGGCGCCAAAAGCCCCAAACTACAATTCCTACAAGTTTTTGCCCCACCAAGCCCCTGTAGGCAGACTCCATTTTAGAGTCCCAAATGTACTGATTGGCCCATTTCAGCAGTCCAAGACCAAGATGATGGAAACAAATAGAACTGTCCATGCTGCAAAGAAGGCAGGTTAGAACAAACTGCAATATTATTACTACTCTAACAAATCATCTGCAAACAAGTACTTCTTCTAACAGAGCTCCATCTCAGATGAATTATGACTGCAATCCAGGCAGCTCTTGAAGACACAGTACACAGAGGCTATACAGGCACTCTCTGGCAATACATTTAAGCTGCTAAAATGCAGGACACCAGTCTGGCAGTGAACATTTAAGCAAGCTCAAGGAAGTCTTTTCAGGAGCCCCCATTTGTAGGGGGGTTACATGTAGATTGTGCTTGAAACTGGAATGTGTGGGTGAGTGCTGGAGGGGTGCAGGTAGAGTGTTCCAGTACTGAGGGGCAAGGAGGGAGAAGGCCTGGGAGCCTATGTTGGTCTAGGAACTGACAAAAGAGTCATATCACCTGATTGAATAGCGTAGTGTGGGTTTTGGGAGTGAGCATACTAGCAAAAGAGGACGGAGTGCCTGACTGAATGATGCTATTTATCAGTGTGCCAAGAGCATAATACTGGTGATCTTTAGGTGGGAACCATTTTAAGCTGCTGTATAGCTAACACTGATGCATAAGGTGGTGTAAGGAGAGGGCAAATCAACATATGTTATTATAGGTGGTGTCTCATTTATGCAGGCAGGCTTTGGTAGTGCCAATATATATTACCAAAGCATAGGTTAGTGCAGGAAAAAGAACACCTTGGGCGATAGCAGTTTTGGCAGAAGGAGTGAGGGCATAGCTCATCTTGTAGGCCAGGGCAAACTTGCAATGGACAGCTTTACACGTAATTGAGATATGCTGATTAAAGTCCAGCAAGTTATCTTAAATGTATCTATGTTTTTTAGGGGCAGATTGTCATTGCAGGAGATGGCCAGTTGTTCTGGGCTTTTACTTAGTCTAGGAGCAGAGCCAAACAGCATGGAGTGAGATTTGTCAGTATTTAGAAACAGTTTATTATTGGGGAGACAGTTGTGAAGGCAGCAGAAATCTGATGTTAGGGTGATATTCAGGGTAGAGAGGTGTTTAGAGCTGGTATAGAGAACCAGGTCATTAGCATATAATAGGGTGGAGCACAAAGAACCATTAGAAGTCATTTCATTAATGAAAATGGAAAACAATAGAGGGCTAAGTATGGAGCCTTTGGGTATTCCAATGTTACTAGCAGAGAAAGTGGAAGATACAGAGCCATACTTGACAAATTGTAGCCTGTTTCTTAGATGATAATAACAATAATCTTTAATCTGGTACCATGTTACCACTTCATTAGAGATGCCAAGAGAGAGCATCTTTGCTGTGAAGAGAGAGTGATTAACTAGATCAAAGACCTTGGTGAGGTCAATAAAGACCGCACCTGTAAGAAGACTGCTATCCATGGGGATCTTGGCATTATTTATTAATTTGATAAGGGCAGTGGTAGTACTGTGTCCTTTTCTAAAGCCACGTTATGCAGCAGAGAGAAGCTTCCTATCATGAACATAAGTGACATTTTGTTCAGAGACCATTTTTTCCAGAGGTTTGCTTAATACTGAGAGAATGGCTATGGGTCGGTAGTTGGAAATAGATTTGGAGTCACCCTTTTTAAAAAACTGAACTATTCTGGAAATTTTCCATATATTAGGGACAACCCCCGAGCATAGGGATAGGTTGAAAATTTTAGCCAGTGGAGAGGTTAGGACAGGAGCAACAAGTTTGAGTAGTTTAGGCTCCAGTCCATCGGCACTGACACTGGAGGTTTTAGAGATAGAGTTTAAGACAGTTTGATGGGTAATTGTACATAGGTAGAAACTAGGTGTAGGTTAGGTCTCGCAGAATGCGTTGGGGAATAGGGACTGGGCTATCAGCAGTGGGGTCAGTGAATTTTGATAGATCTGGAAAGTTGTAAGAGTGAGGTAATAATCCCTCTTTACAAGACACTGGTTAGGCCCCACCTGGAGTACTGCATGCATTACTGGAGGCTGCACCTTCACAAGGAGATTAACCAAATTGAGGCAGTCCAGAGAAGGGCAACCAAAATGGTACAAGGACTGCATCAGAAGACATATGAGGACATATTAACGGAGCTCAATATGTATACCCTTGAGCAAAGGAGGGAGAGAGGTGATATGATCGAAACATTCAAACACCTTAAGGGCTTTAACAAGGTGAAAGAGTCTAACATGTTTAAATATAAGAAAAATAGCAGGACAAGAGGACACAGCATGAGATTAAAGTAAGGCAGATTAAGGGGAATATGAGGAAATTCTTTTTCACAGAAAGAGTGGTGAATACATGGAATGGCCTACCTCAGGAAGTGGTGGGCATGAATACAGTGCAGGGCTTCAAAGAGGCATAGGATAGGCATAAGGGAGCAATACAGATATGTATGAATAGATAGGCCACTGACAGAGCAAAGGCCGATGGCACATTTATAAGGTAGAAAAAGAAATGGGCAGACTGGATGGGCCTAGCAGTCCTTATCTGCCGTCAACCTCTATGGAAAGTCACTGTTGAAGGCTTCTGCAATGGTAACAGTTATTACAATGAGTACCATTTAACATAGAAACATAGAACATGCAAACATTGAAATTACTGGCACATTGTGAGGTACCTCTAGTTGTGTAGATTTGTTGTGTGACCCATACAAATCGGATTACACCTTGTGGAAAGAAAAAAAAATGTTTTGTGGCATTCACCTTGAGCCCTGCTAATACTAGGAAGCAGGAAGAGGCGCTCTGCAGTTCATACCAGTCTGACTGGGGACTACAGAACTCAGAATAGCGGATAAAAGTTGACTGTTCTTGCACCTTTGGGCTAAAATAGACTAGAAAAGGACTTCTAGCCTTAAATAAAGTTTTTTTAACTTTATTTTTTGTAGTTTGCTATGAGTGAGGTCTCGTGACCTCCATAGCACTTCCAGGTTCGGGGAGACTATTTTAACTAGCTCCATGGCGAGCGCACTTTTAAAATCACATTGTGAAGTACCTCTAGAAAAGGACTCCTAGCCTTAAATAAAGGTTTTTTAACTTTATTTTTGTAGTTGTACCAGGTAAGGAGTCTTGTTGACTCTGTAGCACTTCAGGTTCAGGAGACTATTTTAATGCTCTCCGCGGTGAGCGCGGTGAGCGCACGATGTCATGCATGAAGACGCATGCAAAGACACGCATGTCAGCGTGTCAGGCATGATATTCGGAAGTTACCATCACCCTAAAGAAATTAAAGTAAACTTTGACAGCCTGGGTATAAACCTTGATATTTGTTACTGCTGCCATTTGAAATTGGAGTTAGCGATAATCAACATTGGATTGCCACCTGTTCAAAAAAAAAAAATAGCACTCGGTTAAGGAAATTAATATTAATGAGGGGATAGTTACCCTATCTACAGGGGAAATTGCCATGACTTGTATACTGTGCAATAATTTTTGTTTGGAGACAAGTGTGGGGTTTGAAGGTCTAAAATGTTCCCAGTGTATACTTAACTTGGAGTTAAAGACTAAAATAGAACGGTTAGAATAACAAGTTGTGAACTTAAGTAAACAAAATGAGATACTACATTTTGAACTAGATGAGTTTAAAAAAACTAGTATTACCACATTCAAAAACCAAAACATGATCAAGGAGGACTTGTTAAAGAAAGCTAGAGAGGAGTATGGGGATAGTAGTGATGAATGGAGCCCCGTGATTAGAAAAAAAAGCAAAAAAGGGAAGGAGAGCTATGGAATTTGAAATTCCATTGGAAAACAGTTATCAAATCCTAGGAGAAGAAGCAGTATCTAATGGAAAAAGTGATGATATCATATGTACTAATGTTGAAAGTCCCAATATTAGAATACACTCTATTCAAGAAGGAAGGAATGTTGTTGTAACTAATGCTCAGATACATCATGGACTTCCTAAAACTAGTGACACACTTCCAGTGCATGATATCACAACAGAACTTACAGAGTTATCTGGATGCTCTATTGTGCATTTAGAAAAATGGAAAGTGAGGAACCAAGACAGGTTATTGTTTTAGGTGATTCAATAATTTAATATATGGATGGACATATTTGTAATACCGATAAACAAAATAGAAAGTGTTCCAGTTTCAGGGGCGCTTGGATAAGGGACATAGAGAGAATAGCTCCAAATGTCCTCAAAAATTGGGGTACTAATCCTTTGGTTGTAGTTCATGCAGGAACTAATGACATAAATAAATTTACAGTCAATGATATAAAAAAATAATTATGTGTCCCTGGTCAGCACCCTAAAATCTTTGAATTCTGAAATTTGCCTCTCTGAAATATTACCCATACCTCGAGCGCCTAAGAAAATACTATATAAAATAAAAGAAGTGAATGAATGGCTATGTAAATGGACAATAAACAATAATATTACCTGTATTACACATTGGGAAACATTTGAAAATGATTATAGCCTTTTCAGTTGGGCTGGTCTACATCTGAGTAAAAAGGGAAGTCACCTCCTTGGCAAACAGTTCTTATCCGTAATTAACCAGGGGTTAAACTAAAAACTGGAGGGCAAAGGGGGAGCAATACATTGGAACTAGCTCCAACATCAGATGAATTCACATTTTTTCTGTGTAATGCCAGAAGTTTAAACACTGTTAAGTTAACTGAGTTAGCAGGAAGAATGAATAAGCATGAAATAGATTTCATAGCTATCACTGAGACATGGTGGAATGATGAGTCCCATTGGTTCAATGCTATCCCAGGATATAACTTGTACTATAACAATAGGGGTAATAGAATAGGTGGAGGGGTCTGCCTGTACATAAAGGATACAATTTCAATTACAGAGTCTGCTATACACTTGGTAAATGGGATACAGATTGAGGGATGTTGTGTACAGTTCCAATACCAGAAACAAAAAACTATACTAATAAATATATATCGCCCTCCAAATGCTGATCTTGCATATGACCAAGCTGTCATACAATACCTGGAAGAATGTTCTGAACCATCTAATTTTATCATTGTGGGGGATTTGAATCTCCCAGGTATTGATTGGTTAAATCTTACAGCAACTACAAATATTGAATATAAATATCTGGAAATAATTACTAGTCTAGGGCCCAGATATTCAAACTGTGCCATTCTGAGGCGCAAGCCCCTGCGCTGCTCAAAATAGTTGCGTGAGAATTGGCAGGCGATATTCAAAGGTTAGCTGAGCAACCCTTTGAATATCACCCCCAGCCACAGCCACCGCGCATGGCACAGTGGAACTTGCGCCACCACAAGTTGCCAGAGTTGAGCATTAAACTTGCGGTGGCTAAGTACCATTACCATCACGCAAATTCCGATATTCAAAAGGTGACATGCAAATGGGGCCATAATTTATGCAAAGGCACAGGGGCCATTGCATCTATTTATAGCCACATTTGCATGCCATTAGCATGTAGGTCGCGATCCCTGAGGATTGCGCCTGGCCGCCTGCCGAGGCAGCAACCGTCGGAGACTGATGCACCCTCAGCCCGATCGCGGGCAGTATCTCTGTGTACATTCCCCCACCACACAGATCCTGAAGCCCTGATCGCGGGCATAAAGTAACATGACCCCCCACACATCTCGAAGCCCGATCGTGGGCATAAGTAACATGACCCCCACATCTCCCAGCAATCAGCGGGCATAAGTAACATGACCCCCACACACATATCTCCCGAAGCCCGATCGCGGGCATAAAGTAACATGACCCCCCACACATCTCCCGAAGCCCGATCCGGGCATAAATGTATGAACCCCGCCCCTCTCTCCTTATGCCCGATCGCGGGCAGGCGTATATCAACCCCCAGTGCCCGGTATTGGGCAGAATGTAAAAGCCCCCCAACGAATATCTCCCTGGTGGTCCAGTGGACCTGTTACCCAATTGCAGGTAGAATGTCAAGTTACAACCCCCAAACATCTCCCTGGTGTCTAATGTCCCCACCCACAGGCCTCACCCGCTCCCCGGCGGCGGTGGGTGGCAGCATCCACCACCTGCTGCCCTGCCACCCTGACTGACTGTCCAGTAGGGCTGCATGCCCATTGGTGCAGAGCTACAGCCAATGGGCGTGCAAGCCATACCATCTATAACAGTCCAGATTTGTGAATGATGTTCATTCACAAATCTGGAACTGTCATCTCTGATATGAGCTACATGCCCGTGGCTGCAACTCTAGCAACAAGCTCTGCCAGTAATCGTCAGTCGGTAAAATAGCGGATCAGGCGGTGGGATGCTGCCGCCCGCCCGGCTGCGGGGCGGGTGGAAGGGCTTCGTGGGTGGGTGGGTGGGGACACTGAGACACCAGGGAGATGTTTGGGGGTTGTAACTGAACATTCTGCCGCGATCAGGCATTACGGATCACTGGACCACCAGGGAGATATTGGTTGGGGGGCTTTACATTCTGCCCACGATCGGGCACTGGGAGGTTGATACATTCTGCCATGATCGGGCATCAGGAAATGTGGTGAGAGGGTTCATGTTACTTTATGCCCACGATCGAGCCTCGGAGATGTGTGGGGGTTCATGTTACTTTATTGCCAGCGATCGGGCTTCGGGAGATGTGTTGGGGGTCATATTCACTTAATGCCCACGATGAGCCGGGAGAGATGTGTGGGGGTCATGTTACTTTATGCCCGTGATCGGGCTTCGGAGATGTGTGGGTGGGGGGTCATGTTACTTTATGCCCGCGATCGGGCTTCGGGAGATGTGTGCGGGGGGTCATGTTACTTTATGCCCGCGATCGGGCTGGTGGGGGGGCACAGGGACCGAGTTGGGGGCCAGCCAGGGGTGGCAGCTGCTGTGTTGCACCTGCAATACAGCAGCTCACCTGTGGGTGGCCCTCAACTCGATCCTTTTTTTTGGCTCAAGGTTGTGCAGGCGCAGGTTGGGGGTTGCGCATGCACAACTCTGTCGACTGAATGCTCCCGGGTTGCGGTTTATGCATGGTTCCTCCCCCTCCTGTTGAGCATGCATTCATTTGCATTGCGCTGTTGCGCAACCTGTTGTCAGTGGCGTAACTGCCTCCTGCTGAATATCACAGAATGGCACAATGTAGGACTTGTGCATGCGCAACCCTGTTGCGCATGGCGCAACCCTTTTGAATATCTGGGCCTAGGTCTTGAACAAATGGTAATGGAACCGACTCGTGAAAAAAATATCTTAGATCTTATCCTGACTAACATCCTGGATAAATTGGTAAAGTAGAAATAATTGAACCCTTGAGCTCTAGTGATCACAAGGTTGTCACTTTTTCTTTAATAGGAAATAAAAATTGTTGCAGGGGAAATTAAACATCGTTATAATTATTATAAGGGTAATTATAAAGAAATAGAGGGTATATTACTAAAAACTGATTGGACTACATTGTTTAAAGATAAGAATGCAGAAGAATCCTGGTCTAGTCTAAAGGATATGATATATGACCTTGAAAAAAATTTGATTCCCACAATCAAAATAAATAATCAAAAAGGAAAAATTCCCACTTGGTTAACCCCAAAAATATAAAAACAGATAAATAAAAAACAAAAAGCATTTAGAAAACTTAAGGCTTACCCGAGCAAAGTAAATAGAAGTAATTATAAAAAAGAACTTAAATCTACTAAATCCCTCATTATAAAAGAAAGAAAATGTATTGAACTTAAACTATCAACATTGGGATTTAATCCACAGTCCTTTTATGCATATATCAATAAAAATAATAATTTGAATTCTTCAATAGCTACCATAATCAATGAAGGGAAAATTGTAGAAAGTGAACTAGATGTTACCAATGTATTTAATTATTTCGGGGCAGTGTTTACATATAAAGATCCCTCAAAAGATCTAGCATATGATTATTCTAGCCCTTATGAAGAAATTACCTTGTCAGAAATAAAGGAGGCTATTAATAGTTTAAAGGAAACATTATCTTCTGGGCCAGATAACCTAAATTCATATTTTATTAAACAAATGTCTGATGCACTTCCATTTCCTTTATATGTGATTTTTAATAAATCATATATGCATGGAGTAGTCCCTCAGGATTGGAGGCTAGCTACTGTGATACCTATATATAAGAAGGGTAACAGGAGTAGGGTGGACAATTATAGACCCATTAGTCTCACTTCGGTGGTGTGTAAAATTATGGAAGGAATATTGAAAACAAGGTTGGATCAAGAACTGCTAATTAAGGGTCTAGTGGATAATACACAACATGGATTTTTTAAGAGAAGATCATGTACCACTAATCTTATTACTTTCTATGAAAGTATAAGTAGTCATCTGGACAGAGGAATTCCAGTTGATGTTGTGTTCTTGGACTTTAGAAGGGCATTTGATAAGATCTCGCACAATCTGTTAGTCTTGAAATTAGTTAAATTGGGATTTAATGGATATGTCATCAAATGGGTTGAAGAATGGTTGAAGGATAGAAGCCAGATTGTTAGAATTAGGAATATAGTTTCATCCAGTATCCCTGTTACTAGTGGTGTACCTCAGGGTTCGGTGTTGGGTCCTACCTTGTTTGGAGTTTTTATTGGTGACCTACAAATGGGGGTTAATAACCAGATTAGTAAATTCGCCGATGATACTAAAATTTCAGCTGAAGTGGATTCAGAATTAAATATTAACCAATTAAGAATGGATTTAATGATCATAGAAAAATGGGCAACTGATAATAACATGTGGTTTAATACTGACAAGTGCATGGTTATGCACTTGGGTAAAAAGAACCCGGGTACTAATTATGCACTATGCAGGAAACAAATCCCGACGGGAACCCAAGAAAAAGATTTAGGAGTTCTAGTTAATAACAAATTTAACTGGAGTAGCTAATGTATCACAGTAACTCAAACAGGAAATCGCATTATCAATGGTATAAAAAAATCATTTATAATGCGTAATAAAGATTGTATAACAAAATTATATAAAGCTTATATTAGACCACATACTGATTTTGCATCTTCATTTTGGGCACCATATTTGGAAAAGGATAAGAAATTGATCGAGAGTCTACAAAGAAGAATGACTAAACTCATCCCTGACATAAAATACCTACCATATAAAGATAGAGTGAAATCTCTGGGTTTATATCACCTACAAGTGAGACGAGACAGAGTCAATTTGCTGTTATTCTTTAACATCTTAAATGACAAAAGTCTGATGAAATTAAGTGGACTAACATATATGAATAAGGTATATGGACTAAGATGTAACAAGAGACAAATTAAAGTACAAAAGGCATTCACTAATAAAAGGAAATATTTCTTCACAGTTAGAACTGCAGCTTTGTGGAACTCTCTGCCACAGTATATAGTTGATCTTGGGAAAAATTTAAGGTCCAACTTGATAGCTTAATACTGGGCAGATTTTGGGGAAAGTGGTCTCGATGGGCCTAGTGCCTTCTTCCACTTTAAAAAAAATGAGTAACTGAGTAATAAGGACCTCTAGGCCCATCCAATCTGCCCGTAAGCCCTGTACTTGATTATGGCTTCTGACCCTCTAATTGCTTTACCTCAATGGCTCCCTATGCCTGTCCAGTGCAAGCTTAAATCCATTTATCACCATGTCGTTTGTATGTTGAGCATGATTGATCCTAAAGAGGTTTTTATGTGGGCCCAGAATTTTTTTGGGCCACCAACATTGTTTTGCAGTAGCTTTTTACAGTAAGTGCTCTTGGATAGACGTATTGCTCTTTTGCACACATTATGTTTGGTTCAATAATCAATCAAATCCACCAGTAGACCCATCCCCATTTTCCCCATTAAGTCCAATTTCCCAGACTCCCTGTCAGGAGGCAGAGAACTCAAGTGTTTGGGGGCACTTGGTCCAATCATGTGCAGCATTTATGACCACAGAATCCGCCTGTGAAGCAGCGGGAAAAAGGGTGGTCTGTGGGGGCCTGGTAAATGCAATCCACCTTTTTAGCAATGGGAGGGACCATGTAAGGGTGGCACCAAGCTGCAGAAATTGCACCCTGATAGGCCTGGATAAGTGGAGGGACCACAGTGGCTGGGTCCTCTGGTAAATCCAAATAGTCAGGCAAATTGCGGCATTACAAGTCTTGGTCAGTGGTTGCAAGAACCATGACCTGCTATAACTGGGTCATAATGTCTAGGAAACTGGGGACATCTAGAGGAGAGCAGAGAGTATAGAGCCTGGGATCCTCCCCCACCGAAGACAGAGTAGAGGTGCTTGAAGGGGTTTTTCACCCCATCATCTTCAGCTGAATCCTCCTCTTCCTCCTCCTCCTCAATATATTACAGATCCTTCTTTTCCATGGCCAGGGAGGAAGGGTAGGTTCATGGCAAAACTTCTTTCTGGGAGGGGCTAAGGGAGAAAAGTGGGGTGGAGGTGGGGCTGTTGCATGGCCTGCATGACCTCCAACACTGTTTGGACCACTGAGGCTACATCAATGAGGTCAAGAAGGAAGGAGAAGGAGCCCTTGTGAACCCCATGCAAGAGGGGAACATCATGAAGGGAGTCAGCTGGGGCTGTGGATACAGTCAAAAGCCTGAAGCCTGAGATATAATGCACGATGCCTGGACTGATGAGCTTCAGTAAGAGACAGGCTGCAACAGTGACAGTAAGGATGATAAGTCCATCGGAGCTAACCACTGACCCATGCTAGAGGGCCATTCAGAAGGGGCAGAAAAAGGAGATGTTGATGAATGCCTAACAGTAGAGGCTGTCATCAAAGGACTAAGTCCCATGCTTGAGGGATGGATCATTGACGAGGGTCATGAAGTCAATGATGGAAGGTTCTGGGTTGTATTCTGGCCCAGCAAAGCCTCAATAAACTGTGGCAACAAAAGCGCCAGCAAGGTGCTCATCCACAGAGAAGAATCCTCGTCCCTGCAGGAGGCCTGAATGCTCAGGATCAAAGCAATCAGGACCATTTGTGTTTTTTCCAGTGGGAGAGGCCCAAGCTATCGAAGGGTGACTGGAGGTGGAAGCCATCGATGGCTGAGGGTCCTTACCTTTTTTGCTCAAGGCCTTGTCTTTGTCTCAGTGCTTGTGCTTGGATGAAGAACGGTGCTTTGACTGGGATGCCTGGGAGCTCTTCGATGGGGACCAAGAGAAAAAGGAGCGGGACTGAAATTCCTTTTCCAGGACAGTTAACTTCTGCTCCATGAGGTATGATTCCAGTTCTTGCAGTTATCAACAATATGTGGCCTGGTTGAATTCCTGGCAATGAGAACAGACTGAACATTGTGGCAGCTACCAGACATAGAATGCAGAGAGAGAGTGATTATTGTAACTGAAGATCTTTCTTCCACAATGGCACTTGCGGAAAAAGGAATCCAAACTGGACATAAGGAAAACAAAAAAGAGAACTTTCCTTGTCGACGATAAAGTTGCACACTTGTGGCAAAAGTGGCATGTGAAGTGAGCTAGGAGATGGCGGGAAAAGAACTGAGGCCACTAGGGACCGCCCACAAATTCATACATAGGATAGGATAGGCTAGGAACTTTATTTATATAGCTCTCCTTCCCGGAGGCTCAGCACGCTTCACAATATTAAAACATATGCATGGACTGACGTCATAGTGGGCAGCCCCCAGTCAGCACTGCTGGTGAAAGCTACCATGAAACATGGGTGTAGGCAGGCATACTCCAAGCACTCCATGGTGTGTAATTTTATTTAAGGGAGGGTAGCAAATAGGCTCTGAACTGTTTCCTTTTTCCATGAAAACTAAGAAAGAAAATACAGAACCTTTTGTAATTTTATTCATAGGAGTCGAAACTAGAAGGACTGGTCACTAATACTGTCTTTGTATCCCAAGAACAATACAACTTTATAGGCTCTGGGCTGGTATGTGGGAGTCTTAGGGAACAATGCATAGTATTTGTATTTACCCATGCATGGCAGCAACCACTGCCAAATGAGGCAACAAACATGATCCTGGTGTACATTTGTATATTGTCTGGCTACTGGGGGGGGGCGTAGCTCACCTTAACAACGGTAGGGTGGGGGGGTAGCAGTGAGTCCACTTGGTGTGCAGATCTGAAATTCCTGGCTACACCCCTGCCATGAAAGAGTGCCCTCTGGCAGACACCCAAGTGTAGGACCTGCTGCAAGAAGATCAAAGAAGATCCATGGTTTTGGACACCAGCACTGAAAATGCCAGTGCTGGGGCTGCTGTTGAGGTGGTGGCTGAAATGACCGAAACTGAAAGGTCTTTTTCTTAAGTTTTGGGACCTTCAAGTCCTTCTGGGAAGAAGCCACAGAATCCAGGGTGGCATTCAACTCCTTAATGCACATGAGATGTCCTTTCAATGTGTTAAGCAGGTAAGCAAATGTAAAAGAAAGAGACCACTGTGGTTCTCCAAAGAGGTGACAGAAAAAGTAAAGGCTATAGGAATTGCATTCAGAAGGTATAAGGGGACCCAGATGGAGGAGGATAGGGAGGGGTATCTGATAAAACAAAGGGAGGCAAGCAAAGCTGTAAGGAGCGCAAAGGCACAGACTGAAGAAAGAATAGCTCAGGGAATACCAAAAGGGTACAGGACTTTTTTAGTATGTGAAAGAGAAAAGGAAGACAAAGGGAAGGACTGTGCAGTCAGAAAGGGAAGGAGTAATTGTACAGAGGGGGGTAAAGAAAAGGCAGACATCTTGACTAAATACTTCTGCTTGGTATTCACAGTAGAAGGGAATGGGGAGGGATCTTGAAAAGGCACCAGGGACTTTAAAGGGAGGGAAGTGGACACCAGTCCATTTTCTGAGGAGCAGGTCCAAAAATCACTGGCTAACCTGAGAGTAGACAAGGCCATGGGACCAGATAGGGGTACATACAAAGGTGCTGAGGGAGCTCAGAAAGGTTCTGGCTACACCTCTGTCAGACCTATTTAACAGGCCACTAGAGACTGACGTAATTCTAGGGGACTGGAAAAGAGCAGAGGTAGCCCCACTGTCAAAAGTGGTAGCAATGAGGAGGCTGGAAACTATGGGCTTGTTACCCTGATGTAGGTGACAGGTAAGTTGATGGGAACATTACTAAAAGAAAGGATGGTAGACTATCTTGTATCAAATGGATTACAGGATCCAAGATAGCATGGATTCACTGAGGGAAGGTCATGCCAAACGAATCTAATAGACTTCTTTGACTGGATGACCAAGGAGTTGGAGCAGGGTGGATCAGTGGACGTGGCCTACCTGGACTTGCAAAGCTTCTGACATTGTTCCACATAGGAGATTGGTAAGCAAGTTTGAGAGCTTAGGGATGGGTAATAAGGTAGTAACCTCGGTAAAAAAATGGTTAGAGGACAGGGCACAGAGGGTAGTGGTAAATGGAGTTTGCTCTGAGGAAGGAAGGAAGGGTGACCAGTGGGGTACCTTAGGGATTAGTACTGGATCTGGTCCTTTTCAACATCTTCATAAGTGACATACCAGAGGAATTGGAAGGAAAGGTCTGTTTCTTTGCCAATGACACCAAGATCTGCAACAGAGTAGAGTAGTTCTGGAGACTGCACCTCAGGAAGGACATACACAGAGTGGAGGCAGTCCAGGGGAGAGCCGCTAAAATGGTATAGTGTTTGTATCATAAGCCCTATGAGAAGAGGCAAAAGGAAGTAAATATGTATACGCTGGAGAAGAAGAGGGAAAGGGGGATATGATAGAGACCTTTAAATTCCTACAGAGGGTAAATAAGGTACAAGTGGGGAGTATTTTTCAGAGAAGAAGGTGCTCTACAACAAGAGGGCATGCTATAAAGCTGGGGGGGTCATTTTAGGAGGGATGTGAGGAAGTACTCCTTGATGGAAAGGGTGGTGGCTCCCTGGAACATTCTTCCAGCAGAGGTAGTGGGGGCAAAAACAGTGGCAGCTTTAAAAAAATGCCTGGGACAGATACAAAGGAAATGTGGGGGTAAGGAAGAGAGGAGGGACTGCAGGGGAGAGGAATGGAGGGGAAGGCAAAAGGGTAGAGATGGTGCTGTAGATCAGGTGAGGTCTGCACAATTAATAAAAAAAAGTACAATGGGCAGACGGGGTGGGCCTAATGACCCTTATCTGTCATCACATCTTATGTTTCCATCCAAGGGCAAAAGAGGTCAATGCACAACAAGGGAACATCAGCCAACTTGTGCTGGTTATCAGCCTAAACATGGACAATTTCAGCCAGGCCCTACAATGCATGGCAAAGGCTGTAGCCATGGCACAGACACAGAAATCAACTATGTCCAATGCTGTCTGAAGCTGGTGCTTAGCCACTGATTGATCTGGTCTCCCAGTCACTTGACTGGACACTGCCTGTCATTTGGAAGCAGAGGCAAAAGTTCCCTTTCCACCCCAAAAAGGGAATGGCCAATGTTTGCCATCATGACCGAATAACTATTTTGAAGGAGACTCAGTGAAGCAGCAGCATATGCCTTTTTAGCACTGTGGTCAATCTTCTTGGACTCCTTGTCTGGAGGTCTGTCCATGCCCCTTAGGCTTTTGACTTGTGAATGGCAGTATCTGTAACCAGACCCTTCACAGAGGGGTGGTTGGAGAACCCAGAAAGAGTGCCCATAGGGACAGCATTCTTGCAGATTCTGCAGGTAGATGGTGCCATGCTGGATGCTGAATGCCGCCAAAGCCCCAAGACTGGTCTCAAGATGGCTTCAGCCAAGGGGAAAGACAATTTCCAGGGATTTTTCCCTATCCAGAGTATCATTAAATGAGTACTTAGCCTTTTCCTGGACTGGTTCCAAGGGTACTTTCAAGGAATCACACATTAATTGGACCACAGCTCTAAATGATTTCAGCCCGTGAGCTGTAGTAAGCTCTTTGACCAACCCCTGGTTGAAAGTGGGAGTTCTGGTCGAGGCTGTAAATCACTCTGCTTCCAAGTCCAAAGATTCTTTGAAGATGGCCCTCGACTATTTACCACCATGGACCACCCTTCTTGATATCTTCATCCTAAGTGATCTCCACCGGCAACTGGCCCAGTAAGCTGGCAGTGGGGAAGGATGCCTTGGTCAGAGCAGCTAACTGTGCTGCAAAGTAGGCAGCTCCACTTAGTGGAGGTGATCCAGATACAGGGGTGTGTTGGATGGGCCTGCATGGGAATGATCGATGAAGGTCAAGGGCACTGTGATACCTGCTTACAAATATACACACAGTGCATACGTCAGCAGGAGATATTCTCACTGTTTTTATGTCAGTACAAGCACCTCCCTCACCAGACTACTTCTCTATACACAAAGGTGCAAACATTATCCCAAGAATATGATAAACACATCTCTCCTCGGTAGCCAAAACCATAAGGAAACAAAGCATTATATCTGAAAATAAACTTGCTCTTCAAATAGTGCAAACGGTTCTAAATGGCATTAGCAAATTATATTAGAGTCAGATCTGAGGTTAAAGGGTGAAACTTTGCACCTTAATAACTTTGCTATCATTCAACAGATTTGCCTGACATTTGGCAAGCATGATTGGGCCTAGTAGATCTTGAGATCTTCCAACGTTTGTACCAGTCAGATATACAGCTGTGGAGTTATTAAGCAACATCCGAATTCACAATTAAGCTTTTTTGCAAATTCTTTGCTCTCACCTACTGGTCACATGGTTTGTGCGACCAATCCAAAAACTTTAGGGAACGTGTGGCTGGGGTCCCCAATGTGTCTTTTCAAGATTTCATGAAAAAATATTAAACAGTTCAAAAGTTATTCAAAAAACAATTTCCCATTATAAGTCAATGGGAAAAGTTAACAAAAAGTTTGAAAGTGTCGTAAATGCACTTTTTAGTGTTGCAGATGGCCCTAGCAGTGTCGCAAATCCACCATTTTGTTTTCAGTTAGTGATCAGAAAAATTCTTGGCATTTAAAATTGGGACCCTCTAGGGACACAATTCTTTCTGTGTCCACCTAGTGTCCACCCTGAGGATGCTAGCCATGTCTTTATTTTGGGGTTAAACACCCCAGAAATATGATTTTAAAATTTCTGGAAGCAGTAGTGTCACAAAGTAGTGTCACACCTGTGACACCTTTGCAAATCTTTGCGAAAAGTGTCGCAAATTGCGACACTACTTTTCCAGACTATGGCCAAAATGACAGGAGTTCTTTGCCACCCTTCTGCAAAAGAACTGTTTGGTCTTTTGGGTTGAAATTTGGAGGGAAGGCAGCCAACATCACACAGATGTGTCTTTTCATGGTTTGATGAAAAAACATTGCATGGCTGCCAAGTTACAATACTCCAAAGTTGACGATTTTTACCATAGACTAACATGGTGGCGTACGCCGTGCCTTTCGTGGCTCGTATCTCAAAAATGGTGCAATATATGGAATTTTATTCATGGCAATGCGAAAACGTAGCTAGGAAAATCATAAATCATGTGAATTTTTTTTCTACGTCATATGGTTACTGAGATATAAGCAATTTAGTATTCCAAAGCCTCATTTTTGGCTCCGAGGCCCATTATTATGCATACATTCTTTGTACACACACTGTGCAGCTGTTGGGGAAAAACAGGATATGCACTTCTGTTAATGTTACAGTTACTGTTTCCACTTTCATTTACGTACCCATTTGCATTACTGTTCTCGTGTATGTCACCATGTGCGTTACTCTTAGCATTCTCGTTTGTGCTTGCGTTTGCGTTACTGTTACCATTTGCATTTCTGCTACTGTTTGTGTTTGCGTTTCAGTTTGCGTCACCATCTGCAGTGCCATTAGCATTTACAGCAGCCCTTTCATTTGCGTTTAGCTTTTGTGTTGCGTCTTTGTTACTGTTACTGTTACCATTTGCGTTTCCTATTGCGTTGCTCTGCCCGTGCGCATTATGGTTTGTGTTTCCATATGTGCTTGTGTTTCCTTTTGCTTTTCTGTTTCCTTTGGTGTTATTTTTGCTGTTACCATTACCATTGGAGTTTACAATTGCAGTAACGTGACCGCGTGCGTTACAGTTTGCGTTTGCCTATACGTTTGCATTTGCATTTACGTTTCTGTTTCCTTTGGCATTATTGTTCATGTTAACGTTACCATTTCCATTTACCATTGTGGTACTGTGCACATGCACATTATGGTTCACGTTTACGTGCACACTTCCATTCGCATTTTCGTTTCTGTTACGTTTTCCATTCTTGTTGCTGTAACACTTAACATTTGCATTTACAATACCGGTACCATCACTGTGCGCGTTACCAGTTGCCTTTTCGTATGCGCTTGCGTGTCCATTTGCATCACTGCTCACTTCAGCGACACTTTATGCTTGCGTTTCTATTAATGTTTGCTTTACCATTTACGTTTGCTTTACCATGTGCGTCACCATTGCTGCTTGCATTTGCTTTGCAATTCCACTTCAATCCCCGCACTCCTGCCACCGCATTCCATTCACTATTTATCATCCTTATTCTCAAAAAGAAGGAAAATTAGAGGTAAAAAAACTCCATTTAATGCATCAGTTAGTGTTGTTCCACAGTGACAAAAGCTAGGAAATTTGGTGTTAGGGTTAGCTCCCTTGCACCCCTGGCCCCCCGCAGCCAGCACTAGTGCACGCGTTGGGCTGTCGATCCTAACTCTGACCCCCATTCTGCTATACCTCTGCTTCTTTACACATGTGATGGAGTGAGAGTTAGAGCCAATGACCCCAATGTGCACCCCAATGCCAGTTGGGGGGGGTGGACTGGGGGGTCCAAGGGGGGCTTTCAACCCTAACACCAAATTTCCTTGCTTTTGTCACTGTGGAACAACCCTAACTGATGCATTAAACTGAGTTTTTTGCCTATAATTTTATATATATATATATATCTCATACCTGCCCAGTAGGGCAGGTGTCGTTATGGTTGCACGGTCACGTCTGTGTTAAACCTCAAAGTTTGCACTTTAATAACTTTGCAACTGCTGGTCCGATTTACCTGAAATTTTGCATGCACAGTTGCCAACCAAATATCTCTGGATCTGGAAACTTCTGTTCTGGTCAGACATACGGTTGTAGAACTGTAGAGTGTCCAAAACCTTAAAAACAGTCACGTTTTGTGTATTTTTTGGTTGACCATAATGGACTGAAGGATGTGTCTGAGTTGATTCAAATTTGCATGTCTATATGCAGTCTGGGTTGAACTGGTGCCTTTTGAAGATTTGGTGAAAAAAAATATTAATCCATTCAGAAGTTATTCATGTTTTTCATATCCCATTATGGCCTATGGGAAAATTTATATGTGCATTGCGAAAACATTCGCAATCACATTTTTGTTGTCATGCTTCCTGACTTTGTTTTCATGTTGCTGCCATTTTGTTTGCAGTTAGCAAGAAACAAAAAAGCTACAACTCAAAAAATACTGCCCTTTATAAATACCACCACTTGTGTTTCCCTAAACGGACCATAAGGAACACGTCCCTGACGTCAGTTTCTGTCAATATTGTCTGAAAATATGTTTTTTTTGATTTTTGATCGAGCTTCTGAATTTTTGGTCATGCATGCATGACAATATTCTCGGGAAGCACAAAAACAAGTGTGCAAACATTTCTTGATGGCGAAAACATCCTTTTAAATGAATAGGGGCAGTAAAACATTTGGCATTGCCTTGCAATAAGGTAAATTGTGATTTTTGGCTACAATTTACAGAGTAAGATGCTGATGTCTCATAGTTGTGCATTTTGCTTGTTTGGTGAAAACATATTGAGTGGTTCCATAGTTATAGCATTTTGAAAATTGAGAAATGTCCCATTGGATAACACTGCGGTGCCCATGGCATATTAAAATGCCCTTATCTTGAAAACGGTTTGAGGTACAGATTTTTCATCATAAAAATTCTTAAGGAGACTAAGAACAGATGTAGGCTGGAAAGTCATGAATATCATGACATTTGAATTTTTTCTCTGCCTTGTACAGTTACTGAGATATATGGAAATTAGTATTCCAATTTCTCATTTTCATGTCCATAAGCCAGTATTACACCCTCATAGTTAATACCCACAGTGCTTTTCGGTGTATGTATCTTGGAAACTATATGAGATACAGATTTAGTCGACTTATCTCATGTGGAGGTTTTGCTTTCATGATTACAATGGCACTGGAATATTTTTCATAGCTGCTACGGTTGCTGAGATATTGGCAAAGTAGTGCTACAAGTGTTCCTTGCCCTAAAGGGCTGCTGTATGGCTCTATATTTAAGTGTAAGTGGGAGTGCAGGGCCCAGAGGGCCCATATTCCCACATATGCATACATTACACAAAAAAATGGCAATAGGAAGGGAGAGCAGGGCCCAAAAGGCCCATGCTCCTACAAACACATAACACTAACCACTTACATTACACTTTCTCAAAAAGAAGGGAAATTCATTACAAAAAACTCTGTTAATGCATCAGTTAGGGTTGATGTCACAGTGACAAAAGTTTGGAAATTCTATGTTAGGGTTACCACCCTTACCACCCCGCCCCCACACCTGCATCCTACAGGCACCAACAGGCGTTGGGGCATGCCATGGGGTTGTCAGATCTAACTCTCATCCCATTCTTCTATACTGTAGAGTGTAAGCTTGTTTACACATGGAATGGGGTGAGAGTTGGGCCTGATGACCCCATGGGATGCCCAGATGCCTATTGGTGCCTGTAGGAAGGGGTGTAGGGGTGGTAATCCTAACATCAAATTTACAAACTTTTGTCACTGTGACATAAACCTTAACTGATGCAATAATGGAGTTTTTTGCAATGTATATGTATATTTATATATTTTATAGTGGCGTGGTCACACCACTATAATTAGGGTTCAGCGGTCACTTCTATGTTAAACTCAACATTTTGAGTGTTAATAACTTTGGACCCATTCAACAGATTTGCCTGAAATTTAGTATGCATGGTGGGGCATGGTAGATCTCTTGATTTGCCAAATTGCATTTTGATCAGACTTACGGTCTTTGCATACGAAAATGCTGAAAAATGCAAAATTATTTGTTTTTGGAGGCAGCTTTGGGGATTTTGGATGTGACCCTGCACAGCCGTTGTGTGGGGTGACACTCTGTGAGATGGCTCATTTGAAAGAGCTTTCATGGCTGAACATTCCGCTTTTCATTTGGTGAAAAAGTATTAAGGCATTCAAAAGTTATTCCACTTTTAAATTCCCATTATAAGTCAATGGGAAAATTTGTATGTATTTTTTGTGAACAAAGAATGGGGTTCTGGCCATCTGGTCCCATCTGGTGATCAAAGAATGTGCAGCCTTGTGGTTCAAGAATCTCTGTCCCCAAGAATTTTAAAAATTCTTTGATCGTGAGGTCCGCCATCTTGTTTTTAATTTTCCGATCGGAAAAACACAAATATCTCGGCTTGGGGTAACTTCTGAAGTAAAACTTGGATGGATTTTACTCAGAGGACTCCAATCTATCGAGCCATGCCTTTGATTTGATCCAAATTGGTCAAAAAATAGAGTTCTGAGCTTTTAAAATCTTAATTTGTGGCTCGCTAACAATCTTTGATCGCGAACCTGCAAATTCTTTGATCGCGATCGTGCATCGCGAGTGAGGGAAGAGATGGACAGATTTAAAAATGTATTTTTAAGCCCAGGGGTGCCCTAAAAAGTTAAATGAGGATGGGTTTTGCTCAGGAGGCTTTGTTCTGCCCCATCCGAATAAAAAAAAAAAACATGCTTTGAATATCCCTGGTAGTCTAGTGGCCCCCTGATCATGATAAAATAGATTACGATCTGTAATTCCCTAGCAGTCTAGTGGCCCCCCAATGTGTATTTTATGAATATTGCTTTTCTATATCCCTGGTATTCTAGTGGGCTCTGATCTGTATAAAATTATTATAGTTGTTCATATCCTGGTAGTCTAGCACCCCCATCATAATAAAATACATATGGATCTACGATTTCCTGGTAGTCTAGTGGCCCCACCCAGCCATGCCAGCCACCCAGCACCCCCACCCTTCCCCAGCCAGCGACTGGCACAGCCACCTCTCACCTCCACAGCCAGCTGCCAACTGTGTGCTTGGCTAATGAAGGAAGAGGCTCCCTAATATAGACAGTCGGCATCAGGGTGTGCATTGTGGTCAGTGGCCCTAACTCTCACCACTCTCTAAACTGCACCACCTCAGCTTGTTTACACATGGGATGGAGTGAGAGTTAGGGCTAATGATCTACCGCACACCCTATGCCTATTGATGGGGGCTGGGGAGTGCAAGGGTGGGAACCCTAAAATCAAATTTCCTCACTTTCATGCTGTAGAGGAACCCTAATTGATACATTAACAAAGTTTTTTGCATAGAATATATAACATATATATATATATATATATATATATATATGTGTGTGTTGTGTAATAGATAACCCACTCCAGGGTGTGCGGTTGCACTCTGATATACACATGCCTTGGTGTGTGTCAACCACCCAGGCGTGTGTATATCACAGCATAACCGCACACCCAGGAGTGGAAAATGTATCTTATAAAATGACAAAATTGTTTTGAGGGGAGTGAAAGTGCAGGTGTGCAGTCACGCTCTGTTATACGCACGGTCATGTGATGTGTTTCAACCAACCAGCATAGTACTTTTCTACTACCCAATTTATAAATATATATATATCTATATATATATGTATATATATATATACATATATATATAATATACACACACACACACACACACACACACACACAGTGCACTCCACTTATAATGGATAATTGGTATATATATATAAACCCTCACCCCTGTCTTTTTAGCAAAAACGACAGGTGGCATGCTGTTGAAGCTGACAGCAGTACCTAGTGAGGACTGGGTTCGGGGAGGATGAGGTTACTCAGCACAGGGGGCCTAGGTTTGGCTACTCTGCACAGGGGCACCCAAGTAAATCTGAACACAGGAAGCAATAACTGTAATGTCTAGAACCAGGAATGGGATTATTCAGTGTGGCTTTTATTCACATCCAAGCTGAACAAACAAAGCATAGACGGACCCCCACGGTGCTACATTCCTGGTAAGAAACAACAGAACACTTTTTCACTATTTCCAGCCCTCAGGCTCTGAACCAACCAGGCACACAGCCTGGACTTGCACGCAGCTTTGGATACACAGCCTGACTTGTACACTACTTGGGTTTTCCCCACTGGCCCGGCTCCCCCGACGGCCAATTGATCCATGGTCCATTTTTGGAAATGAATCAATTATCCTGTTGTGGCTCCCCAAACCACACTAGAGCCTTTGACTCCTAGAGGGAATTTTCCTTCCAATTCTACGTCTGGGTACTTCCCTCATCACTGGCCAAGTGCATGAAGCAAAGTAGAAATCCACAGAGCAAATCCGTAGAGGTGGTCCTGGTCACTAAAGATGGGGGTCTCCCACCTCCAGCTCCTACAATCCGTACTGGGCCATTTCTCTGGAAACTAAACAATTCCTTTACTGAAAGCTTGCAATGTAGATTCCTGGGTAGACGTATGTCACATCTCCTCTACATATCTTGAATTCCCATAAGTGCTGGACTTGAACATACTTTTACTTTTTGGCTAAGCCTATTACTCTAGGCCTCCCACTATTTCAGTAGTCTAATCCCCACATGTCACACAATTCCCAGGGTGAAAACCATAGGTCCTTTCAGGAAGAGCAGACACTCACCCTCCGGTTGCAGGTGCCCCACAGGCGATTCACAAGTCTTCTTGTTTGCCCAAAAGACTCTGGAACAAATAGGCAGCTTCTCCATTAGTAGTAGAACCAGGAAGGTTGCCCCAGGAATATGCAGGGAACCTTTCCTGCCCCCATCCTAGGAGGGAGGGGGCACTGAGACCGAAACAGCGGTCTCCACTACTTCAATTATATTCTGTGTCTCTCTTTTGGTGAAGACACACACCCTTTTTACCTAAAAGTAGCCCTCTGTCAAGGCTGAGGCTCCAAGAGCCTACACTGAGCTGCTGTGCTGCTTTAACAGCAAGCTCCCCACTCCAACTGACCACAGACTACTGTACACTACAGTGTGACAAGGCAGCAGGTAAAGCAAATAGGATGCTGGGATGTATAGGCAGGGGCATCACCAGCAGGAAAAGGGAGGTCATAATTCCACTATACAAGACACTAGTGAGGCCCCACCTGGAGTACAGTTTACAGTTCTGGAGACCATACCTACGTAAGGACATAGACAGGGTAGAGAAGGTTCAGAGGAGGGCATCAAAGATGGTGCATGGATTGCATCACAAGTCCTATGAAGACAGGTTGAAGGAACTAAACATGTACTCCCTGGAGGAGAGGAGGGAGAGAGGGGATATGATAGAGACATACAAGTATCTTACAAGGAGGAACAGGGTGCAGAAATACACTATTTTTAAGCAAAAAAGATGTTCCAGGACTAGAGGGCATGGGATGAAGTTGGAAGGAGGACGATTCAGAGGAAACATGAGGAGGAATTTCTTCACAGAATGGGTGGTGGACAAGTGGAACACCCTGCCAGAGGAAGTGGTGGGGGCTGAAACAATCACGAGATTTAAAAATGCATGGGATAGACATACAGGAATTCTGGAGGTCATGGGTAAGGGGCAACAGACTTCTAGGAAAACATAAACTGAACTTACAAGCTCAAATAGGCAGACTGGGTGGGCCATAGGCTCTTATCTGCCGATACTGTCTATGTATCTATGTATCTATGTTCAAACCTCCCAACATGCTACTACAACTCCCTGCTGCAGATTCCACTGTAGGTCATGAAGCTGCGATAGTTCTATGGTGATGTCATCCCTCAGTCTCAGCTGAGACTGAGAACAGAGTGAGACAGTGTGAAATCCATTTAACTGGAGTTTCACAAGCTGCCTTCCCTGCCTACCACTAGGTGTTACTGGGATTCTAGTAACCCCAGGTAGCAAGAGTGTTACATATGTGTGTGTATATATATATGTGTGTATATATATATATATATATATATATATAAAAGTAAAAGAAAATCTATGTTTCCGATGTTCAGGATAGATGAACTACATTTCAACTTTTACAGCCTTTTGAGTTTAGACACCTGGGGCCCGATTCCAAGATGTATGTCGCAACTTGCTGGCGGATGCAGGTTGTGACATACACTGCTACGCCAGGGACCCTGCACCAGCTTCCAGAACAGGCAGGATTCCCGGCACCTACACCTGGTGACTTGCAGCAGCTCCAGGGTTGTGCCACAGGAAGGGTGCACCTGACCTGGGTGCTGCAAGCCTTTGACAAGCCTGACATCAGGGCACAGCCCCCCAGCCCCAAAACATGCCCACAAGTCCCAGTGGGACATGGGGGTGTTGGCAGTGTGGCACTGGCACCAGGGGTGGCATGGGCATTCCACGGTCCTGGGTGCCAGTGGGTGGAACCCCAGTATTGCAGGGGGTGGAGGTGCTCTGTGGTGGGGGTCTGGGTGTTATGGCTGTATGTGGGTCACAGCACTGTGGAGGGCAACAGGCTGTTGACCAGGATGGATTCCCCATATGCCAGCTAGGAGCTGGTCTAACCCCACAGTGCTACTTGGAATGGCATTGCAGGGTTATGCCAGCTGCACTTTCAGAATAGGGCACAGCTGCTGCCATAACCCACCCTCCCACCATGCCATAGGGGCCTTAGGCAATGTATGTCCCCTTGGGCACAACTCACCCATGCCATGGCACAGGCTGCATCTCAGAATCCCAGCCGGCTGAATGCACGGCACAAGGTGTGACTTATGTCATCTGTATTCACACAAGTTGCACTGCGCAATGGCAGAGCCAACTTGGAAACAGGCCCCTGGAATCAAACAGGTTCTTTTAAAATGTCTGGAATGTGTTGGGCCCAATCCAGTTAAGCAATTTAAAAAGAAACTGCAAGTTTCCCAACTAATAAACTCATCTGTAAACAGCTACTTCTGATGGCAACTACAGATTGTGGTGCTATAAACAGTTCTTTGTGACCCTGTACTGGGGACAAACTTTTGATTATAGGGTTTTTCTTTTGTCCATTCAAACAGTTTCAACCAAAACTGTAACTTATAGTCATTGTCCCTCAGGGTAAACAAATAATTAATAATTCTTGCTGAATAAGCAGGATAGGGTCAGACCTATAGGAGATCTTTCAGTTGTCTTGGGTTAATTATTTCTGTATTTTTGCTGTCTCCCAAATATAGTTATGTCAAATATTGTGTACAACTGGTTCTCATTCATGATCAGAAGCCATAATTGCAAAAACATTCTAACCTGTCTCTTTATAAATACAATTCAAATAAGCTATCAGAAACTGTATACAAGGGTTCCAAACCACGTCTTTCTGTAAATATAGCCCAGCATGTTTAATCTAATTGTATAGTTGGAACTGATAACTGTGGTAATCTGTGATGAAGTAACATCATATTGCAACTTAACATACAAGAATAAATGAATCTTAAAATGCTCATTGTTGTAATACAGAATTAGTTAATTGCCATACTGGTCCTTGTAAGAACAATGGTTTGATACCTTTTATTGGACCAACATAGATGTAACAAATGAAAACAGTGCTTGAATTTTTGGACCAACCAAATCCTTCCTTGGAAGCTTATGACAGTTCTAGCTAATTCTGCCTAAAATCTCTGGTAACTACCAGAAACCACTGTTATAATGGTAATTCAGGATGCTTTGTGTTAAAAATATATTATGTCTAGCCTAAAATTCAAAATAAGGACTGTATATCAAACAGTATAAATTCCAAAGTTCAAAAGCTCAATGGCTGTGAATGTTTATGTTCCTGTGTCTTCTTAAAAATTGTACATGGAGCACTGCTGCCATGTAGTAGCCAATGTACTTATTCTATGTAACTGGTTGTTCACTCACTCAACCCGCTGTTTATGCACTGATCATGAAGTCTGGAAGGCTGTGACTGGCTACAAGCCACTGTCCATGCACTGACCATGCAGATTGTGATTGGCCACCGATCACTAACATTCTGATTGGTCTAAAAACCCAGTGACCACTCAAGATAAAAGGTCAGCTAGGATAAAAAAAAAACACAAATTTGTGCTGGTTTGGAAGAGAAAAAATCCAGGAACAGAAGACATAAGAAAAGAAAAGAAACCATAACCTGTCAATCTTGCCTTACCAGCCTCTCATAGGTGAGTGATCATGCCTCTGCTAGGCTGCAGTTGGGATTGTTGTTTGATTCTATGTTTGTAATAGGATTAAAATAAACATATTTCATAAACTTTAAAAATTTGACTCATAGTGTAATTTAACCTTTAAGAAGAACCCAGTGGATCAAGTGCTTTGGCCATGCATTGAGATCCAGCACTTTGGTGAGCCAGGTCAGTTTGGGGTGCTAAAGAGTCAATATTTGTAATTTGGGGGAAACTTTTCTACAGGGAACCCCACATTTGGATCCAGTTTACCGGCCATGGGTAAAGGTTCATAACCTAACCCACAGTAACAGTTGGAGCCAATCCATTGTAAACAATGATTGATTCAAGGTCTTCTCTAACAAGGTCCAGTCTCATAAATAAAAAAAAGACAGGTTATTGTATTGTAACATGAAACAGTACATTGTAAAAGTCTAACAAAAAGTAAACAGGCTACTGTAACATGCAACAATACACTGCAACATTCATAACTGACCACATGGGACAGGATTTTTGCAAAAATGCTAAGCATTGGAGTGATGATATTTGGACTACAGGCAGTTCCAACTTGAACTAGACAAACAAATTAAAAAGAAACAAAAAAAGGCTTTTGTATGCAAGGCTTGTACATCATGGTGCCAGTTTAGAAGAAACATTAAACTACATAAGAATGCAGGCCTTAAATTTTCAACCTACCAATTTGACTTTGCAGGATAAAGTCAAATGTATAAGAGAAACTGCAACAGATCTTAATTGTTAAGCTAAGAACAAGATGCAGGCTAGAGCTCAGCTCAATGATGTCCCATGTTCTAAGGACACCTTGCAACAAGAGTTAAAAAAACATAGGCAAGAAAAATACATTTTAAAGAGAGAGAGAATGAACATTTAAAAGCTGTTTGTATGAAACAAAGTGAGATGATTGTACATCTCAAACCAAGTGCAAAAATAAAACACACCCTTACTGGCAGTGTTCTTTGAGGGTTTAGTGGGTTGTTGCCAGGATAACAGACAGGTGCAAGAAAAGGCTCATAAAGAAATAGTGGCAGTAACAGCACCAGAGAGAAGGTCTTCAGCAACAGCTCCACCACCCTTTGATAATACCAAGACTCCAACCTTCCACCCAAAGGTAGACTTTGAGTCAGAGCAGTCTCAATATAAGGAAGAAAAAAAAGGTGGCCTGAAAAGTTCCAATCTGTAATTAAAGAGCCTTTACCTTATAAAATGGTAAAGCTTCAAGGTTTGTATCATGTGTTTAATGAGAAAGAAGATAGGCTTCAGTATGTGCAAAAAGGAGGAGAAAATGAAGTAAAAATGTTACAGATGGAGAATACAACTTTTCCAGTAGCTTCAGTGTTAGTAATCCATTTGCAAAATTAGCAGGTTACTCATGTCAGAGAGGAAACAGAAGTAAGCTTTAAAGAGGACCTTTCATGATGGTCCAAAAAGTTACAGCTTGCAGTCATTATATGCAGTACTTGACCTGAAAGGGTGTGTGCATTTGTTATTTTTGGCCAAGGTTTACTCTGCTTTCCATATTTTGCATTTTTTAGCCCTGTTGCACTTGCCTTTGCTGTTGAGCTGCTGGGCTGCTACCTCCTGATGACATCACTATAGGGTATTGTAATATGGCAAAGAAACATATAGAGAAAAAAAGGAACACAATTGGTCAGAAAGCATCATGTGCTTCAATTTGGAGATGGCATTAATCCCCCAGTAATGCCCGCTCCAAATTAAAATACTAATATCAGCCACAGAGGTAAAATATGCAGTGAAGACAAAGTAATGTATAAACCACTGAAAACACAAATTGTCCTTACCACCTAGCCACCCAAATGCCTGTCATTCTGTCACACTAAATACGTCTCTATGACACCAAGTAATTCATAACTACCAAACATCTGAACAGTGCGCTATGCCATATTTCATTTATTAAGTGGATTTGCAGAAAACTCACAGGAAATGACTGAGAAAAAATAATGCTTCGTTTGAATGACGATGACTGTACCACACGGCACAGCAACTGAAGCTGTTGAGTAGCACCAGATGTTTGGCTAGATTGACAGTGGACTTCAGACTTCTAGACAACAAACAATGTGTGCAAATATGCAAAACAGCATACAACAGAGCTGCAGACAAGATCGCAGGAGGCAGAAATCAAAAAATTGTAGTCCTCCTCACCTGTCTATTACAATTATAGCAGTATACAGTCTTTCAGAAGTTACCTAAAACTATTAAATAGTACTTGATTCTTACAAATATGTGCTGCTGTGCTGTGAACATCAGCATATTAATAAATATGATTTCTGTAATTACTTGGCTGACAAAGGTACAGTAAACATTTTCAAATATTTCAAACCTATCTGTCTCACTTTTTTAACATACTGCATGAAACATAAACATGATATGAGAGCAAAAATCACCATGATACAAGAGCATTAAGGCACTCTGAAGGAGTCTTCTACTGGGCAATTAATGCATGGTTGGGTGGTTGTAGGCTCTCGGCCTTTGGCTGTGTGCCACAACCCCCACCCAATCATGCATTAATTCCCCATTATAAACTTCCTTTGTCATGGCTTAATGTTTACGAGGAGTGACTCACACTGTGCAGTACCATGCAGTTGCAACAATGTTGCGAGGGAAACCTACTATTCAGTGTACATACTGTGTTTCCTCTTTCCCAAGACACCCTGTTAGCAATGCATCATGACAAACTCCAAATGCCTTGTCAGTATGCATTTTTGTGTGTGAAATTGACTCTTGCCCTTTTAGTGATGTTAGCAACACAGCCCTGGGCTCACTACAACACCAGGCTTACTATAGAAGCTTTGGTACACCCTGCAGTTTTTAGCAGCTCAGAACGCAAAAACTAACTATAGCGGACAGTAATGAAATACAATTCCAGAATCCATGCAAGAAGGGGTAATTTTTGTATGAAAGTCAAAAAGACTGGATAAGGTCCACTTTAAGACAGTTGATAAGGGGCACCAATAAGGGTTAAATGTATAAAACTAAACACTGGCATGCTGAGAACTGAACTCTTCAGTTCAAAAATAAGCATACTGCATGCCAAACCTAACTTTAACTTGGACTTTCTTTTCTGACTTTTTTTTCTACTCCCCCTCCCGCCTTACACACACATCCACAGCTAAACAATAAGTTACATGCATGGCTTGGAGTAGCCAGATGAAAGATAAGCTTTAGGTTTTGTTACTGTGCCCTTACCATTTGTAAGAGATGGTCTTTGTGATAAAAACAAATGCTAGAACAAGGTTTTCTGACCTTAAAAATAATAATAAAAAAAACATAAGGCTGGAGTGCAGCCAGCCAGACTCACCAAATAAAATAAAATAAGCCACCTTTGCTTTTTTTTATAAAAGGTAACTAAGTTGTCAACTTAATGCTGTTTGGGGTATTAAAAATGTGCAGACCAGCTTTCTTTTGCAAACTACATTAACAATGGCTTTTGTTTCACGTTGCTGGTCTTTTAACTTATTTTCTCAGTACTAAATGCAAGGTTTCTCTCAGTGCAAACTGCACACATTTGCTAAGTTTAAAATGACAAATTAAGCAAATTAAGTTGTGTCATAAAGAAAAAATTTGCCTTTTGTCTGTAGTGTCAAATGCGTTTTTTGCCACATAATGCCACTCAGGTTTGCAACAAGAAAAATACAGCAATTTAACCCCATAAATAGGAGGTCTGTGCCTTAAAATGTTTCACCAGTTAAAGTTTGTTCTAATCTAAAGCAATCGTGAACTAAAAAGAAAAAATGTGCAATGTATTCCTCAGGCTAGCCTTGGTGATGCCACAGGATAAATCTTTGTTGTCACAGAACTGCTTTGCATGGATTACTACCTGAGGCAATAATGTAATCATGGTTAATCAGCTGAAGGAATGCATGTGTTAGTCACAGCAGCTCAGTGAAATGCCTGTATTTTGGACTACAACAGGTACAGTAGAGCTGTAATACATTCTGCCAATGCCAAACTGGTATTACTTGTTTCTTTTTGTTGGCTGCAAAACTATCTTTTAAAAAAAATTAAAACAAACTGCTTGCCAAAGTTTACAATCATACGTGCCATGAGCAAATAACATACAGTATTGTCACTGTAAGTCCAAACAACATGCTGCAGTTACAGCATAAATATGTGTTTTAAAATGTTAACAGTTTCTCTGTTTGACCATTTGACTAGTTCTAAATTCAAGTGTCTAAACTATTTTATTTATTAAGTTCTCGGATTACAACCTTTGAGCTACTAGCTCATTTACAAAGGTTCCATGTCAAGACACAGAAACAAAATAGAGCAATTTAAAGTCACAAAAGAATCACAGGCATACACATGTGCTAGTAGCCACTGACATAACAGATTCCTAGCTAATAGCTGTAGACGGGGTACCAATGGATATACAGGTTTAGCAGTTACTAAGCAGAGCTGATGTGGAGTAGTATTGGGGGATGTAGGTGGTTAGTAGACCAGGATAGGTGGTCAGTAGGAGGGAGTGGAGGTGAGAGGTAGCCGTTGCTTGGACTCGAGAAATCTTGTCTGTAGATGGGGGGGTAGGCTAAGGTAGGGGCAAATCGGGAAGGGGGTAAGAGTGTCTAGAATAGTGAAGGAGGGGGGAGGAGAAAAAATGGGTGAGAGGGAAGAACGAAAGGGTGGAAGTAGGTTGTTGGGTCAAAAAGAAGAGCGTAGTTGGGGTACTCAGGATGTGCTTCAGGAGGCAGTGCTTAGAGGTGGCAGGAGCATTGCATTTGGCTGGACAGGTGAGTTTTAAGCACGGATTTGAAAAGGCCTATTTTGCTGATGGAGGCTATCTCAGGTGGGAGAGAGTTCAGCCGGAGTGGAGCTTAGTATTCAAAGGAACACTGCCCTTGAGAGGTGTGATGGAAAGGCACCTTGACAGAGGGTTTGTTAGATGCCCTTGTAGTCCTGGCAGGTTTGACTTGTAGAAAGGAACTGGTGGCAGAGGCAGCAGTCCCAGGACCACTTTTTTGGCAAGAAGGCAGACTTGGTAGCGGGCCTCGTCACTTAGTCTTAGCCAACCTGTCTGTGACTAGAGATTGCAGGTATGGGTGAGACTTGGAGCTCCTAGGGCTAGCCTGCAGGCTTTATTAAGTGTGGTGGCAAGCTGCTTGAGGGTGTTGTCTTGAGTGGCGCTATACACGGCAAGCCCATAGTTGATGGTTGAGAAGACTGAGCTGGTGATGGCGAACTGAAGGGCTTGATTGGTGAGGCAGTTTTGGTGGTTGTACAGTAGACCTATCTTTCTGTTAGCTGATGTGGTGACGTGGTCAACACGAGAGGAGAAGGAGAGAGAGCTGTCTAACATAAGCCCAAGATACTTGAAGTTAGGGACCATTTCAATGGCTGCATTTTGATTAGTGTGGATATTTATAGTGGACATCTTGTGGTGGCTATGGGCTGGGGCAAAGAGCATGGACTTGTTTTTTTTTGTGGTTAACTAGTAGCTTGGCTTCGGTAAACCAGTCCTCAACTTTGCTAAAGTCCTGCTGCAAATGTTGTTCTTGGGTGGCTGGGTCAATGTGGCTGTAGTAGATAACCACATCATCTGCGTAGAGGAGTATTTCATGTTTACACGCTTGTGGAAGGTTGTTTAAAAAAAGGTTAAAGAGGAGGGGTCCCAGTATGGAGCCTTGGGGGACCCCAGAGGAAACTAGCAGGGGATCAGAGAGTGTGTTACTTATTTTTACTCCTTGTTCATGGTCTGTGAGGTAGCTCCGGAACCAACCAGGAAATGGGCTGACAGCCCTGTTGCATCCAGTTGGGCTAGGAGGAGGTCATGGTTGACTGTGTCAAAGGCCTTAGTGAGGTCAATGAAGGTTGCACCCACCAAGTGCCCTTGATCAAAGACATTGTGAATGAATCCTGTGAACTCCAACAGTGCTGAAGTAGTGCTGTGGAGTTTTCGGAAACCATGCTGCTGGTGGTCAACCAGTTGATCATAGACTATACGCTCAGGAGCTTTAGACAGAGGGGGGAGTATTGATATTGGACGGTAGTTGGCGTGGTCAGTCATGGTACCAGCTTTGTGGACAGAGGTTACAACTGTGGCTTTCCTTGAGTCTAGGGAACTGCTAAATCCTATGCAGTCCGGATTCAGAGCTAAACATAGCACTATCTCAGCCCTCGCCAAAGTTACTAACGACTGGCAGCGTAATCTTGAGAGCAAAAACTTTGTTTGTGCTGTTTTCCTTGATCTAAGCAAGGCTTTCAACACCGTCGAACATAGTCTGCTCCTCTCCGCCCTTCAAACCATAGGTGTGGACCCCTCCTCTCTGTGTTGGTTCACTGACTATCTTACAGCCTTCAACAAGTTAAAGCCGAAGAGGCCTGTCCCCTTAAAACTCTGCAAAGAGGGGACCTCAGGTTCTATATTAGGGCCTTACTTTTGCAATCTACATTAATAACATCGACTACTGTATAAAAGAAGCCAACATCCATCTGTTTGCAGATGATACAGTTCTCTCACTGAGTCGCCCAACACCTGAAGCTGCCTGCAATGACCTACAATCAGAATTCAACCTTTTGCAAAGCCAACTCCTCCAAAAAAAGCTACTCCTTAATGCCAAAAAAACTAAAGCGATGGTCCTCTCTCCTTTTATCCGTACAGCTAACCCCGTGTCCAGTGGGACAGTTCCCCAAATTACCACAGTTCTAGGTGAAAAACTAGAATTTGTTACAAAATTCAAGTATCTGGGAGTTTGGATAGACCAAAGACTCTCCTTCATTAAACATATCGAGGACTTGCTAAAACGACTTCGGCAAAGGCTTGGACTGTTTTTTAGAATCAGCCAATTTCTCACCAGAGATGCCAAGAAACAACTGGTCCAATCCATTTTCCTATCATTGGTTGATTACGCTGACTTCCCACAGCCAATGCCCCAACTCTTACATGACTAAACTGGACACACTCTACCATCGAGCACTGAGGTTTGTAACGGGACTCCCCTTCGACACACATCACTGCACAATATATGCGGCAGTGGGATGGACATCACTAAAGTTCAGGTGCCACAGAAACGCGCTCTCTGGACCTATAGAGCCATCTCTAATAAGCTGCTTTACTATATCTCCTGCTGTCTTCCCTGAGTATAATTGGGAAATACAGCGTTGAAAGTTACTCAGCTATACACTTAGTACCCAAAGCAAAATCCCGCTCGGCAGGGCAGCCATAAGCTTCGTGCTACCTACCTTATGGAGCGATCTACAAAAGCCCTCAAATTAAGCACTCTAATCGGTATAAATGCTTTCAAGATGCTTTATTTCCGTACAATCAGAGAAGTATGTAACTGCTTCACCCACTCAGACCCAGTACCGGTGTCTGCACTGGTATATAGCCATGCCTAGACCCAATTTTAAGTACTGACCCCCAGCTTGCTCCTCACCAGCCTAATTGTTCTCTCTCTTATCCCCTTGTCTTATCAACACTAGGCCCATCCATCCCTTATTCTTCCTTTCCCAACCTTGGATAGGGAGCTCCACTACCCTGGGTTGTGACATCCTACCATGCCCCGATACTTTATAGCATTCAATCCCGGGCCACACATACCCTTTCTCCATCCACCTTCTCTACATCCAGCTTTACCAACTCCTTTCTGTGCACCGTGCCCTCCTAGCCTTTCTCCTCCTACTTCCTCCTCTCTTCCCCCCACCTTCACCTCTACCTGGTGTATATATATTTTTTTCTTCCGATACTTCCTCCTGCAACCTTAGATAACCTGCTTTATCTTCCTATAGACACTTCTATGTATGTAAATACAGTGTAATCTGTACAATATCTGTATAATTCTATGTACATATGAACTTCCTTTTCTTCCTCTCTGTAAAGAGTATTATCTGTATTGCCTTGTAAATACCTGTGTTGACCTGTATATACAATTGTTCATGCTCCACCCAGGTCCATCTTGCAAATGAGCTTCTGCTCAACGATGAATGCCTGGTTAAATAAAGACTTGCTTGCTTGATTGATTGATTGATTGATTTCCAGAGTTTTGGGACTATCCCAGTTGTGAGGGACAGGTTAATGATTCTAGTTAGGGGGTTAGCAGTTCTTCAAGTGCAAGGGCGATCAGTTTTAGATTAAGGTCCTCTGCACTGTGCCTAGATTTACCGAGGACTTTGGTAAGGTATTTTTTCACTTCAGCCTTGGAAATTACCTTACGGTAGAAGGTGGGGGGGGGCATGACTTACTGGCAGTGTTCTTTGAGGGTTTAGTGGGTTGTTGCCTGCAGAGCTGTGAATGTTAGGGGGGAGTATGGGGCTGAGGTTGGTGAAGGCTTTATTGAAGATGTCAGCAATAGTTTTGGGGTCTTGTATAGTAGACCTTTCATAGCACATCAGGGCGGGTGTAGAGGTATCCCACTATCCAATTACCACATTAATGTTCTCCCAGAATCTACAGCCATCACCCCAGGAGGAGTTGAGCTCAGTTCTGCAGTGATTGGCTTTGGCCTGGTGTATGGCCTGGGTGCATTTATTCTGAGTGGCCTTGTAGTTTTGCTTATCACAGTCTGCAAGGGTACTTTTGTATTTTTGTCAGAGGATGTCCCTGGAGCTCATCAGGGCAAGTAGGTGGGGGGTGATCCAGGTTTTGTGGGTACCCCTAACTTTTCTTTTGGTTATGGGGGCATAGGTGCCACAGGTAGTGCTGAAAGTTTATCTGAATTTGGCTAGTGCTGTATCGACATCCTCCGCAGTTAGGATTGGGGCCCAACACTGTTGTTTCAGGTGCTGCTTAAAGAGCCAAAGCTTGCCTTTTTTTATTATGCGGGATATTATGACCTTTGGTGGGGGGTTAGGAGCTTTGTTCGATCAGTAGAAAATGATTAGCAAGTGATCACTTAGAGAGTCCGGGAGCACTTTTGGACTGGAGAACTGCTCGGGGTGTTTGTTAATACCCAGTCTAGAAGGGTACAGGTTCCCATTCTATAATTAATTCAGGTGGGCTGGTCCACTAGCTGTTGGAATGTGATTGCGGAGACTGCATTCTTGATGGTAGCAGTGGCTTGTGATAACCAATTTATATTAAAATCTCCCAAGACTATGATTGTATTGTCAGGGCAAAGATAGGTCAGGTGCTCATGCAGTATTCTAAAGCCTTGGCTTGTTCTCTAGGGGGTATGTAGACAGAAATAAGTGTAAGGCCCTTACCTTGGGCACCAAGGGTTAGCCGCCCAGAGAATATCTGCACATTCTTTCCTGTGTTTAACAAAGCTGAAAAGCACTTATTGAAGTGAAAAATGCTCATGCAATATATTTACAAAGCATAGTCCTTAAGTTTAGAGACTGTACAGCATGCATCTCTGAAGCCTAACTAGCCTAACTGGTTTTCTTTCCGGGTCTCTGAGTTACCGAAAGCACTAATTATGATGGTGTCATCTCAGGTAATACATTTATAAAAGAGACTTACCACTGTCATTTATCTTCCAGAAAAAAAAAATATGATTCTTAAAAAGGAACAATCTTGTAACTTTATCTTTAAACTGTATTTTGCATGCTGCGCATGATTTGTAAATGTATTGCATGAGCATTTTTCACTTCAGTAAGTGCTTTTCAGCTTTGTTAAAAAAACTAAAACATTGCACTTACAGTCATGAATGTACAGTACATTAAGTAAATGGCATCATGTTCTAGTAATAGAAACATAGAAACATAGAAGTTGACGGCAGATAAGGACCGCAAGGCCCATCCAGTCTGCCCATTTCTTTTTCTACCTTATAAATGTACCATCGGCCTTTGCTCTAATGCTAAAACACATTACTAATATATGTTTTTTTTTCCCCTTATTAAAAAAAGGTTAAGTGAAACAAATCAGGTAACCAGATGGCTAATGGTATACCATTTAAAACAATGGATCTGGCTACCAGATTTTAAAATGCTAGTGGCCAAATTGACCACCAGCTCACAAATGAATAACTTTATTACAGGTTTTTCTTCTTCTCCATGCTTTATCTGGCAATGTCACATTCCAGGTCTTTCTTCGGCCTGTGGTACTGTAACATGGGATCTTAATAACAAAATGTTGCCACTGTCTATTTTCAGGAAATCTTCTAGTTTCTGTATGTGATAGACACTGGCTACCTCATCAACATTTTAATGTAAACTGCATGTCAAAAAGGTTCAAACTCAACTACAAATTACTTTTTGTATTACATTTGCCACCCACATCTAAGGGCAACACATTTATTTTAATGGTCACTAACTTTTTTTTATTATTTAACTGAGTTAAAACAGCCAGCATAAAAGTTATTGCAAAACATTTGCTTGCTCAAGTGTTTTGCAGGTGGGGAATGCTAATGTGGATGTGGTATCGGTTTTACTGTGTTAGGTTAAGATAAAGGCAGTACCTTTTCTGCTAATGTGTTTCATACAAGCAGACAAGTATGAGAAAAAGGGACTAAACAAACGTTTGTGTTTGCTAATCACAGTTTGGGAAAAATACAGATCTCAAACTGCTTAATATTTTAACAAATGTGTGTTAATTAAAAATGGTGGGAAGGTCTAAAGGTTATGCTCAGATGCTATGGCACCGAAGAGCACCTTCTGCAGCGCAAATGAGGGAAGGACCACACTACACTGTTGGGCTGGCAGTATAACCTTGAGGTTAGAGTAACAAGCTGTGAATGATCTTGGTACTTCCAGCAGACCTGGGTTTGAGTCCCACAACCTCCACTTGCATATTGTGTGACTCCGAACAAGTCACTTAACTGCCCAGTGCTCCCAGGTCGCCCCTGAAAACAAGCACTTGTGCCTAGTGGGCCTTACCCGGCTGCCAAAGACTAAACTAAAAAAATAAACACTGTAAATAAGCGTAGTCCCTATCGTGCATTACGTAACAACTGCAAAAGACAAATTCGTATTGCCAAAAGCACCTACTATAGGAACCTACTAATAACATCCTCTACAAATCCGCGCAGGTACTGGTCCAAAATTAAGGACATTCTCGACAACGACAAGCCACAGAATCCAGCTGACATGAACATTCAAGGTGTTCACTGCACCAACCATGACACCATTGCCAACGCCTTCAATGCCCTTTTTTCTTCTCCACCAGTTGCTACTCTAACTAGCCCTCAACCTGACTGTCCCTCTTCTCCTCCCTCACCCCTCCACCCTCCCTTTCGTTCTGGCTCCAACCACATACCTTGAAGTTCGCAAGCTACTTAACTCCCTTCCGGCACGCGGGGATCAAGGGCCTGAGGGCATCCATCCTTGCATACTTAAGCAGTATGCATCTTGGCTGACCAGACCTATCACCTGGCTTTTTAACCTCTCGATTCGTACGTCTACTGTCCCATCCACCTGGAAAACTGCCAGAACCATCCCTATACACAAAAAGGGCGATGTCAAACTCATGTCCAACTACCACCCTATATCTCTTCTGCCCACTCTCAGTAAGCTGCTTGAAAAAATAGTCCACCGCCAGCTTGCTGCTCACCTTAACATGTTTAATCTTCAAACCCCGTGCCAACATGGTTTCCGGCCCGGTCACAGTACCACCTCTGCACTTACACAACTTACAAATGACATCAGAAATAATATGGACCGTGGCCTACTCACTGGGGCCGTCTTTGTCGACCTTCTAAAGCCTTCGACATGGTACACCATCCTCTCATACAAAGAAGCTCCAATCCATTGGAGCATCTGACCAAGCCCTCTCCTGGTTCCATAGCTATCTTGACAATCGGACTCAGGCAGTAGCATTTCACAAGGCCCTTTCCTCCCCCCTAAACATCTCCCGTGGAGTTCCCCAGGGATCCACTCTTGGACCTCTACTCTTCTCCCTCTTCCTAAATGATATTCCCACCATGTCCCGGCATAGCTGCACTCTCATGTACGCAGATGAACTTGTTCTCTACTCTGGGTCAAAATCGGTTGCTGCCATCAACTCCACTCTCACTAATGACTTCCAATTCCTGCAGACCTGGCTCTCTAGCAACCACCAAGTCCTGAACCTAGAAAAAACCTGTGCTATGCTATTCGGATCCTCTAAGAAACTGTCTGCCCCTGCGAACAGGCTCCGGGTTCAATGCCTTGATGGCTCCCTCATCTCAAACACTGAGTCCTTCAAGTACCTTGGGGTCACTTTGGATCCCACACTTGACCTGTCTCAACATGTCAATATGGTGTGCCGTGCCGTCAATGCTAAAATTGGCGGAGCTTATCGCGTGCACCACTCCCTCACTCCTTCCGCTAGACTTTCTGTTGCGAGAGGTATTCTCTTACCCCAGCTCCAATATGCTCTGTCCCTCCTCTTTGCTGCAAACTCTGCTACACTCCACAAATGGGACACTGTCTACAACAACATCTGTGAGTCGCCTTAACCCCCACGTCTTACCCATCATTGTCTCCTTCGCTGGCATAAATTGGCTGTCACCTAAGGATATTCGAGCCTACTCCTTGGCTGCTTTATCGACTCCTGTCTAGACCTCCCTGCCCTGTCTATCTTGCCAACCTCCTGACTCCTGCCTCACACACCCATACCCTCAGGTCTTCCTCTGTCCCCATGCTCTCCACTAGACCTTGCATGACAAAAATGGGTGAACAGGCATTTGACCATTTTGCTCCCAAATTCTGGAACTCACTCCCCCTTATGGTGAAAACATCATCCTGCCATCGAGAATTCAAAAACTCGCTGTTCACCCACCTCCTAGCCTCTGGCCAATGCAAATGCTCTTAATTTGCTTTGTCCTACTGCAGACTGTCGGGTCTGACCCTGAGTACTACATTAATGTTCTCCCATGCAATCCGTTTGTCTAGGTGGCTATGAACCTTGATGTCTTTACTGTCCTCAGCTGTCTTATGGTTACCCTAATTGCTTTATTTTACATCCTTATTATGATCTATGCCTAAAATGTACCGTTATGTAACTGTTACTGTGCTACCCAATGTATATCTTGTTTTGCTCCTGTACACCTGTATTATGTCTGTGCATTTCTGCATATTGTAACCAATGTCCTGTGCTCTCCCGGGTCGTACCTGAAAATAGGCAGGTCTGTTGCCTAGTGCACTTACCCGGTTACCAAAAGCTAATAAATAAATAAACCCAATGGTATATGGAAATTGTTTAAAGAAAAATGAGAAACTTTCCCATTCCTCCCAGTGTGCAAAACTGTCAGCAACTGCATGGGCCATCCAGAAGTACATTAATGTGCTACAGGGTTTAAGTCTGTTTTCTGATTTAATCTGGATTTGTCATGCCCTGAGTTTCTTCTAGGGTGAAAACAGGTGAACTTCCGCTCCTGTAATGGTAAGATATTAACACATCCCAAACTGTGTAAGTACATCGCCATAAAGGCTAGACAGCATGTAGACCCAATATTTGTTAGGAAAGTCAGGGCTCACTCACCAAAGGCCCCTTACGGAGCCAAAAATGGCATTGTTGACAAGTTAGCCAAAAGGGGAGCCTTAGAAAAGAGTCTGTGGGGCCTGACCAATCAGGAGTTACTGGAGGTTGCAGTGGCAAGCAACTCACCTCCGCAAAAAGCCCACAGGTGCCCTTACAGGTGAACTCAGATAAGGGACCATCTTTAGTGGGAGCTGGAATGCAGCAGACAATGTACTCACTGGGGGACAAGCAACAATTTCACATTGCCTTTCATCTGCAGTCATCGGATCAGGTAAAAAAAAGGCGAACAAATAGGTGGTTCCAGGCTGTTAAAGCTATATATACATATATATATATATATATATATATATATATATATATATATATATGTTAATCTTTGGATGAAGGAGGGGAACCAAATACCCTTCACTCCAATTTGTTTTTCTATCATTTCAGAATGCAACAAAATGTGGATAAATGTAGTCTCAGTTTTCCATAATGCTGATCCAAGGTGATACCTTACTTCTTCCTGTAACAGTGACTGGAGGGACATGAAAGTTGTGGTCTAAAGAGGCCCTAGAGTCCAGACAACCTTCAATGGCAAGGACAGAGTCAATGTATACAAAAAGGGGCCCATCTCCTTGCTGTGTGTGAAACATCAACAGTGGAAGCTCAAATGGATCAGTGGCTGGTATAGGAAAAACTGAGCTGCAAAAGACTGTACTAACAATAACCAGCCACCATAAACACTATGAAAACTATAAACTATATGAACAGTGCTGAAATGTCTCCTTTTTGCATAAGAATGTACAAAACTTTAAAAAGCAACTGAAACCATTCGGTGAGTTCAGTCTGCTTCTACCCCAGAGACTATAATTAATTGTGTACAGTTGTAACTGTTATTACAGGTAGAATGGCAGAAAAAGGGGAGATATTGTTGATGGGGACCTGAATATGCCAGATGTTAACTGGAGCACCTTTGCTGTAGGCACTTCCAAGAGCAGGGTCATTCTTGATGCCCTACAGGGGGAATGCCTCAGACAGCTAGTACTGGAACCCACTCGGGAGGAAGCAGTCTTAGACCTGGTACTCTCAAATGGGGATGGAGAAAGAATCTCAGATTTGGAAGTAGGTAGCCATCTGGGAACAAGCAACCACCAAACAGTGTGGTTCACGATAAACACAGCCAGATAATCAAGCCATACAAAAGCAAGAGTATTGGACTTTAGGAGGGCTGACTTTGGGAAAATGAGAGAGTGCCTCAGAAAAGCACTAGCAAACAGGCAAGAAGGAGGGTTGGAGGACAATGGAGAGTAATTGAAACAGCCATCACAGAGGCAACAAGCCTTTGTGTAAAGCAAATCAACAAAACACAACAAAGGAAAAAAACGCTTTGGTTCTCAAAAGAGGTGGCAGGGAAGGTTAAGGAGAAAAGGATAGCATTCAGGAAATATAAGGAAACACAGAAGGAGAAGGACAGAGAACTTTATCAGTTAAAGCAGAAAGATGTGGGGATGGCCCAAACCGAGGAATGATAGCCAACTCTGTTAAGAAGGGGGATAAGACCTTTTATTGGTACATTAGGGAGTGAAGAAAGACCAAAGGAGGGATACTGAGGCTTAATAAAGGGGAGGGAATGTGGGCAGAGGGTGACAATGAAAAAGCAGGGATACTGAACGAATATTTCTGCCCAGTATTCACAAAGGAAGAGGAGGGGGAGGTACCTAAACTAAACAAGAGAAACACTCTAAAGATGAGGGTCGATACCAGTCCATTTACAGAAGAAAGGGTTCTGAAATAACTAATAAAATTGAAGGTGGACAAAGCAATGGGGCCTGATGGGATTCACCCAAGAATTCTAAAAGAACTAAGGGTAGAACTAATGACACCACTGACTACTCTCTTTAACAAATCATGGGAGATGGGAGAATGGGGTGGTACCTGAAGACTGGAGGAGGGCGGATGTGATTCCTCTTCACAAAAGTGGGAGCAGGACAGAGGCAGGAAACTACAGACCAGTTAGTTTGACCTCAGTGGTCGATAAAATGATGGAATCACTTCTGAAGGAAAGATCTGTTGTGTACCTACAGGCCAGTGGGGCACGGGACCCAAGGCAGCATGGATTCACGATGGGAAGGTCATGTCAGATGAATCTAATAGATTTGTTTGACTGGGTGACCAAAGTAGTAGACCAGGGAGGGGCTGTGGACATGGCTTACCTAGATTTTAGCAAGGTATTTGATACAGTCCCACACAAAAGATTAATACACAAGTTAGCCAGCCTTGGAGTGGGTCCCACGGTGGTAGCCTGGATAAAAATTGGCTGGAACAACAGGACACAAAGGGTAGTAGTAAATGGAGTCCACAGTGAAGAAAGGAGGTTACTAGCAGGGTACCACAGGGTTCAGTACTGGACTGGTCCTTTTAATGTCTTTATAAGTGACATTGCAGAGGAACTGGAAGGAAAAGTATGTCTCTTTGCAGATGACACAAAGATCTGCAACAGGGTTGATACACCGAATGGAGTGGAAAGGATGAGAAGGGACTTGGCAAGGTTGGAGGAATGGGCAAATGTATGGCAGCTCAGATTCAATGCAAAGAAGTGCAAAGTAATGCACCTGGGAAACAAAAACCCAGGGCAAGAGTACACAATGGGGGGTGAGATACTGACAACAGTAAAAATGGAAAGGGACCTGGGGGTAATTATATCAGATGACCTAAAGGTGGGCAAGCAATATGAGAATGCAGTAAGGAAGGCTGGGGGGATATTGGGATGCATAGGGAGGGGCATCAATAGTAGAAAACAGGAAGTTGTTATCCCTCTGTACAGACAGTTGGTGAGACCCCATCTGAAATACTGTGTGCAGTTCTGGAGACCCCATCTCTGCAAAGACATAGACAGAGTGGAGGCTGTCCAGAGGAGGGCAGCAAAATGGTGCAGGGTCTGCACCAGAAGACATATGAAGAAAGACTAAAGGAGCTTAATATGTATACCCTTGAGGAAAGGAGGGAGAGAGGGGACATGATAGAAACTTTCAAGTACCTCAAGGGAATCAACAAAGTCCAAGAGGGTGGCATCTTTCAGAAAAAGAGATGTGCAAGAACAAGGGGGCACAATTTGAAGATAGAGGGGGGACAGCTCAAAGGTAATGTGAGGAAGTATTTTTTCACAGAGAGGGTTGTGGATGCATGGAACAGTCTCCCTGAGGAGGTCGTGGAGTCAAGAACAGTGGGGGAATTCAAGAATGCATGGAACAGACATAAGTCAGTCCTAGTTGGGGGTAGGAAGAAGTAAGCTGTTGGTTAATTAGGATCTCCAGCTTATCTGTTAGGTAGGAAAATGGTCAGACTAGGTGGGCCAAGCAGTCCTTATCTGCCGTCAAATTCTATGTTTCTATGTTTCTATGTTACCTAGGATGTTCAAATTTCAAATTTTATATGTTCATTCATTTCTTAAACATTCATTTCATTTCTTAGCTTACATGTTCTTCTTGGAATATGTCATAGAAAATAATGTTAGTTTATGCATGTGCTTGTCATTTTCAATGTGGCAGAATTAGGACACTGTCCAGATACAGTAAATGCATAGTGATTTTAAGCTCCTGTTTGTTAATACTGTAACAACCTATCAACAGCAAGCTCAAGATCCTGTAGCTAGGTAAGAAACTATTTTTATAAAGAAGCATATTTTGTTCTAGATGCCTACATGGCCTACACAAAACTGTCAGAGCTACATTAGATATATTTGGGTCAGGTAAAGCAATTTGGAATGGGGTAGATATAAAACAAATAAGATGCCATAGTGGGTATTTTATAACTAATAAGCATGGGTGACATGGTCATGAGGGTTTATCCAAAAAAAGGGTTTGTTGAGGCCTAAAGGTTTGTTAATTGTTTCTCTGTGTATAATATTCCATGTTTGTTTATTGTACACAAACCAAAATCAAGATCTTAGTTACAAACACTCTTGAAAGGGCCAACACAAACACAAGGGTAAACAAGTAATGTGCATATCCTATGGGTACTAAGTTCTCGTAATTTACAATTTGCTCATTAGATGTGGAAAGAAGGGCACTTTCCTGGCCTCATCTCAAATAACTACTTAACCAAACGGCATTGCCTGAGATATGTAACCAGGTCACAAGACCTCCACACATGATGTCTTGGAGCTGATGGCATTGGTCAGGTGGTTATCTTAACAGAGCCACTTCATGAGGAAAAATATCTTCTTAGTGAACCTGGTCATCAAACTAGTCATACATTATGCTCCAACCTTAGATAATTATAGGCTAGAAGAGACTTAAAATTTATGATCTCCATTTTATATGACTAAATTGCAGCTTGCAACTGCCAAGATAGATCATAAACTTTTATAACGTTCAGAGGAAACACAGATAAAATTCACATGGTGATACAAAGCATGTTGCACCTCCGTGAGATCTGTCAGAGAGACATAACACATCCTTTGATGTCCTGGAAAGGGGAAGCTGCTCATAAGATCAAAGAAAGTCATATGAGAAAATGAGTTGTGCTGAGATCATACAATTCACCTTTGATAAGACATCCTGTTTTGCATAGATATATATTTTTTATATTCTGGCAGGGAGGAGCTAGGTGACCTCATGCAAAGAGGTTGGCAAAGCCAGTTTTTAAAAGTATTCTGTTTTCCATTTTGACGCAAATGTTTGGACTCTGAAAGAGAAACATCTACAGCACTGTGAGATAAGAATACCTTAGAACAGGCAAGTCTGAGTGCATTAGTGGCAGGAATCTGAACTTTTAAACCTGTTTTGTTTAAGTGATTTGTATGTTTTGTGATATATGGTTCTGTATTTACATTTTACATTGTTTTATCTATTTTGAAGTAAACCTCTACTTTAGAGACTACTTGGGGTTCCTTTGAATTTCTTTTCCTTGACAAGGGAAGCATACATGGTTAAAGCTGACACTGCACAAAGCTTACTGGTTTTACTAAACTGGGAAAAGGTAAGAATTTATTCTGAGGTCTTTAATAGAGTTTTAAGGGTTCATTTTGTACGCCTGGTTAGGTGCCCATAGGCAAAAGATATCTGCCCCCTTCCTCGAAGAGCAGAATTATCTGAGCCTGTAGATTGGGTACGCTAACAATAGGTTCACAGTTTGAATCCCTCCAAGACTTGAGACCAAAGGTTGATTCAAACCCACAAAACAGACAGGAGGGTTACCCTGTTTTTGTTAACTGTTCACAAGACTGCGCTCGGAGGTTGGCACTTTGGGAGTAGAGAGATGACCTGCTGAGTGGATTTGTGACACATATTACTTCACTTGTACTAGATTTACAGCTGTTGCTGTATCATAACGACATTGCTAATTAATTTAATGAGGCTCAAGCAAAGATAACCAAATTGGTTAAAATCAATAGCAAAAAGGTAGAGAAAAAGAAAAGGTTAGGAGATCACTGGCGCAGCCTATGTGGTTATGCTCTGACTACAGTAATTAAAGGGGAACTGTCATCAACAGGATTTCTTGATGTCTGAAAGCCCATAACAAGCTAATTTGATTGAGCTATTGTGTTGATCTGTGAGTCTCTGCAGTCCAGAGTTATTCATATGTACATCACCCTATAATTAATGGCTTCCTGTTTTTCCCATAGGGAAACCGTAGCGTAATTTGCTTTTACAAAGGAACATTTATAATGGCAAACACGCACATGGTTTTCCCCATTCTGTGCATGCTCGAACTCCTCGATTGCTGTCTGCCTCCAAGAAACCCTTCCCGTACTGTAGACCCAACAGGGAGAGAAACTGCCATGGACACTCGGCAGTAGGTAACTTTTAAAATTAACTAAAATGTTGTACATGGCTATTGGATCGACCACCCTTACAATATCTGGGGACAAAAACTTAAATAAAAGTGAAGCTGACCACGCGCCATGATGCAATCGGACTGTGGTGGCACAGCAGCCTTTTTTTATTTTATAGAATTGCTATGGGGAGAAAGAGAAACCCAACAATTATATAAAATAAAATATGGGTCTGGTGTATGAACTACTTACACTTTTTGGGGTTTCGATGCACGACAAACCCCTTGAGCTTTGCTTTCGGGATTTATGTAGCATCAAACCCCTCGGGTGTGTGTATATTCTCGTTACACACCCAGACCCATACTTTATTCTGTATGTAACTAAGGACTGGTGGCAGCCAAATGTTTTGGGTTTCTGACAGGAAATGATGTCACCGAGTGTCTAGGGTCGCCTCATCAAAGATGAACAGGTATTGCTCCCAATGTGGCTGTGTGTGTGGCAAAATAAACTGGGAATGTGTCAAAACAAATTGCCAGAGGCCTTCTTTTGGCACTGCCTAGAACATGGGGTCAGTAACGTCACATCTCAACAGAGGAACATGTTATACTTGGGGATCATGCTCAATCAGGGACACACTGTACTGTCAAGTAGTTATTTGAGATGAGGCCAGGGAAATGTCCTTATTTCCACATCTCATAAGCAAACTGTAAATAATTATGACAACATAGTTTCTTTATACCTGGGGTTCTGACATCACTTCCCCAAAAGGGCAAAGGACATACACCTGCGTATCCTTAACAGCACAGTACACTGTGTAGGGGTAATCACATACACATGCTCGCACACACTAACAAAAAAAAAAATTAAACAGGAAAGGAGAGAGACATGTGGGGAGTGGTGCAATGCAATGCCTGTGAGGTGGCAGTCTTCCAGGAGATGTTCTAGAGGCTGTGATGCTGCCCTATTTGCAGGAACCTCTCTAGTCTGAGGGAGTAGGCTTCCCGTCTCAAGGCAGACCTGGCGAGGATTCAGGAAACCTCCTCCCCTACCCAGGAACCACCAGGGATGCTGCCGCTGCCTCAGAGATTGCCATGAAAGAGGAGCAGTTGGACCACGGTGGACTCAGGGATGGTGAGGGTGGTGGAACAGAGATGCATCCGTTCAGTTGTACCTCTCAACAATTCATATGCCATTCTGGTGGAGCATGGTTCTCCTATGGAGGCACCAGCAGCAGAGGCCAAGGAGGAAGCTTGGAACCTCCACAAAAAAGACCTAAAGGAGAGTGGCAGGGGACCCCACAGGGGAAGGAAACAACTCCTGGTGGGGGACTCAATCGTTAGGGGGTAGAACTGGGGGAAGGAGGGGAGAAGGAGGTAAGGTGCCTGCCCAGCACCATGGCTTTTGAGGGACAGGAAGTGAATTTTTAGGATCATGGGAGCAGCTGCATGGGAGAGGGATCTGGACATCATTGTCCACATAGGAATAAATGACCTGACTGGGAATTGGATCAGAATAGTTAGTGTAGAAGGAGTTTGAGGAGTTGGGGAAGGGCCTTAGACAAGTAGCATGCATGGCAACCTTCTTGGAGGTGCTACCTGTCTATGGCATGGGTGAGGCTAGGGTACGCTGCATCATTGGATTCAATCAGGCATTGAAAAACTGGTGCAGAGCTAAGGGTTTTGGCTTTTTTGGGGACTGAGGGTCCACCTGGAGGGATACAGGCCTATAATGGCATGATGGTCTGCATCTGTCCATGAGGGAGAAACCCTGAAAGTAGTTGATAGGTTTAAATGCTTCACTGGCAAGCATTTAAACTAGCCAAGGGGGGATGCATTGCAAAGGAATAGGGAAATCCCAGCCCCCTCAAAACAGGGTAGTTAACGAGGCAAACACTAAGGTAAAGAAGTCGATAGGCAGCAGGACAGAGGGTAAATTGAGAAAAAGGCAAAGGCAGTAAGGACAGGAATGGGGCTAAAAGGGGAAAGGCCATCAAAAAATGGAGGATGATGAGCACTAATGCCCATAATCTGTGTAACCGGCTTCCTGAACTAGTGGCCTTGATGGAAGAGGGATGCCTGGATATTGTGGCAGTCACAGAAACATGATACACAGAGAACCATGACTGGATGTCAACAAACTAGGGTACACAATCTACAGGAGGGACAGGGAGAGTAAAAGAGGAGGATAAGTAGCTCTCTACATAAGGGAAGGAATCAAAGCAATGGAATTAAAGGGTAAACAGGGAGAAGAGGAGGCACTGTGGGTCACCCTGGAGACAGAAAATGACACCACAATCCACATGGGAGTTGTATACAGACCCCCATCTCAGGGGGAGGAAATGGACAAGGAAATAATAGAAGACATCCTTAGAATGGCAGAAAAAGGGGAGATATTGTTGATGGGAGCATGAATATGCCAGATGTTAACTGGAGCACCTTTACTGTAGCCACATTCAAGAGCAGGGTCATTCTCGATGCCCTTCAGGAGACATGCCTCAGACAGCTGGTGTTGGATCCCACTCAGGAGCGAGCAGTCTTAGATCTGGTACTCTCAAATGGGGATGGAGAGAGGATCTCAGATTTAGAAGTGGGTAGCTATCTGGGAACAAGTGACTACCAAACAGTGTGAGTCACAGTAAACACAGCCGTAGAGTCAAACCATACAAAAGCAGGGTATTGGACCTTAGGAGAGCTGACTTTGGCAAAATGGGAACGTGCCTCAGAAAAGTACTAGCAAACAGGCAAGAAGGAGGGGTGGGGGAACAATGGGGAAAAATCAAAACTGCCATCACAGAGGCAACAAGTCTTTGTGTGAAGCAAATAAATAAAACAAAACAAAGGAAAAAAATGCTACTGGTATCAAAAGAGGTGGCAGGGAAGATTAGGGAGAAAAAGTTAGCATTCAGGAAATATAAAGAAACATAGAAGGAGCAGGACAGATAACTATAATAGTTAAAGCAGAAGGAAGTGGAGAAGACAGTCAGAATAGCAAAGGTCCAAACCAAGGAAAAGAAAGTTAACTCAGTTAAGAAGGGGGATAAAATCTTTTATAGGTACATTAGGGAGCAAAGAAAGACCAAGGGAGGGATAGCAAGGCTTAATAAAGAGGAGGTGGTGGGCAAAGGGTGACAGTGAAAAAGCAGGGATACTGAATGAATACTTCTGCTCAGTATTCACAAAAGAAGAGGAGGGGGAGGTACATAAACCAAACAATAGAAGCACTCTGGATGGGGGGGAGTCGATACCAGTTCATTCACAGAAGAAAGAGTCCTGAAAGGACTCCTAAAACTGAAGGTGGACAAAGCAATGGGGCCTGATGGGATTCACCCCAGAATTCTAAAAGAACTAAGGGGAGGGGCGTTGCTGAGCCACCACACAAGATGGCCACCTAATCCAATTGCTCCGTCCTACACGGGACCCTTTTAGCTAAAATGTTTGATCCCTGTCCATTTTCTCTTGCAATCACGGTGGGAGGAGGTTGTGAAATCCCCCCAATCCAGACTTTGTTTGATATGCGATAAGGAGCTTGCTCAAGGCAACCTACATAGTGAGGAGTGGAATGCAGGCCAAGCTACACTGAGGGGACAGGCCAGCGCAGTTTAATTGCTGTTTTACGTCCGACAATGTCTATGGTGATACTTTCTGGTACCTGAACCTCTTACCTGCTCTGTGCTTTATTGTTGGATTCTTGATTCCCCCTTCAGTCGTCGGATCAAATTTTCCCTTCGGGTCTACTGCATTGCTGTAAGCGTGATTCCTACCGGCCATTCATGAATGATATTAACGCCTGACCATTCGACTCCGGCAGGGTACTACACACCTTGGGACCTTGCACTGGGCCTCACAGCAGGTCACCTGCCAGCATGGACATGGATTCAACTGCACCACCTGCTCCTGGAGAAGCACAGACCCCAGTAGTCGACTCGCTCAACTACATAGCTAAAATGCCCGAAACCCTGCTTGTGAGGGTGAACACTATCAGCCTTAACAGAGAACATGGTGGATGTTCAAATGTTGGAGGACTGCATGCATGTCTCTGAACAGTGCACTGATGATCTGAAACAACAGTACCACAGAATTATATCTCATCTGAGTAAGCAAGACATTAAGATCCAAAAGTTATGGGAGAGAGCTGAGGATCAGCAGAAAAGAGGGCGTAGGAACAACATTTGTATTCTGGGAGTCCCCGAGGGGGTAGAAGGTAACAACATGGACATTTTTTTAATGGACTTTATTCACAGACTCTTGGGGGAGAGGTGAAGAGGGCATATAGAGGTGGAAAGAGCTCACAGGACTGGGGGCAAGCTCGCAGCACCAGGCTCCCCCCCCCAGACCTATTATCGCATATCTGCTGTGCTATTCAGTTAAGGAACAAATTATGCAGATCGTGAGGGAGTACGGGGACCTTTTCTGGAACAGAGCTCATATTTCATTCTATAGAGACTACTCCAAGGAAGTGGCTACAAAGCACAAAGACTACCTCCCTATTAAACAAAAACTGAGTGATCTGGGATTCCGTTACCACTTTAAGGACCTGACTAGTCTGCATGTGGTGAAAGATGGGAAGGAATGTCTGGCAAATCCACCCCAGGATATTGAGTGCTGCGCTAAGCAGCTCCAGTCCTCCACTAACCTTCGAACCTCCCCAGCTAAAAACCTCAGTTCCCTCTCAGGCCCAACTACATCCCATAGGACTAGGCCCCGCTCCCCAGGGAAATGAGAAAGTAGATATACCATCCTGCCACCCTACTCCTCTTCTCCATCGCCACTATCAGGAAACCACAAGAAACAGCAACAGGGGCCTATCCTCTCTGCCCCTCCCTGCACAGTTCAACATAGGAGAAGCGATGACTGCAACCGTCCCCCTATGGCTCAACAAAAGAGAGCACAGATCCAGAAGCCACAGATGGAACAACTCCAGCCCTGTTGCTTTCCCTTCTCTCCCCACCAGCCAAGCTTCCTAAAGAAGATTCTCCCAGCAAAGAAGATGATGGAGACACCCTAGCCTCCCAGCTGGATTCCCTAATGAACACTGGTGACCCATCTAGTTGGGCAGACATGGTGGACATTGCCACAGGGGACACTACCTAATGTGGACCCACAGCTTGCTGAATACATGAAACCTGGACTCAGATCCTTTGTGGAGGTGGCAGCCACTCACCCAGCTATGGCCAAACTCGACTCACTGCCCACCACCAACACCCTGGAGGGCTGAATGAGCCTGTGTACAGACTGGCCTGGTTCAGATGGCTCACGGACTTTATGAGGATTTGTATTACATTATATTCATGTGACTTGTGCTGTGACACAAGTCCCTTTACACGAGAAAGGGTCCTGAAGGAACTGGAAGTAATAAGAGTTGATAAAGCAATGGGGCCAGATGGGGTGCACCCAAGGTCCTTAAAGAACTAAGAGAGGTGGTGGCTGAACCTCTGGCTATCCTGTTTAGCCAATCACTGGAAACAGGGGAGGTACCCAAAGACTGGAGGACAGCAGATGTAGTCCCCTTATACAAAAGTGGGAACAAAGAGGAGCAGGAACTACAGACCAGTCAGCCTCACCTCGATAGTGGGAAGATCATGGAAGCACTACTGAAGGAGAGATTGGTGGAACATCTGGTTGTCAATGGACTACAGGACCCAAGGCAGCATGGTTTCACCAGGGGAGGTCATGTCAGACCAACCTCATTGAATTTTTGACTGGGTGACTAGGGAGGTGGATCGAGGGCAGTGGACATGGCCTATCTGGACTTCAGCAAGGCCTTTGACACTGTGCCACATAGAAGACTATTACACAAACTGGGGAATATGGGTGTGGGCAGGACAGTAGTGTGGTGGGTAGGTAACTGGCTGGGTGGCAGGACACAGAGGGTGGTGGTAAATGGCTGTCACCCCACAGAGGGAAGAGTGACCAGTGGGGTACCACAGGGATCAGTGCTGGGACCGGTCCTATTCAACATCTTCATCAGTGACATGGCACAGGACCTAGAAGACAGAATTTCACTGTTCGCTGATGACACAAAGCTCTGTAACAGAGTAGACACACCAGAGGGTGTAGACAGAATGAGAAGCGACCTGCAGAAACTTGAAGAATGGTCAGGGGTTTGGCAGTTGAAATTCAATGCAAAGAAGTGCAAGATAATGCATATGGGGCACAAAAACCCTGGCACAATATGTCAGTTGGGGGGTGAGGATATAGCATGCACCAAGCAGGAAAGGGATCTTGGGGTTATCATCTCTGATGACCTCAAGGTAGGGAAACAGTGTGACAAGGCAGCAGGTAAAGCAAATAGGATGCTGGGATGTATAGGCAGGGGCATTACCAGCAGGAAAAGGGAGGTCATAATTCCGCTATACAAGACACTAGTGAGGCCCCACCTGGAGTACAGTGTACAGTTCTGTAGACCATACCTATGTAAGGACATAGACAGGGTAGAGAAGGTTCAGAGGAGGGCAACAAAAATGGTGCATGGATTGCATCACAAGTCCTATGAAGACAGGTTGAAGGAACTGAACATGTACTCCCTGGAGGAGAGGAGGGAGAGAGCGGATATGATAGAGACATACAAGTATCTTACAGGGAGGAACAGGGTGCAGGAAACACTATTTTAAGCGAAAAAGATGTTCCAGGACTAGAGGGCATGGGATGAAGTTGGAGGAGGACGATTCAGAGGAAACATGAGAAAGAATTTCTTCACAGAACGGTGGTGGACAAGTGGAACACCCTGTCAGAGGAAGTGGTGGGGCTGAAACAATCACAGGATTTAAGAATGCGTGGGATAGACATAAAGGAATTCTGGAGGTCAGGGGTAAGGTGCAACAGACTTCTAGGAAAACAAACTGAACTTACAAGCTCAAATTGGCAGACTGGGTGGGCCATAGGCTCTTATCTGCCGACACTGTCTATGTATCTATGTATTCTAACTAGATCCAGACATTAGTCTTTGGTATGGGAAATATCTTTTTGTGGTTCTGACTTGAGGGACTCACCCCCTCTTAAGTTGGCAGGGTTGTCCCCCCTCCTGACACCAATTCAGCCTACAGAGTTGGATGGTCTGGGGTCGGGCTGGGTAAACCACCTCCCGTACCCTGCCCCCCCATACATATGATACCATGGCCATGAGTCCCTGTTTATTCTTGCATGGGGGGGGTTCCTCCCCATAGCCATAAACCCCAGTTTGATCCTTTGTATTTTATTACCCCTCTCCCGCCCCTTTGGCCTCGGCAACTCTTCATGTGCTCTGTTCTGAGGGTCAAGACAGTGCCACAATCCCCAAACTTCTTTTCTGTCCCTCAGGGTTACCTGACCACCCTCTTTTTCAGCCCATAATCTAATCCTGACATTCTAGGCCCCCTCTGACACCCCTCCTCAGAACAACTATGGCTCCTGTTAAGGTCATCTCATGACATAGCTCCTCAGAACTAGAATACTGTGCCCCTACAATTAAGCTGGGTCGGGGGAGACCCCTTGCAATTCGCTCATCCACATTTATACCTTAAGCTCTACCTGATGGAGGAATTCACAACCCCAACTCGCTCAGGTCCAGGGTAGGAGAAGTAACTCTGCTATTGGACACTCACTCTCCTCAATGAGCACTAGGCTAGCATGGCCGAGACTCATAATCTTCAGGTCTCATTTCATGTACACTTTCAGTGCCTATTGTGGTTTCACAACAGTATCACTACTGTTCTTCTTGGGCTCCACCGTCGTGTGATGCAATCTGCTTGACTTGTACCCTTTTATACCAACCTCAGAAAGACCAGAGTTTCAGTCTTACCCCTCTCTTCCCCTTCCCTTGGTGGGGGGGGGGGGAGGTTGACCTGTGTGGCTTCCACTATTCTGGATTGCTCTATTACTAGCATTTGTTGATCACAGTTAAACTGTTTCTGTTTGGTGCACTGTGTTATTCTGTACTTGTTATACAGCTAGTGTTATTGCAATTACCTGTTTGTGATTAGTGCTTTCTGTTAATTTTTTCTTGAATTGTTCAGCTTTTTCTGTATATTAGCTTAGCACCAAGTTATAGGTCATCTCCCTGCCAGGTAGGTCCCCCCTGTGGCTACCTCCATTATTATTCTGTATTCCCAGTTATCCGAGGTAGGCTCAGCTAGGGGTAGGAGTGGGTCACCATAGCCAACCCAACTCTTCGAGGCTGGACATGTATCTCATGAAATGTCAAGGGCCTTAATCATCCAGCTAAAATAACTAAGGTGCTTCAACACCTCAAATCACTTCATGCTGATGTAGCCTTACTCCAAGAGACACACCTCATGGTTAAAATGGTGGCATGGCTTAGAAAATTGTGGGTGGGGAAGGTGCTTCACAGTTCTGCCTTGTCTGAATCAAGAGGTGTGGCCATCCTACTGAGTAAGAACTGTTCCTGGATAGAGGATGGGCTTAAAACTGACTCACAGGGATGGTGGGTGGTTGCACGCTTCACTTTCTCAGGTTGGAAAGCAGTGGTTGGTAACATTTATGCACCCAACCAGGATACAGAAGACTTCTTCCCGCAAGTTAGCCAAGCCATGGCTGATCTTAAAGAGGGGGACAGTGGCATCTCTGTACTGATGGGGGAGACTTCAGTCTAGTGGGAGACATTTTTCTAGATAAAACTCAGCTGACCCTTGAAGCCCAACCAAAGGCCAAGGCAGCGCTGGCGGAAATGCAGGAGGAGTGGAGGCTATGCAACCCTTGGTGCAAGGATCACCCAATGGGCAGAGATTATACCTTCTTTTCCCCAACTCACACCACACATAGCCATATAGACTTCTGGTTGACTGAGTGGCTGCCCAAGACATCTATAACATCTCCATAGAGATCATACTTATTTCAGACCATGCCCCCGTCTCCATATATTATCTGCCCCCTTGGAACACATGCTCCTCCCCCCAGTGGAGGTGCAACCCTTTCCTATTGAAGAATCCAGCCTTCTGTGTCCACATGGTAGAGGAGGCCAGGGATTACTTCCAAACCAACTAAAATAGGTAATGTGGACCCAGAAACGGTTTGGGAAGCCATCAAAGCCTTCCTGCATGGGCGTACTATAGCCTACACTGCATCGCAGTACAGGAAAAGGTACAGAATTGGAGCTTCTCTACCAACAGCTTAAACCACTGGAAGACCAGTTCAAGGGGTTCCCCAATACCCTTGCACATCTACTCCCTGCCATTACGGGATTGAAATATAAAATCAATACAATCCTCCAATGCAAATCTAAACAGCAGTTTATGCGATCTAAGCACTGGTTCTGGAAGAGGGATGACAAAGGAGGTAAGCTCCTTGCCTGCCAGCTGCGGAAACAGCAGGCCACCTCTGAAATCCATGCCCTATGAAATAGCTCAGGAAAGACTGTCACTGAACCTAGCCTCATCAATTCTGTAATAAGGGACTTCTGTCTTCACCTCTACAGCTCGAGACTCCCCTTATCTGAACAGGAGTGGATGCAGATGTGTACTTTCCTGGATACCATTCCGATCCCTCAACTCATAGAGGCAGATAGTGATATGCAAGAAGCTAACATCTTGGCCTCAGAGCTATCAACAGCCCTCTCCCAGCTGGCTAAAGGTAAGGCACCTAATCCTGATGGGATGACAGTGGAACTCTATCAAATGCTGTGGGAGCAGATTACTTCACCCCTCCTAGAAGCCCTTTGACAGACCCAACAGAATGGGGCACTCCCACCAATCATAAGGGATGCTATTGTCACACTGCTGTCGAAAAAATCTAATGATCCATTGGACTGTGCAAATTTTTGACCCATTTTATTAATATCTGTAGATACCAAGATACTGGTGAAAATTCTAGCTAACAGACTGGAAAGGCTACTCCTGTCTCTCATTCATCCCTCCCAGGCAGGTTTCACCAGGGGCAAATGTGGAGCGGATAACCTCTGCACAGTTCTAAACCTGAAATGGCATGCAGCACATTCCAAGACATCCATGGCTGCACTGGTGGTCGACTTCTCTAAAGCTTTTGATTCTGTTGAGTGGGGCTACCTTCACCATATACTGGAGGCCTATGGGTTTGGCGGACTTTTCAGGGGGTGGATTTCCACGCTATACGCTTCACCCACAGCTCGCATGCTTACTAAGAGACAAATTTCTCCCCCATTTGAGCTGGGACAAGGAACATGACAGGGTTGCCCCCTGTTGTCGCTGCTTTTCCTTCTAGCTCTGGACCCCTTAATGAGAAGGCTTGTGGCAGACCTGGGGATACAAGGAATTAAGGTGGGTAGGGAGTCCTACCTAGTCAATGCCTATGCAGATGAATTACTCCTCACCATTGCCAACCCAGGTAAAACGCTACCCCTGGTTATGTCTACTCTTATGCAATTTGTATCCTTTTCTGGCCTACAGGTTAACCAAAGGAAAACCACTTTATCAGCCCTTAATCTAGCCTGTACTAAGGATTGCCTACTCGATCCAAAGCTCTCATGGGCACCTCAGGGCTTCACCTACCTCAGGGTAATGATCTTGACTTCATGGAAAGACCTGATGCAAAGTTTAGCCTCTTGCTAGGTTCTATTAATGCTGAGTTTCAGCAATGGAAGAGACTGAAACTCTCTCTGAGAGGTGAGGAGGAAGCCATTAGAATGTTCACTCTTCCCAAACTATCCTACCTTTTTCTGAACCTTCCACTGAGAGTCCCCCCCAAAGTCTTCACAACTATAGACAGGCTTATTTCTACTCACCTTTGGGAAGGGAAATCTCCCAGACTGGGGAAATCGAAGCTCAGGGCCCACTGGTCTAAAGGGAGCTTAAGTCTGCCCTGGTTCTTACGGTACTCAGCCTATAGGATGGCGCAGGCCATTAAATGGCTTTTGCCACCCAGTAGCTGCATACCCCTCTGGGTGAAGATAGAAACCACTCTAGTGGGTGGCCTCGGGCTGGGAACATTGCTGCTGTCCCAGAAGCTCCCAAAGCCACATGTGGCCCCATTGTCACTGAGACCTAGAAAGCATGGCAGGCAGGTGTGTCAATTTCCCACATTCCAAAAGGAACTTGGTTCCGCCCTTCACATACATCAGACTATGAGACAATCCCAACCTGTTAACTGGCAGAGTGTCACTTCACTGTCCCTCTTGGGAAAGGAAAGGGATCTCGATGGTTGGTGACCTTTGTGTACACCCCTCCGAGGTGCTAATGTCCTTTCAGCAAATCCAAAACCATTACTCCTTACCCAAACAATAATTCTGGAGATTCTTGCAACTTTGAGATGCTCTGAAATCTATCCAGCACCTGGCACCTGGAAGCTCTCAAGGGGAGTGGCTTAGCAGACTATTGTCACCTGGGAAACACAAAGGCCTCACTGGGACCTTTTACAAGGGTTTGTGGGATGCACGCCCACCCAGATTGGACCACTGCAGGGCTCTCTGGCAACAGGAAATAACACTGCAATCCTCCCCAGAGCTCTGGGACCTTTACCTCAGGCAAGCTCACCTTGACTACAGAGATGCAAAAAGCCAACTGATACAACTGAAAATTCTGCATCGGTGGTGCTGTACTCTTGCATAGTTGCATCGGGTGGGCCTCATCCCTAATTCACAATGTTGGTGGTGGCAGCAAGATCATGCCCACCTACTTCATGTCCCTTGGCAATGCCCAGGGATAAGACACTTCTGGGCGGGGGTACAGGAGGACTGTTCCAAGGTGACCGGACAGTGTGTCACACTGACCCACTTGCTTGTTTTGCTCAGTGACACCTCCTCTCTAGATTTCATTACACCACCATTGAAGCAATGAATTGTATCAGTGCTGATGGAAGCTAAGCATGCCCTTCTTATGAAGTGGAGGCAAACTAATCCCCCATCCCTACTGACTTGGCATGCTGCGATAGCTCAACTATCCACTCTTGAAAAACTCTCCTACCTTAATTCTCACAAGTATACTAAATACCGTCAAAAGTGAGATGCATACCTTCACTTGCACCTATGTTCAGTGCCCCCCACCAGACAACCCACCCATCAGATGGTAAGGTGTTTACGGGATCCCTACCACCTTCATAAGAAGCCCAAAGTGGGACATTTCTTTCTGAAGCATAATTTTTCACAGAACAATATGTAACCTTGACCAAAGAAACTGACTTCCTTTCTCTAAATAATCAGAATTAAGACAAAGTGTTGTAGTTGTTTAGTTGTTCCTAGTATGTCTTATCATTTTAAGGTACTTCGATTAAGGTATTATAGTTTTTTGAAACATGTAGAGGAAAGTCATGTAATAGTTTTTTTTCTACTATAGTGTCAGGACATGTAGTATTTTTCATGTCTTTTTGCAGGACACAGATGCCCGAATCAGGATTGCCCTGTGAAAATTGGGACAGGTGGTAACACTACTCACTGCCTCTCTTACCTCCATCCTAGATAATGATTGTGAGCTGTTCCTAACACTCTTTTGGGTGAACTTTCTAGATCTCAGTTCTTCACAGGAGGTCCGAGGCGCTTGGCAGGATTGGACTATATCTCCCTCCCCCTGCTTTTTCCCCTTCTGGTTCCTAGCCACTACCTACTTGGTGTCATTTAGTTATATTTTTTCACCTAACTGTTTATATTGTAATACAACAAAAGCAGCCCTCCTTTCATCATGAAACAGGACTGTGATGCTATGTATAGTGAATGCTCTTCAATTTATGTTGCACTTTTATTTCTGCTATGGTGTTACCTGTTCTTCTGTACTATTAGTTTACACGGTGTGTACTGTACTGCACTGGCTCTACATAAGCATGGAAAACTAATAAAATATTTCATGTTAAAACAAGAACTAAGGGGAGAACTAGTGACACCACTGACTGCCCTTTTTAACAAATCATGGGAGGATGGTGTGGTACCTGAGGACTGGAGGAGGGCAGATGTGACTCCCCTTCACAAAAATGGGAGCAAGGCAGGGGAAGAAAACTACAGACCTGTTAGTTTGAACTTCAGTTGTAGGGAAAATGATGTGAACCCAAGATAGCATGGATTCGCAGTGGGAAGGTCATGTCAGATGAATCTAATAGAGTTCTTTGACTGGGTGACCAAAGTAGCAGACCAGGGAGGGGCTGTGCACATGGTCTACCTAGACTTTAGCAAGGCATTTACACAGTCACACACAAAAGATTAATAAACAAGTTTGCCAGCCTGGGAGTGTGTCTCAGGGTGGTAGCTTAGGTAAAAAATTGACTGGACAACAGGACACAGAGGGTAATAGTAATTTGAGTCCACTCCAAAGAAAGTGGGGTTGCTAGTGGGGTACTGCAGGGTTCAGTACTAGGACCGGTCCTCTTTAATGTCTTTATAGATGACATTGCAGAGTGACTGGAAGAAAAGTATGATTCTTTGCAAACAACAAAAAGATCTGCAATAGGGTTGATAGACTAGGGTGTGTGTGTGTGTGTGTGTGTGTGTGTGTGTGTGTGTGCGTGTGTGTGTGTAAATGATGACAAGGCATTTGGCAAGGTTGAAAGAATTGTCAGAAGTATAGCAGCTTAAATTCAATGCAAGGAAGTGCAAAGTAATGCACCTGGGAAACAAAAACCCATGGGAAGAGTACACAATGGGCGGGGGGAGGTACTAACAATAACAAAAATGGAAAGGGATCTGGGGTTAGCCATATCTGATGACCTAAAGGTAGGCAAGCAATGTGAGAAGGCAGTAAGGAGGGCTGAGTGGATACCAGGATGCATTGGGTGAGGCATCACCAGTAGAAAACAGGAAGTTGTTATCCCTCTCTACAGACAGTTGGTGAGACCCCATCTGAAGTACTGTATGCAGTTCTGGAGACCCCATCTCTGCAAGGACATAGACAGGATGGAGGCAGTCCAGAGGAGGGCAACTAAAATGGTGCACAGTCTGCACCAGAAGTCATATGAAAAGAGACTAAAGGAGTTTAATATGAACACCCTCAAGGAAAGGGGGGGCATGATAGAAACTTTCAAATACCTCAAAGGATCAGCAAAGTCCAAGAGTGCAGCATCTTTTGGAAAAAGAGATATGCAAGAACAAGGGGGCACAATATGAAGATAGAGGGAGGACGGCTCAGGCGCAACGTGAGGAAGTATTTTTTCATGGAGAAGGTGGTGGATGCATGGAACAGCTTTCCTGAGGAGGACGTGGGGTCAAAAACAGTAGAGAAATTCAAGAATGCAATTCTAGTGGGGGACGTAGGAGGAAGTAGGCTGTTGGTTAACTAGGTTCTGCAGCTTCTCCAATAGGTAGGGAAATTAGCAGAATGGGTAGGACAAGTTATCCTTATCTGCCACCAAGTCTATGTTTCTGTATATTTTTTCATTGTGTCTTTGTCTGTTCTTGATCCTTCTACCTCAGTATTCAATAAACTGTCCACTGTCCACTCCATAAGATACTACTTAGAGAAATACATGCACAAAAAATGTCTAGACTTTGGTGTTCCACCCTGCCATATTGATCCCTCGTCCTTAAATTTTCAATTTCTGTAAAAATGTACACCTCATTAAAATTAGCAGTAAAGAAGGTTGAAAATGATTTGAATGAGCTACTGTATAAAGCCTTAATTGCTCTTCAAATAATTCTTGTTTTCATCCTTATATGCATATTATGCAGTCTAAGGTCCACACTCAAAAATCATAAAAAACAGCTTTGTTTTTTGCAAACAGCACAACTGGTCAAGCTACTGTAATCATGAGGCCTTGATTTGCTGGCCTCAAGGACGGGAATTGTTGGATTAAGCAGCAGTTTAAACCAATAAAGGGTGTGCTGACATATTGTGTATATACTGTATATATAACTAATAGAAAATCTATTTTTCTAATGGTCAGGATAGATGAACTGCATTTCAACTTTTAGAAACTTTTTGAGTTTGGACACCCGGAATTAAGAAACAGGTTCTTTTAAAATGTCTGGAATGTGTCAAGCTCCATCCAATTAAGCAATTTAAAAAGAAACTAAATGTTTTCAAACTAATAAACTCATCTGTAAACAGCTGCTTCTGATGGTAACTACAGATTGTGGGTGTTATAAACAGTTCTTTGTGATCCTGTCCTGGGAACAAACTTTTTATTATAGGGTATGTCTATTGTCCATCAAACAGTTTCAACCAAAACTGTAAATTATAGATGTTGTCCCTCAGGATAAACAGATAGTTAGTCATTCTTGCTGAATAAGCAGGAAAGGGTCAGACTAGTAGCAAGTAACATAGAGATCTTTGATTAAGCCAACTTATTTCTGTTTCTTTGCTGTCTCCCAAATATAGTTATATCAAATACTGTGTAAAACTGGTTCTAATTCATGATCAGGGACTATAATTTCAAAAACATTCTAAACTGTCTCTTTATAAATACAGTTTAAATAAGCTGTCAGAAAATGTATACAAGGGTCGGGATATTCAGAGAGGATGCACCATGCGCAATAGGGATGCGCCAATGCAAGTGCGGAAATGTGCCATTGTGCGATATTCAGCCGGAGCCGGCAGTGCAGTGCAACAAGCAATGCACCAGAGTGCACCAGTAATGAATGCATGTGCAACCGCAGGGGGCATAATTATGAATAATAAGCACAGTACGATATTCAACAGCATGCAACGTGCGCAACAGTGGAGCAAGCGGAAGTTGTACGACAGCAAAAATGAGCCAAAATAAAAGGGAGCAAGAGAGGTGAGGAAGAATGCACCACAGGGAAGCCACAGGTGGGAGCATGGAGACAGAGTGCCAGGGAGGCAAGACAGGAAGCAGGGTGCAGGACTGGGCAGGAGCAGGACAAGGCCCACCAGAAGTGTGCCAGAGTGAAGGTAGGAGTGGGTGTGCCCATGCCAGTGTGTGAAAAAGGGCATGAGAGTGCCACAGTGGACTGAGGGCAGTGGCAAAAGGCAGGACAGCCACAGGCAAATAGCTGGAGGTGAACCCAGTACAGGGGAAGCACCAGCAACAGACAGTGGGGGGAACAGGAGAACAGTTGCCTGGGCGAACACCAACCAGGGACATGGCCAGTGCCACCTTTCAGATGGAGGCGGTAATGAGGGGTGTGAGAAGGCAGACAGCAGGGAGGCATGGCCGTGGAAGGGCCCATCGATGGTACGCCCAGAACAGGCAGTACCGAACCCGCACCAGCATCAAACAGTTCTCTGACACTGAGATTGTGGGCTGGTACCACCTGAACTGGGTGATTCTGAGGCAGCTCTGTGAGCTGTGCAGTGAAGAGATGCAGGCACCCACATGATGGAGCCATGCGCTGTCAGTGGAGACAAAGATCACAGCCGTCATGTGCCTGCTCACCACGGGCACCTTCCAGAGACCAACAGGGGACATGACAGGCATAACCCAGTCAGCCGCGTCACGCCTACTCACACAATTCCTCAGTGCACTGCTGCCACATGCTGCAGAGTACATCCATTTCCCCAGCACACAGGTGGAGCGCACAGCACACATGCAGGAGTTCCACAGGGTAACACACATGCCTAGCATGCTTGGGGCCATTGACTGCATACATGTCGACATCTGCATGCTACCTGGCCTGGAGGGTGCAGCATACATCAACCGCAAGGGCTACCCTAGCATAAACTGCCAGGTGGTGTGCGATGCCAGGGGGCGCATAACCAATGTCTGTGCCACACACCCTGGGGGAGCACATGATGCCTTCACCTGGCACCAGTCTGCACTGTGCCACAGGTTTGAGAGTGGGGACATCCCCACCGGCCATCTAGTAGGTAGTATGCATATCAAGCAGGATGATGTGAGCAGACGTGGGGAGTGTGCATTGTCAGAGGTGCCATGGGTACCGGCCATGATGGCCCATGGCATAGCAATGCAGACCACCATGTTAATGTCTCCCCTCTACACACAGGTGACAGTGGTTACCCACTACAGCCCTGGCTGCTCAAACCATACTGGTGCCCCATGACCCATCGCAGCTATGGTACAATGAAGCACATGCCACAACACGGAATGTCATAGAGCAGGGGGTTCAGGCTGCTGAAGGCATGGTTCCGGTGCCTGGACACATCAGGTGGTGCCCAGTACAGCTCCTCGAAGGCCTGTGGGCTATTCCTGGCCTACTGTATCCTGCACAACATGGCCACCGACTGTGGGATAGCCATAGAGGTTGAAGAGGGGGACAGTGGTGGTGACGATGAGGACGCCGGTCCAGCTGGTGTAGGGCAGCCGCCCCCTGGGCGATGGGACCCCCAGCTGTTCCGGATGGCACAGCAGCACCGGGACACCATCACAGAGGAACAGTTCGGACAATACAGGTAGGTCACAGGGCCATGTGCAACCACCAAGGGCAAGGGCACAGCCCACAGACAGGCAGGGCTGGACACCATGGATGGACGGTGGTAAGGGAATGGGTCTGAGCGTAGGACTGCACACGATGGCAGGGATGGGCAGGGCTGAACACGACATGTGCACACACATGCACACACACCACAACACATGCCCAAAGGTCAAACAGCATGCCCACCCCAACAGCCACCCCCACACCCACACAGGACCACACACGACCATGCCCAGTGGCTGTCACTGTGCGTGCCTCAGACGCTGGGCACCATTGCACAGTTGAAGACAGCACTACGCAGGCATCATCATGCAAACACCACAGTGGCCAGCAGCCGGGAGGGTGTGCACAGGGACCGTGTGTGTGCAGGGCTGGGTATCCTACCTGTGCATCGCACAATGCACACCACAGTGCACACAGGGCAGTGGCAGACAGTGGCCATGGTGGGGGACAGGTCAGTCATGCGGCACAGTACCACGGCCACCACGGATGCATAGGCGGCCCCGCCGAGACCTGCCAGCCATGCCAGGCTGATCAATTGCCTCATGGGATGGCACTGACAGCCCCCCAGGGGTGATGCTGTGTGAATGAGACCATGTCCATGCAGGGGTCTACAGCCCACTGAACATGCCCGTGCCAGGTGTGCTTGGTATGCTTATAGCCAAACCAGGTGTCGACATAGCAGGTGTCACACAACATCGGGAATGGGTGGTGGATGTGACACTGTGTGGTGTCTGCTGCGGCTGGGCACCAAACTGGGTGGCCAGTGTAGCCATGACAGTTGACATTGCAGTGGTCTGCCTGTCAATGGCAGTGGTCACATCCGCTCGCTGCTGGGCCAACTCTTCCAGGAGCAAGCTGTGGTCTGCCTGGCACAGAACCACAGTGAGTGCATCCACCGCTGTCATGAGCCACATCTGCTGATCCACTGAGGCCTGGAGAAGATGGCTGTGGTAGTCCAAGAGGTCATCTGCTGGTCCAGCATGCTGTCCCTCATGGTGTTCCTGGCCCTGCTGGCCAGCACCCCTTGATGTTGGGCACTGTGCACCACAGCCATGCTGGGCTATGTCCACATGTGGTGCACTGCCACCGCCCCCGACACTTCCCCCCCATTGTCATTGACTGACTGCTGGTGCTGCCCTTCCGGCTGCCGATCACCAGGGTCTACTGGTGCTGTCACAACAGCTGCAATAGCCCAACCACCCTAGATGCACAGTAGTGCTGCCCCACTGGGGCACACAGACACAGGCTGGGACTGGGTTGTTATGCAGGCAGCCACGGCAGCATCACCTGCGGTATCGCCTGTGCGGTTGCCTGCTGTGGGACCATCCTGTGTCCCTCATGTATCACTGTCCGAGACGTGTGGCCCATCATCGTTGGTGCTGGATCTGGCCCCAATCTGTGGCCCAGCACACTGGAGACTGAGGGCGATGTCACGCTGGGACACAGGCAGGGCCTTGTCCACACCCACACCACCCACATCAGTCCAGACAGACGTGCAGGTATGCACTTGGCCGGTCCCTCTGACACCTGTGGAGGTGGACTGGGTGATCCTCCATGTCCTGGGCCTCCCCCATAGTGGACACACCTACCACCGCTGCCCCATGAAGATGCTCAGGAGCTGTAAAGGAACACAGTAGCGTTAGTGGCTCTGCCTTGCCCTGTGGCATGCCCTCCACTACCCACACACTGACAGCACTGGACCTACCATGCAGTGATGGGCTGCCACCCATCTGGAAGCCACCACCAGGAACACCCTCGATGGCACTATGCTGCATGCTGCTGGCCACCTGCTCCTCTGTGGCATCAGGCGGGGTACATCCGGCTGGCCCCCACTGGTGGCAGCATGTGCTGCCCTGATGGCAGTCACCTTGTCCTTGATCCACCTCCTGTCCATGCCTACCTCCTTTTTGCACTCCTGCACAGACTGGTGGTGGCTGCCTTGCTAGTTCATGGCACATGCCACCTCACTCCATGCCGCAGCACGGGCCTGTGGCATTCCACGCTGTCCACTAAGCAGTGGTTCCCTGCCCAGATATGCCTGGAACTGGGCATCAGATTCAGCCCTGGTGGAGTTGGGCCTCCTTCTTCTCTGCCTTCCCTGTTCCTCCTCTTCCTCATGCTCGGTCATGCTCACACCTGTGGGGGAGACAGGTTTTACCCTGGACTGTGCAGTCCCATACAGCCCTCCCAAACCACAGTCCCCACATCCCAACAGCATGCAACCTACCACAAAGGACTGCAATACTGATCCATGGCCTCTGCAGCCCCAGGTCACATATATAAAGCGCAACACATGCAAATGAGGGCAGGCACAACTGTAAGTCGATGCTAATGCAGTGGATGTGCCATGGAATGGCTAATGAGCTGATTTGTATAACCTGGCTGAATATCTTGCTATTGCGCCTTGTGCAATGTTGGTGAGCATGTTCAGGCTATGGTGCACCACTGTGACGTGCGCAATCGGCACCACACGATGCATGCCCAGGATGCTGACGCCGACGTGTGTGGTGCTGCTGATGTGCTGTGCACAGGAGGCAGTGCAGAGCAATGCCACGACTGTGCCTGTGGCGCTAGTGCTCTGTATGCCCATGCAGCACTCATGCCATGGTGCACTGTAAGCCACTGCGGAGTGTCACACACATGCACCCTACTGCGCTACATGCAGGGCATCCCAATAGCACTTTGGAGCACCATGCATGGACATACCCATGACCCTGCGGTCGACCTTTGCCCCTAGGTGCCACGCGTCCACATGGCTGCACCCCTATTGCGCAGTCCAGTGACAGCGTGATAGGGACTGGTAGCGCAGTAGCACGCTGCCTCCACACATGGGGCACGTGTGCTACAGAGTGCCATTTTGATGCCGTTTGAGAAAGCACTATGCCTAGGATCAGAGCGCCAGTCTGGAGTGCCATCAAACTGGCAAACCTGGTGGCCTTGTGCCCTCTTTGGGCAGGAACCTTTCCAGAGGCCACGGTCTGCGGTGTGGCAGGAGGTCGTTGAGGGCCTGGAGGGGGCAACAGAGAGCAGTAGGTCAGTGGAGCAGTGTCACCACCACTATGGCGACCTCCAGCAGTGGGACCCTGACTGCCTGGGGTGACAGCAGGCACGCTTCTGGAGGGGCACCATGCCACGGCCAGGTAGGTGCTCCATCCCATCACTGGTAGTGTCTGTCTGTCCAGGTATCATGGTGTGCATCACTCCACGCCACAGGGGGGTGGGGGCCATCCTGTGGGGGTGGTGGGGGTGCATCATGGCTGGGCTGTACAGGCATGCACACAGCAAGGGGAGGCTATGTTACTGAACTGTACTGATGTTTTCCTCTCCATGTTTGCACCCTAGGCCCGGAGGATCACTGTAGGGCCTGTCTGGCCTGTGGACAGGGAAAGCAGGCCAGAGTGGCTGGTGTGGCCTTGCAGCCTGGGCACAGTGGTGATGCCATGGGTCAGCAGTGCCTTGCTGACCAGGATGCAGGTGAGTGCCATGTTTCCCCCTTACATCTGAGCATGGTGGGTTGCAGGGGTGGTGGCGGGGCATGGCCACCCGCACTTGGCCCCACTGCCATGCACACCACACGGTGCACTCAGCACTGTCCTGTGGCACTGCATGTGTGGGTGGGTGTCTCAGGTGGGCTGTGTGTGCACTGGGTCCATGGCTGTGCCACTGCCTTCACACTGCATAGTCATGTCACTGTACGGCTACGTTGGTGCTGTGAAGAACATGGGCGGTGGGTGTGTGCAGCATTCCACATGAGTAGGGGTGCCTGGGTAGGTAGGTCTTGTGGGCACGGACACTGTGGGTGGTCGTATGCCATCACAGGGGCATGGTCCACGGCTGTATGCTGTGCACATTAGGTGGGCTGCAGGGGTCTGGCCAGTCATGCGTACTGCCTCTGCTCCTTTGTCCTAGGTGGACAACACTGGACTACCCTGGAGCGGCACATACAGGAGCTACTACAGGTGACCCGGGCTACTCTGGAGCTGCTCAAGGGACTGAGGTGTGGCAACCACAGGAGGCACAAGCGGCACCACAGGGACCGGAATGAAGAGAGGGACCGCCAGTAGGGTTTGCGGCACACGTGATGTGCATTCCCCCCCATGACTGTCTCTCACACTCCTTTGTCCAACTCCCTGATGTACCCCCTTGCCCCATGCCCACCCCCACCTGGTTTGTGGCCCTTTCACTTTGTACATAGTTTTGTTTGTTTTGTTGTTTGTACAGTTTACCTATTGAATACATTCTTGTTTGATATGACAACTGTGGTGATCTCTGGACTTGCAGTGGGCATATGGTGGTTTGCTGCAGTGGTGTATATGGTGTCGGGGGTAGTGCTGGCCTGGATGTGTGTGTGTGTGTGTCCAGCAGGGCCCCACTAATGGTGTGGGTGGTGGACATGGTCCCTGTCTGTGGTATGTGTGTTGTTCCCTGTGCACTGGATGCCTATGTGCAGTGGTCCCTGGTGCATGCACTGTGTCCCTGATGCCCTTGTCAATCTGTCCATGGCTCATGCAGCTGGGCCCCTTGCATGTCTGTGGTACGCGTGGTCTGCTGGCATGTCATTGGTGGCTGTCCATGCCAGCCACCCTCTGGGCACGGCACCATGGCGGCTTGCATCCTGTCACCCGTTAGTTGCACATCTGCCTCGGGTAACACTGTGGGCTATGCTGTTGTTGTCTCCCCTCCATGCTTTCGCTGGTGTCTGTTGCAGTGTCTGTGTTCTACTGTCTGTCACTTGTGCTCCAGCCGCATGCTGGTGGCAGACAGTGTGATGGTGCATGCACCGGATGGCTAGTTCACCTGTGCCATGGTGGGGTGCAGGCCGTGGGTACACAGCAGCAGTGGACTCACACCAGCAGCATCTGTTGCCCTGCTTTTGTAGCCCTGTGTCGGGGTACCCTTGTGACAGGGTGGGGGTTTGTCTGTGCCCTGTGTCACATCCTGTGTGGCGCATGCCTCCATGCACCACAGTGGGCGGCTGTGCTGTCTGTTGGGGCCAGTGCTGGGAGAAGATGTGTGCATGGGTGGGTGTGTGGGGTGCTGTCCTGATGGTGGTGGGCAAGCCTTGTCGCATGCAGGGTCCCTCGGGTACTGACACAGGGTCAGCCTCTTTTCTGTGCCATGGGGGAGCCATGCAGGGGGGCATTGTATATGCAGTTGTTGCGTCAGTGGCTGGTGTCTCCTGCTGCGGGGTGATCACAGTGGGACTGCCATGCATGGCCGCATGGTGCACAGAGTTGCATTGTCACGGTGGTGGTGGTGGTGGCATGCATTCGGTGCCATGCACTGTTGGGCACTGCTTCTGCGCCGGGTGTCTAGGGATCGCTGTACAGGGTGTGCTCTGCATTGGTGGGGTGGGGTGGCACTAGGGGGCTTGCCCTCCTTGTGTTGCGGTCACTGCGTGCTGGGGGTGTGTGTGCTGGGGCACCATGCCCCGGCTGTTGATTCGGTGCTGGTGTTCATAGGCTGGTGTTCCACCCAGCTCACCTCTGGTTGTGCAGTTCATGGGGTGCCTGGGAGGGGGTGGGTCTGTCTGGCCTGCTGCATGGTCCTCCGCCCATGGCTTCCATGGGTAGTGCACCCCTGCATCCTGTCCCTGCGCATCACTGGTTGTGCTACTGTGCATTGGCCCTGCTCCACTGCACGTCCTTGGTTGTGCCATGGCGCAGTTGGCACGATATTCAGTTGTGTTGCACAAGCGCACCTTGGCCTGCTCTTTGTTTGAATATCACGCATGTTGCGCAGTGGCGCACTGCACTTGCACCTGCTCCTGCTATTGTGCATCTTTTTGGCACAGTCTGAATATCCCGCCCAAGGATTCCAAACCAGCTCTTTCTGTAAATATAGCCCTGTATGTTTAACCTAATTGAATATTTGGAACTAATGATTGTGGTAATCTGTGATGAAGTAACATTGAATTGCAACGTAGCATACAAGAATAAGTGAATCATAAAATACTCATTGCTGTAACACAGAATTATTTAGTTGCTGTATTGGTCCTTGCAAGAACAGATCCAGAAACAAATGGTTTGATACCTTTTATTGGACTGACATAGATGTAACAAAAGAAAACAGTGCTTAAGCTTTCGGACCACCCATGTCCTTACTTGGAAATTTATGACAGTTGTAAGCTAATTCTGCCTAAAATCTCTGGAAACTATCAGAAACCACTGTTCTAATGGTAACTCAAGATGCTTTTGTGTTAAAATATATTATGTCTAGCCTAAAATTCAAAATAAGGACTGTATATCAAACACTGTAAAAAGCTCAGTGTCTATGAATGTCTGTGTTCCTGTGTGGCCAATATACTTAATTAACTGCGTAACTGGTTGATCACTCACTGAACCCACTGTTCATTCACTGATCATGAAGGCTGGAAGGCTGTGATTAGCTAGCTACAAGCCACTGTCCATGCGCCAACCATGCAGGCTGTGATTGGCCACCAATCATTAACATTCTGATTGGTCTAAGAACCTAGTGACCACTCAAGGTATAAGGTCAGCTAGGATATAAAAACCACACATTTGTGCTAGGTTGGAGAGAAGAAATCCAGGAACAGAAGACATAAGAAAAAAAACGTAACCTGTCAATCTTGCCTTACCAGCCTGGTATAGATGAGTAATTGTGCCTCTGTTAGGTGTATTTAGCACTGCTGTTTGATTCTATGTTTGTAAGAGGATTAAAATAACTTTAAAAAATTGACTCATACTGTAATATAACCTCTGAAAAGAACCCAGTGGAGCAAGTGCTTTGGCCAAGCACTGAAATCCAACATTTGGACCTTCTTAAGGCCAGCCTGGCCTTCTATTCTTAAATGGATGCTGGCAGCATGGCTCAACACTTACTGCAGTTCAAGATGTCATGTTGATCGCCAGGGAGTAGACATACGTCATGTGAATTGATGCCGACATCTTCTGCCTACACTGCATGCAGAATTTAAACCCCAGTTTATTGTCTTCCATTGTCCATTGTACTCACAAAGCAAACTTGGAAAACACAGGAGCAACATTTAAAGTAGAATGCAAAGGGAGGCAGGGAAGTCAGTAAGGGAAGCCAAAGCTCAGACAGAAGAACACATTGCAAAATCAGTGGGTAGAAGGGACAAAACCTTTTACAGGTACATAAATGAAAAAAGAAAGACAAAGGGAGGGATAGTGAGACTGAAGGGGGAGGATGGGGGCCGCATGGAGGATGACAACAGTAAAGCTGACATATTGAACAGGTATTTCTGCTCAGTCTTTACTGAGGAAGAGGAGGGTAATGGGTCTGAAGGGAGTACAAGGGGTGAGAATGGTGCAGAAATGGACACAAGTCCCTTTACATGAGAAAGGGTCCTGAAGGAACTGGAAGTAATAAGAGTTGATAAAGCAATGGGGCCAGACGGGTGCACCCCAGGGTCCTTAAAGAACTAAGAGAGGTGGTGGCCGAACCTCTGGCTATCCTGTTTAGCCAATCACTGGAAACAGGGGAGGTACCCAAAGACTGGAGGACAGCAGATGTAGTCCCCTTATACAAAAGTGGGAACAAAGAGGAAGCAGGGAACTACAGACCAGTCAGCCTCACTCGGTAGTGGGAAAGATCATGGAAGCACTACTGAAGGAGATTGGTGGAACATCTGGTTGTCAATGGACTACAGGACCCAAGGCAGCATGGTTTCACCAGGGGGAGGTCATGTCAGACCAACCTCATTGAATTTTTTGACTGGGTGACTAGGGAGGTGGATCGGGGAGGAGAGTGGACATGGCCTATCTGGACTTCAGCAAGGCCTTTGACACTGTGCCACATAGAAGACTATTACACAAACTGGGGAATATAGGTGTGGGCAGGACAGTAGTGTGGTGGGTAGGTAACTGGCTGGGTGGCAGGACACAGAGGGTGGTGGTAAATGGCTGTCACTCCATAGAGGGAAGAGTGACCAGTGGGGTACCACAGGGATCAGTGCTGGGACCGGTCCTATTCAACATCTTCATCAGTGACATTGCGCAGGATCTAGAAGGCAGAATTTTACTGTTTGCTGATGACACAAAGCTCTGTAACAGAGTAGATACACCAGAGGGTGTAGACAGAATGAGAAGGGACCTGCAGAAACTTGAAGAATGGTCAGGGGTTTGGCAGTTGAAATTCAATGCAAAGAAGTGCAAGATAATGCATATGGGGCACAAAAACCCTGGCACAATATATCAGTTGGGGGTGAGGATATAGCATGCACCAAGCAGGAAAGGGATCTTGGGGTTGTCATCTCTGATGACCTCAAGGTAGGGAAACAGTGTGACAAGGCATCAGGTAAAGCAAATAGGATGCTGGGATGTATAGTCAGGGGCATCACCAGCAGGAAAAGGGAGGTCATAATTCCGCTATACAAGACACTAGTGAGGCCCCACCTGGAGTACAGTGTACAGTTCTGGAGACCATACCTACGTAAGGACATAGACAGGGTAGAGAAGGTTCAGAGGAGGCAACAAAGATGGTGCATGGACTGCATCACAAGTCCTATGAAGACAGGTTGAAGGAACTGAACATGTACTCCTGGAGGAGAGGAGGGAGAGAGGATATGATAGAGACATACAAGTATCTTACAGGGAGGAACAGGGTGCAGGAAAACACTATTTTAAGCGAAAAAGATGTTCAAGGACTAGAGGGCATGGGATGAAGTTGAAGGAGGACGATTCAGAGAAACATGAGAAGAATTTCTTCACAGAACGGGTGGTGAACAAGTGGAACACCCTGCCAGAGGAAGTGGTGGGGGCTGAAACAATCACGGGATTTAAGAATGCATGGGATAGACATAAAGGAATTCTAAAGGTCAGGGGTAAGGGGAAACAGACTTCTAGGAAAACAAACTGAACTTACAAGCTCAAATGGGCAGACTGGGTGGGCCATAGACCCTTATCTGCCGACACTGTCTATGTATCTATGTATCAAACCTGAAAAACTGAAGTTTTGCCAAAATAAAACATTTGAAAACTCAAAATCCTTCTACACTGCAGAGCTGCGGAGGACACTTGTCCCTGTCAGTGAAAAGAAAGATCAGCCGTTGCAGGGTGCAGCCATAGGATATACCTCTGGCTGGTGGAAGAACACAGAAACATAGACTTTGATGGCAGATAAGGACTGCTTGGCTTACACAGTCTGCCCATTTCTCTACCTATTGGATAAGATGCAGATCCTAGTTAACCGATGGCCAACTTCTTCCTACCCCCTACCAGAATTGTCTTATGTCTGTCCCTTGCATTCTTGAATTCCCCCACTGTTTTTGACCCCACAACCTCCTCAGGAAGGCTGTTCCATGTATCCACCACCCTCTCTGTGAAAAAAAACTTCCTTACATTGCCCCCGTCTTCAAATTGTGCCCCCTTGTTCTTGCACATTTCTTTTTCTGAAAGATGCTACCCTCCTGGACTTTGTTGACTCTCTTAAGGTACTTGAAAATTTCTATCATGTCCACCCTCTCCCTCCTTTCCTTGAGGGTATACATGTTAAGCTCCTTTAGTCTCTCTTTGTATGGCTTCTGGTGCAGACCCTGCACCATTTTAGTTGCCCTCCTCTGGACTTCCTCCACCCTGTCCATGTCCTTGTGGAGATAGGGTCTCCAGAACTGCATGCAGTACTCCAGATGGGGTCTCACCAACTATCTATACAGAGGGATAGCAACTTCCTCATTTCTACTGCTGATGCCTCTTCCTATACATTCCAGTGTCCCCCTTGCACTCCTTGCTGTCTTCTCACATTGCTTGCTTATCTTTAGGTAATCTGATATGACTACCCCCAGGTCCCTTTCCATTTCTGTTGTTGCTAGTACCCCCCCCCCATTGTGTACTCTTCCCCTGGATTTTTGTTTCTCAGGTGCACTACTCCACACCTCTCAGCATTGAATCCAAGCTGCCACAACCTTGAATATTCCTTCAACCCTGCCAAGGCCCCTCTCATCCCCTTCGCCACCCCGTGTATCAATCCTGCCACAGATCCCCATGTCATCTGCAAAGAGGCGCACCCTTCCCTCCAGTCCCTCCGCAATGCCACCCACAAAGACACCAACAAGGACCGGACCCAGAAGGACTGGAGGAGCTTAGCTTGAAGACACTCCAATCAATCAGCTGTCTTCAGGAAGACTGTCAGTGTGTGGATCATGAACTGTATCCACACCCTTAGAAATAATATTTTTGATACACGATACACTGGTTGATACAGAACCTGAAAGGGTTGAGGGTCCCTTTAACAAAGTTTTACAACCACCATCTGCATATTCCATGCCAAAAAACTGAATAAATAAAATGTGAGGTGTAAATGTTTCCTCAGGTCAGGGTAAAACAAGAAGAAAGTCTGCTGGCATACTACACATGGCTACAACAATTAGTTCTTACATTTGACTTTGTAGATGTTGATTAAGATGTCAAGACCCAAACTGTGCAAAAACTATCAAGTAAATTAAGCAGAAAGGTTGTAAGTGATTGCACACTAACACTGTCTTGGTTACTGAACATGGGAAAAGCTATGAAAATAACTGGAATACAGGCAGTGTGCATGGAGCAAAGCTCAGACTATGTTAGCAAGCTAAAGGAAACAAAGTGGTTTCTAAATGCTAAAGCAAATCACAGATCACAGAATGATGCAGTGATCTTGAAGTGCAGGAGGTACAGAGGTATATTCCCACATCCTGGTGGAAAAACTACATGTCTTTCATGACAAAAGGTAATCACTTTGCAGCACAGTATATGTCCAAGCCCAAATCTGACCTTAGAAAACTGATAATAGAAACTATGATAGACGCAGTAGCAGGGTGCCTGAAATCTGTGTGGGTAATTCTTTGTAGATGCACAGATAAGCTCAGATGATGAGGAACAAGGCATTAAATCAGTGACTGTATGTCAAAAGGGGCAATGCAAAAAAATCATCCACATTTCAGAGTAAAGACTGATGAGCATGAAATAACTGTCCTAGCAGACTCTTGTGTTAGTGTGAATGTAGTTGATAAAAAGGACTATATGCTTATGAAATCTCAGCCCCAAATGCTAGAAAACACAGGTTAACATGTTACATTAACACAGGTTAGGAGATAGTATAGCACAGTGGTTTAAGGCCAAGGCTCTGAGTTGCAAACCTGGAAACCTGGGTTTGAATCCCACAGCCTCCATTTGCATACTGTGGGACGCTGAGTAAGTCATTTAACTTCCTTGTGCTCCCAGGTCGCACTTGTAAACAAACTTTCAGCCTAGTGTGTCTCTTTCCTGGTTAAAAATAAATAAATAAATAAATAAAACATGTTTCCCAATTCCTACAAGTCTAACATGCCTCTGAATGTGACAAGAAATCTTAGGGCATGAACTGAAGTTGCCATAGCTGAAGAGACTGCTACTTTCTATGTTGATGAAGGAGCAGAAGTATCCTATAGTGTGAATTTCTAGTTAGACTTGGCTAGGAGCCAAGAAAAAAATCTTCAAGCTACCTGAAAAATAATACTGTAATTAGGGTCTTTCTCTAATGTTATCTAAGATAGTGATTTCCAGAAATAAAGTTTTTTTTTCCTCAACAGACAGAATTCCACAAATCAGGTGTAGTCCTGTATACTATATGCCCAATCAAGAAGGGAGGAACGAATGCTGAGAAGAGAATTGTTTTGCAAGCTATGACCTTAAAGGAGTAGTACACCCAACATTTGTAAAAACATGTGTTGTGCAGAGTGTTTTGATTTATATGTGAAGTTCTAGTGTGTCCATCCATCTGTCTGCTAATAGGAGTTTTTCCTAAATTAGCCTGCTAGCTTCATGGCAGTTTTACAACCCCTTGGGATCTCCACCTGAGACAACTTAATTGCATTCCTTGTTCCCACAATGTATCCTGTCTCATGTGACAGTGATGTAGCAGAGACCCAACATTTAGCACACACATGCCAAGTAAACTACATATCTTGGAAACTTTACAAGCTGCACAGACATTACTAGCAGCAAAGTTCTTCAGGACAGTAAGACCTTTACAACGAGGGTAGTCACTAAGCTGAACATTACAGATTTTAAAATATAGCCATCTCTACTGTTGTGAACTGATTGTAAAGCAGTGCTTTCTGCTGGATTTATGGTCTCTGCTACATCACTATCACATGAGACAGAGTGCATTGTAGAACAAAGGAATACAATTAAGCTGTCTCAGATGGAGATCTCCAGAGGTCATAAAGCTAGCAGGCTAATTTAGAAAAAACCCTTAATAGCAGACAGAGAGAAGGACACACTAGATTGTAACATATAAATCAAAACAATCTGCACAACATTTTTTTTTTTTTTGCAAATTTTGGGTGGACTACTCCTTTAAGGCTGGTTTGAGATGGCCTGTTAGAAACACAGAATACTAGGCCATTGTCTCAGTTGCTAAAATATTATGGCTTATTTCAATTGTTGTGGCCTGTTCCAAACTTAATGTTCCTTCTGGCCACTCTAGTTAATGCCTGGGTGTCCCCTAGGTCATTGGAGGAGCCTGCCCTGTGGCAATGCTGGTGACTAGACTCATAGAACTGGAGGCCTAACTAAAAGATCAGGAGACCTGCTTCAGTTTAAAGTGATTTTATCATGTTTGCCATAGCAAATGGGAGTAGTAACCTATAGGAGTTCTCCTACCGTTCAAACTGCCAAAAAGTGCTATTTTCCATGGGAAAAAATGTTGTTATTTTATTTCTGTGCTCTACTTCATTTGCATAACCCTGCTTCTTTTTTCTCAGTGGTGCAAGCCCCAACCGTGACATCATGCAAGGGAAACAAAGCTTTTAAGCACTGAGTTGAAACAGAGACCTCTGTTGGTTTATCTTGGTATTGCAGACATCCTTTTTCTTTCACAATTTTGGACTCGTAGCAGAGGCTGGACACCAAAAACAAAAGAAAAGTAGTCTGACCCATATTTACACTCCTGAACTACTTATAGTCATTCAGGCCATATAACATAAACATTAAAAAGTACCACCATGCTCCCACGTTCTGACAGGAGCTGCCACTTCAGACCTGTCACTTCTCCAGCAGGCAGTAAAAGTCAAACAACATCGACTATACAGACTGGCAAATTATCTTTTTGGCCTATCTGCATCACAAAAATAGTTTTCCAGAAACTTTTCTACAGACAGTACTACTCTAAACACTACCAACATAGGAGACTACCCTTTAATAAGGGAGACAGAAAAATCAGCTATGTACTGTGCCCACAATGTCTTGCTACAAACAAACGCTGCAGCGCTACGTGTGCACATACACACACACACACACACACACACACAAAACACAACAACACACCCAATATATATATATATAGATACATAGATGTTGATAGCAGAGTCTGCCCATGTGTGCATGTACTTAGCTTCTTCAAGCTTCTATAGAACTAGATTGTATATCAACATAACAGGTGCGATTATGCAGTCCACACTTCCAAAACAAGGGACATCACCTCTTGTAATGAACATTTTAGTCAACTTTATAATTTACCCAGAATTTCTTGTTGCTGTATGTAAAACATTGACAGTTCCCTTGCATGACATCATTCTGGGGTGTGTCTGCACATAGAAAACTATAGGCTAGGCAGAAACAAAAGCATACAAAAAAATGTCTATGACAGATTTTTTTACAAAACAAATTGCAGCTTCGACATCTGAAGCATGGGTGGCAATAGCATACTATGTGAAAGAAACATTTGCAGAATGTGACAAAATCATTTTAACTAACGATAAGGGCCTCACACCCAAACTCATAAAATGTAGGAGAGACATTAGTGATTTAGAACACAACAAAATTAAATATGCCCTTTTTTGAACCAAACAGATGTACTGCAGGGAGAGAGACAAGCTAGGAAGGCTTCTGCCCAAACACTTGTGTCACATGGAGTGGGAGGGAATAGCGCCAGGCATTAGAACAAATAACAGGGAGGCTGAGATACAGCTGGGGGTCACCTCTTATGACAAAATTCTGTCAAAATCTGAAGGAGAGGCTGAGATACAGCTTGGGGGGGCCTCATCTCTGTCTTTGACAACATTCTTTTGAATTAAAACTTGCCATCCAGCGCTCAATCACCTCTTTAATTGACTATGGCCTTGTAGTTTATGGATCAGTTACTGATACTGCCCTCCGGCGTATAGCCATAGCCCTAAACAAGGCCTGCCGGCTCCTCACCACAGCCTCTAGATTCACACACACACGTGATCTCTACGACAAGGCTAACTGGCTACAGCATCAATGCAGAATTAAGTATCAGACCTGCTTACTTGCTAAGAAAACAGCGCTAGGTCACCTTCTACCGGGGTTTCACTCTATACTCTCCCCTCACTGTGCCACCTGCCTTACCAGGAGTTCTGGAACACTAGTCTTCACAGTTCCCTGGTGCTGAACCACTCAAGGGCAGTGATCCTACAAAGTTAGGGCCTCTAACTGGTTCAACACATTCCCAGTGGATATCACCAATGCATCGAATCTCAGCTCCTTTAAAATTATATCAGCCCCGGAACTCCCATGTAAGTCAAAATATTCTATGCATAACCTTATTTAAAATGGCTGCCTGGAGCTGAGTCCAAATAACTACAACAGCGCTTGGTGGCCAGTGCCTACTGTGACTGCTACACTTAAATTCCCTGCTTGCCCTCCTGGACTCTCCATTACTTATGCACTCTCCCCACACCACACTCCGTCCCTATTAACGCTTTCCAATATCTCATGTCAGCCACCTCAGCCTCCTCCCTTGCCTCCCCCCAGATTTTATTTCTCCTTCTCTCCATTCCCTCTCACATCTTTGTCCCACCCCTCACCTATTACCCCTTCACCTCCTAGTTATATTCTCTCTCTCCTTTCTCCCCTAGCTCTCTGTAACTCCCTTGTAGTTCTCATTTCTCTCTCCTTTCTCCTCCTTGCCCATCCTAACTCTTCTCTCCTTCTTCCACCCATCATATTACCCCTTACATCTCCCATCCCTTCTCCCCTCCCCTCTGTCACCACCTACTCCTCTCCTTCACCACCTACCTTATTCCTCCAATTCTTCACCCCCTCAGTTCTTGCCTGTCCACTACTACCTTGTCCTCTCACCAACTACCTCTGGCCCTCTCATGCACTTGTCAGATCATTATTTCAACTGTAACCACGCCAGGTTCTCTTTGTATAAAGTCTAGTAATATTGAACCATTGCTTCCATCCACGTTGATCCTGACAAAGCCTTTGGCAGCTCATGCAATCTGTAATGTTTTACCTGTTATTAATTCTATTGTCATCTTATCTGGACAAAGCCAATAGCAGCTCATGTACTGTAATTGTATTAACTGTTATCTACTGGCCTGTTCTTGTCTATACTTGTCCATTGTCCATGACGTGGCATCTTTGTAAAAGAGCACTGTTTGCTTAAAGCTGTTATCTGAAATTTTCATAAATAAATACATTAAGAAAAATAAAATTCTATCAAAATCTATACAGTTCAGAGATATCCCCCCTGTGAGGAACATATGGAAGAGGTATGAGGGACAGTGGAATGGCAAGATCTTGATCCACCTATTTTGCAGCAGGAGCTTGGAGGGGTTATCAGAAGACAAAGTCGTCAAGGCCATTGGACAACTACCAATAGAAAAGGCCCTAGGAAAGGATGGCTACCTGATGGCAGTTAGCAAAATGTTTAGGACAGAGCTAGCACTCACCCTCATAAAAGTATTTAACAAAGCTAAATCCAAAGGGGTCATGCCACAGTCAATGAGAAAAGTGGTAGTGACAGTCATATTGAAGGAAGGGAAGGACCTATCGGATTCAGCAAATGATGGTCCCATTTCACTGCTCACATCAGAATATATAATTCTGGCCAACATCATGGCCACAAGTCTGAAGATACCCTATCAAGGCTGGTGCATAAAGATTAGATTGGATTTGTTAAGGGGTGGTTGTGAGTTGGCAATATTAGACGACTACTAGATTTTGTGCATGGTTCCAGGTCCATCACTTAAATGAAAACTCCATGTTAAAATCAGAAAAAGATATGTAGTAGTCCTTTTTTCTGTGTTCTAACCAGTTCCCAATGTTTTCTTTTCCTCTGGCTGTGAGAGATGTTTTTCCTAACTTTCCCTATTTTATTGCCCTTGGAGGTTGCCATTCTAGTTTCTTTTATGGCCTCTAGTCTTCCTAGAGTGCCCTTTGGTGTGATGTCTAATTGCCCCTGCAGGAAGCCAGTGTCTTGTTACAGGGTCTGTCACAGCTCAGCCACAGAGAAAATACTTCTTCCAGAGAAGACACACTACTAGATTTTGGGTGAGTGTAATCATTATTATTTGTTGATATCGGTACCTTGTCCTGCTATGTTCTGCTGTGTGTGTGTGTGTGTGTGTGTTTGAATCATGTCACTGTTCACTCTATTCCTCTCAGTCACTTTCAGTTTTTGCACCAGTACTAAGTAGTAAAAATTGAATATCACCTTATAGGTTGTAACATAGCAGGACAAGGTACTAATGTCAAAAAATAATGATGACACTCACCCAAAATCTAGCAGTGTGACTTCTCTGAAAGAAGTATTATCTTGTGGCTGAGCCGTGACAGACCCTGCTAAATCTAAGGGAAGAAGCTACATCACTGGGTCACATGAGCCAAGGTGCATCGTGAGGAGAAAGAAAACCAATAAACCCTATTTGTGATGGAGATCCCCAGGGTCGAAAACTACCATATAGCTAGCAGGCTAATTTAGGAAAAACTCCTAATAGCAGACAGAGGGAAGGACACACTAGGATTTAACATACATATCAAAACACTCTACATAACATATGCTTTTGCACATTCTGGGTGGACTTCTTCTTTAACCTGTGGTTGCTGTTTCTTCAGATGCATAGAAAGGATTTGACCAGGTGGAGTGGAGGTACTTGGAGAATTTATTTATTTATTTAGATTTTGATAACCGGGTAAGCTCACTGAGACCAGAGGTCCCTTTTTCAGGAGCGACCTGGATTAGCTACAGACAACAATTTACATACATAGGCAGACATAGAATACATAGATAGGCAGGAGTAGACTGCAGATTAAACATTCGTTGGATAAGGCACAGAGTACATTTACAGAGCATGCCAGTTGCATACACAAATTTACTATAGCCATTACATCAGACAAATGACAACCTTAACACAAAGTGCCTAGCTGGAGAGTTGATATCAGCAATAAGCAGGATAATATCATCTTAGAATTTGGTCTGGGGGAGACGTTTGGAGATGGGGTGAAAATCCTGTATGAGGAAGCAACAGCATCACTCTCAGTGAGTGGGGCCTTGTCCCAGGACTTTGTATTAGATAGGGGTACCTGACAGGGTTGCACCTCTCACTCCTCTCTGTTAGTACTGGTCTCAGAGCCATTCACTAGCAATGATGATTAGAGAAGAACCTAACATCCAAGGGATCCATGTAGAACCTGTGCACCACAAACTGCTCTTATTTACAGAGGACCTGCTACTACTGGTTAGTGAGCTGAACACCACAATCCCCAAAGTAATGACCTGCAGGGATTCTCCTCAGTTTTGAGATACAAAATTAATAGGTGGTAAATGAAGGTTATTCACTTGTAACTGCAGTAATAGGACCAGTATATGGTGTACATCCACACTCTAGCAGTTTCCTTTCTCTTTAAGGCAAGCCAAAATGTCTTCAAGCTGGCTTCTCTGACCCACCTGGATGGTATCTTCTTTGGCACCATCTTGTGACATCAGATCTTACCTTTTGGAAGCAAAAACAGTGTGCCACTTGCCAGGGGAGGTCAGATGAGTTCTGTGGATGTACATGTGACAGTGTAAACTATACACGGGGAAGCAAGGGATTAACATCCTTGCTCAGACTGAGGAAATGCAGGGAATGCAATATGAACAGGCAAGGGGGAAGGGAGTCCCTCCCCAGGTGTTGCTGATTAGGGGGATTGCTGAAAGGCAGACAGAATCCAGCAAGGAGTCAGTTGGAAGCTGGAAGCTGTTGCAAGGAGGAAATACTCCTAAACAGAGAACCCTGCCAGATGGAGGGTGGAATGTAAAAAAGGAACCAGAGCAGAAAGCCAAGGAGAAGGGTTAATTTCTGGAGAGAGCATTTGAGGAAAAAGAAGAAACCTGCTGCTGAGAAAGAGACCATTTCTAGTGCAGAGAATCCTGGGGAAAGAAGCAGCCTAGTCAGCTGGGGCCAAGAACAGCGAGTGGAATGTGCTGCTAATGACAGCCTACAAATAAGGCTAAAGGGAAAACTGTATGTGTTTTGTTTGAGACTGTGCATTCAAAAACTGCTGACCCACAAACTGTTTATGTTTTGTTTGAGACTATGCATTCAGAAAGTGCTGGCCCACATGGGTGGTTTAAAGACTCTTTTTGTCAAGTCAGCCTGAAAGAAACTGTGTTGTATTAACCTTTATGTTTCCTGACCAGGCTGGAAAAGTTGAACTGACTATTTATAATTTTCTGGAGCAATAAATTATATTTGGAGCAAGAAAATTACATTTTCTACTGTAAACTTTAAACCCAACATGTTGCCTCTCCATCTACCATAGGCCAACTTGTCACACGTGGTTTTAGAAGTGGGATCTTCCCCCTGCTGGAGTGAGCAGGAATAGTTACATTCTGGAAGAATGGAGATGGAGAAATTGCTGAGGTTCCTCACGGAACAAAAACAACAGGCTTTCATGCATGTGGCTCAGCACCAGCAGGAAGTGCAACAACGGGTGCAACAAGCACAGCAGGAGGCGCAACAAGCACAACAGGCTCAGCAACAACAGGTTCTCACCCAGCTAGCTCAGCAGCAGCAGCAGAAGGCACAGCAATAGGTGCAGCAAGCACAGCAAGCCCAACAAGAGGCACAACAATGAGCACAAAAAGAGCAACAGGAGGCACAACAGCAGTTACTTATACAGTTGGGGCCACAGCAACAGCAACTCCTGCAGCACCTGGTGGAACAGCCGCAACAAGACCCTACTGGTGAGGCTGGTCCTGCTATTGTGGGGCCAGGGGTTCCTAGGATGAACACCATGCTGACCAATATGATGTCTGAGGATGATCCAGAGGCCTTCCTGGTAACGTTTGAGTGAGTGACGGAAGCTGCTGGATAGCCCATACACCAGTAGGTTGTCTGCCTTGCCTCTGTCTGATTGGGGAAGCCCAAGTGGCCTATTGAGCTCTGGACAGTACAACATCCTGGGAGTACAGAGAGGTGAAAGCAACAATCCTGGTCCACCTAGGCATCAACTCAGAAGGTTACCAACGGAGGTTCTGGAGTTTCAAATTTGCAGCAGATGCATGACCCAGAGCAATGGGACAACAATTGCAGGACCTGTGTTGGTGCTGGCTAAAATCCGAAGGATGTAGTGGCCCTGAGGTGGCCGGCTTAATCATATTGGAATAATTTCTGAACATTCTACCTCCAGGAATTCAGAACTGGGTCCGCAACAAGAAGATCACCATGCTAGCAGAGGCCATGCAGATCTCAGAACCAGTGTTGGATGCTGAACTCTCCTCTCACCCAATGACTCAGCTTGTGAAGCCATCTGGGAAGATGGGGAATTGTCCCGGGAGCCAGACTGAAGGAGTATTGTCTGGAACTGTGAAGGGACTTTGGGCATTTAGGGAGGGGGTTATGGACCAAATAAGGGTCAGACTCTGGGAAGGATGACAATTCAGCAGCCAAGAGAGACATTGCTGGAGGGCCCACTGCCTAAACCCAGATGCTCTCCCCATAGTTGAGACACAGGGGCATGTTTCTCATGTGGACAGAAGTGTCACTTTGCATAGAACTGCCCCCACATGGACTGTACCTTCATAGACTGCACGTTTACCGAGGTGTATTCACTTTGCAATGGGGGTGGGGTTTCTGATTTTGTTATCCCTGTTGGAGTAGAAGGAATAGAGATGGAGGCACTGGTGGATTCAGGTAGCCACCAGACCCTAGTCAGATCAGCCCTTGTGAGACCCTGATGCTGGCAGGACCAGAACCCTGTCCCTATCCAATGTGTGCATGGAGATGTAAAGGCCTACCCTAGTGCTATGGTTATTCTTACCCTGGGGAGCCAAACACATACTATAAAGGTGGGGGTTGCCCCAGGGTTACCCTATCCAGTGTTACTGGGGAGTGATAGGAAATGGTTTGACCACTTATGGAAAGCAGACTTCTCTTTGGTAATTACCTGGTCTAAGGGTCTTGAAGGGAGGGAGGGAGATCAGTCCCCCAAAGCTGGGGGAAATCTTTCCCTTCCCGGACACAGGGATTTTTAACCCCCAGATGAGAACCCACAAATCCAAGTGGGAACATAGGACAGCCAAGGAAAGGGGACCCGAAGGGGCAGGTGCACAGGAGGGAGGTGAAGCTAAGGCAACAGCAGGTCCAGACCCACAGCCTGGCCCTAACCCTGTCCTGCCTAACTAAAGTCCCAGAGGGCCATCCTTATCAAAGCAAGATGTGTTGAGGCACTGCCCAGACACTGCTACAGAACAATGGGCCAATGGTATACTCAGCCAGGTACACACCGAGTTGGCTAGTAGGAAAGGGGAAGTGATAGATGAGGACTGAACTTCATGCTATCCTCATTTCGAGTTGCATGGGGGTATCTTGTATCAAGTTAGCAAGGAGGCCCAAATGGGGGAAATTCAGCATTAGTTGCTAATCCCTCAATTCTTTCAGAGGGAATTACTATGCCTCGCCCACTCCATTCCTGTGGTAGGGCACTGTGGGGTGGAGAATACACTAGCCCAACTGTTACCCCCAATTTTTTGGCCAGGCATCTATTGACATGTTAAAGATTATTGTGCATCTTATCCCCGAGTGCCAGCTAGTAGCCCCAAAGAATAGTCAAAAGGCCCCTTTAGTGCCCTTACCTGTTATGGAGGCACCATTTGACCAGATTTGGGTCGATATAGTGGGACCCCTTGAAAAGAGTGCAGGGGGCTACCAATGCATTCTGGTGATTGTAGACTATGCTACCCGGTACCCCGAGGCCATCCCATTATGAACCATTTCAGCCAAAATTGTAGCCTGGGAACTATTAAAGGTCTTTAGTCATATGGGAATAATGAAGGAAATGTTGACTGACCAGGGAACTAACTTCATGTCCCGTCTGACTCAGGAGGTTTGTTCTTTATTGGGAATTAGCTCTATAGGGACCTCGATCTACCACCCCAGATGGACGGCCTTGTGGAGCAATTCAACAAAACCCTTAAAATGATGCTTCAAAAGTTCATAACCTCTGAGTTCAGGAACTGGGACAAGTTACTTCCCTTACTGATGTTTGCAATGCGGGAGGTCCCTCAAGCTTCTACAGGGTTTGCTCCTTTTGAACTCCTCTATGGGTGCTACAAATGAGGTGTTCTTGATGTAGTAAAGGAGATGTGTGAGAAACCCAACCCCAGGACCGAAAATGTGGTGCAATATGTTCTGCACTTGAGGGAGAGATTAGCTCATGTGGGGAAATTTGCCTGAGAGAATCTGGTGAAAGCCCAAGAAAGACAAGAGCACTGCTATAATCAGGGAACTCGGCTGAGGGAATATAAATCAGGGGATCAGGTACTAGTTTTGTTTCCAAGGAGCCAGAATAAGCTTCCAGTCAATTGGAAGGGGCCTTACAAAGTTACCCAGATGGTGGGCCCAGTCGACTATGAACTTTTGCCAGCCAGAGAGGCGAAAAGAGACCCTGATCTACCGTGTCAATTTGCTGAAATTCTGGAACCAGAGGGATAGCCTATTGATCCCACTTGAACCAGACATAGTGGATCTGGGACCCCAAGTGCCTGATGAGAATTCAGAGATACAAGTCCCAATGGGAGAACGGCTGTCTCACACACAGAAACAGCAACTAGGAGAGTTGGCAAGGCAGTTTTTGGATGTTTTCTCCTTCCTTCCAGGGACAACCCATATGATAGCTCATCATATATCTATTCCAGCTCAATCGATGATGCCCTACTACACTTTTGCAACATGTTTCTCAACGTCTGGGATAGGCATGCCCCCTTAAGATGCACCAGGGTCAGGGGACCCCACCTACCCTGGATCACACCTGAACTTATAGCTTGCCAAAATGCCCTTGACAAGGCTTGGAAAGTTCACAAATCCTCCCTCCCTCCCTCCTCCCATGTGATTACAACACCTACCATATGCTCCAAAATAAATGCACCACAGCCACTCGGCTAGCTGAAGCAGAATACTTCAACTCCTTCTTCCACTCAAATATAAATAAACCATCCAAATTCTGGAAGGTGTTCACTCCCTCTTCTCCCTGTCCATAGTCAATCCTTCCCCCCTCCTAACCATAAACAATACACTCCTCTCTGATCCTCTCTTGGTTGCCTCAGAGTTCAACACCTGCTTCACTTCGTGTGCCTCCATTCTCCTCTCCTCCCTTCCCTCTGCCACTCCCATTGTGCTCTCCACCAGAACTACTAAACCAGTGGGATCTAACTCCTTGCAAAACTCCAAGAATACCTTGTGCTCTCTCAGCTATCCAGTTTCCTCTCTGACACCAACATCTTCACTCCCTTCCAATCTGGATTCAGAAAGAACCATTCCACTGCCACCTCCCTGATTAGACTCTCTGATGCCATCCTCTCTGGGATAGACAAAGGTCAAATCACTTCAGCCATCTTTGTCGACATAGCCAAAGCTTTTGACACTGTCTCCCATCCCCTCCTGTTAAACTGCCTCTCTGCATCTGGCCTATCTGAGTCTGCCACCAACTGGGTCAGAGCTTACCTAATAGGCTGAACTCAATCAGTCAGGATAGCGGATTCCACCTCCCCCTCCCCATGAACACTGGTGTCCCCCAGAGATCTGTGCTTGGCCCTCTCCTATTCTCTATTTTGCTAAACGACCTTTGCCTAGTCTGTTCATCCACTTCCATTCATATGTATGCAGATGACACAGTCCTAGTCACCACAGGCCACTCCCCTGATGAGGTTGCTACCAACCTGCAGGCTGATTTCAGTAAAGTTCAGAACTGGTTTAGCTCCCACCAACTCTCTCTCAATGCCAAAAAGAAAGTCTCCATGACCCTTGGCACAAGGCAGGGACTATCTAGGCTCACAGCCCTTCCCACCTACCACACCCTTGATGGGATGGTCCTTGAGGATGCCACTACTCTTAGGTACCCAGGGGTCTGATTTGACCAACATCTATTCTTCTCTGCACATGTTGATGCTATCCTGAAAAAACTGTCCCAAACTTGGTGCCCTCTACAGGAACCACAATAGCCTTCCACTACCTGCTAGACGAGAACTTGTTTGTTTGTTTTATTTATTTATACTGATAAGACTATGAGCTAACATTATCCATTTTAATGGGTTATCAGTGTACAAATAACAATGAATACAATATAAAAAAATCATACATCATAATAACAATAGAAATACAGTCAAAAAAGAGAATAAACAAAAACAATACATATATATATATATATATATATATATATATATATATATATATACTTAACATCATCATTCAAAACATTACACTTGCATTCAGTAAATAAAAACTCTTTTAACCTATGCCTAAAAGAGCACAAAGAAAGAGTCACGCAGTCCAAAACAGTCTGAATTGAATTAAAAAAGTAGGTAACATATAAGACAATGCCTTTTGTCCTAGTGAAGTACGCATTCTTGGGATGCAAAGAGAAAAATTATCTGTTGACCGAGTATTAACACTAGAGTTCTGTTGTTTGAAAATTGAAGAGAAACTGTCTGAGACTCTGTTAAGCATCACCTTTTTTGCCAAAAAACCCAACTGAACTTTATATCTCTCAACCAAAGGAAGACAACGCATTTGCAGAAGAAGATTACAATGATGAACCCTTTTGGGGGCATCTACGTTGTTAATATAAATGGTGAAGAGCAAGGGGCCAAGAATGGAACCTTGTGGTACACCTCTCAATAGGGATTTTGGTGGAGAAACTTGCCCTTCTGCCTTTACTTGTTGAAGTCGTCCTGAGAGGTAGTTGGAGAACCATTTAAGGGACATGGAATCCAAACCAATGTTCTGGAGGGACGACAGAAGCAATCTGTGATCAACGGTATTGAACGCCTTGCTTAGGTCCAAGAAAACTATGCAGACAAAGTTTTTTTTGTCTAGTTCAAGCTGCCAGTCATTTGTCACCTTGGCTAGAGCAGAGATTGTACTGTGCTGTGCTCAAAACCAGGTTGTAACAGGTTGAGCAATTTTTCTGATTCCAGGTACTTCTGAAGCTGGGAGTTCACTATTTTCTCCAGAATCTTTGACAGAATTCGAAGTAGGGAGATTGGCCTGTAATTATTGAGGTCACTAGGATCTCCTGACTTAAACAAAGGGACCACAAGTGCATTTTTCAAAAGAGGCGGTAGGTCACCCTGGGACAAGGATAAGTTGAAGAGATGAGTAATTGGAACTGCGAGGACATGGTAGTCGACCTTTAAGAAGTACAGGTCAATGAGGTTCACTCCAGCACTTTTCCTAGTGTCCAGCTGAAGGAGAAGATCTTCGACTTCTTTCAGGGAGGTAGGCTGCAGAGAGAAGGATGGACTGTGGATGGGTTTTTCTTGTGTATCCAATCTAAGTTGTTGGCAGAGGATATTCACGGGAGAGGAGTCAAAGGCTAGCCCTGCAGTGGCAAAATGATTATTGAGAGCATCAAGGATAGACGGTCTGTCGGAGATGACAGTATTGTCGATCAATAATTTAGTAAGTAGAATTTACAGTGGTGTGACCTTCAATGTCTTTGATAGTCTTCCAGAATTTGGAGGCATTTCTTGAGGAGCTCTCCAGCTGAGAAGTGAGAAATTAGCTTTGGCTTCTCTGACCATTTTGGTGCAGAGGTTCCTCACCCTCCGGAAAGAATTCCAGTCATTTATTAAATTAGTTTTCCTAGCAGTTCTCCAGAGTACATCCCTACTTTGCAAAGCATCTTTCAGGTCTTCTGTAAACCAGCGACAGGATTTGTTTCTGGCACAAACTTTTACTATGTGAGCATACTTGTTGAGAGCCCCTAGCACAATTTCTGAGAAAATATAAGCCGTAGTCAGAGACTTGGCTAGATAGAAGTCCTGCCATCGCATGGAATCTCTTAGGTCTGAAATATACCCATGGAGATCAAAGTTGCGTATGCACCTTTTAAAGGAGAATTTTGGTACAGTTGTGGATTTAAAAGTGGATCTTACACATGCAATGAAGCAATGGTCACTAATATCAGAGAAAAAGGCACCAGCATGGGAGAATAAATGGGGTTTGTTAACTAAAATGATATCCAAGAGAGTACTGTTATTAGGGTTGAGCTTGTTAGGATGAGTAGATTTGTTTATTAGCTGTGACAACCCAAGGGAATCACAGAACATTTTAAGTGGGGTGGATGCACTGGAGAGCCAGTCTAAGTTGAAGTCCCCTAGTGTGATACACTCTGAAGATGCCAAACCCAGGATGTTTTTGAGATGTTTTAACAACTGTAGTCCAGCTGATGGGAGTCTGTAGCATCCTATTATACATGATGAGACACTGGTGGCAATTTCAATCTTTAATGACAAGCTTTTGAATTCTTTTGGAACAGAGGTTGAGTCAATTATGGAGGCAGGGAATTTATCCTTGATGTAAATAGCTACCCCATCACCTCTGGTTTGCCTGTCAGCTCTGAACAAAGAGTAGGATGGGATGTTAACTTTGTTGCTACTGGTCGCCGGTCGGAGCCAGGACTCCATAATCACAGAACATCTGGAGCAGTATGACATACCTAGGCCTGAACAGAAGTGATTTTTTTAATAGGCTACATACATTAACATGCAAGAATGTAAGCCCCTTGAGGCTTTGTAGCTCTGCTGGGGATTCCATGGGTGCCAGAGGGCCTGGATTAAGCTCAACATTTCCTGAGTATAGTAAAAGCAGGAACAAGAGTTTCCTGCAGAGTCCTAGGAGAAGTGTGGGTGTCTGGGTCTTCTTTTGGTTACGTGATTTGTCTGCGGCAGTATAGGGAGTTCTGAGGCTAGTTTCCAGTTTTCCTGATGCTGCATACAATAATACCCTGACCAAGAGAGTCAATGGGAGTAGGGGGGAGTATGCAGAAGGTGATGTAGCCCTGTGGGCAGGCTCTAGGAGAGTTCCTGTGTGCCAGTGCATGTGAAGGACCAGCAGTGGGCTAGGGGAAGTTAGAGCACATACAAGTTCTTCTACTTGATAGGAAAAGTCCCGATCGGACAATGTAAAAAGAGAGCCATTCTCCACTCTAGGAGTTATTTTTTGATTCACGTTCAGGTCCAGTACATGTAAGATGAGCAGAGACAAGCATAGAAGCAGGTAATATGCCCTCCTTATGAGGCTGCCACCTAATAGGCACTACAAGTGTGGACAAGAGAAGGGATTCTCAATGGAGGAGAATTTCTTAATCCCTGCAGAATACTGCTATAAGCAGTGGAGCCTGAAGCAGTAATCCTTAAGTACAGCTCCTAATCAGGTTAATAAGAAAAGAGTTCACCCGACTATAGAGTAGTACTAGGGGCAGAGAGGCTTTGAAGCAATTTTCTTAGCTACTACTCTGGAACAGACTAAGTACTAGGGAGATCACCTGACCTAAATCAACTGCCTTAGCAAGACAGGATATGCTAGTCAGCAATAAGCAAACCTAAAGTACCAAAACGGTATGCCACAGCAAGACAGAATGAGATAAAGCTACTAGAAGGCTTAGTTGCAAAAGGGATGGGAGGAATTGCAGTTGTTGACAGTAAGTGACCAATAAATTGAAACATCAGATAGGAGTGGGCGGAGACTGTGTGCATTTAAAGGAGGCCTGGCAGGGGGAGGGGGGTTGGAATGAAAAATCAAAGGGAAGTTTGCAGAGCTGCACTGAATCAGTGTACATACAGTTGGAGAGAAACTGCAGCAGGGGGAATGGTAAGTTACTTTACACAGGCCGAGCAGAACAGGCTAAATTAAAATATATAAATTAGAAGCTGACTACAGGGATGTAGGCTTACATTAAGTCACACGTCTCGGGTGCTCCTGTCTCAGGTGATTGAGGCCAGCCAATCAGGGAGCTCTACACAGGCATGGAGCCAATAGTGCTACTCTGAGAAGGTGCTGAAATTGAAAAGAGCAAATTGCAAGTGATGATCCAGTTCAGCGTTCACACAGCCCAGAGAAATCATGGCAATTTTTCAAGCATTGTACCTTATCTATCTCTTTGTGGGGGGGGTGGATCAGGATCCTTGCACCACAGAAGTGCTATGGCTGGATGATGACCTTAATGTTACGTGAAATCACAAAAACAGGAGTGACAGATTTTCTCTTTGCAGACCAACTACAATAGACTGGGCTGTGGTCACTAACACCATCGGGGAGAACCCCATGTTGTACTATTTTATTGGTGTCAGAGACCAGAACCCAGTCAATCAATGATGAGGTTCCGGATTTATAATTAATCCTTGTTGAAACATCAATTATCTGTGTTAATCCTTGATTAATAACTGTATCTCTAAATTTTAAGTTATCTTTCCCCAGCTAATTAATATTCATATCACCCATTATAATAAGCTCTCTATTGCTAGGCAAAGACCCTCGTATAATCTCTAATAATCGAAGTGCAGAAGATGATCCTACCTAGCTTTGACTAAGGTGATGTAGTCTACAGTGCTGCTCCCAAGTCTTCATTATCCTGGCTGGACCTCCTTTTTCAATTCTTTCTGCTGCTTCGCACTCGATGCCCCACCTCACTGCCATCACTACGATCTCTACCATTCACTGGTTTCCCATCACTCGAAAACCATTGCCTGCTCCATTGCGCAACATTAGTTTTGAAATTGTGACTCGGCTCCCCCCCTCCCTATCTTACATCCTTTCTATCTTTTCCCCCTCTCCCACTCACGGTCTCAGATCCTTTGACTCCTGCCAATTGTCAATCCCTCACCAGTGAACCTCAGCGGGCCAAGCTGCCTTTTCTCATCACCTCCCCAAACTCTGGAATGTCCTTCCACACCAAATACGCCATTCCTCCTCCATTCATTCATTATCCACTGCCCTATCAAACTACTGTGTGGTAAACTGCTCCTGCTCCTGATTCACCCTCCCATCTCCTTCTCCTCTTACATCACCTCTTCCCTGGACTCCTCCACCTTAGCCCTTCCATGATCTAAGCCCCCCATTTTGCCTGACCAGCAGTGCTTAGCTATTGAAAGCTGGGATGTTATAATAAATATTATTATTGTTCTATTAAGCAGGTAATTATGTTGCACTTATCATACACTGGTATTACGGCACTTGTTCCATGTTCTAGTTGCCGTGTCTATGTTGTTGCAATGTGGGTCAACTGTACACTGCTATGTTCTATACTCTATCTATGCAAAACTGTTTCTTTCCATATTTCCTTGAAAACACTGATTGTCTACTTTTCTACAAATGTAACCCTCCCCCAGGTCACACTAGGAGACGAGCATCTTCTTGCTTAGTGTGCCTTCCTAGTGAAACATTTCAATAAATAAATATAGAAACAGAGCCAGGGAGAAGGTGCAGCAGCGAACTTACTGCTTGCCAGAAGCCATACGAGACACTGTTAAGAAGGAGTTACAGGACATGCTTGAGTTGGGGGTGATTGAGGAATCCAGCAGTGATTGGTGTAGCCCCATAATGTTAGTATCAAAAGAAGGTGGGGCTATGCACTTCTGTATTGATTTTCATAGGGTCAATGCCATCTCAAAGTTCAATGCCTACCCCATGCCCTGGGTAGATGAACTGTTGGATAGACTAGAGGAAGTCAAATACATCACGACTCTGGACCTAACAAAAGGGTACTGACAAATACCTTTGACCCAGGAGTCTCGAGAAAAGACAGTGTATGCTACCCCCTTTGGGCTATACCAGTTCCATACCATGCCTTTCGGCTTACATGGAGCACCTGCGACCTTTCAAAGGCTCATGAATCACTTGCTGTGACCCCATGCCCATAATGCAGCCACTTACCTAGATGATGTGGTGTTTCACAGCACTGACTGGGAGTCCCACGTATCCAAGGTGGCAGCAGTACTGCAATCCTTATGAGAAACAGGGCTGATGGCCAATCCAGTGAAGTGTGCCTTGGCCAAAGCTGAAATGAAGTACTTAGGGTACTGTATAGGCAATGGACAGGTGAGACGCTTGGTCACTAAGGTCCAAGCTGTAGCAGAGCGCCCGATACCCACCACAAAAACCCAGGTAAGGGCCTTCTTAGGACTGGCAGGATAGTACCGCAGGTTCATACTGCACTTCTCCACCCTTGCCAGCCCTCTTACAGACCTCACCCAGAAATCTGCCCCCAATAAGGTCCAATGGTCAGAGGAGTGTGACCAGGCCTTCACACAGCTCAAAGTGACACTGTGCAGAGAGCCAGTGTTATGCAGTGCTGATTTCAACAGGACCTTTATCCTGTAGAAAGATGCCTCTGAAGTTGGTCTAGGAGCCGTGCTCTCCCAGGAGTTTGAGAAGAGGAACATCCTATCCTCTACCTTAGTCGGAAACTCTTCCCCAGGAGGAAAAACTATGCGGTAATATAGAGAGAGAGTGTCTCGCAGTTAAGTGGGCTGTGGATGCCCTCTGCTACTACCTGCATGGCTGGCAGTTTATTCTGGTCACAGATCATGCCCATCTGAGGTGGATACCAGTTATGAAGGATGACAACCCCAGCATCACCAGGTGGTACTTGGCCCTGCAGCCACTCTCCTTTACAGTGCACCACCGGGCCGGGACCCAGAATGTAAATGCAGACTTCCTGTCCCGGGAGGGGAATGGTCAGGGGCCGACCAACTGTGCCTTCACACAAAGGGGGGAGGTATGTTACAGTGTAAACCCTACACAGGGAAGCAAGGGGTTAACATCTTTGCTCAGACTGAGGAAATGCAGGGAATGCAATATGAACAGGCAAGGGGGAGGGGGTTCCTCCTCAGGTGTTGCTGATTAGGAGGATTGCTGAAAGGCAGACAGAATCCAGCAAGGAGTTGGTTGGAATCTGAAAACTGCTGCAGGAAGGAGATACTCCTAAACAGAGAACCCTGCCAGACGGAGGGTGGAATGTAAAAAGGAACCAGAGCAAAAAGCCAAGGAAAAGGGTTAATTTCTGGAGAGAGCATTTGGGGAAAAAGATAAAACCTGCTGCTGAGAAAGAGACCATTTCTAGAGCAGAGAATCCTGAGGAAAGAAGCAGCCTAGTCAGCTGGGGCCAAGAACAGTGAGTGGAATGTGCTGCTAATAACAGCCTGCAAATAAGGCTAAAGGGAAAACTGTATGTGTTTTGTTTGAGACTGTGCATTCAGAAACTACTGACCCACAAACTGTTTATGTTTTGCTTGAGACTGTGCATTCAGAAATTGTTGGCCCACACAGGTGGTTCAAAGACTCCTTTTGTCAAGTCAGCCAGAAAGAAGCTGTGTTGTGTTAACTTTTATGTTTCCTGACCAGGCTGGAAAAGTTGAACTGATTGTTTATGATTTTCTGGAGCAATAAATTACATTTGGTATGATAAAATTACATTTTCTTCTGTGAACTTTAAACCCAGCGTGTTGTCTCTCCATCTAGCATAGGCCAGCTTGTCATAGTACACCATATACCGCTCCTTCAACTACAGTTACAGATGAGTAACCCTCATTTACAGGGACTTGGATATGGTGTATTATTCATTTATTTTGTTTATTATTTAATATAGCACACAGCTTCATTTTGATTCGAGGTGCTGTACAGTGAAAAGCTACATATCACCAATGAAATTCATAAAATAATGATATAATTACTTATCTAAAATCAATTAGAGGGGAATGCTTTTCTGAATAAAAGTATCTTCAGCTCCCTTTTGAAGGCATTTACCAACAGGGCCTCCCTAATCACATGGGGCAGTGAATTCCACAGTGTTGGTGGCACGAATGAAAATGCCTGGGAACCAGATGATTTAAGTTGTACCCTGAGATCACTAGGAGATCCTTGCCAGCTGACCAGAGGGAGCGAGATGGGTGGTAAGACTGTAGGAGGTCTTGCAGGTAACTGGGCCCAAGTCCATGCAGGGCTTTGCAGGTAAGTAACCCGACCTTCCAGGTGATCCACCACCTAACCAGGAGCTAGTGCAGAATGTGCAGGACTGGTGTAATATGACATGACCTCAAAAGGCCTGTCAAAAATCCAGCTGCCGCATTCTGCACCAGCAGTAAACAGTGAAGATCAACCCCATGTAGCCCTAGGTAGAGGGCATTGCAGTAGTCAAGCCATGAGGTCACAAAAGCGTGCACTTGTGATGTCAGATCACCTGGGGGAATCGGGTACTTAATACTAGTGATGTTTCTGAGATGGTAAAATGCACTCTGGACCATAGACGACACCTGAAATTCAAGTGTCAAACCGCAGCCCAGCACAACGCCAAGATTTCTCACCTTGACTGAGGTGAACTGTTGGGAGTCTCCGAACCTAAGTCCAGAAACTGGACCAGATTGCCCACCCACCCTCGGGAGTCCAGATTCCACCACCAGTACTTTCATTTTCTCTGGATTAGCCTCAGTCAGTTGACACTCATCCAGTCCTGGATCTCGGTGAGGCACCAATTAAATACTAGGACCGCATCCTGGAATTTGGATGCAAAAGACAGGTATAGCTGAGTATCATCAGCATAGCAATGAAAACTCAGTGCATATTGTCTTATAATGTCCCCAAGTGGCAGCATATACACTATGAACAACATGGGGGACCAAATGGAGCCCCATGGGACCCCACATGGCAGGGGCAGTGGTGTAGAGGAGAAAGTCCCCAACACAACCCTCTGCATTCTGCCAGTGAGGAAGGAGTGGAACCAGTTTAGGACCATACCATACAATGAATGTGCAGGCACTCCAAAAGCACCGCATGGACCATGGTGTCAAATGCAGTTGAAAGATTGAGGAAGACTAAGATGGGATGCTTACCTCAATCCCTTGCCACCAGGAGATCATTTAGCACCCGAACCAGGGAAGTCTCAATACTGTGTCTCCTAAATCTATCTTTTGCCACTGGAGGGGGTCATAGATGTCATGAGTTGATAAATGGGCCTCCAGCTGAAGTGCCACCACCTTCTCAATAACGTTCCTTCCCCACAAAGGGGAGATTAGAGACAGATCTGTAGTTGGCTAAGCAGTCTGGTTCTAGTGATGATTTCTTCAAATGAGGTCTCACCACTGCCTCTTTCAGGGGCTTGGGAAAGGCCCCCTTCACTAATGAACACTAGACTGTCCCAGTCAGGACTGGGCCAATGGAATCAATGCACCCTACCAGAAGGCACGATGGGCCCGGATCCAAACTACAGTGTGTAGGCTTCAACTCCTGGATAACCCTCACCACATCCATGACTACCACCCGGTCAAAGTCAACCCAGACAGGTGGAATGCCCGCAACCTCTGGCCCCCTACCACACACCCTACTAAAGGGCATCGACTGGATCCCCAATCTGATGGATGCAATCTTATCAGCGAAAAAAAGAGCAAAACTATCACACTTAAGACTGTGAAAAAGCTCCGATCGCTGAAGACAGACCAAATTACACAGTCTGTCCACAGTCCAAAAGAGATGAGCTAGTCTGTTAGCCGCTGCAGCAATCTCCTAGGACAAGAACTCTGCCTTCTTACAGGAAATTGCTGATTGATAATCTCTATAATGAGACATCAAAATAAGTCTGTCCCCATCAGATCAGGTCCTCCGCCAGCACTGCTCCAACCTTCGACCCCTCATATTCAACACCCTGAGAGTCCCATCAAACCAGGGAATCTCCGGTGTGAAGTGAGGGCCCGAACACAAGCCATTGCGATAGAGTTGAGGGCCCCAGCCACTACCCTGTTATAGGCTGAGACCAACTGTCCTGGCTCATCACAAGCACTTATCACACATGATAGGTTAAGCACCAATATAAGACCTTCCAGGGTCAAGCCCCTTAAAGTTCAGTCCTGAACCATCTCCATAAGGGAAGTTCTATTTGGGAGGGGCTTCAAACAAGAACCTCACAATGTGGTGGTCCGACCAAGTGACCTGTTCCACTATGAGGTCAGTAACCTCCAATCTCAGTGAGAAGACAAGGTCCAAGGAGTGGTTGTGTACGTGGGTTGCAGAGGTAACTACCTGTTAGGCCCAATTAATTCATCAATCCAACAAAGTCTTGTCCAAGCTGCAAGAGTTGATCGTTGATCCAGGTATTGAAGTTACCCAGAATAATCCATCTGGGCGACTCCAATACCAGCTCAACAACAAAGTCTGAAACTTCCTGATGGAATTCCTTCTCATTCCCTGGAAGACGGTAGATGAGAAGGATCCTGCAGCCTACACCTGCAACCCCTTCCACTGCCACACACTCAAAGTATCTCATTGTGCCCAATTGAACAGCTGTGAGGTTCAAGCTCAATTTAAGACAAATTGCCACCCCCCCATGATCATCTCTCGGGCAGTGAATCACTGAGAACCTGGCTGGCACTGACGATTCCAACACTGGTCCAGTGTTAGCATCCAGCTAGGTCTTGGTGATGCAAGCCAGATCCATGGTTGAAACAAGATCAGCTATAATTGCCATCTTGTTCCTAACAGATCTGGCATTGCATAACACTGACCAAGATGGATAGGTGCATTAGGCTGGCCCATTGGGTACCTGCCCACCTAAGGCAGCACCCTTGGATATGGGTACCACATACAGGGAACCCCCTTTTTTGGACCCATTTTACCCCAGGTCACCTCCTAGAGCTCACCACACCATTCCGGCCCCCCAGCCATCTCCCCCCACTATAGGCATCCCTACCCACACTGTCTCCCTCTACAGGCAATCCCCCATGTCCCACACTTTAGCAGATTCCTAGCAGTTTTCCTGGGAGGAGACGGCAAGGCACACACCTCCTAACTAGGGAGCAGGGATTGGAGAACCAAGGCCCCAAAAGCAGCATCCCAGTGTGAGTCAAGGTTGATGTGGTAATTGGAGATGAAGGTGTGTGCTGACTTCCAGGTAGCAGGCCTGTATATTTCCTGGATAGGGAAGTCCCTGGAAGCAGCCAACAAGGCAGCAGTATGTCTGGTGGAATGAGCCCTAAGCCCTACAGGAGACTCCCTACCAGCCAACCTATTGCAGAGGTCAATGCCGGACACTAGCCACCTGCCAATCATCCAGTCAGCTGCCGGTCTGACAGGTGTGGATTCAGCATAGGTGACAAACACCTGGAGAGCCTCTCCATGAACTCTACAGTCATACACTCCTTATAATAAGTGAGCGCTCACATCAGGTCCAACGTATGGAGCCTCTGCTCGGCCTTTGAAGTTGTAGTGGTGAAGTACATAGGGAGGTTGATCACCTGGTTAAGGTGGAACTCCAAGACAACCTTTGAGAGGCACTTCAGGTTGGGGCGAAGGACAACATTGTCCCTGTGGAAGACCAAATAAGGAGACTCCACCAAGAGCACCTAGAGAGCCCCGATCCTTCTGGCAGAAAAGATACTCACCAAGAAGGCAGTCTTCCATGACAGGTGAGAGACGTCACACCTGAGCATTGGTTTGAATGGCTTGCCCATGAGCATCACCAATACCAGCAATATGCCCTAAGGTGGTGGTGGCCCGCACACCAGTGGGGAAAAATGGTCCAGGCCTTGAAAAAGCACCCAGCCACTTTCTCCTGTGCCACCAACATCACACCAGCCCATGACCGGTACGCACAGATGGCTGTCAGGTGCACCTTTAAGGAGTTGACCAAAGGCCCAGCTGAGAGCTGGACCAGAGATAGCCTGCTGAAGGCTCAGAGAGGAGGCTGCATAGACTTTCTTGGCAGAATTGTCCAGTTTTTAGGACTCCTTGTTGCAGCGTATTTCAGTTTCTTGGACTCCTTGTCTAGGTGCTTATCAACATTCCCGACATTGCCCGTTCGTCGAAAAACCAAGTCAACAACCAACCCTTCAGCCAAAGGGTGGTTGGTAAACCTGGAGAGAGACCCAGTGGGGATTGCATATTTGTGTACCATGCAGGTTGACAGTGTGTGACTAGAGGCAAGGCACTGTCACAGCTCCAGAGCTGGGTAACGAATGGTCTCGGTGACGCAGAAGGCAATCCCAAGGGAATCATCCCTGTCTAAGATCTCAGTGAGGGGCTATTTAGCTTGCTTCTGGATGGGCTACAGTGGGATCTCTGTACACTCAGAGATTCAGCGGAGCAGAGCCCCAAAAGAAGTATTGCCCTGCTCCACAGAAAGATCCTTCCTGAACTGATGGTCAAATCCAGGGGTCCAGTGGGAATACATGGAGGAGCCTTCTGAGTCCAAGGACTCCTCAAACACTGGCTGAGCCACTGCATCCCCACTGATGATTTGAGGTTCATTGGTGTACAAAACAGTGACTGACAGTAAATGGGGAAGCCCAGGGGCTGAGCGCACAATCTTAAGAGTGGGACCTTCCTTGGGCTGCGGAGGCAGGGGCTCCACCCAAATGGGCAGAGAAACTGGTGTTGGCTGAGCTGGATGGTTGACTTAGGCCATGGTGGTAGTCATGGAAGCACTGGAGGCTGAAGAACAGGCTGTGGCCTAGGACCAGTGCCCAATAGGAGCTGCTGCCACATAAGCTCCTCATACCAGCACTGCAGTTTACGGTGGAGCCAATCCTCCTATGAAGAAGAGGAAGAGCAGCAGTATCGGCAGCGTCTTTTGCCCAAGGGTTGATAGCAGGATTGACGACACCATCGGGAACCGCTCGACCTCAAGTCATGAGACTGTGACCTGGTCCTCAATTGCCAGGGAAACGGACAGCGAGGAGAAGCAGCAAAAGGTGAAGAATGCCTGGGACCTCCCGAAAGGTCAGGCACCCAGGTAGGGATGTCTGGCTCAGCAAGCTGGTCTGACTCACCCTGTAAGGGGAGCAGCAGGACCAGCATCCTAGAAAGAGATGTCTCCCCTTGGTCGAACAGGTCGAAAAAAATCTTGTCCAGCTGGTCGACCCAAGTCTTGGCCAGCAAGCCCGATGGGGGCACCATGGGTCCAGTGGCCTGGATGGAGGCACTGGCCAAAACTGACAGCTCAACAAGCATTGGGCGAGCAGAAGCATGGGAACTGGAGGACCAAGAGCATGTGTAGTCCCACGACCTGCAATGGGACTTTGTACTCTTAGATTTGGAGTCCCACTTTGAAGATTTTGAAGAAGAAGTCAACCCCCAGAATGAGCCCCTTCCCGAGGGCAGGGATGGACTGACATAAGTTCCAAAATGCCCCAGTGAGTGAGACGCCAAGGCCCCCAGATACCAAGGCAGACATGGAGGAAGTCCCCTCCATGGCCTAGGCTCTCTGCCTCCTTAAAGGCAATTGCTCAGCCAAGCCCTCAGCTGTGGAAACCACCCACCAGGTGTCTTTGGAACTAAAGGGGGCACTCCATTCATCCAGATGGCCTAGGAGGAGGTGAACATAACAATCCTCCAAAGTGGAGGGATGACGTGTACGGTACAGGTCACAAGCCTGTGGGTCATGTTACTCACCGAGGCAGTACATGCTCGTGACATGGAGATCAGCGCACAACATTTTCTGGCCACAAAAGAACTGTTTGAAATTGGGACCTGACTTAGAGTCACCCGATTCCATGGTAGCACACAAAACTGAAACAAGCAATGGAATTTTAAGCCCAAAACATAATTTGGAAATTAGAGCCTACACCAGGCACACAGCAATGATGTAGGGAACCTGTCTCTTCCAGCAAAAAGGAAGATCTGACATCACAGGTTGGTGCTGAGGAGGATACCACACCTGTGGGTGGGAGAAGCCAGCTTGAAGACAATCTGGCTTGCTTTAAAGGGAAAGGAAACTGCTTGAGTGTGAATAGTATACCATATCCACATCCCTACAACCCAAACTTATGTTGATCACAGACATCTGCAGTTTTGCAGACTTTACACCACTCCAAGTCAGGGCCCCATAGGGAGGGAATTACCTGTACTTGAACTTAGGATACATAGAGACCTGAACACCTTGATAAAGGCAAACTTCCATCCACTGATGATAAAGATTCAGGGAGATACAGTAGGTGGGGGAAACTGGCTTTATCCTTTTGGGGCAAAATGTTGGCCATTTAAATGACGTTACTACCCCAGACATTATATCCCTCTCAGTGCTGCCCCTCATAGCTCCCACAGCCATTTTTAAAGCTTTGGAATGTGCAGTTACAAGATTCTATGGGAAAAGAAACTAAATGTAAAGATTAGCAGATTGTAGCTTCCCCTGTGACAGAAAAGGGGCTACCCTCCCTAACTTTCAACAATTTCATCTCAGTAAGGGAATGAGTGCCCCACTGACCCTCATGACTAGTCAAGAGTGAGAGACATCTATGTGTGCTGAGCTAGAGAGAGAACAAACACATGCAGACCAACTACACTGCACACACTGGCACAGACACCTACAGATGTACAACTGGTACACTCAGTACCTACATACCAGTGGGATATTTGGAACAAGATGCGTGAATACTATAAAGACAATATAAATGTCTCCACACAAACAACCCCTGAGGAGGAACTCACTAGTGAAAACGGGTGGGGAGTTTTCATGTGGACCATCTGGCAAAGGAAGGTGGTATGCCTCATAGGGGACATATGGGCATGTGGTAGACTCATGGATACATTCAGCCTGAAGAACAAAGCACAATGGAAGTGGTTGCAGTTGATCGGGGTTCAGTGAGGATCCAGAACTATACTCCTTAGTTCTGAGTTTGTTGAACAGGGTTGCTGAATCCAGGCATTTAATGGTACAATTCTATAAGTTCATTAAAGTGGCTTTCCTGAAACTATTTACCCTACTAGAGACTACTTGGGAGCGGTATCTGGAAACAGAGGGAAGGACAATCGGGGAAACTGTATGAGACAATGCATAAGTGAAAGTATGAGATGCCAGATCCATCCAGCTACAGTTTAAATTAGTACAAGGTGGTACCTAACACCCAGACAGTTACATGTAATGAAAGCAATACAGATAAGTGTACGCATGTTTTATGATTGAGCTCATGTTAGATCATTCAGTGGTGGTGCTGGTGGTGGTGGTGGGAGGGTGGGGATAAGTGCACCATTTTCAGAGCAGTACCTGAGGAGATCACATGCCACCCAGTGCTCTGCATACTGGTAGACACCAGCACAACGAAGATCACAGAAATATAGAAGCTGAAGGCAGAAGAGGATCCCAAGATCCATGTAGTCTGCCCATTATGGGTAACTACCCCCCATCCTTTCTGTGAAATGTTACCTTTGTGCCTGTCCCAGGCATTTTTGAACCCATTTACCATTTTGGCCTCTACCACTTCTCGGGGCAGGAAATTTCATGGGTTGACCACTCTCTCAGTGAAGAACTTAATAATAATTGCTCCTGAATCACCCACTCTTGAGCCTCATATTGTGTTTTCCAGTTCTGACACTTCTTTTCCTGAAGGAGCTCCTGTACCTCTACTTTATTTATACCCTTGATATACTTGAATGTCTCAGTCATGCCCCCCCTTTCCATCCTCTGCTCCAGGGAGTACATGTTGAGCTCCCTCAACCTATTCTCATATGCCATTTGATGCAGACCCTGAATCAATTTTGTGGCTCTCCTCTGCACCGTCTCAATCTTATTGATGGCTTTCCTAGAGTGTGGCCTCCAGAACTGCACACAGTACTTCAGGTGGGGGCACACCAGTGCCCTCTAAAGTGGCAGTAACACCTCCCTTCTGTGGCTTGTGATTCTGCTCCCTAAGCCGCCCAGCATACCACTAGCTTTTAGCGCTGCCATTTTGCACTGCTTCCCCACCTTTAAAGAGATCCACCAAGATATAACTATGAGCCCATGCATTTTATATATATATATATATATATATATATATATAGATGTGTGTGCCTTACCACCAGAGGAATCCCATATTGTACTTATTCCCGACAAGTGTTCAGTAGATAAAATGTAATTTCCTTCATAAAATCCCATATTACTGGGTCCCAAGGACTTCCCAGTCATAAATGCTGAACAGGCTCATGGACATGATGACAAGATGCCAGTGAGAGCATGGGGGCACACTTCATTATACTTAATGGGTGGTGACTTTTCAATCTGTTTTTACTAATATAATGGCCACTTGGCAATGAAACATGGGCACCAGTCAACTAACAAGGGCCTTGTTAGTTGACTGGTGCCCACGTATCATTGCCGCGGCCATTATATTAGTAAAAACAGACTGAAAAGTCACCGCCTATTGAGTATATACTGAGCATACCCCCACACTCTCACTGGCATCTTGTCATCACATCTGTGAGCGTGGGGGCGGAGCGTGGGTGGCACTTATGACTGGGAAGTCCTTGGGACCCGACATACAGAATTTTACAAAGGAAATTACATTTTATCTACTAAACACTTTTCAGGGATATGCACAATATTAGGTTCCTTTAGCAGCAAGGCATCCATATATATGGTGCAGGGGCTCATTATGGTGAGTCTCTTTAAGTTATCTGATATAATGACTCCTAGGTCTTGCTCCTGGTTGGTGCATGCCAGCTGCTCCCATCCCAGGTAGTATCCCACCTTGGGGTTTCCCTTGCCTAAGTGCATGACCTTGCACTTTCTGGCGTTGAACTTCAACTGCCAGTTGTCTGATCACTCCTTGAGTTTCCTCAGGTCTGAGTCCATGCTCCAGTGGTGGAGCCAGGTTTGGGAGTATTTGGGAGCTGGGGGGGCATTCAGTCAGTCATGGGCTCCACGATGTTCAGTAAACAGTGTATAAAGATAGTCGTGGGGCACCACTACTCACAGTGGAGCAGCCAGGAGGGGCGACTGCCCCCCCCAGCCCCCCTCTAGCTCTGCCACTGCCATGCTCTTGACTCCTTCTGGGGTGTCCACTCTGTTGCAGATCTTGGTGTCATCTGCAAACAGACACACCTTCCCTTCTAATCCATTGCTGATGTTGGCAATGAACACATTGTAAAGTAGGGGCCCCAGCACCGACCCCTGATGCACTCCACTAGTCACTTCTCTGTCCATCGATACTACTCCATTTACCTGTACTTGTGTTTGTCCCTCAGCCAGGTGCTTACCCAACCCACTACTTCCTTACCTATGCTGATGTAGTACAGTTTCTTTTCCAGACTTCTGTGTGGAACTGAGTCAAAGTCCTTACTAAAGTCCAGCTAGACCACATCTAGTGCTCCCCCTTGGTCCACTGCCTTCATTATCCAGTCAAAAAAAGTCAACCAGGTTTGTCTGGCATGACCTTCCAGCCATGAAACCGTGCTGTTTTGGGTCCTGTTGCCCATTGGATTACAGATGTACTACTATTCTTTGCTCGAGTAGTGTCTCCATCAGTTTTCTTACCACTGATGTGAGGCTCACTTGACGGTAATTTTCAGCCTTCTCCCTGCTCCCTGATTTGTGAGGTGGGACCACTGTCACCCTCTTCCAGTCTTCAGGCACTGTCCCACTTTCCAGTGATTTGGCAACCAGCTCCACTAGGGGCACTGCTATCACACTCCCCAGTTCCTTGAAAACTCTTGGGTGAATCTCATCTGACCCCATGGCCTTGTCCACCTTAATTTATTTAGGGCTTCTGTGAAGGGGCTCGGGTCTACCCCTAGTCCTTGGGTGCAACTGCTTGCAGGTTTGGGCCATCCCTTGCTTTCTCCCTAGTGAACATGGAACAGAAATATTTATTTAGACTTCTGCCTTCTCACTGTCCTTCTCTACTAGTCCCCCTCCCAAAACTGCTAGTCTAACTATTTCTCCATTAGTCTTTCTCCTTTTTCTTATTTACCTAAAAAAAGTTTTGTCTCCCCCTCTTACACCCTGAGCTATCATTATCTTGGTGTGATCTTTAGCTTTTCTTATAACTTTTCCCACTTCTCTCTGTGCAACTATGTATGTTTCCCTGTCTTCATCCTGGTTTGATGCCTTATATGCCTTTTCTTTTCTCCCTTACTATATTAGTCACCTCTTTGGAGAACCAGAGGGGTTTCCTTCTCTTATTTGACTTGCTGATCCTCCTAGCACACTGCTCAGTTACCTCCTTAATAGCTCCCATGAGGTTTTCTCACATTTCCTCCACCCCGCCCCCACCATGTGCCTGAGTTTCTCTGCTAGGCTGGTTCTCATTTTGGAAAAGTCTGCCTTTCTGAAATTCAAAACTCTGATCTTGGAATGGCTGGTATCCATAGTTGTGTTGATATGGAAACTGACCATACAATGGTTGCTGTTGCCAAGATGGCACCCTACTTCAACCCTTTTTACCCTGTCACTGTTGGTCAGAACCAAGTGCAAGACAGTTCCACCTCTAGTTGGTCAATCAACAAGTTGCTTCAGCCCTGCCCCCGTAGGGCCATTACAAATTCCCTGCCTCTTGTTGTCGATGCTGTCTGAGAACCCCAGTTAATGTCTGGTAAGTTAAAGTCCCCTACTATAATTGCCCCATCCTTGTCAACCATTTTATGTATCATCACCAATGTTTCTCTGTCCCCATCTTCCCCTGTGATGGGGGCCTGTAGATAACTCCTAACCTCATGGCTACTCCATTCCCCACCTCAGTGTTACCCACAGTGCCTCAGTGTCACCTAGGTTCCCCTGGATTTCTGTGGTTTTGATTTCCTCTTGGATGTACAATGCTAGCCCCTCCATTTTTCCCCTTTCTGTCCCTCCTGTACATGTTGAATCTAGGAATGGCCATGTCCCATCCATGGCTTCCTGTGAACCAAGTTTCCATCACAGCCACTAAGTCTAATCCATCCTCTGCTATAGTGGCGATGAGGATGGGGATTTTTTTGATTTTTTGAATTCGCTTTTTGTTGATAACATTTATTTATTCTGCTGCTTTTTAATTGTTTTATATATGTATTTATTATTGATGTATGTTTGTTACATTTGTTATGTATTTGCGGTTTAACATTTTGAAAAACGCCTATATAAATAAATATTGATTTGATTTGAATTTGGTAGCCAGGCTTCTAGCTTTAGTTACTATTCCTTCCTTGGCTCCAGATCATTGAGATTACCTCTTTCCTGTAATGCTTCTGCCTTCCTTGGAGTAGTTTTCTTTTTCTCCTTCCCTTTGTCCATAGCGTACTCTATGTTCCTAATGCGTTTGAAACATCTTTGTGGGATTTTGCAATTTGTGTCACATGTGCTGCTTGTGATGCAGTGTCCTGGCTCTGACAGAGTAACCTTTGACAGGGGAGGGGCATCTGCTAGCCCATATGACATGATGGGTGCAGGTGCCCCTTCCCTACCTATTAGTTTAAATGGCTGATGAAGACATCAAATGTTTGACCAAGAACTCATGTCCCCTCCTTTGTGAGGTGCAGGCCATTGAATCTAAAGAACTCCCTTTCCCAGAACATCTGCCAGTTCCCAATGTAGCCATGCCCTTTTTCCTGACACCAATTTTTAAGGCAGGTATTAAACTCACTGATGTTCTTCTCTCTGATTTTTTGCCTGTTGGTTCCCTTTCCTCGCACAGGCAGAATCGCTGAGAAGGAGACACCAGATGAAAAAGAAGCTAGTTTTCCTCCTAGTTTTTAAATATTTTGCTTAGTTTCTTCCACAGATTGACTAGGTAGGTCATTTGTACTGATATGGATCAGAACGTGCATGTCTCACTTGGCATTTCACACAATTTCCTTGATGCAGTTTGTGTCCCTCCATGCCAATGTCCCTGGGAGGCATCTGACCATAATCTCTGATGGGCTGCTTTGGTGGATGCAAGACTCTACTGCATGAATAACAGTGTCTGCTATTATTAGTACACACTTTTTGTTGTGTTTAGTGATTTTTGTTATGGTTTGACCCTCTATGTGTTACATGAGGGTCCCCTCTCCTGGCTTGTTTACCCTGAACGGAGGAAGAGATGACAGTGGAGAGAACCTATTTAACAAGTGGACCGGTGTTGGAGTCACTCTGGGCATGCTATTTGGTTGAGCTTTCCGATTTCCCACCAACTGCCAGCTCCCTGGTCTGCTGGTCCTCTGGAGGAGTGGCACTTGTGAGTGGTGTTTAAAGGTGAAATATATTGAAGTGTTGTTCTGTGTTGCCCGGTCGAGCTGAATCCTGAGGTAGTTTATCTTGGCCCATGCCACATGGAGCTGAGTACAGTATGTAGGTAATTGAGGGCAGAGCATGTATGAAAATGCCCCATTTACAATGCATAATCTCTGGTGACTAGGGTCCTGCAGTACCTGCAGTGTATGATGTCCATATTCCCAAAAAGTTGTGCCAGATGAAAAAATAAGACCTGCTCTATACTGTGAATGGATGATGCAGAAGGTAAATCCCTCCTGAGAGGGATGGGAAAATACAAAATTTCTGACCTGTACTAAGGATGGAAACACAAGGAAAGGTTATTTTTTTCTTATCTAGTTCTTTCTCCCATCACTAGAGAGGAAGTGCAGATGAAAATAGTGTCCTGTGTATGAAGAAGCCACCAGTAACATATATATATATATATATATATATATATATATATATATATATATATACATACTTTTTACTGTTCCTAGGAAGGAAGAGAGGATGAGTGGATGGAAATAGAAGGTCATGTGTAAGAGAAAAACATTTTTTTTGACTGTGAGCTATTTAGTACCACCTCCTCCTGTGGTATGAGCGATAGAATGGCATGGCACCAAATCTATGAAAGGAGAGATGAGCCTGGGGTGGGTTGGAGGTGGGTGGGCAGGCCTAAGTACCTCCCCTGCAGAAACAATCGGGTTAGCAGAATGCCAGGTAGGAATACATTTTGATTCTGTCTGGAGTGCCTTTAGACACTTGTATCCCTGCTCCCTGTATGCAGAAAGAAGCAGCAGACCAAGCAACCCTTGATGATAAATCAAACTGCTTGGTCAGATACTGCAGTCGCCGAAAGTAAAATCAGCTCTGAGATGGGATGAGCTAACCACCTTTGCTCTACTGCCTCTGAGATGCCATCAGTGTGATGCTTGCTAGCTGACCACTGCACGGCAGTTTCTAAGATGACTACCCTGGTATAGCATGCCTGTGATTCTAGCTCACACCTAACCCTGATTCTTCAGGCCTGTGGTGTTTGGCAGGAAGTGCAAGGAGGTGGGACAATGTAGAGATGAAGTGTGGATGAACATAAATAGAAGGTCCTGTGCAAGAGCTGTTATTTAGCGCCTCCTCCTGCTGTATTGCAGGGTGTGGATGATAGAACTGGAAGGTCCTGTGCAATAGAGAAATACTATGTAGTTCTTCCTATATTTGGTAGGAAATCCTATGCTGGAAGAGTGGCCAAAAGAACTAGACGGTCCTGTGCAAAAGAGGAATGCCATATAGTTCTTCCTATGTTTGGGTGGAAATGTAGATGAAATGTAATAGAGGTCCTGTGCAAAAGACAATAGGAAACAGTATGTAGTGCCTCTTCCTGTATCTCTACAGGAAATGGGAGGCTTAGATTAGCTACAAATATGAATGACCCAGGGAGGGTGGGATTTGGGAGGGAGGGTGGGAGTTTCGGTGTGCTCCTGGATAATGAGAAAAACAATCAGTGAGAAACCACATAAATTAGTTAAAGAGCAAAGTTCCCAAGTACAGTGGTAAAAGGGCAGGTTCTACTAACTACAGCAGGCCCCTTTCCTGGCTACTAAGAATTACAGAACAATAAACAAAAACAGAACACAAAAAACCCTAATCCAAAACCCTTCTGCTTATTCAGTTACACAAACCCTGCAAGTCTGAAATGAACTAAATCACCTCTGCTATGTAGTTCTTGTCAGCACTTCTTAACTGAACCCACAGCCATGTTCCCTTTTAAGCTCTTCTCCTGCAAGTCTGCTTCAACCCCTCCTCCAAACATACACCTGCTTCACAGGTTGTAACTGTCCTGCCCCAGCAACAAGATACTGCCAAATGGTCTGCTAACTGCAGCAGTCCCCTTTCCTGGATACTAAGAATTACAGAACAGTAAACAAAAACAGAACACAAAAAAACCTAATCCAAAGCTCTTCTGCTTATTCACTCACACAAACCCTGCAAGTTTGAAATGAAATAAAATAGATCACCTCTGCTGTGTAGTTCTTGTCAGCTCTTCTTAGAAATTGAGAACTTAATAAAACAGATTTGTAATGCTATGGTAGTGGCCAAAAACTCTCAGCACAGGGATGGAAGGACCACCTATGATCACCCAGAGGGATGGCTAGAAACATTTAATAAAATTGCTAAACTAGTAAGATGACCAGCTTAATACATGAAAGAGGGGGGCATTCAAATGAATCTGGGCCACATTCTGGGATTATGAAGCCCTTGAGACATAACGGAAATGAAGATTCCCTCAGGAGATGGGCCACTCTAAGGAACAGACACACAATATCCAAAAAGGACCATTTTGAAGTAATAGGGCTTATTAGCTTTTGTTTATAAAGTTATTTTACTGTAATATGAGTTATAACATATAGAATAATGGGGCTGTGTGTTTAAGGAGACTTTTACACACATTCGAGATGCTGGATGCTACATAGACCCCAAGAGCAAAGCTCAAGGGATATGCTAAAGCATCAGACTCCAAGGTTGCATGCAAAATTCGAGTTTTACACACAACCCCAATTTTTTATACAATTGCTGGATATTGTTTTTTTTTGCCACAGAAATTATATAAAATAACGGGACGTCTCTGTCTGGCCAGGTTTCAGCAGTGTCTGCAGTCAGACACAACTGCTGAAAGAAGTTTACATTTGTTCCCCCAATTTTTAAGTAGCTCCCTTGTAGCATTTTTAGCCAGGTGGATGTTTCTTAATAAATTTACTGCCGAGTTGGAAAGACGGTGTAGTCTCCGGCAGTAAGCCAAGGCATCCAATGATGAGGGAGGGAAGAGTGGCGGCTGGCACGTGCACAGGATCGGGAAAATCCAACGCATTTTCGCTGTTATAAACACTCCTTTATAATGACAAATTATGAATGGGGTTCCCTTAGGGAAAAAACAATAGCAGTTATTATTGTTAAGTTACATACTTTTTTGACAGACATATCTTAGATGAAAGTAGTCAACATGAGTAAGAAAGGGGGACGTGAATGCAGGCTGCAGGTATGACAAAGAAATGTATGGGGAACATTATAAAATTATAACAACAAATAAATTATTGCAATATATGTGTCCTTGATTTGGGTGCTTTTTCTAATTGGTTTTGATTTAAAATTATAACAGAAGATATTAAACTGCATCTGTCTTAACTCAAATGCAGTAATGCATTTAAATTTGAACTATGACTGACTGTTGTAAAATGAAAATGCTCAATAAACTTAAAATAAAAAAAAATAAAACTGGTGTGGATTAAAAAGGAAGCAAGGAAGGTGATGAGAGAGAAAGGTAAAGCATTTAAAGACACATGGAATGTCAAAATGATGAGGACAGAGAATTCTACCACATAAGATCAAGGGGAGTTAGTTGGTTAGTAACAGAAGCGACATGGGACTAGCGAGAAGGGGTGAAGAAAGGTAAGAATGTATTCTTCTGATACCATTTATGTGAGAAGCACAAGACTACAAAATAAATACTTAGGCTTAGACAAGATGGGGGTGAGAGAAAGAGGAAAAGGGTAAGCAGACATACTGAACCAACACTTGTGTTCAGTATTTAGAATCAAAGAGGAGGTCCACTGCTGGTCTGTGCAATGGGAAAGAAGAGGAATACACTCCAGCAGCATTCCCATCTCTGAAAAATAGGTTCTAGAAGGAATAAAAGTGCTAAAGTTAGATAAATCTATGGGAACTGGCAGAATGCATCCAAGAGCACTGAGGTAGGAGTCACAGGTACTTGTAGTACTGCTAGCTGATATCTTCAACCACTCTCTAAACACAGCGGTAATACTCAGAGGCTGGAGGACAGCTGCTGTGGTGCCCCTGCAGAAAAGCAGCAGCAGAGATAATCCAGAAAACCAGACCAGTCAGCCTGATTTCTACAGTGGGAAAATTACTTGAAAATATCCTTAAGTAAATGCTGGTAGCATTCCTTGAAAAAAATAATCTCCAGGATAACTGGTAACATACAGGTATGTAGGTAGGTAGGTTATATTAGACCACCAGATTGAACTTTTGTGTAGGTGACTAGGGCAGCCAACAAAGGACAGGTGGTTGATATACTACTGCTGGACTTTAGTAAGGTCTTTGTTTCAGTCCCTCACAGGAGGCTAGACATGAAATTAAGAGATCTTAAGTGGATGAAAGAGTAACACTATGGGTAGAAAGCTGTCTGAAGGGATACACACAAGGTGGGTATTAATGAGGAATTCTCAGAGGTAACGAAAGTGACTAGTGGAGTACTACAGGGTTCAGTCCTGAGTTCCACCTTCTTTAATAATTTCACTTGAAGCATAGGGGTAGAAATTCAAGGAAAGATCTCCCTGTCATAGATAACACAAAGACCTACAGTAGAGAGCACAATAAGAAAGGGTCAGAATAATGAAGGGTTAGAAAAGTTAGAAAAATAATCCAGGATATGGCAGCTGAAATGAAAGCCAAAACATGCAAGATGATGCATATCAGGAACAAAAATCCAAAAAGACAATATCATATAGGTGGTGTGGAAGTGGAGAGGACAATGGAGGAACGTGACCTGGGTATGCTTGTCTCAAAAAGCCTGAAAGTGTCTGCTCAGTGTAACAAAGCAGTTAGTAAAGTTAACAAGATGCTAGTGTGTGTAGGAAGAGGAATCCTCATCAGAAAAAGGGAGATCTTTGGTTCATGCACACTTGGAGTACTGTGCAAGATTCAGGAGCACATATCTTCTGAAGGACTGTGAAAGAGTGGAGGCAGTACAGAGGAGGGCAACCAAAATAATCAAAAGGTTATGGGAGAACTTATATGAGGAAAGGCTGAGAGACCTCAATATGTATACTTTGGAAATAAGGATGGAAAGTAGGTATATGATAGAAACATATAAGTATCTCTTTATGAGATTAATAGGGTAAAAGGGAATGAATATTTTGCTGTAAATGTTAACACAAGTGTTAACATGCACACAAGAGAGAATCCACTAAAGTTCGCTGGAGCTACTGTAAATTCAGGAAGACTGTCCAAAAAAAAAAGGTTACTCACCTGTAACAGTAGTTCTAGAAGTGGTATATGGTGTACATCCACACTTCTGGTAGTATCCTTTCCCCATAAGACTCTGGCTGGAAGGTCTTCATGTTGGCTCCTCCCACCCACTTGGGTGGTAACTCCCTTGCACTGCCCCATGATATCAGTTCTTACCCACTGGAAGCAAGATACAGTGCATCACTTGCCAGGGGAAATCGGTGGGTTGTGTAGATGTACATCATATACCACTCCTAGAACTACTGTTACAGGTGAGTAACCTGTTTTTCTAAAGATGTGGATATGGTGTACTGTCTACACTTCTGGCATATTCCTAGCGGTTCTCTGGGAGGAGGGGGCAAAGTGCACACCCCCTCTTTAGGGAAGAGAGATTGGAGAACCGAGGATCCAAACCAGCATCCTGGCATGACTCAAGGTTGATGTGGCAATGGAGATGAAGGTGTGTGCTGACTTCCAGGTAGCATCCCTGTAGATCTCCTGGATAGGGATATCCCCGGAAGCAGCCACTGAGGCAGCAGTATATTCTGGTGGAATAAGCCCTTAATCCTATGGGAGGCTCCCAACCAGCCAACCTATAGCAGAGGTCGATGCAGGATACAATCTACGTGTCAATTGTCTTCATGCTGCTGGTCTGCCAGGTGCGGCTTCAGCATAGGTGACAAATAGCTGGCAAACCGCTCCCTGCACTCCAGCCGTGCACTCCTTATAGGAGGCAAGCGCTCACCTCTGGTCCAGAGTATGGCGCCTGTGCTTGGCCTCCTGGGTGTAGTTGGTGAAGCACACTGGGAAATTCATCATCTGATTAAAGTGAAACTCTGACAGACTCTTCAGGAGGACAACGGGTTGGGGCAAAGGACAACCCTGTCCCTGTGGAAGACCAGGTAAGAAGACTCCACTGACAGTGCCTGGAGCTCACTGATCCTTCTCGCGGATGTGGTGACCACTAAGAAGGGAGTCATCCACAACAGGTGTGACATCTCACACCAGTGCATTGGTTTGAATGGCTTGCCCATGAGCTTTCCCAACACCAGCAACATGTCCCAAGGTGGTGGTGGTTCACTCACCAGAGAGGAAATGTGGGCAAGGCCCTTAAAAAAGCACCAGACCACATTCAAAAAAGCACCAGACCACCTTCTCCTATGCCACTAATGGCATACCTGCCCTCTTTCGATATGCCAAGATGGTTGCCATGCACTTCTTAAGGGTCATTGACTGAAGGCCCAACTGGGAGAGGGACCAAAAAGTAATCAAGAATGCTAGCTATTTGGCAAGATAAGGTGTCAAGCCCCTTGCCCTGGCATCAAATGGAGAAACTCTTCCATTTGAAGGCATAGCATTTTCAGGTCAGCTCCTTGGGGTGGGCAGAATGAGAAGAGATCCGGATAAATTAGCAAAATGGTCGAAAGAGTGGTAACTGGGGTTTAGCGCAAAGAAATGCAAGATCATGCACATAGGGAAGAGAAACTCTGAAGCCACCTATAGGCTGGGAGGGGAGTTGCTGGCAGTCACAAGGGAAGAAAGAGACTTGAGCATCATCATCACTGGTTACCTGAAATCATCCAAGCAGACCACTAGAGCAGTAGGTAAGACTAGGGGAATGTTGGAGTGTATTAGTAGGGGTCTCACAAGTCGTAAGAGGGCAGTAATAATCCCTCTTTACAAGACACTGGTTAGACCCCATCTAGATTACTGCATGCAGTACTGGAGGCCACACCTTCACAAGGACATTAACCAAATTGAGGCAGTCCAGAAAAGGGCAACCAAAATGGTGCAGGGACTGCATCAGAAAACATATGAGGACAGATTAAGAGAGCTCAATATGTATACCCTAGAGCAAAGGAGGGAGAGAGGTGGTATGATTGAAACATTCAAACACCTTAAGGGCATTAACAAGGTGAAATAGTCGAACATGTTTCAGTATAAGAAAAATAGCAGGACAAGAGGACATAGCATGAGATTAGAGGGAGGCTGATTAAGGGGTAATGTGAGGAAGTTCTTTTTCCCATAAAGGGTAGTGGATGCATGGAACGGCCTACCTCAGGAAGTGGTGACTATGAATACAGTACAGGGCTTCAAACAGGCATGGGATAGGCATAAGGGAGCAATACAGATGAGTTTGAATAGATAGGCCATTGACAGAGCAAAGGCCTATGGCACATTCATAAGGTAGAAAAAGAAATGGGCAGAATGGATGGGCCTTGGGATATTTATCTGCTGTCAACTTCTATGTTTCTATGTTCTATGTTCCAAGAAACCTTAACCACATTGAGGACATCATCAGAGAGACCCAAACCTGGAACTCTAGCTGCTCAGGAACTAGGCTGTCAGGTGCAGGGATTGAAGGTCCAGATGGAATACCTTCCTCTGTTTACATGAGAGCAGATCCGTGTGTAAAGACAGACACCACAGGAGCCTGCAGATGAGGCTGAGGAGATTGGGGTACCAGAACTGGTGGGGTCAGTCAAAAGCCGCCAGGATCATCTGTGCCTTGTCCCTCTTTGCTTTGAGCAGCAGTTTGTGGATCAGCAGAAAAGGAGGAAAGATAGCCATGAGGTCCAGGTTCCAGGGCCTCGAGAAGGAATCCCCCCCTGCAGTGTTCCCTGGTGAGGGGGATGGACACATACAGCCTCAGCTTTGCATTGTGTGCACTACCTCCTGATGGAGAGACAACTCATGAGAAGTGTCGCCCAAACCTTTGAGATCACCCACTAGCTGACTGGACATGCCAGCCACATGGATGACCAGGAGAGTGTCATTCAGGCTGAGTATGAGGGTAAACGGGCTCAACAGCTCAAGAAGCTACGACTAGCAGCATACTTTATTAAATTAAAAAAGACTTGCACCCCCCCCAGTGCATGCACATCAACGTTTCACGCCGTCCCAGCGCTTTTTCAAGACGTCTTGAAAAAGCGCCAGGGTGGCATGAAACGTTGATGTGTGTGCACTGGGGGGGGGCACAAGACTTTTATAATTTAATAAAGTATGCTGCTATTTATAGCATCTTGAGCTGTTGAGCCCGTTTGTTCATTTGCTGGCATTTCCTATTTGAGCTTGGCTCCAGCACGTGTCTTCTGAGCTGTGTTCTTTTTGCTGTACTGAGTATGAGGCTCCAGATGCAGAAAGCATCCCTACACAGAATAAGGGAGTGCATCCTGCCCTGTTTGTTGAGGTAGTATATGGTCATGGTGTTGTCTGTCTGACTTGAACAACCTGACCTCGAATGTGTGTGGTGCACAGGCTGTCAGCACCAGCCAAACTGCCCAAAGCTCCAGCAGGTTGATATGGCATCGGGACTCCTTGGGGGTCCAGAGTCCATGGACGCTTTGCTGTCCCAGGTGAGCACCCCAGACCATCCGGGAAGCATCAGTCATGATGGTGACCATTGTCTCCTGGCAGACAAATGGGATTCTTTCCTGCAGATATTCTGGAAGTAACCACCACTGGAGGGCATCCCACATCAGCTGGGTCACAGTGACTGGCTGGTCAAAGTGACTATTGCATATTGATGGGTGAGCTCCCACTGCAGAGAGTGCATTCTCCACTGGGTCCAATGGACCATGCTGGTACATGCCGCCATGAATCCCAGGAGGCACAGGAAATCAAACTGCCCAACCTGAAATGATAGGGCAAAAGAGGAAGGAACCTCCACCCAGTCCTCAGGGAGTCAAGCTCTGGCTCTGCAAGAGTTGAGCTCTGCCCTGATGAAGTGTATTACCTGCAAAGATGTAAGCTCTGATTTGGCCTCATTTACCAGCAGGCCAAGGGACAAGCAGGTCTGGAGGGCCAGTTCCCTGGACCGCACCACCTCCTCCCTGGAGGGACCTGCTATCAGCCAGTCATCCAGTTAGGGATACACCTGAATCCCTCGACATCTCAGGTAGCCTGCCACCACTGCAATGCACTTGGTTAATACCCTAGAAGCCGAGGAGAGGCCAATGGGCATGGCCTGGAATTTGTAGACAGAACTGAAGTAACTGGTGGTAGAATGGATGGATGGGAACATGGAAGAATGCATCCCAAAGCTCTACAGAGCAGAACCACATGTTTTGCTCCAGGGATGGAATGATCCAAGAAAAACTGACCATCCTAAAGGTGTGCAACCGAAGGAATTTGTTCAGGTCATGCAGATCTAAGATGGGGTGCCAGCCCTCTGTCTGCCTCAGAACCAGGAAGCACTTGGAAACAAACTCTGGGCTTGCTGGAGAGTCCAGGACTTGAGCCACAACCTCCTTCTGGAAGAGCTGGGAAATGTGTTCCTGAAGGGCTAACAGCATGTGAATGGGCACCATGTCCTCCCGTGGGGTGTGAGCTCGGCATGGAGGGCAAGCCTAGAATTCCAGTGGCAGACTTTGACCAACCACTTCGAGGCCCACCTGTCTGTGGTGACAGTGGACCAGGAGGAAAGCAAGTGCTGGAGCCGGCCCACCATGGGAGGACCCAGGGGAGACAGGATGGGCATGGGGAGACACCCCCCAGCCCATCACTGGGCAGGCTTGGAGGTGGAGGAGGCACCAGCTGAGGATGTAGTGGGACCTCAACCACTTGGTTTTTGGATGACTAAAACAACAGACTTCAGTTGAAGGTGCCAAGCCTGGGCCTGCTCCTCAGCTGGGGGCTGGGATGGCTTGGCTGCAGGGCAGAGAAGGGCCAGAACTTCGTCCTCTGAAGCTTGGAGCCCTTGGGATCCCTCTGGGCAGAGGTGGCACTGGACTTCTCAATCTGAGTGAGGTGTCCTTCCACCCCCGGCCCGAGCAAGTCAGTGCCCAAGAAGAGGACATCTGCCAACTTGTGCTGAGTGTCTGCCATGAAAGTAGAAATCTGCAATCAAGCCTTGTGGTGCATGGCCACCGCGGCGGCCACATACTGGGCACAGGAATCACTGATGGCCATCTGGAGCTGCTGTTTAGCCACTGCTCGGTCCTGGTCCCTTACTTGCTTGATCGTGGTCTGTAAGTCATCCAGGAGCCAAAGAAGCACCTCATCAAGAGTGCCAAGTAAGGCATGAGTGAAATGGGCCATCAAAAGGGCTGATCTCGCTTACCGAATTTGACATCCTACTGCAAAATCTGATTCACTTAAAACTTTTGCTTAATGCTAAGAAGACAAAAGTTATGTTTCTCTCTCCACATACTAAAACACCACCCACCACCCTCTCACCAACCAACTTTTTGCAGCTCATGACAACCTTAGGGAACCTCTGGAAATTGTAGACAAATTTAAATACTTAGGGTTTTGGATTGAGTGCAAACTTTCATTGACTTTACACGTCGACAAACTTGCAAAACAATTAAGACAAAGATTAGGACTGTTCTGCATTACACATCTACTAACTCAGGATGGAAAACTAAGACTGGTTCAGATGACATTTCTCCCTCTCCTTGATTATGCAGACTTCCTTTATCGTCATAGTTCCAATACTGCACTAGCAAAATGGGACACGCTGTATCATGGAGCGCTTAGGTTAATCATAAATGCCCCCTATAACACCCATCACTGCTCCCTTTATGCGATTACATGCTGGACTTCTTTGGTTACTAGGAAGTCACAAACACCTCCTTCTGGGCATATAGAGCCATCACTAATAAACTTCCCTCTTACATTGCTGTATTTTTCAAATGTATTCCCTGTGCATACCCTCTTAGAAGACATGCTTACATTACGTTTGATGTTCCTAGGATAAGGTCCTGATTTGGCCCATCATACTTTAGTCATTCCCTTCCTTCCTTATGGAACGCACTTCAAAACTCCCTAAAACTGGCTCTCTTGTTGGTATACTCCCTTTTAAGTCTCTTCTACAATGATTCCTGAGGAATGACTGTCACTGCTACTCCTAAAAAGGTTTTAGACATAATGAGAAAACCATACAGTATTTACCATCTTTAAGCACTTGCCAAATCTCTCTCCTAACCCCCTCATCTTACTATGATTTACCTGCCCATACCTTTTACCTTATTTCCTTTCCAATTTCAAACCTTTTATATATATTATTGCATCTTAATTAGAGTGTAACATGCAAAATTGACTTGATGTTAGAGTTTGTGTTTTCTTGGTATAGTGCTTTGCTGTACATTTGTACTTGTATTGTTAATTATCATTGACTCTTTTGTTATGTCCATCCAGGACCACCTTGCAAGTTAATTTTTTCAATGGTGTCTTCCCTGATAAAGTAAAAATTTAATTGAATTAAACTGAATTGAGAGAAGAGGCCACATAGACCTTTTTGGCCATGTGATCAAATTTTTTTGATTCTTTGTTGGGAGGTTTATTCACACCCCCAACTACCGCCAGTACGCTGAAAGATTGAGTCAGCCACCAAACCCTCAGTTGAGGGATGTTTGGTGAAACACGACAGGGGAACCCATAGGGCTTGCATACATTTGGGCCATACAAGCCAACAGAACAAGGAAGGAGGCATGGTGCTGCCAAAGCTCCAGAGCAGGACCAAGAATGGCCTTGGTGACTGGTAAGATGACCCATTGGAGTCACCTCAGTCAAGAAGTTCAGTTAAGGGCTAGTTTGACTGTTTTTGGATGGGTTCCACCTGAATCCTAGTAGATTCCAAAATGAGATGGAGCAAGCCCCTAAAGGAAGTGGGACTGTGTTCCATAGACAAATCCTCCCCTGATTGCACGTCCACTGGACAAGAATGCAGAGAGGAGTTCTCAGACTCTGAGGATTCATCGAAAAGTAGTCAACCTCCCAAATCCCCACGGATTCTGAGGGGTCTACAAGGGATAAGAGTTACTGACAGTGAACAAGGAAGCCCAGAAGCAGTACAGGCATCCTTATGAGGGGGATCATTCTTTGGCTGCTCAGGTGGCAGCTCCACCCTGAAGGGGTGGAGGCTGGGACAGGCCGAGCCAGGACAGGCTGGGGCCTTGGTGGCAGCACCCATGGAAGAGCTGGGGTGGGGGCCAGAATCAGCTTAACTCCAGGTAGCATGAGCTGCTGCCACATAAGCTCTTCGTAGTGCTGACGCATCTTGCATCGGAGCCTCTCCTCACTCAAGGAGGAAGAAGTGGAAAAATAGCAACGGCAGTGCTTGCCCAAGTGTCGAGAGCGAGAGTGCCGATGCTGGCATGGACCGCTCAACTCTGGGCTACTGGATTTTGACCTCAACTGCCAGGGAACTTGACATTGAAAAAGAGAGAGAGCCAGCAAAAGTTGAGACTCCTCCAAGGGAATGGGATCCCTAAGATTCAGGAGTGGATCAGGAAGCTGGTCTGCCCTCCCTGGGAGGTACTAGGTAGGATTGGAGTCCTAGAGAGGGAAGTATCCTCCTTGTCTTGTGACAACGTGTCGACTGGCTCAAGAAAAATCTAGACTGGTTGGTCAATGCATGTCTTGGATGATGGGGAGACTGTGGAGCCATTGGCCTGGACCAAAGTGTTGACAGTAGTCAAACCCTCCAAGAAAGTGTGGGAATCCAAGGCCTGAGAGTGCTCACAATCCCACAATCTTTGATGAGACCATTTTTAGTCTCATTTTTAGAAGATTTAGAGGATTTTGTGTCCTTAGAGGGACCCTGCCTAAGAGTGGGCAGGAACTGGCACAAAACCTGAAATGCCCCCATAAAGGTGGCACCAAAGGAAAGCAGCACAAAAGCTGAAGCTGAAGAGGCATGCTCTACAGCCTGAGTTGTCATCTCCTCGAAGGCCACAAGTTGTTCTTGGTCCCCATAGTCACAGAGACCACCTAGCAGGCATTCTTTGAGTGAACGGGAGGGTCCTATTCATCTGGGTGCCCGAGAAGAAGTCGAGCATGCTGGTCCTCCAAAGTACGTGGATGCAAAGTGCAACAAAGGTCACAACCCTGGGGATCGTGATCATGGCCTAGGCAGTAGACACGCAAGGTGTGCGAGTCCATCTGGGACATCTTCTGCCCGAAGTCACATTTGTTGAAACTGGGTGCTGACTTTGAGTCATCTATACAGACAAGAGTTTTGAACAAATTAAAAAAAATAACTTGAAGACATTTGATTTTTGTATTTTTGAAATGAAGGGCCTGCTCAATGCAGAGCGATAAGGAGGGAACCTTCTTCTTCCAGCATAAAGGAAGATCTGGCACCCTGAGGTGGTGCCAAGGGAGTTACCACCCAGGTGGGTGGGAGGACGCAGCTTGAAGACCTTCTGGCTGGATTCTTACAAGGAAAGGATACTGCCAGAAGTGTTGATGTACACCAAATCCATGTCCCTAGAAATATTTTTTCATTAAAAAAAAAAAGAATGGTGGTAAGGTGGAATAAACTGCTGAAAGAGGTGGTATGTGTGAAAACATTAGGAGAATTCAAACTGCATTGGGACAGGTACAGAAGCCTCATAAGATCAGTAAATAACCAGAATGCTGTTTGAGACAAGGTGATGAATGGGCAGTATGGCCCTCACTCAAGTACTAGGCAGGACTGGATGGGCCAATGGACCATTTTCTGTTGTCACATTTTGTTTCTATGATTTGTTATGGCTGATCCTGGGCTGGATTTTCAAAGGGCCAGGCACTGACACAGCTACTATATGTTCTAGCACCCCCCCCCCGTCCTCACTACATCCATCAATCATTTGGCTTTAAATGGAAGCTAGAGCTCACGCCCACCTTTGGGTGTATCTGCCGTTTGGGACTAAGTCAAGTTACATCATATAAAATGGTCCAGCCAACTTAGTCCAAGGTCACTCGAGTCCACTGATGGATACAGGGTCTTTCTCCAAGGCCCCATGTGCCCACAAATATGGCACTGCATTCAAGAGTGACAGCAGCGATTCACCTGTGAAAACTACCCCAGACACAAGACTTTAATAAAACAGATATTTATGTTTCAAATTTCTTTGACCCAATGGCACAGAGTAGAAAACTTAACATGTCTAAGGCCACCCCAGTAGCCTAGCAGTTATAGCACTTGCCTTTCACTTGGAGGGCCGCAGGTTCTTGTACTGGAATGTGATCTTAATTGAGGTGATAGGAGCTGGGGAGAGCTGTCTAACGAAAGTGTTCCCAGTTTCAGGGAGGGTTTTCTGCACATCTCTTTGAATGACTGCTTCCGGAAGGCTCAGAATGATGGGGAGTTGTTCCATGAGACAACTCTTCTTGTTCTACCTGCATTCTGTTGTTGGAACAGAAGCAGAATCCCACTGTTGGGAGGGCATAGAGGTACCAACAACAGGCACCACCCAAATGACCTCTGCAGCTGTGGCACCTGTTTGCATGTGCCTCAGTAGCAATGGGACCACCTCTCATCTGTCTGACTCTGAGTGACATGTCCTGTCAAGCAGCAGGGCCTTTGCCATTCAATGCATTCATGGAAATAGCCCAGAGAGGAGAGACTGTCTACATTCAACAACACAGCCGTGTCGCTGTTGGTCGGGGAGCTGGGCTCAGTGTGGGTACAAGTATATGGATGACACTTCAGATGGACAGGCCTCACAAGCTCCAGCAGGATCATAGAAACACAAAAACATAGAACGTGTCAGCAGAAAAGGACCATCAGGCCCACCCAGTCTGCCCTGTGTGCCTAGCAAGCTGCTAGAACTTTGCCATTGCCTTATCCCCCTCCGGGACTACCAGACCCACGGGTCTGTCCCACACTCTCTTGAATCCCCCCACAGTTTTTTCCCCCTCCTCCTCCTCTGGGAGTCTATTCCAGCTGTCCATCTCCCTCTTCATAAAGTAGAATTTTCCAGTGTTTCCCCCTAACATAGTAGGGGGGGCCCTACTGTCTGTTTACCATGCCCCATTGTTTTTGACTGCTCCCTGAGCTGGAAGATGTCCCCTACGGGCACCCTGTTAATACCCTTGAGATACTTGAAGGTCTCAATCATGTCCCCCCTCTCCCTTCTTTGTTCCAGGGAGTACATGCTGAGGTCCCTCAGTCATTCCTCATATGACAGGTGACTAAGTCCCCTTACCATTTTTGTTGTCTGCCTCTGGACACGCTCCATCCTATCTATATCATTCTTGAGGTATGGCCTCCAGAACTGGACCCTAAGAGTGACATGTAGGAGCAACTGGGTGTAGGAGTTTGAGTTTAGTTTTAATATGGCAGCTAGTTTTAGACCTCCATCTGCACCAATAGGGACTTTGCAATTATTGAGTGCATTGATAGCACCTTACCTAAATTATGAGTTTGTCATGATGGGGGACCCAAATTGGGATATGTTGGACCCCCATCCAGACATATTAAACCAATTTACAGCATTAAATCTTGCCCAAATAATAACTTGTCCCACAAGACCTCATAAAACAAATAATGACAAGGACACACTTTTGGACCTTATTCTAACTACTATACCTGATAGATACATATTGGCGGTACACGGGATGGATGTCAGTGACCATTGTTACATCTCCTGTGTTTGTGACACCTTGAAAATGCATCTCCCTGTTCGAACAATTGTTACTCGTAATTTTGATCACTTTTGTGATCAAGCATACATGAGAGACATGGCAGATGTAAACTGGTCGCCTGTTTTATGCGTGCCCTAATGTGACATCTGCATGGAATTATTTTAAGACTTAATTACTGGAAGTTATACATAGACATGCCCCATTGGTTAGGAAGAGGATCAAGAGCAGAATGTTATCTTGGATTACTAAAAAAGTTAAACAGTTAATCAAAGAAAAAGGGCAACTCTGGAACAAAGGTAGGGAATCTAATACTTTGTCTGAGAGAGTAGCATATATAATTATAAGAAACAGATGCACAAAGGAGATCAGGACAGCAAAATTAAACTATAGTGTATGGTAGAACACTGTTAACCTTAGGAAATCATCATTTCCTAAGGTTATTAACCATCATCTGTCTGTTCCAATGTTGTTAACCTATCGATGCTACATCACGTCGATGTGTTAACAACAGGGATCGCTTTGCACATGTGCCACTACAAGACGTAGCGTTCCAGAAAGGGCCATGGCGGTGAAAGCACAACCCAAAATGGCTGCGGTAGTGCCTAAATGTAAACAGTAAGGAGCTTGTTTAATTTTCAAAATTGAAATGTATGGCCATGCACTATAAAATATAACGTATGGGCATACATTGGCAACCAGTTTGAATAACCGTCTTGAGGTTGCCATGGCGACATAAACCTCTCAAGCTTCGCTCTCGAGGTTTACATGGTTGCCATGGCAACCTCTCACTGGTTAACAAACCAGTTACCAATGCATGCCCATACATTATCCTCTATATTATACTAAACAATTTTCAGATTCAACTAGAAACCCCAAGAGGATATGGAGGTGCACAAACTCTCAAAAAGGAGGGGGGATATTGTCCACTTTGCCAAAAACTTCTAATTATAAAAATAAGATTGTGCATAATGATCTAGATCAGGTAGAAGTACTTAATAATTATTTTTTAGAGGTCAGTCAGACTTTTGACAGGGAATATCCAGGATAATTTCTTCCCTGTTAGATACAGATTTTTCAGGTTCATTTAACAGACAGAAATTTTCATTTAGAGTAATCAAAGAAACTGATGTGTTTAAGGAACTTTCTGGATTGGATATGAGTAAAGGGGCAGGCTGCGATGGCATACCACTGGTATTCCTCAAAATTGCTGCCTAAACATTGTCACAACACATTGCCTATTTGCTTAATTTGTCGTTACATATTACATATTCACCAGATGATTGGAAAACTGTAAATATTATCCCTATTTTTAATGGAGGTGATCCCTCTTAACTAAACTCATATTGTCTTATCTCAAGTTTGACTGTTTGTACAAAGATTTTTGAGATATTGTTAAACGTACTGTTGACTATTTTGCTAAATATAATATATTCACATATCTACAACTGGGATTCAAAAAAGGCCATAATACTACTTATGTTATATCAAAAGTGTCTGATGATGTCTTTACATCTTTTGACAAAGGACACAGTGTACCATCACTTTTTTTAGATCTGTCAGAAACATTTGACACTGTTGATCATGTCATTTTACTTAACAAATTAAAAGCATCTGGTATAGGTATTCTGCTCTATTTTGGTTCCACTCATACCTTATAGCATGGTTACAGTGTGTTCAAATGGGGGAGATTTGTTCGGGTGTGGCAAGAACCAGTACAGGGGTCCAGCAAGGATCTGTGTTGTGTCCCCTCCAATTTATGCTCTACGTGAATGATCTCTCTGCCCATTGTTCTGTTAATACAAGTATTTACCTGCACACAGATGACACAATCATGTATACTCAACAAGATAATATTGCTAAAAGATAAAGAACCTCAGTGCAGAAGCACTGAGGCAAGGATTACCCCAAAGAGCATTGGCAATAAAGCCACGTTTCAAAAAACTACAAAATTACCCATCCCACCGTAATGCAAAGCATCATGGGATGTATATGCAAATCACCATGTCATTTTAGGCTGGTTCAGCTTTAAGCAAGAATGCATGGTGCCAAAATGCCTCTCACACAATTTGCAAAGGTTGCAAACAGAAAGACATAGACATGTGTTTCATCCTACCCGGACTCATCAGTGTGCCTCGTCTGTACCACTCCCTAGGGGTAATGAACCAGCCCATAGCTGGTCGTATGGGCTAAGGTCATAATAATATTGATTTGGCACTTGATATTTTACAAAAAGATTTTCAGGATGTACAGAAGGCACTATTAGAGCTGCGACTACTGCTGAATGAAAACAAAACTCAGAGGTTGCTCCTTGCCAAAAAGACTCAGAATGCACCGGATCAAACAAAATCTATCACAGGAACAGATATTACTAGGGTGCATGCATATAAGTATCCGGGTTTGATTTAGGACAAGCAACTAACTTTTAAGTTACACGTACAAAACAAATCTATCTAAAATGGTAATTGGGAGTCTTTTATAAAAACAGAACGCATTTTAATTTTCTGCTTTGAAAATTATTGGTCACTTCATTATTTCTGCCAATTTGGGATTATGGAGATTTTATTTACATGAAAAATGCAAGTTCAGTATTGCACTCATTGGACCCATTATATCACAGTGCATTAAGGTTTATGACTGGATTGCCTTTTAGAACCTATTGATGTTTATTATGTTCAAGCTCAGGATGCTCTCCTTTGACAGAACATAGAAATTTTCACTGGTCCATGTTTGTTTATAAGTTTATATTTAAATTATTACCATCGTTTTTGTTAAATGTCCTACAGTCTAGAATATTTTCCAAATATAACATAGAAACATAGACTTTGACGGCAGATAAGAACTGCTTGGCCCACCCAGTCTCTTCATTTCTCCACGTATTGGATAAGCTGCAGATCCTAGTTAACCAATGGCCTACTTCTTCCTAACCCCCACCAGAACTGCTTTATGTCTGTCCCATGCATTCTTGAATTCCCCCACTGTTCGTGACCGCACGACCTCCTCAGGAAGCCCATTCCATGTGTCCATCACCCTCTCCATGAAAAATTACTTCCTCACATTTTCCCTGAGCCATCCCCCCTCTACTTTTTCTGAAAGATGCCACCCTCTTGGGCTTTGTTGATTCCCTTGAGGTACTTGAAAGTTTCATCATGTCCCCCCTCTCTCTCCTTTCCTTAAAGGTATACATACAAAGCTCCTTTACTCTGTCTTCGTATGACTTCTGGTGCAGACCCTGCACCATTTTAGTTGCCCCCCTCTGGATTGCCTCCATCCTGTCTCTATCCTTGTGGAGATGGGGTCTCCAGAACTGCACGCAGTTCTGGAGCTTAAGATCAACCAACCTCCAATCCTTTTGAATTCCAAGGTTTAGAACAAAATTTGGGGAAGTTATTTTAACTGTAAGTGTTCCATGAACATGGGGACTAACTCAAAAAATTTTAATTTAAATGCACTACGCTCAGTTGCATGTTTTAGAGCCTCCCAACAAGTTTATCATATAAACACTATAATTGTTTTGGTTGCATGGTTGAATGATTGGCATAAAATTATATTATGCCAATGTTGTTGATTATTCCTGTTTTTAAATACTTTTATGATGTATTGTATGTGCATGTATTTTGTCTATGTATTTACTAATGTTTGGACGTAACTGTAAAAAGAGGTTTTTTCTCTCAATTTGCTTATCCAATAAATGAATGAAGATGAGGTAAAACTAATCAAAGTGATAAAAAAAAACACTGCACATGTGTTAGGATCATAGATACCTGGTAAACTTCTTCACACTCCCTTGGTAAAAGACAAGAACTGCTGGTCAAATAAGTTGCAACCTCTTCAGGGTTAATGTTCCTTGTAATTGATGGTTGTATACGTGACAAGAGAGTTCTGTGTGCTTCCAGTTTCTCAATTTTACTAAAGTCCCAGTTCTCAATTGCTGCTTGAAGACCAGTATAACCTGCATAAGCAATAAACAAATATTCAGAAGAAGCAAAGTGTGCACAATCAAGAAAAAATTGATTAATATCATGGTGTTTTTCAGCGTATTATTCTACAATTTATTTATCCAGGATAGCCCACAGGGACACATTTTCTGATTGTGAGGTCCTGCTTTTACCCAGTTTTACAGATGGAGGGGGTCAAGTGCCTTGCTCAAGGTCATACAGTAATCCTGTGGCTCTAGTGGGATTTGATCCTGCAATCTCCTGGCTCACAATTGTGGTCAAACGGCATTTTTTGGGCATAAAGACAAGTACTGTATCAGTATACAATTTGAGACTGAGCTAGTCATATCTTCTTCTCAGCTGTAAATTATAAAGACAGGCATTTCCAACCTTAAACAGTCCCACTGCCCTATATATTACATCTAAGATTTTGTATAAACCATACTTTGTATTCTGTATTTCCTGTTGTGTGTGTGTGTGTGTGTGTGTGTGGGGAAGGGACTCCACAGTGATGAGTTTGGAGGAACTCACTGGTTCATACAACGCAATGGTGTTGTGACATCACTGAGGCACTCAAACGTCACTCTCCTGCCAAGTGATGTGACAACACCACCTAGGCGTGTGACCCAGCTTATTCTTAGCACTTCAGAGTCAATTATATTCTACATATTGTATCTGAAGCATTCCTTCTTTTGTTTTACAGACAAATGACTGCTAAATTAAAACGATTTGATACAATATAACTGCAGTTGCCAGGAGTATTCATACTTTAAAAATGAAGCTGCAAAATTTCAGTCTACGGTTAATAGGAGTGAGTGTGGTGTAGCAGTTGGAGAAGACGACACACAAGATTACAAGTTCACAGCCCACCGAAAACACTTTTACTTGCTGTGTGACCTTGAGCAAGTTACTTCACCTGTCAGCAACCCAGTCCACATAGTACAGAGGTGTCAGAAGTACCATCCTTCAGATAAGATTTTGTTTTATTCTTTGGTAACCAGAAAAGACCCACTGGATACAAGGCTCAGTTACAAGGGTAAAGAGGAATCACAGGGAGGTTAAGTGACTTGCTCAGGGTCACACAGTATGCAGTGAAGGCTGTGGGAATCAACCCCAAGTGTATAGCATGAACCAAGCTCACTCACAGCTTTATTTTTTATTTATTTATCAAGTCTAGGGTTACAAATACCTTTGAGCCAAGGCTCTTTTACAAAGGTTCCATGTCAGAGAAATACAAATTATGGGGAAGATCAAGACAGACATTACAACAATGTGGACATTGCAAACAGATTACAGATTAATACAATTCAAGGGTAACATTGTAAGCAAGGCAGCCAGCGGCATTTGTCAGAGAAAACAGACAAGAGATAAGAAGTGCCAGAGTCATAGGGAGAGGGAAGGGGGGGAGAAGGAATGTGGGTATGGTGGGGAGATGGTGAAAAGTGCACCATTGGGTATACCAATATGTGAGGGTAGAATCCAGTGAGGAGGGGGGGGACCACTAGAGCAGGCAGGGAAGTGGAGAAACAAGGTTAAGTTGGGCAGTCACAGGAGCTGTTGGTAGTGAGATAGTCCCGGAGCCTAGTTTTAAACATACCAATTGTCGGGGCAGAGAAGATGGTGGGGCTGAGGCCATTGGACCAGAGTGGCACTTGATAAGCAAAAGAGCATTGTCCCTGTGAAGTGTGACAGTGGGGGACTTTCAGTAGCTGTAGCGTGGATCTCCGAAGGCACCGTTTGTTGGTTTGGTGTTGTAACACAGTTGAGACCTCAGAAGGTGCAAGGCCAGGGTAGATTTTTTTCACCATTGAGCAGGTGAGAAACTTTATGCGGTTTGATAGTTGGAGCCAGTCGGTCTGGGTGTACAGGTCACATGTGTGAGTGGGACGGTGAGCACCAGTGATGAGCTGACATGCCTTGGCAGTTGAGAGGCGTCTAAGGGTTGTGGTTGTGGCCGAGCCATAAATGATGAGAACATAGTCTATTACAGAGATCACAGAGCTCAGGACTGCAATCTTCAAAGCTTCTGGCGTGAGGTTTTATCTGTGTTTGTAGAGGAGACCAAGCCGTGTATTAGCAGCTCTAGCTACATTATCTATGTGAGGTCCATAGGAGAGATTAGGGTCAAGCTGTATCCCTAAGTATTTGAAGGACCTCACCTGATCTAGAGTGTTCCCCTGGGTGGTGGAGATAGCCAAGTGGTGTAGCTTGTGTGGGTTATGAGAGCTGCAGAAGAGTATAGATTTGGTTTTCTTGTCATTGAGAACCAGTTTATGATTAAGAAACCATGTCTCTACAGAAGTGAAACCAAGTTGAAGGTTGCGTTGAAGAGTTGCAGGATCTTTGTGAGTGGAGAATACAACAGTATCATTGGTATATAGTATTGTAACCCCTAGATGGCGCTATCCCAGGGGCTACTACCCCTGCCTGATTTGCCACTAACAGGTTGAGGGGCCTGGATCCAATGGCGGGTGCCTCCACCCAGAGGTCAGGGTTTGCAATAGTTAAACTTACTTGGTCACAGCCCTCTGGGACACTGCAACCCCCCTTTCTTCCCACTAGTGGCCCACACAATATATCAGAATTACCTTCACAGTATACACTTACCCCCAGGTCTGGTTCCGGCACTGGGACCTCCTGTGAAATAAGATACAGTGCAACAATCACAGTACAGTACTTTAACATGAGACAAATACCTCAGGCAGTATAACTTTGCTGAAACAAGCAGCTCGGATTTATTTAGGGGGATATAACAAGGACAGGGAAATCAGGTTAATTAGCTTATCACTTTACTATCTACCTATGGCTCTGTGCAGGCCTATCCCTACCAGTTACTGTCCCTGGGTACCCAAGCCTAGTGGCTGAGTCCAAACTGTGGCAGCTGGTGGGGCCCTTTCACCTGATGAAAGAAAAATTAGTTTAAACAGTCAGCAGTACAGTGATTCCATTTGGATTCAATGTGGCAATTCAACAGGGAGCGACCCTGAATTAGTACTCACGACCTCCAAACAAGATAGGGTCCTTCAATGTCAGCAGGGCTACTCTTGAGCTCACGAGACTCCTCACACATTTATATGGCAAACTGCAACAGGCAAAAAGTCCTTTAATGGCAGCAGGATTCACTTGAGGTACACAAGCCTCTTCACACATTTATATGGTAAAACAGAAAGTACTATACCAGGCAGGCTGCTTTTCTATCCCATCGCAATTACTGCAATACCCGGAGAGCACACAGCAGATTCAGTTCCTGACAGACCGAGTGCAATTCAGCAGTTTCTCCAGTCTTCTACAGGGTGAGCCTGGTTTCTACTCTTCAGATATCCTTTGATTCTCTTCACAGGATGGATTCAGTCCTAACAAGCAGTTACACAAGCTGCAGACCGAACTCTGGGCCTTACACACGTTTCCGACTAAACTGCACACTGAAAAGCACAGGACTCCTTCCTTCTTCACTGCCAGAGCTCAACTGAAACTCCAACAGACAAAACCGGGCACTTCCTTTGAGTTCCTCCCAGTTCTTGACCGGATTGGCTGTCACTCACAATAGACTGCTCCTGTTAGTCCAAAAAGGCGCCGAAGTCTAAACTACATCTCCCAGAGTCAGTGCCCATACAATCCTCTTGTGGCTGGCTCAGATTATGAGTCCAAGTTCTGATTCGTCCAAGGCACCATTTTAGAGCTAGCTTACCCACACTGATTGGTCCAGTTCAGCAGTTCAAAACCAGAATGGGAACTAGGCAGACACAGTTCTGACTGCAAAGAAAGCAGGTTAGACAAACTGTAATTTCATTATTACTCTAAATGGTTTCTGGCAAACAGTTACATCTTTCAGATAGGTTCCCTTTGCACTCTAGTGACTGCAAAAATGGAGTGAATTGGCAGCAGCTCGAGTGGTACTCAATCAAAGAACACACAGTCCCCATACAAACTAATTATGTCTGCAAGCAGACAGCTCTTAAAGAGACAGTACCAGAGGTTCTAAAACACTCACTGATAAATGGCTTAGCGCCAAACACCATTCAGGCTTGGAGCATTCAAGCAAGCTCCTGGAAGTCTTTTGGGAACCCTCATTTGCAGGGGGGTTACACCCTTCCTGGCCTGGGAAAGCTTGACGTCCGCGTCAAGCAAGTACCCCCATAGGTTTTAACTGCAACCATATACATTTGCATTAGGCTCACACATGTAATCATCAGTCAATATATAATTTTACCAAGAACACATTTCTGAAACATAGCAGTACGTCACTCTTTACACAGTATTACATACACATTGTACCATAACTCAAGTTATTACCTCTTGTACATGAAACCTGAAGAGAGGGGGCCCTTCCCTATCAGTTACCTTGGGGCTGGCTGGGGCAAGGGCACCATACTTAGAGGGCAACACAAGTAACTTGGAGTTAGCACTGACGCTCAGTTTGGGCAATGAGCTCGGGGACACATACACTCCTTTATGGACAACATTGAGAGGCAGATCCACTTGCCGGCCCAGGGAATCATAACTGAGGTGCACCACAGGCTTTACAGCTCGACCAGTCTTTCTAGGGGGAACTGTTACAGTCTCTGCACTCTGAGCCTCATTTTCAGCATTGTCCTCACTTGTCAGGGGAGTCTCCATGGGGGTAGAGAGGCTAGAACTTGGGGCACTTTCAGCTCCAGGAGTTACAGTTTCTGAGTCCACAACATTTGGCTCGCATGGAGAGCTTTCGGACACTGGCAGTGCACTGTCAGGGCACTCAAAATACTCTTCTTGTTCTGGTGTATCACCAGTCTGACCCAATCCATCATTTTCCTCCTGAAAGCTCAAACAGTTCAACCATGCACAATGATTCCATTTCATCTGATCTGATGCTTTGCACTTCACTTTCTGGGAGCATTGGCTCCAGGGATGAAGCTGGGGCTTGGACAGTCCAGAAGGCCCAGCTTCATCTCCAGTATTGACTAGGGATTGCCCCAAACAATTGACTCAGTTCGTAAGAAGGATAGTATTCAAAGTCACTCACTTTCTTCCGATATGGACTGACAGTCATGCTCAACTGGGACTTGTGGAGGGAACACTTTAACTTTGCTTCTGTAGGTGCAGACTTTCTTGATCTTTTCTTAGCAGCAGCTCTAGTCACTGGTCCAGAGGGGCATCTTCTAGGGCTCAGACTCAATTAAGATTTGTCCATGGGCAGTAAATGATTTCTATGCATTGTTTTCACATCTTTTGAATTATTCTCAGGCCTTACTTTGTACACTGGCAGATCATCTAGTTTGCCCACTACAACATGAGGGAGATGGTGCCATCTGTCAGCAATCTTGTGCTTGCCATGCAGTCCCAGATTTCTTAGCAATACCGATCTCCCTCCTGGAGTTCTTGCTTTCACCTTTTATCATACCTTTCTTTGTTGGCTGATTTCTTTTGGCAGCCATGGTTTGAGCCAGTTAGTACGCATGAGTTAGCTGGGCCTTTAACTTTTGCACATACTGTAAATAGTTGTCAGCTTGAACCCCATCAGGAGAGACCCCAAAACACACATCTACCGGTAGTCGAGCTTCTTCCAAACATCAGGCGGTAGGGGAGAACCCAGTGGCATCACTTTTGGTGCAGTTATAAGCATGTACCAGGGTGCTAATTTGTGGGCTCCATCTAGGCTTGTCCTTTGGGTGCAGGGTGCCCTGCATATCTATGAGGAAGTGCGGTTGAAGCGTTCAGGCTGTGGGTCCCCTGGGGTGGTAAGGAGTGGTTCTGGTTCAGCACTCCCCACAGAGAAAGCATCTCTTTGATCAGATGACTCTCAAAGTCTCTCCTTGATCAGAATGGATTCTTTGTGGAGCCCCATAGTGAACAAAAAAGTTTCTACAAGTACTTTGGCCACAGTGGATGCTTTCTGGTCTTTGGTGGGAAAGCTTGGGCATATCTCGTGAAATGGTCCGTGACCACCAGCACATTACTGATATTTCTTTGATCTGACTCCAAACTCAGAAAATCAATACAGACCAGCTCCATGGGTGCACTGGTGGTTATGTTAACAAGGGGGGAAGCCCTCTGGGGCAAAGCCTTCCTCTGTAAGCAGCGACTACAAGTTCAAATGTGTTGCTCCACATCAGCCCCCATCTTAGGCCAATAGAATCTGGATCTCACCAAGTCAAGTGTTCTGTCTATACCAAGGTGCCCCATGTGGTTGTGCAAGGACCTCAATACTGAGTCTCGAAGGCAGTGGGCAGCACCAGTTGTTGTTTGTCTACTTGTCCCCTCTGTCTGCTGTTTCTCTGTATAACAGTTTATTGATCAGTTTCAACTTAGGACCTTCTTTGTATAACAGTGCATTTCTCAAATCAGTGGGCGTAATTTGGACACATCTTTTTCCTGCATAGAGGGCTTCTAAAGCTGATTTGATCATAGGATCACGGGATTGAGCCCGCGAATACTGTCATTGTCCAGCTGAGGCAGTGCACCAATGTCTATTGCAGAAAAGTGGCAATAAGCAGCGGTATGCAATTCTCAGAGGGTCCCAAGCAATCCACCATGCAGTCCACTGCGTCCGTGGACATTGTTCCTCCCTGTCAAACTTCGGCAGAGTGCCCGAATGTCAGGTTCTGCCAATCGGACCCAATCATTCTGGAGAACAGGCCTCCGGAGAGAGCATCAGCATCTATGTGGTTCAGACCTGCTCGTTGTATTCGCATAGTCATATGTAGATAATGCAGAAAGCCACCTGTGGCCAGTGGCATCCAACTTAGCTGAGGTCTGCACATAGGTCAAGGATTATTGTCAGTTTTACTAGTATTTTAGCCCCATACAAGTACTCATGGAATTGGTCAACAATAGCCCACTTCAAAGCTAGGAACTCTAACTTATGTACAGGATAGTTCTTTTCGGATGGGGTCAGGCTTCTACTGGCAAAGGCCACTGGTCTCAGGCCATTCTCGTGCTCTTGGTACAACACAGCCCCAAGCCTTGCAAGCTAGCATCAGTGTGCAGGATGTAAAGTTTTTCTTGGATCGGCATAGGCCAGCACTGGAGCATGGGTAGTTGATATATGATCTCATGAAAAGCAGTCTCCTGATCAGGGTCAGCGGGCCCCAAATACTTCACTCGGATGAAAATACTCTTTCAGTCTTGAAGGGCGCTGACTTTTGGTATTTTTTGTGGGTTGGGGATACCCTTGAGTAAGGTTAAGTAAAGGCGGATCACTCTTGAATAGTCCTTGATGAAAGCTGATATAACCACAGAATCCCAGGAATCTTTGCAGTTCTTTTAGATTTTTGGGTTGTGGCCAGGTGGTCAAGGCCTCAACTTTGCTTAGGTCGGTCTCTATTCCTCGGTGGATCTATGTGTCCCACATACTTTACTGATGTTTGAAAGAATTGACACTTATCAATGGACAGTTTAAAGCCAAAGTCCTCTAGTCGGTCCAATACCTTAAATAATCTGCTCTCATGTTCCTCCAGTGAGCTGCCAAACACAATAACATCATCTAGGTATACCAGGCACTCTAGTAAGTTCATGTCTCCCACTGCAACTCCATCAATCGTTGAAAAGTGGCTGGGACACCTGAAATCCCTTGAGGCATCCTCATGATTCATAAATAGCGGACAGATAAAGGCTGTCTTCTCACGGTCCTCTGGGGCCATCGGGATCTGGTAGTACCCTGCGGAGATCCAACACAGAGAACCACTTGCTCCGTTTAGGCAGTCCAAAGCATCCTGAATGCGGGGCATTGTATACTGATCAGGGATAGTCCGCGGTTTAAGGTGCGATAATCCACACACATCCTTACTGTCCCATTCTTTTCCTCACTACCACAATGGGGAAGCATAAGGGCTTCTGGATTCTTGTATTACACCAGCAGCTAACATCTCTTGCAGATGCCGTCTCACATCATCTATGTCAGCAGGTGCCAGGCGTCGAGACCTCTCACGAAATGGTCTTTCATCATGCAGTCGGATATTGTGCTCAGCTCCTTGCACGCATCCTACATCCCATTCCTTTAAAGAAAACACCTGGTCTCTCTGGGCAAGCTTCTCACTGATCCTCACTTTCCATTCAGCTGGCAATGGGGAGTCGCCGAAATCAAACAAGTCAGGCGTTACTCTGTCATTCTTCCTTGAACTCTTGCTGCTGGGTAGCACTGCAGTGTCTGCACAATGCACATTAGCCAGGATGCAACCTCTACATTAGCCAGGATGCAACCTCTATTTACTCGAATGTCTCTTTCAGACACATTATGAACTTGGACCATTACCCTTCTGGCATAAGCATGGGCTCTAGCGGGCAAAATACTAGGCTTGACCAGCAGTCCCTCTGGCAATTTTCCATCGCCTGGTGCATCCAACATTAATATTTTATTCTTAACATCCTTTCTGATACGGACCTCTCCTGTAAAGGTACACTGGGTATTTGGCGCCAGGATCAGAGACTCAGGATCCTTCTTCCATACAATTCCGACCGGTTCCTCTGGTTCTATTTTTCAGCATCTCTGTGCCTCATAGGCCTTCTTAATTAAAGCCGGAACTCTTAAGCTCTACTAGTCTTTGACTGTTTTTCATAACATAACTGTGCCAGCCTTCCGAACATATGAGCATTTGTTCCAATCAACAAAGGACACCATCCATACAGTCCAGTGGGGGACACACTAAGGCTAGGGTCTCTACTTGTTCGGCCACTCCAGCCACGGAGGTGGGGAAAGACATCCAAATTCGGATGTACCCGGAATAGAGAGTTAGGCCTTCTCCTTAACCCCCATCATGCAGTCCCTTCTAATGGTTGTGGTACATCTGACAAATGCTTCTGATACCAATCTTGGAACATAATTGTCACTTGGGAGCCACTGTCTAATACAGCTCTTGTAGACACTCCATTCACCTTTACAGTGGTCTCCATGGAGGGACCCACTATTCTGGACCAGTCTGGAGAGGGGGGCCTGGGCAACTGACCTTGCCACAAAAAGAAGTGAGTTAGCATTTTTGGTGCCCTCACTGGGATCATTTTGTGCACCTCTTAACCACTGATTTGTTCTCCGGAGCTCTCCTTGTAGCCTATATGCAACTTTGTCAGTGTCTTTTGGGGACTGGCATTCCTCTTCATGTGCCCATCCTTCCCTGAATTATAGCAAAACATACTTTCTGGGCTTGAGCTGGCCGGGCGCCACACTGGGAGCCAGGGCGGGGTACTACTAACTGGAAACCTGGTGCCATCTCTGTCTGGCGTGATAAGCATTTGGAGACATCTCGTCAGTTTCTCCACTTCCATGGTCAAGGAATTGAGTTTGGAGCTGTTATCAGCAGGAGATACATGGGTGGGTACCCCACCCCATAGCAGATGCAGTCGGATATAGGTCAGGGCCCATACTTGCGCGTGGCCTTCATAAAGGGACTGTTTTGAATTCCGGATCTCTCAACAGTTTGCCCATTGTGTCATATCTTTTCCTTGTCAAGCACTCATTGACTGTCAACCTCTGCCCTGAGACTTCATGATGGGTTACCCTCAGTCCCCACTCGGGTCGTATGCAGCTATTGGTGCAGGTCCTCCCGATGTCGCTTTTCTCAACTCCTCGAATTTCTCATTAACTCATCATAGGAGGTGGGGATTCCAGTCGATTGTCAGGCGTAACTGAAGCAACAGCAGTTCTGAGAAGGGGCAGACTTAAGGATCCTGTCCAGCCTGGTTGCGGTCCAGTTCAATCGCTGGCAAACTACCCTTTCTGAGGCATTCTTGCAACAATTTTTCCAGCCGAGATACATACACAGACAACAACTCCCTTGGTACTGTTGTGCATTTCTTACTCCACCATAGATCCTCATCAGAATCTGGGCTCCATACACATTCTCCAAGGCCTCAAGATAGACCTGTGCAGTCACTTCAGGGTTACTGGCCCATTTAGCACAGATGGTAGCCAGGGCAGGACCTCGGAGGCCTCACTAACCCTCTTTCGCCTTTCTTCCGAGCATTGCCATTCTAGCACTTGGGGGCAACATAGTCTATCCAGGTCTCCCAGTCATCCTCCCTTGGGGGTGGGAGGGTGCCAGAAGATCCTCAACTTGGTAAGAGTCGTGACTAATGGCAGGTGCAGAAATAGGAGTCTGCATTGGTTCAGCCACCATTACGGGTACTGGAGCGGGAGAGGGTATTGGGAGGAACACCCCAGGTGGCAAGAATAGTTTCTTCAAGTCCTCCACAGTTTCCCTTCCCCAGCAACCATTTGCAAATTTCTCCTCAAAAGTTTCAGATAGTGGTGGGGCTTATTTCCCCTGGTCTTTACTGTCCTTAGTTATCACTCTCCAAGCAGTGAGGGCTCCTCTGGGGTAATGGTCTGTGGCACTTTGGAGCTATCTATGGGATCCTTAAACTCTACTAGGGCCAGGAAAGTGTGGGTGAGCAGATTAGCATGCCAACCCACCACCACAGGGTTTTGTAAACCTTCCACCTTGGAAAGTACTCCCTGCACAGTGTCCTATTGATACCAGGGGATGTCCAGGATAAGCATAGCATTTTGGGGTTGATCTCCCCCAGTACACCTCCACCAGCCGGTGCATAGCCACTTCTGTCGGGATACCTATTTATTTTTTTTTCCTTAACAGTGGTTTGTAAATATGGCCACTAGAGGACACACAATCCCAGCGGTGAGCCTCAAGATGTAACCCTAGATGGCGCTATCCCAGGGGCTACTACCCTGCCTGATTTGCCACTAACAGGTTGAGGGGCCTGGATCCAATGGCGGGTGCCTCCACCCAGAGGTCAGGGTTTGCAATAGTTAAACTTACTTGGTCACAGCCCTCTGGGACACTGCAACCCCTTTCTTCCCACTAGTGGCCCACACAATATATCAGAATTACCTTCACAGTATACACTTACCCCAGGGCTGGTCCAGGCACTGGGACCTCCTGTAAAATAAGATACAGTGCAACAATCACAGTACAATACTTTAACATAGACCAAATACCTCAGGCAGTATAACTTTGCTGAAACAAGCAGCTCAGATTTATTTAGGGGAATATAACAGGACAGGGGAAATCAGGTTAATTAGCTTATCACTTTACTCATCTACTCTATGGCTCTGTGCACAGGCCTATCCCTACCAGTTACTGTCCCTGGGTACCCAAGCCCTAGTGGCTAGTCCAAACCGTGGCAGCTGGTAGGGGCCCTTCCCACAGAGAAAAGAAAATTAGTTTAAACAGTCAGCAGTACAGTGATTCCATTTGGATTCAATGTGGCAATTCAACAGGGAGCGACCCTGAATTAGTACTCACGACTGCCAAACAAGATAGGGTCCTTCAATGTCAGCAGGGCTACTCTTGAGCTCCACGAGACTCCTCACACATTTATATGGCAAACTGCAACAGGCAAAAGTCCTTTAATGGCAGCAGGATTCACTTGAGCTAACCAAGCCTCCTCACACATTTATATGGTGAACAGTAACAGGCAAAAGTCCTTTAATGGCAGCAGGATTCACTTGAGGTACACAAGCCTCTTCACACATTTATATGGTAAAGCAGAAAGTACTATACCAGGTAAGCTGCTTTTCTATCCCGATCGCAATTACTGCACAATACCCGGGAGAACACACAGCAGATTCAGTTCCTGACAGACCGAGTGCAATTCAGCAATTTCTCCAGTCTTCTACAGGGTGAGCCTGGTTTCTACTCTTCAGATATCCTTTGATTCTCTTCACAGGATGGATTCAGTCCTAACAAGCAGTTACACAAGCTGCAGACCGAACTCTGGGCCTTACACACGTTTCCGACTAAAACTGCACACTGAAAAGCACAGGACTCCTTCCTTCTTCACTGCCAGAGTTCAACTGAAACGCAACAGACAAAACCGGCACTTCCTTTGAGTTCCTCCCAGTTCTTGACTGGATTGGCTGTCACTCACAATAGACTGCTCCTGTTGGTCCAAAAGGCGCTGAAGTCTAAACTACATCTCCCAGAGTCACTGTCCATACAATCCTCTTGTGGCTGGCTCAGATTATGAGTCCAAGTTCTGATTCGTCCAAGCACCATTTTAGAGCTTAGCTTACCCACACTGATTGGTCCAGTTCAGCAGTTCAAACCAGAATGGGAACTAGGCAGGCACAGTTCTGACTGCAAAGAAAGCAGGTTAGATAAACTGTAATTTCATTATTACTCTAAATGGTTTCTGGCAAACAGTTCATCTTTCAGATAGGTTCCCTTGCACTCCTAGTGACTGCAAAATGGAGTGAATTGGCAGCAGCTCGAGTGGTACTCAATCAAAGAAACACACAGTCCCCCATACAAATTAATTATGTCTGCAAGCAGACAGCTCTTAAAGAGACAGTACCAGAGGTTCTAAAAACACTCACTGATAAATGGCTTAAACGCCAAACACCATTCAGGCTTGGAGCATTCAAGCAAGCTCCTGGAAGTCTTTTTGGAACCCCCATTTGCAGGGGGGTTACAGTATGATCTGCTCAGAGCAGTGGTAAGGGAGGGAGTTTAAGAAAAGGCTAAAAAGGAGGGGGCCCAGTATGGATCCCTGTGGGACACCTGAGTGAACAGGCAGGGTGTCAGAAAGATTGTCAGCAATTTTTACTCTCTGCGACCTGTTTTCTAAGTAGCTTTTAAACCAGAGAGAAGAGTCAGGTGATAGCCCGGCATTCAGTAGTTGGTCAATTAGTAGTTCATGGTGTACTGTATCGAAGGCCTTGGAGAGGTCGATGAAAACGGCCCCTGTGAGAAGGCCATTGTCAAAGGATTTGTGCAAAGCTCCAGTGAACTCAAGAAGGGCTGTGGTGGTGCTGTGACGTTTCCAGAAACCGTGTTGTTGTGGACATGGTATATTGTATTTATCCAAGTGGTCGGTAAGTTGATCAGCCACGATGTGTTCGAGTGCCTTAGAGAGTGGGGGCAGCATGGAGATAGGGCGATAATTTGAGTGATTTGTCGTATCCCCACTTTTATGGACAGGTGTCACGGTGGCTGTTTTCCATAAGTCCGGGAATTTTCCACAGCTGAGAGAGAGGTTTAGGATTTTTGTTAATGGATGAATGACCTCATTGAGGGTGAGCAACAGAAGCTTAAGGTCCAGGGTGTCGCTACTAGATCTAGATTTAGAGATAGCTGCAGTAATATAGCGACGAGCTTCATTCAGCCTTACCTCCCTGAAGTAGAAGAGGGGATGGTTAGACTGTGGGGCTGAGGCATTTGAGGAGTAGGCCCTGTTTTCGAAAAAGTCATGGGGTAGGATAGCACTAAGGTCTGAAAAAGCCGTGTTAATGATGTTTGCGATCAACTTGGGGTTCAGGGTTGAGGATCCATGGCTGCTTCCCCTTGACATCCTTGATATTGTCCCAGAAAGCACGACCATTTCCCCATGTATTGATGACAGCGTCTTTGTAATAGGTGGATTTCATGAGCCGGATGGCTTTTGTGCAGGCATTTCATGCTTGTTTGTAATTTTGGATGTCCAGTTGTTTTCCAGTGGCCCCTGCAACTGCTCAGAGGTGGTCCCTTAGTTTCAGCTGTGAGAGAAGAGCTGCTGTGAGCCATGGGTTAGAGAGAGATTTTGTTTTGCACCTTTTAGCAGGGGCAAAGAGGTCGCAGGCTTTGTTGAAAATTGAGATGAAGTGATCGAGAGCCAAGTTAACATCTGTTGCTTCGTAGATGGGTAGACAGTCTTGTAGAAGCAGGTATTGTTTGAGATGTGGAAGTTTTCCACGAGGAAGGACTCTGCTAGTGATAATTTTGGGAGGGGGCTTGAGTAATTTGTTAGACCATGCACATATGACTGGGGAGTGGTCACTGAGAGAGTCTGGGAGAACGGTCGTATGAGGAATCCTTGTGGGGTGAGTGGCATAGACTCAATCCAGGAAGGTACTGGTGCCAGTCATGTAATTAATCCTAGTAGGGGAGTTTACCATTTGCATGAGGTTAGCAGCTGCGATGGAGTCTTTATAGGCACTGGCGCCCAATGCTAACCAGTTTATGTTGAAATCCCCTAGTAGAATAAGTTCAGCTTCAGGAGGATGATAGTTGATAAAGTTTAGGACATCGCTGAAGCCACGTTTAGGGTCCCTGGGCGGGATGTATACGGAGACAATAGTCAGGGCTTTATTGTTGGGACCTAGGATGATTTTTATTGGCAGTATCTGGGCCTAGGCAGAAAGTGATGGAGTTGCTACAGGGTGCCATGACAGGGAGTCTTTGATATAGATTGTGCAACCAAGGCCTTTTTTGGATATCCGGTCCAGCCTGTGGACGTTGTAGCCTTGTGTTGTTACTGCCAAGTCAGGAACTTTAGATGTCAGCCAAGTTTCCACCATTGCAAGGATGTCAGGGTTGTGTTGGCATATGCAGGCTTGGAGTGCATCCAGCTTTGGTAGTAGGCTGCAGCTGTTAATGGTTGCAAGGATAAGGGCACCTGGAGTTTGTGTGCGGCCTGAGCTTCTAGGGCCAGGATTGGGATGGATGCTGCCTAAGATGAGAAGGAGGAGGAGTAGGAGTTTTAAGGAGCAGAGTCTCAGCTCTTTGAGAGATAGTTTTGATCATTGTTTCCGGGAGTAGAGGTTGCAAGGTTCCAGGCAGTATCCCATATGGACTACAAGGTGGTACAGTGTAGAGAGGTGGCCACACTTGCTGAGAGTAGTGGTCGGGGTAAGTAACCAGGAATATCCAAACAGTGGACCAAGCACAAGTCTCGAGTGGAAGTGGAGGGTTCCCTTGGAGTAGCAGTGGAAACCAGAGTAGAGGATGGCAGGGGCGAGGGGGCGTGGGGGTGGCTAGGACCAGGGGGGGGCAGGGCAAGCAGGAGGAGAAGAGGTGAGAGAAAGGCAGAGAGAACCCGCATGGCTTGCGTTCTAGCACAGTAGGAGTGGGGAAGCGAGCTGAACAGGAGGGAGTAACTTGGCTAGCAGGAGGCAGATAGAAAGAGAGAGATTGAGAAAGAGTGCACCTCAATCAGTAAGCACTACGTGGGATGAGAGAAGGGGGATGGGAGGCATAGGCAGAGCACAGGAAGCTACAAGTGTTGGCCAATAGTCAGTGGGAGGTGGGGTATGTAAGAGGGAGGGTGGGGTTAGAGGTCTATTTAAGTAAGGTGGGGGATGGGGGGCGACATTTTGCGGAAAAACTAATGCAAAGTCAATGGGCACAGCGCCTGGAGAGCAAAGCAAGGCAGTGAAGACAGGGCCGGCCAAACAGCTGCTGTTCGAGAGGTGTGTTTACAGATGGTGGGAGAGTATCTGTGTTTAACCCCTGTAGGTAGATTGGAGCTAGAAGTATAAGTGGTTAGAGGTGAGAGTGGATGGCAGGCTTATCTAGTTTTTAAGAAGGGAGAGAGAGAGAGAGAGAGAGAGAGAGAGAAGAAAAGGAGAGCCCACTGAGGAGGGAGCATTGTGATGATAAAAGAACAGAGTGTGTGATGTGCCAGATGGGATAGGAGCTGCTACCAGAGATATAGCCCTCTAGTGGTGAAATGATATAATCTGCTAATGGAAGAGTCAACAGTTCGCTGGATCCCTGAAATAAAGTAGAAAACCGGCTTTTTAAAGGCTGGAAGAGGAGGCTTGTTACATCAGAACAAAGAGAATAAAAGAAGTGGGCAGGGTCAGAGAGCACAGCAGACTGTTTGGGGGTTGGGGTGGAGACAGGTTACAGGCCAGAGAGCAGAAGGATTTACACAGTCAAGGCTCACAATTCACTTCTAATATCAACTCAGAACTTAAAATGACTAAGGATTAAACAAATTATTAAACCCTGGCACATAAATTCAACTAGAGACACAGAGGGAGATACAGTAGTTAGAGATGTGTTCAGCAGGAGATAGTGTGGGCCACTTGGAAATCAGCTTCCACTGGTACCAAATCCAAAAGTCCAGGCTAGTGCCTTGCAGAATCAGCTGAGCTGTAGCTCATGGAGGATTTCTGAACCACTGTTTAGGTTCAAGAAATTGAGGGGTCCCTGGCCTAGTCAAGGCTCACTGGATCCCTTGCAGAATCAGCTGAGCTGTAGTTCATGGAGATTTCTGAACCACCGTTTAGGTTCAAGAAATTGAGGGGTCCCTGGCCTAGTCAAGGCTCGCTGGATCCCTTGCAGAATCAACTGAGCTGTAGCTCATGGAGGATTCTGAACCACTATTTAGGTTCAAGAAATTGAGCTCACTGATCTAACCTCCAGGCTATACTGCCAGCACACCTTAACCATGTGAAACTAAGATGCCTTCAGGCCTTTTCTGGTGAATAAAAGCTAAGACTCCCAGACTACTCTTTAGGGGATCACCCTACTGCCCCGGTCAGCTTTCCCACTCAGTGAAGCAGCTCTTAATGCCATTGCCCAAGATTCTATGGGATGAAAATGACTGAGTGCATAATGACTGCTGTTTGGCAGGAGACAGTCATTGCACTACTAGCATTTATCTCTTTGCACTATGTCCGTATTACACTCGCTAGCAAACCCCATCCCTCAAATATCTGGTGATCTGACTGGACCCCAACTCACCTACCAGAAGCATGAAAACCACATCATTGTTTGGTGGGTTCTATGAAACTGTCACTACACCATGCACGGACTTCCTTAGGAAGTCATTAGCCAGCATGTTTGTGAGTGCAAATACTATTTTCAGCCCCTAACATCCGGCAATCCCATTTTCACTGCAGATCAGTCATGGAGGTGACCAACCCCCTGTGGCTGTGTCAACTGTTTGTGTATAGCAGATGTTAGTGGCAACACTGCAGGGAACCTCTTTGAACCTGTTTTTTGTGCTGCCAAGAATTATGACTGTGAATAGCACCCTGAAGACATGATTTGGTTTGCTGTATTGTGTAATAACAGCTTGCCTCAGGAAGTGAGGCACAAGGCAACACTGACTGTCTTACACACCCAATAAGTGCTGTTATCCCACAATTTTGCACACCGTGGAGTGCCTTAGTACAATTATAAAATGGCTCCTTGGATTTTTATTTAAAAAAGAGTAATGAGGTTCAGAAAGTTAAGTATTTCTGACCTGTATTGTGCTGGAGCAATGCATGGTCTTGCGACCACATCTGACAAAACGAAAGACCTGGTTTCTCTTACAAATTTTATAGCTGGAATCAGCACTTATGCTTCCTGTTGTACTGCATGATAAAGAAAGCACATTATGTACCCTGCTGTACCACGGGACTCAGATATTGGAGATTATGGAGCCTTCCTGGCATCTGCTTTAATGTAAATTTCAAATAAATAAATAAAAGTGATCTGAGATACAGTGTACAGTATATACCAAGAGTTGACTACAGCCAGTGTGACTACACAGGCTGCATGTGACACTGTCACACTGACACTAACTCGCAATTATTTTAACGTGCATTACATAAATATGTGTGTGTGTGTATCTATTATGGGGATGTGAAAGCACCCCATAATAGGATTGAGAAGGCTGTTTACTGTTAAACCCCAATTTTTGCATCATAATAACTTTGGCGTTGTTTGGCGAAATAGCACACAATTGTGCATGTGGGGTCAGGCTGTCAGAGTCTCAAGACTTGAAAAGTTTTGTGAAGGCATGTTCAGTTTTCAAGATACAGAGTGCCATCTTATTCAGTTTTCAAGATACAGAGTGCCAAATAATGAAAAAACACAAAAAACCTTTGCCTTCCCTACACTTAGCACTGCAGTTTTTTACTCTCACCTACATGTGGAATTTTTTTCAAGAAAGTTTCAAGTTTGAATGGGCCTGTGCCAAGGGTGTGCCTTTCAAAGGTTTCATGGAAAAATATTATGCGGTTCCAGAGTTCTAAGGATTTTCTGAATAACCAACAAATACTAACGGTAACAGATAAACATTGTGCTTATATTCATGATTTATTTGTTGCGTGGAAAGAAATACCAATCATAATGCCCACCATTTGTTAACTCACAAACACTGAAAATACATGTAAGCCACCCCTCGCAGGGCTGGTATACTAATCCATGCTCTCCCCTAGTTGATTAGGGCCCTGGCTTGGGACATCCAAATGTCCTGTGCCCGTTTGAGTGGGGGGCATTGCTTCAGATTCTGGGTATAAAAGGGTAAGGAGCTGTTTTGGCGGGGAGTCTCTGGGCATCATATAGGGCAAGTAGGGTTGAGGGCTAACATCCCCTTGGCCCGGGAGGTTTTGGCCTGTGAGCACTTAAGGCTATGAACTTATTTGTTTCTGAAGGGACTGGTGGCAGGAGTGTGGTGACCAAGGGGTCAGGATCTGGGAGATCACCAGAAGGAAGGATAGAAGCTGGAGGAAGGTCGTGAGGAGTTTGATTCCAGGAGGCCTGGTGCTCCAGTCAGTAAAGTATGGCAGTGGGGCTGCCATGGTGGTAGCAGGGCCATAGCAAGGCTTCTCTGAAAGTGGCAGCTCCAAGAGTCCAGTACCCAGTGTGGCATGCTGTCTCAGGATGGTCGAAGGGTGCATTTTGGGATTTTCTTGTATTGGGCCTGCCATGTCCATATCTAGGGCAGGACCTGTGTTAGACCTGTTAACAAGATGCACAGGGAGAGTAACTGGAAAGGAGGGAGCCATTTCACCCATTCTAAGTGTAGCGCTGGCACCTTTTGCCTGGAGGGAAAGCAGGGTGGCAAACTGGTGGGTTAAGGTTTGTGTTCAGGGTGGCCACAGAAGGTATAAAGGCTGCAGCCCTGGTGTTAATTAATTCAGGGCAAGGGAGTAAGGCACTCCCTGGGAACCAGTATGGCTGTATTTTCTCCCCCCCCCATAAGGTCCTAAGCTTTGCAGCAGCTCTGGGAATCTGTATGGAGTCTGCACCTGGTCTAACTGTTTTAGGACTGTAAATGCAGTGGTATTGCCTTATGCTTATAATGCCTCTCAAGCTTACCCTGTGTATGCTCTGGTCTCTTAGTTCCATGGAGCTGTGCAATTTATTTATTTATAAATTGTAAACTAAAGATTAGAATTCAATTTATTTTCTTGTTCCTTTTACATGAGTGCTGAAATTGACTGAATTAACTTTGTGATTTTTTTCTGAGATGAAGCATGCTGGTTTTCACCTTCAATTTCTTCCCCCTGGCTTAGCCGAGAGTTGCAGTTGCTGGTGAGAGGTGGGCTGGTGAAGAAGCCACACTCTACACGGTGCTATTACATCTAATTTGGGGTAAGGCTTTATTCTTTTGGTGCTTATGACTTACCTCCCTGAAAGGTTTATGGTCTGCATCTCCTCTCCCCCGCTTTTATCATTAGGACCCCTAGACACAATAGGGTGGTGGCAGGGAGCTACATATAAAATAATACATTTTCAAAAAATAAACATCTTAATCTAGCTAAACAGAACTTGTTTAGCTAGACTCTTGTGGTTTGCCAGAAAAACCTTTTCTGGGCACACCAAAATCCAGGGTGCTCAACTTAGTGAGAGGAGCCATTCACGTATGTTCTCTGTAGGAGAACAGTGGCACTTTCTTGAATGTGGAAGGTCATCTGTTTGTTTGTCCATCTCAATATTTCTTAAATTATTTCTTAAGTGGACTGGTTGTGCCCGCCCCCTGGAACTGCTTCTTTCTCTCTCCCCTTCCCACCAGGTAGCCTGGCCACACTTCCCTGTGTTTAGATATTTAATACATTATATAAGCAGACTGGGGTGCCCACCCCAGTACTGCTTCTCTTGACCCTCCTCCAGGTTGTATGCCACCATTCCCACTGTCTATGTGGTGGCACTGGGGTGCCCACTCCCGATGCTGCTGAACAGTAGCCTGACACTGTGGTGCCCAGTTCCAAGTGTTGGCAAAATGCCCTGGAAAATAAAGATAACTATTCCTCACTGATTTTTTTAAACCGCAAAAAAAGAAGACAGTCCATCGCTGATCTTATTCCCCCATACCCCCACCCAACCATCCCCAATCCTCCCACTCAACACCCACCATCCCACACCCACACTCACCTGAACATGTCCCATGATGTAGATCCACTCTCCAATCAAAGACACGTCTGCTCATAACTTTGACATTTTTTAATATAGTTACACCAAATTTTCAACATGGCCTTTTGGGGACCCCACCTCATGAACTGGGGGTGGGGGGGGTAGAATTTTTCAAGTCCACCCTAAAAGGTTATTTTGCATTGCACAAAATGACCCTTTGATCAGAATTTGAAAATTTTCATCTACCAGATTCAAGAGGTGGAGTCGTGAGAAGGCTATGTTGAAAATTTGGTGTAGAAATATGTTAAAATTACCAAGTTATAAGTGAACATTGAGATATTTCAATGTTCTGTTATGACATCACAAATTTTTAAAAATTTTCTACCAAACTGTCAACATGGCCTTTTTGGGACCCCACCTCATGAGCAAGGTAGATGAAACTTCAAATCCACCCCTTAAGGTGATTTTGCAGTCACTCCGCAAAATCACATTTCGGACTGGATATGTACATTTTCACCTACTGAGTTTGTGAGGTGGGGGTCATAAGAAGACTATGTTGAAAATCTGGTGTAAAAATATGGTAGAATGACCAAGTTATGCAAGAACACTGATATATTTAAATGTTTACTCATTACTTCGCTATCAATCAATCAATCAATCAATCAATCAATCAAAACTTTATTTAACCAGGCAGAATCATCATTGAGCAAGCTCATTTTCAAGATGGTCCTGGCAGAAAGAAACAAAGCAAGGAATAATACAGTTGGACACTTATTGCAGGCTGGTACATACAGTAAAAAAATAGCAACAACAACATCGGATAATACAGAGTGTTCAGATTGTTAAATTAAATTAAGGCTACACCAATGTCTGGGGTGGAAACTAAACAAAGCAATAGAAGTAACAGGGTGTGGTAAGAAGATTATATTAACAATAGAACAAGAAGGCTCCAGCGTGAGGGATCCAGCGTGCCTTGACCAGGCCACAGATCCCTCAATTTCTGGAACCTAACAGTTTTTCAGAAATCCTCTTTACTGCAATGGATCCAGCGTGCCTTGACCAGGCCACGGACCCCTCAATTTCTGGAACCTAAACAGTTTTTCAGAAATCCTCTGTACTGCAAGAGATCCAGCGTGCCTTGACCAGGCCACGGACCCCTCAATTTCTGGAACCTAAACAGTTTTTCAGAAATCCTCTGTACTGCAAGGGATCCAGCGTACCTTGACCAGGCCACGGACCCCTCAATTTCTGGAACCTAAACAGTTTTTCAGAAATCCTCTGTACTGCAAGGATCCAGCGTGCCTTGACCAGGCTACGGACCCCTCACTTTCTGGAACCTAAACAGTTTTTCAGAAATCCTCTGTACTGCAAGGGATCCAGCGTGCCTTGACCAGGCTATGGACCCCTCGATTTCTGGAACCTAAATAGTTTTTCAGAAATCCTCTGTACTGCAAGGTACTAGCCCTGACTTTTGGATTTGGTCACAGTGGAAGCTGATTTCCAAGTGGCCCACACTATCTCCTGCTGAACACACCTCTAACTACTGTATCTCCCTCTGTGTCTCTAGTTGAATTTATGTGCTAGGCTTTAATAATTTGTTTAATCCTTACAGTCATTTTAAGTTCTGAGTTGATATTAGAAGTGAATTTAGAGCCTTGACTGTGTAAATCCTTCTTTTGCTCTCTGCCCTGCAACCTCTATCCTCTCTCTTCCTCCCCCACACCGTCTGCTTTGCTCTCTTTTTTTTTTTTTTTTAACTGTTGACTTTTCCATTAGCAGATTATATCCTCTCACCACTAGAGGGCTATATCTCTATCTCTTTATCTAGTACGTAAGCCATGTGGGCTCTCTCTGCCTTTCTGTCGCCTCTCCTCCTCCTTGCCCTGGCCCCCCCTTTTCTATCCCTGGTCCTAGCCACCCCACCCCACCCCACCCCCACCACCCTCTACTCTGGTTTCCACTGCTACTCCAAGGAACTCTCCACTTCCACTCGAGACTTGTGCTTGGCACACCGTTTGGATATTACTGGTTACTTAACCTGACCACTACTCTCAACAAGTGTGGCCACCTCTCTACACTGTACCACCTTGCAGTCCATATGGGACACCGCCTGGAACCTTGCAACGTCTACTCCAGGAAACAGCAATCAAAACTATCTCTCAAAGAGCTGCGACTCTGATCCTTAAAACTCCTACTCCTCCTCCTTCTCATCTCAGGCAGCGTCCATCCCAATCCTGGCCCTAGAGGCTCAGGCCACACACAAACTCCAGGTGCCCTTATCCTTGCAACCATTAATATCTGCAGCCTACTACCAAAGCTGGATGCACTCCAAGCCTTCTATGCCAACACAACCCTGACATTCTTGCAGTGGTGGAAACTTGGCTGACACCTAAAGTTCCTGACTCAGCAGTAACAATACAGGGCTACAATGTCCACAGGCTGGACCGTATATCCAAAAAGGTGATGGTTGCAAATCTATATCAAAGACTCCCTGTCTTGGCACCCTGTAACAACTCATCACTTTCTGCCTCAGCCCAGATTCTGCCAATAAAATCGCCCTAGGTCCCAACAATAAAGCCCTGACTATTGTCTCCGCAGATACATCCTACCAGGGACCCTAAACATGGATTCAACGACGTCCTCAAACTTTATCAACTCTCAACCTCCTGAAACTGAACTTATTCTACTAGGGGATTTCAACATAAACTGGTTAGCATCGAGTGCCAGTGCCTATAAAGACTCCATCTCAGCTGCTAACCTCACGCAAATGGTAAACTCCCCTACTTGGATTAACTACAAGACTGGCACCAGTACCCTCTTGGATTGGGTCCTCACCACTCACCCCACAAGGATTTCTCATATGACCATTCTCCCAGACTCACTCAGTGACCACTCCCCAGTCATGTGTGCATGGTCTAACAAATTCCTTAAGCCCCCTCCCAAAATTATCGCTAGCATAGTCCTTCCTCATGGAAAACTTCCACCTCTCAAACAACACCGCTTCTACAAGACTGGCTACCCATCTATGAGGCAACAGATGTTAACTTGGCTCTTGATCACTTCATCTCAATTTTCAACAAAGCCTGCGACCTCTTTGCCCCTGCTAAAAGGTGCAAAACAAAATCTCTCTCTAACCCATGGGTCACCACGGCTCTTCTCTCACAGCTGAAACTAAGGGATCACCTCCAGGGTAGTTGCCAGGGCCACTGGCAAACAACTGGACATCCAAAATTACAAACAAGCACGAAATGCCTGCACAAAAGCCATACAGCTAATGAAATCCACCTATTACAAAGACGCTCTCACCAATACATGGGGAAATGGTTGTGCTTTCTGGGACAATATCAAGGATGTCACAGGGAAGCAGCCAAAAACCTCTCTGGCCATGTTAATGGTTGATGGATCCTCAACCCTTGACCCCAAGGTGATCGCAAACATCTTTAACACGGCTTTTTCAGACCTTAGTGCTGTTCTACCCCATGACTTTTTAAACAGGGCCTACTCCCCAATACCTCAGCCCCTCAGTCTAAGCATCCCTCTTCTACTTCAGGAAGGTAAGGCTGAGCAGAGCTTGCCGCTATATTACTGCAGCTATCTCTAAATCTAGATCTAGTAGCGACACCCTGGACCTTAAGCTTCTGTTGCTCACCCTCAATGAGGTAATTCATCCATTAACAAAAATCCTAAACCTCTCTTTCAGCTGTGGAAAATTCCTGGACCTATGGAAAACAGCCACTGTGACACCCCTCCATAAAAGTGGGGACAAGACGATTCACTCAAATTATCGCCCTATCTCCATACTGCACCACTCTCTAAGGCACTTGAGCGCATTGTGGGTGATCAACTTACGGACCACTTGGATAAATACAATATACCTTGTCCACAACAACATGGCTTCTGGAAAGGTCACAGCACCACCACAGCCCTTCTTGAGTTCACTGAAGCTTTGCACAAATCCCTTGACAATGGCCTTCTCACAGGGGCCGTTTTCGACGACCTCTCCAAGGCCTTCAATACAGTACACCATGGACTACTAATACACCAACTACTGAATGCCGGCTATCACCTGACTCTTCTCTCTGGATTAAAAGCTACTTAGAAAACTGGTCACAGAGAGTAAAATTGCAGACGCTCTTTCTAACACCCTGCCTGTTCACTCAGGTGTCCCACAGGATCCATACTGGGCCCCTCCTTTTAGCCTTTTCTTAAACCCTCCTTTACCACTGCTCTGAGCAGATCATACTATATGCCAATGATGCTGTTGTATTCTCCACTCACAAAGATCCTGCAACTCTTCAACACAACCTTCAACTTGGTTTCAGTTCTGTACAGACATGGTTTCTTAATCATAAACTGGTCCTCAATGACAAGAAACCAAATCTATGCTCTTCTGCAGCTCTCATACCCACACAAGCTACACCACTTGGCTATCTCCACCACCCAGGGGAACACTCTAGATCAGGTGGTGTCCTTCAAATACTTAGGGATGCAGCTTGACCCTAATCTCTCCTATGGACTTCATGTAGATAATGTAGCTAGAGCTGCTAATACGGCTTGGTCTCCTCTACAAACACAGACCATATACCTCACGCCAGAAGCTTTGAAGGTTGCAGTCCTGAGCTCTGTGATCTCTGTAATAGACTATGTTCTCATCATTTATGGCTCGGCCACAACCACAACCCTTAGATGCCTCTCAACTGCCTTAAATAAAGCATGTCGGCTCATCACTGGTGCTCACCGTCTCACCCACACATGTGACCTGTACACTCAGACCAGCTGGCTCCAACTATCAAACTGCATAAAGTTTCTCATCTGCTCCACGGTCAAAAAAATCTACCTTGTCCTTGCACCTTCTGGGGTCTCAACTCTGTTACAACACTGAATTAACAAACGGTGCCTTAGGAGATCCACACTACAGCTACTTAAAGTCCCCCACTGTCACACTTCACAGGGACAATGCTCTTTTGGTTATCAAGCACCACTCTGGTTCAATGGCCTCAGCCCAACCATCTCCTCTGCCCCAACTATTGGTATGTTTAAAACTAGGCTCTGGGACTATCTCACTACCAACAGCTCCTGTGACTGCCCAACTTAACCTTGTTTCTCCACTTCCTTTTCTGCTCTAGTTGTCCCCCCCCCTCCCCACCTCACTGGATTCTACCCTCACATCTTGGTATACCCAATGCTGCATTTTTCACCCTCTCACCACCCTTCCTACATTCCTTCTCCCCCCCCCACCCTCTTCCCTCTCCCTATGCTCTGGCACTTCTTATCTGTTGTCCATTTTCTCTGACAAATGCCGCTGGCTGCCTTGTTACAATGCTACCCTTGAACTGTATTAATCTGTACTCTGTTTGCAATGTCCACATTTGTTGTAATGCCTGTCTTGATGTTCCCCATAATTTGTATTTCTCTGACATGGAACCTTTGTAAAAGAGCCATGGCTGAAAGGTATTTGTAATCCTAGACTTGATAAATAAAATAAATAAATAAAAAGGCATGAACAGACCGACTAGGAGGGTTGACCCTTTGTGGAGAAGGATGGGGGGAAGGGGGTTTCAGGAGGAGGATGTCAACACTAGAGGGAGAGATGACACGAACACAGTAAGGCCAGGGGGTAAGAAGATTATACAGAGGGAAATGTGCAGAGAAGTGCTGGAGTTGTAAGTAAGTGCAATATTTTGACTCAAAACTTTCAATATAGCCATTTTTTCCCACCACCTTATAAACGTGACCGGTGTCATTTTTCAAACCCTGGATGAGATGTGTTTTCATACATGTGGTGCAAAATGACACTTTGGCCAGTATTCTATAAATGCCAACTATCTTGAAAATCTGGGGGTTAAAAATAAATAAATATTAAGAAAAGTTATTAGTAGTATCAGCCTTTACCTCACTGGGTAGTGCTTTGCTAACCCATGCTGGTGAACTGAGTTATAAGACCTAGCTGGATAGGCTGAGGCTGGGGGAAGGGGGTGGTGCTATCAGGTGACAGCACCCCCCAGCCTGGCAAAGGTAATTGCAGGATTGCCCACATGGGCCCAAGTACAATATAGTGAAGAGAACTCTTCTCCTTGCATATGGCCCCACACCTCTGCACCTGTGGGTACCAGAGTGCTCTATGCTTTGACTGAGAGATGGATTCTTTTCCCTGTGCATCTGTGTCTTCAACCACATGGAAGGACAGGACACAAAGGGCCCTGCACTTCAGTAGTCCACCAGACTGCCCCATAAATTCTTGACATTAGTTACTGCACTCCCACAGGCAGATGGCATCTTCACTTGCTACAGGACCCTCTGCATCTGTTCTTGCAGATCCCTTCAGGACCTGTGTGAATAAGGATACAATTTCACTATCTCAAAAAGAAAGGAAATTATTTGCAAAAAAAAAAAAACTATCTTAAAGCAGCAGTGCAACAAAATTAGGCAGAAAAAAATTGACTGTACCTTTTTTCATTTAAAATGATTCTGAATATCTTCAAGTTTTATTTGGTGGTACAGGTTTCTAATTCCACCAAAATTTGAGGATTTTATGAATGTTTTAGTATAGTTTTTTTTTTCTCAAGAGAAAAATATTGCCACCACACTTTGCATAAGCATAGCATTGGAAACCTGACAAGGGTTAGGATAAAAAAAATAAAGACTCATGGTAGGCAGCATAGGAGGTATCTAGATGAGAACATTTGACAGATATGATAATAGTTTTCTTAACTGCAGCTGAAGATAGATTTTTTGGAAAAACATTTTCTGTTGTACTGCTGCTGTAATGCACCAGTTAGGGTTCAAGTTAACACCACAAAAGTTGGGAAATGTGGCATTAGAGTTTCCAATCTTAACTCCCCACTCTCACATCACTAGCAGCAAAAGCAAAAAAAATTCGGGTTTTGGGTCTCCAGAGTCTTGGAAAATCAGTGGTGGGGTCTTCCTTGTGGTTGTCAACCCTAATGCTCGCAACCCTCTACTGAGTTAACAAGGTCAGATGTGGTCTCTTTTCTTCATGCAGGTCCCTGCGTGAAGAAAGCTACAACAGATTCTGTTGGCAACATGAGAGGAGACATACTTCTCTACCTTTGAAGAGTGTAATATTATGAGGCACTGGCTTGGAGTTGTACCTTGTGCTTCAGGCAGGAGTACACAAGCTGGGGGGGGGGGTTGAGCATTAGGATTGATAAAGCCAAGGATGACCCCACCAGTGATTCACCAAGACTCCACAAACCCCGTATGTTTTTTCCTTTTACTGCTTAGGGGGTGGTGGTGGGTAGTTAGGGTTGGAAATCCTAATGACACATTTCCTTACCTTTGTGGCATTAACTTGAATCCTAACTGGTACATTCATGCAGTTTTTTTTTTGCAAAAAAATGTACATATCTGCATGCAACAGGTAGGAGTTCCCAAACAGTTTGAGAAATATGCTGATTTCCATGATTACAAATCTACTATTGAAATAAAAAAAAGTTATCTGTAGAGTTAACTTATCATCAACTTTAATTTCAATAGTAAACTCTTCATTTACAGAGTGCTGCCAGTGCTGCTTGCAGTGAGTGTCGTGTACCCCCCCGCCCGACCATGACTTTAGTTCTAGCTAGAGCACGGTGCTCACGTCCTGTCTGAAACAGACTAAACATGTTAGTTTCACACTATGGTGATCCAAAGAGGTGCTAATTGTGACAAAGGTCAAAAATGGTGAACAAAAAAATCACAGAAGAGCTGAATAACAGTTTTGAAACAGAGCTGCATTAGATACTGACACAAAGGAAAATGGGCATGGAACCAGTTGTGGATAAAATATAGGATTCTGTTAATGAAGTTAACAAGATACTCCTTTTGCCAGCATATGACACAATGACCTAGATAGCCCTGCAGTGATACGTACTGATAATAGCCTATCCAGAACTGTGGCAGTCTGTGGCACTAGCAGAAACAGAGATGATGCAGCCTTCAACAGTAAATAAAGAGCCACGCCTGGTGGATGCACAACTACCTACAACACCCTTACCACTGCCTGCTAACAGCACTGCTGACAGGTCTTTGTCTAGCATGACAGAATCAATAGATGTAGACGTGACTGACAGTTAAATAGAAAGTTGAAGAAATTAGAACACATATAGAAAAACTACCAGGGATGTAAATCTATTTAAACGATACTTAGGTGAAACTTTTTTTAAATTCGTATTTTATTGTTCTAAAAATGAAACATCATACAATCAATACTGCGTACTAGGCATACAATACTAAATTCAAGGAACCACTCAACGGAATACAGTAAGTAAGCAATAATATCTGACAGGGTGGCATTATTAGGATATAATTATGGGGCAGCAATTTTTAACATAGGATCAAGCAGTTGATGTTCCCCCTAACAACTGGTTGGTTGTTAAGAGATTCACATGCTGCGATTGTCCTATCCATGCCGGGAGCATATATAGAGCAGGCACAGAAATCCATTGACAGCGAGTTAAAAAAAAAATGGCATCATCATTTCAATCTTCAATCTGCTCTTACTTGGCAAGTGCTGCAAGTCTGTTCTGTGTCTCTCTGTTTCATGTATTACTTGAAGTGTTCTTCCACTCAGTTCACCCAGTAAAATCTGTATTAATATTTAAAAAAATATTTAAAAGTGTAAAGCATTGTTTTTGTTACTGACCGATAAATCAGTAGTTTGAACTCGGCCCCTTTCTTTCTGCAGGAACCCCTGGACCATGTGCACACATTTTCTAGATGACCAACCAATGAAGAAACGAGAAGGGCGTGCAATTTTTTTTTTAACATTTCAAGGACTCTTAATTATATATTAGTAGACATCTGTAGATGTTTAACTGTTTTTTTGCTTGTCTATTCTGAATTCCTGGAAAGTTTTTTGCTGAATCAGAGTTCTTCACAGGCTGTTGTGGACTCATATATAAGGTCAGAAATGGTATTCTATAAATTGTTTGGGTTGCTGAAGTAAAATTTGCAGCTCAAAAAAATCACCTGTCCGTTCTTTTTGAAGTTCAGCAATGCACGTTGAGCCTTTGTTTTAAGGTTTCCTGGTCTAACTTCACATCATAAAAAATTGCTGCCAAGCAATTATACAAAATAAATTATGAGGATATGGATTGTCTTGAATTGAACTCACACCCTCATCGAGAGATTCTTCAATAAACCCCTCAAGCTGCGCTCTCAGGGTTTATGTATTATCGCTCGACTCGGGTGTGACTTCACTTCTCTTATCAACCACCTCCTCATCCTTTATTCTCTATATAACAGACTGCCCAGGGGTGTAAAGAAGCCTGATGCTGCGGGCAGAGGGCCTTATAGCCGCTGGAAGGTCCGTTATATCCCAATAACGCCCACTGTTTTGGATATTATAGCACTTGGAAAATGGGCTTACGTTACTATTTTTTTAAAAATAATTACTTCATTAAAGAAAGAGTGCAAATTATTTTTTATAATGAACAGAAATGTCATAGTTAAGTAAGTAAAATTTCACTTATATAGCGCCTTTCCAAAACCAAGGCGCTTTAACAAAGCATAACAATACCCCATATAAATAAAACAGTATCAGTAATATAAATTACAGATATAGCAATCCAAATTAAAAACATCAAGGTTTTAAATTCAGCTTTAAAACTTTCAACAGTCAGGCATTCTCTTAACTGATGAAGTAGAGAAGTCCATAGGCTGGGAACCACAAAGGAAAAAGCTCGAGCACCAGAGGTTTTCAGATGCACCCTGGGAACCTCTAACAATTCCTCAATGGCAGATCAGAGAGGATGGCGGGGGCAGTAGGGAGTCAGAAGATCTTTCAGACAGCTGGGTCCCTGATTGTGTAGGGCTTTAAAGGTCAGCGAGCCAACCTTAAAAGTGATCCGCCACTGAACAGGCAGCCATAGTAGTTCACGCAGCACAGGCATAATATGACTAGCCCTGGATATGCCAGTCAAAAGCCTGGATGCTGCATTCTGCACCATCTGCAAGTGGCGGATATCAACCCCTGGAAGCCCTAGGTAGAGGGCATTGCAGTAATCTTGGTGGGTGGTGATGAAGGGGTAAACCAAAGCTGGTAGGTCATTCGGAGGAATCAGGTGTTTCACCTGGGCGATATTCCTCAGGTGGTAAAAATAGGATTTGACCACGGCCAATACTTGAGATCTCAGAGTGAAGTCATCATTAAAAATAATGCCCAGGCTCCTCACCCGGTCTGAGGTGGTGAGCTGGACGCCATCAAGCCATAAGCCTGACATATGCCCAGCCCCCATACCTGCTCCCAGCCAACCTGGGTCCATCACCAACACCTCGGTCTTATCTGGGTTCAGCCTCAGTCAGCTGGCGCTCATCCAGTCCTTGATCACAGTGAAACAGTTGTTAAAGACAGAGACTACATTCTCCTGTCTGGGTAGAAAAGTCATATACAGTTGAGTATCATTTGCATAGCAGTGAAAACTCAAACTGTATCATCTGATGATATCTCCTAATGGCAGCATGTACACTGCAAATAGCGTGGGTGACAATGTGGAGCCCTGCAGCACCCCACAGGAGAGAGGGAAGGTGTCAAAGGAATAAATTCCGGTGACAACCCTCTGAAATCTGCCCATGAGGAATGACTGAAACCAACTGAGGGCCATATCTGACAGTCCACAAAGGAAATACAGGCACTCCAAAAGCACACCATGGTCCACAGTGTCAAACGCCACAGAGAGATCAAGAAGGACCAAGATGGTACATGCCTTTCGATCTCTTGCTGTTAGGAGGTGGTTCAATACCCAGATGATTGCAGTCTCAGTACTATATCTCTTCCTAATTCTAGACTGGAGAGCCTCATAGATACCATGGGTCCCAAGATAATCCTCCAGTTGTGATGCAACCACCTTTTCAATAACCTTGCCTACAAAAGACAGGTTAGAGATAGGTCTGTAGTTAGCTGGATAGTTTGGATCCAAGAAGGTTTTTTTAAGGAGTGTTCATATGACCACCTCCTTTAGGGGATCTGGAAAGTCCACCCCCCCCTTCTCCAAGGAACCCCAAACAATTTCAGTTAGGATTGGGCAGATGACATCTACACAACCCACTAATAGAGGTGTAGGGCCCGGATCCAAACTACAGCTGGTTGGGCACAGAGTCTGGATGATTCTTACAATATCTATGTGTTGCAGTCTGCTGAAATCTGACCAGGCAGACCAAGTGTTCATCACCTCCTGCTGATCCCCACAATCCTTCATAGGGAGAGCCAGGCTACTGCTGGCCTGGATGCTGACCACATTATCTGCGAAGAATCGAGTCAGTTTATTGCACTAGAGGGTGCTGCTGTTTGTGAGGTCCCTTGCTTGTATTAGTTTGCACTGCAGTGTCACTTTTTCACAGCGGTAACCAGGATATTGTTTGTGTTAATCCCCCCCCTAAAATTTTGGTTAACAGACTGTGAGTGAGGAGTGAGCGGCTCAGCTGTGGAGCAGGAATAAGCTGTGTCCTGTGACACATGATTGGGGGACACGGAAGTTCACTGAGCTGAGGAACTCTAAAGGAAAAAAAGGAGGTATTTTCAAAATGTGAAGGTTGCTGTTCTGGGGCTGATTGGATAGTGGGGCTGAAGACAACTGAGCAGGACTGTAAGAAATACAGCAGTAGCAGCCTTCAGCAATTAGGTTTGGGCAAACAACTGCAGAAAATAGGTAGTAGCTTGAGTGGGACTTTCCTGTGAGCTGTTGCCGGAGATGGAGTTGCACTGCTGTAGCAGCAGTTGTGAGAGTAGGCAGAGGATCGGAGGATCTTTGTCATGACAGTGCCTGAGATAGGTGTGGCTTAGTAGGAAAGAAAAATAATTTTTACATTGTTTTTTGTTTTCCAATACTGATGCCATTGCTTGTGTTACTGTTGGTATGGACTGGTTTGAGGACTGACTGCGAGGGGTCTATGGCTCAGTCTCTCGGAAAGCTCAGGGTAAAAAACAGTGGCTATCGGAGTGTGGGCACATGGATACTAGGAGGTGATGGGTACTGCCAGAGGGAACTCGTTATTCAGTGGGTGTTGTTAAAAAATAACAACATAGGTGTCTGGCTGTTTCAGCCAATCAGATTTCAGCTTTTGAGGTGCCCATTTTCTAAATCAAGTTAACCTAGGCAAACTGGTGTAAGGAGATGGGGGTAATACCATAACATCAAGGAACTGAGTCCAAGAAAGCAGCCCTTTGCAAGAGTGAGGTGATCATTCTAAGAAAAAAGGTGTCCCAAAAAATGTTTGACTCAGCGCTGAGGTTGATATATTCTCATACCGACATGTAATATAAAAAACAATATTGTTAGCATTCTGTCCCCCATTCTACAGTTCCAGCAAACATTCATAACAGAGCTCCAATGTAGGAGTATAAATGGTGACTAAATAGAAGACAAAGAAAGAACTAATATCTTAAATTTGGTAATAAACACTTTGAAACAGTTGCTCAGATAGAAGAACAAATTGAGCCTGCTACAAACTATCAGAACACATTACAGCTGGGAAATAGTATATATTGTTAAACAAACTGAAAGTAATTAAACTTAATACCAGTCTTGAAACCCAACTACAGGAGCTGTGGTCCAAACCAACAAAATGCCAGCTTCCCTAGACATATTTTTTGACAACCAACATCAGAACTAAACCAAATAACAAAAACTGCGACGGTGCTGTCGTCATCTTAAGTACTCAATTTCAAATCAGATTTTACCCCATTTTAACTCAGATAGGACTAGCTGGCGGTATCGTAAAAAAAAAAAAAAAAGGGAAAATGAGTTAAAACACAAACCCAGGTCCATTGGTATTGTCTGATAGCAGGCTATTATTGCAGAGAAAAGGTGAGGCAATACAAAAAAATCCCCCTTTAATGTAACGTTGTTCTCCGAGTCATCTGTTCTAAGCAGTGGGGTGGCAGAAAACTTGCTTTCTATGGCTTCCACCTTTTTGCCTGTGTCTTGTAGATCTGTATATTGAAACATGTGGTCTCTATAATGAATGCAGAGATGTGCAGGCATCAAAAGGGAGTAAACAACTCCAAGACTGTGCAGACAGGCCCAGACACCATCAAATTTCTTTTGGTGGGATCTTGTTACAAAGGACAGATCCAGAAATAAATGACGAGTCTTGCCCTGGTAGCTCAAGGATTTAGCATTTCAGGCAGCCTGCAAGTACGTGTCTCAAACTGACACTCCTGAAGTGACCAGGAGTGCAGTTCTGTAGGTGACACTTGATGAAAATCACTTGCTGGAAAGCCTGACACCTGAAGATCTAAATAAATACCTCTGCCACTATTTTATAAACAGTAAAAAAAAAAAAAATAAAGACAGAAAACATTATGAACCCCTTACTCTACGTTCTCTATTCCAAAGTGTTGAACATTACCTAAAATGGAAAGAGTACCCTATTTCCCTGTCGTCAGGTAGACTTTTTGAAAGCATGGCAAGCGCTGCAAAGCAAGCAATGAATTGTGAAGGCTATGGGGCATGCCTGCTAATTAAAGGCAGCTGATGAGCTGACCGACGACATTATAACAGTGTTATATGAAAAACAGCAATTGGGCCCCTACACCCTGCATTCATTTTTAAATACTATGTGGCTCATCAGTGTGCATTTCGGTGTCTGTGACAACACAGAGATGAGGGCAGTTCAATTGGGCGATGTCCAGCTAAGAACAAATGACAATGAAAAAAATCAATTAGCTATCCTATGAAACCAAGAGACAAACTAAAACCCAAAGGGGGTCCAACCCCTAAAAGACACTTGCAAGATAAAACCAAGGGCATATGAAGTAACAAGCAATCAAATACAGTATCCAGTATTTAATTACACATCTTAAATGCAGCAAAGACCATCAAAAGCACTGTCACCGGACTCTCCATTTTTCCTGGTAGTTAATGTTAATGCATCAAGGACAATTCCCTACTATCTGTTATAAAAACAGCCCACTGAGGTCAGTAAGTTGTCAAATTTTGTAAGATTTTGTAACATCATAAAGGCTGGTTTAACATTCAGCTAGGAAACACCTGATTCAAAAAATTATTCCAGAGTGGCCCCCACAGATATCCTTCAAATTTCAGGCCACAAACAGCCAGAGTCCAAATGATTATCCAGATTAAACGACAGAAAGCAGCCATTAATTTCCACAGTACTCTGTGGAATGTATAACCAGGCTGGACCATCACAAGTAAAGCCATCAACACAACTCAACTATCAGCCATCTATGAAAATCTCAGTGACATTATTGGCACATGTTCAGAAAGCTGACTGTAAATGCCAAAAGCATAACCTTCAACATAATGCAAGGTAAGTACCCCCCACCTGCTACACACATTCATTAAGTATCAGACTACTGTGTATACAAATAAAATATCTACTTTATTTGGAATTACAACTGAAAATTATTTTTTTCTGTTTTTTGTTTCCCACAACTTTATCTGACAGGGAACCACTACAAAACTAATACAGGCCCTATTAGTTGAACTGTGGCTTTCATTTTTATCAAAGGTAACTTAAACATGGATAATAACATTTTTTAAACCTCCCCCATAGGCTTCAATAGGGTGCCGCCCCCGTGCTCTCCCTGATAAGACATCACAAAGCATCTGAGTGCAGGGGCAGCAGACTGGAAAGTGGAAGGGTTCGGTTGGCCAGCAGTTCAACCATATTTACAATCACTTCCCTCCCTTACAGGACACTATGAAAAATTGTTTTTGCACAACCAGACACCCGCTGTATTAGGGTAATGGGCTATGAAGTCCAACAGAAAAAATAAAAACCTCAGCAATTTACTTTAAGGTTACTGTCATCAAAGTGGAATACTGAGCCAATCAGAAAGCATCATTCATAATGCTGATGACATCACAATGCCTACTTCAGCACTGAAGCTAGATAAAAGGAAAACAGCAAGCTCTTCAAACTGCAGATTTAAAAGTACATATGAACATACAAAGAAACCAGCAGAAGAAGGCCATTTGGTCTATCAAGTCTGCTCATATTGCAAGGTCAACAGCTTGAGCTAATGTCCCTACCCTCCCTCCCCACTTCTTTCATCCTCCCTACCCATGATCCTTACCTTCCCCCATGCCTATCCCAGCCTTTCTTAAAGCTGCCCACTGTTTTCAATGAGATGACCTCTTCTGGCAGTGCATTCCAAGTGTCCACCTCTGTGAACACGTGCTTCCTGACCTCCCTCCTAAACCTCCCACCCTCCAGCTTAAGACTGTGCCCCCTCATGTTATGGTTGCCACTCAACTTAAAGAGACTCTCCTTATCAACCTTATTTATCCCTTTCAAGTACTTGAAGGTCCCAATCATTGTCTCTCTCTCTCTCTCTCTCTCTCTCTCTCTCCCTCTCTCTCTCTCTCTCCTGTCTTCCAGGGAGTACATGTTCAGTGCCCTCATCCTCTCCTCATATGCCTTGCCCTGCTGACCAGCTATCATTTTTGTAGCCTTCCTCTGGACCTTCTCCAGCAGGTTAATGTCCTTTTTGAGGTGTGGGCACCAATACTGAACTCCGTACTCTAGATACGGTCTTACCAGTGACCTGTACAAGGGCAGTATAACCTCCTCTCTCCTACTACTGATCCCCTTAGCTATGCATCCCAACACCTTGTTTGTCTTTGCTGCTGCTTTCTTGCACCACGTGGAGTGCTTCAGGTCACTAGTGATCATCACTCCCAGGTCCTTCTCCTCCTCTGATGCAGTTACTCGGACTCTGCCCAGGTAGTACTCTGTCCTGGGATTCTTGACACCAATATGCATAACTTTGCATTTCTTGGCATTGAAGCCAAGCTGCCAGATTCTGGATTACCTCCCCAGCTTTTCCAGATTTTCCTGTAGGTCCTGTGTCCCTTAAGCTGTGTCCACTCTCCCACACAGAGCTTGGTGTCATCTGCGAATAGGCACATTTTGCCTTTAATGCCATGCCCAATGTCATTGGTGAAGACATTGAACAACACCAGCCCCAGCACGGAGTCCTGTAGGACCCCACTGGTTACCTCTCTGGTGCCAGATAACTCTCTCCCCACAACCACCCTCTGGGTTCCGTCCCTCAGCCAGTTTTCCACCCACCTGGCCATCTTTTACCCAACTCCAAGATCCACTAAGTGGCAGTAGAAATAGTAGTAGTAGATTTTATTTATTTTGGGATCCCGTCACCGAAGACTTAGGGTGCCCTTACAAAGTCTAAAGCAGATAAACAGCATATACATATACACAGGCAACCATAAAAATAAGAATAAATAGTGATAAATAACAGCCACCAATATAAAATATTTACTATTAATCAAATACAAGCTGCTTGTCATATTTAGTCACTTCTTAGACCCCAAAGGCTTGCTGGAATAAAACGATTTTGGATTCCTTTTAAATATCTCAAGGGACGATGACTCCCACAGAGTCCCCAGCAAGGAATTCCATAGGATTGAGATGGCCACTTCAAAAGCTCAATCCCTGGAAGATTTTAACATTACTCTGGGGTCCTCCAGGGGGACCTCTCCCACAGATCAGAGAGAGCAACCTGGGGTGTAGAGATGCAGAAGTTCATTCAGGTAACTCAGATCCAGCCCATGCAGGGCCTTATAGGTCAGCAGACCTATTTTGAAGGAGATGAGCCAACAGACTGGAAGCTAATGCAGTTCACGCAGCACTGGTGTAATGTGACAGGACCTTGAGCAGCACATCAGTAGCCGAGCCACAGCATCCTGCAGCAGCTGTAGGCATCACATCACACCCCCTCTAACCCTGAGATAGAGGGAGTTACAGCAGTTGAGCCTTGAGGTGACAATCACATGCACCAGTGTGGCCAGATCATCAGGGGGATAAGGGATTTAATCTGGGTGATATGTAAATGATAGAAACTATTTAGGACAGCGGCCGACACCTGAGCATCAAGTTTCAATTTGCTGTCCAGAACAATGCCCACATTTTGCACCTTGGCAGAGGCCCCCAGTTTGCTGAGCCAATAAAGAGCCCTAAACCCTCTTGGGGCCTCTGATCCCCCCCTTCGACCAAGCTTAACCACCAGTACTTTAGCCTTCCCTGGGTCGAGCTCCAACCAGTTCAACAATGTCCATGTGGGGCTCTCAGACAAGAACTTATTCAGCACATCGACCACATCGGATCATTCCGGTGTGAAAGACATGTAGAGCTGAGTATCATCAGCATAGTAATTAAATCCCAGCCCATACCATATTATGACCTCACCCAGGGGCAGCATATACACTGTGAATAGCATGGGGGAGAGGATAGAGACTTGGGCACTCCACAAGACAGGGTCATTGGGCTTGAGGAATAGTTCCCCAAAACCACACTCTGGGACCTGTCCTGGAGAAAGGACTCAAACCAGCTGATGACTTTTCCAGTGAGTCCAACATACTCCCTCAGCATGTCCAACAGCACCCCATGATTCACAGTGTCAAAACACTGAAGAGAGGTCGAGGAGATTGAGAATTGATCATTCTCCTCCATCCCTTGCCCTGAGCAGGTCATTCAATACCCATACTAATGCGATCTCTGTGCTGTGCATAGCCCTAAACAGAGGTGTTGCTAAGATAAGACATTGTTCGGGGCCCAGGCCCCAAAACAACAGGTAGGGGGTCTGGGGACCACCTAAGACCCCATACATTTTTTAAAATTTGGTGCATTCTGGTGCATTTTGGGGGTTATTTGAAACAGAATTTTCTACCCTGTTACCTCCTCCCCATGTCCAGTAAGTTGCTCCCTTGCCCCCTCCTCATAGTCCCCACAGTCCAGTATGTTGCCTGAACCACCCTCCCCAGAGCCCAGCCACCTGCTCAAGTGTGTGGCCTCCAGCCCTCCCCCAACATTAATACTATTATATTTAATTATGTGTGACATACTGTAGTTTTCCCTGATCAGTGCATTTTTATTTAAATATTTTGTAGTCCCCTTCCTCACCACAATACTGTTATTGTGATGCATTTTTCTGTTCACTATGACCAGATGCATCATGCAACAGAGCCAGTGATGCTTTCATAGGGAGTACTGTGTGGGTTGGCATTCAGTACAACAGTATAGGAAAAATATCACTCCCCTGTACCTCAGCAGGGGTCAGTGTACTAATTGCACCTATAGTAAAGGAGGTACTGGGCCCACATCCTAAAGCTGGTCTGAAAAACTGTGTCTATCTACCTGCTAGTTTACTGAAAATTTAGAAAAGCAGTATATTCTACTGCCAGATATACTGGGTGGGCAGTATAGCCTAGAGGTTTCAGTAATGAGCTGCGACCAAGCTTGGTACATCCAGCAGATCAGACCTGGGTTTGATTCTCACAACCTCCACTTGTATACTGTGTGACTTTGAGCAAGTCACTTAACTACTGCCCAGTGCTCCTAGGTCACCCCTGAAAACAGGCACTTTTGCCTAGTGGACCTTACCCGGTTACCAAAGGCTTAAAAAAAATATAGCCATTGGCTATAGAGATTATAGTCTGACTCTGGGGTTTGACTTTAGTCAGCAGATTATGCTATGCACATGGCCATCCAAAACATCACAAAACTGTATTCTTGGAGATTGCTTATTTTGTTGATATGAGATTTTACAGGGATATTATTTCCTCACAGGGTTGCAATTTATATCAACAACAGATGGAAGCTACTGTATTTGCATCCAGATAAGACTGCACAAACTTGAAGTATGATGGCCAGATGACTTTCCTGCTATTAATATGTTTAGTACCCAACCTCAGAAAGGAGGCTTGCATCTAGTAGAAGCCCCTGTTTGATACTCCAGCTGGCCTGCCTCATTCCCCTCCTTTTCTTACCCCTCACAAACTGAAGCTGCCATGGCATCCGTGGAAAAAAAATGGTCCACCCATGACCCGCCCAGCAAACTCCAAATCCTGCTGGCCTCCTCTTACCTGAAAATGGGTCTCTGGTCGTGGCACTGCGGTGATCAGGTAGGTTTGCCAGGGTTTCATGGAGCCAGTTATCTCATACTCCAACAGGAATCTGTCACTTTTCCACTTTGTCTCCTTTTCTTGCAGCAATTCCAATGGATATTCTTTAAACAATTTAGCAAACCCATACGAATACCGTTTCAGTTCCCGGTATGCATGAAGCTCAAATTCTTGCTGCATCAGAGGCTGCTGTGGTTTCTGGTGTTTCTCACTGGAGCTCGGTTTCAGTGCCCAGCCTCCTTTATCTGCCATGCGGGATCCCTTACTGGGAGGAACACAGGCCCTCTTCTGGAACACAAGGGTTCAGAGGAGCTCCCTCGATCACTAGAGCTGCTGTGAGTATTGACTACTGTGGGACACTCCTCACTGGTGGAAATGGATTACACCTCCAAAGGTGGGCTCGATCTTGGAGATTGAGGAGCTCCCGGAATCACTTGAAGTGTCATCACTAGTCAGCACTGTGAGACTGTCATTGGAATGATCAAGTAGCTCCTCTAGAACTGGGAAATCCCAATCTTCAGAGAAGCTCTGTGTATCACTGCATCACTCCGGCCTGTGCTGCTACCAGATGCTGCAGGACTCTCCACACGCTCGACCCCCTGTTTGTGTGGGAGGAACTGCTCACTTGTTCTGTCCACAATCCCGCTCTCCCCGGAACCAGCTACTCTTTGTCTCTTTCCATTGTGCAGGGATGGTTCCATACTGTTCCAAGCACCTGAATACAGAGGGGCTTTTGCTAGTGCTGTCTCCACTGCAGCCACGCAGATCAACGAGCTGTTATGTTTACAAGGAGGTCCAGCTCATCGCTCACTCGGTCCCCATCCGGTCTTCTGGCTCCCACTCTTCAAATTTAAAAAAGAAATGAAGTCTCAGCCAATAGTGTGAAAGCCTTCTCTGTTTTGGGGCAGGAGGGAGATTGGATTGGATGCTGGTGGGAGGGAGGGTGTGGTGACCCCTAAATTACACCCGTGGGAATAGATGGTCAGGTTGGGATGGGATCGGTAAGGAATTGAAGTTTTACTTTGTTTTAAGACACGACACAATGAAAGAATAAAAAGCAGGGATGTACATGAAAAGGTTTGGGGCCTCAGACAAAACATTCGGGGCCTGAGCCCCAGAGGCCCAGTCCTAACAACGCCCCTGGCCCTAAACTTAGACTGAAGCAGCTCATAAATCTGGAAGTCCATGAGGTAACTGTTGAGCACCTGGGAACAAATGATCTAGAAGGAAGAAGGTTAGAGGAGGTTTAGAATAGCTTCAGGGTTGTGGGGGAGCTATGCAATGGGGGGGAAGCACAGTAGCATTCTCAGAAGTCTTGTCAATGCCACAAGCAAGTACAGATAGGAAGTGCAGAATCATAGACTTCAACAAGTGGCTGAGGGTATGGTGTGAGTCCATGGAGTATGGATTGGTGGGAGAGTGTGGTAGCATGTGGGAGAACAAGGACTGGTATGCAAGGGATAGGCTACACCTCAGTAAGCAAGGATCACAGGTGTTAAAGCAGAGACTGGGGGAATTTATCAGCGAAAGGTACAATTTAAACTAGCTGGGGGGGACTATAGAGGAGGACTGATACAGGAGACGGGGTCCAGGGGACTTTCCCCTGCAGCAAGAATGGAACCAAATTTGACTAAGGCTGGGAGAGGAGAGCAGGGTAAAGAGGTGACAGGGAAATAGAAAGGGTGGAAGGTGTTATCACTAAATGCTAGGAGCCTGGGGAACAAGATGTCTGAGTTGCAGGCATTGATGGCAGAGGGGGGGTAGACATAGTTGCTATTATGGACACATGAGCAACTCAAAACCACGACTGGGACTTGGCCATCCCAGGATTTAAGTTTTTTAGGAGAGGCAGAGAAAAAGGGAATGGGGTGGGGTAACCATTTATGTTAGAGAAAAAAATCGGATGTATTAGTGAAGAGGGAGAGGAGGGCAGTCCAAAAGTCATTTTGCTGCAGCTACAAGCCCAGATGGGAGCTAAGATCCGATTAGGGGTTGTTTATAGGCCCCCAACCCAGAAAGAGGACACGGACAGGGAACTAGGGGAGCAGATAAGGAGAGTCAGTGGCAAAGGGAGCACTGTGGTGGTGGGGGACTTTATTCTACCAGGGGAGGATTGGAGCATCCTAGCTACCACATGTGCCAGGGAGCTGATCCTTCTTTAAGCATTCCAGGACAGCTTACTGACCCAAAGGGTGACAGGACTAACAAGAGAGGAGAACATTCTTGACCTAGTGCTGGATGACGGGGAACTTGTCAGGGATGTAAAGGTGGACGTAACCTTGGCGGGTAGTGATCATCGCACAGTGTGGTTCTCAATCCACTTGGGAAGGGAAGCAGCCAATACAAAAACTAAGGTCCTGGATTTCAGAAGGCCTGACTTTGGCAGGATGGGTCACATACTGAGTAAACACGCAGATAGCATCCACCCAGACATGAACACAGAAAGAAATGGGTGATCATCAAGCTAGGACTGACCAAAGCCACAGATGCCTGAATCAAGAACAGGTGTAAAAAATCCAGGACCAAAAAATAACAATCTGGATGACTAGGGAGGTAGTGAAGATAGTGAAAGAGAAGAGAAAGGCATTCCAAATCTTTAAGAGAACCAACATGGCAGCGGACAGAGAAGATTACATGAGGAAATCCAGGGAAGTGAGCAGAACAATAAGGGCAGCAAAGGCAGCCAGGGAAAGGAGATTAGCTCAGGGGATACAAGAAGGGGAAAAGGACTTCTTTAGTTCTAGCAGGGAAAATAGGAAGAGCAAGGACCAAATAGTTAGGATCAGGAAGGGCAGTGGGGGATGAGATGGCAGGAGTACTCAATGAGTACTTCTGCTCAGTATTCACAAGGAAAAGGGATGGGCCAGTACCTGAAGGGAAAGGTGGGGCAGGGGAGGGAGATGAGGCAACCACAGATGGGGTAATCAAAGCAGGAAGTGTGCTGGTGGGCCTTAAGTCATTGAGGGTGGGCAAGGCACCTGGGTCAGATAGAGTTTATCCCAGGGTGCTGAGGCAACTGGCAGAGGTCCAAGCGGGACCACTGGCAGACCTGTTCAACACCTCTCTAAACACAGGGTGTGTGCCCAGGTATTGGAGGGAAGTGCATGTGGTACCTCCCCATAAGACTGGGCCCAAAGACGAACCGGGGAACTATAGATCAGTGAGCCTTACCTCAGTCGTTGTAAAAATGATGGAGGCAATCCTCAGTGAAAGGCTGGTGTAATTTCTGGGGGACAATGGCCTACAGGATGACAGGCAGCACGGGTTTGTCTCTGGCAAATCCTGCCAAACAGACTTAATTGACTTTTACGACTGGATCACGAGGGCAATGGACAGGGGTCATGCGGTGGATGTACTCTACCTGGATTTCAGTAAGGCCTTCAATTCAGTACCACATGGTAGGCTGATCTGCAAACTAGAGAAACTGGGGGTGTGGAAAGAAATGAGCAGATGGGTTGAAAACTGGCTGCAGGACAGACAACAGAGGGTAGTGGTGGTGGTGGTGGGGAGACAGCAGAACCCAGGGCAGTGACAAGTGGCGTCCCACAGAGCCAGGAACTGGAACCGATCCTATTTAACATTTTCATCATGCACATAGCAGTAGGGATCAAAAAATAAGATCAGCCTCTTTACGGATGACACCAAGATCTGTACTGAGGTGGACGGGGGTGAGGGGGGAAAAGTACTTCAAGAAGATATGGCAAAACTGGAGGAATGGTCATACAACTGGCAGCTCGGGTCCAATGCCAAGAAGTGTAAAGTGATGCACTTCGGAGCAAGGAACCTGGGATACAGTTACTGGTTGGGGGGGGGTGTCCAATTATCCAAATCTAAGGAGGAGAAGGATTTTGGGGTGCTGGTGACCGGTGAAATGAACCACTTGGCACAGTGCAGAAAAGCAGCGACCAAGGCAAACAGGATGCTGGGGTGCACAGCAAGGGGGATTACTTCCAGAAGTAGTGAGGTCATACTACCCCTGTACAGGTCACTGGTGAGACCGCACATAGAGTACTGCATGCAGTGCTGGCACCCATACTTAAAAAGGGACAGCAAGCTGCTGGAGGCGGTGCAGTGCACAGCAGCAAAGATGATCCTGGGGTTGGGGGATAGACCTTACGAGGAGAGACAGAGAGCTCAATATGTATACCTTGGAGGATAAAAGGGAGAGAGAGGATATGATTGAGACCTTCAAGTACCTGAAAGGGATGAACAGACTGGATGACAGAGATATGTTCACTCTAAAGAGCAGTAGGGAAACCAGAGGGCACACTCTGAAATTGGAAGGGGGTCGATTCAGAAGGGAAAAGAGGAGACACTATTTCACTGAAAAGGTGGTGATAGGGTTTAACGCACTGCCAGAGGAAGTCATATCATTGCAGTCAGTGGGGAGCTTTAAGAGGGAATGGAACAGATTCAAAGGGAGAGTACAACCCAGAAGGGGGCAGGGAGGGAGGAGGATGGCAAATGGGGGTGTGGGGGGCAGCTGCAGTCTAAGGGACTGATGTGCCGCACACTCGAGCAGACTAGATAGACCATAAGGCCTGTATCTGCTGGTAATTTCATATGTTTGTAAAGTGCAGACTTCGAAAAGTTTTCAGCAGGTGAAGTGATATTTTTTTTAAGCAGTTATGCAAATTTGCTAGCAAAGTTGTAACATTGCCATGACCTCACCTGACATTGCCAGAAGAAGTGCCACTCCCCCAGGAAAACTCATTGCTAAGTGGGCAGTTCCCTATATTTTTTGTGAAGGAAAATTGTGCAGCTTTGTCGGTAAAGTAAAACTTTGCAACATCACTACCTAGCACACATGAGAGAGGAAGACCTGCATTCAGGAGCAGGCATTGACATCTGCCTCTGAGGATACCATACCATTTATCTGCCTGACCACTTATGGCTGTACTGTGGTGCTGCGAGTCAGCTCGAGAGAGTGGGCAGGGCTTGGGGACAATGAAAGGTACAGGAAACGAGAATTTAAAAAAGGTCTTGAATGACAGCAGTACCACACATCCTTTTCTTTAAATAACTTAATCAGTTACCTAGTTTGCTAATTGGTTGCTAAATGTAAAAACACTTCCCTCTGTATACCCTGTGTTGTGCTGAAAGCTCTTGATAGACAAGAAACAAGAAGAGGAAGTGTTTGATCTTCAGACTCATTGACTCTGGAGGTTTGCTGTGTGACTCTTTTTAGCTCAGCAATTTCACGGAATTACAGGTGTAGCACAAAACAAAGGAGGCTGATGGAATTCACTGGTGTTTGAAGACACTTGGGCTGAACGTGCTCTTGCAGCTGACTGCAAGTTAAGCTCTGTTCAGGCCTTCCTGCAAACTTTGCAGGGCATCCAAATTCATTTATTTGAAAGGCTTCCTGGATAGATTACTTTTTGTGTTTGCTTGCACGCATGTGCAAGAAACATGTTGTGACAACTTGCTAGAGTAGCAGGTTGTGAAAGTGCACTCATGTTGTGGCCAATGCACCTACTGCTTTGTGGGGCTTGTCTCTGTGGCACCAATAAATGAGCATGCTGTCTATGACAACAGTGCAAAAACGTGCCACCATCTTGAAACATTTTTGCCACTGCAATGAGGGAGTACCCTCACATTGCAGGGCATGCCTTGCCTGGTGTTACATTTCATTAGACATGGTGGCTGCCGCCATCCACCTCTTGTCCCCAGAAAGATGACATACGGAGTTCCCAATCCCCCATGGGCATGCCCCCTTTCCAGTTAATTTGCCAATGGGGGTGCCCAATCCCCATTGGCATAATATCCCCCTATAAGAATTTATGTGCCAAGGGGGTACCCAATCTCCCTCGGCATCATGCTCACCCCCCCAAACACAGACCCCTTTTTCCTTTTTTGCCAGTGAGGTGCACAATCCCTGTCAGTTCCAGTCCCCCCAAAAAAGAAACACCCAGGTGGCATGCTGGGAGCCCACCACAGCATGCCAAATGTCCCTATAAAAAAGAAAACCTTCCCACGATGTTTTTTTTTAAATTGTTTTTACCTGTAAAAAAAGAAACAGCCCCTCGCTGTCTGTGGCACCCCGTCTCCAACCCGCACCCACCCTCTGCATGATTTTCAACATTATTATTTTTTCACACCTCCTTATGAACAGTACAGCTTTCATTTTTCACATCCTGCACGAAATGCGTTTGCGTACATCCGGTGCACAATGGCGTGGTTGCTCTGGGAAATCAATGTTTGGGACAGATTAAGAAAATCACAGTAACATTGTTCATTAGCAGAGGTCCCAAAATGCCTGTGTTGAAAATTTGGTCACAAAATTCACACAAAATGACTATGTTACGAGCGTGCATTGCGCAGTTTCCATGCACGCACATAACTTTAAAAATTTTTAATATTTTTCACTCCAGATTTTCAACATTGTCATTTTTTCCCACCTTCTTATGAACAGTTCAGCTGTCATTTTTCACATCCTGCCCAAAATGTGGTTTTGCACATCTGGCATACGCTGGCACGGTCGCTGTGCAAAATCAATGTTCAGTACAGATTAAGAAAATCGCAGTACCACTGTTCATGAGCAGAGGTCCCAAAATGCCTATGTTGAAAATCTGATGTTAGAGAATCTCCAAAATAATTGCATTATGGGTGTGTGTTGCACAGTTTCTACACAAGCTTGTGACTTCACCAATTTTTTTATATCTTCACTCCAGATTTTCAACATTACCATTTTTTTACACCTCCTCTTGAAAGTACAGCAAATTTTTTACATCCTGTTCACAATGTGTTTTCAAACCTGTGGCACCAAATGGCACAGTCGCTGTGCAAAATTACCTTTCAGCTAACAAACTGGTAGTGTCACTGTTTATGCGGTGGGGTCACAAAAAACCCATGTTGAAAACGTGGAGTGAAAATACCAAGAAATTCCCAGGGCATTAGGTTTTCTGACCATAACGTTTTGCCCTGTAGGGGCTGACAGGTGTCAGGGGTGTGACTTGGGACTGTCAACAGTAATGCTCATGCCATTCCACCCCCACCCACACCCTGCAGCCAGTGACAGGCATCAAAGTGTGCCTTGGACTCTTTAGCCCCAAAGTTCACCCCATTCTCCTCTTCTGCACCCATTTCTGTGTATTTCCTTATGGAATAGGATGACTGTAAAGCCGAACACCCCAAAGCACACCTCAATACTTTTTGGTGTCTGCAGGGTAGGGTGAGGTGAAATGGCATGAGCGTTATGGGCAACAACCCAAAGGCACACCCCAATGCCTGTCCATCTCTGAGGAGTGGAGGTGGGGTTGGCATCACTTCAATACCTCACTGCCATTCCTATTCTGCATCTGTCTAGCTCCTGCACTTCCAATGCTAATACCAGGAAGCAAACATTTGGCATTGACAAATGCTTATTTTGTTTGTCATCGCTTAGCACCCACTTTGGAATTTTGGTCTGAAATGTTTAGGGTACAAAGGACTTGGGCCACAGCGCCACCTTTCTCTGGTTTGGTGATAAAATATTAATCCATTCCAAAGTTATTACATTTTGAAATTTCAGTTCTGAGAATGCTCAGTATGGTCTTTTGGATAGCTGCTTGGAACAAAAAAAATTCAGTTCATATGAAAAAGGATCCTTTTTCTTATGGGTTTGTATGGGGGGCTAATCCTTTTTTGTGAGGGGAAGAAAAAGAAGTTTCTTCATACTTACTGTAATTTCCTTTTCTGTTAGCTCCTACGTTGTCCATGGGTAGCCATTACAACTGGATATTGTACACACCTACTAGGGCAAATGGCATAGCCCAAAAGGCTGAATCAGCCTTAGAATTTTGGGCATATGAGGACTCCAGACAGCAGCAACTCTCCATTCACTATAGTCAATGCAGTGCCTCTAAATGTGGAGAATAAAAGGCCTACTGGTCAACCTGACACACAAAGTAAAAATGAACTGTCTACCAGATATGACTCAAGCCAGAATAAAATACAATAAAGAGTGGCTAACCTCGTCAGGTGGCGGAAGAAGAGTGACCAAAGGCCTGTCTTCTAACAGGCTATGAAAAAACTTGAAAGAAAAACAGTTATTGCCAAAAAAGAACTGCATGTGTTATAGGCACTCACCTGGAACAAAAGAGGCACCCCTAGTTGACGTAAAAATTTGAACCTGTTAAGACTGCTTGACAGCAAGCAACATTCTAATTGAATACTGCTCTCTCTCTCTTTTTCTTTTTTTTTGTTTTGGCATATCTATACAAACATAAGTGCAGTAGAGGAACTTAAGAGAGATGTCTAGACAGACTTACAATTAGAAATGATGATAGAGATGAACATCCCCTCGCTACCATACCAGGCAATATTCTCCCACAATAGCAAGGTAGGAGCTAACAGAAAAGGAAATTACAGTAAGTATGACAACATTTATTTTTTCTGTAGTGCTCCACATTGTCAATGGGTAGTCATTACAACTGAGTGTAAGAAGCAGTGCCCAGACCAGAAACTGGGAGGGGGAGAATAGTGTCCCATACATCAACACTGACAGGAAAAATTTACCTGCTAAATGCCATCTGCAAAACTCTGAGGCCAAATGCCACATGGTCCGTATGGAAGTCAGCAGAAACCTTCAGAATGAAAGATGGAACTGTTCTGAGTACCACCTTGTCCTTATGCATGACAAAGTATGGTTCTTTGGGGGACAAAGCCTGGAGCTTGTCAATCCTCCTGGCTGAACACATAATACCTTGTGAGATGCCACATCCAACAGAACCGACTAAGGTAGGAGACCAATGTAGTAAGGCAGTAAGTAAAGCTAATAGAATGATGCCGTGCATAGGAAAGGATATAACGAGTAGGAAATGGGAGGTGTTGATGCCTTAATATCCATAAGTCCATGGTCAGACCGCACCTGGAGTATGGGGTACAGTTCTGGAGACCTAATTTAAGAAAGGATATAGATGGGTTGGAGAGGGTTCAGAGAACAGCAACAAAGATGGTGCAAGGTATGCAAGAGAAACCATATGCGACTAGATGGAGAGAATTAAATATATACCCGGTAGAGGTTAGAAGAGATAGAGGTGACATGATAGAGACTTTTACATATATGAAGTGAATAAATAAAGTGAATGAAGGTAGTTTATTCAAAAGGAAAGTCGGGGTCATATTTTAAGATTGGAAGGGGGAAGATTTAAGAGCAATGTAAGGAGATGTTATTTCACTGAGAGGATGGTGGAACCCTGGAACAGATTGCCTAATGAGGTGGTATGTGCAGATACAGTGGAGGAATTCAAGAGGGTGTGGGACAGACACAAGGGGTTGGTTAGTGGGCAGAGGAAAATATCCCTGGGAAGTAGAGACAAGTAGGGACGGGTGGAAGTGGGCAGACTTGATGGACCAGGATGGTCCTTTTCTGCTGACACATTACTATGATACTATGGCTAAAGTGGTTTGAAAGGCTCCTTACAGAGAGCATTCAGAACCAGATTCAGATCCCATGATGTTATGGGGGATCGGAACAGTGATCGAGTCCAGCTGATAGCCCGCAGAAAACGAATGACCTCCCGTTTAGTCTCTAATGGCAAACCCAAGGAGACTCTAAAGGCTGACAACAAAGCTCTCAGGGTGCTCATGCCAAACCTTTTTCCACCCCTTCCTGCAGAAAATCCAAAATCTGCAGAACCATAGCTTTGGAAGGCTGGATTTTCCATTGCCTGGCCTAAGCCGAAAAGGTGGTCCATACATGCATATAAGCTGTCAACGTAGAAATCTTCCTGGCAGTCAAAAAAGTGTCCACCACCTTCTTAGAGAAACTCTGCTTCAGGAGTCTCCTTCATTCAGGAACCTGGCCATTAGCTGCATTGTTCCTGGATTTGGATGCAGAATGGGGCCCTACAAGAGAAGGCCCTCACATGCTGGAAGGTGAAACAGTGGTCCTTGAGCTAGGTTCACTAGGTGCAAGAACCACAGTCTTCTGGGCCACTCTGGAGCTATTAGGAGAAAATTTCCTCTTCAGTGCCTTATTTTGCTTATGACCTTGTGGAAGAGAAGCAGAGGAGGGAAGGCGTACAGCCTTCCAAGGCTCCACACTTGTGACTGGGCATCCACTGCTTCTGCCTGTGGGCATCAGTAGCTGGCTGGCTGGAGGTGAATAGGTCAATCTGAGGGTGACTGAACCTTTGATGCAGAAGGTCAAACACCTCTGGGTTTAACATCCTCTCCCTTGGATGAACACTTTTGCAGCTTAGCCAGTTGGCTTGAGTATTAAACTCCCCTACCAAGTGGACTGCTGACAGATAGAGAAGATTCTTCTCTGCCCACAGTAAAAGACTGGTGGCTTTCTTTGGCATCTCCCTGCTCTTTGTGACCCCTTGATTGTTTATGTACACCATAGTGACCTTATTGTCTGACCATACTTTCACAGCTTTTGACTGCACCTGACTTTAAAAGTGAAGGGAGACCAAGGTGCACTGCCCTCATCTCCAGAATGATTATGTGCAGGAGCAGCTCCTGGGCTGATTCAGTCCCCTGAATGAGAATGTGGTCCAGAACTGCTCCCCAAAACCCGACAGGCTTGCTTCGGTTCTCAGTATTAACTCTGGGGGAACTTCAAAGGGTGACCAGCTACCAGCTCAGAGACTGTCTTATCCTGGCCTGATAATCCTCCAAGGTTGGGTCCCAGGCTGACAGTAGCTCCATCTGTAGGGGCAGCATGTGAAGTCGAGCCTACCGGGACTAGTTCTAGTGCCACCGTCATGAGACCTAGAATCAGTAGCAGATGATGAGCTAAAGCCGACAACTGAAACATAGAATTTGTTGGCAGATAAGGACTGCCAGGCCCATACAGTCAGCCCGTAAGCCCTACACTTATTTGTGCCCTCTGACCCTATCTGGTCAGTGGTCTTACTCCACCCCTTCCCATCACTAAAGTTCCCTTATACCTGTCCCAGGCATGTTTAAATCCCTCCACTGTGCCCACTCTCACCACCTCCTGTGGCAGACTGATCCTGGTGTCCACCACCCTCTCCATGAAGAAAAATGTTCTTACATTTTCCCTCAGCCTCCCACCTTCCAATTTCATAACATGCCCCTTGTTCTTGTACTCCTATTTGGAAGATGTTACCCCCCGTACCTTGTTTATGCCCTTAAGGTACTTGAATGTTTCTCTCATGTCCCCCCCGATCCCTCCTCTCCTCCAGCGAGTACACGTTAAGGTCCTTCAGTCTCTCCTCATATTTTTTGTGGTGCAAGCCCTATACCATCTTAGTCACCCTTCTATGAACCACCTCCACCCTTTCAATGTCCTTACGAAGGTGTGGCCACCAGAACTGCACATACTACTCTAGATGAGGTCTTACCAGTGTTTTATACAAAGGCATCATAACCTCCCTCCTTCTGCTAGTGATACCTCTGCCTATGCAGTCCCACATGCCACTGGCCCTCCCTGCACCCTTTGTGCTCTGCTTAGACATCTTTACATCTTCTGAGATAATAACCCTGTCTCTTTCTTCCTTGGTGACTGTCAGCAACTCCCCCATACTGTAGCTCTGCCAAGGGTTCTTCTGTCTCAAGTGCATTATTTTGCACTTCTTTGAATTGAACGTCAGTTGCCACACCTCAGACCATTTTTCAAGTTTACCCATGTCTCTTCTTATTGACTCCACCCCATCTGGAGTATCCACCCTGCTGCAGATCTTGTTGTCATCCGCAAATAGGCAGACATTTCCCTTCCACCCTTCTGCAATGTCACTAATGAAGACATTGAACAGGACTGGCCCAAAGACTAATCCCTGTGTTACCCTGCTGGTCACCCCACTTTCCCTGGATTGGATCCCATTAGCCACCACCCTCTGCCTCTTGTCTGTTAGCCAGTTCCTAACTCAGCTTACCACCTTGTTTCCCCCTGCCCAGACTATCCATCTTGTTCACCAGCTTTCTATGTGGGATGGTGTTCAAGGCCATGCTGAAATTGAGGTAGGTGACATCCACTGCTCCCCCCGATTAACTTCCTTTGTCACCCGGTCAAAAAACTCAATCAAATTCATATGACATGACCTTCCTGCTGTGAATTCATGTTGCCTTGGATCCTGGGCACTGTTAGACTCCAGATGTGCCACTATTCTTTCTTTAAGTAATGCCTCCATGATCTTACCTACTACTGAGGTGAGGCTAACCTGCCTATAGTTACTTAGCTCCTCCTTATTATCGCTCTTGTGCAGAGGGACTACATGTGCCCTCTTCCAGTCCTCCAGAATCATTCTTTGGTTCAGTGACTTGGTGAACATTGCTGCCAGAGGTGCTGCTATCTCTCTAGGCAGCTCCCTTAGTATCTTTAGGTGTATGCCATCTGGCCCCATTGCCTTATCCACCTTCAGTTTTGTGAGCTCCTCTACAACTCTCCCCACTGTGAATGGACTGGTGTTCACTTCCCCCATCCTGTGCATCTGTTTCCCATCTGTGGTCCCTGACCCTCCCCCCTTCAGTGAATACTAAACAGAACTATTGATTCAGTGTCTCAGCCTTTTCTCGGTCTCCCTTCTTGCACTCCCCTTCCTCCCCTACGAGCCTAATGATCATCTCCCCTCTCCATGAAGAATCTCCTTTTGCTGATGTACCTATAGAATGTCTTTTCCCCTTTTTTGACCATCTGTGCCAATGGCAATTGTTCCTCAATTCATGCCTTTGTGCTCCTGATGGCCTTTCCCGCTTCCCTTAGACACCCTAGGTACATCTCTCTGTCTTCCTCCCTCTGGGTCCCTTTATATTTCCTGAAAGCCACCCATTTATTTATTTATTGAGTAGTCAGAATTCCAACCTTTGAGCTAAAAACTCTTTTACAAAGGATCCTCATCAGAACATAGTCAGGTAAGCACAGACATGAATAGGAGACAGTAGCACCAAGAGGCATTGTCAGCAACCGACAAACAGTAAAATACAGTAATTGCTATGGGCTAAAGATAAAGAGAGTTATGCATAATATAACATAATGAAAGTGAAGATACAGGGTACATAGGTAATACAGATTCCTTAGCAGCATCTGTAATAAAGTGCATCAATCAACACAAGTGTAAGCATGAGCAATGAGAGGCGGTAGCTAAGACAAATGTGTCAGTATCCTAACAGGATAACTGTGAGGTCCCCGGTACAGTACAGTACAACCACTGGGAGAGTAGACTTCAGGCTTAAGGGCCAAGGGAGAAAGTCAGGTAGGGACAGTCCTTTAGGGTGGGAGGACTGGCAACGAGGGGCTGCAGCAAGCATGTTGGGTGGGTGGGAAGGGAGGGTAAGGGAGGGAGGGAGGCAGCAGAGGGCACATGGGGGGGTTTCAAGGCTGGTGAACCATCGCAGTCAGGGGTAGAGAATTTCATGGGACAGTAGATCTATAAACGGTGAACAGGGGGCGTGACCCTGGGGAACTGGAGGCTAGCACCTGCAAAGTCAGGTGTGACAGTAGCAGCATTCCGGAGGGGAGATTGTATTCCAAAGCTTGGATTTGAAGGGGCCGAGGTGAGTGAGGTTTGTGGTGGACATAGGAAGTGCATTTAATCAGGCCGGAGCCCTAGCCACAAAGGTTCATCTCCCCAGGGAGGTCCTCCTCAATGGGACTGCTAGTGCTTGTTTAGTAACACTCCTTGCAGCATGTGCAGTAGGTGCAGGGCAGAATAAGGCTTGAAGTGAGGGGGGGTGCTAATCCTAGGAGGGCTTTCTTCCCTAGAAGCCAGGAATGGAGCTTGATGCAATCCATTAGAGGAAGCCATTTTGTCCTGATGTGTAGATCGCATGTGTGTGTTAGCTGGTCAGCACCTAGGACAAATCAATGGGCTTTATTGAGGGTAGTGTGGACTCTGAGTAGGTTCATGTCAGTGGCTACACCATATATCACATTTCCATAATCTAGGATGGGTAGTACCATACCTGTAACTGCCAGGAGCCTGGCCTCAGGGGTGAGGCAGAATCTGAGTCTATAAAGAGCCCCGAGTCTCCTGTTGACTGCAGTGGTGATACTGAGGATGTGCTCATCGAATGCGAAGGATTCATCTATTGTGATTCCAAGATACCAAAATGATGACACCTGTTCCAAGGTGGCGTTAGGGGAACAGGTGATTGAGAGGGGTACAATAGATCGCCTCTTTTGGCGCCCAGCAAAGAGCATTGCCGTGTTTTTTTAGCTGTTAAGAACAAGCAAGCTATCTTTGAACCCGTCCTGTAGAAGGTCAAAGTTGTACTGCAGCTCCCTAGTGAGGGTTACTTGGTCAGTGTTACAAGAGAAAATGACCATGTCATCCATGTGTAGTAGGGTCTCAGAAGTGGGGCAAGTATCAGGGAGGTTGTTCTTAAAGAGGCTGAACAGGAAAGGGCCCAAGATGGAACCCTAGAGGACCCCTACTGTGACTTCACAGGAGTCAGAGATGGCACCGTTGATTTTAGCTTTCTGTGATCTCCCAGACAGGTAGCTGGAGAACCATCCAACCGTGTTAGAGAACAGCTCAAGGCAGGTTAACCTGTGGAGCAGCAGCTGGTGGTCCACGGGACTGAAGGCCTTGGTCAGGTCTATAAAGATAGCCCCAACTAGGTGGCCCTGGTCAAGTGCCTTATGTACGTAGCCAATGAAGTCAATTAGTGTGGTGTTAGTGCAATGCAGCTTGCGGAAACCATGTTGTTGGTGGGAGAGAAGGTTGTATTTGTGCAGATGGTCCATAAGTCGATCTGCAATGATTCTCTCCAGTGCTTTAGAGAGATGGAATAAGGTTGAAATGGGTCTGTAATTGGACACCAGAGACCAATCCCCTCTCTCATGCATGGGTGTGACCAGAGCGATTTTCCAGAAAGAGAGGAAAGTGGACAGGCATAAGGACAAATTGAACAGCTTAGTAATGGGTACAATGACCTCTGGTAGGGTGATAGAGATCAGTTTCATGTCAATACCATTGTCTCCAATCCTAGTTTTCCCCAGGACTCTTTTTAGATATTTTCTAGTTTCCTTGATGGTTACCTGGGGAAAGTAAAAGGTTGGACAGGTCTTAGTGCCAGTAGGGGTGGGTGAATGGCTAGTGGCTGTTTTCCACTAATGTGAGCATCCAGTCTAGGTAGGAGCACTGCACTGTAGTCAGTGAATGCCTTGTTAAAGATACTGGCCATTGTGGCTTCATCAAGTATGATCTCGTCATTGTGGTGTAGCATGGATGTAGGGGACATGTCACTGGTTCCAATGAGGCTTTTTAGTGAGATACAGAACTTCTTCCTGTCCCCCCAGCAATGTGACTGCTGGTTCTTATGGTACGTGGCCTTGGCCTGATGGATTGCCCAAGTGCACTTGTTTCAGGCCGCTTTATAGTTTTGGACATCCATTGGAGTTCCTGTTGCCTGGGCTCTGTGCCAGAGGAGAACCCATTTCCATATCATGTCAATGAGCTGAGGGGTGACCCAGTCCATGCTACCTCCTTTGATCATCATCTTGCGGTACAGGGCAAACTTGTCAGCTGCAGCATTGAAGTGAGTGATGAAGAACTGCAGGATGGTGTCAACAGAGGGGCATGAATCTAGGAAGCTCCAGTCTATCCCTATAAGGTGCTTCCTGAAGCAGTCTATAGAGCTGCTTTTGATTACTGTATTCCTCACCAGTCTTGGGGGAGGTTTGGCCTGTTTAGTCAACCACACACATTGGACAGGTGAGTGGTCACTGATGGTGTCAGGGAGTACCTTTAGCCATTCAGGGTGTGTTGTTAGTACACAGTTGATCAGGGTGCTTTTGTCTGTATAGTAGTTTGTTCGGGTGCAGCTCTTGATCATCTGTATTAGGTAGAATCCAGAGACTAGGTCTCTAAGTGTGGCACAGGAGCTGGCAAGCCAGTTGGAGTTAAAATCTCCAAGGACTATGGTTTCCTTGTCCTGGCTTGCCTGGACGTAGTAGCTAGCCCTTACTCTGTCCACCACCTCTTTCAAGAACCATAGTGGCTTCCTCCTTCTCTTGCCTTTGGATACCAATTTGATGCACTGGTTTGTCACTTCCACTATGGCTACTTCAGGTGCTCCCACTAATCTTCAACCCCCCCTTCTTTTCCCCCAGTTTTCCAGGGCTACTCTGATACAGCTCCCCATTTCAGCAAAGTCTGCTCTTTTGAAGTCAAGAACCTTTACTTTTGTGTGGCTTGACTGAATCACTGTCTGTATTATAAACCACACTATGTGGTGGTCGCTGGACCCCAGTTGTCCTTCTACCTGGACATCAGCGATTCTGTCCACGTTGGTCAGTACTAGGTCCAAAATCATCCTGTCTCTGGTGGGATCAAGCACAAGCTGCTTGAGATTGCCCCCCCTAGTGAATCTAGCATGCCTCTGCTTCTGGAATAAGCAACTGCCTGGGTGGTCCAGCCCACATCTGGCATATTGAAATCACCCAGCAGCAGAACTTCACCTTTAGTTGTCATCTTGTGCATGTCATCCATCAGCTCCCTGTCCACTTCCTCCCCTTGTGCCAGAGGCCTGTCAATCACCCTGTGCATATTGCTGTGCCATTGCCAGGTTCAAGGGTGACCCACAGTGTATCGACTTTCCCCTGTCTACCCTGCACTTCTGTTGAGGATTGAGTCCTCAGCCACTAGACCTGCACCTTCAATATAAACCTGGGGGCTGTTGTCAGCCCAAAGAGAAGCACCCTGTACTTGAAGTGTTGTCCCAGGACCAAGAACCTGTGGAACCTCTGATGAGACTGTCAGATGGAGATGTGGAGATACGTATCCCTCAGGTCTATGTAAACTAGGAAATCCGCAGGCTGGGCAGCTTGAATGATCAGGCACAGGGATTCTATCTTGAAGGCTGTGTGACATGCACACTTGTTTAGATGTTTCAGATCCAGAATGGGCCTGAAACCCCCTTGACTTCTTGAGACTAAAAAATAGAGTAGAATTCCTGACCTCGCTTGCTGGGAGGCACTGGCACAATCACTCTGATTTGTGTGAGGTGATCCAGGGCCTCTGGTACCACTTGCCTCTTCACGTGGTCCTTTGCAATCAGGGATGGCAAAAAAATGCCCCTTTGAGGGGATTTTTGAAAATTATATTGCATAACCTAAAGCCAGAATCTCCAAAACCCAAACATCTGACATTATCTGGGCCCATCTTATGTAAAAATTGTGCAGTCTTCCATCAAGGGAAGGGAGGCAGAGATGAGCCTGTGTATCCTCATTGTGAGGTACCTGCTTTTCTTCCTGTGCCTCCATTGCATCTTTGGGCAAAGGCCCCTCTGTTACTATTGCTCTTGTAACCTGAATTGGCTCCTTTACTCCTCTTGTTCCTGAAGTTCTGAAAGGGATGAAAATGCCCTCAGAACTGCCTCTGTCAGCCACCTCCTTGACTTTTTGGGTTCGATGCAGCCTTCTGTTGATGTTTTGACACTGGAAGATGGCCCTTTTTATCCTGGATATCCTTTAAAATATCATCCATGCCAGAACTAACAACAAACCACCCTCAAAGGGTAGATTAAACGGCTTGGTCTTTGAAGTTTGATCAGCCACACAGTGCCTAAGCCACACACCTTGTATAGCGGACACTATGTGATAGGTGGAACAAGCTGACATGAACTAATTCTTGACCGTGGTATCCCCCAAGAAGGTGGAGGCCATGGCAACCAATTGTAAAATGCCCACTCCCTCTGACTCCGGGAGAACAAAGCTGCCTGGGATTGTAACCCACAATTTTAAAGCTCTGGCAACAGTAAAGGAGGTATGGGAGGTGCGCAGATACGTGCTGTTGGAGGCAAAGAGTCTTCTGCATGCAGCATCAATTCACCTGTCATGTGAATCCGTTAAGGCCAAGGACCCTTCAATAACAATAGTGGTCTGCTTGACAAAATGATGAACTGCCTTATCCGCCAGAGGAGTGGTTTCTCACTTATGAGATTTTTCCTCTAAAAAGGGGCAATACCGTGGCTTAGGTTTTTGCAAATATTTTCATTGGTATGCACCTACACATTCCTGTTCAATAATTTGGTCACAGTGACTAAAACTCAGAAAACGCTTTCAAGCGGAGAAGGACGCGAACAGAAAAGGATTGACATCCACTTCCTCCATGGATTTCATCTCCTTGAGCAGTAAGGTCCAACACACCTCAGTTATCAAATATGATAATGACTTGGTATCAAACAGGGGAAGGATAGGAATCCTCCTCTTCAGCTCCGTCCACTGCCCTTCCATCTCCTCCTCAGAGGGGTTGTTCTCCTCCTCACCGAGCAACTTCTTTGGTCAGGAATTTTCCCAAGATCCCTGCAATCCTCATCTTGACCCTCTGCATGGCCAGAGTCAGGATCTGCCTGCATATCTAAATCCACAGCACTGTCTTGCTGTGATGTATCTGGATGTGCTTGTGTGGGCCCCCCTGACCTGACGGACCTGGGTTGGGTTTGGGTGTGTCTGAAGATATGTCCTGCAGAACATGGGGTCCAAAAAGCTCTCCTATGAGCTGCAATAAAGATTTACACAATTCTGCCTTGTCACTGCCAACTGATACACCAGGTAACCCCCCTTCCCCAGCTTGGAGGTGCAACTGGGTGGACAGTAAGAGACATGTTATGTTGAGAAACACAATGGGGGCAATAGGAACCCATTGGAAAGAGTCACATTACCCTCCTGCAGGTCTTACATCTTTTAAGTGTTAGGGGTCTCTAATTAGCCATGGTACCAAAAAAACATCCCTGCAGATATCTGGGCTAAGAAAAAAGGGAAAATGTGTCCCCCCTCCTTTTTTTGTAAAACTTTGCTGGTTAACTGAAATGAGTACTGGCTAAATCTTCCCCTTTTAATGTGGGGAAATGCCAAAAAAACAACAACAGAAAACCCCACTCATCAGCTACCAGGAGCCACTAAGCTGTATAAGAAGAAAAAAGCACTTGGACAGAAGACAGCCTCCATGTCTCGCACTGAAGACTGCAGGCACACTATCAAACAGGCACGTGCGTGACGTCATGATGCTGAACGTGACATCGGCATGTTCGAGAGGGACACGCATGCACACCAGGGATGTGTGGAAGGTGCGCTGAGGCAAGAAGCCTCAGTGGGAATGACAAGTGCATGCCCAAAGAACAGTGGCCATTAGAAAAATGATGGGAAGAGTGCGGCTCAACAGAGCTGGAAAAACACTGTGTACAACACAGGGGGGCAAAGAAAAAGCACGGAAAATTGACAAAAAGGCTGTAACGCCCTCTGGACAAAGAGCTGTCTCTCCAACAATAATTATCTTCCTTTCTCTTTCTGAGTAGAAAAACTGCTAGAATAATTTAAAGTGGAAATGCCCCTTAACAAAAAACCAAAACAGAAAAAAAAGCAATTAAGGGGGAAATCCCCACAAGGACACACAAAGAAAACCTAGTAAGAAAATAATACTTTAACTATTGAGCAGGACCCTAAAAACTGTGGTGGGGGCATCAACGCTTAGAGAAGGAGGGAGACACCCAGGAAGCCCTAAACTAAAAGACCCAAAAATAAATGACAGGTACATACAGTACTTGTGGCACTTTTTTGTGTAAGAAAAATGGAGGCCCTCTTTAGATAAAAATACTGTGAATTAAGTTCCAGACATGGCCCCCAATCCAAGCACAGGCAGTGGAAATGTTGAGAGCAGGTTAGCCAATTTGAAAGTCGTAACCGAACAGGCACAATTTTAATTTAGGAGTACTCCTTGTTACCAGGCAGCCTCAACCTGCTGTGCAGAATTGCAGCCCAAAGGCCAAGAAGTAGAAAATTTCTTTAGAGAAGCTTGAGAGAGAGAAATTTACCCTGCAATGGCACAGCTAAGAATGGAGAGTTGCTGCTGTCCAAAATCCTTATGAGTCCAACATTATAAGGATGATTCAACCTTTTTGGCTTTGCCATTACCCATAGTAGAGGTGCACAATACCCAGTTGTAATCACTATGCTGCTGACAATGTGGAACGCTACAGAAGATCCTTTTTCATATGGCTGCCATCCTGTTTCCATTTAAAAAAAAACTGCTTCAAAACCCACAAAAATGACATTCTGCACACACACCAGCACATGTTATCTTGCTAATCGGTACCGTGTTAAGTGGATTCTGCACTTAATTTTTGGAAAAATTATCCAGAAATGTGTATTTCATATATTTTAAAATCTTTTTTTGCAACTAAGTTTCCTTTTTTCGTATGACCATACAAAAAAGGAATTCGGCCATATGAAAAAGGATCTCTTCATTTGAAGAAAAAATTTGGACCTATTTCCCCACCTCCCCCAAGTCTTTTTTCATATAAAGGCATCCTTTTTTCTATGAACAACAACAACAAAAAAGTATGGAAAAGGTTCCTTCATACAAAAAAGAATCAGGGAAAAAAACTAAGTCCAAATTCTTTTTTTGTATGAAGGGATCTTTTTTGAATGTTTTTTTCATTCACATGAAAAATGATTTTGGACTTAGTTTTTTTTTATTCTTTTTTTGCATGAAGGGATCCTTTTGGTATGTTTTTGTTTTCATTTACATGAAAAAGGATGCCCTTATATGAAAAAGATTTTGAACTTAAGTTTTTTTTTTTTTTGACAAACCTCATTATAGCGAATATTGGCTATAACAAATGTCCTGTCTGGCTCCCATATTGTGTGCAGTCAGGAGGTGGTGCTATAAAATCCCATCAGCTTTTGAGACGCAGCACTCTTATCACCCGTAGGTTTAATGTACAGCTCTTATTTTCCCCACATCCAAATACTGTACATACTGTGATAAAGCTGCTGCACCACTCAATAACTAATCCCGCCCATAGGATCGGCTCCCTAACCCCATATACACCATCTACCCACTAGCATGCCGGTGCAGTCACTGTAATATATTCACCTGGGTATGAAGCAGACCACCTAGTGAGGATCATCAGGGGTAAGTGGAAAGGGCTGTTATGCTTGTTCCCACTGTAAAATCCACAAGTAAGTGCTGTATTTCTATTGATGAGTAAGCTGGAGTTGTTCTGGTGCCTCTTTCTAAAAGGGAGGGGATGACTGGGGCCATGTCAAGGGCACTCAGGTCTATTTTTAATCTCAGCCATGTGAGCACTGCAGTGTAAACACTGTCCACTGTTCTACATGTAGGGAAAAATAACACTGCATTAATCACAAAGCACAAAAATTAATTTTCATTTAATTGAGCAACCAGCCTCAACCACTGCCTATCCCTTGACAACGCCACTTGCTGTAGCAAACGGGGAGCTATAACGAATGGCTAACATGGCTCCCAAGCCATTCATTATAGCAAGGGGTTACTGTATTAGCATACTACATATCGCCTAGATGAACTGATAACTCCAGGAACTAAAGGAAAACTCACAGCTACAAACTGCCAAACATTTTAGGAGCTAACAGAAATGCTACAAAGGTGACTGCTTATCATATTGAGTTCCAAAAAGAGAGCCAGGAACTATATTCAAGGCATTTAACTAACTTAGAGAGGGTCGTTGCAAAAATAGTCTTTTGTCGGTACTATTAAGAGAACGGTTCAACTGCACATTTCTGTCCTGGTGGAACAGTAATTCCCAAAAGTCCAGTGCACATGTACCAAATCTTGAAAGAGCCAAAATCAACCATTTTGATGTGGAAGATGGGTGACATGACAAAGTTAAACAAAGTATGCCATCTGAAGACACCATTTGGCCCACTCTCCCCCGGACATCCCCAATGCTTCAAAGCCAAGTCTCACATAGTAGTCTCTCTGAAATATTTACAAAAGCACAATCTGAACATTGGACAAGGTTGGGGGAAACAAGGGAAGGCAAGCATATTTTCTTGTACATAGCTGGTACCTGGGTACCACTGTTATTTTATTTATTTATTTATTTATTGAAATGTTTCACCAGGAGGGCAGACTGAACAACAAGTTGCTCATCTCATGATGTGACCTGGGAGGAAGGGGTTACATAGGGTTGTGAAGGATGATCAGTTACAATAGTATGTGGGTAGTACAAACAATACAACATTGTAAGATTATGCAACAGCTGGAACACAAGGTATTGTGCAATAAACAGTAGTGGAACATTAGGTAAATTACAGTACATGTCCATGTTATTTAGGCACTGTCCTCTGAGTCTGTCAGATCCTTCACCCTTGATCCTAAACTCCTTCTGTATTCAGTCCACCATCTTTGCAGCTTTCCCAGCATCAGCAAATTGATGTTTTTTTCTTGTAATTGATTTTCAAACTCATTGGCATAAGTAAGATGTGATGAACTCCCAACTGACATAATTGGACTTTTACCCCATCAAAACTTTTCTGGCATTGCCGGGTCACATAACTTAAGTCCAGAAAAAGGTGAATTTTATTACCCTGCCAGTCTAAAGGGGCTCGCTTTCTAGCCCTTCTCAGAATAATGTCTTTATCAAGAAAAAAACAGGGTACATGTTGGCAGTTCTTTCATTGCTGTCTGACTTCTCCCACCTCTCAGACTGATCCGGTAAGCTTTCAATACAGTAATTGGGGCTTCTACATTTAAGGCTTCATTAAAGTAAGCAGCAATAAACTGGGTAATGTCTTCTCCTTCAGTGCCTTCAGGGAGTCCAAGAATTTTTACATGTGTTACTCGGGAGACATTTTCTAGGTTTTCCTGATGGTGTCAGAGCAGCACATTCTCTTTAGTGAGGCCTGCTGATATTCTTAACACTGTCTTTGCCAATTTAGAGGTGTATTTCACTTCGCCGTCTATGAGACCCATTTTTCCAATATTTTAAACTGATCTGAGAAGTTCTCATTTTTTTTATCCAAACACTGAATAGCCTGAAGGAGAGCAATGTTAGATGACTGTGTACTGGCTTTGCTCTCTGTTCCTTTGCTAGAGTCTTTGCTTGTGCCCCACTTTGGGTCCTTGGATTGGGCTCCATCTCCTCCTGCTCATGTCTTGTTCCCTCTGCCCATATCTCCACGGTAATTAAAGAGAAACATACCAAAAATACACCAGCCTCTTGCTGTGACTATTCGCATTCTAGTGAATCAAATTAGAAGTAGAGTAAGTTGAGTTTATTGAAGAAGATGTGTTTCTTAGCATGATGTGCAGAGCTCCCCAAAATAGCTGCTGTAAGCTCAGCGGCTGGCCACAACCCCCAACTGGTACATTAACAAAGTTTTTTGCAATGAATATACATATATAGAGAGATCTGTGAATCAATCTGTATAAACATTTTCATATATATCATAGCAATAATAAACATCTTAGCAGACTTAAATTCAATCAGCAAAGAAATAAAACGGTAAAAACATTACATCTTGGTAAAACTATCTCGATAGCAAACTTTAAACATTTATTAGTCAATTTCATTTTAAAGCATTAATACAAAACATTCCCAAATTAAAAGTAAGAAAAACTGGTTACTTTTAAAGAGGTCTATAACTCATTGTATATGATGCAGACATGCCTTTGTGCTTTGAGTTAGCACTGTTGAAAAAATATACTATCACATTTTTATGGTGTCTGCATAGTAAATCCAGGGCCAATGCAGGGAAAGTGACCACTGGATACCCTTGTATCTCAAATGGGTAGAAATATTAAAAATATTAAGTCTGGGGCTGATTATGATGGCACCAATGCAGAAAAAAAATCAAGTTAAATCAGTTGACCAAAACATTCACTTCTTTCATACAGTTTTATTCCATCTCAGACTCATAAGCACCCCCAGCTACAAGCCCAACTTTCCACTCATGATGGGCCTTTTCAGGGGAATGAGGGTCTGAAAGGGATACATAGGATTCTAATGTGTATATCCACCACAGTAAATTCACATTTCATAAATTCAGAAATGTGTCTGTGAACATTATTTATAAACCCTAAAACAATAGCATACCTCTTAATAGTCCATTGTTGGTTCAGAAAATATAGGTGGCCTGTTTTCACTTACACAGTGCCAGCTACAGTTAGGCAAAAAAAAAAATTAAATGCTAGTTCTAAAAAAATTATTTTAACATACCACAATATCACACAGTCAATCCAATGACTAAGTACCACCTTAAGTCAACAAAATATGCTATTGGGTGTAATTTGTCCAATGCCTCTAATGTCTGTTTTGTATGCTGATGATTTGATAATTTATTGTCAGGGGAAATCTATTGAAGAAATATCTATGGGTTTAGGTTGTGATTTTGGGAGGGTTTGTTCCTGGTTTCTGGAGAGTTTATTGGTTTTGAATTCAGTTAAAATGAAATCTATGGTTTTTGGGACTAAGGGTATGCTAAGTTTAAATCCAAAGTTAAATTTATTTGATCAAAATGGACAAGGTATTGAACAGGTTTTCTTTTCAAATATCTTGGTGTTTTATTAGATCCCAGCTTGTGTTTTTCCTCTCATGTTAGATATGTTACACGTACTATAAATCAAAGATTGGGTTTGCTTTATAAACACAAGGATTATTTTTCTTTTGAAGTTAGGAAGTCTATAGTGGTTGGCTTTTTGTTACCTCTTTATGATTATGTTGCTCATATTTATTTGGGGTTGGGTAGTAGGGAATTGCATCTTTTGAAGGTGTCCTACAATAACATTTGTCGTTTTCTTTTGTTAGAGTCTCCTCGGTTACATCATTGTTTATTGTATTTTAAATTGGGTTGGTTGTCTCTATTAGCACGAATAGAATATTTTTTCTGTTGTTTGGTTTTTAAAAGTGTGTAATTAGGGTCAAAATTTCCTCTGAGTGACTTAATTAATGTTAGAAATGCTCCTCCTAGTTTGCGTTCATCTGTTGGGGTTACACTAGTTATTGAATTGTCTAAATTGAAATTAGCATCTCGTGCTTTTTCTATTTCTGCTCCCATTTATTGGAATGCCCTTCCCCTGATTATTCGACAGGCTTCATCAGTCATTGGGTTTAAGAAAAAATGAATGGAATTTCTTTTGGTAAAGTATCAATGTTTTTGTAATATTTAACGTATATTTTATGTGTTATTGATTTATTGTTATTTATAATTTCTTTGTATTGTTTGCTCCAGGTTGGACCTGAAAAGGGGCCTTTGGTCCAGTGTCATCTACCAGGTTAACAAATGAATTAAATAAATAAATAAATTATATCCGCCATTCTGTGCATAAACATGCCCCAGTATTCATGCAGTATAATCCTTAAGTGCATGAACAAAATCGAAGAGTGACCTTCAGTAAAGCCACGAGTTTTACTTAAAAATTCTCCAAGGTACACCACTTGTGCAAAACCTCTTATAAGAACATCTCATAAGCAATATGATCTACAAAATTGCACCACACACACTTAGAATCATAAACACTATTGAAATATGCTTCATAGTATAAAATATTTGCATAGACACATTGCAGGTGTGCCAGACTAGTTGCATTAATCAGTTTCCAATAATATGTGTATCTATAGAGCAATCAGAAGTGTAACAATAAGAAATGTTCCCCAAAGGTTACTGTGTAAAAGCTTAATTTTTCATATTGGCCATTTGTTGTTAGTTACCTACTGCAGTTAGTGCCCTTTAATGTTCTCTATTTCAGTATCTGTGTATGACATGTGAAATTGTCTTAGTTGATATATTTTCTCAAGCATAGCCTTTTCATGATAGTGATGTGCCTGCGTGCTGAACTGGTCAAATCACTTACTCAAGCTGCTTAGTGCAAAATTCTTTATGCTACAGCAATTACTACAGCACTGAGAGTATCTTTGTTAGATTGTATCTGAGCTGTGGTTAGGAGGGTGAGTCTCAGGCTGCACCGGTTGGCAGGTGCCTGTGTCATGACATCAAGGTGCTTCCCTCACTCCAGTCTCGGTCCAGCTATTGCTAGGCAAAGGCATAGCAGCATCACAGATTTATGTTCTTATGTTCTTGAGTAAATTGGTAGCCAGTAACATGATGCAGAATGTATCTTCATGCAGAGTCTTAGGACAGACTAGATGGACTTTTCAAGTCTTTTTTTTCTCCATCACTTTTCTATGTTTCTTTATGCAATTTATCTGTTCAACTTTCAGGTTTCCTTCAGGACGGAATGTGGAATACATGTACGTCTCTCCTTTCTTTAAGGTTGGGTCTGCTGATGACCCAAACTGCTACAGGCCTATTTCTCTTTTTCCTGGCTGTGCATAATAGTCTGAAAACTAAGTTCACAAGTAGATTTATTTCTTCATTGACTACTCATAATCTTCTATTTCAGTTTCAGTATGTTTACAGGCCTGACCACTACCCTCATCATGTTCATTTTACGTGGTTAGTGGCTTCCACATTTGCTTTGAAATAAAATGTGTTTCACCAGCAGTGGTGTACATGGTAGACAAGAAGTACAGAAACTCTGCCATTGAGAAATATAAAACACATAATGAAGATTCTCACTCTGAAGACAACTCTTATCAAGACGTATAGATACTAGTAGATTCAGTTAGAGATCTCAAAGTATTTCTAGGAAAATTACATTGTTGTACAAGTCAATGTGGTGGAAAACCCTAAGTGCAGGTCACAATCAAAACTGCCATTTCGTTGGTTTAAGAATTTCAGATCCTGTATCAATGAGAAGTACAGGAAATTAAAGTTCAATGCAAAAGAAGTGCAAAATAATGCACCTGGGTAGAGGGAACCCTCTGGAGAGATACAGGTTGGGGGGGAGGAGCTGACTGTGACCAAAGAGGAAAGGGACTTAGGGGTTATCATCTCTGATTACCTTAAGGTATCAAAGCAGTGCACAAAGGCAGCAGGGAGGGCCAGTGGCATGCTGAGGTGCATAGGCAGGGGTATCACTAGCAGGAGGTGGGAGGTGATGATGCCGTTGTATAAAACATTAGTAAGGCCTCACCTGGAGTACTGCATGCAGTTCTGGAGGTCACACCTGCTCAAGGACATAGATAAAGTGGAGACTATCCAGAGAAGGGCATCAATGATAGTGAAGGGCTTGCACCACGAAGCATACGAGGAGAGACTAAGGGACCTCAATATGTACTCACTGGAGGAGAGGACACAGCAGGGGGGGCCAAGATTGAAACTTTCAAGTACCTCAAGGGCATAAACAAGGTGCAGGTGAGGGACCTTTTTCAATGTAGAAAAAGTACTAGAACAAGGGGGACAATATGAAATTGGAAGGGGGTAGATTAAGAGGTAATGTGAGGAAGTTTTTCTACACAGAAAGGGTAGTCAATGCTTGGAATAGTCTGCCACAGGAGGTAGTGGGGGCAAGCACAGTGGAGGGGTTTAAGCATGCCTGGGACAGGCACAAGGGAAGCCTGAGAGGGGAGGGAGTGATGAAAAGCCATTGATCACATAGGGTCAGTAGCCACATACAATGTATAGGGCCTACTAGCAGACTGGATGGGCCTAGTGGTCCTTATCTTCTGACAATTTCTATCTTTCTATGTTTAATGTATACAAAGTGCTGTATCCGTCAGAATAGAAGGCATGCTACTCATCCCCTTACCCCAGGCTGTTTTATTAGAATTTTATGGGAGAAAAAGGGTGGCTTGGGGACCAACTGTGAGAGCCCATAATGGACTATGAACATTTTGTTCTTTCAGTGATTTGTTTTTAAATGCAAACCATTCACTACATATCTAGAAAAGTAACATTTTCACACTGATTGTAAGCACTTATAATTGTCAGAAAAAAATGCTGTATGTTTCCCCTGTAATTCCTTTATGGTGTCTAATCTTAAACCCATTCTTTAAACATGCATAACTGTGGTTAGAATCAGTTTGGTAGTTCTGGCTTATGGGGTGGGGTTAATGATTATAAATAGGAGACAGAGTAAAGGAATGTTGGTTGATGGTGTATGAAACAGGGAAGGGATATTTGAGGAATGGCACATGGGGAAGTTTAAAGCTCGAAAGGCATTATCTGAAAGATAGCCAAAAAATGGTAGCCATTTTGTGGAAATCTCAGAAATTAAGATGATTATAGTTACTGACAGATCCTAGTATGTATTTGTTCCCAGCATGCAGATCAGTTTTCTTCCTTATTCATGCTGGTGCTTTTCTTAATGGTGCCCAGATTAAACATCTAGTGCCTTTCCATTTTCTCCAGGATTTTCTTCCAATCTCCTCCTCATGTCTGGTCTGGTACATCCTCTATACCCAGAATCTCAATGAGGCTGGTGTGTGTGCAGCCTCACTGAAATATCTTATTACTGGTGAGCCCTCTTGTTTAGTCCTAGTCATACTGTTACATTTGGTGAACTGGAACTTAAGAGGTATTGTAGTTTTCTCTACATAGTATTTAGAGCATGGGTAGATGTCAAGATAGAACCACGAAAAACAAAATATTTACCAACCAGTAACAGTAGATCTTTGAGAGATTATCCTCCATTAGGTCACACCTTTGGAACTGTAAGCTGTCGGCATGAGGACCTTCCAGAAACATTTTGCCTAGCTGGGTGCAGAACACAATGATACATGATGTTGGTGCTTATAAAACATGGGTAGTCCCCTTTTTCCTCAACTTCTTGACGGAGATAAGCTTGGAGGTTCACTCACTAAGAGGAACTAAGAGAACAAACCAGAACTAGGCACACAAGAATAGGCTGGGACTGGTGACAGAAAACATAAACGCACAAAGAACCATACATTCCACAAAGGCAGAGGGACAGCTTGCCAGCTGGTATGTCACAACAGCAAAGAAGGATGTGTGTGCTGTGGCCCAGTGGAGAAGATTCTCTGGAAGATCTACTGGTACTAGTACTGTTGACTGTTCTGTATTGTACAGTCCTGGGTCGTGGCTGAAAATAGGCAGGACTGTTGCCTAGTGCACTTATTCGGTTACCAAAAGCTAATAAATAAATAAATAAATAAAACGGTTCTGTCTTCATTACGAATATCTCCTCCATTAGGCAACACGTTTGGAATGATTACCAAGCAGTTATGAAGTGCCTAAGGAAGCTGGCAAAGTCTGATATGCAGTCAGGACAGAAGGCCTTGCAGAACAGCAAGACCAAACCTGGCAGGCCCATGTGAAATGATGTCCAGACGGTAATGTTTAGTGAAAAGTGTGGCAGTGCTCCATGTGGCAGCAGCACAAATGTCAGCAGCAGACAGCCTGGAAATGGCAACAGAGATGACCACACCTAGCGTCGAGCAACCACGAAGATCACCAGGATGGTTTGTACAATACTTCCTATAGCAAACTGTAATACTGTTAGCCAGACATTTGGCCAGGCACTGCTTAGTCACTGGTACATCCTCTCTCCCAGAGTCAAAGACACGAACAGCTGAGACTTTTTGCAGTCCTTTGTAAACTCTAGGTAGAAATGCAATGCTCTGTGTACATGAAGGGTATAGAATAATTCCTCACCCTTGTAAGAACTCTTAGGATAATACACTGGTAGATTGATGGTCTGATTCAGTGTGAAGTCAGCTACTGTGATCCGTATAGCAGTCCCTTTTATTTCATGGTAGTAGACATCCTTGAAACTGAACACTTTCAAAAAGAACTAGTGTGCCAACTTCTATTAGTTGAGAGGGAGGTGGATTTCCAGCCCTTTCAGTTCTGTTAAGGGCTAATTCCAGGCTCAGAAGTCCCTCTTTAAGGGGTATCAACATGTATCACTCCTTCACATCTAAAGTACAAAGGACTGTGTTTTCAAATGTTTACCCCTGAATGAGCTTCTTTATAAGCCAAAGAACATCCCGTGTGACCTTCACATAGCTAGGAATGGTGCTCACAAGTGGTTGGACACAGTGATTTACAAAACAAGAGGGATTCCAAGATGGAATCCAGGCCAGAAACTATGGACTGCCAGGAGGATCATACAGATATTTATGGACCTTAGGTAAGCCGTGGAATACTGGGGTTAGCAGTTCTGATAGTTTTCTGTGCCTTTAAGTAATCTTTTACACACAAGACTGTACTGTTCCTTCCCCATGACCGTGATGCCCCCCTTTATCTGCTAGTACAGCAACCCAGCTGCCTCATCTTCTACTACAGCTTTCAAAGCCATAGCCTCTTCTGTTGTAAGGTTATGATGTTTCTTGTACTCTTTGGCTTGGATATTCAAAGGGTTGCGCATGGCACAACAGGGGATTTGCCATCGCAACCACCTGATCTTGGTGCGATATTGAAAGGGGCAAGTTGTGATGCACAACTCCTGATGCGCCGGGGTGCAATAGTAATGTATATGGCACAAATGTAGTGGCGTGCTCACGCATATGCAGCACATCCCGATATTCAGCCCGGGATGTGCGGCACATATGCTGGCACAAACTCACCTCCGGGAGGGCGCAAAGATGTGCCTGGTAAAACCAGGAACAAGTAACCAGGCCACCCACAGGTGAGCCACCATATTGCAGGGTGCAATACGGCAGCCGCCTGCCATGGGTGGCCACCCGACCACCCAGAACACTGACCCCAAGCCCCCTGCCCTTGGAGCATTGAGCCCCCCTGCCCTGTTGCCTGATCATGGGCAAATGTGTAGAATATGTCCCTGGTGGTCCAGTGGAAGGGCCCCGCATGCCCGATCACAGGCATATGGGTAACAACCATCCCTGGTGGTCCAATGGAAGGGCCCCCATCGCCTGATTGTGGGCACATGTTTAACATATCCCTGGTGGTCCAGTGGACTGCTCTCCATTGCCCGATCATAGGCATATGTTTAGAATATCCCTGGTGGTCCAGTGGACTGCTCTCCATCACCCGATCATGGGCATATGTGTTAAATATCCCTGGTGGTCCAGTGGAACCCCCCCTTCCAGCACTCGATTACAGGTGGATGTGGTGTTCATTCACATAGCGGGCCTGTGTAGTACAGTATGGCCTGCATGCCCATTGGTCCATGCGGTGGACCAATAGGCGTACAGACAGTACTGTATGCTGTCAGTCGGTGGGCAGCCGGGAGGCATGCGGGTGGGTGCTGCCACCCACTGCTGAGTGGGAGGTGCTGGGTGGCAGGGGACTTCAGTGGGTGGGTGGGTGGGGAGGGGTACCACTGGACCACCAGGATTACATTCACCATATCTGCCCACGATCAGGTGATGGAGAGCAGTCCACTGGACCACTAGGGATAATTTAAACATATGCCCATGATCAGGCAATGGAGAGTGGTCCACTGGACCACCAGGGATAAGTTAAACATATGCCTGTGATCGGGCATACGGGTGTGGGGTCCACCAAGGGACTGCAGGGCGTCAGTCCCTGACGGCTTCAGCCTGGCAGCGTGCCAGGCACAAGTAATCGGGGATTGGTGCACTGCATGCAAATGCAGCCATAATGACATGCAAATGGCCCCATTTGCACCTTGCATGCATAATGGTCTCATCTGCATGCTTAGTGCTGAATATCGCGGTTGATGCACCTAGCGCAACTGCACTTGCATTGGTGCATCCCCCTGCTCCCCTTCTGCCACTTGCACTGGCACAGTGCCACTCTGCCATGCACAGTGCATGAGCCCTTAGTGCCATATTCATCAGTGCTAGGCCGTGGCGCAGCACTGTTGAATATCACCTGGTCCATGCCCTGGTGCAGCCCAGTTGCACTTCGCCCAGGCTTGTGCTCCTGCCTGGCGCAGTCTGAATATCCAGCCCTTTGTCTTTGACAGTTATTTTTGTAAATTTGTCAATACTATAAAATACCATGTTTCTAAAAGGGTGATTATGTCCCTTCAGGGATTATAGCAAGACTTATATTTCACTGCTCGTCTTTTTACCTTTCTTTCAGGTTCCTGCTCTGGTTGACCCTAAAATTGTTCTTTAAGCTTAATAGCCCTGCAGAATTTATAAAGATCTGTCATGATAGTAAATTTGTCCAGCGAGGTACAGTAGATGTGCAAAAGGACAAATCTTTACTCAAAACAGATACTTCCAGTTCAGGTAAGATTTTGTTACTCAAGATTGAAACAGACACTTATTCTACCTTCTCTCCCTGCATCCTCCTCCTCTTCCTCTCAATCCTCCTCCTTCTCCTAAAGGTCAAGATCTGCCCTCCTCTCTGTCCAGGATAGGCCGCTGTGCCCTGGTTACATATCTGTTGGGTCTCTCACCACCTGTTCCCTCTTGTGAGTGATGCGTTCTGTGTTTGTCCCTATCTAGAGAATGTTCTGTTCTCTAGTCTGGTACTGTCTCTGTCACTTGCAAAGGAATGTCTCCCAGAGCTGTCAGAGTCACTATACTCTTCTTGTCTTTTTCTGTATTGTAGCACTATTTTCCAGCTACACACTTCATTCTCTGTAGGCATTTGTATTTCTTTAAAAACGTTCTGATCTTATTTCTTTTAATATTTCCCTCAGATTCCTGCAGGTGTTTCTTTATTTCCTATTGCGTTCTATTATAATCTGCCTCTTCTACTTTTTCTTGTGTTTCATTAATGTCCCCTGCTGGTATACTTCACTCCTCTAAGATGGCTTCAGTACGTACCAGCATGAAGTCCAGGCTGCACATAATGGCCTTCCCTCCTTTCCAGATAGTTCTCCAAAGATATTCCTAGGTTTGGTTCAGTAAGAGCCTTCAAGCTCCAAGGTATTCTTTTATAGTGTATATATTTTTTGTGGGTTAGAACATGCCACTCTAATTCTGAGTCTTTCTTCTGTAGTGATTAGCGTCTGCAGGAGTCCCCTGTCATTTGTTCCAACTTGAAGGTTTTTATTTGCTCTTATAGTTGTCATTTTATTTTGTTCTGAGTCACTAAATACATCTGAAGTTTGCTTCATTTCTAGCTTACTCCCTATGATATCAAAGAAAAATAGACTTACCATAGTAATATTGATTCTGCCAAGGGATCACAGGCATATGGGTAACTAGAACAATCAGCCTGAAGGGTTGAGCAGCCCTGGAGAAAAGAATTTATGCAAATTATGTAATTCAGAATGCAATTTTAAATCTCTGCTGCATGGTTACATTCTATCCTGCTCTCCAACATCAGATTTATTTTGAGATCAAGTAGGGTAGTGGCCACTAATCTTACTAACCTAATCCTAATAAATCTTAAATAAAAAATGCAAAAAAAAAAAAAAAATCCAAAGATTGGTCCCACAGGACAAGCTATGGCAGACTAAAAGTAAAGTAACCACACAATCCACTGATTGTAGGTAGTGCAATAAGTAATGCTCATGAAAATAAATACCAAAGGTTCTGGAAGGAGAGGCAGGGTGGGAAAGTTAAGCATACTGAGGGATCCCTTGGAAGAGACAATATTATGATGGTACGTAATTTTTTCTTTAAACCCCAGGAATCCCTTACTATGTTTACTAGTGTGGACTACAAAGCAGTACCTTGAGCGGCTGGGTCCAGAACCTATTTAGGGAAAAGGTTCTGTAAGACTGCAGTGCCAAACCTGGCATCCATTCTGGACTGCACATACAGGCAATAGTGCTTTCTAAAGAGTTGCTTCACAAATTTCTAACAAGAGGATATCTCTTGCAACTGCCACAGATGCAGAAGTGTCATGTGTGGAGTGTGCCCTGAGGCATTGTGGTAGTAACTTGCTAGCTTTACTGTAGCAAAGCTGAATGCAGAAGGCTATCCAGTGAGCAGTGGTTCTCTTAGAGGCTGGCCTGCCCTTGCCCACTTCACCATATGTGAGGAGTAACTGTGTATGGGAAGATCTGAGGTCCTTAGTGCAGTCCAGATAGTAGATAACTGCCCTATTAACAGCCAGACTGTGGAGCCTCTGCTCACCAGAACTGGACTTTGCTATGAAAAACACTGGAAGGGTGATGGACTGCTTCAGATGAAACTCAGACACTGCCTTGGGAAGGAATTTCCTGTTAGTCCTTTGGCACATCTTGTCTCTGTGGAAAATAGTTTGGGTTTGTGCAGAGGGCCTACAGCTCACATACCCTCCTGGCAGAAGTTATGGCCACAAAGAAAACTGACTTCCTAGTGACATATTTCAAGTCTGCAGTAGCCATAGGCTCAAAAGGAGATTCCATGAACTTGGCTATACACGGGTTAAAATCCCAGGGAGGGACTGGTTCCCTAACCATAGGAAACAGGTGTAGGAGTCATTTAAAGAATTTCCTGAAAATGGGGCTTGAAGCCATTTTCTCATTTCCTGCTGAGACATATGCAGAAATAGCAGCCAGGTTCACCTTAAGGGTTGAAGGTCTAGGCCCAAAGTCTGAAGGTGAACCAAGTAGTCCAAAAGTATAGGCAGGTCTGCCTGTAAAGGACTGAGCTGCTTAGGAGCACACCACAGAGAAAATCTTTTCCATTTGGAAGCATAGGTTTTCCTAGTAGCAGGCTTCCTGGAGACCTAGAGATCTTTGAAGACGTCCTCTGAAAAATAAAAGTCAGAATACTCTAGCCTCTCAATAACCAGGCCTTGAGGTGCAGCAACTTGAGGTTCGGGAAGGTTATATTCTGCCCTGAGACATGGTCAGTAGGTTGTGTCTCTGTGGGAGACAAATGGGCTTTTTGATGGAAAGTGCTAGGAGAAGGGAGAACCAGGCCTACCTGTCCCAGTCTGGAGCCACTAGTATCGTGGTAGAAGGTTGGCTGCTTAGCTTCAGCAGTACTCTTAGCAGCAGAGAAAATGGAGGAAAGGTGAACAGGAACCTCCCTGACCAGACCAAGGTCAGGGCATCCACAGGAACTGAGTCCACTGCTGGAGGCCTGCAACAAAAGAGATGGAGCAGGTAATTTTCTCTGGAGGACAACAGATCAATCACTGGTGTGCCCCCCCTCCTGAATATTGTGGCCAGCACCTGCTTGATCAGAGAACATTCGTGATGTCCCAGGCTGATCCTGCTGAGGGAATCCACCAATACATTGTCCTTCACTGGGAGATAGACTGCTGACAGCTGCACCTCTATGGAAAAATCAAACCCCAGATCTTCATAGCTTCTGTGCACAGCTTTGGGGACCTTGGGCTTCACTGTTTGTTGATGTAATACATGGTGGTGGTGTTGTTTCATAGGTTTCACAGGTTTTATTTTAAACCAAACAGGCAATGCCCAGGACCGCTAACCAATCAAAGAGAGTAACCTATAATGTTATTTCTTGCACAACATTCATTTAATCCCTTTTTAAAAACATCCCTGCTATTGCTACCTACCACCTCAGCTGTCAATGAATTCCCAAATGAATGAATGTTGTCTGTCCTGATCTGGACTGACTGACCCTTTACCTGAGAAGCAAAGGACTGAAGGGCTATGAAGGCTGCCCTTAGCTCCAGGAGGTTTGTATGCTCCTTGAATTCCCTTGAGGACCACACTCCATTTACTGTTTGGTTGCCCAGGTGAGCTCCCCAGCCTAGGAGGAAGGCATCTGTTGTCAACATGACTGTGGGAAACCTCTGCTGAAAAGGCATTCCCTCCCTGAGGTTGCCTTCTTCTTTTCACCAGTCCAAAGATGTTAAGAAAGCTTTGTCAGAGGCACCAGCCTTGAAAGGGGATCTCACTTTTGAAACCAATATTCCCTTAAGTGGTACTGGATGTCTCTCATTTGAAATCTAACCCCTCCCACCAAGGCTGTGATAGAAGCCATAAGACCCAAGAGGTGAAGAAAGTGCCTTGCTGGTCTGGGTTGACCCATGGTGAAGGACTTTGCTGGACTTACAAGGCTTTTCATCTTGTCCTGAGGCAGGAATGCCCTCCCTGGAGGACATCCAACTGTGCTCCTATAAACTCCAAGACATGGACTGGTTCTGTCTGAGATTTCTTCCAAGGTGCTCTGGTCAGAAGGAGCGAGGCCTTGGCCTGCTGGTGTGACTTTCCTGTGACTAGCCAGTCATCCAGGTAGGGAAAAAACAGCACCCACCTGTCTTCTGAGGTCTGCCGCCACCACGGTTAAGCACTTTGTGAACACCCTGGGGGCTGAGGAGAGCCCAAAGGGGAGGGCTGCAAACTGATAATGACCAGATGCCAGCCTGAACCTTAGGTATTTCCTGTGGCTAGGCATGATTGGAATGTGGAAATAAGAATCCTTCAGGTCCAAGGAACCCATCCAGTCCACTTGCTGCAGAGATGGTATCAATGTAGCTAAGGTTATCATTTTGAACGTGTCCTTTTTCAGGTGCTTGTTTAGAAATCTAAGATCCAAAATGGGTCACCACTCCCCAATTTTCTTGTGTGTGAGAAAATGACTTGAATAAAGGCCCTTTCCGCACTGGGAGGGAGGAACTCTTTCTGCTGCTTTTGCCTGCAGCAACTTTTTGATCTCTAACTCCAGCAGAATCCTTTCTGTTGGAGTGGGAGGTTTGAAGTTTCTGCAGACCTGCAGGCTGGGGAATCTTTAGAACTGCAGTGTGAGCCTCTGACTCACCACTTCCAGGACCACTTGTCTGTGGCGATGTTTTTTTGATTCCTGGAAGAAATGAGCCAGCCTTCCTCCCACTGGCAATGGATGGGTGACCTGGACTGACTCATCAGGGATTCTGCTTGGGCTGAGCCTTAGGTGCTGGGATTGGGTCAGCCCATTTGGAACCACTTCTGCCTCACATCTGAAGTAACCTCTCATCTGAGAGAAGTCATAGGGTAGAAAGGCACAGGCAAAATAACCCCATCTCTTACCTCCCATTCCACTGAGGACTATAGGAAGTGGAGGCTTTTTCCTTCTCAGTGTTGCTTTTTTAGGTGGCTTTGTAGTCTTCCACCTTTTTCATGTATGCCTCTGCCTTGTCACCAAAAAAAAAAAAGTTATAGTCAAAAGGGAAATCCATTGCCTTTGCCAGAGTGTCTTGGGACAGGTTAGTGTTTCTGAGCCAGGCAAATCTTAAAGATATGTTATATGCCCATGACCCATGAAGCAGCGCCATTGGTATCCCCTGCCATACAGAGTTGGTATTTGGTTGCATCAAGGGCAGATCTGGCAATATCTGCCAAATCTTGTGCCAGATCCCTGGAAGCCTTATCAATTATGGCCAGTATACAGTTCCAGAGAGCTTTCTGTTACTGGGTAGTTTAGGCCATATAGGCAGCCTGACTCAGCAGCAGGGAGGCAGAGGTATTAACCTTTTCCCTATACTGTCCATCTTCCTGGAATCTTTGTCTAGAGGCTGGGTGGAGAGGGGAACCTTGGCCTAATCACAGGCTGCAGCCTGAACTACCCCTTCATGGTTGGAGTTTGAGTAGAGGTACTCGGCAGCAAGTCTGTCTAGCTGCTACTTCTTCTCAGTATTTTTGTCAATGCCTGGAGTGGAAGTAGGGGTTTGCAATAATCTGCAGGTTGCTTTCTTGAGGAGTTTATGTACCAGTAGAAGCAACCTCTTGGTTGGAGTTAACCCCATCATATCCAAAAACTCCACCTCATCCTCAACCTCCACGGTTTTCTGGGTGGAGAGGTCAAAGATATTCGCCATTTGCCTCACAAAAGAATACTAAGAGGAAAAATCCTCCTGACCCTGGGAAGTGGAACCAAGCTCTTGCTCAGGGGAACCATTGGGCTCAATGGATTCCCCTTCATCCTTCTCCTCCTCCTCATAGTATAACTCACCTCCCTGGTCCTCTGGAACCGAGGGAGGGGCTGGAACTGGAGGAGGAACTGACATGTCCATTAGCAATCCCATAGCTTGGAAAGCCTGGAAAATTTTCCAAGTCTTAGTCTTGTCCTCCACAGAGAACATTTTCATTTTGTCCACTGACAGCTCCTTTTCTTTTTTAGAAGGAAGGGCAGCAACATGTTTTTCTTTTTGTTTTCTTTTGGCAGGAACCAAATCTGGAACCTGCTCAGAGGGTCCTTTATGCTTGGTTACCTCTGGGTTCCCTTTTTTCCCCCTCTTTTTTTCTGGCCCCGATCCCCCTGCAGTGGCTCAGCTCCTGCTCCCACCACCTCCCCATGCCAAGGTTTAATGCCCTGGGTGGAGCTACTGGGTGGGTGCCCCCTTCCCAATATCCATGGTAGCTTGCCCTGGCTTACCTCCCAGGGTGGGACCATGGGAGTGGTACCCTACCCAGTGGGCACAGTAGGCAGTGGAAGCAGTGGAGCAGAGCTTCATGCTTTGGGGCTGGCATTTTTTTGTGTACTGTATTGGGGGTGGGGACATGCAATGACGGCCAGTATCTGCCCCCCGCTGATATGGCACTGGCACTGCAGCTCCCCAACCTCTACTAGGCATCTGTAGCATGCCAGACAGACAATCCCCCACCCCCCAGAGAAGGACAGCAGTCTCTGGGATGCTCAATTCTTCTCCCCTGGCCAGCCCTCTGATGTTCTGAGTCCATTCCTGAACCTGGGTCATCGGCATCATAGACAGATGCCCTGAATCTGGATGACAGTCTGGTGGCTGGTGGCCCTTTTTCAGGAGCCCTAGTGTCAGAGACATCTTTAGCAGATCTTTCCTTTTGCTTACCATGGGAGGAAGGACCCTCATCAGTGTGCTTAGGTTATGTAGAGGCAGACTGAGAAGCCATAATAATTTTCAACCTTTTGGCTCTCTTTTCAACATTTATAGGGCAAAAACTACTACAAAGCTCACAATCATTTAGGAAATGCTCAGGACCTAGACATCTTAAACACAGCTTGCAGTAGTCTGCCTTTGGAATTGTAGAACTTAGCACAATTTTTGAAACCTATAGGTCTGTTTTCTTTTTGGGGCTATCAGATATGGCAGTTTTGACAAGACCTTGAAAAAAGCATTTCCCAATAATAAAACTACAGTTTCAGATCAGGTTCCCTAAAAAGGGTGAACTGCTAACAAAAAAGAGAGTTAAAACTTTTTTTAACTAATATGAAAAGATTTCCCACAGTAAATAGGAAATACAAAATGTGCCTCAGTTCCTGACTATCGGAAACCAAAGCAAGAAACAGTTCTAAAACACTTTCAAAAGTAAAGAAAAATACAAATAGGAGGGAACAACTGAGTAGAATGAATGCAGTTAAAAAAAAAGCCACAACAAAAAAGTGTTTTTCTCTAATTCTTGGGAACCACTGAGGAACTGGAGAAAACCATTGACAACTAAAAAGGAAAACTAAACTATGCCAAACTAGCTAGAACAGCAGAGATTAGAAAAATACTAAACACAAGTTGTAAAACTGTAAAATAAAACCGTTAAACTCAAGTCAGATGAAGAGAGCTCTTCGGGGCATCTTGCTTCCTCAGGCAGAGAAATAAATCTGACACTAGAGAGCAGGGTAGAATGCCACCATGTGACAGAGATTTGAAATTGTATTCTGAGTTCCATAATTTACATAAATTTCACTCTAAGGCACAGCTCAACCCTTTAGGCTGATTGCACTAGTAAGAATAGTGAGGGATTCCTGGGGTTTGAAGCTATCCATCCATCTCACTAATAACTCATAAATAAACAAGAACTCATATTAAAAAAAACAGAAGAGGATGATTTTAATAGATCTCAGGAGAAACCAAAGAAGCACCTGCAGGAGTCGGAGGAACTACTAAAAGAATAAGATCAGAAAGTTTTAAAGAATTACAAATGCCTACAGAGAGAACAAAGTCTGTAGTTGGAAAATAGTGCCACAATATCAAAACAGCATAGAACAGTATAGTTACTTTGATAGCTTTGGGGGCTACTTCTTTGAAAGTAACACAGGCAGTACCAGAACATGAAGTACAGAACATGTTACTTACCTGTAATTGTAGTTTTACTGATGGTATACAATTCATATCCACATTCTGCTAGTTCTACTGGTGACATCAGAGTCATCAGAAATTTTCAAGTTCAGCTCCTGCCACCACCCAGGTGGTATGTCTGCGACTTTGCTCTGTGTCATCAGATCTTTTGCAAACTGGAAGCAGGGATCCAGGTGCCACTTGCAAGAGGAGGCTGTTGTGTAGATGTGAACTGTATACCACTAGTAGAACTATGGTTGCTGGTAAGTAACCTATATTACTAACAATGTGGACACAGTTCCCTATCCATACTCTAACAAATTCCTAGCAGTTCCCTGGGAGGAGGGGGCAAGTTGTGCACCTTTGTTTGGTGAACAGAGAACACAAAAGCAGCATCCCGATGACTCATTATGTCAATGCTGTAATGGAAGATGAAGGTTGTTATACTGGGGAAAATCCCAGCTTGGGTTCTGGTTGGTGTCTGACTGTTCAAAGATCACCATAACAAGTAAGGTGTAATAAAAGCAGTTTTATTACAAATACTCATGAGAAGCATGTGAAAACAAAGCAATCCCAAGGGAGCAGATTTTCACCAGCCAACTCTTGGGTATGGTTCTTTCTCCTCAAGGAGCTGGTGTGCAAGCAATTATATATGACTGATAACAGTTCAGTTGAAGGAGTAGTCCACCCAAAATTTGCAAAAAAAAAAAAATGTTGTGCAGAGTGTTTTTGATTTGTATGTTAAGTTCTAGTGTGTCCTTCCCTCTGCTGTTAAGAGGTTTTTCTAAATTAGTCTGCTAGCTTTGTGGTAGTTTTACGACCCCTGGGGATCTCCACCTGCAACAGCTTCATTGTATTCCTTTGTCCTACAATGCACCCTGTCTCATGTGACAGTGATGAAGCAGAGACCATAAATCCAGCAGAAAGCACTGCTTTACAATCGGTTCACAACAGTAGAGATGTCTATATTTTAAAATCTATAGAATTCAGCTTAGTGACTACCCTCGTCATAAAGGTCTTACTGTCCTGAAGAACTTTGCTGCTCATAATTTTTGTGCAGCTTGTAAAGTTTCCAAGATATTTAGTTTGCTTGGCATGTGTGTGCTGAATGTTGGGTCTCTGCTACATCACCGTCACATGAGACAGGATGCATTGTGGGAACAAGGAATGCAATTAAGCTGTCTCAGATGGAGATCCCCAGGGTTCGTAAAACTGCCATAAAGCTAGCAGGCTAATTTAGGAAATACTCCTTATAGCAGACAAAGGGAAGGACACACTAGACCTTCACATAAAAATTAAAACACTTTGCACATCATAGGTTTTTGCAAATTTTGGGTGGACTACTCCTTTAAATATATGATAAACATACAGCATTGGACAAGGCATTATAATAGGCTGTCTCTCTTGGGCAAATACATAGGAAATAAAGTTGCAAAATCAGTAAGAAATGCAGAACAAGGAATTGTGTTGTCAGCTATAAAGAAAGCAAATTGTCAGCTATAACCTATGAACAAAGAGAATGCAGAAAAAGCAGAAATACAGTAGTAAAAGACACAGAATACACATGATTATATGATATATACTGTATGCAACTGTAATGTAGTATTATATAATAGGGGCTTGCTGATAAACCATCTGATAAAACCCCAGATCACCGCTGGAGAGCAACAATCAATGAATGATGTGTACACAGTGGAAAACAGAAAAGTTATCAGTAATCTCTCTACGCAACCCCTGATATTTCCACTGTGTACACGTCAAGATGTAAAAGAAAAAAAAAAAACTGGTGCACTACATTTTTAAGGTGCTCTGCTCCCCACCCACAAAGGTAAAAAACATACCACATAAATATACAGCCAAAATACAAATGAATAAGCATCAAACCCCTATTATATACAGTAAAAGGGATATGTGATGGTTACGTATGTGATAGCTGAAAATCAGCACTCTTGGCACGTGAGCTCGAGGGTCAATCACTCATGGCTATGCCACTCGTGATAATCCTGAGCTCACTTGCCACTTCTGCTGATATACCAACTATCGCATACGTAACCATTACGTATCCCCTTATTATGAGGCTCCACTAGAGGGTGGCATGGACTTTACAAACTGTAAGAGAATATAAATCTTGAGAGTAGTAGTGTTGTTGTTAGAAAAGATCCAGAATCTCTCTCTCTCTCTCTCTCTGTATTCAGAAGGCTGCCTTGTTAGAAACTCGTAATAAAGCTCTGCAGTTCCTAAAGAAGTTCATTGTGTAGATCACTTGATTTTTCAGGATACAACATATCATTTGGTGACAAGGATAAAAGAAAGAGTCAGTGAAGCAAGAGGATGTTTTCTCCCAGAGTGAGAAAAAAAATTATTCAGCGAGTGAAAGTACAGAAAGTACTGGGGGCTACACATACAGTAAGTGGCTGTCTACATTCAAAGAAGAAATGACTGGCATGGTAGGAACTGTGGCTTCTTTTAATCCTCAAATTCAAACCTGGGAGGAATACTGTGAAATCGTGTCACATTTCTTTATTGCAAATGGTATCACAGAGGCTAGTAAAAAAAGAGCCATTTTACTAAGTGGAGTGGGTGCACAAACCTACAGCTTAATGAGAAATTTGTTGAGCCCTGAAAAGCGTGGTGACAAATCGTATGAAGACTTAATAAAATTGTTAAAAAAATCATTTTAGCCCAAAACCGAGTGAAACTGTACAAAGGTTCACATTTAATTCAAGAAATAGACAAGCTGGAGAGACTGTGGGAGTAAATGTGGCAGAGTTGAGAAAAGTGGCTCAGGACTGTAATTATGGAGAAACTTTAGAGCAAATGCTGCGAGATAGACTGGTTTGTGGGATAAATGATGATAGAATTTGAAGAAGGTTATTGTCAGAAACAGATTTAATATTTGAAACAGCAATGAAGTTGGCCCAAACTGTGGAATCTGCTAGTCAGAATGTAAAAGATTTACAGCTGCAAATGAGAGAAATGTCTGGGTCCAATTGTAGTTCACAAAACCCACAGGACTCTGTAAACAAAATGTTTAGGAACAAAAAGCATCCTAATAAAAACATAACTAAAAATTGCTACCGCTGCAGGGGCCAGCATTTCCTGTGGGAGTGTCGCTATAAAGATGAAAGATGCCACATAGGTGGAATGAAAGGCCACATCAGTAAAGCCTGTAGAAATAAGACTAAAGAGAAAAGGGAAGCGCACACACCAAGAAAGACAGGGAAATAGAGTAAGAGCAGTCCCAAAAGCTTCCAGCGTACCTTCCACTTGCAGGGGAAGGAAGAAAGTGAGGACATGGAGGAAAAGCAGGCTTATGATATGCATAGTATGAAGGAGGCAGATATTCCCAAAGTAGCACCGGTCATTCAGAGGTTGGACATTAATGACAAAACTGTACAATTTGATGTGGACACTAGATGTAGTGTCACTATCATGAATCAAGCAGAATACTCTGAGTTGTGGAATAGGAAGGAAGTCCCAGAGCTGGAAAAATGTGCAATTAAATTGAAAACTTTTACAGGGGAACCTGTAGAGATACTGGGGTCAGTGACAGTGATAGTGACGTATGAAGAGACAGTTAAAGAATTGCCATTGGTAGTGGTGACAGGGACAGGCACAAACTTGTTAGGCCGAGGCTGGATTGCTGAACTGGCCATGGACTGAAGAACAGTCAATCAGGTGACACTGTTACAGCAGTGGACACTGCAGGAGGTGCTTGCAAAACATGAAGCAGTATTCAAGGAAGGTCTGGGAACTTTACAGGGTACCACACCAAAAATATATGTAGACAGTGATGCAACTCCACGTTTCCTTACACCAAGATCTGTACCTTACGCAATGAAATCCAAGGTTGAGGCTGAACTTGATCATCTTCTGAGAGAGAAGATTATAGAACTGGTCCAGTTTTCAAGCTGGGTCGCACCCATTGTTCCTATACTGAAGCCCAATGGTTCTGTGAGAATATGTGGAGATTATAAACTGACTGTGAATAGGGTGTCATTCTTGGAACAGTATCTGATTCCAAAAACTGATGATTTGTTTGCAGACCTTGTGGGAGGAAAATGATTTACAAAGCTAGAAATGAGTCATATGTACTAACAAATTGTGCTGGATAAAGACTCCAAGCAGTATGTTATTGTGAATACCCACAAAGCTCTGTTCAGGTATAACCGTTTATCCTTCGGTGTTTCATCTGCTCCTGCTATTTCCCAATGAACCATGGACAGGTTGTTGCAAGGAATCCCCCATGTGGCAATGTCCCTAGATGATAATTTAGTAACAGGCTGGGCAGAAGTGGAGCATCTGCGAAACTTGGAAATAGTGTTAAACAGATTGGAAAAATCAGGACTTCGGTTAAAATGGAGCAAGTGCACTTTCCTAGGTAAGGAAGTGGTGTTCTTGGGACATAAATAGATGCAACAGGACTGTGGCCTGTAAAAGAAAAAGTATATGCAATTCAGAAGGCCCCCATACCCAACAATGTTTGTTTAAGTTGAAAGCTTATTGGGGACTGTTGAATTATAACAAGTTCCTACCAAACCTATCAACCCTTTTGATGCCCTTGTATCAGTTCTTGAGAAAAGGAGTGAAATATCATTGGGGAGCTGAGCAAGAGAAAACTTTTGAGGCTTCCAAGAAGTTACTCCAAATCAGATGTGTTAGTTCACTATGATGGAGACAAAGACCTCATTCTCTCCTGTGATGCTTCATCATATGGTGTTGGTGCGGTTTTGTCGCACCGCATGCTTGATGGAACTGATAAACCCATTGGATTTGTGTCAAGGACTTTAACACCTGCTGAAAAGAATTACTCACAGCTAGACAAGGAGGAATTGGCTGTGATGTTTGGGGTGCAGAGATTTCAAAAGTATATTTATGGGTGTTGTTTTGTCATCTGCACAGACCACAAGCCCTTGATTTCTCTCTTCAATGAGATGAAGGCTGTACCACAGATGGCCCCACCAAGGATCCAGAGGTGGGCTGTCATACTTCGAGATTATGAGTATATTATAGTGTACAAGGCAGGTAAGGACCATGGTAATGCTGATGCCTTGAGTCATCTTCCCCTACTGGAGGGCTCAACCAAAGCTCCTTGTGAAGAGCGAGTGTTGTTAATGAACCACATGGATGCCTCACCAGTGACAGTTGCTCAGGTCAGGTTCTGGACTGGAAAAGACCCTGTGCTGGCAAAGGTCTGGGAGTACATCTCACAAAGATGACCCAAAGTAGTCCCAGAAACTCAGTTCACACCATACTTCACCAGAAAAACTGAGCTCAGTGTGCAGGATGGATGTGTCTTATGGGGGGCTCATGTTGTAGTGCCGCCCCAAGGTCATAAACTTGTCCTTGAGCAGTTGCACCAGTGCCACCCTGGAATGACACAAATGAAAAGACCTGTGCCACCCTGGAATGACACAAATGAAAAGACTGGCTAGAAGTTATATGTGGTGGTACAAGATGAATGAAGAAATTGAAAGTAAGGTTCAAGGCTGTGACACGTGCCAGGAACATTAGAAAGCTCCAGCCACTGCTTCATTCCATCCATGGGAGTGGCCTGAGAAATCCTGGAGGTGATTACATCTTGATTATGCTGGTCCATTCCTTGGAAAAATATTCCTAGCTATTGTGGATGCACATTCCAGGTGGATAGATGTTTATCTAGCTACTTCAGTGACATCAGCAGCTACCGTAGAGAAACTCCGAATGAGTTTCAGTAACCATGGCATACCCGGGGCAGTAGTGTCTGATAATAGAACTCCTTTTGTTAGCATGGAATTTAAAGAGTTTATAGAAAGGAATGGAATTATCCACATAACCTCTGCTCCATATCACCCTTCGTCAAATGGATTAGCAGAAAGAGCAGTACAAACATTCAAGGAGTGTTTAAAGAAAATGTCTGGAGGTACATTAGAAACAAAAGTAGCTCACGTATTGTTCAGCTACAGAATAACACCACAGTCAACAACAGGAGTGTCACCAGTCAAGATGTTAATGGGTCGGAAATTGAGATCAGCCTTGGATTTGTTACACCCTGATTTTAAAGGAAAAGTGAGACAGAAACAGTTAAATACCATGGGAAAGCATGATAAGCATACAAAAGCACTATGTTTTGTGACAGGAGATTCAGTATACAGTTGCAACTTTGGCCAAGGAAAGAGATGGGTACCTGCAATTATTCATGAAGTGACAGGACCTCTGTCCTACAAAGTGTTGCTGGGAGATGGCAGAGTAGTGTGCCGTCATGTTGGTTTACTGACTTACAAAGCCCTACATGGACTTGGCCCCGACTACTTGAAAGAGCTTCTTGTTCCCTATCGCCCTGAGCGACAGCTCTGTTCGGCTGACAAGGGGTTGCTGGAGATTCTGAGAGTGTCTTTGAAATCTTCTGGGGCCCATGCATTTATGTTCGTGGCCCCTACCCTCTGGAATTCTCTACCCCATCAGCTGCGGGAGTGCACGACTGTGGGGGGTTTCAAACAGGCGTTGAAAACTTTTCTATGGCGTCAGGCCTTTAGTGGTATGTAATAGAGGGACCCATCATTCTATTTATTATTGTTTCTGCTGATTTTATTACTGCTGTTTCAATCTTTTGTAAAGTGCCTTGGTATTTTGAAAGGCGCTTAAGTGAAATAAATTTATTATAATTATTATTAAATCCACAGGAGGTACAGCGAACTGGACAGAGCTGTGGACATAGAGGTTGAGATCTCTGTGAAAGGGGCCAGTTTCCATAACCTACGCAATTTGTTAGAGATTCATGAGAAATCAGGAGAGTTGCCACTTACCACGGAAGTCCCAAGTAATCCAGAGACATATGTCACTGACATGACACCTGTACCGTTTGCACCGAAAATTAAAGAAGTGACTTTGTCAACGGTGTTTGGAAATTCCTCTCCTGTAGATAGTTCAGTACCAGATTTAGAGCTTAGACGCTCTTCAAGGAACAGAATACCTGCCTCATATTTGAAGGACTATGAACGTTAAATATTAATAATAAAAATAAAAAAAGTAGTAATCTCTTTAAGGGGGGGTTGGGGAATGATATATACTGTATGCAACTGTAATGTAATATTATGAGAAGCAACTAAAGGGTGGCATGGACTTTACAAACTGTAAGAGAATATAAATCTTGAGAATAGTAGTGTTGTTGTTAGAAAGATCCAGAATCTCCCTCTCTCTCTCTATATATATATATATATATATATATATTCAGAAGAAGGCTGCTTTGTTAGAAGAATGTAATAAAGATCTGCAGTTCCTAAAGAAGTTCGTGTGTAGATCGCTTGGTTTTTCAGGATACAACATTATATGATTATATCAGAATATAAAAGGCACACATAATATAGGTAAATGCATTGCTGTAAAATATAAGCATAACAGGTATAATGACTATAATGCATGAATAAAAACATTAAAAACAATAAAGCAATAAAAGAACAGAATACAAAATAATGTGAACATGATGTACAGCACCAAATATCAGTGGCAAGCACAGTCCTATCACTCCTACTTGTATGATGGGTACCTGTTTCTATATGTTAGTGCAATACATCAATTTCACAGTGAAAATAAAAAAGATTACTTATGGTATGAACACATGGGTCAATAGATGGTGTGGGACCCAGGCATAACAAGATGTGCACTTCATTCCAGGTTGCAACCTTGCATATCTCCGCAGTCAGGATATCCCTGGAAGCAGCCACAAAGTCAGCGGTATGTCTGGTGGAATGAGCCCTAAGCCCCTGGGTGACTCCCAACCAGACAACCTGTAGCAGAGGTTGATGCAGGATATAATCCCCCTAGCAACTGCACTCTTTGCTGCTGGTCCACTGGGTGCAGCTTCAGCGTGTGCTAGAAACAGCTGGTGAGTTTCACCCCAAACTCCTGTCATATGCTTCTTATAGTAAGAGCGCACCCTCCACAGGTCCAGGGTATAGAACCTGTGATCAGCCTCTGAGGTCCAGTTGGTAGCCTATACCAGCAAGTTAATCTTCTGGCTAAGGTAAAACTCTGATACGACCTTCAGGAGGAAATCTGGGTTGGGACAAAGAATGACCTTGTCCTTGTGGAAGACACGATAAGGAGACTCCTCCAAGAACACCTGTAGCTCACTGATCTTTCTGGCTGACTTTATGGCCAGGGGAAAGGCAGTCTTCCCTGACAAATCTGACAGCTCACATTTGTGCACTGACTCAAATGGCTTGTTCATGAGCATTGGCAACATCAGCAGTAGGTTCCAAGGAGTTGTAGGTTGACACATCAGAGGGTACTAATGATCCTGGCCTTTGAAAAAGCACCCCACCATCTTCTTCTGGGCCACTGTCAGCATACCAGCCCACATCCAATATGCAGAGATGGCAGCCAGGTATATCTTTAGGGTTGTGGCTCACAGTACTAAGTGAAACAGGGACCAAAAGTAATTGAGAATCCTAGCTACTGTGCAGGTAAGGGGATCAATCTCTTTCCCCTGACAACAGAGTGCGAATCTCTTCCATTTGAATGTATACGTTCTGTGAGCCAACTCCTTTTGGGATGCCACCATGACATGGAGCGTATCTTTTGAGAGGTAAAAGGCCTGGAACATAAGCTGCTCAGATACTAGGCTGATATGTGCAGGGACTGAAAGTCTGGGCGGGAGACTGTCCCATGGTATCTTATCAGCAGATTGGGGTGGAGAGGCAATATCCACAGAGGCCTGTTGCTGAGGCTGAGGAGATCTGGATACTAGAACTGCCAGGGCCATCAGGTTCATTAGCACCTTGTCCTACCAGGCCTTGACCATGACCTTGTGGACCAAAGGAAAGGGAGGAAAAGAATACAGAAGGCCAGGAGTCCAGGGCCTTGCAAAGACATCCCACAGCAGTGTCCCGAACTGTGGGGGTGGTGGGCGCAAAACAGCTCCAACTTTCTGCTCTTCCATGAGACAAACAGACCTACCAGAAGGGTTCCCCACTGGGAGAACAGGTGGTTTACCACCTTGTGATGCAGGAACAACTTGTGCAATGTCTCTTACCTGGCTGAGAGCATCCACCAGCTGATTGTTTTCTCCCATGACATGAATCACCACAAGATCTGCACCCAGGCTGTGCACAGGGGCCCAGGTGTGGAGAGCCTCCTGACACAATAGAAATAAATATGTTCTACCCTTCCAGCTCAGGTAGAACATGGTGGTCATGTTGGCCATCTGGACCTGCAAGATCTGATCCCAAATCAACAGAGAAAATTCCTTCAGAAGTGGATGCACTGCACGGAGCTCCAGAAGCTTGATGTGGTGTCAGGACTCCTAGGGCGACCAGAACCCCATGTGTTCTGTGGTCTCCCAGGTGTGCCCCCCCACCAACTGAGACATGTCTGTCCTGAGGATGATGGATGGATCTGAGCAGACAAATGGTAATCCCTCCTCCAGATGTTGTGGGAACAGTCACCACTGGATGGCATACCACATCGGCTGAGTGAACACGACCGGTGGGACCAGGCAACCTAGGTGTTGGGACAGCTGTTAGCCAAATTCCCACTGCAGGTGGCACATCCACCAGCAAACCCAAAGAGTTACACTGGTGCAGGATGCCATACCCCAGCAGCCGCAGGAAGCCCCACGCAGGGCACAGTCACCAAACCTAAAATCATCAGGCAAAGGAGGTAAGATCCAATGCCTGGTCCACTAGGAGGTGGGCCTTGGCCCGCAAGATCTAATTCTGACCAAATGAACTTGATTACCTGTAAGGGGACCAGCTCTGACTTGGATGGGTTGACCAGAAGGCCCAAGTACTGACAGGTCTGGAAGGCCAGATACCTGGATCTCTCTACTCTGTCTTTGGATAACCCAGCTATCATGCAGTCATCCAGGAAGGGATGCAACCTGGTGCTTTTGTGCAGCAAGAAGGCCACCACCACTGCCATTCACTTGGTGAAGATGCTGGGCATAGATGAGATGCTGAATGGCATGACCTGGATTGGTACAGAATTCCCACTGCATAGAACTAAAGGAACCAGCAATGGAATGGATAAACTGGAATCTGTCAGACTACATCCCGGGGGTCCACAGAGCAGAATCTCATGCCCTGCTCCAGAGGCAGAATGATCTGATTCAGAATAACCATCTGGAACTTGCACTCCCAACTGTATTGGTTCAGATCATACAGATCCAGTATGGGCGCCAGCCCCTCCATCCATTTCAGAACCAGGAAGTACCTGGAAATATATTCCTGCATGGCCAGGACATCCAAAATATAGGCTATAGACCCTCGTAGGACATCCGGAATATGGGCTATAGACCCCCATTCTAGGAGCTCAGCAAAGTTGGCTCAAACTGTTGACAACATCAGGGGGACCTGACGGTATCAACCCTTGGCTACTCAAGGCAGGAGCTACCTCCTTAGCCTGGCCTATAACCATGCTCCTCAATCGATCACTGAGGGAAGGAGCAGTCCCTGACCCGTGGAGCCAATGTTGTCCCTATTCACAAAGGGGGGCTCAGGGAAAAACTCAGCAACTACAGGCCCATCTCCCTCCTCTGCTCACTTGCTAAGGTGCAAGAAAGAGTCATCTACAATCAACTCAGGGACTACCTGGAAGCTCATCAGCTCCTTGCCCCCTCCCAACATGGATTTAGAACAAACCATGGTACTGACACTGCCCTCATTAACTTCATGGATGAAGTTCTCAGGGCAATGGACAAAGAGATACCCACTAGTGCAGTCTTTGTAGACTTATCCAAGGCGTTCAACCCCATTGGCCACAACTTGCTGCTACAGAAGCTGCAAAATATAGGCCTAGACAATCATGCCTTGAAGTGGTTTGGGAGCTACTTATCAGGCAGTGCACAGAGGGTCTCATGGAAAGGGACCATGTCTGACCCACTACCCCTAAACCAGGGTGGACCTCAGGGCTAAATTCTAGGCCTCCTCCTGTTTTCTTTGTTTACCAGTGACCTGCGTACCCACTGTGGGGAGAGCTCGGTTGTGCAGTACTCTGATGATACTGTCATCTTCCAACCCCTGCGTGATATGGTTGCCCTAGGCACTCTACTCCAAAAGGATCTCACTTCACTAGAGACTTGGCTATGTAAGAACAGAATGGTACTAAATGCCGACAAGACCAAGGCAATGCTATTCGGGCCAAGATCCCTGGGATTTGACAGGTCCTCATCCCTCTCCTTAACCTCACTCTCTGGTAAAGCCATTAATGTAGTCCCCTCCCTTAAATACTTAGGCCTCATGTTGGATCAGAATATCACATACAAGGAACACGTGGAACAGGTCACCAGGACCCTACATCGGAAACTTGGCACCCTGTACTGACTCAGGGACCAACTCATCCCTGAAGCCAGGCTCTCCATAGCTACCAGCATCCTTCTACCCAACCTGACCTTTGCGGACCCTATTATCCAGGGCATGGCTAAACAGGAGATTAACAGGATGCAAACCCTATATAATAAAATAGCTCATTTCGCAACCTTAGACCACCCGAGACGTCACCACTGTGACACTTTAGCCAATCTTCGTTGGCCCACATTGGTCGCCCACCTCCAACACCCCTTGCTTGTCCAGGCCTACAAACTTCTCAAACCCCACACTCAGCCAAGCATTGCCGGGACCATAACCCTCAAACACAACCCAAGGAACCTAAGAACCTCAGATAGAATGCTATTAGAAGTCCCTAGGGTAAGGACAAACGCTGGCAGAAGATCCTTTTCCTCCCAAGCAGCCTGCCAATGGAACAAGATCCCTCCCCAGGTCCAGGCCTCCTCCTCACTCATGAACTTCCTGCACCAGACTTAAGTCCCATCTGCTGACCTCAAGTGCATGCCACTGTCATGACACTTAAAGCTCCTAAGGTACTCCCCTCCTCTCCAACTCCTGTCTCCTAGCTTAACCTTCCTACTACCTGCCTTATACAGACTGCTCACCAGAGGCCAGGTTTAACCCCTGAATAAACTATATGCAAAGTACTACCAATTGCTTACATGTCATGATGATAACCATGCCTGTACCCATGCCTGCATCCACTGCTTTTCTTTTAACGTGCCTGTAAGCCATGCCTGTATTCACTGCTTTTCTTTTACCATGCCTGTATCCACTATTTTTCTTTGCTGTAACCACCTCATGATGTAACTCACAATGCCTCAAATGTTCCTTATGTCCTTGTTCATTCTTATAACTTGTATTGTTATCCCAGGTCACCCCTGAAAAAGGGAGCTTCAGGGCTCAGTGGGCCTACCCGGTCACCAAAATTTATTAAATAAATAAATAAATATGTTCATACTGGATGAATAAGAAAATCAGACGGCATTGCCCATAAAGATTTTCCCCACAATTCAGTGGTAGTGACGGATGCCACCAACTTCTTCTAGATACTTGTCCAGTCTCTGCTTAAAACAATCTAAACTTTCTGCCTCCACCACCTCCTGGGGCAGTCCATTCCATGTCCTTATTGTTCGACACTTAAAACACCTTTTCCTTAACTCAGTCCTGCTTAGTTCTTCACCCAATTGCCTATCATACCTTCTCAAATGATAGGTCCTTTCCTTATACACCAGTCCCAACTCTGCTCTAATACCCTGATCCTTCAGAGATTTATATAATAGTAATAGATCCCCTCTTGCCCTTCTACTCTCCAAAGACCACAAACCCAACATTTCCAATCTAGTCTCATACGACTCTTTCTCACAACCTGAAATCAACCTTGTAAGGGATTTCTGTGGTCTTTCCATTAATTTAATATCCCTCATCAATAAAGGACCTGCAAATGTCCTTCAGCACCTTGGACTCCTAAGGAGCTGGAAGTCGGAATGGCAGGCAAACCTCAAAATCCAGCAGTAACCCTCTTACCATCTCTTATAGAACCCTTGTGTCTGAGGTAATGGTAGACCATTATAACAAGAAGTGACGCAACTGCCCTCTAACCAGGAGCTGGGGCAGGAACTGGATGGGATGGATAATACCCCACAGCTCCTTACTGCATAGCCCTGGATGGGGCTCCAACAGAAGGGGCCATGGAGGCACCATTACCTCTGCCCCTCTCTTTTTTGCCCCTGGTCACCGAACTTGGGTTTTGGATGCCAGTACTGAAACTGCCCCTGCTGGGGTTGCTACTGAGGCTGTTGTGGCTGAAAGGACCACAACTGAAAGGCTTTCTTCTTAGGCTTTTGGGCCTTCTGGGATGAAGCCACAGAATGAAGGGTGGCATTGGACTTCTCAACACATGTGAGATGTCCTTCTACCCCAGGACTGAAGAGGTCAGTGCCCAAGAAGGGACATTGGCCAACTTCTGCTGTGTGTCTGCCATGAAGGTGGAGAGCCTCAGCCAGACCGTAGCCAAGCACAGGAGTCACCCATGTCCAAGAGCGTATGGAACTGGTGTTTAGCCAGAGACTGACCCTGGTGGTAGCATGTGATGTAGGCATGTTAAATTGAGTCACTCAATTTGAGCAACTCAATTTGATCGTCCATAGGAACAGTGAAGTTCAAAGTGTAGTGAGGAGTATTGTATAGCAAGTGTAGCAGTGAGCTACACTCGCTGAAGCAGGATATGGGGCTGTGTTCAGCCAATCTCTGCTGAGCTGGCTGTTTTGTGTAGTGACTTGAGCCACTGCCCCTGGAGCTCGTTGACCTGGGTCTGTCTGTGGTTGAATTTTTTTTTTGCTGTATTTCTTCTTTCCCCTGTGTCCACCCCTGGAGTTGATTATAATAGTTTATTTGAATGCGTTTCTTGAGAAAGTAAGTGACCATCACTGTTTGCGATGGTCGCTGTAATGGTGGTCACCCTTTTCACGTGAGGTGCTGTTTCCTTCGCTCTTTGTGGTTGGCGCTGTCAAAAAAACTCACCGTTATCACATAAACCACCCTGGTCTCAGATTATTTTTACTGGAAACTGTTCATCAGCTGGATGAAAGGGGAGGGGTTCCCCTAATACCCCAAACAGGGAATGGTCAAAAGTTGCCCTCACGACAGTACAACAGGCCTTATGGAGACCCAGTGACATGGCAGCATACACCTTTTTAGCCACGACAACCCTTTCAGACTTTTTGTCTGGAGGATCGTCCACATCCCCTTGGCCTCCTGATTTATGAAAGGCGGAATCTGTAAGCAAGAGCTTCACAGTGTGGTGATCGGAAAACCCAGAAAAGTAACCCGTTGTGACTGCATACTTGCAGACCATTGGGGGAGAAGGTGCCAGGTTGGATGATGTATTCTGCTCCAATACACTTTGATACCCCATGAAAAGGACCTTCACTTTCTGGAATTAGCCCTTAACAGACTTTAAATGGATGGAAATTCACCCACCTCCCTGCTAATGGAACTTGCTAGGTTAGTTCTTTTTGAAAACCTTTGGGTTTGAGGGTGTCTATTACCAACAAATAAAAGGGACTTCTATAGGGAGCACAATGGCTCCCCCATGCAGTATGCAAATCTCTGAAGTTATTTGAATTCAAGTTTATCAGTACTCCAATGTACAACCCCTATTACTAGAATCAAATTCTGTAAGAGACATATAGATGATATATTGATTTTGTGTGAAGGAGAAACGGGAGACTTGATAAATTTCCATGATTACATAAATGAGGTTCTGAACTTCTTTAGGCTTTACTTTACTGTTTGAAGATGGCAGCCATGCTGGGCCAGCTGTCAGTTTGACACAGCAGTGTTTTTAACATTTTAGTATATTGTTTTGTATTTTTAATGTTTTTTGTTTCATTCGTTTGTTTGTTGCGGCTGTACAGCAGTAGTGGGAAACAATGGAAATAATCATCGGTTTCGACATTTACAGCTGCTGAGATTGTTTGACCAGCTGTGCCAGCATTTTGTACGGCGTTGCTATGATGTGGTATGCAGGACTTTTGATTGTGGTGCTGGCATTAGCACAAAAGCACTGAAGAAGCTGTTCAGCCCCAAACTGTCTTGGAATTCCTAAATCGTTTTAGAAGCAGCTGGTGATTATTGGCAGTGGTGGAAATGGGCTGTCTCTAAGGAGTACGAACTTTAAGAGACTGGCAAAGAGCTTTGTGGATTAGAACTGTGACCTGGAGCTTTTTTGCACTTTGTTTTCCTGGAGCTGAGGAGAACGAATCTTTGGAGGGACTGCAAATAGTTTTGTGGAGTATAATTGTTATCTGAAGCTTTTATGCTCTGCCTTCTCGGAACTGCGTTTCCCCAGAGTAAGCCTAGCTGGAAACTGCAGCGGCTGGTGGATTGGGACACTTTAGAATGCTGTGGAGTTTTGGTTGAAGTGACTTGGAGCAAAGCAGAGTTGACTGCAAGTGGAGGAGTGGATAGCCAGACCAGCTGGCCCTGAGGTGGGTTACAGAGGGCAGACGCTTTCCCCTGGGTGGTAGGGGGTGAAAACCAGAGGGGCAAGCATTGCCTGAGCACCTGAAGCTGTGGGGGACTACCTGACGAGGGTCAGATTGTTCCAGAGACTGAAGCTGGGGAGATTGGCTGTGCTCTGGAGTCCTCTTTGGGGTCGGGACAGGGTCTGGCAAATTTAGACCATTAAAGAGCTAGTGTACTGCTTGGAATTAAGAGTAATTTTCAGATGCAGTCAGCTATCACTTCCAGTATCTGAAATATTTTTTTTTATTTTCTGTTTGCTAATTGGAAGATTTTGCACTTCGCAGTACTGTGGTGATGTGTGGAGCAGCATTCTGACTGAAAGAAAAACAAAGTCAGTTCTGTTCCTCCCACTACATCATCAGAAATGAGACCAAACACCTTGAGGTACCACAATCCTTGCAGCCTAAGCAGTGATTTTCACAAGCTACCAATCCAAATGCAGGAAACTATGACATCACTAGTAACCAGGGAGAGCCAGTCCCTGTTGTTTCATGTGAAAGTGAAACCTGGCAGTGAGAAATGTTTCTCATTGGTTGCTAGTGGTGTCATAGTGTGGTCTCAGGGTTGATGTAGTGGGAGGAACAGAATTGACTATTTTTTTTCCTCCAGACAGAGTGCTGCTCCACACATCACCCCAGTACTGTCAGGTGGACAATCTTCTAATAAGCAAACAGAAAAGAATAAATACTTAAGATATAAGAAGTGATAGCTGACTACTTCTGAAAGTTGCAAATAATGGTAAGCAGTTTCCAGGCAGTACACTAGCTCTTTAAAGGACCTCCTGCTGAGATCCTGCCTGCTTGCTTGTGGAAGTTCTATTAGACAAAGAATTGCTGGCTGTGGGATTCCAGGATGTTTAGTGGCTGATATGGACTACCTAATTTCTCACTTTGGATTGGCAGTGAGAGTGCCTATTTTTTGTGTTTAAATGCTTTATGAACTGCTTTTGTGAATGTGGCAGTGAGAGGGCTACATTTCTGGACAAATGCTGGTGTCTAGGGGGTGGTGAGAGCCCCCTGCCAATTTCAAACTTTTTCTGGAGCCATGCAGTGGCTCTATGGACATTGTTTAATTTAATTACTTTAAATTGGACAGTTATGCTGCTGGACATTAATTTGCAACAAATTTGACCCACTACTGCTGTTTTCTAGCCATTGATTTTTTTTTATTTTCTTTTAGCTGTTTGATTTTCTTTTTGGTTATGTTTTAGTATATTTTGTGAAGTGGGTAGCTAAGTTGTATGCATTTTAGTGGAGGGTGGGGGATAGTGGTGTTGTTTGGATATTTAAGGATATTTATTTCAAATGTATAGGAGTGAATGTGACTGTTTGATTGAGTGAGTTGAGTGATTGTTTTTTGGTCACTGCTGGGTGTGAGAATTTGCAGGGTGTGTTGGCAGAGGGCTTCGACGAGGGGGAGGTATCACTCTCCAGCTGAGCTCCGGGTCCTCCACCCCTTTGATTGCCCCCCGCTACCAGCTGAGGTTAACAGATGCTGTTGCACCTTGGGGATTGTGAGGAGGCATCAGAGGGGTGGGGGTCCAGGTAGGGGAGTGGAACAGGGGGATGAATTGGAGTGGAGGGGTCAAGGAGATGCCCTGAGGAGAAATGGGCCCAGGAAAGGGGTCTGCCCTGCTTGGTGCCCATACCCAAGGGCTCCACTTTTAGTGGGCAGGTAGCTCAGTCACCCTCGACTACTCATCTAACCTGGGCGGTGTTATGCAATGCCAGGTTGATTCGGAACAAGACAGCAGCAATTGCTGATCTTGTTGGGTCATCCAACCTGGCTTGCATCACCAAGACTTGGTTAGACGAGAATGCTGGTCCCATTCTGGAGTTAGCTGTTCCAGCTGGGTACTCCGTGATACACCGCCCAAGGTTTGATCATAGGGGCTGGGGAGTAGCCATCTGTTTCAAGACGGAACTGGGCCTGGTAGATGTGCCAGTTGGGGTCACTAGATCCTTTGAATGTATCGTGGGCACAGGTGTGGGTTGTAGAATACTTCTCATCTACCGTCCACCCGGGAGTGAGAAGGAGTTCCTGCAGGAGGTCATGGACTTCATCGACGAGATGGTATTGGAGGCCCCCACGTGGTTGGTGCTGGGGAACTTCAATGACTGGATCAATGACGAACTCTCACAATTTGGACAAGACTACCTCCAACTGATGGTTTCATTGGGGCTCACACAGGGGATTACCTCTGCAACCCATATACAGGGTCATTCACTGGATCTAGTGTTCCTGTTGGGGATGGAGATCTCGGATGTGGTGGTGGAACCCGTTGAATGGTCTGATCACCACACTGTTGGGTTCAGTTTTGTGGCCCCACCCCAAATAGACCTGCCTCTACAGAAATGGTCCGGTACAACCCTTTATGGGTAGTGACCCCAGATGGTCTGATGGCGGTTCTGGACCTATTGGGTAGTGCGAGTGTTAGCACGGATCCAGGGAGTCTGCTATGAGCCTATAATAAGGCAGTGAGAGATGCCCTGGATGCCATAGCTCCAGCCTGTGTTTGTCTGTTCACTTTTTGCCCTCAGTCCCCGTGGTTTCTTGGGACACTGAGGGACTTGAGGAGTGTGGGAAGAAGGCTGGAGTACTGCTGGTGGAAATCGGGCCTGAATGATGACAAACTTAGATTGATATCCCATTATAAGGCATATCAATCTGCGGTCTCCCGTAAGAAGGCAGAATTCCTGTCCGGGGAGATTGCAGCTGCGCAAAATCGACTGGCTCAACTCTTCCACATTGTCAACAGGCTGTACAATCCAGCCTGTCTCCAGAATCAGAGAACCTTTTCACAGGAGAAGTGTGAGGAGTTAGCTTGATTTTTCGTGGATAAGATTGTAACCATCAGGTTGGAGATCCATGCAGCGCACTCAAATGGGTGGAGATTGGTGTGGGATCACTAGCACCCAGTTGGTCTGGTCAGACTTTGCCCAGTTGGTGATCGATGATGTCGTGAAGATGGTCCAGGGCTTGCGATTGACTTACTGTAGTTTGGATCCAGGTCCGACGTGCCTCCTACTGGGGTGCGTGGAGGAAACAGGACCAGTCCTTGCTGAGATACTTAAGTGTTCATTAGAGACCAGGGTGTTTTTGGACACCTTGAAGGAGGAGGTGGTTCAACCCCTCCTGAAAAAATCTTCTCTGGACCCTGATTGTCTTGCAAACTACAGGCCTGTCTCTAACCTGCCTTTTGTAGGAAAGGTTATTGAGAAGGCAGTCACGTTGCAGTTCGAGGGTCACCTGGCCAACCCTGACATCTACAATCCTTTCCAGTCCAGTTTCAGGAAGAGACATAGTACTGAGATGGTGCTGGTCTGAGTACTTAATGATCTCCTGATAGTGAGGAATCAGAGGAGCTGTTCCATCTTGGTCCTCCTTGATCTCTCTGCAGCATTTGACACTGTGGACCATGGGATGTTGCCAGAGAGTCTGCGGCTTTTCTGTGGGCTAACTGGTACAGTCGACAGATGGTTCCATTCATTTCTCACTGGCAGGACACAGAGAGAAGAGTCCGGGGTGTTTTCCTCTGCCCCTCTTCCCCTGCCATGTGGGGTGCTGCAGGGCTCTGTACTTTCCCCATGTTGTTTGCGGTGTATATGCTGCCATTAGGAGACATTATTAGGTGATACAGGTTGAGTTTTCACTGTTATGCAAATGAACTCCACTGTACTTGTCCTTTTTGATGCTGTTACAGTATTTAACAACTGTCTCTTGGAGATCCAGGATTGGATGAGTGCCAGCTGGCTTAGGCTGAAATCAGATAAGACTGAGATGTTGGCTATGGACCCAGGTCGCCAGGTGGAGGGATTATTGGCCGGGCAGCCATCTGGGCTTTGGCTGGGGGGCAACCAGCTGATGACCTCTGATTGGGTGCGAAATCTGGGTGTCATGCTTGATAGCAGGCTGACACTTAAGACTCAGGTGTCGGACGTTGTCAAGTCCTTATTTTATCATCTGAGGAATGTCACCCGGATGAAGCACCTGGTACCACCTGATGATCTTCTGACATTGGTCCATGCCTTGATGACCTCATGCCTTGATTACTGCAATACCTTATACCTAGGGCTACTGGGGGTGAACCTCTGCCGCTTGCAGCTGGTGCAGAATGTGGCTGCCAGACTGTTGACAGGTTTACATAGATCTGACCATGTCACACCTGTGCTCTTTACCCTGCACTGGCAGTCGGTATGGTGGAGGATCACTTTCAAGGTTGGAACACTGACCTATAAGGCCCTACATGGACAGGGACTGCAGTACCTGCAAGAGCTCCTCTGACCCTACTGCCACCTTCGCTCTCTCCACTCCACCAGTGAGGGATTGCTGGAGATTCTCAGGGTCAGTCTGACAACATTGTGAGCTAGATCATTTCCTTTCACTGCTTTGACCCTGTGGAATTCCCTACTTCGTCAGGTAAGGGAATGCCCATCCGTTGAGGCTTTCAAATCCGCCTTGAAAACGTATTTATTTGAATTGGCTTATACTGATATTTAAACTCATGCTTTGATGATTTTTGGAAATGTGGTTCTGTTTTAAATTGTTTTATTATATTATGTAAAATGCTCTGATCTATTGTTGAAAAGCGTTCCATAAATAAAGTTTGGTTTGGTTACTCTGACACATAGCAAAGTGAAAATTCATTTTTTGGATATTATGATCTACAAGGTGGAAGATAAGTTTGAGACAGGACTTTAAGGGAAACTGACGATTGCCTGAATGACTCAGTGCCTCACTCAACAACCACCCAAAATTCTATTTCAGGCATGTCTCAGTAAAGGGCATTAAGACATACTGTATATAAAAAGAATGCTTGGGAAAGCAAGAATAGGTAGTGATTTAATTGACATGAAGATGGTGGGACTCACCCTTGATGAGGCAATCATCCTAATCACAAAAATCTTCAACAAGTCCCTCTCCTTGGGAAAATTCCCTGCCCCGTGGAAGCAGGCACTCGTCACATCAGTATACAAAAATGGTGACTGAGCTTCCATGGCCAACAATAGGCCCATATCCATGCTGCCCCCCCTCTCTAAAGCACTTGAGAGAATAGTGTCAGACCAGCTTGCCGAATACCTGGATAAATACAACCTACAGTGTCCTCAGCAGCACGGCTTCAGGAAAGGCCACAGCACCACCACAGCCCTGGTCAAATTTTTATTGACCTAATGAAGGCATTTGATACGGTCAACCATAAGATTCTCCAACAACAACTGGCAGATCTAGGCCTGTCTCCAGCCTCTGTGGGTTGGTTTAATGACTATTTAGCCACTTGGAACCAAAGGGTAAAGATCGGAGCAGTGTTATCTACTGCCAGTGAGGTCTCCCGAGGCATCCCTTAGGGATCCATCCTAGGCCCACTACTGTTTAGTCTCTTCATAAACAGACTTCCTGCATCATGCCCCAGTAGAGTCATCCTTGTGCAGATAACACAGTAATTCTGAGCCAAAGCCTAAATATAAGTGAACTGGCAAGTAAAGTGCAAACTACCTTCAACTTGTTAGAGGACTGGTTTACAAACCACAACCTTCTCCTCAACTATAAAAAAACAAGGTTAAGTCACTAACCAGCCCCCATCTTAGGAAAAAACATCCCATGTTGACCATCACCAACAACAAGAACTCCCCACTTGAGCAGGTACAGGTATTCAAATACCTGAGTATTCACATAGGCAAATCCTTCACCTTCTCCTATCACATCGATCACGTGGTTAAAAGCATCAATGCCAAGCTTAGAATCCTGTATAGACACAGGAAATACCTCACAACCCCAATGCCCTGCGACTATTGGTCACAAGTTCTGTACTGTCAATGATTGATTATGGCCTAGTGGTATACAATGCAGCTTCTGACACTGCCATAAAAAAGATATCCACTACACTAAATAAGGCATGCAGGCTTGCCCTAGGGGCTGACAACCAACGCACACATGCCTGCTATATAATCACACAAACTGGCTCAACCTTAGGAACAGGATAAAATTCCAGACTTGCATCCTAGGCAGAAAAGCACTGCTAGCTCTTGTACCACCTTGCAGCCAAGAAATGTTCCAGACAACTAGTTCCCAGCACAATACCAGGGGGACTTCACGTTGTGCTTTCAAGGTACCTTTCAGAAGAACATCCCTTGGGGAAACGCTCCTTCTCCTACAAGGCTCCGCAATATTTGAATGATCTCCCAGTCTGCACAACTGGCTTACAGAGCTTGAGGATCTTTAAAACACAACTAAAACAGCACCTCGCCAATTTATCCACTCGCAGCTGCTTCAAGTAATACCTACTTCCCTATGGGAGATCCATCCCATCACTTAGTAGCAGCACTTAGCCTCTTACCCAGGCCACCCCTACCTACAGTATAGTAACAACCATTACTCACTTGTCTTGTGAATCTCTAATCACCCCATCCCCATTCTTTTGTGTATCTGAGGACCCCCGCAATCCAGCCTAGGGCCTCACCATCTATGCCTGTGAGACTGTTCCTCCTACTACCTTCTCCCTCCAATTTACTCCACTTTTCCCTGGACACTTCCCCTCCCATCACACTGCTGACTCCCCTTCCCCCATACTGCTTAGCTATATCACTAACTAAGCTTTGACAAAACTTTCCTTTGGAGGCACAGGCTTTCTCTTTCCAGCTCTATAGTCCTTTCTATTCTTTCCCATTCTCCTTTAAATAAGATCATATAGTAGTCTAAACTCTATACGAATTATGTCTCTGCTCTTTACACTAGAATTTCTAAACAACTCTAAAGTCTGTAACTGAGTGAAATTATTGTTTAGAACCTTGCCAAGTGACCTTGTAGTTGATTCTTGTGACACTGCTATTTTTCTGTATTGTATGTCCTGTCTAGACGTGCAACTTTTGTAAACAAGCTTCCAGCTCAAAGGTTGTTTCCGAATCAATAAACTTGAAACTTGACAGAAACTCCTTGTTACATGCCACAAGCTTTCACCCAAATAACTTGAAGAACAGGTTAACACGTGATGTGAGTGAGTCAAAATTGAGCATCTCAATTTGAGTGACTCAATTTGAACGCTCGTAGTAAGAGCTAGTAGTATGGAACAGCGATGAGTACTATGTAGCAAGAGTAGCAGTGAGCTATACTTGCTGGAGCAGGTTATGGGGATATGTTTGGCCAAGCCCTGCCCAGCTGGCTGTTTGATATAGTGGCTTGAGTCACTGCCCCTGGAGCTGGTGGACCTGGATTCAGGTCTGGGTCCTGCTGTAGTGGAAATTTTTTGTGTTTCTCCTTTTCCCCTGTGTTCACGCCCGGAGTTGATTATAATAATTTGGGAGCACAGGGGCTTGCCTCCACAAAGAGTAGTGTGGGGGCATAGCCCATGCATAAAAATACTTTGTTTTGTTGTCCCCATTGGGATTATAAGCAACCATCGCTGTTTGCAGCAGTCGCTGTAATAGTGGTTACTCTTTTGACTTTGGGCTGTATTTGATTCGCTCTTATTGGTCAGCAACATTTAAAAATCACCTTTATCATATAAAACCAAAGAACAGCATTCTGTACTTGCAAATGTTAACTACAGAGAGACTGTAGTGACCCAGAGAGACAGGAGAAAAATTGGACAACATGGCAGGCAGATTTACCTAGAGTTTGCACCCATATGTGTTTTAAGCAGGCCATCACAAGTACTAAAATGAGATAGGATGAATCTTGTTCAGAGTAGGAATACAGGATGTAGTAGTGATATTGACAGGCTGGTATACCCGTCACAATAGTCAGTACATACTGACCAGATAAGGAAAATTGTACCTAAGTGCTGGGCACTAGGAAATCCTGTAGTTTAGCAATGTCCCGGAGTACAATGTCCCAACCACTGTGACTTCAAATAAAAGTGAGGACCATAAGAGACAGATTAGTACACTCAGTACATAACAAAAAAGACCAGAAGCATTTATTGACAGGTCAACTAAGACCTGGAATGACTACGTGAGAAACGTGGACAGTGTGAACAAACATCACAAGAAAGCTCATTTGAACACCCCAGGAATAACAAAAGTTACCAAATTAAGACCTCAGTAAACTGCAATACCACTTTTGTGGTCTATCTTCTTATCTGGTCATGCTCTAAATACTATGTAGAAGAAACTACAAGATCTCATTAAGTTTTGGATCAGTGAACATAAGAGAATGATTAGGACTAAACAAGAGGTTTCACCACTATTAAGACATTTCAATGTGGCTGAAAACACACTGGCCTCATTGAAATTCTGGGTACAGAGGAAGTGCATATGAACATACAAATTTGACAGCAGATACAGGCTTTATGGTCTATCATGTCTGCTTGAGTGTGCAGCATCCAGTTTATTAAACTGCAGCTCCCCACTCTCTGCCCTTCCACTTTATTGCCCCCTACTTCTGAATTTTCTCCCCTTCCCTTGACCCTGTCCCACCCCCTCTTGAAACTGCCCACCATCCACTGTGATATCACTGCCTCTGACAATGAATTCCACCTGTCACCACCCTTTCCATGAAATAGTGCCTCTTCATCTCCCTCTTGAATCTTCCTCCCTCAATATCAGACTGTGTCCCCGGGTGTCCTCCTACCGGGTCAATATCTTGCACCTTCTATGTCACATGTCAAAACCATGCAATGGGAACAGCGTGTGGGAAAACAGCTACAGGGTATACAATGCTGCATGACATGATAGCGTGCCGTGGTAGTGGTAACCCTATAGCTGTTTCAGGGAGAGCTCTGCTGTACAGGGTAAGAGCTGTACTGGAAGGAAGTCTGCTGAGCAGCTACTGTGGCTGAGGGAGTAGAGCCATTGGCGCTGCAGGAGAGTGGAGTGGCTGTGGACCAAGGTTCTATTCCCTTTCCCAGGTCAGTTAATTTTATTTTTTTCTTCTGTTGTGCTGCGCCACCCAACTTTCACCCTCTCCGTGAGTTGCACCCCCCCCCCATGAGGAGGTTATTTTAGTAGGGAGGGTTGGGGGCACAGCCCCCCATAACAGAGGGTGCGGGGGAGCCTCTCCCACAGAAAACAAAGTTGTACTTGTTTTTTTCTTTAGTTGCTGTTTTAACAGTGCGATTTCATGCCATACTGTTTTGGCATGCAACAATATGACCCTGTGCCTGGTGTCCCTCCCCCCTTTTAGCTTAAACAAACCTTCTGAATTAACTCTGTTCATGCCCTTTAGGTACTTGAGGGTCTCAATCATAACTCCTCTCTCTTTTCTATCCTCCAGGGCATACATGTTGAGCTCCCACAGTCTCTCCTCATATGTTTTGTCTACCATTCCCTGGATCATCTTCGTTGCCCTATGCTGGACCCCCTCCAGTAGTTTGATGTCCTGTTTCAAACAGGGGCCCCAAAACTGCACACAGTACTCCAAATGCAGTCTCACCAGGGACCTGTACAGGAGCAGAATTACTTCCTCCCTCCTAGAGGTGATTTCCCTGCTGATGCATGCCAGCATTTTATTTGCCTTTGCCGCTGACTTCCTGCACTGCGCTGAGTGATTCATGTCCCCTGTTACCAGTACCCCCAGATCTTTTTCCTCAACCGAAGTGCATAAGCACACTTCTCCCAATTAGTTGCTGTTCCCATGGTTTTTAGCCCCCAAGTGCAAGACTTTGCACTTTTTTGCATTGCTCCCCAGTTGCCAAGTGTCTGACCAGTGCTTACGTCTTGCCAGGTCCTCTTGTAGGGCTTTACCCCCTTCCTCACTATCCACCTCCGCGTAGGTCTTGGTATCATCTACAAAGAGGCTGATCTTACTCCTTATTCTGCTCAATATATCGGAAATGAAGATGTTAAATAGTACAGATCCTAGTACCGAACCCTGTGGGACCCCGCTGGTTACAGCCCTGGGTGTTGATAGCTCTCCCCCAATTACTATCTTCTGCTGCCTGTCCTGCAACCAGCTCTTAATCTATGGAACCAGTTTTTCCCTGCTCCTATACTGCTCAAGTTGCTGGTAAGCCTTTCATGAGACACTAAGTCAAAGGCCTTGAAGTCCAGGTAAAGGACATCCATCACAAGGCCCCTATCCAGTGACCACATCACTCAGTCCAAAAACTCAACTAGGTTTGTCTGACATGATCTACCAGCTGCAAACCCATGCTGCCTGTCATCCTTGAGATCCTACCCTCTAGAAAGCTCACCAGCCTTTCCTTAAGGATAGTCTCCATTACCTTTCCCACAATGGCTGTAAAGCTCACTGGTCTGTAGTTCCCTGGTTCATCCCTGGGCTCACACTTATGGAAGGGCACCATGTGTGCCAACCTCCAGTCCCTGGGTACGCTTCCAGTACTCAGGGAAGTGTTGAACAAGTTCACCAGTGGCCCTCCAGGACCTCTGCCAACTCCTTCAAGACCCTTGGATGTACTTTGTCCAGTCCTGGCACCTAAGACTCTCCAACACCCTATCCACTAGGTATCTACATCTGTTACCTCCTCTTCCCCAATCCCACCCCACCTTTCCGCTGTGGCATAGGACCATCCCTCTTCCTGGTGAGCACCGAGAAGAATTACTCATTTAGTGCATCTGCCTGCTCTGCCACCTTATCTTCCCACCCTCCATCTTTCCTAATCTTTACAATCTGGTCCATACAATTTCTCTTCTCATTTATATACTTGAGGAAATCCTTTTCCCCTTCTCTTATCCCCTGTGCCAGCCTTAGCTCTCTTGAAGCCTTGGCTACCCTTCCTGCTCTGCTCACCTCTCTGAATTTCCTCATGCATGCCTCTCTGTCCTCGTCACAGTTAGATCTCTTGTACTTCCTAAAGGCAGCTCTCTTTTCCCTCACCCTCTCCACTATCATTTACTCAGCTGGCACAGTTTTTTGATCCTGGCTTTTTTGCTTTGGCACTTTGTACAAGAGGAAGTGGCCTCCGCCAGACCTAGCTTTACGATGGTCCATTTCTGTTCGGCATCCATGTCAGGCCTGATGTTAGCCAGGTGCCTTTCCAAAATGATTTCCATCCTGCCAAAGTCTGCTCCTTCAAAATCCACAACTTTTAGTTTTTGCATTGGCTACCTTCAACCTAGATTGAGGGAGAACCACACTGTGCAGTGCTCACTTCCTATTAGGGGGCCTTCCACCTCTATGTCCTGGACTTGTTCTCTGTCGACCAGCACCAGGTCCAGAATGTTCCCCTCCCTAGTTGACTCAGTCATTTTCTGCATAAGGAAGGCCTCCAGGAGGACCTGCTCTCTGGCACTCGAGGTAGTTGGGGCGCCCAAATCCACCCCTGGCAGACTGAAATCCCCAACCACCACAGTGTTCCTTTTCCCACTAAGCCTCTTTATTTGCTCCCCCCAGCTCCGTGTCAATCTCTTCACTTTTAGAGTGGGGCCTATACACAACCCACAATCTAACCTTCCTACCCTTTGAGTTTTGTAGGTGGACCCATAAGGCTTTGGCCCTGTCCTCTGCCCCCCATTGCACAATATCCTTTCCTTAACATAGAGCACCACCCCACCCCACACCCTTTCCCTTTAACTCTGTCCCTACGGTACAGTATGTACCCAGGGATCACTAGATCCCAGTTCTAGTACAGGGTGGCCCATGTTTCAGTGATAGCGGCTATGTCCACCTCCCCATTTGCTATCAAAGCCTGCAGTTCTAATGCCTTATTACCTAGGCTTCTCGCATTTAGTGAGACCACCCTCCAGTGTGACCTTCTTCCCTCGTTGCTCATACCCTCACCCCTAACCCCTCCTCCTTTTGAATTCCACTTCTCCACCTCCTGCCTAGTTTTGGGGAGGCCTACTGGACTCCCTTGCCTGGTGGCACTGTTTGCCACTCACCCATCTCCCACCCCCCCACCTAATTTAAATAATACCTCACTTCAAAGAATTCCCCCAGCTTTTTCTTTAGGACCCCTGAGCCCTCCCTACTCAAGTGCAGCCTATCTGGTGCATACAGGTCTTTGTTTTCCAACTTCCTACCCCATCTCCCACCAGGCCGTAGCTCATGGACTCACACTATGCCCCCAGCCATTCGTTGAACTCTGAAATTCTTTGTTTCCTGGCTGTGCTAGCTCTCGGTACTGAGAGAATCTCAAAAAACACCACTGTCCTTCTCTCCCCCTACTGCATATCCTTCCTACTTCCTTGAATCTCTCCTGCATCTCTTCTACCCTACTCTCTTCCAAATCATTAGTACCCAGATGCACCACAATATGAGGTTCCCCACTAGCCTTCCTACACACCTATTAATAAACTGCCCCACTTTCCCTGCTGTCAAGCCCAGCATATACTCCACCCATATGTGGTTTTTCCTGGCTCCGCTGCCACCCCATCTTATGCCCTTTAGTACTGAGTCCCTCAGGACAAAGACTCTCCCTCCGTTAACCTGCTTACCTCCCTGGTGCTTCCCATTACTCAGTTCCCAGTCTCAGTCCTCTTCCCCTGATTCCACACTTCAGGCCCCTTTGACCCACTTGATCCCTGTTGAAACCCTACCCTAGACCCCCCGCCTCCCTCTTGTTACTGCCCGGCTAGCTGCATCCATACCCTACCATTCCTTACCTGCACCCCCCATCACTTCCTGATTCATCTTTCTCATTCTGCATTTGCTCCCACCCTGCCACTGGCCCCCAGTGCCTCCCCTGATCCTTGCTGTTCCCCTACAATCAACCGCCTCCCTCCTACTATTCCTATCCTGACTGGCTTTCCCCCACCTTTTCATTTCCTACCTGCATCCCCTCACTCCTTCCTGATTGATCTTCCCCTTGTTCTGCATTTGCTCCCACATTGCCACTGGCCCCCAGTGACTCCCCTGATTCTTGCTCTTCCCCTACAATCAACCCCCTCCTTCCTACTACTCCTACCCTCACTGGTTGTACCCCCCCCACCTTTCCATTTCCTACCTGCATCCTCCCATGCTTTCCTGTGTCTCCTGCCCCACTCCTATTTTAGCTCCCCCCGCCCCTGCTATCCTCCTGTGTGCTGACCCTGCTTCCTGCCTTACTTCTAGCTCCCCTGCCTTCACTACAACCCTGCTTCTCTTTTTTCCCAGCAAGTGCAGTACTCAAGGAGACACGGAGCACAATCCAAATGGTGAAAATGCAAAAGATGTTTTAATCAAAGTGCTCATAAATCCACTGGCTATAAACATTAGTAGACATACTGTTAGCAGACACAGCCTCACAGAGCAGAGTTTCAATAAATGCTGAATGCAAAATCCTGAAATGACAAAATCCCCAATATCAGATCTGCTGGTCCACGGTCTGCTGGTCAAATTGCTTGAGCTGCAGGCATTCCCTAGTGCTTCAGCTATCCCAACATTTCTCAGGGGTGTGTGTCCAGGGTGTAGTCAGTTTCCATTAAATAGCCAGTTTGGGATGACATCATCAAAAAGTGCAAGTAGTGCTACACACATGAAACTAATATCTGCATATATAAACAATGACTCAGTTATAATCTAAGTGTAGTAATCTCAGTCATAATATAGGCCCTGTCCACACTTGAGTTCTTTTAACATTACCGACAGTCAGTAACATTACAAGAATGGCAAAAATGGTCTGCGTCCACACTGTAGCACGGTAAAACCATGCTACAAACCATGTTCAAAAATCATGCTTGAAACCTGATCAGAGCAGGTTTTGAGCAGAGTTTCAGACTAAAATGGTTGCCTTAAACCATGTTAACAATAGTATGGATGCAAACGTGCTGTAACATGGTTTAAGGCAACCTCTGCCATCTTCTGTGGCTTATGCAGTGCTGCCCAAAAGAAAAGGGGATACTTTACTTACATCCCCGATCTTACAATGAGCACCTGAATCCAACAAAGTAATTTTTATCCTGATCCGTTGCCATGCCCATTTGCGAGTATCCTGGCATGCATTGTGGTGCCCGGTATTGTCGCAAGCATGCCTGGGAACTGAAGCAGGCAAGCACGGTGTCGGAGTTCAGTGTGGATGCACTGACAGCCCTGCTCTAACACAGAACACAAAATGTTTTGGAAAATGTTTTTACTAAAGAGGAGCAGTGTGGACAGGGCCATAATATAATAGATATATTTAAAAAAAGGTATCAGAGTTCAATCAGTGTTAAATATAAGGTGTTTTAACATTTATATGAGAAGTGACATACGTGGTATCCTGCACACAAATAAGGGTACATAAGTTCATAACTACATAACTGTGTAGTTGCACAGACTACATAATAGGTAACAAACAGTATGTATTGCCCCAGAAGTAATCTTAATTAAATGCAAGGGCCTCCTTGTAATTAAGATGCATACAAAAATCTCACAAATATCAAAAGAGTGCGTAGAAAAGACCTCCCATCAACCTACTTAAATATTATACTATACTGCTTTACCTTAATTCCAAACTAGAACATGTCAGCTCTCAGCAGCATCTATGGCCCTGTCCACACTTGAGTTCTTGTAATGTTACCGGCAGTTGGTAATGTTACAAGAATAGCAAACATGGTTCAAATCCACACCGTAGCATGGTAAAACCATGCTACAAACTGTGTTGAAAACCTGCTCAAAACCTGATCGGAGCAGGTTTCGAGCATGGTTTCAGACCAAAACGGTTGCCGTAAACCATGTTAACAGTAGTATGGATGCAAACCGTACTGTAGATCAGTTTAAGGCAACCTCTGTTATCTTCTGTGGCTTTTGCAGTGCTGACCAAAACAAAAGGAGATACTTTACTTACATGCCCGATCTCACAATGAGCTCCCAAATCCAATGAACTAATTTTTATCCTGATCCGTTGCCATGCCCATTTGCAAGTATTCCGGCATGCATCGTGGTGCCTGGTATTGCCGCAAGCATGCCTGGGAAGTGAAACTGGTAAGCACTGACAACTGTGCTTTAACAAGGGCATAATTTCAGAATGTGGCAGTGATGCGAAGTTTTGGAATGTGGTGGTGATGCACAATTTTAGAATGTGGCGGTGATGCGCAATTTTGGAATGTGGCGGTGACATACAATTTCAGAATGTGGCGATGACCGTATAGTGTTGGAATGTGGCAGTGATGCATATTTTCAGAATATGGTGGTGATGCTCAATTTCGGAATACGGTGGTGACACATAATTTAGGAATATGGCGCGATGCACAATTTGGGAACATGGCAGTAACAATTTTGGAATATGGCATTGAAACACAGTTTGGCAGGGAAGTGCAATTATGTAATTTGATGAGGATGCACCATTTTAGAATGTGGCAGGGATGTGCAATTTGGGAATGGGGAAGGAAAGGATGTGCAATTTCGGAATGTAGCAGGGATGTATGATTTTAGAATGTGGCTGGGATGCATAATGTTGGAATGTGGTGGGGATGTGATGCACAATTTTGAAATATGGTGGGTGTGTACAATTCTGGAATGTGGCAGGGACAAACAGTTTCAGAATAATGGTATGTACTGTCATATTCTGACAACGCGCATCCCCACCATATTCTGAAATTGCCAGACCCCACCAAATTCCTCGATGTGTGCCCCTGTCACATTCCAAGACTGATTGCCCTACCACAGTTTGAGATGGCACATCCCTGTCACATTCTGAGATTGTGTGTCCCTCCCTCCAACATTTTTAAATTGTGCACTACCTTGACATTATATGCCTTTGTTCAGTGTTGCATTCCAAAACCACCTTCTGACATGTTTTAAAGTACAAGCCATGCATCTGAACATTCTGGAAATGCAAGCACTGCAGCCAACCCTATGTCATTTTTTTAAAGGATTACTATAGCTACAGTTTCTTAAACTTTGGAGAGGAAGGTCCTATAAGGTTGCTGACAAGGAGGACTAGAGTGTGAGGTCAAGAGATGACAACATCAGTGACTCTTCACTGAAACTGGCTTTTTTGAATAGGTAGTGAAATCAGGGTTACAAAATAGCCCATAACTTTAAAATGAAGTGACGTAGAAACCTAAATTTTGGTATGAGATTTATTGGGGGCATGCTTATTCTAATTCTACAATGTAGCACTTTTGGTGGTAGTCCCTCTTTTATCTATGTCTGAGATAAAAAGACTATACATTTATCATATACTATTTATGTCATAGTATTGCTTCTCTGGACTACAATAGCTTTTAGTAGCATAAAATCTGGCCATTTTTATCATTTATTAGTCCTTAAAGGAAATAGGAAATTATTTTTTACATAGTTAACTGCCCTTTCAGCTTCCTTTCCATGCCAGTTATGTATTCTGATATGCATTGATGATTTTTTGATAAATAAATAATCTAGCTTGAGGTACCCTCAGATCTACATAGAGCTCTGTTCTCCTCACCAGCTACTCTTGATTTTCATATTTCTAAGACATTCTATGACATCACAATCTCACTTTCCATGCTAGTCATCTGAATGGCCTGGAATGGGAGTTTTTGATAGAATGTTCAGGTAGTATGAAAAGAGGGAGCAGCAACTGCTGAGGAGAGAGGTATTCAGAGTAGTTAAAAAGGCAACAAAATTAGATTATTAATTTAACAAAAAAGGTCAAAAACATAGAATACTGGGTAGCCAATAAAAGAATAACTGGAGGGCTTCTAGAGGTGTAAAAACTATTTCCTATCACCATTTTTTTTTTACTTGTGGTGCAGTTGCACCACTTTATCTCCCGCCTGCACTACCCGTCCTGTCCACTCCTTTGGACCATTGATCAACCCCCCGTGAACCACCACCGACTCAGAGTCTGCCTCCTAGAGTACCTGGTTTTCTCCCTTGTATTTCCTTAGCTCCCAGCTATCCCCCCTGGGTGGGGTGAGGAAGTGTCCTTTCTTCCTCGACCTTACTTGAGGAGCGCTGGCACAGTGGGGGTCTGCCCATAAGTCAATGGTGTGTCCCTGATTGATCTTCATCTAGGACCTGAGGAGCTTGTTTTTTCATTTGTCTGTTCCCCTCTATCCCCCTGAGGATGCTGGCTCAGGTGGATGACGTGCTGACGCACGATGCCACCAAGTATCTGACAGCATCCTCCCCTCCCCAACTCCAGCTCAACAGAGCTGCCACAGCCTCCCGAAAGTCAGTGCTCCCACCGACCCTCAGGAATGTCGGGTGCGAGAAGCACCCCTTGAATCCCACCCCGATGGAGGAGGACATCTGTTGGGATGCTCAATCATCCTTCCCCCTGCCGACCCCCGATGACCCGAGCTTGTCCCTGAACCCGGGTCACCGGCATGGTGCAAGGTGTGGCGTCCTGCGCCTCAACCCTCAGAGCCACCAGGCCAGTTTTCCTATCACCTTTAATAAGATACTAAAGTGTTTTTAGTATTTAAGTAGCTATCTAATGAAGTAAAATATCACAAATAACTTAAGAGTAACATGTCATTGAACACTTCCTCCTCTATAGGAAAAACAGCTTCATAAATATAACAATACTTTAATGGTCATCTAGATTATTCTATTCATACCATCCCTTTTTAGTATACTCAGGTATATTTATTTACTTATTTGGTGTTTCTTATTTATTAATAGCACCCATCAGTACATATTGTTGTAAGAAGCAGAAAGAAAAAAATTACCATAGAATGTTACTGTTATTTTTTCTAGGGGATCCTTTGGTATGCTTGATTAGTGCATTATGCCAGCTGGGTTCAGCTGCCCTGGAGGTGGTGTTATGCTAATGATGCCAGAATCATTAGCCAATCAGATGAGAGTAGGAGAGAGTAGTGTGCTGCTGCTGCTCCTGGAAGCCAGTCAGATTAATTTCAAAGCTAAATGGGCAAAAGGCCCCAAACTCTGAAAAACAATCCTAACCCTGTGAAAAAAGAAAAGGAACAATAAAGAGCAAAAATTGCCTGGTGGTGAACAATATACACCATGCTTCACTGAAGAACATTAAATCTATTGAAGCTCCACAGCCAGAAATTTTACGTGAGGCAAGGACTGCAGAAACTAAGCTCTGCTAGGTTATGTGAGGGAGGTTGGGTGGGAGATCAAGCATACCGAAGGATCCCCTGGAATAAATAACATTACTATGGTAAGTCATTTTTTCTTCTCACCCCAGGAATCCCTCAGTATGCTTGACTAGTGCTCACTACAAAGCAGTGCAGTTGGGAGGAGGGAACAGAACCTACTTAGGAAACAGGTTCTGTAGTACTGCAGTACCAAATCTGGCATCAGATCTAGACTGTACATCCAAACAGTAGTGTCTCATGAAGGTGTGTACAGTCTTCCAGGTAGCTGCTTTGCAGATGTCGAGCAAAGGTATGTTCCTTGCTGCTGCCACAGAGGCTGCAGTGCCCCTGGTGGAGTGGGCTCTAAGGCCCTGGAGAGGCTGCTTACCAGCTACTGGATGCAAGAGACTATCCATTGGGAGATAGTCCTCTTAGGAGCTGGTTTGCCCTTGTCCACCTCCCCATAGGTGAGGAAGAGCTTGGTATGAGAAGCCCTGAGCTGCTTGGTGTACTCTAGGTAGTAGGCCAGAGCCCTTTTAACATCCAGGCTGTGAAGCCTATGCTCACCAGGAGTGGATTTGGAAAAAGACAAGAAGTGTTATAGACTGATTAAGGTGAAACTCCAAGACCACTTTGGGAAGGAATTTCCTGTTGGTCTTCAGGACTACTTCGTCCCTGTGGGAAATAATGTAGTTCGGTTCGGTGCATAGAGCTTGTAGCTCAGAAATCCTTCTGGCTGAAGTGATTGCTACTAGGAAACAGTCTTCCAAGTGATATACTTTAGATGTGCAGAGGCCATGGACTTGAATAGGGCCTCCATGAGCTTGGCTATGCAGAGGTTCAAATCCCCTGGGAGAACAGGTTCCCTGAGTGGGGGTTGAAGGTGCAGCAGGCCTTTAAAGAATGTCTTGAAAATGAGATGAAAAATAATAGATTTGTCTTTATCAGTAGAAATGTAAGCCGAAATGGCTGCCAGGTGAACTTTCAGAGGTGAGGCATTAAAGCCTGATGCCTGGTAAGTAAACCAAATAGTCCAGTGTATAGGAATGACTAGCATGCAGTGTGTTAATGCGACTGTCTTTGCACCAGAAAGCAAACCTCTTCCATTTGGAAGCATAAGTCTCTTTGGCACTTGGCTTAGACAATCAAAGGATTCTGAGGACCTGTTCTGAATACTGAGAGTCTGGGGACTCTAACTCCTCAAGTACCAAGCTTTGAGGCAAAGACACTCCATGCTGGGGTGTGTTATCCTCGCCTGAGGAAGAGTCAGAAGGCTGTGAGTCGGGGGAAGACGAATGGGCCTCTTGACTGAGAGGGCAAGAAGCAGGAAGTACCATGGTTGTCTTACCCAGGCCACCAGAATCATTGTTGCTGGTTGGCTTCTGAGTTTGAGCAGGACTCTGAGAATCAGAAAGAATGGAGGGAAGGTATACAGGAACCTTCCTGTCCAATCCAGAGATGGCATCCACTGGCACTGAGCCCAGAGCTGGAGGCCTGCAGCAGTACAGTGGAATTTGATGATTGAAGTTAGAGGCAAAGAGATCCATCTCTGGAGTGGTGCCCCAGCTCCTGAACACTGTGGTTCGCACTTGTCTCTTTAGGGTTCACTCATGGTGGCCCTGACTGATGAGACTCATGGAGTCTGCCAGAACATTGTCCTTGCCTGGCAGATGGATAGGAGTGAGATGCATGTTTAGTGAGTAGGCCAGAGACTGCATTTTCATGGCCTCTCTGCAGAGTTTTGTGGATGGTTTCCACCCTGTTTATTGATGTAGAACATAGCAATGGTGTTGTCTGTCCTAATTTGGACAAACTGATCCTTTAGCTGGCAACAAAACCTTTGATGGCCAGATAAATGACTCTGAGCTCGAGGAGCTTTATATGGTAACTGGACTCCATGGGGAACCAGACCCTGCTTATGGATTGATCTGCCAGATGAGCACCCCAACCTAAGAGGGATGCATCCATAGTGAGCACTATGGAGGGTTCCTCTTGCTGGAAGGGAGTTCCCTCCCTGAGGGTTTGTATATCTTTCCACCAGTCCAAAGCCTGCAACAGAGTCTTTGTGACAGGGATGAGCTCTGACAGGGAGTACTTTTTTCTGAGACCAATAAGATCTGAGATGATACTGAACATCTCTCGTCTGAAACCTGGCACCTAGAACTACTGCTGTGGTAGAGGTCATGTGCCCTAAAAGTCTGAGGAAGTGCCTGGCTGGCCTTGGTTGTCCTAGGACAAATGAGCTTGCTTGGGTCTGCAAGTTGTGTACTCTGTCCAGAGGGAGCAGTGATTTTCCCAGCTGTGTATCTAGCTCTGCTCCAATGAACTTCAATAGCTGAGTTGACTCAAAGTGAGACTTCTCTGTTGACTCAAAGTGAGACTTCTCTGTGTTGATCAGGAAGCCCAATTACTCTAGGGTGCTCTGAGATAGTCTGAGGGAGTCTCTGACCTTTTGAGGAGACTTGTTCACAATGAGACAACCATCCAGATAGGGAAAGACAGAAATCTGCTTTCTCCTGAGATAGGCCACCACTGCTGCCGGACACTTTGTAAAAACTCTGAGAGCTGCCAGCCCAGTGGCACAGAGGGTTAAGGCACTGGACACCTTACCTCGTGCTACGCCGGTAACTCAGGTTTGGGAATGATTTTGGGTCATCAGGGTGCCAGCATGGGGGGGAGGGCAGAGCAGGATTGAACATGTCAATGGGCTGCTCTCTTCTCTCGAGGGTAATGAGGGTGGGTTGGTGCCCCCCATAATTCCTCTGTCACCAGGTGGAGGTCCAGTGGGTAGTGTAGGTGGGGAAGGGGCAGCAAACAGTTACAGGAGGTAGAAGGGGTTGAGCTGGCACCACAGGGTGCATGCGAGCCTCCACACACTTGCATAGCCATATGCCAGGGCCTCGGGAGGCAAGGGGAGAAAACCTTTAAAAATACCTATGTGTCTCCATCGCCAGTTGGTGGGAGGTGGCGAAGGGGGACAAAAAGCTAAAGAAAAAAACACTCTGGGAGCTGAAGAAAGTCCGAAAGGCAGAGCTGCAAACTGGTAGTGGCCAGAGGGCAGTCTAAATCTGAGATATCTTCTGTGAGAGAACTTGTTTGGAATGTGAAAATAGGCGTTTTTCAGGTTCAGGAAGGCTAGCCAGTCTCCCTGTTGTAAGGAAGGGATAACTACTGACAGAGTGACCATCTTGAACTTGGGATTGTACAGATGCTTGTTTAAGTATCTGAGATCTAGAATAGGCTGCCAATCCCTGCTTTTCATTAAAGTGAGGAAGTATGTGGAGTAGAGTCCTTTCCCCCATTGGGAGGGAGGGAGGGACACTTTCCACTGAATTCGCTGCTAGGAGAGACTTTACCTCTGATTCCAATGGGAATTTCTCTGTTGGATTTAGAGGTTTTAAGGTCCTGTGATCTGCTGTGTGGTAAACTGTTTGAACTGCAGTGTGAGACCTTGGCCCACTACCTCTAGCACTTGTGTGAAGTGATGCATTGCTATTCTGTGAGGTAGTGGGTAAGCCTTCCCCCTACTGGGACAGGGGAGGCAGCCTAGGCCTTTCAGTTAGGAGTTCTGTTTAGTCTGGGCTTTTGTAGAAGGGGTCAGTTCAGCACACTTCTGAGCCCTTCAACCTCTTCCCCTAAAGAATCCTTTCATCTGAGAGTACTCAAAGGACATGGGTCTAGGCATAGGATAGAAGACCCCGGGAAAATAACTCCTACCCCTGCTACCTCTACCTTGAGGTTTGTAAGGTGTAGAAGATTTCTCTTCAGCTGTATTGCTCTGATAGGTGAACTTGTACTCTTCCACGTTTTTCATGTAAGCCTGTTTTGTCCCCAAATAGAGAGTTATTCTCACAGGTGGAAAACTATAGCTTTAGTTTGAGTATCCTGGGAGAGATTGGTAGTTCTCAGACAGGCAAACCTCCTGAGAGAGAACCTGAGCCATAGCTCTGGAGGCAGTATCACTGGAATCCACAGCCATATGGAACTAGTATTTTGTGGCTTCCAAGGCATATTTGACTCTTTCTGCCAAGTCCTGTGCCACTTTCACTGCAACTTGCTGGCTAATAGCCAAGACAGAGTTCCAGAGAGACTTCTGATACTGAGCTGCGTACACCAAATAAGTAGAGAGGCACAGCATCAGGGAGGTTGTGGTGTAAGAGTTCTTACCTATAGTATCCAGTTTTTTAATTCTTTTTCTGAAGGCTAGGAAGAAAGAGGAGGTACTTTAACTTTATCACAGGCTGCAGCTTGTTCTACTCCTTCATGGTCTGGCTGCGTGTAAAGGTATTCAGCATTAAATTTATCTAGCTGGTAACTTTTTCTCTATTTTCTTATCCACCCCGGGATTAGAGGTAGGATTTTCAAGTGTTTTGAAAGTAGCCCTTTTTAGGGACTTGTGAACTGGAAGAAGGATCTTTTTGGTAGGCAGGAGACCAATCATGTCTAAGAAGTCTGCCTCTTCTACCTCCTCAGAGGACTCTTAGAATGGCCAAGGGTGTCCACCATGTTTTGAACAAAAGTGAAATGAGATGACAGGAAAAAAATCCTCCTTGTCATTAGAGGATGAGCCAAACTCCTGAAGGTAAGGATCAAGGAGTTTAGCCTCCTGATCATCATTAATTCCCTCAAAAGGCCCTGGCCTAGGCTAGGGTCAGAGGGATTTGGAGTAATAGGAGTAGGTGGAGCACTCAGGAGGTGACAAAGCATGAAAAGTCTGACATTTTGCAAATCTTTGCCATTTCCTCCACAGAGGGTATATCTTGATGCAACACTAGTGTCTCCCTTTGCTCTTCAGCAGGAGGGTCAGTGATATGTTTTTCTTCATATTTCTTTTTAGCAGGTCCTGAATCACAAACCTGCTGATAATGTCTTTTATTTTTGGCTTAGTCATTATGATTATTATTATTATTTTTATCAGACTTATATTCCAATGGGTCCATAGCGGACCCTTCTTTAGACTTTTGTTGAGAGGCAGACATCACTTCTGAATTTTTTTAGAAGGAGAGGCAGACTGGGAAGTTATAATTTGAGACCAAAAGGATTATTTCTCAACTGTTGAACAGAATAAAAAATGATGCCTACAGTGAAGAAAAATAACTAAACAAAAACAATAGTTGTGGCAGCCTGCCTAAAGCACAACAAGAAAAGTAAATAATTATTAAAAGGGAAAATTCCCAGTCTGAAAAGTTCTGAATGGCAGGAAACCAATACCAGGAGACCAAAAATAACTTTTCCCAAAGGAAAAATGAAAGTAAAAACAAAGCCCTCAGTTCTGTGGAACCACTGTTAAAAGGGGTCTCTAACTAAGGGAACACTAGAAAAATGATAAAAAATCATGGGTTCTAAGAAAAAATAGATCCATGGGAAAAATAATGTTTAAAAAATAAAATCTGCGGGAATTTTACCTCAGCTGCAGTATTTTTTTAGTCAGAATAAAAGGCGGGAACCGCAGAAAGTCGCAGTAAAAAGACACAGTTCCACGGAATAATATAACTGCAGAAAAGAGTTCAAATATAGCAAAACCTGTAAAAAGCAGCACACAAAAGAAAATCTAGGGAAAAAAGTAGTAAAAACTTTACTTCAGAGATAGTTTGAAGAGAGAGACTTGTCCAGTCAGTGGAGAAATGGATCTGACTGGCTTCAGGCAGCACCAGTACACTACGCTTTCCTACACTTTTCTGATTGGCTAATGCTCCTGGCATCCCTAGCATAACTCCACTTCCCAGCAGCTGAACCCAGCTGGCATACTGCATTAGTCAAGCATACTGAAGGATTCCTAGGGTGAGAATCTGTTAATTATTCAGTACATATTGCTCTAAGAAGCAGATATCTGTTAATTATATAGAAAATAATGTATAGGCAACTGTGTGTGTTATGGATTTTCTTTTACACACTTGAAGTGTGTAATGACCCATAAGCCTCGAAAGTGAGTTGTCTATACTTATTTTTTTATAATTACTGGTGCAAGGAGTTTCATTAGAAAGAAAGCCAGAAACAGGTTTCAGAGAATATAGTGCTTCACTGCAATCCCAAATCCAGGTTAGTACTTCAGCTTCTTCCCTTTTGATGTGATGTCTGTGAATCCCCCAACTCTCTCTCTCTCTCTCTCCCCCTCTAGCACTTCGGTTTTTCCCTCCTGACATGATGCCAATGGACTCCCCCTATCTCTCTCTCTCTCTCTCTCTCTCTCCCTCTCTCCACTGATCAATGTAACATGCTGGTTAGAGTAAGAGGACAGAGGATTCTGCAGGGCTTTAGTGCACTTCTGTTTTTTTATAGGGTTTAACCTGAGTGACATTCAGTGAGATGAGAGGAAGTACCTGTGGGATGACTCTGAGACTGCTGTGGTGCACTAATGGTGAGTGCACCACTGACAGTCTCAAGAGAGCCATTCCTGCTTGAGCAGACAGGTGTAGAGAAAATGTTCTGAAAACACCATAATAACTGGGTAACCTGATTATCATACATTTGAAACATGGCTCTACTCCATGTATTAAGGGGGGACACCAGTAATTATATATTTTTTTACTGTTTCTACAATTTGTAGGCATTTTTTTGAGAGTGGAGTTTTCTGTTACTCTATATTGCACTGTATAATTATGGAAACTAAAAAAGAAAGCATTAATGTCTGCTGACCCCTTGAAAACAAAAAGGGTAACAATATGGAAAAAAGTGAGCCAAAAGATATTGGCTCACAAAAGATTACCAGCTATTTTTTAACACCAGCATCACAAACAGATGTTATGAATGAAAAAAGTAATTAGAATCCAGGATCCATTATTGCCTTAGTTATTCTTGTTCCCAATTGTGCAGGCTAGACTTAGCTCTGAACCCCCACTTTAAAAACAGTTCAGAAATTTAGAGGCCTCATTTGATAATTAAGTACTACAACCCAACCAACCAAAGTTGAATTCCCCAGATAATGGTCTAAATAAACTATTAATATAGAAAAACAGAAGGACTCTGAACCTGAGAAGCAGGGAAATCAAAGACCAGGAGATGAAGTACAAACAATTAACAAAAGTGTGGAAAATCAAATTGATTTGCAACCACAAGCTGCCTCATTTTGAACAAGACAACTGCAAAAGCCTTTCTAAGTGATTCTGAGGCTTTTATAACTCATTATATGAATAAACTGTCACAAGACCCAACTATTCAAATGAAAGTCTAGATATACCACATGTATTACAATTACGACAATCATTAAACTGAGATGATAGAATGCAGCAGGGTCATCAAACTCATTCACAAAGTAAAACTCAACATGAACTTCCTCAAGCAGCTCAAACCTTCTTATTGCAGCACTTGCTGCTATTGTCTTTATCAGAAAGAGAGAACTGCAGAAAGGAAATGAACTTTTACAAAAGCTAGCTATTAACTTCTCTGTATCTAGACCTACTGAACAAATAGAGAAAAGGCAAGAGCAAACCAGGATTAGAAATAATACATCTATAATTAAAGAGACAACAGAGAAAATATCAGAAAGGAAGTTAGAGATAGATAATGTCATATAGCAAGTGTAGAAAAGTAAGAAACAAGAGAGGAAACAGCAGCAATAAAAGAGGATAAAAAAAGGAAATGTATTGTCAAATTATGGGGACTTTCTAGTGAATCAAAAAATGGTTATTATACAATGTGGTAAATCCAAAGTCCCAAATCCTGAATCCTGATTGGTTGGCTGGTACAATTACCACCGTGATAAATCCTCCAGTGTACCCACTGGAAGAAGTGCCAGCCAACCTTATACCATGCTAATCCGGTAGCTTTCACTTCAAATGAAACTGCCTCGATTTGTCCCGTCGCTTGCCCAAAACACCGTGGTAAATTGTTTACAAAATTACCTCCTCTTTCGAAGTGTAGGGACCTCAGTCAGTTAGAACATAGTTAAAAAACATTAAAGAAACAACATTCGCCATTGTATAATTAAAATTGATCCCTCCAAGGGGTGGGTACACTGGAGGACTTATCAGGACTGGTGTGATTCGGTCACTCGGCTGCGCCTCATGACCGAATCACACCAGCCATGGTAAATCCTCCAGTGTACCCACACCCTGAGGGATAAATTGCTTAAATCTAAGACTTTGAGGGAGAAGCAGATAGAACTTCCAGAAAGCTTCCAGAGAAAAGTGCATATACTGATAAAGATTTTGAATAAGGTAATTAAGGATGTAAAATCTACCCAAAATAAGGGAATGGGATCAAAAAACAAAACATTAAAAAAGAGAACTGTTAAATTAATAAAGACCTTAAATGAGTCAGAACCAGAATATTAGGGCAATATTCAAACATCTAAGATTAACTACAGTATATGGAAAAAAATAAGGCAATTAAGGAAGCATTAATTGAAAATGGCTTTATAGTTCCAACTTATTATCTAAGAGCTCTACCAAGATCTAAAAAAGAACTCAAACTATCTTTGAAAAAGTGGGTATCTCTGATGTTCTAAGAGGTATTGTAGGTAATAAAATAAAATGGAACAATATCCAGTCAGTATATAGGTACTCATGTGCAGACTATAAGGGATGGGTGTGTATTACATTTAAATAAAACACTGCATATCTACATATCTATGAATGCAAATTAGAATTCAAAGAGAGAGGAGTAAAACTTGATAGCACCTTGGAAACTAAACTAGGGGCTGAGACTAAAACAAATAATAAATACGCCTCATAAATAACCACAAGAGCAAGACCTGGGGGAAGGATAGATATACAAAGGGAAAATGTTAATTCTAAACAACAAACAGTAACATAATACATAAAGCCAGCTGAGACAGTCAATAACTTTGAAACTAAGTCTGAAAATTCAGATGTTTATAAAATGAAATACATTTGAGGTAGAATAAAGGGAGGCCATAGAATTAATATTAGTGAGGTTTTGGAGGGCAGTAACTTAGACTCTTCAGAGGGTGACCTAGATGAAAGTTATGTGGAAATAGAGTATATTTTGTGAGACTGTCAACTCTACTGTTGTAGAGCTAGATAATACCAAATGACAAATCACCCCTCCAAAAAAAAAAAATAGGTCATTATACACAGTATGTAATTCACTTTCCATTGTAAGCTGGAATGTTGCTTGAATAAAATCCAGAATAAATGATAATAGCTGGTTTAATTTTATTAAAAAAACACATGATATTCTGTTATTTCAAGAGACATGGTTGGCATATAACAAATCATTATTCCAGGTTATAAAATAATAGAACATCCAGCCACAAGGAAATGTGTATTTGGTAGGCCCTCCAGGGTCTAATGATTCTTGTCTTGATTGCTCTGAATTGTTTTACCAAATGCTTTGAAGCTGGCTCTGATTTTTTTCTTGGTACTGCTATTTATAGCAGCATGAATATAATTTTGATTTTGATTATTGCAGTATTTACAGTCCCCCCAATCTAAGCAAGTCTCTAGAAAAGAACTGGGTTAAATATATAAAAGCATTAATAACTGAAATATATTCTTTATATAAGGATAGTCCAGTCACTCTCACAGGCGATGCTAATGCTAACTTGAGCAAAGATCTGGAGTTCCTAACTAATTATTGGAGTATTGATAATATTTGCAATATATGAAAGGGGCCAAAAGATACTTACTTTTGCTCAAGAATGTAATTTAAGGATACTCAGTGGTCTTGTAGCTGGTGACTTCAACAGTGGGGTAACATTCCCCACACTTGCTGGTGGAACTACTGCTGTTGTTGTACTAACAGATGTTTATCACTTTGATATAATCAAGGGAATGAAAATTGAACCTCATTGGGACGGCCACTTTTCTATAGTGCTTAATGTGTATATTAATTTGCCAAGCTAATATGTTAAGACCATGTGTGCAAATAAAGAAGATATCATAGCTTTATACTGCAAGAAAATAACATGGACCTCTGTACAATATGACTGATTAAATGACATACTGTGCACTACTGGTATGATAGAACTGATAAATATGGTCTTAGGAACTGTAGCTAGTGATGATATATCCATTACACATTGTAGGATAATTTTTCAATATGACAAAATCATAGAAGAGCTGATTTTGAAGCTGAATTTTCAGAATGGATTTACAAAGCATAACAAAATCATGGTGAAAATCCATGGTTTGATTCTGAATGCAGGACATTGAAAAGGGCCCTATATTCTGTAAGAAAGCTGACTTTAAAAAACAACTGATAACTCCATCTGAATGTGTCTCAGACAGCCCAGAAAAGAGTATAGAGGGATGACCAAAAAGAAAAAACAGCAATGTAAGCAAACTCTTTGGGCAAAACCTAGTTTGTCATTTGTCAGAAAAATATCAAGTTCTTCTGGGAGCTGGTGACTCACAGAACTTCAAACAGACAGTATGATAAAGATCCACCAATTAGTACACATTTGGGTGTCCCGTTTTAACCAGCTCCATGGAAATAAAGTGAATGTGGTTATCAGTGAAACAGAATTTTCGAGGAAAAGAGAGAAATATCTTAAAGACCTAGAACTATGGCCCCCAATACAAAGAATATGGAGATCTCATCAATTTTAGAACAGAAACATAATAAAGCCCCAGGTAGAGATCAAGTCCCTTCAGATGTTTTTCTATCCAACCCTGAGAGGTGGGCAGAGATTTTACCTCCACTATTTACTACTATAAATAATTATCTTATTCGCCCTACTAATTGGAACTCTGGTATTATTGTACCCATCTTTAAGAAGGGCAACAGAGCAGAAGCTAAATGTTACTACTCAATAACATTATTGTGCACTGGAGCAAAGATTTACCAAAGGCTGATTCTGGGAATATTAGAAGACTGAGTGAAAGACAAGTTGTTCTATTCTTTCTGAGCTGGTTTTAGAAAACAGTGTCGTACAATAGACCATGTCTTCATGTTAAATTATCGTATTGACAAACATACTAATAAAAGCAAAAATGGCAGATTATATATGGCCTTTTTTGGATATCAAGGAGGCCTTTGATAATGTCAATAGATAAATGCTATAGAATTTTCTAATGCAGTTTAATATTCCAAAGAGAGTTCTTGCCATTAATGTGATGCTACATTCTGATACTACAGCCAGTGTAAGACTATCTAACAAACTCTGGTCAGAGCCAATACAGCTGCTAATCCAATAATACTGATGTGGTGTGAGTTATGGGAGGGGGAGCTTCTGAACACAACTGAGATATTCAAGTGCACGTCACTTAATCTCACTGTGCTTAACCCTCCCCCAGCTGAAACCTGGAAATGTATTCCTGCGCAGCATATTTTTCCCAGTCAACAGATAACAAACACAATTAATAGCAAGCAAAATTCCAAAAGGTTTCTATTAAGAAGAAAAGGTATAGCCTCATGCTCATCTATATACAGCAGACCACTCTCGTACACTGGATCCCTAAAGTCTATTGAGGGCACCAAGAAAAATAAAATATTACCCATAAAAATAAATTGCTGGAATGGCAAAGTAGTAATCAATGGGATTAGCCCATCTCAGAACAGTTTAATTGGGGATGATACATTATTTAAAAAATGTAGGCACAGTATGCAAGTGAAAGTTGTGGGAATCAAACCCAGGGTCTGATAGATGTACTAGATCAAGTTTGTTCATTGGTGACTGTTCTAACCTCTAAGCAATACTGTCAGCCCATATTAACTTCAAAATGTCCAAATGGATATTGGCCCTTTGAGGGTGTGTAGAGATTACTTGCTTTGTGTGGGGAACCTGATTGATATGTCCCCTTCAAAAGATGCCTTGAACCTCTGGAATACAGAGACTGCCTTGAACCTCCAGAATACAGGTTGTTTTTACATAGACTGATTTTGCATATCCGGGAAATTGAACTTTCAAAAACAGTAATGTTGTGTGGCTCTGTTGGTACTATTTTAGCATCTTCACTCAGTTAATGTTGAAAGGAAGAATGTTTATTGTTCAACATGATAGTTATTACAATACAGTAGATATAAATTAAGTATATAAAACGTATTCAATCAATAATCATCTCATTTATGGTTAGCAATTGCATCTGTCTCTGCTGCAATATCTGCCAACTTACAGCTTCCCAAATGTGTGTGTCAGCTCCAGTTCTAGAGCACAGAGGCTCTCTGTAAATGATTGCAGCTATTTCACATTCATACTACAGAAAAGTCATGGTTGCATCACACCGCAAAGTTTGCAAGAAACAGACACATGCATGTTCCTGAGTTTACATTAATTAATGTTCAGAAAGGCCACATACACTGATATGGGAATGTCTCCCAACAAATCATGCTTCTTAAATGTTGGGGCATTTGTGGATGGGCTCAGTGGCTGCTGAGATTTGTATAATTTGGTATGCATTTAAACCTTCCCATCTTTCCCAAGTATTTTATTGACCTTTCTGGGATTTATGTTGAGGAGGGGGAAGGGGCACCACATTGCACAGTGAGCATCTGTATTAAGAGATAATTTAGCACATCCCCATCAACGGATCATTACATGACATTCCAAATGCCTGATAAAACAAATGCAACACAAGACTGTGCATATATATGAAAAAAGACAAAAGCGAAATACCGTGTAGGGAGCAGGGCTTTTCTTTAAACAGACAAAAAATGTAATTCTAACACTGTCTGCATTATTGCAAATTTTTGTCCTGTCTTGGAACAAGCGTTACAGGTGGTCCAAATAGTACAGAATCATGCACCCTACAGGGCACCAAAACTGAACTTTCCCTAATAAAATGGTGCTGCAAGCATTATGTTTCTCTCTTATGTTATACATCATTTTTTTTTATGTATAAAGAGGCAAACACAAGACTCATAGCTGTTGCTAAGTAATATTGCAAACCAGCAGACCTTACAATGAAAATGTCAGGTGCTGTACTATGATTCTGTTCTAAAATGTTTCATTTTACCTGAAGTGCCCTTATAATATTAATAATAAAATGTATTTGTTATAGCGCCTTTCATATAACCAAAGCGCTGAACATCAAGATAAAACAAAATACAATAAAATCAATAAAATCCAGAGTAGGCTTTCCTCCACAAAAAAAGTCTTCAGTGCCTGCTTGAAACACCCCACTGTCCTGCACTCCCGAAGCTGATGTGGCAGAGAGTTCCAGAGGGTAGGTGCCACAAAACCAAAAGCACGCATACCAGATGACTTTAAGCTTACCCACGGAATCTCCAGCAACCCCTTGTCAGCCGAGCGGAGCTGTCGCAGAGGGGTGTAAGGGACCAGGAGCTCTTTCAAGTAATCAGGGCCCTGTCCATGTAGGGCTTTGTAAGTCAATAGACCTATCTTAAAGGTGATCCACCACTGAATTGTTCACATGGCATCTGCCTATACATTTTGTTTCTCTGTATGGGAAAGCACAAACAAATCACAAATCACGTTTATGTAAAAAAGAAAATCTAAAGTCAGATCACTAAGTGAGGCTACATCATCCCTACAATTTTGACCAATAAGGCATTTTTACTGCTTTCCATTCCAAAATTAAAACAGACAAACCAAGACATGAAATAGATGAGCCTGGAGAGCTACACCCTTATGGAATGGGCTGTGGGTGTTTGGGGATGGAGGGCAGTTATACACATGCCCGATGGCTCTCTTGTTTTCTCAAAACCCCAACAAGAACCATGTCAGACTTCTACCAGTGCCAGGGACCTTCTAATCTCCTCTTTCAAAGTTTCTTCTTAATAAGTGTCAAAGGGTGTGGGTGCAATGATGGACACTGAGACCACAGTAACGTGGCAAGGCTTAATGTTACCAAGCCAAATCTTTTATTAAGTAGAGACAAGTAAATAACCAAATAAAACTTGCGAATTTGCAACATCAAAATAAATACAAAAGATACAAAACACAAAACAATACTCCAGTCTTCCAAGAACTATTCCAGCAATGAGCCGTCCTGGATTCAAAGAGAGTCTTAGTCTGAAGAGGTGCGGACTAACACTTTGGACCAGCACCTATTGATCCTCCAACAAAATCTGAATGTTCCACAGAATGAGTTCCCTTTTATACTAGGAACCCATCAGGTGACCACATCACACTCCACCTCTTTTAAACCCTAAACATATATATTTTTTAAATATACCTTTCTTTTGTTAGGTCAAAAGTGTGCACACATTACCTAACATGTTTATACATCTAATATATTCCTAGAATCAAAAAGAAGCAAGCCTGAACAATTTTAACATCATTATCTCCGGACTAGCCCTTCCCTACACTTACACACAGCATAACAAGCATTTGTCAATGCTGATTGTTTGCTTGCTGGCATTGGCAGTGGTAGTGTAGAAGTTACAGAGCTGCGTAATAGGAATGGCAGTGAAGTATTGAAGTGAAGCCAACCCCACCATCACCCTGCAGAGAGTGACAGGCATTGGGGTGTGCCTTTGGGTCGTCGAGCATAACGGCCATGCCATTTCACCACACCCCACCCTGCAGACACTGACAAGTGTCACGGTGTTCCTTGGGGTCTTTGGCCCTTATGTGCACCTCATTCTATTTGGAAATACAGTGAGATGGGTGCGATATAGGAGAATGGGGTGAACTTGGGAGCCGAAGAGTCCAAGGCATACCCCGATGCCTCTCACTGGCTGCAGGGTATGGAATGGTATGAGCATTACAGGCAAGAATACCAAGTCACACCCCTGATGCCTGTCATTCTCTACAGGGTTGGGCGTTATGGTTGGAAACCCTAAAACCTCAGGCATTCGTTGGTATTTTCACTCCAAATGTTCAACATGTTTTTTTTGTGACCCCACCTCATAAACAGGGGGAATATCAGTTTGTTAGCCGAAAGCTGCTTATGCACAGCGACTACAGCATTTAGCACCACAGGTGCAAAAACATTCCAAACAGGATGTAAAAAATGACAGCTGTACTGTTCATGGGGAGGTGTAAAAAATGGCAATGTTGCAAATCTGCTGTAAAAATATTTAAAAAAATGGTGAAGTCATGAGCGTACACAGAAACTGTGCAACGCACACCCGTAATACAATTAGGTTGGGAATTTTTTTACAGCAGATTGTCAACTCAGGCATTTTGGTGCCTCCGATCATGAACAGTGTCACTGTGATTTTCTTTATCTGTCCCGAACAATGATTTCCCACAGCGACCACGCATCTCTGCGCTGAAAGTGTGAAAACACACTTCGGCCATGTTGTGAAAAATGACAGCTGTACTATAAATAAGGAAGTGTGAAAAAATGCCACTGGTGAAAATCTGGACTTTAAGTATTACAAAGTCATGAACTTACAAGGGTGCGTGGAAACTGCGCAATGCTCACTCATAACACAGTCATTTTATGGACTTTTGTCACCAAATTTTCAACATAGCCATTTTAAGACCTCTGCTCATGAACAGTGTAACTGTGATTTTCTTAATCTGTCCCAAACATTGCTTTCAGCACCAACAGCACCATTGTGCACTACATGTGTGAAAACACATTTTGGGCGGTATATGAAAAATGGCAGCTGTACTGTTCATAAGGAAGTGAAATAAAATGGCAATGTTGAAAATCTGGAGTGAAAATATTAAATTCGCAAACTTATGAGCATGCATAGGAACTGCACAACGCACGCTCGTAAAACAGTCATTTTTAGGAATATTTTCACCAAATTTTCAACATAGCCATTTTAAGACCTCTGCTCATGAACAGTGTCACTGTGATTTTCTTAATTTGCCCTGTACATTGATTTCGCACACTGGCTGCGCCATTGTGCTCTACATGGGCAGAAACACATTTTGGGTGAGATAAGAAAAATGACAGCTGAACTACTCATAAGAAGGTGTGGTAAAATGGCAATTTTGAAAATCTGGAGTCAAATTTTGAAAATTCGCGAACTTATGAGAGTGTGTAGGAACTGTACAACGCACGTCTGAAACAATCATTGTAAGGAATTTTTTCACCAAATTTTCAACATAGCCATTTTAAGACCTCTGCTCATGAACGGTGTAACTGTAATTTTCTTAATTTGTCCCATATGATTGATTTTTGCACAGATCGCGCCATTGTGCTACATATGAAACGCTTTGGGTGAGATGTGAAAAATGACAGCTGTACTACTCTATAAGAAGGTGTGGTAAAATGGCAATGTTGAAAATATGGAGTGAAAATATTGAAAATTCGTGAACTTACGAGCGCTGTGAGAACTGGCGCAACGATGCTTGTAAAACAGTCATTTTAGGAATTTTTCACCAAATTTTCAACATAGCCATTTTAAGACCTCTGCTCATGAACAGTGTCACTGTGGTTTTCTTAATGTGTCCCATCATTGATTTCACACATCAACTGCGCATTGTCGCTACATGGGTGGAAACACATTTTGGGCAAGATGTGAAAAATAACAGCTGTACTGCTCATAAGGAGGTGTGGTAAAATGGCAATGTTGAAAATCTGGAGTGAAAATATTGAAAATTTGAACTTATGAGCGTGCGTAGGAACTGCACAACGCACGCTTGTAAAACAGTCATTGTAAGGAATTTTTTCACCAAATTTTCAACATAGTCATTCTAAGACCTCTGCTCATGAACAGTGTCACTGTGATTTTCTTAATTTGCCCTGTACATTGATTTCACACACCGGCTGCGCCATTGTGCTCGACATGGGCGGAAACACATTTTGGGTGAGATATGAAAAATGACAGCTGAACTATTCATAAGAAGGTGTGGTAAAATGGCAATGTTGAAAATCTGGAGTGAAAATATTGAAAATTCGCGAACTTCGAGCATGCATAGGAACTATAGCGCATGCTCATAAAACAGTCGTTTTGAATTTTCCACCAAATTTTCAAAATAAACTACTTGAGGCCACCTTATGAACACTGGCAGTGTTGTTTCATTAATCGGTCCTGAAAGGTGATTTCGTGCAGTGACTGCGAAATCACCCTTCGGGCCCGAATAACACCATGACAGTGAAGCATTCATGAGAAGGGGTCCCAAAAACCCCATGTTGAAAATTTGGTGCAATAATTCCCAAAAATGCCTGAGATATGCAACAAAGTTGAAAAACCCCTATCTAGCCCATTATACAGCTTACCGGCATTTCCTCAGTTCGCGGTCGGCTTTGAAGAGTGCAGACATGTTCCGGTCCACTGAAGATCGTCGCATGAGACTCTGGAGGTAAGTATGGGGTGAGGGGGGTGGGGAGCGGGGTGCACAGTGGGTGGAGTGCGGGTTGTGGGAGGGGCCTGGAGACTGCGTGGAACCATTTTTTTTTTCAGGTATTTAAAAAAAAACGACAGGGACGCTTGCCACGTTAGTGGGCTCCCAGCATGGCAGAAGGATGGCTGGGGTGTGGAGCCGGTGGGGATTGGGCACCCCATCGGCTATGAATTTGTTGCCACGCTGGGGTGGGCTCCCAGCATGGCACCCTGTACTCGGGGAGGAGACAGTGAAGCCCGGCAGAGGATTGGGCACCCCGCCGGCTATAAATGAGTTGCCACGCTGGGGTGGGCTGGCGTGGCACTCAGAAAACTTTGGGGGAGCACAGCACAGCCGGCAGAGTTGGCACCCGTCAACTATAGAGTGTGTGCGTCCAGGGGCATGCAGTATGCGTAAAGAAGGCAGCGTGTGTGTGTGTGTGTGTAGGGGAGCTGCGATGAGCAGGCAATATCTTATCGCTGCTCACTGAAGCGTAGCTCCCCCTTTCAACTGTATGTCACTGCATTTTGGAGCTTGTCATAGACAGCTCTAGCATGCATTGGCGGACAGGGGCCACACCTGCCAACACACTGACTGAATTGGAAGAGGGGGTGACACACCTCCGAAATCTCGGATGATGGCACTATGTTTCTTGCACATGCGTGCAAGCAAACATAAAAATGGAAGGTAGAGGGATGGCTGGCTCCTAGCAGAACATAACAGGGATCTGAACAGGTCTCAAACAGACTTACCTCTGTTACCAAGCTTGGATTTCTCATTATTTGGTTAAGAACTGCTTACTTCATGTATCAGAAGTGAGACCAAACACTTGTTACTAAGTCAGGACACTTTTACACATTTTCTCAACATGGTTGAACTTCTGTTTACAATTGTTGTCTGAATTTCTAACTTGAACTAGTAAAGAGGGCAGGGCAAGGCTAGCAAGTAGCACACACAGCAGTTGTTACATGGCTCACTCAGCCTCAGTCACAATATATAAATTTACATTATTAAAGAAAATACTTAATGCTGCATTTGTTTTTTATTAGCGTTGCTATGAAAGGCACTGGACTTAAGAGCAAAACCTTTTTGGATTGGACAACCAACCTAGTCTGTTACTAAACTGTTAGTGCACTACATCTTATACCTTTTTTCTTTATAGAAACAAGAAGGAATATAAACAAACAGGAAAAACAAAAACAATAGCAGCAGACATTCCCGTGCCTCAATAAATAAATGTTTTAAGGCTGTAGACTGCTGCACCAGCATTATTTATGGTTTGTTAATTTTTTTGGGGGGGGGGTCAAGCACCACAGTTCTACATCTGCAGAAAGACAGTGAAGGATTTAACAAGAAAGGAGACATCCCATTCCAGGTGGCCAGTCTGAAATAAGCAACGAGGGATACAACAGAAAGAAAAAGAATAGCATGGTCACACACATATGCTACTGCAGTAGGCTTCATACATACAAAGAGAGCAGAATTATAGAAGGGTACTAGTGCTCTCTCACAATAAGTAAAGTGCAAGATAAGTGAATAAAAACGATGAGCTGCATTGTAGTTGAACAGAAAACACTAGCAACTTCACACAGTTCACTTTACATCAGTATGTTTCCCCTTAGACATTTGGAAAGTTTCAGGAGAGCAGACTGTCTTATCTGATCCCTCTATATATCTGTATGTCTACCTGGCCCTATGTACTGAGTCATAAGCTACAGTAAAAGTGAACAAAAATAGGGGTTTAACATAGATGTGCCTGCCAGAAAGAGAGACCTCGATGGACCTGGAACATCACATATATTCCAGTGGTGAATGTGCTTTGTAAAACCCTTGTAGGCTATAGATCGAATCCTTCCCCATATGCTGTACATATGGCAGCAGCAAATCTCTAAAAATAGGGCCTCACAATATCAGCCATAGATACTTCAAGCTCACCTCAGTTATGCTGTTGATATTAATATTGATACAATAATTTAAAACACTTGTGTCAAAAGAGGGACCTTTCTGTAAAAAGGAATGTGAAATACCTTGCACAATGTTCCTTCCTGTTTCTTCCTGCTCATTAAAGTATATTGAAATAAAAAAAACCAGGGACCTTACCGTGTGTGTGTGTGTGTGTGTATGTGTGTTTGTGTGTGTGTGTGTGTGTGTGTGTGTGTGTGTGTGTTTGTGTTATTCTGTGACACAAAAGGTTGAGAGAGGGAGCTTTCAAATTGCCGCAGCCTATAAAATAGAAACTTTGGAATGAGGTCTTTTGTGGACAGGAATATAGGCCTTAAAATTGCCACATGGCTGAAAGGACATTTGACAAAATGAAAGTATGGTCTCATATGATTTCTGATGCTTTTTGTAGCACATGGTAAAGTTTTTGTGCACTTATTTCGAAAAGGCAATAGTGGAAATCTTGCATCTTCAAAGGGTGAGTTCGGACAGTTCAGAGCAGAGAGCAGGATATGTACAAATGGAAGAGTGTCTTGCTCAAAATGAACAATGTAAGTATTTTTATGGAAACTGGATAGCATTTTGAAGACTGATCATTGCCCTAATACAATACAATGGTCCAATTTATTTTTATGCACCTATTTCATATAGTTCACAGAATGCTTTGCTCTCTTGAGTTCCGTGTCACCAGAACCTCTTGATGTTATTACTCCCTTGTAATATACACTCTATTATTCTATTTATAACATGCAACTTAATTGAATGCTGAATAAGTGACTTGCTGTTTTTAAAGTAATATACACTTCCATGAAATAACTGATTCCATGTCATAACCGCGATCTCCGTTTGAGCGAGTGTACATCGCTAAAAATAAATAATGGCTATGTACACTTATGTCGATTCCAAATGCGGCAACTGGACTGTAACATGTGTGGGGGGGCTGTGTCCCCGCCTTGTCCCCTGCCCCCCCAACTGAAGATTCTCAACTCCAGTGGGGTGAATTCTGTGGGGGGTAAAATATAAAAAAATAAAAATATCGGCCCCGACGTAAAAAGTGACGCCTGCCCCAAAACCAAAACCGGCACCATCCGAATCCCAGCCAGCAACCCTCACCACCACGCCACATGGTCAGCTTGGCAGCTGACTGCCACACTACTTCCCACATACCGTCCCCCCCCTTCCACTCCTCGCAAGGTTTGGCCTCGCCGTGTGTGTATACATCCTGTCGCCCTGCTTCGCCCACCATGGTATCCTGTCACTACCCTGTCAGGTAGCCCAGAACACAGGCGCAGTGATTGAGTCGCCGTTCTTGCAGTCGCTCAATCATGGTCGCCGTGTTCACAGGATACCAAATAACTATCTCCACACAGGAAACTGTCTGAATTATACTCTTATAAGCAGTAACAGTTCTGTTTTCAGCGATAAAAATGTATAAAAAATGCATATAAAATTTATTTTGTGTTGTTAAACCCCATCATTTTAATGTTGATTTTGCCAAGTTAGCACTGTGACCACTCCTTTCAAGAACATTTTTGTATTTATTCATATAGTGCCTTCAAAATCCAGAAAATTAGTATTTTTTTAAATTTTTTTTATTTGTTTTTATTTTAAAAACATACAAGACAACAACAAAACAGTGCTACATTACGTTAGGTATCGATCATGAAGGCAGGCATGCTTTTCATGTGAGTTAAGTTAGTCATTGGCATCACTTAATAGTATAAATAATGTATACTACTTACTTATGGGACAAAATCATCATATTTGTTCATTTCATACATAACCTATCGTGTCCACAATATTTCAAATTTTAGTAGAACTTGGAATACCATAGAAGTTAGTTTTTCCATGCTATAAATATTCCACATTATGTTATTCCACAACAATATGGTTAGTCAATTTTTTGTAATGTCCTTCTTGCCCACAAGGATACAGATTGTTAATAATTTCCTGATATGTGCCACCCTGAATCCCTCTGGCATATCTAGGAACAAGACAACTCATTCTGTGAGAGTCAGTGTGGGTGCAAATATGTCCTGCCATTCCTGCTGTAATTCCACCCAAAAACTTTGTAACTTAGGACACAGCCAAAAGATATGAGCATGGCTGACTCTGGGTTCCCCACATCCTCTCCAGCAATGTGAGGACATCTTATTATATGAACATACAAAATTTGCCAGCAGATAAAGGCCTAGTGGTCTATCATATCTGTTTGAATGTGCAGCTAGCACCCCTTATTCTGCAGCTGCCCCTCCCTTCCCCTTCCCCCTTGACCCTCCCACTTTCCTTGTCCCAGCCCCTTTTGAAGCAGCCCAGTGTTCTACTGAATACCACTTCCACCAGTAATGCCTTATACCCAGCTACCACCCTTTCTGTAAAAAGGTGTCTGCTCATCTCCCTCCTGAACCTTCCTCCCTCCAGTCTCATATCATGGCCCCAGGTATCCCTCCCCTCTTTTACTTTGAACAGCCCCTCTGTACCTGTCTTGTTTATTCCTTTCATGTACTTGAAGGATTCAATCATATTCACCCATCCCTCCACTCCTCCAGCGAATACATGTTCAACTCCCTCAGCCTCCTCTCATACAGTATGGTAAGTCCCCCAGCCCCTGGATCATTTTTGTCACCCTGTGCTGCACCCCCTCCAGTAACTTAATGTCCTTCTTCAGATACAAGCACCAGTACTGCATGCAGTACTCCAGGTGAGGTCTAACTAATGATCATTACAGTGGCAGAATCACCTCCCCCCTCCTCGAGGATATACTACTTGCAATGCAACCAAGCATTCTGTTGTACTTTGCAGCTGCCTTCCTACATTGTACTGAGTTGTTCATTGACCCCGTAATGAGCACCCCAGATCCTTCTCCTCCTCTGTCTCAGCTAGCTGCATTCCCCTGGATGGTAACTCCTCCTAGGGTTTTTTGCCCCAAAATGCAGCACCTTGCACTTTTTGCTATTGAACCCCAGTTGCCAGGTGTCTGACCAGATTTCCAGCTTTGCCAGATCATCCTGCAACCCCTTCCATCCCCCTAGTTCATCTACCACCGCGCCTACCTTGGTATCATCAGCAAACAGACTGGTCTTACTCTTGATGCCCGATGATATGTCTGCAGTGAATATCCCAAACAACACTGGTCCCAACACTGAGCCCTGCAGAACACTGTTCATCACTACCCTTGGGATGAGAGTTCCCCACCCACCACCACCCTCTGTTGCCTTCCCTGAAGTCAGTTCCCTACCCATCTCACCAGCATTGCACCTGCCCTTGTGTCTTCTAACTTAGTTCCCAGCCTCCCATGAGGCACTGAGTTGAATGCCTCAGTGAAGTCCAGGTACATGACATCCACTGCATAGCCCCCATCGAATTGCCTAGTTACCCAGTCATAGAACTCCACCAGGTTGGTTTGGCAGGATCTGCCACTTACAAAGTCATGCTGTCTGCTGTCCTGTAGCCTGTTGGCCTCCAGAAGGGACACCAGCCTCTCCTTCAGGATAGTCTCCATTAGCTTACCCACGATGGATGTGAGGCTCACCGGTCTATAGTTCCCCGGTTTATCTTTGGGGCTGCTCTTGTGGAAGGGCACCACATGAGCCATCCTCCAATCCCAAAGTACACACCCTGAGTGTAGTGAGGCATTGAATAGGTCTGCCAATCCCACCAGGACCTCTGAAAACTCCTTCAGTACCCTGGGGTGGATGTCATCTGGGCCTGGCACCTTTTTTTTTTGAAATTTAAGTTTATTGGTTTTACACATAAAACAACCATAAGGCAAACAAGTATACAATTCACAGAGAATACATGGTATAACAAAAGAAAAGAGGAAAAACAAAAACAAAAACAAAAAAAAAACAACAAACAACACATCCCCCCCAACTCCCACCTCCCCCCCACCAGTCCCTCCCCATTACCCTCCCCCATCCCCTTTCACCCACCCATCCACCACCCTCCCCCAACCAAAACCACCCCTACACCTCCCACCCAACCAAACTGAGTGTGCCAGGTAACCAATATATCCAAGTTGGGTATTTAACATAGTAACCGTTCGGGGAGTACTCCGTCCCCTAACTTAACAGATACAGAACAACAATATGTGACAAACACAGAGTACCATCACGGGCATCAGGCGAAAGGCCAAGAACTCATTGATGCAAATATAGTGCTTGTAACTTACCCCATTTTTTCCGGAACAAGTCCATGCGGCTTCGCAAACTGGCCACTAAGTTTTCAGAATTAAGATAGGCAGAGAGCTCGTTCAACCATTCAGCATAGGACAACGCCAATTGATCAGTCCAATGCCTAAGAACCAGTCTTTTAACCGCAACGGACACTAAGGCAATATGGTATCGACGCTCCACACTGTCTATGCTAGCATAATCGCCCAGAATACAAATCTCAGGGGTGAAACAATCTGAGAGACCTAGTAGGGGATCTAAGTTATCCCGGATAGAGGACCATAAGGGGGCAACTTTACTACAAACCAGAAAATATATAGAATCCCTCCCCTGCATACACCTGGAGCAGAGAGAAGTGGGAAGCCTCTTAAGCTTGAAGAGCTTTTTAGAGTATAATACATGTTATTCACAATATAATATTGAGTAAGCCTGAATCTGTCCTCAGTAGGATACTTGTGGAGGTCCTTCCAGATGCGAGACCAATCCAGAGTAGATTCAGGTAACAGAGAAGGCCAAATACTAGAGCCCCCAACAGGTTCCGGAAATTTATAGTTTAGGAGAAAGGAATATATTAATGAGATAGAATGCGGTTTGGAAGCAAGGGTTGCTATTTGAGAAAGGAAGGGGCGGATCATCGGCTCGCTAAAAAGGGTGCCAAATTTCCCTGCAATGAGGTGTCTCAGTTGGTAAACTTTGAAAATCATAGTATTAGGAATAGCATACTTATTGAGAATGTCCACTGATGAGAGGAGGGATCCTTGGTCGTAGAGATGTTCTAGATTAACATCTTTAATTTGCGGAAGCCACTCAGGAGTGATCACCGAGTTGCCCAGCTTAATATTGGGGTTAAGCATAACTGGTTGGCCCAAATCCCGCGCGGGGAAAGTATTTACAGAATGCCAGCACTGAAAAAGAAACTTAAGGGACACGAGAATCATGCGATCATCTATCCACTGCGAAAGCTCTGAAGGGGGGGTATAGAAAACAGCATATGGATCTATCCTAGCTTCCGAGAGAATCAACCTTTCGATTTGGAGCCAGACTGGGCAAAAGGAGTCTGGATTAGCAGGAAGCCATCTCCCTAACTTAGCAAGGTGGGCCGCCCAGTGGTAAAGCAAAAGATTGGGGAGCCAGAGGCCGACCTTATCCTTGGGAAGGGAAAGCTTACTAAACGACCGCCGCACTCCTTTTCCCCGCCAGACAAAGTTTGAGAACATCACATGAAACTGCTGAAAATAGGAAATGGGCAACCAGAGATTTAGTAAGTTGAGGGGGTAAAAGATACGGGGAAGAACATTCATTTTAATGATATTTATCCGGCCCCAAAGAGAAATGGGAAGGGCAGACCACCGCGACAGATCTTGCTGGATGAGACTCTTAAGATCATCTAAATTAAGCTTCTTAAAGGAAGGGTCCGTTGAGAAATGGATCCTAAATATTTAATCGATCTAGGAGACCATCTCATACCAAAATTAGCGAAATCCTGCTTATACGTGGGTATTTAATGGGAAGATTTCAGATTTAGAAATATTCAATCTATATTGAGAAAGGGCACCATATTGTCTTATAACATCCAATGCAGATCTGAGGGAATCGGCAGGAGATTCAATATGCAGGAGTATATCATCTGCATAAGCAGAGAGAACCAGCTCCTGTTGGCACACCAAGCATCCCTTAATAAGTGCAGAGAATTTGAGCTTAATAAGAAGGGTTCTAAATATAAATTAAATAGAAGAAAGAGGGCAGCTTGCCTAGTGCCTGTATACAACCTGAAACAGTGAGGAGAAACTCCATTACAGTATATTCTGGCCGAAGGAGCATTATAAAAGATCTGAACCCACTCTAAGAAGGAAGTCGAAAACCCATCCTGGCCATCACAGCCCAAAGAAAGGACCAATCCACCCGGTCAAAAGCTTTCTCTGCATCTAACTCAAAGGCCATGAGGAGTTGAGATGAGCGTATTGAGAGATGTGAGAAAGGGTTTCAAATGGTCTGATGAGGATCTAGAATGCACTAAGCTCACTTGTTCTGGACTAAGTAGATGAGTCCAGACAGTCTTGATCCTTTCAGACAGAACTTTAGAGGATTTTCATATCATAGTTTTGAAGGGATATGGGTGGTAACTCGCTGGATCTGTAGGAGTTTTACCTGGCTTGGGAATTAAAAATGGTGGCTTCAAGAAGAGTAGGGTCTATGACACAGGAAGAGAAAAGACATTCATAAAGTTTAAGAAGTATAGGAGCAAGATCCTTGGAAAAAACCTTATAGAAATTGACAGGAAACCCATCTGGGCCGGGTGCCTTATCCGAAGTCATAGAGGCAATAACTTTCTATCTCCCCAGAGAGAGGGCAGTCAAGATTTCTTTGTGAGGAGACAAAAGCCGAGGGATATCAATACCAGCTAGATATGCCTTAATGTCCGAGAGAGGGGCAGGAGATAGGGGCAAGCTATATAAGTCCTTATAGTAATTTTCAAAAATTTGCACGATTTCTCTAGGAGAGGTTTCTATGGAACCGGTGGGCGCTTGCAAGGTCAGAATTATCCTGGAACCTTCCAATGCATGAAGGCACAGAGCTAGGAGCCTCCCGGCCTTTTCCCCATGATCGATGTACTTAGCTTGGGTTCTAACAAGACAGTACTCGGCCCTCTCTTTTAGAAGGTCAGTGTACTCATTTTTGACTGCCACGAGAGCCTCTAAGGAAGACAATGGAGAGGCCGGAGAATGGGCAGCTTCTAGATCCTTGATTCTATTCATTACAGTCTGCTCGCGCTTAACCGGCTTTCTTCTTGCAGAAGCTAATTTAATTAGCTCACCCTGAGGTAACATTTTAGAGCACACCAGATAATATCAAACCTCGGGAAGAACCAAGGTTATCCGCCATGAAAAGAGAAATCAAGGATCTTATTTAAGGCACCTGATAAGAATCCTTAAGTAACTGGGTATTAAGTCTCCAGGCAGTATCTCGGTGAAACTCAGGATCCGGAGAAACTTTAATCCAAACTATTGCATGATCAGAGAGAATGATCAGCTCAATGCCAGACTGGCGGAGGCCCGGAAGACGGGTTTTGCTAAGCAAGATATAGTCTATTCTCGACCACGATCCATGGGGTTGGGAAAAAAATGAGAAGGCTCAAAGAGAAGGGTTAGAGAGTCTTCAAGGATCACACAACCCCAACATCTGTGAGAAATCATGCAAAGCCCTTTATGTGATGTCAGAGCTGATTATCTTGGGGATCTCTATCCAGGAGATAGGAAGGTGGGACATTCCAGTCCCCCCCCAAAATAAATTGCGAGGGAAGGAGAACACTCATTTTATCAGCAAGGACCATAAAAAAATCAGGACTTCCCCCAACAGGCCCATAAACAGAGCCTAAGACTACGGTGTTCCCATTGAGGGTGCCCTTAACCAAAATAAACCTCCCATCCGGGTCTTCCACTACCAGGTCTCTCGTAAACAGAACATGCTTTTTAATGAGTATAGCTACCCCTCTACTATAATTAGATCCACCCGCCACATACACCTGCTAGAAACCAGATCGAGATAACCATTTAACCTCCATACCATTTAGGTGGGTCTCTTGGAGAAATAATATATCTATTTGCATCAGAGTACAGTGGTTAAAAACCCGAGTTCTTTTGACCTTTTCCCTGAGCCCACGCACGTTCCACGATGCTATTTTAATATCACCAGTAACCATTTTAAGAACAGTATAAAAAGGAAACAGATATTAGGACATCCAGAAGTAAAACAGGAATAAAGGCACACTCAACCCCAAAACCCATGCCCCCAGCCTGCCAGAAAGTATCTATTAAAGGTAATGGCACTCTGAAAAAACTAACCTCAATTAAAATACAATCATACTCAATGTGAAACTTGGCAGGCAAGCTCCCCCAAAATACCCTCCCTAAACCCCAGTAAATAACTATATACAGTATGGTACCAGAACTGGGAAAAATCAGAACCAACATGAAGGATCCAGAGTTCTGGAAACCATCTCCAATGCGAATCCAGAGCCTCCCACCACACAAAGACCAGTTAGGAGAAGGAAGTACCTGAAAACTATCCCACTGGAAAGAACATCCTTCCCAACCCACGCAAGAGAAGCCAGCAGGAACTCTGCCGATGGGCCTGGATTGGCAAACCCCCCTTCCACTGGTTCGCGACTCAGCTACCACAAGAAGCCGGGCCCAGAAAACGACCCCCCCCATCCACCAACTGCCAAATCTATATAGAAAAAAAAAAAACACCATAACAGTTAGCGATCCATGCTGGTTACCTCCTTCCCATTTAGATTTAAAAAGAAGGCGTTATTACTCACCCCCTGGGTAAAACAGGGAAAGGAGAGCGCCACCACGAGCTGGATAATCACGAGTTGGAGGCTAGCCATCAACCAGGGCAGCTTTGTTTCGGGGTACTACATAATAGTAGGACCAAACCGGTCCTGCATCTAAAACCGAGCCCTGGAAACCCCATCCCTGATACACAGTTCCGGGAAAGGACCAAAGGTCTGCGATCACGGCCTGGTTCACCCTCTGCGCAGCCTGCCAGGATCTCCCACCCAGCAAGGGTCTGGGACTGACCAAGGCAGGTAAGAACCTCTCAAAGACAGCCAGGAAATAGACGAGGGTATCAGAGTGCATACCAAAGGAACTGGCAAAAATAACCACCCAAAATCACTTAGAACTAAGACCCTTCAAAACACATCACAGATGCAATGTCCACTGCACATTTCAGCCATTCAACTTGAAAAGGTCAGGAAGCTTGGCCAAGGTCCTTTTTAAGTGATTCGCGTAATCATAGCTGTAGGTGGCACTGGCAATTGAGACTTTGAGGGTAGCGGATACACCATCCTGAAAGGAATAGATGCGGCATCAGCTTTTGAACTGTTGGGTGAAAAGTGGCCCTTTTAAGTCTCATTTCTTTGGGGAGATCCTGTGCAACCCGTAGCCTAGCTGATCCCCATGTAATCTCCTGTAGATCTCGGGATTTACTGAAAACGTGCTGCCTCTCAATATAGCTCAAGAATTTTATAATTATAGGCCGCGGGGGAGAGCCGAGTGGCGGCCGGGGCCTCAGTGACCTATGTGCCCTCTCGAGATGATAACTTGGGTTGATCGGTGAGGGCCCGACTATTTTAGTGAAGAATCGCTGCAAAAACGCCATCAGGTCCGGTCCTTCTTCTAGCTCCGGCAGGCCCAAGATGAGGAGGTTGTTCCTCTGGTTGCGGCCCTCCAAATCCTCAGCTTTCAGTTGGAGTTTCCGCACCTGTAGGGTCAGCCTGGACATCTCTGTTTCAGCCTTCCCTCCATTGCTCCAAGGAAAGATCCTGGCCTCCGAGTCTGACACCTCATGGTAAGGGAGGAGAGGTCCCTCAGAGAGGATTTCAACTCCACCGGATGTTTTGTAGGATATTCCTTATTGGGGCCAGCTCCTGCATGAACTTGTCCTCGTAAGCAGACCCAGCGACTGGGACTTGTCTCGGTTTTCTCGGTCCCCATACCCGCCTAGCTCCGGCTTTTGACTGCTTCTCGGGGTCGTGAGGCGGTGTGCTGCCTGGTCGTGGCCTGTTTCTTTATCTACCTCCATCTCCTCACAGAATCCAAAGAGCTGGCAGGATTCTCACCCAAGGGTCGATAATTAAAGCTTAGACGACCCAGTGATAGCGATTTGACCAAATTTATGACCCGAGGATCGCAAAATGTGGCAGTTGGGACGGTTGGAGGAGAGAGCTCTAAGCCCCTGCTGCCATTCAGCAAGCTGCCATCACGTGACCTCCTGGGCCTGGCACCTTGTCCACCCTCAGTGTCCTCAAACCCTCCAGAACTCTGCCATCCGTGATTTCTCCATCCGTCACCCCTCCCCCTCATTCCCACCCTCCCCCGTCTCCTTAGTTAATACCGAGCAGACGTAAGCATTTAGCGCTTCTGCCTTATCACCCCCTGCTTCCACCCACCCCTTCCTAATCCTTACTATATAGTGCTTACAGCTCTTTTTCTCCATGATGTACCTGAAAAAGTCCTTCTCCCCTTCTTAGTGCCCTGCACCAGCCTGAGCTCCTTAGATGCCTTGGCTGCCCTTACTGTCACCTCCTTTGATTCCTTCAGACACCCTTCCCTGTCCTCCCCCTCCCTGTTTTTTCGTACCTCCTAAAGGCAGCTCTTTTCCTCCTTACCTTTTCCATGACCGCCTTACTCACCCAGCTAGGTTTCATTGCCCTAGCCTTCTTACTCTGGGCCTTGCTGCAGGTTCTGATTGCCTCCACTATCCCCATCTTTATGAGCTCCCACCTTTAGTTAGTGCCCACACTAGGTTGAATTCTGGCCAGGTAGGTACCCTTTTGCCACTTCCCCCATCCTCCTGAAGTCATCCCTCCTGAAGTTCACCACCCTTGTGCTGGATTCCACTCCTTCCTTACCCATATCCAGTGTGAACCATACTGAGTGATGGTCACTCCCCACTAGTGATTCTTCCACCCTCAGTTCCCTCACAAACTCCCCAATTGTCAGCATGAGGTCAAGGGTATTCCCCTAACCTGGTTGATTCACTGACCATTTGCAGCAGGAAGCTGTCCTGGAAGGCATCCAGCAGTACCTACTCCCTTCTATTCCTGGTTGTTGGGATACTCCAGTCCTCTCCCGGCATGTTGAAGTCCCCCATGATCATCACACTACCCTTCTCGCAGCTCTTCCTGATCTGTCCAGCTAGTTCCCTGTATAATTCCTCTGTCTGAGAGGGTGACCTGTACACCACTGTCATCCTAAGAGTCCTATTCTTGGAATCCTGGATTTGCATTCATAGTGACTCTGTACTACCCTCCTCCCCTTCCTCCCATACACATTTCAGTCCTTCCCTCATGTATAGTACCACTCCCTTCCTTTCCCATTCATTATATCCCTATGAAACATCCCATTCTCTGGTATTGACAGGTCTCAGTCAGTGTACTGAGTGGTCCATGTTTCAGCGATGTCCACCACGTTCACCTTCCCCTCTACCATGAGAGTCTGCAGCTCTGCAGTTTTCTTCCCAAGGTTTCTAGCATTCAGGGTGACCACCTGCCACCCCTCCCCCTTCTCCCTCCCCTCCTGCCTTCCTTTACTAGCATCACCACTAGTACTTGCCCTTTACCCTTTGTCACTGTTATGGGGGTTAAGCTCATGTGGCTTCCCAACCTGTGGTCTCTGCATGTCCCTTGCCCACTTGCCACCCCCCACTCCTAGTTTAAATTCCCAACTACCTCAATGTACTCCTCCATTCTCTGTTTCAACACTTTCTTTCCCTCCTTGCTCAACTGTAATCTATCCTGGCATAGAGACTACTGTTCTCCCAGGTCCCTCCCCACCCACCCCACCAGCCCATACCCCTTAGCATGACACCAGATTCTTAGCCATATGTTAAATTCCTCTGTAATTCACTTTCTTGCTGTGCTTGCCTGGGCACTGGAAGTATCTCTGAGAAAGTTACTGAACTTTCTGCCCCCTCACATAATTGCCAGAGTTCCTCAAACCTCCTCCGGACTATATCTACAATCCTGTCAGCCAGGTTGTTTGTCCCCAAATGTATAATTAAATGAGGCTTCTCCCTGCCCCTACTAGCATATTTTAGAACAGAGTGTCCCACTCTTTCTGCTGTCATTCCCGGCATCCACCCAAATGTGACTATGTCTCTCCCCCTTGCTACCCCACCTGATTCCTCTTATTAATGAGTCCCCCAGCACTAAGATTCCACCTCTCTTACCATCTGCTTGCTTCCCTTCCTCCCCAACTCTCACTCCTGGCTCCTCCTCTTCCTCCTGCACAGTAGTTCCCCCTTCCACCCATGTTGTAATTTCCCCAGTAGAGCTTCCCCACTCTCCAGTTTCATCCAGGTATAACCCCCTTGTCACCTGGGGTTACTAGAATCCCACTTAGAACTAGTGGCAGGCAGGGAAAGGCAGCTTGTGAGACACCAGTTAAATGGGTTTCACACTGTCTCACTCTATCCTCAGTCTCAGATGAGCTGGAGGGATGACATCACCATATAATTCTCACAGCAGCATAAGCCACAGTGGAGTGTTGGCTGCAGGGGTTAGGTTAGAACATTGGGGATTTCAAAGTTAGTCTAGAGGGAGACTCAAGAGAAGGAGGAGGTGTGCTGTATTGGCAGCCCCTCAGAGCCTAGCTCTGCTAAACACCTACACCAGAAGTAGGGTAGAGTGTTCTCACCCTAGAGAAGAACACTGAAGAGACTGGAAGAAGTGGTAGAGACCACTCCCTGAGTTGTTCCAGTGCTCCATCCCCAGAGGGATGGGGGGGAGCCCAGCATTTCAGGGGCAACCCCCTGGCCCTGTCTGGAAAAGGGATAAAGCTGCCTGACAGAAGAAATTGTACTGAGGCACCAGAGAATCTGTGTTTTGTGGGAAGAAGCTCTGGAGCACCTACATACCATGGTGAATCTGTTCTGAACCAGAGCCCATGTGTTTCACCAAGACAGAGTGTTGTAAAAGTAACTGCCCACTGTGGAGTCAGGAGAGGACTAGCCAAGTGCAGTTCTTTTAACTTTGTGTAGGACTTGAAAGTATCTGAGACAGTGGGGGGTCTAAGGAATGGCCATAGCCACTCACAGAACTGTTTGAGTCAGGACACCACCTTAATTCAGAGTAGAATGTTAAATGTGATATACATTCTGAGATAGCATCTACATCCAGAGAATTCGAAGAAAGCTGTTGATCCAAATAAATGGCCGGGTATGGATTTGGGAACAAGAGGTTGGAGACCCCCCATCTGGAGTAACTGGGTTTACCTTCACGGATTCACTTTGGGCATCTATAATTTTCTCCCAGACACTTGGCCAGTGTCTGCAGAAAGTACCCAGATGTGGGATTAAGAATGAGATTTTCCCTTAGAGCTAGGAAGTGCTCATGTGTGGTTGAGGGAGCCAGCATAAAACTCTATGATTTATGGAAAAGTGTCCAAGGACTGGCCGGGGTGCCATGTCAAGGAATCCAAGTAGAAGAAGCACCAGTCGGGCCTAGTGAGCCCTGTTGTGTTCAGAACCTGAGGGTATAGTGTAGTAAAGAAGATGTGCTCTGACTTCTGTAAATCTGCATTTCCAGTGAGTGAAACCCTGTGAGGGTCCATCTTGATTTGTTATTCTTGTGTTGAAGTGAATAAAAACCACACTCTAAAATCCCATTCCTGGTTTGGACATTTTCAGTTATTGCTTCCTGTGTCCGGAATTACTTGGATGTCCCTGACCAGAAGTACAAACCTAGCCATGGTGCTGAGCAAATGTTTTCTCCCCGAACCTAGGCTAGCCCGTGTCGTGCTTAAAAAATAGAGGCACCATGCTATAGGGTCTACACAGACTTCTAGCAGTTACTCCTCCAATCTTATCACCACCTTCCTACTCCTTTCCTTCTAGTACTGCAAAACAATTTTCTGAAGACCCTTCTCCTATGCCTGCTTCCTCATACTAGCCAATTCCCTCCTTATGACTCCATGACTGTTGCCACTTCTCCTCCTCCCCTCACCAGTCCCTTTCTTCTCTTTCCTTTTATCTTTTTCCTTTGACCTGGATTTCCCCAATGCCATACTCTTTGGCCTGGCTCCCCCTGTGTCTGCTTCCCTTCCTCTGACCCTCCTCTCCCCCCTGCTGGCCCAAACTGACCTCCCTCCTCATTTCCCCTCCTGCCTCCCATGTTGGGCTATAACCTCCTCCAGTCTACCTTGCCTGTCTTAGCTCCTCCTGCAGAACCTTGATCTCCTTTTTAAGTTTCCCTGTTTGGTTGCACACTAAACATCCCCCCACCCTTCATGCAATTTTTTGAAAGATTGGTGCACTACAGTTGTTGCAGCCTACCACCCTACTCATTGCTCTTGTCACCCACCAGTGAACCCCCCCACCCTTCCAGATGAAGGATACCCAACACTCCCTCAAGTCTCCCCCCTTCCCCCTCTATCATTGCAAAACATTCTTCTCCTTTTTCTTAATTTCCCTTACCCCTTTGTTATACACCTTAGAAAGATTAAGCAGCTGCCTCTTAAGTTCCTATCCCTCCTGTCCACACCCAAAAATAAACTGTAATCAACTATTGTACAGCCTCCTTCTAACTCCTACCCCTCCTTTTCACAATGCAAACACCAATGCAAACAGGTAAAAATGAAAGCACTTTGTGTTTCAGTTAATTCCCTTCCCCAAAGAAAGCAGTCACCTCTTCACTCTCTGCTGTTCCTTCCCTGAATATCTGCTTCTGTTATGACAGGTGCATGTCCTCTGCCCTTATGGGGAAGTGATGTCAGAACCCTTGGTATAAAGGAAATTATATATCTGGGGTGGATGAGGTGAGGGGCAGGGTGAGTGGGACCAAGCCCGTGTCTTCCAGAAACAAGCAGGTAGCTGAGGGCCCTGGACAGACAATTAGCACCCTTCTCCCACTACACACTAAACTTTGCAGCTACTGAAGACAGCAAAAAAAAAAAAATCATAACCCCACTAAATGCACACAGAAAAAAAATAAGTTTGATAACAGAAGAAACAGGTCTCAATTCAAAGAAACAACAGCCTCACCAACAACACAACAAAATAGGCTTGAAATGAGAAGATCTAGATTTCTAATTCAAAGAAACAGTCCCACCAAAAGCATGCCAAAATAGGTTTGAAATCAGAAGAAACAGGCCTCCAATTTAAAGAAATAACAGCCCCACTTAAAGCACACCAAAATAGGTTTCAAAATTTCAACAGCCCCAAAACAATTCCCTGCTAGCCTCTTTTAAGTAGTAAGAAAAAAATCACCTGCTACCAAGTGAAATCAACAAGAAGCAATTTAAAAGCAGCAAGGAGCAGCTACTGCACTGAAATAAATCTGATTCCTTCCCCTTCTAGCATCTTCTCATAATTCTTGAGTATCCTTGACAACATGGTACACATGCACCCTCATCTAGAATCAAATCCCTGACCCTTTGCTTCTAAAGCTAAGACACATCCAATGTGCCACCTGAGGAGCCTGGTATCATATCTGGCTTGTTGTATTGGAGTTTTAAAGTATTGGAGTAGAGCCTTCCATGAGAGTTCCTTCCGCATATATGAGTCAGTCGGTTTATGTCTGTTTCTAGGTCTTCTTGTAATAACTTTCTGACATAATCAGTGGAATGTTTTCCTATCTCTATCAGACCCTGGTAAACTCTGGATATTAATGAATTCATTGGGCCACCTATCAGTACTGCTTGGATGAGATTACTAATAGCTGGTGGGGGTTGCTGCAGAGGGCAGGCCTTTTCAGCCTTTTGTATGTACATCTTTACCTGTGTGTATCTACATAAATCTGATTGGCTTAGGCCATATCTACCAGCCAGTGTTGGGAAATCTATAAGCTCTGATCTTTGTTTAAACTGACAGGGCAAAACAGGCCAATCCTCTCCCATTGTTTATATGTATGGTCTAGTCTAGCTGGTGTCAATTTTGTACTGTAGGCCAACAGTGTTATCAGTTATCTGTAGGGCTGTAGGGTTAGATGTGTTAATAATTTACAATATTTACAATATGTTAATCGTGAAAGGATTCTCCACAGTCTCCTTGAGAGGGATCCCTCACTTGCCAGGATCTGTTTGGTGACTGGCAATAAGTCCTCTTCGATTACCTCCAAGTCTTTCCAGAGTGCTGAATAGATTGTTGCAATCCAATATACAGCTGTATGAACTTGTGTCATTTGGTGATACCTTTCTGGGTTTACTAGGTTTTCACAGACATAAGGGAGCACCATGGCTCATCGTGAATGTCCCCCATTCCAGTGGGTGATTAAAGCAACTTGTATTTAGAATAGTATATCTCTATGCTAGCCCTGCCAAAAAGAAATACAGGTGAGGGGATACAAGCAAAGTGGACAAGCATTAAAGATGCAATACTTGAAGCAACATCCCATTGTGTTAGAGAGAAAAGGAAGTGCAAAAGAAGAAGGAAACCACTTTGGTTCTCAACAACAGTAGCAGAAAAGGTCAGAGCCAAAAGGCTGACCTTCAGGAAATATAAGGAAATGCAGCAGGATGAAGATAGGGAGGGATACCAAACTTCCCTAAGGGAAGCAGGGAAGGCAGTAAGGCAGGCAAAGGCCCAAACTGAGGAAATACTAGCATAAACAGTAAAAGAAGGAGACAAAACTTTCTATAGATACATTAGTGAAAGGAGAAAGTCCAGAGGGGGTATTGCTAAGATCAAAGGGGATAAGATGGCATGTGAGGAGGAGGACCATGTAAAAACAATTATCCTAAATAGATACTTCAGCTCAGTATTTACTGAAGAGAAGGTAGGACAGGGCCCAGAGCTCAGCACCATGGACACATTGGGGAGGGAGGTGTGCACTAGTCCCTTCACAAAAGAAAGGGTCCTACAAGAGCTCAATAAGCTCAGGGTGGACAAGGTAATGGGACCTGATGGCATACATCCCAGGGTACTAAAGGAGCTAAGGGCAGAACTAGCAGAGCCATTATCAGAACTGTTTAGTGACTCTCTGAGCACAGGAGAGGTCCCAGAAGACTGGAGAAGGGCTCATGTGATCCCACTCCACAAGAGTGGTAGCAGGGAGGAGACAGGGAACTACAGACCAGTCAGTCTTACCTCAGTAGTGGGCAAGATTATGGAGACACTCTATAAGGAAAAGATAGTGCAACACCTGGAATCCATAGGGGCACAGGATCCAAGACAGCATGGGTTTACAAAAGGAAGGTCCTGTCAAACTAATCTCATAGATTTCTTTGACTGGGTTACCAGAGTGGTGGACCAAGGGGGAGCAGTTGATGTCACCTACCTTGACTTCAGCAAAGCTTTCAATACTGTTCCACATAGAAGATTGATTAATAAGCTGGGTAGGCACGGGCTGGGTCAGAAGCTGGTCAACTGGGTGGCAAACTGGTTGATGGGCAGAAAACAGAGAGTGATGGTAAACGATATACAATCAGAAGAGATGCAAGTCACAAGTGGGATACCTCAGGGATCTGTCCTGGGGCCAGTCCTCTTCAATATCTTCATCAGTGACATTGCAGATGGACTGGAGGGTAAGGTTTGTCTGTTTGCAGATGACACCAAGATCTGCAACAGAGTAGATGATGCAGATGGGGTGGGCAGAATGAGAATATATCTGGATAAACTAGCAAAATGGTCGGAAGAGTGGCAACTGGAGTTTAACGCAAAGAAGTGCAAGATCATGCACTTAGGGAAGAGAAACCCTGACGCCACCTATAGGCTGGGAGGAAAGTTGCTGGCAGTCACAAGGGAAGAAAGAGACTTGGGCGTCATCATCACCGATGACCTGAAATCATCCAAGCAGACCAGTAAAGCAGTAGGTAAGGCTAGAGGGTAGTTGTACCTCTACACAAACCATATGCCAGTCTGGCAGAGCAAGGTTCCTCTATGATGGCACCCTCAGTGGAAACCAAGAAGAATGCTGAGGACACCCACAAGGGAGACCCACAGAAGGGTGGCAAGGGACACCACAGGGGAAGGAAACAGCTTCTGATAGGGGACTCAATTGTTAGATGGGTAGACCTGGGGAAGGGAGAGGAGAGGGAAGCTAGGTGTCTGCCTGGTGCCATGGCTTGGAGGGACAAGAAGTGAATCCTCAGGATTGCAGAAGCAGCATCACAGGAGAGGAAACTAGATATCATTGTCCACCTTGGGACAAATGACCTAGCTAGGCATGGGATCAGTGCAGTGCAAGATGAAATTGTGGAGTTGGGGAGGGGCCTCAGGCAGGTGGCAAGCACAGTTACCTTCTCAGAGGTGCTGCCAGGCCATGGCAGGGGTGAGGCTAGGGTACTACACACCATGCAGTTTAATGAATGGTTGCAAAACTGGTGCAGAGCACAGGGCTTTGGCTTCATTGGGGACTGGGGGTACACCTGAAGAGATGAAGGTTTATACTGGCATGATGGTCTGCATCTGTCCATGAAGGGAACCAAGATCCTAAGTGACAATTTTAAATGCTTCCTTGGCAAGCATTTAAACTAGCCATGGGGGGAGGTGCTAATAAGAGGCAGGAAATTTCAAGCCTCCACCCACAAAACATGACGGGTAGTAAGGTAAACACAGAGGTACAGTGCTCAACAGAGGGCAGGACAGGGGTAAATGAAAAAATAGACAAGGGAAAAAAGAGCAGGCATGGGGGAAAAAAGGATAAAGCCAACATTAAATGGAGGGCAATGAGTACCAATGCCCATAGTCTGGGAAACAAGCTTCCTGAGCTAGTAGCCTTGATGGAAGATGAACACTTGGATATTGTGGAAATCACAGAAACATGGTACACGGGGAACCATGACTGGGATCTCAACATACTGGGGTACACAGTCTACAGAAGGGACAGGGAGGGGAAAAGAGGAGGTGGAGTAGCTCTACACGTAAGGGAAGGGATCAAAGCTACAGAACTAAAAAGTAAAGGGGGAGGAAAAGAGGCACTCTGGGTCACCTTGGAGACAGGGAATGGCATCACAATCCACACAGGGGTTGTATACAGACCCTCATCTCAAGGGGAGGAAATAGACAAGAAAATGATAGAGGACATTCTCAAAATGGCTGAAAAATAGCAGATACTGTTAATGGGGGACCTGAATATACCAGATGTTAACTGGATGACATGTACTGCAGCCAGATCCAAGAGCAGGGTCATTCTCGATGCCCTGCAGGGGGCAGGCCTTAGACAGCTAGTTTTGGAACCCACTCAGAAGGAAGCAATACTAGACCTGGTACTCTCAAATGGAGAGAGGATCACAAATTTAGAAGTCAGTAGACATCTGGGAACAAGCGACCACTGCACAGTGTGCTTTGCAATAAGCACAACCATGGAGACAAGCCATACAAAAACAAGCATACTGGACTTTAGAAGGGCTGACTTTGGCAAAATGGGTGAATACCTGAGGAATACATTAGCAACTGGCCAAAAAGGAGGGGTGGAAGAACAATGGAGAAAAATCAAAACTGCCATCATAGAGGCAACAAGCCTTTGTGTGAAACAGATAAAGAAAACAAAGCGGAGTGAAAAACCACTTTGGTTCTCAAAAGAGGTGTCAGGGAAAGTTAAGGAGAATAAGGCTGCATTCAAAAAGTATAAGGCATCACAGAAGGAGCACGACAGGGAACTGTATCAATTAAAGCAGAAAGAAGTGGGGAAGGCAGTCAGAATAGCAAAAGCCCAAACTGAGGAAAAAATAGCCAAGTCAGTTAAGAAGGGGGATAAAACCTTTTATAGGTACATTAGGGAGCATAGAAAGGTTAAGGGAGGGACAGTGAAGATTAATAAAGGAGAGGGGAGGTGGGCAGAGGGAGACAGTGAAAAGGCAGAGATACTGAATTAATACTTTTGATCAGTATTCACAAAAGAAGATGAGGAGGAGTTATCTAAACCAGACAATAGAAGCACTCTGGGTAGGGGGGTTGACACCAGTCCATTTACAGAAGAAAGAGTCCTGAAAGAACACCTAAAACTCAAGGTGGACAAAGCAATGGGGCCTGATGGGATTCACCCCAGAATCCTAAAAGAGCTAAGGGAGGACCTAGTGACACCACTGACCACACTTTTAACAAATCATGGGAGGATGGGTGGTACCTGAGGACTGGAGGAGGGCAGATGTGATTCCCTTCACAAAAGTGGGAGCAAGGCAGAAGCAGAAAACTACAGACCTGTAAGTTTGACCTCAGTGGTAGGGAAAATGATGGAATCACTTCTGAAAAAAGGAATTGCTGAGTACCTAGAGGCCAGCGGGGCACAGGACCCAAAGCAGCATGGATTTACAGCAGGAAGGTCATGTCAGACAAATCTAATCGATTTCTTTGACTGGGTGACCAAAGTAATAGACCAGGGAGGGGCTGTGGATATGGCCTACCTAGACTTTAGCAAGGCATTTGACACAGTCCCGCTCTAAAGATTAATAATCAAGTTAGCCAGCTTGGGAGTGGGTCCCAGGGTGGTAGCCTGGGTTGCAAACTGGCTGCACAACAGGACACAGAAGTTAATAGTGAGTGGAACACATTCTGAAGAAAGGGGGGTCACTAGTGGAGTACCTCAGGGCTCAGTACTGGGTCCAGTCCTCTTTAACATCTTTATAGGTGACATTGCAGAGGGTCTGGAGGGAAAGGTATGCCTCTTTGCAGATGTTACAAAGATCTGTAACAGAGTTGATACACAAGGGGGGTAGAAAGGATTAGAAGGGACTTAGCAAGGTTGGAGGAATAGTCAGACATATGACAACTTAGATTCAATGCAAATAAGTGCAAAGTAATGCACCTGGGAAACAAAAACCCAGGAGAAGAGTACACAATAGCAGGGGAGGTACTAACAACAACAAAAATGGAACAGGACTTGGGGGTAGTCATATAAGATGATCTAAAGGTGGGTAAGCAATGTGAGAAGTCAGTAAGGAGAGCCAGGGGGACACTGGGATGCAGGAAGGGGCATCACAGGTAGAAAAAGGGAAGTGGTTATCCCTCTGTACAGACAGTTGGTGAGACCCCATCTGGAGTACTGTGTGCAGTTTTGGAGACCTCATCTACGCAAGGGCATAGACAGGATGGAAGCAGTCCAGAGGAGGGCAACTAAAATGGTGCAAGGTCTGCATCAATAATCATATGAAGAGAGACTGAGAGCTTAATATGTATACCCTTGATGAAAGGAGGGACAGGGGGAACATGATAGAAACTTTCAAGTACCTCAAAGGAATCAACAAAGTCCAGGAGGGTAGCATCTTTCAGAAAAAGAGATGTGTAAGAACAAGGGGACACAATTTAAAGATAGAGGGGGGACGGCTCAAGGGTAATGTGAGGAAATCTTTTTTCATGGAGAGAGTAGTGGATACGTGGAACTGCCTTCCTGGGGAGGTTGTTGGGGCTAAAACAGTGGGGGAATTCAAACATGCATGGGACAGACACAAGGCAATTGTAGTAGTGGGGTGTGGTAGGAAGTAGGCTGTTGGTTAACTAGAATCTACAGCTTATCCAGTAGGTAGGGAAATTGGCAGACTGGGTGGGCCAAGTGGTCCTTATCTGCCGTTAAAGTCTATGTTTCTATGTTTCTATTAGCAGGGGTATCACAAATTGGAAGAGTGAGGTAATAATCCCTCTTTACAAGACACTGGTTAGGCCCCATCTGGAGTACTGCATGCAGTACTGGAGGCCACACTTTCACAAGGACATTAACCAAATTGAGGCAGTCCAGAGAAGGGCAACCAAAATTGTGCAGGGACCGCATCATAAAATATATGAGGACAGATTAACAGAGCTCAGTATGTATACCCTAGAGCAAAGGAGGGAAAGAGGTGATATGATCGAAACATTCAAACACCTTAAGGGCATTAACAAGGTGAAAGAGTCTAACATGTTTCAATATAAGAAAAATAGCAGGATAAGAGGACACAGCATGAGATTAGTGGGAGGCTGATTATAGGGGTAATGTGAGGAAGTTCTTTTTCACAGAAAGGGTGGTGGATGCATGGAACGGCCTACCTCAGGAAGTGGTGGATATGAATACAGTGCAGGGCTTCAAACAGGCATGGGATAGGTATAAGGGAGCAATACAGATAAGTATGAATAGATAGGCCATAGACAGAGCAAAGGCCAATGGCACATTCATAAGGTATAAAAAGAAATGGGCAGATTGGATGGGCCTTGCAGTCCTTATCTGCCATCAGCTTCTATGTTTCTATGTTTCTATCCAGGGATCATTTGAATCCTTTAAAATAATTTATATCTACAATTTCCTGAGGGAGTCTATTCCATGCTTTTGTTACTCTAACAGTGTAGAAGTAACTTCTCAAGTTTGTTCTAGCCCTTGGCACTACCATTTTTTTATTGTGGGAGCTCATAGTATCTCTAGTAATACTATATTCCAATGTACATTCTTCGGTAAGCTCATTTGATTTAAGGATTTTAAAGAGTAAGAGAAAATCACCCCTTTGTCTCCTGCAGTGTAAGGTGTGTAAACCCATCTCTCTTAATAGAAACATAGAAACATAGAATTTGATGGCAGATAAGGACCGCTTGGCCCACCCAGTCTGCCCATTTCCCTACCTACTGGATAAGCTGCAGATCCTAGTTAACCAGCAGCCTACTTCTTCTTACCCCCACCCCCCAGAATTGCCTTATGACTGTCCCATGCATGCTTGAATTCAACCACTGATTTTGACTCCACAACCTCCTCCGGAAGGCCGTTCCATGCATCCACAACCCTCTCTGTGAAAAAATACTTCCTTAAATTACCTCTGAGCTGCCCTCCCATCTTCAAATTGTGCCCTCTTGTTCTTGCACACCTCTTTTTTTGAAAGATGCTACCCTCTTGGACTTTGTTGATTCCCTTGAGGTACTTGAAAGTTTCTATCATGTCCCTCTCCCTCCTTTCCTCGAGGCTATACATATTAAGCTCCTTAAGTCTCTCATCATATGTCTTCCGTGCAGACCCTGCACCATTTTAGTTGCCCTTCTCTGGACAGCTTCCATCCTGTCTATGTCTTTATGGAGATTGGGTCTCCAGAACTGCACACAGTACTCAGATGGGGACTCACCAGCTGTCTGTACAGAGGGATAATAACTCCTGTTTTCTACTGGTGATGCCTCTCCCTATGCATCCCAGTAACCCCCAGCCCTCCTTGCTGCCTCTCACATTGCTTGCCCACCTTTAGGTCATCTGATATGACTACCCCCAGGTCCCTTTCCATTTTTGTTGTTAGTATCTCACCCCCCATTGTGTACTCTTCCCCTTGGTTTTTGTTTCCCAGGTGCATTACCTTGCACTTCTTAGCATTGAATCTAAGCTGCCATACATTTGACCATTCCTCTAACCTTTCCAAGTCCCTTCTCATCCTTTCCACCCCACCCTGTGCATCAACTGTGTTGCAGATCTTAGTGTCATCTGCAAAGAGACATACTTTTCCTTCCAGTCCTTCCGCAATGTCGCTTATAAAGACATTGAAGAGGACCAGTCCTAATACTGAACCCTGTGGTACCCCACTAGTAACCCTCCTTTCTTCTGAGTGTACTCCATTTACTATTACTCTCTGTGTCCTATTCTCCAGCCAATTCTTTACCCAGGCTGTCATCTTGGGACTCACTCCCCAGGCTGGCTAACTTGTATATTAATCTTTTGTGTGGGACTGTGTCAAATGCCTTGCTAAAGTCTAGGTAGGCCATGTCCACAGCCCCTCCCTGATTTACTACTTTGGTCACCCAGTCAAAGAAATCTATCAGATTTGTCTGGCATGACCTTCCCACTGTGAATCCATGCTGCCTAGGGTCATGTGCCCCCTCTGGCCTTTAGATACTCTAGATAATCTTTTGTCATATGGCATATTGGCTCATCTAGGAATAAGCTTTGTTGCAGACCTCTGGACTTGTTCTATCTAATCTATATCTTTGATAAAGTAGGGTGACCAAATCTGAGAGCCATAGTCCAAAACGGGGCACACATACTGTAGCTTTTAAAGAGGGGAATGATTAGCGTTCATTTTTACGTATGAAGATGCACTAGCCCTCCCCTTGCTCTGGGCAATTGAAATGTAGCATACATTATCTGGGGCTGTAAATCACCCCATAAGAACTGTGAAATACATCTATCCCACTGTCTGAATTGGGATCACGAGGGAGAAACAGGTAGGGTTTGTGATAGATAAAGAACTCTGGGTAAGATGGTCATTCTAGCACTATCCACCTTTTGTATTAATGGTAGGTTAATGGCCTGCCATCGATGCAAATCATCTTTTAAAGCCTGGGTAATTGATGTATAATTCATACTACTTAGGGTATCTAATTGTATTGGCAGTTTGACACCTAAATATTTTAATGCTGATAAACTCCACCAGAACTGAAAAGACTGCATTGTTTGAGGAGAGGGTATATAGTTTAATTGAAGGGCCTCTGTTTTTGTTTTATTAATTCGGTATCCTGCACACTCAACAAATGTCTGTAGTAACTTCTGTGAAAAAGATTCATCTGGTGATGTTAAATATGTCAGCAGGTCATCTGCGTATAGAGCAAATTTGTGATGGTGTCCCCCTACTTCCATACCCAATATCTGTGGGTGTTGTCTTAGAGCTTGGGCTAAAGGTTCCAAGTAGAGTGCAAAAAGTAGTGGGGAAAGAGGGCAATCCTATCTGGTTCCTCTGTGTAGGGTAAGGCTTGATGAGATTTGACCCTTCATTTTTACATAAGCCTGCAGTGCAGTATATAATCTCTTAAGGGTGGTTATAAAGATATCTGGGAAGTCCATTCTCCGCAGGGTAGCATAGAAGAAATCCCATGCCACCAAGTTCAATGCCTTCTCTACTTTGAGACTTAGGAGAAGGAAGGGGGAATTTTCTCTTGTTGCATAATTTAGAATATGTAGGATCTGTTTGATATTGTCTTGTGCCTGTCTATCTCAGACAAATCCCGTCTGTTCTTTATGAACCAGAAAATTATTTTAATTACCAAAAGGCAGCACAACTCTCAGATGCATTATGTTAGGATGTTTTATCTCATCTCTTTTTATGACACACCTCCACCCCCACAAAGAATGGCTATACACCTTTTAATGTTTCTACTTCCCTGGGACATCAGAACAAACTTTTCTTCTTTTTAATCTATGCTGCTATGCTGCAGGCTCTTACATTAAATACGTGTTGGAACACTTGCAGCAATTCCCATGAAAATAACAAGAAGAGTATTTTAAGAACAGAGACAAGACCGACCAGTTCAGTATGTACCTGTTTATCTGCTTATTTATCAAAGTGTTTTGAACCCAGGCAGGCATGAAAGATAGCATACATACATACAGTATGTTGTGCCCAGTTGCAATCTGGGGTAGGGTACAGGCAGTAGAAGGAGGTATAAGTACATCAATAAATTATAATACACAAGGAATTCTAACAAACCCAACTAGTGGGCACACTACCCATTTCTTCATGCCTGTAATCAGAGAGCAGTTTTCCAAGACATTACCGGTTACTCATTTTATTTTCCTCCATTATTTATTAAACATTTTTTGTTGTTGTTTTTGTTGTTGGCCTGGATCTCTGCACATTAATGTTAGTTTGTCAAATGCTATACTGAAAACTTTTCAATATATCACCCAACAGAAAAAGTGGACATGCTTTATTCTATATAGGTACTGTAGACTATTTTATAGAGTTTGTTGGCATGAGGCTCTCTGAAGAAATTTAAGCCATGTCAACCTGATATGGTGAACATCCACAGACATTCCATCTTTTAAGCATGATGTTTGATTTGGTTATTGATTGATGGTTAAGTCAGTTGTAATTTGTAAACATACTCTGGGAGCTTTACACCCCCCGGGCTTAATGCCAGATTTGTGGTGTCTCCTTTGTATGAATAAATCTGCTGTTTTTTTTTTTTGTATGGCCCTCTTTTTATGAATGGAGTTCCTCAATGAGTTTTCAGCATGGGAAACATTGAATGGGGTAACTCAGTTTTGGTTAGTCTTATGTACCAATTAAATATCTGAATCTTTGAATGTGGGCTATTGTTTGTATAATGTCTTTTTTTTTTTTTTGCAGAAATTGTAATATATTAAATGCCTGATTTTAATGTCTTCCTAGAGATTGGAAGTGCTAACTCAAATGAATCTGTGGGGATTGTTTTAGAATCAACTGTAACCTGATGCTCAGATCACATCCATATCAGTTATAATGAGCTCAGGATAGTAATGGATGACAACCCTGAAGTCCTCAAAATGTTAATAGAAACTTTAAGGTCCATCTGAAGAACAGACTATTTGTAATTGACGCATTATGGGAATCCAGAGGAGACTTTTGATAGCACAACAGCACTGAAAACATAGGCATTATTCAGTTAACTAGTTTGAGGTTCCACACAGGAATATGTCAACCATGATGACATTTAGACTAAATAATTAGAAGTCAGTTAACTGTTTCATTGTTTCCCCTTTTTTTATCAATATGTGATTTACAGGATCCTATAGTAAATGAGATTACAATGGTTTGGAAGCATACGGTTTTTAGCATCTTGGTATTGGTGTTATGGGATTTGTCAGTTATATACTGGATCCTTATATTAGATAGCTAAATAGTATCATGAAATTTAGAGGCATTTATGAGACTGGATAATGCAGGAAGACAAGACAGCACTGTGTTATAAAGATGTGGCAGCTATGCTGTAAAACATCATCTCTTCCTCTCGCCCTCTCTCACTATCTCACCCTCTGTCATGAAGCACTGTTTATACAGTTGAAAACATAATAAAGAAAAAAATGACAACTTCATTGTTGAGTAATATTTCATTTCCTTATATCAAAATGAAACAAAATCTGTGTTGGCATAAATGCCAGGATGTAGGGGTGAGGTAGGGTGGTGTGGTGAAGCAATGCAAAAGGTTTGTAATGTCTGATGCTTGACATGCAGAAGTACACATTACAGTGCTTGCTTTCTGCTACAGATTGCAATCCTGCATTAAGTGGATTTTGGAACTGGTTCTCTGAATAATTGTTAAATATGTTGCAGCTAGATAAACTCTTGCAAATGCATGGTGAGAGAGGGGAAATCTTTTGGCATACAGCAGAGAAACTGACATTGAGGGGAGGGTGTGTGCAATGAATATAATGCTGCCCTTACCAGGTTGGTGACTGTGCTCCTGCATTCAATACATATTTGGACCAGAGCTGCAAAGGAGCAATGCACTCGCATTTAATGAATCCATTATCTAATTGACAAATCCCATAATACCAATACCAAGATGTTAAAAACCTGATGGTTCCAGACCACTGCAATCTCATTTACTATAGGATCCTGTAAATCACATATTGAAAAAAGCAGGAGAAACAAGGAAACAGTTGACAGACTTCTATACATGTAGTCTAAATTCCTTCATGGTTGAAGTATTCTTATATGGAACCTCAAATAAGCTAATGGAATAACGTCCATGTTTTCAATGTTGAGCTCTGTGCTATCCACACAATCTCCTAGCCCACATTCAGATATCAGATATTTAATTGGCACACAGACTAACTAAAACAAAATTACCCTATTCAATGTTTCCCATGCTGAAAAATCATTGATGAACTCCATTCATAAAAAAAGGGCCATACAAAAAGACAGCAGATTCATTCATAAAAATGAAGCTAAGAGAGCTCCAACCTATGGAGGAGTAGAGGATGCAGTGATGAGTGGAGTAAGGAGCATCAGAGATAAACCTGAGGGCTCTGTGATAAAGGGTGTCAAGTTTGGAGAGAGCCAAGCTAGTGCTACGACTGTACAAGAAGTCCGCATAGTCTGAAAGCGGCATAAAGGTAGCTTGAACTAGAAGTTTTCTAGCCTCTGGTGTCAGTGAGTACTTGAGGTGGAAAAAGATACAGAGTCTTTGTCTCAGTTTCTTGGAGAGCTCATCTTTATTTTACACCAAATTTTCTATATAGCCTTCTCGTGACTCCACCTCATGAACAAGGGCAGAAAAATGTTCAACTCCTGCCCGAAAGGAGATTTTGTGGAGGGACCATGAAATCAGCTCTTGGATGTAAAAAAAAACATTTTGGCCAGGATGTGAAAAAATTACAGCTGTCATATTTATGAGGTGCTGTAAAGGTATGGCTATGTTGTAAATTTGGGGTAAAAATATTGAAAATGATCAAAGTTACGAGCTTGCATTCACAAAATTCAATCTAGGCTCATAACTTTATTGTTTTTTAATATTTTTACACCAAATTTTCAACAGTCTACTTATGGCCTCACCTCATGAACAAGAGCAGAGAAAATGTTCAACTCCTGCCTGAAAGGTGATTTCACACAGGGACACAAAATCACTTTTCAGGACAGATTTGCCTAATGTCAGTGCCATTGTTCATTTGGTGGGGTCCCCAAAAAACCATGTTTAAAATTTGTGCCAAAAATATGCAAAAATACCCAAGTTACACCACTAAGTTCAAAACCCCATTGAAATACATTGAACTGCATAACTGTTTCTTCAGTTCATGGTCCGACTTTAAAGCGTGGAGATGAGTCTGTGGTCCTGACAGGATTACAGTGTTGGACCCATGATGTGTAAGTAAGGGCTTGGGGTGGGTGTGGGATGGTGGGTGTTGAATGGGAGGGTCAGGTGGGGGGTAAGTAACAGCTGCAAAAGACATCGATAGATGGTTTTCCTTTTACAGATACAAAAAGAAAAAAACATGACTGAGGAGTTTTGATCATGACACTGGGGGACTGGGCACCCTCGGTGTCACTGTTATGTTTCTGGGGGTTTGTGGGGTGGTGAGTGCTGAGAGAGAGGATTGGGTGAGGGGAGAAAAAATATACATAAAAAGGGCCAACAGACACTGGGGAATTGGGCCTATATATATATATATATATATATATATATATATATATATATATATATATATAGAGAGAGAGAGAGAGAGAGCGAAGCTATGTTGTAAATTTGGAGTAAAATATTAAAGAAACTGAGGAATATGGGAGAGGGCAGGACAAGAATGCGGTGGGTGGGTAATTGGCTGAGTGGAAGAACACAGAGGATAGTGGTAAATGGCTGTCACACCACATTGGGAAGAGTGACCAGTGGGGTACTGCAGCAATCAGTGCTGGGACCGGTCCTATTCAATGTCTTCATCAGTGACATTGTGCAATACCTAGAAGGCAGAATTTCCCTGTTCGCTGATGACATGAAGCCCTGTAACTGAATGGATATGCCAGAGGGTGTGGATAGAATGAGGAGGGACCTGCAGAAACTTGAAGAATGGTTGAGGGTTTGGCAGTTGAAACTTAATGCAAAGAAGTGTACAATAATGCACATGGAGAACAAAAAACCTGGAACAACATATCAGCTGGGGGTGAGGAAATAGCATGCACCAAGCAGGAAAGGGAACTTGGGGTTATTATCTCCGATGACCTCAAGGTAGGGGAAACAGTGCAACAAGGCAGCAGGTAAAGCAAATAGGATGCTGGGATGCATAGGCAGGGGCATCACCAGCAGGAAAAGGGAGGTCATAATTCCACTATACAAGGCACTAGTGAGGCCCCACCTGGAGTACAGTGTACAGTTCTGGTGACCTTACCTACATAAGGACATAGGCAGGGTGGAGAAGGTTCACAGGAGGGTAAGAAAGATGGTACAGCAATTGCATCTCAAGTCCTATGAGGACAGACTGGAGGACTTTAATATGTACTCCCTGGAGGAGAGGACAGAGAGAGGGGATATGATAGAGACATACAAATACCTTACAGGGAGGAACAGGGTGCAGGAATACATTATTTTCCAGCAAAAATATGTTCCAGGACTAGAGGGCATGGGATGAAGTTAGAGGTAGGGTGATTCAGAGGAAATGTGAGGAAGAATTTTTTCACAGAAAGGGTGGTAGGCAAGTGGAACACCCTGCCAGAGGAAGTGGTGGGGGCTGAAACAATCACAGGATTTAAGAATGCATGGGCTAGACATAATACATATAAAAGTTAGGGAACATGATCATGACACTGGGGGATTGGGCACCCCCAGTGTCATTGCTATGCTTTGGGGGGGCTGAGAGAGAAGGTCGGGTGGGAGGGCATATGCATAATTTTAAACCAAATCAATCAGCGGTCATGGTGGAACACAACATACTCTGCCATGATCAAGATGGCCACCGCTCTCTCTATTGTGTATGTGCAATCGAGTTTGGTGGCCATTTTGGACATAGTGGAGTGTGCTGTTTTATGCCGTGTCCACCAACAAAGAAAAATAGTCCAATGCAACTGTCAGTGAAGACCACTAGTGGAGTGCTACACAGATGCATAGGTGACTGTGTTGCAACTCCACCATGCTGTTCGGTCAGAAGGAATATGCTGAATCCTTTTCTGAAAGCAAGAGGTCTGCAGGGCTCTGCCCACTGCAGCCCTAAAAAGTAGGAGAAACAAGGAAACAGTTGACAGACTTCTATTTATGTAGTACAAATTCCTTCGTGGTTGAAATATTCCTATATGGAACCTCAAATGAGTTACCTGAATAATGTTCATATTTTCAATGTTGCATTTCATGCTGTGAACACAGTCCCCTAGCCCACATCCATAAGATAAACAGATCCTCTCTCATTGCTGCCCATGCCCAGAGTCACAGCTTCAACGTTCATCAAAAAAATCAAGTACATTAGAGAGCTCCGTTTTAACTGGGGTTTGCTTTGTAAAATGCCTACAGACCTGCATGGTATGCAACTTTCATCACACTTTGTCTACCACTTCTAGTCAGAAAAAATTAAAACGAGCACTGGCGAGTGCTCTTCCCGGAATGAGTGGGTGCTTAAGCTTGAGAACGCAAACAAAAAGGCACAAAAAGCAAGCACACAAACCAAAAAGACCACTCCACAAATGATTGCAGTTTAGGAGCAGGGAACTGCAGCACAACTACCCCAGCTTTTCGTGTCCTCTCCGGGACACTTCTTCAGGAGGCAGGGTTCTAATGCTCGGTATTGCTCATTTATTTAAACCATATAAAGTGATACGAATATTCAACAATTTTATACATATACCAAGCATTTAAAAAAAAACACAGTTCACACCAAACACCTTAAATCATTGTGAAATTAGCGACATCCACTTAGTAGAATATGTGAATTTAAAACAGGACGCTGAGTAACATATTAGTGGGAGGTCAGAAATTTATGCAAAAGGTCAGGACATACAGATCAATACATGTCACAAAAGAAGCATTAAATCTTTTTACATCAAACATGTAAATCCTTCTATATCCAAAAGAAAAGGGTGAAAATAGATGCCTTGTATTTTAAACCATCTCTTTTTTTACTTTTTTTACTCTTTAACACCAAAAATTGAAAGAACAGAAATCTGTGCAAATGATCAAAACATTTAGATCTAAACATGTCTCAAAACAATCTTTTGAAATCAAAAGAGTGGGTCCTTCTGTGTCTCAAAAGGGAATAGAAATAAGTGCCTTACATTTTTATTTTACGCTCTCTCTTTTTCTAACACCATAAATTCAGTGTAAGACCACAACATTCTGTGTTAAATATCCCTTCATCATCCACAGATTTGACCCTACAAATAATAATCCAATATATTATAAAAATGGCTAAATATCAAGGCATTCATTTAGACCCAAAGGGGACATGGATTTCAGAGTATAGATCCATCTGGATTCCTTCTGAAGCAGTTTATTTAATCTGTCACCACCTCTTGTGACAAAGTATATTTGTTCAAGACCCAGAAAAGAAAAAATATGCAATTTTCCTTTATAACAAACACCAAAATGAACACCAATAGATGTATCAGGTTCAGATTTTAGAATAGCATGAGCATGTTCCTTCATTCTTTTCTTTAAGGGATCTTTTAGTATGCCCTACATATAGCATTGGACAGGAAGATTGAACAACATAAACCACGTAACAGGTTGTGCATGAAATAAATTCTTGAATCTGTATCTTTTTGCTAGAGACTGGGTGGACAAATGAACTTCCCTGAATACCATGACAGCACATGTTGCATCTACCACAACGAAAACTTCCACCAGGAAGAGGGGGTGACCAATTTAAGCGATTAGTCTGTAAGGTTTTTATATACAGACTGTAAGTTAACATGTCACCTAGATTGTTTCCTTTTTTGTAGGTAACCCTTGGGCCCTTTCCCAATGTTTTAGGCATAAAGGGGTCACTTTGAAGCACCGGCCAGAAATCCCTAATGACTTTAGCTATTTCAGGAGCAACATGATTAAATTCAGTGACAAAAGTCACTGGTTGTTCAATTTCTGATGATTTTCTGATTTTTGGTTTTAACAAAGTACCTTGTTCTAAATGTCTAGCTTTATTCAGGGCAACAGACAAAATATTTTCTTTATATCCTCTTTTTAGAACACATTCTTTTAAATCCAAAGCTTGCTGTTCAAAATCCTCGACTGATGAGCAACCGAACAAACTGACTGTAAGGAACTGAGTTTTTAATATGGCCTGGATGTGCACTCTTAGCATGTAGCAACGAATGTCCTGCTGTGGGTTTTCTATAGGTTTTGGTCCTGATTTGTTGTTCATTAACACCCAAAAATTCCAAATCCAGGAACATGATTGAATGTTGTTCAATATTTGAGGTAAACTGTAAACCCAAATCATTGCTATTAAGCAAATCAACAAAAGAACTGGGGCTGGATTCTCAAAGCTTTCAGAAGGTGCAAAACCTTCCCTAAGTCCCCAAAACTTCCTCAGCTATGGAAAAAAAGGGGAGTTTGCTCCAAGTGCTATTGACAAAAACCCTCCGCAGCTGTGGGAAAAACCACTATAGACTGTGGAAAAAAGTGCAGCTACGGAAGTCCATCAGGACAAAAAGGTGTGAGATAAGTAAGGCACAGCCACTGAAAGGCTATTCACAGCCAGTTTTTTCCGCATCTGAGGAAAGAATGTTACACACAGTGGAATGAGGTGTAACACTCCCTCAGCACACTGCAGTAGTGCCCCAGCAATTGGAATCAATTAAGGTGGAGGTGTACCACAGCTAATAGCATCTCGGACAGTATAGCAGTGGCTGATGTTACAGCACTGAAAGCACACATTGCCATGATATGGCAACAGGCAACAACCACCAGACTCAGTGCAGCTCATGACAGAGCCCCACAAGCAGTAGAGCCTGACCAGCCAGCAGTGAATGCTACCCCCGCAGGCCACAGGAACACCCCAGGGAGGGACGACCAGCAGGAACAGTCAGCCACTGTGGTGCCAAGGTATCGCTGGTACCTGTGGTGCTGCTGTGGTCCCAGTTGGGGACTGGTTGCTGGTCTCTGTGTGTGCTGTCAGCTTCATATTATAGCAGCACTGTTACAGTCTGCTGTTTCAGCTACTGTGGTTCCCTATTGCTGTGCCTTCACAGCCTCTGCAGCTGTGGATTCGCAGCACTTGTGCAAGTTCTGTGGCAGCTAAATTGCCGCACCTGTAGTACTTTTTATGAAAATCCACAGCTGAGCTGGTTTTCTTCGAGAATACAGTGCAACTGCGTTTCTGCACTGCATCAAACCTTTTTTCCGCAGCTGCGGGAATTTCAGTTTTCTTTGTGAATCCTGCCCCTGGCCTCTCCAAAAGTTCCCCTCCAGATTACTACAGTATCAACCAAATAATGACCCCATAAGAAACTGTTGAAAGGTTGGCATAGGAGGGAGCCATGGTGGTACCCATCGCAGTGCCCGTCTTTGTAAATAACATTTTTTATCAAAAATAAAGTAGTTACAAGTCAAAATGAAGTCTATTGCATCCGTCAAAAAATCTTTTGGAAAATTTAGAGCTTTAAAATTTCTGTGCAAATGATAATCAATTGCAGCAAGGCGCAGGTCGTGTCTAATACAAGTGTTTAGATTAACCAAATCTATTGTGAGCCAAAGCAATTCATGGTACCAGACCAATCCCTCTAGTTTGGACAAAATACCAGCCCCCAACCCCTCTGTCCAGTAACCAGGATCCACTACCATCACCTCAATTTTTCCAGAGTTCAACTTCAACCAGCTGGAGCTCATCCAGTCCTGGATTTCTGCAAGGCAGTTGTTAAACACTAAACATGCACTATCCTGGTTGGGTGCAAAAGACAGGTAGATCTGGGTATCATTGGCAGAGCAGTGAAACCTCAGCCCATACAATCTTACAATGTCTCCAAGGAACAGCATGTCACCGCGAACAACATGGGGGACAACACCGAGCCCTGAGGAACCCCACATGGCAGAGAGAATGGGTCAGAGGAAAAGATCCCCGACACCACCCTCTGAGTTCTGCCAGTGAGGAAGGACTTAAACCATCTGAGAACTGTACCAGACAGGCCATAGATGAACCCCAGGTGCTCAAGAAGCACCTCATGGTCCACGGTGTCAAAGGCTAAGGAAAGATCAAGAAGCATGAAGATAGAGCGGTGCTTCTGATCTCTTGCCATCAAGAGATCATTGAGCACCCAAACCAGAGCAGTTTTGGTACTATGCCTCTTATGAAAACCGGATTGGAGAGGTTCGTAGATGTCATGGATGGTCAGGTAGTTCTCCAGTTGCAGCACCACAACTTTCTTAACTACCTTCCCAACAAAGGGAAGGTTCGAGATCGTTCTGTAGTTTGTAAAGCAGCTTGGGTCCAGAGCAGCTTTCTTCAGGAGAGGTGTCACCACCACCTCCTTCAGGGAGCTAGGAAACTCACCAGACTCTAAGGAGGACAAAACTATCTTTGCTAGGACTGAGACTACGATGTCACAACAACCCATTATCAGGGAAGTTGGGCCCGAGTCCAAACTATACTTAGACCCTGGAGAAAAGCAGAACTGGAAAACATTTGATTGAAGAATACAAAATCTCTATCTAACATGCACTGCAGACTACTAAATTCCCCCACTGCTGCCTGCTGCTCCGATGTCAGTTACAGGGGATTTATTTATTATTTATTTATTTATTTGTTTGTTTACCGGGTAGGCGCACTGATCCAGAGGACCGTCTTCAGGCATGACCCGGGCCATGGAGATGACACGTGAGAATACATACAATACATTTTACACGATATAAGGAAGGTAGATGTCTATGCAGAGTAGCAATAAAAAGTACAATATAATGCACTGAACATAACGCGTACTAGAGTGTACACAATACATCGGGTACAACAGGAGTACAACTGATATACAATATACAGCGCTGGGATTTGTAGTAGCAGAATCTATCAGTCCAAAACTAAGCAACATTAGTCTGATACAACCTACTACAGTAAAGAGTAAGTAACCCAAAATGTTTTTGCACATAATGTGCACATTGGGACCAGATTCACACTTGAGTGTGTAGGTCCTTTGTGCTGACTGTCCCCCATTAAGTGCAGGGTCTCTGGTCTGCCACATTATTCTGGTGGCTTCCATTAAATTTATCAGATTGAGTTGCAGCTTGTACATTTTAAGGCATTCAAGAAGCCATGAGTGTGGGATACTATTGAACAGTCACCAGGCACAGGACAGCATACTCACCAGCCACCTGGGGGTCATGAATCAGCCTAGTGATGTGACTCCCCAGCACCCAGTCTGATCACCAGACACTCATTTCAGAAAACAGTAGGAGATGCTTTTCACTGACTGAATGCTGCTGCCCAATCAGCACTCTTAACACTCATACAAAAGGCAGGATGAAACTGAGACTACTGCTGCCTGCTCGCAGTCACCATGCAGAGGACACCATGCTCGACAGCCACTTGGGGGTCATGAGTCTGCCTGGTGAAGTGACTCCCCCAGCATCTGGCTTGAGTGTCCTGACACCTGTTCTAGAAAGCAGCAGGAGCTGCTTCTCACTGACTGAACTCTGCTGCTCAATCAGCACTCTTAGCGCTCATACAGGATGTTGGACAAAACTGACACTACTGCTGCCTGCTTCCAAGACCCCGAGAAGTCACCACACAGAGGATGCTATACTTGCCAGCCACCTGGGGAGTTGTGAGTCTGCCTGGTGAAGTGACTCTCCCAGTATCCAGCCCACTAGCCAGCCACCCATTCCAAAAAGCAGCAGGAGTTGCTTTTCATTAACTGAACTCTGCTATCCAATCAGCGTTCTTAGTGCTCATCATAATACCAATGCCTCTACATGGTCCTATGAGAGTGGTCCCACTGTGAGTGGCACAGCAAAAGTGGGAGTCCTTAAGAGGAGTCACCAAAGGGGAGATGCCAGGGGACTCTACCCTAACCTCCTGCTCCTATGTAAGGTTGTAAGGTGGTCTGTAAGTACTTTGACTGTAGCTAGTCCTGTTGAACTATTGTCAGGAAAAGCTGTGTGAAGTTCAGAGCCCCTCTGTTAAATACTGCAGCTGCAAGACTTTTGCCCTTTTCAATTTAAAGTGTATTCTAATCCTAAGTATAACTGTACCTGCTTTGTTAGCTATCACAGGGGTTTGCTACTATTATTTATTGTCTGCTAGCCTATTTTGTTATTTGCCTACAATGATATCAAATTCTGAAAGGTGATCTGTACTTAAGCTGTACCATCACATCTAGCTTCTGTTGTTGATACTGTTTGTAAGATACCTGCATTCATATTTTAGATGTGCTTTTAGCTTTCCTTGTTGGATCCCACCAAGGTTACCTATTCCCGACTCAGTTTTTGTGATTGTAGTCTCCATTCATTGCTACCAAGTGGTTGCTTTGGTTGCCCCTCAGAGGTCAACTTGACAGCAACTAATTTATTTTTACCTCCCAAATGACTTCTCTCTCATTTGTAGTCCTGTGCTGCATTGTTGTTCTATCCCTCCTCTTCTTGTATCCCGCCCCCTTCCCAGCTGCCTACATAGAAACATAGAAACATAGAAGTTGATGGCAGATAAGGACCGCAAGGCCCATCCAGTCTGCCCATTTCTTTTTCTACCTTATAAATGTGCCATCGGCCTTTGCTCTGTCAGTGACCTATCTATTCATAGTCATTTGTATTGCTCCCTTATGCCTATCCCATGCCTGTTTGAAGCCCTGCACTGTATTCATAGCTACCACTTCTTGTGGTAAGCCATTCCATGCATCTACCACCCTTTCTGTGAAAAAGAATTTCCTCACATTCCCCCTTAATCGGCCTCCCTCTAATCTCATGCTGTGTCCTCTTGTCCTGCTATTTTTCTTATATTTAAACATGTTAGACTCTTTCACCTTGTTTATGCCCTTAAGGTGTTTAAATGTCTCTATCTGCCTAAGACTGCAACCCAGTCTGAACCATACAATTTTACATACTCTAACTCATCTGTAGTTTGGGGGTGTCATCCTAAGCTGACCCCACTCCTAAAATCAAGATATTTATGCTTACTACTGAGCAGGGCCAGATTAGGGCAACCTGGGGCCCTAGGCCCAAGATAAATTGGGGCCCCCTCATCACAACCATGCCCCTTCACCACCTATGTTTGTGCCCCTTTGCCATTACTGCACCTCTTGGCCATTGCATCTCTTGGCCATTCCATCTCTTGGCCATTGCATATCAGTTACTGAAACGTGAAAAAAAATGTCTCACTGTCCCCTGTTCTGTTGTGTAGGGTAGTGACCCATCTCTAAAAGAGGCTAGGTCCTGGGTGGTGTAGGGGCTAAGTTGGTGGCTTACTAGAGGAGTCATTAACTTCAGAGATTATATTGCAAAGCGAGTGATTGTTGGAAGAAATCGTTCCCAGGATCAAACATTTCTGTTATTGATAAGCAAGCTAGGATCAACAAATGGCAAGATTTACTCAAGGGAATCTGGAAATATGTTCATTTGTTCATCCTAAAAAACGGAGCTATATCAAGATCAGAACTTCAAAGTGAGTGAGATGAGAGAATTAAAAAAAGTATGATTTTTAATTGTACCATTGAAACGCATTGTAGATTTCTTAATTTTAGGAGTAAGAGTAAATATAAAGCATACAGACTGAATTGCACTGTTAATCTTTTATATTTTAGGAGTAAGACTTGATTCTAAGTGGGGATTCTACATGGGAGTAGGAGACAAAGCAAAGGAAATGGTCCTGTTCACACCTTAAAGGGCAGTCTGGCAGGGGCCCCCCTGAAGCAATCAGCTGCATTTCACATTTAATCAGGGAGGTGAGTGTCAGTTCAGCCCTTGCCTTGCTCAGATTACTGAGTGACTGAGTCCTTTACAAAAAAATATAAAAAAGAAATGCAGCTGAGGCATAAAAAGAAAAGGATATACAGTAAATATATGTAGGGGATTATTGAGGGCCCCCTGGCAGGCAGGGGCCGTAGGTCAGTGCCTATGTTGCCTATGCCTTAATCTGGCCCTACTACTGAGGTTTGCAAATAAGTATCACTTCTATGCCTAGTATGACTGCCCCATTACTGCTGATGTGTGGCTTATGGTATCATATCTTTATTACCTTAAACTTATCAGGTGATGCTGAGTTAAACCCTGATCCCTCAGCCCCTCTCAGTAGTGCTGACCCTCACTATGTTGTATCTAAGGGGCTAAAAATTGCCCACCTTAATTTCCGAAGTCTGTTAGGTAACCATCCTGAGTTAGAGGCTTGGGTGACCCAGTACAAACCTGATATATTAGGTATCTCAGAATCCTGATGTAATCCTTCCATACCAGGCTCTGTTTATTCCTTGATGAATTACAGCTTATTAAGATGTGATCACCCCCTCTATAAATGGGGAGGTAATATAGTAATCTATTATAAAGAACATTGGAATCTCTCAGCATTACCTATCCCTAAATTGCCCCACATGAGGCACCGCACTCTGTTCTACTGCTGGGGGTACAAAGAAGCTCCACATTATATATGTCTATAACCCCCTTCCCCCAGAAGTGGAGTGGTTAGCCTTACTGAACTCCTTAAACATACTGCTCCTTAATAGTGAATAATGAAGTTATCTTACTAGGTGACCTCAGTCTTTACTGGTGTGGTAATAATCTAAATCTATTGAGTCACCATTACAAAAATATCACCTGACCCAACTTCTATCAGACCTGACCAGGCTTTCTCTTGCTACAGGTAGTCATACTTTAATTGACTGGATCCTGCCTAGCAGAAAGGATAGGATCACAAAAGTGGGCATCCTTGCAGATGATATTAGTGACCACTCACCAGTTTACTGCATATGAAGGGCTTGTGTACTCTCCTGCCTTATTAAAGAAATATCCCATATGACCCAACTGCCTTCTTTGCTGACCTGTCAAACATTGACTGGTCACCACTTTACCATACCAGTAATGTTACTGAGGCCCTTAACTATTTTATCTCCTGCATTAGTGCATTAGTGCCCTCCAAGACTGGCATATCCCTCTTATGAGGTACAGGATCAGAGGCACACCACCAGATGCACACGGATCTCCTTGCCTCATTGGGGGAAAGGGATAAGAGTTTGGCCAAGTTCAAATCTTCTAGTTTCCCATCTGACTGGGTTGTTTACAGGACTTAGAGGAATGCTTGCAAAAAGGTCACATGTCTCACCAAGAGCACCTACAGTATTGTCAAAACGTCTAGCTGGATGGTCGCTGGTGACTCTTGAACATTTTGGAACCATATTAAGGGCTTTGTGGGGAGTGAGTACACTCCTTTCACAAATGATGCTGTGCTCAATGGCATTAATTGTGATAGCCCTGTTATTTTTGCCAATGCCTTCAACCATCATTTCTCTTATTTATCCAAATATACCTGTTCTACCTCAGTACCCTTGGCTCCCACCTCTCTCACCCCTAAGCATGCTTCTTTGCCCTCATTCCTTCCTTCCCATCACCAGCCCTCATTTCTACCTACATGCTGTCACTAACATGGGGGTGCACAGACTACTGGATTGTATTTCTGTCTGTAGTAGTGTTGGTTCCGATGGTCTCGAGCCTAGGTTGCCCAGGATTGCCTCCTCTCACTTGGATCCCCAACTGGCCAGAATCTATTATCTATTCTTGTGCTCTGGGATTATATAAGAGGTCTGGAAAGTTTCCAAAATTGTCCCCATCTTTAAGAAAAGTGACCCCAAATGTATCATAAATTATCACCCAATTGCTATCATCTCTGTTCTGAGCAAACTTTAGCAAAACACGTTGCTGTCCAGACAACCAATTATCTCAGTGACCATAAATAGAATAGTGGTTGTCAAGCCATGTACAACAAGCTTAGGATTCCATGGAGGGCTCCTGATGTAAACGTTGACCAAGAAAGCCCAGCTCAAGTGGTCTCTGATTGCATCAAGAGCCCAAGAAGGGGTCCAGAGCTTGTTGTACATGGCTCGCCATCCATTATATTTTATAGTATGAGAGCAGCCTCAGATCTGTGCCACATTACAAAGAAAATATAAAACCAAGGTACTTATGAACTGGAGAAAGTCGAGAAGGCTTTGGAAGGCAGACAGCAAAACAAGAAAAAAACATTAGGGCTCAAAAACATGAAAACAGTCACTAACAGAAAGCCGCAACAGCCACGACAAAAACTCAACAGGAGGCAAAGAAAAGTTTATTCAGGACAGTCACTGTGAGTCTGTGTCAGAATCCACAATGACATTCACTCACTGTCTCTTTGCGGGCTTGCTCTAGTTACATATTTTAATTGAGATCCCCTGTTTTATGATGTTTGTTTTCCTGTCCAATGATGAATTTTGCTAATTCGCTGCATGTATGGTCACTAATGACAGCTGCCATTTCACTCAGTTTGACAGTTGCCCTTTGTCCTGCAATGACAGCTGATTTTTTTTGGGGGGTGGGGGAGTACGTGATGCTGGCACCAGCTTGCTGTTGTACCATTTGTCTAACATCAAATTGATGGTACAACAGCAGTGTAATGTCAGGTCAATGGTACAACAGCATTCCTGCTATCATTGAATTCCACAAGTAACAGAGGCTGATCATATACTATCATCTGTTCTCAGATGCCCAGTACAGCTTCAGAAAAGGCCTCAGCATCACTACTGCCTTGCTTCAATTCACCAATGGTGCCAAGGTAGCCATTGATAAAGGCTTATTTACAGGGGCAGTGTTTATTGAACTTACCAATGCTGGAATTGTAAAAAAGAGAACAAATAGGCCTCAGCATCACTACTGCCTTGCTTCAATTCACCAATGGTGCCAAGGTAGCCATTGATAAAGGCTTATTTACAGGGGCAGTGTTTATTGAACTTACCAATGCTGGAATTGTAAAAAAGAGAACAAATGAGCACCAGGATAATGTGGTGGTGCTATACAAAAATGAAGACCAAAAAATAAAGTGCAGCATGTAGCACCCACCACGGTGAGCAGACACAGAACTACCAATTAAATAGTTCAAAAGTTTTTATTACAAAAAGCGCAGCATGAAACACCACTATTAGCATTAAAATACTGCTAAGTATATGATTAACAATGGCGTAAGTCATGTTACGGTGGGAGATAGCTCTCACATGCTCTCCAATTCTGATTTTAAACTGGCATGTGGTTCTACCCACATAAAAAGTGCAAATAATTATGAGCTAATAAATTAATGTGTGGGTTTTCTAAGATTCATACTAAGAAAGGTAGGCATATAGAAGGCCATAGCCCATATATGTATGTCTCCAGCCAAGCTGGTTCATCATGCCATTGTTTGTAACAAGAAATAGTCGAGAGTCTGTTTAAATTTAGCATGATCAGGATTGTCCAGTAGTGAACTGGGAATAGTATTCCATAAGGGGATAATTCTCTGAGTATAGTAAGATCTCCTTTTATTAGTTCTAGGATATGTTAATGCCAATTGGTATTTGTGGCTTCTGAGGTTACAATCTCGCTTGCTGTAGGACATTCCCAGCTGAGTCAATAGCTCAATGTCAGTATAGATTTTATGCATTAAAAGTAGATCTCCTGTCTTTCTTCTCTGTTCCAGAGAATACAGGCCCAGTTCCTTCAGCCTTTCTTCGTAACCCTTGTCCCACATGTTGATGACAAGTTTAGTTACTCTCCATTGCACCCCCTCCAGTCTGTTAATATTTCTCCTAAGGTATGGACTCCACAAGGAGGAACAGTAATCAAGATGTGGTCTCATATATGCCCTGTAGAGTGGCAAAATGCATCCCCTGTCCCAAGAGGTAAAACTCCTCTTAATACAACCTATTAGTTTGTTAGCTTGGCTAATGATATGAATACAGTGGCTGTGAAATATTAAATTAGAATTAATTTGTGTACCCAAATCATTTTGCTGTACTATAGGAGTTAACGCTTGCCCATTTAATATATACTGGTTTTGTTTATTTGTATTTCACAGGTGCATGACAACACATTTACCAACATTAAAGGACATCTGATTTCTGTCTGCCCGTTCCTCAAGTTTTTTCAAACATTAACAAGACCAAAAATATATTCTGGTGTTTTTACTGGTGGTACTATTTTGGTATCGTCTGTGAAATGTATTGCAAAATTATTAATATTGTTGGTCAGGTCAGATATGAAAATGTCAAATAATATTGGTCCCAGGACTGACCCCTGTGGTACTCTGCTACTAACTGGGCGTGTTTCAGACATGTATCCCCTAAAACATACACACTGGGTGCGATCATTTAACCCATTCTTCAACCCAATTTGTAATGTTATTATTTATTCCTAATAGTTTCATTTTGTTTAACAGGTCATGGGGCACCTTATCGAATGCCTTACAAAAATTGAGGTAGATCACATCTATAGGTCTGTTGTTATCCAGGGTTTTACTGATATACTCATAAAAAAACAAATTTCCAGACAAGCAAGATCTATTTTTTCTAAATCCATGCTGTGTTTGATCCACCAACCCTGTGGCAATGAAATCCTCCTCTAATCTAGTTTTGAGTATGGACTCTATGGATCTTTCCTATTATGCTGGTCAAGCTAATAGGTCTATAGTTGGAAATATCTGCATGGTTTCCCTTTTTGTAAATTGGTGTTACAATAGCACTTTTCCAGTCTTTTTGGTATACTATAGGATGATAGAGACATATTAAAAAGTTTATGGAGAAGTTCCACAAACCAGTCCTTAATTTCTTTTAGGAGTCTGGGATGGAGTTTATCAGGCCCTGATGATTTATTTATATTGATATTATTCAATTTTGCCAAGATCTCATCCTTTGTTATTTCTAAAACATCGTCGACTATATTTCCTATAGGTGTACCATTTGTTTTAGTTTTAGTATTAAAAACAGAACTAAAGTATTTATTAAATTCTTCTGTAGTTTCCTGAGGGGCTATTATCTCTTTTGTATTTATTGTCAGAGGCCCAATAGTCCTTGGTGTTTGTTTTGTATTATTTATGTAGGAGTAAAAGCTTTTACCCCCATTGTTTCTCTATGCCAGTCTGTATTCAAACCTATTTTTTTTCCATTTTTATTTTAGTTTTGCATTTCTTTTGGATCATCTTGTACCTCCATCTGTTGAAATCACTGTTGTCTCTTTTCATTATCCTATATACCAGTTATTTTTTTGTTTATTAGCTTGGTTATAGTAGGTGTTACCCACGGTGGGATCTTTCCTCTTTTATTGTAGATTAATCTGTTTGGGACATATTTTGCTTCTGTTTCTAGGATTTTATTTTTAACTCTTATCTAAAGTTCATTTGGAAAAGTTATCCCATCATCCCAATTCCATTCAAATAAGTCCAGTTTTAACTGTGCAAAATTAGCTGTATTGTAGTTTTTGAAAACTGTCTTTCCTATCTCCGGTTTTACTTGTATACTACTGTCAAAGGTAATGGTCATGTGATCACTATTTTGTATTGGTGTTTTAACCTGGATATTACTAATTTTATCAGGAATATCAGTTAAAAGTAAATCAGGAATATTGTTTTTTCTTGTAGGTTTGCTAATTAATTGATATAAACCATTTGTTGAACATATGTCCAGAAAATAATTCTCCTGGTTATTACTCTCCACACAATCTTTCCAATTTATACCTGGGAAATTGAAGTGTCCCATTAGTGTGATTTCTTTATAATTGGATTTGTTGTTTATACTATTGAAGATGTCATGATTGGCTACTGAGTCTATATCAGGTGGCCTATAGCAAAGATCAATGAGTAGTTTTGGTTGTCTTTCTCCTAATAATTCTACCCAAATGATTTCACAGGAAGTTTTGTCTGTTAAATCAGTGATTGGTTTGAACTTAATATTTTCTTTTATGAATAATGCCACCCCTTTCCCTACTTTTTCTGTTCTATTTTTGTAATAGGTAATATATCCAGGTATATTTGCATTCCCACCAGAGTTATCATTCCATCAGGTTTCTGTTACTGCTGCTATATCTATTTTGTCATTATTAAGTGTTATTTGAAGTTCATCTATTTTAGTTCCATGTAAGTCCTTTGTTTCATCAAACATGGAAGTGGAGGTGGCTCCCTAAGAAGCCGTACTGAGCGGCACTGAGAATTATGGGAAAAGTTCCCATTTTAGTGATGTTGATCTCGCTATTGCTGTATTGAACACTGCAGGGAGCAGGTATTGGTTTTAAGTTGTCATTGCATCAGCATGAGGGTTCATGTTTAAAGGTATACTGACAGCTAGTTTTAAACCTAAACTAGCTGTAAGTATACTTTTAAACATGAGCCCTCACACACTGATGCTATGACTGGCAGTATAGCCCAGAGGTTAGAGGAACGAGGTGTGAATGAGCTTGGTACATCCAGTAGACCAGACCTGAGTTTGATTCTCACAACCTCCACTTGCATACTGTGTGACTCTGAGCAAGTCACTTAACCGCCCAGTGCTCCCAGGTCACCCCTGAAAACAGGCACTTGTGCCTAGTGGGCCTTACCCAGTTATCAAAGACTAAAATAAAAAAATAAAATAAAATGACAACTTAAAACTGATACCCACTCCCTACTGTGTTCAAAACAGCAATAACCAAATCTATGTCACTAAAATTGGAAATGGGAAATTTTCCCATAATTCTTAGTGCTGCTTGATCAGGCTTCTCAGGGAGTCACCTCCGCTACTGTGTTTGTCAAAACTCTGCAAAGTAAAATTACAAAGGACTTAGCATCAAATTACAATAATTGCCAATATGAAGACCTCAGCTGGCAGGGCACAGGGTATGTGATATTACATGGAGAGCCCTGTACTACATACCTTTGCTTGTCACTTTTAACTGTGTTTTGAAGTAAATTAATAAAAGCAGCAGAAATTGTCATAGGTGTAGCTATTCCTTTTGACCCCTGCAGAGTAATTTTGGGCTTCAAGGTAAGGCCTCAGTTGAAGAACAATAACTTCAAGATTTCCTTCATAACATAGCAGTAACAAATGCCCAAAAAATTATTTTGCAAAAATGGAGCGATAGTATGCCACCATCCTATAAAGAATGGATACTTTAAATGATGAAAATATTAAGGCTTGAGAAAATGTATTATGCTATGGAATATGCTATGGACCAGACTATAAAATGTGGAACCCATTTATTTTTTTATTTTATTTTATTTAAACAGCAGTTTGGAAAACCTTTGAGCCATAGGCTCATTTACAAAGGTACCTTGTCACAGTAAGACAAACCAAAATACACAGTATAGCAGTACAACACATAAGTATAACAGTAAATTAAGACATAGATACAAACAAGCTGGTACAGGTAGAATGGATGCAAACAATACCAGAGTTATGTTGTCCTTAGCAGCTTAGTAATAAGCTTTGTCATAAGTATTGAGTACGGCTTTGACTAGTGGCAGTTACAGCTTTGTCATAAGTATTGAGTACGGCTTTGACTAGTGGCAGTTACAGCATCGGGTGTTAATAAGGTGGTTACGTAAGGAAGTTTTGATACAAAGGATGGGGTAGAGATTATCTGTGTCTTCACCCTTATACTCATAGAAGCAAACTTAATGGAAGGCCATTCCATGCATCCACCACCCTCTCCATGAAAAAATACTTCCTCACGTTGCCCCTGAGCCGTCCCCCCTGTTATCTTCAAATTGTGCCCCCTTGTTCTTGCACATCTCTTTTTCTGAAATATGCTACCCTCTTGGACTTTGTTGATTCCCTTGAGGTACTTGAAAGTTTCTATCATGTCCCCCCTCTCCCTCCTTTCCTTGAGGGTATACATATTAAGCTCCTTTAGCCTCTCTTTGTATGGCTTCTGGTGCAGACCCTGCACCATTTTAGTTGCCCTCCTCTGGACTGCCTCCATCCTGTCTATGTCCTTGTGGAGATGGGGTCTCCAGAACTACATGTAGTACTCCAGATGGGGTCTCCAGAGGGATATCAACTTCCTGCTTTCTACTGGTGATGCCTCTCCCTATGTATCCCAGTACCCCCCCAGCCCTACTTACTGCCTTCTAACATTGCTTGCCTACCTTCAGGTTGTCTGATATGACTACCTCCAGGTCCCATACCAGGATTGGACTCGTACCTAAAGTGCTGGCACCCAAGTGCAGTATTAAGGGGGTGCTGTACTGCTGGGGTGTACCATCCTTTGGATGAGATGTTAAACTGAGGTCCCTTCTACCTATCCTGGTGCTGTCCTGGTGGGTGTCCAGGTGGAAGTAAAAGAACCCAAGGCACTCTTCGCAAAGAGTAGGGGACATTCCAGGTGTCCTGGCCAATATTCCCCTTCCCATAAAACTGGTTCATACAATTGTCCAGGCTGTGTGTGGGTGCTGATATGTGATATGGCTGCCACTACACATTCAGTCACTTCACTACCAGTCTAGCATTGCTTGCAAAGTGCTTTGGATACATTGTGTGTGGAAAGCACTATATAAATGCTGATTCGTCTTCTTCTTTTGTTGTTGTCAGAACCCCCCACTGCGTACTCTTCCCCTGGGTTTTGTTTCCCAGGTGCATTACTTTGCACTTCTTAGTATTGAATCTAAGCTGCCATAATTTTGACCATTCCTCCAACCTTGCCATGTCCTTTCTCATCCTTTCCACCCCCTCTTGTGTATCAACCCTGTTGCAGATCTTTGTGTCATCTGCAAAGAGGCATACATTTCCTTCCAGTCCCTCTGCAATGTCACCTATAAAGACATTAAAGAGGACCGGTTCCAGTACTCAACCCTGCAGTACCCTGCTAGTAACCCCCCTTTTCTGCATCCTGTTGTCCAGCCAATTTTTTACCCAGGCTACCACCCTGGGACACATTCACAGGCTGGCTAACTTGTTTATTAATCTTTTGTGTGGGACTGTGTCAAATGCTTTGCTAAAGTCTAGGTAGGCCATGTCCACAGCCCCTCCCTGGTCTACTACTTTGGCCACCCAGTCAAAGAAATCTATTAGATTCATCTGACATGTACTTCCCACTGTGAATCCATGCTGCCTTGGGTCCTGTTCCCCTCTGGCCTCTAGGTACTCAACAATTCTTTCTTTCAGAAGCGATTCGATCATGTTCCCTACCACTGAGGTCAAACTAACTGGTCTGTAGTTTCCTGCCTTGTTCCCACTTTTGTAAAGGGGAATCATGTCCACGTTCCACCAGTCTTCAGGTACCACACCATCCTCCCATGATTTGTTAAAAAGGGTAGTCAGTAGTGCCACTAGTTCTCCCCTTAGTTCTTTTAGAATTCTGGGGTGAATCCCATCAGGCCCCATTGCTTTGTCCCAATTCAGTTTTAGGAGTTCTTTCAGGACCTTTTCTTCTGTGAATGTACGGGTATTGGCCCCCCTATCCAGAGTGCTTCTATTGTTTGGTTTATGCACCTCCCCCTTCTCTTCTTTTGTGAATACTAAGCAGAAGTATTTATTCAGTATCTCTGCTTTTTCACTGTCACTCTATGTCCACCCTTCTACTTTATTAAGCCTCACTGTCCCTCCCTTGGTCTTTCTTCGCTCCCTAATGCACCTATAAAAGGTTTTATCCCCCTTTTTAACTGAGCTGGCTATCTTTTCCTCAGTCTGGGCCTTTGCTATTCTCACTGCATTTCCCACTTCCTTCTGCTTTAACTGGTACAGTTCTCTGTCATGCTCCTTCTGTGGTCCTTATACTTTGTGAATGCTATCTTTTACTCCCTAACCTTCCCTGACACCTCTTTTGAGAACAATAGTGTTTTCTTCCCTTCGTTTAGTTTTGTTTATTTGCTTCATACAAAGGCTTGTTGCCTCTATGTTGGAAGTTTTGATTTTTCCCTATTGTTGCTCTACCCCTCCTTCTTGCCCCTTTGCTAGTGCTTTTCTGAGGTACTGTCCCATTTTGCCAAAGTCATCCCTCCTAAAATCCAATACCCTCGATTTTGTATGGCTTGACTCTATGGCTGTATTTATTGTGAACCACGCTGTTTGGTGGTTGCTTGTTCACAGATGGCTACCCATTTCTAAATCTAAGATCCTCTCTCCATCCCCGTTTGAGAGTACCAGGTCAAAGATTGCTCCCTCCCGAGTGGGTTCCAACACTATCTAGCTGTCAGAGGCGTGCCCCCTGTAAGGCATCGATAATGAAACTGCTCTTGGATGTGGCTGCAGCAAAGGTGTTCCAGTTAACATCTGACATATTCACGTCCCCCATCGACAATGTTTCCATTTTTCCACCATTCTAAGAATGCCTTCTATCATTTCCTTGTCCATTTCCTTCCCCTGAGATGGGGGTCTGTATACAACTCCCATGCAGATTTTGGTGCCATTTCCTGTCTCCAGGGTAACCCACAAAGCCTCCTTTCCTTCCTGTTTATCCTTTAGTTTCATTGCTTTGATCCCTTCCCTTATGTAGAGAACTCCTCCTCCTCCTCTTTTACCCTCTCTGTCCCTCCTGTAGAATGTGTACCCTGGTATGTTGACATCCCAGTCATGGTTCTCTGTGTACCATGTTTCTGTGACTGCCACAATATCTAGGTGTCCCTCTTCTATCAAGGCTACTAGTTCAGAGAGCTTGTTACCCAGACTATGGGCATTGGTACTCATCGCCTCCATTTTCTGATGACCTTAACCCCTTTTAGCTCCATCCCTGTCCTTACTACTTTTGCCTTTTTCTCCATTTACCCCTGTCCTGCTCCTTATCAACTTCTATAGCTTGCTGTTTACCTCACTAAATACCCTGTTTTGTGTGTGGGGGGGCTGGGATTGCCCTGCTCCTTTTCAATGCCTCACTTCTTGGCTAGTTTAAATGCTTGACAATGAAGCATTTGAACCTATCACCTAGGATTCTGGTTCCTCTCCTGGACAGATGCAGACCATCTCGCCAGTATAGGCCTATATCCTTCCAGGTGGACCCCCAGTCCCCAATGAAGCCAAAACCCTGAGCTCTGCACCAGTTTTTCAATCATTCATTGAATCCAATGGTGTGGAGTACCTTAGCCTCACCCATGCCATAGACAGGCAGCACCTCTGAGAAGGCTACCATGTGTACTACTTGTCAAACACCCCTCCCCAACTCCACAAACTCCTCCTGCACTGGGCTGATCCTATTCCCAGCCAGGTCATTTATCCCTAGGTGGACACTGACATTCAGCTCCATCTCCCATGCTGCTGCTTCCGCAATCCTGAGGATTCGCTTCCTGTCTTTCCTAGCCATGGCTCCAGGCAGGCACCTCACCTCCCTCCCCCCTTCCTCCCTCCCCCAGTTCTATCCCCCTAATGACTGAATCTCCCACAAGGAGTTGTTTCCTTCCCCTGTAGGGTCCCATGCCACCCTCCTATGGGTCTCCTTTGTGGAGGTTCTCAGCATCCTCCTTGGTCTCCTCTGTGGGTGCCCCCACAGAGGAACCATGCCCTGCCAGAACAGCATATGAATTTTGGAGAGGTACAACTGGAGGGATGCTCCTCTGTTCCACCACCCTTACCCTCCCTGAGCCCACCGTGGTCCAACTGCTCCTCTTTCTTGGCAACCTATGAAGCAGTGGCCCTGGTGGTTCCTGGGTGGGGAGGAGGTTTCCTGAATCCTCATCAGGTCAGCCTGGAGACGGGCAACCTCCTCCCTCAAACCAGAGAGGAGCCTGCAAATATGGCATCACCTCACTGCCAATCCAGTACAAAAAAAATGAAAAAGAAAAAAATGCCTTTTCTTGTCAGTCATTCCCAGATATATCTAGATATCATGGGGCATATTTCTGGCTACCACTGTAAGTCAAGACTGTGACCCTTCTTGTAGATCTCCATCATGGCTTCATTCAGCATATGCTGGTCTTTGGTGCCATACAATTTTCTTTTGTTGCACTTTTGTCATACTTCTATAAGGTTGCTGGAACAATGTAACTGTATACTCTGCCTGCATCAAAGTCAGTGTAAGGTGTGTTAGTTTATAGGTTGTAGGTGAGTGCATTATTGAGTGGCAGTTCTTGGAGACATTAGCGGGGTCTGATTTGTCAGGGAGGAATGTGTTTCCTGTTAGTCAGGGTGGTGTTATGTTACTGCAGAATGTAGTAGTCAGACTCCTTATATGCTCTAGGATACCAGATCATAGGGCACATTCGCTGTATGAGCAGAACTGGTTGCAATTAAATGGCGAGTGGACTTCAAAGTTTTGAAGTTGACTTGATGTTCAACTTTGATTGATTTTAAACATGTTTTGCCAGATCAGCACACAGAGGGCATGGCTCATTTCCAGTTGTGACCTGGGGTGAGGGAAGGAACTGGACAGTAAGGAATCTTACAGTGTTCATACATTACACATTCCAACAAAATCTGGTCAGATCCACCACGGCTGCATAATGAAGTTAGTGAGGTTGTATGGAACTGTTAAGGAGACATGGAGAAACAACACAATGATTTTTATTTATTTATTTCATCATTCGGACATAACCTTTGAGCAAACTGCTCTTTTTCAAAGGTTCCACGTCTTGACAGGAGGACAACACAGAAAGGTAGTTACAGAGTATGGGTGCACAAGTACAGACACAAAAAACACAAGAAATAACAGCAATTGGTCTGACTATTTACAATTGTAAGCTATCTTATATAGAGATACAGCATATTGTAGTTAGTACAGCCCAAGGTACATGGTGAGTGCTATGGGTTTAAAAAACTAATTTAGCAGGAGGTAAAGCAGCCAGGGAAGGCATTGTCATTATTTCATATAAAGTCATGGGGGGAGACCATCAACACAATGAGTTTTAACTAGTAAGATTTGTTTTATTTTGCATTCTACGGAAGGCAGACACATTATTAGGAAAAGATATGGAGGTGTAGATTTCAATGGAAGGAATGGTAGGCAATATAGGATTGACAGGTACAATAGGTGGCAGTACATGAAAAAGTAATGGCTAGCATATGTTCAGTCTTGGGATTATTTACACAGTTTTATAGAGAAAAACAGGGGGTTGTCCATGCGGTGATGTAAGTTATATTTAAGTAATGTGTTGATGTCAGGCAGTCAGGTGTAATGATGAACTTCGTTAGGAGAGAAAATGTGATAGCAACTTTTATAAGGGGTTGCTGTTGATAAGGTTAATGTAGTTATGCCTGTGATAATGGGAATATCAGGACAGTATGAGGTCTATACAGGAGTGGAGTACAAATATGCACTGTATCATAAGTATGTGTTCAGAGTGCAGGCAAATGCAATATTTATTTTTTTATTATTTTATTTATGCAGTTTTATTTTACATATAGAGTAGGTAAAAATAGGGATAGATGTAATTGATAAAAATATAGATAATTACATAGATAGACAGACAGACAGAGGGAGAAGTTATAGTCATGACAGTCTTTGGAGAGGCAACTTCCCCTAGAGTCACAGTCATGTTCACTAATTTGGGTTGAAAAACTTTTCAAGCAGCACTATTTTGCTGACAGTAATCACCTATGGGTTTAAGCATGTATTGGAATGTCTTAAAACAGTTATAGTACAGGAAAAACAATGAAAGCAATTGTGTTATAGTTTAGCACTGAAACATACATGTAACATACATGTTGCCACCTTGCTCCAATGATCACCCTCCCCCAAGCAGATTGCCAGTCTTAAAGAGTATCTGATGCCTTCAGGATAAGTGAAAGAAAACATAATATTTAGGCACAGTTCAGTTTATATTTCACATTAGTTCTGTATTTTCCCCCCATTATTTTTTACTGAGGCCATTTGCATGAAAAGAGGACCTCTGCTCCTGAAGAGTTCATATATTTCTGGTGCTTTCTCCCTACCTGAGGTCATAATGCATGGCTTGTGACATCACAGTTACTCCCATGACAGCAGACTGTGATGTCACAACATAGCATTATGACTTGAAGTAGGGAGTAAGCTATAGAGGCAGATGAACTCTAACATAAAGATCATATATTCATCTAAATTCCCTCTGTAATAAAAGATAGGTAGGAGAAATTTATAGACTATATTTAAAATGTAAACTGAGTTGTACCAAGTTATTAGGCTTTTCAAAGTTTTCACTGTGGCATCAGCAGCTCTGATTATAAAGAGGAGAGCTGAAAAAATGTGTCTCAAAGTAAGTGCAGAATAATTTTTCTTAAATCTGTTTCAAGATATTAGGCCTTTTCTCTTTTTTTTTTAATTTAATGATAAGAAGAAGTAGGACCTTTCTTCTGACTGGAATGATGTAAATGATGACAGTCAGTGGTTTGGGATATGCTAAGTGTCCCCAGGAGCAAGGTGTGCCCTTTGCTGGCTAGAGAGTAGGCAGTTATAAAAAAAAAAAAGAAACAAAAAAGAAAAAACACATAGATCAGTCATTCTACCAACGAGACGTGCAGAGATACAACAATTGGGGTGCAAGAGTTGTTTGGGACTACAGCTTCCATTATTGAAATGGAAACAATTTCTTGTTGATCTTGTCTCCTGTTCTAGACTGAAAAAAACATATTTTAAATTTTATTTATTTATTTAGTTTTTGTTGACCGGGTAAGTGCACTAGACAAATCCTGCCTATTTTCAGGCATGACCCGGGGAAGGGGGATACAGATGAATGCCAACTGACCTTGAACCAGATTAAGCTGTTGCCTGTTTTAAGTGTGTATAATGGACAGTTTTGCCATTTAGGAGCCAAAGAATGAATGTGTAACAGATGACATTTTGGTTACCTAGCAATTGTATGCCAAAGCAATGTAGGCATGTAATTAAGAACTGGATCAATGGAAGGCCATTGCCAGGTCATTATACACATTGGCAGAACTTAAGTTGTAGCTAACAAATTGCTGCACAATAGTTTGAGGATGCGTAAAGTGCAAAACATCAGTTGGGAATTTTAACAGCTGGACGATGAGCTGGTGTCTTAAACAAATATGTAAGAATTCTGCATGGATGTTATTTTTTGTAGCTGCTCTTTATCATCTTGTATTGAGGCACCTTTATTTTCAATAAAGAGCTGTCTTAGCACTAGTATCACATGATGTGCCAATGTTAATCACTGAGCCCACATAAATGGAAAATGAAGGAGGTCTGCATACTCCATTGAAATGAGATGTGTGATGTCCCATTGTGTGTCATAGCAGCATTTCTAATTTTGAACTTGGCACCAAAACAAGGAGTTCTCTATTTCTTTAACAACAAAAAATTAAAATTTGCAAGATATATAGTATGTATAAAGTGTAACAATGTTCACGATTTCCTTTAACAAAATTTGTTACTGTCCTAGCTTCTGAAGTAAGGTTTACACAAAGTACAGTTTGAAACAATACAAGCTCCCTGTCACAGTGGTGCCAAGTTCTGGATGAGAAAGTTTTCTATGACATACAATATTCAAAATAACCTTTAGTATTGCTGATTAAATTTTCCAAATCCTAATAGGTACAGCACGGGGGGGGGGCAGCGGTTGTTACTGATTGCAGCTTCAAGTTTGGAAATGGAATACATTTTTAGATGATTTTCCCTCATGTTCGTGCATGAAAAGAAAATGTTTCACATGTCTGTTTTATGTATGTATAATGAACTGCTTTGCCATTTTAGGAGCCATAGAAAGCATGCGTAACAGGTGACATTATGGTAACCTAGCAATGGTGCACCAAAGCACTGTAGGCGTGTCATTATGAACTGGATCAATGGAAGAGTCTTGCCAGGTTACTATACACATTCGCAGAGCTTAAATTACAGCTAACCAATTGCTGAGCAGTACTGTGGGGATGGGCAAAGCATAAAAGGTCAGTTGGGACTGAATAGCTGAATGCTGAGCTATTGTCCTGAACAAATACCCGGGACTTCTAAATGGATTTTTTTTCTAGCTGCTTTCTATCCTCTTGTGTTGAGACATAGAGAATACTAGATGGGCATCTATGCACAACCAGTGTGTTCTGCCACAGAGGGGATCTGATTCCCTCTGACCTTGACAGCGAAGCTCAAGAGGTCCATGGGAATCAGAATCCTGAGGTGACAGAACACACAGGTTGTGCATAAAGTTGCTCATCCTGTGTTTTTTATAGTGTATAGAAGCATTATGTGAAATATGCGCATTGTGGTTTTTTTTCTCTTTTTCATAATGAAACTGACTTGAAAAGTCTCTAGAGGTTCTAGAATATTGTCACCACAGAATTAAATAGAGGAAAGCAACAATGTGACAGCATTCCAAGTGGTTCTGCTACAGTAGTGACATCACTACTGCAGCAGAACAACATAATGACATCACGATTGCAGCAGAACAAGCATATTCCAGGCATAGAATTTTAAAATAATAACTGGTGACCCCAGATATCAACCTGTTTTTGAGACTTGTAAAAAGTCATATCAATCTGCGAGTTGATATGGCTTTCACTGTCTTGTGCCAGGTTGTGTGTACCACGCTAAGGTACTTACTGACTCGGAAAATTGAACCGTTCACAGTTTTTTTTTTTAAACTTTAAACAATAAAGAAGCCATTGAACCTTCACCTTGTTGTCATAACAGCCAGCATGCCATTAAGCCCATACAGAGATCGAATCAGCAACGCAGAAAGCATGTAATGCTGACTCTGAGCTTTGTTTACTCAGCACCAGTTATTATAAAAAATTACCCATATGTAGGTGTGTGATCTGCAGTTTTTTTATACACCCTCAGTGTGTGACAATATATAAACCTCTCAAGCTTCACTCTCGAGGTTTCTATATTATCACACACCTTGGGTGTGTAAATAAAACTGCATATCACACACCTACATATGCATTATTCTCTATTTAATCACCATGATCTTGTTGACCTCCCAGAACTTATCACACTACTTCATTTTATTCTGATCTATTGAGCAGAGATATTTATGTATGCTGTCAATGTATGAAGTTTTTCCATAACATCATCCCAATGCTACAAATATTACTATGTGATATCAGGTTGACATTTTAAGACAGCCAGTTTAATTAAACACAAATAATTGTTTCAGAGGGAATCCTAACACAAAAATGCCAAGGTAATTGTCAGCTGAGCTGGCTAACAGAGTATTTACATATCTTTGAAGTCAAGCAGGATTCACTTAACAAGGAACTGTAAAATAAATATTATACTGGGAGTCAAGATAAGATGACGTGGCAATGTAATGTTACTTGATACAACATTTTAGCTTATGTTTCAGTTAAAAACTGTATGTCTCACAAATCTTTACTATGACTACATTACTTTGCAAAGCAGACAATATGAAAATGCTACATATTAAAGGCAACATCAATGCACAGCTCATCTGGTTTAGCATGACACTGCTTTTCAAAACCCTTTGATTACAGCTTCATGTGTTTTTGATATCTTTATCAAACAGTATGTTTTAAGGACAATTGAAAACACAGTGTTAATCACATTTCCTGAAAAACAAGTATGCCTTAAGGCCAGTTCAGCAGACACTAGTAGAGGTGAAGTTAAACGTTTTTAAAGGTACAACTCTTAGACTGTTAGTCTGTAAGATAAATTAATTGAAAGTATTCACAAGATGTATGTATCTCATTCTTTTAACAGAACAATAGATCTAAAGTGAGCACTGTCCTGTCCATGTCATGTCACCAAACAGCATCCTATTATTTCCAGCTCAGCGTATCCCAGTTATCACAATTCCGGTTATTGAGTACAACATTAAGCTAAGTTGCTGATTGCAGCTGCATATCTTAAAATGACTACGTGCCCCAAACGTGGACATTTACCAAACAGCATAATGCTGACAAGTACACTCCTCACATATCAAATGCATATTTGGATGCATGACTAAGCAATACATTTTCACAAGTTAGTACAGTACGTCACAGTACATCACTGTAACCAAACTAGATAATTTCCTAACAGCACTGCACTCTGAAACAACTAAGAATTATTTAAGGCACAATCTCCTCATATGTCACTGTACTGTGTATATAAAAACTGTGAGCATATTAGCCACCCTGACCTTAGTGACCTTCCATGGCTCATCATACTACTACATTTTATTCTGCTATATGGAGCCAATATATTTATGTATAGTATGGACATCCATTGGTTCTACACATATTTGAAAGTTTTCATGATTGAAAAATAATTACCTGATATTTATTGTGACTTTCCAGCTATACAGGATCTCAAATAACTATTTCTAAATCATGATCACTTTCAAATATGTTCAGAACCAAAGGGTATCCCTACAATATATAAATATCTGATAGATGAGAAGGCAATGCAGTAGCCATATAAATCATGGAAGGTCACCAAGATTATGGCAGTTGATATGCTCACAGTTTTCATTATGGCTAAATATGTGATAAAATTGCAATCAGAATTCAATATTTACAACAATGACAAGAGCAATTGTGCTTAAAACAATGGGGGATCAAGTTTAAAACATTACTTTTCTGCCCATCATTCTTGTTGGAAAAGGCTGATTATTTATATGTATTTATATATATTTTGCAAAAAACTGCATTACAGCACCAGTTAGGAGTCAACTCAATGCTGCAAAAGTAGTAGTGGCATTAGAGTTTCCATCCCTAGCTCCCCAACCCCACCCGCCAAGCAGCAGAAGGACATGATCACACAAGTGGCCAAAGACAACCATCATCAGGTAAGGCAAACATCACACAGCTGTTTCCAGATGACACAAATTCAGTAGCACTGATGAGCAATCTTCATGGATTTGTACCTGCAGCATGCAGACTACAACATATGAAAGTGGTGGATGCATGGAACAGCTTTTCTGAGGAGGTTGTGGGGTCTAAAACTGTGGGAGAATTTAAGAATGCACGAGACAGACATACAGCAATTCTAGTGGGGGGGTGGGAAGAAATATTTTATTTTTTTATTTATTTATTTGTGTCTAGGATTACAAAGTACCTTTGAGCCAAGGCTCTTTTACAGAGGTTCCACGTCATGCTGGTTACAGGGTAACAGACACTAAAATATAAAACAGTTACAGGGACATGGTTTTACACAGTAACTTTGCTTGACAAAATCAGACTGAGCAATGAGTAACTCAAGAAACAACAGGAGGAAGAGGGCAAGAAGGGGAGAGGGCTGAGGGTAGAGGAAGGCATAGGAGTAGAGGGTCAGGGTGAGGTAGCCAAGGGGCCTTGTCAGGACAGACACAGGGCAAGTGCATTAGAAGTTGCATTGGACAGGTAAGTGCAAGAAGAGAGGGCAGAAACTGACATCTATAAGGTCAGAAGCAGCGTAGGGAATGAAGATGTTATGGGGTGCAAGCACAGGTGGAGGTGCCAGTTATGGACTGGCGGAGCTTTTTTTTGAACACTTCAAGCATTACTGTGGATGTGGTGTCACTAGAGACCTCATTCAGCCAACTCGGAGCCCTGTATGCAAATGACCTTTGGCCTTGGGACATGCGGCTGCAGGGGATTTGAAGGATTTGGGGCTTAGAGCTCCTGGTGTTGCAGTTGGTGATTTTGGGTTTGAGGAGGGCGCTGACTCCTGGTGGTGCCTTTCCCATCATGATTTTCTTAGCAGTGATGCAGGTTTGGTATTTGATTCGGTTGTTCAGTTGCAGTCAGCCTGTTTTGGAGTAGATGCCGCAGGTGTGGGTGAGATGGTGGGAACCAGTAACAAGTCATCAGGCTTGATTGAGGGAAGTCAAAACATGCCTGAGAGATGAGGTTGTGGCAGATCCATAGATAATGAGACCGTAGTCAATGATGCTGATGATGGAGTTCTGGACAGCTATGGACAGAGCTTCTGGGGTTAGATGTTTCCTATGTCAGAATAGTAGGCCCATCCTGGTGTTGGCTATTTTTGCCACATTATTGATGTGTGGGACATGGGAGAGATTACTGTTGAGGGTGAGGCCGAGGTATTTGAAGTTGTTCGAGGGTGATTCCTTGCTTGTTTTAATGGAAATCTGATATTGTTTGCATTTGTTTTGGGAGCTGCAGAAGATCATGGTCTTTGTTTTTTTCTGGTTAAGGATAAGTCTGTGTTTTGTGAACCAGTTTGCAACTGCAGAGAAGGCCTGTTGGAGGTTACCTTGTAGATGGACTGGATCATGGTGGGATGCTAGGATGACAGCATCATCCACATAGAGTAGGATCTGTTCAGGGCAGGATTCTGGCAGTGAGTTCAGAAAAAGGCTGAAAAGGAGGGGGCCCAAGATTGAGCCCTGTGGGACACCGGACTGGACTGGTCTTTGGTCTGAGAATGTGCCAGCAGTTCTCACTCTTTGGAAGCAGTTGTCTAAGTAGCTTTTGAACTAGTTCACTGAGTTAGGTGAGAGCCCTGCTAGTTGAAGCTGGGCAAGTAGGAGATTGTGGTTGATGGTATCAAAGGCTTTAGTTCAGTCGATGAAGATGGACCCAGCAAGATGACTGTTATCGAGTGAGTAATGGAGTGCACCAGTGAATTCAAGTAGCGCCGTGGAGGTGTTATGACCTTTTCTAAAGCCATGCTGCTCCTTGCACAGGATGTTGTGATTGTCTATGAAGTAAGTGAGCTGGTCTGACACAATCCGTTCTAGGGCTTTGGAGAGTGGAGGCAGGATGGAAATTGGACGGTAATTCTCAGTAGCTGTTTTGTCACCACTTTTATGAATTGGGGTTACTCTGGCAGATTTCCAAAAGTCAGGAAACTGGCTGAGGCTGAGGGAGAGGTTGAAAATCATGTTCAGTGGTCAGAGTACTTCTTCAAGTGTGAGTAATAGCAGTTTGAGGTCGAGAGAGTCACTGCTGGCTCTGGAGTGGCAAATGACTTTGGTAATGTAGCTGCGGACTTGATGCATTTTTACTGCTTTAAAGTAGAAGGGAAGGTGACTGGCGGTGGCTGGGGGGGCAAGGAGAACCACTTCATTGAAAAAACCATGTGGGAGTACAGTACTAAGGTCCCTGAAGGTGTCATTGAATGTATCAGCAATGCGTTTCTGGTCAAGTGCAGTTTCACCATTTATGCTGAGTACTGACGGAGGTGATTTAGATTGCTTCCCAGTGACTTCTTTAATGTTATTCCAGAAGTCCCTACCATTGCCCCATAAGTTAGTGAGAGCATTATGGAAATAGGTGGTCTTCGTATCCCGGATATATGCAGTCATTTCATGCATGTTTATACTTAGCAAAATCAACTTGTCTCCCGGTGTTGCTGGCAATCTCCCAAAGGTGGTCTCGAGCTTTTAGTTATCTAAGTAGGTCTCCAGTGAGCCAGGGGTTACATAGGGCTTTGGCCTTGCGTTTCTTGAGGGATGCAAATATGTTGCATGCTTGGTTGAAGATCCTGATGAAGTGTTCCAGTGCTGTGTTCACATTGGTTGCAGTGAGAATTGGGGACCTATCCTGTTGATGAAGGAAGGTTTTGAGATGAGGTAGCTTGCCTCTAGGTAGAACTCAGCTAGTAATGGTTTTGGGGGGAGCTTGAAGAATTTATTGGACCAGTAACAGATGATGGGGGAGTGGTCACTAAGTGTGTCAGGGAGGACAGTGGTTATTTGTGATCCTGGTGGGATGGCTTGTTTGGATTCAATCCAGAAGGGTGCTGGTACCCATTTTATAGTTTGTCCTGGTTGGGGAGCTAACCATCTGAGAAAGGGTTGCTGCCGCTATCAAGTCTCTGTATGCCCCTTCCTCTGCAGCAGGCCAGTTAATATTAAAGTCACCAAGAAGGATGGTTTCTGAGTCAGTTAAGAGAGATTTGGTAAACTCCAGGACTGTGTTAAGCCCATTACCTTGCTCTCTTGGTGGAATGTAGACTGTGACAACTGTGATGGCTTTATTGTGTGCACCAAGGAGGATCTTGACAGGAAGAATCTGTGCATTGGGGGTTTGGGGGGTTAAGTTGATGAGTTGCCCCGGGATCGTGTCCTTAAGGTACAGGATGCAGCCACCACCTCTTTTTGATGTTCGATCACGCCGATAGACACTATATCCAGGGAGGGTGATAGCATGGTCGGGAACTGAAGGTGAGAGCCAGGTTCCTACGACTGCTAGTATGTCTGGGTTATGCTGGCAGGCAAAAGTCTGAAGGGCATTAATTTTGTGAAGAAGACTGCATATGTTAAGTGAGATTATTGAGAGGGATCCTGGTTGATTGGTCTGAGTTGCTCTTATTGTAGGGGCTGGTCCGGGATTGGGATGAATGTTTCCCAACAATAGCAGGAGAAGAAGTATACGTTTTAGAGTACTGGTGTGAGATACCCATGACTGGCACCTATTTTTTTGGGCCAGAGAACTCTGAGATTCACCAGGGCAAGTAAACAGGTGGAGCCATGAGTAAAGCATGGCAGTAGCAGAGGTGGACAGGGGGAGTACCCAATGGCCATTTGGGGGAGAGGGCCATTTTGTAGTGATTGGAGATGCCCAAGGCAGGTACATGAGATCGAGAGGGAGGATACCATGGAGGTAGTGAGAGAGTGTGAGTTGGTAGATGGTTGGGACAGTGGGGAAGCATGAGTGGGGGGGATGTAGGAGCAGGAAGAGGGCAAATAAGGTGAGGAGAAAGGGGTACAGAGTACTGGTGTCATACATGATTCAATGTGAATGGGGGAGAGTGGGCACAGGGTGCTGGGTAGGTGGGAAGCAGCTAGTGAAAGTGGCAGGAGGTAGGCAATGAGGTGGAGGCTTGGGGGGCAGGGGGAACTAAGTAAGCAGGTGGCTGAGGGAGAACGGGAAGAGGGTGGGGCAGTGAGGAGACAAGGGCAGTAGTAAAAGAGGAGGATGTAGCAGAGAGGTAGTGGGGGCATTAAAGAGTGTAACAAGACAGGAAGACAGGAGGTAGCATCTCTAGAATAGAGTTCAGGAGTGAAAGGGTGCATGGGAGCTACGGAATGCCAGGGGGGTTGGCCAGTCATGGAGTGATGGAGTGACTGGCAGTAGGAGATATAAGGAGGGTGTCAAGCACAGAAAGGAGGCAGGGGCAGTGTGGGGACTGAGTTGATTAGTAAAGGGGGAGGATGAGCAGGGAGGAGGGAGAGTGGGCAGTAAAGAGAGGATGTACAGGAGAGAGAGTATCCTATAGGAAATGAAAGGGTAGTTCCCTAGGCAGAAGTGGGCAGAACTAAGGCCTATTTAATTAAGGTAGGAGGTGGGCAAAACTTTTCTTCTGAAACCCACTGAAGTCTATGGGCACAGAGCCCAGCAGAACAGTTTGAATCGGTCAAGACTGCAGGGCCAATTAGTGGCCACGGGAGCACAACAGTTCAACAGGAGATGGAAGCAACAGGCAGTGGCCAATAGGAGCCTTTCAGCACTTCCCAGTTCAGCCTGGGAGCTTACTAGCAAGAGGAGGGTTCCTTGGCGGTGAGCAGTGGTGGTGTGGATGGCTGGCCCAGGTAGCCCCGGCTGCTCAGATGTTTCACTGTGCACATATTGACACCAACTTGCCCATTTCCCTACCTACTGGATAAGCTGCAGATCCTAGTTAACCAATAGCATATTCTTTGGGGGTGGCAGCTGCCTGTTCTCCCTCAGCCACCTGCTTACTTAGTTCCCCCTGCCCCCCCAAGCCTCCATCTCATTGCCTACCTCCTGCCACTTTCACTAGCTGCTTCCCACCTACCCATCAGGGGCTGAGAGATCTGAGGGAAGGAATAGAGCAACAGAGTGTGAGTCACAGTAATAACAAAGGGTGACCCTGGAGAGTAAATCAGGGGCGTGTGCAGTGGAGAGACAAAGGGGAATTTGGCAGAGGGGGGGGGGAGGCTGCCACAGACAAGAGAAATAAGGTTGAACTGGCACCAGGGGGAGGACAGAGGGGAGATTTAGTAGAATATGAAAGTATATTAGAAAGTAATAATATGAAAGTATAGAAAGAATATGCTGTTGGTTAACTAGGATCTGCAGCTTATCCAGTAGGTAGGGAAATGAGCAAGGTGGTGTCAATATGTACACAGTGGAACAGAGGAGAGGGAGGGTGGATATGATAGAGAACTTTAAATACTTCAGTGGGTGTATAAGATATAGGAGGGAAGTATTGTTCAGAAGAAAAAATCCTCAAGAACAAGAAACCTGCTATGAAGTGATAGGATGATAGACTCAGGAGAGATGTAAGGAAGCATTTCTTTACAGAAAGAGTGGTGGATTCCTGGAACAGCCTTCCATTGGTGAGACATAAAAAATGCATTGGATAAGTGCAAAGGAATAACAGTCAAAAGGAAGAGGGAGTGAAAAGGGGATGTAGATCAGGTATGGTCTGTGATAACAGTGTTACAGGGAGAAATGCAGATTGGTAGGGCCAAGCAGTCCGTATCTGCTGTCAAATTCTATGAATCAATCAAAATCTTTATTTAACCAGGCAAACATCATTGAACAAAGCTCATTTATGAGATGGATCTGGACAGGTTACAAGAACAACACACAGCACATTGAACACAATAAAATCACACACTATTTAAATAACTAACTAACTAACATAGTCAGGGCTAAATATAATACACAGGGTAATGACAGTGGTAGTGCATGAGTACTATGTGCCCACATGAGCAGCTAAATACAGGTTATAGCCAAGATTGGACACTATGATGTGGTGAAGGCGGAAGAACGAACCCAAGTGAGAGGGGCACCAAGGGAAGTTAGGAAGTTGATAAGAAAAGGAAGGGAGTTGTGAAGCATAAAGAGGGAGGGGGAGGGTGGCAGGGGAACCCATAAGTGTCATAGCAGCAAATAATGATACCCGGCCATGGGTAAGGACAGATGTGCTCTGTTTGTATGTTAGTGAACTATTGAGCTCACCTGGTGAAGATGCTGACTTGTAGCTTGTTTTATGTTTTGTTTAGCCATTTTATTTTCACTATTTAATGAATGTTTTACTGACCTGATTTAACCCACGTGAAGAAAAGAATGCAGAAATAAAACAGACACCGGCACATATCTTCTCAGAGTACTGCTAGTGTAGCACTACTGTTGATTTGTTTGGTAATTTCAGACACACTGTAGCACAGGCGAACTCAGGACAAATGCACATAGCAGATAATATGTGCATGTTGTGACTATGAAGGGATTCCTGTTCTTTTTTTACTTTTTAATTGTTGCTATTTTGTGCCCTGGGCATCACTATTCTGGATCAGCATGTTCATTTCCAGTATTAGGGGATTTTCAGCTGTGACACAGTAAATATAAAATACATAAAACTAACAGTCAAAAGAAATCACTCAGAAAACAGCATGCCTCCTTTGAATCGTGCCCCTACCATCTCCCAACTCAGCCACAGCAGTACTGTTCTGAGATAAAAGACCTTTGAGTATGAGTAGTGGTCTATGGGGAGCTCTCGAACCCTAGAGAGGTTGGTAGTGGGGTACCGCAGGGCTCGGTCATGGGTCCAATCCTGTTTAATGCATACATATCGGACATCAGGGAGGGTATAGGGTGTGAAATGAGTCTCTTCGCTGATGACTCCAAGATGGGAGTAGTAGTTGAGGGAGAAGAGGGGAGGTTGGCCCTGCAAGGGGACCTGGACACCCTGGAAAGCTGGGCTCACACATGGAAATTAAATTTCAATATCACCAAGTGCAAGGTGTTGCATCTTGGGCGGGGAAGCCCTAAACACAGGTACACCCTGGGAGGGGAGGCGCTGGAGGCCTCAATAGGGGAAAAAGACCTAGGGGTCATGGTGGATGCATGTATGAATAACTCTGAGCAGTGCAGGAGAGCAACTAGCAAGGCAAACAGGATGCTGGGATGCATCGTAAGGGGGATCACCTCTAGAAGCAAGGAAGTGATTCTGCCGCTGTACAATGGACTGGTTAGACCACACCTTGAGTACTGTGTACAGTACTGGAGACCACACTTGAAGAGGGACATACAGCTCCTGGAGAGGGTACAGAGGAGGGCAACTAAGATGATACGAGGGCTAGGGGATTTGACGTATGAGGACAGACTTGAGGAGCTCTGCCTGTTTTCATTGGAGGAGAGGAGAGACGTGGGGACATGATTGAGGTCTTCAAGTACCTCAAGGGAATAAATAGGGTAAACATGGAGGGGATCTTTAGACTAAAGCAGGGAGGTATCACCAGAGGGCATGGTTTGAAGCCGGAAGGTGGAAGGGTGAGGGGGGAAAACAGGAGGAGGTTTTTCACTGAGAGGGTGGTGGACCCTTGGAATGCACTGCCTGGTGAGCTGGTTCAGAGATCCACAGAGGGGGGGCTTCAAGACAGGGTGGGACAGACACAGAAAGTGGATGTATCAGATGATGGCCTGTCCCAGGGGGGTGGGGATGGATGATAGGGGTTTCTGGAACACAAGGAAGGGGAGGGCCTCGGCACCCAGCTAGGGATCTGAGGTTCGAGAAGACTCGATAGACCATAAGGCCTAATCTGCTGGCAAATAGTATGTTAGTATAGAGTTAACAGGATTCTAGAATGAAATGGAATTATCAGCTGAAATTCATCATTATCAGTATCACAATAATAGTTTTTGTAAATGTTTTTAAGGACTTATTTGAAAAGAAATGTGTTTGAAAAATTAATTCTACCCCATCCAACAGTTACCGTGCCCAGTAGACAGGAACCTTACTATTTTTATTTATTGCAAGGTGGGATATAATGTAGACTCATATAATGTGAGTATCTGGAAACAGTTAACTTCAACAAAAGGAAACCAGCTTCCTGTCAGATAACATTACAAGCCTCATGCTTCACTGCACTCTCTCAGGATGATCAACTAAGCAGGAGCATGTGATTAACAAAAAAGTAGCAGTCTGTCCTAGTAATATTGTTTTCTTTTCCAGACCACGACACAGCAGCTGTTTCTGATGTTCAAAACAATATGAAATGCCACAAGCATGTATTTTTTTTTTCTATAGGGAGCTACAATAGATTACAAGAGGGCTACCACTGTGCTTGTGTGTCATTGACACATCACAATTTGTAATACCATTCATTAGCTGTTCCAGTCCCACCACTGCTTCAGTAAAACAGTGTTACTGTTAGCCTTGGTCAAACGAACTTGATATGGTCTGTGTTCATCATGAAGTCTGCTTTGTGTTACTAAGTATTTCATACATTCAGCAATCATAAATGTCACTCACACATATATTACAACTGCAATACAGCAATTATGCTGAGGTCAGAGCACTCTATACAGGACAAAAATAATTTCCCGAATCTGAAACCTCACTATAAAAATAAGCTAGAAAATGATAGTATAAAAAATGTATACTATCCTTTTAAATGCACTCCTTCCTAATTTGTTTTATGGTCTGTACTTGCAAGATGTGGGACTTGCTATTTTAACCATGATGCAACATATGAATCTGCTTCAGCTGTGACTGAGACTGTATATAAGTAAACATTAATCACCGACAGAGGAGGGCTCTGCCGGTGGATTAATGCCCTGGGGTTGGTGCCTGAGGGTGAAGCCTGAGGGGTCCAACCACTCAGAGGGCACTAATCACCGGCAGAGCCTGACACTGGAGGTGATTAATGCACTTGTAACATTGGCTCATTGCGGCGATGACGAGCTTATGTTACCGGTGTGTGGCGGTTGCTGTTGGAGACCCTACGGCACTGTGTGCCTGCCACTCACCTGACATATTGTGCTCGCGCTGTCCGGGGGGGCACCAAACAGCATGAAGACATGGACTTGCAGTCAGATAGGGGTACTACTACTGGTGACTTGTGATCTACTGGTCTCTCTACAGTGCTGTAGGACACACAGGAGGAGACAGGAGATCCACGGTGCAGGTGGGAAACCTCATAGCAAGTCAGCAGTGATGCTGCTCTGTGACACAGTCTGCAACTGAGGATCGGAGAAACGGGGATGTGACTAGCTGGGTGGGAATAAACTGGCAATGCAGAGGCACAGGAATGGGAGTGGAGTAGGGGGCCAACACGCAGCACAGACACACACAAGAGTTCCAGTTGACGGTCCACTGTGTGCTCGCCGGTCACCACCTCACTGTGCCTCACGAGCGCTACTGCTGGAGTGAAGAGGTGGTGACCTAGTGGGCTGCTCCCCTCTGCTGCTGTGGTGGCCACAGGTGGCACTAGCCGAGTGGGCATTACCTGTGGCTTAATCACCACTCGGCTACTGTCACCTGATGTGCTTGAGCCAATTACGTCCCTGTATTTCAGACCTGTATCCAGTGCCATGTTACAAATCATAATCATTTCCGCCCCCCATCCCTTTAAAATCAGCTTTTACACTTCCCTTCATTGAACATCTGGTTTTCATCTGCTAACTGTGTCTGTAGTAATGTGTTTCAGTATGCTTACAATGTAATTTATGTGCATCATGTCAGCAGGTTCAAAACTAGGCAAATCCTCCTTGCGCCACACTGTGTCAATGTCATGAAAAGAACATGAGCTAAAAAGATGCAATCATTCCTCAAACACACGGTAATCAATTTATTTCTGCATATGTGTAGAAAGAGGTTGTGTATGGGGTGACTCTGACTTTGTTAAGATTTGTGAATGACTTTGACACAGTACAGCTCCGGACTGCTTTGCCTACTTTCCAACTGGTGACAAGATGCATATAGTTGTCTACCTGTGGCTGTTTGGAATGCACAACATATACAACTCCCTAATAGTAAAGTGTAAAAAAGAGAACAGGAGTTCCCTCTCTGTTTTCCTTAAAATTATGTACAGCTTAGGAGAAATAGGTTTATAAGGATGGAGTACAATTTTATCAGTGATACAAAAAAAAACATATTCTGCAAAAGCAATATTTTTATTGTTATTTTATTTTTATGTCAGAAAGTAGGGCTACCAATGTGTTATTAAAAACTATGGTGACTCACTGAATGAAGTATGCAAGCAAGTTTGTAAATCGATAAATGAACACCAGATCAAATGGTTGCCCGCTTGCTGAAAACCGGACTTTACTGAATGTGTATTTTTATGTTGTTTTATGCTGTTACTATGTCGGATTCCTAAATGTTCCGTTCTGCTTGCTCAACACAAGATGTGAGCAGCTTGTTGGCCATGTTCTATTGCAATGTAAGGTGCTGTCCATCTTTACAAAACTTTGCAGTCAGGGTGGAGTTTTTATTTTCACTTGCCAGCTTGGAGAAAGGGAGATCATATCTGCTTTAAATGCCATCAAACTTCGCTCCCTCCTCTCTGCCTATGAAACAGCACCTTGTTGTGAATTGTAACAAATGTGTTAGCCTGTTTTGTGGGTCTTGGAGGTGGGGTGGGGTCATATCAAAGCACTGATGCTGTGGGCCATTGAACTTATTCAGAAAGTAAATACTATAAATTAAGTGAAAATAAAGTCTCCACATCCATCCACAAATGCATCCACCTAGGGACTTAGACTGACAATTTGATTTGGATTAGGCTGACTTTAGTCACAGACAGCAGATGAGTCTGGGGCTGGAGGTATATCACTTCTGACTGTTGCAAATTGGACTCCTTTACAAAAATAGCCCCTGCTGCAATCATCCCTCCAGCAGTCGAACAGCTGACAGACACAGCAAGGGCAAAGAGACATCTGCTAGAGACATACCTGTGTCCAGCTCTTCAGAATTAGTCACTTTTACTTACTGAATATCAACACTGAGTTAGCCGTGAGAGCAAAAAGAAAAAAAAAAAAAAGCAAGTAATTATTTAATAATAAATATTCATTACTTTAAACGGTACCACTATGCATTAACTTGAAGTAGTAACAGCAGTGTATAGCAGATTATGATCCATGACTTTTTTTCTGTTTGTTAGGACTTCACAACTTTGGGGGAAAAGTCATACTGCAGTTATTTACACAACGTGGTATGTCTGTATATAACGACCTGCATTACAGATTGCTTCAAATAGAATGATTTTATTGAGTAGATGGATTGCATTATTACACTGTATGAGCTGAAGGGACACATAGTTCAGGGTAAGGTAAATAGACTGAACTATTTTACAGATCAAACTATTTACTGCTCTCCATTTGCTGCAGCCTAACCACTTGTGCTCCTTGCCTGATCCTGCAATTATTTTTTTTAAATGAACAGTGCAAATTCACACCATGGTTACAGGGATTATAAGGGAATTGGGCAGACTGGTTCTAGGGCAGGTTCAGTTAAGGTGTCTGTGCTAATCATTGAGTATTACTGAAATGTAACAGGAGGTTATAACAGTGTTTTTTTTTTTAAATCAGTTTTATATATTGTGTTGCCCCTACTGCTTGTTATTAAATATTTATTTGTGCACAACAATGGGTTGATCTCACAGGTAGACAATGCTTTACCTCCTGTACCCCTCTTCGGAGCAACTCACAAGTACTTTGGGTCTGTTCTTTTCTACATGCCCCTGCAGTGCATATTAATGGGGGTACTGCTGCTGATTGAATTTCTATTTTCTACCACATACCCCACTACAGAGCAACTTACAGGAGGCTGTCCATCAGCAGAACTCTGTCCGAGAGGGTCAATGATCTAGGCACCTTCCCTCTCACCGCAGCTCCCGTACCCTTCAACTTACAGGAGGCTGTCTGATGGCAGAAGTCTGTCTGAGAGGGGCAACAATTGAGGCAGTCTAATCACAGTTTTTGAAACAGCAGCAGGGAGCATTAATTAATTAACTGAGCTGGAACCATACTGCGAGTCCAGCTTATTTTTTTTTTCCTGTCGTAGTGATAGTATAATAGAGCTGAATTGTAATTACACCAATGTATTATCTTAAAAGCAGTTGAAAATCAGGGATCTATTAGTCTACAGTGACATATGTATTTATCTAAATCATTTAGGTATCCAGGACATAAAAAATGAGTAAAGAAGTAGGTTTTTTTTTTTATATGGAATCAAAGTGTTAGAGAACTGTATTTTTTAGTGTTTTGAATGTCTCCTAATGATCCCGTATACTTTTGCTGTATTTATCTTAGTATGACATTCTTCCTAACTTACAAAACAAATGCCCATTCATATGCCAGTGTAAAATAAAGTCAAGGCTGCATCATTTACATCTGTATTTACATTTAATAGTCCAGGTTAAGAGACATAGACATTGATATGTCCTTAATGGATTGATTGGAGAAATAAAGTTACCTTGAAGTCAGAGGGTTAAAGAAAACATTTTTTTATAATAAAGTGTTTTGTGAGGCCCTGCAGAAAGTCTTCCCATTTAGCGAGTGAGGAGGAAGCTGTATTAAGTGGAAAACACAAAAACTCTCTCTCTCTCTCCCTTGCTCACTCAGGCAGCAGCCTCCACACGTGTTCTATCACTGGAAAGATGCTCCAAGAGAAAGACCTTCCACTCCTAATGATTTTGTGACAAAAAAATGCTCTGTGCAGCAATCATAAAAGAGGGGAACAGAAGAAGTAAATCTTTATTTTAAAAATAAAGTAACCAAGCTATGGAACAGAGCTGCGTAAATGTTAGTGGGTTACAAACAGCAGCAGGGGCAGTAATTAATTAGCTGAGCTGGAACCATATTGCATGGCAAAAATAACGCTGCTAGCAGGACTCGGAGAAATCTGACTCGGTACAGGTACAGTACGGAAGATTTAAAGCTCCAGTGCACTGCAAGTAATACTACAATTGTTAATGTCGTTAAAGCTGCACAGAAAATACAGTGCCAGTACAGTACAATTCTGAGGCAGAAATTCAATCAGTAGCATGACACCAACTAATGTGCACTGCAGGAACACCCCGAGAAGAGCAGTCTTTAAGTACCTGTGAGTTGATCTGGATTTCTACCCCAGAACTGTCCTGTACTCACATCATATGTTCAAAAGCATTCTATGTTCAGTTGAACATTAATAATATTACCAATTACTGAGTTTTACTTACAGTGGGCTCGAGTTTATATTCCTCATACATGTGCTGAGTTGCTGAATACATCTAAATGTCATTACATTAGGAGCTGTTTATAGGGCTGCAAAATGCTGTAGGATTATTCAGTATTTAACAAAAGTCATTTTCCTTAGATGTCAAGCTCTGGGATATCACTATGAACCCAGTTAGAACCCATTTTTTCCGCTGCTCCAGTGGCATTTAGAAAACATAAAATCATCTTATAAAGTAACATAGATATTTGTTGAAAGTACCAGGCATATGAAGGGTGGGCCAGACATGGCAATTATATGCACCTTCTTGATAGTAGATAGGTAGCTGAAATTCTGCACAAACTTTTGTGATTTTTACAAGTATATCAAACAGTGCCAGTTGATATCAATACCCTGCAGACCACCACAAAAAAAGCCCATCAGCATTTCTTTCCTACCAGGGGAGCATTTTCAAGGGCAAGTGAACACATTTAGAAAAATGGGTTAAATAATACTGGTGGTTTAATGTCATGATGGGCACTAATTAACAAAGAGTTCATTATTTACAATGGGAGCTTTTAAAACACAGGGACTTAACTCACAACTTGAAATAACTTTTTTTCTAAATAAAAAATCTGATTGCTGTTATAATCAAGACTAGATGCAATGTATGGGATATTATATCTCAACTGCTCCCAGTTCTGTTGCTTTTATCCCCCCATCCCCTCAGCAATTTTTAGCTAACTCAAGGATTTTATTATATTTGATACCGTCTGGTTCATGAATAGTTATAGGTCATGTTTATATCTAACCATGGTGATATTATTCAATGTGGTTAATTTTTTAACACAAAGAGCAATCGAGCCTCATGATGTTTGTGTTTTATAAACTTATTGTTATCAAAATAAATAGTGAGATTATTACATATGAGGAAAATGTTCTTCTATTTAAATTCAGTTATTTAATACTTTTTTCTCTCACCAAACACACACACTCAGATCCAACCCTATCTCCTTCATGATTGCCCTCTTATACACTATGTTACTCTCCTATATAAATTGTAAGACCCTCTTTTTATAGAAATTATTTTATAATTTATCTCCCCCCTTCCTCTTCCAAATGGCAACTGACATGTTTGGAAAATGTTCAAATGTGTATGCACATTTATAAATATATGCATAGAGGAAATATAAAATAAACTTCATGTACGAATGAGTACTAGATTTACACTGTCAGTGATCCGTCTGTTTAGAATATGTAACTGAATAAACATTTTGATTTCTCCAGATCAAGTGGATACTGTATCTTTTATAATGTGGGAGAATATTGTAACAGATTTTAGTTTATTGTCCTGGACTGAGTCACAACATTTCACCCTGCAAGATAAATGCTTAACAACATCTTGAAGATATATTAAAGCTTGTATGAATAACTTATTGTGGGTGTTAAAGTACACATGTAAAGGAAATATTAGTGGACAATTAAATTGAAAAGAATGAGGTACTTGCAAGTTATGCATGCTTGTGTTAAATTGAAGAAATCTTTGCATTCAAATTATTGTGATACTAAATAAATAAAATATGAAGGATGTGGTAATGATTCAGTAATCTGTGAGGGGCAATTTCATAGGATTTTTAATTGGTGGGTTGTATAAGGGTAGAGAGCACTTTTTGTTAGTTAGACTATTTAATTGCTTGTTAACTAGGGCTCATCATGAGGACGTTACAACACCAGTATTATTTAAACCATTTTTCTAAATGTGTTCACTAGCATTTGAAAAAGCTCCCGTGGTAGGAGTGAAATGCTTTTTTTTGTGCTGTTCTTCAGGGGGTTGACTTCAACTGGCTTTTTTTCATATACTGTATAATTGTGGATATATGAAATAAATATATGAAATAAATAATTTCTTTTCTGCACATATTTGTCTGGAGCTCCTTTTCTGACCTGGGTGAGTTTGCGAGGGTTCTTCTCACTGTTGCATTGATTTGTTCTAACCTGTATGTAACTCTAACCAGTGGGTGACTTTTTATCTCATGGTCATGACTTAGTGAACAAGATTCATTCATTCATTCATTCATTCATTCATTCATTCAAGGCATTATTCTCATTTCTGCACCGTTTGCTTAAAGATGGCTCCTAACCTTTGTCAGCAAATCAATAAACTGCTTGTCCTCGATAGTCTCCAGCTAAGTGTGTTTTCCACTGCATTCTCCAATCCTCTGTGGAAGCAACTTCAGTAGGTGGCCATTCACCTATGCAGTCCACTGGAGGGTAACCTAGAGCTTCAGCCACTCCTAATTCACCTGTCCTCAGGTGTGCTTACTGGAATCCATGCTGACGTCATGAATCCATCCTCAGAGCTGACACATGGTAGAGTAAATGATCACTTTATGCTCCCTTATATGCATAGAAACCATTTACATCACAGGTAACAAATCATGATGCTTCATAAACATTTAAACATTTAAGTCACTTTCTGATAACTGTACAGTTTTTCTACATTCTCCGTGGCTTCTCTAACTGAGCTAGATCTTAACATCTGCAAAATGTGATCTCTCTTCCTTTACAAAAATGTATTCACAAATTACAAACAGGTACTGTAACCATGATCCCCAGATCAGAATACTATATTGCATTGAGAGCCATCATCCAAAGCAAGCACTCAAGAGAAAATACATGATTTGATCAAATACTTAGAATAAAAACGAACTGTAGCAAGGAACAAATCAGGAATGAAGAAAGTAGGAGAATGTTTTTGTTTTTTTTAAGAAAGGAATGTCTCAAGAAAAGTAGCTAAGCAACATAGTATTACTAAGAAATAGTGCCACAGAGAATGTAGAAAAACAGTACTATTATCAGAAAGTGGTTTAAGTGTTTATGAAGTCTTTAGATAAATTTGTTGAGGACAGGTGGATTGGGAGTGGCAGAAGTCATAGGTTACCGTCTAGAGGACTGCACAGGTCACTAGCCACCCACAGAAGTTGCTTCTGCAGAGGATTGCAGTGGAAAACATACTTATGGATCAGGCAAATGAGCCAAGAATAAGAACCTTTAAAAACTTTGACCTCAGAACACATAAGACAAAACTTCACTTAAAATGCCAAAACCACATGTTTTGGGTTATAAGCCTATTTTTAAATTGCATGAAAAATAACATCTTTTTGGTTGGATATACTGGTGTTGGAGTCTTATATCTTTTAGGGTGCAGATAGACAACACTGCATCACAGAGTCCATCCCCTTATTTAATTATCCTGCTATTTAGCACCCAGACCTTTCAATCAGTAAATTATATTTATAGCACTACGGCTTTGGAAAATATTTGTTTTGTTACACGTTATTTTAGTGCTTTTAAATACAGTCTGCATTTTACGAAATGAGCATGTTTAAAACACCTGCACTAGTGTCCAGGCTGACTTTGGCAAAGGCTCAACGGCATGTTGATTTTGGCAGAATTAAAAGAAGTGCTGGTACTTATAACAATTGATCTGCAATGCGTGGGAGAAGGGTGGCTTCTGGTTAAAACAAAACTTGTTTCTTCTGTTCGCTGTCTGGCTCTGAAGAGTGAAGATGAGTCAAAAGATATACTGGTGTTGTAGCCCTATATTTTTTAGGGTGCAGATAGATGACACTGTGTCACTGAGTCCACCCCCTGATTTAATATACAGCACCCTGCTATTTAGCACTCAGACCTTTCGATCAGTATATAAGATTTAGAGCACTACCATTTTGGAAAAGAGTTGTTTTGTTACACATTATTTTAGTTCGTTTAAACACAGTCTGCATTTTAGGGAGGGAGCATGTTTAACATACCTGCGTACAGAGTGAGCATGTTTAAAATAATGGCACTAGTGTCCAGGCTGACTTTGGCAAAGACTGCATTAAAAACCAGAGTAGCAGCCGCAGTGTCTCAAGGCCATGTTGATTTCAGCAGAATGCTAACAGAAGTGCTGGTATTTATAAAAATTGATCTACAGTATGTAGGGGAAGGATGGCTTCTGACTAAAAGACAACCTGTTTCTTCTGTTCGCTGTCTGGCTGAGCTGCATTAATGTTATCGGGTTGCAGTCTGCTCGTAGTGGGAATGCTAAGGTGTCTGCAAAATACAATGGGGGTGGGGTGGAGTTGGGGTGGGTCAAACATACTCTTATTAAACAAACAAACAAAAAAAAAAAACTAATGCTCCCTCCCACTACTCAAGTTCCAGTTCTTGTACCTCTCAATTAAGAAAGAAAATAGCACCCTGCAACCATTGACTAATATGAAAGTGCATTTATTTGAGGGCGGAAATCATTTCTTGGAGAAGGGTCAGGTGCAGGAGACTATTTACACCTTCAGCCAGTTCCACGAATGGAAAACATGATGTCAGTCCTTTTCTACATGCAAAACGTCTGCAGAGCTCGGCCCATGCAGCTGTAAAAACAAATGAAACAAGTAGATGGTGAGTAACAGCAACATGATGGGGTAGCTCTAGGGAAAGAAAACAAGGAATAGAACCACAGCTGTTGCACAGAGGATCACAGCAGTCAGCACAGTGTACAGCACTGGGTTAATGTGATATGAATTAGCTAGAAGAGTTAAAAAGGCTTTTTGTGGTGAGGGGTCTTGGCATTGGGGATTTGTAGTAGTACTTGAGCAGAACCTTGCTTGATGTGGGGGAAGGGGCAGTGACAGTGACAGGGAGATTGTTCCAGACATTAGGGAGCCTGTAGCTGATGGAGGCTTGGCCTAGGTTACGCTTGCACCATGGGACGTGGAGGTGGCAACATGCCTCAGATCTGAGCAGATAGGAAGGGGTTTGCTGCAGGGCAGAAAAGGTCAGACAGAAATCCAGGCAGTCTGCTGGACCAATACTTGGCACCCACAAGGTACAGTATGCATCATTTGTGTTGCAGGCAGAGGAGAGACCATTCTAGCTCATTGTACATACTGCATCAATGGGAGAAGGAGGGGGGCAGCCCAGGGCAAATCTACACGGGACATTGAACAGGGTGTTGATTTTATCAAGGGAGGTGGAGGTAGCACCTGAGTAGACTATGTTCCCGTAGTCTATAAGGGGAAGGATTGATTGTTCCACAATCTATTTTCTGATATTTCAATGGAGACATCCCTTTACTCTATATAGAGTACCTAGCTTGGTGTATGACTTGGTTTCTACTGGGGAGATGCACCCTGAGTAATCAAGGTGCTGGTCCAAGTGGAGACCAAGGCATTTGCAGAAGGAAACTGAGCCTCAGCAGAGCCCATATCTGGTGCGTAAAGTCAGATCTGGTCCTAGCTACTTATGAGAAGTTCTGACCACATACACCAGTCATTCTTCTCTATGTTCTGGCAACTTAGAGTTATTGCCACTACCTCATTCTAAGTCAAAATCAATAGAGAGGAGTGCTTTGCAAGTGTGGCCCTGGGCATAAAAAGTTTGCTACCTATGAATATTTGAGCTGGTGTGTTATATACAGTGATACACTACTTCAGTTTTTTGTTTTGCTTGATTTTCTTATACATTGCAATACACACTAAACCACACTGCATGACTTGATATTAATTTTATAAATAAATGAATAAACTGGGATTGTCTGTATATTTTGGTTTAGTTCCTAAATTCTTAGAGTGTTTATGCATTAAAATTAGTTCAAAAATGCTTATGTATTTTGAAATTTGTGGACCTGTTTAAAAATATAAAGATTGAGTTAAAATCCTAGACAAGAGGAAATTGTTCATTAACGTTCATTAACATTTTAAGGGGTAACAAATACAAGTGAAGTTAGTGCTTGTCATCTCAGCAATTGTGCACATGAATAAATATTACAAATATTTTTCTGAGGTTTGCAGTTATGCCTTACATCTATGAGGAGTTAAAATGCAAACAGGCAGCTACTGAACTATATATTTTGACTACCAGCTGGAAAAAAGTATTCAAGACCAATCTAGCTAACCTGCTTCACGTAGTCCATCTAACAACCCATGAAACCATCTTGGATCTTCAAGTCTTAAAAGACACTCAATGAACATGTTTGCAGCTGATGTTGGTCCCTTTTGCTCTTCAGACTTGATTTGTTCCACATTTTCTGCATGACAAAAAGAAAGAGATATTGAAACTTCATTATGCATGGTATAGCCTGTCATTATTACATTGTCAGTCTCCTTCAAGGGGCCACTGTGGTGTTCATCCTGGAGTAAAAGGAAGCTGGGGGGGGGGACAAGCTCTGTCTCCCGCATGCTGAAGGGAATCAAGGTCAAACAAATGGAAATTTTGACCTGGTGGGCTTTGGCAAGATTGCATGGACACACCCTGAAGCTCAAAGATGGTAAATTCATGGGTAGAATTAGGAGGCAATTCTGCTTCTAGAGTGTGGCAAATCCACAGAGCAGCCTACCAGCTCAAACAGTGGACAAGAAGATATTACAGGCCTTAAATGTGATCCTGGACAAACTTTTGTTTACCAAAGGAGCTAGACATCCACGTTCCCCTCCTGGGGTACTCAGTCAGGCTGCTCAAGTTGTAAGTTCACAAGTTTGAAAATGTACTGAAATATAGACTTACATATGCCATGAAAATGCTGATGCTAGCACTGACAGACTTGGCCAGGTAGTAAGGAATTACCACACAGTGCTGAGGTGATAAGAACAACTACCCGGTGCTTCATGATTTGCTCACTTCATCACAGGTGGTGTTGTTTTGTGAGTGCTCTTTTATAGGAGAATATTTAATGACACCCATGATGCAATTTAATGTAATTCAAATGAATTTCAACATTCAATGACAGGGAGCACTCAGTACCTCCACAGTATAAAGTTTAGTATTTGTGAAAATTAAAAACACATAGGAAACATTTAAAACATTTTAAAACACTAATCAACCATTTTCACAGTAAGCGCTTCCATTTAAACTACAGAAAAGTAAGCTTCATCTCAAACAATTTTATTCATATCATACTATTACTGAAACAGTGTGGGTTTTTAGCAGCTGGGAGTGGGGTGGATTACTGTGTTCTTTCAGCTGATAAAAGCAAGAAGATTTGCTGTTTGGGGAAGGAAACAAACACAACAATGTTCTTTTTTTATTTAAATGACCCCACATAATATACAAAATAGTGCATGAATAACCAAACACAATTCAGTTGAGTTTTTGTTTTGGAGTTCTCATGACATTAGGGACCTCTTGAACTTTGTTCTCAAGATCCCTAGGATGTCAGCAGAAGCCCTCGATGGAAACACAACTTTGGGGTGCATGGTTGCCAATGCATAATTCTATGAGTTATTGATAAGCCAAAATGTTTAGTGTTGCCCAGAATGCTTTACACCAAGGGTTTTCAACTGGGGGTCTGTGAGTAACTGCTGGGGGGGGGTTGTGGATCACCCCCCAAAAAAAGAACCATGCTACAATAGCCCCTTTTAAAACAAAAGCTTCTTCAGGAACTGAGTGTTGGCTTGCTGGTCTGTACGAACTCTCAGCCGCTTGCCCTTTAAATCTGTTTTAATAAGAACACTGTTCCTTCTCACAGATTGAAGTCCAGCAGTCATTGCTTTCAGTCTACCCTGGTTTCCCTAGCACTGCATGATGCATGTGGATCTGGCTTCCAGCTAGGTAAGACAACAATATGTGCAGTACTGGAGAATGCATTAAGTGCAGTCAGTCAGTTACCTTGGTTGCATACAAACACTACTGTTAATGGGGAAAATGTGCCATTGTACCACCGTGTGCAGCTAGTATATTTTTTGGGTAATGTGGATAAATTCAGTTATCATAGTTGTTGATTTTTTTTATAGTAAGTCTGCAATTCAGTTAACTGGTTTGAACTCACGTGTCACATTAATATCTTTGCATTGTAATCAAATGTGTATTTTGTATTTCTTTATTATTTTATTTTCTGACACTGGTGTTTTAAAACTACAGTAACAAAAAAAACTGTTCTTTTTAATTGGTTTAAAGTTGTTTTGTGTATTCCTTTGGTTAGTGTTTTATATAAGTATGTATAATGGCAGTATAAAACCTGCAGCGACCTATGACTCAGCAGACGGTTGGTAGGGGGGTTCCCAACCTGGCTAATACTTGGCCGGGGGGACCCAGACCAAAAAAGTTTGACAACCCCTGCTTTACACAAATCATTCAGCAAATACATTAATAAATGAACGAATAAATAAATAAACACATATGTAGTGCTTAATGTTGCAGAAACAAACTAATAAAAAATTGCTGAAATCAGGATCATGTGCTAGGGTCAGGTAGGCAGAGATAAAAAGCCGTTTCCAGACCTCTACCCTGAAGTGATGTAAACTCAAGATTTTCTGGACTGATGGCAGGAGGGAGTTCCAAAGAAAAGAGAGCTGCTACTGAAAACACCCTACCTCCTACTGATCTCAGTCTTGATCAGGGCACACTGAACAGCCCTCAGTTCCTGGATTGATGGGCTCTACCTGGTTTGTGAGTAGTGAGGGGCTCGCAGAGGTAGGTCAGACCTAACCCATTCAGGGCCATAAATGTCAACATACTGTGATATAAGTTTATGGGTAAGCTTGCCCAGTGCTCACTTGGTCTTTGTTTTCATTGGCTCAGTAGGTTGTGTACATACCTCTGGGACTGGAAGATCAGAAGGTTGTGGGTTCTAGCCCCACACTTGGTACTTGGGGTAATAACATAGAAAGTGATGGCAGATGGGGATCAAAGATCCATCTAGTCTGCCCTGAGTGCTAACCCCCCAATATAATTTCTTAGAGACACTCCACTTATGACTATACCAAGCAGATTTGAATTGCCCTACTGTTCTGGAATCAATGATGTCTGCAGGTAGGCTATTCCATGGAGCCACCACCCTTTCCATAAAGAAGAGCTTACGCATGCTACCCTGGAACCACCCTCCCCTTAATTTCATTTCATGACCCATTGTCCTTGTGGAGCAATTGACCAGAAAGAGTTCCTGGGTGGGGACTCTGTTTATGCCTTTCAGGAACTTGAATGTCTCTATCATGTCACCGCTATCTCTGCGCTGTTCTAGTGAGCACATGTTGAGTTGCCATAATCTGTTATCACATGGCCATTCATGGAGCCCTTGTACTATTTTTGTTGCCCTCCTCTGTACTGTCTCTAGTCTATCCATGTCCTTTCTGAGATAAGGCCTCCAGAACTGTGTGCAGTACTCATGGTGGGGCCTTACCAGTGACTTGTATAGTGGCATGATCACGTCCGTCTTTCTACTTGTGATGCCCCTTCTTTTGCATCCCATCATTTTGCTGACTTTTGCACCACATTTTCACATTGTCTGCCCACTTTTAAGTCATCAGAGATGATGACCCCAAGAACCTGCACTTGTTTGGTGGCTGTTAGCTGCTCCCCTCTCAGATAGTAGACCGTTCCAAGGTTGCTCCTGTCCAGATGCATCACTTTGCATTTTTGGGCAGTAATACCCATAACCGGCACTGTAGTGTAGTATGAGGGGGATACTGTTCTGGATAGGCACTGCCAATGACCCATCTGCCCATCTTTAGTCACTGTCCAGGTGGAAGTAAAAGACCCCACACCACTTATCAAAGAAGAGCAGTGGAATTTTCCTGGTGTCACTGACAACATTCTTCCTGTCAATAAAATAAGCCAATGCAACCTACCCCCAGGATGCACTTGGAAACAAGGTATAATAGCTTAGTGTGCCTTTCCTGGTCAAAAATTACAAATAAATACCGGTAAATATATTTGCAAAACTGCAGCAGTATAGTTGTAAACTGCCACACATGTAATAATTTAGCTATTTCAATACGAAGGTATAGGAGGAACAGATCTCCATCTTATGTCAGAGATAAGATGGCGAATACCTTTGACGTGCATACCAGCCATGCTCCCTGCCTATTACTGACCACATGGCACCCACAGGATATAGTGCCAGAGTTACTGATTAAGATGCCACAATGTTTCTGTAGATATGTTCTGTGTTTAAGGTTGTAGTTATTGTTATATATACAGTGTCTACAGAAGGAGCATTAACTCCATTTCTTGGCCTGCCAGAAGGTAAACCCATTAAATAAACAAAATACAGGGACAAAAACTTCCAGATATTATGAGGCAACAACATCAAACTTAGAATTGTTACTCATGACTTCAAATAGGTGCTATCTGGCCAAGCTACATATCTTGCTTATGTCTGTCTATGAGTAAACTGATAAATATTGTATCTTGGAATATGAGGACAGTATATCACCAAATATCAAGCATTTGTCAATGCCGAAGGTTTGCTTGTTGGTATTAGCATTGGAAATGCAGGAGTTAGACAGATGCAGTATAGGAATGGCAGTGAAGTATTGAACTGCACACCAACCCCACCTCCATCCTGTAGAGACGGACAGGCATTGGGGTAAGTGTTTTGGTCATCACCCATGATGGTAATGCCATGTCACCTCACCCTATTCTGCAGACAGTGACACATGTTGAGGTGTGCTGTAGGGTGTTTGGATTTACAGTCACCCCATTCCATAAGGACATACGGTGAAATGGGTGCAGCATAGGAGAATGAGGTGAAGTCTGGGGCCGAAGAGTCCAAAGTACACCTCGATGCCTGTCAGTGGCTGGGGGTGAGATGGCATGAGCAGTACAGTCGACAATCCAAAGGCACACCCCAATGCCTGACAGTTTGTATAGGGTAGGACGTTATGGTTAGAAACCCTAGTGCCTCAGGCGTTTGTTGACATCTGCAGTAAAAATTTTCAACATGGCCTTTTTGTGACCCCACCTCATGAAAGCATTTGGGACCTCTTCTCTTGAAGAGTGGCAGTGTGATTTTGTCAATGTGTCCCGAACATTGAGTTCCAACAACGACAGTGTCATTCTGCGCCACATGTACGAAAACACAGATCAGACAGAGTGTGAAGAATGACAGCTGTACAGTACCATCCCTAGGGAGGTGTGAAGAGATGGCAATGTTGAAAATCTGTATTGGGAATATTAAAAATGCTCGCACTTCTGAGCATATGTGGAAACTGTGCAATGCATGCATGTAACACAGTCATTTTATGGACTTTCGCCACCAAATTTTCAACATAGGCATTTTAGGACCTCTGCTCATGAACAGTGTCACTGTAAGTTTCATAATGTGTCCTGAACACTGATTTCACACAGTAACCATGCTATTCTGCATCAGAAGTGCAAAAATACATTATGGCCAGGATGTAAACAAGCATTTGTCAATGCCGAATGTTGATTGCTTTGCTCCATTGAGCTCACTCATTCCTCCCCCCTCTCTGTCAGTTGCTCATTCTGTTTCTGTTGGCGCTGCAGGCAGCACTTTTATACTGGGCTCCTGTCTGCATTGGCAACTTTGTCTGGCCACAAAGAAATCCTCAGCTGTCCTGACAGAGCTCTGTTGAAGTAGCTCAGTCTCCCTCCCTCTCTCATGCACTCATTATGTTTCTCCTGGCACTGCAGGCTGCCTCTTTGTACTGTGCTCCTCTTCTGCATTGGCAACTTTGTCTGTCCACAGAGAAATCCTCAGCTGTCCTGACAGAGCTCCGTTGAGGTCGCTCAGTCTCCCTCCCTCTCTCACACACTCATTTTGTTTCTCCTGGCACTGCAGGCTGCCCCTTTGTACTGGGCTCCTGCCTCTGTTGGCATCTTTGTCTGCCCACAAAGAAAGCTGCAGCAGTCCTGACAGAGCTCCGTTGAGCTCGCTCACTCCCCCTCTCTCACTCACTCATTCCATTTCTGCCGGGGCTGCAGGCTGCCCTTTTGTACTGGGCTCCTGCCTGCATTGCTGCCTTTTTCTGCCCTTGAAGAAGTCTCCAGCAGTCATGATAGAGCACAGTAGAGCTCACTCACTCCCTCTCTGTCAGTCGCTCATTCTGTTTCTCCCACCGCTGCAGGCTGCCCTTTTGTACTGGGCCCCTGCCTGCATTGCTGCATTTTTTTGCCCACAAAGAAATCCGCAGCAGTCCCAACAGAGCACTGTTGAGGTCACTCAATCTCCCTCCCTCACCCGCTCGTTCTGTTTCTCCCGGCGCTGCAGGCTGCCCTTTTGTACTGGGCTCTTGCACTGGGACCTTTTTCTGCCCACAAAGAAATCCGCAGCAGTCCCAACAGAGGTAAGTTGTGCTCGGTCACTCCCCCCTCTCACTCACTCAATCTTAATCTGTCCCAAACACTGATTTCCCACAGCAACTGTGCTATTCTGCGGCAGGAGTGCAAAAAATATTTAGGCCAGGATGTGAAAAATGACAGCTGTACTGTTCGCAAGGATTTGTGAAAAAATGCCAGTGTTGAAAATGTGGCGTGAAAATATTACAAATTTGCAAAGTTATAAGGGTACATGGAAACATTTCAACACACACTTGTAACACAGTCTTTTTATGGACTTTCATCACCAAATTTTCAACATAGGGATTTTAGGACTGCTGGTCATGAACAGTGTCACTGTGATTTTCTTAATCTGTTCTGAACACTGATTTCCCACAGCAACTTTGCTATTGTGTGCCACAAGTGCGAAAACACATTTCAGCTAGGATGTGAAAAATGACAGCTGTATGGTTCATAAGAAGGTGTGAAAAAATGCCATTGTTGAAAATGTGGCGTGAAAATATAAATAATTTGTGAAGTTACAAGGGTGCGTGGAAACTGCACAACGCACGCTCGTAACACAGTCATTTTATGGACTTTCATCACAAAATTTTCAACATAGGCATTTTAGGACCTCTGCTCATGAACAGTATCATTGTGGTTTTCTTAATTTGTCCCAACCACTGCTTTCCCACAGTGACCACACTATTCTGTGCTGTAAGTGCGAAAACGCATTTTGGCCAGAATGTGAAAAATGACAGTTGCACTGTTCATAAGGGGGTGTGGGCATATTTACTCATTGCTTTGTCTCCACTCCACAGACCCTGCTGTAATATAGGACCACGGAGGACCCTGGGTGGGAGGGTGGGCAACTCTAAAGTTCCTACAGCTCTATTGAGCTCACTCACTTCCCACTCTCACTCGCTCATTCTATTTCTCCACGCTGCAGGCTGCCCTTTGTACTGGGCTCCTGCTTGCATTGGTGCCTTTTTCTGCCCACAAAGAAATCTGCAGCAGTCCTGACACAGCTCCTTTGAGTTCACTCACTCCCCCCCTCTCTCAGTCGCTCGTTCCGTTTCTCCCGGCACTGCAGGCAGCCCTTTTGTACTGGGCTCCTGCCTGCATTGGCACCTTTTTCTGCCCACAAAGAAATCCACAGCAGTCCTGATAGAACTCTGTTGACCTCACTCAGTCCCCCTCTCTCACTGGCTTGTACTGTTTCTCCCACCGCTGCAAGCTGCCCTTTTGTACTGGGCCCCTAACTGCATTGACACCTTTTTCTGCCCACAAAGAAATCTGCAGCAGTCCCAATAGAGCTCCACTGAGTCCGCTCACTCCCTCTCCCTCACTCGCTCTCTCATTCTGTTTCTCCCACTGCTGCAGACTGCCCTTTTGTACTGGGCACCTGCGTTGGGTCCTTTTTCTGCCCACAAAGAAATCCGCAGCAGTCCCGGCAGAGCTCACTTGAGCTCGGTCACTCCCCCCTCTCACTCGTTCGATCTTAATCTGTCCCAAACACTGATTTCCCACAGCAACTGTGCTATTCTGCCGCAGGAGTGCAAAAACATATTATGGCCAGGATGTGAAAAATGACAGCTTACTATTCATAAGGAGGTGTGAAAAAATGCCAGTGTTGAAAATGTGGTGTGAAAATATTACAAATTTGCTAAGTTACAAGGGTGCATGGAAACAGTTCAATGTACGCTTGTAACACAGTCATTTTGTGAAGTTTTGTCACCACATGTTCAACATAGGGATTTTAGGACCTCTGCTCATGAACAGTGTCACTGTCGTTTTGTTAATCTGTCCCAAACACTGATTTCCCACAGCGACCATGCTATTCTGTGCCGGAAACACGAAAACAGGTTTTGATCAGGATGCAAAAAATGACAGCTGTACTTTTCATAAGGAGGTGTGAAAAAATGGCAGTGTTGAAAATCTGGCGTGACAATATTACAAATCTGCGAAGCTACTGTACAAAGGTGCATGGAAACTGCAACACACACTTGTAACACAGTCATTTGATGGGCTATCATCACCAAATTTTCAACATAGGCTTTTTAGGACCTCTGCTCATGAACAGTATCACTGTCATTTTCTTAATCTGTCCCGAACACTGATTTCCCACAGCGACCACTTTATTCTGTGCTGGAAATGCGAAAACACATTTTGGTCAGGATGTGAAAAATGACAGCTGTACTGTTCACGAGGAGGTGTGAAAAAGTGCCAATGTTGAAAATTTGGCATGACAATATTGTAAATTCATGAAGTTACGAGGGTGCATAGGAACTGTGCAACACACGCTCATAAAACAGTCATTTTGGGGAATTTTTCCACCAAATTTGCAACATAGGCTTTTTGAGAGCCCACCTCATGAACACTGGCACTGTTGTTTTGTTAATCAATCCCAAAAGGTGATTCCACGCATGACTGCGAAATCACCTTTCCGGGCTGAATAATGCCATGACAGTGACAGAATTCATGAGGAGGGTCCCAAAACCCAGTGTTGAAAATTTGGTGCCAAAATTCCCAAAATTCCTGAGATATGCATCAAAGTTGAAAAACCCTATTTATGGCATTATACAGCTTACGGCATTTCCTTGTTTCGAGGTTGGCTTTGAAGAGTGCAGACATGTTCCGGGTCCCCCGAAGATCACCACACCAGACTCCGGAGGTAAGTATGGGGTGAGGTGGGAGTGTGGGGAGGCAGAGTGTGCAGAGGGTGGGTGCAGGTGGGCAGGGAAACCACCAAGGGAACTTTTTTGTTTACAGGTTTTTTTTTTTGGAAGACGATGCGGGACATTTGCCATGCTGGGGTGGGCTCCCAGTGTGGCATCTGGAAGGCTGTTTGGGGGGGCCTGGAACTGATGGCGGATTGGGCACCCCATCAGTCATAACAATTTTTGCCACACTGGGGTGTGCTCCCAGCATGGCACCTTGAAAGCTTTTTGGGAGGGAGCGCAGCAGAGTTGACGGGGGATTGGGCACCCCCGTTGGCCATACAGTGTGTGTGTGTGGGGGGAGCACATGAGCATGCAATATGCATGTGTGTGTGTGTAGGGGGAGCACTGCTCACTGAAGCAGAGCTCTCCCTTTCAACTGTACGGTACTGCATTTTCAACTGCTGTCATAGACAGGTGCAGCATTCATTGGAGAACTGCGTCCGCACCTGCAAACACACTGACTGAATTGGAAGATGGGTGCCACACCTACAAAGACTTGGATGATGGCACTATGTTTCTTGCACATGCGTGCAAGTAAACATAAAAATGATACATCCCAAGATGGAGTGTTGGATACATGGGTGGGGGATAAAGTATCACCAACCAGGATTGACTGATGTCAGTCAGTGAGGTAGGATTGGAAGCAGTCAGCCATGATGTCTGACAGTCACGCAGCACCCAACTTCTCCAGGAAGGCATGTTGACCCAGGATATCAAAGTCCTTTGCTAAGTCAATAAATATGGTGGCAGTACTATATCCCAAATCCATCCCCTTCAGAATGACATCAGTAAAATGAAGGAGAGAGGAAAGAATGGAAAGGCCTAGAAAAAGCCAGACTGTAACAGGAGGGGAGAGGGAAGGGATCAGTCATGGAAAGTATGTTTTATGTTAAAAGTCTATAGGGAATCTGTACCTAAGTATGTCATGGATTTATTTAAAATTAGGTCAATTAAACAGTGTCTGCAATCTGCACAAGGCATTGACTTCATTGCACCTAACTGTAACCTTGAAACAGGGAGGTTCTCAATTCCATTTAGGGGAGCAATACCATGGAACTTGATTCCAATAGAGCTACAGAGTGCCATTAATAAGATCAGAAAATGTCACATAAATAAATGATACCTGGAACACGGATTGAGCCCCTTACCATGCTGTTCAACAGGTCTAACACAGAAGCACTAATTACTCTAAGCACATTTGTCTATTACAGTTACAATGTATTATTCATTTCTATTTAAATGTACTTTTGTATATATGTATTAAGCAACATACAGTATGTAACTTTGTTTTGATTCAATGTTTTGGAGACTGACTGGAAACTTGTGTGAATGTACTCTGGTATCTCATTGTAAATGAGCATTGCTCAAATGAGTTAATTTCTTTTCATGGTCTATGAATAAAAAGAATGCTACTACTACTACTACTACTACTACTACAGGAAAGAGGAGAGTTTAGCCAACATATGGAAAAATGAGATAGGGCAGCATTTCAAGAAATAAGGAAAGCCTATTCAAAGGGTGCAGAAAAGGAGATGACCAAGCATGCAGTAACGGGCATGTGTTCCAGAATATACCACCTGAAAATATAGAAGGAGTAGGTTAAGGGTGAATTGTAGCTCTATAGAGCATATTCTTTTGAAGATATGTTGTTACTAGTAAGTAATTAACATGGTTTCTTCAATTACATCTCTCTCCATAGAGTCACAGTTTTGGAATGACTGCCAAGAAGTCACAAACTGCAGAGTGGGAGGAAGGCCAGACTGGAGGGACATAAAGTCCCTTAAGACAGTTGGCCTATTAGGACAGCAAAGCCAAATCACGCCTGCCTGCTGGACACCCGATCCACTGTAGTAGTAAGTGAAAGTATGGACAGAATTCCTTGTGGCAGCAGAGTATATATCAGCTGCAGAGACTGAATGAAAACAAGTTAAAGACGAGGCCATGTCATGTGTGGCATGTCCTTGAACAGGAGCAGGAAGCTCTTTGGTGTACTTCTAGCAACAAAAAGAAATGAACATACCAGCTATTTGAAAAAGCACGTTTAGAAACAAGGGTGCACTCCATCTTGGGGGTGAATGAAACAAAAAGCTTTTGGAACTTTCTGCTATCCTTTGTGCAGTTCAAATAGAAGCAGTGGATTCTGTGGACATCTAAGAATGCAGGATAATTTCTCCTGCATTCTGAGCTGAAGAAAAATACAGGAAGGTAGCTTGTCTGCTTCAGTGTGAACTCAGCAACAACCTTAGAATGGTACCATGTTTTGAAACCTGATCCTACTAAAAAACATGGTATGACAATATGCAACCAAAGCCTACAACTCTGAAACTTAGCAAGATGATGTGTTAGCCACCATAAAAAGTGTTTTCCAGGAAAGTAAAATGTAACATTAAAGTTTCAACATATTAAAAAGGAGCCCATGTAAGAGACTCCAAAACAAAGTTAAGGAGTTACATCGAACCATCCTATGGACGTGGATGCAGAAGGACTTTGAGGAACTTGTTAGACAATTAAATTGTGCTGCAACCTTGCCCTGAGAGGGCATGAGAGGCAGAGATGGCCAAAATAAGAACCTTCATAGAAGAGTCCAGGAAAACAGAGTCTATTAAGGACAGGAGGTAGTCAGGGACACTGTCTCGGCCACAAAAATGGGTCTAATGAAAAGAAGTGTACCAAGTAGCGAATTGTTTCTATTTCATGGAATCGGTGTGTCATGTAGAAAGCTTTTGAGCTGCTAATAAAATATCTAAAACTATCCAGTGTGGTAGAGAGGTATGTTAGGAAACAAGCAAACCACAGAAAAAGGTATAGTGCTGTTTTATTTTAAATGCAACAATATAAATATATATATTTTGAAAGATGGCTTCAGAATGATAAATAGATTTAGAAATCTGATTTGGCAACTGCTTTACATCAGTCATAAACAGAAATAGACAGCAAAGTCTTTTGCACTCCTTATCTGCTCTAAAAGGTCTTTTTTGTATCACAGTTGCAGATCTCCTTTCTATTAAGTAGGATATAATACATTGTAGCTTCATGCTAACCTGTTTGACTAGGTTAGGTCTTTGTTGCTCTCAGCTTATCAGGTAATCTGCCCCTTCTTTCTGAGAGAATTCAGTGTGTGTTGAGAGCTCCTTTTTCTATAGCCTTCTTATGCCAATTAATTGATTTTCTGTTCTGGTCTCACTGACCTTTTGTTCTCAGAACTCAACACTCATTTAGGTGTCCTTCCTGAGCTTCTGAAATAAACAAGCAAGAAAACAACTCTAGCTCATTCTGGAACATTAACCCCTTCCTGCCTTACTAAGATTACTACTTGGAAATTACAGACATAAGGGCACTAGGCCCATCTGGAATGTCTCTCACATGAGTGGGGTAAAAAACAGCAATTGTTTTGAATAATAAAGCATATCCACATTTTTATTAAAGTATCTAGACTAGTAATATCAACAACTGATTGTGAAGTCCTATTCCATGCCTTGCAGCTCTAATCGTATAAAAATGATATCTCTTAATGGTTAAGGCCTTCGGTATCAATTGTTTTTTGTTGTGAGGTCCTAAACTACTTCTAGCAAGGCTGTAATTAGGATTACAACTAGTCATAAGATCTTGACTCTGGAGCAGTTTGTATAAACATAATAGATCTCCCCTTTATCTCCTAGCCTCTAATGAGTGCAATCCTGTATCTAATAATCTGTTTTGATAAGTACATTCCTTATGTCTAGGTATGTACTTGGTTATAGTTCTCTGTACACTTTCAACCAATTTAATATCCTTAGCAAGGAAGGGTGACCACACCTGAGATCCATAATCTAGTAAAGGGTGAGCATAACTTTTATAAAGGAGAATAATAAGTTGTTCAGATTTGCTCATAAAAGAGCGTTCAGTTCTAGTTACCATATTTCTGGCAGATCTAGCAATTGACATACAATGGTCAGAGGAAGACAAGGAGTTATTGATCATTATTCCTAAATCCTTTACTTTATTAGAACTTTTAAGTGTAGTCTGATTGAAAATATAAGAATAAGTCTGATTATTTTTACCCAAATGCAATACAATACCTGTATCTGTATTCAAGACCATACCATTATGCCTTGCCCAAATTTTCAAGTTACCCAGATCCCTAACTAGAGTTAAATATTTATTAAAAGTATCAACCTCACCACCCAACTTGGTGTCACTGGAAAACTTCATAATCAAATTATCAATATTGGTATCAATGTCACTTATATAGATGTTAAAGAGTACCGGACCCAGTACTGACCCCTGAGGAACACCAGAGCCTTCAGAAATAATTAATTTTTTAAAAAATAAATACAAAATGATATATACCCCCTTAACCAGCCTACTTTTTTTTATGGTGATTCATGGTGATTTGCATCAATATTCCATGATGCTTTGCATTATGGGATATGTGTGATTTTGTATTTAGTTGAAATTAGCTTTTTTGCTCATGCACTTTTTGATAACCTTTGCCCCCGTGCTTTCATGCTGAGGTTCTTTGTCTTTTTAGTTTTTACTCTTTTAACAAACCCCTAGTTTTTAGAGAAAAAGCCTCATTTCTGCAGCATAAAGAGAAGTTTATATACATTTTAGCAACTCCTAAGTGTGCAATTACAAACCCTGCGAGTTTAATATCACTGGGGGATGGGCTCACCATGTACTGTGACAGAGAGGAGAATAGAAGAAAAGAAAAAGAAAGGAAAAACAAAGACAGAATGAGAATCAAAACAGAGTAGTACAGGAGAAGAAGCAAAGGAGGAGGGAGGGTTGTCAGACCACCGGAGGGGCCAGCTCCTAGGTCCTATGGGAATATGTTTGTGCAACCAATTTTTAAAAGACAGAAAGGACAGAACAGATAAGAGATAGAGCATGTTTTTAATAATTTTATTTTTCTCTATAAAATTAGGTGGGGTCCTGATCCTGTCACTCCAAGGAAACCCCAAAGCAGTACAGTTCTACATCCTAAGGAGCAACGCACAAAGCCACAGGAATGGAAGGTCTGGTTTCAATAGATGGCTGTAGTCCTGTGATAGCAGTCCCACTGGAAGAAGAAGTGGAATAGGACATTCCACTGCCATCTGCCATAGCATAAGGAACCAAAGTTACCTTAATCAGAAGGGAACCACCAGTATCATTCTGGTTCTATCCACCTGAAGCTTGACCAATATACTCTATATCAGAGGGACTGGAGGGAAAGTGGACAAAAACCTCCACATCTCAGAGAGGAATAATATGTCCCACAAAACAATTTCATGACAAGGTGCAAGTGATCAAAAATGTGGTAGTTTTGCACTGTGTAGGGATTCACAAAGGTCCAACTGTGGATGATCCCAGTGAACAAGGAGGACTGAGATCATGTCATTGAGGAGCACCCACTCATGGGACTGAGCAACTGACCTGCTAAGAGAAACCACTAGGACATTCAGAGTGCAAGGCAGAAGGAGGCAACTATGTTCGAGCAACATGGCATGGCCCATCCCTATGCCCACATGGTTTTTCTTCAGAGAAGGTAGAACTGGAGACCACCATATTTGTTGAGGTAGTTTATGACACAAAGGTTGTTCATCTGAACCATTAGAGCACTGCCCTGAATGCGAGGGGCAAAGGCTTGTAGACTAAGAAGAACAGATTTAATCTTCAGAATGTTCATTTGGAGAGAGGAGTCTAACTGGGACCAAACTCACTGGGTTTATAATACACCAAGGTGAGCCTCCTACCTCATCCCAGAGGCATCCATGGTTAGGACCTTCTAAGGGGTTGGGTGAAAAAATTGGGACCCATGAAGCAGATGGGAGTGGTCTTGCCAACAGCAAAGAGCTCTGCACACAGAGCCATGACCAGAATAGGATTATCTAGGGATCAGGTAGCTTGAGCCCCCTGAACACAAAACATCTGCTAGGGGAATGTACATGCAGAAGCAGTCTATAGTGACAGTCACACTGTCTGCAGCCATATGGCCCAGTAGCTGAAGAGTGGATCTTATAAAGATCTGATTGGTAGAGTCAAACAGTATTGCTTGAGTAATCATGGTGTCAGCATAGGAGTCTGAAAGGAATGGTCATGCCAGGGATGTGTCTAGGATAGTATCAATGAAGAGACAGTGTTGATATTTGATTCAGGACTGACTTGGGTTAATTGATCAGAAAGTGCAGTGAGCCTAATAACTGGTATGGCTGGTGCAACATCTATATTACCCATCCCTGAAAGATGCCTTAAGGAACCAATCACCAAGTAAAGAAATATATAGAGAGAGTTTCCTGGCAAAAGACCATGACAAGAACAGTGACGCACTTTGTGAATATTCATGACACAAAGGATAAGTCAAATGGGAGACACAAAATTGGTAGTTCTGACTCTCCAAAAAGAAGCGTAGGTACTCTTGATGGTAGCACTATATCTTGATATTCAGATAAGCATACTGTATGTTGAGAGTGCAAAGACAATCTCTTTGCAAAAAACGAAGGGAGGTGTGACTGAAAAGAGAAGATGCCAGTCTATTCATGTGGAATATATTCATGCAGACTCAATGGTTAGAGATACAAGGATCAATATGAGGTCATGGCAAATTGTAAGCAAGAGCCAAGTGAACCCCCAGAAACATATGCCAACCGATTGTTTGCTGCATATGGATTTTACAATAGGCTGGTGGATCAGGACTATAGAGAATACATAGAAACCTAGACTTTGATGGCATAGAAGGACCACTTGGCCCACCTAGACTGCCCATTTCACTTCCTATTAGATAAGCTGCAGATCCTAGATAACCAACAGCCTTCTTCCTCCTAACCCCCACTAGAATTGCTTTATGTCTGTCCCATGCATTCTTGAATTCCACCACTGTTTTTGACCCCACAACCTCCTCAGGAAGGCTGTTCCATGCATCCACCACCCTCTCTGTGAAAAAATATTTCCTCATGTTGCCCCTGAGCTGTCTCACCTCTATCTTCAAATTGTGCCCCCTTGTTCTTGCACATCTCTTACAAGAGATACAAGAGTTGCCTGATTAACAATGCCCTTCCACAGCTAAAAGCAGCTATAAAAATGCACGTTGACCACCATGATGACTGTAATGACATCATGGACAAACTAAGAAAAGTATGTGACGCCTTGGGTGGACCGGAGGGTAAGTTATCCAAAAGGGTAGCAGCTGTTACACAACCCTCTACTGTGGGGACCCCCCAAGGAGACTCTTTGGCTTTGCAGCCAGAGTTTCCCATTATCTTCAGCAATGAAGGAACTTATCAACACCAACAGTATAACAACCAATGGATGGAAAAAGGAAAAGGGTGGGGGCAAGCTGAAACAACTGTCAATGCAATCAGCAGCCAAGTAGAGTACAGGTGTTAAGGAGAGAAGTGCAGGAATTGGGGGATATGTTACAGGCCCATAGAAACAGAAGCTAGGCAGCCCCATGAAGAACTGCCTTGGAAACCGGGGCCTCTGCTATTTTTGTGGCTCCTGTGGAGACAGATGTATGGGTGTGACCAGTTCTCAATGGTTTGGTTGGAGGCTGCCAAAGCACTGTTTTGATAGACACTGGTGCATCAGTATCTGTCTATGAGTCAAGCACCCACGCCCAATCTGAATTTTCTTCAGGGGTTATGTTTTCTCTTCAATTATTTGCAGGAGATGAATCAGGAGCTATGCAATCTGTTCCCATACCAGTGCAAATTGGAGGCATGATAATGCATCAAGTGATGGCTGTCATATTTTTGCCACAACAGCAGCATAATTTAGGGCTACTGTTTTGAACAACTGTAGGTGTATCATGGATCTAACTAACCACATCTTGTAGAGAATAGAAGGAGAAAGTGAGATGACTGATTTAATGAGCTCTGATGTACATGCAGTTTTTGCAATTAATAGACCAGAAGAGTATGTTGTGTTAAAGGTTCTGGTTGGGAGAGGAATTAGCATGGACATAAAGGTGCATGAGATTGTTAAAGAATGTGCTGAAGTGTTTGTGAAAAATAAGCATGATTGTGGGAAAATGCAGGCCTGTCATGATTAGTGGGGAGGATTCCCCAATCAAAAGCAGTATAACATCACAAAAGAGGCAGAGCCTTCCATGAAGCAAACCATTGAGTCTTTGCTCTGTGGGGGTGGGAGTCCTCATAAAATGTGCCACAGGTAACAACTCTCCTATATAGCAATGTCAAGAAGCCAGATGGCTCTTGGAGACTGACCATTAATTACCATAGGTTAAATGAAACTACACCTGCTTGTGCACCTACAGTGGCACCAGCCCCAGACATCATTGCCCAATTTCCCCCAGTGGCTAAGTGGTCTCTGTCTTGGACATATCCAGTGGTTTCTGGCCCATCCCATTGCACCCCAACTGCCAGTATAAATGTGCCTTTACCTGACAAACCCAGCAGTATACTTGGAACTGTATCCCCCAAGGGTTCCATAACTCACCGTCTATTTTTCATCTACACATAAAGGATTCACTCAAGGGTTTTTCTAGGCTTGAGAGTTCACTGCAATATGTGGATGATTTATTGTTGGCTACTGTTAAAGAAATGGAATGCCTCACCCTGCTGAAGGAGCTATTGCACTTATTTAAAAGGACAGGGCTAAAGATAAATCCCCAAAAAGCCCAGATCATGAAACAACAGGTAACATTCCTGGGGCTCACCACAGGTAAGGAAAGTTGCACCTCATACCAGGAAAAAGTAGAGACAGTCAGGTGGTTGCCACTGCCTACTTCTAAAACAACACTCAGGAGATTGCTGGGTCTGGTAGGGTATTCCAGAGACTTTATTCCACATTTTGCTGACATTGCCAAACCTCTGTACAACCTTTCAAAGAAGTGAGCACAGTAGGAATGGACCCCAGCACATACGGAAGCAGTGCAGATCTTCAAAGAGACCCTTATGAAGGCCCCAGCCTTGGCCAATCCTGATCCATCCCTGCCCTTCCAACTGGAGGTGGCAGCCTCAGAAAATTCTATCTCAGCCGTCCTTGCAAAGAACCACCATGGCAAGCTTCTGCCTATTGCTTATGCCTCCCTTCTCCTAACAGGGGTGGAAAAGAACCACACACAGTGTGAAAAACTCTTTTGGCCACAAACTGGGCCATCCAACATTTTACCTATATTATAGGTCTAGATCCCATCATTCTGCATACCTATCACACCTCTACAGAGTACCTTCACTCAAGTAGCATTAAGGATAGGACTATATCAAATGTGAGGTAAACTCACTGGGCCCTGCAGCTGCAGGACCAAGATATTGTCATCAAACACTGCAGCATTCCATTGCTGCTAGCCCATTCCCTCCTCTATGGGGGAGAACCTCATGAGTTCTCTACAGCAGACTACAGGCCAGAGGCCCAATCTCTGTTGAAAGTGCCGACCAATAACTACCAAGTTACCAATGAACTCCAAGTCTTCACTGATGGATCCAATTACTACTAAGAGGGGAAGGCCTATACAGGTTTCGTGATCTACATATTACAGGGTTCTGAAAAGAAGGAATTTTTCTTCAGATATCTTCCCCATTCTTCCCAGTGTGCAGTTGCCAGCTATTGCATGGGTTATTTAAGCAATAAGCCACGAGGGGGTGTGGGTTATCGGGGGATTTACCATGGCTGGAGTGGTTTGCCCATGAAGCACAGCTGAGTGGGTAAATCTGCGCCAGCTGAGGTAAATCCCTCGATAGCCCAGATCCCCCATGCGGCATACTGTGATTATACCAAGTACTGCTTTTTTTATTATTTTAAAAAAAGCAGTACTTGGTATAATGCTTAAATAAGCCACTCAGTAGTACAGTAGTGGTTTTGTTTTGTTTCCCCGATATATGGAGCTGCTGTTTTACTGTCTCTGCTTAGTGGGGAAACAAGATGGTGGTTGCAGTTCCATGATTTCACTGTCAGATTTCTTTTTTTTTAAGATGCAGCTGGCTGGCACCTTTTGCTGTGCTTGTCAGAGGATTTACAATGGAGGTAAGGTGCCAGTGTGCCATTCTCATTGGTTAGTGTATCAGGTCCATGGTATAAACAACAATACACAATGTTCCCTATGGTCTGATTTTGTATTCCGATTCTATTTATATTTGTAATGCTTTGACTGAGTTTCTTCCAGTATGAGAACAGATTGATTTCCAATCATCTGATGGTAAGTTGTTAACACATCCCAAGCTTTTGAAGTATATTGCCATGAAAGCTAAGCAACTTGCAGGTCCATTGTTTGTGAAAAAAGTAAAGGCACAATCACCAACAGCTCCTTATGCCATGGAAAACAGCCAAGCTGATAAGTTGGTCAAGAAGTGAGCTCTAGAGGGAGATCTATGGGGCCTACCTAAAGAGGAAGGTACCAGAGGTTGTAGTGGCAAGTAACTCACATCCACCAAAACCCACAGATCTACAGTCCCTCCAAAAATTAGATCTAGAATTGAAAATAGTACTGTCCACACTACAGGCTAGCCAATTCCTGTCCCTCCTAAGCTATGCAAAACATAATAGGAATAGCCATTTCTCTGAGGATTAAGCTGTGCTTTTATACACTGGATCTGAGCAGCCTTGTGGATTGTCCCAAGCAACCATAGGTCTGAATTCCCGTACATGGTACATGATGCTACCACATGGGGGGGGCAAAGTCTTAAAGATACCTTGAAACAGTGGCATAGTGGCCTTCCATGAGACAGGATGTTGAGATATACTGTAAAAGTTGTATTGTCTTTGCCCAGGACAACACAGTCCCTAAACAGACCACCAGGAAGATATTGACAGGCATATACCTGTTTTAATGTGCATATTTATCCCTTGTCCTTAAATTTGCAATCTCTGCTAGACCATAAAGATATGTACCTCATTCAAATTAGCAATGACGTACATAAGGATGAAAATTATTTGAACTACTGCATGATGGAGATGCTAGTCTTGTCCTTACTAATAGTTAGATAGAAATAACCTTTAAAGCCGTGATGGGTCTCCAAATAATTTTCATTTTCATCCTTATATGCATAATATGTTGTCCAAGCTAAACACTCAAAAATCATAAAAAAAACAGCTATGCTTTTTGCAAGCAGCACAGTTGACCGAGCTTTGCTGGCATCGAGGTGGGGACTGTTGGATCATGCGACAATTTAAATTCTGTTATACACCTTTTTATGTAATGCTTTTCATAATTTAAGATGAATGATAAACTGTATTAAATGCTAAGCTTTTTGGAGCTGAAAAGACACATATATCTGCCTTGGCAACAAGGATAGATTTGGGGACATTAGCCAAGCCATCCAGGGTATACTAGAAACAGGACAAGCAGCACCTTCCCCAACTGACAAACTCCTCTATAAACAGATGCTTTTAATGTTAATGATAGATTGTGTGTCCTGACTCTTCTTTTTCCACAGACATACAGTGTACTCTGAAAACAATTTCAACTGAAACTGCTTTTAATTATAGAGTGTGGGCCTGTCTCTTCATGTAAACATATAATTACATGTGTTCTATCCTTTGTTTTTGTCAGGTAAACAGCAAACATATAACTATTGAGCAGGTGGTTCTAAACAGTCATTTCACACAAATCCATAATTATTTGAGATTAGCTTCTGTCCTTTCTTTCCTGGCTGAGAATGGTTTGTCTTTCAGGTCACAAAAAGATCCATGGCAAAGGTAACTTTGTATCTTGTGAGTGTATTTTCCAACTTTCAAGTGATATAAACTATATAAAATGCTGTGAACTGCATTCATTTTAAGTAAAATGTTTGGAAAAGTACAGTCATAGGTATTTAATTCCCTGTAATGTTTATTTTGCAAGAGAATACTGCTACTGTCCAGAAATGCTGGGTAACTAGCAGAAACCACAGTTATAATGGCATTTCAAGCTGCTGTTGTGTTTAAATTCTTTGTAAGTGTAATCTATATGTTTAGCCTGAAATTCTGAATAAAACTGTATGTTTTATGGTTAACATCAATATATGTCATGTTGTGTTAAAGAATACCAAAAGCTTAACAAGCTAAAAAGTTGAACTTTATTTATATAGCAGAAAATGGAACACTACTACCATCTAGTGTAATTATGACATGCAATTGTATGAATCATGTTGACCATCTCACCTTTCACTAGAGACAACCAATCAGAATTAGCTAACAATCCTTAGAGTTTGGGACATATACCAAATTTGGTAAAAACCTCACCCTGACATTATGATTGATTTAAGGAGCTGGCGACCTCTCAAGGAATGAGGTCAGCTAGAGAATAAAAGACAAAGCATTATGTTTGGTAGTTGAGATCCAAAAAGAAGAAAAAGAAGAGAAACTGCTACATGTCTTCCTTGATCTTCATCGGTAAAGGGTGAGTGATCAACATACTAGGCTAAAATTAGGTAGCTGTTTAGTTCTATGTTCTCTGTAATAGAATTTGAATAAACTTACTCCTTAAACTAAAATCGGGACTCTTAGTGTATTGTTTAACCTCCTGAGAACCTAGTGGATCAAAAGCTGTTCTGAGTCACAGAATCCAACAGATAACTCATCTTCTTCAGGATAAGGCAGCACCATGAGTAGAAACCCCAGTTCTGTTTGACCAGGAGTACAGACTGGATAGCCCTCTTGTCCAAAAGAGTGAGCACTTCAGTCTGTAGGATATTAAGTGGTCTGATAGGTAATAAAAAGGGCTGTAAGGATGCCCAGGAGGAGGCTCTACTAGTTCCAGTGTACGACCCACCTGAAAAATATCTAGGACCCATCTCTCTGATGTAATCTCCTGCCATTTTGTCTGGAACAGGGGGACTGTTCCCCTTACATGAGTCCCCAATAAAAGGGCATGGAGGCTGTAAGGGAGTCAGAAGATGAAGGGGATGGCAGGATGATGCATGGATCCAGACTTTTGGGGCTCTTGAAATGGGTATCTAAAGACTGTTGCTTAGGAGCAGCTGCAGCCACAGTGGATCTTTTGCTTGCTTTGTTAGGGTGGAGTTGTGGGAGAGGAAGAGGAGTAGCCTGAGCATCACAATGCTCAGCTGGCTGCTAGGCAGCATCTTGTAAATAAAAAGAAGCCGCACTATGATAGGTGTAGTTTCATCCTTTCAATTACACAAAGTTTCTGCCCAGCAGAACAGCATCATGATCAATCTTTATGATTATTGGGCTGTCACCGTCAAGCCTCCTGAATCCTGAGATACATTGAATGTGACAGTTACATGACTCTGAATCCTGCTACTCTACTATCAAAATATGTTTGCTTTGTGCATGCATGCAAGCAAACACAAAAATGAAGTTTCTAGCCCCTAGGGTTACAAAGTTAGACCTTTCAGAAGATAATTTCTTCAAAATGGATAACTCTGGAAAATAATGTATTTAAAATGGGATAACTTTGGGACCAATAAAGCTAGAAACTTAATTGTTTTTAATTAGAACTTGAGTCAGTTCAGTTAATATATCAGTATAAGACATTGAAACATGTACCATATATTGATATATAAAACATAAAATGGTACATCAAATTTTTAAAGCCCTGTTATTTTTAACCAACATATTATATTGACACATGTACAGCATATACATACAGCAAAACATGAGCACTGTGTCAACAGGATCTATTCATGTTCATTGGACCCCAAGCTTTATTTAGAAAACATTTTTTTTCTATGCCTAACAATGTTGCAGCATTGGAAATATAATTTCTAATTAATTGCAAGCATTACAAAATATCATAAAAGACTATTTTTAGAAATACTGAAAGATACTAGTGGTTGTTCTTTATAAGAATAAACACATTCTTTTCTAATTGTTGTTGGGTTGGGTCAAGGGGTGTGGTAATATAATATAGGCAGATTGACAAACCATCAGCCTCTTTCTGCCAAAAGAGTCTATGTTTCTATGCTTCTTTGTCTTGCCTGATGTAATGTTAAAAAAAACATTAAAATGTTAAAAACAAAAAAGAGCCACTGACTAACTGCAACAAATGATGCATTTGTCTGGCTTGTCTATAAAGGCACAACAGAGAGGCTATATACAAAGCTGTTTCTGAAGACCCAGAAAACAGAAAACAAAAGAAAAAAAATGAGCCATACAACAGGTAGGCAAATATAAATTGAAATATGAATGCTGCAAGTCTTCTCCCTCCGTTAAAGGCTCAAAGAAGTTATTATCCCTCCTCCCTCCATTCTGTTGGGTCCAATTTGTGCTTTAAGACACTTCATGCCTTAGCATCAAAGTGAACTAAATGGAGCAAGAATGGAAAGAGGGGAAGCACAAAAAGGAAAAGTACTAAGAACGGAAATGAAGTCTCAAGTGCCAAATATCATGAATGTCATAGTAGTCAGCACCTAACTTTGGTAATGTTGCCAAAATGAGGGGTGCTGGGCTCTTCATTCTTCAGGAACTGAGTTTTTGATCATACCCGGGTCATAATGTAATGCAGCAATAGCGTACAGCATTATGTGAAGCAATTTATGCTTCAAGTTGGACCCCCCCAAAGTTAGAATATTAAGTGGGGGGGTCCGGGGGTGCAGCCCCCATAACAGGGGGTGTGGGGAGCATAGCCCCCAACAGAAGAGAAAATACTCTGATATAGCACAATGCGTTTGTGCCGCACGGCATTCTGCCGTGTGACATTATGACCCCATGCCATATTTGATGATAGAGGGAAGAGGGAAAAATAGTAGTGCTCCCCCTCCCAGTAAATATCAACAAAATGACACCCCGGTTTCCAATAACTGCCTTAGCCACCCCACCCCTGAGAGAGAGAGAAAGTTACGTATTATAACAGTAGATCTTGGAGAGAATCTCCTCCACACAGGAACTTTAGCTAGCTGTCAGCCACCCACAATGACATGCAATATTGATTCCTACTTTTGTTCCTGTAACTGTTTTAGTATTGTAAAAATCTGCATATTTTTCACCAATTGTTTGTTCATTGTAACTCTTCCTGGATTGTAAATATCTGTATATACTCCTCTTCCCCTTCCCCCGGGTTGCATCTGGAAACAAGATCTGGCTCAGTGTGCCTTTCCCATCTACCAACTTTAAAATAAATAAAATAAATAAATATAATGTGGGCAGCCCCACTGCTCCTCAGTTCCCTGCCAGAAACAAGCTTAGAGGGCCTCTTACCGTGAGGATCTAGGAGACCAAACCAGTACCGGCACACAAAGAGAGACATGGGACTGGGAAATGATATACAAATATAATGCACTTACAGACATCTCCAGACAAGGTAGTGGACACACCCACCAGCAGATACCTCAGAAGAAATAGGAAGGAAGGTGGTTGCACTACAGCCCAATAAAGGAGATTATATTGAAGATCTACTGTTACAGTAAGTAACTCTTCTATCTTCTTCGAGGATATCTCCACCATTGGGCCACATCTTTAGAACAATTTCCAAGCAGTACATAAGGAACCCAGGGAGGATGGCAGAGCCTGACAAGTGATCAGAACAGAATGTCTTGCAAAACAGCAAGACCAAAGCTAGCATGCCTACAACAGATGATGGCCAGACTGTAGTTCTAAGTGAAAGTATGCACAGTACTCCATGTGGCAGCAACATATATGTTAGCCACAGAAACATTCTGAAAGCAGGCAACAGAAGAAGCCATACCACATGTCTGCAAGGACAAAGGCCGATCCAGCCCTTGACTGGGCTTCTCAAGCCAGTGGTCCTGGATGCCAACTTCACAGGCCTCTACGGAGATTCCTGCCTGCAAGGACAAAGGCCTATCCAGCTCTTGATTGGGATTCCCAAGTCAGCAGTCCCAGCTGCCAACTCCGCCAGCCGCTATAGAGATCCCCGCCCACAAGAACAAAGGCCGATCTGGGCCTTGACCAGGCTTCCCAAGCCAGCAGTCCTGGCTGCCAACTCTGCCATCCACTATGGAGATCCCCACCTGCAAGGACAAAGGTATGCCAGCTCCTGACTCAAAAAGGCCCAGCTCTCAGGCAGCTTCACACCAATTGGCTGATGCATGCTGAAGCTGCACTCCCATTGGCCGCCATCTCAAACCCTAGTTTTGACACTTGTTTTCAACTTGAATCTACTACTCTTTCACTGGAGAACCGAACTCTCTCAGTGTTTCTGTGAATAACTGTAGCTTATGCTCCTTAGAGGGTATTTTCTGGGTAATGCTACTTGCTTCCTAGCAAATGTATTTGTGATATCACTCACTACCTTTACAGTAATTTATTAGTGCACTAATGCTGTATTAGTTTGATGGAATTGTTAAACAGTTACTTAGCCTGCTTGTGTTTTTCTACTGTTTGCCTCTCACCAGCCCTAGAACCTAGTTTCCCCTTTCTCCAAACCTGCATAATTTAATTTCGTCTGCCCAGACCTATAGCCCCAGGCTCCCCCTTCCCCAAACCTGTTTAAATTTATTTTCTTTATCCAGCGCCTTTGTCTCACTAGAAGCTTTGGCGCCACTGCCTTTGGCACACCCTCCCTACCCCCTTCCACCTAATCTGTGTCTAGCCTGCCCCTCCACTCCTACATCTCACACTCACTCCCACCATTTTTGTCACCATCCCTGACCACCCTCCACTTTGCCTGAACTGTGTGTTGTGGCCTTTAACCCTAACCCTCTCCCTCTCTTTTTCCTCATTCCAGGCCGATCCAGCCCTTGACCAGGCTTTCCAAGCCAGCAGTCCTGGCTGCCAACTCCACCAGCCACTACAGAGATCCCTACCCACAAGGACAAAGATATGCCAGCCCCTGACTCAAGGAGGCCCGGCTCTCAGGCAGCTTCACGCCAATTGGCTGATGCATGCTGAAGCCGAGCTCCCATTGGTCGCCATCTCAAACCCTGGTTTCAGTGCTTGTTTTCAACTTGAATCTATTACTATTTCACTGGAGAGCCTAACTCTCTTGGTGTTTCTGTGAATAGCTATAGATTACACTCCTTAGAGGGTATTTTCTCCCACCCACCCTCTCCGGCCCCAACCTCGACATCTATTACTCAGTTACTCTGCTTACAACCCATAAATCTCTCCCCTCCTTCCCTGCCACTAATTTAGACCTCCCCTTAAAGTGGCACATGGTGTTCTCACACAATAAGTCATTACTACTCTCTTTCCTGTGGATCCATTTCAACCCTCTGTGGCATCTTCTATCCATCCTCACTCAGTTTGCTGTGAACTCCTCCCCTAATTTTGGGTATCTCCTCCTCTGCACTGTGCAAAGCAAAAGTATTTACCTGCCACCCAACACTATTACCCCCCCAATTGCAAATCCCAGTGACTCACTACATTGCAAAATGTCCATCCACAAGCCCACCCTTTACTTCCTCCTTGCTTCATAGCTCCTCACATTGGCTCTCCAAGTCCCCCATCAGAACCTCCCCAATACTATGTGCTCCTCATATTGCAAAGTCTAGCTCTGCAACTCCAGTTCAGAGCATGCACCCTCTAACTCCTCTTACCTCCACCTCCCCTTATTGGTCCCAGCATCCTGCCTCCATTTATGAAAACCTGTGCAACACTTCTCAGAGCCACCAGGTCCACCCCGCATGCCATTCTGCTAGCCAGAAGATTTAAACTCCCCTTTGCTTACTCATTTCTCCTCCTCCTCATCCTACCCCTCGCTGGAGATATAGATCCTAACCTGGGTCCCCAGGTCAGTCTTCAACCACTACAAGCCCACAAATGTCTCTCCATTGCCCATGTTAACATCCAAAGCCTCCAGCATAAAACTGACCAACTAACTTGTTGGCTAGCCGAGCACTCCCCTGATATCCTCTGCCTGACTGAAACCTAGCTCTCCACAAGGACCCCGGACATATCCCTTACTCTCCCTAACTACACCCTGCTCAGGCAGGACCATGGGAAATGAGGTGGTGGGGTCACCATATACATGGAACAACCCCTCTCGTGCTCAGTCTTCTTGAAAGAACCCTGCCCTGGCTCCCACAAAGTCCTCCTGGCCCAACTTACCCTACCTGCCCCCCATTGTTTATAGGGGTGCTCTGTGCATCACTCTGACTAACATGTGAATCCCTTGTCTCCACCATTGCCACCCTCCATGACCAAACATCAAATGGAGAACTAATTCTGCTAGGTGATTTATACCTGGACTGGCTCACACCCTCCTCTAAGACCCACATTCCCATAATGGAGTCCCTTAACCTCACACAACTGCTCAATGAACCTACTCACTACAACCTCCACTCACAAAACCATTCTCTAATTTACTGGATTCTTACATCGCATCCCCACAGGGTTACTTCACCTGGCATCCTCGCAAACGCACTGAGTGACCACTGCATAACATACTGCATCAGAAAAGCTCGCTTGCTCAGGTCTGCCCCAAAGTACATTAATACTCACTCCCTAAGCACCCTGGACTCTGAATTCCTGCTTAATAACCTAAGGAAAACAAACTGGCACCATGTGTACGAAGCCCAACACATGGATGTTGCCCTCTCCAACTTTCTGCACATCTTCACAAGTATCTGGGACTCCCATGCCCCACAAAAAATGTTAAGGGTAAAAACGTATCACCACAGGTGGATCCCTGCCCCAATTCTTGCCTTATACAAGGCTAGAGACAAAGCATGGTCTGCTTTCAAAACCCTCCCTAACCCCAAAAATAGGCAAGCCTACAACACCCTCCACAATGCCTGCACCAAGACTATAAGGCAAGCAAAAGATGACTTTTTCAAGTCATAACTGTCTCATGCCCATCCATCAAAGTTCTGGTATGTCGTACACTCACTACTAGACCCCCCAATCACAGCAATGTTCTCCTGCCATCAAGAGAAATGATTAGCCCATATCCGACCCTATCAGCATTGCTAATTCCCTAAGCAAATTGTTTACATCTTGTGCCATACCCCACAGCACTACTCCTACTGCCACTGTCTGCCCCGCACCTCCCTGTCACAACAATTTCAAACTCTCACCCATCTCAGAACACAAGGTCCTCAAAGCCCTACGCTCACTAAATACCAACAAATCCAGCCCAGATGGGATCCACCTCAAACTCCTGCAGATCTCCATGTCTGCCATAGCAAAGCCCCTCACCCGTATCCTCAACCTATCATTCACCTCAGGCACGGTCCCTCAGGCCTGGAAATCTGCTTCAGTTATTCCTCTCCATAAAGGAAGGGACACCACAAATCCTGGAAACTATAGCCTGATCTCCCTCCTCACCGCCCTTGCAAAACTTCAAGAATCCCTGGTACACTCCAGGCTGGTGGACTGTCTTACCACCAGAAACCTCCTATCTCCCCATCAGTCAGGCTTCAGGAAACAGCATTCCACTATCTTCTCTCTCCTGCATGTCATAAACCATATCCACACTGCCTCTGATCAAGGTCTCCTTATAGCCGCAGTCTTCATCAACCTGGCTAAGGCCTTTGATTCAGTCTCCCACCCCCTGTTCCTGTCAAAACTTGAAGCCACTGGACTTTCCTCTATCACCATTCAGTGGTTCTCTTCCTACCTTTCCAACAGGTCACAGTCTGTCTGAATTGCTGACATCTCATCCCCTCCTCTCCCCATCTTAGCAGGTGTCCCTCAAGGCTCTGACCTTGGTTCCATCCTCTTTTCTCTCTCCATAAATGATCTCCCCTCCTCCTGCTCTAAATCCAGCATACACATGTATGCTGATGACACCATCCTCTTTACCTCAGGTCCTTCAATAACTGAAGTTCAAGCTGCCCTCCAAACTGACTTCAATAATATCCAACTTTGGTTCAGCCAAAACCAACTAAAATGAAATACTTCTAAAACCATATCCATGATCTTTGGCTCATCACAGAAAATCAGCAGATCCCCCATCCTTTCCCCATCATCTTCCTTGATGGTACCCCACTACTCCAGGTCAGTAAGTACAAGTACCTCGGTGTCTGGCTTGACCCTTATCTATCATTCTCACCTCACATAGATGCAACCATTTCTAAACTACACCCCACACTTGGCTTGCTATACTGGCACAGAGCCTCCCTCCCACCTTCCACCAGATGCCAAATTTTAACAAAAATGATTCTCCCCATTTTCAGTTATGCTGTTGTGGTCTACAGTACTGTCCCAGTAACTACCCTAACAAAGCTAGACACTCTCCTAAACTCTTTTTGCCACTTTGCTACAGACTCACCCCTTAGTATTCATCACTGTGACCTATACTCCCTCCTAGATCCTACCCCACTGTCCCACCACTGCCATATCCACTCTCTTAACCACATAGCTAAATTCTGGTTTAATTTGCTACCTTTCTATTTGGCGGACAGTCTCTCCCCCGGCCTGAACACCCCCTATGCACTGAGGCACAGAAATGAAAGATCTTTTCTTATACCTCACCTATCCTCATCATCTGACAAATCAACCTTCTTCCATCAGCTCCCCAACAGATGGAACAAGATTACCCCCGCCATTAGAAGTGCACCCTCTTACCTCGCTTGCTGGTCACAATTATGGCTCCTGCCTCCCCCCCGCTGCTGTTCCTGGTGATCTAGACCCACATCTCAGCACTTACAGGTCCTAGCCCACACTGGTGCACTTATTTTTATTATTTCTGTTTCTCCCAGTGTCTCTAGTCACATGTCTTGGAAATGTTATCTAGTTTGTCATTTTACTCTATTAACTTTGACTTAACTGCTTTTACTGAGGTCCTTTTGTATTTTTATCTCTAAGAACTATAAACTTTTATCAGTTTCTACTGATCTCTGGTTGTACCACCACTTGTATTACCATGGTCTTATGTTCCACATTGTATGTACTCCTACATTCCCCTCCTCCGGGTCACACCTGGAAACGTGCCTCAGCTCAGTGTGCCTATCCTGGTCAACAAATGTTTAAATAAATAAATACAAAAATAAGAATGCCCATACACAGCACCATGAAGTTCATTACCATACTTCTTACAGCAAAACTCAATACAGTGAGCCAGCTACTGTATTTGTACAGTCCCTGTTAAGTGACAGGGGCATCATCTTTTCCAGGGGGAAAATGAAACAAAAAGCTGAGGGGACTTTCTGCAGTCCTTAGAATGATCAAGGTTGAAATGCAGTGTTCTGTGTACATCAGGCGTATGGAGCAATGCCTCACCCTTGTTAGCATGCTCAGGATAAAACTCAGGAAGGTTTATTCTCTGATTCAAGAAGAAATCAGAGACCACCTTGGGAAGAAAGCATGGACTGGTCCACAAAGACATCCTGTCCTCATAGAAAATCAGGTAAGGAGGCCTACTCATCTGAACCTGAAGCTCAGAAATCCTATGAGCAGAAGTTATGGCAACTAAAACCAGTGTCTTCCATGAAACAAAATGTATCTCACAAGCCGTAGCAGGCTCCAGTGGAGCCAGAGTCAACTTCACATGTATAAAATTGAGGTCCAAAAGCAAGACCAGTTTAATAATCTCGGGTATGCATGAGCAGAGAACCTTTTAGGAAGTACAGTACACTTCCAGCTGTGCTCTGTGCACCCATCAATAAGGGCATGGAAAGCCAAAATGGCAGCCAAGTGCACCTTAACAGATCATTACTACAGAGGGAGAGCTGGGGATATGCAGGATGGGGTAAAGATTCAGATCAGGGGCCAGGAAAATGGGATGAAGCAGGGGCTACAACAGGGAAAAGGGGGTGGAGTCTTAGTGCTGGGAGACTCAACACTAAAAGGGGTGAGATGGAGGAGTAAAGGGGAATGGCATAGTCGCATATGAGTGGAGTGCATACCAGGAATGACAGCAGGTAAGGGGGGACAGTTTATTCTTAAGTGCGCAAAGAGGGGGAGGGAGAAACCTCATATCGTAATAATAATGATAATAATAATAACTTTATACAAAGTGCAATTCAAAGAATTTCACAGTGTTTTTACAAAGCAACTAAAACCATAACATTTTAAAACCAATTAAAACATCAAAATCCGTGACTTAATAATCAGAGTAAGCTAAAGAAAATAAATAAGTTTTGAGAGCAGATTTAAAGCTCTCCACAGTCACACACACCCTTATCTGGGGAGGCAGATAATTCCACAGTATAGGAGATGCAAAAGCAAATGCATGGGCTTCAGAGTTCTTCAGATGAACCCTGGGAATATCTAGCAATCCCTCCTCAGTGGAGCGGTCAGAGGAGGCAGTACAGGCAGACAAGTTATTGCAGATAACTCAGTCCCTGTCTGTGTAGGGCCTTGTAGGTTAGCAAGCCAACCTTGAAGGTGATCCTCCACCGAACTGGCAGCAAATGCAGATTGCACAGCACAGGTGAGACATAACTAAATCTAGAAAGTCCAGTCAACAACCTGGCTGCAGCATTCTGCACCAGCTGCAAGTGGTGGATATCAACCACTGGGAGGCCTAGCTACAGGGCATTACAGTAATCAAGGTGGGAGGTCACAAAGGCATGGACCAAAGTCAGAAGATCACTGGGCAGAAGCAGGTGCTTAATCTGGACAATATTACTCAGATGATAAAAATGAAGTCTTGATGATGGATGACACCAGGAGCTTCAGCGTCAACCTCTCATCAAAAATAACACCCAGACTTCGCACCCATTCAGAGAACATCAGCTGGCAATCCCTGAGTATGAGCCCAGAGGCTTGCTCTGCTGAGGACCCCTCTACCCGGCAACCTGGGTCCACCACCAAAACCTCAGTCTTGTCAGGATTCAACCTCAGCCAGTCGGCACTTATCCAGCCCTGGATCTCGGTGAGGCAGTTGTTTTAAACACTGAGACTGCATCATCCTGGTCAGGTACAAAGGACATGTATAGTTGGGTATCATCTGTACAGCAGTGAAAACTCAAACCATACTGCCTCACAATGTCTCCTAATGACAGCATGTACACCACGAATAACATAGGTAAAATCACAGAGCCCTGGGATACCCCACATGGTAGAGAGAATGCATCAGAGGAATACATTTCTGACATACCTCTCTGAGATCCACCATTGATGAATGAATGGAGCCATCTGAGGACTGTACCCAAACAGTCCACAGATCACCCCCAAGCACTCTAGCAAAACATCATGATCCATGGTGTCAAATGATGCAGAGAGAGATCAAGAAGGACTAAAATGGAACGGGTCCTTCAATCTCTCGCTATCAGGAGATCACTGAACACCTGAACCAGGGTGGTCTCAGCGCTATGCTTGTTCCTAAATCCTGACTAGAGAGGATCGTAGATGTCATGGATGGTAAGATGATCATCCAGCTGCAGTGCGACCACCTTATCAATAACCTTGCCCACAAAGGGCAGGTTAGAGACCAGTCTGTAGTTGGTGAGGTAGTCTGAATCTAGAGAAGATTTCTTAAGGAAGGGTGTAACCACCACCTGCTTCAGGGAGTCAAGAAACTCACTCATCTCAAGTGACCTCCAGACTATCGCAGCCAGGACCAGGCTGATGACCTCAACGCACCCCACAAGGAGGTGGGTTGGGCCCAGGTCCAGACTACAGAAAGTCGGCCTCATACTCTGGATGATCCCTATGACATGCATGATCACCAGCTGGATGAAAGCCGCCAAACAAAACCATGGTTCTGCAACCTTTAACCAATCACTGCTCCACCCACTGGAGTTAGCTGAGTGGATCTCTGACCTGATGTCGGCAACCTTATCCACAAAGAAGAGAGCAAACTCATCACACTTATCTGGTGACAATGCTCTATGAACTTGTAGGCAGGCTGGATTTCACAATCCATCTACCGTTTGGAAGAACTGAGCTGGTCAGTTCCTTGCAGCGATGATCTCTCCGGATAGGAATGCTGCCTTCTTACATGAGATTGCTGATTGATAGTCCAAGTAATGGACCATCAATTGTGCTTATTGGCATCAAGGCCTGATTTCTTCCAGTGAGACTCCATCCTTCGCCCCTCTCTCTTCATCTCCCTCAAGGTCCCATCAGACCAAGGGGATCAAGGGCGAAGGGTGAGGGGGTGAACACAAACAGGAGCAATGGAGTCATGCTGAACTTGGACACAAATGCTCTGAAGGGGAACACAATCAAGGAGGTACAGATGAGATTCTTGGAGCTGGGGACGATGTGTGAGGAAGCAGGGAGCTCAGTGGCTTTCCTCAGAAGTACTCCCAGTACCCAGAGCAAGTGCTGCAAGGAAATTGAGAATAAAGGAGTTTAACACTTGGTTGGGAGCCTGGTATCAGACCAAAGGGTATGGGTTGGTGGGGAGATGGAGAAGAATGTGGGATAGCAGCACCCTGTATGCCCATGACTGGTTACACTTGAGCAAGGATGGCCTCGGGGTATTAAAATGGAAACTGGGGGAGTATATAGCAACCAGAGTGGATTTAAACTAGATGTGGGGTGAGGCAGTTGGGTGGAATTCAAACAAGGTCTTCAGGTAGGGTAGCCAAGCGGGCTTACCCCCCCCATACAAGTAGGGATGGAATAAGGGATAGTACTTGCAAGGTTGATAACAATAGTGTTAAAAGGGGGAAGGGTGGGAAGGGCACATACTGGAGGATAGTCTCTTGGAATTCAAGGAGCCTGGGAGACAAAATAGCTGAGTTGAAGGCTGTCAAGGGGGGGAGGTGGACATAGCTGCCATCACCGAAACATGGGCCACCCAATACCAGAACTGGGACCTGTTGATCCCGAGATAAAGAATATACTGCAGGGATAGGGGGAAAGGGGTGGGGTGGCAGTCTATGTAAGGGAGAGGATAAGGTGTGCCAGGGAGGAAGTGGAATAGGGTAGAACAGAGGCACTATGGATACAATTCCAGGATTCAAGAAACAGGACCCTTAGGATGAGGGTGGTGTATAGGCCACCATCTCAAGCAGAGGACTTGGACAGAAAACTAGTGGAGCAGATCAGCAGGGTCAGTGGGAAGGATAACACCATGATCATGGGGGACTTCAATCTGCCAGGGGTGGATTGGAGTACCCCAGCCACCTTGAGCACAAGAGAGTAAGTCTTCTTTGAGGCTTTCCAGGACAGCTGTTTGGTACAGATGGTAAATGAGCCAACTAGGTTAGGCAACACTCTGGATTTCATGCTGTCTAACAGGCAGTTTGTCAGAGAGCTAGGAGTGGAGGATCCACTGGTAGAGACTGACCACCACAGTGTGATTCTCACTCAGTATGGACAAGGAGGCTGTGGGAACAGGGACCAGGGTGTTGGACTTCAGGTGAGCTAACTTTGGGAGGATGGAGGAAATAGTGGACGGGCACCTAGCTGCAATCCACCTGCACAAGGGTGCTGGCCAGAAATGGGACGTCATGAAGCTAATACTTGCAGAGGACATTAGATCCTGTACCAAGACACAAAGCAAAAAGACTAGGGCCAAGGAACCTAGTTGGTTAAGTGGGGAGGTGTTGGAAAAAGTGAGGGAAAAAAGGGCAGCCTTCAGGAGATTTAAGAGATCCAGGTGGGGGAGGATAGAGATGAGTATCTGAAGAAATCTGGAGAGGTGACCAGAGCAGTCAGGGTATCCAAGGCTTCCAGAGAGCTTAGGCTGGCCCAGGGTATCAAGGATGGGGAAAAATACTTCTTCAGGTACATAAGAGAGAGAGAAGGATCTGTAAAGATCAAATAGTAAGGAACAGGAAGGAGTGGGGTGGGCAGAGAAATTGACAGAGCAGGCAGAAGCACTAAATGACTACTTCTGTTCTGTATTATCTAAGGAAAAGAATGGGTCAATACCTCAGGGGATAGGGAGGGTAGGCACGGGGGGGTGACAGATGGGGAAATCACAGCAGCCAGGGTATTAGAAGGTTTAAGGGCACTGAGGGTGGATAATGCACCAGGACCAGACATCATTCACCCCTGGGTACTGAAGGAATTGGCAGAGGTCTTTACAGGGCCATTGGCAGACTTGTTCAATGCCTCTCTGGAAACAGGGTGTGTACCCCAGGACTGGAGGATGGCTCACGTGGTGATAGGAGACTAGTAATCAAGACAGACAGATTTTTAGCAGCTTGTACTCTATGCACTCTCGATTTTGTAGAGGGGAATTGAGAAGCAGGGGAGCAGTGCTTTTATATAATTTGGAAAAGGTATGTTATTGTTGCCTTAGTCTGCTCCCTTTCCAGACTACCTTTTTGTGACTGCTGCAGGTGCTGTGTCTTCTTCTGCTGTGTTGGTTTCATTTCAGCCCAGGGGTTGGCATTGGCCTACCTGCCTGCCTGCCACTACTTACCGATCCAGTTTCCTGGTTGTTTTCCTGGCTATTTTCAGACTGCCCCAAGCTAAATCTAAGCCTACGAGAGGATCAACGGGGATCTGTGGGGCTTTGCGGTGGAGTGCTGGTGGAGTGCCGGAGAGTGTGGAGCAAGTGCATGGAGAGAGGTTGGGCTACAGCAGCCGGTCAGATCAGTGAAAGCAGAAGAACTACCAGCACCCTGTATGAGTAGAGGATTCCGTCCTTCAGAAGTCTCTTGCTACTACTACAGTTTTTAAGTTACGTGTGATCTGTATTCTTTTTATTAGTCGCAGTAGTGCTTATTGTGTTAACAGATAGCAGCGAACATGCAGTATAGTTAGTATAGTTAAAACACACCTGTGGTTATCAGAAAAGGGCTTACTCTTATTCTTAGTAAAAATTTATTAAAATTGCCAAAATAAATGGCTACTGAGTGAGATACTTTTATTCCTTTTATACATGTTTATACTATTACAAGTGTTTAAAGTAAAAATGTTTTACTTTAAGGCTCAGTAGGTAGCTCACTCGCCTCTGAGGCTGGGAGATCAGAGGGCTGTGGGTTCAGTTCCCACATCTGGCACTTGGGTTAATATCCCAGTACTGACACTGTAGTGCAGCATGAGAGGGATGCTGCACTTCTGAGGTGCCGTCTTTCAGATGAGATGTTAAACCGAGGTCCCATCTGCCTGGATTGGTGGTAGTTCAGGTGGATGTTAAAGATCCCATGGCACTTATCGAAAAGAGTAGGGGAATTTCCCCGGTGTTCTGGCCAAATTTCCCTCACTCACTAAAAATACCACCAACAGCTTAATCTGGTTCAAGGTCAGTTGGCATTCATCTGTATCCCCCTCCCCCGGGTCATGCCTGAAAATAGGCAGGATTTGTCTAGTGTACTTACCCGGTCAACAAAAGCTAAATAAATAATAAAATAAATAAAATTCCCACCGTATGTAAATGAGTGGTGGTGTCTGTGAGTATAAATGGGCATGCACACCGTTCCTTTCCAGGCAGTCTACTCTTAGTTCATTCAGAAAGCACTGCTTGTGTGCTCGTGTTGCTCAGAGTTTTGTTTATAGCTAATAGCCTGCTGCTCAGTGGAAACTTCTCCTGTTTTTTCTCATTCCTGTGGATTTCTGTGTACCTCCGTGACTTTTTGGGGCTGAGTGGTGCTTTGTTTTATACTCGGGTTTCCTGAAAGCTATATCATGGTGCCTCCCCTGTCTATACAGTGGGTCTGTGGGACACATTTCCTCCCAGAGAAGTAAAGGGAGAGTGAAGGGGTAAGAGGGGACTCACATGCAGCTGGTAAATGCCAATAAAGAATTACATAAGAGTTGCACAAAAAAGGAGTAAGTAATTTTGGTTTTAGCTTAATGCATCAGCTTTAAGAGAAGTTTTAAGAGAGATTTTAAAATTGTAGAAGTTGTTTTTTTATTTTATTTTCTAGTCAGAGAAAGTAGAGTCTGGTAGAGTGTGCTAATTTTAGCCTGTTTTATCTCACTCCTTATTTATTTATATTGCATATATCTTGTTGTTAGTTTGTTTTTGTTTTTTTTTCTTTTTGGGGGAGATTCTAAGAACTGAGTGCTTGGATCAGTGTTTATACCCTGGTGTTCTGTTTTTGCCCTTTTAATGAATCCAACATATAACAGAGCAAAGCCAGGAGAGTTGGAATTCAGCCTTTATTTGGACTTCCTTTTAGATGCCTTTGGACATTCCTGTGTACTCCTGAACCTTGAAACTATAAGACTCCTTTGGTCCAGGTCTGTTCCCTTAACTGGAGTGAAGAGAGCTTGTTGTCATCATATTTCAGACTTTTTATTACACTTTTATCTTAGCTGAAAGAACATTCCTCTAAAGTGCTTTTATCGGGATTAAAGAGAAGCTGAAAGTCTACTTCGAATGAAAAAGGAAAGGAAGGGAAGGGGGGGAAAAAGGACTATTTAACACAGTAATTTGTGGCTACATTTGCTTCATTTCTCTTTTCTGTGCTTTTCTATGCTTCCAGAAGTTATTATAAGAGATTTGATAAAATGAATAAGGAGCCTAGAATGTATAGTACGAAGTGTCCCAAAAAGGGGTGTAGTAAAGGAAACAAAGCAAAGAAAAGTGAATTGAAAGGGGCAAACAAGAAAATTACTCAGCATTTTCAATCACCAACCAATCAAATAGAGTTAAAAAGTAATAAGAAAAGTTAAAAAATCATTTGCCCCCCATTTAATATCTTCCCAGGTTGGGACTCAGTCCTTAGAGTCACAGTCCTCTATATACCCACTTCTAAAGAGAATTAGGAGTCTAGAATAAGCTTCTGATAAACATATGAAGCTGGTACAGATAGGTGGGAGACAGAATACAATAGGGAGATCGATATAGATGAAAAGAGCTAATATTAATGTGAACAAATCAAATGAAATGGGTTCTGAATTACATCTATCTGATCTTGTTGAAAATGTGTCTAACTTAGAGACTAATAAGAATCAGGTTATTGAGACTCACCAAATTGCTCAAATACATGGCTGTCTGGGGGGGGCAGATAATAATGAGGGAAAAGTTTCAGAAACCAATTCTGTAAAACCAATTCCAGAAGGCGGGGAGACCCTCAGAAGCATTAATCTACCTGAGTTACAAATTACAAAAAATGGATAATTTTTTAAGGAATTTACCTCCTTTTTATCTCCGTATACACAGCTTTGTAACCTAGAGGCAAAAGCTTCAAGACTAGACATCTTGAAGAAGATGCCACCTATGTGTGAAAAAATTTAAAATGAGTTGGGTTATCCACAGATGATTCCAAAAGAGGGTGAGGTACTCTGCAAAGAGAGGATTTGTGGGGAAAATGAAAATTAAACTATAATATCCAAAATCAATGATTTAAAGAAAGAAATATGTTATGGGAACACCTAGCTCTTGGAATTGATTATTATAGTTAGAGCTTTTGAGGACCTTTATGTTTCTGAAAAAGAAAACTCTCATAGCAATAGAAATGGAACAATGTCACAGGTTCTAACAGAGGAATCACTTTCAGTGTCAATGTTAGAAAAGGAAAATTCCCAAACAGAGAAATATAAGGGGCAAATTGATAGACAGAACAAATTAGGAATTCAAGAAGGATGAAGTATTAAATCAATTATGGACTCAATATCCAATAAAGAAGTGAAAGAAATACATTTGCTGATAAAGAAGCTTAAGGAAAGGAAAAAACAATTAAAGAAAATTGGAGTGGAATCCAGAAAGGGTGACAACAAGGTAGAAAGTGGAAAAAAGCAAAAGAAATATCTTAAGTGAAGAAAAAAGAATAAAAGATCTAATAAAGAAAGATAAGAGAAAACAGATAGATAGTACAACTACAGCTGAGTTTGAGGCAAAAAAGGAGGAAGTTAAGGATAGTAGGGTAAAGAAGAAAAAAAAGAGTTCAATTCCAGAATGCAACCAGAAAAGGAACCAGATTATAGTAAGGGAAACAGGATAACTTAGTAGAAACACTGGAGGAGAAAAAGGACCAGCTGATAGCATCAGGTGATTTATTACCCACTCTGTATGTAAAAAGACTTCCAAAAGCAAAATCGGAAAATAATTATATTCTCAAACTGGCTACCTACAACTTGTTCAAAAGTTTCTTAGGTAGCAAATTTAGCTGGCAGGATATCAAGCCAGCATACAGATACCAGGTCAGCCTGTTCAAGGGATGGGTTTGTGTGGTCCTTAATGTAGAAAAAAGGAAAAGATTGACTGCTATAAAAGAGAAATTTTCAGATATTGGAATAACCTTAGACATTACAATAAGGCTAACTTCAGAAAAAGTTCTAGACTTTAAAATAACAAAAAAAAACTACTGAAAAGAGTGGTGGAAATAGGGAAACGCATGCCCTCAAACAGCCCCATATAACGGTATTATGAAGCCAAGTGAAATTACACATAATTTGGGTGGAGACCAGGAAGAAATTGTAATGAGAAGAGGAAGAAAACAATTAGGTAAAAGGATAAACAGTAGTAAAATAATAGAAGATGAGGAGATTCTGGAGGTATCCACAGCAATTGAAGAAGATGATACTCTGATTAGTATTGCTAGTAACAGTTTGACCATAAGTTTGTCTGGTGGATACAACTGACTGGGCATTAGAGAAAAGTTAATGAATAAAATGTAATTTCTTAGCTGGAATATGGCGGGCTTAAAAAGTAAACTTTTAGATAAAGAATGTATGCAATGGTTAAAGCAATTTACTATTATATTATTACAAGAGACATGGATGAAAAGTTTTAAGGAACAAATGATAGAAGGTTATAATGCCTGGGTCTCCCCAGCATATGGGGGGAAAAGTTTGGATGGCTAAAAGGAGGTTTGGTCATTCTGATTGATACTAGCATAGAATATAGGGTAACTGAAGTAGGCTCCTGTAATGAATTCTATTTATATATTGTTATTGCAGATTGTAAAAATGTTTGGGTTAAATTCAATATTTATATTCCCCCTAGTATGAAGCCATATGATTATCAGAATGTGATAAAAATGATAGGGGACAGTATAGAGTCTATAAAGTCCAGATTACCAGGGAGTAAATCACTGTTGGTGGGTGATTTTAATGCCCATATTGGAAATCTTTTAGAAGAACAAACAACAGACTGGTGCTTGGATGATGTTTTTAACATCCCAATAAGACACTCAAAAGACAAATTAGTGACAAATAATGGTAAAACTGTCTTATGCCTTTTTGACAAGTTTGGTCTAAGAGTTTTGAATGGGCATACAAGAGATGATTGGATGGGCGACTATACCTTTCCCACAAAAAAAATGGGATGCTGTGTTGGATTTGTGTGCACTAGAGCCAAGTGAATATAATCTAGTTTAAAAATTCAAGGTTTTAAAAATGTGGGCCAGTGACCATTTTCCAGTGATGTGCACAGTATATACTGCATTTAATATTAACAAAATAAATAGGGAGGCCGGATACATTGCTGACCAACATATGTGTATCAAGTTTGGGAAATAAATCCAATGGAATGAATACACAAAGGCAGTAGTGGATGAGATAATTGAGAAAGAAGAAATACAGTGTAAAACAATTGGTATTTTAGGGGATAATTTGGGAAATGGTGAGAATATAGTAAAGAAATTTGACCTTCCCACTTAAAACCTTTGTGGATGAACATGTGATTAAAGCAGATAAGCCATGGTTTGACTTAGAGTGTTATAAGCTTAGAAAAGAAATCAAGAAAGTTGGTAAAATTAGATCCAGGATGCCATCTTGTACAGTTTTGGGTGTGCTAAAAAAACTAAGAAGTGAATATAGAAAGCTGTTAGACTCTAAAAAGAGAAGTTACAGTAGGAAATTATGGGAAGATCTTCAGGACTGCATTTTAAGGAAAGACTCTAAGGCCTTTTGGACTATGGTAGCTTGTGACTGTAATACGAACAATGTTCATTATAATTTGATCAGCCTAATCAGTGCCGACAAATGGACTAAGCATTTTAGTAAAATATATAAAACTACAATTGAAAGTATGGATAGCCCTCAGATAGCTCCCAGTAACCGTGTTCACTTTCTAGGGGAAATCTACTGGGACTCACAGTGAAGGAAATAGAGTTAGCAATTTAGCTCAGAAAAGAAGCAAGGTAGCAGAAGTGAATGGTCTCCCTGAGGAGATTCTCCTACATAATACAGACTTTTGGGCAAAAATGCTTACTCCAGCATTCATTGCAATTTGTTCCTGCTTAGTGTTACCATATGGTTGGAACAAAGGAATCATTGTTCCACTATATAAAAGGGGAGACAAGCATGGTCCAAAAATTTATAGGCTTATTACTCTATTACCCATTCAGCAAAAAAGTGTTTTCTAAAGTAATTCTAACAAGACTGCAGATGTGGGTGGATGACAATAACTTGTTGTCTAAATTCCAATGTGGATTTAAAAAAGGGTCCAGTACTCTGGATCTACTTTTTGCTTTGAACTTTCTGATGGAGAAGTACGTTCACTATAAAAAAGGCACCCTTTATATAGCCTTTTTGGATATGAGGGTGGCCTTTGATTCAATGAATAGAGGAAAGTTGTGGGACATTTTAGTTAAATCAGAAATTGACCCCCATTTGTTGGCTATCTTAAAGCTGCTGCACCAGGATACAGTAGTTGAGGTAAGGTTCAGGAGAGATGGTGCTCTGTCCAAGGAACTAGCTATAAACAGTGGAGTCAAGCAGAGATGTCTATTGGCTCCAATTTTGTTTAATTTATTCATAGAAAAACTTATTATCAATATTAATAAAATTGATACTTTTGCCCCAGTATTAAATAAAGAGAAAATCCAAATGTTATTATATGAGGATGACACAATTATCATCTCCCAGACCTCTCTGGGACTTAGAAGAGGTTTGATTAATGCCCTGGACTTGTTATCTGAGTTGGAGTTAGAATTGAATATAGAAAATCAAAAATATAAATTTTAAGAAAGGACAAGAAAAAAGAGAAAATTTGAAATATTGAGAGGAACCACTTCGAAGTAATAAGGGAATTTAAATATCTTGGGATAAAGATTGACACAAATTGGTCATGGAATCCATATTTAGTAGAACTCAAAAATAATTTGTATAAAACTATGGGTGAAATAAGAAATTTTGTGAACAAATTTGCAAATAACTCCTTTACGGCTCTGGAGAAAACTTTTGAGGCAAAATTAATGACCCAAATACTCTATGGCAGTGAAATCTAGGGTTTATCTATAGAAAAGTTAAATGTAGAATGTATTCAAAATCAGTTCTTAAGAGCAATACTGAATTTGCCACGGGATACACCATCTCTCTTTCTCATTTGGAATCAGGTATGCTTTCTGTTAATGCTAAAATATTGATAAGGGTGGTAAACTATTGGGGTAGGATGATGCAAATGAATGCTGATAGATTACCCAAGATGTGCTGGGAAGAGTTTATCAACAATGTATCCAAACTGGATGCAAGACAATTTTGGTACTATAAATTTAATGTAATTTTAAAAAAACATAGGCTGTACAGAGCTATGGTGTACTACAACACTAGATAACCCTCAACCTTACTTAAATAGCATTAGAGAAAGAATAAAGGATGTAACAATGCAAACAGATTTCAGTAACATTCATGAGCTGGACTCTACAGGTATATATTCAAGTACCAAACTGAACTGGGGGCAAGAAAAATATTTAGCTCTGTGTGAGAACAGCACACACAGAAACATGTTATGTAAAGTAAGATTAGCTTAGTTGGAAAATATTTACTATAGCCTAAATAAATGCTACTATAAAATATGCAATGGAGGTTGCTCTTGTCAGAATATTTCAAAACCATACATTATGCATATTTTATTTGTCTGTAAAAATTGGTCTGAATAAAGGGAAAAGTGTCTTGACTCCTTGTTCCCACAGCATATTGTTAAGCATGATGAGTTCTACAAAAGTCATATACTAAAAATGGATTCTATAAAGTTGATATTTGGAATGGCAAAATTCTTTTTTGGATAACATTATTACTTATTGGTGTAATTGAATGTAAACTTTTATATAGTATATTTATTATGTATAAAATTGTGTATAAGTGGAAGATGTTTTCTTTTTACAGAGTGTAACAAACTGTTGTTTTGTACATTTTTTACCCATATAAACTGAACTGAAACTGAACTGAACTGAATGTGGTGCCCTTCCACAAAAGCAGACCAAAGGATAAACTGGGTAACTGTAGACCAGTTAGACTTACATCCATTGTGAAAAAGTTAATGGAGACAGTCCTTAAAAAGAGGTTAGTAATCTTTCTAATGGTCTCCAGGATGGGAAACAACATGGGTTTGTCTCTGGCAGATCCTGCCAGACCAATCTGGTTGACTATTATGACTAGGTGACTAGGGAACTGGGTAAGGGCCATATGGTGGATGTCCTGTATCTGGATTTCAGCAAGGCATTTGATTCAGTGCCACATGGGAGGCTGATTAGCAAGTTGGGATACCTGGAAGCAGGGACAAAATGGAGAACTGGATCAAGAACTGGCTGCAAGGGAGGCAACAGAGGGTAGCGGTGGGAGGGGAACTCTCAGCTCCAAGGGCTAAAATGAGTAGGGTGCCACAGGGTTTGGTACTGGACCCAGTGTTGTTTGGCATTTTCATCACCGAAATCTCACGTGGCATTAAGAACAAGATTAGTCTTTTTGCAGATGACACCAAGATCAGCGCAGCGGTGGATGACACAGTAGGGTGGCAGGAGTTGCAGGATGATCTGAAAAAACTTGAGGACTGGTCAGACACATGGCAGCTGGGGTTCAATGCTAAGAAGTGCAAAGTCATGCAATTAGGAGCAAGGAACCCAAGGAGGTGTTATCAGTTGGGAGGGGGGTGCAGACATCTGCAACAGAGGAGGAGAAGGATCTTAGGGTGATAATAATGGGACAAATGAACCACTCAGTACAGTGTAGGAAGGCAGCAGCTAAAGCCAACAAGATTCTGGGGTATATTGCTAGAGAAATCACCACCAGGAGGAGGGAGGTGATCCTGCCTCTGTACAGCTCATTTGTGAGACCGCACCTGGAGTGCTGCATGCAGTATTGGTGTCCATTCTTAAAAAAGATGTTAGATGTTACTGGAAGGGTCCAGCACAGTGCAACAAGGATGATCATAAGAATGGAAGACAAACCCTATGAGAGGAGGCTGAGGGAGCTTAACACATATTCCCTGGAGGAGAGGAGGGATTGGGGAGATATGATTGAGACCTTTAAATACATGATGGGTATAAATAAGATTGGTACAGAGGGGATTTTTAAGTTGGCGGAACATGAAGGAGCATGGTCTGAGATTGGAGGGAGGAAAATTCAGGAGAGAAATGAGGAGGCACTTTTTCATGGAAAGAGTGGTGCCTATGTAGAATGCGCTGCCCAAAGAGGTGGTGTCCTGTACATTGGTGGGCAGTTTTAAAGAGGATAGGGCAGAGTGAGGGGTGGGGGTCACAATAATGGCAGAGGAAGGAGGGAGGGCGGCAGCTGTATGAGGATTGCAAGCTGCACACTCAAGCATACTCGATAGACCATATGGCCTGTATCCTCTGGCAGTTTTGTGTGTTCATATGACCAGAGTCAGACAGAGACAGGAGGTAGGGCAGTACTGTTTTGACAGTACATGTAAATTGGCCCTCTGAATGGGAGGCACAACATATAAAGAAGTGCTTCCATTTCAAAGATGAAATGTGTCTCATGAAAGGCTTTCCAGCTGTAAGAAAGACATCAGCTACCTTGGGGAAACCATGAAACAGGCAAAGGCTACGTTCTCAGCAGCCATGCATGCAGATGCAGGGACCACAGGTCCAGATAGACCAGGGACCTGTTGGGCTGTGATAGCAGACTCCATCAAAGGGGAAGCTGAACAGAAGGCTCCACTGCCAAGTGCTGCAGAAGTGGAAACCAGATCTGGCAAGGCCAGAAGGGGCCACCAGTATTAGAGTGTCATGTTCCACCCTCAGCTTGAGCAGAACCCTCTGAATGAGAGGGCTCAGAGGAACACACAAAGAAACCTTCCTTTCCAGGAAAAGAACAATGTGTCTCACCAGTAAACTCCAGGACCTTGAGCCTACAGGCAGAAACATGGCAGTTTTGTGTTGTGTAGGGATGCAAAAGACCCAAGTCTGGATGACCCCATCTTGTGAAGAGATGACTTACCATGGAGGTCAGAAGTTCTCATTCATGTACCAGGGACTGATACCAGCTTAGCCAAGACATTTTGGACACCTGAGAGAAACACAGCTGATATTTGAATGTCATGAAACATCACCCAGTACCACACTGTCATCATTTCCCTGACAGGGTAAGAATGAGTGCCCCCTTGCTTACTTATGTAGTGCATTACACTGACATTGTCTATCAGAATCAGCTAGGGACCAGGCCTGAAGTGTTCTTTGAAGGCCTGGAGACCAAGCAGAACAGTCCGCATCTCCAGAACATTGATGTGAAAATCTGAATCCAGGTCAATCTACAACCCTCGGTCTGAAAGGAACCAAGATGGACACCCCATCCCTACACCAAGACATCCATTGTAAAAATATGCACTGGTGTTGGGGAGAAAAATGTAACACCTTGCAACAGGTGCTGTGCTCCTTCCACCAGACCAGAGCGCTGAAGAGAGGGGATGTGATGAGGGCTATCTGTTCCAGCTTGTCCATCAGTTGATACCACTGCACCAGAAAAATCCACTGCAGAATGTACATATGGAGCTAGACAAAGGGAACTGTCACTATGGCAGGAGCCCTAAGTCTGAGGGGATGCAGCATCAACTGAGTGGAAGCATAATGGAAAATCTGATGAACTTAGTACACTGATTCCTAGCTGAACTGTGACCTCTGCCGATGTCCCTGTTTCTAGTTGAAGCCAAGGTACATTCTTGGTCACTGTTTCAGAGTGAGGAGAGGGTCTGACTGTGCAGCTGCACGCTAGAGAAGCTGAGGAGGAGCACTCCAGCAGGAGCACCAGAAAATGCTCACCACTGCTCTATAGCAGGTATGCCACCATTGCCTGTGCAGAGCTCAGAAAAGTTTTTAACTTCTATGAGAGTCTGAATAATCTACAGAGCAGTGAGAGGCGACGGTAGCGCTTTAGTTCTGGTGCCCTTTCCAGATCAACTTGTGCTGCAGATTTAAAAACAGACCTGTTGAGAAGTCCTCTTTCTCTCTCCCAGTGTCAGGAGTCCTGGTGGGGAGCCGTGCCGGAGGAGGGGACAGTTGGAGCGGTCCTGCGGAGGACTGATATCCTCAACAAGTTCTGTATTTTGGTATAAATTTGGAATCGGAGGTTTAATAATGAAGGAGACTGTAACTAAAGAGGTTTTTCCTCCATTCATCAGTGTCAGATAGTCTCGTTTTCAGACAGTTTTTAGAAATTTAAAATATACAAGTTACATACAAGTTATAAAGCATATAACGGAGAAGTCTGTCGAGGTGGAGAGGATCAGAAATACATTAAATATTTTTTAAACTGTTTCAAACAAAATTTCATTACACAGTTTATTAACTGTTTTTTCAGCTAAAGTATTGTTATTTAATTTAATGCAAGTTGTGCTTGCACGGTTAAACCTGTAATTTTTCCAGTTAGAATATAAGGGTTTAGTTTTGGGTCTAATAAGGTGGAGATTTTGATTTAAAAACATTTTGGTTTGTTTAATTGTATTGTATATTTTTGCACCTTCCTCTGTGGTTTTTTGGTGTGGTGCCCAGTGCTGTAGTGCTTGATGCTGTACGCATGAGGTGGATGATTTGGTTACCCCTGAGACATATTTAAATTAGTTTAGTCACCTTTTTAATTTTTGGTCTTAGTTTAATTGCCGAATAGAAGTTAGTTAGTTAAAATGTTTAACTGGAAAGCACGAGGGGCTTTTTAGAAAGACTTCGTGCAAATTGAGATAAATGTGCAAATTGTGTAAATCGTGTATATTGCTTTAAAACTGAAGTACTTAATTTTGGTCTAGTTGGCCCAATTGGACATAACTGAATTAAACAGAATCAGAATCAAGCCAAATTTCTATTAATTCATTTACATCGATTCATGATTTAACTTGAATTCATCTGAAACACCGGTTAAATAATCATTGATTGGTGAGAGGCTCTGGATTGCTACCAGTCAGTCAGTTGGTGAAAGGAGAATGTCATGTTGCTCTGCTTTGGTAATTGATTAGCACGAGCAGACTAATTAGCTATTTTGTTTATAATTACATTGAGTATATCTGAATTGAATGTTAATGGTCATTCTCTGTATTGCGTCCATTTGGTACCGCGTGAGACTGTGAGCCAAAGGAGACTGAAGTGAACGTCTGTATGTAGACTTGTATTCTCAGCTTAAGCCTACAAACATTTTGTCGCTCCTTGCTTATTTTATTCTAATTTATTTAACTACAAAAATGCAGTCTAGCATTTGAAAGCTAGTGGCGCTAGCATTGTAAGCGTTGAGCGTCATGTGTTGGCACTGAGAAGGCATTGTGTTCTCCTAAAACAAAATGGTCTCGGGACACCACTTGAGTGACTGGCGTGCACTTCAAAATCTCTCCACACTAGAAGCTGATAAAAGGGTATCATACTTTCGAGCATTTTTGAATTTTATTTGAAATTTTAATAAGTGAGTACTTCAGTTTTCTATCATAACTTTCCTCTTAGTACATGTACAGTGTTCCTGTCAATAAACAGGTTTTTAAGGTTTTTAAGGATTTATTTTAGATAATAGCACAGACTTTGCTGCATTTCTTTGTGAGATATAATTTGGTTTAATATTTCTTGCATTTACAATTGTGTTAAAATTGCACTGAATATTGCTAATTTTATTAAGCCACTTGCTTTATTAGCCCTATTAGCCTCTTTTTTCCTGTTATTTCCCTTTAGTGCAGAGAAGGACAAGAGGTGCCACTGCGCAAGAAGCTTTTTGCTGTTTATGGTTCGCCATTTTATGGTTACTACCAAAAGGGGATTTAAAGTTATCATACGATATTACAATCTCAACGCTCTGGCAAAGCTTCTGTATTTTCTCCAGTGATTTATTACAACAGAAACGTAAAGGACTTTGAAAGTCTCTTCAGTGGTACATTCTATAAATCATTATCGTTTCTAACTATTTGGTACTGGAATATTCTGGAGTTGGAGCTGGAGCTGGAACTGCTCTTTTCCCTGATTACTATGCTTCTAGCTTACTGACTTCTGGAACTGACTAAACTATAGATTTTTATTAACAAAAATTGTTTTGTACCTGAGTTCAAATTTGTGAATTTGTATTGTTAAAAGAGTTTTTTTTTATTATTATTATGGTTCAGACCAGAAGTGGAAAAGGAAGTTTGACCCTTGGGGGAACTTCTCCTGAAATTGAAGTTAAGGAAGGAATTGGCTCTGGTAGCATCTTGGGCCCAAAAATAAAATTGGCTTCTAAAGATCTAAAAGTTAAAGGTAATCATAAAGGGAGAAAATTTATCACACAGAAAAAAAAAGTTAGTCTACAGTCTAAATCACTAAATTCTATACCCAATTCAAAAAATATGTCTGTAAAACAGGATAAAAACTATATTGACAGTAACACAAACAAAAAACAGTTGAAAATAACAGATATATGGGCTGACAAGAAAGGAAGCCCTAGGTACCTTTCTACTCCAAAATGCACTACCCCATTACAAACAAATGAAGCTAACAAATTAGGAAAAGATTATCATTCTCCAGAAAGGGTGTATAATGAGTATTCCCAAAATTATTTCCCAGAAGAAATTTCTTTTAATAACTATGCATGGAAAACTTTTTTTCAGAAAGGGAGCGGAGAAGGTTGTAGTAATAACAACTCCAACCACTCAATTATAGCCCTTTATACTGATGAATCCCTTAATCCTTCTTATATGGAAAGTTATCTTATCTCAAGAACTAAAAATGATACTGACTTAAGGTCTGAAGGACTATCTTTGTACCCCTCTAATATGGATGAACCGTATAAAGGGAATAAAGGTAATAAGCAGCTAAAGGGGATAATTCAAGAACTAAGTACCGCTATAGAAGGACTCAATAAAATGGCTGAACAAAATGGGGATATTCTTATGGTCAATCATGGTTCTGAAGTTTATTCTTCAGAAATTAGGGATACCCCACAGAATGGACTTACTGAGCAAGAAAAAGATTTTACTTGTAACAGGAGAAATTTTACAGCTGGTTCCTCATTATCAAAACAAATGTTAGAAATAATCAAAAATAGATATTATGCAGACATTACTGTGCTAGAGAATATTTTAGTTTTGAAAGAAGAACTGACCAATATTAGAGCAGACATATTCTGTAATCAGGCCCATATTCAAAAATGTAATAAAGACATCAAAATACAAGAGGAGACTACAAGTGAAAAGAATTTGTCACCTAAAATTAAAAAAATGGAGAATAGGAGGATACAGGTTTCATTGCCATCACCATTTAATTCAAATAAAAACAGTTTATGTTTCAGTCAAATTAAAATAACAGACAAGACAACAGATAAAGTAAAAACAGTAACTTCAAAAGTGCTTAAAAATGGGAAAAGCAAATCCGGGAAAAGAAAAACAAAAAAGAAAGGCAAGATCACAGAACATTATAGCAAGGAAGTAAAGAAAGGGGAAACTTTGTCAGTATACAAAAAAGATAATGAAAATATTGGAGCAGAGCTAATAGAAGCTAGGGAAAAAATAAATGAAACAGAAGTAAAGGAAAAGACTAACCTTACTTATGAGGATGTGTCTAGTCTTATGATGTCAACGAAGGTCAGCAGTATGGCCAATGATAACAAGACTGAACAACCTCAGGCAACAAAATCTCAGACTAAGTCAATAGAAGGGGAAATGGAAGGAGACATGGAATATTTGATTGAAATAACTGGAATCTTAAGACCTATAATAGAGACCAGAGAGGATTTAAAGGAGAGAGTGTTATATATGTTAGAGATTATACCATCACTAGTGAAGGAAGAGATATTAATTATGAGACCACCAAATATGGCCTTTTATGATACAGCTTTACTATATTGTGAAACTAAGGAAATGGCTAAATAGATAATAGATAAAAAAATGTCTCTAGAGGGAAAAGGAATTTCAATTAAGTTACCTCTTTTAGTTCCTAAAAATACCTGTTCAGAAAATAAATCTGACAACAATGGATCTAGGGTAATTAAAAATATTGCAATTCTACTGAAATGTTCCCTATGAGAATAAGCCCTAAAAGGATAAGGAAGGAAAGGAGTGAGGCTAGAGACATAGCAAAGATAACTGCAATAATTGATAAATATGGGAAAAAACAAAATGAGAGTTGGCTATGCAGAACAGTGGTCATATTTGGATGGGAGACAGCCAGACATGATTCTGATGCCAGTATAAGAGAAGAATTGCTCTCCTTCCTCTCAAAAATTCTGGATCCAAAATATCTAAGAATATGGTAGATCATATTAAAATTTACAAAAATGCATCCAGCTCTAGTCAAATTGACTGCACTTTCAAAAATCCAGAAAAGGCCAAAATATTTATGGCTCTGTCGGAAAGTTTAGACAAACTGGGGATATATATTATTTACCCAAATGAAATGGGAAGAGAAATGGGGGAGGAATCCATCAGGAAAGATGAAAAGGATATAGATTGTCCCCTCATAGATCTTGAGAATTGGAGGGATCTAAATGTTTTTGAAACTTTAATAAATTTGGATCCAGAATGACATTCAGAATCCGTTATACCTGACTGGGGGAATAGCCTCAGTCATAAAGAGGGAAAATTAACCATTTTGTCTTGCAATATTGAAGGTCTTCACTTGAAAATTCTGGACCCTGAGGTAGTTAACTTCTTGGAATCATTTGATATAATTGCTCTTCAAGAGACTTGGTGTACGGAAGAGGTAACTCCTAGATTCCCTGACTTTGTACCTTATAGTTTTCCAGCATCCAGAGATAAGAAATTTGGCAGATACAAGGGGGGTTTAATACTATTGGTAAAGACTTGTTTAAATCTGAAGATAAGAGAATTATCTTTCAAGACCTATAATATTCTGACTCTTGAACTTTCTAGGGATTCCCAGAAAATAATACTGTGTAATGTCTATTTTCCCCCAGAGCCCAGATCTACAGAAATGGAGGATCCCTATATTTTAAATCTCAAATTACAACTAAGTACTATTAGTGAAACAGAAGGAAACTGGCCTATTTACATTCTCGGAGATTTTAACGCAAGAATAAAGGGAGGAATCTCAGAGGGTCTATATTCATCTCTAGCAGATGCTCTGGAAGTAATTAACCCCAGACTGACTTCATTAAGATCTACACTGGAAAAAAGATTCAATCATAGGGGTAGAGAATTACTAATAGCATTGGCCACCAGGAATTTTTGTATTCTGAATGGAAGAACTAGTGGGGACAGAATAGGAAAATTAATTTTCAGGGGTCCTTTGGGATCTTCCATTCCTGATCTGATATGGGCAAATCTTGAGGGGCTAAAAATAATCTATCAACTGGAAATCATTGAGCGATTAGAATCTTCTCATCTTCCTTTGTCTCTTACTATAGATAATGATTTTATAAGAACAACTCAAGAGGTGGGGAACACTCTTGAACATGTGGAAATAATTAATGAAAAAAGAATAAGATGGAATCCAATTTATCAGACTCAACTGCAGGAAATACTATATTCTGGAGAAATAACTGAAATTTCTTCCCAAGACAATGCTAATTTTGAAATCTATGATATTTGGGAAAATATCCAAATAAAACTGAGTGCTTTCTGTAAGAAAAAAATAATCAAAAAAGCATGTTTAAATCATGTTAAATCATGGTTCAATCAAAGATGTAAAAAAGCAAAAGTCAATTTTTCTAAAAAATTAAGACAACACAGGAAGATTATCAATAAAAATGAAATGGATTATCAGAATTTAGGAAAAGAAAGAGAGATATATAAGAAAGTTTTAGAAGAAGAAAAAAATAAAAACTCTTTTCTTCTATGGGGAAAAATTAAGATTAGCGGTTATTGAAAGAAATAGTAAACAATTCTGGAAAATAGTAGCACAAGGTTATAACAAATATCAGGAGAAAATAGAATGTCATATTACACCACAATCTTGGATTGTATATTTCCAAGAGCTATATTTTCCAAAAGATGAAGAAGAAGTGGAAACAAACATAAGATATGAGGCAAATTTCCCAAAGCCAATTTTGATCACAGAATTAGAAATATTTAACTCCCTAAATTCTCTAAAATCTAATAAAGCACCTGGGCCTGATAAAATTATTGGAGATGTCTATAAGTCCTTTAAAGAATGGTGGACTCCACTTCTTTACTTAATGTATAATGGCTTTGTCCAGAATTTAAGATATCCAAAGAGCTGGGCTGGTAGTATTATATTCCCGATTTTTAAAAAGGGTAACGTAAAGGATCCAAGGATGTACAGACCCATTAGCCTCATTGATTTGTCTCAAAAAATCTTCTCAAAATTATACTTGGCAGGTTACTAACCTGGTTAGAAGAAAATTCAATTCTGGAAGAGGCTCAAAATGGATTTAGAAGAAATAGGTCCACAATTCATCATTGCTATGTTTTACATCATTTAGCATGGAAATACACAAAAATACACAAATCAAAATTATACTGTTGTTTTGTAGATTTTTCAGTAGCCTTTGACAGTATTATTAGGAAAATACTTTGGACCACACTGGAAAAACTTGGCCTGGAGAAGACACTTTTGGACATCATCATGAGACTACATGAATATACTTGGGCAAAGATTCAATATAATCAATATGGTCACACTACTGAGGCATTTTGGACTTATACTGGGGTTAGACAAGGTTGTATATTAGTACCTACTCTCTTTAACATCTATCTAAACACGATCCTACTTGAAATTAAAAATATAGAATTTCATGCACCAAAAATTAATGAAAGTAGAATTGATAGTTTAGCATTTGCAGATGATTTGGTCCTATTATCTACTACTGCACTGGGACTTAGAAGGAAAATGAAGTGTTTTGATATTCTCTGTAGAGAGAGAAAGCTCAATGTAAATTTAAATAAAACCAAAATTTTGATTTTTGGAAATTCTCCCAGACATGAACCAAAATTTGTAATAAAGGGAGAAAAATTAGAGATAGTCAAAACTTATGATTATTTGGGAGTTTGTTTTTCTTATAATCTAAACTGGAACAGACATATAGAATACATTAAAAATAGGACAATGTCTTCCATGAATGCATTTAAAATATTTCATGCCAAAATGGGGAAGACCTCGATAAAAGGGGTCTTAAGGGTACTAAATACAAAAATCAAAACTAGTATAATGTATGGAGGAGAAGTGTGGGGATTTGCTAATATTAACCCACTGGAAACCTCACTCAATAAATCATATCGTTATATTCTTATGTTACCTTCAGGAACTCCTAATTGTATCCTTAGATTGGAACTCGGTCAATATTCCTTGAGTTCCTTAATAAAGGAAAGACAAATTTTGTTTTTGCTTAAAACCTTTTTACTACAGGATTATCGATTTCCTAGAAAGTGTCTTGAGGAGGAGATTAAAATGGAAGAGCTGGGTTTTGTGCATCCCTCTATACAATTAATTAGAAAAATCATGTTCCCATTGGGTTTGGGACATACTCTCTATGATATATATATAAAGTCTTGGGATGAGATTGTTTCAATAGTTAAATGCAGAATATGAGATCTAGATTCTAACTTAACATTCTCCAAATTGGCTCAGTCCAAATTACACAATGATTACAAATGATTTAAAGGCCTTTGGGGTTATGAGCAATATTTAACATATTTAACGTCCCCAAAATTTGGGAGAGCATATTCGAGATTTAGAACTGAAAGTTATAATGCACAGTTTATTTTACATAGACAGAAAATAAATAATGTTATGTCTCCTTTTTGTAAATGTGGCAAATTATGTAAAGATGACTTGAAACATGTTATCTTATTATGTCCTATTTTTGAACAAAATAGAAGAAAATGGTTGGGTCCCACACTCAGTGGACTCAATCTTTCTTCAGATGAGATCATTGAATATCTTTTTACTTGCACTGAGAAAATTGTGTTACAAAATGTAGCAAAGTTATTAACAACATTTCTTTAATTTGAAATATAATAAGCTATTAAATGCAAGTTTTATACTTTTAAGATTTTTATAAATGTCTATAAGTAGCTAACTATATGTTTACGGAATAATTGTATTTATGTGACTTCTGACCACAATTCATAATTTGTATTAGCTTTGCTGAACAATAAAAAAAGTACTACTAGTGGATGCATAATGACTTCTGTGTATCAGCTGGGCCTTTGCAACAAGGACTTCCGCCTTGTCTAGAGGCAGAAAAGTACAGCCCACTGCTGTGTCCAGCACCACACCAATATAGTGGAGATATTTACAAGAAACTAGTATGGATTTTGATGTGTTTACCATAATACCCTGTTCTTCAAACAATTGTTTCATTCTGGACAGTGTGTACTGAATCACTTCACTGGATGTGTTTTCAAGAGCCAATCATCCAGATATGGGAAGACATAAAGCCCTTCCCCATGAAGGGCCACTGCCACAACCATTCAGCATTTGGTAAACACCCACAGTGCCAAGGATAAGTCAAAGGGCAAGACTCAGAATTGATAATGGCTGACCTCCCAAATAAAGCAGAGGTACTGCCTGTGGTATTTTTGAATCTTAACATGAAGGTATGCATCCTTTATGTCCAGGGTACAGAGCCAATCCTTCTTTTGCAGCCGGAGGAGGAGAACTTGAGGAGACACCATTCAAAACTTTTTGTACTGGATGAACCGGTTTATGTTTCTCAGGTCCAGTATAGTATGCAGATCTCCTGTCCACCTGGTAAGTATCATGAATAGAACCCTTTGTTTCTTTCCTGGGGATGAAAGGGATTTATAACTCTCATGTGACTGCATGACTGATCCTCTTCTCTCAGAATGGACTAGTGACCTGGAGGATAATGAGAAGCAGGTGGAGGATGAACTGGAGGGGTGGACAGCAACTCCAGAGCGTGGCCCTTTTCCAATATTTTCAGGACTCACTCATCTGTTGCGATCTCTCTCTATTTTGAGAGATGAAAGAAAATCCCCCTCCCACTCATACCCCAGCATGTAACAGTGGAGGGGGAAGAAGTGGTAAGTCAGAAGGTACCAGAGGTGGCAGGGCCACCTTGACTGATACCTTTGGATGCCTTTGTATGGGTACTAGGGTTACTTAAGGAAAGGATTGTGGAACACTTGGAATCCAAGAGAACACAGGATACAAGGCAGCATGGATTCACAGCAGGAAGATAATATAAAACAAACCTGATAGTTTATTTTGACTGGGTGATGGAGGAGGTGGATCAGGGGAGAGCGATAAATGTTGCCTACCTCAATTTCAGCAAGATCTTCTACACTGTTCTACATAGCAGACTGGCAAATAAGTTGGGTAGCCTGGGTGTGGGCCACAAGGTGGTGAACTGAGTTAGAAACTGTCTGTGTGACACAAAGCAGAGTGTGGTGGTTAATGGGATCCAATTTGAGAAAAGGGGGATGAACAGTGGGGTGCCTCAGAGGTTGGTCCTGGGGCCAGTCCTTTTTAATGTCTTCATTAGGAACATTGTGGAAGGGCTGGAAGGGAAAGTTTGCCTATTTGCAGATGACACCAAGATCTACAACAGAGTGGACATGCCTGAGGGGGGTGGAAAGAGTGAGGAGGGACTTAGGCTGGAAGAATGGTCAGAAGTGTGGCAACTGAGGTTCAACATGAAGAAGTGCAAAATCATGCACCTAGGATGCATGAATCTAGCAGTGAGCTACAGGATTGGGAGGGGAATTGTTGGCGGTCACCAGGAAGAAAGGGATCTGGGAATTATCAACTCAGATGATCTAAAGGCAGTCAAACAGTGTGCAAAGGATGTAGGGAGGGCCCGAATGGTGATGGGGTAGGGCAACCGGATATGGTGGGGTGGGCGAATGCAGTGACAGAATGTCTTTATATGTACACACGTGGGGGGGAGCGAGCACAGCAAGCATGGGCTGGGGGTGTGGAGTGGATGTAGGGGGTGGCGCTGCAGTCAGTTGCCGAGCTGCACCGTGGCATTGGGGGTAGGCCACCGCTTAGGGTGCATGGGGTACTGGGTCTGGGCACTACTGCATTTTTGTTGTGCCTGGCCCAAAACTTTTTTTTTTTTGCTTTTGCCCCCCCCATGCACCAACCTGGAGTTGACAATGTTTTAGTAGTGGGGTGCGAAGTCCCCCACGTGGGGGAGTGCAAATGATTGAAGTCCCCGGTGCCGTTCTTCCATGCGCCAAGGATGTCAGGATGGCAAAATTGTTTTCACTGTCCTGACGTCGCGATAATGCAGTCACAATTCGGTGTTCACCATTGTCATATAGAACCCTGGAGGCCACATCTTCATAAAGACAAAGAAAGGATGGAGGCAGTTCAGAGAATAGTAACTAAGATGGTGCAGGGCTTGCACCAGAAGATATATGAGGAGAGATTGAAAGACCTCAATATGTATACACTGGAAGAGAGGAGGGAATGGGGACATATGATAGAAACTTTCAAGTATCTTAAGGGCATGAACAAGGTGCAAGTGGGTAACATCTTTCTATATAGGAGGGGTACTAGAACAAGGGGGCATGACAAGAGATTGGAGGGGTAGGTTAAGGGACAATGTGAGGAAGTTTTTTTCATGGAAAGGGTGGTGGATGCATGGAATAGCCTACCCCAGGATGGGGTGGGGTGGGAGCAAGCACAGTAGGGGGATTCAAACATGCATGGAAAAGGCATAAGAGAACCCTAGAGGTGGGATGGAGAGGCTAAAGCCAATGACCGAGTAGGGTTAGTGGGCGCTAATAAAGGTAGGGTATACAGGCAGACTGGATGTGCCTAGTGCTCCTTATCTGCCTTAGGTTTTCAATGTTTCTATGTTTCTAAGTGACCAGGAATGGGACTATCTCCATGACCATGGCACTGCTGATGGTAGGCATGGCCAGCACGGGCTGAATGTCTACAAAATGAGCTTCTATCATGCCCTCTGGCAGGTTCAGGATTCAGGGATTTGATTGATCTTAAAATCATCTTTAAAGATTGAATTTCATGTACAGCATTTTGAACATCACTCCCAAATAGCTTAGAGCCCCTGAAAGGGGTATTCAGCACAGTTTGTTGTATATCAGTAGCACATCCAATTACTCTGAGTCAGGAATATCTCTGAAGACATTTGCCAGCAGCAGTAACCCTTGCAGAAGAATCAGCGGCATCATATGTAGGGCATACCAGATGCTTTCCAGTGTCCACACCAGCTGAAGCAGTTAGCAATTCAGCCTTTGCAGGGTTATCAGGCAAAGCCTGAATAGTAGTCATAGCAAATTTCCACAGGCCATTATGATATTTAATCATGTAGGCCTGGTATTTTATGATTCTTACCTGGAATTTGTACCTGGAAATGGGCCTTGGCTCAGTGTGCCTCTCCTAGATGCCAAAACTTTAAATCAGATACCAAACTTAGGTCTAAGGATGCAGAGGCATAAGTACTTTTGCCCATAACATCCAGCCACCTGGATCTTTTGTCAGAAGGCAAAGTACTCATGCACATAGGAGCCCTAGAGTGATCATGAGCAGCTATGATAACCACTGAATCAGTTCTTGATTAATAAGGCTTAACAGACAGAGCAGGGTGCTGCTTATTAGCCTTTCTATGCACTGCAGGCAGGGTATTAGGTCTATGCCATGCAGCAAAGGTAGCATCCTCTAATGCAGGATCCACAAGATCCACTACAATGTATGGTGTAAACTGAACCTCCAAAAACTCCATCAAATTTCTTTCATTTGAGTCTTACTCTTCAGTCTCAAAGCCCATAAAACTTCGATTTGTCCGAGCAAAGCCTGGAATGATGGATCTTTAGGATGAGATGGGGAGACCTGGAAGTATATACCACAGAGTCCTCACTGCATGAGGAGAGGGTGGAGCTGGAAGGTAAACCACCCACATAGAAGATCTAACTATAAGCACTATAGAGGTAATACATTAGATAGAAAAAGTCTAAATGCATTGTGGTAGGAGTTTTTGTGTTGTAATTTTCCTTGTTTTCTTTTAAGTGATTGTATGCTCTTTGATATATTTTTCTCTGTTTACATTTTTCAAATTTTTATCATCATTTAGTAAAATCTTTATTTGGAAGAGACTGCCTGGGTGTGTCTTCTAAGTTCTTTTTGCATGTGATGTATACGTGGTTTAAGTTTAACAGCTGTTCTGGAGAGCTTGATGGCGTTACTAAACTGGGAAAAGGTAAGAATATACCTAAGGTCTTTTATAGAGTTTTAAAATGTTCATTTTGGATACCTGGTTAGATGCCCTTAGGTGAAAGATATATTGCATCCCCCCGAAGAGAATATTATCTAAGCCTGTATATTTGGGTACGCTAGCATAAGGTTCACAGTGACAAAAGGTGATTCACAGCCAAAAGAAGACAGGAGGGTTACCCTGTCTGTTACCTGTTCACATTACTGTGCTCAGAGGTTGGCACTGTGGGAGCAGAGGGCCTGACCTGCTGAGTGTGTTTGTGACAGATCATCATTCCTTTCCTCATCCTCCAAATTCTCCTCTACATTAAAGAGATCAGGATTATAATCCACCTCGTTGTCATTTGGAATGATGACCAGGAGCAATCGACAGAGTCAGCGATGGAGGCAGCATCTGGGATGGAGGAAAAAGTAGTGTGCTTTTGGATACCATTGATGATGGTACCAAAGAGGGAGAGCCAGTCAATAGGTCAATAGTATATTAACCATTATCGGTGGAAGGGACTTAAGCATCAGATTAGTTCCAAGAATGATTGATGCCAGCACAACCTGGGTGTCGACAGCACCCATTAAAGGGTCTGGGACTACCGATATCAAAAGGATAGAACCCAATGATGGAGCTGCTTACCGTCCAAAGTAGATTTGGCAGCATCAAAGCCAGACCCCGACTGTGGTGTCTCAACAATGGTTAGGGGGGCTGTAGTCATTGCTGCTGCAGCAGATGAAAACAAGGACTTACTCTCCTTGAATGGAGACCTCAGTCTCATTGGTAAAGTAGGAGTTTTATCTCTATGCTTGGAGTGATAGCTCGAGGAGGAGGACTTCAATGATGACTTGTCTTTTCCCTTGTCTGAAGTCCTTGATGACTGTGGCAGCAACTGCATTGCTGAGCACCTGGGAGTGTCCTTTCCGGTGGTAGCTGAACATGAGGAAGAAACCAGCTAGGAGCCTGCATCCCTGGTTTGTGCTTCCATGGCTCTAATGGCAATGAAAATTTCCAGAGCCTTCTATCGGCATCTCCACATGGCCTGGCTTAATCCCTTACAGATCTTATACCCCCTTACATTGTGGAACAGGCTCAAACAGCAAACACATACAGTGTGAGCATCATTCTTGTAGACCTTGTAACCACAGGTACAAACACACACACAGACACACACACACACACAGTGTGAGCATCATTCTTGTAGCCCTTGTAACCACAGGTACAAACACACACACACACACACACACACACACACAAACACAGTGTGAGCATCATTCTTGCAGACCTTGTAACCACAGGTACAAACAGCAAACACACACAGTGTGAGCATCATTCTTGTAGACCTTGTAACCACAGGTACAAATACACACACACTTTGTGAGCATCATTCTTGTAGACCTTGTAACCACAGGTACAAACACACACACACACACACACACACACACACACACACACACACACAGTGTGAGCATCATTCTTGTAGATCTTGTAAATCTTGTAACCACAGGTACAAACACACACACACACACAAACACAGTGTGAGCATCATTCATGTAGACCTTGTAACCACAGGTACAAACACACACACACACACACACACACACACACAGTGAGAGCATCATTCTTGTAGACCTTGTAGCCACAGGTACAAACACACACACAGTGTGAGCATCATTCTTGTAGATCTTGTAACCTCAGGTACAAAACCTAAATGAAGATTCTTTCAAGTAGCAGCATACATGGACAACATCAACAAGTTAACTTAGCATAGAAAAACTTTAAAACTAAAGAAACAACAGCAATGCTTATCTGCACTTCTGACAAGTGGTCCATGGTGGAAGAAAGAACTGAGGAGCAAATGGGGCCTCCCATATTAAATTGGTGCCAATGTTGCGTGTCATCCTGCATGGCCACCAGCTAGCAAAAGTTTAAGAGTGGTCCTGACACCAACAGCTTACAGTTCCAAAGGAGTGGCCCAGTGGAGCAAATATCCTTGATTAAGATACATAAATGCAATTAATTTAACCCCAGTCCCCTAGCTGCTCCATTAACCTCCTCCCCAAACCCATGAATGTGATTAAATTATTCCTCCTGGCATCCTCTCTGCTCCTCCTTGCTGTTGTGTGTATTACCAGCAGCAATTCAAACAGGTGCTCAGAAATAATTTCCTAGTGCCTGTTTGAATTGCCACTGGTAATACACACAGTCGGCAGCTGGCCGTGGAGATGAGGGTTAGGCTGTACCAGTCACCGGCTAGGCAAGGGTGGGTGAGTGCTGGATGAGCTGGCATGGCTGGGTGGGGGGGGCACTAGACTACCAGGACATGCAAAACTGAAATAAATTTTATTATGATGGGAGGGGTCCACTAGACAACCAGGGATAGCAATATTAATGATAATGAACTACAGATTGGGGGTTGGGGGCACTAGACTACCAAGGATATAATAAAAATATATACATAAACACACATGGGAGCGCACTAGACTACCATGAAAAAAACATAAACATGTTTATATGATACTCATGGGGGGGCACTAGACTACCAGGGATAGCAGGCATCATTATGTGCATTGGCATGATGGGGAAGGGGTCTGCTAGACTACCAGAGATAATAAAAACTACTGTATTTTTATTCAGATGTGAAGGAGCCAAGCCGCTTGAGCAAAACCCACCCTTATATAACTTAATAGGGCACCACTGGGCTACACAAATGGAATTTAAAATCTGGCCATCTCGTCCCTCGCTCGCGAGGCACGATCGCGATCAAAGATTCTCAAGATCAAAGAATTTGCAGGCTCGCAAACAAACATCATTAGCGAGCCACAAACAAAGAATTTAAAAGCTAATAATTCTACTTTTGGACTGATTTGGATGGAACCAAAGCCATGACTTGATAGGTCGGGGTTCCCTGAGTAAAACCCATCCAAGTTTTACTTCAGAAGTGACCCCTGAGCCGAGGTATTTGTGTTTTTCTGAACAGAAAACTGAAAACGAGATGGCGGACCTTGCGATCAAAGAATTAGAAAAAATCCTCAGGGACAAATATTCTTGAACCGCGAGGCTGCAAATTCTTTGATCACCAGGTGAGACAAGATGGCCAGAACCCCATTCTTTGATCGCAAGATATACATATACATTTTTTAATTGACTTATAATGGGAACTTAAAAGTATCATAACTTTTGAATGCCTTAATATTTTTTCACTAAACAAAAAGCGGCATGTTTGGCCACCAAAGCTCTTTCAAACAAGCCATCTCACAGGGTGGCACGCCACACGATGGCCATGCAGGACCACATTCAGAATGCCAAAAGGTGACTCCAAAAATAGATAATTTTGCATTTTTCAGCACTTTCGTACACAAAGACCGGCACTCCAACCAAAATGCCATTTGGCAAATCAAGAAATCTACTGTGCCCCAATTCGTGTACCAAATTTCAGGCATATCCATTGAATGGGTCCAAAGCTATTAACGCCCAAACATTTGACTTTAGTATGTAACTGACCTCTGAACCTAACTATGGTGGCATGACTGCACCACTGTAATATATATATATATATATATATATATATATATATATAATCATGGTGGCACAGTAGTGCCACCATAGTTAGGGTTGAGTACCCCATTTAAGGTTAAAGTGTGAATGTTTGCACCTTAACAACTTTGCCACTGTAAGACAGATTTGCCTGAACTTTGGCAGGCATAGAGCAGTAACATAGATCTTGGGATATGCCAAGTTTCGTACCAGTTGGATATACATTTGTGGAGTTATAAAGCAACATTCTGTAGCGCATTTACACTTTTTTGCACATTCTTTGCTCGTATCTACAGGTCGCACGGTTTATGCAACCAGTCTGAAAACGTCAGGGAACATGCAGCCATGGTCCCCAATGTGCCTTTTGAAGATTTTGTGAAAAAATATTGAATGGTTCAAAAGTTATTCAAAAAACAAGTTTCCCATTATAGTCAAATGGAAACATTAACAAGAAGTTCGACAGTGTCACAAATGATGTTTTTAGTATTGCAAATGATTGCTGTAGTGTAGCAAATCTGCCATTTTGTTTTCAGTTACTGATCACAGAAATGCTTGGCATTTAACATTGGGACCCTCTAGGGACACAATTCTTTTTGTGTTTACCTAGTCGAGCCTTGAGGATGCAGAAATATGTTTTAGAAATTTTTTTAAAAAGTACTGTCACAAAGTAGTGTCAAACATTCGACACTTTCGTGATTTTTTTTTGCGAAAGTGTCGTATTTTTCTACACTACTTTGTGACACTATGGCCAAAATAACAGGAATTCTTTGCCACCCTGCTGCAAAAGATCAGTTTGTTCTTCTGAGATGAAATTTGGAGGGAAGAAAGCCAACATCCCAAAGATGTGCCTTTTGGTGGTTTGGTGACAAGATATTGCGCTGATGCAAAGTTATGGTACTCCAAAGTTGATGCTTTTTCACATAGACTAACATTACGGCATGCACCGTGCATTTGGGGGCCCATATCTCAGAAACGCTTCCAGATACGGACTTTTTGTTGGTACATTCTTAGCCCCCACTAGAGGGCTAAGTACAAAAATAGCCAGGAAAGTCATAAATCTTATGAAATTTTAATTTTTTTCTACGTCGTACGGTTCCTGAGATATAAGCAAATTAGTATTACAAGTGCTCATTTTCTGTTCCGAGGCCCATTATTATGCATACGTTCTTTGTATTCACTGTGTTTCTCTATGCAGCTGTTGGGGGGAAAAAAGGGTGTGTGCTTCCATTACTGTTACAGTTAGCATTTCCACTTGCATTTCCATACCCGTTTGCGTTAGCATTCCTGTCTATGCCATGTGCGTTACCCTCTGTGTTTTCATGTGCGCTTGCATTTCCACTACAGTTTCTGTTTGCATTTCATTTTGCATCACTGCGTGCGTTACCATTTGTGTTTGCGTACGTGCTTCCATCTGCGTTTGCATCTGTGTTTCTCTTTCCTTTGGCATCATCGTTGCTGGTACCGTTACCATTTTCGTTTCCAATAGCATTACCTTGACCGTGCGTGTTATGGTTTGCATTTCCGTACCTGCTTGCATTTGTGTTTCTGTTTCCTTTACCATTTGCGTTTGTGTTTCTGTTACCGTTTGCATTATTAACGTTTGCGTCACCATGTGCATTAGCGTTTCCGCTTACGATTGCGTCGTCATTACTTCACTATTTATAGTGCACATACTGAAAAAGAAGTGAAATTCATGGCAAAAAACTCTGTTTAATGCATCAGTTAGGGTTGTTTCACAGCGACAAAAGTGAGAAAATTCAATGTTGGGGTTCCCCCCTTGCACCCCACCCCCACCCTGTCCCCCACCAACCGGCACTGGGTGTGCATTGGGGTCATCGATCCTAACTCTCACCCATTCTCCTATACTTTACCACCTCAATTTGTTTACACATGGGATGGGGTGAGAGTTAGGACCGGCGTGACCCAATGCACACCCGATTCCGGTTGGTGGGGGCAGGGGGTGGGGTGCAAGGGGAACCTAACATTGAATTTCCTCATTTGTCACTGTGGAACAACCCTAACTGATGCATTAAATGGAGTTTTTTGCCATATATATATATATATATATATATATATGTGTGTGTATATATATATATAGGATACATGATGAGCACGACTTTGATATGGAAAATATTATCACTCCCTACTCATGACTATCCAGAGGTCACTGTGCAGGAGTGAAAATATTTTCCTTATCACACAAGTACATATCATGTATCTGATTTATACAATAGGAGTGTGTTTTCTGCTGTTTTTTGATTTAATGACAGCATCACAGTGAAAATAAATGTAGGTGACATCACTACAGTATTTATTTTTCACTGTGGTGATGTCATCACAGTGGTTATTCCACTGCAGTGAGAAGACATGTTTTTATTAAATGAGTTATTTGCTCATCCTATTGTATAAATTATAGAGGCACAGTCTCTCCTCTATAGTTAGGGTTGAGCAAGCAGTTTAATATTAAACCTCAAATTGTTCACCTTAATAAGTTTGCAACCATTAAATGGATTTTCATGAAATTTGGTATGCACTGTCCCATGGTGTAGATCTCTTGACTTACAGAGTTTTGTTTTGATCGGATGTGCACAGTTTAAGCAGCGCATAGGGAAAAAAGTGTGTTTTTCACTTTTTTTCACCAATTTTTCCTGAATTTTCATTGCCCTGCACCCACACCATTTTGAATTTTAGTCTGCAATTTTCAGGGTAGAAAGAGCTTACCCTAAGGAACCAGTGTTAGTTTGGGGAAAAAATATTATTCTGATCCAAAGTTATTCAACTTTGAAAATTTGGGTTTTGAGCATGCTCAGTTTAGTCTTTCAGATAGATGCACAGCTGCAAGCAAGGATTTTGGCTTACGAACAACCACCTAATTTGTAGGAAAAAATAGCTTCTTTTCACATCCCGAAGGGCAGTTCATATTCATTTTAACAACACCTAACTGTGCAATTGTAGACCCTGTAATTCTAATTTCATGGGGGTTCACTATGTACTCTAGCAGAGAGGGAAGGGAAGAAAAGAAAAAAAAAAACAATAGCATCATGAGAAGCAAGACAGGAAAGTACAGAAGGAGCAAGGGCTGGAGGAAGGTTGTCAGATGGCAAGAGGGGGCAACTCCTATGTCCCACTTGAATATTATTGCACAACCAGTTTCTGAAAAGATAGAATGGATAGGACAGGACAGAAAAGAATAGGTTTTTAATAAGTGTATTTTTCCCTTTACAAATAGGACACTGTCCTGATGTCTCCAGCACACACACCACAATCATAGAGGATGCAAATCACTATTTCAACAGAATTATAGGGGTTGCAAAGCTTCTCAACCCCAGAATTATGCATTACAAAAAAGGGGGGAATTTTTGTTTTAGGGTGTTCCCATGGGTTCCAAACAGCATCATAGGAGTTGCATAGTTATCAAAGGGGTCTCAACTGAAACCCCTAGCTACCACTAAATGATCCCGACACACCAGGTACAACACTGATATGATGCCTTTTTCAGTGCCCTGCCCCCATCAATCCAATGCTGCACACCATCTCCTTCTCATTTGCATGTCACTCATTCATACTCCCTTCCCAGCTAATGGCAGGGGTAGGGAAGAGTAACTTGTGCTGCATCAGTGAGAACATCTGGAAAAGACTGCATGCAACACTGGATAGATGAGGGTGAGAGCAGTGAAGATGACATCACATCAAGGTTGGACTCCAAGCAGCAGTGCTGGTATGGTGATGAGGTTAGTGTCAGTAATGGGATTGGGCCACAGGATGGGAGTGGTCGAAGGCTGGTGGAGGGATATAGGAGGATGAATTAAATCACATTTATGAGTCTTGGATGATGGAAGCAGACAGCTGGGGGATGCCAGATGGCAGCTGAAATCTTTTTTCTTATAGATACCCAAAACAAATCCATGATAGAATAATGTAGAGAAAAGAGGGAGGAGGACATTTTTTATTATAAGTTTAGGAGTTAATTTTAATCAGTTAAATAACAGACAAATGTTAAAACTAGAGTAAAAATAGTCCCTTTCAATGCATTCAAATAGGATTAGTCCAATAGTGTTTTTAAAGATCAGATGCACATATATTTCATAAAATGCTTGAATTCACTCGAATTCGCATCCATGTGCCAAAACTAGTGTTTCCTGAAAACATCATGCTGTTTGGTTTTGTGGTTTTCTTTCAATCAACATCTGTTAATGTGCTCTGCAGTAACTGAAAACAGTGAAGAAACAGTGAAGATGTTTCTATCCCTGTTAGTGAGCAATGACATCATACATGTCCAGGCTGCTGCTTCACCAATGAAATCCCTGATTGACTGAATAAGTTGCTGCAGTCCCTAGTTAGAACAGTCTGTAGAGCTAATTGTTTCACTCAAAGTTTGATACTAACCCACCTGGTTTGTGTTTAGAAAGATATGCTTCAAATCTATCTTTCTGTTCTCATAAAAAAATTGATCATTTGGGGTTCAGTGCTGAATTGGAGTGGTATGAATGAATCGGTGAGAATTAACATTTTATGTATCACAGCTCTCAGTTCTCTGTCATCACAACTCTGCATTCTATTCTGGCTATATGACACAGGGTTTGTTTAATGGATATAAAATAAACTACATTCCATTAATTCATAAAAGCGGCATGTATTTAACATAGCCTCAATAATTATGTTCATGTTCATGTGATAAAAAGTTTGTTTCCATGACAGATTGACAAACTTGAGTCTGCCACACTCTGCTATTTCAGGAACATGTACTACTTGAAACTCATAAAATTCAGTTGTGTGGAAATGCATCATGTATAACTATAAATACTTTATGGCATCCTGATGCCTTTGTCTTCTGCTTCTCAGTTGAGGCTGCTGCACCCTGCTTCCCTCTGTCCCCCACCCTCACAGTCTGGGCCAACACACTCTGCTGCCACCCTTTCCTGTTTCCACAGACAGGGCTGATATGCTTTGCTAAGCCCTAGAGTCCCAGGGTCTCTTCCTCCACAGTTTGGGCTGCTGTGCCATGCTTCCCCAGGCCACCGAAAGTGGGGCTTTTGCTGCACCCTGATACCCACTTCCATTGCCCCAAATAGGCAGGGCCTCTGCACCACATGCACCCCGGCACATAGTCAGGATTGCTGTACCCTGATGCCCCACAGTGTCCTGCACCACAGTCAAGGCTTCTGCATCATGCTGTCCTTTGTCCCCTGATACCACTGTGCCCTGCTGCACCATAGACCCTCTTGCCTCCACAGTTAGAGTTGTTGTACCATGCTGCTCCCTGTCACTAGAGTCAGATGCTTTGGTACACTGCCCAAAACTGCTTGAAAGAAAAAGCAAAAACTACTTTTGTCTTGTGTTATAGGGTGGGGGAAAGAGGATAGCAGGGTGCAGCTGCCTCAACTGTTTGTGCAGGAGGCAGCAGGGTGCAGCAGCCCTGTGTGAAGAAGACAGTGGGCAGTGGGTTGCAGCAGCCTCAAATGGTGGCAGGAGACTAGAGGCTTTTGGGGCAGGGGGAAGGGGGGAATCAGAGAACTGCTGCCTATACTGTCAGACAGGGGCATCAGGATGCCAAATAGTATTTCTAGTTATGCACATACATGCTGTATTTTAACACAGAAACCCTGCAAGAACTGCATTTTATGAGTTCATACAATACATGTTCCTGAAATAGAGTATGGCAGACACATATTTGTCAGTCTGACATTAAAACAAAATTATCACATGAACACATACCTCTCAACTGTCCCTGATTTTCAGGGATGTCCCTGATTTTGCCTCAGAAATTTCTTCTGTCCCTCCTAAATTTGGCACTTCTTTCACTGAAAAGTAGGGATTTGAATCACAAAATAATGCCAGACATTGGTGTTACAGTCTAGTTCTCATTAAGAAAATGCTATTCACACTAAGAAGCATGTTGTACACAGCTTCTGGGACTAATATTACTATTTTTTTAGGTGTGTCCCTGATTTTTGTCATTTGTCCCTGATCATGTTAAGCCTTGTCCCTGATCTTTGATGAGGGAGGTTGAGAGGTGTGCATGAACATATTTATTGCGGCTATATTAAATGCAAGCTGCTTCTATGAAATAATGGGATGTAGTTTATTTTATATCCATTATACAGCCAGAATAGAATACAGAGTTTTGATGACAGAGAACTGAGAGCTGTGATACAGAAACTATTATTTCTCACAGATGCATTCATACCACTCCAATTCAGCATTGAACCCCAAGTGATCAACTTTTTATGAGAACAGAAAGATAGATTTTAAGCATATCTCTCTAATCACAAACCAGATGGGTTAGTAACAAACTCTGAGTTAAAACAATTAGCTCTACAGACTGTTGTAACTAAGGACTGCAACAGTTTATTTAGTCAATCGGGGACTTAATTGCAGAAGCAGCAAGCAGGACAGCTATGATGTCATTGTTCACTGACAGTAGCAGAAACATCTTCACTGTTTACAGCTACTGCAGAGCACATTAACAGATGCTGATTTAAAGAAAACCATATGCTCAAACTGCATTATAGTTTCAGGAAACACTAATCATGACACAGGGATGTGCATTCAAGGGGATTCAATGTTTTTATGAAATATGTGCATCTGATCTTTAAATGTCAAAAAAACTACTTAAAACATTTTTTTAAACTGTAAAATATAACTAGTTCATTGTGCTTTAAAATGAACAGTGTTTAAACTGGGAATGTGCTTTTTCTGGAATGTTTATTGCTATTCAAACTCTAAGGAATCTGCTTGAAAAACTCATCTGTCACTTGTAGTTAAAAATGTTTATTTGCATATTGCCAGTGAGCTTTTCAATTTTCACAAATCTGGAGATGTTTTCCTCTGACCCTCTTCTGTCACAGGTCCATGTCACAGTTTCAGTCTGGTTCTTATTCATTCCAGCTGCTGAGAGAGAGGTGTCTCCTGTGCTGCATGAGAGGATCCTGCACATCGAGTGCGTGGCCGGAGTTTCTTGCTGGGCTTGTGGAGCTGATCCATCATTCATCTGCAAAATTACAATTTTGCCTGTTGGAGTTTCTTCCAGAAAAGCCTGTAGGATCATAGTTGGGCCAAGTATGTTGGTTTTGCTATTTGCATTGAAAGGTGGATTGCTGGTGTCAGAAGTGGCTGACTGTGGTTGTTCTGTGCTTTGGTTTGCAAAAGATGTGCTGGGGTAGGAGAGCATGCATATCTTTTTTGGCTTTGTGCTGCTGCATTCTGAATTCTGCCAGCAAGATTTTCAGGCCACTGTGCTTCTGTTCCTGCATAACTTCTTTAAAATATGTACTGCTCGCTAATGGAATAGGCTACCCGCATGAGCTAGTTCATAAAATATCTTTTAACAGCTTCAAAAATGGGCTTGACCAATACTTGTTGCAAAACCATAATAAATTTTGATCCACCCACTAGGAGTGGGAGACAATCTAGATGGGCCACTCGCCTTCTTTTGTCTTACCTGACCAAGTGACCAAGTAAGGCCCCAGTAGCTTCCTAGTGAGGCCTCAGATTTGTGGTCAGTTATGGCCATGATTTTGCATGCTTCTATTCCAGCCTCTACAAGGAGATAAACTGCAGTGCTCTTTAAGCTGTGGTTTGTATACATGGTGGAAAGGCTGGCTCATTTACAAATATGAGTGAATATGCTGAAAAGGCATTTTTGGCCCATTGGCTCCCTTGTATACCAGCACTCTATTTTAAAGATTTCTGTGGGGTCTACACACCATGGGTGGAAGTAAAAGGCTGGTGGGTTTTTGGGTTTTCAGGCAATTTACTTAGGTATTTCTCCAATGTTCACATGGAACACAGCGGATCTCCCTGCAGCTCTGCCATGTAACCTCGGAGTTGCTCTTTACTTCACTCAAATGCACTGCTGTGACTTAGCCACTGTGACATATTTACAGTGTTCATATCCAGACATATTTTGAATGATTTTTCTGCTTTCAGCAATTGTAACCCCTCTCTGCTGTCGAGGGCAAAGAAATATTGAATATCCAACCAGACTTTTCTTGCTAGCTCTGCCACAGTTTCTGGGTTCAGAGCTTCAATATTTTTAATTCTGATCATGTCAGCATTTGTTATACCTAGGTGATGTGCAGTTTTATTTGCCTTGGAGTCTGAACTAGTTTCAATATGCTAAATGTTGCTTGAAGTGTTAAACTGAGTATCTTTACTGTGGTAAAAGCTGCAGCTGGGGGAGTTGCTCATGTTGTGATTTATGTCTGCCCTCAGTGCACATGTGAAGATACTCCATTTATTTCCCCCTGACTATTTTTTATAGATGCATGTAATTCTCTTAGTATGGTAGCTATGGTACAGCTAGTCAGGAAGGAAGATATCAGCCAGGCAAGCAATGAGTGGGGAGGTGGTGGTCCATCCAGAGCGCAGGAGTCTGAAGTGGAGATAGAGTGCAGTGACTGACATGAGTTTGAGCAGAATGATTATCATCAGAAGCCAGAGAGCCTGACAAATCAGGCAAGAGAAGGACTAAAGATTAGGGGGTCAATACTTGAGATGGAAGGGACAAGTGAGCAGCAGAGAAAGCCAGAGACAAAAAGACAGGGGTAGGAGGGAAGCTGTGATATACTTCTGAGTCAACCAATGCAGAGAGAGTCAACCAGGATGCAATGCTGCTATCACAGTTTCTGCAAGTGAAAAACTGCAGAATTTTTTTTTTCTCCTAAAGGTTTTTTAAGTCCTCCAAGATCATGGCAGGCTATGCTCCCTTAGGTGTCTGTCCCATATTTCTTTCTACAGCTACTATCTCCCCAGAACTTGCCACACCAGCTGTATTCCCCACAGATTGCCCCCAATAGCAAGGCCATGAGGGAGAGTGCTGTCCTCCCCCTTCCCCTGAATGCACTATCCGCACTGCTAGTTGGGATCCTGGTGGTGGTGCGGGTGTGGGGGGGGTTGGTGCACAGAGTGTCATTAACACCTGCCCCACTGTCCATTTTCCATCTGTGTTTTCTTTCCTGTTCCCCTGAGCTGCTGCGCACATGTCGGTGCATGCCTGTCGAGGTGCCAAAGTCCCACAGCTCCCCTTCCTTCATGGAGACCCTGACATGCACTAGTACCTGGCCTTCACCAGGTGGCTGTATAGTGGCAGTGCCAACTAGCCCTCCCTCCTCAGGAGAGGAGAGGAGAGCCATCCTTGGGATGTTCAGTCCTCTCCCCTTGGACCGACTCCAGCATCCGAAGACCTTCCCGATCAAGGGCTTCTGGCATTGCAGGCAGTAGCAATACTGGTGCACCACTGGGCAGGCTAAACTGCAGAATTCTACAGGAATAGAATATAATTCAATGGCAAGAAGTACAATTTGTAACACACAAAAGTGTGATGCGCTTATCACAAAGCACTGCATCCAGGCTGACTCTGTAGTATATCGTAGCTAGCAAATCATTCAATTATTTTATTGATAAGCAAATTGAGAGAAAAGTCTCCATTTTACAATTGTGACCAAACTGCCCCCAAAATGCAAGACCAGAATGCATCAAAGACCTTAAAGAGCTTGTGACATCTCTGGAAAAACATCAAAAATGAAACAGTTGCACAATTTTACTTTTATTTCTTATAAATTCTGTATTTATCTTCCCATTTTTTCTTTACTTATAAGGATATCTACTCAAAAACAGAATTCTTGTTCCTCAAACTTTATCTGCACTTGTTGCCTGTCTATACGTGATGTCACAATTCTTCATTTAAGAGTCTCAGCTGCCTGCCATAGAAATGATTATGATGTTGGCAGGCAGGAGATTATAATATCTGGCAAAATGACAAATGGCAGTAGCTGGTGAAGTCAAAGGGTAAGGATCCTGTTTCTATATTATTTTAAGTTGCTTACCAAAAAGGAAGACGAGGAAGATAAAAACAAGACAGGAGATACAGTATAGGAAATATGGCATTGGTAGAGGACTAAGGACCAGTGCAGCAGTAACAACATTGCTGCAGTTTGTACCTGATTCAGCTTGCATTAGCACAGTGATACCACAAACTTTGTTGGTTTTTTTTTATCTTTGTAATATGTTTACATTTTTATTTATTTTTTTTATTTGGAGGGCTACACACACATATTCCCATTTAAAAGAAAAAAATGGGGTGTGTGGGGCAAAGCCCTCCAACTGAAGTGCTTTGAGCACTTAATCCTTCCAGTTATTGACTTTAGGGATGTGGTTTATGATGTCAGCCCAAAATGCCAGTTAGCGAAATTAGATACCCTGTTTAATGCCCTGTGGGGTTTAACCTCTGTGTCTCTCCCCAGACACGTCATTGCACACTCTATGACCACTTCAGCTAGCCTTCACTAACATATGAGTTTAACACCTTACACTTTATGGTTTTCAATACTGGCTTAACAAGCTCTCCAATAATTGTGTACCTCCTCATCCCTGCCACTCTGCCAGCACAACAGCTTCATTTGACTTAAGCTGCAGACTGAATTTTGGACAACTTGCTTTTAGCTACAAACTCCCCAAGGTATGGAACAACCTTACCCTGGGAAACAGCTGACCTACCTCCATTGCCTCTACTAAACTGCAAGTCAAAAATCATTTTTTTTTACTTTCTTTTTATTCCCTTCTGTCTGCTCTGCACCTGGTCCCTCTCTCAGACCCCCCAAGCACTTCATGCCACTCAAGGACCAGGTGGTCTGTTCCTAAGGTGCACCACTCCATTCTTACCTCTACAGCCCCAGATAACCCCCGGGCAGGGTGGGGTAGGACCCCTCAATCTTCCCCAAATCACGATCCTGGAGCGTGCACTGTGGAATTTGCCCCATGTTCCTCCTATGGTCCTCCTATGGTCGTGGTGCCATGGGTTTGTCACCTGGAGTGGGCGCAGAGAAATTTTTCCTTGTTCTGTGGTCCACCCCCTCCGTTGTCAGCATGCAAGGAGGACCAATGAGTCAGATGCATGCTGAGACGGGCATCCGCTCCGGTCCTCTGCTGATTTCGGGCCCCTCCCTGCTTGCCTGCTTCCCCATCTGCATCAGCACTGCCCAAAATCACCCAGGCGGTGGCAGTATAATGGCGGGGCAAACTACCCATCCCAACCCAGAGAAGGAGAGCATGCCATCGGGGGCTCAATCCTTCTCCCCCGATCAACCCCAAGCAGCCCAGATCCGTTCATGAACCCGGGTCACCAGCATGGTGTGAACTGTGGTGTCCAGTGCCTCAACCCTGAACATCACTGGGCGAAAACTGCAAGTCAAAAATCTGATTGTATCCTACTGGGACTGTACCTGATTTGCTAGCTAGTGTTATGCATTTCTTTCTTCACAGTGCTGACCATGCCTGTGAATGTCATAATCTGCACATATTTTTTACATTGTATACTACTGTATATATTTGCATATGCTGCTCTTTTGCCAATACTTGTTCATGTTCCCCTTCTTGCAGGTTGGATCTGAAAGACGATTGTTTGTATATCTCAGTATGTCTACCTGGTGACACATTTCAAATAAATAAACAAATTTAGTAAGGAAAAATGGCAACTAAATAGTAATATGTGTGTGTGTGTGTGTGTGTGTGTGTGTGCATCTGTGTGTGTGTTAATGTAGCTTTTATTAGTTTTTAGCCAGGTCTGCATGGTACATGAAAAAGGCAATGAAGAAGTTACTACAATCTGTTTCAGGTCATTTCTTTTACAAGTGTACAGTCGACACACCTGTAATTTCTGTATTGAACCTCCCACTCTTCTCGTAGTTACAGTGCAAGGGCAGTATTTAGAGCCCAACTGAGCACTCCAGGGTACCCTACATGATCAGTAACATATGTAGTGATATTAAGAACCCTAAATGGTGTCAGTGAGGGAGGCCAGGTAGAGAGGAGAGCTACCGAGGGTGGGCAGACAATGTCCAGGGTTACAGTCGAGGGGCCCCTGTATTCCCTATTTGGATGGCACGTGGGCTGTGGTCAGGGCTTCCTTTTGTTAAAAGTTTAATGTTCTTCCCCAGGGTTTTACAAAACAAAGGATTCATAGATAGATAGATTGCTAAATAAACAAATAGATAGAATTATATTTTTATACAGGTACAAACGTTAGGGACAAATCATATCCCTATTTACAAGTGCCCTGTACAATTGTAAACGTTACTAAACATAGATCCACCGACAATATAAAACAAAATAAGTAAAACATTTAGCATCAAACAGTGGACTAAAATGTCATTGTCAAGTGAAGCAGTCACAAGTTTTGTTCAAAATGTTCCTTAGTGCAAACTGGAATTAGTATAGGGAGTTTTTTGCCTTTAAGTCAATTGGAAATCGGTTCCAAGATTTAGCAATTCACATCTCTAGTGTCATGTCCCTATGTTCATGGCACGCAGTAGCCAAGCATTCCATCAGAAGTATATTTCTGTGCCATCATGAGGGAGTGACTGATTTTCTCCATTTGATAGATTTGATTGACTGATTGCCACCAGGAAGTTGCACTCAGGGCTTGGGGGTGAGCTATAATTTTGTTGTGGCCTTCTTTGCTGCAGTAAGCAGTATCCTGAGTATGTAATGGGTACTGGGATCTCAGCAACCTCCTGGGCATTGCAGGAGAAGACAAAGACTGAGAGTCAGATAGTGGGAATAGACTTCCAAATAGTTCCCCTAGTTCAGTCTCTCAAGCCCAGAGAAAGGTCTGAAGAGTGAGGCATGCCCATATTACATAGGTATGAGTAGCTCAGGGTTCACTGCAGCCTTTCCAGCATTTTGGGGAGTGAATTAAGAGGCAGTGAGCTATGATTACTGGTGCCTGAAAGTACCTGATCAAGTGTTTCCACGCAAACTCCCTCCACTGGTGGGAGCTGGTGACTCTAGAAGATGCCTCACACACTTGGCTCCAGGTTTCTTTATTTAGAGGAACTCCAGTCTTCCCCTTCCCATTTCAATCCTACCTCCATAGAATCACTCCCCTGTGAAGCCAAGAGAGCTTGGTAAATTTGTGAAATCATATGGGGCTGGATCCTCATTCTGAAGATATTGATGCAATATGCTATAATAGCAGAATGCGTGTCTGGGTTCAAGCCCCAACAGAAGAGAGAGAGAGAGAGAGAGGATGTCACATCAGACCTGTAGATTGCAGTAAAATTGTACATTTTTGGGATCTTGGTAAAGGAGTAGACAGAGATACTGTTGGGAGTATCTCTCCCATGACCAGTAGCCCTGGTCCAGCTGCAGTGGCTCAAAGTCCTCCAGTCATGCTACCAAACACAGGAGGGGTAGGAATGGGGTTAGATGGTGCCCTTATCTGATAGTTTGCCAAACATTTAGCTGGTATTGTAACCATGGGCCTACAGCATGAATAAGGTCTGAGTGGGCTACCCAGTCATCTGTACAAACTGAGAGTTTGGAAAGAGCTCCCTTTCCATGTCCAGCCAAGCAGCATGGGTGCCACCCAGGTGACAGTGCAGTATAAATTGGACCTGGGCAGCCCAGTAATACAGCTGAAGGTGTGAAACAAAGAAACACAAAATTTGACAGCAGATAAGTACTGCATGGCCCAGGCAGTCTGCCCATTTCTCCCTACCTATACTATTACTGCAGATTGTGCCTGATCTACAGATCTTTCTCCCTCCCTTTCCTTTCTGCTATGATTCCCTTCTGCTTATCACGTACATTCTTGAATCCCACCACTGTTTTCACCTCCACTGAAAGGCTGTTCCAGGAATCTACCACTCTTTCTGCAAAGAAGTACTTCCTCACATCCAGTGCCGGCATTTAGCACACGCGAGGCAAGCGGCCGCTTGGGGCATCAGCAAAGGTCCATGACTGGTGGGCGCATAGCAAGATCCAAATACCGATGAAGATATTTTAATTTAGTATTCAGATCCTGGCATCTGGAGACCTTGTGAGCCCCACCACAGTGCACAGTAACATTTAATGGCTTGCAGGAGGCTAGATGCCGGCTTTACACACTATTGGCTGTTGTGTAAGGTCGCTTAGCAAATACAAATGCTGAAAAAGTGTTGCGTGCCTCTCTGCGGTCCTCTACCTTTTCCAGTCAGCTATGCAAGAGGGCAGTGTGAGCTCACATCGGGAATATTTGAGAGGGAGAGGCTGCTTTTTCAAGAATCTTTACAATCGTCTAGGAATTAACACTGATATAGTTGTTTTTATTTAACCTAAGAAGTTGAAAACTGCTTACTAAGGTAATTTTAAATACCAGTGGAACAGTTTGATTTTATGTGGTCTGTTTGAAAAAAAAAGCATTCTTTAGGTAGGTTTTGTATGCTATCAGCTATGGCACCGGCACCTTCACTCGCATCATGAAGCTATCTCTCCATCCTATCCTGTCTTGTTCCTATCCCTCTGTTTCTCTCTGTCCCTACTCTGAGTAGGGACAGAATGAAACAGAGTGATAGGAACAAGACAGGATAGGACAGAGAGACAGCTTCATGATGCGAGTGAAGGTTACTCCCAAGCCACAGAAAAATGTAACTGTCATTTCTCTAAGTGACAGGGCTATAGCACCGGGGTCCCCAAAGTTGGAGAGGCCCCATCCTGTTCTTTTCTGATACTATTTTTTTTCATTATTTGTAAGGTGTACATTTGACCTTCTGTGTGATTAAATAGAGTACTTGTTAAATGAAAATAAAAAAAGAATACTACCGAGGAACTTCCTCATATTCTTTTTTTTATTTAAAAAGTACACTATTTAGGTGCACACAAGGTACAGTGTTAAAAAACCTTGCACTGAGTATTAATATTGGGTCACAAAACCTTTCCATCAGTTTAAATTGCTGGCAGCATTATTTCTAGGTGGTGAGACTGTATTATTTGCATGGCCCCTATTTTTCTGCGATTCTGTGGCTGTGGAAGTCCGCAGAAGTAACTGCAGATTTTGACTTCACCTATGTAGACGGCAAGTCCACTTAGCAATAAATTCCAATTAAAGTAATTTGAACCAGGCTTACAGTTCAAACTAAAAAGTCCGATCCAGGAAGCTGGGCCATAGAGTACAACTGAGTTGTGCTGAGCCGTGATCACCGATGACTGAATTCTGGATCCCTTAAAAGTGGAAGGGACACCAATAACAACAACAATAAAGCATTATCAGGTATTGAGATTACTGGAGACCAACAACAGCCTCCATGTAATAAGATACAAAAGGAGAATGTGTCCTAGAGCCAGGACAGGACTAATGGAGCTGGGATGTGATGTATGGACAACAGAAAAATAAAAGCAAAGGCAACCCCCCACACACACACACACACACACACACACACACACACACACACACAGAGCCATTCCTGGTTATCACATAGTCCTCCAAGGGAATCCGGTAATTAAACTGTTTGCTGAACAGCCTTTGAACCTGGACTGCACATCGAAGCAGGAGATATATGAGACCCAGGATAATAGTTCGATCTAGGAAGTTAGAACATAGTGAAGACACATCTAAGGCAAATTCTTTAAATGCAAAAACTGAGCACATTACTATTTAAAATTGTGTAACATTCACAATAATGCAACACTGTGTGGCATTTCATTATGTGGGTTATCACAGTGGGGGACCTAAATTTCATCCTGGCTGGTAGGGCTGCGGAGGGTGGGGTTAATCATTGATAGGTGTACGTCGCCATCGGTCCGAGTCATGGAGATCCTTGTTTGTTGGAGCCCATGGGGAGCAAAGGAGGCTTCAGGTCACAGAAAACATCTCACTGAACACTAAAGAAAACAACAAATATGGGGTAATAGTTCATAAAAATGGTTTGCAATCTATGAAATCATGCAGTCACTTTGGCACTAAAACCTGTAGGATTATTTTATTCACAAATAGTACAAAAAGCAGACTTGCAATTTATTGTGTCTTAAAAGCAATGCAGCAGGTTCAAGAATGTAATGCAGGTGACTTGCCCAGTTTTGCTAAAAGCTTCCTCAAGAGTGATGAACCTTTTAGAAAAACCGGTTGAGTCACCAACGTCACAGTCTTTCACCCTACTTTGAAGCCAAAATTATTTGTAAGTGTGCTTTTTTACAATCTGCAAATAAAGTAATCTCAGATTAGACTGCTCATTGCTCTGTGCCATTTTTTAATGCTTGCAGTCATCAAGCAGAGATCCGCTACATGCGGGAATGATTTTAAGTGTGCCTCCATTGCTCGTGGATCTCAAACTCACCACATATGGAAAAAGAAAGTAAAAAAAATCTAAAAATAATACTGCCCTCCTGGGCAGAGACTGGCTTCCAGTGGGAATAACTGCCTCCATTTAAGCCATGTTGAGGCTCTCCAGTGTTCGGTTACACTATTACCGCAAACAAAACTAGTTAGTGAAGGGGCTCTGTCTAAATACTGTAATGCCAATCAGGTAGGGACGTGATTTTTTTTTTAAATGTCATTTTGCACTGATATGCCGGTTGGAGAGCTGTGGAGACACGAAGGTTTCACTTAGATTATAACCTCCCCATGCTGGCATCTGGGGCCGACCTTGCTAATTTATTTCATCATATTCATTGCCCTCATGTTCTGAATTATTTTAGAAATGGTAATGCCGTCATTGCCAGAGACCCGGTACCAGTGGCAATTAGTAACTCAAAGTAAGCTCTCCTTTCTCAAAGCCCTACTTCAATATATATATTTAGGGCTGCTGTACTTGTAAATCAGTGCTGTCACTGCCAGGCTCTCCATGCACTGCTGGCACAGTCTATCTGAGGCAGGGGGACTGATAGCTCGTTTTGAGCAGAGCATGCAGTTGGCACTTGAGAGATGCTAGGAGAGAGGCACAGACTGAGGTTTTGGAGTAACACTGGTGCTGGAATGTCCTGCTACCCTACTGTGATGTTGGAATGAGATGAGGCTCCAAAATGGAACTGTGGCCAGAGCTTTACTGTTAGTCACCTGTTTCCTGACTCTGTCTTGGTACATTGCATGGCAAAATGGAAGAGAAAAATGAATTGTCAATCAGCATGAGTTCCATGCCTTGAAGGAGCGTCTTTGTGTGGCTGAGTATCAAACTCTGCAACGATCCTCTGAACTGAATGCCATCCTACAGCAATTCAAGCGTGCAATAGCAGAAACAAATGGAAGCAAAGACACACTAAACATCTCAGATGAAGCACAAAGGTTATAAAAATCCTTACAAGTGCCAATTATCTACTAACACTTGCCTTATTTGTTAAAAAATGAAGGAAGCCTTCAGCTTGCTGTGCAGGTTGGCCTTGGAAGAACAGGAGTGTGCATTGTGATGAGAATACCTACAGTAAAAACGAAGGTAAAGTCCTAACTGGCAGAGACCCTCCATTCCCTTATTGACAAATCATCTTCTGAGGAGAAACTTGACTGTGTTATTGTAGTCTTTGTAGGAGAGACAGATCTTGATTATGTGCATAATGTCGTAGAAAGCTTGGAAAAAGAGTTTTCCATTGAAATCAATTCAGGCTCGTTGGAAGTCATATCTCCTCCTGATGCTTATTATCCTGACTGGACGGACTTAAAGGAGACCTTTGGAGATTCTAAAATGAGAGTCAAATGGCGAACAAAGCAAAATTTGGACTACTGTTTTCTTATGATGTATGCACAAAGAAAAGGGCACCTTTTATGTCCAGGTACAACTTGTTCAAAAGTGAATTGGATACTGCATACTGACTAAATAGAGAGATGGATATAATCGGACAGCATGAACAAGAAGTGGAGCTTCTCTGTTTAGTTTTAATCGTATGTTAAAGATGGAGGCATAAGATAAAAAAATTAACACTCTGTGCCAGAAATATTTATTTCCCCGAGTCTTTTGAATGGCCTGTATTCTACTAAAGTATTGAACCCCAGGCTACAAAATGGAACAGGTAGGAGACTGGTGACCTATTTTTGCCCGACTTGAACTCTGTGAAGAGCTGTGTTAACCAGATAAGACTGGAACATTCACAGCATATTCAAGTTTTGTTGTTTGCTAACTTTATGTTGCTTTATATTACTTGGTTTAAATTTTATATATTTGAATTGCAGCCGGAGATGTAACTAAGTTGATCCTTGGTTATTAAAGCATCTGAATGCTGGATTATTCAAGGCACAGTGGGACGCTACTAAAACTATTTTTGTGATATGATGGATTCACTTTTTATATAAATGTTCATAGTAATGAAAGAGTGGTATTTGTTCAGCATTTCTGCATAAGAGCATAATGGTGCCTAAGCCTTTTGCATGCTAATTACTTAAAATTATTTCTGTATGGAAATTCACCCTGAAAAGCCTCTATATACTGTAGATCAGTATCCTGGAGCTGTGTACTTGTAAATGTTGTTCTATATTTACATATTCTCTTTCATATTTACTTGAATTTAAACTTCAGGAATTAAAATTATATAAGCTGGCCACTTTAATCCAAGTGTCAAAATATACATATATGTAGGATGTCGTGGAAAAATAGGCTGATTTAGCAATAAGCTTCTGTAAACAGCGTATTTGTGGTAACTGTAATATTCCTGGTTTCTGGACTAATTTATTAGCGTTGGATGTGCAATTTTAGCATTGTGTTAAATGCAGTTGTTTAACAGCTGCTGGATGTTTTAAATAAATGACATCTGTATACAGTATGAACTTGTAACTATATGAAATGTATGTATTGCCTATCAGAATATTGTAATGGCTTTTAGCTGAACAATAAAAAAATCAATTCATTCATATATATTTAGATAGATTACACAATAATAACTAAGTAAAACAGCCCCCTGATATATGCTGCTTAAAGACAATGCAGAAAGTGCAAGACAAGACAAAACTTTTATAAAACCAATTCGGTCACCATTGTTCATCTCTCCTACTCTCCACTCTGCATTTGAGCAGCATAGATCTGTAAGTGTGTTTTTGGAAAACATTTCTGAGATAAAGGCTACATTGGTTTCCTTAGCATTTGGCAGAATGCTGTTTTTTGTCTTCAGAACTAACTTACTTCACATGAAAGCTAATGTCTAAGATGTCAGCATGAGATTAGAGGGAGGCCAATTAAGAGGTAATGTGAGGAAGTTCTTTTTCACAGAAAGGGTGGTGGATGCATGAAATGGACTACCTCAGGAAGTGGTGGATATGAATACAGTGCAGGGCTTCAAACAGGCATGGGATAGGCATAAGGGAGCAATACAGATGAGTATGAATAGATAGGCTATTGACAGAGCAAAGGCCTATGGCACATTCATAAGGTAGAAAAAGAAATGAGCAGACTGAATGGGCCTTGCGGTCCTTATCTGCCATCAACTTTTATGTTTCTATGGTAGGTAGTCCTCTCCCTCTCTCAGCTCAATGAAATAAGCCCATGCATTTATCAAAGATGATGTTTTCTTTGTGCTTTATTTCAGTGATATTTAAATTTTAGTGTTGGTAGCATTTTGAGTTTTTTTGTATGTGAAGTGTGGCTGTTGTTTAAAAAGTATATGATCCAGTCTTGTTTAATATGTAACAATTTTATCATGGCCGGATTAACCTATATGCCAATTATGTCATGGCATAGGGCCCCGTGGTTCAGGAGGGCCCCTTCCCCCCACAATTTAATTATTTGCCTGCCTTATTACTGTGTACTGTCACTGCTGTGCCAGGACAGTAGTGCGGCGGCAAGCAGCATGCCAGAGAAGAAAGTTATAACTTTTCCTCTTCCTCCACTCCAGTCCAGGCAGTGCCCCCCCCCCAGTGCAAGTGAGCCTCTCCACAACAGTCTACACTCCGTACCATTTTATTGGCTAGGCCAGCAGAAGGAGGTGTGGCTCTCAGGGGTAGTGGGAATCAGCACGCAGCAGCCGCCTGTGCTGTCACTCTGTGTACTGCAGCACTGCATGGTGGTGTAATTCGTTGACTCTTGGTCAACTCATCAATGATGGTCTCAAGTGATGAGTAAGTTGAATGGATGGCCCAGCTGCCTGGGCAATAGAGGGAGGGGGGCCACCCCAGCCTAGGGACGGGTGTCGTTGTTGGCTCATTGCCATGATCACCGGTGATCGACATGGTCATGGTTGGATTTACTGCCCATGGTCAACTGTCATCGATGGTCAGGAGGAGGGTGGCCTGGGCCTGGAGCAGGAAAAGAATGGAACAGGGTGCCCATTGTGAGCTTCTGGATGGTGGATGCTGGGTCCCAGAAGGACTGTGGAGGCACACTACAGACAGGAGACAGCAGCAGCAGCCTCTGTCTGGCCTGCTTGTCAGGTATATCATATTTATATTTGGATTGTTGTGTCCCTGTCCAGGCTGTCCCAGCCATGTACAACATTGATTCACCTTAATTGTATATTCAATGGTCAATGAAAAGAAGACTGAGCAGGCTAAAAAAATACCAAACTGGGAAGTAAGGGGGGGGGTCAGCAGGTGTTACTGTTCCCCATTCCAGATTAAGCTGTTTGTGGTATTTTTAGTGAATGGGGGGAAATTTAGCCAGGACACCGGGGAATCTCCCCTGCTCATCAGAGGGGGAACCTCTGTCCAAGATGGCGGATGCACCCTTGCCTTCTGAGGAGGGAGCTATGGAGGTGGGAGATTTGGTCTCTGCTCCTACCTCTGACAGAATGGAGACCACGATGCCAACAACTGCTGTTTTGCCTGTTGATGTTCCTACTACAACTTTAAGTTCTGCTGCTCATACTAAGGCTGCTATACCTAGCCCTCTGCTTGCTTCTTATGGAACTGACTTGCTGACTTGCATGCCTACAGTCGACTTGCCAAAAAATTTTACTTCATCTGATTCTGAAAATCACTGTTTGGCAGCACAAGAGATCCGGGAGGGTTTTGCAATGGCGGAGCACCGTTTTGCTAGTGCAAAACTGAAAATGCATAAAGATATGCAACGCCTGAGAACCGACAGCACAGATGCATCTTCCACTCGGGTGGAAGCTCTTGAAGATTTTCTTGACTTGTCTCCTTTCCTGCCTGTTGCTATGACAGGCTCTGACCCAACCTGCGCGTCGCAAGCTGAAGCCCAACTGCCTGCTCCCCTGCCGCTTGCAGTACAAACAGATTTGGTTTCCTTCTCAGAACCTGCTTCCATTACATCACAGAGTTCCCCACGTGGACAAGACTTCTCTACAGTAAATGCTCCCCTGCTGCCTGTAGTTCAGATGGATTCAGTTTCCTTTTCACTACCTGCTTCCATTAAATTGCAGAGCTCCCTACATGTACAAGAATCATCTACTGTCAATATTAATAAAGTGCCTAGCTGGACTGTTGAATCAGCGCTGAAAGGTGCTGGCTGGGTTCAGGATACTGTCCCAGAAAGTTGGAAGTCAGTCCGTCTCCAATATGGTCCCCCCGGCCTGAAGATTTTCCGGAGCTACAGAGCACTTTAGGCACTTCAAAAGTCACTACTGACCCCTTGTGTCTCCCTCATGAACTGGAGCTTACACAGAACCCTGTGTTAGATTATCTGAAGGGTTCTCCACCCCGGCTCCTTTTCCTACTATTTCTATAGAGGCTCTAGCTCCCCTTCCTGCACAGCCCCAGGAATACCAGGACCAAGCCAATAATATTCTTCATTTTTTAAATTTCCAATCCAGGCTGCTAAGAGACTGGCGCTGTTAAGCTTGGCATACCTGGAGTTACCTGAGCCACCTGATTGGTCTATGGCACGTCGCTTCTAAAGATTCTTTAAAATTCTTTTCCGCTAGAAATCATGCATTAATTCATATCTCTGGTGAAACCACATTTGACATTAGTTTCCAAACATCTAGGGGACTGAAACATTTTTGGTCAAAGTATAATTCTCTGCGGACTACTGCATTATGGACCCCATTTCAGGCTATTCTTCTTTCTAAACCTACTTTTAAGATGATCACTATTCTGTTTCATAATGAGGGAGTTGAGGTGGAGGATGTTGTGTATTGGCTGAAACAGCGTTGTGACGTCCAGGGACAGCCTGAAGCCATTTTGGATACCGAGAACATTTGGACTTGGGGCTGGAAGTTTAAAGTCTTGTTACAATCTAATGATTCTGGGGTTGTACATCTGCCTAACTCTTTTTTCAAAGGCTGAGATAGGGGGGGTCTTGTTCTACCTGGGTCAGCCAAAGGCTTGCTATCGGTGTGGTGACCCTGCACATCTTAGTAATGTATGTGACTAAATGAAATGCAATGTCTGTGGGGAATTGGGCCATGTAGGGGCACACTGTTTAAATGAATGTAGATGTAACCTATGTGACGAACAGGGGCACACCTTTCAGGATTGTAATTGGGCTGCGCATAACCAGGAATCTCACGATGGTGGATTGGACCAGTGCTTTATTATTACACAGGCGCAGAAGGCCTGCCTCCAGACCACCTTGGCTGTACCTTGCCCTAAGGCAGCCCAGCCCATACTGCAGGCTTTAGTGCCTGTTGTACCCTCTGAGGTCGTACTTCAGATAGTTTCCTTCATGAATGACCCCTTGCTTGAGATTTCTCCTGTCTCTGATCCTGCCCAGTCTAATTTTCCTGTTCAGGACCCGGTCCCAGGTCCAAGTACTATGCCCCCCCCCGAGTGTTTACAAGTGTCATACATAGAAGGTCACTGAGAAATAACCCTCGGGTTGCATCATCTCCTGTGAGTGGTCCAGAACCCCCCCAGTGCCCTTATCTAATTCTTTTGAACTTCTCCAACCCCTTTCTGATGATGCTGGAGGTAAGTCAGGCTCTTCCTCTATAGCTTCTTCTCTCCCTGACCGTACCACTGACTCTGAGTTGCAACTTGCTACTGGCCTTTCTCAGAAGCGAAAGGCCAGAGTAAAACTTAAAGGGAGAAGGTGGTTGGGAAAAGGAAATTGTAAAATGTATTTTTTGTCTGTTTTCCTTTTTTTTTTGTTGCTGTGTTTCACTTTGTTTGCCATACTATTAATGTAAATAGTATGAAGTGTATGGCTAAAAGGAGATTGATTTTTTCCTTTCTACAGCTTTTGCCTTTGGGTTTAATTTTATTACAGGATACAAGACTTCATACTATGCATGAGATCTGTCAAGCACAACAGGACTGGTTACTGGGTCTTTCTTTTTGGTCGATTGGTCAGTCTCTTGCTCGGGACTGGGAATTTTAATTAATATCCCAGACTTCCATTTGCTAAAATTGTTTGATGTAGCCCCTGGTAGGGCGCTTATTATAGATTTTGTCATTGGGTCCTGTACCTAGCGGGTGATAAACATTTATGCCCCTCAAATCAAAACTGAATGCATTGCTTTATTTACTATGCTTTGTCCTTATTTGCACACTTCCTTTCAGGTATTGTTTGCTGGTGACTTTAATTGTGGCCTGAGTCTTCAAGATAAGAGCTCCTTTGTTGCTACAAAGAAACTGTTTTGTGATTCCCACGAATTGGGTTAATTTGTTTGAGTCGCCCACTTAATGGACTCCTATCTCTCCTTTACTACACAATACAGCCCTACCTCCCAAAAGGATAAACTAGCCACACATATTGATTATGTGTTTTCCTCTCCTAAAGTACCAATTATTTCTGTCAAAGTTCAAGCGGTTGAGTTTTCTGATCATAAGCTGCTTTCTTTTGGTTTTGGTTCTGTTGTCTCTTCCCGTAAAGGTCCAGGTATTTGGAAATTCAACTCATCTTTGTTGCAGATTCCAATGTTTATGCAGTCCCTTCTGTCCTTCATACGAGCCTGTAAATCTGTTTTTATTTGTTATGAAGATCCTGTCCAGTGGTGGTTAGACACGAAACATGATCTGGTCACTTTTTTAAAAACTTACAGTCATTTAAAATGTAGGAGGGAATACCTAGACTATTTGCAGAAGAGGGTACATTTTCAGTCATTATTAACCATAGCGTACATGACGGGGCAAGACCTTACTCAACAAATCAAAGTCCTACAGAATGATATGTTGACTTTCCAATTACGGCAATCACAACAACTTTATTACCAACATAAATTTTGTACTGTTAGAACATGTGATGTTATTTGTCCTTTTGAATCTAATTCCCATCAGACCGCCTGAAAAAATATGACATGTCTTCTAAATTCAGAAGGGACTTTATGTTCCTCACAAACTGAGATTTGTCATATTGTAACAAAGTATACTACGGACCTTTTTTCTCCCCCCCTTCCTGCTGTGGCTGGTAACAGTGTGACTTTGTATAGTGGCCTTGATATCCCAGCTCCCTCACAGCTATGTCAGGACCAGGCTTGTTCTCCTATCACAGAGCAGGATTTGACATTAGTTATTTCTTCATTACCTGTACAGAGAACTCCTGGTCTGGATGGTCTCCCTGCTGGCTTATATAAAGTGATGGGTGACCATTTGACCCCAGAACTTACATCTGTGTTTAATTCTCTATTAACATGTGAATCTCTCCCTTTGGAATTTACTAAGGGTACTTTGATTTACATTTATAAACAGAAAGGTGATATCCATTCTCTAGAGAATTGGCGACCTTTATGTATGTTGAACACTGACTTTAAGCTCTTAACGAAAATTATTGTGAAACGTTTGGTGAGGATAGCGGAGGTGGTTTTCCATCCTGCCCAATCCTGTTCTGTGCCTCAAAGGAGAATTTCTGATCATTTGATCCTCTTACAAGAATTATTTTCTCATGGCTATACAGGTCTGACTTTGGGACTTGTCTCCGTAGATCAGAAGGCTGCTTTTGATTTGGTTAGGCATGATTTTTTTATAGGAAGCACTTCATTTTCTGCATGTACCTGATGTTATGGTATGCTGGATTCGTGCTTTCTATAGAACGGCATCTGTTGTGCCTGTAGTGAATGGTTGGATAGGACTCATGATCCCCATAAAAAGGGGGGTTCATCAGGGCTGTCCTTTAAGCCCGTTGTTATATGTATTTTTTCTTGATGTTTTGCTCCATCGGTTGAATACTAATTCTCAGATTCGGGCTATTTCTAGCTGTGCCTTATGCTTGCCTAATTAGGTGATCGCATATGCAGATGATGTTTGTTTTCTTGTAGCTGATGCAGCCTCAGTGGTTCATTCTCTCCATGAGTGCTCTATTTTTGGAAACTTCTCTGGTGCTGTTTTAAATTACACTATAAGTCTTGTTATTTGGGTCAGTTCAGTAACCTCCCCCTCGGACCGTATTGGCCCGTTATGTTTAGTTGAGGGTCCTATTCACATTTTGGGAATTTTGGGGGGGACACAGGACTCAGATTTTTTTAACTGGAATGTTAAACTGCAACAAGGTAAACTTCAGGTGGCCTCCTGGAACCAGGGGCAGATAGGGAAAAAGAAACAAGTTTTCTTAATTAAAAATGATTTGATCTCTACTTTCCTTTTTCTGAGTTATGTTTTCTCTATCCATGACAGCTAGAAACTGCTGTCTTTAGCCCATTTTTTGGGGGCTCTTTGGGGTAGTAGGTTCAACTGATAAAGCAGAATATCATTTATTTACCTATCCCTGAGGGTGGCGTTTGTATGGTTAACCCTTTGTTATTTTTTTCTTGTATTTTTTCACTGCAAACCTTAGGCCTTTGTTGATTCATGCCCAAAGGGGGTGGGAACCTTGGTTTTATGACTCTTGCAGGATTTGGTTTCATCAATAGGAAACGAATTCCTTAACTGTGTTAAGACAAACTGTTGGTATACCAACTTATGTAAAACATATGTTTTTACATCTCAAACAATGGCAGGTGTCTGTTAAGATGTTATTAAACCATTCACATAAAGTTTTATATAAGAAATTACTCCTGACAGTTTGTGCTGTATCAGTACCCTTTGATAAGTGTCCTGGTCAACACCTCCCTTCCCTTTTGTTATTGTGGAGATGTAAAAGGGTTCCAGCCAAACTGTGGGATTTTCATTGGCTTTCATGCCATGAAAAGATTAATGTAAAATCAAATCATAAACATAAGCAGTCCCAAGATAGAATGTGTTCTCACTTATTATGTATTAAAGAACTTGAAACTATCCCTCATTTATTTTTTGACTGTTCCTTTATCAAAAATTGGTGATCCTTTCTGACACAGGCATGGGATACCCCCTTGTTTCAGTCAGTTACTTACTTGAATCTTGTGTATGGGTTTTTTCTCCCCAGTGGTCAAAATGGCACCAGGACACTTTGAACCTTGTTTTTGTCTGCATTAAATGGAATATTTGGATGGTGTGTTGCATGTTTTCTTTGCAGCAAAAAGACTGCTCCTATTTGGAGCTCAAAAAAAAGATTGTACAAGATTTAAAAGAAATTTATGAGCATGAACATACTCTATACTCAGATATGACACTTTTGGAACTTTGGAAAGCTCTTCCTTGGATTACTGACTCTGATTTTGCAGTTACCTGAATGATTGTATAATACTTATCCTGTTTTTCCTTTTTTTTGTATTATGCTTTGTGTACTATCGTACGATTTTTGTCTCAATAAAACTTTCCCCTACTCTTGCAGTAGGGGGCACCCCCCGGGATGGCTGGAGCAACCTCACTATGTCTCAGATTTTAGAGAGTGAGGACGTAGTGCTGGAACAGTCGATAGTCCCAGGATTTGGTTGTTGTGCTGAAGCTACTCGTATGGATGTGTTTATGCCTACGAATGGTTCTATTACAGAGTTTGGGGAAGAACAACCCTCAGTAGAGACAAGCTCTGAGTTTCTGCCTGATGCTAAAAATTTTGATGAAGATAAAAAGAGAAAGCAACCTGCTTGCAGCCCAATGGTAATAACTGGTGTGACAAAGAAAAGTTATTTAGACCCTGCTGATGGTTCATCTACAGAACTCTCGGGGATCGGTGGCTCCTGCTGATGACAGCAATTCCTTTCCCTTTACGGTGAAGGACTCATCCTGGTCCCTTGAGTTAGCACTGGAAAAATCGGGATGAGTTACAGCCCAAACAAAGTGGGTCCCTGATCCCCATATTCCTTTGCCGGGTGATGTGGCGGTTTCAATCCTGGAACCCTCTCCTACTGTTTTACTTGACGATCAGCAGGGGTTTCCTGCCTTACAGGCAGCCCAAACAACAGCTGCTCCTACGAAGCTTCCGGGTGTGGTTGGTAGCCATGTATGAACTACACCAGACACTGCTATAGATACTGCGGATCAGCCAGCGGAGACCATTCCTCCTAGTTTGCCCATATGGGCCATTTTACCTGACAAGCTCAGGCATTGCTGGCTTACGATCCTCATGTAAGCTCCCAGGTCAGACTGCCTCCTCCTCGAATGGGGCTCAGCTTTGGGTTTGGTTGCAGGTTCAGATCCAAAGAGCCCAGATGGTAATAAAGACAAGCGCCCTGTTAGCTATGCATCTTTATTTAAAAACACAGAAGTACCTGCTAGAAAATGTTTTGTGGCCAGGATTTATTATAGAGGGGGGTTGAAGCTTCCTCTAGATTGGAACTACGTGGGTAAATGTATAATTATTGACTCCTCGAAAATTAAACCTACCGATGTTTATGCCTTTATTCATACCTCTGGGAATCATAATTTTGATGTTTCCTTTCATTCTGCAGTATTATTGGATACGTTTTGGGGTGCATATTATACAGTTCGATCACACCCTATATGGAAACCTTTTGTGGTCATTCCCATCACTAGACCTACTGCTAAGGTAGCCACAGTTCTCTTTAGCAATGAGGGTGTCAATATTTTGGATATAATTTATTGGTTGGAGAAAAAGTGTACTATTAATGGTTTGCCACATGCATTGATTGATGATAATGGTTTCCGGACTGGGGGTTGGAAATTTTCCATACAGTTAAAAATGACTGAAGAAGAGATACAACATCTCCCTAACTGTTTTTATATTGGGAAAGACCGAGGAATCTTGTTTTATCCAAGACAGCCTCACTCATATTATCATTGTGGGTCTTTGTCTCATCTGAATTCTGACTGTGTTCGACTAAAGTGTTCAGCATGTGGTACTTTGGGGCACTCGGTACTGTCCTGTACAGTCCCTCCTCTTGTAATCTATATGGTGATGAGTCTCACATTTTCACTGCTTGCCCATGGGCTGCTCACAATTCAGTGGATTACATTGAACATAATTTCTACATCTCTAAATCAGCTAAATCTGCTAAGGATAAATCCCCAGACACAGGTCCTATAGCATCTGCAAAGGACGGTTTCCATCCATCCACTGACCAGGTGGAGTGGCATACTGTTCCTAAGCACCAGGAACCTGAATTCTGGAAGCTTTTCTGGATCACCCTCCTCCTCCTCCTCTTTTTTTCTCCTCCTCCACCTGATTCCCCTTTAGTGCAGCCAATAGATCCTCCTCCCTGTCTACCTGAGGTATCTGGTGAAGTAACTGAGGGAATCGATGAGGGTTTCTAACCTGTTCATACTAGATAGGCAAACAGCAGCACTTTGTGCAGGTGGAAAATCCTTATGAACCTTTACAAAGTTGGGGTGACATTATGGATGGGGATGACCCAGAAATGTCTCTCCCTTCTTCTCAGGCTGAGTCAGTAACTGTTCTTGCTCCACTATCAGATACCTCAGGAGTGGATTTGAAGAAAAGGACTACAAGATCTTGAAAAAAGAAATGACTGTATTCCTTTTGTTTTGTTTTTTTTCTCTCTTCCTTGCTGATTATTTTCTATGTCCTTGAATCAGGCCTCCCATACCTTAACTAGTCTTAATGTTAATAGTATTAGGTCAGTGTATAAAAGAAAGGCTACCTTTTTGACTTTGCAATCCTTGGCTTATGATATTTATTTTTCACAGGATGTAAGGTTTTATACTATTTTTGACATTGACCGGGCTACTAAGAATTGGGTTTTGGGTGCCTCTTATTGGTCCATTGGTCAAGACCTATGCTCAGGTCTGGGGTTTTGTTTTTCTATCACAGGCTTTTACTTCAGAAATTAGTAGATTTGGCACATGGGAAAGTGATGATTTTGAATTTAGTTTGGCAAGGTTTTAACTATAGGCTTATAAATACACACACTCCTCAACAAAAAGCTGCTAGAGTATACCTATTGAGGAAAATTAGGTCTTATTTACTAACCACTAGAATTGTTCTGTGGGGAGGAGACTTTAATTACAGGCTGGATCTTAAGTCCACTGGGAAGGTGTATTGTGACTCACATGCATTACAAACTATAGTTAGGGGAGTTAGACCTTGTGGATGTTTTTGCTCAGAACCCTTTATATACTTTTTCTAAAGGTCGCTTGACGTCTAGGATAGACTATTGGCTTTGTTCTAAAAACATTGGGGAGCTTGAGGGGAGAGTGTTGCCTATTGAAACCTCAGACCATAATTTGCTTGGGTTGACAGTTCATGTATGTCATGTGACTGCTAACGGGCCTGGGCTGTGGAGGACGAATACTCAATTGTTGTTGAATCCGGTATTTCGCAAGTGATTTCTGGAACTGATAGCTGATCGATGAACTGTGATTTTTCTTTATGATTCTATGATTGATTGGTGGGTGGACACCAAGGAATGTCTTAAGGCTTTTTTTTTAAATTGCATTCCAGATTTCTAGCCAATTGTCACCATCAACAATCTAGACTTCTGAGGAAAGAATTGTATAATTTATTTTCTGTGGTCCATTTGTCACAGTTAGAGTGTGGGGACCGTATATGGGATATAAAACAAACACTGACACAAGTTCAGTAGGATAAGCAGAAGTCCTTGAATTTTGAGCAAAGATTTAGGACTACCAGGAGAAAAAGTAAAGTTAATCCATTTGAAGACTGTAGACTGAGGTGTCAAGCTAAACAGATGTATAGCCTCACTGATACAAATTTTCACATGGTTGGGGAAATCGGATATCTTGCAGTGTGTGGAAGACTTTATTAAGCACACCTTTGAATCCCCATTTTCAGAATCTCAGACTATGACTTTATTATTACAGGCATCTGATTTACCTACTTTGACTACGGTACAGCAGCAGGATGTTTTGAAATCTTTTTCATTTGAGGAAGTTAAGGTTGTTATGGCGAGTTTGAAGGATATGATAGTTCCTGGCTCGGACAGTCTGCCTTCCGAAATCTATAAATCATTGTGGGAAATTATGCCAAACCACTTACTGGCAGTTTTTAATGCTTTTTTGTTTGAAGATCACCTTTCTGAACAAATGTATGAAGGTTTAATGATTTGTTTTGTTTAAAAAAGGGGATAGAACCAACTTATGTAATTGGAGACCCATTGCCTTGTTAAATACTGATTTCAAAATTTTCACGAATTTCTTGGGGAATAGGATACAGAAATTGTTACCTTTTTTGGTTTCTCAAACTCAGTACTGCTCTGTACCGGGTAGGTCCATTCAGGATGCCATTATTCTGATATGAGAACTGTTCTCTCGGGGCACTGTGGGACTCTGTCAGGGTATTTGTTTAATTTTGATCAAACTAGAGCTTTTGATTGTATTTCCCAGGAATTTATCTGATTGACTCTTCAGGCATATGGTTTTCCCTGTGTATTTGTGAATTGGCTTTGTCAGTGTTATACATTGGCTAGCGTGGAGCCTTATGTCAATGGCTGGCTTGGAAAGCCTTGTTACATTCATAGAGGAGTCAGACAAGGCTGTCCTCTCAGCCTGCTTCTGTTCATTCTGGCACTGGATCCTATTATCCGTATCCCTCAGAAGTCCCCTGGTCTCACTGGTATATCAGGCTTAGGACCACATGAAATAAAAACTATTTGTTATGCAGATGATTTATGTGTAGTAGTTCCAATGGTATTTGCTGGGCATTTATTGTGTCAGATTCTTCCTGTTTTCCTATGATGTATTGGTTCTAAGCTTAGTTTTCAGAAAAGTGTTTGTTTTAATTTAAAGGGATTTTGCAATAAGGATTCACATCTTGGAGGTATTAGGGTAGTAGAGTCTCCACACAGGATTTTGGGATTATTTTTTGGGGCCCAAGACGTGGTACTACATAATTGGGAATTTCAACTAGATAGAGGGAGGGAGAAAGTCTGTAAATGGATTAAGTGGTCACTGGGGAAGAAAAAATGGATTTTTTTTATTAAAACTTTTTTGTTATCTTTTTTATATGTAGCTCATATATTTCCTGTCCCTAGAAAATTTTTTGTGCCTCTTATGGGTGTATTTTTTTCTTGTTTCTGGGGAAGCCAGCTGACCCATGTCAAAAGAAATGTTTTATATTTTGATTATTAATGAGGGGGAGGCCGAATGATTCAGCTGGTTGTTTTCTTTTTCTGTATTTTTCTCAATACTTACTTCAAGCCTATTTGTCAGTTGGTGGACAACTCCCGGGTTCTGATGGTTATGGCTTCTCTTCATGATATTTTGCAGGAATTGAAAAGTGATTGTTTTATACATAAAAATAGGAGAAAATATGTATTAACTTCAGATTGGTCATTGGTCTTTGATTTACTTAAAACTTGGAAAATAACAAAGCAAATGGTACAAGGGTTTTTTCAGAAAATGTTTGTATCAGGTTGTCATGGATACTTGCTTCTCTGAAGAAGTTTTCCCTGAATTTATTGAGATAGAAAAAGACAGGACTGGAAATCATTTAATTGATAAAAGAATTCCTTTAGTTATGTGGGATATTTCTTGGCTCAGAATCCATGGGAAAATTAATGTTAGGGGGAACCACAAGCATAAACAGGTTCAGGACAGATATTGTTTTCGGGATTCATGTACAATGAAAATTGAATCCATGGTTCATTTATATTTTGAATGTTCCTATATTGTTCAGTTTTGGTTTGTTTGGCAATGTAGACATTGGCAACATGCATGGAAATTGTTTTTCGGTCTGTTTCCCGTGGACTGGGGCAGATATAATTTCAGTACTATGAACTTGTTGTCTGTCATTATTTTATATTGGGTATGGCAAGTTCTGTGTTGTTTTTTGTTCCAACAGCATGTGATACCTACTGAGCTTTATGAGAAGATTGTAAAGAATATAGACAGTACTAGGGAAGGAGAAAGGAAAGTCCTCAAATGGAATATATGGGAACGGTATTGGGATTTCTGGTAATTAGGATAGTTTTTCCTTGGAGATTATAATTTACCTCCTGTTAATGATTTTTTGTAGATTTTTGTTAGGTAGTTTGCTTGTTGCTGATTTCCTTAGGTTTATTTCCTTGTTTCCTTTTACAGTGGGATGAAGCTTTTCCTCACTGAGTTTTTTTGGTTTCAATATATTTCATTCAATGTGTCTGTTATTCTCAAATTACTCATTCTTATTTTATTTCATGTTCCTTTTAATTTTCTTGGGGAAGGGATGGAGTTTTGACATGTTATTTTCTATTTCCAATTACTGTATGTATTTTTTTTTTTGTTTTCTTGTTTCTGGTTTTATGCCTGTATCTGTGGTTAAGATCTTGTTGTATGTATTTTTTCTGTTTTGATTTTAATAAAAATGCCCCTATTCTTTTCGAGAAGTGCCATGTGATTTTTAGTGTCCACCCTGAACAACCACCAGAACAGGTAGGCAGGACCTCAGTTTAACATCTCATCTGAAAGACTGCATTTCAGGAGTGCAGCACCCCCTCATGCTGCACTACAGTGTCAGTATTGGAATTTAACCCAAGTGACAGGTGTATATTACAGCTTTTCTTTTTCTTTGATATAGTGCTTTTCGTACATTTTGTGTGTCTATATCCAACATTTCAGAGATGAAATGGAGAGACGTGTGTGTGTGGGTGGGTTGGGGGACACTGTCATACCATGTGTCACTTGCATGTTGCCATGGTGGCTAAGGGCAGTGAAACTGAAAGAGTGATCAGTAGCAATTGGTGGCTTTGCCAATAAATACTTTATTTATTCTGTTTTAGTATCTCTGGCTAAATTTGATTGGACTCCCATATAGTATATAGGTGAAATGAAGGTGAGCAAATTATTTTACTTTGTTAATACTTTTTTTCTTTCCCCTCAGAACAGAACAAGCAAGACAAGAGTAGGCAGGCAGGATAGAGCAGTGATCAATTACAGTCAGGAGCAGCATACTTTGTGTGAGGTAGGCTGGATGGCACATTTGTGGTCCTATTTTTTTTTCATTTGAAATTTCTTCTACATCTGTGTAGTATTCTGTCTTGTATTAGAGTGCTGCTGTAAGCCATTGGCCGCTGCAAACTTGATTTTCCCCTTTCTTTAATGGGGCAGGAATTAAAATCAGGGTCTACAAAATAAAAACGCTTTTTGCATTTATCTCTGTTGAAAAGGAAGTAGTACCATATGGGTTCATCATGTCCTCATTTAAAGACAGTTTTAACATAAAAGAAATACAGATGGTGACTCAACATCCAGTATGGTCTACATTTTTGTAGAGTTACCATCTGAGTGTACTTCTTCAGATTTATGCTAAAACTTGTTTTTAAATGAGGACATGATGAACCCATATGGTACAACTTCTTTTTCAACAGAGTTTTAAAGCAAAAAGCATTTTATTTTCTAGACCCTGATTTTAATTCCTGTCTCATAAAAAGAGGGGAAAATAAAATCATGTGTGCAACAACCATTGACTTACAGCAGCACTCACTCCAATACATGAAGCAGAGTTTAAAAGCCAAATGCTAAATTCATTTACATTTTATAAATCTTAATAGCTTATTAATGCAAATGTTGTGCTTTATTTTACTGTATTTTTGTTTGTACTGCTACTGTATGTAATTGATTATTTGTTGTCTGCATTTTCCTTTGTACCATATCATTTATTCTATTTCCATGTTACCCTGTCCTCGGGACACACCTGGAAATGTGGGTGGGAGCTGGGTGTTTCCATCCTTGAGTCCCACCTGGGCTACCAGATAATTGCTCCATTGTGCCATCACTAATTGTGCAGAGGGAGCTCTGTCAGGAACTGTGCTTATTTACTGTTTATCTGCTAGCATTGCAATGTTATCGTACTTTGTCTAACCTGCCTTCTTTGTAGCATGGACATTTCTGATAATCACCACCATCTTGGTTCTGAACTGCCAGAGTGGACCAATCGGTACCTTCAGAGACCCTAAAATGGAGTCTGATCCCAGGGGTCTTGCGGGAGTAAATTTCTGTAAGAATTGTAGTTTTGGGGATTTTGACTTCACATCTTGTATGTCACTTCCTCCTGTAAAAGCCATCTTGTTGAAACTGATTTGCATTCCCATTTCTGTAATAATGTCATCATTTTTGTGGGATAGAAGCATTGTAATTTTAATTTCTGTAAATCCATAACATAGAGGATAACACATGGTCATCAACTTTGCGACCCTATGCCCAAAAGAATAGGAAATATTTGCCACCCTGCTGCAAAAGAATGGTTTGGTCTTTTGGGCTGAAATTTGGAGGGCAGAAAGCCAAGATCTCGCAAATGTGCATTTTGGTGGGCTGGTGACAAAATATTAGAGGGCTGCAAAGTTATGGTACTCTGAAGTTGACTATTTTTTCTATAGACCAACATTACGTCATTTAAGGCATCAGTTAGGGTTGTTCCACAGTGACAAAAGTGAGGAAATTCGATGTTAGGGTTCCCACCCATCTTGCACCCCCACCCCACCCTCACCAACAGGTATCAGGGCCACAACAAGCAACCCCAACTACACACACACACACACACACACACTCACTCATGCACAGACACACACTCATGCAGGCACCCACACACTTTTGAGAATAAGGACAATCAGGTGGTTGCTAGGCTTACTGCTGCTCACTCCAATGTCAGTCAGTCCTTACAGGCCCCTGCCATGGTATTGTGAGTGCAGCTGCCTTAGCCTGTCTGCCCTACACTTAAGAGGCAAAGCACCAGGCAACCCTTCAGAGTTCAGGTCGACTGTCAGCCGGCCCTGAGAGAGTATGCCATTTTCAGTGTGACCTTACGTTGTGGCCATCCAGCCAGTAAGAACTAGTTACCTTCTGCCATAAGACCAGCAATCACAAGAATACAGCATCATAATTAAACCATACAGGCAATCATCAAGTGAAAAGAATGCATTAGGAAGAGGAACAATTGAACATAATTGCAGGCAAGTGCCCGACTGAGGATAATTTAAATGTTTTTTGTATGCACTTTGGATTTTGGGGGGAGGTGGAGGGGTCAAGGATGTCAAATCTGATTATTTATGCTTGTGTAAAGATACTGTGATTTGATTGTAACAGCACAGTGTGGCACACCATAGTCATATGAATTAAAGGGACACTGTCAAGCTTTTTTTCATCATATTATTTGTAGGTAAAAACCAACATTTTATGATTGCTTACCATCTCTAAAACTCATTGATGTTGCTGGTTCTTTAATCTGCCTCCTTGCTTATAAGAACTGATATGCATGGGAATGTAATGTTATACACAGCCTTGTTTTGCTCTGGGAAGGCTTTAGCTTGTGATTCAGTGTGGGAAATAGCTCCCCCCACAGCCTCTACTTAACCCCATCACTAACACACCTCCCTTGCTTAGGAAGTGTTTCTTCCCCTGGGCTCCCTCTGTGGCTCATGTGACTGTGCTATCTATGCTCCTCCTGCTGCACTAGTTCATTCCTGTCCCTAATTCTGTGCCTCCCCACCCTCCTATTGTTTGCTTTCTTTGGTGTTGTTTGTCTCACCTAATGGCTGTGTCTCTCCTTCTCATTCTCTATTGCTATTCTCACCCTTGTTCGTGGGCATTGTATCCCATACAAATACCTACCTACATAACTACTATTCAAGGGTGGGAATTGAATAAAGCCACAAAAACTACTATAAGTTACACAAGCACTAATACCCCATCGCTATTCCCCAGATATTGAGCAAATTGTTTACCTGATCTTATTGCATACTTCTTGAACATTAGAAACACCCTCAAACAGTGCAGCCACTCAAGATACAATAGTTTCACCTACTCCCACTTCATCATGAGCAGCTAGATAGTGTGGTGTCACTGAGTCCAGGAAAGATGCAGTTGTAGTTAGCCAAGAAATGTAAACACACTGTACATGTTTTGGTGTGATAGCACCAGTTTAGTTGACACTCAGTTTTTCACCTTTTAAAAGGAAAAAGGAGTATGCATCAAACAACCAGCTACATCAGCAGTCTCTATAGAATGGGAACAATCATAACATTTGTTTTTTAAATTGGGGACACTTTTGAGTCAAAATGGGGTTGACAGTGTCCCTTTAAAGTTTTGCTTCAAAGTTGCTGTATACAGCAATCCTGAACCACCTCCAATCCCCCCAAAAAAACTACATTGCGTGCTACTATAACAGAATGTCTTGCTTGTTGTGTCATTGTCCAATCAATTATGATGTATTATATGTCTTAATATAATGTGGCTATTACATTGTCTCTATTTGTTGTGGTATGGGGTCTGGTTCATTATCTGTGCATGCAGGCTGTTAAATGTATTGCACTGCCATTTTATGAGGGTGGGTAAGTAGAACAATGTGTACTAGTTTCTGCTGAGTTGTCTGATTAATCCAGATGTTTTGTTAATATAATTTTTCTATTGCAATGTATAATACATAGTACAGCAATCGTGTTAATGCAACATCAGAAGTCATCAGTACAGCAGGCCCAAATGCCGCCAAACAGATGACTAATGTTTTAGAAGAAATGTTACATAGCATGACTGTTTCATTGCTGTCTGATCATCATTTAAGCTAATCTGTTCTTCACTTTACAGTGATATACATGACCATTCAGTTCAGTCTCAACATAATGAAACAAACTATCTGGAGCACAGTTCCGTAAAAGAAGAGCCGAAGAGGCTAGGAAAAATGAGCAACAGTCTGGTGCCTTGCTGAAATTCGTCAAAGTACCACATAAAACTGAAGAAGAAGATGGCCAAGAAGAACACAATTCATGTCTGCTGGTGTCTACTCATGTTATAGTCTTACCAAACTCAGCTGAGGAACCAGAAACAGAGATTGTGGTAGAGCAAGACATTCAAGATACAGAACCTCAGGTACAGATGGAAATACAATTTGAAGGACACAATGAAGAACCATCATCTGTGACTCAGAATTCACAAACAATCACTTATCATGACCCCGGTAAATGGCCAGTAGTTATTAATGATAATATCAGAATGTTAGTGAAGAATGGTCCAGTAAAGGTCACTGATTATAATTTCCCCCGTTCTGATGACAAATGGAAGAGAAGATTTAATCTGACACATTACAAGCGAATCCTTCCAATGGTGAAATGTGTGACAGATGGCTTGTATACTCCAAAAGCTGCAATGCAGTGTTTTGCTTTTGCTGCAGGCTTTCTTCAGCATATAAGTCAAGCTTGACAGAAGGTGTTATTTTCAGACTGGAGCAACTTAGTACAACATCTTGCCATACATGAACATTCAGCCAGGCACATTGAAAGTACAACAAGATGGTTAGAGCTGGAAAATCATCTGAATAGTAAACAGACACTAGACAAAAGGCTTCAGGAACAGATTGATAGTGAAGCTCATTACTGGAGCAACATCCTAAAAATATTGTTGGTCATTACTATGTTTCTTTCTGAGCATAATCTTGCATTCCATGGCTCTGTGGAACAACTTCAGTGTCCAAACAATAGAAATTTCATAGGTTTGGTTGAAGTCCTGGCTAAGTTTGATCCTTTTTGCAAGAACATGTGCGACGTGTAACAATGGGGAAAGTGCATGACTACTACTTAAGTAAAGATATTCAAAATGAACTGATTCAGCTCATATCTGGAAGAGTAAAGAGTAAAATCATAGAACTTGTAAAGTTAGCAAAATATTTTTCTATTATTTTGGACTGCACACCAGACCTGAGCCACAAGGAACAAATGTCGCTGATGATCCGCATAGTAGAAATTGAAATGGAAGAAATCCGGATTAAAGAGCACTTTTTGTGTTTTTTTAGAAGTTGATGATACAACTGGCCTTGGTCTTACCGCAAGTTTCCTTCAGGAACTGAATAAACCTGGCTTCTCCATTCAGGATTGTAGAGTGCAAGGTTATGACAATGGTTCTAACACGGAAGGTAAAAATTCAGGAGTTCAACGCAGAATTTTGGATTTAAACCTGAGGGCTTTTTTCATGCCATGTGATTGCCATAACTGGAATTTGATATTGTGTGATGCTGCTAAATCCTGTTGTGAGGCTGCATCCTTATTTGGTGTACTGCAACATATCTATGTTCTTTTTTCGGCTTCAACTCACCGATGGCAAATCTTCAAAGATCAAGTGCATGGCTTGACTGTGAAACCCCTTTGTGATACAAGGTGTGAATCAAGAGTTGATAGCATCAGAGTTCTGCACTATTAAATAGGTGAGGTTTACGATGCTTTGTTTGCTCTGTCAGAGGACCCAGGAACATCAGATGTCCAGCATGAAGCTATAACACTGGCCAGACACATAAAAAGCTTTCCATTTTTAGTGTCTCTTGTTGTATGGTATGACATTTTGTATCGAGTTAACCTTGTCAGCAAATAAATGCAAAGCGCCTTATTTGACCTTGCCTCCGCTGTTATGCTAATTGAGAATACTTACTCTTTCTTGACTGGCTATCAGAAAAATGGGTTTACAAGTGCAAAAATCACTGCCAAAGAGCTTGCCAATCAGCTGGAAACTGAACCACTGTTCCCCCAGGCAACTGAGATAAAACCGCAACAAATGAAACAACAGTTTTCACATGAGGCTGTGGATGAACCTGTTACTGATCCAGAAACTAAGTTTAGGGTGTTTTTTTTTAATGTGGTGGTTGATATGGCACTCAGGTCTGTGAAAGAAAGATATGAGCAAATGCAGAAGCACAGTGACAACTTTGGTTTTCTGTATGACATCAGCAAGATAAAGGAAGTGGACACTGATACGTTGCTGAAACATTGTAAGGATCTGGAGCTCTTACTTAATCATGATGGCTCCTCTGATATTGATTCATTTGAACTGTGTGATGAACTAAAAGCACTGTCACACATGATACCACAGAAATCCTCACCTGTAAGTACGCTGCGGTTTATCTGTGCACAGAACCACATGGAACTGTAATGTGAGTATTGTATTGTGTATTGTACTGATCATGCCAGTCATGGTGTTGTCAGTGAAAGGAGCTTTTCCAAACTGAAGCTGATTATGAACTACCTTCACACCTCCATGACTCAGGAAAGACTGGCAGGCTTAGAACTGATATCAATTGAAAACGACATTGCAAGAGATTTGGACTACAGAGACCTAATACATGAGTTTGCCAACAAGAAAGCTAGAAAGGTTCCATACTGCTGACAGTATCTGAGTACTTTGAGTACAAGTAACAGGTTGCTCTGCACATGACCACTAATTATATATGTTGTCTATGCAATATGCCGATTACTATAAACTTGTTATGTTGCAATACTGTACTATGAACGTTGGTGACAGCTTTTGTTGGAGAATGTCACTGAGTTTATACATAGATTATTTTCAGATAGCTTAATAGCATGTTCTGGAACTGTAATTGAAACATTTTCAGTATGCTGACATTTGGTTAAACTCATTTTCAGACATTCATCAATGGTCATGCAGCTTATGACCACAATTGAATGCTCACTGGTTTTATACTATTGCTGTTGTGTATGACTGCCCCTGTATGTTTTTCCAAATATTATTTTGCATATCTAATTCCTTAAAATGAATAAAATTTAAAACAAACTGAAGTGATGCCATATTTTTCAATATTATGTTATGTGATCATAAAAAGTGGTCTCTGACTTAGTAGTCATTGCACAGCTCTTCTTTAAAGGGCTTTGTGTAAATACTTGAAATCAGTTTTGTTATTGTGTTACCTGACATTTATTTAAGCAATAAGGAACTCCAGGAGCTAGATTAACAGTCTGTTAATCATCCCTTAGGGGTGTAATGTGGCACGAGGTGCAGTCAAGTGCCATATTGCCTCTAGGGTGATTGACTGACTGTTCATCTAACTCCTGGGAGTGCCTTATTACTATTATAACAAGCACTTGTCAATGCTGAATGTTTGCCTGCTGGTATTAGCAGTGGAAGTACACGAGTTAGACAGATGCAGTATAGGAATGGCATTGAAGTATTGAACTGACATCATCTCCACTCTCACCCTGCAGAGATGGACAGGCATTGGGGTGTGCCTTTGGGCCATCGCCCATAACGATCATGACATTTCACCTCACCCTACACTTCAGACACTGACAAGTGTCGAGGTGTGCCTTGGGGTGTTTGGGCTTTACAGTCACCTCATTCCATAAGGAAATACATTGAAATGGGTGCAGTATAGGAGAATGGGGTGAACTCTGGGGGCAAATGGTCCAAGGTGCACCTCAATGCCTGTCAGTGGCTGCAGGGTGGGGGGGTGGAATATCATGAGCGTCACTGTTGACAATCCCAAGTCACACCCCGATGCCTGTCAGTCTCTACAGGGTAGAGCATTATGGTAGAAAACCCTAATGCCCTGAGCGTTTCTTGGTATTTTTACTCCAAGTTTTTCACATGGGCTTTTTGTGACCCCACTGCATAAACAGTGACACTATCAGTTCATTAGGCGAGAGGTGATTTTGCACATCAATGGCACCATTTGGTGTTAATTATACTTTTTGAATGTTTTCCTGATTTAGAGGGAGATTTTTAATAAAACAGTTATTCCACCAACAGTTTCAGAATGCTGGTTCAGAATCAGAATGCATCATTCCTCTCATTCAGAGGATGGAAGGCTGACAGGAAGAATCTATGTACATGGTGAACAGGCTGTACATGACATTTTAACAGGGACTAATGTAAGGCTGTTAGAATCCTAACAGCTAATCAGATTGCAGCATTTCTGAGACCCTTTTTACAATCGTTATTTGTTTGTCTCTGTGACTGCATGATGTAATGGCTAAAATCTTTTATTATCTACTCCATTTATCTGACTCTTAGGACATCGCATACTTAATAAATATAATACTGATACAGAAAACTAACATGGGGTTGCTGGATAAATTAAGGAGATTGATGGGACTCCAATGGTCTATACTATGTGTCCACATCAGTCTGTGGTGGGATGACATGGAAGCAGTCCTGGGGTTGTCAGGACTATGTTCTAAGCAGCATTGATAAAAAATTAATCATGCCTAAAAATTGAATGCATACCCTGTGACAGCAGTTGATGAGGTGGGGACAGCTGAGTATTCAAGGGAGGGGAACTAGGACACAGCTTAATATGCTTGTTGAGCGTTGGAGGCTATAAATTTGAACAGGGGGTCAGGTTATGGAGAGGGTGGCTTGGGCACCATACTGGTCAGTGAGCAATCTTAGGAAGGGGCTAGGGTGCAACTTACTGGGAATGGGACTAGGGCAACAAGGTTAAAATCTCTTAGTTCAGTTACCCCAAAATTCACAGAAATGCCTCAGAATGCACCAAAATGTTAAAAAATGTTATGGGGGCCTAGGCAGCCCCCAGGCCCCTGGCCTATAATTTGATGGGGGCACCAAATGTTGGCTTGCTTGGGGTGCCATAAACTCTAACACCAGGCCTGCTCACATCTCTCCTGAATCTACCCCCCCAGCTTCATAGCATGTTCTCTTGTTCTTGAGTATCTTTTTTTCTGAAAAATACTCCCCCCGTACCTTATTTACCCTGTGAAGTATTTACAGGTCTTTATCATATCCTCCCTCTCCCTTCTCTGTTCCAGGGTGTACATATGTGCAGGGCCAATCCCCCTAAGTGTTTAGCAAACAGACAATTGTTTCAGTTTAACACATGGTTTCTGACGTGCCAATAGAAATCTGGAGATTTCCTTATTCCTGGATTTCCAAGTGTGGGTTGGCAATATCAAGGGTACATTTTGGAGCAGGTACAAAGCCCTGAGGAGGTAACCATGCGGATCTCCTCTATCTTGTGGGAAAAGCTATGTGGTATTTTACCTCAGTGAATGAAGTCCTGTTTCATTTGTTGGGTGAAGGGATAGTAATTGTATGCTGAGTCTACTTTAGTTTTTGTAGGTCTCAGCAAAATGGAAATGCTGATCATAAGGTTTGTAAATGGGTGAAATGGACACTCAAAGTCTCCATTTTGGAAGTATTTAATCAATAGCCACAGACTGCGTTAAATTGATGCAACAGGCTGAATACCTCTGGGAGGGCCTCTGCTGGGTCGGCAAGGTAAAGCTGCATATTGTTTGCATATAGGGTGATTCAGTGTTCCACTCCCTCCACCACAAACCTCTTGAAGGTAGTAGCCTCTCTAATGGCTTGGGCCAGTGATGTGATGTGATGGACACCTCAAACAGCAGGGCTGACAAAGTGCATCCCTGTTGTGTTTCCCACATTAATGGAAGTCTGGAGAATGGTGACCATTAACCTTCATGCTAGCTCACAGAGTGTTATAGATCCTTTGCAGCAGCTGTGTGAAGGTGACTGAGAATTCCAGCTGCCCCAACTCTAAGTATAGAAATGGGCTAGAGAGCTGGTCAAATGCCTTCTCAGCACTGAGGCTGGGAAGAAGAGAGGGAGAGGCTGAGGAGAAGGAAGGGAGAGGCAGTTCTCTGCATCTGATGAAGGACATGCAGTGTGCTGCAGATGTTATCCATTGTTGGGTGTGAGCACACAAAACTAACCTGATCGTGGTTGATACAGGATGGAAAAAGTCTGTCCAGGTGCTCGGCTGGGATCACCATGAAGTACTTATACTTAGCATTGAGCAATGAAACTGGACAGTATGAGAAGCACAGCAGTGTGTTTTTACCTGTTTTGGGAATAACAGAGATCGCTGCCTGAACCCAGGATGGGGGAAGGGAGCCTCCCTTCAAAATCTTGTTATAAGAGGCTAGCAAGGGTTGCATAAAGATTTCTCTGGTGTGCTTGTAGAATTCAGCTCCATAGCCATCAAGGCCCAGGGATTTCATAGTTTTGGAGAGTCAGAGTACTACTTTGAGTTACTTGGCAGTGACTGAGGATAGCAGCATTCTCCCTGCTGTTAAGGGTGGGCAAGAAGTCTCAGAGGTCGCAGAAATAAGTCTCGCTGTGTCCGTGCATGTATCATTTTGGTGGTGTACAGGGTTTCATAATACTCCCTGATGGCCTGGGCTATTTCCAGATATTGGGTAAGGCATGCCAGGAGGTGAGGTGTATCAATGCAGTGATCATGGCCACCCATCTTGGTATCCGAAGTTGATACTCCAAGAGAGGGAAGGACCTGGCTCCTACCTCATAGAAGTACCAGTGCAAGAAAGTAAATGCTATCTCTGTTTATTCCAGGTACAACCTGTCCAGGTCTGCCTTAACCTTTGTAATCTGTGAGGTGACTGAGAGGTCTTCCTGCTGGTGGACCATCTGTAAGAAATGAAGGGTATCCTCAAGAGTTTGCCTTCCCTCTTATCACTGTTTCTTTTGTTGGGATATGTGTTGTATGAGAAGGCCCCTGGGGACTGCTTTTACTGTGTCCTGCCTGAGGGAGTGGGATGCGGCATATGTGGGGTTGTCCATAAAAGCATCTCCTCTAACCTTTCCTGGATTCCTAACCTTCCTTTGGAAGATCTGAATTTTTGGGATTTGAAAAGACAGATGTTCAGGCACCATCATGTGGAATGCCTTTCCGGGGAGAAGTCACAGAAGGAGCTCATTGAGGCATGATTGGATAGATACATGTTTCCGACTTTGCACTGTGTCACCTGTGATGGATGCTCCCTTCATGTGAAGCAGTGATCAGCCAAGAAGTAGGTATGGTGTACTTGAGAGTAATGGATATAGTTCTGGGATCAGGGATGCAAGGTCCGCCAGACAGCTAATCATCCTATTTCCTGAGTGAGAATTTTAAAATATTTGTTGGAACATGGTTGTCTGGGTGGGTGTGGGTTCGAGGAATCCCAGTTTGGATGTGGGATGATATTAAAATCCTGGGCTAATAGAAGCAGGCCCTTGGTTAGGCAGATTACTCTATCCAAGAGTAGTTTAATTGTGGGTATATTTGCTCCTGGGGAAGGTAGAGATTCGCTAGGGTTACCTGTTGTCCATGCTAGGTCCCCTTGACTACAATAAATCTGTCCTCTGAATCTGACTATGTTATTTGTTCCAGGAATGGAGTATGATGGGGTATATGAACTGTTACTCTCCTTCTTCAGCCTCCTTTGTAGGAAGAAGACTATTCTGAGGAAAAGCAAAACTTCATTAGCTAGGTGTGTTCGGGGGTGGTAAGGTGGGACTCATAGAGGAAAACCAATTTTTTTTTTATTTTCATCTTTGTTTACTGGGTAGGTGCACTAGCCATAGAAATGACTATTTTGAGGCATGACCCAGGAGGTTACAGAGTGGAATTTGTGTGCCGTCGACCAGGCGGCGGCCTCTAATGCTGCTGAACAGCGCAAACTGCTAAAATTAGCTTGAATAGGTGAATCAGGTACCATATTTCAAAACTGCTTGCTAAACAACATATTTTCCAATTCTTTTTCACAACAGCCGTCTAACCAAATGCAAGATCCAACAAGTAACATCATTTTAAAACAAGGGGGGAGAAAGAGAAAGCACTACTGCATTGCAAGGGCTAAAGATTAACAACTTTCCAGCGATTGCACAATCAAACAGCACACAACAAGCAGCTTATAAAACAGGATCACCAAACAATTCTCACTCTCAGTTTCTTGAGGAGCAGCAATTTAAACAACAGTGGAGATGCCTGCCCAACTGAAGTGCCTTACTTGTACCAGCTAAGGAATCTTAATTAATAGCTTAGCTAACCATTCTTATTTATTCCAGCTAAGCAAGCTTGTCTAACATCTTATCTAACCAAGCCAGTTAGAAATCAACAAAAAAAAACACATTCATACTAAGCCTCCCAGCTGGAAGACACTAACAATATAATTAATTACTGTGAGAGCCAAACTACTCTTTTCTTTTCACTGGTTCTGGCCTACCTTTAGATAATTGATTGCTCATGGACTCCTGGAGTGCTGCAGCCTCTTCAGATGCAAAGGTTGAATTAGAGAATGGGAACTCCTGGGACCAAAGTATGCTGCAAAATTTGATCTGGGTCATACGTACATCACTAGGTGGGTTGGGAACCCAAGAGGTAATGTCTGGAGTGTCATCGATACAACATAGCACAATGAGGTTTTACAGTAAAAATATAAGCAAGGTGATGAGAGCAAGGTACAAAACAGTGTGATTCATGACAAAACATGCAATAAGGCAATTTGTTGGTAGGTGCAAGACATAGATCACATATTTGCAAGGAATTATCATGATACAAAGTTTGGTGAGAGGTTCATTGAAAACAAACAACCACATACTTGCAAGGAACTATCAGGTATAATGAGCTGGAAAAATTACAAAATAACATATGGTAGGCAGATCCTTGGGGAGAAACATATTCACATGGTTTGGGAGATAGGGCACAGAGTATTGCAAGTATGAGCTTTTTTGCACACATCTTTCTCCACACATTTATTTATTTATTTATCTGCACATCAGTTTACAACCTTTGAGCCAGAGGCTCATTTCCAAAGGTACCTCGTCACATAGGAGGACAAATACAATACAAGCATTCTCGGTTTCAGGATATTGGTTACATAGTTTGCAGGTACATGTGATAAAGCACATGACAAGTACATATACAAGCATTATAGGTTCCAGGATATGGGTTGCTTAGATAGCAAGCACATGTGCTGAAGACAATTATACAGAAAAAACAGCTTGGTTACAGTGGCGCATATTAGTACGCTAGTATGAGTAGTCAACAGAGTAGCAGCAGTTTAATCAGAAGTGGTACATACTTGCACGGAGAAAGGGCAAGCAACAGGAATAATGGCAGTACAAACAGAAAAGGGGTAGGATTTAAAGAGATGCAGTAAGGATGCTGCCCAGTGGCATTGTCACGGCACAGAGTGTTGCATCTGAAATTGTAGGCAGGTGCAACTATGCGTGTTGAATAGTTCGCTTCTGAGTGCAGTTTTGAATTTGAAAATCATGGGGGCACCCGAGATGGGGAGAGGGAGTGAGTTGTACCAGGAAGGGGCTCTATGGTGGAATGACCTCTGTCCATGGGAGGTCCTAGATCTTGGTACCAGAAAAGTGGCCTTGCAGGAGGTCTGTGTACTGACCAAGGGTTGGGCTAGGTGGAGGGAGACTGTCAGCCCAGGAGGGGATAGCCCTAGAAGAGTTTTTTTTGCTATTAGGCATGTTTGATATCGCAGTCAGTCATCTAGGTTCAGCAATGTTGCCATATCATAGAGCTGGCATGATTGTGTGAGCCTAGAGGCCCAAGTGATTAGCCTGCACGCCTTGTTTAGGATGAGGCAGATTTTGTTGAGGGCAGTTGTGTCGGCAGCACCATAGACTGGTAGTCCATAGTCAACCAGGGATAATATAGGGGACGTCACCGCAAGCTGGAGGGCAGCGGGGGGAGACAGTTTTTGTAGCAGTATAAGATACCTAGCCACACATTGGTAGCTGAGGCAAGTGCATCAACGTGGGTGTGGTAGGTGAGGGCTGAGTCAAAGGTACTTGTAGGAGTGTACTTGCTCTAGTGGCTGTCCGGAGCAGGGGAGGGTATGGAAAGGGAAGTTGCTGGCTTTGTTTTGTGGGTCAACAAAGAGCATTGTTTTTGTTTTTTTGAGATTTATGACCAGTCTGTGCTCTTTAAACCAGGTTTCGGCATCATTATAGGAAAGTTGCAGGGGTCCTGGAGGGAGGTAGGGTTACCGTGTGTGGCAAAGATGACGGCGTCATCTGCATACAGCAGAATTTTCCCAGTGCATGCACTGGGCAGGGTGTTAAGGTAAAGCGAGAAGAGTAGGGGTCCCAGGATGGAGCCCTGAGGAACCCCTGAGCAGATGGGACAAGTTTTTGAAAGTGTCCCATTAATTTTGACACGTTGGGAGCGAGCAGACAGATAGCTGGTGCACCAGGCGAGTGGCTCAGTAGCGAAGCCAGTGTGGCAGAGGGCATCCAGCAGGAGGGGGTGGGAGACAGTGTCAAAAGGCTTAGAAAGGTCGATGAACACTGCCCCGGCTAGGGAGCCAGAGTCCAAGGAGGAGTGTAGGAATGTTGAAAATTCAACTACTGCCATGCCAGTACTGTGTCCTACATGGAAACCATGCTGTTCAGGGCAGAGGATGTTGTATTTGGTCAGGTACTCAGTGATTTGCGTGGCAACCAGTTTTTCAAGGGCTTTGGAGAGGGGCGGGAGTATGGAGATAGGACGGTAGTTCTCGGCTGAGGACCTGTCACCACTTTTGTGAACGGGAGTAACAATGGCAGTTTTCCATGCAGCAGGGAATTGCCCCAGGCAAAGGGATCTGTTGAGAAGGCTGATGAGTGGGGCAAGGACCTGATCCAGTACCAGCCAGAGAATGCTGGGGTCCATGGAGTCATCGCCGGGACTATTGCTTTTTAGTGCACGGATCAGGTGCATCACTGTACACTCTGCACTACACTGAGGTGGCTCCCACTACAAGCTTGCTTTGACCTTGAACTGTGCAGTTTTATTGATACTGCCATCTGTATTGGCCAGAAATCCCCTGTTGCTCCCTTTCTCAGCACCCAAACCTCACACTGCTGCCCATGCTCCTCCAGTATTCCCTCCCTGAAAATCCCCAGGGTAGCCATGAACATGGGCACTAGAGCCCTGTCTGTAGAAGCCACCACATTATTGAACAAGCTGCCCACTGAACTGCGCACCATAAACACTCACCGCCAGTTCAAGATTCACCTTAAAGGCTGGCTCCTGTTGGCATCCACCTGCCACTGCTTTAAGGACTAGCACCCCCTATAGGTTCCCTCAACTACTGCCACTATGTATTGCCAAATGTAACAACTGTAACCTTTCACTGTGTATTACCTGCTCTTGTTATGTTCTAGTTATTTTGATGTTTCTACTCTGTGTCACCTTATGTGGCCCGGGTCGTGCCTGAAAATGGTCCCTGGGATCAGTGCACCTACCCGGTTAACAAAATCATCAATAAAAATAAATAAACAAAGATTACAAAGATCTAAGGAGTAGATAATTAGTTATAGTAGGACAGGGCAAGGGGTTTGAGATATCAAGCCAAACAGGCGAAGTGCATCAAGTTGGGAGGGGAGACAAGTAGACAGGCAGGGGAGGATTAAATGCAAGGCATTAGGTAGAGAGCAGATCAAGTGTGCAGTGGTGGGAGTAGGAGTGGTGCTAAGGGGCGCTGAAGCAAGGGCATTGATTAGAGGAGATGAGGTAGCTATGGAGCTCATTTTTAAAGGTGTTATGTGAGGGTGCTTGACAGATCACTAAAGGGAGGGAATTCCATAGCTGAGGAGCATGGTGGGCAAAAGCTCTGGTGCCTTTGGGGGTGTTACTATTTGGGACACATAGAAGGAATTTTCTAGCCGAGCATAGGCCATAGCCAGACACCGGGGCCAGACATCTGAGGAACAAGTAGATTAGCTAAGGTTTTTGGAGTTTGAGACTGCATAATACTGTCAGCAGTTGACCCAAGGGAGTAAAGTCTAGCAGCATTTGATGACAGCCAGTTTAGATCTGAGTAGAGGAGGCAGTGGCATTTCTGCCAATGGGAGGAGAAGGCATAGCGATGGATATTATTATAAGTGATGTCCCATCTATGGAGACTGGATTTAGGTAAGGAAGCATAGGTCACAACTCTGTATATAAGGGTGGGTAGAAGAATACCATGAGCAATGGCAAGCCTCACTGCAGGGGTTAGTGCTTATCTGGTCTGGTACGCTATACCTAATTTTGAGTTGACAGATTTACACAAGTTCTGGATGTGAAGATCAAAGTTTAGGGATTGGTCCTGCTATGTAATGTTGCTGGGGCCTCCCTGGAACTGGTCCAACATTTTAAATACCTTAGGATCACTATTAACAACTTGTTGCCCTACACTGCCACATTGACACCGCCAAAGCAATCAACAGATGTATTGGACTGCTTTACCATCACAGACACAGCCTGTTCCCCGAAGCCCTCAAAATAGCAGTCCACAGCTCTGTGGGCTCCCTCGTTGACTATGGTCTACCTATATATGGCTCAGCCACTGACACTGCCCTCTGTCACTTAAAAACTGCCTTAAACAAAGCTTGCAGGCTAACCTTAGGGGCACCTAGGCTGACCCATACCTGTGATTTGTATACCAATGTGCAATGGCTCCCTCTCTCTCTGCCCGACTAAAATTCCATACCTGCCTCCTGGCAAAAAAAATCAGTCTTGGTACCTTCCCACCTGGAGTTAGTTAACTCCTGGTGCCTTGTATTAATCTGCGACACACTCATAGCTCAGACCACCAGTCCTTCATTATGCCAAAATGCTGCATTTCCCAAGGACAAAGGTCTTTCACACACCGTGCCCTGCTCTGGTTCAACTTTCTTCAGGAAGATCGTATGCGGCAGTGTACATTGTGTACTTTCAAAGTCCACCTTAAACGACACTTGTTAAATAATGCCTGGTGCGACTGTCACTCATAGCTTCGCCTCCACTCCTCCGATACTGATACCCTATGGGTGCTTCCTTTCCCCCCTCCCTTCCCCCTCCTTCCTTGAAACCTGTACCCTCCTCCCACCCACTCACCTCTCACCTCTCACCCTTACCCCTCCTCCTTCCCTTGTCTTTCACTAAAACTCACAACCCCTCACCTCCCACCCCTGCTCCCTACCTCCCTTGAGACTACTTCTTCCTCCATGCATCTGCACTTCCACCCTCACCAGCTGCCATTATCCCTCCTTTGCTTCCTTTCCCCACCCTCACCACCTGCCTCCACACACACCCCTCCCCCTTGCCCAGCTTCAATTCTCATGGTATCGTTTGCTCTCTTGGCACTTGGGGCTCCTCACTCATCTCCTTTCTACTAACCTGCCACCACTGACAACTGACTGGTGCTTACAATCAGGCATCTAATACCTGTAGGTCTATTACTTGGCCCCTACTCCCCCTTTCCTGATTGTCTTGTCTGCTCCACTATTCCAGTGTAATTTTATACTGCTATGTTTGTATTGTTTAATTGATGTGAAAGCAATGTAAAGAACTCTGAGCTCAAGTGGCTTTATTCCAAGACTGTAATAAATAACTTAATAAATAAAAAAGATATGTCACATAGAAATTGTTGTGTATCTAAGTTAGCATAATCCCAGAAACTGATGTTACAAGGTTGTGAGGAGAGGGTGCGGCCACGCCCCAGATGCAAAAGATAGGAGAATGGTCAGCGATAGCATCTGCGAGTATGCCAGCAGCTTGTATGTGTTCAGTATAATTTACTAGCACCCAGTCGATCAGGGTGCTAGAGGTTGAGCGGGGAGCAACTCTAGTGGGTGTAGTGATCAACTGATGCAGATTGTGGCGCTGAAATCTGGAGAAGTATGAGGCTTGGCACTTCCCTAACTAGTTTAGGTTAATATTTCCAAGAATGATAACTTTATTTTTACCAGAGAGGTTGGACGTATGGTTCAGTAGTTCATTCAGGCCAGCATAGCCACTGTTAGAGGGGTTGTAAATGCATACAACATGTAGCTTTTTAGCTTCAAGAGTTAGAACTGCATGTGGAGATTTGCAGTGGGTCAGGGGGTCAGTTTTTATGGTGGTAAGGCGTAGGTATTCTTTGAAGTAGACAGCAACCTCCCTCCTCTTTTGGGGGATGGACTGTCCCTATGTAGGAGGGCATAATTTGGTATGGAATACAAGGGGTCAGATTTAGAGGATTTTAGCCAAATTTCTGAAAGGCAGAGTATGTCCAGGTGGTAGAGGGTAATCCAAGCCTTAAGTTCAGCAAAGTTGTGCTCGAGGCTTCTAATGTTGTGATGTACAATCAGGCATCTAATACCTGTAGGTCTATTACTTGGTCCCTACTCCCCCTTCCTGATTGTCTTGTCTGCTCCACTATTCCAGTGTAATTTTATACTGCTATATAATGGAGGGCTGGGGGGTTAATGGGATGCACAGGGAGAGGCATCACCAGTAGAAAACAGGAAGTTATTATCCCTCTGTACAGACAGCTGGTGAGACCCCATCTGGAGAACTGTGTGCAGTTCTGGAGACCCAATCTCTGCAAAGACATAGACAGGATGGAAGCTGTCCAGAGGAGGGCAACTAAAATGATGCAGGGTCTGCACTGGAAGACATATGAAGAGAGACTTAAGGAGCTTAATATGTATAGCCTCGAGGAAAGGAGGGAGAGGGGGGACATGATAGAAACTTTCAAGTACCTCAAAGGAATCAACAAAGTCCAAGAGGGTAGCATCTTTCAAAAAGAGGTGTGCAAGAACAAGAGGGCACAATTTGAAGATAGAGGCGGCTCAGAGGTAATTTAAGGAAGTATTTTTTCACAGAGAGGGTTGTGGATGCATGGAACGGCCTTCCGGAGGAGGTTGTGGAGTCAAAATCAGTGGTGGAATTCAAGCATGCATGGGACAGTCATAAGGCAATTCTGGGGGGTGGGGGTAAGAAGAAGTAGGCTGCTGGTTAACCAGGATCTGCAGCTTATCCAGTAGGTAGGGAAATGGGCAGACTGGGTGGGCCAAGCTGTCCTTATCTGCCGTCAAATTCTATGTTTCTATGTTTCTAAGGAGGCCTTTAGAGTCAACTAGTAGGGAGGTTGATTGAGAGAGATGGTGTGTCGGGCCTGGATTAGTTTTGATATCACCATTGAGAAGGATTGCCAAGAACAGAATACACCAGAGTTTCCAGTGCAAAAAAGGGGAGGTGGTCAAGTGATGAAGGAAGCATTTTTTGGGATCATAAGCAGTTAGATACATAAAACCCTTGTGCACTAGCAATGGGGTCAAGTCAGGCCACAAAGGAGAGAGTAGGAGAAGTAGGTTGGAGAAATGGAAGTCATCCAGAGTTGGTTCTGTGGCAGAGTGGGCCAGCCTGCTGTTACTGACAGTAATAGCTGAGAGGAAGAAAAGTAGTAAGACCTCTGCCTGGATGATGAGGAATCCTTGGCAGCTCGTGATACCAGAGATCTGCTTCAACTGGTATCAATGCGACTTGGGTACAGGAAGACCACAATTAGAAGGCATTGAGGCTTGGATCCACATATCCAAGCCATAATTTTTGCTCTCTTAACAGTGTTAGTGAGCCCATTTAAATTCCACTAATAAAGATGTATGTTAGTGGTACCTATTAAAGCCTGGCTGTAAGGGGTGTCCAAATGAGCCTCGCCTCGGGAGGCCCCCCAGCCACAACACAGTACAGCAGAAGTAAGTCTCCACATGCAAACTGTTTTAACCTTAGGAAACAGAAGCTTTAGGGAGGGTAAATGAAGGAAGTAACCACTCTACCCTGTGGGAAAAGCAACTGAGGGAGCTCATAGAGTGCCACAGCCAACCCAACTAATGGATCCCTACCAAAAACTGCAGGCAGGTTTACCAAATGGATACTAACCTCTGAACTGCCCATGGTGGATTATACTGCCAACTGGGCATGTCCACCAAAACAAGATAAACTGTTGACTTCCAAGGTGCGGATCCAGAAGGTGGGGCCCTACTGGCTAAGCCAAAGCCCTGCCAAGAGGCTAAGCCTCTGTCGAGGGACCTCCAGATGTGTCCTACATCTAGTGTGGAGGGTTGGGAGGACATCATGCTTCCATTCCCACTGGAGAAATATAGATAAGTGTTCTGGGATCAATAGAAGGAGTACTAGTGGGAACAGTATGGTGTGGGATAGTTTGTGACCAGCTGGTATTACTATTTCTTCATCTGTCCGATCTAATTTCTTGAGTGTGCAGGGTGGTTTTGAATGGGTGGGCCCACTGGAGCTGTGGCTCCCACATGTTATGAAGGTATGAAGAAGGGCCCATCTTTCACGGTTCCATGTCATAATAGCAATCGCAAAATGGCGAGCGATATTATGGCAAGTGTATATCGCCGAAAAGCAAATTGGTGATATACACTCCGGAACCGGACATCTGGAAATGAAATAGTGTTTTGTGGGGGCTGTTCCCCCTCTCTCCCCTGCAACTCCCTGAATATAAATTATCAACTCCAGGGGTGCATGTCAGGAGGAGCAAAATCCCTACATCGCAAAATATTAAGTGCTGCAGCAGCAGGCAGCAGCAAAATTTCCATGCACCCAGTTCTGATCCCTATACCTGCTGTACCAGAGCTAGCCACCCACACCACACCACACAGCTAGCTTGGTGGCAGCAGGCACACTAGTCACCCAAAACCCCTTCCCTGTCCCTCTCCTTCCCCCTAGCTATCCCCCCTTCCTGTCACCCTTTACTCCCCGCGTTCGCGTAGGGTTGCTACCCTTGCATGGCAGCCCAAGAGAAAGCACTGGCTATGAATCACCGTCTTGATGGTCACTTATTTTTAGTTGCCATCCTCACTGGATACCATCTCCCACTCATGTAGTTGGTCTGTTAGGACCAATTGCCGGTAAGAGGGAGGGTACCTAGGAGAGACCCATAGTAGAGACCAGAGTGCAAGTGTGTGTGTGTGTGTGTGTGTGTAGTGGGGGAGATAATACTATGTACACTATATCAGGAGCCGGTTAATGCATTAATGTCCTCTGGCCCCACATATGGGACCAAGGAAATTAAGTTTTATGTAAGAAGCAGCTTGGAGAGTTCCTGTGGTGCTCTCAGGACCTTGTATGTTTATCAGGCCTCAGTGTATAGGGACCTAATGATCCTTGCCTGACCAGTTTGGTCCCTGCAGAAATGGCAGTGGTAGTCTGAAGCCCATGTCCCCTCTGTTTTGAGACCCCTGCCCTTGGTGAAACACCTGCCACATCTGGCTCTGTCCTCCCACCCTTGCTGTTTAATCCACTAACTGCCTGGCCAGTACCTGTGGCGTGATGATGGATCCACCCGAGCCTCCAATGACTCCTGTATATCGAGCTCCCATTTCAGTTTTTTCAGTGTCTGTTGGAGTAGAGTGTCCCTTCTATTGGCAGTAAACCTCTTGTGTTAAGCCACACTGGGACATTACTGTAAGCAAGTCAGGACAGTTGCTAGGAGTTGCTAGGCAATGGCTGAGATCTGGGTTGGACATGTGGCCACAGCACACATGGCTGCTCCATATGATGGCCCCACAATGCAAGCCTCTTTTAGTCCCAACTGGCTGCAATGTTTAAAGAAAGTGCATGCCCAGGAGATGTGGTTCATCCTGACTTCCTATCAGAAAACTGATATTTCAGGCTCCCTCTGGACACCTTTACTTTTCTCAGGGATGCTCTTTTGGAGTGCTGTTCACTAGGCCATTGAAGTACCAGACCAGAGATCAGGAAGGGACCAACTGGAATCAGCAGGCCAAGACCTTCTGCAGAAATCAGGTACAAATGCCAGCAGTGTGGGTCAGGGGTCCGGCTGGTGGAGGCAAAGGGAGGGGTAATACACTGAGGCCTCAGCAGCAAGGGGGGATCAGGGGCTCTGTAGGAGTTGGGGAAGACAGGGGACAAAAGATATACCTCTGCAGTGGTCAGAGTTGACACTGTTCTCAAATGGATATAGCTCCGGGCAGTTGTTCAGCAGGTTGCTTATTCTGGAGGGCTGTTATGGTTTACTGTATGGCTACTGCCCAATGTTGGTGGAATTGTTCCTTTTAACTGGACTGTGCCCAAAGTCTCTGGGACAGCTTTCTTGCAAAGGACAGAATTGCAGGAGGTCGCTGTGATAGGGGGATTTCAATTTTCCAGTTGTGAACTTCTTGCATCACTGCCTGGACAATTTTAAAAGTTCATACTCCCTCTGAAAAGAAGGGCATCACATCATGTCCATGAAAACAATACAGCACAGGTAGGAAACAGCTTGGAGAAAACTGTGGAAGTCAGACCTGTGCCTGTCAGTAACAGCGAGGAATTAAACTGGAGTGGTGGTCCATGGCGGCATGGTGTTTGAATAGTGTATCTACACTCAAGCCAAACATTTACTGGAGTGGTGATCCATGGTGTAATAGTACATCTACATTTGTTGTGTTTTTTTCTTCGCTGTAATTGCAGGCGCAGTTTTCACTCCGCGGTTTTCTCCATGCTGTTTTCTACTGGGTCGTACTGTTTTCACGGATTTGACTTGGTACCAAAAGAAGACAGTCATCCTTGAGGAATAAGAAGTGTGGAATGTCAGCTGATAGGATCAAAGAATTTTCATAACATGGGCACATTCTCTTCATGGGGTCTAGAAGGGGGGTAATCATTACCAAGAACAGCCAGAAGTCCTTGTATATGACAACTTTCTTTTTCCAGGCAGATTGCAAATGAATTCCTTTTCTGGAAATCCAGAATTACTGATCGTGGTCTGGCTTCTAGGGCCATTGGCTTCAGGCAAAGCGCCCAGTCAGCACACTCAATCTCAAGAGTGCAGGATGGAGGGAGGAAGGGCAAGCTCTGTTTAGAGAAGGCTCTGAAGGAAAGATGTGATTTTGGCTCCCTCCGCACCTTCTGTTAGTCTGTTAATCTGCACATTATTGCAGCGATTACAACTTTCTGCATCCTCAACCCAATCTTTCAAGTTTTGTACAGTTTGGTGTAATTGGACAATTGCCCTTTTGGCCACACTGAAGTGGAAGTCTGCAGCTGAAATTTATTCTTCTGTGCAATTGTTTTTTTTTTTCTATTTTCCCTATATCCATTCTATGAGCTGCTATAATGAGTTGCATTTCTTTGTGAAACTCCAGAATTCAGAAATCAGGAGAGGAAGGGAAGGAAGGGAAAGGGAAATTGTTTAACCAGTAGAGGCACACTAAGCTGAAGCTTGTTTCCAGGTGCAATCTGGGAGCACAAGTAAGTTAAGTGACTTGCTCAGGGTCACACAATTTGCAAGTGGGGGGCTGTGGGATTCAAACCCAGGTCTCCAGGTTTGCAGCTCAGAGCCTTAAACCACTGTACAATACTGCCTCCCGCCATCTGTTTATGCAATGTTCTGACTCCCAATGTGTCTGCGAAGGAGCAGCCATGGCAGGTGAATGCCTAGAAACCCTCACTGTCAGAGCCACTGTCAGGGAATTCACCCAGATCCAAAGAACTTGTCAGTGATTTTGCTCAGGTAGACCTTCCAGTGTCGACATCAGTGAGTCTCCAGCAGTGCAAAAATGTCTTTTATTTATTTATGTTTTTTAAATGCTGGTTTTAGGAGGTTTGAAGTCCATGAGGTAGTAACATCTTAAAGCAGCAGTGCTGGATAACCAGAATGTGGCTACTGAAATTCTTCTTTTGGTCGGGTGTGGTTCTTCCATTAATTCCGATTCACAAATCTGTTCTCTTTTTTTTTTTTGCGCCAGCATATTTTAAAACTGAATAAAAAATTAAAGTTTTCCAATGTTGTAGTGCTACAGTAAAGATGGTGGCTGCCATATTTAGCAGTGTTTTTATTACGTCATTGTGTATGTCAGCTTTTACATGCAGTGTTTACTTCCGTCCTGTCCCTTGTATGCCCACTTACACTCTTCATTGTGTTGCCCACTAATTGCTTTTTCATCATTACTGGATGTCCCAGAGTGTCTCAGTATGCTGTATTGTGTTATAAGGTGACAAGTAATCATTTCTCCCTCTAACCTTATGCCATGTCAGTAATCATTATTGTGCTCAGTGAAAGTTGGTACGTCGATTTCTTTTTTATGGCTGTCACAGTACTCAGAATCATCTTCCACAGTAAAGCATAGCCATCCATATCCTGCACTGTCAGTTCCATCACATTTTTAATCTTATCCAAGTCACACAGACAATCGGTACAGGGATTCCAAATCACACACACCGCCTCCACCCCGTCTCTCACACATATAATGCCGCTCTCTGTCAGGTGCTACTGAGAATTATGCAGCAGAGTACCGGGAGTTAATGCCCCATGCCCCTACCAAGCCCAAAATATCACATGCACTATGCTCAGCACACTGCCCCCCCGCCATCAATGCATGGCACCCTGGCCAGATCACACAGTATACAAGGACTGCATTGCTAGAAGTGGACAGAAGCACATAAAAACAGTGAAAGTAAAGAGCAGCTAAATTACAGGGTGACAATCACAATGCTTGCTTCCATATTCCTCTACTACTGTGTGACCTAGAAAAATCAATACAGTGCTCCTACTAACATGGACTGTTCCTCCTCTGTGGTGGAACTGGAGCACTTCAGGTTGCATTTCATGTGAAAGCTGCGGTGCATGATATGCCACTTCTTGGGACTGTGCCACAAACCGGAAGAGGAGGGAACTGAACTGGCCGCACACTTCCCACAATGCTGCTCCCTGCTGTTTATGACATCCAGAAATGGATGCAATTGTGACAGTCAGGTAAACAAACCTGAAATAATAAATATAAATTTTAAATAGTTAAGTGAGCAGATTAGAAAAAAAGAAGCACAGAGTGGTGAATCAGGGATAGGAACCCGACTCAGGAAGCCAACAAACAAGGTATGATTTATCTTCCACTGCTGCTTTAACAAGCAACTAGTGTAAATAATGCAGTGTACCGTGATGTTACATTGTGCTGGTAATGCTGGTCCTTCGTGCGTCACCAATGCCAAAAGTATAACTAAAATTAATCAACAGTGACAGGAAAAGCTGGGTGTTAATCCCCAAGAAATGGCTGGCTCTGAGGTCTTTTCTGCAATTCTAACTTTAATCATGTTAATAAGGGGGCAAGAAACAGCTTTTTGTAGAATGTGTGCAAATGTGCGTTTTGCTCTGAGCTGCACTGGGCATTTCTAAAAGATGAATGCCTGTTACAGCAGCCAATCAGAGCATGCATTTGCTTCATGAATAATTAGCCTTAAGCAGTAACAATTGAGAAGCCGGTCCCTTCGGAGTGGTTAATGTCCAGTTGGGGTACTCTGGCCACCTCCCTCAAGCCAGTCCTTAATCCAAGGAAATGACTGGCTTTGAGGTTGCTATTGTGGTTGTAAGTCCAATTGCAGAAACATCTTCCGTTTTTGCCCTTTTTTTCTTCATTTAGGTTCTAGCTGAGTGGCAGGTGCCATGCATGCCACACAGCATCAATTTCTGAGACATTAATGACCAGTCTAGTAGCCAAATAGGAGCCTTGCTAGGCGTATGAATAATTAATTAGATTTACAATAATAACTGTGTATAATTTCCAAAGTTTGCCCACAGGTGTCACCTAAGCAAAATTTAAAATGATGGAACATTGTGCATACATTAGAGACTGGTTACTCCACTGCTCCGACCCCAAATGAAGATGGTGCTGAGACGATCTTCAGCAATAATAATATGTTAACATCAAAACTCATAATTACAATCATGTTGTTTATTCACTGAACATGACAGCATGCACTCCAGAATCTGCAGACAAACTACAGTACAACTACTAGAACATAAATGTCACAGCTTCAGACTTGCCTCTAATGTACTTGCTACTAAACTGTAGCTAGTTTGTATCATGTAAAGCACCCTGCTGCACCTGAGGGCTAAGAGGAGCCCTAACAACCCGGGTAATAACGGATGTGCCTTACTGTATATTCGGTCTCTTCATGTAATAGCCACAAGCAAGTTATAGAAAATGTAGACTGCAGACCAAGTTGCTGTATCATTTACTCCCATACCTTCTGAAAACCACGGGGCCATATACCCCACAACATAAGTGGGGCGCAAAATCGGTGTTAAGTGATTCTTGAAATGCTTCAAGTTCTTCTTCTCTTCTGTTGTCATTTTCTTTCCTTCGGATCAGTAAACTATACAGTATTTATATCACCAGTCTGAATATTTATACGTGGAGTTTGTGGGTAAACCGCGCCGTAGTTCTCCTAGCTGGTATTTGGCTAGCCTGGCAGGCACCTCTCCAAGTCCGCTCTGCCCCACTGTGCACACGTCTGTCACTCGGGATCAGCTGCTGGCAGCTGCCCTCGCTACCCAGTATTTGTAGGTTCGGAGGAGCCGCCCAGCCGCTGAGTTCCGGCAAATCATGCTGCACTACGAATCGCCAACACCTCCATCGGCAGAACCAAAATTGAAAGTCACCCAAGAAACTGGGAAACGAAAGCAAGGATGAGGAGTGCGCTTCATGATCTATGTACTACTATTCAAGCTTGGTGACGTGGATGCATGAAACGAAACCTGAAACAGTAGTGTTTATAAATTGTCTGGTGCCTATTAGAAAATCATTGGTCCCATAAGTTCTGAAACTAGGAAACGGAATGAACTTAGTTACATACCGCCCAGGGTCGGATTTCGGGGCCTCCAGGAGAGAAGGAGTCATGGGGCCCTTACCCAACCCATGGTGACCACCTGTTTTACTCTGTCCAGAGTGCACAACATTTTATTTTCAATATAACCACTTACATATTTGTGTTTTTAGGGGAAGGTAGCAAGTTTAGTCCTTGGGACCCCACAGCCCATCCATTCCTTGTCTGTTTACCAGCCTCTGGTTGGCTGGGCCATACCTTGCCAGTAATTTTATTTTATGACACCACATGAGAAGGCTCCACAGAGCTCAGTGATGCTCCACATTGCTGTTTTTCTTTAACCATGAATAATTATTAAAAAAAAAAATAAAGTGGCACTGTGGATCTGCCCCCCCCCCAGCAGGCCCTCCCCCCAGCAACCATAGGGTTCCTGGTGCCTAAAACCAGCTATGATAGCACCTTTCATAAACGATCACTGAAACTGTATCCCAAATTTGAAGACTGGCAACCACATTACGTTCCTTTCAAGAAAAAGTAGTCAATATTTTTAGTTAGCAGACCCTAGCCTTTTAACTTTATAAAGTAATAATGTTTTGTCCAGGACATCTGATCATGTGACCATGAAATATTGCCAGAGTGGTATAACTGAATAGGTGCATACACAAGTTTACCAAAGGGAAAGGGGACACTGTTTAACCAGGAGTAGCACACTAAGCCAAAGCTTGTTTCCAGATGCAACATGGGAGTACAAGGAAGTTAAGTGTCTTGCTCAGGGTCACACAGTATGCAACTAGGCAACTGTGGGATTCAAACCCAGGCCTCCAGATCTGCAGCTTAGAGCCTTAACCCACTGCACTGTACTGCCTCTTTAGCCCTACCAACTGGGATTCATTTTACCATTGACAAACTGGCAGTTGCTGAGCATAGTTTAATTCACCAGACATCCAAACCTACTACCACCTGTGGTGTTGTTCTGTGGTACCTCCCCATCTGACGTTAGATCTTTTTTCCAGTGGAAAGGACAGGTCTCCTTTGCAGCTCTTACAGCATTACAGGGAATTCAGTAGTCAAGTGCTACAACTTTGGTGATTTAACGACTTTTAGTAAAGTTTTCTACTCCAAGTGTGTCTCATCTTTCAATTACTACTCAACTGGCAATTCAAGGATGGACCACAGGAAACTGGTTTTAACTGTTCCATTAGGTGCCATCAGAAAATGCTAGCCAAAGCGCTGCACAATGCATCCCTCTACTGCCTGGGGGCAAACCTTGATACCAGGTCATGAAACCTTCCTCACTGGAAGAATAGCATGCTTCCTCCCTGGTCAGCTCAAGAATGTCAACAGGTCTCGGTGGCCACCGGGTCAGCAGCCTAGCTGGTGGCCATGGAGGCTGTGTTTGCAGCAGGCTCCTTGTTGGCCCCCCTGATGAAGCCTCCCATTCAGAAGGCAAAATGCTGGGTTTAGTGCCATGGTTCATCTCACACTTTGCCTGGATGGCTTGACTTATGAATTTTTCAGTTCATGTCTTATCCCATTACTTATGAGTACTGCTTTTGGTGTTTTTAGCTTCCTTGTTGACCTTGGCTGTGATCTCCATTGGTCTGGTCAATGGTGCTCCTTTCCGGAATTGCCCAAATTCCAGGAAATATACCTGGCATTCCAGACCTTCAGGAAGAGCCCTCCTTATCCTAAAAGGCATAAGTAGCATTGCTGATGATTGTGGGAGAGGGAGCATTCCCAATGCTTACATTCTCTTGATTTCTTTAATCAGTTGAGCTTGGTCAAGCTTCCACAAGTCAAGAGGAAGATCAATGCTTCCAGTGAGCCTCCGATGGAGCAAACTCGACTCTTGTTGAACAGCAAGTCAAGTTTTTTTCTTAAGCTGGTTGACCTGGAGTCAGAGGATGAAGTTGACACAGCTTTGTTCATCCTGATGCCCCCAGTTATCCCATACTCCTCCTTGGCTGGGGCAGTGGCCCCTCTGCTTAAGCCAGTATGAGTTCCACCTCCACCAGTACCTCCTACAACACCTATCATAGTGGCACTGTCTAAGCATGTAGTCTATACAGCACCACCAGTGGACTCCCATCATTCTCGAGGTGGTCAAGGTTGATGCACAATTTGTGGTCCCATTGTCAATCTCGTCATAGGTGGAGGAGCATTTCAAAAAGTGTGTGGGGGGGTCAGAACAAATTATATCACAATATGACAGTTTCACAGTCTTGGACATCATACTATCAGTACTGTGGGAAGGTGATACTACCATCAATGGTTCATGGCATACCACTGTTTTCTGGTCTTTTAACCACTTCAGAGGGGTGTTTTTCCATCTGTGTCATCTCTCCCTAAATATAGTACTGTAATAAGAAATACCTTTATTTGCCAGACTTGTAACTTTTGTGTATGAGCCAAGCGGCTGTAGAGTGTTGCAGTTGCAGCTGCAGCCCAGCCCCAAAAATACATTTAATGTTGATGCAAATTAGAGAAGGCCAATGGGTTTGCAGGCACTTTATCTAGTATGAACAGGATTGGAGGGGGTGGGGAGGGGGCTCTCCAAGTGTAGCTGCATTATTTTTGCTGGCAGTTCTACATATATGAGGTTAATTATAGACCCACATGTATAACATGGGGTAGGAAATGTAAGATCACAATTGGCGGTTCACCACCATTTGACTGTTCATTAATCACTGTTAATGGACAATCAGAGTGAATAGTCCCAGCACCATAATCTGTGTTGAGTAGCCAAACCTCTTCACAGTGCAGGCAGAGCTGCTGTGTATGGCAGCCATTAAATTCCTCACTAAGCGAGGTGGAGCCAGCAGCAGTTTATGAGCACTGTTCTTCCCCAGAGGTATACATGTGCAGCATAGTCACTCCATTTGCTGTTTCTGTGTTTTTGCTATGTTCTGTAGCATGCAGAGGACCCCACCCTCCCACCCTGCAGACGAGACCCAATACTGCACATAGCAACCCACCCCTGGAGTGGCAACATGTCCCCTGACAGGCATTCCCATCCATTCCTGTATAGCATGCAGAGGTCTACCCACCCACCCCGTGGAGCTCCATTTTCCCCCTCAGCTATTACATGGGCAGGTGATATGGATCTAAGTAGCAGTCCTGTCTGCACATGCGCAGAGGCAGTTATGTGCACCAAGGTAGTTACCTTTTCATATATAAAACATTGCCCCCTAGGCATGTCCCATTGAGTTGAGAGTGGCAACTCCCCCTCAAGAGACTGACCCCGACTTTGAGTGCGAGACTAAGTGTGTGGGGGGGAGAGAGAGAGATGCCAGCACTGTGATATTGTTCCTGATGGTGAGGCACAGAGTCTGAGACAGAGATGGCCATGTTTCTAATCCCCCTCCTGTCCTCTACCAAAGCTGTCCCATGCTGATCTGCTCCTTCTCCATACCCTCAATTTATGCTGATGCTGCTATGAGGGAGGGGAAAGAGTGATAGAGACATCTGGCTGTCATGGCTTGCAACTGTTATCCCGTGGGTGTGTTTCACATCCGTGCATTGGCTTCCAGCAGTGTGACGATTGGGTTGGCGAATGTATGGGCAGAAAAAAGTGAAAGTGTTACCCGCAGCAGTACTAGACAGTGGCAAGAGGCTGGAACAGGACTTGTAATTTTCACATGCTGCACTGTCCTCTCTGTTCCCCTGCCACCGTGCTGTTTTACAGAGAATGACATTCTGTGGGGAGAGAGAGAGAGAAGCTGAACACAGTCCTGTTGCTTAACCATGTGCAGTGGGGGAGGGGAGAGCAAGCAACACGGAGACTGAGAGACAGAGACAGCATTAAATCAAACTTGTTTTGAAATGCTGCTCTGTCCCCTCTGTTCCCCCACTGCTGTGCACTGTCCTGTGTGAGTCCTGAATGTTGGCTATCCCTTCCTTACTGTACTGTGAAACAGTCAACCTTGATTTCAGCAAGGACTTCAGTACTGTCCCACATAAGAGGCTGGTTAACAAAATGGGTAGGTGGTAAACTGGGATAGAAACTGGTTAATGGACAGGAGGCAGAGGTTGGTGGTACATGGGATACAATCTGGGGAGAAGGGGGTGACCAGTGGGGTACTTCAGGGATCAGTCCTTGGGCCAGTCCTATTGAATGTCTTCATTAGTGACATTGCAGAAGGGCTGGAGGGAAAGGTCTACCTGTTTGCAGATGTCACCAAGATCTGCAACAGGGTGGATACTCTGAATGGAGTGGATAGAATTAGGAGGGACATTGGGAAGCTTGAAAAATGGTCTGAGGTGTGTCAACTGAGGTTCAGTTCTGAGAAGTGCAAAATTATGCACCTGGGACAAGGGAACCCTGGGGAGAGCTATAGGATGGGAGGGAGTTCCTGATGATCACCAAAGAAGAAAGGGACCTGAGGGTTATCATTTCAGATGACTTTAAGATGTCTAAGCAGAGAACAAAGGCTGCAGGGAGGGACAGTGGCATTCTGGGTTGATATCTTGGAGGTGGAAGACTAGGTTTGCTGGCCAAGACACCTAGCTTCACTTGAGCTTTTTTCTTCTAAGTTACTTGAAAGGACAGAGCAAATAACCTTACCAGAGCAAGGAAAAGGATTAAGGCTTCTTTTGGCTAGGCAGATTTATTGTGCGTTGTTATTTTTATTTTGTACTCACAGGGATTGTTACTGTTTGTTGCTAACATTTTATTGCTTTATTTTTCTCTGATTCAAATTGTTGTTGCTGGGTATACTTTCTGCTGCATTATTACAGGGTGTGCCTACAGGTGTGTGCTTACAGATTACTGCTGTAATCTTCTGATTCAAATTGTCTTTTGCGAGGTATATCTTCTGCTACTGCTTTATTTTTCTCTGTAGCAAAGTGTTCTTACAGGGTATATCTTCTGTGAAATCATTACAGGTGGTGCTTCACAGGTTTTACAGTTTTATCTGTCATTAGGATAACCTTTTAGGGCTACTGCATTTGTTGCTGGCTGATTGTTTCTGCTCTTACCTCCTTGTTTCTTTCGTCCGTGGTTCTACTTTTTCGGCAGGGGAAGGGCCCCGCCACCTACCCCCATCCCCAACCACCCCACACTACACTCCTTTTATAGGGTAGTACAATTGTGACATATCCTGTAGCAAAGCAGGAAGGGGCAGATCAGAGGGGTATGCACACAGTGACCTAATTTACAGGGGCACTAGTAATTTAACTAGTTATAACAGGTTATAGAAAAATAAACAAAAGACGAAATCAAATTTTTGCTTTCATTTTCTTCCTTCTAATTACTCTAACCAGGTTATAAACCCATTAATGTATCTGGAATGGATATCATTAACTGCTGGTACTGCAGAACACTTTTCATAGGGGAAGTTTTACAGGATTTAGGACACTGTGCTACATGCTGGGTCATTGGAGATCTAAGAGCTCAGCTCTAGGTAGCATAGGCAGAGATTGCATGCCCCAAATTGCATATTCAAGAGGAAATATATTAAAAGAAACCACTCACCATTTCCCCAACATCCAACAGAATCACCTTGACCACAGAGCGTAGCTGGTCTGGGAGGTTGGCGGGTGGTTATGAGGGGCAAATCGGGTGCCCCATCACTCAGTGCTCTCCAACATATCACCTCCACAAACCATATAAAAACTACAAACAGGTATCTGCCTCTATCTCCAAAATCAAACAAAGGGGCAGAGGATACTGCAGAGCAGGACACTGCAGCACAGGAGCTAGCACAACAAAACTCACCCAAAACAGGAACCAAAACAAAAAAAGCAAAAGGAAATTCAAAACTTCTGATCATAGGAGACTCCATGATTCGGGAGTTGATATGTACCTCCAGCCAGGGGTAATGGTCAGATGTCTCCCAGGTACATCAGCGTGGAGAGACACTGACCGCATTGCAAAAATTGTTCAGGAAGCAGGAGAAAACATTGATATCCTGGTACACATAAGGACTAGTGATCTTGCCAGCCGGTCAGTTGTAGAGACCAAGGAACACCTGACCAGGCTGGGTGACAAACTATCATCCTTGTAGAGACCAAGGAACACCTGACCAGGCTGGGTGACAAACTATCATCCATTTCATCTGGCATCTCCTTCTCTGAGATCCTGCCAGTCTGGGAGAGGGGGGCAGATGGACGAAAGGTCAGAGAAGGGAAGATAGGGGAGCTAAATATGTGGCTCAAGGGCTGGTGCCAGGAAAAAGGACACAAATTTTTAAGGAACTGGCAACAGTTTTGGGAGTGAAAGTTCTTTAAATTTGATGGACTGCATCTGACTAAGGAGGGAGTCAGTGCATTGGAGCAGAAGTTTGATGTCTTTACAGAATATTTAAACTAGCAAATGGGGAGATAGGTGCAGCACCTAATACGTCGAATGGGAAGAACACCCCTCCACCCTCAGCTAGTGGTCAAACAGGAGTTCAGCATGTGTGTAGTTCATTTGCATCACCAGGTAAGGAAAAGGTCCAGCTCCCCATATGAAGCACAGGGGAAAAGCCAGACCTAGCTCAACAACTAACACACCGAAATCTGGCCAATGGAAAATCATGTACACAAATGCTCGCAGTCTGGGAAACAAGATCCCAGACCTGTAGGCAAAAATGACAGAGGCTAAACTGGACATAGTAGCCATTAGTGAGACATAGTTTACCAGTAATCACACTTGGTAGGCTTCAGTACCTGGTTATGTACTGTTCAGAAGAGACCGAGGTGCAAAAATGTGGGGTGGAGTGGCCCTTTATGTCAATGAAAATATTAAAGCTACAGAAATTCAGAATACACATAAGGAGCCAGAAGAACTGTGGGTCACTCTGGAAACAGGAACTGGGACAGCCATACAAACTGGGGTTGTGTACAGGCCTCCAGACCAGGGGGAGGACATAGACACATTACTGTTAGAAGATACACAAAACATGACAGCTAAAGGGGAGGTTCTGATAATGGGAGACTTCAACATGCCAGATACAGATTGGTCAATACCAGCAGGAACATCTGCCAGAAGTAGACACATGGTGGATTCCCTGCAGGGGGAGGGACTCAAATAACTGGTACAACAATTGACAAGAGACAGGGCTATCCTAGATCTAGTACTAACTAACAGGGAAAGGATCACAGATCTCCAGGTAGAAGGTCAACTGAGGGCCAGTGACCATCACATGGTATGGTTAAATTTGGCCACTAGAAATAAATCATCCCATTCCAAGGCAAAAATATGGGACTTCAGAGGAGCTGACTTTGATAAGATGGCCAACAGAGTTAAGCTAGTCTGGCAAAAAGAAATACAGGTGAGAGGGTACAGGCAAAGTGGGCAAGCATTAAAGATGCAATGCTTGAAGCAACATCCCATTGTGATAGAGAGAAAAGGAAGTGCAATAGAAGAAGGAAACTACTTTGCTTCCCAAAAGAGTAGCAGAAAAGATAAGAGTCAAAAGTCTGGCCTTCAGGAAGTATAAGGGAATGCAGCACGATGAAGATAGGGAGGCATACCAAACTTCCCTAAGGGAAGCAGGGAAGGCAGTAAGGCAGGCAAAGGCCCAAACTGAGGAAACACTAGCGCAAACAGTGAAAGAAGGTGACAGGACTTGCTATGGATACATTAGTGATCGACTAGTCATGGTGCAGCCCCCTCCTCAGCAGCCTGGGGAAGTGGTACACATGAAGAAATCACAAATGGGGTTTGGTTTGTCCAGCTGCCTGTCAGTTGGGGTCACCCAAGATATCTTAAGAAATAGCCAGAGATGGTGATTTGGATGAGAAGTCCTTAGTGGTATCCTCCAGTTGTGGTCCACCTCGACTTGTCTGACAGTCAGTCTTCACAGAGTGAGTCAACCTCGTTTGCCACCCTTCAGTAGCATATGTCCAAGACTTTGAATGTAGCTTTGGAGCTGAACCAGAAGAGTGAATCTTGCTCCTTCAGGCACATCCTGGAACAGGATGACTTCCCCAGGCATGGCATTCCCAGTGACTTAGGCTATTATTCGGACCAAGCTAAGTCTCTGGCAGCACCCTACATCCTGCCCAGTACTCCCTACCTGCCTGGTTTGCAAGTATATTGTTCTACTGTGAGCCTCTCTGGGTTTCTCTAGCACCCCTGGGCTGAGGGGCTCATGTCTGACTCCACCTTTAGGAAGATGAATGGCCAAGTGGACATTGATAAGCTTCCAGACAAGAAGTCTGTGAAGCAGAGCTTTCTGGCCAAGAAGGTCTATATAGTGGCCACCTTGGGCCTTCAGCAAGTAAGCTATGCCTTGCTGATGGCCTCATGCAGTCATACCCTGCTTGACCTCATCACCAAGTATCTCCCTGTGTTTCCACCTTCATTCCGGACAGGACCAAAAGGGACATGGGCTGTATTCTTGCTAAGCAAAAGCTGCACATGGCCTTGGACTTAGGTAAGTCATGCAACAGCACTGTGGCTGTGGTCATGTCCATGTGCCATAGGACCTGATTGCATCTCTCTCTATGTTTATCCCAGAGACCCAGCACAAGATGACAGGCAGAAGTGCCATTTTTTGGGTACTGACCTCTTTGGCTCTGGGATAAAGGACCAGCTCACCCACTTTGAGTCCAGTATAACCTTGAACTTGGTGCCTTTTTTCCCAGTAGGCTACCAAGCCCACCAGGTGAAGAAAAGAGACTTTCTCCAAAGCTGTGGCTACGGACCCAACAGTAGCAACAACAGTACAGTTCCAGCAGTATCACACCAAGTCAGCTGGTTAAGGCATGAGAAAGGGGGAGTGGTAAAACTTCTGGTGCCCAGCAATCCATAGCCCCCCTCCAAGGCTACCAAGTGACAGGTAGGGAGTGCCTGTTAGTTGAGCAGTGGCTTTGTTTTTAATACATGATGCTTTCACATATATAAGTCACTTTTGCAGATATTCCCCATAGACTTCTATGGAGTGCACCCCCACACTTGTCCTGGTTAGATGTTGCAAAACATCTGAGTGTGGGGGTGGGTCCAGCAGACCAGGAAGTGGAAAATAGTGTCAGAATGCCACTTTGGCCAAAGCTACGATCCCATCCCTCCCCCTGTGGACTACATTAAAAACTATCAATTGTGTCTCAAAAGACTAGTGCCATCACAAGGTAATAGACTCTAAAGCTACTGCAAATTTGCTTTAAAATCCCACTGCCTGCAGGTCTGCTTTAGCCCCAGAGTGCTAATTCTGTCTAACAATCCCACTGCTTGAAGGTTCTGTTTAGCCGCAAAGCACTAACTTTATTCTTATATCCCACTGCAGCACACCTCTGCAGACTTAGAGAACACAGAACTGTCTGAAAGAAGCAAGAATGCTGATCAGATGAATACTGCAAAGAAACAGAAAACATGAGCTGTAAGTTTATTAGTTGCTGCTTACAGGTCCAACACATAAATGCGCGGTCAAAAAGCGCTCTGCGTAGACACTCCAAAAGCATGCAGTCAAAAACTATGCTAATACAAATAAACAAACTGTTAACCATGCATACTGTTTTGACTGAGCAGTTTTCAACCACATTTTGTTTTTTTAGGTATTGATGGTATTTGACTGTTTACATGGTGGCAGTGACTAGTTGTTAACAGCTGTTACTGTACAATAACTAGAGCATACCCTATCTAGGTGATATTGAATGAGGATGCAGGAAGTCTGAAAACAGTTCTGTACCTTGTCAAACATGAGAAAAATTTGTATTTTGTTTTTGCTGGACAGTCGCATATATTGGACAGAATAGTAATACACATTTATTATAGAGATGTGTCCATTATAAGTGATTTACACTTTGTATTTATTTTATATTAGCCCAAGAGTAAATTGTAATTCCAGTTTAGGATCTCACACAAATCCCAATGGTGTACAGTAACTATGGTAACAAAACACAATGGTAATATTAAATGCATGCTGTAAATAGAAAATAGAGTTAAAATCAATGCTTCGACCTTGGGTCTTCTTTAGGAATTATCTAAAAGAGAAAAATGCAAAGTTAGTGTTGAGGTAAGGGAAAATAAGGGATATATATGTGGGGAAAGAAAAAGGGGGAGGCTGTAGGAGAAGAAGTGACAAATGGCAAAATAAGAGAATCCGGAAAATAAAAAGGTAATGAAGGGTATGACAAGGCATAATAGGAGTGAAGGAGCTAGAGGAATCCCCAGGTAGGAACTAATTAACAAGGCCTAGTAAGAAGGCTGAAAGGTGACAAATATGGGTGAAGGAGGCAGAGGTGGAGACATCTGAGGAATATGAAAACAGATGTGCACAGATACAAACAGACTGAGGGGAAAACAAGGGGTGGCTGAAAGATGTTAGTAGAAAATGTCTGTCATTTAAATCACAGGACTGCTGGAATTCAAGGCAGATGATCAGCTTGGTTTCCATGTTTTTTCTTTGGTCAGCATCCCAGAAACCCAATTGAAGGACACAAACAGAAAAATAATGGACAATGTGGTCCCTAAAGGTCAAGTGGGATAGAATGGGTTTATCAGTGTCTCCATTCCTAACTGCCCTGTAATGTTCCTGGAATCAGCCAGCCAGGTGTCTGCCAATTTCTCTGATGTAAATAGCATCAAACGTCATGCAAAGAATGCAATATACCACATTATACAATGGCAAGAAAGAATATTGGCCTCTGATTGGTCAGTCTGGGACTTGACTCGTGATGTTATCGTATACTGTTGGCACAGTGAATGCATTATCGTGAAGACCATTACAACAATAAAATATGCAGGTTATTGTAATGGTCCCAGCGGTACACTGACAGTTCTTCCCCAGTGATTGCACCCCCTCCCTGACACAACTCAGACTTGGAGTTGATTACATAAAAGTTAGTGGGTGTGGGGGGTGAAGCCAACCACAGAAAAACACTGTGTTACAGTGGCACGCATTGTAGCCGTGCATCGCTGTAATACTATTCAGCAAGATTCCTGTCGCCACGGCGACATTGAACTGATGTTATCCCAAGATAACGTCATGGATCTAGTCCCAGCACACATATGACCATATCAAATGTGTTTTTTTTTTAAATCAGTTCACTAAGCTGTCAGCGTGATCAGCTTCATTGTTCCCAGAACTTCCCAGTCAGCAGCTGACTTCAGTGACCCTGCTCGGCAGCACATAAGAAGTGAATCCTGCTCCTTATCAAATTTAGACCAGCTCAGAAAGAAGACACTGAAAAAAAAGAAAGAAATGTAAATTAAGTCAGACATTCCCAATGAAGCTGTCACTGCCATCATAGATACATAGATACATAGATTCATAGACAGTGTCGGCAGATAAGGGCCTATGGCCCACCCAGTCTGCCCATTTGAGCTTGTAAGTTCAGTTTGTTTTCCTAGAAGTCTGTTGCCCCTTACCCCTGACCTCCAGAATTCTTTATGTCTATCCCATGCATTCTTAAATCCCGTGATTGTTTCAGCCCCCACCACTTCCTCTGGCAGGGTGTTCCACTTGTCCACCACCCGTTCTGTGAAGAAATTCTTTCTCATGTTTCCTCTGAATCATCCTCCCTCCAACTTCATCCCATGCCCTCTAGTCCTGGAACATCTTTTTCGCTTAAAAATAGTGTTTTCCTGCACCCTGTTCTTCCTGTAAGATACTTGTATGTCTCTATCATATCCCTCTCTCCTCCTCTCCATGGAGTACATGTTCAGTTCCTTCAACCTGTCTTCATAGGACTTGTGATGCAATCCATGCACCATCTTTGTTGCCCTCCTCTGAACCTTCTCTACCCTGTCTATGTCCTTACGTAGGTATGGTCTCCAGAACTGTACACTGCACTCCAGGTGGGGCCTCACTAGTGTCTTGTATAACGGAATTATGACCTCCTTTTCCTGCTGGTGATGCCCCTGCCTATACATCCCAGCATCCTATTTGCTTTACCTGCTGCCTTGTCACACTGTTTCCCTACCTTGAGGTCATCAGAGATGACAACCCCAAGATCCCTTTCCTGCTTGGTGCATGCTATATCCTCACCCCCCAACTGATATATTGTGCCAGGGTTTTTGTGCCCCATATACATTATCTTGCACTTCTTTGCACTGTTTTCACCCCGAAGACACTGAGCTGAGTGCGTGCTTCACCTTTTCAGACCAGAGATAATTTTATTTTCTTTCTTCTCCTGATACAAATCATATTCCGGCTGTATCACGAGAATAACACAGAGACCCCAGGCATCACACTTCGATCTTCAAACTGCGGAGGGGGGGCAGGAAGCTTCAAACATCTTTACCTGGTCCCAGAGCAGGTAGTGGGACTGGGTCAATTAAACCTGAGTAGGAAACTATGGTGTGTGTGTGTGTGTCCCAAGTTTCATGGTGAGAGGTGGGCACTCACACCTCAGTGCGCAGATTACACCCCCCCAAAAAAAAATATAAAACATCTTCACCTGGTTCCCAGAGCAGACAGTGGAACTGGGCCAATTAAATTCACCCACCACCTCCCTACCTTGTCTACTCATCTTTCCTTCACATCTTCACAGATGTGGCTCCGGGTGACCAGCAGCAGTGGTGACAGGGTGGGAGGTCCAAAACAGTACTCATTCCCTAACAGTTCTAAAACCTCTCTTGCTATAAACGTATTGAACAATACCACCAACAACATGAAATGGCTGCAACGTGAACCTCACCTCACTGCACAATGGGAAGGGAGGGAGAAAACAACCATGACACAGCCACAAAATTACACACAGACAGAATAACAACTCCACCTACTGTAGAAACACGAGAAGGAAGTGCTTTTTAAACTAGTAAGCTTCCACAACAACAACAAAAAAACAAAAAAAAAATAAAAACAGTTTTTTTTATTATTTTTTAATCTAAATGTAAAGGAACCATTTTATAGTAGGAATAATGCATTCCAGGGTGTGTGTTGTGCTGGGATAATGTTACTTCTCCAGTGCTGGATGCACTCAGCCTGCAGCCTCCTGTCTAACCACCTGAGGTGTGATGTTATCCCAGCACAACACATGCCCTCAAGTGCATTATTCCTTTATTGGTAGAGGTGCATGAGAACTCCTTGGTGATGTGAAGAACACTTGTGGGACCCTGAATTTCAATGACATTGGAAATAAATCTGTAGGAGTAGCAGGAAATTGTGTTGCAAGATTCAATACTTGGTAAGATGGAATTGTTAGGAGTATGTCATGTGCTTCTAACTAGGAGATTCTGCAGGTTGGGTGGTCAGCAGTAGGAGGCAGTAGGTGGTTCAGTTAAGGAAGTGACGATATTAGGGTCAGTTTGCAAAATATGAAAGTTACAAGTGGTGATCCTATGAAGAGAATGTGTACTGTGATGGAAGAGAAGCACTAGTGGAATGCATTGTTGTTGTGTGACAGCAACCTTCCTATGGAGATCAAGGTTATGGGGTATGTTACTGACACAGGAGAGTGCTCTGTCCACTGTGCTTTTAGAGTATTTCCTGTTAATAAAAATAACTATGCATTATTTGAGCCTGCTTAGCAAAATGATCATCTTCACTGCATAACCTGCCAAGTCTAAGAAACTGCAAATATGGTGACCCATGCTTAACATGTTTAGGATGGATGGAGCTGTGGAGGAGAAAACTGTATGAATCAGTTGGGTTGTAATAAACTGATGTCTTCAGACCAGTGTGCTTCACTGACAGTTTGATATCCAGAAAAGGCAGTTTGGAGAAGGATACTTTGGCAGTGTACGAAGGGATGGATGAGCTGTGGTAAGCCTGTCGAAGAAGACTGAGAGGGTTTCTCTGGAGCAGAAGGTGCCCCCCACCACACAGTCATCTATGTAGCATTTGTAGAATTCAGGCATAGTCCCAGTGAAGGAGATAACTGTTCCTCCACCCAACCAACCAACCAACAAACTGGAAAAGCGGGGGCCCATTTTGGTACCCATGGCAACTCCACTGACCTGCTGAAAAAAACTGTTTAAAAAGAAAAAGCACTGAGTTTAAGAACAGATTCTGCCAGCCGGGTTAGTGTGTGTGTGTGTGTGTGGCTGCTGGACTTCCCACCATTTCAAAAAAATGCTTCAAATCTGTCATGCCATCATTGTGGGGATCACTGCATGAATAGACTAAGTAACCATGGTATTTCATTCAATAGAAACTATTCATTTGGCATTTTATTTAAGCAACAAAGACTTGAAAAGAAAAGGATGGTTCAATTGTGCTTACATAACTGGGTGAGATGTATGCTAGTGAGACTTTGATACACTTTGGCTTTTCACCTCTCTTTCCATTGGATATACCACCCTGTAGAGGTATGAACCCTAGAGGAGGGTTCCCCCCCCCTTACTGGTGCCACAGGCAACCTCCTGGACTCAGACAGCCTCTTGCCTAAAGATAGTTTAGGAAGAGGCCCAAGGGTAAGAGAGACAAGCCGCTGGAGGAAAAGGGGTGGATGGTGGGGCAATGACGAGACGAATCCTCAAACAGTCCGGGAAGAGTGGCCTTTTAAGGTCTGATGGGGAATGATGTAGTTGCTCTGCTCATTGAACCTCAGCCTTAAAGCCTTCCCATTCAATTGTGTTTATGCAACTGGATGAGATGAATGCTTGTGTGACTTCAATACATTGTGGCTATTCACCTTTCTATCCATGGGATATACCACCCTGTAGTGGTACGATGCAAGGAACCCAAGAGGAGGGTCCCCCCCCTCATAGGTGCCGCGAGAATGATTCCCTTGGTTAAAGGTAGCTTAAGAAGAAGCCCAAAAAGAATACTCAAAAGGGTGTCAAGCATCGAAGAGGTGAGAAATTAGAAGATATCTAGACTGGAAATAACTGCGGTAGACATAGATGGGAAGAACAGGAGAAGAATAATGAAAGGTGAAGAAGATGAACAAAAGGAAATCTGACGAGATGCAGAAGGGTGGACTTCCTAAGGAGAGAGGAAACAGCCGGTGCCACCATCTGACTCAATCCAACAGCAGAACCTAACTAAGGAACCTATGAAAGCACTAACCCTGACAAATGTTATGACCATTGACATGGAAGAGAGGAAAAAACCCTATGAGGAGGAAACCTCAGGGGATCCAAGGCATAGGTTAACTTCTGTCCAGGCTGAAGGATGTTTTGATTATGTTCAAATTGCTTACTTCAAAAAGTTTCGAGCACTGATACACCTCAACAGAGGGATGCCACTATGTTATAAAATTATAGCATACTTTATTATTTAAAAGCACCAAATATCCCGGCTGACGTGTTTCAGACAAACTCATCTTTTATCAAAGGCCAGGGACCACACCATATACACTCTTTTAAATAGATTTCTAAAAACACCACGTGACACAATTAAACCATAACAATCATCACCTCATTTCATTTTTGTGATAAAAAACGTGTTCATTACCTTTCAATATACAAAGCAGACTCCATTTAATTATACTAATCAGTTGGGCCATTAATCATCCAAACATTCTAATCAGTGGATACTATGGAAACAAAATACAATATAGGAAAGGAAAGAAAAATGGAGGGGGGGGGGCATTCCCCATCCAAATTTTTAAATATTTAAAAAACATCTAAATCTTTATTAGCTACACTTCATTATTGCTATTGTTAATATCCATCCTATATTCCCCATTCTTATTCAAAAACGTTTAATCCAGGCTCAATATTTAGTTTGTTCACATTATTGAAAATACAGAGCACTCATTTTCATTTTCTTGCTTTCAGGTGTGGGTGTAAATCAAGGCCTGAGTTTAAACCTGGTTTTTTATTTGCTCTCAGAGACACAATCCAAAAATTCTCTCTTAATAAAATTAGATTCTCAAAATCTCCCCCTCTTGGACTCCTACTCACTTTGTCTATTGCTATAAATATAAATTCATGTTCCTCCCTATCTACAACCTGGTTCAAATGTATTGCAGTGGCATACAGTGAATCATTCCTATTCATCACCCTAACATGTTCTCCAACTCTAATTTTAAAACATCTTGCGGTCTTTCCCACATTAAAAGCACCACACTTACATGTTGCTAAGTAAATAACACCCATTGTCGAACGTACTATAAATTGTCTGATCTGAAAGCTTCTCTGTGTATTGCAAGTAGAAAATGTTCCAACCTGTGTTATTCTATCGCAATATATACCATTGCCACAACTAAAAGAGCCCTTAGGCTGTTGTAACCAAGTCTGCTGTTTTTTATCCTGAAAGAAACTATGCACAAGAAGGTCTTTGAATCAAAAGTCAGAACAAGATGATACATCAGTAAGCTTTATTCTGAAAATGTTAGCAGGTGTTTTAAAATACAATGTATTTTCTGTCAATGGAAATTTCTTTTTAGAGACTAGAGGTACAGCGATGGGGGCTACTTGCTCTCCATCAATTGCAAACCTTTATATGGGCAAATGGGAGGAAGAGACAAATTGGGACAACACTGCAAATGAGTTCTTGGATAGCCTGAAATTATGGAGACTTTACGTAGATGATATAGTAGTTGTATGGGAAGGGAATTTAGAAAGATCTGAAACTTTCATTACATATTTACATAACTCGAACCCATACCTGAAATTTACATATCAGGCAAGTCAGGAACAAATTTATTTTTTGGATATTAGTATTATGAAGAATCAGCAAAATAAGGTGAACAGTGAAATCTATAGAAAAAAGATAAATGGAAATACTATTCTGATGGCAAGTAGTTGCCTTCCTCAACATGTTACCTATTAACGCTATCTGCTAAACTAGCTATTGCCAGAGGGATACTGCTCCCTGCTCTCACCTATGGCGCCCCTGTTTTCTCCATTGCTCACAAAACATCCATGCAAAAATGGGACATTACATACAACAACATATGCCGCTATGCCTTCTCATCACCTCGGCTCAAGCATCACTGCCTGCTATACAATGATCTAAACTGGCTCTCCACCTTGGCAGCTAGACAATACTCAGTTGGTACACTCATTGATTCCATTATCAGAGATACTACTCCCTCGTCACTTGCGGCTTTTCTTACTCCTGCTACTTCCAATCATGGGCTGCAATCCACAGATAAATCTCTGTTGAAGGTGGCTAGAAGTAATACATCTAAAGGTGCAAGTGCCTTCCAGTGTGTTTCCCCACAACTCTGGAACTCCTTTCCTCCTGGACTCCGACAGTTGGTGTCCCATCTCTGCTTCAAAAGGGAATTCCGTTGATATCTATTGCTTACCAATGAGTGCACTTGTTTCGACCCTACTTGATATCGCTTGCCTCCTCCCATCCCTCTCCTACCTCCCTTCATTTCCTGTCCTACTACTACCTCCTCCCCTTAATTTCACTTCCCCTATTTTCTCACTCAGTTTTGTCTCTCCCTTAGTTATTCATATTTATGCTATCCCCCGTTATCTTGTTTTGCCTATTCCTGCTTATGTACCGCTTTGCTTACTCACTACTGTTTTTACTTGTTGTGCCATGTACCAGTGGACTGGGTATGATTATACAGTATGTGCTAGGTTAGTCTTGTTTATGTAATTCCTTTTGTCAGGGTAAACTTGTCTAGTTTATGTAACTTAGATTGCTCATCTTTGACAGTATCTATTAAGTCATGTACTATTGGACTGTTTGTACAATGTTTTGCTCTGTACTCTCCCGGGTCGTGCCTGAAAATAGTCATTTTATGGCTAGTGCACTTACCCAGTAAACAACAACTAAATAAATAAATAAATAGTCCAAAGGGACAATTTCTGAGGTATTGAAGGAACTGTTCAACAGAGGAAGCCTTTGATAGAGGAGCACAACAGTTGTCAGAGAGGTTAGAGGAAAGAGGTTATAAAAGGAATTGGGTAACAAAGGCCTGGGAAGAGACAAAAACAAATGAGAGAACAATTTTATTGAGAGAGAGGGCAGAAGGGGAAAACAAAAATGAAGAAGAAGAAATATACAATTTTGTGACAGGCTTTTCAGCACAGGCAAAACAAGTGGAAGAGATTATGAAAAAAACATTGGCACATCCTCACAGTAGAGACTGGTCTGAAAGAAATTTGTCAGAGACCAGTAAGGATGTGTTTTCGGAGGGCCTTTGTTCTTAAAGACGTTCTTGTACATACAGTAGTTTGTTTCAGGATGAAAAACAACAGACTTGGTTACAACAGCATAAGGGCTCTTTTAGAGGTGGCAATGGTATATATTGTGATAGAATAACACAGGTTGGAATATTTTCTAGTTGCAATACACAGAGAAGCTTTCAGATCAGACAATTTATAGTATGTTCGACAACGGGTGTTATTTACTTAGCAACATGGAAATGTGGTGCTTTTTATGTGGGAAAGACTGCAAGATGTTTTAAAATTAGAGTTGGAGAACATGTTATGGTGATGAATATGAATGATTTACTGTATGCCATTGCAATGCATTTTAACCAGGTTGTAAATAGAGAGGAACATGAATTTATGTTTATAGCAATAGACAAAGTGAGTAGGAGTCCAAGAGGGGGAGATTTTGAGAAACTAATTTTATTAAGAGAGAATTTTTGGATTGTGTCTCTGAGAGCAAACAAAAAAACAGGTTTAAACTCAGGCCTTGGTTTACATCCACACCTGAAAGCAAGAAAATGAAAATGAGTGCTCTGTATTTTCAATAATGTGAACAAACTAAATATTGATCCTGGATTAAAAGTTTCTGAATAAGAATGGGGAATATAGGATGAATATTAACAATAGCAATAATGAAGTATAGCTAATAAAGATGTAGATGTTTTTTAAATATTTAAAAATGTGGATGGGGAATGCCCCCATTTTTCTTTCCTTTCCTTTATTGTATTTTGTTTCCATAGTATCTACTAATTAGAATGTTTGGATGATTAATGGCCCAATTGATTAGTATAATTAAATGGAGCCTGCTTTATATATTAAAAGGTAATGAACATGTTTTTTTATCACAAAAATGAAATGAGGTGATGATTATTATGGTTTAATTGTGTCTCATGGTGTTTTTAGAAATGTATTTAAAAGAGTGTACATGGTCTGGTCCCTAGCCTTTGATAAAAGACACATTTGTTTGAAATGTGTCAGGCAGGATCTTTGGTGCTTTTAAATAAAGAAGTATGTTATAATTTTATAATGTAGTGGCACCCCTCTGTTAAGGTATATCAGTGCTCGAAACTTTTTGGAGTAATCTGTGTTAGTTTCTTGTAGCATGATTTTTCCCAGGGTGCACTCTTTTGGAACATGTACAAACCACTACAGCGATTTAAAGTACGGATCAAGGAAGGAAGAAAAGTCAAATTTTTAGAAGAAGCTCTCGCTCTGTCCTTCTAAATGGACAGCTGTCAAGGGATGTTAACAATGTCTGCAACTAGATGCTCAAAAGCCAGAGAGTAAGTGCAACAATGAAAACAAGCCTTGAAAGCTTGAATGGTTGAAGGAGATAAATGAATTGAAAGGTGAACGATGAATGATGATGGCCTGCCAGCTTCCTAGCAAGGGGCAATAGACATGAAGGCATGTCTTCGAGTGGAAAGCAGGATGAGTCGAAGTAGCATGGACATAAGAGGGCAATGCTGGAGTAGTCAATGTGAAGGAGTAGACCCACATGGAGGTTGGATGAGCAAAGGATGCCTAGATGTGGTCATAAGAAGACTGATGGTGAAAATAACCACAGGAATGCAGTAGTTCTATGGGGTAGCATAGGCCCCAATGAGAGGTATGCTCGATTAAGCGATGTTAATGAGCGGATCCTGAGGTCAGACTAAGCAAAGGAGAACCGGACTCAAGCTCCTGGACACCATATGGACTAAAGCTAGGAACTCGGGACAAACAAGCAACACACACAGCTCACCTGAGGAGCTGAGGAAGCTGAATCTCCAGCCTGATAACTTTCAAGGTAAAGAGAGCCTCTTCTCTTCATCCGGACGCCTGCAGGGGGGTGCTACCTGATGAACACTTATATTTTATGAACTTTGTTCCCTGTTCACCACTGGGTGCGCTTGTTATTTGCTTCTCTTTGTGCTACTAATGCTGAAGTGTAAAGCTAGGGACTCACTGGGTGCCTTAGAGTTGCCTTGCTGATTATACCTTAAAGCCAGATATACCAAGCAGGTAATATAGAGCTGACTTGTTTAATATTGTGGTATTGGATCTAATTGCTGATTATACCTTAAAGCCAGATATACTAAGCAGCTAATATAGAGCAGACTTGTTTAATATGGTGGTATTGGATCTAATTGCTGATTATACCTTAAAGCCAGATATACTAAGCAGCTAATATAGAGCAGACTTGTTTAATATGCTGGTATTGGATCTAATTGCTGATTATACCTTAAAGCCAGATATACTAAGCAGCTAATATAGAGCAGACTTGTTGAATACTGTGGTATTGGATCTAATTGTGCTTGTAACTGAAGGTATTAGGATAGCTGGGTCCTAGTGTGACCTCATTTTGGAATAGCCCTGTTTGCTTAGAGTGGAGCTCCTTTGTGAAAGTCACAACATATTCTCCTGCTGCATAGTAATGAGAGGCTTTGTTTTCTCCACTACATAGGCAGCCCCCGAGCTAGGCACTCGGGACAAATAAGCAACACAAGCAGCTCACCTGAGGAGCTGAGAAAGCCAAATCTCCAGCCTGATAACTTTCAAGGCAGCCCCCCCCAAGCTAGGCCCTCGGGACAAACAAGCAACACAAGCAGCTCACCTGAGGAGCTGAGGAAGCCAAATCTCCAGCCTGATAACCTTTGAGGCAGCCCCCCCCCAAGCTAGGCACTCGGGACCAACAAGCAACACAAGCAGCTCACCTGAGGAGCTGAGGAAGCCAAATCTCCAGCCTGATAACTTTCGAGGCAGCCCCCAAGCTAGGCACTCGGGACAAACAAGCAACACAAGCAGCTCACCTGAGGAGCTGAGGAAGCCGAATCTACAGCCTGATAACTTTCGAGGCAGCCCCCCCTCTCCAAAGCTAGGCACTCGGGACAAACAAGCAACACAAGCAACACAAGCAGCTCACCTGAGGAGCTAAGGAAGCCGAATCTCCAACCTGATAAGTTTTGAGGTAAAGAGAGCCTCTTCTCTTCATCTGGACACCTGCAGGGGGGTGCTACCTGATGAACACTTATATTTTATGAACTTTGTTCCCTGTTCACCACTGGGTGGGCTTGTTATTTGCTTCTCTTTGTGCTACTAATGCTGAAGTGTAAAGCTAGGGACTCACTGGGTGCCCTAGAGTTGCCTTGCTGATTATACCTTAAAGCCAGATATACCAAGTAGCTAATATAGAGCTGACTTGTTTAATATTGTGGTATTGGATCTAATTGCTGATTATACCTTAAAGCCAGATATACTAAGCAGCTAATATAGAGCAGACTTGTTTAATATGGTGGTATTGGATCTAATTGCTGATTATACCTTAAAGCCAGATATACTAAGCAGCTAATATAGAGCAGACTTGTTGAATACTGTGGTATTGGATCTAATTGTGCTTGTAACTGAAGGTATTAGGATAGCTGGGTCCTAGTGTGACCTCATTTTGGAATAGCCCTGTTTGCTTAGAGTGGAGCTCCTTTGTGACAGTCACAACATATTCTCCCGCTGCATAGTAATGAGAGGCTTTGTTTTCTCCACTACATAGGCAGCCCCCCCCGAGCTAGGCACTCGGGACAAACAAGCAACATAAGCAACACAAGCAGCTCACCTGAGGAGCTGAGGAAGCTGAATCTCCAGCCTGATAACTTTCGAGGTAAAGAGAGCCTCTTCTCTTCATCTGGACGCCTGCAGGGGGGTGCTAGCCCGACCCAACCACCCACCCACCCAGGGGCGGCTGTCAATTTAAGGATCCACTCTGTGACATCACATCCGGTGACATCACGTCCTGTTGCCCAGAACCTATCTCCCCACTTTCCCATTTGTAGGTTATACCTGCTGGCCACTAGAGGGACCTATGCTCCCTCGCTACTTCTTACTCCTACCTGTACAGTACTACTTCCCTTGGATCTTGCTCACCACAATGTATTGGCCCTGCCTCACGCTCTGCCTGTGCCTATCCCCACTAGCAGTGCAGTTGCCCACTTACCCATCTGCTACTCCGCACTGTGCCCTGGCACCCCTCCCTCCCCTTGCTTCTGAACCTGTTCTCCAGCCCCTTGGGATCTCTGTGTGTCTCAGTCCTTCCTGCCCTTCCCCTAGCTTTCTCCTCACCTCAGGCACATCTGGGTGTCTTCTTATTCTTTCCTTCCCTTCCTGTACCACGCTGCCCACCCCCTGCTCCCTTAGCCTCCCCTCCCCCCTCATGTCAATCGTAGAAAAACCTCTCACCATCTCCCAGCCAGGGTGTTAGTCATGCTACTACTCCTGTCAGGGAACATTCATTCAAACCCTGGCCCAGTTCCCAGGAGCTCCATAACTAGCACCACAGGCCTATGTATGGTCTCCATGAATATCTGTAGCCTCCTAAAAAAGTTTGACTCACTACAATGCCTGGTCACATCAATTAACCCTGATGTCATCGCTCTGGTTGAGACTTGGCTGTCGAAATCCTCCCCTGACTCCCTAGTCTCCCTTCTTGGTTTCACCTTCCTCCGGTCTGACCATGTTGGGAGACGAGGCGGTGGCTGCCCTATTTATGTCAAGGAATCTCTCCCCGTACTAGCCCTGCCTGCTCCGATCCTTGACTCCAGGGCCCAGGCGCTTATGCTGAAACTATCCCCTGACCTTTTAAAGGGACCCCTTTATCTGACTACTGCATACGTGCCCCCCAGGGACCAAACGCAGGCCATTGCCTCTCTTACAGAATACCTTTCCTCACTACCTCCTTCCGCTGATCAAATTCTGGTGGGTGACTTAAATGTCAACTGGCTCAGCCCCTCCTCCTCCTCCTCTACCCGAGACTTCTTTTCTGCAATAGACCTAACGCAACTAGTTACCCACCCTACCAGGACTAACCCCAAGAGAGGCTCCAGTACCCTGCTTGATGTGGTACTCACCAACTGCCCTAATTGGATCCCCAATGTACAAGTCCTCCCAGACTCTCTCAGTGATCACTCCCCCATTCTATTCCACTGGTCATCCTCAGTCACCAAACCCATTGCACAGTCCACATGCCAGGGCATCTAATACCTGGTGAACTGATAAAACTTAAGGAACTTCTGTCCCAAATTGACTGGTCTCCTATACAGGCAACTCCTGACATCGACACAGCTCTCTCCTTCTTTACCTGAACTTTTAATAATGCCTGTGATATCTTTGCCCCAATGTTGACCCGCCGTTCTAAAAGGCTGAATGCCCCCTTGGTAACCCCAGCTTTGATCCACCAACTCAAACATAGGGACAACCTATGGCACCGTGCCATTGAGACTGGCCGGCCCAGTGACAGGCAGTTATATGCTGCCGGCCGAAACAAGTGCACTCGGGCCATCAGAAAGGCCAAGTCTGAGCACTATCGGTCCTCACTCACTGCCTCATGGGGGAACCCCAGAACCTTCTGGGATAAAATTAAACAGTTAAATGGGAGTGCACACTCCCCCCACCTACCCAGATCAACATTAATGGCGTGATCTCCTCAGACCCAGCCCTCATAGCCAACCACCTCAACACCTCATTCACTGACCTTAGCCTCATCCTCCCTACAAATTTTTTTGACCCTCCTCCCCCAGCACCTGCCGTAAATCTTTCTCGCCCTTATTTTCTCCTCCACCGTGTTTCTGCCCAAGAACTTAGGCTGCATCTTGTTACTGCCCTCAAGAGTAATAGTACGGTCAGTGGCACCCTGGATCAGTGTATCCTATGGCTGGTCTTAGACACAGTCCTTACCCCAGTCACGTGCCTCATCAACCACTCTGTTTGCCTGGGGAAGGTTCCAACTGCCTGGAAAGTCACCACTGTCACCCCTATCTTTAAAGGTGGTGATAGGACTGTGGCTGGAAACTATCAGCCAATCTCCATTCTCTCTCCTCTCTCCAAGGCCTTGGAAAAAGTGGTGGCCTCTCAAATCTCTGACTACATCTCCACCTACAATGTCTTATGTCCTGAGCAGCATGGCTTCCGAGCAGGCCACAGTACCAACACAGCCCTCCTAGAGTTCTCCAACTTTCTCCACTCCTCCTTAGACACTGGTTCTCTGGCTGGTGCAGTCTTCATTGACCTCTCTAAAGCTTTCGACACTGTCTCCCACCCCCTCCTTCTTGATGCCCTTAGTCTCTCTGGTTTTGCTGCTGGGCCTATCTCCTGGTGCACCAGTTATCTGTCTGACCACTCACAGCATGTAAAAATTAATGGGACCCTACTCAGACATCTGCCCCATCTTTCTGGGGTTCCCCAGGGCTCCATTCTGGGCCCCTTACTATTCTCCCTTTACCGTAACACCCTTCCACGCTCTTGCTCGGGGAACATTCTATTGTACGCTGATGATGCAGTCATCTTTGCCTCAAGTTGTAACCCCATTGCCCTCCAGGACTCACTGCAGAAGTCCTTCGCTGAAGCCGAGGGCTGGTTCAAGGAACATAGATTGGTGATAAATCTTAAAAAAACAAAAACCATGTTCTTCACTCATCTTCAAAACAAGTCCTGCAACTTCAAACTCCTCATTCACTCTGGGTCCTCTTTCCCACTCGAACAAGTTTGCTCCTATAAATACCTAGGGATCCATTTTGACCCCTCCCTCTCCTTCCATGGACACATCGCTGCCCTAGCCACTACCACTAATATCCGATTGGGCATCTTACATCGGTATAAACACTGCCTCCCCCCGGAGGCTCTTCGAGTCGCAGTCACCTCCTCTATCCTGTCCCTAGTGGACTATGGACTGCCAGCGTATGGTGCTGCTGATCAGACCTCACTCCATAAAATTCACACTACTCTGAATAAGGCCTTCAGGTTAATTACTGGGGCACCTAGGCTAACACACACCTGTCTACTGTACACTAAAGCACTGGTACTTGATCTTGACGAGCATCTCAAATATCTGACCTGTACCCTTACAAAAAAGACCCTCCTTGGGCTATCCCCACCAGGATTGACCACCACCATACGCCGCTCTGTCCCACTAGTTCATACTCGGACCTCTGGGAAAACCTCTCTTGTTATCCCTAGAGCTAGGACCTCTCAAGGCCCAAGAGCCTTCAGCTTTAGGGCCCCCTCCTGGTTCAACACACTGCTGCCCTCCATCTCTGAAGCTCCAACTATATCGTGCTTCAAAACTTCCTTACGTAACCACCTTATTAACACCCGAAGCTGTAATTGCCACTAGTCAAAGCCGTACTCAATACTTATGACAAAGCTTACTAGTAAGCTGCTAAGGACAACATAACTCTGGTATTGTTTGCATCAATCCTACCTGTACCAGCTTGTTTGTATCTATGTCTTAAGTTACTGTTATACTGTGTTGTACTGTTATACTGTGTATTTTCATTTGTCTTACTGTGACAAGGTACCTTTGTAAATGAGCCTATGGCTCAAAGGTTTTCCAAACTGCTGTTTAAATAAATAAATAAATAAATAAATAAAATAAAGAAAGAGGAGGATATGAATATGGAAGGTGATGGCAGAATAGGGAAAACCCCCAAAAGAAAGCAAAGTACAGAGAAGGAGCAGAATGGAGGGTGGAGGAAATGGGAGGAAGAGGGCAACAAATGGAGTAGACAGGGGCAGACACCCCCAAAACAGCAGACCGAGGCACAGAGAACTGAGGCAATCAACCAAGGCCAATGAAGGAATGGGCTGAGCGGCTATGAACGGCCCAACAGAGAGAGGGTTGCCAATAGAAAACTGCACTACCGAGAGGACACCACTAGCAGAGCACAGCAATCCTAAAGAAATGCCAAAACCAAGAAAGTGTAATACATACATTTGGAGGCCACACTTAAAGAGGGACATTAACCTCCTGGAGAGGGTCCAGAGGAGGGCAACCAAAATGATTTGGGGCTTGGGGGACAGGACCTATGAGGAGAGGCTCGAAGAGCTAAATATGTACACATTGGAAGAGAGAAGGGACCGGGGGGACATGATAGAGGTCTTTAGGTACATGAAGAGGGTAAATAGGAGAGGAACAGTCAGGGTGCTTTGAAGGAAGGAGGAAGGGGCCACTAGAGGGCATGGGTGGAAGCTGGAGGGGGGAAGATTCAGGGGAGAAAGGAGGAGGTGCTACTTCACTGAGAGGGTGGTGGAGCCATGGAATGCACTGCCTAGGGGGCTGGTGGAGGCAGAGACAGTGGAGGGGTTCAAGAGGGGGTGGGACAGGTACAGGGGAAGGGTTCTGGAAGCAAAATCCAATGCAGCAAGAATATCCGGAACTGGGAAGGGAGAAGCCAGAGAAGGCGAGGGGGACAGCAAGATCAGCACCCAGGGTGGGGGCTGACCAAACGAGCAGACACGAAAGACTGTTAGGCCTATTCTGCTGGCATTTTAGTATGTTAGTATACAGGCAGGAACAAGGAGGCAGTACCTGAGCCTGACAGAGGTTTACTGATGGTCCCAATAAGAGCTGTTGCTGAACATACAAAGCAGTAAATCAGTGAACCAGTGATAGAAATAGACAATATCAGTAACCAGATGGGGCCCACCCAGTGGGGACATAACATTGATCGAAAAGAAAGCGTCACACATTCTGACCACAGGCAATGAATGTGGATGGCCAGTGTTATTGGTATGAATGCTGAGAGTTTGAGGGGCGTGAGACTGAGTCCCGAGAGAGAAATGCAATAGGAAATGAAGAACGAATAGGAACAAAAACAAGCAAGGACAAAACTCCAGGCAGAGACATACTGCCGCAGGTCAGGGTACAACTTGGGAGGTAGAGGACACAGAGGAGATGTGAGAGCAAGGGGAGGGAGCAAAAAGGTAATACAAGCAGAGGGAGCGGAGTGCCCGGAAGTGCCGATGGGGAAGGGACGGTGGCCTGGGCACAGGTGCAGTAATCTGGACAGCAATGAAACAGAGGCAGGTGCCAAGCAGCTGGAAGAACAAAAGGAATGGGCGCAATGGGTAGGGAAAGGCAGCAGTAGATGTCAGCGGTTCACTGAGCTGGTGTGGGGAGCAAGAGGAGAGCCGCATGCAGCGGGCAGAGGTGCAATAGGCACTGTGGCAGGAGAAAGGAGTACAATGGGAAGTGAGTGGAATGAAAAACAGCTCAAAACAGCAAGGAGTTAAGGGAAAGCGGGAGCCAGGAGGCTGGCCAATGGAAATGAATGGGGGGGGGATGAGCATCAATGGAGGGATCGGGGGATTGAAAGAAATGAAGGGGAAGAGCCTGCTGCAAAAGCAGCGTACAGGAAAGGCGAGCACGGCAGGCAAGCCACATAGAATCAGCAGAAGCTGCGAGACAGCAAATGAGTGGAGCAAGCAGGTGGCAGCAGGTGATGGCAGGAATGAACAGACAGGGCATAAACAGGGATGAGGAAGCACGGCACCTCCAGCTACAACAACAAGATGAATCCTGGAACTGTCCAGGATGAGTGGCCTTTTAAGGCCTGATGGGGGAATGATGTAGTTGCTCCACCCATTGAACCTCATGCTTAAAGCCTTCCCATTATAATGGCAGTTAAGTAATTATGTAAATAGAGTGGCACCAATTTGTACACAGCAGTAGTACAACCTTGTTGGTAGCAGTCTCTGGTGGAAGTTCTGATGAATTTTTCTCTTTGCAGCTTGCAACAGTTCATAAATGTATTCTTGCAAATCTCATCAGTCAAAGTTGGCATGAGGTGGTATATGGTTGTAAGCTGGCTTCTGTAGTGAATGAAACTTGGCAATAAAGCAGAGTCCAGATAGTAACAGGTTAGCAATTCTTAGCAACAGTTATATGCACACTTCTCTGTTACACTTAGCCTTCCATCTCCAGATAATAATTGCACCCAGTCCCATTTATTTGCCTAAGATTTAAGATGTTAAATAGGCTGTTAGCTTTAAGCAATTTTGTTTGGCAAGGGCTAATAGGCAGTCAGTAAAATATCTGGGTTATAATAATAATAATAATACATTTATTTGAGCGCTTTTCACAGTATCAAGGAGCTTCACAAATTCACAGATAATACAATAAAACATCATTAAAATCACAGAAATTAGGGAATGCCTTACTCCATAAGAATATCTTCAGTGCCTGCTTAAAGCTCTCCACCGTCCTGCACTCCTGTAGCTGATGGGGCAGAGAATTCCAGAGGGCAGGGGCAGCAAACTTAAAGGCACATGCCCCAGATGAATTCAAACTAACCCTCGGAATCTCCAGCAACCCCTCGTCAGCCGAGCGGAGCTGTCTCACAGGGGTGTAAGGAATCAGAAGCTCTTTCAAGTAGTCAGGACCAAGTCCATGTAGGGCTTTGTAGGCTAACAAGCCTACCTTAAAGGTGATCCACCACTGAACCGGCAGCCAGTGTAGATCGAGCATCACTGGGTAATGTGAGATCTCCTAGATATCCCAGTCAATAAACGTGCAGCAACATTCTGCACTAGCTGCAAGTGGTGGATATCAACCCCAGGAAGCCTTAAGTAAAGGGAGTTGCAATAGTCAAGGTGCGAGGTCACAAAGGCGTGGACCAAAACAGGCAAATGGCTGAATGGAACAAGGTGCTTGATCCTGGCAATGTTCCTAAGGTGATAAAAGGCTAACTTAGCAACTGCTGACACCTGATGATGAAGGGTCAGCCCATCATCAAGTATCACTCCCAGGTCACGCACCCATTCAGAAGTAAGGATCTGAGTGCTCCCCAAGAATAAACCGGAGGGCAAATCAGTCCTCAACCACTCTGTCCTGTAGTCCGGATCCACTATCAAAACCTCAGTTTTTCCTGCATTCAACTTTAACCCACTGGAATTCATCCAATCTTGGATTTCAGCAAGGCAGCTGTTAAATACTGAGAGAGCACTAACCTGGTTGGGGGCAAAAGACAGGTGGAGCTGGGTATCATTAGCATAGCAGTGAAACCTCAGCCCCCACCATCTTACAATGTCTCCAAAGGGCAGTATATACACTGCAAACATCATGGGGGGCAGCACCAAGCCCTGAAGCACCCCACAAAGCAAAGAGAAAGACTTGGAAGAAAACATTCCCGCGACAACTCTCTGAGTTCTACTGGTGAGGAAAGATGAAAACCATCTGAGCACTGTACCCGTCAGTCCACTGATGGACTTTAGGCGCTCAAGCAGAACCCCATGGTCCACAGTGTCAAAGGCTGAAGAGAGATCAAGGAGTACCAGAATGGAACAGTTTCTCTGATCTCTCGCCATTAGGCGATCATTGAGCACCCAAACCAGAGCAGTCTCAGTACTATGCCTCTTGCAAAAACCAAATTGGAGAGGTTTGTATATATAATGGATGGTCAAATGGTTCTCCAGTTGAGTTGTCACAACTTTCTCTGTAACCTTTCCCACAAAAGGAAGGTTTGAGAAAGGTCTGTAGTTTGCTAGAGTGTCCAGGTCCAAAGAAGCTTTCTTCAGAAGAGGTATCACCACTGCCTCCTTCAGGGAACTTGGAAACTCACCTGATTCCAAGGAGTGCCAGACAATCTGAGCCAAGACTGGGCCAATAATGTCACTACAACCCAAAATCAGGGTGGTAGGGCCCCAGGTCTAAACTACAGCACATAGGGCATATCCCATGGACAATCCTCATAATATCAACGAACTCCAGCAGGTCAAAGGTACTCCAGGAAACAAGAGGCACGGTGACTGAGCACTGACTGACAGCATCCCCTATAGAATGGGTCTGGTGGATCTCCAACCTGATGTCAGCCACCTTATTTGCAAAGAATTGAGTGATCTCATCACACACTATCTGTGAAAAAACTCGACAAAGCTGCAGACATGCTGGGTTGCACAGCCTGTCCATAGTTCGGAAGAGTTGGGCCGGTCGATTCTGAGTTAAGCGATTTCCCTGGACAGGAATTCTGCCTTCTTACAGGAAATCACTGATTGGTAGAGCTGATAATGCTCCAACAAAATAAGGTGGTTGGCATCCAAGGTGGATTTCCACCAGCGTCGTTCTAACCTACATCCCAACCTCCGCAGCTCCCTCAATGACCCATCAAACCAGGAGGCCATAGGGAGAAGTGAAAGGGGGTGAACACAGACTGGAGAAATCAGGTCAAGAGCTGAGGAAATGGCCTTATTATAGGCCAGAACCAGTGGCTCTGGGCCTGAGCAGGCCTCATCGAATTCCGAGATGTCAATCACCACCACCAGGTCTTCAGGGACCACGTCCGGCAAAGGGCGGAAACTGACCATCTAAACAGGGGCAGACCTACCCAAGGGGGCATAAAAATTGAACCTCACGTTGTGGTGATCAGACCAACCAACAGGTTCCACCCCCAAATCGGAGGCCTCAATCCCCAGGAGAAAGACCAAATCAAGAGAGTGACTACCATTATGGGTAGTTGAGGAAACAACTTGTGTGAAGCAGAGTGATATCATCAACTGGAGGAAGTGTTGTCCAAAAAGAGAGGATTTGTCATCGACCCAGGCATTGAAGTCACCCACAACCATCAATCTGGGTGACTCCAAAGCTGTATTGGTGGCGAAGTCTGCTACTTCCTGCAGGAACAGCTTTTCATCCTCGGGTGTATGGTAGATGAGAGCTATCCTGCAGCCCACACCAGTTACCACAGTGCACTCAAATGATTCGGCCTCCTCAACTGGTACACCCGTGAGACCCAATTCAGTCTTAAAACAGACCGCTACCCCTGCTGCGATCCAATCTTGGGTGATGAATCACTGAGTACCCGGAAGGAATAGCTGCCTCCAAAATTGGAGCAGCATTACCATCCAACCAGGTCTCAGTGATGCTAACCAGATCCACTGTTTCAACAAAATCTGCAACAAGTGCAGTTTTGTTCTTAATGAATCTGGCATTGCATAACAACGCCCGAGTTGGACAATGTTCGTGGGCTGTCCCCGCTACCTGCCCACCCAAAAAGGTGGTGCCCTTGGGTATGGGGACTAGACATGGAACACCACATTCCAGACACCATTTCACCCCAAGGCATCTTCTGGTCCTAACAACCTCTATGGGAGAGAACCGCTCATTCAAACTCCAATGTCTGCACCCCCTACCAGCCCATGCCCACCCCCCCGAGAGCAATCCCCAGTGCACAACAGCACTGATAAATGGAGGCAAGTGGGGGTGGGAGGGAGAATGGGCAGAGGGCACATAGAGAGGAGGATGAATCACACAGGACCAGGGGAGCAAGCAGACACATTCCACAAAATGCCACCAAACTATGGCAAAATATGGCTTGGATCTGGACTTAGACATCTTCAGGCAATGGAGGTACACTCCTCCTGGTGGCGGCTGCTTCTAGGTGCATGTGAAGACAGATAAAGACTGGATATGCTTTCCTTCCTTCCATCAGCTGTGGTATGGTGTCAGGATGATATGGTGTGGTTAGATGTTTAGAATACCACCTGCTGAGATGGCAGCAAGATGTTCAACAATACCGCACATGCTCATAAGTGGCAGTTACCCTGACAGGCAAATCCGAACTGGTTTTCACACAGGTTATCAGATTAATCAGAGCAGAACTACATGCTGTCTGAGCATGGGTTCACTTGCCTTTGCACAGGGTGCTGCATCTTTCATCTTTTGCACTATCCTTTCAGGTTTAGCAACTGGGCCCAGTCTGGGAATTCCTCCAGCCTTTAGGGTACATGGAAGCTTTGACCAGCATAGTCAAGGTCCCAAGTTTTCCGTGATTCAGCGGATGCAGCTGGCTGTGGAATTACCCGCAGAATTCTTGGGCACCCACAGAATTTGCAGTCATCTGCAGAAATCGTGGCCACCCATGGAAGTCGTGGAAAATGTTGGAATTTGTGGTGGCAGACTACAGAAATCACCACACACAGGTGTTTTCCACTGTCTTTAGTTCTTCCTTGGAGATGTACAGACCACACTTAAACCCGCGACCACCTACATTCATAAATGCAGACATGCAGTAGTGCCAAGAGCTCAACTCAAATGCCTCACTTGCTGACTTCCTTATGAAGTTGTTTTTTCTCCCTTATTGTGTTACTGTTTTATTTCATTCATCTGGCTAAAGACTGCACATGCTCTGAAATCAGCATCTACCAGGGTCTCAGTGTGACTGAATTATGCAAGCATCACTTCCCCTCCTAGCTGGGACCAATGCGACAGTCGGAGGCATCATGCCAATATTTTTAAATAAAAAAATCAATGCCCAACTAGTTTACAATTTCTAGCAATGTCCCCCACCAGCACGAATAAAACATCAACAACTTATCTTCTGTGAAAATTAAAATACTTTTTGATCCATTGCCCTCCGGCGGCTGATCCTGTTCCTGTACAATTGGGCGGTTGGGGTGGGGTGGTGGGGAGCACTCTGACAAGCTGCCCAGGTATGCTATGTATATTTAGTGGCAGGCTCTACAGGACACAGTTGAGTAGCGCAGCCCTGATGAAATGGGGTAGGCATACCAAAAAACATAGTACCTATTCGTGAATATGTCAGCACTCATTTCTGAAATAAATTAAATTGGCTCAGCCAACTGCCCGTGTTGGAAGTTTGCACTGGGGAACAGCCAGGGGTGCTTCATGCTTAATTTAAATGTATTTTACCACCCAGGGGCTCAGAAGTACACAAGAGAAGCACAAGGCCATAGCAGTAGGCATTTCACAATTTATTTTTATTTATTTCGTTTTTGTTGACCGGGTAAGTGCACTAGACAAATCCTGCCTATTTTCAGGCATGACCCGGGGGAGGGGGATACAGATGAATGCCAACTGACCTTGAATCAGATTAAGCTGTTGGTGGTATTTTTTTTTTTTTTTTTTAGTGAATGAGGCAAATTTGGCCAGAACACCGGGGAAATTCCTCTACTCTTTTCGATAAGTGCCATGGGATCTTTAACATCCACCTGAACTACCACCAATCCAGGCAGATGGAACCTCGGTTTAACATCTCATCCGAAAGATGGCACCTCAGAAGTGCAGCACCCCTCTCATGCTGCACTACAGTGTCAGTACTGGGATATTAACCCAAGTGCCAGATGTGGGAACTGAACCCACAGCCCTCTGATCTCCTGGCCTCACAGGTGAGAGTGCTACCTACTGAACCACTGACACTCCTTATAAATCAATAAATTGATTAATAAATACATACACACCAAAGGATGCATTATACAGGGTGCATTTTAATAAAAATGCTAATGTGGCCAGGAGAGGTTAAATACCTAGCCCTGCTCCCTGCAATAGCACAGTATTGTGCTTTATTTATTCACTGATTAATGATGGATTTTCTTTCTGCCCAGTGTGGTTACCATATTGGAAGGCACATGTTGATTTCAGTGCCCCGCAATAAAATTTGCCCAACCAACCTCCCCTGTAGTAAGTTGGAGTCCTGGAAATGCCATAGGTGCCTGAATTCAAATATTCATCCTACCCGCCCAGTGCCAGAGGCTTAAAACTACACATTCCATAATCCTAAGCATTTTTAAAATAAAGAAATCTATCAATAAATAATTTAAAACAGAAATAAATTCATAATAAACACAGAACTGTACATTGAATGGTGTATTTTATATAAAATACAAATGTGACCTTCTGCAACACCAACTGCCCCTAACATCAGATTTGTCACATGGCCAGAGCCATGGGTGCTACAGTTTATTTTTTTCTAGTTTCCCACCAATGCCCGCACTTAGCCCAGAGATCTACTGAGCACCAGTGGATTATATCTGCACAGTCCCTAACACGAAGCAGTTTTCAAATAAATAAATAATTCAATAAACACAGAGATAAATAAATAAATAATAAGCATGGATCTGTACATTAAAGGGTGCATTTCAGATTGAGTACAAATGTAACTGTCTGTACCACAAACTGCCCCTTGCAGTCAGCTTGCAGCCCAGCCAGCAACAGAAATGGATGCTGCTGTCTAAATTGTAATATTATTTGCAGTTGTCCCGCCAATGCCTGTACCGAGACCCCAGATATCCACTGAGGAGCTTTTTGCTACATTGCTGTCCAGTGCCCATTTCAGTGTGTGAGTCACGGTAAAAAAACAAGCTCCCCCATTACACTGTACAGGTCCTCTGTGTAACTTTACAGACCCACAGAGCCATGGTGGAAATAAATAAAAAAAAATTAAACAAAACTGTGGCCTCCTTGCTTGTCCCTGGCTCTCAGTGTCTCCATCCAGGTGACTTCCATCCCCGGTATTATCAGTGCTCAAAGTGTAAAACTGATAAAAGATACCATGCCATCCTGGTGAGCCCTGCCACTGGAATGGAAGTTTGATTTCTAGCCTACCCAGTTCCCCAACTGTGGCTTTCTGGTGCTCCTTCCAGACATCCAGGCATAAAATTAAATGGCACACTTAAGACTTATTTTACTTAATTATTACTATTTGTTGGAAAAATTATAAAGATATTGCCAGACACCACCCAATATCAGGTAGTAGCATCAGAAAGCCTAAGCTGGGTTCAAGCACTGAATTATTAGTCCAACAGTATATGTCTGTAGCCCAGCTCCCCGAGCTGGCACAGTACTGTGCTTTATTTTATTCATTTATTTTTGTTTCTGCCCAGTGCAGTTGACATGACAATAGGATGGAAAAATATGGTTTCTAGCCATTGATAAATTTATCTCTACCAACCACCCCTGCAGCAATTATGAGACCAGGAACTGTCAGGGGCACTTTACTAAGTCTTGATTCTAATTTTTTTCCCCGCTTACCCAACACAGAGGTTTAAGAGTGCACAGTCCCTAACACAAAGCATTTTTCAAATAAATAAATCATTCAATAAATTAACAACAAAATAAATAAATACTAAACACAGATCTGTACATCAAAATGTGCATTTCAGATAGAATACAAGTGTAACTATCTGCACCACAAACTACCCCTTGCAGTCAGTTTGCAGCCCGGCCAGTCAGAGAAGAAATAAAATTTCCCTCCACCATGGCAAGCATTTAGGTATGTTGTTATTGCATGTATTTGTTTATTGATATTCTTTCTGCTGTGCTTGTGAGGAGGAAACTTTGGCTGGGCCTGTCAGTCCCTCAGTGGCTCTCCGGTGGGCAATTTTTTTTAACATTTATTTAACAAAAAAAATCAAAAAAGCATTTTACACATTGGACTTGCCAAGTTACCTCCCTAGCTGAAGGAATATCAATAAATAAATACATTATTCCACAGACTCCTGCCAGAGGATGGTTAGTGCCATGGGGCGCTTCCAGTCACATTCAAATTATTTGTTTTCCTCCCAGGGTGGCTGTCGGGGACATGGGGCAGAAAGGGAATCAAAATTACTGGAATGCCCAGCTGCCTCCATTTTTCTTGGGTAAATTATTGTGGCTCTTCTTGGCTGCATTTTCCTGCTTTGGTGACCCCAGTTCCAGACACCCCCTCATACCATTTGTTTTCTCCCCGAAGCCCCTCTCTGAGCCCATGGTTAGCAAAGAATGCTTTAGGGCACAGAAACGTTGTTGAGCTTGGAGTAGACAAATTCTCTCCCTAGCTCATCATGCAATATTAATATGGTAGATAGAAACAAATGTATTAATAAATACTGAGCTGTGCACCACAGGTCAAGGGAAACTGGGGAGTTATTGGTGAAATACGAAGGGCTGCCAGGAAACATTTACTCTGTCTCTGGGGCTCACAATGCAGCCCTTAATGAAATATGCACCACCATCCAAGAGCCAAAATCATTAGTAGCCCTGGAACAGTCAGAGGTGCTTCGGGTTTAATGATTTTGTTTCCTCGTCAAAGAATGCCAGTACCGGGCCACACAGGAGCTTGCACAAGCTAGGCAGAATAACAAGTAGGGTCCCCCCCACCCCCACCACCAGACCCAAGGAAAAAAATTAAATTTCCCTCCACCATGGCGAGCATTTAGATATGTTATTATTGTATGTATTTGTTTATTGATATTCTTTCTGCTGTGCTTGTGAGGAGGGAACTTGTGATTAATGGCTGAGCCTGGCAGCCTCTCAGTGGCTCTCCGGTGGGCATGTTTTCTTAACATTTATTTATCAAAATAAAAAAAGGCACGGGGTCATAATTTCGCAAGACATTATGCCACATGGCAAAATCGTGCTGCCAATACAGTGCAAATTCTGCCATGAGGCATGTCTTTTTTCTGTGGGGGGCTCTGCCCCCCCACACCGCCCGTTACAGAGGGCTGCACCCCGGACCCCCCCACTACAGATTCTCCACTCCAGGGGGGTGTCCAACTCAGGGATCGCACAAGTGGTAAAAAAATAAAAGTTTCTGGGACCGGGAATCAAACCCGGTCCCAGACACAGCACCTGGGTTCCTACTGCTGTGGCTCAGTCCTATGACCACAGCAGCTGCTCATCAGAACCTGCTCCCAGCAGAGGTCTTATCCTCTGCCTGGGAAAGTGCTATTGGTGCAATATCATGTACAGCAGTATATGCGGTACTGCACTAGTAGCAGTAACATACTGCGCTGTATCGAGTTAGCCATAATATGCATTACACTGTAAAGCAGGCGACATTATGACCTGGTAGGTAAAAAAAAGCATTTTACACACTGCAGTTGACAAGTTACCTCCCTAGCTGAAGAAATATCAATAAATAAATACATTATTCCACAGAATCCTGTCAGAGGATGGTTAGTGCCATGGGGTGCTTCCGTTCCCATTCAAATTATTTTTTGCCTACCCAGGGTGGCTGTCAGGAACGTGGGGCAGAAAGGGAATCAGAATTACTGGAATGCCCAGCTACCTCTGCTTTTCTTGAGTAAATTATTGTGGCTCTCCTTGGCTGCATTTTCCTGCTTCAGTGACCCCAGTTCCAGACACCCCCCTCACATTATTTGTTTTTCTCCCTGAATCCCCTGTCTGAGCCCGTGGTTAGCACCAATACTGTACCCATGCCCAGAAATCCATAGAGGGGTTTACAGATGGGTACATTAGGTAGGAAAAAAGCGTTCCTTTTAATAAACTAAAAGGAAAAAATGACTGAAGCCTCTGGGCTGGAAATTCAGACTGCGCCTGGCAGTGTCACAAGCCTGGGCATCGTGCAACTGGCCAGGACCAGGCGATATTCAGCGGTTATGTGCCATGGCTCAGCACTGTTGAATATGGCATGGTCGGCGCACATAGTGCACATTGTGCAGTGGCACTGCGCCAGCGCAAGCCACAGAGAGGGAGCACAGGGATGCATCAGTGCAAGTGCAGTTGCGCTAGGTGCATCACCCATGATATTCAGCTAGGGGCATGCAAATGAGATCATAATATATGCAAGGTGCAAATGGGGCTATTTTCATGTCATTATGGCCCAATTTGCATGTGTTGCACAGGACGGCTCTGTGCAATGCGCCTGGCGCACTATCTAGCTGCTGTCACTGGGGGGGTGTCCTGGTGGGCGTTCGCAACCCCCTCCCCTCCCATATGACTGATCGCGGGCATCAGTATGTGTAACTGGATTACCTGGTGGTCTAGCAGTCCCCCCCCATACACCCGATCGTGGGCATCCATAAATGTCATGAAATAACCTGGTGGCCTAGCAGTCCCCCACCCCCCGTATGCCCGATCTTGGGCTGTAGTAAATGTAATGAAATTACCTGGTGGTCTAGCGGTCCCTCCCATACGCCCGATCATGGGCATCTGTAAATGTCATGAAATCACCTGGTGGTCTAATGACCCCCCGTACGCCTGATTGTGGGCTGTAGTAAATGTAATGAAATTACCTGATGGTCTAGTGGCCCCTCCCCCGTACACCCGATTGCGGGCTGTAGTACTACGAATGATATACCTGGTGGTCTAGTGGTACTCCCTCCCACCCACCCAGAGATTCTCGCCACCAGCAGCTCCCCTCATCATTGGCGAGCGTCAGCACCCCGCCCATCCAACCACCGAATGACAGCGTACAGTATGATCTATATGCCTACTGGTCCACAGTGTAGATCAATGGGCTTGCAGACCATACTGTACTACATTGGGCCAGATATGTGAATGAATGCAAAGGGCCCACGCTCCCACCAACTTCCGTAACTTCTTAGTTTTCTATTCTTTCTCAAAAATTAAGGAAATTCTATGCAACAAACTGCATTAATGCATCATTTAGGGATAAAACACAAAAAGTCAGGAAATGAAAAATCTTTAGGGTTGCCCCTCCCCCCTCCCATGGACCCACCAATCATCCCAAGATTGACATATGACAGTGTGTGTCATTGGGGTTGTGTAAGGCTGCTGTTCTGCCAGCAGTCCCGATATCCCAGAAACAGAAGTGCACATGCGCACCCAATTCCATCACTGTCTGAGGGTATAAATTAGTTGGACTGTAGGTTTAGAGCCCCTTTCTTCATTACCTGTGCCACTTTAAAGCATGTCTTCTTCAAGAGTCACCATGTAGCTAACGGAGATCAGGACGAGCCAGCATTTGCCCACCTGACTGAAAGCCAGCCTGCTATTCCAAGAAGCGCCCACCGTCGGAATATTTTAAACATCAAGGTACAGCGCTGCAATGTGCAAATATGGGTAGAAAGGTGGCTAGTGCTTTCAGTTTTGGGAAATTACTGTGTGGTCTGAAATTAGAACAGTGTCTGCCTGCATTTCAATGCAAGAAGGTCCAAACAACAAAGATCAGAACTAGCCAGCATTTGTGCACCTGGCTGAAAGCCAGCCTGCTATTCCAAAGAGCGCCCACCGTCGGAATATTTTAAACATTAAGGCACAGTGCTGCAATGTGCAAATAGGTCCAAGAAGGTCCAAACATTGAGATATTTTGTAAATCATTATAATGAATGAATTTGGAGCCGTAGCAGGCGTTCGTTATAGCCTGCCATTCATTACACTATAAAATATGCCTCAAGCAAACTTTATTTCATTTATTTAGCAAAATAACAAACACTTAATAGATTTAAAAAAAAAAGTACTGTGAATCTGATACAGTACAGTAATTTCATCTCCAAAGGTCCATAAGTTTGAACCAGTGCTCTCCGACTATGATAGTAAAATCACTAAGCTACACAGAATGTGTTGGGGGAGATGTTGGTGGAAAAAGTGCAGCAAGTTAAGCAAAAGGGAAAGCAGCTGCTTTTTAAAAGTGGCATCTTTAAATTAAAATGTGGCTAGGAAGGCGGAATGACCTACAGAATTGCGAGGTGGTAAGGTTGTAGCTGTACATGCATTAAGTAAGAGAAGCACAGACACAGGTGGAGCTTGAGTGATGAGAAAGTTAATGGCCGCCAGCGGACCGCCGCTGCTACTGTTGGCAAGGCTGGACTCCACGCTCGACGGCTACATTGAGGTGAGTACAGCAGGTAGTGCTTCTCTCTCCCCTTCTCTTGCTTGGTCCAAGTGGCCACTGCCCCCTTCCTCACTCGGGCTGTAGGTCAGAGCGTCAGAACCGCCTCCCTCCAGGGGTCTCCCCCTCCCTCACCCCCTTCTTCCCTTGGGTCCTGCCGGGGACTGTGCGAAAGCGGGGCACCGGTCCACATCCCCAAGTCTTGTTTCTTCCCCCTCCCCCCTCCATGGGGTGCCCTCTTGGTGGGGGCGGGGAGGGGGCACTGCTGAGCTGGGAACCGGTGTCCATTGGACTACCACTCGCTGATGCCAGAGAGCAGAATGTATTGATTTCAGGGCCACAGGAAAGGGGGAGTATTTAATGATGTGGGTGGTTGGAGAGCGGGAGTGAACTGGGGCACTAGTGACCTGTAACCACGGAGGGTACAAGACTTGGCAATTTGTAACGGGGCCAGGTGGCAGTTATTGACCCTGGCCTGTTGAGGGAGGGCAGAACCCACCTGGGCATGCAGGGCAGTGCTCTTGGAGAGTCGAGCATTGCAGCGTTGCTGCAGTGCAGTGCCAGGTGGGGTTCTGAGCAGTCGGGCCCGCTCCATCCTCCTCAATGTGGGTCACTCCTGCCTCCACACCTGAAGCTGCCCCCTTGGAAATCCGTCCTCCTGACATTGGCATTGATGGGCTGATTATCATTGGAGCCCTTCCCTGTGAAAACGACTAGATGGGCTGGTTTGCAATGTCCAACCACTGCACCCCACTATAGAAGCCGAGATTGCATGGATCCCGGTGAAACCTATTGTTCCAGCCCATAGCACTGAGCAATGTCAACATGAATGTAGTCATCTATGCTCAGCAAACTGCAAGCAAAAAAGGGATTCATTACCCGAGGCTGGTTACTGTACCTGTTCTGTAACTAGTTATTCACAGTTCCTTCCCCAGTCGACTCCCACCTTTGTAATGTTTCTTGGCAGCTTGTCTGATTATGAAAGGTGCATTCTAGTGGGTGGGTGACTGGTTGACGTATGATAACATATTGTTACATCAGCCTTTGTAGCCTGAACTTGCTCAAGGCTAGTGCTGATCAGGGTTTTATTGTCGGAGTTAAAGTCAAGAGCTCCTTCCTTGGGTTGATTTTCCCCCGTGTTGGACTTCTGTCTGGGATTTCATAATTGTTGGACTGCCTACTTTTATAGGGACATACTCTTGCTACTGCTGATCAGATTTGACAGTATGAGCTGTATGCTGCTGCACCTGGGAGCAGACTCTGGCAGTCTGGGACGAACAGTGGTGTGTGCCTTGCCAGTCCATTACGGAAGTAATCAAATACGCCATTAACTTTACCTCTGCTTCTGATTTCTGACCCTTGGCATGGGGTCACCATTTACAGTGAGGGTAACGCCTTTTATGACTAGTGCATTTGATGGCAGAGATGGCCTCACTAGGCATGGTTCACCCTGTTCAAGTATTGCAAAGGCAAAAACTAATTAAAAACCAGTGCTTTAGTTATTGGGCTCAATTTAATCATTAACCAACACCTGTCCCCATAAAGCTACAGGAGTACAGTCCTTAAGTAATTTGTGTGCACGGCTAACCATTTGCTTACTTTATGCAACCCTGAATGACTTGCCTCCCTCTTATGTTTAGCAAACCACATTTGTTTGTCTCAGCTGACTGCTTACAAGTGGTTGTGGTGAAGTGGTTCGTGGGCTTCTATCTCTGCTCACCAGCAGAGTGCTAGTCTTGACAGCGAAACAGTAAACCTACATTCTGGGGAAATGGCCAGGAACTTTTCCTGCCTTGCTAGCCTGAAAGAAGTTTTACAAATCTGTGACCGTCTCTTGTAGTACGGTTTGACGTGTGTGTGTGTGTGTGTGTGTGTGTGTGTGTGTGTGTGTGTGTGTGTGTTTAAAACATTTTAAACTTAATATTTAGTGCTTATGGTGCATTTACTTGTCTGTCATGTCATTGTTTTGCAATGTTCAGTTTAACTTGAATGCAGGTAGGGGTTCTTGTAAACATTTAGGCAGTACAGAGTAGCCACTTTATCTGCTAGTGGGTGGAGCTCATATGCACGGAAATTCTGGTAGAATGTCCAGTTGGGGCATTAGAGGGGTAAACAAAACATTTGTTCACTTTGTGCTGGAGAAGAGGAGGCAGTTAGAAACATCCTTGACAAGCCCCAGTGATAAGAACATAAGGAAAGTGTCTGCAGATGCGGACAGTCTGGTCCATCTAGTCTGCCCAAGGTGGCTACCGCCCCATTATATTTTTTCCTGAGTTGCCAATATTGCCTGTACCAAGTGAGTTTGAATTCACTTACTGTCTTTGATGCCACCACCACTTCTAGTAGCAGTGATCACTAAAGCAAGGGCCAACAATAATAAAAATCTAATTTACCACCCCCCACCTGGACTGACCTGTCGTTCTGGTGCCCCCACCCCCTACAATTTCTGAGTTAGTGCCTGGATGTTTGGGTAGAACAAGATGGCAGCTATTTAAGTGTTAGGTTCTTGCTTGGAAGGATTCAGATGTCTGTATAGTTGATACTATCATCACTTGTGGGCTGACAGCTAGGTGGCTTGCATGTCTGTGGAGGGCCTTGGCAGCAAAGGCAAGTCTGGCCTTGTAATTCGCAGATGACTGAGCATTCGAGCTATAGATGTACCTTGAGGAGCCAAACTTACAGGTATTACGGAAATGCATTTTGAAGCTATTTTTTCCTAAGGTATTTATTTTCTTTTTGTTCACCTGCTCAGCTTGTTAAGCCAAACTCTGTTTTAAGCTCCCTGATTTTTTGATCTGCTTCTTACGGGAGTGCTTATATGGCTCTGGAGTACTGTGTGTAGTTCTGGAGACCCAATCTCCGCAAGGACATAGTCAAGATGGAAGCTGTCCAGAGGAAGGCAACTAAAATGGTGCAGGGTCTGCACCAGAAGACATATAAAGAGAGAGTAAAGGAGCTTAATATGTATAGCCCTCTGTGAAATACTCTCCCAATTTCCTTTCTATGTCAGCCATGTATTCTGATTCTTTGACCAATTTTTGATAACTTAATTATCAGTGCTTGTGGTACCCTTGATACTGCACTGTGTTCCCCTTTACCTCAGCAGCTACTGCTGTTTCCTTTCATATTTCTAAGACATTCCACAATTTCAGATACACCATTCCATGCTTTTTATCTGAATGACCTGTCAAAGTGTAGCTAATATCATGGAATGTTTAGGTAATACAAAACATTAGAGCAAATGTAGTGATAAAAGCAATAAAAGTTAGATTATTAATTTAATAAAAATGGGTCTAAAACTTACCATAATATAGAACAACAAAAAGAAACACATGAGAGCACATAAAGATATAAAAACTGTTTCCTGTCATAGTAGTAAAAGACTATGCTTAACATTTAGAGTGGAAAAGAATAGGTTAATTTACTGCTAATGATCTTAATGGCCATACTTTACACCTCTCAGACAGTCTGGTTTTACAGACAAAGGCAGGTCTGAATGACTGTGACAGAAAAACTTCTTTGTAACCTGGACATGTAATGCAGCCAAAACAGTAAATGATTTGATACATCAGTTTTAAGAGTATATGAGCACTCAAAATGGCCCAAAAACCAGACTGCATGTAACCAAACCTGGATGACTGGATAAGGACCCTAAAAACTGGATTAGGCAGATATGTTTTTGTGTGTAATTTGAAGAGTCATACAAACTCACCCAACCTTTGAATCAAATTGATAGACCTCTAGGCCTTTATCTGCTGGCAAATTTCGTATTCTTTGGTAACTGGATAAAGCCCACTAGGCACAACTGCCTGTTTTCATGTGTGACCTGGGAGCATTGGGACGGTTAAGTGACTTGCTCACAGTCACAAAGCAATGCAAGTGGATGCTATGGGGATAAAACACAAGTCTGCTGGATGTAGCAAGCTCGTTCACAGCTCATTACTTTAAACTCTATACAATATTTCCAGCCCCATTCAGACTGAAAGTATTTCTTGACAGAAACTAGGTGTGCTATTCAAAGGCATGCTTTGCAGTTAATTGTCCATTTAGCTAAATGGTACAAGTCACACCTTTTCTCACACCTGTTGTTTCAGGCTCAGGGCAGAAAAAAATGTTTCTGATAGTGTCATTATGCCTTCCTTTTTTTCTGTTTGTGATACCTTTCCCTATGTAGTCCATAATCCCACTGTCTCTCACCACTGCATTGGCCCATTGATTGGCCAACTTTAGGTCATCAGATATGATGACCCCAGATCTCTTTCCTGTTTTGTGTCCGCTAATATCTACCACTTCATCACGTAGTCCTCCCCAGGGTTCCTGCACCCCAAGTGCATTTGAACATACAAAATCTGCTAGCAGATAAAGGCCTAGTAGTCCATCAAGTCTACTCAAATGTACAACTAACACCCTAATTCTACCCTTCCCCCCTCCCACTCTTCCCCTCCTTTGACTCTCCCTCCCTCCCTCCCTCCTGCCCTGTCCCAGGCTCTTTTGAAGCAGCCCACTCTTCTACCAGATACCACTTCCGCTGCAAATGCATTCCACCCAGCTACCACCAACTCTGTAAAAAGTGTCTCCTCATCTCTCTCCTGAACCTTCCTCCCTCCCTCTAGTCTCATAGCATGGCCCTAAAAGTCTCTCCCCTCCCTTACTTTGAACAGCCCCTCCATACCTCTCTTGTTTATTCCTTTCATGTACTTGAAGGTTACAATTATATCCCTCCTGTCCTGCCTCTCCTCTAATGAGTATATGTTCAATTCCCTCAGCCTACTCACCTATGGTAAGTCCCCAGCCCTTGGATCATCTTTGTCACCCTGCACTGCACCACCTCCAGTAATTTAATCTCCTTCTTTATATACTGATGCCAGTACTGCATGCAGTATTCTGGGTGCAGTCTAAACGGTGATATATACAATGGCAGAATCACCTCACCCCTCCTAGAGGATATACCCCTAACAATTCAACCCAACATTTTGTTGGTCTTTGTAGCTGCCTTCCTACATTGTGCATAGTTGTTCATCAATCCTGTAATGAGCACCCTCAGATCCTTTTTCTCTGTCTCGGCTAGCTGTAATCCCCCCAATCTGGTAACTCCTCCTTGCATTTTTCACCTCAAAATGCAGCACCTTGCACTTTTTAGCATTGGACCCCAGTTGACTGGTGTCCGACCAGGTTTCCAGCCTTTTCAGATCATCCTGCAATCCCTGCCATTCCCCTAGGTCATCCACCACTGCTCCTATCTTGGTGTTGTCAGGAAACAGGCTGATCTTGCTCTTGATGCCCATTGATATATCTGCAATGAATATCTCAAACAACACAGATCCCATTACAGGGCCATTGCAGAACACCACTCATCACTGCCATTGGGGATAAGAGCTTCCCACCCACCACCACCCTCTGTTAACTTTCCTGAAGCCAGTTCACTACCCATCTCACCAGCCTTGCACCCACCCCTGTGCCTTTTAATCTTTCTCCCAGCCTCCCATGCGGCACTGAGTCGAATGCTTTACTGATGTTTAGGTACAGAACATCCACCGCATGGCCCCATCCAATTGCCTATTTGCCCAGCCATAGTTCTCCACCAGGTTAGTTTGTCAGGATCTGCCACTTACAAAGCCATGCTGTCTGCTGTCCTGTAGCCCTTTGGCCTCCAGGAAGGATGCCAGCTTCTCCTTTAGGATAGTCTCCATCAGTTTGCCCATGATGGATGTGAGGCTCACCAGTCTGTAGTTCCCCATTTCATCCTTGGTGCCACACTTGTGGAGGCGCAACATGTGAGCCATCCTCAAGTCCTGAGGTACACTCTCTGAGTGAAGTGATGCATTGAGTCGGTCAGCCAAAGGTCCCACCAGGACCTCAGATAGCTCCTTTAGTACCCTGGGTGGATGCCATCTGACCTTGGTGTCTTGCCCACCCCCAGTGCCCTTAAACCCTCCAGAATCCTGCCCTCCATTATTTTCCCATTGGTCATCCCCTTCCATTCTGTGCTTTGCTCTAGGGTATACATATTGAGCTCCGTTAATCTGTCCTCATATGTTTTCTGATGCAGTCCCCACACCATTTTGGTTGCCCTTCTCTGGACTGCCTCAATTTGGTTAATGTCCTTGTGAAGGTGTGGCCTCCAGTACTGCACTCAGTACTCCAGATGGGGCCTAACCAGTGTCTTGTAAAGGAGGGATTATTACCTCCCTCTTCTGGCTTGTGATACCCCTACTAATACACGCCAACATCCCCCTAGCCTTACCTACTGCTTTCGTGGTCTGCTTGGATGATTTCAGGTCATCAGTGATGATGATGCCCAAGTATCTTTCTTCCCTTGTGACTGCCAACAACTCCCCTCCCAGCCTATAGGTGGCTTCAGGGTTTCTCTTCACTATGTGCATGATCCCACAGTTAATCTGGCTCCTTATGTGTATTCTGAATTTCTTTAGCTTTGATATTTTCATTGACATAAAGGTCCACCCCACCCCCCTTTTTGCACCTTGGTCTCTTCTGAACAGTACATAGCCAGGTACAGAAGTCTCCCAAGTGTGGTTACTGGTAAACCATGTCTCACTAATGGTTACTATGTCCAGTTTAGCCTCTGTCATTATTGCCTTCAGATCTGGGATCTTGTTTCCCAGACTGCAAGCATTTGTGTACATGATTTTCCATGGGCCAGATTTAAGTGCGTTAGTTGTTGGGTGAGGCCTGGCATTTTCCCTCTGTGTCGTATGGGGAGCCTGACCTTTTTTCTTACCGGGTGATGCAAATGAACTACAAACATGCTGAACTCCTGTGTGACCACTAGCTGTGGGGGGAGGTTTTTTTTTCCTATTCAACATATGGGGTGCTGCACCCTTCTCCCCATTTGTTAGTTTAAATATTCTGCAAAGACATCAAATTTCTGCCCCAATGCACTGACTCCCTGCTGTCCTTAGCATGAACAATACTATATTATGGTCTCTTGTGCCTAGTTAGGGATCACACCACGAAGAGTATGATCCTTAATATGGTGCTCACCACCTTAGCCACGGTTGGTGTTGTTCGTGAAGGGGGCCGCTGGGGAACAGTCACCATAACACAGTTTTGTGAGAATGGTCACTTCATCCCTATTCCTTAGTTATCCAGTCTTCAGGTAGCTAGATTTATTACCAAAATTGTGTAGTCTAATACCACCTGCAACTGCACTAGTCAGCTTGATTAGCTGTCTTTTGAGGTAATTGAGTGGGACTGTTTACACAGGCCCTCTACTTTAACAGTTGTCTCTTGTGTCCCTGCTAGTGTCTTGTGGTCACAGAAAGGTCTGGATAAATAGTACAGCTTGTCTGGTACTATTTGTCATTGCTGATATAGGATATTATGTTTAATGGATAGAGCCATTGTTTTTTTACCGACAGTATCATCTAACTTTTCCCAGTACAGAGTTGCATGGAACATACCCCTGTACAGGGTGCTTGTTAGACTGCACCTGGAAGCCTGTGTACAGTTGGAAAGCAAGCATCTAGAAAAATATAGAGACCTAGAACTGCCCTGGGTCATTATGTCAAGCTTTTTTTCTGCTGGCAGAGCTGGACTGATTATGCAGGACGTCTACTTTGGCAATTGTCTCTTGTTGCCCTAATACTGTCTTGTGGTCATAGAAAGGTCTATGGACTAATAGAACTGCTTGCAACTTGAGTACCATGCACAGGTTGGAAGCCCATATATGAAAAAAGACAGAGAAACACTGAAATCTTTTTGAAGGTTGGAAACACAAGTAAATGTTTAAATTTGTGATGAGTATTAGAGTGGGAAAATTATAATTTTTTTACAGTTGTAGTCTGGAATCTAGATCAAGCCAGGCATTTAGCCAACTAGATGGGCCTGGAGTCTTGTTCTTTCCACTACATTTTTTCATTTAGTACTCCCTTGATTATGTCTACATACTTGACATGTTGAAGAATTCTGTTTCCCAAAAAAATACAACCTGTAAATCCTTCTTCTGGATCTTGTGTTTCTGCAAATTTTAGATGGAATTCCTGAGAAACAACCTGAGACAGCGTCAACCATGGCATTATGTTGTAGCATCCACATCTTGCTGTGGCGGTGGTGGTGAGACTGCTTGCTTGAATTCAGTGAATACAACAGGTGGTCGAAAGACACAACCAAGATAGCATAAAGAGTACATGAGAGAGTACCTTTCAAGAATGAAAAATTATCCCAAAAAATACAAAGCTTATCGTGAGAAAGAAAGGTAGAGGGTGAAACAGTATAAAAAGTCAATGCCTGAAGAGACCAAAGTATAGTACAGGGAAAAAGATAGGCTTCGGACTCAAAGGTATAGAGAAAATAAAAAGGCAAGTCAAGTACCTGATGGCACAGAAAAGAAGAAACATACAAGAGCAGAAGCAGGGAAGATGAGAGCTTTATGGCAGGAAAATAAAAAGAATCAGAGAGCAAAAATGACAGCTCAAAAAAGAAGGCGGATTAATGAATGCAGACGGTTTCTGTATGCTGAGAAGAAATGTGCCAGACTGCAAACTATCACTGTGGAATCAAATGCACACAACTTGGATGCAGCTGAAATGCAATATAACATCATGGCCTCAGATGCTTCCCCTTTGGCTAATCCACAAATTGACAGTCCACAATTAAGGATACCACAGACTCCATTTAGCAGTGATGCTGCAAAAAGAAAAGCCATCTCACGATCACTAAAAGCAATGCCAAAAAGCCCAAATAAATTTGTTGAAATTTTCTCTGCAATGCTACTTAAGTCAACACCATGAAAGCACAAAGCTTATTGAGTCGAAATCTATATTAATGCCATCCAAAAAGAAACGGTTGGATTTTCTTGAGGAAACAAGCTAGAAAGCCACATTGGAAACAATTAAACACTCAAGACAAAAAGATTATATTCAAATCTGTCGACTGCTGCACAAGTCACTGTTGGTGAAGAAAAAGTTCAGAAAATTAGACTTACACAGAGAACTGGGATTTAACTAGAAATGTTTGTGTGCGCACTCTGTATATAGCGATGACTACAATGAGAGGCATAAGAAGAGGAACGATGCTTTGCCAGAATTAATAATTCAGAAGATACAGGACTTCTACCAACGTGGGGATATCTCTCGAGAACTTCCCATTGTGAAACTAATTGGGAAAAAACAACTTTTACCAAAGAAGCACTGGAATCATCAGTCCTAACTACATATGAACAGTTCAAGGAAGAAAACCCAGATGTACAAATTAGTTATAGTAAATCTGTAAAACTTTGCCCTAAAAATGTTTGCATCATGTCCAGACATAAGCTTTTGCAGTGCCTATGCAAGTACTGCCTGAACATAGACCTTAAACTGAACAGCATTGCTTTACAATGTGCACAGTTAAAAATACCAAATAGTGCCATAAAGCACAAGTATGAGGCTTCAACCCTTACAATGTGCTGCAGAGTTGGTGAATTTCACAATAAAAGATGCATCAACAGGGAATGCTTGCAGTGTGGCACCAAAGGCATAGAGACAAAACGGATGCCACTTTTAAATGAACGCATGACCTCTCTCTGGGTAGCCAGCCTTGGAGTGGGTCCCAAAGTGGTAGCGTGGATAAAAAATTGGTTAGACAACAGGACGCAAAGGGTAGTAATAAATGGAGTACACAGTGAAGAAAGGAGGGTTACTAGGGGGGTACTGCAGGGTTCAGTACTGGGACCGGTCCTTTTTAATGTCTTTATAAGTGACATTGCAGAGGAACTGGAAGGAAAAGTATGTCTCTTTGCAGACGACACAAAGATCTGCAACAGGGTTGATACACAAGATGGAGTGGAAAGGATGAGAAGGGACTTGGCAAGGTTGGAGGAATGGTCAAATGTATGGCAGCTCAGATTCAATGTAAAGAAGTGCAAGGTAATGCACATGGGAAACAAAAACCCAGGGGAAGAGTACACAATGGGGTGAGATACTGACAACAGTAAAAATGGAAAGGGACCTGGGGGTAATTATATCAGATGACCTAAAGGTGGACAAGCAATGTGAGAAGGCAGTAAAGAAGGCTGGGGGATTCTGGGATGTATAGGAAGAGGCATCAATAGTAGAAAACAGAAGTTGTTATCCCTCTGTACAGACAGTTGGTAAGACCCCATCTGGAGTACTGTGTGCAGTTCTGGAGACCCCATCTCCGCAAAGACATAGACAGAGTGGAGGCTGTCCAGAGGAGGGCAACCAAAATGGTGCAGGGTCTGCACCAGAAGACATATGAAGAAAGACTAAAGGAGCTTAATATGTATACTCTTGAGGAAAGACGGGAGAGAGGGGACATGATAGAAACTTTCAAGTACCTCAAGGGAATTAACAAAGTCCAAGAGGATAGCATCTTCCAGAAAAAGAGATGTGCAAGAACAAGGGGGCACAATTTGAAGATAGAGGGGGGACAGCTCAGGGGTAATGTGAGGAAGTATTTTTTCACTGAGAGGGTTGTAAATGCATGGAACAGCCTCTCTGAGGAGATCGTGGAGTCAAGAACAGTGGGGGACTTCAAGAATGCATGGGACAGGCATAAGGCAGTCCTAGTGGCGGGTAAGAGGAAGTAAGCTGTTGGTTAACTAGGATCTGCAGCTTATCTGTTAGGTAGGAAAATGGGCAGACTGGGTGGGCCAAGCAGTCCTTATCTGCCATCAAATTCTATGTTTCTATGTTTCTCTCCAGTCAACTGGAGAAAATGGCAAAATGAGGATGTCACCATGAGAAAGGAGGGAAAGTGACACATTCAAAGCAGATGAGAATGTGAAATAAGACTGGAGTCATCGGAAACCTAATAAAAGAACTGCAGGAAGAGCTGGAGCCATATGCTAAGAACTTAGCAAATGCAAAGTGGCAGTCACAACAATTTGACGCTATTAGAAAAAATGTACCAAATAACTGGGTAGTTTTCTGTCTGGACTTTGGAGAAAACTATAATTGCCACTATCAAGATGAAGCTCAGAGTGCACACTGGGCATACAACCAAGCTACAATTCACCCAGTTGTGGCCTATTATAGATGCCCTAAGCCAAACTGTGGCATAAACATGCATAGTGCACTTATTTTTATTACTGATGACTGAAAGCATGACTTCCATGCTGTTCACCACTTCACAAATATGGCAACGAAATATCTTAAAGAACAGGGGGTTGCCATGGTTAAGCAAATTAATTTTTCTGATGGGGCACCAACACAGTACAAGGGCAACTATGCCGATGCATCATTTGGTGTGGTGGATTGTGGTGTCTTCATTGAAAAACAGTTCTTTGGTAGTCGGCATGGCAAAGGACTGTGTGATGGAGAAGTGGGCGTCTTGAAAAAGAGTGCATTACTGGCAGTAAAATCATGAAAAGCCATCATTGACAGTGCCTTTGAATTATACCAATATGGCAAAAAATACCTTATATGTCCCAAAAATGAGGAGGATCATGTGCACATGACACGCAGTTTCTTTTTCATCAAGGAGGGCAAAATAAACAGGTGAATACTTACTAGAACAAATGTGAAAACATTGCCAAACACACAATTGGTACACTGTGTGAAAGGAATAGATCCACATATCATATCTGCTAAAGAGAGAAGCTGCTTCTGCCAACCATGTGTTACAAATGAAGGACAGTGCCCTAATGTATTATTCACAGGAGATTGGAAAACCTTTTCTTTGAAATATGGAACAGAGGTGACTCCATCACCTTTAACACAGTCCCCAATGCCAACATCAGCAGCACTGCAGTTAAGGTTGCCATCAATGACAACATGGTCTCCAGCTTCACCACAGTCAAGGTCTCCATCTCCACCACCACCATCACCAGCTTCAATGAAAGGTCTCCTTCTACACCACTACCAGCACCAGTGCATGACAGGTCTCATTCTCCACCACCAGCATCAGTGCAGGAAAGGTCTCCTTTTACACCACCAGGAACACTGCAGGATTGATCTACTTCTCCATCACAACCAGATTCACTGCAAGAAAGGTCTACTTCTCCACCACCTCCAGCAGCATCAACAAAGGCAAGGTCTCCATCTCCACCACCACCACTAGTGCTGCAGGCAAGGTCTCCATCTCAGCCACCATCATTTCCATCAGCAAGTTCTCAACCATCAAAGGACTCATTACCCTCACTGTAAGTACCCATGTGATTAACATTTTGTTGAAGCCATCTACTGGCCTCATCACCTTATCCATACAGTTTCTGGTGTGCAAGACAGCACACAATGCTAAAGTAATAATGTGACTTACTGGAGAAGATGGGTGTTTTAATCCCTGAATACGTGTTCATGCGTGCATTCATGTGTGTGCTACTGCATGTACACAATGAGAATAAAACCTCCTTCATGCCAAATACCTGAACATATCACCCATATCCACTATGGTGGCAGTTAATTTGGGAGTCACTTACAAGCCATTTGAATGTCCTTATGTCTTGCCATTGGATGAATTCTAGCTATTTAGATTATGGAATAGGGGTATACCATTCCCCATTATTTGCCCCCCCCACCAAAGATTTCAGGTGTCTTGACGATCAAAATGCTCAAGTGGATGATTTATTCATTTTATACTTTTTGCAGTGCTCTCCAGGAAGATGATTTTGTGGTTGTCCTGTTCCAGGCTGGGCAAAAGAATATGGCCTACATATACTTGGCAGAGTTGTTTCATCCACGGATGAGGAAGTAACTGTAAAATATCTGGTCAGGAACAGAAACTGCATTTACCAGTGTCCAGATGAAGACATGGCTGAATACTCTACCCAGTCAATCACAGACACTGTTTTCAAATTTGCTGAACCTTCTCAGTCAAAGTACGGTAAAGAATTGCACTTTGCTCCAGATGGATTTGACAAAATAAGAAATGCCTTTGTTGGCCTTCAAGTATTTTTTAAATGATTTTCCCCAAACCCTTAGCTGTGACTTGTGCCTAAACCCTGACAGTCATTTTATCACAGCAATATTCTCATGGTTATGGTTATTCATTTAGTACATTGGATTCCATCACTCTTTTTTGGGTTTGGTACCAGCTGGTATGAGAATGGATGAGACATACCAGGCATGATTAAATACCTTGTACATAGTGTAATCAAGTGTAAATATTTTTTTTATAAGTAGCTTAATTGTCTGTGTATGTCAGTATGACATTGTTTTATGAAGAAGTACTAGTTAGCAGCAATGTGTATGGTGAGACAGTATCACTGTGATATTGTGGTGTCCCTGTAACATACGTTAACTCTGGAAAAAAAAACTGTTAAAAATAAAATTAATTTTTTTAACCACAAGATGCAGAGTTGGCTGGCTTAAATACTAACATGTGGAAAACTGCATAGCATGGTTGCTCAGGGCTATCAGAAATATTCAGGTCACAACTAAACTGTTACATTACGAAGTTTAGCATGCAATGGTGTCCTATGGTAGACGGTTGTGTAAGACCACTCCCAGAATGAATAACAAAGAAACAATGAAAGATCCATACTACAGCCCATAAATAGATGCAGAAGTCATGGTATTATAAAAAAAATTTTTATTTATGTAACCATAAATTAAACAAGTAGGACACCATGTTATGAACATAAGAGTTTTCATAGTCAAACTTTCAATACATTTTTCAATAACTTATACTTCATGAACTATCTTTATATTTGGGATAGCAACAGTAGTATATGTATGTATCATAACAGAGACATAGTCATGAGACCCTAACAGACTTTTTTTTGGCCTAGATAGTCACACTAGGTCTCTCCAGTAGCAGATTTGTACACACACATATATATATATATATATATATATATATATATATATTAAGTCACTGCACTAGGGATGGCATATATATATCTATCTCTCTTTCTCTCGCTCTATATATATATATATATATATATATACTGTATATATATCTATATATACTGTACTACATATGAATGCAATGCAGTAGAGATGGAATATAAATATTAATTCACTGCCCTACAGATGCTGCACCAAGGTATACAGTTGCAGTCTAATAATTAAACTAATGTGGCCTTGTTGTTAGCCATGCTGCCATGTAACCTACAACAAGCAATAATTACAGAACTGCGAACAAGCTCCTTTAAAAAAGGAACACACATTATGAAAACCATAAAAAGTGTGTCTGAAGTGCTTTAGTCGGATTGGCGGTTATGCCAACAGCCTTACATTAATCCTTGTTACACTGTAATGTGCAGCTCAATCACAGTGGCACATGGATTCTTCCTGGCAGCATTCCATCCTCTAGGACTGCTGAATGACTGGACTGATACATTTTGGTTTTGAACCAATATTCTTTAACTGTTGGTGGCACAACTATTTTATAAGAAAATTGCACGTGCATACAAACATATGAAATTGCCAGCAGATAAATGGCATATCAGTCTATCTTGAGTGTACAGCACTTAAGTCTTTCAGACTGCAGCTGCCCCTTGCCTCCTAAGCATTGATTTTGCCCTTGTCTCATTCATTCACACTCCCTGCTCCTCAATGGTTTGCCCCCTCCCCCTGAACCTGTCCCACCACATTGTGATATCACCTCCTCTGGCAGTGTGTTCCACTCTGCCACCACCCTTTCAGTGAAATAGTGCCTCCTCATTTCCCTCCTTTATCTGCCTCCTTCCAGCTTCAGTCTGTGCCCTCTGGTTTCCCTTCCACCTTTTAATTTGAAAATACTTCTGGTGCTTAGTTACTCTGTTCACTGTCAATGAGAACAAATTTCAACAAGAAGACTTTAGCAATGTCCTTTTGGAATACTTTCTATACTCACAATAAGGCACTCTAAGGGGTTGGATTAACATTCAGTAAGTTGATCAACACCTAAGGGCAATATACCTGGCACCCAGCTGTACCTGGTACCACATAACACCTCTAGGTGGTGATTGACAGACAGTGAAGTGAACCTCTGGCCATGGCTTTTATTGCTTAATAAATAATATATGCTTAGTAAATTATAAGAAAAAAATCATATGATTTAATAATCGTCTTATTAAAGCCAAAGGCAGTATTTTACCAACATATTGTATATATTGTTGTGTTTGTTAATTCCCCAATATGTGTTCAAGTGCAGACAGGACCTGCACATGTTTTGAAACCTTCTCTGTGGATGGTCCCTCTTCTGCTTGTGATACCTCTGGAAGTGTGAGTGTGTGTGTGTGTGTGTGTGTGTGTGTGTTCCTCCTATATGTGTATTCATAATAGTGTTATATACTACAAGTTCCAGGAAGGCACTATATACAAATACAGTATCGCTCTTTCCACCTATGTAGTATGCACTATGAAACAGGAATCTCTTAATTTTGAACGTTACAAATCCCTTAATTTTATCATATAAATCTTCATTGACAATTAAGTTAATAATTATGGGGGTTTCATCCTTAAAATCTGCTTAATTCATCCTTAATCAGAACGTACAAATTAAGGGTAATTTTTGCTTATTTTGTGACGTTTTTAACTTCATTTTATGCTTAATTTTTACCCCTTAATTCCACAAATTAAGCATAGCTTTCTAATTGATTTTATGCTTAATCTGCACCCTTCAATTCTTAAAATTAAGTATCTGTAAGTGCTTACTTTTACACTTTTAATTGTAATCTATGAATATCTAAATTAAATATATTTTAGTACTTAATTTAACTATTATACGTGGTTTCTTTCATCCTTAAATTCTGCTTAATTCATCCTTAATCAGAGCACACAAATTAAGGAGTTATTTCTGCTTATTTTTTGACATTTTTAATTTAAATTTTTGCTCACTTTTTACCCCTTAATTCCTCAGATTAAGTCTGAATTTCTAATTGATTTTATACTTAATCTGCACCTCTTAATTCTTCCAATTAAGTATGTGTAAGTGCTTAATTTTGCAATTAATTGTAATCAATATGGACATTAAATATATTTTCCCCTTAATTTAACTAACATTAAATAAATATATTTAATTCATTATGTAACTCTTAATTGTAATCCCTTAACTAAAAATATACCTGATTTGCTAAAATAAAATCCTGAAATTCTACTTAATTCTGAATCTTAAATATATCTTAACTATATCCTTAATTGATCAATGCATTAGAGGTAAACTGTTTAAACCTTACAATTCCCTTAATTATTTACTTTGGTTTACACAATTTGAATCTCACCCCTTGATCTTAATCCCCAGAATAAAACACCTTTTAGTGCTCCTTTTGATTTAAATTAATTTCCTTAATTTCCACTTAAAAATAATGGTTAACTGAAATTCGACCAGAAATTACATTTGCAATTCAAAATCTGATCCATGTGCCATAAAACTTTCTTTTTTCATTGCTTAAATTTATTTTCCTCATTGCCAAGCTATCACTACTCAGCATTTAAGAACAATACCTTTATTTTGCAGGACCCTTGAATCAACTGATACAGAGTTTAACGAAACTTGCTTGACATAAACCTCAGTTAAGTAACTTAAATGCTGTCAGATGAAAATGTGACAAATTTAAAACTCTATTTAATGCTAAAACACTGTATAGACTGAGAAAAGACAGATATATACATAGTCTTTCAATTTTCAAACATATCTTCTCAGTACTGGTGGCTGCTGTAACAAAAGCAATACAAATGACTGGTTGTGTCCACACAGACAAGAAACTGGCTGGATGGAGATCTATAAATCCATTCCATTAAAGGAATAGATGGTAGGCAAGGTGCAACACATTAATGAGGAGATGCTTCCTGTGCTTTTCATTTCAAATACAGTCTTGGGCCAACTAGCTCTACCATGACTTACATTGTCAGTACACTCAAACAAAGGCAGATGGGTCAGTGGTACTGAATTGTTATTTCTTTCTTTAAATTTGTCAAGCATCAGAAGATAATCTACAAATGAGGCAAGGGAGCTACCTGTGTTGGGTGTTTTTTTTTAACAAATAAAAAAAAAACAAGAAAGGTTATCCTTAAGTAATAAGGTGCAGGGATAGAGGAATTCTATGACTTTTTGTTCATCCAACTATCTTCAGTAATGAATCGTGCATTCAAAATTTACAGGAAATGCATGAATACAAGGTAAATTGTATTTATTAGTATTATTTTAAAAAATGTGTACCAACATCAGTAACTCTTTATGCTGCATAATCATGTGCCCATTCCACCAATGTACAATACATTTTACAATGTTTAAATCCCAAACCATAAGATCAGTTCAAAAGTTGTACTTTTTATTTCGATGGCATCTTTTACCACTTGCAGGCTTGGATGCTTTGGGTGGACTGTAGTCTACATACTCATAATGTTTTGTTCCTTTCCCGCATTCCTGGTGTCAGGTATCACATGTCCAGTATCTTGCTCATCCACACTCTTTGGGGGAATGTTTCTCTGTTTCATCTTCACACTGCGTCTAAATAACTGATGCATGTTCTTTAGCAATTAAACCAAATTTGAATCCTGAACCGAGTTCTCATCCTGAACCGAAATGTCCATGGGCTCTATGTTTTTTTCATAAATAAAATAATTTTGACATTGGCAATTTTCTAGTTTGTGTTCCTCCAAATTTACACTTCCCCATACAAGTATCTTACCAATCTGAAACAGAAACAAAAAATCAGCACAAACTAGGAAACATACTGTCAGTACCAACTAAGTTAGAAATCTGATGGCAGAAAAGGACCCTTTGGCCCATCAAGTCTGCCCTCCACTCATCACCTATGCCATGGTCCCTCCCCTTCCCCTCACTTTCCAACCCCTTATGTCTGTCCCATGCCCTCTTGAATCCCTCTACCATTTCAGTCCCCACCACTTCCTCTGGTAGTTTATTCCAGTCCTCCTTCTCCATAAAGTAATGCCCCCTCACATTGCCTCTAAATCTTCCTCCTTCTAATCTTAGACTATGCCCTCTAGTTTTAGCCCCCTCCTTCCTTTTAAATAAGCTCCCCTCCCTCACCTTATTGATCCCCTTTATGTACTTAAATGTTTCTATCATGTCCCCATCTCCCTTCTAGTCTCCAATGGGTACAGATCCAATTCCCTGCACCTCTGCTCATATGGCTTCCCCTGCATACCATGCACCATCTTAGCTGCCCTTCTCTGAACCCTCTCAGTACCATCTATGTCCTTGCATAGGTGTGATCTCCAGAACTGGATCCTGTACTCCAAGTGTGGCCTTACCATGGTTTTAAAAAGATACATCAGTACCACCCTCCTCCTGCTGGTTATGCCCCTCCCAATGCATACCAACATTCCATTTGCCTTTCCCATTGCTTTGGTTCCTACCTTAAGGTTGCTTGATATTATAATCCCCAGACCCCTCTCCTACTTGGCTGTCTTAATTACCCCCCTTCAGAGCGTAAGCAGCTTGCAGGTTTTTATGCCCCATACGCATCACAGCACACTTTTTTGCATTTAATTTCAACTGCAAAGTTTCTGAACACCATTCCAGAATCTTCAGGTCCTGCCTCATGGCCTCCACCCCCTCTGGGGTGTCCACCTTGTTGCAGATCTTGGTATCATCTGCAAATAGTCATACCCTCCCCTCCAGCCTGTCCACTAGATCATGGATATAGATATTAAAAAGGAGAGGTCCCAGTACTAACTCCTGGGGCACCTCACTCATCACCTCCTCTCCCTGGAGTGTGCCCCATTTACCACCACCCACTGGCTTCTGTCCTTCAACCAGTTCTCCACCCACCTAGTTATTTTCCATCCCACCCCTAAGCCTTCCCACTTATTTATTAGCCTTCTGTGAGGGATGGTGTTGAAGGCCTTACTGAAGTCCAAATAGGCCACGTCCACTGCCCCTCCCTGATTAACCACCTGCATCACCCCATCAAAAAACTCTGTTCAGTTCATCTGACATGGCCTCTCATTGGTGAAGCTATGCTGCCTATCATCTTGCATGCTGCTGTTCATCAGGTAGTTTACCACACTTTCCTTTATTAGTACCTACATCACCATACCCACCACCAAGGTGAGGCTGACCAGGTGATTATTCTTTTCCATCTTCTTGCCTCCCCCTTTTGTAGTGGCACCACATCTGCCTTGTTCCAGTCACTTGACACACACACACACTGTGTCCAGGGACAAGTTATAACAGCCTCATCAGTGGTGTTGCCAGCTCCTCTCTCAGTTCCAAGAGTACCCTCGGGTACAAGCTCTCTGGCCCCATTGCCTTGTCCACCTTTAACCTGCCTAGTCCCTCCCTTACCCTGTCTTGTCTGAACAGGATAGGATCCACCCTTTTGTCTTCCCTACTCCTTCCTCTCAACTAGGGTCCCATTCCCTCCACTGTGAAGATTGAGCAGAATTAGTTATTTACCACTTCTGCTTTCTCAAAGTCCCAGATTGTGACATAAAAAGATAGTAAATGTTGGACATGGTTTGGTGATGTTATTAATTTAAATAGATAATACATGCAAACAATGGCCTCTATTTGTCTTTTTTTTGGATAGTATGTATGTTCTAAATGCATATTTGTGTGCTTCCTCCGATGATGAACCAGATCAGCTTGACTGTTTTGTTTTATTTATTATAAATTGGGAGTCAACATGTGTCAAGATTTGAAATGCTCACATCTCTGACTCCTGAGTTAATGTGCAGCCTGCACTATCTGGATTGTCTGGAGATTAAGATCCAGAGAAGGAAAGAACAGTGCTGGGGAAGGAGCTGATATGATCAGTGATAGTATATGTAACACCCAGTGGGGGTCAAACAAACAAAACACAAAAAAATAAACATTAACTTTCTCCTAAATCTTGAATGATTGACACAACCCTCTCTCTGCCATGAACAGCTGCCCTGTCATGTTGTCTTCCACACTGTCCTTTTTGTTTTAAACACATCACTACTTTGTTTGCTCCATTCCCTAGTGTCCATTGGCTCTCCCTACATGCTTTAGTTGTACATTTCATCTGCCCAAAAGCAACACTGAGCCACACAGTTTGATGACCGGCACAGCACGCTGCTCTTTTTCTCAGCTGGCCACCCACTAACAAATGCAAATGGCAAAGATATGCTTTTCAGTTTGCAGTTGTTAGTTGGTGGCAGGCCGAGAAGGACAGAGGAGGGCTGTGCTATCACTGCACCATGTGACTAAATACCACTTTTGGGACAACAAAATATACAACCAAAGGTTCCACAAGTGAACCACTAGACACCAGGGAATAGAGAAAACAGAGCAAGCAACAATGTGTTTTTCAAAACAAAAAAGACAGTGTGAAAGATGAGGCAAGACAGCCAGCCAAGGAGAGTGGAGTACTGTGCATTCAACAAACTGTATGGCTCAGTATTACTTTTGAGACAAGGAAATATACAACTAGAGGGTATAGGGAGGATTACTGAACATCAAAGAATACAGCAAACAAAGTAAGTGATATGCCGTTTTACAAAAAATCAAGGCTGAGCATGGACATTATCTCAGTTTTTTTGTATACTCAAAAGGTATCCCAAAGACTGCAAAACAGAAATGTAGGGGGCCAAATATTGAAAAAAAAGTGCAAAACAGAGCACACATGATTTTGCTGCACTTGTGCCCAACCCAGAGGTTGCATATTAAGTCAGATAGCACACTGGCACTATCCGATTAAATATCAGTCTGTGTTGCACAGCAGTTAAGTGAAGTAGCACTGCTCCAACATGGATGTGGACTGCAGTCATCCCATGGGGAACTATGCCCCAGACCACATAGTACTGAGAACTGTGGCATGATATTCAGCTGCAAAATGCAAATGAGCCCTCTGGGCATGCATGATACAAAATTGTCATGAGCATGCCCATTATGGGCCCATTTGAACTGAAAGTGGCAGCCTGTTTGTGCCCATCTTGACATCATCATTGACTAGCACTAGCACCCTAGCCCTGTGATCCCCACCCTGGGTAGTGTGACCAATTCCCTGGTGTCTAGAGGCATTTCCCACCCACCAAACACCCATCCTGTAGATAACACCCATCACTGATGGCAAGCAGCACCTCCCCAAATGACAGTTCCATTGCTGAGAAATTAGTTTACAAGTGCCCCCTGTACATTCATCCCAAGGATGGTAGGATATACCCCAGTAATTATGGGAAATCCCCCAAACACTTGTCCCATAGACTGCTATATGGTCCTTGGTGTCCCATGGCACACCACACCCATGCTCATCCATCTGAGTGAGTAACCCCACAGCCCTGGTGTATACTGGCACACCCCACCCTCTGAGCTACTGTCCAATATCCCCTATACAATCCTTTGCATCCAGTGGTACCCTCGTCCCCCACCCTCCACATACTGAATGACAGACATGCCAGCACTCAGTAGTGCACCCAGGCTCCAGCATAGGCCTTGCCCACATCCAGTATAGTACCCACCTCAACCCCCACTTTCACTGGATGGGATGGGATGGGAGCATGCAGTGCATCCCTCAATGGCAACCTGTACAGTCATCATCTCACCTTCTCCACTGACTGTCAGATGCAGTGAACACTCAAGACTGTGTGTGTGGGGGGGGGCACTTGTCAACACTGACTATCTTCTCAGCAAAGGGACAGTTTGGTGGTGGGGGTGCTGCTAACCACAAGGGCAGAAAATCACAGTACCAGAATGGGAGATCAGAGAGTGGGAGGTGCAACTAAACTCAGAGTTACAATAATGCTCACACAGACTGGTGAACAGAAGGTGAGGAGAGCCACCAGACACCAGGTCAAGGGTGCCTCTCACCCATACAGGTGATCGGGGGACACTAGACAACATGGCTTACATTGCATTACCCTGGACAGGTGGTCAGGGAAGGGGCACCAATGGACACCAGGGTATAGTATACACAACATGACCCAGGACTAGAGCCCAGAGGGTGGGGGTTCCAGTAGACACCAGGGCATCTTTATTTCACTGGGACAGGGGTTTGGAGGTTGGGGGGCAGGTGGCTACAGTACAGCCCCATCATCACAGACATTTGCACCCACTTCAGATTAGGTTTGCAAAGGTAGCAAATAGCACCTTTTTAAGTGCCATTAACCACTGACACAAACCTCAAACTGCAGCTGCCCTCATATACTGTAAGGGGGACCTCCTCATTTGCATGGGAGCTGCTTTATGTTAGTGCTCAGGCACTAAGTGGTATAACCCATGCTACAAGAGTCTCTGAATATACTGTAGACTCCACCCACAAATTTCACAGCAATACAATCCAACATACTAAAATACTAAGATGCCAGCAGAGTAGGCTTAAAGGTCTATTAAGTCTGCTCAAAAATCAGCACCCGGTCAGGACACCATTGCTGCCCTCCCCACCTCCTCCGTACATATCTCCTGAACCCATTCCCCATCAGAGTTACACCTTCAGATCTGGCATTCCTCAGCTTTACCTTACCCTTATGCATGTCCCAGCCCCTCTTGAATCTTTCCACTGTATTAACAGTCACCAGTTCTGCAGACAGTGCAGTCCATGGGTCCAGCACCCTCTCAGTAAAGTAGCATCTCCTAGTCTCCCCCTGAGCCTCCTGTCAACCAGCCTCATGGAATGCCCCCCTGGAGGCACCTTTCTCCCTCCCTCAGCTGGGATGCCCTATTTAGTCTGACCCTGTTTACTCCCTTTAGATATTTGAAGACCTCAATCATATCCCCTGTCCCTCCTCTCCTCCAGGGAGTATAAAAGTAGCTCCTCAAGCCTCTCCCCATAGGATCTTTCCCCCAGATCCTGTATCATCCTAATCACCCTCCTCTGGACCCTCTACAGAAGTGCAATGTCCTTTTTCAAGTATGGGTGCCAAAACTGCACGCAGTACTCTAGGTGTGGTCTAACCAGCCAGTTATACAAAGGGAGAAGCACCTCACTTCTCTTTGAGGTTATACCCCTAGCAATGCACCCAAGCATTTTATTTGCTAAAGCCACAGCCCTCTTTCACTGCTCAGAGTTATTCATTTTGGCATCCATGACAAACCTAAGATCCTCCTCACCCTGAAACCTACAAATTCTCCCAACTCAAAAAGTACTCCTGATCAGGGTTCCTAAGCTCCAAGTGGGGAACACTGCATTTCTTGGCATTAAACCTCAATTTCCAAGTGCGTGACCACCTCTCCAGAGTCTCCAGGTCCCACTGTAGGGCCCTTCTACCCATCCATCACAACCCCTGCTTCAAGTCATCAGCAAAGAGGCTCATCTCACTCATGATACCATCCGTGATGTCCAAGACATAAGCACTGAACAGGAGTGGGCCTAACACTGTGAAATCTAGTGCTCTTGGAGTGACCTCGCTCCCCTCCCAGGTTTCAGCTGAAAGATGAAAGCCATGAGAAAATACTGAAACAGCATGTGAGATCAAACACATGCAGGTTTTAGATACCAGGTGTTACATCACAGGCCAGAAGCTAATTACAGACTTTTCTAAGTGAATTATAAGCTGTAGTTGTTATGAGGGAAATCAAAAAAAGTTTATGATGTTAGAGGGGGAAACCAGGTTTAGCAAACTGGTGTGAAGTTGTAAATGTTCCTCTGATGCCTGTGTGAGAGAAGATACTGATTAAGATAAAAAAAATGTCATTGTAGAATTTAATACTTGGAAAAGAAATCCTGTTTTTTTATATATAGATATATTTGTTTTATATATTCTGACAGGGAGGAGCTAGGTGACCTCATGCAAAATAGGTGGGGAAAACCAGCTCTTAAACATTAATTCTGTTTTCCTTAAGACACTTTTGTCTAGACTCTGACAAAGAAACATATATGAGCACTTTAAACAGGTATTTAGAAAGAGAGACAAATCTAAGTACTGTAAGTAGGAATTGCACTGTTTAAAACCTTGTTCTGTAAAACTGTTCACAAGACTGCGCTCGGAGGTTGGCACTTCGGGAGTAGAGGGTTGACCTGCTGAGTGGGTTTGTGACAATCCCCCCTCCCCATGTCCAGTTTGCAGAGGAGGAGAGTATGGTTTACTAGATCAAAAGCCTTTGACAGGTCTACGAATACGGCACCAATGGCACGCCCTTGATCCATGTTAGTAAATATATGGTCAGTGAATAAGACCAGGACAGTAGTGGTGCTGTGGTGTCTGTGGAAGCCATGTTGCTGGCTACATAAGATATTGTGCTTGGTGAGATTCCTCAGATAATTGTCAGTGCACCTCTTTTTTGAGAAGTTTACTGAGGTGGGGAGACTAGATATTGGACACTAATTGTCAGAGGAGAGGGGGTCCACAGCTTAGAAGACAGGAATTACCTTGGCAGATTTCCATGGGAGAAGCATGCAGAAGGTTGTCAATGCAAGATTAAAAATAAAGGTGAGGGGTTTTGTGATAGCTGGGGACACAATTTTGAGGAACACAGAGGAGAGGCCATCTGCACCTATGCTACCTCATTGGGGAAGGCTCCAGAGGAGTTTGAGAGTATCCTTAGGGGAGATGATCTTGAAATAGAAAGGAGGAAGAGGGGGGTTAGTAACAGGTGAGGAGGCAGAGACCATGGGGGTTGGGGAGGCCTGTGGAGAGAGGACTGTTTGGTGGCAGGCCGGGCTGGGAGCCCGGCAGCACCAGTCTGCATGTTGGAGGGATTGCAAGATGGGAGTTTGCTGATGAGGGCAGGCAGGTTGGTGAGTTTAAGGTTAAAGGTGTTGGCAACCTCAGCAGAGTTAGTCAGGAGGCCAGATGGGGAATTTAGATGTACATTGGAGCTGTTGGTGCAAGGAGTGAAAAGGGAGCCGATGAGCTCCAGAATTTCCTAGGGTAACTGAAGCTTTCCCTCTGTAAGTGGGTGTAATAATTCCATTTGAAGATACTGGTCAGGTGCTTGCAATGATTTTGCAAGTACCGGTATTCATGCCACAGAGCGGGGGAAGGGGTCAGTTTATGAGCAATCCACTTGCAATCCCTCTCTTTCATGAGGAAGAGGAGTTCCTTGGTGATCCAATGGGTACACCCACCACAAACTCTTCTAGTAGTTCCTGGGATGTGATGGTCCTGAAGTTCCAGGAGAATACTATTAAAGTGAGTGACAACAATGGTTACATCCGAGAGCACATAGAGGCCCTCCCAGTTTAAATCCCTAGCATCTTCAAGTAATGATGAGGCGTCAGTGTGGCTAAAAAATATGGAATGACAGATATTTCTGGGGGTTGGAGGCCTTGGAGGACCAGATGGCATAGGTAGGGGGGTGGTCACATAATGAGTCCGATAAAGTACCTGCATGGAGGATATGGTCCCCATGATTGGTTTTCACCCAGTCGATTAAGGAGTGTGTAGAGGTCCAGTGATTTAGTTGGATGGGAAGGGTGAGGACTTGCACCAGGTTGTGCTCTTTGAGCAGGCTGGCAAAATCAGGTTCTTGGGGACCCAGACAGTTTAGGTTGTAGTCCCCAAAGAGGCTAGTCTCCCAACCTGAGGAGAGAGATCCAAAACCAGAGAGTAGGCTCTGGAGGCCAGCAATGCTACTGTTCGGGGTGTTGTAGCAGCAACCCAGGTATAACTACTTTGTTGAGCCCAGGGTGACTTACACAAGTCATTATTCACACAGAGGGTGGTGGAGGCAGATGGGGGTCCCTAACAAAGATTAAAGCACCACCACCCTTCTTGTTGTCAGGTCTGTCTTTGCATAGGAGGGTATAGCCGGCTGGTTGAAACATGGCGTCAGTGTGTCGGGGCTTCATAGAAACATAGAATTTGATGGCAGATAAGGACCACTTGGCCCACCTAGTCTGCCCATTTTCCTACCTAACGGATAAGCTGCAGAGCCTAGTTAACCAACAGCCTACTTCTTTCTTCCCCCTACTAGAATTGCCGTATGTCTGTCCCATGCATTCTTGAATTCCCCCACTGTTTTGATTCTATTACCTCCTCAGGAAGGCCACTCCATGCATCTACAACCTTCTCTGTGAAGAAATACTTCCTCACATTACCTCTGAGCCATCCCCCTCTATCTTCAAATTGTGCCCCCTTGTTCTTGCACATCTCTTTTTCTGAAAGATGCTACCCTCTTGGACTTTGTTGATTCCAGGCTTCAACCAGGTCTCTGTGAGACAAAGTACAAAGAAGAGAAACCCAGGCTTCTAGGTCAAGGAATTTGGCTGGGAAACTGCAAACATTCATTTGTGCAAGTTTTAGTCCAGGACCGCTTGACCAGATGTCAGAGGCTGACGTGAGTGAGGTATTGACTGGGCCAGGATTAGATTCAATATCACCAGCCATAAGGAGCAGGGAAAAAAGTAGGTGATATGAGTATATGGTGCCAAGAAAGGGAGTCAAGAGAGAGAGGAAGTGAAGGTAATAGCCAAGTTGGCGATGATCTTGGTTGGGGAGAAAGGCAAGTGTGAGAGGTCCTAGTGGGGTACATTCCCATCTTGGTGAGGGATGGATGTGATAAGGGCGAGATGTGGTTACACTAAATAGTTTGAGGTCAACTTGGTCTGCAGCTAGAATAGAGGCACAGAAATCCACTGTAAGGAGGGTGCCTACAAGAGTGACAGTCACAAGGAGCAACATTGAGGACTTCATAGTTACGATCAGTCATCCTTTTCAATCTTGCTGTGAGGCAGAGTTGGTTATATTAATTTGGGGGTAGTGCAGGGGGTGGGGTCTGGAGCTCCCCACAATAGACAGGTTATCTGTGCCTTGCTGAGTGGGGTGTTCTGGGATGTTTTGGGGTCTCTGCGGTATCAGTTCTGTGCTTTTCCCGGTTTTCTGCTGGCTGCACATTGCCCATATTGTCAGGCGCACAGGTTCCCTGTCATTCTTTTTGCCATTGGCAGAATGCTGGTGCTGTAATTGCCATCAGCAATATTAATATTGCACAAACATGGGTGAACTCTACAACACTGTGTGCAAAATGTGTTAACACAACTACAGTTATAAAATGTAGCTCTGTGTTATTTTGCTACATGTCACATTAATTAAACACAGCCTTTTCGGATAGCAACACTGTACTAATATGATCTCCAGTGTCCATTTACTTGTAATAGTACTGTATTGATTTCTGTTTTCATAGAACTTCTACTCTCTTAAACTGTAAATATGTTTATATTAAAAGTTATTAATAATACTTTTTATGTAACTGTTGTGATATGTTTTTTGCTTGTTTATTGGTATTAGCAATGCATGTTATAAAGGATTTTCTAGTGCATGCAGTGTATGTTATATTATTGCTACAGAAGCTATTTTTATTTATTTATTTATTGAAATGTTTCAACAGGAGGGCACACTGAACAGTAAGTTGCTCATCTCACGGTGTGACCTGAGGGGAAGGGATTACATAGGGTTGTGAAGATGATCAGTTACAACATTATGTAGGTAGTACAAACAATACAACATTGTAAGATTGTGTAACAGTTGGAGCACTAGGTACTGTACAATAAACAGTAGTGGAACACTGGGTAAATTAAAATACGTGTCCAAAATCATACAAAAGAACTTATAAACGTACAAAACATTAATAATGCGGCAGAACCATTTGTAGTGCAACAGTGTACCAGGAGCATGCTCGAGGTAATACACAAGTGCTATTGGAGTAAAAAGGATGGGGTAGGTTGTGCACACAGGTGACCCAGAAGGGCAGGTGGAGGGGGGGCAAGAGCTGAATATGAGGAGAAGTTAAATTTAGTTACCTTAACTAGGTATGTTATTGTTAATCTACTTAACGTTTCATTATGTATTACATTGCACTGTTAGTATTTAATAATGTTGTTTTTAAAAATTAGTTGTTTATAGTTTTATTAAGATAGCTGTAGAAAAAACATTAGTGAATTGTTCATTTTTAGGTAATTCTATGTTTTCCATATTATGTGCTGCTTATACAATGTGAGACAATTTCTGTGCATCTGTGACTATATTTTGTTATAGTTACAAGTAAAGTTGTATTGTCTATTAGAAATGCAGTGTTCTGTTTTTTTTTTGTTTGTTGACCTGCATGCCCTACAGACCCTCATGTGGGCTATCACATACTTTTGCAGCATAAGGTACATTTGTGCTTACTAATGCTTGCTACGATAGGCTTAGGAACTGTTATCCAGCATAATTATTTTGTTATTTTGTGGTGTCTGTACACCACCTGCAGCTTTTAGCCATAATGCAATGATTAACACATTTTATGAATTACAGGATTGTTACCCAAAAGTAGCCTTAGTCAATATAATTCTTATCAGTGTGTACGTACAAAAACCTAACTCTTTTGGGTGCAAACTGCCCACCGGTATCCGCTAATAGAACTGCTGTATTTCACTTTGCTGCCTTTTCAGAAGAGTCCATTATCTTGTAACATAATTTCTTATTTCCAAGAATAAGAACTCATGTAAGACAGTTTTTCACTGAATCTGTATGATGACATTGCAGTGTTCACAGGTTCCAAACTCCAAGCAGGTACGTTGTCTTTTTACATGTCTTTGGGAATAAACTTCATTCTGTGCTATCTGGGCTTCTGTGTCGTGTTTTGTCAACGGGTTTAGAATCCTACCAGCCAGCAAAGTGGCGACCGTGGCAGGACCTGTTCAGACAGAACTAAATCAGTACTCTGAAAGGTACACAGATGAATGAGACTAGGAATCACAAAGGGGTCCAAACCTATGCCCTCTCATTCAATTTGTGGAATTGGTTTGCCTGATTCTCCTTACCCAAACATGTAACTATCTAGCTGTTGAGATCAAGGTGAACCGGTACACCTCAGTCTCTCAGTTAGTGCAGAAAAAGGGAACCCTTCAACAATGGCCATTAGTACTGAGGTCAAATTAGATGTATTAAATTTTCTGATCTCCCATGGAGGTTGAAGTGATTGTGCACTGGACTTAAAATTGCAGGCTGATTCTGTACTGTATGTCAGCAAACTACACAGAAACAAAGTCTGCAGCAAAGAAACATGACCAAAAAGGTGTTATGGTTGCCACCCTGCATGCTTTAGTCCAAGCTTTGGAATCAGAGGTCCTGGCTCTGAAAATGGAGCTGGGCACCAAATCACGAGAAGCGGGCGAGCAACAGAGGGATTTGGAATAAGAAATTGAAAAGCTTAGGAATGAGACTCAGAGTGATCTTGAGAATGTGGTACAGGAAAAAGATAGGAAAATTGCTAAGCTGAAGGGAGACAATGAGAGGTTGCAGCAGGAAAAGAGGCATGTGTCACAGTTGAATGACTTGCTTATGAGTATGAATGATTAATTGAGAAGTGAGTATTTTATTTTATTTATTTTGAAAGTTGGATTTACAACCTTTGAGTCAGGGACTCATTTACAAAGGCACCCTCATCGCAGGGAGGATAGACATGGTTACAGTGTGAAATACAACAGTGGTAACATACAGGTGCAATACAGATAACAAAAAGAACACAATATAACAGTGGTTTATGGGATAAAGTTACATGCAGTAAATAGCAATCATGTATATAAAAAAAAGAAAGGAGGGGAGCAATCCAACAGACATTGTCAAGGCTATGGGCAAGAAATGGGGAGGGACCCCAACATTAGGTAGATTAAGGGCAACTACAGCTTCAGGTGCCAAAGAGGTGGTTACGGAGAGTGACCTTAAAGGGACCAATTTTGGTAGGCTTAGTGACAGAGAGTGGGAGGGAGTTGAACCATGTGGGGCACGGTAGTGGAAGGACCTTTGGGCTAGGGAGGTCTTGGTAAGGGGCACCAGAAAGGTGGTCTTAACTGAGCTGTAGGTGGCAATGGATGGGGATGCAAGCTTCAGGGACACGGTGACTCCTGGGGGGAGAGTCCTAGCAGGGATTTTTTGGCAAGTAAGCAGGTTTGGTAGGGCAGGTGCTCTTCCAAGGTGAGCGGGTTGGTGGTGGAATAGAGCAGGCAAGTATGGGTGTGGAGGGGTGCACCAGTCAGGAGCCTGCAGGCCTTGTTTCTGGTGAGGGCAGTATTGTCGGCCGCTTCATAGATACCTGTAGGTAGGCCGTAGTCCACTAGGGACAGGATGGAGGAGTTGATGGCCAGTCAGAGAGCAGTTTGAGGGAGGCAATCTCTGTGGCAATAGAGAGGGCCAATCCGAGATTTTATGGCTGAGGACAGGGTATTGATGTGGGTGTGGAATGTAAGAGTTGAGTCGAAGGTGATGCCCAGGTACTTGTAGATGATACTTGCTCAAGAGGGTGAGCATTTCTGGGGAGAATGCAGAGGGGGGTATTTTTGGCCTTTTTCTGGTGATGCGAAAAAAGCATAGATTTTTTTTTTTAAGGTTAATGACTAGCCGGTGGTCAAGGAACCACTTTATGGCTTGGTTGAATGTGTGCTGCAGGGATTCCTGTAGAGATGCAGGGTCAGGGTGGGAGGCAAGGAGAACCACATCATCGGCATAGAGTACCATATTGCCCGAGCAGGAGCTGGGGAGGGTATTGAAAAATAGGCTGAACAGAACGGGGCCCAGGATGGAACCCTGGGGGACCCCTGAGTGAATGGGCAGGGTACTGGACAGGGTGCCATTTACTTTCATGCATTGTGATCTGGCAGAGAGGTAACTAGTGAACCAAGCCAGTGGGCCGGGGAGAAGTCAAGTTGGTGGAGGGAGTCAAGTAGGAGGGGGGTGACAGACAGTGTCAAAGGCCTTGGAGAGGTCAATGAACACTGCACCTGCAACATGACCAGAGTCGGGAGCAGAGTGGAGGTGCTGGGAGAACTCCAGGAGGGCTGTAGTGGTGCTGTGTCCAGGGCAGAATCCATGTTGTTCTGGACACAGCAGGTTGTAGTTAACCAGATACTTGGAGAGCTGAAAGGCCACTATTTTCTCTAGTGCTTTGGAGAGAGGGGGGAGAATGTAGATGGGCCTGAAATTGTTAGGGGAGGTTCTCTCTCCACTCTTATGGATAGGGGTGATTTCTACAATTTTCCAGGCACTGGAAGATTGACCAAGACATAGTGACTGGTTCAAAAGGTTGGTGAGAGGGGCTAGTACAGTATCTAGGACTAATCGGAGAATCCTGGAGTCCAAGGGATCACAGCTGTGGTTGTTGCTAGCTAAGGCTTTTTGCAGATGAGGCCTGGCTTCAAGGGGTGATATGGCATGCAGGTAGAAAGGGGAGTGATCTGAGGTGGCGGGGTGGAGGCAGGGATAGGGTCGAAAAAGTAGTTGGGGAGAACAGAGCTGAGATCTGAGAAAGTCATATTGAGGCACTCAGCTATGCAGGGAGGATCAGTAGTGACGGTACCATCTATGGAGAGTAGTGATGGTGGGGGGAGCTGGTCTTTCCATTGACCTCTTTCGTATTGTCCCAGAAGGCATGGGATGAGCCCCAAGTGGATTCAAGGGTGGCTTGATAATATCTGGCCTTAGCCTGCCTTATAGCCCAGGTGCACTTTTTACTTGCTGCATTATAGGCTTGTCTGTCAGCCAGTTTACCTGTCTCGACAGCAATATGCCAGTATCCCTGCAACACACATTCAACCGAGCTGAAAAGTGGTTCTTTGACCACCAGCTAGTCATTAACCTTAAAAAAAAACAAATCTATGCTTTTTTTGCATCACCAGAATAAGGCCAAAAATGCCCCCTCTGCATTCTCCCCAGTAATGCTCACCCTCTCGAGCAAGTATCATCCTACAAGTACCTGGGCATCACCTTCGACTCGGCTCTTACATTCCACACCCACATCAATACTCTGTCCTCAGCCATAAAATCTCAGATTGGCCCTCTCTATTGCCACAGAGATTGCCTCCCTCAAACTGCTCTCTGACTGGCCATCAACTCCTCCATCCTGTCCCTAGTGGACTACGGCCTACCTATCTATGAAGTGGCCGACAATACTGCCCTCACCAGAAATAAGGCCTGCAGGCTCCTGACCAGTGCATCCCTCCACACCCATACTTGCCTGCTCTATTCCGCCGCCAACCTGCTCACCTTGGAGGAGCACCTGCCCTACCAAACCTGCTTACTTGCCAAAAAATCCCTGCTAGGACTCTCCCCCCAGGGGTCACCATGTCCCTGAAGCTTGCATCCCTATCCATTGTCACCTGTAGCTCAGTTAAGGCTACCTTTCTGGTGCCCCTTACCAAGACCTCCCTAGGCCAAAGGTCCTTCCACTACCGTGCCCCCACATGGTTCAACTCCCTCCCACTCTCTGTCACTAAGTCTACCAAAATTGGTCCTTTTAAAGTCACTCTCCATAACCACCTCTTTGGCGCCTGAAGCTGTAGTTGCCCTTAATCAACCTAATGTTGGGGTCCCTCCACGTTTCTTGTCCATAGCCTTGACAATGTCTGTTGGATTGCTCCCCTCCTTTCTTTTTTTTATACGATTGCTATTTGTTTCTTTGTTTCAGTGTTTGGGCAAGGGATGGGGAGATCCATGTGGCATTGTGTTTCTTAGTACAGATTCTGGCCAGGGGGAAAAAAGGTCACAGGCCTTGCTGAAGGCACTGGAGAAACAGGCTAGGGCAGAGTCAATATCCATTGTGAGTAGGATTGAGGACCAGCCAAGCTGGGCTTGGTGTATTTTTAGCTTTCTGAGATCCCCATGGTGAAAGCACCAATGCGAGGTGACCTGGGACACTGGTTTTGGTGTGGGGGATGACCAGTGGCAGAGGACAGGAGAGTGGTCACTAAGAGAGTCTGGTAGTACATTAATATCCCTGATTTTATGGGGCAGTTTGACAGAATTACATCTAGGAGGGTGCTGGAGCTGCCTGACCAGTTAAATTTAGTGGGTGAGGTTACTAGTTGGGTCATATCTAGGACAGCGAAGGAGTCCCTGATATGGGGGCAGTGGTACTCAGCCAATTGACATTACAGTCACCTAGGATGAGCTGCTCTGCCTTGTGTGGAAGTGTGGTGAGGTAATCATTGAGGGAGTGGACAGCTGGCCCCTGGTCCCTCAGGAGTCTGTAAGAGACTGCGAGAAAAAGAGGGCCCCTGGCTGGGTCAGGGCTAACCTTGAATGTGAGGGCTTGAGCACTAAAACCAAGCATGGGGGCAGAAAGAGCATGGCCTAAAAGTGTGTCACACATAAAGACTGCACACCCGCTGCCACGTTTGCCTATACAGTCTTCCCTGAACAGAGTGTAGCCTGGGAGGGAGATAACCGAGTCAGGAGTTGTTCTTGAGAGCCAGGTCTCGACTAGTGCTATAACATCAGGACAGTGTTGTACAGCCCAGCACTGGAGAGTGGCGGATTTTTTAGGAGGCTGCAAATATTCATGGATGCAATGGTGAGGCCAGTACTAGAGTCGGGTGTGGAGTGGCTAGTTGACAACAGCCCAGGGTTGGGGTGTATGTTCCCAGAGAGCAGAAGGAGTAGAGCAATTAATCTGATGAGTGGTCCGTGGCGACCAGGACCCTTAGCCAGGTACCGATGTGAGGTCCTACTATTGGGGGTACAAGGGATGGGTAGGGTGCAGAGGGTAGGTATGGAAAGGAAGGGGTGGGCCCAGGGTGTCCCAGGGGAAGGGGTACTGGTTGGAGGTGGGTGCCTTGGAAAAATAGGGGTGTCCAGGGTGGGGGGGTTGGTTGCTGTGGGGTGGTAGAGGGGGTGGGGCTCAGGGTGGAGGGTAGAGGGGCAGGATGGGATGTAGGCAGAGCAAGAAAGGTAACCATGAACAGGCTGAGTGTGATAGCTGTGGTGCCCATTGCTATTTCTATTGGGGGGTAAGGGGAATAACTGACCTTCAGTGAGTGTGACTGCCGCTGTGAAGTAGTTTTTTTTTCTTCTTCTTCAGAGTACAATATGCTAAAAGTGAGAACAAGGCAGGGGATAATGGTGATTAGAACAGGAGAAGGCAGAGGCAAGGTTGGAAGATTAATAGGAAAAATATGATGCCTCTAGTGGCAGATCAGTATAAACTGCAAATGGGAAAATGGGCACTTAAAAAAAAAAAAAAAATGGGTTGTAGTTCCCTAGACTAACAATTCAAATTCAGCAGTGGGCACAAAGACACATCACAGATTTAGTTGCAGAGGTTAGGAAAAAAAAATTTAGGCAGCAGACAGATGAGCTCCAGGGGACTGTGCCAAGCAGTTGAAATCTCCAGTAGCTGAAGCCAGTCAGGGAGAGATGGAGTGCTAAATCTGCCTATAATTTCAGGCACCATCCACCAACTGGATTCATGGCTAGCAAGCTGGACTGGAGCTGCTTTCCTGAAGCAGACCTGGAATCTTGCTCTTGAGGGCAGGATGGGGTGCACCCTGTGGCTGGCTGTGCTCAGCACCAGACCACTAGTGCAGAAGATGGAATCCCCCTCATGGAATCCTGGAATCTTGCTTTTGAGGGCAGGCTGGGGTACACCCTGCAGCTGGCTGCGCTCAGCACCAGACCGCTAGTGCAGAAGATGGAATCCCCCTCAGGGAATCCTGAAGAGAGTTGGAGGAGGAGTATGAGAGATGTCAGAATGTACTGGAAAAGGAGCTTAGGGTAACTCGCTAAGTGAGCACCATAGACAGAGTTTTGCAGGATCATGTAGGTAAGAGACATTTTCAAGGTAGAGCAGATCATTTGAGGTGTAGAATTAAGATGATGAAGTTGCATCAACAGTTGACAATACTATGCAAAAGCAATGCTGTTTCCTACGCCTATCGCATTATCATCAGAGGATGACAATGATGAGGAAGGCATCCAAGATGATGGTCCTTGGAATTCAGGAGGATTGAGACCTCACCCACTGGAGCCACCTTGAATAAAAATGATGAGGATGAGGATGAGGTGGAGAGCCTGATACAGAAGGCAATCTCAAAAATGGGGATCTCCGTGCTAAGGCCTAAGCACTGAAACAAGCATTCAGTGTCACATTGATGAGAAGTGGAGAAACAGACCCTTCTTCAGGGCATTTCCATTGCCACAGCTGAGGCAGTTGTCAAATCCATCACTGGGTAGGGATCCAAGCTGAATGCCCTGCAGTCCGTGCAAGCCATCAAGAACATTGCAGACAAGATAGGCCATATGGCCCCTGGGCAACAATCTTAGTTGTCACTTGGAAAAAGTGTAGAATCACTGTGAAATGCTCAGCCTTGCAGTTGAGCTCAGAGTACAGGTTTTGAAACAGACCATGAATTCTATGATGTGGGCCAAGTTGCTGGAAGGCATAGGTAGTGATGTAAAGGCCCCATTCAACAGTGTCATGGCTCACCTCTTGGGGAGCACAACCCCAATATGGTCGGCATAATGCTGGTGAACCAAGTGAAGCAGGGTGTCAAAGAAACTCCAGCCCAATATGAGAGCTGCTTATGGCTTGCGTATAGTGCAGACAAAGATCTGGTCCATGAACATCCAGACAGGGAATCAATTGGGTATAAGTGCCTATTTTTGGATAACCTCCAGCAGGCCCTCCATAAGAAAGTGGAGGTGGCTATATTCTCTAGACAAGAATGCTTCCGCATGATCATGGAGAAAATGAAGTGCTTGTACCAGGTCCATGTGAGAGACCAGGGCTCAGGCTCTAAGCCTAAGTTTGCCGCAGTGCAAAGCAGCACTGATTCATCCACCCAGTATGTGGTGGAACGGAAATCAAAAGACCCCCAACATGACAAACCCTCATTTAATAACCGAGGAGGGTATAGCAAAAACAAACAAAAGTATTAACAGAAGTTGAATCAGCAAAATGCGATGTGAAGGGCAATAATGGGGCATAAACAATGGTCTGGCCTTTCGTATTAAGATTTGGCTGAGAAGAATGCATGACTTTGCAAGTTCCAAGCCAAAGTCCAATCATTCACAGCCCAATATCCAGCCAAAGTCGTAGTGGCCATTCCATTTGCTTTACCATTGGAGGAAGAACCCGATGGGGTGGGCAATTAAAGTTCATCAGTACTTTAGAAGTGATACACCGTTTTGACCTCATGGTCTTATATCATCACCAGAGTATTTTAGGAGTAGATTTTCTCTCTCGATATGGGTGCTTGCTGGACCTAGTCAACAGGCCACTACTCCAGGTACCCAGCCTATGCCATCTGGTCCTCATCTCTGACTCACATGTCATTGCAGCGATGAAGGCCAATGACATAGAGAATGATATTATCCTCATGTTCCAGCAACATGACCTATTCCCATGACTAAGGCCTATTTTGGAGAGACAGTGGGATGCCTTTGCCAAGAACAAACAAGACTGTGGGAGAGTGAACACCCTCATACAAGTTACTGGTGTAGATCCACCATGCCAAAGGTAGTACCCTTTTCCAACAGAGGCAATCCCCTCTTTGAGGGCCACAGTAGAGTCCCTTCTGAAACAAGGGGTCACCAGACCCTGTGTGTCCACAGTCAGTTCCTCTATTTGGCCCGTAAAGAAGTTCAATAATAATTGGAGACTGACCATTGATTACAGAAAGCTCCACCAGATCGCCACTAGTTGTACATACACCATGGCCTAAGCCCCGGATGTGCTCAAACTACTGAAACCACAACACACGTGGTTCAGCACCTTGGACATCACCAGTGGTTTTTGGCCATTACCATTGGACCCTGACAGTCAGTAGAAGTTTGTCTTCACCTTGAAGGGTGTCAGTACACATGGAACTGCCTTCCCCAGGGTTTTCACAACAGCCTCTCCCCTTTTCACATTCACATGAGGAATGCCATACAAGGCTTCTCTTCCCCAGACTGCCTCTTGTAGCATGTGAATGACCTTCTCTTGGCTACAGCAGGCCTAGAGAAACATTTGTGGTTCCTATAGGAGCTCTTGACACTTACACAGAAGGCAGACCTCAAGTGAAAACCTGTTGAGGTACAACTGTGCCTCCCTGAAGTTTCCTTTTTGGGCTTGTGCATCACTGTTGAAGTCAGAAATCCCACCTTTGACAAAGGCCAGGGCATCAAGGACTTACCACTACCCGCCAGTATCTTCACCCTGAGAAGGGTTCCTTGACATGGTAAATTAGTCAAGAGACTTCATCTGTGACTTTATACAGAACTCTGTATGAGCCACTGAAAAAGGATGTCCCCTGGCAATGGGGACCAGAACATACAGCTGCTGTTACTTCCCTGAAAAAGGCTGTTGCCTCAGTTCAAGCTTTGGTCGATCACAACCCAGAATTGGCATTCTATTTTGAAACAGCCACCTCTGATACTGCTATGTCAGCAGTACTTGCATAAAAGGCGAATGACACCCTCAAGCCCATTGCCTATGCTTCTTAAATGCTTTTCTCTGTGGAATCAAAGTACTCTTTCTGTGAGAAGAACCTCCTAGCCACCTTCTGGGCTGTCAAGCACTTCACTTACATCTCTGGTCTCCTACCAATTGTACTGCACACAAACCACACACCCACCACTTTTCTGTTGACAGACCACATCAAAGATGGTAATGTGTCAAATACATTATCAAGCTTAGGGCTGCTCGTGCAGGAACCAACTTCCCCCTGACATATCAAAGTTACATGTACAGAAATAGTTACGGAACTCACTTCACTTTGATGCTCCCAAATAAAATTAATGTCCAAGCAGAATTGCTTTCAAAATTACAAAATAGTTTATTCCACCATTCTCAAGGAGGAGAAAAACACATGACTAATGTTTCACTGCTTGATGAGGCTTTGTCAAATGATTGCCCCCTACAGACTACTACATTTTATAGCAATAAAACACTACCATGTGACATATATAACCAATCAAGTAAAGTGTTATGTTTTCATATTAAAAGAGTTGTATATACCCTTTTAGGTGCTGATATCTAAAGGGTTATACAGAAACAGTTCTATGCACTCTCACATTTGAATACATGTTACCACAAACCCATAATCAGTTCACTATTACAAGCATAAAAGGAATACTATCTTTTCCATTAGAGGCTATAGGAATATGTGGAATGCATCATATAGTGTATAGTGGAATGCTGTTATGCATGAAATCCCATGCCTGGAATATGCTTATTCTGCTGCAGTAGTGATGTCATTATGTTGGTCTGCTGCAGTAGTGATGTCACTACTGCAGCAGAACCACTTGGAATGCTGGCACATTGTTGCTTTCCTCTATTTAAGTCTGTGGTGACAGTATTCTAGAACCTCTAGAGACTTCACAAGTCAATTTCATTATGAAAAAGAGAAAAGAAAAACACAATGCACACATTTCACATAATACTACTATACACTATAAAAAATACAGGATGAGAAACTTTTTGCACAACCTGTCTGTTCTGTCACCTCGGGGTTCTGATTCCCATGGACCTCTTGAGCTTCACTCTCGAGGTCAGAGGGGATCAGAACCCCTCTGTGACAGAACACACTAGTTGTGCATAGTTGCCCATCCAGTATTCTAGATATTTTACATAAACTTTTCATCACAATAATTCATGCCACTGCAAGACCACACAATAATGTTAGATTCCAAGATGAAAAAGAGAGAGAAGAGGGTTGGGGGAGGGGGAAGGGGGAATATAGAAAAAAACAGGGAGTGTAACAATCCAGTTTGTTTCAACATTTCATTTCAGCATAACATCAAAGTATAATATCAACAATCAAAATTCTGGCAATAGCAGATAAGTCCTTAGCCAGATAGTGTCCAAAACTGCATGCTCCTTAGCAAAAGGAATGTACAATCAGATTGTAGAAGTTAACCTGTGGAAAAGAATATATTAATTTGAGTAAAGATTGGGATTATATCACATAACATGTCCATTCAAAATTATAAAACCTCAGTATAGACCTTACTGTATTCCCTGCACATTAGGACATGAAGAGAACAGAATAATGACTCACTGGATCCGTTTCAGGCTACTAAATTCTTTTAGCCCTCTTTAAGAAGAGGTGCCAATTTAATTTGTTTATTTAAGCCCTTGGGCCCTAAATATGAGCCTAATCTGAAGATGCAGTGTGCCTCCCTCCTGCTTAAAGCCAAATCCCTATCCCCCCTCTTGGGACAATGCTGGTTTGTTCAATCAGTCAATCAATCAATCAAGTCTTTATTTAACCAGGCGTTCATCATTGAGCAGAAGCTCATTTGCAAGATGGACCTGGTGGAGCAAGAACAATTGTATATACAGGTCAACACAGGTATTTACAAGGCAATACAGATAATACTCTTTACAGAGAGGAAGAAAAATAAGTTCATATGTACATAGAATTATACAGATATTGTACAGATTACACAGTATTTACATACATAGAAGTGTCTATAGGAAGATAAAGCAGGTTATCTAAGGTTGCAGGAGGAAGTAACGGAAGAAAAAAAAAAAATAAAAATATACACCAGGTAGAGGTGAAGGTAGGGGGAAGGGAGGGAGGTGGGGGGAGAAAGGCTAGGAGGGCACGGTGCACAGAGAGGAGTTGGTAAAACAGGATGTAGAGAAGGTGGATGGAGAAAAGGAGTATGTGTGAGCCTGAGAACATGTTCTTATTTGTTTTCAGCTGCTTGCATATGAACTGCAAGAACATAATCCAAGTTGCCATTCATAATGGCTCTCACATGTTCTCCAGTTCTCTCCTTCAGCTTCCTCTTAGTTCCCCCTACGTAATACAAACCACAATTACACTCTGCAAGGTAAATGACCCACTTCATATCACAATTGATAAACTGTGTAATTCCAATTTTCTCCACTTTATAACCACTTCTAACTGTTGTACACTGGTTCACAGAGGGACAATATTTACACTTTCTGCACTTTCTACAACCCTTTGGTAAAGGCGACAGCCATTCCTCTTGTTTTTGTTTCACCTGAACTGAACTTACCAGGATGTCTCTAAGATTTTCTGCATACCTATATGACATTCTTGGGGGCACAGCAACAGTACTACAAAGTCTGGCATCCGCACCCAAAATGTGTCAGTTATTATACACTACTTCCTTTACCTTCCATGATCTTACACTATGCGTTGTCACAAAATTAATACGATCGTGGACATTCTCATGTTGCTGTCCCCCCCAGATGGCTGATCCCTAGAGGACTTATTCAGTAAGGACTCTCTTGCAAACTCTTCACACAGGGTCCTGGCCTTACCTACAATATCCTTTGCATATCCCTTCTTCCTGAATCTTTCTGCCAGAATAGTGGATTCCCTTTGATAGGTCTCATTCAAGCTACACTTTCTTTTCACCCAGAGAAACTGACTCTTTGGAACATTTCTAACAATATGTCCAACTATTTGCCAGAAGTATGGTGTTCCTGTCCATGGGTTTTCTATATAAACCAGAGCTTAAGCCACCGTCAACATTCTTTTCTATTATAACATCAAGAAAGTGGATACATTCTAAGCTGAAATCCAAAGTAAAGTGAAGATGCGTGTTGCTCATGTGGCGGTATCTTATAAAATCATGCAATTCTTCTTCATCGCCGCTCCACACCAGAAACACATCCGGGGCGGACTGGCTGGGTCACAGGCCAGGGTGCTACCCAAGGAAGACAGGCCATGGCTACCTGAGCTGCCTGCCTACCCGAAATGCAGTTTTGGTCCTGTAATACTGACTGTAGTTGTAACTTTAGGGCAAGAAGCATAAGAAGACCACACGTATCTGTGTTTAGCATCACAGCTTGTTAAACCCTCCAGTAATTTAAAATAACAGATAACACATACATAGTAAGATTTTTTTAAACATTGTTTACATTCCATACCTCTTCACTGTCATAGGAACATACGAAGAAGCCAGCAGAAGGCAGGGTCCACAGCTTGAGCTAATGTCTCTGCCCTCTCTCCCCACTCCTCCCATCCTCCCTACCCATGATTCTTACATTCCCCCTATGCCTATCTCAGCCTCTCTTAAAGCTGCCCACTGTCTTCAATGAGATGACCTTTTCCAGCAGTGCATTCCAAGTGTCAACCACTCTCTCTGTGAAGAAGTGCTTCCTGACCTCCTTCCTGAACCTCCCACCCTCCAGCTTAAGACTGTGCCCCCTCATGATATGGCTGCCACTCAGCTTAAAGAGACTCTCCTTATCAACCTCATTTATCCCTTTCAAGTACCTGAAGCTCCCAATCATGTCCCCTCTCTCTCTCCTGTCTTCCAGGGAGTACATGTTCAGTGCCCTCAGCCTCTCCTCATATGCCTTGCTCTGCTGACCTGCTATCATCACTGTAGCCCTCCTCTGGACCTTCTCTAGCAGATTAATTTTTTTTTGAGGTGTGGGCACCAGTACTGAACTCCGTACTCTAGATGCGGCCTTACCAGTGACCTGTACAAGGGCAGTATAACCTCCTTTCTCCTACTACTGATCCCTCTAGATATGTATCCCAGCATTTTGTTTGCCTTTGCTGCTGCTTTCTTGCACTGCGTGGAGTGCTTCAGGTCACTAGTAATCATCGGTCCCAGGTCCTTCTACTGCTCTGATGCAGATACTCGGACTCCGCCCAGGTAATACTCTGTCCTGGGATTCTTGGCTCCAATATGCATAACTTTGCGTTTCTTGGCATTGAAGCCAAGCTGCCAGATTCTGGACCACCTACCCAGCTTTTCCAGATCTTCCTGTAGGTCCTGTATCCCTTCAGCTGTGTCCACTCTCCCACAGAGCTTGGTGTCATCTGCAAATAGGCATATTTTGCCTTTAATGCCATCCTCAGTGTCATTGATGAAGACATTGAACAACACTGACCCCAGCACGGAGCCCTGTGGGACCCCACTGGTTACCTGTCTTGTGCCAGATAACTCTCCCCCCCACCACCACCCTCTGGGTTCTGTTCTTCCACCAGTTTTCCACCCATCTGGCAATTTTTTCCACAACTCCAAGATCCACACACTTCCTGATCAACCTTTTGTGGGCCACAGAGTCAAAGGCCTTGCTGAAATCAAAATAGAGGATGTCTACCACTTGGCTGCTGTCTACTGTCTTAGTGACACAGTCAAAGAAGTCAATCAGATTTGTTTGACATGATCCCCCACCCCAAGAACCCATGCTGCCTCTCATCCTGGAGACCATGTTCCTCTAGATATTCCACCAACCTTTCCTTTAGTATGGTCTCCATGAGCTTGCCCACAATGGAGGTCAGACTTACTGGTCAATAATTCTCTGGATCATCCTTGGGGCCGCTTTTGTGAAGGGGCACTACATGTGCTGTTCTCTAGTCTTGTGGTACCATGCCTGACTCTAGTGAACTATTAAATAGGTTTGCCAGTGGCCCTGCCAGCTCCTCAGCCAGTTCCTTTAGTACCCTTGGATGTACTCCATCTGGGCCTGGTGATTTGTCCACTTTCAATGCCAGCAGACCCTCCCTCACTCTATCATCCTCTATCACTACATCTGCCCCTAATTTTGACACAGAACCTTCCTCATCTTTAGAGCAGTGTAGTCCCTTGTACTAGGGCTCGGGTGTATGAGTAATGAATATAAATTCCCAAATACTGCATATATTATGATGCCCAAGAATGAATCTCAATAAACAATATTTATTATTTGCATTTGGTCTGGTGTATTCAGGAATTATAAAGTCCCCCCCCCCTGCAGATGGCCAGGGCTAGTCCTTAACTACCTTCCCTCCCAAATCATAAGTTTTACCCACCCACTTACTCCTTCCCTGAATTTCCACACAAGGTAGAAAAGTGATAGCCCACTCCTGGCACATTGCCAGGAGCTGGGAGCATCTTTAATGACACCCCCCCAGCCTGAGTGCCGTAATCATCTCAAATTTGGAAAAATATTTTACTTCATTCTGTGCCCCAACATGAGCCCAGTCCTTGATTGGGGGGTGGACTACTGCCAAATATCCAGTCAGTCACCACTCCTGCTACATTACCCATCCTGCTTCACTTGGTAAGCAGCTGATCACTAGAGAAGCAGTATACAGTACATGGAGCCAGCATAAACAATTGTGAGAGGGACCTAAGACCTGGGGGTAGTGATATCAGATGACCTAAAGGTAAGCAAGCAATATGAGAAGGCAGTAAGCATGACTGGGGGGATACTGGGATGTATAGGGACAGGCATCACCAGTAGAAAACAGGAAAATGCTATCCCTCTGTACAGACAGTCAGTGAGACCCATATGGAGTACTGTGTGCAGTTCTGGAGACCCCATCTCCGCAAGGACATAGACAGGATGGAGGCAGTCCAGAGGAGAGCAACTAAAATGGTGCAGGGTCTGCAAGAGAAGCCATACAAGGAGAGACTAAAGGAGCTTAATATGTATGCCCTCGAGGAAAGGGGGGGGACATGATAGAAACTTTTAAATACCTCAAGGGAATCAACGAAGTCCAATAGGGTAGCATCTTTCAGAAAAAGAGATGTGCAAGAACAGAGGGGGGGATGGCTCAGGGGTAATGTGAGGAAGTATTTTATCACAGAGAGGGTGGCAGATGCATGGAATGGCCTTCCTGAGGAGGTCATGGGGTCAAAAACAGTGGGGGAATTCAAGAATGCATGGGACAGACATTAGGCAATTCTGGTGGGGGTAGGAAGAAGTAGCTGTTGTTTAGCTAGGATCTGCAGCTTATCCAATAGGTAGGGAAATGGGCAGACTAGGTGGGCCAAGCGGTCCTTATCTGCTGTCAAAGTCTATGTTTCTATGGGGGTAGGGTTGGGCAGTAGTATCAGTAGTGATGCTAGGCAGTCTTATTGGTCAGACTGCCTGGTGTCACTATTGATTCTGCTGCCTCTACCCCTCCCACATGATCATTCACACTGGACCCCCTCACACTACTGCATATTTTTCTCCTCCTTGACCCTGCTGGGTCATATGTTCATTTGCTGGCTGCACAATAAAACAAGACACTGCTTCAAAGACTAAAAGGTTGACCGTCTTGCTTTGATTTAGTGATGAGATGAGTACTGTGACTGTTTGTTTCTGGTTTAGTTTTTGTCACAGAGCACCCCTAGCCCACTCTGTGCAGCTCTGTTCCTTTCTTTCTGCTCACACTCTCTTTAGTTGTTTAGTGAGTGGAGCGGGCCGAGGAGCTTGGTGGGAGGAGGGAGGGGGTCCGACAAGATATCTTGCACCCTCAGTAAAGGATCTGGCTCAAGAGAGAGGCACAGAGTGTAGAAGTTCATTTTTCCAGTTTGAGGTAGTCAAGCACTTGGGATGAGGGGGTCATTTAAGATGTTAATGGCTCCTGTCAAGGAGCCAGGAGCTGGCTATCACTCTTCTACATTGTGTGGAACCTCAGGAAAAGAGTAGATGAGTGGAAAAAGCTTGGAATTGGGAGGGATAGTGGCCAGGGGAGTAGCCCTGGACACCAAGAGAGGAGTAAGTGTTTCTCCCCCTCTTCTCTATTCCAAATACTGAATAGCTGGGTCCCAAATAGAATTTTTGGTATATGCTATTTTAACACACTGTCCCCTATCTTCTACACTTGTAATTTTTTTGTCACTATTCCCAGTCACTGAAAAAGGGCTTTGAAGTATAACATTTTGCCAGAGTACAATTGATTTCTTCTTTAGGAAATGCATTAATAACTTCCAAATATGCAAACCTTTTTTAAGAAATGTATTTAACCTGCCCCTTCCCCCATTTCATGTAGCCTCCCCAAATATTGCAACCTTTGATAAATATATTTCACATTTGCCTGGTTGCCATTTGCACCCACTGGAAAGTAAATTCTGAGACTCATGCTGCAGTCTCCTTAATATTGGGTTCTACCATATTTGCAAACAATTCTGTGCTTTTATTTTTATTGTATTTTGCTTTCACAATTGTAGTAATTTTATCAATCCAACTGATTAATAATGAGGGGTGTGTGTGTGGGTAAATCCCCCTGAATAAGATACTTTGGCCTACTGGAATGGGGGTGTGGGGGCAAGGGGGCAAAGCCCCCCAAATGCTGGAACCTAATACCAAGTGGCTAGGCATGTACACTGCAGCACGAGTCTTGGACATTACTTCTAGGTGGGGGTTAACTGCAACCCCCTCTGTATGTCCCTGATTTGCAGGCCACACCAACATCATGTCAGCCAGTAATTATATGCTTATCAATACATTAAATAAAATCTGTTCGCAGGCTAGATGAAATAAAAATGAAAAACTGGAGTCTGAGATCATTTACCCACAAATGAATAATGTTTACATCTGCAATTTCCCAGTTCCCAAGCTTGTGTTTATACTAGACCACACTGCCCCCCAGTTTTGTAAATATTCAGTGCAGTGGCAGAAATGTGAGGGGGTAATATGTTATTTTTTTTATTATACAATTTATTCACCCTGGATAGCCCAGCTCTGGGCTGCAATATCTTATTTCCAGTGGTGTCCTGACTTGCCTCAGTTCCAGGCCAGCAATAGTTTTGTAAATATTTTATTTTGCTTCTTTATTTATTGAAATGTTTGACCAAGAGGGCACACTGAACAACAAGTTGCTCATCTCACGGTGCGACCTGGGGGGAGGGTTACATAGGGTTGTGAAGGATGATCAGTTACAGTAGTATGTGGGTAGTACAAGCCGGTTACCCCCCTAACAGTGACATTTCACCAGCGAGGTCCCCCACAGTGACTACAGCACCATGCTGCTGTGGGAAACCCGGTGACACCAGGTGCTGTCTGTCAGGGGTCCTGCACCCCTCCAATCAGCTCCAACTTGGAGTTGATAATCCTAAAGAGGAGGGTGCAGGAGGCACATCCCCCCGCGTGGGGGGTTCGGGGGCAAAGCCCCCCTAAGAAAACACAGTCAGCCTGTGGGAACTGGCAGCCGACTGCAGAATGCGGTCAACCTGCTGGTGTCACTGACGGGGCGTTAGAGAAAAATTTTGTTGAGCATCCATTGTGGATCAGTACAAACAATACAACATTGTAAGATTGTGCAACAGTTGGAACACAAGGTATTGTAGAATAAACAGTAGTGGAACATTGGATAAATTACAATACATGTCCAAAAACATACAAAAGAACATATAAACGTACAAAACAGTAATAATGCAATAGAACCATTTATAGTGCATGAGTGTATCTGGAGCAGGCTCGAGGTAGTACGCAAGTGCTGTTGGAGTAAAAAGGATGGGGTTAGGTTGTGCACACAGGTGACCCAGAAGGGCAGGTGGAGAAGAGAGGGGGAGAGGCAAGAACTGAATATGAGGAGAAGGGATAGCCATTTCCTGATTTCCCCCTTTAGGATGTTGAGAACCCTGCCAGGGGGGTCATGGTAGGAAGGCAGAAACTGGGGATAGGTATTAAGGTAGGTTAAAGCAGGAACAGCTGAGGGAAAGGTAATTGTGTAGGGCAGAGGTAAGGGAGTAGTTGGAGGAGGAGTGGCGTATTTCAGGTGGAGGAAATTCCAGATTTTAGGGAAGCAATCGGCAAAACCAATCTGACCGATGAGGGTGGAGCGGTGAGGGACCGTCAAGGTGTGGCGTAATTTGATCTGAGAGAGTGGGTGGGGGGAGGTGGAGTGGAGAGAGAGGATGAGAGCTAGGAGGGGAGCCCCCCCGAACCAGAATTTGGAGGTTAGTCTTGCACAGTGAGAGATGCGTCTGTGAGATAGTGGAAGGAAGGTTAGAGAGCGATAGAGTCCACAGTGGTGGGAGCGGGAAGGGGAGTTGATAGCAAAGTGGCAGAAGGAGTTAAAGAGAGTGTCCAACTAGGTCAGGGAAGATTTGGGAGCAGCATCATAGACTACGTCACAGTAGTCAAAGATGGGGAGTATCATCTTCTGGACAATTTCTCGCCTCACAGTCAACGGGATGCAACTTTGATTTCTGTACAAAGCACCAAGTTTGGGGCACAGTTTCTTCAGGATAGCATCGATATGCACAGAGAAGCTGAGGTGCTGGTCCAGCCAATCCCCCAGATATCTAAATGAGGCGGTGTCCTCCAAGATGGTCCCATCAAGGGTGTGGAAGGTGGGTAGGACCGGGAGCCTAAAGAGTCTCTGCCTGGTGCCAAAGGTCATTGAGACTGTCTTCTTGGTGGTTAGAAAAAGCTGGTGAGAAGCAAACCAGAGCTGAACTTGGTTGAAGTTATGCAGTCAGCTGCTTTGCACAGCAGCAGAGTTTATTCTGGAACTGTACAAAACAGTATTGTCAGCGTACATGTGGATAGAAGAGAATGAGCAGGCTGTGGAAAGATCATTAAGGAAAATGGAGAAGAGTAGGGGACCAAGCACTGAGCCTTGAGGGACACCAGTATTGATGGGGAGTGGAGGGGAGATGGAATCAAGAATTCTCACCGATTGAGTCCTGCCAATGAGGTAGGATTTAAACCAGTTGGTGGCTGACAGAGCAAGACCAGCTGAGGAGACTGAATCAAGAAGCAGGGGATGGGAAACAGTGTCAAAGCCTTGGCTAGGTCAACAAAGATGGCAGAGGTGATCAGGCCACCATCCATCCCTGAAAGGATGGAGTCAGTAAGACTGAGGAGGGAGGTGGTTGTTGAGTGGTTCTTCCAAAAACCAGATTGGAAGGGGGGTGAAGATGGAGGAATCAGAGAGGAAGGGTGATAGTTTAGAGAGAACTAAATGTTCTTGAAGTTTGACAAGGGTAAGAAGGAGGGAAATGGGGTGATAGTTGCCAGGTGTGGATGTGTCACCACCCTTGGGGAGAGGAAGGACTACAGCATGTTTCCAGGATAAGGGTACTTAGGCAGAAATAAAGGACAGGTTAAGGATTAGGGAGTTGGATAAGCAATTGCAGAAGCAGAAAGGTAGAGAAGTTTAGGATTGAGCTCATCTGGTAAGGAGCCTTTAGAGGGGTTGAGGGATAGGAAAGCATGAAGAGCTTCATCAGAGGAGACAGAAGAAAAGGAAAATGGGGGAGGGGTAGGCACTGGCTGAGGCGAAGGGCTGAAGTTAGTCAGTGGCAATGGGGAAAGAGAATTTAGAAGAGACGTGGCGCACGAGGTGTAGTAGGCATTAAATTCATTAGCCACGGAGCCAGGGTCGGAAACTAGGGAGTTATTTATTTTGAGAACTCGAGGGGGAGGGGGAGAGGGGGGAGAGAATAGGGCATGAACTACCCTCCAGAATTGAGATGGAGAGTTAATATTAGTCACAAATGAGGAGTTGAAATATTCGGACTTAGCCAGTCTAGTAGCTTTAGTACATGAATTGTGTAGCATTCTGTACTTGGCATAGTACTTTGGATGTTTAGTAGATATGTGTTTTCTCCAGGCCTGGTCATGCTCCCTGAAGCAGGTCAGTAGTTCGGGGGTGATCCAGGGGAGGTGAAGCCTACGGACTCTGATCTTTCTGAAAGGAGCAAAAGCATTCCAGGTGGCAATGAATTTATCCTTAAAATAGTCAAGTGCTTGGTCGACAGAAATGGCAGTGGAGAGTGGGGCCCAGTCGGTAGAAACGAGTGCAGAGCTGATTGGGGTAAGGTCTAAGGATTTAAAGGACCGGAGCTGTATGATTTTAGGGGGAGGTTTGGGACAATTAACCTTACATACAATGAAAATGGGGTTGTGGTCACTAAGGGCATTGAGGAGAAGACCAGATTTAATGACACGGTGTGGGTGGGTTGTGAGCGCCCAGTCAAACAGGGTGTAGTTTTGTGTTTTGGGATTTGAGCGTGTGGGCTCAAATATAAGTTGAGTGAGGTTTACAGCAGTGACACCATTGCGTAGCTTGTTTAACTTGGGAGACAACCAATTTAGATTCACATCACCCATTATGAAAAGTTCACCAGACTGCGAAAGGTAGGTGGTATTGGCTAAGAGTTCAGTCATGACCGAGGGTTGAATGCCTGAGCGGCAATAGATGCCAGCCACAAAGATTGGGATTGAGAAAGGAAAGGTAATGCGGGTGACAAGGGCTTCATAGGTAGCTGGGATGGAGTTAGATAGGGTGGTAGTAAACTGCAGTAAGGACAGGATATACATGGCCACTCCACCTCCGTGACCTGATCGATCTTGTCTGGAGATGGAATACCCAGGGATAGCAATGACACTGTCAGGGGTGCTTTTTTTGAGCCATGTCTCGGTAATAATTAGGATGTCAGGGCTGTGTGAAATCATAAGAGTTTGTAGGAAGCCAATTTTAGGTAGCAGGCTGCACATGTTCAGGTGGAGGTGCTTCAACCCATTGGGGAGGGTTGTAGTGGAAGTGGGGTTTGGAGACATGTTACTTGGGTAAGGAGCCAGGGTAGGAAAAGAAATAAGGCTAGGGTTGGGGTGGATGTTCACTGATGAAAGAAAGAGGAGGGCAATGATGAAATAGTGAAGTTTAGGACTTTTGTAATTGGAGTAGGAAATACATGAGGGAGGGGAAGAGGGAGTGAGGGGTGGAGAGAAGGAGTTAAGGAAATGAAGAAAGGCAAAGTGACTAGGAAGGGAAAACAGAGAGGCTGGAGGGTAGTAGGGAAAGTGGGGTCTGTTTAAAAGGGGAGCTGTGGGGGTGATTGACAGAATGAAGGAGGTATCTGGAAGGGAAGGTGGGAGAGAGAAGTGGCAATAGGTGTAGAGGGGGAGACTGGGATAAGGGTAAGAACCAGGAAGGGTGTGAGTAGGAGGGAGATGGAAACCATTCTGGGTAGGGTAGTACAGGCTTACAGATTCAGGTCACACCACTGAATGTTAGGACATTGATTATTTGCATTAAGTATGAATGACCCAGGACTAGAAGTGTTAGGGAAGAGCAGTGGGAAGAGGATTGCAACCTACATGTGTTGTTGCCCTCTAGTGGCTTTACAGTATAATTTGCAAATGAAAAAGCAGACACACACAAAAATAAAATGCAACAAATCACTGACAGGCCAGTGCAGGTTACACAAATGCTGCTCTGCACTGAACTGCTCACAAAAGTGTGCAAATGAGTGAACTGGCAAGCAAAATGATTTAAATAGGCAGGCACCATATGAACCTGTAGAAATAGAACACAGAAATTTGTGGGAATAGTTTTTTCTAGTTAATAGTTGGCTGATTGTTCATTATTTGGCATTGTCGGGTATGAATACCCAGTGAAATATTTAGTGTCACCTTGGGCAAGCAGCATTAATGGGCAGAAGGCAAAGCAGAGCCCCTCTGGAAATGAGATGTTCCATGTCAGCTGTTTTATCTGGAGTAAAGAAATGCTTCCAGAAAATAGCCCCCATTTCCACTACTGCACTGAATATGAAAACAGTAAACCAGGCACTGGAGGCAGTCTAGAGGCCTAAATATCACCCTGGGAACTGGGAAATGGCAGATGCAAACTCCGGTACAGCCAAATATTCACTCTGTAGCCATTGTAAGACATGTAACCTTCAGGGCTCTGGTTCACCCAGTTGGAGAACAAAAGAGAAGCATGATACCGCTGGTAATGAGACTAGCCTTGGGGAAGGAGGAGTCGCACAGGCTGCTGACTGTAAAAGAAAGCCCATGGTGGGGGCCTGCAATTTGTGTCCCAACTCCCCACCCCAAATCTGGTACAGGCTGTCCTGGCTCTCCTTCAACTCCCCCTGCCAGCCCAACCAAAAAAGTCACCAAATGACTCTGCTTGTTAAATACTTGAGGCCATCCGCCATTTTGCTGCATTTTCCCTGTACCTGTCTACGTCTCCTTCTGCATTTTATTTATCTTGTAAATCCCAGGGAGATGGTAGAAAACAACAGTGTTATGAATGAACCACTTCATTTCACAAACATAATAATTTCACTATTGTAACGCGTTATTAATTTCTTCATTTTAACTATTACACTTTCCTAAGTTCGGCTAATTCAAATTCTCATCATTTTATTGTATTTTATTGTATTAATCTGTTTTTATGCTGTTTTATCTGATATTTGTTTATTTGTTCAGCGCTTTGGTTATGAAAAGCTCTTTAAAAATAAAATTGATTTGATTTGATATCAACAACTATATAGCAAATACAAGCAAACAAACATTCTGCATTGACAAAAACATTTGTCTGCTGATGCTGCTAGTGTAACATGGTGGGGGTTCATGAAGGAGAAAGCACTGTACCACAGATGTCTTGTTTACCAGCACTACCAATGTCAGCTGAGGAGCTGGTAGAGGAAAAAGCATGAGAGGATCATATTGGCCACTGCAGCAGGGACAGAGTACATCTCACACACACATGAAAATCTCAACTTGGAATGGTAAAGGACATGCCACTTTATCGTTTACCACTACCAACACTACCTAGACGATGGGAGGGGGGGGGTCTTAATTGGAGATAGAAACTGGAACAGCTTGACTGAGTGGAAGAAAGCAATCACTATGCTAACCACTATGCCATTTTATCATTAGAAAGCTCTGTGACTGGAGGTCAAAACTGGAAGTAACAGTGGGAAAATAACTTTCCAGCAATGTGATTGCTGTAAAAACAAAACATACATTGTATTTTGCAGCAGTGTCATTGGCTGAAAATGGGGAGAGCAATGGCTTAATAACTGCATGCCAATGTGCAGTGTATAAAAAGAAAGCAGAGACTGCATTTTGCATCTCTGAGTGGTTGAGCCTTGAAAATCCATGACAGCCCTTAGACAGAGCTCCAGAGTGACAGAAAACTGTTAAGCACATTTTCTTTCATTTTCAGAACGATAATTATTGATTAATTGAAGAGCCTGATGAATTTTTATTGTACTTACTTGTGTGCTGAGTGCTGGAATATGGTGTGGTCACTTGTGCTGGCTGAACATTCCTGAAGTGGGTCCCTGGACTGGTTAGTCTTCTTCTCCTGCCCCTGGCAGGGCAATAATCCCCCTTGGCTCCACACAATCCACCAACGCATCCTCTCTGTTTTTTTTTTCTCCCTCCTCACTTCCTGGCAGACCCAGTTTTCCCACTATCAGTATTAGTTCAGCCAGGCTGTGACACCATCTGGAGTGTGAACCCCACCACCAAATGAGTCCCCGACACTACCAATACCCGACCCGGTTCCCATCATGAGCAGTGAGTGTGTGGTTGCACATGGCAGTGGCGCCACAGTCACAAACTGCCCTGGGCCCCAACTGTTGCATGACAGACCACTGACCAACCCACTTCCAGCCTTCTGCTATTGCTGCTGTTTCAAAATGGTGATTAGCGCCAAGTTCCAACAGCAGCAGGCAGCAGCATAACCTCATGGCGTTGCCCACTGATTGGTTGCTGCACTGTCATGGGGATCAGAAGGTGGGTCAAGAGGAGGAGGACTCTGCTGGTAGGGGCTCAAGTCAGCACAGTCGCATGCAGTGCAGCCAGCATATTAATCAGCTTGCAGAGTTGCAGTGGCGAACGGCAGGTGTTGAGTGCCAATGTAATGAGTGAGCTTGAGCAGACACAGTGCACCAGGCAGGTTAGAGGTTATACTGGTGCAGTTCAAGCTCAACTCGCAGAACCCCCCACCGAAGTCCCACCTCTGACTGGAGGCAGGCTTAGGCTAAAAAGGAAGGCAATTAAAAAAGAAGAAAGTTGTTTCTGAACACAGGCCAAATGCCTGATTTGCTATGAGAGACCAGGATGCAATTAGCATCCCCAGCACCCTGAGCCAGTCCGTCCCGGGAACCCTCATGTTACTATTCAATATTTCAATCAAAGAAGAAAAATCATTAAAAGAATGGACAGAAGCATTAGTGACACCTATTTACAACAAGCATTTGTCAATGCCAAATGTTGTCTTGCTGGCATTGGCATTGGTAGTGTAGGAGTTAGAGACGCATAATAGGAATGGTAATGAAGTACTGAATTGACGCCAACCCCATCCCCACCCTGCAGAGACTGACAGGCACTGGGGTGTGCCTTTGGGTCGTCAGCTATAACACTCGTGCCATTTTACCTTACCCTAACCTGTAGACACTGACAATTGTCCTGGTATGCTTTGGGGTCTCTGGGCATTATACTTACCCCGTTCCATAAGGAAATACGTCGAGGTGGATGCAGTGTAGGAGAATGGGGTGAACTTTGTGACGAACACTGCAAGACACACCACGATGCCTGTCACTGGCTGCAGGGTGGGGGTGGGGGTGGAATGGTGTGAGCATTACAGCCGATAATCCCAAGTCACACCCCTGACGCCTGTCAGTCTCTACAGGGTGGGGTGCTACAGTTGGAAACCCAAACACCATAGGCATGTGTTGGTATTTTCATTCCAAATTTTCAACATGGGCTTTTTGCAACCCCACCTCATGAACAATGGCACAATCAGTTTGTTAGCTGAAAGGTGGTTTTACACAGCGGCTATGCCATTTGGCGACACAGGGACGAAAACACATTTTGGGCAGGATGTGCAAAATGACAACTGTATTGTTCATGAGGAGGCGTAAACAAATGGCAAAGCTGAAAATCTGGAGTGAAAATATGAAAAATTGGTGGTCATGAGCATGCATGGAAACTGTGCAACATACTTCCGTAGCGCAATTATTTTGGGGAGTTTTTTAGCCACATTTTCAACATAGGTATTTTGGGACCTTCCCTCATGAACAGTGGCACTGTGATTTTGTTAATCTGTCCCAAAAGTTGATTTCCCACAGCGACCACGCCATTGTGCACCACAGCTGTGGAAACACATTTTGGGCAGGCTGTGAAAAATGACAGCTGTACTGTAGATAAGGAGGTGTGAAAAAATGTCAGTGTTGAAAATCTGGCATGAAAATATTGCAAATTTGTGGTTACAAGGGTGCTTGAAAACTGCGCAACCCATGCTTGTTGCACAGTCATTTTATGGACTTTCAGCACCAAATTTTCAACATAGGCATTTTAGGACCTCTGCTCATGAACAGTGTCACCGTTATTTTCTCAAACTGTCCTGAAAACTGATTTCGCACAGTGACTGCGTTATTCTGCTCCAGACATGCGAAAAAACATTTCGGCCAGGATATGTAAAATGACAGCTGTACTGTTTATCAGGAGGTATGGAAAAATGCCAATTTTGAAAATCTGGAGTGAAAATATTATAAATTCATGGAGTTATGAGCGTGCATGGAAACAGCGAAACGCACGCTCATAAAACAGCCATTTTGGGGAATTTTTTCACCAAATATGCAACACAGGCTTTTTGAGAGCCCCCCTCATGAACAGTGGCACTGTTGTTTCATTACTCAGTTCCGAAAGGTGATTCTGCACAGTGACCATGAAATCACCTTTCGTGACTGAATAACGCCATGACAGTGACTGAATTCATGAGGAGGGATCCCAATAACCCCATGTTGAATGTTTGGTGCAAAACTTCCAAAAAAGACTGGCATTTCTTCAGTTCACAGTCGGCTTTGAAGAGTGCAGATGTGTTCCCGGTCCACCGAAGATCGTCGCGCCGGACTCCAGAGGTAAGTATGGGGTAAGGGGTGTGTGTGGGGAGGCAGGGTGCACAGAGGGTGGGCGCGGGTTGTGGGAGGGGGCAGGGAGACTGCAAGGGACCATTTTCTTCTTTCACAGGGTTAAAAAGAAAAAGAAAACACTCAGACGGTTTTATCTTTCAGGGATTTGGCACACTGAGGTGGTCCTGCATGCCACTTAGTGTTTTTTGGGGATGCTGAATAGTCGGGGATTGAGCAACCTGTAGGCACACAATGAAAACAAGGGGGGGGAAAGAGCCAAGGGGGATTGGGCACCCCACTTGGCACATAACAAATGGGAGGGTGCATTATGCCAACGGAGAGTGAGCTCCTCTGTCGGCACATACATTGGGGCAGGGCATGCCGAAAGGTGGATTGGGCACCCCCGAAGCTGGTATTATGGCAGACAGTGTACCGCCATGCTAAATTTTTTTTGTCGCCAGGGAAAGCACGTTGGGAGGTCCGCTGCGTCTGACGAGCTTTGCTCGCATTGCAGGGGACCTTTCCTTAGATGTGCTCACCACATTATGTATGCATGGTGTGGCACTGGCTTGCAGGCTTGTTGGGGAATGAGGGACACACCTACTGATTTGTGCCCTGCATTCGCCCAACAGTGACCATGCCTCCAAATCTGCTACTACTGCAATATGTTGGCTGCGAATGCACGAGCCAACATAAAAAGGGCAACAGGCAGATGCAGGTAATTATAGACCTATTAGCCTCACCTCGGTAGTTGGTGAAATAATGGAAAGACTGCTTCAACAACATGTAGTCAATCATATACATAATATGGGATTTGTAGATACTAAACAACATGGCTTCATTCCAGGAAGATCTTGTTTTTCCAATTTAATCCAGTTTGAACCAGTTAGTGCAGCCATAGACAAAAGTATCCCAGTGGACATTATATTTTTGGACTTCTCCAAAGCTTTTAAAAAAGTATCACACCTAATATTATTAGAACAACTCACCAAAATTAAACTCCATCCAAATATCAGCTGGACAGAATCATGGTTAAATCACAGGACACAAAGAGTTTTAAAAACTCATTGGGTCCAGCAGACACCATATGGCATCGAAACCATCCATTACAGAACCTGACCCAAAATGGCCACCAGGACTCAATGAGTTAATGGGCAGAGGACACTAAAATGAAGTTAATGATTTCAAGTATAAAGTCATGCATCAAGGTAAAAATAATTTCTTTCAATACAAATTAAATAATACTACTTTGCAAAATACTACAGAAAAAAAAGATTTAGGAGTTCTTATTATCAAGGACCTCTCCTTTAACAGAAATGCGATCGAAACTGTCAAAAAGTGTCAGACAATTATAGGCTGTATACTAAATAACATTAAGAGCAGAGAGAGTGATGTCATTATTCCCATGTCTACTTGTCTGGTTTGGCCTCATCTGAAATACTGTGCCCAGTTTTGTGCACCACAGACTATAAGATCTGAAAAACTGATTGATAAAGTTCAAAGAAGGATAACAAGAAAAATATATAATATACAACACCTGGGTCCAGGTATTCAGACTGCGCAGGACAGTGGTGCAAGCCTGGGCGCAGCACAACTGGGCTGTGCCAGGACCAGGACCAGGACTAGGGCGATATTCAATGGTGATGCACCATGGTGCAGCACTGTTGAATATGGCAAGGTCGGTGCCCATACTGCGCATGGCATAGTGGCGCTGTGCCAGCGCAACCCACAGAGAGGGAGCACGGGGATGCACCAGCGCAAGTGCAGTTGTGCTAGGTGCATCACCCATGATATTCAGCCAGGGGCATGGAAATGAGGCCATAATATATGCAAGGCACAAATGGGGCCGTTTGCATGTCATTATGTCCCCATTTGCATGCGTTGCGCAGGGTGTCCCGGTGAACTGCGCCTGGTGCCCTGTCTAGCTACTGTCATCAGGGGATGGGTCCCTGGTGGGCTATTGTAATCCCCTCCCCTCCAGTACGCCCAATCACGGGCTTCTGTAATATTAAAATTAACCTGATGGTCTAGTGGTTCCCTCCCTGTATGCCTGATCATGGGTTGTTGTAACATTAAAATTAATCTGATGGTCTTGTGGTTTCCTCCCCATATGCCCGATCGCAGGCTATTGTAAGATTAATGTAACTCCCAGGTGGCGCTATCCCAAGGGCTACTTCCCCTGCCTGCTTGACTACTGACAGGTTGAGGGGCCTAGGTTCTATGACGGGTGCCTCTACCCAGAGGTCAGGGTTTGTAATGGTTGGTCTAGTTTGGTCACAGCCCTCTGGGACACTGAGACCCCCTTCTAATCCCTCTTATGGCCCACACGATGCACAGGAGTTACAGTACCAATACCCCACATGTACACACTGTTCAAGCATAAGGTACCACTTACCCTCGAGACTGATTCGCAGGCTCGTCTCTGAGGACCCCCTGAAAAATAAGGTTAAGCAGTATACACAAACCAATACAGTCCTTGGTAGGAAGTTACTGACACTTCAGACAGTTTAAAATTTAACAACAACAAACCTGATTTATTTAGGGAACAGTAACACAGGAGCAGGAAATCAGGTTAATTAGTGGCATTAAATCACAGTACTGTGCACACATACAGGGTCTGAAAAGTCACACTCTGGGTACTTAGGTTGGGGGGGCTAGCCAGGTCCGTCGCCAGGGGTTGGCCGGCAGGTGCAGATGGATAGGGCCCTGTAGAAGAAAATATATGCGCAACACCCAATTGTAATCTGGAGCCTGATGGCTCAGTCCATGAAGCAAAGAAACAACAAGAATTAGATGACACACTTGTGATTGAAAACAGGCTGCAGGGGAATATCCTGATTTGCACTCACAATACCCAAGCTGAGAACCGGATGGTGGATGTTCTTCTGGATTGTCAGAAACAGCAGGGCATGGAGACAAGGTCCTTGTGACTGGACCCCACTGCAGTTTATAGCAAACGGATTTAGTTTGAGACAAGCTGGGGTTTGCTTCCAGCTTCAACACACAGCTCACAGCAAAGGGGATTGGAAATAGCGATTCCCCACAAGCACTATGCACATTCATATGTGAAAGGAAAGTACTATACCAGGCAGGCTGCTCCTCGATCCTGATCGCAATTACTGCAAGATATCCAGAAGCACACACAGCAGTTTCAGTTCCTGACAGACCGAGCGCGATTCAACAATTTCTCCAGTCTTCTACAGGGTGAGCCTGGTTTCTACTCTTCAGATCTCCTTCTTTCTCCTCACAAGTCAGAATCAATCTGAACTGGCGCTTACAATGGCTGCAGGCCAAACCACAAGGCTTCACACATGCTTCCCGCACAAAATTATACACCGCAGAAGCACAGAGCTCCTTCTCTCTTCACAGTCACAACTGATCTGATCTTTCCAGTCACAGAGAAGGGCATTTCCTTTAGCTCCGCACCATTCTGTTGGCTGGTTCAGCTGCCACTCACCATAAGACTCCCTCTGTTGGTGGAAAAAGGTGCCAAGGTCAAAACTACATTTCCCAGAGTCACTGCCCATACAATCTCCTTGTGGCTGGCTCAGAATTCAGAGTCCAAGTCCTGATTCGTCCAAGGGTCTCCATTTTAGGGCTCCCTTAACCCAATTGGCCCAGCATAGCAGTTTAGGTCCAAAATGGAGGGGCAACACACACAGGGTCCCAGCTGTAACAAAATCAGATTAGACAAACTACAATTTTGTTAATGCTTTAAATGATTACCAGCAAACAGTAACAGCATTCAGATGGGCTCCCTTTTCGCTTCCAGCAACCGCAAACAGGAGCGGTTCCGCCTCAGCTCAGGCGGGATTCGAGCATTAAATACACAGTCCCCCCATACAAACTAATTTAAGTCTGTAAGCAGACAGCTCTTAGGATCAAATAGCACTCACTTTGCCATTCTAGCGGCTTAAACGCCGACCATCAGCAGGCAGGGGGAACACTTAGGCAAGGTCCTAGGAGGCTTTTTAGGAACCCCCATTTGTAGTGGGGTTACAATAAAATTAACCTGGTGGTCTAGTGGTTCCCTCACTGTATGCCTGATCATGGGCTGTTGTAAAAATCAATATTAACCTGGTGGTCCAGTGGTACCCCCCTCCCCACCCATCCACAGAGGACCCCCGGACACCCAGCACCCCCCCGTCATTGGCGGGTGGCAGCACCCCACCTGCATGGTGGGGTGGGGTCCATTCACATATCTGGTCCTGTGTAGTACAGTATGGTTTGCAAGTCCATTGGTCCACCCTGTGGACCAATAGGTGTACAGATCATACTGTATGCTGTAATTCAGCGGGCAGCCGGGTCAGCATGTGGGCGGGTGCCACCGCCCGCCGATGACGGGGGTGCTGGGTGGTCGGGGTCTCTGTGGGTGGGCTGGGAGGAAACCACTGGACCAAGGATAATATTGATTTTTGCAACAGCCCACGATCAGGCATCTGGGGAGGGAACCACTAGACCACCAGGTTAATTTTAATTTAACAACAGCCCGTGATTGGGCATACGGGAAGGGAACCACTAGACCACCAGGTTAATTTTAATATTACAACAGCCCACGATCGGGCATATGGGGAGGGAGGGGGGTCCACTAGACTACCAAGGAGGGTCCAGGTGCTTGTGGATGGTGTTCCTGCTGTGCGGGTGGCCACCCACGGCTGGCGGCTGTTGTGTTGCACCTTTCAATACAGACGCCCACCTGTGGGTGGCCAGCATTTGAGCCTTTTAATTTTGGCTCAGCTTTGAGCACCAGTGTGCCTTGGCACATGTGGGGGTTGTGCCATGGCGTGTCGCTACACATCCCGAGCTGAACACTCAGGATGTGCCACATAGCATGGGCGCAATTCCCTGCTTCTACGCTGCATATATTACCAATGCGCCCCGCACATTGGGAGTTGCGCCGCACAACCTGCCCCTTTGAATATTGTGCCGGGGCGCATTGGGGGGTTGCACCATGTGCAACCCCTTTGAATATATGGGCCCTGAGGTATAACCAAAGACTCAATAACCTAAACTTATATTCAACAGAATATAAAAGAATCAGGGGAGACCTCTGTCTCATTTTCAAAGTCATAAATGGTCAGTACATGATGGAAACTTTGGGGCTTAAAAAACACATGGGTAAAAAAACATCCAGATCACATGTACATAAAATAATAGATGAAAATAACCTAACAGTCAAAAGAAGTAAGTTTTTCACTCAAAGAGTAATAACATGGAATATACTTCCCCAGCATGTAGTTGAGAGTAATAATATAACAACATTTAAAACAAAAGGTTGGCTATTTAAATGGAAGAAAGAAAGTATGTTTTCCACCCATGAGATTGGGTGGCAAGTTCAAAAAAAGGACCTTGGCCTACTGAACTTGTAAATGCACTATGAGCCTTCCAGTATAGGGCACTCCTATTCAGCAGTGTATCGGCCCCCCACATTTCTTGAAGGTGTTGATAGTTCTGATGGTTCAGTTTCGACATGAAGGGAATCATGTTTATCCTTATTGAATGACCAGTGTATTCATGCACTGACATTGTCCCTGACAAAAGGTTGGTACTCAGGACTCTAGAGGTATTAGAGTGGCATGGCTATGTGTGAACCAGGAGAAGAGCTCTCTCAAGCAGCAGTCACAGTCCTTGGTATATCTGGTGGTATTTTTCAGCACAAAACCAGGGAAAGTTTTATTGCCTTCCTGGAAGTAGACCTTATTGACAAAGGTCCAGGGGCTTAGGACACAGTCACTGTCAACTGCACTCAGTCAGCTGCAGTTTCTGGCTTCAGGCCCGGTAGCATTATGTGGCCTATTCAATGGGTTTGCTAATCACCTGGGATCCCTCATCAGAGGATTTTCAGCGAGGTTTCTTTTCACCTCTCAACACCATCACTCCCTGAATAGTCAGTGGATGTGCAGGATCTGAACAAGGGTTACACTTGAACTTCTCCAGAGTTAACTCTGACAACTGATGTCAGTTTGCATGGATATGGGGCAGGCTGAAGCCAGCTCCTACTTAGAGAACGTGGTTAAACTAGCAACATCTCCACATCAGTGTTAAGGAGATGGAGGCAGTCTAACTAGCTCTCCCTTCAATTCAACCATGCTGCTAAGCATGGAGTACATAAACATTAAGGTGGCACAATCACAGAAATGTTCTGAGAGGTCACCAATCTGTCAGTGGTACACTTGATAGGGGAGTCAAATCTCAGGCAGACTGGCTAAGTCAAGAAAATACTTACCCTGTGTAGGGGAGGTTGACCTCAGAGGTTTTTCAAACCCCTGTGCAACCGGTTGGTTGACCTCAGATCAATTTGTTAGCATCCAACCTCAATGCTCAGATCCAAGGTTCTTCAGTCATTTTAGGTGTCCGTAGGCAGAGGCAGTGGACGCTCTGTCTCAAGAGTGGTCCTTCAGCAGAGCATATGCCTTTTCCCTCTGCCTCTTCTTCCAGGGTCTTACAAAAATAAGATGCTCAAGAGGAATCTTCCTTCTAATAGCTCCAGAGTGGCTGAGAAGGCCATGGTTCTCAGACCTGTCCAGTCTGGCTCAGCCGGTTCTTTCTGTCTTCTGCTGAGTAGAGACCTTCAGTTACAGGATCCCTTCTCCACCAAATCCGGAGTTATGCAACTCACAGCCTGGTTTCTAAAAGGGGAAGACTCTTTAAAATAGGTTCTACCACTGAGTAGTTAGAAACTTTGATGGTGGCCAAAAAAGCTTCTATGTCTGCAGCTTACACTCAAGTATGGACTTCTTTTCATCTTGGACTGGAAGGATTTTAAACCTTCCAAGGCCTCAATTCCATAGATTTTTGGTTTTCCCACAGGAAGGCATGGAGAAAGTGCTGGCATTACGTACGCTGAGTGGTCAGGTTCCACTCTTGGAGCATCATTGGGTTCTCCCTAGGAACTAACAGAGAGATTATTGTTTTTTTACACATGGTTGGCAGGAGCCAACCGTTTTTTCAATCCCTGGTTACCCCGTGGGATTCTGATCTGTTTGGATGCCCTCTGTAAGGAGTTTCGAGCCACCATCATCCATATCGCTGGATGTGTTGTCCTACAAGGTGTGTTCTTAGGAGCCATGTGTTTAGCCAGGAGAGCTGGTGAACTCTAGGCTGTGTCTCACAAGGAGCCGTACCTTATTATGCATTAGAACAAGTGGTAATCAGGACAATCCTGTCTTCCATCCCCAAAGTGTTCGCAACTTTCCAGAAGAAGCAGGAACTATAACTTCCATCCTTCCGCCCACAACCTTCTCACTCCAAGAAGGAATTGCACACCTTGGATTGCGATGGGCAGTTAGGATCTGCCTTAATTGGACGACTGACTTTCAGAAGTCTGATAGCCTCGTTTTTCTTCTGAAGCAGCCAAGCATGGTAAAAAGCCTCTAGGGCCACCCTATCTAGATGGATGTGGACCTGCATTGCTAATGCCTATGTCACAAACAAGCAGACACCTCTGGCTCTCTTCAAGGCTCACTCCACTAGGGCGATGGCAACTTCCTGGGCAGAGAGAGGCGAAACATTGTTTTTCTGAGCTATGCAAGGCACCTACAGGGTCTTCCGTCCACACTTTCAAAAACATTACAATTGAATGTTCAGAGTTCTGCTGGTGCAGTCTTTGGTCACAAAGTTTCTCAGGCAGTGGTTCTTTCTGTTTATTCTGACGTATGGGATAATATTCTCCCCACTCCCATTTTTTTCTGGGTACTGCTTCTTAGAACCCAATTGTTATGACTACCTATTGACAATGTGGAGTGCTACAGAAAGAAGAAATTAACTTCATACTTACCGTAATTTCCTTTCCTGATAACTCCGACATTCTCAATGGAGCCCACCAGGAGCCTAGTTCCTGTGGGAAAATCTTATCTGGTATGCTAGGAGGGATGTCCTGTGTGTGAAAATCCCCTACTAGGTTTTCTGACATCCCTGTTTTGTTTGCTGCGCTGTACTCATGGTTAAACTATTAAAAAAAACATAATTATTCTCTGTCAGTCTGCGACCGCAGGTTAACAGCTTTACTGATAATTCTTAACATGTCATTTTTGCAGATGGTCTCACTGCATTCACTTGTGGACTAGAAGTTATCCTTACTGTGTGGACTACCTCAGTTTTCCGGACGACCAACTAACTGGAGCCTTCCCTAATACCTGATTGTTCTTCCTGCAAGAAGGACTGAATCATCCACACCTTGAGTCCAAAGAAGAACTTTTTTTCTTCCTCAGAGGTCTGCCAGGAAGGTGAGACAGCATTTATTTACCATATTGGTGAATGTGAATGAAGGTAATTGGATATAATATATGAAAATGTGTAGCTACTATGGCACTGTGAGGTTAGTAGTGACTGGGGAGTTGCTGCAGATGGAATCCTAATGTGCCTAACATTCTAAAGCTTGAACTGTGTCATTTCCCTGGTAGGGGTGCACTGTACCCAGTTGTTATGATTACCCATTGACAATGTTGTAGAAAAAGGAAATTACGGTAAGTATGAAGTTAATTTCTTCTTTATCCATACTACAGCAGCTACAATCTGATTTAGTGTTTATACAAGATAACAATACTACATAATGGACCTAATGAAACTAAAATTACACAGGCCTAAAGGGAATGTTTTGCTGGACCCTCTTTCTGGTCCCTAGGTGAGTATCTCTGTTCTGGTGTAGGAATAATGTTCTCCTCAGTGGGAGTCAAGGTCGCTAAACTAGTAGATTGGTTCCTAGGAGAGTTCTGATTTTGGACACTACTATACATAACCACAGCCTTTGTTTATATTTATGCCCCCCAGATTAAATGTACTAGGGTAGAACTGATGAAGAAAATGCAGCCTTTATGTAGGGCAAAATGCAATATCTTGGGGAGGTTTCAACTGTATATTGTCTTTATCAGAGAAAAGTGGACAAACTGAAAAGCTCTTTAGTCACTCAAATTCCTTAAAACAGCGGGTTTAAAAGATTGTGTGGTAAACTCCCCATATCCAGAACATACTTTTTATATAGGCATCCTATCCATCAGGATCGATTATTTTTTTCTCTCTGAAGTTGTCTGCCTTGCAGACAAGCTTGCACTGCCCCATTTGAGACACCTAACCGCAAACTGGTGGGCTGTACACTTGGCACTCCTTTTATCACCTCCCAAAGAGAGCAGGGATATGGAAATTGAATTCTTCCCTACTAACAGATACTTGCGTACAGCAGGACTTGAATGATTTTATACAGGCCAGGAAATATATTTTTTATTTGTTAAGATGACCCAAAGTCCTGCTGGCTGAACATGAAAAGTGATAGAAATAATTTTTTCAAAACAGACTAGACAATCAAACACCAAAAAAAATCTTACTTAACTAGAACTAAGAAATCAGTTACAAAAAGTAATGTCCAAACAGAAGGAAACTGGTTATAACTATAAGGCCCAAATTGATAAGGCCGATATGAGGATCTTAAAGTATGATAGAACTTCTTCTTTGCTGCTTGAACAAAAATATGGTACACAAGGAAGAGCTCAATAGGTAAATCCATACGAAGACTGCAAAATTAGAGTGGATAAAAAGTATGTGGGGTGCTTGAGAGATAAAGATGGGCACCTCCAATATACTGGGAAATGCCTCCAAGAAATAGATCCTCCTGAATTTAAAGTCTTCACCATTCATTCATAGTGCTGGGACTATGCTGGAGGTGCTAGGACTCAGTGGGATTCAAAGGTCTTCAGGAGGGCCAATTCCTGAGGTAGGACAGTGCATGCGCAGCACCACAAGACTGGCCCACACTTGTATAGGCTATCTCGGCATTGACCTCCAACCACATCAGTTCCTTTTTTTCCCACCGTCAAGTGCGCTACAGTAACAGCGTTGCTCACACCGCCAGGAGTCAAATCTTCATGTCTATATGACAGCAGCATATAGTCATTCAGTTTTAATTAGTATTAGTTGTTTTAGTATTATTATTATTAAGAAGTCAACCATGGACAGTATCAGTGATGGTAGGGAGACTTCGCTAGAAAGCTGTTCTGGCAGTGGGGCTGTGCCAGTCTGCTGCCCTCTCCAGAGGGGAGATGGGGTCTGACTGTGGGCAGTCCAGTGCTTGGGGTGGAAGAACAATCCTCCCACAAGCACAAAAAGAAGTGGGCCCATTCCCAATTTCAATTGGGGACCTGACATTGCTCGACCTTGAGTTCTTCTCCTTCCCTTCAGAAGAAGAGGAAATGGCACCACTCGAGGTCACTCTCAGGTAGGTCTGTGACAGAGTCTTTGGTAGTGGAGAGCAGTAGATGCACCGCGACCCCTCTGGGGTCTCTGGTGGTCTCTGTTCTTAGTGGCTGGGCCTCTCGACATCAGAGCCCCTCTCTGTCCTCTTGTGGAGTTTCTGGTGGTCAGTTTCACCACTGGTCCGCTCTTATGAAGCAGTGGGTACAGCATCTGTCTTGGGTACCGTTACTGGTGAACTCAGTTCCAGAGGCCCTTGGGCCTTGGAGCCACTGGGCCGCAGTTGGGGTTTTCAGGACAGGGAGTGTGCTGGGTACAGGTGACATAATTTCTACCCTCACCGGTATCGGCAGCCCTGGCACCGGTTCTGTGTGCCTCTCCCCCTCATTTTATTTCCCCACAGGGGCTGGCACAGGTACCACCTTCCTCCTCTCTTTCTAGGTCTGGCAGTTCATTGGTGTCTCTGGTGGAGAGAGAGATTCTTTGGTGCTGCACGTGTCACCAAGGTCTTCCATGCCAATAGTGGTTCTGGTATTTCCCCTTTACCCCTTGCCTAGGCTGGGCTTTGGCTTAGCAGGGTTTACTCCTAATTTTTCTGGGGTAGAGGTGCAACTTTATGAGCTGGATCCTGACTTGATTTTGTCTGACCACAGTCAGGATGACTTATTTTTAGGCATGGAGTGGAAACCTTCTGGTTCAGCAGAGACCCTTGTCAAGGACCTTTCCTTCTAGTTCTCCTCAGGAACATGAATTTAACCCTGGCTCAGCAGACTTTGTCTCTGGACCCTGGAAGGCTTTTGCACCTCAAGTTCCTTCATATTTCTAACATTCCTGTGAGCCTTCTGCCTCCTATACCTCGCTCCTTTGAGACTTTGTCACAGTCAGTGTGGGAGAGGCCGGCTCTGATTCCTTTGGTGGCCAAGTCCATAGATAAGAAATATGCCCCACTGAAGGAGAGACCCTTCTTGGCTTCTCAACCTATAGTGGATGCTTTGGTTGTGCTGGCAGAAAATGACAACGCTGTTCTCCCTCAGGAAGCTTCAGCATGTCCTATCAATAAGGAGTCTCGCAAAACTGATACTTTGGAGAAACGGGCTTTCGCAGCCAGTTATCAGGCACATTTCTCCCAATATGAATATATTCTACAGAATTCTATTAAGTCAATGGTTGAGAACATCCCAGAGTCTGATGCTACCATGGAGCTTTTACAGACTATCACCAAGGGCATAGAGTCCAGTAGTCACCAGCTGTAGGTGTCTATGGATGCCTATAACACTGCAGCCAGGGCAGCCACCACTGGAATCTGTATCAGGTGATGCTCCTGACTTAGAACATAACGTTTTTCATGTGATGCTCAGCAGCAGGTCATCAGTGTCCCCTTTAATGGTGCTTATCTGTTTGGCTCTCAAGTTAAGCAAGCACTAGAGGCCACTCAGAAGATCAGAACTACAATTAAAACAGCCAGGCTGGTTCCTTCTGCTCCACAAAGGGGTGGGAACCATCAATAATTTTGTAACAGGCAGTCCTATTGAGGTAGAGGCCGAGGAGCCTTTAACAGGAATCAGACTACTCAACTGCAAAGAAAATGCAGCAAAAGGCACATGGCCCAAAAGTGCTCAGTGCCGCCCTCTAAAAATGGAGCCCCAATCCCACCTCAACTGCCCAAAGGGGTCACTTCAGAGGCACTGAGAGGTCATCTGAGTCAGTTTTTCACCCAGTGGAAGTCTACCACCTTGGACAAATGGGTCCTCAGTATTGTTTGGGATGGTTAGTCTCTCAATTTTGTAGAACTCCCCCCGGATCTTCCACCCAAACGGCAGCACAGCCTGGTTGCCACTCAATCAGACCTTCTCACTTCTGAAATACAGGGCCTTCTCAGAAACAGGGCAGTAGAAATTGTTCTTTGGGCAGAAAGGAAAACAGGTTTCTACTCCCACTACTTTCTGGTCTCAAAGAAGAGGGGCAGCATGTGCCCAATTCTTGACTTCAGAAAGTTAAACAAGTAGCTGTTCAGAGAGAAGTTCAAAAAGATCTCCCTAGGAACTCTATTACCACTTCTCCATCAGTATGACTGGCTTACCTGGATATGCAGAACACCTACCAGTACATTCCGGTACACCCAAGCCACCACAAGTATCTCCACTTTGTGGCCTTGGGTCAACATTACCAGTTCAGAGTCCTGCCCTTTGAAATCTCGGTGACTCCAATTTTTACAAAGTGTTTCACAGTTCTCACTGCATGCCTCAGAAAACTCAGCATCCATGTCTTTCCTTACCTAGATGATTGGCTCCTAGCAAGCCCATCCAGACAAGGGACCCAGGAAGCAGTCTCCATGGTTTCTCAGTTCCTCGCCTCCATGGGAGATCTTCTGAATCTGGAGAAATCCCAGCTTCAACCATCTCAACAGTTCCTCTTCATAGGAGCCCTCCTGGATACCTCCAGAGCAAGGGATTTTCTACAAGAGAACAGGAGGAATGACATTCTCCAGATGGCCCGCTTCATCAGGGAGAACACTTCTATGTGAGCTCTTTCCATGAAGTGGATGTTGGGCCTGGTGGCATCATCCGTGTTCACAGTACCTCTAGCCCATCTTCACATGAGAACCACTCAATGGATGCTCAGCACACAATAGTCACTGACCACACATCCACAGTCCTTCCACATAAAAGTGACAGAGCCTCTGACAAGATCACTTGCATGGCAGACTCAGGAAGACAAGCTCCTTCAGGGTCTTTCATTTGCCTGACTGGAGTCTCAGATCACCACCGCCACCATGAATGCATCTCTGATCAGTTGGGGAGCTCACTGGCAAGATCTCCATATCAAAAGGGTGTGGAGTCAGGAGGAGTCTCATCTACACATAAATGTTCTAGAGATGAGAGCTGTTCTCTATGCTGTCCAAGCCTTGAAGGAGGTTGTCTGCCACAAAGTAATTCTTCTTCAGACAGACAACAATGCTGTGATGTACTACATCAACAAGTAGGGTGGAGCACACTCCTATCCTCTGCAGGGAGATCATGAGAGTGTTGGAGTAGTGCCTTGAGCTCAATGATCTGATTCAGGCAGTTTACCTGCTGGGAGCTCAGAATGACCTACAGATCATCTCAGCAGGATGGAGATGGATACACATGAATGGTCACTTGCACCAGACATCGTGCAGTTGCTATTTGATGAGTGGGACAGTCCAGACCCGGACCTTTTTGCATCCCCACTCAATGCAAAACTGCTTCTATTCTGCTCCAGAAATCCAGAACCTGGCATTTTCTGTCAGGATGCATTCAGAATGTGGTGGACAAGATGCTTTCTGTATGCATTTCCTCCTCTTCCTTTAGTGCAGAGGTTACTGCTCAGATTGGAGGCACAAGGGGGCAGAATGATTCTAATTGCCCCATACTGGCCTCGACAGATGTGGTTCCCATTGATCAACAGGTTGTCAGAAATCCCTCTGAGGCTACTTCCTCTATGAATGGACCTCCTGACTCAGGAGACCCTGGTCCACCCCAACCTGCACTTCCTTCATTTTCATGCCTGGCTCCTGAGGAGGTAGAAGTGGCTAGGTTCAAAGTTTCTCAGAGAATCTCAGAGATCCTCATAGCAGCACGTAAGCCCTCCACTAGGAAGACTTACATGGCAAAATGGAAGTGCTTCTCAATTCGGTATTCAAAGTCCTATCTGGACCCCTTTCATTGCAATATTCTGCAATAAGATCTGCAATATTCAACAGTGAAGGTACACCTCTGCGCAATTCCTGCCTATCATGAATCAGTACAGAACATTATGCTGGCTCAGTTGTTGCTAGTCAAAAGGTTCCTCAAGGGCGTCCTGCACATTAGACCCATGGTCAGGAAACTGGTGGCCATGTGGGATAGTAACCTTGTGCTAAACATGCTCACTCCTAAGCCTTTTGAGCCTCTAGCCACCTGTGACTTGAAGTTTCTGACCTGGAAGACCACCTTCTTAGTAGCCATCACTTCTGCCCCACGGTCTCTGAAATACATGCCTTGGTCACAGACCCTCGATATACTGCTTTTCACAAGGACAAGGTGGTATTTCATACTCACCCTAAGCTCCTGCCCAAGGTGGTTTTGGACTTTTACCTGAATCAGCCCTTGGTTCTTCCCACTTATTTTGCTGATTTCCAGAATGAAGTGGAATGCACCCTTCACTCTTGGGATGTCAAGAGGGCTCTATGATTCTACATCCATAGAACAGGGAAGATCCATAAAACCAAGCAACTGTTTGTATCATTCAGCATGGCCCAGCTGGACCAGCCAGTGGTCATTAGATGCATTTCTGCTTGGATAGTGGCATGCCTTCACCATTGCTACTCAATGGTGCAAGTCAAGTTAGAAGGCCAGGTCTACACCCACTCTACCAGACTGGTGAGGGCATCCCTGGTGGAGACTCATAACATGCCCATTGCTGAGATTTGCAAAGTGGCTACTAAGAGCTCGGTGCATACCCTTGTGAAGCACTATGTTCTAGATGTCCATGCCAGACAGCATACTTCCTATGGTAGGACAATCCTTAATGGACTTTTGTCCTGAGTGAGCTCTGTCTCCTGCTGCCCTGTTCTGGGGATTGGTTTTTAGCTCAGTACTCTCCGAGTTGTATGAATTATTGGTGAAGACTCCAGAAAGATATGGAAATGATGTATCTACTGTAATTCTTGATCTTCTTGGACAAGTCTTCACCATTCATTCACATGCACTCCTACCCACCATCCCCCGAGATCACTTGATCTGTTTCTGGTCTTCACTCCCTCAGTTGGTTTGGCTGTGAAGTATTTGTTTCTTGACCCTTCTTATATAGGTTTACCGGGCTATCTTTTGCCCAGGTTAGGTTAGGTATTTCCTAAGTTTAGTTTACGCTACACCTTCTTGGTCAAAAAGGGACAGATGCGGTTGGAGGGTTGACACCAAGATAGACTACACAGGCGTAGGCCAGTCTTGCAGTGCCACGCATGAACAGTCCTACCTCAGCTCCAGCCCTCCTGAAGATTTTTGGCTCCCACTAGGTCCTAGTGTCTCTGGTGTAGTCCCAGCAATATGAAAGAATGGTGAAGACTTGTCCAAGAAGATCAAGAATTACGGTAGGTACGTAATTTCCATTTGTAGATTATAAACACATTTGTTTGGGAACCAGCCTCCTGGTCTTAGAGACCCTGCCCCTTTCTAGAACATATTCAGTTTCCATGCCCTTCCCTGCTAGCATGCCAGGAACTAGTAGCACCAATTTCTAAAGCAGAACTAGAAACCGTAGGAAAATTTGCACACTGGGGTTTCTCTGGGCCAGGTTGGTCTCCTCAGTGAACTGTATGAAATGTTGGTTTTGGAACTAGCAGATGAGATAGTGGAGATGTATAACTATGTACTTGGATAGAAAGAGCTGCTACAGGAGGTTTAGGGGGCCCCATTTATCTGTACATTAGGGGGTGCTAAAGAGCCATCTTCCAGGTTGGAAGCAACTCACCCAAGCTCTTTCCACTCGGACTATATTTCTTGAAAACTTACTGAATTTAAGTGGATATTTGCTTTTACAGATGACATCATTAGCTATACAATGCTGAGATGAACATTTAGATACTTGATGAGCCATGGGTTGCACAAAGAAACTGCAACAGGGACCCAAGGGTCCACAGCAGGCAGTGAACAAGGCTGGAGAAGCCTCTGAAAGCATGGCACCTATTAGCCCTTCTGTGACATTGGAGCCCCTGTGGCAGATGCTGCTTGAGTCTATGTGGGCCATGGACTCAAAAATAGAACAAACATTATAAAAATTGGAGATGCATGATGTAGCGATCAAGGTCCTAACAGGCACTGTGACAGATAAAAAGACCAATATGGCAATAGCTACACTTACAATGGAGAATGGGCAGCTTCGGGGGTGGTTAGAGGCCCTTGAAAATGCATAACATTCCAGCAACACTTGCACTGTCTGTGTCACATAGGGCATCAAGGGATCTGAGGGACCTGCCTTATTGCTCTTTTTAAGGACTGGCTACACCAGAAGCTTGCGGTACTGGAGGATTTTGACTGGTCTTCACTTAAACAATCTTACCAAGTCAATCCTCAGACCAGACTGCAAATCCCTTCCCAGCCATGTATTATCTTATTGAAAACTGCTGGTCAAGAGGTCCATGATTTTCTTATTGGTGCGGCTCGTGTGGCATACCCAATAGATATCAATGGGGTGGATGTCAAGTTCTATCCTGATCTCTTGTTTCAGACACGAGCCCACCATAAGTGCTTCAATGCCACTCACCAACATCTCAGGGCTCTTGGAATTGTCCTTTTGGAATTGTTCTTTGATCCCAGCCAGGCTCCGCATAGTGTATGGAGGTAAGACATGGCAGTTTTCTGACCCGCAGGGCACAGGAAGATGGCTTCAGAAGATTGAGGCCAAATTCACAGCTAGGTCAATGGATCAGGCAGAAGCGCAGTCCAATTTAGATGAGGACTGAGTTGTCAGGACTTTACTTTTGCTCAATCTTTGGACTTAGTTCAAACTACTGAGTTTCATTTTAAATGTTTGCCATTTATTTTTATCATTGAGCAACTAGAACACTGAAGCGAGTGGGGCTGTTTACGGCATGGGTGGGTTCAATCTTTTTTCAGCATTAACTTTTGCTATATAAGCTGTTAGTCAGCCATTTTGGAAGCCCTGTTTGTCCTTGAGCCCTACACACTTAATAGTTTAGTTTGGGCTATGACATGCCTGATTGGGAAAGTTATCCTTAAATGTTACTGGCTGCATTACTCGTAGCTTACTGCCAGCAAGTGTCTTTTCTCCCTTGCGATCTTGTGTAGCAGAAGGTCCACTTCAATTCTATATACTGTTATAAGCTTAATCGGGATGATCAGAGGGTTTAGCTAGTGGGTTTACTACTCCTCGGATTTTTCCCTAGCTTTAACCAGGTTTAAATAGCAATCTTTGGATTGTATCTGTTATTTACTACTTTTATGTTCTTCCTTTGTAACTACCTACAACCGTTGAAAAAGGTTAGTGTTTTCTGCAGCTTTTTGTGATGAGCTATTAGGGTTACCTCCCCCACCCCTACTGTATATGATTGTATGGCTGGTTTATAATGTATATCAATAATTCACATTTATCTGTACCTATTGCCATGTATGAGAATGCTGGTTATGTTTTTTGTTTCTCATATGTGAACTAATAAACATAAATTTACTAAAAAAAGGAGAATAAACTGATGTATGCAATTGGAGACCAGTCAGTTTATTGAACTTTGGCAAGAATTTGGGTAATAAATTGGCTGAAATAGCAAAAACCTTTATTTATTCCTCACAAACCTGTACTGTGCCCAGTTGTTCTATTCAGGATAACTTTCTCCTTTTGAGAGAGTTATTTGAATGTGGAAATTCCAACGTGGTACAAGGCTTTCCCTTCTCCTTGCATCAGGAGAAAGCCTTCCACTCTGTGTCACATGTTTATCTGTATTTTGTTTATATGAGTATAGCATTCCAGAACCTTTTGTGAAATGGATTGTATTATTGTATACCTCAGCCTGTATTGCACCCATTGTTAATGGTGTTGTGGGGCTGCATTTGGAAATCAAGAAAGGAGTATGACAGGGATGTCCTTTGAGTCCCATCTTGTACATTTTTTGTTTAGATCCACTTTCAAATCATCTGGACCTGGATGCTAGTATTAAAAGTATTATAGACCCTACTGGGATGGCGTTCCCTTGTATTTCAGTACACGCAGATGACTTGCGCATTTCAGTTCAGGATGCACAAGTCTGTCATTTTTGCCTACAAGTATTTTCCCTGATATCTGGATCAAACATTAATACAAACAAGCATTTGTCTATGCTGAATGTTTGCTTGCTGGTATTGGCATTGGTATTGCAGGAGTTAGAGAGATGCATAATAGGAATGGCAGTGAAGTATCGAAGTAATGCCAACCCCCACCCTCACCCTGCAGAGACTGACAGGCATTGGGGGTGTGCCTTTGGGTCACCGGCCATAACACACATGCCATTCCACCTCACCCCACCCTGCAGACACTGACAGTGGTCGCACTGTGCCTTGAGGACTTCGGCCCTTACACTCACCCCATTCCATAAGGAAATAAGCTGGAGAATGAGGTGAACATTAGGGCTAAAGACGCCAAGGCACACCTTGATGCCTGTCAGTGACTGCAGGGTGGGGGCAGGGGTTGAATGGCATGAGCATTACAGCCAATGACCCCAAGTCACATACACGCCCCTCAACACCTGTCAGTCTGTACAGGTGGGCCTTAAAACCCTAATGCCCTGGGTGTTTGCTGGTATTTTTGCTCCAAATTTTCAGCATGGGCTTTTTAGGACTCCACCTCATGAACAGTGGCAGTATCATTTTATTACTCAATCCCAAAAGGTGATTTTGCACAGCGAGTGTGCCATTCGGTGCCACAGATGTGAAAACATTTTGGGCAGGATGTGAAAAATGACAGCTGTACTGTTCATGAGGTGGTGTGAAAAAATGTCAATATTGAACATCTGGTGTGAAAATATGAAAAATTGGCAGTTACTATGGTGCATAGAAAGTGTGCAACACAAGCTCATAATGCAGTCATTTTTTGGAATGTTTTCACCAAATTTTCAATATGGTCTTTTTGGGACCTCCTCGCATGAACAGTGGTGCTGTGATTTCATTAATCATTTCCCGGAAGTTGATTTCGAGCAGGGATCGCACCTCTTTGCACCACAGGTGCAAAAACACATTTTGGGAAGGATGCAAAAAATGACAGCTGTACTGTTCATAAGAGGGTGTGAAAAAATGGCAATGTTGGAAATTTGCAGTGAAAATATTTAAAACTGATGAAGTTACAAGTGTGCATAGAAACTGCGCAATGGACGTTTGTAACACAGCCATTTTGGGGAGTTTTTTCACCAAATTTGCAACAAGGGCTTTTTGGGATCCCACCTCATGAACAGTGGCACAGCCGTTTTGTTAATTGGCCCCAAAAAGTGATTCCACACAGCAACTTCAAAATCACATTTTGGGACTGAGAAATGAAATGACAGTGCCAGTCTTCATGAGGTGGGGTCCCAAGAACCCCTTGTTGAAAAATTGGACCAAAACTCAAAAAATTGGCTGAGATTTCAAACAAAGTTGAAACCCCCCATTGACTGCCATTATAGGGCTTACCGTCATTTCTTCAGTTCCCAGTTGGTCTTTGAAGAGTGCAGACATGTTCCCGGTCCACAGAAGATCACTGTTCCTGACCTCTGGAGGTAAGTATTGCTGATCAAAAGCGGGAGGAGGGTGAGCAGAGGGTGCAGGTTGGGAGGGGGACAGGGAACAACGAGGGACCCTTTTCTTGTTTTTTCAGGTTTAAAAAAAGACGTTTTCCTTTTTACAGGCGAAATATTAACAGAATGGATTGCAACACACTGGGCTGGGCTCCCAATATGCCAGTGTACTGGAGGGAGGGATCAATGCTGACTCAGGGATTGGGCACCCCGAGGTCAGCTGAGAACATAGAGGCATGGGGGGCAGCGCATCCAACACTGGGAGTGGGCATCCCAGTGTTGGAAACATCAAATTAGTTTTTTTTTGGCACACTGGGGTGGGCTTCCAGTGTGCCACATTAATGGGGGGAAGGGGACACATACCAATGCAGGGATTGAGCACCCTGATGTCAGCAGGGGACAGAGAACAGAGGGTGTGTGGCAAGCATTAGCAGTAGGAGGGAGTGGGAGGGTTTTATGTCAGTGCAATGGATAATGGAGGGTGCAGAGCCGGCAGCAGCAGTGGGAGGGAGTGGGAGGGTTTTATGCCGGTGTGATGAAGAACAGAGAGTGTGGGGTGGGCAGCAGTGGGAGGGTTTTATGCCAATGCAAAGGAGAACAGAGGGTGTGGGGTGGACAGCAGCAGTGGTAAGGAAGATTTTATGCCAGTGCAATGGAGAACAGAGGGTGTGGGGTGGGCAGCAGCAGTGGGAGGGAGTGGGAGGGTTTCATTATATGCCGGTGTGCCGCGTAATGAAGGGTGCAGGGTGGCAGCAGCAGTGGGAGGGAGCTAACATTTAAATGTGTTGTCCTGCTGTGTGTGCCTGGTTGGGAGGGAGGGGGGAGCTGATGCTGCAATGACGAAACTGCCCCGATTGCAGTGGCAGATTTCTTTCAAGTGCGGCGCTCACTCTGAAACTGCCATCATCAGCAGCTTCAACATTAATTGGTGACCGAATGAAGCACCCATTAAAGCATCCACTGCATTGGCCATGACACTGCCACACCTCTGTGATGCTGCTCTCTCTCAATATGTTTCTTGTGCACCACGTGTAAGCAAACATAATAAATGTGTTGGCCTACAGGGGGGTAACTTAGGTGCTCCCATAATCACCTATGTAGGAGGAATCCAGATTAGGCAGGGACCAGTAAAGATACTGGGGGTTACTTTTGGTGTCCTGTATTTGGCAGAACATAACTGACAGGCGAAATTTGCAATTGCTGACCAAAAACATAGTTGGAAATATTGGCCCATGACAGATAGAAATACACATTTTTATGCTGAAAACATTTATTGTCCCCATTTTTCTTTGTATTAGTTACATCTTCCTCAAAGTATGGAAGCAAAGTCATACAATAGTTTCTTTAGACTGTTATGGGGCAGTAGATTAAACCATGTGAAACATAATGTGACCTGTTTGGAAATAAAAAAAGGTGGCTTGCCTATGCTAAACCCTGTTTTATATTTTTAGTGTTTATGAGTACAGTAATGGTTACCCAGTCTCGCAAGGAAAAAAATAAGCAATGGATTCTGATTTTTTTTTGTTGTTGTTACATTAGGTGTGCCTATTTTTTTTTTTAAGGGAAATGGGGGTACATGACAATTCGCTCCCGTGATTTCGTCCCGCGAAAATTCACTCCCGACTATACACTCCCGCGACAATCAATACCTATGACGATATCCATTGTACGACAATTCGCTCCCGCTCCCGCTAACGCACCATATAGTTACCGCCCACAACAGTAATTAAAGCTTGCATCCTGGGTATTTCGGAGCTTTTAAAAGACGATACAGCTTTCCCCTAAATCCACTACATCAGGTTTTCGAAATGACAGGCCGCTTCATAGTGTCACAGCGAGAGAAAAAGAAATTTGTGGACGAAGCAAATTATATCTATACCTTCCACAAACCAGGACACATGAACAAAGCTATTTGGCAGTGCGAGCTAGCTGTACACAAACCAAAGCTTTACAATGCACGAATTCATACTAAAGGCTATGAGGACCCTACAATTATACATCGTTTTTCGGTTCATTCACATGCACCTGATGCCTGTGCGGTGGAAAGAGTGGAAGCAATACATGCTGCAAAAGATAGAGCTGTTGTTACACAAGATAGTACTGCACAGGTGCTTCTGCATTCAAAATCCAATATCTCACTAGCTTCCCAAGGCAAAATTAGTGACAAAAACCTCAAATGGACTATACAACGGGTGCGAGTTCATGGTGCGCCTCCCAACCCCAAAAACTTAATGGATTTAATAATCCCAAAATCATACACTGTGTATAAAACATCAGAATGTGGTGAGACAGTACCGTTCTTATTGTACGACAGTGGCCCTGGGGAAAGTAGAATATTAGTTTTTGGAACCCACACAAATTTAACATTCTTGGAGCGATGCTCACATTGGTATGCAGACGGCACATTCAGCGTCCCCGCTCACAGTTATATGTTATAATGGGGGAACGCTTTGGAAATGTGCAGCCAGCGATTTATGCATTGCTGCCTGGTAAAACAAGAGACTGTTATGAGCGTCTGCTGTCTGGATTGAAAGCTCTATGTCCTAACTTGAACCCTGTTCTGGTCATGACTGACTTCGAGAAAGCTACACTCAATGCATTTCGTACTGTATTTCCTCAATCAGAGCAAATAGGTTGTTTCTTTCATTTCACTCAGTGTATCTATCGAAAAATTCAAAGTGAAGGGCTTGCAGTAAAATATGCACATGACCCTGAATTTGCTCTAAAATGTAAATATCTGCCAGCATTGGCTTTCTACCCCCCAGAACAAGTCATCGCTAGGTTCGAGGAAATATCAGACGAATCAGCACAAATTTTCCCAGACAAATTACAGCCTGTAGTTGATTATTTTGAGGACACTTGGATAGGCAGGAGAAACAGAAGAGGGAATGGAAGAAGACAGCCACAGTATGCAATTAAATTGTGGAATCATTCAGCCAGTGTGTCCAACGGAAGAGCAAAAACAAATAATATAGTGGAGGCATTTCACCGTGGGATGCAGAGTGTGCTGTGTATGTCGCACCCCATGGTGTGGAAATTTATAGATGGCCTCAGAGGGGTTCAACGTAAAAGGGATTCTGAGGTGGAGCAAATTATATCCGGTAAACCACCAAATGCTTCACGGAGGGTATACCGTGATAATGTAGCTCGTCTCACTTGTATTTTAGAAAAGTGTGCAGACCGCACAACTGAGGAGTTTCTCCATGGAGTTGCTCACAGCTTTGATTATTAATTTTAAATAAAGAATGTTTTTAAAAACGCTTTTAAACTTACATGCCCGCTGAATGCACCCTATGAAACCATGACAACAGCGCCAGACTCTATGTTCCATGTCAGGATGTGGTAACCATGACAACTGACGTCATACTCTGGAGACAGCGCCAGACTCTACGTTCGATGTCGGGAGCTGGTAACCATGACAACTGACATCATACTCTGGAGACACAGGAAACATATGGGTAAGCCACATGACCACATTTTTTACATTTAATTTTCAATAAACCAGTTATGTATTTGTGGAAGAGGCGGCAATGGTAATCTTTGGGGCAGCTCTGTAATTTGTAATGAAAAGTATGTTAACAGGAGCGAATTGTCGCTGATCTCTCATGACATAGGTATTAATTGTCGCTGGAGCGTATAGTCGGGAGCGAAAAGTCGTGGTGCGAAATCGCGTGAGCAATCTGTCGTGTTCCTGGGAAATGGCATACAGGGGTTTGGGGTGTGTTCAGAAACATCTCTGTCAATAGTCCCCTATATTTACATTATTTTTTTAAAAAAAGGTAAAACTCTGGAAGTTATGCGTGGATAATGTACAAAGCCTAATGAGACAGCAACTCTACAATTTGATCTTAAACAATTTTTTTTCATTAAATCTCCACCCTCAACTGTCCCCCCTCCCTAATGGTTCAAGAAGAATGGTTACTTGAGCAACTGCTGGACTCCAGAATACATCAAAAGATGTGGGATACCTTGTAGACATGCTGCCACAAAAAAACTGAATGTCCAACACAACCATCATCATAAAGTTTTGTCTGAACATTATTGTCTGAGGTCAGACTGCACAGAGGTTTTTGAAGCTATGGAACACTTTTATTTTTCAGTTGCTCATATATCAGTCACTTTTGTGAGGTAGTGGCACTGAGATATTTTTAGAGTAAATGGCATACAATGTTAGCCAATGGGGATTTCAGGGGAGAATGGGGTAAATTGCACCCAGGGATTCTGAGATTAGTAATAACAACCATAAAGTGGCACATTTGGTAAAAACAGATGTCAATGGATCTTCCAATAAAAATGTACCCTGCTTGTAATTCTTCTTGATAAAATTGATAATGAAATATGGACTATCTCTACCAAAGAAAAACAGTTGAGTCCATGGTCAGTATGTTGGGATATGTGAAAATATGCCACGTGTTTATACTTAACACGGTATCAACACTAAAAGGGTAGATTTACTGTAATTTTTTTTACGTATGCCGATGATTATCTTTTTGCTGCTTGATTTATTTTTTTCATATGAAAGTTTATAATAATTTCCTTGTAAATATTTGTATTATAGTTTGGTTTGATTTATTTCTCATAACAAATTCCTCTACTCTTCTACGATAATTGCAATGAGATTTTTTACTTCCATCTGGCCAGTGGCCAGAGATTGGCAGACAAGACCTTGGTTTAACATCTCATCCAAATGACAGCACCTCATCAGTGCAACAGTACAGTGTCAGTTATGGGTATTACCCCAAGTGCCTGGTGTGGGGCTAAAGCCCACGACCATCTGATCTTCTGGCCCCAGAGACAATTTTGCTACCTGCCCAGTCACTGACATTGTGATGTACACTGGTAACATGCATATCCCCCACAGAAGAAGTGAAAACTTGAAAAATCTTTAAATAAGTTGATTTAGTTATTTTACTTGTTTAAAAATTGATGACTGGAAGAGAGGTGCACTGAGCTGTAGCTTGTTCCTAGGTGTGACCTGGGGGAAGGGGTTAAAGGGACACTGTCAACCCCCTTAGACATCAATGTGTCCCTAGTTTAAAAATCATGTCATGATTGTTCACATTCGGTAGACACTGCTGAATTTGCTGGTTGATTCTAATTCTTTTTTCTTTTAAAAATGAAAAGAATGACACCCACTTAACGCACAAAAACATGTTTTATACATTTCTTGATCAACTCCCAGTGCATCTTTCCTGGACTTAAGAACACCCCCAACACAGTCAAGCCATTCACGATGCAGTTGGAGGAGACTATTGCATCATGAATAGCTGCACTGCGTGGGGGTGTTTCTAGTGTCAGAAAGTATGCAGTAAGAATAAATACAGGACTTGAAACAAAACAAGGTTGGTTGTAACTACACATTAGCATGTATTTCAATTCTACTAAGCAATGAGGCAGATAAAACACCCAGCAATATCAATGAATTTTAGAGAAAGTAAGCAGTCATAAAATGTGTGGTTTTAACTAGAAATTACATGATGCAAAACAGGTTGACAGTGCCCCTATAAAGAGGGGAGAATCTAGTACGTCCTAAACAGGTAAACAGCAGTTAGAAAAACGAAGGTGGATTCTCTTGATTGACTACCTCTAGTATCTTCTGATGCTGTAGCTAATATTATATCAAGTGTTGTCATAGGAACATATAGACAAAAAGTGTATAAAATCTGGCCACCCCCTCTCAATAGTAAGCCAAAATTCCCAGCTCTGTAGGACAGCAGTCGAGTCTCTTTTTAAACAGAACTAACATCGGACTATCTACTATAGCTTTGGGTAAATTATTACATATAGGACAGTGTATGCGAGCCCATACACAACGCTATTCTTATACCGAATGGTTACCACGATGACGAGGACCTCGAGAGCGAAGCTGTCAAGGTGCTACTGTCATCATGGTAATAATGAGGTTTAAGAATAGTGATGTGTATTTGGGCTATCATACACTACTGCTTACTTTTTCTTGTCCAAGCAGTCAGTCTCTGCCATCCATGAGCTGAACTTCTCGGCCATCTGCTAGCCAGCTCACACAAGTGATGCTTTAATCGCCGCTTGTCCTATGTACAGCGCTGATGGGGGCAGTTGCATTATGATGGACCTACTAACACAGAATGAAAAGTCATTCTGCGTTAGTAGCTACATCACTACTGCAGCAGAATGACTTTTTAAGTATGTGGATCTCCATACACAATGATGTTCCACCATACACTATAAATGGCTACAATGCTCTGCAGAAACTATGTTTGATGTTGTTCTGTCCTGAGGTGCTCTTCCTTCTACTGGAATTTATTTTCTTTGTAATCAAAACTACTGTTTTTGAAAAATATGTGCAAACAATCCATCATCTTCTGATTTTTAGTTATTTTAAAGACAAGGATTAATTAGATCACCTTTCAGTCTCCTCATCTGAAGACTATACAGGCTTCATCACTCCTCTTCTCATGTGTCTTAACCATCAGACCCCAGATCATTTAGTGCCCCCCTGGGCTGCATGCTATTTTCTTATCTGATCACTGATACAGCAACCTGAACTGGCTGCAATATTTAAGATGTGGCCTCACATACTACAGGCAGTAATACTACAGTATCTTCTGTCTAAACTTTTTCTGCTGCATTCCTGTATTCTGTTGCATGGTTTTACAACCTGCTCACACTATGTCACCTGTCTGAAATCCTTGAGACACTGTAATTCCCGTGTCCCATTCCTTATCTAATGCCTTTAATGCGACTGCATTACGTTTATATTTAAACCTCACATTATTGTCTGCCTCCATCTGGAGAAGTTGGACACATGCTGTTTTGTAAATGTTAAATGTGGTCGATCATTTTGTACTAAAATCGTGATGGTTTTACAGTTATATATCAATGTGTTCAAATATATAGAAACTGTGCTGACCTGACTCTAAACAGCATACACTGTATATCCTGGATCTCACCACATGGAAACTGTACTGACAGGATATAGCCATGCTGACTTCACTTCATGCTGTATATATATATATATATTCCTTTGGGCCACTTAACCCCACTGTCACCACTCTGCCCCATGGCCATCCACCACCCCTCAATGCTGCAGCCCCCCAGAAACCCAACATAACCCTTCATTGGGAGGGTCCCCCCTTTGGGGGAGAAGCACCCTTGTCGTGCAGACACATATCCTGTGTGTGGAGTGGTCGACTCAGACACTTCTGGGCTTCATGGTGATGGGGATCAGCGACCATCATCTGGTCAACGGGGGGGTCGTTTTCCACTTTTGTAACCTTCCCCTCCTTCCCACAATAGGCCAAATGTGATGGCAACCTAGGGTGGGGATGTTCAGCAGTGTGTCAAGGCATCAAGTCACCTAGAATGTCACCCAAGCCACCACCAGGTGCCAAATGCCTGCCCCCCAAGAGGAAGTGTCCAAAGGATGCTCTGACTCCCTTCCTGCTGGCCTCTACACCTGACATCCAAGCTTAGGGTCACCAGCGTGCCAAACAAACCTCTTCACTTGGCGCCATGGAACCAGCTCTGTATATTAACGTGTATAAAACATGAAAACTGTATTTACAAGCTACACCCATGTTGACCTGACTCTAAACAGTGTCTTTATCAGTGTATAAACACATGAAGACTGTAATGATAGAATACAGTCATCTTGACATGACTCTAAGCAGTATGTTTAGAGATTGTATACAGCTGTGCTGACCTCTGTTAAGCAGTATGTATATCAGCGTGTATTGGCACAATAAACCTGTTTTGACAGGATACAGACATTGAGCTGAATCCAAGCAGTAGGCACACCAATGTGCATCAATATATGGAAACAGTCTTGACAGGAAACAATCACGTTGACCTGACTTAGAGCAGCAAGTGTATTAATATTTTGTGACACATGGAAACTTAGAAACACAGAAACATAGACTTTGATGGCAGATAAGGACCCTTGGCCCACCCAATCTGCCCATTTCCCTACCTACTGGATAAGCAGCAAATTCTAGTTAACCAACAACCTACTTCCTGCCACGCTCCACTACAGTTGCCTTATGTCTGTCCCATGCATGTTTGAATTCCCCCACTGTTTTAGACCCAACAACCTCCCCAGGAAGGCGGTTCCATGCATCCACCACTCTCTCTGTGAAAAAAAAAGTCCTCACATTACCCCTGAGCCGTCCCCCCATCTTTAAATTGTGCCCTCTTGTTCTTATACATCTCTTTTTCTGAAAGATTCTACCCTCCTGGACTTTGTTGATTCCCTTGAGGTATTTGAACATTTCTATCACGTCCCCCTGCCCCTCCTTTAATCAAGGGTATACATATTAAACTCTCTCAGTCTCTCTTTATATGGTTTCTGATGCAGAACCTGCACCATTTTAGTTGCCCTCCTCTGGACTGCTTCCATCCTGTCTATGTCCTTGCATAGGTGAGGTCTCCAAAACTGCACACAGTACTCCAGATGGGGTCTCACCAGCTGTCTGTACAGAGGGATAACCACTTCCCTTTTTCTACTTGTGATGCCCCTTCCTATGCATCCCAGTATCCCCCTGGCTCTCCTTACTGACTTCTCACATTGCTTACCAAACTTTAGATCATCTTATATGACTACCCCCAGGTCCCTTTCCATTTTTGTTGTTGTTAGTACCTCCCCTGCTATTGTGTACTCTTCTCCTGGGTTTTTGTTTCCCAGGTGCATTACTTTGCACTTCTTTGCATTGAATCTAAGTTGTCATATGTCTGACCATTCCTCCAACCTTGTCAAGTCCATTCTCATCCTTTCTACCCCCCCCTTGTGTATCAATTCTGTTACAGATCTTTGTGTCATCTGCAAAGAGGCATACCTTTCCCTCCAAAACCTCTGCAATGTCACCTATAAAGATGTTAAAGAGGATTGGACCCAGTACTGAGCCCTGAGGTACTCCACTAGTAACCCCCCTTTTTTTCCAACAAACAAACCGTGCACAAGGATTTAGCGGTGCATCTAGCCAAATGAACAAACCCCCCTTTCTTTGGAATGTGTTCCATTCACTATTTCCTACTGTGTCCTGTTGAGCAGCCAGTTTGCTACCCAGGCTACCACCCTGGGACATACTCCCAGGCTGACTAACTTGATTATTAATCTTTTGTGCTGGACTGTGTCAAATGCCTTGCTAAAGTCTAGGTAGACCATATCCACAGCCCCTCTCTGGTCTATTACTTTGGTCAGCCAGTCAAAGAAATCAATTAGATTCATCTGACATGAACTTCCTGCTGTAAATCCATGCTGCTTTGGGTCCTGTGCCCCGCTGACCTCTAGGTACTCAACAATTCTTTCTTTCAGAAGTGATTCCATCATTTTCCTTACCACTGAGGTCAAACTTACAGGTCTATAGTTTCCTGCTTCTGCCTTGCTCCCACTTTTGTGAAGGGGAATCACATCTACCCTCCTCCAGTCCTCAGGTACCATCCCATCCTCCCATGATTTGTTAAAAAGTGTTGTCAGTGGTGTCACTATGTCCTCCCTTAGTTCCTTTAGGATTCAGAGGTGAATCCCATCAGGCCCCATTGCTTTGTTCACCTTGATTTTTAGGAGTTCTTTCAGGACTTTTTCTTCTGTAAATGGACCAGTGTCAACCCCCTACCCAGAGTGCTTCTATTGTCTGGTTTAGGTAACTCCTCCTCATCTTCTTTTGTGAATACTGAGCAAAAGTATTCATTCAGTATCTCCGCCTTTTCACTGTCTCCCTCTGCCCACCTCCCCTCTCCCTTATTAATCTTCACTATTCCTCCCTTAACCTTTCAATGCTCCCTAATGTACCTATAAAATGTTTTATCCCCCTTCTAAACTGAATTGGCTATTTTTTCCTCGGTTTGGGCTTTTGCTATTCTGACTGCCTTTCCCACTTCTTTCTGCTTTAATTGATACAGTTTCCTGTCGTGCTCCTTCTGTGATTCCTTATACTTTTTGAATGCAGCCTTTTTCTTCTTAACCTTCCCTGCCACCTCTTTTGAGAACCATAGTGTTTTTTTTACTCTGCTTTGTTTTCTTTATTTGTTTCACACAAAGGCTTGTTACCTCTATGATGGCAGTTTTGATTATTCTCCATTGTTCTTCCACCCCTCCTTTTTTACCATTTGCTAGTGTATTCCTCAGGTATTGACCCATTTTGCCAAAGTCAGCCCTTCTAAAGTCCAGTATCCTTGTTTTTGTATGACTGATCTCCATGGTTGTGCTTATTGTGAAGCACACAGTGCAGTGGTTGCTTGTTCCCAGATGTCTACTGACTTCTAAATTTGTGATCCTCTCTCCATTTGAAAGAACCAGATCTAGTATTGCTCCCTCCTGAGTGGGTTCCAACACTAGCTGTCTAAGGCCTGCCCCCTGCAGGGCATCGAGAATGACCCTGCTCTTGGATGTGGCTGCAGTACATTTCATCCAGTTAACAACTGGCATATTCAGGTCCCCCATCAACAGTATCTCCCCTTTTTCAGCCATTTTGACAATGTTGTCTATCATTTTGTTGTCCATTCCCTCCCCTTGAGATGAGGGTCTGTATACAACCCCTGTGTGGATTGTGATGCCATTCCCTGTCTCCAAGGTGACCCAGAGTGCCTCTTTTCCTCCCTCTTTACTTTTTAGTTCTGTAGCTTTGATCCCTTCCCTTATGTATAGAGCTATTCCACCTCCTCTTTTCCCCTCCCTGTGCCTTCTGTAGACTGTGTATCCTGGTATGTTGACATCCCAGTCATGGTTCTGCATGTACCATGTTTCCATGACTGCCACAATATCCAATTGTTTATCTTCCATCAAGGCAACTAGCTCAGGAAACTTGTTTCCCAAACTACGGGCATTGGTACTCATTGCCCTCCATTTAATGTTGGCTTTATCCTTTTCCCCCATGTCTGCTCTTATTGCCCTTGTCTATTTTTCCATTTACCCCTGTCCTGCCCTCTGTTGAGCACTGTACCTCAGTGTTTACCTTACTATCTGCCACGTTTTGTGGGGGGAGGCTTGAAATTTCCTGCCTCTTATCAGCACCTCCTCCCATGGCTAGTTCAGAAGCTTGCCAAGGAAGCATTTAAACCTGTCACTTAGGAGCTTGGTTCCCTTCATGGACAGATGCAGACCATCGTGCAGGTATAGACCTTCATCTCTCCAGGTGTACCTCCAGTCCCCAATGAAGCCAAAACCCTGTGCTCTGCACCAGTTTTGCAACCATTTATTAAACTGCATGGTGTGCAGTACCCTAGCTTCACCCCTGCCATGGACTGGCAGCACCTCTGAGAAGGTAACCATGCTTGCTACCTGTCTGAGGATCCTGCCCAACTCCACAGTTTCATCCTGCACTACACTGATCCCATGCCTAGCTAGGTCATTTGTCCCAAGGTGGACAATGATATCTAGTTCCCTCTCCTGTGATGCTGCTTCTGCAATCCTGAGCATTTGCTTCTTGTCCCTCCAAGCCATGGCACCAGGCAGGCACCTTACTTCCCTCTCCTCTCCCTTCTCCAGGTCTACCCCTCTAACAACTGAGTCCCCTATCAGAAGCTGTTTCCTTCCCCTGTGGTGTCCCTTGCCATCCTTTTGTGGGTCTCCCTTGTGGATGTCCTCAGCATTCTTCTTGGTCTCCATTGAGGGTGCCATCATAGAGGAACCTTGCTCTGCCAGAATGACGTATGGTTTGTGTAGAGGTACAACTAGGGGACTTCACCTATGTTCAACCACCCACACCCTCCCAGAACCCACTGTGGTCCAACTGCTCTTCATACTTGGCAGCCTCTGAGGCAGTGGTTGTGACAGTGGTGCTTTTTGGGTGGGGGATGCCTCCTTAGTCCTTGCCAGTTCAGCTTGGAGGTGGGCAACCTCCTCCCTCAGAGCTGACAGTTGCCTGCAAATAGGATAGCAACGCAGATCCAGAATGTCTCCTGGAAAACTGCTGCCCCACAGCCAGTGCATTGCACCACTCCCCACATGTCCCTCTCACTTATGATATACAATATGTAATATATATACATTTCTTTTGAGGTGTGTACTTACCCTTTATGCACTATGCTGGGTTATTAAGAATATGACAGTTCTGCCCCAAGACCTGTTGAGGAAGTGATGTCAGAACTTTGGCTAGAAAGGAAATGTCATGCCTGGGAGTGTGGGGAAGAGTGGGTGGGTAGTCCACAATCACTGGTGACTATAAGAAACAATCAAATACACCACTGCTCCACTGCCCTGGTGAGTACTACCCTTTATAGTAATTCAACTAACCTCCAGCAACTGATTTGTAAACTATTTAAAAGTATTTTGATGCAAACTGTCATAGAATACTAGTAGACAGTCCAGTTACCCACAAAGAAAAATACAAATATGCAGTTATTTCAACCCTTCTGAAGTTGCTCACAAGATAAGCAGTTTTGAAAACCCCCATCCTGATTTAAAAGCTAAAATAATTAAACACAAAACAATACCAATGTAAGACTGTAAAGTAAGGAAAACTTCTCTCAGACGTAAGCAAGAGTGAGATTTGTTGCAGATTTCTAGTCCAATATAGTATATCCCATGCAGCTCTCAGTTGTTTCAAAGCACACCCTTTTACACAAGTTCAAGAAGATGGGTTTCTGTCTGAAACTGAATCACACCAGTAGTTTATAGTAATTGATCAATGCTGGAATATTCCACCCAGAACAACTGGCTATGATGCAGGTCTCCCTGACTAGTGAAGACAATTTCCCCCACCTGAGGCTGTGTCTGGCATCAAATTTAAAACTGCAGTCTTTATTATTAGAAGCACACAGCCACCACCAGTAAATCATTTCAAAATATTTTTATGCAAACTGTCAGAGAATACTAGTAGACAGTCCAGTTACCCACAAAGGAAAATCAAATATGCAATTATTTCAACCCTTCTGAAGTTGCTCACAAGATAAGCAGTTTTGAAAACCCCCTTCCTGATTTAAAAATGAAAATAATTAAACACAAAGCAATACCAATATAAGACTGTAAAGTAAGGAAAACTTCCCTCAGATGTAAGCAAGAGAGAGATTTGTTGCAGACTTCTAGTCCAACATAGTATATCCCATGCAGCTCTCAGTTGTTTTAAAGTACACCCTGTTGCACAACTTCAAGAACTGTATTGACAGGGTACAGCTACATTGTCCCAACCCCAAGCAGTATGTTTATCTATGTAAAATGCATGGAAACTATATTGTGTGGTGTTTTGTTATTGGTTTGCCACTAAGGAAATACTGTTATTGGTAATGTAACTGAGATTTCTGCTCCAGTGTCAACCAAAGCATGCGTGGACCAATCTTCCATGGTTACAGGGACATAGTTCACTAGGAGTGGTGATTGTATAATAGGTATCTTTGCCCCTGGAAATGAGAGTGTGCCAGTGTTAGCAGTTTAGAAGATGTGGTTTATATGAACAGCGAGAGTCAGAGGGGCAGTCAGTTGCTGTGTTCCTTTGATCCAGGGAGTGGTTCCAATTAGCTTACAGATTGTGCTGTGGTGGACATCTTTGGTTCCCCTGATTTCTGTTGTAATACTTTAGCTTTCAGAAAACAGCAGCAGTGTGTCCTCTGAATCCACATCACTGGTATGTCACAGGCTCACGTGAAGGTGGATGCAAATCAGGTGGCTTTCAAAATTGCCACAGAGCATCAACAGAGGTAGCAGATAAAGCAGCTGAGCATAGGTACAGACTATTGACAGTTGTAGTGAGTGTCTCTATTGCTGATTGCTGTAGCTGGACACAGGTTACCAGTATAGTTAACTGTGATGACTGAGGTTATTGTGCACTGGTAGCCTGGGACATTACTACTGATTCTTTTTTTTTTCCCTATATATATTTTATTAGTTTTTTCCCTGTTTTTCATATCCCAGATCTGGGACCCTAGAAGACACATACATGTGCATGCGTGGAGGTGCATGCGCACACTGGGTACCATCTCGACCCCTTCCACTCCACCCCTGGTATTTGCTGCCACTCCCCCTCACCTACACTTCTGACTGGACCTCCACCCAGTGGGAGTGGAACTACAAGGGGAGCAGACAACCACCCACAGGAAAGGAAGAGTTGCCTACCACAGCTCTATCCCACTGCAACCCTCCACCTCATGCTGGCTCCCTGGCAACCTGAGGTTGTTCCTGAACCCAGGTCACCAGCGTAGCACAAGGTAAGGTGTCCAGCGCCCCAGCCCTCAGTGCCACTGGGCCAGCTATTACTACTGACTCTTGTGCAAGTCACGCAGCTTGGATTATGTCCATCCAGATTGTTGGTTTCTGTTGGGTTACATAAAGATGGAGTTAAGGAAGCAATCCCAAGATAAAGGTTGTGATTTGTTTTTTTTCCAGTTTCTGCAGACATCTGCAGCATGACTCAATATCCACTATGAATGTTTCTAAAGATTCAGAGGGTGGCATGGTACGTTCCACAGCTGTTGCTCCAATAACCACGGTGGATGAGCTTGGAAAAATGGTCTTTAAAGGCGGCATACAAAGTGGCAGCATCTCTTTTAACTTATTCTGGAAGTGCGTTGAACCAGGAAATAGCAATACCTCTCAGAAGCAAGCACAAGGCATTGGAAATACTCAAAGAATCAGTCCAACCATGTAAGGAAATCCAGGTTTTAAATTGCTTGAGCCAGTCGATAGCTTCTTTATGAGGCAGGGCTGAGAATGGTACTGGTTGTAGGCTGGTATGGATCGTGGACTGAGACAACATAGTCTTAATGTAGACAAGGTCATCTTGAATGGCTTGCATAGCAGTTGGTCCTTGAGCTGAGTTGGAAGACTGGATGTTGTGCAGGATGGTTTCTATTTTGTTGCTCCACACCCTTGAGATGGGTGAAGGTGGAACTCCACACACTCCAGTGCAAATATTGGCATCTTTATCGGACATTGTGGTTAGAGGTGAGCTTCATTTCATTGAGCAAAGGTACAGGTGAGAAGGAGTTGCCATCATGCAGGAGATGGGATGTCATGGAGTAGATGAAGTGCCAAAAAGAAAATATTTTTGTAGACAAAAGTATAATTATTTGTAAGCAAAGTCCATCAAATTATGTCTGAATAAACAATTCCTACTCAGTTCTGTGTGGTCTGTTATTTAAATAAAGTTTTTGTTGTAAAATCAACTATTTGTGTCCATTCATTTCAATAGGTTTGCCATTGATTTCTATGGATTGAGGTCATTTTAGTGCCCTTCACAAGATGGCCACCAAACTTTGACATACAGTTCCTGTATTCCTTGACTGTATCAAGATGACAACCCATGGGGGGGTCAAGGGTCACTTCCTGTGTTATTGTTTTGTGAAACACAAGATGGATGCTTCTTGTCATAAGGCTGCTGTGCAAGGGACAAAATGGCAATTGCCATGCTGTTGTGCTTCTTCACCAGCCACACACACACAGAAAAATGGCAGGCTATTCCTTTTTTGTGGTGAGTGACCATTGAGGAGGGGAAACACTGTATTTATTCCAGTGCTCTCAGTTTATTTTATTTTACTCTTTCTTGCCCTTGGTTAAACATTTATTGTGTTATTGCTGTGCCCTGCTTGTACTTTAATTTCTTTTTTTTTCTGCTCCCATTTATTTGTTTGCTCAGAGTGGGCTCCTGATTTTTTTGTTTGGCTGTTTGGTTAATTAATGCTGCCCCACTGAGTCATTTATTGGTTTGGGTTTAGATCAAATCACTCCGTGCTGCAGTCTCAATTTATTCCATTTGTTGCGGGGCCTTTTGTAGCATGGCCAAATGGGGAGTGCAGAGTTCTGTGCAGCTTTGTGTGTAGCATGGTCGAAAAGCAGCTCTGTTGTTTCAGGAGCGGCTGTGCAGACAAACCTCGATGCATCCCTGGGCCACGATGTTCACAGGGAGGTTGATGCTGAGTGAGAGAAAGCAGAGCAGCATGCACAGGAGAGTCACAAGAATTCAGGGAGAGCAGTGAGCTCATTTCTGGCTGCTGTGCCACCAGGTAGGAGACAGGAGGGCTGTTTGGTAAGTGGTCCTTTGTGTGGCAAGAGAGCGGAGCAGCTGTGGGTTGTTGCAGAACTGGTGGTCTGCTGCAACTGCAATATTGAGAGGGAAGCCATGTTTGCCATCCATGCAACTGCTGGGGAAGGTAGAGTGTAACTTGTGGAGCCACGGTATATATGTAGCGGCTTTGCAGGTGGACAGTAGTGTGCCCTCATGGGGAATGGCAGGAGGCAATGACAGTCAGGAGCAGATCTCTCGGTGAGGCTGTTGAAGTGAGGGGAATGGTGTGTCATTTGGTGGAGTGCTCTGTATCTGTGGCAAGAATAGCCACAGTTGCACTGGGAGTTGGTGGCTTGCTGCATTTTTCTTATTTAGTTGTTAGTTGGAGCATTCAGGTGTGGATAACACAGTGGCCCTTTGCTGTTGCTGCACATGTAGGAGGCAGAGCGGGGCTGTAAATGCACAGCACTTTATTATTTTTTTCATTTTCTCCTCTACAGTTGCAATTCCCTCTGAGAGGCAGCGGGTCAAACAGACAGCTACAAGATACAGAGCAGGTGGAGCTGTGTTTGAGAAGGAGCTCCATGAAGGCTTAAGTTTGCCACAAGGTGATAGCCTTTTGGGGGGTGCAGTTCACAGCTCAGTGGGACATATGGCTTGGAGAACTCAAGTTGCTTGACAGTTCATTGATTTAGCTGGCTAGCAAAGTTGAACAATTTTACTCTTGGCAGACCTATTACAGTAGGTGGCTGCAGGCTGCTGTACAACACAGGAGACAGTTCATTGTTTCTTTCCACAGCCAAGGCTGTGGTATAAGTAACATGCAGACTGTTCAGGCATACTGTGGTGATGACTTGGGTACCCAGTGACACAGACACGTGAGATGGGAATCTGGGCAGAAGAAGGGCCACATTCTCCACCACATGTGGCATTTTGGTATTGGTCTGCCACTAAGGACCCTTACATTCTTTCTGTTCTGCCTGGCCCATCTGGCGATGCTGCAGGAGACATCTTGCTAATACTGAATGAACTGAGTTGGACACATAAAATAAAGAACAATACTGTTTATTCAGAAACATCAGCAGGTACTTCTTCTCTACATGAAGTTCAGACTCTGACTGACTCACTAACAGACTGCTAAAGGGGTTTCTTAGCCCCTGCTAAGCCAATAATTAGTATACCACAATTATCATTACTATAATTGCAACATTGTCTTGTGTTGTTAAAGGGGGTGGCAGCTAATTTAGCCCCATACATAACCTGTACTCCACAATCAACAGGATACAAATGTATTGACCTGACTCATGGGAGTATGCATATCAATGTATATCAATACATGGAAACTGTACTGACAGGATACAGTCATATTGACCTGACCCCAAACAGTTTGTATATTTATTTTATTGAGGATTTGGAAATACCTTTGAGTCACATACTCATTTTCAAAGGTCCCATGTCAGTACAGATAAAAACAATAACAGAACAGTACAGAACAATACAGAAATAGTTAACAAGCAAGCAAATAATTTACAAATATACATGAAGTCGGTTAACATATTAGCTACCGTTGATTCAGGTATTAGACACAATATCCAAATTCATATGAAAACTCCAGAAAAGGGCTAAAGAGAGCTTCTAGAGTGTGTGTGTGTGTGTGTGTGTGTGTGTGTGTGTGTGTGGCGGGTGTTATATGGCCAGTGGCCTAGGTCAATGGATATTGGGGGGGCAGGTTCAGTGGCAGTCACAGAGGTTCAAGGACTGTAGGTGGTTCCTAAGGTAGGCTTTGTAGGAGCCAAGTCTATTCATGTTTATGAGAGTGTAGACAGTTTATTGACCCAGGAAGAGGCTCAGTAGCTAAAGGATCTTTGGAATTGGGAGGTGCGGCACCGGGGAACCACAAGGAGTTGCCTGCTAGTGCTGCAGGTGTGCTGTAGTGATGGGGCCTGCTGGATTAGAGGGGAGAAACCTGGAGGGGTAGGTCCAAGGGTAATATTTTTGGTCATGAGGCAAATATGAAACTGGATTCTGTTATCTAGGCTAAACCAGTTTGTGGCATTATAAAGGGAACATGTGTGGGTTAGACGATCACAACCCAAGGTGAGACAACAGGCTTTGTTGAGAGAGGCCACAGTCTGGATAAGGCCAAGTCACTAGCAGCACTGTAGATTAGCTTGCCATAGTCTAGAAGGGAGAGGACTGAGGAGGAGACCGCAAGATGAAGAGCATCAGGAGTGAGACCGTGCTTAAACCAGTAGAGGATACCAAGCCGGATATTGAGGGTTGTAGACAGTTGGTGAATGTGTTGGTGGAAATAAAGCGCTGGGTCAAGTGTGATGCCCAGGTATTTGAAGGAGTACACTTGCTCGAGTGGGGTCTGGTTTGCAGTAAGTAGTAGAGGACAGCGGTCCTTCTTGGAGTTAAGTGGGTGTGAGAAGTACATAGCTTTAGTCTTGTTATAGTTTAGAATAAGGCGCTGTGAGGTGAACCATTTTTCGGCATCACTGAAAGAGGATTAGAGGGAGAGGTGGAGCTGAGAGGGGTCAATGTTGGAGGAGTACAGGACAGCATTGTCCACGTAGAGCAGGATGTTTCCTGAGCAGGACTGGGGAGGGAGTTAAGGAAGAGGCTGAATAATAAGGGTCTAAGGATAGACCCCTGATGGACACCATAGCAGACAGGCAGCCTGCCGGATAATGAGGTGCCAGTTCTGACTTGTTGAGAACAGTCTGCCAAGTAGTTAGAGAACCAACCAAGGGCAGCTTGAGAGAGACCATGTTTGTAGAGGGTAGTTAGGAGGAGGGAGTGGTTGACAGTGTCAAACACTTTAGTGAGGTCAAGGAAGACTGCACAAGAGAGCTGACAACTGTCAAGGGCAGCATGAAGGTGGGTGGTCAACTCGAGTAGGGCAGTAGTAGTATTGTGTCCCTTATGGAAGCCATGTTGCTGGTTGCAAAAGAATTTTGTGTTTGTTGAGGTGGTCAGTGAGCTGATTGGAGACAATACACTCCAGTGCCTTAGATGGGGGAGGGAGAATAGATATAGGGCGATAGTTGTTTGTGGAGGTATGATCCCCACTCTTAATATGGGTGTGATGGTGGCAGATTTCCAGTGGGATGGGAATTTCCTGAGACATAGAGATCGATTTATAATGTGAGTAAGGGGGATAAGCACCTCTTGAAGAATGAGCCAGAGAAGTCTCAGGTCTAAGGAGTCACTACTGTACTGGGAGCAGCTTATGGCTTTTTTAAGGTAAGACTCAGCAGACTTGGGGTAATGCAATGTAAATGAAATGGAGGGTGTGCAGGGGGGTGGTGGTGTTGGTGACAGGGGGTGGATCAAAGAAATGGTGAGGGAGTACGTGGCCAAGGTCACTGAAGGCGTGGTTAAATGCGGTGGCAATCTGAGTGGAATCAAAGGTCAGGCCCCCTTCGACCAAGATTTGTGTGGGGGCCAGGTTGGGGGTTTTGCCTCATATGTTCTTAATATATCAATGTGTATTGATAAATGGGGATTGTACTGACAGGATACAGCCAAGCTGAACTGACTCCAAGCAGTACATATTGTATATCAATATGTATCGACACATGGAAACTGTATTGACAGGATACAGCCATGTTGATCTGACTCTCAAGTAGTTTGTATATCAATGTGTAGAAATGCATAGAAACTGTATTGACAGGATACAGTGATACTGACCTGACTCCAGACAGTATGTATATCAATGTGTATCAACAGATGGAAATCGTATTGACAGGATACAGTTATGTTGATGTGACTCCATGCAGTATATACTGTATACCAATGTGCATCAACACATAGAAACTGCATTGACAGGACACAGCCATGTTGATCTGACACCAGGTAGTTTGTATATCAGTGTGTAGAAATGCATAGAAAGTGTATTGACAGGATACAGTAACGTTGATCTGACTCCAAGCAGAATGTGGGTCAATGTTTCTAAAGGCATGGATTCAGTTCACTATGCACACATAAGCAGTTCTCTCTGGAGACAGCTGTCATTGGAATGTCTTCAAGCTAAGCTCCTTTCACCACCCAGGTGGTGTATCCTCTGATTTCGTTGCATGATGTCAGAGCTTTCTTTCCGCCAAAAAGTACAGGTCTCTTCCTTCGTAGCATTGCATAAGTTTAGCATTCAAATTGCTTTTATTTGACAAATTTCAACTTTTCAAGTCAACTTTAAAACTTAAAGTTGCTCTTGCATCTTCTAGCTCCACTCAGTTGACAATGACCATGATGGAAAAGCAGAAACCAGGGTTCAAGTTCTGTGCCTGGAGTAGACAGAAATGTCATCCATGAATCAGCACAACATGAGTGTCTACTGCTTAGGCTACCAGCATGAAGTTGAAAATTGTAATCAGTGTCGTGCCATGCTGCCAGAGTCCATCAAGGAATGGAAGGCTAGGTTGACCCTTGGTAGGCCTGAAGACAGCACATTGTCCTTGGCAGCTGCAGGATCAGCTTCTCAGCTTGCATTAATAGAAGTGGCACTGTTGGAACAATAGGTAAGAATATTAATTTCTTATTATGGGCACTGAGGTAGCCTTTAGCCCCATGTCACAAAATGTATATAATTATGTAAATAATTATAAGATTGGCTCAAATCTTACTTTAACACCTATTGCATGCAGTTCTAGATAATTAAAAAAAAATTTTCTGTCACAGCGCATATATAAGGAAATGGATGTTATTTATCCCTGTACAAATTTTCTAATTGCTAATAACTTGCATAGATATAAAACCTTGTAAACATAATGAAAAGCAATGTAAACATAAAACAACAAAGATTTTAGAAAATCAAAACAAAAAATAGGCAGTATTCAACACAATGAATAGTATTAGCTGTATACCATGCCTTCAGCATGCTTTGAAGATTATGGTTCCAGGATATTCAAGAAGATAACTTTGGTCCCCCATCAGCTACATTTACACAATTTGGCCAGTCAACAAGTTGCAATGTCCTTTACCAGTTGTATAAATCTCATGCTGGCAGCATCAAAGATAGCTTTGCAATTGCCACAAGTCTTTCTTTTATATTGAAACATAGAACAGTTTACTTCAGGCACTTGTATGGTACCAGCTTCGAGCTGACACAGAGAGACCACCTGCAGTTCGTCACCTGTCAAGTTTCTATGGTATTTATCTCTGAGCTGGAGTTCAAAGAACATAACATAGGTTTGTAGAAGTTCTGTCCAGGGCCAGTTCTAGGATATTTCCATGCCTTAAATGGCAAGTCAGATGCTATGTCAATTTTTATTTAGGCAGGATGAACTGAAAAAAAAGGTTTTAGAACCAGGCCATTTTTTTCCTTTCAGAGTCCATTTAATCAGTTTTTTTTTTGCTTGGAGATCTCATGGAGACAACAGTTTTGACTAGATCCAGATGACTTAGTATGACCTCTCAATTACCTTAATTAATAATTAAGTATTTATAAAGAATATAATTATATTATAATTATATAATTATAATATAAAATATAAAGAATATCAGGGCTCAGCAGGTAGCACACTCGCCTCAGAGGCTCAGAGATCAGAAGGCTGTGAGTTCTATCCCCACACCAGGCACTTGGGTTAATTCTCAATACTGACACTGTAGTACAGCATGCAGGGGGTGCTGCACTCCTGAGGTGCCGTCTTTCAGATGAGACATTAAAAACTGAGGTCTCATCTGCCTGTTCTGGTGGTAGTTCAGGTGGATGTAACAGCTTAATCTGATTCAAGGTCAGCTGGCATTCATCAATATCCCCCTTCCCAGGTCATGCCTGAAAATAGGCAGAATTTGTCTAGTGCACATACCCAGTCAACAAAAACTAGATAAATAAATAAAACAGTAATTATAAAATAATGCAAAATAATAAAACAACAATACATTTTTTATAACTAAGTTTTGTTCCTACAGCATCATCTATGACTGGGACCTCAGTGGTCTCAGCACTGTTCCTGGCTGGGGCCAGCATCAGAAGGTCATTCTCTGATAATTTCAAGGAAATGTTTATAGCCCTCCAGACATTCATGGACAGCCCTTCCTACACAGCTAGAAACACAAGAAGCTTTGTCACCTCAGGTTGTGGGACCAGGAATGATCATGCTCTTCTGGCTCATTTGACTCCCTCATATGCTCAACTCTGGTTGAGCTTTCTTTATGGTGTGAGGTCCTGATCAGATGCTCCATGGTAACTCCTTCAGACCTGTTGACCTCGATTCCAATTGACCAAGCAGTTCAGATTTTTCTTAAGATAGTCAAATGGCGTTGGAGGAGATTGGTGAGGTGTCTTTCTCTTAGACCCCAGTGTTCCATGTTCTCACTCAGGAGGATGAGGACCAGTTGGCACTCCTGGCCAAGTTGCCTTAGGAACTGCCTCCTCTGACCAAGGTGCCTCCTAGACCTATATTGGTCTCACTGTCCAAGCAGGTGGTCTATATGGCCCCTTCACAGGACACTTGTCAGGCTAAGGCTGAGGCTGAGGATCTGCTCACAATGTCGATCTCACTTGACTGGGAGGCAGTGTCATCACTGCTGCTTCATCTCTTAATCCTTGGGTGAGGTGAGACATCAACAGCATATGCATCAGCACTATGAGGAGCTCATATGGCAGCAATGAACCATTGTAGGGAGGGCAGGGCTCTGCTACCAAGGCTGACTGTCTCTTGGCCTCTTCCAGCCATTTCTATGCTGGTTCATCAGTTGCAGTAGACAACAATGTCTGCATCGCCTCCTTTTAGGGTGGAGGTCCCGCCACCACAGCCACAGTTCAGTGCTTCAACCAAGGAGTCCCATCCTACCACCAGTTTGCCAGTCTGTCTGTCTTTTGAGATCAGCCAGGATGAAGATACTTTGGTGGTCCATGATGAAAAATGGTTGAGAGTAGTATTCAAAGAATCACTCCTGGCCAAGTTACCTTAGGATCTACCTCCTCTGACCAAGGTGCCTCCTAGACCTCTATTGGTCTCACTGCCCAAGCAGGTGGTCTATATGGCCCCTTCACAGGATACTTATCAGGTTGAGGATCTGCTCATGATGTTGATCTCATTTGATTGGGAGGCAGCTTCATCAGTGCTCTTTGACCTCTTAATGCTTGGGTGAGGTAAGGCATCAGCAGCATATGCATCAGCGCTATGAGGAGCTTGTCTGGCAGCAAAGAACCATTGTAGGGAGGGCAGAGCTCTGCTGCCAAGGGCGACTGTACCTTGGCCTCCTCCAGCCATTCCTATGCTGGTTCATCAGTCACAGTAGATCATAATGTCTGCCTCACCTCCTTTTTGGGTGGAGGTCCCTCCACCACAGCCACAGTTCAGTGCTTCAATCAAGGAGTCCCATCCTGCCACCAGTTTGCCAGGCTGTCTGTCTTTGGAGATCAGCCAGGATGAAGATACTCAGGTGGTCCATGGTAGAAAATGGTTAAAGGTAGTTTTCAAAGAATCTTCTGAAGTAGAAGCTGAACCATTGATGATCTTAGCCAGGACTCCACAGTTCAACCAAGAATTCTTGGAGGACAAATCTGCAGCTATGAAGTTGACATCTTTTTGGGCTTTTCTCCAACCCATGTCAGAGTCCATGAGTGTGCCCTTGGAACTGGTGTGGAAGTGGGCTAAGTACATGTTCACCAATATCCTCAACACAGATGAGTCCCAGGGGTTGCCTTCCCTTTGGATAGAGGCCATTTTTGTGAGTAGCCCTTGAACTTTGGAAGCACCCAGCATACTGCCCAGTGCCCTTACCTGGATGGTCCACAAGTATGTGGTCCCCATGGGTTCCTTTTCAGGATTTTCTCATCATCTCTCAGTTGTGAGCCTGGGGTCAGACTTGGCCTTTCACAAGTTATAAGGCCAGGGGGACATGGACAAACATTTTGACAAAAAGATATATGCGGCTGCCTCCCTGGGTCTCCAACAGGCTAGCTGCTCAGTCATGATTTCAAAATTCGTCATTCCTTTTTGAGATTGTTGGACTTCTCCTCCCCCTGCTTTCTGCTGACCAACAGCAGGCAGCCCAGTTTCTCCATGTCCAGGGAAAATCACTGACTAAACACCAGCTGCAGATGGTCTTGGACATAGGTGATTCTTGTGCTATGGCTATGGCTGTCATGATACATTCCAAGGTCTGCTTGAGATTGTCCACTTTCACTGCGGACACACAGAACAGGCAGGCTAATGTCCCTCTCATGGGCACTGATCTCTTTGGCCTTGGGGTAGAAGGACATCTCACTTGCATTGAGAAGTCTAATTCCACCTTGGATTCTGTGGCTTTGTCCCAGAAGGCTCAACTGCCTCCAAACCAAAGAAGGCTTTCATTTTTGGGCTATTCAGCCACAGCAGCCTCAGTAGCAGCAGCAGCCCCATCAGAATAAGTTCAGTGCAGGTGTAGGAAGTCTACATTCTGCAGCCAGGAGCAAAATGGGGAGGGCAGAGGTGCCTCCAGGGTGTCATCTGCCAGAGCCCCGTCCAAGTCTGCTAAGTGATGGGGTGTGGTATGCCATTCCCCATCCAATCATTTTCCTAGCTCATGGACAGAGGTTGGCTGTGCCACTTCTTGTCACAGTGGTCTGCCATTACCTCAGACAGGTGGGTCCTAGAAGTGGTGGGCAAGGGGTTGTCACTGGACTTTGAGGCTCTCCTGTCATACTGACTCAGAGCTCCCTGGAAGTCCTGGGTGTCAAAAGATATGCTGTCCATGCTACAATCAGATGTAGCTCAGCTTCTAGAGTGTGGGGCATAACCTTGTGTCCCAGGTGCCCTAGCCACTTAGGAACATGTGTCCAGGTACTTCCTGGTTCTTAAATGGACAGTAGTGATAGTATTCCATACTGCCTTGTAGGACCTAAATATGTTTATGCAGAAACATAAGTTCTGGATGGTCACGCTGAACCAGATCATTCCACCCTTGAAGCAGGGCATGTGGTTCCTCTCCCTGGACTGCCAGGATGCATTATTTCACATCTAAGTCTGTCTGTTTCATCAGCTGTACCATCAGTTCTGGCAAAGCGGGTGCTCTACCAGGTTCATGTCATGCCTTTCGGCCTCTCTTCTGCATCCATGTTCTTCACCAAGTGCATGGCAGTGGTGTTGGTCTTCCTGCAGTGCAAGAGCATCTGAGTATATTCCTACCTAGATGACTGTCCCCTACTCAGGCCATCCAAGTAGTTTGTGAAGTGGTCTAGGGATCTGGCCCTCCACACCTGTCAAGATTTCATCCTTCTGGTCAACCCATACAAGCTGAACCTTGTTCCCTTGCAGGTGATCAAGATCATTGGGGCAGAATTCAATTTCCTGAGGCCAAGGCCCACTTCCTGACAGACTAGCATCTGACCTTATTTCTTTTTCCTGATTATTTCAGGTTGGGTGTTTGTGCCCTGCCGAGGACTTTCTTTGGCTGCTAGAGTTGATGGAAGCTTCTACACGCATGGTGCACTGGGTCCATTGGAGAATGAGCCCCTGCAGTGGGAGTTGAACCATCATTGGTCTCAGTGCCTAGGTCACCTACACCATGGTGACCCAGCCAATGTGGGATTCCATCCAGTGGTGGGTATGCCCTGTGGCAGGGCTGAATAAGGCCTGTCCATTTGTTATACAGAAAGAGTTAAATGCAAGGATCTGTTCTATTCTCTCCTTTCCTGTCTCTTATCTGTCTGGTTGTGCAACCAAATGTTCTCATGAGACCTAGAAACTGATCACTCTGATGGTCTCATGATTCTCTACCTCTTGCTATCTCTCTGCCTTCACTTGCTATTTCTGTTATTTCTTCCCCTTTGTGTATCTGCAATTATAAAACTATATGTGAATCTTTGAGTGAAACTGTAACTGATACTGGGATCTTTTTGTTTGAAACTGTATATCATTGTACTGTTGAAATGACTGCAAAAGCTATTTGGAATTTAGGGGGTTAACCTTAGTTGCAGTTCGAGATCCTGTCAAGCTTGTTTGCAGACTCTTTGCAGAGCTGTCAACAAGAGGTCAGTTCTGGGTCGCCAGGGTCTATTTTGTTGCACCTGCAAGACAACTGCAAAGTTCTAATACTATTAATACTACTACTGAAAAACAGAATGCCTCCTTAGCAAGCTCTGGATGAAGTTAATTGTCAGGCAAAGACTTGTTATAAAAAGAGCAACAATATTTTTGCTAGAGAGAGACTGAAACTTGAAATTAGAGATGCCCTCAGGTAAAGGACTTTGTTTTCTCTGTTTGTACTGCCTTTGTAAATAGTTATACTGAACAATCTTTATTTTTTGTTTTACTTTTACTGATAATTATAAAATACTACTTGCAAATTTTATAACTGCTCTTGGCTTTCTTATGCTTCCTGACCTGTGCCTTGATGGTAGATGGTGTGAGATGCAGGATTTACATCGTCCATACTCTGAGCCAGGAGTTTTGTGTGTGTGTGTGTGCTAGACCTGGTACCAGGGAATCATAGAAGAAATGTATAGATACTGCAGCAGCAAGTCCAGGAGTCATTACCAGAAGAATGGCAGCCAAACTAGAAGAAACAGATGTCTAGGCTGAGACTGTACAGCCTCCACAAGTGATGGAAAAAAAAAAGAAAAGGCAGTGACAGAACGTAGAAGTCTGACCACCTTTTTTAAATGGTGGGCTATACAACGCACAGAGATGGAGAAGAAAAGAGAAAAAAAGTGATTAAATGTTTAGAGGCACAGAGAAAAGATGAGATACAGTAACAGGAGCAATGATGGCTGGATGCCTTGCAAGATATCAAAGCAGGACAATCTGGTACAGGTCCAGAAGAGCAACAAGGCACAAACAACTTAAAATACCTTAAACTTACAAAGCCTTGTCCCTCGGATGATATCAAGGTATACCTTACAACTTTTTAAAGGGTTATCACAGCTTGCCAATGGTCAAAACAGCAACGGGCAATCAGGCTGGTACCCTACCTCACAGGCAAAGCCCAACTTGCCTACAGCAATATGGACATTGCACAGTCAGAAAACCATGACCTGGTGAAAAGAGAAATCCAAAAAAGTAATGACATCTCAGGAGAGACCTACAGACAGAGATTCCAGTCTCTGAAGTACAACTCAGTCTTCAAGCCTAGAGAAGCTTTCACCTGGCTCAGAGAACTCCTTATTAAGTGGCTCCAACAGGACGGCAAAACAGTCTCACAGGACATCGACACACATGCAATGGAGCAACATCCTGCCTACAGATGTGCAGCTTTGGATAAAGGAACAAAGACCAGAAAGTGGAGAAAATTCTGTTTTTTGGCTGAAGACTACCAGATGACCAGATAGACACCACAGCAGTGAGGTAACAGCCAAGCATTGGTAAGACCCTCTTTTTTCCTGATTTAATTCCAGGTCTGCTAAATGACTCTGGTAGGGGTAACAAATCTGAACCGAAATACTTCATTTTCTATAATTGTTACAAGCCAGGCCATATTGCAAGAAACTACCAGTGTAAGGAGAGTGACTCTGGAGCAGATTTGTCCTTAACAAATTGGGGCAATGGAGGCTGGGGGTTCCATCATGCCAGTGCTGTTACCTGAGGGGGCAGGGCAGCTGCAGGACATTATTGCATGTCCCTGCCCCCAGGGATCCACAAGCAATGAACAAATCCAGCCCCCTCGACATGATGCCCTGCTCTGCTCCTGCTCCATTGCACATTCCCATCTGCCGGGGGTCCCGCTCCTGTGGTCCCACCCTGGGGGATAAGCCAGGGCTTGCCAAATAGTGTCCATTAGGAGCCCTCCTTGTGGCCCCACCTGGGGGGGCAAACCCTGGACATGGTGGGGTGGAGTGGTGCAGAGGCTGAGCCCTCCTTGGAGGAGAGAGGGTACCAGGACCAAAAAAAAAAAGATATGTGAAAAGGGATGGGAAAGACTGTGGCCAATATTTACCTTACCTGCTTTTTTCTTACAGAGAAGTGCATAAGCCTCAGCAGGTTTTTCACTATTTGAAATGTTGTATGGTAGACAACCTAGAGGGCCTCTATGTATAATAAAAGGAACATGGTAAGATAACCCCACTCAGAAAAAATCTATTACATCTTATATGTGTGCCCTGAGAAAGAAGCTTGCAAAGTATGTTTAAATTGCCCATAGTAATCAGGAAGAGCCTAAAAACCAGCAGAAGTCATATTATGACCATGGGGTAAAAGAAAAAGTTTTTGAGCCAGGTGAAAAGGTCTAGCTACTGTTACCCACTACAGAAAATAAACTGTTAATGAAGTGGCAAGGGCCTGATAAAGTGCTTAGATGTACTGACATAGTTAACTATGAAACTGAGACCCTTGATAGGAACAATCCTACCATGATATACCATGCTAACCCCCTCAAGAAATGGGTTGAAAAAACACCAAAGGCTGCTTTGCAAATTTTACCAGAAAAGATTAAGAAGATATTGATATAGCTTATGACAGACTGGAACAAACTGTAACTGCTGATCCTGTAAAGGTGAATACTTCCTTAACCCCCGAACAAATCACAGAAATTTGTAACTTACTAAAGACATTTGATAGTACTTGTACCACAGTGCCAGGCTAAGCTAAAGGTGCCAAACATGTAATGGTGATAGGGAATGCTCACCCTGTCAGACAAAAGACATATATATTACCAGAGGGGTTAAGTGCAGATGTGGTTAAGGAAATACAAAAAATGAAAGAATTAGGTATCATAGAGGAGTTGAGAAGTGCTTGGCCATCACCAGTGGTGATTGTAAATAAAAAAGAAGGGGTGTAAGAATCTGCCTTGATTTTAGGAAAGTTAATCAAGGTTCAGAATTTGAAAATTGTCTTATGCCCAAGACAGATCAATCAATCAAAAATGTATTTATAAAAGCGCCTTTCCAGAGATCAAGGCACTGCACAAATATATAAACATAAATAAAAATGAGACTAAAAACACATAAAATCATTAAAAACATTTGATATTTATAACAGCTAAAATATAGCTAACTCATCATCTAAATCCATCCAGAAACACTAGGCTGAAAAGATGAGTCTTAAGAGCTGATTTAAAACTCGAGACAGTCAGGCACTCCCTTACCTGATGAGGTAGAGAATTCCACAAGGTAGGGGCCACATAAGCAAAGGAACGGGTCCCAGATGTTTTCAAATGCATCCTGGGAATCTCTAGCAATCCCTCATCAGTGGAACAAAGTGGATGAGAGGGACAGCAGGGACAAAGGAAATCTTGCAGATAGCAAGGTCCCTGTTCATGTATGACTTCATAAGTCAACAAGCCATCCTTAAAGGTGATCCACCACTGTGCTGGCAGCCAGTGCAGTCCGTGAAGCACAGGCATAATGTGGCCGGTCTAGAAGCACCAATCACAAGCCTGGCCGCTGAATTCTGCATCAACTGCAGTCAGCGGATATCAACACCCAATAGCCCTAGATACAGGGCATTGCAGTAGTCAAGGCAGGTAGTCACAAAGGCGTGGACCAGTGTTGGAAGGTCATCGGGAGGAACCAGGTGTTTCACCCAGGTGATATTCCTCAGATGGTAAAAAGAGGACTTGACAATGGCAGACACCTGTGATTTCAGGGTCAAGCCATCATCAACAATAACACCCAGGTTTTCTACCCGGTCTGAGGGAGTAAGCTGAACACCCCCAACCCAAAGCCAAGAAGGTTGTCCAGCAGACAAATCCACCTCCCGACGATCTGGGTCCACAACCAACACCTTAGTTTTTGCCAGATGTAACCTCAGTCAGCTGGCACTCATCCATTCCTGTATTTTGGAGAGACAGTTGTTAAATACTGAGGCTGCATCATCCTGTCTGGGCACAAAAAGACATGCACAGCTGAGTATCATCTGCATAGCAATGAAAACTCAAACCGTACCACCTCATGTCCCTTAATGGCAGCATATACACTGTGAACAACATGGGTGACAATATGGAGCCCTGTGGCACCCCACAGGATGGGGGAGAGTGTCAGAGGAATAATCTCCAGTGACCACTCTCTGAGATGTACCCTGGAGGAATGATTGAAACCAATTGAGGACTGTCCCCAACAGTTTACAAATAAACCGTAGATGCTCCAAAAGCACACAATGGTCCACAGTGTTAAATGCTGCAGAGAGATCAAGAAGGACCAAGATGGAACAAGACCTCCAATCTCTCTCTATTAGGAGATCATTTAGTACCCAGACAAGGGCCATCTCAATACTATGTCTCTTCCTAAATCCAGACTGGAGAGAAACCTGGACATCATGGGTTGAAAGGTGATCATCTAGCTTCAGCACAACCACCTTCTCAGTAACCTTGCCCACAAAAGGCAGCTTAGAGACAGGTCTGTACTTGGTCGGACAGTCTGGGTCAAGGGAGAGCTTTTCCAGGAGTGGTCAAACAGCTGCTTCCTTTAGGGAATCAGGAAAGATCCCCCTCTCCAATGAACTCTAGATAATTCCGGCCAGGACTGGGCCGATTACCTCAAGGAGTCGCGTTGGGCCCGGGTCCAAACTACAGCTGGTTGGCCACAAAGTCTGGACAATCCTCATGATATCTGTGAATTCTGGCCAGCTCAAGTCAAATCAGGCAGACTTGGTGTTCAAGACCTCCCACCGACCTCTGCAGCACCCCTTAGAGGGGAATGGGCCAATACCAGGCGTGAGGGTGACAACCTTATCTGCAAAGAATTGGGCAAATTCAACAATCTGGAAGAGCTGAGCTAGTCGATTTTGCACCGCAACAGTCTCCCTGACCAGGAATTCTGCCTTCTTATGGGTGATTGTCGATTGATAGACAGTATAATGATCCATCAATCTAAACCTGTCAACCTCCAGGCTCTCTCCCACCTTCAACCCTACTCTCCTCAACTCCTTCAAGGTCACATCAAGCCATGGGGATCTTGGGCAAAGAGTGAGGGGGTGAACATGAACAGGGGCAATGGAATCCAGGGCCTCCATCACCACCTTATTATAGGTAAGTACCAGATCCCTGTAGTCCCTGCATTCACTCAACAAACTCGATAGATCGAGTACCGCCATTAGACCTTCTGGGTTCACACCCCGTAAAGGGCAGTACCAGATCATCAGGGTGGCCATGAATCTGAACCCTATGATGTATTTGTCAGACCACCTGACCAGATCCACCACCAAATCAGAGGTGTCCATCCCCAGGAGGGATACCAGGTCCAGTGAGAGGCCACTAATGTGGGTTTTGGAGGTAACAACCTGTGTGAGGCCAGCGAAATCATAAGCTGGAGGAAATCTTGTCCAAATCATGAGAATTCATCATCAACCCAGGCACTGAAATCCCCCAGAATCAACCATCTGGGGGGATCTCAATACCATGTTGACAATGAAGTCCATAGCTTCCTGCAGGAATTCTGTCCCATCTCTGGGTGGATGGTAGATGAGCAGTATTCTGCACTCCACACCCACACCCATGATACAGTCAAAGGATCTGATGGACCCCACTGGTACATCCACAAGGCCCAGGTCTGATCTAAAAAAAATGGCAACACCATGCCCCTACAGTCCAACCTCAGGTGGTGTATTACCAAGTACCTGGCTGGAACCCACCAGATGATTTGGCAGACAGGTTGGGGAATGCCAAGTACATCAGTACCCTTGATTTATTTATTTATTTCAAAAGTTTCAGCAGGAAAGACATACTGAGCTGTAAACAACTCATTTCCAGATGCATCCTGGGGGAAACGGTTGAAGGGATTATATACATATGCATTCAGAGTATAAAATATTTACACAGCACAAAATATTTACAGAATATAAAATATTCACAGAGTATAAAAACACAATCACATACATTTGATCATAAATTAAACATCAGTAATATACATTGAAAGGCACAGAGCATTTGCATAAGATTATTTATATAAATGAAGCAACAGCAGTAAATATAGTAGCCTTCAAGAACAGTGGAGAGTGGAACCAGGGGAGGGCATAGCAGTCAAAAAGGATATCTATCAATGAGAGAAGAGTTAGAGAGAGGGAGAAAGGAGAAGGTAGAGCAGATGGAGGGGAAGCAGGGTCAAGTCAAGTCAAGTCATTTTTATTTATCAAAAATGTTTTTCAAAAAAACCAAAGCACCTTTACAAAGATATTAGAGCTACAATATATAACATTACAAACATAGTTAAAATTCATAATAAAAGGGCTGCAAACTCAATGGGAAATGCTAAATTAAACAGATGCATTTTCAATGCAGACTAAAAAGATTCAGCGGTTAGACACTTTCTAATCCGATGAGGCAGAGCATTCCAGAGTGTCGAAGCTACAAAAGAGAAAGATCTGACCCCAGAGGTCTTCAAAAGGACACTAGGAACCTCTAGAAATTTCTCGTCGGTGGAGAAGAGTGTTGTGGATGGAGGAGTCAGTAGGGGTAGAGGAGACCTTACAGATGATGTGGTCCCTGTCCATGTAGGGCCTTATACGTCAGCAAACCAACCTTGAATGTGATCCTCCACTGTATCAGCAACCAATGCAGTCCATGGAGCACAGGAGTTACATGATAAGATCTAGGTAAGCCAGTCAACAACATGGCCGCTGAATTCTGCATCAGCTGCAGGCAGTGAATGTCCACCCCTGGCAGCCCTAGGTACAGAGTGTTGCAGTAATCCAAGCAGGAGGTCACAAAGGCATGGACCAATGTTGGAAGATCATCAAGTGGAACAAGACATTTTATCTGGGTGATATTCCTCAGATGGTAAAATGAGGTCTTGACAGCAGCTCACACCTGAGATTTAAGTGTCAGTCCCCTATCAAGCATAATGCCCAGATTCCACACCTGATCAGAGGCCATTGCCTGGCTGCCTCTCAACAAAACTCCAGATGACTGGCCAGCAGACAACCCCTCTACCGGACAACCTGAGTCCACTCCAACACCTCAGTCTTATTAGGGTTAAACTTCAACCAGTTGGCACTCATCCAGTCTTGAATCTAAGCGAGACAATTGTTGAAAACAGAGACAGAGTCACCCTGTTCGGGTACAAAGGACATGTATAGCTGAGTATTATCTGCATAGCAGTGAAAACTCAGCCCATACCACCTTATAATTTCCCCCAAAGGCGGCATGTACACCGCGAACAACATGGGTGATAAAACAGAGCCCTGCGGCACCCCACAGGACAGGTACCAAGGAAAAATATCCCTGACCTGTCTCTGAGTCCTGCCTGTGAGGAAAAAGTGGAATCATTTGAGGACTGTACCAGACAGTCCTCAGATATGCAGCAGGTACTTCAGTAGCACTCCATGGTCCATGGTGTCAAACACTGTAGAGAGATCAAGAAGAACCAAGATTGAATGGCTCTTCTGATCTCTTGCTATCAGGAGATCATTAAGTACCCGAACTATTGCCATCTCAGTACTATGCCTCTTCCTGAATCCCGACTGAACAGAATTATAGACATCATGGGTGGTAAGATGATCCTCCAGTTGTAATGTGACTACCTTCTCAATTGCCTTGCCCACAAAAGGCAGCTTAGAGACAGGTCTGTAGTTGGCGAGACAGTCAGGGTTGAAGGAAAAGTTTTTCAGAAGAGATGTCACCACCGCCTCCTTCAGGGAGTTTGGAAACACCCCTGTCCTGTCTCCAATGAACACTAAACTATCTCCATTAGAATCAGTCCAATGATCTCCACACTCCCCACAAGGAGGTGGGTTAGACCAGGATCCAAACTACAGTAAGTCAGTTACATACCCAGGATAATCTTCACGATATCCATGATTGCCAACTGGTCAAAGTTAGACCAGACAAGCTGGGCATTTGTAACCTCCCACAAACCACTGCCACACTTGTTAGAATGTGCTGCACTGATTTCCAACTTGATGGTGACAACCTTATCTGCAAAGGAGGAGGCCAGGAGGTGTGGGTTAAGGTAAAGGAAATGGTGGTGGAAGAGGCAGAGGGATGGTGGGGGAAAAGGTAAGGAGGGGAAAGGAGGAGAGGGAGATCTGTACATGAGAAAAAGGAGGGAGAGGGGAGAAGAAGGAGAAGTAGAGCAGAGGAAAGAAGGAGAATGTGCAGTGGCAGTTACAGGGGGGAACAGAGTCGGGGCAGTTACAGGAGGGAGTGGAGTATTCATGTAGAAGACTGGAGAAGGAACAGATGGAGGTGGCAGAGTGAATAGAGAGAGAGAGGGAAGGAATTCCAAAGTTTAGGGAGGTGGGAGGAGAAAGTAGCATGCCCAGCTGAGGTCTGCCTAGGTGGGAGAGTTAGAGAACAGAGGTTAGAGCTACTGAGGAGGTAGAAGGGGAGAAGAGAAGAGAGGTAGGATGGGAGTGAGCTCAGACAGTGCTTAACAATGAGGGAGGTGTCATGAACAAGCCATCTAGCTTCAAGAGAGGGAAAGGAGAGAGAGGTGTAGAGGTGGCAATGGTGGGTCCTGGGAGGCAACCAGGGCAAACCTACAGAAGGAGTGGTAAAGGGGGGCCAGTCTTGCCAGGGTAGACTTGGGCACACTACCATAGATAGTGTCACCATAGTCGAAGAGGGGGAGGATCATTCTCTGTACAGTGGTTCCTCCCTCGTGTCTCCAGACCCCATTTAGCTCATTCAGTGGTCCAAGATAACAGGGGAAACTTTTGTTTTGCTGTAGGAGTGGCTTTAACAAAAATGTAGTACTGCACATGCACAAACATGTAGGCTCATGTTTTACATTGCGTCTGCCTGGCGGGTCTCATCTTTGCTCCTCTGGCCCTGCTTTTGGTGGAAAACACATGTGGGAGCTGGTGGGAGACTTGGAGGCAGCATCAGGACATGGGCTGGTGGCAGAGATAATTGAGGAGTCCCTGGGGCAACAAGGTAAGCCCCTCACTTTTGGGGGCTTACACTCTCCCATGCCTTAAAATGTTGGTGTCCTTGTCAAGCCCTTAACCAGGTCCTGGCACAATTAACCACAAATTATAACATATATACAGTACTAGTCTATCTATACAGCCCATGATGCTTTGCATTATGGGGGTATGTGTGATTTTGTATTTCTTTGAATCTTGGCTTCCCGACCAATGCCCATTGGGGTAACCGTTGCCTCAGTGCTTGCTCACTAAGGTTCTTTGTCTATCTAGACAAATACCATCTTCCAATTATGTACAACAAACAGGCTAGGCTAGACAATTGGTTCCTAGTCTAAGTAGCAAACAGACATACATCAAAAATACTAAAGGCCTTTAGAGTCAACACTTTAACCACCAACAGTTCTTGTGACTGGTTCTTCTGAGACTCCCATCTACTAGCATTCAATCTTTTCCCCACAACTGGATAACCCTGTGTCTCCACTGTTACCTCAGTAATTCAGAGGCTACCCTCTTTTTTGCACTTTGACAAGGCCCCTGGCTACACCCTGTCCACCTCACCTACCCCTCTCACACCAGTCTGACAAGGCCTATGGCTGCCACTTCCTACCTTTCTTTCTCCCATCTTTATCCTTCCCCCTCTCATCTACACTTTCCTTCTATTAGAATGATAAAACTCTGTGTGTATGTGTGTGTGTGTGTGTGTGTGTGTGTGTGTGTGTATATTGGGGCAAAAAACTCTGTTTAATGCATCAGTTAGGGTTGTTCCACAGTGACAAAAGTGAGGACATTCAGTGTTAGGGTTGAAAACTCCCCATGGATCCCCCAGCACACTCCCCAACCAGCATCAGGGTGTGTGTTGGGGTCATCGGCCCTAACTCTCACCCCATCACATGTGTAAAGAAGCAGAGATATAGGAGAATGGGATGAGTGTTAGCACCGACAACCCCAACGTGCACCCCGATGCTGGCTGGGGGGTGGGCTGGGGTCCAAGGGGGGTTTTCAGCCCTAACTCTGAATTTCCTCACTTTTGTCGCTGTGGAACAACCCTAACGGATGCATTAAACTACGTTTTTTGCCTCTAATTTCCCTTCTTTTAGAGAATGATGATGACAAATAGTGAAAGTAATGCAGCAGCAGGAGCGCAGGGCCCTTCAGGCCCCACACTACCACCATGTGATGTCTTGTGAACAGCAACACAAACAGAAGTGCCAACAGTGGCGCACATGGTAACGGAAACGTAAATGGTAAAGGAAACGTTAATAGAAAGGCAAGCACAAAGTGATGCCAAAGTGAACAGTGACACGAACGGACATTGAAGCACATACAAAAACACAACTGGTAACACAAACAGTGATGGCAGCAGTATTTTAAATGAAAATGTTAAGTATCACATCAAAAAAGAACGCAAAAGGGAACAGAAACGAAAATGCAAACAAGAGCGCACACATAAACGCAAACTGTGATGCGCACAGCCACGGTACCAAAATAGTAAACACAAATGGTAAAGTTAACATGAAGAATAATGCCAAAGGAAACAGAAACGGGAACAGAGGTGCATACTGAAACGCAACCTGTAACGTGCATGGTCACGGAACCGCAATTGTTAAAGCAAATGGTAACGGTAACAGCAACAATAACACCAAAGGAAAGAGAGAAATGCAAATGCAAGCGAGTACAGAAATGCAAACCATTACGCACACGGTCATGGTACTGCAATTGTAAATGCAAATGGTAACAGTAACAGCAAAAATAACACCAAAGGAAACAGAAACAAAACAGAAATGCAAGCGCATACAGTATGAAAACGCAAACCGTAACGCACGTGGATGGTACCACAATTGCAAATGAAACTGCTAATGGTAACAGCAATAATAATGCCAAACGACACAGAAATGCAAACGCAAGCAAAAATGCAAACCGTAACATACATGGTGGCATAGACGGTAATGGTGCAACACACAGTAACGGAAATGCAACTGGAAACACTAACTGGCATAGTAACGAATGGGCACCCCTTCTTTTCCCCAAAAAATGCATTGGAAAACACACTGAAAACAAAGAATGTATACATAACAATGGGCCTCGGAGCAGAAAATGAGGACTTGGAATATTAAATTTCTTATATCTCAGGAACTGTACGGCATAGAAAAAAATGTAAATTGCATATAAATTATGACTTTCCTGGCTAGTTTTATACTTAGCTCCCACATGGGGCTAAGCATTTTTGTAACGAAAAGTCTGTATCTCGCACCATTTCTGAGATATGGGGCCCGAAAGGCGTGACGGGCACCGTAATGTTATCCAATGGGAAAAAGGGTTAAACTCTGAGTGCTGTCACTCTGCCGTCCTGTAATATTTTTTCCCCAAACTATGAAAAGGCACATCAGTGGGATGTTGGCTTTCTTCCCTCCAAATTTCAGCCCAAAAAAACCAAACTGTTATTTTGCAGCATGGTGGCAAAGGATTCCTGTAATGTGGCAAACGCCATAATGTTATCCTATGGGAAAAAGCATCAACTTTGGAGTGCTGTAACTTTGCCGCCCTGTAATATTTTTTCACCAAACACTGAAAGACACATCTGTGAGATATTGGCTGCGTTCCCTTCAAATTTCAGCCCAAAAGACTAAACTGTTCTTTTGCAGCAGGATGGCAAAGACTTGCTGTCATTTTGCCATTGCCTGGAAGTGTCGCAATTTGCCAAAGCTTTCACAAACATTTGCTACACTTTCATAAGTGCGACACTACTTTGCTAAAGTACTTTTTCCAGAAACTTGAAAAACATATTTCTAGGGTGCTTAACCTCAAAATAAAGACATGCCTAGCATCCTCAGGGTCCGACTAGGTAAACACAAAAGGAATTGTGTTGCCAAATTTAAATGCCAAGCATTTTTCTGATCACCAACTGAAAACAAAATTTGCGAAAGTAAAAGGGCCATTTGTGAAAGTAAAAACTGCATTTGCGAAAGTGTTGAACTTTTTGTTAACTTTTCCCATTGACTTATAATGAGAAATTGTTTTTTGAATAACTTTTGAACCGTTTAATATTTTTTCACGAAATCTTCAAAAGGCACATTGGGGACCCCGGCCGCACGTTCCCAGAAGTTTTCAGACTGGTTGCACAAACCGTGCAACCTGTAGGGACGAGCAAAGAATTCAAAAAAGCGTAAACACGCACACAGATCACGTTTAATAACTCCGCAGCTGTATATTTGAACAGTACAAACGTTGACAGATCCCAAGATGTATGGTTCTTGATCATGTATTCCAAATTTCAGGCAAATCCATTGAATGGTTGCAAAGTTATTAAGGTGCAAAACGTTAGGTTTAACATGTAAATGGCTCCTCTACCATAATATATATATATATATATATATATATATATGTTGCTCACTTTATTTTACTGTTTTTGGAAACATTGTACATTTCCTCCTTTGTATGTTTTGTATCCCCTTCCCACTGATGTGGAACCTTTGTAAATGAGCTGTCTGTGCTGAGAGGTATTGTAATCCGAGAATGAATAACTAAAAAAAAACAAGTCTAGCCAGAGCTGACAGGGATGTGAAGAGCTACCAAAGTACCTAAGCTACAAATGTGCATAGAAATTATGAAATACCTGAGTGTAACTTGACCATTTTTTTGAGGTATTGTACCAAATATTCAACATGGCCTTTTTGGGACCCCTCTTCATTAAGAGTGCTAGTGTCATTTTGTTCAGTTGTCCCAGAAGGTGATTTCACAGAGTGAAGGTGGTATTTTTTTATATTTAGAAATTAGTAGTGAACTTGATGAGGTTGGGGAACTTTGCAAAGCTTTGGGAAGTGTGACATTCCCAGATTTTCCATCATCACTGGCAAACTATACATTTACAATATCTCTATCTCCAGTACAAACACATTCCCTTTTTGAGTTTTTATTTTGATAGAGATTATTATTGCTGTTGTACATGATGTGATCATAACAACTAATATAAACAGTATTTACAAGTTAAATATTTAAAACGCACACTAATACTGAAGTAATATTATATGACTCTTAAGAAGCAATGGTCAAATATGGAAAACATGTTTTATTTTTAATTTTTGCAGTTAATCTTTTTATTGAGGAATAGGTAAAGGTACAACAGTAGATATCCATTGCACCTATTACACATATACACGTAGCAAGCACTTCATGTGATTATAGGTATACTTTGGACAAGGCGGTTACATATCAAGGACATGTATCTGAATTAACTAACATCAAACCAGTCGTATTATTCAAGGCAGTACAGAGTATCAGTCATTTCTACTGATAAGTTCAGGGGGGCTTCAGTAAATCTTTTGCATTTGATACCAATTCAGTGGTGGGGGATCGGGTGACATGACCCAGGTATGGGGCCCGATTTCCACAAAAGCTGTACAGGTTTTCCTAGCAAAGTGGACGAGATGAGTTCGGGAGACTAGGGACTCCACTGCCGCTAACCAGACTTTGAAAGCTGGGAGACTTGATGTCCTCCATTTCATTACCGTGAGTCGAAGAAATTCCACTGAGGCTTGGATGAGCCATAACATCTGCATGTTACTAGTCGGGCATTTATCTGAGGTTATACCAAGCAGCCAAAAGGAGGGGGAGTGAGGCAGAGGGCAGAGTGCAAGCTAGGGTGATGGAGCAAAATTGAATCACTTTACCCCATACTGCCTGGAGGGGCTTACAGCTCTACAATATGTGAAGTGAATCAGCTTCAGAGGACTGACATCTCCAATATTTTTTATGGGGAAGCAGCCCCATTTTTTTAAGCTGCAGTGAGGGTCTGTACCAGAGGTAAATAACTTTATTTTTAATGAGGAGGCCTTGTGGTCTACACATGCCTTATGGGCTAGTTTCAAACACTTCATTCCTGGGGGATAATTGGGGCTTCCAGCACTTTTTCCTACCTGGCTTTGGCTGGCAAGGATGGATCTGGTGTGGAATCTCTGGCCCAGCCTTGGATCCAACCTGCTAGCCCTTTAATCTGTCAGGACCAGAGAGATGATGGGAGTTTTTCTCTAGAGGGCCCTGTTTTTGCAAAGCAACCCACACATGTGCAGTTGGATCTTGACCAGGTACCATACAAGCTCTGAAGTTGTAAATACTGCCAAAAACATTCTTTGGGCAATGAGTATAAGTCTCTCAAATTTTGGAAGGAGACAAAGGTTCTATTGTCATCCTGGACCAGATCCTGAAAAGTGTTTATCTGACAGTCACTCCACACTGGCCAGTAAAAGGGTTTCAGGTCTATTTCCAGGTTTGGATTATTCCATAATGGGGTATGCAGGCCAATACTTAGGGATGCTTCCTTTGTTTTACCCAGGGATTGCCAGGCCTGGTGGCTAGCCTTTATTGTCAAACACGCCTGTGCATACATTGGGATGGGGTATCCCAAAAAACAGAAAGGAGAGGTGTTTCCCAGAGCTGCGTATTCCATATTCACCCAGGCCAGGGAAGAGTGGAGTATCCTACCCACTGCTTTGCACAGTTTAGCAACCTGAAATGCTTGGGAGTATCTATTGAAGTCCGGTAGGTTCCAGCCTCCCTTGGACCATGAGGCCCTTAGTTTAGCTCTGCTATATCGTGTTTTTTGGGACCCCAGAGAAACCTGCTCATTAGAGCATGAACTTGTGTGCCCACACTTTAGGAATCAATATGGGAAGGTGAAAAACCAGCTAATATACTTTAGGGGCAAACATCAATTTTAAGGCGGCTATCTTACCTGCCATGGATAAGCGCAAATGGGTTCAGATTGGCACATACTTTTTGTCCACCAAAGTAGGTTGTGTCTGTGGATAATATAACCCCTAAATATTTAATGTCGGAGTTCGTCCAACTGAGGCCCGATAAGCTGATCATGGTTATAGACGTGAGGGAGTTAAGTGGGAGAACCTCTGACTTGGTTTTGATAATACTAAGGCCGGAGATGTTCCCAAATGCAGTAAGAGTATCTAGGATGGGTTGTAAACTCCCTCAAATGTCACCTGTCAGAATCAGACAGTCATCTGCTTATGATTTGGTATAATACTTCTGGTTTCCCACCTGTATGTCATGGATTCTGGGATGAGCATGTATAGCTGCTGACAGGGGTTCCATAGCCAAAATGAAAAGTAGGAGGAAAGGGGGCAGCCCTGTCTGGTGCCCCTATGAAGCTGGAAGGGGGAGGATAAAGTAGAGTTGGTGAGTACTTCACCAACCAGTTGCCAGTACAGTGTGCATTTCCAGGAGGACAAGTAGGGCCCTATGTTAAACCAATGCAGGACAGCATGCAGAAACTCCCATTCTACCGAGTCAAAGGCTTTTTTTAAATCTACCATTACAAGGGCTGTGGGAGTAGGAAGTTTTGCTGCTGCCTGCATCAGAGTAACCAGTGCCCTTACATGATCAGAACTGTGCCTCCCCTGAAGGAAACCCACCTGGGAGGGGTGGACAATGTCCGGCACTGTTTTTTCCAGTCTGGCCGCCAAGACTTTTGCCAATATTTTTGGCATCAGCACTAATTAAAGAGATTGGCTGGTAGTTTCCAGGGTAGTCTGGTCCTTACCTTCTTTCAGTAGAATGGTAATCACCACCTCTCTCATGGTGGTGGGGTTCTCCTTTGCCATGGGCTTCATTTAACATCCCCGATAGTGGAGTAATTATTTCAGGATGTACAAGTTTATAAAAATCAGCCAGGTATCCATCAATCCCAGAGGCTTTATGTGGGGCCATACTTAAAATTGACTTAATAATTTCTTCCTCAGAGAGTGGGGCATCCAGATCTTGTTTTTGGGCCATGGACAGGGCTGGCAGTTGCAAGAGGTCCATAAAGCTGTGAAACCTATCCCCATCCCATATTGTATGGGATGTGTCCAGGTCTTGGTAAAATTTAACCATGGTGTCATTTATTTCATTCTGTGCATATACCATTGTTCCCTCAATGTTATGGAGCCCTGTAATGTGTCTATCTGCTTGCCCTTTTTTTAGTCTATAGGCAAGGAGCTTTTCTGCCATCTCTCCTTCAGCCCAGTACTTGTGTTGAGTATGCCTAATGTGCAATTCTGCCCTTCTAGCTGAAAGTATATTAAGCTGGATCTGGAGCCTGGTCAGTTCTGCCACTAGGCAGTTGCTCTTAAGCCTCCCCGGATTAGTCTTATATTCAGCCTCCACTTGTTTTAGCCTGGTTTCAAGCTGTAACATCTTCCCCTCTCTCTGCTTTTTTACTGTGGGTTGCAAAGCTTATAATTTGGCCCCTGAGGGTGGCCTTATAGGCTTCCCAGATCATTGCTGCAGAGGACGAACCAGGTGGGGTAAGCTAAAAGAATTTCTTGGTTTCCTCTCTCACGAAGAGTTGAAAATCCTCATCAGTCAAAAGGAGTGGGTCCAGCCACCAGGAAGTGGATTTCTCTTTGGTGGCTGGGCTCATGGCTAAATTTAGCAGCACCGGGGCATGGTCAGATAAGTAAATTGGGGCTATGTGTGTCTCTATGGTTCTAGTGGACAAGGTTTCAGAAGTGAACTAGTAGTCCAATTTACTTGCCATCGCTGTAGCTGCAGAAAAATAGGTAAAATCCCTGTCTGATAGATGCTGTAGCCTCCAGATGTCTGCAAGGCTATGCAGAGTGAGCAATTCTTGAAGTGCCTTAAGGAAGTTGGTATGGGGTTCCTGCCTAGCATTGGATCGATTGAGGAGGAAGTCCAATGCCAAGTTGTGGACTACCCCGAATATTATCCCAGGGTTATCGGATGTAAGGTCTACCATTTGTTGTGAGACCTCATTGAAAAATTCAGGGGCGTCCTCATTTTGGGCATAAATGTTGACAAGCAAAATAGGGTCCATTGAGGTGGACATCTTAACCAGGACCCATCGCCCCTGCTTATCCATTTTCTGGTGGGTCATTTCCCATTTAAGTTTCTTATGGAATAGGATGAAGACCCCTCTTTTGGCCTTCCCTGAGGTGCTATGGAATTCTTTTCCCACCCACTCTCTGACAAGTTTCTTGGATTCCAAATGGTTTAATTTCTTGTAGAAACACTACATGACTCTTAAGTTTATGGAGCCTTGCCAAGATCTTGCTCCTTTTAATCGGGGAGTTTAACCCCCTAACAATCCATGATGTCAAAGTCACATCAGTTAGGCTATCCATACTTCTTCTGTTGTGGTGGCTGAGTTATGAACTGGGCCATTGGATATTTAGAAAGAATGCTGATCCCTGGCATTTTTGTCCCTCTCTCTCTCTCCTATTTGAAGCCAAACATGCTTTAACTGCCTGTGTGGACAGTTCCGTCCAATTCCATCTACTGGCATATTCGCCTTGTCCCTCATTTTTCAAAGGGAGGGCACCACTATATCCTGTGCCTCCCTGCCATCCCCTAACCTGTACATGCTGGCTATCCCAAAACATTTGCAAAAGGGGTATGGGGTGGTTTTCTTGGCACTGCTGTGCCTATTCGGACCTATAGTAGAGATGGGACTCTTCTTACGGAGCAGGGCAACCCCCAGAACCTCCCCATGGAGGCAATAACTGAGGCATTCCTATGAAAGCCAGTCCTATGGCTTCTCGAATCTACCTCCTGCGTTTTCACTTGGGAGAGTAACATATCCCCACCTACCTGTCTAAAAACATTCTAGTATGAAAATCCCCCAAAAAAGGATGAGAAAAGGAGATCACAGTCTAATATCTGCACCTTAAATGCAGTACTAACTTTTTTGGACTTAGTGGTACTTCATAAACTGAGCCCCTGTGTAAGCCTAGCACATGGCCCTGAAGAAACTAATAGGGTGGTGGCACTTTGAGACAAACACAGGAAAAACAGAACAGTGAACAACATCTCCTGATACTGAACTCTAGTGCACTAATATTTAACAATGAAAATGTTAGCTTTAACAACAAAACCAGCCCTGACTGGAACAGTGGCATGGCAAGAGCCATAGCTGGCTATATAAGTGAATGAAGGCTCACAGTTGTTTAAATTTATGACATGTTGCCCATTTTGAGCAATAGCTTGTGCCCAGAGTGTTAATAAAGGGGGAGAGAAATATAATAGCCCCATGTTATGGCTACATACAATATAGTCCCATGTCCTCTTAGCAAGAAGGGGGTTTTAGTATAAGCATGTATTACCACATTTTACCCAGTTGCTCAAGTCAATGTGTACCTACAGCTAGTGTTTCATTCTTGGGGAGGTTTCTCCATGGCTGTAAAGTCCTCAGAGGCATTTGACAGGGCCTCCAACTGTTCAAGAGAGTTCTCCTCATCCTCGTCCTCCACATTTGGGGTACAGTCAGCCCAGTCCCCAGGAAGTGGTGACCATTCCGCAAATGTTTCATGAACCCCAATTGGTTGTTGGGGAGCAGGGAAAATGTCCAGCAGTGATGCCAGGAGGTCTCGCAGTAGCTCATATCTGTTCCCTAACTTAATCGGCATCTCTCCAGGGGAGCAGCTGCTGGCATCAGACTGTAGAAATCTTCTCTGCCAGCTCCTCAATCGTTCCCTTCTTGCAAGCTGCTTTCCTGTGGCTGGTAGCTTTTTCTTTGAGCAGCCTCTTGACACAGATTGCCAGGGTGGGTTGTTATCTTTAGCTGGTAGGCCTGACACTGAGTCCTGCTTCAGTGCTTCCTGGCTCAAGTCCATCATGGAAAACGAGTCACCTCATGGGTAAGAAGAGGGTAGGCCAAAAGGTGCTTGTCTGGTCTGGTATTCATGTAGGAAGTTCTCCGCTGCTGTCAGGCTATCAAAGGTGATATACTCCCCTTGATACTGTATTCAGAGTAGCGCAGGGTATCATGGAGACACTGGAATATTAAGTTTATAGAACTTCTGTTTAACCCCGCCATATGCTCTCCTCCTGTTCGAAAGGTCTTAGGAGAAATCCTGATACATCTGGATGCGCATGCCATGCCACTCAGAGGAGACCTGTTCTCATGCTCTTCATAGGTAAAATTCCTTTTTGGGGTATTGGAGGAATTTACAGAGAATGGGCCTGGGTCACACTCCTTGTCTGGGGTGGGGGACAAGGGAGAGGTGGGCCCTATCTATTTCTGGGGCTCCGCAGTTGTTGTCCTGGATCAGCTCTGGAAGAAACACTCTAAGGAAGGTGTGCATGTCCCTACCTTCAGCTCCCTCTGGCACCCCCCACAATGTGTAAATTCTTTCTCCTAGCCCTGTTCTCCATATCATCCACCTTATTGAGGAGATATGTGATTTTATTGTGATGATCTTGCAGAGTTCCCCTTTGATGTTGTACCGCAATGTCAAGCTGCTAGACCATGTGCTCAGTGTGGGCCACTCATTAGGCTAGGGCAGCTAAGTCCTGATTAGTTTTATTAGCCATTTGTTTCAAATCTGTAGTGTCCAGTAATATCTTATCTAGTTTTTCCATCATGGCTCCCAAGTCCGCCTCTGTATTGCACTTCATTTTTTTTTCCTCTGAAAGTGGTTGGTTTTCTGTTGAGCAGACGAGGTGACACTTTTGAAGCTTTTCACTGGATGCTGAAACTGCGATTCCTCAGTCTGCCAGAGCCCGGTCCTCGTGGTGCTGCTAGGTTATTCACAGCCAGGGGAATCTCACAATGTTCCCCAATTGGGTTGCAGGAGGCACCTATTGAAAGGCAACATCTTCCCCTACTGGTTAATCACTCGTAAGGTCTCCTTTTTAATGGTGAATTGATGGATACAGGTAAAATAAGCCCCCCAATGAGAACAGCTAGAAGTTTACACGACTGCCATCTTGTTGGTGTGCTCCACCCCCAAAAATATGTTTTATTAAAAAAAAGTCCATACTTTCACTCAAATATTATTTTGGATAAACATTTCAGATAGCAATTTATTATTTTCTTGTTGGTGCCATGTAGTGCTGTTCAGTCACAATCAAAAACTGGCATGTTGCTAATTCAGTTCTCTTGAATTTATTTAGTCAGAGTACATGCTGCTGCTGCTGCTGGTGGCGTATGTGTATGTGTGTATGAGTGTGTGAGCATGCAACCTGTGATGCCCATAGGAATGAGAGAGCTAACAAACTGCAGCTGCACTGTCTATAATCTGACACTGTAGTCTGCCTGACTGTTTCTGAGCTTCAATAAATTCCAGTACAAAAGATAATGAGTTAACCCCTAGGTTGCTGAAAGAAATAGAATAAATCTATTAGAATGAGCTGGACAGATGATAGAAATGGCAGTTTAAAAAGGCTTTTTTTGTTAATATCCTGAGAAGGTCAAAGGTACAAAACAGTAGCATCCCCCCTTCCTTCAGATGCCTTTAACATAGTGCAGCAAATAGCAAAAATCAGAGGGGGAGTGCACTATTTTGCAGCTGTGGAGGAATTCTTTAGAAGTCCAAAAAGGGAGTTCCATGATCAGCCATTTTTTAAAGCTACAGTACGATTCCAATAGGTCTGTAGGCTCCATCCACAGCCCTAAAATAAATAAATAAAAAATTGGTGCCAGCTGGCTTTTTTTTTTCATCGCTGAATACTATAGAACGAATCAACATTTGTTAGCGCTCTAAAACATTGGCCATTTTACATTTGCATCCAATTTTTAACTGACTTTTTCACTTCTTAATCTTCCTTTTTAAACTTTGGGGTTGTACCCAGCATATGGGGTTTAACTTCTGGAGAACATAAGACAATTCTTGGTAAGGATCTAGGTGCAACATAAATCCCTTTGTGCATCACATGCAATGGCAGATCAGTGGGTTCTTCTGGGGTGTTGTATGTGTGGTTTACAACTGGTTTGTGGCTTCATTCAGAGTGCCACATGGGTCCCATCTCTTCTTCTTCGGCTTCAGGAGGCCTACCCCTGTCTCATCGACCAGCAATGAGCTATCTAGAGTTGAAAAAGTTTCCAGTACCTCCTCTGGGAGTTCTATGGATTGTTCAAGCTCCCCAGATTCTATTTGTTCTGACACAAACTCCATAGCTTCTTCATTACTTGTCTCACTTGTCACTTCAGATGTAGGCCTTTCATCTGGGGTTTTGCTTTCAAACAGTTCAGAAATAGCATTTATTAGGGTTTGCTCTGTTGCAGGTGCAATGGTTGCTTGGTCAATAAAACTGTAATTACTTTGAAACATTTTGGCAAGCTCTTGAGCAGGATAATAAACTTCCATTTCAGTAACTGAGACAGAATTGTCTTGTTCTTCAGCTTTTTTCTAATGAATCAAGGTTTGATTCAGGGAGTTGTGTTTGACTTTCTTTCTGGCGTCTGCATGGGGCAGATTGGTTAGCAGGAGGCTTAACAACATCACTGTTGGGGATTGACATTTGCCCAATAGGAAGCAAATGATTACCGTGGGCAACCCGCTGACTATTCTTGGTTCCTTCTTGCTCAGTTCTGTAAATTGGCATCTCTTGCATTTTTTTCCACAATGACATAAGGGATACTGGACCATCTGTATGATATCTTATGCTTTTCTGGGATGCCCAAGTTTTGTAGGAGAACACGATCTCCTGGATGCAGTTCTTGCGCTTTAACTTTTTTTTATCATATCTGTCTTTATTGAGTTTGTTGCGTTTAGCAGCAATCTCTGTAGTCAACTTGTATGCAGCATTAAGTTGATCTTGCAGTCTCTGAACATAATGCAAATAAGTCTCCGGCTTTGACCCATCAGCCAAGACTCCAAAACGTAGGTTGACAGGTAACTTGGCTTCCCTTCTGAACATAAGACTCTAGGGTGAGAACCCAGTGGCACTACTTCAGATATAATTGCACACATGGATCAGGGCACTGACCCGCTGGCTCCACTGGTGTTTGCCTTTCAGGTCTAACATTCCCAGCATATCAAAGAGAGTTCAATTGAACTGTTCTGGTTGGGGGTTGTCTTGAGGGTGGTAGGGTTATGTTCTGGACTTGCAAATGCCCTACAATGACTGTAACTCTTTTTATCAGCTGGCTGTCAAAATCTCTAGCTTGGTCAGAGTCAATCAAATCAGTCAAACTTTATTTAACCAGGCAAAATCATCATTGAGCAAGCTCATTTGCAGGATGGTCCTGGACAAGTAGGACATATACAACTACAGCAAAATTACCAGATATACAGTGTACACACATTGAGCAAATAAAAGACAGTTACAGAGAAACAAATAAGATCAGGGCTGGGAGTACATATGGTGAACACTACCCAAGTTGATAACTGACTGTATATATAAAGGATTCCCGCAAGACATGGGATTATTCAGACAAAGGTCAAAACATTACAATAAGACAAGGGATACCTGGTAGGGTAAGTGAGGGAACAATAACCGAAGGTTTATGGGCAGGGGAAAAACAAAGGAAAGGGTAGGTGAGGGGTGGAAATAGATGTAGTTAAACAGGTGGGATTTGGCAGAATAAACCCAAGGTGGAAAGAAGAAGAGAAGTGCTAGGGGAACACAAGTACAGTAAGTGCCAAGAGTTTGTTGAGTCACAGGAGATGGAGGAGGTGGTTATTTGTGGCATACACACAGGGTTCTCAGTTTGAGAGCGAGCAGACTCCTGAAAGAGTGAGGACCCAGGAGGGAGGACAGGCAGAGAGTTTTTGCATGATATTCCAAAGGGTGGACAGAGAAAAGATGCTAGCCGCTGAGCCATGTCATGTATTTTGGCTACTTTAAGAGAGACAAGAGACAAACTCCTTAGACCATACGTTCCCTCAGTACGCTGAAATTAGCGTAGAAATATAGGTCAGTAGTTTATCAGTTAGGGCCCAGTATGTCCACATGAGGGCATTTTATTGCCTCCTCAAAGTGAGGGAGAGCCAGTCTAGCACCTGATACAGCAGGCTGTAGTGGGTGCATAATGACATGTTTAGGATAAATCTCAGTGTGTGATAGTAGAGGGTGTCAAGTTTACATAGCGTCTGAATAGGACAGAGACTATAGAGAAAGTCAGCATAATCAAGCAGCAGTAGAAAAGTTGTTTGGACAAGTCATTTCCTTGCTTCAAGAGTAAGGAGGTGTCTTATCCAATAAAATATGCCTAGACATTGTCTTAGCTTTTTAGATAGTTCATTAAGGTGAGCCAAGAAGTTGAGTCTGTTATCCAGCCAAACACCCAGGTACTTGAATTTTTCTACTAGTTCCAAGGCTTCACCAAGCAAGGTATAAATCTGGAGGCTCGAAGATGGTCCTGTGTAGTGGACAGCACAAGGCGAGATAATCATATCTTTGGTCTTCTTGGCATTAAGCAGAAGTTTGAGCCTTATTAAGTTGCATTGAAAGATGTCAAATTCTAACTGAAGCTCCTTGTGGTCTATGTCTAGAGAGGTGTTATTAGTATAGAGCATGGTATCATCAGTGAATAGATGAACGTTACTTGTGCATGTATAGGAATCTATATTGTTTATATAAATAGCAAAGAGAATAGGGCCCAAGATGGAGCCTTGTGACACACCACGCAGCATGGACTTTAACTGAGACAGTTCCCCTTGATCTTTGATTTGTTGCATTTGGTGAGGTAAGGTAACAATCAAACCACTTTAAGGCAGTGTTGTTTACCCCGATGCTGCTCAAGACATTAAGTAGAATATGATGATCCACTGTATCAAAGGCCTTGCTAAGATCTAGAAAGAGGGCATAGATGTACTACTTAATATCCAGGGCAGTTTGCCATTCATTGGACACTTTGGCAAGGGCTGATACAGTACTGTGCATGGGCCTAAATCCTGATTAGGCGGGGTTTAGGATGTTTTCGGTGTCAAGGAACTCTCTGAGTTGAGAGTTAACAATTTTTTCCAGGGTCTTTGATAGGATTGGGAGAAGGGAAATCAGGCGGTAGTTGTTCAGGTCAGTTGGGTCACCAGATTTAAAAAGAGGAATAATGTGTGCTATTTTCCAAAGTGGTGGCAACTCACCATGAGACAAGGAACTATTAAAAAGGTGAATGATTGGAGCTGTCAGGCGATAGCAGCCAAGTTTCAAGAAGAATGGTTCTAAGAGGTCAGGACCAGCACACTTTTTAGTGTCCAAGGCTAGCAGGAGGTCCTCCACCTGTTTAGAGGTTACTGGATGAAAGCTAAAGGAGGAGCACCCCGGGATAGCTGTGGCGACAGAGCTAGGGCCGTCATTGTCATCGCTGCAGACACTTACTTTACTGGTGTGTGAGACATCAAACACAAGGTCTGCGGTGGCAAAGTGGCTATTTAGCTTTTCTAGGATCCCCACCCTGTCCATGTAGAAAATGTCTCCTACCACAATCTTGGCAGGCAAAGGTGAGGCTGACGAGTGACCTACCACCTCTCTAAGAACTTTCCAGAATTTAGTAGAACAATTTTTATTTTCTTCGAGAGCAGACTGGAAATAATGTGATTTTTCAGTTCTAACAAGTTTGATGCAGGCATTCCAGGCAACCCAAAAGGCCAGCCAGTCAGAATCCAATTTTGTTTTCCATGCCCTTTTCCACAGTACATCCTTGTCCCTCAAAGCTTTCTTTAGGGCGGGTGTAAACCAGTCGGGTGACCTTTTCCTAGATTTGATTTTTCTAAGCGCTGCGTGTTTATCAATCACTTTCAGTACCAGATTTTGGAAGATATTATAGGCTTCTGAGACAGAGGGTGCCAGGTAAAAATCCTGCCAGTTAATATTCCCTAGGTATGCCAGGAAGGCACGTTGGCAGAAATGTTTTAGACTTCATTTTAGTCTAAGAGTGGAGGTAGGAGGCCGGTAAAGGGAGCTTCTAATACAGGCAGCAGCACAGTGGTCACTCAAGTCACTGTGGAAAACCCCTGTGTGAGAGATGTTGTGTGGCTTATTAATCAGCATGAGATCCAGTAATGAGCTGCAGTCAGGGGATTTCTTGTTAGGACGGGAATTCTCCGGGGTAATCTGGGTTAGGCCACTCTCATCGCAGAACTCCTTAATTTTGTTGGAGCAGGCATCATTCCATTTGAGATTAAAGTCCCCATTATTATGCATTCTGAGTTTGTTTTTTCCAGCAGGGAATGAAGGTGACCCAGTATGCCAAACCCTGAAGAAGGGGGCCTATAACAAGTAAATATTAAGAGGGCCAGTCCAGAAGATAAGGTCAATTTCACAGCTAGGCAGTCAAATTCCTTTGGTATAGAGGTGCAAACAATATCAGAAACAGAGAGATTGGTTTTGGTATACATGGCAACTCCACCGCCCCTTGTTGGCCTGTCACATCTGAATGAATTATAACCGTGGATATTAACAGTTTTGTCAGGAATGTTGTTCATGAGCCATGTTTCTGAAAACATAGCGATATCTGGAGCCGTATGTAGTACCCAGGCTTGGACCATGTCGAATTTTTTAGGCAAGCTACGAATATTCATGTGTAGAAAGCTAAGACCTTTTAGCAGAGGGAGGTCCAAGGGTGCATCTATAAAAGGGGTGAACCAGGGTTTAATTCCACACTCCCTGAACAGAGTAGAAGAAGAACTAATAGTTTCCTAAGGCAGTTTATAATAGTTTTTAACGCAAGTTTATTCCGACACTTAGTGTGCAAGGTTTTGCAGTTTGCATTGCTGGGGGTAGCAAAACAACGAGATAGGGGCACGGCATAGATCGCCACTCTAACTGGGAGGAGGAATGATAAGTGGGTATGGATGGAAGATCTGGGCTGGAGGAGAGGTACAGTGAGTGTGTGGAGGTCAGTACTTTTGGAGTAGGACAGATAGTGAGCTAGCACCGTACCATATAGCTCTTGGTACTTGGGCATGTCTTGCAGGACTATATTCTCAGTACGTTTAACAATGAGGTCATAAGGGAGGAGTAGGAGGTGGCTGAGGACAAGAATAGTTGTCAGTAGAGCCATTAGATTAGAGGTGAAGCAGTAGGCAGGGAGGACAGGCATGCGGTGCCAGTCAAGTACAGGAGGAGGAGTATCTCTTCAAGAGGGGAGGCAGCTTATAACCTACACCAACACAGTTTGGTGGTGACCTAAAAAGGAAGATGTCTTCAAGTGAAGGACAGGACAAGTGTTAGGCCTACTATCTATACTCTGTATCTTTAAGTGTAGTTGCAATGTTAGTGAAAAGGAAGGAAGAAGATTGCATGGGGTGGTACCAAGGGGGAAGGAGAGTATTTAATAAAGGCTGGAGGTGGGGGTGAGTGTAGGAATTCAAGTAAGGAGAAGACAGTAGGAGAGAAAATGAAGCAGAAATTGGATTGTTTGCAGGGCAAAGCTTACAATTGTGACCCAAATTAAATCTAGTCTAAACAGAAAAAACTGTATCACTTTAAAGTTAGTTTCTGCTCCAGGGTAGATTAGCACTGGACCTTAAAACAAAGAGAGCTGTAATACTTTTAAATCTACAAACCTGTAGCCTAAAAGAACTTGCACTTCAAACTACCCTTGCAGTACAAAATTGTTGTAAACAGGCTTAGGTTCACGTATAGATTAGGATTCACAGAACAATTTGGAGAGGCTCAACCAGTACCACAACCAGTAACATTAGCTTAAAGTCCAGAAGGAGACAGAGTAGCAAAGAAATTAAAGAATTGCAGCAGCCTGTCAGCAGGCAGAGACAATGGTTCTGGCCAGTCAAGTTTCAGCAGCGTACCTTCAGTCTGGTGATCGGAGGGCAGTACAGCGAGGAAGGCAGCCAGTGGACAGAACAGAGTGAATCCATTGTGGAGCTCCATAATGAACGAAAAACTTTTCTACCAGCACATTCGCCACCATGGAGGCCTTCTGGTCTTTAATGGGATACACTTGTGGATAGTGAGAGAAATGACCCATGACCACCAAGATATTTGCTACATTTTTATTTATTTTATTTATTTAAAAGTTTTACCAGGAAGGCATACTGAGCAGGCTACCACTTGATTCCAGATGTGCCCTGGGAGAGGGGGGGTGTGGGAGACAATACAAAATGTAAATTACATCAGTAATGTGTAGCACAGCTCAATACATACATGAATATAACAGTAAATTAATATAATACAATGCAGTACACACAAAATCACTGCCCTATCCATTGGAGTTTGTGAAAGCCAATCAGGTAGATGGGCAGCCAAATCATAAAGAGCCCTAGACTGAGCTATTAGATGATGGGAGCTGATGACCCGGACTGAGTCAGGTTCTAGACTGAGAAAGTCTATGCACACTAATTCCATGATGCGCACTTCTGGATATATTTACTAGAGGGGCGACCCTCTTTGGTTGAGCCTTCTTCTGTGTGCATCAACTGTAGGTCTTGCAATAGTTCTCTATATCATTTGCCATGCAAGACCTATAGAAATGTGATCTGGCTAGGTCTAGTGTTCGTTCATTGCCAAGATGCCCCATTTCATCATGTGAGGCATGTAAGACTGTGTGAATTTTGAGGATAAGACAAGCTGTAACTTAATGAAACCTTGAGGCCCTTGTATTTCTTGATACAACAGTCGATTCATTATTTTCAGTTTGGACTATTCTCACATCAGTCTTGCATCTGGATGATTAGTTGCTACTTGATTTGCATCACCCCCCTTTTTCTAAAGTAGAAAGGATATCTTTGATGGTTGTATCTGCCCTTTGCTCTCATTGCAGGTCCTGGTTTGTAAATTGTGGCAGTGAGCTAATAATTGCAGCAGAGTTGCAGTAGGCAGTGGGCAGACATTCTGCTGAGGCACCAAGGGTGTCAGTTGGTCGGTTTGTTAGTTACTGAGGGTTTCTCATCAGTGTTAAATTTCTTACAAAGAGCTTTCATTGTCTGTTCAGGGATTTTGACCTTTTATATAGTTCTGGGAGGTTGTTGGTCTTCTAGATAATGCATCTGCATCAACATGGTTCAACCCAGGTTGGTATTCAACACTGTAATCGTAAGTAGACAGGGCAGATAACCACCGGTGCCTGGCTGCATCCAACTTTGCAGTGGTCTGTACATATGTCAAGGGGTTATTGCCTATCTTGATGGTGATTTTGGCTCTGTAGAGATACTCATGGAACTGGTCCACTATTGCCCACTTTAGTGTCAAAAACTAGTTTATGAATAGGGTAGTTCTTTTCTGCACTGTTAAGGCTTCTGCTGGTGAAAGTCATGGGTCATAATCCTTCAGGAAAACTTTGGTAGAGCACAGCTCCTGACAGACTGAAGCTTGCCTCTGTGTGGAGTATGTATGGTTTCTTGGGATCAGCATATGCCAGGACAGGAGCATTCATCAAACAATGGATGATGTCATTAAAATATTTGTTGCACTTGGAAGTCCACCAAGGTCCACATGGTTCTGACTGTTTATAATAAGTCTTGGAGTCATTTGTCTTGACCAGTGTGTTCTTTCCCTTTCTGGTGGATGGGTAGCCTTGTCTGACCACTCTGGAATAGTCCTTCTTGCATCTCTATAGTAACCACAGAACCCCAAAAAATGCTGCATCTATTTCAGAGTGGTTGTTTTGACCTATGTTGTCAATGCCTCCACCTTACTTGGGTCAGTCTGGATTCCATCTGCAGATACGATATGGCCAAAATACTTAACTGAGGTCTGGAAGAATAATAATAATAATGTTTATTTATAAAGTGCCTTTCATTTTTCAAGGCACTGTACAAGTTAAAACAGTACAAATCAAGCATTACAATTCAGTATTAAACTCAAACCCCAACATAATCAACAGCTTCAGTACAATAAGCTTTCCAAGAATTGGCACTCATCTATTGAGAGCTTTAATCCAAACTGTTCTAGATGATCTAACACCTTTGAGAGCCTAGTTTTGTGTTCTTCCAATGTTTTGCCAAAAATGATTACATCACCCAGATATACCAAACAATGAAGTCAATTCATGTTGTCAACAGTTTTCTCCATGAGCCTTTGGAATGTAGCTGGGCACCAGAGATCCCTTGTGGTAATCTTAAGAATTCATAGAATCCTAGTTGGCAGATGAACACAGTCTTTTCTCGATCTTGGGGGGCAGTGGGTATCTGATAGTACCTACTTCTTAGATCTAACACAGAAAACCATTTTCTGCCATTTAAACAGTCTAGGTGTTTTGAATTCTCAGCATAGTACACTAATCTGGTGTCCTCTTGTTTATTGTGTGGTAATCCATGCACATATGCACAGATCTGTTTTTCTTTCTGACAACCACAATGGGAAAAGCATAGGGGTTTCTAGATTCTTGAATAATCCCAGCAGCCAACAGTTTTTGTAGATGGCACCACACATCATCTGTATCTGCAGGGGCTCATCTTCATGACCTTTTTCAGAATGGTTGGTCATCATGCAATCTGATGTGATGTTCTTCACCATCAACCCAAACCACATCCCATTTGTGGATTAGGAAAACCTTGTCATGTTCATCCAGCTTCTTGCTGATTCTTTTTTCCAGGTTTCAGAAACTGGGGAGTCTCCAAAATCAAAGAGCTTGGAACCTAGTCCAGCACTAAGATCTCTGTCTTCAGCAGATGGCTGCACAGTGGTATCATCACAATACATTCTAGCTAGGGTACACCCTTGCCATATGGCCACCTCTCTGTTTATGTTCTTCACATGGACAGTCACTCATTAAGCATAGACATGGGCTTGTACTGGAAGGGCACTGGGCTTCACAAGTGCTCCCTCAGGTAGTCCATGCTCCTCTGCAGCATCTAGCATCAGCAATTTATTCTTAACCTCTCCTCAGAAGTGTACCATGCCAGTTATGGCACATTCCACATTTGGAAGTATCACAACTTCTTCAGCATCCTTCTTCCACACAATGCCCACTGGATCATCTTGAGCCCCTTGGGTAAACTCAGACTGCTTCTGATAGGTTTGTTTAATCATAGCATGTACACTTAGTGCTCATCCCCTTCTCTTGACCTCCTCTTCCTGGCACAGTTGAGCCAGTTGGCTAAACATATGGGCTTTTGTCCTGGTAAGCACAGGTACGCCATCATACAAGCCTGCTTATGGGCACACAAGAGCAAGTATCTCAGCTTTATCTCCCACACCAGTGATCCATGATGGGAAAGCTATGCACACTCTGATGTAGCTCAAGCATGGGTATGTTTTGTCACTTAGGCCCCAAATGTTCAATCCATGAAGTGGCATTAATGGGATTTGAGATAAGTGTTTGTCATACCATCTTTTAAACATTATTGTCACCTACAAACCACTATCTAGGACAGCTCAGATCTGCACACTTTCAGTAGTGATAGTAGCTCCCATGGTAGGACCCACAAGTCTTAACCTCTAACCGGGCAAGTGCAAATATTTTAACAGAAGACTTGCCTAATGAGGGGTTTCAACTCTGTTTAGCTCTATTACCAGGGGACTCCTTTGTTTTTGGTGCTCTTCCAACAACCTGGTATTGACCTTGCACAAATCTTCTGTGGACTGACACTCTCTGCTGATGTGGCCATCTTCACTACACTGGTAACAAAAGATGCCTTCTCAGACTTGTTGTGAATGAATTGGCCCAGCAAAGGGCTGGGGGGCACTGTCAAGGTTTGTCTCTTTCTCTGAAGGATTGATATGCATCATTCCTTGCAGGAGGTCCTCTACTACTGTTTTCATTCTTTTGGTGTCTCATAGGTGCAGACTTGCTTTACATCATCCACAGTGGCTTTTAGTTCCTGCAATTGGCTCTGGAAATCAGAAACATTTGTGGAATGAGTTAGTTGGGCCATGGCACACAGCACGGACAAGTTGTGATCAGAAGACGTGTCCATGGAGTTTTGCTGTACTTCACAGTCTCAACTTAAAGCTACAGGAAACCTTTGGGGTGGTTCTCAGCTCTCTGAGTTTTTTGCAACAGTCTAAGGAGTTCACAACTATCACTACTTAAGTCTCTTTCACTATGAGAGGATACTGTGGTTATTCTAGCATTGGAGTCCCAAACGTCTGTCTCATTTTCTACCTCTCTTGCTTCCTTCACAGGACACTAAAGGTAGATGGATTATCTTTTCGATTTTTCAGGCCCAGTTTTAATAGTAGCAAACTTGAGTATCGAGCAGCTTTGAGCACTTGGTCAGTTCTTACTTTATCTAGGTCAGAGGAAGCCATGCCTCCTTTACAAAAAACTTGTTGCAACACTCGCTTGAGGTGAATTAGGAAGTCTGATAATGTCTCTCCTCTGCACTGCTTGGTAGCCTTGTATGTCCACATGAGATCTTCACCTGACTCAGTGCTTCCAAACACACTATTGAGAGCAATCAAATAGTGTTGTGCAGTGGCATCAGGCTTTGAGGCCCTTAGGGAATGGATAATATTGAGGGAAGGCCCTCAGAGACTCTCTCCTATCCTCTTACACTTTTCTGCCTCTAGATACTGCCAGTCTTGAGCTGGCAGAGTGGCATAGTCCATCCAAGTGTCAAGGTCCTCCTCCCCTGCTGGAGTATGCTTGATCCCAGAAAACATGCATACTCATCTACAGGACTCATGCATAACATTCAGTATATAGCTTGGCCCTCCTACTATAGCTTGAGGCAAGTTACCTTCTAGTACATCAATTACTTTTCAAACTTCTTCAGCAGGCTTCCCTTCTGCCAGCAACAAAAGACTCAGTTTCTCTTGAAAATCCACAGATTTGGGTGGAACATTGGGCTTGGGCATTCTACTTGCATGGTGCACCAAAGTCCAGGCAGAATAGGAACCTTCAGGGGTCACACGGTCTGGCACCTCTGCAGCACCTACAGTTTCTCTGCATTCAGCAATGATAGTCAGTGTCTTGGTGGAGTGGTCCTTCACTTACCCTTGTACTACAATTTGACCTATATTTTGTTCTGCAAGCAGCACCTCTTCAGCTTATCCATTTCTAGTTCTGAGGGGGACTCCCAAAATTAATAGTGCTTTCTTGAGCTTCACATCCTCACCATCACACCAGTCCAGCAAATTTTCATACACCTTTGTATCAACCAATAATTTAGCTTTGGAGATTGCCACACCTTGTGCTTGGGCAAGTAAATCAATGTGGGGTGTGCTTGGGAAAACAGGAGATCCCAGTGGTGCCTCCAAAGATGTAACCCTGGTGCCATGTCTAAAGAGGCCTACTACTGCTGCCTTACGTAAACAGTCAAGGTTGAGGGGCCTGGACTCTGTTCACTATGGTCTGGGAGTTTGTTTCCAAAAGATTTCACAATAAGCGCAGTGCCTCTACCCAGAATAAGGTTTTGTGGGCCAGTTGGTAAATTGGTTACAACCCCCTGGGATGCTGTACCTACCCACCTCCCTTCCCAAACAACACCCCACACACAGAAATACACTATACCTTGCACTTCAGTAACAACCATTTAATTGTAGATCTCTAATAATATGCTCACATAACACTTGTAGGGGAAAAAGAATAAACACAGCTTTATTTACCATAAAGGTAGTAATAGGGAGGGAATACCTGGAACAGGGAGGTACACAAAATTAGGCATTTGATTGTTTGACAGAAAGCAATGTAGGGATATACCCAATGAGCAATAAAAACAGAAACATTTAAACTGTGAGCAGTAAAACAGTGCCCAACCTCCTACCAGCATGCCACAATGAATACAGACTCCTCCTGTCTGGTACCAGACCCCCTAGTCCTACACTGAGGTACCCCAGACTGGTGCAGGCATGTGGTTGCTGCAGGTTGGCCAGTGTTAATGCACTTAAACTTTGTAAATAAATAGCAGTGACTGTAGCTTTGAACTTTGAAAAAAATTGTAACGGTTTCCACAGTCTTTTGCAGGACAGCCCTGCTTACTCATGATTTGGTGAATACTCTGGGTGACACAAACAGGGTAGAGTGAAGGATTTGCTGAGACTAGTCTTGACAGCACTGTGCTGGTTTCGGATGGTAGTTGGTATTACACCACAACAGCAGGCAGCAGGAAACCACAACATTGGTTGCAGGGGATGAAAATGCTGGTCTTCACCTGTCAAGCCTTTCCAAACTTCACCTTGGATGGCCTTTGTAAACAGTGTTCACCTGACAGTCCTCTATCTTCTTCCCTCTGGTGGTCCCCAGGTTGGTTGGGGGGGCAGGAAACTTCAGCCACACTGCTGGTTTCAACAAGACTTCGACTTACCCTGCTGGTTAGTAGCAGCAGCCAAAGGGTGGAAAAGGCTGGGTGTTCCCCACAGGGAAAACAATCTCAAGCTTTCCTTTGGTCAGTAGTCACCTGAAACACCTCAGCTGGCAGGCAGAACACTTCTGGTGATGATCCTCAAAAGGCAGGGGACACCAAGGCAAGGTGATCTCTTCTGGAACAAACCATTTCTGGTAGACTTTTCAGTCAGAATCTGTTGTGATTCACTTCGCAGACAGGCTTAGCTGATAAACCTGTCAAACCAGCAAACAGGCAGAATTTTTCTTGTCTTCAAGGCTGGTAAACCCTCTTCTTTTTCACAAAAATCACTTCTCCATTCTGGAGATCAGTCAGGAGCCTATCTGACAGGCTTGAGGGCTCCCCTCCAACTGCCATAGAACCCTCCTTCACTTTCAAGAGCTCATGGAGAACTGCCTCGAGCTGTGTAGCAGTCTTTTTTCCTTCTCCCTAAACATTTGGCAACCTCTGATTGGCTGATGTGGCTGTCCATCATGTTACTAGATGCCTGAGTGGTCCTCATTTGTGTGCCAAGCACACTGAACACTCCCCACTCCCAGAAGCCATCTCTCAGTCCTCCAGGGCTTCTGCAAGAACTGACTGGCTGACAAGGGTCACAAAATCTCTCTCTAAGATAGCTGCTGAATGTACAGTTTATAGGCAGTCCCAACTTTAACAGTTCCCTGCAGCCAAAGTAAATCACTGTACTTCTAATTAATTATAGGGCTTGCTAGCCCATACTGTGCTCTGTAATCTGACTGTAGACTTGTGGAGGTAGGGGCTGGCATTCATCCATCGGATGTCCTGTTGCATAGCCCCCCTGGGCACTAGCAGGCTCCATAACATTCAGGGACTACATTTCCTAGCAGCCTCAACTGCTAGACCTGTATTTACATGGCACTTAGTGATTTTAATTTAACCCATTTGCATCTCCTCTAGCTCCTGGAGCTCCTCCCTCATGTCTCCAGACCCCAATTAGTTTATTCAGGGGTTGAGATCATTGGGGGATCCTTTGTTTTGTCACAGGAGTGGCTTTAACAAAAATGTGCTACCACGCTTGCACGAACCTGCTGGCTTGCGTTTTACATTGCAGCCACCTGATGGGTCACATCTTTGCTCCTCTGACACTGCTTTTGGTAGAAAACACATGCGGGGCCAGTGGGAGACTCGGAGGTGACATCAGGACATGGGCTGGTGGCACAGGGGTTCAGAAAGTCCCTGATGAAAATAAGGTAAGCCCCACACTTCTGGGGGGGGGTTAGATACAAATCTGGGAAAGAGAATGTCAATGCTGATTTTTCTCTCAAGATATGGATCAGAAATTGAAAATTCTGAAGTCTGAAAATACAAAAAGTGTGAGTTTAAACTTCTCTGTTTGCTATCCTGCATATGCACTAAACTGTAAAGGTTATAAGCTAATGTTAGAAGAGAGTTAGTAGAATGTTTTGGAAACCTGTTTTTGTTAAAGAGGTTCCCTCTTAAAGGTGGTGTATGTGGCAGGGTTGAATAAGGTCCTGTCCCATTTGTTATGCAGAAAGAGTTAAATGCAAGGATCCATTCTGTCTTCTCCTTTTCTGTCACTTCTCTGTCTGGTTGCACAACCAAATGTTCTTGTGAGACCTAGGAACTGATCACTCTGATGGTCTCACAATTCTCCACCTCTCGCTATCTCTCTGCCATCACTTGCTGTTTCTGTCTTTTCTTCCCCCTTGCACATATGCGATTATAAAAATATATGTGAATCTTTGTGTGAAACTGTAAGTGATACTGGGATCCATCTGTTTGAAACTATATATAGTTATACTGTTGAAATTATCACAAAAAGGTATTTGGAATTTATGGGGTTAGCCTGAGATGCAGTTTGAGCTCCTCTCAGGCTTGTTTACAAACTCTTTTGCAGAGCTGTCAGCAAAAGGTTAATTTTGGGTCACCAGGGTCTATTTTGTTGTACCTGCAAGAAAACTGACAAAGTTCTAATTCTATTAATACTACTAATGAGAAACAGAGTGCCTCCTTAGCAAGCTCTGGATGAAGTTAATTGTCAGGCAAAGACTTGTTATAAAAAGAGCAACAATATTTTTGCTAGTGAGAGACTGAAACTTGGAATTTAGATACCCTCAGGCGAAGGACTTTGTTTTCTCTGTTTGTACTGCCTTTGTAAATAGTTATATTGAACAATCTTTGTTTTTTATTGTACTATTACTGATAATAATAAAACACTACTTGCAAATTTTATAACTGCTGCTGATTTTCCTATGCTTCCTGATTGGGCCTCGCTGACATGCCCCAAGAACCTGGAGGAGGGAATCCAGTTCATCCACCGAGAACCATCCATCATGCTCATGATGAATGCTTCTCTGGTGGGGTGGGGCTCTCTTTTTTTTTTATTAAAATAAGTCATAGGTGACACTAACAGTATCATTAGTTACAAGATACAGGTATAAGTCCATAAACATCTTGAGTCGCATAATGTTATCATAGACAAAGAGAAGACAAATCAATCCTGAATTATGATCTTTGTTTCTTAGACACCTATCTCTTAATAGAAGCAGTAAGGCTTCAGTATAATACTGTAAGTGTTCCATTAGCTCAATACTATAACTTCAATGGTGCTCTTCTTTAAACTGTTTTCAAGCATCTTGCCTTTAATGTAACAAAAGAGATGAAAGCAAATTTGAAATAAGTTCAACTAAATAAATACCAGATAGAATGTAAGTAAGATTAAAGTGTAGAAAAGATGACTGCACTCAGTATTTTAATAGTCCTATGGGAGGTCCATATGCACCTTATCTAAGGTGCAGTGGTCCAGCAACCTAGGGGAGAGTGAAATAAAGTACTTGTTTTCTGAATCTTGTGTCCTGTGTGGTTACTGTACTTAAGTTATACTTACTTCCTGTAATACAGCCAGTTCTCCAGAGGCGAGAACACTCAGGAAGCCCCACCATATATCCAGGAAGGCCTCCTCCCTACCTCAGAGCGCATATGTTAACCTATCAGTCGAAATGGTCTTGATAGCTAAATTTCTCCACTGGTTCATTGTTGGGGTGTGGTTCATTATCCACATGTTTTGTATACCCTGTCAGGCTATAACCAGCAAAACTCTAATCCATCTGGGGTATAGTTCTCATTCCTCCCCCTCCTGGTCAGCAATACCCATCAAAAGGGAGCATGGAGAAAATGTCACTGTTTCCCCCCTCCCCATTTTGACACGTTCTCCCCAGATTTCTTTCCAATATTTTTGGATTCCTCGACATTCCCAGTAATAGTGAATAATTGTACCCCTGGCTTCCCCACATTTTCTGCACATGGGAGATACTCCTGGGCAAAAACTATGCTCGGTGGGCAGTAAAGTCTGTGCAGGAATTTATACTGCAATTCCTTAAATTTATTGCATAAGAGTAATCCCATGTGGGTACCGAAAAGCATTTCCCAGTTTGCTATCAAGATCTCAACCTGGAGGTCTCGCTCCCATTTTTTTTTAGCTTTTTGTGTTTCTCCCTGAATGTGCATCCTAACAAACTTGGCCACCCTCCCAAAAAGTTCCTTTTCCTTATCCTTTGCTCCTAGGATCAATCTTTCTATCTCTCGCATAGCAGGTTTCTGATCCAGTGGTCTGTTTCATTTTTTCAGATAATCTCTTATTTGGAAATATCTGAACAGATCAGATGCAAGCATATTTAGTGCATTCTGGATAGTTTGGAAAGTGTATAACTCACCTCTCTCTATTAGGTCTCCTAAGCAACGGATTCCTTTCCTTTGCCAGTCCCTGAATCCCTCATCTGCTAGGCCAGGTAGAAACTCCGGGTTGTCAGCTACGGGTACCAATAGAGTATTAATATGAGTCAGATTTTGTCATTTTTTTCATCTCCCTCCATGCCTCTAAACTGGCCATGACCAGCAGATTGGGATTCTCAAGTGCTCTATAGGCCCTTAATCCATTCTCCCCCAAGTACGCAGAGATTCTCCCCGGGCTACCATTTTCTTCTACATCAAGCCAATTTGCTGCCTCCTCCCTGTTAACCCAGTTATGTAAGTATCAAAATTGTGTGGCCAAATAGTATCCCTTAATGTCTGGGAAGTTCAGTTCTCCCTTCGAGCTGTCAGCTTTTAGTCTTGCAAGATTAATTCGTGGCCTTCTCTCTTGCCATAAAAAATTTGAAACCCCTTTCTAATTATTTTATGGCCTTTCCTATTAAGTCCCCAGGGCAACAGTTGCATAATATAAAACATTCTTGGTAGCACATTCATTTTCAGGAGATTAATCCTGCCCATCCATGAGATGGGCAGGACTCTCCACCTATTTAAGTCTTTGAGTATTGTGTCTATGATTGGGAGATAATTCAACTTATATAAGTCTTTTAGGTCCTTCCCCACTCTTATTCCTCAAGTAGATGATGGCATTCTTCACCATTTTCAAGCCCCATGATTTCTCTTCACCTCCCCCCTTGTCCACCTTTAAATACATTAGTTCTGATTTATTAATGTTGAGCTTATACCCCGAAAATGTGGCAAAGGCCTCCACAGTATCAAGAATGGCAGGGACTGATTGTTCAGGTTACTTCACCGAGAGGAGGATATCGTCAGCATACAAAGTGATAGTGTGCCGCCCTCCTGCCTGTGCAGGTATGCCAATGACATTGGGGTTTTCCCTGATTTTGATGGCCAGGGGTTCTATGGCTATTGTGAAGAGCAGGGGGGAGAGGGCAACCCTGTCTCATGCCTCATGCCAAAGTGAACTCCTCAGATACCCGACCCATTAATGATGACTCTGGCAGTTGGCGTTCTATATAATGCTCCCGCCAGTTGGGTAAACTTCTCTTCCACCCCGAACTTAATCAATATATGCATTAAATATTTCCATTCAATTCTGTCAAAGGCCTTCTCAGCATCCATTGACATAACACACGTTTGATCTTGAACTTTAGATCCCCAATGAATGCTATTCAGCAGTCATCTGATATTGTGCTAGGACATTCTGCCTTGTATGAACCCTGTCTGAATTGTGTGTATGATGGTGGGTAACATTTTTTCTAATCTGAGTGCCAGTAGCTTAGTCATAATTTTGCTGTCATAATTTAGCAAAGAAATGGGTCTGTATGAGGCACACTCTGTTTCACCATTATTTGGTTTGGGGATGATACATATATTGGCTTCACAGCATGTTCTAGGAAGCCCTCTCTCCCCCTTTGCCTCCCTGAGAACATCTCGTAGAGGAGCTGCAACCTCTTTTCGAAGCTCCTTATAATATTCACTGCCAAAGCCGTCTGGTCCTGCTGCTTTACCACTCTTGAGTGTCCCAATTGCCCTGGCCACTTCCTGTATTGTGACTCTACCCTCTAATGTAGCCCTTTGCTGCTCACTAAGTTGTGGTATTGATAAGTCCTCTAGGAATCTATCCATATCAGCTTTTGTACCCTTATATTCAGCCTTATACAGTGCTTTATAAAATTGTTTAAAACATGTCTGTATACCTCCCTCTTCATGTACTAAAGTTCCTGTTTTGTTCCTGATAGCCACTTTTCATTTTGTGGTTCTGCCTCCCTTCATTAAGTGCACCAGCAGGGGGCCAGGATGGTTCCCCCATTCGTAGATTCTCTGTTGCACAAAAAATAACCCCCCCGGGCTTCCTCCATCACATTTAAATTCAGAGCCTCTGGTACTGTGTTCAGCTCTCTCTTTTGGGTGGGATCCCCCATCTGAGCCACCAATGCTTCCAGCATCTTAACCCTCTCTTCTAGGTCATGTTGTTTCTTTTTCTGGTCCACTTAATTCTGGCCATGTATCCTATTATAACTCCCCTCATGAAAGTTTTACTAGCTTCCCAGTATGTGTATGTACCCACAGATTCTACCGATCCTTGATTTGTTACCTCAAAATCAGTCCACTTATCTCTAAGGAATTGTTTAAACTCTTGCTTGGCCAGGAGATAAGTTAGGAAGCACCACGGCCCCCTCCCTCCCATGTGTGCATCAGCCCTATGTCCAGCCCGACCATTGCATGGTCTGACAGAAAAATAGGGCTATGGGTCACCTTTTGCACCCTAGGGAAGAGCTCCCTGAGCACAAGTATAAAGTCCAATCTGGACCACGTACCATGCAGGTTTGAAAAAGATGTATATTCTCGGGTTCCTGGATTTACCACTCTCCAGGAATCCACTAAATCAAGGTCTGCCAGACCTTGTTGCCATTGCCTTACACAGATGGTCTTCCTGAGCCTTGTGCCTGAGTAACCCAGTTTAGGGTCTATGACGCAATTAAAATCCCCCACTAAAATCTGGTTGGGGAATTGTTCTCTAACCATCAAGTCCAGCTTGCCTTGGCAAAATTCAGGGTCTACTACTGCTGGTGCATAGATATTTCCCAGTGTGATCTCCTTTCCTTGAATTTTACCAACCATAAAAATTAGCGTCCTCCCACTGGATCCCTAACCATACCAGTGTGCTCAAAGGGAAGACCTCTATGCAAAAGAATTGCCACTCCTCTTTTATGAGAGCTGTAGGAGGATGCATGGCAGGCCCCAACTCACCCAACCCACAAGCTTGTCATGTTCCTTATGTGTTAAGTGTGTCTCTTGTAGCATATATATCATTGCATTCTTCCTTTTAAGTGCCACCAAGATCTTGGCTCTTTTAACAGGTGAGGTGAAACCCCTAACATTCCATGAGATGATATTACAATGTTGTAACCTAGCCATGATCCCTCAACACTCTCCCTAAATTGCACCTTAAATTCAAAGGATGTGAACCTTAGACCCTCCTCATTTCCTATTAGTAAGCAATAGTCAAAGCACAGCCAGAAAGATATAGAAATATGTAAAAGTGATATAGCATTCTCAAACAGTAACTAGTCTGGCTGAACCTCAAGCCCAGCCATAACAAATGAGTTTTGGTCAATTTATATGAAGTCATTTTAGTTTTAAATGGTCTCTAAATGTGTATATCTTGTCTCGTATAGTAGAATCCCCAAGGGCACCCTCCCTCCACACACCCTTTATCAATCAACGTTTACCCTTGATACTCGTACACTCCAAATCTTCTGTGCTCATCAGTATAGTGTCTTTGGTCCTGTTTGATGTTGCTTTTCTCAGTCCCCAGCATCTTTTCCTGTCCTTTTCCTGTTTTATCATGTCCAAGCCTTCATCGTTCAGGGCAGGGCAGGTAGGGTTCTATGTTACCCCCCTGAAAGCTTGAATTGAGTCTTCCATCCCCTGCCCCAAATGCAGGAGAGACCACTACCCACCAATAAATTGCCCTGCAACCTTTGTCCTCCCTCCCAAATGAAGCAAACCTCTTATCAATGAAACTCCAGTTGGGGGGGGCCTTTCAAATTAGCAAATGCCAGGGTCCTTAAACTAATACAAAGGTCTTAGAGTCCATATTCCAAGTCATAAATGCGAGGCACCCTGGCAAGGTGCTCGTGGTGTCTTGGCCCAGAATAATTTTGGCGCGTTGCTGCTTCATGCCAAATTCACATGGGCTCCATAGTATGTTCATGACAGTGGGCTATGTTTTCTTACATTATTCCTTTCCTCTTTTAAGGCAATCAAGTAATACTGGAAAAGGAGAGAGAAAAAATACCACCCATCCCTCCAGCTAAAGTTAAAAGTTCTCCCCGCATGGCTTCAGCTGTGGGGGAAGGTGTCTCTTCAGTCACGTGGCAGGTCGACCAGTCCCCTCCTCAAGTGGCAACAGAGTCACAAGAAAAACATATCCCCAAGTGGAAATAGAAACAAGAACAAAATTCCAGCTACCTCACCCTTTCTTATGCCTTTTGTCCCATTCTTTGATGAAATTGTGCAGCTTCTCTGGATTCCAGAAAGTAAAGGTGAGTCCTTCCCATTTCACTTGAACAACTGCAGGGTAGGTTATGAAAAGCTCTATTTCACGCTCCCTAAGCCAATCCATGTGTGGATTAAACTGCTGCCTCTTCTTCTGGACATGCACGGAGATATCCTGATGAATAGTAAGTCAGTGCCCCTCATGTCTTAACTCCTTTAAATTCCTGTATGCCGCTAGTATTGCTTGCCGATCTGGATAATGGTGGAGTTGGAATATGACTTGCCTGGGCAGTTGGTCTCCTGGCAGTCGTGGGACCAGTGCTCTGTGGGCCTGCTCCACTTTAAGGCCCTTTGACTGAATGGTCATTTTGAGCAAGCCAGGGAGGGTGGTGGTGCAGAAAGCCATTAAATTACCCCTTTCAGCACCTTCCGGCAGGCCCCTGATCCAGAGATTATTTCTGCAGCTATTGTTTTCCTGGTAGTATAAAGCTTCTTGGAGCTCCTCCAACTCATGTTCCATTTTTGTTAGTCTCTCAGGCACAGTCCAGGAGGCGTCTTCTAAATCCAATATTTATTGTTCCGCTTCAGACAATCGTCCTGAATATTGTTTTATTTCTGAAGTGAGCCCTTCTAACTATTTATCGACCTTATCCCAGCACAGTTGTAAGTCTGACACCATTTGCTCTGACACAGCTTTGCTGATAACTGCTAGTTCAGATGCAGAGAAGGAGACTGGGCCCAGTTCAGATGGCGGATTCACCGGTGGATTTCTCCATTGATTTTTAGCCCCTTGCCGCAATGTTTTCCTCTATGCCAGGTACTTGTCCATCTCATCAGTTGTTTACAGGCTATTTTCCAGAGCTTTAAGTGATTTGGAGCTGTAAAAGTATTATTTTTGAATCGTTATGGTGCGGAGCTCTGGAGGTGTGCATCTTATCTCCTTAGCTGCTCATTAGCTTCCCCAGGGTGCTCATTTGGGAGACCACAGGGCCCATGGGCTCTGGTTAACCTGGGAATTCCTATACTTCATCAGTCTGCTGGAGCTCCATGCAGTGCATCTGGCTCTGACAGAATTTATTCCATTGATTTGGGGTTAGGACATTCAGGTCCAGATGAACAACATGACCACCATGTTCTACCTGAACAGGCAGGGCAGGATGCACTTCTTTGCATTGTTTCAGGAGGCTCTCCACACCTGGACCCAATTCATATTGCCTGATAGAATAGTTAGCTGGTGGAGGCTGCCTGCTGGGTCAGACAAATGTCACAAGAGAGGTTTCTGAATCAAGAGGAGGTAGACCATCTGTTCTCTCATTTGGGCATCCCTCTGGTGGATCTGCTTGCCTCATGACAGAACAGAAAACTGCTCTTCTGTGCTCACCCACCCTCCATCCAGGATACAGCAGAGGGATGCCTTCTCAAGATCCTGGATCCTCTGTACACTTTACCTCCTTGCCTTGGTTCAGGAAGTAGTGATCAAGGTCCAGAAGGATATGATGCAGATGTTGCTGATAGCTCCAATCTGGCCTAGGCAGTTCTGCTACCCAGATATTCTCAGCCTCTGCAGGCCACCATGGAGGTTGCCTCTCCACCACAACCTGCTAATGAGATAACGGGATGGTCCTGCACCTGGACCTTCAGTCCCTGCACATCTTGGCCTGGTTCTTGAGTGGCTAGAGTTCCAGGATCTGGGCATTTCAGAAGATGTTCTCCATGTGATGGAGGCATCCTGTAGGGAGTTGACTTGCAGTTGCTATGCATTTAAGTGGAAGAGATTTTCAATCTGGTGTCAGAGCAAGGAGCTTGATCCCCTTACCTCTCCAGTTGTGAATATTCTCAACTACCTCTGGTCTTTGTCTCAACTGGGATTGTGAGCAATGACACCTAAGTTGCACCTGGCAGCCATCTCTGCATAACGGGCGTGGTCCAATATGCTGATGGTGGGATAAGAGAATGTAGTTGGGTGCTTTTTCCAAGGTCTGGATCACCTGTCCATTCCGGTTCACAAACCACCACTTCTATAGGACCTACTGCTGGTGTTAGCTATGCTCATGGGCAAGCCATTTGGGCCTATGCACAAGTGTGAGGTATCACATTTATCAATGAAGACTGCCTTTTTGGTGCCCATTACATCAGCCAGAAGGACCAATGAGCTCCAGGCACTCTTAGTGGAGTCTCTGTACTTGGTCTTCCATAACAACAAGGTGGTCTTTCACCCCAACACCAAGTTTCTTCTGAACGTCTCATCAAGAGTTTCACCTGAATCAGGTGATGAAACTTCTGGTGTATGTTGCCAATCTGACCTTGGACGCTGATCACAGGCTGCATACCCTGGACCTGCAGAAGGTGTTCACTCATTATAAGGGGTGTATGGCAGGAGTTCATGGGGAGGTGCACCAGCTGTTTGTCACATACGCTGAAGCTGCTCCCAGCAGATGGGGAATTAAACAGATGATTACCAACTGTATTACTTATTAATTTATTTATTCACTCTTGGATTACAAAGTACCTTTGAGCACCAAGCAGTTTATTTACAAAGGTTCCACATCAGTGGGGAGGGGTTACCAACAGACATAGGAGGAACTAACAGAATAGGTTACTAAAATACATCATATAAAACAATATTTATCATTAAAATACATCATGGAAGGAGAGAGGTAGTTAAGATTAATGCGAAGAAGGGAGGGTGGTAAATCTTTAGACCAGGGAAGAAGGAAGCAGCCAGAGGCATTGTCAAAGTTGCATCTGAGGTAGGCAGGGAGTAGGTGGGAAAAAAGAGGTGATGGGAGAGGGAGCAAGGCATGGGAAAGGGTGGTGGACAGAATGACTAGTCAATGCTAATGAGGTGGTGTCAGGAGGCAAAGAAGTACAGTAGAGGAAGGGGGAATTGAGGATTAGGGTACCTGTGAGTTAGGTGATGCAATCACAGGAGCTTTCAGTTAAGAGATGTTGTCGGAGCATGTGTTTGAACTTGCCAAGTTTAGTCATGTTAGCCAATTCACTGCACAGCCCATTGAACCAGAAAGGGACTCTGGAAAGAAAGGAGCATTGGCATTGAGCAGTCCGGCACCTCGGGACAAGAAGGAGTTCAGTTGTTGAGGTGCAAGTGTGTTGGGCCTTGAGAGACTTGTTAAGTAGGCATCCCATACCCGGTGGCAAGAGCCCAAGGAGCACCTTTTTGTAAGAAGGTACATCTGGTATTTGATCCTCCCATTTAGCTAGAGCCACCCAGACTGAGTATAGAGCTCACAAGTGTGGGTGAAAGAGGCAGCACCCCCCTTACAAGTCTGCAGACCTTATTCAGGGCAACAGTTAGCCTTTTGGGTGAGGTAGTGGAAGCAGCTCCATATATGACTAAGCTATAATCATCTGGCATTGATCTCTGCTACAGGTTGGCTGGAAAGCATTTGCCAAGGGGCATTCCATGAGACATACTGCTGTCTCTGTGGCTGCTTCCATGGATATTCCCATTGTAGAGATGTCTCGCATTACAACATCGATGTAATGAATTATCAAGATGCTGCTTTTGGGGTCTCAGTCCTCCAGTCTGTATTTTCCAGATAGGGGTGAGGCCTGGTAGGAGTCTGCTTATGTGTAGATAGGGAACTGAATCCACATCTTTAGTAATATAGGTTACTAACTTGTAACCGTAGCTCTAAGAGTGGTATTCACTTCGCACCCACATCACCCATCCAGCCTCCCCTGACAATGTGGAAGAGGGATCCCTGCTTCCAGAGTATAAAGATTTGAAATCACAGTTGGAGCTGGAGGATATACCACCGAGGTGGTGGGAGGAGCTTAGCTTGAAGATGTTCTGAAGACTTAGCTGTCTCCAGGGAGAACTGCCTATGTGTAGATGTGAACTTAACACCACTCTTAGAACTACATTTACAGGTGAGTAGTCTATGTTTATCAACACATGGAAACTATTAACAGGATACAGCCATGCTGACCTGACTCCAAGCAGTATACAGATCAGTGTCTATCGACTCATGGAAACTGGATTGGTGGGATACAGTCATGCTGACCTGGCTCTAAGCAGTATGTGTATCAGTGTATATCAACACAGAGGAACTATATTGACAAAAAATCTGGAGGGAGCGTGGCTAGCAGCAGAGTAGTGGGGCTGGCAGTATAGCTTAGAGGGTAGAGTAACAAGCTTTGAATGAACTTGGTATATCCAATAGACCTAGACTTGATTCCAGCAACCTGCGCTGCATACTATGTGACCCAAAGGAAGTCCCTTCACCTCCCCAGTGCTCCTGGGTTGCCCCAGAAAACATGCATTGTGCCTAGTGGGCTTTACCTTGTTAATAAAGAATAAAAGCAAACACCTGCATGAATGCTCTGTAAACTGCTTCAGCATCAGAATATGTTTAAAGCATTTATTTTACAGTTTCTAACAGATTTAACCTTAGAAAATGTATATTGCATAATAGAGGGAAGGCTTACCTATCCACTGAAGAAGTTTGCAGAATTCAAGGCATGGGACGACCCAGGTCTGAGCAAACAAGGCCAGTGGGAAAGGACCCCCCCCCCTTGACCAGCAGAAGTAAAGGTGGCTCAACTACTGAAAATGGAATGGATTCTTACAGTTCTCCGTTTTGCATATCTACAGAAATCAAGATAATTAATACTCACCATTTTGTATGTTACTTAATTATATGGTGCCACCTGAAAATGCGCTCACTTACACAGTCCAAAAGCTTTTAAAAAAAAAAAATGTAAATCATTTTCATTTTGTGCATATGTATTTTTTTTATAAAACTTTTATATTTATTAAACAGCACCTTTCTTGCTCTTTTTACAGTCATCCAATAAAAAACAGGAAGAACCCTTACATGTCCTTAATCCCACAGGTGCCACATTTAAAATTGATAGATGCCCTGATTTGGGAAGGGAAGGGATTGTATTTTGGTTCTGTGGAGCCAAGCCACTAATCCTTTCACTTCCTGATGCTGAGATTCCTTCCCCCGCTAGGATGTTTTATAATTATTAGAACTGAGCAGAGGAGCTAGAAGGTAAGGTGTGTTTCTTTGCAAATGACATGAAGATCTGCAACAGGGTTAACACTCCAGGAAGGGAAAAGAAAATTGGAAGGGACATAAGCAAGCTTGAGGAATAATCAAAGGTGTGGCAGCTAAGATTCAGTGCAAAGAAGTGCAAGATCATGCACTTGGGGCACAACAATCTGGAAGAAGAGTACATGATGGTTTGGGAGGTACTGATGGCCACCAAAGGAACTGGAAGTAATCATATCTGATGATTTAAAGGTTACCAAACAACCTGAGAAGGCTGTGAGGAGAGTCAGTGGAATGCTGGGGTGCATAGGGAGCGATATCTCCAGCAGAAATAGGGAGGTGGTGATGCCACTGTATAGAACATTGGTAAGACCTCATCTACAGCACTATGTCCAGTTCTGTAGGCCGTATCTCTGGAAGGACATAGGCAGAGTAGAAGCAGTTCAGAGAAGGGTGACAAAAATGGTGCAGGGGCTGCACCAAAAGTCATATGAGGGGAGACTGGAGGATCTCAATATGTATTCCATGGAGGACAGGAGAGAGAGGAGGGATATGATAGAGACTTTCAAATACCTCAAGGGTGTAAATAAGGTACAAGAGGGTAGCATCTTAAAAAAACAAAATCTTCAAGAACAAGGGGTCACTATATGAAAATAGAGGGGGGTAGACTTAGGGGTAACATGAGAAAGTCTCAAAAACAATGTGCATGGTTTGGCTGAACTCATGTTACATATCAAGTTAATAGTGTTTATTTGAAGCACTAACCATTTTATGAAACGTGTATAACTACATTACTTGTTTTTAATGCCATTGTGTAGTGTGATGTCTTTTGTCATTTTTGTGAACTTGGATGCAATTGTAAATGAGATTTTCTCTCCATTTGCCTTCCAATAAATCGATGATGATGATGATGATGATGATGATGATGAAAGTACTTTTTCATGGGAAGGGTGGTGGCTCCATAGAATAGCCTCCCAGCAGAGATTGTAGGGTCAAAAGTGGTAGAGGAATTAAAAAACACATGGGACAGACATAAAGGAACTCTAGCTATAGGAAAGAGAGGGTGAGCTGCAGATCATTTAGTATCTGCAGTTTATGAAAGAAGTAAGGACAATGGTCAGACTAAGTGGGCCAAGCGTCCTTATCTGCTGTCAGATTCTGTGTTTCTATGGAGAGCGTGGGGACGCACTCCATAAACATTACTGGAGCAGTTTTTTTTAAGTCCATTTATATTGCAGATGGCCATTCGGAACAAATCAAGAGCCCCGCTCAACTAACAAGGTCCTTGTCAGCTGAGCTTTGATCTTGATTTGTTTTGAATGGTCATCTAAAATATGATAAATGGACTAAAAAAACTGCCCCATCAATGTCTGTGAAGTGCACCCCCATGCTCTCCATATAACGACATCACAAAACATCCTAGCACTGGGGTGGCTCTCAGTATTAGGAGGTGGAAGGGATCAGTGGTTTGGCTTCACGGAGCCAAAATATGATTCCTTCCCTTCCAAAATCAGGGCATCTATAAATTATAAGTGTTGCACCAGTGAGACTGGGGAAAGGTAAGGGTTCGTCCTGTTTTTTTGCTGTGACCACCAGAAAAGGTGCTCATTAACTTTGTTACTTGCACCCAGTGAACTTACAGGAGATAGGAAATTATTTTTACATAATTAACTGCCCTTCATTTTCTTTTCCATGCCAGTTACGTATTTTGATACATGCTGACCATTTTTTGATAGTAGATAATCTAGCTTTGGGATGCCCTTAGATATACTTATAAAATGGGGAGAGAAAAATTAGCATTTTGATTGGTTCTTACCTGTGAATCAAATCCATTCACTGCACAGGTAAAAACAAGTCCTTAAAGGGACACTGTCAACCCCCCTTAGGTCTCAAAGTGTCCCTAGTTTAAAACCCATTTTATGACTGCCAACATTCTGTAAATATTGTTCATGTAGCCAGTAGTTTGATTCTGACTCTTTTGTTTCTTTAAAAAAGTGAAAAACAGACTGCCCACCATACTGGTGTTATCACACAAGCACAGATTTGTTTACATTCCCTGATCAGCTCCAACTGCATCTTTCCAGGACTTGGGAACACCCACAACACAGTCTAGCCACTCATGAGACAGTGGGAGTTCAGGAGGCTACTGCCTCATGAGTAAGTGCACTGTTTGGGTGTGTTTGTAATGTTCAGGAAGTATACAGTAAGAACAGATCCAGGACTGTAAACAGAACAAGGTTGTTTATTAATATACATTAGCATGCATTTCAATTCTACTAAACAAGGGGACAGACAAAACAACCAGCAACATCAATGAATTTTAGAGAAGGTAAGCAATCATAAAATGTAGGCTCTTAACTAGAGATAATATGATGAAAAACAGGTTGACAGTGTCCCTTTAAATGCAGGACCACAGTAGTGAAGAAAGAAATCAGTGTGCCATTAGAACATCCTGTTTTTAAACACTGCCATTTTCTTCTATCATACCACACAAAATCATTGAGCAGAAAAGCCTACAATAATCTTTTTTAGAGAAAATAGCACCCCAACACACATATCGGAGTTAAATGTGAATCAAAATATACTAACAGAGCCCCTTCTCTCATGTAATAACAGGCTCTGTTCTCTCACCCAATGATCCTCTTGCCACTCCAGCAGCAGGCCTGCTCCCGCTGTTTCCACTACTGACCGCACTCCCAGCCCTGAAGTTCTGAATGTAAAATTCATTGTTGTTATGATTTTTTTTTATTTAAATGTAATTGTCGCACACTTATGGCAACTGTGTAGAATATCAGACCGGCGCTTTTAACATAGAGGAAAGCTACAAAGAATACACCATAATTTCATTGTGTGCTTGTTGTGCTATGCTGTACTGTAGCTGTGCTTGCTGTTGATTTTAGTTTTGTCAGTTTATTTGAGTTTGGGGTCTCTGGCCGACTGGCCAACGTGGCGTAGAGTATGCCGGAGGTGGGCAAATAGTGTAACTGTTTGTGGACCAATAAATTTAAAAAAGCTCCCCCAATCTTTGTGAAAAGCAGAATTCTGAGAAGAGGACAACTTGCAGCATTCAAAGAAGCTCTTTCCTGGATTAGATACATAGATGTTGTCGGCAGATAAAGGTCGTGTGGCCCATCCAGTCTGCCTGATCCCTCTTTCTAATGCTTAAGGTACCCTAGATGTTACAAGCCCCCCCTTCACCCTAGCTTGATAATTCCCATGTGCCTATCCCATGCATTCTTGAATCCCTGAACCCTGGCCACACTCACCACTTCCTGGGGGAGACTGTTCCATCTCTCCACCGCTCTTCAGTGAAGTAGAATTTCTTCAAGTTCCCTCTAAGTTCTCCCCTTTTTAGTCTCATGCTGTGCCCCCTTGTTCTGCTGCTTCCCTTTATGTGAAAGATGCTCCCCTCTGGTACCCTGTTTATCCCCTTTAAATATTTGAAGGTCTTTATCATGTCTCCCCTCTCTCTCCTTTCCTCCAGGGAGTACATATTGAGAGCTCTGAGTCTTTCCTCATACGGCTTATGCTGCATCCCCGACACCATTTCTGTCGCCCTCCTCTGTACCTTCTCCATCCTGTCTATGTCTTTTTGGAGCTGGGGCCTCCAGAAATGAACACAGTACTCCAGACGAGGCCATACTAGACCAGATTGACTGGTCTCCCATCGATTTTATGCATGACCTTGACCAAGCACTTCAATACTTTATAGACAAGTTTAACATGGTCTGCAACAGATTTGCCACACTTAAAAAAAGAAAATCCTGTGGTTATAATAATGGATGGATTACCGACAAACTACTAGCTCACATGAGGGACAGAGATAACCTTTGGAGCAGAGCTAAGGCTACTGGGGAGTATAATGACCTACAGAAATACAGGACTGCCAGAAACAAATGCACTCAACTTATTCAGAGTGCTAAGGCCAATTACTGCAGTTGTAACCTCTCTACAAATGGGGGTTCCCAAAAAGTCTTCCATGAGCTCACCTAAATGCTCACTGCTTTTGGATTCTGGGGAAAGTCCAAGGCTTGCTGGCGGTTGAGTCAGATCTAAGTTGGGAGCTGAAGAAGCAACAGCCTGAGACAGTCAAGCAGCCATCTGAGTAGTTTTGTGCAGGAGAACTGTGGAAAGGCCTGAATTGTGGCCTGCTTGTCTGCCTGCTGCCCCTGAGAGGGAGCGAAGAGAATTATTTCGGACTAAATCCAAGTTTGAGAGAACAAAGTAAGCCACTGATTTTTTTTTTACCAGGCTCATACCTGAAGAAGACTGAAGATTTTGCTGTATGCGATCGGCCTGTCTGGATTTCCAGCTGCTTTTGAATCCCTGGTTTGTGCAGAGACTTTGCGATCATGACCGGAGAGCGGTTTGCCTGGTACAGTAGAATTTCCTTACATGTAAATGTGCTGTGTATTGAAAGTGGGTCGTGATTTGGTTCACCACTGTGTGAACTGTGTTCTGCTTGCTGGTACCGTAGAATCCTTTACATGTACATGTGCTGTGATTTGTTAGTGGGTCATGATTTGGTTCCCCACTTTGTGAACTGTGTTCTGCATGCTGGAAGCTATATCCAACCCAAAACGGACTGTATCCGAATTTGTCTCCATTTGGCTGGGGCCTTGCCACACTGGCCCAGCCAGACTACCTGCTGCACAGAGAAAGCCATCGATGAGACAGCTGCCTGGGAATCAGCCCCCTGCTCCACGCTTGAACAGGAATGATGCCTCGGCGATTCGTGTGGGCCCTGCATCTCCTGGCACTCCAGATTAACCACCTACTGTCTCGATTTTCATCCAGTTTGTGTCCAGTCTTGGGTATCATGAGTGACCATCAGGGTAGCTCCCTGCAATAACAGCCTAATTTAAAAGTGTGTCATCTGATTGTCTTGTTGTTTTTGTAACCCCCCTGCAAATGGGGGTTCCCAAAAGACTTCCAGGAGCTTGCTTGAATGCTCCAAGCCTGAATGGTGTTTGGCGTTTAAGCCACTTATCAGTGAGTGTTTTTAGAGCCTCTGGTACTGTCTCTTTAAGAGCTGTCTGCTTGCAGACATAATTAGTTTATATGGGGGGACTGTGTGTTTCTCTGTTTGAGTACCACTCGAACTGCTGCCAATTCACTCCATTTTGCAGTCACTAGGAGTACAAAGGGAACCTATCTGAAAGATGTAACTGTTTGCCAGAAATAATTTAGAGTAATAATGAAAATACAGTTTGTCTAACCTGCTTTCTTTGCAGTCAGAACTGTGTCTGCTAGTTCCCATTCTAGTTTTGAACTGCTGAACTGGACCAATCAGTGTGGGGTAAGCTAGCTCTAAAATGGTGCCTTGGACGAATCAGAACTTGGACTCATAATCTGAGCCAGCCACAAGAGGATTGTATGGGCAGTGACTCTGGGAGATGTAGTTTAGACTTCAGTGCCTTTTGGACCAACAGCAGCAGTCTATTGTGAGTGACAGCCAATCCAGTCAAGAACTGGGAGGAACTCAAAGGAAGTGCCGGTTTTGTCGGTTGGAGTTTCAGCTGAGCTTTGGCAGTGAAGAAGGAAGGAGCCCTGTGCTTTTCAGTGTGCAGTTTTAGTCAAACGTGTGTAAGGCCCAGAGTTCCGGTCTGCAGCTTGTGTAACAGCTTGTTAGGACTGAATCCGTCCTGTGAAAAGAATCAAAGGATCTCTGAAGAGTAGAAACCAGGCTCACCCTGTAGAAGACTGGAGGAATTGCTGAAAATTGCACTCGGTCTGTCAGGAACTGAATCTGCTGTGTGTTCTCCCGGGTATTGTGCAGTAATTGCGATCGGGATACAGATGCAGCCTGCCTGGTATAGTGCTTTCTTTTATATGGATGTGTGAAGAGGTTTGTGTACCTCAAGTGAGCCCTGCTGACATTGAAGGACCCTATCTTATTTGGAGGTCGTGAGTACTAATTCAGAGTTCGCTCCCTGTTGAATGCCACATTAAATCCAAATGGAATTACTGTACTGCTGACTGTTTAATTCTCCTTTTCTCTGTGTGAAAGGGCCCTACCAGCTGCCACAGTTTGGACTAGCCACTAGGGCTTGGGTACCCAGGGACAGTAACTGATAGGGATAGGCCTGTGCACAGAGCCATAAGTGAATTATTAGAGTGATAAGCTAATTAACCTGATTTCCCCTGTCCTTGTTATATCCCCTAAATAAATCAGAGCTGCTTGTTTCAGCAAAGTTATACTGCCTGAGGTATTTGTCTATGTTAAAGTACTGTACTGTGATTGTTGCACTGTATCTCATTTCACAGGAGGTCCCAGTGCGGAACCAGACCTGGGGGTAAGTGTATACTGTGAAGGTAATTCTGATATATTGTGTGGGCCACTAGTGGGAAGAAAGGGGGGTTGCAGTGTCCCAGAGGGCTGTGACCAAGTTAGTTTAACTATTGCAAACCCTGACCTCTGGGTGGAGGCACCCGCCATTGGATCCAGGCCCCTCAACCTGTTAGTGGCAAATCAGGCAGGGGTAGTAGCCCCTGGGATAGCGCCATCTAGGGGTTACATTTTCTTTTCACAAACTGAGTCCTCTGGCTCCGGATTACAAATAGTGTGTGTTGTGCATGTTCTTTTCTTCCATCACAGGGTCCCAACAAGCTGCAACGTTCCTGGCTAGCCTACCATTCTCCATCTGGGTACCCAGAGTGTGTGACTGTTTATGGACCCTGAAGTGCATGCATAACTATTTGACTGATACAGCCTTTAAGCAAATTAACTTAAATATGCCCCTCTCTTGTTCAAGTCCCTTAAATAAATCAGATCTAACTCTTTTTTGCATTTACCCTGACTGTGGTTCCAGTTTGTGCAAGAGTACTGTACTCGGTTATTTGCTGTGTATAACCTTGTTTTACAGGGGGTTCCCATGGCCAGGCCAGAGGAAAGCCCTGGTGGTAAGTGCAAACAGTGTGGGTACTTGTGTGGGGTATCAGGGGTATTGTGAAAGTGATTAGTGTGTATTGTTCCTGCCACTAGTAAAGAAAGAGGGGGGTTACAGTGTCCCGGAGGGCTGTGCCCAGGTGAGCTTGACAACTACCAACCCTGACCTCCGGGTTGAGGCACCCATTTCAGAACTCAGGCCCCTTAACCTGCTACTAGCCAAGCAGGCAGGAGTAGTAGCCCTTGGGATAGCACCACCTAGGGGTTACATTTTGGCAGTTTACCGCTGGGATTTTTTGCCTTCTAGTGGCCAAAAATTACGAATTATTGTTAAAGATTATTGGCTACTCCAGTAGAAATGACTGTACACCAGTTGGTGGGGTGGTGTATTGGGCAGGAGATCAACCCCCAAAATGCTCTACTTATACTGGATGTTCCCCTGGGTACCAGTAAAGACACTGCAGAGGCAGCACTCTCCAAAGTTGAATGGTTCAAAATCCCTGTGGTCATGGGTCAACAGGCTGGTTTGATCGCCCAAACTTTCATAGCCTTGGTAGAGTGAAGTGACCTCATGGACAGCTTTAAAGTGCCACAGACTATTGTCCCAGAAGGGGTTCCAGCTGCCTGGACAGTGACAACAAAAGACTGTAAAGACCCTGGGGAGGATGAGCTCCCACCATTATCTGAGACTTTTGAGGAGAAATTTGCTAAGTTGTTGTTGGAGGAAGGGAAAATCGTAGAGGACTTTATGAAACTATTCCTGCCAACTGGGAATGTTCCTTCTGCAACCCCCCCTCCCACTGCAGTACCAGTTACTGCCCCACCTTCTGTGCACATGCCAATGCTGGCCCCTATATCAGTACTTGCCATTAGTCATGACTCCTACTGAAGGCTGAGAATCTTCTCGGGCACCCTCCCCACCCCCCAAGGGGAGGATGACTTGGAGACCTGGATAACCAATGTTGCCCCTCTAGTACTTGAATGGCAATGCTCAGAAGCAGAGAAATGAAAGAGGTTGAGTGAGAGCCTCTGAGGTCCTTCCCTGGCTACCATCCATGCCAAGTGGGCCAATAACCCCGGATCAACTGCACAGGACTACCTTGATACATTGGAGAATATGTATGGGAGCCCGTATTCAGATTTGAGGATCTGTGGTGGAGAGTAAGAAGCGCTCAGCAGTACCCAGGGGAGCCATTGTCTGTGTTATGTACTTCGGCTTGGAAAGCTGCTACAAGAGAAATGGTAGTTTGCCATCAAATGAATTAGATCGAACTAGGCTGGACTGGATCCTAACGTCTGCTCCATTTTCAGAATTGCTACTGCTTCAGTTGCGCCTTGCCACCTGATTGGAATCGCCCCCCCCTCCTATGACGAGCTAATGAAAGAAATTCGCGGGGGCTGAACAAAGGCGACCTCATAGGGAAATTGCACCCATACCTGCTGCTGCGCAAGTGACCGAGAGTGATCAGCCAAGTGAGGCTCAGGGGCAACAGTCGGCACTTAACGAGTACTCTGAGAGTGCAAGGGACTTCCCGCCCTGGGACCAGCAGTTGAAAGACGAGCTACTAAAGGAAGTCCAAGAGTTGAAGATGGGTGCCTCTGCAAAGGTTTCTCCCATGGAACAAGATTCTGGTCCCTTTCAGGACATGACTGCAAAGGGGGTCGGGGTGCACCCTCAGGCATCTGCTACCGAGGGTGGCTCCAAGTCTGAGATCACCGGATTGACTGCCACTCTAAAGGAACTGTTAAGACACGTTGCACCACTCTCACCACTGCAAGCAGATACTAGACCCCAATCTCTTACTACTGCTTCAGTTCCTCATATGACGTTCTCTCCCAGGATGACCCAAAAGTCTATCATTTGTCACAACTGTGGAAAAGATGGCCATATGAAAAAAGAATGCCAGTCTCAGAAGGGCTTAGAAAGAGTAGTAAACAGACTCCAAGGGGAGCTCCAAAAAGCAAATCAATGGCCAAGGGGTGCCCAAAATGACCACAGTGAGGGTTTGAGAAGGCCTAACTCAAATTTCTTTGTGGCTAAATCATCTGTCCAGGCCTCTGCTACTGCCTCTCCAGTCTGGTCCAAAATAGTGGGCCCTTCAATGGAGACTATGGTGACTGTGAATGGTATTCATACTCGGGCTGTGCTTGACAGTGGGTCACAAGAGACCATTGTATTCCAGGACTGGTATGGCAAACACTTATCTGATGTGCCTTTGCAATCCCTGGAAGGCCTACATGTGTGGGGCCTGAGCAACAAGTCTTATCCCTACCTAGGGTATGTCCACCTCTGGTTGTCTTTTCCTGCAACTGTAACTGGTGTACAGGAGCGAGTACAGACATTGGCCCTAGTATGCCCCCCACCAGACTGTATGATGGGGTCCCCCTGTTAATTGGGACAAACGCCCATATGTTTGGGAGACTGGTGCAACTCTGTCACGAGAAACAAGGGCAATGGACTGGGAGGGCCCTGAGAATTCTGTCTCAGATCTAGAGGGCCTATGATTTGCAACAGAAACCCGAGGAAGCAGACCAGGATGAACCAGTGGGCATCGTGTGGAAGAAGGATCCCGATTCAGTGGTACTGGTTCCTAACACCCAGTGTACCATTCAAGGGGAGGTCCACCTCCAGAAAGATGTCAAGAACAAAATACTGATGTTGGATGCAACATGCGATGGAAAATTGCCAGAAGGATTATTGGTCAAGACCAGCATCTTGCCTGCTCATGCCCATGCCTATGCATGATGAGTGATGGTCCAGATTCACAAAGTGTCAGAATGGGAGATCCGAGTGAACAGAGGGTGCACCCTAGCTACGGTACACTGCACAGACATTGCAGTATTGTCCATCAACAAGCACCCTGGTGAGAAGGAGAGAGTGACCCCAGACTTGTTTGACTTTGGTGACTCCACGTTGCCAGCTGAATGGAAGGCTAGAATTAGCAAGAGATTTGCCCAGAGAGACCAAGTGTTTTCGTTGAAGGAATGGGATGTGGGATGTATTCAAGGTGTGGAGCATCACATACGCCTGCTCGATGAATGACCATTTTGAGAGAGGTCCCAACGCCTAGCAACCAGCAGACATAGATGATGTGAGAAGACAGCTGCAGGACATGCTCGCTGCTGGCATGATACAGGAATCCAGGATCCCATACACCTCTCCCATTGTGGTTGTGTATAAGAAGAATGGGTCTATGAGGATATGTTTTGATTATTGAACCCTGAACCAGCGGACCATCCCAGACCAATACACTATGCCTTGTATACAAGATGCCCTGGACTGCTTGAATGGGAGCAAATGGTTCTCGGGGTTGGATCTGCGCAGTGGATACTACCAGATCCCGATGGCCCCCGGAAGACCATGAGAAAACAGCCTTCATCCATCCATTGGTGTTCTATGAGTTTCTGAGTATGCCAAAGGAGATATCGGGTGCCCCAACCACCTTTCAGTGACTGATGGAAACTGCGGTGGGAGATATAAATTTGCTGGAATGCCTGGTGTACTTGGACAATGTCATTGTGTTTGGGAGCACCTTAGAGGAGCATGAGAACTGACTGTTTAAAGTTCTAGACTGACTGGAAGACTTCAGTCTCAAGCTGTCCATTGACAAGTGCCAGTTTTTCCAAACCTCCATGAAGTGGGGCACATAGTATCTACAAAAGCGATAGAGACTGATCCCAATAAGGTTGAAGCACTGACTACTTTGCCCCAGCCCCATAATCTGAAAGAACTGCAATGTTTCCTGAGGTTCTGTGGCTACTACTGCAGTTTCATAAAAGACTATTCCAAGGTGATTCACCCACTCTTGAACCTTACCCAGGGTTACCCTCCTACCAATCATAAATACAAAAAAGGGGCTGTTAAAGAACCAGAAAAAGTATACTTCTGCCCAGATGAACTCTTCGGGCACCGCTGGACACCCAACTGTGAAGCAGCCTTCCATGAGATCATATACCAGCTCACCCATGCCCCCATCCTCACCTATGCTGACCCCACCAAACCCTATGTGCGCATACAGATGCTAGTCTGCAGAGTCTAGGAGCGGTGCTGTATCAAGACCATAGGGATGGCCTGAGACCAGTAGCTTTTGCCAGTAGGAGTTTGACCCCGTCTGAACGAAACTACCCTGTGCATAAGTTGGAGTTCCTTATGCTAAAATGGGCAATCATTGACCAGTTTCATGAATACCTCTATGGGGCAAAGATATTGGTGAAAACTGACAATAACCCATTGATCTATGTACAGACTTCAGCTAAGTTAAACACCACTGGGCGCCGGTGGCTTTCTGCATTATCAACCTCTGATTATGCTGTCGAATACAGACCGGGCCTGAACCATATTGATGCTTGCACTCTATCACGAAGGCCCACTTCCAAGAGTGATTGGGTCAGGCTGTCTGAACCTGACATTCGAGCATTGTGCCAAAGGTTTGATAGAGATGAACAGATGTCTGCGGACACAGTGGACTGTTTAGTAGATTGCTTGGGCCCTTCTGACACCTGCATACCAGCTGCTTATTGCCACTTTTCTGCTCTAGACATTAGTGCACTACCTCAATTTGGCAATGACAGCATTCAGTGGGTTCAATCCCAAGATCTTATGATTCAGCCAGCACTTGATGCCCTTTGTGCGGGGAAAGATGTGTCTAAGTTACGTTTCACTGACTTGTGAACTGCTTTATTGTTTAAAGAAGACCCCAGATTGAAGTTGCTCAATCTGTTGTATAGAGATACAGTAGATCATAGTGGCAAAGTAAACAAGCAACAATTGGTCCTGCCCACAGCCTTTAAACATTTGGTACTGAGGTCCCTCCACAATCACATGGGGCACCTCAGTATTGACAGAACCCTTGACCTTGTACAATCTCATTGCTACTGGCTCAAAATGGGGGCCGATGTTGAGCACCATGTAAAGACTTGTAGTCGCTGCCTGCAAAGAAAAGCCCTGCCTCAGAGGACTGCCCCCTTGTTAATATTACTACCAGTACCCCCATGGAACTAGTTTGCATACACTTCTTGTGTTTAGAACCTGATCAGTGGAACATTGGCAATGTGTTAGTGATTACAGATCATTTCACATAGTATGCACAAGCTTTTCCCACCAAAGATCAAAAGGCATCTACCGTGGCCAAGGTGCTAGTGGAAAATTTCTTCGTCCACTACGGTGCCCCCCAGCAGATCCACTCTGACCAGGGCAGAGACTTTGAGAGTCGATTAATCAAAGAAATGCTCTCTCTATGGGGGGTGCGAAAGTCAAGAACCACCCCCTATCACCCACAGGGAGACCATCAAGAAGAACATTTTAACCGCACCCTTCTAGACATGCTGGGCACCTTCCACCCAAAAGACAAGTATAAGTGGAGCTAGTAGATTAGTACCCTGGTACACACATACAATTTCACAAAAAATGATGCTACTGGGTTCTCCCCCTACTGCCTCATATTCGGGAGAGAGGCCCGACTGCCAGTTGATGTCTGTTTTGGGGTCTCTCCAGATGGGGTCAAAGCAGAAAACTACTTGCAATGTGTACAAAAACTGAAAGCTCAATTGAACCATGTCTATCAACTGGCCCAGACAATGGCCACCAAGAAAAATCTAGCCAACAAAGAGAGGTATGATAAAAAAAGTAAAGGCTCAAGAGCTTCGACCTGGAGACCGTGAGTTGTTACGCAATTTGGGACTGCAATGTAAACACAAAATTGCTGATCGGTGGCACCATCTTCCCCATGTAATAGCTGGAAAGTTGGATGATTTATCTGTGTACAAGGTGTGCCAGAAAACAGCTCCAAAGCTGTCAAGACCATGCACCGTAACCACTTGCTACCTATCGGCCAAGTCATGATTGAGACTGAATCCCCAGAAATTGAGCCCCCTGGGCTGCTGCCTCGTGCTGCTGCAAGAAAGAGACAGAGTCAGCCTATCCCAGTGGTCACAGATTTAAGGTTTCCTCCACAGCAGGCCCAGAAAGATAGTGACTGTCAGTCCACTTCTGACAAAATTGAGTGCGACTATGCCTATTACCCCTCTTATGAACTGAGTCAGCTGTTTCAAAGTAACCCCATGATTAATTGTGGGGATGAAGCTGGGCCTTCTGGACTGCCTAACCTCCCAGCTTTGTCCTTGGAGCCAATGCTCCCTGCAAGTGAAGTGCAAAGTATCATGTCTGAAGATGCTGATTCCCTGTGTATTGTGGAACTGTATGATTTGCCAGAAGGAGGGGTTGATGGAATGAGTCTTTCTGGTGACATACCAGAACTTGATGAACACTATGAGAGGGCTGACAACCCCCTTCGGTGCCTCAAAGTTTGATTGTGCCTAAGCTTTCCCAAAATAAGTCAAGCATTATAGAAACATAGCCTGCAGAGCAAGGAGTCGACAGTACCCCAAGTTTGGACATTCCCATCCAGGCAGAGGCACCTCTCACAAATGATGAAAGCCCCGAGACTGCTGCTGAAAGTACAGAAACTGTGGTTGTTCCTCCCAGAAAGACTGACCAAGCTGTCAAGCCAGTATTGCATTTCAGCTATGATTCTCTGGGGAGGCCTGTGGACTTGCCTCTCAATGTAGTTTACAAAGGTGTTTATGTTGCACTAAGCTCACTGCCCAAATTGAGCTTGACGGCCTATTCCAGGTTACTTATTCTGCCCTCTCACCATGGTGCCCCTGCTCCATCCAGCCCCAAGTTAGCTGATAAGGAAGGGCCCCTCTTGCATTGTTCAAGGTACAAGAAGTTATTACCTGATTTAGTATAGTAATGTTCAATTTACTGTATATACTTGCGTATAAGCCACATCAGTTTGACCTTTTTGATACCATAATATACTACTTTGGCTTTTACGTGGGTCACCAGATTTTCAAGTATTCACTATCGGCACTTAGCTGCACCAATTAGCAGCACACAGAATAAATAGGGTCAACAGAATAAATAGGGTCCAGTTCCATTTGTCACCGCACTGCCCAAAAATCAGTGTAAAGAGAAAGTGCAGCACATACGGGTGATTGAGCATGCAGAAGCTACTAATTACTGTGCTGCAGCTTGCCACTTTCATGTGAACAAGAAACAAGTCAATGGGAGGGTAATAGGAATTGCTATGAATAGTGGGCAGGTATGGGGGGATGACAACCAATATGCAGATATTCTCAAGGATGCTTTTTAGGCAGAAAATGAACAGGACCTCTGCTTTTCAGAAGTTTTTCAGAAGCTGACAATTGCGATGCAGATTCCGACTGAGTGGGGTAAGTTGTTCTCTGCTAACCACCCTGCTATTGCCTGATGCTGTGATTTTTGATTTGAATTACAAACCGGTGTTACAGCTACATTCTTTATCCCTAGGTTGGACATCAGCTGTAACTGTGGATGTTAGATGCCGGTACCTGAAATGTGCTAAAAGGGGCAGAGCAGTGCTGGACATTAATGGTAATGGTGGTAATGGCGATGTGTGCTGGTAATAAATATATCTCGGCGTATACGTGAGTCAAGTTTTTATTTTCCTGTGCCTGCAATTTGGGGGGTCAGCTTATACGTGAGTCGGCTTATACGCGAGTATATACAGTACCTGTGTGAAATATGCACAATGTGTTGTCAGAAAGGATATAGTATCATGAAGTGTAGTGACTATGTATGGTAAAGTAATAAGTTTATGTTAACTGATGCATGATGATACAGACTTGACGCGGATGCCAAGTTTTCTCCAGGCAGGGAAGGGTGTAACCCCCCTACAAATGAGGGTTCCTGAAAAGTCTTTCTTGAGCTTGCCTAAATGCTCACTGCCAGGCTGGTGTCCTGCATTTTAGTAGTTTAAATGTGATTGCCAGAGAGTGCCTGTATAGCCTCTGTGCACTGTCTCTTTAAGAGCTGTCTGGATTGCAGTCATAAGTAATCTGAGAGGGAGCTCTGTTGAAAGATGTAACTATTTGCTGAAAATCATTTAAAGTGATAATGATAATGCAGTTTGTCTAACCTGCCTTCTTTGCAGCAAGGACTGTTTTGTTTATCTCCACTATCTTGGTCCTGGACTGCCGGATTGGACCAATCAGTACTGGTGGAACCTAAAATTGAGCCGGACTACAGGAGCTGCCTGGAGTCAAAATCTGTAGGAATTGTAGTTTAGGGCATTTGGTGCCTTTTGCATCTGAAGGGGGAGCCTTTGTTGTGACTGACAGACAGATCAGCCAACCAAACCTTTTGGATTCTGGGGAAAGTCCAAGGCTTGCTGGCAGTTGAGTCAGATCTAAGTTGGGAGCTGAAGAAGCAACAGCTTGAGACAGTCTAGCAGCCGTCTGAGTAGTTTTGCGTGGGAGAACTGTGGAAAGGCCTGAGTTGTGGCCTGCATGTCTGCCTGCTGCCCGAGAGGGAGAGAGGAGAATTATTTCAGACTAAATCCAAGTTTGTGAGAACTAAGTAAGCCACTGAATTTTTACCAGGCTCATACCTGAAGAAGACCGAAGATTTTGCTGAATGCAATTGGCCTGTCAGGATTTTCAGCTGCTTTTGAATCCCCGGTTTGTGCAGAGACTTTGCGATCTTGACCGGGGAGTGATTTGCCTGGTACAGTAGAATTTCCTTACACGTAAATGTGCTGTGTATTGAAAGTGGGTTGTGATTTGGCTCCCCACTGTATGATCTGTGTTCTGCTAGCTGGTACCGTAGAATCCTTTACATGTAAATGTGCAGTGAGTTGTTAGTGGGCTGTGATTTGGTTCCCCACTTTGTGAACTGTGTTCAGCATGCTGGAAGCTGTATCCAGCCCAAAATGGACTGTATCTGAATTTGTCTCCATTTGGCTGGGGCCTTGCCACACTGGCCCAGCCAGACTACCCGCTGCACAGAGAAAGCCATTGACAAGAGACCTGCCTGGGGATCAGCCCCCTGCTCCACGCTTGAACAGGAATGATGCCTCAGTGATTCGTGTGGGCCCTGTTTCTCCTGGCTCTCCAGATTAACCACCTGCTGTCTCAATTTTCATCCAGCCTGTGTCCAGTCTTGGGTATCATGAATAATCATCAGCGTAGCTCCCTGCAACAACATCCTAATCTCAAACTGTGTCATCTGATTGTCTTGTTGTTTTTGTTTCACAAACTGAGCGCTCCGGCTCTGGATTACAAATAGTGTGTGTTGTCCATGTTGTTTTCTTCCATCACAGGGCCCCAACCAGCTGCAACATTCCTGGCTAGCCCACCATTCTCCATCTGGGTACTCAGAGTGTGTGACTGTTTATGGGCTCTGAAGTGCATGCATAACTGTTTGATTGATACAGCCTTTAAGCAAATTAACCTGATTACTCCCCTCCCTTGTTCAAATCCTTTAAATAAATCAGATCTAACTCTTTTTTGAATTTACCCTGACTGTGGTTCCAGTTTGTGCAAGAGTACTGTACTGCTGTTATTTGCTGTGTATAACCTTGTTTTACAGGGGATCCCCAAGGCCGGGCCAGAGGAAAGCCCTGGTGGTAAGTGCAAATAGTGTGGGTACTTGTATGGTGTATCAGGGGTATTGTGAAAGTGATTATTGTGTATTGTTCCTGCCACTAGTAAGGAAAGAGGGGGGGTTACAGTGTCCCGGAGGGCTGTGCCCTGGTTAGCTTGACCACTATCAACCCTGACCTCTGGGTGGAGGCACCCATTTCCGAACTCAGGCCCCTTAACCAGCTACTAGCCAAGCAGGCAGGGTAGTAGCCCTTGGGATATCGCCACCTGAGGGTTACTCAAGAATCAGTTAGAGAGAAACTGGGGGGATGGGAGGCAGTTCTGGGGAAATCTTAAAGAACTTACAGGAAAGGATGAAAGAAAACAACCTTTATTGCTCAATATCAATGGTTCGAACACCATAGATCCTTTCGCCATTACAGAAGAGTTTAACTCTGCCTTTACGAACCTTAGCTCTGTTCTTCTGGCTGACTATTTCAAGCCTTTTGATGCAGACCTGGAAAGCATACCTATGCCAAATCATAACCCAGATTTCTACTTTACGAGAGCAACAGTCAACAAAGTCATGGGATATGTCAAAAAGGTCCTGGGTAAAATCAGGCTGGGTAGTGATGACATCGACATGAAAATGACAACTCTTGCTATTTATGTGCTATTAGTTCCCATAACCAAAATATTTAATAAGTCACTCTTAATGGCTAAATTCCCGTCACTCTGGAAGAAAGCGTTGGTGACCCCAGTTCATAAGAATGGGGTTAGGACTCTCACCGCAAACTATAGGCCCATCTCTATTCTCCCTCCCTTATCCAAAGCCATAGAAAGAATAGTGGTGGATCAACTCACTGATCCTATCCAGAAATATCAACTGCAAGGTCCCCAGCAGCATGGTTTTAGAAAAATCCATAGTACTGCCACAGCTCTGGTGGAATTCACTGATTATGTCCATAAGGCCTTGGATGAGGGTAAACTGGTTAGCTCGATCTTTATCAGCCTAACAAAGGCCTTCGATACGGTCTTTCACCCCCTCCTCCTGAAACCATTACGCACCCTAGGGGTTGCCACTAAGGTCGTACTGTGGTTCCAGAATTATTTATCTTCTAGATCCCAAAGAGTCAGAATAGGCCAATCAATGTCTGATTCAAAGGAAGTCTCCTTGGGAGTTCCTCAAGGGTCCATTCTGGGACCCTTGCTGTTCTGCATTTTTATGAATGAGCTTCCTGAGGCCTGCCCGAGTAAAATTATCTTATACGCCAATGATGCAGTCATACTTAGCAGTCACTCTCATATCGAGCATCTTCAAGCCAAGTTGCAGACCACCTTCCAACAACTGGAAATCTGGTTTAGCTCTCAAAGGTTACTACTTAACTATAAAAAATGAAAACAATGCTCCTTCCAAGCCCCCAGCTAAAGAGGAGGTACCCCATCCTGACAGTCACAAATCACAGATCAGTCCTTTTAGAACAGGTACACTCCTTCAAGTACCTGGGTGTCATGGGTGATGACACCCTCTCCTATGTGCATCACATTGACATGGAGGTGAAGGCAATGAACACCAAATTAGGCGTCCTGTATAGGCACAGGAAAAGCCTATCTCCTAATGCTCTTCGGCTCCAGCTCTATACTATGCATATTAGACTATGATCTGGTGGTTTATGGAGTGGCCACTGATACAGCTGTCAAGAGAGTAGTTACAGCCCTAAACAAGGCTTATAGACTACTTCTAAATGCGGACTACCTCACGCACACCTGTGCATTGTATACACAGTCCAACCTGCTATCACTTAGAAACAGAATCAAATACCAAATCTGCCTTCTAGGGAGGAAGGTCTTGCTCAACCAAACCCCTGCTTGTATCTTGGAATTGGTAAGGATAGCCAATTCCAGTACAATACCAGAAGTATGGAGATGAACCAGCTTAGTAGGGCTGCACTTGGTCAACGCAGTTTCTCCTACCAAGCACCACTTTGGCTTAACAAGATCCTGCAGAGGTACTAAACACTGCAAACCTCCGGGCCTTTAAAACTTAAGTAAAGCAATATCTATTAAGCATGAACATTTGCGACTGCCCAAACTGATCCTGGTATCCCATCTTAGAATACCCTGCCCTCTGGACACCTGATATCCTCTTGGTCTCTACACTTAGATTGCTCCCCACCCCCCAGGGTCCCCTCCTCAAACATCTCACCCATGCTAAGAACACCTAGGATTTCCCACTCTACTCTCTCAAGCCTCTCCCAATTCTGTCTCCTCCTGTTTTCCTACTCCCTCCCTCTGGTAACTTTACTACCCCCTCTCTTTCTACCTCACATATCTACTCCTCCTCTTCTTGCCCTTACTCTTTCCACCAAAGTGTTATCAGCTCCTCTACATCAACACTTTTTTCTGACAAGGCTTCCTGGGGCAGTAATTCTCCAAGTTGTTACTAGAAATTACTCTGTTTACAAGTATAAACCACTTACCTATAACCTTATCTTATTGTAAGAATTCTTTGTTTGTATTGTTTTATTCTGTGTTCATGATGTGGAACCTTAGTAAAAGAGATCCTACTCAAAGGCTGTATCAAAAAATACAAATAAATAAATTAATAAATTAGCAGTCGCTTTCACTTCTCCTGGAGTGAACATCAAGGAATCCTGCTGAAGAAACGTGTCCACCACTTCACTGGAAGCTGGTAATTGTAATCCAAACTAGGGTGAAAAACATAGGACCCTCTGACACAGAGCCCCACTGGCAGAGCTCCTGCCACTCTGACTTCCACAGTAAAACTCACTGAACATTCTAAACTTCCCCAGAGCAGCTGACTCAGAAATGGTTATGCTTCTGCGAGAGTTCTAAATGACATAATCATCCTTCCCTCAGGTTAGCTGAGTACACAATGATGTCATTATGTAAAAAGCCACTAAGTGAGCTCCTTACCTCTACCTACCTAACACTAGTACTAATGGGATTCTAGTAACCCCAGAAAACTGGGTAGTTACATAAGTAGCCCCCCTTCTCCCGTGCAGCTGTGCTGAGAACACTTACATAGATATGTTAATTTCTTCAGCTTGTGAAGCTCGTGCAACTGCCCAGCCCAGCAATCGTCTCTTAAGCAAGCTGAAATGTGCGGACTGTGCTGCTGCTGGCCCATGGAACACCTATTAGGTGAGTAAGTGACAGTCTATAATCCAAATGTCTGATCCACTTTGATTAAAAAAATTGGCATGGCAGTGCAGTAGGCACAAACTTCTAAAAAAACACTGTAGCTGTAAGGGTCTGTCCTGGGGCTGCTGTTATTTAATACTGTATAGCAGGTTCAACTCCTGACTGTTATATTTCATGCTGTTCAACCTGCTGTACAAGTTCGTGCCTGCTTGAATTCATGCCATGGGTGCATCAGCTAGCATAGCTAGTAGACTTAGTCCATAAATGCTATTGCTTTATTGGCTGCCTGCCTCGCTGCATGGCTAGTCAGGGGATGGAGGAAGGAAGTTGGACTGAAGTAGTGGGAGGAAGGCCAGAATTCGGATTGAAAAGGAGGTCAGTTCTCGCAATGAAATCCCTTTTATGCCACTCAGGTCAAGGATGGTACGAGGACTGAAGTTTGTGTACTGACAGCAGCGAATGGGGAAAGGGAGAGGAGGACAGAAGTCAAGAAAACAAAAGGTAAGGACTTCCAGTGAAGTTATGGGTCTAATGGCCACTTGACTGTGGAGCTCTGGGAGCAGAGGACAGAATTCAAATAAATTAAGGACTTCAAATATATTTCAGAACAAAGAAACTGAGTGGCAGTGATCCTACACATGGCTATGAATCGGGGCAAGAATCATCAGACCCAGGTGGCCAAATCACGGACATTGATGGAGAATAATTGTGTTATGGGCCTACCTCCAGAAGAAAACCCCAGTTCACCTGCGATCAGCTGGGATGGTGGAGAGGAAGGAACAGCATCGGCAGAACAAACTTTAATTCTTACTAAACTGGAAAGAATTAATAAAACAGTACTCTGCATCTAGTCAGCCGGTGGCAGACCTCCAATCCGACTTACAGAAGATTAAAAAATGGACCTCCACAGCTGATCATGCGATTGGGGATCTGACCGACATAGTAGGCAGACACGGCCGAGCTCTTATGTACCTTCTCGCCAGGGAACATGAGATTCAGGCTAAAACCAAGGATCAGGAAAACAGCACACAGAAAAAACTTTCGAATCCATGGCATGCCAGAGCACATGTAAAAATCACATAACTCCGTGGAGGATTTCATTACATATATTCTCCAGGATATAGTAAAACTATCTGAGTCCATGGCCTTGCCAACAGAGACAGCCCACCGCTCTTTAGTACAAAAGCTGAAAGATCAAAAAGCTTGCCCAAGGTCCATCATCGTCCGCATGCTGGAATACCCAAAGTGTCAACTGGTTCTCCAGATAGTCCAGCACATGAAAAAGCTAAACATAAATAGACAATGGATATTCTGTGATCAGGACTTTTCCAATGTCCTCAATGAAAAACATCGCAAAGTAAGGGGCATAACAAAACAAACAAAGCTTAAAAATATCCAACTTCCAACGTACTACCCGGCAAAGCTGCGCATACGTATAGACTCCAATTGGCAGACCTTTGAATCACTGAGGGAGGCAGCTCCAACTCTGTGTAAACTGGGTCTCTCATGTTCGGAGTTGGGGATGGAGACCCTAGAGTATCACCTCAGTCTAGTGGCATGGCACAGAGCGGGACAACCACGCAGAGCAAACCTTTCACCAGAAACATGGCCTATTCACTTAAAGGATGACCTGAAAAAGTTCCTGGAGCAAGAGTTTCATGAAATTAATAGCTCCCTAAGCCATGCAAAAGTCATGGCAGCTGTGAACCCACCATAAAGATTTTTGGGCACAGGTACTGTTCTTTTTATTCTATTTCATCACCGCACTGCGGTCTTATCCGGCCTGGGCTAGTGGTGTGCCAAACTCTCCGACAACTACTACCCAGGCATGGAGAAACTTATAGCCGGCCACCCTGATTCCACAATGAGGGCACTCCTAACTGAGGACCCAGCATAAAGCTTGAACTTTGCTTTGCTTTGCATAGCGCTGAACTGGGGGACTATTCCCTTTTTTTTCCAGTTTGATTACTGTGTCGCTGGCATGGAAGAAGGGTCTGGAACACTCTCTTTATTACTGAACTTGCTACTTTGCCATGCTACATGTACTGTGGTAGTCATCATGGAAGTGATCCTAGGAACTGTATGGCTAGGAAAATGCCCTCTTTTAGAGGGACTAGAACAGGATATTACCTACTCATTTCTAGCTAGCCCACGGACAGTTGCAATGGACTTGTGGCAAACATATACATATATATATATAGATATAGATATATATATTTATATATCTCCTGTGTCTGCCCCCAGCTGCCCCCTTCTAACTGACCTCCCCAGCCCTGTCACCCCGGTATCGCCGGGACTTACGCTGCCTGGTCACTGGGTGTGGAGCCTGCGAGGAGTTGGTCTTCATCTGCAGCTAGGGGTGTTTTTCCTCCATCTTCTCCCTTCCCGTTGCTGAGGCACACACGCAGGACATGAGTGTATGGACACACATGCACATCCGTGGAAGTCTTATATCACCCTTCCTTCCATGGCACCCACAGTCCTGCACTACCCTCAGGCCTCCACCTGGGGGCAGTCATTTGGCGGGAGCACCAGTCCTCCCTCCCCAGGAGAGGAGGGCTGTCCTCCGTATGCTTGATCCTCTCCCTCCCCTGCCAAACCCCAGCGGTCCATGCTCGTTCCTGAACACGGGTCACTGGCATGGTGCGAGGTGTGGCATCCTGTGCCTCAACCCTCAGCACCATTAGGCCAGCTTGAATTGTGGCCTCAACATTAACGGCTGACTAGAACTCTCTTTCAGAACACTCAGGCATCTTACAAACCTACTATAGACGTGGCAACAGGACACTTTACTTTTGGGGGGAGGCGGGAAGGGACTTGGATATGAAAATTCACAGGAGGGGTTGGGGTCTCACAGGGGGATGGCACTGGTGACCCCACTAAGTCTACTGGCGCAGTATATGGCTGGAACCCAGGGTTAAGTGACCTTGTCCAGGGGTGTTTTGACTTATTTGCCTTTACAGGGCTCCCCTCATATAACCCCTCCTAATTCAGGACCTCGTCTCCCTCCTATAGAAAATAAATTGTTCAGGGTCATGGGGTCATTTTCATAATGGGTTTACATATGATCTGCCCTGGGTTCTTGGGTGTAGCGTTGAGCCTTTGATTTTAGTCACTGCTGCCCTACATGGTAGCAGTGGCACTCTTGGGCCACAGTTTGACCAACAGACCCAGTGACCTTTATTGACTTAGTCATCTAACAGGTCAGGCTCGCAAAGATTGTGAGCTTAGTAGCATGTGCTACCTCCACTGGAACACCGCAATGGATTCCATTTCCAAACACCTTGGAAATACAAATGCAATGTTCCATTTATACAGATTGATGCTGGGCTCGAGGACTACACCTGCTGTGCATCATCAGTTGGTTTTAATTTTCAAAAACATGTTCTCTTTGTACAAAATTGCACCTGTTGTGCTTAAAGAATGTTTAAAGAGCAGCTGCCTACCTGCAACTTAGGGAGGCGTATAGTGCAGTGGTTTAAGGCTCTGAGCTGCAAATCTGGAGACCTGGGTTTGAATCCCACAGACCCCACTTGCATACTGTGTGACCCTGAGCAAGTCCCTTAACTTTCCTGTGCTCCCAGGTTGCACCTGGAAATAAGCTTTCAGCTTAGTGTCTCTCTCCTGGTTAAACAATTGGAGAAAAAAAAATTAGGTGACACCCCCCACAGCAGTAGTCCCCTGATGCCTGCAGAAACCAATCCACAAAGTGTGCTCCCACTAATGTACTAGTGAAGGTATGAAAATAATAAACGAAAAGGCCATTCCTGACCGTCAAGCAGTAAAATGGAATGTAAGGCGGAATGACCATAAATCTTGCGAGAGCCCCGCAAATACGTCAGAAAATGAATGGGGCATGTGATGTCAGCAGAAAAGGATGAACAGTTGGAGAAATAAAAGGCACAGCACGCCCGGCAGGGTGTATCACTATTGCTGAGCAATGGCACGGTCACTGCGATGTCATTCCCTAGCACAGCACAACTGCAGAGATGTGCTGGCTGCCCAAAAATGCTGCCTCTTGGCAGCAACCCACCAAGTGCTGTAACCCTAATTGAGACACCAGCAATAGGGTAGTGTGTTATGGAGTAACAGGATATCCACAGAAGGGGTATGTAGGAAAGCCCACGTGCACACTGACAGTGCAACAAACAAAGCTGTGCAGTGGTCCAGAAAGATCATGCACCGTCCATCTCCCTGCACACCCTCACTCATGTACCTGCCGCACAGAAGCACTGCCAACTGACAGGAACACACAAATAACCGGCACAGTACTGCAGACACGAACATCAGGGTGGTGTGGTCTGAAAGCACAGCTGAACCTAAAAAGGGCTGTGCAAGAAAGTCCCCTGTGCACACCATCCGTGTAAGAAAAAGGAAATTTGGGCACTGTGTGAGCAGTATTGCGGTCAGTGCGCCCACCCCCCATATATCCAGAACATCCCACCCATGTGTCAGCCATACTCACGCTGACAACTGACAGCAGCCCACAAACTGCTGGCACCCCACTGGAGACACTGACCACACTGTACTGTTGTGGAAACACAGTACATACACACAAGGGCTGTGTAGGAAAGCCCCCTGTGTACAGCCGCAGTATAACAAATGAACAAACATGACTAGTGGCTGAGGAAGGTTGCAGTCAGTGTGCAACACCCCGATTCCCCCCAGCCCTCCTCACCCCTGTGTCTGCTGCACTGAAATACTACCAGCAGCACACAAACTGCTGTCATCACACTGGAGATACTGACAACAGGGTATTGCAGTGTGGAAGCATAGCATATCTACACAAAGGGTGTGTAGCAAACCCAGACATGCACAATGCCCAGGTCAGCACACCCCATGACTGCACCACATGCCCGTGTGTCTGCTGTGCCACAGCAGTACACCTGGTTATGTCCCCTGTGTCACAGTACCCACAGTGCTGAACACTGCAGGTACTTGCTGTGTTAATTTGACTGTACTGACAAATACTTGCATCTATACAGTGGTCTCATTGTGTGAGGCACCGACACCAACGGATAGGGATAGTGCCCCCCCCAACGTAGCAAAAGTCACAGTATTTGACGAGGGAATACATACTGTGATATTGTGTTAACACTGTCCCACAGCAAAACAGCATAACCTGGGCGGTCAGAAACATGAACACTGCAGAGTTCCCAGATGGTGGAGTGCAGTGCTGCACACAGCTGTAGCCGTATGTGTATGTCCCTGAAACTAAGTGTAACTGTCACAATACCAGCAGTAACTCTGCAAAATCCAAGAGGCCTCACAGTTCCCGTGCCTGTGTAGCAGTTCATCGCAAAGCAGTCAAATCTGACGACTGTGCATCCCTTCTGTACCCTGTATCATGCCCAAACATTGTGTGGTGGGTGGGTGTGGCAAGACAAATGCTGACAAACGCTAACTTGTTGCTGGTGAAATGGGCAGTTTTGCTCATCCTGCTTACAAGTATAAAAAATTAAAAATGAAATAGATCTATTGCCAACACAAAGGTGTGATGATGATCCTCCCCCCCCATAGACTGTCATGTACTACATGTGGCATGCACTGCAGGACTAGAGTGCTGCCACTAGCCTATACAGGGGTCAAGGGGGTGGGGGAGTGGACATATGATAACAAGCTATACTGAAATGTCTGTGGGGGGGAGGGGTCAAACATAATTTATGTGCCATGTTGTGTGGTTTCGGTAAGATATATGTCACCCATAAGAGTGAAAGCCCTGGTAGTTGTACGAGTTAATGCACTAATCACATTGCAAATGCTCAAGTGTGCTGGCATACTGAAATACTGTCTTCAGACAGAAAACATGGCACATATGACTGTACATAATGAACACTCCTATTCAAGTTCAAGTTCAAGTTTATTGCAGGAAAGCTCCATTGAGCAAGCTCATTCACAAGGAGATCCTCGGTGCATGGTTACAACAAATATACAATGCAGGCAATAACATAAAAATACATAAAAGGCAGACCAGGTCCTACAAGGTACATGGGTAAACAGTCCTGGGTGAAAAACAAAAAACCAAAAAATATTTAGCACACGTTCTTTAAGGAAGGCTGTGTAGTGAGAACAAACTAAGGAAGAAAGGAGAAAGCTAGGGAGGGAGTTTAGAAACAGTTACAGGTGTCCTTTGTTTTTGAAGCCACCAGTTTTTTGAAGAAATTTACTGAGACTACACTGGATAGTTTCAGAGTGGATTGCAGCTGGTTCCAAATAGTTGGTAGGGCACTTGAGAAGGCTCGTCTGCCAAAGGAGGTACGAGTCCTAGGTGCGTTGAGTAGGACAAAATCTGATTTCCTAAGGAAATAAGAGCTGTGGGCAGTACGGATAAGTGCTACTAAATAGCTTGGTAATTTATTCAAAAGTTTTAGGGTCCGAATGCTAGCATGGAGTGTGCATCTAATGGTAAGTGAAGTCCAACCAACAGCTGTGTATAGTTCGCAATGGTGGGTTCGGTATGGGTAGTTTGTAATGAAGCGCAGGGCGCGGTGATAGAGAATGTTCAATTTGTTTAGGTAAGTAATTGCTGCAGAAGTGTATAATATGTCCCCATAGTCAAGTAAAGGGAGGAAGGTGGTCTGAACAAGCCTGAGTCTGGTTTTCAGGGGAAAGAGGGACCTATATCGGAAGAAGAAGCCTAGTCTAGCTTTTAGTCTTCTGGACAAGTCGTCAGTGTGCTCGTTGAAGGAGAGCTTGTTGTCTAACCAAAAGCCGAGGTATCTAAATTTAGAAACAACTTCCAGTGGTTCACCTAGGGATGTAACGATGAAGTCTTTAGGTGGGACAGTGAGGGTGACAGAGGAAGTATTGGGGGGGGGAATCATGGCCTTAGTTTTTTTAGCGTTTAGAAGGAGTTTGGTATTGATGAGATTTGTTTCTAGCTGTGCAAAATCGACTTGAAATATATCCCTGACTTCCGATATTGTATTCCTGTGTTGAGCACATGGAGCCAGTACAATATCATGATATGGGCACTGCAACACAGGGGTAGGTCATGATTGCCCATGTCACAAGTGACTCTGTACACACACATGTTAGTGCCTGTGGTTGTTGATGACACACCCTGCGCTCAATTAGTCGCCCAGTGACACAGAGTACTGTGGAATGCTGTGGTGCAGCTAACAGTAACACCATTTGACAAATGATGTTGTGTCCCCTGTGTGATACTGTACTGCATGACTAAATGTGTGTGGCTGCAGTTCAGATGAAGACTCACAATGTGTTGAATGCAGTAGTCCAACATTTGTAATGTCCCCAGCTCTGAGCAAACAACAAACAGCTAATATCCCCAACCATCAATCACATAACACTAGTGTGTGTTGCACAATGCCAGCAGAATGATATCATGTACTGTCACAATCCTGACACCAGTGCTGCAACAACAGATGAAAACACTGTCTGATCCAACAGGAATGTAACATTCACTGTCCCCAATTCTATTACTAGGAACTGAATCAGCATGGGCAAATGGCTGTCCTGTCCACGGTGGTGAGCAATGTAAATTGGAACAACCCTGCCGTCACACATGACCCGCATGACAGTGCAACTATGCAGTGTGATGTGCCTGTGGGCCAGGATGCCCCTAGTGTGCTGAAGTACTGCATGGAGCCATCTACAAGTGACAATGGCAGTACAGTTACTCCAAACATCACCATAGTACCCAATGATGTCCACACCAACAACAGGCAGATGATATCACGTGGCAACCAGTGCCGAGTGAGAACACCAAAACATAGTAAAGGTAACACTGAATGACTTTCTACATAGTGTTAGCAATGCTGTGTAAACATTAGGTATTCTGGGGTCAATTAACTGCATCCTCTGCAGTCATGCATCACCCACACAAATGTAACACGTGTGTGTCAGGGGTGGTAGTTGTTGTCCCATTATAGTCACGTTACTGATGTTGATCATCACGCATTGTGTCACCAGCAGTGGCAAGGTACAACCAAAGGGAATACTGGAATCATCGAGGATTTTCAGACCATGTTGACACACTGATAATACCATATGGTGATATGGGCAACAGTTATATGCACCACAGTGCAGCGGACACAGAAGGGCCCACCAAAATCATCATGCAAAACAGAGTAGCACCTTCCACACACATATCCTCAAATGTAGCCCTTGAATGTCAGTGCTGCCTAGAACAAGTACAAACTGTGTCCTGATGGTCATACTGATGTGTAATGCTATGTGGTCACGGTGGAGAAATGATAGTGTGAAATCAGTCACACTGTAGCAATTATGTCACAAGCATGCTCTGCTGTGAGTACACGTATGTACCACTGTTGCACATTCATCATTTCAGAAACATCTGATGGCAGAAGAATAACATCCTGGAACACAGAGTGTGCACATTCCCCCCCACCACTACCCTTGTCCCCACCGTACAATATGCCCCCTCCTCCACTTGAAAACCCTTTGTGTTTGTCCCAAGCCATCTTGTATACCTCTACTGTACTGGCCCTCACTACCTCATCCAACAGACTGTTCCAGCGCACCACCACTCTCCACGTGAAGTAGTACATCCTAACGTGTCCCCTACCACTGCATGGGCAATGATAATTTATTGATTGCAAAGCATCTAAAGCTGCAACACACAATGTCAAAAGGTACAGGACAACATCAGAGGTAACATAGCAGAAGTTTCAATGTAGTAAATAGGCACCTGAGTGTCCACACAAGGTGCCATCACAAAGAGCATGTCATTAGCAGTAAGGCAGCTGTTCTGTTGTGTCTTTTGTTGTTCTGTAATGTGTTGTGGTGTTTGACAGATGCTTAATATGAAGTACCAAGTGTGTCCCCTACAGCATCACAATCCCAGTCTACACTGTCACTGTCTCAATGTTCTGATGCTGTGAAGGGTATTATGATGTTTGTGGCCATGTCATACCCTGCCACCTCCACAGCTCTGTAACACAGACTACATGCCATGGTGTACTGGCACATCTGTACTCAAGCAGTATGTTATGTATACATGTGTGATTTTCACATCAGCCATGGCTGAGTTCCTCCCACCATGCCACACCAAACATAATGTCCTGTTATGAGACCATCCTAACGTGTACACCTGGTGTACCCCCCCCAACAAACAACCACCACTGTCTATGCCATCCCCTCATGAGCAGGTACAGGTATGACTTTGTGTGCAGACATGAACATAGTGCTGCCAGTAACACAATGTACCTCACCAGGCACCATATGCCCCTGAATTTTCAACGTCTTACTTCTGAGCCTTCATGTGTTGTGCAGAACAGTGCCACAATGCACTCCAGTGTTGGAAGTGACACACAAGTGGCTCAGGCAGTCCACCTCAGTCGCACTGCTCATCTGTCAGAGCTTTCAAGGGAATATAACATCCCCACATGTTACAACATAATGCTGTGAGTACTGTTGTCTTTGCAGCACTGTGTCCTCATTAGTGATAGCAGCGTACAGCCGGTGTCACCCTGGTCACACACATGGCAACGCCTGAGGCCTGTCACACTCCATGCAGAGCTAACAACTACACAACATCACACAGAATGCAACATGAACTTGCATCAATGATATGGACATTTAGCTTTGACACCGTACGTCTCGCACACATATCCCTCGTGCCATGTAGGCAAGCATCTGAACACCAGTTCACAGTGTCCTCCTGGCCCTGTTTGACATCAGTACGGTGCTGCTACAAACAATACCAAACCCCCAAACTATTCTCTCTCCACCCCAACTCCACCCCCACTCACACCCAGTGTACATATGCAACAAGCTGGTATACATCTTTGTGGATCATACGCAGTGTGCACATGTGTCATTATTGAACCCCTATGTCTGATGATTGGCCCACTACCCTAGGTTCCAGAAGCATGTACACATCCATTTGTCCTCTCAGAATCACAACATGACACGTAGGTCTGCATTCGCACCAGAAAATGTATACATTGGTCACAAACAATACAGTTGTATGTTAGCCAGGACTATGTTGCTAGTCACCTGTTCCAGGACATGTGTGCAAAGACATGACATGGCGACACTCCCACAATCACTGCACAGCCCTGTCACAAATCCCACAGCACATGTATTAGACACTGTACCTGTGCTCGTTACCACCACTGTGTGCATTACAGCAGAATGTGTCAGTTGGAGGCACTGGTATGCCTTGAACAGCACCCCATCATTAATCTCTCACCCTGAAACATCCAAAACACGAATACATCACAGTGCAATTGTACCACATGTAACATCTGTACCCACATGTACCCTGCTGTGGTACACCATTGTAGTCATTGTTATACACAAAGATGCACATGAGTGCACTAGTCATGGCCCTGTCAAGTGTTCAGGTGGTGGTACTGGACATGCTATGTACAGCATACTCTGTGCCCACAACCAATACACACCTGGTCCATAGGCACTAACACAGCCCAGAAAATATGTCATCCAGGCACATACTGCAGACACCACAGAGAGGACACTGTCACAATGCAACAGTCATTGTAACCCTCAGTTCCCTACTGGCATCACATGTATACTTTCACTTGCAGCGGTTATTGCTACTGTGAGAGTGAAAGGTCTGAGTCCCACCATGTTAGACATGGCGATACTGTGTATATGTCAAGCGTGACTGCAGCCTGGTGTCCACACCATCACCAACATGGAATGATACTTGTCAACAACTGTGACTGTGAGTAAAATGCCCTCTATGGGAAACTCTCCACAGTAACCTAGTCTTGCAGGATATATGACCAACAGAGTCACATGGTGTAGCAGTGCACAACAGCAGTAATGTAGCATATGTGTGTCACAATATGCCTGAAATGACATGTGGGAGCTTCACATCTGTTCTGCCTTCCCTGTGGAATAGCACAATCCCAGCACCCTATATAATATCTGCATTGGTAAGGACTGTGACACTTGGACAGCTGGTTCTGATCACTGTATCATGTTTTGTAATATAAAAATGTGTTATGGACTGTCTATCTTGAGACATGGTGAAACAGCATGTGAGTATCACACACACACACACACACACACACACACAGGTTTTGGATACAAGGTGTTACCTGGAAGGCCAGAAGCTAATTACAAAGTAGACCAGGCCTTAATCAAGGATCTCCTGTTTGTCTGAGTTAATTATAGCTGTAGTAGCTAAGAGGGCAATCATAAACATTTCTGACGTTCAGAGGAAACACAGTTACATTTTCACATGGTGATACAAAGCATGTTGCACCTCCGTGAGATCTGGCAGAAAGACATAAGTGCTTTGATGTCTGTGTGAGAGAGGATACTGCTTATAAATGAAAGGAGTTTCTGCTGATGTAACCTTAATTATCTTACCTTCTAATATGATAAAATATCCTGAGTGTATGATTTTTCATAAACAGAGGAGGAGCTAGGTGACCTCATGCAAAGAGGTGGACAAAGCCAGCTTTTAAACAGAATTCTATTTTCCTTCAGAGACTTTTATGTACACTCTGACAAAGAAACATATTTGAGCACTTTAAGCAGGTATTTAGAGAGCGAGACCAAATCTAAGTACTGTAGTACGAATTGCACTGTTAAAACCTTGTTCTTTTAAAAAAATGTGTATGTTCTTGTGATATAATAGTTGTGTATTTTATGTTTTATATATTTTTTATCTATTTTAGTAAAACTCTATTTTTAGAGCCTACTTGGTCTGTCTTTGAATTTCTTTCCTTTACAAGTGAAGTATATATGGTTAAAGCAAACACTGTACATAAGCTTGAATGGTGATACCAAACTGGAAAAAGGTAAGCGCTTTAATCTGAGGTCTTTATAAAGGTTTTTAAGAGTTCATTTCTGTACACTGGTTAGGTGCCTGTAGGCAAAGATATCTGGCCCCCGAAGACAGATTTATCTGAGCCTGTGCATTGGGTATGCTAGCAAGAGGTTCACAGTTTGAATTCCTCCAGAACTGAGACCAAAGGTTGATCCGAACCCACAAAACAGACAGGAGGGTTACCCTGTTTCTGTTAACTGTTCACAAGACTGCACTCGGAAGTTGGCACTTTGGGAGTGGAAGGCTGACCTGCTGAGTGGGTTTGTGACAGATTGGTTGTCAGCGGTGGCATAAATTTTAATATCACAAGCTTTTATTATTCAGCGTGTCAGCTTGAGACCGTCCACTCACTTGCAAAGAAAGAAAAAGGCAGTAATTCTTTTTTTTAAAAAAGGAGACAGAACTATATCACTTGCCGTACAGTCAAGTTCCTACCCGGTTAATTTTTTTTCCTAAAGTGCAAGTCAGAGTAGCAGTAGTTAGGGAAGATGACTTCCAACTACAGCAGGCACACTGTAGACTACTTAAGACAGTTGTGTGGGGACAGAGGAGTCCCGTTCAAGGTGAAAGCCAGCAAGCAGAACCTCATAGATGCCCTGATGGTAGCAGATACCCAGAGCAGTGAGGCACGGACCATGACCAAAAAGGACCAAACCTCGAGTGTGGCAGGGCTAGTGGCCAGTGCAGTGTCCAGATCTGATGAGGAGGGCAACAGGGTCACTGTCAGTGAAGGGCCACAGCAGCAGAGGAAGGTCACCAGTATCCTGATCCAGAAGTACTCAGGCTGCAAATTGAGTTGCGCAGGATGGAGCTGGAGTTCCAGGAGAAGAGAGAATGAGAGAGATGAGAGGCAGAGTGGGAACTGCGGGAGGCAGACCATGAGGAGCGTGAGTGCCAGCAAGCTGCAGAAGAGAAGGCAGAGCCAGAATGCCATGAGGCAGAGCCAGAACGCCGAGAGGTAGAGCGAGAACAGAGGAATGCAGACCATGAGGAGTGTGAGCACCAGCAAGCTGCAGAGGAGAAGAAAGAGTGAGAACACCAAGATGCAGACCATGAGGAGCAGGAGAGCCAGAGGCAACATGAACTGGAGAAGCTATGACTCCAACCAGCGGCACGAGAGCAGGTAAGTGGCTTGAGTTTAACTGGGACTACAGGACTGGGTTACAAATTCAATTATAAATTAATAGCTGAATTTAAAGGGGGGAGGATATGGATGCCTTTTAAATTCTTTTGAAAATGTTTGTATTCAGGCTAAAATTCCTAGAGAGTCCTGGAGCTTCCAGCTATCCCCGCTACTTACCGGGAAAGCTCAGGATGCATTGGGTCAAATGGACAATGAGGACAGTGATGATTACAGCAAACTTAAAACTGCACTGTTAAAGAAATTTGAATTAACTGCTGAATCATACAGAGCTAAATTCTGTAAGCTCAGGAGAAGCCCTGACATGAGATACGAGGAGCTAGCCACGAAACATCAGTTTTTAAAATGTTGGTGGGAAGGAATTGAGGCAAACTCTGTTGATAAAATTGAAAATGTGATTCTGTTAGAACAGTTTTTCTGGGTGTGCCCGGCAGAGCTGAAAACCTGGCTGGAGGACCAAGATCCCAAAACAGTGAAAGAGGCTGCTGAACTCTCGGACCACTATGCCAAGAGCAGACCTGCTCTGAGAGCGAATGGGGTGGGTGTGGTAGCACAGAAAGGGAAAAGCACACCTTCAGGGCAGCTAAAACCCTCACTGCCTCCACCAAAACCAGTTAGCCCCAGGTTTCAGAGAAAAAATTTCTCTGAGAGAAGAAATAAATGTTGGTTGTGTAAAGAAACTGGGCATATTGTAAGACAGTGTCCCAAAAAGGCGAGCAATAATACTCAACTGGGTGCTAGACAAGAAGTGGGTTATTTGTGTGTCTCTGGAAGCATGCCAGTGAACATGAGGGAACACATGCACCCAGTCATGGTGAACAGTGTACAGACGCAGGGGTTAAGGGACACGGGGCATCCCTGACCTTGGTAAAGGGTGATCTGGTACAGCCTGGTCAGCTTATACCCAATAAATATGTCACTGTACAGGACTTTGTGGGTGGGGAGAAAACATTGCCCTTCACTAGAGTTCTCTTAGACTGGAGTGAAACAGAGGGAACTGTGCAACAGGTGGCTGTATCCAAAACATTAGCAGTGGATGTGATCCTGGGCAACAATCTCCAACAGGGGATAGTATGTGCAGTTACCTGTAGCCAAGCGGCACGGGAAAATTGTAGTTCCCTGAACCCCACAGAAGCCATTGGAAACCACTAGAGACTGGTTCCCCAGCCTGTGTCTCCAGATGGGAGACAATGAAAGCAGGTAGAAATTTCCCCAGTAGCAAGTGACCACACAGCTATAGAGGGTTACTCTGAAGAGGGAGGGGTGACTCATTGTCAGAGGGTTGGAATTGGCAGTGATCCTGAGTGCACTGATGCTAGTGCTAGGGACCCTAGTTTAGTGACTGAAGGGGACCTGTCCCATGCCTTGGGAATGTGTGAGGGATTTGTACCTGCTCAGAGAAGTGACCTTAGTTTAGAGAAGCTGAGGGCTTGGGCAGACTCGAACACTGCACAGAGAGGTGACGGCAGACATCAGGTTTATTGGGAAAATGGACTTATGTATACTCAGGCAGTACAGACAGAGGGAGGGATGCTAGGCAGGCAGCTTGTCATTCTTCAGGGGTATCATGAGCAGTTGCTCAAGACTGCACATGATAGTCCCTTGTCTGGTCATCTGGGAATCATGTGCACTACACAGCGGTTGGACCAGAATTTCTACTGGCCTAACTTCACCCAGCAGTGAAGGAGTATTGCAGATCTTGTCACCAGTGCCAAGAAATAGAGAAGGCAGGCAAGAAAACCCAAGCCACCCTGATTACTTTGCCCATAGTGGAGAAGCCATTCCAGAGGGTGGGAATGGATATTGTGGGGCCTTTAAATACCCCCAGCTCCTCAGGGAAGAGATTCATTCTGACTGTGGTGGATTATGCCACCCCGTACCCAGAGGCAGTCACCCTATCCTCACTGAGGACAGACAAAGTGGCAGGTTGGGATTTTCTCCCGTGTTGGGTTTCCGCAGGAGGTAATCACAAATCGAGGGGGTTCCTTCATGTCAGACCTGATGAAATGTTTATGGGAGAAGTGTGGGGTGGTGCAGAGATGCACGACACTGTATCACCCACAAGCCAATGGGCTTGTGGAAAGATTCAATGGTACCCTAAAGTCAATGCTCGGGTGTTTGATGAACAGCATGGGAGGGACTGGAAATACTTTCCCCACCTGTTGTTTGCATACAGGGAGGTGCCCCAAGAGTCGACAGGATTTTCCCCTTTGAACTCTTATATGGACTCCGGGTACGTGGGCCCCTAGACTTGATCCAGGAGGACTGGGAAGGCAAGCATGCCACCCAGGGAACTCCCATTGTGGATTATGTCCTTAGGTTTAGGGAAAGGCTGAATGAGCTTATGGGACAGCCCAGAGCAACCTGGCAACTGCCCAACAGAAACAAAAAGTGTGGTACAACCGCAGAGTCAGAGCTCGCTCATACATGGTGGGTCAGGAAGTCATGGTTCTTATTCCAGTCCAGAATGACAAGCTACAGGCTGAGAGGGCAGGATCGTACAAAGTGGTTAGGAAGGTAAATTACATGAACTACATTGTGGAGTTACCTGACTGAAGACAGACAGAAAGGATGTACCATGTCAACATGATGAAGCCATATGCAAATAGGGCTGACATGGTGTTTGCAGTGTGTAGTCCTGGGGAGGGGACGGATGAAGGAGACCCCCTTCTGGACTTGCTGGAGGAAAGTAAGCGGGAGCAGTAAAATTGTCTCCCCAGCTGGCCCCAGACCAGATCCAGAAAGTAAGGGAGGTTTTAGTAGACTTTGCCCCATTGTTTAGCACCAAGCCTGGACTAACCCCCTTAGCGATGCATGATGTGAAGACAGGGACACAGACGCCCATATGGTGGACAGCATATCGGGTGTCAGAGGCTGTCCAAAAGGACATTAGGAGGGAAGTGGAGAAGATGCTGGATTTAGAGGTAATTCAGAGATCCCACAGCCCCTGGGCCTCACCTGTAGTCCTTGTGTCTAAGCCAGATGGCTCTACTCATTTCTGTGTGGACTATCGTGGACTGAATGCAGTCGTGAAGTCAGATGCTCACCCGATGCCCCAGATGGATGAACTCCTGGACAAGTTGGGAGGGACAACCTACCTTATGATGATTGACCTGACAAAGGGTATTGGCAGGTAGAGTTGACAGACAGAGCTAGGGAGAGGTCGGCCTTCATCACTCCAATAGGCTTATTTGAGTTCAAAGTAATGCCTTTTGGAATGAAGAATGCCCTGGCCACTTTCCAAAGGTTGGTGAATCAGGTGTTAAATGGTGCTGAGGCATACGCCGTGGTGTACCTGGATGACATTGCCATTTTTAGTACCAGCTGGGAGGAACACCTATCCCACCTTAGGGAAGTGCTGGGCAGGATACAGAGGGCTGGGCTCATTGTCAAAGCTGGGAAGTGCCAGGTGGCCATGGGAGAAGTGGCATACCTCGGGCATGTGGTAGGCCAGGGACAGCTCCATCCTAACCAAATAAAGATAGAGGTAATCCAGGCATGGCCCAGACCAGAAACACAGAAGCAGGTCAGGAGTTTTCTAGGGACAGCAGGGTACTACAGAAAATTTGTATCCAATTACAGTGCCCTGGCTGCTCCCCTACCTGACCTGACAAAGAAAAGGATGCCCAAGAAAATTATCTGGGGCCCAGCCTGTGAGGAAGCCTTTTCCAAACTAAAGGAGGCACTGTGCATTGTTCCTGTTTTGACAAGTCCTGACTATAGCAAAACCTTTATAGTTCAGACTGACACCTCAGACGTGGGTATTGGGGCAGTACTGAGTCAGACATCCAGCCATGGGAGGGATCACCCAATAGCCTATCTGAGTAAAAAGTTCCCAAGGAGCTGGCATACCCCACGGTGGAAAAAGAATGTCTTGCCATAGTGTGGGCCCTAAAGAAGTTGGAGCCATACTTATATGGGCAGCATTTTGTAGTGCAGACTGACCACAACCCCCTGGTTTGGTTGATGCAGATGGGAAAGAACAATGGTAGATTGCTAAGATGGAATCTTGCTTTGCAAGGGTATGATCTGACAATCGTACATAGAGCTGAAGCCAAAAATCAGAACTCCGATATGCTGTCTAGTGTCTATGAGGAGTGAACTGATTTGGGAAGCTCATCCCATGCAGGGGATATAGCCCCCAAATTCAGTCTAGGTGGGGAGGAATTGTGACACTTGGACAGCTGGTTCTGATCACTGTATCATTTTTTGTAATATAAAAATGTGTTATGGACTGTCTATCTTGAGAAGTTCTGAAACAGCATGTGAGCATGACACTCACACACACAGGTTTTAGATACAAGGTGTTACCTGAAAGGCCAGAAACTAATTACAGAGTAAACCAGGCCTTAATCAAGGATCTCCTGTTTGTCTGAGTTAATTATAGCTGTAGTTGCTAAGAGGGAAATCGTGAACGTTTATGACGTTCAGAGGAAACAGTTAAATTTTCACATGGTGATACAAAGCATGTTGCACCTCCGTGAGATCTGGCAGAAAGACATAAGTGCTTTGATGTCTGTGTGAGAGAGGATACTGCTTATAGATGAAAGGAGTTTCTGCTGATGTAACCTTAATTATCTTACCTTCTAATATGATAAAATATCCTGGGTGTATGATTTTTTATAAACAGAGGAGGAGCTAGGTGACCTCATGCAAAGAGGTGGGCAAAGCCAGCTTTTAAACAGAATTCTATTTTCCTTCAAAGACTTTTATCTACACTCTGACAAAGAAACATCTTTGAGCACTTTAAGCAGGTATTTAGAGAGAGAGAGAGAGAGAGAGACAAAATCTAAGTATTGTAGTAGGAATTGCACTGTTAAAACCTTGTTCTTTTAAAAGATTTGTATGTTCTTGTGATATAATAGTTGTGTATTTTATGTTTTACATATTTTTTATCTATTTTAGTAAAACTCTATTTTTAGAGCCTACTTGGTCTGTCTTTGAATTTCTTTCCTTTACAAGTGTAGTATATATGGTTAAAGCAGATACTGAACATAAGCTTGAATGGTAATACCAAACTGGAAAAAGGTAAGCGTTTTAATCTGCAATCTTTATTAAAGTTTTTAAGGGTTCATTTCTGTACACATGGTTAGGTGCCTGTAGGCAAAGATATCTGGCCCCCCGAAGACAGATTTATCTGAGCCTGTCCATTGGGTATGCTAGCAAGAGGTTCACAGTTTGAATCCTTCCAGAACTGAGACCAAAGGTTGATCCGAACCCACAAATCAGACAGGAGGGTTACCCTGTTTCTGTTAACTGTTCACAAGACTGCACTCGGAGGTTGGAACTTTGGGAGCAGAGGGCTGACCTGTTGAGTGGGTTTGTGAAAAGAACTACATGTTGACTGTCCACCACTGATGCATTGGGCACACCAATTCACTGTCTGTCAATACTATGCCAATGCATTGTAACAGATGTGGTTTGTGTCCTGACCCACATTACATGTGTGTGCTGGAGACCGTGCCTGCCTTTAGGACTACATGTAAGTACTGTTGATATTGTTGCAAGCACACCAACATATACATAGACCAGGATCACACAGCTGGGTCATGCAATGTACACACTGACGTGGTCATTTATTTATTTATTTATGAATATTCAGAAAAATCTTTGCACATGGACTCTTTTACAAAGGTTCCACGTCAGGGTGGACAAATCTTACAAAACACAAATACAGTGGTTACAGGTTTCGGAACAAGTTCAGTTACAAAGGTTCCACGTCAGAGAGGACAAATGATACAGAACACCACTACAGTAAATGCAGATTCCAGAGCAAATACAGTTGTTACAGGATTTAGCACAAATACAGTGGTTACAGACTACGGAAAGATACAGTCATACAGGGTTCAGCGCATTAGGCGTTTAATAGTCACGGTTTCAGTGCTGGGTTTAACAGTAGTAGTGGGTGAGTCTATCAGGTTTTTCCTGGGGGGCATGTGCATTGTGAGATAGACTGTAGATGCTGTTTGAGGCCAGTATTGAACTGAGGCAGGCTGTGTGTATGTAGTTTCTGCGGGAGTTGATTTAGCCAGAGGGGGGCTCGGTAGGAGAAGGTATGCTGACCAAGTGAGGTATGCGGGAATGGGATGGACAGTGCTCCGTTTTTCTTCCCTCTGGTGATATGAGATGAGGGAGAGGCCTCGAGCAGGTTTACTATGCATGGTGGTGTTTTTGCGAGGAGTGCCTTTTTACCCAATAGACAGGTTTGGTATTTGAGCCTGTCTTTTAGGCTCAGCCAGTTAGTGCTCTTATAAAGAGTGCAAGTATGGGTGTAATGGTCCGTGCTCAGGGTTAGGCGGCATGCCTTATTTAGTGCAATTTGGACCCTGTTGAGTGCAGTGTCAGTGGCAGCTCCATAGACCACAAGCCCGTAGTCTATCGCGGGAAGTATTGAGCTGGAGACTGAGAGTCGGAGTGCTTCCAGAGTGAGGGATTTCTTATGTCTGTAGCGGACCCCGATCTTTGTGTTAACTGCCCTGACAAGGGAGTCAATATGGTTTGCATATGTGAGAGAATTGTCAATGGTGACCCCTAGGTACTTAAATGTTTGCACCTGCTCAATCTGCTCACCTGCATTATTGGTGATATTGGGGGTTGGGGAGTCTACGCTTATTGTAATGGCTGGAGTGGAGCACGGTCTTGGTTTTCTTGTAGTTCAGTAGCAGCCTTTTCCTACAAAACCAGTCCTCGAGTTTGTTGAAGTAGGTTTATAGTTCTGTTTGTAGTGCTGCCTGGGAGGTGCCACTGCTCAGCAGCACAGCATCATCCGCATACAGGATGAGATTGGTGTCGCAGGCTGTGGGCAGTTCATTAATAAAGAGGCTGAAAAGCAAGGGGCCAAGGATTGATCCCTGAGGAACCCCTAGGAGTACCTCTCTGGAGCTGAATAATGTCTGCCCAATTTTGATTCACTGGCTCCTTTGTGATAGGTAATTATTGAACCAATTTAGGGCATTTGGTGCCACTCCCATTCTTTGGAGCTTGGATATCAGTAGAGGGTGGTTGACGGTATCAAAGGCTTTAGTGAGGTCGATGAAGATGGAGCCCACCAATTTACCTTCATCTAGTGCCTTGTGTGTGTAATCGGAGTACACAAGCAATGCAGTGGTGGTACTGTGTTTCTGCCAGAAACCGTGTTGGTTTGGGCAGAGCAGATTGTACTTGTTTAGGTATTCGGTGAGTTGGTTTGCTACAATTTTCTCCAGCGCTTTGGATAGTGGGGAGAGGATAGATATTGGCCTGTAGTTAGATACCATTGCCTTGTCACCACTCTTATACACTGAGGTTACCAGGGCTTGCTTCCAGACTTCCGGGAATTGGGCTAGGGCCAGGGATTTGTTAAATAGCATCGTAATGGGTTTGATCATAACATCAAGGGTCAGAGATAGTATCTTCATATCTATCCCATCACTCCCCAACCTAGTTTTTCCTAGGACTTTCCTGACCATTGTTAGGACCTCCCTTTCTGTCACCTTCTTAAGGTAGAAAGTTGGGTGATTTGTATTGGTGTGGTTTGCGCAGCCTTGGTTATCCACTGGCAGAAGGTAGTCTGGGGGTAGTACTGGGGCCAGGTCAGTGAAGGCCTGGTTGAAGGCGTCTGCAATGACTAGAGGATCTGTGGAGGGTGCTTTGTTTATACTGAGTGTTTTAGGACTCAGCTTCTGGTCTTTGCTGAGGGTGTTCTTGAGATTATCCTAAAACCTCTTTCCATCTCCCCCAGGCGTTGTTGAGCTGGGTCTTGTAGAAGTTGGCCTTTGCAAGCCAGACCAGTTTTGTGCACTGATTTCTAGCAGTTTTGTAATGTTGTAAGTCATGCTTACAACCAGGGTTTAAGGCTTTAGCCCAAAGGCAGTCCCTTTCTTTTAGGAGAGAGAGGAGCTTTCCATCCAGCCAGCCGTATTCCACTCCTCGGATTTTTCGTTTAGTGCGTGGGGCATGAATATCACAGATGGAGTTGAAACCCTCCCTGAAAAAGCTGAGTGCCTGGTTCAGAGAGGGGTGCCTTGTGTATGGGGGACCAGTTGTAGGCAGACAGTGCTGATATGATGGAACCAAGTTTGCCCTTTCACAGGACCCTGCTCTCGATGAGACATGGTGGGCTTTTGGCAATTTTACAGTTCCAGAGAAAGGAGATTGGTGAGTGGTCGCTCAGTACGTCCAGGAGAACTCTTGATTTCAGAGAATCTGGATGGTGTGCTGACCAGAACCCAGTCAATTAGTGTACTGGTTCCAGCCTTGTAGTTCTGTCTGGTGGGGTGAGTTACGAGTTGGGTGAGATTTTGGGAGGTGATTAGATTTTTGGCGGCTGTTGCATCATTACAGAGCCAGTTTATGTTAAAGTCGCCCGTCAAGATGAAATTTGAGCTCATTTTGGGCCGCTTATTTCTTGCAAAACCATTGGAAGTCCATCCTTGGCTTTTTTTGGTGGGTAGGTAGGTTGTGGCCATGGTAATGGTATTTCCATTTAAGCCGGCTTGGGTGTTTACCACTAATAACTCATAGTCCTCAGCAACTTTGGAGATGGGGAGGATGGAGCAGATTAGTGTGTCCCTGATATACACGAGGCAGCTGCTGCCTTTCTTGCCTATTCTGTCTAGTCTGAAAATTTGGAATCCTGCAATGGACACCTTTGATCTTTTTTGACAGCCAGGTTTCCATTAGGCAGAGTATGTCCAGGGTGTGAATGGTCATCCAAGCCTGGAGCTGGTCAAGTTTTGCAGTTAGGCTGCGGATGTTTAGCGATGCTATCTTTAGGCTGTCCACAGAGAAGGCGCCGCTACTTCTCAGTGTTGAGGGTCCAGGATTTAGGTGAACGTTGCCTGAGAGTAGCAGTAGCATGAGGGTAACCTTCCTGGTGGATAGGGTGATGTTTATTTTTACTTTTGACCGTCGCTTGTGTTTTAGAAAAGTGGGGGTGTCTAGATGCTTGCATTACATCAACCCCTCGACCAGGCGTAGCCTACATACATGGTCACATGGTGCTCATAGACAGTTACCCTGTAGACACAGATATGTACAGTCATGGCTTCAACCCCCCCATCCCTCCTGTGCTATGCACTACACAATGGCACCCTGTAGTGTGCGTGTCCAACCAACAGTAACATTCATCATGCCAGCACACATTGTGTGTATGCACTGTGCATGTATTACATAAACATTATGTTACAAAGTGTAATTGCTGTCCCAGCATGGGTAATGCCAGTAGCTTACAACCATTGTCCATGAGCCTCTCCAATAATGGACACTGTATACTGTCTGTGTTATGTGAGTAACATGGCACTGTACATCAGTAGATATCTGTTGACACAGTGACCCAACCAACATATGGTAAGGCATGATGGCGTGTGCACCACCATGTGTAAAAATCTGTCTCATCCCTGCAGTGTACATGTATTGTATATAGCTGTTGAACAATACTGAAATGTGTCACAACAGACATGACAGACCCATATCTCTGTGTAGGAGAGATACATATAAGCAATGCATTGGTATGCAGACCTTTATCCATGGTATACAGTGAAATGCTAATCAATAGCTCTACTTACACATACTGCTGCACTTGTATCATGTAGGTGTCCAGATGAAAAAAACACATGGAAGACAAGGGCATCAACTGCAACCTTATTGGTGGAACTCTCACAGACATTCTTGGGGACAAGGGAGCAGTAATGGACAGTCCAGGATATGACAGCAGTGACACTGACAGGGACATTGGCAATGAGCTTGATAAGGTGGATCCAGAGTACATTCCTTGTGATGCCACTGATGATCACACTGATACAGAGGATGGGATCAGTGACATCACAAACAGGTGTGTTGGCAATTATATTGGGATTAGACATCATCACTGACATGGACACAAACATTGCTGCCACTGTCAGTGTGCACTCTTCACCATAACAGAGAGAGATGGCAATCCTTTATGTCTTGTCTGTAGGTTGACATCATACCTGTATCTCACACACTAAATACAATGGTACAGATTCTGTATCTGTCACAAGTTGGCAGTACAATTGTCTATTGTTTTGAATGTCCTGTGTATGATGGCACTGTGAAGTGAGGGCAGATTATGTAGCATGTATAGGAAGCAATAGCACCAAGGGGCATGTAACGGGAGGGGGATGCCATTTGATAGCACAACAATATGGAGACTGACATGGCAGGTGCATAAGATGTATGCACCAGATGACTGTGGAGCACAGTCTTTGGGGGAACACTACACAAAGTGTCCTGCAACACGTCAAACAGAGGTCAGCTGTGTTTTCTGTCCACATGCAATGTTGCTGAACTGTGCCCCCAATCACCCACCACACACACTGAGAATGCACAGCAGAGCAACTATCAGGATGGGAGTAACCATCATGTAGGCAGCCCAATGCTGTGTCCTGGTGTCTGAAACAACAGACAGGAATGTATTGGGCAGGATCTGTCATGTAAGAGTCACTTATGCACAGAATGCTGTGAGTTCCCTGCCCTGCTAACCATGTACTGGGTACATGAATCATGTTCCTGATATAGCATCCCACTTACACATTAATGCCATGGACCTGCACATCTGTCACTGTTGTGTTACCCTTGAGACCATCAAAGTTGTGCCATTTCGTAACATGTTCATGGCACACTGCATGCACATCATTGACCTACAGGTTCTGGAGTGTCCCCATCCTGGTCTGTATATGTGGTAATCCATCACACATATGACTACAGCATGTGCAGATGATGTGATAAATGAAGATTCGTTCCAGTAAACATTTGCTGCATGGTGCAAACTGCACACATCAGGATGCACAATGCAATGTCATAGCATGTCAGCAGGCATGTGTCCCAAAGTCAATGTCAACACGTCGACAATGCAAACTGTGCATGTGATACTGCAGCACACTGTACACTGCATATCTGGTGATATGGGGACACACTATGTAATGATATGACATCATCAATTGCTGGTGGAGGCATTAACTGACCATGTGTCTGTAGACACAGATGAGGATGGTTACACTCTCACATGCCACTGCTTAGCATAACACCGTGTAGCCATCCCTGTACTGGGTGCTACATAAAATGATACATGTTATCATTGACCAATGTGGCTGACTATGGCAAAGTAACATTGTCACTGTCCACTGTCATAGTTGCAACCAGAACAGGTCTATGTGTGTCATGCAGTGATGACATTGCTCACTCTAGGTGATATCTACTGACCGTGCCAAGTCATGTGCTGGTGTAGCAACGTGATAGGTTAAAGCTTTCCATGAGCGCAAAGAGTTCCAGGTCTGTTATTTCCCATGAAGTGCATCCATAGATGTACACTGAAGCAATGCACACATTGTGCTCACTGCTGCTGTGAAATGTGGACACACAGACACATCGGTGTTGTACTAGTAAACAAATAGGATGACAGTGTACATGTGGTTGCAACATGTGTGATATACCCTGGCCTGCATTTCTGTCTGATCGACAGGACTCATTTTGCACACTCAAGAAGTCTCCTGTTCTGCGCATTGCTGCTTGCAGATCAACTGAGAATATATGAGTCACAATGCAGTTCTGTCCTGTCCAGCATTTGCACACCACAGGCTACAGCCATGCTGACCATGGCCATGTACAAAGGTTGTTCAGGACATCATCTGTCTCTGGTGGTAGTATCATAGCCAACCTATGTTGTGTGTATGTTTCAGAAACATCATGCAGGTCATGTTGTGACAGGTGGCAACACATGTGTGCCACTTAGTGCAATATAGGCTGTGTGTCGTATATGTGACACATCAGTGTGCCATGCCAGGAAATCACTGTTACTAAAGAATTGGAATGTGTATTGGCTGTTAGTTGTCCACTCCTGATATAACACTGCAAGGGACATTAGGACAGATGTGTCCAGACTGGACCCTTGGAGGAGTGTCATACACAGGAATATTATTGTTGTTGGCACTCTTCACAGCACATGTGATGCCCATACGTTGCACCATCAAATGCCTTCTTCCCTGATTGTGTGCTTGCCCAATGGACCTAGTTGTTAGAGATAGTTGGGTGGTGTATCAATGCATGCCACAGGCACTCAATGGATTCTGCATGGTACATTGTATATTGCAGCACTCATACCTGTACACTGACCATATCTTTACTCTTCTGCAGCACTAACGAACCCAGTACAGATGATACACTGCTGACATATGATGAGCCAAAGTACTTGGTGTATGAGTCCCAACTGCTGAAACTGTTCCCCATGTGTTGTGTGGGCCTATCTCCAACATTAGGACACATTTCATACAAATGTGGTACTGCAATTTGAGTGAGCCAGCTGTGTGAAGACTGGTCATGAGACACACTGGTCCAGCCAGCCTTACATTTGACAAATGCCTGCCAGAAATCTATTGTTCTCTCCAGTCATTCTATTTTCTGGGCAAATGCCAAGCAAGACCATCAAGTTATTCAACTTCCTCAATGTGCCCACGATTGGCATCAGCACATATTTCAAACATCAAAGGACGTACCTTGAGCCCACTGTGTTCACAGTTTGGAAAAGCCAACAAGTGGAGATGATCACAGCACGCAGCCAAATGGAAGGTGATCTGGTATTGGCAAGGATGGCCAATCAGATAGCCCTGGCCACAGTGCCAAGTATAGTGCATTCACAGTCACAGAGTAGAGAATCAGAAAGGTTCTGGATATTCAAGTTGTTCAGATATGTTCATTGCAATGACATGTCCTGTTAGCAGCCTGGTAGTTGTCACACTCTCAGAGATTGAACAGTGTACAACCTGATGTGCTGTGCTGTGCTATCAAGACTCTGGAGGGAATCCTCACTTGCCCTGTCCTGATGTTTTCCCATGTTCACACAGTTCCATGAAAAAGTTCCACTGTATCCCAATTATGGACTACATGACAGTCATCCACTCACAGCTGTGGAGTTGGCCTTATCGAATCACTTGCTTGAAAGGCATCACAAAAGTACCTGGTGTCCCAGTGGCAGCACAATCATGGTTAATCTGTCATGGCACCGGGTCCTTGATATCCTTTGTCTTTAAACATACATGCATGTAAAGGTGGATTCCATGCAGTCATGTGACATGACAACATAATGCGTCACATGCATCACACACAAATACTACTGGAATGGGATACAATATTCCACGCAGCATCCCTGGTGCACATCCAACATATGTTTGAACAGACTGACATCCCCCAAAGTGCATTTCTATGCCCTGGAATGTGTCAGCCACACACTGTGGATGTTTGGCAGACATGTACAGCATGTGTCAGCACTGCATCACTGATGTTGTACAGTAACAACATGTAATTCCCATCAGCTGGCTAGGACCGTTATCAAGTGGGACAAGTGCCTCACATCATGTTTGCATTGTCAGCTTGTCCTGTCTGGACAACACAATCGTTTTGTGCATATATCACCGATAGTAATGTTGTCATCTCTGTCATGTGTTCAGCACCTTCAATGGGGAATGTGTATGCATTCTGCTGCTGTGTGATAAAAGTTTGTAGTACTATGAGCTAATTATGTGACCATACAACAGTATATTGCCTGGGGTCACGATGGATGTCCCATGTAATTTACGGCATTGTTATGTCATCAGCACATTGCAGGTTGGTTCAACCTCCAGGTCTTGTGGACACTTTACATCACACATGCACTGACTGCTGCACAGATCACCAAAATGTAACATTGACTAGTATAACCATCATCCATTGTCCTTGCACAGGCAATAACATTCGACATGTGCAAGGTGTTGTGCAGAATAATCAGGTGAGAAATAGTACATGGTGTGAGCACTAGGGTCTCAGAAGACTGGTGTCATTCTTAAAAGATGAGAACGAACTGCGCATCAATGTGATGATAACAGACCACCATCATCAAAATGAGAAATGGATACATGAACACATGAGCAACACTTCTCATTACTTTGACATCTGGCACATAGACAACGGTACATCGCTGTCTCTTACAACCCAACAATATCAGACATTGTAAGCTGTACTGTCACATCATGTCATCATGTTGCTCATAGTAAACACTGTCAACCTCTTTCTGCACTTCTGCAGGTGTGGCTAAGAAAATCGACTCTGCATCATCACAGGAAGACTGCTCTGATACGTCTCTTTGGAAGCAATCTATCATTAATCACCTCTACTGGTCTGCAGTGTCAACTGACCAAGGGGGTGGTGAATTGACTGCTGCCAAATAGCAGTTAGTGATGCACCATATCAACAATGTGCATGTCAACCTTCCCAATCCACATTACCAACAATGTGCATGTCAACCTTCCCAATCCACATTACCAACAGTGTGCATGTCAACCTTCCCAATCCACATTACCAACAATGTTCGCATGGTGCACTCCACAGCCAAGACAGGAAAAAGGAATGGTTAACGCAAAGTAAGATTACTGCCGGAAACCCCACAGTGCTGTGCAACATGATAACAGTCAATGGGGAGTTGTTGGGTAATAACGCTATTACACCAGCCATGCTTCACTTCAGGAAATGGTCATTCTGGGTGTTGATGATTGATTGAGAGGCGTGGCTCGAATGATGGTTGTGTGCCTATCACATAACATGTCACAGCACACTGCACTGTGTGTGTGTGTGTTGGCAGGGTGGATTGTGTATGGCAGCATGTGTCCTCAACACATGTTACATATAGTGCCCTGGCTGATGGTCGGATATCAGGTTCTGCAATGTGGTGACACGTGTGATACACATGTGTGTGTGCTGTTGCCCCAGCATCTCCAGACTACCTTATCTGCAATGCTCACACCTACAGGATTGGTGTATTTAGAAAATGGTGCAGGTTTCCATTTACATCAGGTAGTAAGAGGCATATTACTGTGGCAACACACATGTTGACACTATCCTCACTGCCATGTTGTTACCAAACACACATGGTCCACAACTATACATGTGTCACATTCATGTGCAATATCCCTGGTCATTTGGTAGATGGCTGGAGTACAGGGGAATAAACATAACTGAGGCCCTGTGTGCAGTCCACATGTGGTGTGGATGGCTAACAGATGGGAGGTTGTACAACACTGATAACGTGTGTGTGCGTGTGTGTGTGTGTGTGTGTGTATATCACAGCAGGACAGTAATGATATAGGCATGTGGCTGATAGTACAGCATAGGTGGGGAACAGCTATCGACATATTCTATGGCATCCACAGCATGCTGTCATCACTGCACTTGGTGACTGTTGATCTTGTTCTAGTAAGAGGTTTAGCACCACTGTAGTCACTCCAACAACATGCTTCACAACACCGCATGACAACACCACTATCAGCAATGTGTCAATGGATATGACATGGCTGCAGTCACATGCAGGACCATACACACAGTCCGGCTGCATGTGTCATAATTGTCAGATGTACAACCGGTCATGGTGTGTGTCAGTAGCAGTCCACACATGTCAAGCCTGTGTATCCTGTGTTGTGATAGCAAGCCCTGCATTGTGATGGTAGGGACAACTGTTGTGACGAGTCTGCCTACCTATTACAGATAGTAAAGCATCAGTAAGACTGAATGGAATCCTAAACTCTAAACTGTTACTCAAGGACATAAAGAAATTGTCTCGCCTGCATCAGACATCATCTCTTGAGGCATTCCACAGCCTCATACTACAATGTGCCCCAAAGCATACCTGCTTCTCCAACAAGATGATGCATACATGGTGAGCATAGTCTTCATTATTCAGGGATGCAGTTGGTCAAGCTTTCAGCATATGTTAGTATAGTACACTCTTCCATGTAGTATTCCATGTCAGGTCAGCTGATATTTCCCCAAGAGGGACATCAAGGACATACTGTCAAAACAATTGTGTGATGCTGCCACGCACACAGCCATAGTGGAACATGTTGAATGCTGTGGTGCATACACACATTGTAATGTATGACAGATACTCCTGACAACTTGCACATGGCTACAGACCCCCTGACTGTTATCATACCCTACTGCCAACAATGTGTATTTTCTATTGTAACTGTTGTTCAGTAGTGAAACGATGTGGTATTGTAATAGTTAGTAATCCATTTGGTATATGTTAGGTTTCCATCAACTGTGTACATACTACTGCTGAGGTGACCATGATTGCTTCCAAGATCACAGAGAGTGCAACATGAACCTCTGTGGGCAGCCGCTGACTAAGCCCTGGTCACACATCATGTTGCAGAGCAAGACATTCAGAGTGTCAAGAGCTGAGGCAATTCTTGATCTGGTGCTCACAAATGGCGAGCAAGTACAGGAAATAATGGCCAGGAAGCCACTGGGAGGAAGTGATAATTGCACAGCATGGTTTCAGTTGGATATGGGCAAGGAATGCATCCCGACTATGACCAAAATCTTGGATTTCAGGAGGGCAAACTTCAGGAAAACAGGTGAAGTGCTAAGGAGCCATCTGGTGGGCATCAGAGCAGATATGGGGGTGGACCAAAGATGATCCATCATTAAGGAAGGAATACTGGTTGCCACTGATGAGTGCGTTAGGCTCAGGGATACAAAACAAGGGCTAAAGTGCCCAGCTGGTTCAGTTCTGGGGTTTCGCAAGCAGTAAGTGAAAAGAGTTTGGCCTATAGAAAATTCAGGAAGACCAAGAGAGGGGTGGATAGGGAAAATTACTTAACGTTAGCTAATGAGGAAAGTAAGAAAGTCAGGTGAGCAAAGGCACAGAAGGAGCTGCAGATAGCTGAAGGAATTAAGAAAGTGGAGAAGGCTTACTTTCCACAACATATGTGAGAAAAGGGACAAAAAGAAAGGGATTGTTAGGCTTAAGAAAGGGGTGGAGCGGGTGGAGGATAATAGAGGAAAAGCAGAGATACTAAATGAATGCTTCTGTTCCATCTTCACCAGGGAGAAGGACAGACCAGTACATTCAGGAAGGATAAGAGGAGCGGGGGGAGAAGGGGAACATAGACGTATTGATAGAGGAGGATAGATTGAGGGAGGGACTGCTAGCATTGAAGGTGGACAAATCACCAGGCCTGGATGGAGTACATCCAAGGGTACTAAAGGAACTGGCTGAGGAGCTGGCAGGGCCACTGGCAGACCTATTTAATAGTTCACTAGTGTAAGGCATTGTACCGCAGGACTGGAGAACAGCACATGTAGTGCTGCTCCACAAAAGCGGTCCCATGGATGAGCCAGGGAATTACAGACCAGTCAGTCGGACCTCCATTGGGGGTAAGCTCATGAAGACCATACTAAAGGAAAGGTTGGTGGAATATCTAGAGGAGCAAGGTCTCCAGGATGTGAGGCAGTATGGGTCCATGGGGGGGGGGAGAGTGTGTCAAACAAATCTGATTGACTTCTTTGTGCTACTAAGATAGTAGACAGGGGCCAAGTGGTAGACATCCTCTATCTTGATTTCAGTAAGGCCTTTGACTCTGTGCCCCACAAAAGGTTGATCAGGAAGTTCGTGGATCTTGGGGTTGGGGAAAATATGGTCAGATGGGTGGAAAGCTGGCTGAAGGACAGAACCCAGAGGGTGGTTGTGGGGGAAGAGTTATCTGGCACAAGACAGGTAACCAGTGGTGTCCCGCAAGGCTCTGTGCTGGGGCCGGTGTTGTTCAATGTATTCAATGACACTGGAGATGGCATTAAGGGCAAAATATGTCTATTTCCAGATGACACCAAACTCTATGCGAGAGTGGACACAGCTGAAGGGATAAAGGACTTACAGGAAGAGCTGGCAAAGCTAGGGAGGTGGTCCAGGATCTCGCAGCTTGGCTTCAATGCCAAGAAATGCAAAGGTATGCATATTGGAGTCAAGAATCCTAGGACAGAGTGCTACTTGGGTGGAGTCCAAGTATCTGCATCAGAGGAGGAGAAGGACCTGGGAGTGATGATTACTAGAGACCTGAAGCACTCCACGCAGTGCAAGAAAGCAGCAGTAAAGGCAAACAAGATGCTGGGATGCATATCTAGGGGAATCAGTAGTAGGAGAGAGGAGGTTATACTGCCCTTGTACAGGTCACTGGTAAGGCCACAATTAGAGTATGGAGTTCAGTACTGGTGTCCACACCTCAAAAAGGACATTAACCTGCTGGAGAAGGCCCAGAGGAGGGCTACAAAAATGATAGCTGGTCAGCAGGGTAAGGCATATGAGGAGAGGTTGAGGGCACTGAACATGTACTCTCTGGAAGACAGGAGAGAGAGTGGTGACATGATTGGGACCTTCAAGTACTTGAAAGGGATAAATAAGGTTGATAAGGAGAGTCTCTTTAAGCTGAGTGGCAACCATAACACGAGGGGGCACAGTCTTAAGCAGGAGGGTGGGAGGTTTATGAGGGAGGCCAGGAAGTATTTCTTCACAGAGAGGGTGGTGGACACTTGGAATGCACTGCCAGAGAGGTAATCTCATTGAAGACAGTGGGACGCTTTAAGAGAGGCTGGGACAGGTATACGGGGGGAAGGTCAGGGTCATGGGTAGGGAGGATGGAAGGAGCGGGGAGGGAGGAGGGCAGAGACAGTAGCTCAAGCTATGGGCCCTGCAATACAAGCAGATTTGATAGACCAAATTACCTTCTTCTGCTGGCTTCTTCATATGTTCATATGTGTCATTTATATAAGAACATTTGTTCCAGAGATACATTGTGTGACAAACAAGATCATGACACTGTGGGGGTGGGTGGATATCTGGTAAGGCCTAGTAACACATAAGTTACAGTGTTCTCCACACAGATGCAATGCACATACAGTCACAAACACCATTAATGGGGTACTTGGGAGTTACCTAGGCAGTGATCAGGTCTAGATTGGTATTTGATCATTTTGTTGGTGGACAACAACCATCAACAGTTCTCTTGCCTTTCTGGGCATACATGTTGCGCTAAGCCTGGCTTCATGAACAACAGCAGTGCCAATGCATCAACGTGGCAGCTGTCAGATATCATAGACATTGCAACACACAGGACGATGTCCTCTGGTATATATGTGGTACTGTGATGTAAACCCCAGTGGCCAACAGTAGTATCCCATTTCTGTTGTCACACTCACTGTGGGACATTTTGTCCCGTGGACATGGTATACAGCTATGAGGAATAAAATCACATGTTGGGGCGACACTGTTAGGCACATGTGAGACATAGCATACCTGCTATCTATGTCACTGTATTGGGAGTGTGTTACCCATATATACCTGTGAGGCTTGATGTAAACTGTCACACGCTTGTTACCCAGTAGAAGCACAGTAGCCAAATGTTGGTGACTGTAGTGTCAGGAGAGCATGCTTCACCTTCAACAAGTCTTGTAGTGCAGTATCAGTGTAGGTTCCATGTCACCAACCATATTGGTTGGACTGATTGTACTGACCTTTGGCCTCATGCATATGTACGGTCAGTAGGCCCATAGGGTGGTGGCTGCACAGTTCCATGTTGTGCGCTTTTGAAGATGTCATGTCGGCTGTAATGGCATGCTATTAGGTGCACTCATCTATCAATTCAACACATCACTCATTCATTTTGCAGGTTGGTTCCAGCTGCAATGCATTATAATGAAAATAGTGACAGCATGCAGGCCTGCACGGTGGATGGGAGGCAACATTATTCAATTAGATTTCCTAAATTTAAAAAGGGAGGTTATTCAGTACAGAAGGATATGGTCAAGCCAATGTATGGTAAGATTTGCAGATAATAATACATTCTAATAGTGCTACCATCATGATGTGTGTTACTTATCATGGCAACATCTTCAGGGATTGTCCAGTGCAGTCTGTGCATAAGGGGTGGGGAGGGTACATATAGGTAATGACCAGGTTATGCCTCTGTCCTTGCATCTTGACATGACAGCCATGGCATCAATGTGCTGTGCATGTCTACACTGTATGTTTGTTGACTGGAGGGCGGCTGGACAGGGTTGGAGTATGTGTGTGTCACAGTCTGTTGAGACCTGTATGTCACAGATTCTCTGTGAATTACAAAGGGAGTATGTCATACTACCATAGAACACACACAACAGGGTGCGGGTTGGGTGATGCCCATGGGGAGCCACACAGACAGTATGTACCTCACCACTGTGTGACATGGTCATTGCTATGCTGTGACATAACAGCATTCACATGCCATGTACACATAGCTGATAGGTAAGTGACATCAGCAAATGCACCTCTGTGTCACCGAGGTATCACTCAATGACAACAGGGTTGAGTCAGGACAAACATTGTACCGACGTTGCATGGTTACAGTGCTACACTATGACCCTGCTGCATGTCATGACAATGATTACATTATGTCTTCCCTGTGGCTGTAGTGTGTTACCTTTGTGACACAGATGTACAGTGGCTGCTGTCACATAACTGTCAGCTATGTGTACATGGTCTGACATGCAGTCAACATCCACAATGATGCACATGACGTGTTGTAGTAGGTAATGTGCATCCCAATATGTGCAAGCAGCTGTCCCATAGAGATGCTGCTGTTGCATGGCAATGAGCACAGGTTACCGTTAGCATTACACATTAGCTTTGCCACTGGGGACACTACCACATATGAACTGCACTGTAGCATCAACAATGTCACAACCCATAACATATGTTGGCTTGTCCTTCTACACACAATGGCACATAACTGCATCCTGTAATGATCTATTCTGCACTGTGAACGTCACACAAACAGCCCTGTGATGAAGCACCTACGTCACCTGAAGAATTATATGTGTAATGACAATGTTATTGGAACTAAACATACTGACACATAGCATATTGCAGTCATTCCTTCATCAGCAGATTCAGAGGTATGTTGCATGATAACAGCATCATCACAGAGTCAGGAACAGTACATGGCACACTGCACCAGACAACCATCCGGATTTCACCGTGTGGGCTGTTATATGCACAGACAAGTGGCACTGTGTCTGATAGTGACCATTATGCATGGAACGACAATGCAGTATGACACACATGTGTTTATCATGTGCTGCTGTAATGCAAAGTACCACCACACCATACTTGACATAGTGACCATGCATGACTGGTATGACAGTGTGTGTGTGTGTGTGTGTGTGTGTGTGTGTGTGTGTGTGTGTAGTTGGTGTTGTATGTTGCATGGCATCATGTGAGTAACTCATATATGTGTGTTGACAATGCCAGGTTATGTTCCTGAGGTGTATGTCACCTGTACTCAGTGAACGTTTGCTGTTGTATGTCATTATCATGCATTTATTGATCTGGCTGCATATGGTGCCAACTACATTTCTAGTACTAGGAAAAGGCATCCCTGTCCACATCAGGGTACAACAGTGTGGTCTGATAGTTGAATTTCAAAGACTATACAGTCAAGGTGAGCACAGCATGCATATGTGGCCAGGTAATGCACATTGGGATAACCCAATGATATGCACCATTGGGCACACAAGCCACATGTGTTACATGCACATCACAGTGTTGCTGTCCTCATCCTGAATTTCTCATTGCAGACTGTCATCAGCACCGTCATGGTCAGTCACTGCTGACAGTCTACTAATGTGTACAACAAACCCTACAAGGTCTACAAATGGAAGTGAAACATTAGACCAATCAAATTGCAAACTGAACTAACAAAAATGTGGCATACAGAGCACTGCACACAATATGAACACCTTTTATTGTCAGCAGTACTGTATGTGTTCAATGGCAAGATCATCATTTGTAAACCTATGTGTCTATTCCCTCACAGATTTTGTTAGCACCCTGAGAAGACATCTAGTTGTTTCTTACAAGAATTAATTCAATGATGTTGACAGATCCATTGCTGACATCAGAGCTTCACTTCCAGGACTACTCTGTGCATTGTTGGAACACCCCATCAAAGCAGAGGCTGTTGCTGATTTTGTCAGTCACTTCCAAATAAGGACAAACATCCAATGAACAATAACTGAGCTAGGCAAACTGGAACCCTTGATACATGTTTTGGTCATCTGGAAATGTTGAATGGATTTCATGCACAGCACATGATGGTAGCGGGACACGGTTGTGATAGCCTAACCATCCATAACACCATCTCAACAGCTGTCAGTATGAGATGTATCAGTATCACCTGAAACAAACAAAGAGACTCATGAGTGTGACACATTTTACAGATGGTATCACAGGACATTGACATGTTGATGACTGCTGCATGTCAGGCTAACTATTCTACACTGTGCATACAGTTACAGTACCGGCAGACAGCACGTGGCTTCATGCACTGTGTCCCCCTAACATGAACTAGTCACATTACACTCTACTACCATGTCAGCAATGGCTATGAGCCTTCTTCCCTCTCTCCACCCTCAAACAGTGCAATCACTATAGACCAGTAGATGGACGACAATCAAAGATACACCATGTCTACACTGACACCTGTGCCACTACTTCATGTACTGAGACATCACAGTGACTTGAACTTGGACTCTGTGATGCTACATGGCATAGTATGTACCTGATCCCTGGCTTCATAGTTAGCTGTAATCTGTATGTTGCACAGGAAAAGGTCAGCGACATCACTGATGTGCAGTGCTCCTGACATGTATATAGGTGACTTTCCCTATTACATTGTCACATGCATTGTTGGTACCACTGTGGGGACAGTATTGACAATAGAACAGCATCATATGATGGTACCAGATGGGGCACAGTGATGGGGTTCTCTCACACTGCCCAATGACATATTGTGCATGTGTTGGACATCACAACAGGAATATTTCCCGAGCTAATTAACAACACACACATGCAGTTTCACACATTGTTGAGTGTGCACTGTTACCCATAAATGACACTGGATGGATGGTTGCAAAACACTGTATCACAATGGAGGATCGGCATGGTCAACACCTGCCTCATGTGTGACATTTTCCTGATGGCTATAGTAACCACACTGTAGATGGTAGCATGTGTGCCTGCCACCACATACTATACTGACCCTCAACACATGGCTCTCCTGAAACATTAGACACAGATTTTCCATTGTGTAACCTTTCATGCCTATTTGTATAGTGACAGCATGCTTGTTGAACACTGTATGTGTGACTGTGATTCTGGTAACACATGATATGAAATGGTGGCAGTGTTTCCATTCTGAACAACCATAATATCATGGTAGTCATCAACTAGTATTGCTTAGCAAGATGCATCTATAGACCATTTTGGGCAACACATAACATTGCTTAGTGCTCACTTTGTAGTGACGGTATGACACAGCTCTACGTACTGTGACATAATGTACCATGTTGCAATTTTACACCATTGAGTCAGCAGCAGTCAATGTCATGCTTACATGAGCGGCCTTTGTCAAGCTTGGGCCTCATGCATAACTAGATGCTAGTGTCATTGAAATACAGTATTACCGGCTTCTGGTGATGTCAGCAGCTTGATGGCAGCATAGTTCTCCGCTCTCCTCATCCCAAATTAATATCGAATGGCATCCACCAGTAAACAAAATGCAATCACCGGCTAAAGCGACGCGGTCAAAAGCACTTATGGTGAAGGGCCTGCAGACACCAGCACAGAAGCTCCAAATCATGCTCCAAGGGGAAAAATCAACCCAAATGTCTGGGCCCTTCGAAGACTAACCAAGCATGTTGTCTGCAACTGGCACAGAAGAGGGCTATAACCAACTATTTGAGACAATTCTACAGACGGCCAAAACAGTGGCCAAAATAGACAGCTCTCTAACAGCTCTGAGAGCGGATATAGGCAAAATCGAACACCGCACAGATAAACTGGAGTTGGGGCTTACCTCTATGATGGAACAGTTAGATAGACATGATCATTTGCTCCTATTCCTCCTGGCAAGAGAGTGGCAGCTGGTGACCAAATTAGATGACTTGGTAGGAATAATCCGATGCCAGAACCTGAGGGTGTATGGCATCCCCGAAGATGCAGAAAAAGAGGCACCAGATCCAATCACTTTCCTGCAGAGGGTTCTGTGGGACTCCCTGAAGCTACCAGCAGACTTTGACTTATCTATGGATAGGGCTTACCGCTCACTAGCACAGAGGCCCTCCAACCCCAATTCCCGTCCTCGATCCTTTGTCGCCAAGATGATCACAAATGGCACTAAAGAAGAATACTCCATAGGGCGTAGAGAATGAGAGCCATCACCTTTAGAAAAGCCAGAATCACCATTAATAATGATTACACGATGCTGGTGCAGGAGGGCAGACGTACGATGTGGCCAATCTTGAAGCGACTACGGGCGAAGAATGTGAAGGCCCAACTGTTCTACCCGGCTCGCCTGAGAGTGGAGACCAACAAGGGGAACAAGACGTTTGAAGACTTAGAAGGAGTCTCTCGGTTCTCAGAGGAACTGGGAATAACAGTACCTAATCTAGGAAAGGAGCGACTGGAGAAAGAGCTTAGATGAGCCGCATGGTCTGTGGCCTGCAACCGAATGATGAAAACCCACCAATTTAATTTGTCCCCCACCGTCAACCCTGAAGGCCGACATCACCACTTTGTTGAGACCATACACCCCATAGATCCAGCTGGAGGGTATTATCTCACAGGCAGCAGGAGAAGAAACTAAGCAGGAGGAGATGGAAGTCCCGCGTTCGAGCACTGATTCCTGAACAGGACAGTTATTAGTGAACTATGGCCTGGGGCACCCCGAACATCACCCCCGCGAACCCTGATGGGGAGCAAATAGGTACTGTTTCCTCGTGTAACCCCCCTGCAAATGGGGGTTCCCAAAAGACTTCCAGGAGCTTGCTTGAATGCTCCAAGCCTGAATGGTGTTTGGCGTTTAAGCCATTTATCAGTGAGTGTTTTTACAACCTCTGGTACTGTCTCTTTAAGAGCTGTCTGCTTGCAGACATAATTAGTTTGTATGGGGGACTGTGTGCTTCTCTGTTTGAGTACCCTCGAGCTGCTGCCAATTCACTCCATTTTGCAGTCACTAGGAGTGCAAAGGGAACCTATCTGAAAGATGTAACTGTTTGCCAGAAATCATTTACAGTAATAATGAAATTACAGTTTGTCTAACCTGCTTTCTTTGCAGTCAGAACTGTGTCTGCCTAGTTCCCATTCTGGTTTTGAACTGCTGAACTGGACCAATCAGTGTGGGGTAAGCTAGCTCTAAAGCGGTGCTTGGGCGAATCAGAACTTGGACTCATAATCTGAGCCAGCCACAAGAAGGATTGTATGGGCAGTGACTCTGGGAGATGTAGTTTAGACTTGGCGCCTCTTTGGACCAACAGCAGCAGTCTATTGTGGTGACAGCCAATCCAGTCAAGAACTGGGAGGAACTCAAAGGAAGTGCCGGTTTTGTCTGTTGGGAGTTTCAGTTGAGCTTTGGCAGTGAAGGGAAAGGAACCCTGTGCTCCTTCAATTGCACAGTTTTAGTCAAAAAACATGTGTAAGGTCCAGAGTTCCGGTCTGCAGCTTGTTAGGACTGAATCAGTCCTGTGAAGAGAGAATCAAAGGATATCTGAAGAGTAGAAACCAGGCTCACCCTGTAGAAGACTGGAGGAATTGCTGAAAATTGCACTCGGTCTGTCAGGAACTGAATCTGCTGTGTGTTCTCCCGGGTGTTGTGCAGTAATTGCGATCGGGATACAGATGCAGCCTGCCTGGTATAGTGCTTTCTTTTTACCATATAAATTTGTGAAGAGGTTTGTGTACCTCAAGTGAATCCTGCTGCCATTAAGTGACTTTTGCCTGTGACTGTTTACCATATAAATGTGTGAGGAGTCTCTTGGAGCTCAAGAGTAGCCCTGCTGACATTGAAGGACCCTATCTTATTTGGAGGTCGTGAGTACTAATTCAGGGTCGCTCCCTGTTGAATTGCCACATTAAATCCAAATGGAATTACTGTACTGCTGACTGTTTAATTCTCCTTTTCTCTGTGTGAAGGCCTACCAGCTGCCATGGTTTGGACTAGCCACTAGGGCTTGGGTACCCAGGACAGTAACTGATAGGGATAGGCCTGTGCACAGAGCCATAAGTAGATGAGTAGAGTGATAAGCTAATTAACCTGATTTCCCTGTCCTTGCTATATCCTCTAAATAAATCAGAGCTGCTTGTTTCAGCAAAGTTATACTGCCTGAGGTATTTGTCTATGTTAAAGTACTGTACTGTGATTGTTGCACTGTATCTTATTTCACAGGAGGTCCCAGTGCCGGAACCAGTCCTGGGGGTAAGTGTATACTGTAAAGGTAATTCTGATGTATTGTGTGGGCCACTAGTGGGAAGAAAGGGGGGTTGCAGTGTCCCAGAGGGCTGTGACCAAGTTAGTTTAACTATTGTAAACCCTGACCTCTGGGTGGAGGACCCGCCATTGGATCCAGGCCCCTCAACCTGTTAGTGGCAAATCAGGCAGGGGTAGTAGCCCCTGGGATAGCGCCATCTAGGGGTTACACTCGGTTTCAGACAGCCTAAATAATTTTTAATTTTGACAGTGCCATGCCTTGGGTCGGGGGGGCGGTATCTGACCACCAGAGAACAGATCCCTCAGAATGAAACAACCTGTAACTGGTTTTGCGGCTCTGGGCTCTCGGAGGACTGAAGTGCATTGAACTGATGGTGCCCGGGTTTCCCACCTATGCAACGGGGGAGCGCTCGAGCTCCAGGGCCATTAGACAGTTGTGAACTTAGTTGTGCGGAGTACTGGTTTTTCAGAGCTTGACCTGTACAGCCGGGGGACTAAATATCACAACATAAGACAGGTCTTCTGAAGCAGGAGAGTCACTTGTGATGGAGGGGGGATAACAATAGCAAAAGCAAATTCAATTGTATGCTCTGGCTGGAAGTGAAAAGTAATATTTGCTGCTCTCAGTGACTTTGAGGGGTAGTTGCCTAGCATACCCAAATTATTGGAGGGAATTACCCTCATAAAAGGATCGGGATGGATAGGGGAGTGGAATGAGATCACTTTTAGGAAATGAAAAATGTGCTAATGATGTTGCTGCTGACGTTGATGGTACCTCAGGGGCAAGACTGAGATCTCACAGTTGCCCCTATAAGAGGCATTGCCCATGTAAGCCCCCTGCAAATGGGGGTCCCCAAAAGTCTTCCAGGAGCTTGCCTGAATGCTCCAATTCTGGGCGGTGTTTGGCATCTGAGCTGTTTAAATGTGGTTCCAAGTGAGTGCTATTTGAGCCTCCACATACTGTCTCTTTAAGAGCTGTCTGCTTGCAGACCTAAATAGTTTGTATGGGGGGACTGTGTATTTAATGCTCGAATCCCACCCTAGCTGCTGCCTATTTGCTCCATCTTCGCCGTCGCTACATGTGCAGAGGGAGCCTTGTTGAAAGATATAACTGTTTACCAGAAATCATTTAGAGTGACTGAGAAAATGTAGTTTGTCTAACCTGTCCTAGTTCAGCATGAACTGTTTCAGTGTAGCTCTTTCATTTTGGTCCTGAATTGCTGACTTGGACCAATCAGGATGATAGGGAGACCCTAAAATGGAGTCTGTGGACGAATCGGAACTTGGACTCTCAATTTTGAGCCAGCCACAAGGGGATTGAATGGGCAGTGACGCTGGGAAATGTAGTTTTGACCTTGGTGCCTTTTTCACCAACAGAGGGAGTCTTATTGTGAGCGATAGCCGAATCAGCCAACCAAACCGGAAGGAACTCAAAGGAAATGCCCTGCTCTGTTACTGGAAAGCTCAGATCAGTTGTGACAGTGAAGAGAGAAGGAGCTCTGTGCTTCTGCGGTGTATAGTTTCATGTGGGAAGCACGTGTGAGGCCTTGAGTTTCGTCCTGCAGCCATTGTGGGTGCCAGTTTGGACTGAATCCAAGTCATGAGGAGAAAGAAGCACCAGAAGTGTGGAAACCAGGCTCACCCTGTAGAAGACTGGAGAAACTGATGAATCACGCTTGGTCTGTCAGGAACTGAAGCTGCTGTGTCTGCTCCCGGGTATTTTGCAGTAATTGCGATTGGGATCTAGGAGCAGCCTGCCTGGTATAGTACTTTCCTTTTACATATGAATGGCATAGTGCTTGTGGGGAATCGCTATTTCCAATCCCCCTGTGCTGTGTGCTGTGTGTTGAAGCTGAAAGCAAACCCCAGTTTGTCTCGGACTATCTACTGCAGTGGGGTCCAGTCACAAGGACCTTGTCTCCATGCCCTGTTGTTCTGGCAACCCAGAAGAACATCCACCATCCGGTTCTCAGCTTGGGTATTGTGAATACAAATCAGGGTATTCCCCTGCAGCCTGTTTTCAATTACAAGTGTGTCTTCTAATTATTGTTGTTTCACTTCTTCATGGACTGAGCCATCCGGCTCCGGATTACAATTGGGTGTTGTGCATATATTTTCTTCTACAGGGCCCTGTCCATCTGCACCTGCCGGCCAACCAAGGGCAATGGACCTGACTAGCCCCCTCCCCAAACCTGGGTACCCAAAGTGTGACTTTTCAGACCCTGTATGTGTACACAGTACTGTGATTTAATTCTGCAAATTAACCTGATCTCCCCCTCCCATGTTTTATTCCCCCTAAATAAACCAGATTTGATGTTGTTAAACTTTAAACTGTCTGAGTGCCAGCACCTACATATCAAGCATTGTATTGGTTGGTGTATGTTGATTAACCTTATTTTACAGGGGTCCCCAGAGACGAACCCCAGAATCAGTCTCGAGGGTAAGTGGTACTTTATGAATGAACAGTGTGTACATGTGCGGTATTGGGACTGTAACTTCTGTGCATTGTGTGAGCCACTAGAGGGAATAAAAAGGGGTCTCAGTGTCCCAGAGGGCTGTGACCAAGCTAGTCTAACCACTAAAAACCCTGACCTCTGGGTGGAGGCACCCGACATAGAACCTAGGCCCCTCAGCCTGTCAGTAGTCAAGCAGGCAGGGGTAGTAGCCCTTGGGATAGCGCCACCTGGGGGTTACGTCTTGGAGGCTCACCACTGGGATTTTGTGTCCTCTGGTGGCCACATTTACGAATCACTGTTAAAAATAAATGGATACCCCGACAGAAGTGGCTGTGCACCGGTTGGTGGAGCGGTGTACTGGGGAAGAGATTGACCCCCAAAATGCTATACTTATCTTGGACATCCCCCTGGGTATCAATACGGACACTGTACAGGGAGTACTTTCCAAGATGGAAGGTTTATAAAACCCTGTGGTGGTGGGTCGAAATGCTGATCTGTGCACCCACACTTTCATGGCCCTAGTAGAGTATAAGGATCCCATAGATAGCTCCAAAGTGCCACAGACCATTACCCCAGAGGGAGCCCTCACTACCAGGAGAGTGATAACTAAGGACAGTAAAGACCCAAGGGGGAATGAGCCCACCCCCACTATCTTAAACTTTTGAGGAGAAATTTGCTAAATTGTTGCTGGAGGAAGGGAAAACTGTGGAGGATTTAAAGAAACTATTATTGCCACTTGATAACGTTCCTCCATCAACACCCTCTCCCCCTCCAGCACCTGTTATTTCTCCTACTTCTGTGCCAGTGCTAGCCCCTATGTCTGTACCTGCCAATAGTCATTACTCTTACTGCAGGTTGAAAATTTTCTCCGGCACCCTCCCCACCCCACAAGGGGAGGATGACTGGGAGACCTGGATAGACTATGTTGCCCCTCAAGTGCTAGAATGGCAATGCTTGGAAGCAGAAAAGCAAAAGAAGTTAAGTGAGAGCCTCCAAGGTCCTTCCCTGGCTACTATCCATGCCAAACAGGCCAGTAACCCTGAAGCAACTGCACAGGACTATCTTGAGGCCTTGGAGAATGTGTATGGGAGCCCAGATTGCGATGAGGACCTGTGGTGGAGAGTAAAAAATGCACTACAGTACCAAGGGGTGTTGTTGTCTGTGTATGAATCTTGGCTGGAAAAACTGTTGCAAGAATGCCTCAGAAAGGGTAGTTTGCCAGCGATTGAATTGGACCGAACCAGGCTGAACAGGATCCTTAAGTCTGCCCTCTTCTCAGAACTGCTATTGCTTCAGTTACGCCTGGCCAATCGACTAGAATCCCCACTCTCCTATGATGAGCTGATGAGAGAAATTCGAGGGGTTGAGAAAAGGCGACCCCAGGAGGGACTTGCACCAAAAGCTGCTGCTACGACCCGAGTGACTGAGGGTGACCCATCAAGTGACATTCAGGGGCAGAGACTGGCCGCTAATGAGTGCTCTGAGAAGGAAAAGGGTGTGCCACCATGGGGTGAACTGCTGAGAGAGTTCAGGGAAATAAAAAACAGTCTGTTTATGAAGGCTGCTCCTGCAAATACAGGCCCCAACCCTCATCCGCATGAATCTGCTATGGGGGTGGAGGTACCCACCCATGCATCTCCTGCTGACAAAGGCTCAAAACTCAATGTTTTGACCATGGAAGTGGGGAAATTGATGAGATGTCTCCAAATGCTTATCACGACACAGACAGAGATGGCACCAAGGTTTTCTGTTGGAAGTACCCCTGCCCAGGCTCCCAGTGTGATGCCTCGGCCAGCTCAATCTCCGGAAGGTATGTTTTACTATAATTGTGGGAAGGATGGGTACATGAACAGAGAATGCAGGTCCCCAAAAGACACAGACCAAGTTGTATACAGGCTACAAGGAGAGCTTCGGAGGACAAATCAGTGGTTGAGAGGTACCCAAAATGATCACAGCGAGGATCCCAAAAATGCTAACTCACGTCCCTTTGTGGCAAGGTCAGTTGCCCAGGCCCCCACTACAGCCTCTCCGGACTGGTCCAGAATAGTGGGTCCCTCCATGGAGACCACTGTAAAGGTGAATGGAGTGTCTACAAGAGCTGTATTGGACAGTGGCTCCCAAGTGACAATTATGTTTCAGGACTGGTATCAGAAGCACCTGTCTGATGTGCCCTTACAACCGTTGGAAGGACTGCATGTCTGGGGGTTAAGTGAGAAGGCCTACCCCTATTCTGGGTATATCCAAATTTGGCTGTCTTTTCCCCACCTCCGTGGCTGGAGTAGCAGAGCAAGTAGAGACCCTGGCCTTAGTGTGTCCCCCTACTGGACTGTATGATGGGATTCCTCTACTAATTGGGACGAATGCACATAAGTTTGGGCAGTTGGCGCAGTTGTGTTATGAAAAACAGGGGTCAAGGACTAGTAGCACTTTAAGAATTCTGGTCTTGATCAAGAAGGCCTATGAGGCACAGAGAGATGCTGAAAAAGTGGAACCAGAGAAACCGGTTGGAATTGTCTGGAAGAAGGATCCCGAGTCTCTGATCCTGGTGCCAAATGCCCAGTGTACCCTATGGGGGAAGTCCGTATCAAAAAGGATGTCAAGAATAAAATCCTCATGCTGGATGCACCAGGGGATGGGAAATTGCCGGAAGGACTGCTGGTCAAGCCAAGTATTTTGCCTGCTAGAGCCCATGCTTATGCCAGAAGGGTAATGGTCCAAGTTCATAATGTGTCTGATAGAGAGATTCGAGTAAATAGAGGTTGCCCCCTGGCTAATGTACATTGTGCAGAAACTGCAGTGCTGCCCAGTAACAAGTGTTCAGGGGAAAATGACAGAGTGACGCCTGATTTGTTTGATTTTGGGGACTCCCTGTTGCCTGCTGAATGGAAGATGAGAATCAGTAGAAAGCTTGCCCAGAGAGACCAGGAGTTTTCTTTAAAGGAATGGGATGTAGGATGTGAGCAAGGAGCTGAGCTCCACATCTGGCTGCATGATGAAAGGCCATTTTGTGAGTGGTCTCGACGTCTGGCCCCTGCTGACATAGATGATGTGAGATGGCATCTGCAAGAGATGCTAGCTGCTGGTGTAATACAAGAATCCAGAAGCCCCTATGTTTCCCCCATCGTGGTAGTGAGAAAAAAGAATGGTACAGTAAGGATGTGCGTGGATTGTCGCACTTTAAACTGGCAGACTATCCCTGATCAGTGTACAATGCCCCGCATTCAGGATGCTTTGAACTGCCTGAACGGTAGCAAGTGGTTCTCTGTGCTGGATCTTTGCAGTGGGTACTACCAGATCCCGATGGCCCCAGAAGACTGTGAGAAGACAGCCTTTATCTGTCCGCTTGGCTTCTATGAATTCATGAGGATGCCTCAAGGGATTTCAGGCACCCCAGCCACTTTTCAATGACTGATGGAGCGTGCAGTGGGGGACATGAACTTATTAGAGTGCCTGGTATACCTAGATGATGTTATTGTGTTTGGCAGCTCACTGGAGGAACATGAGAGCAGATTATTCAAGGTGTTGGACTGACTGGAAGACTTTGGCCTGAAACTGTCCATCAATAAATGTCAGTTCTTCCAAACCTCTGTAAAGTATGTGGGGCATATAGTCTCCATCGATGGAATAGAGACTGACCCAAGTAAAGTTGAGGCTCTGACCACCTGGCCACAGCCCCACAATCTAAAAGAACTACAAAGATTCCTGGGGTTCTGTGGCTACTATCGCCATTTCATCAAGGACTATTCAAGAGTGATCTGTCCTTTACTTAATCTTACTCAAGGTTGCCCTTCCATCCACAAAAAACTACAAAAGATCAACTTCCCCTGAGACTGAGAGAGTGTATTTCTGTCCTAATTAAGTTTTTGGGGCCCGATGGACGCCTGATTGTGAAGCTGCTTTTCATGAGATTATATATCAACTTACCTACACTCCTGCCCTGGCCTATGAAGATCCAGCAAAACCATATGTCCTACACACTAATGCTAGCTTGCAAGGTTTGTGGGCTGTGTTGTACCAGAAGCATGAGAATGGCCTGAGACCAGTGGCCTTTGCCAGCAGAAGCCTGACCCCTTCCAAAAAGAACTATCCTGTACATAAGTTAAGAGTTCCTAGCTTTGAAGTGGGCCATTGTGGACCAATTCCACAAATACTTGAATGGGGCTAAGATACTAGTAAAAACTGACAATAACCCCCTGACCTATGTGCAGACTTCAGCTAAGTTGGACGCCACTGGCCATAGGTGGCTCTCTGCATTATCTACATACAACTATGCTGTTGAATACAGAGCAGGCCTGAACCACATAGATGCTGATGCTCTCTCCCAGAGGCCTGTTTCTCGAAATGACTGGGTCAGACTGTCAGAACCTGATATTCAAGCACTCTGCCAGAAGTTTGACCGAGAGGAGCAAGTGGTCCCAGACCCAGTGAACAGTTTGGTGGACTGTTTGGGGCCCTCTGAGAATTGCATACCTGCTGCTTATTGCCACTTCTCTGCATTAGACATTGGTGATTTGCCTCAGTTAGACAATGACAGTCTTCAGCAGGCTCAATCCCGAGATCCTATGATTAAACTAGCTTTGGAAGCCCTCTACACAGGGAAAGATGTGTCCAAGTTATGTTCTACTGATTTAAGAACTGCCTTGTTATACAAGGACGGCCCTAAGTTGAAACTGAGTAATAGACTGTTATACAGGGAAACAGTGGACAGAGGGGGACAAATAGACAAACAGCAGCTAGTTTTGTCCACTGCCTTTCGAGACTTGGTGCTGAGGTCCCTACACAACCACATGGGGCACCTTGGCATGGACAGAACACTTGAGTTGGTGAGATCCAGATTCTATTGGCCTAAGATGGGGACTGATGTTGAACAACACATTAGAACTTGTAGTCGCTGCTTACAGAGGAAAGCTTTGCCCCAGAGGGCTGCCCCCCTTGTTAACATCACCACTAGTGCCCCCATAGAGCTGGTCTGTATTGACTTTCTGAGTTTGGAGCCAGATCAAAGAAATATTAATAATGTGCTGGTGGTTACTGCCCATTTTAAGAGATTTGCCCAAGCTTTCACCACCAAGGACCAGAAGGCATCCACTGTAGCCAAAGTACTTATAGAAAACTTTTTTGTTCACTATGGGGCACCACAAAGAATCCATTCTGATCAGGGGAGGGACTTTGAGAGTCATCTGATCAAAGAGATGCTTTCTCTGTGGGGGGTGTGAAAGTCCAGAACCACCCCTTACCACCCCCAAGGGGACCCACAGCCTGAACATTTCAACCACACTTTGCTAGATATGCTAGGCATCCTCCACCCAAAGGACAATCCCAGATGGAGCCAACAAATTAGCACCCTGGTACATGCCTACAACTGCACCAAAAGTGATGCCACCGGGTTCTCCCCCTATTGCCTGATATTTGGAAGAGAAGCCCGACTGCCAGTAGATGTCTGTTTTGGAGTTTCCCCTGGTGGGGTTCGAGCTGATAACCATTTACAGTATGTGCAAAAGTTAAAGACCCAACTAAATCATGCGTACCAACTGGCTCAAACCATGCCTGCCAAAAGAAATCTGGCCAACAAGGAAAGGTGTGATAAAAAAGTGAAAGCACTGGAACTTCAGGAGGGAGATTGGGTGTTGCTAAGAAATCTGGGACTGCATGGCAAACACAAGATTGCTGATAGGTGGCACCATCTCCCCCGCATTGTGGTAGGCAAACTAAATTATCTGTCTGTGTACAAAGTAAGGCCGGAGAATAACTCAAAAGATATGAAAACAATGCATAGAAATCATTTACTGCCCATTGGACAAATCTTGATTGAGTCTGAGCCCCCAGAAAATGGCCCCCTTGGACCAGTGACTAGAGCTGCTGCTAAGCAAAAATCAAGAAAGCCTGCCCCTACAGAAGCTGACTTAAACTGTTCCCCTCCACAAGTCCCAGTTGAACATGACTGTCAGTCCATGTCAGAGGAAAGTGAGTGTGGCTTTGAATACTACCCTTCTTATGAACTGAGTCAGTTGTTTCAGGGCAATCCCCTAGTCAATCCTGGAGATGAAGTTGGGCCTTCTGGACTACCTAAGCCCCCAGCTTTGTCCCTGGAGCCAATGCTCCCAGCAAGTGAAGTGTAAAGCATCAAGTCAGATGATATGGAATCATTGTGTATGGTTGAACTGTTTGAGCTTTGAAAGGAGGAAAATGATGGACTGGGACAAACTGGTGATATACCAGAACAAGAAGAGTGTGTTGAGTGCCCTGATAGTTCACTGCCAGTGTCAGAAAACTCCCCATGTGAGCCAAGTGTTGTGGACTCTGAGACTGCAAATCATGGAGCTGAAAGTGCCCCAGGTTCAAGCCTCTCTACCCCCAGGGAGACAACCCTGGCAAGTAAAGACAGTGCTGAAAGTGAGTCTAAAGGTGCAGAGACTGTAACAGTTCCCCCCTAGAAAGACTGGTCGAGCTGTAAAGCCTGTAATGTGCTTAAGTTATGATTTCCCTGGGAAGCCTGTGGACTTACCTCTCAATGTTGTCCATAAAGAAGTGTATGTGTCCCCGAGCTCATTGCCCAAACTGAGCATAAGTGCTAACTCCAAGTTAATTGTGTTGCCCTCTAGGTATGGTGCCCCTGCCCCATCCAGCCCCAAGGTAGCTGATAGGGAAGGGCCCCCTCTCTTTAGGTTTCATGTACAGGAGGTAATTACCTGAGTTATGGTACAATGCATGTATAATACTGTGTAAAAAGTGTTATACTGAAAAGTTTCAGAAATGTGTTTCTGGTAAGGTGATATGTTGACTGAGGATTACATGTATAAGCCTAATATAATACTGATGTAAATGTAAATGGTGTATTGAAACTTATGGGGGTACTTACTTGACGTGGATGCCAAGTTTTTCCAGGCCAGGAAGGGTGTAGTGCCCCTGCAAATGGGGGTTCCCAAAAGTCTTGTAGGAGTTTGCCTGAATGCTCCAAGTCTCGGCTGTGTTCGGCTTCTGAGCTGTTTAAATGTGGTTCCAAGGGAGTGCTATTTGAGCCTCCACGTACTGTCTCTTTAAGAGCTGTCTGCTTGCAGACCTAATTAGTTTGTATGGGGGGACTGTGTATTTAATGCTCGAATCCCACCCTAGCTGCAGTCTATTCGCTCTGTCTCTGCCATCACTACATGTTCAGAGGGAGCCTTGTTGAAAGATATAACTGTTTGCCAGAAATCATTTAGAGTGACCGAGAAAATTTAGTTTGTCTAACCTGTCTTCATTTCAGCATGAACTGTTTCAGTGTAGCTCTTTTATTTTGGTCCTGAATTGCTGACTTGGACCAATCAGGATGATAGGGAGACCCTAAAATGGAGTCTGTGGACGAATCGGAACTTGGACTCTCAATTTTGAGCCAGCCACAAGGGGATTGAATGGGCAGTGACTCTGGGAAATGTAGTTTTGACCTTGGCGCCTTTTTTCACCAACAGAGGGAGTCTTATTGTGAATGACAGCCGAATCAGCCAACCAAACTGGGAAGAACTCAAAGGAAATGCCCTGCTCTGCTACTGGAAAGCTCAGATCAGTTGTAACAGTGAAGAGAGAAGGAGCTCTGTGCTTCTGCGGTGTATAGTTTCCTGCGGGAAGTGCGTGTGAGGCCCTGAGTTTCGTCCTGCAGCCATTGTGAGTGCAAGTTTGGACTGAATCCAAGTCGTGAGGAGAAAGAAACACCAGAAGTGTGGAAACCAGGCTCACCCTGTAGAAGACTGGAGAAATTGCTGATACGCGCTCGGTCTGTCAGGAACTGAAGCTGCTGTGTGTGCTCCCGGGTATTTTGCAGTAATTGCGATCGGGATCTAGGAGCAGCCTGCCTGGTATAGTACTTTCCTTTTACATATGAATGTGTGTAGTGCTTGTGGGGAATCGCTATTTCCAATCCCCTGTGCTGTGTGTTGAAGCTGAAAGCAAACCCCAGTTTGTCTCGGACTATCTACTGCAGTGGGGTCCAGTCACAAGGACCTAAGGACCTTGTCTCCATGCCCTGTTGTTCTGGCAACCCAGAAGAACATCCACCATCCAGTTCTCAGCTTAGGTATTGTGAGTACAAATCAGGGTATTCCCCTGCAGCCTGTTTTCAATTACAAGTGTGTCATCTAATTATTGTTGTTTCACTTCTTCATGGACTGAGCCATCCGGCTCCGGATTACAATTGGGTGTTGTGCATATATTTTCATCTACAGAGCCCTGTCTATCTGCACCTGCTGGCCAACCCCGGGCAACGGACCTGGCTAGCCCCCCCCAACCTGGGTACCCAGAGTGTGACTTTTCAGACCCTGTATGTGTGCACAGTACTGTGATTTAATTCTGCAAATTAACCTGATCTCCCCCTCCCATGTTTTATTCCCCCTAAATAAACCAGATTTGATGTTGTTAAACTTTAAACTGTCTGAAGTGTAAGTACCTACATATCAAGCATTGTATTGGTTGGTGTATGTTGAGTAACCTTATTTTGCAGGGGGTCCCCAGAGACGAACCTCAGAATCAGTCTTGAGGGTAAGTGGTACCTTATGAATGAACAGTGTGTACATGTGGGGTACTGGGACTGTAACTTCTGTGCATTGTGTGAGCCACTAGAGGGAATAAAAGGGGGTCTCAGTGTCCCAGAGGGCTGTGACCAAGGTAGTCTAACCACTACAAACCCTGACTTCTGGGTGGAGGCACCCGCCATAGAACCTAGGCCCCTCAACCTGTCAGTAGTCAAGCAGGCAGGGGTAGTAGCCCTTGGGATAATGCCACCTGGGGGTTACACCCATACTACCTACAAGGGCAAAGCGCACCGAAGGGGGTGCACACCAGCCCAATTGAATTAATATGGGCTGACCTAGGAAGTCCAAGGGCATTGGGAGATGGTCCCAGAATTCCAGCACCCCTTGCCCAACTTAAAGGGTTGGGTTCCTGCCAATTTGGTATATGCTGGGATTACATGATCCCTTGGAAATGAGGGGGCCATCTCTCTGAGGTCAAGTTGGGCCTGGGCGGGCAGGATGCCTCCTTCATTGAAAAGTTACATCATTCAGAAAGTTAAAGGTTGTAATGTTTTATTTTCTGGTTTGTATGAGTTCAATGTTGTGAACAAGGTTATACTCCCTCCTAGTGGGGAAACGCTGATAGTAAGTCTGTTCACATCTAAAGTTGGCTCACAGTTGAGCTGGAAAGATACATACAGAAGGGCACTATGTTAAGCTGGAAGGAAAGACTAGTAGCAAAAGAGGGGAGTCCGTCAAAAGCAAGTGGAGCATTGGGTCTGGCACAGGGGATAAAACTAAGAGCAGAAGGATGGAAGGCAGAGCCATAAATATGGGGAAAAGTAAGAATAATGCAGTAAATGTAAACACTAAACATCAATTTGGCCCAAATTAATTCAAGGGTGCTTTCATATAATGTGAATGGTATTAACCACCCCATAAAGAGAAAGCAGATACAAAAATTCCTGAAAGACCAGAAATGTGAGATTAACTTTATTCAGGAAACGCATCTAACTCCATCGGAGAGTCAGAAATTAAAAAATAAGAGATTTCCGAAACTGTTTGATATGTCCCTGGATAGAGGAAAGAAAAGGGGAGTGGCCATTTTGCTGTCTGACTCCCTCCCCTTCGTGGAAGAGGAAGTGGTGGCAGATGTTGGTGCCTGATATATAATGGTGGTGGGGAAGGTTCAGGACCAGCCAGTCACCCTAGTGATTGTGTATGCTCCTCCAGGCCCAACCATCTCCTTTTTTGTAGAGCTCCTCACAATGATAGCAGAGAAAGCAAAGGGGGTTCTTATAGCGGGAGGGGACTGGAATGTTATCTTGAATAGACTGCTGGATTCCACCTCTGGGGTTCTGATGCCAAATAATAGGTCCATGAGATTACTGGGGAAGTTAATGGAGGATGTAGGGATAGTGGATGTATGGAGGGAGAAATGCCCTTCAGCAAGGGACTATACCTTCTACTCCTCGAGGCACAATGTGTACTCGAGGCTGGACGTGTTTTGGACTTTTGCCAAATACCTAAATATATTTCACTCTATGAGGGTAGGAACAGAGACACTGTCTGATCATCAGTCAATCTTAGCAGACTTGGAGCTTCAGTTACCAAAAAAACCTACACAATGGAGACTGAACACTAGCCTGCTGAGAGATGAGGGGGTGAAAGAGGAGATAAGGAAGGTAATTGAACAAACCATACAAGTAAATGACAGTCCAGACATAACTCCACAAATAATGTGGGAATACAGTTAAAATGATGATAAGAGGGAAATTAATAGCTGTAGCAACATATAAAAAGAGGGAAAGGGTTAAACAATTAGTACTGCTCAAGCACCAACTAAGGACCCTGGAAGAACAACAAAAGCATAAGATCTGTAAACTTAGGGAAAGAGAGATAAAGGAACTTAAAGATAAGCTACAACAAATCCAAAGAATTGAAACAGAAATAACCCTGCATTATTTAAAGCAAAACTACTATGAAGGGGCCCTAGGGCCACCTGACTGTTGGCCTATCGTCTGAGGCAGATGGTAGCGAGGGCAGCTGTCACAGGTCTTCGACACCCGGTTACAGGACAAGTCTCACATAAATGGGACCAGACTGCTGAATCTATGGTGGCATATTACAAACAGCTATACCAAGCACCAGATCATGCTTTTCCCCGAGGAAATGTGGGATTTCTTAAATGGACTAAGTTTGCCTAGGCTCACTGAGCTACAGAGGCAAGTGTTAATGACACCGATTTCTCACCCTGAAATAGTCCAAACCATCAAAGGTCTCAAGGTGGGAAAATGCCCAGATCCTGATGGCTTTGGTGACGAGCTATACAAGGCCTTCACTGCCAAAATAACACCCCTACTTAAACCGGTATTTAACCAAGTGTGGCAGGAGGGAGAGGGGTTCCGCCATCATGGATCTATACTACCTTCTCTGTGATTCCCAAGGAAGGGAGGGATTTACAGGACTGTGGCTCATACAGACCGAGATCCCTCTTAAATGTAGACTATAAAATCTTCATGGCAGTAAAAGCTGCTAGACTAAACCCCATTTTAGCAAAAATAATTCATCAAGACCAAACAGGGTTCATAGAGGCCAGACAAGCTCCAGAAGGGGTGAGACGTACCATTAGCATAATAGATATAGTTAGCAAAAGGCACATACCCACCTGCATCATGAGCCTTGACGCCGAAACGGCATTTGACAGAGTAGTGTGGAACTTCCTGTTTGCAGTTCTACGTAGGATGGCATTTCCTACATCTTTTGTGAGTGCCATAGGGGCCATATACACCTCTCACAAGCCTGTATCCGAGTAAATGGAGGGGTCTCATAGAGATTCGAACTTAGTAGGGGTACCAGACAGGGATGCCCATTATCACCCCTGTTGTTTGCTCTCTATATTGAGCCTCTGGCTCAGGCTCTGCAAGAAGATCAAGAGGTACAAGGAGTGGTGGAGAACATAAAATATCTCTATATACCAAAGATGTTCTACTATACTTATCCGACCCAGGCAAGTCTATTCTCCGACTGTGGGACATCCTGGATAGTTTTGGTCAATACTCGGGCTATGCCCTCAACAAGCGAAAAACAGCAATACTTAAGTTCCACTATAACCCCTCCACTAATATACAACAATTACTCCCACTGAAGTGTAATGCTTACAAAATAAAGCATCTGGGTGCCCTAATTCCAAAAAATCTGTTGAACCTATACACCCTAAACTTTGAACCCTTGATCAAGTAGTCTAGACAAGACATTAAGAAATGGGACCTGTCGAATTTACCCCTCTACTCAAAAATTCAGTCAGTCACTATGAACATCCTACCCAAATTTTTATATCTGTTTCGGTGCCTCCCAATAAAAATTCACTATAACCAGTTTCAAATATGGCAGAGGGTGATCTCCAAATTCATCTGGAATTATAAGAGACCTAGGGTCAAGAATCAGATCATGCAGTCTAATAAAAAATTTGGTGGATGGAACCTCCCCAACCTGGAGGATAATTACCTGGCTGCCCAGCTCATATGGGCCTTGCTCTGGTCCATGGGGGCCACTCCTACCGCTGGAGGACACTGGAGTTAGTCACCATGGAGGGGTGCCCTGGGGACAAGGGTGGTGATGCCAGAAACCCCATACCAGGATAGCAATACACTCTTGCTTACAGTAAGAAACACGTTGTGGGCACTGAAGCGGCTCTGGTCTAAACATAAACTTGCCAGAGATTTATGGACCATGAGGTGGTTTGCTTGGGATGGGGGTTCCTCCCCACACAACAGGACCTCACCTTCAGAAGATAGGAGAGATTGGGACTCCGCACCCTGGGAGATTTCTTTGATGGGGCTTGGTTGGCAAAGTTTGCTCAACTCAAAGAAAGACACTTAGTTAGGCAGGCTGATCACTTTAGATATCTTCAGATCAGAACATATATACAAACACTGCAGGGTCACCAGACCCAAGATCAGGCTGTGGTCAACCTGAGGGGGGGTGATAGAGGAGATAATGTCCTCACGAAGACAAAGGGGCCATATCTCTGCTATCTATGGGGCACTGTGGGATAGGAGGGGCAGTCAAGCCACAGGATCCAAAAATAAATGGCAACTTGAGATGGGTGAGCCAATCATAGATGAGGAGTGGGAAAACAGTTATATTCAAATTTATAAAACCATGTACTCCTTGATGTGGAGGGAATTTGAATGGAAGATTTGAATGAGATTTTTCATAACCCCAAGTGTTAAGAGTAAATGGGACAGGAATTGTCCACCAACATGCTGGAGAGGCTGCCAGGACTTGAGGGCAGACCATCTACATGTGTTTTGGTCATGCCCATGATTGACCACATACTGGGAAGACATAAAGCGAAAGTTGATTGCCCTGTTCTCAATTGAAGAATGCATAGGCTCAAAGCAACTGATACTTGGGGTCCTGCCTAGGAAAGTGCAGAGAGGGGATAAGATCTATTTATGGAATATATTGCTGACATCAGCCCACAAGGCAATTACGAGGAAGTGGCTTATCCCAGATCCCCTTACCACCCAGCAATGGGTGAAGATTGTACAAGAGATTCAGGGAATGGAGGAGCTGACACACAAAATAAACTTCAGAACACCAAGGTTTGTCAGCAGATGGACACCCTGGATCCTGTCACAGGGAAATGAAGCCCCAGAAATAAGAGAAGTGGGATGATATAGAGAGGGCTGAGAGGGGATTTAGAAGATAGTAAGAGGGAGGGGATTCAGATGATAAGTAGAATATTCTGAATGCACATCGCACCAATAAAATTCTGCTGCTGTGTGCTAAAAGTTTGTAGTACTATGAGCTAATTATGTGACCATACAACAGTATATTGCCTGGGGTCACGATGGATGTCTCATGTAATCTACGGCATTGTAATGTCATCAGCTCATTGCAGGTTGGTTCAACCTCCAGGTCTTGTGGACACTTTACATCACACATGCACTGACTGCTGCACAGATCATCAAAATGTAACACTGACTAGTATAACCATCATCCATTGTCCTTACACAGGCAATAACATTCGACATGTACAAGGTGTTGTGCAGAATAATGAGGTGAGAAATAGTACATGGCGTGAGCACGAGGGTCTCAGAAGAATGGTGTCCTTTCCTCAAAGATGAGAACGAACTGCACATCGATGTGATGATAACAGACCACCATCATCAGAATGAGAAATGGATACATGAACACATGAGCAACACTTCTCATTACTTTGACATCTGGCACATAGCCAAAGGTACATCGCTGTCTCTTACAAACCAACAATATCAGACATTGTAAGCTGTACTGTCACATCATGTCATCATGTTGCTCATAGTAAACACTGTCAACCTCTTTCTGCACTTCTGCAGGTGTGGCTAAGAAAATTAACTCTGTGTCATCACAGGAAGACTGCTCTGATATGTCTCTTTGGAAGCAATCTATCATTAATCACCTCTACTGGTCTGCAGTGTCAACTAACCAAGGGAGTGGTGAACTGACTGCTGCCAAATGGCAGTTAGTGATGCACCATATCAACAATGTGCATATCAACCTTCCCAATCCACATTACCAACAATGTGCATGTCAACCTTCCCAATCCACATTACCAACAATGTGCATGTCAACCTTCCCAATCCACATTACCAACAATGTGCATGTCGACCTTCCCAATCCACATTACCAACAATGTGCATGTCAACCTTCCCAATCCACATTACCAACAATGTGCATGTCGACCTTCCCAATCCACATTACCAACAATGTGCATGTCGACCTTCCCAATCCACATTACCAACAATGTGCATGTCAACCTTCCCAATCCACATTACCAAAAATGTGCTAGTGGTGCACTCCACGGCCAAGACAGGGAAAAGGAGTGGTTACCACAAAGTGAGATTACTACCGGAAACCCCACAGTGCTGTGCAACATGATAACAGTCAATGGGGAGTTGTTGGATAATAACGCTGTTACACCAGCCATACTTCACTTCAGAAAATGGTCATTCTGGATGTTGATGATTGATTGGGAGGGGTGGCTCGAATGATGGTTGTGTGCCTATCACATGACATGTCACAGCACACTGCACTGTGTGTGTGTGTGTGTGTGTGTGTGTGTGTGTGTGTTGGAAGGGTGGATTGTGTATGACAGCATGTCTCCTCAACACATGTTACATATAGTGCCCTGGCTGATGGTCGGATATCAGGTTCTGCAATGTGGTGACACGTGTGATACACATGTGTGTGCTGTTGCCCCAACACCTCCAGACTACCTGATCTGCAATGCTCACACCTACAAGATTGGCGTATTTTGAAAATGGTGCAGGTTTCCATTTACATCAGGCAGTAAGAGGCATATTACTGTGGCAACACACATGTTGACACTATCCTCACTGCCATGCTGTTACCAATACAAATGGTCCACAACCACACATGTGTCACATGCATGTGCAATGTCTCTGGTCATTTGATGCATGGCTGGAGTACAGGGGAATAAACATGACTGAGGCCCTGTGTGCAATCCACATGTGGTGTGGATGGCTAACAGATAGGTGGTTGTACAACAATGATAACATATGTGTGTGTGTGTGTGTGTGTGTGTGTGTGTACATCACAGTAGGACAGTAATGATATGGGCATGTGGCTGATTGTACAGCATAGGTGGGGAACAGCTATCAACATATTCTATGGCATCCACAGCATGCTGTCATCACTGCACTTGGTGACTGTTGATCTTGAAGGAGCAGGAACGTCAACAATTAAACAAGGGTCAAAAAATGGAGGAAAAGGAAAACAAGGAGAGGTCATCGCGAGGGGAAAAAGGTCCAAAAGAAAGGAGGGCTTACCCACTGAGGGAGAAGAAAAGATAAACAAACTTCAGATCATTAATCTTTCCTCGATCTGTCTCACACAACATCAGATAAAAATTCTGGAAAAAGGTCTGAGCTTTATACCTACCACCTCCATCAGTGATTTCCAAATCTTCATAGATCTGTTTAAGTTCTTTAGAAAGCTGAGACTTAAACTTTTTTTTCGGAATCAAGCGTCAGCTAGCAAAAATTCAGACGGGATGTGCCCTCGTCCCCCTAACTTGGCAACATCCACAATTGAAGAATCATGCACTGTTAACAGTGGGAATCAGAATTCTGCAGTGCTTTCTGAATACCAGGAAGAGTTTGACTTTTTAATTGACGCTTTACGGACCACTGCAAACCTAAGAGTCCCGAGAGAAGCTCAGGATCTCACTGGCATTACTTTGATCAAGAAACTGCCACCGTAATGACTATGTACTCACAGGATACTACTTATGTGTCCACAGATGGCATGCTTAAAGGAAATTCAGTAAGTAGTTTAACTCCTGTTATTGTTAATCAGGAGATTATTCCCACTATGTCAACTGAAATAGAGACTGTCTCTACTAATGAGTTTGCCTTAGATTTAGATGCATTAGATTCTTTGTTACAAGAACAATGTATTGATCATGACCTTTTGACCTTCCAACGAACTATAAGTGGAGGTATTTTTGCCGCCAAAGAACACTTATTAAAGTTAAGAAGGTCTTTATTCAAACCTAAATATACATTCTGCCCAAACATTTGCAATGCAGCTATTAACACTTTTGAAAAAGTAGTTTGTCAGCAAGTTAAGTCTATAATGAATGAAAATGTCTCATTGAAGCATAATGTTTCTCACGCTGAATGAGATGATTAAGGAAGCAGTATAGCGCGGTGGTCTAAGGCTCTGAGCTGCAAATTTGGTGACATCCAGCAGGCCAGACCTGGGTTTGAATCCCACAGCTTCCAGTTGCATACTGTGTGACCCTAAGCAAGTCACTTAACCTCCTTGTGCTCCCAGGTTGCTCCTGTAAAAAAGCTTTCAGCTTAGTGTGCTCTACCTGGTTAAACAACTAAATAAAAAAAAAACACACTTCAATTGTTATTAAACCTGCAGATAAGGGAGGGAATATAGTTATACTTAGCAAAGAACAGTACAATAAAATTGTTTTTTCATTATTAGAGAATGACATCCATTATCATAAACTTGGATCAGATCCTACATTGGTTTTCAAAAAAAAGCTACAACGTCCCTTGTCACATCATGTCAACAAAGGGGAAATTACTGAAACCGAGTATCAATATATTTGGATGGAATATCCTGTTATTCCCAGTTTCTATATTCTGCCTAAAATACATAAAAATAAGGACAATCCACCAGGTAGGCCTATAGTTTCTGGGGTTAACAATTTAACACAAAATCTAGGCAAGTTCATTGACTTTTTTCTACAGCAAAATGTTCTAAAATTGGATTCTTATATCAAAGACACTAGAGATTTGTTGGATAAAATTAAAGATTTGTACTGGAGTGAGAACCTAACATGGTTGGGCATAGATGTAAAATCTTTGTACACCTCCATTGAACATAATCTAGGCCTTTTGGCAGTACAATATTTTCTTGATAAGACTACTCAGGATGACACCATTCCCAGGGAATTCTTAATGGAGGCTCTCAAGTTTATATTGAAACACAATTACTTTAAATTTGAGAACCAATACTATTTACAGAAATGTGGCACAGCAATGGGTGCAGCTATGGCACCTAGCTATGCCAACCTTTTTCTGGGTTATTGGGAACATGCAGTTGTTTTTGATCGAAATTTAAATCCATATTTTTCATACATTAGACACTGGTTTAGGTTTATTGACGATATATTATGTATCTGGCAAGGCAGCATGGAATTAATACTAGAATTTATGCAGTGGCTAAGTGCTAATGATCTCAATCTTTGCTTTACCTTTGAAATGAATAAAAAGAATAATAAAAATGAATAATAAACTTTTTAGACTTAACTCTAACAGTTAGCGAAGATTATGAAATCATTAACACATCAAACTTTTGGAAACATACAGCCACAAATTCAATATTACATGCTGACAGTGCTCATCCACAAAGTCTTAAAGACTCTATACCATACAGTCAACTATTAAGAATTTGTAGAAATTGTAGCTCAGATGACATATTTGACACACAAGCTGAGGAACTAATTCACAGATTCCTTGAAAGAGGATATGACCCTACCCTTTTACAGCTGTTAAAAAAGCAAGTAAGCAGTTTAAAACCTACTAAACTCATTACATGAATGAAGTTAGAAAACTCACTTACTAATGCAGCACTATGCACATTTATTACAGAGTACAACCATAAAGCAGGCAAAATTGGTAATATCATCTATCGGAATTGGCATATTCTACACTCAGATGATGGAGTAGGAACAGCTGTGGGACCAAGTCCCCGGGTCTCTTTCAGTAGGGCAAAAAATCTTAAAGACTTTGTAGTCCATAGCAGACAGGAATCTACACCAGTGGAAATGGCAACTACTTGGTTGCCTTGTAGATCCACTGGGTTTTTTAGATGTTCTAGATGTAACATTTGCAAATATAGTACTACAGGTAGAACATTCCAACATCCGACAACACCTGATGTCAGTGTAGACATAAAACAACTGATTACTTGTGACACCAGTTATGTTGTTTATGCCCTTTGGTGTACCTGTAATTTGATATATATTGGGAAAACTATACAGCCCTTAAAACAAAGAATTCAAGAGCACATTAGATCTATATCTAAGAAGCGACAGGATACACCAGTCGGTTTACACTTCCTTACACACCATTTCTCTAAAACAGAAGATGATAAATTTATGGGCATTGAATGGATACTGCCCTTTTCACAAGGAGGTGATAGACCTAATCGACTATTAGAAAGAGAAAGCTACTGGATTTTCAGACTTAACAGTGTGAGGCCCTTAGGTCTAAATGAAAGATGGGACCTCAAGCCTTTTTTGAATAAATAAAATTTATTAATTAAGTAATTTTGGGTGTTATATAAAAAAATATATAAAATGTGGAGATATCTTTAACCTCTCCTTCTCTCCTTTTTAGATAATTTTCACCTACCAGAAAGGCACAAGATATAAAGGCACTGTTCCTATAAATAAATGAATTCCACTTACAAGCATAACACGATCAGAATGTTTTTGGAGAGCACCAGAGGCAGCCTTCAGTATACAGTGTGTTTTGTTATAAACTGCTATTTGTAAGTGCAATGCCAATCTGGTGGTTATGGACATTTGTTGTTTATAGTTATTTTGATAACATATTGTTTAGTAATTGTAACATTGTCAGAGTTTTTTTATCACTATTATTTTCTTTAAATTAATTATCTAATGAATTACATCATGAATAATGTATTAAGAGGTGTATTTAATGGATGACGCTCTGTATTGTAACCACACCCCTGAGGAAGACTTGTTTGAAGTCGAAGCGCTGGGTGAGGAACTCCTGTGTTGTTGGTACTCTTTGTAACTATTAAATATTGAAGCATTGCATTGGCGTGTCAGTTATCTTCTTACAAAGAGACACCCAAGTGACACCACCTCTTGGAAATTTTATTCTATGGCATCCACAGCATGCTGTCATCACTGCACTTGGTGACTGTTGATCTTGTTCTAGTAAGAGGTTTAGCACCACTGTTGTCACTCCAACAACATCAATCAATCAATCAATCGAGTCTTTATTTAACCAGGCGTTCATCATTGAGCAGAAGCTCATTTGCAAGATGGACCTGGGTGGAGCATGAATAATTGTATATACAGGTCAACACAGGTATTTACAAGGCAATACAAATAATACTCTTTACAGAGAGGAAGAAAAAGAAGTTCATATGTACATAGAATTATACAGATATTGTACAGATTACACTGTATTTACATACATAGAAGTGTCTATAGGAAGATAAGGCAGGTTATCTAAGGTTGCAGGAGGAAGTAACGGAAGAAAAAAAATAAAAATATACACCAGGTAGAGGTGAAGGTAGGGGGGAGAAAGGCTAGGAGGGCACGGTGCACAGAAAGGAGTTGGTAAAACGGGATGTAGAGAAGGTGGATGGAGAAAAGGAGTATGTGTGAGCCCCAGGATTGAATGCTATAAGGTACAGGGCATGGTAGGATGTCACAACCCAGGGTAGTGAGCTCCTATTCGAGGTTGGGAAAGGAAGAATAAGGGGATGGACAGGCCTAGTGTAAATAAGACAGGGGGAAAAGAGAGAGAGAGAGAACAATTAGGCTGGTGAGGGGCAAGCTGGGGGTCAGTACTAAAAATTGGGTCTAGGCGTGGCTATATACCAGTGCAGACACCAGTATTGGGTCTGAGTGGGTGAAGCAGTTACATACTTCTCTGATTGTATGGAAATAAAGCATCTTGAAGGCATTTATACTGATTAGAGTGCTTAATTTGAGGGTTTTTTGTAGATCGTTCCATAAGGTAGGTAGCACGAAGCTTATGGCTGCCCTGCCAAAGCGGGATTTTGCTTTGGGTACTTTAAGTGTAATAGCTGAGCAACTTCTTAACGCGAATTTCCCAATCATACTCAGGGGAACACAGCAGGAGATATAGTAAGGCAGCTTATTAGAGATGACTCTATAGGTCCAGAGAGCGGCATTTCTGTGGTGCCTGAACTTTGGTGATGTCCAACCCACTGCCGCATATAGGGTGCAGTGATGCGTGTCGAAGGGGAGTCCCGTTATAAACCTCAGTGCTCGATGGTAGAGTGTGTCCAGTTTAGCCATGTAAGAGTTGGGGCATTGGCTGTAGAGGAAGTCAGCGTACTCAACCAATGATAGGAAAATGGATTGGACCAGTTGTTTCTTGGCATCTCTGGTGAGAAATTGGCTGATTCTAAAAAACAATCCAAGCCTTTGCTGAAGTCGTTTTAGCAAGTCTTCAATATGTTCAATGAAGGAGAGTCTTTGGTCTATCCAAAGTCCCAGATACTTGAATTTTGTAACAAATTCTAGTTTTTCACCTAGAACTGTGGTAATTTGGGGAACTGTCCCACTGGACACAGGGTTAGCTGTACGGATAAAAGGGGAGAGGACCTTCGCTTTAGTTTTTTTGGCATTAAGGAGTAGCTTTTTGGGAGGTTGGCTTTGCAAAAGGTTGAATTCTGATGTAGGTCATTGCAGGCAGCTTCAGATGTTGGGCGACTCACGTAGAGAACTGTATCATCTGCAAACAGGTGGATGTTGGCTTCTTTTATACAGTAATCGATGTTATTAATGTAGATTACAAAAAGTAAGGGCCCTAATATAGAACCTTGAGGTACCCCTCTTTGCCGAGTTTTTAAGGGGGACAGGCCTCCTTCAGCTTTAACTTGTTGAAGGCGCCCTGTAAGATAGTCAGTAAACCAATGCAGAGAGGAGGGGTCCACACCTATGTTTTGAAGGGAGGAGAGGAGCAGACTATGGTCGATGGTGTCAAAAGCCTTGCTTAGATCAAGGAAAACAGCACAAATAAAGTTTTTACTCTCAAGATTACGCTACCAGTCGTTAGTAACTTCAGCAAGGGCTGAGATAGTGCTATGTTTAGCTCTGAATCCGGACTGCATAGGATTTAGCAGTTCCCTAGACTCAAGGTGAGTCCTCAGCTGTGCATTTACAATTTTCTCTAGGAGCTTGGACAGGACCGGAAGGAGGGAAATTGTCCTGTAGTTATTGAGATCACCAGGGTCACCTGATTTGAACAATGGTATGACATGTGCTGTCTTCTATATAGGTGGTAAAGTGCCCTGAGACAGGGATAAGTTACAAAAGGTGGGTGATGGGTATTGCTAGTACGTGGTAGGCAATTTTTAGGAAGTAAGGGTCAAGGGTGTCGGCCCCCGCACTTTTTCTAGTATCCAACTGAAGCAAGAGGTCCTCTACCTCTTTCAGTGGGGCAGGTTGAAGCGAGAAAGGCAGCAAAACTATCAGAGTTTCAGGCAGTTGGCTGGCAGTCTGGGAGCAAAGTGTGTTTGTAGGGGAGTTATCAAATGCCATGCCTGCAGTAGCAAAGTGGTTATTGAATGCATCAAGTATATCCATCTTTTCGGTTATAGTCAAGTTGCCAGAGGTAATCTTGGTCGGGAGTGAATTTCCTGGGGAGTGGCCTAACAGATCATTGATTGTGTTCCAGAGCTTGATTGGGCTCTTTGTGGCAAAGTCGAGTTCGGATTTGAAGAAGGTGGTCTTCGATTCTCTGATTGTTTTGGTACATAAATTTCGTAGTCTCCTGAACTGGTTCCAATCCTCTGCAGTGTTCAGTCTGCAGCTTTTTCCAGAGCTTATCTCTTTCTAGAAGCAAGGACTTGATCTGAGGGTGAACCATTTACATGTTTTGGTCCTTGTTCGAACTTTAATCAGGGGAGCATACTTATTAAGGGCCCTTGATAGAATGTTGTGGAAGATATTGTAAGCTGACGTAATCATTTTGGCCAGATAGAAATCTTGCCACTCAGGGGAGTACTTAAGCTCATTTAGGTAGGCATGTTCATTGAAGTTGCGCCTGGATCTCTTCATAGAAAACTTGCTGATGGGTGCTGGGTTGTTGGTGGATCTTACTCCCGCAATAAAACAATGGTCGCTGGCATCTGAGAAGAAGACATCAGCGTGGGAGAAGAGATGAGGTTTGCTCACCATTAGCACATCCAAAAATGTACTTTTGCTGGGGTTCTTCACGTTTGGGCGTGTTGGTTCAGTAATAAGTTGCGTCAGCCCATGTTCATCACAGAAGGATGCAAGGGGGGCCGCTGTGTTAGAGAGCCAGTCAAAGTTGAGGTCTCCTAAAATAATAGTTTCTGGCAGCCCTTGTCCCAACTTGTCACTTAGATATGACACAAGCTGTAGGCCAGCAGACAGTGGTCTGTAGCATCCTATTACGCAGAGTGCAGTAGTCTGTGTAATTTCTACTTTGAGAATTAGGCATTCGAATTTGCTGGCGACAGATGCCAAGGATAAGCAGAAGGCAAAAAATTTGTCTTTAACGTAGATAGCTACCCCTCCTCCTCTGGCATGCCTATCAGGTCTGAACAAGGCATAGTTGGGTATGTTTACTTCTCTATCAGTGGTGCTGCTTCACATCATCACATGACAACACCACTATTAGTGATGTGTCAATGGATATGGCATGGCTGCAGTCACATGCAGGACCATACACACAGTCCAGCTGCATGTGCCACAATTGTCAGATGTACAACTGGTCACGGTGTGTGTCAGTAGCAGTACACATATTTCAAGCCTGTGTATCCTGTGTTGTGATAGCATGCCCTGCATTGTGATGGTAGGGACAACTGTTGTGATGAGTCTGCCTTCCTATTACAGATAGTAAAGCATCATTGTAACACGGCATTAATAGTGTGCCTGTGATGGCGCGACCCGATAGGCATAGCACGGTCACGAGACGGCATCTGAAGCGGGTATTAACCCAGGGTATATGCCGTGCTCGCTTCGGCACTACCACTGTCAGCCAGACCCCCTGCCTAGCAGCACTGGGTGCGATGTGCAAGAGAGACGAGCAGCATGACGAGTGGCTCCTGTGATGCTCCACTCCCGCAGGACATTCATAGGACATCCGGGGGGGGGAAGCATCCCGCGGCGCGCACTGTTCAGAGCAGCAAAGTGGAGACCACGGCGGGCAGCATAGCACAGAGAGCAGGTGGAACACAACGCACCTGAGCAGCAATCAGCGGGACCAGGAAGTAGGGGCGATCCGAGATGCCCAGCCTTGACAGCCACTAGCTCGAGCCACTGAAATGCGAGATGCAGACCTCCCAGCATGACTTACAGTGGAATACTTGGACGGAAGACAGCAGCACATCGCAGAACTCTTATGTGTTCCTTTCACCGCGAGTACACCAGCAGCCGTAGTTGACCACATCACTATGTATGTAAGGTGTAGTGCACGTCTTTCTGCTACTGTAATAAAATATGTTAAAATTAGCATGCCTCCGCATCCTCTTGTATCGCTGTCACACTGCATCGCTCAGCATCCCTTCAGGAGCCATCTGCCCTGTTACAAGTGCATTAAGCCACTCCGTCGGTGTGCTCTAATGCGATTGATGCATGGGGGGGCGGATGGTAGCCCTCGGCCCTGGGCCTCTGGCACGCCCCCATGCATCAATCCAGCATTAGAGCACACCTCTGTCGTGGCTTAATGCTTACGTAAGACTGAATGGAATCCTAAACTCTAAACTGTTACTCAAGGACACAAAGAAATTGTCTAGCCTGCATCAGACATCATCTCTTGAGGCATTCCACAGCCTCATACTACAATGTGCCCCAAAGCATACCTGCTTCTCCAACAGGGGGATGTGTACATGGTGAGCATAGTCTTCATTATTCAGGGATGCAGTTGGTCAAGCTTTCGGCATCTGTTAGTATAATACACTCTTCCATGTAGTATTCCATGCCGGGTCAGCTGATATTTCCCCAAGAGGGACATCAAGGACATACTGTCAAAACAATTGTGTGGTGTTGCCACGCACACAGCCATAGAGGAACATGCTGAATGGCAACAGCTTAATCTGGTTCAAGGTCAGTTGGCATTCATCTGTATCCCTCTCCCCTGGGTCGTGCCTGAAAATAGGCAGGATTTGCCTAGTGCACTTACCCGGTCAACAAAAATAAATACATAAATAAAAATAAATGCTGTGGTGCATACACACATTGTAATGTATGACAGATACTCCTGACAACTTGCACATGGCTACAGACCCCCTGACTGTTATCATACGCTGCTGTCCACAATGTGTGTCTTTTATTGTAACTGTTGTTCAGTAGTGAAACAATGATGTGGTATTGTAATAGTTAGTAATCCATTTGGTACATCAGCTATGTACATACTACTGCTGAGGTGACCATGATTGCTTCCAAGATCACAGAGAGTGCAACCTGAACCTCTGTGGGCAGCCACTGACTAAGCCCTCGTAACACATCATGTCGCAGATCAAGACATTCAGAGTGTCAAGAGCTGAGGCAATTTTTGATCTAGTGCTCACAAATGGGCAGCAAGTACAGGAAATAATGGTCAGGGAGCCAAGTGGGAGGAAGTGATAATTGCACAGCATGGTTCCAGTTGGATATGTGCAAGGAAAGCATCCAGACTAAGACCAAAATCTTGGATTGGATTTCAGGAGGGCAGACTTCAGGAAAATAGATGAAGTGCTAAGGAACCATCTGGTGGGCATCAGAGCAGATATGCGGTGGACCAAAGATGGTCCATCATTAAGGAAGGAATACTGGTTGCCACAGATGAGTGCGTTAGGCTCAGGGGTAAGAAAACAAGGGCTAAAGTACCCAGCTGGTTCAGTTCTGGGGTTTTGCAGGCAGTAAGGGAAAAGAGGTTGGCCTATAGAAAATTCAGGAAGACCAAGAGAGAGGTGGATAGGGAAAATTACCTAAGGTTAGCTAATGAGGCAGGTAAAAAAGTCAGGTGAGCAAAGGCACAGAAGGAGCTGCAGATAGCTGAAGGAATTAAGAAGGAGGAGAAGGATTTCTTTCACTATATATGTGAGAAAAGGGACAAAAAGAAAGGGATTGTTAGGCTTAAGAAAGGGGTGGAGTGGGTGGAGGATAATGGAGGAAAAGCAGATATACTAAAAGAATGCTTCTGTTCCATCTTCACCAGGGAGAAGGATGGACCAGTAGCTTCAGGAAAGATAAGAAGAGCAAGGGAGAAGGGGAACATAGACGTATTGATAGAGAAGGATAGAGTGAGGGAGGGACTGCTGGCATTGAAAGTGGACAAATCACCAGGCCCGGATGGAGTACATCCAAGGCTACTAAAGGAACTGGCTGAGGAGCTGGCAGGGCCACTGGCAGACCTATTTAATAGTTCACTAGTGTCAGGCATGGTACCGCAGGACTGGAGAACAGCACATGTAGTACCGCTCCACAAAAGTCAGTTGGACCTCCATTGGGGGTAAGCTCATGGAAACCATACTAAAGGAAAGGTTTGTGGAATACCTAGAGGAGCATGGTCTCCAGGATGCGAGGCAGTATGGGTCCATGGGGAGAGAGTGTGTCAAACAAATCTGATTGACTTCTTTGTGTTACTAAGATAGTAGACAGGGGCCAATTGGTAGACATCCTCTATCTTGATTTCAGTAAGGCCTTTGACTCTGTGCCCCACAAAAGGTTGATCAGGAAGTTGGTGGATCTTGGGGTTGGGGAAAAGATGGTCAGAAGGGTGGAAAACTGGCTGAAAGACAGAACCTGGAGAGTGGTTGTGGGGAAAGAGTTATGTGGCACAAGACACGCAACCAGTGGGGTCCCGCAGGGCTCTGTGCTGGGGCCGGTGTTGTTCAATGTATTCAGTGACACTGGAGATGGCATTAAGGGCAAAATATGTCTATTTCCAGGTGACACCAAGCTCTGTGGGAGAGTGGACACAGCTGAAGGGATAAAGGACTTACAAAAAGATCTGGCAAAGCTAGGGAGGTGGTCCAGGATCTCGCAGCTTGGCTTCAATGCCAAGAAATGCAAAGGTATGCATATTGGAGTCAAGAATCCTAGGAAAGAGTGCTACTTGGGTAGAGTCTATGTATCGGCATCAGAGGAGGAAAAGGACCTGGGAGTGATGATTACTAGAGACTTGAAGCACTTCTCGCAGTGCAAGAAAACAGCAGTAAAGGCAAACAAGATGCTGGGATGCATATCTAGGGGAATCAGTAGTAGGAGAGAGGAGGTTATACTGCCCTTGTACAGGTCACTAGTAAGGCCACAGTTAGAGTATGGAGTTTAGTACTGGTGTCCACACCTCAAAAAGGACATTAACCTGCTGGAGAAGGTCCAGAAGAGGGCTACAAAAATGATAGCTGGTCAGCAGGGTAAGGCATATGAGGAGAGTTTGAGGGCACTGAACATGTACTCTCTGGAAGACAGGAGAGAGAGTAGGGACATGATTGGGACCTTCAAGTACTTGAAAGGGATAAATTAGGTTGATAAGGAGAGTCTCTTTAAGCTGAATGGCAACCACAACACGAGGTAGCACAGTCTTAAGCAGGAGGGTGTGAGGTTTAGGGGGAGGTCAGGAAGCACTTCTTCACAGAGAGGGTGGTGGACACTTGGAATGCACTGCCAGAGAGGTAATCTCATTGAAGACAGTGGGTAGCTTTAAGAAGGGCTGGGACAGGTATACGGGCAGGGTCAGGGTCATGGGTAGGGAGGATGGAAGGAGCGGGGAGGGAGGGCAGAGACAGTAGCTCAAGCTATGGACCCTGCAATACGAGCAGATTTGATAGACCAAATTACCTTCTTCAGCTGGTTTCTTCATATGTTCATATGTGTCATTTATATAAGAACATGTGTTCCAGAGATACACATTGTATGACAAACAAGACCATGACACTGTGAGGGTGGGTGGATATCTGGTAAGGCCTAGTAACACATAAGGTACAGTGTTCTCCACACAGATGCAATGCACATACAGTCACACACACCATTTATGGGGTACTTGGGAGTTACCTAGGCAGTGACCAGGTCTAGAATGGTATTAGATCATTTTGTTGATGGACAACAACCATCAACAGTCCTCTTGCCTTTCTGGGCATACATGTTGCGCTAAGCCTGGCTTCATGAACAACAGCAGTGCCAGTGCATCAACATTGCAGCTGTCAGATATCATAGACATTGCAACACACAGGACAGTGTCCTCTGGTATATATGTGGTACTGTGATGTAAACCCCAGTGGCCAACAGTGGTATCCCATTCCTGTCGTCACACTCACTGTGGGACATTTTGTCCTGTGGACAGGGTGTACAGCTATGATGAATAACATCACATGTTGGGGCTACACTGTTAGGCACATGTGAGACATAGCATACCTGCTATCTCTGTCACTGTATTGGGAGTGTGTTACCCATATATACCTGTGATGTTTGATATAAACTGTCACAACCCAGTTACCCAGTAGAAGCACAGTAGCCAAATGTTGGTGACTGTAGTGATGGGATAGCATGCTTCACCTTCAGCAAGTCTTGTGGTGCAATATCACTGTCGGATCCATGTCACCTACCATATTGGTTGGACTGATTGTACTGACCTTTGGCCTCATGCATATGTACAGTCAGTAGGCCCATAGGGTGGTGGCTGCACCGTTCCATGTTGTGCGCTTTTGAAGATGTCATGTAGGCCGTAAAGGCATAGCTATTAGGTGCACTCATCTATCAATTCAACACATCACTCATTCATTTTGCAGGTTGGTTCCAGATGCAATGCATTATAATGAAAATAGTGACCGCATGCAGGCCTGCACGGTGGATGGGAGGCAACATTATTCAATTAGATTTCCTAAATTTAAAAAGGGAGGTTATTCAGTACAGAAGGATATGGTCAAGCCAACGTGTGGTAAGATTTGCAGATGATAATAATACATTATAATAATGCTACTGTCATGATGTGTGTACCTTATCTTGGCAACATCTTCAGAGACTGCCCAGTGCAGTCTGTGCATAAGGGGTAGGGAGGGTACATATGGGTAATGACCAGGTCATGCCTCTGTCCTTGCATCTTGACATGACAGCCATGGCATCAATGTGCTGTACATGTCTACACTGTATGTTTGTTGACTGGAGGGTGGCTGGACATGGCTGGAGTATGTGTGTGTCACAGTCTGTTGAGACCTGTATGTCACAGATCCTCTGTGAATTACAAAGGGAGTATGTCATACTACCATAGAACACACACAACAGGGTGCGGGGTTGGGTGATGCCCATGGGGAGCCACACAGACAGTATGTACCTCACCACTGTGTGACATGGTCATTGCTATGCTGTGACATAACAGCATTCACATGCCATGTACACATAGCTGATAGGTATGTGCCATCAGCAAATGCACCTCTGTGTCACCGAGGTATCACTCAATGGCAACAGGGTTGAGTCAGGACAACCATTGTACTGACATGTAGCATGGTTACAGTGCTACACTATGTCCCTGCTGCATGTCATGACAATGATTCCACTATGTCTTCCCTGTGGCTGTAGTGTGTTACCTTTGTGACACAGATGTACAGTGGCTGCTGTCGCATAACTGTCAGCTATGTGTACATGGTCTGACATGCAGTCACCATCCACAATGATACACATGACGTGTTGTAGTAGGTAATGTGCATCCCAATATGAGCAAGCAGCTGTCCCATAGAGATGCTGCTGTTGCATGGCAATGAGCACAGGTTACCGTTAGCATTACACATTAGCTTTGCCACTGGGGACACTACCACATATGAACTGCACTGTAGCATCAACAATGTCACAACCCATAACATATGTTGGCTTGTCCTTCTACACACAATGGCACATAACTGCATCCTGTAATGATCTATTCTGCACTGTGAACGTCACACAAACAGTCCTGTGATGGAGCACCTACGTCACCTGAAGAATTATATGTGTATTGACAATGTAATTGGAACTAAACATACTGACACATAGCATATTGCAGTCATTCCTTCATCAGCAGATTCAGAGGTATGTTGCATGATAACAGCAGCATCACGGAGTCAGGAACAGTACGTGGCACACTGCGTCAGACAACCATCCGGATTTCACCGTGTGGGCTGTTATATGCACAGACAAGTGGCACTGTGTCTGATAGTGACCATTGTGCATGGAACACCAATGCAGTATGACACACATGTGTTTATCATGTGCTGCTGTAATGCAAAGTACCACCACACCATACTTGACATAGTGGCCATGTATGACTGGTATGACAGTGTGTGTGTGTGTGTGTGTGTGTGTGCGTGTGTAGTTGCTGTTGTATGTTGCATGGCATCATGTGAGTAACTCATATATGTGTGTCAACAATGCCAGGTTATGTTCCTGAGGTGTATGTCACCTGCACTCAGTGAACATTTGCTGTTGTATGTCATTATCATACATTTATTGATCTGGCTGCATATGGTGCCAACTACATTTCTAGTACTAGGAAAAGGCATCCCTGTCCACATCAGGGTACAACAGTGTGGTCTGATAGTTGAATTTCAAAGACTATACAGTCAAGGTGAGCACAGCATGCATATGTGGCCAGGTAATGCACATTGGGATAACCCAATGATGTGCACCATTGGGCACACAAGCCACATGTGTTACATGCACATCACAGTGTTGCTGTCCTCATCCTGAATTTCTCATTGCAGATTGTCATCAGCACCGTCATGGTCAGTCACTGCTGACAGTCTACTAATGTGTACAATAAACCCTACAAGGTCTACAAATGGAAGTGAAACATTAGACCAATCAAATTGCAAACTGAACTAACAAAAATGTGGCATACAGAGCATTGCACACAATATGAACACCTTTTATTGTTAGCAGTACTGTATGTGTTCAATGGCAAGATCATCATTTGTAAACCTATGTGTCTATTCCCTCACAGATTTATTAGCACCCTGAAAAGACATCTACTTGTTTCTTACAAGAATTAATTAAATGATGTTGGCAGATCCATTGCTGACATCAGAGCTTCACTTCAAGGACCACTCTGTGCATTGTTGGAACACCCCATCAAAGCAGAGGCTGTTGCTGATTTTGTCAGTCGCTTCCAAATAAGGACAAACATCCAATGAACAATAACTGAGCTAGGCAAACTGGAACCCTTGATACATGTTTTGGTCATTTGGAAATGTTGAATGGATTTCATGCACAGCACATGATGGTAGCGGGACACGGTTGTGATAGCCTAACCATCCATAACACCATCTCACCAGCTGTCGGTATGAGATGTATCAGTATCATCTGAAGCAAACAAAGCGACACATGAGTGTGACACATTTTACAGATGGTATCACAGGACATTGACATGTTGATGACTGCTACATGTCAGGCTAACTATTCTACACTGTGCATACAGTTACAGTACTGTCAGACAGCACGTGGCTTCATGCGCTGTGTCCCCTTAACATGAACCAGTCACATTACACTCTACTATCATGCCAGCAATGGCTATGAGCCTTCTTCTCTCTCTCCACTCTCAAACAGTGCAATCACTATAGACAAGTAGATGGACGACAATCAAAGATACACCATGTCTACACTGACACCTGTGCCACTACTTCATGTACTGAGACATCACAGTGACTTGAACTTGGACACTGTGATGCTACATGGCATAGTATGTACCTGATCCCCTGGCTTCGTTGTTAGCTGTAATCTGTATATTGCACAGGAAAAGGTCAGCAACATCACTGATGGGCAGTGCACCTGACATGCACATAGGTGACTTTCCCTATTACATTGTCACATGCATTGTTTGTGCCACTGTGGGGACAGTATTGACAATGGGACAGCATCATATGATGGTACCAGATGGGGCACAATGATGGGGTTCTCTCACACTGCCCAATGACATACTGTGCATGTGTTGGACATCACATCAGGAATATTTCCCAGGCTAATTAACAACACACACATGCAGTTTCCACACATTGTGGAGTGTACATTGTTACCCATATATGGTACTGGATGGATGGCTGCAAAACACTGTATCACAATGGAGAATCAGCATGGTCAGCACCTGCCTCATGTGTGAAATTTTCCTGATGGCTATAGTAACCACACTGTAGATGGTAGCATTTGTGACCACCCTTGTCTATCACCGCATACTATACTGACCCTCAACACATGGTTCTCCTGAAACATTAGACATAGATTTTCCATTGTGTAACCTTTCATGCCTATTTGAATAGTGACAGCATGCTTGTTGAACACTGTATGTGTGACTGATTCTGGTAACACATGATATGAGATGGTGGCAGTGTTTCCATTCTGAACAACCATAATGTCGTCATAATCATCAACTAGTATTGCTTAGCAAGATGCATCTATAGACCATTTTGGGCAACACATAGCATTGCCTAGTGCTCACTTTGTAGTGACGGTATGACACAGCTCTACGTACTGTGACATAATGTGCCATGTTGCAACTTTACACCATTGAGTCAGCACCAGTCAGTGTCATGCTTACAGTAGTGGCCTTTGTCAAGCTTGGGCCTCATGCATAACTAGATGCTAGTGTCATTGAAATACAGTTTTACCGGCTTCAGGTGATGTCAGCAGCTTGATGGCAGCATACTTCACCACTCTCCTCATCCCAAATAAATATCAAACGGCATCCACCGGTAAACAAAATGCAATCACCGGCTAAAGCGACGTGGTCGAAAGCACGTATGGTGAAGGGCCCGCAGGCACCAGCACAAAAGCTCTAAATCATGCTCCAAGGGGAAAAATCAACCCAAATGTCTGGGTCCTTCGAAGACTAACCAAGCATGTTGTCCGAAACCAGCACAGAAGAGGGCTGTAACCAACTAGTTGATGCAATTCTGCAGACGGCCAAAACAGTGGCCAAAATAGACAGCTCTCTAACAGCTCTGAGAGCAGATATAGGCAAAATCAAACACCGCACAGATAAACTGGAGTTGGGGCTTTCCTCTATGATGGAACTGTTAGACAGACATGATCATTTGCTCCTATTCCTCCTGGCAAGAGAGCAGGATCTGGTGACCAAATTAGATGACTTGGTAGGGAGAAGCCGATGCCTGAACCTGAGGGTGTACGACATCCACGAAGGTGCAGAAAAAGAGGCACCAGATCCAATCACTTTCCTGCAGAGGATTCTGTGGGACTCCCTGAAGCTACCAGCAGACTTTGACTTATCTATGGATAGGGCTTACCGCTCACTAGCACAGAGCCCCTCCAACCCCAATTCCTGTCCTCGATCCTTTGTCTCCAAGATGACCACATATGGCACTAAAGAAGAAATACTCCATAGGGCATGGAGGATGAGAGCCATCACCTTTGGCAAAGCCAGAATCACCATTGATAACGATTACACGACGCAGGTGTAGGAGGGTAGACGTACGATGTGGCCAATCTTGAGGCAACTACGGGCGAAGAATGTGAAGGCCCAAATGATGTACCTGGATCACCTGAGAGTGGAGACCAACAAGGAGAACAAGACGTTTGAAGACTTAGAAGGAGTCTCTCGGCCAGCCCGCTGGCACAGCGGTAGGGTTACCGCTCTCTGCGCCAGCAACCTGGGTTCGGGAATGGACTCGGGAAGCTGGAGAGCCGGCCCGGGGGAGGAGGATCAAACACCGAGAGGCTGCTCTCCTCCTCCAGGTGGGGTGGGATGCGGGTCCCACTGCGATACCACCACCTGGGTGACCACGGGTGTAAGTGCAGTGAAGACAACATGTAGCAGGGAGGGAGGACATCTGCCGGGAGCCGGAGTGCCAGCACGCTGTGACGTGTGTTGCTCCTAGGCTCTCCTTGCATGCAGACATCCTATGGGCTGGGTGAAACAGCAGGAAAAATACCCCATGATACTTCCTGTAGACGGAGCTTCAGGCCCCGATCCCAGGGCCCCCTGTCAGTGCAGGCGATGGATCCCCAATGAAACACAGACGCTTGGGGTGGAGGAAGGGGAGCCCCACCTCGTACCCACCTGGGGATCAAACCAAGGCAGCATGGGGGGATGACTGCACTTGAAGCTGGCAGACGAGCAGGGACTTTTAAGGCCATAGGAGACTCCTGAAGGTGAGGAAGCACCGTGGCGAGAAGGGGGCATAAAAAGAGAATATAAAAAAAAAAGAAGGAGTCTCTCGGTTCTTGGAGGAATTGGCAATAACAGTGCCCCAGCTAGGAAAGGAGTGACTGGAGAAACAACTTAGATGAGCCACATGGTCTGTGGCCCGCAACAGAATGATGAAAACACAGCAATTTAATTTATCCCCACCGTCAACCCTGAAGGCCGACATCGCCACTTTGTTGAGACCATACACCCCACGGATCCAGCTGCAGGGTATTATCTCACAAGCAGCAGGAGAAGAAACTGAACTGGAGGAGATAGAAGCACCGTGTTTGAGTGCTGATTCCTGAACAGGACAGTTATTAGTGAACTATGGCCTGGGGCACTCCAGATATCACCCCCATGAACCCCGATGGGGGGCAAAGAGGTACTGTTTCCTCAGTTTTGGACAGCCTAAATCATTTTTAATTTTGACAGTGCCATGCCTCAGGTCGGGGGGGTATCTGACCACCAGAGAACAGACCCCTCAGAATAAAACAACTTGTAATTGGTTTTGCGGCTCTGGGCTCTCGGTGGACTGAAGTGCATTGAACTGATGATGCCTAGGTTTCCCATCTATGCGACGGGGGGTGGGGGGGGACAGCACGAGCTCCAGGGCCATTAGACAGTTGTGAACTTGGTTGTGGGAAGTACTGGTTTTTCAGAGCTTGACCTGTACAGCCGGGGGACTAAATATCACAACATAAGACAGGTCTTCTGAAGCAGGAGAGTCGCTTGTGATGAGGGGGGATACCAATAACAAAATCAAATTCAATTGTATGCTCTGGCTGGAAGCGAAAAGTAATATTTGCTGCTCTCAGCAACTTTGAGGGGTGGTTGCCTAGCATACCCAAATTATTGGAGGGAATTACCCTCATAAAAGGATCGGGATGGATGGGGCAGTGGAATGAGACCACTTTTAGGAAATGGAACATGTGTTAATGATGTTGCTGCTGATGTTGATGGTTCCTCAGGGGCAAAGACTGAGATCTCACAGTTGCCCCTAGAAGAGGCATTGCCCATACTACCTACAAGGGCAAAGCGCATCAAAGGGGGTGCACACCAGCCCAATTGAATTAATATGGGCTGACCTAGGAAGTCCGAGGGCGTTGGGAGATGGCCCTGAATTCCAGCACCCCTTGCCCAACTTAAAGGGTTGGGTTCTGCCAATTTGGGATATGCCGGGATTACAAGATCCCTTGGAAATGAGGAGGCCCTCTCTCCAAGGTCAAGTTGGGCCTGGGCGGGCAGGATGCCTCCTTCGTTGAAAAGTTACATCAATCAGAAAGCTAAAGGTTGTAATGTTTTATTTTCTGGTTTGTATGAGTTCAATGCTGTGAACAAGGTTATACTCCCTCCTAGTGGGGAAACGCTGATAGTAAGTCTGTTCACATCTAAAGTTGGCTCACAGTTGAGCTGGAAAGATACATACAGAAGGGCACTATGTTAAGCTGGAAGGAAAGACTAGTAGCAAAAGAGGGGAATCAGTCAAAAGCAAGTGGAGCATTGGGTCTGGTACAGGGGATAAAACTAAGAGCAGAAGGATGGAAGGCAGAGCATTAAATATGGGGAAAAGTAAAAATAATGCAGTAAATGTAAACACTAAACATCAATATGGCCCAAGTTAATTCAAGGGTGCCATCATATAATGTGAACGGTATTAACCACCCCATAAAAAGAAAGCAGATACAACAATTCCTGAAAGACCAGAAATGTGAGATTAACTTTATTCAGGAAATGCATCTAACTCCATTGGAGAGTCAGAAATTAAAAAATAAGAGATTTCTGAAACTGTTTGATATGTCCCTGGATAGAGGAAAGAAAAGGGGAGTGGCCATTTTGCTGTCAGACTCCCTCCCCTTCGTGGAAGAGGAGGTGGTGGCAGATGTTGGTGCCTGATATATAATGGTGGTGGGGAAGGTTCAGTACCAGCCAGTCACCCTAGTGATTGTGTATGCTCCTCCAGGCCCACCCATCTCCTTTTTTGTAGAGCTCCTCACAATGATAGCAGACAAAGCAAAGGGGGTTCTTATAGCGGGAGGGGACTGGAATGTTATCTTGAATAGACTGCTGGATTCCACCACTGGGGTTCCGATGCCAAATAATAAGACCACGAGATTACTGGGAAGTTAATGGAAGATGTAGGGATAGTGGATGTATGGAGGGAGAAATACCCTTCAGCAAGGGACTATACCTTTTACTCCTCGTATCACAAGGTGTACTCAAAGCTGGACATGTTTTGGACTTTTGCCAAAGAGCTACATGTATCTCACTCTATGAGGGTAGGAACGGAGACACTGTCTGATCATCAGCCAATCTTAGCAGACTTGGAGCTTCAGTTACCAAAAAAACCTACACAATGGAGACTGAACACTAGCCTGCTGAGAGATGAGGGGGTGAAAGAAGAGATAAGGAAGGTAATTGAACAAACCGTACAAGTAAATGACAGCCCAGACATAACTCCACAAACAATGTGGGAAAACAGTTAAAATGATGATAAGAGGGAAATTAATAGCTGTAGTAACATATGAAAAGAGGGAAAGGTTTAAACAATTAGAACTGCTCAAGCACCAACTAAGGACCCTGGAAGAACAACAAAAACTTAAGATCTGTAAACTTAGGGAAAGAGAGATAAGGGAACTTAAAGATAAGCTACGACAAATGCAAAGAATTGAAACTGATAAAAATCTGCATTATTTAAAGTAAAACTACTATGAAGGGGGCCCTAGGGCCACCCGACTGTTGGCCTATCGTCTGAGGCAGAGGGTAGCGAGGCAGCTGTCTCAGGCCTTCGACACCTGGTTACAGGACAAGTCTCGCATAAATGGGACCAGTTTGCGGAATCTACTTGGGGATTTCAATCTCCACTGGCCGTCCCTACTCTCCTCCTCTATTAAAAACCCATTACTTGGCTCACCTCTTACCCAGATCATCGACCTCCCCACAAGACAAAACCCTAAGACTGGAAACCACTCTCTCATTGATTGGATCCTCGTCTCCTGTCCGGGCCGTATTCTGTCAGCAGGGATTATGGCTGACTCCTTGAGTGATCACTCGCCCACTTTCTGCATATGGTCCAACAAGCCCCCAAAAATTGCCGCAAAGATCATTGAAGCGAGAAACTACAGTAGGTTTGTACCTGCAGACTACTGCTCCCAGCTGTGGAACTCTGACTGGGCCCCTATCACCTCTCTCCCCACACTCGATGAGGCTCTTGAGTATTTCACTCAGATCTTTTTGTCTGTATCTAACACTCATGCCCTGATAAAAAAGCTCAGTGTACAGGGAAAATGTCATAAATGGCTGAGCCCTTGCCTCAAGCATTCCATGCTCCTCCGGGACAGAGCATGGGGTACCTTCAAATCCTCTGGCAGCCCAACAGACTGGGAAAAGTACAGAGAGCTGAGAAATCAGTGCAAAAAAATCTTCAAAAAAAGGCAAGTCTCAATACTTAAATGACCTACAAACTAGGCACCTACGGGACCCAAAAAAATTCTGGGGCCACCTAAATCTACTTATCCAGGGCTCCTCAACCACTCAAACGGACTCCCTCATAGTGGGGGACTCTGTGACAAATGATCCAGCCATAGTTGCTGAGGCCTTCTGTGCTTCCTACTCTATCCCGAGTGGGTCTCCTCCTCTGGTTCCCCCTGGGCCTAACCTACACTCAGTGATGTATGGGCTCATCCTTGGCCCCAATTTCACCTAAAGCTGGTCAAGCAGGCAGAGGTACTACCTCTCCTATGCAAAATTAACCCTTCTTCCTCGTTAGGGCATGACCAGCTTGAACCTCGCCTTCTGAGGGCTGCTGCCCCCAGCTATCGCCCATCCTGTCACCTTACTTATAAATAGGTCACTTCAGGAAGGAAAGGTCCCAAAAATGTGGAAGGTAGCGACCATTGTACCTGTCCACAAAAGTGGGCCCCGAGACAAATTGGGAAATTATAGACCAATTTCCCTTCTCAGTCCCCTTGGGGAAAATTCAGGAAAGGTTAGTCTCAGACCAACTACAAGACTACCTTGAGCTGCACTCTCTCTCATGGCTGATATTCAGCATGGTTTTAGAAAGAGCCATGGCACTGACACTGTGCTTATCTGACTCACTACGGACATCCTCTCCTATATGGACCAAAGTTCCCCAATGGGCACCCTCATCATTGACCTATCCAGGGCCTTTGACCTGATTAGCCATAATCTACTCCTCTCCAAACTCCAGACCTTAGGACTGGGTCACCACTCACACTTTTGGTTCGAGAGCTACCTGAGGGACCATTCCCAAAAGGTCCGCTGGAAGGGTGCACAGTCTGGACCTAGATCGGTCTCTGCTGGGGTACCTCAGGGCTCAATCCTGGGCCCTCTGCTCTTCTCACTCTTCCTCAATAATATCGAGGGAAACAGCCCCTGCAGCAATCTCATTCTGTATGCTGATGACACTGTCATATACTGCAAAGACCCCCAACCTAGTGTCATCTCAACTAAACTGCAGAATAGTCTCTCCATCCTTGAGGCCTGGTTCTCCGGAAACTCCCTTAAACTCAATGATGAAAAAACTAAAGCCGTACTGTTTGGATCGAGACGCCTGGGCTCTGACAGAAGCCAGTTGCTCCAGATCTGTACCAGCCAAGGAAAAAGAGTTGAGGTCATGCCTAGTTTCAAATATCTTGGGGTCCATCTAGACCAAGAAATGACCTACCAATTCCATATCGACTCAATAACCAGGTCCACCCATCAAAAGCTTGGCCTCCTTTTCTGCCTGGGGAACTCATTATCCTTAGCTGCACATCGTGCAATCATCTGCTGCAATCTCCTTCCATCCATCCTATATGGGGTCCACTTCTGCAGTTCCTCCGTGAGACGGAATATAATAAACTCTTCGTACTCTATAACCGAGTGGCCTGTCTCGCCACTAATTCCTCTCCTAGGAGACATCATTGCGAGGCCTAAAGGAGCTAAACTGGCCCACTCTCCGTCATAAGCTAGCCTATCCCGTTGCCTGCCTAGCTTTCAAGTTTACTTACCTAGGTCCCCCTCCCCATCTCAGAGAACTTCTTTCCCCCAGAAAACATACCAGAACCCTGCGATCAACTGCAAGTTACCCTCTCATCATCCCTAGAATGCGCTCAAACCATGGCAAACGTTCCTTCAAATTTGCTGCCCCTTACCTATGGAACTCCCTACCACCTGGTTTGACAAACTCACCCACACTCACCCAGTTCAAAAATGGACTCAAACTATATCTTCTCAATCTTAGTCTCTGTGACTGTAACCGCTAGCTCCCCAGACCAGTCCCCTGGCCGTTGCACTGCTCTGAACTCTCCCTTTGACGTGACATGAAATGTCAATATGGACTCTGATTACTGGCGGAACTTCTGTACATACTGTATATAATGTGTGAGGTCTAAACATACTGTTTATAATATGAGTCTATATGTGAACCCTTCTGCTACCCTTGTATAAATTATATCATTGTACTATGGTGCAACAAATGTAACTAAAGTAATCATTGTTTTTAGTGTCCTTTCTGTAACTAACTCCAGGTCGCCCCTGAAAAAGGGACCATTGGTCTCAGTGGGTTTACCCGGTAAATAAAATCTAAATAAATAAATTAATATTACAAACAGCTATACCAAGCACCAGATCAGGCTTTCCCCTGAGGAAACGCGGGATTTCTTAAATGGACTAAGTTTGCCTAGGCTCACAGAGCTATAGAGGCAAGTGTTAATGACACTGATTTCTCACCCTGAAATAGTCCAAACCATCAAATGTCTCAAGGTGTGCAAATGCCCGTGTCCTGATGGCTTTGGTGGTGAGCTGTACAAGACCTTTGCAGCCGAAATAACACTCCTACTTAAACCGGTATTTAACCAAGTGTGGCAGGAGGGAGAGGGGGTTCCGCCATCATGGATCTATACTACCATCTCTGTGATTCCCAAGGAAGAGAGGGATTTACAGGACTGTGACTCATACAGACCAATATCCCTCTTAAATGTAGACTATAAAATCTTCATGGCAGTAATAGCCGCTAGACTAAACCCCATTTTAGCAAAAATAATTCATCAGGACCAAGCAGGGTTCATAGAGGCCAGACAACTCCAGAAGGGGTGAGACGTACCATTAACATAATAGATATAGTTAACAAAAGGAACATACCCACCTGTATCATGAGCCTTGATGCCAAAAAGGCATTTGACAGAGTAGTGTGGAACTTTCTGTTTGCAGTTCTACGTAGGATGGCATTTCCTACATCTTTTGTGAGTGCCATAGAGGCCATATACACCTCTCACAAGCCTGTATCCGAGTAAATGGAGGGGTCTCATAGAGATTCGAACTTAGTAGGGGTACCAGACAGGGATGCCCATTATCACCCCTGTTGTTTGCTCTCTATATTGAGCCTCTGGCTCAGGCTCTGCAAGAAGATCAAGAGGTACAAGGAGTGGTGGAGAACATAAAATATCTCTATATGCCAAAGATGTTCTACTATACTTATCCGACCCAGACAAATCTTTTCTCCGACTGTGGAACATCCTGGATAGGTTTGGTCAATACTCGGGCTATGCCCTCAACAAGCGAAAAACAGCAATACTTAAGTTCCACTATAACCCCTCCACTAATATACAACAATTACTCCCACTGAAGTGTAATGCTTACAAAATAAAGCATCTGGGTGCCCAAATTCAAAAAAATCTGTCGAACCTATACACCCTAAGCTTTGAACCCTTGATCAAGCAGACTAGACAAGACATTAAGAAATGGGACCTGTTGAATTTGCCCCTCTACTTGAAAATTCAGTCAGTCACTATGAACATCCTACCCAAATGTTTATATCTGTTTTGGTGCCGCCCAATAAAAATTCACCATAACCAGTTTCAAATATGGCAGAGGGTGATCTCCAGATTCATCTGGAATTATAAGAGACCTAGGGTCAAGAATCAGATCATGCAGTCTAATAAAAAATTTGGTGGATGGAATCTCCCCAACCTGGAGGATTATTACTTGGCTGCCCAGCTCATATGGGCCTAGCTGTGGTCCACAGAGGGCCACTTCTCCCGCTGGAGGACACTGGAGTTAGTCACCATGGAGGGGGTGCCCCAGAGGACCAGGGTGGCGATGCCAGAAACCCCATACCAGGATAACAATACACTCTTGCTTACAGTAAGAAACACATTATGAGCACTGAAGCGGCTCTGGTCTAAACATAAACTTGCCGGAGATTTATGAACCATGAGGTAGTTTGCTTGGGATGGGGGGTTCCTCACCGCACAACAGGACCTCACCTTCAGAAGATGGGAGAGATTGGGTCTCCGCACCCTGGGAGATTTCTATGATGGGACTCGGGTGGCGAAGTTTGCTCAACTCAGAGAAAGATACTCAGTTAGGCAGGCTGATCATTTTAGATATCTTCAGATCAGAACATATATACAAACACTGCAGGGTCACCAGACCCAAGATCAGGCTCTGGTCAGCCTGAAGGGGGTGATAGAGGAGATAATGTCCTCACGAAGGCAAAGGGGCCATATCTCTGCTATCTATAGGGCACTGCAGGATAGGAGGGGCAGTCAAGCAACAGGATCCAAAAATAAATGGCAACTTGAGATGGGCGAGCCAATCACAGATAAGGAGTGGGAAAACAGCTATGTTCAAATTTATAAAACCATGTACTCCCCAATGTGGAGGGAATTTGAATGGAAGATTCAAATGAGAGTTTTCATAACCCCAAGTGTTAAGAGTAAATGGGACAGGAATTGTCCACCAACATGCTGGAGAGGCTGCCAGGACTTGAGGGCAAACCATCTACATATGTTGTGGTCATGCCCATGAGACAGTTAACCAAACTGGTTAACGATAGAGGGACCATACATTATATTTTATAGTGTATGGTCCCCATAAACTGGCAAAACAAACTAATATGGCTTACTTTTAGCCCCACCGCGGATGTTCTGGGTCATTTTCTGGCCACTGTGCTGGTTTCGGGAAGGCCATCGGTGCGCGAGATCACCGGTACACGCATGCGCAGATGGGCTCCGTTTGTAATCCCATCGCTATGACGTACTCAAGAGAGGTTTATAACCATTTATGTCATAGCGATGGGATTATCAAGAAATAATTTTGCCACTTTTTAGCGGTAATAAGGGTGCACCATACATTATAAGGTTGTAGTCTGCTTGATTTCAGTTAATAATAAGGGCTCCCCATACATTATACAAATATTATACAATATAACAATAAACAGGTGGCAGAGCGTCACAACAGCCACTCCTGTGCATGGTTCCCTGTTGCCACAAATATTAGACAAAAACATATCAACATTGTGCCAGCCTGGCACTCAACATTTCAATTACATATGGGGGACCAACAAAATATGCAGTGGGTACAGCTTCATTGACTACATGCATGTGAATCCAGTGTCATATGCTAACACATCTCTACAGAGCCATGATAGACAGTACATGTACATAATGGTGTGGGTTGTCTGGCAGGACACACAGAGGGTAGGCATGTCAAGATGATCACAACTGCTGACTTGAGTGTGTTTTGTACATATAGGGATGGTCACAGCACTCATCCTGTATTTGGGATAGCTTTGATGTACACCAGTGGTGGGGGTATGGTCATGTTGTGCTTCCTATTGATGGTTATCAGCTGCAGCAGTGCAGATGCAGTGCTACTGACACAATACAGGTATTTTGTGACACATTATTTGTTGTTCTGTATACACATCTGCAGTCAGCTTCTATGGGTGAACATCAACAGGTTATGTGTAGTTCATTGTTGGATGAGATACGTGGTGCAAGGACTTCACAAGAGATCAGGGGATGGCAGCTCATGGAGACACAACACGTATGCCATGTTGGTGTAGAGGGGTAGGGTGTTATGGTAGGGACCTTCACATTCCTTCTGTACATAGGAGTGGTGTAGTTGCACAGCACATGCCACATGCATGGACACCGTCTATGACATGTGACCATGGCATGAGGGTGGGACGGGGGTCAACCATGGTCCCTTGTGTCTAGACACATATTGTTTGTCACAGGTGCCTGAGGCATGTAGCATCCTCACAGCTCATGTGTGAGTGGCACTGTCTGTTTTTGTCAATGACAAATGTACGTCACAGGTGCTGGCAGACAATGGTTTCACAGACTACTGTGGTATACCAAAGATGTGGTGGACTCATGACCTCCTGTGATCTTCACATGTCAGCCCTATAATGAAAGGCTAGAGGAGCTCAACCTGTACTCACTGGAGGAGTGGAGGAACAGAGGGGATATGATAGAGGTCTTCAGGTACCTCCAGGGTATAAATAGGGTCCACCTTGAGGGGCTGCTGCAGCTGAGTGAGGTAGGGGCCATCAGGGGACATTCGATGAGGCTGGTCGGTGGGAGACTAAGGGCAGAGACAAGGAGGCACTACTTCTTTGAGAGGGCTGTGGAGTCCTGGAATGTGTTGCCTGTGGAACTGGTGGCTGTTGCAACTGTGGAGGGGTTCAAAAGAGGCTGGGATAGGTATGGGGGGGGTGCAGCCCAGAGTCTACCGGGGGTTGGGGGAGGGACCTTGTGGTGAGGTGGGTGCTATAACAGTGCCCTAAGTGGGCACTGATCCACAAGCACACTCGGTAGACAGTTGGGCCTAATCTGCTGGCTTTTTAGTATGTTAGTATGTAACATAGGATGTGCATGCATATGCACAAGTCACAGACATTATGGTGTGTCCTTCGTTGTGTGGCACGGACAGGGCACTGAGTTGACTACTGATATGCTATGAATGCTGCATTGCACATATGTGTCATGACTGCTACAGTCATATTGTATGTGTTACAATTAATCTGTCAATATGGGATATTGTACATTTGTTGCAGGACACCATGCCATGCAACACCACAGGACAGTACACAGTTGTGGTAACATATTGTCACAGACTGCAGTCAGATGGTCAGCATGACTTGTCCGATCTCATGTGTCACAGTCCAGTGCCTATTGCATCAGGACACAGCATTCTGAACAATCTCTTTGGTGTGACTGATGTTATCACCAGGTTGGTGTCCACAGTCACCGGAATGTCATGATTGCACCCAGATGTCACCCATACATGCCAGTTGTATACTTTGTCAACTCCTATCAACAGCAGTGGCATACACATACAGTTCACACATAGCATGGCCTTATTGTTGCTGCCTTAGCCTGTCAGTTTGTGTACTTCCCACGGTCAGGACTTGAACATTTGTCCAGTTACATCACTTACTTCGCCATCACTGGTAGACTACAGACAAACAAACCCTTGCCATCAACACTGCAGGCACAGAAATGGCATCAATGCCTGACTCCCTCACCCCGATGCCCAGACCACCACTACACACACAACCCAGACCATGTTGCAACATATTCATACATATCTACAGGCTCACAGCTTGTTTGCATGCACATGACACCGTAACCAGGCACAGTGTGTTACTTTGAAAGTGTACAGGGGCACAGGTGTTCAATACATTACAGGGTGGAGGAGTGTTACACATGCATCTGTGGCACAGTACATCGTGTGACCCCACTCCATGGTAAACAACTTTGTCTACCTCAGACTGCACACTTTACAACATTTCAATGTCTGTGTCCAACATGTTACATTGATGTGCATCTTACCACCATTACTGTTGTATCCGCTACACACTTGACACATTTTACTGCCTGTTCATTGTGATGTTGACATGTATTGTGTCTCAGCCAGCCCATGGGCATGGAAGGTGGAGGAGCTGTGTGCCACAGCTCTCACCACATTGGTGACACATGTTTGGGCAATGACTTTGGTCATCGGGGGTGAGGCAGGGGTGCTGAGGGTGGGTAATTGCTTGGGCTGTCATGGGCCAGCTGTCCTCTCCGTGAGGGTACTGATGGTCCCCTAGGGTTTTAGATGCCTCCTGGTGGTGGTTGTGTGGCAGTGTCATGGCCATGTTGCCCTGCCATGGGGACAGATGTGGGCAGATGGTGCCATGGGTCACAGCAGCAGTGCACATGCATGCTATCACATATATGCACTACCACGTCTTGGTCCTCTGAACAGGGGGTCACATGCAGAACAACCCCTGAGGATACCGGGGGGCAACAGAGGCCAACAGCACACAGGTCACCGGCTGGTCCATCCATCCAGCAGGGTTCTCCTATGTACTTTTCAACATACCAGGACAGACTCTTATTGCAGTGCGGCAGTCAGGTAGTTCTGGTGGGCCCTTCCCTGGGGTGATCCAGGAAGATGTATGTTCATTTTTATTTGTGTAGCAGTTTGCTCTTTGATACCCCCTTGGGGATTGAGGTGGGGGTTTCAGGGCAGGTAGTGTAGCCTGCAGCTGCATGGGCACTCCTCAGAGATGCACCTTGTCCCCTTGTACATAGACTGTTTACACAGCTGTGAATGGACATGTAGTTTGTGTTTAGTTCAGTGTGTATATCTGCTCATCTGTACATGTCACCCTACATAATGTCTGGCATTGTTTTCAGGTTGCTGATGGTGGTGCATTGCTGTTTCAGGTGCATGTACCTGACGACACCGTACCTATGTTTCACCTTGACCTGTGACATTGATTACATGTGCTATGTATCATCTGGATTATGGCAAACAGTAGCAATGGTGATTGTCACGACATACAGTACATACACAGCAATGCAACACACTTACCAGTCAATGTTGCCAACTCTGTCTGCATTTGGGCCACTCTCATCTTTGCTGTTGTCAGACACCTCAACTGGCCTGCGTGCTGGGGGGTTCAAAGCAATATGGATGGATCTCTTGTGAGTCTCGGGCCTCTTCAGTATTCGATGGTGTGTATGATGCATCACCTTCCTGATCTGACTGTTCCTCCTCAGCATGCGATGACATGTCTTGTGCATCACTTTCACGCTCAGAGTGTTCATGCTCATTGGTTAGGTTGACACTGTCCTGCATGGATGCATTGTCATCTTCACTAAATGATTCATCATCCACAGAGGACACTCTTATATATGCCCTGTAAAAGACATAACAGACGCACTGTTACCCCCTCTTGCATGAACAAGGTTGTTCTGCAAAGTATACTACCCTCCTTTTCCACTGGGAAATAGTTACATGCACCCATCCAGCACTTGCACGAGCACATGATTACCATCAGCAGACAGTTTCCCACAGTGACATACATCATTGTGTCATACATCACAGCATGGACACACATGTACTGTTGTGCCATTTCTGGAGATCACACATCACAGACATGCCTGGGGGGATAATGGTCTGTCAGCAACACTGATCTGACCTGTTCCACACATTGTTACTCAGCACGACTGACAAGCTGTGAGGTCCATAGGAACACTGTGATTGTTCAGGCAACATCTGGAAAATATACACAGCTGTGATGTCACTCCATACAGATGTTGATACAGACATTGATGTCCTCTGAAGCTGCATTTGATATTTACCAAACATCATCTGCTTACTCAGTGGCTTGTGTTGTGCCATGGCATGATTCCACTGAGGTTGTCTGCTGTGCTGTCTCCCTGGCGAACAACCACAGACACATTGTGGATTTCCACACACACAGGCATGTACGCGTCCACATACACACAGATACACATTGACAGACCAGCCCCACAGCCACCCACAACTGGACACACATGGACATACAGAGTATACTGCGCCATTTTACATATATGCACAGGCAACTGCATCCTTCACCAGTACCGGATACAGTCTGATGTCCCACTGAGGGGATGAATTGTCATTCAGCTATACACAGGCATTTACACACCCAGTCCACTACTGCACAGCCATACACATGTCCACTACCACACTGTGTTGGTATTTCCACAACATACTACACTGGTGACAACTGACACATTCATCAGTGCGCTGTGCACATGCTTGCTATGTGCAGGATGTGTCCCCAACTGATGCAGTCATTCTCAGACAGCTATGAACACTGAGACATGAGCAGCCACCCATCATATACCACAGGTCACACCACAGAGAGTGTGGTTCGACTCTAGCCTCAGTCATTGTGTGATGGCACACCATCTAGATTGCTACAAAACACACAGAGGAACACACACAGCCCATCCCCAGTGTCAGCATTCATGCATACACATGTCACTGGCTTGTGTTTACCAATGCAATGACATGACCACCTGTGCACATATACAATGACAATACACATACGTGGGACAGTCACAAACATGGACATGATTACAGGCACAGTGAGGTGTCACAACTGTGTTCGTTATACATCACGTTCCCACACCAAAACATACACACACTGTGCAGGACTCAACTCATGATTATACAGTAGGTCATGCCTGTAGAGTAGTCATGTCACCATGGTGACACACTCCTGTGCAGGGGACCCCGCATGCATGACAGTGTCACACATCCACTGCACTATGTCACAACACCAATAAATCGGCGGCACTCAATGTCACCAGCCAGGACTGACAAAGCCCACATTGGACAACTGAGCAGTCCACACTATGTTTGCAGTTTGGCATTCGTTTCTCTGCAGGGGGGACTCTGCCAGAAACATATTTCCGGTACACTATTCCAGTGCCAGCATTTATGTTGGAAATGGTCACCATCTGCCAACTGCCTTTGCCTATTTTGCACAGTGCTGTCAGGACTGTGTATAATTGTTCAGCATGGCAATACTGGTGTAGGTGTCACTACACATACCCTGGACACTGTGCTGTTCCTGTACACACGGACACCACGTCAGTCAGTTGCGATCACCGACATGCGCCCATGGTGTGCACAGAGCATCATCATCCTATGTGCATTCCCTGGGTACTTGTCATTCATTTTATTCTGATGAATGATGATTGACTGTCCACAGATAGTATCCTCCTTACTCCCTTTGGCACCTGTGTGACAGCAGGTACGTCCTGGGGCAGTACAGACTGCTGGCAGGGGTGGGACTGAGTGATGGCAGGCAAGACTTACATGTTTTTCAGTGTCTGTGTCCCTATGTTTTGTTCTTTGCTGTGAGGCAACATATATTTGCTAAACAACAGCATTGGATCATGCTGTCTCCCCTTGGAGCTGCAGTTACAGCGGAAAACTGCTGGGGCAGGACGGATTGCTGGCAGGGAAGAACTGACAGATTGCAGGCAGGACTCACCACCATTTACAGTGCCCGTGTCCCTGTTTGTATATCTTGTTTTTATGTTGGGCACTGTACATTGTCCAGACCACAGGGCCTGATCCTGCTGTCTGCCATTCGTGCTGCTGTTGCAGTGGTCAACTACTGGGACAGGACATACTGCTGGCAGGCAGGTGTCACACATTCTACAGAGCTTGTGTCCCTATGTTACATGGTATCTGAGGCACTGTGTATTGTACATACCACAGTGACAGATCCTGCTGTCTGCCCTTCATGCTGCTGTTTCTGATGCGACCTCATAGTGCAGGACTAACTGATGCATAACGGGACTTTCACCTCCCCCATTGGACACCTGTGGCTCCCACACCACATTCACATTATGGCAGACTTTTGAGTACTTGATATCACAGTCTGCGACATACATTCTGCACAATGCATTCACATCTGATCTGCAGACTGCACTGGCACATCTTGACACACTACAGTTGTCTCTGTGTGGATGCATTTGCACCATGCTATTGGTGACATAGGTGCAATGGGCCACCTCCAGGGAACCCTGCTGTGTGTGGCACTGGTACACCACTACAGTCAGTTATCCTGGTTTTCCTGCAATGCTCTGAGACATCACTGTACAGTCAGTCACACTCGCTCTGCTGACATGCACCATGGCACCTCCACAGCACTGTGTTCTATTGGGCACTGTTACACCTCTACCGTAGCTACACTGACTTTCCTGCAGTGCTCTGGAACAGTACTGTATAGTCAGTCACACTTGCTTTGCTGACATGCACCATGGCACCTCCACAGCACTGTGTTCTATGGGGCACTGTTACACCTCTACCGTTAGCTACACTGGCTTTCCTGCAGTGCTCTGGAGCAGTACTGTACAGTCAGTCACACTTGCTTTGCTGACATGCTCCATGACACCTCTACAGCACTGTGTTCTTTGGGGCAGTAGAACATCACTGCACTCTGTTCTGCTCAATGTGCTGACATGCGGTCCCGTTTCTGACTCGCTGTTGTGATCTGCGCCCCTGCTGTCTACTGTCCACACAGACCTCGGCTTCCTTTCCGTTACATGTGTACCTGTGTTCCTGATTCACCTGGCAGCTGTCAGGTTCTGTAGACTGCAGATTCTGTTCCTCATTTCTCCCCTTAGCACATACTGGGAGTGGGTATGTCCTGTTTATATTCAGATTCATTTACCGACGTCATTCACCATCGGGTAGTCCCGGTTCTCTTCACTCGGCTCCAGTTGGCTTTTCTCATATACAATGTGGGGTTTTCTGCATTTCTAGCCTGTTTGGTGGATTTTTTCATGGCATGATATAATGACCACAGCTTAGGTGCGCGAGACCCACTGCATGATGGAGTCACACCCACAGGTAGGGACATGCTCTTTCAGTGTTCTTACACAGTTTTTGATGGCATTGTTCACATTAAGACACATTTACCTGTGGTGGATTTGGCAAAGTGCTGTGATGTCGGGGGTGTTAGACCAGGTGAAGGTAAAAGGGAATGGCAGGAATGATAACTCTAAATTTTTATCATGGGGACCCTGAATATAACTACCCTGAATGTTCAGGGTCTTAATTCACCCATTAAGAGAACTAAAATATTGTCATATCTTAACCGTTTGCAAACAGATGTGGATGTTTTGCAGAAAACAAGGCTGTCAGAAACAGAACATGCCAAACTCTGCAGAATGTGGCTGGGGAAAGTGGTTTCGGCCTCTCATCCCTCTGCTACAAGGTCTGGAGTGGCAATTCTTATACGTAGAAATTTACCCCTCAAGATCACATCCTCTGAAGGTACAGAGCAGGGTAGATTAGTTATCGCCACAGGGACAATCTACTTACAGAAAATACACTATATTAACATCTATGCCCTAATCAAGATTCCCCATCTTTTTTCTGACTGTTTTTTAAAACTAGCAGCATTGAGGGAAGGCACGATTATATTAGGTGGAGACTTCAACTGTGTTACAGACCACTCCAGAGATCGTTCCTTCCAGTCAATGGCCACAAATAAACAAATGGGGAGGATGGTCTGGAAAGGGTTGGTAGAGGTGGCATTGACTGATGTCTGGAGGGAACTCCACAAGGGAGTAACAGACTACACTTTCTGCTCAACCTACGTAAATCTTACTCTGAATTGATTATTTCTTATGTAGTAGTAGGGACCTTTCTAAATTCACAAAATGTAAAATTCACCCAAAATTTATGTCTGACCACTCTGCAGTTAGCCTCAAATTTCACCTGGAAGACTGACCTAAAACAACATTTTGGAGGATAAATACTTCCTTATTAAACAAGGAAGATTTCTGTCAGGACATAAAGGAGAAGATCAGAGAATTTCTCCAAAATAACATGAATAAGGGCACTAAAATTACATGGGCGTGGGACACCTTAAAAGCCTATTTGCCAGGTGTAATTATTCCTCATTCTTCCTACTTAAACAAGCACTTGTCAATGCCAAATGTTTGCTTGCTGGCATTGGCATTGGTAGTGTAGAAGTTACAGAGCTGCATAATAGGAATGGCAGCGAAGTATTGAATTGAAGCCAACCCCACCACCACCCTGCAGAGAGTGACAGGCATTGGGGTGTGCCTTTGGGTCATCAGGCATAACGTCCATGCCATTTCACCACAGCCTACCCTGCAGACACCGACAAGTGTTACAGTGTGCCTTGGGGTCTTTGGCCCTTATGCTTACCCCATTCCAAGAAATATGGTGAGGTGGGTGCAGTATAGGAGAATGGGGTGAACTTTGGGGCCGAAGAGTCCAAGGCACACCTCAATACCTCTCACTGGCTGCAGGATGTGGGTGGGGGTGGAATGGTATGAGCATTGCAGGTGACAATCCCAAGTCACACTCCTGATGCCTGTCAGTCTCTACAGGGTGGAGCGTTATGGTCGGAAACCTTAATGCCTCAGGTGTTCATTGGTATTTTCACTCCAAATTTTCAGCATGGGTTTTTTGTGACCCCGACCTTATGAACAGTGGTAATATCAGTTTGTTAGCAGAAAGCTGATTTTGCACAGTGACTGCGGCATTTGGCACAACAGGTGCAAAAACACATTTCGAACAGGATGTTAAAATTGACAGCTGTACTGTTCATGGGGAGGTGTAAAAAATGGCAATGTTGAAAATCTGCAGTGAAAATAGTAAAAAAACTGGTGAAGTCACAAGCTTGCATAGAAACGGCGCAACACACACCCTTAATGTAATTACTTTGGGGATTTTTTACAGCAGATAGTCAACACAGGCATTTTGGGACCTCCGTTCATGAACAGTGTCACTGTCATTTTTATGTTTGCTTGCAAGCATGTGCAAGAAACATAGTGCCACCATCCAAGTTTTCGTAGGTGTGGCACCCGTCTTCCAATGCAGTCAGTGTGTTTGTGGGCGCGGCCACAGTTCACCAATGAATGCTGCAGCTGTCTATGACAGCAGTTGAAAATGCAGTGCCATACAGTTGAAAGGCAGAGCTCCACTTCTGTGAGCAGCGAGAAGCTACTGCCTGCGCATGCCCCCCCACACACACACATGCAAGCACGCATGCAAATTGCATGCTAATGCGCTTCCCCCCAACTCACTGTATGGCCGATGGGGGTGCCCAATCCTCCATTGGCTCCAATATCAACCCCCAACAGACAACTGGGTGCCATGCCTGGGAGCCCACCCCAGCGTGGCAACAGTCGTGGCCAACGGAGTACCCAACTCCCCGCCGGCTCCAATATCCCCCCAACAGACAACCGGGTGCTGCGCTGGGAGCCCACCCACCATGGCAAACAGTCCCAGGCGGCCGATGGGGGTGCCCAATCCACCGCTCGGCTCCACTGCCCCTGCCCCAAACATCCTTCCAGCTGCCACACTGGGAGCCCACTCCAAATCTTCCCTCGCTGACTGTCCTGATTCCCGCTCCCCACCCACCCACCCTTTGCGCACCTGCCTCTCCACCCCCTTCACCCCATACTTACCTCCAGAGTCCGGTAGCGATGATCTTCAGTGGACGGGAACACGTCTGCCTCTTCAAAGCCGACCGCGAACTGAGGAAATGCCGGTAAGCTGTATAATGTAATAAATAGGGTTTTTTCAACTTTGATGCATATCTCAGGCATTTTTGGGAATTTTTTCACCAAATTTTCAACATGGGGATTTTGGGACCCCACCTCATGAATTCTGTCACTGTCATTAGTTAATCGGCCCCGAAAGGTGATTTCGTGGTCACTGCGCAGAACCACCTTTTGGGACCGATTTACGAAATGTCAGTGTCACAGTTCCTGAGGTAGGCCCTGAAAAACCTTATGTTGAAAATTTGGTGAAAAAATTCCCCAAAATGACTGTTTTATGAGCATGCATTGGGCTGTTCCTACGCACTCTCGTAAGTTTGCGAATTTTCAATATTTTCACTCCAGATTTTCAACATTGCCATTTTACCACACCTCCTTATGAGCAGTATAGCTGTCATTTGTCACATTTTGCCCAAAATGTGTTTCTGTGCATGTAGCGCACAATGGCACAGTCGGTGTGCGAAATCAATGTTCGGGACAGATTAAGAAAATCACAGTTACACTGTTCATGAGCAGAAGTGTTAAAATGGCTATGTTAAAAATTTGGTGAAAAAATTCCCCAAAATGACTGTTTTACAAGCATGCGTAGCGCTGTTCCTGTGCACACGCTTAAGTTTGTCAATTTTCATTATTTTCACTCCAGATTTTCAACAGTACCATTTTACCACACCTTCTTATGAGCAGTACAGCTGTCATTTTTCACATCTCTCCCAAAACGTGTTTCCTCACATGTAGTGCACAATGGCGAAGTTGGTGTGTGAAATCAATGTTCAGGACAGATTAAGAAAATCACAGTAACACTGTTCATGAGCAGAGGTGTTACAAGGCTATGTTAAAAATTTGGTGAAAAAAGTCCATAAAATGACTGTGTTACGAGCGACCATTGCGCAGTTTCCACTCACCATCGTAAGTTCATGGATTTCTAATATTTTCAGTCCAGATTTTCACCACTGGCATTTTTCCACACTTCCTTATGAACAGTACAGCTGTCATTTTTCACACCATGGCCGAAATGTGTTTTCACACTTCCAGCGCAGAAATGCGTGGTCGCTGTGGGAAATCACTGTTTGGGACAAATTAAGAAAATCACAGTGACACTGTTCATGAGCGGAGGTTCCAAAATGCCTGTGTTGACAATCTGCTGTAAAAAATCCTCAAACTAATTGCATTATGGGTGTGCATTGTGCAGTTTCTACACACGCTCGTGACTTCACCAGTTTTTTAATATTTTCACTGCAGATTTTCAACCTTGCCATTTTTCCACCTCCCCATGAATAGTACAGCTGTCATTTTTCACATCCTGTTCAAAATGTGTTTTTGCACCTGTGGTGCCAAATGGCGTAGCTGCTCTGCAAAATCAGCTTTCGGCTAACAAACTGATATTGCCACTGTTAATAAGGTGGGGGTCACAAAAAACCCATGTTGAAAATTTGGAGTGAAAAGGCCAACGAACATCTGAGACGTTAGGGTTTCCGACCATAACGTCCCACCCTGTAGAGATTGACAGGCATCAGGGGTGTGACTTGGGATTCTCGCCTGTAATGCTCATACCATTCTACACCCTGCATCCAGTGAGAGGCATCGAGATGTGCCTTGGACTCTTCGGCCCCAAAGTTCACCCCATTCTCCTATACAGCACCCATCTCACCGTATTTCCTGATGGAATGGGATGAGCATAAGGGCCAAAGACCCCAAGGCACACCGTGACACTTGTCGGTATCTGCAGGGTAGGGTGTGGTGAAATGGCGAGGACGTTATGCCTGATGACCCAAAGGCACACCCCAATGCCTGTCAGTCTCTGCAAGGTGGTGGCGCTGTTGGCTTCAGTTCAATACTTCACTGCCATTCCTATTATGCATCTCTCTAACTCCTACACTACCAATGCCAATGCCAGCAAGCTAACATTCGGCATTGACAAATGCTTGTCTTAATCTGTTCCGAACAGTGATTTCCCACAGCAATCATGCATTTCTGTGCAGATAGTGTGAAAACACATTTCAGCCATGTTGTGAAAAATTACAGCTGTACTGTTCATAAGGAAATGTGGAAAAATGCCAGTGATGAAAATCTGGACTGAAAATATTACAAATTCATGAACCTACGAGGGTGCGTGGAAACAGCGCAATGCTTGCGCGTAACACAGTCATTTTATGGACTTTTGCCACCGAATTTTCAACATAGCCATTTCAAGATCTCTGCTCATGAAGTGTCACTGTGATTTTCTTAATCTGTCCCAAATATTAATTTCGCACACCGACTGCGCCATTGTGAGCTACATGCGTGAAAACATATTTTGGGGGAGATGGAAAAATGACATTGTACTACTCATAAGGAGGTGGTAAAATGGCAATGTTGAATATCTGAGTGCAAATTATAAAAATTTAAACTTATGCGCATGCTTAGAACTGGCAACGTATCAGAAACAGTCATTTTAAATTTTTGCCAAATTTTCAACATAGCCATTTTAAGACCTCTGCTCATGAACAGCATCACTGTGATTTTCTTAATGTGTCCCAAACATTGATTTCACACTCAACTGTGCTATTATTGTAAGCTAGCATGCTACGAAATACATTTTGGGCAAGATGTGAAGAATGACAGCTGTACTGCTCATAAGGAGGTGTGGTAAAATGGCAATGCTGAAAATCTGGAGTGAAAATATTAAAATTTGTGAACTTATGGACATGCGTAGGAACTGCGCAACGCACGCTCGTAAAAGTCATTTTGGGAATTTTTTCACCAAATTTTCAGCATAGTCATTTTAAGACCTCTACTCATGAACAGTGTCACTGTGATTTTCATAATGTGTCCCAAACATTGATTTCACACACCGACTGTGCTATTGTGTGCTACATGCACGGAAATACATTTTGGGTGAGATGTGAAGAATGACAGCTGTACTGCTCATAAGGAGGTGTGGTAAAATGGCAATGTTGAAGATCTGGAGTGAAAATATAAAAAATTTGCGAACTTCCGAGCGTGTGTAGGAACTGCGCAATGCACGCTCATAAAACAGTCATTTTGGGGAATGTTTCCCCAAATTTTCAACATAGGGTTTTTCTGGGCCTACCTCAGGAACTGTGACACTGTCGTTTCATATATCAGTCCCGAAAGGTGGTTTCGCACAGTGACTGTGAAATCATCTTTCGGGACTGAATAACAAAATGACAGTGCAAGAATTCATGAGGTGGGGTCCCCAAAACCCCATGTTGAAAATTTGGTGAAAAAATTCCCAAAAATGCCTGAGATATGCATCAAAGTTGAAAAAACCCTATTCATTGCATTATACAGCTTACCGGCATTTCCTCCATTCGCGGTCAGCTTTGAAGAGTGCAGACGTGTTCCTGGTCCACCGAAGATCATCGTGCCGGACTCTGGTGTTATGTATGGGGTGAGGAGGTGAGGGGGGTGGGAGGCAGGGTGCAGAGGGTGGGTGGGTGGGGAGGAGGTCAAGACAGTCCGTGGGAACATTTTTTTTCTTTCTAGGCTTTTCTTTTCTTTTAGGAAGATGACACAGGACGTTTGCTATGCTGGGGTGGGCTAACAGAGTGGCAGCAGGAAATTTTTTGTGTGGGGCAGCAGAGCCGATGGGGGATTGGGCACCCCCGTCAGCCATAGAGAGGTTTACCATGCTGGGGTGGGCTCCCAGTGTGGCACCTGGAAGTGTGTTGGGGGGCCAGCAGATGGACGTTTGCCATGCTGGGGTGGGCTCCTAGTGTGGCAACTAGAAGGTTGTTGGGGGGATCGCAGCTGACGGAGAATTGGACACACCCGTCGGACATACTGTGTGTGCGGGGGAAGTGTGTGTGCACGCTGGGGTGGGCGCTCAGCGTGTTACTTGTTTGGGGAGAGGGAGCTGTCTATGACAGCTCTTTCAGTGCAGTGCCAACGTGTAGGCACTTTACATACTGCCGAGGCAGTATGCAAATTGCCTACACACTACAGTGCCTTTCTTTGAACCGTACACTGCTGCATTTGCAAAAGCTGTCATAGACAGCTCCTACATTCATTGGTGTTGTGGGTCCACGCCTGCAAAAGGCAGCAGGGCACTGGAAGTAGGAAGGCACACCTATGAATTCTCGTATGGTGGCACCATGTTTCTTGCACATGCGTGCGAGCAAACATAAAAAAAAAAGAGTGGAACAGCAAAACAAACTAGAGCAAGAATTGAACATTTTAGAATGACAACACAAACAAGATGGCTCCTAGGCAACTCTGCAGAGTGTATTAGAGGTCTATAGAAACTACAGACGTTATGGGACAACAATACAGAAGGACAGCTCTGGTACACTAATCAAAAATATTATGAATCAGGTAACCGAGAGGGTCGTTTGTTAGCACTTAGACTCTGTAAACAACAGGCTGAGATCTCTTACAGTACCAGAGGGGACACAGCTAAACGTAATATATTTCCCATTGGAAATAGCAGAGGCTTTCCATAAATACTATAGCTCTTTGTATAATACAACAGAAGCAGAAACCTCCACTATGGAAGAAATATCAGAATTCTTGAATGGGGTGACCCTCCCAAGGCTGACTGACACACAACACCTAACACTTGATACCCCTATTAGCTCACTGGAAATCTCCCAAACCATTCTGACTATGGCAACTGGCAAATCTCCAGGGCCCAATGGTTTTAATGTTGAGTTTTTGGACATTTAGTGACCAACTTGCCCCCAACCCCACTGGTTCTGGTATTTAATTCTTGATGGGAAGAGGGTGACCTACCAGATTTCTGTCAATCAGCTTTCATAACAGTCATCCCAAAACCAGAAAAGCTGCAGGATAACTGTGAATCATACCGCCCCATATCTCTGCTAAATGTAGATTCCAAAATGTTGACCAAAATCTTAGCGAATAGAATCAATAAATTTATATTTAACCTCATACACCCAGACCAAACAGGGTTTATGCCCACCCATCAAATAATGGGCAGCATTCAACGCCATCTAAATATAGTTTACTACGGCCCCCAAAGCAAAGGAGATTCAGATAGCCAGAACAACTGACACTGAGAAGGCATTTGATCATCTAGGCTGGGAATTTCTGTTCATGACTTTATGGAAATATGGATTTGGGGACCAATTTCTTTCTTTTTTTTTTTTTTGCCCCCGCCCCCAGTCCAGCCACTCCTTCAGGCCTCCTAGGCACCCTACCTTGACACCCAACCCCCAGCCCCACCTCATATTTGCAGCTGACACCCCCAGTGTAACCCGGCATAACCCTTCGCCGGATGGGTCCCTCTTCTCCGAGGGGGCAGGCACCAGTGGAGCAGCCAGTGCACTCTTGATTGGCTCTGGGAGCTGCTGCTGAGGCGTGTATGGCTGGCAACAGGGATCCGGTGTCTGTAGGGGTCGGAAGCCTTCATCCAGTTGGTCCAGGAGTTTTATCCTCCCTTTTTTCTCCCCAGGTGGTGTGGAATGCCACAGACGTCTAGGCACTTGCCAACATCTGCCACGCCCCCCATACAATGAGCACAGTGCGTTGCTGTGCTCCCAGCCTCTGCCAGGAGTCTGCAGGTGCCTGTCGCCATCCCCACCCTCCCCCCAGGAGAAGGCAAGCAGTCTTCTGACGCTTGAGCCTTCTCCCCCGGCCAGCCCTCCAGCATCCCAGGTCCATTCCTGAACCCGGGTCGTTGGAGTCGCAGGTGGAAATCCAATCACTGCACTGACGGGCCGGTGGGGACCAATTTCTTATAAGACTGCGATCTCTTTATCTGAATCCCACGGCCAGGGTGATGGGTAACAGAACAGCATCAGAACCCCTCTCTATCAACCGTGGAACAAGACAGGGTTGCCCCTGTCCCCCATATTTTTTGACCTGGAGGGAATCAAGGTGGGGGAGAGGATAAATGTATTTCATTATATGAAAATGATACTATGTTGTACCTAAGTGACCCCCTACGCACATTTCCCTGTCTCTACCAGATTTTATGACAGTATGGCTGGATTTTGGGCTTTAAAATATATGAAGTGAAGATGGGGGTGGTTTTGCTTAGTGGTACCAAGACACCTGAGCTGGCAAACCTTATACCATTTAAATGGGCCACCACCGCTATCAGGTACCTAGACGTACATGTCCCAAACCAACTGTGTAAGTTATAGCAACTAAATTATGGGGCCTTTCTGAAAACTGTACTGACAGACCTTAAAAGATGGGAGATGCTTCCCCTATCCCTTATGGGTAGAACTGACACATTAAGAATAAACATTTTACCCTGTTTCTTATACCTATTTCAAGTCCTTCTCCTTAAGGTGCCTCATTCGGACTGGTTGCATTTAAACAAGGCCCTGCGCCGGTTTGTGTGTGTAGGGTGGGGGTTGGGGGAGCCAGTCCAGAGTAAGGTGGTCAGACCTGCAGAGGCTGAAGGTGAGTGGGGGTCTGGGTTTACCTAATTTGAAACAATATTACCAAATGGCTCAGATTATTCCATGGATTTCATTTCTCAAACAGGAATCTGAGAATATCTGGGTGGCGCAAGAACTAAAAGGCAGTCTGGGTCCCCACCCGTTGGAAGGCTTTGAAACAGCACTTATAGATCTCTTTCACTTAAATATGTCCATCCCCTGGACTAAGCACTTATATACCATGCAGAAACAGGTAAAAAAAATATTTAAAAATAGAGGCTTCTCTTATCACCCAAATGCAAATAATTTATTGCACTAACTTTAAACCCCCTAAATTGGATCAGTTTCCATAGGTGGAGGTTAAGGAGTTTAAAATATTTTGCTCAGTTTATCTATCAGGGTGTTATCAAATTGTTTGCTGATATGACAACTGAATTTAATTTGAGAAGGAATGATTTCTTCCATTATATTCAGGTCACTTCATTTCTTAGACAGGGTTCAAACTAACAGGAGGCACAGCAAGAACCACATGTTCTAGCCCACATAATTTATCAAGCGGCACAAGGTCTGATCCCAAATAAATACATCTTCTGACTTACCCAAGCACACACACAACACACACAAACCCCCCCACCACCAAATACCAGATGACTTGGGAGAGGGAACTGGTCTTCCCCTCACACCCAAGGAGTGGACTTTGGTTTGGTATGGTGTTTTTCACATGTCAGCATTGAATAACTGGAAAGAATACCACTGGAAACTGCTATCATGCTACTCTCTTATCCATACCCGCACAAAACATTATTTGCCACAGGGTTCAGATAGATGTTGGCGTGTTTATGGGGAGATGGGTACCCCTTATCACATCTTCTGGGATTGCCCTATTATTAGGTCATATTGGGTAGACCCGAGTCACAGGTTTAAACAGATAACCCATATGACAAAGGACTCTGATTTTTTACATCTTATGTTAGGAATCTCCCCCCAAAGAGAAATGTAGCAAAAGATAAAAATCTTTCCAAGGTATTCTCCTAGCAGCTGCAGGAAAAGAAGTCACAAAAACTGGCTACTAGCAGAACCACCAACAATAGCAGAATGGATTGCACTAGTAAGACAGAGATATTGAATGGAGAAAATAACAGCTGACCTTAAACCGCAGCTGGAAAAATTTAAAGGAACGTGGCTGCCATTCATGGAATTAATTGAGGAAATGGAGGGGACATCTGTTCTAACCCAACAGGCCTATGGCTACTGAAACAGCATTGTTTATTTATACTTGTACTGTAGGTAGCACAGGACCAAACCCACACACAGAATTCATTCCTTTATATTAAATGTAATATTTTGAGAATTTTATCAAATGTCTTTTTGATTGCCATCACAGTTTTATTTTTATTTTTTTCTTTCATGATTAAACAGAAGATTTCTTTTTTTATTGATATAAATAAACTGATGATCATTACAAAGATAGAAGGTTTATCAGCCGAGGACATGATTCAAAAATGGCATGGATAAAGAACTACATTTGTGAAAATCAGGTATTAATTGTGAACGTATGATTTCTTGTGGTAACAGCTGAATGTATCTGTTTTTCCGGAAAGGACAATAAAGAAGTTAAAAAAAAAAGAAATCAATAGGTAACAGTACTTGTCTTGACAGCACCAGCTTGTTGTTGTCCATATTACAGAGTGGGTCTCTGGTCACATTCAGTGAAGTCGAACCACCGGTCAGCATGCAGTTAGTGTCTTGGTGTTTGTGACACTCATTTGAAGGTATGTCGTTCAGAATGATGGATTGAATAATTATAGTTAAACATGTACAAACACTGAAATTTATTATCTGCCATACCGGCAGATAGGCACCACATAGATCCAGCTGCCTGAGACAGTTGCATGTATAAATGCAGAAAAAGAACACGGTGCATGTTGGCTAATATTGCCGGATAGATGGTTGGGATAACATCATGCCCTCAGGTGGTTGCATGAGGTCAGCAGGCTGAGTGCATCCAGTACCTGAGGCGTGATGTTATCCTAGCACGACACACACCCTGGAGGGCATTATTGCTGTTATACAATGACTTGTTATACAGAATAAAAAAAATCATTTTAAAAATGTTTTTGCTAATGTGGAAACATTTTTTTGTTTCTTAAGAAAAGAAGAGAGATGCAATGCAATCAGTCAGGAGTTTCACAGTGAGGCTGAGACTAGACCCGTGATGTTGTACTGGGATAACATCATAGGTCCAGTCCCAGACTGACCAATCAGAGGCCAGTATTCTTTTTTGCCATTGTATAATATAGAAAGACGCTGGACCCACACCTGTGCACTCTACTCTGAGACGGGCTGGCTGCCACTGTTACCAAAGATCCCAATAACAAACATGCCTGATTGTAAAAAAAAAAAAAAAACACAACTAGGCCACATGCCGGAATCCATAAGCAGTTTGTTCAAGAAGGCTGTGCACAATAAACAAACAAGAAATGCTACAAAAGGAGGGCTACAAGTCCCTTTCAAGTGCACATCACTGGCACAAAAATCCATTACTTTTAAGGGCCCAAAATGGTTTAATGAACTACCTGACACTCTGACAGTAAATACTAAGATGAGTCTGTTCAAAAGGAGGCTACGATCCCACCTCGAGGGTACCACCACCTGTAACTGTGCAAGAAATTAATTGGACTAAATCCCCCCTGCCCTATCCCCCGTGCCATTCGCCTCCCCGTCTCCCCACTCCCCACCACTTTCACTAACTACACCCTGCCTACACTACCTTCCCATCTACTCCTGCCCTCACTATCTCTATCCACTTTGACAATGCCATTCTGGCTGCTCACCTTTTTCCTTTTTTTTCCTTTTTCCTTTTTTCCTTTCTCCCCCCTTTTTTCCTTCAATCCCAATAGCTAAACACAGCCCAACTTCTTGACGTCTCCTACTATCCCTAATGTTTCTATCCCTACCTTGCAACAACCTGATGTAGTGTTATATACTCCTACTGTGAAGCTGTACTTGAAACTAGCAAGACCTGTACCTCATGCGCCATTTTCATGCTCTCCATGATGTATACCGTGCCTTCTTTGCCACTGTTTATTCTTAATTGCTGTACTTATTGTATTCTTATTTGTTGTACTATTTGTGTTTGTGCTGTACTTATCTTTGCTCTGTTTGTCCCTGACTTGGAACCTTTGAAAATGAGTCTTTGACTCAAAGGTATTAATCCTAATCTAAATAAATAAAATAAATAAATAAGAGAATGCCGGATGAGGTTTTCAGGCTGAAGTATTTGAATGAAACAAAATTCTTGCTGTACTATTTACAGTTACAGTAGTCATTTAAAATACTGGCTGGATGGGATACAATAGTCATTGTCCCCTGATTTTATTTAATATACAATATACCACACATAGAAGTATTAACAAATATTACTCCATATATGAATTGTTTTTCTCCTTGTATAATGAATATAAATTGAGAGCTGAAAATGGAGTCTATTGTATGTTTTATGTATTTGTGATACCTGGGACTAATTAATCTAAACGTGTAAGGCTGTGGAATTTTGATGTATTTCATTTTTTATGTATGACATCTATTTTTGGTATGCACATGTGTGAAGTATCAACATGATCTTCCCTGTGGCAGTCTTCACCATTCATCACTAGTGGGTACCAGCAGGGGGCACAGGACGCTGCAAAAAGCTTTTGCTTTAAAAAGCTTGACTGCTTCTGAGGTGGAGGGACAACATCAATGATGGCACCACCCTTAAGGCCAACTCACTGTGTGGCACTCACAGGTTGGTCAGTAGCTGACACCATCCCTTCCACTCCCTCAGTTCTGCTTTTCCCACTGTAGAGGCAGCAGGTGCTTTGTGGGACAGCAAATCTTCAGAATTTAGACTGCATCATTTCTCTCTGCTTGTCGTTACAGTTTTCAACGCCGTTCCCAACATCGATTCAGCTCCAATTTCAACATCATCATTCAGCACTGCCCTTTTTCTTGTTTTTTCTCTAACTTGTTTGTGTGATCATATCCGGTTTGAGCACAAGTCTTCAAAGGCTGGGACCTCCCCTATGCATTGGTGCCCCTGCAGAGGTCGCTTCAATGTGACGGACCCACCTGATCGCTGCTTTACTTGCCTGGAGCCTAATCACAACATGGATCAGTGTGATGTGTGCTTCAGTATGGACTACTGGACCTTGGAGTTGCACACAGTGAAGATGGGGTGCAGCCCTCCAACCTTCAGAGGGACGTCATGCACACAGGCCATAAAAGTAAGATCTTTGGGCCTGACTCCCAGGCCTCCCCTGAGGCAACATGCACCAGGGAGAAGCAGGCCACTGAGAGCTCATGTCCCGCTGAGCCTCAGCACTTGGGGGAGGGGTCAGCCTCCTAAAGGGGGGGTCAGCTGCTGGCTGTTCCAGATCCGGTTTTCTGTCAGAGAACCAGCAGACCCTGGTGTCGAGGCCTCAGCTATACATGGGGCCTGCACTGGTGATCCCTTTAGAGGGTTTCGGGTGGAACGGCCTTGGGTTCTGACACCATTTCCAGTGTCAGGGGAGCAGGACCCTCCTTCTACTGCCATGGAGTCCCTACCTGACACCTTTCTTGGTGTTGGGCCTGGGCAGGTGTCTATGGTTGTCTCCCTGAAGGTGTCTGCCATTTCTTCCTTGTTTTCAGAGGAAGGTTTGGACAGTTCAGAGTGGCTGCCCAATCCTTCTGACAGGTCGCCCACCAAATTCCATTCGGGGTCTCCAACTGGGTCTTAGCACGACATGGCCACTGAGCTTGGTGATGTTTCTGACTCTGTTGGAGCCATGGTCGGTGCTGTGGGGGACTCTGGTGCCATTCTCAGTGCCGTCCAGGGCGATGATGATATGGTCGGCTTCATGCCCAGTGACGGTGCTGCAGTTGGTGCCGCACTCTATTTTGGAGCTGCTATTGGTGCTGCATCTGGTGATGGTGCTGCAGTTGGTACCACCCTTGGGGCCACTGTTGTGGTTGGGGCCGCCTCCAACCTAGGTGCCATTCTTAGCCTTGCTGCCACAGCTGTGGCAGAGGATGGGGATGGTGTGGTCTTGGGGGGCACTTCCAGTGTCGTGGTCAAGGAGGGTCCTGGTGCCACTTCTGGTGCCACCGTTGGAGATGGTGCCACTTCAGTGGCTGTCTCTTGAGTAGGGGAGCAGGAGAGTGACTGGGCCCCTCTCTTGGCATCACTGCAGGGTTCAGGAAGTCGGAGATAACCCTGGGTGGTGGCTTCTCACTTCCTCCCTCTCTTAGACCTGTGGCATTGAGAGGACTTCACTCAAGGGGCATGTCTATGTCCTCTCTGGAGAGGTTGGGAGCTCAAGGCTTGCCTTGCTGCCCCTGGATAGCTTCAACTGGCCTGGGGAGGAGTCAGAATGTGGATTCGGGCATCTCTTCCTCTCCTAGAGGGTGAAGTCCTGCATCAGGTGGAGACAGAGGCCACCCTGCTGGGCTTGAGGTGCTCTGGCCTCCCCATCAGAGGTCTTCCCCCTTAGGAATGCCATCTGCTGGCTTGGGGGTGATTGAGCAGCAGGTGGCATCTGGCAGCGCACCCCCCCTCATGGTAAGGGGGTCCCTGGTCCATGCCCCCAGTCCTAATGGAGCAGGCCAGGTCCACCAGGACCACTGTTCCCAGCCCGTGGCAGCTTCACAGCCCCCTGCCTCTACTCCCGGGTCTCTCAGGTCCCTTTGGCCTCTCACCTGGGAGCAGTATAGGGCTACAGTGGATTCATTTCCAGTCTTCTCCAGTGCCATGGACGAGAAGTTTTTTGCATCTCAAGGGACAGCGGTATCGTTCTGTATTCAGAGCCCCTCCACTTTGTCGGCTTCCTCCCTCCTATCGGGCTTCAGATGCTGATTTTACACATCAACATTTGCTCCTGGCAATGCTGGCTGAGCTCAATCTTACCCCATTCACAGTCACAATACTGACCATGTGACTATGACTTTCCTAGGAGAACTCTGCCAGGAATTCATTGTGATCCCTCCATGGCCCAGGCCTTTTGTGGAGGAGTCGCATAGCGCATGGCAGTCTCCCATTTCTGACACCCCAGCCCCGTGCTGGTATTGTGCTCTCCTGGGGTCTCCAGATTCTTTGCCCCAACCTTCTTCAGATCTGAAGTGGTTGGACACACACTCTGGGCATTTGCACCTGGCAGGAGACTGTCTCCCATAGACAGACTCTGTGGAGTTCGATCATTGGGGCAGGAGAGTTTTTAACCTAGCATGTCTCCTGTTGTCAATTTCAGCTCATTGGGCACACGTGGTGGCCTATCAGATGCACCTGTGGGCTGCAATGAGCTCTTTCTTTGTGGCCTTTTCTGATTGCAAGGAAATTCAGTGTGCCACTGCCATCTCTACGAAGGTCCTGGAGCTAGCGAGACACCAGGTGAGGGCGTCTTATGATGCAAACATGGTAGCTTCCAGGCTGGTAGGATCAGCGGACTGCATCAGGCAGATAATGTGGCTACGCCTCTCCTGGTTATCACCCCTGGCCCAGCGTAGGGTGACTGCCTCGCTTTTTCCAGGGGCCCCAGTTTTTCTCCCAGAGAGCCAGGCGGCGGCTATTGGGGCACCCCTCCTCTCCTGCTAGTCAGGAGACCCAACCAGACTCTCAATAAGAACAAGTTCTGGTTAGACCTGTAGTGGGCCCTTCCCCTCATGACTCCCCCATGAGTGGCTGAAGGAGGTTCAGCCTTCAGGGAGGTGCTGGTCCACTTTGTAGGCTTGGTACTCACCCACCAGTGGTGAATGGTGAAGACTGACACAGGGAAGATTTGTAAATTATGTACCTACTGAAATTCTTGATATTCCTGTGTATCTTCACAATTCATCACTGCTTCCAAAACACCATCCCCGCATGAGCCTCAACCTCTGGGTAGTGCATCCATCCTTCTTGCTCTCCCCCCCAATTGAGGCCAATTGTGGGCACAGTCTTACTGGTACCTCCAGGCCCCCTGTCACTTCTCTGAAGCAACAGGGGACCCACCGTGGGCAAGTAGGGGTTCTAGCCCTTCTTTCTTGGCTGCCTGGGGCCCTTCCTGCAGTAGAGGATTGTCTCCCTGACAGACTTGCCCAGGCTCGCATCCTGTAGGTGCCTTTCTGACTTCCTCTGTCTCTAGGGTCCAGGGGCCACACTAGTTTTTCCTGACCAGTAGGCTTCTTTGGGCCAACTGCTTATCTTATATGGACCAGTTTTAGGAGACTGTTATTCTTCTCCCTCTACTAAGTAGAATCATTGGACCTGCTACTATAACCGTTAAGTACTGCAGGTATAGAAACCCCTTAGAGGGTCCTGCCCGGACTTCCCACTTTTCGGTTACATAAGTGTATAAGTCTACCTGGGTTCCTTGAATTCTGGGTTGTTTATGGTGGGGAGAGGTCTCTCTTAGACCTTTCCACCAATGATAGGGAGAGACAGGGAGCATTAAGCCCTCTTGATTGAGCCTTAACTTCGACCGGGTTTCTTGCCTCCTCCCTCTGGGTGAGGGTTCTCTTCCCTCTATCTTTTGGGATTCAGCTTGTGGGCTGCACCTGTGGCACTCCTAAAAAGAAAAAGAGAGTGGAGAGGTAGGTCTAGTATTTAGGTTGAGGCGCACCTCCTAAAAGGGTGAAAATCCGGTCACCTTAAGTTCTAACCCACAGGAGTTGGAGCGAGGGGGTGCTTTTCTTCTCCCATGACACGTCCCTCTCTCTCCCCCTACTTCTTCTTCTTCTTCCTCTTCTCATTCTTGTCTTTTCTCACCCTTTTCTAGGGTTTCTGTCTAGGGGTTGGGGCCCACATTCTCAACCAGCTAGGCCCACACACACACACAAAAAAAGGCTGTCCTCTCCTGTCAGATTATTCCTTTTCCAGTTTATATCCTTTCCATTTATTAGAAGAAATACAAAATCACACATGCCCCCATAATGCGAAGCATCATGGGCTGCATATGCAAATCACCACAGAATATTATGCTGGTTCAACTTTAAGAAGAAATGCATGGTGCCAAAAGGCCTCTCTCACAGTTTGCAAAAGGTGCCAACAGATGACACAGACACATGTTTTGTCCTTCCAGGACTCATCAGTGTGCCTAGTCTGTTTGATACCCCAGTGGAATGAACCAACTACCCTAAGATTGTCTATCTGGGTTATGTTGTAGTGAACCCAATTAAAACAAAAAACAAGTTAAAAGACAAAGAACCTCAGTGCGCAAGCACTGAGGTAATGGTTACCTCAAAGGGCATTGGCCGGGTAGCCAAGTTTCAAAGAAATACAAAATCACACATGCCCCCATAATGCAAAGCATCATGGGCTGCATATTCAAATCACCACAGAATATTATGCTGGTTCAACTTTAAGCAGAAATGCATGGTGTCGAATGAGCCAGCTACCCTAAGATGGTCTATCTTGGTTATGTTGTGGTGAACCCAATTTCCATTTATTGTCGCTTTGGGTTCCTTTGCACACTCTGCTCCTTTGGCTTCTCTTCTAGTCTCCCTCTCCAGCAAGCAGAACTGAGGGAGTGGAAGGGATGATGTCAGTTACTGATCAACCCCCAAGTACCACACAGTGCGGCAACCTCGTTGGCGTCATCGTCTTCGATGTCGTCCCTCCCCCTCAGAAGCAGTCAAGCTTTTTATAGCAAAAGCTTCCCATGGGGTCCTGTGCCTCCAGCTGGTACCCACCAGTGATGAATGGTGAGATACACAGGATGATCAAGGATTACAGTAGGTACGTAATTTACATTTTTAATCTTTGCTGCTGAATGCCTTAGTCACAAACCTTTACTACTACATTGGTGCATAAGGATGTCACTCAGCTCACATGACAGTCCACAGGTCCAAGAATAAATATCAGAATCTTGAGTCTCCTTTTCCCCCAGAAACCTCTAGGAGCAACAGCTGTTGCATAGGAGGAGAACAGGCCCACCTGCACAAGTCCATTACTGTGTCACCCTGGGGTTTCCCTTCATTCGTTTTCCTTGTGGACCTCCTGTGCCACACTCTGAAACTTCCAGCCACCTACGAGAATGGCCACCCTGATCCAACCAAAGACCCTCCACCCAGTGGAACAGCCCCCTGAGCATACAACTGGCCACTGAAAAGCTTGAAGCACACCCTAAGAATGGAGTGCTCACTGATGCGGATAATTCTCACCCTGGGGGCCAGAATGTCCACCCTCTATGCCTCAGTGCCCACCCCTGGGCTCAGATGTTCAGTTGTTTTGCCTGAATGTCCATCTAGGGCCAGAATGTCAACCATAAGGCAAGAACATCCACCTTGGATGCCATCATACCCCTGCAGAACTAGAATGCTAAGCCTGGGGCATAATTCCCACCCTGTGTGCCAGAATGCCCACTTTGGGGTCTGGGTTGTCTACAGGGTGGGCTGGAATTCCACTCTGTATAATGCCAAATTGCCCATCCTCAGAACTATAATGCCCACCTTGAGGAGCACAGTTCCCAACCAAGGACTGGAATGCTTTTCCTGGGACCAGAAATCCCACCCTGATGGCCATAATGCCAATCCTCTGCACCAGAAGGCCCACTCATAGTGCCTTACTGTACACTGTAGGGCATAAATGCAAACCCTGGCTGCCAGAATGCTCACCCTAGGGGGTCGGAATGCCCACCCTGGGGATGGAATGACCAACCTTGGTCTGGAATGCGTATCCATTGGACTGGAATGCCCACTTTGTTCCTCAGTGCCCCGTTTGCTGGTATGCCCAAACTAATGTCCACCTTCTGTGCTGCAATGACAAACCTTGGGCTAACATGACCACCCAGGACCAGAGTGACAACTCTGGTGACTTGAGTGACCATCCTGTGGCAAGAATGACCATGCTAGGGCTGGAATGGTATCCTTCTGGCTGGAATGCTCATTCTAAGCCCAGAATTCCTACTCTCGTGGGTAAAATGTCCATCTCTATGCTGTAATGCCCAGCCTTGGGATAAAAAGACCACCCTAGGGCTAGAATGGCCACCATGGGGGATGGTTGTGCTGGTGGTGAATTACATTTCCCTCTAAAGTGAGTCTGACCACCTATGTTATTGCCCACTGCAGCTGCACAGGCAAGTTGCAAAGCAACCCTTTAAGTTGTTGTTTCACTCATCTCACTTGGCTTAGGTCCTATGCTGTGCCATGCTGTGCACTTTGCCCTGACTTGCTCGATGCTTACAACACCCCTTCCAATTTAAGCAGCTCTTTGTTTGATTCCAGTGTGTGTGTGAGGGAGGGGGTTAAGCATAACTCGGGACACAGGGCTAATGCTAGATGTTGCATTGCAGGTGGTTAAGTTGTGGGTCCTGCTGGTGTATTCTGGTTCTTCAGCTCCTGTTGTGGGTGAAGAAGTCTGATTCCAGTGGCCACGGATGGGGGGGAGCGAGCAGAGCATGGGGCACAGGGCTAACGCTAGTTGTTGCATTGCTGGTGGTTGTGTTGTGGTTCCTGGTGTATTCTGGGTCATGAGTGCTGGTGTAAATGGCCCTTTGTTAGGCTGGCTACCTTGATGTGGTACAGAGACTTATCACAATGTTTCCTAAACAGTGTAACTAAATGCCAGCCAACTTTGGTGTGTGTTAGAATAAACTAAAATTTTGTAACTCTATAAAATAGCAGTCCTATTGGGAGTATTGGCTTAAAGCATATGTGACTGAAATGAGGGGGCTATTGTTTGTGTGGCGTGGCACCACATTATTTTGGTTTGTTTATGCAGTGGGGTGGGGTCAACTGTGCTGTCCGGGGGACAATGGCGTCACTTGCACTCACAACGTTTCTTTTGGATGAAACTTTTCTTTTGAATTCTTAGGTTATTTTATGAGCCACTGTATAGTTAGGATTCTCTGCAACTTTGCTAAAACTGTTTATATATTGTAAAGTTGATACTATATTTAATATTCTCTTGTATGTATGTTCATCCTTCCCCACCGATGTGGAACCTTTGTAAAATATCTGCTATTTGCTCAACAGCTATAATCTGAGATTGAATAAATAAATAAAAATAAATAAAACTTGTTTTGAGTACAAGTTTAAAGTTCCTGGCTACACCCAAGAATGCTCTGAGAGTGCACGGCAGAGAGAGAGAGAGAGAGAGAGAGAGAGAGAGAGAGAGAGACAGATGGGGTGTGGGGGACAGCTAGAGACCAGGCGGGTTGTATAGTATAATTACATGAGACTTTACACCTGCTGTCACTGTAAGAGAGAGAGAGAGAGAGAGAATGTGTGATAGACAGACACACACACAGAGGTATACAAGGAAGCAGCATTGCTTTTTCTGTGTGTCTATGGGTTTATCCAGAAGGCTTTTTTAATTGTGAACAGAGGGCTGTCCTCTCCCAGTCCTAAAATTGCATGCAAAAATATTTTAACAAAGAGTACACTTTCCTTCCCTTCTGCATATTCTAAAAGATCCACCACCTGTATATGCCATTCATACTTGAAGTCATACTTGCAATCATAGACAGGTAGAAGGCTGTTAGCCCATAGAAACCTGCCTTCCTGTCAGGGGTATAAGTCCCAACTCGTACCAAGCAAATGCCTATCTTATTTATCCTTGAAGGTTTCAAAGGTTTCTGATTCTACTATGTCCCTTGGTAATCTATTCCAAAGGGTGGTTATTCTTTGGGTGAAAAAGTACCTTCTTCAGTTATACCTTGGGCAGGAGAGTTTTAATTGCTTATCATGACCTCTGAGGTTAAAATTGTTTCCTGCAGGTATTAGGCCAAGACCTGACATCAATTCATTGTCTCTAAAGATCCTAAACATGAATAGTAAGCCCCCCCAGTTCTTTGTAGCTCCAAGGGGTATAGCCCCAAAATCACCAGCCTCTTGTCGTAGAACCTATATTTCAACCCTGTAACCATCTTAGTAAGTTGCATTTGAACTCTTTCCATGACCTTTATGTCCTTCACCTGGTACAGACTCCACAATCTTCCCCTCACACCCAAGGATTGGACCTCGGTCCACTACCTACAGTAGTCCAAATGGGGTCTAATTAGATTTTTGTACAGAGGTAGAAGACAAGCTCTGTGTCTAGTTATAAATGATTTCCTAATTGCCCCCCCAAATTCTATTAGCTCTTTTCACAGTTGTTATACAGCGGTTTGAAAAGGAGAAATCTTTACTAATGATAACACCTAGGTCTTTCTCATGTTCTACTGTACTCAGCCTTGTATAGTTTAAGTAATACTCATGTTCTCTGTTATTTCTACCAAGGTGCATGACTACACACTTGTCAGCATTAAATTCCATCTTATTTTTTACTGCCCATTTCTGTAATGTGTTTAGGTTTTCTTGTAGATGTTCAGCTTGCTCTCTACTAGAAACTTCCATACAGATTTTTATTTTTAATTTTTTTATTTTATTTAAACAGCAGTTTGGAAAACCTTTGAGCCATAGGCTCATTTACAAAGGTACCTTGTCACAGTAAGACAAACCAAAATACACAGTATAGCAGTACAACACATAGGTATAACAGTAAATTAAGACATAGATACAAACAAGCTGGTACAGGTAGGATGGATGCAAACAATACCAGAGTTATGTTGTCCTTAGCAGCTTAGTAATAAACTTTGTCATAAGTATTGAGTACGGCTTTGACTAGCGGCAGTTACAGCATCGGGTGTTAATAAGGTGGTTACGTAAGGAAGTTTTGAAGCACGATATAGTTGGAGCTTCGGAGATGGAGGGGGGCAGTGTGAGATTTTGGTGTCATCAGCAAATTTTAGGCAGTCACCTCTAATGTCGTTTCCAAAATCTGATATGAAGATGGAGAATAACACTGGCCCCAATACAGATCCCTGTGGCACTCCACTAGAGACCCTACCATTTGTTGACAAATATCCCCTAATTCTAACCCTTTGACTGCGATTTACCAACCAGTTATTTACCCATTTTATTAATTTCTGATCTAGATTTAGAGAAGGCATCTTGTTTATGTGTGTCATGCAGTACTTTGTCAAAAGCCTTCTTAAAATCCAGAAAGATCACATCCACTGGTTTGGTTTGATCCAAAAGCAGGCCAACTCTGTTGTAAATAAAACAACATATTTGTCAGGCATGAAAGTTGCTTTCTAAATTCATGCTGTGATTTATCTATTAATCCCCTGCTTTGCATTTCAGTTTCCAGTTTATCTCTAATAAGTGTTTCCAGTATTTTACATAAAATCGATGTAAGGCTAATAGATCTGTAATTTCCAACATCAGACCTACTTCCCTTCTTATATAGGTTCATAGGTTTGTATGAGTTCAAGGGACAAGCCCATGAAGAACCCGCCACCCTTAACCTGGGTGGAAGTTATATTTGAAATCACCCATATACAAGTCTAGGTTCTTTTCAAACTTAAATAAAATAGCACTCTGTACCACAGTCAAGGGTAAAGAGTTCCAGGCTGGAACTGCTGTTTGTGTGAAGAACTGATTTCTTCTAACAATCCTATTAATACCTGTTCTTAACTTTAAATTATGGGACCTAGTGTTATTTCTAGAAACACTCCAGTTCATGCATAAGGTTTCAAACAATGCCTAATCCCTTGTTGCCATATAGATCAGACATAAATATCCTCTTAATGTCCGATACTCGAGGGAATAAAGCCCCAAGGTTTTCATTCTAATGTTATATGTATGTGATTTCAGATGACCGATATGTCTGGTAAACCTTTTTTGGGCTTTCTCCCCCAATACCTTATCTTTGAATAATGTTGGAGCGCAGAAGGATGAGCAATAATCTAGATGCGATCTTCTTGTACTACAATATATAGGTATTAGTATGTCAGGTTCTCTACCTGTAATATTTTTTAGAACACAATTTATCAATCTGTGACATTTACTAACAATTTTATTTATGTGTTCAGACAACTTTAAGTTGTTAGTAATATGTATTCCCAAAACCTTCTCAGAGTTAACTGTACTTAATAAGATGTTATTACTGTAATATGATAATCACAGTGCTGTTTTTATTTTACCTAAATCCATAACTTTGCATTTGGAGATGTTAAAATATAATTTATTTTGATTTGCCCAGATACACAAAGTTTTTAGATGATCCTGCATCATTTCTGCTGAACTGATGTTAGTCACAATGCACCCCATTTTAGCATCATCAGCATATTTATTTAGCCATACTCCCTGAGTGGTTTTCATAGTGGAAATAAGAATATTAAATAAGATCAGACCCAGTACCGAACCCTGTGGGACTCCACTGGTGACTTCGCTCCAAGATTACTTATATCCCCTAACAGTAACTTGTTGCTTCCTAGTTCCAGCCAAGAGATGATCCACCTAATGATATTACTAAATCAATTAGGCATTTGATTAAAATTTTGTGAGACACAGAGTCGGAGGCCTTTTCATAGTCCAGAAAGATTACATCCACCAGTAAACCAGCATCCAGGGCTTCACTAATGGGTTCAAAGAAGTTAAGTAAGTTGCTTTGACATGATGAACCAGATGTAAGCCCATATTGAGTTATGTCAAGCAAACCATTACTAGTTATAAGGGCATTTATTTTATGCAAAAGAAGTTTCTTCATTACTTTGCCTACACAGGAGGTCAAGCTGATTGGTCTATAGTTCTTGATATTTTGTTTTTCGCCTCCCTTATGGATGGGGATCACTAATGCTTCCTTCCATACTTGTAGTACTTCTTTCTTTGCTAGAGACTTATTAAACAAACAAGTCAGAGCACCGGCAATCTTGTAAGAAATTTCTTTTAAGAAATTGAAAGGAATGTTGTCCGGTCCTGCTGAGGATGTGGGTTTAAAAGATTTTAAAGCTGAATAAGTTTCGGCAACAGTAAATTTTTCACAGATATCCAAGGATTCATAATCAGGATTATCCATCTTTTCTTTATTTTTAAATATGCTAATGAAATACTGATTAAATTCATTAGCCATAGTTTGTTCCTCAGATACCAACTTATTATTTATCTGTAGGGGACCCACCTTGGGAACATTGCTTTTGAGTGAGCCAATATAATTAAAAACAGTTTTTTGCTATCGATTTTTGCTGTTGCTAATTTGTATTCTAGTTGTTTCTTAGCTTTTCTTATGGCAAACTTTACTTTTTTAGTTTTCTATTTAAACTACTGCCAATTAAAGTCTGAACTTTGCTTCCTGTATTTGTCATAGGCCTTTTTTTGTTTTGCCCAAACAAGTTTTCAGATCTCTGTAGTATACCAAAGGGGGAGCCTCCTTTGTTTTTTTTACTTTATTCGCTCAGGAACCCATTTGTTAATACAATACTCAATTTTATTTTTTTAATTTTTCTCATATTTGATCTAATTAAAGATCACATAATTCTAGTTCCCAATTCCACTCTATTAAATAGTTCTTTATTGCCTCATAATTTACCCGCATCTTTGTTATACCTTTATTTTGTACTTTAAAGTACTTAAGTGTCCAGAGTATCATAGAGTGATCACTATCACCTAAGGGTTCTAATAAAATGGGAGGTTCTACCTGATCACAAATATTTGTTAATATTAGGTCTAGAATGTTCATAGTTTCATAGTTGTTTACAAGTTCAGGAGGCATTGCCTATAATTGAACTTGCCACCCAAAGGTGGTTTTAATTCTCTATGTAATCAAATTTAATGTTACCCATATGTTTGTCCAATAGTCTCTTAAATGTATCCATAGTTTTACTCTCAACTATTGATGCTGGTAAGGTGTTCCACAATTAACCACTCTCTGTGTGAACCATTGTAGTCTTTTTTTTTGTTCAACAGTTTACTCCTTTTAATTTCATATTATGTGATATTGTATATGATACAGATGTTTTTCTTTTCATTCCTAACGTTTCCATTAGCCCTGGTTCATTGTGGATCCTATAAATCATGCAAAGATCTCCTCTAAGTTGTCTGTATTGGATTGAATATAGACCAAGGGCTGGATATTCAAACTGCACTATTTTGTGGCACAAGCCCTTGCGCTGCACAAAATAGTTGTGCAGGGGTGTGGCCGAGGCGATATTCAAAGGAGTTGCACTATTGAGCAACTCCTTTGAATATCACCCCCTGGCCACAGCCACTGTGAACTTGCGCCACCGCAAGTGGTCAGAGTGGAGCATTCAAGTTGCAGTGGCACAAGTACCATTGCGCCATGTGCAAATTTCCCATATTCAAAAGGTGACATGCAAATGGGGCCATAATTCATGTAAGGCACAGGGGGAGCCATTTGCAACTATTTATGGCCCCATTTGCATGCCAGTAGCATGCAGGTGTGCTGATCCCTGAGGACTTGCACCTGGTGCCCTGCCAGGCAGCAGCCATCAGGGACCAACACCCCCTGCAGCCCGATCGTGGGCAAAAGTGTGAAAATCCCCCTTCCCCGACTGGCCCGATCATGGGCATAAGATTAAATAAACCCCCCCAGCCCGATCGCGGGCATAATTTTTAAATGTCCCCTGCCACCAGCCTGATCATGGGCAGCACAGAGTCCCACCCACCCAGAACATATCCCTGGTGGTCCAGTGGACTGTGAAGCCCGATCGCGGGCAGCAAAGTTTCCAACCCCCCCAGAAACATCTCCCTGGTGGTCCAGTGGACCATGAAGCCTGATTGCGGGCAGCAAAGTGATTAAACCCCCAAGACCAAATCCCTGGTGGTCCTGGTAGTCTAGTGTCCCCCACCCCACCCACCCATGAAGCACCACCACTCCACTCCCCGGCGGCGGTGGGTGGCAGCATGCCACCGCCTGCCACCTGCTGCGTGCCGACTGACTGCCCAGTAGGCTGCACGCCCATTGTGCAGAGCAAGAGCCAATGGGCATGCAGCCCATACCACAAGGCAGTCCAGATATGGGCCAATGGGCATGCAGCCCTACCGGTAGTCAGTCGGCAGATGGTGGGGTGGCAGGCGGATGGGATGCTGCCACCCGCTGGCTGCCGGGGGAGCAGGGTGGTGGGGCTTCATGGGTGGGTGGGGTGGGGGACACTAGATCACCAGGATATGGTCTTGGGGGAGGTTAAATCACTTTGCTGCCTGCGATCGGGCTTAGCGGTCCACTGGACCACCAGGGATTTGGTCTTGGGGGTTTAACCACTTTGCTGCCCGCAATCAGGCTTCACAGTCCACTGGACCACCAGGATATGTTCTTGGGGTACTCTTTGCTGCCCATGATTGGGCTGGTGGGGTGGGTGTTATTGTCACTTTTGCCTGCGATTGGGCCAGCGGGGAGGGTTACTATATGCCGGTGATTGGACTGCAGGGGGCACAGGGAGTAGATTGAGGGCCAGCCACAGGTGGCAGCTGCTGTGTTGCACCCTGCAATGCGGCAGCTCACCTGTGAGTGGCCCTCGACTTACTCCTTTTTTTTGGGGGTTCAAAGTTGTGCAGGCGCAGGTTGGGGATTGCACCTGCACAACTCTGCACAGCCCGCTGAATATCGGGCTGTGAAGTTTATGCATGGTTCCTTCCCCTCCAGTTCAGCATGCATTCATTTGCATTGTGCTGTTGCTCAGCTTGCCTTGGGGAGTGCAACTGCCTCCTGCTGAATATGGCAGAATGGCGCAATTTCGGACTTGAGCATGGCATAACCCTTTTGAATATCCAGCCCACAGTATTTTAGTCTTTCACCATATGGTTTGTCAAACATGCCATTAATTTTTTTTGTCATTTTCCTTTGGACTCCTTCAAGTTGTTTTTTTCCTTGAATTGTGGTAGGTGCACAAAATGGGTCACAGTAATCTAGATGTGATCTAACCAAACTAGTATAAAGTGGAAGAATAACTTGTTGATGTCTACTTTTAATATATTTCCAGATACAGCCCATAATTTTCTGACATTTCTGTACTTTAACCATTGTATTATTTTCAAATGTTAGTTTGTTATCTATGTTTATCCCGAGATCCTTTTCATTTTCTGTTATTTGAAGTGTTACATTGTTTAATAAGTACCGTTTTTTCAGATTATTATGACCCATGTGCATTAGTCTGCACTTCTGCTTGTTAAATGTCATTTTATTGTTCCTTGCCCAGATTTCTAGTGATTCTAGTTCCTTTTGAAAAGAGTCTATTGCTTCAGTAGTATTAACAATGCATCCAATTTTACAACCATCAGCATATTTGGATATCCATATGTTTTCTGATATCTGCATAGAAGCTATTAAAACATTAAAGAGAACAGGGCCCAGGACATAGCCCTGCCGAACTCCACTCATAACGTTGACCCATGATGACAAAGCACCCTTAATTGATGTACATTGTTTTCGGTTGCATAGCCATGAATTAATCCAGTTGATTAAAGTATAAGGAAATTTTTGCTTAGTTAAATGCTCTAAAAGAATTTTATGTGACACACTGTCAAACGCCTTAGTCAGATCCAAGTATACAACATCCACCGGGAGTCCTCTATCCAATGCAGCACTCACATGTTCAAAAAATGTTAGTTCATTAGTTAAGCATGACCTACCCTTTCTAAAGCCATGCTGTGGTGGATCATATAAGTTGTATTGATTAATGTATTTTTCAAGTCTCCACAGAATTAATCTTTCAAGGATTTTTCCAATAACAGAAGTCAGACTTATAGGTCGGTAGTTAGATACTACAGATTTATCACCAGTTTTGTATATAGGTATAACCACTGCTTCTTTCCATGTTTGTACACTAACACCCTCTTCTAGTGATAGGTTAAATAATTTACATAGTGGTCCTGATATACATGATGAGATTTCTTTTAATAAAGTGGGATGTATCCCATCCGGTCCTGCAGATGAATTAACTTTTAAATTCTGTAGTTCTTGCATGGTTTCATCTTCCATAATAGTTTCAACAGTTGTTAAGTTATAGTTTGTGTTTAAGTTGTTAATAAATTGCTCCTTTTTTGAGAATATCTTATGAAAGTATATATTAAATTCCTCTGCAATTTGTATTTCATTAGTAACAGTACCTGAACTAGTAACTAATGGACCTATGGTAGCTTTGGAGCCTCTCAAAGAACCAATCTAATTATATAATTTTTTTTATTATCTATAGTGTCTGTAGCTAATTTATTTTCCAAATTTTTCTTTGCATTTCTAATTTCTGATTTTACTTTATTGGCATACTTTTTATAATTTTTCCATTTATCTATTGATGGCTGAACTTTATATTTCCTGTAGCTTTTTTGGTTTTTGACAATTAATGTTTTGATTTTATTGTTCCACCCGGCAGGATTTCTGTATACTTTGTTGTATTTTTTCCTGTTGGGAACCCAGTTATCTATACAATATTTGAGTTTGATCAATAAGCTGTTCCATGCTTGATGTACATTGAGGCCCATCCAATCAGATTTCCAATCCCATATGTTAAAATATTGTTTAATTTTTGAATAATCCACTCTTGTATAATCCTTAGTTAGGGTGTTCCTTTTAGTGTCTATTACCCTGGACTGTATATGAAACAGAAACATGTTATGGTCACTATTTCCTAAGGGATCTAGTAATCTCAAATTATGTACTAAACTCCCCATATTAGTTAGTATGATGTCAATAATATTGTTATTTCTAGTACCTTCCTGTATAATTTGTTCAAGGTTAAGACCGATCGTTAAATCTAGGAAAATCTTTCTCCACATTTCCTTTCCAAGTATGTTTATTCCAATCAATGTTAGGGAAGTTAAAGTCACCCATTAGTATGTAATTTGTTTTTTTGGTCGAAGTTGTTTATCAGTTTTAGGAATTCCATATTTTGATCTTTATTCAAATTAGGAGGACGGTATGCTAGGCCAATGCATATTTTTAAGGCTGGTAAATCGATCTCTGCCCATATAATTTCACTTCTATAGTCTGTTAGTGTGTTATTTGGATAGCAGTGAAATGGGAATTCTTCAGAGATATACAATGCAATTCCACCACCTGTTTTATCCTTCCTGTTTTTTGTTATTTTGTTAAATCCTGGTATATCAATATTCCAACCTTCATCTTGAAACCATGTTTCAGTAACTCCACAGATAGAGATTTTTTCCTTATCTATTATATATCTTAGTTCGTCCATTTTATTAAACAGGCTTCTTGCATTTAATAATAATACTTTTATGTCACTTTCTTTTTTTAGTTGTAGGTAAGTGTGGTTATTAGAGGTAACTATAGTTTTTGTAGGTTCAAAGCTTTTAATTCCATGTAGTAATACAAGATTCCCATTTTGAGATCCCCCACCACAGCTAGTTTAAATATTTGTCCACAGAGCAGGTAAATTTGTGGCTAAGTAAGTCACTTCCTTTATTGTTTAGGTGTAGGCCATCTAGGGAGAACAACTCATCTTGAAGATAAAAATCTTCCCAGTGTGTTAGGCAATGGATTTCTTGCCTGAGAGTCCATGTTCTCAACCAATTGTATTTTTTGGTTAATTCTTGGTGTGGCTTTTGGAATGGGCAGAACTTCAGAAATAATAACCTCGCATCCTAGGTGGGTAAGTGTATTTATTAATGCCACCGTGTCTTGTTTTATTTCCACAAGGGAGTCCCTAAACATATTATTAGTTCCTACATGTGTAAGAATGAGGGAGTTGTGACCTAGTCCTTTGACCATCTCTTTACACATATTTGTTAAATCAGCAATTTTTGGCCCGCTGAAAGCTGATAGGGTCCTGTTTGTTTTGTTCGGATTACATATTTTCCTATAGAATTTTTTATCATAGAGTCCCCTATTACCAAAAGATTTCTGTTGTTTGACTGCGTAGAATTAACAAATTCCATATTTACAAGATTGTTACAAGTATTATTTTCTTCAGTGGCTTGTATAATAGGTCTGATATTGCTATTATTGTCTATTATGTTAAGGAGTTCTGTGGCCCCTTCTACTTCTATAATAGGTATTTGAATGTTTTCAGAATTAGTTTCTAAGCTTTCAAGTAGACATCATAGGTCCAGTATTAGCGCAAATTGTCTGGTGCTCCTTGGAGTCGGGTGAGTTTTCTAGCTCCCTGAAAGAGGCGTTGGTGAAACCTCTCTTGAAGAAAGCTTCCTTGGACCCAGATTGTTTTTCCAGCTACTGACCCATATCTAACCTACCCTTTATTGGGAAGGTTATTGAAAAGGTTGTGGTTGCTCAACTGGATGACCATTTAACCATCCATAATATCTATGAATCCTTCTAGTCTGATTTCCGTAAAAGACACAGTACCGAGACAGCACTGGTTCGGGTGCTAAATGATCTTCTGAGGGCGAGAGATCTAAGGAGACATTCTATCCTGGTTCTCCTTGATCTCTCTTCAGATTTTGACACTGTGGATCACATGGTGTTGCTTGCACACCTGGGGCAAATTTGTGGAATGTCTGGAACCGTTCTTAAATGGTTCGAGTCATTCCTCACTGGGAGATCACAAAGAGTTGTGTCGGGGATTTTTTCCTCTGGCCCAGTCTCTTTGTTGTGTGGAGTGCCACAGGGTTCCATGCTGTCACCCATGTTATTTGCAGTGTATATGCTGCCCCTCGGAAACATTATAAGATGGTATGGGCTGAGGTTTCACTACTATGCAGATGATACTCAGTTATACCTGTCTTTTGCACCCGACCAGGATGGAGCTCTCTCGGTATTTAATAACTGTCTGGGGGAGATCCAAGACTGGATGGATTCTAGTTGGCTAAAGTTGAACTCTGAGAAAACTGAGGTTTTGATTGTGGACCCGGGTGGTCAGATTGAGAGGTCATGTGCTGGCGTGCCATCTGGAATTTTTCTTGGCGGTGTGTCGCTTCCGGCCTCTGAACGGGTGCGTAACCTTGGGGTGATTCTTGATGATAGGCTGACTTTTTAATCTCAGGTGTCAGCCGTCATCAAGAATTCCTTTTACCATCTTAGGAATATTGCCCGGGTTAAGCACCTTGTTCCGCCTGACTCTCTGCCAACTTTGGTCCACGCTTTTGTGTCCTCACACCTCAATTACTGCAACGCCCTTTACTTTGGGCTTTCTGGGGTTGAAATCCGCCGCCTACAGCTCGTGCAGAATCGCGGCAGCCCGGGTTTTGACTGGGACAAGTAGGTCCTGCCATATTACCCCGGTGCTGCGCGAGCTGCACTGGCTCCCAATACGGTGGCGGATCACCTTTAAAGTCATTTTATTGACTTTCAAAGCCCTTCACGATCAGGGTCCAGCCTATCTGAAAGACCTTCTGGTGTCTTACTGCCCTAGCCGATCACTCCGCTCAGCCGACATGGGGTTGTTAGAGATTCCAAGAGTGAGTTTGAAATCTTCCGGCAGTAGAGCATTTTCTTACGCACTCTTTGGAATTCTCTACCTTGCCGGTTACGGGAATGCTCCTCTGTGGAGATTTTCAAGAAGGAATTGAAAACCTATCTTTGGAGAATGGCCTTTCTTGAAAGTTAAATGCACTTTTTAGTGTGTGAAATTTTACTGTAATTTATTATGCTTTTAGAATATATTTTATAATTTTTATGGCTTGTTGTTTGTATTGTGTGTTGATGCTTTTATTGATCTGTTCAGCGCCTTGATATTGTGAAAGGCGCTATATAAATAAAATTATTATTATTATTATAAGTATAGAGAATCTATTTGTAAGTGGTATATCGAATGTTGTTGCATGCCTTCCTTTTTTTGCAGGTTTGGTATATTGAATGTTGTACCATTCTTCATCCCCATCCTGTGTAATATCCTCCTCTCTATTTCTTTTATTGTTTTTCTTAGTGTTTAGTTCATGATCCTTATGTTTGTTTGTACACGAGTATTCAGGGGTTAAATTAGTGTTAACTAAGTTCTGTGTGATCGTCAACAATGGGGGGGGAAATGTTGTCTCTTTGTGCCCTATATCACGATTTGTACCTAGTCTATGCACCATATTTCTCTGACTAGATTCCAGTTGTAATAACCTATCTGTAAAGGAGTTTAGTTCACTTAATAAATCTTCATTATGAATACATTTTACACATTTGAAACATTCTGTAGGGTTTTGTTTTGTTAATAGATACATTAAACAATCTGTACATTGTAAAAGATTTTCATCTTCCTGAATTGTTATAACATTTGCCATTTTGTAGTCTGGTTGCCCTAAATATCAGCCTCTTTATTAAGGGAATTAGGGTTTGCTACCTGCTACTAGAATCTATTCACTTATAGATTCCACACCAATAAACAGTAGAAAACTGATTTGTAATTATGAATTTACCTTCCCTCCTATGTTGTTCTCCATTGTACTTTTTGTTTGAGTCCCTCCTCACCCTCCAAACACGTGAAACACTTGTAGACGTACGTGTCTTTGCGCGCGTCTTCGCCTGCGCTGATGCACGTTCACCCTGCTCACCACAGGGCTTGGTTTTATGCCCTATTTGGCCCAGGAAGTACTCCTAGAGGTCACAGAGTACAGGGTACCCCTTTAAGTGATTAAAATCACTTTTTTAAAACTGAAATAGCTACCAAAGGAGGTTCTAAACCTCAACATAGCTAAGTTTAATGATTCCCAGCTCTAGCAAGTGTTTTTTAACAAGTAAGCCAACTAGGGTCCTACTCCTCCTCCTATTGTGTACTGTTGCCAGGTAACAGGACTCAATATACTTGCGTTTAGCGAGGAACGTTGTAAACACACACAATCACAAATTCAACACTTTGCAAGGTATATAGCACAATTTTAAAAGAAACAGCAGCACGTTTGGCAGAATTGAATGTAAACTCACCACAGGGCTTGGTTTTGTGCCCTATCTGACTCCGGAAGTACTCCTAGAGGTCACAGAGTACAGGGCACCCCTTTAAGTGATTAAAATCACTTTTTTAAAACTGAAATAGATACCAAAGGAGGTTCTAAACCTCAATTGAGCTATGTTTAATGATTCCCAGCTTAGCAAGTGGCTTTTAATGAGTAAGCCAATAAGGGTCCTACTCCTCCTCCTGTTGTGTACTGTTGCCAGGTAACAGGGCTCAATACGCTTGTGTTTAGCAAGGAATATTGTAAACACACACAATCACAAATTCAACACTTTGCAAGGTATATAGCACAATTTTAAAAGAAACAGCAGCACGTTTGGCAGAATTGAATGTAAACTCACCACAGGGCTTGGTTTTATGCCCTATCTGACCCCAGTACTCCTAGAGGTCACAGAGTACAGGGCACCCCTTTAAGTGATTAAAATCACTTTTTTAAAACTGAAATAGCTACCAAAAGAGGTTCTAAACCTCAACTGAACCAAGTTTAATGATTCCCAGCTCTAGCAAGTGGTTTTTAACGAGTAAGCCAGTGCAGGTCCTACTCCTCCTCCTGTTGTGTACTGTTGCCAAGTAACAGGGCTCAATATCCTCGCATTTAGCGAGGAACATTGTAAACACACACAATCACAAATTCAACACTTTGCAAGTTATATAGCATAATTTTAAAAGAAACAGCAGCACGTTTGGCAGAATCTTCTCATGTCTAGTTGGTTCATTTACCAACTGATCGAGACCTAACTGTAGTATTAATTTTAAGTACTTAGTTTCTTGATGGTTAGTCCCTACTAAACTGTTCTGGTTTATCCCTGGATAATAAGTATAATGTTTTCTGAAAGATTGATATTTATTAAATAATCCATAAGTAAGGAATTAGTGTGAGTATTTAATGAAGGTAATGCACATGGGAAACAAAAAACCCAGGGGAAGAGTACACAATGGGGGGTGAGATACTGACAACAGTAAAAATGGAAAGGGACCTGGGGGTAATTATATCAGATGACCTAAAGGTGGGCAAGCAATGTGAGAAGGCAGTAAGGAAGGCTGGGGGGATACTGGGAAGCATAGGAAGAGGCATCAATAGTAGAAAACAGGAAGTTGTTATCCCTCTGTACAGACAGTTGGTGAGACCCCATCTGGAGTACTGTGTGCAGTTCTGGAGACCCCATCTCCACAAAGACATAGACAGAGTGGAGGCTGTCCAGAGGAGGGCAACCAAAATGGTGCAGGGTCTGCACCAGAAGACATACGAAGAAAGACTAAAGGAGCTTAATATGTATACCCTTGAGGAAAGAAGGGACAAAGGGGACATGATAGAAATGTTCAAGTACCTTAAGGGAATCAACAAAGTCCAAGAGGGTAGCATCTTTCAGAAAAAGAGATGTGCAAGAACAAGGGGGCACAATTTGAAGATAGAGGGGGGACGGCTCAGAGGTAATGTGAGGAAGTATTTTTTCACAGAGAGGGTTGTGGATGCATGGAACAGCCTCCCTGAGGAGGTCATGGAGTCAAGAACAGTGGGGGAATTCAAGAATTCACGGGACATACATAAGGCAGTCCTAGTGAGGGGGTAGGAGGAAGTAAGCTGTTGGTTAACTAGAATCTGCAGCTTATCTGTTAGGTAGGAAAATGAGCAGACTAGGTGGGCCAAGCGGTCCTTATCTGCCATCAAATTCTATGTTTCTATGTTTCTAAGGTGGTTGATAGCAAAGCCCTAAGGTTGTGGGAACATGTTCGGATTTCAATTGTATCCATACAGTCTCGATGCCATCAGGGTCTGGCAAATCGCTCTTCACCTCTAGACAATCTACACTGTTCTTTACGTATATGGCTACCCCTCCTCCTCTAGAAAATGTACACATTTTTTTAAATACTGTATATCCTTGTATATCTTGACCCCATTGGTCATCCATAAACCAAATTTCTGTGACCCCACAAACATCTATATCATTATTGATTAATACCAGTTGGAGCTCATTTATCTTTCTGAGTAAACTTCTAGCATTTAATAGTAAATATTTAAGCTTAGAGCAATGTACATTAGGATTCTGATTCTGAAGGACATTAGGCAAAGAAATTTGGGGTATAGTAAGATCTAGACTAAAGTGTCCAGATCTGGGCCCTCCCCCCTGTATTCATTTACATTTGCATCTATGTGCTCATTAACGTTTTTACCCGACACATTAGAGCTCTTCTTGTTTAGATGCATACCATCTTTAGAAAATAATTCCTTTTTTCCATGAAATAATTCCCAGTGCATTAAGCATTTAAGATCTTGTTTCAGACACCAGCCTCTAAGCCAATCATTCACCTGTTTAATTTTACCTTCGATATAATCATTTGCTCTTGGTACAGGTAGTATTTCAGACAATATTATGTTTGCTCCTGTCTCTGATAATACATTTGTAAATCCAACATATGCTTCCTTTATCTGTTGTAAACTCTGAGTTCTAATATTATTTGCCCCAACAGGTACAATTACCAGAGGGTCTGGACCACTGTTTTTCAAGTTTGGTCTGAACATTCTGGTTATGTCCTGTATCTTGGCTCCATGAAAACAGGATAATGTGTGGGTTGCTTTATTTATACCACAGACCTGCCTATCCAAATGAGATATCATTGAGTCTCCTAATACAAACATCTGGTTTGATCTGTCCTTTGCTCTTCCAACCTTGGTATTATGGTGTTCATCATGTAAGTCAGAGGCAATGGAGGTACTAAGTAAATCAACTTGTCCCTGATGTATGATATTATTAAAGGAAGGAGAAACCACATTAATTTCAGGTTGTAGTGTAGCATTACTAATGAATCATATTTACTGGAACTATGATAGCTGGGGGACTTCACCACTATTAAGGGATGAATTGAAGACTTTGTACAATGGATCTACCAACCAATCCTGATCTCTTTTAACAATCTACGGTGTAGTCCAACCGGACCTGCTGACTTACAGGCATCTATTTTACTGAGCTTATCTAAGATCTCTTGTCTAGTAAAGTACTCGTGAATATCCATATTATTCTTGGACTGGGATATTGTTTGATTGGAGTCATAAATTAACAAAACTATGAATTAATAACTTTGGCCATTTCTGCTGGGTTGTCTATTTCCCTCCCATTGAACCTGACTGGTCCAGTCGATCTATTTTCAGATTTGTTATTTATGTACGAAAACAGGGTAATGCCCCCGTCTTTTACATGCACTGCTCTAAATTCTGTTGCTCTCTTGTGGTTCTTTTTAGTAGTCTTTAGCTGCTGTCTATACCTGAAAATGTTAAATTCTGTACTATCCCTATGCATTGCCTTGTATGCCTCTTTCTTTTTAGCAATTTGGTAATGCAGTTTAGTTGAGTACCATATTGGTAATTTATCTTTTTTGTTGTACACAATTTTTTTCTGGGAAATATAAGTTTTCAAGTTCAAGAAGTTTGTCCTTTAGTCTATTCCATAGGTCTGTGAGGTTACCAGTGCCTTCCCTCCAGTCCCATCTATCTAATGAGTTTCTTATTTTTTGATAATTTGCCTTACTGTAATTTCTAACCACTGTCTTCCCTTGCTGTTTATTAGTCCCAGTTTTAAAGGTGTACATCACTACATTATGATCACTCCCTAGTAATGGCTCCAGGATGTCTACATTGCTAACTTTATCATTCAGATTTATTAGAATTAAATCAAGTATGTTGTTCTGCCTGGTTGGCTTATCAACAATTTGGTACAAACCATTTTCTAAGCAGATATCTAACAGCATTTGTTTCTGCCGGTTAGATGCTGTATCCATCTGCCAGTCTATTCCTAGGGCGTTGAAATCACCCATTATTATAACATCTTTGTCAGAACTTATGCCATTAATACTATCTACAAGCATTGTATGATCCTGGTTATTTATATCTGGTGGTCTATATATTACTCCCACTAGTAGTTTCCTACATCCTTCAACAATTATTTCCAACCACAAACAATCAGCTGTTTTTAGGTTTGTTACTTCCTCGTATACTTGTTTGCACACTATGTGCTCCCTTATAAATATAGCTACACCACCTCCCTTTCTCCCTTCCCTTTCTATAAGTTTTATAACCTGGTATATTATGCCCCGTAAAAGACTTCTTGTTCCACCAGGTCTCTTTAACTAACACGACATCTACATCTTTATCAATCAGCAATAGCTCCAGATCATCTTTTTTAATAGTATTCAGACTTCTGGCATTGGTTTGCATGATAGATAGGTGTCTCTTCAACTTCTGTTTGGTCTTTGATGTTTTAATCCTCTCATGGGGCTTTCCCCATCACCCCCTGTAAGTTAGTTATTTTGTAGTTGTTTCTCATTATTTATTGTGTCATAAAATAAGTTGCCTAACCTCCCTTTTTGTTTAAATGTAGCCCATCATAACTATACATATCCCAATGATCAATAAAATCCTCATATGTTTAGAGACATTTTACGTCATTTTCCAAACACTATTTCCTAAGCCAGTTGTTATATGACCTTATTCTAGATACTGTAGCAGCCCCTGCTCATGGGACTGGGAGGACTTCTGAGAAGATTATATTTGCATGATATGTTTTGGCAGTATGGTAAATGTCCAGCATTTCAGTAACTGCTTCTTTTGTTGTACCATTAAATTGTTTGTTCCCAGGTGAAATAGCAATGTTTTAGGTTGTATTTCATCCTTAAGTACAGTTGGGATCATATGCTTGATATCCCTAATTCTGGCACCTCTATAACAACAACTGGTGACATTCTCTTTCTTACCCCTGGTTGAATAACTGTTAGTATAGTTAATCATGGAGTCACCTAGGATATAGATTTGTTCTTTCTCTCCCCCTAATATGTTAATTGTTCCTTGTTCCATTTCATTTCCTATATTTGTAGTTTCTACATTACTGTTTTCCTTGTTTCCCTCTTTCACATAGTTACTTTCTGCACGTTGTTTTCTAGGGCAGTCTACATCCCATAGAAACATAGAAACATAGAATTTGACAGCAGATAAGGACTGCATGGTCCACCTAGTCTGCCCATTTCCCTACCTAACGGATAAGCTGCAGATCCTAGTTAACCAACAGCCTACTTCCTCCTACCCCCCCACTAGAATTGCCTTATGTCTGTCCCATGCGTTCTTGAATTCCCCCACTGTTTTTGACTCTACAACCTCCTCAGGAAGGCTGTTCCCTGCATCTACAACCCTCTCTGTGAAGAAATACTTCCTCACATTACCTCTGAGCCATCCCCTCTATCTTCAAATTGTGCCCCCTTGTTCTTGCACATCTCTTTTTCTGAAAGATGCTACCCTCTTGGACTTTGTTGATTCCCTTGAGGTATTTGAAAGTTTCTATCATGTTCCCCTCTCCCTCCTTTCCTCGAGGCTATACATCTTAAGCTCCTTTAGTCTTTCTTCATATGTCTTCTGGTGCAGACCCTGCACCATTTTGGTTGCCCTCCTCTGGACAGCCTCCACCCTGTCTATGTCTTTGCAGATATGGGGTCTCCAGAACTGTACACAGTACTCCAGATGTGGTCTTACCAACTGTCTGTACAGAGGGCCAACAACTTCCTGTTTTCTACTGGTGATGCCTCTCCCTATGCATCCCAGTATCCCCCCAGCCCTCCTTACTGCCTTCTCACATTGCTGGCCCACCTTTAGGTCATCTGATATGACTACCCCCAGGTCCCTTTCCATTTTTGTTGTTGTCAGTTTCTCATCTCCCATTGTGTACTCTTCCCCTAGGTTTTTGTTTCCCATGTGCATTACTTTGCACTTCCTATGCATTGAATCTAAGCTGCCATACATTTGAACATTCCTCCAACCTTGGGTGCCAGTGTGGCTCAGTTGGTAGCTCATCCACCTCTGGACCTAAGGTCGTGGGTTCTCATCCCACACCAGGATTGGATCTGCACCTAAAAATCGCTGGCATCCGAGTGCAGTATTGGGGGGTGCTGTACTGCTGAGGTGTGCCATCCTTCATATGAGATGTTAAACTGAGGTCCCTTCTGCCCATCCTGGTGTTGTCCTGGTTGGTGTCCAGGTGGAAGTAAAAGAACCCAGGGCACTCTTCGCAAAGAGCAGGGAACATTCCCGGTGTCCTGGCCAACATTCCCCTTCCCATAAACTGGTTCATGCAATTATCCAGGCTGTGTGTAGGTGATGATGTATGATATGGCTGCCACCACACATTCAGTCACTTCACTACCAGCCTAGCATTGCTTGTAAAGTGCTTTGGGATACTGTGTATGAAAAGCGCTATATAAATGCTGATTCTTCTTCTTCTTCTTCTTCTTTTCATCCTTTCCACCCCACCTTGCATATCAACCCTGTTGCAGATCTTTGTGTCATCTGCAAAGAAGCATACTTTCCCTTCTAGTCCCTCTGTAATGTCACTTATAAAGACATTAAAAAGGACTGGCCCCAGTACTGAACCCTGTAGTACCCTACTAGTAACCCTCCTTTCTTCACTGTGGACTCCATTTACTATTACCCAATGTGTCCTGTTGTCCAGCCAGTGTTTTACCCAGGCTGCCACCCTGGGACCCACTCCCAGGCTGGCTAATTTGCTTATTAATCTTTTGTGCAGGACTGTGTCAAATGCCTTGCTAAAGTCTAAGTAGGCCATGTCCACAGCCCCTCCCTGGTCTACCACTTTGGTCACACAGTCAAAGAAATCAATTAGATTTGTCTGACATGACCTTCCTGCTGTGAATCCATGCTGCCTTTGGTCCTGTGCCCCACTGGCCTCTATGTACACAACAATTCTTTCCTTCAGCAGTGATTTCATCATTTTCCCTACCACTGAGGTCAAACTGACAGGTCTGTAGTTTCCTGCCTCTATCTTGCTCCCACTTTTGTGAAGAGGAATCACATCCACCCTTCTCCAGTCCTCAGGTACCACACCAGCCTCCCATGATTTATTAAAAAGGGTAGTCAGTGGTGTTACTAGTTCTTCCCTTAGTTCTTTTAGAATTCTGGGTGAATCCATCAGATCCATTGCTTTATCCACGTTCAGTTTTAGAGTTGTTTCAGAACCCTTTCTTCTGTGAAAGGACTAATATCAACACCCCTATCCAGAGTGCTTCTATTGACTGGATTAGGTATCTCCCTGCTTTTCCAGTGTGAATACTGAGCAAGTAGTGTTCAGTATCCCTGCTTTTTCGCTGTCGCTCTCTGCCCAACCACCTTCCTCTTTATTCAGCCTCAGTATCCCTGCCTTAGTCTTTCTTTGCTCCCTAATGTACCTATAGAAGGTTTTATCCCCCTTCTTAACCAAGTTGGCTATCTTTTCCTTGGTTTGTGCCTTTGCTATTCTGACTGCCTTCCCCGCTTCCTTCTGCTTTAACTGGTACAGTTCTCTGTCCTGCTCCTTTTGTGTTTCCTCATACTTCCTGAATGCTATCTCTTTCTCCCTTACCTTCCCCGCTTCTTCTTTTGAGAACCATAGAGGTTTCTTCTTTTCTTTTGATTCATTTATTTGCTTCACACAAAGGCTTGTTGCCTCTGTGATGGTGGTTTTAATGTTTCCCCATTGTTGCTTCACCCCACCTTCTTGCCTGTTTGCTAGTGCTTTTCTGAGGCACTCTCCCATTTTGACAAAATCAGCCCTCCTGAAGTCCAGTACCTTCACTTTTGTGTGGCTTGACTCTACAGCTAAGTTTATCATGAACCACACTATTTGGTGGTCGCTTGTTCCCAGATGGCTACCCACTTCAAGATCAGAGATCCTCTCTCCATCCCCATTTGAGAGTACCAGGTCTAAGATTGCTCCTTCCTAGTGGGTTCCAAAACTAGCTGTCTGAGGCATGCCCCATGTAGGGCATCGAGAATGGCCCTGCTCTTGGATGTGGCTGTAGCAAGGTGTTCCAGTTAACATCTGGCATATTCAGGTCCCTATCCAGCATAACCTCCCCTTTCTCTGCCATCCTAAGGATGCCTTCTATAATTTCCTTGTCTGTTTCCTCCACCTGAGACGGGGTCTGTATACAACCCCTGTGTGGATTGTGGAGCCATTTCCAGTCTCCAGGGTGACCCACAGTGCCTTCTCTCCTCCCTGTTTACCCTTTAGTTCTGTTGCTTTGGTTCCTTCCCTTACATAGAGAGCTCCTCCTCCTCCTCCTCTTCTTCCCTCCCTGTCCCTCCTATAGATTGTGTACCCTGGTATGTTGACATCCCAATCGTGGTTCTCTGTGTACCATGTTACTGTGACTGCCATGATATCCAGGCATCCCTCTTCCATCAAGGCCACCATTTCGGGGAGCTTTTTACCTAGACTATGGGCATTGGTACTCATTACCCTCCATTTTTTTATGGCTTTATTTCTTTTTGCCCCATCCCTGTCCTTACTGCCTTTGTCTTTTTCTCCATTTACCCCTGCCCTTCTCCCTATCAACTGCTCTATCTTGGTGTTTACCTCACTAACTACCCTGATTTTTTGGGGGCTAGGATTTCCCTTCTCCTTTTCAGTATCTTCCCCCTTGGCTAGTTTAAATGCTTGCCAATGAAGCATTTAAATCTATCACCTAGGATCCTGGTTCCCCTCCTGGATAGATGCAGGCCATCATGCCTGTATAGGCCTGCATCCCTCCAGGAGGAGCCCTAGTACCCAGTGAAGCCAAATCCCTGAGCTCTGCACCAGTTTTTCAACCAGTCATTGAATCCCATGATGCAGAGTACCCGAGCCTTATCCATGCCATAGACAGGTAGCAATTCTGAGAAAGTTACCGTGTGTGCTACTTGTCTAAGGCCCCTCCCCAACTCCACAAACTCCTGTTGCTGCTCTGATCCCATTCTCAGCTAGGTCATTTGTCCCTAGGTGGATAATGACATCCAGCTCCCTCCCTTGCAGCTGCTCCCACATTCCTGAGGATTCACTTCCTGTCCTCAAGCAATGGTGCGGGCAGGTACTTTTACCTCCTTCCCTCACTCTACAGTTCTACACCTAACAATTGGGTCCCCCACCAGGAGTTGCTTCCTTCCCCTGTGGGGTCCTGTGCCACCCTCCTGTGGGTCTCCATTGTGGAGGTTCCCAGCATCCTTCTTGGTCTCCACTGCAGGTGCCTCCATAGAGGAACCATGCTTCACCAGAGTGGCAGATGAATTGTGGAGAGGCACAACTGGAGGGATGCACCTCTGTTCCACCACCCTCACCCCCCCTGAGCCCACCGTGGTCCAACCACTCCTCTTTCTTGGCAACCTCTGAGATAGTGGTGGTCTGGGTGGTCCCTGGGTGGGGGAGCAGGTTTCCCGAATCCTTGCCAAGTCAGCATGGAGATGAACAACCTCCTTCCTCTGAACAGAGAGGTGCCTGCAAATAGGGCATCAACGCAGTCTCCAGAATGTCTCCCAGAAGACTTCTGCTCCACAGCCAGTGCATTGCACCACTCGCCACATGTCTGTGTCCCTTCCTGTTACAGGTACTTATCTTTTGTTGTTTTTTGTTCTTGTTTTATTGTGTGCAAGCTTGTGAGTGTCTCTACTCCCTATTCAGTGTGCTGTGCCTTTAAGGATATGAACAGGTGTGTGTTGTTAGCAGTTTTGGGGAATGATGTAAGAACTCCTGCTATAAAGGAAGTTATGTGCTTGGGGCAGGTGGGGTGAGGGGAAGGGTGGGAGGGAGTAAACCTATGCCATCCAGAAACAACCAACTACAACTCTGACCCTCCACCCCAGGGAGTGCCTTCCTTCCTTTTAGATACCTATTTCACAGAGGTTAAGTACCAGGTCTTGTCACAAATGACTGCAAATATCTCCCAGCTACAGTTCCTCCCTGGCAGATTAAAGTTAAAACTAAGCAAAGTCAACCACACAAACAAAATCAATACTAGTTGCTTACACAGGTCCAAAAAGTTATAATTCAGTTCAGTGTAGTCTAGAAAATAACCTCCTTAATTGAAGAAAGCTGTGGCTGCTTTCTCCCTGTCTGTGTCTCAGCAGACAGAGACCATAAACAACTCCTGTTATAAATCCACAGTTCAATTAGGCCCCTTTCAGCTCCTCCCCTTAACAAACACCTGTTTCACAGAGGTTAAGTACCAGGGCTAGTCACAAATGACTGCAAATATCTCCCAGCTACAGTTCCTCCCTGGCAAATTAAAGTTAAAACTAAGCAAAGTCATCCACAAAAACAAAATCAATACTAGTTACTTACACAGGTCCAAAAAGTAATAATTCAGTTCAGTGTAGTCTAGAAAATAACCTCCTTAATTCAAGGAAGCTATGGCTGCTTTCTCCCTCTCTGCATCCCCCATTCCATTGTCTAAGGCACTGTAATTTCTAACCACTGTCTTCCCTTGCTATTTATTAGTCCCAGTTTTTAAGGTGCACATCACTACATTATAAGGCTAGTGTGGCTCAGCAGGCAGCACACTCACCTCTAAAACCAGGAGATCAGAAGGCTGTAGGTTCTATTCCCCACACCAGGCACTTGGGTTAATATCACAATACTGACACTATTGTGCAGCATGAGGGGGGTGCTGCACTCCTGAGGCACCATCTTTCAGATGAGACATTAAACCAATGTCCCATCTGCCTGTTCTGGTGGTTATTCAGGTGGACGTTAAAGATCCCATGGCACTACTCAAAAAGAGTGGGGGATTTTTTTTATTAGAACTTCAAAATCAAATAAATACAAAACAGTGTTAGCTCACACAAAATTAATATACAAACCATAAGAAAAAAACAAATAAGTATTACAGTCATACATTTTCTAATTTACTTTCTGATAAATATGCAGACCCCAAATCATATCCTAATACTCAAAAGACCCCCCAACACACACACACACACACTAAAAGAGTAGGGGAAAAAATTTTTTATCAGAACTTGAAAGAAAAAGATACACATAAAATAATAGTGTTACTGCACACAAAATTTATAATGAAAAAGAAACGTAAACAAAAATAAGTGTTTCATCATATACTGTATCCAAAACAGAGTTCCATATTTCTGGGCTCAAAACTGGTCAAACTAATATTGAAAACAGACCCCCACACTAAAAGAATAGGTGAAAGTGTTTGTACATAACTTAAAAAACAGACACACACAGTAGTATTACTTCATACTAAAGCATAAGAATGGATAAAACAAAAAAAAAAAATCAATGACAGACATTGAACTTAAAACAGAAACTAAATTACTGTAAGCATACCCCCACCCCACCCATTGTTCATCACTCAAAATGAAACTATACAAAATGCATTTATGCATACAAAGGAACAAAAGGAAAAAAAATGGAAATAGCAGTTCAGCTTATAGTGGAATTAGACACACATGAGTCCGGGTCCAACATCAAGGTAATACAAGAAACGGATCATAGAATCAGAAAAACATATAAAGAGCAAAAACGCTTCCCTAAAACAGAAGACTTCTGGAAAAACTGCACCCACGGATATCATGAGCAGAAAACTATGGGGAAACAACCACAAAGGTGGGATAAAAATCAGTCAACCAGTATCCAGCCAGGTCATATGTAGCCACCAAAGTTTATAGAGGTTAGGCAAAATGGACCTTTGTTTCCCAGCCTGCCATGTATCAATAACTCATTGTAGGTGATGTACTATTTGTGTTCTAGTTATAAGCTACTGTCTAATACTGTAGTTAGACAGCAACGGGCGTGCCAGATTTGAAATTTAATAAAGCCCATAAGGAGTATCATGGTACAATTGTCATATTTAACCCAGGATCCAGGGAAAAGCCCACTAATCCAGACTTCAGCCAGCAGATTTCAAAATGGATTGTGAGGCCATATTTGATGGAAAGAATCCCAAACTGAAATAACAAAAGGACAGTCACAGAACAGAGGCTGCATAGTCTCAATCAGTTCATCACAAACCCCTAGGGAGAAACCTTTCCATAACATCTTTATGCTTCATGTTCCCCTTCACTCCCAACTTTTGATTAGTGCATAACCATAAAAAAATCCCACATATAAGAAGGGACTCGTGGACTGGTCAGAAATTGGGTAAGGGATAGCTGTACAGGGTCAGGCAACCCGGCAAACCAGGGGTATTCAATATAAAAAGACTCCATAACCCATGCATACATTTCCTTTCATGATCTACTAGTCAAGTGACCCTGAATGGCCTTCCAAAGTTTCAGCTTACTCACCACATCCTGCAAATAAGGAGGCAACTGAGAGATTTGAATCTGTTTCTTGAGGGCACCAGAGGGTTCCCAAGATGTCAATATTGGCTCTAAGTCATCTACAATCCATGAAGACCAAGGGCAGCTCACATGAAGAAGAACTGGGACAAAATTATAATAAAAAAATGTAATGAACAAAAACCCCACCGGGTTAATCATACCCAGACCCTCTTGAGCCTTAGGAAGATTTGTTATCCCCCGTTTCACTGGGTTGAGTCTACTGCCCCAAAGGCATTGAAAAAAACACTGCATAGGGTTGTTTCTAAGGACCATGGGGGGGATTGCTGCTAAAATTATTAAATTGGACAAAAGATGCATTTTGATCAAATATATTCATTTGGATTTCAACATACGCCATTTGTTCCATTTGAGCATCTGTGTCCGTGCCTCTAATAATTTTTGCTACCAATTATAAAGGTGCAGATGTGGACCACCCAAAAATATGCCCCAAATCTTGTTATAACTGACTTCCACTGGGATCCCCCAAACAGTCACTACATCAGTTGCCTCATAACCTATGGGAAGGATGCAACTTTTCTGATTATTAATTTCCGACCTTGAAATGGCCGGAAAAACTTGTAATTCTCTACGGGCTGCTTTAGCTGAAGCACAATCAGCCAAAATCAGCCACAAGTCATCTGCATATGCAATTGTGATTATAGGGTTATCACTGCTACCCACGGAAAGACCAATGATATCATCCACATGGTTCAATCAATGGAGCAGAGGGTCCAAAGTCAATACATACAATAGCGGGCTAAATGGGCAGCCCTGGCATACCCCTCATCCCACCCTCACGTGTGCCCCTGTCCAACCGTTAACAATGGGGATAATACTGATACCCCTATATCAGGTTTGTATCCAAGATATCAAAGTTGTGGGGAAATTATATGAATGGAGGGTTTCCCAAAGAAAATTATATTCAACCCGATCGAAAGCCTTCAACTGGTCTAGACTAACCAAATGTCCCAGAATTTCCATGTTTTGAACTTTATTCAGAATTTCCCTAAGCAATATCAGTGCATCCTGCAACTTTCATGATGATATGCCACTGAACTGTGAAGGGTAAGCTATGGGGTCCAAAACCTGTACAATATGGGTTCCTAGAACCTTCATTAAGATTTTACTGTCAATATTAATAAGGGTTACGGGTCTCCAATTTTTCAAGTCCCCCCGATCTCCAAACTTAAACAGGAGAACTAAAAGCCCTTCCAGCATAGTACTAGGCAACTCGCCTTGTAACAATGCTTCATTAAAACAGACTGCCATCTCCTCCCTTAAGACCTCCCACAGAGGTTTATAAAGTTCGTGTTTGAGACCATCTGAACCGGGGGTCACATTAGGGGAAAGGGACCAAATGATGTTTTTAAGTTCTAATGCAGTAATGGGTCTAATGAGTGTGTCCTGATCATCCTCAGAGATCTGAGGAAGATCACAGGTATGAAGCCACTGAGTCATGACCCCTTCAGATAAAGTTTGGCTAGTAAAAGCTGTACTGAAAAAACTATGCATTTCAGCCAACAAAGCTGTAGTACCCATTATGGTGTTTCAAGCCACAGTTTTCAAATAGGTCATACTTCTCTGAGTTCTATAAGCAGAGCATGAATAAAAGGGTAGAGTGTCCTTATATTTTCCAGACACCTCATACCTTTGTCGTTTTTCAAGCTGCTGCATTGCTTCTAACTGTACAGCCGCTAATTCAGCTTTTAATAAAGTAATATGTGTACTATGATCCTCACCGTGTCTGTCTTGCATATCAGATATTTTAATTGATTCCATAAGAATTTCTGCCCATCCTGTTTAACTTTCCATTAAGTCTACCCATATGCTGAAAGTATGTCCTAATCTCCTTCTTCGTGTCTGCCCACCAACTATTCTTATCCTCGTATAGAAAACAAAACAGATATTCTGGCCATTAAAAGGGATTGAAAACCTTCCAGTATCGGGGCAATCTCCAGCAATTACAAATTCAACTTCCATATTCCAGGACTCCGTCGCTGTTCGGGGTGACTCCCCACCACAAGTTCCAAAAGTCTATGATCTGATGTTGCTAGGTCAGTCACCCATGCAGATTGCAACCATAGAGTATTTAACACAAAAAAATAATCAATCTGGGACATTCTAGGCAGACAGAAATATGTGTGTGTGGGGCTTTCTCAAATAACACCAAAAAGGCATCAATGAGACCCACATCTGAAATAACCTTACTAAGGCAATGGGCATCACAGTAAATTTTCTTGGAAGTCGAATTATAGGTCAAATCAGGGAGGGCACAATTAAAATCCCCTCCTAAAATTATATGTTTATTGGAAAATAAAAATGTTTTTTGCGCTCAAAACAGTACAACCCGATCATGCTTAGATTGGGGGGCATACACATTAATCAGACGGAGAATCATTCCTTCCCACTTAATATCGAGCAATAAAGCACGTCCCTCAAGTAATTCTAACTGCTGGAGCACATGAACCTGAGAAAAAAAACATATTCCCACCCCTGAGCAAACAGCCATTCCTTGGGACCAGTAAGTATCCCCCCAGCTCCAGCAGTCTGAGGCCTTCTGCAGATCTAAAGGGGAATGTAAATGAACATCTTGCAAAAAAAGACAATCCAAATCAGAACAGGTGAAATGAGCATAAGTACCCATACGTTTTCCCTCAGACTGCATACTGTTTGCATTCAGAGAAGCAAGTAGAAAATTATAAAGAAAAACAGACATTTAGGAAAAAACTAAAGTGTCATTTCACTTTACTGGATGCTCTAGTCACTCGGCCACTTTTTAAAATGACCGGTCTGTTGTCATCAACCAGTTCAGAGTCTGACTGAGGGCCCTTCTGCGAGGACTGAGCTGAGATATCATCTGAATCCCCATCTTTCTTACAGGGAATATCCTGCACAACAGTATAGAAGTTAAGGCCCTCCAAAGGCGCAGTCATGTTTTTTTTTAATTGTCTAGGTTTGGTGCTCTTTCCTTGTTTAGGCTGCACCACCATAAACACTGTCTCCTGAGGCACCAGTATCGGGGGGGTCCTAAATCCATGGACTGCATCTCTGGAACTTGTGGAGGTAATGCAGGTGGTAGGATAGGTTGCTCCGGGGCCACAGAGCTAGGAGGGTTCATGGCAGGGAGCGGCCCAGGACTATCACACATCCTCCTGGGATTAGGAGTAATGGTCTGCGCAGTGGCCACTTTAATGTAGTAGTCTTGGACCCCAAAATCAGAGTCTTCTGTATTTTTAACCACCCAGGGGTAATCCATAAAAATATGACCCAAATCATCACAAAGGTTACATTTGAGGTGATAGAAACAGTGGGCGCTGGGGGTAGCCCATTTCCCCACAATGTGTGTACTTCAGCACCTCAGAATGAGTGCTAATATATTTGGTGCAGCCACATTTGAAGCAAATCCTGGGCTGGCCTGAGTAAAATGAAAACCCTCTGTCCCAGCCAATGAAAAAACAGTTTGGGAGATGAATGATATCTGTCTCAGTCTGCTGTAGTTTTATCTTTATTTTCCAACCCCCATTCTAGAAACTCTCCTCATCGAGGATCGGGGTTGGATTTCCCTGAACTGAACAATCTTTTTTCAAGCCAGTACACTGTGTCTGTGATATTAACTCCCTCATTATGAAATAGAATCGTAATGACACAGAAGGGTTGTTTGGTCAGGGGAATAACCAATAAATTTACCCATAAGGGGTTAGTTTTGAGATTAGCATACCTGCACCAAAACCAATCTAGTAAGGCAAACATTCGAAAACCAATGTCTTAGGTAGTTTCACCTTGAGCATGAATGAGCGCATAAACCTCTGAAGGGGAGAAACCCAGAGATTGTTTCAGGAGAACCTTTCCCACGAAAAAACAATCGGGGAGAGTGTCCCGAGGGCCTACGTATAGTAGCCAAATGGCATTACGACGTTAATCCAGTTCCACTGGTTTGTGAAAATTACTTGCATTAGTGGGTTTGTCCATGCCAGTCTGATCAGCATGGAGGTCAGGACCCCCTGCATGTAGAAGCCCCTGATCAGCAGAATTAATGTCCCCATCATCAAGTACAATAGAAATGTCCCATACCTAAGGAGGGGTCCTGTTACCTGTCTGGCTGACTGGGCCCTCCTGGGATCCATCCTCAAGTGGAAATACTGCAGCTCCATGAGACTGGGCAGCAGGCAGACCTCCAGGCAAAGGAATCGCCGGGTCTGGTTACCAGTCTCCATTCTGAGTAGTAATCCAGCCCGCCGTACTCAGGGCTTTTTCCGGTGACCAGGAGTTGTCAGCATGCTCACTCCATGGCCACTGTGAGGTACTAGGAAGGACTGTCAGAGGTGTAGCAGGCCTATCATCCACAGCCAAAAGTTTGGTGGGTCCAGAAGATCGTCACTGATGGAAGATGACATTGAGCATTTCCGTTTTCTCTCATCCTCCTGCACGGAATCCTCCAAGGACAGCAAGGTACCAATTCTCTCTAATTCTGCCTGTTGGCACAATTTCTTTTCTGTTAAACTGAGTCTGTCCTCCGTATCTGGAACAGGACCACCATCTCGGGCAATGTGCTGGCCACCCAATGGGTGCCTCCCAGCCACCTCCACAGCGGGTCACAGGTCTGAGTGATCCATAGCAATGGTAGTCTGCAGAGCCAAATACACCATCCGTTCATCTCCAAGTCCAGCCAGAGAATGAAAACACTCCACAGCAACAAGGGTCCCCCTACTGGAAGAGTAGGGGAATTTCCCCGGTGTCCTGGCCAAATTACCTTCATTCACTAGTAATACCACCAACAGCTTAATCTGGTTCAGTTTCAGATAGTTACCATCTGTATCCCCACCCCTGGGTCGCTCCTAAAAAAGGGACTTCTAGTCTCAGTGGGCTTACCCGGTCAACAAAATTTAGTAAATAAATAATAAATAAATTGTACTAACTATATTTAGCAAATCATCTGCTTTTGAATTTATATCATCCATTGAATTTAAAAGCAGTTCATATCTGTTGATGTGTTGGGGGATAGCTCCAAGGGCTCTATGCCTAAACTTCTTCATTCTTGTGGTGTCTCCCTGTTTCGATGTGCACCACCCGTTATCACTTCCTTCATCCCCATCATTTCTCCTTCTCTTTACACTTATGATGTCACTAACCTTGGATTTGTTCACAGTTTGCTTATAGTGTTCAAGTTTCCCTTTTAACATTTCAATGTCTTTGTCTTTAGTAATTATAAGTGCGTGCAAATCTTTAATTTCTAAACAATTTTCACATGTGAACACCTCAAAACTACTGCCTGGATCTATCTGAATAACCCACAAGATTGGCACCTGACTCCTATCTCCCCAGTCACTAGATGTACTAGCTGTGCTTTCATGTTTCTGGTTCTCTACTGTTTCCAGATGCTGGTGAAGCAGAAATATTTCTTTAATGAGGTGTGCCACTGCATCTGCCAATTTAAAAAGTGATGCCTCTGACCTTTGCAAGGTTTGGCCTCTATAGTGGCCATTCAGGTTTCAAGGGAACCTACCCTAGGGTGCAGTGCATGACGTTTTTTTATCTAGGTCCTGCACCATTTTGACCAGTTGACCTAGAGTAGCATTAATGATGAGCAGAGTGACATCTTCAGCTGGAACTGCAGTTGGGTCCCAGGCTCTGTCATGCTGCGCAGGCTGGTCTTTCTTTTGTCCTTTAGGCTTCGAAAAGGCTTTTGACACAGCTGTTACATCTCTGGGCTTCCCCACTCTGCAGTACACATAAACTTCAGCTGATATCAAATAATTAAAATGAAGTTTTCTTGTAAAAAATTTTACATGTTCATATAGCAAGCAGTATCATCCTGGAGCTGAAGCAAGGAGCTGCTTCTCCATCAATTGCTCAGCAGCAAACCCCTTCCATTTCCTCCTGTTCTTTTAGTGCTAGAAACAAATATTTTATACTGGAGGACCTCAGAAAGTTGCATCTTGCATTCAGCATGCTGCTTGACCCATTGTTATCTGACACTGGGAAACTGTGACTGTGTCCCACTAGCTCTCAGTATCTCTGCCTGTCTCTCTGTCCAGCTCTCTCTCACTGTATTTCTCCCTCTTCCCACCTGTGATTTGGCACACTGTCAAAGAAACATTAGAATGTACAGGTAAACATGTGGCAGAAGCTGAAGTATTACCTTCTCCCTGTCGCATTCTCTGTCATAGTGGGCAGTTAAAAACAAGCAGGATCATCAGCATTTGAGACACACCATGGCAGGAACTTGATGGCTTAATGTTTCTTTATATCAGATTCAATTCTCATTTTTCCAACCAGATTTACAAAAAAATCCTTTATGATCATATTTAATTTCAGACAATCCATTCAGACTCAGCCACTCTTCTGTCAGCCAGCACACCTACTTGGGTTCAGAGAGATCAGTTAACTTGAACAGGAGGCTAATATTTGTTTTAGAAAAACACTGAGAAAAGGAATTAAGTTACGAGCAAAGCAGTAAAGTATGAAATATTTAATTAACTAGAATAATGTTTAATGTTCGCTTATGCACCGCTTGTATGCTTTAGTACATAACTTTAGAGTGCAGCATTATGTCTTTTTATATAATTTCAAAATCTTCCTTCAGAAAAAGAGAATTGCACTAATATGCTCAAGTGACCATTTGACCTCCCACAATAATGGACTCAGAACTGGATGTATAGTGTGTTTATATATTTTTCAGGTTACACTTCACTAAGGCCCTGGACACACTGGGGAACTTAAAATAGTTTAAGTGCCTTAAAATGGTTTAAAATCCCCCTAGCACTATTTGCAGACAAACTACAAGCCCCTTAAAACATTTTAACAAAAGTGTTTTTAAACCCTGCTAGATACCTAGTCTTAAAACCATTTTTAAAAATGTTTTGGAGCTAGCATGGTTTTACTCAAAGGTCTGTCCAGGAGTAAAAACGTTTTAAGCTGTAATGGCTTAACTAAAACAGTTCTAGCTGCAGTGTGTCCAGTCAAGCACAGTTCTGTGTGTTGGACTTATCACAAAATAGTTACAAGGAGAACAGGTTTAACACTAACAGTGTGGCCACACTAAACCGTTATCAAAAATGGTTACTGAGTAGTGTGGCTGCACTGAAATGGTTTAGCTAAACTGGTTTTAAAAACTGTTTTCAAAAACAGTTCTGTAGTGTGTCCAGGACCTAAGTTTCACAAAGTTTTGTAGGAGCAGAAAAGGCATAGCCCTTAATAGCTCCTTTAGGACCATGTGCGGTAATTCATGTTTCCGTGTGTAGAAATATATCTATCTAGGTTAGTCTTAAAAAATGTTTTCATAATACACGAGACTACTTCAAGAGGAAATCTGTTCCAAAGAGTGCTAGTTTGCAGTGTATAAAAATATTGTAATATATGGATAAGCCTCAATAATACTATACTAAGCTATACAAACATTTCCCAGTAATACATCACTACTCTCAACAATATTATCCTGAAAAGTGATAATACTGTCATTTTTGCTGATAATACTATAGTTCAAATGTCATCTCCAACTGTAGAATTATCAGTGGATCCATATATTACAAAAAAATAACAGAAAGATAAGTGTTTTACAAGGCAGTAATACCATCTTGAGGTTTTGGGGACTTTAGGACTTCTCAAGCTTCACTCTCGAGGTTCCATGTCCCCCAAACCTCTTAATGGTATTACTGTCTTGTACTACACACTTATCTATTATTCTATTTTTCTATTATTGGTTTTAAACCTTTCTAGTTTAATCTGTAATGGGTAACCCCTGGTATTAAGCTGGTCATTTTTATATTCAATATATAGATTCACCATCAGTAGTGGATTGTTTAAAATATCGAACTAGAGCAAGATATATCCTCTGTCTTCTGATTGCCAGGCTATGAAGTCTTAATTTGTCCAGCTTTTCTTTGTAAGAATAATATTTTAATGCAGCTATTGATTTTGTATATCTTCTCTGTACCTTTTCCAGTTTATTTAGTTCTGTTTTTAGGTATGGCGGCCATATTTGACTACCATAGTTTAGAATAGGCCTGACATATGAGCAATACAATGGCAATAGTACCTCTGCATCTCTACTCTTGATATTTCTTTTTATTGCTATTATTACTTTGTTAGCTTTGGCAATAGCTGAGCTGTGTTGCTCTTTAAAGTTTATTTTATTGTCTATTAATATTCCCAAGTCAATTTCGGTGGCTTTCTTTAGAAGAGGTACATCATCTAAATCATAAACATGATTTGGATTGTGTCAACCAATGTGCAATACACAGCACTTATCAGTGTTGAGTCGCATCCCCCATTGTCTTGTCCATGTCGTTAGAGAATTAATGTCATTCTGTATGGCCTCAATCTATACAGTACTGTTAGACGGGACACAGATTTTTGTGTCATCTGCATATTTCAAGATAGTGTTATTTACATTATTATCCATATCTGTCATGAATATTTGGAAAAAAAGGTCCAATGACTGATCACTGTGGGACTCCACTTGCCACTGGGCCATCAATTGACAGATGACTTTGTACGGAAACTGTGATCTATTCTGGAGCCAGTTATCTTTCCACCTTATAATGTATCTATCAATTTTGTACTTTTTTAATTTTTGATTTATTGCCCAGTGTGGTACTCTAGCAAATGCTTTACTTAGATCAAACAACAGTACATCTACGGGGATGCCATTGTCAATCATTTTGCTCCCATGATTATAAAAGCAAATAAGATTAATAGCCCAAGAGTGTCCTTTTCTAAATCCATGCTGATTATGACCAAACAAAGGGGTCAGCGATAAGTCATACGGTAAATCTTTTTTTAATTAAAGTTTCTAATATTTTACATGGAATCGACATTAGGCTAACAGGACAATAATTGAAAACTGCTGTTTTCCATCCACTTTTATAGATCAGCGTAACTGTAGATTTTTCCATTCTGTGAGTACAATACCAGAATTAAGAGATTTTTCATACAGTAATTTTAAAGGTATGAGTTTTCCAAAATTTAAGTAAGGGAGAAGTTATATTATCTAATCTGGGGGCACAATGATCTTTTACGTTTTCAATTTTCCTTATAATTTCTTCCTTAGAAAATGTATGATTCCCTTCATTATTTATGAACTCTGTCTGAATGGTTTGTACAATTTGTTCAGAATAAACAGAGCAAAAGTAATCGTTATGTACATTTGTAATTTTAACCTGATCTGTGATGGATTGGTTATTATATATGATAGTGGTTAATTCTCCATTACTCTTTTTTAAAGAGTTAATGTAAGTGAAAAACTGTCTGTAATATATGAATAAGCCTCAAAAATACTATAGTAAGTTATACAACATTTTCCCAGTAATACATCACTACTCTCAATAATGCTATCCTGTAAAGTGATAATACTATCGTTGTTGCTGATAATACTACAGTGCAAAGATCATCTCCAACTGTAGTATTTTCAATGGATCCATAAATTACAAAAAATAACAGAAAGATAACGGTTTTACAAATAGAATAATAGATAAGTGTGTATTAAAAGGCAGTAATACCATCAAGAGGTTTTGGGGACATGGAACCTCGAGTGCAGTCTTTGCCAACTATAATTCATATTCATTTTGGCTCTATTAATTTTATTTTTACATTTTTTTTTGTATTACTTTGAAACAAGACCAATTAGATACTTTTTTGCTACTGAAGTATTGCCCGCATATTTTGTTTTTCTTTCTTATTAACTTGATGATGCTTTTATTTGACCATTTTGGTTTCTATCCATTTTTGTTATATTTTTTGATTTGTTTGACATGTGTATTCATGATTTTATGAATTATAGTTTTGATATAGGCCCATGATCCTTGTACAGTCTTTCCTTCAAATTTGTTTGCCCAATCAATTTTGCCAATATTTCTGTTAATTCCTTCCACATTTGCTGTCATACAGAAAGATCTTGGTGCAGCCACTAATTGGCTAGTTTTCATACTCTAATGTAAATAAGACAGAAGAATGATCACTGTTGCCTTTAGACAGCTTAATCACTCATTTTGTTATATAAATGTCATCAGTTGTGAACACTGTAATATGTTATTTACTCTAGTTGGATCTTTTACATGTTGTGTTAAATTGTTTTCTTTACAGAAGTCTAAAAATTCTCTGCTCTGATTATTCATAGCATTCTTTGTATCCCAATCAATATCTGTAAAGTTAAAGTCACCTGCCAAGACCACCTGACCAAGGTTAAAGGCTTTATTGATTTAATCTATTATCTTTACTCTACAAGCTGAATTGGTGTTGGGTGGTCTTTAGCATAGACCCAGTATAAATTATGGTGTATTCCATTTGAGAATTTTTATCCATAGTGTTTCTGTATCATCAATTTCATACTTAATTTTGTCAGTGATATCTACAAACTTTAGTTTTGTTGATAAATAAACTGCTATTCCACCACCCTTTCCCCTTCCTATCTCTTCTAACAGTATTATAACCTTGTATATGATTGGTCCAAATATCATTATTGTCAAGTCAAGTTTCAGAAATTAAAGCTACATTAATATTTTCTATATAGTACAGCTTGTAGTTTATTAACTTTATTATGACTGCTTCTCACAGTACTAAGCAGATACTTGATTTCCTGATTTCTTTCAGTGTTTGATGGAGATACTGGACCGGGAATAAGAGTATGGGCCCAGCTACTCCTATCAATTAGTTTAAATCGACTGACTCCATTTTATTTTTAATGAGGGAGCCCAAGAGATTTGCGCCTTCATTATTTAAGTGCAGCCCATCTTTACTAAACAGGTTTATTTTACCCAAGAAGTTTCACCATGAGTTAGTGAAGCCTATACCTTCAATTCTACACCAATTTTCTAATCTGGTATTTATTCTGGCTATAGCTTTTTTTATCTGATGCCCTGGGAACTAGTAAAAGATTCAGTATGATCACACGGTCACTCCAATTTTTGATATTATTAGCAATTTCTACTAAATCAATACAAATGTATTTTGTGACTATGCCCCACATCATTATTTCCCACAAGAATTGTAACTATCTTTTTGGTTTCTGAACTTTTAACTACTCTTGGAATTTCTTTCTTGATATCATTAATTCTAGCACCTGGGTAACAAAGCACCATCCTGTGCTCCTTATCTGGTTGATAAATTTTGGCATCACATTTCCTGATGATGAATCACTGATTACTACCATCTCAGTGTTGCTTGAGTAATCCTGTGTTTATTAAGTCTCAGGAGGACTGACATTAGTTAAGGCACTGTACCTATTATGCGCTATTTCATTTTAAGCTAATGTACAACACCCCTTTCTTTTCTCCTTTCTACTTTGTACTAAACACCAATCATTAATTTGGGTACAATCATTTTGTTTATGTTTCTTTTGAGCTGTTAAGTTTAATGAATCATTTTCATTATGTTCTGAAAGATTTTCTTCTCAGTTCCTTTTTCTGGATGTTGTACTAGGACCATGTGGTATGATCAGAGTTCCATTATTTCTTTGATTAGAAGATAACTGTGGAATAGCTGAGATACTTGTATCTGGGACTACTACTCTAGCACAAGGTACTGTCTGGGACATACTCGGGCCATGTGATACCCCTGAGGTACCAGCTGTATTTTGATTTATTTCTAACTGGTGATTAGAAGACTTGTTGGAATCAGCGGCTATACTTGCAGTTCCACATTCATGTTCTAAGTTCATTATTTCTTTTAAGTTCTGTAATTCCAACATAGTGTTATTTAATTTATACAAGGTAACCCCATATTGAAAACATTTTTCACTCTCTTGCCCTATAGTAAATTTGTTATTTGTAGCATAAAACATACTACATTGAGCTAACTTTCCTTCATTACACAGACTAGTTAGTACCATAATATTTTGATGTCCTCTGTGCTCCCCATGCTGCTTATGCAAGGCTGCTAGATTAGTGACAGGAATATTTCACTTGCAAAGTTTCTTGCCTCCTTTCTCTTCAGACTCGGCAAGCATCTCTGCATGTAGAGCAGAGTGCTCGCCCCACTCGAGCTCACCCCACTCACTCAAGGGTGAGTTTTTGTATCCCTCAGGATCAGGAAGTGAACTGGCCATGTGACCCATGTTCACGGGGTTCACAAAAATGTTTTTTAGCCCTATATTTTAATATATACATAGCACAGTCACAGTCAGTGGTCCTAAAACCAAGACTAACAGTTAGTGGCACACAAACTAAAAAGTAAGTAAAAAATAAAGCCTTCTGCAGGTACAGGATGATTGGGAATACAGTCCCTCTACAGAGGCAGGAACCACATTACCCAGTGTCCCCTGCAGCAAATCTATCCCTGTTCAAAGTATATACAAAAAATGCTCCTTTCTGCCAAATATCACCTTAGTATCACTAAACACACTCCTGTCATGCAGGAGCAATGTTTATAAGTGCCCCACTCACTCGGGGTTGAGTTTTATATCCCTCAGAACCAGGAAGAGAACTGGTCACATGACCCGCGTTCACTCAATCCACAAAACAGGTTTTTAGCCCCTTATTTTAATATATAGCACAGTCATTGGTCCTAAAACCAAGACTACTAACAGTTAGCAGTGCACAGACTAAAAAGTAAATCAAAATAAAGCCTCCTGCAGGTACAGGGTGACTGGGAATGTAGTCCCTTTACAGAGGCATGAACTACATTACCCAGTGTTCCCTGCAACAAATCTAGCCCAGTTCAAAGAACATATAAAAAAAAGTGCTCCTTTCTGCCAAAGGTCACATCACCTCTGCCATTTTTGTCAACCTTGCAAAGGCTTTTGACACTGTTTCTCACACCTTTCTCCTGTCCAAGCTCTCCTGCGCTGGGCTCTCCAGTGCAGCCACCAGCTGGTTCCACTCCTACCTGGCAGGCTGGTTCTAGTCAGTCAGAATTGGCACTTTCCACCTCTGACCCACTCCCTGTCACCACTGGAGTGTCTCAAGGCTCAGTCCTTGGCCTGATCCTGTTCTAAATCTTCCTTAACAATCTGCCCTCAGTCTGTCCATGTACATCCATTTACATGTAGACAATACAGTACTGTATACATCAGGCCCCTTCCCCTTGGAAGTGGAGTCCAGACTCCAGCAGAACTTCAATGATGTTCAGCTCTGCTTTTGCTCAAATCCACTTTTTCCCAACGCCAAGAAAATGGTCTCCTTAACCTTTGATATGAGGCAGAGGCTTTCCAGGCCCCCCACTCCCACCTTCCACACCCTAGATGGGACTTCCTTAGAGGCTTGTAGCTCATTTAGATATCGCAGGATCTGGCTTGACCAGCACCTACCTTGACTTTTCTGTTCATATTGATGCCATCCACAAAAAACTGCACCCCAGGTTGGGCGCATTATACTGTAACCATGGTTGCATCCCTCTGCCAGCTCGCAAGGCAATTGTACAGAAAATGATCCTCCCTATTTTTGACTAGGGGGACATAGTCTACAGTGCTGCCCCTAAGTCCACCCTAGCCAGACTGGACCCTCTGTTCCACTCATTCTGCCATTTTGCTCTGCAAAGTCCACCCACCACCCATCACTGCGATCTCTACCGGTCCCTTGACTGCCCCTCTCTCCTAGATCAGCATCAGTCCCACTGTGCCAGGCTCACAGCCCATTTCTGGGCTCACTACCTACCCCCTTACAGTGCCTCACATCAGCCATAACAGTCCAAACCCCTCCTGCATACTCACTCAGGAATTTCGACTCCCGGCTACCGCATGTCCCACACATGGCCACCTCAGCAGGCCAATTAGCCTTTAGAGCTCGCATGCCAAAACTATGGAACTCACTGAATGTGGACATTTGGCACACTCCCCCCTCACAGCACCTCAACTCCCTCCTCAAAAATCACTTCTCCTCCACCTGCACATGCAGTTTAGGTTCACGCTAGATCAAAGGTTTAGTTCTCCATTTGCAGTTAGTCCTGGTGATGTAGCATTAGACAAGTTGTTGTGTATCGCTCAATCTACCAATTTGTTACCTTAATGTCTCAGTATGTGATATATGCTTGCTCTTGTACAATATACTACATATGTATTCTCTCCCACCCCCCAACCCCAAGACACATCTGGAATTGAGTGGTATGCCACTCAGTATGCCTTCCTGGTAAAACTTTTAAATAAATAAATCACTTCTCCTCCACCTGCACATGCAGTTTAGGTTCACGCTAGATCAAAGGTTTAGCATCACTAAAGAATGGAAATGGGGGGTGGCCCACTGGTCTATTGAAGATGACCCCTGTAGTGGGGTTGGTATTTGTAGTATTAACTCTCCCTCTGTGAGTTCTACATACTCTGTAGATATCATGCTGGGAACAGCCCTGCTATTGGATGTTACCTTGTACAATTCACCTTGTCGGTTTATCAATGTATATGCTCCACAAAAATAGCCAGAATAGAGCTCTTTCATCTTTTACAACCATATCTATTTACCGCTCACTATGTTTTTCTGGGAGGTGATTTTAACTGTGGTTTGTATTTAAAAGACAGGGGCCCTCAGACCCAAAAACTTTATTGTGATACAAATTGTTTAAATGCCTTAATATCCCAAACCGGGTTGATAGACCCATTTTGGATTGCCAGATAAAACTTACTTTCGGGGGTTTCTTGCTACTAGAATAGATTTTTGGTTCATTTCTCCTTCTTTGGAGATTAAGCATGCTAAGACCCTCTCTGTAGCCCCATCTGATCATGCTATGATTGTGATTTCAGTCTCTAATTATGATGGAATCCAGCAGGGTCCTGGATACTGGAGATTGAATTTAGAACTTTTGTCCCTTCTGACAGCTTGGGATGGTTTCATTCATTTACTTAAAGCCCGAAAATCAGTTAAACTTTTATATGATACTTCACAAGAGTGGTGGGAAGAGACTAAGCAGGAGATTAAGTGGTACTTCCATCATATGGGCAGATTAAACGAGAAATTCAAGAGGGACCAATATCGAATTTACAAGACATGTTTTCAAAAGTTGGTGTTTCAGGCCTTCTAGGGGGATGTGACACTTTTTAGCAGATTTGGCAGAGTCTAAACGGAAAATGAATGACCTACAGTATAGCACACTTAAATCCTTGGAACAAGAATGAAAGTTCAGAACCCAAGGCACACAAGATTTTTTGTCTCCATTTCAATTTTGTGCCCAACAGCAATTTCAGAAAATGGATGTCTTTAGTTCAGGATGCTAAGGGTCTTCTTTGTACTACTAAACTTGATATTTTAACTGCTGTGGAAGATCATATGCGATCTCTCTTTAGCACTCAGGAGTCCTCTCCAGATACACACACAGAGTGGTTGGATGGTAGTTTTATACCACAAGCTTTGTTAACCCATCAACAGGTACTGGTGTCCTCACTCACACAAACTGAGATATTGGCCACCTTAGCCCAGGTCAAGGATGGTTCTGCCCCTGGGACAGATGGAATCCCCTATGAACTTTATAAAGTAATTTTTTAATATTTGCTTCCTGGATTTTTAGAGTTGTTTCAAGACATGCTTTCTTCTGGGATCTTGCCCAACTCAATGGGAGGCGGGTTAGTGATCTTTATGTACAAATCGGGCAACAGGATGAATCTGTCTAATTGGCATCCCATCACATTGCTTAACACAGACTTTAAATTATTTACTAAATTGCTCAATAATAGGCTTTCGCTTTGTGCATCTTTTTTGATACATCCTTCTCAGACTTGTACTATTCCTGAATGGAGTATTACAGATAGTTTAATTTTGTTAAGAGAAATTTTGCCTCGAGGGGAGGTTGGGGAATTGGCTGGGTTTATCCTTAGCTTAGACCAGTATAAAGGCTTTGATAAAGTGAATCATGCTTATCTTTGGGACTGCCCGGCCAAGTATGGAATTCCAGCTAATTTTATATCTTGGATACAATCTTGCTACACGAATGCTAAGACCCAAGCTTCTTGTAATGGGTGGATAGGAAAAATATTTAGGGTTACTCAGGGAGTTCGACAGGGATGCCCGTTAAGTCCTCTATTGTATTTATTTACGTTAGATCCTGTGCTCCGACACATTGACAATAATACTGCTATCCAAGGGGTTTCTTTTTCTAGTACCACAGAAGAAATAAAATGTATTGCATACACGGATGATATTTGTTTTATTGTGGGTGAGTTACCATCAGCACTTTTAGTGGGGCAGGCACTCTTGGATTTTACAAACTCCATGGGAGCCCAAGTGAATTATGCAAAAAGTAAATGTCTCCCCTTTGGCACAATACCGTTTTCTGACTCTGCTTTACTTGGGATCCCTGTGGTAACAGGGACTTGTACGATTTTAGGTCTTACATTTGGTTCAGGGGATCTGGCTTACTTAAATTGGACTTCCAAATTGGTTATGGCAAAATAAAAAGTTTTACATTGGAATAGGTGGAGATTGTCCAAATTAAAACGTGTGTATATGTTTAAGACCTTTTTACATAGAAACATAGAAACATAGAAGTTGATGGCAGATAAGGACCGCAAGGCCCATCCAGTCTGCCCATTTCTTTTTCTACCTTATAAATGTGCCATCGGCCTTTGCTCTGTCAGTGGCCTATCTATTCATAGTCATTTGTATTGCTCCCTTATGCCTATCCCATGCCTGTTTGAAGCCCTGCACTGTATTCATAGCCACCACTTCTTGTGGTAAGCCATTCCATGCATCCACCACCCTTTCTGTGAAAAAGAATTTCCTCACATTCCCCCTTAATCGGCCTCCTCTAATCTCATGCTGTGTCCTCTTGTCCTGCTATTTTTCTTATATTTAAACATGTTAGACTCTTTCACCTTGTTTATGCCCTTAAGGTGTTTGAATGCCTCAATCATATCACCTCTCTCCCTCCTTTGCTCAAGGGTATACATATTGAGCTCCGTTAATCTGTCCTCATATGTCTTCTGATGCAGTCCCTGCACCATTTTGGTTGCCCTTCTCTGGACTGCCTCAATTTGGTTAATGTCCTTGTGAAGGTGTGGCCTCCAATACTGCACGCAGTACTCCAGATGGGCCTAACCAGTGTCTTGTACAGAGGGATTATTACCTCCCTCTTACGACTTGTGATACCTCTACTAATACACCCTAACACCCCCCTAGCCTTACCTACTGCTTTAGAGGTCTGTTTGATGATTTTAGGTCATCAGTGATGATGATGCCCAAGTCTCTTTCTTCCTTTGTGACTGCTAGCAACTTCCTCCCAGCCTATAGGTGGCTTCAGGTTTCTCTTCCTATGTGCATGATTTTGCACTTCTTGCATTAAATCCCAGTTGCCACTCTTCTGACCATTCTGCTAGTTTATCCAGATCTCTTCTCATTCTGCCCACCCCATCTGGATCATCTACTCTGTTGCAGATCTTGGTGTCATCTGCAAACAGACAAGCCTTACCCTCTAGTCCATCTGCAAGGTCACTAATGAAGATGTTGAAGAGGACTGGCCCCAGGACTGATCCCTGAGGTACCCCACTTATGACTTGCATCTCTTCTGACTGTATACCATTTACCACCACTCTCTGTTTTCTGCCCGTCAACCAGTTTGCCACCCAGTTGACCAACTTCTGACCCACCCCGAGCCTACCCAGCTTATTTATCAATCTTCTATGTGGAACAGTGTCAAAAGCTTTGCTGAAGTCAAGGTAGGCGACATCAACTGCTCCCCCTTGGTCCACTTGGTTTTACTTCCTATTTTTTGGTACCTTGCTGCAATTTTTAGTTGGCTCCCTCAGCTTGAAACTAAATTGTATGGTTGTTTTTTTTTCTTGTATCTGGGGTAGCAGATTGAATCCTATTAAGCGGTGCTTATTATTTCGGGGTAAGAAATCGGGAGGACTTAAAATGATTAACCCTGTAGTGTTTTTTTTTTTTAATGATATTTGCTAATACTAATTTACGGCCGCTGTTATTGGATTCCGGAAAGGTTTGGATTCCCTGGGTTAGGGATTCCCTTGCTGGCATACTTCCTTTTTGGAATCCACACTCCTGCAATCCAAAACAGCGATCCCTACATTTATTTATTTATTTAGTTTTTGTTGACCGGGTAAGTGCACTAGACAAATCCTGCCTATTTTCAGACACGACCAGGGGGAAGGGGGATACAGATGAATTCCAACTGACCTTGAACCAGATTAAGCTGTTGTTATCCATCTCCTGCCTAGTATGCAGCCTAGTGTCCTGAAAAAAAAAACACATCATAATAAGCAGAGTTGAATAAAGCATAAATCAAAAGCTATTTCCTCTCATACTGAATACTATTTGTATTCAAGGAGACCATCTTAATTTCAAATAGCTCATTCATAGCAATAAAGACAGATAAGGTCAGGGACACAAAAACTAAAAAAAGATCCAAAAATCATCAAGGTTTCTTTTGAACCCATTTATGGGAGCCCATTCTGTATTTATGCTTTGGAAGATTGCTTAAATCCTCTGTGGACCATTCAGTATCGGAGCCTCCATCTGCTTGAGAGAAGTGACTGAGACCAAATCTGATTCAGTTTCCACATCAGGATCTTCGCCTTGTAACATGGAAAAAGTATTGTGCAGGGGAATTTGGAAGCCTTCAGAAGTAGAAGCCACAGATTTATTCCGTAAGCTCCTCCTTCGATTGTTGACCACGGTAAAGGCACCTTCCAGTGGATGGGGGGGCATGACACCTGCATCTTTAGGTAGCTCAGAAATAACCAATGTATCCTCAACAGGAGGTAAGCCTGGAAGCGGATCTTCCTGAGGTGCAGAGGACGAAATTGTAGCAGGTAAATTCTCTACAATAGGAACAGTGGGTTTTCCAGAAAGGATTTTACCTAAGGGGGAGGGGGCCCATGCTGATTTGGAACTGTTTTCAAAGCCACATTCAAATAATAATCTTGAATAGTAAAATCTCTATCATTAGTATTGTGAGCTGCCCAAGGGCAGTCTATAAAGGAATGAGTTTCCTCACGGAGACTGCATTTAGGGGGCTGATGGCGATCTGACATAACATGGCCCAGTTCTCCACATTGTGCACACTTTAGTGTGTCACAAGTCCTACTCAAATGTCTATTAGAACCACATTTGTAACAATGTCTAGGCTATCCAGGATAAAAGATAAAGCCTTTATCCCAACCCAAATTAAAACAGCTAGGAAGATATTGAAGTCTGTCATCATTCTGCCATAAATTAACTTTATACCACCATCCACCATTCCAAAAACCTTCTGAATCAAAAATCAGTTCTGGGTTTCCCTGAATCTGACAATGCTTCTCAAGCCAGTAGGAGATATCCACAACATTCACCCTTTTGTTCCTAAAAAGGACCATAATCACTTTAAAAGTTTGTTTTGTAAGTGGTATGGCTTGAAAGTGAGCCCAGGCTGGATTTGTTTTGAAAAGAGCATACTTCATCCAAAATCGATTGAGAATATCAGGAGAGCGAAAACTAATGTCATAAGTGGATTCCCCTGGTGTATGAATTAAGGCATACACCTCAGAGGGAGAAAAACTAAGCATCTGATTTAATAACACTTTCCCCACATAAAAACGGTCTGGCATATTGTCAACCGGTTCCAAAAACTGCAGACGCACAGCATTGAGACGTTTAGCTAGGGAAACCGGTTTTTGAAAAAGGCTGGCATAAGTAGGGGCACTCAAAGTCGGGTTTACTGTAACATCATCAGAAGACACAGCCAGGTTCGTAACTGACTCACCTCCTATCTGGGGGAACCCATCATCCAACTGTGGGGCATCAGGGATACCCTGCTGTGAGGCAGACTGTACTGAAGAAAAGGAAATAGAGTCAGGAGTGGAAGCTGAAACATTAGCAACAACTGGTACGTCAGCTACTGTATTCAAGCAATGCTGGTGTGGGACTCATAGTAGGGCTACAAGCCAGTCAACCTGGTAATTTATTAGGTAAAGAAGTAGTTTGTCCGTGTTGTGTGTGAGGGAGGCTACTGTCAACTCCCTCCCTCCCGTAGTCCCGTATGGTCTCCCGAACCCGGAAGCGGAATTTTGGGATCCGCAACCCACTGACCTGTCTCTGTCCATAACCAGCCAGCTTGCTCCAAAGATCTCTCAGGGGACCAAGAAAGATCCTGCTGCAAACATGAGTCCATTTCAGCCTCCAGCTGTGGTAAATCCAGGAGCACTATTCCGTGAGTCTGTGGTGCGGCAACAAACACTTTTGCCGATACATCTGATGCCGGTGACGGTGAATTATGCACTGAATGCTTTCTTTTCTTTTCTTCTCCTCCACATGTACTTTAGCGGCTTGTAAATCTGCTTCTGCCTGCAATAGAATTTCCTGCTTTAGCCGAACCATTTTGTCATAATCCTCGTCCTCCACTACAGGCGTAGTACCTATAGCAGGACGCCTTGATAATTTGGGTGAGAGAGCGGTTGGGGAGTCCAAACGTCCCCTATTTTCGATGGTTCCTCCACCTGTATCCACCGCAAATAGAAGTGGGGGACGAGGTACGAAATGCTGGCCACCCTGAGGGTGCCTCCCAGCTGCACCATTCTACCTGCTCCTACGAGTAGGCTCGCTATCAGCAGCACATCCGCCTCCACTTTCTCCTCCATCAGACTGAGAAAGTTCCCCATAGACAGAGCGTCACCTGTCTACCGAGTAGGGGCATTTCCCCAGTGTCCTGACCACATTTCCTCCACTCACTAAAAAAAAAAAAAAACACCACTAACAGCTTAATCTGGTTCAATGTCAGTTGGCATTCATCTGCATTCCCCTTCCCCAGGATGAGGTTGAAAATAGGCAAAATTGTCCAGTTCTCCTTTCCCGGTCAACAAAAACTAAAACAATAACAAAAAAATTTGAAAACTACGTTACTGAGTCATGCACTGTATGTAGCATCAGCTTTGCCTATATGTTTGAGTTTTATGTAATACTCCTCCATTTCTCAGCAATTGTAGTGTAAGTTTAGCAGTATGTTCTATGTGCTTTTGTCATTTTTTTATTTTCTAACTGTATATTTTCACTGTATGTACACATTTGTATTTGTCTTTGTTTGCAGTCCCTGTGCAAAATCACATTTAGCCCAGGAATTGCACATTTTTTTCTGCCCTTCTTTATTACACAGGGTCGTAATAAGTATATGTTGAAAATTTAGTGTAAAAATATTAAAAAGCACATTTTCTATATTTTTCCCCAAATCCCTCACCTGCAGCCCTATCAGCTCTGGCCAGAGTTTGTTTAGCCTGCTATGGACCAATTTGTCTTTTAGGTTGTGTGATCTACTGAAAGTGACTCTAGGCTTCACACCAACAGCAGACCCCACTACCTCATCACTTAACAGGATAGGCCAGTTACAGTGGATAATATTTCATATTTTATTAACATCCAAAAATAAAATAAAAAATGTAACCAAAGATTCCCTGTTGGCAAATTAAGCAATAATGCACGACAGGGTGTGTGTTGTGCTGGGATAACGTCATGCCTGGGGTGATTAGGCACAAGGCCGCAGGCCGAGTGCAACTAATCACCCCAGAAGTGACATTATCCCAGCACAACACACACCCTGGAGTGCATTATTGCTATTATACAATGGCTCATTAAAAAAAGAAAAGAAAAAGTGCCTTTTTAAGTACATTTTTTGTCATTTTTTGAATGGGTAGGGTTACATTATGAAAACGTAGTGCTGATTTAGCCAGCAGGTGGAGCCGGAAGTGCTTTTTCAGTGGCTGTACAGTCCCATAGCAACCTTTGCTGGTGCCACTCATTGTTAATATACCCTTTGCTTCTTTGTTTATGCTGTGTTGTTTTCCTCTATGTTTCCATGACTGAGTTTTAATTGTGGTTCAGAATGAGAATCGGGATTGCCGTGCTCCCATCCCCCACCCATCTGTCTTACAGTGTGCCACCCGCTGCCATCTGAAACAGCCTAGAAGGAGGAGGTAGGGAGGATTTTTTGGACTGTGTTTTTATGGTGAAGTTAAATAAAAAAGGAAAACAGAAGACAGTGTGTTGAGCCAGCGAGCATTACAGACAGCCATGCGGCGACTGTTTAAACATTCAGTTGCTAGCTCGCTCACTGGGCACACTCGGTCCGACTGTGATTGTTGGCATTGAGTCTAATCACGCTTTCAGCTGAAGGTTTCTTTTTTTAAATAGGAGAAAGAGACTCTGGTGGGGAGTGTAAAATGGTTGTTTTTTGTTTCTGCTGCTTTTTTTTTCAGGACACTGAAGATGGCTTGTGGCTGCAGAGCGAGTGAAGTGAACTGCAGAGCGGGAAGCAGGAAAGCGGGCTGCGTGCAATGATTTTTACCTGATGCGGTCTTCTGTGTAACTGGGACTAGACCTGTGATGTTTTACTGGGATAACATCATGGGTCCAGTCCCAGTTCAACCAATCAGATGCCATCATTCTTTGTTGCCATTGTATAATTATTGTATTAACAAATGTGACACTAATCCTTGTACTCTACTTTCATCACAGAATATAATCAGGTAGTGGGTAAAATAGGAAATATTATCCAGGAACTCCAAAAGACAATTCTTAGATTTTCCACCATAAAGTTTATTTGTACAGAAAATAAACCTTAGCAAAACTAAAGCCAAAAGTAACAATAGTAAAAAACAGACCTCCCCACAGGATTGACATTTTGTGCTGTTCTTGTGCTTTTTCAAGAACAGTGTGAATTATTGGTCCTGTGGGGAGGTCTGCTTTTTACTATTGCTACTTTTGGCTTTAGTTTTACAATTTTTTCCTTTACTGTACAAATAAACCTTTTAATGGAAAATCCAAGAAATGCCTTCTGGAGCTTCTGGTCCAGTGTGCATGTGTGCCAAACTTCTGTTGTGAGTAAAATATGTATCTTGTTTGCTTGCAAGATACACTGGGTGTGATATTCAAAGGGGTTGCGCATGGCGCAACAGTGCAATATCCAAAAGGGGATGTTGTGCCGTGCAGATCCCGATGCACCAGAGTGTACCAGTAATGTATGCAGTGCAAGTGCGGGGGGTGTGCCCATGCATATTCCTCAAATCCCAATATTCAGCCTGGGATGTGCATTGCATATGCTGGTGTAACCCCTACTTGCGTTGCACACTGGTGCTCAAAGTTGAGCCACAGAGAAATAGGAGCAAGGGCTGGCCACCCACAGGTGAGCTGCCGTATTGCAGGGTGCAACACGGCAGCCGCCAGCTGTGGGTAGCCACCCAAGCTCTGGAGCCAGGGTCTGTCAGCGTTGCACCCCCCCACGACCAATCACGGGCATTGTAATAGAAATGATATCCCTGGTGGTCCAGTGGACCGCTTCCAGCCCGATCGCAGGCATAAGTATAAAATAAATCAAGTCCAACATCCCTGGAAGTCCAGTGGACTGCTTCCAGCCTGATCGCAGGCATAAGTATACTAAAAACAGTTTAAATTATCTTCAGTGGTCCAGCCGGTGCCCCTCCTACCCACCCACTGAGCCCCATCACCCCGCTCAGCGGTGGGTGACAGCCTCACCCACAAGTTACCCTGCCGCCCACCGACTGATGGCACAGTACGGCTGCACGCCCATTGGTCCAAAGCGTATCGGTGTAGATCGCACTTACTCACACAGTCCTGATATGTGAATGATCCATTCATCTGGACTGTAGTACGGTTTATTAGCCAGACGCCTTACTGGCCCACGCCAGGGACCAATGGGCGACAGCCATACTATGCAGTCAGTCAATGGGCAGCTGGGTGGCTTGCGGGTGGGGAGCTGCTGCCCGCTCTGACCAGGTGGGAGTGGGGCAGTGCAGCTCAGTGTGTGGGTGGGGGGTACCGCTGGACCACCAGGGATAAGTTAAACTGTTTTTAGTATACCTATGCCCTCAATCAGGCTGGAAGCGGTTCACTGGACCACCAGGGATATTGGACATGTTTTATATTATACTGATGCCCACGATCAGGCTGGAAGTGGTCCACTGGACCACCAGGGATATTGGACATGTTTTATATTATATTGATGCCCGCAATTGGGCATTGAGGCACTTGGGGCACTTTGCCACGATGTGCAGGGGGTGTCAGTCCCTGCTGGCTGCAGCTTGGCAGGGCGCCAAGTGCAAGTCACTGGGGATTGGTGCACCTGCATGCAAATAGGGCCATAATGACATGCTAATGGCCCCAGTTGTGCCTTGCATGCATTATGGCTCCATTTGCATATCCACCACTGAATATCACAGTTCCTGCACCTAGCACTACCACACTTGCGCTGGTGTATCCCCTGCTCCTCTCTTGCCACTTGCACTGGTGCAGTGCCACTATGCCATACGCAATGCAGGAGGCCACGTTGCCATATTCAGTGGTGCTGAGCCATGGTGCAGCACCATTGAATATGGCCCGGCACACTCCCTGGCACATCCCAGTTGCACTGCACTGACTTGCGCCCCTGCCTGGTGCAATTCTGAATATCCCACCCTCTATGTGTAGAATATATGCAGAATATATATTTTCATATATGTCAAATATCGATTTGCAAACACCTGATACGGTACTGTTTACTTATTTGCATAACTAACTTGTATATTTCAAAAGTACAGTTTATCAACCAAAATCATGGTAATTTCTATGTTTAAAACAGTTTTGAATTGACAATATTAGCTTACAGACCAGAGGGAAAGATGCAGAGGAAAAAACAAGTACATGTAGGAATGTACCCTTATATAAAAGGGAACCAAACAGGGGTGGTCTAATTAAGCAATAATGCATGACAGGGTGAATTGGATATCATCACACCTCAGGTGCATTGTGAGGCATGAGATGAAGCCGAGTGCATCATGCACCCGAGAAGTGATGACATCCCATGATATACCACACCCTGGAGTGCATTATTGCTATTATGAACTGGGTTAAAGGTTTTATTAGTAAAAAATAAAATAATCCTTTTAAAATCTTTTATAAATGCATTTATTTTGGTATGTCGGAGGAGTATGTTTTGAGAAAATAGTTCCTGGGCAGCAGGTGGCACTGTTGTAACTGGAGTTTTTGGAACAGTGCAGCTGTGGACCATGTTTGTCTCTGTCTGTCAACACTAATCCCAGTGTGAAGTGTACTCCCTGGTGGTACCAAGTGAAGATGAGTATGGAATTTTAGATGTATATGTATATATATATTTTTTAAATAAAATTTTGATATGCTGAGAAGCGTGATTTGAACAGCAAAGATGGAGCTAGACAGATGCTCCCAGTTTTCCACTGGCAATCGGTAAGCCCCCCCCCCCCGCATCAGTAATGTTTGCCTTTTTCACTGAAATGCTGTTGTGCAATAAAGGTGTGCTAAATAAGTCAGGCAAGGTAACTGTGTCAGCATTCTGTGTGTGAAGTTGAGAGTGGCAGTTTGAGAAGAACAGACAGTTCGACGATTGGGAGGCACTACTGTGTGAGATGAGTGGGTGGGTCAATGCTGGGATAGCATGGTGGCCATCAGCAGCAGTTGTTACATGTCACAGAGTTTGTTTTTTTTGTTGGAAACAGTAGGTGACAGCTGTGTATACGGCAGTTTAAATTTTTCTGCTCTGGCCGTTAAGTTGTTCCGGTAGGAGGGTGGTGTGAAAACATGAGGCTTAGCATTGCTGTTGCCAATATAGTGGTTGTGTTGGGGTTGAAGAAATTTCTTGGGTGTGAGCAGGCTGGTGGCTGGAGGCTTTTTGAAGCCGTGAGTATGTAGCCAGATACCATCACGGCTTCAAAAACCTCTCGGCCAATCAGCTTCATCAATATGTTGCATCAAGATTACTCTATTGTTTTTTGGTCTGAGTATTTTAAGATATACTTACAATGCATATACAGTATATTAAACATATTTTAGATCTATTTCAACTACATAACGTATATATCTGTTAAATATTCACGATATATAAACATGTATATAAAATATGTATCATGCACCTATAATAAATGTATCATGGAAATATATTTATGATATATCTTAAATATATCTGTCACATATATTCTGCAAATAAATCAGATATTTCAAAATTGGCCAATTTGAGATATTTTGCATATACTTCAGACATATGATCAAACGTATATGAAATATACTTTTATCTTGCAATAGTGAGTACAGCACCTTGCTGTACTCGCTATACAAGATATAGTGCCGTAATACACCACTCACTCACTCACTCTCTTGTAGAGCGCTATTATTGTGTCGCTCAAAAGTGCAGCGCACAATAATCAGAGCTCTACATGGGTATTATCCCCTCAGAATTCTTCAGACCGGCTAGTGGAGTCTTGAGTGAGTGCTGATGTAATTTAAGCAAGAATTATTTATTTTCCTCAAGGTCCTTCCAGCTTAGTATATACACAGTACATCATATTTTGAAATGGCAAAACTAGTTGTCACTTCAGACAGTATTAAATATAGTCTCAGGTTATAAAATATCTAGCAGCTTTCACAGACTAATCAATAAAATGTTGGGGACAGTGTTAACCAAGAGCAGTGGTGAACAAACGTCATCAGATCATGTATTTTTTCCCATTTTCCTGACTTATTAACCTATATGCCGTGCTATCTGGATTCACCCCATTTGTTCAGGTACTGCCACACTCTCAATATTTATGCATTTTCTCTGTAATGGGTTCTCCTTCCAGAAATTGTACTGCTGCTCTTGCAACCCTTCCAAAATATTTACTTATGTCCTGCACCTCTTCCTAATTTGCAGTGATACCCTGTCCTCTGCTAATGTTAGATCTTTATTCATATTTTTCAGACTGTTTACCTATTTTACTGCACCCTCACAATAGTTTCACCTTAACCCCTCCTTTCTCAAAATCTGCATTTTTACTTATGCACCCAAATATGAACCTGATTTTCTGTACCCCTCTTTCAGAATTAGTACGTCAGCCTACAACACCACTTATGCGTGTTTACCTCTGCACTCCTCCCAAATGTACACTGTTTGCACCCCTCCCAAAATTTGCACCTGTGCCTCTGCAACCCTACTAGATTTGAACTTGCACTGCTCAGAATTTACACATGTACCCCTGAACCCATCCTCAAATTTGTACTTACACAACTGCATCCCTCCCAAAAGGGTACTTGCCCCCAGCATCCCTCCCAAAATTTGTATTTCTACTCCAATGCTCCTACAACTTGTATTTGCACCCCTGCACCCCTCTAAAATTTATATTCAAGCCTCTGCACCCATCACAAAATTTTTATTTGTACCCATGTACCCCTCCAAAACTTTGTACTTGTACCCCTGCAACCTTCCCAAAATTTGTACTTGTACCCCTGCACCCCTCCCAAAATGTGTACTTGTACCCCTGCACCCCTCCCACAATTTGCACTTGTACTCCTGTACCTGTTCTAAAATTTGCACTTACACCATTGCGTCCCTCCCAAAACTGTACTTGCCCTGGAATCCCTCCCAAAATTTGTACTTTTACCCCTACACCCCTTCCAAAATTTGTACTTGTACCCCATAGCCCTTCCAAAAGTTGAACTTGCAACCCTCCCAAAATCTGCACCTGTACCCCTGCACCCCTCCCAAAATTTGTACCTGTGCCCCTACACCCTTCCCAAAATATATATTTTAACCGCTGTACATCTCCCAAGATTTGTATTTGTACCCTTGCATCCTTCCCAAAATGTTTACTTGAACCCTTGTGCATCTCCTAAAATTTGTACTTGCACCACTGCATGATCCCACAATTTGTACTTGTGCCCCTGCATCCCACCCAAAATGTGTGCTTATAACCATGCAAGCCACCCAAAATGTGTGCTTGTACCCCTGCACCCCACCCAGGATTTATACTTGTAACCCTGTATGCCACCCAAGATTTGTGCTTGTACCCCTGTACCACACCCAAAAGCTGTACTTGTACCCCTTCCAAAATGTGTACTTTTATTCTGACACCCTTCCCACAATTTGTACCTGCACCCCATAACACCTCCCAAAATGTGTACTTTTACCCAATCTAACCTTCCCAAAATTTATACACCTACATCTGTCCCAAAATTTGTACTTGTATACCTGCAAACCTCCCAAAATGTGTACTTGTATCCTTGTACACCTCCTAAAAGTTGAACAATATTTGTAAACCTCACAAAATTTGTAATTTTCTTCTGCACACCTCCCAAAATTTGTTTTTGGCCCCTCTCCAAATTTGTAATTGCACACCTCACAAAATTTACACTTGAACCACTGTATCCCTCAACTTAAGGGGGCTTTGCCAAGGAGTAAACAGTGCTCACACTGATGAGAAAGACTGTTTTGAGATGGTAGTAGAGCCCCCCTTCCCAAAAGACAGACATGAGCAGTTTTATTTACTATTATATTTTTTTTGGTTTACTGATGTATTTTGTATAAAAGATCGGCAGTGTTTGAATGTGTGCAAGGCACTGGCTTTTTTGGGAGTGAGCATGTCCCTCAGGAGTTGTCATAATGAGCAGCTCATGTTTCCTTGTAGCACAACAAATCGTCTGTCTGTTCGAAGTTTTAAATTAATGTGTTGCCAGGAGATAAGTGAAAAAAATTGATGTAGGGCATTTTTTTATTTCAATTTTTACATGTGTTTCACAGAGCTGGCAGAGGTGCAGGTGTCGGCTTTCAGTTAAAGTTGTTTCTCAGCAGCATGCATGACGACGCTTGGTGAACCACAGGTGGCCTTTTTTATTGTTCTAATTTCCTCAGTGTCTTCTTCTGAGCTAGTCTGGATGGCAGCAAAGGTCAATGATTTATTTATATGGTGGTTTAATGTACTTTACTGGGTAGTGTAATGTAGGGAAGTTAGCTTGTGTTTCGGGGTTGGGAGCAGCCAGCTCGGGCACTACAAGGGCAGAGACTGGTACAGTGATCTGTATGGTTCTCTGTCCTGACTGGCTGAAGAGGTGCCAGTTGGCACAATATGCCCTTATAAGGACATGGCCAGAGGTACCTCTCAGCCAGTCAGGATTCAAAAATCTCCCAACCCATTTTATAAAAAGGTACAATGCAAATTTTTGGAATTTTGTTGGGCAAAGATGCTAATTTATAGAAAGATGTAGTGACAGTTGTGTAAATTGTATGTAGGTTGCAAGGGAAGGCATGCAGATATTTGGCGATCTTGCACATTTTGCTATTTGTACAAGGAACTGGGTGAACATTTGCAAAAGTGTGTGGACTGTGGAATGAGTTTGGGGAACAAGAAAAGGGGTGGAAATCTTGGGGAGAGTGGAGGTAGGAGTAAATAGTTTGCAGAGTGTAGGGTAGGGGTAAAACTTTAGAAGATTCCAGGGGCAGGGACACACATTTTGGAAAGGGAGTGGAGTAGGAGGTACAGAGTTTGTGTTGTAAAGGGGGAAAACTTGCAGAATGCTGCAGGTTTGGGGGACCTGTGCAGGAGAGGTGCAAGTTTCAGGAGTCATGGGATGGGGGTATAAATGATTGCTGAAGTATGCATGATATAAATTTGGGACATGCACATATCTTGGGTAAATGGGGATTGGGGTGCAAATGGAGTAGGCTGGGAATACATATTCTGAGTGGTGAGTATGCAAATATTAGAATGGGTACAGGGTAGGGGTACAAATATAAAGAGTGAGGGGGTATATTTAGGGAGGCATGCAGAATTGTTTGAGAGGGCAGAGGTATACATTTTAAGAGGGTGTAGGGAGTATACATTACAGAAGGTACATGTGAAAGAAAGGGTATAGGTTATAACAGCGGTGTAAGACTAAGTTGGAAACTAGAGAGAGGAGTGTGGGCATGTTTTTGAAAAATTACAAGGCAGGGGCAGGGAAGAGGTATACATTTTTGTGGGATTATACATTTTGGGGAGAGAGGTACTGGGGTAGTATTACATTGTGAGTGCTGTGGAGCCTCAGCAAAAGGAGTTAATCTGAAAAGAATAAATAATGCGGGTGTTGTGGTGGCTGCATTCAGGCATGGAGAGGGAATACACAGGAAAACAAAGTTTACACTTTTAGAGTATGAGAGTTCATTTTGGGGGGAGGGGCTTGATATGGTGCTCAAAATGTTGACAATTAATCTAGGGAACCTGTCAGATTGTCTATTTACCATTTTTTTCTACTAGTGTAAGCCCATTAATGAAAGCCACCCCAAAGAAAATTGGTAGCAAATACTTATTTTTGCCATTTATCAATAGGGTTGCCACCTTTGGATGAGATGAAAACCGAATACTAAACCACACCCCCAAACTCCACCCCTAACCCCGCCCCTTTTATGACTAATGAGGTCATCGCTTAGACTCTGATTCACTTGATTTATTCAGAATTGCTGCTGATATAACATTGTGTACAACTTTTTAAAATTACATCATGATTATTATTTTTTGGTTTATTTGATTTAGATTTAAATATTTTAAATTTCAGTGTGTGTTAACACTTGGTGGGGTTAGAGAGGGGGGTTCAGGGGACATTCCATCTTGTGTACATAGCTTAGCTGACAAATCAAGTGGCTACAAGGGCTCCTCTGACAACTGGCTAGTTTGGATCAGGTGGCCTTTTCTGGTAAAACTCTTTCAATAAATAAATAAACTATACCAGTAACGGTGGACGAGATGTAATTACAAATATCAAAAGCCATTTTAAGACGTGCTACTGTCCCTCCCATTGCTCCTACTCTAAAGTTATTTGTAATGTCAGAGAAGTTTTTAAAAGTGGTAGGAACTATTCTACGCTGCTAAATACCCTATTTTGTTTTCCATGTCAGTCATACACAGCAGATAGCATGATATGTGCTATGCAGTGTGGAGGCAGTATAGCGCAGTGGTTTAAAACTCTGAGCTACAATTCTGGAGACCAGGGTTTGAATCCTACAGTCCAAACTTGCATACTTTGTGACCTCACTTAATTCCCTTGTGCTCTCAGGTTGCTCCTGTAAACAAGCTTTAGCTTAGTGTGTCTCTTCTGGTAAAAAAATAATAATGTTTTGAAAAATTTTTGATAAATTGCCTACATTTGCAGTGCCATCAAATCTAGATTGTGTTCCTGTCATCTCATCAGCTACTGCTCTCTCTCTTCCCTTTTTCATTTCTGTGGCTTAGCATGACATTAGCCACATTATTCTGTGCTGTTCATATGAAAGGCCTGGATTATTCTTCCTGGAATATCCAAGAAGTATGAAAACAGACAACAATAACTACTGAGGAGAAAGAGGCATATTATTGTTAGAAATGAAATAAAATATTAGATTATTAATTTAACGAAAGGGGTAACAAATATTAAAATATACAGTAGGACAGACCCTAAAAGAAAAAATGATGAACATTTAAAGGTATAAAAGTATTCCTTATCACAGCAGTCAAAGATCATACTCACAATGCAGCCTAGAAAGGATTAGTTTGATTTGTTGCTAATGGTCTTAATAGCCCTACTTTACACCTCTCAGACTGAATGGTATACAAACAAAGGTCTGCATGACCTCAGAATTTGTTTGTAATCTGACCATGCAAGTAAAATGGTGAAGGATTTAACAGAATCTGTTTTAGAAGCTTGTGAGCATTCAAAATGACTGAAAAAGTACTACCTCTGAATAAAATTGGATTAGCAGGTAAAGTTTCTGAAACACATTGTACAGTCCATACTGGGACAGGAAGCTACCCTATTGTGGTGCCTTTCTGGTTTCAGAAAAATTAAGGTGTTAATTAAGGTGGTATTGTTTATCCTTCCCGTGAATAATCTTCCAATTTGCTGGTGTGAAGTTAGAGGTGGCAACTGAGCAGACAGGGACACATTTGGCTCTTTAAGTGCCCTGCACTTGAAGGCACTTCCTGATTGGCATGCACTGCAAGCAAGCAATCACACTAAAATGTCAGACACTTGCTTACAGTCAGATGAGAAGAAAATTAAACAGTTAGTGGGGAATCTAACAGGTGCTGCTTGACCCACCATAAAAACCAAATTTGCAATGGTGAAAACAGGAGGACCGAATCTGGACCTAGAAAACCGAATCATTCGGTCAAAAACCGAGTAGGTGGTAACCTTATTTATCAATTTGAGGTACTGTGTGGACTAAGCTGACAGGACCTGGAAGAAAATGATGTAATTGTTGCTTGAATGAAATCAGCACTCACCCAAGATTCTGCAATCTGGCTTGAAAAAGTCTGAGGGAATTTTTTGTAAAACCATCACATAAGAGAGGCAAACAAAATAGAATGTATACATGAGCAATGTCAGTTTAGGAACTTTATTTGTAACAAATGAGACCTAGCTGTCCCCATGGTGGGCACATAGTACATTTTAAAGCATTGCATTTGATCTTTAAGAGCTGCTGGTACAGGGGTGAAGCTGCAGCATGCTTGAACAGATGTGCTTAAGAGAAGTTCCGGCACAAAATGTATACTTTTAAACTAAAATGAACTTTAAAGCCTATTAAATCTTTTCAAACTTGCCTGGACTGTAGAAAAATATCTTTATAAACTGTAAGTTTTAACAGTTCCAGACATTCCAAAACCGCACCAAGTGACGGGTTGGGCAATAGAAAGGGAAAGGCCACAATCCAGACCGAAACTACAATGGGATGTGCCTCAAGTATGGAGACCGCTGCTGGAGGCAAAAATAACCCTCAAACTCTGCATTACTTAAAGCAATTAGAGAAAAGGATCAAAAAGTGGAGTTGTTCATCTCTTAATACACCCTCATGCAGACCTGCAGTTTGAAAAACAGCGATGGCATCAGTCAGCTAGACATCGACTATGGTTTCAAGAATTCTGTTGGAGAACAGAGTGCTCAGGCTGAGGCTTGAGCACATAGAGAATGGCTTCTGTCAGGCAAATATTAGAATTTTCGGACTCCCCGAGGCAGTTGAGGATACTAACTTAACTCAGTTTGAGGTTCAGCTTATGAACTTTGCTATCACAGGACATGTCTACAAACTTTATCGGATCACCCCTTGATGTCAACAAAACAGCCCCATATTATGCTGCTGATCATGAGTGGCCCTCATATTCAGAACAGCATCATGCAGAAAGCTAAGAACAAGGGGTCTTTGTGCTTAGAAGATGGGGCAGGTATCCACCTGTTCCCAGACCTGACATTTTCAGACTGACAGTGATGAAAAGTCTTTGATGCTGCCCAGCTAGGGCTCCGTGCACTGGGGATAAGCTATGCTCTTCAGTTTCCTGCAAGTCCCAGACTTTCATATGCAGGGGAAACCTTTTTTTTAATGATCTGAATGAGGCAGGAAAATGGGTCGAGATAATTAAAAAAAGTTCATGCCTCTTCACCAGACGCTAGCAAATTGAAGGGAAGAGGACCGAAACCATGTATAGACTATGGTGTCAGTCTGTCTGTCTATCTGTCTGTCTGTCTGTCTATCTATCTATCTATCTATCACTACTTTATAACCATAGTTCCAGGCATGGTAAATAGTTTACAGCGACACTCTTGCAGCTCTGCTGGAAGTGCTGATTCATCTGATATCTTTAAGCTAAGCTCCTTCCACCAACAGGATGGCACATCCTCTGGCTCTACCCCGTGACACCAGATCTTTACATGCTGGAAACAAGGATCTGAGTGCCACATTGCCAGGGGAGGCTGGGTGGGTTGTGTGGATGTGAACTATATACCATCCCTAGAACTATGAATACAGGTGAGTAGCCACTATGGTTATAGATGAATAATCTATGTTTCTAATGGCATGGATATGACTCTATGATGCTGGTTCACAAATATTTTGTTGCTTAATGTTACAGTGATGGATTTATGTCAACAGCAATTACAGTCGGCATAAATCCATCCATGAACATTGTTTTCTTCAGGGGGCTTTGCCCCACGAACCCCCCATGTGGGGTGCTCAACCTCCCGCACCCCCGATACTAAATAGAATCAACTCCAAGTCAGAGTTGATTTGGGGTGGAGGTTAAAGACCCCAAGAAAGCAGTGTTGGGGTCCCATGGTGACAGTACATCAACCCGTCACTGTGTCGCTATACTGTCATTCATGGTAACAATGTCACTGTGTGATCAGTATACGTGTGGATACAGTTCATGGTCCACACTTTGGCAGACTCCTAGCAGTTCTCTGAGAGGAGAGGGCAAGGTGCGCATCCGTATTTGGAGAACAGACTGGAGAACCAAGGTCCCAAGAGCAGCAGCCTAATGTGACTTTAGGTCGATGTTATAGTGGAAAATGAAGGTGCTTGCTTTCCTCTAGGCAGTAGCCCTGCCAATTTCTTGTACTGGGATATCTCTGGAGGTCATCCACTGAGGCTGTGGTATGTCTGCTGGAATGAGCTCTAAGCCCTTTGGGAGGCTCCCTACCAGCCAACCTATAGCAGAGGACAATGCAGGATGTTATCCACCTGCCAATTGTCCACTCTGCTGCTAGTCTGCCAGGCACAGCTTCAGTGCATGTCACAAATAGCTGGTAAGCCTCACCCCAAACTCTAATCATGCACTCCTTATAGTAAGAGAGCACCTGACAAGATCAGGTTAGTAAAGTATATCAATAAATTTATCACCTCGGTATGATGAAACTTCAAAATGACATTTGGGAGGAACTATGGGTGGGGGCAAAGGATATCTTGTCCTTGTGGAAGACCAGTTAAGAAGGCTCTACCGAGAGCACCTGGAGCTCACGAATCCTTTTAGCAGAGGTAATGGCCACAAAGAAGGCTGTCTTCCATGACAGGTGAGACATCTCATACCATTGGATAGGTTCAAATGGCTTGCCATGAGCATAGCCAGCACCAGCAGTAAGTCCCATAGCGGTGGCAGTTCCTGCACCAGAGGGGACAAGTGGAAGGCCCTTGAAAAAGCACCCAATCACCTTCTCCTGGGCCACCATCAGCATATCAGCCTATGGCCAGTATACAGAGTTGGCTGTCAGGTGCACCTTGAGGGTCGTCGCTCACAGGCCCAACTGAGAGAGGGGCCAGAGATACTCCAGGATGCTTGCCACAGGGTAGGCATGGGGATCAAGTACACTATTATGACACCAAATGGAAAATCTCTTCCATTTGAAGGCATAGCAGTGGTGAGTCAACTCTTTCTAGGAGGATTCCACAATGTGAGTATGATAGGGAGACCCTATCTGATGAATGAAAGACCAACAACATTGCTTTTTATGATAGTGCCATCATCCGAGTTTTCAGAGATGTGGCAGCCCTCTTCCAATTCAGTCAGTGTGTTTGCAGGTGCGGACGCAGTTCTCCAATCAAAGCTGCAGCTGTCTATGACAGCAGTTGAAAATGCAGTGGTCATACAGTTGAAAGGGAGAGCTATGCTTCAGTGAGCAGGGATAAGGTCGCGTGCTCATGCATATTCCCCCCCCCACACACACACACGCATGTCCGATTCTCTAACAGACACCCGCCCCCCGCCATCAAAAACCTGAGTTTGGAAATGGCAGGGTTGGTCAGACAGCTCAAAATGCAGGCAACAACATGTCCTATTCATTAACTCCAGCACTCGGTTATTATAAGAGAACACACAGCTGTACTTACACTGAAAGGGGCCAGCGATTCCCACCATTCACTACTGGGTGAAAAAGCTCCAAATAAAGTTCCAGTCTGCATCACAGTCAGAGGCAAAAAACAAACTGAAGGTGAGAAAGAACAGAAGTGCTAGTCCAGATGGTACACGTCCAACAAAGTCAAATTTATCTGATGGAGGGATTCCAGATGCTGAGCAGTGGGATGTGATGACTTGTGGGGTCTCACCCCCCAAAAAAGTCTCCCAAATCAAGCTAGCAAAGTGGATGCGCCCCTTCAATGACTGCAGCCAGAGCTTATTGGCTAGGTGAGAGTGAGCTGGGACAAGCTGCCCGGGTCTGTGGCTAAAGGGGCACTGTCCATCAGTCCACACGGGAGAGAATAGTGAGCTCCTGCAATCAGTGAGAACAAGGCACCGTCTTGGCTGTAGACAAACAGAGGTGGCCCCCTGTGCTACTAGTACAAACTCCAGGGCTCGTGTGCTGCAGACAGGCTGGCGTGCCATCCGCGGCAGACACGAGTTCTCACTCCTCTCTCTTCTCCTCCTCCTTTGCTGCCTCCTGTTGGATGCTGCTGCTGCAGGCTCACATGCTAACCAGCGCTCTGACTGCCTGCAGCTGCTCCGCCGCCGCCGCTGCTACCCAGGTGCTGCCGGATGCGAGGGGCCTGGGTTGAGGGTGGGGATGGAGGAAGGGTGATAGACAGCTGTGTCAGGAGGAGATCAGGGAGGTCAAGTATATTTTAACAAGAGGCAGGCCCTGTCCCTCGTGGGCAAGCAGCCTGCTGCCCCTTTCCTTATTTTGTCTTTCTCTCTGTGGATGTATAGGCTTGTAGCTCCTTGATTATGCTTTTTCTCAAGCCTGCCTGTGTTTTAGGAGTCCAGACTGCCCTGCAGTAACCTATGACAAACACTTTCTCTAGCCATCTGGAGAGCTCCGCTTTTCTGCCTGTATCTCATCACTGTCTGATGAGACAGGACTGCTAGAAATCAAACCACTCTCTAAGAGCTGCTCACTCTAATCTTCTGTTAGCTGATTTTCAGTCTGGCTGTTTATTTGCGTTTGCATTAGATAATGGCCTCACATAAAGCAACTATACCAAGACTTTCCTCTCCCTTATGGTGTTGGCCCGCCACTCTTATGTTAACATGACAGAAAACCTAATTTTAGACTATACAAGTACTCTACCTACCCCTTTCCTTCTTGCAAAATACATTACAGGTGGCCACTGCACCAAAAAGCCTTCCACCATACAAGTGCTTTAGAGTAAAGTCTTTAGTAAACATTTGTAGTCAAGACATATTTAGATGCAAATAACAAATGTTTATTGACTGGTCTCCATACATGTGCAGTGTTTACTATCAATAAACCATTTGCCCATAATTACTAAAACAGGATTTTCCCATGATTAAACAAATATGTATGTATGAATAGGACTGGCCTCATGACCGATCCCTGCAGCACCCCACTGGTCACCCCCTCTCCCTAGACTGCACCCCATTTACCACCACTCTCTGCCTCCTGTCTGTTAGCCAGTTTCTAACCCAGTTTACCACCCTTTCCCTCATGCCCAGCCTACCCAGCTAGTTTATCAGCCTCCTATGTGGGATGGTGTCAAAGGTTTTGCTGAAATCAAGGTACGCGTTGTCCACTGCCCCACACTGATTCACTTTCTTTGTCACCCAAAGAAATCAACCAGATTTGTCAGACATGATGTCCCCACTGTGAATCCATGTTGTTTATGGTCCTGGGCTCCAATGGCTTCTAGATGCCCCACTATCCTTTCTTTAAGCAATGTCTCCATGATCTTCCCCACTACTGAGGTAAGGCTGAACGGCCTATTGTTCCCCGCCTCCTCCCTGCTTCCGGACTTGTGTACAGGGACCACATGTTCCCTCCTCCAATTCCCTCATGTTGAATAACTCAGTGACCATGACTGCCAGAGGTACTGCTATCTCCCTTCGCAGTTCTCCTAATATCCTTGGGTGTATGCCATCTGGATCCATCGCTTTGTCCACCTTCAATTTAGTGAGCTTCTGCAGGACTCTTTTGCCATTGAATGGACTACTGTCCACCTCTTCACCCCCTTGGCAACTGCTGTGCTGCTGTGCCCTTGCCCCTCCCACTCTTCTGTGAGTACTGAACGGAAAGACACAGTGCATGTCTTGGGAGGAAGGCATGGAACTATCACTTCCAAATAGCTAAACAGCACATACAAGCAAGCAACATTCGGCATTGCCAAATGCTTCTTTTAATTGTTTTATTCCCTTTTCTGAGTTGGTGGGGAATGAAGATAAAAAGAGCAGCTAGCTACAGAGATACTGTAGCTGTCCCCATGCTGAAGAGCCAACCGCTAGGTTGGATGAAAAGTCACTTCTTTTATACTGCTACCATAAAATGTGATGTCATTTGAATAAGAGGGGCTTGTGCCAATTTAGAAGATAACATTGATTTTAAGGAAAATAAAGAGAGATGCTGTAATGCTCTGGGTGTGTAAACATGCTATGCCCTATTTTCTAAAGAAATGTGCTCTCATGTCAGATGAGTCAGCTTATATATGTTTAAGATGAGTCAGCCTGCCTGTGTTTATTTAGAGAATTGTGAGTCAGACAGCTCACATGGTGCTGCCATCATCAGTAGGCAGGTATAAACACCTACCTCCTGAGATGCAAAACAGATGAGTCAGTCAGTGGAGACCTGCCTATCATGGAGGAAACATCTTATAGTACATACACATTTTCATGTGCTAGGAATCTATTAGGCTGGAATTTAGCTGTGAAATTGTGCACTGAGGGAATTGTACACTGTTTTTTTTTTACCAGGAGACACACACTTAGCTGAAAGCTTGCTTACAGGTGCAACCTGGGAGCACAAGGAAGTTAAGTGACTTGCTCAGGGTCACACCGTATGCAAGTGGGGGCAAGTGTTTTTGGCAGAACTGAATTTCTATTTCCTTTCTGTATGTTTATTATTTTATTTTGGAAAATAAACATCTGCAATGTGTGTTCTACACCTTTTACCTGTGTTTTCACATCTGTCACACCCACTAACCTTCACATCTGGTGTCAGCAGTTGGATACTGGTATGTATAGGCAGGGAGAGAGACGTTACCAGGGGATATTGCCCTAATATCCTGGCAGATGTTGCATGAAGTACAGCAACAGTAAGGCAGAGGTGCTGGTATGAGAGGAAGGTCACCATCTGCTGACAACGAAGTCTTAACAAGAACCATGGAAAAAAAACTGTGTGCACCATTATTTCCTGGACTAGAGACAGTGATTCTATCCAAGTTAAAGTCTGAAGGGGCCTCTGTGGAGCAGTAGCAGGCTTTTTTGACAAGCCTGCTGCAATCTGCCAGTACCAGTGATAAGCGTCCAGTGAAACAGACAGATGGTCTGACTGTGGTATTCCAGGTGATAGAGGCCTTGATGACGTGGCTGATCTGAAGGTGGCTAGAGGCAGAGCAGCTTTGCCTGAAGGCAGAGAACAAAGTGCTGGAGGTCAAGAAGAGTTCAAGTACAGGTGCTGTGTGTCACAAACGCACTCCGCAGGTCAGGCCCTCTGCTTCCACAGTGCCAACCTCGATGTGCAATAGTGTGAACAGGGGACAGACAGGGTAACCCTCCTGTCTGTTTTGGGTCTGAATCACCTACTAGTCTTGAGTCCTGGGGGTCAAAATGTGAAACATGCTAGCATACCCAGTTAACAGGCTCAGATATGTACCCTCTTCTGGAATGCAGTACAATTCTTTGCCCAGTGGCACCCAGCCAGGTTTCCAAAATGCACCCTTTTGACTCAATATGAGACCTAGGTATATTCTTACATGCTTGCAAGATTAGTAACACATTCAAGTCCTTAACAGCTGTGAGACTTATACACAGGCTCAGCATTCACATGCAAAAGAACTGAGAAAAAGCACAGGCAGTATTTTAAAGAAAATATTGTTCACTAAAAATTGTAAAACAGGTACAATCAAACACAGAACAATTATATCAATAACTTACAATCACATAAAATAAATGGGAAGTTATAGAACACAAATGCCTACCCAAAAAAATACTTAAGTTCCAGTTGAATTATTATTTTTTAAATGCCTAGTTACCAGTCCACAGACTGTGTGTGTCTTGGCTTTTCAGGTAGTCCTTCTGCACAAACTTGTCAGAGTGCAGCCCAATTCAAAAGTCAGTTTTCTCCACCTCCTGGTGATGTCACCCATGAGGTCACTGTTAGAACTGTGATAAATCTGTAACCTGAGTCCGGGAATCCACAAGGATGTATGTTATTACTTAAAATCAGCAACTAGTAATTTCCACAAAATATGAGTCTCTTTGATCAAAGCATTTCCTTTGACATTTCCTAACCCCACAATCTGTCACTGGTTCTCTTCTAAGTGAGAAAACCACAAAGGATCAACCAAGTGACTTTCCTTCCTGCTAAGTCATAAAATGCATATTTCGTTTCCAGCCTCAAAAGCAGGAGCAGGTTATAAGGGGGTAATAAACTGTCCCTTTGGAAGGATGTCTTAATTAGTGGTTTCCCTAGTCTTTTCCTCACGTTCTGCTGTTTCAGCACCACTGAAACCTTGGAGGTCAAAGGTCAAGTCTCTCACAAACTGCTGACTTGTGTGAGACAATCACAAACCATTTATTTATATTACAAATATCATACATATAACCATAAGCAGATGGCAGTGCGTCACAGTCCCCCCCACCTAGACTGAATTTGGGAGCTCTATCACCTGCGTGGGATGAGTTCCCCAAGTCAGTACATTGCTCAAACTGATGTAACAATCCATCTGCATTTTCATTGACTCCCCGGTCCTGTTTGAGACAATCATGTCATACCCTTGCAAGGCAAGACTGCTTCTTAGTAGCCTACCATTCATTTTACCCATTTGTGCCAGCCAAACCAGGGAGTTGTGGTCAGTTTGTACCTCAAAAGGCTGTCTGTATAGGTATGGCTCTAACTTCTTTAGGGCCCACACAATGGCAAGACACTCTTTTTCCACAGTAGAGTAACCCTGCTCCCTGGGAAGTAAGTTTTTACTGAGGTACACTATGAGGTGATCTTTCCCTTGGCTGGACTTCTGACTCAGCACTGCCCCAATACCCACATCTGAGGCATCAGTCTGGACTACAAAGGTCTACTATAGTCTGGACTTGTCAATACAGGAGCACTGCACAGTGCCTCCTTCAGTCTAGTAAAGGCTTGTTCACAGGCTGGTTCCCAGGTAATTTTCTTAAGCATCCTTTTCTTTAACAGGCTTGATAGGGGAGTGGCCAGGGCACTGAAATTTGGTACAAATTTCCTATAGTACCCTGCTGAACCTAGAAAACTCCTGACCTGCTTCAGTGTTTCGGGCCTGGGCCATGCCTTGATTGCCTCTATTTCCACTTGGTTATGACAGAGCTGTCCCCGGCCTACAACATGCTGAGGTATGCCACTTCAGCCATAACAGTGAGCCCAGCCCTCTGTAGCCTGCCCAGCACTTCCCTAAGGTGGGACAGGTGTTCCTTCCAGCTGGCACTAAAGATAGCAATGTCACCCAGGTATGCCATGGCGTACTCCTCAGCACCATTTAACACCTGGTTCACCAACCTTTGGAAGTGGCCAGGGCATTCTTCATTCCAAAAGGCATTACTTTAAATTTAAATTACCCTATCGGAGTGATGAAGGCTGACCTCTCCCTAGCTCTGGCAGTTACCTCTATCTGCCAACACCCCTTTGTCAGGTCAATAGTCATAAGGTATGTCGCCCCTCCCAACTTGTCTAGGAGTTCGACCGTCCATGACATTGGGTGGGTGTCTGACTTCGTGACTGCACTGAGTCCATGACAGTCCACACAAAAATGAGTATAGCCATCTGGTTTGGGAACAAGGACTACAGGTGAGGCCCTGAGGCTGTGGGATTTCTGGATTACCCCTAAATCCAGCATTTCCTCCACCTCCCTCCTAATGTCCTTTTGGACAGCCTCTGACACCCGATATGCTGTTCGCCTTATGGGCGCCTGCATCCCTGCCTCCATATCATGCGTTACTAAGGGGGTTAGTCCAGGCTTGGCACTAAACAGTAGGGCAAAATCTGCTAAAACCTCCCTTACTTCATGGATCTGGTCTGGGGTCAACTGGGGTGACATTTTAATTGCCTCCACAGAGGACTCCCACTTGCTTTCTTCCAGCAAGTCCAGAAGAGGGTCTCCTTCATCCATACTCTTCCCAGGGCTACACACTGCAAACACCATGTCAGCCCTATTAACATATGGCTTCATCATGTTGACATGGTACATTCTTTGTGTATGTCTCCTGTCAGGTAACTCTATAATATAGTTTATGTCATTTACCCATCTGACTACTTTGTACGGTCCTGCCCACTCGGCATGCAGCATGTCTTTCTGGACCGGGATTAGGACCATGACTTCCTGACCCACCATGTACGAGTGAGCTCTGGCTCTGTGGTCATACCACACCTTTTGTTTTTTTGGGGCAGCTGCCAGGTTGCTCTGGGCTGTCCCCATAAACTCCTTCAGCCTTTCCCTAAACCTAAGGACATAATCCACTATGGGAGTTCCCTAGGTGTCATGCTTGCCTAACCAGTCCTCCCAGATCAAGTCTAGGGGCCACGTGCCCTACGTCCATATAAGAGCTCGAAGGGCGAAAACCCTGTTGACTTTTGGGGCACCTCCCAGTATGCAAACAACAGGTGGGGAAGGTATTTCTCCCAGTCCCTCCCATGCTGTTCAGCAAACAATTGAAGCACTTATTTAAGGGTACCATTAAATCTTTCCACAAGCCCACTGGCTTGTGGGTGATAAGGTGTTGTGCATCTCTGCACCACCCAACACTTTTCCCACAAACATTTCATCAGGTTCAACATGAAGGAACTCCTCGATCAGTGATAACCTCCTGTGGAAACCCAGCATGGGAGAAAATCCCTAGTAAGGCATCTGCCACTTTTTCTGTCCTCAGTGGGCATGGGGCGACTGCCTCTGGGTACAGGGTGGTATAATCCATCACAGTCAGGATGAACCTCTTCCCGGAGGAACTCAGGGTATTTAAAGGCCCCACAATATCCATTCCCACTCTTTGGAATGGCTCCTCCTCTATGGGTAAAGGAATTAGGACAGTTTGGGATTTCTTATCTGCCTTCCATATTTCTTGGGACCGGTGACAAAACCTGCAGTACTCCTTTACCTGCTGGGTGAAGTTGGGCCAATAGAAATTCTGGGCCAACCGCTGCATAGTGAATGTGATTCCCAGATGGCCAGACATGGGAATATCATGTGCAATCTTGAGCAACTGCTCACGGTACCCCTGGGGAACAACAAGTTGCCTGTCCATCATCCCTCCATCTTAGCATCCTGTGTATACATCAATCCATTGTCCCAATAAACTGTATGTTTCCCGTCACCTACCTGTGCTCCGTCAGAGTCTGCCCAAGCCCTCAGCTTCTCTAGACTAGGGTCACTTTTCTGAGCAGCTGCAAACTCCTTGCACATTCCCAAGGCACAGGACAGGTCCCCTTCAGTGTCTAAATTAGGGTCCCTAGCTCTATCATCAGGGCATTCAGGATCACTGCCATCCCTAATTCTCTGACAATGGGTCACCCTCCTTCCTTGGAGTAACCCTCTGTAGCTGTTTGGTTAACTGCTACCTGGGGAATTTCTACCCCCCTTTCATTATTCTCCATTTCAGGAGACACAGGCTGGGGAACCAGCCTCCCTCGCTACCTGAAAGAACTCCTGATTTCTTACTGTCCTTCCCAATCCCTCCGATCCTCTGGTGAGGGATTGCTGGAGATTCCCAGGGTAACCTTAAAAACATCTGGTGGAAGAACATTTGCCTTTATGGCCCCTACTCTTTGGAATTCTCTACCTTACCAGATATGCAATAGTCTGACTGTGGAGAGCTTTAAAAAAGCTTTAAAGACCTTCCTTTTTAACCAAGCATTTTTAGTGACTTGAATTATGTTGGATTGTGTTTTGAATTTAAATGTTGTTTATAATTATGGCTTTTAATATTGTATGAAGGATATTGTAAAGGTGCCTTGAGCTTTGGAAGGGCGCCTTATAGAAATAAATATTTATTTACTTACTTACTTACTCCCAGTGGATTCCACAGGGGCTTCTATGGGGTCCAGAGAACTACAATTTTCCTTTGCCGGTTGGCTGTGGGTAACTGCACACAACATCCCGTTTGAGATTGTTACTAATAACTACATCGACAGCCAAAGTCTCCACTATGGCAACCTTTTGCACAGTTCACCCTGTCCTCACCCCAGTCTAGGAGGACACTAGCGAGCGGCAAGGTTTTCTTCTCCCCAGTGAATCCCCTTACAGTCACAAATTGATTGAGTATAAGCTGACCAGGCTCTACCAAATCCCCTTTTACCAAAGTCAGGGACACTCCCATGTCCCTCAACCCATGTATCTGTACTCCATTCACAGTGACTGAGCGTATGTGTTCCCTCATGTTTACTGGCATGCTTTCAGGGACACACAAACAACCCTCTTCTGTCCTAGCACCACTCCATGCACTGCTTGTTCTTTTGGGACACTGCCTTGCAATATGTCCAGTTTCTTTGCAAACCCAACATTCATTTCTTTTTTCAGGTAACTCCTTTCTTTGTAACCTGGGGCTACCTGGTTTCGGTAGAGACAGGGAGAGTTTTAGCTGCCCTGAGGGTGCGCTTTTCCCTTTCTGCACTGCCATGCCTGCCCCATTCCCTCTTAGAGCAGGTCTTCTCCTGGCATAGCAGTCCGAGAGTTCAGCAGCCTCTTGCACTGTTTTTGGATCTCGGTCCTCCAGCCAGGTTTTCAGCTCTGCTGGGCATGCCCAAAAAAATGCTCTAACAGTACAGCATTTTCATTTTTTTCTACAGTGTTTGTTTCAATTCCTTCCCACCATTTTAAAAACTAACATTGTTTAGTGGCTAGCTCCTCATAGCTCATGTCAGGGCTTCTCCTGAGCTTACAGAATTTAGCTCTGTATGCCTCTGCTGTTAGCTCATATTTTTTTTTAAAGTGCAGCTTTAAGTTTACTGTAATCATTGCTGTCCTCATTGTCCATTTGACCCAATGTATCCCAAGCTTTTCTGGTAAGTAGCAAGGATATCTGGAAGCTCCAAGATCCTCTAGGAATATTTGCCTGAACACATACTTTTTCAAAGGAATTTAAAAAGGCATCCATATCTTCCCCATCTTTAAATTCAGCTATCAATTTGGAATTTAATTTGAAACTCAGTCCTGGAGTCCAAGTTAACCCCAGGCCACTTACTTGCTCTGGTGTGGGTGTTTGGAGTCATAGCTTCTCCAGTTTATGTTGCCTCTGGCACTCACACTCTTCTGGAGCTAGCCACAAAGCACAATTTATTTATTATTTATTTATTGAAAATGTTTCACCAGGAAAGGCACACTGAACAAAAAGATGCTCGTCTCAGAGTGCGTCCTGGGGGGAAGCATTACAAGTGGAGGTAGATCAACATACAGACATTGAATATTGAATAGCACAATACAGATAATGTACATAGTTGGGTGGGATTACATTAACACATTTTTACAATAGGTGAAACAGTACAGGATTACATTAGCACATTTTTATAATATGTGAAACAGTACAGGAATCAAACATTAAGGACAGGGTATACATATCAAGGTACACTTCAAGGTTAATACATGATTAAGTAAGTGCCAATAACAATACTTGAGTGCCAGTAGCAAGACTTGAGCTGAAGCGAGATGCACCAAGTTGACCATAGGAGTTGGAGGAGAAGATGGGGGTGATAAGGGTGGGGAGGGGAGGGAGAGGTGAGCAGTAGCAGTGCGTGAGGTTGAGAAGCATGGGTTACTTAGGAGGGAGGGAAGGAGGGGGGAAGGGAGGGAGAGATTAGGAGGGAATTAGAGAGTGGGAGTGAGTGAAGTGCATAGAGCAGTGTATAAGCCAGGCAATTAGGCAAAGGCCGAGCCGCTGGTCAGACACTAACAGGGGATGGTGGAAGAGAGCTATCGGGGGGGGTCGAGGCAGTTGCAATTTGGTGCAAGAAAGCTAGTGAGAGCAAAGGATAGGGAGTATTTGGATGATGAATGGTGGATCTGAGCCGGCAGGCAGTTCCAGAGTTTAGGGAAGAGGTAAGAGAAGGCTGATTGGCTGGCGGTGGTCCTACAGTGAGGGATGACCAATGCCGAGCATCAGAAGACCTGAGGGAGTGGGGGGTGGGAGGGAAGATAGGGAGGATGCGGTAGGGAGGGAGGGAGCTGAGCCAGAAATTGAAGTGAATTTCTTGACCTGGAAGGAAACTACAACTTTACCCAGCTGTGGGCTGTATGGGAGATTCTATATTACACTTGATATCTGCAACCTGCACACTCTTGCTCAGTTATGTGGGAGGTGAAACTAACTACCCTTGGTAATTGCTTTTTATTTATATATTTATTTAGTGTTTAACCAAGAAGGGGCTTGCAAACTCTGCTTATCTTGTGAGTAACTTCAGAAGGATTGAAATACTGCATTTAGGTAGTTCCCTTGGAGGTAGCTAGATTGTCTACTAGGATTTTGTGACAGTTAAACTATTTTTAAATAATTTACAGGTGGCTGAGGAGTTGAAGAAGGGGCTTGCAAACTGCTTATCATGGAAGTAACTTCAGAAGGGTTTAAATACTGCATTTTGGTTGTCCCTTGGGGGTAGCTGGATTGACTGCTAGGATTTTGTGACAGATAAACTATTTTTAAATAATTTACTGGTGGGTAGGATTTTGTCATAGTTAAACTATTTTTAAATAATTTACTGGTGGTTAAGGAGTTGTGATAGCAAAAGCTGCAGTATGGATTTAAACACAGACAGCCTCAGGTGCAGGAGACTGTGTTCCCCTGATTTGTTGTGCAGGTTGTCTTCCTGAAAGGAAGGTTAACGCTCATCCTAGTGGTGGGTCAGAGCTTGTAGCTGATTGTTCCTGAGGGCACAGCTTAGGCCCGTACCTGCCCTTCCCCACATCACACACCCCCAGGTGTCACTTCCTTTAATAGCAGGGATTGTGACATCATTTCCTCAAGGGGGAAGGTGCATACAGCATGTTTCCTTACCAGCACAGCACACTGCATTGAAGGTAATAGCACACTCGATAACTATATATAACAAAAAAAAAAGGCTTAACGCAGGAGAATCAGGAAAGAAGACAGATATGTGGGGAGTAGTGCAATGCACTGGCTGTGGGGCAGCAGTCTTCCAGGAGACTTTCTGCAGGCTGCGATGCTGCCCTATTTGTAGACACCTCTCTGGTCTGAGGGAGAAGGTTGCTCATCTTTGGGCTGATTTGGTTAGAATTCATGAAACCTCCTCCCCTATACAGGGACCACCAGGGCCACTGCCACTACCTCAGAGTTGCCAAGAAAGAGGAGCAGTTGGACCAAGGTGGGCTCAGGCAGGGAGAGGGTGGTGGAAGAGATGCACATTCCTCTAGTTGTACCTCTCCACAATTCATACACAATTCATACGCTCTTCTGGTGGAGAGTGGTTCCTCTATGGAGGAACCAGCAGTGGAGACCAAAGAGGATGCTGGGAACCTCCACAAAGGAGTCCCACAGGAGGGTGACATGGGATCCCAAAGGGGAAGGAAACAACTGCTGGTGGGGGACTCAATTATTAGGGGGGTAGATCTGGGGAACAAAGGAGAGAGGGAGGGAGGTAAGGTGCCTGCCTGGGGCCATGGCTTGGAAGGACAGGGAGTGAATCCTCAGGATCACGGGAGTAGCTGCATGAGGGAGGGAGCTGGATATCATTGTCCACCTAGGGACAAATTACCTGGCTATGAATGGGATCACAGCAGTACAAGAGGAGTTTTAAGAGTTGGGGAGGGGCCTTAGACAAGTAGCACATACAGTAACCTTCTCAGAGGTGTTGCCTGTCTATGGCAAGGGTGATGCTAGAGTACTCCACACCATGTGATTCAATGAATGGTTGAAAAACTGGCGCAGAGCTCAGGGATTTGGCTTCATTAGGGACTGGGGATCCACCTGGAGGGATGCAGACCTATACTGGCACGATGGTCTGCATCTGTCCAGGAGGGGAACCAGAATCCTAGGTGATAGGTTTAAATGCATAATTGGCAAACACTTAAACTAGCCAAGGGGGGAGGCACTGAAAAGGAGCAGGGAAAACCCAGCTTCCCCCACAAAACACAGTAGTTAGAGAGGTAAACGCCAAGGTAGAGAAGTTAATGGTGAGCAGGACAGGGGTAAATGCAGAAAAAGGCAGTAAGGACAGGGATGGGGCTAAAAAGGGTAAGGCCATCAACAAATGGAGGGTGATGAGTACCAATGCCCATAGTCTGTGTATCAAGCTCCCTGAACTAGTGGCCTTGATGGAAGAGGGACATCTGGATATCATGGCAATCACAGAAACATGGTACACTGAGAACCATAACTGGGATGTCAACATACCAGGATACACAATGTACAGGAGGGACAGGGAGGGTAAAAGAGGAGGAGGAGTAGCTCTCTATGTAAGGGAAGGGATCAAAGCAATGGAACTAAAGGATAAACAGGGAGTAGAGGAGGCACTGTGGGTTACCCTGGAAACAGGTTATGGCACCACAATTTGCACAGGGATGGTATACAGACCCCCATCTCAGGGGAAGGCAAAGGACAAGAAAATTTCTTTAATTTAGTTTTTGTTAACTGGGTAGGTGCACTAGCCATAAAATGACTATTTTCAGGCATGACCCGGGACAGTACAACAAAAAAGGAACAGTGGAACAATTGCCTTTTGGTAGAATTCTTGGGTGAATCCCATCAGGCCCCATTGCTTTGTCCACCTTCAGTTTTAAGAGTCCTTTCAGGACCCTTTCTTCTATGAATGGATAGAAGGCATCCTTAAAATGGTGGAAAAATGGGAGATATTGATGGGGGACCTGAATATGCCAGATGTTAGCTGGAGAACCCTGGCTGCTATTCACAAAAGAAGAGGAGGGGGAGGTACCTAAATCAAACAATAGAAGCACTCTGGATAGGGAGGTTGATACCAGTCCATTCACAGAAGAAAAAATTCTGAAAGAACTCTTAAAACTGAAGGTGGACAAAGCAATGGGGCCTGATGGGATTCACCCAAGAATTCTAAAAGAACTAAGGGTAGAATTAGTGACACCACTGACTACCCTTTTTAACAAATCATGGGAAGATGGTGTAGTACCAGAGGACTGGAGGAGGGCAGACATGATTCCCCTTCACAAAAGTGGGAGCAAGACAGAGGCAGAAAACTATAGACCTGTTAGTTTGACCTCAGTGGTAGGAAAAATGATGGAATCACTTCTAAAGGAAAGAATTGTTGAGTTCCTAGAGGCCAGTGGGGCACAGAACCCAAGGCAGCATAGATTCACAGCAGGAAGGTCATGTCAGATGAATACAATAGATTTCTTTGACTGGGTGACCAGTGTGGTAGACCAGGGAGGGACAGTGGGCATGGCCTACCTAGACTTTAGCAAGGCATTTGACACAGTCCCACACAAAAGATTAATATATAAGTTAGCCAGTCTTGGAGTGGGTCCCAAGGTGGTAGCCTGGGTTAAAAATTGGCTGGACAACAGGATACAGAGGGTAATAGTAAACAGAGTTTACTCTGAAGAAAGGGGGGTTACTAGTGGGGTACCGCAGGGTTCAGTACTGTGACCGGTCCTCTTTAACTTCTTCATAAGTGACATTGCAGAGGGACTGGAAGGAAAAGTATGTCTCTTTGCAGATGACACAAAGCTCTGCAATAGGGTTGATACAGAAGGTGGGGTGGAGAGGATAAAAAGTGACCTGGCAAGGTTGGAGGAATTGTCAAATATATGGCAGCTTAGATTCAATGCAAAGAAGTGCAAAGTAATACACCTGGGAAACAAAAATCCAGGGGAAGAGTACACAATGGGGGGGGGGTGAGATAATAACAACAGAAATGGAAAGGGACCTGGAGGTAGCCTTATCAGATGACCTTAAGGTGGGCAAGCAATGTGAGAAGGCAGTAAGGAGGGCTGGTGGGATACTAGGATGCTTAGGGAGAGGCATCACCAGTAGAAAACAGGAAGTTGTTATCCCTCTGTACAGACAGTTGGTGAGTCCCTATCTGGAGTTCTGTATCCAGTTCTGGAGACCCCATCTCTGCAAAGACATAGACAAGATGGAGGCTGTCCAGAGGAGGGCAACTAAAATGGTGCAGGGTCTGCACCAGAAGACATACAAAGAGAGATTAAAGAAGGATAATATGTATACACTTGTGGGGGGGACATGATAGAAACTTTCAAGTACGTCAAGGGAATCAACAGAGTCCAAGATGGTAGCATCTTTCAGAAAAAGAGATGTGCAAGAACAAGGGGGCACAATTTGAAGATAGAGGGGGGACGGCTCAAAGTAATGTGAGGAACTATTTTTTTCTGGAGAGAGCTGTGGATACATGGAACAGCCTTCCTGGGGAGGTAGTTGACTCAAAAACAGTGGGCGAATTCAGGAATGCATGGGACAGACATAAGGCAATTCTAGTGGGTGGGTAGGAGGAAGTAGGCTGTTGGTTAACTAGGATCTGCAGCCTATGCATTAGGTAGGGAAATGGGCAGACTAGGTGGGCCAAGCAGTCCTTATCTGCCATCAAATTCTATGTTTCTATGTTTCTTGCTCAACTTCTCACTGCTGTCATTCAGCCTCTCACTGTTCTCATCTCTCTTCTCTCTGGAACTCCAGCTCCCTTAGCTGCTGGGCTTCGAACCTTTTCTGTTCAAACTCCAGCTTCATCCTCCACAACTCCATCTGCAGCCTGATCCCTTCTGGCACCAGAATGCTGGTGACCTTCCCCTGCTGCTGTGGCTCTTGACTTGCACTGGCCCTGCTGTCCTCCTCACTGGATCTGGACACTGCACTGGACCATGGACCCTCTATGCCCAAGGTTTGGTCCTTTTCAGTCACAGACTGTGACTCGAGGTTTTGGGCATCGGCTGCCAACAGAGCCTCTACGAGATGCCTTTTGGTTCGGCCTTCATGCTGGACACCTCTCTCTTGGCACAACTGCCTCAGTTGGTCTGTAGTGTGCTCACTGTAGTTGGAAGCCATCTTCTTCCCTAACTACGGCTACACTAACTTCTACTCAAAAAAAAATAAAACAGGTAGGGAACTTAGACTGTAAGCACAATGATATAGTTGTGTTTTCTTTTGAAAATCACTGCCTTATTTTGCATGTGAGCTGTACAGTATTAATCTGACACACTAAACTGTTAATGCTCATGTTACCCAATACTTTTAAATCACACCACTGCCAACCCAATCTGTCACAAACGCGCTCTGCAGGTCAGGCCCTCTGCTCCCACACTGCCAAGCTCGAGGTGCGATCGTATGAACAGAGGACAGACAGGGTAACCCTCCTGTCTGTTTTGGGTCTGAATCACCTACTAGCCTCGAGTCCTGGGGGTCAAAATGTGAACCATATGCTAGCATATCAAGTTAACAGGCTCAGATATGTACCCTCTTCAGGAATGCAGTACAATCCTTAGCCCAGTGGCACCCAGCCAGGTTTCCAAAATGCCCCCTTTTTACTTGATATGAGACCTAGGTATATTCTCACCTTTTTGCAAGATTAGTAACACATTCAAGTCCTTAACAGCTGTTAGACTTATACACAGGCTCAGCACTCACATGCAAAAGAACTGGGAAAAAGCACAGGCAGTATTTTAAAGAAAATATTGTGTACTAAAAATTGTAAAACAGGTAAAATCAAACACAGAACAATTATATTAATAACTTAGTCACATAAAGTAAATGGGAAGTCACAGAACACAAATGCCTACCCAAAAAAATACTTAAGTTCCAGTTAATTTTTTTTTTAAATGCCTAGTAACCAGTCCACAGAGTAAGTGTGTCTTTGCTTTTCAGGGAGTCCTTCTGCATGAACTTATCAGAGTGCAGCCCAATTCAAAAGTCAGTTTTTCTCCACCTCCTGGTGATGCCACCCATGAGGTCACTGTTAGAACTGTGATAAATCTGTAATCTGAGTCTGGGTATCCACAAGGATGTATGTTATTACTGAAAATCAGCAACTAGTAATTTCCGAAAATATGATTCTCTTTGATCAAAGCATTTCCTTTGACATTTCCTAACCCCACAATCTGTCACTGGTTCTCTTCTAAGTGAGAAAACCACAAAGGATCAACCAAGTGACTTCCCTTCCTGCTATGTCATAAAATGCATATTTAGTTTCCAACTTCAAAAGCAGGAGCAGGTTATAAGTAAGCATTAAGCCACAACGAAGGTGGCATCTAATGGGGAATTAATACATGGTTGGGACCGTTGTGGCACGAGGCTGCAGCCACGTTGCAGAGCTGACATCGATTACTGTAGTGTCCATAAATTTGTGACTCATTACAACTTTGCTCTATGTATCAAGATCGAGTTAAAATACTGATAACACCTGCAAAGTTGCTACTTCTACTCGGATACTGTGTCGCTGTAGGCTCATTTCTATCTGACATTGTTGCCATGGTGAATTGTGGGGAACATCTACTACGCTCTCTGTCTGGGCTCCCGCTTCAGTTTGATGGTCTGTGTTAGTCGCACCACCTGTTGGTCGGACTGCCGCTACTGAACATATTACTAACATACCTTTCTATGCATGTTCATGCTCTCAACATGGCATTACTGCTAGAATAATGCCATGTTGCTCTTGTAGCAGCTGACGTGGTTGAACCAATTGTTTTTCTTACCTGCAGTCCTCTTATTTTAGCCATGTTACATGGGGTAATAAACTGGCCGTCTGGAAGGATGTCTTAATTAGTGGTTTCCCTGGTCTTTTTCTCACTTCCTGCTGTTTCAGCACCATTGAAACCTTGGAGGTCAAAGGTCAAGTCTCTCACACACTGCTGACTTGTGTGAGACAATCACAGACCATTTATTTATATTACAAATATCATACATATAACCATAAGCAGATGGCAGAGCGTCACACTGCGCACTTTGAGGAGGAGGAACTGGAGGAGACAGAGTCTGGTACCCAACCACAGGAGCTAGCAGAAAGGTTTGAATTGTGTAATGACTGTCCAGGGTTCCCTATATGCCCGGGGTTTTATCTGTGTGATATGGACTCTGAAAGTGAGGGGAGTCTGTGTCAGGAACGCATAGACAGCTGCCTGAATACCATTGAAATCCCAGGTGAGACTGGTCCTTTAAATATTTTGCTGGGCAGTGTAACTACAGTCAAGCAAGAAGAGGCCTGTAAGTTGGCTGAAGGGACTTCATTTGTAGATGGACTAGGCAAAAATGGGAATCCAGCGGACTGAAGTAAATTGCAGTCTGGAGACCATACTACAGAGAAACTAAAACCATGTATGAAAATGAAAGATGGTGTACTTGAAAACGGTAGGGTGGGTAATCATATGTATTCATGTTATGAAAGTATTAATAAGATTTTGTACAATATGAGACCCAACTCCAGATCTAACAGATAGATATACAAGTGGTGGTGCCAAAGAGATATCATCAGAGGGTATTAGAGGCTGCTCATTCCAGTACTTGTGGGCACCTCAGTCATAAAAGCACACTGAATAATCTTGTACCGCATTTCTACTGGCCGGGAATGTACAACCAGGTGTCAGCTTACTTAAAATCCTGTTTGGTCTGCCAGTCAGAGATGTTTCCTGCCTCTAGGTAAGGGCTCATGTGCAACAGTTGTACAGGTAAGCAAGGGGTAGAAACTCCAACCCTTCTAAGGTGTTGGAAGATGAACAACTCTTTACCCTGTTTTTCTCTTAAGTGGGGGGATGTGTGATAGGGAGGCCCTGCCTGATGAATGAAGGACCAACATTTTTTTATTGTTTTATTCCCTCTTCTGAGTTGGTGGGGAAATGAAGATAAAAGGGACAGCTAGATACAGAGGTATTGTATAGCTGTCCCCAAGCTGAAGAGCCAACTGCTCGGTCAGATGAAAAGCCAGTTGTTTTATACTGTTACCATAAAATGTTATGTAATTTGAATAAGAGGAGCTTGTGCCAGTTTAGAGGGTAACATTGATTTTAAGGAAAATAAAGAGAACTGCTGTAACATTCTAGGTGTGTAAACATGCTATGCCCTATTTTCTAAGGAAATATGATCTCACTTCAGACGAGTTTGTGTTTATTTAGGATGAGTCAGCCTGCCTGTGTTTACTTAGAGAATTGTAAGACAGCTCACATGGTGCTGACATCATCAGTAGGCAGGTATAAAAGCCTACCTCCTGAGATGCAAAACAGATGGGTCAGTCAGTGAAGACCTGCCTGTTGTGGAGGAAACATATCATAGTCCATGCAAGTTTTCATGTGCTAGGAATCTGTTTGGCTGGTACTAAGCCTGGAAGTTGTGCTCTGAGGGAATTGTGCACTGTTTTTGCAGAACTGAAGGACCAGTCACCTATCTCCTTTCTGTATGTTGATTTTATTTTGGAAAATAAATATCGCAATGTGCGTTCTACACCTTTAACCTGAGTTTGTGCATCTGTCTCACCCACTAACTTTGACAGTGAGGCACATCTTCTTAAAGACCGAAGGCCTGGAACTCTAGCCACTCAGGAAACAGGCTGTGAGGTGCAGCGGTTGAAAGCCTGGATGCAAGACCCTCCCCTGTTGTCTGATCAGTAAGTCTGGATGAAAAGGCAACCTCTGTGGAGGCTTGCTGCCAAGGCAGAGGAAATCTGGGAACCAGAATGGTCTGAGCCAGCCTGATGCTATCAGTATCATCTGTGCCTTGTCCTTCTGGGCCTTGACCACCACCATGTGCATCAAGGGGAAGGGAGGGAAGGTGTATACGAGATCTGGGGTCAAGAGCTTCAAAAAGACATCCTGAACAATGTCCCAGACTGTGGGGAGTGGGCACAAAACAGTCTCTGCTTTCTGTTCTTCCAGGAGGCAAAGAGGTCCACCAGAGTGGTGCCCCACTGGAAGAACAGGTGGCTTTCCACCTCCTGATGCAGGGACTACTCGAGTGATGTCTCTCCCACCTGTCTGAAAGCATCTGCTAGCTGACTGCTCACTCCTGTGATATGTATCGCCAGGAGATCTGCACCCAGGCTGTGCATGAGGGTCCAGGTGTTGAGGTCCTACAGACACAGAGGAAGGGAATGAGTTCTGCCCTAAATGTTCAGAAAAAACATGGACATTGTATTATCCATCTAGACCTGCACTATATGGCCACATACCAGAGGGGCAAATTCTGTAAGGGCCAGCCACTCTGCATGGAGCTCTAGCAGGCTGATGTGACAGGACTCCCTGGGTGACCAGAACCATGGGCTCTGTGGGCTCCCAGGTGTGTTCCCCATCCCACCTGAGACATGTCTCTTGTTAGTGTGACTCTCTACTCTGGGCAGGGAAATGGAATTCCTTCCTCCAGATGGAAGGGTCACTAAGACCGGTTGGTCCAAGTGACTTAGGCGTAGGGACAACTGGTGGCCCAGCTGCCACTGCAGGTGGCACATCTGCCAGCATGCCCAATGAACCACACTGGTGGTGAATGCCATGTACCCTAACAACTTCAAGAAATCCTGGGCAGAGCACAAGCACGCAGCCTAAAGTGATCATGCAAAGGAGGTAAGGTCCTGAGCCTGGTCTGCAGGGAGAAGGGCCTCGGCCTGCAGGGAGTCTAGTTCTGTCCCAATTAACTTGATTACCTGCAAGGGGATCAGTTTGGATTGGTCCAAGTTGACTGTCATAGTGGACCCCCCCCTTCTCTGACCCTTCTGTTGCTTTCAAGGACTACTGCAGTAGCACCCCTATGTTTATCTTTTTTTTTTCTCTTTCTGCCTCTTTAGCTATAATTTACCCCTACATGAAGGCCACCTGTAGTGGGTCTTCTACTATCGATTTTTGTTTTATCCTCTGGGTCTTGAGAAGAATCTGCGGTCTTGTGTCCACTATACAGTCCCTTTTGCCTCTGGTTTATTGTTTTATTTATACTCCCCATTTTACCCGTAGGGCGTCTGCAGCAGTCTGCCTTGGCAGCATGTGGTTGAATTACTGCTCGAGACTGCGAGATGCTGCTTCAGTTCACAACCCGCAAAATGTTAAATGTGGAAAGTTTAAATGCAAGCCGCAGGTCGCGGCTGACGTTCTTACAAAGCCCTGGTGAAAAGAAATATGAAGTCGGTTTCGAGGGCACACAGACAAGAAACAAATTTATCTCTGTGCTGCTCCCAACCTGTTGTAAACCCCTTTAAGAGAAAAGATTTGCTCCTTGAATGTTAGGACTTGGCCGGAGTATGCTATGCGGGCTGCCTTTGCACTGCATATCTCCGGCCACTCCACAGTATTAATGTTAGCAGGTGAATCCAACGTAGCCGAAGAATAAAAAGAAAAGCCTGCATTCCCTACCTCTTTGTTTTCCTAGGCCCTGTCTTTATATGGTGCACACAATTGTATAGGATACCTGAAGGCTCTAAGACACATGCTGCAAGGTGACAGAGTCGTTGTTGAGAGATGTGACTTGCGTTTTTATTTCTGCATCTCTCGCCACTCTGTCCCTCGCTTCCTGTATATTTATTGTACAAGTACATGCACTGTACAGGGTTTTCTTGTGATTTCTTGTGAGAAACTATTCTTTTTTAGTCTAGGGTCTTCTAGTGGGTAAAACACAGCCCTAAACATTAGTCCATTACAAAAGGTGAAACAAATGTTTTCTGTTTAGGACTTTGGAAATTAATTCAAAATGTTAGCGATGCTTTATTGTTATGTATTTTTCAAAGGGACAAACTCTTATGAAGCTTTCATTTGTTCAATCACTTACCGAGGCTTGAACAGTAGCGTCACAAGGTCCTACCCCGGTGCTGCTCAGTCTCTACTAAAGAGCCGGTAGGCAATGTTTCTCTATATTTATACACTGACAGCCTGAGGGAGGAGCCTGTGTGAGCTATATCCTACAAATTTTCATTTATCCTTTACATTTTTAAGCCCTGGAATCCTATTTGGAGTGTATCCACCCTGTGCTTCTTACAGTAATGGTTTAAAGTGAAAACTGTGTTGTTTTAACAGTTCTGAGTAATAAAATAAAAAGAGGGTGGGGCCTAAAGTAATCACATGACTGTTACCGAATATAAAAAGGCTGGTACTAGATGGGTAAATCAGATGTGTTGGAGGTTCAGTGCAGTGCTGAATCTAGGAGGTCTGCAGCTCTATGCAGACCTTGTGGAGACAGGTGGGATAATTACCCATCCTGTGATGTTATAGCCTACATCAGAAGCTGAACAGTGATTGGAGCTTTGAGCTATGTTTTCATTATTTATTTATTTTTTTGTTTTGTTGACCTAAAGTCTGCTTATACATATTAAAATAAAATTCTCGGCCTGGCAAAGTTAGCCTAGCTGCACCTACTTGCTGTGTCTGTGTCCTTCATTTCCCACAATCTCCTACACTGACCATCAGGCCTAAGTCTCTACAGGTCTGTAGGGCCAGATCTCTGGCCCACTTTACAGCCTGTTTTGATGGCCCAGCTATCAGCCAGTCCTCCAAGTAGGGATATGCCCTGATGCCCCTGTGCCACAGGAAGGCTGCCACCACTGTAATGCCTTTGGTGAAGACCCCAGGCGTGAACAAGAGGCTGAAGGGCATGATCTGGAACTGATAGAGAATCCATTTTGTGTGGAACTTAAAGGTACTGCCAGTGGGATGGATGGCCTGGGATGTGGAAGAACATATCCTGGAGAGCCAGAGATCAGAACCACATACCCTGCTCCAGGAATGGTGTAATCTGGCTCAGAGTGACCATCCTGCATTCGCACTATCACATGCAATGTTTCAGATCCTACAGATCCAGTATGGAGCCCAAGACCCCAATCCATTTAAGGGCAAGAAAGTACTTGGACACATACCCCTGACTTGCTGGACATATGGGACACAGGCTAAGGCTCTTTTTGCAAGTGCTGAGTGATGCCCTCTCTTAGGGTTGACAATGTGTCCTGTGACACTGAGACTCCCAAGAAGTGTGATGTTGGTAAGGTGGGAGAACCTTGAAATTGAGAGGCAAACCTCTGACTACCACCTCTAGTACCAACTTGACCATGGTAATGATGGACAAATGTGGCCAGAAGTGGCATAACCGACCCCCCTCACTCACAGAGAGCTAGGTCAGGGACTGGACAGGCAGGAGAAGAAGAAGAATCAGCATTTATATAGCGCTTTTCATACACAGTGTATCCCAAATCACTTTACAAGCAATGCTAGACTGGTAGTGAAGTGACTAAATGTGTAGTGGCGGCCATATCGCACATCAACACCCACACACAGCCTGGATGATTGCATGAACCAGTTTATGGGAAAGGGAATGTTGGCCAGGACACCGGGAATGTCCCCTACTCTATGCGAAGAGTGCCCTGGGTTCTTTTAATTCCACCTGGACACCCACAAGGACAACACCAAGATGAGTAGAGGGGACCTCGGTTTAACATCTCATCCGAATGACGGCACACCCCGGCAGTACAGCACCCCCCCAATACTGCACTTGGATGCCAGCATTTTTAGGTGCAAATTCAATCCCAGTGTGGAACAGGAACCCATGAGCTTCTGGTCCAGAGGCGGATGTGCTACTAACTGAGCCACGCTGACACTCCGACCCATCACTGGGCAGCTTTGGAGGGGGCACTGGGAACTGGGGCCACAATGGCACCATTTCCCCTACCCCACCTCTTTTCGGCCCCTGGCTACTGAACTTGGTCTTAGGGTGCCAGGTTTGTACTGCCCCTGCTGGAACTGCTGCCAAAGCTGCTGTGGCTGAAATAACTGATACTGATAGGTCTCCTTTTTAGGCCTCTGAGCCTTAGGGCCCTTCGGGGATGAAGCACAGAATCTCGGGTAGCAGTGAACTTCTCTATCCTGCTGAGTTATCCTTCCATCCCTGGGTCAAACAGGTCAGTGCCCAAGAGGTGGATATCAGCCAGTTTGTGCTGAGTGTCTGCCATGAAGGTGGAGAGCCTCAGCCAGGCCCTGTGACACATTGTGATGGCCATTGCCATGAGACAGGTGCAGGAGTCCCCCATGTCCAGGATCATCTGGAGCTGGTGTTTAGCAAGTGCTTGACCCTAGTCATTGACCAACTTCCTTGGCAACTGCTTGTCTGCAGGGAGGCGAGGGAGGATATTGTTAGCACACCCAACAGGAAGTGACCAAAATTGACCCAAGGAGGAAGTGACATAGACCTTTTTAGCCGCATGGTCAAGTTTTTTTCACTCCATGTTAGGGGGCTTATGCACGTCCCCTTGGCTCCCAGAATTCCCTTGGCTGATGGGGTGGTCTGTGAACCCCAAAAGAGACACTGTAGAGACTGCATACTGTACTTGCAGACCATTCTGGTGGAGATTTCTGGGCAGGATGCCGGATGCTGCCAAAGCTTCAGGGCTGGTCCCAAAATGGCCTTAGCCATGGGAAAGGTAACTGAGGGGGAATTATCCTTGTTTAGTATATTAGTAAACAGGTATTTAGCCCACTTCTGGACTAGCTTCAAGGACACATTCATGGACTTCAACAGGAGGCAAAAGAAAGTCCCAAATGTCATTAGCCCATGGTCAGTGGATAGTTCTTAGACTGAACCCCAGTTGAAGGTACAGTCCACAGTGACAACATGGATGATCCATCCAAGTCACCCAAGGACTCCTCAGAATTTGTTGACCATTTACCACTGTGATCCACCCAAGTGTCTTCTGACTGGGTGATTTTCACTGACATCTCACCTGGTAAGCTGGATGCAGCATGGGTGTCCTTGGAGCTCCCACCAAAGGCTGCAGTGGAGGTGGCTCCACCTGCAAGAGTGGAGAGGCAAATGTCAGGGACATCTGTCAAGGGTAGATTGGAGTGGGCAACCCTGGTGCCTGCCAGGTGAGTGTAAATTCAGGGGTAGAGCCCTACCCCACCCTGCAGAGGTCTAATGCTGCAAGAGGAGCACCTTGTATCACCTCTGCATCCTGCAACAGTGCTTCTCCTCACCCAAGGAGGTTGAGAAGCGTCGATTGTGGCACCTCCCAGTCAAGCAAGATCAACAGCATGAATGACACCTTGACCATCAACCTGGGGGCCGACTTCAGGGAGGAGACTCCAGAGGGTCAGTGCAGACCCCATACCAAGCCATGTTCACCAACACCTACTTAGATGGCAAGAGCAGTGGTGGAGGCTGGTCCCAAGTGGAATCAGTTGGGGATGCTGAGCAGCCCACATCCTTCTGGGTGAGGACCAGGAGAACTGTGGTATAGGAGAGCAACCCCTGGTCTATATCCTCTGACAACTGGTTGAGAAAAATCTTAAAAGCCTGCTTGACTGGTGTTGAGGAAAACAAGCCCAATGAGGCCACTGAGGAGCTGTTGACCTACCCCTCAACTGAAGGGAGCTTGACTGAGTTGGGCGAGTGGGAGGATCTCAACCTTTCTCAATCCTACGACTGGCTCTGACAGCACTTATGCTTTTTCCCAGAGTGAGTAGGGCTCTATCTGAATGCATGGAGGGAGCCGCACATGTCCCAGAACCCATCCAAAAAGGTTTCACTTACATTGGCCCCAGCTGGGAGCAGTGCCGCAGCCAAAGAAGTGCTCATGGCAGCTGCCTCCTCTTCTAAGTCTGACAGTTAAGCTGCTGACCTGGCCACAGCTAAGGTCTTCTTGCAGCCTTAAGGTCAAATGTTAGGGTCTCTATTAGCTGGTTGACCTAAGAGGAGCCTGACCATGCAGTCTTCCGGTAATGCTGGATGCATCTCCTGACATAGGCCACAGCCAGCCATGTTATGCTATGATCCAAGGCAGTAGTGGTTTGACATGTGGGGGTCCATGTTCCGACATCTTTTCTCAACACATGATGCAGAATGTGAAGCCATGGTACAGCTCAGCTTCTTCCATTTCCATCTTCCCATTGAGAAAGGCAGAGCCAGAGTGAAGGCATGTTGGTGACTGAGGATACAAGTCTTTGAAGAAGATGCAGTTTTTGAAACAATTGTCAAAGTGCAAAGGGTAAGCTTTTATCTCTGGTGAGTCATGAAGAGGGAGGAGGACCTGTCCCTTAAAGTGGGAAGAAAGTTTGGATGTCACAGGATGGTGATGGAGGATACATCGCCCTGGTGGTTGGAGCTTAGCTTAAAGACATGCGATGAATCAGCACTTCCAGTGGAATCGCTAGAGTGGATAGTGAACTGTATTCACGCCCTTGGAAGTAACTATTCTAAGATGTAAATTGCCTCTCTCTGCAACAATTCATTAATGGTGTTTCAAATATTTTTACTGGTACTCAGAGCTAAATGTTCCAAGTGTTTATGTTTACTGACTGATGATGTGTTGTGGGACCAACTATTAAAAGATGGCTTTTCACAATTTAGTATTTCCCAGGCGACAGCTCGTCTCTAGTGGGAGCGTGGGGGATAAGATGGCCACTGCCTCATGGTGGATTTTGCAGATAATATGCCCAAGAGTTGATGCACCACACATGCAGTCCTACTCAATAAGCCTGGGTCAGAATTTACTTCACAGAGGAAAGGCGAGCTGTACATGATACAGATCCAGGAGAGATGTGTGTTAACATTTTTTATTTGTTTTTGCTTTTGTTTTTGGTGCCTGGGTCCCTGTTGGCTCAGTCCCCACTCCCTGGTCCTCCACTCACCCCCCAGGGCGTACCTCAGGTTATGATCCTCACAGGCTTTCTCCCAGAGCGGGGCCACTGAGTAGGCGTGCCCCTGATGGAGCTTGAACTTAGTTCCCGGTAGACCTCCAACTACCGGTGTTCCTCACTGGCTTGCCCCCCCAGGGTGGGATTGGGCCATTCCTGATGGTGGACTGTAAGCTGAGTCACTAGCTGAGTGCAACATGTGGGTGCAGCAGGACTGCAGAAGCAGGGCATCATTTGCGGGGCCAGCATTTTTGTTTGCTTTTTTCCCCCACTTGGAGGCATATTGTGCAATTCATAGATATGTGTTGGCAGAAATGGACCTATCCAGCCCATCAAGTCTGCCCGTTCCCTTCTCTTTACATGCCCCCTACCCTTTACAGTCCCCCCATACCCTAGACAGCCCCTTGTGGTTGTTCCATGCCCTCTTGAATCCCTCCAGTGTTCTGGCCTCCACCACCTCCACTGGCAGACTGTTCCAGGGCATCACCACCATCTCTGTAATGTCCCCACACATTCTCCTTAAACCTACCCATCTCCACCCTGAGTCCGTGCCCTCTAGTTTTAGTGCCTACCGTCCCTGTGAATAAGTCCCCCCACACTTTATTGATCCCATTCACATACTTGAATGTTTCTATCATATCCCCCCCCTTCTGGTCTCCAGCGGATACAGATCCAGCACCATCAACCTCTCTTCGTATGGCTTCTCACTTAGCCCACGCATCATCTTGTGGCCTTTCTCTGTACTTTTTCTATGGCGTCTATGTCTTTGCGTAGGTAAGGTCTCCAGAACTGAACCCTATACTCCAGGTGGGGCCTCACCATGGAACTGTAGAATGGCATCAGCACTTCCCGTCTTCTGCTAGTGATGCCTCTCCCTATGCACATGAGCATTCTGTTCACTTTGGCCACTGCCATGCTGCATTGGGTCCCCACCTTAAGGTTGTCAGATTATGATTCCTAGGTCCTTTTCCTGCTCAGATGACTTCATTACCTCCCCTCCCAGTGTGTATTTTGCTCGTGGATTATTTCTCCCTACGTGCATCACTGTGAATTTCCTGGCATTGAATTTAAGTTGCCATGTTTCCGACCACCCCTCCAGCAACCTTAGATCTTGCCTTATAGCCTCCACTCCCTCTGCGGTATCCACCCTGTTGCAAATCTTCGTATTCTATGCAAAAAGGCAGAACTTCCCCTGTAGTCCCTCCACTATGTCACTGACGTAGATACTGAACAGGATGGGCCCCAGCACTGACCCCTGAGGGACCCCACTCATCACCCCCACCTCCCCTGGCTGTACCCCATTTACTTCTACCCATCAGCCAGTCCTCCACCCACCTTGTTACTTTCTGTCCCACCCCACAAGCTCTCCAGTTTATTTACCAGCTTTCTGTGTGGCACAGTGTCGAAGGACTTCCCGAATTCCAGATAGGCCACATCCACTGCCCCCCCCCGATAACTACCCTCGTAACCCCATCAAAGAACTCAATCAGGTTCGTCTGACATGATCTCCCCCATGTGAAGTCATGCTGATGGATGTCCTGCAGCCCGTTATCCTCCAAGTACCTAACCACCCTTTCCTTCAAGATCACCTCCATCACCTTACCCATTACCGATGTGAGACTGACCGGGCGATAATTGGCAGCCTCCTCCCTGCTGTCACTTTTATGAAGTGGCACCATGTTTGCCCTCTTCCAGTCATCTGGAACTTTCCCTATGTCTAAGAACAAGTTAAATAACTTGTTAGTGGTACCTCCAGCTCCTCCCTTAGCTCCTGGAGCACCCTAGGATGCAGGGTGTCCAGAGTCATAGCCTTATCTATCCTCAACTTACCCAGCTCTTCCCTGATCCTGTTCTCACTGATTTGGTTAGGATCCACCCAATGTTCCCCTTTCCCTTCCCCTCTAGGTCTGGTCTCCTACCTTCTCCCTCTACTGTGAAGACTGAGCCGAAGTATCTATTTAGCACCTCTACCTTCTCGAAGTCCCCCTTTCATTTGCACTCCCCCATTCCCCCTTATCTCATCTATCCCCTACCTGGCTTTCCTCCCCCCCATGTACCAAAAGAAAGTCTTATCTCCCCTTTTGGCCTGCCTAGCAATTCTCTCCTCTGTTTCTGCTTTCACTTTCCTAATCCTCTGCCCCACTACCCTCAGCTTCTCCCTGTAAATTTCCCTGTCCTCCCTACCCTGCAACCTCTTACATTCTCTGAATGCCCTTTTCTCTCCCCCTATTGCCCCCCCCACCTTCCAGTTGAACCAAAGCAGTCTCCTCTTTTTTCTGCTCTTCCTTACCTTCCTTATACAACTCTCTCTGGCCTTAAGTATCTCACCCCTTTATCCTATTCCATAGTTCCTAAACCCCTCCAACCCTTCCATTTCATTCCGGACTACCTCCCTCATTTTGGGAAAATCTGCCCACCTGAAGTCTAGGACCTTTGTGATGGTTTGATTCACTTTATACCCTGCTCTAACCCTAAAACCCACTGTGTTATGGTCCCTTGCTCCTAGGCTGACCCCACCCCTACTCCATCCACACTATCCCCATTGGTGAGGACCACATCAAGTATATTACCCCCCCATGTGCTCTCTTTAACAGCTACTGCAGGAAGGCACCCTGGAAGGACTCCAGGATCTCCCTACTCCTGGATGACCTAGCTGCTGGGATATCCTAGTCTATATATGGGAAGTTAAGGTTGCACACTAGCAAAATCTTCCCCTTTAATGCCATCATTTGAACCGCTCACAGGATCTGCATGTCCTTTTCTTCGCTCTGCATTGGAGGTCTGTATACCACCCCCAAGCTTTATAGATGTCCCAGCCCATCTCTCTAGTATGACACATAAGATTTCTACTTCCCCATTGCTCTTCCTGCCCTTCTGATGCCTTTATGCCCTCCTTTATGTACAGCGCAACTCCCCCTTCCTGCTAGACCTATGCCTCTTGAATAATCTATACACCAGTACCCCTACTTCCCAGGCCTGGTGCTCTGACCACCAGGTCTCTGTTATGGCAACAATGTCCAGGCCCTCCACCTCCATTATAGCTTCTAAGTCCAGCATCTTTTCCCCAGGCTTCATGTGTTAGTGGAAAATCCTTTCCACCATATAACTCGCTTCCCCACCCTCCCTCCCTACTATGTCTGATCTGTTCTTCTCCCTTTCGTGAGGGAGTGCTAGCTAGTCCATTTTCCCTCTTGTTGATCCTTCACCCATTCTAGCCTTGTACTCTCCCCTTACCAGTTTAACCCCCAGGACCTTATCAACGTATGCTTGTAGACTCCCCTGAGTACTCTTGCCCCCGTCTCACTCAGATGCAATCTATACTTCTGGTAAAAGTCCTCATCCTCCCATGTGTCCCCCCACTCTCCTATACATGCAAACCCTTCCTCTTCACACCATGTCTGAAGCCATTCATTAAATTTCCCGATTCTTATCTGTCAAACAGTGCTGGCACAGGGAACTGGCAAGACCTCTGAAAAAGCCAAGGATTTAGCTTCTTCCAGGCATCCCTGTGCCAATGCCCTGAACCTCCTCCATTTCATAGCTTGCCAGATCATTTGTTCCCAGATGAATAGGGTGTGGTTTCCTCACCAACTGAACCCCTTCCCTGATTTTTTGCATTGCCCTCCCTGCCTCCATCCCCGGCTCACAAAAAAATGACCTCTGTCTGTATGTGGGACCCTTCCTGATCCAATGTATCCCATTAATCATGGAGTCCCTGAAAACCATGACATTCTCCACTTCCACAGCTAATGGACCTGGTCTTGTTTCTGGCTGGACCCTCCTCCGTATGCTTTTCCTCCCAACCACATCCCCTTGCCTTGAACTGCCTATATGACCTTCCTGATTTCCCCCTTGTTCCCCCCCTAGTGAAAGATACCGGCCCACTCACTCCCAATCCCCTCTCCAAACCCCTAACCCTATCCTCATCACCTTTCCTGATTTTCTGTGCCCCTCGCTTGCCTCCTGACTTTCCCTCTTCTACCGCCTCACTTCTTTCCTCCCCTCCTTGCCTCTCTTCTCCCTCTCCTGTATCCTCTGATTCCCCTCCTTCATTTCCCCCACTCTTTTCATTTTGCTTGTTACCCTTCCCTCCATCCCTCCCTCTTCCCCTTGTCCTCCTTCCTACCCCTGCTTCCATCTCTCCCTTCCCTTCTGCTCATCCTTGGCCCTGATCCACACTCGCTGTTTCCCCATATCCTTTCAGAACTTCCTCCTCCATTCTATTTTGCCAGAGTTATGTACCTATTAGACACTGTAACCCCCCCATGTGTTTTCTTTCTCCCTGCTACTGAGGTATGTGCTTTTTCCTTTAGTTCTTGTAGTCTCTTCCCCTTTACTTCCTGTCAGCCATTTCTCCCACCACCACCTTTTCTGGGAGCCATTTTTCCCTGATTCCCCTTCTTCAGCTCCTTTGCTCCATGTGTCCGGACGTTCCCTTTCTCTTTCCATTTCAGCAGCCCCCTGTATCTCCCTGCTGCTGTTACAGTTGTAGTTCCCCCTCCCTCCCCATGTCCTTCCACTTTCCCCCTTAACTTGCCTGTCTCTGCCTCATATTGCCCCAACTTGATACATGCTGGACAACACCTTAACCTCCACAGTGTTTCTATAAACCCCTGCCCCACTTCCATTGAACCCCACTATTCTGCCCATTCTCCTACCTTTCCCCGGCGCCCCCTCCTTATCCAAGAAAACTCATGTCCCTGCCCTCTCCACTTTTCCTGAGTAATTCATTGCGGCCCATGTTTCAGTGTCTCACCCCACTATCCCTGAATTAACACAAATTATATACTTTCACAGTTCTATAAAATTTGCGTACTTTCTCCCTTCTACAGTAATGCCCTGTCACAATTTGCAGCTATCTTCCTTTCCATACACATGTGGAACACTCAATAACAGCTAATACCTTAGGTTCCTTTAGTTTCCTATGTCTCACATTAGCAATACTATGCAAGAGAAATACATTTTCCCCTAAATGCCTCAGTCCCAATGCATTTCCTTTGAATTCCCAGTTGAAATACAGTACCAACAATTACATAGTTCAGGAATTTTCAGAGACCTAGATGTAATATTTCGTTAACTCCTCTACTAATATTCAGAATCATAGATAGATATAAATGTCCACTAACCACTCCAGCCAATGTAACCTCTGTCCTAGCTCCTTTCTGCCTGTCCTCTTGCTTCACTCTTCCTCCTCCTGCCCCCTTCTGATTTGGTGTTGTCTCTACTGGGATTGGCCCAACGAGACAATTAAATACTAGAGCTGGTGCAGGGTGGGAGGTGGAAGAAAAAATGAAGGATAGCAGCAATTCCGTCCTTGTTGTCCCTGCTTTTATAGCAGAGACAGTCCTTTCAAATTTGGCACCTCTGGAGTGGTGCCTGCTGATTGGATCCCCTGATCCCAGTCACCGCACTGGAGCTCCAATCCTCCTCAATGATGTAGGGTGCCTTAGCACTGATGTCTGGCACGTCTCCCCATAATTCAGGCTCTGTCAGCTGCTCACCCTGACCTCTGTCAGGGATCAGTTACATGCTGAATGCTCACCCATCCTCCCCCCAGAGGAGGAGAGCAGTCCATAGGATGCTCAATCCTCCTCCACCCAGCCAGCCCTCTGACTCCTCCAATGTTTTAAAATTTTACTTTTACTCTAATATGGTTATACTGTTTTAAAAATATAACTTTCATTGAGTTGTTTAGAACTGCAGCTCCTGGTCTAATACCACAAAAAAGCATTTCCCAACAGTGTCCCAGACTATAGGGGGTGGACACAAAACAGCCTCAGCTTTCTGTTCTCTCAGAAGGTAAACCAATCCCACTAGAGGGGTGCCCCACTGGGAGAACAAGTGACTTACCACTTCCTGATGCAGGGACCACTAATGAAATGTCTCTCCCACCTGACTGAGAGCACCTGCCAGCTGATTGCTCACTTCTGTGATATGTATCACCAGGAGATCTGCACCCAAGCTGCACGTGAGGGTCCAGGTGTAGAGGGCCTACAGACACAGAGGAAGGGAATGAGTTCTGCACTGAGTCTTCAGGAAAAACATGGTTGTGGCATTGTCCATCTAGACCTGCATGATATGACCCCTTGCCAGAGGAGCAAATTCTATGAGGGCCAGCCACACTGCATGGAGCTCTAGCAGGCTGTGGTAACAGGACTCCCTGGGTGACCAGAACCATGGGCTCTGTGGGCTCCCTGGTGTGCTTCCCATCCCACCAGAGACATGTCTCTCGTAAATGTGACTCTCGGCTCTGGGCAGACAAACGGGATTCCTTCCTCCAGATGGTGAGGGATCATGTGTTACTAACACTGGTTGGTCCAGGGGACCTAAGTGCAGGGACTACTGGTGGCCTAGCTGCCACTACAGGTGGCACATCCACCAGTGTGCCCAATGGACCACACTGGTGGTGGATGCCATGTATCTCAGCAGCCTCAGGAAATCCTGGGCAGGGCGCAAGCGCCAACCTGAAATAATTGGGCAAGGGGGTAAGGTCCTGAGCCTGATCCACAGGGAGAAGGGCCTTGGCCCTCAGGGAGTCTAGTTCTACCCCAATGAACTTAATCTGTGAAGGGATCAGTTTGGACTTGTTCAAGTTTACCAACAGGCCCGAGTCTACAGGTCTGTAGGACTAGGTCTCTGGTCCACTCTACAGCCTTCTTGGATGGCCTGGCTATCTGCCAGTCATCCAGGTAGGGATATGCCCTGATGCCCCTGTGCCACAGGAAGGCTGCCACCACTACAATACACTTGGTAAAGACCACAGGCATGGAGAAGAGGCTGAAGGGCATGACCTGGAACTAATAGAGAATCCCTTTTGTGCGTAACCTAAGGTACAGCCAGTGGAACAGTGGAATGGATGGCCTGGGATGTGGCAGAACATGTCCTGGAGAGCCAGGGAATGAAACACATTCCCTGCTCCAGGAATGATGTAATCTGGCTTAGAGTGACCATACTGCACTTGCACTACCACATGCAATGTTTCAGATCCTGCAGATCCAGTATGGGGCCCAAGATCCATTTAAGGGCAAGGAAGTACTTGGACACATACCCCTGACTTGCTAGGGCATTTGGGACACAGGCTATGGCTCCTTTTGCCAGTAGCTGAGTGATGCCCTCTCTTAAGGTCGACAATGTGTGCTGCTACACCGAGAATCCCGAGGAGCGTGGAGTCAGTAAGACAGGGGAGCCTTGAAATTGAAAGACAACCCTCTGACTACCACCTCCAGTACTCACTTGTCAGTGGTAATGACAAACCAATGTGGCCAGAAGTGACATAACTGACCCCACCCACCCACCCACAGGAACTGGATCAGGGACTGGACAGGCATAAAGATGACATCCCTGACCCATTATACTCAGACTATATGGGCCTAGTGGTCCTTATCTGCTGGCAATTTCTAATTTCTATCACTGGCAGCTTTGGAGAAGGCACCAGCCACCGGGGCCACAGGGGCACCATTTTCCCTCCTCCACCTCTTTTCAGCCCCTGGACACTGAACTTGGCCTTGGGGTGCCACACTTGTATTGCCCCTGCTGGAGCTGCTGCTGAGGCTACTGTGGTTGAAAGGACTGACACTGATAGGTCTTCTCTTTAGGTTTCTGAGCCTTAGGGTCCTTCTGGGATGAAGCACAGAATTCTGCATAGCACTGGACTTCTCTATCCCGGTGAGATGCCCTTCCATCCCTGGGCCAAACAGGTCAGTGCCCAAGAAGGGGACATCAGACAATTTGTCCTGAGTGTCTGCCATGAAAGTGAAGAGCCTCAGCCAGGCCCTGTGATGCATCGTGATGGCCACTGCCATGAGATGGGTGGAGGAGTCTCCCATGTCCAAAGCCATTTGGAGCTGGTGTTTAGCAAGCACTTGACCCTGGTCCTTGACCAACGTCACTGGCAACTGCTTGTCTGCTGGGAGGTGAGAGAGATTTTGTTCATCACTCCCAACAGGAAGTGACCAAAACTGGCCATCATGACAGCAAAGCTGGCCTGATGCAGACCCAAGGAGGAAGTGGTGAAAACCTTTTTAGCTGCATGGTCAAGTTTCTTTCACTCCTTGTTAGGGGGCTTGTGCATGTCCCCTTGGCTCCCGGACTTCCTTTGGCTGAGGGGTGGTCCAAGACCTCAATAGGGACACTTTAGAGACTGCATACTTGCCGACAATAAGGGTGGAATTTCCGGACAGAATATTGGATGCTGCCAAAGCTGCAGGGCTGGTCCCAAAATGGCCTCAGCCATGGGAAAGACAACTGCTGGGGAATCATCCTTGTTTAGGATATCAGCAAACAGGTATTTAGCCTGCTTCTGGACTGGCTTCAAGGACTCATTCATGGACTTCCACAGGAGGCAAAGGAGAGCCCCAAATGTCACTCTCCCAAGGTCATTGGATAGTTCTTCGACTGAACAGCAGTTGAAGGTATGAGTCCTCAATGACAACATGGATGACCCATCTGAGTCACCCAAGGACTCCTCAAAAACAGTTCTCAACCATCTGCTGCAGTGGACCACCCTAGTGTCTTCCAACTGGGTGATTTCCACTGATCACTCACCTGGCAAGCTGGCTGCAGCATGAGCATCCTTCAAGCTCCCACCAAAGGCTAGGATACAGTCTGATCCACATGCAAGGACTGAGAGGTAGATGCTAAGGATATCTGTCAAGGGTAGACTGGAGAGGCATCAGTGGCAGATGCCAGATGACTGTATTTCCAGGGGTTGAGCTCTACCCCCCTACAGTGGTCCTCTGCTGCAAGAGGAGCTCCTTGTAGTGCCTCCACATCCTGTGGCAGTGCCTCTCCTCACCCAAGGAGGTTGAGATGTGTCAACAGTGGCACCTCCTGGTCAAGCAAGATCAAGAGCACAAATGACGCTTCCACCATCGATCTGGGGGCCAACATCGAGGAGAAGCCTCCAGAGGGTCAGTGTAGGCTCCATGCCAACCTATGTTCACCAGCATCAGCTTAGAAGGCAAGACACTGGTGGAGGTTGGTCCCAAGTAGAACCGGATGGGGACACCGAGAGGCCCACATCCTCCTGCTGAGGACCAGGAGAGCCAAGGTACAGGAGACTGACCCCTTGTTGATCTTCTCTGACAACTTGTTGCGAAAAACCTTGAAAGCCTGCTTGACTAGTGTTGAGGTTGACAATCCTGATGAGGCCACTGAAGAGCTGTTAACCAAACCCTCAACTGAAGGTAGCTTGATCAGAGTTGAGCAAGTGGAAGGATCTCAACCTCTCCCAATCCCATGACTGGCACTGGCAGTACTTGTGCTTTTTCCCATGGTGATCAGGGTTCTCTCTGAATGTATGGAGGGCCCTACACATGTCCTGGAACCCATCTAAAAAGGACCCACTGACACTGGTCCTAGCTGGGAGCAGCACCGTGGACAAAGTACACATCACAGCAGCTGCATCCTCTTCTAAGACTGCCAGTTGAGCTGCTGACCCAGCCAACAGCTGAGGTCTTCTTGCAACCTTTAGGTCAAACTTTAGGATCTCTGTTAGGTGGTTGACCTAAGAGGAAACTGCTCGTGTTATCTTCTGGTGATGCTTGATGCATCCCCTGACATAGGCAACAGCCGTCCATTTTATGCTACGATCCAAGGCAGTAGTCATAGCACACATGAGGGTCCATGTTCTACATCTTTTGTTGACAGAATTTTAAGACATGCAACAGCTTAGCTTCCTCCATTTCCATCTTCCCTTCAAGCACAGCAGAACCAGAGTGAAGGAATGTTGATGATCGAGGACAGAAGTCTTTGAAGAAGATGTTTTTGGAAAAAATTGCCAAAGTGCAAACTGTAAGCCTTTAATGCTGCAGAGTTGTAAAGGTGGAGGCCCGTCCATTCCAGTGGAAAGATTTGACATCATGGGATGGTGCAGGAGGATATCTCACCCTGGTGATGGAAGAAGCTGAGCTTAAAGACGTGGGATGAATCAGCACTTCCAGTGGAATTGCTAGAGTGGATAGTGAACTGTATCCATGCCTTTAGAAGTAACTACTATGTTAGGTAAAAGGCCTCTCTCTGCAGCAGTTCATTAATGGTGTTTCAAATATTTTTGCTGGTACTCAGAGCTAAATGTTTAAATGTTCATGTTTACTACCCGATGATGTGTGGTGCACCGGCTATTAAAAGATGGCTTTTCACAATTCAGCATTTCCCAGGTGATGACTCTTGTCTCTAGCAGGAGTGTGTGGGATAGGATGGCCAGTACCTCATGGTGGATTTTGCTGGTTATATGCCCAAGAGATGAAGCGCCACACATGCAGCCCTACTCAATCAGCCTGGGTCAGAATTTACTTCAGAGGAAAGGTGAGCTGTACATGATACAGTTCCAGGAGAGATCTGTTCTAAACTTTTATTTTTTAATTTTTTGGTGCCTGGATCCCTGGTGGCTCAGCCCCTTCTCCACACCCCCAAGGACTTACCTCTGGTTATGATCCTCCCAGGCTTGCTCCACAGGGCAGGGCAGCTGAGTAGGCATGCCACCAGTGGAGCCTGAACTTGGTTCTCGGTAGACCCCCAACTACCTGTGTTCCTTCCTGGCTTGCCCCCCAAAATGGGGCATCAGCCCATTCCTGACAGTGGACTGTAAGCTTGGTCACCAGTTAAGTGCCATGGATGGGTGTAGTCAGACCAGAGAAGCAGAGCATCATTCATGGGCTAGCATCTATGCTTGCCTTTTTTTCCCATAGGATGTGTGGCGTGCAATGACACAGGGTGCCAAAGCACAGACATCCGGTATGCCTCCCAACAACTCAGGCTCCAGCAGCTGCTCTCTCTGGCTTTTGCCAGGTTTCAGTCACACGCCGAATGTTCACCCACCCTCCCCCCAGAGGACAGCAGTCCATGGGATGCTTAATCCTTCTTCCCCCGGCTGGCCCTCCAATTCCTTGGGCTGTTCTAAAATTTTAATTTTACTCTACTATGGTTGCACTGGTTTAAAAATATAGCTTTCAGCCAGCTCTGTGGCGCTGAGTGAAGGGGTTCACTCGGCATGCTGGTGATCTGGGTTTGCGCCCCAAGCCCATGTCAGGAGAAGAGACCAGCAGGGAGAGGATTCAGAGTGTCCATTTGACGCTTCCCTCCCGGAGGGGGGGGCTGGGCAGGGCCTTGGCACCTGGAGATGGAGCAGGCGACATGCAAGGAGCGTGAAGCCTCGACACGCCCCCGCACATCCCCACCTCAGGTTGCCATCCCTGCATAGGTCCAATCAGGGGTGAGTGGGAGGACCAGAAAACAGAAAAATCCCCCCCCCCAGATTGACAGGATGATGGCTTCCAGTCTCCATCGCTACAAAGCCCCAGATCACCTGGACCAACCCCTGCAGCACCAGGATCACCCTCGGAAGGGGGGGCATCTGTCCAACAAAGGGATGCATCGGGTTTTCCGGGGGGCTGCCTATATGGGGCAGTGGATGGTGATGGAGGTGGAGCAGCAGCAGCGTGCTCTATGAGGCCTGAGGAGTGGCTGGTCGGGGTGGTTGAGAGGAGCAAACAAATATATAACTTTCATCGAGTTGTTTGTAACTGCAGCTCCTTGGCTGCACGTTCATACCATGCATCCAATGGTTTTGAGGTATGGATCTTTGCATTGGATAAGGGAACTTAAACATTAACTGAAATGTGAGAGTTGAATTTGAAACCATGTACTCCTAAACTGCATGTCCCATCTACTGTGACAATATTTGACTTTACAGGGTATTAACTCCTAAGTCACAAAAGAGTGACTTAAGCAGGTGCATATATCACAGCACGAACATCTTGGACAATATATCCAGCGTAACGGTCCATAGCTTTGCTGCAAGAGCTCATTAAGTATGGGACTTTATTACCTGATGTGTGGAAGTCTCCTAAGTGTGGTAACACTGGGCAAAGAGTATGTAACTCCTTCTGTGACATTACCTGTTTGTAATTTGCATACTTGGCACAAATATGTATGTATGTTTATATTTTTAAAAAAACAATAAAGTTAAAAGAGAACTGCTGGTACAACAGATGCAAACTTAGAATGTTTCATATAGCACTGCTATCTGCTAGATGAATGTTGGCCAACATCAGGATTTTTGTAGACATATTTGCGTAATTTGGCCTCATCTAGCTGGCAAGCTGGTGATGCAAACATTTCACAACAGCTGTTGTGAGGACCTCTTGTGCAAAAGTGTGGGATTATCCATGTTAGTGCACTAGTGGTGCCAGTACTGCTCAGTGTATGAGACTTTCCTCTGAGGTCTGCACAAGTAAGAACTCTTTGCACTGTCCAATATTTTCTGCTGACTTTATTGTACCATAAGCAAGGATTAACAGTGTCATTTCAAACAAGGTTAATGACATCAACAGAGCACTGTTCAACTATTTAAAATTGTATTCACCAAGGCAGCTGCATATGTGCTGTTTCAATTTCTTGCAGGTCCCCAAGACAGCAAGTATTCATACAGACTATTTAAATGTTATACAGGTAAAAAAAAAGCACACAAAAAAACAAAATTATATACTAACAGATATATTATATGCAAAGGGAAAGTTTGTTTCCAGTAGTGGCAGGGTTCCCATAGGTAGCAGAGAGTTTGTAGGCAATGTTTTGTGCAATTCCAAGGTTATTCCACTGACCAAGGGCCACACACATTCTTTTCAACTGCCCCACACTGCAAAGAATGTCCCTCATTTCACCAATCAGAATTGCTCTGTTGCAAAAAGAAATAAGCTGCAGTCCACACACAGAAGACCCTGTCTCACACCCCAAACTCACTTTATTTATTTAATTTAAAATTTAGTAACCAGAAAAAGGCACATTGAGCCGAAGCTTGTTTCCAGTGCGATCCAGGGAAAGAGAGAGAAAACACAAACAGAAGATACAAAAAAATCAATACAGTACTACAACATAATGCAAATGTAGTAAAAGTCACAAAACAGTAAGAAAAACTGAAAGAACACAATAAAAATAAATCTGTGCGAGTAACAAAAGCCATTTGTAGAATCAATCAGTTTGAATCGTGGAGTTGTAAGGGGGATCAGGAGGCTTGAGAGGGAGTGGAGATGAGAGGAGAAGGAGAGGCATGAGCATTGAGTGACAGGAAGGTGTCTGACTTCAAAGCAGAAATTCATTATGATGTGTAGCTAAATCAAAATTAAATTTGTACAAATAAAAACACTCATTTACATAGTGTTCAATGCTCGTATCTCCAAGAGCTGATGATGTGTCACATTTTGTATGTATGTCCAATATTTCACAGGCAAGAGGTTAAGAAGTACAACTACACATAAAAAACAAAATCACACTTTGTGAAGCCTCACTTTATCTTTGCTCCCGTGAAACACAGGGTACCTGATCAGAGCATGTGTAGGTGCAGTCAAAAGGAGAAAGACAGGATTGCAGGTAACATGGAGCATGATAAATGCAACTGTAGAGGACGGAGCGTCATTGTGATCTCTGCAAGGAAAACATCCAGTCTGTGTAGCAGTATTTTCTGCCTCCCCTACTGCACATACTGTATGTCTGAATTGTACACTACCTGAAAACAGGGTTAAAAAGCAGACTCTACATATGTAAATGGATAGATAAACTTTAGAGTCTAGATTGTAAATGAATTTATTCAGTACCATAAGGGTGCATATTTGACCAGCATGCATACCTATTTCCCCTAAACTATGAAAAGCTAAAACCCTTGCTGGTATTATTATTTCAGATGACAGGAAAATGCTTCTTGTTGGCAGCAACATTTAAAAGTAATGTAAAAAGTTACAGAAATTCTGAAAAATTGTCATCTGTCCATTTTTCAATCGCTCTGTGGCAATTCTTTTTAAGGTGAAAAAAATTCAGAGACAAGTTCTAATTTCAGAGATGTATAGACCAGGTATCAGAGCTGTGCAGATTATGTTTAACTCTACTCCAGATATACAGCAATCTAACAAAGCTAAATTGCACACACAGAACATCCCAAGTGCTTGGGGGGCTGGGTTGTCTGTGTAATTTAGTTTTATTGGGCTGCTGGCTGCTTACACATTTGGAATGAAGCATATCTACAGAACTTGGTAAGTGTGGGCTGATTCTAATATTTCACTGTGAGAGCGATTTTCAAATGCTCTACAGTAGCTCAGTGCAATGTCAGTCATTACTGCTTACCCTAATGCCCTGTTTGTTTTCCCCAACATTTGGATAGCATCCTTATAGAGTAAGGCCATGACAAAAACTGACTGACACTTGAGATGTCCTGCCACACTGTACAAGATCAGGTCGGAGATTTCTGGTCCTGAACCCCACCACACCAGGTTTAAGTGGGTTTCTAATAAATTTAAGACTGAGGCGGTGAACTCATCTTTTTACTTGCTACACACAAAAAAATCCAAGGATTTGGAGGGTGTACAGCACACTGTGCAGTGCTTTTAGCCAACCTGTTATTAAAAAACGAGACTCAACCAGCCTGTTACATAAGTCTAGTATAGTGCAGTCTTTTTTTAACCCAAGTAAAGTGCTTAGTGAATCTGTACATGTAGGCCCCGATATTAAGAACTGCACCTGACAAAGGTGCAAGTGGTGGCATAGTGCAACTGAGTTGTGCTGGGGCAATAAAGGGAGATATTTAAAAGAGATGGACCACCAGGGACATTTGTGGGTGCCTGTTCATGGTGTTTTTGGGGGGGTTGAGGCCACTCACAGCTGGTGGCTGCTGTAAAACACCTTGCATTACAGCAGCTCGCCTGTGGGTGGCTGCCATTTGAGCCATATTTTTCTGGCTCAACTTTAGTTCAGAGCAGCAAGTAATATCTCAGGACAGTTAGCATATGCGCCACACATCCTGTGCTGAATATCAGGATGTGCCGGATATGCATGGGCACGTCCCCTGGAGATGTGCCACATATGTTATCTTTGCACCCCGGAACATAGGGAATTGCGCTGTGCAATTCCCTCTTTTGAATATTGCCCTGGGGTGCATTTCTGGGGTTGTGCTGGTGCTACTAAGTTGTGTCAGGTGCAACCCCTGACAAAAAGGTCTTAGTGGCCTCGAAGTGCTGGGCTGCTCACACTGACATGGTATGTGAATCTTGCACATTGTGTTTTTTGAATTTTGATGACATATTTATATGAATTTATTTAAATACAGCTTTTTATTAAGAATATGTTTTTGTCTAAATATAGAGACAAATAATAAAATAACATTATTCATAAAGATTTAAACTGCCAAAGTGCCTTTTCTTGTATATAGCAACCCCTTTGAATACCTCAGCCATATAGTATATACAGTAGATATCAATTCTGAAAACCTTACCCACTGAACATGTTGGGCCATGTTTTAAAAAAACACTGTTGTGAAGGCACAGAATGCAACAATCTTTTTGGAAAACAGGACCGTCAATGTTTGTTTGCAAATCTTCATCCTAAAATGATACTGCCTCCACTTGTAACAGCATATCCCTGTCCTGCCCCCAATGGAAGAATCATGCCAAGTTATTTGTTCCTTCAGTGTTTTGCTTCTTGATCGACATTTCCAAAATGGAGAACTCTTTCACTACAAAATCAACATTCCTCCATTTCCGGAAGCACAGCTGTTCCTTGGTATTGGTGTTCTCAACAACAAAGCTCTCAATTTTGATCACAGGCAAGCTGTGCAGGGTTTGGTAGGATGCTATTATTCCCCAATCGTGCATACAGTTTTTGCAGAGCATTTTAGATTTTTTGCAAAATCCATCATAGCTTACTGGCTTTCCATGAGGTTTTGTTAAATAACGTTCCGGAAATGCTTCATCTATAACAACATGGTGAGACTTCTGTAGAAGAGCAAACAGAAACAAATTAAAGTACTGCTGTACCCAATAAAAAAGCAGGACTGCCTGTAACATGCTTGATATGCTAAGTACAGTACATTTTGCCAATGGTCCAGTGTCAATGAGGGGAGGGTACTATTCTCCCCCTTCTGCACTACAACTCCTAGAATGCTGTAACCTGTTTTTCCTTGGCACCATCAGATGGGCTACCTGTGATGTTTCAGGGGCAGCAAAATCAAGGAAATCAAGTGGGGGGCTTACGGTAGGACTCATAGGTAAAAGGAAAAGGGTTGGGGTTTGAAGTAGGATTTGAAGAGGGAAGGAAAACCAGTAAGACAGTTAAGGCAGTGAGAAAGGCTGTTGAAAAAGCAGAGGCACAGATACTGTCCTAAATCCCACCAATAGTTAAGAGGGTGATGTGAAGGACAGACGGAAATCAAGGCTTGGAGGAAGTAAATACAGGATGGAAAGTAGGAGGTGACGATATCAAAGGCTTAGGGAGCAGCAAGGCCATAAAGAGATCCCCTTCCCCCCATGGTCCCCCCGGCCTCCACTGACGAAGAAGTTGCCATGGCTACACTCTTCTTTCAGCTGACAAAGTGGCTACTTTCATAGCCAACTTCAGAGCTGCTTTTTCTTAGTTGGCTGGCAGGTGGTACCCGAATACTGGGCAGTGTGCCCCTTTCCTCCCTTCCCCACCTCTTACTCCCTTCCTTCCTACCTCCTTGCCTCCCTCCTTCCCTTCATCCCCACCTCAGTCCTTCCCTGCCTCATCTCCCAGCCTCCCTCCTTCCCTTCCTATAAGGAAAAATAACAGGGAACACAACTCCTTCTTAGACCCCTCAAGTCGAATGGCTCCATGTGGGGCACTTTACCACACAAGCAGAAACTACCTATAAACGTCCTTTTACTAACAGAGCATTTTTGAACAATCTAGGTCAATCTGACCATTTATATAAGACATAAGCTTCTCATAGTCATATATGGGCTTCACAACTTGTATTGTAACCCTTAGGCTGCCGATAGAATTAGAATGTATAGGAATTCTGACCGATACATCAGTCTGTGTCAGAGCAAGGGTTAAAATGCTTAACTTGAGTAAATTACTTTGTCCTTTATTGTGACATTTTTTGTGGTTTGATATCCATATGAAATAATTTTAATTTAGTGTGCAGACTGACACTTTTAATAATACATACTGGTGTATTAAGTTGCAATTTTTGTGGTCAGTTTACTGCTATTCATTTTTGTATATTTTGATTAGTGCCTTATGCAATCTCCCAAGGAAGCCTATACATTAATAGGCAAAATGTTGAGGCTGATTATCAGCCTGCATGAAGTGAATAAGCTCTCATTTTGAACAGCTGACTACATCATGGTCACGTTCCACTTTTTCTGCCTTGCTATGGACTAGCATCCTGGGGTCTGGTAGCAATGAATACACACTTTCATTGGGACTCATATTACTTCCTGTGATTCCTCTTTAACTTCACAGGGATCCCTTTGTCAGTCTCTCTACCAGCCAGCCTATAGCAGAGGTTGATGCAGGATGTTATCCGACTGCCAACCGTCTGCTTTACTGCTGGTCTGCCAGGTGCGGTTTCAGCGTAAGTAATAAACAGCTGGCAGGTCTCACCCTAAACTTCAGCTGTGCTCCTTTTAATAAGAGTGCCCTGTGCAGGTCCAGGGTACGTCACCTGTGATCTGCCATTGAGGTTGGGTCAGTAAAGTATACTGTTAAGTTAATCACCTAGTTAAGGTGAAACTCTGATATGACCATTGGGAGGAATTTCGGGTGGGGGCAAAGGACGACTTTGTCTTGATGGAAGACTAGATAAGAGACTCCACTGAGAGCCCCTGGTGCTCATTAATCCTTCTGACTAATGTAATGGCCACCAAGAAGTCATTTTCCACAACAGATGAGCTATCTTACATCTGTGCACAGGCTCGAATGGCTTGCTAATGACCATAGTCAGCACCAGCAGTAGCAGTCTCATGGTGGTGGCTGTTCAAGCAGTGAAGGGGACAGGTGGTTCATGCTTTTAGAAATTTGCCAGACCTCCTTCTCCTGAGCCACTGTCAGCATACCAGAAAGCATCCTGTATGCAAAAATGGCTGCCAGGTGCATCTTGAAAGTCATCGATTGCAGCCCTAACTAAAAGAGGGACCAGAGGTACTCAAGGATGCTCACCACAGGGTAAATAAGGGGATCAAACTTCTTGCTTTGGCACCAAATGGAAAACCTTTTCCATTTGAAGGTGTAGCACCAGAAAGTTGATTCTTTTTGAGAGGCTTCCACAATGTGGAACACGGCTTCCAAAAGACCCAAGGACTGGAACTCTAGCCACTCAGTAACCAGGCAGTGCAGGGATTGAAGGTCCTGATGTAGTACCTTCCCCTTGTCTGGTCAGCAGGTCCAGGTGAAGAGGCAACCACCATGGAAGCCTGCTGCGTAGGCTGAGGAAATCTGGGTACCAAAACTGAGCTAGTCTGGAGCTATCAGAATCATCTGTGCCTTGTCCTTCTGGGCTTTGAACACCACGAGGTCTGGGGTCCAGGGCCTTGTGATGGCATCCTCAACAGGGTCCTGAATTGTGCGGGGTGGGCACAAAACAGCCTCAGCTTTCTGTTCTCGCAGGAGGGAGACATATCCACAAGAGGGGTGCCCCACCAGGAGAACAGGTGGCTTAACACCTCTTAATGCAGGGACTGCTCATGTGATGTCTCTCCCGCCCCAATAAGTGCATCTGCCAACTGACTGTTCACTCCTGTGACATGTATTCCAGGAGATTTGCACCCAGGCTGCGCATGAGGGTCCAGGTGCGGAGGGCTTCCCAACACAAGGGAAGGGATTGACTTCTGCTCTGCCTGTTCAGGTTAAACATGGTTGTGGTATTTGCCCAACAGGACCTGTATGACTTAACCCCTGACCAGAGGTGCAAATTCAATGACAGACAGCCACACTGCAGGAAGCTCCAGTAGATTGATGTGGTGACAGGAAGTCCTTGGTGACCAGAAATAAAAATTACATACTTATTGTACTTCTTGATCTTCTTGGACAGCATCATTGATTCACACTGATGGGTTCTCAGATGGAGGCATTAGGACCCTGCGGGAGCCAAAAATCTTCAGGGAGCCAGCACTGAGGTAGGCTGTGCACATGCATGGCACCAAAAGAGCTGCATATCCTATCTCGACGATGACTCCCAACTGCCTCAGTACATTTTTTACCAAGGAGGTGCAGCGTGATTTAATTAAGTAAACACCTAACCTAACAAGGGCATAAGACAGCCCTTGGGACCCATTAAGAAGGACCAACAAGGGGTCAACAAGAATAGTGTCTTCATAGCCCAACCAAACAAGGGGGGGTGAAGACCAACAACAGAGAAGAGTGATCCTGGGGGATGGAGGGTGGGCGTGTGAATCAATGATAAAGATGTTCAAGAAGATCAACAATTATGGTGAGTACGTAATTTTTATATCTTCCTAGACTATACCTTCACCATTAATTCATGCTAGAGGCTAAGCATGGGCTGTGTATAAAACTTCTGGCAACCCCCTCAACCTGCAATACTATCGCTTGCTCTGCAACACATGCACCAAGGCCATCTGCTTTGCTAAGGCGGAGTACTTTCAAACATCTTTCCAGGAAAACATCAATAATCCTTCCAGATTCTGGAAGGTTGTCCATGCCCTGTTTTCTCCCCCGGCACACTTCCCTTCTCCTGTCCTAAAAATTAGCATCCACACAGTTGAAGACCCTCCCTCTATGGCTGCCAAATTAAACAATTACTTGACTACTTGTGCCTCCTCCCTCCTTGTATCTTTTCACGGCATTGCTTCCAGTGACTACAGTTCCCCCCTTTGCCCCCATCCAACCTAAGTCTTCACCATGCTTCTGTTTCAAGCCTGTCCTTCCAGAGGACACTATGTGTTTTACTTGCTCAGAACCCATTCAAGGACAAAAGCCCTGACTGCCTCAACCCCAAGCTACTCCACTTGTCTGCTTACTCTATTGCCTTTCCATTGACATCTACAGAACCTTTCCTTTTCTCACTCCACAGTGCCTAATGCTCAGAAGTCTGCTACCATGATCCCCTTCCCTAATGGCGGAGACACCACCAACCCTTGCAACTTCCACCCCATCTCTCTACTCCCTACTCTGGCAAAATTTCAAGAGCATCTGGCTCTAAAACAACGCTCCTCATTCCTCAACTCTTCTTGCTTTTTTCACCCCTTTCCAGTCTGGGTTTTGCAAAAAACACTTCTCCACCACCACCTTCCTTCTCCAGCTCACTGACTCCATTCTTTCTGGCATGGATCAGGGACGCATCATCTCTGCCATCTTTGTTGACTTGGCCAAAGCCTTTAATACTGTCTCCCACTCCCTTCTCCTCAGCAAGCTATCTGCTCCTGGCCTCTCTGATTCAGCCACCAGTTGGTTCCAATCCTACCTCATAGGCAGGTCCCAGTCTGTCAGGGTAGGCAACTCCCTCTCCCCCATCTCCCAATCAACACCGGTGTTCCCCAAGGCTCACTACTTGGTCCCATTTTATTTTCTATATTCCTAAATGACCTCCCTAATGCCTGCACAACTTCTTGCATACACATGTACACAGATGATACTGTGCTATTCTCCTCCGGTAACTCCCCCTCTGAGGTGGCCACTAGCCTTCAGCTGGATTTTTAACAATGTCCAGCACTGGTTTAATGCAAATCAGCTGTCCATGAATGTCAAAAAAACAGCATCTATGACCTTCAAATCCAGGCAAAAACCGGGCAGGCTGGATATCACTCCCACTGTCCACACCCTTTCTAACTCAATGTTGGATGATGTAGCCACATTTAAGTACCATGGATTATGGCTAGACAAGAATCTTGACTTCAGAGTGCACATTGATGCCATCCAAAATAAATTACACCCTAGACTCAGTGCTCTGTACAGACACTGTAGCTGCCTCCCCCAACAAGCCAGGAGAGAAACTGTCCATTAGATGATTCTTCCTGTCCTTAATTTTGGGGACATAAATCTACAGCTCCAGCCCTAAAACCACCCTATTCAGACTGGACACTCTCCAATTCCTTCTGCCGCATCATTCTTGGCTGCTCATCACTGTGACCTGTACTTCTCACTCTCCTTTCCCTCTCTCCATGCCAGGCATATGTCGCACATCGCTAATCTAGTTGGGAAGTTCTGGGTCGGTTCTTTGTTGCCCTACCTGTCCTCCCTCTTATCAACCCCTCCCATCCTGCTATACCCTCCGCACCTTCACCCACAGAACCCTCATCCTCACTCCCTGGTGCACCTCATCAGGTCGCTCAGCCTTCTCATACAAATTTCCCGATATCTGGAACTCCCTTCTGCTAGAGATTTGCTCTGCACAATCCCATCACTCCCTTTCACTCCTCCTCCATAAGCTCACTGTTCATGTCTGTAATTGCGCCTAATCTCTCTTCTCTCCCTATTTAGCCTCCCATGTCCTCCCCCGGCAATCTTCTTGTCCCCTCCCCCATCACCACCCTCTTTTCCTCCCCAAATGCCCACTCTCCCCATCACTAGATTACCCCTAGCTGCAACCTCATGCACCATAGTCTTCCTTCCTCTTACCCCACCCTCTCCCCATTATTACCCCTCCACCTCTCTCTTCTCCTTCTATCCTTTTCTACCAGGTCCTGTCCCCTTGCAAGGTTCTCAGCATCCTGAAGGGGAATAGTTCTTGGCTGCCTCTTCCCCTCCCCCTCTCTATTCTCCTTCTCTCCTTTTCTGCCGGGCCCTATCCCCTTGCAGGGTTCTCAAGGAGGAAAAGTTCTGGCCTGCTTCTTTCCCATTCTCTCCCCCCCTTCTCTCCCCTGTTGGGTCCTGTCCCCTTGCAGGATTCTCAGCATCTTGAAGGGGATTTGTTCTGGGTTAACCCCATTTTCTTCTCCTTCTCTGCTGGGCGGGTCCCTTGCTGGGCTCCCAGCATCCTAAAGAGGAATAGTTCTTGGCTTGCCCCTCCCTCCCATCCCATCCTTCCATGCCAGGTCCTGTCCTCTTGTAGGGTTCTCAGCATCCTGAAAGGAAATACTTCTCCGCTCACCCTCCCCTCTCCCGTCCCCTTCCTTCCTTCCTCCCTCTCTCTTATCCCTGTCACCGGGTCCTGTCCACTGGCGAGGTTCCCTGCACCCTGAATGGGGACTAGCTCTTGGCTTGCCCCTGCCTTAGTTTTCCTTCCCCCACCCTGTAAGAAAGAGAGAAGGGCATATTCCTCTCATCCTCCAACCACCATTACTTGTGTTCCCAACATCTATTTGCTTATATCCTCACAGCACTTAAGAATCCCTGTGATCTCTAGGTCAATTAGCACTTAATAATCCCTATGCTCAGTCTGCCACATTTTTGATCTCCATCTGGCCTATACCTTACTGGCTTCCTATTTTCCACTATTTATGTTATATCTGATATTGTCTTCCCGCCCTAGTAGGCCTCAACATATGCCACTTTCTACTTTGTTTTTTTTACTACAGCACTGTCTGTTTGCCTTGGTTTGATTTGTTCTGTATTCGTACTTCACTTTATGTACTTGTATTTGCACTGTATGTATTATTCTACTATGTTTTTGCCTACCCCCTCCCCGCATTATGTAACCCCTACCCCAGGACGCTTCTGGAAACAAGCTGTTTACAGCTCACGTTGTCTTCCCTGGTGAAACCTTTTCAAATAATAATAATAACACTGACTGGGTGAGTACCAAGCTCAGACAATAAAATCCCCCAGGGCAGTAAGAACCGGAGCCCACTCATGACAAGAGTCCATTCAGGACTGTCCTGCCAAAAGAGGTATGTTGCCTGGCATGGACATCTAGGGTACAGTGCTTAACAAAAGTGTGCACTGTGCTCCAGGTAGCAGCTCTGCAAATCTCAGCAAATGGGAACTGAACGGATCTCTGCCAGAGATGTAGCAACTGCTCTTGTGGAATGGACATGAACTTGCCCTTCAAGTTTGATCTGTGCCATGAAATACCACTGCTGAAGGCAAGCAACTATCCATGTGGAAATGGATTTGATCTTAATAACAATAATAATAATATAATATACTTTATTTATAACACGCTTTTCTAAAAATCAAGGTGCCTTGACAATAAGATACAAAGGGATAAAACAGGATGCAGTAAAAACAATAAATACAGGGTTTCATAAAGTTCAAAATAAAATACCATCATATAGAGTAGGCTCGATGCCACAAATGGGTCTTTAGGGCCTGTTTAAATCCCTCTATGGTCGCGCTCTCCCAAAGCTGAGAATTCCAAAGGGCTGGGGCCGCATACATAAATGCCCCCAAAGATTTTAAAGAAACCCTTGGAATCTCTAGCAACCCTCATCAGCCGAGCGAAGCAACTGCCTGGGGCAATACGGCACCAGAAGCTCTTTCTGGTAGTCCAGGCCCAGTCCGTGTAGGGCTTTATAAGTTAGAAGTCCGACTTTAAAGGTGATCCGCCACTGTACCGGCAGCCAGTGCAGTTCGCGCAGCACCAGAAAGAAGTGACAAATCCAGAGAGTAACCATCAACAGCTGGGCTGCAGTGTTCTGCACTAGCTGCAAGTGGCGGATATCAACCCTAGGTAGCCCTAGATAAAGGGAGTTACAATAATCAAGGCGCGAGGTCACAAATGCATGGATCAAGGTGGCAGATCACTGGATGGAACTAGGTGCTTAACCCTGGAGATGTTCCTCAGATGATGAGAGGAAGATTTGATGACTGCCAACACCTGCGATTGCAGTGTCAGTCCGTCGTCGAAAATCACCCCCAGGTTTTGCACCTGTTCAGAGGTAAAGAGCAGGGAGCCTCTAAGAAAAAGTCCCAAAGGTAAACCCACTCCCAACCCCCTATCTGGTGACCTGGGTCCACAACCATCACCTCAGTCTTCTCTGAGTTCAACGTCAGCCAGCTCAAATTCATCCAATCCTGGATTTCAGCGAGGCAGCTGTTAAATACCGAGAGAACTCTATCCTGGTTGGGTGCAAAAGATAAGTAGAGCTGGGTATCATCAGCAAAGCAGTGAAACCTCAGCTCATACCTTCTTACAGTGTCTCTGAGGAGTAGCATGTACACTGCGAACAACATGGAGGACAACACCGAACCCTGAGGTACCCCACATGACAGAAAGACTGGGTCGGAGGAGTAAATCCCCAACACCACCCTCTGAGTTCTGACAGTGAGGAAAGATCTAAACCACCTGAGGACTGTGCTAGACAGACCACAGATGAACCTCAGGTGTTTGAGAAGAACCCCATAGTCTACAGTGTCAAACGCTGATGAGAGATCTGGAAGAACCAAGATGGAGCGGCTCTTCCAATCTCTCACCATCAAGAGATCATTGAGCACCCAAACTAGTGCAGTCTTGGTACTATGCCTCTTTCAAAAACCGGATTGGAGGGATTCATAAATGTCACAGATGGTCAAATGGTTGTCCAGCTGTAGGGCCACTACCTTCTCAATCACCTTCCCCACAAAGGGAAGGTTAGAGATTGGTCTGTAGTTGGCATGACAGTCTGGGTCCAGAGAAGCTTTCTTCAGGAGGGATGTTACCACTACCTCCTTCAGGGAGCTGGGAAACTCACCCATCTCAAGGGAGCACCACACTATCCATGCTAAGATGGCCGATGGTATCACAACAGCCCATAATCAGGGAAGCTGGGCCCAGATCCAAATTACAGCATGTAGGGCACATACCCTGGACAATCCTCATGACATCGATAAACTCCGGCCAATCAAAGGAACTCCAGGAGAACTGAGGGACAGTGACCGGGCGCCAATCTATAGCATCTCCCATAGGGTGTGCTGGTTGGAGCTCTGCCCTGATGTCAGCCATCTTAGCCGCAAAGAATTTAGCAAGCTTAACTGGCTGGCCCAGCTGGTTTGGGGTAAAAGAGACAAAATGCTGATTGGATTGACAGGTCTTCCTGGTCTTATCAACGTAGAACCTGAGGGCTTGTTTAATGTCCAGAGAAATGGGAATGTGCTCTCCTTCATTCTGGAAACTGGAGAAGTATGTGGGTAGCACCAGTGGCTGGTTCAGGTGGAACCCTGAGACCACCTTAGGCAAAATGTGGGGTGCGTGCAAAGAACCACTTTGTCTTTATGGAAGACAGTATGGGGGGGGGGTCTGTGATTAGAGCTTATATCTCAGAGACCCTTTGCACAGAGGTAATAGCCACTAAAAACATAGTTTTCCAAGTCAGGAATTTGAGATCACAGGTAACCAGAGGTTTAAACGGCTTACGAGTGAACATGTCCAATACAAGGTTAATGTCCCAGGCAGCGACAGGCTTACACGCTGGGTGCCTGGCATGCAGAATACCTTTCAAGATTGTCTTGAAAAGAGGCATTTGAGCCAGAGGAAGATTTAGGACAGACTCATATGTTGAAAGAGCATATAAATGAACCTTGACAGAGGAGTATTGCAAACCAGCATCCAAAAGGTCAAGCAAATAATCCAAAACCTTGTGAGGTGGACAACGGAATGGGTCTAAACAGGATTTGGCACACCATTCTGAGAACTGTCTCCATTTGGCAACATAAGTCTTTCTTGTAGAGGGCTTACAGGAAACCAGAAGAATCTTGGAGACCCTCTGAGAGATCATGAACCTGTTCACCTCTATCTCTTCAGGAGCCAGGCATGGAGATGAAGGAGCGCAGGTTGGGAAGAACCAGGGACCCCTGCATCAGAAGGTCTTTCCATAGAGATAGAGGCCTCAGAGGGGCAATTGATTAGTTGTTGAACAGAGCTAACCATATCTGCCAAGGCCAATATTGCACAATGAGAATCATGTTGTCGCCATGTGCCTCCAGACTGATTAGTAGTCTCCTATTAGAGGAAAAGGTGGAAATACATACTGAAAATTATTTGTCCACCACAGCCTGAATACATCCTGGTGAAAACACCATGTTTTGGACTTATGGAACAGAACAGAGGCAGTTTTACATTGAGTGGGGATGAAAAAAGGTCTACCCGTGGAGTTCTCCACTTGTTGAAGACAGTCTGTGGGATGTTTGAAGCAAGTGACCATTCATGAGGACTTGCTTCCATCCAACTGAGCTGGTCTGATAGGGTGTTCTGATCCCCTGGCAAACAGATTGTCTGGATTAGAGCATTGTGCTCTAGGCACCATTCACACACTCTCATAGCTTCCCTGTTCCATGACTGTTTTGTTATCTGTTTGTAAAAGGATTACCTGGCTGTGGAGATAGTCTACTAGGATCTGGAGAGCATATAGGACTGCTCTCATCTCCAAAATATTGATGTGGAGATGAGATTCCACAGGGTTCCAGACTCCCCGAGCATGGTGGCCTGAGACACTGGGCTCCCCACCCTAACAGAGATGCATCCATGGTGAGGGTTATTTGGGTCTCTGTGTGTCAAAAAGGGAGACCTTGGAGGAGATTGTCCTCTTTAGCCCACCACGAAAGTGACTGGAGCAGAGTTTTTGTCACTTTGATATGGTGATACTGAGGATGCATTGTCAGGGACCGCTGAGTGCTGAGCATCCACTGAGGTGTCCTCATGTGCAGACATGCTAGAGGCACTGCAAAGGCTGAGGAGGCCATGAGACCTAGAGTTCACAGCATGGAGATGGCTCTGGCAGAGCTGTTCTCCATGATGAAGCATGTCGTCTGAAGGATGTCCATTCTCCTGTATTCTGGGAGAAAAGCCCTTGCTTTGGTCAAGTCCAAAAGGGCTCTGATGAAGAGAAGTTGCTGAGAGGGTCGACTCTATGACTTTTCCATATTCAGCAAACCCTCATGGAGGTTAGGAACTGGGATGATGTGGAAATGGCTTGTTCCATGTGCCCTTCTTGGATGGACGGACTAAGAGTAAATCATCTAGGTAAGGGTAAACCTGGTGTGCTGCAAGAATAGCAAAGCACTTTGTAAAGACTCGAAGTGCTGAGGATAGCCCAAAGAGCAGGATTTGGAATTGGTAATGCTGACCCAGGGCCATAATGTTACCTGCAGCAACTGGGGCACACCAGAATATGCTGATAGGTGTCCTGCATGTCCAGGGAGGTCAGCCAGTTATGGAAGCTGAAAAGTGGTAGTAGGGTTCCCAGAGAGACCATTTTGAACTTCTCTCAGAAGAGGAACTTGTTCAGTTGTCTGAGGTCTAGGATGGGGGTGCATACCCCATGACTTTTTTGGAATGAGGAAGTAGTGGGAGTAGAAGCCTGTGTTTCACTCTGGCTCTGGGACTACTTCCACTGCCCTGTTGCTCAAAAGGTCCACTATCTCTGAAGTGAGAAGGTCTGCCATGGCTGTGGGATAAGAGTTGTGGCTTTGTGTGTGAGTAGTCTGGAGGGGTTTCCATGAAATTCAGCAGGTGACCCTCTCGCATGATCTGCAGGACCCATTTATCAGTAGTGACAGATTTCCACTGGCTGTAAAATTGGAACAGATGCTCTCCCACTGTAGAGGAGAGGGATGCCTTGGACAACTGAGGCACAGCCAGGGTCTGAGCTTCAGAAAGTGGCACTAGGCGCTTTCGATTCCTGTGCCTTCTGGTGTGTTTTCTCTTGCTGCTGAGGAGGTTAGGGTTTGACTCGTTGACCCCTATCTCTGCCACAAAAGGACTGGTTATTATGGTATAAAATCCTACCCTGACCTCTTTGAGGATGGGCTGGGGCAGGTCTAGCAGACTTGATGTCCGTACGAATCTTCTCAGAGGCCTCAAGGGATTGCTCCACTTGTTAACCAAACAAGTAAGAGCCATCAAAAGGAACATTCATGACCTGCTGCTGGGCAACATTGGAAAAACTGGACGTCCAGAGCCAAGAATGTCTTCTAATACCGATCCTGGCGGCAGTGGCACTGGATGCAGTGTCATATGCATCCATAGCTGTCTTCACCTGGTGACTGTTAGACTCTATACCGTGGGCAACAATATGCAGGATCTTCTGCCTAGTGTCAGATTCTGGCAGGGTGTCAGCCAAAGACCTGAGGGTAGTCCAAAGGACATACTCATATTGAGAGAAATATCCTTGGTAACTGGCTATGTGCATACCCAAGCTGCAGCAAAGGCTCGCTTCTCCATGGTATCAATCTTACAACACTCCTTGTTAATGGGGTGGATTGTAACCTGCTGAGGAAGGATGACTTTATCGTTCTAGGCCAAAATGACAAGTTTGTCAACAGGCTGAGAATCTAGGATGGGTCTCTCCTTTGATGTGATGTTCTTATGGTCTGTCTTCTTGGAGATACAAAGCATGGTAGCGGGCCTAGCCCATACTGCCTCTGAAAGCATCTGAAAGGCTGGAGGAATAGGGTGTGCGAGGTTAATGGGAATGTTAGGCATATGAAGCCACTCAAGACGCACTGCATACCAGGATCTAGGGCAGAAGTCTCAAGTGCCGGAGCATGTATGTTGCGGAGCAAAATCTGAAAAGAGAGGTCCTCCTGTGTAGCAGAAGGCGCATCTAAATTAGAGGAGTCCAGGATGTATAAGGATTCATCATCACCGCCCTCAGAAATAATGAGGTTTGGGTCAAACTTGTCTTCCTCCAACTCCCCTAACGGAAGAGGGGACAGAAGAGAGCAGACCTTGAAACACCTAACCCGACCCTTGGAGTTGGCTAAACAGGAGACAATGGCACCGGTGCTAGGCTCAGCACAAGAACTAAGATTGTCAGTGCTGGGCCAACCCCAAAAGGAGTCAGCACCGGAATCGGCACCTACAGAAGAGAAGCGGCACCAGACCCACCCCAAAGATGTTGGCATTGATACCAAATCCAAAGAAAGAGGATGCAGCACTGAGGAGGTACCCAGCCCCACAGGTGTTGCCAGATGTGGTGCTGGGGACAACATTGGCACAGGCCTAAGAAGGCCCAAACCCAGTGCTGCACCCAGCCAATGCCTAGCCAGCACTGAAGTGACCAGAAGAGGTACCTGGGCCTGCCCCTGTGAAGCAACACAGTGAGGGAGAAGAGACAGTGGAACTGGCACCAGCAGCGCAGTTAAGAGATCTTTACCCGTTGGTGGAGCCAAATGTTCCACCTGGCCCGAAAACCATAGCCAGGGTCCCTAGGACCCAAACCACAAAGGGCCTGGAACTGGTCCACTGGAAAGAGCAAACGGGCCAGACACTGTACCCACTGCTCCATACAGCTGTCCAATGGTGAAACTGCTCACCACAGTCCCCAAAGCAGAGGGAGGCAGGCCACTGGAGCTAGAAGATCAGTACTTTCTCTGTGCTGTTTGTTTTCTTTTAGGATTAAGGTAGCATTTAATGAGATGGCAATGCGTGCTATGTGATGTAAACAGTGTTACTGCAAAACAAATTATTTTGTCTTGGCTGGGAGAAGGGGGCATTTAACTGAGGGATGTTGAGGTTGGAAATACACAGGAGGGGGAGGTGTGGTCATGTGACTCAGACCAGCCAGTAGCAGGGCTGGGATCCAATTATATTTCAAAGGGGACCGAGCAACCCCGAAGCTTGAGCGACCCTGCAGCTTGAGTGCCACAAAGCAGGAGTGCAGCATCTTGAGTAGCGTCTGCAGGGTGTCAGCAGGGAGGACAGCAGGCAGCAGACCACACTGGTAGACAAGAAACAGCCTAACTGGGAGGGCCACATATTTCCTGTACAGACATGGAGCATCCAAGGTGGGGGAAGGGTTCCATAGAGTGGGGTAGGACCAGGTTAAGGGAGGAGAGGATGTGCAGGGGCAGTCAGATAAGGTGGGAGATGGGATGGGTTGTATGTTGCCAAGGATGTGGAGCAGCCATATTCCTGGGAGTGGCTTGGAGGGCAAGGGGCTGTAGGGTGTGTTGGCAGGTGGGCCAGCTCAGGCCAGAAATAGGGTGGTTGAGGAAGGAACTGGAGGCACGCAGGAGACAGAATGGGGGGGAACACAGCCAGGAGGGGAAACTAATGAGGCATCCAAAAGAGCTAAAAACAGGCAAAAATAAGGGGGAACTAGGTGGGACAGCAGGAGGGCCACACAAGCGGGTGCAGCCAAGGGAAGGAAGTGATGAGTGGAGAAGGGTCAGGCACAGGGGCATGACTAAGACTCGGTAAGAGCAAAGATATCAGCCTGTGGGAAGGCGGACTGGACTCATTCAAGGAAAGAAGATTAGCACTGCAAACAGATTCTTGGTGTTAGCTAGTCCAGAAGACCAGGTAGCAGAGAGGAGGGAAGCTACAGTGAAGGAGCAGGGAGAGGACGCTACAGGGGAAAAGGTACACAGCGGGGAGGCAGTAGGCAGTACACCAAGAAGACACAGTCGCACGGCAGGGGGGGCAGTGAGGTGATGATGATGCAGTCTCTCTGGAGGGAAGGAAGGAGCAAGGAGACAGGAGGATGGGGGAAGTGGCAGGCAGCCCGGGGAAGGCTAAGGATAGGGAAAGGAGGGGAGTCTGAGTGGGGGAAGGCCATATTTCAGGGAAGATACAGGAAAGTAATAGCAGAGGAGGTGGTAACGTGGTGGACGGCGCAACAAGTGAGTGCAAAGGAGAGGTTCCACAAACAGAAAACAGTTTGGAGATGGAGGTCAGTAGCCTGGTCATATCTGTGGGGGGAGAGGATAGGGCAAAGGTTAGGGGAGGCGAGACGGAGGGGATGAGAGGACCTCGCAAGGGAAGTGGAGGGCAACAAGAGGGTGAGCAGGATAAGCATCAAAGAGTCATAATTCTAGGGAATTATATACTTAAGAGTATAAGATAGGGGGAAAGAGGTGCCAGAAAAAGTAACATCTGGGTAGAATGCATGCCAAGCATGACAGTGAGTAGAGTGGGGCAGCATATGGGCAGATATGTGGGAAACGGAGGGGAAGCCGCACATTTTGGTGCACCTGGGAACAAATGATCTGGAGGGGAGAGGGATAGAGGAGGTACAGGACGGCTTTAGGGAAGTGGGAAAACTATGTAGCAAAGAGGGAACAATAGTAGCCTTCTCAGAAGTTCTGCCAGTGCCAAGGGCCAGTGCAGACAGGAAAAGAAGAATCAGTGACTTCAACAAGTGACTGAGGGAATGGTGTGGGACCAAGGGGTATGGATTGGTGGGGGACTGGGGTAGCACATGGGATAAAACAGATTTATATGCAGGGGATAGGATTACACCTCAGCAGGGCAGGGTCACAGGTATTGAAACAGAAGCTGGGGGATTTAATCAGTGAGAGGTATCATTTAAACTAGGTGTGATGGGGGAAGGCATTGGAGCTGGGAATCACCAGGAGAGAGGGGTCCCATGGATCTCCCCTTACCACAGGGATAGATATGACCTTAGGTGAAATAGGGGTTGGAGTGAACAGTAAAGAAGCAGGAAAGATAGGAGCAGTGTGGAGAACATTTTCACTAAGATGCTAATGCTAAGAGCCTGGGGAACAAGTTGGCAGAGTTGCAGGCATTGATGGCAGAGGGGGATGTGGATATAGCTGCCATTACTGAGACATGGGCAACCAGGCACCATGACTGGGACCTAACCATCCCAGGGTACAAACTATTCTGGAGGGTTAGAGATAAAGAGAAGGCCGCGGGGGGGGGGGGTCCATTTACGTAGGGAAGGGAATCAGATGTAATAGGGAGGAAGGCGAGGAGGGCAGGTCAGAAGTAATCTGGCTGCAACTACACAGCCAGAAAGGGACCAAGATCTGTCTGGGGGTTGTTTATAGACCTCCGGTTCAGAAGGAGGGCATTGACAGGCAACTGGGGGAGCAGATTAGGAGGCATAATGGCAAAGGGAGCACAGTGGTGGTGGGGGACTTTACCAGGGGTGGATTGGAGCATCCCAGCAACCACTTGCACCAGGGGGGCAGATCCTCCTGGAAGCATTCCAGGATGGCTTCCTTAACAAGAGGTTAATGGAGCCAACGAGGGAGGGGAATATACTAGACCTGGTACTGGAAGATGGGGAACAGGTCAAGGATGTAAGGGTGGAGGAACCTCTGGCAAGTAGTGACCACCGCACAGTGTGGTTCTCAATCAGTCTAGGTAGGGAAGTAGCCACTACAAAAACAAGGGTCCTGGACTTCAAAGGGGCAGACTTTGGCAGGAAGGGACATATACTGGAAAGTCATATGGCAAGTATCCGCCTAGAAATGGACATGGAACAAAAATGGGCAGTCATCAAGTCAGGACTGTCTGAAGTCACTAAAACATGTCAAGAGCCAGAGCAAGAAAGCCAGGACCAACAAACCAAGTTGGATGAGTAGAGAGGTGCTGGAGAAGGTGAGGGAAAAGAAGAATGTATTTTGGATCTACAAGAGATCCAACAGGGCAGAAGACAGAGAAGAATATGTGAAGAAATCCAGAGAAGTGAGCAAAGTGGTAAGGGCAGCAAAGGCAGTTAGGGAACGGAGATTAGCGCAGGAGATCAAAAAAGGAGAAAAGGATTTCTTCAGATATATCAGAGAGAAGAGGAAGAGCAAGGATCAAATGTTAGGATCAGGAGAGGAAGTGGGTAGGTAGAAGAGGGGGCTGAGCAAGAAGAAAGTACTTAATGAATACTTCTGTTCAGTCTTCACCAAGGAAAAGAACGGGCCCGTACTTGAGAGGAAGGGCGAGGTGGAAGAGTGTGGGGGAGAAGCAACCATGGATGGGGAAATCACGTTGGAAACGGTGAGGGAGGGCCTTAAATCCCTGAAGGTGGACAAGGCACCTGGCCCAGATGGAGTCCACTCTAGGGTGCTGAGAGAGTTGGCAGACATCCTGGCAGGGCCACTGGTGGACCTGTTCAATACCTCTCTGAACTTGGGGTGCTTGCCCAGGGACTGGAGGGAAGCACATGTGGTACCTCCCATAAGAGTGGGCCGAAGGACAAACCAGGGAACTACAGACCGGTAAGCCTTACTGCAATTGTGGGGAAACTGGTGGAAATAATCCTCAAGGAAAGACTGGTGCAATGTCTTGAGAATAGCAATATCCAGGACAGCAGGGAGCATGAGTTTGTCTCAGGCAGATCCTGCCAGACAAACTTGGTTGATTTTTACAACTGGGTTATGAGGGCACTGGACAGGGGACATGCAGTGGATGTCCTCTACCTGGATTTCAGCAAGGCCTTTGAGTCAGTGCCACATGGTAGGCAGAGCTGCAAGTTGAAGAGTCTGGGATCTGGGAGTAAACTGGTCAGGTGGGCCAAGAACTGGCTGCAGGGTAGACAGCAGAAGGTAGTAGTGAAGGTGGGGGGAGGCATCTGAACCCAGGGCAGTAACAAATGGTATACCACAGGGCTCGGTGCTGGGACCAGTTCTGTTTAACATTTTCATAGCCAACACTGCAGTAGGGATTAGGAGCAAGATCAGTCTCTTCACAGATGACACAAAGATTTGCGCCAAGGTTGACGGGGGGGGGGGCAAAAGTACTTCAGGAGGATTTGGCAAAACTGGAGGAATGGTCTTACACTTGGCAGCTTGGTTTCAATGTCAAGAAGTGTAAAGTGATGCATTTAGGAGGCATGAACCCAGGACACAATTACTGGCTGGAGGGTGTCCCGTTAACAAAATCCAAAGAGGAGAAGGATCTGGGAGTGCTGGTAACTGGGGAGATGAACCACTCTGCTCAGTGCAGGAAGGCAGCAGCAAAGGCAAACAGGATTTATTTTTATATCATTTTATTTAAAAGTTTCACCAGGAAAGCATACTGAGCAGACAATTGCTTGTTTCCAGATGCGTCCTGGGGGGGAAGGGAGCGTGGGAGAGGAACAATGTTATACAACACAGTGCAAGATAAGTAAAACATACAAGTAGAATAGTAAGTAGAATAAGCACAGCACGTATTATTCAATGGCCTATGCAGCCAGTATAGTGTTATGCTTGTGCAACTGTGTTAGTTTGATTTTGGCCGTTCACACTCTCTATTCCAGAGGAATTACCACCCTGTAGGGGTACCAAAGGCAAGAAACCCTCGAAGAGGGTTCCACCCCTAGAGGTGCCATGGGACAATTACCGTGACTAAAGGTACCTTAGGAAGGATCCCCCAAAAAGAATGAAGTAGTACGAAGCAAATAAGCAAGCAGTAGCTCTGACGTAGTAGTAGATAAGCATCAGGCAGCTTGATAATGTAATGAGATGCTCAGCTTGATAATGTAATGAGACGCTCAGGTTGATAACGTAATGAAATGCCCAGGTTTGCGTGGCATGATTTGATGGTTTTCGTGAAAAGAGGAGACCTTCTAAGGAGAGAGGGAATGGCAAGGACACCATCCACCTCCATCCAACAGCAGAACCTACCTAAAGAAACTAGGGAACACTACTATGCTAACTAACAGTTATGACCTGCGGCATGGAGGAGAGAAAAAAACCCTATGAGGAGGAAATCTCTGGGGATCCAAGGCCTAGGCCGCCTTCCCTCCAGGCTTGGGATATTTTATTTAGTGATGGCTCTGCAGCGTTGGGTAAGTTACTTTTTCTATTACTTTTATTACTTGAAATTGTTCCAGAAAGCTCTTCCAGAACATTACAAGGATGGAGAAGTACTGGAAATGTACTACACCTTCCAGTCACATTTACTTACGTCTTTTTATACAAAAGAAATACGTAACTGTAACTGATTACATTTATTTGAAAGTAACTAGTAACTAACCTATTACTTACAAAAAATGTAATCTGCTATAGTTATTTATTATTTTTGTATTGTTTTTGTATTAAAAGAAATAAGCAACTATAATTGTAAGGTATATTACTTTTTCTAGTACGTCTCCATCCTTGCTAATGATTGCACAGAGCTTCCTGGAACAAATTTCCAAGGACATTCTCAGCTGCAGCCGACATCCCAGAGGCTGAAGCTGAGGGGATGGTGCAATTCAGCTGATAGGTGAGAAGGACTCCACCCCAAGCTTCGCATGCTCAAGCTGCAGACTCATGATGTAGAACGAGACTGTCAACTGCAGGGAGCCCTGCACCAGAATGGTATGGCTGGCATGCCCCAGAATACTGGTAGGGAGCTGAAAAACTGGTGAGCAGCTGAATGAGCACTGGCGTGCTGAGACCTTAATGAGCGTTGAGTGCTGAGACTTTGCAATGGTCGAGTGCAGTAGTGAGTGCAGCAGACATCCCAGTGGCTGAAGCCAACGGGATGGCGGTAGGCATGAAGCAATGATTGCGTAAGCAAGAGTGGTCCTGCATGTAGGTCAGCAAACAGTGTAGTAATAGGTGGACGCCTCCTAGGAAGGTTGGATGCTGTCATGTTGTTTTCTAACTATCCCTGTGTGGATACCTGTTGGATGCTGTCATGCTGTTATCTGTATGTATCCTTTAAATGTTTGTAAGGTTGAATTTTGTACTCTCCCGGTCGTGCCTGAAAATAGGTAGGATTTTTGCCTAATGTACTTACCTGGTCATCAAAAGCTAATAAATAAACAAATTTCATAAGTTCATATAAACCAGCAAGGAACTCTGGGCCTTAGACCTCGAGTGACCGCAAGCAGGAGAGCCTGGAGAAGCCGACGCCAGAGAAGGCTTCCCACACGGTCTTTGCTGATCTCGAAGCAGACATACCAGAGGGTGACCTTGAGTGGCACCATTTCTTCCCCTACTGGCTGGAAGAAGAAGAACTCGAGCTCAAATGGTGCCAAGTCCCCGACCGAGATAGGGAATGGGACCGTTTTTAATTTTTGTGCTCATGGGAGGACTTCCTCCTCCCCCCTGAACACGTGACCGCTCATCTATCAGGACCTCCTATCTTCTGACCCCCCCCCCGGCAGGGGAATGAACTGGACATGGCCCTGCTGCCAGAGGAGCCTGCCTGAAGATGCTTCATATCTTCACTGTCACCGTCGCTGTCCACAGGGATGAGAGAAAGCTTTCTCTCTCTCTTTTTTTTTTAAACAATAAACACTAAACTAAACTGAAACCAAAATGTCGGAACTGTAATGCTGTGTCATACAGACATGAAGATCTGACTCCCGGAGGGCGAGCAACGTTGTCACTGAAGCACCCTCCATGGCAGGAAAAAAGAAACTGAGACAGTTGGAAGCCGTTGCCAAAATAGGCTATACAGTGTGACGCTAGCTCTCGTGGTGCCGTGCAAGCATGCAGCCTACCTTGGCACCAGCCCCCTGAAGATTTTTGGCTCCCACAGGGTCCTAGCACCTCTGGCTGAGAACCCATCACTGTGAATCAATGGTGAAGATATAGTCCAGGAACATCCTGTGATCTCTGTGGTCTCCCAGGTGTGCTCCCCACCAGAGATTCATCCATTACAAGTGTGATGGACATCTCTGGGCAGAAAAAACAGGATCCCTTTTTCAACATATTGAGGTACCAGCCACCACTGAATGGCATTCCACATTGACTGGCTGCTCCAGGTGACCTAGGTGTCGGGACCACTGGTGGCCCAGCTCCCACTGCAGGCAGTGCATCTGCCAGCGTGCCCAACAAACCATGCTAGTGGTGGATACTGTGTACTGCAGCAGCCACAGGAAATCCCGGGCAGGGCACAAGTGCCCAACTAGAAATTATCGAGCAAAAGAGATAAGGTCTTAAGCCAGGTCTAGCTCTGCCCCGATTAACTTGATGACTGGCGAGGGCATCAGTTCAGACTTGTTTGGGTTGTCCAACATGCCCAAGTCTCTGGTGGTCTGAATCACTCTATGGCCTCCTTAGATGGCCCAGTTGTCAGCCAATCATCCAGGTAGGGATACACCCTAATGCCCTTGTGCGACAGGAGGGCTGCCACCACTGCCATGCACCTAGTGAAGACCCTAGGCACGAACAAGATGCTGAAGGGCATGACCTGCAACTGATAGAGAACCCCTTCTGGGAGGAACCAAACCAAACAAAGGATGGTCTGAACCAAAGGTCCCACCAGTGGGATGAACAGACTGGTATATGGCAGAATGCATCCTGGAGAACTAAGGAGCAGAACCACATGCCCTGCTCCAGGAATCATATAATCTGGCTCAGAGTGACCATCCTTAACTTGTGCTTCTATATAAACTTGTTCAGATTATGCAGATCCAGTATGGTCCCCAGCCCCCCATCCATTTTGGGAGCAGCAAGTACCTAAACACATACCCCTGAGTTGCCAAAACATAGAGGCATCGGCTGTGGCTCCTTTGGTGAGGAGCTGAGAAATGTCCTGCCTTATGATGTACAGCCAGTAACACAGGAGAACCTCAAAGTTGAGAGGCAACCCTCTGCTTACCACCTCCAGTACCCATTTGTCCATGGTCATGATGGACCAAAGTGGCCAAAAGTAGCATAAGTGAACCCCACTGGGAAACCGGTCAAGGAATGAACAGGCAGAAGGATGACACTCCTTGACCCATCACCGCAGCATTGGAGGGGCCACTTGCTGCTGGGGCTAGAGGGGTACCACTACCCCTACCTCTTTTCAGCCCCTGGCCATTAAACTTGAGTTTGGGGCACCTAGATTGGTATTGCCCTATTGGGGCTGCCGCCAAGGTTGCTGGAGCTAAAAGGACCTGTATTGGAAAGTCTTCTTCTTAGGCTTTTAAGCCTTATTGTCCTTCTTGGATGAAGCCACAGGATCCAGGTGAGACTGGACTTCTACAGTCTGGTGAGATGTGCCTCCACCCCAGGACTTAAGAAGTCAGTGCCCAAGAAAGGGACATCGGGCAGTTTGTGCTGAGTATCTGCTGTAAAGGTGGAGAGCCTCAGACAGGCTCTGTGATAAATTGCAATGGCCACTGCAATGGCACAAACACAGGAGTCACCCACGTACAAGGCTGCCTGGAGCTGATGTTAAGTCAGTGCTTGACCCTGCTCCTTGACCAACTTCACCGGCAGCTGCTAGTCGGCAGGGAGGTGAGGGAGAATTTCATCCAGTATTCTCAACAGGAAGTGACCATAGTTGGCCATCAAGGCAGTATAGCTCACTGAGAAGGCAGCATAGACCTTGTTTGCATTGTCTAGCTTTTTTGACTCCTTTTTTGGGGTCCTTGCCTATATCCCCTTGACCTTTGGACTTCCAGATGGTTAAGGCCAACCCCTTGGCTGAGTAGTGGTCTGAGATCCCCAAAAAGGATCCTGTAGGAATCACATACTTGCAAAAAGGGTGCCGGGCAGGATGCTGCAAAAGTCTCAGGGCCTCTCCCAAGATGACCTCAGCCAAGGGAAAGGCAACCCCAGAGGAATCATTCTTGTCTATGATGTCCATACAGGGGTATTCAGCCCTCTTCTTAACTGGCTCCAAGGACACATTAATGAACTCTGACATAAGGCAGAGAGAGCCCCAGATGACACCGGCCCATAATTGTTAGGCAGTTCCTTGACTGAAGCCTTGTCTAAAGTACAGGTCCTTGAGGGCAACAGGGATGATCTGTCCTTGGACTCATCGAAATTGTATCTCAACTGTTTGCTGCTGTGGACCACTCACGTGTCTTCTGACTGGGTGCTCTCCACAGAGTTGACCTGGCAAACTGGCTGCTGCATGGGAGTCCTTAGTCAGGGCTCCCACAAAGTGCTGTGGTAGAAGTGGCTTGCTCCATCTGCAAGGGTGGAAAGGTAAATGCTAAGGACAGCTGATGAAGGTGGACTGATGTGGGCATTATTAGTGGCTGCCAGGTGACTGTAGATCCAGGAGACAGAGCCTTACCCCACCCCACAATGCTCCACTGCTGCCAGAGGAGCCCCTCCTATCACCTCTGCATTCTGCGGTGGTGCCTCTCCTTGCCTGAAGACAAGAAGGCTGAGCAGTGTCGGCACCTCCTGGTTGAGTGAGATCAAGAGTGTGAAGGGTGTCTTGACTGCGACCATTAATCTGACCATTAATCCTGGTGGTGGATCACTGTGTACATTGTTTCTCTTGCTTGTTCCCCCACTTCCTTTCCTTCTCTTTGCTTCTTTTCTCTCCCTTTCTTTTCAGTTTTTCCCCAATTTTTTCTGTTTACCAGTTGTGATTTAATTCATTGCAGGCCTATAAAAATATAAAATTAGTTTTGTGCCTGCATATACTGCTGATTTGTCATATTCAATATTGTGTAATAGTGAGATTAAGTTTTCAAACTCCTTTTATGTTTTCTATCTCCCTTCCCCCCACCCTTGTTTTCTCTGTTTAATAATGGACTACTTTGTAACTCCACTGCAAATTTCCAAACATGTAAAAGGTAATGTAACTGAAGTTTCTAATGACTTTTGCCCATAAGAATAATCTGGATATAAAGGTTGAGAATCACAATGGTTTAGGTCTGTTTGTCCAAATTATTCAATGAAAATAACAGTTACGTAAGAACTTACTGTAACAGTAGATCTTAGAGAGAGGTTCCTGCAGTAGGTCTTCACAGATAGGACTGTGCCCCCTGGCATCAGAACTACACGGCAAACTTCTAGCTAGCAATACATAGTGGGGGACCGCCTCCGGTGCCACATGATGGGATGTCAGCATGACAGTACATAGGGGCTGGTCCCCATGCCCACCCTCTAGTTCTCTCGCTAGAAGATCCTTGTAAAGGTGATAGGAGAAAGGAGCATAACTCCTACAGCCTGGAGCTGCTGGTAGTTGCCCTGAAAAGGGATAGAAAAAAACAGGAGCTGGGGGAAGATGGGCAGGAAAATGTGACCTACTGCAGGAACCTCTCTCAAAGATCTACTGTTACGGTAAGTTCTTAGATAACTGTTATATCTTACTTCAAGAGTGTTCCTGCAGTAGGTCTTCACAGATAGGACTGAATACCAAGCAGTCAAGAAAAAGCAGGTCAGAGACTAAGGTCCAGGAGGCGGAATGTCTACCAGCTAGAGAGCCCGTTTATGATAAGAGGCCTTGCAGGACAGAAAATCCAAAACCGGCCCTACGCCTAGAGGCAATGTCCCGACTGTAATGCTTGGTGAAAGTATGGACCGAAGACCAAGTGGTTGCGGCACATATATCGGAAGCAGACACGTTCCGTAAGAAAGCCGTCGAAGAAGCCATGAGTCGAGTGGCCTTTCACTTCCCCCGGAAGTGGTTTCTCCTACTTCTGATAGAGGAACAAGATGCAATTAGCCAACCATTTGGACGGACTATGTTTAGAGTTGGCTGTACCCTGACGTCTGGGTGAGAAAGCAACAAACAGCTGGTCAGACATGCGAACTCCTTGGTCTGAGAGAAATAGTATCTCAAAATCCTTTGCGCGTCTAACATGTGCAAAAGGTATTCCCCCCTACTGGAATACTCAGGAAAATAAACTGGCAGTTGAACATCTTGGCAAAATGTAAATTCGGATATCACTTAGAGTAGAAAAGAAGGGTTAGTCCGCACAGCCACCCAGTCTCTGTGGAAAATTAAATAAGGCTCATTGCAAACAAGGGCCTGAAGCTCTGAAATCCCATGAGCTGAGGTATTAGCAACTAAAAAGACCACTTTCCAGGACAAATAGCATGTGTCGTAACTTGCTGCTGGCTCAAAAGGGAGCAAGGTAAGCATCTCTAAAATAGAATTTAAGTCCCGGGGGGATCCGGACTACAGACCAGAGGTTAAGTGGAGAATCCCCTTGAGAAAGGTTTTTGAGACCACCAGCTATGCTAGTGTTTTGCCATCCACTGGAAGGTGGTAGGTGGAAACTGCTGAAAGATGGACCTTCAGGGAAGAGTAACTGAAGCCTGAATCAGACAAGTGCAAGAGGTACTCAAGGACCTGGGGTGCCGAGCAAAAAAAGGGGTCCAGGCCCTTGGCTGTGGCCCAAATAGAGACTCTCTTCCACTTCATGGCATACGTAGACCTAGTGGATGGTTTTCTGGCCTCCACTAGGACCTGGGCGAATCACAAAAAGATGCCAAATCATGAGACTGCTATGTCCAAAGGTGCCATGCATGCAAGTGGAGAGACCCGAGGCTTGGATGCACCAGGCTGCCCTGCTCCTGGGACAGAAGCTCATGGAGGAGAGGAAGAGGTACTTGGGCTTCCAATGCCAGCAGCCATAGCAGGGGGAACCAGATCTGCTGAGGCCAGAGGGGAGCTATGAGAATCATGCCAGCATCCTCTGCTCGATGCTTCAGCAGTACCTTCTGAAGTATTGGAAAGGGAGGGAAAGTGTACAGAAACCTCCCTGTCCAACAAAGAGACAGCACATCTAGCCAGAAAACACCACGCCCAGGAATGAGTGAGCAAAGGTTGGGTAGCTTTGTATTGGATGGGGAGGCAAATAGATCTTTTTCTGGCCATCCCCACAGACGGAAGAGATATTCCACTACCTCATGCTTTAGTTCCCACTCATGACCCCGAACGATGGTGCAGCTGAGACTGTCCACCAGGACACTGTGAACTCCCAGGACATGGATAGCTTTCAGACAGGCCATGCTGGACTGCCCAGTACCACACACACATCTCCTCTGTGCAGAGGGGTTACAATCAGGTACTTCCCTGTTTGTTTATGTAACAGACCGTGGCACTCTTCTCGGTCTGGATTGGGAATGTTCCAGTTGTAAGAGAAGCTGAAATGCCTGGAGAGCATACAGCAGAGCCCTCATCTCTAGAAAGTTAATGTGTGAGCGTTCCTCTTGTGGGGACCATCTCCCTTGAGTTCTATGGTCTCCAAGGTGGGCTCCCTCACCTTGACCCGAGGCGTCCCATGTGAGGGTCATGGAAGGAGACAGGGGATGAAAGGGGGCCGCCAAGGAGAGGTTGGACAGCTCCTGCCACCAGAGAAGATCCATCTTCATACTGCCAGAGACCAGGACCCTGTGGTATAGGTCATCCGAGCATTGGCCCCACTGGACTGAGGGTCCACTAGGTCACCCTCATATGCAGTCTGGCCAACGGAATTGTGGGAATGGTCGCCACATTACAGTAAGTCCCAACAGGTGGAGGACAGAGTGTGCTGTGGTCCAAAGAGAGTTGGGCATAGATGAAGCTTGTTGAATCAGAGTTTCCACCCTGTCCAAAGGTAAGAAGGCCCTGCCCTCGACTGTATCCAGCACCGTTCCAATGAATTGGAGGCGCTGAGAGGGTGAAAGATGAGACGGGATAGTTCACAGTGATACCAAGCCAGGAAAAGAGGTCCAGGGTGGTGGAGAGAGACTTCATCAGACTGTCCTGGGACAGGGCCAACAACAGCCAGTCATCCAGATATGGGAACACGTAAATCCCCCTGTAGTGCAGGTCCACAGCCACCACCACTAGGCAGTTGGCAAAACCTGAGGTGCCAAAGACAGGCCAAAAGGAAGGGCCTTGAATTGATAGTGGTTCCCCTGAAAGGTGAACTGAAGGAAACGGCGGTGGGCCTGGAGGATAGGGATGTGCAGGTAAGCATCCTGCATGTTCAGCAAACACAGCCATTGGTTCTGTTGGAGCAGGGGTAAGAGTCCCTGGAGGGTAAGCATGCGGAACCTCTTGTATTCTACAAAGAGGTTGAGTTGATTGAGGTCCAGGATGGGCCTCAGATTGCCCATCTTTTTGGGCACCAGGAAAAAATGAAAGTAGTACCCCCTTTCTGTCTGCCCTTGAGGAACTGGCTCTATGGTTGATTTTGTTAATAGAGCCTGGATTTCCTGCTGAATGAGATGTAAATGGCCTGACAGGTAGTGAGACCTGCCTTGAGGATTGTCTGGGGGTCTGTCCAGGAACTTGACTGGGTGCCCTCTTGCAATCAGTTGGAGGACCCAAGCATCTGCAGTTATCGCCTCCCACCAGTCTAGGTGGAGGGCGAACCTTTCCCCCATCAGCTCCACTGAAAAAAATGCGAGGAGGTTGAAGGGATCCCCTCGAGTCAAGAGGTGGAGGGGAGGGCTGCTTTACTGCCTCCAGCTGCATTTTAGGCTTTTGCCTGACAGATCTTGGCACCAGAACCAGTGTCATGGCGCTTTCCCTGGTGTTTGTTCTGGTTCTGTCTATTCCATCTTTTCTATGGGTGATGAAAAGGCTGCTTGGGTTTCTGGCTGGAGTGGTACATGGAGCGGATGTCCCTCAGGGACCTGCTACTCTCCTGTAGTTCTGTAATTATATCCTTCACAATGCCGCCAAACAGGATGGAGCCTGTGAAGGGGATGTCTAGAAGAGTGGTTTGGACATCTTGCGCCAGTCCCGCAAGAGAGCGCCACTCCAGATGTTTCAAGCAAATGCCTGAAGCAGTGCATTGGGCCACTGAGTCCACTGAGTCATAGGTGGCATGTACTGTGTGGCTGTAAGAAGACTTATTAAGTCTCACCTTGTCTAACAGCTTGTTCCCGAGTTCCCCATCTGGGATCTTTCTCCAAGTCGATCAAAGCCAACTTCTGAAAAGATATAATAAGGGCCATATAATTAAGAGACCTGATAGCACAGGTGGAGGAAGCGTACATCTTGCGGCCGTATTGGTCCATCCGCTTGGACTCACTGTCCGGAGGTGAGGCATGCAGATGCTTTAGTTGAGCCAACCTATCATGGGCCGCTGTGATGACTATCGAGTTGGCCTTAGACTGACACATGAGGTGGCCTGCTCCTTCCGCGGGATGATAGGTCCTGTTGGCCTTTTTAGAGACTGCAGGAATTGAGGATGGTTGTTGCCATACTGTGGATGTTAGGTCTTCGTGCGGCCCTGTCCAAGGTGGGATGGGTAGTGGGTCCACATTGGTCACATCCAGGTGCTCCGCCTCTTCCTTTTTGGATCCGTCTCCTGGGATGTCCAGCTGCAAGCCTGCTGGAGGGATCTAAGGGGCCCCACAAATGACGGGTCCTCCGGTGGACATTTGGGAGACTCCTTGTGTTGTGGTTCCATAGGAGAATGAGACTCTGAGTGAGCTGCAGAGTCAGAGTCGGTATCCGAGTCAGAAGGCTCTGGTCTGCTGGGTAGAGAAACTATGTCCGGAACCTCCTCTGAGACCCTGATGCCCGAGAGGGCCCCAGCTGGGCACCTGCTAGAGTCCCTATCCAACGACCGATAGTCGACTGGGGATGGGCTCCTAGGAACTATCCTGAGGGTAGGGGTGGAAACCATGACCAGATGGGGTGTCCCAGCTCCTGCAGGAGCTGCAATTTGGTATCCTTCCACCAGGCTGGAATTGTCCCCTGTGGTTCCAGCTGAGGAGGAGAGGCAGAGGAGGTGGTGGAGGCTGTTGGAGACGCCCACCCCCACGGCACTGGGAAAAGGGGAACTGTGGTGGCGGGTAGTGGGGTTCGTGCCAGTAGGACCTGACGGCAGAGGGGCTAAAGGCCCAGAAGGTGGTAGGGCCGAGGGATTGCTAGGAACATGTGGGTCTGCTGGCAGGCCTGGGGTCCTAGTTGAAATCCCTGAAGGGCCAGGCGGAGGCACGGTGTCAGAGCAAAAAATCCAGAGGCCATCCCCAAGTCAGAAGGGACGTGGACAGGAGAGTGACCTGGCATCGAGGGCCTAAGAGGACCCAACATCTTATCTGAGACAGGCGAGGGGAGTAAAAGAATTGAGACCCCCTGTCAACAGGTCTGCTGGTGAAGCGGGAAGCTTGGACAGAAGGCCCGACATAAGAGAAATAATCCCCTGGCCAGAAGCACTCATGTTCCAGAGATACGGGGAAAAAGAGGGGTTGGGCTGAGTCAGTGAGTCCCGGGAGGGAGAACCCTCACGGGACGGTAAGATGCCTGGAAGCTGGCTCTGCACAGTGTTGAGTACTACAGACTGGCCCGACAGGAGAGTTTCAGCTGACCAGCTGTGGGACAGACCGGCAACTGACTGATCAGCCTCGACCGAGCGGACATCTGAGGAGCTGGTGTCTGAATTATCAGTTGCAGTCAAGCAGGCAACAGCAGAGCTGGAGTCCGGCTTATTGACACAGGCCATGCATCTTGCAGCTGAGCTGGACAGTGACTTATCAGCCTGAGAGCTATCGAAAGGTCCTGAAGCAAGATCCGCCTGTGAGGAACACCCCTGTCGTCCACTGACTTGGTGGGGGAGGTGGCGACTAATCGGCAGGAGCCGATGGAGACTGAAGAGGAGGAGGAGTACTCACCGAGGTAGACACCCCACCTGAAGTAGTGTCCACTACATGTTGATGCTGGGTAGCGGGGGACCAGTCCCAGTCCCGGTGGTTCTCCTTTTTTTGTGCTCTGAGGTGGGTGAAGAGGAATGTTCCCGCAGCTCCTGAAGCTCTTTTTCCATCAGTACAAGATGTTTTTTTCCAATGTGGGCATCAAGGACTTTCTGGTCCCTGATGCGTGTGGCCTGGTTGAAGGACTGGCAGATGTCGCAGTCGTCAACTCAGTGTTTTGTGCCTAAACAGAGGATTCAGCAGGAGTGGTCGTCCCCGTGCAGAATCTGAGCACTGCACAGGAGTACTCACCAAGGTAAATGCCCCACCTGAAGTAGCATCGACTGCATGATGACGCTGTGTAGAGGGAGATCAGTCCTGGTCCTGGTGCTTCTCCTTTTCTTGTGCTCTGAGGTGGGTGAAGAGGAATGTTACCGCAGCTCCTGAAGCTCCTTTTCCATTGATGCAAGATGTTTTTTCCAAAGGTGGGCATCTGGGACTTTCTGGTCTCTGACATGCATGGCCTGGTTGAAGGACTAGCAGATGTTGCAGTTGTCAACTCAGTGTTTTGGGCCTAAACAGAGGACACAGTGGAAGAAGTCGTCCTCATGTGGAATCTGAGCATTGCACTCAGCACTTCTTGGTTTTACGTGATTGAGAAGACATGCATTAAACTAGAAAAAGACACAATAAAGGAATAAGAAATACGTATAAAATGGCAGTCGACTGTAGCAGAGTTCACTGCGAGGTCCAACGCATACAGGTCGACAGCAGAAAAGAACTGGAGGGTGGGCATGGGGACCACCCCCATATATTGTCAAGCTGACGTCCTGTCATGTGACACTGGGGCAGTCCCCCGCTATATATTGCTAGCTAGATTTTTGCTGTACGGTCCTGACACCAGGGGCCACAGTCCAATCTGTGAAGACCTACTGCAGGAACCCTCTTGAAGTGAGATCAATGTTTTTGGTTGTCTTTGTAACCCCCCTACAAATGGGGGTTCCCGAAAAGTCTTCCTTGAGTTTGCCTAAATGCTCACTGCCAGGCTGGTGTCCTGCGTTTTAGCAGTTTAAATGTATTGCCAGAGACTGCCTGTATAGCCTCTGTGTACTGTCTCTTTAAGGGCTGCCTGGATTGCAGTCATAATTAATCTGGGAGAGGGCTGACTGTTACTATGCTTGAGTCCTGCCCAGGCTGCAAAATAATCGCTCCGTTCAGTCATCACTATTAGCGCAGAGGGAGCTCTGTTAGAAGATGTGCTTGTTTGCTGATCATTTATTAGAATAGTAATAATATTGCAATTTGTCTAACCTGCCTTCTGTACAGCATGGACATTTCTGTTTATTTATTTTTTATTTATTTTATTTAAAATTTATTGACCGGGAAAGGCACATTGAGCCGAGGCTTGTTTCCAGGCGCGACCTGGGTATAGAGAAGTACATAGAAGTTACAGAGGAAATAAGTACAACAATAATTCAATCCATTACAGACAGGAATTGCACAACGAGTGCATCTCCACCATCTTGGTCCTGGAATGCTGAAATGGGCCAATCAGTACCTTTGGGGACTCTAAAATGGAGCCTGTCCCCAGGGGCTTTGTGGGAGCAAAATTCTGTAAGAATTGTAGTTTTGGGCTTTTGGCACCTAAATGAACCTGGAGGGGGAGCCCTTGTTATGACTGACAGAGGAATACTGAACCTTTTAGATCCTAGGGAAAGTCCCAGACTGCTTGCAGTTTTAGTTCAGATCTGAGTTGGGAAGTGAAGGAGTAACAGCTTGAGATAGCCAAGCAGCAATCCTGCATAGATTTGCGTGGGAGAACTGTGAAAGGGCTGAGTTTTGGCCTGCCTGTCTGCCTGCTGTCCCTGAGAGGGAAATTGAAGTTTATTCAGACTGAACCCGAATTGTGAGGACAATTTAAGCCACAGAACTGTGACCAGGCTTTAACCTGAAGAAGACCGAAGATTTGCTGAATGCGATCAGCCTGTCAAGATTTCCAGCCACCTTTGAACTCCCGGTTTGTGCAGAGACTCTGTAATTGCGACCGGATAGCAATCTGCCTGGTACAGTAGAATTTCTTACATGTAAATGTGCTTGTGTGCTGTTAGTGGGTCGTGATTTGGTTCCCCACTGTGTGCTGAACTGTGTTCTGCTTGCTGGAGGCTGCATCCAGCTCCCACGGACTAAATCTGTATGTCCCTCCCTTGTTCAAGTCCCCTGAATAAATCAGATCTAACTCTTTTTGCATTTAACCGGACTGTGGTTCCAGATTGTGCCAAGAGTACTGTACTGTTGCTATTTGCTGTGCATAACCTTGTTTTACAAGGGGTCCCCAGGGTCAAGCTAGAGGAACCAGCCCTGGTGGTAAGTGCAAACAGTGTGGGTAATTGCATGGTGAATAAGGGTCATTGTGAAAGTGATTATTGTATATTGTTCAGGCCACTAGAAGGGAAAGAGGGGGAGTTACAGTGTCCCGGAGGGCTGTGCCCAGGTTAGCTTGACCACTAACAACCCTGACCTCTGGGTGGAGGCACCCACTTCAGTACCCAGGTCCCTTAACCTGCTACTAGCCAAGCAGGCAGGGGTAGTAGCCCTTAGGATAGCACCACCTAGGGGTTACACCTTTTTAGTTTCTTTTGTAATAGACTGGAATGATCACCGTCTGTTCTGTACTGCTTAACTGATTAATGAATTTGACTGTATTGTATTAACTGTATAGGGTATTTAAGGAGTGCAGTTCGTGCTATTTCCACCCCCTGATGAAGCCTCATTAAGAGGCATTACGTAGGGGTGTTACCCTGACTCTGTATTTTGTGTTGAGTAAAAATCAGAACAGAGTACCTGTTTGGTGTGTGTGCAGTCTTTTGCTTTTTTGTTTTGGAGAGATGGAGAGTGATGCCTTCTTGTTTCTGGGAGAGATGTGGAAGAGGGGGTGATGCGGTCTTATTTTTGAGAAAGAGATGGAAGAAGTGATGCAGTCTTGTTGCAAGGTGAGATGGAGGGGTGATGCAGACTTGTTTCTGAGAGGGATGGAGGGGGTGATACTATCTTGTTTGTGAGAGACTGAGGGGTGATGCAGTCTTGCTTCTTGGAGGGACTGTGATGTAGTTGTGTTTCAGGAAGAAATGGAAGGTGATGCAGTTGTGTTTCTGGGAGAGATGGAAGAGGAGATGCAGTCTAGTTTCTGAGAGTGATGGAGGGGGTGATGCCATCTTGTTTCTCGGTGGGATGGAGGCAGTGATGCAGACTGGCTGCTGGGAGAGATGGAGGGGGTGATGCAGTCTTGTTTCTGGGACAAACGGAGGGAGAGTGATGCAGTCTTGTTTCTGGGAGAGATGGAGGGACTGTGACGCCGTCTTGTTTCTGGGAGAGATGCAGGTGTAACCCCCCTGCAAATGGGGGTTCCCAAAAGACTTCCAGGAGCTTGCTTGAATGCTCCAAGCCTGAATGGTGTTTGGCATTTAAGCCATTTATCAGTGAGTGTTTTTAGAGCCTCTGGTACTGTCTCTTTAAGAGCTGTCTGCTTGCAGACATAATTAGTTTGTATGGGGGACTGTGTGCTTCTCTGCTTGAGTACCACTCGAGCTGCTGCCAATTCACTCCATTTTGCAGTCACTAAGAGTGCAAAGGAACCTATCTGAAAGATGTAACTGTTTGCCAGAAATCATTTACAGTAATAATGAAAATACAGTTTGTCTAACTGCTTTCTTTGCAGTCAGAACTGTGTCTGCCTAGTTCCCCATTCTGGTTTTGAACTGCTGAACTGGACCAATCAATGTGGGGTAAGCTAGCTCTAAAATGGTGCCTTGGACGAATCAGAACTTGACTCATAATCTGAGCCAGCCACAAGAGGATTGTATGGGCAGTGACTCTGGGAGATGTAGTTTAGACCTCGCGCCTTTTTGGACCAACAGCAGCAGTCTATTGTGAGTGACAGCCAATCCAGTCAAGAACTGGGAGGAACTCAAAGGAAGTGCCCGGTTTTGTCTGTTGGAGTTTCAGTTTAGATCTGGCAGTGAAGGGAAAGAAACTGTGCTCCTTCAGTGCACAGTTTCAGTCAAAAGTGTGTAAGGCCCAGAGTTCCGTCTGCAGCTTGTGTAACTGCTTGTTAGGACTGAATCTGTCCTGTGAAAAGAATCAAAGGATCTCTGAAGAGTAGAAACCAGGCTCACCCTGTAGAAGACTGGAGAAATTGTTGAATTGCACTCGGTCTGTCAGGAACTGAATCTGCTGTGTGTTCTCCCGGTATTGTGCAGTAATTGCGATCGGATAGAGAAGCAGCCTGCCTGGTATAGTACTTTTCTTTACCATATAAATGTGAAGAGTCTCGTGGAGCTCAAGAGTAGCCCTGCTGACGTTGAAGGACCCTATCTTGTTTGGAAGTCGTGAGTACTAATTCAAGGTCGCTCCTGTTGAATTGCCACATTAAATCCAAATGGAATCACTGTACTGCTGACTGTTTAAACTAATTTTTCTTTTCACTGTGTGAAAGGGCCCCACCAGCTGCCACGGTTTGGACTAGCCACTAGGGCTTGGGTACCCAGGGACAGTAACTGGTAGGGATAGGCCTGTGCACAGAGCCATAGGTAGATAGTAAAGTGATAAGCTAATTAACCTGATTTCCTGTCCTTGTTATATCCCCTAAATAAATCAGAGCTGCTTGTTTCAGCAAAGTTATACTGCCTGAGGTATTTGTCTATGTTAAAGTACTGTACTGTGATTGTTGCACTGTATCTTATTTCACAGGAGGTCCCAGTGCCGGAACTAGTCCTGGGGGTAAGTGTATACTGTGAAGGTAATTCTGATATATTGTGTGGGCCACTAGTGGGAAGAAAGGGGGGTTGCAGTGTCCAAGAGGGCTGTGACCAAGTAAGTTTAACTATTGCAAACCCTGACCTCTGGGTGGAGGCACCTCATTGGATCCAGGCCCTCAACCTGTTAGTGGCAAATCAGGCAGGGTAGCCCTGGATAGCGCCATCTAGGGGTTACATCTTGGAGGCTCACCGCTGGATTGTGTGTCCTCTAGTGGCCATATTTACGTAACCACTGTTAAGAAAAAATGGGTACCCGACAGAAGTGGCTGTGCACCGTTGGTGGAGTGGTGTACTGGGAGGAGATTGACCCCAAATGCTATGCTTATCCTGGACATCCCCTGGGTGTCAATACGGACACTGTACAGGAGTACTTTCCAAGGTGGAAGGTTTACAAACCCTGTGGTGGTGGGTCTCATGCTAATCTGCTCACCCACACTTTCCTGGCCCTAGTAGAGTTTAAGGATCCCATAGATAGCTCCAAAGTGCCACAGACCATTACCCCAGAGGGAGCCCTCACTGCCTGGAGAGTGATAACTAAGACATAAAGACCCGTGGGGAATGAGCCCCCACCACTATCTGAAACTTTTGAGGAGAAATTTGCTAAATGGTTGCTGGGGGAAGGGAAAACTGTGGAGGACTTGAATAAACTGTTCTTGCCACCTGGGGGTGTTCCTCCCCCAACACCCTCTCCCGCTCCAGTACCCGTAATGGTGGCTGAACCAATGCAGACTCCTATTTCTGCACCTGCCATTAGTCACGACTCTTACCGAAGGTTGAGGATCTTCTCTGGCACCCTCCCCAACCCCCAAGGGGAGGATGACTGGGAGACCTGGATAGACTATGTTGCCCCCCAAGTGCTAGAATGGCAATGCTCGGAAGTCGGAAGGCGAAGAGGGTTAGTGAGGCCTCCGAGGTCCTGCCCTGGCTACCATCCGTGCTAACGGGCCAGTAACCCTGAAGTGACTGCACAGGCCTATCTTGAGGCCTTGGAGAATGTGTATGAGAGCCCAGATTCTGATGAGGATCTATGGTGGAGAGTAAGAAATGCACAACAGTACCAAGGAGTTGTTGTCTGTGTATGTATCTCGGTTGGAAAATTGTTGCAAGAATGCCTCAGAAAGGGTAGTTTGCCAGCGATTGAACTGGACCGAACCAGGCTGGACAGGATCCTTAAGTCTGCCCCTTCTCAGAACTGCTGTTGCTTCAGTTACGCCTGGCAAATCGACTGGAATCCCACCTCCTATGATGAGTTAATGAGAGAAATTGAGGAGTTGAGAAAAGGCGACCTCGGGAGGGACCTGCACCAATAGCTGTGGCTACGACCCGAGTGACTGAGGGTGGCCCATCAAGTGAAGTTCAGGGGCAGAGGTTGGCAGTCAATGAGTGCTCTGACAAGGAAAAAGATATGCAACAATGGGGCGAACTGTTGAGAGAGATCCGGGAATTCAAAAACAGTCCCTTTATGAAGGCCACGCCTGCAAGTACAGGCCCTGACCTATATCCGACTGCATCTGCTATGGGGATGGGGGTACCCACCCATGTATCTCCTGCTGATAACAGCTCCAAACTCAATTCCTTGACCATGGAAGTGGAGAAACTAACGAGATGTCTCCAAATGCTTATCACGCCGCAGACAGAGATGGCACCAAGGTTTCCAGTTATTAATACCCCCGCCCTGGCTTCCAGTGTGGCTTCCCGCCAGCTCAAACCCAGAAAGTATGTTTTGCTATAATTGTGGGAAGGATGGGCACATGAAAAGGGAATGCTGGTCCCCAAAAGACACTGACAAAGCTGCATATAGGCTACAAGGAGAGCTTCGAGAACAAATCAGTGTTTAAGAGGTGCACAAATGATCCCAGTGAGGGCACCAAAATGCTAACTCACGTCCCTTTGTGGCAAGGTCAGTTGCCCAGGCCCCCACTATCGCCTCTCCAGACTGGTCCAGAATAGTGGGTCCCTCCATGGAGACCACTGTAAAGGTGAATGGAGTGTCTACAAGAGCTGTATTAGACAGTGGCTCCCAAGTGACAATTATGTTCCAGGATTGGTATCAGAAGCATTTGTCAGACGTACCTTACAACCATTAGAAGGACTGCATGTATGGGGGTTAGGAGAAGGCCTACCCCTATTCGGGTATATCCGATTTGGCTGTCTTTCCCACCTCCGTGGCTGGAGTGGCCGAACAAGTAGAGAATCTAGCCTTAGTGTGTCCCCCCACTGGACTGTATGATGGTGTCTCTTTGTTGATTGGAACAAATGCTCATATGTTCGGAAGGCTGGCACAGTTGTGTTATGAAAAACAGGGGTCAAAAACTAGTAGAACTTTAAGAGTTCCAGCTTTAATTAAGAAGGCCTATGAGGCACAGAGAGATGCTGAAAAAATAGAACCAGAGGAACCGGTCGGAATTGTATGGAAGAAGGATCCTGAGTCTCTGATCCTGGCGCCAAATGCCCAGTGTACCTTACAGGGAGAGATCCGTATCAGAAAGGATGTTAAGAATAAAATATTAATGTTGGATGCACCAGGCGATGGAAAATTGCCAGAGGGACTGCTGGTCAAGCCTAGTATTTTGCCCGCTAGAGCCCATGCTTATGCCAGAAGGGTAATGGTCCAAGTTCATAATGTGTCTGAAAGAGACATTCGAGTAAATAGAGGTTGCATCCTGGCTAATGTGCATTGTGCAGACACTGCAGTGCTACCCAGCAGCAAGAGTTCGAGGAAGAATGACAGAGTAACGCCTGACTTGTTTGAGTTCGTCGACTCCCCGTTGCCAGCTGAATGGAAAGTGAGGATCAGTGAGAAGCTTGCCCAGAGAGACCAGGTGTTTCTTTAAAGGAATGGGACATAGGATGCGTGCAGAGCTGAGCACAATATCCGCTGCATGACGAAAGACCATTTCGTGAGAGGTCTCGACGCCTGGCACCTACTGACATAGATGATGTGAGACGGCATCTGCAAGAGATGTTAGCTGCTGGTGTAATACAAGAATCCAGAAGCCCTTATGCTTCCCCCATTGTGGTAGTGAGGAAAAAGAATGGGACAGTAAGGATGTGTGTGGATTATCGCACCTTAAACCGGCGGACTATCCCTGATCAGTACACAATGCCCCGCATTCAGGATGCTTTGAACTGCCTAAACGGGAGCAAGTGGTTCTCTGTGTTGGATCTCCGCAGTGGGTACTACCAGATCCCGATGGCCCCAGAGGACCGTGAGAAGACAGCCTTTATCTGTCCGCTTGGCTTCTATGAATTCATGAGGATGCCTCAAGGGATTTCAGGTGCCCCAGCCACTTTTCAACGATTGATGGAGCGTGCAGTGGGGGACATGAACTTACTAGAGTGCCTGGTATACCTAGATGATGTTATTGTGTTTGGCAGCTCACTGGAGGAACATGAGAGCAGATTATTTAAGGTATTGGACCGACTGGAGGACTTTGGCCTTAAACTGTCCATTGATAAGTGTCAATTCTTTCAAACATCAGTAGTATGTGGGACACATAGTATCCACCGAGGGAATAGAGACCGACCCAAGTAAAGTTGAGGCCTTGACTACCTGGCCACAGCCCAAAATCTAAAAAGAACTGCAAAGATTCCTGGGATTCTGTGGTTATTATTACGCTCATCAAGGACTATTCAAGAGTGATCCGCCTTTACTTAACCTTACTCAAGGGTATCCTCCAACCCACAAAAATACCAAAAGTCAGCGCCCTCAAGACTGAAAGGGTGTATTTTCATCCGAGTGAAGTATTTGGGGCCCGCTGGACTCCTGATTGTGAGACTGCTTTCATGAGATCATATATCAACTTACCCATGCTCCAGTGCTGGCCTATGCCGATCCAAGAAAACCTTACGTCCTGCACACTGATGCTAGCTTGCAAGGGTTGGGGGTGTGCGTACCAAGAGCACGAGAATGGCCTGAGACCAGTGGCCTTTGCCAGTAGAAGCCTGACCCCATCCGAAAAGAACTATCCTGTACATAAGTTAGAGTTCTAGCTTTGAAGTGGGCTATTGTTGACCAATTCCATGAGTACTTGTATGGGGCTAAAATACTAGTAAAACTGACAATAATCCTTTGACCTATGTGCAGACCTCAGCTAGTTGGATGCCACTGGCCATAGGTGGCTTTCTGCATTATCTACATATGACTATGCTCTCGAATACCGAGCAGGTCTGAACCACATAGATGCTGATGCTCTCTCCCGAGGCCTGTTCCCCAGAATGATTGGGTCCGTTGGCAGAACCTGACATTCGGGCACTCTGCCGAAGTTTGACAGGGAGGAACAAATGTCCACGGACGCAGTGGACTGCATGGTGGATTGCTTGGGACCCTCTGAGAATTGCATACCTGCTGCTTATTGCCTCTTCTGCAATAGACATTGGTGCACTGCCTCAGCTGGACAATGACAGTATTCGCGGCTCAATCCAGCGATCCCATGATCAAAGCAGCTTTAGAAGCCTCTATGCAGGAAAAGATGTGTCCAAATTACGCTCCACTGATTTGAGAACTGCACTGTTATACAAAGAAGGTCCTAAGTTGAAACTGATCAATAAACTGTTATACAGAGAAACAGTAGACAGAGGGGACAAGTAGACAAACAACAACTAGTGCTGCCCACTGCCTTCGAGACTCAGTACTGAGGTCCTTGCACAACCACATGGGGCACCTTGGTATAGACAGAACACTTGACTTGGTGAGATCCAGATTCCATTGGCCTAAGATGGGGGCTGATGTGGAGCAACACATTCGAACTTATAGTCGCTGCTTACAGAGGAAAGCTTTGCCCTAGAGGGCTGCCCCCCTTGTTAACATCACCACCAGTGCACCCATGGAGCTGGTCTCTATTGATTTTCTGAGTTTGGAGTCAGATCAAAGAAATATCAGTAATGTGCTTGTGGTCACTGACCATTTCACGAGATATGCCCAAGCTTCCCACCAAAGACCAGAAAGCATCCACTGTGGCCAAAGTACTTGTAGAAAACTTTTTGTTCACTATGGGGCTCCACAAAGAATCCATTCTGATCAAGGGAGAGACTTTGAGAGTCGCCTGATCAAAGAGATGCTTTCTCTGTGGGGAGGCGAAAGTCCAGAACCACCTCTACTACCCCCCAGGGGACCCACAGCCTGAACGCTTTAACCGCACTTTGCTAGATATGCTAGGCACTCTGCACCCAAAGGACAAGCCTAGATGGAGCCAACAAATTAGCACCCTGGTACATGCTTATAACTGCACCAAAAGTGATGCCACTGGGTTCTCCCTACCGCCTGATGTTTGGAAGAGAAGCTCACTACCAGTAGATGTGTTTTGGGTCTCCTGATGGGGTTCAAGCTGACAACTATTTACAGTATGTGCAAAGTTAAAGGCCCAGCTAACTCATGCGTACTCAACTGGCTCAAACCATGGCTGCCAAAAGAAATCTGGCCAACAAAGAACGGTATGATAAAAGGTGAAAGCACAGGAACTCCAGGAGGGAGATCGGTATTGCTAAGAAATCTGGGACTGCATGGCAAACACAAGATTGCTGACAGATGGCACCATCTCCCTCACATTGTAGTGGGCAAACTAGATAATCTGCCAGTGTACAAAGTAAGGTCTGAGAACAATTCAAAAGATGTAAAAACAATGCATAGAAATCATTTACTGACCATTGGACAAATCCTGATTGAGTCTGAGCCCCCAGAAGATGCCCCCTCTGGACCAGTGACTAGAGCTGCTGCTAAGAAAAGATCAAGGAAGTCTGCACCCAGAAGCAGAGTTAAAGTGTTCCCCTGCACAAGTCCCAGTTGAGCATGACTGTCAGTCCATATCAGAAGAAAGTGAGAGTGACTTTGAATACTATCCTTCTACTGAACTGGGTCAATTGTTTCGGGGCAATCCCCTAGTCAATACTGGAGACAAAGCTGGGCCTTCTGGACTGTCTAAGCCCCCAGCTTCATCCCTGGAGCCAATGCTCCAGAAAGTGAAGTGCAAAGCATCAGATCAGATGAAATGGAATCACTGTGCATGGTTGAACTGTTTGAGCTTTGGGAGGAAAATGATAGATTGGGGCAGACTGGTGATACACCCGAACAAGAAGAGTATTTTGAGTGCCCTGACAGTCCACTGCTAGTGTCCGAAAGCTCTCCATGCGGCCAAATGTTGTGGACTCAGAAACTGTAACTCCTGGAGCTGAAAGTGCCCCAAGTTCTAGCCTCTCTACCCCAGGAGACTCCCTGACAAGTGAGGACAATGCTGAAAAATGAGGCTCAGAGGGCAGAGACTGTAACAGTTCCCCTAGAAAGACTGGTCGAGCTGTAAAGCCTGTGGTGCACCTCAGTTATGATTCACTTGGGAGGCCTGTGGACTTGCCTCTCAATGTTGTCCATAAAGGAGTGTATGTGTCCCGAGCTCATTGCCCAAACTGAGCATCAGTGCTAACTCAAGTTACTTGTGTTGCCCTCTAAGTATGGTGCCCTTGCCCGTCCAGCCCAAGGTAACTGATAGGGAAGGGCTCCTCTCTTCAGGTTTCATACAAGAGGTAATAACTTGAGTTATGGTACAATGTGTGTGTAATACTGTGTAAAGAGTGGACGTCTGCAATGTTTCAGAAATGTGTTCTTGGTAAAATGATGTATTGACTGATGATTACATGTGTGAGCCTAATGCAAATGTATATGGTTGCAGTTGAAACTTATGGGGTACTTGCTTGACGCGACGTCAAGCTTTCCCAGGCCAGGAAGGTGTAACCCCTGAAAATGGGGGTTCCCAAAGACTTCCAGGAGCTTGCTTGAATGCTCCAAGCCTGAATGGTGTTTGGCGTTTAAGCATTTATCAGTGAGTGTTTTAGAGCCTCTGGTACTGTCTCTTTAAGAGCTGTCTGCTTGCAGACATAATTAGTTTGTATGGGGACTGTGTGCTTCTCTGTTTGAGTACCACTGAGCTGCTGCCAATTCACTCCATTTTGCAGTCACTAGGAGTGCAAAGGAACCTATCTGAAAGATGTAACTGTTTGCCAGAAATCATTTACAGTAATAATGAAATTACAGTTTGTCTAACCTGCTTTCTTTGCAGTCAGAACTGTGTCTGCCTAGTTCCCTCTGGTTTTGAACTGCTGAACTGACCAATCAGTGGGGTAAGCTAGCTCTAAAATGGTGCCTTGGACAAATCAGAACTTGACTCATAATCTGAGCCAGCCACAAGAGGATTGTATGGGCAGTGACTCTGGGAGATGTAGTTTAGACTTCAGCATCTTTTTGGACCAACAGCAGCAGTCTATTGTGAGTGACAGCCAATCCAGTCAGAACTGGGAGGAACTCAAAGGAAGTGCCCGGTTTTGTCTGTTGGAGTTTCAGTTTAGATCTGGCAGTGAAGGGAAAGAAACCCTGTGCTCCTTCAGTGCACAGTTTCAGTCAAAAACGTGTGTAAGGCCCAGAGTTCCAGTCTGCAGCTTGTGTAACTGCTTGTTAGGACTGAATCCGTCCTGTGAAAAGAATCAAAGGATCTCTGAAGAGTAGAAACTAGGCTCACCCTGTAGAAGACTGGAGAAATTGTTGAATTGCATTTGGTCTGTCAGGAACTGAATCTGCTGTGTGTTCTCCCGGTATTGTGCAGTAATTACGATCGGAGAGAAGCAGCCTGCCTGGTATAGTACTTTTTTTTACCATATAAATGTGTGAAGAGTCTCGTGGAGCTCAAGAGTAGCCCTGCTGACGTTGAAGGACCCTATCTTGTTTGGAAGTCGTGAGTACTAATTCAGGGTCGCTTCCTGTTGAATTGCCACATTAAATCCAAAATGGAATCACTGTACTGCTGACTGTTTAAACTAATTTTTCTTTTCACTGTGTGAAAGGGCCCCTACCAGCTGCCACGGTTTGGACTAGCCACTAGGGCTTGGGTACCCAGGGACAGTAACTGGTAGGGATAGGCCTCACAGAGCCATAGGTAGATAGTAAAGTGATAAGCTAATTAACCTGATTTCCCCTGTCCTTGTTATATCCCCTAAATAAATCAGAGCTGCTTGTTTCAGCAAAGTTATACTGCCTGAGGTATTTGTCTATGTTAAAGTACTGTACTGTGATTGTTGCACTGTATCTTATTTCACAGGAGGTCCCAGTGCGGAACTAGTCCTGGGGGTAAGTATATACTGTGAAGGTAATTCTGATATATTGTGTGGGCCACTAGTGGGAAGAAAGGGGGGTTGCAGTGTCCCAGAGGGCTGTGACCAAGTAAGTTTAACTATTGCAAACCCTGACCTCTGGGTGGAGGCACCCGCCATTGGATCCAGGCCCCTCAACCTGTTAGTGGCAAATCAGGCAGGGGTAGTAGCCCCTGGGATAGCGCCATCTAGGGGTTACACAGGGGAGTGATGCAGTCTTTTTCTGAGAAAGAGATGGAGGGGGTGATGCAGTCTAATATCTGGGATAGTTGGAGAGAGTGATGCCATCTGGTTTCTGGGAAAGATGTAGAGGAGTGATGTCTTGTTTCTGAGATGGGGGTGATGCAATCTTGTTTCTGGGGAGATGAGGGGATGATGCAGTCTTGTTTCTGGGAGAGACAGCAGGGTGTTACGGTCTTTTTTCTGACAGAGAGAGGGAGTGATGCAGGCTTGTTTCTGGGAGAGATGGAGGAGTGACGCAGTCTTGTTTCTGGGAGAGATAGAGGAGTGATGCAGTCCTGTTTCTGGGAGAGAGAGGGAGTGATGCAGGCTTGTTTCTGGGAGAGAGGGAGGGAGAGGGCGATGAGTCTTGTTTCTAGCAGAGATGGAGGGGGTGATGAAGTTTTGTTTTTGGGAGAGATGGAGGTAGGGTGATGCAGTCCTGTTTTTGAGAGAGATGGAGGAGGGTGATGCCATCTTTTTTCTGGGAGGGACGGCGGAGTGATGCAGGCTTGTTTCTGGAAGAGGGTGAGTAGCTGCATTTCAAAACAGAATTAGTGTCTCACTGCTGGTGGCCCTTGCTTAAAACCTGACTCGGTCAGATATTAAGTGGTGTTTCTGTAATCCCAGTTTTCAGAAACCAAACTCACAAAACCTCTGTGTACAATCTAGCAGTTGTCCATATGACTATAGAAAATGTTAGACAAAACAGGATCCAAAGGTCCTTTGCAGTCATCTCCTGCCATCCAGGCACTAGCAGCACCAAATATTATCCAAACAATTGGAGACATCAGTGAACCCTCTTCTCCACAATTAATTAAATGCTGTACCCAGTAATTTAATCAGAAACATTGAAAAGTGACATCAGAAAAAGATCCAAGGTCCATCTAGTCTGTCCAAGGAAAAACTTAACTGTTTCCTGCCAGCATATAGCCAGATAGGGAAGTTATCACATGTTCTGATCTCCCCTTCCACTGCAGCTTCCCCAGCATTTCCCCCTGCTGGTACTACCAAAAACATAAATCTGCCTCGACCTTCCTTGAACCCCATTATAGACCACATGTTCACCACTTCCTTTGGCAACCTATTCCACTGTTACACCACCCTTTTGGTAAAGAAGAATTTCCTAACATCTCTTTAAGTCTCCCCATGACCAGCCTCCATCCATGAGCGTTAGTCACTGCGTTATCATTTCTGGTGAATAGGTCCCCACTGTCTACCTTGTTTATCCTCCTTAGGACTCTTTAGTTTCCACTCTCTACACACTCTAGTATCATCTTACCTAACTGTATGCTTTATTGCACAAACGTGAGGTTTTGGGTTCTTACTGATGATAACCCTAGGTCTTCTTCCTCAGTCATTGTGGCTGTCTGGACCCTCCTCATGCAGTAGCTTCTTTTTCCTTTTTCTTTCTTGCCAATGTGGATTGTCTTGCACTTTTTGGTGCTGAACTTCAACTGCCAGACCTTGGACTACCTTTCCAGTATCTCCAGGTCTTTCTTTAGTTCCCTGATCCACTCCTCATTATACACCTTACCACAGTTTCTTGTCTTCTGCAAAGAGGCACATGTTGCCCCAGATACTCTTCCCAGTGTCACTAATGAACATACTGACTAGGATGGGACCCAGGCCCTTTTCATTAGCCTGTGTATAGATTTGATCCCATTTACCATCACCATCTGCTTCCTTCCCCCAAACCAGTTCCCGAGCCAACTGATGAGCTCTCCCTCTATCCCTAGATCGTCCAGCTTTTTTAGTAGTGTCCTGTGCAGAATCAAACTGAAGGTTTTACTAAAGTCAAAACAGAACATGTTGCTGATATAGTAGCTTCTTATCCATTGTTCTTGTTAAGAAGTTAAATACTAGCAGGTTGCTCTGGCATGATCTTCTTGCAACAGATCCATGCTGTTTACTGACACACATACGAACATACACATTTGCCAGCAGATAAAGGCCTTATGGTCTATCGAGTATGTTAGAGTGTGCAGCTAGCAACCCTTATATTGCAGCTGCCCCTCCCTGCCCTGACCCTCCTTCTTACCCTATCCCATCCCCTTTTGAAGCAGTCCACTGTTCTACAGGATACCATTTCTGCAGGCAACGCGTTCCACCTGAACACTACTCTCTGTGTGAAAAGTGTCTTCTCAATTCCCTCCTGAATCTTCCCTCCTCCAGTCTGAGATCATGACCTTGAGTGTCCCCACCCCCCTTAACTTGAATAATCCCTCCATGCCTATCTTGTTTATTCCCTTCATATACTTGAAGGTTTCAGTCATATCCCCAGTCTCTCCTCTCCTACAGTGAGTACATGTTCAACTCCCTCAGTCTGCTCACATAGGGTATATTCCCTAGTCCCTGGATCATCTTGGTTGCCCTGTGCTGCACCGCCTACAGTAACTTAATGTCCCTCTTCAGGTATAAGTTGCATTGCATGTGCACTCCAGGTGTGGTCGGCCAGTGACCTATACAATGGCAGGATCACTCCCCTCCTTGAAGATATACCCCTGGCAATACAACCCAGCATTTTGTTGGCCTTTGCAGCTGCCTTACTGCACTGTGCTGAGTTGTTCATTGAGCCCGTTATAACCACCCACAGATCCTTCTGTCACGGCTAGCTGAACCCGCCCTTCCCCCAGCTGGTAGCTCCTTCTTGTTTTTTTTTGCCCTGAAATGTAGCACCTTGCACTTTTTGGCATTGAACCCCAACTGCCAGGTGTCCAACCAGGTCTCCAGTTTTGACAGATCATCCTGCAACCCATGCCACCCATGCCACCCTCCTAGGCCTCCACTACTGCTCCCATCTCAGTACCATCTGCAAACAAACTGATCTTGCTCTTGATGCCAGTTGAGATGTCTGATATGAACAACCCAAACAACACCAGTCCCAGCACTGAGCCCTGCGATACTCCGCTTGTCACTGCCCTCGGAGATAACAGCTCCCCTCCCACCACCACCCTCTGCTGCCTTCCCTGTAACCAGTTTACTACCCATCCCACCATTTTTGTCCCTGCACCTGTACCTGCCAGCTTACTACCCAGCCTCTCATGTGGCACAGAGTCAAATGCCTTACTTAAGTCCTGAAACAGGACATCCACTGCATGGCCCTTGTCCATCTGTCTAGTTACCCAGTCATAGTAATCCATCAGGTTGGTCTGACAGGATCTGCCAATGACAACCTCAAGTTGCCTAACATCCTGCAGCCCATTGGTCTCCAGAATGGACACCAGCCTCTCCTTCAGGATTGTCTCCATCAGTTTTCCCACAATGGATGTGAGGCTTACCGGCCCGTAGTTTCCCGATTCGTCTTTGGGACCTCTCTCATGTAGGAGTTTCACGAGTCCTGAGATACACTTCCTGAGATCAGGGAGGCATTGAACAGGTCTACCAAGGGCCCCACCAGGATTTCTGCCAACTCTCAGTACCCTGGGGTGAATGCCATCTGGCATGTAATCTGCTGGCCTCTAGGTTGTCCACCACCATCCCTTTTATTGTTGTCTCCAGGAGCTAACCAACAACTGAGGTCAGAATGACTGGCCTGTAGTTTGCTGTGTCTTCCAAGTCTCAAAGAAGAGGTTTAGAAGATTAGCCTTCTACCAGTTATCATCTGTCAAACTCCCCCTTAACCTAATTATACCCCCTTTGCTTTCCTCTTTCTCTGATGTCTCTAAATAAATTCTTTCTCCCTTTCCTTCACCCTTTCCACTATCTGTAACTCTACCTATGCTTTAGCCACTCCCACTGATTACCTTACTTCCTTCACTTTCTGTTAATAATCTTCCCATTAATTTTTCCCCAGCTTTTCCTTACCACTTGAAGGCTTCTTTTTTGCCCTTAACACCACCCCCCCCCGACCCCTACCACTTTTGAAAATAAGACTGGTTTCCTGTGCTTCCATATTTTGGTAGTTTTCCTCATGCAGGAGTCCATCACCTCTACAGTGGCCCTCTTCACTAATTTCCCATTTAGCGTCAACATCCACTGGCTCCATCACCCCCACCAGTTGGTCCCTGAAGAGTGACCTAATCCTCATACAGTCTGCCCTTCTAGGATCCAGGATCATGGCCCTTGATGACCAATCTCTTTCTGTGGTTATTTCAAACCACACTGGGCCGTGATCACTGAACCCTAGGGGTTCACTAACCTCAGCGCTCTCCACCGTTTCCACATTTGACGGCACCAGATTAAGTATAGTCTTTTGCCTGGTTGACTCACTGAGCCACTGCACTAGGAAAGAGTCTTGCATGATGTCTAACAGTAACTGACTTCTACTTTCGGCAGCAGGAGCTCCTCAGTTGATATCCAGTATGTTCAGAACTCCACTATCACTACTTCGCTCCTTGCAGCCTCCCTTCTGATCATCTCCTCCAACTCCCTATCTCCCTCCAGACTCCGACTTGGCAGCGGTAAACCACTCATAACCTGCTCTCCACCCTTTGTTTTCAATTGCACCCAAACTGATTCTACTGCCACCCCCCCCTTTCCTTAATAGCAGACTCTTCTGAGACTTCTGTAACCCCCCTACAAATGGGGGTTCCCGAAAAGTCTTCCTCGAGCTTGCCTAAATGCTCACTGCCAGGCTGGTGTCCTGCGTTTTAGCAGTTTAAATGTATTGCCAGAGAGTGCATGTATAGCGTCTGTGTACTGTCTCTTTAAGAGCTGCCTGGATTGCAGTCATAAGTAATCTGAGAGGGAGCTCTGTTGAAAGATGTAACTATTTTCTGAAAATCATTTAGAGTGATAATGATAATGTAGTTTGTCTAACCTGCCTTCTTTGCAGCGAGGACTGTTTTGTTTATCTCCACTATCTTGGTCCTGGACTGCGAATTGGACCAATCAGTACTGGTGGTACCTAAAATGGAGCCAGACTACAGGAGCTGTCTGGAGTCAAAATCTGTAAGAATTGTAGTTTTGGGCTTTTTGCACCTTTTTGCACCTGAAGGGGAGCCTTTGTTGTGACTGACAGGAGGCTCGGCCAACCAAACCTTTTGGATCTTGGGGAATTTCCCAGGCTGCTGCAGCTAGTTTCAGTTTTGAGCTGAGAAGTGAAGAAGTAACAGCTCAAGTGATTTTGAGTAGCAGTTTTGTGTAGTTTTGCATGGGAGAACTGTGAAAGGGCTGAGTTTTGGCCTGGCTGTCTGCCTGCTGTCCCTAAGAGGGGAAAATAGAGTTTATTCAGACTGAATCTGAGTTGTGAGGACTGTTTAAGCCACTGGGCTGTAACCAGGCTTTAACCTGAAGAAGATCGAAGATTTGCTGAATGCGATCGGCTTGTCAGGATTTCCAGCTGCTTTTGAATCCCCAGTTTGTGCAGAGACTTTGTGATAGTTACCAGAGAGCAGTTTGCCTGGTACAGTAGAATTTCCTTACATGTAAAGTGCTATGTATTGAAAGTGGGTCGTGATTTGGTTCCCCACTGTGTGAACTGTGTTCTGCTTGCTGGAAGCTTTATCCAGCCTAATCAGACTGAATCCGCGTTCATCTCCATTCGGCCTGGACCATGCCACGCTGGGTCTGCCAGACTACCCCACTGCACAGAGAAAGCCACTGACGAGAGATCTGCCTGGGGATCAGCCCCCTGCTTCACGCTTGAACAAGAACGATGCCTCGGTGAATCGTGTGGGCCCTGCTTCACCTGGCACTCCAGATTAACCACCTGCTGTCTCGATTTTCATCTAGCCTGTGTCCAGTCTTAGGTATAGTGAGTAATCATTAGGGTAGCTCCCTGCAACAACAGCCTAATCTAAAAGTGTGTCATCTGATTGTCTTGTTGTTTTCTTTTCACAAACTGAGCCTTCCAGCTCCAGATTACAAATAGTGTGTGTTGTGCATGTTGTTTTCTTCCATCACAGGGCCCCAACTAGCTGCAACGTTCCTGGCTAGCCCACCATTCTCCATCTGGGTACCCAGAGTGTGTGACTGTTTATGGACCCTGAAGTGCATGCATAACTGTTTGATTGATAGAGCCTTTAAGCAAATTAACCTGATTACGCCCCTTCCTTGTTCAAGACCCTTAAATAAATCAGATCTAACTCTTTTTTGCATTTACCCTGACTGTGGTTCCAGTTTGTGCAAGAGTACTGTACTGCTGTTATTTGCTGTGTATAACCTTGTTTTACAGGGGGTCCCCAGGGTCGGGCCAGAGGAAAGCCCTGGTGGTAAGTGCAAACAGTGTGTGTCCTTGTGTGGTGTATCGGGGGTATTGTGAAAGTGATTATTATGTATTGTTCCAGCCACTAGTAAGGAAAGAGGGGGTTACAGTGTCCCGGAGGGCTCAGGTGAGCTTGACCACTACCAACCCTGACCTCCGGGTTGAGGCACCCATTTCAGAACTCAGGCCCCTTAACCTGCTACTAGCCAAGCAGGCAGGGGTAGTAGCCCTTGGGATAGCGCCACCTAGGGGTTACACTTCTGTTCCTTCTCTTATATATTGGACCTACCCTTCCTCTATCATTTTTAAATAGGGTGTAGCCTGGGATTTCATGATCCATTCCTTTGTTCCCTGTTACCCATGTCTTTGTCATGGCTACACTGCCTATACTTGCCTCTGTTAACATCCTTTGGAGCCCTCTAATTTTACAGGCGAAACTCCTCGCGTTCAGGAATCCCCTCCATTAGCTCCTCAAAGCAGTTTTACCTGCTGCTGACTACCATCTCCAGCTCTTATGTGTGTTAGACCTGCCTACAGCCCTATTCCCCCATCCCACTGTTGTACTTGTCCGCACCCCACCTCCTGTCCCTCTTCATCCCCCTCCAGTCTAATACTTTGCTTGCTTGTCCTGGCACTGAATTCCTTGTGTCTCTGGCCCCTGACAAAGGCAGCGCTTGCTAGGTCCCTCCTCCCCATATGTCTACATAGTGATTCCCTAGCCCCAGCCGCACCCCTTTCAGTTGAAATATCTAGTAATTAAGACATCAAATTTCTGGCCAATTGCACTCATCCCTTCTTCCTTGAGATGAAGTTGATCTTGCTTGAAGAGCCTCCTGTCCTAAAATAGCTCCCAGTCCCCCACAAATCTAAACCTCAACTCTTTATTTTCCATGAGGAGTTGATCCAACCTAAGTTTAAGAGTCAACTGTCCCTCTCACTGTCATCTGGGAGTTTGTTTCATAGGTTTACCACTGTCTTTGTGAAAAAGAAAATCTTTAAGTTACCTCTACAGTACATCTATCCCCCTGAAGTGCCCATCTTTGCTTAGAGAAAAATGAAAGGTCCAGAAACAAATCAGCCAAGATGCACGGTGGTAAGTCCTTAAGTAGTCAGGCAGAGGCCCACAGAAAGAACAAAATTCAAAAATAATGAAGATTTTAGCACAAGGAAAAGTCAAAATGTTATTTATTTTTAAGGGGGGGTACAACACCAGCTAACTTAGATTAATGGACTCGTTTTTAATTATACCCTATAGCATTCTGTTTTATCCCCCATCAGGTTGTTGTTTCCATTTTACTGACAAGTGAAATAAGGGGAGGAAAGAAAGAATAGATTACTCATCTGTAATCATAGTTCTAGGAGTGGTATATGGTTCACATCCATACTCTCTTAGTTTCACTGGAATAATGTTATTGGCCAGACATCTTTATGCTAAGCTCCTCCCACCACTTGGGTGGTATATGCCGACTCCGCCCCCTGACAGATCTTATATGCTACAAGCAGGATCCATGTACCACTTGCAGGGGGAGGCTGGGTTGGTTCTGTGGATGTGAACCATATATAACTCCTAGAATCATAGTTACAGGTGAGTAGCCTATTCTTCTAGGGGCGTGGACATGGTTCACTTATTGACACTCTGGCAGACTTCTAGCAGTTCTCCAGGAGGCGGGGCAAGGCACACACCCCTACTTGCTGAACAAAGACTGGAAAACTGAGGTTCCAAAACCTGTATTCAGGCATGACTCCAGGTCAATGCGGCAGTGGGAAATGAAGGTGCGTGCTGACTTCCTGGTAGCAGCCCTACAGATCTCCTATATGGGGACATCCCTGGAAGCAGCCACTGAGGCAGTGGTATGTGTGGTGGAATAAGCCCTGAGCCCTACAGGAGGCACTCTACCAGCCAATCTATAGCAGAGGTCGATGCAAGAGTGATCCACATTGCAACTCTCCGCTTTTCTGCCAAGTGTGACTTCAGTGTAAGTGACAAACAGCTGGCGAACCTGTCTCCGAACTCCAGCTGTGTGCTCCACATAACAGGAAAGTGCTTTCCGCCGGTCCGTGGTACAAAGCCTGCGACTGGCCTCCAAGGATGGGCTGGTGAAATACACTGGCAAGCTAACCACCTGGTTAAGGTGAAACTCTGAAACCACCTTCAGGAGGAACTTCAGGTTGAGGCACAAGATGACTTTGTCCCTGTGGAAGACCTGATAGGGAGACTCCACTGATAGTTTCTGAAGCTCCCCAATCCTTCTGGCTGACATAATGGCCAAGAGGAAGGCCATCTTCCATGACAGGTGTGACATCTCAAAACTGTGTACTGGCTTGAAATGCTTGCCCATGAGCACTGCCAATACTATCAGTAAGTCCTGTGGTGAGGTGGTACACACATCAGAGGGGACAAGTGGTCCAGGCCTATGAAAAAGTGCCTTTCCACCTTCTCCTGGGCCACCATTGGCTTACAAGCCTGTGTCTGGTAAGCAGAGGTGGCTGCCAGGTGCACCTTGAGGGATCTTCGCCTGCAGTCCCAGCTAGGAAAAGGACCAGAGGTAGTCCGGAATGCTAGACAAAGGACAAGCAAGGGGATCCAGCCACTTGCCCTTACACCAAATGGAGAATCACTTCCATTTGAAGGCACAGCATCTGTAAGTCGACTATTTTCTGGAGGACATCCTCTGAAAGGCCAAAGGCCTGTAACTGTAGCCACTCAGGAAGCAGGCCGTGAGGTACAGGGACTGAAGGTCCAGGTGCAGGACCATCCTTGGAAGTCGAGTCAACAAGTCTGGGTGGAGAGGCAATCACCATGGAGGCCTACTGCTGAGGCTGAGGGGATCTGGGAACCGGAACTGCCATGGCTAGTCTGGAGCTATCGGGATCATCTGTGCCTTGTCCTTCTGGGCCTTGGCCTCAACCAGAATGCTGTGGATTTCATGGAAGGGAGGAAAGGTGTACATGAGAAATAAGAAAATGCACAGGTGTTGCAGGGAATGTGGTGTGACTTCAGGTCAGCCAACCTACTCTGTAACAGCAAAAACAAGAGGCCCTGCATTCAAGAAATTAGACCTCGCCAGTCTGGTGGTGCTGAGGGTTGAGGCGCTGGACGCCATGCCTCATGCCACGCCGGTGACCCAGGTTCGGAAACGAGCCCGAGGCATCGGAGGTCGGCAGAGGAGGACTGGGATCAAGCACCTGCAGACTGCTCTCCTAGTTCTGGGGTGGGTTGGGGACCTTCACCCTGCTGTAGTGGTCCCTGAGGGTGCTCAGGGGCACCACTAGCGTTGGTGACACTGGGGGGTGAGCACGATGAACGTCGGCACTTTGTGCTCGGACGTCATTGCACATCCGTGCTCCCGGGGCCAATAAGGAGGAAAATGGCTGGTCGTGACCGTGCAGCCTGATGGCCACGCTCTGTGCCACCCGGAGGACTTTGGTGGAGTCCTGTCGGGGAGGGTCCGGGGCTGTCCTGGCTGGTAGAGGCAGAGAGGAGCCCTCCAGCAGGATGGCATGATGGCCATCCTGGATCCTCCTAGGTGCAGTTCAATCTACCCAGCTCTCTGGGTGGGTAGAGCTGGCGGCTGGATGCCCCAAGCCGGGAGTGCCGCAGCGGGGAGGAAAAAAGTAAGTCATGATAAAAAAAAAAAATTAGACCACAATTTATGACCAGATTCAAAATTACTGCTTTTATTAACAAAAAGGTCCGAGATCCCCTGAGATCCACAGCGTTCTGGTCAAGGCCAAGGCCTGGAAGGACAAGGCACGGATGATCCCGATAGCTCCAGACAAGAGCAGGGGCAGGGCAAACTGTAAAACATGGAAGGTCATTCTAACGAATGCCCGTAGCCTAGGAAATAAGGTTCCAGACCTGGAGGGCTTGTTTGCACATGCAGACCTTGACACAGCAGCAATAACAGGGACATAGTACTCTGCTAATCATGGCTGAGAAGTCAATGTACCAGGCTATACATTGTTCAGGAGGGATAGAGAGGGTAAAAAGGGTAGGGGAATGGCCCTGTACATCAGAGATGGTATAAAGGCTACAGAAGTTCAGGGAAGACACGGGGAGGCCGAGGTAATGTGGGTCATCCTGGAGCATGGAACAGCAATATGCACAGGGGTGATCTACAGACCTCAAGCACAGAGGGAGGAAGTAGACAGGGAACTAGTGGAGAACATACACGACATGACAGCTAAGGGTGAAATCCTACTACTGGGGGATTTCAATATGCCGGACGTGGAATGGGTCACCCAGATGGCTGTTTCAGCCAGAATCACAGCCATCCTTGAATCCCTGCAGAGGGTTGGACTCAGGCAGCTGGAGCATGAGCCAACCAGGAACAAGTTGATTCTGGACCTGGTATAGTCAATGGAAGGGCAGTTGGGGTTCAGTGACCACTACATGGTGTGGTTCAGCATGGAGACATGGACTCAATTAAGCCACACAAGGGCAAGAGTATTAGATTTCAGGAGGGTGGATTTCACTGAAATGGGTAGATGTATATAAGCAGTCCTGGGGAAGGGAGAGGTAGGAGAGGGGGTTGAAGAACAATGGGAGAAACTGAAAGGAGCCATAGTGGATATAACAAACCAGTGCTTTAGGATAGTGGCCAAAGGGAAAAAAAGAAGGAAACCTTTATGGTTCTCTAAAGAGGTGAGGTACAAAGTCAAGGCTAAAAGGCTGAGTTTCAGGAAATATAAGGGGAGCCAAAGGGAGGAGGACAGGGAGGTGTACCTTGAATGTCTAAGAGGAGTGGGGAAGGCTGTTAGGAAGGCGAAGGTGCAGACGGAAGAGAGCTTAACACAGTCTGTAAACAACGAGGATACAGCATTTTATAGGTACATCAGTGAAAGAAGAAAAAACATGGTGGGGGAAGGGGTTTGTGAGGCTCAAAGGGGAGAAGGGAGAGTGTAAGGAGGGAGGATCTGGACAAGGCAGAAATACTGAACAAATACTTCTGCTCAGTATTTACTAAGGAGGGGGCGGGTCAAGGACCACAGCTGGGTTGCAGAGGCAATGGGGGGTGGGGAGAGGTGAACATCAGTCCATTCACAGTGGAGAGAGTTCTGGAAGAACTCACAAAGCTGAAGGTGGATAAGGCCATGGGGCCTGATGGCATCCACCCGAGGATATTAAAGGAGCTGCGAAGGGAACTAGCAGCACTGGAGGAGGGCACATGTAGTCCCACTGCACAAAAGTGGCAGAAGGGAGGAGGCGGGGAACTACAGGCTAGTCAGCTTCACCTCAGTGGTAGGTAAGATCATGGAGACACTGCTGAAAGAAAGGATAGTGGCACATATGGAATCCAGTGGTGCTCAGGATCTGCGGCAACATGGATTCACAGCGGGACAGTCATGTCAAATGAACCTAATAGTTTTTTTTGATTGGGTGACTAGAGAACTTAATCGGGGAGGGGCGGTAGATGTTGCCTACCTGGATTTCAGCAAAGCCTTCAACACCGTCCCACATAGAAGGCTGATTAACAAGATGGGTAGTCTGGGTATGGGAGACAAGGTGGCGAACTGGTTAGGAACTGGTTAACAGACAGGAGACAGAGGGTGGTGGTAAATGGGGTACAATCTGGGGAGAGGAGGTGACCAGTGGGGTACCACAGGGATATCAGTACTAGGACCAGTCCTGTTCAATGTCTTCATTAGTGACACTGCAGAGGGGCTGGAAGGAAAAATCTGCCTTTTTGCAGATGACACCAAGATCTGCAACAGGCTGGATACTCCGGAAGGGGTGCAGAAAATGAAGAGGGACCTGGAGAAGCTTGAAAGATGGTCAGAGAAGTGGCAACTGAGGTTCAGTGCAAAGAAGTGCAAACTAATGCACCCGGGCAGAGGGAACCCTGGGGGGAGAGCTACAGGTTAGGGGGGACTGACTGTCACCAAAGAGGAGAGGGACCTAGGGATTATCATCTCTGATGATCTTAAGGTATCAAAGCAGTGTACAAAGGTGGCAGGGAGGGCCAGTGGCATGCTGGGATGCATAGGCAAGGGTATCACTAGCAGGAGGTGGTGATGCCATTGTATAAAAAAAAACTTTGGTAAGGCCTCACCTGGAGTATTGTGTGCAGTTCTAGAGACCACACCTGTGTAAGGACATAGATAAGGTGGAGACTATCCAGAGAAGGGCAACAAAGATAGTGCAGGGCTTACACCACAAAACATGAGGAGAGACTAAGGGACCTCAATATGTACTCACTGGAGGAGAGGAGGCAGCGGTGGGACATGATTGAAACTTTCAAGTACCTCAAGGGCATAAACAAGGTGTAGGTGAGGTACCTTTTCCAATGTAGAAAAAGTACTAGAACAGGAGACACAATATGAAATTGGAAGGGGATAGATTAAAAGGTAATGTGAGGAAGTTTTTCCACACAGAAAGGGTAGTCGATGCTTGGAATAGTCTGCCACAGGAGGTAGTGGGGGCAAGCACAGTGGAGGGGTTTAAGCATGCTTGGGACAGGCACAAGGGAAGTCTGAAAGGGAAGGGAGTAATGAAAAGCTATTAATCACATAGGGTCAGTGGCCACATACAATATATAGTGCCTATGGGCAGACTGGATGGGCCTAGCGGTCCTTATCTGGCGACAATTTCTATGTTTCTATGTTAAAGTGCAAATACAGACATCATACTTAGGAGCATAAAAACTGGCTGCACACGAGGTGCCCCAGTGTTTCACTTTCTGAGTTTTTCATGGGGGCTTCTTGATCTGAGACCAACATGGATTCCAAAATAAGTTGGAGAAGCCCTCCGAATGAAACCAGACCTTGCTCAGTGGAAGGTTCCTTGACTGAGCTATGGTTAAAGAGAGAAGTCTCCAAGGAGACCATTGACTCTTGATCCAAGTCATCCGAGGACTCTTCAAAAAAGTACAGTTACGTAAGAACTTGCCGTAACAGCAGATCTTTGAGAGGAGCTCTTGCAGCAGGTAATACCATTAGGACTAAGCCTCCAAGCATTAGGACCCCATGGAAAAACTTCAAGCTAGCAGTCTATGGCAGGGGACCACCCCCCGACGTCGACTCTGCCCTGATGTCAGCTATGGTATAATGGGGGCGTCCCTAGCACCACCTCAGTTCTCTCGCCGGAGACCCGGCTGAAGAGAAAATGGAGAACTGATGAGGATCTCCCATCCCCCAAACAAAAAAATGAAATACTAGTCCCTGGGGGCAGGTGGGTGGGAAAGCCACCTGCTGCAAGAGCTTCTGTCGAAGATCTACTGTTACGGTAAGTTCTTATGTAACTGTACCATCTTACTTAGAGGGGGAGCTCTTGCAGCAGGTAATACCATTAGGACTAAGTCCCAAGCAATACCCAAGAAGAAACCCAGGTCAGAAGCGTGGATGACAGTAGTACAGTGCCCTAGGCACCTTAGGAGAGGAGCCCCTGAAGGACTGCAAGGCCAAAACCTGCTCTCCTTCTGGAAGCAATGTCCAGACTGCAGTGCCTGATGAAAGTGTGTACTGAACTCCAAGCAGTGGCTGCACAAAGGTTCACTGAAGAAACATTCCTGAGGGACGTGATAGATGTCACGACCCCTCTGGTGGAGTGACCCTTGATCGGTTTCCCGGTAGAATCTGCTGTACCTCTGATAACAGGATGTGATACAATTCATGAGGCACTTTGTCAGTGACTGTTTTGTTACTGATGACCCAACTCACCTTTGGGCAAATAAGATACAACTGTTCTGTCTTTCTGGAGGACCTAGTATGGGCAAGGTAGTAACAGAGAATTCTATGTACATCCAGAGTATGTAACAAGGCCTCCACTCTGTTTGAATACTTTGTGAAATAAACCGGTAGTTGGATGTCTTGGTTCAGGGTGAACTCAGACACTACCTTTGGAAGAAACTCAGGATTTGTATGCGAGGCTACCCTGTCTCTCCTGGGGAGTTTAATATGCAAGATTCCTATTAGAAAGGTCTTGTATAGGTCCAACTGTGGCAGACTCTTCCCATTCAGAGGTGCATGATAAGCTGATAATGCACAGAGATGAACCTTAATGGATGAGTAGCTAAGACCCAAGTCTGATAGGATGAGGAGATACTCCAGCACAGATTCCACAGGACAGGTGAGGGGATCCAGAGAGCGGGGGAATGCCCACAAGCAGAATCGCTTCCACTTCATGGCATATGTTGCCCTGGTAGAGGGCTTTCTCACTGCCATGAGAACCTCTGCCACTCTGAGGGATACTCCGATTCTGTCCCTAACTAAGTTTGCAGGAACCACACATGAAGATGCAAGGACCAGAGGGCCGGATGAACCAGCATCCCCTGCTCCTGGGACAGCAAGTGAGTGGACAGTGGCAATGGAACCAGCGGTTCCGATGCCAGCTGTTGTAACCGTGGCAACCAAATCTGTTGAGGCCAGAAGGGCACGACCAGGATCATTCGGGCACCTTCTGCCTGCAACTTGAGCAGCATCCTCTGAAGAAGAGGGAAGGCACACATAAACCCTGTCCAAGAGAGGGACAATGCATCTCGCCAAATAACACCAGGCCCTAGGTCTAGCAAGTAGAAACTGGGCAGTTTGGCGTTGTGTGGGGACACAAGGAGGTCCAGTTCTGGCTGATCCCACCTTCTGAGGAGCTCATCTACTACTTCTTGCTGTAGTTCCCATTCATGGCTCTGAGACTGAGAGCAACTTAGGTTGTCTGAGGATGTTGTGGATCCCTGGAACATGGATTGCTGTGAGATCCAGTCTGTGATCCACTGCCCAGGTCCAAACTCTCATTGCCTCTCTACATAGAAGATAAGAATGTGTGCCCCCTTGCTTGTTGAGATTGAAGACTACTGGAGTATTCTCTGACTGGACCAGATGGGGCCCAGGAAGGAGTACCCCTTGAAAGGCTTTTAAGGTGTATAGGACGGCTCTCATCTCTAATATGTTTATGTGGAGAGACCGTTCTGTGGAGTTCCAGGAGCTCCTCATTTGGTGGGATGCTAGAAGTGCTCCCCATCCCAATCCTGAGGCATTTGTCATCAAACTTTGAGGCGGACTGGGACGATGGAAATGAACCCCAAAGTCGAGATGGGCTGGGGTGACCCACCAAATCTAGGACTGACAGACCGCATTGGATACTCGAATCGGCTGATCAAGATCGTCCGTGCCTTGGTCCCACTGAACTCTGAGGTGCCACTGCAGGATCCTCATATTCAAATGAGCAAGGGGAACTGTGGCTATGGCCATATGGCCCAGAAGCTGCAGAACCACCCTCGCTGGGACCTAGTCCGAGGTCATCACCCTGTGAGCGACCTCCCTTAGCCTGAGTGCTCGATCTGCAGGAAGAAGGCTTTTCCTTGGATGGTGTCCAGGACTGCTCTGATGTATTGAAGCCTCTGAGCAGGCCAAGGATATGACTTGGAAAGATTTAGTGTGATGCCCAAGGCTCGGAATAGCCTGAAAGTCTTCTCCAGTGTCAGACGCAATTGGTCTTCTGACGATGCTGTGAGAAGCCAATCATCCAGGTAGGAGTAGACATAATGACCCCCTCTCCTGAGGGCTGCCACCACTACTATTAGGCACTTGGTGAAAACCCTTGGTGCTGATGAAAGGCCAAATGGAAGCGTCCTGAACTGGTAGTGCTCTCCATGCAAGGTGAAGCAAAGGTATTTCCTGTGGGATGGCAGGATCTTTATGTGCATATAAGCATCCTGCATGTCCAAGAAGCAGAGCCAGTCTCCTTGATGGAGCATGGGCAACAGGCTCGCTAAGGTCACCATTCTGAACATTTTGTATTCGATGAAGGTGTTCAGTTGGCTGAGATCCAGACTGGGACTGAGGTCCCCTGTGTTCTTCGGGACTAGGAAGAAGTGGGAGTAATACCCTTTGCCTCTTTGAGCCCAGGGTATCTCCCGAATAGCTCTTTTTTTGAGCAAAGCCTGTATCTCTGCCCACAGGAGAGACGCATGGGAGGGGGAGCAGTGGGATGGGATGGGTGGACTGTCCAGTGGAATCTGGGCAAACTCCAGAGAGTATTCCCCCCCTTTCGACTATCTGGAGGACCCATTAGTCTGCAGTGATGTTGGACCATTCCGATAGGTAAAGGGAGAATCTCCCTCCTACTGTCTCCCCCCTGCGCTTCCTCCGGGGGGGGGGGGTTGGCAGGGAGTCATGCTATGCCGGGGGGGGAGCAGGGGAGGTCCAGCCACCTTTGCACTGAAAGCCCCTTTGTGCTGCAGTTGGTGTCATCCTTGCTGTCCTTGGTTTTTCTGAAAGGGACAGCACCGAGCTGTCTGTGGTTCTGATCTGTACATGCAATGAACTTCATACACCGACTTGCCTGAATCCTGTAGCCCTGTTATGAGCTTCTGTTTCAGTGCAAAAGAGGACGAGTCCCTGAAAGGGTGAGTCCAATATGGCATCTTGAAAATCCTGGTGGAAACCAGAGACCCTCAGCCAGACAGGTCTCCTCATACAGATCCCAGTTGCTGCCGCCCTGGCTGCTGTGTCTACAGAGTCACAGGAACTCCTCAGCACATGCTTGTCCACATCCATGCCCAACTGGATGATGGCCAGGAGCTCTGCCTTGCCTTCCGAGTCTGGCTGCGCTTTTACCCAATCCACAGCTTTAACCCAAAGCAATTTCTGGTATGTGGCCATATGAGCCAAGAAATTCAGTGACTTGACCATGCAGGTGGCTGAAGAATAGACTTTTTGGCCCATTTGGTCCAGCTTTTTGGACTTTGGATCTGGGGCTGAGTGCTCATGTGTCTTGGCTATTGCACTCTGCCATGTACTGCTGTGAGTACCACAGAATTAGCTTTTGACTGTTAGCTTAGGTGAGGCTCTCCCTTGGGCACCATATAGTGCCTATCTGCTTTTCTTGGCACCGCTACAGTGGTAGCTGGATGCTTCCAGGTCAACTTTGTAATGTCCTGGAAGGGTTTGGCAAGTGGGGGAAAACAACCAGAGGTTTTGGGTTGTTTGCCCCTAGGAACTTAGCCAGGTGGCATTCTGGATCTAGCTCCTCTGTATCCCACTGATATTGGGCTTGGATATGCTTCATTATGTCCAAGAAGGACAGATTATCCAGAGGTGACCATCGGGAGTCCCTTCTCAGATCTGGAGAGGGTTGGGGTAGTTCATCCTATGAGGAATAGTCTGAGGAGGAGTCCCCTGCATCTTCCCCTGAGGAAGAGGACAGATGTCCAATGAACAAAGGGATGGACAATGGGTGCCTCTTTCTACCACTTGGGGCTGGTGGCTGATGGTCATCATCACCGTGTGACAGATGGTCTCTCAGTGGGGGAGATCACCTGGGTCTCTCAGGCGATGGTTCCCTGAGTGGTACCCAGACAGGGGATGGCTCTCTAGGAATTGTCAGCAATTCCCCCTTGATAGTGTTCCACCACACGTTAAAGAGATCCCCCACTTCTGCCAGCAGAATGACTGGTGGTGGAGGCGCTGGAGTAGGCACATTTGAGGGGCCCGGCATTGGACCCTGTGGCTCTTTGGGTACCAACATCTGGTCCTGAGGCTCCTTGTCTATGGGCACTTCGGGAGTCAGGTCCGATGGGGCCTTATCCAGCAGTGCCAAGCCTCCCTGGGGTCTGATGTCTGGCTCCTTAGAAGGAGGCAGAGGAGGAGGCATCCAGTTATCCATGGGCCTGGGTGCCTTATCCTTTGGGGTCTCTGGGTGTTTGGTCTGACACCTGGCCCTCTGGGGTGAGATGGACGCTCTTTTGCTGGCGGAGCCTGATCTGTTTACAACGTGGAGTCAGAGTGACCTGTAATCTGTCAACCTTCTGAAGCCAACATCACCCTGTCTTTCGGGTGGTGGAGGCATCCAGTACCAGATGACCTCTGGAGGAGTTGTCCGACCCCTTTTGTTTGTTGGACGACCCTGAAGGCTTTCGGGCAACAACATCTTATTTTTTGCCTGAAAGAGATGCCTGTCCCTCTGGCACCGGCCCATGCCAATCCTTGTGGGGTCTATGTGCCAAGGAAACTTGGACAGACGAAGGCCCTTTAGAAGAAGACTCCTTACCTTTGGAGTAGGAGGAGGCGGTAGTCTTCTTGGAGGAAGCCCCAGAAATGGCCATCATACCTGAGGAACTGATTCCGATCTCCCACCTGGGGTGGAAGAAGCAGAAGGCCTGTGAGGGGACTTAGGGCAGAATTCGGACCTGGCTCTCTCCTTATCCCTGTGGTGATGATTCCCGGATGATTTTTTCTCCTTGGGGGAAGGGGGATCCCTAACCGAAGAGCCAGAACTCTGTCCTGAATGGGTCCTCTGCATGGCGGCCACTTGTCGCTCTAGCAGGTAGGCTTTGAGTGTCTTGAGGTGGCAGATAAGGGTCTTGCTGTTAAATTTCTGGCAGTGCAGAAAGTTGCTTGGGCCTAGGCAGATCAGGTAGGTAAAGTGGCCATCCCTCACCAGGATCTGCTTACCACACGTGCACTTCGACTTCCACTGCTGGGATGAAGACATGCGTTCGATGAGGAAAATTTACTTGAAAGAAGATAACGAACGGTAAACTGCACGAGGCACAAAATGGTGGCAGACTGCGAAGACGGCATTCATGGAGCCGATGTTAGCGGGTTGATGGCAGGGAAAGAACTGAGGTGGTGCCAGGGGACCACCCCCTTTATACCACAGCTGACGTCGGGGGTATACCCCGCCATAGACTGCTAGCTAGAAGTTTTTTCATAGTCCTAATGCTGGCGGCTTAGTCCTCATAGTATTAACTGCTGCAAGAGCTCCCCTCAAAGTAAGATTGGGCCTTAGCCCTTTCTCACCACTAACATCCCAGGAATCATCGGCCAGAGTGATACTCACCAAACAACCGGCCTAGCAAGTCAGTGACTGAGTGGCTAGCCCCCTTGGTCAGGGTACTGAACTTTGGTTGCAGTGGTGGCAACTCCACTTGAAGGAGTTGAGAAGCAGATGCAGGAAGTACCTGTATACCATGGACTAGTGCTGGCATCACTGGCTGCTGCCAGGTGATTGGAGGCCCAGGGCATAGAGCCCTACCCCACCCTACCAAGGCCCAGTATTGCTAGAGGAGTTCCTCTTAAAACCAACATATTTTGTGATGGTGCCTCTCCTCACCCAAGGATGAAGAGGTAGAGGAACATCGATGGCAATGCTTCCCAGTCGAGTGGGATAGAGACCGAGAATGCCTGAAATGCAACCTCTACTGTGACCCTGACTGTCGATCGGCTGGGCCAACGGTGAGAAGAATCTCCCAGTGGCTTGCTGTATACCATGTGCCTGCCAGTATTAAGTAACACAGGTGCTGAAGACCCAACCCCATTTGGAGGCTGATTGCGTGGTGGACCAGCTGGGTACATTGACCGGACCACATCCTCCTGGGTAAGTACGGGGAGCACTGGGGGGTCTGCAAGATCAATTCCTTGACTTTGTCTGAAAGGTGGTCAACAGGCTCAAGAAAAATCTTGGCAGCTTACTTGATTGAAGTCGAAGTCAATAGGCTTGACAGGGGAACTGAAGAGCCTTTGACCTGCTCAACCTGGCCCCTAGACGAGGGAAACTCAACAGATGTCAAGTGGTTGGGTGAGCTGAGGGACTGGGAGGACTGTGATCACTCCTAGTACCACTACTGGTGCTGGCAGTACTTGCTTTTTGCACCACGGGTGTGGGGGGGCAGGGCTCTCCCCAAGGTCTGAAAGGCCAAACATATCTCACGGAATTCCCCTGTGAAAGATCCTCTGACAATGGCCCCAGGGAACAGTGTTGAGACCGAGGAGGTGCTTGCTGTGGTAGCCGGCACTTCTGCCTCAAGGGCCGCAAGCTGTTTATGCATCCCAGCCACAGCTGAGGCCTTCTAGCGGCCCTTATGGTGATCCTTCAGATCCCTCTCTGAAGAGCAACCCAGCAAGAGCCAAAGCTTTCTGACCTTGAGGGACTAAGGAAGTATTGATTTGCAAAGATTACACCCAGCCACATCATGCTGCTCTCCCAGGTAGTACATGCACGTGTTGTGTGGATCACTGACTGACATCTTCTGCCAGTACTGAATGCAAAATTTGATTCCTGGTTTCTTGTGTTACATTGTTGGTCGCATCGCACCTGGAAATGGGCCTCGGCTCAGTGTGCCTTTCTTTCCCAGTCACCAATTTTAAATAAATAAATTACTGGAGTCGAGAGAACTGCGAAACAGCTAGAGAGAAATATTAAACTTTGACAATAAAGTTTGCCAATGGCACAGATAACCCAAGCGGGAGCCACAAAGGAGATGACCTGTCTTTCCAGCGGAAAGATCTGATGTCATGGGGTGGAGTTGGTGGATATAATGCCCGGGTGGTGAGAGGAGCTTAGCTTAAAGACATCCGGCCAATTAACTGCCACAGTGTGATTAAGTGAACAATATCCACACCCCTAGAAAATGTAAATCTGAGCTGCATTTTGCAGGCTCTGCAATTCTGACTTTACCTGTATGGTTCTGATTTCTTCAGTGCTGCAAGCAAATTCTTTGCACCTTCCACAAAGAAGTATCCTATTGCCCTGCAGTTTCGGTTTTGTTTCTGTTAGCTTTTTGAAATCCCTGAATTTCTTTTCTTCTTCTTGCAAGTCATTAACCTAAGTGAAAAAAAAAAAAAGTAAAGCAGCGACCAAGAAAAAACACATGTAGTTCTGCACTGCCATGATTTGTATCAGTACAAAAATGTTAACAACTGTAGCAAATGGCCGCATCAGTATCAGCAAAGCAACAGAGAGAATACTGGATGGGCAACAATTCACAAACAGTGAGTTCTGCCACACAAGTGTTCTAATTTCCTCTGACCTTGAGAGCTAAGCTTGAGAGGTCTTTGGGAATGAACCCAGAGGTGGTAGATGTGAGGTTGTTGGGAAAAGATGGACACTGACAACCACAAAGAGGTGAAAAAAAATTACAGCAAGAGTAATTTCAGTATACAACATACAAACAAAAAGGCGAACTGGTACGACAAATAAAAGGAAAGTGAACAAAAGAAAACAATTCAACAGCTGTACAAGCTTCAGCACAGTCCACAGTATAACTGCAAAAGCAAACTTCTAGTACTCCTGTTAGTAATGCACAGGCTGGGCAGCTATCCCAAGCAAACCTTACTCAAACCAAGGTCAGTCCTCTACTGACATGAGAAAGTACAGTTACGGAAGAACTCATCGTAACAGTATCATAGAATCATAGAATGTATTACAAGTTCAAGAGAGCGAAGTCCTTTAAAGAACTTGCCACCATAATTTTCAATGGTGGTAATAAAAATGTTTATTTTTCATACATTTAACCAATCTTGTTTTGAATGTCTCCATATCTTCACTTTCAATTACATATCTGGGGAGTTTATTCCATGTTGCAATAATTTGTTGCGTATATCAAAGATTCCTTTTAGATGTTTTATTTACTTCACCCTGATATTTATACTTGTGTGACTTTGTACTTAAATCGTTCATATTTTGTTTTTGTAACCCTAGTCTGTATTGAAGAATTTCATTTGAACAAGCCTTAAATGCCAGACATAGATCACCACTTATCCTCCTATAATCAATGGAGTAGATTCAATAGACATAATCTTTCTCCATATGATTTATAATTCATACTTTCAATTTTTTAGTAATCTTTCTTTGTACTTTCTCAACCTTGTTTTTCCCTTCAACAGTATATAGTGCACAAAACTGAGAACAATACTCCAGATGGGGTCTAATCAAGGACGTATACAATAACTCTACTACCTCAGCACTTCGACTCTTTACATTCGGCTAGCAGTATAGCCTAGAGGTTAGAGGAACGAGGTGTGAACGAGCTTGATAAATACAGCAGACCAGACCTGAGTTTGATTCTAACAACCTCCACTTGCATACTGTGTGACTCTGAACAAGTCACTTAACTGCCCAGTACTCCCAGGTCACCCCTGAAAACAGGCACTTGTGCCTAGTAGCCTTGCCTGGTTACCAAAGACTAAAATAAAATAAATTAAATATATTTCTCATGATGCAGTGATATATTATACCATAACATTTCTTAATTGTCATGTTCATGTGTTTATCAAACTTAAGGTCGGGTGTGATATAAACTCCAAGGTCCCTTTCATTATCAGTTACACTTAGTGTGGTATCATTTAATTTATATTCATAACAGGGTTTTTTTCTTACCAAAATGCATAATCTTACATTTGGACTCATTAAAAACCAGTTTGTGCTCTTTTGCCCAATTAGCTAATTGGTCCAAGTTAGCCTGGAATAAAGAAGCATTTTTTTTGTCAGTAACAATACCTCCAACTTTACAGTGATTGGCATATTTACTCATCCAAGTCCCTGGTGTAGACTGCATAGGTGAAACTAATATATTAAACAGAGTTGGTCCAAGCACCGAACCCTGTGGTACACCACTGGTCACCAGTCCCAAACAGTAGATCTTCGAGAGGAGCTCTTGCAGCAGGTAATACCATTAGGACTGAAGCCAGCAGGTGTCAGAACCCCATGGAAAACTTGCAGCTATCAGTCTGAGGCAGGGGACCACCCCCGACATCGGCTATGCTTGACATGAAACATGGTATATAGGGAGTGGTCCCCTGGCATCACCTCAGTTCTCCCGCTGGAGACCCAGCTAGAAACAAAACTGGAGAACCGAGCAGGAAGTCCCCACCATGGTCTGGTGACATAAAAACCAAATAACAATCCTGGGGGATGGAGGGTGGGAAAGCCACCTGCTGCAAGAGCTCCTCTCGAAGATATACTGTTACGGTAAGTTCTTACGTAACTGTACTATCTGACTTCGAGGGTGGAGCTCTTGCATCAGGTAATACCATTAGGACTGAGTCCCAAGCAGTACCCAAGGATAGATCTAGGTCTGAGAGGGTGGTAGGGAAGATGCTGAAAACAGCTGAAGCTGAAAAAGGCACTTAAGAGAGTAGGCTCTGCAGGACTGCTAGTCCGAGACCTGTTCTCCTTCTGGCTGCAATGTCCAGGCTGTAATGCCTGATGAAAGTGTGGACTGAACTCCATGTAGCTGAAGCACAAATATCTGCCGAAGAGACATTTTTGAACACTGCGAAGGAAGAGGCCACTGCTCTGTTAGAGTGGCCCTTGACTGTTCCTGGAAGTGGTTTATTATGATGCTTGTTGCAGAAAGTAATTTTTTATTGTATTTATTTATTAGGATCTAGGATTAAACACCTTTGAGCTGAGAGCTCTTTTACAAAGGTTCCACGTCAATAGGAGGGAAGACAGCATTACAAGGGTTCAAGCAACATAGAATATAAAACATGTACAATATTTACAATAATTACAGTGGATTATTCAAGCAGGTTAATATTAACAAAGAAAAAAAACTATAGAAGGTAAGACACCCATAGGGTTGTGTTTACAATAAGTTATAGAAGACGATAGTTGCAGTTAGTAGAAGGTTGGAGTCAGTTCGCTGAGGCAGTAGTTAGTGGAGAGAAAAAGTAGGTGGTAGAGAAGAGGGGGCTAAGAGATGATGGGAGGCAGGGAGTAGGGTGGGAAGTGGAGTTGCTGCAGTCATGGACCTTGTCAAGAGAGACATGTGGGGTGGATGCATGAGGCGGGTGGCCAGAGTTTTGAGCCACCAAGTGGAGGTAGGGGAGGGAGTGTGGGGGGTGGTAGAGATGGCCTGGGCATGCCATGGTGGGAGCTGCATATAGGTAGGTCAGAGCCCTGTGACAGTGGGACTAATGGAAACAGTCACAGGTGCTGGATGTGGAAAGCTGTTGGCATAGTAGTCTCTTGAAGGGGCCCAGAGTAGGTTGAGCGGTGATGTCCTGGCTTAGGGCATTAAACCAGAGGGGTGCTCTGTAGGCAAAACAGCACTGACTCTGCGACGTTCAGAGATGAGGAACATGGTAGAGGTGAGTGCGAGCACTTCTTGTCTGTTCTATGTTGCTGCTGTGTGGCTGAAGTAGGTCTGCTGTGCCACTGGGGAGAATAACTAGTAGCGCCTTTTTTGCCCGCAGGGCAGGTTTAGTAGTGTAACCTCCCATTAAGTTGGAGCCAGCCTGTTTGCACATAGAGCTCACAGGTATGGGTGAGACACTCAACTCCTGTGAGCAGCCTGCAGGCCTTGTTTAGTGCTACTGATATTCTGCGGAGGGCGGTGGGACTAGCAGTACCATAGATGACCAAACCGTAGTCTGTGACAGAGAGGACTGAGCTGTTGATCGCTAGTCTAAGAGCGTCCGAGTTGAGACAGTGCTTGTGCCTGTGTAGGAGACCGATTTTGTAGTTGACAGTCCTAGCCACATTGCTGATGTGCTGTTCGTAGGCCAGGCTGCTGTCAAGTGTGACCCCAAGATATCTAAAGTGCTGGGTATGTTCGAGCAGAGTTCCAGATCGTGTACTAATGTTGAGAGCATTTGACTTGTATTTGCTTCAAGTGCTGCAGAACATTATGGTTTTGGTTTATTTACTGTTTAGGATAAGTTTGTGGTCCTGGAACCATTCCTCAACAATTCTGAAACTATGTTGCAGCTTGCCCTCAAGATTCTCTGGGTCTGGGCAGTTTGAGAAGATTACTGCATCATCTGCATAGAGTAGCATCTGCTGTGGGCAGCAGTGCGGTAGACTGTTCAGAAAGATGCTGAAAAGGAGCGGTCCCAGTATGGAGCCTTGTGGGACCCCAGATTTTACAGGCAGATAATCGGAGAGGACATTGTTTATTTTCACTCTTTGTGTATGTTGTCCTAGGTAGCTTTTGAACCAGAGGGTTGATTTTGCAGAGAAGCCAATGGAGGTTAATTGGTTTAAGAGGAGGGAGTGGTGGACAGTATCGAAGGCCTTTGAGCGGTCAATGAATACTGCCCCTGCTAGGGTTCCTTGGTCCAGGGACCGGTGAATAAACCCAGTGAGTTCAAGTAGTGCTGTGGAGGTACTTTGACCTTTATGAAAGCCATGCTGCTCTGGCCATTGAATTGAGTATTTTATTAGATATTCGACCAGCTGGTCAGCCACTATGTATTCTAGTGCTTTGGAGAGCTGTGGCAGAATTGAGGTGGGCCTGTAGTTTGACAGCAATACGCTATCTGCATTTTTGTACACAGGAGTCATGATGGCCAATTTCCACAGCTGTGGGAATCGTGAATGGCAGAGCGACATGTTTAAGATCTTAGTTAAGGAGAACTTTATCATGAGTGAGGGCAACAAAGTTTGAGGTCCAGTGTGTCTGCATTTTGTCTTGATTTCCCAAGCACTTTCAGGAGGTATTTCCAGACTCGTGAGGTGGTAAGTTTCTTGAAGTAAAAAGGAGGGGCTGAGTGAAGATGAGCATCAGTAGTAGAGGTGTTGGGAGTGTGGAGGGTCATCAGAGAAGTCTGGGGGGAGTGTCCCAGAGAGGTCCAAAAATGCTTCATTGAAGGCATTGGCTAAGGTGAGTGGGTCCTGGGTAGGTGTTTCTTGTATATTGATTAGGTTCGGTGCCGATTTCACATCCTTACCTAAGACTTCCTTCAAATTGGTCCAAAAGCTTCTTCCGTCACCCCAGGAGGCAGTGGGTGACTCCTTGTGGTGTTTTGATTTGGCCTGGCATATTTCCTAGGCGCAGGCATTTCTGGCTTGCTTGTAGGCTAGTACGTCTGTGGATTTACCCGACTATCTGGCAAGGTGCCATAGGTGATCGTGCTTTTTCAGTTTGCTTATAAGTGTAACCCCACTGCAAATGGGGGTTCCCAAAAGACTTCCAGGAGCTTGCTTGAATGCTCCGAGCCTGAATGGTGTTTGGCGTTTAAGCCATTTATCTATGAGTGTTTTTAGAGCCTCTGGTACTGTCTCTTTAAGAGCTGTCTGCTTGCAGACATAATAAATTTGTAAGGGGGGACTGTGTGTTTCTCTGCTTGAGTCCCACTCGAGCTGCTGCCAATTCACTCTGTTTTTGCAGTCACTAGGAGTGCAAAGGGAACCTATCTGAAAGATGTAACTGTTTGCAAGAAATCATTTAGAGTAATAATGAAAATACGGTTTGTCTAACCTGCTTCGCTGTTGACACAAAGCTTTGTAACAGAGTAGACACACCAGAGGGTGTAGACAGAATGAGAAGCGACCTGCAGAAACTTGAAGAACGGTCAAGGGTTTGGCAGTTGAAATTCAATGCAAAGAAGTGCAAGATAATGCATATGGGGCACAAAAACCCTGGCACAATATATCAGTGCGGGGGTGAGAATATAGCATGCACCAAGCAGGAAAGGGATCTTGGGGTTGTCATCTCTGATGACCTCAAGGTAGGGAAACAGTGTGACAAGGCAGCAGGTAAAGCAAATAGGATGCTGGGATGTATAGGCAGGGCATCACCAGCAGGAAAGGAGGTCATAATTTCGCTATACAAGACACTAGTGAGGCCCCACCTGGAGTACAGTGTACAGTTCTGGAGACCATACCTCACGAAAGACATAGACAGGGTAGAGAAGGTTCAGAGGAGGGCAACAAAGATGGTGCATGGATTGCATCACAAGTCCTATGAAGACAGGTTGAAGGAACTGAACATGTACTCCCTGGAGGAGAGGAGGAGAGAGGGATATGATAGAGACATACAAGTATCTTACAGGGAGGAACAGGGTGCAGGAAAACACTACTTTTAAGCGAAAAGATGTTCCAGGACTAGAAGGCATGGGATGAAGTTGGAGGAGAGGCGATTCAGAGGAAACATGAGAAAGAATTTCTTCCCGAGCGGGTGGTGGACAAATGGAACACCCTGCCAGAGGAAGTGGTGGGGGCTGAAACAATCACGGGATTTAAGAATGCATGGGATAGACATAAAGGAATTCTAGAGGTCAGGGGTAAGGGGCAACAGACTTCTAGGAAAACAAACTGAACTTACAAGCTCAAATGGGCAGACTGGGTGGGCCATAGGCCCTTATCTGCCGACACTGTCTATGTATCTATGTAAACTCTAGCCCACATTGTGATCTAAGTTCTGGGTCTTGTAATGTCCTAAAAAGCTGCAAAAGGTCACCTCTTCTTCTTCTCGCCTTCAAATTCACCAAGCCTGTTTTTGCCAATCTTTTGTTATATGGAAGGTGCCCTAATGTTTGGGATTTGTTTAGTAGCTCAATGTTGGACTTGTTCAATCAAATAAGGGTCTTTGACCAAAGTATGTATTTCAGAGACCCTGCGGACAGAGGTGATAGCCACCAAAAATGCAGTTTTCCAAGTTAGAAATTCCAGGTCATGTGTAGCCAAAGGTTCAAAGGACTTATGAGTGAGCATGTCCAGCACAAGGTTTTGATCCCACGTAGTGACAAGTTTCCTAATTGGGGGCCTTGTGTGCAAGAACATCATGAAAAGAGGTAGTTGAGCTATGGTGAGGTTTTGAACTGTCTTGTGGTACGTTGAAACAGTGCACAAATGGACCTTAACTGAGGATTATTGTAACCCTGCATCAGAAAGGTCTAGTAAATACTCAAAAACCTTATCTGGTGGGCACTGGAATGGATCCACACAGGATTTGGAGCAACATTCAGAAAAATATCTCCATTTGGCTGTGTAAGTCTTTCTGGTAGAGGGCTTGTGAGCAGCCAGGAAAATCTCAGAGACCCTGTACCTGCTCATTTCTTTCTCTTCAGGAGCCAGGGTTGGAGATGAAGGGAGCACAGGTTGGTATGAACCAGGGACTCCTGTGCCAAGAGGTCTGTCTGCAGGGGAAGTGGCCTCAGAGGGGTAACCGTCAAGTTGCTGAGCAGTGGAAACCATATCTGCCAAGGTCAGCATGGGGAAATCAGAATCATTTTGCCCCTTTGTGCCTCCAGTTTGAGCAGTACCCTCTGAACTAGAGGAACAGGAGGAAATGCATACAGAAAGTGATTTGTCCACTGCAGCCTGAATACATCCTGACAGAAAATGCCATATTCTGGATTTCTGGAGCAGAATCGAGGCAGTCTGGCATTGCCTGGGGACACAGAGGTCCACCTCTGGGGTTTCCCACTCGTTAAAGAGAGATTGTACAATGTCTGGTGCTAACAACCACTTGTGAAGATCTGCTTCTGTCCAACTGAGCTCTTTATTTATTTATGTACATTCTTGGATTACAATACCCATGAGTCAGAGACTCTTTTATGGAGGTTCCACATCAGACTGAACAGTACAATACAATACAAACAGTAACCTAATTATCATATCTACTACACATTACAGTTACATAGGTTAATAATGTAAGAGACATTTTAGTGAAGACATGTCCCACAGGTGCCACAGACACACTCATATGTGCGATTCAACAGTCTGAAGGGCTAGAAGGAGCAGTCGATAGGATGACCCTGTCAAGCAGAGGAGATTGGAAGTAGTCACAAGTATCACATATCAAGAATAAAAATTGAACATTCAAGGAAATGGCATTGCTGCAATTGGTTCAATCAGTGAGTACCTAGTAGACCAAGGGCCAGAGAGCACAGACAATAAGATGCCCTTGTCAGAGCAGAGTAAATGGAAACAGTCACTAATGCCACAAAATAAGTGAGATGGGGCAAGGTAGAAGTGACAGTGGTGTCATCCTAGAAACTTTAAACTGATGGGAGAGTAAGTGGGAGGAGCATGGGGGTATAGCTGTCTGCAGAGGGACAATTGTATGGCACAAGGGTGAGATCCCAGGTAGCGACAAGTTTCCTGACTGGGGGCCTTGTGTGCAAAATACCTCATAAGAACATCTTGAAAAGAGGTAGTTGAGCTACAACGAGGTTCTGAACTGTCTTGTGGTATGCTGAAACAGCGCACAAATGGACCTTAACTGAGGAGTATCGTAACCCTGCATCAGAAAGGTCTAGTAAATACTCCAAAACCTTATCCAGTGGGCATCGGAACAGATCCACACAGGATTTGGAGCACCATTTGGAAAAATGTCTCCATTTGGCTGAATAAGTCTTTCTGGTAGAGGGCCTGTGAGCAGTCAGTAGAATCTCAGAGACCCTCCGAGAGACCTTGAACCTTCTCACTTCTATCTCTTCAGAAGCCAGGGGTGGAGATGAAGGGAGCACAAGTTGGGATGAACCAAGGACTCCTGAGCAAAGAGGTCTGTCCACAGGGGAACTGGACTCAGAGTGGCAACTGGCAAGTTGTTGAGCAGTGGAAACCATATCTGCCAAGGCCAGCATGGGGAAACCAGAATTATTTTGCCCCCATGTGCCTCCAGCTTGAGCAGTACCCTCTGAACTAGAGGAACAGGAGGAAATCCGTATAGAAAATGATTTGTCCACTGCAGCCTGAATGCATCCTGACAGAAAATGTCATGTTCTGGATTTCTGAAACAGAACCGAGGCAGTCTGGCACTGCCTGGGGACACAAAGAGGTCCACCTCTGGGGTTCCCCACTCGTCGAAGAGAGACTGTACGATGTCTGATGCTAACAACCACTCATGAGGATCTGCTTCTGTCCGACTGAGCTTATCTTTATTTATATATTTAAATTCTTGGATTACAATACCTGTGAGTCAGAAACTCTTTTATAGGGGTTCCACATCAGACTGAACAGTACAATACAAAAAGTGAACTAATTAACATATCTACTACACACGTTACAGTTACAAAGGTTAATAATGCAAGAGACATTTTAGTGAAAACATGACCCACAGGTGCCACAGACGCACCCATACGTGCAATTCAATAGTCTAAAGGGCTAGAAAGACATTGTCAAGCAAAGGAGACTAGAAGCAGTCACAAGTATCACATAGCAAGAATAAAAAGTGAACATTCAAGGAAATGGCATTGCTGCAATTGGTTCAATCAGTGGATACCTAGTGGACCAAGGGCCAGACAGCGCAGACAATCGGATGCCCTTGTCAGGACAGAGTAAATGGAAACAGTCACTAATGCCACAAAATAAGTCAGAAGTGACAACAGTGTCATCCTTGAGACTTTAAACTGATGGGAGAGTAAGTGGGAGCAGCATGGGGGTATAGCTGTCTGCAGAGGGACAATTGTATGGCACCAGCTAGGGAATGAAGGAGGAGGATGTGTGCAGGAGTAGTGAAGTGACAGGGAGAGGTCGTAATAGGAGAAGGAGGAGAGACAGGGAAGGAAAAACGTGATGGTGGAGGCAGAGATAAGGGGTAGACAGTGGCAGGAGGGGGGTGGGATGGGATAGAGAGGGGGAAGGAAAGTGGGAGAGACAGACAGTCAAGAGGGCACTATAGTGCTAGTGTCAGAGAGGTGAAGGGCAGTATTGGTAAGATGGTTATGCAGGGCAGTCGCAGCTGCTGAGTGCAGTTAGATGTTGCTGTCTGACAGAATGTTCTGAGTCTCTGGCAAATAAATTGCTTGGATCAGAGTATTCCACTCTAGACATAATTCCCACACTCTCATTGCTTCCCTACAAAGAGGGTAAAAATGTGCTCCTTCCTGTTTGTTGATGTATTACATTTATTTATTTATTTTATTTAGCTTTTGTTGACCAGGTAAGTGCACTAGACAAATCCTGCCTATTTTCAGGCACGACCCGGGGGAGGGGGATACAGATGAATGCCAACTTCCAATACAACCAATACATGACTGACTTGTCCATCTGCAGAAGAATTACCTTGTGATGCACAAAGTCCACTAGGGCCCGAAGGGCATACAGGACTGCTGTTGTGTTCAAGACATTGATGTGGAGGTGGGACTCCATGGGGCTCCAGATTCCCTGAATGCAGTGGCCCTAGCAATGGGCTCCTCATCCCCAACAGAGATGTGTCCATGGTGAGGGCTATCTGAGTCTCTGGGAGTGAGAAGGGAGACCTTGGAAGAAACTGTCCTTCTGTGTCCACCAAGCAAGTGACTGAAGCAGTGTCTTCATTGCTTTGATGAGGTAAGACTAAGGATGCATTGTTGGAGATCACCGCATGCTGAGCATCCACTAGGTTGTCCTCATGTGCAAATGTGCTAGAGGCACTTTGAAGACAGAGGAGGCAATAAGGTCTAATACCACCTGCATGGAGTGAGCCCGGACAGACTTGTTCTCCATGATGTAGTGTGCCAGCTGAAGGATGGATCTCCTTCTGTCTTCTAGGAGGTAGGCCCTCACAATTGTGGTGTACAGGAGGGCTCTGATAAAGAGGAACTGCAGAGAGGGTCGAAGTTGCGACTTCTTCAGATTCAGAAGAACTCCCATGGAGATCAGGAACTGAGCTGCTGTGATTAATACTTGACTTGGATGGGCTGGCTAGTATTTTATTTTTATTTATTAATTCTTTGGAAAAATAACCTTTGAGCATGATGTTCTTTTACAAGCGTTCCACATCAGCAACACAAGACAGTTTAACTGATACAAATCACAACTGAGTATTATATAGAGAACACACAGACACCACTAAAATTACATTACATAGATACATAGACAATGTCTGCAGATAAGGGCCTATGACCTACCCAGTCTGCCCATTTGAGCTTGCAAGTTCCCTTTACATTTTTCTAGAAGTCTGTTGCCCCTTACCCTTGACCTCCAGAATTCCCCTCGTCTATCCCATGCATTCTTAAATCCTGTGATTGTTTTAGCCCCCACCACTTCCTCTGGCAGGGTGTTCCACTTGTCTACCATCCTTTCTGTGAAGAAATTCTTCCTCACGTTTCCTCTGAATCGTTCTCCCTCCAACTTCATCCCATACCCTCTAGTCCTGGAACATCTTTTTTGCTGGAAAATAGTGTATTCCTGCACTCTGTTCCTCCCTGTAAGGTACTTGTATGTCTCTATCATATCCCCTCTCCCCTGCCTCTCCTTCAGGAAGTACATATTCAAGTCCTTCAGCCTGTCCTGTACCATCTTTGTTGCTCTCCTCTGAACCTTCTCTACCCTATCTATGTCCTTATGTAGGTAAGGTCTCCAGAACTGTACACTGTACTCCAGGTGGGGCCTCACTAGTATCTTGTATAGTGGAATTATGACCTCTCTTTTCCTGCTGGTGATGCCCCTGCCTATGCATCCCAGCATCTTATTTGCTTTACCTGCTGCCTTGTCACACTGTTTCCCTACCTTGAGGTCATCAGAGATGATAACCCCAAGGTCCCTTTCCTGCTTGGTGCATGCTATATCCTCACCCCCCCAACTGATATGTTGTTCCAAGGTTTTTATGTCCCATCTGCATTATTTATTTATGTCTTCAGTTAATGGCTAGGTGTACTGATCTGAAGGGCTGTTTTCAGGCACGACCCGGGCCATAAAAAATGGCAATGGTAACAGCAGTACAATCAAAGGAACAAAAATAGATACAAACACAGTCATCTAATTTACATACATGAATAGGTATGCAGGTACAGGAGATGGATTACACGTAAATTTACTGTACAAGACCTAATAGGGTGCAACAAAGAATCCCCCCAGTCAACACACCTTCAAGAGACACAAAGAGAGGGAGGGAGGAGAGTAGCAAGAAAAAGAGACGTATAACAGTATGAGTAGAAACACTCCCACCATAAGTCATGTTATCACTGTGGTACAGCTGCAGTAAGCGAGTGGAGGGGCTACTCTGGTGGGTAGGAGCAGCAGGTCCTATCCATAAGCCAGATTTTAAACTGGGGTTTGAGAACCGTATGGATGTTAGATGACTGGACGGGTGCAGGGATCACATTCCACAGTGTAGGGGCGGCAACTGATAAGGCTTTTCCTCCCATGTTGGTGGAGACCCTCGGTACCATGGGGGGGGGCAGAGGACAAGCATAGGCTCCTGGTAGGGTTCTGACCTTTGGTAAGGGAGAAAGAGGAGACTCGTTACTGCCCCGATGGTGCTATTCACTAAGCAGCCAAGAGAAAAGTCTAAGTGGCCTTGATGGGATAGCCACCCTAGCGTTTTATAGAGGTTGCAGTGATGGGTTGAGAACAGAGCCGAGAGGGCAAAGTGGCAAGCACTATTATAGATGGACATGAGCCTAGTTCTGAGAGCGGAGGATGCACAAGAATAGATGGGGGTGCAGTAATCAATGATGGGAAGCAGGTTACCCTGAACAATAGCTTTTTGTGCCTCTGGGGTTAACAAGAGACGTAGATGGTAAGCAGCCATTAATTTCTGATTGACCCTGCAAACCACAGTGTTGATCTGGTCAGTGAAGGTTAGTGCCGGGTCAAGTGTCACCCCAGGTATTTGAATGAGGCAACGTCTTCCAGGACCAAGCCATCTGGAGATAGTACTTGGAGGGAGAAGCCCAAACTTTTAAAGAGCTGGTGACACATTCAGGAGAACTTTAACAAAACATAGTACTTAGGCACTGTCCTGCTTGTATTTCCCTTTAGTTCTGTATTCCTCCTTCCCATTATTTAGTAGTGAGGTCACTTGCATGAAAACAAGATCTTTGCTCCTGAAGAGTTAATCTATTCCTGCTACTTTCTCAATACCTGGAGTCATAGAGCACTGTTTGTGACCTCACAGTTACTCCCATGGCAACAGATTGTGATGTCACAACAGAGGATTACGACTTGAAGTAGGGAGTACACTATAGAGGCAAATGAACTCAAAATGAACTGTAAGGGACAACAAACATATATTCATACAAAGTTCTTTAATAATAAATTATTGGGAGGAGAAATACATAAAATATAATTGGAATGCAAGCAGATTTGTACCTAATGACTATGTATTTTAAAGTTTTCTTTGAGGCGTCAGTAGTTCTTTAATTTAGGCGAGGTGGGGTTTAGATGCAAATAGCATTGTTTTTTTTTTCCATTAGCCAATAACAGGTTGGATGTGAACCAGCTATGGGCACTGCCAAAACTCTGGGAGAGGATAGAAGAGACCTGGGCGAGGGACTTATCACTGTGGCATGTAATAGGATCATTGGCATATAGGAGCTATTTGCAGTTTATGCTTTCAGAGGGGAGGGAATTAACGAAAATGAAAAAAAGTAGTGGGCCCAGGATGGATCCATGAGGGATGCCAGTGGTGGAGACTGGGAGGGCAAGGGAAATGGCAGAATCTAAGCATAAATTGAAAGCGACCCGAGAGATAGCTCCTGAACCACCCTAAAGATGTAAAGATGCAGAACAGCAACCTAGTTGGCGCAGTTTGGAGAGGAGGAGTGCATGGTTGACCATGTTGAAGGCCTTAGTAAAGTCCACAAAGACTACCCCAGTAATGTGCCCGTGATCTATGTTAGTAAAGACATGGTCAGTAAAAAGTGCAAGCGCAGAGGTGGTGGAGTGATTTTTGTGAAAGCCAAGCTGTTGGCTACACATAAGTTTGTGTTTATTGATGTGTTCCTGAAGTTGGCTGCGGACTATTTTTTCTAGAAGTTTGCTTAGATGGGGAGGATAGAGATAGTTCTGTAATTGTCTGACGAGTGGGGATCCCCAGCTTTGAAGATGTGTACCACTTTACCAGATTTCCAGGTTACAGGCATGGAGGAAATAGACAGGGCTAAATTAAAAATAAAAGTAAGGGACTTGGAGATAGCGGGGGAGATGACTTTAAGCAGGACAGGTGAAAGGCCATCTGAGCCCAGGCTACCCTGGTTTGGTAGATGTTTGAGAAGTTTAGTGGCAGCTTGAGTGAATATGGCCTTGAAATGGAAATGGGGGTGCGGGGGGGAGGACAGCAAGGTTGCACAGGTTCCCAGGTCGGACAGGGGGCTACCAGAAAGTTTATTGATATGGGCTGACAGATCTGTGAATTTTAAGTTAAAAGACTGAGCTACCGTGGACAGCTCAGTCAGAAGGCCAGAAGGCGAATCAAGTTTTATAACAGAACTGTTTGTGCAGGGAGCCCCAGAATTTCCTGGGATTGCCAAAGCTGCTTGCTGAAGTTTAATATAATGAGATCCATACTAATTCCCGCCTACCGATTGCTTGACTTTCATTTTCCCGTCACCGCAACACTGACAGTGCCAAAGCCCGACAAGATAAATTCCCAATGCACATAATCCCGATGCAAGCAACAAGCAGCATCTGACGCAAGCAACAAGCTGCACTGCTTAGGAGTTTTGTTGGTCATTCACAAGTATTACCCCTAGTTATCCCTATTATCTAATAAGAAATAAAGACCATGAAACATCTTTGTTTTTTAAAAAAAAAGCTTGTTAACAAATAGCACACCACATCACTATAAAATCACCTGTACATCGCTGCTGAAGTTTTTTTGTTAAAGGCAGTCAATACCTCGAGCGTGTGCATGATAACATTGCAAGTAAGTAAATTTTATTTAGAGTCAGCGAAATGAAGAGAGGAGAGCACTGTTACAACCATTGGACAGGCACAGAGTGTTGCTGGGCTACGGAGGGCAAGGAGCAGGTGCAGTTGTGAAAATGCACTGTCAGAAGTGCATGTGTCCGATGAAAAGGTAATGTGGCGATCTGTAATATGGGCTAAGATGGGAGTATTGCTGGGATACAGAGAGGACTCAAAGAAGAAATGCACTGTCTGACTTTACATTGTGTCTTTATTCTGAGTGTACAACTTCTTGTTTTTTGTCTGTAATCTAATGATGTTGAGTAAGGTCGATGTAGGGAATCTGTATATCGGGAACTTCAACAGTCGGGCAAAATGGTAGTCGGGAATTAGGGGATGGGATATCGATTGTCAGGAAATTCGGCAACAGGAATTAGTACCTAACTCAATATAATAGTCCTGTTTAAGGGATTTGGCCAGTTGTTTATACTGATTTCTCAAACACCTAAATTCATTCCACAGGGAAGGGGAAGGGGCTGATTTGTGATCAGCCCACTTTCGATCACGTGCCTTCATAAGTGTTAGCAGTTCCCTGGTGATCCATCGTGTACTCCCTACCCGCACTTGCCTACTCTTGAGGGGGAAATGGTGGTCCTGAATCTCCGGCAAGACATTCGTGAAAAAAGTCATTGCCAAGTTCATGTCGGTTTGCGTGTATAGGCATGACCAGTTGATGGCCCTAACTTCACTCAGGATGGCAGAGGAATCAGGACAATGGAAATTTCAGAAGGAGAGGTACTTGTGGGTGGGGGGGGTGTCTGGTTTTAGTGGACCAGATAATGTAGGTGGGAGAGTGGTCACTTAATGAGTCAGCGAGCATCCCAGCCTGAATTACACTGTATTCCCGATTGGTCACTATCCAGTCCAGCAGGGTATAGGAAGAGATGCACAGGTTGAGCCTGGTAGGAACTGAGATAGTCTGAACCAGGTTGTGAGATTACTGGCATAGTTCAGTTCATGGGTGCTTAACCAGTTTAGGTTGTAGTCATCAAGGAAGATGGTGTCTCTGAGAGGGGAGAGAAAATTATCTTGCACTTCTTTGCATGGAATTTCAGCTGCCAAACCCTCGACTGTTCTTCAAGCTTCTGCAGGTCCCTCCTCATTCTGTCTACACCCTCTGGCATGTCCACTCTGTTATAGAGCTTCATGTCATCAGTGCACCGGGAAATTCTGCCTTCTAGATCCTGCACAACGTCACTGATGAAGACGCTGAATAGGACTGGTCCCAGCACTGACGTTGAATAGGACTGGTCCCAGCACTGAACCCTGTGGTACCCCACTGGTCATGCTTCCCTCTGTGGAGTAGCAGCCATTTACCACCACCCTCTGTGTCCTGCCACCCAGCCAGTTACCTACCCACCACACTACTGTCCTGCCCACTCCCATATTCCCGTTTGTTTAATAGCCTTCTGTGTGGCACAGTGTCAAAGGCCTTGCTGAATTCCAGATAAGCAATGTCTACTACCCTCCCTTGATCCACTGCCCTCCGCTGATCCACCTCCCTTGTCATCCAGTCAAAAAATTAAATGAGGTTGGTTTGGCATGTCCTCCCCCTGGTGAAACCATGCTGCCTTGGGTCTTGTAGTCTCTTGGCAACCAGATGCTCCACCAGTCTCTCCTTCAGTAGTGCTTCCATGATCTTTCAAACTACTAAGGTCAGGCTGACTGGTCTGTAGTTTCCTGCTTCTTCTTTGTTCCTGCTTTTGCATAAGGGGACTACATCTGCTGTCCTCCAGTCTTTGGGTACCTCCCCTGTTTCCAGTGATCAGCTAAACAGAATTGCCAGAGGTTCAGCCACCACCTCTCTTAGTTCCTTTAAGAACCTGGGTTGCACTCCATTAACAAGGTGTTGGATAAAATGGGAAAACAAGAAGTAAGTTTTAAGTCTTATTAGAAGCAGGAGTAGTCAGGTAAATGGGCATTGTCAATTTTTTCCATTCAGGGTAAGTAATAGGAGAGAAAAGAGGAGAGATGGGAGAGGGTGGGTCTTTAGTAAAGCTCAGTGGTGGGGGGGAGTAGTGAAAAAATACAGGATAGGGTGAGGAGCAGCCAGGGTGGGTTGGGGTAGGTTGGGGTACGGAGCAGTAGGGGTAAGGTCAGAGAAGGTAAGGGCATGTAGCCAGTTGTCTACATGGATAGGGCAAAATTTGAAGCCCAAGTTTTTGGAGGTATGCCGCGTGAACTGCAAAGCACTCTGTAAAGATTCAAGACACCGAGGATAGCCCAAAGGGCAGGACCCAAAATTGGTAATGGCAGCTCAAAGCCATGAAATGAAATTTGTGGTAGCTGGGTTGGACTGGAATATGCTGGTAGGCATCTTGCATGTCCAGGGAGGCCCAGCCAGTTGAGGGGTTTGAGAAGTAGCAACAGAATTCCTAAGGAGACCATCTTGAACTTTTCCTGGAGTAGGAACATGTTCCATTTTCTGAGGTCGAGAATGGGGCGCATGCCCCCTGACTTCTTTGGAACGAGGAAGTAATGGAAATAGAAGCCTGTATTGCGCTCTACTTCCGGCACTACTTCCACTGCCCTGTTGCTCAAGAGGCACACTATCTCCATGGCGAGAAGGTCCGACAAGGCAGCTGACAGGGGGTGCAGCTTCTTGGGACGATAGTCCAGAGGGGTTTCAGAGAAGTTCAGTTCAGATATTGCCGGGAGAAGGGACTATCAGACTGCCTGTTCTGTACTCTGTGGTCCTGCTAAGATGACCCCATGGAAATCTGAATGACATAAGTTCCATTATTTTTAAAATGAAACAGGCTGGAGGATCCCATGTAAAGTAACCCCACATATCCTTAGCTGGATAGAACTAGAAGGATAAAATACGAAGTTCATGAAAACTGAATAATGTGTGGGCTAAGAATGGCTGGTTGAGAACTATTAATAATTTGAGATGAATAAAACCCTTAAGAGGTTTAAAGTAAAAACAGTAATATTAATATTATCAAAATTGTTGGAAAGTCTTGGATAAAATAAGTGATGGTAGAGGTATGAAGACTATCAGGAAATTGAGATGACATCTGTTTTAAAATGAAAAGACACATGGGGATTGACCTGAGGATCTAGCATAAAATAAGATAAAACCTGCTGAGGAAAAACAGTATGAAGCCAAATCAGGTAGACTTTTAGTCCATTAGAAAGTTTTATGAGAGCTTGTGGATGTGGAGAAGGATCAACGTAATCTGTTCCAAGGTTATATTTAAAATGAAACTAGTATTTCATCATAAAGGAAAGCATGAGTAGCAGACAATAAGGGTATGTCACTTTAAGGATAAAAAATGATATTCAGCGTGCCGAACGTGTGACGTCACTTTAGAAGATCAGGTACAAAAAGATGGGGTAGAACTCCAATTTCTTTTTGAACTGAGAGTAGTAATCAAGCGTGGGCCTAACATGAATGACAGAAAAGGTAGGATAATCAAAGTAAAATGTATATGAAACTGTTTACCAGAATTTCTTGTGGAGGTTAAGAAAATAAGTAACCAGTAGGGAGAAAAATGAAACGGAAATGCCATTTTGCAAGAAAAAGCAAGACGCAGCACAGCGTGGTAAAAACAAACTGATATAGTGAAAAATGCGGGTGTTTCAGACAGCAGTGTGGCCCCATGGAGAGATACAGGCATGTGAGATGGCTTTAGGTATGAGAATGTATTGAAAAGGCATTAGGACATGTTAAGAATAACTGGCGTAGTGTGGAAGGTTAGTATTTCAGACAGTAGTCTGATTCCATAAAGAGAAGTACGATTGAAATGTAAACTTTAAGGTTAATTCAGGAGAGGTAAATGTAGCAATAAGAATGTGAAAGAGCATGTAAGAAAAAGAGTAAGATACTTGCATCACATGTGTTAGACATTTAGAGAAATAGTTTTTGACTTTAAAAATGGAGCGTGGACAGAGAAAATGGGAGGATGAAAATCTCTGTAATATTAACCTAAAAGGAGAGAAAATTACAAGAAATGAATTGAGAAATGAAGCAAAAACTGCTTTCTTTTTGGCTAAGACATACAATGAAAAATAGTAAATAATATGATGAGGTAAAAATGAAAACAAACACTGAAAGACTTATGGCATTTACACCTCGTTTTTGCAGAGCAGCCAATAAGTGGGGCTTACAAAACGTTAAGAGTACAAAATCATTTGAAACAAGGATTGAGCAGGTAAAACATACAATACTAAAAGAAAAACTATGTTTTTGTAACCCCTAGGTGGCACTATCCCAAGGGCTACTACCCCTGCCTGCTTGGCTAGAAGCAGGTTAAGAGGCCTGAGTTCTGAAACGGGTGCCTCCACTCGGAGGTCAGGGTTGGTAGTGGTCAAGCTAATCTGGGCACAGCCCTCTGGGACACTGTAACCCCCCCTTTTCCCTCTAGTGGCCTGAACACTGTACAATAATCAGTTTCACAATAACCCTGGTACACCACACAAGTACCCACACTGTTTGCATTTACCACCAGGGCTGGTTCCTCTGGCTCGTCCCTGGGGACCCCCTGTAAAACAAGGTTATGCACAGGAAATAGCAACAGTACAGTACTTTGAGCACAAACTGGAACCACAGTCAGATTACATGCAGACAAAGTTAGATCTGATTTATTCAAGGGACTTGAACAAGGAAGGGACAAAATCAGGTTAATTAGCTTAAAGATTATATCAATCAAGCAGTTATGCATGCGCTTTGAGTCCCCCCACACAGTCACACCTCTGGGTACCCAGGTGGAGAAGAGATGGGCTAGCCAGGACTGTTGCCCGGGGTTGCAGCTGGCTGGGGCCCTCTGATGGAAAACACAATATGCACAGTACACAATATTTGTAATCCGGAGCCAGAGGGCTCAGTTTGCAAAGGAAACGAAACAACAAGACAATCAGATGACACACTCAGATTAAGCTGTTGTTGCAGGGAGCTACCCTGGTATTTACTCACGGTACCCAAGACTGGACACAGGCTGGACGAAAATCGAGACTGCAGGTGGTTGATCTGGAATGTCAGGAGAAGCAGGGCCCACACGAGTCACAGAGGCGTCGTTCCTGTTCAAGCGTGGAGCAGGGGGCTGATCCCCAGGCAGGTCTCTCGTTGATGACTTCTGTGTACAGTGGGTAGTCTGGCTGGGCCAGTCTGGCAAGGCCCAGACCGCATGGAGACAAATTTGGATGCAGTCCGTTTTGGGCTAGATACAGCTTCCAGCAAGCAGAACACAGTTCACACAGTGGGGAACTAACTTATAACCCACTAGCAACTCATAGCACATTTACATGTACGAAAATTCTACTGTACCAGGCAAAGCGCTTCCCGGTCACAATCGCCAAGTCTCTGCACATATCGGGAGCTTAGGGGTAGCTGGAACTCCTGACAGGCCGATCACATTCAGCAAAATCTTCGGTCTTCTTCAGGTTGAGCCTGGCCCACTTCAGTAGCTTACTTTAGTCACACAAACTTGGATTTAGTCTAAAATAATTCTATTCTCTCCCTCTCAGGAGCAGAACACCGACATGCAGGCCAAAAACTCAGCCCTTTCACAGTTTTCCCATGCGAATCCACTCAGGATTGCTGCCCAAAATACACCTGAGCTCTTCTGATTTCGCTTCCCAGCTCAGAACTAACTGAAAACTGCCAGCAGCCCGGGACTTCCCCAAGATCCAAAAGATTCGGTTGGCCGATTTGGCTGTCAGTTAAAACAAAAGCTCCCCCTTCAGTTGCAAAAAAAGGCGCAAAAAGTTCAAAACTACAATTCCTACAGATTTTGAATTCAGACAGCTCCTGCTACATTTTAGGTCCCACCAGAATGGCTTGGTCCAATTTACAGTTCAGGACCAAGATAGTGGAGACAAACAAAACAGTCCTTGCTAAAAAGAAAGCAGGTTAGACAAACTACATTATCATTATCATGCTAAATGATTTTCAGCAAATAGTTACATCTTTCAACAGAGCTCCCTCTCAGATTACTTAGGCTGCAATCAGGCAACTCTTAAAGAGACAGTACACAGAAGCTATACAGGCTCTGGTAATCACATTTAAACTGCTAAAACTCAGGACACCAGCCTGGCAGTGAGCATTTAGGCAAGCTCAAGGAAGACTTTTTGGGACCCCCATTTGTAGGTGGGTTACATTTTCTTGTTATGTGGGATTAGAAACACATGTTATGTTTTAAAGTGAAAGTGTATAAAATATGGATTTCAAAGATTTTTCAAAGATTTCGATTTGTTAAACTGGTGATGGTATGGTGTAAAGGTTAAAAGAATATTGTGAATATTTATTTAGTAATCTATTTGGTTATAGGATGGGTTTAGAAAATAGACAGCACAAATGAAAAGAATAACTATCAGGAATTTTAAATATTAAGTGAGTGGCCTGCATTGCTCAGTACGTGAAATTTTGTATAGTAAGTGATTGTGTGTAGACAGGATATTTATATATATACTGTATATATTTATGTTTTTAAAGGTCTTGTAAAGGCACCTCCTGAGGAAGCCAATATTTGTTGGTGAAACGTAGAGGATATGGGCCTGAAAATATAATAAAAGAATACGATTTTGGTTAAGAAATTACCTACTTTTGTGAACTTTCTTGCGCCCTCCCCTTCTTTGGAAAGAAAGAGTCTGTTTTGCTGGACACATCGGGAGAGGAAGCACAGTAAAGGACTGAATTTAAAGGTCACATTACCCATGGACTATCAGAAGTTATCCTGGAACTTTCTTGTTCAGTAAATATCCCTCCCAGATGATCCTAGGACCCATCTGTCTGTGGTGACGGCCTTCCACTGATGGCAAAACTAAGTCAGATGTCCCCCCACTGGAGAGAAAAGGTCTGACTCGAGTTGCTGAGGCAGAACTGGGGCTGGAGTTTCAAAGAGTGGCGCTAGGTATTTATGGGGCCTCTGCCTTCAGTTGCATTTTCTTTTGTGGTTGAGGAGGCTGAGACTTGACTTGGGCTCCTCTGCCTTTACCATGAAAGGACTGCTTATTGTGATAGAAGACCCAGCCTTCCCTCTCTGAGGGTGAGATGCGGCAGGCCAAGAACTCTTAATGGCTGTTCTAGTCTTCTGAGAAGCCTCGAGAGACCACCTGTTAGCTGAACAGATAACAGCCACTGAAGGGGACATTCATGACTTGCTGTTGGATGTCACTGGAAAAACCTGAAGTCCTAAGCCAGGAATGTTTTCTATTGCAGATACCTGTGGCAGTAAAGCAGGAAGCAACGGCATATGAGTCCACGGCCGCCTTTAGTTGATGACAGTTGAGCTCAGTATCATGGGTAACAGACTGAAGGATTTTCTGCTCAGTGTCTGAATCTGGCTAGGCTTCCATGAGAGACTTGAGAGAGGTCCAAAGAGCATACTCATACTTGGAGACATGCCCTTGGTAGCTAGCTATAAGCATACTCAGGGTAGCTGCAGCAAAAGCTCTCTTCCCCACTGTATCTGTCTTATGAGACTCTTTATTGATGGAATGAGCTGTAACCTCTTAAGGGAGGACGGCTTTGTCATTCTTGCCTAGAATGACAATCTTGTCAGCAGTGGGCTGGGAAGCCAGAATAGATCTGTCTTTAGGAGCAGTATACTTATGATCTATCTCCTTACAGACAGAAGGAATGGAGGCAGGCCTGGCCCACACTGCCTCCGAGAGGGCTCAAAAGCAGGTGGAACAGGAGGTGTAAGGTTGACTGTATTGGGGACATGGAGCCACTCCAGCCAGAGCCATTTCCCTGAGTCAAGGGCAGAAGTCTCAAAGGTAAGGGTTGCATGTATATTGCGAAGTAAAGTCTGCAAAGAGAGGTCCTCCTGTGGAATAGGAGAAGGGCCTGGAGGAGAGTTATGCAAGTTGTAAAAAGAGTCATCATCACGCCATCAGAAATAATAAGGTTTTGGTCAGACTCATCTCCCTCAAACTCCTCTTTGGAAAGAGGAGCTATGAGAGAAGTGGACCTAGGAATGCCTAGTCCAGCTCTGGGGGTCAGAAAGACAGATGACAGTGGAACTGGCAGAGGAGTCCGCACCAAAGCAGCCAGTACCAGCACCGGCACCAAGGAAGCCGGTGCCGGGACAAGCACTGCAAAGAGACTGAGCCTGATGTCGACGGATCCCTCGACACTGCAGGCATCATCGAGTGTGGTGCCAGGCCACACCCCAAGAGGCTTGAACCTGTCACCGAACCCAGCATTGCCCACAATGAAGATCCAGCCAGCACTGAAGTGACCAGAGAAGGTACCTATGCCAGTACCAAGACAGTGACACTGTGAGGGGGTACAGCAAGTGGAACAATTGTCAGTGGTGCAGTCACAGACAAGGGATCAGGATCTGCTGACAGAGCCAAACACTCTATCTGGCTAGAATGTCCTGACCAAATCACCGGTGTCCCCCACCCTAATTGGCCTGGAACTGGTTCCACAGGAAAGGGAAAATGAGCCAGACGCTGTACCCACTGCTCCATAAGAGCTGCCCAGTGGTGAAACCAACCACCAGAATCACCACACGAGAACAGTGGGGGACTCTGGGCCTGAGACCTAGAACGACCATAAGAAGGGAGTAGCCAGGGAAGGCCTCCTGCTCCCAGACCTAGAACACCTTGAGGGAGACCTACCAGAGGGTAGCCTCGAGCTCTACCATTTCTTCCCCTTCCATTGGGAAGAAGAAGAACTTGAGGTCAAGTGGCGCCAGCTCTCTGACCGGAATCCAGAATGGGCCTGCTTCTTTTTGGTTTTATGGGAGGGCTGTCCTCCCTCCCGAACACAGGCTCGCCCATCATCAGAATCCTCACTCAACAAGGGAAGTGGACTGGACATGGCCCAACTGCTGGAGCAGCATGCCTGAAGAGGCTTCCTACCATCACCATCGCCATCCATGGTCTTTGGCCGTTATTTGGTAGGGCTGAGAGAAACCGACAAGTTTTTTTCTTTAAAACTAAACTGACACAAAAATAACAAATACTAGATATAACTACTAAAATGGAATTAACTGAAGGCTGTTGTCATATAGACATGAAGATCTGACTCCCGGTGGGTGAGCGACGTCATTGGAGTGCCCTTGACGGCGGGAAAAAAGGAACTGAGGCAGTTGAGGGCCAGTGCCGAGGTAAGCCATGTATTGCATGCTAGTCTTGAGGTGCCGCGAACGTGCATAGCTTGCCTTGGCACCTGCCATCCTGAAAAGTTCTGGCTCCCACAAGGTCTTAGCAACTGCAAGAATCAATGGTGATGATATGGTTCAGGAAGACTGTGTCTTACACTAGAATTTTATCATTTCATTATGGCACTTGGAATTCCATGTGGTGTATTGTACAACTTCATGTATCTCAGTTAACTGCAATGTCATTGTCATGTCACTCATCTTGTTGTCTATTACTGCTGATCTGAACATTGTATTCCCCATACAACTGAACTGTTCTCCCTGTAAATTTTAATTGTAACATGGCAATATTAATGAGCGCCAGAACAAGTAAATTGATTGGTTGAAACCGACCACATGATAGAAGTTGGACATGGCATTAATTCCCACTCCGACTTCTATAATGCCGTGTCTAACTTACATCATGTGCTTGGTTTCAACCAATCACGCACTCTGTAGAATGATACAATCGCAAGAAATCTCCAGTACAAGCCCCTATTGCTGACAGGTCTCCCTTTCTATTTAAAACTGGCAAAAAGGAACCTCCCAATTAAATGAAAGGTTGGAGCTCCACAATGCGTTGCTGCAGGGAAGGACAGATGAGACTGCCAGAACTGCAGCTAGTGCTTTACAAACATAGTATTTCTGTCTCTCTCTCTCCACTTCTCTCCCTAGTACAGTAGTAAACCAGTAATAAATCAGGAGTAGCAGATGTCCGATATAGAATTCTGGGTTGTCTCACCCACCCACCCAGTGGTTCGTCACAGTCACACCAAATACCACTGCTTTGCGGTGTTAGATATATTGCCATGTTACAAGATGTGTCAGTACAGCGTTCAGAAAGGAAAACAAATGCTGAACTTGACAATTATGAAATGCACTAAAACAGCAATGTTGCAATCAGCAACACATAGAAAACATCCAAAGCTCCCTACATGTCGTACTGATGAGTCCTCACACAATACAAGGCAGGAAAGTGAAAATAACACAGGCAAGCAAGAGAAGGAACAGGAAAGTATGCGATGAACCCCTCCATGTATCAGTAGTGCAGAATTCAATGGGATCTACCTCACAGTGCATGCTCACCCCAAGAGTAACATACAGGTTGCAGAACACAGATATAGCAGTGGTAACAGACATCTAGCCAATCTAGTTGAAACTGTTGTATCGCCATAGTGTCCACGTTTTAAGCTGATTTGTTAATTTTAACAGTAACGGGGTGCAGTACCAGAGATATGTAACAATGTCATTCGATCATTCCCAGCACACAATGCAGCACAAATGAACACCGTCTTTGAAGTGTGGCATTGCATTACATTGAGAGACAAACACAAATATGCACCACCTCAAAATCTATAAAAAGCAGCACAATGTGTCAACTGAACAAAAGTTGTTGTATATGCCTGCCTTTGTTTGACAGCATTACTATATAAATGAAGGTTATAACGGTTATCATGTGCTGTAATTAGTAATGGTAAAACAGTTGAACTTCCTAAACCGGTGTTTATGTCTATATTTTATCAACAAATAACATTTAGAATAATCACTGTCTAACAGCATTTGCCATGTTACAAGCGCATTAAGCCACTCCGAGGGAGGCTTCTACTGTGGAATTAATGCATGGTTGGGTGGCTGTAGGCACTAGGCCTTCGGCCTCATCTCACAACCCCCCTCCCCAAACCATGCATTGATTCCCCAGTAGAAGCCTCCTTCGTCATGCCTTAATGCTTACCTAACTCCAGGATGCTTCTGAAAAAGGGACGTCTGTCTCAGTGAGCCAACCCCATTAACAAAATTCAATAAATAAATAAAATTTGTTGATGCAAATTCCTAAAAGCTCCTTAATAAATATATTGTGCTTTCTCCCAACTCCCTCACAACTTGATAGTAGCTGCATAACAATAAACTGCTTGGTGTGCCATCACATATTCCAAACATCCCACTGTAAACTGCAAAAAAGAATAGGCTACCCCATGTAGTAGCAGTAGTAAAAATCTTTATTTTTATTCAGGAAAAAGATTGTCCTATTTTCAAGGTGGTCCTGTTAACAATATAAATACAAGAAGATATATAAAGAACAAATTACAATTAATACACTTAATTAACAAACAATCAGGATAAAGCCTGTCAGCAATCATCCAACCACCTTGGCGCTTCGATCCTAAGGATCTTTCTTTGGAGACGTTGTTACAGCGGATTACATGAGGGCTTTAATAGCCTCACAGTTGCCATGGTTATCTCTAGCACAGCAGATTCCAGAGATATGGCTATTCCTAAGTCTGCCCTCAGTTCTGGTGGCCCTTTACAATCACCCCAGTGAACAAAGTGGACTTTAACATATTTCAGTTGATCTACATAATAAATCACAGCATACAGTATTAGTACAAACAAGCATTTGTCAATGCCGAATGTTTGCTTGTTGGCATTGGCATTGGTAGTGTAGGAGTTACAGAGCTACTTAATAGGAATGGCAGTGAAGTATTGAACTGAAACCAATCCCACCACCACCCTGCAGAGACTGACAGGCATTGGGGTGTGTCTTTGGGTCGTCAGGCATAACAGCTATGCAATTTCACCACACCCTACCCTGCAGACACCGACAAGTGTTACGGTTTGCCTTGGGGTCTTTGGCCCTTATGCACACCCCATTCCATCAGGAAATACGGTGAGATGGGTGCGGTATAGGAGAATGGGATGAACTTTGGGGTCGAAGAGTCCAAGGCACCCCTTGATGCCTCTCACTGGCTGCAGGGTGTGGAATGGTATGAGCATTATAGGCGAGAATCCCAAGTCACACCCCTGATGCCTGTCATTCTCTGAGGAGTGGAGACGATATAATTAGGAAACTCTAGCTTCAGGCATTAGTTGGTATTATCCTCCAAATTTTCAACATGTTTTTGTGACCCCCACCTCATGGACAGTGGCAATATCAGTTTGTTAGCCGAAAGCTGCTTTTGCACAGCAACTACGGCATTTAGCACTACAGGTACAAAAACACATTCCGAACAGGATGTCAAAAATGACAGCTGTACTATTCATGGGGAGGTGTAAAAAATGGCAATGTTGAAAATCTGCAGTGAAAATATTTAAAAAACTGGTGAAGTCACGAGCGTGCATGGAAACTGTGCAATGCACACCCGTAATGTAATTAGTTTGGGGATTTTTTACATCAGATTGTCAACACAGGCATTCTGGGACCTCCGATCATGAACAGTGTCACTGTGATTTTTTTATCTGTCCCGAACAATGATTTCCCATAGTAACCACGCATTTCTGTGCTGAAAGTGTGAAAACACATTTCGGCCATGTTGTGAAAAATGACAGCTGTACTGTTTATAAGGAAGTGTGGAAAAATGCCACTGGTGAAAATCTGGACTGAAAATATTACAAATTCATGAACTTACGCGGGTGTGTGGAAACTGCAAGCAATGCTCACTCGTAACACTGTCATTTTATGGACTTTTGTCAGCAAATTTTCAACATAGCCATTTTAAGACCTCTGCTCATAAACAGTGTCACTGTGATTTTCTTAATGTGTCCCATACATTGATTTCGCACACCGACTGCACCATTGAGCGCTACATGCACGGAAACACATTTTGGGTGAGATGTGAAAAATGACAGCTGCACTGCTTACAAGGAGGTGTGGTAAAATGGCAGTGTTGAAAATCCAGAGTGCAAATATTACAAATTCGTGAACTTACAAGCATGCATAGGAACTGCGCAACGCATGCTCGTAAAACAGTCATTTTTAGGAATTGTTTCACCAAATTTGCAACATAGGCTTTTTGAGAGCCCACCTTATGAACACTAGCACTGACGTTTCATAAATTGGTCCCAAAAGGTGATTTCACGCAGTGACTGCATAATCACCTTCAGGCCAGATTAACGCCATGACAGTTCCAGAATTCATGAGGAGGGGTCCCAAAATCCCCATGTTGAAAATTTGGTGCCAGAATTCCAAAAAATGCCCGAGATATGCATTAAAGTTGAAAAACCCTATTTATTGCATTATACAGCTTATCGGCATTTCCTCAGTTCGCAGTCGGCTTTGAAGAGTGCAGATGTGTTCCCGGTCCACCGAAGATCATCTCCCTGGCCTCCAGAGGTAAGTATGGGGTGAGGGGGTGTGGGGAGGTAGGATGCACAGAGGGTGGGCGCGGGTGGGCAGGGAGACCGCTGAGGAACTTTTTGTTTACATTTTTTTTTTTTTTAAGAAGACAGCGGGACGTTTGCCACGTTGGAGTGGGCTCAGCGTGGCACCTGGAAAGTTCTTTTTGGGCGTGGAGCCGATGGGGGATTGGGCACCCCGTCGGCCATACAGTGTGTGCGTGGGGGGAGCGTATAAGCACACAATATGCATGCATGTGTGTGGAGGGGAGGAGCGCTGCTCACTGAAGCGGAGCTTTCCCTTTCAACTGTACGGCACTGCATTTTCAACTGCTGTCATAGACAGCTGCAGCATTCACTGGAGAACTGCGGCCCCGCTTGCAAACACATTGACTGAAATGGAAGACAGGTGCCACACCTCCAAAAACTCAGATGGTGGCACTATGTTTCTTGCACGTGCATGCAAGCAAACATAAAATGTTTTTCCTGCCAAGTCCATCATTATCTATTTTAAATTCTACGGTGAACCACACCAGCTGATTTTGGACTATTGTTAAAAACAGAGAAGTTGATAAGTACAGAGCTATATCATCCAATCTATTGCTCATATGATGCTTTACAATACTTCTTCATTTCTGATCTAGGACCAATTAAAACTCTATTGGTCTTCCTGGAGCATCGATACTGCAACTCCTCTATGTTTCTGATGGACTTCAGATTGTTAAAAAATAGGAGCCATTTAAGCAAACCTCAGAACATAACACAAAAGAGATACGAGGTTAAACACAGTATTATATACTTTTTGTTGGAAGGTTTTGCCTGTAGTTCAATGGGGGGCCGGGGGAATAGCTCCTCCCCCATCCTCTACATAAGCTTTCAGCTTCCATTCCATCTGCTTAGTGAGTCGGACTCGCTTCTTAGCAGAGTGACTGGCTGGTAAGGCCTCCCCTCCCCCTTTTCCTTCCTCATGTGGTCATTGTTCATGCTGTCCCCCCTTTATTCTATGCCGTCTGGCATTGCCTTGCTTCTTGTCCCCACCCCCCTCCTTGTGGGCTTCTTCCTTCCCCTAGCTCCCATACCTTGCTCTCTGTGCCTCTGGTGCTTTTTGTTTTCCTCTTTGGGCTTTCTTTCCTCCCATCAGCCACGTCTCAGTGCCTCTGGCAGCTAGCTCCACTCCTCCTCGTTCATGCTTACAGCCATCAAAATGTATCTCTTGCAATAGATGTTGATTCGTCCCACGCTGCTGCTGCACTGGCTCCGTCCGTTCATTATTCCTGTGGATGTCACTGCTCCGCGACCGTCATTCAAGCTAGTTCGTCTGTCTCTAGACTTCCGCCTTGACTGCTACAATAGGTGCTTTGTACATGCACAGTTTTCTCTTCTCTTTTCTTCTCCACCAGGGATCTGCGTAATGGAACTAAAGCTTTTAAACTTGTTCCCTACCTACAGGGTACTGTTAAACATTGGTATTCCTAAATCGGGGACCGGAGTCTTGGCTTAGCTCTGCAGACATGCTAACAAGTTTAAGGCAAAGGTGGGCAGGAATGGTGCCCCTCACTGACTCCACAGTCCTGCCCTAAGATTTACTGCAAGCAAGAGTCTATGAGGACAACTACCTTATCCTGTTGCTATACTTATTTGTGGATAGTCACCTTCCTATCAGAAGGGATAAGATAACAACTGGAGGTTCACTTCAGCAATTGAAGGTTCGTGCGCTACATGATGAAGGAACCTTAACCCTGACAGTCCAGGATGTTTATACATTCCTGATATTTACCAAACACCTTATCACATTTTAGTATGATCCCTCCTGTAGTATCTTTTCTCCAACCGGCCTAGATGGAGACTGCTACCCTGCCATCCTGACTCTGCCTGTCTGACCAGCCTTCGTGGAGACAGGCTCAACTCCTTCACTTCTAATTACTTTAGGCGGACCTACATGGAGGTCCCGCCAGTTCAGCTAGCCTACATGGAGGCGTAGCTTGACTCACTCACTATACTCCTCCGCAGGCAGACCTACGTGGAGGCCTAGCTCACCTCACTCACTCACTATACTCGTCCTCAGGCGGACCTACATGGAGGTCCTGCCAGTCTGGTTAGCCTACGTGGAGGCCTAGCCCGATTCACTCACTTCAACTCCTCTCCAGGTAGACCTACGTCAAGGTCCTGCCAGTCAGGCAAGCCTACGTGGAGGCCTAGCTCGACACACTCACTTCTACTCCTCTCCTGGCAGGCCTACATGGAGGTCCTGCTGGTCTGGCCAGCCTATGTGGAGGCCTAGCCCAATTCACCCGCTTCTGCTATTTCTCAGGTAGACCTACACATGGGGGCCAAGCAAGCTATCTGATCACCTTACTCATTGTCCTCTGTACCTTCATAGGGTCCTTCTGGTGTGCTGCCTGGGGAACCTTGTATCGCCTATTAGTGCAACCTTCGAATCATGCACCCCTGCCGCCATGCCGGCATCCTGCTCATTAACATTATACACCTCCCTCGCTACACCTCGTGAGGGTTTCAGCTTCAACCTGACTGTATCAATGACCTCTTGGCATTCCGTTCAACTCATCCAGACATCCTGTATGGACCTCCAGTTCAGCCTAGCCTCCGTGGGGACCGAGGAAAGCTCACATTTCTTTCATACTGACTACAGCTACGAAGACCAGTGGGGGGGGTCCTGTCTTCCCAAACGGGCTCACAAGAAGGCAGTTCCTCCTCACTCATTAATGTGCATATTACAGGTGTACTCACTTCTTTTAGCTCATATGTACTAAGTCTCTTGAGGCAGAATCATGTGAGGGTTCCCCCTCCTTTACTCCGGAGCATATCATATAACGTGATGGTGAAACCACGTGGGAGTCTCACCATCCTGAATCCATCGTTCTTACAGGGCATTCTCCTGCTCAGTCATTTGTCCACTTTCCATAAGCGGACCCGCGCGGATCCCTTCTCCTTACACTAACCACCTGAGACCTACCTGATCACTCAATCACTCATCCTCTGCATACTCAGGTCCTACAGGAGGTCCATGCTCCTTCTTGCCTGTCCGGTCCTCCCCTATTCGTCATTTGTACTTGTAGTTCCAACTAAACATCAATGCTGCACATCACTGTAGAGTATTCCTCAATCTTTGGACATCTTAGGACCATCTCCTGTTTGATAACTACTCGATTGTACTTACTGTTTCACTGGATCTCCCTCACCAGGCAAGCTTTCCATTCACATAGATACCTACCTCATCATTGTTCTCTGCTTGCTCAATGCACTGTAATCCACTGTGGCCGACCCATATAAAGGTCTCACCTTCTCAAGTGGAACTTTGTAATGTCGGACCATGAGGGATACAGCATTCTCTCCTACTCCGCCTCACTAAAAGGGGCCTGGCTACCCACTCAGTGTAATTTATTGCATCTTCTAGAATTAACTTCCTCCTTTAGCGCACCAAGGATTACCATCGACCAGTTCTATGTTTTTGGCCCTCCAAGATAAGATTCAGCAAACAATCTCAAGTCAAGCTGCCTGACTAGGCACAGTTCCTCGCCTTCTATAACTATAGACATTACAGACTGGAATTCGCTAACCTCTTTAGCTATTGTCTCTCCATGGACTTTTCATTCTCTAGTACCTCGTTTCCACGCTTACTGCTTGCAGTCGAACTCAGGATATGCCTTGGTGACCTACACTGTGGATCTAGTTAAAACCAATTATCTTACTTGCTTAACTTAGGATTACTCTTCTTTTAGTATGCCCAGAGGGTGGGCAGGTCAGTAGCCATGGGTCCTTAGAAGTTTCCCTCTAAGACAGATTTTCTTCTCCTGCATGCTACTGGCTACACTCTCCGGGGTTCGAGGAGGTAATCACATTGTAATTACATTTCTTTTTGGGCCTTCAATCCTACACTTACCTAGCATTCTGCCAAAGGTGGGATACAGAGAAAGGCCAAAAGATCAAGTTCTAACGGCAACCATATATCATCTAGCTCAACCTTTTAAGCATCAATCCTATCTCATCCAGTTCCTGTGTACTACAAGCACAGACTTATGTACCAATGCAGCTCAATGTACCTAAGCACTAACCATATCTTACCCAGCTCTTACGCATCATAAGCACTAAGCTATGTACCACACATTGAAATGATATATGGCAAGGCATGCACCCCTCACCCATATTTGGAAAACAGAGACTGGAGAACTGAGGACCCAAAAGCAGCATCCTGACGACTGATTACATCAATGCTGTAATGGGAGATGAAGGTGTGTGCTTTTGCTCAGGTTTCAGCCTTGCATATCTCCATAGTGGGATTATCCCTGCAAGCGGCCACTGAGGCAGTGCTATCTCTGGCTGAATGAGCCCTAAGCCCCTTGGGTGACTCCCTACCAGTCAAACTATGGCAGAGATCAATGCAGGATGTTATCGACCTGGCAATTGCCCACTTTGCTGCCAGTCTGTCAGGTGCAGCTTCAGCATAAGTGAGAAACTGCTGGCAAGCCTCTCCCCATACTCACCTCATAGTAAGAGATTGCCCTCCACAGGTCCACCGTGTGAAGCCTGCGATTCGCATTAGTGGCTGGACTGGTGAAATACTCCAGAAGGCTAATAACCTGGTTAAGGCAAAACTCTGATACAACCTTCAGAAGGAACTTCAGGTTGGGGCAAGGACTGCCTTGTCCTTATGGAAGACCAAGTAGGAAGACTCCACCAAGAGCACCTGACGCTCACTAATTCTTCTGTCTGACATGATAGCCACTAGGAATGGGGCTTTCCTTGACAAGTATGACATCTCACACTTGTGCACAGGCTCAAATGGCTTGCCCATGAGCACTGCCAACACTAGTAGTAGGTGAAACCATGTCCCCTGACAATGGGTTTCAGTACCCAAAGCGCTGGGGTTGAGAGTAGACAGCTGTCTGTTTGTTGTATCACCAACCTTGTTTGAATCTGCAATAAAAGCACGGAAAAGAAATTGGTTGTTGGTACATCATTCTGCAGAGTGCAAATGCATTGGAGGATTGGAACTAGTAATAGGTCCTATGGAGGTGATGGTTCACACAACAGAGAAGACAGGTGATCCAGGCCTTTGAAAAAGCAAACAGTCTCTTATTCAGAATGGGGGTGGGGGGCACTGTAAAAATACCACTGTAGAGAGCTGCTTCATATATTCAGATTTTTTCTTTTATTGTGAATTCGGCACGTCTCAACGTTTCGCCTACGAAGCAGGCTTTTTCAAGAGATGCCTTTTACAATCTTTTCTATAAAAAACAAACTTTGAATGTTTGAATTCAAACTTGGTGTCTGGTGCAGCACAATCACAGGCTGGAAAACTGAGCCCGATGGGACAACTTATGTGAGAGAAATTTCTAAGAAAAGTAAATAAACAGCTGGAAATTATGTCAGCAATAATGTGAACACAACTGAAAATGATTATTTATTTGAACAGGATATAGAAATATTTAATGAATCCTTTTAGTTTTTATAGAAAAGATTGTAAAAGGCATCTCTTGAAAAAGCCTGCTTCGTAGGTAAAACGTTGAGACATGTGCCAAATTCAAAATAAAAGAAAAAATCTGAATATATGAAGCAACTGTCTACAGTGGTATTTTTACAGCGCCCCCACCCCCATTCTGAATAAGAGACTGTTTGCATTATTCTCACATCAGGAGAGGCAGCTTTAACCTTTCTCTCAATGAGGACAGTTCATTTCCTGTGGATCTTCTCCTTTATGTACAAAACTTTGAAAAAGCACCCAACCACCTTCTCCTGAGCCAATGTCAGCATACCATCCCATGGCCCAGTACGCAAACATGGCTGCCAGGTGCAACTTAAGGGTTGTCACTTGCAGTCCCAGCAGAGATGAATCAGTGGTAGTCAATGATGCTTGCCATTGGGCAGGTAAGGGAATCGAGTTCCTTGCCCTGGCACAAGATCGAGACCCTCTTCCACTTAAATGCACAACATTTACGAGTTGACTCCTTATGGGATGCCTTTACAAAATGGAGGATGTCTTCTGAAAGGCCTAAAGCCTGGAACTCTAGCTGGTCAGGAACCAGGCTGACAGGCACAGGGACTTAAGGTCCATGTGCAAGACCTTCCCTTGTTGTCTAGTCAGCAGGTTGGGTGGAGATGCAAATGCCATGCCAGCCTGTTTGCTGAGGGTGAGGAGACCCAAAGACCAGAACTGTCTGAGCCAGTCTGGTGCTATCAGGATCATCCACACTAGGGCTGGGTGGACAGACCCACAGAAAATCAGAAGCCCACCGGATCTAATGCGGCCCGATGGACCTGGATCAATAAGAGCCATATGCTTATAGGTACCGAGTCTGGGTCCGTCGGCTGCATCCCTTTTAAAAAGCATTTTTTTTTCAACTTTCGTGCAGCGCCTCTCTCTGCCTCCTCTAGTGGGAGCTTCTGAGCCTGTCTGTCCGGCAGTCACATGATCGCAACATAATCTTGTCATGTGGCAGAGGGGGGAAGGGGACAGCACAACACTGTGGGAGCCGCAGGAGTGAGCCGATATGGCTCATGAACTAGCATGCCAGCCCAGAAGGGACCACAGAAGGGTGGAGAACTCGATTGGCCATATCTAGCCAGACCGACAGGTAGGCAGCCTATAGGTGAATTGGAGACTACCTGTCAGTCCTGGCTATTGGTTGATGTGGTGGGTGGGAGGGGCTGTCAGTCTCCTTGGCTTGGCATCAGTTGGGAGAGGCACCACACAGCTGAAAAATATCAGCGAGAATAGATACTGTCCCAGTCTAGCGTGACTTTTCACATCTTGGTAGTTACATACAGTTATCTTTCATACTGAGTGCACTGTGCACTGCACTGTTCTTTTTTTTTATGTAACATTTTCTTGATCTAATTGACTCATTCTCGGCAAACAATAAGAAATAAGGAAGAAAAAAGTTAAAGGAGGGAATGAGGCATAACTGTGAAGGGAGTGGTGGAAGGGAGAGAAGATTGTGGTGGGTAGAGTGGGGGGATGTCTGCAAGGTTTCTGGTGGAGGGCCACAGTGTTTTATCACAAGGTGAAAAAAAAAAAACAGGTTACTCACCTGTAACAGTAGTTCTAGGTGTGGTATATGTTGTTCATCCACACTTATTGGCATGTCCCCTTTCCCTTTAAGGATCACTGGAAGCCTTCAAGCTGGCTCCTCCCACACACCCGGGTGGTATAACCCTCTGCTCCATCCCATGACGCCAGATTTTAGCCTGCTGGAAGCCAGGTGTTGTGCGTCCACAGCCGGGCAGGTCGGGTGGGTTTATGTGGATGAACAGCATATACCACTCCTAGAACTACTGTTACAGGTGAGTAACCTGTTTTTCTAGGATCATGGATATGTTGTTCATCCACACTCACTGGCATGCTCCTAGCAGTTCTCTGGGAAGAGGGAGGCAAGGCACACACACCCACAAAAAACTCACTTGGGAAATAGAGGTTGGAGAACTGAGGCCCCAAAAGCAGCATCACGGCGTGACTCAAGGTCGATGTGGTAATGGGTAATGAAGGTGTTTGCTGACTTCCAGGTAGGAGCCCGACAGATTTCCTGGATAGGGATGTCCCTGGAAGTAGCCACCAATGCAGCGATATGGCGGGTAGAATGAGCTCTTATCCCTCTGGGAGGCTCCATGCCTGCCAACTCATAGCACAGACTTATGCAAGATGTAATCCACCTTGCAATAGTCCATTTTGCTGCAGGTCTGCCAGAAGCAGGTTCAGCATAGGTGATAAACAGCTGGCGAACCTCTCCCCGAATTTCTACCATCCTCTCCTTATAATAGGAGAGAGCTCATCTCAGGTCCAAAGTATGGAGCCTGTACTCAGTCTCCGAGGTGTAATTAGGGTAGTATACTGGTAGAGTTAACACCTAGTTAAGGTGAAACTCTTGACACCACCTTCGGAAGGAATTTTGGGTGGGGCCGTAGGAGAACTATGTCACTGTGGAAGACCAGATAAGGGGAGTCCATCGAAAGGGCCTGGAGCGTCCCTGTCCTTCTGGCAGACATGGCAGCCACCAGGAAGGCGGTCTTCCATGACAAGTGTGACAAAGCACACTTGTGCATTGGTTCGAATGGCTTGCCCATGAGCTTTGCCAAAACCAGCAGTAGATCCTATGGAGGTGGAGGTTCATGCAGCGGAGGGGATATGTGATGCAGGCCTTTGAAAAAGCGCCTGACCACTGTTTCCTGTGCCATCAGCTGACCAGCCCACACTTCAGTAAGCAGAGATGGCTGCCAGGTGCACCCTAAGGGTCAATAACTGAAGACCCCCTTTGGACAAAGACCAAAAGTAGTGAAGAATGTTAGCCACCGGACAGGACAGAGGGTCCAGGCCCTTGCCCTGACACCAAATGGAAAATCTTTTCTATTTGAAAGCATAACATTTCCTGGTCGATTCCTTTCTGGATGCCTCCACTACAGTGAGGACATCCTCGGAAAGACCCAAAGCCTGGAACTCTAGCCATTCAGGTACCCGGCTGTGAGGTGCAGCGATTGAAGGTCCAGATGATATACCTTCCCCTGGCTGAGAGACAGAGATCAGGTCCAGGCATGCTAGAAGCCACTCCGGTGGCCTGCAGCTGAGGCTTAGGAAATCTGGATACCAGAACTGGCACAGCCAGTCTGGAGATACCAGAATCACCATCATCTTGTCCCTCCTCACCTTGAGGAGTACCTTGTGTATCAAAGGAAATGGAGGGAAGGCGTAGAAGAGGCCTGGGGTCCACAGCCTCGAGAAGACATCAGCCTGCAGTGAGCCCTGCTGAGGGGAGTGGGCATGAAACAGCCTCAGCTTGGTGTTGTCACTGGAGGCAAACAGATCCACCATCGGTTTTCCCCAGTGGGAGAACAGGCTGTAAGCTACCTCTGGATAGAGAGACCACTTGTGGGATGTCTCGCCTAAGCAGCTGAGAGCATCTGCCAGATGGTTTGAGGCTCTTGCCACATGAATGGCTAAGAGATCTGCCTCCAGATGGCTGATGAGGGTCCACATGTGGAGCACCTACCTGCAAAGCAGACATGAATGCATGCCACCCTGTTTGTTGAGGTAGTACATGGTCATGGTATTGTCCGTCTGGACTTGATCCACTTGACTCCAGAGCTGAGGAGCAAAAGCTGACAGTGCCAGTCTGACTGCTCTGAGCTCCAACAGGTTGATGTGGTATCAGGACTCCTTAGGGGTCCAGAACCCATGGGCCCTTTTGTCCCCATGTGGGCTCCCCAGCCCATGAGAGAGGCATTGGTCATGAGGACGGCCGTCGGCTGGGGGTGGACAAATGGGATCCCATCCTACAATTGGTCTGGGGCGGTCCACCATTGGAGAGCATCCCACATCTTCTGGGTTAAAGTGATCAGCAGGTTGAAATCACCATGGCACTGAGTCCATTGAGCAGCCAGCTCCCACTGACGGGTGCACATGTGTCACCAGGCCCAATGGACCATGGAGGTGCATGCCGCCATGTAACCCAGAAGGTGCAGAAAGTCCCGGGCAGGGCACAACTGCCCAACCAGAAATGACTGGGCAAAGGAGGCGAGAACCTCTGCCCTGTCCACTGGGAGCCAAGCTCTGACTTGATGAGGGTCTAGCTCTTCCCCGATGAAGCACATCACCTGGGAAGGCACGAGTCCAGACTTGGCCTCATTGATCAGGAGGCCAAGTTGGAAGCAGTCTGGAGGGCCAGGTCTCTGGGCCTCTCTACCTCCTGCAGGGTGGGACCTGCTAAGAGTCAATCATCAAGGTAGGGGTAAATTCTGACCCCCTGATGCCCGAGATGGGCTGCCACCAGTGCAACGCAATTGGTGAAGACTCATGGGTCGATGATAAGGCCGAACATCATGGCTCAGAACTCGTATATGGTCCCTTTGGCTCTGAAGCAGAGGAACTGCCAATGAGACAGACGGATTAGGATGTAAAATAATGCATCATGCAGATCCAGTGAACAGAGCCACATGTTTCACTCCAAGGATGGTATGATCTGGGACAGAGTGATCATCCGAAGGTGCATGACCTGAGATACTGATTCAGGTCATGCAGATCTAGAACAGTGCACCAGCCCCCTGTCCACTTGGACACCAGGAATTACCTGGAGACAAAACCTGGGTCTGCTGGAGAATTCACCACTGGAGCTACTGCCTCCTTGAGGAGGAGCTGGGCAATGTAGTCTCGGAGAGCCGACTGAGTATGGACGGATGCTTTTTCCTCCCAAGGGGTGCGGGCTTGGCCTGGAGGATACTGCTCGACTTTCAGAGGCAGTCCCTGACCGACCACTTCCAAAACCCACCTGTCTGTGGTGATAACGGACCACGCAGAAAGAAACTGGTGAAACTGTCCCCCCACAGGAGGACCAAAGAGCTGAAGTGATGGGAGAGGGGGTGGCAGCCCCCGCCCAGTCACTGAGCAGGCTTGGAGGAGAAGGATCCAGGACCTGAACCTCAGCCTCCTTTACAGGCCTGGAAGGGCCCGGGCTTGGGCTCAGGGCACCAAACTTGAGCCTACTGCTGCTGTTGCTGCTGCCCTCCTTGAAAGGAGGGTTGTGGGGCCGCAGGGGAAGAGTGACGAAAAGGCTTCTTCTTCTTCTGCCATTTCTTACTCAAAGAACCTTTAGCAGAAATAGCATCCAAGGTGACACTGGACTGCTCAATACGCTGAAGGTGACCAGCCACACCGGGGCTGAAAAGGTCGGTGCCCAGGAAAGCCACATCAGCTAGTTTGTGCTGACTATCTGCTGGGAAAGAGAAGAGTCTCAGCCAAGTCCTGCAGTGAGAGGCAACTGTGGCTGCCATCCAGCGGGCACAAGAATCCCCAATGTCAGGGGCTCCCTGAGCTGGTGGCCTTGATGGAAGAGGGATGCCGGGATATCGTAGCAGTCACAGAAACATGGTACACAGAGAACCATGACTGGGATGTTAACATACCAGGTTAGACAACCTACAGGCGAGACAGGCAGGGGAGAAGAGGGGGAGGAGTAGCTCTCTATGTAAAGGAAGGGATAAAAGCAATTGAACAAAAGAGTAAACAGGGAGGAGAGGAGGCACTGTGGGTCACCTTGGAGACTGGAAAGGGCACCACAATCTGCACAGGGGTTGTGTACAGACCCCCATGTCAGGGGGAGGGAATGGACAAGGATATGATAGAAGGCATTCTTAGAATGGCAGAGAAAGAGGAGATACTGTTGATGGGAGACCTGAATATGCCAGATGTTAACTGGGCACATTTGCCTGCAGCCATACCAAAGAGGGCCATTCTTGATGCCCTACAGGTGGCAGGCATTAGACAGCTAGTTTGAACCCACTCGTGAGGGAGCAATCTTAGACCTCGTATACTCAAGCGGGGCAGTGAGAGGATCTCTGATCTAGAAGTGGATTGCCATCTAGGGACAAGTGACCATCAAATAGTGTGGTTCACATTAAGCTCAGCTACAGAGGTCAAGCCAGCACAAAGTGAGGGTACTGGACTTTGGGAGGGTGACTTTGCAAGATGGGAGAGTGCCTCAGAAAAGCACTAGCAAACAGGCTAGAAGGAGGTGTGAGCAACAATGGGGAATCATCAAAACTGCCATCACAGAGGCAACAAGCCTTGTAGAAGCAAATAAACAAATCAAATGAAAGAAAAAGCCACTATGGTTCTCAAAAGAGGTGGCTGTGAAAGTCAGGAAGAAAAAGATAGCATTCGGAAGTATAAGGAAACACAGAAGGAGCAGGACAGAGAGCTGTACCAGTTAAGGTAGAAGGAAGCAGGAGGGAAGTCAGAATAGCAAAGGCCCAAACTGAGGAAAAAGAGTCACCAACTCAGTTAAGAAGGGGATAAAACCTTTTATAGGTACATCAGCGAGCGTAGAAAGACAAAGGGAGGGATAGTGAGGCTGAATAGAATGAACGGTGGGTGGGCAGAGGGGGACAGTGAAAAAGCAGGGATACTGAACGAATATTTATGCTCAGTATTCACAAAAGAGGAGGGGGAAGTGCCTAATCCAATTAACAGAAGCACTCTTGATGGAGTCGATCCTAGTCCTTTCACAGAAGAAAGGGTTCTGCAAGAACTCCTAAAACTGAAGGTGGACAAAGCAATGGGTCCTGATGGAATTCACCCAAAATTCTAAAAGAATTAAGGAGGAACTAGTGAAACCACTGGCTACTCTTTTAATAAATCATGGGAGGATGGTGTGGTACCGAGGACTGGAGAAAGGCAGATGTGATTCCCTCACAAAAGTGGGACCAAGACAGAGGTAGGAAACTACAGACCAGTCAGTCTGACCTCTGTGGTAGGGAAAGGATGCAGTCACTCTGAAGGAAAGAATAGTTGAGTATCTAGAGGCCAGTGGAGCACAGGACCCAAGGCAGCATGGGTTCACAGTGGAAGGTCATGTCAGACGAATCTAATAGATTTCTGACTGGGTGACCAAAATAGTAGACCAGGGAGGGCTGTGGACATGGCTCACCTAGACTTTAGCAAGGCATCTGACACAGTCCCACACAAAAGATTAATAGTCAAATTAACCAGCCTGGGAGTGGGTTCCAGGGTAGCCTGCAAACATTGGCTGCACAACAGGACACAGAAGGTAATTGTAAATGGAGTCCACTCTGAAGAAAGAGGGTTATAGTGGGTACCACAGGTTCAGATTGGTCCAGTCCTTTTTTAATGTCTTCATCAGTGACATTGCAGAGGGACTGAAGGAAAAGTATGCCTTTTGCAGATGACACAAAGATCTGCAAAGGGTTGTTGATACACAAGGAGGGTGGAAAAGATGAAAAGGACTTGGCAAGGTTGGAGGAAATGGCTGAAGTATGGCAGCTAGATTCAATGCAAAGAAGTGTAAAATAATGCACCTGGGGAAACAAGAACCCAGGGAAGAATACACAATGGGTGGGGAGGTAGTAACAACAACAAAAAGGAATGACCTGGGGGTAATCATATCAGATGACCTTAAGGTAAGCAATCAAGCAATGTGGAAGGAGGGCTGGGGGGGTATACTGGGATGTATAGGAGAGGCATCGCAGCAGAAAACAGGAAGTTGTTATCCTCTGTACAGACAGTTGGTGAGACCCCATCTGGAGTATTGTGTCCAGTTCTGGAGACCTCATCTCTGCAAGGACATAGACAGGATAGAGGTAGTCCAGAGGAGGGCAACTAAAATGGTGCAGGGTCTGCAAGAGAAGTCAGTATGAGGAGAGACTAAAGGAGCTTAATATGTATACCCTGAGGAAAGAAGGAGAGGGGGACATGATAGAAACTTTAAGTACCTCAGTGGAATCAACAAAGTCCAAGAGGGTAGCATCTTTCAGAAAAGAGACTTACAAGAACAAGGGGAACAATTTAAAGATAGGAGGGCGATTCAGGGGCAATGTGAGGAACTATTATTTCACAGAGAGGGTAGTAGATGCATGAAACAGCCTTCCTGAGGAGGTTGTGGGGTCTAAATCTGTGGGAGATTTCAAGAATGCATGGGACAGACATAAGGCAATTCTTGTGGGGGGTAGGAAGAAATAGGCTGTTGGTTAACTAGGATCTGCGGCCTATCCTGTAGGTAGGGAAATGGGCAGACTAGATGTGCCAAGCAGTCCTTATCTGCCGACAAAGTCTATGTTTCTATGTCTGAAGCTGCTGTTTGGCAACAGCGCAGCCCTGATCCCAGACCTGCTTGACTGTGGTCTGCATGTCTGCAGGGAGGTGTGAGAGGACTTCATCCAAAGACCCCAAAAGGGCATGGGAGAAGTGTGCCAAGATGATGGCTGAACTTGCCTGATGAAGGCCTAAAGATGAGGCCACACAGACCTTTCGAGCCGAATGATCCAAATTTTTGGATTCTTTTTCCGCAGGTCGGTCAGTGTCGGCCGAACTGCCAGTGTGCCTGAACACAGGCGGTCATCAGGCTCGGCTGAAGGGTGCTCTATGAACCCCACCAGGGACCCCATGGGCACCGCATACTTGCGGGCCATGCGGGCAGACAGAGCTGGACAGAAGGCAGGGTGCTGCCAAAATTCTAGAGCCGGGCCAACTCTGGCCTCGGCCGCAGGAAAGACCTCCGTTGGAGTATCCCCTCTCTGGAGAATGTCCATGAGAGGGTACTCCACCTTTTTCTGGATAGGTTCCCTGTAAACTCAGAGATGAGGTAAAGAATGCCCTTAAAAGACGAAGGACTACCCTCCATCTCTAGCCCACCAGCCCATTCGTCATCCCTAGCATGAGAATGTAGACCAGTCTCATCAAAATCCAAGGAATCAGGATACAAAAGTCGACTGCCGAGGTCACCTTTGACCCGCTGAGAGTGGTCTGGGATGACAGTAACCGAAAGATGCCGGGGAAGCCCGGTGTCTGGTCTGTCTCCCTTGGGGAGCCCCTTCCACAGGCTGCTTGAGCCACGGTTCCACCAAGATCGGTGAAGAGACCGGTATAGGCCGAACCAGAGGTTTTGCCGGCTCTGCGGGAAGGGGAACCAACTTAATCGGCTCCAAAGGAGTCGGCTTTGGCCTGGGAGGCGAAAGCCAGGCAATGGCCAGGGTTGAAGCTGGGGTCTACTTGTGCCCAGACAAAATTAGCTGTTGCCACATGAGGTCCTCGTAGCGCCGAGATGGAGTTTTCACCGGAGCCTCTCCTCATCCGAGGAGGATGAGGACGACTGATCACGTCGTCTCTTCTTAGAGCGCTTGAGGCTCTTCCTTGGCCTGTCGGTTGAGAGGGGTCCTGGACTTCGATCAAAATCAGGCAGGCCGACTCGGTCAATCGGGAGACACCAGCGGGACCACTGTCCTCCCGGGGTCAGGAACCACTTCCTCGATGGGATTCCCAGCAGGCTGCGACTCCTCATTGAGGAAAGAAAGAAAGGACCAGAGTCCGATCAAGAGAGTCATCGACCAGTGTTGGTGACAATGAGTCGATGACAATTTCAACCTCGTTGATCGACACTTTGGTTGACTGGCCAGATGCCAAGGCTGAGAAGCCAGCGGCTGAAGAGGCAATTTCGACCGAAGTCGAGACTGCCGGTTCCATGGACAAGGATCTCTTCTGATTGCAAGAATGTCTTCGGCAAGTCGAAGACGATCTCGGGTCCTTTTCCCGCTTACAGGACAGAGAGGAATGCGTCCCCACAGAACCCTCCCCCTTAGTATGGAGAGACTGGAACAACTCTCAGAATGAACTCGAGAAGGTGGAGCTCAGGTTGAGCGGAACGAAAAAGCTCTGAGAGGAAGATTCTGCGGCCCGAGACGCTCCCTTCTCGAAGGTTTGTCTACATTCCAATTGCTCGGCAGATCCCACAGCCACAGAAACTGCCCACCAAGCCTCCTTTGATTTCACCAGAGGGTTCTGTTTTTCCAGCCTCCCCAACTTCAAGCATGTGAGACGTTCGTCGAGGACGTTAGGGTGAAATGCAAGGCAGAAGTCACACTTAGAGGTGTCATGGCCGACACCCAAGCAGTATACGCACACGACGTGTGAATCAGGGCATGACATTTTCTGGCTGCACGAACACCGGCTAAATCCAGAGGAAGACTTGTCTTCCATGTTCAGAGCAGAAGAGCCACGGTTGCTAATGAGAACCAGACGAAGTTTCGGAAGAACTGAAGGTTTAGAAGTCAGGGCCTACAAAATGCAGGAGCACGAAGAAGGCAACCTGAATCTTCCAACGGAAAGGAAGATCTGGCATCATGGGGTGAAGCCGAGGGTTATACCACCCGGGTGAGTAGGAGGAGCCAGCTTGAAGACATCTGGCGATCCTTAAAGGGAAAGGGGACATGTGTGGATGAACAACATATCCACGATCCTAGAAAAAATATATTCGGTAGTCCCCTGGCCCCTGAGAGAGCAGAGGTACTTGGGAGCAACTGAGGTCTACATAAAAACCAAAACTACATTTAGGCAAAAACATTTTTGTGTGTAATAAAAAAAAAATTAAAACCTATCTACTGTGGTGAAACGGGGTGTGTGACCGTGAGGGCAAACGTGTACTGAGTGGGCAGAGGAAAGTGGGAACAACTGAAAGGAGTACACACATCGGTGGCAATGCACCAGTCGAGAAATATTTCCTTGTGTGTAATAAAAAAAAAATAGGTACTGTCATGGAAGGGGGAGTGTGGCTGTGAGGGAAGACCTGTACTGAGTAGGCAAAGGAAAGTGGGAACCAATGAGAGGACTAGACATCTGTGGTACTGCAACAGTTGAGAAATGTTTCCTTGTGTGTAATAAAAAAAAAATAGGTACTGTCGTGGAAGGGGCTGTGTGGCTGTGAGGGCGGACCTGTACTGCATGGGTAGAGGAAAGTGGGAACAAATGAGAGGACTATACATCTGTGGTACTGCAACAGTCGAGAAATATTTCCTTGTGTGTAATAAAAAACAAAATAAATGCAAGGCTATGCCTGGAGTTCAGTGGCCAAGCAGCCACTCTCACTTCCTGAGCTATATAAGCAGTTCCTCTAAGCCTCACTGCAAAGCATTTTTTCTTTACAGCCGAAGGCTCTGCTGGTTTGTTCCCTGAGCTGGTCAGGCCTTCCTGGCTGAGACTCCCCCCACCCGCTTGTCTCTGCAGGGCTTCTGTGTTTGTTTTCCTGCCTTGGTTTGTATTTTGCCTTCGGTTGTGTATGCTTCCTTCCTTTTTTGGGGGGCTTTTCTAGGCTCCTAGCATACTGCTATTCAGAGCTCATACTGCTAGCTTTCAGTTACTCATAACTCTCAAATTACTTGCATTGCAACTAAAAACCTGACCTGTGTGTTTCAGCACAACTATAGCGGGTCCATGTGGCATAATTATTACTTTCACCTGACTCAGATTTACTTGAACCTAGCTATACAGCTTATTCATGCTTGTTCTACTTACCTCATTGCTGCAATCTCATTGCACTGCCTGTTTGACAATGCTTAAGAGCATTACGCCTCCTTTATTTGCACTTACAACTCGGTGTACTCATTTGTTTACTACTGCTGTACAGGCCTACTTGCTTCCTGCCGCTGCATTGTTTACACCCATTCCTACTGAACCTTGTTTACTCTGAGGTTAGCTGAAGCTCCTGCTGAGGCTATTAAATTAGCTTTTATAATCTGCATGTGGTTCTTGGCCTTTCATCGCTTCCTTGTTTGTCCTATGGCGGGGACTGGGAAGTGTTTGGGGGGTCGTGTCCTATGTGGTTAATTAATTCTGTTCTAAATACTGTCTTCACCACCGAAAATCCTCAGAGTTTGTCACCTTGATTTGGCTATTCATGTCTGGCTGGCTTGTCCCTAATTCAGTGCTGCTTACTTGTTAAACAGTTGTTATGCAGGTCCAACCATTACTACTGCTGCTTACTGACCTATCAGGTCCACACTTGTTTACGCAACCGTTGCTCCTTGCTTACGCAAAACATTGCTTCATGCCTACAGCTATCACCTCGGCTTCGGCCTGGGAATCTACTGCACTCAATATGCATTCGACCTTGCAAGGTCTCAGTAGTCAATGTTTATTACGATCTCAGCACACTGTGCTCATTCAGCTCACCTGCTTTCAGCACTCAATCAATTCTGGGGCATGCCAGCCATTCTATTCTGGTGCAGGGTTCCTGCAGCCGACGTCTCGCTCTGCATTTAGTCCACATCACTGAGCGTGTCCAACTTGGGGTGGGATACTTCTCACCTGGCCCATAGCTGGGAATGTCATTGCCCCAGGCTTGGCTTTAGCTGCCTGGTATGTGACAGCAGCTCCTGGTGTAGAATTTAAGACTAGCGGTGAAGGGTGGTTATGACGATCTCCTTTGGCTCTAGTGTTCCACTCTAATGGTTGACCATTGACTTTAGTGGTTTTCCTAGCAAGACACCTTCACCGCATTCTCCCCACGACTGCCTCTGGTTCACCTAGTTTGATTTAGGAAGGGTAGGCCAGGTGAGTGCCTCAGCAGTTGTTGCTCTCCTCCTGCGCCTTGGGTGCACGTATTGTTGCAGAGTTTTCTCGCAACCTTCCACGGTGTTCCTGCTAGAGGGTTTGAGTGACAGCCTTCCTCCAAATTGGAATATTTTCCCCCTCCCTTTTATTGGGTTTTCCAAATTGCAGCTGCAGAGCCGTCACTAAATACGTTCTCCCAAGCCTAGAGGAAAGGTGACCTAGGCCTTGGATCCCAGAGATTTCCTCCTCATAGGGTTTTTTTCCCTCTCCTCCATTGCCACAGGTCATAACTCTTAGTTAACGTAGTTGTTTTCCCTACTTTTTTAGGTAGGTTCCATTGTTGGATGGAGGTGGAGGATGTCCTGCTGTTCCCTCTCTCCTTTAGGGGATCCCTACTCTCAAAGCAAGCCATCAGAATTGTGCTACACAAACTTGGGCAGTTATTATGACAACTAAGCATATCACTGCATTATCAAACTGCCTATGCTTCTCTGCTACTACGGTACAGTTACTGCTTCTACGCCACTGTTACTGCTTGCATAGTGCTTCGTGTTGCCTCCTTTTTGGGGATGATACTACATTTTGGGGGGGTCCTAAGGTACCTTTAGCCATGGGAACCATCCCTTGGCACTTCTAGGGGTGGACCCCCTCCGAGAGTTCCTTGCCATCGTACCCCTACAGGGTGGTAATTCCTCTGAAATAGAGAGTGCGAACAGCCAGAACAAAACTAACACAGTTGCACAAGCATAACACTATACTGGCTGCATAGGTCAGTGAAATGTAAGGCTATGCCTGGAGTTCAGTGGCCAAGCAGACAACTACTCCCACTTCCTGAGCTATATAAGCAATTCCTCTAAGCCTCACTGGGAAGCATTTTTTCTTTGCCCCAGCATCCTCCCCTCCTCCTCCAGTGGCAGCACTCTCTCCTTAGGGGGATTCCTAAGGTTCCTTTAGCCATGGGAACTGTCCCATGGCACCTCTAGGGGTGGAACCCTCTCCAAGAGTTCCTTGCCATTGTACCCCTACAGGGTGGTAATTCCACTGGAACAGAGAGTACGAACAGCCAAAGCCAAACTAACACAGTTGCACAAGCATAACACTATAGTGGCTGCGTAGGTCAGTGAAGTACTGTCATGGATGGGGCAGTGTGGCTGTGAGGGAGGACCTGTACTGAGGGGAGAGAGGAAAGTGGGAACAACTGAGAGGACTATATAGCTGCAGTACTGCAACAGTCGAGAAATATTTCCTTGGGTGTAATAAAAAACAATAGGTACTGTCATGGAAGGGGGAGTGTGGATGTGAGGGTGGACCTGTACTGAGTGGGCAGAGGAAAGTGGGAACAAATGAGAGGACTATACATCTGCGGTACTGCAACAGTCGAGAAATATTTCTTTGTGTGTAATGAGAAACAAAATAGGTACTGTTGAGAAGGGGCAGTGTGGCTGTGACAGCGGAACTGTACTGAGAGGGCAGAGGAAAGTGGGAAGAACTGAGAGGACAACATACATCTGCAATACTGCAACAGTTGAGAAATATTTTCCTGTGTGTAATAAAACAAAAATTAGGTACTGTCGTAGGAGGAAGAGTGTGGCTGTGAGGGCGAACCTGTGCTGTGTGGGCAGAGGAAAGTAGGAACAACCGAGAGGACTATACATCTGGGGTACTGCAACAGTCGAGAAATATTTCCTTGTGTGTAATAAAAAAAAATAGGTACTGTCATGGAAGGGTGAGTATGGCTGTGTGGGCGGACCTGTACTGAGTGCGCACAGGAAAGAGGGAACAACTGAGAGGACCATACGTCTGCAGTACTGCAACAGTCGAGAAACATTTCATTGTGTGTAATAAAAAAAATAGGTACTGTCATGAAAGGGATCATGTGGCTATGAGGGTGGACCTGTACTGAGGGGGGAGAGGGAAGTAGGAACAACAGAGAGGACTATACATCTGTGGTACTGCAACAGTTGAGAAATATTTCCATGTGCGTAATAAAAAAAAAATAGGTACTGTCATGGAAGGGGTAGTGTGGCAGTGTGGGTGGACCGGTACTGAGTGCACAGAGGAAAGTGGGAACAACTGAGAGGACTATACATCTACGAATTGTAACAGGCGAGAGATATTTCCTTGTGTGTAATAAAAAAAAAAATAGGTACTGTCATGGAAAGGGGAGTGTAGCTGTGAGGGCGAACCTGTACTGAGAGGGCAGAAGAACATGGGAACAACTGAGAGGACTATATACATCTGCAGTACAGCAACAGGCGAGAAATATTACCCCTTTATGTAATAAAAAAAAAAAAGTACTGTCATGAAAGTGGTAGTGTGGCTGTAAGGGCCAACCTATACTGAAGGGGGAGAGGAAAGTGGGAACAACTGAGAGGGCTATCTATCTGCGGTACTGCAACAGTTGAGAAATATTTCCTTGTGTGTAATAAAAAAAAAATTAGGTACTGTCATGGGAGGGGGAGTGTGGCTGTGAGGGCGGACCTTTACTGAGTGAGCAGCGGAAAGTAGGAACAACCGAGAGGACTATACATCTGTGGTACTGTAACAGTCGAGAAATATTTCCTTGTGTGTAATAAAAAAAAAATAGGTACTGTCGTGGATGAGGGAGTGTGGCTGTGAGGGAGGACCTGTACTGAGTGGACAGAGGAAAGTGGGAACAACTGAGAGTGTGATGCTTGGCCAGCTAGTTATGATTGTTCTTCAATATTTGTAAAATAAAAATGTAGTGTGTGATTTGTCTCCGTAAGGCAGCTGTGCCATGGGTCAGGTTTTAGTTAGAATACAGGATATATTAACCTGAAACCAGGAGGTATTTAAAAAGACTAGATAGCCTTAACTAAGGATCTCCTGTTCATCTGATTTAATTTGAGCTGACCAGCTGCCAGGATATAGGGATCGTAAAGTTTTATTTATATATTTATTTAGTTGTTGTTGACCAGGTAAGTACACTAGACAAATCCTGCCTATTTTCAGGCACAGCCTGGGGGAGGCGAATACAGATGAATGGCAACTGACCTTGAACCAGATTAAGCTGTTGATGGTATTTTTAGTGAATGAGGGAAATTTGGCCAGGACACCGGGTAATTTCCCCTACTCTTTTCGATACGTGCCATGGGATTTTTAACATCCACCTGAACTACCACCAATCCAGGCAGATGGGACCTCGGTTTAACGTCTCATCCGAAAGACAACTATGACGTCTTAGATGAAGAAAACGTGTTATATCACTAAGGTGCTAAAAAGTTACATAAAATCCTTTGATCCTTGGGAAAAGAGGATCTGCTCGAGATCAAAGAGGGGGACGTTAATTAAGGAGTCATATTGGGAGATGAGTTTTTGCTGATGTCACCTTATTTAATACAGTTCCGGATAGGACATCCTGTTTTGTATATTTTTTATATTCTAAAAGGTGGAGCTCGATTACATAATTGAAGGAGTGGTAACACAGTGTTTTAAACTATATTCTGTGTTTCTTCTTAGACACATTTTCTTTTTTGGCTCTTTGAAACAAGAATTAACTATAAGTATTGTAAGAAGGTAATACATTAGATAGAAAAGTCTAATTGTATTGTGGTAGGAGTTTATGTTTGTACTTTTCCTTGTTTTCTTTTAAGTGATTGTATGCTTTGTGATATAGTGTTCTGTGTTTACATTTTAAATATTTTTATCCATTTTTTTAAGTAAATCTATATTGAAAAAGACTGCCTGAGTGTGTGTTTGAAGTTCTTTCTTTTGCATGTGAAGTATGGAGGGTTAAGATTGACAAAACTGTTCATAAGCTTAATGGTGTTACCAAACTGGGATAAGGTAAAAATATGCCTAAGGTCTTTTATAGAGTTTTAAGGGTTCATTTTGGATACCTGGTTAGTTGCCCTTAGGCGAAAGATATCTGGCATCCCCCAAAAAGCAGATTATCTGAGCCTGTACATTTGGGTACACTAGCATAAGGTTCACAGTTTGAATCCCACCAGAACTTGAGACTAAAGGTGATTCAGACCCACAAGCAAACAGCAGGGCTACCCTGTTCTGTTACCTGTTTGCAATACTGTGCTCGGAGGTTGGCACTGTGGGAGCAGAGGGCCTGACCTGTTCAGTGGGTTTGTAACAGACTGGTTGGCAGCGGTGTGCATAAATTTAGTAACACAAGCTTTAACTGTTGAGTGTGTCAGCTTAATACTGTACAGCTCACTTGCAAAATAAGGCAGTGATTTATTTTTTAAAAAGGAAACAGAACTATATAATTTTGCTTACAGCTAAGTTCCTACCTGTTTTATTTATTTATTTTTTTTAAGTGCAAGTTAGAGTAGCCATAGTTAGGGAAGAAGATGGCTTCCAACTACAGCAGGCACACTGTAGACTACTTGAGGCAGTTGTGCCAGGACAAAGGAGTCCTGTATGAGGGGAGAGCCACCAAGCAGAACCTCATGGATGCCCTGATGGCAGCAGATTCCCAGAGCATCAAGTCACTGACTGTGACTGTAAGGGACCAAACCTTGAGCATGGAAGGGCTAGCGGCCACTGTGGTGTCCAGATCTGATTAGGATGACAGCAGGGCCAGTGCCAGCGAAAGGCCACATCAGCAGGGGAAGGTCACCAGCATTCTGGAGCCAGAACCAATCAGGCTGCAGATTGAGTTGCGCAGAATGGAGCTGGAGTTCCAGGAGAAGAGGGAGCGAGAACAGTGAGAGGCTGAACGAGAAAGGTGAGAGGCAGAGCGGGAACATCGGGAGGCTAACCCTGAAGAGCGTGAGTGCCAGTGAGCAGCAGAGGAGAAGAGGAAACAAGAACAATAAGCTGCAGAGAAGAAGAGGGAGCAAGAACAGCGAGCTGCAGAGGAGAAGAAGGAGTATGAACAGTGAGAGACAGAATGTGAGGAGCGTGAGCTCCAGAGGCAACATGAGCTGGAGAAGTTACGACTCCAACCACCAGTACCAGAGCAGGTAAGTGGCTTGGGTTTAACTGGAACTACAGGACTGGGTTACAAACTGAATTCCAAATTGAAAGCTGAATTTAAAGAGGGGGACAATATGGATGCCTTTTTAAATTCCTTTGAAAAAGTTTGTATTCAGGCTAAAATTCCTAGAGTGTCCTGGAGCTTCCAGCTAACCCCACTACTTACCGGGAAAGCTCAGGATGTATTGGGTCAAATGGACAATGAGGACAGTAATGATTACAGCAGACTTAAAGCTGCACTTTTAAAAAAGTTTGATTTAACTGCTGAAACATACAGAGCTTAATTCCGTAAGCTCAGGAGAAGCCCCGATATGAGCTACGAGGAGCTAGCCATGAAACAATGTCAGTTTTTAAAACATTGGTGGAAAGGAATTGAAGCAAATTCTGAGGATAAAACTGAAAACACTATTTTGCTCGAACAGTTTTTTGGGGCATGCCCAGCAGAGCTGAAAACCTGGGTAGAGGACCGAGATCCCAAAACAGTGCAAGAGGCTGCTTAACTCTTGGACCGCTATGCCAAGAGAAGACCTGGTCTGAGAGTGAATGGGGCAGGCATGGCAGCTCAGAAGGGGGAAAGCACGCTTTCAGGGCAGCTAAAACCCTCACTGCCTCCAAAACCAGTTAGCCCCAGGTTTCAGAGAAAAGATTTCTCTGAGAAAAGAAACAAATGTTGGGTCTGTAAAGAAACTGGGCATACTGCCAGACAGTGTCTCAAAAGGATGAGCAATACACAACAGGGGGCTAGGAAAGAAGTGGGTTGTTTGTGTGTCCCTGGAAGCATGCCTGTGAACATCAGGGAACACATGCACCTAGTCATGGTGAATGGTGTACAGACACAAGGGTTAAGGGACACAGGGGCATCCCTGACATTGGTGAAAGGGGATCTTGTAGAGCCTGGTCAGCTTTTAACCAATAAATATGTCACTGTGCAAGACTTGACTGGTGAGGAGAAAACATTGCCCCTCGCTAGTGTTCTCCTAGACTGGGGTGAAACAGGGGGAACTGCGCAACAGTCGGCTGTAGCCAAAACGTTAGCAGTTGACATTATCCATGGCAAAATCTGCAACAGGGGATGGTGTGTGCAGGTAAACATAGCCAAGTGGGAAGGGGAAATTGTAATTCCCTGGATCCCACAGAAGTCAGTGTGGAAATCACTGAGAGGCTGGTTCCTCAGCCTGTGTCTCCTGATATGGGGACTAATGAAAAAGGGGTAGAAATTTCCCCAGTAGCAGTTAACTACATAGCTATGGAGGGTTACTCTGAAGAGGGAGGGGGTGACCCATTGTCAGAGGGTTAGGGATGATAGTGATCCTGAGTGCCCTGACATTAGTGCTAGGGACCCTAGTTTAGAGACTGAAGGGGACCTGTCTCATGCCTTGGGAATGTGTAAGGAGTTTGCAGCTGCTCATAAAAGTGACCCTGGTCTACAGAAGCTGAGGGCTTGGGCAGACTATGATGGTGTACAGGGAGGTGACGGTAAACATAAGGTTTATTGGGAAAATGGACTGATGTATACTCAGGCTGTGCAGACAGAGGGAGGGGTCATAGGTAGGCAGCTTGTCGCTCCCCAGGGGTATCGTGAGCAGTTGCTCAAGATTGCACATGATATTCCCTTGTCTGGTCATCTGAGAATCGCGTGTACTATGCAGTGGTTGGCCCAGAATTTCTATTGGTCCAACTTCACCCAGCAGGTGAAAGAGTATTGCAATTCTTGTCACCAGTGCAAAGAAACAGGGAAGGCAGGTAAGAAAACCCAAGCCGCCCTAATTCCATTGCCCATAGTGGAGGAGCCATTCCAGAGGGTGGGAATGGATATTGTGGGGCCTTTAAATACCCCAGCTGCTCTGGGAAGAGGTTCATCCTGACTGTGGTGGATTATGAGACCCGGTACCCAGAGGCAGTCATCCTATCCTCACTGGGGACAAAGTGGCAGATGCCTTACTTGGAATTTTCTCCTGTGTTGGGTTTTCGGAGGAGGTTATCACCGATCGAGGGTGTTCCTTTATGTCGGACCTGATGAAATGTTAGTGGGAGAAGTGTGGGGTGGTGCAGAGATGCACAACACCATATCACCCACAAGCCAATGGGCTTGTGGAAAGATTTAATGGTACCCTTAAGTCAATGCTCCGAGCATTTCCTGAACAGCATGGGAGGGACTGGAAGAAATACCTTCCCCACCTGTTGTTCGCATACAGGAAGGTGCCCCAAGAGTCAACAGGATTTTCCCCCTTTGGACTGTTATATGGATGCCATGTACGTGGGCCCCTAGACTTGATCAGGGAGGACTGGGAAGGCAAGCATGCCACCCAGGGAACTCCCATAGTGGATTATGTACTTAGGTTTAGGGAAAGGCTGAAGGAGCGAATGGGGACAGCCCAGAGCAACCTGCAGCTGCCCAACAGAAAACAAAAAGTGGGGTATGACCGCAGAGCCAGAGCTTGCTCGTACACGGTGGGCCAGGAAGTCATGGTCCTTATTCCGGTCTGGAAAGACAATCTGAAGGCTGAGTGGGCAGGACCGTACAAAGTAGTTAGGAAGGTAAATGACGTGAACTATGTCACAGAGTTACCTGACAGAAGACAGACAGAAAGAATGTACCATGTCAACATGATGAAGCCATATGCTAATAAGGCTGACATGGTGTTTGCAGTGTATAGTCCTGGGGAGGGGACGGACGAATGAGACCCCCTTCTGGACTTGCTGGAAGAAAGCAAGCAGGAGTCCTCTGTGGAGGCAGATAAATTGTCTCCCCAGCTGGCCCCAGACCAGATCCAGGAAGTAAGAGAGATTTTAGTAGATTTTGCTCCCTGTTTAGCCCCAAGCCTAGACTAACCCCCTTAGCAACGCATGATGTGGAGACAGGGACACAGTCGCCCATACGGAGGATAGCATATCGGGTGTCAGAGGCTGTCCAAAAGGACATTAGGAGGGAAGTGGAGGAGATGCTGGATTTAAGGGTAATCCGGAGATCCCACAGCCTCTGAGTCTCACCCGTAGTCCTTGTGCCCAAGCCAGATGGTTCTATTAGTTTCTGTGTGGACTGTTGTGGACTGAATGCAGTCACGAAGTCAGACACCAACCCGATGCCCTAGATGGACGAGGTCCTGGACAAGTTGGGAGGGACAACCTACCTTACGACTGCTGACCTGACAAAGGGGCATTTGCAGGTCAAGTTAACGGACAGAGCTAGGGAAAGGTTGACCTTCATCACTCTGATAGGCTTACTTGAATTTAAAGTAATGCCTTTCGGAATGCAGAACGCTTCGGCCACTTTCCAAAGGTTGGTGAACCAGGTGTCAAATGGTGCTGAGGAGTACACCGTGGTGTACCTGGATGACACTGCCATCTTTAGTGCCAGCTGGGAGGAACACCTGCCCCACCTTAGGGAAGTGCTGGGCAGGATACAGGGGGCAGGGCTCACTGTCAAAGCTGAGAAGTGCCAGGTGGCCATGGCTGAAGTGGCATACCTTGGGCAAGTTGTAGGCCAGGGACATTTCCATCCTAACCAAGTAAAAATAGAGGTGATCAAGTCATGGCCCAGACTAGAAATGCAGAAGCAGATCAGGAGTTTTCTTGGGACAGCAGGGTACTATAGGAAATTTGTACCCAATTAAAGTGCCCTGGCTGCTCCCCTATCTGACCTTGTAAAGAACAGGATGCCTAAGAAAATTACCTGGGAACCAGTATGTGAAAAAACCTTTACTAGCCTGAAGGAGGCAATGTCCAGTGCTCCTGTATTGAAAGTCCTGACTATAGCAGACCCTTTACAGTTCAGACGGATGCCTTAGATGTGGGTATTGGGGCAGTACTGAGTCAGACATCCAACCAAGGGAAAGATCACCCGGTAGTGTACCTGAGTAAAAAGTTACTTCCCAGGGAGCAGGCATACTCTACAGTGGAAAAAGAGTGTCTTGTCATAGTGTGGGCCCTAAAGAAGTTAGAGCCATACTTATATGGGCAGTATTTTGTGGTACAAACAGACCACAACTTCGTGGTTTGGCTGATGCAAATGGGAAAAACTAATGGTAGACTGTTAAGATGGAGTCTTGCCATCCGGCCCGGTGGCACTGAGGGTTGAGGTGCTGGACACCACACCCCGCACCATGCCAGTGACCTGAGTTTGGGAACAAGCCCGGACTGCTGGGGGTCGGCAGGGGAGAGAGAGAGAGAGAGAGGATTGAGCATCCAATGGACTGCTCTCCTCTCTTGGGGGTGGGATTCAGGGTAGCCCAGTGCAGCAGTGGCCCCTGGTGGAGACCGGTGGCACTGCTATGCACTCAGGCATGTACAAGTGGGGACAATGTTGGGCAGCAAACTCCGGATGTGGGTGGGAGCACCTACATCATGGGCTGACAGCATTGCACACCTTATGTCGGGGCAGGGGTACCAGAACAAGGAAAAACCCGTTGCCGAAGTTCAGGTGATGGCACCAGACCCCCATGCCCAATGTCGCACTCTTCTCAACTGGCCTTCAATTTCCTCAGGCCACTCCCCATCCAATATCAGAGTCTGACTTGATGAGAGGCGCCCAGGTAGGAGGAGGGCGACCCACCCTGGTTAAGGTTCACCAGGGGTGCTGTCATCAGAGGGGAAGGAGAGAGGAGGCATAGTTCAGGGATCCTCAGGTGGGCAGGAAAAAGGATTGGATGCCTCAGGGCTGTGACCGGAGGGAAACAGAACTGGAAAAAAAAAAGATGCAGTCTTGCCTTATAAGGGTATGACATGACAATTTTACATAGGGCTGGAGCGACCAATCAGAACAGTGATGGCCTTTCACGCCTTTATGAGGAGTGAACTGATTTGGGAAGCTCACCCCATGTAGAGGATAGAGCCCCCAAACTCAATCTAGGTGGGGAGGATTTGTGATGCTTGGCCAGCTGGTTATGATTGTTCTTTGATATTTGTAATACGAAAATGCAGTGTGTGAATTGTCTCCATAAGGCAGCTGTGCCATGGGTCAGGTTTTAGTGGAAATAACAGGATATATTAACCTGACACCAGGAGGTAATTACAAAGACTGGAGAGTCTTAATTAAGGGTCTCCTGTTTACCTGACTTAATTGGAGCTGACCAGCTGCCAGGATATAAGGATCGTAAACTTTTATGATGTCTTAGAGGAAGAAAACATGTTGTATCACTATGGTGTTAAAAAGTTATATGAAATCCTTTTATTCTTGGGAAAAGAGGATCGGCTCGAGATCAAAGAGGGGGAATGTTAATAAACGAGTCATATTGGGAAATGAGTTTTTGCTGATGTCACCTTATTTAATATACCTCCTGATAAGACATCCTGTTTTGTACATTTTTTATATTCTGAAAGGAGGAGCTAGATTATATCATCGAAGGGGTGGTAACACAGTGTTTTAAACTATATTCTGTGTTTCTTCTTAGACACATTTTCTTTTTTGGCTCTTTGAAACAAGAACTAACTATAAGTACTGTAAGAAGGTAGTACATTAGATAGAAAAGTCTAATTGTATTGTGGTAGGAGTTTATGTTTGTACTTTTCCTTGTTTTCTTTTAAGTGATTGTATGCTTTGTGATATAGTGGTCTGTGTTTACATTTTAAATATTTTTATCCATTTTTTAAGTAAATCTATATTTAAAAAGACTGCCTGAGTGTGAGTTTGAAGCTCTTTCTTTTGCATGTGAAGTATGGAGGGTTAAGATTGACAAAACTGTTCATAAGCTTAATGGTGTTACCAAACTGGGATAAGGTAAAAATATACCTAAGGTCTTTTTTTAAGTAAATCTATATTTAAAAAGACTGCCTGGGTGTGTTTTCAAAGCTCTTTCCTTTGCATGTGATGTATGCAAGCAATAATACACAACAGGGTGGGCAGTATTGGGCAATACCAGACCACTCAGTGGTGTAATGAGGCCCGACGCTGAAGATGGAGGGCCTTATAGCCCCTGGAAGGTCCAGTATTGCCCATATCGCCCACCCTGGAGGGTATTATTGCACTTAGAAAAAGGGCTAACTGTGTCGTTTTTTTATAGGATTACAAAGACAAATGTGAAGTAATTCTATACTATGACTACAGTTCCATTTTTTACTGTTTTCAGGTAAAGTAGTCCCTATGGTAAGTGTGCTGCCTCATTCCCACACCAGTCCCATTAGTATTCTGCCCCTTTCTTGTTTAGTTTGAATTCCTGCCAGTGTTTTTTTTTTTATTTCCTTGTCAGCAGAAGTGAGAGGAATGCAAGACACAGAAAAGACAGTTGTAAAGCTCTACTTCTTTTTGTGTATGGAGCGCCCGATCGCCAATTGCGGTAAACTGCATACAGCAGTAATATTAAGTAGCCAGGGAGAGGCACGCGCTTCACATTTAAAGAAACTAAATGATGAGAAGTGGTTTGTGAAGCCGATTGATTGGATGGCTTTACTTTTCTTTTTTAAGTGTTCATTGCCGACTGTCTAAATTATTTAAATAAGTAGAGGAGATTGAGCTCTACTTCTCTTGTATATGGAGCACCCGACCGCTGATTGTGGTAAATTGTATACAGCAAGTAGAGGAGACTGAGAGAAACACTTCTCTCTGTGGGGGTGGGGTAAGGCTGACCTGCCTCTCTTGGCTGCCCGCTCCAAATTATTTCAGTTTTGTTTTCAGGGATGAGCAAAAGGGTGGATGAAGGACAAATGAGTTAGAGTGCAGTCAGTTCCCAGAGCTGGGTTATCTATATTAAATACGAAAAAAACAAACAAAAAAAAAATGTCAGATGAAGATATGTGGGATGATGACAGCCATTTTGTTTTTGGGGGCAAGCGGGTGGGTGGAGAATGAATGAAGGAGAGCGCAGTCAGCAGCCAGAGTTGGGTTTTCTATATTTAATTAAAAAAGAAAAAAACAACAAAAAAATAAACACTCAGCTGAAGTTGTGTGTGTGAGACCGCTCATAGTCAAGTACAGTGCATTGGGGGCCAGTATCTCTCACTAAGCAGGAGAGAAAAAATAGCTGTGATTTCAAATTAGTTTTGATGTTTTCAGCCAATAAGGAAGCAGGCTGAGCAGAGGGATACTCGAGTGGGTGAGGGGACACTGGGGCTGTGACTTTTTATTTCTTGGGCATCTATTGAAAGTTAATGTACCCCCCTGGCAAGGGTACTAGCCAATGAGATGCCAGGAAATAAAAAGCCCATTTTTTAAGGAGGGTTAAGATTGACAAAACTGTTCATAAGCTTAATGGTGTTACCAAACTGGGAAAAGGTAAAAATATACCTAAGGTCTTTTATAGAGTTTTAAGGGTTCATTTTGGATACCTGGTTAGGTGCCATTAGGCGAAAGATATCTGTCATCCCCCAAAGAGCAGATTATCTGAGCCTGGACATTTGGGTACGTTAACATAAGGTTCACAGTTTGAATCCCCCCAGAACTTGAGACCAAAGGTGATTCGGACCCACAAGCAGACAGGAGGGTTACCCTATTCTGTTACCTGTTCGCAATACTGCGTTCAGAGGTTGGCACTGTGGGAGCAGAGGGCCTGACCTGCTGAGTGGGTTTATGACAGACAGGACTATACATCTGCGGTACTGTAACAGTCAAGAAATATTTCCTTGTGTGTAATAAAAAAAATAGGTACTGTCGTGGAAGGGGTAGTGTGGCTGTGAGGGTGGACCTGTATTGAGTGGGCAGAAAAAAGTGGGAACAACTGAGAGGACTATACATCTGTGGTACTGCAACAGTCAAGAAATATTTCCTTGTGTGCAATAAAAAAAATAGGTACTGTCGTGGAAGGGGGAGTGTGGCTGTGAGCTGAAATGTGTACTGAGTGGGCAGAGGAAAGTGGGAACAACTGAGAGAAGTACACACATCTTCGGTATTGCAACAGTAGAGAAATATTTCCTTGTGTGTAATAAAAAAAAATAGGTACTGTCATGGAATGGGGAGTGTGGCTGTGAGGGTGGACCTGTACTGAGTGGACAGAAAAAAAGTGGGAACAACTGAGAGGACTATACATCTGTGGTACTGCAACAGTCGAGAAATATTTCCTTGTGCACAATAAAAAACAATAGGTACTGTCGTGGAAGGAGGAGAGTGGCTGTGAGCTGAAATGTGTACTAAGTGGGCAGAGGAAAGTGGAAACAATTGAGAGGAGTACACACATCTTCGGTATTGTAACAGTTGAGAAATACTTCCTTGAGTGTAATAAAAAAAAAATAGGTACTGTCATGGAAGGGGGAGTGTGGCTGAGAGGGTGGATCTATACTGAGTAGGCAGAGGAATATGGGAACAAATGAGAGGACTTTACATTTGTGGTACTGCAACACTCTAGACATATTTCCTTGTGTGTAATAAAAAACAAAATAGGTACTGTCATCAAGGGGCAGTGTGGCTGTGACAGGAGAACTGTACTGAGTGGGCAAAGGAAAGTGGGATCAACTGAGAGGACTACATACCTCTGCGATACTGCAACAGTTGAGAAATATTTCCTTGTGTGTAATAAAAAAAAAATAGGTACTATCATGGAAGGTGGAGTGTGGCTGTGAGGGTGAACCTGTACTAAGTGGGCAGAAGAAAGTGGGAACAACTGACAGAACTATATACATCTGCGGTACTGCAACAGTCGAGAAATATTTCCACATTGTGTAATAAAAAAAAATAGGTACTGTCGTGGAAGGGGTAGTGTGGCTGTGAGGGCAGACCTTTACTGAGGGGGGAGAGGAAAGTGGGAACAACTGAGAGCGCTATACATCTGCGGTACTGCAACAGTCGAGAAATATTTCCTTGTGTGTAACAAAAAAAAAATAGGTACTGTCATGGAAGGGGGAATGTGGCTGTGAGGGCAGACCCGTACTGAGTGGGCAGAGGAAAGAGGGAACAACTGAGAGGACAACATACAGTACATTTGCAGTACTGCAACAGTTGATAAATATTTCCTTGCGTGTAATAAAAAAAAAAAAAAAAGGTACTGTCGTGGAAGGGGCAGTGTGGCTATGAGGGCGGACCAGTACTGAGTGGGTAGAGGAAAGTGGGAACAACTGAGAGGACTATACATCTGCAGTGCACATACTGGAAAAAGCATTTTTGTGTGTAATTGAAAAAAAATAATTGGACATGTGCACCAGACATGGTGAGATGGAGGCTGAAATGGGGAAATGTATGGGGAAACATATGGCACAAACAACACTGCACAGCCTAACTGGTAAAAGACCAGTTGCTGGTACTTCATCTGGTAGCAGTAGTGATTCTGCCACAATGTTGTCCAAACAGACAGGAAAGGCCAAAACTACCTTAATGAAAACTAAAGGAGTAATCTGCACCATAAGGAATGGCAAGCCAAGTTATGGTACCTATGTGTACCGTAGTACCAGTACAGATTTAAATGAAATGGGGGGGGGGGCAATCTAGCTCTGATAAGAGTACTGATTATGAAAAGGAGGATGCAGACAAGGAGGGAGAAAGGCAGAAACAAATGGAAAGCCAGAATGAGGTAGAGGTGGCAGTTCCACAGACGCAGGGTGAATGTGATAATTTGGGCTTGGATGACATGGGCAGTTTGGGCACGAGCAGTGTGGTGCAGGTGCAGGAGAAACCAGATGAGGGGCAGTGCGTTCAGATTTAGGTTCTGTTGCTGGCCTGGAAGAGCTGTTGGATGATGATATTGGTGAAACAGAGACAGACCATGATGAGCAGCTTCCCAGTGGTGAGAAAGAACAACACACTGAAAGTGACAAAGGAGGACAGTATAGTATGTCTGGTAATGAAACTAAAAAGGTGACATCTTATGTGTGGTCTCACTTTTCTCTGGCTGCCAATAATGAGTTGTGAGCAGTTTGCTCTATATGAAAAAAGACAATCAGCAGAGGGTGCAAAAAATGTGCTTTGGGTACCTCTGCATTAAAAAGACATTTAGAGAGATGTCCCCCATTACGTCTCAGGTGTGATTTTTTGGTCAGAGAGAAAGAAGACAACATGCAGGCAGAGTTAAGTCAGACTACACCTGCTGCACGTGTTATATCAAGTGATAGCAGCAGCAACCCTGCTGCTTCAGTTGTACTGTCAACTCCTTCTCAGTCTACTTCTAGAACAAGTACTATAAACAGTCCTCTTTTGCCCTTCTCATCATCCAGCACTCCTAATGCTGGCCATCTGAACACTTCAACTGCTAGAAGACAGCTCACGAGTTCAGAGACAATTGAACATAAAGCTAAGTACCAGCGTAGTCATCCTGAGGCAATTGCTATAACAAAACTAATTTCAGAGATGATAGCACTGAACTTGCAGCCTTACAGAATTGTGGAGCATGCAGGAATCAAAAGGCTTTTGAATCACCTGTCACCACGATACAATATTCCATTCAGGAAATATTTCTCGACTGTTGCAATATCGCAGATGTATGATTTAGTAAGTGCTAAACTAAAAAATGCTTTAAAAGATGCAGTTGCTGGGGTTGTCCATCTGACTACTGACATATGGACAAGTTGCCAGCCAGAAGTATTTATGTCACTGACTGCGCACTGGGTATCATTTTCTCCCTGTAGTGACACTGACAATTCCCCTCTGAAACTGGTTTCCCTTCGCATCCAGTATATCCCTCAGGATCACACATCTTCCAACAACCTGGATGAACTCAATAGGGACATACAGTACTGGATTACATCACAAGGGCTTTCTATAGGTTTTATTGTGGCTGACAATGGATCAAACATAAAGAAAGCATTGTCTGATGAGGGCTTTGTCCATATTCGATGTTTTGCACACTGCCTAAATTTGACTGTGCATGCATTTATGGAACAGGCCAGAGATATAAAGGCTCTCACACATGTGGCAAAAAGAATATGCACACATTTCAGCCACTCCTGCAAAGCACGCCAACGCCTTCGCCATACAAGAAGAGCACGGACTGCCTCCTAATACACTCATCCAGGATGCTGCAACGAGGTGGAACTCTACCTTTTATGTGTTCCAGAGTTTGCTGGAGCAAAAGAAGGTTGTAAGACAGTATACACTAAAGAACAGTATGGGGGATGCTGATGTGTACATTACTCCTCAGCAGTGGGCTGTTTTAGAACTTCTCATCAAGATACTGCAACCCTTTGAGGAAATTACTAGGGAAGTGAGTTCCAACAGTGTCACACTCAGCCAAATAATCCCATTGATCAAGATTCTTAGATTTCAGCTGAATGAAATCAGGGATGAGTTGGAAGGTACAAGAAGCCAGTTTCAGATAGGAGAGCCTAGTGCAACCGAAAGAGACTTGCCACCCAGAATAAAAAAAAGACATAGAATGATTAAAAAAGTTAGAGATGATGAGAAACTTGGCAAAATACTCACGGCAGACCATTAAATTATTGCAACAGTACTAGACCCATGGTACAAGATGAAACACCTCTCACAGTATGATCCAAATGTGTTTCAAAACTGCAGAGAAAAAAATAATTCAAGAAGTAGATTTGCTTTTAAAACAAACCATGACAACAGATGCAGCCCTCTCATCCATTCCTCCTGCACCTTGACAGGTCTCTTCTCAGTCAGGCTACAAAACAGTCAGCTGCTACCACTCGTTCTACACCCAGCAGTCATCTTTGGGGGTCACTTGGATGCTGTGGTCCTTGAAAAATCAGCCCTTCTTTCTCCATTTGTCACTGCTTCTGTCCAGGCCATGGTTGACTGTTATTTAGCAGAAAAAGGTATTGAATGGAATGAAGATCCCATTAAAGTACTGGCAAAGCAAGGAACCTGTATGGCCTGCACTTGTGTAGGTTGCGTTGAAGTCCATGGTCTGTCCCCAACCGGTGTATTTTCTGAGTGACTCTTTAGCTGTGCAGGAAATGTGGTAACAGATACACGATCTAGGTTACTACCAGAAAATGTTGAGAAGTTAAGATTCTTAAAAATAAACCTTCCATTGACTGGTTACACCTATGACCCGGAGATAGCAAATATGTTTCGCAGTGACCTCAAAGATGACTACTTGGAAGAGTAGAAAGATCACAGTTTTTCAGAAAAATAAATCAGTACTCAAGTAAGCCCATGTGTGGCCTACACAATTTTTGTACCTGATGGCACACTTTTCGCAGCATGTCCTAATGGACTTGTGTAATTTCTGGACTGCTTGGAGTTGAGACTGACAGCAGAATGTTTTCAGTATGTCCTAATTTCTGGATTGCTTGAACATGATGGCACACTTACATGTACTAATGGACTTATCTAATTTTTGCATTTTTGGATTACCTGAATGTAGATCTCTGCCCACTCAGTACAGGCACGACCTCATAGCCACACTCCTCCTTCCAACGCAGTAGCTAGGTCTCTGGATTCCTAAGGACATGCAGTTATTTTTTTGGTAGGGGTCCCTCAAATATGTCATCAATTTGGGTGGATGGGTGGAGGGGACCCCATGCCATAGCAAATAACTGCATGACTCTCAGTGGAGCAGAGAAGGAACTGGTGCAAAAATAACAAACTGATACCTGTTAGGAGGAAGTAGGCTGTTGGTTAGCTAAAACCTGCAGCTTATCCAATAGGTAGGGAAATAGGCAGACTGGGTGGGACAAGTGGTCCTTATCTGCCGTCAAATTCTATATTGCTGTGTTTCTATGATATGTCCATTGTATAGTGTGTGCTACTAAATGGGAATGGGATTCCTCCTCTGAGGCCAGACAGGTCAGTTTACAGTTGCAGCACTAGGACTACTGACTCTGAGACAGGGAACAGACAGAGGTCAACTGCATGACTGCCATATTCAATTGACCAGCACAGCAGTGCTATAAACTCAGTTTTCATATCCTGAAATGCTGACTACAATTCTATGTGTGTGTCCCAGATCTCAGTGTCGTTTTAGGCAATTATTTAGCAGATTTGCAGTTTTCACCACATTTTACAAAATGTTTTAATTTAAATCAGAACTAATCAGAACTTATCAGGACTTTGACCTGAATCCTGATCCTGATAATAAGGATCAGGACCTTTTCAGGGAAGCCCAACCCTAATCCACGCCTTGTCTTTCCAGGCCTTGATCACAACCTTATGAACCAAGGGGAAGACAAGAAGGCATACAGAAGACCCGGGGTCCAGTGCTTTGAGAAGCATCAACTGCAGTGCCCCGGACTGAGGGGGATGGGCACAAAATAGCTTCAGTTTTCTGTTCTCCCACAAGGCAAAAAGATCCACCACAGGGGTGCTATACTGAGAGAATAGGTGGTTTACCTCCTCCTGATTTAGGTAACACTCATGCAACATCTCTCTGACCTGACTGAGAGCTTCTGCCAGCTGGTTGTTTTCTCCTGCAACATGAATCATCAGGAGATACAGTTCTAGGCTATGCATGAGGGACCAGGCGAGGAGAACCTCCTTACACACTGGAAAGGAGTGCATCCCACCCTGTCTGTTTAGTAGAACATGATGGCCATGTTGTCCAACTGGATCTGGATGACTGACCCTGAATCAACAGAGCAAATTCCTTCAGAGTCAGAAGCACTGCATGGAGTTCCAGCAGGTTGATGTGGTATCGGGATTTCAGTGGGGACATGAACCCATGGGCCCTGTGGTTTCCCAGATGAGCTCCCCACCCTATCAGAGATGCATCCATTGTGAGTGTGACAGACAGTTCTGGGCAGTAAACACAGGTTACTCACCTGTAACAGTAGATCTTCCACAGAGTGGTCTTTTGCAGTAGGTAATACACTTGAGATACCGCCAGAGGGTGCTGTGGCACACGGCAGCTCTTCTAGCAGTGTTTTCCAAGGGCCGCCCAGACATGACATCAGCTTCCTCTTTCCTATATAAGTGTGGGTGGTTCCTAGTATCCCCAGTTCTTTTTTCCATCTTCAGCTCATGCGTAGCAGCTAGAGACACTTCTGAAAATAACACTGAAGAATCTATAAACAAGAAAGTGACTCCCATGGAGACCCAAGGGGCTCATCCCAAGAGTTCCCCATCTTCTGATTCTCATCACTGGCACAAATAGAGCAGGAGTACCCCTCCTCAACCTCTATGCCTCCCTTGCTCATCGATGGCCACCAACCGCAGATGCTACTTCCATATTCTGCCTACTCATCAGCGGGCAGTTTTCACTCCCTCATCAACAGTGCTTACAGTGCTTCAAAAAGGCAATCTATGAATAACCCTTTCTGGGTTCCATCGATAGCACAGTGCAGGAGAAACCCTCCTCAACCTCTGTGCCTCAACGCTCATCGATGGCCACTTTTACAGGTACGCTGCCGTCGAAGTTGCATTTACATTTTTTGTCTCTTGTTGATGGAAGGCTATACCCTCTCATTAACGGTGCTTTCCAGTGCATTAAATGCAGTATAAATTGAACCATATATGGGTTCCAATGCCGCTCTGTCGACGGGGGCTCCTCTCCAGTCAATGGCTCCTTCAAATATACATTATAATCCTTCTTCCCCATGGGTCCGTTGACGAGGGCCCGCAGTCCTCAAAGGAAACCAATGGCTTATGCCATGCTTACTGCCCCTTCACCTTCCCAGGTTGCTACTCACAGGAGTCAGATGGACAGAGACTGGGACCCTGGTCTTTACCACCCAGGGGCAAGACCTGCTCAAGATATGCATCCAATCCTCCCCTTCTCAGAAGGAACTGGACATTACTACTTTAAAATGGCACATCTTGCATGCCATGCAGCACTCCCAGCCCTCTGATCCAGGAGAGCAGAGCGATCCTGCCCGATCTCCTACTCCTCTGCCTAAGAGGTTTCATGGTGACAGGGATCCATTACCACCCTGGTCACCTCCTCCACATATGGAAGATTGTTTATCAGATGAACATGAGCTCCCGGTTGATTTCACTGGTGATTTTGAAGAAGAAGAGTTCCAGGAGCTAGATTTCCCTCTTCAATCTCCTTTTTAGGAAATCTCTTCCTTGGATGAGGACCTGCCTAGACAGCCTGCAGCCTCTCCTCCTGATGACCCTTCTTTTCATGAAATGATGCTTCAAATCCAAAAAGTCATGGGATTCTTTACTGCAGAATATGACAAGCAATGTAAGGACATGGCAGAATATGTTGAACTACCAGAGGAGCCTGTTTTAGTGGTTCCCCTACTAATCCAAGCCTATCAAAATGCTATGCTTGCAGCCTGGCACCAGCCTTCAGCTATCACAGCTGTTCCCCGCAAGGCGGATCGCATTTATCAAGCTCCCCTGGATCATCCTTTCCTTTCCGCTACCCCTGAGGTGGAATCTGTTGTGAGCTCTACCACTCATGATCATACTAAATAACCTAAACATATGAGCTCTTTACCTGCTGAAAAGGAATCTCGAAGGCTTGACTGTGTGGGTAAAAAGGTATTTGCCTCCAGTACCATGAATCTCAGAATTCTAAATTACATGGGTCATATGATTAAATACCAACGTACCCTTGGGTCCTCTGCCATTGATATTATCAATGAACTCCCTCCTTCACAGGAAAGGGAACAATTAGGCCCTACACCCCTCTTAGTGGGATATGTAGATGTTATCTGCCCAATCCTTGCTGAAATTGTCTGGATGTCCTTGGAGAGTGGGGTCTTTCCTGACCCCCTCAAGGAGGCGGTCGTTTGACCACTCCTTAAGAAATCCTCCTTGGATCCAGACTGTCTAGCTAACTACTGGCCTATCTCTAACCTGCTATTTGTTGGTAAGGTTATTGAAAAGGTGGTTGTGTTGCAACTGGATGATCATGTTACAGCTCACAATGTCTATGATTGTCTCCAGTCTGGTTTCAGAAAGAAGCATAGCACAGAGACTGTTCTTGTCCAGGTACTGAACAACCTCCTAATGGCTAGAGATCAAAAGGCATGTACCATTCTGGTCCTTCTTGATCTCTCTGCTGCATTTGACACTGTAGACCATAGTGTGCTGCTGGAGTGCCTGCGGCTCTTTTGTGTGCTGTCTGGTACAGTCCTTAAATGGTTCCATTCATTTCTCATGGGCAGGTCTCAGAGAGTTGCCACTGGAATTTATTTCTCTGGTGCTCACTCCCTGCTCTGTCGGGTGCCGCAGGGCTCCATTCTGGACTCCTTGTTGTTTGTAGTGTACATGCTACCACTGGGAGATAACATCAGGCGATACAGTCTGAGTTTTCACTGCTATGCAGATGACACTCAGTTGTATATGTCTTTTCTTTCTGGACAGAATGATGCAATCCCTGTGATAAAAAATTGCCTTACTGAGATCAGAACCTGGATGAGCTCCAGCTGGTTGAGACTGAATCCAGACAAGACTGAAGTGTTGGTAGTGGACCCAGGTCATCCGGGGGGCAGGTCTGGGGGCTGGACAACCATCAGGTTTGTTGCTTGGTGATATACAGCTCACTACCTCAGACTGGGTGCACAACCTGGGTGTTATTTTCGATGATGGTCTGACTCTAAAACCTCAGGTTTCAGCAGTCATCAAATCATCTTTTTATCATCTCAGGAATATCGCCTGGGTGAAACACCTGGTTCCTCCGGATGATCTTTCTACACTGGTCCATGCTTTTATCACTTCCCATCTTGATTACTGCAATTCCCTCTACCTAGGGCTACCATGGGTTGATATCCACTGCTTGCAGCTGGTGCAGAACGCGGCAGCCAGGCTTATGACTTTGACCTCTAGGACCAGTCATATTTACGCCTGTGCTCTGCCAGCTGTATTGGCTGCCGGCTCAGTGGCGGATCACCTTTAAGGTTGGCTTGCTAACCTTTAAAGCCCTACATGATTAGGGACCTGGCTACCAGCAAGATCTCCTTGTACCCTACTGCCCCCTCCATCCTTTCCGATCCGCCGACAAGAGATTGCTGAAGATTCCCAGGGTACGACTAAAGACATCTGGTTCTCAAGCTTTTTCTTTCTTGGCTCCAACTCTGTGTAATTCTCTACCTTATCAGTTAAGAGAATGCCTGACCATCGATAGGTTTAAAACTGAGTTAAAAAACTTATTTATTTGATTTAGCCTTCCCAAAATATGGATAATTTGTCCTATCGTTTTGTTTTAATCTTATTTATACCTGCTGTATTTAGTTTTATGTGCAGCACCTTGGTTTGGAAAGGTGCTATAAAAATAAAGTTTGACTTGACTTCTGGCTGACCGTCTCAGTTGCCAGACATCCACACACGAATGGACACTTCACGACGAAGTACTCCAGAAAAATCTTCAACCTCTGGGGGGACTGCACAGATAGATCTGTTTGCCTCCCCAGTACCCCCCAAATATTTTTCCATTAAACAAGGGATCCTGTTGAATCCTTACCTGAAGGCTCTACACCTTCATGCTTGGCTCCTGAGGATGCTTCCATAGCATGATTAAAAGTGTCCTCTCCTGTTGCCAATATTCTTTTTGCCATCTCCCGATCATTGGATCCTTATTCTTGCACACTGACGAAAGTCTTAGACTACCTGGCCTCGCTTTCCGAGACAGGTTTGAGCAATTCCTCCAACAAAGTCCATTTGGCCGCTATCTCCGCCTTCCATGACCCTCTAGATGGCAGATTACTGTACCAACATCATCTAGACAAAAATGTTTTTGAAAGGAATGCTACATATGAAACCACCTATTATGAAATAGGTAGAAAGAATGCTGAATTCTGATTGGCCGAGAGCTGCTTTCAGCTGGGTCGTTATCCCAGCACAACGGCCCAGCTGAAAGTATTATGTTTAAAAATACATAACAATTACTAAAAATGGCCTATTTCATAATCGCAATAAGGCACTCCAGGGGTGTGTTATGGTGTGTTAATGGCCCTTCTCGGGTAGTGAAAGCCCTCGGTTACGCCTCATGCTTCAACCCACCCCGAGGTGGGCCGTTATCCCACTATAACACACCCCCTGTCATGCCTTATTGCTTAATTAGAAGACCCACTCCTCTGTGGGATCTCAATTTTCTAATACAGAAATTAACTCTTGAGTCTTTTGAACTGGCGACCACTCTGTTTCTAGTGGTTGTCACCTCAGCTTGATGCATCTCTGAGCTTCATGCCCTCATGTGTAGGGAACCCTGTTTGATTTTTCACAAAGATAGGGAGGCACTTCGTACCAACCCTTCCTTCCTACTTAAAGTAGTGTCTGAACATACTTTAAATCAATCCATGGATTTACCAGTATACGATCCTGAATACTCCAATCAAGGTGAACATCTGTTGCATACTGTAGATGTTCATCGTATATTACGCTACTATACTAATCGAACAAAATCGATCATAAAAACTTCTCAACTGTTTATCACCTTTGCCTCAGGCAGGGAAGGGCTTTTAGTTACTAACAGAATCCTCTCCAACTAGTTGGCACATTGTATTACATTTTGTTACACAAAATACAACAAACCATTACCAGGACCTGTCCAAGCCCATTCCACCAGAGCTATGGCCACCACTGCAGCTTGCTTTAAAGGAGCCTCCTTTACGGATATCTACAATGCAGTTACCTGGTCCACAATACATACATCCACGAAGCACTACAATCTGGATATTGCTTCACACCATAGGATGGCCTTGGGCCAAGCAGTCCTACAAGGCCTCCTGTCACGATGTCCATGTGACAGGGTGACCCCTGTCATGGAAGGGTGCCCTGAGGTGCTGCAGACCCCCCCCCCCTTCAAGACGTGCTAAATTGTTTCAGAAGCACAGAAACACATAAAAAGTAAAAGTGCAAGGCAGAAAACAGCAACACTCCTTATGTTCTGTTACTTCCCCCTGCTGTTTCCTGTCCAGTATTTCAGAGTTTAAAGAGGGAAGAATATTGTGGAGTATATATTTAGTGGTTCCTGCTACCTTGCTGTAGTAAAAATAAAATATGACCCTATTATTATGAGTAAAAGCACATGTCGCTCTGCATATGAAAACTCCCGACCATGAGTGTAGAAAGGAAAGCACTGGTCACACTTTTAAATAAAACTTCTGGTGCCCAAATATTTGGAGAGCTGTCAGAGACAGAAAATAGTTTTAAAATAGGAGCATGTTCACTCCTTAAACCCCTCCCTCTCTCCATATCCCTGAGGCAGCAGTAGCATTTGGAGTGGAAAGCTTTCAGGTTTCTTGTCATGTTTTTAAAAGATATTTGCCGCCCGCTCGAGAACATGAGAAAAGGAGAAAGTGGTTTACTGAATAGTTTGCTCGGTTCACATGGTAGTGAACTGAGCAATAGACAGAATGGTGCTGCCTTTCAATCTAGTAGAAATGGCAGGAGAAAAGAGAGAAACTTTTGTAAAATGTAAAAAGGGGAACGCATTCACTCTTCACACACACTCTCTCTCTCTCTCTCTCAGGAACTGCTGGGTTGCAGTTCCAACTGGGGCGGCAATAATTTTTTCATTCAGCCGCCCTGCTGGTAATGTGTGCTCTGCGCTCAGAGATGAGAGCTGATGTCTCTATTGAATCTTCACTTCTTTGACTTAATTAGAAATAGACCCTGTACGGTCTATTATAAATAAAGGGAGTAAGTCCAGTGTAAGGGAGATGTAGCAAGGATGTTAATTGGAGGAGCGCGTTTTCTTCTCGCTCTCTCTCCCTTCTATCACAAGACGACTGTGTCACAGTGGCAGATACTGACAGCTGTCTCATGTCCTAAACAAACTTGCTTGTGCATAAATACGATGCGCTCTGGGCAAGCGCTTGTATGTGAAGCGCTGAGCTAGCGCTTTTGAGATTACACACGGACACTTTAAAGGAAAAATAAAAGTAAAACAAGGCAGTTTACCAGAAGCCTGTGAAAGCCCACAGCAGAAGCAGCTACAGAATGACTTAATAGACTGCTGCTTCTTGCTGCACTATGGTTATGGTTCACAATAAAAGAGGAAAGCCCCTGTTTTTACACACTACAGTATAACCTTGTGTTAGCCCCAGCATGTAAACAGCCTGGTATTGAAAGTAGAAAGCAGAGAGCTGCAAAAATAAAATAGAAGGACCCAAATGAAATGATTTACTGAAGGCTGTAATTTCAGCCCTCAGAAAAAGAAGAGGGACTTGCTGAAGTTTGGCACGGTCTCACAGGGTCTTTAGTACCTGTCTGTGTTTAAAAAGCATGAAAAAAAGGGTTCTTTACCTGTGCAACTGTACTAGAAGCCCAAGAGTTTTACTATAGGGCTGGCAGCCCTCCAACTGCCTATATTTATGGAACTCACAGTTAGTGAGGTCACTGCCAAAGAGGCGGAGCTTGGGGTAATTAAGCTCCTCAAAGCTATAAAATTGTGTACCCATGCAAAATGAATATTATGTTGATGTTTTTAGAACTCCTATAACCAAGGCTTAGAAATAACTCTTTCATTTTTGTATTGGTCGGGATAGGAGCCTCACAGGAATATGTTTTTAGTTAAATGACCTAATGTGGGAGTACCCAAAGGAAGTGATGTCACTAGTATGATGGTATAAAAGCCTACCACTAGGGGTAGAATTTAGATAGGGCGTCAATCTACAACTGACTAGGAGAGGTGTAAGACCTCGTGAGAGGGTGCTCTCGGCATAGCATGAAATGGCTAACATTACATTTCTTTTGGTTTCTGTTTGAATTTTTGCTGAAAAATAAAATGATAAACGCTTCCCGAGCATTTTTTACACACCTAATTGACTGCCTGTGTCTGACATCATTTTGATGTGCTTGTGAAATCCCACACCCATCCACAGTTCACCCATCTTAGCTATACTGCTTGGGATTCATCCCAAGTATTTTACCTACTGCAGGGTTTTATTTAACTCCCAAAATTGATTAGCGTTTTGCTCATAAAAGTGCTAAAACATAGTGAAAATGCATAGCACTTGCCTCACTGTGTCTAACAAACATAACACTTCTAGAAAACCTTTATAAATACTTTCTGTGCAGTTAACATTGTCCCAAGAAAAAAAATGCTAATCAATGATTTAAAACCCTGCTACTGCAAAGAGATCACTGTAAAATATAGTACAGTTACCTAAAATGTTACCGTAACAGTAGATCTTTGAGTAGTATCTCTGGCATTAGGCCCGATCCCACCCTCTGCCCCCCTCCTTCTCTATGAAAGCAAATTCTGGTCCAATGACTTTCGGGTTAGGATACCTACAGTACCTTGGGTTCCCCTCAGTCCTCACTTAGTCTGCAGAATCCAGTGGGGGAACTGAGGATACCAGGGACCGCCCAATTTTACCGTAACAGTAGATCTTTGAGGAGTGTCTCTTGCAGTAGGTAATACACTTGGGATGTCACCAGAGAGCACTGTGGAACACGGCAGCTTTTCTAGCAGTCTTTTCCAGGGGACACCCACACATGACATCAGCTTCCTGTTTCCTTATACAGGCACAGAGGAACCTGCCTGTCCAGGAGAGGGATGAAACATCTTGCCAGAAAACACCAGGCCCTGGATCTAGCTAGCAGAAGACCGGGCAGTTTTGCATTGTATGGGGAGGCAAACAGATCTAATTCTGGTGTCCCCCATTTTGCGAACAGAGTTTCTGCCACTGGTTATAGGAGCTCCCATTCGTGCGTGCTGGATTGAGATCTGCTGAGTAGATCCACCAGCGTGTTTTGTAACTTGGGAACATGAACTGCAGACAGGGTGATATTGTGCTCTATTGCCCAGTACCACACTCTCATCACTTCTCGATGGAGCTGGTATGAGTGAGTGCCCCCTTGTTTGTAGATATAGAACACTACTGACATGTCTGTTTGTATCACTAAATGTCCCAGGGTTAGATCGTTTGCAAGGCCTAAAGGGCATAAAGGACCACCCTCATCTTGAGGACATTTATGTGAAGGGCTCCTTCCGTCCCTGACCATAATCCTTGAGTCTTTTTGCCACCCAGGTGGGTGCTCCAGCCTGATTCTGACATGTCCGTAGTCAGGATCAGTGAAGGGGTAGGAGACAGTAAGGGAACTCCTACCGTGAGGTGTTCTGGGACCAGTCACCATCGGAAGACTCAGGGAATAGAGTTGGGGACCAATACCAGCTGATTTAAGTCATCCTGTCGTTGGTCCTACTGGACCCTGAGTGTTCACTGAATGGTTCTTATGTGTAAGTGTGATAAGGGAACTGTGGCTATGGTGGCTGCCAAGTGCCCAAGAAGATGCAGCATGGTCCTTGCCGAGACCCGTTTTTGTCCCATGATGTTCCTTGTCAAGCTTCTTAGATGTTCTGCCCTGTTTTATGGTAGAAAGGCCCTTACCTTTCTGGTGCCCAGTACTGCACCAATGAACTGGAGTCTTTGGCATGGCACAAGGGTCGATTTTGACTGGTTGATGGTGACACCTAGGGAGTGGAATACTAAATAGGTGTCTTGTAGAGCATGATTTAGGTCTCTCTCTCTGGGATGAAGCTGTTAGGAGCCAGTCATCCAGGTAGGGGAAGACATAGTGGCCCCTTCTCCTGAGTGCTGCCTCTACTACTGCCAGGCATTTGGTGAATACCCACAGAGCTGATGACAGGCCGGAAGGGCAAGGCTACGAATTGGTAGTGGTGACCCTGGAATTTGAATCGCAGGAACCTCTGATGATGTTTCGCCATTGGAATGTGGAGGTAGGCATCTTGCACATCCAATGATGTGAGCCAAGCATTTGGGCATAGCATCAGGATTGAGCCTGGCAAAGTGACCATCCTGAAGGGTTTGTATACCACAAAGGTACTGAGGTTGCTGAGGTCTAGGATGGGGTGCAAGTCCCCTGTTTTTTGGGGTACTAGGAAGAAGTGGGAATAGTACCCTTTCCCTCTCTGGATCCATGGGACGTTCTCTATGTTCTCCTTCTCAAGAAGGGCCATGATTTCCTCTTGGATCAGTGTGGCATGTTGTCTCGAATACTGAGATCATAGTGGTGGTCTGGATGGTGGTTGCCCAGTGAATTCGAAAGACTGCCCTCTTTGAATTAGTTGAAGCACCCATTGGTCTGAAGTGATTTGTCGCCATCCTGCCAGGTGTCTTGAGTAGTGACCCCCAACCTTCTCTTCCCTTTGAACCAGAGGGGGAGGAGGGGTCTGCAATGAGTCAGGCAGTGGAGGGGGAGGGGATGGGAGGGTTGCCTGAGGAGTTTTTTTATTCCTGGCATCTAAACCTTCTGTAGCTCGAGATAGGCCCTTGTGGTTAAAGCTGCCTCTCTGCTGCTGTCCAAATCGGGGCTGCTGTCCCTGCTTGCTTTTAAGGCGGTTCTGCTGCCTCCAAAATGGCTTCAGCTTCAGCCTGTACAGATCTTACCACCTTTCCGGCGTCTTACAGTTTTGTAATTATCTTCTCGGATTCTTCTCCAAAAAGAACCGAGCCTTTAAAAGGGACCTCTAGGATGCCCTTCTGGACATCTGGCGTAAATCCTGATACCCTCAGCCAGGAGTGCCGTCTTAGGCACACCTCTGATACTGAACTTCTTGCAGCTGAGTCCATGCAGTCATATGCTGCTCTGAGTACTTGTGTGCCTACATCAGAGCCTGTTTGGAGGAGCTTTGTAAGTTCTTCCTTTTGTTCTCCATCCAGAAGGTTTTTAACCAAACCTTGGCCTTGTTCCCACAGAGCATTTTGAAACTGAACCATGTGGATCAGGAAGTTTACTGAGTGGATGGAACATGCTGCTGAGGCATACATCTTCCTCCCCATGGAGTCAAGCTGTTTTCACCCCTGGTCCATGGGTTGGGTGCTTAAGTGTTGTGGCCTCTGTCGTATGTGGCTGTGATCACCATGGAATCTGCCACTGGTTGCTCTCCTAGGTAAGGATCTTCCAAGGGGGCCCAGTATAGGTGATACACCATTTTAGGGACTGCCGAGGAAGTGAAGGGGCGCTTCCAAGTAGCCTTGGTCAGGTCCTGAAAAGTATTTACTAATGGCAGGACTACCACTGGTTTGGGATCCTTTTGCCTCAGATACCTGGTGAGGCAGCACCTTTCCGGATCTAAGTCTTCTGTGTTTCACCCCATGTTGTCTTGGATATGCTGCATTATATCCATAAACGTTGGGTCATCTGGGGGGGACCTAGGCAAATCCCTTGGATCTGGTGAAGGGATGCTGAATGGAGAGTCTAATCTGGAAGATACAGAGGAGGAGGAGGAGTGAGATTCATCTGTGGAGGAGGAATCTGACCTCCTGTGATGCTTTCTGGGCCTGCGCACGCTGGGTGAGTGGGAAGGAGTCTGTGAAGGAGACCGTGGCTGCTCTTTTCTTTAAGTGATGGTCGCTCTTTGTCCTTAGACTGGCCCCCTAGGTTGGGAATCTCCTCTCTAGGGGGAGGTCTGACTGGGCTTTTTTCCTTTGGAGGAGGTTGGTTCTCTAACGGTGGTTTGGTGGGAATGACGTCCTTCCTAATGGTTTCCCACCAATAGGAAAACAATTCCTCCACCTCAGAAATGTTGAGACTCAGTGTCTGACCTGGCGTCTGTCCCTCTCAAGGTGCCATCTGGCCGTTTCCCATGTCTGACGGTCTGTGGCCTGGCACACCCATCGTCTGATCCTTTGGTGGCATCAGGTCGCATGGGAGGTTAGCTTCCTCCTTGTCTCCTGATGCCTGGTGATCACCAAATTGCTCAACCCCGGTGTCAGTACCTTCGTCATCCGAATGTCGGGATGGGCCGATGTCCGGTATGGAAGAGGTGATGTCCTTTCTCTGAGAGTGGGCCTCTATTGGTGGTCGTTGGTCCTTGGGACATTTTGTGGGCATCTGCTCTGATGTCCACTTAAGGGACATCAGATCTGAGGTCTGTTTAGTGGACGTCCCCAAGGTTCCTTTGGCAGGTTGGGAGGCTGACCTCCAGTGGTCAGAGTCCCAGCACTGGTCCAGGGAGTCAGGGCCTGTAGTAGCGGCCAACTTGGAGTGTGCCTTGGTTGGGCAATCTGTGGATACAGATCGGCCTGAGGAGCCCAAAGGCCTGCTGTGCAAAGATTCTTTCGGCCGGACCTTGAGGGGCTGAAGGGTGTATGCAACACCAGCACCACCCAACATCTGGACTTTGGCCGGCGGAGGTAGGGTCTTTGAACGAGATGGAGATGGAGCTCGAGCTCGTCCTGGAGTCAGACGTCCACGTAGATAAGGAGCGCTCTTTCTCCTTTTCCCTCCATTTTTCCTTATGTTTCCCTGACTTATGTAAACAGGAAGGTCTCCAAAACTTTTTGTCAATGGATTGTCATGTGGATGTTAACATTTTGGCAAATGGGGCAGGCCTTAGTGTCGTGTTTTGGGCTTAGGCACCTGACACAAGCTGTGTGCTTATCCTTAAAAGGAATTTGTTTATCATAAGCACACTTTGAGGAGTGCGCTTTGACAGATGACATCTGGGAAGACGACATATGAAAAGAAAGAAAATTGGACTTTTTCAGAAAATAAAACAAATAAAGTAGTTACACTCAAGTGATGGCATTGTTTGTTAGCTGAAGGCATCTGTGGAGCCGATACTTGTGAGTCGACAGTGGGACAAGAACTGAGGGATGCTGGCCTGGGGGACCTCCCCTTTTATGATGTATGTGACATCGGGGGTGGTCTCCCAGTGTATGTAGCTAGCTAGAAGACTTCAGTGGGGTCAGGCAGATGGCTTCAGTCCCAATGGTGTAACCCGCTAAAAGAGCTGTTTCTTGAAGTAAGATACTGTGTTTCTAGGGATGTGGATGTGATGTTCTATTCATAGTTGCTGGCAGACTCCTAGTAGTTCTCTGGGAGGAGGGAGGCAAAGCACACACACCCTATTTAGGAAACAGAGATTAGAAAACTAAGTCCCCAAAACCAGCATCCCAGGGTGACTAAAGGTCGATTTAGTTGTGGGAAATGAAGGTGTGTGCTGACCTCCAGGTAGCTGCCCTACAGATTTCCTGAATAGAGACGTCCCTGGAAGCAGCCACTGAGGTAGCCATATGACAAGTGGAATGAGCCCTTAGCCCTACGGGAGGCTCCCTACCCACCAACCTATAGCAGTGATCGATGCAGGAGACTATCCACTTGCCAACTGCCCACTTAGGTGCCAGTCTGCCAGGTGCGTCTTCAGCGTAGGTGACAAATTTCTGGCAAACTTCTCCCTAAACTCTAGCCATGTTGCTCCTTCTAATAGGCTAGCGCTCATCGCAGGTCCAAGGTATGAAGCCTGTGCTCAGCCTCCAAGGTGTGACTGGTGAAGTACACTGGGAGCCTAAGGAAGAACTTTGGGTTGGGGCGCAGGACAACCTTGTCCCTGTGGAAAACCAGGTAAGAAGACTCCACCAAAAGCGCCTGGAGCTCACTGATCTTTCTGGCTGACGTGACAGACACCAGGATGGGGTCTTCCACAACAGGTGAGACATTTCAAGCCTGTGCTTCAGTTCAGATGGCTTGCCCATGAGCTTTGCCAAAACTAGTAACAGATCTCAAGGTGGTGGTGGTTCACGCACTGGAGGGGAAATGTGGTAAAGGCCTTTAACAAAGCACCAGACCACCTTCTCCTGTGCCACCGACTGCTGACCGGCCTGCACCCGGTAAGCAGACATGGCTGCCAGGTGCACCTTGAGGGTCATCAAATGAAGGCCTGATTGAGAGAGGAACCACAGGTAATCAAGGATGCTAGCCACTGGACAGGACAGAGGATCCAGCCCCTTGCCCCTGCCACCAAATGGAGAACCTCTTCCATTTGAAGGCATAGCATTTCCTGGTTGACTCCTTCTGAGATGACTTCATGACAGTGAGGACATCTTCATAGAGACCCAAAGTCTGGAACTTTCGCCGCTCAGGAACCAAGCTGTCAAGTGCAAGGATTGAAGGTCCAGATGGAGCACTGTCCCCTGACTGATGGAGAGCAGGTCTGGGCAGAGAGGAAGATGCATCGGGAGCCTGCTGCTGAGACTGAGGAGATTGGGGTACCAAAACTGGAGCAGCCAGTCCAGAGCCACCAGGATTACCTGTGCCTTGTCCCTCCTGGCCAAAAGGCATAGAAGAGGCCCGGGGTCCAGGGCCTCAAAAAGGCATCCCACTGCAGTGTTCCCTGCTGAGAGGGGTGGACACAAAACAGCCTCAGCTTTGGGTTCTCTCTGGAGGTGAACAGGTCCACCTGAAGGGTGCCCCTCTGGGAGAACAGACTGTATTCTCTCCCTGGGTGGAGAGACCACTCGTGAGATGCCTTGCCCACATGGCTGAGAGTGTCTGCCAGCTAGTTGGAGGCCACTGTCACATGGATGGCTAGGCAACTGGCTCCCAGACTGCGCACGAGGGTCCACACATGGAGCGCTTTATTGCCCAATGGCAGGGAGTGTGTCCCGTCCTGTTTGTTGATGTAGTACATGGTTGTTGTGATGTCCATCTGGACTTGGACCACCTGACCCCAAATGTAAGGAGCAAAGGTAGTCAGCGCAAGCCAAACTGCTCAGAGACCCAGCAGGTTGATGTGGAACTGGGACTCCTCAGGGGTCCAGAGCCCATGGACTCCGTTTTCCCCCTTGTGGGCACCCCAGCCCATGAGAGAGGCACTGGTCATCAGGATGACCATCAGCTCTGGGTGGACAAATGGGATCCTTTTCTGCAGATGCTCTGTGACTAACCACCACTAGAGGGTGTCCCACATCCTCTGGGTCATGGTGACCAGTTGGTCAAAGTGACCCTTGAGCTGAGACCACTGTCTGGCCAGCTCCCACAGCAGGGAGCGCATTCTCCAGTGGGCCCAATGAACCATGCTGGCACAGCCGCCATGTAACCCAGTAGGTGCAGGAAGTCTCGGGCAGGACACAAGAGCCCAACCCAAAATGTTCAGGCAAAGGAAGAAAGAGCCTCCAGCCTATCCATCAGGAGCTGGGCTCTGGCTTGGCAAGAGTTGAGCTCTGCCCAGATGAAGCTGATCACCTACGAAGGCACGAGATCCCACTTGACCTCGCTAACTAGGAAGCCAAGGGAGACGCAGGTCTGGAGGGCCAGGTCCTTGTACCGCTCCACCTCCTGGCTGGAGGGATCGTTGATCAGCCAGTCATCCAGGTACGAGTACACGTGGACCCCTCGGCGCCTCAGGTAAGCTGCCACCACTACAATGCACTTGGTGAAGACCCTGGGGGCTGAGGACAGGCCGAATGGCATGGCCTGGAACTCATAGAGGGCTCCCTCTGCTCAGAAGTGGAGGAACCATCTGTGAGATGGATGGATCAGGACGTGAAAGAACATGTTCTGAAGATCCTGGGAGAAAAATCACATGTTTTGCTCTAGAGATGGTATGATCTGGGACAGAGTTACTATCCCAAAGGTGCGTGACTTAAGAAACTTGTTCAGGTCATGCAGATCTAGAATAGAGTGCAAGCCCCCCATCTATTTTGGCACTAGGAAATACCTGGAGACAAACACTGGGTGCTCTGGAGGATCCATGACTGGAACCATGACCTCCCTGTGGAGGAGCTGGCAATGTCGTTCTGAAGGGCTGACAGAATGTCTGCGGATACCATGTCCTCTCTTTGGGTACGGACTCCACAAGGCGGGTACTGCTCGAATTCCAGAGGCAGACTCTGATCGAACACTTTGAGAATCCACCTGTTCGTGGTGACAGTGGACTAGGCAGAAAGGAAGTATCGGAGTCGGCCCTCCATGGGAGGACCCAGGAGAGGAGTGACGGGCATTAGGGAGGCACCCCTCATCCCATCACTGGGCAGGCTTGGAGGAGGAGGCCTGGCTAAGGCACCACCGGAGCCTCTCCCTCCAGGCTTGTGGATGACCAAGGCCACCGACTTTGGCTGAGATCACCAGGCCTGAGCCTGAGCCTGCTGGCCAGCCTGGGTCTGGCCTGGTTAGGCCACAGGAGTGGAGGCGGACCAAAAGGGTTTCCATTTCTGCTGCTGCTAAAAGCCCTTGGGGTCCTTTTGGGCAGATGTCACAGAGTCCAAGGTGGCATCAGACTTTGTGATATGGGTGAGGTGACCCTTGACTTTGGGCCCGAACAAGTCAGTGCCCAGAAAGGGAACATCTGCCAGCTTGTGCTGAGTGTCTGCCATGAAGGGAAAAATCCTCAGCCAAGCCCTACAGTGGGCACACGAGTCACCAATGTCCATGGATGTCTGGAGCTGTTTAGCTACAACCCGGCCCTGGTCCCAAACATGTTTAATCGTAGTCTGGAGGTTCACCAAAAGAAGAGGAAGCACCTCATCCAGGGTGCCCAGCAGGGCATGGGAGAAGTGGGCCATTAGGAGGACTGAGCTCGCCTGGCAAAGACCAAGCGAGGAGGCAGAGTAGACCTTTTTAGCCACATGGTCCAACTTCTTGGACTCCTTGTTGGACAGCCTGTCATCATCCCTGGTGTCGCCAGAGTGCCTGAACACAGAATCGGCCACCAGCCCCTCAGTCAAGGGGTAGTCCATGAATCCTGACAGGGAATGGGTAGGTACTGCTTACCTGTGGGCCGTCTGGACAGAGGGGACAGGGAAGGATGCGGGGCACTGCCAAAACTCCAGGGCAGGGCCAAGGATGACCTTTGCCACCGGGGAGGCCTCTCCAGGAGTATCTCCCCATTCAAAATCTCAGTCAAATGGTAACGAGCCTGCTTCTGGATGGGCTTCACCTTCATACTCATAGACTCTGAGATCAGGCAGAGAAGGCCTGTGAAAGATGTAGGGCCTTCATCCATCGAGAGATCCCCAACCAACTCCAGATAGTCAGGTGTAATGGTGACCCACAGCAGATGGGGAAGCCCTTTATCTGGCAGAGACTCCTTGGTTGGACCGCCAGTTGTCAGCTGTTTAGGTAGCGGCTCCACACGAATTGGTGGAGACACCAGAGTTGGCCAAGCCGGGACAGTCTCGGTTGGCTCCGTAGGCAGAGAAGGCATTAGCCATTGATGCGAAAGTCAAGTGATGGCCAGAGTGAAAGAGTCAGCGTAATACTGGCAAACACCAGCTGTTGCCACATTAGATCCTCATAGCATCAACCCAGTTTGCGCCAAAGCCTTTCCTCAGCCAAGGAGGATGACGACGAAAAGTAGCAGCGGCGCTGCTTTCCATGCTGCCAAGAGTGGGAATGCCGACATCAGTGGGAACCGCTCGACCCCGGGAGGGTGACTAAGACCTGGACCTCGACTGCTGGGGGGACTGACGGCAGATCTCAGAGGGAGCTGGAGAGAGTCAAGGTACCTTCAGGTCTTGGTCAATGACTAGAGGTGGCGGGTCAACAGACTGATCCATCCCAATGGTCTGAGTCAAGACTAGAGTCCTGAACAGAGAAGTGTCAACCTCTCCAGTCGACAACTGGTTGACTGAATCGAGAAAAGTCTTGACTGGCATGTCAACCAGCATTTCAGCCAACTGGCCCAACGGGGAAACCGTGGAGTGAGTGGCCGGGGCTGAAGATTCAAATGAAGTCAGATCAGAAGAAGAGCAGGAATTAGAAGCCCTTGACTGAGAGTCTTCTCCATCACACGACTGGTGGTGAGACCGTGTTTTTGCCTCCTTCTTGGACTTGTGCCCCAAAGATGGGCCCTCATCATGTGTCAACAAGGACTGGCACAATTCCTTGAAAGATCCTGAAAATGAGGTGCCCAGCGAAAGCGGAATGAAGGTTGAAACCAAGGAGGTGTGCGCTGCAGCCTGGGCCACCGCCCCCTGAAACTCTGTGTGACAGGGTGGAATAGGACCCTGTCCCAGTTGTTATGGAAAGAGTTTAAATGAAGGGATCTGTTCTGTTCTCTCCTTTTCTGTCTCTTCTCTGTCTGGTTGTGCAACCAAATTTTCTTGTGTGGCCTAGGACTATATCATCCTGACAGTTTCACAATTCTCTGCCTCCCTCAGTCTTCCCTTGCTGTCTGTCTTTTCCTCCCTTGCATATCTGCTGATATAAAAATATAAGCAAATCATTATGTGGAAATGTAACTGATATTGGGATATCTTTCTTTAGAAATTATATAGTGTTAATTTTTGAAATGTATATAGATATAGTTTGAGATTATTGCAAATCCTATTGGATACTCAAGAGGTTATCCTAGTACAATTTTTAAGCCTTTTGCAAAAGCTGTGGAGATGGGGCTTCAATTCTGGGACATTGTGTTCCTGCCAGCACCTGCCCGAAATATACTAGAACACTTTAGGAAAAACAGGATGCTTGTTATGAAATGGGGTTAGAAGGACTTATAAGAGAGAGCTGCAACTGCTTGCAAAAGAGGGACACGGAGATTTAAGGAAAACTCAGATGCATCTCTGTTTATTTTGTTTTTGTAAATAGTTATACTGAACAATTTTTTTTGTTACCGCTAGTACAACTAAATGTTGCGAATTTTACAACTGCTACTGGTTTTTCCCATGCTTCCTGACCTGTGCCTCAACGACAGATGGTGTCAGCCTAAGTGGGATTTATGCCATGCATACTCTAAGCTAGGAGTTTTGTGCATGGGTACTGGACCTAGTACCAGGGAAGCATAGGGAAAGATATGGATTCTGCAGCAGCAAATCCAGGAGTGGTTACCAGGAGAATGGCAGCCAAACTAACAGAAACAGAAGTCCAAGCTGAGATTGTACAGCCAGCACAAGTTATGAAAAAGAACAGGCAGTGACAGAACCTGAAAGCCTGATGAACTTTTTCAAATGGTGGGCTATACAACAAAAAGAGACTGAGAAACAGAGGAGAGAAGAGAAGCAGCAGATGAGATGCAGTGACGGGAACAGCGATGACTGGATGCCTTGCAAGCTACCAAAGGCAGAGGATCTGGCACAGATCCAGATGAGCAACAAACCAACAAACAACTTATAAGCCATTAAACTGACAAAGTTGTGTCCCTCAGATGATATCGAGGCATACCTGACCACTTTTGAATGGGCTGCCACAGCCTTCCAGTGGCCAAAGCAGCAATGGACAATCAGACTGGTACCCTACCTGACAGGGAAAGCCCAACTTGCCTACAGCAATATGGACACTGCACAGTCAGAAAACTATGACCTGGTGAAAAGTGAAATCTTGAAAAGGTATGACATCTCAGGAGAGACCTGCAAGAAGAGATTTCGATCTCTGAAGTACAACTCAGTCGACAATCCTCGAGAAGCCTTCACCCGACTCAGAGAACTCCTGATAAAATGGCTCCAACCAGAGGGCAAAACAGTCCCACAGATCATCGACACATTTATAATGGAGCAATTCATCAACATCCTGCCTACAGATGTGCAGCTCTGGGTAAAGGAACACTGACGAGAAAGTGGGGAAAAGGCTGTTTCTTTGGTTGAGGACTACCAAATGGCCAGACAGACACTACAGCAGCGAGGTAACAGCCAAGCACCGGTGAGACACTCTTTTTCCCATTTAAACTTCAAGCCTGATAAGAACTCTGGTGGGGGTAACAAATCTGTGCCCAAAGACATTATTTGCTATAACTGTAATGAGCTAGGCCATATTGCAAGAAATTGCCATAAGAAGAGTGATACTTGAGCAGATTTGTCCTTGGCAAATTGGGGCAAGTACTTAACAGATATGAAGGTGGGGGGATAAGACTGTAAAGGGACTCATTGATTCGGGAAGCAGACAGACCGTAGTGCATGCTGAAGTGCTGGGAAAACACTGTGCAAAGGGACCAGGTACTGGTGTCATCTGAATCCATGGGGACACATGATACTATCCCACCACCCAAGTGACTCTGACCATTAGGGTTGTATCGCACCAAATGAAAGTGGGGGTAGTACCTAAGTTACCTGTACCTGTGATTATTGGAAATGTCTTTCCAGGATTTACTGAGTTAATCAAAGAAGAAGTAAATCCTGATATTTCAGCCGCTGTGGTGACAAGAGCTCAGGCAAAGAAAAATTCAGATGGTGGGGACTCTTTTCCTTTTGCCGATTTTGATTCAGACTTGTTTGAGCACGGCTCCAAGAACCAGAAATCCAGGAAAGAAAGACGATGCCTGAAGAAACTGTGGCAACAAATGACTGATGGACATAAGGGGTTAACATTTGAAAATGCTGAAACTAAATTGATAACTGATTGTGATTTTCTTTCAGAACAAGCTAACGACGTTTCTCTCCAGGGTTATTTTAAGCAGCTGGAGATGAAACCAAAACAGGGGGGACCAATGTTTAAAAAATGTAATGGGTTACTGTACAGAGTTTGGGTTAAACCTCAGACACAGGAACAAACAGAATATACACAGAAACATACATAGAATTTGATGGCAGATAAGGACCACTTGGCCCACCTAGTCTGCCCATTTCCCCTACCTAATGGATAGGCTGCAGATCCTAATTAACCAACAGACTACTTCCTCCTACCCCCGGCACTAGAATTGCCTCACGTCTGTCCCATGCATTCTTGCATTCCCCCACTGTTTTTGACTCCACATCCTCCTCATGAAGGCTGTTCCATGCATCCACACCCTCTCTATGAAAAAATACTTCCTCATATTACCTCTGAGCCATCCCCGCTCTATCTTCAAATTGTGCCCCCTTGTTCTTACACATCTTTTTTTCTGAAAGATGCTACCCTCTTGGACTTTGTTGATTCCATTGAGGTACTTGAAAGTTTCTATCATGTCCCCCCTCTCCCTCCTTTCCTAGAGGGTATACATATTAAGTTCCTTTAGTCTCTCTTCGTATGTCTTCTGGTGCACCAGAACTGCACGCAGTAGTCCAGATGGGGTCTCACCAACTGTCTGTACAGAGGGATAACAACTTCCTGTTTTCTGCTGGTGATGCCTCTCCCTATGCATCCCAGTATTCCCCCTGCCTTCTCACATTGCTTGCCCATCTTCAGGTCCCTTTCCATTTCTCTTGTTGTTAGTATCTCACCCCCCATTGTGTACTCTTCTCCCAGGTTTTTGTTTCCCAGGTACATTACTTAGCACTTCTTTGCACCGACTCTAAGCTGCCAAAGATCTGGCCATTCCTCCAACCTTGCCTTCTCATTCTTTCCACCCCACCTTGTGCATCAACTCTTTTGAAGATCTTTGTGTCGTCTGCAAAGAGACATACTATTCCTTCCACTCATTCTGCAATGTCACTTATAAAGACCTTAAAAAGGACCGGACCCAGTACTGAACCCTGTGGTACCCCACTAGTAACCTCCCTTTCTTTACTGTGGACTCCGTTTACTATTACCTTCTGCGTCCTGTTGTTCAGCCAATGTTTTACCCAGGCTACCACCCTGGGACTCACTCCCAGGCTGGCTAATTTGTTTATTAATCTTTCGTGCGGGACTGTGTCAAATGCCTTGCTAAAGTCTAGGTAGGCCATGTCCACAGTCCCTCCGTGGTCTGCTACTTTGTTCATCCAGTCAAAGAAATCAATTAGATTCGTCTGACATGACCTTCTCACTATGAATCCATGCTGCCTTCGGTCCTGTGCCCCACTGGCCTCTAGGTACTCAACATTTCTTTCCTTCAGAAGCGATTCCATCATTTCCCTACCACTGAGGTCAAACTGACAGGTCTGTAGTTTCCTGTGTAATGCCTAGGTGGCGCTATCCCAAGGGCTACTACCCCTGCCTGCTTTGCTAGTAGCAGGTTAAGGGGCCTGAGTTCTGAAATGGGTGCCTCCACCTGGAGATCAGAGTTGGTAGTGGTCAAGCTAACCTGGGCACAGCCCCTCCAGGACACTGTAACCCCCCTCTTTCTCCTCTAGTGGCCTGACCACTGTACAATAATCACTTTCACAATACCCCTGGTACACCACACAAGTACCCACACTGTTTGCACTTACCACCAGGGCTGTTTCCTCTGACTCGACCCTGGGGACACCCTGTAAAACAAGGTTATGCACAGCAAATAGCAACAGAACAGTACTTTGAACACAAACTGGAACCACAGTCAGATTACATGCAGAAAAAGTTAGATCTGATTTATTCAGGGGACTTGAACAAGGGAGGGGCCAAATCAGGTTAATTAGCTTAAAGGTTATATCAATCAAGCAGTTACGCATGTGCTTTGAGTCCCCCCCCACACAGTCACACCTCTGGGTACCCAGGTGGAGAAGAGATGGGCTAGCCAGGACTGTTGCCCGGGGTTGGCCAGCATCGCAGCTGATTGGGGCCCTGTGATGGAAAACACAACATGCACAGTACACAATATTTGTAATCCGGAGCCAGAGGGCTCAGTTTGTAAAGGAAACAAAACAACAAGACAATCAGATGACACACTCAAATTAAGCTGTTGTTGCAGGGAGCTACCCTGGTATTTACTCACGATACCCAAAACTGGACACAGGCTGGACGAAAATCGAGACTGCAGGTGGTTGATCAGGAATGCCAGAAGAAGCAGGGCCCACATGAGTCGCAGAGGCATTGTTCCTGTTCAAGCGTGGAGCAGGGGGCTGATCCCCAGGGCAGGTCTCTCATCAATGGCTTCTCTGTGCAGTAGGTAGTCTGGCTGGGCCAGTCTGGCAAGGCCCAGACCGCATGGAGACAAATTCGGATGCAGTCCGTTTTGGGCTGGACACAGCTTCCAGCAAGCAGAACACAGTTCACTCAGTGGGGAACGAACTCACAACCCACTAGCAGCTCACAGCACATTTACATGTAAGGGAATTCTACTGTACCAGGCAAAGTGCCCGTCGGTCACAATCGCAAAATCTCTGCACACACCGGGAGCTTGGGGTAGCTGGAACTCCTGACAGGCCAATCGCATTCAGCAAAATCTTCGGTCTTCTTCAGGTTGAGCCTGGCCCACTTCAGTAGTTTATTTTAGTCACACAAACTTGGATTGAGTCCAAAATAATTCTCTTCTCTCCCTCTCAGGAGCAGAACACCGACATGCAGGCCAAAAACTTAGCCTTTTCACAGTTCTTCCATGGGAATCCACTCAGGACTGCTACTCAGAATCACTTCAGCAACTTCTTGTTCAGCTTCCAGCTTAGATCTAATTGAAAACTGCAAGCAGCCCGGAACTTCCCCAAGATCCAAAAGGTTTGGTTGGCTGATTTGGCTGTCAGTCAAAGCAAGAGCTCCCCCTTCAGTTGCAAAAAAAGGCGCACAAAAGTTCCAAACTACAGTTCCTTCAGATTTTGAATTCAGACAGCTCCTGTAGTCCGGCTACATTTTAGGTCCCGCCAGTACTGTTTGGTCCAAATTGCAGTCCAGGACCAAGACAGTGGAGACAAACAAAACAGTTCTTGCTACAAAGAAAGCAGGTTAGACAAACTACATTATCATTATCACTCTAAATGATTTTCAGTAAATAGTTGCATCTTTCAACAGATCTCCCTCTCAGATTACTTAAGCTGCAATTAGGCAGCTCATAAAGAGACAGTACACAGAGGCTATACAGGCCATCTGGTAATCACATTTAAACTGCTAAAATGCAGGACACCAGCCTGGCAGTGAGCATTTAGGCAAGCTCAAGGAAGACTTTTTGGGAACCCCCTTTTGTAGGGGGGTTACACCTGCCTTTGTCTTGCTCCCACTTTTGTGAAGGGGAACCACATCCGCCCTCCTCCAGTCCTCAGGTACCACACCATCCTCCCATAATTTGTTAAAAAGGGTATTCAATGGTGTTACTAGTTCTCCCCTTAGTTCTTTTAGAATTCTGGGGTGAATCCCATCAGGCCCCATTGCTTTGTCCACCTTCAGTTTTAGGAGTTCTGTCAGAACCCTTTCTTCTGTGAAAGGACTGATATCGACCCCCATCCAGAGTGCTTCTATTGACTGGATTAGGTACCTCCACCTCCTCTTCCTTTGTGAATACTGAGCAAAAGTATTCGTTCAGTATCCCTGCTTTTTTACTGTCCCTCTCTGCCGACACACCCTCCTCTTTATTCAGCTTCAGTATCCCTCCCTTTGTCTTTCTTTGCTCCCTAATGTACCTATAAAAGTTGTTATCCCCCTTCTTAACCGAGTTGGCTATCTTTTCCTTGGTTTGAGCCTTTGTTACTCTGACTGCCTTCCCCGCTTCCTTCTGCTTTAACTGGAACAGTTCTCTGTCCTGCTCCTTCTGTGTTTCCTTATACTTCCTGAATGCTGTCTTTTTCTCCCCACATTCCCACCACCTCTTTTGAGAACCATAGTGTTTTTTTCTTTTATTTTGATTTGTTTGTTTGCTTCACACAAAGGCTTGCTTATACCACAGAAGTATAGAACAGATTTATTACAGATAGTACGTGATAGTCCTATGGCTGGTCACTCAGGGAGGGATCACACCCTTGCCAGATTGCTGTATAGATTTTACTGGCCTGGAATTCATGAAGATGTTGATACCTATTGTAATTCCTGTGCTAAGTGTCAGAAAGTAACCCCAGTCACTAGAAAAGATAAGGTGCCCCTGGTACCCCTACCCTTGATAGATGTGCCTTTTGAGAGAATTGCAATGGATGTGGTTGGTCCTTTAGACAAGAGTAAAAAGGGTAATAGATTTATCCTGGTAGTATGTGACTATGCTACTTGATACCCAGAAGCAGTTCCAATGTGTTACAGCCCCAAAAGTTGCAGCAGAGTGGGTATACCTAAAGAAATTATTACTGATCAGGGTAGTAATTTTGGTGCTGCATTACTTAAGGAGCTGTACAGACTACTAGGAATCACTGCCATAAGCACCTCCCCTATCACCCTCAGACAAACGGTCTTGTTGAGCATTTTAACCAAACCCTAAAATGCATGTTGAAAAGGTTTGTAAAAGGGGAAGGGAAAGTTTGAGACCAATACTTGCCTTACCTACTTTTAACTTACAGAGAAGTGCCACAGGCATCAATAGAGTTTTCACTATTTGAAATGCTGTATGGTAGGCAGCCAAGAGGGCCACTGGATGTGATAAAAGAAATGTAGGAAGATAACCCCACTCAGAAACAATCTATAACATCTTAGAAGTTGACGTTGATGACAGATAAGGACCACAAGGCCCATCTAGTCTGCCCATTTCTTTTTCTACCTTATGAATGTGCCATAGGCCTTTACTCTGTCAATGGCTTATCTATTCATACTCATCTGTATTGCTCCCTTATGCCTATCCCACGCCTGTTTGAAGCCCTGCGCTGCATTCCTATCCACCACTTCCTGAGGTAGGCCGTGCCACACATCCACCACCCTTTTTGTGAAAAAGAACTTCCTCACATTACCCCTTAATCGGTCTCCCTCTAATCTCATGCTGTGTCCTCTTGTCCTGCTATTTTTTCTTATATTGAAACATGTTAGATTCTTTCACCTTGTTAATGCCCTTACGGTGTTTGAATGTTTCAATCATATCACCTCTCTCCCCCCTTTGCTCTAGGGTATACATATTGAGCTCTGTTAATCTGTCTTCATATGTTTTCTGATGCAGTCCCTGCACCATTTTGGTTGCCATTCTCTGGACTGCCTCCATTTTGTTAATGTACTTGTGAAGATGTGGCCTCCAGTACTGCATGCAGTACTCCTGATGGGGCCTAACCAGTGTCTTGTAAAGAGGGATTATTATCTCTCCCATATGACTTGTGATACCCCTACTAATACACCCCAACATCCCCCTAGCCTTACCTCCTGCTTTAGTGGACTGCTTGGATGATTTCAGGTCATCTGTGATGATGATGATGCCCAAGTCTCTTTCTTCCCTTGTGACTGCCAGCAACTCCCCTCCCGACCTATAGGTGGCTTCAGGGTTTCTCTTCCCTATGTGCATGATCTTGCACTTCTTTGCACCAAACCCCAGTTGCCACTCTTCCGACCAATTTGCCAGTTTATCTAGATCTCTTCTCATTCTGCTCACCCCACCTGGATCATTTACTCTGTTGCAGATCTTGGTGTCATCTGCAAACAGACAAACCTTACCCTCCAGTCCCTCTGCGATGTCACTGATGAAGATATTGAAGAGGACTGGCCCTAGAACTGACCCTGAGGTACCCCACTTGTGACTTGCATCTCTTCTGACTGAATAACGTTTACCACCACTCTCTGGTTTCTGCCCGTCAACCAGTTTGCCACCTAGTTGACCAACTTCTGACCCACCCCAAGCCTACCCAGCTTGTTAATGAATCTTCTGTGTGGAACAGTAGCAAAAGCTTTGCTGAAGTCAAGGTAGGTGACATCAACTACTCCCCCTTGGTCCATCACTCTGGTTACCCAGTCAAAGAAATCTATGAGATTAGTTTGACAGGACCTTCCTGTTGTAAACCCATGCTGTCTTGGATCCTGTGCTCCTATGGATTCCAGGTGTTGCACTATCCTTTCCTTAAGGAGTGCCTCCATAATCTTGCCCACTACTGAGGCAAGACTGACTGGTCTGTAGTTCCCTGCCTCCTCCCTGCTACCACTCTTGTGGAGCGGGATCACATCAGCCCTTCTCCAGTCTTCTGGGACCTCTCCTATGCTCAGAGACTCACTAAATAGTTCTGATAATGGCTCTGCTAATTCCACCCTTAGCTCCTTTAGTACCCTGGGATGTATGCCATCAGGTCCCATTGCCTTGTCCACCCTGAGCTTATTGAGCTCTTGTAGGACCCTTTCTTTTGTGAAGGGACTAGTGTACACCTCACTCCCCCCCTGTGTCCATGGTGCTGAGCTGTGGGTCCTGCCCCACCTTCTCCTCAGTAAATACTGAGCAGAAGTATCTCTTTAGGATAGATGCCTTTCCATGGTCCTCCTCCTCCTCACACTCCCCCTTATCCCCTTTGTTTTATTTTTATTATTTATTTTATTTATAATACCCTCCCCCTTATCCCCTTTGATCTTAGCAATACCCCCTCTTGACTTTCTCCTTTCACTACTGTATCTATAGAAAGTCTTGTCCCTTTCTTTTACTGTTCCTGCTAGTGTTTCCTCGGTTTGGGCCTTTGCCTGCCTTACTGCCTTCCCTGCTTCCCTTAGGGAAGTTTGGTATGCCTCCTTATCTTCGTCTTCGCTGTGTTCCCTTATATTTCCTGAAGGCCAGCCTTTTGGCTCTGACCTTTTCTGCTACTGTTTTTGAGAAGCAAAGTGGTTTCCTTCTTCTTTTGCACTTCCTTTTCTCTCTAACACAATGGAATGTTGCTTCAAGTATTGCATCCTTAATGCTTGCCCACTTTGCCTGTACCCCCTCACCTGTATTTCTTCTTGCCAGGGCTACCTTAACTCTGTTGGCCATCTTATCAAAGTCAGCTCCTCTGCAGTCCCATATTTTTGCATTGTAATGGGATGATTCAGTTCTAGTGGCCAAATTGAACCATACCATGTGATGGTCACTGGCCCCCAGGTGACCTTCTACCTGGAGATCTGTGATCCTTTCCCTGTTAGTCAGTACTAGATCTAGGATAGCCCTGCCTCTTGTGGGTTGTTGTACCAGTTGTTTGAGGCCCTCCCCATGCAGGGAATCGGCCCTCCCCATGCAGAGAATCCACTATGTGTCTAGTTCTGGCAGATGTTCCTGCTGGTATTGACCAATCTGTATCTGGCATGTTGAAGTCTCCCATTATCAGAACCTCCCCTTTAGCTGTCATGTTTTGTATATCTTTTAACAGTAATGTGTCTACAGTATGTCCTCACCCTGGTCTGGAGGCCTGTAGAAAACCCCAGTTTGTATGGCTGTCCCCATTCCTGTTTCCAGGGTGACCCACAGTTCTTCTGGCTCCTTATGTGTACTCTGAATTTCTGTAGCTTTGATATTTTCATTGACATAAATGGCCACACTCCACCCCCCCCTTTTTGCACCTCGGTCTCGTCTGAACAGTACATAGCTGGGTACTGAAGTCTCCCAAGTGTGGTTACTGTTGAACCATGTCTCGCTAATGGCTACTATGTCCAGTTTAGCCTCTGTCATTGTTGCCTGCAGGTCTGGGATCTTGTTTGCTAGACTGCGGGCGTTTGTGTGCATGATTTTCCATTGGCCAGATTTCGGTGTGTTAGTTGTTGGACGAGGTCTGGCATTTCCCCTGCGCGTCGTATGGGGAGCCAGACCATTTTCCTTACCTGATGAACTACAAACATGCTGAACTCCTCTTTGATTTCTAGCTGAGGGGGGAGGGGTGTTCTTCTCATTTGACATACCGGGTGCTGCACCCCCTCCCCATTTTGCTAGTTTAAATATTCTGCAAAAACTTCAAACTTCTGCCCCAATGCACTGACTCCCTCCTTAGTCAGATGCAGTCCATCAAATTTAAAGAACTTTCGCTCCCAAAACTGTTGCCAGTTACCTACAAATTTGTGTCCTTTTCCTGGCACCAGCCCTTGAGCCACATGTTTAGCTCCTCTATCTCCCCTTCTCTGACCTTCCACCCATCTTCCCCCCCCCAGACTGGCAGGATCTCAGAGAAGGAGATGCCGGATGAAATGGAGGACAGTTCGTCTCCCAGCCTGGTCAGATGTTCCTTGGTCTCCACAACTGACCGGCTGGTGAGATCGTTAGTCCCTATGTGTACCAGGACGTCGATGTTTTCTCCTACTTCCTGTACAATTTTAGCAATGCAGTCAGTGTCTCTCCATGCTGATGTACCTGGGAGACATCTGACCATTACCCCTGGCTGGAGATGAGTATCAACTCCCTGAATCATGGAGTCTGCTATGATCAGAAGTGCTTGGGATTTTCTTTTTGCTTTTTTTGTTTTGGTTCCTGTTTTGGGCAAGTTTTGTTGTGCTCGCTCCTGTGCCCGTGTCCTGCTCTGCAGTGTCCTCTGCCCCTTTGTTTGATTTTGGAGATAGAGGCAGATTCCTGTTTGTAGTTTTTAATATGGTTTGTGGAGGTAATATGTTGGAGAGCACCGAGTGATGGGGGACCCGATTTGCCCCTTCTAACCACCTGCCAACCTCCCTTAAATGTGTGCCCTAAGAAAGAAGTCATCAAAATATGTTGAAATTGCCCATTGTAATCAGGGAGAGGCCCCAAACCAACAGAAGGTATATTATAACCATGGTATAAAAGAAAAAGCTTTTAAGCTAGGTGAAAAAGTGTTGCTACTGTTACCCACAACAGAAAATAAACTGTTAATGAAGTGGCAATGGCCTTATAGAGTTCTTAGAGGTACTGGCACCATTAACTATGAGATTGAGACCCCTGACAGAAAAAATCCTACTAAGATATACCATGCTAACCTCCACAAGAAATGGGTTGAAAAAATGCCAAAAGCTGCTTTGCTAGTTTTACCAGAAACCATTAAGGAAGATACTGATTTACGTTATGATAGACTGGAACAAACTGTAACTGCTGATGCTGTAAAGGTGAATGTTTCCTTAATCTCAAAACAAACTGCAGACATTTGTAATGTGCTAAAGACATTTAACAGTATATTTACCACAGTACTACGCCAAGCAAAAGGGGTTGAGAAATGTTATAGAGGCAAGGAATGCTCATCCTATTAGGCAAAAGACATACAGGTTACCAGAGCGGTTAAGAGCTGATGTGGTTAAGGAAATACAAAAAATGAAAAAACTGGGTATCATAGAGGAGCCAAGGAGTGTTTGGTGATCTACAATGGTAACTGTAAACAATAAAGAAGGGGGTGTTAGACTCTGCCTTGATTTTAGGAAACTTAATCAAGTGTCAGAATTAGACAGTTATTCTATGCCCAGAATAGATGATTTGGTGGACAGTCTGGGGAGTGCAAAGTATATCAGTGCCCTTGATCTCACCAAGGGTTACTGGCAAATACCTTTAGCTAAAGAATCCAGAGATAAAACTGCATTTGCCACTCCTGTTGTATTCTATCAGTTCACCACCATGCCATTTGGTTTGCATGATGTGCCAGCTACATTCCAGTGGTACATGGATCTAATTTTATCCCTTCACACTGGTTATTGTGCTGCATACCTGGATGATGTTGTGATGTACAGTCCAAACTGGAAAAGCCACCTGGAACACCTACGGGCAGTTATCTAAGCTATCAAAAATGCAGGCCTGACTATTAATCCTACCAGATGTACATTGGGCATGCAGGAAACCAGATATTTGGGCTACGTGTTGGGAAATGGAGAAGTTAAGTCAGAGGTTTCTAAAATAGAAGCTGTAGCTAACAGCCCCGTCCCTAAAATAAACAAACATGTCAGGTCATTTTTAGGATTGGCTGGTTATTATCAGAGATTTGTTCCCAACTTTGCTGAGTTAGCTACTCCCCTCACTGAACTCATGAAAAAACGGTACCCAAATATGTGAAATGGACCCCAGGATGTGATGAAGCTTTTCAGGCCATTAAGGCCACATTAAGTTCAGCCCCTGTTTTAAGGAGCCCAGACTTTAAGAAACCACTTTTGTTACAAACAGATACATCAGAGATAGATCTAGGTGTAGTACTGAGTCAAAATATAGATGTGAAGGAACATCCTATTCTGTATATAAGTAGGAAGTTGAATGACAGAGAGAAAAGGCACTCCACCATTGAAAAGGAATGTTTAGCAGCAAAGTGGGCCATGGAGTCCCGTAAGTTTTATTTACTAGGAACTGACTCTACTTTTAACAGGTCACAGCCCTCTCTGTTGGTTTAACCAAATGAAAGATAACAATTCCAGAATCACAAGGTGGTACCTAGCACTACAGCCATTTAAATTCACTGTGATACACAAATCTGGTAAACAGAATACCAATGCTGATTTTCTGTCAAGATATGGATCAGGAATTGAGGGTTCTGAAGGCCGAAAAACAAATGTATGCGTTTACACTTTACTGTTTGCTGTACTGTGATAGAAAAAATGGATAATGCACATGTGCTTAATTTCTGAAAGTTAGAAGCTAATATTAGTAGACAATTAATAGAAAGTTTTAGAAACCTGTTTAATAAAAGAGGTTCCCTCTTAAGGAGGGGGTGTATGTGAAAGGGTGGAATAGGACCCTGTCCCAGTTATTATGGAAAGAGTTTGAATGCAGAGATCTGTTATGTTCTCTCCTTTTCTGTCTCTTCTCTATCTGGTTGTGCAACCAAATTTTCTCATGAGACCTAGGACTTGATCACCCCAACAGTCTCACAATTCTCTGTCTCTCACTGTCTCTCACTCTTCCTTTGTTGTCTGTCCCCTTTCTTCCCTTGCATATCTGATGATATAAAACTATATGCAAATCATTATGTGAAGATGTAACTGATATTGGAATCCCTTTGTTTAGAAATGATACAGTGTTAATTTTTCAAATGTATATAATTATAGTTTGAGATTATTGCAAAAAGCTATTAGAAACTCAAGCGGTTACCTTAGTGCAATTTGTAAACCTTTTGCAAAAGCTGTGGAGATGGGGCCTCAGTTCTGGGACACTGTGTTCCTGCCAGCACCTGCCTGAAATATACTAGAACACTTTAGAAAAAACAAGATGCTTGTTAAGAAAGGGGGATGGAAGGACTTATAAGAGAGAGCTGCAATTGATTGCAAAAGAGGGACACAGAGATTGAAGGAAAACTCAGATGAATCTCTGTTTATTTTGCCTTTATAAATAGTTATACTGAACAATTTAGTTTTATCTTACTGCTAGTACAAATAAATGTTGTGAACTTTACAACTGCAACTGGTTTTTCCTATGCTTCCTGACCTGTGCCTCGATGCCACTCCGTAAGCTGGTTGGCAGACCCTGCAGCCATGGAGACCACCTAGTGGGCATCTTTAGTTTTTACTGGCTGGTTCCGTTCATTTGGTTGGCCGAGAACAAGGCAGGCATAGCGGCCTTTGAGAACAGAGGGATGGAAGGAATGACAAGTGTTGCAGGCCTGAGGATCATACTCATGGCCTAAACAGTAGACACACATGGCATGCAATTCAGTTCGGGACACTATTGGTCCGCAAAGGCACCAGCAGAACCCCAGAGCAGACTTGCTGTTACTCATCAGAGTCACGACTGAACATCAAGCCTGAAGACAAAGATATTTTTCACAGTTTGAAAGTAAATCCGTAGATTTTTTAGGACATACTCAGCATGAGAGCGATAAGGAGGGAACCTGCTTCTTCCAGCGGAAAGGAAGATCTGGCGTCATGGGGCGGAGCCAAGGGAGTTACCACCCAGGTAGGTTGGAGGAGCCAGCTTGAAGATGTTCCAGCCAGAGTTAAAGGGAAAGGCAACTGCCAGAAAATGTGGACAGAACATCATATCCACATCCCTAGAAACCTGATTCTCCCTTTTAGGTTCTACGGGGACAGCCACCACAGGACAGCATCCTACATTGGCTAAGTCACCAAAACTGACATGCAACCTAGGTTTTGGGACCTCTGCGAAGGCACTTCCTCCAGTGTGCTCCTCAAACCACACTGGTAGAACATGCCATCAAACCCAGCAGCAGTTGGAAGTCCTGGGCAGGGCATGAACCCCAAACTAAAATGATAGGGCAAAGGAAGCAAGGTCCAATGCTCAGTCCACTAGGAGGTGGGCCTTGGCCTACAGGGAGTCTAGTTCTGGCACGATGAACTTGATCACCTTTCAGGGCACCAGCTGTGACTTGAGCAGGTTGACCAGAAGGCCCAGGTCTTGACAGATCTGTAGGGACAGATCCCTGGACAGCGCCACAGCCTCCTTGGACCAACTGGCTAACAGTCAATCATCCAGATAGGGATACACGCTGATACCCTTACGCTACAAGGAAACCATCAGCACAGTCATGCACTTAGTAAAGACCCTGAGTGCAGATGAGAGGGTGAAATGTATGGTCTAGATCCTCTACAAGAAACCAAAGGTACCAGCAGTGGGACAGGGTACTCGGACAGGAAGAACAGTTCTGGAGGCCCAGGGAGCAGAATCACGTTCCCTGCTTCAGGGATGGTATCATCTGATTCAGAATGACCACCTGGAACTTATGCTTCTGCATGAACTTGTTCAGGTCATATGAGCCCAGGATGGGACTCCAGTCCCTCATCTGTTTTGGAAACAGAAAGTACCTGGACACAAATCCCTGACTGATTAGGGTGTCTGAGACATAGGCTATTACCCTGCACTCTATGAACTCAGCTATGTTGTCTCATAGCACTTAGAACATGTCCTTTGGCACCCTGAACTCCTTAGGAGCTTGGAATTGATATAATGGTGCAATCAACTGCTGACCAGAAGCTGGAACAAGGATTAGACAGGAGAGAGAATGGCACCCTGCAATCCATCACTTAGAAGCCTTGAAGAGAGATCCAGCCACAGGGGCTCCAGAGGTACCACCACCTCTGACCCCCTTTTTTTGCCCATAGCAGCCAAATTTGGGTTTTGCATTCCAGTACTGAAACTGTCCCTACTGGGATTATACTGCTGAGGCTGCTGTCGCTGAACAGACTGAAACTGAAAGGCCTTTTTCATAGGCTTTGAGCCCTCCTGTAATGAAGCCACAGAATCTAGGATGGCAGTGGACTTCTCAGTACACATGAAATGTCCCTCCCCCCGGGCCAAAGAGGTCAGTGCCCAGGAATGGGACACTGACTAGCTTATGCTGAATGTCTGCTGTGAAGATGGACAGTCTCAGCCAGGTCTTACAATGCACAGGGACTACCGTAGTTATGGCATGGGCACAGGAATCACCCTTGTCCACTGCCATCTGAAGCTGGTGTTTAGACAGCAATTGACCATGGTTTCTGATTATCTGGACTGCCAGCTGCTTATCAGTTGGCAGCAGGTAAAGGAGGTATCCCAGAATCCCAATGAAGGAATGGCCAAAATGTGCCATCATGATTGAACAGCTGGCCTGATGGAGACCCAGAAAAGTGGCTGTGTACACCTTTCTGAAAATGTGGTCATTCTTTTTTGACTCTTTATCTGGAGGTTTGTCCATGTTCCCTTGGCTTTTAGACTTTAAGAAGGCCAAATCTGTCACCAGGCCCTCTGTAGAGGGGTGGTCGGAGAACCCTGAAAGGATTCCCTTACAGGTAGAGGGTGGCAGGCAGAATGCTGAATGCTGCAAAAGCTCCAGGACCAGTCCCAAGATGACTTCAGCCAAGGGAAAGGAAACCCCCAGAAATTTTGTCTCTATCCAGGATATCAGTGAATGGGTATTTAGCCCTTTTCTGGACTGGTTCCAATGGCACTTTCATGGACTCCGACATTATTCAGGGAAAAGCCCCAAAAGATGTTGGCTCATGAGCTGTAGTGAGCTCCTTGACCAATTCCTGGTTAAACGTTTTAGTCCTGCTTGATGCCACTGATGAGTCGGCTTCAGAGTCTGAAGATTCTTTAAAGATGGCACTCAACCACCATGGATCACCCTGGTATCTTCATCCTGGCTGATGTCCACAGGCAACTGGCCTGGCAAGCTGGTGGCCTAGCAGGAGTTCTTGGTCAGAGCCCCAAACACTGGCTATGGAGAAGGGGTTTCCACCTGAAGTGGAGGCAAAGTTGATGCTGTAGACTGCTGAGACTGGCAGACCGGCATGGGAACAGCAGGAGGAGGTCAAGGGAGTGCCAGTTCTGGAGCAGAGCCCTGCCCCTCCCTGCAATTATCCATTGTTGCCAGATGAGCTCATGATAATGTCTACGTATCTAGCGTTGACTTGATGCCTCTCCTTGGCTGAGGATAAGAAGTTCAAGAAGCATCAACAATGCCACCTTCTGGTTGAGTGGGATCAACAGTGCATGTGCTGCCTTGACTACAATGGTCAGCCCAAGGGTCAGCATTGACAGGGGTCCTCCAGAGAGTTGGTATAGACCACTTGCTTTGGCACAGGAACCAAAATAGGCTTTGGAGGCATGACCACTAGTGGAGGAATCTTCTGAGGCAACTCTGTAGGGGGTTCTGATTGGGCCTCCTCCTCTTCCTCCTGGGTGAGGACAGGGAGCACTGGGATCTGAGAGATCAACACCATGATGGGTTCTTCCGACACCAGATGACCAACTTCGAGAAAGATCTTGACCGCTTGTTAGACTGGAGTTGAGGCCAGCAGGATCCCTCAACCAAATCCTCAACCAGATTAAGCTTGACCAAGTTCAAATGATCAGAGGAGTCAAAAGAGCACGAAGAGCTTGATCTTTCCCAGTCTCATGACCTGCTGCAATGCTGCTTCTTGCTGCAGTCAGAAAGGCTCTCCCCGAAGGTCAGGAGGGCCACACACATATAACCTGTTCACCGTGTAACTTACGGTTGCTATCTCTGCCTTGCGAGCTCAACAAGGTTGAGGACCTGGGTTCTGTTTCAGATGGAAAAGGAGGGGTCCTTTCCCAGATATAGAATACGTAGTGTAGTGCCTCCACCCAGAGTAAATAGTAGTGGGCCAGTTGTTTGAGTGGTACAACTCCCCTGAGATGCTGTACCTCTCCACATCCCCTTGCAGTCACCCTACACATGAAATACCATGACCCAATGCGATACTTTCCTGTGCATGCAAATAATGACTATCACTAATAATATGCTCACGGACAGTACTGAACATCAACAATAAAAGATTTATTAACAGGGGAATGGGGATGAAAAGATAAATAGAAGTTTGATTATCTGAAAGATAAATAGCAGTTGGATTATTTGAAAGATAAATAGCAGTTTGATTATTTGAAAGATAAATAGCAGTTGGATTATTTGAAAGATAAATAGCAGTTGGATTATTTGATGAACTGGTAAGACCATAAACAATAACAATAACAGTGCCCACCCCCAACAGCTACGACCCCAACAGTAAGCCCACTTCCCCACTGGTACCAGTGCTCCCTAAAGTTAATCTGGGTACCCAGGAAGAGTTGCAGGCCTGTACTGTGCAGCTGGTTGGTCGGTGTTGGTGCACTTTTAAATAAGATGAAATTGGCTGGCAAAACCTTTTACAAACCCTCTGGACAGGGCAGGCCCCGTGTTTACTCACGATTCTGCAGACATCACACAGGGTTGGGGTAGCAAACTTAGGCATGGCCAATACAGCTGGGGCCTCGAGCAGTGAAACAGGACTCTGGCAGCTTGTCACCTTCTGAGATGCTTGCTAGGAATGCTGGAATCAGACTGGTACTGAGGACCAGGGTCACACTCTTACCACTCATGTCCAGGCATCTAACTCCCTGGGGGAAATAATGGGTATTATCTAGCTGTGACACTACCTGGCCGATTCTCCAGACTGTCTGTGCTGGTAGTGTTCCCTGGACTGGAACCCAGGAGTCACACCGTCTCTTCCTTTTTGCAGGTAGCAGGAAAGTACAGTTATGTAAGGACTTGCAGTAACAGAGAGGCTCTTGCAATAGGTAATAACTTGTAGAACTGTGCCCCCTAGCATCAGGACCACACAGAAACTTTAACTAGCAGTGTCTGATGAGAGACTGCCCCCTACGTCACGTGACGAATGTCAGCGTGACCCTATATAGGGGCGGTCCCCATGCCCGCCTTCCAGTTCTCCTGCTGGAGATCTTCAAGGAGGTGCTACAGGAGAATGGAAAAAAAGAGGCCCCTGGAGAGAGAGAACAACAGAAATAAGGGGGAAGGGAAATGGTTACCTACTGCAAGAGCCTCTCTGGAAGATTTACTGCTATGATAAGTTCTTATAAAACTGTACTATCTTACTTCGAGAGGGCTCTTGCAGGAGGTAATAACTTGTAGGACTGAGTCCCAAGCAGTAGAAATCCAAGGGACTGAGAAGAAACACGAGAGGCAGGAACAGGTCTGGGTAGAAGCAGAAAAGTTAAGACAGGAGGCCCTGAAGGACTGCTAGTCCAAAGTCTGCTCTGTGCCTAGAGGCAATGTCTAGACTGCAGTGTTTGGTAAAAGTGTGGACAGAACTCCAAGTGGCAGCTGCGCAGATATTAGCTGCTGACACGTTCCTGAAACTTGCAGTAGAAGCAGCTATGCTTCTGGTAGATTGCCCTTTGACCTCTCCCGGGAGGGCTTTACCATGTTTCTGGTAACAGTCAGAATACAATGCAGTTTGCCAGCCATTTGGAAAGACACTGTTTGGAAACTGCTGCACCTTGTCTCTTGGGTGTGAAAGAAACAAAAAGTTGGTCTGTTTTCCGGACAAATTTAGTGCAGTTAGTATAAAAATGCAAGTTTCTGTGAACAGCTGAGGAATGCAGAAGTGCCTCCACTGATTAGAATACTCAGGGTAGTAAACTGGAAGTTCAATGGACCAGTTTAACATAGTTTCTGAAACCACCTTCTGAAGAAACTTAGGATTCGTACGCAGTGTCACCCAGTCTCTGTGGAAAATCAGATAAGGCACCTTACACATCAGGGCCTGAAGCTTGGAAATCCTTCAATCGGAAGTAACCGCAACTAAAAAGAGTGCTTTCCAGGACCAATAGTGCATATCACAACTGCCAGCCTGTTCAAAAAGAGGCAGTCAGTTTTTCCAATACAAAATTTAAGTCCCACAGCAGTGCTGGACTGCTCACTGGGGGTTTCAAATGATGGATCCCCTTCAGGAAGATTTTGGACACTTCAAGTTGAGCCAAACTTTTGTCCTTCACTAAACTGTGGTAAGCTGAAACTGCAGACAGGTGGACCTTCAGCGAGAAGTAACTCAGGCCCAGGACAAAGAAAACTAGGAGGTACTCCATGACCTGAGGAGCAGGAAACGTAAAGGGGTCCCAACCCTTCGAGGCAGCCCAAATGGAAAAATGCTTCCATTTCATTGCATAAGTGGTCCGTCTGGATGGCTTCCTGGCCTCCACTAGGACCTATGCTACTCTGGAGGAAACTTTGTAGCAGGAAGCGACTGTGTCTTGAGGTGCCACGCGTGAAGGTGAAGGGACTTCAGCCCTGGATGAACTACAGGGGTCTATGTGATAATGACGAACGCCTTTAGGCGATCGCCGGTATCACTCAGTCAGAGTGCCGAACACTTTTTCAGCACTCTGACAACCCTGCTGCACCAGCACAATGGCGCCAGGACATATTTTTACTATTTTCTGTTGGGTGTGCTGTGCCCCCACAACCCCGCACCCCCCTACTTAAGGATTCTCAACTCCAGGAGGGTGCATGTCGGTGGGGGGTGAAAGTAAAAAAAAAAAGGTTTGGGCTGGGCGCAATAAAAATCACACCAGCGCCCGAACCCAGTACCTCAGCCACCCCAGCCATTGCCCAATCCCCGACGCTCACGCTGCAGCTCGGCCGGCGCCGCAGCACCACCCTACAGCCCCACCCCCAGCCCACACTCGCCATGCTCGCTCCCACCACTTCATGCGGCGGGCATGTATAGCGACATCCTGTTGCCTAGTTCACACACCCCCTCATCCAGTTGCCCTACCCATCGGTCACCGTGAGTGGACTGCGCAAGGAAGGTGTCACTGTAACGGACGGCGCCCTTCCTCATGCACCCACTTCACGGGTTACCGAACTAGAGTGCCTCCCTCCTGGGTCAAGAGGTTGTGATACAACAGCAGGGGAAAGGGGGCTCCACTGAGAGCTATTGCAGAAGTGGAAACCAGATCTGTCGTGGCCAAAATGGGGTGATCAGGATCACGTGAGCTCCCTCCGCTTGTTGCTTGAGCAGAACTTTATGCAGCACTGGAAAGGGGTGAAGCGTACAGAAATCTCCCTGCCCAGCAGATAGATGGCACATTTTGCCAGAAAACACCAGGTGTGGGACCTAGTGAGAAAAATCTGGGTAGTTTTGCATCGAATGGGGAAGCGAACAGATCCAGCTCCAGCCAACCTCACTGACCGAATATCTGCTCGACCACGCCTTGCTTTAGTTTCCATTCGTGCGCTCTGACCCTGGTGCAGCTGAGACTGTCCATCAGAATGTTTTGCACACTAAGGATGTGGACTGCTGAGAGATGAACTTGGTGCAGGACTGTCTAATTCCAGACCCTCGTCTCCCTGCACAGGGGATATAAGCAGGTACCCCCCTGCTTGTTGATGTACCACACTATGGACATGTTGTCCAAATGTTGTGCTATACCTGGTTAAACAACTAAATAAAAAAAAAATAAATAAAAAAAAATAAAACTGTACCAGTAGTGCTACTGGGCGAAGATGATGCTGGAAGGCTTGAAGTGCACAGAGAACTGCTCTCATCTCAAGCTCATTTATGTGCAGGGGTCATTCTTCCAGTGACTACAGCCCTTGAGTCTTGTGGCTTCCTAAGTGGGCACCCCACCCTGACCCTGATGCATCCATCATCAGGGTCTGGGAGGGCAGAGAAGACTTATACTTAGATACATAGACAGTGTCGGCATATAAGGGCCTATGGCCCACCCAGTCTGCCCATTTGAACTTGTAAGTTCAGTTTGTTTTCCTAGAAGTCTGTTTCCCCTTACCCCTGACCTCTAGAATTCCGTTATGTCTATCCCATGCATTCTTAAATCCTGTGATTGTTTCAGCCCCACCACTTCCTCTGGCTAGTTGTCACTTGTCCACCACCCGCTCTGTGAAGAAATTCTCTTCACGCTTCCTCTGAATCGCCCTCCTCCAACTTCATCCCATGCCTCTAGTCCTGGAACATCTTTTTCACTTAAAAATAGTGTTTTCCTGAACCCTGTTTCTCCCTGTAAGATACTTGTATGTCTCTATCATATCCCCTCTCTCCCTCCTCTCCTCCAGGGAGTACATGTTCAGTTCCTTCAACCTGTCTTCATAGGACTTGTGATGCAATCCATGCACCATCTTTGTTGCCCTCCTCTGAACCTTCTCTACCCTGTCTATGTCCTTACGGAGGTATGGTCTCCAGAACTGTACACTGTACTCCAGGTGGGGCCTCACTAGTGTCTTGTATAGCGGAATTATGACCTCCCTTTTCCTGCTGGTGATGCCCCTGCCTATACATCCCAGCATCCTATTTGCTTTACCTGATGCCTTGTCACACTGTTTCCTACCTTGAGGTCATCAGAGATGACAACCCCAAGATCCCTTTCCTGCTTTGTTCATGCTATATCCTCACCCCCAACTGATATATTGTGCCAGGGTTTTGTGCCCCATATGCATTATCTTGCACTTCTTTGCATTGAATTTCAACTGCCAAACCCTTGACCATTCTTCAAGTTTCTGCAGGTCCTTCTCATTCTGTCTACACCCTCTGTGTGTGTCTACTCTGTTACAGAGCTTGTGTCATCAGCGAACAGTGAAATTCTGCCTTCTAGATCCCAAGAATGTCACTGATGAAGATGTTGAATAGGACCGGTCCCAGCACTGATCCCTGTGGTACCCCACTGGTCACTCTTCCCTCTGTGGAGTGACAGCCATTTACCACCACCCTCTGTGTCCTGCCACCCAGCCAGTTACCTACCCACCACACTACTGTCCTGCCTACACCCATATTCCCCAGTTTGTGTAATAGTCTTCTATGTGGCACAGTGTCAAAGGCCTTGCTGAAGTCCAGATAGGCCATGTCCACTGCCCTCCCCTGATCCACCTCCCTAGTCACCCAGTCAAAAAATTCAATGAGGTTGGTCTGACATGACCTCCCCTGGTGAAACCATGCTGCCTTGGGTCCTGTAGTCCATTGACAACCAGATGTTCCACCAATCTCTCCTTCAGTAGTGCTTCCATGATCTTTCCCACTACCGAGGTGAGGCTGACTGGTCTGTAGTTCCCTGCTTCCTCTTTGTTCCGCTTTTGTATAAGGGGACTACATCTGCTGTCCTCCAGTCTTTGGGTACCTCCCTGTTTCAGTGATTGGCTAAACAGGATAGCCAGAGGTTCAGCCACCACCTCTCTTAGTTCTTTAAGGACCCTGGGGTGCACCCCATCTGGCCCCATTGCTTTGTCAACTCTTATTACTTCCAGTTCCTTCAGGACCCTTTCTTGTAAGGGACTTGTGTCCATTTCTGCACCATTCTCACCCTTGTACTCCTTCAGACCCATTACCCCTCTTCCCTCAGTAAAGAGGGCAGGCAGAAATACCTGTTCAATATGTCAGCTTTACTGTTGTCATCCACCACTTGACTCCCATCCTCCCCCTTCAGTCTCACTATCCTCCTTTGTCTTTCTTTTTTCACTTATGTACCTGTAAAGGTTTTGTCCCTTTAACCACTGATTTTGCAATGTGTTCTTCTGTCTGAGCTTTGGCTTCCCTTACTGACTTCCCTGCCTCCTTTGTTTCTCCTGGTACTTCTCCCTATCCCCTTCTGCCTGTGTCTTTTGTATTGCCTGAATGCTATTTTTTGGCTTTCACTTTCTTTGCTACCTCTTTGGAAAACCATAATGGTCTCCTCTTCCTTTTCCTCTTGCTAACCTGCTTAATGCATAATTTGTTGTTCTTATAATCCCCATTTTAAATACTGCCCACTGTTCCTCAACCCCTGATTCCTGTCCCATTCCCCTTAATGCCTCTTTCAAGTATTTCCCCATTTTCCCAAAATCTGCCCCCCTAAAATCCAGGATACGTGTTCTGTGTGGTTTGGTTCTGCTCTTTCTGTGATTTCAAACCACAATGACTGGTGGTCACTGTTACCCAGGTGCTCCCCCACTGTTACCCCCATCACACTGTCCCTGTCTGTGAGCAGAAGGTCCAATATTGCCTTCTGCCGAGTTGGTTCCATGACCAGTTGCTTGAGGAAGGCACCCTGAAGGGAGTCCAGGATAAATCTGCTCCTAGTTGATGCGGCTGCTGGGATGCTCCAGTCCACGTCTGGAATATTGAAGTCTATAGGGAACTCCCTTTGTGAGGTTGGCTAGATCCTGCCACCAGAGCAGATCTCTCTGCATGGGGCTGGAGACCAAAACCAGATCGTCAAGGTCATCCAACCTCTGGTCCCATTGGAGTCTATGGTCCACTGTGAGATTTGCATGTAGAACCTGACCAGTGGGACTGTAGGGATAGTCACTGCCATAAGGCCAAGTAATTGAATTCTGTTGGAGGCTACCAAGACAGCCTGCTTTTGTAAGGCCTCCGCCTGATCCAGAGGGAGGTAGGCTATTCCCTGGTCAATGTCCAAAACAGCCCCAATAAATTGAAGGCATTGGGAATGTACCAGCTGGGACTTGGGGAAGCTGACTGAGATTCCCAGCAGGTCAAAGAGGGCCAGGGTAGCAGACAGAGAAAGCTCCAACTGAGGCCTCTATGGGGCTGACAGATGCCAGTCGTCGAGGTAAGAAAAGACACCATGACCCTGCTATCTGAAGGCTGCCACCACCACCGCAAGGCACTTGGTAAAAACCCTGGGTGCTGAGGAAAGACCAAAAGGGAGGACTCTGAACCAGAAAAACTCCCCCTGGAACACAAAAAGGAGAAAGTAGTGATGCGCCCGAAAAACAGAGATATGCAGATGGGCATCCTGCATATCCAGAGTGCAGAGCCACTGTCCCTTAGACAAGATGGGCAGCAGGCCTTGGAGGGTCAGCACCCTGAATGTCTTGTACTTTATGTACAGGTTCAGGGTGCTGAGGTCCAAAATGAGATGAAAATCCCCCGTTTTCTTTGGGACCAAGAAGAAGTAGGAGTAGGACCCCTTCATCACTTGGTCTGGAGGAACAGGCTCTATGGCTTCTCATTCTTTAGCAGGGGGATGTGTGCCTTTGGATATCGAGAGACCCCAGGAGGATGACTTGGGTTTTTTTCTCAGAATTCTAGGGCATATCCTTGCCTTATGAGCTGAAGGACCCACGAGTCTGCAGTGATCTTTACTGACCCCGCCACATGTTTTGCGCATCTGATGCCCACTGGCTCCTCCAGCTGTTGAGGAGGAGGGAGGGCTGCAAGTCAAGAAGCAGAGGGAGGGTTGGGCAGGGCTGCCCCAGAGGCTCTTTGATTCTTGGCTGGATGAGCTGCTGCTGTATTAGATGCCCTGTGCTTGACTTGACGCTTGGGCCCCTGTTGAGGCTTTGCTTGGCGTCTTACTTGTCTGTGTAAAGGACATTTGTTCTGAGGATTCAGACAGTACATAGTGTGTACCGACTTGAGAGCCATACCTTTATCCTGGAGGCTTGTTATGATGCCCTGGGCATCTCCCCCAAAGAAGACATGGCCCCGGAATGGGCCGTCCTGGATAGCAGCTTGCACATCAGGAGCAAAACCTGACACCCACAGCCAAGTGAACCTTCTGAGACTCACCACAGTAGCCATACCTGTGGCTGAAGAATCTACTGCATCCTATGTAACCCTGAGAGAATGGCGGCCTGCCACCTTTGATAACCAAACTGTATCTGCCAGGAGCGTCTTGGACACCAAATCCAGGAGGGTCTCGATAACTGATTCCAACTGGCAGAAAAGAGAGTTCTGAAAGACCAGCATATGTGCCACATAGTTAAGGGTACAAATGGCCAAAGTGGAGGAGGAATAAAATTTCCTCCCAAACTGGTCCAGCTGGCGATATTCCTTGTCCGAAGGAAAGGTGCTCAGGTGCTTAGGTTTGTTGGACCTGTCATGGGCTACGGTTATGACCACTGAGTCTGCCTTAGGGTGGGTACTCAGATGGTCTTTGCCTCCGGGGTCCGGTAGGTATGGTTAGTCTTCTTTGCCATTGCAGAGACAGGGGAAGGCATCTGCCAAATGGTGGAGGACAAGTCCTCATGAGGCTCCAACCAGGGTGGAGTAAGGATGGGGGGATCTCTGGGAAGTCCAAATGCTCTGCCAGTCTCCACCATTTTGGGTCTTGGGCGTTGGATTTCCTCTGAGATTCGTCCATTTGCTTGAAGAGGTCCACAGCCTACTGAAGAGTGGTTGGATTCAGATTCCAACTCTGAAGAATCCGATGGTCTCTTAGGTGGGCCAGACAGTTCTGGCCTTGCAACAGGGACCTCTATCAGCGTCAGGGCTGGTGTCTGACCCTTTGTCAGCCCTGATGTGGACAGCCGAGGAACAGAGGGAGAGACAGATTGGGGAGCCGGGTCTAACCAACGAGGGTTCAGAGTCCAGCGGTTCTCCAATTCAGAGAACAACTGGGTCTTGGACTCGGAAAACCAAGACTTGAGGATCTCCCTGAAATCCACCTGAGGCTGAGGAGGAAGTAGAGTAGGGTGGTAAGGCTGATATCCTGAGTGACCTCCAGGAATACTGTATCCGGATGAATAATGGCCAAGCGGTAGGTAACCTGGTGAAGGACAGAATGGGTTATATTCCAGCGTCAGGTTGACAGACGTCTGATACCCCAAAGGCAGGCATCCAGAGTAGTGAGGATAACCTGTCATAAAGGGGTCCAGTGTTGGGAACCTGAATATATGTCCTGAAGGAGGCCAGGCAGGTGGAAATCCTGCCGGTAGACCTGCTGGCGGAAGACCTGATGAAGGACCTGGGGGGAAGGTCTGGCGGCGGCCCTGACAGAGGAATAACACCTGAAGGGTGCCCCGATGGAGGTCCTGATGGGGGAATCCCCGATGGAGGCCCTGATGAAAGGGATGCCCGAAGGAGGCCAGATGGAGGAAACTCAGGGGCCGATGGGCAATCCCGAGAAGCCTGGTCTGGCGTAGAAAGAACCGGCAATAGAGTCAAGGTCAGGTCTGGGGGCGCTACCGAAGGAGCGCCCAACAAAAGGTCTCCCTCCACTGGTTCTCGCAGTTCAGGAGGAGGCAGCGGGGGTTCCAGTGATGGAGGAGTGGGGATAATCTGAGTCAAACCCCTCAGGAGACCTGCGCTCGTTGGCTGGGGAAGAACTGCCATCCGGCCTGGAGCTATCAAGGCCCACAGAGGGGTCCGATGGATGAGCTGCAGTCGGGTGATTGTCGGGCAAGCTGACAATCAACTTATCAACCCCGGTCGAGCGGATGTCAGAGGAGCCAATGCCTGACTTATCAACTGTGGCCGGGCGCATGCCAGAAGATACGGTGTGTGGCTTATCGGCCCCACCTGCTACCTTAGTACTTATGGTGGAAATGGGCCTAAGGAAGGCAGAAACCTCGGACACAGCTAAGGTGCCTGCGGTCACCGTGAAGTGGTGCGGGGGGGGAACGAGTTCTGCTCTGAGGAAGGAGGGGCAGACTTGGTTGCTGTGGACGTCTTCCTGGAGGAAGAGGATTGCTGCTCACCCGGGGAGTCCGAAGGCAGCCTCAGGTGAGAGGGAGGCCCTTCCTGGTCCCGGGTGTTTCTCTTTGTCCCTCTTCTTCTTCTTATGGGAGTCTGGTGACAAGGAAGAGGCACTCTTGAGTTTCTGAAGCTCCTCCATGGAAGCCAACTTTTTTTTCAGAAGATGGGCCTCTAGAAACTGTTGGCGTACTTTCCGTGTGGCCTGACTGAAGTGGGAGCAGGCCTCACAGTCCTCGAAGTCATGGTCCAGGCCCAGGCAGAAGAGGCAGAGGGAGTAGATATCTTTCTACGGTAGCTGGATGCCACAAGAATCGCACTTGTTTTTATGCGATCTGACAGAAGAAGTCAAAGACATGCAAAATTCAACTTTTATTACTGGTAAATAAGAAAAAATGGATACTCATCCAAGAATAAGTGGTCAAACTGCTGTGACGATCTCTACGAGGTCCAATGTGCATAGGTCAATGGCGGGAAAGAACCAGAAGATGGGCGTGGGGACTTCCTCCTATGTAGGGTCACACTGATGTCTGTCATGTGATGTCGGGGGGGCGGTTCCCCATCAGACACTGCTAGCTAAAGTTTTCTGTGTGGTCCTGATGCCAGGGGGTGCAGCCTTACAAGTTATTATCTACTGCAAGAGCCCTCTCGAAGTAAGATCTGGCACCTCTGTAGGCAGATCTGGTTAATGCCCAGACTCGAGTAACAAGCAGTCTCTTAGATGGCTTATTGAGCTCTTAGATATAACAGCACAATCTACTTTCTGGCTTCCCCAGGCAAAGGGAAACTCAGTGGACTTCCCCCCGGTCTGCTTCAGGACTCAGGCTATGCGTCAGTCTCCTGACCAAATTCTGTCCAACCCTCCTTACAAGCTGAGGGTTTCTCTCAGGGTGCCACAAAATTTTTATTTCCAAATGGTCTGCAGCTTTACTCTGGGTCTTCCAGCTGATGGAAAATTTAGGCCAGCCTCCCAAAGCTTGGGCTGACTTCCAAACTATTTTTGGCTCTCTCTGTGCTCCTTTGCTTTACTCAAGAGTGCCTCAGGTAGAACTGCTGTAAGCTCTGTTCTCCCCCAATGTCTGAGGTGAAAGAGTGATGGCTTCCATTGGTTAGCACAGCTGTCCATCTCTAAAATGAATAGGCATGAGATTCATTTAGCATCCGATTGGCTTACACTAACAGCGCCAAGAACACTGTTCAGTCCCCCTACCTAGGAGCCACAGCTGCAGTCCTTGGAGCTCCTCGAGTACTGAGTGGATAAAACAGGGTCAGAGGTTTCCAAAATGGTGTCCAAACAAACAGTTCATACACAAACCTAAGTTTAATGTCTATGTACTGGCAACCAGAGCAGTTTTAACAAATAAATATCCCACGGTTCAACAGCTGCCCTTTCAGTACTGCTACCTGGTTGTGGAATGGGCCCTGCAGGAATCCCCTATCTTTTGCTAGCACCGTAGCACTAAGTCCACTTGCAACAGGCAGAAACACATTCACTGGGCTGTCTTGGCAATTCTTTATTATTATTTGTATTTGTTTACCAGGTAAGTGCACTAGACATAAAGATGCATATTTTCAGGCACAACCCGGGAAAGTACAAGGCAAAAACAGTTCAAATACAAGTTCAATGTGCCTACGCAACTGGAGGAGATGAGAGATGATGCTTGTGTAACTCGATTTGCTTTGTGGCTTTCCACCTCTCTATCCATGGGATATACCACCCTGTAGGGATACGACACAAGGAACTCTAGAGGAAGCTTCCCCCACTATAGGTGCCGGGGATGAATGCATCGGCTAAAGGTAGGTTAGGAAGAAATCCACGGGGAAGAGAGACGAGCCGCTGGAGGAGGAGGATGGGTGGATGGTGGGCAACGAGGAAGAATCCTGGTGAGGCCCAGGATGTTTGTGACCTTTTAAACATGATGGGGGAGTGATGTTGTGGCTCCGCCCATCGAACCACGGCTTAAATCCTCCCATTCGAATGTGCAACTGCAAGTGATAATATGAGATGATGCTTGTGTAACTTGATTTGCTTTGTGGCTTTCCACCTCTCTATCCGTGGGATATACCACCCTGTAGGGGTACGACGCAAGGAACCCTAGAGGAGGGTCCCCCCCCCCACAGGTGCCGGGGATGAATGCATCAGCTAAAGGTAGGTTAGGAAGAAGCCCAAAAAGAATACCCAAGATGTCAAGCTTTGAAGAGGCAAGGATGATGAACGAATTCTGTGAAGAGAAGGGCTAACTTCCTAAGGAGAGAGGGGAAAGCTGGGGCCACCATCCGCCTCCATCCAACAGCAAAACCTAACTAAGTTAATATGAAAAAAGTACTAATTCTAACTAATATTATGACCATTGGCACAGAGGAAAGGAAAAAACCCTTTTTGAGGAGGAAACCTCTGGGGATCCAAGGCCTAGGTCGCCTTCCCTCCAGGCTGACGACATTTGATTTGAGGATGTACATCGTTAAAAAGAAGGGTTCAGTGACCAGAGGGATATGAGTAGGGAGGATGAAGATGGAAGAGGGAAATCTTCAAATGAAAGCACAGGTCAAAGGGGGAACATGAGGCTGTGCACAAATCGAATAAGGAACATGAGGCAACGATGAATACTGATGGTGATGATCACTGTAGGAGATAGGCAGGTTGATGAGGCAGCAAAAGATCTGATGAGAGGTATGATCGATTGAGTGAGGAATTAGATATTTGAGGTTGATAAGGCATGATTATGCGATGTGAACAATTAGATCCTGATGTTGTGGTCAATGAGCAACAATGACGGACTGCTCAAGGGAACGATGTAACTAGATAAACCTTGCTGGACCCAATGAGGGTATGCTTGAGTAGTCGATGAGAGATAGTAGATCAGAGGAACAAGGATGGGAGGGAGTAAATCCATGTATGAGTCAGAGGAGCAAGGGGTAGCTAGATGTCCTCATGAGGATATTCCAGATGTGCTGATGGGGAGATAAATAATACTGCAAACTGGCTTGATTGAGTGATGTGAGTGAGTAGATAGACACTGAAGTCAATAAGGCATGATTATGCGATGTGAACAATTAGATCCTGGTGTTGTGGTCGATGAGTAGCATCGGAGTCAATGATGGAATGCTCGAGGGAATGATGTAACTAGATAAACCTTGCTGGACTCAAGGAGGGTATGCTCGAGTAATCGATGAGAGATAGTAGATCAGAGGAACAAGGATGGGAGGGAGTAAATCCATGTACGAGTTAGAGGAGCAAGGGGTATCCAGATGTGCTCACGAAGATATTCCAAGTGTGCTCACTGGGAGATAAATACTGCAGATTGGCTTGATTGAGCAATGCAAGTGAGCAGACACTGAGGTTGAAGAGGCATGCTTGGTTATGCGATGTAAACGAATAGACCCTGAACAATTAGACCCTACGGTTGTAGTCGATGAGGTGGTATGGAATTCAGTGGTAGGAATGTTAGCATAAGCATTGTAAATAGATACACTTTGAGGTAATGCTGAGTGAATGATGACTGGATTTATGAACCCAATATGACTGGAGTTATGAACTATATACATAAGGTAGGATGGCCGCGGTTGATAGGTGGCCTAGGAGTTATGGTACAGTGGTTGTTACAGAAAAGTTGAAGGTACCACAGTAATTCCCTTGGTACCACGGTAAAAATTACTGTGATTTACTGTGGAACTGCAGTAAAATCCCACTGAATAACAGTGGGGGTTTTACCACAGTACCGCGGTAAATCACGGGAATTTTTACCACAGTAGTGGGAATTACCGCTGTACCGTCAACTTTTCTGTAACAACCACTGTATGTACGCCCAAAAAGAAATATTGACAGTAGGCCACAAACGGAGTGAATCCTGAAGAGCCGGTACTGAATCGGAAGAAGAGGAGCCAGGAATGAACAGGAAAATAACTTGAACAAAGGTAACATGCTCTATAGAGCGAAGTGAATAATGATGCTCCCCGAAAGGAGGCAGACTCCGAGGCCAAGACAGTGTGACAGGAACCAGAGGATGTGCGAATCAGAAGGTAAGCACAGGACAGCAATCAAGGGGAGAAAATCAGATGATGTACGATGAGGAGGGAAGCCATGAGCGGAAAGAATCCACGATGGTCAGAACTAGAAGAAGTGATAGGCTGAGGAAGGTAACAGGAATGGATGAGCTATGAAGAGGGATTGACATCAGGAAGGCAGGTACTGGGAAGCTAAGTGTGAAAGGACGAAGGAAGGTAGGGAGGTCAATAGGGTAGCACAGGACCCAGCCGGTACAGGATGAGAACTGCACAGGGGTGAGTCGGATTAGGCAGTATGCAATCTATGATAGGTATGGCCAGATGGAGCAAGGGAAAAGTGCAGACATGGCAGCGAACCATGCCAAAGAATACTGAGAGAGGGAATGAATTAGATGAACAGGTTGAGGCCGGGTATCACGAGCTAAGGAGGCTAATGAGTCGAAGGATCTCTGATGAAGGGATCGATGACGGACAACATGGAGCAAGTAGACTTCATGAAGGAGGAATGCTCCGCAAGGGGGCAGGAGTGAGAGCTGGATGAGGTGGCACTTAGGCCCGGGTTGATTGAAGGTCAGATGGAGGCAGCCAGGGATGGCCCATGAGAGATCGTATGAATCAATAGAGTGATGCAAGTAATGAGGCTCCTCAAAAAGAGACATACTCTGAGGCCAAGAAGGCAGATCTGGAACCAGAAGGTATGCAAACTAGAGGGGTGATAAGCTTGATAGAGCAATGTGACTAAGTAAACTCCTCGAAAGGAGGTAGATTCGGAAATGAACAGAGCGATGTGAGTAAGTAGGCTCCTCGAAAGGAGGTAGATTCAGAAAGGAATGTGAATGGAACTTGAATGATGGTGGAGAGCTTCCAGTCAGCTCCTAGCAAAGGGCAATGGGCAGGAAGGCATGGCTCTTGAGTGGAGGTAGAATCAAGTCGGGGTAGCAGGGATGTATGAGGAGTGAAGCCACGAGTGGAGTGATTTCCAATGGCTGGCATGAACTGGTGAACAATGACCAGAGTCTTGAACCCGATACAGGCGGCCGTAGAGCCGCGGGTCGATGAGGCAGCATATGAGTAATGATAGGTATGCCCAAAAGAATTATCGAATGCATACCAGAGGGAGGCAGCAGAGACATACGAGGCAGCCGAGGTATACTGAGTGAGCGAGTGAAAAATAAGTAGGAAGAGAGGCATCGTGGACCTGAGAGGTAGGAAGGCTGCAGATGCAGGAGCAAGTGATTGGAAAATGAAACTCCAAGGCCAAGGGAAACTATGATTGGAGTGAAGCGGTGAAGGCCAATGATAGAATGAAGCTATGAAGTGCGATTCAAGGAGATAAGAAATGGCAAAGAGGACCAGACAGAGAAACCGATACATGCAGCAGGAAGACTGCGGATTGATGAGGTGCAATAAGAGTCAGGATTGGCACGACCAAAAGAAATAGCCATTGTAGAGCAGACAGAGTCGGGATGGATGAGAAAAGGCACAAGGACGAGGAAGGTAAAATAGGGAACAGGTGAGGTACATCGGTGGAGTGGAGCTATGGAGGCTGGCACAGGAAAACGAGGTAGGAAAGACGAAGGATGGTAGGGAGGGCAATGGGTAGCAGAGGACCCAGCGAATGCAAGGAGATCAAGGCCATTCAGTGTAGCACAGGACATACAGGCAAGGAGCAGAACATGCAGAACGAATGAAGAAGAGAGGCATGGTGGGAAGGAAGGGCATGTATGGGAAGGAGCTCAGCAACCAGCACTGCACAAGAAACATAATGCAGTGTAGATTAAATATGAGGTCGATGTGCCTATTTACTGGCAGGAAATGAAAAGAAGAATCTCAGTGCTGTCGTTCTGCTTATTTACACTATCCCTTGGTATGGCCCTAAAACAAAATGAAGAAAGGAGCGCTGGCCCCAGCACAGCCTGTGCTGGAAGAGAAATTGTGTGAATTGTAGGAGGAAGAGGCCAGTGTACTTGAGTTTCTGCATATCCCTGGAAGGCCAGACAGAATTGGAAGAGGAGGAGACAGGAATTACGAGGAGACAGGAATGAACTTAGAAATGAACTGGTACGAAGGCAGTATGAGTAAGTAGGCTCCTCAAAATTAAAGCACAAGAGTAAGGGAGCTAGATGGAGTCAGTCGAGGCAAGCTGATTGGTCAGCCAAGGCAGACAAACTGAACGATGGAAATAGAGGAGCAGGTCGGTGAGAGCCAGCACATAAGAGGAAGGATATGGATGCTTAAAAAGAATATCAAGCACAGGCCAGACGGTGACTGAGGAGGAGGAAGGCAACAAGTGGATGCAATGGGGTAGACACCCCTGATGCAGTGGAGAAGGGCAGCAAGAAGGAAATAGGGGAACTATGAGGGAAGGCATACAAGCCATGATAAGTATGCAGATAGAATCAAAGCAAAGAAGCAGGGAAGCAATAGACTATGGATGATGAGGAGGGGCACCATGAGTTGACTGAATCCCGATGGCCAGTATGAGAAAAGGCAGCTGGCAGGAGATGAAGCACACAGAATGATGACTGGAGTCAGGAGGCCATAGATCACTGAGCAAACGGACAATGGATGATGAGGAGGGATGCCAGGAGTAGATTAAATCCTGAGGGCCAAGCAGGGACAGTAAGGAAAAGAGAATACCAAAGTCATGAACAGGTATACACACAGCAGGGGGGCCATGGTTCGATGACGTGGCATAGGAGCCAAGATAGGCACGGCCCAAAGAAATATTGAATGCAGGCCATGATGGGAGTGAATCAGTGATGGCCAGTATGGGAGGAGAACTGCAGGAGTGCAGGCAAGCAAGGACCCAGGACTAGCCAACACACTCCAGTGTAGAAATTGACAGAACGGTGTTATTGGAAGGAGAATGAGACAAAGCTAACAACGCTGCCAAAAAACAGGCGCTGCTGAAAACTGCTTCCGTGGGAAAGTTAATCTCTGACACAGTAGCGCAAAACAACACTCTGTGCAGCATGCAGATGAAGGGAATAGAAAAAGAAACACCGTTGTGTAAAACAAATAAGTCTGTCAAGCTACGGAACAGAGGAGTACATCAATAGATTGGGAAAAGAGAAACAGCTCTGCAGCAAAGCAGATCAGGCCACCAAAGTGTGCCATGCCCTCTCAGAAAATGGAGGGTGAAAGAAAACAGTGTTAAATAAAATTGGCACAATAGGTATCCTGTACCTGAACTTTGAGATATGTCAGCTGGAGCCCAGACAAAATGATTCCATGTAGCGGCGAGAATAGAGGTAGTAACAGATTGAAAACAGAGGTGCCCTCATACTACTTTCTCACTCTCCAGAAGCGCACGCTATCTGCTACCGCCTGGAGAATCGGGGCAAGGGAGGCGGACAGGTCCGCTACAAGGACCGTAGAGATAAGGCAGCTGGAAGGAGGAAGCAAGCTATGAACCGGGTTTTACGCTCAGCCAAAGCAAGTGGCAGAGAGACAACTGGGAGCCACGTGGAGAGCTGCCAAGCTGGAGAAGAATGCCCTGCAGGCGCCGGCAGTGGAAGCTACAGAGTGCCAGAACATGGTCTTTTTTTTGGGTCAGATGGCACTGGAGAGAAAGGGGGGACAAGGCAGCCAACAGAACAGTAATAGCCAAAGGTGGCAGATGGGGGGACAAGCAACACGACGGGCAGCAGCGTGAGCGGCAGGATGAGGAAGGGAGATGCGGGGGGGGACAGAAGAGAAAATGAGAGAAAGGGAGCAGACAGCAAGGTAGACACCAGAGAAGAGCTACGGAAGGCCGCCATGGCTAGAAGTTAGAGGTGAAGCAAAAGGACAGAAACAGGAAAAAACTGAGAGACAAAACGAACTTGCAACCGGACGCAGCAGCCAGAACTAGGCGATGAAAGGGATGCAGGACACCAGAGAAAAGGCAGAAGAGCAGCGCCTCTGGCTGCAACGAGAAAGAATCCTGGTGAGGCCCAGGATGTTTGTGACCTTTTAAACTCGATGGGGGAGTGGCGTTGTTGCTCCGCCCATCGAACCATGGGCTTAAAGCCCTCCCATTACAAGGAAGCTCACAATAAGTAAGGACAATGAACAGGAAGACAAATGTGATTGGAGATAAGTTTTACACAACAGTAAGTGTGCCATAATCAAAATTAGGAAATACTCTAACATCATTCTGGTAAAACTAACATAGAAACAAAATAAATCAGTAGGTATACTAAAAGCATTAGCAGTTTCTCACGAGAGAGAGAGGGGTAACTTTAGCAGGTTAAGGAGAGAGGAAAATTCAAGCTATAATAGGAGCAGGTTAACTAAAAATGATGACCATCATGGCTCGGAGTGCACAATAAGTGAGAACATTTGCCGACTAGTAGAGGACGTGTGTAGCAGGAAAAGTCAGAAGGAGTCACAGGGATAGAAACAAGTGCAGGGGTTAGCAGCAGCATGATGGTTGTGCAGTGCCTGTTTAAAGCTGCTATGGATAGGGGAGAGATGGATGGCTGCTGGTAATGAGTTTCAGAAGAGAGGAGCAAAGTGGGGAAAGCCTGAGAGCCCATAGTCACTTTCCATCTAGGGACAGATAGCGGGGACTGGTCACCAGAGCGAAGGGCTTAGTGGAGGCTTAGCAGGGTCAGCATCTGAACAAGGGAGGAGGGAACACCAAAGTGTATGATACTGTCAATCAAGGTGCCAAGAGAATTGTGGCAGTTTGCCCTCAGGGTGGGGGTGGGGGCCAGTTCAGGCCACTGTAGAGCTGGCAGCGATGAGTGAGGCAGTGAGAAGCCAAGGTAAAGCAGCAGATATTATTATAAGTAGTGTCCCATTTGTGAAGACTTGCTTTGGTTGCACGAATATAAGTGGTTGATCCATAGGAAGAAGAATGTCTTGGGCAATAGCTATTCTGGCAGAGGGTGTGAGTACATGGAGAGTTTTGTAGGCCAGTCCAAGTTTGAAGCTTATAGCCTTACAGGTATTTGAAACATGGCGGTCAAAATCAAGAGAAGGCCAGGGTCACACCGAGATATTTGAATGTATTGACATTTTTGAGGAGGGAGCCATCACAGCAGGAAATCCATAGCTGTTCCATACATTTATTTACTCTGGGGTAGAGCCAAAGAGCATACAGTGGGTTTTGCTCAAATTAAGGACTAATTTGTTACTTGTGAGCCAGTGTTGGATGAAGCAAAAGATAGCAGAAAGGGTTGTGTTGAAGTCAGTTATATTATTGGTGCTAAAGTAGAGAACAAGGTCATCAGCATAGAGTAAAGACGAGCAGGAGGGGGTACTGAGTGATATGTCATTTATAAAAATGGTGAAGAGGAGGGGACCACGTACAGAGTGTTGGGGTACTCCTATATTTATAGTTGCAAGGTCAGAGATGGCCGAGTTAAAATTGACAAACTGTTGCCTATCAGCTAGCTAGTAGCTATACCTGGCAACAACCTCTGGGGAGAAACCAAGGGAGAGTATCTTTGATTTAAGGAGAGCGTGGTTAAAAACAGGTTACTCACCTGTAACAGTATTTCTAGTAGTGGCATATGATGTTCATCCACACTTTCTGGCAGTTGCCTTTCCCTTCCAGTCTGGCCAGAATGTCTTCAAGCTGGCTCCTCCCACTTACCTGGGTGGTAACTCCTTTGGCTCTGCCCCATGACACCAGATCTTGCCCACTGGAAGCAGCTGTGTGCGTCAAAGCCAGGGGAGGTTGGGTAGGTCCATATGGATGAACATCATGTACCACTCCTACAACTACTGTTACAAGTGAGTAAACTGTTTTTCTAGGGATGTGAATATGATATTCTGGCCACACTTTCTGGCAGACTACTAGCAGTTCTCTGAGAGGGTGAGGCAAGGCGCACACCCCCTATTTTGAGAACAGAGATTGGAGAACTGAAGTCCCAAAACCAGCAACCCAACGTGACTCAAGGTCGATGTGGTAATGGGAAATGAAGGCGTGTGCTGACCTCCAGGTAGCAGCCCTGCAAATTTCATGGATAGGGATGTCCCTGGAAGCAGCCACCGAGCCAGTGGTACGATGGGTGGAATGAGCACTTAGCTCTATGGGAGGCTCCTTACCTCCCAACCTATAGCAGAGATCAATGCAGAAAACAATACACCTGCCAATCATCCACTTGGCTGCCAGTCTGCCAGGTGCATCTTCACCGTAGGTGATAAACAGCTGGTGAACCTCTCCCCGAACTCCACTGTGCACTCTTTGTAATAAGTGAGCACTTGCCTCAGGTCTGGAGTATGGAGCCTGTGCTCAGTCTCTGAGGTGAGACTGGTGAAGTACACTAGGAGATTGATTACCTGGTTAAGGTGAAACTCCGACACAACCTTTGGGAGGAACTTCAGGTTGGGGCGAAGGACAACCTTGTCCCTGTGGAAGACCAGGTAAGTAGACTCCACTAAAAGTGCCTGGAGCTTGCTGATCCTTCTGACTGATGTGCTAGCCACCAGGGAGGCAGTCTTCCACAACAGGTGAGACATGTCACATCTGTGTATCACCCATGAGCTTTGCCAGTACCAGCAACAAGTCCCAAGGTTGTGGTGAGTCATGTACCAGAGAGGAAATGTGGTCAAGGCCTTTAAAGAAGTGCCAAAGCACCTTCTCCTGTGCCACTGACTGCTGACTGGCCAGTGCCCAGTAAGCAGAGATGGCTGCCCCTGAGGGTATCGACCAAAGGCCCAACTGAGAAAGGGACCACAAATAATCAAGGATGATAACCACTCGACAGACAGAGGGTCCAAGTCCTTGGCCTGACACCAAATGGAGAACTTCTTCCATTTGAAGGTGTACCTCTTCCTGGCGACTCCTTCTGAGATGCCTCCACGACAGTGAGGACTTCTTCAGAGAGACCCAGAGCCTGGAACTCTAGCCACTCAGGAATCAAGCTGTCAGGTGCTTGGACTGAAGGTCCAGATGGAGTACCTTCCCCTGGCTGATAAGAGAGCAGGTCCAGGCAGAGAGGCTGAGGAGATCGGAATACCAAAACTGGCATGGCCATTCTAGGGCCACCAGGATCACCTGTGCCTTGTCCCTCCAGGCATTGAGTAATACCTTGTGGATCAAGAGAAGTGGTGGGAAGGCATAGAAGAGGTCTGAAGTCCAGGGCCTCAAGAAGGCATCCCCCTGAAGCGTTCCCTGCTGAGGGGGGTGGGCACAAAGCAGCCTCAGCTTTGTGTTCTCCCTGGAGGCAAACAGGTCCACCTGAGGTGTACCCCACTGGGAAAACAGACTGTGTACTACCTCTGGGTGGAGAGACCACTTGTGAAACACCTTGTCCACATGGCTGAAAGTGTCTGCCAGCTTCTTAGAGGCCCCTGCCACATGGATGGCTAAGAGATCAGTCATCAGGCTGCGCACAAGAGTCCATGCATGGAGAGCTTCCTTGCACAATGGCAGGGAGTGCATATCACCTTGTTTGTTGAGGTAGTACATGGTCGTGGTGTTGTCCGTCTGGACTTGGACCACCTGTCCCTGAATGTGAAGAGCAAAGGCAGTCAGTGCCAGTCGAACTGCTCAGAGCTCCAGCAGGCTGATGTGGCATCAGGACTCCTCAAAGGTCCAGACACCATGGACTCTGTGTTCCCCCAGGAAGGCACCCCAACCCATGAGAGAGACATCGATTGTAAGGATGACCACTGGCTCTAAGTGGGCAAACAGGATCCCTTCCTGCAGATGTTCTGAGACTAACCACCACTGGAGAATGTCCCACATCTGCTGGGTCACAGTAACCAGCTGGTCAAAGTGACCCATGCACTGAGACCACTGGCTGGCCAGCTCCCACTGCAGAGAGAACATTCTCCAGTGGGCTCAATGCAGGTCGCAGTGGTGCAGGCTGCTATGTAACCCAGCAGGAGCAAGAAGTCCCAGACAGGACGCAATTGCCCAACCAGAAATGACTGGACAAAGGAGGAGGAGAGAGCTTCTGCCCTGTCCACCAGGAGTCAGACTCTGGCTCTGCAAGAGTCAAGCTCTGCCCCAATGAAGTTGATCACCTGCAAAGGCACAAGTTCCGACTTGGCCTCATTGACCAGGAGGCCAAGGGAGACACAGTTTTGGAGGGTCAGGTCCCTGGAACGCTTCACCTCCTGCCTAGAGAAACCTGCGTTCAGCCAGTCATCCAGGTAGATAAACTTGGACCCCTCGGCACCTTAAGTAAGCTGCCACCAATGAGATGCACTTGGTGAAGACCCTGGGGGCTAAGGACGGGCCAAATGGCATGGTATGGAACTCGTAGGGGGCTCCCTCTGCTCGTAAGTGGAGGAATCTTCTGTGAGACGAACAGATCCGGATGTGAAAGAACATGTCCTGAAGATCCAGGGAGCAAAACCACATGTTTTGCTCCAGAGATGGAATGATTTGAGTAGGAGTGACCATCCTGCAGGTGTGTGACTTGAGAAACCTTGTTCAGGTCATGCAGATCTAGATTTGGGTGCCAACCTCCCATCTGTTTTGGCACCAGGAAGTACCTGGAGACAAACTCTGGGTGTTCTGGAGGATCCATGACAGGAACCATGACCTTCTGGTGGAGAAGCTGGGCAATGTCATCCCAAAGAGCTAAAAGAATGTCTGTGGATACCAAGTTGTCCTGTGGGGCATGGGCTTGGCAAGGAGAGTACTGCTCTAATTCCAGAGGCAGACCCTGATGGACCACATCGAGAACCCACCTGTCTGTGGTGAAAGTGGACCAGGCAGAAAAGAAGTGGTGGAGCTGGCCCTCCCACGGGAGAACCCAGGGGAGGTGTGACGGGCATGAGGGAGGCACCCTTCATCCCATCACTGGGCAGGCTTAAAGGAGTATGAGGGCCTGGCCTCTCCATCCAGGCTTGTGGAAAACCAAGGCAACAGACTTCATCCGAGTTCATCAGGCCTGGGTCTGCTGCCCAGCATGGTGCTGGGCTGGTTTGGCTGCAGGGATGGAGGTGGACTAAAAGGGCTTATTTTTCTGCTGCTAACAGCCCTTGGGGTACCTCTGGGTGGATGTCACTAGTCCATGGTGGCATTGGATTTCTCAATACGGGTGAGGTGGCCCTCAACCCGGGGACCGAACAGGCCATGCGGGTACCCAACAGAGCATGGGAGAAGTGGGCCATGAGGAGGGCTGAACTCACATTGTGAAGACCAAGCAAGGAAGGAAGCGTAGACTTTTTTGTCTGCATGGTACAGCTTCTTGAACTCTTTGTCAGGTGGCCTGTCAAGGTCCCTCCATGTTGCCAGAGTGCCAGAGCACAGAATCGGCTACCAAGCCCTCATGCAAGGGTGTTCTGTGAATCCTTAAAGGAAGCCGGTAGAGACCGTATGCTTGTGGGCCATCTGGGCTGATGGTGATGGGCAGGAAGCGGGGCACTGCCAGAGCTCCAAGGCAGGACCAAGGATGACCTATGCCACTGTGAAGCCTTCTCCAGGGGAGTCCCCTCAGTCTAAGATCTAGGTTAGGAGTACCAAGCCCATTTCTGGACAGGCTCTATCTTCAGACCTGTGGATTCCAAGATCAGGTGGAGAAGGCCTGTACAGGAGGCAGGACCTTCATCTGTCGAGAGACCCCTGACCAACTCCAACTCCTAACTGCTTAGTGGACCCCACAGCCACAGAGACCACCTGATGGGCATCCTTTGATTTGACTCACAGGTTCCATTCACTCAGATGACCTAAAGTAATTCAGACATGATGGTCCTCAAGAATGGAGGGGTGAAAGGTGCAAGAAACATCACAGGCCTTGGGATCATGCTCACATCCCAAGCAGTAAATGCATGCAATGTGCGAATCTGTTCAGGACACCTTCTGCCCACAAAGGCATCGCCTGAACCATGGAGTGTACTTGTCGGCATCCATCGCAGTCCAAAGGTAGAAATGAAAAGACGTTTTGAAAATGTTTGGAAGTAAATCCGAAGATTTGTTAGCGAAGGGCCTACCCAATGTGACAGCGATAAAGAGGGAACCTGCTTCTTCCAGCGGAAAGGAAGATCTGGCATCATGGTGTGGAGCTGAAGGAATTACCACCCGGGTGGGTGGGAGGAGCCAGCTTGAAGGTGTTCTGGCCAGTCTTACAGTGAAAGACAACTGACTGAACGTGTGGCTAGAATATCATATCCACGTTCCTAGAACGTTAAATTCTTAAAGTAATAGCACACATAAACATTTACAATTGCACGGAGCTTACTTTCTTTTGTCCCCTAAACTGTGTGTCTTAACCCCTTGTCACAAACACACTCCGTAGGTCAGGCCCTCTGCTCCCACAGTGCCAATCTCAGAGCGCAATAATGTGAACAGGTAACAGACAGGGTAACCCTCCTGTCTCCTTTTGGGTCTGAATCACCTTCAGACTTAAGTTCTGGGGGGATTCAAAGTGTGAACCTTTTGCTAGTGCACCCAAATGTACAGGCTCAGATAATATTCTCTTTGGGGGGATGCAATATATCTTTCACCTAAGGGCACTTAACCAGGTATCCAAAATAAACCCTTTTAACTCTGTAAGAGACCTTAGGCATATTATTACCTTTTTACTCAAGCTCACTAACACCATCAAGCTGTTGAACAATTGTCAGACTTAACCATCTATATGTCACATGCAAAAAGAACTGACAGACACCCAGGCAGTCTTTCAAAGAAGAGATTCTTTACTAAAAGATGATAAAAATATGAAAAAATTTCACCATGAACAATATATCAAAGAGCTCACAATCACATAAAAGAACAAGGGAAGATTACAAAACAAAACTCCTACCACAATACATTTAGATCTTTGCTAACTAAGGTATTACCTCTGGAAGTGCATTTTTAAAGTTAGATCAGAGAGCTGTGTCCCTCTAGAGTCCCAGATGACATGACCTACATTTCAGACACAAGTATCAGTTTAAACTCGGTGTCTCCACACCCCTTCTGTGAGTCATCTTTTTATATATTTATTTAGTTTTTTTTGACCGGGTAAGTGCACTAGACAAATCCTGCCTATTTTTAGATACGACCCAGGGGAGGGTGAGACAGATGAATGCCAGCTGACCTTGAACCAATTAAGCTGTTGGTGGTATTTTTAGTGAATGAGAGAAATTTGGCCAGGACACCGGGGAAATTCCCTTACTCTTTTTGATAAGTGCCATGGGATCTTTAACATCCACCTGAACTACCACCAATCCAGGCAGATGGGACCTCGGTTAACGTCTCATCCGAAAGACAGCACCTCAGAAGTGCAGCACTCCTCTTATGCTGCACTACAGTGTCAGTACTAGGATATTAACCCAAGTGCCAGATGTGAGAACTGGACCCACAGCCCTCTGATCTCCTAGCCTCAGAGGCGAGTGTGCTACCTACTGAGCCACTGATGCTGCTATTTAGCTCCTCCTCCTTTTAGAATATAAAATTACAAAAAATGATTTCCTATCAGGAAGTATTTTAAATAAGGTGCCATCAAAAGAAAAAAGACATTTCCTATATATAACTCCTTAATTACACGTTTCCTTTGAACTTAGCAATCCCACACTGGCACCAATGTGTTAAAAAAAAAACAACAGGAATCAGTCTAATGATGTCCTATTTCTGAAGTCATAAAGTCACATCTGATTTCTACTTCAAAAAGTCTAGGCATGTCATAAAAAGGTAATAAAATGCCATTCTGAAGGAAGTCAGTTAATTAAATGGTTCCTGGTCAGTTTACATATCCTGTAGCTTCATTGAAACCGGGGGTGGGCACACTCATGGAGGCACAAGCTGTCTTATGTGAGACAATCACATGCTATATTTTTATTTTACAAATATCATACAATAATCATAACCAGCTGGCCAAGCATCATACCCCTCATATATGTAATGGGACCCCAGGACTCAGAATGCACGAGGATTGCTCATCTTCGACTGCAAATGCAGACTTAACATGGGCACTGCAGTATTAGGGGATATACAAGCAGACTGCCAGCTCGCACGTTCGAGCCAGTGCCAGTTCGAACATGTGCACTCTAAGCTGTATGGCAATTGAAAGCTGTCTCAGCGTTTACTGCGCTGCACCATTAAGTGATAAAATGTAACCATTTACACAACTCCTCCAAACCACATAGCAAAATAGGCACACAGGGCTGGCAGGAGTGATCCAAGGGTACTCAGGAACCCATGACTGGCAGGACCACACACAAAGAGGTAGACTAGGTAAACTCCTCCGTGGGGGGGTGTATACACATTTCCCTGAAATAATCAGATATGGACCCTCCAATTCTGGCCCTAATTTGGAACAGTACCAATGAGGAACTGCCTGCAGCCACATCTTCCACGACTGTAAGCTGTGCAGCTGATCCAGCAACCACCGAGGCCTATCTGTAGTCATTAGAACTTCTGCATTCTGTTTTTCGATTAATGCTGGCAGCATGCTCTGGCACTTACTGCAGTTCACGATGTCATTTTGATTGCCAATGCAGTGGACTCACTTGCATGCGGATCCATGGTGAACATCTTCTGGTTACACTGAGTGCAGATTTGAATCCTGGCTTCTTGCCTTTCATCGTTGGCCGCAATCATGAAGCAGAGTTGAAACATGGGAACAACGTTAATATTAAAAGTAGACTAAGAAGTCGAAAATTCATCAAAGTAGAGCACTTGAAACTCTGAAATCCTTCAAAGCATGCAGAGCTGTGAAGGAAGAGACTTCCCTTCTAGCAGAAAGAATGATCTCTCACCACGACATGGAGCTGGAGGATATACCACTTGGGTGGTTGGAGGAGCTTAGATTGAAGACATTCTGATGACTCAGCTATCTCTGGGAAGACTGCCATTGTGGGGGTGGTAAACTATATTTAGAAACATTTTTACAGATAGCTCATTGATTTAGAACAATTTTTTCAAGTGAAGTGTATGGTCATGGGATAGAAGGTATTGATGTTTTGTTACTATAATCTCCTGATTTGTAAACTATCTAAAAGAAAAAATTACTCACTGCAGTAATCGTCTTTCTTCCAAGGGGTCCTTTAGCATCAGTAACTTTTACACTTAGCTGGCTAGGTACAACTGCCCCGGAGGTGTGCCTTTAAGAGAATTTAAATGAGCTTAGTGACAAGCCAATCAGAAGGCAGGAAAGGGAGTGAGCTGAGTAAGAGCTGTTGTCTGTACAGACAGTTGGTGAGACCCCATCTGGAGTACTGTGTGCGGTTCTGGAGACCCCATCTTTGCAAGGACATAGACAGGATGGAGGCAGTCCAGAGAAGGGCAACTAAAATGGTGCAGGGTCTGCAACAGAAGCCATACAGAGAGACACTAAAGGAGCTTAATATGTATACCCTTGAGGAATGGAGGGGGGGGAACATGATAAAAACGTTTAAGTACCTCATGGGAATCAACAAAGTACAAGAGGGTAGCATCTTTCAGAAAAAGAGATGTGCAAGAACAAGGGGACACAATTTGAAGATAGAGGGGGGGGGACGGCTCAGAGGCAGTGTGAGGAAGTATTTTTTTCACAGAGAGGGTGGTGACGCATGAAACAACATTCCTAAGGAGGTCTTGAGGTCAAAAATTGTGGTAAAATTCAAGAATACATGGGACAGACATAAGGCAATTATTGAGTGGGGTAGGAAGAAGTAGGCTGTTGGTTAACTAGGATCTGTAGCTTTTCCAATAGGTAGGGAAATGGGCAGACTAGTTGGGCCAAGCGGTCCTTATCTGACGTCAAAGTCTATGTTTCTATGAAGGCTTCAGAATTTTTTCAAAGTAAAAACGAGATCAAATGTCCCAACAAAGAATCAACAGGATTCAAAAAAACATGCAAATGTCCACAGAAAGTGGAAATGGAAACAACACCACCACGAGTTAAAAACTCACCAACAAGAAACTCCAAATTTGGTAAAAGGTGAGATCAAGAGCCCTTCTCCAACAGGTGAACCGGGGAGGAAGGGTGGGAACTTACAAATGCTAAAGGACCCTTTGGAAGAAAGAAGATTACTGTGGTGAGTAATTTTTTCTTTTCACCCCAGGAGTCCTTTATTTTACTTCTATTTCAGAAGAATCAGAAATACCTTTGAGTCATAGACTCCTTTACAAAGGTTCCACATCACATATAAAAGATCCAGATACTCAAATACAGTTAGTACAGATACAAATACAAATACAGTGATTGTTACAGAGTAAAGTTATGTTACAACAGGAAAGTTAGGCTAACATTCAGGAACTAGTGCAGTTTGAGACAGTTAAAAAGAGACAGGAAACTTAACATCCCTGAGCTAGTGGAGCTAAGAGCTGTTTGCTGAGGCAAGCCAGAGGCCATTGTCAGTAGTAGAGGGACAGGGGGCACCCATTCACATATAGTCGCAGTCACTTGAGGACCGAAAATGGGCCCCAAGGTGCGTTTTGAAGTGACCAATTCTTTGATCAAAACGCAAGGAGGAGGGTAGGTTATTCATCCACAAGGGTGCCCTGTAGCAAAAGGATCTTTGGAATTGAGTTGTGCGACAGGAAGGAATGGAGAAACGATGGGTATCTGAGCTATGGGTATGCTTAACTTTAGAGTCCAAGGTGATTAAGGAGATGAGTGCTGCGGGAGAGAGACCAAGGGTGATTTTTTTTGCTAAGACACAAGTGTGGAATTTGATTCAGTTTTCAAGGTTAAGCCAATTAGTGTCCTTATATAGCACACAGGTATGGGTGAGCCTGTCACACCCTAATATAAGATGACAGCCCTTGTTTAGCACAAGTCTAAGACTATCAAGGGCTGAGGGGCATTTCCCCTCCAAGAGTCGGAAGGCCATAGTCTAGCAGGGAGAGTACTGAGGAGGAGATAGCAAGTTTAAGGGCCTCAGGCATAAGGCAATGTTTATATCAGTGCAAGAGCCCTAGCCTAATGTTTAGGGCCTTGGATAATTGATGTATATGCTCATGATAGGTAAGGCCAGTGTCCAAAGTGATGCTCAGGTATTTAAAGGAATGCACAAATTCCAGGGGGGCCAAGGACGCTGATAGTATTTCTGGAAAAAGCCCTTTTTTGGAATTCTGCGGATGTGCGAAGAGCATGCTTTTTTTTTATAGTTAATAATAAGGCATTGTGAAGCAAACCAGCTTTCAACAGCGTTGAAGGAGAACTAGAGGGAGTGGTGGAGTTGAGAGGGGTCTGAGCTGGAGGAGAAGATGACAGCATCATCTGCATATAGTAATAGGTTGGAGGTGCAGGATGCAGGGAGGGAGTTTAGGAAGAGGCTGAAAAGGAGGGGGCCCAAAATGGACCCTTGTGGGACCGCTGAGAGGACAGGAGATTTGGAGGATAGTGTATTGCCAATTTTAATCTGAAGGGTCCGGTTGGCAAGATAGTCTGCGAACCATCCCACAGCTTCCTGTGAGAGACCCAGGTTGAGCAAGGAGGTTTGGAGTAGTGAATGGTGGACGGTATCTAGGGTTGCCACCTTTGAATCGGGCCAATACCTGACTGATAAGCTCCGCCCCCGACTGGCCCAAAGCCCCACCCCTTTGTTGCTGGCCACACCCCTTTTTTAGTTTATGTCACATGGCCTGTCAAATTTCAGGCGCAGTCACCTATACTGTGGTGGGTAGTTACAAAAAACAAATTGGTCTCTTACTGTGGTGGTGCACTTCAAATGAATATAATCCCAAGAACACATGCACACACTGATAATTAAAATGTGCAAACTTTATTATTACAAGCAATCAAAATTGTGCAAAACTGTGAGAAATTACAGGAGGTGAATGATATGGATTAATTACAAAGAGTATAAATATATATATATATATATATATATATATATATATATATATGTATATATGTGTAAAAAAATAACAAGCACACCACACAGACAATAAAAATGAGCAAACTTTCTTTACTAAATAGCAATCAAAACTGTGCAACTGCATTAGAACCACAAGTAGTGGTACAACAAGGCTTCAACAAATCAAACATCTCAGCTGTCAAGACCAGAAGGATCACATTTTATATTTAAAAGTTTACTTTTCATTTGACTTTGCAGCCTCCAGAAGTTTGTTGTTTGTTTTAACAAAGGCATGGAATTGGGTGCATGTGAAGCTATAATTTAATTTCACCTGTAATTCAGCTTTCAACAAGGGCACAAGCATTCTGTTTCTTTGATCAGTCCATGCATTGCCCATGAGCGAAAACACACGCTCCACAAAGCTGTTACTGCCAGGGATGGACAACACAAACTGAACAGCTTTGTACAGTGTCCTGCACTCAGGCACTTTATTGAAAAAGGCCACCCATCAGTTACTGACAGATTTCTCTGTCATTTCAATTAAAAACGGCAATGCTGCAGTCAGTGTACTGTAATCTGAGTAGAGTGCATCCATGTCAAGTTCTTTTTGCAGCTTCAGTGTCTCTACAGATTTATACAGGTTATCCCAGGCAACTTGACATTGCAAAGAGAATAGTTGCATTGCCTTGAAAGGGCTATTTTCAAAATCAAACCATTTATTTAGATAGGCAAGTGCACGGACATAAAACCCACTACAGTCTTGTGACACTCTTTCCCTGACAGTTGAGGGAAAGTCCTTTACAGCTGATGACACTTTAAAACCAAAGAACATGTCATCAAGTCTTTTTTGCAGTTCATTGCGCAGATTATGCATTACACAATACACCTCCGAGCAGTCAGGCTATTGCTTCAAGCTTGGCAATGGACTTATGGAACAGCTAGAACGTAATGCATAAAATGCAGGTAGGACTCCTCTGACGCAGCATCCTTATCACTGTAGCCATCTTCATCAGCTTCAACAAATTTCCATATCAGGGGGTGGCATTCATCTGGTCCCTGACTTATGAAATAGCTTTTTATAGCTGGCCAACATTCCACAAGCCTTGCCACTGCAGGAAGGAATGACAGCCACCTGGTTATTACATGCTGCAGAATCTCCTTCCAGTCCTGGTCAACGAAAGTGAACATCTCTTTCAGGTGTGCAACTTTCTTGGCAGAAGATGAAAATTCACTGTAGATTTTCAACATTAAAGTTTCTACATCAAATCGTGCAAGGGCCTTGCTTGCATTCCTTGCATAATTGTGTAGCACATGGCATAAGCAATTGGCAGAGATGATGTGTGGCACTTCTGTTTTAAACTGCTTAAACACAGAGCGGTGCTTGCCATAATTAACTGAAGCATTGTCTGCAGCATAACTAGACAGGTTTTGCTGTAGCAATCCTTTCTGATGAAGACGGTCCTTAATTTGATTAAATATGGCTTCTGAAGTCTCATCGTGGTCCTCATAGAAGTCCAGGAGTTTCTGCTGAATTCCATGCTTTTCATGAAAGTACTGAATAACCACAGGGAACATTTTCTTGTTGCCCTTATTAGAGGCGTCTGAAGCTACAGAAAAATAGGATGTGCCCAGGTCATGTAAAAGAAGTTCCTCCGAATATGGCGTCAACACATTGGTGACTATGCACTCTGCTGTGGTCTTCCCTCAACTCAGTTTGATACAATGGCAGAGTCTGCATAAATGGTCTGTGCCAGTTTGCTTCCACAGTCCATGGATAAATAGGAGTGGTGTGCTTCACTCCATGGTACACTGATGTCACCTCCGCTGCAGTAATCTTCAAGCTCTCACTTGTTGTGGTCCGTGGCTGCATGAACTTGGTCATAAACAGGTTCTCCTTCTGAGTCTGCAGGCTTTGCTGGTGCTTCTCTGATTTTTGATGAGTCTTCAAAGCCTTTTCACCATCCCATTTCACGGTGAAGCCAGTGCCGCAGGATGCACATTTTGCCACTCCCTCTAGGCCTGGTACTGACCGCACCCACGAATAGTTCTGCTCCCAGGCTTTATTATAATTGCAGAACCCCTTTGCCTTCTTTGCTGGGCTCCCACTGGTGGCATGGCTTTGTGGCTCTGAAGCCCGTGCTCTCTTTCCAAACGTATTCATCCTCAGTGTCACCATACGAAAACCCGCCGTGATCGTCACGCAGTGGCACTGTCGCTTGCGTTACACAGACGTGTGATGGCAAGTTAACTAAAAGTACAAACATAAACAAACTTTAATTGCCATCCTGTGTAAGGCCGATGTAACAACAGCTCAACAACAAATCAGTGCCCACGGGGAGGACCTTGCCGTGGTGGCACTGCTTTCCACTAACGCTCCCCTATCCATACACAATATATTGAGGTAATGATATACTGCATACTGATTTTGCCTGGCCTGAGCCAATTTACAGAATGCAATTTTTTTTCCAATACAGGCTCTGGCTCTACCTTGATCATTAGTATTGCTGCATCAAGCTACAGTGGGTATGTGGATTGTAGCATGATGGAGCAGTTGTACAAGATATTTGTGTATCATTCTGGAAAAGGAGTTTGAAGACCTTCTGCAGAGTGCCACAAATCTGTCTTAATATTAGTCATTGCTATTTTGCATTACTTCAAAACATCTGTAAATGTTCAAACACCTGAGCACTCACATGTGTGGTGCACAATGGTAATACTAACAGGGTATTGCATGTACATTCAAATTCTATCCACTCATAATATCTGTACTTTATTTTTATTAGTGATATTGCTGTACTTGCTTTGAAAATGTAACTATGACATCAGCATCAATAGAAAAGTCAGTGCATAAAGAAGATTGCTCAACCTCTACCGAACCACCACTGCAAATAACTAAAGTCCAGCACTGATGTATATGTACATTACTACCACGCAATGTCTGTTATTAATGAGCACATGCTGCCACATGAGCAGTCTCACATAGTAGACAGCACACTGGGCCACACTAGACCATCACCTGAAAACAGGAACATATCACACATCAGCACCACACCCACACACAGGCTGGATAATTGCATGAACCGGTTTATAGGAAGGGGAATGTTGGACAGGATACCGGGAATGTTCCCTACTCTTTTGTGAAGAGTGCCCAGAGTTCTTTTACTTCCACCTGGACATCCACCAGAACAACATCAGGATGGGCAGAAGGGATCTTGGTTTAACATCTCATCCCAGCAGTACAACGTCAGCACCCTCCAATACTGCAGCCGGATGCCAGTGATTGCTTGGTCCAGAGGTGGATGTGCTACCAACTGAGCCACGCTGACAACTATTAATTAATATGACTAATAATCATAACAATAACATGAGCATAAGGGAGTGGGACTGTGGACATGAAAAAATGCATGATTGATTCCAATAATTCTAATTTATGTGGGGAAGGGAAGGGGAAATTGTTTCACCAGAAGAGGCAGAGGCACACTAAGTTGAAGCTTGTTTCCAGGTTCAACCTGGGAGCACAAGAAAGTCAAGTCACTTTCTCAAGGTCACACAAGTAAGCAAGTGGGGCCAACTGATGGGATTCAAACCCCGGTTTCCAGGTTCCCAGCTTACTGCCCTTGCCCACCACGTAATATCACTTCCTAAGTTCCTATACATCATGTCATGATCTCACAGTTCTCACATACATGTTTTTAAATGCAGCAGCAGCATGACAAAACTGTTATAATCATGATCTTCATAACAAATGGCTATGTTGCTGCTGCTAAGGCATAATCACATATATAAAAAAAACATTGAATAATAACATACACCAGCCCACTGTTGCTGCTTAGCAAGGCTGTCAACCATTAACTGTCAGCCCACTGAGCCTAACATAAAGAATACACACTGTGCAACTCTGTTGCAGTTCCGATTCTAAGAAATAAAATGACAGCCATTAAATAACAGTAATTACATCAGACCTATTCTGCTATATGCATGCTCTTTGCTCTGCTGACAGTCTGATTATCAGACTGTCAGCAGAGCAAAGAACACACATATAGCAGAATAAAACTTTTAAGTTGCAGTCTCTATTGCTGTTAAGCTAGGCTAACTAGGGCTGCTTGTGTTTTTAGTATATATATATATATATATATATATATATGTATAGAGCATATAGCAGAAATACTTTTTTCATTTACAGTCTCTATTGCTGCTCAGCTAGTCTAACTAAGGCTGCCTGTGTTTCTAGTAACCTGGTTCTTACCTAACCCACCCCAAACTAACTAGACTGACTTGAGAATGATAGACCTATCTTACACTTGCTGCTGCACCTGGGCCTGGGATGGAAAAAGTGTGGGGTGCTGAAAGCACTGTCAATCTGCTGCCAGTAGTTTTCAAAAAATCCAACCGACCTCCTGGTTCTCTGTCCGGGTATGGTCTCTCGCTCAGCTACCACTCAGCCTGAAAGTCCTTCGATCTGATGATCCCAACGGCAATCAATTCCTTCCTCCTGATTTTCTGTCTGGACTCTTCTGGATTCAGCCACGATTCCTATTCCTTCTCCAACGCTGTTGTACTGGAGCCCTGGCAGCCAAGGGTTAATATAGGGCAATGTGTCCTTTGATGCTTTTGTTTGTTTTTCCCGCCGTGACACTGCATAAGATGATCACAATGATTGGTCCTCGTAATGGACCAATCGCTGGTGACTTGCTCACCAATCAGAGTTGACTGTCATGCCTGTTGCCGATTGGTCACTAATGCTTGCCGGCAAAAACAGTATGCTGATTGGCTGTTATGCTGAGTCCTTCCGATGCTTAAATGCTCAGCCCTCTCAGCCTCAGTGCTTGCTCCTGCCAGTCTTCCAAGCCAGCCAGCCCAGAAGCTTAGCATCTAGATGTCGGGGAGGCGCCGTATGGCCCGCGGACAGGACTTTGAGACTGAGAGAGAAGATCCATCGTGGGGAAACATCACAGTCCACATGGGGGCTGGCAGCATTACAAACTGGCAATGGTTGGCTGCATTCACATTGTGAAGAATTTAAGAAACTGGGGGACTTGGGAGTCAGCCGTGGCAAATCTGCACAGACTGCTGTCTGCACTGCTAGGACTACTAGCCAGCCTTGGTTTCGGGTCGGGACTCTCTCTGGAGGAGAAAACTGGAAGATGAATGATTCATCTGATCTGCTGCCTGCTGTGTGGAGTCGGCGGTTGGGACGGAGGCTGCTGTGCTGAGCCTGAGCTGCGAGCTGGGACTGAGAGTGGAGTCGGAGACTGGGAGTTGGGACCACAAATTCACCTGCAAGTTAAAGTAAGTGCCTGCCAAAATGTGCTGCTGCTGGCAGACTGGACTGGTGATTGAATAGAGTAGTTTTAGACATAGTGGTACAGGTCCGGGAGCAGGGAAGTGAATAAAAGTTTTAATCCCCCGCCCAGGACCTGTACCCACACTGTGTGTCACAAAACATACTTTCTTTCATTCACCTCCAGTCCAGTTTAAAACTTGGGTAAACATTTTTAATAACAGCCTCAGTTAGGAATCGGATGGATTAATTTCGGCAGCCACGCAGCTGCTTGCAATGCAAAGTAATTTGTGTCTGTGTTTGTCAGTGGCATGCTGCAGTTTAGGTTAGGTGAAGCGCGATCGACGAAGCAACGAAGGTGTTTTTTAAAAAAAAAAAACACAGCTGTCAGGTGTCAGCCTGGCCGCATGACCATTACCGGACTCAAAAGGGAGAAAACCGGGTAACCGGAGGAGAGTCCTGATTTCCGGACGATCCGGAAAATTACCGGGTAGGTGGCAACCCTAACGGTATCAAAGGCCTTAGTGAGGTCAATGAAGACCGCTCCTGTGATGTAGCCTTTATCCAATGCAGTATGGATGTGTGATGTTAGCTCAAGCAAGGCCGTAGTCGTGCTGTGACCTTTGTGGAAACCATGTTGTTGTTTGCAGAGTAGGTCATATTTATTGAGGTGGTCAGTGAGCTGATGTGAAACTATCCTCTCTAAGGCCTTGGAGGGGGGGGGAGTATGGAGATAGGGCAGTAATTGTTAGCAGAGGAGCGGTCACCACCTTTAAATATGGGCGTGATAGAGGCGGATTTCCAAATGGTAGGGAATTTACCTAGTGAGAGGGAGAGGTTTAAAATGTGGATGAGAGGAGCAAGGACTTCCTTAAGGAAGAATTCTGAGATCAAGGGAGTCGGCATTGGAGGAGGCATGACTAAGGGCAGCAGTAAGGTATGGTTCAACTGATTTAGGAGAGATGCAGCAGAAGTAAAAGGGGGGGGCGCCGAGGTGAGGTGCGGGTGTGCTAGGAGCTGGAGGATCATAGAAGTTCCGGGGGAGAACATGGCTAAGGTTGGAGAAGGCATCACTGAAGACTGCAGCAATGTGTGTAAGGTCAGAAGTTAAGAACCCTTTTGACATGACTTGGAAGGGGACTAGGTTGGGAACCTTACCACATATTTCCTTAATGTTGCTCCAGAACTTGCAGCCAGAGCCCCAAGATGAGGTTAAGGCGGATTTATAGTAATCCGCTTTTTTGCCCTGCGAATGGCCCAAGTGCACTTATTCTGGGCCATTCTATAATTCTGTCTACCAGGAGGAGGTCGGACTCAATGGGGAGATGCTATAACGAGTCTCTGGTTCGCATTAAAGTCTTGAGCCGTTCAGTGAACCAAGGTACATGATTGCCTTTAACCATTCTTTTCGTGAAAGAGGTATAGAGGTCACATATATTATTGAAGGACCAGGTAAATAGGTCTAGGTTAACAGTGTTCAAAATGAAGGACCAATCCATGACCCTGGGGTGCACTTTTAGTTGTGCCAATTTACCAGGACCAAGTTTACGTTGCACAATTATTTTGGGAGGGGATCTTGGGATTTTACAGGACCAGAAGCAGATAACTGGAGAGTGGACGCTGAGGGCATTTGGAAGGACAGAAACATTGGTGATCTTGCCCAGGCGATTGGAGAAGATGAGGTCAAGTAGGGAGGAGAATCCAGTACACAGGTCCAAATGTGGGGAGGAAGTGACCAGTTGAGTTAGGTCTTGGGCTGTGGCAAGATTAATGTGTGGGGTGGCATCCTTACTTAGCCAATTGATATTAAAATCACCAAGTACAAGTAGTTCCGACTGTGATGGTAGTGTGTCCAGATATGACAGCAATGCTTGGAAAGCTGATTTTTGGTCCCTTGGGGGAATGTATAGTATTGTTATGTATAAAGGGTTTTGGGTTCTTCCCAGAGCCAGTTTAACAGTGAGGGCCAGTGTGCCAGTCCCCAATTGAGGGGAGTGGAGTAGGTGACCTTGTAAGGTATCCTTAGTGTAGAGGGCACAGCCACCCCTTCGCTTACCATGTTGATCAGCACGGTAAAGGACAAACCCAGGCAGTGATACAGAGGAATCTGGGGTCCGAGGGGTGAGCCAGGTTTCACACATTGCTATGACATCTGGTTGGTGCTGTAGTACCCAACCCTGGAAGGAGTCCCACTTTTTTAGGATGCTACAAATATTGAGAGAAGCAATGTGCAGCTGACCCTGAGTACATTGGGGAAGCATCATGCCATTTGGTGGTCCAGGATTAGGATGGATATTCCTCGATAGGAGGAGGAGGAGGAGGAGGAGAAGCAGGAACCTTGAGGAGGGGTACCAGGAACGCTTCCTCTTAACAAAGAAGGATAACAGGGTATGTGGTATAGTGGTGGTGACGGTCAGAATGGGTAGTGAATGGGCCTTAAGGTAGGCCTGAAGGAAGCAGTGAAAGTCTAGGGAGGCTGACGGTCTTACATGTTGAGGTTTCTGAGTCAGGACAGCCCCAATGGGAGTGGCCAGAGTAGAATGACTAGACAGGCAGTCATAGTGAGTAAGTGGAGTGTAAGTTATCTGCCAGTCTCCTATAACAGGGTCATGGGTGGGGCTCGAGTTTACCCAAAGTATAACTAGCTGCCAAGCATTCAGACTGCGGCCAACTGCAGAGAAGGGGGCAACAGTGTACGACAGGATGGGGAAATGGGCCAGGGGGAGCAAATGGCAAAGCAGCAGGATTATAGTAAACATCCTGACACTAAGAGTTGAAAGCTCAAGGGTGGCCAGTGAAACAGGAGTACAAGCAGTAGAACAGCCTCTAGTGGTTGAACAATATAAGCTGCTAATGGAGAACTTGGCTGATTGGTTAAACCTGCCTATAAAAGGGAGTGCTCACCAAGGGTGGTGGAGAGCCAATGCCCTGCGCCGGCGAGGCCAAACTGCAGCAGCAGAGCAGAGTCTTAGGTGGAAGCAGCAAGCATGGTGGTTCACTGTGATTTTTCCTGTACCTTGTAAGCTTGGAATCGGGGGATGGGGTCGGGGAGGCCGCCGTTGCCACTAGCCCTCATGACCTCCTGAGCATCTGTGGAGAAAGCAAGACAGGTAAGGAGTTATATGCGATCGTTGTTGGGGAATAAAAGGGGAGGGGGATACAGCGAGAGAGTGTGCATTGGTCAAACTTTAAAGTATGGTATAGAGATCTAGTCTAGCATGGCTCACAAAATCACAGGAAATAAAATTAGGTAAGCCAGTAACTATTGCTCTCGCTCCAAACTGAGAAATACAAAAACTAATTAAATGAGCAAGTTACTGCTGCTAAGGGCGCTCACTGTGGGGCAGTCGCTAACGCTCCAAACTATGAATCACAAGCTAATTTGCTGGAGAAGCCCTAAGTTAATCAGGGAGCCCAATCTTAAGGACCAGACACTTTGGCAAATTTCACAATTTAAACTTGAAATAGTTACTGCTGCTAGGGCACTCCACTGAGGCTCCGATTAAGAAATAATACCTAAAAAGCTTTAAAAGTCTTAAAGCACCAGTCGGAATATTGTTAAAATGGTGCCAAGAATCCAAATAGAGTAGGTCTTAAGGCACCTCTCAGTTTAGGCAGAAACATCAGGAAATATAATACAAATGTGCCGCAGCATGGGACTATTCCCACAGAGAGCAGGTCTTAAGGCACCACTCAGTTTAGCAGAAATATCAGAATATGCAGTTAAAAAGAGTCCCTGCAGGAGACTATCTCCACATCTGCGCCAACAGTAAAATGGTGCCAATATTCAAACTGCAGCAGCAGAGCAGAGTCTTAGGTGGAAGCAGCAAGCACAGTGGTTCACTGCGATTTTTCCTGCACTTTGTAAGCTTGGAATCGGGGTGCCATTGCCACTAGACCTCACGACCTCCTGAGCATCTTGTAAGCTTGGAATTGGGGGTGGGGTGGGGAGGCACAATTGCCACTAGCCTCACGACCTCCTGAGCATCTTGTAAGCTTGGAATCGGGGGTTGGGGAGGGCGCCGTTGCCACTAGCCCTCATGACCTCCTGAGTGTCTTGTAAGCTTGGAATTGGGGGGTGGGGGAGGGCGCCATTGCCACTAGCCCTCACGACCTCTTGAGCGTCTTGTAAGCTTGGAATCGGGGGTTGGGGAGGGCACCGTTGCCACTAGCCCTCACGACCTCCTGAGAGTCGGTAAGTTTTGCAGACTACCGAGCAGTACCAAGTGGGAGGTGGGCAGAGAACCCACTTAGGAAAGAAGCGCTGCAGAACCGCTCTGCCAAATTTGGCATCAGATCTGGTCTGCACATCCAAACTGTAGTGTTTCACAAAGGTGTGCACAGATTTCCAGGTAGCTGCTTTGCAGACATCCAGTAGAGGAATATCCCTTGCTGCTGCAAGCAAGGCTGCAGTGCCCCTAGTGGAGTGGGTCCTAAGCCCCACTGGAGATTGGTGACCAGCTTTTTCATAGCAGAAATTAATACAAGAGACCAACCAATGGGAAATGGTTCTCTTGGTAGCTGGTCTTCCCCTGCCTACATCCCCATAGATGAGGAACAACTGAGTGGAGGAGCCTCTGGACTGCCTAGTATGCTCTAGGTAGTAGAAGATGGCTCTTTCGGCATCCAAACTGTGGAGCTTTTGCTCGCCAGGTGTGGATTTCTTAGTAAAGAAGACAGGCAGAGTAATGGATTGATTTAAGTGGAACTCTGAAACCACCTTTGGCAGAAATATCCTATTTGTCCTGAGCTCAACTTTATCGCTGTGAGGGATGATGTAATTTTGGCTCAGTGCACAGGGCCTGTAGCTCTGAAAACCTGGCAGAGGAAATGGCTACCAGGAAGCCTGCCTTCCAAGTAACAAACTTGATGAGGTCGGTGGATATAGGCTCGAAGAATGGCTTCATGAGCCTGTCTATGCAAAGGTTCATGCTCCAAAAAGGCTCCCAGATTGGAGGCTGGAGATGGCCTTTGAAAAAGCAGTTTAAATATGGCATAGAAAAAAACTGATTTTGGGCCAAAATTGCCACTAGGTGTAGCTTGAAAGAAGATGGTTTCAAGCCTGACACCTGTAAGAGTACCAGGCAATCCAGCAGCTGAGGATCTGAAGCTGAATGGGATTCGACCCTTTTGCTCTTGCACCAGAGGGAAAACCTTTTATGCTTGGCTGCCTAAGTCTTCTCAGTGTTTGTGTTTGTTAACCACCCTCAGTATCCTAAGGACCTGTTAAGAGTACTGTGAGGATGCAGACTAACTGTTCCAGAACCAGGCCTTGTGGTGAAAGGAATGTATGCCTGGATACTGCACTCCTTTCCGAAGAAAGGTCAGTAGGGAGTGAGTTGGAATCAGGTGAATGGACTGCTGCAGGACATTGAGAGGTTAGGGTACCAGGCTTGCTTGGGCCATTCCAGAGCCACCAGGATCATAGATGCAAACTGTTCTATGAGTTTCAGATATACCCTGAGAATCAGGGGAAAAGGAGGAAATGCGTGTAAGTACCTCCCTGCCTAGACCAGGATCAAGGTGTCCAGAGGAGGCAATCTCGGGGCTGGAGCCTGCAACAGAACTGAGGAAACTGGAAGCTGAGGGGAGAGGCAAACAGATTCACTTCTGGGTTCCCAACCGCCTGAACACCATACTAGTACTTGTTTGTTCAGAGTCCATTAACTTCGACCTTGACTGATGTGACAACAGCGACTAGAGCATCTGCCAGAGCATTGAGTTTGCCTGGGAGGAGAATCACTGAAAGGATGACTCCCAGGTAGAAGGCGAGAGACCAATCTTTATAGCGCCTGCGAACAGAGTACTCCTGATCTGGTCATTGCAGTAGTGTCTGTTCAACTCTATAAGACTGTCCTTTTATACAGGAACACATGCTTTAAGCTAGAAAGATTTCTCTGACCTCTAAAAGAAATATGATTAACCGTGACTCCTGGAGAGTCTAGGTGCCATTTACTGAGGCACTGTCCAGATGCGCTTCCCACCACCAGGGGAAGGCATCTGTGGAACTGCTCTGTCAGAGTTTTCAGCTTTGAAAATTGTTGCTTTCTGAGACCAGCAAGCTACAGGGAGACTTGTGGGTGATGCATCCTGTATCTGAACCCTGGGACCACTGCAGGCACTGAAGCCATGTGTCCCTATAGCATGAGGAAATGTCAAAGTGACATGATTTTCTCAGGACTGCATCCTATACTGAACCAGTGAGGGTTAATGATTCAACCCCAGTCAAGCACTTGCTGGCTGGTCTCACTGTCCCTGGATGAAGAAAACTGACAATGGGGGACATCTTGAATTCTTGCCTGTAGAAGGAAGGCATATCCTTCCTGGATGCTAACCGACAACTTAGGTATAGCTAGAGACACCCAGATTCCTGAGGCGTGCTGCTACCACTGCTAGCACTTTGTAAGACTCTTGGGAGGGGCACAGTGAGCCCACCCTAGTGTGAGACCTCGTTAAAGGTATATGGAAAAAAAGGGGGTCCCTTTTTGGACCAGGGAGGCTAGCCCATCTCCCTACTGTAAGGGCTGTATGAATAGTAGCAGAGTGACCATCTTGAATTAGGGTTTTAACTGCAAGATAGGAAGCCACTCCCCAGTTGTCTTTGTGTCAGGAATTACGTGGAGTAGAGGCCCTTTCTTCTTTTCATGGCCAGTGACCTTCTCCACCATTCACGAAGCTAGAATGTTTTTTTTCCCTACCACTCCAACAGAAATGTCTGTGTTGGGGATAGAGGCCTAGACATCTGGGTACACATGAGGTCTGTCCACACTAACGTCAGGCTTTAGACTGCAAAAACACGCATGTGCTGAGAGAAGGCTGGAAAAAAAACTCTGCCCCAATGCCCTCAGGAGGAAATTCCGTGGGACAGTGGGCCTTGTTGCAGTAAGATGTTCTGGAATCGAACAGTATATTTTGATCACAAGGAAAGTGCATGGCTTTAAACTGGGAGTCTGAGAGCAGACCAGTAGTTCTAGGCCAGACAAAGCACCTCAGAGAGATGGCATAGGCTGTGACTCTGGAGGCGGCATCCTTGTTATCATCCTGTGGAAAATTTGCACTACATGATTTCCGAAGCAGGTTAGCCATAACCATTGGCTCCTGCACCAAGAACCAGGACAGAGTTCCGCGTGCTTTTTTTTTGTGATATTTGACTGAAAAGCCAAGTAGGTAAAAATTCTGGCAAGCATCTGTGGGAAACTAAGAATCTATTTTCTGGAGTCCTTATCCGGGGGGGTAAGGAGGACAAGGAGACCCCAGCTTTCTCACAAGCTGCCTGATGCACTATACTTACATGGCTGGGATGTACAGACAGGCACTCAGTATTGTTAAACAATTGATATATTTATGTATATATTTATTAACACTTCCAGGCCGCTTGTAAACCTCTGCCACAGAAGTGGGGGTTTGAAGCAGTTTCATGGTATTTTCATTTATATTCTTCATTACAGACAGGGCTTTTAGGAGGTTGAACCTTTTAACTCCCTATAATCTTTTCTTATTCTCACCTTGGAAGGACTCCTGAGAAGGAAGGTCCAGGGGTCCAACATGTTTTGGATAAACGAAAGCACAGAGTGAGAACCTCCTTGGATACATAGGGTTCTAGACCCTCCACATCATAAAAATTCTCAATTATCTATATCACCCTCACAGTCTCTGGGACAAGAACTGTGGGAGAGTGATATAGTAGCCCCTGTAAGCAGGGGCAGAATAAATTGATTTGCCATCCACTGTATCACCCTCACAGTCTCTGGGGCGAGAACTGTGGAAGAGTGTTAGCAGCCTCTGTAGGCAGGAACTTCATAAAATTATCTATCATCACTGTAGCACCCTCACAGTCTATGGGAAAGAGAACTGTGGAAGAGTGATTGCCAGCCCCAGTAAAGAAACAAGCCATCTTTTGTAGGGTCTGAAACAGTTGCCAACTTTTTTCATATTTTACACAGATGGAAATTGCGCAGACTTTGCAAGTACTTTGTTTTTTTCAGAATGCTTTAAGCCACCTGTTGTCTCACTATTGGCTTTCCCAGGAGCAATGGAAGCATTGCAAGTACTTTGTTTTTTCAGAATGCTTTAAGTTGCCTGTCTCGCTACTGGCTTTCCCAGGAGAAGCGGGAGCACTTGTATCTAGACAGGGTTTCTTTTTAGCCACTTCATCAGTGGCTTGAAATAGCTTCCTTCCTTCATCACTTCTATTATTTTTTATGAGGAACATCATATCTGGTAGTTTTATTTTTGGCTGGGAGCTGGAGGGTTCCTCAGCACCTCTTTATATTTTTATTACTTTTGGATAGCCCCTAGTCAGAAGCCTTTGATATGTCTTCAGCCAGAACATCAAAGGCTTGTCTGCTATGTTTGCCAATTTAAGCAAAACAAACCAGTCCTGGACCTTATGAACAGAGTGTAGGTTTCTATGAAAACGCCACTGGCCAGTCCTGCCCCAGTTAATTAGCTCTGTCTGTTGCCAGTGTTTTTTTTCTTGTGTGGTTGTAGAACTGGTGTCTATACCAGTGCCAGTCTTAATAGAAAACCCGGCAATACTTGTCAACTGCCTCAGGTGGCTGCTGGACCCTTACGGACAGTCCTGCAATAGATGATACCTTAGGTCCAGTTCCTAGATGTACAAGTATATATATATATATATATATATATATATATCTATATATATATAGATATATATATAGATATATAGAAGGTTAGGGAGAAAAAGATAGCATCTAGGAAGTATAAGGAAACACAGAAGGAGAAGGACAGAGAACTGTACCAGTTAAGGCAGAGGGAAGCAGGGAGGGTAGTCAGAATAGCAAAGGCACAAACTGAGGAAAAGATAGCCAATTCAGTTAAGAAGGGGGATAAAACCTTTTATAGGTTTATTAAGGAGCGTAGAAAGACAAAGGGAGGGATAGTGAGGCTGAATAGAATGGATGGTGGGTGGGCAGTGAGTGCCAGCGAAAAAGCAGGGATACTGAATGAATACTTCTGTTCAGTATTCACAAAAGAGGAAGTGGGGGAGGTGCCTAATACAATTAACAGAAGAACTCAGGAGAGGGGGTTGAACCCAGTCCATTCACAGAAGAAAGGGTTCTGAAAGAACTCCTAAAACTGAAGGTGGACAAAGCAATGGGGCCAGATGGAATTCAACCCAGAATTCTAAAAGAATTAAGCAGAGAATTAGTGACACCACTGACTACCCTTTATAACAACTCATGGAAGGATGGTGTGGTACCTGAGGACTGGAAGAAGGCTGATGTGATTCCCCTTCACAATAGTGGGAGCAAGACAGAGGCAGGAAACTACAGACCTGTCAGTTTGACCTCTGTGGTAGGGGAAATTGATGGAATCACTTCTGAAGGAAAGAATTGTTGAATACCTAGAGGCCAGTGGGGCACAGGACCCAAAACAGCATGGGTTCACAGCGGGAAGGTCATGTCAGATGAATCTAATTGATTTATTTAACTGGGTGACCAAAGTAGTAGACCAGGGAAGGGCTGTGGACATGACCTACCTAGACTTTAGCAAGACATTTGGCACAGTTCCACACAAAAGATTAGTAGTCAAATTAACCAGCCTTGGAGTGGGTCCCAGGGTGGTATCCTGGGTAAAACATTGGCTGGACAACAGGACACAGAAGGTAATTGTAAATGGAGTCCACTCTGAAGAAAGAGGGGTTACTAGTGGGGTACCGCAGGGTTCAGCACTGGGTCCAGTCCTTTTTAATATCTTTATAAGTGATATTGCAGAGGGACTGGAAGGAAAAGTATGCTTCTTTGCAGATGACACAAAGATTTGCAACAGGGTTGATACACAAGGAGGTGTGGAAAGGATGAGAAGTGACTTGGCAAGGTTGGAGGAATGGTCAGAAGTATGGCAGCTAGGATTCAATGCAAAGAAGTGCAAAGTAATGCACCTGGGAAACAAAAACCCAGTGGAAGATTACACAATGTGGGGGGGGGAGGTAGTTAATAACAACAGAAATGGAAAGGGACCTGGGGGTAATCATATCAGATGACCTTAAGGTTGGCAAGCAGTGTGAGAAGGCGGTAGGAAAGGCTGGAGGGATACAGGGATGTATATAGAGAGGCATCACCAGCAGAAAACAGGAAGTTGTTATCCCCCTGTACAGACAGTTGGTGAGACACCATCTGGAGTATTGCGTCCAGTTCTGGAGACCCCATCTCCGCAAGGACATAGACAGGATGGAGGCAGTTCAGAGGAGGGCAACTAAAATTGTGCAGGGTCTGCAAGAGAAGCCATATGAGAAGAGGCTAAAGGAGCTTAATATGTATACCCTTGAGGAAACGAGGGAGGGGGGGAGATGATAGAAATGTTTAAGTACCTCAGTGGAATCAACAAAGTCCAAGAGGGTAGCATCTTTCAGAAAAAGAGATGTGCTAGAACAAGGGGACACAATTTGAAGATAGAGGGGGGATGGCTCAGGGGGCAATGTGAGGAAGTATTTTTTCACAGAGAGGGTGGTGGATGCATGGAACAGCCTTCCTGAGGAGGTTGTGGGGTCTAAAACTATGGGAGAATTCAAGAATGCATGGGACAGACATAAGGTAATTTTTGTGGGGGGTAGGAAGAAATAGGCTGTTGGTTAAATAGGATCTGCAGCTTATCCTCTAGATAGGGAAATGGGCAGACTAGGTGGGCCAAGTGGTCCTTATCTGCCGTCAAAGTCTATGTTTCTATGTATATATCTGTTAGGATTTGAATTCCAGTGGGTTGCCTCGCAGTAAAACCCGCAAGGTCTGAGGTAAAAAAACAAGGCAACTGTCCCTAATTTGACGGTTCCCACAAGAATTTGCCCAAAAATGAAGGGAACCGTCGAAAATAAGCACTCATGATAAATTAAAAAAGAATACTCATGGTAAAAATAAAGCCTAAATAGTGCGGTCGCGCAAAAATAAAAAATTAGCGCAGCGATAACAAAAATTTAAAACTTTCACTTGACACACTGTTAACAAGCATTTGTCAATGCCGAATGTTTGCTTGCTGGCATTAGCAGTGGAAGTGCAGGAGTAAGACAGATGCAGTATAGGAATGGCATTGAAATACTGAATTGACACAAACTCCACCCTCACTCTGCAGAGATGGACAGGTATTGGGGTGTGCCTTTGGGTCGTCACCCATGACGGCCACGACATTTCACCTCACCCTACCCTTCAGACACTGACAAGTGCTGAGGTGTGCCTTGGTGTGTTTCGCCTTTACATTCACCTCATTCCAAGAGGAAATATGCTGAAATGGACGCAGTATAGGAGAATGGGGTGAACTCTGGGGGCAAAGGGTCTAAAGCGCACCTTGATGCCTGTCACTGGCTGCAGGGTGGAGGTGGGGGTGAAATGGCATGAACATTACTGTCGACAATCCCAAGTCACACCCCTGATGCTTGTCAGTCCCTACAAGGTAGGGTGTTATGGTCGAAAACCCTAACGCCTTGGGATTTTCTTGGTATTTTTACTCCAAGTTTTCCACGTGGGTTTTTTGTGACCCCACCGCATGAACAGTAACACTATCAGTTCGTTACATGAAAGGTGATTTTGCAGAGTGACTGCGCCATTTGGCGCCACAGGTGCAAAAACACATTTCAAACAGGATGTGAAAAGTGACAGGTGTACTGATCATGAAGAGATGTAAAAAAAATGGCATTGTTGAAAATCGGGGGTTAAAATATACAAAAACTGGTGAAGTCACGAGCGTGCATAGGAGCTGCGTAACGTACACCCATAATGTAAGTAGTTTGGTGATTTTTTACAGCAGATTTTCAACACAGGCATTTTTGCACCTCTGCTCATGAACACTGTCACTGTGATTTTTGTAATCTATCCCGAACATTAAATTCCCACAGTGACCGCACTATTCTGTGCCAGAAGGGCGAAAACACATTTCGGCCAGGGTGTGAAAAATGACAGTTGTACTGTTCATAAAGGGTGTGGAAAAATGTCAATGTTTAAAATCTGGACTGAAAATATTAAAAATTAGTGAACTTACGAAGATGCGTGGAAATTGCGCAATGCAGCCCGTGACAGAGTTATTTTATGGACTATTGTCACCAAAGCTTCAACATAGCTATTTTACCACCTCTGCTGATGACCACTGTCACTGTAATTTTCTTAATGTGTCCCGAATATTGATTTCGCACACCAACCGCGCTAATGTGCGCTACATGTGCGAAAACACATTTTGGGCATGATATAAAAAATGACAGCTATACTGTTCATAAGAAGGTGTTGTAAAATGGCAATGTTGAAAATCTGGGCTAAAAATATTAAAAATTCTCAAAGTTACGACTGTGTGTAGGAACTGCGCAACGCACCCTCGTAAAACAGTAATTTTTAGGAATTATTTTCACCAAATTTTCAACATAGGGTTTTTGGGGACCTACCTTATGAACTGCGACACTGTCATTTTGTTACTCGGTCCTGAAAGGTGGTTCCACGTAGTGACTGCAAAATCACCTTTTGGGACCGAATAATAAAATGACAGTGACTGAATTCATGAGGTGGGGCCCCAGTAACCCCATGTTGAAAATTTGGTGAACAAATTCCTCAAAATGGCCAAGATATGTACCAAAGTTGAAAAAAAAATGTATTGCATTATACAGCTTAGCAGCATTTCTTCAGTTTGCGGTTGGCTTTGAAGAGTGCAGACATGTTCCCGGTCCACCGAAGATCATCGTGCCAGCCTCCAGAGGTAAGTATGGAGTGGGGGTGGGAGGTGGGTGTACAGAGGGTGGGTGCAGGTTGGGGAAGGGCAGACAGTCAACGAGGGACTGTTTTTTCCTTTTAAGGTGTTTCTGTTTCTTTAGACTAAGTAGGACTTTTTCCACGCTGGAGTGGGCTCCCAGTGTGGCAGTTGAAAGTTTTTTTTTTGGGGGGGGGACCAGTGGAGCCGACGGGGGATTGAGCACCCCTGTTGGCTAAACGGACTTCTGCCACACTGGGGTGGGCTCCCAGCGTGGCACGTGGAACTCTGGTTTTGTGGGGGGTACAAACTGTACACTGGAGCCGACGGGGGACTGGGCACCCCAAGTCGGCCGTACGGACTTTTGCCACGATGGGGTAGGCATCGGAAGTCTGTTGGGGGGACAGTGAAGCCAACGGGGGATTGGGCACCCCCATCCACCATACAGTGTGTGAGGGGGGGAGCACATGAGCATGCTGGGGTGGTCTCCCAGCATGCTACTTGGTGGAGGGGGAGAGTGGACAAAAACGGAGCTGTCTGTGACAGCTATACAGATGCAGTGCAGAGTGTAGGCACTTTGCATACTGTTGATGGCGGTATGCAAACTGCCTACACGTTACCACCGCTGATTGCAGTGGTTTTTTTGCTTTCAACTGTACTCCACTGCATCTGAACGGCTGTCATAGACAGTTCTGACATTCATTGGTGTGGTGCAGCTGCGCCTCCAAAAGGGAGCAGGGCATTGGAAGTGGGGGAGGTTCACCTATGAAAACTCATATGGTGGCACTATGTTTCTTGAACATGTGTGCAAGCAAACATAACAAGCATTTGTCAATGCCGAATGTTTGCTTGCTGGCATTGGCAGTGGGGCAGTGGTAATATAGAAGTTACAGCACTGCGTAATAGGAATGGCAGTGAAGTATTGAACTGAAGCCAACCCCACCACTACCCTGCAGAGAGTGACAGGCATTGGGGTGTGTGTTTGGGTAATTTTTAGGAATTTTTTCACCAAATTTTCAACATAGCCATTTTTAGACCTCTGCTCATGAATAGTGTCACTGTGATTTTCTTAATTTGTCCCGTACATTGATTTCAAGACACCAACTGCGCCCATTGTGCGCCATATGGGTGGAAACACGCTTTTGGATAAGATGTGAAAATGAAAGCTGTACTACTCATAAGAAGGCATGGTAAATGGCAATGTTGGAAATCTGGAGTGAAAAATATTAAAGCCTGCTGGAATCCCACGAAGCGCATGAGAACCGCGCAACGCACACCGTAAAACAGTAATTTTTAGGAATTTTTCACCAAATTTTCAACATAGCCACTTTAAGACCTCTGCTCATGAATGGTGTCACTGTGATTTTCTTTATTTGTCCCAGACATTGATTTCAAGAACCGACTGCCCATTGTGCACTACATGGGCGGAAACACATTTTGGATGAGATGTGAAAATGACAGCTATACTACTCATAATAAGGTGGTGAAATGGCAATGTTGAAAATCTGGAGTGAAAATATTGAAAATTCGTGGAACTTACGAGCCTGCGTAGTAACCGCGCAAGCATACTTGTAAACAGTATTTTTGAATTTTGCAACAAATTTTCAACATGGATTTGGGACCCCTTCTCATGAGCGATTCACTGTTATGGTTATTCCAGGCCCAAAGGGTGATTTTGCACAGTGACTGCGCAGTGACTGCGAAATCACCCTTCGGGCCCGGAAAACGCCATGACAGTGACATCACTCATGAGAAGGGGTCCCAAAAACCCCATGTTGAAAATTTGGTGCAAAAATTCCAAAAAATGCCTGAGATATGCAATAAAGTTGAAAACCCCCTATCTAGCCCATTATATAGCTTACCGGCATTTCCTCAGTTCATGGTCGGCTTTGAAGAGTGCAGACGTGTTCCCGGTCCACCGAAGATCATCGCGCCGAGGTCCGGAGGTAGGTATGGGGTGAGGGGTGTGGGGAGGCAGGGTGCACAGTGGGTGGGTGCGGGTTGTGGGAGGGTGTGCTGGGAGACTACGTGGGACCGTTTTTATTTTCCAGGTTGGAAAAAAAAAATTAGACGACACGGGACATTTGCCACGCTGGGGTGGGCTCCCAGCGTGGCACAAGGACGGTGGGGGGGCGTTCAGCCGATGGGGATTGGGCACCCCCGTCGGCCATGACATTTGTTGCCATGCTGGGGTGGGCTCCCAGCGTGGCACCTTGTACTGGGGGGGAGGAGAGGAAGCTGACGAGGGATTGGGCACCCCTGCCGGGCGATAGTATGGGGAGGGAGAGACACTGAAGCCAACGGGGATTGGGCAGCCCGTCAGCTATTAGCTGGCATTTGGGAGGCTTTGGGGGGAGCGAGCAGAGGCTGACGGATTGGGCACCCTCGTCGGCTATACGTGTGTGCGGGGGAGGGGGGAGTTTCTGTGTGTGGGGGGGGAGCTGCGCATGAGCAGGCGATATCTCATCGCTGCTCACTCAAGCGTAGCTCCCCCTTTCAACTGTATGCCACTGCATTTTGGAGCTTGTCATAGACAGCTCCAGCATGCATTGGCTTACAGGGGCCGCGCCTGCCAAAACACTGACTGAATTGGAGGAGGAGGTGACACACCTCCGAAATCTTGGATGATGGCACTATGTTTCTTGCACATGCATGCAAGCAAACATAAAAATGAAATACGAAAGGAAAACTTTATCCAGATAAGCGCTACGAGGCTGTCAACAAGGAAAGCTGACAGACACCTCAGGGGCAATGTTGCTCAGTCCAACAGAGAAAAAAATCTGAAGCCTTCAACAGCTCTTTTTCAGCTACCTTCCTTTCCTGTCTTTTGATTGGCCTGTCCCTAAGCTCATTTAAATTCTCTTAAAGGCACACCTCCGGAGCAGTTGCACCTAGCCAGCTAAGTGCAAATGTTACTGATGCTAAAGGACTCCTGAGGTAAGAAAAAAGTATTATGTAGAATACCAAAGCATTTTTGTAGCTCTTCATATGTTAATAAAGTATTTTTGTTCAAAAGCTGGTCAACTTGATACAAGTTCTTTACTTGCTGCCATTGTTTGTAAGCTGTGTCTGTTACTGAGGGAAGAAAAAAATTATAATATAAAGGTGAATGTGGGCTGAACTTTGGTTGTATATGAAGTATTCCATGTAGTTTGTGCCAATAAATAGCGGTAGTTTGATAGCCCTGTTTTTTGTTTTAATATTTTTTTTTGAGTAGGGTAATTTGGAACAAATACATGTTTAATATGCCTGTACAGGTGTAGCTGTTGTTTCATTATTAAGTTTATATCTCTAATAATACATTCTGTGTACCAGTTTTGTACCATCCTTATTTGTGCAGATAGATAATATAGGCGAAAATCTGGTAATCCTAAACTGCCCAGTTTCTTTGCTTGTGTCAATTTGTCATATCCTCCATTTTTATTGTTCCAAATGAAGTCTTTAACTACTGTTTTCAATTTTGCAAAGAATTTTGGTAAAATGTTGATTCGTAAATCCTGGAAAGGGAATAACAGCTTTGGTAAAATGTTCATTTTAATAATGCTGACAAGTCCGATCAGTGTTAGTGCAAGAGATGTCCATTTTTCCATGTCAGCTTCAATTTGTTTTAATAATCATACAGCCTATTTAATTGTGCAGATACTACTGTGCCTAAGTATTTAAATTCTGTGGCACAGCAACACAGTCCATCTATTGGTAGCAGTGTAGAAAATGCTGAATCAAGTGGCGTTATGACTGTTTTGCGCTACTTTTATAGCCAGAAGTCTTACCATACTGTTCTGACATATTGAGACATTTTAGTATGGAGGCAACAAGGTATATAATTAAGCAATAATGCCCAACAGGGTGTGATATATCATGGGATATCGTCATGCCTTGGGCGGTTGGGCACAAGGCCACAGGCCAAGTGCATCCACCGACCCAAGAAGTGGCGATATTTATTTTATTTTAGTCTTTGGTAACCGGATAAGGCCCACTAGGCACAAGTGCCTATTTTCAGGGGTGACCTTGGAGCATTGGGTGGTTAAGTGACTTCTCAGAGTCACACAGTATGCAAGTGGAGGTTGTGAGAATCAAACCCAGGTCTGGTCTACTGGATGTATCCAGCGTGTTCATAGTTCGTTACTCTAACATCTAGACTATACTGCCAGCCCATGATATACCACACCCTGGAGTGCATTACTGCTATTATGAACTGGGTTAAAAATTTTCCAGTAAAAAAACATTTAAAAAGTTTTAAAGTCTCTTGAAAATGCATGGTTTTAGATGCTGAAGGCTTATCTTTTAACAAAATAGTTCTTGGAGGGCTCTTGGCAGCAGGTGGCACTGTTGTAAATGGTCTGTCAGGCTGCCAGCACTACTGTGTGTAACACAGTCCCACTGCCTGCTCTGGGACCAGATAAAGAAAAATATGTGCGACTGCCGACTTCTCGTTTATTTTTGGTAGTTGGAGTTGGTGCTTTTTGGCGCCGTGAATTTTTTTTTTAAACAAATCTAGTGTGGTTGCCAGTTGGCTCGAGTGGAGGGACTAATGTGTGGCACGAGGAGGCAGGACGACATCTTGGTGTGAGGGGAGCAACCGTGATGGAAGCCCCCTGCAGTGCGTATCCTCTTATCAGTGGTACAAGTGAGAGACTGAAATACTGGGAGGGTGGCGATAAAGCAGGTAAAATGATTTGTTGACTGCCTCAGTGTAAATTTTTTTTAACATCGGCTGTCTCACTGCCTGACTCGCTCTTTCCCTCCCGTGGGAACTGGGGAATGTTGCAGTCACAGGAGTTCCTTCCGAGTGAGAAGGTTTGTGGCCAGAGGCTTTTTGAAGCCTTGATGATGTAGCCCGATATAATCACGGCTTCAAAAACGTCTCAGTCAATCAGCTTCCTCAACTACCAGCGGCATGTTCATAATGCATGTTAAAGCCCTGTCAGCATACAAATGATCTTGTGATGAATGCTGCCAGTTTGAATGTCTGCAATCCAGTTATTAGTTCTAATTGCTATGGTGAACAGTTCTATTGCAAGGGTAAAGATAAGTGGAGAAAGGGGCACACTGATGTGCTCCACTGCCCTGTGAAAATGTTTGAGAAGTAAACTGCTCTGTAATGCTGCTGCTAAGGTAAGTTATTGGTTCCACTCTGTTTGAAAATAAAAGTTTGAAAAAAAAAATGCACACTTTCAAGTTTAAAAGCTTGCACTGATCAGGAGTTCACCAAAAACCCATCTTGAGTTGTCAGCTGCTCCAAGAAACATGGTTGTAACATCTAAATGGGGGTGACTAGGTTGTAGGGGTCTACTACACTATCAAGAATTATGGTTATAACATCAGAATGGAAGATTGGAGTGGGAGACCTGCAGGGAACAAGGCTGTAACATCAAAATGAGTGAGTGGGAGCTGCAGAACCACTAGATTACCAGGGCACGTGTCTGTACAGGCAGGATGGGACCTCTGGGGCCAGTGCATGCATGCTGATGAGCCCATAATGGGCATGCAAATGGCCTCTGAGCACCTTGCATGCCCAGTGGGCCCATTAGTGTGCTATAGCTGAATATGGCCCACAGGACACCTGGTGCTATCCCATTTGGGCAGCACTATCTACAGTGGGCTCCCCTGTGGGTCAGAACCAGCCAGGGGCTGTGTCAGTGCAGCACATAACAAGTCACTACGCACTACACAGGCATGGCCCTATATTCAGAAAGTGCACTCTGGTCGGAGTGCACTGTCTGAATATTATCCTTAGCCAGTCATGTGTTAACTGCCATACAGCTCTCCTGTCTAGGCAAAAGAAACAGCCAGATCTAAATATAGGGGCCACTGGCTAAAATCATATTGGAATCATGAAAGGGAAAAATAGGCGTATCTTACTGTTTTTTTTTCCTTTCTAAATTCTAATGCAAATTGAACAGACAACACCTCTAGACCTATATGCTTCACATAATTGTAAAGCCATTATTCTCCACTTGACAAAAATATACAACATAAGGAATAATGCATGGGTGACAATATTCAACAAGCCTTTGTTTACATCTAAGCGAAGCTCGACAGGTCTATGCTGTTATCTCAACCCTGAGATGGAAACACAAGATGAGTTGTGTACACTCACCCATATTTTATTTTTTAGAGTATATGGTTCCGTAGAGGGAAGAAGCGAGCAGGAGCTGTGAGTGGCACTGAGCACCAGTACAGAGAGAGAGTGGTCAGCGAAAATGAAAGTGGGCTGCCAGGCGGGGGTCAGCATCAATAGAGAGCACTCAGTGAAAATGAAAGCAGTCTGGCAGGTGGGAGTCGGCAAAGCAGATACACGGACACACTTAATGATATAATGTACACAGAAACTTTCAGAAAGCGCTTAACAACTTTTAGAACATGCTTAACAACTTTTGAGTAGCCATTGATTTATATACACAATAAGCCCTAACCATATACTGTATTAGTTTAGAAAATAAATGGTTGGGGAGAAATCATCTATGAAATTTTCCTCGTGTCCCCACTGAAATCAATTTATAAAAATGGCATGAAAAAATCTAGAAATTTCATTGGTGGAGAGACATCACCTGACCATGCATTAAATCTCTTTAAATGCAGTCAAATGCCAAACCACATTTTCCTCCTCAGAAAACCTACTTCGAGCCATTTTATAAGTGTAATAAGCCCCTCCAGGGTGTGCATCATAGGATTTATGCACTTCCCAGGGCCATAAGGGCACCTGGCCTTTGGCCTCGAGCCTTACTACACCCCTGGGGCATGCATTACAAATAGAATAATAGGGGACTGTGTATTACGAGGCTGTAATACATTTGAGAGGTTCTGGGGACATGGGAACCTCTTGAGCGAAGGGACATGGGAACTATTTCACTCTCGAGGTTCCCACGTCCCCAGAACCTTGAGATGGTATTATAGCTGAGTAATCACAGTCCCCTGCCTGTTATTTTTTGTAATATTTGGATCTAATGAGTTTTCAGTATTCTGTAGAAATGTGGTACAAAGCTGCCAGTGTGCTGAAGTATCTATGTAGGTCTCTAAGTCGAGCTGCTTGGCAGGCATTGCTATGGATGCCAGAATGTCAAGATGCCTCTGAAGCACCTAGCACGTGTTTATATTGGTGCTTCCTGTGTGTGTTTTTTTTTTTTAATAATTATGTCAGAAAAATGGTGGCATCAATATATGAGCGGAATGAGGGAGTGAGCAGTCCAGTGGTCAGGAGGGCAGGAACTGAAGTGAGTGGGAAACAGACATTAGCAGTTTGCCACTAAGTATATGTAGCTGCAGGTGAAATTTTTTTTTGGTTTTCGGCAAGTAGCGATTCAGCTTTTACTGTCTGCGATGGTTACAGTGAAAGCCGGCTCCTGCTCAGCAAGAGCCATTCTTGTGCTTGCACTGTTCTATTTCTGTGATAATACCATCGTTCAGAGCACCACACAATAGTGTTACAGGCTCTGAATGACAGTATTACGGTACTGAATCAATGGTATTATCACTTTTGAACAGTAATATTACTGAGATTTTTTGGTATACTTTACTGACATATTATTGCGAACTACCCATATGTTACATATACAATAATGGATGGGGAAGTGTGCTTAATGAGAAATTAATGGTTGCCTGAGGTGTGGGATGCTACATAAACCCCGAGGGCTAAACCCGAGGGGTTTATTAAAGCATCCCACACCAAGGGCAACCATTAATTTTGAATTTTACACACACTTCCACATCTTTTATCATTTATAATTGCTGGGCAGCAATTTTTTCAGCCGTGCTGCAGTGTCTGTGACTCCCTGACTTTCGCACATTTACACACAGGCAGGCAGGCACACACACATGCATTCTCTCTCTCTCTTAGTGAGAAAAGACAGTTTCTTCATGGGGAGTCTTTTTTTTTTTTTTTTAAAGTCGTTTCTTTTTACTTAGCTTAGTTTTCAGTTTCAGACTGTTGGGATAGCGCTTACCTCGGAGAAGCGCTTCAGAGCTGTTCCTGGGTGGTGAAATGTTACAGAGCTGTTTCTTGGTAGAGATGCACTTTAGAGGCATTTGTGGGGAATTGTTCTGCAGATTCGGATAGCAGGATCAACCAGATAAGTTGTTTTTTTATTAAAGAGAACACGATTCCCACTGTAGCAGCTCCTCGGTAAGTGGGATGAGGAACCGGCATGTTTTTAGCCTGCCCATTAGAAGTACAAGAGCCAACCAGAAATGGCTCGTATTTGACAGACATGGCATGTGTTTGCTGTTATAACCTGCGGGTTATAATGGCAAATTATAACTGGCTCAGCCTATGGAAAAAATTGCTGGCCAGTTATTATAATCCTATACTGCACACTCTGTCGTGGCTTATTATCTACATGATTCAGCTTCCATTCACTTCAATGGAATTAAAAGTGTTCATAAAGTACATGAGCTTCTATTAAAGCATATAGACTCTCTTAAGCTAAATGTCCCAGGGGAGAACTCTGCATTCTCTGTCAGTACTAGAGGTGAGCAGAGAAGGTGTCATAAACTGAGGGGTTCTTTTTCTGTGGAGTGGGATAGTTTTGGGTGGCCTACCGTGTAGCCATAAAAAAGTTCCCTCTTGCTGCAGCATGCCTTAAGTACAGTACCTTGGACTAATTGGATGCACTTTCCATTGAAAATAATGTCATTGCAGCGGCATGCAGTACCTCAGTTAAGCCATTATTCTGCACTTGACAACAATATACAACATATGGAATAATGCATGGGTGACAATATTCAACAAGCCTTTGTTTACATCTAAGCGAAGCTTGACAGGTCTATGCTGATATAACCTTGAAGACAACTGTAGAAAAGATCGCCCTTCGGAGTAGGAGTCCCAATAAATAGGAGAAACAGCTGCTGCTGCTGTCTGCCTCTGCATATCACCTCACCAGCTTCTTGTTCTCATGGGTCTGTGGGTGTCAGAAAGGGGATGGGGGTTCCACACTGAGGGCTCACTGAGAATGTACTAAAGAGAAATCTTTCTATAAAGCAGTTGATTAACAGTGTAGCACATTCTGGCAACAGACTTCTGTGGCACACTGAGAAGCACAGGAGTTCATGTCACTTGCTCATGATCACAAAATAAGTTGGTGACAGGATATAAAGCTACAGTTTTGCTGTTCTGTTTCACTCAGGGACTGCGGACTTGCTGCATTTCTATAGCATGCATGTCAACATAATCGACATTTCTACATGACGGAACACTTATAGGTCAACTGCTTTTTTGGACAGTTTGTTACACAGTTCCATTTTTTTACAGTTAAAGGCTGACTACAGATGGAACTAGTAAGCAAATAGATCAGTACTGAAAATATTAACGTTTGTGGTGGCAGGAATAAAATTTGGGCACAAGATACTGGGAGAAGTAATAGCCATGTTTTTTTTTTTTCCTTTTTTTACCAGCAGACAAATTTTCAACCACATAATTACAGAGCATGTAGACAGGTAAGCAATAACCCATAAAGGGCAAGCATTTCTAGAGAATTAATGTATGCCCAGGTGAACAGGACGGCACAAGGCCAATGGCCAAGTGGCTTTCAACGCACCCGGGAACTGCATTAATTCTCAAGACATCCATGCCTTGGAGTTGGTCATGGCGCTTATATAATGGATTTTTTAAATTAGGCTTCTGCTAGGTAGAATAAGTGAGTGAGTCTGGAAACAAAGGCCATGTGCCTTTGAAGGAACACAGAAACTGCATTTATTTTTGAAGAAACCTATACCCCGTTGTGGGGGTTTGTGTTCAAAAAGTGGGAAAAACATTATTTTAATGGAAAATGGTTTTACTTTCAATTAGTTAGGTTGTTGCTAGGTAGATTAGGGTAGACTAGTTATGAACTGTGCTGTTTCTAGGTAAATAATCAATGGTGTGCTGCCTGTGTTTTAACTAATGAAGTTGTTTGATCTGATCAGTATTTATACCCCATTTTATAAGGACAGATAACAGACTTGGGAACAATGCAAAAAATGTGAATTTTCTGGCAAGTAGCTAATAATATTTGGGAGACGGTACAGCACTGGACCTCAGGCTATCGTCTTATTTTTGGGATTCACCTCCAGTGTGTACACTTGCATGTCTGGGTTCTACTCTCACTGTTTTATTTATAGCACAGGAAATGGCTGACTGAGAACCAGCTAACATGCAGCAGTGTTATACTATACCCAAGCTACACTCAGGGAATGCAAAATTACTGAATGAAAGTCAGGTTAATTATCTATTTTTCTAACATTACATTACAAAAAACACGCATAACAAGGGTGTCAAACGTTGATTTACAAACAAAACGTGCTGTACATATGAAAATGAGACTACCAAAATTAACAAAGTTGCAGACAGACATGGTGAGTGACACTGTTTTTCAAAGTTATTTAAATATCAGTGCAGCAATACATAAACTGTGTGTCATGACTGCTTGTCTACAGTCCTTCCCTAGCGAGGCAGACCTTAAGTCTTGTCAATTAGGTGTTCCAACCTCAGTGATGTTTAGAATGTCAAGAACAATATCTTGACTCTGATCCCCCCCACCAGAAAAAAAAGTTATAGTAAATGTATGAAAAAAATACTACTTTGGTCATGGAGAATCAAAATAATATGCTTTTCTAAAGAAAAAAGTGAATTACCTTTTTCAGAAATTCATCTCGGTCCATCTTCTGTAGCAGCTGAATGGCATCATTCATTATTTCTTCATGGAGAAGGTTAATTTTCTCTTTTTCAACCTGTTCCTTCTTACTAGTTACAAGGTAGCACTTGCTGCCGTGTGCTCTTCCACGGCCTTAATGGAAAAGAAGGAAAGGAATTCTGTTTTTTTATGTAATGCTCTTCAGATAAAGTGCACCCAAAGCCCTTTACAATCCATGGGTAACTGGTAGCAGCATAGTGCCTAAGTACAGAGAAAAGAATGTGAGAGGGGAGGTCAAACACAGGAAAGTACAGTGAAAGAAATGTGAGAAGGGAGGTCAAGCCCAGGAAAGTTAAGGACAGTGAAAATGTGAGAGTGGAGGTGAAGCCCAGGAAAGTTAGTTACAGAGAAAGGAACATGAGGGAGGAGGCCAAGCACAGGAAAGCTGGGTATAGAGAAAGGAGATGCGAGAGAGGAGGTCATTTACAGGTAAATTAGGTACAGAAGAGAGATGCAAGAGAGGAAGTCAAGAACAGGAAAGTAAAGTACAGAGAAAGGAATGTGAGAGAGGAGCCCAACCACAAGAATGTTAAGTACATAGAGGTGTGAAAGAGGAGGTGAAGCACAGGAATGTTAAAGGAGAAGTCTTGTGTCTGCAGTGCTGTTGGGTATTTGCTTACATCATTCCTTCCATGTCATGTTTATTCCCTCTCCTGGTATTTTCAATCAGCAATTGTGGTTTAAGGAGCATTTGAAATGTAAAAAAAAAATACACTTTTCAAACTAAGTGATCTAGCTCTCCATTCTTCCAGCTGCTGAAAGGAGGATGTGTGTCATCTGTGTAAAGGAAGCATTCTGTCTACTCCTCCCCACATGTTACAACTGTCTTAGAGTGAGAGATGAGCAGCAAAGAGAAACAGATTTTTTCTTGTGAATTAAATAATTTTAGATATCTTATTTGCTATGCTAGGAATAGCACACAACGAGGTGTGGGTTATCTCCTGACAAGAGCACGCCTAGGTGTGTTATAGTGCAGAGTGCCTTATGCACCTGAGCATGCTCTTATCAGGAGATAACCCACACCTCAGAGTGTGTTATTGCACTTATAAAATGGGTCCCCCCTTCGAAAACTCACCTAATAAAAAAAAAGTTATTTAATGGATTATCATACAAAAATGGTAAACATGCAGAAGATAGAAAAATAGTCCCATCTGTAGAGTACAATTTCTGGCAATATACAGTATCTTCCAGGCACTACAGGGCATTGGTGTTTCTCTTGTCAGAACTCTGTATCTGGCCAAAGAGAAAAACATTTCTTTTTATTTTACTTTTTTCCCCCAATTGTAATCATCGGATACCTTGACTGTGATCCACTGTGTGCATTAGCAGGCACCCTAAAGAGCAATTTCTGCTGTGGTGTCTGTTTGTCCTACCAGCTCTGTATGTCCCACAACACTTGTTTTATTTCTTTACGTTATTTTACTTTCATTTATTTATTTTTTTCAGGTACTGGCCAACTTAGGTGTGAGTGAGCGTGTCCCTTGATGGCTGCTGTAGAGAGCAGTTTCCAGTTCATGTATTTCAAAGCACAAGGTTTTTTTTTCCTGTGGTACCATTACAGCTAGAGGGGTTTGTATTTTTTGGGCTGCTGGACAGAGTTATGGCAAGAGGTGGAATTCGGAGAGTGGGGATGGTCGATGAAAATGTAGAATCAATGTGCCTGTATTGCTCTCTGGTACCTCACCATAGGCACACGGCACAGCAGTGGGAGCGAGAGGTATTTGTTTTTTTGGGGTCTCGTTCATGTTGCAGACAGGATGGAGTAGTGTGAGGTTATTTTTCAAATGTGATTTTTTGTGAAACAACTGTGGATCCCAAATTGCAGTTTCACACTTGGCTGTGCGTGTGTGTGTGTGTCGGGGTGTGTGTACTGCAGGCCAGTGACTGCAAACAAGGTATGTTCTGTGGGTTGGTGACCAAGCAAATTTGGTTGGCACCGGCACAATGGTATTTGTTGTTCTGCATCCTGACTGGCTGAAGAGGTGTCGGTTGGCACATTACAGTCTGATAAGGACACGGCCAGCAGTACCACTCAGCCAATCAGGGCACAGAAAAGTCGAGACCCATTTTATAAGCACAAATAAAGGCTACTAATACCAATACACAGATTGTGAGTGGTGTGACAGGACTGTCTTAAGCCACTGCAAACTAAAAATGAATTATGGATAGGAAGCATTGAAAACTTATGCTTTCTTTTCAGCTGCTGCTCCAGTGATATCAAAGAATGGGAGGGGTGTGTTACAAGTGCTTCATTTTCATGTAAATGTTTACACACTTGTGTCACAGCTTCAAAATCTACATATGTGTTACAACAGAAAACAAGCCGTTGTCAATGCCGAATGTTGTTGTGCTGGCATTGGCGGAGCTAGAGAGGCATAACAGGAATGGCAGTGAAGTATTGAAGTGATGCCAACCCCATCCCCACCCTGTACAGAGTGACAGGCTGTGGGGTGTGCCTTTGGGTTGTCAGCTATAATGCTCATGCCATTGTACCTCACCCTACCCTGTAGACACTGACAAGTGTCATGGTGTGCTTTGGGGTATTTGGGCATTATACTTAACCCATTCCATAAGGAAATACGCTGATGTGGGTGTAGTATAGGAGCGTGGGGTGAAGTTTGTGGCTGAACAGTGCAAGACACACCACGATGCCTGTCAGTGGCTGCAGGGTGGGGGTGGAGGTGGAATGGCATGAGCATTATATCAGATGATCCCAAGTCACAGCCCTGATGCCTGTCAGTTTGTACCAGGTGGGGTGCTACAGTTGGAAACCCTAACACCGTAGGCGTGTAGTGGTAGTTTCACTCTACATTTTCAACATGGGCTGCTTGTCATCTGTTGTCTGATAGATGCCCACCTAGAAAAGTCCCTCAGCCAATCAGAAGACTCGCATAGCTTTGCCCATTTTCTAATCCATTATACAGCTTACCGGCACTTCCTCAGTTCACGGTCAGCTTTGAAGAGTGCAGACGTGTTCCTGGTCCACCAAAGATTGTTGCGCCGGACTCTGGAGGTAAGTATGGGGTGAGGGGTGTGTGGGGAGGCAGGGTGCACAGTGGGTGGATGCGGGCGGTGGGTAGGGAGACTACAAGGGACCATTTTTGTGTTACAGGGTGAAAAAAAAAAAACATCGCGGGACAGCTTTTTTTCCTCAGGGGATTTGGTACGTTGGGATGGGCTCCCAGAGTGCTACCTGTTTGGGGTGGGGGTTTGCTGCAGCCAAAGGGGGACTGGGCACCCTCGTCAGCACACAACAAAAGGGGTGTGTGTTAATTTATGCTGACGGGGACTAGGCACCCCCGTCAGCACACAAGGAAAGCGTGGGGGCAAGAGCCAAGGGGAATTGGGCACCCCCCCATGGCATATAACACATGGGGATGAGTGCTTTATGCCGACGGGGAGTGGGCTCCCCCATCGGCACATAATTGGGGCCCACGGTAAGCCGGCAGGGGATTCTGTACCCCAGTTGGCAGTTTGCGGCCTCGCCATGCTTACAATGTGGCCGAGTACGTCGGAAGGTCCGCTGCGTCTGACGAGCTTTGCTCGGATTGCAGCGGACCTTTCCTTAGATGTGCTTGCCATATTAGTATGCATGGTGTGGCACCGGCATGCAGGCTGATTGGCGAATGAGGGACGCACCTACTGATCCATACACTGCATTCGCCCAACAGCGACCGCGCCTCCAAATCTCCACTGCCGCAAGATGTTGGCTGCGCAAGCAAGCCAACATAAAAATCACTGATTACTTACTGACATACTTGCAGTAATTGATGTAATATATGAAAAATATGTCAGAAATATCCATTTCATAAATAAACTGGAGTCTTCTCCTTTAAGTATTGAGAAAAGAGATATGAGGTGTGAAAGAGGAGGTCAAGCACATGAATGTTAAGAACAGAGACAAAAAATTACTCACTGTAGTAATGTGGTTTCTTCCAAAGGATCCATCACTATGTTTAACAACTGCAATCATTGCCCAGGAATGAGCAGCCCCAGAGATTTGGAACTTTATGCTAATGATGGATCTTTAGAATGAAGTTCAGACTCTGCTGTGCGGTCATGCTCAATCCTGCTTTCTAACATTAGATTTATTTCTTGGGTTAGGGTGAACTGTGACCACAAAAACTAGTGAAGTGGCTACACATTTATTTTTATATTTTTTTCAACAAAATTGTTGAAAAAACTGTAGCAAACAAGGCAGAACAAATGTATCTAGTTTGAAGAAAGAATTGAGTTTAACTCAGACCACTGAGCAACAATTGTAAAGGCTCTGTGACAAGTAATGTTCAGGCAAATAGAAAAAGAACCGATTCTTGTCTGAAACTTTTTCCAGGTTCTGGAAGGGGAGGCAGGAACTAGGGATTGTTAAACATAGTGAGGGATCCTCTGGAAAAAATAACATAACTACGGTGAGTATTTTTTCTTCAAACCTCAGGAATCCCTCACTTATGTTTAACAACTGTAGACTTTATAGCAGTACCTTGGGAGACTGGCTATAAAACCTATTTAGGGAAAAGGTTCTGCAAGATAGCAGTACCAAAGCTGGCATCTCTCCTGGATTATATGTCCAGACGGTAGTGTTTTCTGAAAGTGTGTACTGTTTTCCAGGTACAGTAGCTGCTTAGCACATTTCTTTCAGGGGGATACCCCTTACTGCTGCTACCGAGGCAGAGGTACATCTTCAACAGTGCACCCTAAGGCCTCTGAGCAGCAATTTGTTAGCTTTTTTAGAACTGTATTCGGCAGACTATCCAACAAGAAATAGTTTCCTTGATGCTGGTTTGCCTTTTCCTAACATCTCCATAAGTGGCAAACAGTTAAATGTTAGTGGACCCAAGATCCTTTGTGTGATCGAGGTAGCAACATGGTGACCTCTCAACATCCAAGTAGAGTTTTTGCTGTCCGTGGCTGGCTTTTTTTGTAACTAAAACAGGAAGGGCAATCGACTGGTTCAGGTGAAAATCAGATACTGCTTTTGGGGAGGAATTTTCTGTTTGTCCTCGAGAGTACCTTATCCCTGTGGAAAATTATATAGTCTGGATCTGTGCAGCGAGCTTGCAGCTCACTCATCCTTCTAGCAGATGTCATTGCCACAAGGAAAACTGTTTTCCGTGTGACATACTTTAGTGCAGCAGTGGCCACAGGCTTGAAGGGAGACTCCATCAACTGGGCAATGCACACATTTAAGTCCTGGGAAATGAGAGGACCTTTTGAAAATGAGTTATGAAGCCAATAATTTGTCTTTCTAGCTGATAAGTAAGCTGACACCAATGCCAAGTGCACCTATAGGGTTGAGGGCCTTAGGTGCAGTGACTGATGGTGAACTAGGTAGTCAAGGACTGTAGACAGACCTACCTGGATGAAAATGGGTGAGAGAATCCTAGCATTCTGATTGGGTTGGAGACTAGGATTACCAGGCGGGTATTTTTGAATAGAACCCGGTAATAAACAAATACCGATTCAGGGTGTCCCATTACTTACAACATCATTGGGCATCCTGAATTTCAAAGTCCGTTGCCACCATTGTTTTCCCACTCACTTGGCGAGCTACTTGCCAACCCCCCAACCCTGAAAAGACCGCCGATGTACCGCATTATGCAACCACTCACCCCGTCAGTAAAACATTATTAAACAAAAAAAACAGAAATGTGTTACAGAATTAACTGTTTTGCAGACTCAGGAAATGGGAATGGTGTGAGAGAAATACTTGCATGCTCTTCTCTTGAAAATGCCAGCCTATGTAGTATGATGAGCAGCTGGCAGCTCATCTCCATACCTGGGCAGTGAATGTCATGGAACTGCTGCCACTGCGGTTCTCAGACCATACTTGTACCTCATCCCAATAGTACCATCAGAACTCTGCACTGCTCCACAATACCACTAGACAATAAAGAGCAAATCATAAACCTACACATAAATGTACTTGTTTAACAGCAATTTCTTTCATCTTTTTGTGGCAGCTCGCTTGACCTCCATATGATCCCAGTACTTACACAATTAAAACTTACGCTGGCTGTGCAATATCACATCAAAATGAAGAGCAAAACCATTAAAAGAAACATTAATGTACCCCTTTTGAAAGAGTTCATTTCATTTGTTTTCACAGCTCGCTCGATCTCCGTGTCTGTGGGTGAGAGGGTAAACATGCAACTAGATCCAAGGTACATGTACAGAGACTCCTAAAGGACAAAAGTCAGAAGTTCAAAAAAAAAATTGCACTGTAATGCAGGTGTAGGAACTGCATTATTACAGAATAAATGAAATATCTAAAAGTTTTAACATTTAAATATAAAATGATGCCTCTTAAACAAATACGTTACAGTGCCCATTTTCTAAGTGCAATAATACCCACCAGGGTGGGCAGTATTGGGGAATATCATACCTTCCAGGGGCTATAAGGCCCTCCACCTGCAGCATCGGGCCTCATTACGCCCATGGGTGGTAAAGTATTCCCCAATACCGCCCAACCTGTTGGATATTATTGCTTACTAGGAGCACACCAGAAGGAAAAACCTTTTCCATTTTGAAACATACATTTTCCTTGTTACTGGTTCCCTAGAAACCTTTAACACTTGTATTACCTCATCTGAAAGTTTTAGCAAAGATAACTTTAGCTCCTCAAGAACCATGCCCTGGGGCATACAGTTCTCAGGTCTGGGAATGTTATCCTGCCCCAAGACAGTGTCAGCAGATTGTATCTCAGTGACAGATTGATAGAAGGTTTCTTGGAAAGGAACCGGAGAATGGAGTACCAGTTCTGAACTGCCTACTCTCCTGCTATGAGAATCATTGTTGCTGACTCCCTTCTCAGCTTTATGAGCACTCCCAGTAAGAGTGGGAATGGAGGGAAGGCATACAGAAATTCCCCTGACCAGTCCAGGACTACTGCATCCTCTAGGACCGAACCCACAGTTGAAGGGCTGCAACTAAAGAATGGGAGCTGTTGTTTTTCCCCAGAAAGCAAACAGATTAATTTCTTGTATACCCCACCATCTGAACACTGATGCTAGCACATACTGGTTCAGGGTCCACTCATGGTTTCCCTGGCTCATCCTGCTTTGGGAGTCTTACACAATATTGTCTTTCCTTGGCAAGTGTACTACAGATAGCTCTACTTCCAGGGAGCAGGCTAGGTTCCAGATCTTCATGGCTTCTGTGCACAGCTTTGAAGATCTTGTTCCTCCCTGTGCGTGTAATACATTGCTGTGGTGTTGTCTGACCAGATTTGGACAGACTGACCCTGGATGTGGGAATAAAATGCCAGGAGTGCCAGGAGCGCCAGGAGACTGGTTTGCTCTTGAGTCTCCTATGTGCTTCAAGGGCCACTTACAATGAGGTCTTCCAGGTGGGTGCCCCATCCTAGGAGGGAGGCATCTTGTTATGAGGATAGCTGTGGGAGGTTGCTGGAGGAAGGGAATTCCCTCTCTGAGGCTGCCCTCTCTTTTCCACCATTGCAGTGAGTTTAACAAGCATCTTGTGACAAGCACCAGCTTGGACAATGGATCCTATCTCTGAAATCAGTGATCTCTTAGGTGAAATATCTCTCCTACAGAACCTGAACCCTAGTACCTCTACAGTGGATGATGCCATGTATCCTGATAATTGCAGAAGATCCCCTGAAGGTCTTGCGTGGCCTGCTCTGAAGGTTTCTGCAATTAAAATCACATTTTGTACCCTTGCTTGAGGAAGAAAAGCTTTCCCTTGTATGATTTCTAGTTCTGTACCAATAAAAAAACAAAACCTGAGCTGGTTCTTTCTGGGACTTTTGTAGATATATAAGGAATCTCAAATCCTATAGTGTATACTGTGTCAACTGTAGAGTTTCTTGCTTCCTGCTGTGTTTTTCCTGAGATCAGCTAATCATCCAGGTAAGGAAAAAACACCCACCACACCTTGCCTTCTCAGATGTGCTGCCACTGTCATCGAAGCATAAGTCAGGAAGCATAGGAAAACCAGGAAAAGTAATAAAATATTAAGTAGCATTTTACTATTATCAATAACAGTAAAACAACAACAAAAATATGTGCAGGATAACTCTTACACAGGCAGTTCAAACAAAACAAAGTCCTTCCTCTGAGGGTATCTCTAAATTGAAATCTCTCTCTCTCCCACAAAAGATTGCTCTCTTTTTATATAATGGCTGGGATATTCAGACTGTGCCAGGCAGTGGTGCAAGCCTGGGTGCAGCGCAACTGTGATGTGCCGGGGCCAGGTCCAGGTGATATTAAACGGTGCTGCACCATGGCACAGCACTGTTGAACATGGCATGGGCAGCGCACAAACTGCGCATGGTGCAGTGGCATTGCACCAGCGCAAGCCACTGATAGGGAGCATAGGGTTGCACCAACACAAGTGCAGTTGTGCCAGGTGCATCACCCGTGATATTCAGCAGGGAGCATGCAAATGAGTCCATAATATATGCAAGGTGCAAATGGGGCCATTTGCATGTCATTATGGCCCCATTTTTATGCCTTGCGCAGGGCAGGCCGTGACTTGCACTTGGCAGTAGATACCAATAATGTATGCTGTGGGGATTCTGGGGCATCCCTGCCCCTTAGCCACAATTGTGCGGCATATGTCACTAAAGATAGCCCTGGTGGTCTAGTGGCCCCCTCAGTCCCCGATGTGTATGAATCACGACCATCCCTGGTGGTCTTGTGGTCCCCCTTCCCACCCAAGTCCCCAATATATGACATTAAGATGTCCCTGGTGGTCTAGTGGAACCCTCCCCACCTGTTGCCGCAATCGCAGTACACACCCATATTGAAATGCCCTGGTGATCCAGTAGCACCCCCCACCCCACAGAACCCCTTGCCCACACCCCGTCATCGGCGGGTGGCTGGTGTCCAGCCCGGCCGCCAAATGACAGGTACATTATGGACTGTAACCTCATTGGTCCCCAATGTGGACCAATGGGCTTGCAGGCCATACTGTACTAGACAGTCCCGAATATGTGAATGGAGCCCCCTTTGAATGTCCAGGCCAATGTCTTTTGCTGGCAGTTAACTTCTACATCCTCAGCTTGTTAAGATACATCTCCTGTTTCTCACAAAATGTATCAGAACTTTGTCAGTTTCTTTCCCGTAGCTGTAACAAAATTGAAAATTGTGTCCCAGATCTGATTTCCTGTTGCCAGTTCTGTAAACAAGCTTGTAGAGGTCAAAATACATCACAATGTCAACACCCTCTATTACAGATTTTTTTTTTTTTTAAGAAACCCAAATAGCTTTCTGTAATCATTTCAAGAATATAAGTATATTCATTTACAAACAAAGGGATCCTCATCCCAATTTCACAAAAAACTTCACATATATTTTTAACCACAGAGGAGCAGGGGAAGAAAGTAAAAATAGAAACAGCAAGTGAAAGAAAGAGAGAAAACAGGGACATTGTGGGACTGTCAGTGTGGCCAATTCTGAGGCTGCACAAGAAAATTTGACTGCACAGTCAGATAGGCAAGAGATAGACAAGTGATAGAATAGGAGAGGACAGAACAGATTCTTGCTTTTAACTATCTCACTCTATATAACACATGGGACAGGGTCTTATCCAACCCTGTCACAGCCACCACAGCTAGGCACTTTGTGAAAACCCGAGGCTGAGTTTAGGTCAAAGGGAAGAGCTGTGAATGGTTGCTGCAGTTCCCTAATCTGAATCTGAGGTACTTTAGGTGACTGGTATGTGAAAGCGGGCATCATTCAGATCCAGTGACCCGAGCCAGTCTCACACATGCAGGGATGGTATCACTGAGCCCAGATTTATTATTCTGAGTGTCTCTTTAAATGTTTGTTCAGGTATCTCAGATCTAAACTGGGTTGCCACTCCCCATTTTTCTTGTGAGACAAAGTATCTGGAGAAAAGACCCTTACCCCATTGAGTGGCAGGTACTTTCTCCACTGCTTTTACTTGCAGTAATTTCTTTACGTCCATCTCCAACAGGATTTTTTCTTTTGGGATGTGAGTCTGAAAACACTTTGCGTTTTGGAGTTCGGAGAATGTTCTTAATGGCAGGGATAAACCTTGGCCCACTACTTCCAGGACCCGCTTGTCTGTGGTGATTTTTGACTACTCCTGGGAGCAGTTGGCCAACCATCCCCACCCCCACCCACTGGCAATGGTGGGGCAACCTAGGCAGAGTTGTCAGGGATTTTGTTTCTGCTGGGTTTTTAGGGCTGGAGCTGCCACTGCTGCCCGCCAGGAGCCCTTTTTCCCCCTGCCTCTATAATAACCTCTCTTGGGTTGGGTACTCATAGGAAATACAAGGTTGGTAGTAAACCCTATCCCTACCTGTAGCCTGAAATTGGATTGTTTTATCTTATCTGTTTTAATATGTTTTTACTGATTAATTTATACAGTGCTTTGGTTTTGGAACTGCGCTTTAGAAATAAAGATTATTATTACCTCCCATTCCATAAGGCCTGTTGGAAGTAGAGACCTTTTTGTTTTCAGTATTACTCTTGTACTGTAGGTGGTTTTGTATTCATCCACCTTTTTCATGTAAGTCTCTGCTTATCACCAAATAGGGAGTTTCCCTTGAAGGGAAAATGCACAGCTTTAGTATGCATCTCCTGAGAGAGATTTGTGATTCTAAGCCAGGCAAACCTCCTCAAGGACACTGCATGCACCAGGATCCTAGAAGCAGTGTCATTAGTATCTACTGCCAAATGAAACTTGTACTTAGTAGCATCCATTGCTGACCTGGCTCTGTCAGCCATAGCTTACATATGAACACACTAAACTAGCCAGCAGAAAAAGGCCTTGTAGTCTGTCTAATCTGCTTGAATTTGCAGACCTCTCAGTACTGAACAAGTAATCTGCCTCCCGATATCAACTCCTCCCTCCCCACGACATCCCTCTCCCCCCACATCTCCCCCATGCAATTTTCTCATTTACCTTGTCTCATTCCCTCTTGAAGCTATCTACCATCTTCAGGGAGACTACTTCCTCCAGCAACTCGTTCTATTTTGCTACCACCCTTTCAGTGAAAAAGTGCCTTCTTATTTCCCTCTTGAAGCGTGTTCCCCCAACCAGTTTGATACAGTGCCCCTAGTAGTCTTGTTCCCACTAAGGTCGAACAGACCCTCAGAATTCACCTTGTTGAAACTCTTAAGGTATTCATAGGTTTCAATCATGTTACCCCTCTCCCTTCTAGCCTCCAGGGAGTTAATGTTGAGATGCCTAAGTCTCTACTTGTAGGGCCTACCTTGTTGTCCCTGGATTATCTTGGTTACTCTTCTCTTCACTGCCTCTAATAAGTTGACATTATTCTTTAGGTAAGGGCTCCAATACTGCACACTGTACTCCAGATGCGGCCTAACCAGTGATCTGTACAGTGGCAGGATGACCTCCGCCTTTCTGCTGGTTATACACTTGGCTATGCATCCTAACATCCTAGTCACCTTGGCCGTTGCTGTCTTGCAGAGTGCCTAGTGCTTCATGTTACTCATGACGATCACACCCAAATCTTTCTTTTCCATTGACTTGGTGACTTGCACCCCCCCCCCAAGTCAGTATGTGGTTTCTGGGTTCTTCGCCCATCAGTGAATTATCTTACACTTTTTGGCATTGAATCACAGTTGTCAAATATCTGACCACCTCTCTGGTTTAATGAGGTCTTCCCTAATGTTCTATCTCCCTTCCTTGACTTCCACTCTCCCACAGAGTTTTGTGTCATCCAAAAAGAAGCATATTTTGCCTTTTACCCCTTCAGCATTATCTCTGATGAAGATGTTAAATAACTCTGGGCCGAGTACTGAGCCCTATAGGACCCCAGTAGTGACTGGCCTATCTTCTGAGAATTCCCCCAGGACCACCAACATCTGGTTTCTAGCCTGCAGCCAGTGTTTTACCCACTTAGCTAGATTCACCCCAACCCCAAAGTCCTCCAGCTTCCTAATTGATCTCCTGTGGGGATCAGAGTCACAGGCCTTGCTGAAATCCAGATATAGTATGTCCACTGCTTGGCCCTTGTCCACTGTCCTTGCTACCCAATCAAAGAAATCAATTAGGTTGGTCTGGCAGGACTGCCCCCAATACAAACCCATGCTGCCTGTCATCATGGAGTCCATTATTGTCCAGAAAGTTTATCAGTCTTTCCTTTAGAATAGTCTCCATGAGCTTTCCCACTATCGAGGTCAGACTAACCAGCCGATAATGACCCAGGTCATCCCTTGGCCACTCTTAAGTAGCAGCATTACATGAGCTATCCTCTAGTCCAGGGGGACCACTTCTCTTTCAAGAGAGGTATTAAGCAGGTCTGGCGGGGAGAGGGGGCCACCAGCATGTACACCAACTCCCTCAGAACCCTTGGGTGTATGCTATCTGGCCTCAGGGATTTATCCTTCTTCAGGGCCATTAAACCCTTCTTCACTCTATCAATGCCCATCTCCCAATCCAAGGTCCCCCTCCATTACCACCTCCTTCTCTGATGGACTGGGAAATCCTTCTCTTTAGTGAAAACTGAACAGACGTACTCATTAAATACCTACCACTTTTCCACACCACCCTCAGCCAACTCCTCCCCCTTCTTCAGTCTGACTACCCCGTCCTTGATGACCCTTTTCTCCTTGATGTATTGGAAGAAGACCATCTCATCCATACTCACCCCCTCAGTGAGCTGCAGTTTCTGCTTGGTCTTGGCCATTCGTAGTACCCTGCTCACTTCTTTAGCTTTGTTGTTGTATTCCTTTTTGTCCTCATCCCTCCTAGGGCTGTTGTACCATTTGAAGGCAGTCCTTTTGCTCTTTTTTTCTTTAGAGGTTGTATACTTCTATGTTGCCCTCTACTGCCCCCTCTGACCAACCCCCCAGCCATGTCACCCGGCTTCTTCAAGGCTTACCCTCCTCGATCATCCTCTGCAACAGGACTATGGAGGGTGCCCGGTTGCTGGTGCGGGGCCTGTGAAGGGCCAGTAGTTATCCAGCAGCTGTGGGTGTTTTTCCTCCAGTTTTCTCCCTGGACCCATTGGACATGCAATGGGCATGACGTGTATGCTCTGTCTGTGACAGGGTTGAATAAGACCCTGTCTCATTTGTTACGCAGAGAGCGTTACAAGCAAGTATCTGTTCTATCCTCTCCTCTCCTTTCCTGTCTCTTGTCCATCCGATAGCGCAATCTAATTTTCTTGTGAGATCTAGGAACTGATCACTCTGACAGACTCCCGATCCCCTCTGCTATCTCCCGGCCTTCACTTGCTGTTTCTGTCTTTTCCCCCTGCTTATCTGTGGTTATAAAAACATGTGAATCTTTGTATGAAACTGGGATCCCTTGGTTTGAAAATATATATACTGCAGTTATATAGTTGAAATAACTGCAAAACAACTATTTGGAACATGCAGTGTGACTTCCACAAACTATTTTGCAGAGTTGTCAGCAGGACAGTATAAGTCTAATAAATTGTTCATTAGCCTAATGAGGCTCCAGATTGGCTACTGGATTGGTCATTAATGGCTGGGAAATGACTAGTCCAGCTGCAGACTGATACTGTGTGGCACATATGGCTCGCTCCACGTAGCTAAAACCTAAATAAAACCAGCAAAAACAAAAGTTGTTATTGTGGTTAGACATATAACCACAATAGCATCCTCAAAGCCAGTCATTTCCTTGGATTAACGACCGGCTGGAGGAAAGTGGCCCCAACCAGGCATTAATCCCTCAGAAATGACTGCCTTCTCGGTCGTTATTCTTAATTAGTTCTGGGACACAATGTTCTATTTTGTTGCACCTGCAAGGAGAGAAATTGACAAAGTTCTGATACATTTTGTGAGAAATAGGAGGTATCTTAATGAGATCAGGATTCAGAAGTTAACTGCCAGGCAAAGACTTCTTATAAAAAGAGCAATCTTTTGTTAGAGAGATACTGATATTTGAAATTGAAAAGAAACCCTCAGATGAAGGACTTTGTTTTCTGTTTGTACTGCCCTTGTAAAGAGCCATCCTAAACAATTTTATTTTTATTTTACTGTTATTGATAATAAAATGCTACTTGTGAATCTTACAACTGCTCCTGGTTTTCCTATGCTTCCGGATATCTGCCTTGATGACACTGTCTCTGTGGAGATGCCCCTGGTGCCCTGAATGTGGGGTCCCTACTCTTGGGCAGACGGTTCACTTGTGCTGCCACCTGGATACCTTCAGGTGGCAGCCAAACAGCCAGACACAGCAACTGCATGCTATGTCACAAATGCGATTGTATGATTATTTATATTTTTTAAATGTATGTCTTGCTGCAAATGTTACTGAATGTTTAATTTCTCAGATATGTTAAATGGTAAACTGTATGTCTAATTCTTCATCCAATTATTCCCCGGAGATGAGCAACTTGTTCAGTGTGCCTTCCTGGTGAAACATTTCAGTAAATAAACCCCCCTTCCCGAGGAAGGAGAGCAGTCCTAGGGATACTCGATCCTCCCTTCCTCCCTGGCCTGCCCCCCAGTGACCCACATTCATTTCCTTCGACAGTGTCAGTGGCTCAGTAGGTAGCACACTCACCTCTGAGGCTGGGAGATCAGAGGGCTGTGGGTTCAGTTCCCACATCTGGCACTTGGGTTAATATCCCAGTACTGACACTGCAGTGCAGCATGAGAGGGGTGCTGCACTTCTGAGGTGCCGTCTTTCGGATGAGACGTTAAACCGAGGTTCCATCTGCCTGGATTGGTGGTAGTTCAGATGGATGTTAAAGATCCCATGGCACTTATCGAAAAGAGTAGGGGTGTTTTATTAGAAAAAGAACATATACAATAACATTTGTACAAGCAAACAAAATAATAGAACAAATCAAAAATGTCAATATCAAAAACAGTGAAATCATGCAGCTCCGCAAATAGCTTGCTACATAAGAAAGAAATTCAAGTTATACATTAGTTATAGTTTGCCAAAAAGTTTTTGTAGACATTTAATCTTCTTATTTATACTTAATGAAGTGTAAAAATCCTTTCCACCATTTACGTAAAGTCCCCGAATTGACCCTTAAAGCATCCAAAGCATACATTTTTTCCAATTCTTTTATGATTAAGCTGCACACACAAGAATAAGGAATTTTCTTTTGATACAACACCCACTGGATTCTTGCTTGCCATAAATAGTATCTCAGGCAACCTAAAAAGAGAGTTAAAGTCTCTACATGAAAACCCGTTGATATAAGGGTACTTTTCCCAAATATTAAAAACTCATATGACATCATATGCATCCATCTATAACCCATAAGTTAGCTAAGTAATCCCACAAACCCTTAGCATAAGAACAGTCAATAAAAAATGCTCCATTGTTTCCTCAATGTTTATACAATCCAAATAGGGACAGAGCCTTTCATGTAATGCCTTATATTTTGCATTCCTCTGACATTTAATTTTCCATAGAAAATTAACCATTAGCTTCCATTGATTCTTAGGCATCCTAGGGTTGTTTAATTGTGCTAGTGCAAAGGGATTAGTGCAGAAGGACAGTTTTTAAATCCCGCCTCTTGAGGGTATAATTTGGTCATCAAGAGCTGATACAACCCCCTGGCATTGTGAGCCAGTACTAATTGTTTCTGCAATTTCCACTTATATATTTTCTGTGCTGCAGGCCTAAAATACTCAGGGATGTGCACATGATGGTTAAGTTTAGGAGGTAACAAATGCCAACTCCTGTAGTATTTGCCCATTACTGTTAAATTCCATGTTACTTCAGCTCTTGATTCTTCTTTCAAACCCTCTTTTATTGTGTTTGTTATGAAAAAAACATGTGCGTAAACTACTTGGTCTATCATCCCTAACCCCCCTTGATTCTTTCTTAAATAAGTAAAACTCCTTTTAACTGGGTTTAGACGATTACCCCAAAGCATCTGAAAAAATAAACTGTAAACCTTAGTTTCAAATGCTACTGGTAGAGGAAATATCATTGCTACGAACTGTATTATGAGTAAAAGAAATTGTTTGATTATGTGCACTCTTTTTAATTTGGGTAATCTCCACTGTTTCCATCTTTTGACCTTACTTTCGATTTTTTCAATCACTCCGTCCCAATTTTCCTTGGGTATATTTTGAGAACCGAATTTAATCCCTAGAATTCTTATTGAAGTCCTGGATAATTGAATTCCCTCCTGCCATGTTTCTTCAAGTCCACTAGCCCCTATAAATAAGCCCTTTGTTTTCTTTATATTCAATTTTGCATTTGAGACTTTGGCAAAATCTTTAAAAGCAACCAGAAAGTGGGAAATCATAGCTGAATCTTTGAAGTATAGTACCAGGTCATCTGCGTAAGCCTGTACTTTTAACTGTAAAAGACTATCATCCTTGAACACAATGCCCTCCCAATTCTGTGCTACCCCTACCTTATTTAAAAAAGGATCTACTGCAAAGGTGTATAGAAGGGGACTAAGCGGGCATCCCTGCCGTACTCCTGTGGTTATAAGAAAACCGTCTGCTATACAATCTTTCACAAAAGGAAATGCAACCACTTTTTTGTATATTTTCTCAATTTAATTAATTAACTGATGTGGAATCCCATAGTGCCTCAAAGTAAAGAACAGAAATGGTAAGTGTACCCTATCGAAGGCTTTGTCTAAATCTGCTGCAACCAGACATCCTGTAATACCCCTATCTGAGAGATGATCAATCACATCTCTAATCAGCATAAGGGCCGACTGAATCCTTCTATCAGGCAATCCACAGTATTGAGAAGGTGAGATGACTTTACCAGCATATTTAAGTAATCGTTTATTCAAAATGCTAGCAAAAATTTTGTAGTCAGAATTTAGGAGCGTAATTGGCCTCCAATTGGCTATATTATGTTTATCACCAGCTTTAAATATATATGTCAATAATCCTTCCGTAAATGACGGAAAAATTATTTCTTTTTCAATAAAAAACTGAAACAAAAGTCCCAAACATTGGCTAAATTCTTCTGGAAAGCTTTTGTATAGATCATTAGTAAGGCCGTCTATTCCTGGTGAAATGTTTGATTTCAAAGATTTGATAGTATTTAAAATTTCTGTGTGTGTAATGGGTACCCATTTGTCTGACCTATTTACCACAGTACTCAGAACAGGTATCTGGTTTAAATAGTCAACTATATCTTCCGCTTTGATTCCTTCAGATGGATTTAAAGCATGGAAATGATCTACTATTACTGTAATGTAATCTCCACGTAGTTGCTATACTCCCATCTGATCTCCTCAACTCTTCCATTCTCATTGACTCCAGAACTTTTTCACATTTCAAGGGATCTCCTATTGGTGACTTTTAACCCCATTAATTAAAATAACCTGCATTGTTTTGCTTCTATTATATTGGTACTCTCTCATCTTTTCTTTTAGCACAGCAATTTGAGCTGAATAATCCCATTTTGATGAGTAAGCTATTGTTAATAATCTCTGTAATTGCTGCCTTAGACCCAAATAGTGCAGAAAATTATCATTTTAATTTTACGCCCTTAGTTTTAAACCAATTTCTTAAGTCAGTTTTAGTCCCTTGCCACCATTCTCCTATATCAGAATATAAAAAAACTACTGATAATCTGGCCTTCAGTAGATTTTTAACACCTATTTGTATAAAAGGAACCTCTAAAGAGGAATTATTCAGTTTCCATCTTAGATGCCTTTTTTCTAGTCTGTCTGAAAAACTGTACATACTTACTAAAAGGGAATGATCTGAAAATTCACATGGGAATATTTTAAATGATAACATGTGCATGTTTGATGAAACAAGCATGTGGTCTATCAATGAGAAGGATTTGCCTTTCTGAAATGAAAAACTATTTTCTTTGTTTGTAGAAACATAGAAACATAGAATTTGACGGCAGATAAGGACCGCTTGGCCCACCTGGTTTGAGGATTATAAATGTTTATGAAACGGAAACTTAGACCTGACCATTTCCCATCCACAATTAAAACTCTACCAGGAATTAGGTCTATTAAATTTTGTAACTGAAAAGAAAAAGAATTAAACAGAATCCCTACCCCATCTGCAGAGTCCTCCCCAAAAGACCAAAAGGAAGGGCCCCAAACCCACTCTCTTTGAATGCTACCAGTTGTTCAATAGTGTACATCCAAGTTTCCTGTAAGAAACAGACTGAAAATGGATAATCATGAATAAAGTGAAAAAGTGATTGTCTCTTAGCTTTATTCAATAAGCTGTGAGCATTTAAAGAGCCCCAAGTTAGAATCATGTCCTTTTAAAATGCTCAACCTCTTATTTTTTTCTCTTTTTCTTTTTTCTTCCCTTATAATTATTTAACGTCTGCGACCTGGTTGATAAAGAAGATTTTTGAGAATCAGAATCTTCTGCCTCTGCTTCCATATTTCCCCATGAGGAAAACAGGGCAGTGTAAGATTACTGGTCTCAATGTGCATTGCTGGGGGGGGGAGGTTTGGGTTGTAAATTCCTGGATGATCTTCTTTGTGGCAAAGCTATCAAAGGCTCTTTTACTACGTTTGTGCTATCTACCTTTTCAGTAACAGCCTCAGAAAAACAAACTGGGGGAAGACTTAAAATGTTAGGCAAATCTACCTTGGTATTTGACACGCTCCTCACTTTGGAGTGCTGCCCTTGTTTTTCTACCTTGCTGTCTGACAATGGTTTATTTTTGCTGTCGTCCACATTTTTAACCTTTCCTTTTAAATCCACTGAGTCCTTAACATCAGCTAAATTCATATGAGTGTTACTTGGGGTAGGGTGACACATTTGTGCAGGAAAAACCTGAGTTGAGGCTTCCTGTGCTTTCTGAATAAACACCTCAGAGCCAGAATTAGTTGAGTTGTGAGCAGCCCAAGGGCAGACTTTAAAAACATGGCCTTTTGAATCACATAAGTCACAGCATGATTGATTATTGCAAAACATTGTTAAGTGACCCACCTCCCCACAATTATCACATCTGGGCTTATCGCACACGCTAGAAAGATGAGTTCTTGCTCCACACTTATAGCATGCACAAGGTTGTCCACTGTAAAAACACACACCTCTATCTCTCCCTAATAAAAAGGAATTTGGTATGTGTGCTATCCCTGCCTCAGTTTGTCTAAGCTTAATTTTATATTTCCAGCCGACGGTCCAAAACTGCTCCGAATCAAGAATTGGTTCTGGTTCACTTAAAACATCACAACTTTTCTTCAGCCAAAAAGTAATATCTTCTACCCACACCCCCTCATTTCAAAACATAACAGTGACGAATTTAATTAAAGGTTTAGATAAGGGAATGACAATAAAAGGAGTCCAAAGAGGAGAAAACTTAACTTGACCATATCTTATCCAAAACATATCCAAAGCATGCTGTGTACGAAAACTTACATCAAAATTGTCCTCCCTGAAATATTTATAAAAGCGTAAACATCTTGAGGAGAAAATGCAAGGAATCCTTTAATAATGTTTTCCTCATGTAATACCTATCAGGCCTGACCTCTAACCCACCTTTGTATCTTAATCTTACTGCATTCCGTCTGGGGGTTGGCCCTCTGTGCGAATTTGTAAATAGTTCAGACATTAAGGGTTTCTGAGCTGAAAGTGAAGTGGGTGGGGTACAGGAATCACTAATGGGGATTTCAAAGATGAAGCTTGTTGATGGGGTTCCTTTAGAGGAGCCAAAGAGGGTTTTAACAATTCAGCAGAACTAACCTGAGGTTCCAACATATCAATTTCAATTTTATTATCTCCCCCAATACCACTTTCTATAGGTTGCACCACAGGAGCCCACTCTGGGGAATGCTGAGACAGTGACAATTGTGAAGTCCAATTTGGATCAGGCTTCCATATACCTGTGTCTGTCTGCCGCCAACCTGCCTCATTTAATGCTTTACTTGGTGACCATGAAACCTTCTCACCATCTTCTCTTAAAAGGGAGGATTTATTTATGTTCTGTAATGCATTTGATTTAGAAGTAAGAGTGTTCTTACTACTATCAACCGGGAAAAATAACTCAGTGACCCCTGTTTGCAAACCCTCGGTTGTTTGATAAGTCACAACCGGAGCAGGAGATGATTCTTTTTGCAGTAAATGTTTCAGAACAAAACCTGATGCCTTAGTTAAATTAGCAGTTTCAGTATTACCAAAAGCTGAAGAAGCAGCAGTTGCAGTCATAATCGGGTTCACGTACTGTTCAGACGAAGTTGATTCAGGCTGAAGGCACTCGCTGAGATTTGCGACAAGACTGCCAGCCTGTTTTAAGTTAGAAGTGGAGAATTCAGCATCTACAGTACTGCTAGAGCGTTCCACTTCGGAGCTCCGTTCAGAGAGACTAATGTCCCGACTGCAGACCACCTGTGAGATCGCTGCCAACTGCAGACATTCTCTTTCAGTTTGCAGTCAATCTGGCCGGTTTCAATTAGCTGAGCTGCATGCTGCCGAGGGGGCGCTTCAACAGCCGCCGCTCCGTCCGCTTGTTTTCCTTCAATATCATTTTGTAAGGTAATTGACACAGTACCTGAAGTAATATTGCAGACCTCGTCACAAAAAGGTACACAGGTCGTGGTTTGCATTCTCTCCTTCATACCAGGCCCAAATTGCTCTCCGGTGTCTCGCGCCTCCGATCTTTTCAAAGTCGCAAAGTCAGTCTGCATATTGAAGCCTACAGACCGCGATTTCTCTGGAGTCCGAATCATGATGTGACCGAAAAGGTTTCTTTCTGTACCAACTAAGGATACCATTCTCGCTTTGCTCCATCACCTTTGTAAAATAAATTCATCTTGTGAGGTGTCTGTAGACATTTTGCCATCTTTCTCTACCTGCTCCCATTTAGGTATATTCTTCTGTAACACCGTCTCAGCATCCAATTCGGACTTTGCCAAGACTGAAGCCTCTAGTTCTTCGTGAGTGGGAGTCGAGGCCATCTCTCCCACTCCGTTGTCCTCCTTCTCCTTCCAGGCAAAACTTCGAGTGGCATCTTGAAAATGGCCAGTCCCCCTACAGGCAGCAGACCGCAGCCGAGTAGGGGAATTTCCCCGGTGTCCTGGCCAAATTTCCCTCATTCACTAAAAATACCACCAACAGCTTAATCTGGTTCAAAGTCAGTGGGCATTCATCTGTATCCCCCTCCCCCGGGTCGTGCCTGAAAATAGGCAGGATTTGTCTAGTGCACTTACCCGGTCAACAAAAGCTAAATAAATAAATAAATAAATTTCAAAACATGGTTTGCTGGCATGGCAGGAGGTGTGGTGCCCAGTGCTTCAGTCCTCCATGCCACTGGGTTGGCTAGCCCTTTTGTTCTTCACTGCCTGAACATCCTCTCTGTCAAACCAGCTGGACTTCTTGGCTCTGGCTTTTGAAGATCTTCATTTTGGCACACATATTAGTCACTGCCAATAGCCCTTCCCTGATGACAGCCCATTTCTGGTCCACCCTCATTTCTTTCTTGATTCCAAGGAGGTGCTTTTCCTGAATACTCTCCCATCTTCTCAAAGTCTGCCCTTCTGAAGTCCAGCACTATTGTCTTAGTTCTTATCTTTTCTTTGCCCATGTCCAGGTGAATCTACACCATGTTGCGGTTGCTTCCTGAAGTGGTGCTTCTATTATCACCTCCTGGACATGTGCACTGTTTGTCAAAATCAGGTCCAGTAGAGCCCTGTCCCTGCTGGGTTCCTGGACACAATGTGACAGGAACCCACTCTGGAATGTCTCCAGCAGTGCCTGTGTCCTGGTACAGGATGTAGACTATATTGTCCAATCCACCCAGGTAGATTGAAGTCTCCCATTATTACTACCTCCCCCTCGCCAGTCATTTCCACTATTTTGGACCCACCTGCTTCTCCAGTTCCTCCTCCTGGTTTGGCAGCCTGTACACAACTCCTTTCCTGAGTTTACTACCTTCTGATGGCTGCACCTGAACTCACAGCAATTCTGTCTGTCCTACTGTCGACTTTTTCCTAGTATAGATGATGCCCCGGGATACTCCTCATTTATCATCCACCCAGTGGTGGTGGAGAATTCCTGAAGGAGATAGCAGACTTCATCACTGACGTGGCGTTGGAGTCTCCCAGATGGTTAATTCTGGGGGACTTCAATGCCTCAGCCGACGATGAACTCTCACAATTTGGTCAGAATCTCCTCCAGCTAATGACTATGCTGGGCCTTACACAGGTAGTTACCTCCTCGACCCATATAGGGGTCACTCACTGGATCGGGTGTTCCTCTTGGGGATGGAGACCATGGATTTGGGGGTGGAACCAGTCAGTTGGTCTGACCATCACACCATAAGGTTCAGTTTCGGGGGGCCCCCCCCAAATGGACCTGCCCCTACGGAGAAGATCCAGTACCGCCCTTTAAGGGGTATTACCCCAGAAGGTCTGTTGGTGGTGCTGGACCTATCGGGTTTGTCGGGTGAATGCATGAGTCCAGAGGGTCTCGCACTGGCCTATAATAGGGTGGAGGGAAACGCCCTGGACAAGATTGCTCCTGTTAGTGTTCAACCACTCACTCTTCGCCCAAGGAACCCTTGGTTTGATGGTTTCTTGAAAGAGTTGAGGAGAGTTGGCCGAAGGCTGGAGAGAGTATGACGGAGGTCAGGCCAGGATGTTGATAGGCTTAGATTGATGGAACATTACAAGGGCTATCAATCGGAAATCAGCTGTAAGAAGGCAGAGTTCCTGTCCAGGGAGATTTCTGCTGCACAGAACTGACCGGCTCAGCTCTTCTGAACTGTAGACAGATTATGCAGTCCAATCTATCTCCAACCCGGAAGGGCATTTTCTCAGGCTAAATGTGAGGAGTTTGCTCAATTCTTTGTGGATAAGGTTGCCAACATCCGGTCTGGCATCAGTCCAGCTCTCCCTGTGAGGGACTGCGGAGGTCGGCGAGAGGTGATAAACACTCAGTCTGTCTGGACGGACTTTAGCTGGCCAGAATTCATGGATATTGTGATGATCATCCAAACGTTGCGCTCAACCAGTTGTAGTTTGGATCCATGCCCTACACCCCTATTAGTGGGTTGTGTAGATGCTAAATGCCCGATCCTAGCTAAAATTGTCTGGAGCTCCTTGGGAGAGGGGTGTTTTTCCTGACTCCCTTAAGAAGGCAGTCATACGACCACTCCTAAAAAGACTTTCCTTGGATCCAGACTGCCTAGCTTACTACAGGCCTGTCTCTAACCTTCCTTTTGTCGGGAAGGTTATTGAGAAGGCGGTTGCGCTGCAATTGAACGATCACCTTGTGATCCACAATGTTTATGATGCTTTCCAGTCTGGATTTAGGCAAAGACATAGCATTGAGACTGCACTTGTCTAGGCACTGAATGATCTCCTAATAGCGGGAGATCGAAAGGCTCATACCATCTTGGTCCTTCTTGATCTCTCTGTAGCATCTGACACTGTGGACCATGGTGTGCTATTGGGAGTGCCTGCGGCTTCTCTGTGAATTGTCAGGGACAGTCCTTGAATGGTTTTGATCCTTCCTCACTGGCAGGTCTCAGAGGGTGGTCACTGGAATTTATTCCTCTGATGCCCTTCCCCTGTCCAGTGGGGTGCTGCAGGGCTCCATATTGGCACCCATGTTGTTCGCAGTGTATATGCTGCCATTAGGAGATATCATTAAGCAATACGGTTTGAGTTTTCACTGTTACGCAGATGATACTCAACTGTATATGGCTATGTGCATGAAATGGGGTTACCAATGCTGGTCAAACAAGCATTTGTCAATGCCGGATGTTGCTTGCTTGTATGTGCTGTTTAGGTATTTGGAAGTGATAGTTCCACACCTTCCTCCCAAGACATCTACTGTGTCTTTCCGTTCAGTATTCAGAGAAGAGTGGGAGGGGCGAGGGCCACAGCAGTACAGCAGTTGCCAAGGGGGTGAAGAGGTGGACAATAGTCCATTCAAAGGCAAAAGAGTCCTGCAGGAGCTCACTAAATTAAAGGTGGACAAAGCGATGGAACCAGACGGCATACACCCAAGGATATTAAGAGAACTGCAAAGGGAGATAGCAGCACCTCTGGCAGCCATGTTCACTGAGTCATTCAACACGAGTGAATTGGAGGAGGGCACATGTGGTCCCTCTACACAAGTCCGGCAGCAGGGAGGAGGCAGTGAACCATAGGCCATTCAGCCTCACCTCAGTAGTGGGGAAGATCATGGAGACATTGCTTAAAGAAAGGATAGTGGGGCATCTAGAAGCCATCGGAGCCCAGGACCATAGACAACATGGATTCACAGTGGGGACATCATGTCAGACAAATCTGGTTAATTTCTTTGACTGGGTGACAAAGGAAGTGAATCAGGGTGGGGCAGTGGACAATGCTTGCCTTGATTTCAGCAAAGCCTTTGACACCATCCCATATAGGAGGCTGATAAATTAGCTCGATAGGCTGGGCATGGGGGAAAGGGTGGTAAACTGGGTTAGAGACTGGCTAACAGGCAGGAGGCAGAGAGTGGTGGTAAATGGTGTGCAGTCTAAGGAGAGGGGGTGACCAGTGGGGTGCTGCATGGATCGGTCCTGGGGCCAGTCTTGTTCAATGTCTTCATTAGTAACATTGCAGAACGTCTGAAAGGAATTGTTTCACCAAATTTTCAACATAGTTATTTTAAGACCACTGCTCATGAACAGTGTCACTGTGATTTAATCTGTCCCAAACATTGATTGCGCACACCGAATACGCCACTGTGCACTACATGCATGGAAACACATTTTGGGCGACATGTGAAAAATGACAGCTATCCTGCTCATAAGGAGACGTGGTAAAATGGCAATGTTGAAAATCTGGAGTGCAAATATTAAAAATTTGCAAACTTAGGCTCATAAAACAGCCATTTTTAGGAGCTTTTTCACCAAATTTTCAAAATAGCCATTTTAAGACCTCTGCTCATGAACAGTGTCACTGTGATTTTCTTAATGTGTACCATACATTGATTTCGCTCACCGACTGCGCCATTGTGCGCTACATGGGCGGAAACATGTTTTGGGTGAGATGTGAAAAATGACAGCTGTACTGCTCATAAGGAGGTGTGGTAAAATGGCAATATTGGAAAATCTGGATTGAAAATATTGAAAATCCGCAAACTTGCGAGCGTGCGTAGGAACTGCGCAACGTGCACTCCTAAAACAGTCATTTGTGGGAATTTGTTTACCAAATTTTCAACATTGCCATTTTAAGACCTCTGCTCATGAACAGTGTCACTGTGATTTTCTTAATCTGTCCCAAACATTGATTGCACACACCGACTGCGCCATCGTGCGCTACATGCATGGAAACACATTTTGGGTGACGTGAAAAATGACAGCTGTACTGCTCATAGGAGGTGTGGTAAAATGGCAATGCTGAAAATCTGGAGTGAAAATATTAAAATTCGCAGAAACTTACGAAGCATGCGTGAGGAACTGCAACGCACACTCGTAAAACAGTCATTTTTAGGAATTTTTTCACCAAATTTTCAACATAGCCATTTTAAGACCTCTGCTCATGAACAGTGTCACTGTGATTTTCTTAATGTGTCCCATACATTGATTTTGCACACCGACTGCGCCATTGTGTGCTACATGCGTGGAAACACATTTTGGGTGATATGTGAAAAATGACAGCTGTACTGGTCATAAGGAGGTGTGATAAAATTGCAATGTTGAAAATCCGGAGTGCAAATATAAAAAATTCGCGAACTTATGAGCGTGCGTAGGAACTGTGCAACGCACACTCGTAAAACAGTCATTTTTAGGAATTTTTTCATCAAATTTGCAACATAGGCTTTCTGAGAGCCCACCTTATGAACACTGGCACTATCATTTCATTAATCAGTCCCCAAAGGTGATTTCACGCAGACCGCAAAATCACCCTTCGGGCCCAATTAATGCCATGACAGTGACTGAATTCATGAGAAGGGGTCCCAAAAACCCCATGTTGAAAATCTGGTGCCAAAATTCAAAAAAATGCCTGAGATATGCAGCAAAGTTGAAAAAAACCCTATCTATTCCATTATACAGCTTACCGGCATTTCCTCAGTTTGTGGTCGGCTTTGAAGAGTGCAGATGTGTTCCCGGTCCACCGAAGATCATCGTGCTGAGGTCCGGAGGTAAGTATGGGGTGAGGTGGGGATGGGGAGGCAGGGTGCGCAGTGGGTGGGTGCGGGTTGTGGGAGGGGGCAAGGAGAAGTGCCGGGGACAGTTTTGTATTTACAAGTTTATTTTTTTTAATAAGGCGACAAGGGACGTTCGTGGGCTCCCAGCATGGCAGCTAGAAGGCTGTTTGGTGGGGGGCTGGAGTCGATGGGGATTGGGAACCCCTGTTGGCCATAAAACATTTTGCCATGCTGGGGTGGGCTCCCAGCATGGCACCTGGATGCTTTGGGGGGCGTGGAGCCAATGGGGATTGGGCACCCGTCACGCCATAACAAATTTTGCCACGCTGGGGTGGGCTCCCAGCGTGGCACCTGGAAGCTTTGGGGGCGTAGAGCTGACAGAGGATTGGGCACTCCCTGGCCGCTACAGTGTGCATGGGGGGAAGGCGATGAGCACTATATATGCATGTGCATGTGTGTGGAGGGGAAGCTCTGTCACTGGAGCGGAGCTCTCCCTTTCAACTGTATGACCACTGCATTTCAACTGCTGTCATAGACAGCTGCAGCAGTTATTGGGGAACTGGGGCCATGCCTGCAAACACACTGACTGAACTGAAAGACGGGTGCCACACCTCCGAAAACTCGGATGATGGCACTATGTTTCTTGCACATGCGTGCAAGCAACATAAAAACTACACACAACCCAAATGGAGGGAAAACCATTAATGGGACATATTACTATTGCACATATAACAAGCCTTTATGAACAAATAAAAAAAAAAAAAATGAATGCCATCACATGCTGCTTTGTTGGAAAATGTTAATGTCTTTCATGCAAACTCCTGTGGGAAATGTGGCATGGTTTGTGACATTTCTTCCCATGGCTGCACTTGTTGCTTAAATACTGCATGATACTCTTTGTTTTTGCCAATAAACTGTTGGAGTTATTCGTTTATGCCCTTATCTATTGTACTTCCATTTGTGGTGCTTGTGAGACTCCCCCAACCCCACACCAGACCCCCCTGAAATAGTGCTCTCAGACGTAACTGCTCTGGTCCCCTGCAGTTACATCTGGATGTTTTTGAAAACATCGCAATTTAAAATCTTTTTTTTTTAATGTTTCTGCACTGTGCTCCTGTGGTACGGTATTGTGGAGCCCACAGTGCTTTTAGAACCTTTGTGTGTCTTTTGGCTATGCCACTTTGACCTTTAATGTGGTCAGTCATGACTTCACATCCCCTTCCACAACGTTCATTACGAGATGTCACGGGACTGATATTTCGGCCGAGAACTGCACCCCACCATGATGTCTCTCTGTACTGGGCCGACTTTGCCGGGGGGGGGGTTTACAAGATGGTATCCCGAACTGTTTGGTCCCTTTACTTTGTCAGCATTCCTGCAAAGAAGACTTCCTGACCACTGTGTCTCCTGTTGCTACGCCATGAGTCGGCCTCTGAGAAAGGTAAGGGTCTGCGGCTCGTCTCATTGCGAGGGAATGCGCATTCACCTGTGCCCCCTGATATGCACGTCTTCATGTTCAATCTGCAGTTTTTTTGAATATTTGACGTCTTTTGTGCAGCTAGGAAGATGTGGTTGGGGTCAGGTAATTTAATACAGGGCCCTTTGTAGTTGAGGTAAAATGTTTTTATTTTTTTGTTGTTGGGGCACTTCTGGGCACAAGCCTTCCTACCACAGCTCTGGCATGATGCAGGTAAAGGGATCATTTTCTTTTGGGACCTCTAAGAACAAGCCTTTTGGCTACCAGAGCCCTTTGTAGCTTGCCTGATTTCAGGCATGAAGGGGCAGTTTTCTTGTGTGGCACCTGTGGTCTGTGCTCTTTGGCTACCAGAGCTCTGCTGACGTGTGTGTGTGTGTGTGTGTGTGTGTGTGTGTGTGTGTGCGTGTGTGTGTGTGTGTGCGCACGCGCGCACGCTTCCTCGAGGTACCGTTTATGCCCCCATTCAGTCTTTTGTAGGATGATCTTTGTGTTTGGGGGGGGACTAACATGCTGCATGGTCTGGGCCTGTGTTTGGAAGCCTGCTGTGGTGTGTGGACCTTGATCTGACTATTTGGAAACCAAAAGAGTCACTTTTGGGTTCCGAATGGTCTGAGCGAGGCCCACACACCACAGCAGGCTTCCAAACACTGGCCCACACCATGCGGCATGAAGTTTTTGTTTGTGACGTGGTAGTGGGGCTCTCCAGCTGCAGTGTTAAAATGTTTTTATGCTAATTTGTTGGTGAATCAGAATTTGATTGGGAATGCTGCATTATGTTGGGCGGGGGAGGGGGGACTAACATGCCGCATGTTCTGAGCCTGTGTTTCGGAGCCTGCTGTGGTGTGTAAGCCTCGATCAAACTATTTGGAAACCAAAAGAGTCACTTTGGGTTCCAAATTGTCTGAGCGAGGCTACACACCACAGCAGGCTTCCAAGCACTGGCCCACACCATGTGACATGATGTTTTTGTTTGTTAGGTGGTGGTGGGGCTCTCCAGCTGCAATGTTAAAATGTGTTTCGCTTATTTGTTGATGAATCGAATTTGATTGGGAATGCGTCATTGTGTTGGGGGGACTACCGTGCTGTATGGTCTGAGCCTGTGTTTGGAAGCCTGCTGTGGTGTGTAGGCCGTAGTCGATCTATTTGGAAACCAAAAGAGTTACTTTTGGGTTCCGAATGGTCTGAGCGAGGCCCACACATCACAACAGGCTTCCAAACACTGGCCCACACCATGTGTCATGATGTTTTTGTTTGTGACGTGGTGGTGGGGCTCTCCAGCTGCAATGTTAAAATGTGTTTATGCTAATTTGTTGGTGAATCGGAATTTGATTGGGAATGCTGCATTATGTTGGGGGGACTAACATGCCACATGGTCTGAGCCTGTGTTTCAAAGCCTGCTGTGGTGTGTAGGCCTTGATCCAACTATTTGCAAACCAAAAGAGTCGCTTTTGAGTTCCGAATGGTCTGAGTGAGGCCCACACACCCCAGCAGGCTTCCAAACACAGGCCCACACCATGCGACATGATGTTTTTGTTTGTGACGAGGTGGACTCTCCAGCTGCAATGTTAAAATGTTTTTGCACTAATTTGTTGTTTAATCTGAAATATAGTGAATGCTGCACTGTGTTGGGGGACTAAAATGCCGCATGGTCTGGGCCTGTGTTTGGAAGACGGTTGTGGTGTGTGGGCCTCGACTGCACTATTTGGAAACCAAAAGAGTCACGTTTGGGTTCTGAATGCTCTGAGTGAGGCCCACACACCCAAACAGGCTTCCAAGCACTGGCCCACACCATGTGGCATGATGTTTTTGTTTGTGATGTGGTGGTGGGGCTCTCCAGCTGCAATGTTAAAATATTGTTATGCTAATTTGTTGGTGAATCGGAATTTGATTGGGGATGCTGCATTGTTTTGGGGGGAAGGGGACTAACTCGTTGCATGGTCTGGGCCTGTGTTTGGAAGCCTGCTGTGTTGTGTAGGCCTTGATCCGACTATTTGGAAATCAAAAATGTCACTTTTGAGTTCCGAATGGTCTGAGTGAGGCCCACACATCACAACAGGCTTCCAAGCACTGGCCCACACCATGCAGAATGAAGTTTTTGTTTGTGATGAGGTGGGACTCTCCAGCTGCAATGTTAAAATGTGTTTACACTAATTTGTTAGTGAATCGGAATTTGATTGGGAACGTGGCATTGTGTTGGGGGGGTGCTTAAGTGCTGTTTGGAAGCCTGCTGTGTAGGCCTCAATTGGACTATTTGGAAACCAAAAGAGTTACTTTTGGGTTCCGAATGGTCTGAGTGAGGTCCACACATCACAACATGCTTCCAAACACTGGCCCACACCATGCGGCATGATGTTTTTGTTTGTGACATGGTGGTGGGGCTCTCCAGCTGCAATGTTAAAATGTGTTTACGCTAATTTGTTGGTGAATCGGAATTTGATTGGGAACGCTGCATTGTGTTGGGGGAGGAGACTAAAATGCCGCATGGTCTGGGCCTGTGTTTGGAAACCTGCTGTGATGTGTAGGCCTCGATTAGACTGCTTTTTTTTTTTTTTTTAGTTATTTAACCAGGAGTAGCACACTAAGCTGAAAGTTTTTTTACAGGTGCGACCTGGGAGCACAGGGAAGTTAAATGACTTGCTCAGGGTCACACAGTATATAAGTGGAAGCTGTGGGATTCAAACACAGGTATGGTCTGCTGGATGTCACCAGATTTGCAGCTCAGAGCCTTAAACCACTGCGCTATACTGCCTCCCTTGGAAACCAAAAGAGTCACTTTTGGGTTCCGAATGGTCTGAGTGAGGCCCACACACCACAGCAGTCTTCCAAGCACTGGCACACACCATGTGGCATGATGTTTTTGTTTGTTAGGTGGTGGTGGGGCTCTCCAGCTGCAATGTTAAAACGTTTTTATGCTAATTTGTTGATGAATCGGAATTTGATTGGGAATGCTGTATTGTGTTTGGGGGGGGACTATGCCTCATGGTCTGGGCCTGTGTTTGAAGCCTGCTGGTGTGTGAGCCCCTCGTCGGACTATTTGGAAACCAGAAGAGTCTTTTGGGTTCCAAATGGTCTGGCGAGCCTACCTACCACAGCAGGTTTCCAAGCAATCTGGCCCACACCATGTGGCACGTTGGCTCCAACCCCAAACAGCATGAATCATTAAATCATCCAGCAAATCAGCGACAGGCTAGGTTGTACTGCATCTTTTGCTTATTGTGGGAGAGCATCTGTTGTAATTTTCTACAAAATAATGCGCATTTACTAATCAAAGTCCTTTCTGTTTGTACCATGTTGTGATGTGTGTGCCTATGTTTCCTTGTTTGCAGGCAGACTAATATGGGTCTCTACTTTGTTTGCAGGTGGGTGGATGCATATCTCCATTTTGTTTGTAAGCAGGTGGATGCGTGTCTCCATTTTGTTTGCAAGCAGGTGGATGCAGGCTTCCATTTTGTCTGCAGGTGGGTGGATGCAGGCCTCCATTTTGTTTGCAGGTGGGTGGATGCGTGTCTCCATTTTGTGTGTAAGCGGATGGATGCATGTCTCCATTTTGTTTGCAAGCAGGTGGATGTAGGCTTCCATTTTGTTTGCAAGTGGGTGGATGTTTGTTAGGTGGTGGTAGGGCTCTCCAGCTGCAATGTTAAAATGTTTTTATGCTAATTTGTTGATGAATCGGAATTTGATTGGGAATGCTGTATTGTGTTTGGCGGGGCGGGGACTAACGTGCCTCATGGTCTGGGCCTGTGTTTCGAAGCCTGCTGTGGTGTGTAGGCCTCGATCGGACTTATTTGGAAACCAGAAGAGTCACTTTTGGGTTCCAAATGGTCTGAGCGAGGCCTACCTACCACAGCAGGCTTCCAAGCACTGGCCCACACCATGTGGCACGTTGGCCCAACCCCAAACAGCATGAATCATTAAATCATCCAGCAAATCAGCGACAGGCTAAGTTGTACTGCATCTTTTGCTTATTGTGGGAGAGCATCTGTTGTAATTTTCTACAAAACAATGTGCATTTACTAATCAAAGACCTTTCTGTTTTGTACCATGTTGTGATGTGTGTGTCTATGTCTCCTTGTTTGCAGGCAGACTAATATGGACCTCTACTTTGTTTGCAGGTGGGTGGATGTGTGTCTCCATTTTGTTTGCAAGCAGGTGGACGCAGGCTTCCATTTTGTCTGCAGGTAGGTGGATGCAGGCCTCTATTTTGTTTGCAGGTGGGTGGATGCGTGTCTCCATTTTGTGTGTAAGCGGATGGATGCATGTCTCCATTTTGTTTGCAAGCAGGTGGATGTAGGCTTCCATTTTGTTTGCAGGTGGGTGGATGCAGGCCTCCATTTTGTTTGCAAGCGGGTGGATGCGTGTCTCTGTTTTGTTTGCAAGCTGGTGAATACGTGTCTCCATTTTGTTTGCAGGCAGGTGGATGCAGGCTTCCATTTTGTTTGCAGGCGGGTGGATGCAGGCCTTCATTTTGTTTGCAGGCGGGTGGATGCATGTCTCTATTTTGTGTGCAAGTGGGTAGATGTGTGTCTCCATTTTGTTTGCAAGCGGATGGATGCATGTCTCCATTCTGTTTGCAGGCGGGTGGATGTGTGTCTCCATTTTGTTTGCAGGTGGGTGGATGCATGTCTCCATTTTGTTTGCAGGCGGGTGGATGCATGTCTCCATTTATTTTGCAGGTGGGTGGATGCAGATCTCCATTTTGTTTGCAGGCGGTTGGATGCAGGCCTCCATTTTGTTTACAGATGGGTAGATGCATGTCTCCATTTTGTGTGCAAGCAGGTGGATGCGTGTCTCCATTCTGTGTGCAAGAGGGTGGATGGGTGTCTCCATTTTGTTTGTAAGCGGGTGGATGGGTGTCTCCATTTTGTTTGCAGGTGGGTGGATGCATGTCTCCATTTAGTTTGCAAGCAGGTTGATGCAGGCTTCCATTTTGTTTGCAGGTTGGTGGGTGCAGGCCTCCATTTTGTTTGCAGGCTAGTGGAAGCGGGCCTCCATTTTGTTTCGTGAATTTTTTCTTCAGTAGACTTTTTGGGGAATCTCTTCTTCCATTGACTTTTTGTGCATTACCTCCTCTTCTATCGATGTTTTATGAATAACCACCTCTTCCATCGACTTAGTTTTGTGAAGAATCACCTTCCGTCGACTTCATTTTGTGTGCATTACCTCCTCTTCCATTGATGTTTTGTGAATAATCACCTCTTCCATCGACTTAGTTTTGTGAAGAATCACCTTCTGTCGACTTCATTTTGTGTGCATTACCTCCTCTTCCATCGATGTTTTGTGAAGAATCACCTTCCGGCGATTTCATTTTGTGTGCATTACCTCCTCTTCCATCGATGTTTTGTGAAGAATCACCTCTTCCGTCGACTTTGTTGAAGAATCTGTTTGTGCAGTGTCTCTTTTATGGTGCCATTTGTTTCTTGCATCAACTCTGTTTTGTGATCAACCTCTTGTTGCGTCAAATCTTTACATTGTGACTAATCTGTTAGGGTGATGACTTTGTCACCATAAAAGGGGATTATTCAGACAACGTATTCTGACTCATCATTTACTGTGTTGCATACGGCCCCTGTGAGGCAACATTTAATGTCAGTGACGTGTTTCATCATCACTGCTGTCACTTCAGTCTTGTTTGGTGGCATGGTAGACTTTTTATTTTACCGACCAAAATTCTTTTACTGTGAAAGTTGATCCATGATTTTTTAATTCACTTTTGTTTCAGCAGTTAACTTTTTCACAAGGAATGGAATCCAGAAGAAAGTCATTGGTGTCTGCTGTAGCCATGCTCACTGAAGCTCTGCAAACTACAGTCAACCATCAGTCATCAAAAGAAAGGAACAAGCGTTACAGAGCAAACATAAAGAAATCCCCAGAACATTATCAAAACCACAAGGAGAAATTTGCAGCATGCTCACGTGCATACCGCAGCAACGTGAATGATGAGAAGTGCTAACATTATAGCCAGATGGCTAAAGAGAGGATGAAAAGATATAGGGAGGCTCAGAAGCAGAAAAAATTGCAAGCTGACGCCTGTAGTGCACCAAGCAACACAAAAAGAAGGCCTGATGAGAACACTTCTGAAGTGCAAAAACAAGCATGGAGGGAGAAAAAAACGTCGACAGCATGGACAAATGACTAGTTAAAAACATCGACAAATTAATGAAAAGCAATGCCGGAAATATGCAGAAAAAAAGGAGCATGAAAAGCTTGCACGACTCTCAGCCACCAACACCACCACCACCCCACCAGCTGTACTGACTGGCACGCCAACTAGACAGCTGTGTGTGATGCCACAGGCCCACAGATATGACAGTGCCGTAAGAAAGGCTGTGCAGAGAATAAGAAAAGGTCTTTCAAAATCACCAAATTGATTTTTTTATTTAATGAAGAAGATCCTGTTGTCTTGTTCACCAGCAAAACAAACCGCATTGGCTTTGCACAAAGTATTTTACAGTCCATGCAACCTACAAGAAAAACTGATGTTTGCTTTTATGGAGAAGATTTCAAACCTAAAAAATGCCAAAAAAACAGGACAGACACCTGAACAGAGAGTTCATTAATACAGTTCTCATGCTAAAAAAATACTGTTTGCTCAGAACTGCAAGTGCAACACTGGGCATCAGCTGGAAGAGGCTCATGAAGTTATCATGTGGTGGAGCAGAATGCAACAAACAGCACAAGTCTGCACTGCCAGAGTCAACAAAGAAGAAAGTGGAGATTTTCTTTGAAGAGTCTGCAACCCCACTACCTCACAAGAAAGCTTTTTCCAAAAGAACCGGCACATGTCGGTCTTATCTGGACAAACCCATCCATACTCTGTACAACGAATTCACCCAACAGAACCCGGACACACCAGCAGGAGTGATGAAATTTGGAAGCCTATGCCCTAAGCACATTAAACTGGCCAAAGAACAAAAATTGGACCAGTGCCTCTGTGAATACTGCACGAATACTGAAAGTGAAGGCACTGAACTGTGTGGCGGATCCTCACCAGCTAACACCATGCAAAGTCCTCACTGTGCAACGTGTAGAAGAGCTAACAGTGTGTCCTTGCCCTCCTTTGCAAAGGTTTTACAGGCAGGACTGTGTGGACAAAACATGTGAACAGTGCAGCACAGAAAACTTTGTAAAAGCCATGGAAGACCTCATAAATGGACACGGACAAGACAATGTCACATTCCAGCAGTAGGAGAACATAACAATCATGTGGACTGTCAATGGCATCCAGGTACGGCAGACACAAAAAGTGTTGAAAAATAAAAAATCAACATTGCAGACACTGGTGGAGGTCGTACAAGAGGAACTTTTGGTTTTGGGTCAGCACTTACCAGCAGCATGGCAGCACCACCAGTTTGCTTGCATCAAAAAATACCTACCTCAGGGACGGGTAGTGATGGTTCTTGACTTTGTCGAGAACTATGCCTGCAGATTACAGGATGGAGTGCAGACAGCCCATTGGCATTATGAACAAGCCATGGTTCATCTAGTAGTAACATACTACCCTTGTGAGCAATGTGACTCAACAGTAACAGAGTTATTAGTTTTTATATCCAGTGATTTAAAACATGATCACCATGCCGTGTGCCACTTTGTGGAGATATCTAATTCACATCTACAAAATGTCCGCAAATTAAAAATCACCAGAGAAATTCATTTCACCGATGGCTGTGGTGCCCAGTATAAATCCAAATGGGCCTTTCACATTTCAATGTCGTCCAAGGAATTTGGCTTCCTCATTGAGAGAGCTTTTTTCGGCTCATGACATGGAAAGGGTCCAGAGGATGGTGAAAGTGCCACTGTCAAATCAGAAGCAAGCAGAGCCATACCGTCACGACGGGCAATAATTAGAAAAGCTAAGGAGCTCTATAAATTCTGCCATGTAACATTGACTAGAGAGCATGACACAGAAGGGTGCAGCAAACATTTCAGATGTACGTTTTTCTGGGTTGATGAAAATGAAATTAGAAGACCTGCACAAAGCAATGTTAAAATGGTACCTGGAACACGGAAGCTTCACAGTGTGAAGAGTGCAACAGAAGGTGTGGTGGTAACAAGAAACCTGACTTGTTTTTGCACACACTGTGCTCATGAAGATGGGCCCTGTGAAAATGTGCATCATGTTGAAGAACGGAAGGTTAAAAAACTAACTGCTTCCACATTATACAGAATGTTGTCTTCAGATGCCAACACTGAGCCCATTGGTCCCTCTGCTCCTGTGCACACAACAGCTCCCAAGCTGCAGCCTCACATCTCAACACAACTCATGACTTGCTGGCCACAAGTGCTGATCCTGCGTTGTGGTCTCCTACAGCCTGCAGTGAGACTCTAGCTCCTGCTAAGGCCATACCTGAAGAATCCACAGGCAACAATAGTGCACATGACAGTGTGTCAAAGGATGCTGAAGAGGATGCCACAAGTGAAAACACTACAATCACCACTGATGCTTCAGCAGAGGATGCCACCACAAGTGAATGCACTACAATCACCACTGATGCTTCAGTAGAGGATGCCACCACAAGTGAAAGCACTACAATCACCACAAATGCTTCGGCAGAGGATGCCGCCACAAATGAAAGCACTACAATCACCACTGATGCTTCAGTTCCATTACCCATGAAACGCACAGTCCCTAAAAAGCAGAGAGCTTTGCTGGACCCACAAATGATCCAGAGCAATCAGTATTATGCCGTGCACTACTCGAAAGAATATTTTGTGGGGCAACTAACTGCAGTGGATCCTGTGGGACAGTAGTACTCATTAAAGTTCCTGAAACAGTGTGGGAATGTCTTTACATGGCCACAGCATCAGTAAACTGACTGTGTTCGAAGAAGACGACTTTTTCATGGGCCAATTCAGTTTCTGCATGAAGGTGGGACCTTTGAAATTAACAATGGCGAACTTACTGTAATCAATGAAAAGTTCCGCACACTTCAGGACAAATGGAATTAAAAAGACTATAAGTTTCAGTGTACAGTGCTGAACTCCTCAAACATATCTGTTCCAGTTTGCCAAATAAGTCATAATGTGTTTGTATAGGGATAGTGTGGCCTTGTAGTTGTAGAGTAGCCTTGTAGTTTTAGTAGAGTAGCCTTGTAGTCGTAGTAGAGTAGCTTTGTAGTCGTAGTAGAGTAGCCTATTGCTTTATGTAGAATTTATTTTTGTTGTAATGATTAAGTGCTTATGTTGTAAATATTACATTTATATTTTTATGTTTACATGTTTGGTTGTATTAACCATTTGACTTTTTCTACCTTGAATGATAAAAAAATTAGAAAATTGAACAGGTGTTCCTAGTCTCTTATTACATGCTGTTGTATGTGTCATGTCCCCAGTTACATGGGCAGTCACTTTCATGTCCCAGTTACACGTGCAGCCCTAGCTTTCATGTCCCCCGTTACACGTCAGACTTTGAGGAAGCTTTTTCTCAGGATTCAAAATGGGAATTATCCTGCGGCATACCACATTTTTATAACGTGAGTCACAGCATGAAAAAATGCTAATAGTCATTACTATATTTTGACTTTAAAAATTTGACTCCAATGTCACACTTTGGTACCCCTTTTTCATGCACAGAGCCATATGTCCTTTCCACCCAGACAGGGTGATGTAGTCTCTGTTTTTAACAACTGTCTCACCGAGATCAAAGACTGGATGAGCACCAGCTGCTGAGACTGAATCCGGACAAGACCGAAGTGCTGGTTGTGGACCTGGGTCATCCTGGGGCTGGTTTGCGGCTGGGCAGGTGTCGGGCTTATGGCTCAATGGCATTCAGCTCACTACCTCAGACCAGGTGCGTAACCTGGGTGTTATTTTTGATGATGGCCTGACTCTGAAATCTCAGGTGTCAACAGTTGTCAAATCCTCTTTTTATCATCTGAGGAATATCGCCCCGGTGAAACACCTGGTTCGTCCAGATGACCTACCAACACTGGTCCATGCCTTCATCACCCACTTTGACTGCTGCAATGCCTTCTACCTAGGGCTTCCTGGGATTGATATCTGCCACTTGCAGCTAGTGCAGAATGCGGCCGCCAGGCTATTGATGGGTACATCTAGGACCAGCCATATTATGACTGTGCTGCGCAGACTGCACTGGCTGCCTGTTCAGTGGCGGATCACCTTTAAGGTTGGTTTACTGACCTTTAAAGTCCTACATGAACAGGGACCCAGCTACCTGCAAGATCTCTTGACTCTCTACTACCCTCTCTGTCATCTCTGATCAGCCGATGAGGGATTGCTAGAGATTCCCAGGGTACGTTTGAAGACATCAGGTGCTCGTGCTTTTTCTTTTGAGGCCCCTACCCTGTGGAATTCTCTACCTCATCGGTTGAGAGAATGCCTGACCGCTGAGAGATTTAAATCGGATTTTAAGACATATCTGTTAAATATGGCCTTCCCAGATGATTTTAATTAAGTTATGCATCTATAACTTTTATTGCTTAATATGTTTTATTATATGTTACATGTAAAGTGCCTTGGCTTTAGAAAGGCGCTAAATAAATAAAGATTTGCTTGCTTGCCTTCCCTTATCTACAGAGCCATTCCCCACCACCTACCCCCTATCCTTTCCATTTAGCTTGTATATCAGGATGGACAGATACCAGTCATGGTTAGGGGTGGCCATGTCTCTGTGATGACAGCTTGCCCACTTCCTCCTCTCCCATTAGTGTCTTGTGCTAGATTTCAAGCGCTTTCTCACTCAGTGCCAGTATGGAGTTCCAGAGTGCTTTCTGGCACTGAGCTGTATATGTCAGGTAAGCTGCCTATCTAAAGAGCAGATAAGCTGATGTATACGTTTTTTGGCCATACTGTCCCACTTCTTGGAGTCTTTCTCAGGAGGCTAGGAGGACAAGGGCACTTTGGTCTTGTCACAGGCTGCAGCCTGGAACACCCCCTCCTGATCAGGATGGAAGTGCACGAATTCAAACCGCTGTCTGTCCACCTGGTATTGTTTCTCAGCTTTTCTGTTGATGCCAGCAGTTGAAGTGGGTGCTGATAAGACTTTGCTAGTGACTTTTTTGAGGGATTTGTGAATAGCAAGAAGCAGCTTCCTTGTGCAGGCTAGTCCCATCATATCCATGAATTCCACTTCCTCTTCATCTGCCTCAATTTCATTAGAGGAAATGTTAAGGGTGTTTATCATGTGCCTTACAGAGGTGTAGTAAGAGGTGTAGTCCTCTGAAGACCTAGGAGGATAGCCAGCATCTTGCTCAGGAGAACCATCTGGTTCCAAGGGTTCTTCTTCCTTATCATCTTCGTAATACATTTCAACTTCCTCTTCCACAGGCATTAGGAATGGAACCAGAGCCTGGGGGAAGGGGCAGGCATATTAATGAGATTTCCCATAACTTGGAAAGCCTGGAAAAACTGCCATGCCTTTGTCATGTCCTCTGCTGAGGGCATTTGTTTTAAGTCAGCTGGGGACTCCTTTCCTTTTTCAGGAGGAGGGACAGAAATGTTTTTCTTTTAGTTTTTCCTTAGCAGACACTGTTTCTGTTGTATCTGGTAGCCGAAAATAAGTACCTTAAACACATCAGGGTCTTGGTAATAAGTAAAACATATCAAACAGAAATCTAGGCCTTCTCTGTTTACTTCTATACAGCACAGACATAAGGGGAAAACTTATCTCAACACTCACACGGGAAGACGCACAGGAAGTAGATTTCTTAAAACTGTACTGTCTAACATTTCTTAAAGCTACACTACACTTAACAGTTTCCAGTGTCTGCTCAGAGGCTCTTTTATTTTTACTGGATTCAGAGTTCCACCTTTCAGACACCCTGGTTTCTGTACCATCTTTTATAGCTTTATCTTTCTTTTTTGTCCACTTTGACAAGGACTGCTGCTTACTTTGAGGGGCTGGACCCTTATCTAAGCCACTAACGTACTTATTGAGGATTAAACACTTTTACAACTCGTTAAAAGAAAAAAAGAAACTGTAAACCAGCCTGAAGTGAGGAGATGATTTTGGGGCAACTGCTCTCTTCGGCAGAGAAATAAATCTGACATTAGAAAGCAGAGTTGAGCATGACCATACAGCAGAGTCTGGTTTTCATTCTAAAGATCCGTCATTAGCATAAAGATCCAAATTTCCAGGGCTGCTCATTCCTGGGGAATGATTGCAGTTGTTGTAAACATAAGTGAGGGATTCTTGGGGTTAGAAAGGGATGTCATAAATGAGGCCAAGCACAGAGAAAGAAAAGTGTGCAGGAGGAGGTAAAGCACAGAAAAGTCAAGCAACTTTCTCAGTGTCACATAATGAGTACATGATGATAAGATGAGTATCAAAACTTGATGCTCCATGGCCACAGTTCTGTGCTGTAACTTTTAGGCTACGCTGCCTCCAACATTTTATACATTCACAGGTAATGTTTAAATAAAGAACAGTTATTCACCCTAACAGTATATCTTAAGAAGCTCCTCCATTGGGCCACACCTTTGGAACTGTAAGCCGACAGTGTCAGGAGCACTTGGAAACTTTTGCTAGCATGAGGCTACCCAAAATGATGTGCAACATCGGTGCTTATATAATCGTTGGTGGACCAATTTCTCCTCAGTTCCCACCATAGATGAGCTTGGTAGGCCTCTACTGTGAGGAACCAGGAGGACAGACCAGTACCAGGCACACAAGGAGAGGCATGGGACTGGAAACACAGGTTACTCACCAGTAACGGTAGTTCTAGGAGTGGTATATGATGTTCATCCACACTGTCTGGCATTATCCTTTCCCCTTTAAATCTTGCTGGAAGTCTTCAAGCTGGTTCTTCCCACCAACCCGGGTGGTGTAACCCTTGACTCTGCCCCATGACGCCAGATCTTTGCCTGCTGAAAGCAGAGGTTGTGCGCCTAAGCCTGGGCAGGTCAGGTGGGTCAGTGTGGTTGAACATCATATACCACTCCAAGAACTACTGTTACAGGTGAGGAAAATCAGGTTACTCATTTGTAACAGTAGTTCTAGGAGTGGTATATGTTGTTCATCCACACTTGCTGGCATGTCCTTTCCCTTTAAGAATCTTGCCGGAAGGTCTAAAAGCTGGCTCCTCTCACCCACCCGGGTGGTATATCCCTCAGCTCCACCCCATGACACCAGATCTTGCCCGTTGGAAGCAGAGGTTGTGCGTCAAAGCTGGGGAGGTCAGGTGGGACCATGTGGATGAACAACATATACCACTCCTAGAGCTACTGTTACAAGTGAGTAACCTGTTTTTCTAGGATTGTGGATATGTTGTTCTATCCACACTTGTTGGCACACTCCTAGCAGTTCTCCTGGAGGAGGGAGGCAAGGCACACACCCCCTACTTAGGGAACAGAGACTGGAGAACTGAGGTCCCAAAACCAGCATCCCAGCGTGACTCTAGGTCAATATGGTAGTGGGAAATGAAGTTGTTTGCTGACTTTCAGGTAGCAGCCCTACAGATTTCCTGGATAGGGATGTCCCTGGAAGCAGCCACCGACACAATAATATGGCGAGTGGAATGAGCCCCTAGCCCTATGGGAGGCTCCCGACACACCAACTTATAGCAGTGATCAATGCATGATATAATCCATCTGCCAACTGTCTGATTCACTGCAGGCCTGCCAGGTGCGGTTTCAGCATAGGTGACAAACAGCTGGCGAATCTCTCTTCAGCCTGAACTTCAGCCGTCTGCTCCTTATAATAAGAGAGCGCTCGTCTCAGATCCAAAGTATGGAGCCTGAACTTGGCCTCTGGAGTGTATTTAGGGTAGTACACCAGCAGTCAACACCTAGCTGAGGTGAAACTCCGACACCACCTTCAGAATGAATTTCGGGTTGGGGCACAGGACAACCTTGTCCCTGTGGAAGACCTGGTAAGGATACTCAACAAAGAGCACCTGTAGCTCCACAGTCCTTCTGGCTGATGTGTTAGCCACCAAGAAGGCAGTCTTCCACAACATATGTGACATCTCACACCTGTACATTGGTTCAAATGGCTTGCCCATGAGCTTTGCCAGTACCAGAAGTAGATCCCACGGTGGTGGTGGTTCACGCACCAGAGGGGAAATATGGTAGAGGCCTTTAAAGAGCTACTGATGCCTCAAGGAAAACTTTGAAAAACATAGTAATTAAGTACAATTCTGCTTGCATTCATATATAGTCCATATAGTTCTATTTCCATTATTTATTACTGAGTCACTTTGTATGAATATATTATCTTTATACTGTAGAGTTCCCATACAGTTCATGTGACTCTGTAGCTTACTCCCTACTTCCAAGTCATAGTCCTCTGTTGTGACATCACAGTCTGTTGCCATGAGAGAAACTGTGATGTCACAAGCAGTACATTATGACCTCCAGTAGGGAAAAAGCATTAGGAATCGGTAAACTCTTCAGGAGCAAAGATCCTGTTTTCATGCAAATGACTTCAGTAATAAATAATGGGGAGGAGGAATGCAGAACTAATGTGAAATACAAGCTGAACTGTGTCTAAATATTGTATTTTGTTAAAGTTCTCCTTGGAGGTGTCAGCTGCTCTTTAAAGAAGCGCCAGACCACCTTCTCCTGTGCTGGTTTTATCATGCTGCCGAGACAGCTCTCACGGAGACATTCCCAACAGTGACAGCCGCAGTGCCGACTGTCTGCATTGCAATGTTGAGGATGCCTCTGTTTCTCCATTGGGGGGCTGTGCACCCCGAACCTCCCCATACCCCCCCGGTCTCTAAGAGTCCAACTCTGAGTTGGAGTTGGACTGGGAGGGGCGAACACCCAGCTTAGTAAGAAGTCTCGAACATTGCACAGACCATCACAGCGACCTGCGGGTTTTGCCTGATTCCTGTCGCTGTGATGGTCTTCGCGGTGTTGGAGTCACTGTGGTGACGGTATACCTCCTGTGCCTCCATCTGCTGACTGGCCAGCACCTAGTAAGCAGAGATGGCTGCCAGGTGCACCTTAAGGCTCGTAGACCAAAGACCCCCTTAGGAAAGAGACCAAAGGTAGTTGAGGATGGTAGCCACTCGACAGGACAAAGGGTCCAGGCCCTTGCCCTGACACCAAATCAAAAATCTTTTCCATTTGAAGGCATAGCACCTCCTGGTCAACTCCTTCCTAGATGCCTCCACAACAGTGAGTACATCTTCAGAGAGACCCAAAGCCTTGAACTCTAGTCGCTCAGGAATCAGGAAGCCAGGTGCAGGGATTGAAGGTCCAGATGGAACACCTTCCCCCGATTGACCGAGAGCAGGTCTGGGCATGCTGAAAGACACCTCGTGGCCTGGTGCTGAGGCTGAGGAGATCTGGATACCAAAACTGGCGAGGCCAGTCTGAGGCTACCAGGATCACCTGTGCCTTGTCCCTCCTGACCTTGAGGATCACCCTGTGAACCAAGGGAAGTGGAGGGAAGGCGTAGAAGAGGCCTTCGGTCCACAGCCTTGAGAAGGCATTCCCCTGCAGTGAGCCCTGCTGAGGGGGCGCCGGGCATGAAACAGCCTTAGCTTTGTGTTCTCTGTAGAGGTGAACAGGTCCACCTGAGGTTTGCCTCAGTTGTAGAACAGACTGTGTAACTACCTCTGAATGAAGAGACCAGTCATGGAACACCTTGTCTACATGGCTGAGGGTGTCCGCCAGATGATTTGAGGCTCCTGCCACATGGATGACTAGGAGATCTGTCTCCAGTCAGCTCACAAGGGTCCAGATGCGGAGCGCTTCCCTGCACAAAGGCTGAGAGTGAGTGCCACCCTGCTTGTTGAGATAGTACATAATAATAATAATAATCATAATTAATCTTTATTTATACAGCGCCTTTCTTAAAACCATGGCACCTTTACAATAACAACATATAAAACAATAAAATAAACACAGTTCCAATAACTGCTAGATTCATAAAATACAATAAAATATCATCGTCAGGGGTAAGCTTTTGACCTTAAATTGGTCTTAAAGGCCTTTTTAAATTCCCCCACAGATGCATACTGCCGAAGCGGACGGAGTAGAGAATTCCAGAGGGCAGAGGCCATGTACATAAAAGCACAGGCCCCCAAAGATTTTAAAGAAACCCTCAGAATCTCTAGCAACCTCTCATCTGACAAGCGGAGCAATCGCCTACATGGTCATGGTATTGTCCATCTGCACTGCTTGACCCCAAAGAAACAGAGCGATTGCAGTTAGTGCCAGCTGAACTGCTTGGAGCTCCGGGTTTATGGCCCACTGAGGGCCCAGACTTGTGCCGAAGGCTCCAAGGTTGAGCCTTCTGCTGTTGTTGCCCCAATTAAAAATGCGGCTGCCTGGCCAGAGGGGCAGAAGGCTGAAAAGGCTTTCTTTTCTGCTTTTTGGAATGCTGGGATTCTTTCTGAGCAGAAGTCACAGAGTCCAAGGTGGCACTGGACTTCTCTATATGCTGGAAGTGACCATCCACTCCTGGGCCGAAAAGATCAGTACCCAGGAAAGGGATGTCCATCAATTTGTGCTGAGTGTCCACTGTGAAGGTGGAGACCCTCAGCCAGGCCCTGCAGTGCATGGCAACTGCGGTCACCACCAAGCAGGCGCAGGAGTCCCCAATGTCCAGAGCCGTCTGGAGCTGCTGCTTCCCAACTGCCTGGCCCTGGTTGCGGACCTGCTTGACTGTGGTCTGGAGGTCTGTGAGGAGGTGAGGAAGGACCTCATCCAGAGAGCCCAGGAGGATGTGGGAAAAATGTGCCATGATGATGACTGGGCTTGCCTGACAAAGGCCAAGCGAAGAGGCAGCATTGACTTTCAAGGCCAAATGGTCCAGTTTCTTGGACTCTTTGTCCAGGGGTCCATCAGTGTCTCCCGAATTTCCCGAGTGCCTGAACACAGATTCAAGTCACCAACCACTCGACTGAGGGGTACTCTGTGAATCTCGAAAGGGAGCTGATAGGGATCGCGTACTTGCGGGCCATTCAGGTTGAGGCCGAGGGACAGAAGGTAGGGTACTGCCACAGCTCCAAGGCTGGACTAACAATGGCCTTGGCCACTGGGAAGGCCTCTGTCAGAGAATCCCCTCATTTGAGGATATCTGTGAGGGGGTATTTGGCCCATTTCTGAACGGGTTCCAAGGGCATCCCTGTGGATTCGGAGATGAGATGAAGGATACCCTATGAAGGAAGTGGGGCCCTCCTCTGTCAAAAGACTCCCTACGGATGCATCATCCAAGGGATGAAAATGCAGGTCAGAATCCTTGGACTCTGGATAGATCGGCCGGCCACCAGAGTCACCTTCCACCTGCCTAGAATGGTCAGAGAGTGAGGGTGACAAACAGCCTGTGCAGAAGGCCCATAACAGGCCAAGACTCCTTGGCAGGAGCCCCGGATATGACCTGTTTAGGTCGTGGTTCTCCCCGAATTGGTGGCGAGGCTGGTTTCAGCCAAGTCAGGAGGGTCTTGATCAGCTCCGCAGTTGGAGGGACGGTGTGGACTGGCTCCTGAGGAGTCAGTGTCAGTCTGGAGGGTGACAGTCAAGTAATGGCCGGAGAAGAAGCAGGGGTTGACTTCTGGCCAGACATAATCAGCTGCTGCCACATCAAATCCTCGTAGCATCAATACAGCCTGCATTGAAGCCTCTCCTCTTCTGACGAGGATGAGGAAGAATGGTGGCAGCACCGCTTTTTGGAGTGCTTATGTGCTTTCTTCAGCCTGTTGGTTGAAGAGGCCTGAGACTTTGACTTAGACCATCGGGGGGACCAACGGGGTAGTTTGGAAGGAGCTGGGGAAAACTGCAGCTCTTCCAGGTCAGGGACTGGGAGGAGGTTCCCAGCGGGCTGGGTCTCCTTCTCAGTGGGTCCAGGCAGGACAGGGGTCCTGAATAAGGAGTTGTCGGCCTCATCCAGTGACGACGGGTCGACCGGATCGTTGTCCTGCGTCTTGGCTGGCTGGCCTGATGGGGTACCATGAAGCCAGCGGCTGAGGCCGCAAACTCAACCGAAGTCAAGACAGCAGATTCTTGGGATCAAGAACTCTCATGATCCCAAGAACATCATCGGCAAGACAAACCTTCCTTTTGCTCCTTATCCTTTTTATGGGAACGAGAGACATGCGCGCCCGAAGGACCCTCTCCCTTGGTGGGGAGGGACTGACACATCTCCTTAAAGGAGCCTGAGAAGGTGGAGCCCAGATTTAGCTGGAGAAAGACCGACAGAGAAGAGGACCAATCAGTGGCCCATGCCATCTCCTCTTCGAAGGCCTTCATCTGCTCTAGCTGCTCAGCAGACCTCACAGTCACGAAGACTGCCCAACGGGCTTCTTTGGATTTGACTGGCGGGTTCCGTTTTTTCCAGTCTGTCCAACTGCAGTCATGCGAGACGACCATCCAAAACGTTGGGATGGAACTCGCGACACTTTTCGCACACCTGGGTGTCATGATCGTGACCCAGGCAGTAGACGCACGAGGCATGCGGGTCGGTCCAAGACATCTTTTGCCCGCACAGGCAGTGGCAGAAACCGGGCGAGGATTTGTTCTCCATTACGGTTGAGATCGCAGAGCGATTAGGAGAAACTCAAATGAGTTTTAGTTCTGGTAAATCTGCAGATTTACACACCAGGGCCTACAGTAACACGTGGGCAATAAGGAGGGAACCTGAATCTTCCGGTGGAAAGAAAGATCTCGCATCAAGGGGCAGAGCCGAAGGATATATCACCCGGGTGGGTGGGAGGAGCCAGCTTTTAGACCTTCTGGCAAGATTCTTAAAGGGAAAGGATATGCCAACTAGTGCAGATAGAACAACATATCCACGATCCTACAACTTGTGTTTCTAGGGACGTGGATATGATGTTCTATCCACACTGTCTGGCAGACTCCTAACAGTTGTCCGGGAGGAGGGAGGTAAGGCGCACACCCATACCTAGGAAATAAGGATTGGAGAACTGAGGCCCCAAAACCAGCATCCTGGCTTGGCTCTTAAGTCAATGTGGTAATAGGAAATGAAGATGTGTGCTGACTTCCAGGTAGCAGCCCTTCAGATTTCCTGGAAAGGGATGTCCCTAGAAGCAGCCACCAATGCAGTGGTATGGTGGGTGGAATGAGTCTTAAGCCCTCCAGGAGGCTCCCTACTCACCAACCTATAGCAGAGATCAATGCAGGAAGTGATCCACCTGCCAATCATCTGCTTGGCTGCAGGTCTGCCAGGTGCTGCTTCAGCATAGGTGACAAACAGCTGGTGAACCTCTCTGCAAATCCTATCTGTGTGCTCTTTGTAATAAGTGAGTACTCGCCTCAGATCCAGAGTATGGAGCCTGTGTTTGGCCTCCGAGGTGTGATTCAGGAAGAACACTGGAAGAGTCATCACCTGGTTCAGGTGAAACTCTGATACAACCTTCAGGAGGAACTTTGGGTTGGGGCGCAGGACAACCTTGTCCCTGTGGAAAACTAGGTAAAGAGACTCCACGGAGAGTGTCTGGAGCTCACTGATTCTTCTGGCTGATGTGATAGCCACAAGGAAGGTAGTCCTCCATGACAGGTGTGAGGCATGTCACACCTGTGCATCAGTTTGAATGGCTTGCCCATGATCTTTGCCAAAACCAGCAACAAGTCCCATGGTGGTGCCAGACCACCTTCTCCTGTGCCACCGACTGCTGACCGGCCCGCACCTGGTAAGCAGAGATGGCTTCCAGGTGCACCTTAAGGGTCATCGACCTGAGTCCCCCTTGGGAGAGAGGCCACAGGTAGTCTAAAATGCTAGCCACTGGACAGGTCAAATGGAGAATCTCTTCCATTTGAATGCATAGCATTTTCTGGTCGATTCCTTTCTAGATGCTTCCACGACAGTGAGTACATCTTTGGAGAGACCCAAAGTCTGGACCTCTAGCCACTTAGGAACCAGGCTGTCAGGTGCAGGGATTGAAGGTCTGGGTGGAGTACCTTCCCCTGATCAATTGAGAGCAGGTCAGGGCATATGGGAAGATGCTTCGGGAGCCTGTTGCTGAGGCCAAGGAGATCAGGGTATCAAAACTGGCAGGGCCAGTCTGGAGCCACCAGGATCACCTGTACCTTGTCCATCCTGACCTTGAGTAGCACCTTGTGGATCAAGGGAAGTGGAGGGAAGGCATAGAAGAGGCCAGGGGTCCATGGCCTTGAGAAGGCATCCCCCTGTAGCCTTCCCTGCTGACAGAGATGGTCACAATACAGCCTCAGCTTTGTGTTCTCCCTGGAGGTGAACAGGTCCACCTGAGGGGTGCCCCACTGGGAGAACAGACTGTGAACTACCTCCAGATGGAGAGACCACTTGTGAGACACCTCGCCCACCTGGCTGAGGATGTCCACCAGCTAATTGGAGGCTCCTTCCACATGGATGACTAGGAGATCCACCTCCAGGCTATGCAAGAGAGGCCAGTCACAGAGGGCTTCCTTGCACAGGGGCAGGGAGTGCATTCTGCATTGTCTGTTGAGGTAGTACATGGTTGTGGTGTTGTCCGTCTGAACTTGGACCACTTGACCCTGAACAAACAGAGTGAAGGCAGTCAGCACCAGCCGGACTGCTTGGAGCTCCAGCAAGTTGATGTGGCATCGGGACTCTTTGGGGGTCCAGAGCCTGTGGACTCTCTGTTCCCCCAGATGGGCACCTCAGCCCATAAGAGAGGCATTGGTTGTCAGGATGACCATCAGCTTGGGGTGGACAAATAGGATCCCTTCCTGCAGATATTCTGGGACTAACCACCACTGGAGGGTGTACCACATCCTCTGGGTCACAGTGACCAGCTGGTCGAAGTGAACTATGTGCTGAGACCACTGACTGACCATCTCCCATTGCAGGGAGGGCATATGCCAATGGAACCATCAGACCATACTAGTGCAAGCCGCCATGTAACCCAGAAGGCACAGGAAGTCCTGGGCAGGGCACAAGTGCCCAACCAGAAATGATCGGGCAAAGGAGGAAGGAACCTCTGCCTTGTCTGCCGGGAGCCAGGCTCTGGCTCGGCAAAAGTTGAGCTCTGCCCTGATGAAGCTGATCACCTGTGAGAGCATAAGTTCTGACTTGGCCTTGTTGACCAGGAGGCCTAGGTCGATGCAGGTCTGGAGGGCAAGGTCCCTGGACTGCTCCACCTCCTGCCTGGAGGGACCTGCTAACAGCCAGTTATCCAGGTAGGGGTATACTCGGACTCCTCGGCACCTCAGGTAAGCTGCCACCATTGCTATGCATTTAGTGAAGACTCTGGGGGCTGAGGAGAGGCCGAAAGGCATGGCCTGGAACTCATGGAGGGTTCCCTCAGCTCGGAAGTGGGATGGACAGATTGGGACGTGAAAGAACGCATCCTGAAGATCCAGAGAGCAAAACAACATGTCTTGCTCCAGAGATGGTATGATCTGGGAAAAAGTTACCATCCTGAAGGTGCAGGACCTGAGAAATTGGTTCAGGCCGTGCAGATCTAGAATGAGGTGCCAGCCCCCATCCGCTTTGGTACCAGGAAGTACCTGGAGACAAACCCTGTGTGTTCCGGAGGATCCACAACTCTGACCATGACCTCCTTGCGGAAAAGTTGGGCTATGCCATCTCGAAGAGCCAACTGAGTGTCTGCGGATACCAAGTCCCCCCGTGGGGCACAGGCTCAGCTGGGAAGGTACTGCTAGAACTCTAGAGGCAAACCCTGACCGACCACTTCCAGAACCCACCTGTCCGTGGTGACAGCAGACCAGGCAGAAAGAATGTGGTGAAGCCGGACCCCACAGGAGGACCCAGGGGAGGTGTGATGAGCATGAGGGTGGCAACCTCCATCCCATCACTGAGCAGGCTTGGAGGAGGAGGATCCAGCTGAGGAAACACCGGGTCTCTTCTCTCTGGGCTTTCAGACCACTGAGGCCACTGATTTGGGCCCTGGTCACCAGGACTGAGCTTGATGGCCAGACTGGTACTGGGCTGGTTTCGCTGCAGGAGTGGAGGGCAGAAAGGGCTTCTGCTGCCAGGATCCCTTGGGATCTTTCTGGGCGGATGTCACAAAGTCCAAAGTGGCACTGGACTTCTTGATACGCTGGAGGTGACCCTCCACACCAGGCCCAACTAGGTCGGTGCCCAAAAATGGAACGTCCATCAGCTTGTGCTGAGTGTCTACAATAAAGGTCAAGATCCTGAGCCAAGCCCTACAGCACATGGCAACTGCAGCTGCCACTGAGTGGGCACAGGAATCCCCAATATCCAGAGCCACTGAAGTTGCTGTTTGGCCACAGGAACGACCCTGGTCCTGGACCTGCTTGACCATAGTCTGGAGGTCTGCAGGAAGATAGGGAATCACCTCATCCAAAGAGTCCAGAAGGGCATGGGAGAAGTGTGCCATCACAATGGCCGAGATTGCCTAGCAGAGGCCAAGCATGGAGGCAGCATAGCCCTTTTTAGTTGAATGGTCCTATTTCTTGGACTCCTTGTCCGGTGGTCTATCGACATCCCCTGAATTGCCCATGTGCCGTAACAAGGAGTCAGCCACTAACCCTTTGATCAAAGGGTGCTCTGAGACCCCCAAGAGGGTGCTGATAAGCACCGCATATTTGCAGGCCATCCGGGCCAACAGCAGGAAGTGGGGAGCTGCCAGAGCTCCAGGGCAGGGCCGACTATGGCCTCAGTCACTGGGAAAGCCTTTGTTGGAATGTCTTCTTTATCCAGCATCTCTGTGAGGAGATAGCAAGCCTGCTTCTGGATGGGCTCCAATTTCATCCCCGTGGCCTCGAAGATGAGATGGAGGATGACCATGAACTAAGTGGGTCCTTCCTCCGTCGAAAGGTCCGCCACTGACTCCATGTCAACTGGACAGGAGTGCATTCAGGAATCCTTGGACACCGAGGAGTCTGCATATAGTGGCCAACCACCCGAGTCACTCCAGACCTCCCGTGAGTGATCAGGTATAAGAGTGACTGACAGCCAATGGGGAAGTCTGTGAGCCAGCCAAAACTCCGTGGTCAGAGTGCCGGCTGGTGGCTGTTGGGGTGGCAGCTCCACCATGATTGGTGGAGAGGCTAACTTCAGCCAAACTGAGGTGGTCTATACCGGCTCCACATGCAGAGAAGCAGTGTCGACCGGCCCCACTGGGGGCATCGGTGTCGGCCTGTTGGGCGACGGACAAGAGATGGCTGGTGTGGGAGCCGGTGTCGGCTTTGGACCATACAACACCAACTGTTGCTACATCAGGTCTTCATAGCATCCGCACAGTTTGCGCCGAAGCCTCTCCTCACCCGATGAGGACAAAAAGGAATAGCGATAGCACCGCTTCCCATGGTGTCAAGAGCAAGACCGCCTACACCGGTGGGACAGTCTTGACCCAGAGGATGAGGATAACCTAAACCTCAACCTCGACCACCAGGGGTGCTGATGGGGGATCTCGGAGGGAGCCAGGGAGTGTCGCGGATCCTCCTGGTCTAGGTCAGTGACCGGAGGGTCTGACTCAGCGGTCTGAGCCAACTCTTCGGTGGTCACCAGCAGGACCAAAGTCCTGAACAACAAGTTGTTGGCTTCTTCGGATGACAACTGGTCAACAGGGTTGAGAAAAATCTCTCATCGTCGGCTGGCATCTCGGCTGGCTGGCCTGATAGGGTCACCTTGAAGCCAGAGGCCAAGGCCACAGTTTCTACTGTGGTCAAAACCTGAGATTCCTGAGACCGAGAACATTCTCAGTCCCAAGAACGTCAATGGTGAGTCTTCTCCTTTTCTTTCCTGGACTCCTTCTTATGTGATTGAGAGCTGCATGAACCCGAAGGGCCCTCTCCCTTAGTCGGAAGAGACTGGCACAGCTCTTTGGAGGAGCCCAAATAAGTGGAACCCAAGTCAAGGCATAAAATAAGCGTGTTCACATCACAATTTGAGACCCAAGATCGGAGAAAAGTGAGTCAACTTTTGGAATGATTAGCAGTCATTGCTGATCATTCTGAACTGGCTCTGGATCCTTTAAAAATTCCCTTTTTGGCATTTTGGGCCATATTTCTTAAAATGTTTTTTTTTCCATTTTTTTCTGTCCTCCTCTTCCGCGTCCCTCCTGACTGGCCAGCGATCAGCCCCCCCCAAAGTCTCTGCGCAGGAGAAATGTTACAGTGTCCTCTTGCAGCATGACTCCAAGGAGAAGAGCAAGCAGGACCAGAAGCTCCAGCCGGAGCAAAATTTAAACAAATTAAGTTCCAGTTTTCTTTTTTTCTTAACTGTATTTTTTTAGCTCATTGGTGGTGTCCAGTAATACATTTCTTTTTTTTTTTTAACTGGGAGGAGCTGCACTGAGGAGCAGGGGAGCTGAGGAGGCCAAGACGGTGCAAGAGAGGACCAGGACCAAAGCAGAGCCACGCAAAGCATTGTGGTGGGGCGAGCAGGCAGCAAGACACAGATTTGGCCGAGCAACTCGTGGAGGAGCAGTGTGCAGCTGAGCAGACAATCGGGAGAGTGTCTACAAAAAACAAACAAAAAAGTATAAACTTTTCAATTTATTGTCCAGGGAGCCTGGAGGAGTGAACTCATTGGGAGGGCATGCGGCATGGCAGTGGCATGACTTGAGGGGCAGTCAGGGCAAGGCGAGCACCTCGTGGGATGGGCCTGAACTATGGGCAAAATGGAGTGGAATCAGGGAGAGGAAACAACAAGAAAGTAAATGTGGACTAACTATTACTCTGCTTGGCAGAGATGAACAGAGTGGTGTAAACAGTCTTTATTTTGTGCCAAGCCCAATCAAATGCCAGTGACTGATCTGATGGGGGAAAATATCAAACTTTACTGTGCTCCTGCAAACTGTTTGGGAACAGAAAACAAATAAGAATTGTGCCCTGGTTTTTCCAGAGAGTTCTGAGGGGAGATGAAACAAAAAGGGAAAAGTAACTTGTGTGGCTAAATGTGCCCTGCTTTTGGCAGAGATGAAGGGACAACAGTGGTTAAACAATCATGCCCAGCTTTAAAATGCGCCCAGCCCTTATTGCAGCAATGGTAATGGGGGATTAAGCAAACAAACTGTATTGACTTGCAAGTAGCAGAACATTTCTGGAAACAGAACAGACTAAGAATTGTGCCCTGGTTTACTCCAGAGAGTTCTATGAAGGGGAGGAAACAAAAGGAAAACTTCTGTGACATTTAAGTAAATGTAACCTTGCCTTTGGCAAAGATGAAGGGGAAAGTGAGTGGTCATGCCTGCCCTGCCTGCTTTATTTTGTGCCCAGCCATTTTAAATTAAGACACTAGCCCTGCTGCCAGCTAGAGCTTTGCTGCAGCAGTGAACTTTGGGGAACCTGGTGTTCTGGAAACTTTCAAGTGTGTGCCCTGCCTGTGGCAGAGATCGGGGACAAGTAAGACTGTGCCCTGCTGCCAGTGCCAGCTTTGCTGCAGCAGTGAACTTTGGGGAACTTTGTTCTGTTCACAACTCTGAAACTTTAAGTGCGTGCCCTGCCTATGATAGGGATCGGGGACAAGTTAACATAAGACTATGAAATGCTGCCAGGTTTGCTGCAGCAGTGAACTTTGGGGAAGTGTTCTGTTCACAACTCTGAAACTTTAAGTGTGTGCCCTGCCTATGGCAGAGATCAGGGACAAGTTAACATAAGACTCTGCCATGCTGCCAGCTTTCCTGCAGCAGTGAACTCTGGGGGAGTGTTCTGTTGACAACTCTGAAACTTTAAGTGTGTGCCCTGCCTATGATAGGGATCGGGGACAAGTTAACATAAGACTATGCCCTGTTGACAGCTTTGCTGCAGCAGTGAACTTTGGGGAACTTTGTTCTGTTCACAACTCTGAAACTTTAAGTGTGTGCCCTGCCTATGGCAGAGATCAGGGACAAGTTAACATAAGACTATGAAATGCTGCCAGTGCCAACTTTGCTGCAGCAGTGAACTCTGGGGAAGTGTTCTGTTCTCAACTCTGAAACTTTAAGTGTGTGCCCTGCCTATGGCAGAGATCAGGGACAAGTTAACATAAGACTATGCCATGCTGCCAGCTTTCCTGCAGCAGTGAACTTTGGGGAAGTGTTCTGTTCACAGCTCTGAAACGTTTAAGTGTGTGCCCTATCTGTGGCAGAGATGGGGACAAGTAAACAATTTAACTGGGGGGAAGGGGGCTCAGGAGGTCACAAGCAAATCTGCAGCTGCCATTATCTTTTTTTTTCAGTAGAGTTATCCAGATTACAGTACCTTGATGTGTTAATTTTTAAGTGAACAGCTTGACAGTCTTGTTTTGCTAACTTCAAACATTTTAATAACTGCAGTCCAACTTGACTTGCAAAGTAAAATTAGCAACTGCAGAAGGATGGCGCAAAAACTATGATCCAGACAGAGCCTGGCTACAGATAAGCAATGAGGGAGATTGTGCAGTGCGTGCTAGTTGCAAATTGTGCTGTCAGTATAAAGATGAGCTACGTGGGTTGAGGAACTTCAGTGAGGCATTAATTGCAGGGATAACAGGCCCCCAGCTAAAAGGTGACACCATCCGGAAACATCTTCAGACACAGCAGCACAAGAAAGCTCTTAACATTTTGAAATTTGGTAAAACATGGTCACAGCTTGAAATATTTCACCATACCACAATTGGTAAGTTTAAAGTAATCAGGGGGCAGGGGGTTTAGGAGGATTGGACCCAGAGCTAAATAATTTTAATTTATTTGCAGGGAGAGCTTTCGGTAATGCAGAGGAACAGTATAGAACGGTTCTAGGCAGGCTGATGGAGATCCAGTACATGATGGCCAAAGAAGACATCCTTATTAAAAAGTTTAAAGCAATAGCAGAACAAGAGAAGCGCCATGGAGTTTGTTTGGGCAATAAATACATTAACACTGTTAGTGGGGAAAGAACTGACAATGTGTATTGGCAAGAACCAAGAGGAAAACCTGCTCGCAACTGTAAAAAAAGCTAATTATTTTTCAGTTCTTATGGACAGCAGTACTGACAGTGGTGTAATTGAAAAGGAACTGGTTTACGTAATTTATGTTAATCCCAGCAATGGTCATGTGGAGACTAAATTTTTAGAAATGAAACCAGTATCAGATGGTACAAGTGAAGGACTCAAAAATCTCCTCTTAGACATTCTTGCAGAGAGTGGCCTTAATGTAGAAAAAATGGTGGGATTTGGGGCTGATGGGGCAGCTGTCAACTAGGGTTTTAAGACGAGGTCTTGCTGCACTTTTAAGGGAAGGCCTACAGTGGCTGATTGCTGTTCATTGTTTGTCACGCAGATTAGAAATGGCCATGAAAGATGCTTTAGATAATACTTATTTCAATGAAGTTTCAGACTTTCTGACCCAGCTGTTTTATCTCTATCAGAAAAGTCCTAAGCAACTTAAAGAGTTGCGGCCCCTTGCCCAGGCCATGCAGATATCAGTTGAAAAACTTAAGAAGGCCCATGGCACTCGTTGGGTGCAGCATAAACTTCTTGCCACCTGGGTTGTTACAAATCATTTCCTGTAATCACTGCCAATTTAGAATCTATGGCCACAGACCCAACTCATGATCAGGCCAAAGTCAAGGGAGTGTTGCAAATTTTGACTAAATTCCAAATGGTTGCACACCTTTTGTATTTTGAACAGTTGCTTCAGCCACTTGCCAGGTTCTCACTAGCAATTCAAAAACAAGTTTATGCCAGAGCTACTTAGCTCTGTTGAATTTTTGAAAGACACTCTTGACCATGCTAAGCAGAGTGGCCCCATAGATGGCAGTGAACTTGGCATTCTCTTAAAAAAAGGGTCTTACATTCTTTCAGGAGCATGTCCTGAAATCACTTACAAGAGTGTAAAATTAACACATCTAAGTGATCCATCTATTAAAACTTTTAAACAGCAATGTAAGAAATACATTACAAATATTGAGAACTGTTGTGAACAAAGGTTCGGTTTGAATGATGAAAGTTGTAACTATAATCGTGCAAAAGTGTTAGATACCAGACTTTGGCCAACAGACCAAAAGGAACTGGAGCCGTACGGTAACAGTGAGATCACTGAAGTAGCTGACCGTTATTCAGCTCTTTTACAGCCTTACTGTGGGAAGAGTTTAAGATTTTTGCTCAAACCAATTTCATGAATAATATGTCTGCCTCTGCTATCTGGTCAAAGCTGGCATGTGATTTTCAAAATTCTTATCCAAATCTGTTGAAGCTTGTCAATGTGTTGAGAGTATTTCCTGTGTCTAATGCAATAGTAGGAAGGTGTTTTTCAACTATGAACAAGATAAAAACTGACTGGAGAGCAAGTCTGTCAGAGTATATTGTAGAAACATTGATTCGCATTAAAAGCAGCACCCCTTCCCCAATGAATTCAACCTAGACAGGGCTGCAGACTTATTTTTTAGTGCTAAACCAAAACAACCTGGTGATTTGGCAGCTGCAGATGGTGGACCATTCCCTGGTCCCGCCCCTGAAAACAGGCCAGAATAACTGGCTATATGCCTGGTGGAGAAGAGTAGCAAAACAGTCCTATGTTGCAGTTTATGGTCAATCACTATCTCAGGCAGAGAAGTAGCTTTTATGGGGCAGAGGGGCACTTCATTTTAATTGTTACGACTCCCGATCATGTCACGATAATTCATGAATTCACGGTCTGCTTTGGCAGACATCATCCTTCACGAGTCTTAAAATATATTTGGTGCTGCATAATTACTGTATTCCGACTCTGATGGCTAAATAAAACAGTATCAGTCTCAGAAACTTGTATACAATGTGTAGTTTATCAAAACTCAGAGCAAGATAAGTAGATTTTATTAGGTTTTGAGCAAAAATATCAGTTTTTGGTAATTGTTAATCAACTTTGGTCAACTGCTAATCATTTTTTACTTTAAGTCTCCGACACTAATTTATGCCTTGCAACTTGAACGGAACAGAGGCTGAAGCCGAGGGGGACTGCGCGGCAGCCTGAGCTGCCTCCTCCCCGAAGGCCTTAAGCTGCTCCAGCTGCTCAGTGGACCCCGCAGCCACAGAGACCACCCCATGGGCATCCTTGGATTTGACCAGAAGACGTCGTTTTTCCCAGGCAACCCAACTTCAGGTGAGCGAGGTGATCCTTAACGACCGACGCATGAAATGACCGGCAGATCTTGCAAGCCTGTAGATCATGCTCGTGCCCCAGGCAGTAAATTGCCGTGGCGTGTGGGTTGGTACGCAACATCTTCTGTCCACATGGGCATCGGCAAAATCTGGGTAAGGACTGGTCCTCCATTGTGGTTGCAATCGAAGACTGAGCTGAAGACGAAACTCTGATGAGTTTAACTTTTGGAAGTAAATCAAAAGATTTGAGCGCCAGGGCCTACTCAAAGCGACAGCAGTAAGGAGGGAACCTGCTTCTTCCAGTGGAAAGGAAAATGTGGTGTCATGCGGTGGAGCTGAGGGTTATACCACCCGTGTGGGTGGGAGGAGCCAGCATGAAGACTTCTGGCAAGATTTAAATGGGAAAGGACAATGCCAGACAGTGTGGATAGAACATCATATCCACATCCCTAGAAATATAGTATAAATAAGGCACTCATGAGCACCTCTAAACAAGGCAGTAGACCAACCTGCCTGCTGATACCTCAGAAAGGGGGACGTAGGGTGGGTGCACTGTGGCCCAATGAAAGAGATTCTCTCGAAGATCTGCTGTTATGGTGAGTAACTGTTCTATCTTCATCGAGGATATTTCCTCCATTGGGCTAGGGCCACACCTTTGGATTTATTCCCAAGCAGTACACAAGGTACTCAAGGAGGATGATAAAGTCTGGTTTGTAATCAGGACGGAAGGCCTTGTAGCACCGCAAGACCAAAGCCAGCATATCCACAAGAGATGACGTCTAGATTATAGTGCTTAGTGAAAGTACATACTGTGGCCCACTTAGCAGCAGCACATATGTCAGCTGCTGAAACAAGCAACAGAAGTGGCCATACCACATGCACAGAGGCCATGCACAGCACCTGGAAGTTCCTTACTACACCTTCTATAACAAAACTCAATGCAGTTATCCAGCCATTTGGACAGACACTGTTTAGACACAGGTGCTCCCTCTTTCCCAAGGGTGAATGAAACAAAGAACTGAGAGGACTTTCTGTCGTCCTTAGTGCCAGGTCCTTGTTAGTCACCCGGTGTCCATGCTTAATGACAAAATGACCGCTATGATACCGTAAAATGTTTTAAAACTTACCCCTCATAGAGATTAAAGGAGCGTGCCCCGCGCTCTCCATGGGCACACGTCATTACGTGCCCGAGCGCAGGGCGGGTCTGTAGTCAGCACCCAGCACTGAAAAGTGGAAGGGATTGGCTATTTACAAATTTACGATCCCTTCTACTCTTTAGTATTCATTATTTTGGGGGAAAAAAATATGCAGACGGGGTGCCGCTCAGGTAGGGCACCACACCATGTGGTGCAACCTATTATCTTGATGAATCTCATTAACTTAAGTCCTTGTACTCCCAAGAGGACAACAATTTAGTGTGGAAACAATTCTCATAAAAAAAAATTCTGGAGGAGCAGGCAGCAATTGCAATTGGACAGAGTCCAGAAGCACAAGAATACTATCTTCTTGCCATTCCAAAGAAGTGAAGAAAAGGTATATGTATGTGAAAATGAAAAATGCAGTACTGACAGCTAGGTGTGGGGTAAGTGCCCAGCCAATGGACTGAGAAATACAGAGCAAAGAATGCTGCTGTACCTGCCTCTCCCTGCGATACAGGAAGGGTTGAAGCCACACCGTGTCACAAAGCTAGAAGCTGCCATCTGGCAGAGGATTAGAGGCATAGACAAGGTAAGTCAATATTGTAACAGTAACCATAGAGATATGCCTAGGAGATATTCCTAGCAGGGAGAGGGAGGGAGGGGCTTAAAGTAAAAAAAGGGGGGAAAATCCATGTTTTTTATTTGTTTGTTTTTTTGCTGGTGATACTGTACTGAAATCCACATCACAATACTTTTATTTTTTCAAAAATAAGTTTTATCGTCAAGGGGGTAAAAACAGAAAGTTGGAAGAAGGCAAGAGGGCCCATTCCGGTAAAGTATTTATAAGAAAGGGAGCTGAGTCTTGAAGAGAGAGGAAGAGCTATTATATATAGGGGAGTAGCAAGAAGTGCCAGTGTGTGCAAAGCAGAGGCCCTAGATATTACTGGAGCGGGGAATAGTGGGTGAGCATGTGACTGAATGGTAAAGATATTCTGGAACAGAAAGAATTATGGTGAGTATGCAATTTTCATATCTTCTAAAAATCAGTCTTCACCATTCAGGCACACTGACGGGACAGAGTATCAAACTTTCTCCAAAACAGGGGAGGAGTTGCCTCACCCTGAGGGAAAAAATATCTCTCAGCCCTCTGTGGCAGATAACCACTGGAGGTCAGGGACTCCTCAAAAGTCCAGCGGGACCCAAGACTGGTCAAGAATGTAATTAATTTTCACCAGATCTCCACCTTTAGCTGAAAAACACACAAAAACCATTGCAAGTTGTCACATGCTGATAACTGTTTTGTGGATGCAAAAGTCACACCAAAACAATTAAACACAGTAAAATGGTCTCCTCACCTCGGACCTGTATCATTTTAATGACATTCCCCACATATTCATACAGGAGAACGAGGTTGCACTGAGCAATGTCAATTCCTTCATCTGCTACAGATGTTGCTATGAGAATACTGATTTCATCCTTCTCTTTAAATGACTGGAGAACATTCTTCTGAGATGGTAATGTCATTCCTAAGATGGAGAAAGAAAATCATAGAAATACTGCATCACCTTATGCCAAACTGCTGAGACAAGCACAAAAGAAAACAAGCATTTGTCAATGCCGAATGTTTGCTTGCTGGCATTGGCATTGGTAGTGTAGGAGTTAGAGAGATGCATAATAGGAATGGCAGTGAAGTATTGAACTGAAGCCACCCCACCACCACCTTGCAGAGACTGATAGGCATTGGGGTGTGCCTTTGGGTCGTCAGGCATAACGGCCATGCCATTTCACCACACCCTACCCTGCAGATACTGACAAGTGTCACGGTGTGCCTTGGAGTCTTGGGGCCTTATGCTCACCCCATTTCATAAGGAAATACAGTGAGATGGGTGCAGTATAGGAGAATGGGGTGAACTTTGGGGCCGAAGAGTCCAAGGCACTCTTCAATGCCTGTCACTGGCTGCAGGGTGTGGGTGGGGGTGGAATGGCATGAGCATTACAGGTGACAATCCCAAGTCACACACCTGATGCCTGTTAGTCTCTACAGGGTGGGGCGTTATGGTCGGAAACCCTCATGCCCCAGGCGTTCGTTGGTATTTTCACTCCAAATTTTGAACATGGGTTTTTTGTGACCCCCACCTCATGAACAGTGGCAATATCATTTCGTAAGTTGGCAGCTTAATTTTGCACAGCGACTATGCCATTTGGCACCACAGAGTGCAAAACACATTCGAACAGGATGTGAAAAATGACAGCTGTATTATTCGTAGGGGCAGTGTAAAATGGCAATGTTGAAAATCTGAAGTGAAAATATAAAAAACTGAGTGAAGTCAAGCGTGCGTAGAAACTACATACAGCACACCCATAATATAATTAGTTTGGTGATTTTTACAGCAGATTTTCAACACAGGCATTTTGGGACCTCTGCTCATGAATAGTGTCACTGTGATTTTGTTAATTTGTACGAACACTGATTTCCCACAGCGGCAACACATTTCTGTGCCGGAAGTGCAAAAACACATTTTGGTCAAGGTGCGAAAAATGACAGCTGTACTGTTAATAAGGAGGTGTGGAAAAATGCCAGTGTTGAAAATCTGGACTGAAAATATTACAAATTCGTGAACTTACGAGGGTGTGTGGAAATTGCGCAATGCATGTTTGTAACACAGTCATTTTATGGACTTTAGTCACCAAATTTTCAAAGTAGCAATTTTAAGACCTCTGCTCATCAACAGTGTCACTCTGATTTTCTTAATCTGTCCTGAACATTGATTTCGCTCACCGACTGCGCCATTGTGCGCTACATGTGCGAAAACCCATTTTGAGCGAGATGTGAAAAATTACAGCAGTACTGCTCACAATGAGATATGCTAAAATGGCAATGTTGAAAATCTGGAGTGGAAATATTAAAAATTTGCAAAGTTACGATTGTGCGTTGGAACTGCGCAATGCACACTCATAAAATAGTCATTTTGGGGAATTTTTTCACCAAATGTTCAACATAGGGTTTTGGGGGGCCTACCTCATGAACTGTGACACTGTCGTTTCATTACTTGGTCCCGAAAGGTGGTTCCGCACAGTAACCGCGAAATCACCTTTCGGGGCCGAATAACAAAATGACAGTGACTGAGTTCATGAGGTAGGGCCCCAAAAACCCTATGTTGAAAATCTGGTAAGAAAAATTCCCCCAAATGGCCGAAATATGCACCAAAGTTGAAAAAAAAACATTTATGCCATTATACAGCTTACCGGCATTTCTTCAGTTCGCGGTTGGTTTTGAAGAGTGCAGACATGTTCCCGGTCCACCGAAGATCATTGCACCGGAGGTAAGTATGGGGTCGGGGGGGAGGTGGGTGCATTGAGAGTGGACATGGGTTGGGGGAGAGGGGCGAGATAGTTAACAAGGGACCTTTTTTTTTTTACAGGTTTTTTCCCCCTTATTCAAGAAGACAACATGGGACTTTTGCCACACAGGGGTGGGCTCCCAGCGTGGCAGCTGGAAGTTTATTTTTTTGGAGGCAGTGGAGCTGATGGGGGATTGGGCACCCCCATCAGCCATACCAGCCTTTGCCACACTAGGGTGGGCTCCCAGCGTGGCACCTGGTAGTCTGTTTTCTTTGGGGGAGGTACAGTGGAGCCGACAGGGGATTTTGGGCACCCCTGTTGGTCATACAGTGTGCGTGGGTGGAGGGCAGTGCATGAGCATGCTGGGGTGGGCCCCCAGAATGCTACGAAGGTGTTCGTCGGGGGGGGGGGACGACAATGAACTGTCTGTGACAGTTTAGATGCAGTGCTGACATGTAGGCAATTTGCATACTTCCAACGGCAGTATGCAAATTGCCTACACGTTACCACTACTGATTGTGGTGGTGTTTTCCTCAGAATTGTACACCACTGCATCTGAACTGCTGTCATAGACAGCTCGGACATTCACTGGCACGGTGCAGCCACACCTGCAAAAGGGAGTAGGGCATTGGAAGAGGGGAGGCACACCTACGGAGCTTCACCGTATGGTGGCACTCGTTTCTTGCACATGCGTGCAAGCAAACATGAAAAATGAAAATTATGTACCTACCGTAATTCTGATCTTTCTGTGTATCTTCACCATTCATCACCTTTGGGTATAGTGGCCAGAGGTCATGACCCCGTGGGAGTGCTTTTTTTTTTTTTTGATGGGTGGAGTTGACGCACCATCAGCGCCACCCTCGAGGCCGACACACTGAATGGTGCTCATGGGTTGGCCATTAGGTGTCATCGACCCCGCCCTCCCACCAGTTCTGAGTTGCCGTAGAGTAAGAAGATTGGGAGGGTGGGACAAGGGAGTCCAAGGGACAGATAAAGGAAAAGATATACAAACTAAAAGGAGAAATAAATGACTGAGAGTACAGAGTAAAGCTAGAAATCTAGGGGGTTTGGGAAGGGGCACTAATCTCTGAAGAAGAAGAGGAGGAGGGAGGGAGGGGTGAAAGCATTTAAAAGTGAGGATTTGAGGGGGAGGAGGAAAAACATACCCTGGAACCTTGACCTGTCTCCAGATTGTATAGGAACTGTGAAGGAGTAGCCAGAAGGCTAAACTGCCAGAATTCAAGGCATAGAATCACTAGAAATAACTCCAACCTAAGCAGAATCAGCTATTCTGGAAGAAAAGAAAGGATACAGGGCAATACCCCCCCTCTTGAAATCAAGTTTTGGTGTAAGAAAACTAGTTTCTTAAATTAATTTGAGAGCTGAGTCTCTAAGACAAAGAAACCCAGGGCAAAGCTCATGGGGAGAGAGGGAGAGAGAACAAAAGAGAGGGCAACCATCAATCCCCACCCCACAGGGGTGGAGCCAAGGCAGTGGGAAAGAAGTGCCCCCTATCCTGACCACTCTCCCCCTCAGAAGAAAAACATCCCTCATGTGCCCATGGTTGCCCCACTCCTGACTGACTGAAAGGGTGGGGAAGAGGGCAGAGAGAGAGGGGGACCCACAGACTGAGGCCCCAGAGGGAAGGAGGGTGGGATTGTGATGAATGGTGAAGATACACAGAAAGATCAGAATTATGGTAGGTACGTAATTTTCATATCTTATCTGTGTCAATCTTCACCATTCATCACCTTTGCATGAGTGCCGAGCCCCCCCGAGGGGGACCCTGAACCCCAAGGGACTAAGTACCTTAGCTTTCAGTGGGTGGCACACCAAGAGAGAGAACCTTCATGGATCTTGAGAGGCCCGAGAGTGGGAAGAGTGAGACAGAGACCCCCGGAGGGGGTAGGAGGTTGCCCCGACAAACGTCGTCTCACCCTACGAGAGAAGAGATGGGTTCTCTGGTAAGTGAAGGAAATCACCCTATGCCGGGCCAAGGGTGACAACCGGGAGAGACGCAGCCATGCCATCCACCTAGTGCAGATCGCTGTCCCTACAACCCTAGAAGCTACCTCATTGGCATTGTAAGATGCCCTCGCTTGGTGCCTTGCTAGCTCCAGGCCACGTACAGAGAGTGCAATGGCTTGTCTGGTTATCTCCAAATCAGGCATTGAGGCTAGGAGTTGACCTAGCCTGGACCACAGGAACCTGTCTTAGGTAGCATAGTGGGCCTGATGTGCAGATACCAAGAGAAGCAACCATGCCGAATAGAAAGTCCTCCTACCCCAGAAAGTCCGCATCTGGGGGCCGGTCACGGTGATGGGCACGAAGCCCGTCGGGAGAGTCCACTTGCATCAGTCCTGAACTAGGATGAGGCAGACTACCTGGAGAATCTGGGGGGGCACAATACCTTTGGTGGAGATCCCTAGGGGCTGGGACTCCGGAAAGGGTCTCTGCCAGAAGTGCAACGATGCCTCCCAGAAGGGAGCAGGCTGGGGGGGCACTACAAGAGTGTCCGCACGGAAATTGCCTAAGAAGGCGCGTGTTGAATGCTCCAGATTGTGTTGAGTGGGTGGGGTGATATGCAGGTCCTCCAACATCCTCATGAGGAAATGCTGATACTCCACAAGATCAGCAGCTGGAGAGATGTGGACAGATGGTTCCTCTCCTCCAGAAGAGGAGGAGGATGAAGAAGTAGAGGACCTTAAAGATTCAGAGGGTGGCTGCTCAGGGGGAGGTTGGAAAACCTGCCTGTCCATGGTCCTAACATAAGAGGGAAAATGAGCAACCACAGCTCTAAGCTGCTCCCAGCAGAGAGGTTCGCTTGGACCAAGAATGCCTGGGAGAGCAGGAGAAGGCAGCAGAGGAGTGGGGGCAGAGCCGACAACAGGAATCGACTGTCCTCTGCCTGGGCAAGAGAGCACGCCTGGAGCACCCTGGGAAGAGGTAGCTCGGGAAAACTCCACAGCCAACAGCTGGTCAACCATACTGGAACTGCCTAGGCTATGCCCTGAAGATCCCCCAGTGAGGTGACCGGGGCCATGGAACTCCAAAAGGACAGTCCCCAACCTCCAAAGAACAGAGCCATCTCGAGGAGACTGAAAAGGAAGGGCGGAGGTCCGCACTATGACTCCTTATGGAACCCGGGTGGGTCCCAGAAAAGGGTCGCCATGTCGAACCCCTAGCCCTTGACACCTCGGAGTCCGAAAGAACCCTTCTCCTCAAAAACGCCAGCCTAGGCAGCTGGCAACTCTGGTCAATCCTCGAAGGCACTATCCAGGAAGCAGCACCCTCCCCTCCTGTGGGTGTATCGGCCCCAAAGTTGGTCGATCCAGGCACACCACCTGAGGGGGTACCATCACTGAGGGGTCAGAAAACCCTCCAAGGCCAGGCTGCAGAGGAACAGTGACCTGCACTACTGCTTGCTGGTCAGCACCCCTGACCATGGGCTCGGGAACAGCTGTCCGCTCCTCAGAGGGGGGCTGGTTCTGGTCTTTCAATACACCACCAGGGTGTCCACGTGAGCAGCCAACTCCAAGGTGTCAGACTACCTATCTGACCTAGAGTCCAATTCTGCCTCCAAGGAGGTGAAGACTGAAGTCCTGTGCCAAATGGTATGTGGACGCCCGCTGCCATCCCGACCGAGGTACTGCACCAGAGTCGGCGCTGAAGCCCTCAACCGCACTGTGAATGGTGCACGAAGAGGACACATTGCTGAGAGCGGCAGCAGTACTGGCGCTGGAGCAAGTCACAGCACCATCCCGACCCACGGCACCACAAGCAGTGTCAAGACCAGAGACGGTGCCGACGACAGCTCTTACGGTCCTCTCATCACTATGAATGGCGCCAAGATCGGAAACCCCACAATGCCGTGTCCTCACTCGGTGCCGCAAGCGGCACCAGAACTACACACGGCGCTGTGCTCAATCTCGGCACTATGAATGGCGCCGAGGCGAGAAACAGTCAGGGATGGTGCCGTAGAGCTCCCGTCAGCACCACTGGTGCCACGAACAGTGCCAACAGCAGAGACGGAGCCGAGCGATGGACTGGCGCCGATCATGGTGCCATCAGGGCCCATGATGCCGTGAGCAGTGCTGAGGCCCAAGATGGCGCCAACAGATGGCATCAATCCAGGCTTCCTAGCCTGGGGAAATGACACCGGGGGAGCCTTCCCCCCCCAAAGGGGATGATTGCCAAAGCAGTGCCTCCCACCCCCCATGGGGGGGGAGACTGAGCCACCTGCACCGTGGGAGGGGTTTCTGCAATGGCGAGGCTACTAAGAGCAGAATCCCTCTCCTCTGCGGTCCATACAGTACCAGGAGGGGACCTGGAGGAAAGGCTGAGAGACCTTGGCTTGGCCCGTCGAGTGTGCACCCGTCCCCCACATGTGTTGTTCGAGGACACAACGGTCCATGGAGAAGCAGGCATCACATGAATCTATGTCGTGAAGCAGGCCAAGACACACGAGGCAATGGTCATGCTGGTCGGTGATGGAGTACTTACAGCCGTACGGGCACCAACACATAGGGGGCCATCCCGTCTTCGATGTTTTCTTGCCCCCCCCGACTGAGACATGACCTAAGGAAAAACAACTAAGCAAAGACTTGACGTTGCTAAAAGAAAAGAAAAGGAACAGTCTTACCAGGCAACATCCAGTGGTGGTGAACAGTGGAACCGGCGGGCTATGATATGGCGTCGACGAATTCGGCGTTGAGAAATGGCGAAGATTTGAGAAAGCGTGAGGAAAACAGCAGGCCTCTTGCACAGAGCTTCCCACGAGGTGCAATCTCTACGGCGGGAGATGAAGAACTGGTGGGAGGGTGGGGTCGACGACACCTAATGGCCAACCTGCAAGTGCCATGCAGTGCATTGGCCTCGAGGGCAGCGCCGATGGTGCATCAACTCTGCCCATCCAAAAAAAAAAGAGCTCCCGCAGGGTTGTGGCCTCTGGCCACTATACCCAAAGGTGATGGATGGTGAAGACTGACACAGATAAGATCAACATCTAACAAAAATAAGGCTGCCATGCACTAGCCAATAACCATCGTCAGCTCCCTCATGCACCTAAGTTCTCTTCTCGCCAGGAGAGAAGCACAGTGGACAGTAAACAAAAGAGAGGACTAGATACTTCCTCGCCCAAAATGAATAGTAAAAGTATGCAGAAAGTAAAATAAATTACCAATTAGAACCCAACTACCAACTTATGAGACTTAACGTTTGGCCCTACCAGGTGGCACAAGGGTGGTGAATCTAAACAGAGCCACAGCCTCTTACCAATAGCCAGACAGAGTGTGGAAAGTGACAGATAATGTAGGGCAGCAGCCCTGAGCAAATGGCTCTGGCAGAAAAAGCAAAAGGGGAAATCCAGTGTGGGATCCCCTTGTAAATGAGATGACAAAATTGCCCCCAAAATGTAAAAATAAATGTGAGAATAAACTCATAACCATCTTCTCTCTATGACAGATGAGAGAAAAGTAAGAATGAAGTGCACAGGAGTTTCAGGACTAGCAGTCCTAGGGAAGCAAGATGTGGTTCTCTCCTCTGGCATGCTCCAGGCGGAGTGAACAAAGCCCAAAGCACAGAGAGAAGTGACAAGGGATATGAACAAAAAAATTCCAGCATGAATGAAGAACCTGCCCTGCTTCTTCCTGTAACTGCAGGGATGTCCCCTGTATAAAGCTAGTACACTGATACAAAGGCACAACGCACCTCTCCAGAGGCAGAGCATTTGCTAAATGGAGTTAGACTGGATAGTGCCCAGGCACATGCTGCATATAGCAACTAACAGGTACATACTAGAGGGGATAGACCCTGGGCAGGGAGAAGGAAATTTGCAAAAAAATGGAGGGGAAAAGGGTAACCTAACCACTTCATAGAAAAAATTAGTATTTTTTTTTTTTTTTGCTCGGTAGAGGAGCCACGAGTGACCCCCCACTCCCTTTTGCTGTTTTTTTTGTTTTGTTAAAAAGAACTGGACGTGCCACCACAGGACAACAACAGAGAAGACAAGCAGAGTGATCTGCTGCCAGTGTTCACAGGGTGAGCTACCAAAGGGCCTGGCTCTCAGCTGAGCAGGGGAAGGTGGGCAGGCGGGCATCTGAATCAATCATGAACATACTCTAGAAGATCAACATTACAGTAAGTAGGTATTTTTTCATATTTTCCAAGAATCAATCTTCACCATTGATTCATACTTATGGGTCTGAGTACCAAGCATTCCAAAAAAGGGAGGAGCTGATTCACCCTGTGATTAACAAATACCATCAGCCCTCTGCGTTGTAGAGAACACCTGAGGATAGGGGCATTTTTACAGATTTTGTGATACCCACGACCATACTGGGTCATACGGATGAGTGGGAAGGCCCCCCAGATAGCTCCTGCCTGACTCTAGGGGAGAAGAAGTGAGCCCCTTGGAACTAGAAGTTAAGCACCTTTCGCCAGGTCGTAGGTGCCATTCATGGGAGGCTAAGCCATGTTATTGCTAAAAGCTCCAAAGAGTTCCAGCTGCAAGAACATGGTATTGCAGGTGTGGCAATAATGCCAATGTCCAACACCTGTAACATGTCCACCAGGAATTTCTGGTAGAGTGTATTCAGAGGCCAAGGGCATACGAAAGGAGGATTCTGTGTTCTCAAAAGAGGATGCTGATGGAGAGGAGGCCCTGGACATGGAAGTGAGCAGTGTCAGGGGGCCAGGTTGAAACTGGACCTGGCTGACATATTTATGGTACAGGTATTAGGCACCAGCCGCACTTCCATTTTGACTCCAGGTGTTTGGTCGCAGAGGGCCCATGATCCCTGGAAATTCAGGCAGACGTGGTATAGGCCCAAGAGGGAAACGGGAGCCAGAGGTTCCAGAGCCTATACTTGGGCTACGGGGATGCTCAGAAGACCTCTCTCAAGGGGATGATCTGGCAAGACTGCCCAAACAAGGTCAACCTATGAAAGAGGAATGACTCAGTCAATGCCCATGATGGGATTCTCCCAGGTGAGGTCAGTGAAGCAGTACAATCTCCCCCGGGCTGCTCTGGTCCTCACCAGTGACAGCCTCAGCACATGGGTCTGGGGAGAAATGAAAATTAAGTACTCACCATAGTTGTTGACCTTCCAGAATATCTTCACCACTTCTTCAAACCTACAGTATGGGTCTAAGCTGGAGCACCAGAACCACGTGGGCGCAAAGATTTTTTTAACCTGCAGGGGACAGACGTCGGCTGGTGGTGCCGCCTATGCACATGAGCTAGCCAGTCATTGATACAGGCCCTCCTCCCTTTCTCAGTTCTGTCTGCCAGTAGAAGAAATAAGTGGGAAGAAAAGAAGGGGCTGTAGATTCTTTAGGCCAAAGAGACTGGAAAAGGATATAGAATATAACAGTAACAAAATAAAACCTGACTACCAACTTAGGAAAACAAGAGTTTGGCCTACTGGGTGGAAGAAGAGTAGTGGGTATGAAGAATCAGAGCCTACTACCCTTCAACTGGAAGAAAAACTATAGATAATGAATTAAAATGGGCAGCAGCCCTGGCATAGAACTCTGGCATACACAAGGAACTTGAAAAGAGACCGCTGTGTAATTAAGATGGGTAAAAATTCCCCAAGCTCCCTTCCAGGGGAGCAAGACAGGAGGTGTAAACGGACAGCATCCATGGAGCACAAATACTGCATTCTTGCCACTTCTTAAGCAATAAAAAAAACTGTGAAATCTTGAAATCCACTAAGCTTAGAAGTACAGTACGGAATATACCATTGCACCTTCTCTCCCTGCAAGCACAGGAATGTATCCTGTGCGAGACTTGCATCTTGACTCAAGTGCTACTCACTATCCATGTGAAGCAGACACAGTGGGAGAATGGTCAAGATGAGGCCGAATGCTGCATATAGCAACAAAAGGGATATACCCTACAGGGCTGTACTGTGAGCAAGGACAGGGTGAAAAAAGGTAAAAATAAACGACAAGAACAATTTCAACCCCCAAGACATTTATTTTTTCTTTTTTTACTTTTTTGGGTTGGTAAGAGGGCTAAGAGGGCACACATCCCAGCTTTTATTTTGTAAGGTAGATAAAAAAAATATTTCACTCTTCAGATATAAGGGAGAGGAAAAATTCTTACCTGTAACTGTAGTTCTAGGAATGGTTCCCATCCACACATTGGCAGTTTTACCTGAAGTGCTGATTCATCTGAATGTCTTTAATCTAAACTCCTCCCACCACCCAGGCAGTATATCCTCCGGCTCTGCCCTGTGACATCAGACCTTGCATGCTGGAAGCAGAGATCCACATGCCACTTGCCAAAGAGGCTAGATCGGTGGTGTGGATATGAACTATATGCCACTCCCAGAATTACAGTTACAGGTGAGTAACCTATTTTTCTGGAGGCATGGAGATAGTTCACTATCCACACATTAGCAGACTTTAAGCAGTTCTCCAAGAGGAGGGGTCAAGGCACGCATAGCTAACTCATGAACAGAGATTGGAGAACCAAGGTCCCAAATGCGGCATCCTGACAAAACTCTAGGTCAGTGCTGTAATGGGAGAAGAAGGTGTGTGCTGACTTCAAGGTGGTAGCCCTTCAGATCTCCTGGATAGGACTATCCCTGTAAGCAGCCACGGATGCAGTGGTATGACTAGTGGAATGAGCCCTAAGCCCTATGGGAAGCTCCCTACCAGCCAGCCTATAGCACAGGTCGATGCAGGATGTAATCCTCCTGGCAATCGTCCCCTTTGCTGCTGGTCTGCCAGGCGTGACTTAAGTGTATGTTACAAACAGCTAGCAAGCCTTACCCAGAACTCCAGTCATGTGCTCTATATAGTAAGAAAGCACAATCTGCAGGTCCAGGTTATGGAGCCTGTGGTCGACATCTGAAGATGGGTTGGTAAAATATACCAGCAGCTTCATCAACTGGTTAAGGTGAAACTCTGATACTACCTTCTGGATGAACATTGGGTAGGGGTGAAGATCAACTTTGTCCCTGTGGAAGACCAGATATGAAGACTCTACGGAAAGCACCTAGAGCTCTCTGATCCTTCTGTTTGATGTGATGGCTATCAAGAAGGCCGTCTTCCATGACAGATGTGACATCTCACACCTGTGCATAGGCTGACATGGCTAGCCCTTGAGCACAGCCAGCACCAGCAGCAGGTTCCATGGTGGTGGTGGGTTACGTACTGAAGGGGACAGGTAGTCCATACCTTTGGAAAGACACCCAATTACCCTCTCGTGGGCCACCATGCACATACCAGCCTGGGACTAGTATGCAGAAATGGCTGCCAGGTGCACCTTGAGGGTCATCGATCACAGCCCCAGCTGGGAGAGGGACCAGAGGTACTCAAGGATACCAGCCACAGGGTAGGCAAGGGGACCAAGCTCCATGTCCTGACACCAAGTAGAGAAACGTTTGCATTTAAAGGCATAGCACCGATGAGTTGACTCTTTTCAGGAGGCCTCTACAACATGGAGCACATCTTCTGAAAGACCCAACGCCTGAGACTCTAGTCACTAAGGAACCAGGCTATGAGAGCCAGGTACTGAAGGTCTGGGTGCCGGGTCTTTCCCTACTGTATGGTCAGCAGATCTGGGTGAAGGGGTAACTGTCACTGGCCTGCTACTGATGCTGAGGAGATCTGGGTACTAGAACTACCATGGCCAGTCTGAAGCTATCAGGATCATCCGCTCCTTGTCCTTCCACGCCTTGACCATCACTTTGTGGATTGAGGAAGGGAAGTAAAAGTACACAAGGCCACTTGTGCGATGTCTTTCCTACCCAGCTGCGAGCATTTGCCAGCTGACTATCTGCTTCAGTGACATGTATTGCCCAGAGATCTGCACCCAGGCTGCACATGAGCGCTGAGGTGTGGAAGGCCTCTTGACAAAAAGGAAGGGAGTGCATGCTCCACTATTTTTGTAGTGTAGTCAAAAAACTTGAGTAGATTTGTCTGGCATGACATACCTGCTGTGAAACTATGCAGTTTAGGGTCTTGTTGGCTGCTAGTTTCGAGGAATGCTATGATCCTCTGTTTGAGTAGTGTCTCCATTAGTTTCCTTACAATAGATGTGAGGCTCACCGGTCTGTAATTACTAGCCTCTTTGCAACTGCCTGATTTGTGAAGTGGAACCACTATTGCCTTTTTACAGTCTTCGGGTACCAGACCGCTCTTCAAGGATTTCATGAATAGAAGTGCCAGAGGGGCTGCTAATTCTGCCCCAGTTCCATAAGAATTCTGGGGTGCATTTCGTCTAGTCCCATGGCTTTGTCTGCTTTTAGTTTATTTTGCACCTCCCGTACTTTGGCTTCTGTAAACTTACGTCTACACCTGGTGTTGGGGTGTTGTTTTTTTTCCGGGCTGGGCCACCCCCTGTGTTCTCTGGTAAACACAAAGCAGAAGTATTTGTTGAGGATTTCAGCTTTCTCTGGGTCATGTTTGGTACATTTCCCTTCTTCAGTAGCAATCTTTACTATCCCCCTTTTACCTTCCTACGTTCCCTAATGTAACTAAAAAATGATTTGTCTCCTCTTTTTGCCCCTTCTGCTATCTTTTCCTCTGTCTGGACTTTTGTCTTTCTAATTTGTTAGACTCTCATTTTTTCCTTGTACGACTCCCAGTCTTTCTCAGTTTTGGTTTCCTGGTAAATGCTGTATGCCTTCTTTTTTTCTTTGACTATGGTAGCCACTTCCTTGGAAAATCATAGAGGATTTCTTTTTGCTTTGCTAACCCATCTGGCACACTGCTCTATGGCAGTCTTTATTGCTCTCGAGTCTCCCCCACATGACCTCCACCTCCTCAACCTTTGTTTCCATTAACTGGCTACTTATATGTGGTTCTGAGCTCAGTGCTTGTGTTACATACTGCATCTAATAATGTAGATTTCAGTCTGGATACAGAGGCCAGACCAGTAGGTAGCATGATGCTTCCAAGGTATTGTTATATGAATGGATAATGCTTAAGTACTTGAATGTAGACATGAATAAGTCAATGATTATAGTTCATGATGACCTTGACGGTATCATAGTGCTGATACTGGAAAGACTGAGTTGATCGGTATGAATCCCACCATAGGAAGGAAGGTTAGTTGTTTAGGATGTGACACCCCCCGGTGGGATTTGAATGCCAGAGAAGGAGGAGTAAGGGGAGGATGGAGGATGGAGGGTGGAGGGCGAGTGCGTCTCGCTCTAAGCAGAGCAGCAGGGTTCTGACAGCTCAGTCCTGCCCATCCCTTGATTGTTCTAACACCTCTCTCTTTATACTACCTCACACTCTGCTTATCTGGGCCTTATCAGGGCCTTTGTTGTTTTGTTCCCTTCTAATTTCTTAGCTTCCTTGCATTTCTAAATCATTTCCTATCAATTCTACCCTTTCAGCCTACCTTCTACTCCTTGGATCTTTCTTATCTGTGTTCCTGTCTGGTCATTTTTATTACCCTTTCCAGTTTCTTTTGATCTTCAGCTGACCTGTTCCTATTTATTGCCGCCCCCCCCCATTTCTTCTCACACATCTTTCCTGCTTTGCTACTTATATAGTCTTTAATCTCTAGTCCCCTTTTATCACGTTCTTACTCCACTTTCTTCCATTTTTTTATACATTGCTCCACAGCATATATAAATACTGCTTATGTTGCTCAGTTTTGCTATTCACCTGAAGAAGGGACCTGTGAGGCCCCGGAAAGATTGTGTATTATTCCATCTTTGTACAAGACACTTATTGGTCCAATAAAATATATCAAACCTCCCAGCACCTCCTGTTTTCTAAGGACCAAAACGACTAGAATCTCTTTGTACAACTACCTGTATAGACATCGAATTTTTGTCTGAGTGCTTGCACACCTTCTCTGCTTAGGTGCAATACGTTGTATTTAAACAAGCTCTTTCCCAAAAGTTGTGCCAGTTCCCTATGTAGTGGCATCCCTTGTCTTGGCACCCAATCACACAGCCATGAGTTGCATTTGCCTACTTCAATCTCTCTGATTCCCCAAGGAACCTCAGTGCCAGGGTAGCAGTACTGCGACCTACGAATGAACACACATTCAGCTCCTGCAACATCTTCCTCAGGAACCACTGGTACTGGGAGTACTCAGCATTGAGGAGAGGTGGACTTAAAAATCCTCCTCCTTAGAGGAGGAGGAAGTAGGAGAGAAACAGCTGGATTCAGTAAACAGTGGTGCTGAGGCTTCAGGCCTGAACACAGTGTGGTCTGCCTTAAGATGGCATTGGCGGAACACTGGCCATAGACCTCAATTGTTGCCAGGTCATGGGTCCCAGGGGAACCAAAAATACCATACAAGGAAGGGGAGGGGGGGGAAGAGGAGGAGGAGGATGGGGAGGAGAAGCAGGGTCACAGATATCTAGGCCAAGTTCTCTGCCAGGGCTGCAAGAGTGCTCAGGGGACCTCACCCAGAGGGAGGGTCTGGCAAACTCATCTGCGTGGAGCCAACCAAACTCAGCGGGCAGGTATAGATGATGCCCTTGGGGGAACCCCAGGTGGGGTGCGTAGACCCAGACAGGGCCCACAGGACAGCACTGGTCTCCACCAGTTACAGGGCCAGCCAGTTCCACAGAGAAGAGAGATACTAGGTTAGTATTGGGGCACTCACCAGAGCTGCTATTAACACTGGACAAGGGGCCAGCTGCAGGCCCAGTGCCATGCCCCAACCCCTCACTATGGCTAACATTGTCACCTGAGCCAAACCCAACCTCCAGGACAGAGGCACCCCAGAGTCAGCCCTGGACCTGGCACTGCCAGTGGCACCAGACCCAGATCCAGTGATGCAAATGGCACCCAGATCAGACCTGGCACTGGAACCCAAACCAGCACCAGTGCCAGAAAAGGTCCTGGCACCATTTCTGGCACAAGTCCAAGGGGCAACCACAGAAGAGACTCCAGGCCTGGAGTCAGACTTGGAACTAGGCCCAGGATGGTCATCATTGGCTCTGTTCCTAGGCTAAAGGTTGGTGTCAACATTCTCCCCCAGATCGCTAGGATGGTCATTGGATGAGAAAACAGTGACCTCAGGTTAGGAGACAGGCACAAATCTGGAACCCACCCCTCTTCTGGCACCTTGAACAGTGCCATAAGGGGTCCCAGCCTTACATCCGTCATTGTCCCGCTCACCAATACTGGCCTTAGTACCAAGAGCCGGGGTGGCAACAGGCACCAACTCTTAGGTGCCCACCAGTGTGGACTGAGCATATGGCTTTGGCCTTACTATCAGGGGCATCCTATGCCCTGAAGGGCCAAACAATTTGGGGGGACTGCTCAGTAGACCCCCCCAGAGGAAGCCAAATGTCCACTGGACTCCCCTGCCCCAGCATCTGACATCTCAGCAAGGCAAGAGCAGGGAGCTACCCGACTTCCTCAGTGCTAGAAGCATTGGGAAGGGGCTCAGGGAAAGAGCCAAGGGATTGTACCCTGGTGTCTTTGGTGAAACGTCTACCTCTGAAGGTGGGGGGGGTTGTGACCCCAGTTCCACATGTGCTTTCTGAGAGTGCGTAGTACATGGAGAGGCAGGCATCGCAACTATCCATGCTGTGGTCAGTGCCAAGGCAGGTCCAGCATTCAGCAAGTCAGTGCTGTATGCCAATTGGACCATGGCAGCAGCACTGGCACATGTGGGGTTGCCCTTGTTATTCTTCTTAGACTTTTTCCTTTGCTCCATTCGAGTTCTAATGTCTTGCATAATGGTCTTTCTCCTCCCATTCTGAGTCTTCTTTACATTTTTTTGACAGTTGAAACAATAACATGCATTTGTCAATGCCAAATGTTGGTTTGCTGGCACTGGCTTTGGTAGTGCAGGAGTTAGAGAGATACACAATAGGATTGGCAGTGAAGTAGTGAACTAATGCTGACCCCAGCCCCACCCTGCAGAGAGTGACAGGAACTGTGGTGTGCCTTTGGGTCATCAGCCATAATGCTCATGCCATTTCACCTCATTGGCGGAGATTCAGGTGGGGCATTGCCCTCCCAAATTAATTTATTTCCACATCCACTTTTTTATTAGTTCCAACTTCCATCGCTGGCGCACTGCACCTTTAAGTTGCTTACTTGCTTGCCAAGCCAGCCAGGCTTGCTCGCGCGGAAGTTGGTACATCGGTGACGTTGCGTGCACAACAGCACAGTAAAGTGTCAGCTAGCAGGCAGTTGTATGGGAGGGGAGGTCAGATCATGGCCAGAGTGAGACTGATTGGTTTAAGTGGGAGCCCCAGCCAGCACGTCCTGATGTTAATCACATGATCGGCTCAGGGCTCCCACTTACAGATCACATGACACGATGGGTCAATCGATCAATGGGGAGGGTAGTTTCAAGTTTCTCCTCCAGGCTCCTCCTGGGTGGGCCATGCCAGTCAGTGTTCGGTGCTACATGGTTGGCTAGCGGTGTGGCGGCGGGCATGAAGAGAGACAAGACAGAAGATAACTGTGTGGAGAGCCAATTGGTGGCACAGGCACGCTTGACAGGCAGGCTGGCAGCAGATGGGGCAGAAGGGACACAGACACAATTCAGCCAATGATCAGCTAAGTCTGTAAGTACTGCCCCTTTCTTGTACTCTTCATCACTGGCAGCACAATGTTCAGTGCGCCATTATGAGAGAGTCACAGAGCAGTGTGGTTGTGTGTTCTCTGTGGAGCAGCAGTGGGACGCGGGAGTCATTGACTTCAGAGTCTAATAATCACTCTAGTCTCTCTTACTCTGTTGTAAAACAATAACACTGACTGACTGACTTACTGATAAAAAAACTAAAAAGAAAAGATTAAGAAAGCAGATATATAAATTAATTACTCCTCAGTCCCTATGTGCGGCATCGTTGAGGGACGCCTGGGGGGGGAGGCCGGGGGGGGTAGAGTAGCTGGTGGTGGCGGCTGGATGGATAGGAAACTGGATGGAAAGGAAATCGGAATGGAACTGTACTGTGCTGGTGGGTGGTTGCTTGCTTTAAAAGATTATAAAAAAAAGTAATTATCTCTAGTCTAGTCTCTTCTTGTCTCACTCTCGGTAATATTATTTTCTGACTGACATGAGAGAAGAGACTGTGTGATGTGATTTGTTTTCTTCCTGTACTGTTGAATTGATTGCAATAGATAAGGAGAAATAAATGTGAACAGAGTACAGACTGGTCATAGTCAGTGACTAATTTTAGTTACAGAAAGAAAAGATCTTTCTTATCTCATTTGCCCTTATCACTAGATGTTTCTCTGAAAGGAGAGGAAATAAATCTACAGTGATGGTTATTTATTTATTTATTTATTTAGTTAAACATCAGTTTAGAAACCTTTGAGCCAGAGACTCATTTACAAAGGTACCTCGTCACAAAGAGGACATCAGAACAGTAGTACAAGGGACACAGTACTTACAAACAAAAAAGGTACAGTTCAATTACAATTTTGTTACAATAGAATACAATCTCCAACGAAGCAAAAGATAACAAAAGGTGCAAAACTTATGGTCGGGGGACAGCTGGTGGGGTAGAAGGGAGGGAGATAGGGGAGGAGGAATTAGTAGGGAAAGGAAGGGGGAAGCCGCTCAGTGAGCATTGTCAAACAGAGTATATATATATATTTTTTTTTTACACTAGGCTAGCGGCAGTTGCATTTGCGAGAGCTAAGCAGGAAGTTTCTGAGCCTGGGCTTAAAGCAAGCTAAGGTTAGTGAGTTTGAGACACTGGCAGGAGGAGTTATACCAGTGGGGCATGGTAGAGAAATGCCCTCTGACCTTGAGAGGTCCTGGCTCTCGGAATAACTAGGGTAGCTCTTGACGAGCTGCGGCGTGATCGGAGTCGGTGCAGTCGGCGAATGGAGTTGGATAGGCCTATGGGGATAGGCTACGCAGGCTTTAAAGGTGAGCTGGCATGTCTGATACATGAGTCGCTTCTTCCAGGTTGAGTAGGGTAGCTAGGGTGTACAGCTCACATGTGTGAGTGAGTCTGGGAGCACCAGTGATAAGTCTGCAGGCCTATTAACTGTGAGGCGAACCTTGTTGAGGGCAGTCTGATCTGCTGAGCCATAGACGGAAGGCCATAGTCAATGAGAGACATGACAGAGGAGGTGACAGCCAGGCGGAGGGCATCAGGAGGGAGGCATTCTTGTGCCGGTAAGAATGCCTAGCCGTGAGTTGGCGACAGAATTTAGGGCAGATATATGTCCATGGAATGAAAGTGCAGGGTCAAAGGTTATACCAAGATATTTATAGGACTGCACCTGGGCAATGACGAGATTGGTGTGGAGTGGACAGCTAAGGGAAACTTGCTGTACTTATTTTGGGGTGGAGAAGAGCATCGCTTTTGTTTCTTTAAGGTTGATAACAAGTCGGTGCTCAGTGAACCAGGTAGCTGCAGAGTCAAAAGACTAGTTGGAGGGAGTTCTGTAGCAGCATGGGGTCATTGGGAGGCAACGAGAACAGCATCATCAGCATAGAGAAGCATCTACCCGTACAACTGCTGGGTAGGGAGTTAAGAAAGAGTGAGAATAGTAGGGGTCCAAGAATTGAGCCCTGCACCCCAGAGCGAATGGGGCATGTTTCAGAGAGAGTACCGCTGACTTTCACACATTGGGAGCGGGCAGAGATAGCTGGTGCACCAGGAACAGGTCCTGAGGCAAAGCCTATTAGGTTGAGGGTGGAGAGCAAAAGAGGATGCAAACGGTATCGAATGCTTTAGACAGGTCAATGAATATAGCACCAGCCAGGCACCATCGTCCAAGGAGGCATGGAGAAGTTGGAAAATTCCAGGAGTGCTGTATTGGTACTATGACCTGCTCTGAACCCGTGTTGTTCAGGGCAGAGAACATTGTACTTAAAAGGTAGTCAGAGACTTGGGGCATACGATTTTCTCTAACGCCTTAGAGAGGGGAGAGGATTGAGATGGGTCGTAGTTACCGGAAGAGTCCTGTCACCACCTTTATGGACAGGGTAACTGTGGCAATCTTCCAGGCAGAGGGAATTGTCCCAGACAGAGTGATTTGTTGAAAATGCACGAATAGGTGAGAGGACCTGATCCAGGACCTGACGTAAAAGGCAGGGATCAAGTGAGTCATTACCGATGGTGTTACCTTTAGGGCTTTTAGCAAGTAAGGCCTAGCTTCTGCATGGTGACACCAGCAGGTGGAAAGAGAGGCGGCAATGGGTGGTGGTACAGATGGAGGAGGTGGACTGAAAAGTTACCAGGAAGTACTGAGCTAAGGTCGGTAAAGGAGTTATTGAGGTGGGTGGCAATGAGGGCAGGGTCAGAGGAGACGGTACCATTGATGTTGAGAAGAGAAGGAGAGGGGGACTGGGAGTGACCATTCAGTTGCTTGATGTTGTCCCAGAAGCACCTGGGGTTCCCCCAGGAGGAGGTAAGAGAGGCTTGGTAGTATTCTGCCTTTGCTTTGCGGATGGCCCAGGTGCACTGGTTGCGGGTGGCAGCACAGGACTGCCTGTCAGCTGAATGGCCAGTAGCAACAGCAAGGTGCCAAAGATTGTCGCGTTGCTTAAGTTGCCACAGTAGGGCAGGAGTGATCCAAGGGGCATGTTTCACTTTGGACCTCCTAGCAGTTATGGGAGCAAAGATATCACAGGCAAAGTTGAAAGTGCTTACAAAGAAGGCCAGGGCCAAGTCAATGTTGGTTGCCCTCATCAGAGGGGACCAATCAGTGTGGGCAAGGAAGCGCTTAAGGTCTATGAGTCCCCCAGGCCTAAGCCGCCTTCGAGAGGTGGTTTTGACTGGGGATGAGGGCCGAGGGGTTTCCCAGTTGAAAAGCACAGGGGAGTGGTCACTGAAGCAGTCAGGGAGGATTTGGATGTTGTGGATGCGGATTGGCCTGTTGGTGAGGACCACATCCAGGAGGGTGCTTGTCCCCCCCCAGGGTTTTTTCTAGTAGGCTGTGTGACCAGTTGAGTTAGGTCAATTGAATCGAAAGCCTCACGGTGGGAGGAGATGACGGCAGAGCCAGTTTATATTCAAGTCGCCCCACCAAGATTTGGTCCCACGAGTTGGGTAGGGAGGTGAGGTGAGTCAACTAGTGGGCCCAGGCCTGGGATTGTTCTTGGGGTATGTAGGCTATGGTTAGGAATAATAGGCCTCTAGCTGGGTCAGGGGACAGCTTAGAGTAAGTGCCTGGGCCTTATGGTCAAGGTCAGGCGGGGAGTGGTAGCCCCATGAGAGAATCCTTCAAATAGAAGACACAGCCCCACCTCTCCCTGCCGACACGGTCCAACCGGTGGAGAGGTGGCAGGAGAGAGACATGAGAGTTAGGAGTGGAGGGAGACAGCCAGGTTTCAACCAGGGCAACAACATCAGGTTTATGAAGCGTCACCCAGCAGTGTAGAGAGTCCAGTTTTTCAGGAGGCTACAGATGTTCATAGAAGCAATGCAGCCCAGGAGATTTCAGGGGAGGACCAGTGCTGCAGGCCGGGATTGGGGTGGACATTGCCTGACAGGAGCAGGGGAGGAGGGTTGATCTGGGGAGTGCACAATGGCGGATAGCTTCACCGATTGGAGAGGGGTGATGAGGGAGTGACGAGGGGGTGATCACCAAGTGAAAACAGCTACTAGAGAGCAGTAAAACGTGACAAGTGAGGTATTGGGAGCAAATTGTTCAAACTTAATCAGGCTCCCTCTAATGGCAAAACAATATAAGGAGCTAATCGAGAAGTTGGGTGTTAAAAAAAAAAAAAAAAAGAAAGATCAAGGTAGAAATTACCTGGTGTGTCTCGTGTGCAGTGACTCTCAGTTTTTAAATACAGTTACAGGCAAATGCAAATAGTTTTAGTTGGTTCGAATGGGCTGTGGGCTATCAGGTACTATTGTGATTCAAAAAAGAAGGTGATTACTAGCAGGGCAAACTGAAATTCTGCACACTGGAAATGCACTTAGAAGTTAAACAGTCCCCAAATGGTTAGGTTGCTTGCTTAAAATAAATCCATGTTCTGTTCTTTCAGTCACTGTTCTCAGATGTAATTTTATTTTTCTGAGAGACTGAGATGACTGTGACTGATGTGATGTGATTTATTTTCTAACCTTCTGGATGGTACCAGTCCAAGTTGATATTGCAGCAAGCATATAGCAATTTAGTAATTAGAGAAATAATAAATGTGAATGTGAACAGAGTTAGTTTTACAGAAATATTTTAGTCATCAGATGTCTCTCTGAGAGCAAGGAGAGGACATCTCCCAAATCTAAATATATCTTTAGTACAGGGGGCAGATGCAGCCAGCTTGCTGGTTTAAAAAAAAGTTTACCTCTGTGTATCTTTGATTTATATGTAATCTCATCTCATTTGTAAACAGATTTCATTACAGTCAGGTCTATTCAGTTCACTTTGTCTCTCTGAGAGGAGAGGAAACAAATCTATCTCTCTAGATCGGGCAGCAGGGACTGGGCACTGACAGACTCTGCCAGCTTGCTGGTTTAAAAAAAAGTTTGACTCTGTGTATCTTTGATTTATATGTAATCTCAGGACTACTTTGGTCTATTCACAGTCTGTCTCTCTGAGAGGAAGTCTGTATATATCTCTAGTATGGGCAGCAGGGACTGGACACTGGCAGACGCTGCCAGCTTGCTGGGTTAAAAAAAAGTTTGCCTCTGTGTATCTTTGATTTACATGTAATCTCAGGACTACTTGGGTCTATTCACAGTCTGTCTCTGTGAGAGGAAATCTGTATATATATATATATCTCTGTCTAGCAGGGACTGGGCTCTGGCAGACACTGCCAGCTTGCTGGGTTAAAAAAAAGTTTGCCTCTGTGTATCTTTGATTTATATGTAATCTCAGGACCACTCGGGTTTATTCACAGTCTGTCTCTCTCAGAGGAAATCTATATCTCTCTCCAGTACGGGCAGCAGGGACTAGGCACTGGCAGAATCTGCCAGCTTGCTGGCTTAAAAAAAGTTTGCCTCTGTGTATCTTGATTTATATGTAATCTCAGTAGTAAACAGTCAGACTACACTTGGGACTATTCACAGTCTGTCTCTCTGAGAGGAAATTTATATACCTCTCTAGTACGGGCAGCAGGGACTGGGCACTGGCAGATGCTGCCAGCTTGCTGGTTTAACAGAGAGCAGATCATATTATCCCTGGCTTCATCTGGTTTATCACACAGCTAACCAGATAATTTTTGTTTATTAAAAAAAAAAAATTACAAAAAAATACCTCAAAGTCCACGTCTTATATCTTTCCTAACGCATCTGTTTTTGTCACAGCTACTACTGAGCTAAGAGCAGTCACGCTTAGCCATAGTGAGCTAACTTTGAATCACTTTAAATGACTGAAGTTCATTCTCAGCCTATTATTGCAAGCTGGAACTCGGCCAGTTGAGTCAGCTAAAAATAAAAATTGATGATGGACATTCCCAAGTTTTTGAGAAAAACAACTAATTGTGCTGAATCGCCAGCGCCTGATCCACGGCAGCAGCAGCAAGATGTTACAACACCTCCAGGCCCAGGCACAGCATTAGCTTCTGGTGAGCCCTTACTAGTTGTAGTCTGTGCACAGCAAGAGATCATCTCATCTCTTCAGAGGTAGCGCCAGTGACTAGGAGTAGGCCAGGGCCTTCCTCTTCTAGTACCACAGATACTACAGAAACAGATGATTTGGCCAGGCAACTGTCCCTAGGGATCTTGGAGAGAAATGCAGTGGGCCTAATCAACCAGATTTGCCTGATTTTCCAAGGACACTGTTTGGGAAACACAACCGATCATTTTCTGTTTTCCATTACACAGAATTTCCTTGGATTGAAAATTCAATTCAACAAGATACAGTATTCTGCTTTTTGTGCCGTCACTTTCATACTGAGACAGGCTATGTAGAAGATCCATTTATCAAAAAAGGTGTGAGAGATTGGAAAAAACTCTCAGAAAAGTTGTGTAAACATGCTGTTTCCCAAGTTCATGTGAAATGTATGGAAAAGTGGCAATGCTTCAAACTTAGTCAAGAAACTGGTTCAGTGCTTATGAAGCTTTCAGCAGGCCACGAAACTCTAGTTGAAAGAAACCGTGATTATCTTGAAAAGGTTTGTCACGTTGTCAAGTTACTTTCCAAACTTGGTTTACCATTTTGAGGGAACGATGAGGGAAAAGAATCTAAAGTGAAAGGAAATTTTCCTTGAGTTCTGTGATTTCTTTTCAAAATATGATGATTCTTTCAAGACAATGCAGGGCAGTTATTTCAACTACACAAGCCCTGACTTTCATAATGAAGTACTGCAGATTTGTGCAGAATCAGTTTGCAAAGAAAGTGTAGGAGCAGTGAATAAGACTGTTTTTTTTTGCTGTACTTGCAGATGAGGCCAGGTCATTTAAGACAGAGCAGCTTTCTTTTTGCTTCAGATATGCAGAAAACCTAGAAGTCAAAGAGAGGTTCTTGTGCTTCATTAATTGCGCAGCTTCCAGAAATGTAAATGGCATTTACAGTGCCATAAAGAAAGCTTTAGACGCAACTGGACTGCAGAAGCTACCAATAGTTGCACAGTCTTATGATGGTGCATCCGTAATGTCAGGACATGTTACGGGAGTTCAGCAGCGGCTGAAAGAAGACTGTCCATTAGCAATGTATGTACACTGTATGGCACGCAGGCTCAACCTTGCGCTTGTAGAACCCTGTAGTCAGTCGTACTGCTGTGGCTTTTTTTTCATGTAATTGAGAAACTGTAGTCAGTTTTTGCTGAGCCAACCAATCATCAAGTGTTTCTTCATATGCAAAAAACTTTGGGTCTAAAGCAAAGAGAGATAGTGCAGTTGAGTGACACATGGTGGGCATGCAAGTGGAGAAGTGTGTTTGCGGTACAAATGCAATACACTGCCATCATGCAGTGCCTTAAACAACTTAGTGAACAGGGAGAAACGTGGTCTGTGGAAGCAACTGGTCTCTATCAGCATATGAGTGGTGTGCAGTTTATTGCTTGCTTAATTTTCTTACAAGATATTCTAAAAGTAGTTCATATCGCTCACAAAGGACTTCAGTGCAGTGATATCATGCTTGCAAAAGCTTCTTGCATAATAGAAAACATGAACATGTACTTTACAAAATGCAGAACTGAAGAAGACTGGAATAAAATGTGGAAAGAAATTACAGAATTCTGCAAAGAGCATAAGATTGCAGTACCAGATGAAGATACAGAGCAAGCAGCAGGCGAAGCTCCAAAAAGACGAAGGGTTGTAAAAACCTCAGCACATCTTAAAGACTTCCTTGTGCCAGTCACTTTGGGTCAAAGAGCGGGCGCACAAGAAGAAGCTGCAGCTGCAAGTGCAAGTGAACCTGAAAAATCCCGGTGGCATCACCAGTTACATTTACCTGCTTTGGATGCCATTATTGGTGAGTTAGGGAAGAGATTCTCAAAAGAATCTACCGAAATTGCTGCAGCCTGTAATTCAGTCTTAAAGTGCAACAAAAATGGCATTCAGCCACTCTTGCAGCAGAATGCAGACCCACTAAACATAAATCCTAATCTTGCAGCTGCAGAAATGGAAATTTTTGCCAGTACTGAATCTCCTATTACTTTCCAGAGGCTTCAAGAAGAAATATTTCAGACCATTTACCCAAACTATTACAAACTATTTCGGTTAGCTCTCACTTTGCCTATCGGGACAGCCACATCTGAACAAAGCTTTTCTGCAATGAGACAGATTAGAAATGGGTTGTGTTCAACCATGGGAGAAGAAAGATTTTCTTCAGTGGCATTCGTTCACATAGAAGCTGATCTGACTGCAAAGCTGATCCCAGAGAACATTGTAGACGTTTATGCTAACCAAAGGGAAAGAAGAATGCAATTACATTAAAGTATTTCTGTATTAACTTAAGGAGCAGGTTCCTACCCTATGTGGTGCTGCTCTCCCCCAGTCTGCTCAATGACATACTCCCTCGGTAGCATTTTCCCCCAAGTGATGCAGGAAAGCTCCGTATATTTCAAAAGATATAACCCTTGTTAAATTAAAATCTGCAGCCAGAGCCAAAAACAGACCAACTTCATGGTCCTGAAAACACACCCCCACGTCAGCCCATGCAGCCCTGTTTTGTGATGTCACAAAATGAAGGCTGCATGAGCGCGCCCCATTTACTTTTATGGGGCTGGTATTTTCTAATTGTTTTATACCCTTTAGTGTTGGGATTTTAATAAATCAAAGAGACTGATCGACTAATAGGGTCCCTATTAGTCAATCGATCACTTTGGTTTATTAAAATCCCAACACTAAAGGGTATAAAACAATTAGAAAATACCAGCCCCATTCTAATAAATGGGGTAGGCTCATGCAGCCTTCATTTTGTGATATCACAAAACAAGGCTGTGTGGGCTGACGTGGGGGGTGTCCGTTTTCGGCTCTGGCTGCAGATTTTAATTTTACAAGGGCTATATCTTTTAAAATATATGGAACTTTCCTGCAACATTTGAGGAAAATGTTACTGAGGGAGTAAGTCATCTAGCAGGCTGGGTCAGGCTGCTACCCAGAACCTGCTCTTTAAGATGATGTATATATCTGGCTGCTAAACCGCCAGTGAGAATGATACAGTAGCAGTCACATGCAGCCTATTCAGCCCCGCCCCAGCCCCACCTCCTGCCCCCCAAATGTAAAAGGCAAACTACACCCATGTTTCACCTCACCCTGCCCTGTAGACACCGACAAGTGCCTTGAGGTCTTCGGGCCTTTCGTTCACCTCATTTCATAAGGAAATATGCTGATATGGGTGCAGTATAGGAGAATGGGGTGAACTTTGGTGTGAAGAGTCCATGGCACACCATGATGCCTGTCACTGGCCACAGGGTGGGGGTGGAATGGCATGAGCACTACAGCCGACAATGCCACGTCACACCCCTGACACCTGTCAGTCTTTACAGAGTGGAGCATTATGGTTGGAAACCCTTACGTCCCAGGCATTTGTTGGTATTTGCACTCCAAATTTTCAACATGGGCTGTCTGTGACCCCACCTCATGAACTGTGGCACTATGAGTTTGTTAGCTGAAAGGTGATTTTGTACAGCGACTGTGCATTTTGGTGCCACCGGTGCGAAAACACATTTTGGGCAGGATGTGAAAAATGACAGCTGCACTGTTCATGAGCAGGTGTAAAAAAATGGCATTGTTGAAAATCTGTAGTGAAAATATGAAAAATTGGTGAAGACATGAGCGTGCATAGAAACTGCGCAATGCACGCCCATAATGCAATTATTTGGGGGAATTTTTTAACCAAATTTTCCACATAGGCATTTTGGGAACTCCAGTCATGAACAGTGTCACTGTGATTTTTTTAATCTGTCCTGAACATTGATTTCCAACAGCGACTGCATCATTGTGTGCCACATGCGCAAAAACACATTTCGGGCAAGATGTAAAAAATGGCAATGTTGAAAATCTGGAGTGAAAATATTAAAAATTGTCAAAGTTACGAGAGTGCATTGAAACTGCGCAACGTGAAAACAAATTTCAGGCAGGATGTGAAAAATGACAGCTGTACTGTTCATAAGAAGGTGTACAAAAATGACTGGTGAAAATCTGGAGTGAAAATATGGAAAATTGGTGACATCACACGAATGTGTACAAACTGTGCAATGCATGCGCATAATGCAATTATTTTTGTTTGTTTTTTTTAACCAAATTTTCAACATAGGCATTTTGGGACCTCCATTCATGAACAGTGTCACTGTGATTTTGTTAGTGTGTCCTGAACATTGATTTCACACAGCGACCACGCCATTGTGCGCCACATGGGCAAAAACACATTTCAGGCAAGATGTGAAAATGACAGCTGTACCATTCATAAGGAGGTGTGGAAAATGGCAATGTTGAAAATCTGGAGTGAAAATATTAAAAATTGTCAAAGTTACAGTGTGTATTAAAACTCACATGATTGCGCTCTAACATGATCATTTGGGAATTTTCCACCAAATTTGCAAGATAGGTTTTGGGACCCCACCTCATGAACAGTGCCATTGTCATTTCATTAATCAGTCCCAAAAGGTGATTAAACGCAGTGACTGCAAAATTACCTTTTGGGAATGAGTAACAAGATGGCAGTGAATGAGTTCATGAGGTGGGGTCCCAAGCACCCCATGTTGACAATTTGGAGGAAAAATTCCAAAAAATGGCAGAGATATCCACTTAAGTTGAACCCCCCATTTATGCTGTTATACAGCTTACCGGCATTTCTTCAGTTTGTGGTCGACTTTCAAGAGTGCAGACGTGTTCCCACTCACGAAGATCACGGCGCCGGGCTCCAGAGGTAAGTATGGGATTAGGGGAGGTGGGGAGGTGGGGTGCGTGAGAGGGTGGGTGTGGGTTGGGAGGGGCACAGAAGAGAACGAGAGACTGTTTCCTTTGTTTCAGATTTAAAAAAAAAAATAAAAACTTTACAGACCATTTCCCTTTTTTCAGGTATGAGAAAAACGTTGGCCACACTGGGGTGGGCTCCCAGTGTGCCCCATGACTTTTGAGGGGGGAGAGAGTAATGTTGACCACACTGGGGTGGGCTCCCAGTGTGGCACACAATGTGGGTGGGGCGGAGGCAGGAACATGCCGACAGTGGTCGGCTTTTGTAAAATGGAGGCACACTGGGGTGGGCTCCCAGTGTGCCACACAATCTTTGGGGGGGTATTTAACATGCCAACGGGGGGACTGGGCACCCCATAAGTCGGCTTTACAGGGATCATGTAGGAGACGGTGGCAGACGCTGCCGCCATGTTTATTGCAATGCTTCACCAGGAAAGCAGGCATGTTAGGAGGCATGTTATTGTGCCGCTGCATGACGAGTTTGTCTCTGATTGCGGCGGCTCTTTCTTTACAAGTTGTGGACACTTTAAATAATACTTGTGTCAGCGCTAGCATGCTAGCTCATTGGGGAATGAGGGACGCACCTACAAAAGCATGCCCTACATTCACCCACACTGACACACCTCCGAAATCTGCTACTACCACAAGATGTTGACTTGCACCTGCATGGCAAGCCAACATAAAAAGAAGCGCTCCTTTTAATATGGCTATTCCCCAATTTTTTCACCAGCAGTCACGGCTGTTTTGGGAAGGGACTCAGGGGAAGAGTCAAGGGACTGTACCATGGTGTCCTTGGTGAAACATCTTCCTCTGAAGGTGTAGGGGGTTGTGACTCCACTTCCACATGTGCTTCCCGAGGGTGCGTAGTACATGAAGAGGCAGGTATCGTTCCTATCCATGCTGTGATCAGTGCTAAGGCAGGTCCAGCATTCAGCATGTCGGTGCTGGATGGCAACTGGACCCTGGCAGCAGCACCGGCGCATGTGGGGTTGCCCTTGTCATTCTTTTTAGACTTTTTCCTTTGCTGCGCCCGAGTTCTACTGTCTTGCATAATGGTCTTTCTCCTCCCATTCTGAGTCTTCTTTAGATTTTTTTGACATTTGAAATAATAAAAAGGAGCGCTCATTTTAATATGGCTATTCCCCAGTTTTTTCACCAGAAGACACGGCTGTTTTTGAACATTCGCCTTTCAGCCTCACTTTTCTTGTGACTGTGGAGAACTAGAAGACACTGCTCACTAAACGTATGGATCAGTGAGTGCTCAAAAAACAGCAGAGGACAGTGATGAAAACCTGAGAAGAGCCATATTGCAAGGATATTTCCTTTTATTTCAAATGTAAAAAAAATAAAGCAGATTCAAAACAAGCAAAAGAAGCATCTTACAAGAAAGAGAACAAGGGCACTCTAAAACACAATAAAAAGGTATTGGTCAAAACTGTCACTATATCATGCCTGCTGCTTTTGTTAGGTCAAGCAAATTATAGAAAACTGACTTGAAAGTATTATAGTGCATTCTATATCACAAAAAAAGTGCTTAATTAAAAAAAAAAAACTCAGCAAATAGTAACCAGTGAATTTTTGTTCTAGAAGTTTTTTTTCCTGCTGTGCTCAAATCCCTTTTGGAACTTGCTACTTGAAAAAGCAAAAGCTTTTTCATCTGTTCTATTCTGCATGGGTCTGACTGATGGTCCAACAGAAGTGTGTCATGCTTCCATGCTGACAGTCCAAGTTAAGGGAAAGACCTCAGGAGTTGGAAGTAGGGCAGCCAGGGTGCGATGACGTTGTCAATGGCAACATGGGGTTGGGATGCAGCACGTCTAATGCCGCTGTGGCTACTACTACTGTTGGGCAGGAGAGCAGGCTGCATGTCCTTGAAGCAATCACACCACTCCCTGATGCTGCACGGGCATGCTGTTCCAACACTGACACTATTTCCCCAAAGACCATAACAGCGACAACATCGGCAGATCACTATAATGGTCATGTGGGACCCTGGCACAGCTTCTCTGGGACCTGTGCCCCCTCCCCAAAACAGCTCAGACTCAAAGTTGGTTATTTTAGAATGCCAGGGGTGTGGGGGGAGGCAAAGTCCCCCACTAAACCACACTTCTTTTTTGGATGGCAGAATGCCGACCACAATTGTGGTCGACATACTGCCGTCACTGTAACGTCAGATCAACATATTTTTGTCAAATTGGCATCATAGATTCATGCTGCACATGCTGCCTGTGGACAGGGAAGCAACACAGGAGGAAAAACACCTGACTGCAGCCGGATGAAGGTCTGTCCCTTGCAGGCCCTGCACCCACCTCCACTGCATCCTGGTCCCTGAAGGGACACCCTGAGCAGTTCTACCATAGAGCCCTGAAAGCCCTGCCATGGAGGACAGATGCAAGTCAAGTGCTTGAAGAAGGTGAGTGACAGGGAATGGGAGAAAGACTAGAAGGGAGGCAGTCAGGAGAAGAAGAATAAACACTTGAATTAAAAAAAATCTGCAGATTTCAACTTACTTATCAAAATCTGCAGATTTTAACTTACTCATCAAAATCCGCAGATTTCCACTTACTCATGAAACCTTGTACATGCCTAGGGCACTGTATCATCTTCTAAACCATGATTATTTTTGTGCCACTACTCTGTCTGCCACACAAACATGGAATACACCTTTAACCTTTATGTATATATAATCATTGGTTAGCGTCAAATACAACCCAAAATCAGTCCCTTAAATTCTGACACACACACACACACACACATACACACACACACACAATATGTATAATGGAAAATTGCCTCGCTCTCGCAACCAGCACTGAGCGTGAGACACAATAGCAGCAGGCAACATTTAATTTTGGTTTTGCTCAGCTGCACTACTACTCAGTGACCATGATTCTGTTACCAGTAGTTATAAAAAATGGGCAACGGTGAATTTTAATTTTAATTTTTTTGCATATCCTTGGTGTATCACACACCTCGGATGTGTAAAAAAAACTCATTACACAGTTTCCAATACATTATTCACTATTTTTCATGTAACACACAGCCATTGCATTACTTTTTACAATATTCTATATTTTCTGTAAACTGCTGCGCTGTAACTTGTCTGCAACACTGTCTGCCGCTGCTCTTCTCTCTCCTCATACATCATTAGTGTAACCCCTTGTTATCCGGGGTTACTAGAATCCCAGTAAGACCTAGTGGTAGGCAGGGAAGGCAGCTTGAGAAACTCCAGTTAAATGGGTTTCACACTGTCTCACTCTGTTCTCAGTCTCAGCTGAGACTGAGTGATGACATCACCAATAGAACTGTCGCAGCTGCATAAGCCACATTGGAATCTGCAGCAGAGAGAGTTAGATAGAACGTTGGGAGTTTTCAAAGAGTCAGTTCCAGTTTGCCTTCAAGTAAGAAGGAGCAGTTCCAGTTTGCCTTCGAGTAAGAAGAAGCAGTTCCAGTTTTGCCTTCAAGTGAAGAAGTCAGTGTCAGTGTCAAGTGGTGGAGACCGCTGTTCGGGTCTCAGTGCCCCTCACTCTGGGGGGGGGGTGTAAAGATCCCCATGCAGATTTCTGGGGCAATCCCCTTAATTCTGCAAGGAGAAGGAAAAAAGCTGCCTATTCAGTTCAGCCTTAGTTTTGGAGAGTTGGAAGAGTTGTGATCCACCTGTGAGGCACCTGCAACAAAAGGGTGAATGTTTGCTCTAACATGAGAGGGCAAAAATGTGTTTCTTCAGCCTGGAACATGTGAAGAAATCTAGGAATTGAGCTACTATCTGGGAAGCCTATAGGACTAGGTCAAACAAATGGAGTAATGTCAAAAGCTAGAGTGCTGTGTGAATTCAAGTAATATTGTAGAGGGGATGCGACAGTTCATCTACCATTTAATCTACATTCAGAAGTTTCAGTTTTTCCAGAGAAATGGCCGGGTATGGGCTGTGGGAGCTGGAGGTGGGAACACCTCCCATCTTTAGTAACCAGGTCCACCTCTACGGATTTCTGCTGTGGTTGCTACTTTGCCTCATGCACTTGGCCAGTGATGAGGGAAGTACCCAGATGTGGGTTGCAAATGGGAAAAATCTCTCTAGGAGTCGCAGACTGTGGTGTGGGGAGCCACAACAAGTGTAAAGAAGAATTCTCTTTGTGAGAAGGGAGTCATAAGAAGTAAGAAGGAAATCCCTCTAGGAGTCGCAGACTCTAAGTGGTGTGGGGAGCCACGACAAGATAATTTGTTCATTCTTCCAATGGACCATGGATCAAGTGGCCGGCGGGGGAGCCGGGCCAGTCAGGCTGTGTACCCAAAGTGAGTGCAAGTCCAGGCTGTGTGCCTGGTGGGTCCAGAGCCTGAAAACAGTAAAACTGGTTCATTCTTCAAGTGGACCGCGTTGTAGTCTCTAATCTGCATTACCAGTAAATGTAGCCCCATGGGGGTCCATCTATGCTTTGTTGTGTTCAGCTAGTTGTGAATAAAAGCCACACTGTAGAATACCATTCCTGGTTCTGGACATTACAGTTATTGCTTCCTGTGTTCGGATTTACTTGGGTACCCCTGTGCAAAGTAGCCAAACCTAGGTCCCCCTGTGCCGAGTAACCTCATCCTCCCCGAACCCAGGTCCCCACCCGGTACTGTTGTCAGCGCCAACAGTATGCCACCTGTCATTTGGGCAAAAAGGCAGGGGTGAGGGGTTACAAAAATGGAGGCACCGCTTTGGATTTGTTCAGGAAGGAAGGTGCTCGAGCAAGGGGGCTAGCGTTTTGGCTATCTGGCAGTGGGTAGCCCAAAAAGCTGAAGCAATTTCCCTAGTGTGTTGCTGTGTGCTGTGAATCTTTTGCTGCTGTTTAAAAATGACAACTGTTTACCGAGGAGCTGTAAAGCCAAAGAGTGTGCCCTTGTCCTGCATCAAAATTGTTTACAGTGTTTTTGCCTGCTTTAAAAATGAGCTGTGGTAAATAAAAGTGTGGAAGACTAGGGGTAGCAACAGAGAAATTGTGCCCTGGACATTTGAAATGCTTTTTAAAATGAATTCTTGTGAAGGAAAGTGTGGAAGACTAGGGGTAGCAAAAGGAAGATTATGCCCTGGATGTTGGAAATGCTTTCTGTGTGAATGGAGAGACTGCAGAGTTAATGGCTAAGTTATATGGCTGAAATGGGCTCCCGCTGAGGAGTCAGTTGAAAAAAAAAAAGTTGCATTCTGCAGTTTAAATTTGCCTGCTCGACGATCGCCGTGAGGAGAAGAACCCTCGTGAGGAAGAAGAGGCTCATTTGCATGGCTTCGTGTGGTTGGTCAGGCTGCAATCAGTCCCGCCCCTCAGCCAGCTCTACTGAGACTGCCCCAGCATTCGAGAGGGAGTGAGAGTGGAGTGTGTGTACTGGCAGTGGAGGAGCGTCGCGGAGTATTCAAAGTGCTGTGAACAGTTCAAAAATAGACTTTTTAGTTTAAAATCGGGCTCAACCCGCTAATCGATCGTGGAAATTAAAAGTATGGTGTTTAAAACGACGATCGCTAGGACTGCCCGCCCGTTTGTATACCGAGGCCTTCAAGAACTGGCGGCAGGCCGTTTTTCCCCATCACAGCAAATTGCTACTGATAACAGTTAGTAAACAACCTAAAAACTGCTCAAACAGTGATTTTCAGCTATGCCATATAAAATGTGTGTGCAGCAGTGTAGTCGCTTCGCAAGTAACGACTGAGTGAAGTCCTGCCAGCAAGTGCAGGTCTCTTAAGCCATTGAATGTGTGCATGGAAGCAAAATTAGCCTCACTTTAAAGTTTGCAGCCAGAGAGAGACTGTGGGTTGTAGAAAAGTGCAGCACTAGTAAAAGCAGGCAATTCTGTGCTAAAACCTGAAGCTTTTAAGGGACTGTGAATAAAATAAATGTTACCAGCTTGTAAAAAGTCCAAGGAAAATCCTGTAAATGTGTGTAAAGCCAGATCAGAGCAAGTTGTGCAGTTTGAGCAAAAGTTATCAGTAGCTTGTGTAAATCGGGTGCAGGGCTTGACCCAGATTCTAAATGTTGATGCACAGAGTGCTGCCGCCATTACAGGGTGGGTGTAAAGTAAACACAGCAGCAGAGGAGCCATTTTAAAACTACAGACTGTGTTCAATAAAGTGGGACTTTCAGTTACAGTGAACTTTTTATTTTTCTGCAGTTATGGCCTCAGGACCAGCTCGTTACCTGGATCATGCCCGGGGTTGCAGTAACAGTAGCAGTAAATAGACTGAGAGATATTGAAAAGTGGTGCTATGGAGGGTAACTGCCTCCTAATGTGGCGATTCCTAATTATCCAGTGCATGTATGCCAAATATGCTTGAGTGCTGGAAGGGACGCCTTCATGATTCCTCACTGTGCTGGATGCCTACAAAAATATTGCTTGTATAAAGCGCCTCCAATTCGTTTGGCTCCCACATGGACAAAAATTTAGGAATCTGCAGTTGGCAGCACACAGCACCAGGCGCAGCCTGTGAAGGAAGGTCCCTCGGGGGAGTGTGGCACAAAGCTAGAGGGTGCAGAGTCAGAGACAGAATCAGAAGTTGAAGTTTTGGATGCTGGATCTCAGAAAGAAAGTTCGGATAAAGCATCAATAGACCCCTGGGTGGGGGGGCCTAGCCCAAGTCTCTTAGGTGAAGATGAGATGCGGGAGGCCTTTGAATGGGAAGTGTCGTCCTCCGTGCCTAGTGATGAGTGGATAGTCTCAGGGTGAGAATGACTGCTCACCCTGGGCCTCAGATCCTCAGTGAAGAGGAAGATGAGGGGAACCCATGTGGCCTTGTGAGAAAGGAACGGGTACAGCCTCAAGATCTTGCCTCGGAGGAACGTAATAAAGAAGGTGGTGATGCCACTGCCCTGGCTTTACAGGAGGAAGAAGTCAGGGATCTGTTTCTAATTTCCTTGAGGATGTGAAGCTGGCAGAACCAGGACTGGCCACCCCCAAGCCAGGCCAGCGGTCTCAGATTGACCAAAGCAAGTAAAGAGGAGAGACTGGTTCGTAGAAAGGCAAATGAAATCTATGGTATGACCTTTCCTACTTTTCCTCGGAAAGTCTGGGAGGAGACTGAGAACTGCAGGAAATCCTGGGTCTGGGATGAAGCAATGAAAAATGTGCATCCTGGGGCCAACCAGCATGTAAAGAATAGACTGTTCCACGAAAAGTATTCCCAGTGGAAGAGAGGCAGGACACTGTTCATAGACAGAGTGAGAGTGGTGGACGGAGAGGGACGTGAAATCTCCCACTGTGTGAATTATGTGTGCCCAAACGAGGTAATAATTCAAGCCTCAGTGCAAGGACCTCCCAGCAAATGTGCCCGTGCCTACAAAATGGAGAGCCGAGCAGTGGTAGTCAATACTGCCACACCAGACTGTGAAGTGCCTGATCCGCCAATATGAATAACCAGGACTCAGGTGCCCCACATTCATCAGTCTACAGTGTACTGTCCTGTCCAGCAACCATCCACTGGCCCACCAGATGACTTCAGATCCAGAGAGGACACCAGCCCAGCTGTTTCCTGTTCATCGCCTGGTAATCGGATGATGTCAGACCAGCTGTTTTCTTTTTGTTCCTGTTCTAAGGTTCCATCTCCAGAGATGACATCAGCCCAGCTGTTTCCAGATGTGCCCTCCTGTGGTTCCCGGAAGATGTCCGCCCAGCTGTATCAGAAGAAATGCTGCCAGGGAGTCTCTTTGGTTGCGGTGCAGGTTGGTGCCTAGTATTGTACTACAAATGGCTGGTAAGTCCAAACTTTTCTATCTTTATGACATTGCAGTACACACCCTACACTACAGACTTCAAAAATGTGTGAACTGTCCGCAAAGACTCTCCCCTTCGGGACTTTGGCCTGTTAGAGCTTCACCGGGCTCCGGCCCAGGAGAGACTCCTTATTGGACTAGCCTTCGGGCCTTGTGGTCACTGGTTGGGACTTTTAAGGCACTCCATCCCCCCAAATGTGTATTGTAAATAATGTCATTGTTGTATTCTAATGTAAATACTGTTTTTCTACCTTTCTCTAAAAAATCTTTTTGGGATTTTGCAGTGTTTTGCTGGTAGGGGTTTAGGTAGACTGTGTATGCAGATTAGGAGTGTGTTTTGTCTTTCTTCTTCTTACAGGTGTTCCTGGGAAGACATAAGAGAAGACAAGAAGAGGAGGAAGGGCTCATCGGAGTTCCTCGTCAGTGCTTTATTGTGTAGAAATTTAAAGTACTGTGGTGTTATTGTTATGGTTACTGTATTAACCCCTTCCTTCCACAGGTGTGGTTGTGGGGGTATGGAGGAGGCATTAATGTGGTATTTTAATGGTGTGGTTGCAGGTTGCTCAAGGTCGGGGAGGTCCCTGGGTTGTTTTTTTTGTTTTGTAATATTATGTTAGAGGCAGATAGGTTTTCCCTAGAGGGTTGGGGGGGATAGACAGGCTGTGGTCCTGAGTGACCATGGGGACTGCAGTGCTGATCTATCAGGGCTATGCTCTGGATAGTTCTACCAGAGCCACTAGGCGTCCATAGTAAGTGGATAGTGTAGAGGCTAATATGTCAGCTACAGGCCTCTAGGCCCTTAGTGTTGCCTGCCTGTGCTTGCACATGGTAGGAGGGGGCCTGATCACCCCCCTCCGCAGGTAGCACATAGGGTGGGATGGCCTAAGGCTGGGTAAATAATGACTGCGGATAGTCATTTTCCTGGTCAAGAGCGAGTGTAACCCCTTGTTACCCGGAGTTACTAGAATCCCAGTAAGACCTAGTGGTAGGCAGGGAAGGCAGCTTGTGAAACTCCAGTTAAATGGATTTCACACTGTCTCACTCTGTTCTCAGTCTCAGCTGAGACTGAGTGATGACATCACCAATAGAACTGTCGCAGCTGCATAAGCCACATTGGAATCTGCAGCAGAGGGAGTTAGATAGAACGCTGGGAGTTTTCAAAGAGTCAGTTCCAGTTTGCCTTCAAGTAAGAAGGAGCAGTTCCAATTTTGCCTTCAAGTGAAGAAGTCAGTGTCAAGTGGTGGAGACCACTGTTTGGGTCTCTGTGCCCCTCACTCCGCGGGGGTGTAAAGATCCCCATGCGGATTCTTGGGGCAATCCCCTTAATTCTGCAAGGAGAAGGAAAAAAAGCTGCCTATTCAGTTCAGCCTTAGTTTTGGAGAGTTGGAAGAGTTGTGATTTGCCTGTGGGGCACCTGTAACAAAAGGGTGAGTGTTTGCTCTAACATGAGAGGGCAAAAATGTGTTTCTTCAGCCTGGGACATGTGAAGAAATCTAGGAATTGAGCTACTATTTGGGAAGCCTATAGGACTAGGTCAAACAAATGGAGTAGTGTCAAAAGCTAGAGTGCTGTGTGAATTCAAGTAATATTGTAGAGGGGATGCGACAGTTCATCTACCATTTAATCTACATTCAGAAGTTTCAGTTTTTCCAGAGAAATGGCCAGGTATGGGCTGTGGGAGCTGGAGGTGGGAACACCCCCCCATCTTCAGTAACCAGGTCCACCTCTATGGATTTCTGCTATGGTTGCTACTTTGCCTCATGCACTTGGCCAGTGATGAGGGAAGTACCCAGACATGGGTTGCAAATGGGAAAATCTCTCAAGGAGTCGCAGACTCTAAGTGGTGTGGGGAGCCACGACAAGATAATTGGTTAATTCTTCCAATGGACCATGGATCAAGTGGCCGGAGGGGGAGCCGGGCCAGTCGGGCTGTGTACCCAAAGCACGTGCAAATCCGGGCTGTGTGCCTGGTGGGTCCAGAGCCTGAAAACAGTAAAACTGGTTCATTCTTCAAGTGGACCGCGTTGTAGTCTCTAATCTGCATTACCAGTAAATGTAGCCCCATGGGGGTCCATCTATGCTTTGTTGTGTTCAGCTAGTTGTGAATAAAAGCCACACTGTAGAATCCCATTCCTGGTTCTGGACATTACAGTTACTGCTTCCTGTGTTCGGATTTACTTGGGTGCCCCTGTGCAGAGTAGTCAAACCTAGGACCACCTGTGCCGAGTAACCTCATCCTCCCGAACCCAGGTCCCCACCAGGTACTGCTATCAGTGCCAACAGCATGCCACCTGTCGTTTGGACAAAAAGGCAGGGGTGAGGGGTTACATTAGTAAAATTGAAACAAACAAGTACTGTACTGTAACATTTTTTAAACCATGAAAAAGCTGCCCTAACACCAAGGAGTTTACAATCTTACTTAACTTTGAATGTGCTACAGTAAAGACTACTTGCCAGAGTGATAATATGATTTCACAATCTGAAATATTTTTAAATAAAATTTCAGACACCGACTTGACTATTTTAAGTGTACAATATTAATGTAACTTCTACTGTGTTCAGTTGGAGTTTAATTATATATGTACCATGCATGAGTATGCATTTATATGGACTTGGACACAGTATTCAAGTAAAAATAATTTATGTGTAATTGTCTGAGTACTTGGAAGAACTCCGATAAAGTAAGGAGACTGTAATTCTGTTAACTGATGTGCAATTTTTCCCAGTTTAAATATTTTTGGATCGAATGTATTGGCCAGTGTTTAGGGTACTAGGCTTGCACCTTCCCTTTGGTTTTCAATAAAAGATAAACATGCCCAGTTCCAAACTTTTGCATCATCAGCTTGAGCGACACTGAAATAAAGAATAGCTGGCTTTCTGACAAAAAGCGGTAAGGTACCAATCTGGCATGCTGGTGACCAGGATTTACTCCCCGAGCCTGGTATGCGAGAAGTGGCAGCCGACACGGAGGGCTCAGAGTGTCTGTGTATACTGTCCAGGGCAGGAGGGAGGAAGCTGCACTGTTCTTGTAGTGGCTTCAGGTAGTGGTGCCCTGGAGGTGCCCTTGGCATTGTGAGTGACAACGGACAGCCAGAAGGAGTGAAGCTCCTGGGGACCCAGGGAAGGAGGTAAACAATTACATAAACAGATAAAGACTGATAAATACCCGTTTTCTGATCTCTCTTTCCTCGGCCTATCAGCACATCAGGCTTCAGGAAATGGAGGGTATGACTTTCTTCAATCCAGTTTTTTAAAGCCTTGAAATATAACAACAACAGAAACTCATATGAGTAAATAGAAACATAGAAGTTGATGGCAGAAAAACACCATTGGCCCATCTAGTCTACCCATAATACCCTATCCTGCCACTGAGACCTAGTTGCTATAGTGGAGTTTAATCTTGTAATACCCACCCCATGTTCCCTGCCTTGCTCCTACTCCCCCCCCACCCCTCCCCAGGTGACTACTGAATCTTTAACTCACAACAATGTTTGAAGCTTTTAACTCGCTCAAAGCAGGAAACAAAACAAGAAAGGAAAAAGGAAATCCAAAAAAATTCTGATCATAGAAGACTCCATGATTCGGGGAGTTGATACGTATCTTCAGCCAGGGATAATGGTCAGATGTCTCCCATGTACATCAGCGTGGAGAGACACTGACCCCATTGCTAAAATTGTTCAGGAAGCAGAAGAAAACATTGCTGTCCTGGTACACATAGGGACTAACGATCTCGCTAGTCGGTCAGTTGTGGAGACCAAGGAACACCTGACCAAGCTGGGTGACAAACTATTATCCATTTCGTCCGGCATCTCCTTCTCTGAGATCCTGCCAGACTGGGAGAGGGGGCAGATGGATGGAAGGTCAGAGAAGGAGAGATAGAGGAGCGAAACATGTGGCTCAAGGGCTGGTGCCAGAAAAAAGGACACAAATTTGTAGGAAACTGGCAACAACTATGGGAGCAAAAGTTCTTTAAATTTGATGGATTGCATCTGACTAAGGAGGGACTCAGTGCATTGGGGCAAAAGTCTGATGTCTATGCAGAATATTTAAGATAGCAAATGGGGAGAGGGGTGCAGCACCCCCTACGTCAAATGGGAAGCACACCCCTCCCCCCTCAGCTAGTGGTCAAACAGGAGTTCAGCATGTTTGTAGTTCATTTGCATCACCAGGTAAGGAAAAAGGTCTGGCTCCCTATATGATGCACGGAGGAAATGCTAGACCTCACCCAACAACTAACACACTGAAATCTGGCCCTTATGGGTCACATCATCCCATCCCCTAGCCTGAGCAGCTCCTCTCAGGTCCTCACAATAAAAATCCTCCTTGGTGCACATAACAAGGAACTCACTGTCATCTCAGTTTACCTAACCCCAAGAGACCAGGCTGCTGTCTTCCATAGCATCATGGAATATCTAAGGGTCCAGCAACATAATTCTGAAACCATAATCATGGGTGATTTTAACATTAACTGGCTCTCCGCTGAGGCCACTACCTATAAGGATGCAGCCGCGGCACATCACCTCACTCAACTGGTCAATGCCCCACTAGGTGTAACTATAGGACAGGCCCTCACGCTTCTAGACTGGATTCTATCTAACCACCCTGAACGCATCTCCAATGTTTCTGTACTCGGATAAATAAGTGACCACTCGCCTGTCATCTGCTCCTGGTCAAACAAATACCACAAGCCCCCTCCCAAGCTTATCTATGCTAGGGTTATCAAACAAGGGCACCTCCAGCTGTTAAAATCCCATCTAGCCAGGCTGAACTGGGCAGTGCTTGACTCCCTCAATGACACCAACAAAGCTCTGGACCTATTTATCAAACGTTTCAACAAAGCCTGTGACAGCTGTGCACCAGTGAAAAAGATGAAGGTCAAAGGATAGAGCAACCCTTGGGTTACTACTGACCTTTTAACTCTGCTCAAGCACAGAGACCACCTTTGGCATTGTGCTCATGCAACTCTGATGCAAGTAAACATACAATTATACAAAGCAGCCAGAAATGACTGCACTCGAAAAATACGGAATGCTAAACGCAGCTATTACAAAGAGGCTCTGACCAACTCTTGGGGCTAGGGAAACAAATTTGGAAAACGTGAAGAACTCACAGGCAAGGATCCTAAAGCACCACCCACTGTGCTCAACCTTCATGGCACTCCTACACTCGACCTAGGTGCCATCACCAGCACTTTAATAATGCATTTACAAACCTGGACAGTGTCCTTCCACCAAATTTTTTCGATGACCTCCCTCCAGCTCCTCCCAAGTTACCCCCAACTAGAACTGTACAACCACAAAGTTTTTTTTTAAGGGGGTCCCACCACAAGTAGCTAGAAAATACATTCAAAAGGCCATCGGCAAACAAGGGGTACAGTGGTGACTCCCTTGACCTGAAACTGGTGGCACAAGTCCTCGATGAAATCTTAGAACCACTTACAAAGATCTTTAATCTCTCACTTAGATTGGCCCATTTACCCTCTCTCTGGAAGAAAGCCACTGTCACACTGGTTCACAAAAGCGGAGATAGGACACTGCACATTAATTACAGACCTATCTCACTCCTTCCCCCACTATCAAAACGCTGGAGCGAATAGTGTCGGACCAACTAGTTGAATTCCTGGATAAGTACAATGTACAGTGCCCAGAGTGGCATGGCTTCAGAAAAGGGCACAGCATCACCACTGCACTACTGGAATTTACAGCCTTCATCCATGCCACGCTTGACAAAGGGAATTGAGGAGGGGCAGTATTTATAGACCTTACCAAGGCATTCGACACAGTTAACCAGCCCCTACTGCTCAAGCAACTGTCCTCCATTGGGATCTCCAGTGATGCCTTTCCATGGTTCACCAGCTACCATGATAATTGGATGCAACGTGTAAGGATTGCAGGGATCTCTTCGGATGAGAAACTAGTCCGCTCCGGAGCCTCCCAGGGGTCTATTCTGGGCCCTCTACTTTCTCCCTCTTCATCAACCAATCTCCCAGTGCCTGCCACCAAAAATATTACTATACGCAGAGATGATGCAGTCCTGTTTCCAGCCACCACGACATTACAGTCCTTGAATCCCAGCTGCAGCTCGTTTCAAGCGATCAAGACTGGTTCAATTCTCATAAACTTGTCCTGAACCACAGCAAGACTAAAGCCATGTCCTTCTGTAACTGACAGAGCAGGCACAATTCTCTGTTCCTCACCATCAAGAACCACGCTGGGAACCCACTTGAACATGTCAAGGAGTTCAAGTACCTTGGTATTACCCTGGATAGTACCCTCTCCTACACTCGGCATATTGACACTGTTGCCAAGACCGCCAATATACGGATTGGACTACTACACAAACACAAGCACTGTATGCCTGCGGATGCCCTTAAACTAGCCATCTACAGCTCTGTCACCTCTATCATTGACTATGGCCTTGCTATCTATGGGTCTGCCTCAACAAGTGCACTCCACAGGATCTTAGTTGCTCTCAACAAAGCCTGTAGACTACTGATGGGTGCAGCCCGACAAACTCACACCTGTGACCTCTATGCACAGGCCAGCTGCCTACCCCTATGCAGCAGAATACAATACCAGACCTGCTTACTTACCAAAAAGATTCTCCTTGGTCTCATGCCACCTGGTGTTAGCTCACTCCTTATTACCTACAGTGGCGCTCAACAAACACGTGGTGCCCAATTCTAACCTTTCAGGTTCCAGATGTCGACTCCATGGGTCAGCTGTCCTTTATCTATAGAGCCGCCAATGGTTCAATTCTCAATAAAGAAGCACTTTCCTCTACTACACTTGGACCCTTCAAAAGGAATTCAAACTTTACCTCACCTCTACCACTCAATGTGACTGCTTCTCTGAACAGAGATCTCTCTAAACACCTCCCAGCTCACTTATGTCTCACAGCCCGCCCTTTCCCAGTCTCATTCCCTCTGGCACTGGGCCTTCCTTGTGACTCCTTTCCTGCTTCACATCTCCACTGGTACAAGACATTTTCCACCACCATCGGACAGTAGCCCATTAGCCTGCCAACTTCCTCTCCTGGTTGCACGCCTGCAATACTAACTGCCTATGGTGCCCTCTATCTCTTATTGTTACCGCAGCCAGTTGCCTACTCAGGCTGCTCATTTTATGAATATTATCTCAAAGTATGTTACAACTGAGTATCGTCATTTTTTCTTTTAATTGTTTTGGTTGTTTATTGTGCATTCTTTTACTACCTCTGTATGTATGTTGACCCTCATCCTTTGACGTGGAACCTTTGTAAACAAGCAGTTTCTGCTCAAAGGTATTTGTAATCCGAGAATTTAATAAATAAAATAAAAAAATGTACACAAATGCTCGTAGTCTGGGAAACAAGATTCCAGACCTGCAGGCAATAATGACAGAGACTAAACTGGACATAGTAGCCATTAGTGAGACATGGTTTACCAGTAACCACACTTGGGAGACTTCAGTACCTGGCTATGTATTGTTCAGAAGAGACTGAGGAGCAAAAGGGGGGGAGGTGGAGTGGCCCTTCATGTCAATGAAAATATCAAAGCTACAGACATTCAGAATACACATAAAGAGCCAGAAGAACTGTGTGTCACCCCAGACACAGGAAATGGGACAGCCATACGAACTGGGGTTGTGTACAGGCCTCCAGACCAGGGGGAGGACATAGATACATTACTGTTAGAAGATATACAAAACATGACAGCTAAAGGGGAGGTTCTGATAATGGGAGACTTCAACATGCCAGACACAGACTGGTCAAGACCAACAGGAACATCTGCCAGAACTAGACACATGGTGGATTCCATGCAGAGGGAAGGCCTCAAACAACTGGTACAACAACCCACAAGAGACAGGGCTATCCTAGATCTAGTACTGACTAACAGGGAAAGGCTCACAGATCTCCAGGTAGAAGGTCACCTGGGGGCCAGTGACCCTTACATGGTATGGTTAAATTTGGCCACTAGAACTAAATTATCCCATTCTAAGGAAAAAATATGGGACTTCAAAGGAACTGACTTTGATAAGATGGCCAACAGAGTTAAGCTAGCCCTGGCAAGAAGAAAGACAGGTGAGGGGGTACAGGCAAATTGGGCAAGCATTAAGGATGCAATACTTGAAGCAACATTCCATTGTGTTAGAGAGAAAAGGAAGTACAAAAGAAGAAGAAAACCACTTTGGTTCTCAAAAACAGTAGCAAGAAAGGTCAAAGCCAAAAGGCTGGCCTTCAGGAAATATAAGGAAACACAGCAGGATGAAGATAGGGAGGCATACTAAACTTCCCTAAGAGAAGCAGGGAAGACAGTAAGGCAGGCAAAGGCCCAAACCTAGGAAACACTAGCACAAACTGTAAAAGAAGGTGACAGGACTTTCTATAGATACATTAGTGAAAGGAGAAAGTCCAGAGGGGGGTATTGCTAAGATCAAAGGGGATAAGGGAGCATGTGAGGAGGAGGACCATGTAAAAGCATCTATCCCTAATAGATACTTCTGCTCAGTATTTACTGAAGAGAAGATAGGGCAGGGCCCACAGCTCAGCACCATGGACACAGGGGGGAGGGAGGTGTGCACTAGTCCCATCACAAAAGAAAGGGTCTTACAAGAGCTCGATAAGCTCAGGGTGGAGAAGGCAATGGGACCTGGTGGCATACATCCCATGGTACTAAAAGAGCTAAGGGTGGAACTAGCAGAGCCATTAGCAGAACTGTTAACTGAGTCCCTGAGCACAGGAGAGGTCTCATAAGACTGGAGAAGGGCTTGTGTGATACCGTTGCACAAGAGTGGTAGCAGGGAGGAGGCAGGGAACTACAGACCAGTCAGTCTTGCCTCAGTAGTGGGCAAGATTATTGAGGCTCTCCTTAAGGAAAGGATAGTGCAACACCTGTAATCCATTGGATCCAAGACAGCATGGGTTTACAAAAGGAAGGTCCTGTCAAACTAATCTCATAGATTTCTTTGGGTAACCAGAGTGGTGGACCAAGGGGCAGCAGTTGATGTCACCTACCTTGACTTCAGCAAAGCTTTTGATACTGTTCCACATAGAAGATTGATTAATAAGCTGGGTAGGCTCGGGGTGGGTCAGACATTGGTCAGCTGGGTGGCAAACTGGTTGACGGGCAGAAAACAGTTAGTGGTAGTAAATGGTATACAGTCAGAAGAGATGCAAGTCACAAGTGGGGTACCTCAGGGATCAGTCCTGGGGCCAGTCCTCTTCAGTATCTTCATCAGTGACATTACAGATGGACTGGAGGGTAGGGTTTGCTTGTTTGCAGATGATACCAAGATCTGCAACAGAGTATATGATCCAGGTGGGGTGGGCAGAATGAGAAGAGATCTGGATAAACTGGCAAAATGGTCGGAAGACTGGCAACTGGGGTTTAACGCAAATAAGTGCAAAATCATGCACATAGGGAAGAGAAACCCTGAAGCCACCTATAGGCTGGGAGGGGAGTTGCTGGTATTCACAAGGGAAGAAAGAGACTTGGGCATCATCATCACCGAGGACCTGAAATCATACAAGCAGAAAACTAAAACAGTAGGTAAGGCTTGGGGGATGTTGGGGTGAATTAGTAGAGGTATCACAAGTAGGAAGAGGGAGGTAGTAATCCCTTTTTACATGACACTGGTTAGGCCCTATCTGGAGTACTGTGTGCAGTACTGGAGGCCACAGCTTCACAAGGACATTAACCAAATTGAGGCAGTCCAGAGAAGGGCTACCAAAATGGTGCAGGGACTGCACCAGAAAACATATGAGGACAGATTAACGGAGCTCAATATGTATACCCTAGAGCAAAGGAGGGAGAGAGGTGACATGATCGAAACATTCAAACACCTTAAGGGAATTAACAAGGTGAAAGAGTCTAACATGTTTCAGTATAAGAAAAATAGAAGGACAAGAGGACACAGCATGAGATCAGAGGTAGACCCATTAAGGGGTAATGTGAAGAAGTTCTTTTTCACAGAAAGGGTGGTGGATGCATTGAATGGCCTACCTCAGGAAGTGGTGGGTATGAATACAGTGCAGGGCTTCAAACAGGCATGGGATAGGCATAAGGGAGCAACACAGATGAGTATGAATAGGTAGGCCATTAACAGAGCAAAGGCAGATGGCACATTCATAAGGTAGAAAAAGAAATGGGCAGACTGGATGAGCCTTGCTGTCCTTATCTGCCATCAACTTCTAGTGTTAATGGTCTTGGCTCCCACCTCCCACCACCACGCCAGCAGACTATTCCATGGCCTAACCACTCCCTCTGTATAAAAAGAACTTCTTTACGTCTGTCCTGAATTTCCAGCTGCCAGCTTCCACTCAGTTTCCGTGTTCCAGATCTGCTATTTCTGTTGAAGAGTTCATCGCAGTTAACCTTGATCATTCCTTTCAGGAACTTAAAGGCCTCAATCATGCTGCCCCTCTTCCTTCTGTTCTCCAGCAAGTATATGTTCAGTGGACCCCAGTGGTTTGCCCACCCTCACTCCATCTACCATTTCTCATAAGGTAAGTATCATGTTGAGAATGAGAGCCTGAAACTCATCTAGCGGGGCCTTACCTCTGGTGCTGTGAGCTGCTGAAATGTCCCAATCAGTGTCTGGCATGTTGAGATCCCCCCAACCCCACTACTACTGCCTTCCCTTTTGAGGTTGCCTTCTTTATTCCTGCCCCTAGTTCCCCTAACATCCCCATCCCCTGTAACACTGGCCTTATAAACCATCCACATGCACAGTTTCTTGCCTGATGCCATCATCAGCTGAACCCACAGCGGTTGTGTCACTCCATTCCCTGCCCTACTGGACCCATCCTCTATCATAACAGTGCTTTCCCTGACATAGAGGGCTACCATTCCTCCTTTGAACTCCCCCTGTCTTATCTATATATTGTAACCTGAGACTGTCATGTCCTAGTCATTATTCCCTGTGCCCAGTTTTCCATAATGGCTAGAAGGTCCAACCTGCATCTACCACTATTGCTTGGAACTCACTCATTTTATTTCTGAAGCTCCTGGTATTAAGACAGACCGCCTTCCATCTTGCACTCAAAATGCTCCCATATTTCATGTATTCTCCCCCTTTATCGTCCCTACACCTCTTTAATTTCTTGTTTTTTTCTATTATTTGCCAGCTTAGTGATCTCTCCCTTCCTACTTACCTTTCTTAGCCTATCACAAAAACATAGAATTTGACAGCAGATAAGGACTGCTTGGCCCACCTAGTCTGCCCATTTCCCTAGCTGATGGATAAGCTGCAGATTCTAGTTAATCAACAGTTTACTTCCTCCTACCCCCCACTAGAATTGTCTTATGTCTGTCTCATGCATTCTTGAATTCTCCCACTGTTTCTGACTCCACAACCTCCTCGGGAAGGCTGTTCCATGCATCCACAACCCTCTCTGTGAAAAAATACTTTCTAACATTACCTCTGAGCCGTCCCCCCTCTATCTTCAAATTGTGCCCCCTTGTTCTTGCAAATCTCTTTTTCTGAAAGATGCTACCCTCTTGTACTTTGTTAATTCCTTTTAGATACATGAAACTCTGCCTTGCTGCTTCCCTCTCCAATGTACCTAGCCCTCCTTTTTTGGGGGAGCCCTAGCTAGGTTTCCCACTTTCCTTCCTTCTTCAGTGACTCTCCCAGTCTCAGCCCTCCCCACAATGAGTTTAAAGGTCCACAAATGTAGACATCAAACTTCAGTCCCAGCACACTGGTCCCCTTTCTTGTTAGGTAAAGTCCATCATCCTTGGAGAGCCTCCTCTCCCAGAAGCCCCTCCCCCGGTCCCAAATAAAATGCTATAACTCCTCCCGATACCATCCCTTCAACCACCCAATTGGCTGGTTCACCAGATCATTTGACCTCAAATGAGCCAGTGTCCCCAGCTCTCCTGTCCCCTTCCCTACAATCCACCTTACCTTATCCATATCCAGGATGACTGATGCACCAGGAAGACATATGACCACCCCTCTTCCCTTACCCCCTCCCACACCACCCTCAATCCCTCTAACTATAGTCCACTATGACTAAAACACTCTTTGCACCCCTAGAAGAGGAGAAATACCTGGCTTAGATAGGAGGAGGATCTGACCTACTTAAGAAGGCTAGGCAGGATGACTTAATGGCACCCAGTGATGAGAACAGAAGGAAGCTAGAAAGTTATTTTCTGTCAATATTTTGTGGGCTTGGATGACCATCTCTTAACTGCCCCTGCCATCATTTTCCAGTGCACTCTAGCCCCCTTGGGGAGTGGAGATGAGGGGATGGGCAGGCTTGAGAATCAGCTCAGTTGGTGCTGCAGCTATTTATTTATTAAAGAATCAAAATTACAAACCTTTGAGCTAAGAGCTCATTTACAGACAGTTCTCATCAATCAAAGGAGGGGAACAATTATATGAGTTGGGAATAGCAAATGCAGCTAACAGGCATTGTCATAAACATATTAGTAACACATTAATAAACTAATATAATACAAGAAATTGAGTATTAAAGACAGAAACAAATTGTAAAGTATAGACTTAACACAGAGTACATAAGGAACAAAACACCAGCAATATAAATAAGGTGCTAACAATTCACTTAGTTACTCACAAACAGCAGCTAAGAAGCCTTGCATAGGCAAGAGGATGCCAAGGTAGAAACATCTCAGTGACTGTGTAGCGGGCAATAGGTAATAGAGTGGCAAGGCCAATTCAGCGGAGTATATATGGATATAGTCTAATAGGGTACACAGGTAATACCCTGGGGGTTAGGTAGAGCAGTAGCAGTGTGTAGGTAGGGCGATGGAATTCTGAAATTTGGATTTGAGGTGACTAATGCTGGTGAGGCTTGTGATGGCTTAAGGAAGCTTGTTTAGCCAGGTGGGTGTCCTGAATGCAAAGGCACGACTCCCTAGGGCAGTTCCTCTGAATGGCACCGCAAGCGCGTGTTTTATAACGCTTCTTGTACAATGTTTAGAAGGGGCAGGGTAAAATAAAGCCTGTATAAAAGGTGGTGCATGTTCAAGCAGGGCTTTCATCCCAGGGGGCAGGAGTGGAGTCAGATCCTATCTCCTCTCATGCAGCTACCAGTTGTGCATGAAGCTTCCCAATGGTCCTATATATGGGGCAGTGCCCCTCTCCTCCAGAGTGTAACCCTAGAGGTGAGCATCCCACAGTTTCTGCACTTGCAGCTGACTACCTCCCTAATGTACCTATGCTCCATACTGTCAGCTGTCACCTCATACCCAATAATTGACTGTACTCCCAGTATTAATCCCTTGCTTCCTTCGACCTTCCAATTATCCTTGTTGTAACTCTCTGAAATGGTCTACCTTAGATAGGTAGTTTTGTCAGCAATATCGATTACACTGTTACAGAATTACTGCCTCACACCCCTTAGGTTGTTTCATAATATACCCTAACCTAGACAAGGAGTTTGCTACAACTACTAAATTACACTAATGTACAGTTACTCACTCATTAACTGCAGTGTTAACCTTCCCCAGATAGGAAATCTGTAGGATTTCTCACTCTACATTCTTTTCTGCTTTCAAGCTGCAGTACTGAATACCTACAATGACAATTTCTCTGCGGTCCTGCAGACTTCTGCAGATATCCCTAAAGCAGATACTACACTCCTACTCCGGGGCACTCCACTATGGCACACAAATGCAATGGGATATTTAGATAGGTTTGAATATGAGGCCTCAGGTCTTACTGCCTGCGATGCCTCCTCCAGTTAACACCTAGCTGAGGCCCCAGGAAACATAATTCTCACCCAGCCCCCAGATTACAGGGCAAGACATAGCTCCTTAATATGGCCTTTAAATATGGGCTACTGTGACTGATCTCAGTTTACCCCACATACAATAATTAAGGTAAACATTAAACACGTTTCCTCACATCTCACCCCAGCTGTGTCTAAACTGCTGATGGTCATGGAAATGTTGGCACAAACACCTTTCTGGACATTGGCACAAACTTTGCTAAAAATAAATGGATAAATGAAAAAAAATTCACATACAATCCGACTAACAAATTACAAATCAACTGGACCACATCTCAATTTATAAGCCATACTCTGAAAGAAATCTTTGAAAATGTGTTCTTTCCCAGTTTTAGGAAACGGCTTCATGATGTAACTAATGACACAACAGAAGCAGCACATCTAGGAAATTCATGACTGTGCAGTAGGAGGTAGCCAGACCCAAACACAGACAAGAAACTGAAACTGCACTCAGCAATAAAAATTAAATGCAACAGCTAAGTAGCAGAACAGGAACTTTATTCAGCAAAAAATTACAGGAGGACTCTAAACCTGCCTGCATTTTGAACAAAGCTGGTCTTTGTCATTAGCCATGACCTTAGAGCAGTTACCAGTTATTCAACCTAATTAAGTCCCTCTCTTACTAAGTAAATTAATAAAGTGTGATTTATTAGATCGAAGACCTTGGTTAGGTCCGTGACGATCATCCCTACCATACTGACATTGTCAATGGAGGAGCAGAAATCATTTGTGAGCCTGAACAAGGCCATCACTGTAATGTGGCCACATCTAAAGCCATGCTGTTCAGCAGTAATAAAGCCAAGTGCATTTAGTTGATTTATCAACTGGGCATATACTAATGTGTCCTGTAATTTAGAGAGAATAGGGAGAATTACAATGGTACAACAGTTTTCTGCCCTTTGCTTATCTCCAGCTTTATCTATCTGTGTAATTAGTGACCACCTCCAGTTTGTTGGTACCCCAGCAGATACCAAAGAATAATTCAAAACATTAGTTAATCCTTAAATCTATATCACCACAACCTGTGCCCCTTAATTTCTTACCCACAGTTAACTCATTCGTCTCCTTTTCAGACACCACCCTTAAGTACAAACTACTATTGGGCTGATCCTTCTTGTTGGGCTCGACAACCCCACATCTCTCTCTTTTTTTGCTCTCCTCATCAAGAAGGTCAGAGAAATAGCTGCTGAAGTTTTTGTCAATTCTCAAATTGACATTTACAAGGTCATCACCAATAAACATGTGTATTACACTTGAGCCATGCCCACTATTTAATAGGTCATTAACTGTTTCCCAGAACATCTTTGAGTCCTCCAGATTTTCAGTAAATTTGCTTTTGTAATTTTTAACCTCGGTTGTCCTAATCTCTTTTTTTACGACACCCATGCTAAAATTTGCAGTGTGGGTTAGTTTCTGTTTATGAAACCTGTCAAGACAGTACTGATGCATCATTCCTTCTTTAGGGTTCATGAAAATCAAAATGTTAAGTCCACTGTCTGTGGGCATCTTACATCTGCCAGAGCTCTTGTCTTGACAAAAAGGAGTGTTCGTGTCTGCTCATTTTGTCTGTATTCCTCATTTAAGATGAAAGTCAGCTGGTCCAATTTGGGATTCTCATTGGCCTTATCTTCCGTGATTGCATTTAGCTGCTGTATTTTACCTGTAAAGAGAGCAATTTTCAAAACATGGTCATCTGGTTACTGGACAACCCAGAATATAGATACCTTATAACCAAGTCACAGTAAATGAACCAAATCCAGGTTGACATGCTTTTGAAAGTGTTAACAATGTAACTACTTTGATTATTGAAAATCCTTCCTCTGTTCCATGGCTTTTTGGGGTGCCATGTCTTTAATGTCAACATGTTGCTTTTTCTGCAGTGTGCAGAGACAGGAACAAATGAAGAAAGTGCATAGCCGAAAGCACATGCAGTGTGTTTTACATTTTCACAATTTTCACTTACTGGAATGAGTAAAGATATAACACAGATGGGAGTAAAGAGTGGCACAAGACAATGCAGACTGCAAGTCATTAAATTGATAAAAAGTGTGAGCAGTTCTGAATTAACAGAATGAAAATGCTGCAGTGAGTATTTACATTATTTTAATTTAAAGTTACAATGCTGTGGTGCCAGAATTAGAGACAGACAGCTGTCACGTCCTGTTATGATATCACAGTGGAAGACAGGTCAATCTGATAGACAGTAAAAAGAGGCTAGACTTTCCTGCCCATTGAGGTAGTTGGGAGCAACTTATGTTTATTAAATGTCTGAAAATGATGTTACTACAAGTTCCCATTTTTTGCCATGTATTCTTGTTTGGGCTATCTCCAATCCATGAAGCCTGACAGTGCCTATGGGGTTGGCCATGTCTTGCCATGCAGAAAGCATTTCCCTAACAACACATTCTGCATGTTAGATATGATATAGTCTCTTACTGTCTAAGGACACACTGACATCTCCAGTGGTGACACTGCAGTGGGAGACCAGCTACTCTCTCAACTCTTGTGAGGACATTATTTGGGGGGGGGAGCTGCATACTTACAGAGACATATGTTTATTGAAAAGCACCAAAAGGACAGCTGATTGTTCAAAATATTAATACAGATGCTGATGCATCTCCACACCTTTTTTAAGAATGTCATCTCATGCATCCTTTGGCTGAGAGGACCACAAACCAAAGTTGGGTTATTGTAGTGCAATGTGCAGGATGCACTCCCTGGCTACTCCTAGGCATGGGGGAAGATGTAGCATAGCTACTACAGACCTTCAGATGCTACAGGACCCCCAAAGATGGGACCTCAGCTGATCCAGAACTCAACATTTCAGGTGGTACATTACATCAGTAACTCTGAAACACAAGCTGTTGAACATAAGTCGCTAGCTGCAATACAGAAATGTTATCAATAGTGTGATTATAAGCCTTTGCTCTGGCTCAAATTTGATTGGATTCCACTTAGGAGGGGCCCATTGTCTAAGGAATAACCCTCAATGGGTGCTCATGGGTACTTCCACATTCCATCCTTGCTATCTGAAATAAATTACATTAAGTCCATAACCTTTCCTGGAATCATGGAAGGGGGCCCACAAAACACTAATATTTTTTTCCTGCTTGTCTATCAATTTGACTCTTCATAACACTGGCTGCAGTCAAAACATTCCTCACTGATGGGATTTGGCTGAGCCACTTCTGAGTCCCCGATGGCCTGCTGGTTCAGGCTTTCAAACATCACCCCAGGAATGTTACCACTCAGCCTCAGACTAAGGAAAGGGAGTAGGAAGTAGGTCCAAGCTCACCAGGGACCTAATGTGCATGGTGGATGGGCCAGCACTCGCCCACCAACTTCTTTCACTGTATGTAAGTCTGTTATTTGGATACTCATCTAATGTCTTGTTTCAACTTCCCCATTTAAGGAAATATATTTTTTTTGGCAGCCAAGTACAGGTTATCAGACAAACAATGTCAGAATCTAGTAAGTATATTTTGGGACCTGAAGCTGAGCAAGTCATAATTACACTAGCTGTCAGCTTCAGGGTTGGCCTCCCCTGCAGGGGTCACTGTCAACCATATTCTAAGTAACTGAACTGCAGCTGTTTGAAGAAATCAAGGTAACTACAGAAGTAAAATCAGTTCTAATTTGCCAAGCTGAAAGTTCGGTTTCACATGGTACAGTTGGCGGATGACTTGTTTTCTCCACAGCCCACCCTCCAATAGATGCTATGGTTGCCATGTCTCACACCTGTGCCCACTGGCCGTTATGGCAAACAAATACAGATATTTATATGTCATGGTGACAAAGCCCCTCTTGATCAGGCAGCAGATATACTCCCCACCCCAAGCTCCAGTATATAAGCTCTATGATGCTATTTGTAATTGAGCAATCCAATGTCGAAATAGCAATTCTAGTCAGCTACAATTGTGGTCTCAAGCTGGTATGGAAAGGAGGATCTGAGCCCTGGTTCAGAAATATTCAATGGATAAAGTCAGTGTCACTGGTCTGCTGTACCCTTACCTTCAAAGGCCTTTGTTAGCTGCTGTTCTAACTCATCAAATCCACCACTTTTGACATTCCCAAAAAACTTCTCCAAGTATGCCACAGCATCTTTGGTGCGTGCATCCTCATTGATAATAAGGGCATCATTGTATTTCTGTTGATAAGAATAAAGGGTTAAGATTTTTGGAACTGCCAGTTTCCATACCACAGTTGTCTAGTTCTAGTTCAAGTTTATTGGTCAGCAAAATTGCCATTACAAATAAGGATAAATAACATTAAAAAAAGAAAAAAAACATTTAAATATTTAAAAAGAGTTCCGTGTACAATATTCCATATGTGCTTATTGCATAATGTGAATAGATACAGATTATATCATAAGTATAAAGGAAAGGAAAAAAATACATAAAATCACAAAACAGCTGTGGATTTGTTTTTAGGTTACATAGATATTCAGGTAGTACAGGGTTCATGACAGATAGCCATTTCGATACAGGATTAGTCTTAATGAATCAGCAGATATTTTATACATAATATAGCATAAGTGGTTTAAATTAGTAAATTATGCCGAATATGGCACTTAATCAGTTGGTAGTACTTCTAGACCATGTTAGCATTCATGGTTAAGTCATAAGTAAACATCACGCAAATCTGTCTAAAGTTTGTTGGAGAGTGTTGTCTGGAATTGCGCTCAGAAGCTGAGCAATTCAGCATTCAAACCACAGCTATTCGGTTAAGTGGAGCCCTTTTTGGTCAATTATCTTGAGAAGAGAGACCACAGAGCTCAAGGTTGCAAGGTTGGTTGTTGTAAAAAAGTATATCAATAACTGCACTGGCTGATAAGATTGTGTGCTTAGTATATTTCCCAACCAAAAAGTCCCATATTTTTCGTATAGTGGGCATAAAATCACTAAGTACAATAAGCTATCTTTACCCAATCCACATTTGCACATATAGTCCTTATTCTTTTCCCCTGAGTATAGTCCTCTTTTTCTGTTGCTCTTAAAGACCTCAAAATGGAATCTAGTTAGAAGAGTCCTTTGATGAGGAGAATGTAGTATATAGAGGTATCTTTCGAATTCATGTTCCCTTTTGTTTTTTGCTAGCCACAAACATGCTTTGGATAATCGGCATGCATCTAGGTCTTTTTGAGTGAAGTTATCCTTTAATTTGATGTTTACTATTGATTTAATGTATTCAATAGGAAACCTTAAGCAGTCCACAACCAGATATGGGAGCCCATATGGCTCGATAAGTTCATGCAAAACCTTCATACTAGGAAAAACAGTATTAGATTGAGAGAATAGAGTAGCCTCTTCCAAGCACATGCGTGGTAATCTATCAAGGGGCATCTTAAAGGTCTTGATCCAATAGTTGATTTGTCTCTGCATGCAGGTACACTCAATAGGTTGCTCTCCAATCTCAGCTCTGACAAGGGCAGAGGGGGTGCTATTCGGGAGTCCTAATATTTTTTATAGAATTTGTTTAATCCAAAGTCCTTAGACCCTTTTAATTTCCAGCCCCATATTTCAGCTCCATAGAGAATATGGCTTGTGATTTTGGCTCTTGCAACTCTTAGTATCCCATCAACTGACTGTCCCCCATATTTGTGTGAGAATGCTAAGATGATTGGGAAAAAGCCCTCCAGTTTGCTTTTGACACTTTTTAAATGGGCTTTCCAGGATGCTGCTTGGCTCACTGTAAGTCCTAGGTAACAAAACTCTTACTACCTCAATCTTGGAGGAGTTCATATAGTAATTGTGGCCTCTCTTATTTCCCCCAAACACAAGTATCTTTGTTTTATCATGGTTAACCAATAGATCAGCATTTTTGCATTCAAGTTGGAATTTTCTAATACTTCTGCACATACCACAGTTAAGGATTATATTTGCGCAAGGCATCTTTCTTTTACTACAGAAATCTCCCCAGGGATCAGAGTTGGTGTCTACAGCAGGCTAAGATGGCCTGGGTTGGGCAGTGTATTCTTTTGAGGAGGGGGACAAATTTCATGACCTAAACAAACAAGGTGATTGGTCAGATACTTGCAGTCTAAGACTCAATACAGTCAAATGCAGGGTGCTGCATTTTGGGAGAAAAAAGAAAGAAAGGATCTACACACTGTGCTGGGCTCCCCTTGCTGCAGAGCAGGAGTAAAACAACCTCTGGGCATGATACACAGTGGGCTCCTGAAGCATGACAAGTAATGTGTAGCCACTGCCAGGTGGGCTAGTAGAATGCTGAGGGCATCAAAGCTGTACTGACCAGCAGTGCTGGGGAAATAATCCTGCCACTTTACAAAGCCCTAATCCTGCCCAGTCCTGACCCTCTCAATACAAAAAGGACACTGAGGCTGCCAAGAGGGTGCAACACTGGGCCACCAAACTGATTAGCAGTATGGGAACAAAAGCTTTAAGTAGAGGCTAGTTGCCTGTTACATATTCACACTGGAGAAAACAGGTTAAGAGGGAACATGATTTCAGTCTTACACATACTCAGAGATATCAGTAAGATGGAATGGACAGGGATAATCCACATGATGTGTTCCAGCGGAATTCTGGGACATGCCCCGTAGCTCAGAGGTAGTAAACAGAGGTAACAACGGGATACACTTCTTCTCCAGACAGAAGTGAACCTGTGGAACAGCCTCCCAGTGGAGAGAGTGGATATGAAGATATCCATTGACTACTGCAGAGGTAAATATGTTAAGATTGAAAAAACTTATACTTTTTAAATATCTAGGAATCCACTTGGAAAACGCTATTTTATAAGCATCATCTAGAATCTGTGTCCAATAATATCGATCTGAAATTGGGATTTATTAGAATGTAAATTCCTTTTTTGACAGAAGCACATATCATTACCACCATGTGACAGGGTTCAATAGGACCCTGTCCTAGTTGTTATGGAGAAAGTGTTTGAATGCAGGGATCTGTTCTGTTCTTTCCTTTCCTATCTCTTGTCTGTCTGGTTGCACAACCAAATTTTCTTGTGAGACCTAGGATTTGATCACCCTGACAGTCTCGCAATTTTTTGCCTCTCACTATCTCTCTAACCTCACTTGCTGTTTCTGTCTTTTCCTCCCTTGCATATTTACCAGTATAAAAATACATGCAAATCATTATGTGGAAATGTAACTGATATTGGGATCCCTTTGTTTAGAAATTATATAGTGTAACTGTTGACATGTATATAATTATAGTTTGAGATGATTGCAAAAAGCTATTAGGAACTCAAGGGGTTAACCTGAGAGCAGTTTTTAAGCCCTTTTTCAGAAGCTGTAGAGAAGGGGCCTCAGTTCTGAGACATTGTGTTCTTGCTGCACCTGCCTGAAATAAACAAGAGCAATTTAGAAAAAAAAAAACAGGATACTTGTTAAGGAGGGGGTTGCCAAGACTTACGAGAGAGAGAGAGATGCAATGTTTTGAGAGATGCAGAGATTGAAGGAAAACTCAGATGATCTTCTCTGTTTATTCTGCTTTTGTAAATAGTTATTCTGAACAATTTTATTATTTTTATGTTACTGCTAGTACTAATAAAACTTTTTGCTAATTCTACAACTGCTTCTGGTTTTTCCTATGCTTCCTGACCTGTGCCTTGATGACAGGTAGTGTCAGCCTAAGAGGGATTTACGGCTTGCATACTCTAAGTCAGGTGTTTTCTGCATGGGTACTGGACCTAGTATCAGGAAAGCATACAGAAAGGTATGGATTCTGTAGCAGCTAGCCCATGAGTGGTTACCAAGAGAATGGTAGCCAAACTAGCAGAGACAGAAGTCCAAGCTGAGATTGTACAGCCAGCACAATTTATGGAAAAAGAACAGGCAGCGACAGAACCTGAAAGCCTGATGGACTTTTTCAAATCTTGGCTATACAACAAAAGAGATGGTGAAATAGAGGAGAGGAGATGCAACAACAGGAGCAGCACAGGAGAGAAGAGAAGCAGCAGATGAGAGAAGAGATGCAGCAACAGGAGCAGCGATGGTTGGATGCCTTGCAAGCTATCAAAGGCTCTTGGCACAGATTCAAAACACAAGCAACTTAAAAGTCATTAAACTTACAAAGTTGTGTCCCTCAGATGATATTGGAGCTTACCTGACAACTTTTGAAAGAGTTGCCACAGCCTGCCAATAGACAAAGCAGCAATGGATAATCAGACTGGTACCCTACCTGACAGGGAAAGCCCAACTTGCCTACAGCAATATTGACACTGCACAGTCAGAAAACTATGACCTGGTGAAAAGTGAAATCCTGAAAAGGGATGACATCTCAGGAGAGACCTACAGGCAGAGATTTCAAGCTCTGAAGTTCAACTCAGTTGACAATCCTCGAGAAGCCTTCACTTGACTTAAATAACTCCTGACAAAATGGCTCCAACCAGAGGTCAAAACAGTCCCACAGATCAACGTCACATCAGCAATGGAGCAATTCATCAACATTCTGCCTACAGATGTGCAGCTCTGGGTAAGGGAACCAGAAAGTGGGGAAAAGGTTATTTCTTTGGCCGAGGATTACCAAATGGCCAGACAGATGCCACAGCGAGGTAACAGCCAAGCGCCAGTAAAACACTCTTTTTCCCATTTAAACTCTTTTTAAAGTCTGATAAGAACTCTGGTCGGGGTAACAAATCCGTGCCCAGAGGTGTTATTTGCTATAACTGTAATAAGCCAGGCCATATTGCAAGAAACTGCCATAGTAAAGAGAGTGGCACTGGAGCAGATTTGTCCTTGGCAAACTGGGGCAAGTACTTAACAGATGTGACTGTAAAGGGACTCATTGATTCAGGAAGCAGACAGACCCTGGTGGATGTTGATGTGCTGGGAAAACACTGTGCAAAAGGACTATGTACCGGTGTCATCTGTATCCACCGGGACACTTGATACTATCCTACCATCCAAGTGATTCTGACCATTAAGGGTGTGTTGCACCAAATGAAAGTGGGAGTAATACCTAAGTTACCTATACCTGTGATTATTAGAAATGACTTTCCAGGATTTACTGAGTTAATCAAAGAAGGAGTAAATTCTGATGTTTCAGCAGCTGTGGTGACAACAGCTCAGGCAAAGAAAATGTCAAACAGTAGGGACACCTTTCCTTTCACCGATTTTGATTCAGACTTGTTTTTGAGCACAGCTCCAAGATCCGGAAATCCAGGAAAGAAAGACAATGCCTGAAAAAACTGTGGCAACCAATGACTGATGGACATAAGGGGTTAACATATGAAAATGCTGAAACTAAACTGATCACTGATTGTGATTTTCTTTCAGAACAAGCTAATGATGTTTCTCTCCAGGGTTATTTTAAGCAGCTGGAGTGAAACCAAAACAGGGTGGACCAGTGTTTAAAAAATGTAATGGGTTACTGTACAGAGTTTGAGTTAAACCTCAAACACAGGAACAGACAGAAAAAATGGTTATACGACAGAAGAACAGAACAGAGTTGCTACAGATAGCACATGATAGTCCTGTGGCTGGTCACTCAGGGAGGGATCGCACCCTTGCCAGATTGCTGTATAGATTTTACTGGCCTGGAATTCTTGAAGATGTTGCCACCTATTGTAATTCCTCTGCTGAGTGACAGAAAGTAGCCCCAGTCACTAGAAATGACAATGTGCCCCTGGTGCCCCTTCCCTTGATCGATGTGCCTTTTGAGAGAATTGCAATGGAAGTGGTTGGTCCTTTAGACAAAAGTAAAACTGGTAATAGATTTATCCTGGTAGTATGCAAGTATGCTACTTGATACCCAGAAGCAGTTCCAGTGCATACTGTCACAGCTTCAAAAGTGGCAGCAGAGGTTGTAAACATTTTCAGATTGGGCAGACCTAAAGAAATTATTACTGATCAGGATAGTAATTTTTTGTGCTGCATTACTTAAGAAGCTGCACAGACTACTAGGTATCACTGCCATAAGAACTTCCCCCTATCACCCTCAGACAGACGGTCTTGTTGAGCATTTTAACCAAACCCTAAAATGCATGTTAAAAATGTTTGTAAACGTGGAAGGGAAAGATTGGGACTAATACTTGCCTTACTTACTTTTTGCTTACAGAGGAGTGCCACAGGCATCAACAGGGTTTTCACCATTTGAAATGCTGTATGATAGGCAGCCAAGAGGGCCACCGGATGTGATAAGAGAAATGTGGGAAGATAACCCCACTCAGAAACAATCTATTACAGCTTATATGTGTGCCCTCAGAAAGAAGCTGACAAAATATGTTGAAATCGCCCATGGTAATCAGGAAGAGGTCCACAACCAGCAGAAGGTATATGATGGCCATGGGGTAAAAGAAAAAGGTTTTGAATCAGGTGAAAAGGTTTTGCAATTGTTACCAACAACAGAAAATAAACTGTTAATGAATTGGCAAGGGCCTTATAGAGTGCTTAGACACACTGGCACCGTTAACTACGAGATTGAGACCGCTGACATGAAAAATCCTACTAAGATATAGTATGCTAACCTCCTCAAGAAATTGGTTGAAAAAATGCCAAAAGCTGCTTTGCTAGTTTTACCAGAAACTGATAAAGAAGATATTGATGTTGCTGATAATAAACTGGAACAAACTGCAAATGTTTTCTTAACCTCAGAACAAACTGCAGAAATTCGTAATGTGCTAAAGACATTGAACAGTATATTTACCACAGTACCAGGCCGAGCAAAAGGGGTCGAGCATGTAATAGTGCCAAGGAATGCTCGCCCTGTTAGGCCGCAAAAGACATACAGTTTACCAGAGCGTTTAAAAGCTGATGTGGTTAAGGAAATACAAAAAAATGAAAGAACTGGGTATCACAGAAGAGTCAAGGAGTGCTTGGTCATGTCCAGTGGTAATTGTAAACAAAAAAGAAGGGGGTGTTAGAATCTGCCTTGATTTTAGGAAACTTAATCAAGTGTCAGAATTTGACAGTTATCTTATGCTCAGAATAGATGATTTGGTGCACAGACTGGGGAGTGCAATGTATATCAGTACCCTTACTCTCACCAAGGGTTACTGGCAAATCCTTTTAGCTAAAGAATCTAGAGACAAAACTGCATTTGCCACTCCTGCTGGATTCTATCAGTTCATCACCATGCTGTTTGGTTTACATGATGCACCGCTACATTCCAGTGGTACATGGATCTAATGTTATCCTTTCACACTGGTTATTGTGCTGCGTACCTGAATGATATTGTGATGTACAGTCCAGACTGGAAAAGCCACCAGAAAAACCTATAAGCAGTTATCCAAGCTATCACAAATGCAGGTCTGAATATTAATCCTCCCAAATGTGCACTGGGCATGCAGGAAACCAGATATTTGGGCTATGTGTTGGCAAATGGAGAAGTTAAGCCGGAAATTTCTAAAATAGAAGCTATAGCTAACAGATCTGTCCATAAAACAAAGAAACATGTCAGGTCATTTTTACGTCTGGCTGGTTATTATCAGAGATTTGTTCCCAACTTTGCTGAGTTAGCTACTCGCCTCACTGAATTCACTAAAAAAAAATACCCAAATAATGTGAAATGGACCCCTGAGCGTGATGAAGCTTTTCAAGCCATTAAGGCTGCATTATGTTCACCCCCTGTTTTGAGGAGCCCAGATTGTGAGAAACCATTTTTGTTACAAACAGATGCATCAGAGGTAGGCATAGGTGCAGTCCTGAGACAAAATATAGATGGGACAGAACATCCTATTCTGTACATAAGTAGGAAGTCACATGACAGAGAGAGAAAAGGTACTCCACCATTGAAAAGGAATGTTTGGCAGAAAAGTGGGCCATGGAGTCCCTTAAGTTTTATTTGCTAGGAAATGACTTTGTACTTACAACAAATCACAATCCTCTCGGTTGGCTTAACCAAAAGAAAGATAACAAATCCAGAATCACAAGGTGGTACCTGGCACTACAGCCATCTAAATTCAATGTGATACACAAATCTGGTAAAGACAACAGCAATGCTGATTTTCTGTCAGTATATGGATCAGGAATTGAGGATTTTGAATGCTGAAAAACAAATGTATGAGTTTAAACTTTACTGTTTGCTGAACTGTTACACAAAAAGGATGCTGCACATGTACTTAATTTCTGAAAGTTATAAGTTAATATTATTAATGAAGTAATAGAAAATTTTGGAAATCTGATAAAACAGGTTCCCGCTTAAGGAGGGGGTGTATATGACAGGGTTGAATAGGACCGTGTCCCACTTGTTATGGAGAAAGAGTTTGAATGCAGGGATCTGTTCTGTTCTTTCCTTTCCTGTCTCTTGTCTGTCTGGTTGTGCAACCAGATTTTCTTGTGAGACCTAGGATTTGATCACCTCAACAGTCTCGCAATTCTTTGCCACTCGCTATCTCTTTACCCTCACTTGCTGTTTCTATCTTTTCCTTCCTTGCATATCTGCTGGTATAAAAACATATGCAAATCATTATATGGAAATGTAACTGATATTGGGATCCTTTTGTTTAGAAATTATATAGTGTTACTGTTGAAATGTATATAACTATAGTTTGGAGATGACTGCAAAAAACTATTGGGAACCCAAGGGGTTAACCTGAGAGCAGTTTTTAAGCCCTTTTTCAGAAGCTGTGGAGAAAGGGCCTCATTTCTGGGACATTGTGTTCATGCTGCATCTGCCTGAAATATACAAGAACAATTTAGAAAAAAAAACAGGATGCTTGTATGAAGAGGGGTTGCCAAGACTTACGAGAGAGAGAGACTGAGACAGCTGCAATGTTTTGAGAGATTCAGAGATTGAAGGAAAACTCAGATGGATCTTCTTTGTTTATTCTGCATTTGTAAATCGTTATTCTGAACAATTTTATTTTTTTATGTTACTGCTAGTACTAATAAACACTTTTTCCAAATTCTACAACTGCTCCTGGTTTTTCCAATGCTTCCTGACCTGTGCCTCGATGACAGACCAGACAAGCAGTTTTGCCAACTCTGGATTATGGAGACAGTGTGTTCCATAGGGCCCCTGTATCAACTATAAATTGTATAAGGTTATTTTTAACAAAATTTTCCAATTTGTCTGTAGGGCTCAAGGTAGGATACACCACTGTGTCATTTATGAAAAACTATTCGATAACCAGAAAGCAAGATTCTATTCAACGCTTAGAAATGTGTTCATTGTATTTTAACACATCATTTTCCTCCATCCCTGTTTGACAGACTTTAAGAATTCAATACTTCCTATCTAATGAGGTCATTTTTATCAACATGAATTAAAGAAAAAGGATGAGACTATGTCTGGAAAGAGATATTCTCATGTACAGGAGCATATCAGTCAAATAATCTCAAGGCAAATATATCAACATTTATTTATTTATTGAAATGTTTCACCAGGAAGACACACTGAGCAACAAGTTGCTCATCTTGACCGACCCGGTGGCGCTGAGCGTTGAGGCACTGGATGCCACACCTCGTGCCATGAAGGCAACCCGGGTTAGAGGGCGAGTCCAGGTCATTGAGGGTCGGCAGGGGATGACTAAGATTGAGCATCCACAGACAGCTCTCTTAGTCCTGGGGTTGGTTTGGGGTTCTCCCGTTGAGCTGGCATCCCCGGGGGAGGCTGGGGGCATAGCAGTGCATGGTGCAAGAAGCATGGGAATTGGGGCAGCAGCAGATGTCCTCCGGGAGCATGCGCATACCAGGCGGGACGTCACTGCACATCCATGCCTCAGGGGAAGGAGCGCAATAAGAAAATCCATCTACCCTCGGGTGAGGCGATGATGATCTCTGGCAAGTAAACTCACCACACGCTCAATACCAGCTGACTCTCCGGTTCTCCTTAGGGTCTGGGGGCCTCTCCATGGGGCTGGGAGAGCCCCAGACCCCACATACCCAATGTAGCTTCCGGAGTGGTCAGTTCAGGTGGGTGGTTGAGTGTGGTGGCTGTCAGCAGGGACCCTGAGAGGTGCCCCAAGAGTAGAGTGCAGAAACAGACTCTACAAAAAAAAAAGTTGCATATCTCCCAGTGCAACTGGGGGGGGGGGTTCAACTGGATGAAGAATTAGACAAACAGTTTAACATTTAACATATCCGAGAAATTAAACATTCAACTACATTTGTAACAAGACATGCAGTTAAAAATATCATAAATAATGATACAGTCACATTTGTGACATAACATACAGTTAAATATATCATACTTGTGGAATATGCATTTAGTTACAAGTGGCCTATCTGAGGAACATAGTACAGAAATTTAATGTGGCTTTGGAGCCAACTCCTTGCAGGAATGGATCACATTTAAGAGGCAAATTATTTAGCCATTATTGAAAGAATGAGGTGCAGTGAGGGGACATCAAGGATTGTAGAAGGGTAGACAGGGGAAACCAGCTGGGGGAAGGAGAGGATAAAGATGGGGGGGGGAACATTACAGAAGCAAAGTGAGCAAAACATTAGTTGAGAGGGCCAAGTTAACACAGGGCTGGTGCAATCTGGAAGCACCTCAGACAGAACAAAAAGTGCAAGTTATTAGCTCAACTGAACTAATTCCTTTGTTTAAGTTCAGGGGGTAGAGAGGAGTACTGAGATTGCTGCCAGTGGCAGAATGAGGTGAGGACTTAGAATAAGGGGCAGGAGTAGACAAGGTAAGTTGGATAGAGATAATAGGATGGTAAGGGGAGGAGGAGGAGGGGTGGGAGAAAGTTGCCTAAGACTAGGCCTCTTCAGGATGCTGAGAACCCTGCCAGAGAGCAGAGTCAGGCAAGGACGAGTTAGGAAGAAAGGATGGAGGGTAAAGGAGAGAAAAGAGTAATTTCCCAGTGCTGGCCCCCCCCCCGCAAGATGCTGAGAACTCTGCCAAGGGGCAGAACTAGGTGAGGACAAGTTGGGAAGAGAGAAAAGAAAGGATGAAGGGAAAGGAGGGAAGGAAGGAAGAAGCTTGCCTAAGACTAGGCCACTCCAGGATGCTGAGAACCCTTCCAGAGTGCAGAACTAGACGAGGACTAGTTGGGTATAAAGGATAGAGGGGGAGGTGGAGTGAAGAGTAACTGCCCAGTGCTGGGCCCCTCCAGGATGCAGAGAACTCTGCCAGGGGATAGAATTAGGCAAATACAAGTTGGGCAGAGGGAATAGTGGGGATAGAAGAGGAAAAGAAAAAAGAAGAGGAAAAGAAAAAAAAAGGAGGGAGGGAGGGAGGACATTTTTTTCCGAGAGTAGACTTCACCAGGGTGCTAAGAATCCTGACAGAGGGAAGATTTAGATGAGGACAAGTTGGATAGGAGGGAGAGAGGGGTCAGGGAGGGGAAAGAGGAGGCTTGCCCAGTGCTAGACCCCTCCAGGATGCTGAGAACCCTGTCCGAGGTCAAAACCAAGCAGGGGCAAGTTGGTAATGAAATAAGGTTAGGGGCAGGAGTGAGGGGGTAAGCAGTGAAGGGAGACGCTTGCTGAGAAGTGGGCTCGGGGAGGAAGGTTTAATAGGAGATATGAGTCATGAAGCGGAGCAGCGGCATAGGAGGATGGTTAAGAAGGGTTACAGCAGGAGCAGTTAGATTAGAGAAAGTTGTGTAAGACAGAGGCAAGGGAATAGGAGGAGGAGGAGTGCCATATTTGGGAGGGGGAAGGATTTGCAAGAAACGATACGCGATGCCTGACTGATTGATGAGAGTGGTTCGACTGGGACCAACAAAATGCGAGTGTCAGAGGATCTGAGGGAGTGGAAGGGGGGAAGAGTGTGAGCATGAGAGATAGGAGGGAAGTTCTCCTAACCAAAATTTAGAAGTGAATTTGGCACAATGAGATAGGCACCTGTTGGCAAGTGGGGGAAGGAACAGTACATGGTAGAGGTCACAGTGATGAGTGCGTGATGGAACATCAAGGAACAAAACAACAGAAGGAGTTAAAGAGAGTGTCCAATCTGGTTAAGGAGGATTTGGGAGCTGCATCATAGACTACATCACAGTAGTCAAAAATGTGGAGGATCATCTTCTGGACTAGTTCACGCCACGCAATAGGAGGGAAGCAACTATGGTTCCTGAATGAGGCACCAAGCTTGAGGCGCAGTTTTTTTCAGGATGGCGTCAATGCAGCCAGAGAAGCTGAGGTGTTGGTCCAACCCGACCCCAAGGTATGTGAATGAGGAAGTGTCCTCTTGGATTGTTCCATCCAAGGTATAGAAAGAAGGTAAAGGGTGGAGCCTAGAGAGTGTCTCTGCCTAGTGCCAAAGGTCATGGAGACAGTCTTTTTGGCATTTAGGAATAGCTGATGTGAGGCAAACCATAGCTGAATCTGGTGGAAGTCATGCTGAAGGGTGGTTGCTACATCAGTGGGGCATTTGCCAGAGGAGAACAGGACGGTATCGTCAGCATACATATGAATAGAGAAGGAGGGGGAGTATACCAAGGGTAAGTCATTAATATGTCCCCAGCCCATCTTAAAGTTAAAGTCAAAATACATTTGTTACTTTAGTCTTAATGTCATTGCACACTTTTACTGTACATAAGTTACAATGTTTATTTGTCTGTACTATGTGATGCTACCTTTTTTCATGCATGGCCAACAATGGGATTTTAATTTATTCCACCACCTGGCTAAGCAAATAATCAAAATGTACAGGCCAGCAAGGTAAGCCTGGACAAATTTCTGATTGTCAAGTGAATCACATGGAACTCTGGGCCGTGGAGTGGGTGGGATATCCCTATAAATTTTATTTCTAATTATTTATGATGCCAGCATGCACTGTAGTTAGTTTTGCTATATCACGCGCTAATCTCTTGGAAATGCCCAGTACAGCTCAAAGCAGCATGCTGTGCATTTGTGTAAAGCAAATGTAGGAATGTCAACAGGCTTAGCACCTTTGTCAGTAATAGCTTGAGAGATATGAACACCACCAAGTCATGTGTTAATGCCTGGGAAATACCAGGTTGTTCAGACATTATTCCTTAATTATTATAACGTAATGGAATGTTCATCATGGGGCAAAGCATTGTACCTACAAGTCCCTATGTAAGCAATGAGACCCAGTGTGCATGGGCTGTGTCTGCAATAACACACAACAGGGTGTTGGTTTTCCGGGATTAATGCCCAGGTGTACAGTGAGGCACAAGGTGCTGGCACTAACGGAACACCAGGAAATGCATTAACCCGAGAACCAATGATCTGATGTGTCTTGCTCTGCTTATGAAATGCACAAACATTGAACCAATTTAAAAAATAAATAATTAAAAAAAATTAAAACAGGTATTTTCTTATATTAAAAGTTACTAGTAAAAGGAGTCCCTCTGCACCTGTCAGCCATCTGTCTTTCCACACATTCAACAGATTAAATGTTTGTTTATTATGGAATATAGGAATTTAAACATCTGCAGAATTCCTCTAGCAGAAACTTCACCCCATAAACACACAACAGAAGGCATCTTATGGAGCCAAGGTCTCAATTTTATCAGTGCCAAGGTAAGCAGCTGAGATTAATCTGGCAGACTGGTAAGGATAGGAGGGGCAATTTTTCATGTTTCATGGTCGCCAATAAACACCAGGAATTAAAACTGCGAACAGTACTTCATTTGCTAGCATTGAATGAAATGCTAAATAACTTACAGGTGGTTATGGATTTTGATGGTAGACTTTAGAAAATGTTACAAGATTTAAACTTAAACAATACATTGTCTGTAGGTATCTGAATAAAAATCTGAAGCAAATCTTTACAGTCACATCTTGCAAAAACTATATTTGACAGGTGAATGCATCAAAAAAATGCCAGGCACGCAAAAGCACTTTTTAGCTATGGGGAAGACAGACTTAAATAAGCAGTTTTAAAAAATATAAATAGTATACTGATATAATGTAACTAAGTGACTCTGAACATGAATGTGAACTATTTGTTTTCTGCTCCTTGGTATAAATAACTTACAGGTGGTTATGATTTAAACAACTAATCATTAAATGTGACTAATGAAATGTTGAAGGCACAGAACCTAACTGGGAAATTCATGTACTTTATCTCCCCCAAAATTATGTATAAATAATAATATGATAAATGTAATAAATCTACATGTTTATTAAATTACAGATATTAAAGCCCTTTGAAAAAGCTTCAAAGTAAGAACCAAAATGTCAGGGCATATTGACTTCTTCGAAGAAACAAGTGGTCCTTTCAGTTACTTGAAGAGATATTCATTGAACTCCGGGACCCACATTTACCAGAACACAACCATTTCCCTTGGAACTTTACTATTTGCAAGATTCTTTCTATCTGGAGGACTGGTGGAACATCCATGGATGTGGGTTGTCTTTTTTTGAGACTGAACACTGGACTTTAAATAATGCAATTCCAGCTTGTTAGATTATTGGATAAAATAATAGTGAATCTGCAGTGTTCTGTTAAGTATATTTTTTTACAATGGAAGGTCCAGGAATGGAAGCATTCCAGGATGTGGGCCAAAATGTTAAGCATTCAATGCACTATGTTACCCATTCTGATGCAGCAAGGAAAAGTTATTTCAAGCAATGAGGGGGGAGGGAGATTTGTCCAGTCAGACAGGGGATACAACTAAGAGTTTAACCAAAAAAATAGAAACTCTGAAATGTTAAAACTGCCGCTTTGAATGGCATGGCTTAACTCTAACTCAATATCTTGAATATAATCATATTCCAAGAGGTTTTATAATTACTGTGGAACCCAGTTTAGGCATCAACTCAGAAAAACGCATACACAATTGGGATGAAATTTGTAACAGGGTATCATGTGACTTCATGTATATGTTCATACAGGCTGTAATTGAAGAGAGGGAAACCCTGGAAAAAGAAATCCAATTAACTGAAGATGGACTGAAACTTGAAGAAGCAGAATACAAAATCAATTTGGATAATATTAAAGCTAAACTTGATGAATATGAGGAAAAAATTAAACAACAAAAAATAAAATTTCAACATGACACTGATACTGACCCTTATTGGGCCCAATCCAATGAAGGTTAAAGTCTCCACACAGTATAGTATCGCTGTGTGGAAGAGTGTCAAGACTAGCTATAAGTTCAGTGAAGATGGAGGAAGCTAGTTAAGGGAGTAGATAAATACAGCCTACAGTTATGTGTTTTACCTGTCCGAGGATGATTGATATGAATAGGTGCTCTATATCAGGGATGATCTGTAAACCAGTCAGTTCACCAACTTTGAGCCCTACCTTAGTGTAGATTAGAACTCCCCACCCTCGCTTGTTGGTCCAATCCTGATGGTATGTGGAGAATCCAGGGAGTGAGATTTCATGGGATGAGATAGATGGTTTTAACCAGGATTCCGAGGTGCACAGGACATCAGGTTTATAATATGGAACCCAAGATTCTACTTACGCCATTTTGCGCCTGATACTTTGGACATTCGTATGAGCTGCCTTGAGCCCTTTGGTATTTGACCAGATGGGGCATGAGGTTAGAGGCTTAGGCACAGTTCCCTTGTAAGGACCTGGGTTTAACTCAATATCACCAGACAAGAGAAGTAGGCATAGTCTGGAATGTAAGGTAGGCGGGGGAAAAATTGCATCTTATGTTTATTTTTGGTCCTGGATACAATCAGGATTGTTTTATCATGCTGGAGAAGGATAAGCACTCTAGGGTGGATGGGGGACTTATTTAGTGTGTTTGACAGATTATAGAGTAGTGTGGAGGGATACGTGGTTGGGGGGGTGTTGCAGGAACCCTGTCAGTTTGAGATGCATCATAGTAGAGATAGGCTAGGAGGGAACTCAAAATGAGTAGCCCTGTGGAGAGGAAGGGGAACCTGCTAGGAGATATGAGGGTAACAGATTCCGGGGTTTAGATGGGCAGGAGAGAGAACCATTTGTGTAATTGAGGTGTAAGTGTGTGGTTGTAGATTAGGAAAGGATAGTTGGCAGTGCAGGATTGTGTTGCTATCAGTAGGGAACAGATTTACATAGCTCAATGGCTTAGAGGTAAAGCTGAGATGAAACAAAGCCCTCTAGTGGCAGATAATATAAAATAGATGGATGTGTGCTGCAGAAATTTAGTTGGATAAGTACCATGGAGGGGAAGAGTCAGTAGGGCAGCAAGTGTATTTAATTAGCGCCAGAGGTGGGGGGGGGGGAGAAAATTTAGCCAAGCTGCAATACTGATTTGAGCTGTGCACAGAGGACACCAGCTTCAGCCAGAGTCCGTTTCATGCAGTCTCGCTCAGTCAATCGGGAGGAGCACAACTGAAAATTGCCCAATCACTGAGGAACAGTGGAGGGTGCCAGGGTTGAAAATAATTTATGTCTGTAACCGTGGCCATACCTTGGTTGAATTCATTGCCAGTGGGGATTCAGGTGGGCAGTGTCTGCTAGCCGCACTGCAAGTGGGGGAGCGCACTTGTGTCAGGGGGGCTCAACTTCTGTAGAGAGAAAAAAGATGAGGGTTGAAGGTTAAATAGGATATGAGGCCGAGTGCAGTTTCAGCAAAACAAGAGTAATGGGGAGCCAGGAGACATCTGGGGAAAATTAACACTAAACATGGGAAGGGAGGAGTTGAGATGGGGGCAGGGAAGGTGGCAAATTCACATAGCGAGTGAAGGTGGCAAATTCACATAGCAAGCAGTTTCCACCCACCAAGCTAAAACTCTGTCACATTTAGACTGGCTGATAATTGGTCTGCTACAGACTTGTCCATTAAATACTGCTCTGCATTGGAGGGACAGTATCACGCCCCTCAAAAGTCATTATCATAGGAAGATGTTTGCTTGCTGCGCTCATGCGCGCATCGAAAACATAACAAAAGTCACTGTCATAGGAAGAAGTTTGCTTGCTACGCACAATCGCGCATGGCAAACATAAAAACAGATGAAAAGTTGTTAAGGACCCCATTGGTTAAAACAACACACCTATATAAAGACAGAAAAAGTTCCAGCAAATGAAAGCTATCCCAAGGTCAAATGATACTAACTTGAAATTTCCCTTCCTGAGGAAAGCTATAAACCAATTGAAGCTTCATTTTAAAACCCTCTGTGTGTGTCTATACTAGCATTAGTAAACGACAATGATTCAAAACTACAAGGAAAAATAAACTTAAAGAGTGGCTGACAACTTCAGGAGAACTTCAACAAAACATAATATTTAGATAAAGTGCAGCTTGTATTTCACATTAGTTCTTTATTCCTCCTCCCGATTATTAATTGCTTAGGTCAATTGCATGAAAACAGGATTTTTGCTCCAGAAGACTTCATCTGTTTCTGTTGTGGTCTCCCTACTTTAGGTCATAATGCACTCCTTGTGATATCACAGTTACTCTCATGGCAACCGATTGTGATGTCACAACATAGCATTATGACTTGAGGTAGGGAGTAAGTTATAGAGGCAGATTAACTTTAAAGTAACTGTAAGGGATACAAAATACTGTATTTATGCACATTTCCTCACTAATAAATAATGGAGAGGACAAATCTAGAATATATATGGAATACAAGCAGAATGTTACCTACTTATTATGTTTTTCAAAGTTTTCTTTCAGGCGTTAGTAGCGCTTTCAGCAATACATAGTAAATAATGTTAAAAGTCTTAAACATATTAAAATACTTATGTGTGATGTAAAAAATAGGTTAGAAGACAACCTGCCCTAGTGTAAATTAAGCATTCATCAGCTGTTTCACACAGCGGTGTCAATCACATTTTACACAGTGTACTGATCAGATATATTTTCCTTAAACTCTGTGTACAATAAGTCCATATTACTCATGAATAGTCAAACATATACTGTCTTAAACATGATATATCTGCAATTCTGTAACAAGTGACTAGTTTATGTTTGTATACAAAACCCAAAGCTAACACAGACCCCCTTGTAATTGAGATACTGTTATCCTAATATGTCTGTATCAACATGTGTCCATATGTACCTAATTTGCTGTTGTATTAAATAATATTTCTATAAATCTAAAACCAAAACCAAACACAATTGACAGCTTCAGCTTTTATTCAGGTGCAGTTAAATAGGGATCCTTTAGAGGTTTGAATATAATTTATGAAAACAGAGACATTTCAAACACCTGCACATAGTAATCAATTCCTGACCCCTTTAACTCATTCACACCCACTGTGTGTTTAGAACGTTGGAGACAGAACTCCAAACTGATATTCATTGAGAATCTTCCTAAGGCACTGTACAGAATTCTTAGCTAATGTGCACACATTCCAAACAAATCTAAATATCTTTAAGACTATTCCAGGTTCACAAACTCTGAAAGTTGTTCAGGACAAAAAGACCTTTTAAATGAGGGTAGTCACTAATCTGAATTCCTTATATTTTGTAAAATATGGTCATCTTATTACCTGTTTTTCTATTTTTGTTTTTACATAATTCACATTTCTGATGGCAATTAAAAATATATATAAAGAATTTGGATTAGTGACTACCCTCATTTGAAAAGCCTTTTTGTCCAGAGCACAAAAATGTAAAATAATGCACTTGGGGCACAGAAATCCAGTGGCAGAGTACAGAACGGATGGTGTGGTATTTACAACATTAAGAAAGCACACATTCAAAAAAAAACCTTTACATACAGTTGATTACTGTTTAACAATGTTAAGCATCTATGGCTGCCACTGTACATCTGATGCAAACCCATAATCACGTTCCTCACTTGAAGTGAAAAGGGGTTGGGGTTGAGGCCATAACTGGCTCCTTGTTTTTGTTTTTAAAGGGGTCAGGTTTTTTACAGCAAACACAAGGAAAAGGGTCATTTCTAAAATGTGCAGACAAGCATGGGGACTACTTTTTTTTCAGAGCATGCCTCCACCAGCAGCTACCACTTCAAGACTGCTACTACCTCCACCTAATAAAATCAGGTGAAAACCAGAAGTAGTCTACCAGCACTGCGATCAATATGGTTAAGGCACATTTACCAGAAATTGCTGCTTAGAAAATAATGAGGAAGTGACTGTGAAGAAGGGCAAATCCCAGACCAGATCTGTAGTTTGCCAACATTCTCCTCCTGAGTTTGGTTTTTATGGCTGTGTGGGTCAAGCTCCACAGATGTTGTGCCATCATCAGATTTGTATAAGAGAACTGTGGAAGCACGTAACTGGACCGCTGTCTGATGTTCTGCCACAGTGCTCTAGCATAGTTTCTAGTGTTTCTGTTTATGCAGCCCTTCCCCCTGCAGGCCACGTAAACATACCCATTTCCTGGTGCACTACTTTTCCTTTCATCAATTGCAGAAGTGACGGCCGCCATGTGCAACATGGTGGTGTTGACTTAAAGTGTGCATGCATGAGTATCGTGCATACATATGTAACCACCATGCCACCTTTGGCTAGCTGGCACCCCCTTAAAAGAACTACTGCCAACTACATGGCATACAGTTTTCTTTTGGCAGAACTACACTCATGGTACCACCCCAAGTGATGGAGTGTATACCAGGCTCATTATCTAGAGGATGGGGGGTGGGTGTACATACGAAAAATGAACCTTTTTATTTACAACCAGGTCCAGGGGATGGGATGATAGACATATGCTAGACCTAACTGTTGAGGGGCCCCAATAAATGTTCACATTAGAAGCAACAAGTGGAATATCCAAAGCAGTAACTGGGATTTTGCAGTATGGCTTTATTTATAGATGTTACTTAAAGCAAGGGTGGTCCCCCAAAGGTTTATCATTGCAATACAGGCATACTCTCTTTTGCAGGACACTTTGCTAGGCAGTACTTTTTTCCACAAAAACGCTCTATCTCACTTTCAAAGTATATATCTGTGGGATGTGCCACACACTTTAAACATTTTCCATACATTTCCATTTCCAAAGTGTGTATCTGTGGGATGTGCCACACACTTTAAAATCCTCTGGGTGCATAGTCTTTGCCCAGGGACCAGTGGTGCCCATCCACAAACCACTTAGCCCTGCCTGAAACTCCAGATGGCTTTCCTCCTACCCTTTGCCCCAACTAACCTCTGCCATTCTTTCTGGGTTATACCAAATGAATCTCCAATCTGTAATGACTTGCTAAACACTTTAAATTTAGCACAGTTGTGGTGAAAGGGGTCCTGACTGGTGTGATCTAGCCTTATCTAGGGCACACACACCTCAGAGAACAGTCTCAAATTCAGTACTCACAGATTAGTTGTTCCTTCCTTCCAGCCAAGGAAAGAACAAAAGGCACATTTCTTTCTCTGGTAGCTGTCAGATTCTACTCATTGTTCTTCCTTAAGGCAGATGTGAACTTCAGGAACTTCAGGGGATTGCCCCTTGGATCCACAAGAATTGCATTCCCTCTCACTTCCCCTGGATTGAAACTAAAGAGTCCTGCAGGTAAACTGAAGATTTTACCAAGCTGGGGTGAGAAATACCAGGGCTCCCTTTGACAGAGCCCCAATGGCAGACCTCCTGCAACTCTGATGGCCAGAACTGAACTTACTTATGAACATTCTAAGCTCCCCGAGAGCAGCTAACTCTAAAATCATTATTCTGCTTTGAGAGTTCTAAATGACAATCATCCTTCTCTAAGGCTAGGTGAGTAAACAATGATGTCATTATGTAGAACACCCCTAATCAGCTCCCCACCAGCTGCCTTTTCCTACCTGCCTAAGACTAGTACTAATGGGACTGTAGTAATCCGAGGGGACAGGGTTGTTACACGTAATTATGTCAGCACCGTCATGTTGCACAAGGCTGACTCCGGGGCAAACTGCACATGTGCAAGTATCATGTATGTGCTGTACTGTAATTGCTGCAGTATTCTGGCTGACTCCTGTGCAGCGAGAGCACTACATATTCTTTTCACCACTCCTGCTGCTCCTAAAAGCTCTCCACAGCCATATTGGCTCTGATCAGAACTTACGACTGTCATTGAATAAGCTGTGCCTTGCTATTGGTAAGGTAAGGTAAGGTAAATTTTATTTTTCTGCCACCCAATCCCGGAGGCTCTGAGCGCCGTACAAAAAACACAAGCTCAATTTATTTTACAATTTATACATACAAAACTATATCCTTATACAAATCACATAAATATATAAAACCCTCTAAATTTTAAAAAGGACTAATAACACTGGTGTCAAACAGAGTTTGAGAAAACCTGATTAAACAAATAAAACTTCAGGCGTATCTTAAAGACCTCTACTGATGGGGCCTCCCTCACCAAGAACAGGAGCGAATTCCTTAAGATAGGACTGGTGACACTGAAAGCTTGATCGCTGGCAGTTTTTAATCTTGACCTAGGAATTGGCAGGAGGCCCCTCAGGGAGGACCGGAGGGGCCGAACTGAGGCAGCAGGTGTCAGAAGGTCAGTCAGTCAGGTAACAAGGGCCCAATCCATGTAGGGCCTTATAGGTGAGCAAGCCCACCCTGAAGAGCACCCTCCAACGAACTGGCAGCCAGTGCTACTCACGCAGCACCAGGGTGACATGGCAGTATTTCGACTGACCTGTCAACAACCCAGCAGCTGTATTCTGCACTAGCTGCAGTTGACAGAGGGTGCCTCCAGAGACCCCGAGGTACAGCGCATTACAGTAGTCTAACCTGGATGTGACAAATGCATGTACCAAGGTGGGGAGATCCAGGGGCGGAATCAGGTGCCTAATCCTGGCGCTATTTCTCAGATGAAAAAAGCTCCCATTAACAAAGGCAGACACCTGATATTCTATTGTCATACCACTGTCAAATATCATGCTGAGACTAAGCACCTTATAGGAAGTCTTCAATGGGACTGACCCCAGAAAAAGTCCAGTGTCTGCCCCAGTGGGCACCCCACCCGCCTCCTGTTCGACTCCACCACCAGTACCTCCATCTTATCAGGGTTCAGTCGCAACCAGCTGGAGGCCATCCAGTCATTGATCTCTCCCAGGTAGTTGTTTAATACATCCACCGCATTTGATGTTCCAGTGGCAAAGGATAAGTACAGCTGGGTATCATCGGCATAGCAATGAAATCCCAAGCTGTACTTCCTAATGATCTCTCCCAGGGGTAGCATGTACACAGCGAACAACATCAGTGATAACACCATACCCTGAGGTACCCCACAAGACAGAAGGCTAACAGAAGGCTAAAAGATGAGGGAAAATTCCCCATCACCACCCTCTGTCTTCTGTTTGTCAAAAAGGACTCGAACCAGCAAATGACAGTGCCGGTGAGTCCACAGAAGTCCTTCAGACGGTCCAGCAACACCCAATGGTCCACCATGTCAAAAGCTGAGGAGAGATCGAGTAGAATGAGAATTGTCCCCTACCCTTGATCTCTTTTAAGAAGATCATTTTGCACCCAAACTAATGTGGTTTCTGTTGAATGTCCTGCACGAAACCCTGACTTGAGCAGCTCACAGATATCAAATGCCATGAGGTGATCACCCAACTGATGCGCCACAATCTTCTCCACCACCTTTCCTAAAAATGGAAGGTTGGAGACCGGTCAATAATTTGCCTTGATGTCAGGGTCCAATGATGACTTCTTCAGGAGGGGTCTCACCAGTGCCTCCTTCAAAGCAACTGGGACAACCCCCTCCAGCACCAAGCAGCTGTCTGTAATGCTTTGCTAACTTTCTGTTCTCTGCAGGGAAGACAGCACATGAGATTCTGTTGAGCAAGTGGGACTATGTATACTTTCATGAATGTGCAGCTGACCTAGGTGACTACCCAGCCCCAGAGTGATGACAAGAATGACAATTAATGAGATCAGCCAGGAAGTACAAATACACTCACCATTTGCATAACTTTGTGAATGGAAAGCAAACTTTAATTTTTTCAGAAAGAAAAAATGAAACCACCTATATAAAACACAGTTTTCATGATACTAAATTATTGCATGAAAAAAACACAATGAATAGCATGGGCGTAGCATCATTTGATGCTTGTAGGAACTAATAAATATATCTCCCAAGCTCTCTGTATGATGAGAGAATGTAGGTTACTCACTTGTAACTGTGGTTCTAGGAGTGGTATACAGTTCACACCCTCACATTGGCAATCAGCTGATTCATAGAAATATCTTTAAGCTAAGCTCCCAGGTGTATATCCTCCTGCTCCACCACATGACGTCAGACCTCTACACGCTATAAACAGGGATCTGGTGCCACATTGCTTCGGAAAGTTGGATGGGTGGTATGGATGGGAACTGTATACCAGTCCTAGAACTACAGTTACAGGTGAGTAATCTATATTTACAAAGGCGTGGATGCAGTTCACTATCTGCACACTGGCGGACTACTACGAGTCCTCAGGAAGGAGGGGGTAAGGCACAAACCTCTATGTGGTGCACAGAGACTGAAAGACGGAGGCCCCAAAAACAATATCCAGATGACTCATTAAGTCAGTGCTGTAATGGGAGATGAAGGTGTGTGCTTTTCTCTAGGTTGCTGCCCTGCACATCTTCACAATCTTCTTCTTCTTCATATATTTTATTTTTAGATGACCAAGAAGTTGCATAAAAGCCACGGCTCAACTAACAAGGGCCCCATTAGGTGAGCCATGGCTGTGATTTAACTTCTGTGGTCCTCTAAAATATAAAAAAAAAATAGTACTTAAAAACTGGGTCCCATTAATATCAATACAGTGCACCCCTGCACTCTCCAAACTAATTTATCACAAAACATGAGACAGCAGGGGTGGCACCTGCTCAGACTGGGGACCAGGAAGAGAAAAGGATCAGGTGGCTGGCTCCTCCAACCAGAAGGGAAGATATCGAGTGGCTGGCTCTTCAAACTGAGGATTTATCATCCCTTCCCCTTAGTTATGGAAGCTAAATTCCAAGAAGTGGACTTCTGAAGACTTCAGGAGAGTGGGCATACCTAAAGAAATTATTACTGATTCGGGTTGTAATTTTGGTGCTGAATTACTTAAGGAGCTGTACAGACTATTAGGTATCACTGCCATAGGAACCTCCCCTTATCACCCTCAAACAGATGGTCCTGTTGAGTTTTTTAACCTAACCCTAAAACGCATATTAAAAAGGTTTGTAAACGGGGAAGGGAAAGATTAGGCCAATACTTGCCTTACCTACTTTTTGCTTACAGAGAAGTGCCACAGGCATCAACAGGGTTTTCACTATTTTAAATGCTGTATGGTAGATAGCCAAGAGGGCCACTGGATGTGATAAAAGAAACATGGGAAGATAATCCTATTCAGAAACAATCTATAATGTCTTATAAGTGTACCCTAAAAAAGATGCTGGCAAAATATGTTGAAATTGCCCATTCGCCTTCTCAGCTTTCTCTGCTTGGAATTCCATCCTCCCCAACTTACTCTCATGCCCCACCCTATTCTCCTTCAAAAAAGAGCTTAACTCTTTCCTACTAACCCTTCTCCTCCTCTGCAATTGTTTTAAATAACCCTTATAGTGTTGTTAATGCCTAGTCTATGTTACTCTGATAGATATTGTTCACTTGGGAACTTAAGCTGCAGGCTGGTAGGACAGAGGTCTGGGGTTATATTTCTGTTTTAACTGAAATATTTGAATAGTTTTGTAAGTGAAATTAGTTCTGTGTGTTAAAAATTATTACCTTAAATTAGACTGTTACTTGGGCTGTGATATTGTAAAATTGGAGGCTTGGGAACAGTTGTTTGGCAGGGTTAATTAGAAGGAAATTTAAATGTGTTGTTTGCCTGGTGTAAGGGGGAGGGGACATTAGCTGCAATTACCTTGTCTTTAAACAGGAATTACCTTGGCCTTCATTGTTCACTTGGGAACTTAAGCTGCAGGTTGGTAAGACAGAGGTCTGGGGTTATATTTCTGTTTTAACTGAAATATTTGAATAGTTTTGTAAGTGAAATTAGTTCTATGTGTTAAAAATTATTACCTTGAATTAGACTGTTACTTGGGCTGTGATATTGTAAAATTGAGGGTTGGGAACAGTTGTTTGGCAGAGTTAATTAGAGGGAAATTTAAATGTGTTGTTTGCCTGGTGTTTGGTAAGAACCCTCCCTGTTTTGTAGGTGTTCTTAAATACTGAAAAGCCACTGGGGGTCGGGATTGAAGGGCTCAGTATTTCTGTTTGGGACTGAAATTCGAAGCAACAGGAGCTGGTGGGCCTGTGACATCATACAGTACCTGATGTCTGCTTACACACACTGTTAGTGGGACCGAACACACACTGGACTGTATGTGTTTGTGAGACTTGGGAACTTTATTGGTGGGGTTGAAATTGGGTTTGTAAATAACTACAGTCAGTATAGAGAGAAACTGTATTCCAGGGGAAAGGACTGAGAAAGGGGTGTGCCATTATAAACAGAGGGGATAAACAGGGTGGCCATATTCCACCATGGCAGGCATCTTCGCTGGAAGGTTGTAGGCTGCACAGGCTGTGGGATGGCACACTTCTAAATTGGGCCTGAGAGGAGGGGAGGCTGTCCACTCTGCAGACAGCATCTTGTATCTGAGTGAGGTATATTGGTTAAGGAGTAAGCTGGGGGGGTATCCAAGGATAGGGGTGTGGATATGGGCAGCAGAAGGGTGGAGCTGAGGGGAGGCTGGGGCAACACTCTGAAATTACAGGACGTTATGTTACAGCAAGCAGGAGGGGGGATATTAGGGACAGAGGACCCTTAGATAGGGAAGTTGGTGCTAAGGGGAAAGCGTACAGGGTGAACATTCTGAATACAAAGAGAGTGGAGGGGAAGAGTCAGGAGGGCTGCTAAAGGAAGCCTAAAAACAGCAGACTGTGGGAAGGGAGCTCCTATGGTGAACAGAGCAAGAGTGGAAGAAGAGGGGCAGTTTAGAGGTGCAGTCAGGGGAAACTCTGGTTATTTGATGGAGGCTGACATAGAGTGTCACAATAAATTTGAGCTACTAAGCAACCTAGAGGGGGAGGAAGGGGTTGGTGGAAATGAGGAAACTTATACAGAGGCCGGGGGGGTGAGGGAGTCGGATACCCATAGGGCATCACAGACTGGTTATGGAAAGGATAGAAACAGTCCCAGAGGTAGAAGGGGAAACATATATGTTAAGCAAATGGGGGAGATAAAACATATTCCAGACATGAGGGAGGAGAGCATGACTGGAGAGAAACTGGGAGACAAGGTCGGCGAGGAGTCCCCCCTTCAGCAGGGGGTCAGTACCAAGGATGGGGCCCTAGCTAAAGGGGACCCACAGAGAGCCTCTGGAGGCAGGGGTACTATTACAAGGGGGGAGGAGGATGGTGTGGGGAAGGGAAACCATCAGGGTCAGGATAAAATGGTCTCGGATAAGAGAGAGTTAAAGGGACACCTATTCAGAGGGTTTGAGTTAAGTGGGCAAAATAGCAAGGAGGCAGAAAGGGAGGGTGACAAGGGCCTCTAATAAGGCAGGAAGACTCCCATGGAATTGAGATCATGAATAAAGGGGAGGAAGGGGCTGAGAGGGCATAGTGGGAGGTAACCTATAAGGATGATGACGTGTTATGGTTCTGTTATTGGGAGACTTAGGATTAGGGTATCCAGTGGGAGGGACAGGGGTGGATGCCATAGCCAGGTGAAGGTAGTGAGTACTCTCTGGGCTGACAGTGCACAGAGCAAAGTTCATGGTATATGAAATGGTTAGGGATTGTGGAGGGAAACCGGATTTCCTGGTGCATTTGGGAACTAATGATCTGGAGGGAAATAGTGTTTTGGATATCCAAGCAAGATTCCAAGAACTTGCCAGAGTCTGTCAGGATAATGGATGCAACATTTCCTTTTCGGAGATATTGCCAGTACCAAAGGCCTCAGTGGAGAAAAAAGTGAAGCTCACAGAGGTTAATGACTGGCTCAGGAAGTGGGGTGAAGAGAGTGGGTTGGGGGTGTTAGGGAACTGGAATGGAGTTTTGGAGGATAAGGGATTATATGCCAAAGACAGGTTTCATCTTGCCTCATTAGGGAAGGAAGTCCTTAAACAGGGGATGGCTGACTACATACAAGAAAGGTGGGGTTTAAACTTGTGAGGGGGGGAAGGGATAAGGGAGGGACTGACCAGAAGCCCTCTCCTCCAGATGAGGGGAGTAGCCTTCAAGCCAAGGGGAGGGAGAAACAGACTGGGGGTGGAGGTTTCAGGAGGAGCACAGGGAGGATGGAAGTATAAGGAATCTGGGTGGGGTTCGACAAATAGGATCAGGGATAAGGGGTGGGAGTTGGTGTTAGTAAATGCCAGGAGCTTGGGAAACAAGCTGCCAGAGTTCCAGGCCATGCTGTTCGGGGTGGATGTGGCGGCTGTCACGGAGACATGGGCCAACAAAACCATGACTGGGATCTAAACGCACTGGGGTACACCTATGCTTAGGAAGGCTAGAAAGGAGGGCAGAGGGGTGGAGTGGCTATGGTCATTAGAGATGACATAGAAATTGCTAGGGTAGAAGAGGCAGAGGGAAACGTGGAGGCCTTATGGGTCACCTTACGATCCCCAACAGGAGATAAGGTCAAGCTGGGTGTAGTATATAGGCCCCCCGGGATGAGTGATGTTCTAGAGGATGGTTTGCTGGACAACATCATTGCCCAGTGTGGACCAAAAGGAAAGGAGTGGTGTTGGATGGGGACCTTAATATGCCAGCTACAAACTGGGGAACCATGTCCTCTAAGGTGGCCAAGGAGCAGAGGCTGCTGGATGGCTTCCAGGATGTGTTCTTAACACAGCATGTGATGGAGCCTACAAGGGAGGGGCATGTCCTGGATGTGGTTCTGGCAGATGGGGATCTGGTAAGGGATATGGTTGTACAGGACCCCCTGACTGGGAGCAACTACAATACTGTCTGGTTTCAAATAAGCATGGGGGGGGAGATCTAGGACACTGGCAGTGGACTTCAGTGGGGCAGACTTTATGGGCACATGGGAAATATTCTCGAGGATCACTTGAAGGGGATTACCTCAATGACAAGTGTGGAAAAGAGATGGGAGGTCGTAAAACAGGGACTTCATGAGGCAGTCGGGATCTGCGCTAAGTTGAAAAGTAAGGGAGCAAGGTCACATAAACCATGCTGGTGGTCCAGTGAGGTACAGGTAGCAGTCAGAGAAAAGAAGGCGGCCTGCAAAAATATAAAGGTAACAAGAGGGGATAGGGATAAGAAATGTACCCAGCTTGCATCTAGAAAAGTCACCCGAGTGGTGAGGGGAGCATAGTCCAGTCAAGAGACAGGGCTGGCACAGGGGATACATGGAGGGGAAAAGGGGTTCTTCCGGTACATTGGGGAGCGGAGAAAAACTAAGGGCCATCTCAGCAGATTAAGATCAGAAGGAGGGTGGGTGGAAGAGGCGAGGGACCAGGCAGAGGTATTTAATGAGTACTTTGCCTCTGTGTTCACTAGGGAGGGGGATGGGATATCTACAAAGCAAGGCACGAAGGGGATAGAAGCGGCAGTAAGTGGGATCAGGGGAGCAACAGAAATGGAGCAAGAAGGAGGGAGAGGTACTCGGGGTGTCACATCTGTGTAAGGATAAAAGGACAGTTAGGTGGAGGGACGGATGATGCTATCTCCGCCTAAAGGGTGTGGTTAGCTCTCAAGGCCCTAAAGAAGACAAATCTCCTGGGTGGGATGGCATTCATCCAAGAGTACTATGGGATTGGCGGACATACTGGCTGCACCCTGGCGGAGCTTTCAGCAGGTCACTGAGACAGGGAGGGTGCACTAGGATTGGCAGAGGCACATTGGTGCCAATCCACAAGGGGGGGCCGAGGGCACCAGGTAACCATAGACCCATCAGTTTGACCTCAGTAGTGGGAAAATTAATGGAGAGTATACTAAAGGAACAATTGGGGGTGTACTTGGAGGAGGTGGGAGGTCCGGATAGTCGGCAACATGGGTTTGTGCCAGGTAGATCATGTCAAACCAACCTTGTGGAGTTCTATGAATGGGTAACATCGGAACTGGACAGGGGTAAGCCTGTGGATGTATTATTCTTGGACTTCAGCAAGGCGTTTGACTGTCCCCCACAATGGTCTGGTGGAGAAACTGATGGGGTTAGGAGTAGGCCTTTGATGGTCAGATGGATTGAAAACTGGCTAGCTGACGCACCCAGACAGTAGTGGTCTGTGGGGAGCTCTAACCCTAGAGAGGTTGGTAGGTAGAGGTACCGCAGGGGCTCGTCCTAGGTCAGATTCTGTTTAATGCATATATATCGACATCAGGGAGGGTATAGGGTGTAAATGAGTCTGTTCAGGGATGACTCCAAGATGGGAGCAGTAGCTGAGGAGAAGAGGGAGGTTGGCCCTGCAAGGGACCTGACACCCTGGAAAGCTGGGCTCACACATGGAAATTAAATTTCAATATCACCAAGTGCAAGGTGTTGCATCTTGGTCAGGAAACCTAAACACAGGTACACCCTGGGAGGGGAGGCACTGGAGGCCTCAATAGGGGAAAAAGACCTAGGGGTCATGGTGGATGCATGTATGAATAACTCTGAGCAGTGCAGGAGAGCGGCTAGCAAGGCAAACAGGATGTTGGGATGCATCGTTAGGGGGATCACCTCTAGGAGCAAGGAAGTGATTCTGCCGCTGTACAATGGACTGGTTAGACCACACCTTGAGTACTGTGTACAGTACTGGAGACCACACTTGAAGAGGGACATACAGCTCCTGGAGAGGGTACAGAGGAGGGCAACAAAGATGATACGAGGGCTAGGGGATTTGACGTATGAGGACAGACTTGAGGAGCTCTGCCTGTTTTCATTGGAGGAGAGGAGAGGAGAGACACTGGGGACATGACTGAAGTCTTCAAGTACCTCAAGGGAATAAATAGGGTAAACAAGGAGGGGATCTTTAGACTAAAGCAGGGAGGTATCACCAGAGGGCATGGTTTGAAGTTGGAAGGTGGAAGGGTGAGGGGGGAAAGAGGAGGAGGTTCTTCACTGAGAGGGTGGTGGACCCTTGGAATGCACTGCCTGGTGAGCTGGTTCAGAGATCCACAGTGGAGGGCTTCAAGAAAGGGTGGGACAGACACAGAAAGTGGATGTATCAGATGATGGCCTGTCCCAGGTGGGTGGGGATGGATGATAGGGGTTTCTGGAGCACAAGGGATGGGAGGGTCTCGGCACCCAACTAAGGATCTAAGGTTCGAGCAGACTCAATAGACCGTAAGGCCTAATCTGCTGGCAAATAGTATGTTAGTATATCTTGTAATCCACCTGCTCTAGTGTTCCTGCTATGTATATATTGGATACTATTAGTTTTTTCTGTTTATTTATATATGCTTAATGCCTGATCTGTTTTAAGTTACTTACCTGGCTTTCCACTGTAATAATTTTTGCAGCATTGTTAAATCTCACTGTATCCTGTATATTATTATTGTATTTATCTATTGTACTGTGTTCATCATTGTCACCCAGGTCGTCACTGAAAAAGGGACTGCATGGTCTCAGTAGACTTACCCAGTTACCAAAATTCTAATAAATAAATAAATAAATAATCAGGAAGAGGTTCAAAACCAGTAGAAGGTAAAATTATGACCATTGGGTAAAATAAAACGTTTTTGAGCCAGGTGAAAAGGTTTTGCTACTGTTACCCACAACAGAAAATAAACTGTTAATGAAGTGGCAAGGGCCTTATAGAGCGCTTAGACATACTGCATCATTAACTATGAGATAGAGGCCCCTGACAGGAAAAATCCTACTAAGATATACCATGCTAACCTCCTCAAGAAATGGGTTGAAAAAAATGCCAAAAATTGCTTTGTTATAGTCTTACCCAAAACTGATGTAACCCCTAGGTGGCGCTATCCCAAGCACTACTACCCCTGCTTGCTTGGCTAGTAGCAGGTTAAGGGGCCTGAGTTCTGAAACGGGTGCCTCCAGCTGGAGGTCAGGGTTGGTAGTGGTCAAGCTAACCTGGACACAGCCCTCCGGAACACTGTAACCCCCCTCTTTCCTTACTAGTGGCCGGAACAATACACAATAATCACTTTCACAATACCCCAATACACCACACAAGTACCCACACTGCTTTTACTTACCGCCAGGGCTTTCCCCTGGCCCAGCCCTGGGAACCCCCTGTAAAACAAGGTTATACACAGCAAATAACAGCAGTACAGTACTCTGGCACAAACTGGAACCACAGTCAGGGTAAAAGCAAAAAAAGAGTTAGATCTGATTTATTTAAGGAGCATGAACAAGGGAGGGGAGTAATCAGGTTAATTTGCTTAAAGGCTCTATCAAACAGTTATACGTGCAATTCAGGGTCCATAAACAGTCACACATTCTGGTTACCCAGATGGAGAATTGTGGGCTAGCCAGGAACGTTGCAGCTGGCTGGGGCCCTATGATGGAAGAAAACAACATGCACAACACACACTATTTGTAATCCGGAGCCGGAGGGCTCAATTCGTGAAAAGAAAACAACAAGACAATCAGATGACACACTTTTAGATTAGGCTGCTGTTACAGGGAGCTACCCTGATGATTACTTACAATACCCAAGATTGAACACAAGCTGGATGAAAATCGAGACAGCAGGCGGTTAATCTGGAGTGCTAGGAGAAGCAGGACCCACACGATTCGACGAGGCGTCATTCCTGTTCAAGCATGGAGCAGGGGGCTGATCCCCAGGTAGAGCTCTCATCAGTAGCTTTCCCTGTGCAGTGGGGTAGTCTGGCATGGACAGCATGGTATGGCCCAGGCCAAATGGAGATAAACGCAGATTCAGTCCAATTAGGCTGGATAAAGCTTCCAGCAAGCAGAACACAGTTCACACAGTGGGGAACCAATCAATACACAGCACATTTATATGTAAAGGATTCTATGGTACCAGCAAGCAGAACACAGTTCACACAGTGGGGAACCAAATCACGACCCACTTTCAATACACAGCATATTTACATGTAAGGAAATTCTACTGTACCAGGCAAACCACTCTCCAGTCACAATCATAAAGTCTCTGCACAAACCGGGGATTCAAAAGCAGATGGAAATCCTGACAGGCCGATCGCATTCGGCAGCTCTTTGGTCTTCTTCAGGTTAAAGCCTGGTCACAGTCCAGTGGCTTATGTAACCCCCCCTGCAAATGGGGGTTCCCAAAAGACTTCCAGGAGCTTGCTTGAATGCTCCAAGCCTGAATGGTGTTTGGCGTTTAAGCCATTTATCAGTGAGTGTTTTTAGAGCCTCTGGTACTGTCTCTTTAAGAGCCATCTGCTTGCAAACATAATTAGTTTGTATGGGGGGACTGTGTGTTTCTCTGTTTGAGTACCACTCGAACTGCTGCCAATTCACTCCATTTTTGCAGTCACTAGGAGTACAAAGGGAACCTATCTGAAAGATGTAACTGTTTGCCAGAAATAATTTAGAGTAATAATGAAAATACAGTTTGTCTAACCTGCTTTCTTTGCAGTCAGAACTGTGTTTGCCTAGTTCCCATTCTAGTTTTGAACTGCTGAACTGGACCAATCAGTGTGGGGTAAGCTAGCTCTAAATGGTGCCTTGACGAATCAGAACTTGGACTCATAATCTGAGCCAGCCACAAGAGGATTGTATGGGCAGTGACTCTGGGAGATGTAGTTTAGGCTTCGCCCTTTTGGACCAACAGCAGCAGTCTATTGTGAGTGACAGCCAATCCAGTCAAGAACTGGGAGGAACTCAAAGGAAGTGCCCGTTTTGTCTGTTGGAGTTTCAGTTTAGCTCTGGCAGTGAAGGGAAAGAAGCCCTGTGCTCCTTCAGTGCACATTTTCAGTCAAAAACGCGGTGTAAGGCCCAGAGTTCCGGTCTGCAGCTTGTGTAACTGCTTGTTAGGACTGAATCCATCCTGTGAAAAGAATCAAAGGATCTCTGAAGAGTAGAAACCAGGCTCACCCTGTAGAAGACTGGAGAAATTGTTGAATTGCACTCGGTCTGTCAGAACTGAATCTGCTGTGTTCTCCCGGTATTGTGCAGTAATTGCGATCGGGATAGAGAAGCAGCCTGCCTGGTATAGTACTTTCTTTTACCATATAAATGTGTGAGGAGGCTTGTGCAGCTCAAGTGAATCCTGCTGCCATTAAGGGACTTTTGCCTGTGACTGTTTACCATATAAATGTGTAAAGAGTCCTGTGGAGCTCAAGAGAGCCCTGCTGACGCTGAAGGACCCTATCTTGTTTGGAGGTCGTGAGTACTAATTCAGGGTCGCTCCTGTTGAATTGCCATTAAATCCAAATGGAATCACTGTACTGCTTGACTGTTTAAACTAATTTTTCTTTTCACTGTGTGAAAGGGCCCCTACCAGCTGCCACGGTTTGGACTAGCCACTAGGGCTTGGGTACCCAGGGACAGTAACTGGTAGGGGATAGGCCTAGTGCACAGAGCCACAGGTAGATAGTAAAGCGATAAGCTAATTAACCTGATTTCCCCTGTCCTTGTTATATCCCCTAAATAAATCAGAGCTGCTTGTTTCAGCAAAGTTATACTGCCTGAGGTATTTGTCTATGTTAAAGTACTGTACTGTGATTGTTGCACTGTATCTTATTTCACAGGAGGTCCCAGTGCCGAACTAGTCCTGGGGGTAAGTGTATACTGTGAAGGTAATTTGATATATTGTGTGGGCCACTAGTGGGAAGAAAGGTTGCAGTGTCCCAGAGGGCTGTGACCAAGTAAGTTTAACTATTGCAAACCCTGACCTCTGGGTGGAGGCACCGCCATTGGATCCAGGCCCTCAACCTGTTAGTGGCAAATCAGGCAGGGGTAGTAGCCCTGGGATAGCGCCATCTAGGGTTACATCTTGGAGGCTCACCGCTGGGATTGTGTGTCCTCTAGTGGCCATATTCCAGAACCACTGTTAAGAAAAAATGGGTACCCCGACAGAAGTGGCTGTGCAGCTGGTGGAGTGGTGTACTGGGGAGGAGATTGACCCCCAAAATGCTATGCTTATCCTGGACATCCCCTGGGTATCAATACGGACACTGTACAGGGAGTACTTTCCAAGGTGGAAGGTTTAAAACCATGTGGTGGTGGGCTGCATGCTAATCTGCTCACCCACACTTTCCTGGCCCTAGTAGAGTTTAAGGATCCCATAGATAGCTCCAAAGTGCCACAGACCATTACCCCAGAGGGAGCCCTCACTGCCTGGAGAGTGATAACTAAGTACAGTAAAGACCCGGGGGGGAATGAGCCCCCACCACTGTCTGAAACTTTTGAGGAGAAATTTGCTAAATGGTTGCTGGGGGAAGGGAAAACTGTGGAGGACTTGAAGAAACTATTCTTGCCACCTGGGGGTGTTCCTCCCCCAACACCCTCTCCCGCTCCAGTACCTGTAATGGTGGCTGAACCAATGCAGACTATTTCTGCACCTGCCATTAGTCACGACTCTTACCGAAGGTTGAGGATCTTCTCTGGCACCCTCCCCACCCCCCAAGGGGAGGATGACTGGGAGACCTGGATAGACTATGTTGCCCCCCAAGTGCTAGAATGGCAATGCTCGGAAGCCGAAAAGCGAAAGAGGGTTAGTGAGAGCCTCCGAGGTCCTGCCCTGGCTACCATCCGTGCTAAACGGGCCAGTAACCCTGAAGTGACTGCACAGGCCTATCTTGAGGCCCTGGAGAATGTGTATGGGGAGCCCAGATTCTGATGAGGATCTATGGTGGAGAGTAAGAAATGCACAACAGTACCAAGGGGAGTTGTTGTCTGTGTATGTATCTCGGCTGGAAAAATTGTTGCAAGAATGCCTCAGAAAGGGTAGTTTGCCAGCGATTGAACTGGACCGAACCAGGCTGGACAGGATCCTAAGTCTGCCCCCTTCTCAGAACTGCTGTTGCTTCAATTCACGCCTGGCAAATCGGCTGGAATCCCACCCCTCCTATGATGAGTTAATGAGAGAAATTCGAGGAGTTGAGAAAAGGCGACCTCGGAGGGACCTACCAATAGCTGCGGCTATGACCCGAGTGACTGAGGGTGGCCCATCAGTGAAGTTCAGGGGCAGAGGTTGGCAGTCAATGAGTGCTCTGATAAGGAAAAGATAAGCCACAATGGGGCTTAACTGTTGAGAGAGATCCGGAATTCAAAACAGTCCTTTATGAAGGCCACGCTGCAAGTGACGGGCCCCGACCTATATCCGACTGCATCTGCTATGGGGGTGGGATACCCACCCATGTATCTCCTGCTGATAACAGCTCGAACTCAATTCCTTGACCATGGAAGTAGAGAAACTGTGAGATGTCTCCAAATGCTTATCACGCCTCCCAGAACAGAGATGGCACCAAGGTTTCCAGTTAGTAATACCCCCGCCCTGGCTCCCAGTGTGGCACCTCAGCCAGCTCAAACTCCAGAAAATATGTTTTGCTATAATTGTGGGAAGGATGTGCATATGAAAAGAGAATGCCGGTCCCCAAAAGACACTGACAAAGTTGCATATAGGCTACAAGGAGAGCTTCGGAGAACAAATCAGTGGTTAAGAGGTGCACAAAATGATCCCAGTGAGGGCACCAAAAATACTAATTCACGTCCTTTTGTGGCAAGGTCAGTTGCCCAGGCCCCCTCGCCTCTCCAGACTGGTCCAGAATAGTGGGTCCCTCCATGGAGACCACTGTGAATGAATGGAGTGTCTACAAGAGCTGTATAGACAGTGGCTCCCAAGTGACAATTATGTTCCAGGATTGGTATCAAGCATTTGTCAGATCGCACTTACAACCATTAGAAGGACTGCATGTATGGGGTTAAGTGAAGGCCTACCCCTATTCGGGTATATCCGAATTTGGTATCTTTCCCACCTCCGTGGCTGGAGTGGCCGAACAAGTAGAGACCCTAGCCTTAGTGTGTTCCCCCACTGACTGTATGATGGTGTCCCTTTGTTGACTGGAACAAATGCTCATATGTGAAGGCTGGTACAGTTGTGTTATGAAAACATGGGTCAAAGACTAGTAGAGCTTTAAGAGTTCCGGCTTTAATTAAGAAGGCCTAAGAGGCACAGAGAGATGCTGAAAAAATAGAACCAGAGGAACCGGTCGGAATTGTATGGAAGAAGGATCCTGAGTCTCTGATCCTGGCCCAAATGCCCAGTGTACCTTACAGGAGAGGTCTGTATCAGAAAGGATGTTAAGAATAAAATATTAATGTTGGATGCACCATGCGATGGAAAATTGCCAGAGGACTGCTGGTCAAGCCTAGTATTTTCCGCTAGAGCCCATGCTTATGCCAGAAGGGTAATGGTCCAAGTTCATACTGTGTCTGAAAGAGACATTCGAGTAAATAGAGGTTGCATCCTGGCTAATGTGCATTGTGTAGACACTGCAGTGCTACCCAGCAGCAAGAGTTCAAGGAAGAATGACAGAGTAACGCCTGATTTGTTTGATTTCGTGACTCTCGCTGCCAGCTGGAATGGAAAGTGAGGATCAGTGAAGCTTGCCGAGAGAGACCAGGTGTTTTTCTTAAAGGAATGGGACGTGGGATGCATGCAAGGAGCTGAGCACAATGTCCGCTGCATGATGAAAGACCATTTCGTGAGAGGTCTCGACGCCGGCACCTGCTGATATAGATGATGAGGTATGCATCTGCAAGAGATGTTAGCTGCTGGTGTAATACAAGAATCCAGAAGCCCTTATGCTTCCCATTGTAGGTGAGGAAAAAGAATGGGACAGTAAGGATGTGCGTGGATTATCGCGACCTTAAACCGGCGACTATCCCTGATCAGTACACAATGCCCCACATTCAGGATGCTTTGGACTGCTCTAAACGGGAGCAAGTGGTTCTCTGTGCTGATCTCCGCGAGGGTACTACAGATCCCGATGGCCCCAGAGGACCATGAGAAGACAGCCTTTATCTGTCCGGGCTAGCTTCTGGCGAATTCATGAGGATGCCTCTTGGCGATTTCAGGTGCCCCAGCCACTTTCTTCAACGAGATTGATGGAGCGTGCAGTGGGGACATGAACTTACTAGAGTGCCTGGTATACCTAGATGATGTTATTGTGTTTGGCAGCTCACTGGAGGAACATGAGAGCAGATTATTTAAGGTATTGGACCGACTGGAGGACTTTGGCCTTAAACTGTCCATTGATAAGGTCAATTTCTTTCAAACATCAGTAAAGTATGTGGGACACATAGTATCCACCGAGGAATAGAGACCGACCCAAGTAAAGTTGAGGCTCTTGACCACCTGGCCCACAGCCCAAAATCTAAAAAGAACTGCAAAGATTCCTGGATTCTGTGGTTATTATCGCGCTTCATCAAGGACTATTCAAGAGTGATCCGCCTTCTTTAACCTTACTCAAGGGTATCCCCAACCCACAAAAATACCAAAAGTCAGCGCCCTCAAGACTGAAAGAGTGTATTTTCGTCCGAGTGAAGTATTTGGGGCGCTTGACTCCTGATTGTGAGACTGCTTTTCATGAGATCATATATCAACTACCCATGCTCCAGTGCTGGCCTATGCCGATCCAAGAAAACCTTACGCCTGCACACTGATGCTAGTTTGCAAGGGTTGGGGGCCAGGCTGTATCAAGAGCACGAGAATGGCTCTGAGACCAGTGGCCTTTGCCACTGTGAAGCCTGACCCCATCCTAAAAGAACTATCCTGTACTATAAGTTAGAGTTCCTAGCTTTGAAGTAGGCTATTGTTGACCAATCCATGAGTACTTGTATGGGGCTAAAATACTAGTAAAAACTGCAATAATCCTTTGACCTATGTGCAGACCTCAGCTAAGTTGGATGCCACTGGCCATAGGTGGCTTTCTGCATTATCTACATATGACTATGCTCTCTCTAACACCGCAGGTCTGAACCACATAGATGCTGATGCTCTCTCCCGTGGCCTGTTACCCAGAATGATTGGGTCCGATTGGAGAACTCCGACATTCGGGCACTCTGCCGAAGTTTGACAGGGAGGAACAAATGTCCACGGACGTAGTGGACTGCATGGTGGATTGCTTGGGACCCTCTGAGAATTGCATACCTGCTGCTTATTGCCACTTTTCTGCAATAGACATTGGTACACTGCCTCAGCTGGACAATGACAGTATTCATGGGCTCAATCTCACGATCCCATGATCAAAGCAGCTTTAAGCCCTCTATGCAGGAAAGATGTGTCAAATTACTGCCCACTGATTTGAGAACTGCACTGTTATACAAAGAAGGTCCTAAGTTGAAACTGATCAATAAACTGTTATACAGAGAAACAGTAGACAGAGGGACAAGTAGACAAACAACAACTAGTGCTGCCTACTGCCTTCGAGACTCAGTATTGATGTCCTTGCACAACCACATGGGGCACCTTGGTATTAGACAGAACACTTGACTTGGTGAGATCCAGATTCTATTGGCCTAGATGGGGGCTGATGTGGAGCAACACATTCAACTTGTGAGTCGCTTGCTTACAGAGGAAAGCTTTTGCCCAAGAGGGCTGCCCCTTGTTAACATCACCACCAGTGCACCCATGGAGCTGGTCTGGATTATTTTCTGAGTTTGGAATCAGATCAAAGAAATATCAGTAATGTGCTGGTGGTCACTGACCATTTCACGAGACATGCCCAAGCTTTCCCACCAAAGACCAGAAAGCATCCACTGTGGCCAAAAGTACTTGTAGAAAACTTTTGTTCACTATGGGGCTCCACAAAGAATCCATTCTGATCAAGGGAGAGACTTTGAGAGTCATCTCATCAAAGAGCTGCTTTCTCTGTGGGGAGTGCGAAAGTCCAGAACCACTCCTTACCACCCCCAAGGGGACCCACAGCCTGAACGTTTCAACCGCACTTTGCTAGATATGCTAGGCACCCTGCACCCAAAGGACAAGCCTAGATGGAGCCAACAAATTAGCACCCTGGTACATACTTATAACTGCACCAAAAGTGATGCCACTGGGTTCTCCCCCGCCTGATGTTTGGAAGAAGAGAGCTCACACGGTAGATGTGTGTTTAGGGGTCTCTCCTGATGGGGTTCAAGCTGACAACTATTTACAGTATGTGCAGAAGTTAAAGGCCCAGCTAAATCATGCGCATCAACTGGCTCAAACCATGGCTGCCAAAAGAAATCTGGCCAACAAAGAAAGGTATGATAAAAAGGTGAAAGCACAGGAACTCCAGGAGGGAGATCGGGTATTGCTAAGAAATCTGGGACTGTATGGAAACACAAGATTGCTGACAATGGCAATTATCTCCTCACATTGTAGTGGCAAACCAGATGATCTGCCAGTGTACAAAGTAAGGCCTGAGAATAATTAAAAGATGTAAAACAATGCAAAGAAATCATTTACTGCCCATTGGACAAATCTTGATTGAGTCTGAGCCCCAGAAGATGCCCCCTCCGACCAGTGACTAGAGCTGCTGCTAAGAAAGATCAAGAAAGTCTGCACCTACAGAAGCAAAGCTAAAGTGTTCCCTCCACAAGTCCAGTTGAGCATGACCAAGTCAGTCCATATCAGAAGAAAGTGAGAGTGACTTTGAATACTATCCTTCTTGCGAAACTGAGTCAATTGTTTGGGGCAATCCCTAGTCAATACTGGAGACGAAGCTGGGCCTTCTGGACTGTCTAAGCCCCCAACCCTACCTGGAGCCAATGCTCCCAGAAAGTGAGTGCAAAGCATCAGATCAGATGAAATGGAATCATTGTGCATGGTTGAACTGTTTGAGCTTTCAGGGAGGAAAATGATGGATTGGGGCAGACTGGTGATACACAGAACCAGAAGAGTATTTTGAGTGCTCTGACAGTCCACTGCCAGTGTCCGAAAGCTCTCCATGCAGCCAAATGTTGTGGACTCAGAAACTGTAACTCCTGGAGCTGAAAGTGCCCCAAGTTCTAGCCTCTCTACCCCCATGGAGACTCTGACAAGTGAGGACAATGCTGAAAATGAGGCTCAGAGTGCAGAGACTGTAACAGTTCCCCTAGAAAGACTGGTCGAGCTGTAAAGCCTGTGGTGCACCTCAGTTATGATTCACTTGGGAGGCCTGTGGACTTGCCTCTCAATGTTGTCCATAAAGGAGTGTATGTGTCCCCGAGCTCATTGCCCAAACTGAGCATCAGTGCCAACTCAAGTTACTTGTGTTGCTCTCTAAGTATGGTGCCCTTGCCCTGTCCAGCCCCAAGGTAACTGATAGGAAGGGCCCTCTCTTCAGGTTTCATGTACAAGAGGTAATAACTTGAGTTATGGTACAATGTATATGTAATACAGTGTAAAGAGGACGACTGCAATGTTTCAGAAATGTGTTCTTGGTAAAATGATATATTGACTGATGATTACATGTGGAGCCTAATGCAAATGTGTATGGTTGCAGTTAAAACTTATGGGGTACTTGCTTGGCGGACGTCAAGCTTTCCCCAGGCAGGAAGGGTGTAACCCCCTGCGTATGGGGTTCCCAAAAGACTTCAGGAGCTTGCTTGAATGCTCCAAGCCTGAATGGTGTTTCATGCTAACATTTATCATGAGTGTTTTAGAGCCTCTGGTACTGTCTCTTTAAGAGCCGCCTGCTTGCAGACATAATTAGTCTGTATGGGGGGCTGTGTGTTTCTCTGTTTGAGTACCACTCTGAACTGCTGCCAATTCACTCCATTTTTGCAGTCACTAGGAGTACAAAGGGAACCTATCTGAAAGATGTAACTGTTTGCCAGAAATAATTTAGAGTAATAATGAAAATACAGTTTGTCTAACCTGCTTTCTTTGCAGTCAGAACTGTGTTTGCCTAGTTCCCCATTCTAGTTTTGAACTGCTGAACTGGACCAATCAGTGTGGGGTAAGCTAGCTCTAAAATGGTGCCTTGGACGAATCAGAACTTGGACTCATAATCTGAGCCAGCCACAAGAGGATTGTATGGGCAGTGACTCTGGGAGATGTAGTTTAGGCTTGGGCCTTTTGGACCAACAGCAGCAGTCTATTGTGAGTGACAGCCAATCCAGTCAAGAACTGGGAGGAACTCAAAGGAAGTGCCCGGTTTTGTCTGTTGGAGTTTCAGTTTAGCTCTGGCAGTGAAGGGGAAAGAAACCCCTGTGCTCCTTCAGTGCACAGTTTCAGTCAAAAAACGTGTGTAAGGCCCAGAGTTCCGGTCTGCAGCTTGTGTAACTGCTTGTTAGGACTGAATCCGTCCTGTGAAAAGAACCAAAGGATCTCTGAAGAGTAGAAACCAGGCTCACCCTGTAGAAGACTGGAGAAATTGTTGAATTGCACTCGGTCTATCAGGAACTGAATCTACTGTGTGTTCTCCCGGGTATTGTGCAGTAATTGCGATCGGGATAGAGAAGCAGCCTGCCTGGTATAGTACTTTCTTTTTTACCATATAAATGTGTGAGGAGGCTTGTGCAGCTCAAGTGAATCCTGCTGCCATTAAAGGACTTTTGCCTGTGACTGTTTACCATATAAATGTGTGAAGAGTCTCGTGGAGCTCAAGAGTAGCCCTGCTGACGCTGAAGGACCCTATCTTGTTTGGAGGTCGTGAGTACTAATTCAGGGTCGCTCCCTGTTGAATTGCCACATTAAATCCAAATGGAATCACTGTACTGCTGACTGTTTAAACTAATTTTCTTTTCACTGTGTGAAAGGGCCCCCACCAGCTGCCACGGTTTGGACTAGCCACTACAGCTTGGGTACCCAGGGACAGTAACTGGTAGGGATAGGCCTGTGCACAGAGCCATAGGTAGATAGTAAAGTGATAAGCTAATTAACCTGATTTCCCCCTGTCCTTGTTATATCCCCCTAAATAAATCAGAGCTGCTTGTTTCAGCAAAGTTATACTGCCTGAGGTATTTGTCTATGTTAAAGTACTGTACTGTGATTGTTTCACTGTATCTTATTTCACAGGAGGTCCCAGTGCCGGAACTAGTCCTGGGGGTAAGTGTATACTGTGAAGGTAATTCTGATATAGTGTGTGGGCCACTAGTGGGAAGAAAGGGGGGTTGCAGTGTCCCAGAGGGCTGTGACCAAGTTAGTTTAACTATTGCAAACCCTGACCTCTGGGTGGAGGCACCCGCCATTGGATCCAGGCCCCTCAACCTGTTAGTGGCAAATCAGGCAGGGGTAGTAGCCCCTGTGATAGCGCCATCTAGGGGTTATACTTAAATAGCCCTCACAACTCGGATTCAGACCGAATACACTCTATCTTCCCTCTCAGGGACAGCTGGCAGACAGGCAGGCCAAAACTCAAGCCCTTTCACAGTACTCCCATGCAAAACTACACAGAACTGCTGCTCAAAATCACTTGAGCTGTTATTTCTTCCCTTCTCAGCTCAAAACTGAAACAAGCTGTAGCAACCTGGGAAATTCCCCAAGATCCAAAAGGTTCGGTTGGCTGATCCTCCTGTCAGTCACAACAAAGGCTCCCCCTTCAGGTGCAAAATGGCGCAGAAATCCCAAAACTACAATTCCTACAGATTTTGACTCCAGATAGCTCCTGTAGTCCGGCTGCATTTTAGGTCCCACCAGTACTGATTGGTCCAATTCGCAGTCCAGGACCAAGATAGTGGAGATAAACAAAACAGTCCTCACTGCAAAGAAGGCAGGTTAGACAAACTATATTATCATTATCACTCTAATTTATTTTCAGCAAATAGTTACATCTTTCAAAAGGGCTCCCTCTCAGATTACTTATAACGGCAATCCAAGCAGCTCTTAAAGAGACAGTACACATAGGCTGTACAGGCACTCTCTGGCAATCACATTTAAACTGCTGAAACGCAGGACACTAGCCTGGCAGAAAGCATTTAGGCAAGCTCAAGGAAGACTTTTTGGGAACCCCCATTTGTAGGGGGGTTACACTGATAAAGAAGATACTGATGTAGTTTATGATAGACTGGAACAAACTGTAACTGCTGATGCTGTAAAGGTAAATGTTTCCTTGACCTCAGAATAAACTGCAATAATTCGTACTGTGCTAAAGACATTTAACAGTACTTTTACCACAGTACCAGATCGAGCATGTAATAGTGCCAAGAAATGCTCGCCCTATTAGGCAAAAGACATACCTGAACGGTTAAGAGCTGATGTGGATAAGGAAATACAAACAATGAAAGAACTGGTTATCATAGAAGAGTCAAGGAGTGCTTGGTCATCTCCAATGGTAATTGTAAACAAAAAAGAAGGGGGTGTTAGAATCTGCTTTGATTTTAGGAAACTTAATCAAGTGTCAGAATTTGACAGTTATCCTATGCTCAGAATAGATGATTTGGTGGACAGACTGGGGAGTGCAAAGTATCAGTACCCTCGATCTCACCAAGGGTTACTGGCAAATCCCTTTAGCTAAAGAATCCAGAGACAAAACTGCATTTGCCTCTCATGTTGGATTCTATCAGTTTACCACCACACCTTTTGGTTTAAATGGTGTACCAACTACATTGCAGCAGTACATGGATGCAATGTTGTCCCCTCACACTGGTTATTGTGCTGCATACCTGGATGATGTCGTGGTGTACAGTCCAGACTGGAAAAGCCACCTGGAACACCTATGAGCAGTTATCCAAGCTATCAAAAATGCAGGACTGACAATTAATCCTACCAAATGTGCACTGGGCATGCAGGAAGTCAGATATTTGGGCTATGTGTTGGGAAATGGAGACTTTAAGCTACACATTACTGAAATAGAAGCTGTATCTAACAGCCCTGTCCCTAAAACAAAGAAACATGTCAGGTCATTTTCATGGCTGGCTGGTTATTATCGGAGATTTGTTTCCAAGTTTGCTGAGTTAGCTACTCCCCTCATTGAACTCATGAAAAAATGGTACCCAAATAATGTGAAATGGACACCAGAATGTGCCGAAGCTTTTCAAGCCATTAAGGCAGCATTATGTTCAGCCCCTGTTTTAAGGAGCCCAGACAGAGTTCTGAAGGTTCAAAAACAAATGCATGAGTTTAAACTTTACTGTTTGCTGTACTGTTATACAAAAAAGAATACTGCACATGTGCTTAATTTCTGAAAGTTAGAAACTAATATTAAGAGAATTAATAGAAGGCTTTGGAAACCTGTTTGATAAAACAGGTTCCCTCTTAAGGAGGGGGTATATGTAACAGGGCTGAATAGGTCCCTGTCCCAGTTATTTTGAACAATTTTATTTATTTTTTTATTTTATTGTTCTTCATAACAAAACTCTTGTTGTGAATTTTACAACTGCTCCTGGTTTTCGTACGCATCCTAACCTGTGCCTCAATGACAAAGTGCTATGGGACCTGTGGAAGAGTTCAGTGATGTAGCACAGCATGAAGTAGCATGGTAGTTCTCTGAACAGCACCTTGTACCCCCACTTACAGATTTTTAAAATCTCCTAGTAGCTAATGAGGACCAACAAACTGACACATACAGTGCATGAGGATGAGTCCTAGCCACTGAACTGGTATTCAGTTTGGATAGCCAAGTAATACAGCAATGAGTGTAAATTAGGTCTGCATAGTCCAGGATCGAGAGAAAGGTTACCTGGGCTAGACGTTTCGGGACACTTACTGGAAATCAGTAAAAAAGACAATCTGTTTTCAAGCCATACACCAAGATACTTATTATTTACAACACTGAGAGTATCTTCCAATAGTGTAGTGATGGCTAAGAGACAGAGCAGTCTTATTTGAGGAGAGGAGCATGAAGTTGATTTTGCAGGCATTTAGAAGCAGACTGAAGTAAAAAAGATTCATTTGAAGCTGATTAAAAGCAGTCTGAAGATCAGAGCATGCAGTGACCAAATTAGGCCTTGAGATATACAGGACGGTATGATGTACATAAAAATGCAGACTGACATCCCCGATGTTCGTACCTAGGTCATTCATGTACAACATGAAAACCAGTGGGCCAAGGAATGATCCTTGGGGTATGCCTCTATGAAGAGGAGTACAAGCAGAGTAGAGACCATCAGCTTAGACTTGCAGTAATCACCCAGTTAAATAGTTGGGAGAACCAACACAGGGATGTTCAACCAATCCATACACTATACAGCTTTTTTATAAGGATATGGTATCAAATGCCTTGCTTAGACTGAGGACGATAGCTCCTGTAATCTGTTTATGGTCAATGGCCCCCGAACTAATTTATTTCTTGAAATGTTTCACCAGGAAAGGCACACTGAACAACAAAGTTGCTTGTTTCACAGTGTGTCCTGGGGGAAAGGGTAGTGGAAATACATACATGTATACAACAGTAAACATTATTACAACAATATTGGCAGCGGTGAATAGCAAACAACAGAAAGAACATATTAAGTGCAGCATATAAGTACAATTGTTTACAGAGGTCACTATGGACAAGTCAGATGCATTACATAGAAACATAGAATTTGACAGCAGATAAGGACCGCTTGGCCTACCTAGTCTGCCTATTTCCCTACCTAATGGATAAGCTGCAGATCCTAGTTAACGTACAGCTTATTTCTTCCTACCCTCCAACTAAAATTGGCTTATGTCTGTCCCATGCATTCTTGAATTCCCCCACTGTTTTTGACTCCACTACCGCCTTGGGAAGGTTGTTCCATGTATCCACAACCCTCGCCATGAAAAAATACTTCCTCACATTAATTCTGAGCCGTCCCCCCTCTATCTTCAAATTGTGCCCCCTTGTTCTTGCACATCTCTTTTTCTGAAAGATGCTACCCTCATGTTGATTCCCTTGAGGTATTTTCTATCATGTCCCCAGGGGCGTCATTTCAGCAAAATCATAGGGGTAGCAAGGTGGGGTGGGCATAATGTGGGTGGGGCCACGGTGTGGGGGGGGGCCACGGTGTGGGCTGAGCCAGAGAGGGTGGCATTTGTCAATGTGACATAGAGCTAGTTACCAAGTAATTTAAAAATGGGTATGAATTGGACAGTAAAGTCTGAGTATAAATCTGAAATGGGTCATTACAGATGTTGATTCAAATTAAATAGCTAGTTTTCATCAAATTATGGAATCATCAGTATAGTGAAAGTCCCGTTCCTCAACTGTACAAATATTAAACAATATTAGAAAATGGGCAAAGACTATTCTGTCTTCTGATTGGCTGAGACACTTATTTAGGTGGGCATCTATCAGACAATAGATGCCCACCAAATAAAAAGCTTCAGCCTAAACCTGCCTCATGCCCAGCCAAGTATCCTTGTGCCCAGCCTGCTTCATCATTGGTTGAAGAACTGGGCACACAATTTCAAACTGCTGCCATTTTTTTCATCCCTCAGCGAGAGGATGAGAGCCCCCCCACCCACACACTCCTGAAACATAACACCACCTAGTAACTGACCAGATCCATGTGCCCATTTTCCCTTTTTTCTGAAAAGTAAAGCATTTTCAACCATCACTGCATAGCCACAGTTTTTAAACAAAATGCAGCTGTTTTCAACTACTTGATTACCGAGTGAGCGTTTGAGATCCCCCCAAAGACAAACGTACATGATGATGGAAACAGGTAATGGCTGCAAGACAAAAACCACCATTTAACACTTCCTCATCTTTTTTTTTAAGAAAATTAGTTTTTCATTCGAAACAATAGCGATAGCACATCGCGCACTCACCACTAAAGAGAGGCACGCTCCATCCCCCATCAACGGAAATGGACAGCTACTTCAAACATCTCTCGGCCGATCAGGCTTCATGAGTAAATGAATCACACCTGCTGTTTCAGTCACACTTCATTAATTTCTGACTCTTTTCTCCCTGCATTCCACCCCTGTTCTCACAGTTCCCCTGCCTCTGTTCCTGCAGCACTCCATCCTCTCCATACCCACGGTTCGTTCCTTTGCACTGCAGACTCAGACTCCAGACTGCATAATCAAAGTTCCATAAGAAGCGAAACTGAAGAACTGGCAAACAAGAAACATACAGAAGTAAACTGTGTATGTACTTTAGATACCGGAGCACTCCGCAGGCTTACGTTTTTTTTCCTCCCTGCTCAACCACCCGCCACCACCGCTCCTCAGTCGATTTCCAGATGCATACACTTTTTAAACTGAAGGCTTATGTTTGTTTTTTCTCTCCTACTCTGCATTCAGTATCTCTCTCCTCTACAGCGCTGACACAACTCTCTGCCATTGCTTTTCTGCCTGTGTTTAAAAAAAGGACCCCTACTCTGGGGGTAGGGTTAGGGACTATGGGGAACGGAAAAGAAATCTGAGCTCACCACTAAGTTTTCACAAGATTGCCATCCGTCTCAATCATCAAAGCCACTTTTTTTGGGGCAGACATTGTCAGACAGTACAAAGAGTAGGTCAACAGTGCAGGGGACTACTTTACATCAAACTGTATTTTTCTTCTTTTTTTTAACAGTTATTTGTTTTCTTCACAATGTTTGATTTAATTTTTATTAAAAATGTAACCCATAACCCATTTTCTAAGTGCAATAATACCCTCCAGGGTGGGCGGTAGTGTGCTATACCGGACCTTCCAGGGGCTATAAGGCTCTCTGCCTGTGGCATCGGGCCTCATTACGCCCCTGGGCGGTCCAGTATAGCACAATACCACCCACCCACCCTGTTGGGTATTATTGCTTACTTAATGCATGGGTAGCCCTTATTACCCATTGAAATCAAACAGATTACAACCTTGTAATCCCACTGTTGTGCCCACTGGCCCTCCAACCTGAACCTCCAGTAAAGTCACAATCCTCTGTTTATGACATCATAATAATTTCCACATAACACATTGGGATGTCATCAACAGAATGTTGTGACTTCACCTGAGACTAAAACTTCAGGAACACATGAAGTTTGGGACATAATGCTTCTGTGTTGAAGCAAATGTCCTCAGTAACAAAGAATAAAGGGAGATACAGTACCTCCCCCCCCCACGCACACACACCTGTATGAAGCACTCTGCAGTAAAGATATCAGAGCCCTCTGTGTGAAAACTGGAGTAATTGTTACTGTGGTCCTGCAGTACTCTGCAAGAAATCACTGGCAGGAACTGAGAATGAGTATTTTATCCAAGCTGGTAGCACTATAAATACAAAAAAAAATAATTATATATAAGTTAAATTGTGTGGGATTATTATATTTTGAAAAGCGTTCCTGGATAAACGTGCTGTAATTGTTTCTTAAGAGCCATCTTCTGTCATCCTTTGGACCAGTGGTAGCACTCTAGTCCTAAACCCTAACTTCACTAAGCTGGAATTGTTCAAGTCATTAACTATAAGGACACAATGTTCTCATACATAACACTTTTTATTCGTTTATTTTCAATAAGATTTCCAGCTCTTTGCTTGACTGTTTACACCACACATATGCACCCCCTTTTGATGGGGATCAAGGGACCTTTCCATCCATTTGCCACCAACAACAGGACAACAAGAGTACCACTGGTCTCTTCTCCTCCCCCTACTTGCACACAGTTGTACTACTTACTGCAGTCTTTGTGTCTTCTTCTCTCTGCCTGCCCTGGCTGCCCGCTCTGGCTCTGCCAATGGATTTGCTTTCTTTGCTGTGCCTGCCCTTAACTTGTGGTGTGGTGCACCCCACCGTGCGGATGCCTGATGGAGATCGATCCCCTGATTCACCCCGCGGCCGCCCGCCTGGATGATCGATCAGCTGCGCTACAGCTCGGACCGGACGGCTTCGGCTTGACACTTTAAAAATAAAAATCCTTGCCTTGCTAGCACTGCTGGCTGCTGCCCGACTCCGATGACTAGATGCTCTCGACTCTCTTGACTCTTTTTCTCAGCTGCTCCCGCTCCTGCCAGCTGCACCATGATAAGGATGGACCCTGAGACCCCGGCATTCAAATCCGCCGATTCCCCGACGCGCGCGCATATCATGGATTCGGCGCCTAAGTCGCCGCTAAGCAAGCCAGTCCCTCCCAGCCAGCCAGGCAGCCACGAGCAGCGCCAGCCCCAGTAAGTAAAAAGGCACGCTGCACTTGTCTTCAATGCCTTGCCCGTAGTGTTCCACTTCCAACCAATGTGATTTTCGGGGCTAAGTTAGCCTAAGACAGTCGGCGCGGCGCCATCCGTCCCTGATTTGCATCAACAGTCTGTGTCTGTGCTAACAGCAGACTGTCAGGCTCGCTCCCTGAGTCCCTGAAAGAAACCGGCTCTCCGGTCCTCCTCACACACACACACACACACACACACTGCAGCTGCACAAGCATGCACACGACCAAGGGGGCATGATGTTAATTTTATTATTGTTATGCCGCCAAGCAGGCAAGCAGCTGCAGCAGCCAGCAAAGTGCATCCGTCCCATAGGGAGCCCGCCCCAGGGCAGGCAGGAGTGCGAAGCCTGTCATAGGGTCGATATATAGGGTCGCGAATGCGACTTCGGCGACTCCCTAAATGACGCCCCTGCATGTCCCCCCTCTCCCTCCTCTCCTCGAGGGTAAACATATTAAGGTCCTTTAATCTCTCTTCATATGTCTTCTGGTGTAGACCCTGCACCATTTTAGTTGCCCTCCTCTGGACAGCCTCCATCCTGTCTATGTCCTTGCAGAGATGGGGTCTCCAGCACTGCACGCAGTACTCCAGATGGGGTCTCACCAACTGTCTATACAGAGGGATAACAACGTCCTGTTTTCTACAGAATAACACCTTAAATTCATGATGATGATACCAATTATCCTGAAAGGAAGGGGTGGAAAGGGAGTAACGGCAGAGGTGGAATGGTAACAAGGCTGGGAAGGGAGCAGATGAATAGGAATCAAGGTTATAGATATATTTACAGTTGTAGATTGAGACGAATCTAAATTCGTAGTTATAGATGGCCAGGTAGGGATCTCTGGAGGGAAAGAAAATAGTGGGGCAGGAAGGGAGCTGTAATTCAGAATAGTTACTTAATATATTGATAGAGGTTGGGAAGCAGGTCAGGAATACCAAGTAGGTTAATTGTAGGTACAACTCACAGAGAGGAAATTATGTAGGTTTGAAGTTATAGAGGAGGGGGAGGAGGAGTGTTGAATCTGGTGTCACAGTCACTGATATCCAACCATAAGACTGTTATTAAGAAAGCTGACAAAGGCTCTGCAGTTGTGATCTTAAATCATGAAGACTAGGTTAATAAAGCAAACAGGCAATTAACAGATCACATCTACTACTGGGAACTGGCTAGTGATCTGACTGCACAATACACCAAAGAACTATGGGACAGTATCAAATAATTTCCTCAGCATGCCCAAGGCAAAGTAACTGATCTCATCCCTGGTAAACTAATCATTAGTGACTGTAGCCAGGGCAGACACAGTACGGGTCTGGGTCTAAAACTAGACTAAAGGGGTGTTACAGTATTTGAATGCTCTAGGAAATCTCACAACCAAGTGTTAAATAGTTTTCCTAGGAGCTTAGCCAAAATGGGGGGGGGGCTACAGGTCTGTAACTGTTAAGACTGCAAGCATCTCTGGATTTATAGATGGGTACAATTTGTGCTGTTTTACAAAGCAAGGTGAGACTGAGACTGAAAAGCAACAGATTGAAAAGGTGAATGGTAGGTGCTATGAGCTCTCAGAAGCCAATTCTGAGAAAACAAGTTCTAGCCAGAGCCGATAGGGCTGTGAAAAGCTACCAAATGACCAAAGTTACACATGTACGTAGAAATTATTCAACACCCAGGTGTAACCTGGCTATTTTTTGGAGGTGTTGTACCAAATTTTCAACATGAGCTTTTTTGAACCCCTCCTCATGGACAATGCAAGTGTCATTTTGTTCACTTGTTCCGAAAGGTGATTTTGCAAAGCAAACACCCTATTCTGCACCACAGGTGTGAAAACACGTTTTGGGCAGGTTGTGGAAAATGACAAATGTACTGTTTTGAAGGAGGTGTGCAAAAATGGCAATGTTAAAAATGTGGAGTGAAAATAAAAAAAATTGGCGATGTTAGGAGCATGTGTAGAAACTGCACAACGCAGGCTCATAACGCAAGCATTTTTTGGAATTTTTTCACCAAATTTGCAACATGGGCATTCTGGGACCCCACCTCATGAATAGTGGCACTGTCATTCCACGAATTGGTTCCAAAAGGTGATTCTGTACGGCGATCGCGAAATCACCTTTCGGGAATGAGTAACAAAATGACAGTGACAGTTTTCATGAGCTGGGGTCACAAGAACCCCATGCTGAAAATTTGGGGCAAAAATTCCCAAAAATGGCTGAGATATCAGCATAAGTTGAAAACCCCACTGAATGGCAATATAGCACACTTACCTTTGATTCTTCAGTTCATGGTTGGGCTTTGAAAAGTGCAGATGTGTCCCGGTCCAGAGAAGATGACAGCGCAGATCTCTGGAGGTAAGTATGGGGTAAGGGGGGGTTGGGAGGTGGGTGCCAGTGGTGGGTGCCAGTGGAGGGTGGGAAGGGGGGATGGGGACTGCAGCGACAACGAGGGATCGTTTTCTGTTTTACAGAGAAAAAAAATGCAACAACGAGGGTCAGTTTTCTATTTTACAGAAAAACATGAAACAAACATTTCAGCACACTGGAGTGGGCTCCCAGTATGCCACATGAATGGTGAGGGGTTGTACAGGATGCCGAGGACCTGGCGTCCGATGTCGGGAACATCTTTACGGTGAATGGCATTTTGCCATTCGCAACATGGCAGCACCCGCAGAACTGTGCATGCACATGAATGGGCAGTTCATGCACTGAAATGTGGAAGTAACAGCCAAAATAGTGCAGCTGTTATTCCATAGCGGCTGATTGTGGCAGAGGGGTTCAAGCTCCACTGGGCTTTTGGAAGGATACTTCCAAAAGTCCAATGGAAAGTTCCATGATCAGTCATTTTTTAGAGCTACTGAGCTATCGCAATAGTGCTGCAGGCTCCGCTCACAGCCCTAAAAAGGGATCCAGACCATTAACACCTGCCCTTTTTTGTATCTAAACCTAATAAAAGTTGCTTCCGCTGCTTGAAAGTAATTGGTTGGAAGGTAAATAAGTTAGCCATATGGCTATGTGAATTTACAGTTTCAGGGAAGGGATGGAGTAACATGCAACTGGGGAACTGTCAAAGCTGAGAGCAGCTGATGTGAAATGGACATTTATTTCTCACAAAATAATTTGCTTATCAGAAATCAGTTTGCTATCCATTAAGATTTTTAGAGGCTGGGTGGGGGCCGATGTGGCACCCTCAATTGATTTTGACATCTTTCTAGAATCTGACTGCATTATATTTAGTGTTGTCAAAAGAATTTAAATAGTAGTTGGCCATAAGGCCCTTTTGGTACAAGAATTTCTCAACATGGTGGTCCTGCTGTCTGCCTGGAACCGAACAACCTGACCCAGAATTAGCAGAGTAAATTCCATCAGAGCCAGATGCACTGCATGGAATGCCAGCAGGTTGATGTGGTGCCAGGACTCCCAGGGTAAACAGAATCCATGGCCTGGTGGTCTCCCAGGTGTGATCCACACCCCCCCCCCCCCGAGACACATCCGTCATGAGTCTGATGGATGGTTCTGGGCGAACAAATGAGATTGCCTCAATCCGGTGTTGTGGGAACAGCCACCACTGGATGGCATCCCACATCGGCTGAGGGTCATCAAGACGAGGTGCTTCAGGTGACCTAGACATTGGGACCACTGCCAACCCAACTCCTACTAGAGGGAAGCATCTTCCAGTGTGCCCATTGGATCATGCTGGTAGATTACTCCATTAGCCCCAGCAGGCGTAGCAAGTCCCAGGCAGGGCATGAGCATCCAACCTGAAATGAGCAGAAAAAGGAAATATGACCTGCTGCCCAGTCCACTAGGAGGTAGGCCTTGACCTGCAGGGAGTCTAGTTCTGCCCCGATGAACATGATCACCTGTGAGGGAACCAGCTTTGACTTGGCTGGGTTGACCAAAAGGCCCAAGTCCTTACAGATCTGGAGGGATAGATCCCTGGACCTCTCCACAGCCTCTTTGGATGTCCTGGCTAGCAGCCAGGCCAGGTAGGGTTACACCTTGACACCTTTGTGCCACAGGAAGGCAGGCACAACTGCCATGCACCGAAGACCCTGGCTGACAATGAGAGACCAAAGGGCATGACCTGGAATTGGTACAGAATCCCCTCTGCACTGACCCGAAGGTACCAGAGATGGGACAGATGGACTGGGATGTAGAAGAATGCATTCTGGAAGTCCAGGGAAGAGAACCACGTTCCCTCCTCCAGGAATGTATGACCTGATTCAGAGTGACCATCTGGAATTGGTGCTTCCACATGACCTTTTTCTGATCAAGCAAGTCCAATATGGGGCACCAGCACCCATTTGTTTCAGAACCAGGAAGTATCTGGACGCATACTCTGACTGGACAGGATGTCTGGAACACTGGCTGATGTCCCATGCTTTGGGAGCTGAGCAATGTTGGCTCTTACCATAAACAATATGTCCTGTGACATCTTTGACTCTCAAGATGCTGTGAGTCGATATGTCTGAAGAGTCTTGGAGTCCAGAGGCAGACCCTAGCCCACCACTTTCAGAATCCACTTGTCCAACATAATGATAGACCACTGTGGGTGGCGCAACTGACCCCCAACTAGAAGCCGGGACCGGGACTGGACCGAAGGGGGGATGACACATCACAACCCCTTACTGTGAGTCTTAGAGGGGGTTCTAGCCACAGGGGCCCTGGAGGCAGCATCACCTCTGCCCTCCTTTTTTGCCTCTGGCAATCAAACTGGAATGTCGGACATTAGCAATAAAAGTGCTCTTGTTGGGGCTGCTGCTAAGGTTGTGGCTGAAAGAACAGAGACTGAAAGGCCATCTTTTTAGGCTTTTGGTCCTTCTGGGATGAAGTCAAAGACTATAGGATGGAACTGAACTTCTCAATATGTGAGGGGGTATCATTACTAATTTATAAGTTTGTTAAATAGGAAGTCTACTGTACCTAAATAAGTATAAATGTAATAAAAATAAGTATAGTAGTAACACTTTAGTGTGCACATTATGTACATTACAAGTCTGTGTTGCTGTCTAGCATTAAGAATATGTAGTCATAGTGGACAGTTTGATTGCTTAATTATTATTTAAAATATGAAACTGAGGTCAGTATTGGATTATCTGTTAATAATGTTGTCCCTCTCTAACATGTTTTGCTTTCTTTTTTTTCCTCAGTTACTGTTTTTCTGACAAAAACGTTTTTTTCTTTTCATATTTCATGCTTTTATTCTTTTTCCTTTGTCATGAGACTACATTAATAATTTAATGCACTCTCAAAAAATCATAAAATCCTAATCTAAAGTGTTATTACTATACATATTTTTATTAAATTTCTCCTTATTAAGGTATAGTAGGCTTCTTATTTAAGAAGCTTAAAGAAATTAGTGCAGATACCCCCTGTATGTGATTTAGGATTATAAATGAACATTCTCTACCCACCCATCTGGCTATAGGCACTCGCTTCTGATTGTCTTTTTCTTCACACACAGATCCACTTGCACCCCCACCATGTTTTCTCTTGTTTCAATGCTTTTCTATTTTCTTTAAATATATTAGCTATAAAATACAGTCTGTAACCCCCCTACAAATGGGGGTTCCCAAAAAGTCTCCCTTGAGCTTGCCTAAATGCTCACTGCTAGGCTGGTGTCCTGCATTTTAGCAGTTTAAATGTGATTACCAGAATCCGTATAGCCTCTGTGTACTATCTCTTTAAGAGCTGCTTGATTGCAGCATAAGTAATCTGAGATGGCGCTCTGTTGAAAGATGTAACTATTTGCTGAAAACCATTTAGAATGATAATGATAATGTAATTTCTCTAACCTGCGTTCTTTGCAGCAAGGACTGTTTTGTTTGTCTCCACTATCTTGGTCCTGGACTGCAAATTGGACCAATCAGTTCTGGTGGGACCTAAAATGTAGCCAGACTACAGGAGCTGTCTGAATTCAAAATCTATAGGAACTGTGGTTTGAGTTTTTGCACCTTTTTTGCAACTGAAGGGGGAGCTCTTGCTTTGACTGACAGCCAAATTCAGCCAACCAAATCTTTTGGCTCTTGGGGAAGTCCCGGGTTGCTTGCAGTTTTTGAGATAGTTTCTGATCTGGGAAGTAAAAGGAGAGGAGCTGAAGTGATTCTGAAGTGATTCTGAGAGCAATCCAGAGTGGATTCACATGGGAGAACTATGAAAAGGCTGAGAGTTTGGCCTCCATGTCTGCCTGCTGCTCCTGAGAGGGAGAGAAGAGAATTATTTTGGACTAAATCCAAGTTTGTGTGACTAAAGTAAGCAACTGAAGTGGGCCAGACTCAACCTGAAGAAGACCGAAGATTTTGCTGAATGCGATCAGCCTGTCAGGAGTTCCAGCTACCCCTAAGCTCCCGGTGTGTGCAGAGACTTTGCGATTGTGACCAGGGAGCGCTTTGCCTGGTACAGTAGAATTCCCGTACATGTAAATGTGCTATGAGCTGCTAGTGGGTTGTGAGTTGGTTCCCCACTGTGTGAACTGTGTTCTGCTTGCTGGAAGCTGTATCTAGCCCAAAATGGACTGTATCCGAATCTGTCTCCATGCGGTCTGGGCCTTGCCAGACTGACCCAGTCATACTACCCACTGCACAGAGAAGCCATCGACGAGAGATCTGCCTGGGGATCAGCCCCCCTGCTCCATGGTTGAACAGGAACGATGCCTCTATGACTCGTGTGGGCCCTGCTTCTCCTGGCATTCCAGATCAACCACCTGTAGTCTCAATTTTCGTCCAGCCTGTGTCCAGTCTTGGGTATCATGAGTAAATACCGGGGTAGCTCCCTGCAACAACAGCCTAATCTGAGTGTGTCATCTGATTGACTTATTGTTTTGTTTCCTTTACGAACTGAGCCCTCTGGCTCCAGATTACAAATATTGTGTACTGTGCATGTTGTGTTTTCCATCACAGGGCCCCAACCAGCTGCAACCCTGGGCAACGGTCCTGGCTAGCCCATCTCTTCTCCACCTGGGTATCCCGAGGTGGACTGTGTGGGGGGGACTCAAAGCACATGCATAACTGCTTGATTGACATAACCTTTAAGCTAATTAACCTGATTTTGCCCCTCCCTTGTTCACGTCCCCTGAATAAATCAGATCTAACTTTTTCTGCATGTAATCTGACTGTGGTTCCAGTTTGTGCTCAAAGTACTGTACTGCTGCTATTTGCTGTGCATTACCTTGTTTTACAGGGGGTCCCCAGAGTCGAGCCAGAGGAACCAGCCCTGGTGGTAAGTGCAAACAGTGTGGGTACTTGTGTGGTATACCAGGGGTATTGTGAAAGTGATTATTGTACAGTGTTCAGGCCACTAGAGGGGAAAGAGTGGGGTTACAGTGTCCTGGAGGGCTGTGCCCAGGTTAGCTTGACCACTACCAACCCTGACCTATGGGTGGAGGTACCCGTTTCAGAACTCAGGCCCCTTAACCTGCTACTCGCCAAGCAGGCAGGGGTAGTAGCCCTTGGGATAGCGCCACGTAGGGGTTACAAGTATATTTATGTATGACCATTTTTGAATATTAGATAACTATATGACCCAGGGCCAGATGAAATATACCCCAGAGTGCTGAAAGAGTTAACGGAGGATCTCGTAGGCCTGCTGGCTGTTCTGTTCTAGATCTCTGGAGTCGGGAGTGGTGCCACTGGAGTGGAGAATGGCACATGAAGTGCCACTCCACAACAGCAGACCCAAGGAGGACCCAGGTAACTACAGGCCTGTCAGCCTGACCTCAATAGTATGTAAATTCATGGAGACCATACTAAAATAAAGGCTGGTGAGGTACATAGAAGAGAATGGCCTACAGGACAAAAGACAGCATGGGTTTGTGACAGGCAGATCATGTCAAATGAATCCGATTGAGCTCTTCGATTAGGTCACAAGGGCAGTGTACAAAGGCCAGGTGGTGGACATCATATATCTGAACTTTAGCAAGGCCTTCGATTCTGTAGCACACAAAATATTGATAATGAAACTGAGGGATCTATGGGTTGAGGAGAATATGGTAAGATGGTTTGAAAGCTGATTGAGTGGTAGAACCCAGAGAGTAGTGGCTGGGGATGAGTTCTCCAGCACCAAGGAAGCCACCAGTGGGGTCCCACAGGGATCGGTGCTGGGGCAGGCCTGTGTTGTTCAATGTCTTCATAAGAGACATTGGGGAAGGCATTAAAGGCAAAATGTGCCTTTCTGCGTACAACACCAAGCTCTGTGGGAGAGTGGACACCAAACAGGGGATACAGGACCTGAGGGAGGACCTTGCCAGACTAAAGAGATGGTCAGGAAAAACAGGTTACTCACCTGTAACAGCAGTTCTAGGAGTAGTATATGTTGTTCATCCACACATTCTGACAAGGTCCTTTCCCCTTTAAGAAGTGCTGGAAAGTCTTCAAGCTGGTTCCTCCCACCCACCCAGGTGGTAATTCCCTAGCTCCAAGAAAATACAAAATCACACATGCCCCCACAATGCAAAGCATCATGGGCTGCATATGCAAATCACCACAGAATGTTATGCTGGTCCAACTTTAAGCAGAATTGCATGGTGCCGAAAGGCCTCTCACACAGTTTGAAAAGGGTGCTAACAGAAGACATAGACACGTGTTTCGTCCTACCAGGACTCATCAGTATGCCTCGTCTGTTTGACACCCCAGTGCAATAGACCAGCTACCCCTAAGGCAGTGTGCCTGGGATATATTGTGGTGAACCCATTAAAATAAAAACTATTTAAAGACAAAAGAACCTCTGTGCGTAAACACTGAAACTGAGAAAGCGATTTGGATTTGTTGGGAAAGTTTCAAGAAAATACAAAATCAGCATACCGCAGCTGGACCAGCATAACATTCTGTGGTGATTTGCATATGCAGCCCATGATGCTTTGCATTGTGGGGGCATTAATGATTTGTATTTTCTTGAGCTAACTTCAACCAAAATGCCCTTTGGTAACCTTGCCTCAGTGTTTACGCACAGAGGTTCTTTGTCTTTTAAATAATTCCCTAGCTCCACCCCATGACACCAGTTCTTGCCTTCTGGAAGCATCCTTTACTCATCTGTAACAGTATTTCTAGTAGTGGCATATGATGTTCATCCACACTTTCTGGCAGTTGTCTTTCCCTTTAAGACTGGCCGGAATGTCTTCAAGCTGGCTCCTCCCACCCACCTGGGTGGTAACTTCTTCGGCTCTGCCCCATGACACCAGATCTTGCCCACTGGAAGCAGCTGTGTGCGTCAAAGCCGGGGAAGTTGGGTGGGTTTGTGTGGATGAACAACATATACCACTCCTAGAAAGTACAGTTTCATAAAAACTTACCGTAACAGTAGATCTTCGAGGAGTGTCTCTTGCAGTAGGTCATTACTTTTGGGAGTTTCCAGCAGAGGTCGCTGTGACACCGCAGCTCTTCTAGCAGTTTTGAACCAGGGACCGCCCACACATGACATCATCTTCCTGTTTCCTGTATAAGTGTGGGTGGTCCCTGGTATCCAAGGAGTCCCAACCCAAAGTCATTGGACCAGAATTTGCTCTCTTAGAGAAGGAGGGGGATGGAGGGTGGGATCGTACCTACTGCAAGAGACACTCCTCGAAGATCTACTATTACAGTAAGCTTTTACATAACTGTACTATCTTCCACAGAGTGGTCTCTTGCAGTAGGTAATTACTTTTGGGAGAATCCCAAGCAGTTATGTTCATGTGGGAGGATAATTATGATAGGAGACCTTGTAGGACTGCACAGCTGAAAGCCACCCTAGGTCATGAGGCAATATCTAGATTGTAATACCTTGTGAAAGTATGGATTGTGTACCAGGTTGCTGCATTGCAAATATCCAAAATAGAGGCTCCTTTAAAGCAAGCTGCAGTAGTGGCCATAGCTGTAGTGGAATGGGCTTGGACAGGTCCAGGCAAAGTCTTGTTATACTTTTTATAACAAAGGGTAATACAATTCACCAACCAGGAAGAAAGGGTTTGTTTAGCAACTGGAAGATCTTCTCTGCCAGAGGCAAAGGTAATGAATAATTGAGACGTTTTCCTAATCGACTGAGTTCAATTAGTGTGATAGCGTAGTATATGATGGACATCTAAAGTAGGTAAGAGATGTTCACCTTGATTGGAGTACTCAGGGTAGTAGACTGGTAACTCCAAAGACTGGTTCAAGGTATGCTCAGAGACTACTTTAGGAAGGAAAGAAGGATTGGTACGAAGGACCACCCTGTCCTTGTGGAAAATCAAGTACGGTTCCTGCACATGAGGACATGAAGCACGGAAATATGGTGAGCCGAAGTGATAGCCACAAGAAATATTATAATGTATGGTAAGTGCCTATTATGCACTATTTAGAATTTTAAAAGTTGTTAACCACACTTCCGAACTTAACAAAAAAGAATGCACCAGAGTTCCATAATTCTCACATAGAATGCAAACAGTGTTTTTTTGACTATACACTATAAAAGATGATGGCTGGGGATCAGGTGACAGCCACGCTGAAGTCACCTCTCGTGGTTGCTAGGGCTACAGTAAACCTCTTGAACTGCGCTCTCGAGGCTTACCATGTTGCCCTAGCAACCACCTGAGGTGATTACAGCGTGGTTATCACCCGATCCCCAGCCATTATCCTCTATGTTTTCCATGAAAGGAAACAGAGGGCACAAGTGGCTGCTGGCTCATATGGCTCGAGGGTCAATTTTTCTATCATAAAATTGAGATCCCACGGAGGAGTGGATCTTCTGATCGGAGGCTTAATATGTATCATTCCTCTCAAAAACATCTTGGCTAAATGATGTTGGTACAGTAGTCGTCTAGAGGTTCATGAAACGCCAAGATGGTGGCCAAGTGGACTTTGATGGAAGAGTAACTTAAACCTGACTCCGATAATGAGGCCAGGTAGTCTAAAACCTTCATTAGTCGACAAGAATAAGGGTTCTTTCTGTGAGCGACAGGCGGACCATATGGAAAAGCGTTTCCATTTGCAATTATATGTTTCTCTGGTTGCTGGTTTACGAGAGGCCAAGAGAATGTTGGCAACAGGAGAGGATACTTGTAATCTAGTTATGAACGTGTCCTCAGGAGTCAAGCATGAAGATGTAGGGTCTTCAGGCTGTGGTGCAGGACGGAACCTTGACACTGAGGCAAGAGGTCAGGTTTGACTGGCAATGGAACAAGATCCCTTACTGACAGTTGTTGGAGTAGGGGGGTACCATGATTGATGAGGCCAGATTGGTGCTATGAGAATCATGGTGGCCTGTTCCATTTGTAGTTTTAACAGAGTCTGTTGCAAGAGAGGAATGGAGGGGAAGGCATATAAGTAGAGTCCTGTCCAAGGTTGGGACAGGGCATCTATAGACCGTCCCTTTCTGTTCACGATAATGGAGAAGTAACTGGGGAGCCATTGATTGACTGGGGAGGCAAACAGATCCAGCTGTGGAGTTCCCCATAGGTCGAAGATTTCTTGGAGTACTTCTTTGTGAAGTGTCCACTCGTGTGAGGAAGACTGGTGACTTAGCCGGTCGGCTAACTGATTGCAACATCTCGGTAGGTGGACTGCCATTAGCGTTAGTTGTTGTCTGATGGCTTCTTGCCAGACTACAAGGGTCTCCATGCAGAGGGTGAGTGATTTTGTGCCCCTTGCTTGTTTAGGTAAAACACCATTGCAGTGTTGTCTGATTGAATCAGCAACAGTCCTGGCTTGAGATAGGGCTGGAATGCCTGAAGGGCTAGACTGACCACTTTCATCTTTAGGAGAAAGATATGAGAGTGATGGAAAGAGGCAGTCCACTGGTCTTGTGTCTGATAAGGACCTAAGTGCACGCTCCATCCTTCCAGGGAAGCATCCATGGTTAATGTATGAATGGGAGGGAGGGACCGGAAAGGCATTCCTTGACAGAGATTGGTTTTGGTTGTCCACCATGTCAGGGTTCACTTCAGAGAGGACGTGACCCTGGTTTTGTCTTCAAACTGTCCTGTTCTTTGAGACCATTGATTCTGGAGGGTCCACTGGACAGGTCTTATGTGTAGGCAGGCGAATACCACCGTAGAAGTGACGGCAGACATGTGACCCAGCAGGCTCAGCATTTGTCTGGCCGTGACTATTTTCTGAGTCTGTATCCGTGAAGCCAGAGATATCAGAGTGTTTTGGTGAGCAGCCGGGAGGTAAGCTCTGGCTCTGACTGTATCTAAAACAGCTCCAATATATTGGAGAGACTGTGTTGGGTTTGAACTGGACTTTGGCTAGTTGACTGCTATCCCTAGATTGTTGAACATGTTCAGGGTAGCGGCTAGGGAGGTAAGCAGAGCTTCTCTAGAGTCTGCTTTGATCAGCCAATCATCTAGGTATGGAAAGATGAAATGCCCTTTTTTCCGTAAGGTTGCTGCCACCGCTAGGTATTTGGTGAACACTCTTGGGGCCGATGAGAGGCTGAAAGGGAGTGCTTGAAACTGATAGTTTGGACCCAGAAGGTGGAAGTGTAGAAATTTGTGATGGGCAGGATGAATGGGGATATGTAGGCAGGCATCCTTCATATCCAGGGCACAAAGCCAGTCTCCTTGTTTTAGGATAGGCATGATGGCGTTTAGAGTTATCAGGCAAAAACGTTTGAACTGAATGTACTGAGTCAGGTGTCTCAGGTCCAGTATTGGTCTGAGATCTCCGCTTCGTTTGGGTACCAGAAAGAAGCTGGAGTAAAATCTTGTTCTGGAAGGGGCACTGGTAAGACAGCCAGTTTGGCCAAAAGGGCCCTCAATTCCTCTTGAAGGATAGGCACATGATCTGGAGGGTACTGAATCTTCTGAGGAGGAAAAGGGGGTGGGGCAGAGTTGAACTCCAGAGTGTGTCCCTTCTGAATGATCTGAAGTACCCATTTGTCCAAAGTGAGCATTTTTCCAGGCCTCCAGATGGAGGGCAAAATGACCCCCTACAGACTCCAAAGTCTGGTTGAGGAGGCATAGGGAAAGCCCTAGCGGGTCACTGGGTACTGGGTTGCCCGGCCCTTCCAGAGGGACGAGCATGAGAGCCACGGGTGGCGGAGGTGTTGCCCCTTGCGGACTGGGCATGACCTTGAAAGCCACCACCGTTAGTGGCCTTATATTTTCCACCTCTTTTGGAACAGGAGGAATATTGAGTATGGTAGGTTGTCTGTGGAGTACGGTACATGCCGTGTACCATACACAGGGCTCTGCCCGATGTCTGTAGGTCATCTACTAGTGTTTGAGTACCTGGCCCAAACAGTTTGGACCCACTGAAGGGTGCATTAGCTACTTTATGTTGTACGTCAGGTGCAAAACCTGAAAGGCGAAGCCAAGCATGGCGACGCAAAGAAACACCAGTAGTTGAGAGTCTGGCTGAGGTATCTATGGCATCATATCCCTACCTGAGTAGGTGGCGAGAGATAGAGTTGCTAGTTGACACTGCTGCCAATAACTTTTCTTTTTCTTGTGAAGGAGGGAGTTTATTGATAAATTCAATGGCAGAAGCCCCAAGGGTACATTGGTATTTAACCATATGTCTCAAATAGTTTAAGATTCGAATATTCATGGTACCTGAGGCAAACACCTCTTTCCCCAGGTAGTCAATTTTTTGGGATTCTTTATCAGGTGGTAAGGAACTCATGTGTTTGGGTCTGTTTTAGTACGATCATGAGTGGCAGTAATATAGAAACACAGACTTTGACGGCAGATAAGGACCACTTGGCCCACCTAGTCTGCCCATTTCCCTACCTAGAGAATAAGCTGCAGATCCTATTTAACCAACAGCCTATTTCTCCCTACCCCCCACAAAAATTGCCTTATGTCTGTCCCATGCATTCTTGAATTCTTCCACAGTTTTAGACCCCACAGCCTCCTCAGGAAGGTTGTTCCATGTGTCCATCACCCTCTGTGTGAAAAAATACTTTCTCACATTGCCCCTGAGCTGTCCCCCCTCTATCTTCAAATTGTGTCCCCTTGTTCTTGCACAACTCTTTTTCTGAAAGATGCTACCCTCTTGGACTTGTTGATTCCACTGAGGTACCTAAACATTTCTATCATGTCCCCCCTCTCCCTCCTTTCCTCAAGGGTATACATATTAAGCTCCGTCTCTACTCGTATGGCTTCTCTTGCAGACTCGGCACCATTTTAGTTGCACTCCTCTGAACTGCCTCCATCCTGTCTATGTGCTGCGGAGATGGAGTCTCCAGATGGGGTCTCACCAACTGTCTGAACAGGGGGATAACAACTTCCTGTTTTCTGCTGGTGATGCCTCTCCCTATATATCCCAGTATCCCCCCAGCCCTCCCTACCGCCTTCTCACATTGCTTGCCAACCTTAAGGTCATCTGATATGATTACCCCCAGGTCCCTTTCCATTTTTGTTGTTGTTACTACCTCCCCACCATTGTGTAATCTTTCCCTGGGTTTTTGTTTCCCAGGTGCATTATTTTGCACTTCTTTGCATTGAATCCAAGCTGCCATACTTCTGACCATTCCTCCAACCTTGCCAAGTCCTTTCTCATCCTTTCCACGCCTCCTTGTGTATCAACCCTGTTGCAGATCTTTGTGTCATCTGCAAAGAGGCATACTTTTCCTTCCAGTCCCTCTGCAATGTTACTTATAAAGACATTAAAAAGGACTGGACCCAGTACTGAACCCTGCGGTTCCCCACTAGTAACCCCTCTTTCTTCAGAGTGGACTCCATTTACAACTACTTTCTGTGTCCTGTTGTCCAGCCAATGTTTTACCCAGGCTACCACCCTGGGACCCACTCCCAGGCTGGTTAATTTGACTATTAATCTTTTGTGTGGGACTGTGTCAAATGCCTTGCTAAAGTCTAGGTAGGCCATGTCCACAGCTCCTCCCTGGTCTACTACTTTGGTCACCCAGTCAAAGAAAGCAATTGGAGTCATCTGACATGACCTTCCCACTGTGAACCCATGCTGCCTTGGGTCCTGTGCCCCACTGGCCTCTAGGTACTCAACAGGTCTTTCCTTCAGAAGTGATTCCATCATTTTCCCTACCACAGAGGTCAAACTGACATGTCTGTAGTTTCCTGCCTCTGTCTTGGTCCCACTTTTGTGAAGGGGAATCACATCTGCCTTCCTCCAGTCCTCAGGTACCACACCATCCTCCCATGATTTATTAAAAAGAGTAGCCAGTGGTTTCACTAGTTCCCCCCTTAATTCTTTTAGAATTCTGGGGTGAATTCCATCTGGCCCCATTGCTTTGTCCACCTTCAGTTTTAGGAGGTCTTTCATAACCCTTTCTTCTGTGAAAGGACTGGGATCGACCCCCTATTCAGAGTTCTTCTGTTAATTGGATTAGGCACCTCCCCCACCTCCTCTTTTGTGAATACTGAACAGAAGTATTCGTTCAGTATCCCTGCTTTTTCACTGTCCCTCTCTGCCCACCCTCCGTCCATTCTGTTCAGCCTCACTATCCCTCCCTTTGTCTTTCTATGCTCCTTGATATACGTATAAAAGGTTTTATCCCCCTTCTTAACCAAGTTGGCTATCTTTTCCTCACTTTGGGCCTTTGCTATTCTGACTACCCAACCTGCTTCCTTCTGCCTTAACTGGTACAGTTCTCTGTCCTGCTCCTTCTGTGTTTCCTTATACTTCCTAAATGCTATATTTTTCTCCCTAACCTTCACTGCCACCTCTTTTGAGAACCATAGTGTTTTTTTCTTTTGTTTTGATTTATTTGCTTCACACAAAGGCTTGTTGCCTCTGTAATGGCAGTTTTGATGTTTCCCCATTGTTGCTCCACCCCTCCCTTCTAGCCTGTTTGCTAGTGCTTTCCCAAGGCACTCTCCCATCTTGCCAAAGTCAGCCCTCCTGAAGTCCAGAACCCTCACTTTTGTATGGCTTGACTCTGTAGCTGAGTTTATCGTCCTGTTCTTGAGAATGGGGGGGGAGTAGTGGGGCAAGGTGAGAAACAACTGGGGTGATAGAGGGGATGGGATGGGCAATATGAGCAGATCTTGTCCCTGGGTAGTAATGACCACTGAATCTGCTTTTGAGATGGTGGACAGGAAAGGATGATCCAGGGGAGCCTGATATAAGCGGTCTGCTTTACAAGGAACAGCTGTAACAGCTGAAGGCTGATGCCAGGGCACTAGTATGGCATTCTGGTAGGTTGGAATTAGTGGGGGCACCACTAAGGTCGGCTCCTCTGGCAGCTCAAAATATTCTGCCATATCCTTATGTTGTTTGTCATGTCCGGTAGTAGAGAATACCATGACCTTTTGTATTTGAACCTCATCTCATTAAAGGTTGGGTCATCTGGGGGGGAAGCTGTGGAGGGTATAGGCAGATCCTCATCCAGAGAAGAGATTTCTGAATAGGGGGACTCTGGATTCAGGAAATCCAGATCTTGGAACTCTTCATCTATGTCACCGGGAATTCAGGTTCATCTGACAAACAATCTTCCATATTAGGAGGAGCAGACCAGGGTAGCATTATATCCTTATCACTGTGAAATCGTTTAGGTGGAGAAGATTGAGATTTTAGAAGATCATCTAGCTGTCCTGGGTCAGAGGGCCGGGAGTAGCACATGGCATGCAAGACATGCTTTACTACCTTGGTGATGTCCTGTTCTTTAGGGGGAGGGAGTAGCGGGGCAAGATGAGAAACAATTGGGGTGATAGAGGGGATTGGAATGGGCAATATGAGCAGATCTTGCCCCTGGGTAGTATAAACCAGGGTCCCGGTCTCTATCCACTTGCCCCCTGTAAAAAACCACCTGTGAGGGCAGAGGGGCACTGAGTAAGGCAAAAGCCATGGGTTTCCTTGAGGAAGGCGGGAACTCGTCAATGAGCCCATAGAGTTGTTTTCACTGATATTGTCAGATGCCGTCGATGGGAGAGGAGCCACGGTCAACGAAGCAGCCGCGTTCTGGCTGAATTTATGATGCTGGAAAGCATCGTCGATGAGAGGGTATAAGCCCCCGTTGATGAGCAGGCACAGTCTGCACAGCATTTAAAGTGCTTGAAAGCACCATTGACGAGAGGGTATGAGCCCCTGTCGACAAAGAAACTGTAGGATGATGCTCCTTCTTCTGCTGAGGATAAGAACCAGATTAATTACCTGATTAAGGTGGAAATCTGACACAACATTCGGAAGGAACTTTGGGGTGGGGTGTAGGACAAGCTTGTCCATGTGGAAGACCAGATAAGGAGACTCCACCTAGAATGTCTGGAGTTCACTGATCCTTCTGGCTGACATGATAGCCACCAAGAAGGCGGTCTTCCATGACTGGTGAGACATTTCACATCTGGATATCAGTTTGAATGCCTTGCCCATGAGCTTTGCCCAAACCAGCAGTAGATCCCAAGGTGGTAGTGGTTCACACACCAGAGGGGAAATGTGGTCCAAGCCCTGAAAAAGTGCCAAACCACATTTTCCTGCACCACCAACTGCTGACCAGCCCATGCCCGGCATGCAGAGATGTCTACCAGGTACATCTTAAAGGTCATCGACCGAAGGCCCTCTGTGGAGAGGGACCAAAGGTAGTTGAGAATGTCAGCCATTGGACAAGTTGAAGGGTCCAGCCCTTTACACCAAATGGAGAATCTCTTCCATTTGAAGGCATAAAATTTTTCGGGTCAACTCCTTGTGAGATTCCTCAAAAATGTTGATTACATCTTCAGAGAGACCCAGAGCCTAGAACTATAGCCGCTCAGGTACCAGACTGTCAGGTGCAGGGATTGAAGGTCCAGGTGGAGTACCTTCCCCTGACTGACTGAGAGCAGGTCCAGGCACAGTGGTAAATGCCAGGGAGCCTCTTGCTGAGGCTGAGGAGATCTAGGTACCAGAACTGACAAGGCCAGTCTGGAGCCACTAGAATCGCCCATGCCTTGTCCCTCCTGAAATTGAGCAGAACTTTGTGGATCAGAGGAAATGGAGGAAAGGCACACAGAAGGCCCGGGGTCCAGGGTCTTGAGAAGGCATCCCCCAGAAGTGCTCCCTGCTGAGGGGGGGTGGAGCACAAAACAGCCTCAGCTTGGTGTTCTCCTTGGAGGCAAACTGGCCCACCAGAGGCTTGCCAGAGTGGTAGAACAGGTTCCGTACTACCTCAGGATGAAGAAACCACTTGTGTGATGCATCGCCCACTCGACTGAGGGCATCCATAAGCTGGCTGGAGGCACTGGCCAGATGTATGGCCAAAAGATCTGCCTCCAGACTGCATACAAGTGTCCAGATGTGGAGAGATTCCCTGCACAGTGGAAGGGAGCATGTAGCACCCTGTTTGTTGATGTAGTACATGGTCATGGTGTTGTTCATCTAGACCTGCACCACTTGACCCCTGAGATGTGGAGCAAAAGCGGTCAGTAACAGCCGAACTGCCCTGAGCTCCAGCAGGTTGATGTGACATCGGGACTCCTTGGGCACCAGAGCCCATGGACTCCGTGGTCCCCCAGGTGGGCTGCCCAGCCCACAAGGGAGGCATCGGTCATCAGGATGACCATCAGCTCTGGAAAACAAATGGGATACCCTCCTGCAGATGTTCCAAGGTCAACGACCACTGTAGTGCAGCCCACATCTGCAGGGTCACAGTGTCCAATTGGTTGAAGTGACCCCTATGCCGAGACCACTGACTGGACAGTTCCCACTGCAGGGGGCGCATTCTTCAGTGGGCACAATGGACCATGCTGGTGAAAGCTGCCATATAGCCCAGGAGATCCCGAGCAGGGCACAATTGCCCAACCTGAAATGGCTGGGCAAAGGAGGTAAGAGCCTCAACCTGTCCGTCAGGAGCCAGGCCCTGGCTCTACAACAATAAGGCTCTACCTCAGTGAAGCTTATCACCTGCGAGGGCATGAGTTCCAATTTGACCTCATTTACCAGGAGGCCCAAGGAAACGCAGGTCTGGAGAGCCAGCTCCCTGGACTGCTCCACCTCTTGCCTGGAGGCACCTGCCATTAGCCAGTCTTTCAGGTCGGGGTACACCCAGACTCTCCAATGCCTTACAGTGTACAGCCACCACTGTAATGCATTTGGTGAAGATCCTGGGCCCTGAGGACAGGCCAAATTGCGTGGCCTGCACTCATAAATGGTGCCCTCTGTTCGGAAGCAGATGAACCTCTGATGAGACGGAAGGATTGGGATGTGGCAGAAAATATCCTGAAGATCCAGAGAGCAGAACCACATGTCCTGCTCCTGGGATGGGATTATCTGAGACACAGTGACCATCCGGAGAGTGCAAGACCTGAGAAACTTGTTCAGGTCGTGCAGGTCTAGAATGGAGCACCAACCCCCCCCCCATCCATTTGGGTACCAGGAAATACCTGGACACAAACCCTGGCTGCTATGGACGGTCCGAGACAGGAGTCTCACTACTTCCTTGCACAGGAGCTGGGTGATATCAGCCTGAAGAGCTGACTGTATACTGGCTGACAGCATGCCCACCCGTGGGGTGTGGGCTCAGCAGAGCAGGTTCTGCTCAGATTCCAAGGACAGACCCTGGCTAACCACCTCAAGGACCCACCTGTCCATGGTGACAGCAGACCAGTTGGAAACTAACTGATGGAGCCAGCCTCACATGGGAGGACCCAGGGGGTTCAGGATGGGGGGGGGGGGCATCCCCCATTTCCTCACTGAGCAGGCTTGGAAGTGGAGGAGGTTCCGAGGATGGGACCCCAGACCCTCACCTCTCGACTTCTGGGCATTAGAGGTCCCTAGCTTGGGCCTTGGGTGCTAGGCCTTCTGCTGACAACTCTGGCACTGGGAAGGTTTGGTCGCAGGGGCTGAGGAGGGCTGAAAGGGTTTCTTCTTGGTGCACTTGGAGCTCTTCTGGTCCTTCTGAGCAGACATCGCTGAATCCAGGGTGGTACTGGATTTCTCTATTCTCTTGGGATACCCTTTCACACCAGGGCCAAACAGGTCAGTCCCTTAGAAGGACATGTCTGACAATTTGTGCTGCATATCAGCAGTGAAGGTGGAGATACGCAGTCAAGTCCTGCGGCGCATGGCAACTGCCGCTGCCATGGACCTCATGTAGGAATCTATGGCATGGCCCTGATCACAGACTTGCTTGAATGTGGTTTGCAGGTCAGCAGGGAGGGGAGGGAGCACCTCATCCAAAGACCCCAGGAGGGCGTGCATAAAATGTGCCATCAGAAGGGCTGAACTAGCCTGCCTGAGGCCAATCGAAGAAGCGGCATACGCCTTTTTGGCAGAGTGATCCAGTTTCTTCGACTCTTTGTCAGGGGGTTTGTCCACAACCCCCGTGTTGCCCGTGCATCAGAAGAAGGAATCGACCGCTAACCCCTCAGATGAGGGGTATTCAGTGATGCCCAAAAGGGAACCGGTAGGGACCGCATACTTGTGGGCCATCTGGTCCAAAGAAGTCAGGCAAGAGGCAGGGTGCTTCTAAAGGTTCAGAGCAGGATTGAGAATAGCCTCATGAACTGGAAAGGCCTCCAAAGAGGAGTCACCCCAGTCCAGAATCTTGGTCAAGGTGTACCTCTCCCTTTTCTGAATGGGCTCCAGCTGGAGACCCATAGATTCTGAAATCAGCTGAAGCAAACCCATAAAAGAAGTAGGGCCTTGCTCCATAGAAAGATCCATGGCCAGCTCCAAATCCACTGGATGGGAGTGGAGTGAGGAACCCTCAGCATCCAAGGACTCTTGAAAGAGTGACCTATCGCCCAAGTCACTACTCACCCTCTGGGGGGCAGGCGGGGATAAGGGTGACTTTCAGCCAATGGGAAAGCCCTGTAGTGGGCCAAGTATCCTTGGTAGGGATGCCATCCCTTGGCAGAGAGGGCAGCGGCTCCACCACAGTTGGTGGAGAAGCCGGAAGGGGCTTTATCGACCACTCGTACTGGCACCTGCCGGGGTGGGGTCTGCTGCAGCTCTGGTGATGACAGCACCATAATCACTGGGTTGGATGCTGCCACATAAATTCCTCATGGTGCCGATGCAGTTTATGTCGGTGCCTCTCTTTGCTCGAGGAAGAGTAGCAGCAATGCCACTTGCCCAAGTGCCTGGAGCACGAATGCTGAGAACAGCGTGGGTTGCCAGAGTGTGAGCTGACAGAGTGAGATCTCAACTGATGCTGGGGAGCTGGCAGGGTCTAACAGGGAGGGTTGACGACTGTTGACCAACCCCTTGGTCCGGAAGCTCTGGAGTGGGAGGCAATGGCTGGACTGCCCCATCCCCTGAGAGAAGCGGAATCATCAGAGAGAGAGGGAGGTGTCCACCTCCACTGAAGAAAGGACTGGCTCCACCGGCTCAAGAAAAATCTTATCCAGAGAGTCGGCCTTCTCCTCAGCCAACTGGCTCAATGGGGGAACCATGGAGCCAGTGGCCGGTAATGAAGCCGAGAGCTCCAAAGAGGCATGGGAATCGGATGCCCAAAAACACTCCCAGACCCACGACCAATGACGAGACCATTTCTTGGTCTCTTTCTCCTTGGTTTTCTTAGGCTTTTTAGAGCCTACAGGATCCTCCCTGAGAGTCAGGAGAGATTGGCAAAGTTCTTGAAAGGTGCCCGAATACGACGCCACCAAGCACAATGTCAAAAAGGCCAAAGCCGAAGAACAGTGGAAAATAGCTCGGGTTGCTTCTTCTCCCATAACCGTCAATTGCTCGGCAGAACCTGCAGCCACAGTAGCCGCCTTCTGAGTGCCCTAATAACAGACGGGAGGGTCCTGATCACTCAGTCTTCCAAGAAGCAAGTGGGATAAGTGGTTCTACAAGGTCAAAGGCAAAAAGGTGCAACAGTAATCACAGGCCTGCACATCATGCTCATGGCCTAGGCAGTAGATGCACGAGGCATGCGGGTCAGGCCGTGTTATCTTCTGCCTGCAACCACAAAACTGGAACCCTGGAGCAGACTTCGCGTCATCCATGGGAGCAGCGAGAAGTAAGAGACTTTTAAATCAAAGAAATTCGCAAATGGGCCAGCCCAGTGGCATGAAGGGCCGAGGCATGACTGTCATCCCTCCTACCACGCCGGCGACCCGTTTTCATGGTGCGGGCGGGTTGCCAGGGGTCGGCCAGGGAGGGAGAGGATTGAGCATCTGGGGGACAGCTCTCCTCTCCCAGGGAGGGTGGGGAACATGGATCAGCATTTACCTGACCCCTATCAGCGGCTGATGGAAGGCATGCCATGTCCCACAAACTTGGAGGTGGAGCAGCCACCTTACGTGCAGCATACGGATGTGCATGCTGCAAGTCACTGGTGGCATTGCATGCTCCCTTGTGCAATAAGAAAAGCAGAAAATGGTCCCTTTGCCATGGAAGAATGGCGATTGTCTCCCGCGGTGCTGCCCCGAGAGGGTACCTCCCAAGCTGGATCCGTTGTGGTGGGTCAAGGAGTTCCCCACCCCCTGCAACGAAGGTTAAGTTGTCGGGGCGATAGGGGATGGGGTCTGATTCTTGGGGGATGGCGCGGGGGGACATCAGAAGTAGCCGGCAGAGGACCAAGGGAGAAAAAGACACTAAAAAAAAAGAAATTCACAAAAGAAGGGTTTTAGGGCCTCAGAAATGCAGAGCGGTAAAGAGGGAACCTATTCTTCCAAGAGAAAAGGAAGAAGTGGTGTCACAGGGCGGTACTAGGGGAGTTACCACATGGGTGAGAGGAGCCAGCTTGAAAACTTTCTAGCACTTCTTAAAGGGAAAAGGACATTGCCAGAATGTGTGGATAGAAACATATCCACGTCCCTAGAATCTGGCAAGTTAGTTTCAATGCCAAAATGTACAAACCGATGCACATAGGGGCCAAGAACCCTAGGACTGAGAATTACATAGGAGAGGCTCAGGTAATTGCTTCCGAAGAGTAAAAGGATCTAGAGGTAGTGATTATGAGTGACCTGAAACACACCTCTCAGTGTAAAAAGTGTCTGCTTTTAGCGGATTGCTTTTGTAGACACTGTGCACCAAAGTAGGTGCCCCCCCAATCACCCCTTTTTCCCAACCACCCCCTGGTGTACTGCCTTTATAGTGGATGGCCAAGCCACACCTACTTAAAGAGGGAGGAACAACTGGGCAGCACAAGCAATAGCCTAGCTGATATATAGGCAGAATTACGAAGGGTGTAGCCAGTAACAAGGTTCAAAGGGAACATACTGTACAAGAGAGGAGAGGAGAGAGAAGCTGTAAGTCCCTACAGATGGAGAGAAAGTTTTGGGGCAGTGCTGCAGGTTTACATCCCTTATAGACATATGGATTAAATTGTAAAGTGCTGGGGAATATCTGGAGACTAAGACGGGGGATGTGGAGGCCAAGGCAAGGAGGCAGGTGGGGGAGTGGGGGGAAGGAGTGGAGAGGTAGGGATGACTGGAGGAGGGGGAAAAGCGAGGCTGGGAGGTTTGTGAGCTGCAATGGGTGTGGGGCAGCACTGTTTCTGGGAACCTGGTGGAAGAAAGGGGGTTGCCAGTGTGCAGGATGTTCAGACAACTTACGCTGAAGATAGAGAGCTTGAGATGGGAACTGGGGGGAGAAGAGACATACGAGGGGTTGAGGAGGAGATGGGGCAAAGGGGCAGGGAGGGTTCCATATCAAGCCAGATCAGGCTGCCATGGGCTGGAAGGGGTGCTTGACCAGGGGGCCCAAGTCCACAGGGTCCCAGGAGCACCAAAAGGGGGTGTTGGCAGGTGATAGGGAACACAAGTAGGCAGAGAGGAAGTAGGAAAGAGACTGAGTAAGCAGAGGCAGGAAGGGATTTCAAGGGAGGGCAGGGTCAGGAGGTTGGAGAAAACAAACAGGTACTCAGTACTGGTTGAGGAAACAAGGCAAGAGGTTGAGGTAGCTGTGACACTTGGCCAGCTGGTTGTGATTGTTGTATGCTATTTGTAGTGTAAAAGTATGGTACGTGATTGTCTGACATTAGACAGCCTGTGCTCATGGGTGACACCCCCCACCAGGTTTCAGTGAAATGACAAGATACATATTAAACCAGGAGATCTATGTAATGTAATTAACTTCCTTGACACATTGCATTTTATGGCCTTTTTATGACCTGTTGCTTCTTTGACGTGGAAACGAAATGGGACTTTATGAGTCTGCCAGAGCATGAAAATCATAAACTTTTATGATGTCTTAAGAGGAATAACATTTAATATCAACTGGTCTTAAAAAGCTATAAAACTCTTTGAAATGCTTCAGGAGAAGGAACTGGGAAATCAAAGACTCATAATTTGGGAAATTAGTTTTTGCTGAAGTCACAGTATTTAAAATATCTCCTGACAGGAAATTATATTTGTATTTTTTTGGTTCTAAAAGGAGGAGCTAGATAACTCATAGAAGAGGTGTGGAGACACAGAGGTTTAAACTGAATACTGTGTCTGAACTTGTCGTCATATACCATCTTGGGACTGTAGAAAGACACAGCTCTGATAAGCACTTAAAAAGATAATACATTAGATAGAAAAAGTCTAAATGTATTGTGGTAGGAGTTTTTGTGTTGTACTTTGCCCTTGTTCTTTTAAGTGATTGTATGTTTTCTGATATATTGTTCTGTGTTTACATTTTTCATATTTTTATCATTTTTAGTAAATATGTTATTTGAAAGACTGCCTGGGTATGTCTTCGAAGTTCTTTTTGCATGTGATGTATACATGGTTTAAGTTTGACAGCTGTTCTGGAGAGCTTGATGGCATTACTAGACTGGGAAAATGTAAGAATATACCTAAGGTCTTTTATAGAGTTTTAAGGGTTCATTTTGGACACCTGGTTAGGTGCCTTTAGGTGAAAAATATATTGCATCCCCCCGAAGAGAATATTATCTGAGCCTGTACATTTTGGGTACACTAGCATAAGGTTCACAGTTTGAATCCCCTCAGAACTTCAGACCAAAGGTGATTCGGACCCAAAAGCAGATAGAAGGGTTACCCTGTCTGTTACCTGTTCACACTATTGTGCTCAGAGGTTGGCACTGTGGGAGCAGAGGGCCTGACCTTCTGAGTGCATTTGTGACAGTAGCTACCATACAGCAAGGGTCAGGTGACCAGGAGGGAAGGGGGGAATATAGGGTACAAGGAGAGAGGGAAGATGGTGGTGCAAAAGCGGGGAAGGGCAGAGAAGTAGGTCAAGTTGGCACGAACACACTAAACTAAGGGGGAGGAAGGCCAGAACATTTTGGGAGGGGGGGGGGAGGAGGAGGCAGGGGCCAGTGGGAGGATGTAAAAATAGTGGAGGAGGACTGGTTGGGGAAGGGAGTGAGCACAGAAAGGATGGAGGAGGAGGAGGAGAGCAGGTGGAGGTGCACTTGGAGGAGAAAGGAGGGGGGAGAAGGGCAGGGTATGAAAGCAGGGGACACTGAGGTAGAGGGGCTTATAGGAGGGCAAACCATGGGGGAAGTGCAAGGGATGGGGGAGCGGGTACCTATATTAGGGGATTCTATGCTGAGGGGATGAGATGGGGAAGAAAGGGAGCAAGGAAGAGCTGAACCTGGGTGGAGTATATGCGAGGTATGACAGTGGAGAGAGTAGGGCAGTGCATTCAGAAATGTGTGGAGAAGGTGGGAGGGAAGCTTAATATTATTGTGCACCTAGGAACAAATGACCTAGAGGGCAGTACAGTGGAAGAAGTGCAGGAGAGGTTCAGGAAAGTGGGGGTTATCTGCAATCAGGTGGGAAGCTCAGTGACATTCTCCAAGGTGCTCCAGGTACCTAGGGCAAGCATAGCGAGAAAGCAAAGAATACAGGCATTTAATGGGTGGCTGAAGGGTTGGTGTGCAGAAATGGGGTACGGGTTAGTAGTTGGGTGGGGCAAGACATGGAACAATAAATGGAAATTACGTACCTGCCGTAATTCTGATCTTTCTGTGTATCTTCACCATTCGTCATCTTTGGGTACTTGGCCGGAGGTCACAACCCCGCGGGAGTTTTTTTTTTTTTGTGGGTGAAGTCAACAGACCATCGCCATCACCTCGATGCCGAGACTGCGTGGCACTTGAGGGTTGGCCATTAGGTGGTGTTGACTCAGCCCCACCCAGTTCTGAATCACCAGAGAGGTGAGAAAAGGGTCGGGAGGGTGGGACAAGGAAGACCAAGGAACAGACAAAGGAAAAGATCTAAAACTAAAAGGAGAAATAAATGACTGAGAGGACAGAATAAATTTGAAAGACTAAGGGGATTGGGTAGGGGCCCCAATCTCTGGTAGTAGAAAAGGAGGAGGGAGGGTGGGTTAAGGATTTAGAAATAAGGATATGAGTGAGAGGGGGGAATAGGAAAGTATACCCTGGAACCTTGGCCTGTCTCCAGATTGTACAGGAACTGCAAAGGAGTAGCCAAGAGGCTAACTGCCAGAATTCAAGGCACAGAATCACTGGCAATAACTCCAACAAAAGCAGAATTGGCTATTCTGGAAGAAAGACAGGATACAGGGATATCTCCCCCCCTCTCAAAAAGGAAGTTTTGGTGTAACAAACTAGTTTCTTAAATTAATTGTGGTTTTGTCCAAAGGACAAGGAAATCAAAGAACTGACAGGGAGAGGGGAAGAAAGAAAAAATGGAGGGCAACCGCCAACCCACACCCCACAGGGGTGGAGCTGAAGCGCTGAAGAAGGAGTGCCCCCCATCCTGACCACTCTACTCCTAAAGAAAGTTATCCCCCTATGTGTCCCAGTTCACTCCACTCCTGACTAACAGAAAGGGAGGGGGTAAGGGGGGGCACAGAGAGGGAAGGGGACCCAGAGACTGAGGCCCCAGGGCGATGGAGGGCGAGATTGTGATGAATGGTGAAGATGCACAGAAAGATCAGAATTACGGTAGGTACGTAATTTCCATATCTTATCTGTCTCAATCTTCACCATTCATCACCTTTGGAAGAGTGATGAGACCCCCGAAGGGGGTTTTAACCCTAAGGGACTGAGTCCCTTAGCTCTCAGTGGGTGACACACTAAGAGGGAGAACCTTCACGGGCCTGGAGAGGCACGAGAGTGGGGAGAGTGAGACGGGGACCACTCGGAGGGGGTAGGAAGTATCCCCGACAGACGCCGTCTCACCCTACGGGAGAAAAGATAGGTTCTCTGATGAGTGGAGTTAATCACCCTACGCCGGGCCAAGGGTGACAACTGGGAGAGACACAGCCATGCCATCCGCCTAGTGCAGATCGCTGTCCCTACGACCCTGGTAGCTACCTCATTGGTGTCATACGATGCCCTTGCTTGGTGCCTTGCTAGCTCCAGGCCATGTGCAGAGAGAGCAATGGCTTGTCTGGTTTGCTCCATGTCAGGCATTGAAGCTAGGAGTTGACCTAGCCTAGACCACAAGAACCTGTCATAGGTTGCATAGTGGGCCTGATGTGCTGCGATAGAAAGCAGCAACCATGCCGAGTAGAATGTCCTCCTCCCCAGAAATCAAAATCCATGGAATCTTGATCTGGGAGCCAGTCACGGTGAAGGGCGCAAAGCCCATCAGGAGTGTCCAATTGCATCAATCCCGACTGTGGATGAGGCATGGAACCTGGAGACTCCGGGGGAGCACAATACCGCTGACAGAGGTCCCTAGCGGCTGGGACTCCAGGAAAGGGCCTCTGCCAGGAACGCAACAACGCCTCCCAAAAGGAAGCAGGCCAGGGAGGCACCACAAGGATGTCCACACTGAAATCGCTTAAAAAGGCTTGCGTCGAGTGCTCTGGATTGTGTTCAGTGGGAGGGGTGATCTGCAGGTCCTCCAAGATACTCACGAGGAATTGCTGATACTCAGCGAGATCAGCGGCTGGGGAAATATGGACAGACAACTCCTCTCCCCCAGAAGAGGAGGGATGAGGAGTTAGAGGACCTTGGTTGTTCAGAAGATGGCTGCTCAGGGGGAGGTTGAAAAACCTGTCTGTCCATTGCCCTAATATCAGAGGGAAAATGAGCAGCCACTGCTCTGAACTGCACCCAGGAGAGAGGACCGCCAGGACCAAGAATGCCTGGGAGTGCAGGAGAGTGTGGCAGAGGAGTGTGGACAGAGCCAATGACAGGAATTGTCTGGCTTCTGCCTGGGCTAGGGAGTGCACCAGGAGCCTAAAGGAAGAAGGAGCTCCAGAAAACTCCACAGCCAACAGCTGATCTACCAAACTGGAACTGCCTAGGCTGCACCCTGAAGAATACCCCCCCGTGAGGTGACGAGGGCCGTGAAACTCTGAAAGGACGGTCTCCTACCTCCAAAGAATGGGGCTATCTCGAGGAAACCAAAAGGGAAGGGCGGAGATCCGCACTACGGCTCCTTCCAGAGCCCAGGTGGGCCCCAGAAAAAGGCTGCCACACAGACCCCATACCCCTCGACCCTTCGGAATCCAAGAGTGCCCTCCTCCTTGAGAAAGCCAGCCTAGGCAGCTGGCAGCCCTGGTCGTCCCCCGAAGGAGCTATCCAAGGAGCAGCACCCTCCCCTACTGTGGGTGCTCCAACTGGACCCAAAGTTGGGTGATCCAGGCACACCACCTGAAGGGGTACCATCACTGAGGGGTCAGAGAATACTCCAAGACCAGGCTGCAGAACAATGGTTGCCTACACCACTGCCTGCTGGTCAGCACCCCAGACCCTGGTCCCGGGAGTCACTGTCCATTCCACAGAGGGGGGCTAGACCTGGTCTTTAGAGGACACTACCAAGGCATCCACATGAGCAGCCAACTCCAAGGAGTCAGACTGCCTGTCTGACTCAGAGTCCTTCTCCTCCTCCTCCTCCTCCAAAGAGGTGAAGACCGAAGTTCTGTGCTAAACAGTGCATGGATGCCTACCACCATCCCAACTGAAAGGAGCACCAGAAACCGAAACTGCACAGGAGTCGGTGCCAACATCCCTAATGGCACCACGAATGGTGCCAGAGGAAGACACAGCCCCCAACTACAGCAGCAGCCTCAGGGCTGAGGGCTCTCATGGCACCGTCTCAGCCCACAGTTCTGCAAGCGGTGCCGAGCTCAGAGATGGCGCCGACGATGGCCCTGACTGCAGTCTCAGCACCGTTCATGGAGCCGAGGTCAGAGACCCACATGGTGCCGACTCACCCCATGACACTGCGAGCGGCACCAAGGACAGAGACGGCGCTGATGATGGCCCCGACTACGCTCTCGACACCGTGGATGGCGCCAAGCTCCAAAACCCTCACGGTGCTGTGTCCATGTTCAGAGCCATGAGCTACTCCAGAACTGGACTCTGCACCATGCTCAACCACGGTGCCATGGATGGCACCGAGGCAAGAGACAGTCAGGGACAGTGCCATAGAGCCTCCTACAGCGCCGCTAGCACTATCAGCACTATGAACAGTGCTGGCAGCAGCCACTTCACCGAGCGACTGACTGGTGCTGACAACAGCGCCATCAGTGCCACGAACAGTGCCAAGGCCCAAGACTGCACCGAGCCAGGTCTTCCGAGCCTCGGGTACGACACCAGGGAAGCCTTCGCCCCCGAAGGGATGACTGCCAAGGTGGTGCCTCCTGCCTATCTCCCAGAGGGGAACAGACTGGGACTTCTGCACCACAGAAGGGGCCTCTGCCATGGCCAGGCTACAAGAGGCAGAAGCCCCCTCCTCCTCCTCGGTCCGTATAGAACTGGGAGGGGACCTGGAGGAAAAGCCGAGAGAATGCATCTTGGCCTGATGAGTGGGCGCCCATCCCCTGAAAGTCGGAAGAGCCCATCCCACTTTCCACGCATGCTGCTCGATGACACGGTGGTCCTTGGAGAAGCAGGCGTCGCACGAATCCATGTCATGTAGCGGGCCAAGGCACACGAGGCAACGGTCATGCTGGTCGGTGACAGAGAGCTTATGGCCGCATGGGCACCGACGCATGGGGGGCTGTCCGATCTTCAAAGTTTTCTTGCCCCCTGACCAAGACATGACCTACGGAGAAAGAAACACCAAACAAGACCCGACGACGTAAAATAATATAAGGAACAGTCTTACCAGGCGACATTGAGTAGGTGAACAGAACCATCAGGAAACTCGGAGCCGACTTACTTCGACACGGAGTCAATACAGAGTTGAAACAAATTTGAACTGTGCCAACAGCTTGAAAGAAGGCCTTTCAGGAGACAGAGTCTTCTTAAAGCATCCCATGAGGTGACCCTGATGGCAGGAGATGAAGAACTGGCAGGAGGGCAGAGTTCGACAACACCTAACAGCCAACCTGCGAGCGCCACACAATGTGTCGGCCTTGAGGGGTGCGCTGATGGTGTGTTGACTCCGCCCACCCAAAAAAAAAGAAGCTCCCGCGGGGTCATGACCTCTTGCCAAGTACCCAAAGGTGATGAATGATGAAGACTGACACAGATAAGATGGGGCTTTATTGCAAGGGTAGGCTACATCTCAACATCGAGGGTATGGGGCATTCAAACAGGGGCTGGAGAAGTACATTTAAAACAATATAGATTTAAACTGGGAAGGAGGGAGGGGCTGAGTTGGATAGCAGGGAGAAGACACCTTCCAGGAGAGATGAAAGGTCTCACCCCCCCCAAAGACAGAGGAGGAGAATGAGGGGAAGTTACTAAGACATGGTGTTCCACAGGGACCAGGAGGGGGAGGGGTGGCTATTTATGTCAGAGATAGGGTACTGTGTACCAGGGAGGAAGGGGACAAGAGGAGGCCAGAAGCCATATAGGTATTGCTCCAAAGCCCTAAAGGTAAGAAGCTGAGGATGGGGGTGGTGTACAGGTCACCCTCACAGAGCAAGGAGGTGGATAGGGAGCTAGGGGAGCAAATCAGAAAGGTCAGTGGCAAAGGGAATTCAGTTATAGTAGGAGACTTCAACCTACCTGGGGTTGACTGGCAAACAGTAACTACAGTACACGCCAGGGAACAGGTACTGCTGGAGGCTATCCAAGACAGTTACCTAGTGCAAGGGGTTATGGATCCTACTAGGAGGGAAACCTACTGGACATGGTGTTAACAAATGGATACCATGTCCAGGATGTGGTAGTATAGGACCCTCTAGCGGGAAGTGACCACCGCTCAGTGTGGATCCCCCTCAACACAGGCAGAGAGTCGACTAAGACCAGGACAAGAGTGATGGATTTCAGGAAGGCAGATTTTGCCAGAATGGGCAGCATCCTAGAGGGGTATTTAGCTGAAATTAACCCAGGGATGGATGCTGAACAGAAGTGGGCAATCATTAGGAAGGAGATAATTGAAAAGGCTTTGCCTGGAGTTCAGTGGCCAAGCAGCCAGCCACTCTCACTTCCTGAGCGATACAAGCAGTTCCTCTCAGCCTTAGTGTGAAGCATTTTTTCTTTGCAGCCTAAGGCTCTGTTGGTTTGTCCTCTGAGCTAGTTGGGCCTCCCTGGCTAGCTGGGGCTCCCCCTCTTGCTGCTCCTGCTTGCCTCTGCTGGGCTTCTGTGTTTATTTTCCTGCTTCTGGTTTGTATTTTGCCTTCCTTCTTTTTGGGGGGAGGAGAGCTTTTCTCAGCTCCTAGCATACTGCTAATCCAGTGCTCAAACTGCTTGCTTTCAGTTACTCACAACTCTCAAATTACTTGCACTGCAACTGCAAACCTGATCTGTGTGTTTCAACTCAACTACAGCTGCTCCATGTGACATACTCTGTTACTTTCACCTGACTCAGATTTACTTGAACCTAGCTATACAGTTCACTCATGCTTGTTCTAATTACCTCATTGCAGCAGTCTCATTGCACTGCCTGGGGCAGTGCCTTAAGAGCATTGTGCCTCCTTTTATTTATTGCAGTTACAACTCAGTGCACTCATTTGTTTTCACTACTGCTGCACAGGCCCAATTGCTTCCTGCTAGTGCTTTGTTTACTCCCATTGCTGCTGTACATTGTTTTACTCTGAGGTTAGCTAAAGCTCCTGCTGAGGTGATTAAAGTAGCTTTTATAACTGCATGTGGTCCTCAGCCCTTCCATTGCTTCCTTGTTTGTCCTACGGTGGGGACTGAGAAGTGTTTGGGGGGTCATGGCCAATGTGGCTAATTATTTCTGTTCTAAATCCTGTCTTCGCCACCGAAAATCCTCAGAGTTTGTCATCTTGATTTAGCTTTGAACTGCCTGGCTGGCTTGCCCCACTATTCAGTGCAGTTTGCCCTACGTTATGCAAACCTACGTGCAGGTCCAATTATTACTGCTCTGTTTACTGATCTACGTGCAGGTCCATACTTGCTTACGCAACCATTACTCTTTGCTTGCGCCAACCATTGCTTCAAGCCTACTGCCATTCCCTCAGCTTCAGCCTCTGGGATTCTGCTGCACTCAATGTGCATTCAGTCTCGAAAGGTCTCAGCACTCAATGCTCATTACGATCTTAGCATGCCGTGCTCAGTCAGCTCACCAGCTTTTCAGCTCTCAATCAATTTCTGGGGCATGCCAGACATTCTATCTGGCGCAGGGTTCCTGCAGACAACAGTCTCGCTCTGCATTTAGTCCACATCTCGAGCATGTCCAACTTGGGGCGGGATCCTTCTCACCTGGCCCATAGCTGGGAATGTCCTCACCCGGGGCTTGTCTTTAGATGCCTGCTACGCGACAGCAACTCCTGGTGTAGAATTTAAGACTAGCGGTGAAAGGTGGTTACAACGATCTCCTTTGGCTCTAGTGTTCCACTATAACAGTTAGCCATTGACTTTAGTGGTTTCCCTACCAAGGCACCTTCACCACATTCTCCCTACAACTGCCTCTGGTTCACCTGGTTTGAGTTTAGGGCGGGTAGGCCAGGTGAGTGCCTCAGCAGACGTTGCTCTCCTCCTGTGCCTTGGCTGCACGTATTGTTGCAGAGTTTTCTCGCAACCTTCTACGGCGTTCCCGCTAGAGGGTCTGATTGAGTGCCTTCCTCCAAATTGGAATATTTTCCACCTCCCTTTAATTGGGTTTTCCAAATTGCAGCTGCAGAGCTGTCACTAAATAAACTATCCTAAGCCTGGAGGGAAGGCAACCTAGGCTTTGAATCCCCAGAGATTTCCTCCTTATAGGGTGTTTTTTTTTCTCACCTCCAATGCCTCAGGTCATAACACTTAGTTAGCATAGTTGTTTCCCCTAGTTTCTTTAGGTAGGTTCTGCTGTTGGATGGAGATGGAGGATGCCCTGCCATTCCCTCTCTCCTTAGTGGATCCCCTAATCTCAATGCAAAACATCAGTATCATGCTATGCAAACCTGGGCAGTCATTACGTTATCCAACTGAGCATCTCATTGCATTATCAAACTGTCTATGCTTCTCTACTACTACGCTACAGTTACTGCTCCTATATCACAGTTACTGCTTGTTCATATGCTTCATGTTGCCTCTTTCTTTGGGGCTGATTTTACATTTCTTTTGGGGATTCCTAAGGTACCTTTAGTTACGGGAATCATTTCCATGGCACCTCTAAGGGTGGAACCCTCTCCGAGGGTTCCTTGCCTTTCGTAACCCTACAGGGTGGTAATTTCTCTTGAACAGTGAGTGCGAATGTCCAAAACCAAACTAACACAGTTGCACAAGCATAGCACTATACTGGCTGCATAGGTCAGTGAATTGAAAAGGCTTTGCCTGGATTTCAGTGGCCAAGCAGCCAGCCACTCCCACCTCCTGAGCTATATAAGCAGTTGCTCTCAGATTCACTTAGAAGCATTTTTTCCTTGCCCCACTATCCTCCCCTCCTCCTCCAGTGGCAACACTATCTCCTTAGGGGGATTCCTAAGGTACCTTTAGTCACAGGAATCATCCCGTGGCACCTCTAGGGGTGGAACCCTCTCCAAGGGTTCCTTGCCTTTCGCAAGCCTACAGGGTGGTAATTCCTCTGGAATGGAGAGTGCGAACTTCCAAAACCAAACTAACACAGTTGCACAAGCATAACACTATACTGGCTGTATAGGAAAGTGAAATGAGGCCGTAAACGTGTGTGCCAAATCTCTGAGTAAGCAGTCCAGGTCAAAAAAACCTAGCTGGCTCAGCAAGGAGGTAGAGGGGAAAGTGCGGGGAAAAAAGACTGGCCTTCATTAAGTTCAAAAAATCTGGGCATGAGGAGGATATAAGTGTTCTAAAAGGCAACTAGGGAGGTGACCAGATCAGTCAGGGCAGCCAAGGCAGCAAAGGAGCTGAAGTTGGCTCAGGGGATCAGAGAGGGGGAAAGGGGTTCTTTAAATATATAAGGGAGAAGAGGAGTTGTAGGGATGACATTGTTAGAATCAAGAGAGAGAGAGGATGGGCCGCACAAGGGGAAGATCAGGCAGAGGCACTCAATAAGTATTTCTGCTTGATGTTCACAAAAGAAAGGGATGGCCCAATACCACAGGGGAAAGGGGGCAAGGGTGGAGGGGGGCAGGATAACAGATGAGGTCATCCAAGAGGATAGAGCTCTGAAGAGCTTTAAAGTCTTGCGGGTGGACAAGGCACCAGGACTGGACGGTATACACCCAAGGGTCCTGAAGGAACTGGCAGAGTTGTTGGCAGGCCCTCTGACGGACCTGTTCAACATCTCCTTGGAGACGGGGAATGTACCCAGGGACTGGAGGATGGCTCATGTGGTGCCCCTTCACTAGAGTGGATCCAAAGACCAACCAGGTAACTCCAGACTGGTGAGCTTGACTTCCACAGTGGGGAAGTTGATGGAGACCATTCTGAAGTAGAGGTTGATAACCTTTCTCGATAGCAATGGGCTGCAGGATGAGAGATGGCATGGGTTTGTAATGGGAAGATCATGCCAAACTAACCTGATCGACTTCTTCGACTGGGTCACTAGTGTGGTTGGTGAAGGCCACGCTGTGGATGTCCTGTATTTGGACTTCAGCAAGGCTTTCGACTCTGTGCTGCACAGGAGATTAATGAGCAAGCTGAGGGACATGGGGGCGGGGGAAAAACTGTGAGGTGGGTTGAGAGCCGGCTGCAGGACAGAAAACAGAGGGTAGTTAAAAAGGGGAGACATCCAAGCCATGGCCAGTAATGGGTGGAGTACCACAGGGTTCGGTGCTGGGCCCTGTTTTGTTCACTGTCTTCATTGCAGACATTGCAGAGGGGGTCAAGGGTAAGATCTGCCTGTTCACGGACGACACTAAGATTTGTGCAAAAGTGGACAATGAGGAACAGAGGCAGGCACTCAGAGAGGATCTAGCTAAACTCGAACACTAGTCTAGGGAGTGGCAGTTGGGGTTTAATGCTAAGAAATGCAAGGTCATGCACCTTGGAGCCAGAACTCCCAGGAACAGTTATTGGTTACGGGAGTACAGGTAATGGTTTCAGAGGAGGAAAGGTACCAGGGGGTAATAGTCACAGGGGACATGAAGGTATCAGCACAGTGTAGGAGGGTGGCAGCAAGGGCAAACAGGATGCTGGGGTGCATTGCCAGAAGGATCACCTCTCAAAAGGGGAGGTCATCCTGCCATTGTATAGATCACTGGTGAGATCACACTTGGAGTACTGTGTACAGTACTGGTGCCCATACCTCAAAAAGATGTGAGATTACTGGAAGGGGTGCAGCATAGGGCTACAAAAATGATCAAGGGACTAGGGGTGTGACCATATGAGGAAAGGCTGAAGGAGCTCAACATGTACTCGCTGGAAGACAGAAAAGTAAGAGGGGACATGATAAAGACCTTTAAGTACTTGAAAGGCACAAACAAAGTCAGGGAGGGAGGATTGTTCCACTTAAGGGATGGGGAAGGGCCACTAGGGGGCACAGTCTGAAATTGGAAGGGGGAAGTTTTAGGAGGGAGATGAGGAGACACTATTTCACAGAGGGAGTAGTGGCGGGTTGGAACGCACTGCCAGAGGAGTTAATCGCTCAAAGGACAGTGGATAGCTTTAAACAGGGTTGGGATAGAGTCAAGGGCAGGGTTAGTACAGACAAAAACACAAAAGAGGGAAGGACCAGGAAAAAGGAAGAAGGGAGGGTTTGGGTGGGGTGAGGCAGCTTTAGTGATAGGAAATGAAGAGTTGCATAATCAGGCAGATGTGACTGGCCTATGGGCCTTTTTCTGCTGGCAATTTCATATGTTCGTAAAAGGCGGTGGCGAAGGCTAACAGGATGATTAAGTAACTTACTCAAAGTCATACAGTATGTAAGTGGAGGTTATAGAAATCAAACCCAGGTCTACTGGATGTACCAAGCTCATTCAGAGCTCAATATTCTAACCTCTAAGCTATACTGCCATCCCACTGGTAACCACTGTTAGCTGACCTGACAAGCCGGCAACTGAGCGAGACTCCTTAGCCAGTACCCTGTACAGTGGCTGAGGTGGAGGTGGTGCCACTTGAAGGGACGGTAAAGCTAACACTGGGGACTGCTGAGTCAGATAGAACGACCAGCGAATGCCAAGGGACCAAACGTCCAGGGGGGAAAACCGTACCCCTCCCAGCAATGGTCCATTGCTACCAAATGAGTTATTCGTAGTGTTGATGTATTCTGCATCAATTACTTTCATCACCTGAAGATGCAAAAATTGAGCATGGACTGTGCTGTCTCCTGGTCAAGAATGAGCAAGAGTGTGAATGGTGCCTTGATCTCAACCATAGCCACTAACTAGATGGGCAATTTTGATGGCAGTCCTCTACAGGGTTTGTGTAGACCATCTGTTTCAGTAGGGTAACTAGTATGGGTTTCAGAGGCATGACCATCAGTGGAGGCAGTTCCTGAGGTAACACAGCAAGCAAAGACTAGATGCACAACCATCGAACTTTATCCAAAAAGGCACCAACATGAAAATAAATTTAAACATTTATTGCAGAATCAGTGTTGAGCCCTAAGCAGGTAACTCAGCCAGGGGTTCTAACTGGGTCTCGTCCTTCCGAGTGAGGACACGGATCACTGGGGTCTGAAAGATCAACTCCTTATTGATCTCCTCTGACAATTAGCAGACTGGCTCAAGAAATCTCTCAACTGCTTGCTGGGCTGCATCTGAGGCCAACAGGACAATGGAGTTTCCATGAGCCCTCTACCATTCCCCTAACTGGAGGATGCTCAATCAAGGCAAAGCAGTTAGGGGAGTCAAAGGAGCGGAAAGAGTGTGACCTTTCCCAACCCACGACCTTCAGGGAGGCTGCTTCTTGTTGTGGTGACGAGCTCTTCCTAAAGGTCTGGAGGGCCATGCACAAAAGAGATTGATAAGGAACTCACCACAGCAGTTGCCTCCTATTCCATGACCACAAGTTGTTTAACTGAGCCTGATTTACAGTATTTGGGCCTTCCCAAGGCCTTGCTGGTGTTCCATTCTTTGATGAACACTGTCATCATGACCCGTCACTTACTGCATCTTGAGACGTCATGCTGATCCCACAAGCAGTACACACATGTCATGCAGGTCCGTGGCTGACATTTTCTGCCTGCACCAAGTGCAGAATTTGAAACCCAGTTTTGTGCCTTCCATTACTGACTGTGAAGCAGAGCCGGAAGACGCCAGAGCAACTTAAGTATTGAATAAGGACTGAAAAAGTCAAAGATTTACTATAATAAAGTGGTTGAAACCCCAAACTCTTCAATGTTGTAAAGCTATGAAGGAGAAGACCTGTCCCTTCCAGCAGAAAGAAAGATCTAACATCACGGGATTAAGGACAGAAGATACACCACCCAGGTGATGGGAGAAGCTTAGTTTAAAGATAGTCTTGATGACTCAGCTGTCTCTGGGAAGTACAAAATCACACATACTCCCATAATGCAAAGCACCATGGGCTATATATTCAAATCACCACAGTATATTATGCTGGTTCAACTTTTAGGAGAAATGCATGGTATCAAAACGTCTTTCACACAGTCTGCAAAGACTGCTAACAGAAGACACATACACGTGTTTCATCCTACTAGGACTCATCAGTGAGCAAGCTACCCTAATATGGTCTATCTGGGTTATGCTGCGGTGAACCCAATGAAAACAAAAAACAAGCTAAAAAACAAAGAACCTCAGTGTGCAAGCACTGAGGCAATGGTTACCCCAAAGGGCACTGGCTGGAAAGCCAAGTTGAACCAGCATAACATACTGTGGTAGTTTGCATATACAGCCCATGGTGCTTTGCATTATGGGGGTTATGTGTGATTTTGTATTTCTTTGAAACTTGGCTTCCCAGCCAGTGCCCTTTGGGGTAACCTTTGCCTCAGTGCTTGCACGCTGAGGTTCTTTGTTTTTTAGCGTGTTTTTTTTAATTGGGTTCACCACAACACAACCCAGATAGACCATCTTAGGGTAGCTGGTTTATTCCACTGGAGTGTCAAACAGACAAGGCACACTGATGAGTCCTGGTAGGATGAAACATGTGCAGTGTCTTCTGTTAGCACCTTTTGCAGACTGTGAGAGAGACATTTTGGTACCATGCATTTCTGCTTAAAGTTGAACCAGCATAATATTCTGTGGTGATTTGCATATACAGCCCATGGCGCTTTGCATTATGGGGGCATGTGTGATTTTGTATTTCTTTGAAACTTGGCTTCCTGGCCAATGCCCTTTACCATTACCGCAGTGCTTGCAGGCTTAGGTTCTTTGTTTTTTCGCTTGTTTTATGTCTCTGGGAAGACTGCTAGTGTGTGGACAGTGAACTGTATTCATGCCCTAAGAAACAGCTGAGGTTCCAGTTAGTACAAACACCCTGGCCATGGACTGGAAAAAATAAAGGCGGGGAAGAGATCAGTTGCTGGAGTAAGAGGGGGACCTGGGTGATACAATCTGTAAAACAACACTTAACCAACATGACTTTCATACATACTGTATCCCAAAGTCTTGTACAAGGCATAGGAGTGTCATACTGTAATTCAGGGAATGTAGAATAAAATACAATTTCTGGTGCCCAACCTGTCCTCACAGAATTAAAAAAAAAATTTTGGCCTGCTGTCCCAACTATTTGATGGGAATGGTGAGCATTTCAGTCAATCAGGGAATAACAAAAAGACTATTTCCCTCATGCAACTACCTGATGGGAACAGTGTCCAATGCAACTTTTTAAGGAATAAAACAAATCTGTCCCCTCCCCCAGCAACCAGGCAGATACAGAGCCCAAACTCATTCATTAGGGAATAAAAAGAACAAATCTGTCCCTCTCCCCCTCCAACTACTGGACTGGTCCTATACCCAATCCCTCCAACAGGGAATAAAAAAAAAAATGTTTTCGCTCCTAAACTACCTGATGGGTCCAGTATACAACCCAGCCTGTCAGGGATTAAAAAAGATATGCCTTCCTGCCACCAACAACCTGACGGATCCAGTGCCCAGCATGGCCTGTCTTGAAATAAAAACATCTGTCCCCCCCCCCCAACTACCTGACAGGTCCTGTTTCCAACCCAGCCCATGAGGGAATAACAAGAACTGTCACCCTCCTTCAACAACCTGGGAGTTCCAATGCTCAACCTGGCCTGTCAGGGAATACAAAAAATGATAACCCTCCCCCAACAACCCAAAAGGTCCAGTGTTTAACCAGGCCTGTCAGGGAATTAAAACAAATATGACCCCCTCCGCAACAAACTGACATGGCCAGTGCCCAACTCCCCTGGTATGGAATACAAAAAAAATCTCTCAATCTCCCCCCAGGCAACTTATCATATCAGTCCAGTGCCCAACCTGACCCATCAGGAAATAAAAATCTGTCCCCCTCTCTCCAACTACCTTATGGGTCTCATGCTCAGCCTTGCCTGAGTATTAAGCCAAATGGAGATAAGAAAGTGCAGCAGCAAGGCGTTGAACAGAAGGTGGAAAAGACAGGGAAGTAAAACACTGCTTTCCTCTGCCCATGCATTCAGGTCACAGTGAGGGGCTCAAACACTGGCTGGGAGGCTTGAAGCTGCTGCTGAATTACTACTACTACTGCTAACAGCCTGCCCAGGCATCTCCACCTCCTCCAGTCAGCAGCAGAGTAACATGGGAGACTGGATCGAGGGGGACCGATGGCGCACACTTTTGAGACTGTAACCCCAAGTGCCGGTAATCCTAGCTCCACCAACCAACTATCCCTCTCCTGCTCTTTCCTTCTCTTTAACCTAAATCCCAGCTATACCCTGTTCCCAGTATGCACATAGTGATCATACTGCTGTGCACACTCCAACCCAGTCTGCTGTAGAGCAGAACAGCTCAGTGCCCAACCTGGCCCATCAGGGAATGTAACAAAAGTTGTTTCCCTCCTGCAAAGTACCTGATGGGTCCAGTGCCCAAACCAGAAGGGAATGAACAAAACATCTATCCCCCTCTCCCAACTACCTCCTGATGGGTCCAGTGCCCAAACCAGCATGGAATGAACAAAACATCTGTCCCCCTCTCCCAACTACCTAACAGGTCCAATGCCCAACATGAACTATTAGAGAATAAAAACATGTAGTCTGTCTCTCCTCCTCCTCCTCTGCCCAACTACCTGATGAATCCAGGGCCAGCCTCGGATTGTAAGGGGAATTAAAACAATCTATCCTCCTCCCCTCAACAACCTGACAAATCCCCTGCTGAACCCAGCCTGTCAGGGAATAAAAAAACATTTATTTCCCGCCCCAAACTACCAGATGAGTCTGATGCCCAACCTGGCTCATCAGGATATAAAAGATTCTGATCCTCTTCCCCAACTGTCTGACAGGTCCGGTGTCCAGCCCGGATCATCAGAGAACAAAAAAAAGGGAGGGGGGGCTACAAGTGAGTTTAATGCTGGGGGGTATAAAAGTAATTCACTGGTGTTGTGTGAACTTGATCCACTGTGCACAGTGTAGGAGGCATTATGGAAAAGCAGTACCACTGCATTGGAGCCCTCCCTGCAGGCACTGTATACAAACAAATCTGCAAAACTGAACTCCTTTAACTACAGTTATAGCAGTGAAATTGGTGTGACAGTATGGCCAGCTACAAAACTGAACAAAGAGAACAATAAAAAGCAAGCCCAGTCTTGTTGGCACCAGTCACATCTAGTTAAACGTGTTCGTGTGTAAAGCAGGGATAATGAGAGGAAAGAATATAACATTTCTTTTCTGATTTAAGAGCGTTCTACTTTTTAGGACATTATTGATGGTTTTCAGTAGGAATATTGCAAATTTATACTTGACTGCCAAAGTGCCCAGTGTTGCGCTACATGTAGATAATGCAAAGTTGGCACTTTGCCAGCAAATCCCCATGTGAAGCGTAAAAAACTTTCCATTAGTTAAAATACAAAAAATCAAAATGTTCCCTCCTCTACCCCCTAACACTCAAACACACACACTCCCCCCAACCCGGATCTGACCATTATCAAAAACAAGGTACTGCCCCCACCCAACCACTCAGAAGTACTAAGATTTGCCATCTGGCAACACCTACCACTCTTCCTCCTCTTCCTGCCCCATACAAAGAAGTAACACTCTCTCTCAACCCCTCCCCCAACTAAGCAAATCCTTGGCAAGTGCTTAATCTTGAAGGTTACAGAGCCTGAGCCTTCTTAAATTGTGCATACACATACTGTACATACAGTACATGGAACCATGCTTACCCGTAAGTGTTCAGTTAAGGTAAACAGCGACCTACAGATCCTGCTCTCTTCATCCTTGTCTTTCATTTGTAGCACTCTACACTTTTTCTGGATGTCTACGATCCACTGCTCGTCCTTCTGAGTCCCATGGTCTCGACTCTGAATGTTTGATAAAGTATCTGCAACACAAACATATTTCACCAATGGTATACTTCTTAGGGTATTAAAATGTGATATTCTAACAGTTACATCACAGAATATCATCACTGCACTTTATTCCCTTAGACCACCTGCAAGCTTTAGACATATTGACTTCTTACATGTCTAAATGTCTGCAGCACTCAACAAATATTTATAATTGACATTGGTTATTTTTAGTTTTTTGCAATACTGTAAACCCAACTTTGGGACTGGTAGCTCTAACTGGTAAAACATTTTATTTACTGTTACATGAAAAATGTAATTGATTATCCTTTGGCCTTACCATAGTTTGAAAGCCTCTTCCTAACACAGTACGTCATATGGGAAAGCTAAGAGAAAGCTGGGATGAGTCAAGAAAAGTTTCGCTGGTCGCTGTACAGAGGTGATTTTGCCACTGTACAATTCATTGGTTAGACCAAACCAGGAGTATTGCGCACAGGTTTGGAACCCAGACATGACAAAGGACAGACAGCAATTACAGACTGTCCAGTGGAGGGTTATGAAAACAATCTGGGGAAACAGGATAGGTCATATGAGGAATGACTGAAGAGTCTTAACATGTACTCGCTAGACAACAGGAGGGAATGGGGATGTGACTGAAACATACAATTAATTACATGGAGGGATAGAATAAGGTGGATTCCAAACTGATAAATTTAAGTAAGGAACAGCTGAACCCCAATCTTAAACTAGAAGGGGGGAAAAACAGGGACATCAGAAAGCCCTTCTTTGTGGAGCGGGTGGTGGATAAGACGAAACAAGCTACCCAGAATTACGATCAAAGATGGAACTGTCATGAAGTTCAGAACCCAATGGGACATTTTTAAAGGGGTTATGAGGAACAAAAGGGAAGCAGGAGAGGGCAGAGTAAAACAATATAGCAACATCAGGGCAGAGTCAATGGACTCAAGTATTTTTCTCTCTCCTAAACCATTTATGTATCTATGTAACAACCCCCTACGTCTTGAGTTTGGTGTATAAAACACAGCTGCATTGGAAAGAAAAAATATTGAGAAAAATGTGCTTGTTTAGTGACATACCATACCTATGGGGAATATGCTTCTTGCCATGGCTTCAACCTCAGTCATCATCTGTGACATAATTGCCATAAAGGGATCCCTTTCTCGTTTGCCAACTTCGTAGGTAACTTAGGAAAGACAACATAGAAGGAAACATTAGCAAAGCAGAGAAAATACTTCTTCAGTGGGCAGACTGAATGTCAACAAGATATAAATATTAGGTGACCCCAAATAAGTATCATTCACAGCTGCCACATGCAATCATGTCATCATACAACTACTTAAATCTAATGCTCAAGGACTACAAACACTTCAGACCTGTCTTATTCATCTAGGCACTCCTGGCTATTAGCCATCTGGCTGTGAGATTTGTAGACTCCAAAAACTGTATAACTGGGCAGTTTGAATGGGTAGACAGAAAACCATATATAAAATATTTTTTTTAATAATGTTTCTGTATACTCTTTTTTTTTTCCATCTGTGTTACACATTCTCTCTCAGATACCCTGGAGAAAATGCCGTCTTGGCTGTGAAAATCCCTGGAGAGCTATCTTCTCATCAGACTGATGCCAAATACCCATCGCCATCCCGACTGCAAATGCATTACTTCCACAACTCATGTAGTCCCAACACTGAACTAGGGATCGCAGAACTGCAGCCACTGCTGAACACAGACAGCCCTTGCTGGGTGCACTGTGAGGCATTTTGGCACTAAGCAATCCTGCTTAAAGTTGAGATAGTACTAATTTGTGGGAATTTGCATATGTTTCCCATGATGCTTTGCATTATCAGGTATTTGCAATTGTGGTTTTCTTTGAAATTTGGTTGTATGGCAAATACCCTTCCAGGGTAACCCTTACCTCAGGGCATTTGTTCTGGGGTTCTTTTCTTTTGTAGTTATAATCCCTAGGCAGCGCTATCCCAAGGGATACTACCCCTGCCTGCATGACTAGGTGCAGGTTGAGGGGCCTGAGCTCAGTGAACGGGTGCCTTCACCTGGAGGGTTAGTTTAAGGGTAGCATAACTGCTCTGGGTACAGCCCTCCGGAACACTGATACCCCCCTCTAACCCCTCTAGTGGCCTATACTGGTCAGCAAATAAACAATCACAGTTAAAATTAGAATACAATATTGAACCCACTCTTGGCACACTTACCACCAGGACTGGATCAGCTGCACTGACCCTGGAGACCCCTTGTAAAAATAAGACCTGCAATAGAACAGTGCAATGGCAATACAGTATCCCCTCCACAAAGGTATACACTAGCCAAGTTAAATGCAGAAAGAATAGAATCTGATTTATTCAGGGGATATGAACAAGGGTGGGGCAGCAATCTGGCACTGGATTTCAGATCTGATTTAGTCAGGTTATGCATGCATGCACTAAGAGTCCATCTAGCACAGTCACCCACACTCTGGGTACCCAGCTGTTATGCAGGCGAGCCTGAAGAGTTGCCTGGGGCAGGCTGGCATTGCAGCTGTTGTTGGGGCCCTTAGGAAAGAAAACAACATGCACTTTAACCCACAATTTGTATTCCAGAGTCGGGTGGCTCATTTTGTAATGATCAACCAGAACAATTAAATCAGATGACACACATTTATTTCAGCTTTGTTGCAGAGAGTTGCCTTGATGTTTACTCATGCTTCACAGACCAGGAGGCAGAACTGATGAGATGAAGACCTCAGGATGGTATGCTGATTTGCCAGGGGAAGCATGGCCCACATGATGCACTATGGTGGTCGGTCCTGTTCGATGCTGTTGAGCAGGGAGCCGAATCCCCGAGCTGGTCTTTTGTCAGATGAATTTCTGCAGCGTGAGTGGCAATCTAGGCCAAGATGGTGAGGCCCAGACAAGGTGAACAGTTCGGACTGCAGTCCGTTTAGATGCTGATGGCAGCTTACAGCTAGCGTGACACATTCAAGGGTGTGGGGAACCAAATCACGACCCTCACTACACATTCAACACACTTATAGTAACAATAGCCAGATACCACAGCTCCGATGACAGTCCGGTTACAATTAGGCAGTGACTCTGTGCAAACTATACGCTCTGCGGTTCTCTCCAATTCCTGACAGGCTGATCACTCCAGGAGCAAGTCTTCGGTCCACACCAGGCAAAATTCACTCTTTCACAATTCAGGATTCCGGTCACAGTAACAGCAGTTTCGGATAAAGTCCAAATATTAGATTGTAGACTTCTTCACATGAGAAGATGGTAGCAGGCAGGCCAGACACAGCCATCCCGCTGATTCCCTGCACTACCACGGAGGAGGAACTGCTCGAATTACTCAAGGTGTTCACTCTCTCCATTCCAGCTCCACACTGACACACTCCTGCAGGCAGCTCTGGGATTTCCCAGTGATCCAAAAGGTTCAGTTGGTTGATCCATCTGTCTGTCACAGCAAGGGCACCCCTCCAGGTCCATTTAGGTGCCAAACAGTAAAAACTACAATTCCTACAGAAATTCACTCCCATAAGACCTCTGGGGACAGTCTCCATCTTTAAGGTACCGATTGGTCCAAACTGGCAGTCCAGTACCAAAATAGTGGTTCTTAGCAGAAAGTCCATGCTGCAAAGAAAGGCAGGTTAGACAAACTACTGTAACCACTAGGTGGCGCTATCCCAAGGGCTACTACCCCTGCCTGCTTGACTACTAACAGGTTGAGGGGCCTAGGTGCAATGGCAGGTGCCTCCACCCAGAGGTCAGGGTTGATAGTGGTTAGACTAGCTCGGGTACAGCCCTGTGGGACACTGTGACCCCCTCCCCTTTGTTTCCATTAGTGGCCCACACAATACACAGGAGTTACCTTCCCAATACCCCACAAATGCACATTTCTTACACATACAGTAACACTTACCCATGACTGATTTCTTGCAGCACGTCTCTGAGGACCCCCTGTAAAACAAGTTTAGGCAATATACACAAACACAATGCAATGCTTTTTCTACATGTACTGACACCACAGACAGCATACAGTTCAATAACAATGAATCTCATTTATTATAGGGGGCAGTAACAATGAGGGGGCAATCAGGTTGATTTGGTTTGGAAATACTCCAATCACAGTACTGTGCATGCATATAGGGTCCAAAATGTCACTCTCTGGGTAGCCAGGATGATGGGGGGCAAGCCAGGGTCGGTGCAGCTGGTTGTGGCCCTTTGATGGAAAAAACACATGCACACATGTAACCCCCAGGTGGCGCTATCCCAAGGGCTACTACCCCTGCCTACTTGACTACTGACAGGTTGAGGGGCCTAGGTTCTATGGCGGGTGCCTCCACCCAGAGGTCAGGGTTTGTAGTGGTTAGACTAGCTTGGTCACAGCCCTCTGGGACACTGAGACCCCCTTTTATTCCCTCTAGTGGCTCACACAGTACACAGGAGTTCAGCCCCAGTACCCCATGTATACACACTGTTCACTCATAAAGTACCACTTACTTACGAGACTGATTCTGCAGTGCCTCCTGAGGACCCCTGTAAAATAAGGTTAACAACACACAGCAAAACAATACTGTTTCCATAAGTACCAACACCACAGACAGTATATAGTATAACAACAACAAATCTGATTTTTTGGAGGACAGTTACGGAGGAGGAATCAGGTTAATTGGTGGCATTAAATCACAGTACTGTGCACACATACAGGGGCCTGAAAAGTCACACTCTGTGTACCCAGATTTGGGGGGGGGGGGGCTAGCCAGGTCCATTGCCCGGAGTTGGCCGGCAGGTGCAAATGGATGGGGCCCTGTAGAAGAAAATATATGCACAACACCCAATTGTAATCTGGAGCCTGATGGCTCAGTCCACAGAGCAAAGAACAACAAGAATTAGATGACACACTTGTGATTGAAAACATGCTGCAGGGGAATACCCTGATTTGTACTCACAATAACCAAACTGAGAACCGGATGGTGGATGTTCTTCTGGATTGTCGGAAACAGCAGGGCATGGAGACAAGGTCCTTGTGACTGGACCCCACAGCAGTTTATAGCAAACGGATTTAGTTTGAGACAAGCTGGGGTTTGCATCCAGCTTCAACACACAGCACAGGCGATTGGAAATAGCGATTCCCCACAAGCACTACACACATTTATATGTAAAAGGAAAGTACTATACCAGGCAGACTGCTCCTCGATCCCGATCACAATTACTGCAAAATACCCGGGAGCACACACAGCAGCTTCAGTTCCTGACAGACCGAGCGTGATTCAGCAATTTCTGCAGTCTTCTACAGGGTGAGCCTGGTTTCTACTCTTCAGATCTCCTTCTTTCTCCTCACAACTCAGATTCAGTCCAAACTGGCACTCACAACGGCTGCAGGCCGAACCTCAGGGCCTCAAACGTGCTTCCTGTGCTAAACTACACACCGCAGAAACACATAGATCCTTCTCTCTTCACTGTCACAACTGATCTGACTTTCCAGTAACGGAGCAGGGCATTTCCTTTGATTTCCTCCCAGTTCGGTTGGCTGATCCTCCTTGTCAGTCACTACAGACTCCCTCTATTGGTGAAAAAAAGGCACCAAGGATTCCGAAACTACATTACCCAGAGGCTTTTTCCATTCAGCCCCTTTTAAGCAAGCCCCAGCTTGAAGTCTCTATTCTGGTTGGCCCAAGCAGTCTCCATCTCAGGGCTCTCACATATTGATTGGCCCCACTCGGCAGTCCGGGACTAAAATGAAAGAGTTACACTACGCAGTCCTTGCTGAAGGGAAAGCAGGTTAGACAAACTATATTTTCATTATCACTCTAACAGATTACCAGCAGACAGTTACACCTTTTAGTAAAGCTCCCTCTGCGTGTTTAGCGATGGCAGAAAAGGAGCGAGTAGTCAGCAGCTCGGGCGGGATTCGAGCATTAAATACACAGTCCCCCCATACAAACTAATTAAGTCTGCAAGCAGACAGCTCTTAAAGAGACAATACATGGAGGCTCAAATAGCACTCACTTGGAACCACATTTAAACAGCTCAGACGCCGAACACCTCCCAGACTTGGAGCATTCAGGCAAGCTCCTGGAAGACTTTTGGGAACCCCCATTTGCAGGGGGGTTACACACACAAATTGCAATCCAGAGCCCTGGGGCTATGTTCGTGAAGAAATGGAACAGCAATAATCAGATGACACACTTGTAATCAATAAAAGGCTGCAGGGAAATACCCTGATTTGTACTCACAATACCAAAGCTGAAAGCTGAAAGCTGGATGGAGGATGTTCTAGCTGGATTGCCAGGAAAACAAGGTATGGAAACAGGGTCCTTGTGGCTGGATCAAACTGCGGTTGATAGCAAGTGGATTTAGTCTGACTCAAGCTGGGATCTGCTTCCAGCTTTAGCACACAGCTCACAGGAAAAGGGTGAATAACATTGCAATTCCCCACAAGCACTACGCACATTTATATGTAAAAGGAAAGTACTATACCAGGCAAGCTGCTCCTTGATCCCGATCGCAATTACTGCAAAAATACCCGGGAGCACACACAGCATCAGCAGTCCCTGACAGGCCGATCGCATTCAGCAAACTTTCGGTTTTCTTCAGGCTAAGCCTGGTCCCAAAATGACTTCTGCTTCTTCTTTCACTCTGAAAACTCAGATTCAATCCGAATTACACTTACTAATTGCTTCAGGCCAACTTTGGGGCCTCACACATGCTTCCCGCGCAAACTACTGAACAACAAACAGCTACACGAACACACAGGGTGGTTTCCCTCTCAGCTTCCAACTTCAGAACGGTTCTCTCTGCCCCAAAACTCAGGGCACATCAACATTTTCGTTCCGTTCAGAGTTGCAGTCTGAAATAACACAGTTCTTTTCTCTCTCTCTCTTTCTTTCTTCTCCACACATGGTGCCTATGAATCAGGCCACACAGCTGCTTTCCTTTTTCCCACAAAATTCGGAGACTTGGTCCGAGAAACACAGTCCCTTCTTTCTCTCCCTCCAGGAGAGCTGAAGGCAGACAGGCCATCTCCAGGCCTTCCGCACAGTTCCTACGCTGCCCTGTAGGCAGCAGCCCTACGAGCTGCTCACTCTTCCAGCTCCATTCTCAGACTGACTGTCTCAGTAGGCAGTCCGGGCATTTCCCCCAAATCCAAAAGGTTCCAGTTGGCTGATTCTCCTTGCCAGTCACAACAGGCTCCCTCTGTTGGTGAAAAAAGGCACCAAGGTCTAAACTACATTTCCCAGAGGCTCTCTTCATACAATCCCCTTTTGGCCGGCTCCACTTGAGAGTTCAAGTTCTGATTTGCCAGCAGGCTCCATTTTAAGGACCCCTTCCCCATTGGTTGGTCCATTTCAGCAGTCCGGGACTAAAATGAAAGAGTTACACTACACAGTCCTTGCTGAAGGGAAAGCAGGTTGGACAAACTGCATTTTCATTATCACTCCAACAGATTACCAGCAAACAATTACATCTTTTGAAGGAGCTCCCTCTGCGCATATAGCGATGGCAGAAATGGAGCGTTTACTCAGTGGCTCAGGTGGGACTCAGGCACAGAAACACACAGTCCCCCCAGTCAAAGGATTACCACTGCAATTAGGCAGCTCTTAAAGAGACAGTAGCAGAGGCAATTGGGCACTCTCTCACAATTATTTTTTAAAACAGCTGAAATACAGGACACCAGCCTGGCCGAAGGCATTTAGGCTCACCCAAGGAAGGCTTTTCGGTGAGCCCCATTTGTAGGGGGGTTACACTACTATATTATTATTATTAAAGCAGATAATCAGCAAAAAATCACAGATCCTAGCAGGGCTTCCTCTGTGCATTTAGCGATAGCAGAATGAAGCCACTGTATCGCAGCCCGGGTGAGACTCGAGCCTGAAACCACTCGACGGGTCCCCCAACCAGATTAATTATAACCTACGAGATAGATACCTCTTAAAGAGACAAGCACGGAGGCTAACAGGGCACTCACATGCAAGCACTTTTAAACTGCTTAAACACAGAACACCAGCCTGGCAGGGGGCATTAGGCAAGCCCAGGAAGACATTTTAGGAACGCCCATTTGTAGGGGTTTACACAGTATTTCTCTACTGCGGGCCCCCCATAACCCATACAAGTAAGACCCTCCTAAGGCTGGCTCCCTTCCACAATGCTGATATATAAATATGGCACACTGATGAAACCTAATAAAGATGAAGTTCGTTGCTATTCTTGGTCTATACTGATTGCATTGTGAGGCCTTTTGGCACCATGTAATTCTGCTTACAGTTATACCAGTACAAATTCCTTTGTGGGGATTAGCATATGATTCCCATGATGCTTTACATTATTGAGGTATGTGCAATTGTGTTTTCCTTAGCAGCACGCATGTTGACTTAGCCATTACATGCTACCTGCATTGACATTAGGTCATGTGTAATTGTGTTTTTCTTAGCAGTATGCATATTGACTTAGCCATTTCATGCTACTTGATTAACATTTGATCAATCTTTGCCAGACTGGAAAATCCCCACTATAATATTTAATGAAGGATGATGCCGTGGGTACTGCCTGATGAAGTAATGTAAATGTTCTACTTCCTGTCTTCCCCTAAAGGGATGGGCTATTATTTACAGTGTGGACTATTTATCCACTGGGGGAGACAGAACAAAACAGAAAAAAATGATTTTAGGTGCTTCTTAAAAGAACCACCCTTAAATGCCAGGCCCTTAAAAATTAAAATCTTTGAAGGATATCCTAATTAAACCAGTAGATAAGTGTGGTAATGTTGTAGTGATGTCACATGAGCAATACAAACAGGAAGCCTTGCGGCAACTTGGAAATTGTGAGAACTATACACCCCTTGAGGGTAATCCCACATCTGCTTTCAAAAAAATTTCGAATAACCTTATAAATGAGACATTGTGGAATGGTCAACTTAGCTATGATGAAGTAAGTTTTTTAGGGTGAAAAACCCCGTGCACCTTACATTCCTGATGCCTAAGGTCCATAAGTCTCTCGTTAGCCCTCCTGGATGGCCTGTTGTTTTGTGAATAGGTTCAGTATCTGAGAACTTGTCAATATGTGTTTTTTTTTTCCTGAAGGAATTTTTTTGAGGGGACAATGGCCTATTTCTGGGTCACCATGGATATTCTGAATAGATTCGAGGATTTGGACTGGAGAGGGACGTATGCCTCTGTGACAACTAAAGTCCTCAATATATCAAGATGGCCACCTGGCTGGGTGAGTCAGTTGCTTTTACAGCTTAAGCGTGTTCATAGTGTTTTAGCTTTATAACGTTTTATAGCGTTATAGTATTTTAATGTTTAGTGGTTCAGTTTACCTGCTTGCCTGCGCCTACTGTTTACATTTGAATTGCTCGGGAAATTAGAAGTAAAGCATTGCAGTTAGAGCCTACGGTATGCCTGAGCAGTATCGGGGTGACTGGAGAAGACCGCTTCGAAGTGTGCACTGGGGCCATCCTATTTTGGCCCGTTACTGCCCCGTATTTTTGGTTCACCTGGCCGCTGCCTCCCTCACTTCGATAAAACTTGTGGGGGTTGCTTTGACTGCCGGAGACTGTATGGAGTTGTGCTGCTGGTTCTTTTGTGAGTGACTGTTGTGAAGACATTGGGAACAGAGGCTGACCAAGAAGGGAAGAGCGGAGAGAGGGGATTTTGACTTTTTTGAGGTGAAGATTATTGGATTACTTTACCCAACCGGACTTTGGATTCACTGGACTCGTGGATTAATTACAGAGGAGACTCCCTGAATGGTGGTAATTCAGTTCAAGCCCAGGAATAGTGGACATTTGAAGACCGGCCTTGATTTGGCACCTGGAGTTAAGGCCCTGATCCTGGTGGTGGTCTGGCTGTGGCGTGCGGCCATGCGGGGGTCCTGGTTCTATCCTGCCGGGTAGGCAGCGGTTTAGCTCGGTGTCCCTAGGGTCTCTCCCTGGGGCTTTGCTGGAAAGTGAGCCTGGGGGGGGGGGAATTATAGCAGCAGCTGTGAACCTGCAGTTGGGCTGTCCAGTAGGATTTATTGGGGCTTTCTTCAGCTCCAGAGCAGTCGACCATCGAAGTGAACCATTCTGGATTTTCTCTCCGCAGTTACGTCAGACTCATTTTTTACTGTTCACGTTTAAGTCTGTTTAAGGCAATGAGAATGCCTTTCTCTCTCTTTTGGCCCATGGTACAGTGAGAGTGTGCCTGGTACTAAAGAGTCTGGACATACTTTACCGACCCCCCCTTTGTAATGAGAGTATTTAGGGGGCTGGGGAGAGCTCAGAGACTTTCTTCATAAACTGATCCCCTCTGGTGGTGTGAGGACTACCGGGGCTTGATCTTTTGAATTCCCCAGTCATTAATCACAGTTCAACGTTTTTTGACTGTTTATGCCTTCACTGTGACTAACTTAAAACTGCAGGCTTGGATTAGATGACTGACACATTTTAGGTTCATATATAAGTCTGTGTTGTTGCTGGGATAAATCTGTTTTAGTCTATAGTTATTTATTTTGATTATAGACTTTATTTAATTCCTTTCCCTTTCCCCCTTGAAGTGAGAGTTGAGGGATTTATAATTTTATTGTATAGTAATTTTGCTTTGTGTTATTAGCTAGTAGACTGTGTAGTTTTATTTGGGTTATTGAAATGTGTAGGAGGCCTGCCCCCACGGTCGTGTGCTCTTCATCCTCCACCCTTCGAGCCCTCTGCCCCTTTACTCCCTCCATTGCGGACACTACCTACCAGCGCCAGAGCTGGGTATTGCTCACGGGGTGTTGGGGGTGCTAACAGTGGAGAGTGAATGAGCCGGACCATCGCATCAGGGTTGTGAGATCCAGGAGATGCCCTGAGGTGAAATGGAATCCAGACCATGGTCCTCCATATCTGGTTTCCTTACCCAAGGGCACCACCAGTCTTGGTGGGCAGGTGGCTCAGATGGCCCTGGACGTTCATCCAACTCGGACGGTGTTATGTAATACCAGACCCATCAAAAACAAGACTGCAATTATTGCAGACCTTGTCGGAACAGCGGACTTAGTATGTGTCACAGAGACCTGGCTGGACAAGCACTCTGGCTCCATACTGGAGGCTGCAACTCCGGCCAGGTACTCGGAGATTCACCACCCCAGACTGAATCGCAGTGGGGGGTGATGTTGCGGTCTGATTCAAGACCGAACTGGGCCTCACAAGTGTACCAGTTGAGGAGACCCAGTCATTTGAATGTACTGTGGTAGCAGGTGTAGGTTGTAGGATCGCTCTCATCTGCCGTCCACCCAGGGATGAGAAGCAGTTCCTTCAGGAAGTGGCGGACTTTGTGACTGACATGGCGTTTAAGTCGCCCAGGCTGATGGTCCTGGGAGAATTTAACGCCTAGGTCAATGACGAACTCTCGCAATTTGGTCAGCACTTCCTCCAGTTGATGACATCTCTGGGCCTCACGCAGATTGTTTCTACTGCTACCCATAAACACAGTCATTCTCTTGACTTGGTTTTCCTCCTGGGGGTCAAAGCCTCAGATCTGGGGGTGGAACTAGTCAGATAGAAACATAGAATTTGATGGCAGATAAGGACCGCTTGGCCCACCCAGTCTGCTCATTTCCCTACCTACTGGATAAGCTGCAGATCCTAGTTAACCAGCAGCCTACTTCTTCTCCCCCCCCGGCCCCAGAATTGCCTTATGACTGTCCTCAGGTGTTTTTCATCTTTCCTCACCGAAAGAAAGCAGAGGGTGGTGTCAGGAATTTATTCCTCTGACCCAGTTCCGCTATCATGTGGGGTTCCTCAAGGATCAGTGCTGTCTCCCATGTTGTTCACAGTGTACATGCTTCCCGGTGCCCCCACAAGACTGATCGATTTCAGGAAAGTGGAAAAGAAAATGCTCTGATTCTAAAAAAAAATAAAAGAATCTGGGCTTGTACTGTAAATGTTCTTTGAGCTAAACCCTTCTTCCTGATGATAAGACTGGCTGGATAAACTAATGTAAGAGGCCAGTCGAGTTGATGCAATCTTCTTTTTACAGGCATAAAGGCATTCTGCTCAATTTGCAGTGTGTGGGAAAAGTCTTGGCAGATATTAACAGTCTGTGAGTCTTCTTGAATAGGGCCTGCCTTCCTAGCAGCTTCCAACACCACCATCATCCTATCCTGGTAATGGAGAAACTTCAAAATGATATGCCTAGGCCTTTCGTTGGGAGCAGGGCGGCGGCTGGGGGACCTATGTGCCCATTGAATTTCCAGGGTACACTCATGCGGCAGATTCAGGTGAGTTTTTAACCAAGTTTGGCAGTAGGTAGCACAGTCTCAGCCCTCTGCTCCCTCAGCTATGCCCACAATGCAAATATTCGTATGTCTCTCACGGTTTTCGTGGCCATCGAGGATAGCCTTCAACTTTTCTATCTCAGCCAGGGCATTTTGCAGCTGAGGATTTAGTTGAGAATAATGATCCTCCTGACAGCTGACCTGCTCTTCCACCTCCGATAATCTATTAGAGTGCTGCTCCACCATTTCCCCCAGCGAGTTGACTGTAGTTTGGAGGTCCACTAACTGAGCAGAGACATTTTTGAAACCTGCATTCCTTTTACAGGTTAAATCATATTTTAAATCGTTGAACACCTTCTCCAAAGCTAATAACGGTGGACTAACACTACTGCCGTCCATACTAGATGATTGCCGCAAAGACTCCGAGGCCGCCATGGAATCAGCTTGTGGTGGCAAGGCCTCAGAGCCCGATGCTTTAGAGCCGCTGCTGTTGCTTTTAATGTTCAGATGCCCTTGTTTTTTTCGACATCTTGGCTGTCATAACACAATTTTCTATTAATATATCAATTCTTGCACCAGAAAGGGTTCCAGGGAGCCTGATGCTTAAAGTATTTGATGGATTATGCACAGAGCTCCATGGTTATGCTGCCATCCTGGATGTCGGCTTAGTCATACCCCCCCTTGTACCATCTTGGTCGTTCTCCCCTGCACCCTCTCCAACATCTCAATATCCCTGTGCAAGTGTGGTCTCAGAACTGCACCCCATACTGTAGGTGCGGCCTCACCATGGTTCTGTACAATGGCATTAGCACTTCCCTCCTTCTACTAGCAAAACCATTTGCAATGCAGGCAAACATGCCATTCATCTTACCCACCGCCTTGCTACACTGGTTCCCCACCTTAAGATTCCGTGATACCACAATTCCCACAATTTGCCAGCTGTTATTCTGAATCTGTCATTTATGCTGCATAGTGTTCCTGCAACAAAATGTATTTTGGCAGGACCACCAGGCAGCTTGAGGTTAGGATGCTAGAGCACATCGGAGCCATAAGTAACGTGTTCTATAAGAGTGCCTTGGGGGCGCATTTCAGATCTCAGCATAATAAGAATCCTGCATGTCTTATGTTTCTGGCACTTGACTTTGTGCCAAGATTGGTATGAGTTGTGAACAGACTACAAAAACTGTTATGTAGAGAATCTTGGTAGATATTTCACCTGAACAGTCTATCCCCGAATGGTCTAAACAACATACTGTATTGTACCGTAAGCCTTTTTTATAACTGTACTCTGCCTTGTATTGATGGAAATATTTTGGACTTCAGTCCCTTGTTTTCTGATTGTGGCACACCATGTAATTATGCTTTTTTCTTTGAACACAGGTACTATCAGAATTGCCCTGATTTACAATCTGTTCATCTTTTACTCTATAGATTGGCATTCTGTGCCTGGTTTCAGGTTTGGTCTTGCTCATGAATTTATTTGTGATAGTTCTTGTCCTTTCTAAAGTATTACGCAGTACAAACTGTTGTAGAGCTCTTGCTTATGTGATTATAGCAACTAGCATGTACATTTTACATTTAGCACTGTAATACTGTTTTCTTAACCTTCCCCTACCCTTTTTTTTTTTTAAAAAATATTTTTTAAGGGATGACTGTATCAATTGCACTGCAATTATTATCTGCTTTTCGAAGTTTGCAAATGCCTCTTTGATCTTTATAAGTGTGAACAGGGTTTTTTAGATAATGTATTGTTTAGACACTATTCACATTTTGGCACTGTTATATTGCTATTTTATTGTAGGAACCTTCTTGTGGCACTGCATAATCATACTAGTTCAAAATATATTCTTATGCAGCACTGTACCCCTTGGGTGAACATGCTGGTCTCTTAATATGAATGAGCCACTTTAAATATTTAACTCACCCCGATGTGATTGGTGCAAATGTCCTATAAGGGGTTTAGTTTTACTACAGGGCTCTACCCCTGAAGGAGCACGTGGCTCTGAAAGCACACTGGGTAGTTTCTGCATGGAGATCCTGCACTGATGCATGTTATTATTTTGTATGCAGTAAGTAAGTAAATTTATATAACTGACCCCTAAGTGTAGGTCCTTTTTTGTTGTTCTTGGTTTGTTTTCAGGAGTGCAATCAGAAGAGATGCAAGTCACAAGTGGGGTACCTCAGGGATCAGTCCTGGGGCCAGTCCTCTTCAACATCTTCATCAGTGACATTGCAGATGGACTAGAGGGTAAGGCTTGTCTGTTTGCAGATGACACCAAGATCTGCAACAGAGTAGATGATCCAAATGGGGTGGGCAGAATGAGAAGAGATCTGGATAAACTAGCAAAATGGTCAGAAGAGTGGCAACTGGGATTTAATGCAAAGGAGTGCAAGATCATGCACATATGGAAGAGAAACCCTGAAGCCATCTATAGGAAGGGAGGGGAGCTGCTGGCAGTCACAAAGGGAGAAAGAGACTTGGGCATCATCATCACCGATGACCTGAAATCATCCAAGCAGACTTCTAAAGCAGTAGGTAAGGCTAGGGGGATGTTAGGGTGTATTAATAGGGGTATCACAAGTCGTAAGAGGGAGGTAATAATCCCTCTTTACAAGACACTGGTTAGGCCCTATCTGGAGTACTGCGTGCAGTATTGGAGGCCACACCTTCACAAGGACATTAACCAAATTGAGGCAGTCCAGAGAAGGGCAACCAAAATGGTGCAGGGACTGCATCAGAAGACATATGAGAACAGATTAGCAGATCTCACTATATACCCTAGAGCAAAGGAGGGAGGGAGAGAGGTGATATGATCGAAACATTCAAACACCTTAAGGGCATTAACAAGGTGAAAGAGTCTACCATTTTTCAATATAAGAAAAATAGCAGGACAAGAGGACACAGCATGAGATTAGAGGGAGGCCGATTAAGGGGTAATATGAGGAAGTTCTTTTTCACAGAAAGAGTGGTGGATGCATGGAGCGGCCTACCTCAGGAAGTGGTGGCTATGAATACAGTGCAGGGCTTCAAACAGGCATAGAATAGGCATAAGGGAACAATACAGATGAGTATGAATAGATAGGCCACTGACAGCAAAAGACAATGGCACATTTATAAGGTAGAAAAAGAAATGGGCCGACTGGATGGGTCTTGCGGTCCTTATCTGCCATCAACTTCTATGTTTCTATGTTTCTAGGACCCGCACCACTGAATCTGACTGTGCGTGGACATTTTCTATTTCTGCTCTTTAAAAGAACCCAAGGATCTGCCAGCCCGGTGGCGCTGAGTGTTGAGGCGCTGGACGCCACACCTAGTACCAGACCGGCGACCCAGGTTCCAGAACAAGCCTGGGCCGTTGGGGGTCAATGGGGGGTTGAGAAGACTGAACATCCAGAAGACTGCTCTCCTCTCTCCAGGGAAGGGGACTAGTCATCCCACCCGCTGACTGCCCTCTAGCGGTGGCTGGAGGGCAGTATGGGTCGGGAGGCTGAGGACACAGCATGAGATTAGAGGGAGGCCAATTGAGGGGTAATGTGAGGAAGTTCTTTTTCACAGAAAGGGTGGTGAAAGCATGGAATGGCCTACCTCAGGAAGTGGTGGCTATGGATACAGTGCAGGGCTTCAGACAGGCATGGGATAGGCGTAAAGGAGCAATACAGATGAGTATGAATAGATAGGCCACTGACTGCAAAGGACGATGGCACATTTATAAGGTAGAAAAATAAATGGGCAGACTGGATGGATCTTGCAGTCCTTATCTGCCATCAACTTCTATGCTTCTATATTTCTGAGGACTAAACATCCTGAGGACTGCTCTCCTCTCTCCTGGGAAGGGGACAAGTTGTCTTACCTGCTGACTGCCCTCTAGTGGTGGCTGGAGGGCAGTATGAGTTGGAAGGCTCAGAAGCTGACATGCTTAAGTCGGAGGGGAAATGGAAAAAGGCCGGGGCTCCATGGACCTGTGATGGCCTGACCACTTCAGCGAAGTCTGCCCCCCGCTACCCAATTTGCTGTGCCGGGTGGCAGGGGACTGCTGGCACCCCTCCACCTGGCCCTGTTGTGGAGGGGGAATCCGTGGGGGATCCTCGGGGGGGGGCAGACCAGCTGGGGGTTGGGCTGGAAGATGTACCCCCTTTGAGGGAGGGAGTCATAGCCCTGTGGATCCCAGGAAATGAGGAAAAGAAAATAACCCAGGGATAGGGCTTGCCTGTGCTGAAAGGGCAAATCATGGAAGCTTCCACAAAAAATGGCACAATACTAGTCATTTTCAACCATAACAGTGTAATACTCAAGGTACCATCCCAAAGAATATGAAGGAATGGAAAGCATCACAGGACACCAGCAAGTCAGAGATTTATGAGTGTTCAACCCAATTGAAGGTTTTATTTGTTAGCAGAAGAACTCTGGAGTTGATGTTCCAGGCACTAGGAACATCATGCAGTAGACTAGGGTAATGTTGTCACACTATGCATTTGTGACAGGATGTGGGCTACCAAGTCCTGAAATAGCTGCAGGCGATGCAATAACATTTCAGGTAGGCTGGCATACAATAAAGCACGCTACAATAATTCAACCTGTGACAAATACATGTATAAGTTTAGCAAGATCGTTGCAAGAAAAGGTAGGGATGGAACTAGATGGCATTTCTTAAATGGCTAAAAAATTTTCTTTGCCACTGTTGTCATCTAAGCTTCCAGTTTCATTCCATAGAAAAATGGACTCCAAGCTTGGATGCCTTAGCTGTCCATAAAACGGTGGCTGCTGCACAACAGTGAAACCTTGGTTTTATTGGGATTTATACATCAGAGACCAGATAATCAAAAGTTTACCCAGGTGCAAAGCCTAGCTGGTGCACGCAAACCTGGCTTTTTGTGGAAGTCCCATATTCAAATGCTCAGTTAGCACAGGCAAACAGGGTGTGCTCCTAGATAATATTCAGAGGGGGGCACAATGTAAATGAAGGGGCAGGGATTTTAATATTGGCACAGTCCAATACTCAGAGTATGTGTACTATGCAAGGCCATTTTGCGTGGCCCCCTTGTGCAGCACAGATACCGCCAACCTAAAACATGACTTACTCCCACGCAACCCTACTGGTCAGTGTAGGAAGTGAGTTGCCCTCCCCAACACAACAGTGCCTGGTATCTAGTGGTGCCTCACCCACCCATCGCCAACCCGATGTTAAGAAACTAACTTTACCTGGTGCTAGTGGTCCTCCCAACACCGATTGCCGGACCAAAATTAAAAATGTAACTTTCCCTGGTGCTAGTGCCCCCGCTGACTGCAGGCCCAATGTTATCAAGTTCTGGTCAGAGCTGACAAGGCTGCACAGGGCTCTTACCTGTGAAAGTGGCGGCAGTGGTGGTACCAGTCCGGCGGGAGCGGTGAACGACTATCAGAGCAGTAGTGGTTTCAGAGCGGATGGCACAGTTGTTGTTGTGGCAACCGTGTGCCATTCCCAAGATGGTGACGGTGACAAAACTGAGCATGCGTGCTAGTTGAGCATGCGCAGTTATTCCAAAACTACAGTTGGGAAGTAGTGCACCTGCAGGAGGGGGTGATCAAGCTGCGGAGGGGAGCACCGTTGGCGAAGAACAGCGCTAATAGAGTGAGCACTGTAAAGACAATACCGCATCACTGTAGGAGAACACAGGGTTGCATTCCGGCAGCAGACCCTTTTTCTCCTACAGTGATGGCATAATGTCTGCAGAGCTCCGCCCAAGTAGCCATAAAAATTAAACACTCCCTGGTGTCCAGTGGTCCCTCCACTCACCTTCACCCATTCCTGATGTTTCATTAATATTCCCTGGTGTACAGTGGTCTCTCCCCCCAAACGTACCCATGCTTGATGTTTCAATAATCATTCCCTGGTGTCCAGTGGTCACTCACCCCACACACCCATGCCTGTTTTTTTAATAATCATTTCCTGGTGTCCAGTGATCCCTGCCCCCACCTACACCCATGCCCAATGGTTCAATAATACTCACTATTGTCCAGTGGTCCCTTCCCCCACCCACACCCATGCCTAATGTTTCAATAATCATTCTCTGGTGTCCAGTGGACCCTCCCCCCACCCAGACACATGCCCAATGTTTCAGCAATATTTCCTGGTGTCTAGTGGTCCCTCGCCCTACCGTACCCATGCCCGATGTTTCAATAATATTCCCTGGTGTCCAGTGGTTTCTCCCCTCCACTGCATCCACGCCTGATGTTTCATTAATATTCCCTCGTGTTCAGTCATTTCCCCCCATTCCCGATCCCCTGTATAACAACATGAAACCATTCCCTGGTGTCTAGCAGACTCCCCTTCCTATCTCTGATCCCCTGTATAAGAATGTAATGCTGTTACCTGCAGTCTAGGGAGCATAGCCAGTCTCCCTTGTGCAGTACAGGCAGCAGGCCTCGTAGGGTTACCATCCTGAATCTCTTGCAGTGGATGGAGAAATTCAGGTTTCTCAGGTCCAGGATAGGCTGTCAATCGCCTGTTGATCTGGGGACTAGAAAGAAGAGGGAACAGAAAGTACTGTTATATAAGAACTTACCATAACAGTAGATCTTCAAAAGAAGATCTTGCAGCAGGCAACACCAGTAGGACTAAAGCTGCCAGGTGTCAGGACCACAAGGAAAACGTCTAGCTAGCAATCTATCACGGGGGACTGCCCCCACCAATGTCAGCACGCTGACATCTGCCTATCCTATAAAAGGAGTGGTCCCCCATACTTACCTCAGTTCTTCCCAACACAAAAGGTAAAAAGGAGAACTGAAGACGAGGACGAGGAAGAGCAGAATAGCTGCAAAAGAGAAGAAGCAATCGGGAAATGAAGGAGGGAAAGCAGTGCCTACTGCAAGAGCTCCTCTCGAAGATCTACTATTACGGTAAGTTATTACATAACTGTACTATCTTATTTTGAGGGTGCTCTTGCAGCAGGCAACTCTGGCAGGACTGAGTCCCAAGCAGTACCAGAACTGGCCACAGCCAGCAAAGCAGAGGTGTGAGAAGGCAGCTGGAATACTCAAGAAAGAAGCCCTTAAGGACTGCAAGTATGAAATTGGCCCAGCACCAAGAAGCAATGTCTACACTGTAGTGCTTAATGAAGATATGGACAGAACTCCAAGTGGCAGCTGCACAAATGTCTGCAGCAGAGACATTCCTGAAGGAGGAGATAGAGGCGACCATGCCTCTGGTAGATTGGCCCTTTACCGCTCCAGGCAAGGACTTGTACTTGCAGTAGCAGTAGACAATGCAATTGGCTAAGCATTCAGACAAACATTGTTTGGAAACAGAAGCCCCTTCTTTCCTGGGGAAAGACAAAACAAACAACTGGTCTGTTTTCCTACAAGGCAGGTGCAGCCCAAATAATACTGAAGCATCCGGTGGACATCCAAAGTATGAAGTAAAGCCTCCCCCTGATTAGAATACTCAGGGAAATAAATAGGTAGGTGGATGGATTGGTTTAATACTTTAACGTAAACTCAGACACCACCTTAGGCAAAAACTTAGGATTTGTATGCAAAGACACTATGAAAAAACAAATAAGGCTCTTTACACATTAGAGCCTGAAGCTCGGAAATCCTCTGAGCAAAAAGATAGTAACTAAAATCAACGCTTTCCATGACAGAAAGCATAACTCGCAACTTCTGGTTGGCTCAAATGGAGGCAGAGTGAGCTTTTCCAACATGAAAAGAAGATCCCATGGTGGGACAGGGTCCTGAATGGAAGGTTTCCAGTGCAAAACACCCCACAAACATGTGCGGGAGATTTCCAGCTGGCAACAGCCTTGCCCTCAATGGGTGCATGTTATGCAGGGATGGTGGAAAGGTGCACCTTAAGTGAAGAGTACCCCTGACTAGAGTCCAAAAGGGACAGGAGGTACTCCTGAATCAGATTCACTGGGCAGGTGAAAGAATCTAAGTGATGAGCAGAGACCCAGAAGGGAGAAGCATTTCCACTTCATGGCATAGGTGGGCCTTGTAGAAGGTATCCTGGTAGCCACCAGGACATCAGCTACCTTGGAAGAAACCCCAAAGTAGGCTACAGCTACATCTGCGGGAGCCATGTATGGAGATGCAGAGATCTGAGGTCTAGATGGACCGAGGTGCCCTGTTCCTGGGACAGCAAGCACAGGGGCAAGGGAAGAAAAAATTACTCACCATAGTAATCTTGTTTCTCCCAAGGGAATCTTATTGTACTCTGACTTATGCAGTACTTTTTCACCGTAGGACGCCCCAGAGCCAAAATGGTTACTAGAACCTGTACAAATGATGGAATGCTAGGCTCCAGCTTGGTTTTCAAACCACTGTCCCTGGTAAACAGTTCTAAACCATCAGATTACTATGAAGCATGCACAAAGAACTATCTAACAATAGCCCCTCCCCCATTATCAACTATCAGTTTCTCCTCTTTAAAGATTTTAATGTGGCATCACTAAGACTCAAGCCACAGATGCCCAATATAAAAACACCATGCACACAGGTTTGCAACATTCCTAATACAGCTGGAGTACAGTGACCATAGGTTTCTAGTAGGGGAGGAAGGGAGGGAACTCAGAATACAGTAAGATTCCCTTGGAAGAAACAAGATTACTATGGTGAGTAATTTATTCTTCAATCCCCAGGAAATCTTACTTATTTTGACTTATGCAGACTACCCAAGCAGTAGCTTTGGAGGTAGGCCTATAATTTATTTAGGAAACAAGCTCTGCAGGACTGCTGTGCCAAACCTGGCATCCCCTCTGGCCTGGACATCCAAACAATAAGGCTTGGTAAATATGTGGACTGTCTTCCAGGTGGCTGCCTTGCAGATGTCCACTAGGGGAATGTCTCTAGCAGCTGCCAGAGAAGCTGCTGTACACTTGGTGGTAGAATGGGCCCTGAGGCCTGCAGGTGGCTGCTTGCCCACTTTAGTGTAGCAAAACTGAATACAGGCTATAATCCATCATGCAATGGATCTTTTTGTGGCTGGTTTTCCTTTCCCCACATCCCCATAAGTGAGGAAAAGCTGAGTTTCATCCTGCCTATAACCTTTTGTGTGGTCAAGGCAGTAGCTGATTGCCCTTTTCACATCCAAGCTGTGTAGACTACATTCACCTGAGGTGGAATGATCAGTAAAAAAGACATGAGTAACCCCCCTGCAAATGGGGGTTCCCAAAAGACTTCCAGGAGCTTGCTTGAATGCTCCAAGCCTGAATGGTGTTTGGCATTTAAGCCATTTATCAGTGAGTGTTTTTAGAACCTCTGGTACTGTCTCTTTAAGAGCTGTCTGCTTGCAGACATAATTAGTTTGTATGGGGGACTGTGTGTTTCTTTGATTGAGTACCACTCAAGCTGCTGCCAATTCACTTCATTTTTGCAGTCACTAGGAGTGCAAAGGGAACCTATCTGAAAGATGTAACTGTTTGCCAGAAATTATTTAGAGTAATAATGAAATTACAGTTTGTCTAACCTGCTTTCTTTGCAGTCAGAACTGTGTCTGCTAGTTCCCATTCTAGTTTTAAACTGCTGAACTGGACCAATCAGTGTGGGGTAAGCTAGCTCTAAAATGGTGCCTTGACGAATCAGAACTTGGACTCATAATCTGAGCCAGCCACAAGAGGATTGTATGGGCAGTGACTCTGGGAGATGTAGTTTAGACTTCAGTGCCTTTTGGACCAACAGCAGCAGTCTATTAGTGACAGCCAATCCAGTCAAGAACTGGGAGGAACTCAAAGGAAGTGCCGTTTTGTCGGTTGGAGTTTCAGTTGAGCTTTGGCAGTGAAGAAGGAAGGCCCTGTGCTTTTTCAGTGTGCAGTTTTAGTCAAAACGTGTAAGGCCCAGAGTTCCGGTCTGCAGCTTGTGTAACAGCTTGTTAGGACTGAATCCGCCCTGTGAAAAGAATCAAAGGATCTCTGAAGAGTAGAAACTAGGCTCACCCTGTAGAAGACTGGAGGACTTGCTGAAAATTGCACTCGGTCTGTCAGAGACTGAATCTGCTGTGTGTTCTCCCGGTGTGCAGTAATTGCGATCGGGATACAGATGCAGCCTGCCTGGTATAGTGCTTTCTTTTATATGGATGTGTGAAGAGGTTTGTGTACCTCAAGTGAGCCTGCTGACATTGAAGGACCCTATCTTATTTGGAGGTCGTGAGTACTAATTCAGGGTCGCTCCTGTTGAATTGCCACATTAAATCCAAATGGAATTACTGTACTACTGACTGTTTAATTCTCCTTTTCTCTGTGTGAAAGGGCCCCTACCAGCTGCCACGGTTTGGACTAGCCACTAGGGCTTGGGTACCCAGGGACAGTAACTGATAGGATAGGCCTGTGCACAGAGCCATAGGTAGATTATTAGAGTGATAAGCTAATTAACCTGATTTCCCCTGTCCTTGTTATATCCCCTAAATAAATCAGAGCTGCTTGTTTCAGCAAAGTTATACTGCCTGAGGTATTTGTCTATGTTAAAGTACTGTACTGTGATTGTTGCACTGTATCTCATTTCACAGGAGGTCCCAGTGCGGAACCAGACCTGGGGTAAGTGTATACTGTGAAGGTAATTCTGATATATTGTGTGGGCCACTAGTGGGAAGAAGGGGTTGCAGTGTCCCAGAGGGCTGTGACCAAGTTAGTTTAACTATTGCAAACCCTGACCTCTGGGTGGAGGCACCCGCCATTGGATCCAGGCCCCTCAACCTGTTAGTGGCAAATCAGGCAGGGGTAGTAGCCCCTGGGATAGCGCCATCTAGGGGTTACACATGCAATGTAATAGCCTGATTGAGATGGAACTCTGATACCACCTTGGGCCAGAATTTTCTGTTAGTCCTAAGGACTACTTTGTCCCTGTGGACAGCCATGTACCCCGGTTCTGTAGACAATGCCTGAAGCTCACTAATCCTTTTGGCAGTGGTTATAGAAACATAGAAACACAGAATCTGAATGGCAAATAAGGACCACTTGGCCCACCTAGTCTGCCCATTTCCCTACCTGATGGATGATCTGCAGATTCTAGTTAATCAACAGCATACTTCCTCCTACCCCCCTAGAATTCTCTTATGTCTGTCCCATGCATTCTTGAACCCTCCCAATGTTCCTGTCTCCATAACCTCCTCAGGAAGGCTGTTCCATGCATCCACAACCCTCTCTGTGAAAAAAATCTTTCTAACATTACCTCTGAGCTGTCCCCTTATATCTTCAAATTGTGCCCCCTTGTTCTTGCACATATCTTTTTCTGAAATATACTACCCTCTTGTACTTTGTTAATTCCCTTGAGGTACTTGAAAGTTTCTATCATGTTCCCCCTCTCCCTCCTTTCCTCAAGGGTATACATATTAAGCTGCTTTAGTCTCTCCTCGTATGTCTTCTGGTCAAGACCCTGCACCATTTTGGTTGCCCTCCTCTGAACAGCCTACACTCTGTCTATGTCTTTGCGGAGATGGGGTCTCCAGAATTTGCATGCAGTACTCCAGATGGGGTTTCACCAACTGTCTGTATAGAGAGATAACAACTTCCTGTTTCCTACTGTTGATGCCTCTCTCTATGCATTCCAGTATCCCCCCAGCCCTCTTTACTGCCTTCTCACATTGCTTGCCCACCTTTAGGTCATCTGATATAATTACTCAAGGTCTCTTTCGATTTTTGTTGTTGTTATTATCTCACCCCACCATTGTGTACTCTTCCCCTGGGTTTTTGTTTCCCACATGCATTACCTTGCACTTCTTTGCATTGAATCTGAACAGCCATATATTTGACCATTCCTCCAACCTTGTCAAGTCCCTTTTCATCCTTTCCACCCCACCTTGTGTATCAACCCTGTTGCAGATCTTTGTGTCATGTGCAAAGAGACATACCTTTCCTTTCAGGTGCTCTCCAATGTCACTTATAAAGACATTAAAGAGGAACAGAAATACTGTTTTCCAAGTCACATACTTGAGATCTGCTGAAGACATGGGTTCGAAGGGGGGCTGCATGAGCTGGGCAATGCAAATGTTCAAGTCCCATATGGGAGCTGGTTCCCTGTGTGGGGGATGCAGGTGTAGCAACCCCTTAAAGAAGTTTTTAAACACTGGGTTAGAAGGTAGGGAAGAGGTCTTGACTGCAGACAAGTAGGCTGAGACAGCTGCCAGGTGCACTCTCAGGTTGGAGGCCCTTATGCCCGTAGAAGATAAATGCGCATTACAGTCAAGGACTATAGACAGGTTGGCCTGGTTATGGTCCACCCCCTTGCCTTGGCACCAAAAGGAAAATCTCTATTTGGTAGAATAGGTTTTCTTAGTGGAAGGCTTTCTGGATACTCTCGGGATCTCCATAACCCCTCCTGACAGGTGCAGACCTGCATATTCTAAATCCTCAAGAGCCAAGCTTTGAGCCAGAGGGATTGCAGATTAGGGTACATGATCCTGCCCTGTGAGGATGATAGCAGGTTGTGCCTCCTGGGGAGACTGATTGGTTTGGTTACTGATATTGACTCATGGAGTACCAAGGTTTTCTGGCCCAGTCTGAGGCAATGAGAATCACTGTTGCTGGCTGGGCTCTGAGTTTGTTCAGCTCCTCTAACAGCAGAGAGAAGGGAGAGAACGCATACAGGAACCTTCCTGTCCAATCCAGCAGAGGTGCATCCAGAGGAATTGTTCCCTTGATGAGGGGTCTGCAGCAAAACTGTGTCAGCTGATGATTGCTTGGATCTGCAAACAGGTCCACTTCTGGAGTGTCCCATCTCCTGAAGATGGCCTGCAGGACCTGCGTGTTCAATGATCACTCATGGTGGTTCTGGTTGATTCTGCTGAGAGCATCTGCCAACACATTGTCTTTGCCTGGGAGGTGGATAGCTGAGAGGGAAACTTCCAGGGCATATGCTAAGGACCAAATTTTCATTGCTTCTGTGCAGAGGGAAGTGGACCTAGTGCCCCCCTGTTTGTTTATGTAGTACATGGTGGTTGTATTGTCTGTTCTAGCCTGAACCACCTTGCCCTCTACATGACTGGTGAATGACTGAAGACCCAGGAGAACTGCCCTGAGTTCCAACAGGTTGTCATGCAGGAGTGATTCCTGTTTTGTCCATGTGCCGAGTGCTGTATGATCACCATCCTAGAAGGGATGCATCTATAGTCAGTACCAGCGAACGGGCTTGCTGCCAGAATGGCACCCCTTGCCTGAGATCAGCCTGCTCTTGCCACCACTGCAGAGCTTGGAGAAATGTCACTGTGAAAGGCACTAGCTTGGACAGAGAGTCCCTTTTTGAAGCCAATGAGCTCTCAGGTGGAAATGAATGTCCCTCATTTGGAACCTGGCACCTGACACAGTTGCTATGGAAGCTGCCATATGGCCTAGCAGTTGCAGAAAGTGTCTTCCTGGCCTTGAGACATGCAGCTTGAAGGAATTGGCTACCTGGATAAAGTTATCCTCTCTGTCCTGAGGAAGGAAAGCCTTTCCCTTTCTTGTGTCCAGTTCTGCCCCTATGAATCTGAACAGTTGAACTGGCTCCAGAACAGACTTTTTCTGGTTTACCAAGAACCCCAGTGAGTGTAGGGTATCTTGTGTGAGTGTCAATGCCTCTATTACTTGTTGATATGACTGACCTACTATCAGCCAGTCATCTAGGTTGGGGAACACTGACATCCCTTGTCGCCTTAGGTGTGCCACAACCACAACCAGGCATTTTGTGAACACCCTTGGAGCAGATGTCAGTCCGAAGGGCATTGCCCTGAACTGGTAATGGCCTGATGGTAATCTGAACCTGAGGTACTTCCTGTGTGATCCTCTTATTGGGATATGGAACTAAGCAGTCTTTAGGCCAGGGATGGTAGCCAGTCTCCATGCCTTAGGGTTGGTAGTATAGTAGCCAGAGTAACCATCTTGTATTTTGTTTTTAACAAATGCTTGTTTAAGTGTCTGAAAACCAGAATGGGTCGCCACTCCTTGTTTTCTTTATTGTGAGGAAGTACCTTGAATACAGGCCCTTTCCCTTCTGGTCTGAGGGAACTGACTTTATAGGCTTTTGTAACAGAAGGCTTGAAACTTCCTCTTCCAACAAGGCTGTTTCTGATGGGGAAGAGGGCTTGAAGACTCTTGACCTCAGCTTTGGCATGAACATAAAGCTGAGAACAAGCCCCTGGCCTACTACCTACAGGCCCCACCTGTCTGTGGTGATGTTTTCTCACTCCTGGAGGTAGTGGGCCAGCCTGCCTCCTGCTGGGACTGGGGAAGTAACCTGAACCGACACCTCAGGTTGTCTACTTTGTCTGGGCTGCTGGCTGGACACTGGTGCTAGTACAGCCACTGCCCCTTCTGCCTCTGCCTCTGAAGTATCTTTGTTGGTACTGTAGAAAAGCTTGAGGCTGGGGAAAAAAGGCCTGTATTGAGCCCTGCCCCTGCCACCTCTTCCCTGGTGCTTCTTGTTACGTGTAGTGTAGCTTTAAGAATGTTAGAGACAGTACAGCTTTAAGAGAATGTGCACTTCCTGTGTCTGAGGCCAGTCTCCTCTTGTATGTACTGCTGAATGGAAGTAAAAGAGAAGGCCTAGATTTCAGTGTGGCGTGGTTTTCTTACTACCAAGACCCTTGTGTGTTTAAGGTACTTATTTCGGCCACCAAACACAACAAACTGGTGACAACGGATGATGGACATTTTCATAGTTCCAGCTTACTAAATTACACCATTTTGTGACTTTCTATATTGGAGGCAAGCAAGCAATTTGTAACTGTGCAATATCATAGCAACTTCAGCCAGCTTTGACATTTTTACAGGAACGGACTGGGATACATGGTCCCGACGGTTTGATCAGTGGTTATTACTTAATCCTGCCATGCAAGCTGCTAATGATGAGCAACAGGATAAGCTTATTCAAGCTGCTTTTTGTACTTTCTTGGGGAGTGAAACCTTTAAACTTTTACATAGTCTGTATGCACCAGACCGGCCGGAGGATTTGTCATATCAAGAGCTAAAGGCTAAACTGAATGCACAATACAGTTTAACAACTTTTCCAAGGGCTGAACGTTATAAATTCTACAATTACCGCCAGAAACCAGGTCAGTCATTACAATCGTATTTGGCTGAGATCAAATGCTTAGCTCTCACATGTGAGTGGAGCAGGGAGCATCTTGAATTTAATCTAGCTGATAAGTTTGTTATGGGGCTGAATAATGAACATCGTATTCAGCAATTACTTTCTGTAAGTGCCAAGATGTCTACTGAGGAACTTTTACAGTTGGCACAAATGCACGAGGCTGCAGAAAATGAAGCACATGCTAAAATGGACACTAAAAATGAGGTACAGGTAGCTGCAGTAAACCTCAGATCGAAACAGCTTAAACCTAAGTCTAAGCCACTGTTTTCAAAGAAAAATTCAACCACTCCACCCAAACTGCATGGCCACTACAAATGTGCATCATGTGGGTCATCTCAGCATAGCAGGGACCAGTGCAAATTCAGAGAAGTTCAGTGTCATGCCTGTAAACGTCAGGGGCATATTGCTAAGGTTTGCAGGAGCAGGAGAACCTTGGTAGTTGGTTCAGAAAACCCAGACAGTGCGGTGGTTTCTATTGCACCTCAAATGCAGACTAAAGATGTTCCTCCTTTCTATGTGTTAATTCAATTGCCACAATTAAGGCATCAGTTGCGTTTAATGGTAGACTGTGCTTCTCCAGTTACTTTTATTAACCATCAAACATGGTCTGATCTGGATAAGTCACCATTGCCTCCTTGCAATAAGTTGCTGCATGCATTTCAAGGGCAACCAGTTCAGCCACTGGGCTCATTTACCACGTTGGTATGCAGGACTGATTCTCCCAAGACTGGTACACCTTTTAACTTTTCTGGTTTCAAAAAAGGGTGTCAAAATTATGGGCAGAGACACTCAAGTTCTTCTAAACATTCATATTGATCCTGCAGATTTTGGCCTACTTGCTGCTGTCCAGGTACCACAAGGCAGTAACCCGCCCAAGCTTGGGGAGATTTTACACATGTATCCAGAGCTGTGGAAAGGCCTGTGATGTTGCACAACAGCTAAAGCCAAGCTAGTTACAAAGCCTAATACAGTCCCTAAGTTTTGTAAACACAGGAAACTCCCTTTTGCCTTTAAACCGGTCGTTGGGGCAGAATTGGACAGACTGCAAAAAGCGGGTGTGCTGGAAAAGGTTTCAAATTCAGATTGGGCCACTCCAATTGTGGTGGTATCTAAACCAGGTGGTAAGGTTAGAATATGTGGAGATTTTAAGGTGACACTTGTTCCATTACTTAGCACAGATGTATTTCCTTTACCCTTACCCGAGGAACTTTTTCATAGACTGAATGTTGGTGTAGGGTTCTCTAAACTGGGCCTCGCTGATGCATACCTTCGAGTGGAGTTGGATACAGACTCTCAGAAACTGGTAGTGATTAATACACACCAAGGACTGTACTAGTACAAATGATTATGTTTTGGCCTTAATTCCGCACCTGCTATTTTTCAAAAAGTGATTGAACAAATGGTGGGTGATATACCAGGTGTTGCTTGTTATCTGAATTACATCATTGTCATGGGCAAGACAGAAGCAGAACATTCACTTAACTCACAAAATACTTTAGAGACATTGCAACAGAGTGGATTCAGACTTAGGAGAGAAAAACACCAATTTCGTCAACCAAGTGTCACGTACTTAGGTCACGCTATTGACAAAGATGGAATTCGTCCGAATGATGAAAAGGTGGAAGCCATTGTGCACATGCCTGAACCACAGAATGTTTCAGAGTTGCGCTCATTCTTGGGTATGGTGCACTACTATGACTGTTTCATACCTGGTTTACCCACTAAATGTGCTATCCTAAATGAACTGTTACGTAACAGTACTCCATGGAAGTGGACCAAGGGCCACAGTAAGGCAGTTCAAGCCATCAAGCTCTCTCTAACTGATGTGAATAATTTAACTCATTATGACCCTAACTTACCTATCACATTGGCCTGCGATGCTAGTCCTGTGGGAACAGGAGCTGTACTTTTCCATACAGATCCAGAAGGAGTGGAGAAGCCGATAGCCCATGCTTCATGCAAACTCACTGCAGCTGAAATGAATTATGCCCAGATTCAGAGAGAGGAATTAGTGATTGTGTTTGGAGTCCAGAAATTTTGCCAATACTTGCTAGGTCGCAGGTTTCACCTAAAGACGGTTCACTAGCCACTAATGACAATTTTCAGTCCAGAAAAATAAATTCCAGAGACAGACGCTAGCAGACTTCAATGATGGGCATTCATTTTGTCTGCCTATAATTTCGAGGTTACACACCAACCAATGGACCAGCATGGAAAGGCGGATGCCTTGTCGAGGTTACCAATATCCAGAGAAATGGAGTTCGATGTGGGACTTAAAGAGGAGCCATTAGTATGACAGGTGGGGCCAGATAGTTTTCCAGTGCAATTCAAAGATATGGAGGACTCTACTGTTGTGTGTGCAATGGAGCTACAACAGTTAGATCAGCTTCCAGTACTAGCCAAGGACATTGCAAAAGCAACTAGTCAAGATGTAATTTTGAAACAAGTGTATCAGTATATGCTTGAGGGTTGGCCACAAGGCACTACTTGTTCAGCTGCGGTACACCCCTACTAGACAAAGAGACAGCAGTTGTCCTCTGCTGAGGGGTGTCTTCTATGGGGATTACGTGTCATAGTACCCCAATGTTATCACTCAAATGTGCTGACTCTCTTGCATGCGGGCCATTCAGGCATTGCTAAAATGAAATCCCTGGCCAGAATTCACGTATGGTGGCCTTCTATTGACAGAGACATATACCAGGTTGTGCAAAGATGCAAAGGTTGTGCTGTATCAATGGGAAATCCAGCAAGAGCTCCTGTTCACCAAGGAAAAGACCTAAAAAACCCTGGCAAAGGCTGCATACTGATTTTGCAGGACCCTATTTAAATTCCATGTGGTTACTCTTAACTGATGCTTACAGTAAATGGCCAGAAATTCATCCAATGTCTTCAACTACTGACAGTGCCATCAAAGTGTTGAAATCTATCTTTGCTACCCATGGTTTCCCGAAAGTGATTGTCTTGGATAATGCACCACAGTTCACGTCTGTTAAATTTCAAGCATTTTGCCAGCAGCGTGGTAGCCGACAGTCTGGTTTTCGTAAGAGGCATAGTAGCGAGACTGCTCTGGTTCGAGTGCTCAATGATCTCCTGATGGCGAGAGATCAGAGGAACCGTTCTATCTTGGTCCTCCTTGATCTCTCTTCAGCCTTTGACACTGTAGACCATGGGGTTTTGCTCGAACGCCTGGAGTCCATCTGTGGCCTGTCTTGTACAGTGCTCAGATGGTTTTCATCTTTCTTATCTGGGAGAATGCAGAGAGTTGTGTCAGGTATTTTCTTCTGACCCTTTCCCTCTGCATTGTGGTGTTCCCCAGGGTTCGGTGCTTTCCCCCATGCTGTTTGCAGTGTATATGCTGCCCCTCGGAGACATTGTAAGAAGGTATGGGCTGAGGTTTCACTGCTATGCCGATGATACCCAGCTCTACCTGTCTTTTGCCCCTGACCAGGTTAGTTCTCTCTCGGAATTTAATAGCTGCCTCGCTGAAATCCAGGACTGGATGAATGCGAACTGGCTAAAGTTGAACGCCGGTAAGACTGAGGTTTTGGTTGTGGATCCGGGGCATGGGACAGGTGGGTTGGGGTCTGGTCAGCCCTCTGGCGTATTACTGGGGGGGACCCGATCCTTTCCTCTGAATGGGTGCGCAACCTTGGTGTGGTACTTGACGACGGGCTGACCCTTCGTCACCAGGTGTCAGCTGTCGTTAAGTCCGCATTTTACCATCTTAGGAATATTGCCAGGGTGAAACACCTCGTTCCATCCAGCGATTTACCCGTGTTGGTCCATGCCTTTGTGACATCTCGCCTTGACTACTGCAACTCCCTATACTTGGGGCTTTCTGGGGTTGATATCTGCCGCTTGCAGCTAGTGCAGAACGCTGCTGCAAGATTAATGACGGGGGTGACTAGAAGGACACATATCACCCCTGTGCTGCGTGATCTGCACTGGCTGCCTATACAGTGGTGGATTACCTTTAAAGTAGGTCTTTTGACCTTCAAAGCCCTGCACGGACTCGGCCCTGATTACTTGAAAGAGCTTCTGGTTCCTTACCGCCCTTTGCGACAGCTCCGTTCAGCTGACGAGGGGTTGCTAGAGGTTCCAAGGGTTATATTGAAGTCCTCTGGGGCTAGGGCCTTTGGTTTTGTGGCCCCTACCCTTTGGAACTCTCTGCCTCGCTGGCTTAGAGAATGCGCGACCGTGGAAGTTTTTAAGTGGGACTTTAAGACTTTCCTATGGAAAAAGGCTTTTATTGACTGAAGTTTGTTTGTTTTGTCGATTTTATTTGTATATTTTGATTTTATGTTCTGTTTGTACAGCGCCTTGGTTTCTGAAAGGCGTTAAATAAATAAAGTTATTATTATTATTATTATTATATTTTCTCACCTCCCTACTATCCATGTTCAAATGGTGAAGTGGAATGCCTTGTTCAGACTTTTAAAAAGAGTATGGACAAAGCTAATCCTACTATACTGATGGCAATACAAATAGCCCTTTTGGACTTTCTTGCAATGTATCGAACAACACCACACTGTGTTAAAGGAATATCCCCCGCAGAACTGTTGTTTGGACGTCAGATTCTAACTCAATTGGATCTTCTTCACTCTCTAGGCTTTAAGTCAGTAACTGAAATGCTTCCTAAGACCAGATCATTCAAACCCAATGATCTTGTGGGGGCAGGATGTATACAGGCCCGAAGAGATGGATAGAAGGTGTGGTGGAAAAAAAGTTTGGAAATGTTGTCTATAGTGTTTGACTGACTAACCAGAGGAGAGCGAAAAAACATGTGGACCAATTATGTACTAGAAGTGAGACAGAACAAAAAAGGGATACCCAGAGTCGGGGTAGTTATCCAGCATTATTTGTTCTAGAACAAGAACAGGAAGAGGTAGTGGAACCACAGCATTTGAGACAAGGTGTGACTAATGCTAATCAGATTCCAGTGCAACAGCCTCAAGTCCTACTACGTCGGTCAGGATGTATAAGACGTCCACAAAAGAGAATGGACTTGTAGAGATATAGCTTAATGACATAGACTAACTAAAAGGGACATTGCAGTAATAACTGTAATAGTTTCATATTACTTCTGAATTATTGATTTAAGTACTACCTAGCTAAGTCAGAAAGGATTGTTATGTGTAGTATAGCTTTAAGAAATGTTAAAGACAGTACAGCTTTAAGAGAATGTGCACTTCCTGTAAGTGTGCCTGCTTTTGAGGCCAGTCTCTTCTTGTATGTACTGCTGAATGGAAGTAAAAGAGAAGGCCTAGACTTCAGTGTGGCATGGTTTTCTTACTACCAAGACCCTTGTGTGTTTAAGGTACTTATTTTTGGCCGCCAAACACAACACTTCTGAGGGGTAGAAGCTCTCTCTTTTACTGCTGCATTCTTATAAGCAGTCTTGTACTCATCCATTTTTTTCATATATGCCTCTGTTTGTTCTCCAAACAGAGACACAGGGTCGCAAGGGAAATCCATGGCTTTCGTTTGTGTGTCCTGTGTCAGATTGGTAGTTCTGAACCAGACAAACCTCCTAAGTGACACTGTAGATGCCATCTGCCTGGATGCAGTGTCACTGGAGTCCACTCCTATCCTAAACTGTGTTTTAGCAGCCTCAATTCCCCTTTTTGCATCTTTCTCCAGGTCAGCAGTCATGAGAGAAGGTGTTGCTTTGGCAATCTCCAGCACAGCAGACCAAAGGTTATTTTGATACCTAGCTATATAGGACATATAAGAGGCTTGTCTAATTGCCAGGGAGGACCCTAGGTACACTTTTTTAGCAATACAGTCCACCCTCCTAGAGTCTTTATCTGGAGGGTGAGAGGCCAGGGGGATGCCAGCTTTGTCACAAGCTGCAGCCTGTACCACACCTTCATGACTGGGATTCCCAAAAAGAAACTCAGCACCAGTCCTGGCTACCCAATACTTTTTGTCTGCCTTCTTACAGTATCTGTAGGAGGCACAGAAGTGGGTGTCTGCAACAGTCTCATAGTCTGTTTTTCAGGGATTTATGGAGAGGCAACAGTAATCTTTTTGATGCTAGTACATCCATCATTTCTTCGTAATCCTCTTCCTCCTCCTCCTCCTCCTCCTCCTCAGTAGATTCCTGGGTTGGGAGGTTGAGGGGCTGTACCACTTGTTTCATGAAGGAAAAATAGGATGTAAAATCCTCTGTTCCCTTATTAGGGGAATCTGGTCTATGAGGATCGGGGGAAATATCAGGATCAATAGGTTCCCCAAAATCCTTCTCCTCCTTGTCTTCCTCCTCCTCCTCCTCATATTCCTCTTCTTCAAACCGGTCTCCACTAAGGTCTGTCAAACTGGGAACCTGAACAGAACTGGGAGTTTGAACCGTGACCCGTAACAGTTGCTTGCCAACTGGAACTGGAGTCTGTAAAGACTGAATAATTCTGATTGCATTAGAGATCTCCTCTGCAGAAGGAACCGCAGCTTTCTTCGGTTGCGGTTCCTGGTGCTTTTCCTTTTTCTCTTTCTTAACCGCAATGGCCGGTTCAGAAGCCTTTTCTTTTTTTTTTATCACTACTATTTTTACCGCCTGCTGTGGCGTGTACCAGCATGGGGCATTCAGGCGCCGGCTCTGCCCACCCGGAGAGCTAGGTGGCTCGAACCGCACCCAAGGGGATCTGCGACAACCATCTTGCCATCCTGCTAGAGGGCCCCCCCTCTCCCTCTCTTAGCCAGGACAGCCCCGAACCCTCCCCGATGGGACTCCTCGCCAGTTCTCCAGGCAACAAAAGTGCAGCCATCAAGCTGCATGGTCGCGCCCAGCCTTTTTTCCCTCCAGAGTTCCCACTGGAGCATGGACGTGTAATGACGTCCAGGCACAGCATGCTGATGTCTGCCGCGTCTCCCCCCCCCATGTGCACTGATGCTGGTAGTACCTCCGGGTGTCCCCAGAGGTCGCTACCATTCAGTGGAGTTCCCCAACCCACCCCAGGACTAGGAAAGCAGTCTGTGGATGCTCGATCCTAGTCCTCCTCTGCCAACCCCTGACGACCCGGGCTCGTTCTCAAACCCTGGCTGCGGGTGGCGCGAAGAGTGGCGTCCAGTGCCTCAACCCTCAGCACCACCTGGCCTGCCAGCAGCCTTTTCAGTGGTTCGTTTTTTGGTAGAGGAACTATCGCCCCTTTCAGAGGGCAGCTCCTCTGGCTCAGACAGAGGAGGAAATGGTTTTTCAACGGCTGGGTCAGTAACCTTGTCAGCCATCCTTTCCTTCAGTCTCTTTAAATGTCTTTTGACAGTAGACTGTGGAAAATTCTTGCAGATCTCACAATCAATCTCCAGGTGTTCAAACCCAAGACAGAATAAACAGATTAAATGTGGATCAGCCTTGGCATAAAGTTCCCCACACTCAGTGCAGTGCTGGAAACCTGTGGAGCTTGTTCTCTTTTTCTCTTTTTGGTTTTCTGTGAAATAACCCAGAAACACAACAGAGTGACTACTCTCAAGTAAATATACTTTTTTTTTGGTTACGCTAACCGATCAAAAAAACAGGAGTTGCCCCAGTTAAATTTTAAATCAAAACAACTGACTATACTCGAGTCAGTACAATTTAAAGACTAAATAAAGGAAACACTGTAAGGGAGAATGTCTGTTTCCCCTCGGTTAACGAACCGAAGAGAAAAATTACTACTTACCCTACCAAAACTAAACTCTAAACAAATTCTACCTTAAAACCAAGGACAGTGATAGGAATACCAAAAAAAACAAACACTAAAAACTATTAGGTAAAACCAATAAAATAAACTTTTCTTCAAGCGATGAAGGAGAGCGCTCCGGAGATGTCTTACTGAGGCAAGCGAAGTAAAGAATCTGACGGTTTAGAACTGTTTACCAGGGACAGTGGTTTGAAAACTGAGCTCGAGACTAGCATTCCATCATTTCTATAGGTTTTATTAACCAATTTGGCTCTGGGGCAGTCCTATGGTGAGATCATACTGCATAAGTCAGAATACAGTAAGATTTCCTGGAGCTTGAACTGGAGGTTTTATTGCCAACTGCTGCAGCAGCTGGAACCAGATCTGATGCGACCAGTGGGGAGCTGAGAATCATCTCTGCTCCCTCTGACTGAAGCTTGAGGAGAACCCTCTGCAGGAGTGGGAAGGGAGGGAAAGCATGCAGAAAAGTAGTTACACAAGAACTTACCGTAACAGCAGATCTTCGAGAGGAGCTCTTGCAGCAGGCTACACCATAAGGACTATGCTGCCAGGCACTAGTGTAACCCCCCTGAAAATGGGGGTTCCCAAAAGAATTCCAGGAGCTTGCTTGAATGCTCCAAGCCTGAATGGTGTTTGGCATTTAAGCCATTTATCAGTGAGTGTTTTAGAGCCTCTGGTACTGTCTCTTTAAGAGCTGTCTGCTTGCAGACATAATTAGTTGTATGGGGGACTGTGTGTTTCTCTGTTTGAGTACCACTTGAACTGCTGCCAATTCACTCCATTTTTGCAGTCACTAGGAGTACAAAGGGAACCTATCTGAAAGATGTAACTGTTTGCCAGAAATAATTTACAGTAATAATGAAAATACAGTTTGTCTAACCTGCTTTCTTTGCAGTCAGAACTGTGTCTGCCTAGTTCCCCATTCTGGTTTTGAACTGCTGAACTGGACCAATCAGTGTGGGGTAAGCTAGCTCTAAAATGGTGCCCTGGATGAATCAGAACTTGGACTCATAATCTGAGCCAGCCACAAGAGGATTGTATGGGCAGTGACTCTGGGAGATGTAGTTTAGACTTCGGCGCATTTTGGACCAACAGCAGCAGTCTATTGTGGTGACAGCCAATCCAGTCAAGAACTGGGAGGAACTCAAAGGAAGTGCCCAGTTTTGTCTGTTGGAGTTTCAGTTTAGCTCTGGCAGTGAAGGGGAAAAGAACCCTGTGCTCCTTCAGTGCACAGTTTTAGTCAAAAAACATGTGTAAGGTCCAGAGTTCCAGTCTGCAGCTTGTGTAACTTCTTGTTAGGACTGAATCCGTCCTGTGAAGAGAATCAAAGGATATCTGAAGAGTAGAAACCAGGCTCACCCTGTAGAAGACTGGAGAAATCGCTGAATTGCACTCGATCTGTCAGGAACTGAATCTGCTGTGTGTTCTCCCGGGTATTGTGCAGTAATTGCGATCGGGATAGAGAAGCAGCCTGCCTGGTATAGTACTTTCTTTTTTACCATATAAATGTGTGAGGAGGCTTGTGTACCTCAAGTGAATCCTGCTGCCATTAAGTGACTTTTGCCTGTGACTGTTTACCATATAAATGTGTGAGGAGTCTCTTGGAGCTCAAGAGTAGCCCTGCTGACGTTGAAGGACCCTATCTTGTTTGGAGGTCGTGAGTACTAATTCAGGTCGCTCCTGTTGAATTGCCACATTAAATCCAAATGGAATCACTGTACTGCTGACTGTTTTAAACTAATTTTTTTCTTCTGTGTGAAAGGGCCCCTACCAGCTGCCACGGTTTGGACTAGCCACTAGGGCTTGGGTACCCAGGGACAGTAACTGGTAGGGATAGGCCTGTGCACAGAGCCATAGGTAGATGAGTAAAGTTATAAGCTAATTAACCTGATTTCCCCCTGTCCTTGTTATATCCCCCTAAATAAATCAGAGCTGCTTGTTTCAGCAAAGTTATACTGCCTGAGGTATTTGTCTATGTTAAAGTACTGTACTGTGATTGTTGCACTGTATCTTATTTCACAGGAGGTCCCAGTGCGGAACCAGTCCTGGGGTAAGTGTATACTGTGGAGGTAATTCTGATATATTGTGGGCCACTAGTGGGAAGAAAGGGGTTGCAGTGTCCCAGAGGGCTGTGACCAAGTTAGTTTAACTATTGCAAACCCTGACCTCTGGGTGGAGGCACCCGCCATTGGATCCAGGCCCTCAACCTGTTAGTGGCAAATCAGGCAGGGTAGTAGCCCCTGGGATAGCGCCATCTAGGGGTTACATCTTGGAGGCTCACCGCTGGGATTGTGTGTCCTCTAGTGGCCATATTCACGAACCACTGTTAAGAAAAAAAAAAAATGGGTACCCGACAGAAGTGGCTGTGCACCGCTGGTGGAGTGGTGTACTGGGAGGAGATTGACCCCAAAATGCTATGCTTATCCTGGACATCCCCTGGGTATCAATACGGACACTGTACAGGAGTACTTTCCAAGGTGGAAGGTTTACAAAACCCTGTGGTGGTGGGTCGGCATGCTAATCTGCTCACCCACACTTTCCTGGCCCTAGTAGAGTTTAAGGATCCCACAGATAGCTCCAAAGTGCCACAGACCATTACCCCAGAGGGAGCCCTCACTGCCTGGAGAGTGATAACTAAGTACAGTAAAGACCCGGGGGGGAATGAGCCCCCACCACTGTCTGAAACTTTTGAGGAGAAATTTGCTAAATGGTTGCTGGGGGAAGGGAAAACTGTGGAGGACTTGAAGAAACTATTCTTGCCACCTGGGGGTGTTCCTCCCCCAACACCCTCTCCCGCTCCAGTACCCTTAATGGTGGCTGAACCAATGCAGACTCCTATTTCTGCACCTGCCATTAGTCACGACTCTTACCGAAGGTTGAGGATCTTCTCTGGCACCCTCCCCACCCCCAGGGGAGGATGACTGGGAGACCTGGATAGACTATGTTGCCCCCCAAGTGCTAGAATGGCAATGCTCGGAAGCTGAAAAGCGAAAGAGGGTTAGTGAGAGCCTCCGAGGTCCCGCTCCTGGCTACCATCTGTGCTAAACGGGCCAGTAACCCTGAAGTGACTGCACAGGCCTATCTTGAGGCCTTGGAGAATGTGTATGGGAGCCCAGATTCTGATGAGGATCTATGGTGGAGAGTAGAAATGCACAACAGTACCAAGGGAGTTGTTGTCTGTGTATGTATCTCGGCTGGAAAAATTGTTGCAGAATGCCTCAGAAAGATGGTTTGCCAGCGATTGAACTGGACCGAACCAGGCTGGACAGGATCCTTAAGTCTGCCCCCTTCTCAGAACTGCTGTTGCTTCAGTTATGCCTGGCAAATCGACTGGAATCCCCACCCTCCTATGATGAGTTAATGAGAGAAATCGAGGAGTTGAGAAAAGGCGACCTCGGGAAGGACCTGCACCAATAGCTGCGGCTACGACCCAAGTGACTGAGGGTGACCCATCAAGTGAAGTTCAGGGGCAGAGGTTGACAGTCAATGAGTGCTCTGACAAGGAAAAAGATATGCTACAATTTGGCGAACTGTTGAGAGAGATCCGGGAATTCAAAACAGTCCTTTATGAAGGCCACGCCTGCAAGTACGGGCCCTGACCTATATCCGACTGCATCTGCTATGGGGGTGGGGGTACCCACCCATGTATCTCTTGCTGATAACAGCTCCAAACTCAATTCCTTGACCATGGAAGTGGAGAAACTGGACGAGATGTCTCCAAATGCTTATCATTGCTCGACAGACAGAGATGGCACCAAGGTTTCCAGTTAATACCCCGCCCTGGCTCCCAGTGTGGCACCTCGCCAGCTCAAACTCCAGAAAGTATGTTTTGCTATAATTGTGGGAAAGATGGGCACATGAAAAGGGAATGCTGGTCCCCAAAAGACACTGACAAAGTTGCATATAGGCTACAAGGAGAGCTTGGAGAACAAATCAGTGGTTAAGAGGTGCACAAATGATCCCAGTGAGGACACCAAAATGCTAACTCACGTCCTTTTGTGGCAAGGTCAGTTGCCCAGGCCCCACTCACCGCCTCTCCAGACTGGTCCAGAATAGTGGGTCCCTCCATGGAGACCACTGTAAAGGTGAATGGAGTGTCTACAAGAGCTGTATTAGACAGTGGCTCCCAAGTGACAATTATGTTCCAGGACTGGTATCAGAAGCATTTGTCAGATGTACCCTCACAACCATTAGAAGGACTGCATGTATGAGTTGGTAGAGAAGGCTACCCTATTCCAGGTATATCCAATTTGGCTGTCTTTCCCCACCTCCGTGGCTGGAGTGGCCGAACAAGTAGAGACCCTAGCCTTAGTATGTCCCCCCACTGGACTGTATGATGGTGTCCCTTGTTGATTGGAACAAATGCTCATATATTGGAAGGCTGGCACAGTTGTGTTATGAAAACAGGGTCAAAGACTAGTAGAGCTTAAGAGTTCCGCTTTAATTAAGAAGGCCTATGAGGCACAGAGAGATGCTGAAAAATAGAACCAGAGGAACCGGTCGGAATTGTATGGAAGAAGGATCCTGAGTCTCTGATCCTGGCGCCAAATGCCCAGTGTATCTTACAGGGAGAAGTCCGTATCAGAAAGGATGTTAAGAATAAAATATTAATGTTGATGCACCAGGCGATGGAAATTGCCAGAGGGACTGCTGGTCAAGCTTCAGTATTTTGCCCGCTAGAGCCCATGCTATGCCAGAAGGGTAATGGTCCAAGTTCATAATGTGTCTGAAAGAGACATTCGAGTAAATAGAGGTTGCATCCTGGCTAATGCATTGTGCAGACACTGCAGTGCTACCCAGCAGCAAGAGTTCAAGGAAGAATGACAGAGTAACGCCTGACTTGTTTGATTTCACGACTCCCGCTGCCAGCTGAATGGAAAGTGAGGATCAGTGAGAAGCTTGCCCAGAGAGACCAGGTGTTTCTTTAAAGAATGGGACGTGGATGGGTGCAGGAGCTGAGCACAATATCCGCTCGCGTGAAAGCCATTTTTAAGTGAGAGTCTCGCGCCTGGCACCTGCTGATATAGATGATGTGAGACGGCATCTGCAAGAGATGTTAGCTGCTGGTGTAATACAAGATCCAGAAGCCTTATGCTTCCCCATTGTGGTAGTGAGGAAAAAGAATGGGACAGTAAGGATGTGCGTGGATTATCGCACCTTAAACCAGCGGATCTATCCTGATCAGTACACAATGCCCGCATTCAGGATGCTTTGGACTGCCTAAACGGGAGTGTTCTCTGTGCTGGATCTCTGCAGTGGGTACTACCAGATCCCGATGGCCCCAGAGGACCGTGGAGAAGACAGCCTTTATCTGTCCTTGGCTTCTATGAATTCATGGAGGATGCCTCAAGGATTTCAGGTGCCCCAGCCACTTTTCAACGATTGATGGAGCGTGCAGTGGGAGACATCAACTTACTAGAGTGCCTGTTATACCTAGATGATGTTATTGTGTTTGGCAGCTCACTGGAGGAACATGAGAGCAGATTATTTAGGTATTGGACCAACTGGAGGACTTTGGCCTTAAACTGTCCATTGATAAGTGTCAATTCTTTCAAACATCAGTAAAGTATGTGGGACACATAGTATCCACCGAGGGAATAGAGACCGACCCAAGTAAAGTTGAGGCCTTGACCACCTGGCCACAGCCCAAAAATCTAAAAGAACTGCAAAGATTCCTGGGATTCTGTGGTTATTATCGGCGCTTCATCAAGGACTATTCAAGAGTGATCCGCCCTTTACTTAACCTTACTCAAGGGTATCCCCCAACCCACAAAAAATACCAAAAGTCAGCGTCCCTCAAGACTGAAAGAGTGTATTTTCGATCCGGTGAAGTATTTGGGGCCCGCTGGACTCTGATTGTGAGACTGCTTTTCATGAGATCATTTTATCAACCTACCCATGCTCCAGTGCTGGCCTATGCTGATCCAAGAAAACCTTATGTCCGCACACTGATGCTAGCTTGCAAGGGTTGGGGGCTGTGTTACCAAGAGCACAAGAATGGCCTGAGACCAGTGGCCTTTGCCAGTAGAAGCCTGACCCCATCCGAAAAGAACTATCCTGTACATAAGTTAGAGTTCCTAGCTTTGAAGTGGGCTATTGTTGACTAATTCCATGAGTACTTGTATGGGGCTAAAATACTAGTAAAAACTGACAATAATCCTTTAACCTATGTGCAGACCTCAGCTAAGTTGGATGCCACTGGCCATAGCTGGCTTTCTGCATTATCTACATACGACTATGCCTCGAATACCGAGCAGGTCTGAACCACATAGATGCTGATGCTCTCTCCCGGAGGCCTGTTCCCCAGAATGATTGGGTCAGATTGGCAGAACTGACATCGGGCACTCTGCCAGAGTTTGACAGGGAGGAACAAATGTCCACGGACGCAGGGACTGCATGGTGGATTGCTTGGGACCCTCTGAGAATTGCATACCTGCTGCTTATTGCCACTTTTCTGCAACTAGACTTGGTGCACTGCCTCAGCTGGACAATGACAGTATTCAAGTGGCTCAATCCTCACGATCCCATGATCAAATCAGCTTTAGAAGCCTCTATGGGAAAAGATGTGTCCAAATTACGCCCACTGATTTGAGAACTGCACTGTTATACAAAGAAGGTCCTAAGTTGAAACTGATCAATAAACTGTTATACAGAGAAACAGTAGACAGAGGGGGACAAGTAGACAAACAACAACTAGTGCTGCCCACTGCCTTTCGAGACTCAGTACTGATGTCCTTGCACAACCACATGGGGCACCTTGGTATAGACAGAACACTTGACTTGGTGAGATCCAGATTCTATTGGCCTAAGATGGGGGCTGATGTGGAGCAAAACATTCAAACTTGTAGTCGCTGCTTACAGAGGAAAGCTTTGCCCCAGAGGGCTGCCCCCCTTATTAACATCACTCCAGTGCACCCACAGAGCTGGTCTGTATTGATTTTCTGAGTTTGGAGCCAGATCAAAGAAATATCAGTAATGTGCTGGTGGTCACTGACCATTTACGAGATATGCCCAAGCTTTCCCCACCAAAGACCAGAAAGCATCCACTGTGGCCAAAGTACTTGTAGAAAACTTTTTGTTCACTATGGGGCTCCACAAAGAATCCATTCTGATCATGGGAGAGACTTTGAGAGTCGTCTGATCAAAGAGATGCTTTCCTCTGTGGGGAGCAGAAGTCCAGAACCACTCCTTACCACCCCTAGGGGACCCACAGCCTGAACGCTTCAACCGCACTTTGCTAGATATGCTAGGCACCCTGCACCCAAAGGACAAGCCTAGATGGAGCCAACAAATTAGCACCCTGGTACATGCTTATAACTGCACCAAAGTGATGCTACTGGTTCTCCCCCTGCCGCCTGATGTTTGGAAGAAGCTCGACTACCGGTAGATGTGTGTTTTGGGGTCTCTCTGATGGGGTTCAAGCTGACAACTATTTACAGTATGTGCAAAGTTAAAGGCCCAGCTAACTCATGCGTACCAACTGGCTCAAACCATGGCTGCCAAAAGAAATCTGGCCAACAAAGAAAGATATGATAAAAAGGTGAAAGCACAAGAACTCCAGGAGGGAGATCGGGTATTGCTAAGAAATCTGGGACTGCATGGCAAACACAAGATTGCTGACAGATGGCACCATCTCCCTCACATTGTAGTGGGCAAACTAGATGATCTGCCAGTGTACAAAGTAAGGCCTGAGAATAATTCAAAAGATGTAAAAACAATGCATAGAAATCATTTACTGCCCATTGGACAAATCTTGATTGAGTCTGAGCCCCCAGAAGATGCCCCCTCTGGACCAGTGACTAGAGCTGCTGCTAAGAAAAGATCAAGAAAGCCTGCACCTACAGAAGCAAAGTTAAAGTGTTCCCCTCCACAAGTCCCAGTTGAGCATGACTGTCAGTCCATATCAGAAGAAAGTGAGAGGACTTTGAATACTATCCTTACGAACTGAGTCAATTGTTTCGGGCAATCCCTAGTCAATACTGCAGACGGCTGGGCCTTCTGGACTGTCTAAGCCTCTAGCTTCGCCCCTGGAGCCAATGCTCACAGAAAGTGAAGTGCAAAGCATCAGATCAGATGAAATGGAATCATGTGCATGGTTGAACTGTTTGAGCTTTCAGGGAGGAAAATGATGGATTGGGGCAGACTGGTGATACACCAGAACAAGAAGAGTATTTTGAGTGCCCTGACAGTCCACTGCCAGTGTCCGAAGCTCCATGCGAGCCAAATGTTGTGGACTCAGAAACTGTAACTCCTGGAGCTGAAAGTGCCCCAAGTACTAGCCTCTCTACCCCATGGAGACCCCTGACAAGTGAGGACAATGCTGAAAATGAGGCTCAGAGTGCAGAGACTGTAACAGTTCCCCTAGAAAGACTGGTCGAGCTGTAAAGCCTGTGGTGCACCTCAGTTATGATTCACTTGGGAGGCCTGTGGACTTGCCTCTCAATGTTGTCCATAAAGGAGTGTATGTGTCCCCGAGCTCATTGCCCAAACTGAGGTCCAGTGCTAACTCCAAGTTACTTGTGTTGCCCTCTAACTATGGTGCCTTGCCCGTCCGCCCCAAGGTAACTGATAGGGAAGGGCCCCTCTTCAGGTTTCATGTACAAGAGGTAATAACTTGAGTTATGGTACAATGTGTGTAATATTGTGTAAAGAGGACGACTGCAATGTTTCAGAAATGTGTTCTTGGTAAAATGATATATTGACTGATGATTACATGTGTGAGCCTAATGCAAATGTATATGGTTGCAGTTAAAACTTATGGGGGTACTTACTTGATGCGGACGTCAAGCTTTCCCAGGCCAGGAAGGGTGTAACCCCCCTGCAAATGGGGGTTCCCAAAAGACTTCCAGGAGCTTGCTTGAATGCTCCAAGCCTGAATGGTGTTTGGCGTCTAAGCCATTTATCAGTGAGTGTTTTTAGAGCCTCTGGTACTGTCTCTTTAAGAGCTGTCTGCTTGCAGACATAATTAGTTTGTATGGGGGGACTGTGTGTTTCTCTGTTTGAGTACCACTCGAACTGCTGCCAATTCACTCCATTTTTGCAGTCACTAGGAGTACAAAGGGAACCTATCTGAAAGATGTAACTGTTTGCCAGAAATAATTTAGAGTAATAATGAAAATACAGTTTGTCTAACCTGCTTTCTGTGTCTGCCTAGTTACCCATTCTGGTTTTGAACTGCTGAACTGGACCAATCAGTGTGGGGTAAGCTAGCTCTAAAATGGTGCCTTGGACGAATCAGAACTTGGACTCATAATCTAAGCCAGCCACAAGAGGATTGTATGGGCAGTGACTCTGGGAGATGTAGTTTAGACTTGCGCCTTTTGGACCAACAGCAGCAGTCTATTGTGAGTGACAGCCAATCCAGTCAAGAACTGGGAGGAACTCAAAGGAAGTGCCCAGTTTTGTCTGTTGGAGTTTCAGTTTAGCTCTGGCAGTGAAGGGAAAAGAACCCTGTGTTCTTCAGTGCACAGTTTTAGTCAAAAAACATGTGTAAGGTCCAGAGTTCCGGTATGCAGCTTGTGTAACTTCTTGTTAGGACTGAATCCGTCCTGTGAAGAGAATCAAAGGATATCTGAAGAGTAGAAACCAGGCTCACCCTGTAGAAGACTGGAGAAATCGCTGAATTGCACTCGATCTGTCAGGAACTGAATCTGCTGTGTGTTCTCCCGGGTATTGTGCAGTAATTGCGATCGGGATAGAGAAGCAGCCTGCCTGGTATAGTACTTTCTTTTTTACCATATAAATGTGTGAGGAGGCTTGTGTACCTCAAGTGAATCCTGCTGCCATTAAGTGACTTTTGCCTGTGACTGTTTACCATATAAATGTGTGAGGAGTCTCTTGGAGCTCAAGAGTAGCCCTGCTGACGTTGAAGGACCCTATCTTGTTTGGAGGTCGTGAGTACTAATTCAGGGTCGCTCCCTGTTGAATTGCCACATTAAATCCAAATGGAATCACTGTACTGCTGACTGTTTAAACTAATTTTTCTTTCTCAGTGTGAAAGGGCCCTACCAGCTGCCACAGTTTGGACTAGCCACTAGGGCTTGGGTACCCAGGGACAGTAACTGGTAGGGATAGGCCTGTGCACAGAGCCATAGGTAGATGAGTAAAGTTATAAGCTAATTAACCTGATTTCCCCCTGTCCTTGTTATATCCCCCTAAATAAATCAGAGCTGCTTGTTTCAGCAAAGTTATACTGCCTGAGGTATTTGTCTATGTTAAAGTACTGTACTGTGATTGTTGCACTGTATCTTATTTCACAGGAGGTCCCAGTGCCGGAACCAGTCCTGGGGTAAGTGTATACTGTGGAGGTAATTCTGATATATTGTGTGGGTCACTAGTGGGAAGAAAGGGGGGTTGCAGTGTCCCAGAGGGCTGTGACCAAGTTAGTTTAACTATTGCAAACCCTGACCTCTGGGTGGAGGCACCCGCCATTGGATCCAGGCCCCTCAACCTGTTAGTGGCAAATCAGGCAGGGGTAGTAGCCCCTGGGATAGCGCCATCTAGGGGTTACACTAGGACCCCACAGAAAAATTATTAGCTAGCAGTACACAGCGGAGACTGCCCCCTGATGTCGGTCTGCCACCAACATCCGCCAATGGTATAAAGGGGCGGTCCCCAGCCATAACCCAGTTCTTCCGACGGAGACCCAGCTGACAAATAATAGAGAACTGAGGTTAGTGGAATACCCTGCCTAGTGGAAGGAAGGAAAGAAAGGAGAAAAGGACCAGGGAGAAGTAGGAAGAGAAATAACGCCTGCTGCAAGAGCTCCTCTCGAAGATCTACTGTTATGGTACGTTATTACGTAACTGTATTATCTTACTTCAAGTGGAAGGTCTTGCAGCAGGCTACACCTTAAGTACTGAGTACCAAGCAGTGCTAAAAGGTTCCCAGACAGACTGGGAGGTAGAAACCTTAGAAGCGGGGGAGTTTTAAGACAAGAGACCCTGAAGTACTGCTAAACCAAACCCAGCTCTCCGACGGGAAGCAACGCCCAGACTGTAGTGGTTCACAGAGGTGTGCACCGAGCCCCAAGTAGCTGCTGCACAGATGTCTTCTGCAGAAACATTCTGAAGCACCACAAAAGAGGCAGAAACACCTCTGGTGGAGTGACCCTTAACTGAACCCAGTAAGGGTTTGTTGTACTCATTGTAGCAGAAGGTGATGCAATGAACTAGCCATCTGGACAGACTCTGCTTTGCCACAGGTGCCTCCAGGGTTCTTGGGGCAAAGGAAACAAAAAGTTGGTCAGAGCTTCTGAAAGTTCAATTGCGGTTAATGTAGTACCCAAGCACTCTATGTACATCCAGAGTGTGAAGGAGAGGCTCCCCTCGATTAGCATACTCCGGGTAATAAACCGGAAGGTTGATGTCCTGATTAAGGGTAAACCAGGACACCACCTTAGGAAGGAACTTAGGATTGGTCCTCAAGGACACCCTGTCCTTGTGGAAAATCAAATATTGCTCTTTAGCCATCAGAGCCTGAAACTCGGAAAGCCTCCGAGCAGAAGTGACGACAACTAAAAACAATGCTTTCCATGACAGAAAATGTAGCTCGCAATTAGCGGCTGGTTCAGAGGGAGGCAACGTACATTTTTCTAACAAAAACAAAAGATCACAAGGAGGGATGGGGTCCCTAACGGGAGATTTAAGATGAAGGATTCCCCTCAAAAATGTTCCGGCCAGATCCATCTGGGCAACATATTTGCCATCCACTGGTGCATGATAAGCAGAGACAGCAGAGAAGTTGCACCTTGATTTAGGAATATTGGAGGCCTGAGTCTGAAAGGGAGAGGAGGTACTTGAGAACAGCATTCAGAGGGCACAGGAGAGGGTCCAGACCCCAACTGGAGGCCCATAAGCAAAATTGCTTCCACTTCATGGCGTAGGTAGCCCTAGTGGAAGGTTTTCTGGCTGCCACCAAGACCTCGGCCACTCTGGGAGATAATCCAAAATGAGAAGTGGCTATGTCTGCAGGTGCCAGGCATGCAGATGTAGGGACCGGAGGTCCGGGTGAATCAGCCTGTCCTGCTCTTGCAACAGTAAGCAGGAGGACAAGGGCAGGGGGATCAGAAATACCACTGTCAGCTGCTGCAGTAACGGGAACCATATCTGGCGAAGCCAAAGTGGATCTATGAGAATCATTTCTGCTCCTTCCGCTTGAAGTTTGAGTAGGAATCTCTGCAGAAGAGGAAAGGGAGGGAAGGGATACAGAAAATTCCCTGTCCAACAGTAGGACAATGCGTCTCACCAGAAAACACCAGGCCCATGATCAAGCGAGCAGAAACTGGGCAGTTTTACACTGCACAGGGATACAAAGAGGTCCAGCTCTGGAAGACCCCATCTTTGGAAGAGGTCGAACGCTACAGACTGCAGGAGTTCCCATTCATGAGTCCTAGCCCAAGACTGGCTTAAGGCATCGGCCAAGGCATTTTGGACCCCTGAAACATGTACTTCATTGAGTGATAGGCCATGGTCTCTAGAGTCCAGAACCACACTCTCATAGCCTCCTGACAAAGAGGATAGGAATGAGTTCCCCCTTGCTTGCTGATGTAGTAAACGACTGACATGTTGTCCGTCTGCACCAACAGGGGACCTGGACAGAGGTCTGGGAGAAATGCCTGTATAGCGTACAGAACTGCCCTCCTCTCCAGAATATTGATATGAAGGGTCAGTTCCAAAGAAGACCATGCACCCTGTGTCTAATGATTCTGAAAATCAGCTCCCCAACCTAGGCCCAAAGCATAGGTTGTGAGAACCTGTGAAGGAGATCTCTCTGAAAGGGAACTCCGAACTCTAGATTCTGGGGAGAGAGCCACCAAGAGAGTGTCTACCACTGCTTTGGTAATCAAGACCTGCTGGTCAAGATCATCCTCCCTCTGATCCCATTGCACTCTGAGGGTCCATTATGGGACTCTCATAAACAGGTGTGCTGTGGGAACAGTCACTATGGCTGTGGCCATATGGCCAAGGAGCTGGAGCATGGTCCGAGCTGGGACCTGGCAAGCAGCTGAAACTTTGTGGGCTAAAGAGAGAAAGTGTACTGCCCTGTCCAGCGGGAGGAAGGCCTTCCCTTGCTCTGTGTCTGGTACTGCCCCTATGTATTTTAACTTCTGACATGGTTTCGGGGATGACTTGGTCATGTTTAGGGTGACCCCAAGGAGCTGAACAGGCTGAAGGTGTTCTATAAAGCCACCAGAAGCAGGTCCATTGTAGCAGCGCTCAGAAGCCAGTCATCAAAGTAGGGATACACAAAGTGTCCCAGCATCCTTAAGGCTTCTGCCACCACCGCTAGGCACTTCGTGAACACGTGCGGTGCTGAGGAAAGCCCGAAGGGCAAGGCCTGAAGCTGGAAATGGCTTCCCTAAAAGGAGAACCTCAAGAACCTCCTGTGAGCTGGAAGCACCAGAATGTGGAGGTAGGCATCTTGCTTGTCTAGGGAGCAGAGCCAGTCCCCTTGATGCAACATGGGACGAATACCCAGCAAAGTGACCATCCTGAACCTCTTGTACTCTATATAGTTGTTCAAGAGACTGAGGTCCAGAATCAGGCGCAGGTCCCCTGTCTTCATGGGAACTAAAAAGAAGTGGGAGTAGAACCCTATCCCCCACTGTGGGGCTGCAACCAATTCTACTGACTTCTTGTCTAGCAAGGACTGTACCTCCTCCCAGATGAGCTCAGCATGGGAGGGGGAGTAGGTTGTTTGGACTAGGGGATTGTCCAGGGGAATCTGCAGAAATTCCAGTGCATGACTCCCGTCTATCAACTGGAGGACCCATGCATCAGTAGTGATGGTGGCCCACCCGTTGAGGTAAAGCAAGATCCAACCCAAGGGTCAGGGGTCAGGCAAGGAGTCAGGCGTGGGAGCCCAGAGTGGGCAGGGAGACCTGGGAGGGCTTGGTGTTCCAAGGTCCCTGTGCTTCACCGGGTTGAGAGGGAGCTTTACGATAAAAGTTGCCTCTCTGTTGCTGTCCTTTTGGGTTTCTGCCCTCCCTGGTGATGAAACTGCTGATGTCTGCCAGGGGTCCGATCAGATCTGTACAACTAATGCACAGACTGGATGGCCTTACCCGAGTCCTGGAGGTCCGAGATCATTTTCTCAATGTCTGGACCTAAAAGCACAGACTCATGGAATGGGGCATCAATGATGGCATCCTGAAGGCCCTGCCTAAATTTAGAAACACGGAGCCAAGAGTACCTCTGCATGCAAACCCCTGTGGCGGCTGCCCTGGCTGCCACGTCCGCTGAATCATAGGAGGACCTCAAGATGTGCTTCCCCATGTCCAGACCAGACTGCAGCACATCTAGGAGCTCCATTTTGTGATTGGAATTGGGCTGTCTTTTTTGCAAGCTCGATGGCCTTGTTCCAGAGAGAGATTTCTGGTACTGTACCATGTGCGCCAAAAAGTTGAGCGAACGAATGGTGCAAGTGACCAGTGAGTAGACCTTTCTGCCGAACTAGTCCAGACATTTGGATTCCTTGTCCAGTGGCCGGGAGCTCATGTTTCAGGGCTGTTTGGTCCTGCCGTGGGCAGCCGTCAACACGACCGAGTCCACCTTGGACTGTTCACCAAGGAACGGCTCGTTCATCAGGGTATGATACAGCCTGTCCGCTTTCTTAGGTATAGCAGAGGCTTATGAAGGGTGCCTCCAGGCTAGCCTGGTAGCGTCCTGAAAGAAAGCTCCCAAGGGTGGAACGACTAAAGATTTGGGCTCATTCATATCCAAGAAATGAGCCAGCCTCCTTCGTTCTGGATCAAGATCCTCCGGTTTCCTACTGATTCAAAAATTGGATGTGATGCATCACGTCCAAGAATGTGGGATCATCTGGGGGGGGAGCGGGGCAAATCCCCCAGAGGGTCAGGATGGTGGGGAGGAGAGGAAAACTCCCTTGAGGATCTGGACGAGGCTGATAAATTCTAGTCGATGACCTTGAAGAAGATCTGGAGTGGGAATGCCGGTACCTCCTCCTGTAACACCTGGAAGACGATCTCGAACTGTGACTGCGCCGTTTGGAAGACCTGTCATCCCACTGAGCAGGAGATCTGTCCCTGGGGGAGGTGGTGACCGCAGGGCCATGGGGGCCTCTGTGGAGAGTCTATGGGGAGAGGTTGTGGTGTGGGAACCTAGGGTTCCTTGGGGATGATGCCTTTCCTGACTGTGTCCCACCAGGAACTGAAAAGGTCCTTGATTTCGGCCAAAGAGACCATGGCTGGGGCCAATGGGCCTGGTGTCTCAAACCTGTCATCAGGCTCTTGGGCGGTGGACCTGATGGCTTGTCGGGAGCTGACGTATGCTCTGGTGATTTAGATTTCTCCGGCATCTGGTCCTGGGATGGCGTTGGAACTGACGGCAGGTTGATTGGCTGACCTGACATTTGACTGCCCATCGTCAATGGGTCAGGCGTCGGGGGAGGCATCTCCTTGGTTGGCAGCTGTGCCCCTTTTTTTTTTTTTTATGAGCTGCTCCTCCGCCTTTTGTCTGCCCGGTCATGGACTCTCCTACTCCCGCATCCCACATTAGCTGCAGCTCCCTCATACCCCCTGGCTTGCCCCCCCCCCCAGGTGGGGTCATGGCACCAGCCCCAATAGTGCCACGAATGTCAGAATGGGTCAGGGAGCCGGCCCGGCAGTGATCGGAGCAGAGGGTGGGCATCATGTAGGCGGTTGGCAGCTGCGTTTTTTCTGGTATACCCCAGGGCGGGGATGTGCAATGATGTCCAACATCCGCCCCAACCCTTAACATTCTGGCACCGATAGCTTGTGGCACCCTGGCCTCCACAGGGGTCCATCAAGCACTGGACACTCACCCCACCCTCCCCCCGGAGAAGGAGAGCAGTCCATGGGACACTCAATCCTTCTCCCCCCAACCGACCCTCCGACTCCCTGGGTCCATTCCCAAACCTGGGTCACTGGTGAGCTGTGCCCCTTATGACAATAGCTTAGGGGATGCAGATGGCAGGGAGGAACCCAAAGTCGATAACATCAGGGTGCAGTGCCGGGAGTCTGACGTCCAAAGATTTGGAGAGCTGACGTCAGGATAAGACACCAGTTCTAAACTCTGCTTCCGGTTGTTGGGTTCAGCCGGGCGATCTGACGAAGAGGAGGAGGAAGCTTTCACCAGGTGGGGGAAGGCAGGGTGGCTGTCACATGCCCCTTTAATGGGGGAATCCCTGGATTTAGACCCGGAGGCATGGCTGTAGGGCCCAAGACTAAGGGTGGGGACAGAAAGCCCTTGCCCTAAAGTAACACCACCTGACATCCATACCAACGCCGGGGGTTTCAAGGTCAGCACCCTGGAGGAAATCTGGGTTGGCAGGGGGGCAGAGTCCATCCTCCCAAAGGAGGAAGGACTGGAGCTGGCCATTTTCTTATGCAGAGACCTGGATCGGGAGTCTGAGCGGGTCCTGTCCTTCTCATGATGATGGTGTTTTCCACTGGACTTTTTCTCCTTAGATTTGTGAGAAGTCCCAGACCCCAAAGAAGAAAGGGATCCTAGGCCTGAGGGGTCTTTTGCATGGTGGCCAGCTGCTGTTCCAGATGGTAGGTCTTCAATGTCTTCAGTGGACGGATGCGAGTTCAGTGGTTGAAACCTCTGCAGTGCAGGCAGGAGTCGGCGTCGTGACTGGGCTCCAGGCAGATGAGGCAGGCTGAGTGACTATCTTGGGCTGGGATTTGCTTCCCGCACACGCACTTAGATTTCAGTCGCTGACTTGAGGACAATGGAGAAGACATGCACCCATAATGCGGTAAAACAATAACAAAACATTTGTAGAAAAGTTAGCAAAAATGGCGGTCGACTGTTAGCAGTAGGCATCCGTGGAGCTGATGTGAATGGGTTGACTGTGGAAAAAGAACTGGGGTGTGGCCAGAAACCGCCACCTTTATACCACTGGTGGATGTTGGAGGCAGTCCTATGTCAGGGGGAAGTCTCTGTGGGGTTCTAGTGCCTGGCAGCATAGTCCTTATGGTGTAGCCTGCTGCAAGAGCTCCCACTCGAATTAAGATCCTCCCTTTTGCATCATGCCATTAAACTCCAGGCTCTGGATTGAGTGAGCAGAAAAGCAGCAGTTTTGCATTGAGTGGTGATGCAGAAAGGTCCAACTCTGGATGGCCACACCTGTTGAAGAGGTCTTCGACCACCGAGAACAGGAGCTCCCACTTGTGTATTCTTGACCTGGATGGGTTTAGACTGTCAGCCAGGGCATTTTGGGCACCTGAAACATGGACAGCTTATAGTTCCAGATTGTGCTCGATGGCCCAGTACCAGACTCATGGCTTCCTGACAAAGAGGGTAGGAGTGAGTGCTCCCTTGATTGTTGACGTAGTATACTACAGACATATTGTCTGTCAGCACCAACAGCGGGCAGAGAAGAATGTGGGTCTGGAGGGCCTACAGAGCATACAGAACTGCCTGCATCTCCAACACATTGATATGGAGATGCCGCTCTGCTTCGAACCAAATCCCCTGGGTCTGACAGTCAGTCAAGTGTACACCCCCAGGCTAGACCCAAGGATTCCATAGTGAGAATCTGTTGTGGGGGAACATTACAGAGTGGAACCCCTTTTAGGAGATTGACGGGGTTCTGCCAGCACTCCAAGGTTTGCCTCATTGGGTTAGGAACTAGCACCGGTCAATCCAGGTCGGTGGTGCACTAGTCCCATTGGACACGAAGAATCCATTGGGCAACCCTCATATGCAGGCAGGCTAGGAGAACTGTAGCTATAGCCACTGCCGTGTGTCCCAACAAATGAAGAAATGTTCTGACTGATGCCTGATGACTGGAGGACACTTACCGGGCATGTGCCATCAAGCGCTCCGCTCTGTTCCCTGGCAGAAAGACTCTGCCCTGGGGATGAGTCCAAGAATGCCCCTATAAACTGGATGTGTTGGCTCTGGGAGAGACAAGACTTCGAAAGGGTGATTGTAATCCCTAGGATCCAGAAGAGCCAAAAGGAGCCTTCCAGGGTCTGCAGCAATAGAGCCCTGGAGGGGGCTGCTAACAGTCAATTGTCCAGGTAAGGGAACACATAAAAGCCCTGCCTCTGTAGGGCTGCAGCTATTAATTCTAGGCACTTGGTAAAAACCTGAGGTGCCAAGGAAAGGTCAGATGGAAGGATCTGGAACTAAAGGTGGTCCCCCTGGAAACAGAAGCAGAGGAAGCGGTGTTGGGCAGGAAAATCAGAATACGGAGAGAGGCATCCTGCATATCCAAGGAACAGAGCCAGTCCTCCTGGTGAAAAAGGGGTAACAACCCCTGAAGAGTGACCATCCTGAAGTGTTTGTACTCTATGTAGAGGTTCAGGTGGCTGAGATCCATGATCAGCCTCAGGTCCTCAGTTTTTCTGGGGATGAGGAAGAAGTGGGAGTAGAACCCGTTCCCTCTTTGAGCTGGAGGGGATGGGTTCTAAACATAGAAACAAAGACTTTGAAGCCAGATAAGGACTGCTTGGCCCCCCTAGTCTTCCCATTTCCCTACCTATTGGATGAGCTGCAGATCCTAGTTAACCATCAGGAGGGTGGGTGCTAAGATGTCTGGGCTTCTTAGTGCAGTCATGAGCAGTGTTCATGACAACTCAGTCCACCAAGGGGTACTCGCCGAAGAAGGGCTTGCCCACTGGCACATGATAAAGGCAGTCTGCCTGCTTTGCCAGGGCTGAGGTGGATGAAGGAGGGTTCCACGCCACCTTAGTCACATCATCATACGTATCAATTAAAGGAGGGACCACCAAAGGAAGGGTCTTCTTCTTCTGGAGGTAAATAGCCAGGCGACGTTGCTCCAAGTCAGGCTCCTCTGTCTCCCACCGAATAAGGGACAGGATATGTCACATCACTTCTAGAAAGGAGGGATCACCAGGGGGAAACTTGAGGATCTCTCTGGTAGGCTCCTGACCATTAGAAGAGTCCTGAAAATCCTCCTAGGACTCCAAGGAGGAAGGGAAGGAATCATCCCCCAAGTGGTCACTGTCTGGGACTGACATCTGAGTGCAACGGCATTCCATATGCCGATCTGAGATCCCCTGTGACCCCCAGAAGCTCCTATAATATGGGGGTCACTAGGTCCTGCCCTGTCTGGGTCTCAAGGAAGGGGGTCTCAGGGAGGAGGAGGAGGAGGGGAAGAAGGTTGCCTGGGGACATCCTTGTGCTTCAACAAGGCCCACCAAGCTGTAAACAAAGTCCACTGGTGGAGGAGGATTGTATGGTGGATAAGGATATTGTAGAGGCGGGTACTGATACATTGGTGGAGGAGGCAGCATAAGGTACCCTGGAGTCGGTCCAGCAGGCGCCAGCTGAGATCCCTAGAAGGGCCAGCCGGCATTGGTTGTGCTGCAGGCTGAGGTGATGATGGTTGAGGTGTCATCAGTGTAGGCATCGGCATGACCAGCACTGGCCTGACAGGTGAAGACTGGCATCAATCTGGTGAAGCAGCCAATGTAGGCCCCAGAAGCAAAGCTGGTGCCTGTAGGGGGGAGTTCTCCTGAGGCAGGGCAGAGGCATTGCCTACGTAAAAGAACCGGTGAGCACTTGCTCCAGGCGATGCCTGGAAATGCTAAGGCTGGCCCCGGAGTCAGAGGCCGATGAAGGCAATGCCTTGACCGGGGTGGGGTGGGGTGAGTACCCACCTCTGGAGGCACTAACCCCGGTTGGGTCTCCTGGCTGAGGACCCATCGGGACCAAGGGCCTGAGCATCAGGGGCTGGGAGGCAGGGGACGAAGTCCACTGCCCTGAGGAGTCACTCCCCAAGATAGAAATAAGTGTGGGTGGCTGAACCACCAGCATTCCAGGGGAAGTGATTGCTGCCGAGGAAGGAGGGGCCAGCCCCCGCAGGAGGAAGGCCCCGTGGCAGATGCCAGCCTGTGCCGTGACCACAAACAAGAGGCTGACCGAGGACGGTCCCGGTGCTTATGCTTCCCACTAGACTTCTTCTCATTCTGGGAAGAGGAAGAAGAGGCCCCAGAGGCCGGGAAGGTGGAAGACCTCTTAGCATGAAGCTCCTTCTCCATGGCAGCTCATTTCTGCTGAAGCAAGAAGCTTTGGAAGGTCTTCAAGCGGCGTCTCCATGTGGCGTTGTTGAAATCCTGACAGTGCTAGCAGGCTTCGGTGTCGTGATTGGGGTCTAAGTCGAGCAAACAGGAACAGTGAATGTCTTTGGCATGTATATGCTTGCCTGAGGCACACTTTGTAGGTCAGTCAGAAGACGAGGCTGGAGGAGAAGACATAAACGAGATGGAGAAAACATTGAAAATTGATGTTAAAACACTGGAGAAAAAAGGAAAGATATGAGTAAACGTGAACAAAATTGTGGTCGACTGAAGCAGGCATCCATGGAGGTCCAACATGCGTGGGTCAATGGCAGGAAAAGAACTGAGGTAGGTCTGGGGAGTAACCCCTTTTATAGGATGGGCAGACGTCAGCATGCTGATGTCAGTGGGGCGGTCCCCCGTGATAGACTGCTAGCTAGAAGTTTTCTGTGTGGTCCTGGCACCTGGCGGCTTCAGTCCTACCGATGTTACCTGCTGCAAGAGCCTCCTTGAAGTAAGAGCGTTCTGTTCCTCTGATCCTTGGGAGCTGGCTCTATGGCCCTTTCTGCAGCAGTGTGTGAACTTCCTCCAGGAGCACTGGAATGTAGTCTGGAGGGTAGCTTGAATGAACTGGAAAGTAGATCTGAAGGCCACTCCATAAGTTCTAGATGAAAATGCACCTTCTGCCCGCTTCATGACTGGGTATAATAAAGTCAGTGAACCAACCACAGGGTCCTCCCTGAGGCCTGTAGATCAGAAAGGATGTGCTCCACATCCACCCCAAATAGTTTGTAGTCTCTGCAGAGGGCATTCAGGATGGCTGTTGGATGTCAGTAGCAAAGCCAGACACCCTGAGCCAAAAATGCCTTCTTGGACAGATGCCAACCGCAGCTGCTCAACAGAGGCATCTGAAACATCATAGGTAGACCTCAAAAGGTGCTTACCCACATCTGCCCCAGACTGGAGCCCTTTAAGCAGCTCCTGCTTCTGGGGACCCTCTGTAAGGGACTGAGCTGCAGTTTTGGCCTTTTTCCAGAGAGTATTCTGAAATTTGACCATATGGGCAATGTAACTGACAATTCTGAGGGTCAGAGTGGCACAAGCTATGGCCCTCATGCCCATAAGATCCGGCCTTCTGGACTCCTTATCTTTGTGTGTGGGGGGGAGGGAGTGGAGAGCTGAAGTGTTGAGGTCTCTTGGGTTATCACCACTGAATCTGCCTGTGGTTGCCCTGTGAATAAAGACTTCCCTGAAGGAGCCTAACCCAATTTGCCCATCTTTCTGGGTATAGCAGGGATCATCTTCGGCCTGTACCATGCAGCCATGGTGGCATCCTTTAATGCAGCCAGCAGAGGAGGAATAATCAGAGGGGGAGAATCTGGCAATTCCAGAAATTTGACAGGTTTCTCATGGTAATATCCTGCTCCTCAGCATCAAACCCCATAGCTGTCTGCAGCTACTTCATCACTGAAATCAAGGAGGGGTCATCGGGTGGTGACCTTGGGGTATATTTGGTGGAGTCCTCTCCCCTAAGGAAACAGTGGAGGTAGACCTGGAGGGGCTCCTATCCCCTTTGTGTCCTTATTGTCGTCCTCCTCCTCCTCCTCATGTGGAAAGAGGTCAGGATTGTGCTCTTCCTCCTCAACTGGCTCTGAATATGGCACAGAAGACATCGACAATCGAGAGCAAGCAGGGTTTGTTGACATGGAAGGTGTTGGAGCAGGAGCTGGTGTTGTAGGCCTAGGAGTTAACAGGCCCAAAGAAGGAGCAAGGCAGTTCATGGACTCACAAAAAGAGGAGAACACAGTCTGGATGTCAATGATGGTCAGCGTCACCAGAGGGCCTTGCAGCGCCAACAGGAGAGGCTGGATCCCCAGCATTGGTAGTACAGCCTGAAGCATAAACAAGAGAGGCTGAGGCCCCGGTGTCAACATGATGGCCTGGGGCATCAACGGGGGAAGCTAAATCCCCAGTGGCGATGAAATGGCCAAAGGCGTAGACGGGGATGAGGTAAAAACCCTGTCAGTGGGCTAACGCTGGCTGAAGCGGGTCCAGGTGAACTTCCTGCCTGTTACTCTTGAGCAAAAAGGGTCCTGAATGGCAGGGGTTAGAATGTTGTCAGGGGCATCAGAAGGCCTGATGTTGAGCCATTGCTGGCTAACGAAGCACCAGCAGGAAGTACTGCCAGAGCCAACCCTGTGGAAGAGAGTGTGGGTGACAGTGGGGGTCACCACCGAAGCAGACAACAACCCAGCAGTGGCTGACTTCTGGAGTGGCTGCTAACAATGATCTGCGGAGGATTTTTCCTTGCTTCAATCCCTCTCCTGGTGCTTGCATTTGCCAGCAGATTTGTCACAGGCCTTGGAGGACTGACAGCCCTGGACGGAACTGGCAACACAGAGGAGCTTCTCACCTGGAGCTCCTTCTTCATTCTGGTGACCTTCTGTTCCAGGAGGAAGGATTCTAGGGCTTTCCGACAGTGCTACCAGGTAGTCTGGCTGAATCCACTGCAGATCTCACAAGCCTTAACATCATGGTCCGTGACAAGATAGCAGATGCAGGCATCATGGTCATTTTTGTCATAGATCTTCTTACTGCACCTGCAGTATCCGAAGAGTTTCTTGGGGTCGGTCAACATAAATGGCAGTGTAAATCACTTAAAAAATGAATGTGAATAACTAACTAGGGTTAGAAATTGAAGATCTGGCAGTTAACTGAAGCAGTGGTGTCTCCGTGGAGTCTGACATGCGATGGTCAATGGTGGGAAAAGAACTGAGGAGGGTGTATGGCCGACCATGCTTATACGGGAAGGACATCATTGGCTGATGTTGTCATGAGTAGACCCTAGTAGACTGCTAGTGAAAAAGTTTCCATGTGGTCCTAGTGCCTGGTGGTTATAGTTTCATAGGTGTGGCCTGAAGAAAGAGATAGCCTCGAAAAAGATCATAGACTTTGTTGGCAGATAAGGACCATGTGGCCTACCCTTTCTGCCCATTTTTCCCTACCTACAGTATCACTGTAGACCCTATTTGATCTGTGGCTCATCCCCCCCCCCCATTTCTTTTCATTAAGATCCCTTAGGCACATCCTGTGAATTTTGAACACCATTACTGTTTTCACCCCCCTTCCCACCTTGGCTAGTAGGCCATTCCACAAATCCACCACCCTTTCTTTGAAGAAGTACTTCCTCACATCATGTCTTTTTGTTCTTGTGTAACCCCCCTGTTACCCGGGGTTACTAGAATCCCAGTAAGACCTAGTGGTAGGCAGGGAAGGCAGCTTGTGAAACTCCAGTTAAATGGATTTCCCACTGTTTCACTCTGTTCTGTCTCAGCTGAGACTGAGGGATGACATTATAGAACTTTCGCAGCTACATAAGCCACACTAGAGTGTTGCAGTTGGAGGTTAGAATAGAACATTGGGGATTTTGAACAGAGTCTGTGTGTAGTCTTGCTGAGAGACAGTACTACAGCTGAGTGTGTGCAGGCTCTCAGAGTTTTAAGCTCTGTTTTAGAGCTACTTTAGGAAGGTGTGTGTTTCCACCTGAAGAGGAACACAGAAACTGGTAACTGAAGTGGTGGAGACCACTTTCATTGGTTCAAGTACCCCATCCCTGAGGGGATTGGGGGAAGGGTTTTTGCCTGTTTTCCAGGGGCAACCCCCCTGGGTCTGCTAAAGGGAAAGAAGCTGCCTATTCAAGTTGTGCTGAGGCACCAGAAGCTCTGAGAGAGAGAAATTCTAGGAGGGAAACTGGGGCACATGCAACCAAAGGGTGAGTTTGCTCTGAAAAAGGACCAAGTGTTTTTCACCTGAACAGAAGGAAACTAAAGGGACTGTTACTCTGGGGTCAGGAAAAGACAGCCAAGTACAGTTGGAAAGTGGGGATTGGACTGCTTAATCTGTGGGAGGTCTAGAGTAATGGACAATGCCCCTTAATTCAAGTATGTTCAAGTCCCGCACAGAGTGAAGGAAATTGGGGACTGGACTGCTTAATCAGTGGGGGGTCTAGAGTAATGGACTATGCCACTTGAAAGTATGTTCAAGTCCAGCACAAATGGGAAGCAAGACAAGTACATGAAATGTGACATACATTAGCAAGAATCTACATTGCCAAGCTTTACAGGATGAGGTGTTTACTGTTGGGTATGAATTGTGGGAGCGAGAGGTGGGAGACTCCCCCCATCAGTAGTAACCAAATTCACCTCTATGGATTTGCTCTGAGGCACCTTTTACTTTCTCTCAGGTACTTGGCCAGCGCATGAGGAAGGTACTCAGACAAGGTGCTCTTAGGTGGTTTACGGAGCCACCAGAAAAGGTTTCCATGAAGTATGGAAGGTGTCCAAGTGGCCGGCAAGGGAGCCGAATCGGGGAAAACCTAGAACAGTGTACAAGTTCGGGCTGTGTAACCCAAAGCAGCGTGCAAGTCCAGGCTATGTGCCTGGTGGGTTCAGACCCTGAGGGCTAAAGTGTTGAGGAAGTGTTCTAGTCTCTTTTAATCTACATTACCAGGAGTGTAGCCCCATGGAGGTCCATCTATGCTTTGTTTATTCTGTTTGGATGCAAATAAAAAGCCACACTTTAGAATCCCACTTCTGGTATTGGACATTACAGTTATTGCTTCCTGTGTTTGGAGTTACTTGGGTGCCCCTGTGCAGAGTAGGAAAACCTAGCTTTTGTGCCGAGTGACCTATTCCTTCCCAAACCCAGCCCACCTGGTATTGCTGTCAGATACAAATGGCAGACCACCTGGGTTACACTTGTGTATCTTTTTTTTCTGAAAAATACTTCCTTCCTGTACCTTATTTACTCTTATGGGGTATTGAATGGTTTATATCATATCCCACTCTTCCCCTTCTCTCTTCCAGGGTGTGCATACTAAGTTCCTTCAGTCTCTCCTTATTGGGCTTGTGATGCAGACCCCGCACCATTTTAGTTGTTCTCCTCTGGATCACCTCCTCTCTTTCTATAGCCTTCCAGAGATGTGGCCTACAGAACTGTACATGGTAATGTAAGTGAGGTCTTACCAGTGATCTACACAGAGGCAGCACCACCTCCCTCTGTCTGCTGGTGATTCCTCTCCCTACGCAACCCATCATTTCTCTAGCCCTCCCAACTGCTTTGTCACATTGCCTGGCCACCTTTAGGTCATCAGAGATTAGCACCACCAGGTCTCTCTCTCCTGCTTGGTGGTCATTAATAACACTCCACCCATTCTGTACTGTGTCCCTGGGTTTCTGTGCCCCAAGTGCATTATTCTGCACTTTTTCAAATTAAAACCCAGCTGCCATACTTGTGACCATTCCTCAAGATTTCTCACGTCTCCACTCATCCTTTCCACCCCCGGAGTATCCACCCTATTGCAGATTTTGGTGTCATCTGCAAACTGGCAGACCTTCTCACTACATTTTATTTTTACTGTTTATACTGGAAGGCATATGAGTATAACTATCTGTTTTCACATGCATCCAGTCTACATAATACATAGTATGGAGTGAGAAACTTAACAATGTAGATGATAATAAAATAATTGTATAGGTAACTTAATTGACGAAGATCACAGCAGAATGTAAGACGTGAGAAAAGGACAGTAATTAGGTGCAGGAACAAACAAACTTCTCACGGAGGTAATGTTTGAGGTTAATTGTGAAGGCTCCTAGTGATAAACTGAACAAGGGAGAGAGGGAGGCTGTTAAATAGTCTAGTACCCCTGGAAGAGGAAGTGATGCTGTTGAGGATCAGACCCTGGAGAACTTTATAGAAAAAGGTCAGTAGTTTGAAGCTAATTCTGTCTTCGAGGAATAGCCAATTTGTAGTCTTGCAGAACTGGCAGTGGTGAGTGCTTCTGAGAAATCCTGTGACGAACCTGATGATGCTGTGGTAAATGGTTCTTAACTTAATGAGAGTCTTAAGGGATGGAGTGGAGGAGTGTATAAGGGAGCCATACTCAAGGAGTGGAAACAGAAAACTGTTTGCTACAAGTGCACGAGTTTCAGGGATGAGAAATTGATTGATTCTATATAACATTTCGAGCCTTTGGTGAATTTGTATGATTAGTTGAGTGATATGGTATTCGTAGGAGAGGTATTAGTCGAGATAGATGCCAAGGTACTTCATTCATAAACTCTCTCAATACATTTGCCACTGTTATCCCTGAGTGTGAAATCAAAATTGGCAGCTTTTCTGGGGTCAGAGAAAACCATGGATTTTGTTTTGTTGGCACTGAGGACCAGACCGTGAGTGGAGAACAAGGAGTGAAGCTCACTGAAATTGTGCTGGAGTTTGTTGAGGAGGGTTATGGGGCACCTATCTTTACAGAACAGGGCTGCATCATCAGTGTACAGGATTAACTCAGTGTGGGTGAAGATCGTGGGGAGGGAATTTATGGCAAGGGGTCCAGTATGGAGCCCTAAGGTATGCCATATTTAGTGTGATGGACATCTGAGTGCTGTCCTTCAATTATGGTTGAGTATGATCTGCCACTGAGGTAGTTCTGAAACCAACTCAAGACTTCATTAGAGAAGTTGAATTCAGAAAGAGTTTTGAGGAGTATGTTGTGACTGACAAGGTCAAAGGCCTTGGTGAGGTCCACAAAAACAATGCCACTTTAGAGACCTTCATTGTCGCCCTTGTCAATAAAGTTGGTGAGCTGTACTAAGGCAGTCTCGGTGTTGTGGCCTGACCTGAAGCCATGTTATGAATCAGAGAGCTTCATAGACCTTCCCCTCCAGATCCTCTGCAATGTCATTTATAAAGACATTAAAGAGGATTGATCCCAGTACCGATCCCTGAGGCACCCTGTTGGTCACCCTCCTCAGAGTGAACTCCATTTACTACCACCCTTTGCCATCTTATCCCCTAACCAATTTCTTACCCAGTTCACCACCTTCTAACCCACTCCTAGGCTACTCAGTTTGCTTACTACTCTTCTGTGGGGAACTGAGTCAAATGCGTTACTGAAGTCTAGGTAGGGCACATTCACAGCTCCACCCTGATCTACCTTGGTCACCCAATAAAAGAAACCTATCAGATTCATTAGACATGACCTCCCACCTGTGGAAAAAACAGATTTGTAAAGCTGTAACTGTTAAACGGATGTTGTATCAATTGAATACACAGTAGCTTGGGTTAAAATACACAATTTATCTCCATTTGTGAGGGGGCAAACCTGCTGTAACTCACTTGTGGTTCTGCTACTCGTGAGTTATGGTCTTGCCCACTCATTCTTGTACATAAATTGCATATTATGAACTGGGTACAATAAATCCAGGATGCTGACTGGCTGAGAGCTTGTTACAGTCATAAGTAAATCTCACCACATTCTCACAATAAAAGTAAAGTGTCTTACTTGACCATTTTATAGCATTGCAAAGTACTCCGCCTTATGAGTCCCACTCAAAAGACAGTTTCACCAGTGCCAGCAACTCCACAGTACAAACCAGCAACAATGTAATATTGTAGATATCGTGGCTCAAAATACTTGCTTTTGAGCCACTACTATGGCTCATAGTACAGCACCCATTCATAAAGTAATGCTGCTGGACTTCGAACCCCTGCACCCGCTCAAGCAAATATAATAGCCATGCACGCTGACCACATGGAGAAACAGTCACTCCCAGGCCAATATACTATAACTGCCATGGATCACAATTTCATCTTCTCTACCACCCAGTACTACTGGGAAAGATACATCTGCAACTGAGTTGGCCCAAGAGAGTGCAGTTACGTAAAAACATACTGTAACAATATATCTTCAAGAGAATCTCTTGCAGCAGACCATCAGTGGTAGGACTAAGCCACCAGATGCTAGGACCACACAGAAACCTTCTAGCTAGCAGTCTACCAGAGGGGACCACCCACATCTGACATCAGCCAATCCTATAAAGGCGGGCGGCCCCCATACCTTCCTCAATTCTCCCTCCAGAGATCAAAAGCAGGATGCCATAAGGGGGACCTGAGGAGGAATACAAGGTATCCCGAGAGTATAAAAGGTGAGAGGCAGAAGGCTCACTGCCATGGAAGAGAAGAGAGACAGGAAAATGGGGAAGGAGGGAGGGAAAGCAGGGTCTGCTGTAAGAGATCCTCTCGAAGATCTACTGTTATGGTAAGTTCTTGTGAAACTGTGCTATCCTACTTAGGGTATCTCTTGCAGCAGGCCATCACTGGTAGGGCTGAGTCCCAAGCAGTTTTGGCTATTGCTGACAGACCGTCTGGGAGGTAGACTACAAAGGTGGCCTACAAAAGTAGGCCTTGAAGAGCAGCTAGGCCAAAGTTGGCCCTATACCTAGAGGCGATGTCTAAACTAAAATGTTTAGTGAAGGTGTGGACAGTGCTCCAGGTGGCAACTGCGCAAACGTCAGCAGCTGGCACATTCCAGAAACAAGCTACTGAGTCAGCTATACCTCTAGTGGAATGACCTTTAACTCCTCCTGTAAGTTCCTGTACTTCCGGTAACAAAAAACAATGCAGCTGGCTATCCATTTGGACAAATACCGTCTGGACACCGGAGGGCCCTCTTTCCCTGGGGTGAATGAAACAAATAACTGATTAGACTTTCTAGAGTCCTTAGTCCAGTGTGTATAGTGCCTCAAGATTGTATGCACATCCAAGGTATGGAGCAAGGCCTCCCCTTGACTGGACTGCTCTGGATAAAAAATGGGCAGGTGGATGAATTGATTCAAACTAAATTTTAGCACCATCTTAGGAAGAAACTTAGGATTGGTTTGTAAAGACACCCTGTCTTTGTGATAAATCAAATAAGGCTCCTTACACATGAGGGCCTGAAGCTAGGAAATCCTTTGAGCAGGAGTAATGGCAACTAAAATTAATGTCTTCCATGACAGAAGACACAGCTTGCAAGATGTATCTGGTTCAAAGGGAGGCAGCATAAGCTTTTCTAACACAAAATTGAGGTCCCAAAGTAGGACAGAAATATGGATTGGAGGCTTGAAATTCAGAATGCCCCTCAAGAATGTGCATGACACATCAGGTTGGGTCACAGAACGACCAGCCACGAATACATGGTATGCAGAGATGGCAGAGAGATGTACCTTAATAGTACCTCAAACCAGAGTTTGAAAGGGACAGAAGGTATTCCAGAATCTGATCCACTGCACAGATGAAGGAATCTAAATGGTGTGATGCAACCCAAAGTGCAAAGCATTTCCATATCATACAGTACATGGCCCTGGTGGAGGGCTTCCTGGCTGCCACCAGGACATCTGCCACTTTGGCAGATACCCCAAATCTGGGGACGGCGATGCCCTCAGGAGCCATGCATGGAGATGGAGACAGAGAGGTTTGAGGTCTGGATGGAGTAGGGTGCCCTGTCTCTGGGAAAGCAAGCCTGTGCAAAGGGGCGGGGACACACTGGAGGTTCCACTGCAAGATGCTGCAGCAATGGGAACCAGATCTGATAAGGCTGGAAGGGGGCTATGAGGATCACTGTAGCCTCATCCATCTGAAGCTGAATCAGAACTCGGTGAAGGAGAGGGAAGGCATACAGAAATCTTTCTTTCCAGGAGAAGAACAATGCATCTTGCCAGAAAACTTCAGGCACCGGATCTAGCGAGCAGAAAAACATCCATTTTGTGTTGTATGGGGACACAAAATGATCCAACTCAGGATGATCCCATCTGTCGAACAGATCTTGTACCAATAAGGTCAGAAATTCCTATTCCTGTGCTCTGGACCAAGACCGGTGTAGGCTATCCACCAGGACATTTTGGCCACCAGGAACATGAATGGCTGAGCGCTCCAGGTTGTGCTCTATGGCCCAGTGCCAAACTCTCATTGCTTCCCTGTAAAAAGGATAGGAATTAGTCACCCCTTGCTTGTTTATGTAATAAACTACACACGTTGTCCATCTGAATCAAGATTGCACCTGGGGAAAGCTGAGTCTGGAAGGCCTATAGGATATACAAGACAGCTTGCATTTCCAGGACATTGATATGAAATTCCCTCTCTACATCAACTCACTTCTGCTGTTTGCTGGACTCCAAGGTGAGCACCCCAGCCAAGACTTGAGGCATCTGTAGTAAGGCCTTGCTGAGAGGGTGGAATACAAAAGGGAACCTCTCGAAACTGGTTGTTGGGCTCCAGTCACAACAGTACCTTCTTGACTGGATCCAAGACCATCACCAGTTGATCCAGGGCATCTGTGCATTGATCCCACTGGACTCGCAGCATCCATGGATGGATTCTCATGTGCAGCCTGGCGACAGAAACAGTGGCAATGGCTGCAGCCATATGACCTAGAAGTCACAGAAAAACCCTCATAGAGACATGACAGCTGGAGTAAAGTTGGTGGGCCTGACCCATCAGGTGCTCCACTCTGCCTGAGGGCAAGAAGGCCATCCCTTAAGCCATGTCCTGCACTGCCCCTATGTACTGGAGGCATTGGCAGGGGGTCAGAAATGACTTTGACATGTTTTTAGTGATGCCCAAAGCCTGGAACAGGCTGAAGGTATGAGCCATAGTTTGAAGGAGATGTTCCCTGGACAGGGCAGCCAGAAGCCAAACATCCAGGTATGAAAACACATAGAAACCCTGTCATCTCAAAGTAGCTGCCACCACTGACAGGCATTTGGTGAAAACCCTGGGAGCTGAGGACACACCAAAAGACAGAGCTCTGAAATGGTAATGTGCTCCCTAGAACTGGAAACAAAGGAAGCGCTGGTGGGAGGCAGAAACCTTGATTAGCAGTTAGGCCTCCTGCATATCCAAGAGCAGATCCAGTCCCCCTGGTGCAGCAGGGGCAGCAAACCATGAAGGGTTACCATCCTGAACCATTTGTGCTCTATAAACAGGTTCAGCTCACCGAAGTCCAGGATGGGGCAAAAGTCTCCTGTGCACTTGGGGACAAGAAAGAACTGGGAGTAGAGCCATCTGCCCTGATGAAAATGCAAGAGTGGCTCTATGGCCTTTTTTGGAAGTAAGGCCTGAATTTCCTCCCAGATAAAGGAGACAGGGCCTGGAGGGTACGAGGACTGTCCTGGAATTTTTTCTGGAGGCCACTCTACAAATTCCAGAGTGTGGCCATGCTCGATGAGCTGCAGCACCCAGTGGTCTGTAGTTATCTCCCTCCACCTGTCCAGATGAAGGGACAAGTGACCCCCTACAAACACCTCCTGATCTACTACTGGGGGGGCAGCCATGAAGCCAGAAGGCTGGAGAAGCCACTTGTTGGGCTGCTGCTGCACCTCATGCGCTACGGGAGATGGTGGGAGAGGGAGTGGGAAGGGCTGCCATTTGTCTTGCCATTTGTCTTGCGCTTGCCCTGGGCTTTGGGAGGGGCTTAGGCTGGCCTGTGGGAGGAGCAACAAAAAGGAGCTCGCTGTCCCAACTTTGGCTGGGTATCATAAATAGTGTGGATGGATTTGAGAGCCCATCCAGTGGCCTGGAGGTTGGAGATGATATCTGGAACATCGACCCCGAAAAGCCTGAAGCCTCTGAAAGGGGCATCCATTATATTAGACTGGATGTCCTGGGCAAAGCCCGAGATCCTTAGCCAAGAGTGACATCCCATACAAAGTTTTCAAAGAGTATATGGATGACTACATGGGTGATAAGAAATATGAATACCACCTCTGAACAGGTGGCAAGTTCATAAAAGTGCCTTGGCTCACTGAACTTGAATCCCCTCCTATGAACCTATGCCTACAGCTGCTACTCCACCAAAGGCATCTACCACATCATAGGCAGCCCTAAGGACATGGGTGCTGATATCCAAACCTGTCTTGAGGGCCTGGAGGGCCTGCTGATTTGAAAACTCCTCTGCCATGGCTAGGACTGCATCCCTGGCCTGGTCCCATAGGAGATTTTGATACTGCACCATGGGAGCCAGGCAATTGATGGCCCGAATGGCCAGGGTTGCAGGTGCAAAGCACAGTTGCCCATGAGGTCCAGCTGTCGGGACCTCCTGTCAGGTGTCAGGTGGGAGGGAGCTGAGGTGTTTTGGCCTCTTGGTTCAGTCATGCACCACATTAATAGCAACTGAATCAGCCTTGGCCTGTTTCCCAAAGTATGGTTTGCCAGCTGGTGCATGGTAAAGCCTATTGGATGTTCTGGACACTACCGGGACCATGCTGGGGTGGTTCTAAGCCGCCTGGGTGACATCCTCATAGGAATCCATGATCAGAGGGACCACCAAAGGGGAAGCATCAAACTGTCACAGGTAAATCATCAGCTGGCACTGCTCTGAGTCCCGCTCCTCTGTCTCCCACTCCATAATGGCCATGAAAGTGGGATAATCTGGGGGGGGGGGGTTTAGGGATGTTACTTGGTGCTGCCTCCCCTTCTGAGGATTCTGCACCTAGAGAGGAAGATTCACTGCTTACACTCTTGTCTGCATCATCTGCATTATCATCCCCACTGTCATCGGAAGGACGTTCATTTGTGCAGCTGGCTGTCCCAATGTCAGGCCTACCCTTGGGGGTGCAAGGAGCACTAGGGCCTTGCTGAACAGGGAACATGGAAAGGGGGTCCAAAGGAGGCCCTTGTAGGGTGACTCGGGCCGGTCCTCTTAGGTAAGGGATCTGCATCTTCATGAAAGACCACAAGGTCTAGAGCAGAGCTTGGTAATCAAAGGGGACAGGCACCGGTGGCACAGGTGTCAAATAATTGTATACTGGCGCAGGTCCTAGAAGCAGGGTATTGATAATTCGGCACTGCACCCGATGATGCTGGATTTATTTATTTATTTACTGAAATGTTTCACCAGGAAGGCACACTGAGCGACAAGTCACTTGTCTCCCGGTGCGACCTGGGGGGAAGGGGTACAATAGGAATGAGATAGAAAACATTCAAATTACAAGATCAACATTAACATAAAGTTGTCAGGCAGGTGTTACAAACAGTGTTACAACAGTGGTGCTCATAATAGGTAGAAAGAGAGAACAATAATAAGTGCCAGGTTCATAAGTAAACAAGTGTTTACTTGAAAGAAAAGGGGGAAAGGAGGGAAGGGTTAGAGTCATGTCCCTGGAGACCCCTTCAGGATGCGAGGAACCCTGCAAGGGGATTGGGGACACCAGAGAGAATGGGATAAGGCAGTGTCCCAGAGAGACCCCTTCAGGATGTGGGGAACCCTGCAAGGAGGCTGTGGGGCTAGATAGAAAGGGGGATAAGGCTTGAGGGATTTAAAGAGGGAGGAAAGAGAAGGAGGAGGTGTGACTTAAATGCTAGGAGGGGGAATAGGACATAACCCAAGACAGGACCCTTCAGGATGTGGGGTACTCTGCAAGGATGTTGGGGAAGGTCAGTAGATAGGGATCAAGAGAGTGATAGGAGAGGGAGGGAGGGAGAATGAAACTCTTGAGGAGAAGAGAATTCGCACCTTTGGAGGGGATGGGACCTAATCAATAGTCCATCAGGATGCATTGGACCCTGCTAGTAGTCATGGAAAGCCAAGATAGTGGCTAGATAGAACAGGGGAGATATGCTAAGGCTCAGTTGGACCCCTTCAGGATGCCGAGAACCCTGCAAGGGGACTGCAATGGCCAGGGAGAAAGGTACATGGGGGAGGGGAAGGAGTGGAGACAAGACTAGGCACAGTAGGACCCCCTCAAGATAGGGGTAGGCAGGCACCAGGCCCACTGGTGCCAGCACAGGGTACCCCAGTGGAGGTTCTACAGGCACAAGCTGTGGTAGGACAGGCACCGGTTCCACTGGTGCAGGCTGTGGCAGGATGGGTACAGGTCCAACAGGCGCCGGCAGAGGAAGGGCAGACTTAGGTCTGGCAGGAAAAAGAAGCAGGGCCAGCGCAGATCCAGAGTGCTGCAGTGGAGGAAGGATGGGCGCAGGCCCAGTGGCACCAACTGGGGTAATGCCAGAGGGGGATCCACAGGTGCCAGTTGTGGAGAAACAGGTGCCAGAGTGGAGGGTGACCCCCCCAACGAAGGCTGAGGAGAGACCAGGGCTCAAGGAGGCACCAGTGTCCTGCAGTGTCTGTACCTCAGACGGAGGAGCAGAACTAGTGGCAGTCCCAGAGGAAGTGATAGTCACCAGTAGCACAGGTGTCAGGAGGACAGCAGTGAGGAAACCAGCATCCACCGCACCCGTGCTGGCTGGAGACACTCCAGTCGAGCTACCTGACTGTGTGCCCACTACAAATAAGGGACGGAACAGCAGAGGCTGGGGAGCAGGATACAGAGTGCCCTTAATTGAGGATCCATCACCTGCGAAGGTGAGCCGAGCAGATGGCTTAGCCCTGTAGAAGTTAAGGCATGCAGGGCAGAAGAGTTCACCCCCCCCCCCCCCAATTGAAGAAGACCATTTTGCAGTCAGAGGTTTCTTGTGGTGGGACCACTAGCAGGAGGCAGACCAGGGTCAGTTCCGATCTTTGTCCCTGTGCTTGTGTTTCCCACTGACCTTGTCCTAGGGTTTCAAGGATAAAGACCCTGAGGACTGGGCTGGGGAACCTGAGGAGCTCCTGTCCTGCCTAAGGGGGTGACTCTCCAGGATCTTCTGGCAAAGTCTCCTGGTGGCTGGGTTGAATTTCTGGCAGACCTCACAGGCATGGTCTAGGCCTAAGCACAAGATGCAGGCAGAGTGGCCGTCCTTGTCCAGGTTCTGTTTGTCAAAGGCACACTTTGTGGAGTGGTCAGAAGATGAAGAAGGTTTAGAAGACATAAACCGTCAGGTGAGAATACCAAAATTTCGATGTTAAAACTGGTTGAAAATTGAAAAATAATAAAGCACAGTAAACGCAGGAAATGGCAGTTGACTGTAGCTGTGGCGATTTCAGCAGTCTGATGTGTATTGGTCGAAGGCAGGGAAAAGAACTGAGGAGGATATGGGGACCACCTGCCTTTATAGGACATCACATGTTGATGTCAGAGGTGGGTGGACCCTCTGGTATCATTCTAGCTAGAAGGTTTCTGTGTGGTCCTGGTGCCTGGCAGCTTAGTCCTACCAGTGATGGCCTGCTGCAAGAGATACCCTCGAAGTAAGATCAGTTGTTTCTCCATGCAGTCATCGTGTGGCTGTTATATTTGTTCGAGCGTGGGGGGTGGGTTGAAAGTTGATCAGCATTACTTCATGAACAGAAGCATTACTGTGAGCTGCGGTAGTGAAACCAGGTGGACTGTTTCTAACACAAACCCACTCACCACAGTGGTTAAGAAAATATAATTCATGCACACACCCTCTCTTCCTTTGTTTTTCACAGTACACCGGAACAGGAAGACAAGAGTGAGGCAGGGCAGAAGGGCGGAGCTCACAGACTCAAAGACTACTCAACTCCCATTACAATAGCTGCACCTAGTGGACACAACAGAAACTCTAATATTTTCTTCTCCTATGTATCAATTCAAACATAAAAAACTTCATTGCCAAAATACTTTATATATAATTTTTTTTACATTTCCCATTGAAACTAAAATAAAACCTGTTCATAATAGTAATAATACACTCCAGGGTGTGGTATATCATGGGATATCGTCACTGCTTGGGTGCATGAGACACTCGACCTGTGGTTTCTGTACAGCAAAGCACCTGAAGCATGATGATATCCCATGCTATACCACACCCCATCATATATTATTGCACAATTTTGAGCCAGGCCATTGTGCATCCCGATTTAATTTAAGACATTTATACTTCTTCCAAGACCCAGTCTCATTCAGCCACTGTATTAAGGGATTATAATCAAATCAGAGCCAGACAGAAATGAAAGATGCAGCTAGGGTAGGAGGTATCTTGAGCACGGGTCACGCTTTACATCGTCATAATCTCACCAAAAGCACCACATAACACTGGAGTGAAGGTGAACCTGAGGTATGCCTTAGCCAACTGCAGTCACTATTGAGGAAAACATTACCATAATAACTGACTACTGTCCACCATTTAAGTAACTGAAGCCAGTCTTGGGCCATGCTAGTTAGATCCCCCAAATGCCCACAGTCAGCCAGCACCCAATATTCCACCATGTAAAATTCTGCAAAAAATTGTTATAATTAAATAAGTAACTATTGATGGACCTATGTATGCTGTTAGAAGGAGATCATCAATGGTTTACCTATGTCATGGTGACAGGAAAAAATGTGACCGTCATTAGGGTGCAAGCACAATGTCGATGGCGAGCACTGCACCTGGCAACTGTGCCGCCTGACCCCCAGTGCGCCTGTTTGCAGGAGGGTCTGCGCCCCTACAACCCCCAACATGGGGGCTTTTCCCCCTTGCACCTTGTACTAATATATAATCACCTCCAGGTCGGAGGTGTATGGAGCAAGAGGCACAACACCCAGACAGTGCCCTCTCTGCCCAGCGCCCAAAATTCCAGTTCACCTGCATGATGGATGAACTGGTTGTGGCACCCTAATTGCAACGCCCATATAATGGTATACGATCAATTAACTACAATGACAAAAGCCAGCTCACTTCTATGGTAAGCACTTATTAAAGATATGAAACCAATTTAGGGACATCTGCAACTACCCTAGTTTTAACTTATCAAAAACCTTATTAACAAATGGAAGGCTGGAAACAGGTTAGTAATTAAAAAGGTTCTGGACTCAGTCCTGGCACTTTCAACCCTTCTGGACCCTTCACTCTGTAAAGGAAGTACTGTGGACCCTGCACTCTGTAATGGATGTGTTAACAGTCGTCTTGAACACTGAGAAAATGACCTCCAAGCATAGCACAGCCTGCCAGGTAGAGTGAAAGATCTGCTCAGACTTGTGAGTCTCTGTTACAGTGGACTCCTCCCACTTTGCCTTAGGAGTTAGGGTTTTTTGCAGTGGGATTTGAACTAGAATACGCTGAAATTACAATACTTTCCTCTAATATACAGACCACACTGCTTTCTTAGGAAGTGCCTCTTTTTGCTAGCACAAAACAGTTTACATGACCTCTGCAATGGGAAACCTAATATCCATGAAAGGAGGGAGGACTTACATTTTTCAGGCTTATACATAAAATTTTCCAGTTCCTCCAAGTGTTCCTGGACAGTAGATAATGTTTTCACATCCAAGCTGGCACAAAGCTGGCAGATATAATGCATCGCTTCTCTGACATTCTTGGCACCCCCAACTCCCACAGAGGCAGTCAATCCTACAATCTGAATGCATAAAAAATAGGAAAACCCATGTTATTCAAAAAAAAAATAATTTCATACTAGATCTCTGGACACAATCACCCATTTTATGACTATCAGAATTAAGTGCCAACACATTCCAGTTAAAAAAAAAAGTGTAGCCATGCTTATTAAAACATTCCTGTGGGGATTAGATGTTTCGCGGAATATTTGAATGTGGATGTTTTGGAACAAGGGATTTTGAAGTTTTAATTGGATTAGGTCAGTGCAGAATTTAAGTGGAATAAGTGATTCCTTGACAAATTGCAGAATAATTTAGAACATTCAGCAAAATGACACCAAGAAGTAAATGCAGGATTTTAATAAGCATTTGTCAATGCCGAATGTTTGCTTGCTGGTATTAGCATTGGAAATGCAGGAGTTAGACAGATGCAGAGTAGGAATGGCAGTGATATAGTGAACTTCACGCCAACCCCACCTCCACCCTGCAGAGATGGACAGGCATTGGGGTATGCGTTTGGGTTGTCACCCATAACGTTCATGCCATTTCACCTCACCCTATCCTGCAGACACCAACAAGTGTTGAGGTGTGCCTTGGGCTGTTCAGCTTTACCCAATACTCTATTAAGTTGGTTTGACTCCCTCAAACTAGACAGTTGTCTACAGACCATACACCCCCCATCCTCCAAGCCCAGTCCAGGATCATGGCGGACCCACACCCTGTACACCCCACCACCCTTCCAAAGATGCCCACCCTATTGACATGCGGCACCTACTCCATTTTGGCCCCCATCTTATGTTGTGGGCTCTAACTCCCGGTTTCTGTACCCTACTACAACTGTTAGGCCCCTAGTTACTCAAATTCCTGATCCCCCTACACTAGTTTCCCTACTGCCCCCTTGCTGACCAGAGTAATTCAGTCTCAAATCTCATCCGTTAGATACTGTATTACTGTCTGTTTTTCACCCCTCAGCTACCATGATTTTTGTTCTCAGCCCTTTATCGTTTCACTTAGCCCAGTTAGAAATCCTATTGTGGCAGGCCTAGTGGCGTAGAGGGCTGAGGCGCTGGACGTCTCACCTCACAGCACGCCGGCAACCCAGATTTGGGAGCGAGCCTGGGTTGTCGGAGGTCGGCATGGGGGGGTAGGCAGAGCTGGATGGAGCAGCTGGTAGGCAGCTCTCCTCTCCGGGGAGGTGGGATGGCATCCTTGCTCATGGCTACCCCCTGGTAGAGGCCAAGGGGCTGCACAAGCAGGGTGCTGGCAGTAGGCCAATGGGGCGGGTGGAGGAGGGTCGTTACCGAGGCTGTAAGGCACATGCGTGCCTCCACATGCATGCAAACTTCTCCTGGGGTCCTAAGGGAAAAATGGGAAGAAAATGTAGGAGAAGCAGGAAAAACCAGTGGCAGGATGGTGACCGGCCCTCCACAGGCACCACTCCCAGACCGGGCATATGGTAAGCCCCAGTAATTCCGGGGAACAGAGCTGGGGGAGATGGTCAGATGGGGGCCATATTGGAGGAGAATAAATAGAAATAATAAAAAAAAGAAATCCTATTGCACTCCAAGTGTTACGCAGCTCAGTTAGAGGAATAAACAGAACAAATAAATATGTATTATTACAGCAGTCCTAACAGTATAGTTCAGTACTGAGCTCAGTTAGAGGAATAAACAGAACAACTAAATCTGTATTATTACTGCAATCCTAAAAGTATCCAATCATTGTTTTGTCTCCACCCCAGAGACCCTGCTGTAATATAGGACCACACAGGACCCTGGGCAGCAGGGTGGGCAACTCTAAAGTCCCGAAAGAGCTCAGTTGTGCTCGCTCACTCCCCTCTCTCATGCACTCATTCTGTTTCTCCCAGCGCTGCAGGCTGCCCTTTTGTACTGGGCTCCTGCCTGCACTGGCGCCTTTTTCTGCCCACAAAGAAATCCACAGAAGTCCCGACAAAGCTCTGTTGAGCTTGCTCACTCACCCTCTCTCACTCGCTTGTTCTTAATCTGTCCCAAATGCTGATTTCCACAGCGACTGTGTTATTCTCATACTGAAGTGCGAAACACATTTCGCCAGGATGAAAAAATGACAGTTGTACTGTTCATAAGGAGGTGTGAAAATGACAGTGTCGAAATCTGGCATGAAAATATTGCAAATTTAGGAGGTTACAAGGGTGCATGGAAACTGTGCAATGTACGCTGTAACATGCTTTAGTCTGTGTGTCAGTGGCTCAGTAGATAGCACACTCACCTCTGAGGCCAGGAGATTAGAGGGCTGTGGGTTCAGTTCCCACATCTGGCACTTGGGTTAATATCCCAGTACTGACACTGTAGTGCAGCATGACAGGGGTGCTGCACTTCTGAGGTGCCGTCTTTCGGATGAGATGTTAAACCGAGGTCCCATCTGCCTGGATTTGTGGTAGTTCAGGTGGATGTTAAAGATCGCATGGCACTTATCGAAAAGAGTAGGGGAAAGTTTTATTGAGACAAAGATCGTACAATAGTACACAAAGCATAATACAAAACAAAGGAAACACAGGATAAGTATTATACAATCATTCAGGTAACTGCAAAATCAGAGTCAGTGATCCAAGGAAGAGCTTTCCAAAGTTCCAAAAGTGTCATATCTGAGTATAGAGTACGTTCATGCTCATAAATTTCTTTTAAATCTTGTACAATCTTTTTTTCGAGCTCCAAATAGGAGCAGTCCTTTTGCTGTAAAGAAAACATGCAACGCACCATCCAAATATTCCATTTAATGCAGACAAAAACAAGATTTAAAGTGTCCTTGTGCCATTTTAACCACTGGGGAGAAAAAACCCCGTATACAAGATTCAAATAAGTAACCGACTGAAACAAGGAGGTATCCCATGCCTGTGCCAAAAAGGACCACCAATTTTTGATAAAGGAATTGTCAAAAAATAAATGAGGGATAGTTTCAAGTTCTGTAATACATAATAAGCGAGAACACATTCTATCTTGGGACTGCTTATGTTTATGATTTGATTTTACATTAATCTTTTCATGGCATGAAAGCCAATGAAAATCCCACATTTGGCTGGAACCCTCTTACGTTTCCACAACAACAAAAGGGAAGGGAGGTGTTGACCAGGACACTTAACGAAGGGTACTGATACAGCACAAACCGTCAGGAGTAATTTCTTATATAAAACTTTATGTGAATGATTTAATAACATCTGAACAGACACCTTCCATTGTTTGAGACGTAAAAACATATGTTTTATGTAAGTTGGTATACCAACAGTTTGTCTTAACACAGTTAAGGAATTAGTTTCCAATTGATGAAACCAAATCCTGCAAGAGTCATAAAACCAAGGTTTCCACCCCTTTGGGCATGAATCAATAAAGACCTACAGTTTGCAGTGAAAAAAATACAAGAAAAAAATAACAAAGGGTTAACTATACAAATGCCATCCTCAGGGATAGGTAAATAACTGATATTCCGCTTTATTGGGTTTAACCTACTACTCCAAAGAGCCTGAAAAAACAGGCTAAAGACAGCAGTTTCTAGCTGTCATGGAATAGGGAATACATAACTCAGAAAAAGGAAAGTAGAGATCAAATAGTTTTTAATTAAGAAAACATGTTTTTTTTTTCCCTGTCTGCCCCGGTTCCAGGAGGCCACCTGAAGTTTACCTTGTTGCAGTTTAACATTCCAGCTAAACAAAAATCTGAGTCCAGTGTCCCCCCCAAAAATTCCCAAAATGCGAATAGGGCCCTCAACTAAACGTAACGGGCCAATATGATCCGAGGGGGAGGTTGCTGAACCGACCCGAATAACCAAACTTTTAGTGTAATTTAAAACAGCACCAGAGAAGTTTCCAAAAATAGAGCACTCACGGAGAGAATGAACCACTGAGGCTGCATCAGCTACAAGAAAACAAACATCATCTGCATATGCGATTGCCTTATAAGGCAAGCATAAGGCACAACTAGAAATAGACTGAATCTGAGAATTAGTATTCAGCCGACGGAGCAAAACATCAAGAAAAAATACATATAACAACGGGCTTAAAGGACAGCCCTGACGAACCCCCCTTTTTATGGGGATCATGGGTCCTATCCATCCATCCATTCACTACAGGCACAACAGTAGCTGTTCTATAGAAAGCACGAATCCAGCGTACCATAACATCAGGTACAAGCAGAAAACGAAGTGCTTCCCATAAAAAATCATGCCTAACCGAATTAAAAGCAGCCTTCTGATCTATGGAAACAACAAGTCCCGAAGCCAGACCTGCATAGCCATGAGAAAATAATTCTCGTAAGAGGATCAAATGATCAGAAATTCTCCTTTGAGGCACAGAACAGGATTGGGCGGGAATGCAAAACCACCTCCGCTATCCTCACCAAACGCTTCACAATAATTTTCGTTAAGAGCTTAAAGTCGGTGTTTAACATACATAAAGGTCACCAATTCTTTAGAGAATGGATATCACCTTTCTGTTTATAAATGTAAATCAAAGTACCCTTAGTAAATTCCAAAGGGAGAGATTCACATGTTAACAGAGAATTAAACACAGATGTAAGTTCTGGGGCCAAATGGTCATCCAGCACCTTATATAAGCCAGCAGGGAGACCATCCGAACCAGGAGTTCTCTGTACAGGTAATGAAGAAATAGCTAGTGTCAAATCCTGCTCCGTGATAGGAGAACAAGCCTGGTCCTGACATAGCTGTGAGGGAGCTGGGATATCAAGGCCACATACAAAGTCGCACTGTTACCAGCCACAGCAGGGAGGGGAGAAAAAAGGGCTGCAGTATACTTCGATACAATATGACAAATCTCAGTTTGTGAGGAACATAAGGTCCCTTCTGAATTTAGAAGACACGTCATATTTTTTCGGGTGGACTGACGGGAATTATATTCAAAAGGACAAATAACATCACGTGTTCCAACTGTGCAGAATTTATGTTGGTAATAAAGTTGTTGTGATTGCCCTAATTGGAAAGTCAACCTATCATTCTGTAGGACTTTTATTTGTTGAGTAAGGTCTTGCCCCGTCGTGTATGCTATGGTTAATAATGACTGAAAATGTACCCTCTTCTACAAATAGTCTAGGTATTCCCTCCTACATTTTAAACGACTGTAAGTTTTTAAAAAGGTGACCAGATCATGTTTCGTGTCTAACCACCACTGAACAGGATCTTCATAACAATAAAAACAGATTTACGGGCTTGTATGAAGGACAGGAGGGACTGCATAAACATTGGAATCTGCAACAAAGATGTGTTGAATTTCCAAATACCTGGACCTTTACGGGAAGAAACAACAGAACCAAAACCAACAGAAAGCAGCTTATGATCAGAAAATTCAACTGCTTGAACTTTGGCAGAAATAACTGGTACTGTAGGAGAGGACAACACATAATCAATACGTGTGGCTAGTTTACCCTTTTTGAAGGTAGGGTGTGTTGTGTAGTAAGGAGAGATAAGAGTCCGTTATATGACTAACCAATTTACCAATTCATGGAATCGAAAAACAGTTTCTTCAGAAGCAGCAAAGGAGCTCTTATCCTGAAGACTCAAGCCACAATTAAAGTCACCAGCAAACAATACCTGAAAGGAAGTATGCAAATAAGGACGAAGCAAAGTAAACAAAGCTATGCTCAGTTTTGATTTGAGGGCATAAATGTTTATCACCCGTAAGGACAGGACCCAATAACAAAATCTATAATAAGCGCCCTACCAGGGGCTACATCAAACAATTTTAGCAAACGGAAGTCTGGGATATTAATTAATATTCCCAGTCCCGAACAAGAATCCTGACCAATCGACCAAAATGAAGGACCCAGTAACCAGTCCTGTTGTGCTTGTCAGATCTCATGTGTAGTATGAAGTCTTGTATCCTGTAATAAAATTAAACCCAAAGGCAAACGCCGTAGAAAGGAAAAAATCAATTTCCTTTTAGCCATACGCTTCATACTATTTACATTAATAGTATGGCAAACAAAGTGAAACATAGCAATAAAAAAAAAGGAAAACAGACAAAAAATACATTTTACAATTTCCTTTTCCCAACCATCTTCTTCCCTTTAAGTTTTACTCTGGCCTTTCAGCTTTGAGAAAGGCCAGTGTGAATGCAACTCAGGATCAGTGGTACTGTCAGGAGAGAAGAAGTTATGGAGGAAGAGTCACTCACCTCCAGCGTCATCAGAAAGGGGTTGAGAAGTTCAAAAGAATTAGAATAAGGGCACTGGGGGTTCGGACCACTCACAGGAGATGGTGCAACCGAGGTTATTTCTCAGTGACCTTCTCATTATGACATTTGTAAGCATTCTGGGGGTATAGTACTAGGACCTGGGACCGGGTCCAGAACAGGAAAATTAGACTGGGCAGGATCAGGGACAGGAGAAATCTCAGGCAAGGGGTCACCCGTGAAGGAAACAATCTGAGGTATGACCTCAGAGGATACAACAGGCACCAAAGCCTGCAGTAAGGGCTGGGCTGCCCTAGGGGGAGGAACAGCCAAGGTGGTCTGGAGACGGGCCTTCTGCGCCTGTTTAATAATAAAGCACTGATCCACTCCACCATCGTGAAATTCCTGGTTATGTGTAGCCCATTTACAATTCTGAAAGGTGTGCCCCTGTTCGTCACATAGGTTACATCTACATTCATTCAAACAGTGTGCCCCTAAGTGGCCCGATTCCCCACAGACGTTGCATTTCATTTTATCACATACATTACTAAGATGTGCAGGGTCACCACACTGATAGCAAGCCTTCGGCTGACCAGGGTAGAACAAGACCCCCCTATCTCAGCCTATGAAAAAAGAGTTAGGCAGATGTACAACACCAGAATCATTAGACCGTAACAAGACTTTAAACTTCCAGCCCCCAGTCCAAATGTTCTCGATATCCAAAATGGCTTCAGGCTGTCCCTGGATGTCACAACACTGTTTCAGCCAATACACAACATCATCCACCTCAACTACCTCATTACGAAACAGAATAGTGATCGTCTTAAAAGTGGGTTTAGAAAGAGGAATAGCCTGAAATGGTGTCCATAATGCAGTAGTCCACAGAGAATTATACTTTGACCAAAAACACTCCAGTCCCCTAGATGTTTGGAAACTAATGGCAAACATGGTTTCACCAGAGATATGAATTAATGCATATATTTCATGGGAAACATTTTTTAAAGAATCCTTTAGAAGCGTACATGCCACATAGACCCAATCAGGTGGCTCAGGTAACCTCATCGATATGCTGGCTTAACAGCTTGTGTCTCTTTTAGCACTGGACTGAAATTTAAAGAAAGAAGAATATGAGCTGCTTGGTCCTGAAATTTGGGGGCTGTGGTGGTGGGAGCAGAGCCTCTACAGAAGTAGTAGAAAGAGGAGTCTGAGGTGGAGAACCCTTCAGATAATCCAACACAGGGTTCTGTGTAAGCTCCAGTTCATGAGGGAGACACAAGGGGTCAGTAGTGACTTTTGAAGCACCTATCTTGCTCTGTAGCTCTGGAAAATATTCAGGGCGGGGGGACCGAATTGGAGACGAACCAGACTTCCAACTTCCTGGGCCAGCACCTCTCAGCGCCGATTCAACAGTCCAGGTAGGTTCTTTATTAATATTTACTGTAGATAATTCTTGTACATGTAGGGAGCTCTGCGATGAAATAGAAGCAGGTAGTGAAAAGGAAAATTAATCTGTTTGTACTGCAGGTGGCAGGGGAGCATTTACTGTAGATAAGTCTTGTACATGTGAGGAACTCTGTGATGTAATGGAAGCAGGTTGTGAAAAGGAAACCAAATCCGTTCGTACTGCAGGCGTGCAGGGAGCAGGCAGTAGGGCTTCAGCTCCCAATGCACTAGTCAGGTCAGAGCCTGTCACAGCAACAGGCAGTAAAGGAGACAAGTCAGGTGAATCTTCAAGAACTTCCACCCGAGTGGAAGATGCATCTGTGCTGTCGGCTCTCAGGCGTTGCATATCCCTGTGAATTTTCAGTTTTGCACTAACAAAACGGCGCTCCGCTGTTGCAAAACGCTCCTGGATCTCTTGTGCTGTCAAACAGTGGTTTTCAGAATCAGATGAAGTAAAATCCTCCAGTAAGTCGACTGTAGGTACGTAGGTCAGCAAGTCAGTTCCATAAGTAAGCAGAGGGCTAGGTATAGCAGCCTTAGTATGAGTAGCAGAACTTAAAGTTGAAGTAGGAACAGCAACAGGCAAAACATCAGTTGTTGGCATTGTGGTCTCCATTTGTTCAGAGGCAGGAGCAGAGACCAAATCTCCCACCTCCACAGCTCCCTCCTCAGAAGGCAAGGGTGCATCCGCCATCTTGGACAGAGGTTCCCCCTCTGACGAGTAGGGGTGTTTTTATTGACATAAAAAAACATAAACAGCAACACTTTAAAGTAGGATAATCGATAGAACAACACTTTTCCATAACATATAACATAACAAAATCAAAGAGATGCAAGTCTTACATTGTAAACGCTACGAGAACACAAAAATCATGAGAAGTAAACTATTAACAAATATCCAGTCCACTTTTAACTCTTATTATTTGAACTTAATAAAGTGAAGAAAACCTTTCCACCATTTACGTAAAGTTCCTGGGGTCACTCTTGATGCGTCCTGTGTATAAATCAGTATAAGCTCCTTTATGACTAACGCACTTACACAAGAGTAAGGCATTCTCTTTGATAAAGAACCCATTGAACCCTGGCTTGCCATAAATAATATCTTAGACATCCCAAAAATAAGGATAATGTTTCTTCGTGAAATTCAGACAAATTCTTGGGATAACATCCTAGAATCAAAATTCATAAGACATATTACCTAACCATTTAAATCCCAAAGCTTTTCTAGGTATGACCATAAACCCGTCGCATATGAACATCTAAGAAAAAAATGTTCCATCGATTCTTCTACATTAATACAATCCAAGTATGGGCACAATCTTTCCTGTAAAACCTTGTACTGTGATTTCTCTGACATTCAGTTTCCGTAAAAGATCAGCCATCATGCCTCCCATTGTTTTGAGGCATCCTCTACAGTTTAATTGAGCTAATACACTAGAATTTAAAGTCATAGGACAATTTTAAATCCTGGTTCTGAGGAAGAGTCACGACATTAGAAAATGATAAAGCCCCTTCATGTTGTTATTCAGAATTACCTGTTTCTGTGTTTTCCATTTGAACAATTTCTGCGTTGGCTAAAATATGATGGAATATATAAGTAGCGATTCAGTTTAGGGGCTATAATGTACCAATTCTTAAAGTATTTACCCATTGTTTTCAAGTTCCATGACTCTACTGCCTCTAGTTCTACTTTCTAACCCTTCTTTAATTGAGTTTGATAAAAACAAAGCATGCACAAAATCACTGGGTCTACCATTCCTAAACCATTCTTATTTTCATTAAATACGTGATAGCTCCTTTTAACAGGATTTAAGCGATTTCCCATAACATTTGAAAAACACACTATATATTCTAGTCTCAAGAAACACAGGAAGCGGAAAAATCATCGCCACATACTGTATCGTTGGAAGAAGAAATTGCTTGATTACCTGAACCCTTTTAAATTTGGTCATTTTCCACTGTTTCCATCTATTAACCTTTCTCTATTTTAATAATGACATCTTCCCAATTTTCAACAGGCATGTTCTGGGAACCCAACAATATCCCTAATATTTTAAGAGGTTTACTGGAGATGTTAATACCTCCTGACACACTTCCTCAGCACCAGTAGCTCCAATAAATAATCCTTTGTTTTATTTAAATTTATTTTGCATTTGATACCTTGCAAAGGCCTCAAATGCAGTCACAAATGAATTACTGAGGCCTTATCTTCCAAGTATACTACTAAATCATCAGCATAGGCTTGTATCCTTAATGCAAATCCTCTGCCCATTCACTGTAACACCCTTCCAAATCTGTCTCAAACTATCGTTTGCAAAAAGGGGTCTAGAGCGAAAATATAAAGAAGAGGGCTTAGAGGGCAACCCTGTCTAACTCCTGTAGTTAACTTAAAACCTTCCGCTTTCTGATCTTTTAAATATGGAATTACTGTATAATTATCATATAATTTCTCAATTATTTTCACTAATTGCTTTGGAACCCCATAATGCTTAAGGGTAAGGAAAAGGAACGCAAATGAACTCTATCAAGGCTTTTCTCAAGTCAGCTGCTATTAAGCATCTAGTTGACCCTAACTCAGTAAAATACTCAGTTACATCTCAATCAACATCAGAGCAGACTGGACTCTTCTATCTGGTAACCCACAATATTGAAAGGGTGAAATAACTTTAGCTAAATTCTTCAGCCTATTATTTAAAAATACCAGTAAAGATTTTATAATCAGAGTTTAAAGAGTGATTGGTCTCCAGTTAGTAATGTTTTGCTTATCCCTGACTTAAATATATAAATCAATAACCCTTCTGTAAAAGAGGGATAGATTGTAGCTTGTCTAAAAAACCTAAATAAGAGACATAGGCACTGACTAAGTTCGTCTGAAAATAATTTATAAAAGTTATTGGAAATCCCATCTATTCCGGGGAAATATTTAGTTTCAATAACCTAATGGAGCTTGAAATCTCTGTTGGAGTGATAGGTTCCCATACCTCGATCTCCCAACTAGGTTAACTGGAATTAAAATATCTTTTAAATAGGCGTATAGCTGAATTGGGGATTGTTTCAAGAGGCTTCAAAGAGCGTAATGTTCTACAATCACTTCTCTTAGTTGGGCCACAGAGGATACCAAATTACCATCTGAATCTTTGAGTTCCTCCATTTTCATAGAATCTCTTACCTGTTTACACATTTCAATGGATCCCCAATGGGTGATTTTTAATTCCATTAGTTAAAATGGCCTGCATGGTTTTCCTCTATCATACTGAAACTCTTTCATTTTTTCTTTAAGATTAGCAATTTGTTCTGAGTAATCCATCCTAGAAGAATAAGCTATAGTCATAAGCCTCTGTAATTGTTGTCTTAAACCTAAATAGTGCAGGAATTTGTCATTCTTGCTCTAACTCCTTGCAATTAAACCATTTCCTTAAGTCCGATTTAGTCTCTAACCACCAATCTCCCAAATCTGAATATAAAAGGCTACTGATAACCTGGCTCTTTAATAGGTATCTCACCCCAGCTTGTATATAAGGGAGTTCTAATGAGGAGTTATTGAGTTTCCATCTAACTAGCCTTTTTCTTGCCTGTCTGAAAAGCTAAAAGAACTTAATAGAAAGGAATGGTCCGAGAATTCACTAGGAAATATTTTAAAAGATTCTATTTATGTATTAGGTGACACTAACATATGATCTATTAGAGAAAATCTCTTCCCTTTTTAAACGAAAAACCTTCTCCAACCTGTAAAGCATTATGACAGTTCAAGAGTCCAGCACTTTTTATAATTTTACATAAAGCATTAGAGTCTCAGTATGTTTTTTTATTTTTTTTACTAGCATGGGTCGAAATGGGACAATTAAAGTCCTCTATAATACTCTAACTGTTGTTAATAAAAGGGCTGTACTGATTTAAGACAATTAACTCTACCTGCTTTTGTTTGGGGTTAAAAATGTTGATAAACCTATAGCTTAGCCCTCTGCCACTTCCCATCGATAATCAGGACCCTTCCTGGTATTAGATCTATCAAATTGTGTAACTGGAAGTCATATGAATTAAACACTATTCCTATACCATCTGCAGAATCTTCCCAAATGACCAAAATGAAGGGCCCTAAACCAATCTCTTTTAAATGCCACCAACTGATCTATGGAATACATCCATGTCTCTTTGTAAAACAAACAGAAACAGGAAATTCATGTATATAATGAAAGAGGGCTTGTCGCTAACCATATTCAATAAGCTATGAACATTCAAAGAACCCCAAACCAACCTCATTAACCTTTTAAGTATTTAAATCATTGTTTTTCCTCTTTTTTTTTTTATCCTTGTAATTATCCGTGATTTGTGACCTGGTTGAAAGTGAGGATTTTTGAGAGTCTGAATCTTCAACCTCTATCTCAGTGTTACCCCAAGAGGAAAACAGAGCCGCATATGAGTTACTGGTATCAATCTGTTCCACTGGGGGTGGGGGGGGATATTTTGATAGTGAATTCCGTAAAGATCTTCTTTGGGGCAGTACAGTCACTGGTTTATCAACGGCGGCTGCCACCACCACCGCATCTGTGACCCCTTCCGTATAACACACTGGAGGGAAATCTGAGAGGTTAGGGGGACCCATGTTGCCCTTAACTATCTTAACCATTTCTGAGGATATCTCACGCTGATCCTCCCCACTTGGTGAGTTTAACTTTTTTGTTCAACACCTTCCCTTTTAAACCCCTTCTTTTCCAATTCTCTCTTGCCTAGAGGGAGTTTCATCTGATTTGTTGCAGGGGAGGGGCACGATCCTGGAGAGTAGCTTTAACTATGGATTCTTGGCTTTTTGAATAAAAACCTCAGAATTAGAACGAAAGGATTTTTTTGGGCAGCCCAAGGACATAGTTTGAACATATGGCCTTTAGTTTCGCACAAATCGCAACTTGATAGATTGCTGCAAAACATGGTTAAATGTCCTACCTCCCACAATTATCACAACGGGCTGATCGTGACACTTGAAAGGTGCGTCCTAGCCCCACACTTATAACATGCACGGGCTGCCCGCTGTAAAACATACCCTCTATCTTTTCCTAACAAAAGGAGTTAGGTATATGTTCAATTCCAGCCTCTGTTTGCCTTAATTTAACTTTTATACTTCCATCCTCCAGTCCAGAACCCTCTGTATCTAAAATAGGCTCTGGCTCACTTAGTACTTCACATTTTTTTTAACCAAAAGGTTATGTCTTCCACCCATACCCCTTCATTTCGAACATAACTGTAACAAAACTTAATCAGGGTTTTGAGAGTGGTATAACAATAAAGGGTGTCCACATAGGAGAATACTTAACTTGACCATACCTAACCCAGAACAACTCTAAAGCCTGTTGAGAACGAAAACTTATGTCATAATTGTCCTCCCTGAAATATTAATGAAAGCATAAACATCCTGAGGGGTGAAATGCAGTGAGTCTTTCAACAAGGTTTTCCCACATAATGCCTATCTGGCCTAGTTTCTAACCCTCCTTTATACCTCAGCCTCACAGCATTACGCCTAGGGGCTGCTTCCCTGTGGAATTTGAGAAAAGTTCTGACATCAATGGCTTCTGTGAAGAGGGGAGGGGGAGGTTGTACAGTGACCTCATCTGTACTAAACCGAATGGGCTCCTGCAAGAGAATTTCCTCCCTTTCTGCTGCTGGCCACCTGGAATCCACTCAGGAGAATGCTGAGATAAAGATAAGTTCGAGTCCCAAGCAGGATCAGGCTTCCATACACCAGCTACTGTCTGTTTCCACCCTGCTTCACTTAAAGCTTTATGAGGTGACCAAGAATCTTGTGAGCCTTTTTATTAAAAAGGGGTCTGCCATCTGTATATCAGCTGTAGACTTTTTGGTTCATTTTGTCAGAAAAAGAAATCTGTAGCCCCACTTTGGGAACCGCCAGTCTTTTGATATGTAACAGCTGAGTCAGTTGCTGAAATCTCTTGACTCTGCTGTTTGAACACAAACCCAGCTACCTTGTTCAACTGTGCTGTTTTATTTTCACAAAAGTAGATGGCAATATATTCTGTGCAGATAAATCATTTATCTTCACTTCGTTACTTCCTTGACATTATCAGAGACCGAAACTGGCAGTAAGAACTCACTTTTAGCAGCAGAGATAATACCATCCTGTACTGAATTCAGAGAGATTATTTGTTCTTGGGAAATGGAGCTCAAGCCTTGCTGCTCTAAGCTCTCTTCCACAGAGCTGTTGACAATCTTGGGATCAGCCTTAACTCTGCCTTTGTGCTCTTCATTACAATCAGGCTGACACCTGCTGTAGTCAGGGAGCTCAACACACTGCAGTGAAGCTTCATTAAACAAGGACAGAGCATTCTTTTAACACCAGAGGCAAACTCTTTTGCTGGCAACTCTATCCTGCCAGAACTATAACTTAAATAAGACACAGTACCTTTTTTTGCTCCATATTTTGCGCCACTGTCCTGCAGTCTGTTTGCTGTGTTTTAATATCTTGGCTTTCTCTGTCAGCCTGCAGTTTTAAATTCATCTCGCCTTTGGAGCTATCTGATGAAATTGGTTCTTCCATTTCTGCAGAAAACATTATCGCAGCATTTTCCTGTTTCAGACCCACATTTAGAGGTTTAATAAGCGACTTTTCTGTAGAGGTTGCAGGTTCAAATACCGACAATACCTTTTTCTTCCTGTTGTTGCAATTTCCAACTGTCCAGTTTCTTTCTTTGTTTTATCCAAAACCGATTGCTCCCAGCTCACAAAAGCATCCTGAAGTTCAATATCTGATTCAATTTCAGCCAAATCCACGGCTGGAGCCTCCACAACACCTGGAGCAAGAGTCGAGGCTAGCCTCCTGCTCCACAGACTTCCTTCTCCTTCCCTTGTCCACTTGGGTGGCCATCTTGGAAATGGCCTGTCCCCCTACTGGCCACAATGCAGAAACATCAGCACAGCAGCATCAGAGTAGGGGAATTTCCCCGGTGTCCTGGCCAAATTTCCCTCATTCACTAAAAATATCACCAACCGCTTAATCTGATTCAAGGTCAGTTGGCATTAATCTGTATCCCCCTCCCCCAGGTCTTGGCTGCAGATAGGCAGGATTAGTCAAGTGCACTTACCCGGTCAACAAAAACTAAATAAATTAATAAATAAAAACACAGTCATTTTATAGACATTCATCTCCAAATTGTCAACACAGGTATTTTAGGACCTCTGCTCATGAACAGTGTCGCTGTCATTTTCTTAATCTGTCCCGAAAACTGATTTCCCACAGCGACCGCACTATTCTGCGCCGGAAGTGTGAAAGCACATTTCGGCCAGGATGTCTAAAATGACAGCTATACTGTTCATAAGGAGGTGTGGAAAAATGCCAATGTTGAAAATCTGTGTGAAAATATTACAAATTCATGAAGTTATGAGCGTGCGTAGAAACTACATAATGCGGCTCAAGTAGAACAGTCATTTTTTGGATTTTTCACCAAATTTCAAAATAGGCTTTTGAGAGCCCACCATGAACAGTGGCACTGTCATTCTGTTATTGTTCCTAAAGGTGATCTCGAGCAGTGACTGCAAAATCACCTTCGGACTGAATAAGGCCATGACAGTTACAAAATTCATGAGGAGGGTCCCAATAACCCCATGTTGAAAGTTTGGTGCCAGAATTCCCCAAAATGCCTGAGATATGCACCAAAGTTGGAAAAAACCTTGTTTATGCCATTATACAGCTTACCGGCATTTCTTTAGTTCACGGTCGGCTTTGAAGAGTGCAGACGTGTTCCCGGTCCTCCGAAGATTGTCATGCTGGGCTCCAGAGCTAAGTATGGGGTAAGGGTGTGTGTGAGGAGGTGGGGTATGCAGAGGGCGGGCACAGGTTGGGTGAGGGGCACCGGACACGTCGAGGGATCGTTTTCTTGTTTTACAGGTGAAAAAAAAAGACAACACAGTCAGTTTTCTTCTTCCACAGGTGTGTTTGGTACACTGGGGTGGGCTCCTAGTGTGCCCCCTGCATTAGTGGAAAGGAGGACCAAAACCGACAGGGACTGGGCCCCCCCATCAGCACAGAAACAGGTAGGGGGGCACATGATGCCAAAGGTGGTTGGGCACCCCTTCGGCACACAACAGAAATTAGGGGGATGGGGACATTATACTGATAGGGAGTGAGCTCCCCCATCAGCAAATGAAGTGGGTTGGGGGCATGCTGACAGGGGGATTGGGCACCCCGGTTGGCTTTCATGGGGATGAGGCGGTGGCATAGAGCTCCCATGTTCCTGGTAATATCACAGCAGGCAAGTTACCACTCTGCAATGACGGGTCGCTCCCTCATTGCAGCGGAATGGCTGACGCTGCAATGATGAGGCGGCCCCTGATTGCAGCGGCGCAATCGTTACAAGTTGGTGGCACTCTACAGATCAAGTGTTATCAGGACACTGGGCCTGCATTGGTTGAGCTCTGCCAAGCCTAACAATGCAGTGCAGACATTGGCCGCCACAGTACCGCACCTCCACAACCTGCTTCTCTCTTATGCTGCCACATAATGTTTCTTGCGCATGCGCGCAAGCAAATGAAAGTCTAGATAAAAAATAGAATTTAAGAGACAGACAGCCTGGGATCAGCCGGCAAGCCTAAAATTGCTTCCCTTTACGGGAGCAGGCATTCAGTGACACCCAAGAGAGCCCTGTACATACACGTGTGTGCAAGACATCAGCGGCCGCCACTACCCTGATCCCCTGCACAAAGGTCCACAGCTACCTTTGCCACCAGACATCGCTAGAGCCCAGGCTTGCACCAAGGCGCCATGCCCCCCCCCATTCCCGGGAGAGGAGAGTTGTCCCCTGGATGCTCAGTTCTCTCCCTCCCAACTCCGATCCTAGTTTGTCCCTGAACCCATGTCACCGGTGTGGCAGCAGGTGTAGTGTCCAATGCCTCAATCCTCCATACAGCTCGGCCAGTAGTCTTTGAAATTTAATTTTTTGTTATTATCTTCTGACACTTAAACAAGAAAGAGTAGGGGATAGTAGAGGGGAGAGTGACACTTAAACAAGAAAGAGTAGGGGATAGTAGAGGGGAGAGTGAAATTTATCCTGTCAGCTTCCCGTGTTTGTCTTGTTTTGCAGCTAGGAAATATCAGTCTCTATGTTAAAGGGTATTTTAAAAACAGTTATGCTAAAACATGTAGTCCTTTGTGTGCAGTTCTGCTGTCTTAAGAATATAATAAAATAATCATTTTTAGTAAGCATGTATATAACTGGTACTATGAAACGGTTCTATGTGATGACAGCGATCGCCATTAGGGCGAGTGTATATCAGCGAAATGGTGAAAATCAATTTTGCCGATGTACACTCACAGTGCAAACCAAAAGGGCATAAGGTTTTTGTTTTTACGGTGGGGGGTGGGGCTGTGCCCCCGCACCACCCTACTAAAGGATTTTCAACTCCAGGGGGATGCATGTTGGGGAGGGGTGAAAATAAAACAAAAAAAATTCACAGACCGGCGCAAAATACCGATGCACCCAGCATTGAACCTGGTACCCTCCCAACCCTAGCCTGCCATGAACCCACCACGCCACATGGCCAGCTCGGCGACCGACCGCTGCGCTACACCTCACAAACCGTCCATCCCCTTCTGCCCTTCCCCCCCACATGCGTGTATACATATAGCGACAGGATGTCACTATAGCCATATTCGCCCACCTGTCCAGTAGCCCTGTGAATAGGCACTGCTACTGAGTCATCCTTTTTGTAAGCATTCAATAGCGGACGCCCTTATCAGAGGATACCCTATGAAACAGACTTATTTTAGCAATATTGATATAAAAAATATCAACACTATTTCTAAAAAGCAATAAAAACATTTTAATAAGCATGTTTTTTACCAACACATTATATAGACAGTTATAGACCTATATCCTCACATTAAAACTATATTGCTATGATCCATCTATTTATGTTGCTCTGAATCCAAGCTTTTAACTTAAAAGAAATTAAAAGCTTACAGCCTGAGTGGTTCAAAACATAGACCTTTCAAAAGATAATTTTTTTCTAAATGGACTAATTTTGAAACTGCTTGGGCTAGGAACTTTTGTATTCTTCAGTCATACTGCTATGACTTCTATGTATTGTTATGGAAAAACATAAAATGGCTTAAACATGTTTTTAAATCCTGTTGCTTTTACCAGCATATACTGCCATGTATAGACTTGTATCAATACATAAGAACTTTATCATTATGATATATTCATGTTGATCTGACTAGAAGCTCGCATTTAAAAAAAAAAAAAATCACATTTCTAGCCCTAGCCAGTCAAACATCAGAACTTTCTTTGAAACTGGCTAACTTTGGAGCCCTCTGGGCTAGAAAAGAACAGTTACGTAAGAACTTACTATAACAGTAGATCTTCGAGGGGATCTCAGTCATCAGTTTACACTGCAGGAGCCTTTGCCATCAGTGAAGGGGAATCCACATGGAAGATTTTCAGCAGTACACCTGGGGCTGCCCACGTCACTGATCTTTGCCAATGTCAGCAACCCTATATAGGCGTGGGTGGCCCCACTCCCTCATCAGTTCTTTTCCTCCGGAGATGAAGGGAGCAAGGCTCATGCCCTGGGGAACCAAGGAGAGATGGAGGGACCCAGCTCTAGATAAAAAGATGGAAACAACGGCCGGTCTGCTGTCACAATGGCAAGGTGTCTGCTTGTGGCGCAGACATTCCAGGTTTGGGAACAGACTCAGGTGTTGGAGGACTGGCTGGGGGTAGAAGGACTGAGCATCCAGGGGATGGCTCTCCTTCTGCTGGGGAAGGGAGCAGAGTGTCAAGTGCTCTACAGACCCCGGCGGAGGCTGGGATGATCTGCCATGGCCAGCGCCATCAGTTATGGGGGGGGCAGGACAGATGTGGACTTTGGTCCCTGTACGTCATTGCATGCCTCGCCCCCGGGACCATCAAGCAGCAAACAATTATTGCCTCCCCCCAATGATGCTCCTCCTCTCCAACTCTGCACGCCTGCTCAGCTCCTGGCTGGTGACCTAGTAACAAGTGTCTGTTGGTTCGGCCCCGGTTCCATGGACCTACCCGGGGGGTGGGGATAAACCAGGAGTACCTTCCCAGTGGCTTATCACTGGGGACTTCCAACTGTTGTCTAGCAGAGCTGCGACTGCCTGACGGCCCCAGCCAGAGCAGGTAAGCCAGTATTGATCACCACTCCAGGGAAAGTCCAGGGAAGTGAGCGGGGGGTTGCAGTGAGTTAGGGCTAAGACTTGGGGGAGGCAACAGAAAAAAAAAGATGGAAACAGCAGATAGCCAGGTCCTGAACTAGAGCCCCAAGAAGAAGAAGGAGGATGGTGGGAGGGAAATCAGATCTGATGACTGAGATCCTCTCGAAGATCTACTGTTATGGTAAGTTCTTATGTAACTGTTCTATCTTCTTCTGGGGTATCTCAGTCATCAGATTACACTGCAGGGCAAGTACCAAGCAGTGACAAGTGAAAAAACAAACAGTCTGGGAGAATGAATCTCAGTAAACTTAATACAACAGTCCTTGTGGCACAGCCCTGCCAAATCCTGCACGGGCTTTTGAGGCAATGTCCAGACTCTAAAGCTTGGTGAAAGTGTGTACTGTGCACCATGTGGCAGCTGCACAAATGTTAGTGGCTGAGACCCCTATGAAACAAGCCACCAAGGTAGCCATGCTTCTGGTGGAGTGCGCTTTGACAGCACCAGGCAATTCTTTGCTGTACTTATTGTAGCAGAACACAATGCAATTTGCCAACCATTTACTTACCTACCTACCTATCTACCAACCATTTATTTACCTACCTACCTATCTATCTATCTATCTATCTATCTATCTATCTATTCATTCATGTGTAGAACGGGTTGGTGCACTGACCCGAAGATCTTTTTCAGGCATGGCCTGGGCCAGGTACTGGCAAGTACAGAGGCAGAGAACACCTGACAGTACAACAATCAGTACAAACATCAAAAATCAAAACAGGGTTATTAACAAGCGGGCAGGTTCTACAGTGGTGAGGGGGTAACTACAGTAGTCAACGTCAAGCACATGTAATCAGATAAACATTAGACTGTAACTTGACATACACAGTACAGAGCAAATGTAGCAACACAGGCAACAAAAACAATGTCTGATGTCAAACCACAGGTGGACAACAGAGTCCATGAAGAAATTAGGTATTGGTAGGTAATCGACTGATAGCCTGAGGAGGGAGGCAGTTAGGGGGGCTCTAGTGGGAGGAGGAGGAGGAGGAGGTGGGGGAGGCAACGTAGGAGGAATAGCTGAGGTAGGAGCCAGCGGACAGGTGCAGGTTGAGGACAGTAAATTAGCTCTTATCAGTGCATTTAGATTTAGATGGGGCTCAGGGGAATGGAGGAGCGGGGGGAGGTCATTCAAAAGTGAAGGACAAGCTGCCAAAAAGGTCATTTGGCCCATTTTGGTGGTGATTTGGGGGCATTCAAGTTGGAGGTGGGATGATGGATGCAGATTGCATCTGAAGGTTCTGGGCTGGATCAGAGTAGATAGTGCTGAGTAGGAGGGATTACGTAAGGCATCCCTGACTGTCCACACCAGGAGACAGGAGCATCAAGCTTGATGGCAGAGCCAGTTAAGGGACTGGTAGAGTGAACAGTTGTGGGTAGCAAGTGGAGCATGGAGGGCAAAGCAGCATATATGATTGTATGTAGTGTTAGGCCAGTTTAGGTTGGCTGCTGAGGCAAGGGAGTTGACTGGATACCCATAGTCTGGGAGAGGGAGTAGACTGTCATGGGCCATGGCTAGGTGGGCTTCAGGAGTGAGGTGATCAATCAGTCCATAGCAAAATCCAATCTTCTGATTTATGCAGAATAGCAAAGGCACAAACTGAGGAGAAGATAGCCAACTCTGTTAAGGAGGGGGATAAAACCTTTTATAGGTACATTAGGGAGAGAATAAAGATCAAGGGAAGGATACAGAGACTTAATAAAGGGGAGGGAATGTGGGCAGAGGGTGACAGTGAAAAAGCGGGGATACTGAACGAATATTTCTGATCAGTATTCACAACGGAAGAGGAGGGGAAGGTACCTAAACCAAACAAGAGAGAAACTCTGAATAGCGGGGTCGATACCAGTCCATTCACAGAAGAAAGGGTGTTGAAAGAACTCCTGAAACTGAAGGTGGACAAAGCAATGGGGCCTGATGGGATTCACCCAATAATTCTAAAAGAACTAAGGGTAGAACTAGTAACAGCACTGACTACTCTCTTTAACAAATCATGGGAGGATGGGGTGGTACCAGAGGACTGGAGGAGGGTAAATGTGATTCCACTTCACAAAAGTGGGAGCAGGGCAGAGGCAGGAAACTACAGACCGGTTAGTTTGACCTCAGTGGTAGGGAAAATGATGGAATCACTTCTGAAGGAAAGAACTGTTGAGTACCTAGAGGCCAGTGGGGCACAGGACCCAAGGCAGCATGGTTTCACAGTAGGAAGGTCATGTCAGATGAACCTAATAGATTTATTTGACAGGGTGACCAAAGTAGTAGACCAGGGAGGAGCTGTGGATATGGTCTACCTAGATTTTAGCAAGGCATTTGACACAGTCTCACACAAAAGATGAATATACAAGTTAACCAGCCTTGGAGGGGCTCCCAAGGTGGTAGCCTGGATGAAAAACTGGCTGGATAACAGGATGCAAAGGGTAATAGTAAACAGAGTCCACAGTGACGAAAGGAGGGTACCGCAGGGTTCGGTACTGGGACTGGTCCTCTTTAATGTCTTTATAAGTGACATTGGAGAGCACCTGGAAGGAAAGGTATGTCTCTTTGCAGGTGACACAAAGATCTGCAACAGGGTTGATACACAAGGTGGGGTGGAAAGGATGAAAAGGGACTTGGCAAGGTTGAAGGAATGGTTAATATGTGGCAGCTCAGATTCAGTTCAAAGAAGTGCAAGGTAATGCATCTGGGAAACAAAAACCCAAGGGAAGAGTACACAATGGGGGGTGAGTTAATAACAACAACAAAAATCGAAAGAGACCTAGGAGCAATTATATTAGATGACCTAAAGGTGGGCAAGCAATGTGAGAAGGCAGTAAGGAGGGCTTGGGGATACTGGGATGCATAGGGAGAGGCATCAACAGTAGAAAACAGGAAGCTGTTATCCCTCTGTACAGACAGCTGGTGAGACCCCATCTGGAGTACAGCACGCAATTCTGGAAACCCTATCTCCGCAAAGACATAGACAGAGTGGAGGCTGTTCAGAGGAGGGCAACCAAAATGGTGTAGGGTCTGCACCGGAAGACATATGAGGAGAGACTAAAGCAGTTTAATATTTATACCCTTGAGGAAAGGAGGGAGAGGGGGAATATTTATTTATTTATTTATTAGCTTTTGGTAACCGGGTAAGTGCGCTAGGCAGCAGACCTGCCTATTTTCAGGCACGACCCGGGAGAGCACAGGACATTGGTTACAATATGCAGAAATTTACAGACATAATATAGGTGTACAGGAGCAAAACAAGATATACATTGGGTAGTACAGTAACAGTTACATAAGGGTACATTTTAGGCATAGATCATAATAAGGATGTAAAATAAATCAATTAGGGTTGATAGAAACTTTCAAGTATCTCAAGGGAATTAAAGTACAAGAGGGTAGCATCTTTCAGGAGAAGATGTGCAAGAACAAGAGGTCACAATTTGAAGATAGAGGAGGGACGGCTCAGAGGTAATGTTAGAAAGTATTTTTTCAAAGAGAGGGTTGTGGATGCATGGAACAGCCTTCCTGAGAAGGTTGTGGAATCAGGAACAGTGGGAGAATTCAAGAATGCATGGGACATGCATAAGTCAATTCTAGTGGAGGGTAGGAGGAAGTAAGCTGTTGATTATCTAATCTGCAGCTTATCCATCAGGTAGGGAAATGGGCAGACTAGGTGGGCCAAACGGTCCTTATCTGCCGTCAAATTCTATGTTTCTATGCATTTATTTAGGGTGGTTATGTGTTCAGTGTAAGTAAGGGATGGGTCACGGATACCTCCCAGGTATCTGAAGGCAGGAACAGTTTAGAGTGGGAAACCATCAGGGAAAAGGATAGAGAGGGAGCAGCCAGAGTGGACAAGGGCAGAGTTTCAATTTGGAGCCAAGCAGCATGACCTTCATTTTAGTTTGCATTGACTAGAAGTTTATTGTCAGAGAACCAGTGATGGGCCAGGCAATAATCAGTGGTGAGGGAGCTGGATTGAGAGGCAGAATGCATCACTCAGGAATAGAATGAGATCGTCAGCATAGAGAAGTGTATTACAAGTGGGGCTCTCTGACAGGAAAGAGTTAATAAAGAAGGACAAGAGATGGGGCCAAGGAGACAATCCTAGGGGACACCCACTGTGACAGGCAAAAGCGAGAAGGAGGCATTGCCAAGACAAACCATTTGAGTTCTACCAGAGGGGTAGTTAGCGAGCCATGCTGTGGAGGCAGGGGAGAAACCAAGGGTGACAAGTTTTGCTATCAGCATGTTGTGATTCACAAGGTCAAATGCCTTGGACAGATCATTGAACACTACACCAGTCAGTTTCCTGTCGTCCATCTGCCTTAGAATATAGTCAGTGAGGAAGGCAAGTGCTGTGATAGTACTGTGCCCCTTCCTAAAACTGTGTTGCTGAGGGCAAAAGAGATAATAATTCAAAATATGCTCAGTGATTTAAGGTTTACCGCCTTCTATAAGAGTTTTCCTAGGTGAGGCAATATTGAGATGGGATGATAATTATCCAGAAGGCTAGGATCACCTGATTTATGGATGGGGACAATTCTGGCCTGATTCCAGGCAGTGGGGACAGAGGCCATTGTAAGTGAAAAGTTAAAGATAAAGGTGAGTGGGTAGGTAATGTCCTGGGCCACAAGATTTAAGAAACGGGGGGAATAGTCCATCACTACCGGCACTCCCACTGGATGGTAAGCTGCGGAGGAGCTTGAGAGTACCAGGGGCAAGATAGTCCTAAAATAGAAAGAGGTACTGCTGGAAGTGGTGGTGGTGGGGGGGGGGTTAGTAAGGTAGCTACTAAGGTTAGAGAAATTGGTATTAAGTACATTTGCAATTTCAGCAGGGTCATTCATTGGGTCTTGTTGAGTATTTAGTGGGGAAGGAGACTGCTTAGAAGAGGGAGAGAGTGAGGCATTAATTGTGAATCAGAAGTGCTTTGGGTTGCCCAAGTGATTGGAATGCAGGGATTGGAAGTAGGCTGATTTACTAGTTTTAATGCGGTGTTTGCAAAGATTACACAGGTGTCGGCAGTCATTCTAGAGGATGGGGTGGCTTTAAAAGCAGCCCACAACGAGTCATGCTACTTCATCAGCTTGAAGAGGTCTAATGAGAGCCACCGAGTGTCACCCTCAAGCACTTTACACGTAGTAAGCGAGAAATGCTTATTTTGGATGGATGAGAGAGCTGTCACAAAGACGCCAAGGGCTAGGTCAGCGTTGGAAGCATTGTAGAGGTCATCTTGTAGCCTGAATGTGTCGTAGTTTGAGAAGTCACGGAAAGACAGAAAGGTAGGTGTGGGGACAGGGGGAAGGTTGGTGCAACAGACAAAGTAAATGGAGGAGTGGTCACTAATGGCATCAGACAGAGTGCCAGCATGGGCCGCTATGTCGGCTCAAGTCATCAGAATCCAGTCAAGGGTTGTGTGTTAGTCCAATTGTTAAGGTGTGTGAGGGAAGTAATTGGTTGAGAGAGGTTATGTTGTTGAGTAATGGAGTTGCAGACAAAGAGGGGGTTTGTGTCCCAGTCAATGTTAAAGTCTACTAGAATGGCATCTCTTGAGGGGGAGAAAGGGGAAAGGATGTTGAGAAGTGCAGCACATCTGGGGCATCAGATCTCGGCGGATTATAGCAGCACCCAATGAGCAGCTTCATGTTGGTAGCTACTGTTGGCTCAGCTGCAAGCCACTCAGCAGTAAGGTCCTTACTGAACTAGCCAAGAAATGGAAAACATTGCTTAGAAACTGAAGTGCCCTCTCTACCTGGGGCTAAAGAAACAAACAATTGCTTAGAAATACAAACACACATACCCCCATAATGCAAAGCCCAATAAAAACAAAAAATTAAGCTAAAAGACAAAGAACTTCAGTGCTTGCATAAGGGTTACCCCAAAGGGCATTGGCTGGGAAGCCACGTTTCAAAGTAATACAAAATCACACATACCCCCATAACGCAAAACATCATGGGCTGTAAATGCAAATCACCACAGAATATTATGCTGGTTCAACTTTAAGCAGAAATGCATGGTGCTGAAAGGCCTCTTATACAGTCTGCAAAGGGTGCCAACAGAAGACACAGACATGTGTTTTGTCCCACCAGGACTCATCAGTGTGCCTCATCTGTCTGACACCCCAGTGGAATGAACCAGCTACCCTAAGATAGTCTATCTGGGTTACGTTGAGGTGAGCCCAATAAAAACAAAAAACAATTGCTTAGACTTTCTGGACTCTAGTCCAAAGCAGATAATACAGTACTTCAAATTTCTGTGCACATCAAATGTATGGAGCAGTGCTTCCCCTGGATTGGCACACTCAGGAAAATAGACAGGAAGATGGATAGACAGATTTAGAGTAAACTTAGAAACCACCTTGAGTAAAAACTTAGGATTTATGTACAAATATACCATCTTTGTGTAAAATCAAATAAGGCTTCTCACACCAAAGAGCCTGAAGCTCTGAAATTCTTTGAGCAGAAGTAATTGCAACTAAAAACAATGCTATCCAAGAGAGAGAAAGTGCAAATCACAAGTCGCTGTTGGCTCAAAAGGAGACAGGGTCAACTTTTCCAAACTAAAATTTAAGTCCCAAGCTGGGACTTGAGAATGGATTGGGGGTTTCAGATGCAGGATGCCCCTGAGAAACATATGGGAGACATCCAGCTGAGCAATAGTGGGGTCACCCATGGGCTCAGGAAAGGCAGAAATAGCCAAAAGGTGGATCTTGAGAGAAGAATACTGGAGACTGGAGTCGAAAAAAGAAATCAGGTAGTCTACAATATGATTAACAGGACAGGTGACTGGGTCCATGGAATGTTTGGCAGCCCAAATGGTAAACCGCTTCCACTTTATGGCATACGTGGCACAGGTAGAAGACTTGCGAGTGGCCACCAGGACATCTACCACCCTGTTAGAGACCCCAAACCTGGTGATAGCTATGTCCGCAAGAGCTATGCATGCAGATGGAAGGATCTGAGGTTGGGATGGACCAGGGTCCCTTGTTCCTGGGTCAACAGATTCCTGGTTCTTCTGTCAACTGCTGGAGCAGAGAGAACCATATCTGGCAAGGCCAGAATGGGGCTACCAAAAATCATGCTGGCCCCCTCCATTTGCAGCTTGATCAGCACCCTCTGAATTAGAAGAAATGGAGGGACTGCATACAGAAATCTCCTGCTCCAAGAGAAGAAGAACGTGTCTCACCAGAAAATTCCAGGCCCTGGATCTAGCAAGCAGAAATTGGGCAGTTTTGTGTCGACTGGGGATCCAAAAAAGCTCAACTCTGGCAGACCCCATCTGTTGAACAGATCTGCTACGGATGAGAGAAGCTCCCATTCGTGCATGTTGGACTGAGTCCTGCTGAGACTGTTCACCAGGGTGTTTAGGATGCCTGGCACATGGACCACAAAGAGTGTCAGACTGTGCTCCAGTGCCGAATAACACACTCTTATGGCCTCCCTGTAAAGGGGACATGAGTGGGTATGGCCTGCTTGTTGATGTAGTAGATGACATTCAGATTGTCAGACTGCATCAGCAGCTGGCCTGAAGCAAGATGCTCCAGAAATGCTTGCATGGCATAGAGCACTGCTATCATCTCCAAAACACTGACATGCAGGGCAGCTTTCCACTGGGACCAGGAGCCCAGGGTTTGAAAGGGACCCAGGTGCGCTCCCTAGCCTAGACCCGAAGCAACCATGGTTAGAATCTGATGTGGGGAAGAAATCTGGAAGGGAACCCCCTTGAAGAAGATTCTAGGGGTCCATCCACCACTGTAGTACCTTATGAACTGGGGAGGAGACGAGGACTTGTTGATCCAACTCGTCCATGCGTTGGTCCGATTGAACTCTACAGGTCCACTGAAGGGTATGCATGTGAAGCCTGGCCAGTGGAATGGTGGGGGTGGCAGCTGCCATTACACTCAACAACCTGAGGTACAACCTGGTAGGAATGCATTGACTCTTGAGTGACTTCCTGAGCTTGGGCCATAAGGCATGCAACCCTGTTTTGGGGTAGAAAGGCCTTCCCTTTCTCGGAATATAGAACCACCCCTGTATACTGAGGCCTTCGGGACGGTACTAGAACTGACTTGGGCAGGCTGACAGTAATGCCCAGAGAGTGCGCTTCCAGAGTCAGCAAACATTTGTCTCCTGGACAAAGCCTTGAGAAGCCAATTGTCCAGGTAAGAGAAAACATACAGGCCTTCTCTTCTGAGAGCTGCCACAAGTGCTGCCAAGCATTTGGTAAAGACACACAGCGCAGAGGATAAGCCAAAAGGCAGCACTTTAAACTAGTAATGTTCGCCCTGAAAGGCAAAATGAAGAAACCACCTGTGAGGATGAAAGACCAAGATGTGCAAGTAGGCATCCTGCATGTCCAGTGAACAGAGCCAGTCCCCGACCTTGAGGAGGGGCATGAGACCTGGAAAAGTTAGCTACTAGAACTTTTTGTACTGGACAAAGAGATTGAGGTCCTTGAGATCTAAAATGGGTATCAAATCTCTGGTCTTTTTGGGGACCATGAAAAACCTGGAATAGAACCCTTGGTTTCTCTGACACCTTGGCACCAGTTCAGTTGCCTGCTTGCACAGAAGAGACTACACTTCCTCCCAAAGAACAGGGCCAGGAGATAAGTGGAGGGTGATGATGGGGAATCTGGAGACTGTTGGATGAGCTCCAGGGTGTGACTGCTCTCAAAGATCTGCAGGATCCAAGCATCTGAAGTTATGGTTTTTCCATTTATTCAGATGGAGGGAGAACCAACCTCCAATCACCACCTCCTTGGACGGAACCAGAGGAGGGGGGTCTGGTAAGGAGTCAAGCTGAGGCGAAACCAGTTGTGGAGGGTGGTCCATCATTTCTGAGATGCTTGGCTGCCACTCCAGAAGTGGAGGGAGTGGGCAAGGAAGACTGGGCTCTGGGCATTTCCTGGGTGCAGGGGCCTGAGCCTGGCTTACTGGCCTGTCTACAAAAAGTAGGCTGCCTTCTATCATGGGACTGAACGTGGCAGAGAGAATGCACAGACTTCATAGCTGTGCCAGAGGCCTGCAGATCATTAATAAGGTCATGGACATTAGGGCTGAAGAGCTTGGTGCCATTGAAAGGGGCGTTAAGAACCTTGTTTTTCACATCAGTCACAAATCCAGAGACCCTGAGCCATGAGTGCCTGTGAAGGCAAATACCTGTGGCAGCTGCCCTGGCCATTGTATTGGCCATGTCATACAGGGCTCCAAGGAGATTTTTACTGACATCTTCCGCAGTCTGCAAACACTGAAGCAATTTCTGCCTCTGGGAACCATCTGAAAGAGCTTGAACAGCGGCTCTGCCCTTCCTCTAGTTGGCATTCTGGAACTTAACCATGCATGACAAATAGTTTACAATCCTCAAGCTCAAAGTAGAGGAGGCATAAACTCTCTCTTACCCCAAAGGTCAATCCTGTGGGATTCCTTGTCTGGGGGAGGGAACTAAGGTGCCGACCTTTCATGAGCTGCCTTGATGACCACAGTCAGTTTCAGCCTGGGCAGCAAAATAAGAAAGGCCTTGAGTGGCATTATAACACTTGTCTGCCCCTTGTGGCTTAGCTGGTACCATGTCTGGTCTGTGCCAAGCTGCTGTAGCAGCATTCTTCAGGGTGGGCAGCATAGGAGAAATGATCTTAGGGATTCAAAAAACTTCCAGGAAGTCCACCAGGTCTTTCCTGGTGACATTCTCTTCCTCCGCCTGGAAGCCCATAGTAGCAAATAATTGTTTTGTGACATTGAAGAAGGTGGCATCCTCAGGAGGAGACCTCAGAGTATGCTTGACTGAGTCCTCACTGACTGAACAGACAGTGGACATATCACAGATGAGGATTTCTTCCTCCTGAACCTCTATGTCATTAAGGAGGATTAGATCGGGATGGTACTCCTCCTTGATGTCGACCTCCTCGTCTGGGTCTGGCGTTGGAGTGGTCATCGGTGATCCATGGGGAGCCTCCCGTGGTCGATGAACAGGTGTCGACGGTGAAGCCATAATTGACGGTGCCAGTGACGAGGGCCTATTGAAGGCATGAAACTGTTGAACTAGTACATTAGTGAACTTGATAAGTACATCATTCAGATCCATGATTATCATCAATGGAGGGGGGGGGGTCGATGGCACAGTAGCTGTTGACCCTCTGTCCTGAGAGCCCAAGAAGCCTGTAGCCCTTGAAGAGGAAGGAGCAAGTCTCAGAGTAGCCATCGATGATGAGCCCATCGTCATCGAAAGGAGGGGACAAATACCCAGAGGTTGACGGCCAGGCATTCTGTAAGTCAGACTGAGAAGCTGTCGGTATGGACCTGATAGAAACAGAGACCTGGAAAGCTGGTCTCTTCATTGTGGCAGCTGCCATCAAGAAAAAGCCCCACAAAGGAGAGGCCGACATGGAACAAGATGGCCACTGGGGGGAGAAGTCGCGATCCTGGTCTTTTTGTGACTTTTCCCCGAGGACTTGTCTTGGGCCTTGGAGGCCTGAGAGCTCGAAGATCCTGTGGGCGACTGAGCAGCCGGGGCCCCAGAGGACCCCTGCTTGGAGTTTGCTACCTGATGTTCCATCAGGAAGTTTTTGAGAGCCTATTTGCATCACCTGAAGGTTCTCTGGTTAAACTTCTGGAAGAGCTCACAGTTGGACACGTCGTGGTCAGGCCCTACACAGCAGATAGAAACAAGAGTGTTCATCTGTGGAGGCAATCTTCTTTCCGCAGTGGCAGCGACGGAGGAAAGAAGAGAAAGGATTAACTCTCGACATAAACAAAAAAGAAAAAAATCTCTGAAAGAGATTTAGATATGGGTAGTAGGAAAAAAGTGGCCCTAGGCTGAAAAATGAGCTTCCACAGAGACTGTGCTTGCAAGTCGATGGCAGGAAAGAACTGAGGAGGGAGCAGGGCTGCCCACACCTATATAGGGTTGCTGACATTGGCAGACGTCGAAGGCATGGGCGGCCCCAGCTGTACTGCTAAAAATCTTCTGTGTAGATTCCCCTTCACCGACGGTGAAGGTTCCTATGGTGTAACCTGATGACTGAGATTCCACTGAAGAAGATATTTTTTTTTTAACCCAAGGTTTATTTTATTTTACAAGCTTTTTAGGCCCTGTCCACACTTGCGTTCTTGTAATGTTACCGGCAGTCTCTAACAATATAAGAATGACGAACATGGATCCCGTTCACACTGTGGCATCATAAAACTGCTACAAACCGTGTTTAAAAATTGTACTAAAACCCTGATCGAAGCAGGGTTTTAGCACTGTTTCAGACCAACACAGCTGCCTTAAACTGTGTTAACAGTAGTGTGGAGGCATAAGGAAACAACTTCTGTCACACTTTTGTGGTTTTTTAAACGCTGCCACAATGAAAAGGGGAGGATTTATGGCACGGGGTCACAATTTCGCATGGTACTGGTGCGCAGCAATGTACCGCACTGTAAATTCAGCGGATACATTGCTGCCGCATCGACATAGTACCGAAACCTATTTCGGTAACATAAATATCTGGTATTTTCTTTATCTGATGGGGGCTCTGCCCCCCCTCCCCACACCTCCTCCCCCTATTAAAAATAATCAACTCCAAGGGGTGTTCAACTCAGGGACAGGGCAAAAGACCGCAGGGGAGAAAAATAAAGAAACTGCACAATGCAGTTTCCAAAACGTCTGGGACCGTGCTTCGAGCCCCGGTCCACAGATACACAAAAACCTCCTGTAGTGCAGTGGCTCATCTCTCTGAGCCACAGCGACAGCTCCCAAATGGAGGTCTTCACCTCCACAGATCCCCTCCTCCTCCTCCCCACCCATGCGCGATATGGTACAAAACCATGCATACACTATATCTGTCTTGCAAAGTTCTGTACCCTATCGCACTAGCAAACTAAGCAATGTATTCCACATAGTATTCAATGCACGGTCTAGTATGCAACATCTTGACCCAGTAGGAGGATTTACTTATATCCTCAAGCTCACAATGCACTCCGAATAAAGTGATGCTGTTTTCAACCAGATTCGTTACTGTTCCCAATCGCAAGTATCCCGGTATGGACTTCAGCACCCGCAATGTTTTGCGGAACTGCCGCAGTCATGCTAGGGAACTCAAGCAGGCAAGCACGATATTGGAGTGCAATACAGATGCTCTGGCAATCATGCTCAAATATGGAAATCAAAACTCTTTTAAAAACTATTTAAAAAAGCATTTCCATGTGGACAGGGTGTTAGACAAAGACAACCAAGACAGTGCACATATTAGAATGCATTCAGGTTTCGATTCCACTGATCACACTTAAGAGATAAACAAAGTTTACATCTGTTCACTTGGTCCGCACGACAGCTTTGATTATATCACTTTAACCCACAGTGGCACTGCGCCTTTGAAAAAAAATACAGGAGAAAACATGCCTTTAGGTCAGATGACCCAGTTTACAAGACAATCCTGTTACTTATATGTTGCCTATACATAAACATAAATGACCAACAAGTTAACAAGACAATACATACAGTATCAATGCAAGTATGAAACACAATAAGTCACATCCTGTACTGACAGCATTCTCTGAATTCTCAGATAATCCACTCTAAGTGATATAAACTCTTAAAATATTAAAAAGAGAAAAGGATCACTATTAAAGACCCCATTTATGCCTATACCACTTCGGTCTGCCTGTTGTGTAAGTATATGGATTAGGAATCCAGCTGCTGGGCAACCAGTAGATTGCCCAAAACCTGAGATTCCTCTGTCTTGTAAATATGGCAGAAAAGGCAACCGTCTATTGTTATACCGCTCTGCCTGAAGTCAGAGACAGAAACATAGAATTTGACAGCAGATAAAGACCGCTTGGTCCACCTAGTCTGCCCATTTCCCTACCTGATGGATATGCTGCAGATTCTAGTTAACCAACAGCTTACTTCCTCCTACCCCCCCACTAGAATTGCTTTATGTCTGTCCGATGCATTCTTGAATTTTCCCACTGTTCTTGACTCCACAACCTCCTCAGGAAGACTGTTCCATGCATCCACAACCCTCTCTGTGAAAAGATACTTCCTCACATTGCCCCGAGCCATCCCCCCTCTATCTTCAAATTGTGTCCCCTTGTTCTTGCACATCTCTTTTTCTGAAAGATGCTACCCTCTTGGACTTTGTTGATTCCCTTGAGGTACTTAAACATTTCTATCATGTCCCCCTCTCCCTCCTTTCCTCAAGGGTATACATATTAAGCTCCTTCAGTCTCTCTTCATATGGCTTCTGTTGCAGACCCTGTACCATTTTAGTAGCCCTCCTCTGGACTGCCTCCATCCTGTCTGTGTCCTTGTGGAGATGGAGTCTCCAGAACTGCATGCAGTACTCCAGATGGGGTCTCACCAACTGTCTGAACAGAGGGATAACAACTTCCTATTTTCTACTGGTGATGCCTCTTCCTATATATCCCAGTGTCTCCCCAGCCATCCCTACTGCCTTCTCACACTGCTTGCTAACATTTTGGTCATCTGATATGACTACCCCAAGTCCCTTTCCATTTCTGTTGTTGTTACTACCTCCCCGCCTATTGTGTACTCTTCCCCTGGGTTTTTGTTTTCCAGGTGCATTACTCTGCACTTCTTTGCATTGAATCTAAGCGGCCATACTTCTGACCATTCCTCCAACCTTGCCAAGCCTCTTCTCATCCTTTCCACCCCACCTTCTGTATCAACCCCATTGCAGATCTTTGTCTTGTCTGCAAAGAGGCATACTTTTCCTTCTGGTCCCTCTACAATGTCACTTATAAAGACACTAAAAAGGACCGGACCCAGTAATGAACCCTGCGGTGCCCCACTAGTAACCCCCTTTTCTTCGGAGTGGACTCCGTTTACTATTACCTTCTGTGTCCTGTTGTCCAGCCAGTATTTTACCCAGGCTACCACACTGGGACCCACTGCCAGGCTGGCTAATTTGTTTATTAATCTTTTGTGTAGGACTGTTGCAAATGCTTTGATGAACTCTAGGTAGGCCATGTCCACAGCCCCTCCCTGGTCCACTACTTCGGTCACCCAGTGAAAGAAATTGATTAGATTCATCTGACATGACCTTCCCGCTGTGAATCCATGCTGCCTTGCTTCCTGTGCCCCACTGGCCTCTAGGTACTCAACAGTTCTTTCCTTCAGAAGTTATTCCATCACTTTCCCTACCACTGAGGTCAAACTGACAGTACTTTAGTTTCCTGCCTCTGTCTTGTTCCCACTTTTGTGAAGGGGAATCACATCTGCCCTCCTGCAGTCCTCAGGTACCACACCATCCTCCCATGATTTGCTAAAAAGGGTAGTCAGTGGTTTCACTAGTTCTCCCCTTAGTTCTTTTAGAATTCTGGGGTGAATCCCATCAGGCCCCATTGCTTTGTCCACCTTCAGTTTTAGGACTTCTTTCAGAACTCTTTCTTCTGTAAAAGGACTGGTATTGACCCCCCCTATCCAGAGTGCTTCTATTAACTGGAATAGACACCTCCCCCTCCTCTTCTTTTGTGAATACTGAGCAGAAGACAGTAGTACATACAGGAGGGTGGAGAACAGCAGCTTCTGCTAGTGGTTCAGCACTTAGTGCAAAGAGGAGGAGGGAGAGCAGTAGCTTCTGCTAGTGGTTCAGTACTTAGTGTAAAGGGAGGGGGAGAACAGTAGCTTCTGCTAGTGGTTCAGCACTCAGTTCAAAGAGGAGGGGGAGTGCAGCAGCTTCTGCTAGTGATTTAGCACTCAGTGCAAACAGTGGGGGGGCAGCAGTAGCTTATGCTAGCTGTTCAGCGCTCAGTGCAAAGAGGAGGGGGAGAGCAGCAGCTTCTGCTAGTGGTTCACTACTTTGAGCAAAGAGGAGGGCGAGCAGTAGCTTCTGCTAGTGGTTCAGTACTTAGTGCAAAGAGCTCTTACTTTCACTGCTACCAACGGTATTGAGTACAGTTCCACAACCCACCCACAGAATTGAGGCTCAAAACCCATTTTACAGAGGCTGGCCTATAAGAAGGCCCAGTTTAGCCTATCAAAGGCCTTCTCACCACCCACAGCGATTGCCAACTGCTATCCTTGTTCCCGCTGGTGGCTGTAATACCATTAAGCAGTCTCCTGACACTGCCTCTGATATTCTACAAGGGATGAGCCCAGTTTAATCGCAATGAACCAGTTTTCCAATTATCTTCTGTAACCGACTTGCCAATATCTTTGCAAATAGCTTGGCATGCTGGTTCAAAATGGTGATTGGCTTATAGTGGCCTACACTGTCCTGTTGTGCCTCTGCATTTTTGTACAAATGCTTTTTTTGCCACTGCTTGTTCATTTCTAATGAAATATGTTTGAGACATAATTGTAATTTTGTTGTGCTTCTGTCCCCCCAGTTCGCACCTGGAAACGAGCCCCAGCTCTGTGTGCCTTTCCCGGTTACCAAACGTTTAAATAAATATAAATAATAATAAATAAGACAGGATGCTTTGCCTCAGGTGCTGCCCCATGGCAACATCACTGCACTGTACTAGCATCTCTGGGTTGGCTACAACTAGAACATAAATTCCAGTATATCTCCCTATGCCTTACCTATAAGCTCACTGATCTATACAATCCTCTGAGTTTATCTAATATTGTGGTGAGAAAACCAGCCTGCCAGACCCTACGCTCCTCTTCCCTTCCTCTCTTAACTGTGACATTGACACGCCTAGCTGCAAGCAGGAGATCTTTTGCCTATGCTGTACCCTGGGCCTGGAACTGCCTCCCTCAGTCTATCCTCTCTTGCACTTCCCTCCCCAGTTTCAAAAGTGCCCTGCATAACCACCTCTATGGCCTAGGCATTTGCTCCTGCTTTACCTAATTCACCATGTTCTTTTCCATACTTATGTCGATCCATCTTGGTGAGCCTGCCACCTCAACACATGGTACTGCCTGCCTCTTAGATTTGACTTACAATTTTGCATTGCAGTAGATTGTCTAATCTGATGTACATATGTTCATACACTATTGTGCATAACTGCTGTATATAATGTGATCCTAATTTTTGCCTGAATCTGTTTTGTTCTCCACCATCCACTCTCCTCTAATCCGGAAATCTATGTTTTTTTTTGTATATAATCTATAGCTTTGTTACACATTGTATTGAGCACTGTGATCTTATCTTTGTATCTTTATTTATATCAGTGCTGTTATTGTATGTACAGGGCTTTATACTGCTGTATGCCTCTTTACTCTGTATTCCTTTATTTTTATTTTTTTTTTAATTTTATTGTAGAGATCAGTTTTACAACCTTTGAGTCAGAGACTCGTTTACAAAGGTACCTCGTCAAAAAAAGGGGGGGGGGAGACAATAATAGAGTGAAGTTAGGATAGGGAATGACGAACAGGTTAGATACATAAAAGTATACACTTGGGGAGAGCAGACAGCGAGGCTGTACTGGATTAAACTTGTGTAGGTACTAACATTGGTAAAACAACAAGAGATACATTATTCAATTTGACAACAAGTCACAAGCTAATAGGTACTAACATTGGTAAAACAACAAGAGATACATTATACAAATTGACAACATGTCACAAGCTAATATATACAGTTATAAGACCAGTAGGCGGGGGGCTTGAAAAGGTTAGTAGGGACTGGCACAGGGCAGCTGCAAGCATCTACAACATCGGTTGTCAATAATGTGCTGGCGGAGGGCGATTTTGAAGCGGCCAATACCTGGGATCATGGAGATAGTTTCAGGAAGGGAGTTAAACCAAGACGGGGCTTGGTGATGGAAAGATCTTTGGCAGCGAGAGGTCCTCGCTCTGGGAACGTTGAAAGTGGCTGCGGCGGCGTACCGGGTTGGCAGGGACCTAGCAGCCCGCTGCAAAGGTCCAGAGACCCCAGGAGGGCAGAGACCTGTCAAGGATTTTTTGGCCAGTAGGCAGGTTTGATATTTCAGTCTTTCCTCAAGAGTGAGTATTTTTGTGGTGGAGTATAGCAGACAGGTGTGGGTTCTGCTGTGGGCACCGTGAGGAGCCTACATGCTTTGTTGATAGCGGTCTGGACTTTGGATAAGGCAGGCATCAGCAGCAGCGTAAACAGGGAGTCTGTAGTCAGCCAGCGATAATACCGATGAGGTAGCATGGATTTTAAAGCGGGTTCGGGGAGACAGTCTTTGTGGCGTAGAGAAGACCGATCCTGAATTCCAGCAGATGACAGAGCTTTAAGATGGGCGTGGAAAGTAAAGCGGAGTCAAAGGTGATGCCCAGGTACTTATAGGATGAGACCTGCTCCAGAGGGAGGTGTACAGGTGGTGATGGAGGGGAAGTCCTGCATTGTTTTGCCGATGAGAAAATAGCATGGACTTAGTTTTCTTTAGGTTCAGGACTAGGCGGTGATTATTGAACCACTTTTCGGTTTGGAGGAAGGCGCTTTGCAGCATGATTTGGAGTGGGTGTGGGTCAGGGTGTGATGCTAGGATAACAGCGTCATCAGCATAGAGTAATATTTTACTGGAGCAAGAGCTGGGGAGGGTGTTCAGGAATAGGCTGAAAAGGGGTGCTTATGTATTGCATGTTCATGGCTGTGTTTATATTTTTGTATTCTTCACCTTCTGTGCCGTCCCCCAGGTCACCCACGAAAAAGGGACTGCATGGTCTCAGTGGGCTTACCCAAGTACCAAAATTCAAATAAATAATAAAAATATATAATAAAACATTCCTGCAATTTGATGGATCCTTCCCCTCTTTATATATCGCTGAAATGTGTTCCTCCTTTTAGCTGTCTGTCATATCTGGGAGTTCCAGTAAGTTACTGGATGTGGGCAACAAGACTGGCACCTGAACCCTGCAGAATGTCTTATAAAATGTAGCTATGTAACCATCTGGGCCAGGTGCCTTCCCTGTACTAATCCCCTTAATTGCCATAACAATCTCAGCTCTGGAGATAGAAGCATCCAAGCTCACATTCCTCCTTCATTAATGACAACAGCTTTACTTGTGCAACAATTGTTTGGATAGCATCAGAAGAGTCCACCCCTGGTTCACTGGCATGCAGCTACTTATAACATTTTTTAAAGGCTGCTGCGATCTGTGCCAGGCTGCAACACGCTGTGCACTGCCCTTCAGGCTCCCTAATCTTTTTTAATAATTTTGAGGCTTCCTGATTTAAGTGTAGTGCCAGCAGGTGACCAGCTTGGACACCATGTTCATAATAACGCTACCCTAGATAGGGTATTTGTCCTTCTAGCTGCTGTGAAAGCGAGGCTACATATTCTGCCCTTGCATTCTCCAAGATTCTAAGGACACACCTCCTTCCCCTTGCTTTGTACTCAGTCTCCAGTTCTTCAACCGTTTGTTTCTGTTCAAGCCAGATGGGTGTTCTCTGCTTTTTTTCATACAGGGCATATTAAATGATCTCACCTCTGAGGACTGCCTTAAGGCCATCTCAGATAAGTTTATTGGCTACATCTGTGTCAGAGGTCATGCTGGGGTAGTCTTGTATCACCTGCTTGATTTTTTTAGGGTGAAGATTTCATAATTAAGCAGGGTAGCCTTAAACCTCCATGTACACTTTCTCAATTCATCTAGAGTCTGGAAGGTAAGGGAAATCACACTATGGTCTGAAAAAAAGATGTCGAGATACTTCACAAAATCTTGCAGCTTATTGTGAAGTTGCATAAAAACAGTCCACTCTTGAGTAAGATTGACTGGCGTATGAAAAAATATGTAACTGGGCCTATATGGGGACTCCAGGGCAGGCCATCCCACAGTCTCTGTTCCCACAGAGAGTAGGTCCCTTGCCTCTTACCTCAGATCCCTCCTATTCCCTCCTCCTTCTTCCTTCTACTCTCTCCGAAACACCACTTCTCCCTCTCTCTCTCCCTTCTAGAAAATATACTGTGGGTCAATCTGCTTTTTCTTACAGTTTTCCTAAACTTTGGTCCTCGCTTCCACTTTCTATTAATTCTGCCTCCTTGCCTTCCTCCCTGAAGTCTCTTCTTTCTGACTTTTGATATCCTTCCCCTTTTACTCCCTCATCATTTGTTACTGGCAGTCTTACTCTCCTCTCTAGCTTTGCCCTGTTGATGCTGTTTCACTACTTTTTCCCATCTTTATATATTGGTGATTGTTACATGTTTCTAATTGCATTCATTACTAAATTGCCTCTAATATTTATGATTATGCTTGTTTTGTCTATATCACTGTATTTTACTTCTGTATTTTTAGTATTACATTATTTAGTTATCTTCTTCTTCTCCCCTCTCCTCCAGGACACATCTGGAAACGAGCTGTTATAAGCTCAATATATATTTCCTGGTTAATTTTTTAAACAAATAAATAAGTCAGGGCCTTTTACCTTCTGTTGGTAACCTGTGCTTGGGTACTGACAAACTGGCATTGGGGGTATCCCCTCCACTTCTACGCCGAGCCCTGAATAAACAGCTCCCTTGGACCCCTTCTCTCCTGCTACTTAGTCAAGCTTCATCCAATGCTTGCTGGACTTTGAGTGTCACGCAAAATCAATCACCATCACGGAGGACGCTTTATGCACTGGTCATTTATTTTTGTTCCTTATCCCTCCCCCATACTAGTAGGACTGATAAATAGGGGAGTTCTCCAGCCTCTGGTGTACCTACCAATGCCACTTACTAGGCTAACTACCAACTCTGGGGGGGAAGGGCAGAGACAGCACAGACCAGGTCATTACCTTAGCAAGCCACTATATAAACAGCACAGGTAAGGCAGCGTCATTAGCATAAAATAAACAGACGTGCACAGTAGTTCCTTTACTAGGACAGCTGATGGCAGTATCACCACCTCTCCCACAAGTTCCTTAATTATAGTAGCTGCTACAGTTATATCAGGGAACTCCTTCTTCCCCTTGTCAGATTCAGTCACAATCTAGGTTAGGAACAGATGATTTAAGTAGATGGAGGGCTGCCTATGTGTCATGTCCTTACAGAGTTGTTACATTCTGGTGGCATTGTCCTGGTTAAAGGAAATCCTGTGCCCCTCAAACGTGATGTTTTGGTGCCCGAGGCCACCATTTTGATAATTTCTTTGGATTGAAACAGCACCATTTGTGCTCCAAGAGTTCAGGGCTGAGTCTTCAGGTCTTTGGAGCGAGGATTCAAAGCCCTGTGTACGTGGCTCAAGCTACAGTCAAGACCTGGTGGGAGAGTGAGTGACTCATGCAGGAGCTACTGCAGGAAGCAGATAATGGAACTGTGTTTCAATTCCATTTCCTAAAGTTTTTTCTTCCACCACGGGCCTCCAGATAGTCTAATTTGTGGGCTATCTGTTGGTCGCGTTTGAGAAAACAGAGTAGAAGTCTGTCCTTTGCGGCTGTTTCACGAATGATTGTGCCAACTTGTGCTTCTACCGACGATGTCCTCTTCTGCACTTTGGCAACGTCTTTCTGTATGCGGGCGAGTTTCCCATCTATTTTCATAACTGTTGCTGAAGATTCTATGAACAAGGCTGTGTGTATTTGATTTTTATCTTCTCCTGGTTAAGGGCCATCCGACTGCCACTCCTGAGAGGAGGCTAGTAACAGGTCTCTTAGCCTTGGAAGGATCTGCTTCACAATTAAATCCATAATCCTTAATTTTCCCTGAGTGGTGTGCCTTTCTTTTAAAAGCCACTACGAGTGGTAATGCTTGCTGACTCTCTCATGTGCAGTGGACGACCACTGACTGTACATCAGGCTGGGGCACAGCTGTAGCTTCAAGCCGCCATCAGCTTCATGACATCACGGGAAGTCATTAGAACTTTTTTTTAATGAAAGCTTGGAGTCAGCTCACATGAAATATTAATATCATGTTTTACAACTGCCATTTAAGAGTATCTAAAACTGTAAAATGTTTTAAAAGTTTTGATCATTTTCTGAAGATTCTAATGTTTGTTCTGTATCAAAATAAACATACCAACATGCTAAACTGCCAGCAGAAAAAGGCCACATAGAAACATAGAAACATAGAAGTTGACGGCAGATAAGGACTGCAAGGCCCATCCAGTCTGCCCATTTCTTTTTTCTACCTTATAAATGTGCCATCGGCCTTTGCTCTGTCAGTGGCCTATCTATTCATAGTCATTTGTATTACTCCCTTATGCCTATCCCATGCCTGTTTGAAGCCCTGCACTGTATTCATAGCCACCACTTCTTGTGGTAAGCCATTCCATGCATCCACCACCCTTTCTGTGAAAAAGAATTTCCTCACAAATCCCCCTTAATCGGCCCCCCTCTAATCTCATGCTGTGTCCTCTTGTCCTGCTGTTTTTCTTATATTTAAACGTTAGACTCTTTCACCTTGTTAATGCCCTTAAGGTGCTTGAATGCCTCGATCATATCACCTCTCTCCCTCCTTTGCTCAAGGGTATACATATTGAGCTCTGTTGATCTGTCCTCATATGTCTTCTGATGCAGTCCCTGCACCATTTTGGTGCCCTTCTCTGGACTGCCTCAATTTAGTTAATGTCCTTGTGAAGGTGGCCTCAATACTGCATGCAGTACTCCAGATGGGGCCTAACCAGTGTCTTGTAAAGAGGGATTATTACCTCCCTCTTACGACTTGTGATACCCCTACTAATACACCCTAACACCTCCCTAGCCTTACCTACTGCTTTAGAGGTGTGCTTGGATGATTTCAGGTCATCAGTGATGATGATGCCCAAGTCTCTTTCTTCCTTTGTGACTGCTAGCAACTCCCCTTCCAGCCAATAGGTGGCTTCAGGGTTTCTCTTCCCTATGTGCATGATCTTGCACTTCTTTGCATTAAATCCCAGTTGCCACTCTTCTGACCATTTTGCTAGTTTATCCAGATCTCTTCTCATTCTGCCCACCCCATCTGGATCATCTACTCTGTTGCAGATCTTGGTGCCATCTGCAAACAGACAAGCCTTACCCTCTAGTCCATCTGCAAGGTCACTAATGAAGATGTTGAAGAGGACTGGCCCCAGGACTGATCCCTGAGGTACCCCACTTGTGACTTGCATCTCTTCTGACTGTATACCAATTACCACCACTCTCTGTTTTCTGCCCGTCAACCAGTTTGCCACCCAGTTGACCAACTTCTGACCCACCCGAGCCTACCCAGCTTATTTATCAATCTTCTGTGGAACAGTGTCAAAAGCTTTGCTGAAGTCAAGGTAGGCGACATCAACTGCTCCCTGGTCCACCACTCTGGTTACCCAGTCAAAGAAATCTATGAGATTAGTTTGACAGGACCTTCCTTTGTAAACCCATGCTGTCTTGGATCCTGTGCCCTATGGATTCCAGGTGTTGCACTATCCTTTCCTTAAGGAATGCCTCCATAATCTTGCCCACTACTGAGGTAAGACCGACTGGTCTGTAGTTCCCTGCCTCCTCCTGCTACCACTCTTGTGAAGGGATCACATGAGCCCTTCTCCAGTCTTCTGGGACCTCTCCTGTGCTCAGAGACTCACTAAACAGTTCTGCTAATGGCTCTGCTAGTTCCACCTTTAGCCTTAAGTACCCTGGGATGTATGCCATCAGGTCCCATTGCCTTATCCACTCTGATCTTAGCAAGCTCTTGTAGGACCCTTTCTTTTGTGAAGGAGTAGTGCTCACCTCCCTCCCCTGTGTCCATGATGCTAAGCTGTGGGCCCTGCCCTACCTTCTCTTCAGTAAATACTGAGCAAAAGTATCTATTTAGGATAGATGCCTTTACAGGGTCCTCCTCCTCACATGCTCCCTTTTCTCCATTAAGCTAGCAATACCCCTCTGGACTTTCTCCTTTCACTAATGTATCTATAGAAAGTCTTGTCACCTTCTTTACTGTTCGTGTGATAGTTTTCCTCAGTTTGGGACTTTGCCTGCCTTACTGCCTTCCCTGCTTCCCTTAGGGCAGTTTGGTATGCCTCCCTATCTTCATCCCGTTGTGTTCCCTTATATTTCCTGAAGGCCAGCCTTTTGGCTCTGACCTTTTCTGCTATTGTATTTGAGAACCAAAGTGGTTTCCTTCTTCTTTTGCACTTCCTTTTCTGTCTAACACAGTGGGATGTTGCTTCAAGTATTGCATCCTTAATGCTTGCCCACTTTGCCTGTACCCCCTCACCTGTGTTTCTTTTTGCCAGGGCTAGCTTAACTCTGTTGGCCATCTTATCAAAGTCAGCTCCTCTGAAGTCCCATATTTTTGCCTTGGAATGGGATAATTTAGATGTAGTAGCCAAATTGAACCATACCATGTGATGGTCACTGGCCCCAGGTGACCTTCTACCTGGAGATCTGTGATCCCTTCCTTGTTAGTCAGTACTAGATCTAGGATAGCTCTGTCTCTCGTGGGTTGCTGTACCAGTTGTTTGAGGCCTCCCCTGCAGGAATCCACTATGTGTCTAGTTCTGGCAGATGTTCCTGCTGGTATTGACCAATCTGTATCCGGCATGTTGAAGTCTCCATTATCAGAACCTCCCTTTAGCTGTCATGTTTTGTATATCTTCTAACAGTAATGTGTCTATGTCCTCCCCTGGTCTGGGGCCTGTAGACAACCCCAGTTCTTATGGCTGTCCCATTTCCTGTTTCCAGGGTGACCCACAGTTCTTCTGGCTCCTTATGTGTATTCTGAATTTCTGTAGCTTTGATATTTTCATTGACATACAGGCCCTCCTCCCCCCTTTTGCACCTCGTCTCTTCTAGACAATACATAGCCAGGTACTGAAGTCTCCCAAGTGTGGTTACTGGTAAACCACGTCTCACTAATTGCTACTATGTCCAGTTTAGCCTCTGACATTATTGCCTGCAGGTCTGGGATCTTATTTCCCAGGCTGTGAGCATTTGTGTACATGATTTTCCATTGGCCAGATTTGGTGTGTTAGTTGTTGGGTGAGGTTTGGCATTACCCCTGTGTGTCGTATGGGGAGACAAACCATTTTTCTTACCTGGTGATGCAAATGAACTGCAAACATGCTGAATCCTGTTTGACCACTAGCTGAGGGAGGGTGTTCTCCCATTCGGTATGGGGTGCTACCCTCTCCCATTTGCTAGTTAAATATTCTGCAAGACTCAAACTTCTGCCCCAATGCACTGACTCCTCCTTAGTCAGATGCAGTTCATCAAATTTAAAGAACTTTCGCTCCCAGAACTGTTGCCAGTTCCTACAAATCTGTGTCCTTTTCCTGGCACAGCCCTTAGGCCACGTGTTTAGCTCCCCTATCTCCTCTTCTCTGACCTTCCGTCCATCTGCTCCCCTCTCCCAGACTGGCAGGATCTCAGAGAAGGAGATGCCGGATGAAATAGATGATAGTTTGTCACCCAGCCTGGTCAGGTGTTCCTTGGTCTACCAACTGACCCGGCTGGCGAGATCGATAGTCCCTATGTTACTAGGACATCAATGTTTGCTCCTGCTTTGTGAACAATTTTAGCAATGCGGTCAGTGTCTCTCCATAATGTACCTGGGAGACATCTGACCATTACCCTGGCTGGAGATGGGTATCAACTCCCGAATCATGGAGTCTCCTATGATCAGAAGTTTTTTGGATTTCCTTTTTGCTTTTTTTGTTTTGGTTCCTGATTTGGGTGAGTTTTGTTGTGCTAGCTCCTGTGCTGCAGTGTCCTGCTCTGCAGTGTCTTCTGCCTCTTTGTTTGATTTCAGAGATAGAGGCAGATACCTGTTTGTAGTGTTTATATGGTTTTTGGAGGTAATATGTTTGAGAGCAGAGAGTGATGGGGCACCCGATTTGCCCCTCCTAACCACCTGCCAACCTCCAGGACCAACTACCCTCTGTGGTCAAGGTTTTTCTGTTGGATGCTGGGGAAATGGCGGGTGGTTCTTATAATGTATTTCCTCTTGAATATGAAATTTGAGGCATGCAATCTCTGCCCATGCTGCCCGGACCTGAGCCCTAAGAGCTTCAAAGGCTCAACATGTAGGACAGTGTCCTAAATCCTGCAAGAATGTCCTTCTGAAAATTGTTCCACAGTACCTGCAGTTAATGATATCCATTCCGGATAAGTTGCTGGGTTTATAACCTAGTCAGAGTAATTAGAAGGAAAAAAAAAAATGAAAAAAAAATGCAAGTAATGGTTTGATTGTGTTTTGTTTAACTTGTTATAACAACAAGTTAAATTACTAGTGCCCCTTTAAATGAGCTCACCTTGTGGAGGCCCCACTGATCCACCCCTTCCTGCTGTGCCACAGGAAATGTCACAACTTTGGTACCCTATAAGAGGAGTGTAGTGTGGGGTGGTTGGGGATGGGGGTGGGTGGCTGGGCCCTTCCCCTGCTTGAATGTGCAGATTGCACCCTTACCTTGCAGTTGCCCCACCCCCCCTCACATTTACCCCCACCTCTTACCCTGTCCCATCCCCTTTTGAAACTGTCCACTCCCTTACAGGACACCACCTCCTCTGGCAGAGTGTTCCATTGCACCACAACAGTCTCCATGAAAAAGTGTATCCTCATCTTCCTCTTATATCCCTCCCCCTCCATCCTGAAGCCATGACCTCTCATGTCCCTTCCCCTCCTTAGATTAAATATCCCTTCAGTGTCTGTCTTAATTATCCCCTTTATGTACTTAAAGGTCTCAATCATATCCCTCGATCCCTCCTCTTCTCCAAGAAGTACAAATTCAGTTCTCTAAGCCACTCCTCGTTTGAGTTGTCTTCCAACCCCTGGATCCACTCTGTCACTCTGCGCTGTACCCTCCAGCAATCTGACATCCTTCTTTAGATGGGCGCCAATACAGTACACAGTACTCGAGGTGTTTTCTCACCAGTGACCTGTAGAGAGGCAGGATCACCTCCATGCTTTTTGAGGAGATTCCCCTTACAATACATCCCAGCATCCTGTTGGCCTTTGAAGCCGCCATGCTGCACTGCTCTGTGTTGTCCATTTTCCCCGTTACAACCACCCCAGATCCTTTTCCTTCTTGGTGGTGCCTAGCTGCACTCCCGTTCTTTGTCCCGAAGTGCAGTACCTTGCATTTTTAGTAAACATTTTCTTTTCTAATCTATTTCTCCCACACTGTTGTGCTGAAACGGCACAAAATGGGCATCACCATGATGGGATGACACTTCTAAAATGGCAACATTCAGTCATGAGGTTACCCCTGCCACAGTCAGTCAAATCAATCAAAAGTGAAAAGCTTGGGATGTATGGCGGGGAGCCGTAACAGGCCCCACTGGGAACTACTAAAAACATAAAGCCAGCCACCTGTAGTCTTACCAAGGGACATGCAGCTGCTCAGTAAAAGAGATCTGAAATTCAGAGTGTCAGACACTGACCTGAGGCAATGGCTGTGCACTGGGACTCAGCTTGATGTCAAGGTAGTGCCTCATTAAAACATTGTAAGGGTGGTTTCCAGTTGTGTTGTGGCACTCATCGAATATCAGCAAGGTGAAGATTGAAACTGAGGGAATCGAGCCATCATGCAGGCAGTTCACAAGAATCTGAGGAGTCAGCACTATTATATCTTTCTGTACAATGAGCTTTCCTATTGGAACTTCGTCCGCTGTCTCTCCACAGAGGCCAACAACTTGGTACCTGGGGGGAAAGTTTCCAAAACATACAGTTTATGTTCTGACAAGAGGGCACATTCCTCCATTCTTATTTTTTTATTACTCTACTTATCCCCTTTACCCGGTACCTCCACCCCCTCCTCCCCCAAACACGTTCTTGTACAGATCATCTCCCATCCCCACAAAGTTAGTCCCTGGTCAGTAACTACAATAGATTACCCTCCATGGTGGGGCTATCAGGGGCTTCCCTCTGGAACAGGATCCCACTTTGGTGACTAATGGGGACATGGGGCCCTAAAGTGCCCAGATTCAATCATCCTGCTGCTTGGGGAGGTTTATTCTTGTTTTCTGTCCTGCCCACAGGGGTACCAGTGGCAAGGGTTCCACAGTACCTGCATACTGCAGTGTTTTTTGCAGTCAGCTGGCTCCCTCTCACTTTTCTTTAACATCTGAAATAATGAAAGAAGCATTCCTTTGAATGTGGTTAGTCCCAGGTTTTCAGCATCATTACTATTCTCAGCTGTGTTTTGAGCACTTGTTGTCCCAGAAGTTCAGGAAGCAGAGTCCCTTACAAACTGGTTCACCTCAGTCGCAATAAAAGGGATGTTCACAGTATGGGTGTTCATAATCAGTTGAGAATCCTAGTTAAAGCCTGGGACAAACATATCAACTGGGGAGCGCTCTTCATTTTTTAAAATTTAAAAAAGAGCTAAAGAAGACAGAAAACATGGAGAAATGGACCTCCTAACAAGACAGGTGATAAGAGGGAATTTATAGCAGAATAAAAAGTTTACATTAAAATGTTCACCCTTACATGCACTGTTGCTTTAAAGAGAACCTTTCCTGGTTTACATGACATTACATAGCATGGACTCTTACATCCCCCAGAAGCCTTGCATGGCAAAATTAAATGTTTAATTCCACGGTTTTTGGGAGGGAAGGGACTGTATTTAAGCTCAGTGGAAGCGGAGAACCCAATCCCTTCCACTGACTGATAGTGAGCTCTGCCCCACGCTCACTCGTCTCATGTATTTTAAATGACTGCTTTAAACAAATTAAGGTCATCACTGAACTAACAAGGGCATTGTTAGTTGAGTGGTAACTTTCATTTGTTCACATCCACCACATAAAACACCTACATTTTTTTTTCCCACAAGGTTTTTATCCTCCTATGCAGGATGGGTGACTATTCAAATCAAATCAAATCACTCTTTATTTATATAAGGCACCTTTCTTAAACCAAGGCACCTGTACAATATAACATAAAACAATAAATAATTAAAACAACAATAAAATATTCAAAAATCATTATAAGCTTTACTAATACTTCTACTATTTACCATTAGCCCCATCCACATAAGATGCAGCTATCTTGACCTCTGCCAGTCAGGGGTTAGTTCCCCCATGGATCCCCCCCAGTGGGGTCAGAGAGGAGAAGGATGTCCTCCCCTTCCTGGGGCACACATATCCAGTGTGCCCCCAGATGGAAGGCAGAACGAGCCACTACTTTACAGGCTGGGCTTCTTGAAGCCCATCGCCATGATTTTCCTCCTTATTTTCTCCCTCTCCGTTGTTGAGGCGTGCATGTTGGTACATGCATGTAGAGGCACGCACATGCCGCAGATTTCCTGCAGCTCCATCCCTCCCTTCTGTGCTGCTCCCTAACCATCCTACTACCAGGACACCGCCTGGTGGTAGTCACGTGGTGGAGCCAGTGATCATTTCTCCCCAGAACAGGAAAGCAGTCCATTAATGCTGTATTCTTGACCCTCCCTCTCCTGGCTGGCACCCAGTAATCCAAGATAGCTCCCAATCCCAGGTCACTGGCGTGGTGGGTGGTAGCACTACCACTGTGCCACTGTGCTGGCTTATAAAAAATGCATTTAAAAAAACAGCCCTGCAGTAGTCTGTGGAGGACGCTCCCTTGCTCTGCAGACTGTTACATTAAGAAATGCACAAGTGCAGGGGTGGAGCTCACCATCAGAAAGTGGGAGGGACCAGGCTCTTGCTCCATGGAATCTCACTTGAAATGGCGTGTGCTCCAAGGAAGGAAGGAAGAGTGACCAGTGGGGTGCCTTAGGGGTCAGAGTTGGGACCGGTTCTCTTCAATATCTTTATAGGCAACATAGCAGAAGAACTGGAAGGGGAAGTCTGCCTCTTTGATCTGTAAAAGTGGACACATCTGCGGGGGGGATGGATAAAATGAACAAGGATCTAAAAAGACTGGAAGAGTGGTCAAGGGTATGGCAGCTGGGAATTAATGCAAAAAGTTCAAAATAATGATCTTGGCCAGTGGTTCTCAAATGGTGAAGCCAGCCTCCAAAGGGAGGCCCCAAACTGATCCAGGGCAGGCCCAGCCAAGTCTGAGAATATACAGTATTTAAATTGTAAGTTTTGGATGTTTTGTGTCAGAGGATGCAGCAAACTAAATTAGGATAATGGCAGCTGAATTTCTTTACTTATGCACAAACTGATGACCAGGAAAGGCCCATTGAGCCAAAGCTTGTTTCTAGCGTGTATTTACATATAAATTGGTGACTAGGAAAGGCACACAGAGGCAAGGCTTATTTCTCCAGCAGGTGTTAATATGTCAATTGGTAACTGGGAAAGGCACACAGAGCCAGTGTTTGTTTCAGGTGTGATCTGAGGTAAGGGTACAGGAAGTTGCTTAACAACTGGGTAAGGAAGAGAGATGAAGTGGCTAGGATAGTTGTTCCAGACAGAGAGGAAACAGAGTAACAAGGGCCCAAGAGTCAGAAAAGTGGAGTGACAATGATAACCTGGGGTGTGAGGTTAGGGGTGAAGAACAATAAGTTGAATAAAAAGAGAATATACTCAGTCAGCTTTATTAGTCTCACTTTACTCCCGGTGTACTGCGCAAAATATGATATTTTTTTCCATGGGGAGAACCAAGGTTTTTTCCAAATTTGAGGGAGGTTCAAAATCTTTTCCATGTTTTGGGGGAGGCTCACTATCACAAAGTGTGAGAATTAATGACTGAGGCCTTGGGAATCCAGGAGCGGAGTACAAGATGGGTGGAGTGAAACTGACAAGGGCCAATCAGGAATGAGACCTAGAGGGAATAGAAACACAGAATTTGATGGCAGATAAGGACCGTTTGGCCCACCTAGTCTGCCCATTTCCCTACCTGATGGATAAGCTGCAGATTCTAGTTAATCAACAGCTTACTTCCTCCTACCCCAACTAGAATTGTCTTATGCTTGTCCCATGCATTCTTGAATTCTCCCACTGTTCCTGACTCCACAACCTCCTCAGGAAGGCTGTTCCATGCATCCACAACCCTCTCTGTGAAAAAATACTTTCTAACATTACCTCTGAGCCGTCCCCCCTCTATCTTCAAATTGTGCCCCCTTGTTCTTGCACATCTCTTTTCTGAAAGATGCTACCCTCTTGTACTTTTAATTCCCTTAAGATACTTGAAAGTTTCTATCATGTCCCTCTCCCTCCTTTCCTCAAGGATATACATATTAAGCTGCTTTAGTCTCTCCTCATATGTCTTCTGGTGCAGACCCTGCACCATTTTGGTTGCCCTCCTCTGAACAGCCTCCACTCTGTCTATGTCTTTGCGGAGATGGGGTCTACAGAATAGCATGCAGTACTCCAGATGGGGTCTCACCAACTGTCTGTACAGAGGGATAACAACGTCCTGTTTTCTACTGTTGATGCCTCTCCCTATGCATCCCAGTATCCCCCCAGCCCTCCTTACTGCCTTCTCACATTGCTTGCCCACCTTTAGGTCATCTGATATAATTACTCCTAGGTCTCTTTCGATTTTTGTTGTTATTATCTCACCCCACATTGTGTACTCCTCCCCTGGGTTTTTGTTTCCCAGATGCATTACCTTGCACTTCTTTGCATTGAATCTGAGCTGCCATATATTCGACCATTCCACCAACCTTGCCAGGTCCCTTTTCATCCTTTCCACCCCACCTTGTGTATCAACCCTGTTGCTGATCTTTGTGTCGTCTGCAAAGAGACATACCTTTCCTTCCAGGTGCCCTCCAATGTCACTTATAAAGACATTAAAGAGGACCGGTAGCAGTACCGAACCCTGTGGTACCCCGCTAGTTACCCTCCTTTCTTCACTGTGGACTCCGTTTACTATTACTCTTTGTGTCCTGTTGTCCAGCCAGTTTTTTATCCAGGCTACTACCTTGGGACCCACTCCAAGGCTGGCTAACTTGTATATTAATCGTTTGTATGAGACCGTGTCAAATGCCTTGCTAAAATCTAGGTAGGCCATATCCACAGCCCCTCCCTGGTCTACTACTTTGGTCACCCAGTCAAAGAAATCTATTAGGTTTGTCTGACATGACCTTCCTGCTGTGAAACCATGCTGCCTTGGGTCCTGTGCCCCACTGGCCTCTAGGTACTCAACACTTCTTTCCTTCAAAAGTGATTCCATCATTTTTCCTACCATTAAGGTCAAACTAACTGGTCTGTAGTTTCCTGCCTCTGCCCTGCTCCCACTTTTGTGAAGTGGAATCACATTTACCCTCCTCCAGTCCTCAGGTACCACCCCATCCTCCCATGATTTGTTAAAGAGAGTAGTCAGTGGCGTTACTAGTTCTACCCTTAGTTCATTTAGAATTCTTGGGTGAATCCCATCAGGCCCCATTGCTTTCTCCACCCTCAGTTTCAAGAGTTCTTTCAAAACCCTTTATTCTGCGAATTAACTGGTATCAACCCCCCCCCCCCATTCAGAGTGTTTCTCTTGTTTGGTTTAGCTACCTCCCCCTCCTCTTCCATTGTGAATTCTGAGCAGAACTATTCGTTCAGTATCCCTGCTTTTTCACTGTCACCCTCTGCCCACATTCCCTCCCCTTTATTAAGTCTCTGTACCCCTCCCGTGGTCTTTCTTTGCTCCCTAATGTGCCTATAAAAGGTTTTATCCCCTTCTTAACAGAGTTGGCTATATTTCCCTCAGTTTGGGCCTTTGCTAGTCTGACTGCCTTCCCTGCCTCCTTCTGCTTTAACTGATAAAGTTCTCTGTCCTGCTCCTTCTGTATTTCCTTATATTTCCTGAATGCTATCCTGTTCTCCTTAACCTTTCCTTCCACCTCTTTTAAGAACCATAGTGTTTTTTTCCTTTGTTTTGTTTTGTTGGTTTGCTTCACACAAAGGCTTGTTGCCTCTGTGATGGCTGTTTTGATTATTCTCCATTGTTCCTCCACCCCTCCTTCTTACCCATTTGCTAGTGCTTTTCTGAGGCACTCTCTCATTTTCCCAAAGTCAGCCCTCCTAAAGTCCAATACTCTTGTTTTTGTATGGCTTGACTCTATGGCTGTGTTTATTGTGAACCACACTGTTTGGTGGCCCCTTGTTCCCAGATGGCTACCCACTTCTAGATCTGAGATCCTTTCTCCATCCCCATTTGGGAGTACCAGGTCTAAGATTGCTCCCTCCTGAGTTGGTTCCAACACTAGCTGTCTGAGGCATGCCCCCTGTAGGGCATCAAGAATGACCCTGCTCTTGGATGTGCCTGCAGCAAAGGTACTCCAGTTTTCAACCATTCATTGAATCCCATGGTGCACAATACCCTAGCATCATCCTTGCCATAGACAGGCAGCACCTCCAAGAAGGTTACCGTACTTGCTACTTGTCTAAGGCCCCTCCCCAACTCTACAAACTCCTCTTGCACTGCTCTGATCCCATTCATAGCCAGGTCATTTGTCCCTAGGTGGATATTGACATCAAGCTCCTTCCCTTGTGCAGCTGCTCCTGCGATCCTGAGGATTCACTTCCTGTCCCTTCGAGCCGTGGCACCAGGCAGGCACCTTACCTCCCTATCCCCTTCCTCCCCCACTTCTACCCCCCACTTATTGAGTCCGACACCAGGAGTTGTTTCCTTCCCCTGTGGGGTCTCGTGCCACCCTTCTGTGGGTCTCCATTGTTGAGGTTACCAGCACCCTCCTTGGTCTCCACTGCAGGTGCCTCCATAGAAGAACCAGTTTTCACCAGAAAAGCATATGAATTGTGGAGAGGTACAACTGGAGGGATGCACCTCTGTTCCACCACCCTCTCCCTCCCTGAGCCCACCTTGGTCCAACCGCTCCTCTTTCCTGGCAACCTCTGAGGTAGCGGTGGTGGCCCTGGTGATCCCTGGGTGGGGGAAGAGGTTTCACGAATCCTAGCCAGGTCAGCCTGGAGACAGGCAACCTCCTCATTCAGACCAGAGAGGTGCCTGCAAATAGGGCAGCATCGCGACCTCCAGAATGTCTCCCGGAACACTGCTGCCCCACAGCCATTGCACTGCACTGCTCCCATCTTGACTTATTTTGTGTCCCCTTTCCTGTTGCTTTGTATGCTTACTGTCTCCTCCCTCTATGTATTTTTACACCTACTTTCCTACTGCCTATGTGCCTTACAACTCTCGCCCTTCCTGTTCTGGGACAGGAACTTATAGTCTCCTTCTTCCTTGCTTGGATTCAGAGCTTCAGCAGCCGGTGGGGTGGGGGGCGGGAGAAAGAGATATTTTAGGTTCCTTCAAGGTTGATGAAACTAATGTGTCTCAGTGATCCTTCCCTTCCTACTGCCAAACAGGAAGTTCCTGTTGTCAGTCAGATCATATCTGATGACTAAAGGTGGCCAGGCAGCATGATAAGGCAATCAGAAAAGCTAGTGGGATGCTGGGGTGCATAGGCAGGGGTATCTCCAGCAGGAAGATAGAGATGATTCTGCTCCTGTATAAATCACTAGTAAGACCTCACCTTGAGTACTGTGAACAGTTTTGAAGACCACACCTCAGAAAGGATATGGGAGTGGACCACACAATAATAGCCTGGGTGAGAAGCTAGCTAAACAGCAGAATGCAGAGTGTTGGTCAATGGAGCACTGTCAGAGGAGGTGATGGTGACAAGTGGGGTTACACAGGGGGTCAGTGCTGGGACCAGTCTTGTTCAATGTGTATATCAGTGACATTGCTGATGGTCTGGAAGGAAAGGTGTGTCTGTTCACAGATGGCACAAAGCTTTGCGGTAGAGTGAATTCACCAGAGGGGTTGCAAAAAATGAAAAAGGGTCTGTTAAGATTAGAAAGATGGTCATGAGACTGGCAGCTGAAGTTTAGCGTGAAAAAGTGCAAGGTGATGCATATGGGAACGAAGAACCCAGGGGAGGAGTACCATCTGGGAGGGGAGAAGCTAACAGCTACAAATCAGGAGCGCGACCTGGGAGTCATCATCTCTGACGACTTAAAGATGGGGAAGCAATGCAAGAAGGGGGCACAGAAGGCGAGCGGCCTCCTGGGTTGTATAGGGAGAGGCATCACTAGCAGGAGGTGTGAGGTGCCACTGTATGGGTCCCTGGTGAGGCCCCACCTGGAGTATTGTGTCCAATTCTGGAGGTCCCACTTCAAAAAGGACACCGATAAGTTGGAGACAGTGCAGAGAAGGGCAACTAAGATGCTTCATGGCCTACACCATAAGACGTACGGCGAAAGACTAAGGGAACTAAACCTCTTCTCCTTGGAACAAAGGATGGGGAGGGAGGACATGACTGAAACCTGCAAGTATTTAAAGCGTATCAACAAGGTACAGTTACAGGACCTCTTCCAGATTAGCAGTTGCATTAAGACAAGTGGGCATAACATGCGACTAAGGGGGGTGGTAGGTTTTGGAGTAATAGTAGAAAGTTCTTTTTTACGGAATGAGTGGTGGACCCAGGGAACAGACTGCCTCAGGGGGTGGTGGAGGCAAAGATGGTCAAGCAGTTTAAAACAGCATGGGACAGACATGTCAGTAAGCTAACAAGCGATTCCAAGCAAGGGGGTAGGAAAAAACATGGGCAGACTAGATGGACCTCATAGTCCCCATCTGCCGGTGCATTCTATGTATCTATGTATAGACAAATCAAAGGCAGTCCAGAGGAGGGCTACCAAAATGGTGCAGGGTCTACAACAAAAGCCCTAAGAGGAAAGATTAAAGGAGCTTAATATGTACACTCTGGAGGACAGGAAGCGGGGGGGGGGGGGATGTGACAGAAACCTTTAAATACCTTATAGTTGCCAGAGGGTCGTGAGGGCCTTTTGTTCCCCTCTCTCGAGCTGAAATTGGCCTCCCCAGGATTCTAGCTCCATTCAGCTGGTCCTGCTCCTAACAGTTGCCACTAGGTCACGATGACCTTTTGTTGCCCTCCCTTGAGCCGAACTCAGCCTACCCAGTATTCTAGCTCCATTCAGCTGGTTCTGCTCCCAACAATTAACCCACCTACCCACTCCAACCATCCTCCCCACCCTAAGGTGGTGTTACCTTTGTAGGCAGTAGTACAGATGTAGAAAAAATCAATTTATCCCTCCCCCCCAATTTTTTAGGTATGTTGGTATAGCTCGTTTCCATCCTCCCCACCCACATGACCTTCCCCCTTTGGTTTCTTACTGGCCAGCTAACTACTGCATTAATTTCTCTCTTCTGCACTCCCTAGACCCCGTGGAGGCACTATATCTCCATAATAGCCAAGTGTAATCGCCACCTCCCACTTTGGGCTAGCCCTGCTTTCACCATCTAAATTAGCCCAGCAAGGACTGCCTCCCTCTGAACATGCAGCCAGTTCATTTTACACTTTTACTCGTCTTTCTCCCCCCTATTCCTTACGACATGCTCACCACCCTTACTCCTCCATCCCACCCTCCCCCTCCAGCACTCCCTACAGTCTGAGTCTCCTCTCCTCCAATATCCACTTTAAATACAACCTTCCCATAGCCCCCCCCCTCCGAAATACTGCCCTGCACCCCTGGCCTCACGCCTCACCCTGGCCTGCTTGCCTTTAACTATCTAAATCTAGAACTTCTATGCCACTATCTCTCTCCCTCTCGACCCCCTTCGTGGTCACACCAAAAGCAGCAGTTAAATGCCCCAAAATCATACCATGTCTCAGTACTCCCACTCCTCCTCATCATCCTATCCGGAGACATGCACACCAACCCCGGCTCTAGCTCTCCTCTACTCTCCAAGTTCCCTAAAGGCCTTTGAATCTTTCACTTAAATGCCGAAGCTGCCTCCCTAAAATGGACTTACTCAAGCTCTGGGTCTCACAACACTCACCCAACCTCTTGTGTATTACAGAAACCTGACTCTCATCTCGTATGCCTGATATCCACTGTAACCCTCCCTGATTACTGCGTGTACCATCAAGTCCATGGTAAGTGTGGCAGCAGCGTGGCCATCTATGCCTGACAAAGCCTACCATGCAGCATCTCATCCACGGAATCACATCCCTCCTCCCATGAACACCTTTCCATTTACCTAAACTACCCATCCTCCACCCCATTTCTTGTCACTGTGCTGTATGCCTCCCCCAAACTCCCACCCCTCTTCCTGATAGGAATAATCTCCTCTCTTGTTTACCTGGCCCCATCAAATGACCGTCCCTTCTTATAAGCCTTATACAGATAACATCGAATCACTAAACCTCACTCAGCTAATAAAGGAGCCTACCTGCCCAAGCCCCTCCTCCTCAAACCATTCACTCCTTGATTGGGTCCTCACTACCCACCCGCATAGAGTCCTCACTGCAGGCATCCTACCTGACATTTTCAGTGATCATCTTATAACTTACTGTGTCTGCAAAATCCCCATTCCCCATTCTCCCCCTTCACATCGTTAGATCCACTCCTGCCGGTCACTCATTATTGACCAACTACTACTTGATTTACACTCCGCTGACTGGTCAGCTATGTACTCTGCCCCAGATGTAGACTCAGCCATCTCCCATTTTGTCTCCTTCAAAAAGTATTGGATCACCATGCACCCCTCAGGCGCCATCGGGTTAAATAGCGCCACTTGCCTTGGGTCTCTGCAGACCTCATCCATGTTTGTAACTCCTATGATAAACCTGGGCACGACATAAATCTACCCAAGCCCTCTCAGATCTGGGAAGGTGTAGGGCCCTGCACAACACCTGCACAAAGGGTATCAGATCAACCAAGGCCACCAATTTCCATACCCTACTGCACTCCAAACAATCCTCCCCAGCTGACTTTTGGACCACACTTCATTCTCTCACTGACCCCCCAGCCTAACTCACCACCCCTACCTTATCAGTTAATGGCTCTCCTGTATCTGATATAGCCACAGTCACCATGGCCCTGAATGCAGTATCTGTTTCACTACCTGTACACTGCCACCACCACCCCCCCCCCAGCTACTCTTTTCAAACAATCTCGGCCCAAGAAGTCCATTAAGCCCTCATCTCATTAAGCCCAAACAAATCTAGTCCTGACTCCCTGGACCCCTGTCTTCTATGTATCTCTGCCCCCAAAATATCCACTTGCCTCTCCCATATCCTAAATCAGTCATTCAAACAATGCACGGTCCCACAGGCCTGGAAGAATGCCCAAGTCTTACCTCTACACAAAAGTGGTGACACCCTCACCCCTGGAAACTATCGTCCCATACCCCTGCTCTGGCCAAGCTCCAAGAATCCCTGGTCCTTAAGCATCTCACCAAGTTTCTGAATTCCTCAGACTTCCTCTCCATCTATCAATCAGGTTTCAGGTTAAACCACTCTACCACTATCTCCCTCCTATGTGTCGCAAATTCAATCCTTTCCGGTATGGATAAAGGCCTCATAACAGCAGCCATCTTCACTGACCTTGCTAAGGACTTCAACTCCATATCCCACTTGCTTCTCCTACACAAACTCTCCTCCGCTGGCCTCTCCCTTGAAACATTACAGTGGTTCACTGCTTATCTGTCTGGCAGAACACAACAGCTCCATGTTGGTGGAGGCCCCCCCCTTCTGATCCATGCAGGTGTTCCCCAAGGCTGTATCTTGGGTCCAACATTATTCTCCAATTTTCTAAACGACCTCCTGTTGGCATGCTCTGTGGTTAACATACAGACGTATACCGATGACATTGTTCTTTTCTCCTCCGGCTCCTCTACTGATACAGTCAAATCCCAGCTCCAATCTGATTTCAACTCAGTCCTTCTCTGGTTTGACAAAAAGCCACTCAAGGTAAATATAAATGTAACCCCCCCTGCAAAATGGGGGTTCCCAAAAGTCTTCCAGGAGTTTGCCTGAATGCTCCAAGCCTGGGTGGTGTTTGGCGTGTGAGCTGCTTAACTGTGGTTGCAAGTGAGTGCTATTTGAGCCTCCACGTACTGTCTCTTTAAGAGCTGTCTGCTTGCAGACTTAATTAGTTTGTATAGGGGGACTGTGTGTTTATTGCTCGAATCCCACCCGAGCTGTGGAGTAATCGCTCCATTTTGTGGTTGCTGAAGGTGCAAAGGTAGCCCATCTGTAACTATTTGACTGTAATCATTTAAAGCATTAGCAAAATTGTAGTTTGTTTAACCTGCCTTTATTGCAGCTGGGACTCTGTTTGTGTTACCCCTCCATTCTGGATCTAAACTGCTGTGCTGGGCCAATTGAGTTAAGGGAACCCTAAAATGGAGCCTGTGGATGAATCGGAACTTGGACTCTTAATCTGAGCCAGCCACAAGGGATTGTATGGGCAGTGACTCTGGGAAATGTAGTTTTGACCTTGGTGCCTTTTTCCACCAACAGAGGGAGTCTTATTGTGAGTGACAGCTGAACCAGCCAACAGAATAGTGTGGAGCTAAAGGAAATGCCCTGCTCTGTGACTGGAAAGATCAGATCAGTTGTGGCAGTGAAGAAAGAAGGAGCTGTGTGCTTCTGTGGTGTATAGTTTAGTGGGGAAGCGCGTGTGAGGCCCTGAGTTTCGGTCTGCAGCCTTTGTGAGTGCCAGCTTGGACTGAATCCGAGTTGTGAGGAGAAAGAAGCACCAGAAGTGTGGAAACCAGGCTCACCCTGTAGAAGACTGGAGAAATTGCTGAATCACGCCGGTCTGTCAGGAACTGAAGCTGCTGTGTGTTCTCCCGGGTATCTTGCAGTAATTGAGGTCAGGATTGAGGAGCAGTCTGCCTGGTATAGTACTTTCCTTTTACATATAAATGTGCGTAGTGCTTGTGGGGAATCGCTATTTCAAATCCCCTGTACAGTGAATTGTGTGCCGATGCTGGAAGTAAACCCCCAGCTTAATTCGGACTACATCTGTTTGCTATCAACTGCAGTGGGCTGTAGTCACAAGGACCTTGTCCTCATGCCCTGCTCTTCTGGCAATCCAGAGAGACATTCTCCATCTGATCCTCAGCTTGGGTGTTGTGAGTACAAATCAGGGTATTCCCCTGCAGCTTGTTTTTCAATCACAAGTGTATCATCTAATTCTTGTTTCACTGTTTTTTTTGGACTGAGTCCTCCGGCCCCGGATTACAATTGGGTGTTGTGCATATATTTTCTTCTACAGGGCCCCATCCATCTGCACCTGCCGGCCAACCATAGGCAATGGACCTGGCTAGCCCCCCAACCTGAGTACCCAGAGTGTGACTTTTCAGACCCTGTATGTGTGCACAGTACTGTGATTTAATGCCACTAATTAACCTGATTTCCCCCTTCCATGTTGCTGTCCCCTAAATAAACCAGATTTTTTGTTGTTATACTATATACTGTCTGTAGTGTTGGTACATATGGAAACAGTATTGTGTTTTGCTGTGTATGTTGTTTAACCTTACTTTACAGGAGGTCCTCAGAGATGTGCTGCAGAATCAGTCTCGAGGGTAAGTGGTATTTATATGAGTGAACAGTGTGTATATGTGGGGTATTGGGGCTGAAACTCTGGTGTACTGTGTGAGCCACTAGAGGGAATAAAAAGGAGTCTCAGTGTCTCAGAGGGCTGTGACCAAGCTAGTCTAACCACTACAAACCCTGACCTCTGGTTGGAGGCACCCGTTATAGGACCTAGGCCCCTCAACCTGTCCGTAGTCAAATAGGCAGGGGTAGTAGCCCTTGGGATAGCGCCACCTAGGGGTTACATAAACAAAATCGAATCAATGATATTTGGAACTCCTCAGAAACTTGCCACCCTCCACTTCCCCCTCACCTTCTCTACACTAGATGGCTCCTCGCTCGACGTTGTCCCACATTACAAATATCTGAAAGTCTGGCTCGACTCCTGGCTAGATTTTGCAAAACACATCGAGCATATCCATGCAAAGCTTTGCCCCAAACTGGGCACACTCTACAGAAATAAAGAAGTTCTCTCACTATAAACGCGGCATCAGCTCCTGACTAAAATAATAATCCCCACATTTGACTGCACTGATGTTGTATACAGCACCACTTCAGCCTCCCTATTAACTAGGCTGGACCCTCTCTACAACACCTTTTGTCGTTTTGCCTTCAACCCCCCCCCCCCGCATCACTACTTCCTCTACTCATCCCTTTCCCTCGCCTCTCTAAACCACAAGCGCCTACTCCACTCCACAGTCTTCATCTCTAAATATTGGTTTGGGTCCTTACCCTACCTCTCCTCACTCCTATCCCCCTCCTCTGAAGCCTCCTACCCCCTTCGATCTAGAGACTCCCGCACATTCTCTCTCCCGCTGCCCTCCCCCAGTTCAGACGGAGCTGCTTTGTCTTACAGACTGTCCTCCCATTGGAACACCCTCCACCCATCAGACACTTCCCTTCCATCCCTGTCCTAAAGCGAACCTTGTTGCATACAACTGAGCAAACTGATGCCTGCCTTTGTTATTACTAATGTCTCTCCTACCTACCCTCCTCTACGTTTCCCTTGCTTTATCCCTCAATGCCCCCCTTTTTTGTCCAAAAATGTCTCAGTACCTATGTTTGCATCCCCTTCCCTTCTACTCCATCTTACTATTACTCTCCAACTTTTCTTCCCTGGCTCCTCTCCCCATATGCATTTCCCCTTCTCTACCTAATGTCTTTGTCCCTTTTTTATCTCAGTCCCTCTCCCAGCACTTCCTCTCATATTCCCTTATATTTATTTATTATTTATTTATTTAGTTTTTGTTAACCGGGTAGGTGCACTAGCCATAAAATGACTATTTTCAGGCACAACCTGGGAGAGTACAACAAAAGGAGAACAGCTGAACAACAGCAACATGGGTACAATAGTACAAATAGAGGAACAGTACAGCAGTGCTACAAAAATACAATGGGTAGAAACAACAAAAAATAATGGCAAGCATTATACAGATAATGGCAGTAAGATATATAATAAGTGCAGAAACCATGGACCCGACCTGTGGAGTGAAAGGGTTAATAAGATAGTACGGTTATATAGAGAGAAATGTGAGGAATGTTCAAATATTGCCCTCATGGTACTTCCTCTTCTCTCTACTCTCCTCCTTTCCTCTCCAAACCTGATTCTCCTCAACTGCTAATGTAACCTGGACTCCGTTTCTTTTTCAACCTGAACTCAGGGTGCCCTCCTGTAAAAATTCCTTCTCCTAATTTTGTACTCCGGATAACTTCTCTGTACAACAGCGTATATTGATTGTGTAGCAAATCTTAGTTATCCTAACCTGTATCAACTACTTTGTTAATGTAGCAATGACTTACCTCACTGTAATTTCAATTATGTAACTATTGTTATAATTTCCCTACTCCCTTCCCCCAGGTCACACCTGGAAATGAGCCTCTGCTTAGTGTGCCTCTACTGGTGAACAACTTTAAATAAATAAAAAATAAATTATGGGGGTTAATAAGGTACAGCAGGAGAGTATCTTTTGGAGAAAAAGGTGTTCTATAACAAGGGGGCAAGACCTGAAGCTGGAGGGAGTAAATTCAGAAGGGATATGAGGAAGTACTTTTTCATGGAAAGGGTGGTGGATTCCTGAATAAGCTTCCAGAGGAGGTAGGTAGTGGGGTGGAAACAGTAAGTGAGTTCAAAAATGCCTTGGATAGGCACACTGAAATAGTAGTGGTAGGGTAGAGGGGAGAGGAGATTGTGACATGGATTATGCAGGGTCTGGGAAATAACACTAATGAAAAAAATTACAAAATTGGGCAGATTAGATGGGCCTAGCGGCCCTTATCTGCCGTTACAATCCATGTATGTATGTATGTAACTCTGGGGGAGGTAAGGGTCCCTTGTGTATTTTGGGGACATTTTGTACAATAGCATGAAAGGTTAAACTGCAATAATATGAAGTTCCTCACATCTGAGTATGTTGTCTGGTTGATTTAAGGATTTAAAGCAGAAGAGGCTCTTATCTGTGACATGCTCCCAGCACAGTAAACTGGTGGCCTCATGCTCTCAGAGGGTGTTCAGCTATAAAAAGAAGGCAACCCTTTCAGCTTAGTGAGGAAGAGACCCAGCTCTGGGTGTTTTTAACTCAGTGTGGTGATCACTGGTCTTTAACCAAAGATTATGGTTGAATATCTGGGAGCTTAAGACCTCTGGCCATATTACTGCACCAAAACTTTATGTGAAACTTAGAAAAGTAATTAACCAACCTTTCTGGAAAATATGCAGTATTTTGAGTTTGCACTGGAACTTTGATGACATTATGACAGGGGGTATCTCCCCCCCAAGGCTATAGGATATCCAGGGATAACACACAACCCTAAGTGTGGTTATAATGCAGTAATGCACACCTTAGGTGGTTGTTAGGCACAAGGCATAGCTGAGTCACCTGAGAAGTACATTATTCCCATATGACCACACACACTGAAGTGTTATATCACTTATAAAATGGGCTTTCATTTGTTTAACAATTATGTAGTTCAGGCGAGGTATGCAGTTGTCAGAAAATAATCAAAGGTCATGTGATGTCTTTTGACAAGTAAAGTGACAGGATTTTCATGGCCCATTTTATAAGCATACAAGGATTTTGGCAACTCTGATCTACTTAAAAACACCACAACAATGATTGAATGACTCTAGACAGGTTACATTCCAGAAGATTTCCTCCCCCAGCTTATACCTACCCAAGTGGCTCAAAATGCTTTTTGAACAGGCCATACTGCTGCTCGTACACAGGGACCTTAGTGGCCATGAAGACAACCATTCTTTTCTCTTCTGGCTGTGCCGCCTTTAGATGGTCCTCAGTGATGGCCAATGCCACAATGGTTTTCCCACATCCTTTGAGATTACAAGTAAGATATCTGTTACTTGGAAAATAAACATCAATTATGGAAATCACTGAAAAAGGCACTTCTGTACCTGGAAGTAGGATATTATAAATAAAATAATAGATAAGGGACTGTGTATTACAAGGCTGTAATACCATCGAGAGGTTCCACCATGTCCTGGGAACCTCAAGAAGGTATTATAGCCGAGTAATTACAGTCCTCTATCTGTTATTTTTTGTAATTTATGGATCCTGAAAATGGAACAGCAGAACATGGACAACAAGCTGCCCTGCCTAAGTGTATTTGAACAGTCACAACAAAGCCCTTCATGAATATTAAATACCGACATGAATATTAAATACCTACATGAACATTCATCTGTTCGCAGATGATATAGTTCTTTACTTGAGACGCCCAACACTACAATCTGCATGTAGTGATCTTCAATCTGAATTCAACCTGTTGCAAAACCAGCTTTTAAACAAAAAGCTATTACTTAATGCCAAGAAAACCAATGCAATGCTTTTCTCTCCTTCCATGTACGCAGCAAACTCGGCCACTACAGAACCAGTGCCACAGATTACTACTATTCTAGGTGAAAAGTTGGAATTTGTTTTAAAATTCAAATACCTGAGAGTTTGGTTGGACCACAGGCTCTCTTTTACAGAGCACATTGAGGATTTACTCAAAAAATTACAACATAGACTCAGCCTTTTCTTCAGAATCAGTCACTTTTTAACTAGAGACGCTGCACTGCAGCTGGTCCAAGCAACATTTCTCTCATTAATAGACTACATGGATTTCCTGTATAGTCAATGCCCTACCTCCTACCTCCTAAAACTTGACACGCTCTGTCATAGAGCTTTGAGGTTTATTACAGGTCTTCTCTATACCACGCATCATTGCTCCTTATATGAAGCAGTGGGGTAGACTTCTCTCCAGTATAGGCGTGATAGAAATGCAGCTATATGGACCTTCAGAGCTATTTCCAAAAAACTTCCCCAATATATTACAGACTGTCTCCCACTAAACCTGATAGGCAAGTATGCCCTGAAAAGTTGCACATCTATCTCATTGAAAGTACCCAAAGTTAACTCTCGCTTTGGTAGAGTAGCCATAAGCTTTGTGCTGCCCTCCCTGTGGAATAAACTGCAGAAAACGCTGAAATTGAGCACACTTATCAGCATCTCTACCTTCGAGACCTTATACTCTTGTCTCAGAAAGGAACCATGCAACTGCTTTCCTTGATCCTAGTCTGTAGCCGCGTTCAATTGTAGTACTTACCTAGCCTGTACTCTTTGAATAAGCTGCCTTACCCATCGTACTCTTTTCCCACTGCCTAGTATCAGTAAATTCAACCTTCTTGCGATTTCTGTTCTGTGCCTCTAAATCGCTTTTCAGCACTGATTCACATCAACCATCTTCATCCTCAGTCTCCCTTAAAGAGTGGATTTCCCCACATCTACTGGTCAATATCACCTGCCCCTCCTTTCTCAGCTCTTCTTAAGTCCCCTGCTAGTACTCTGTGCCACATCCCTAATCCTGGTATTTACCCCCCTTCCCCCATAGGCCTTCTACGGTCCGTCTTACTTTTGCTATCTGCCTGGCACCCCCACCTTCCATTAGCTGCCTGTTCATGGTTGCCTTATGGGCTGTGTTCATTATCTCCCTTGGCAATTTTGTATGTATTTGCATTGTTGTATCCTGTAAACGGACCTTACGATATATATATTCACATGTGCAATGTTTCTACTGGTGTATCTGCAAACTGTAATTGGTTCTCCCGAGATATGTTCACCTGTGTTACGGTTCTTGGTTTTTACACCTTATCACGACCTTCCGTACCCATTTGTATTACTGTGTATATACATATGTGTAATCCTCCTGCAAATGGGGGTTCCCAAAAAGTCTTCCTTGAGCTTGCCTAAATGCTCACTGCCAGGCTGGTGTCCTGTGTTTTAGCAGTTTAAATGTGATTACCAGAGCCTGTATAGCCTCTGTGTACTGTCTCTTTAAGAGCTGCCTGATTGTAGCCTAAGTAATCTGAGAGGGAGCTCTGTTGAAACATGTAACTATTTGCTGAAAATCATTTAGAGTGATAATGATAATGTAGTTTGACTAACCTGCTTTCTTTGTAGCAAAGACTGTTTTGTTTTGTCTCCACTGTCTTGGTCCCGGACTGCAAATTGGACCAATCAGTTCTGGTGGGACCGAAAATGTAGCCGACTACGGGAGCTGTCTGAAGTCAAAATCTGTAGGAATTGTAGTTTTGAACTTTTTGCGCCTTTTTTGCAACTGAAGGGGAGCGCTCGCTTTGACTGACAGCCAAATCAGCCAACCAAACCTTTTGGATCTTGGGGAAGTCCCGGGCTGCTTGCAATTTCCAGTTAGTCCTGAGCTAGGAAGTGAAAGGAGAAGAGCTAAAGTGTATTTTGGGCAGCAATCCTGAGTGGATTGGGAGCATGGGAAAACTGTGAAAGGGCTGAGTTTTTGGCTTGCATGTCTGCTGCTGCTCCTAAGAGGGAGAGAAGAGAATTATTTTGGACTAAATCCAAGTTTGTGTGACTAAAGTACGCTACTGAAGTGGGCCAGGCTCAACCTGAAGAAGACCGAAGATTTTGCTGAATGTGATCGGCCTGTCAGGAGTTCCAGCTACCCCTAAGCTCCTAGTGCATGAAGAGACTTTGCGAGTGTGACCGGGGAGCGCTTTGCCTGGTACAGTAGAATTCTCGTACATGTAAATGTGCTATGAGCTGCTAGTGGGTAGTGAGTTAGTTCCCCACTGTGTGAACTGTGTTTTGCTTGCTGGAACCCGTATCCAGTCCAAAATGGACTGCATCCGAATTTGTCTCCATGCGCTCTGGGCCTTGCCAGACTGGCCCAGCCAGACTACCCACTGCACAGAGAAGCGTTCGACGAGAGACCTGCCTGGGGATCAGCCCCCTGCTCCACGCCTGAACAGGAATGATGCCTATGCAGCTTGTGTGGGCCCTGCTTCTCCTGGCATTCCAGATCAACCACCTGCAGTCTCGATTTTTGTCCAGCCTGTGTCCAGTCTTGGGTATCGTGAGTAAATACCAGGGTTGCTCCCCTGCAACAACAGCTTAATCTGAGTGTGTCATCTGATTGTCTTGTTGTTTCATTTCTTTTATGAACTAAGCCCCCGGCTCCGGATTACAAATACTGTATTGTGTACTGGGCATGTTGTGTTTTCCATCACAGGGCCCCAACCAGCTGCAACCCTGGGCAACATTCCTGGCAGCCCATATGTTCTCCACCTGGGTAGCCAGAGGTGTGACTGTGTAGGGGGACTCAAAGCGCATGCATAACTGCTTGATTGATATAACCTTTAAGCTAATTAACCTGATTTTTGCCCCTTCCTTGTTCAAGTCCCCTGAATAAATCAGATCTAACTTTTTCTGCAAGTAATCTGACTGTGGTTCCAGTTTGTGCTCAAAGTACTGTACTGTTGCTATTTGCTGTGCATAACCTTGTTTTACAGCGGGTCCCCAGGGTCGCGCCAGAGGAACCAGCCCTGGTGGTAAGTGCAAACCATGTGGGTACTTGTGTGGTGTACCAGGGGTATTGTGAAAGTGATTACTGTACAGTGTTCAGGCCACTAGAGGGGAAAGAGGGGGGTTACAGTGTCCTGGAGGGCTGTGCCCAGATTAGCTTGACCACTATCAAACCTGACCTCTGGGTGGAGGCACCCGTTTCAGAACTCAGGTCCCTTAACCTGCCAATAGCCAAGCAGGCAGGGGTAGTAGCCCTTGGGATAGCGCCGTCCAGGGGTTACATCTTGGAGGCACTGTTGGGATAAGCATACCCTAGCGGCCAAATTTGCGAATTGCTGTTAAAAATAAATGGCTACCCCAACAGAAGTGGCTGTACACCAGTTGGTGGGGTGGTGTACTGGGCAGGAGATCGACCCCCAAAATGCTATACTTATCCTGGATATTCCCCTGGGTACCAATAAGGACACTGTAGGGGGAGTACTTTCCAAGGTTGAATGTTTACAAAACCCTGTGGTGGTGGGTTGACAGGCTAATCTGCTCGCTCAAAGTTTCATGGCATTAGTAGAATGTAAGGATCCAGTAGAGAGTTCCAAAGTGCCACGGACTATCACCACCGAAGAAGCCCTCACTGCCTGGAGAGTGATAACTAAAGACAGTAAAGACCCCAGGGAGAATGAGCCCCCCACTATCTGAGACTTTTGAGGAGAAATTTGCTAAGTTGTTGCTGGAGGAAGGGAAAACTGTGGAGGACTTAAAGAAATAATTCCTGCCACCTGGGGGTGTTCCTCCTCCAACACCCCCTCCTGCTCCAGCACCCGTTATTGCCCCTCCTTCTGTGCCCGTGCCAAAGCTGGCTGCTATGTCTGTACCTGTCATTAGTCACAACTCTAACCGAAGGTTGAGAATCTTCTCCTGCACCCTCCCCAACACCCAAGGGGAGGATGATTGGGAGACCTGGATAGATTGTGTTACGCCTTTGATACCTGAATGGCAGTGTGTGGAGGCTGAGAAACGGAAAAGGATCATAGAAAGTTTGAGGGGTCCCACCCTAGAGGCCATTAAATTTCTGAGGTCCACAAACCCTGATGCATCTGCCCAGAAGTACCCATCTGCACTCGAAGGCAATTTTGGGAGCATTGAGTCAGGGGAAAACTTGATGTGGAAATTTCAAGGTACAAAACAATGGCCAGGGGAAAGTTTGTCTGCATATGTTACTCATCTGGAAAGAGCGCTGCAGAAGGCTTACCGAAAAGGTGGGGTAGCCGCCAGTGACCTAAACCATGTGAGGCTGGGGCACATACTGCAACATGCAAAGCATTCTAAATTACAGCTCCTTCAATTAAGGCTCCCAGATAGAAGGGGTAACCCACTGGGCTATTGTGACTTGATAAAAGGGCTCCGTGAGGTTGAAGATGAAGAGGGGGATTGTAATTGTAGGGTGAGTGCAGCCCAAGTGATCACGGCATCAGAAGGCCCTTCCAAAGTGGGGACCAATGAGGGTGTGCTGCCATGGGATGAACTGCAGAGGGAGTTCAGGGAAACGAAAAACAGTCTCTTTATGAAGGCAACTCCTGCAAGTACAGGCACTGACCCTTATCCAACTGCATCTGCTATGGGGGTTGGGGTGTCCACCCAGGCATCTCCTGCTGACAGCAGCTCCAAACTCGATGCCTTCACTACAGAAGTAAGAGAATTGATGAGCTGTCTCCAAATGTCCACCACACAGCAGACAGAGATGGCACCAAGGTTTTCAGTTGGTAGTACCACCGCCCCAGCTCCCAGTGTGATGCCTCGGTCACCCCAAATCCCAGAAAACATATTTTGCCATAATTGTGGGAAGGATGGGCACATGAAGAAAGAATTCCGGTCCACAAAAGACCTCAATAAAGTTGTATACAGGCTTCAATGAGAGATTCGGAGAACGAATCAGCAGTCAAGGAGTGCCCAAAATGACCGCAGTGAGGGTTCAAGAAGTAGTAACTCAAATCCCTATCTGGTTAAATCAACTGTCCAGGCCCCTGCTGCTGTCCCTCCAGACTGGTCCAAAATAGTGGGCCCTTCAATGGAGACTACCGTGGCTGTGAATGGTGTTCCTACTCTGGCTGTGCTTGACAGTGGGTCGCAAGTGACCACTGTATTTAAGGACTAGTATGACAAACACTTATCTGCTGTGCCCTTACAGTCCCTGGAAGGCCTACATGTGTGGGGGCTGAGCGACAAGTCTTATCCCTACCTAGGATATGTCCACCTCTGGTTGTCATTTCCTGCAGCTGTAACTGGTGTAGAGGAGCAAGTCGAGACACTGGCCTTAGTGTGTTCCCCTACTGGACTGTATGATGGGGTTCCCCTGTTAATTGGGACCAACACCCATATGTTTGGGAGACTGGTGCAACTCTGTCACGAGAAACAAGGGCGACGGACTGGGAGGGCTCTAAGAATTCCCGCTCTGATCACAAGGGCCTATGATTTGCAACAGAACCAGAAAGGGAGTGGACCAGGATGAACTGGTAGGGGTCGTGTGGAAGAAGGATCCTGATTCAATGGCACTGGCCCCTAACGCCCAGTGTACCATTCAAGGGGAGGTCCGCCTCCGCAAAGATGTCAAGAACAAAATACTGATGTTGGACACGCCAGGCATGGAAAATTGCCAGAAGGATTATTGGTTAAGCCCACCTTCTTGCCAGCTCGTGCTCATGCCTATGGATGATGAGTGATGGTAAAGATTCATAATGTGACAGATCAGAAGATCTGGGTGAACAGAGGATGCACCCTAGCTACGGTACACTGTGCAGACACTGCAGTGTTGCCCAGCAACAAGCCCCCTGGCAAGACAGATAGAGTGACTTCTGACTTGTTTGATTTTGGTGACTTCCTGATGCCAGCTGAATGGAATACTAGAATTAGCCAGAAACTTGCCCAGAGAGACCAAGTGTTTTCATTGAAGGAATGGGACATGGGATGTGTCCAGGGTGCATAGCTTCACATACGCCAGCATGATGAACGGCCATTTCGAGAGAGGTCTCAACGCCTAGCTCCTGCAGACACAGACGATGTGAGAAGACACTTGCAGGAAATGCTCGCGGCTGGTGTGATACAAGAATCCAGGAGCCCATATGCTTCTCCTATTGTGGTTGTGCATAAGAAGAATGGATCTGTGAGAATGTGTGTTGATTATCGAACTCTGAATCGGCGGACCATCCCCGATCAATACACCATGCCCCGTATACAAGATGCTCTGGATCGTTTGAATGGGAGCAAATGGTTCTCGGTGTTGGATCTTCACAGTGGATATTACCAGATTCCGATGGCTCTGGAGGACCATGAGAAGACAGCCTTCATCTGTCCTTTGGGGTTCTACGGATTCCTGAGAATGCCACAGGGGATATCAGGCACCCCAGCCACCTTCCAGCGACTGATGGAATGAGCAGTGGGAGACATGAATTTGCTAGAATGCCTGGTGTACTTGGACGATGTCATTGTGTTCGGGAGCTCCCTAGAGGAACATGAGAGTCGACTGTTCAAAGTACTAGACCGACTGGAAGATTTCGGCCTCAAGCTGTCCATTGACAAGTGCCAGTTTTTCCAAACCTCTGTGAAGTATGTGGGGCACACAGTGTCTACAGAGGAGATAGAGACTAATCCTAGTAATGTTGAAGCCTTGACTACTTGTCCCCAGCCCCACAATTTGAAAGAACTACATTTCCTGGGATTCTGTGGCTACTACCGCTGGTTCATAAAGGATTATTCCAAAGTGATTCGGCCACTCTTGAATCTTACCCAGGGTTACCCTCCTACCAATCGGATACACAAAAAAGGGTCCGTCAAAGAACCAAACAAAGCATATTTCTGCCCAGGTGAACTTTTCGGTCCCGCTGGATGCCTGACTGTGAAGTAGCTTTCCACGAAGCCATATACCAGCTCACCCACACTCCCATCCTCGCTTATGCTGATCCCACCAAACCCTATGTACTGCATACTGACGCCAGTCTGCAGGGTCTAGGAGCTGTACTGTATCAAGACCATGAGGATAGTTTGAGACCAGTGGCATTTGCCAGGAGGAGCTTGACCCCGTCAGAGCGAAACTAACCTGTGCACAAGTTGGAGTACCTTGCGTTAAAATGGGCCATTGTCGACCAGTTTCATGATTACTTCTATGGGGCAAAAATATTGGTGAGGACTGACAATAACCTGTTGACCTATGTACAGACTTCAGCTAAGTTAGACGCCATGGGGCACTGGTGGCTTTCTGCACTGTCAACATGATTCTGCTGTTGAATACAAACCAGGCCTGAATCATATTGATGCTGACGCCCTATCTTGGAGGCCCATTTCCAAGAGCGACTGGGTCAGACTGTCTGAACCTGACATCTGAGCATTGTGCAAAAGTTCAATAGAAATGAACAGATGTCTATGGACACAGTGGACTGCTTAGTAGATTGCTTGGGCCCCTCTGACACCTGCATACCGACTGCGTATTGCCACTTCTCTGCTCTAGATATTAGTGCACTACTTCAGTTTGACAATGATAGCTTTCAGTGGGCTCAATCCTGAGATCCTATGATTCAGCCAGCACTTGATGCCCTTCATGCAGGAAAAGATGTGTCCAAGTTGCGTTCCTCTGATCTGCAAACCGCTTTATTGTTTAAAGAAGGCCCCAGGTTGAAGTTGCTTAATCAGTTGTTGTATAGAGAGACTGTAGATCGGGGTGGCCAAATAGACAAGCAACAATTGGTCCTGCCCACAGCCTTCAAAGATTTGGTACTGAGGTCCCTCCACAATCATATGGGCCACCTCGGTATCGACCAGACCCTTGACCTAGTACAATCTCGATTCTACTGGCCCAAGATGGGGGCTGATGTTGAGCACCATGTAAAGACTTGTAGTCGCTGCCTGCAGAGAAAAGCCCTGCCTCAGAGGGTTGCCCCCTTGTCAACATTACTACCAGCACCCCAATGGAACTAGTCTACATAGACTTCTTGAGTTTAGAGCCTGATCAGCGAAACATTGGCAATGTGTTAGTGGTTACGGACCATTTCACACGGTATGCACAAGCTTTTCCCACCAAAGATCAAAAAGCATCTACCGTGGCCAAGGTGCTAGTGGAAAATTTCTTCATCCACTATGGTGCCCCCCCAGTGAATTCACTCTGATCAGGGCCGGGACTTTGAGAGTCGGCTAATCAAAGCAATGCTCTCTATATGCGGGGTGCCAAAGTCAAGAACCACCCCTTATCACCCACAGGGGGATCCTCAACCAGAACGCATAAACCGTTCCCTACTAGACATGCTAGGCACCCTCCACCCAAAAGATAAGCATAAATGGAGCCAGCAGATTAGCACCTTGGTACACGCATACAATTGCACAAAGAATGATGCTACAGAGTTCTCTCTCTACCTCCTCATGTTCGGGAGAGAGGCCCGGTTACCTGTTGATGTCTGTTTTGGGGTTTCTCCCGATGGAGTCTGAGCCGAAGATTACCTGCAATATGTACAAAAACTGAAAGCTCAATTGAGCCATGCCTATCAACTGGCCCAGACAATGGCCACCAAAAGAAATCTAGCCAACAAAGAGAGACATGATAGAAAAGTAAAGGCTCAAGAGCTTAGGCCAGGAGACCGTGTGCTGTTGTGAAATTTAGGATTGCATGGTAAACACAAAATTGCTGATCAATGGACCATCTTCCCCATGTCACAGTTGGAAAGTTGGATGATTTGCCAGTGTACAAAGTGCGCCCAGAGAATAACTCCAAAGCTGTCAAGACCATGCACTGTAACCACTTGCTACCTATTGGTCAAGTTATAATTGATGCTGAACCCACTGAGATTGATTCCCCTGGATCAGTGACTCGTGCTGCTGCTGCAAGAAAGAAACAGAGTCAGCCTGCCCCCGTGGTTGCTGATTTATGACTTCCCCCGCAGCAGGCCCAGAATGATAGTGACTGCCAGTTTAACTCGGATGACAGTGAATATGATAATGCCTATTACCCCTCATATGAACTGAGTCAGTTTTTTTGAATTATGGGGATGAAGCTGGGCCTTCTGGACTGCCTAACGTCCCGGCATCATCCTTGGAGACAATGCTCTGTGAAGATGAAGTGCAAAGTATCACGTCTGAGGATGCTGAGTCTTTGTGTATCGTGGAACTGTATGATTTGCCTGAAGGAGAGGCTGATGGTATGAGTCTTTCTGGTGACATGCCAGAACTTGAGGAATACTATGAGAGTGCTGACCACCCCCCTTCAGTGCCAGAGTGTCTTCAAAATGAGCAAAGTGTTGTAGAAACAGAGACTACAGAGCAAGGGGCTGACAGTGCTCCCAGCTTGGACATTCCCCTTCATGCTGAGGCAACCCTCACAAGTGATGAAAGCTCCAAGACCATTGCTGAAAGTACAGAGACTGTGGTTGTTCACCCCAGAAAGACTGGCCGAGCTGTCAAGCCAGTGGTGCACTTCAGTCATGATTCCCCCAGGAGGCCAGTGGATTTGCCTCTCAATGTAGTCCACAAAGGTGTTTATGTCTCTCAGAGCTCACTTCCCAAATTGAGCTTGACAGACCATTCCAGGTTACTTGTTTTGCCCTCTCACCATGGTGCCCCTGCCCCATCCAGCCCCAAGTTAGCTGATAGGGAAGGGCCCCCTCTTGCATTGTTTAGAGTACAAGAAGTTATTACATGATTCTGTATAGTAATGTTCAATTTACCTGTGTGAAATATGCATAATGTATTGTCAGAATGGAAATGATATAGTGAAGTACATTGAAATGTATAGTAAAGTGACAAGTTATGCCAATTGATGAATCAGATAGTACTTGTATAGCATGCTAATGGTATAAATGTCTTGTATATGTTGCATTTTCAATGTTATGATGGTACAGGCTTGACTAGGACACCAAGTTTTCCCAGGCAGGGAAGGGTGTAACCTCCCTACAAATGGGAGTTCCCAAAAAGTCTTCCTTGAGCTTGCTTAAATGCTCACTGCCAGGCTGGTGTCCTGCATTTTAGCAGTTTAAATGTGATTACCAGAGCCTGTATAGCCCTGTGTACTGTCTCTTTAAGAGCTGCCTGATTGCAGCCTAAGTAATCTGAGAGGGAGCTCTGTTGAAAGATATAACTATTTGCTGAAAATAATTTAGAGTGATAATGATAATGTAGTTTGTCTAACCTGCTTTCTTTGTAGCAAGGTCTGTTTTGTTTTGTGTCCACTATCTTGGTTCTGGACTGCAAATTGGACCAACCAGTTCTGGTGGGACCTAAAATGTAGCTGGACTACAGGAGCTGTCTGAAGTCAAAATCTGTAGGAATTGTAGTTTTGAACTTTTTGCTCCTTTTTTGCAACTGAAGGGGGAGCTCTTGCTTTGACTGACAGCCAAATCAGCCAACCAAACCTTTTGGATCTTGGGGAAGTCCTGGGTTGCTTGCAATTTTCAGTTAGTTCTGAGCCGGGAAGTGAAAGAAGAAGAGCTCAAGTGTATTTTTGGGCAGCAATCCTGAGTGGATTTGCATGGGAAAACTGAAAATGCTGAGTTTTTGGCTTGCACGTCTGTTGCAGCTCCTGGGAGTGAGAGAAGAGAATTATTTTGGACTAAATCCAAGTTTGTGTGACTAAAGTAAGCTACTGAAGTGGGCCAGGCTCAACCTGAAGAAGACCGAAGATTTTGCTGAATGCGTTCGGCTTGTCAGGAGTTCCAGCTACCCCTATGCTCCCGGTGTGTGCAGAGACTTTGCGATTGTGACCGGGGAGTGCTTTGCCTGGTACAGTAGAATTTCTATACATGTAAATTTGCTATGAACTGCTAGTGGGTTGTGAGTTAGTTCCGCACTGTGTGAACTGTGTTCTGCTTGCTGGAAGCTGTATCCAGCCCAAAACGAACTGCATCTGAATTTGTCTCCATGCACTCTGGGCCTTGCCAGACTGGCCCAGCCAGACTACCCACTACACAGAGAAGCCATCGAAGAGAGACCTGCCTGGGGATCAGCCCCCTGCTCCACGCTTGAACAGGAATGACGCCTCTGCGACTTGTGTGGGCCCTGCTTCTCCTGGCATTCCAGATCAACCACCCGCAGTCTCGATTTTCATACAGCCTATGTCCAGTATTGGGTATCATGTGTAAATACCAGGGTAGCTCCCTGCAACAACAGCTTAATCTGAGTGTGTCATGTGATTGTCTTGTTGTTTTGTTTCCTTTACGAACTGAGCCCCCTGGCTCCGGATTACAAATATTGTGTATTGTGCATGTTGTGTTTTCCATCACAGGGCCCCAACCAGCTGCAACCCCGGGCAACAGTCCTGGCTAGCCCATCTGTTCTCCACTTGGGTAGCCAGAGATGTGACTGTGTGGGGGGACTCAAAGGGCATACTTAACTGCTTGATTGCTATAACCTTTAAGCTAATTAACCTGATTTTGCCCCTTCCTTGTTCAAGTCCCCTGAATAAATCAGATCTAACTTTTTCTGCATGTAATCTGACTGTGGTTCCAGTTTGTGCTCAAAGTACTGTACTGTTGCTATTTGCTGTGCATAACCTTGTTTTACAGGGGTCCCCAGGGTCAAGCCAGAGGAACCAGCCCCGGTGGTAAGTGCAAACAGTGTGGGTACTTGTGTGGTGTACCAGGGGTATTGTGAATGTGATTATTGCACAGTGTGCAGGCCACTAGAGGGGAAAGAGGGGGTTACAGTGTCCCTGAGGGCTGTGCCCAGGTTAGCTTGACCACTATCAACCCTGACCTCCGGATGGAGGCACCTGTTTCAGAACTCAGTCCCATTAACCTGTTACTAGCCAAGCAGGCAGGAATAGCAGCCCTTGGGATAGCGCCACCCAGCGGTTACATATGTATGTTTCCTTGTTCTCTGTTTGTACCCTGATCTTGTTCTACCCAGGTCCATCTTGCAAATGAGCTCTGCTCAATGATGTTCGCCTGGATAAATAAAGATTTTGATTGATTGATTAAAATTATGTACATTACTGTTGCTGTCCCCTTCAAGCCAGTTTCTCCCTCTGCCCATTTCAAGGGGGTCATCTTAACAAAATATTTAAATAACTGAGACTCAAAGATGGTGATGTACCTTGGGCATTATTGAGATAGTAAGTGACAAAAAATGACAGGTGATGAGCTTTGAACTGTGAAGCTTCGCAAATAATTTCATGATGCCGTGTGTGTGCCACATTCTGCCAATAGAATGGTGGTCCATGGGTGAGACTGCGAAGTAAAAATGAGGGATTTGTAACCGAATGGTTGATGAGGGATTTCTCCAGTGTCTCGTTAGTGGTAAGTCAGATTTTACTGTATGTGACAGTTTACAGTAAAATCTGGTTCCCGCTAAGTATGAGTAGTTTGCTGGCTCACGCTGCTCTGTTGGTCTAGTAGGACAACTGTTCAGAGTTCACAATGATAGTATTACGGGACTTCAACAATAGTATCACGGGAACTGTACTGTTGTATTATGGAATTTGTTTTAGATAGTTTTCAGTAGTATTATTTTAAGTATTCATATATTACAATTTTTATTTTTATTTAATATAATAATAATTCAATATAATAATAATTGGGCTCTGTTTTCCCCAATGGGAAACCTGGCTATCAGTTGCCATTTTAGCCAGCTGGTTATAACAGTATTCGTACGCTGGGTCTCCCCGAGAGCCCAGGCACAGAGTCAAGCTGCTGCAATCGACACGGTTGGAAAGTGAAGATGTCAGCTGGCACTTTCAACTCCTAGCCTCTACAGAGCTCAGGCTGCAGCCTGCTCCATGCTGGTGAGAGGGGATTTGTAGTAAGAAAATGGAGTCTAGAAATTAAAACAAAGCCTGGGAGCATGCGTAAAACTTGAATTTTAAGCACACCCTTGGTGTTGGACATTATTATAAACCCCTTGAGCTTCACTCTCAGTGTTTATATAGCATCCCACATCTTGAGTGTGTATAAAATTCACAATATACACAGTCCTGCAGGCAGTATTCTATATTTTGTGACTCTAATCAGGTTAACATTACGAAAGTGAGGAGGAGCTTTGGGATTGCTCTGCACTTGGTTGACATGTAATAATTTTCACTTGTTCCCCCTTACATATACTGTAACGCCAAACACTTTTCTCCTCTGGTGCCCACGATTCTTATTTCAGAGCTGCACTGAGTGGAAGCATGCAGTGGTGCATCAAGGAAGGGAGCAGAGATCCTGCAGGTTGCACAAACTCTGCAGCAGCTCAGCTGGGCAAGGGGGAAAGGCGGAATGTTCTACTTAGGCCCTCCCTACCCCTTTTGCCAAGTTTTCCTCCCTCCTCCCACCGGGGAGCATTGATAGGCAGCTTAACAGCATCATTATCAAGCCAGCAGCAGCAAAGGCTGAATCAGGGATGAACATTGGGTTACCCAGGTTTTACTACAGGCAGTCATATGTAACACCCCTGCAAATGGGGGTTCCCAAAAGTCTTCCAGGAGCTTGTCTGAATGCTCCAAGTCTGGGTGGTGTTCGGTGTCTGAGCTGTTTAAATGTGGTTCCAAGTGAGTGCTATTTGAGCCTCCACGTACTGTCTCTTTAAGAGCTGTCTGCTTGCAAATTTAATTAGTTTGTATGGGGGGGACTGTGTATTTAATGCTCGAATCCCGCCCGAGCTGCTGCCAATTTGCTCCGTTTCTGCCGTCGCTACATGTGCAGAGGGAGTCTTGTTGAAAGATACAACTGTTTGCCAGAAATCATTTACAGTGACTGAGAAAATTTAGTTTTTCTAACCTGTCTTTATTTCAGCACAAACTGTTTCAGTGTAGCTCATTCATTTTGGTTCTGAACTGCTGTGCTGGGCCAATTGGGTTAAGGGAGCCCTAAAATGGAGCCTGTGGATGAATCAGAACTTGGACTCTTAATTCTGAGCCAGCCACAAGGGGATTGTACGGGCAGTGACTCTGGGAAATGTAGTTTTGACCTTGGCGCCTTTTTCCACCAACAGAGGGAGTCTTATTGTGAGTGACAGCTGAGCCAACCAACAGAATGGTGTGGAGCTAAAGGAAATGCCCTGCTCTGTGACTGGAAAGCTCAGATCAGTTGTGACAGTGAAGAGAGAAGGAGCTGTGTGCTTCTGCGGTGTATAGTTTTGCGTGGGAAGCGCATTTGAGGCCCTGAGGTTCAGCCTGCAGCCGTTCTAAGTGCTAGTTCAGACTGAATCCGACTTGTGAGGAGAAAGAAGGAAGTCTGAAAGGTAGAAACCAGGCTAACCCTGCAGAAGACTGCAGAAATTGCTGAATCGCGCTCGGTCTGTCAGGAACTGAAGCTGCTGTGTGTGCTCCCGGGTATTTTGCAGTAATTGCGATCGGGATCTAGGAGCATCCTGCCTGGTATAGTACTTTCCTTTTACATATGAATGCGCATAGTGCTTGTGGGGAATCACTATTTCCAATCCCCCATGCTGTGTGCTGAAGCTGGAAGCAAACCCCAGCTTAGTTTGGACTAAATACATTTGCCATCAACTGCAGTGGGGTCCAGTCACAAGGACCTTGTCTCCATGCCCTGTTGTTCTGGCAGTCCAGAAGAACATCCGCCATCCAGTCCTCAGCTTGGGTATTGTGAGTACAAATCACGGTATTCCCCTGCAGTCTGTTTTCAATCACAAGTGTGTCATCTAATTCTTGTTGTTTCCCTGCTTCATGGACTGAGCCATCCGGCTCCGGATTACAATTCGGTGTTGTGCATATATTTTCTTCTACAGGGCCCCATCCATCTGCACCTGCCGGCCAACCCCGGGCAATGGACCTGGCTAGCCCCCCCCAACCTGGGTACCCAGAGTGTGACTTTTCAGAGCCTGTATGTGTGCACAGTACTGTGATTTATGCCACCAATTAACCTGATTTCCCCCTCCCGTGTTACTGCCCACTTAATAAATCAGATTTGTTGTTGTTATACTATATACTGTCTGTGGTGTTGGTACTTGTGGAAACAGTATTGTGTTTTGCTGGGTATGGTGTTTAACCTTATTTTACAGGGGGTCCTCAGAGATGTGCTGCAGAATCAGTCTCCAGGGTAGGTGGTATCTATACGAGTGAACAGTGTGTATACGTGGAGTATTGGGGCTGTAACTCTGGTGTACTGTGGGAGCCACTAGAGGGAATAAAAGGGGGTCTCAGTGTCCCAGAGGGCTGTGACCAAGCTAGTCTAACCACTACAAACCCTGACCTAGGCCCTTCAACCTGTCCGTAGTCAAACAGGCAGGGGTAGTAGCCCTTGGGAGAGCGCCACTTAGGGGTTACACATAAAATCCTTAGAAAATGGAAATTACACCCATCCCCCCACAAAAAAAACAAAACAAGAACTGTATTATACCATAAATCAGCCCGCAGCTACTGAATAAACTAGTCAGTTTTTCCTGGACAAGTGGAGGGTCTCCCAGTCCAAGTGTGAGGGTGTCTTGAAAAGGAGAACTCTTGAATGTCATGCAACATAGTACAGTTATGTAAGAACTTACCGTAATAGTAGATCTTTGAGAGAAGCTCCTGCAGTAGGCAACAATAGTAGGACTAAACTGCCAGGTGCTAGGACCCCACAGAAAACTTCTAGCTAGCAATATATAGTGGTGGACTACTCCCTTGATGTCAGCCCACCCCCAACATCAGCCCATGGTATTAAAGGGGCGGTCTCTCAGCCCTATCTCAGTTGTCCCTCCAGAGATCTGGCAAGTACAAGCAGGAGACCAAGGAGGGTATAGAAAAAAGAACAAACACGGGGGAAGGAAGGAGGGAGGGAAAACAGTGCCTGCTGCAGGAGGTTCTCTAGAAGATCTACTGTTACGGTAAGTTCTTACGTAACTGTACTATCTGACTTCGAGGATAGCTCCGGCAGCAGGCATCACCGGTAGGACTGTGTCCCAAGCAGTGACAGGAAAAAACCACCATTAAAAGGGCAGAAGAAAAACAGCAGAGTCAGTCCTTCAAGAAAGGAGACCCTGCTGGACCAGAAGACCAAAGCCTGTCCTGCGCCTGGAAGTAATGTCCAAACTGTAGTGCTTGATGAAAGTGTGAATGAAACTACAGGTGGCAGCTGCACAGATATCTGCCGCTGAAAAACCCTCTGCAGCGATGTGAAGGAGGCAGACTCCCTTTGTGGAATGGCCTTTAACCGGGCCCGGTAAAGGCTTGTCGTATTTCTGGTAGCAAAAAACAATGCAGTTAACCAACCATTTGGACAATGTCTGCTTAGAAACTGGAGCCCCTAAAGTCCTTGGGACAAAAGAAACAAACAACTGATCCAATTTTCTGATAGACTAAGTGCAGTTTTGATAATATTGGAGCACCATATGGACATCCAGAGTATGAAGAAAGGCCTCCCCTCGATTTGAGTACTCTGGGTAATGTAGGTGTAACCCCTTGGTGGCACTATCCCAAGGGCTACTACCCCTGCCTGCGTGGCTAGTAGCAGGTTAAGGGGCCTGAGTTCTGAAATGGGTGCCTCTACCCAGAGGTCAGGGTTGGTAGTGGTCAAACTGACCTGGGCACAGCCCTCTGGGACACTGTGACCCCCCCTCTTTCCCTTCTAGTGGCCTGAGCAATATATGATAATCACTTTCACAGTACCCCTTGTACACCATACCAGTACCCACACTGTTTGCACTTACCACCAGGGCTGGTTCCTCTGCCTCGACCCTGGGGACCCCCTGTAAAACAAGGTTATGCACAGTAAATAGCAACAGTACAGTACTCCTAGCACAAACTGGAACCACAGTCAGGTTAAATGCAGCAAAAAAGCCAGATCTGATTTATTCAGGGGACTTGAACAAGGAAGGGGCGTAATCAGGTTGATTGGCTTAAAGGCTGTATTAATCAGTTATGCATGCACTTTAAGTCCCCACACAGTCACACCTCTGGGCACCCAGGTAGGGAGATGATGGGCTAGCCAGGAACGTAGCAGCTGGTTGGGGCCCTGTGATGGAAGAAAGCAACATGCACAGCACATGCTATTTGTAATCAGGAGCCAGAGGGCTCAGTTAGTGAAAGAAAAGGCAACCAGACAATCAGATGACAACACTTTAGATTTAGCTGTTGTTGCAGGGAGCTACCCTGATGTTTACTCATGATACCCAATACTGGACACAGGCAGGACGAAATCAAGACTGCAGGTTGTTGAGCTGGAGTGCCCGGAGAAAGTGGGACCCACACGAATCACCGAGGCGTCGTTCCTGTTCAAGTGTTGAGCAGGGGGCTGATCCCCAGGCAGGTCTCTCGTCGATGGCTTTATCTGTGTAGTGGGTAGTTGGGCTGGACCAGTGCGGCAAGGCCCAGGCCCAATGGAGATGATTTTGGATTTAGTCCAGGGGGCTGTATGCAGCTTCCAGCAAGCAGAATACAGTTCAAACCACAGTGGGGAACCAAATCGCGACCCACTAGCAGCACACAGCACATTTACACATAAGGAAATTCTAATGCAGCTTCCAGCAAGCAGAACACAATTCAAATCACAGTGGGGAACCAAATCACGACCCACTATAAGCACACAACACATTCACATGTAAGAAAATTCCACTGTACCAGGCAAAAGGCTCTCCGGTCGCAATTACAGAGTCTCTGCACAATCCGGGAATTCAGAGGTGGCTGGAATTCCAGACAGGCTGATCGCATTCAGCAAATCTTTGGTCTTCTTCAAGTAGGAGCCTGGTCACAATTCAGTGGCTTACTTCACTCTCCGCGTTCGGATTCAGTCCGAAAAAGGCACAAGTTCCCTCTCAGGGACAGCAAGGAGGAATGCAGGCCAAAACTCAAGCCTTTCTACAGCTCTCCCATACGAATCTATGCCGGGGCTGCTGCTTGAATCATTCAAGCTCTTATCTCTTCACTTCCCAACTCAGAACTGAAGCTAGCTGCAAACAGCTTGGGAATTTCCCCAAGATCCAAAAGGTTCGGTTGGCTCATGTGTCTGTCATTCACAACAAGGGCCCCCCCCTCCAGGTTATTTAAGGTGCCAAAATGCAAAAACTACAATTCCTACAAGTTTTGACTCCACCAAGCCCCTGTAGTCAGGCTCCATTTTAGAGTCCCAACAGTACTGATTGGCCCATTCTGACAGTTCCAGGCCAAGTTGGTGGAGATAAACAGAACAGTCCTTGCTGCAAAGAAGGCAGGTTAGAACAAACTGCAATATTATTGGTACTCTAACAAATGAGCAGCAAACAAGCACATTTTCTAATAAAGCTCCCGTTTAGATTAATTAAGACTGCAATCCAGGCAGCTCTTAAAGAGACAGTACACAGAGGCTATACAGGCAATCTCTGGCAATATATTTAATCTGCTAAAACGCAGAACACCAGCCTGGCAGTGAGCATTTAGGCAAGCTCAAGGAAGACTTTTTGGGAACCCCCATTTGTAGGGGGGCTACACAGGCAAGTGGATGTCCTGGTTCAGTGTAAGTTCATACACCACTTTAGGCAGAAACTTAGGATTGGTCCTCAAGGACACCATGACCTTGTGGAAAACCAAGTAAGTATCCTTACACATATGAGATTGAAGCTTGGAAATCCTTCGAACAGAAGTAACAGCAAATAAAAACAACGCTTTCCACGACAGAAAGTGTAGCTTGCAATCTGCGACTGGTTCAAAGGGAGGCAAAATAAGTTTCTCTAAGATAAATAAAAGGTCCCATGGAGGGACAGGGTCCTGAATGGGAGGTTTCAGGTGTAGAATGCCCCATAAAATAATACGAGACAGGTCCAGCTGGGCAAGGGTTTTGCCCTCAATATGTGCATGATATGCAGAGACAGCAGACAAATGCCACCTTGATGGAGGAGTAACTCAAGCATGAATCCGACAAGGAAAGTAGGTACTCCAAAACTGAGGTCACTGGACAGGTGAAGGGATTAAAAGAATGGGCAGAGGCCCTTCAGCAGAACTGCTTCCACTTCAAAGCATAGGTAGCTCTGCTGGAATGCTTGCTAGCAGCCACCAGGTCCTCTGCTACCCTCGGGGAAACCACAAAGTGGGAGACTGTTAAGTCTGCAGGACCCTGCGTGCAGATGCAGCGACCTGAGATCCGGATGGACTAAGGTGCCCCTGTCCTGGGAGAGAAAGTGCGAGTTCAGGGGCATGGGAACTGAAGGCTCCACTGCCAAATGCTGGGGCAGGGGAAACCAAATGTGCCATGGCCAATGGGTAGCAATGAGGATATCTGCTCCTTCTGCCTGGAGCTTGAGAAGAACCCTCTGCAGCAGTGAGAAGGGAGGGAAGGCATAGAGAAACCTCCCTGTCCAGCAGAGGGACGTGTCTCACCAGAAAACACCAGGCCCAGGATCAAGCAAGCAGAAACTGGGTAGTTTGGCATTGAGTGGGGATGCAAAAAGGTCCAACTCTGGATGTCCCTACTTGTCAAAAAGGTCATCTGCGACTTGTCCAGCAGCTCTCACGTGTGAGCCTTGGACCGAGACTGGCTTAGGTTGTTGGTCAAGGTGTTTTGGATGACTGGAACATGGGTGGCTGTCAGCTCCAGACTATTTGCTATGGTCCAGTACCAAATCTCATGGCCTCTCTGCAAAGGGGATATAATTGGGTGCCCCCCTGTTTGTTGATGTAGAAGACTACAGACATGTTATCTATCTATATCAACAGGGGGACGGGGAGGAGATCTGGCTGAAAGGCCTGCATGGTGTAAAGGATTGCCCTCATCTCCAACACACTGATGTGGAGATCCAGCTCCTGTGGAGACCATACTCCCTGAGTCTGCTTGTCGGACAGGTGGGCTCCCCAGTCCTGGCCCGACGCATCCGTGGTCAGAATTTGAGAAGGTGGATCCTAGTGAAAAAGAACCCAACAAGGTTGGACAGTTTGAGCCACCATCTGAGTGTCTGCCAGACTACCTCCAAAACAAGCACCTGCTAATCCAAGTCATCTGAGCGCTGGTCCCATTGAACCTGAAGGGTCCACTGGGGTACCCTCATATGAAGGTGCGCCAGAGGGACTGTGGGTATGGCGGCCGCCATGTGGCCCAGAAGTCTGAGGCATGTCCTGGCAGGAGTACGGTGAGATGAGGAGATTAAGCAGGCTAAGAACGGAAGCCTTTCCGCCCTGTCCTCTGGTAGAAAGGCCATTCCCTGATCAGTGTTCAGAATGGCTCCTATGTACTGCAGCCTGTGGCTGGGCCATGGAGAGGACTTTGGGATGTTTAAGGTGATGCCCAGAGTCCTGAAGAGGGTAAAGGTATCCACTAGAGTCCTTAGCAGTTGGTCCCATGTGGAAGCCACCAGCAGCCAGTTGTCTAGGTAAAGAAAGACATAGTGTCCCTTCCATCTCAGGGCCACAGCCACCACTGCTAGGCACCTAGTGAAAACACGAGGAGCCAAGGACAGGCTGAAGAGTAGGGCTCAGAACTGATAATGGGTCTCCTGGTTAGCGGAATCGCAGAAACCACCTGTGGGGCTGAAATACCTGGATATGTAGATATGTGCCTTGCAGGTCCAGAGAACAAAGCCAATCCCCCTGATGGGGGAGAGGGGGCAGGCCTAAAAAGGTGACCATTCTGAAACTTGTGTACTCTACAAACTTGTTCAGCTGACTTAGGTCCAGAATTAGTCGCAGGTCCCCTGTCTTCTTGGGGACTAGGAAAAGTGTGAATAGTAGCCTTTTCCTGTCTGTTCTGGAGGAACAAGTTCTATGGCCTGTTTGGACAGCAGAGACTGAATCCTCTCAAATTAAACTGAGATGAGAGGAAGGGTAGTGACAAGACACTGAGGGATTGTCCAGTGGGACCTCTGTAAATTCCAGAATATGGCCCTGCTGGATTAGTTGTAGTACCCAATGATCCAAAGTGATGCTTCTCCACCTGTCGAGGTAGAGGGGGAAGCGAACCCCTAATGACTCTGGAGGGGGGTCGGGCAAGGAGTCAGACAGAGGCACTGGGGATGAAGAGGGGAGGCTGGGGAGTCTTAGAGTTCCGAGGCCCAGAGCCTCCTCCCAGATGAGAGGTAGCCTTCCTCCTGAAGGTACCCCTGGGCTGTTGACCCTGTGATTGTTGGCCTTTTGAGAGACAAAAAGGCCGACACTTATTGGGAATGGTTCTGATCTGTACACTCCATTGACAGACTGAACCGCTTTGCCAGAATTCTAGAGGCCCAGGACGATCTTCTCAGTAGGCTCACCGAAGAGCACCAGACCTTGAAAGGGAGCATCTAAGATTCCCTCCTGACGGTCCTTATGGAAGCTGGATACTCAAAGCTACGAGTAACAGTGCAGACAGATGCCATAGCAGTAGCTCGAGCCAAAGTGTCAGTGGTATTGTAGGCACATTGCAAAACGTGTCTGTCCATATCAGCCCCAGACTGGAGGATATCCAGTAACTCCAAAGTCTGAGGAGACTTAGGTTGAGCTTTGGCCAGTTCTATAGCCCTCTTCCACAAGGTGTTCTGGTACTTCTCCATGTGGGCGAAGAAGTTAAGTCGGCGTAAGCTGCATGTGGCCGAGGAACATACCTTGTGACCCATCTGATCCAGCTGCTTGAACTCCTTGTTCGGGGGCTGGGAACTCAGGTGTCTCTGGGCTGCTTAGACCACCCATAGGCTGCAGTCAAGACCATGGAGTCAGCCGTAGGGTGTTCTGTAAAGAAAGGCTCATTCTTAGGAGCTTTATAGAGCCTGTCAGATTTTTTAGGGATGGCGGAGGCCAAAAAGGGATGTTTCCATGCCAACATGGTAATGTCCTGGTAGGAGGGAACCAAAGGGGGCAGAACAACCAGTTTGGGGTCCTGCAACTCCAAGCGTTCAGCCAACTGGCACCTTTCGGGGTCCAGGTCCTCAGTATCCCAGTCGTTGAGAGCCTAGATGTCCCTCATTATGTCCATAAAGGTCAAGTCGTCAAGAGGTGACCGAGGCGTGTCTTGAGGATGGACCAGGGTGGGAGAAGAGCATAGTCATAATGGGAGCTTCCACTGTAGCTCCCAGAATCTAAGGACTGGGAGGAGGATCTGTGTTGCCAACGGTATTGTGATCTGTGTCAGTGCCTAGAGGTGGATCTAGAGGAGGAATGTCTCTTCCTACCCCTGGGGCACTGAGGCGCCCTGGGTTCCGGCTGAGGTGAGGGCTTTCTCAGAGAAGTCGGCTTCTTAGGCTGAGGAGGCATAGGAGCTACTGGCTGTGGCCCTGTAGAGGGAGTCCTGGGTCAAGCAGGCAGCAAGTCTTTCTTTATGGTGTTCCACTATGAGTCAAAGAGGGCCCCCACTTCTGACAAAGGGATCAGGGGTGTCCCTGGAGTTTGAGGGATATGTCCCAATGGGCCTGGTGTTGGGCTAGAAGGTGACGCCAGCCTGATGGCCCTGAAGGACCCAGTGACAGGTTAGCCGGCATCGGGGTGACCAGTGTCAGAGTATCGGGCCGACGGGCATCTGGTCGCCAGGCAATGTGCCTGCATGCAGCTGTTCCTCAGACACTGGATGCACAGGAGTCAAGGACCAGCTGGCAAAGACTGAGGATCGGGCAACTTAGGAGGAGAAGTTTGGTCTGAGTCCGGAGAAACTGGAGTCGAGGTGGTAGGCATCTGCTGTACCTGGACCAAGGTACCAGCCAGCCTTAGCTGAGGCAGTGACTGCCTAGGGGAGTGGTCATATGACAGGTCACACTTCTGGCACCAGGGAGCACCATCGGAACCCGACATCTGGTCTGATGGGGCCAATGCCCCAGCCAGGTGGGCAGCGGGCAAGGACCCTCCACCTGAAGAACCAGCACCGGCTGAGCCCCTGGCTTAATCCCAGTAGGGTGAACATAGGACCTAAGGCACGGGGGTAAGGGCCAAGGAAGACTCTTGCCTCGAATACCCCCCGCTGGACATCAGCCACCAGGGCAAGGGGTCTAAACAGCAGCAACCCAGAGGGAGAGAGGGCGGCTGTGGGGGAGGAGTGGAGTCTGACCTTCCGCAGGAGGAGGAACTCGCTGTGGTCTCCATGTGGTGCGGGGATCGAGGACGGGTGCTCTACCAGGACCTGTCCTTCTCCTTATCCCAGTGAGGGTGCTTCCTGTGGGACTTCTTCTCCCTGTGGTTGCTCGTGGACAACAGTGTTCCTGCAGTTTTTGATGAGTTTGTTGAAGAAGATTCCATGGTGGCCAATTGCTGTTCGAGCAAATGCTGTTAAGGGCCTTCAGGCGGTGGATCCTAGTCCAGCATTTGAAACTCCAGCAGTGCTGGCAGACCTCGGTGTCTTGGGTAGGGCCCAAGCAAAACAGGCAGGCCAGATGGCCACTGGAATGAGGAATTTGCTTGCCGCAGGCAACTTTGTTCATCCGTCACTCTGGAGACGAGGAAGAAGATGAAGAAGGCATACAGAAACAAAAATCACACTGAAAAGGAATAAAAGAAAAAGCACTGATAAATGCAAATATGGAAGTCGACTGTGAGCAGAAGGCGTCTGTAGAGCCGATGTGCGCAGGTCGACAGCGGGAAAAAACTGAGGTAGGGCTGGGGGACCATCCCTTTTATACCATAGGCCAACATCGGTGGTGGGCCAACATCAGGGGGCGGTCCCCGCTGAGTACTGCTAGCTAGAAGTTTTCCGTGGGGTCCTAGCACCTGGCAGCTTAGCCCTACCAGTGTTGCCTGCTGCAGGAGCCATCCTCGAAGTAAGACCTCTCAGTTTTGGAATCCTTCTTAGTTATATCCTCTTTGTTTTAATTAAATCATATTGGATTCAAACTCAATTGGAGGTGAGGATTGTGAGTAGGTGTGGTGGCTGGAGGTTGGGTCTCGGAAGTGCTGACAGAGAGAGTGCTTTTAGGACAGTGAGGAACAGGAGATGCTCTGGGGTGAAATGGGACACAGAGAAAGGCCAGACGTGTTCAGTTTCTGCACCCAGGGTATATATCAGACCGAGAAGACAGGTAGCCATGAGGTCTGCCACCTCTGCTCATCCTCTCTAGGTAATGTCATGCAATGCCAGATTGATGAGGAATAATACCATCATTATACGGATGTTATATCTGATTCTACGGTCAAGTTGGCTTGCATCACAGAGGCCTGGCTGAGAGACAATGCACGCCCTGTGTTGGAAGCAGCCATTCAAGCTGGATTCTCTGTGGTCCACTGCCTCTGGAAGAATCGTAGGGTGGGGGCCATCTGTTTTAGACTGGAGTTGAACTTGGTTGTGCACCTAGTAGGAGATACCTTGTTATTCGATTGCATGACTGGGCATGGGGGTGCAGGTGAAGGTTTTAGGATCCTCCTTGTGTGCCAACTTCCAGGGCATGAGGGGAAGTTCTTTCAGGAAATCATGGGTTATTGTATTGGAGCTGCATGGATGGTTAATTCTGGGTGACTTCAGTGCCTGGGTTGACAATGAACTCTTGCACTCTGGACAAGATTTCCTCGGTGTGATGGAGTCCCTGGGCCTTGCACAAGTAGTTACTTCTGCGACTCACCAACATGATCATGCCCTGGATTTGGTATTTTCCTTGGGGCTTGAGGTAGAGGGTCTCAGGCTTGATCTGGTCAACTGGATGGATCATTGCACAATCAAGTTTTCATTCAGGGCCCTCCCTTGTAGTCCACACCCTGTGGAGATGGTCCAGTACAGCACTTTAAGATGCCTTCAGCCAAAAGGACTTCAAGCAGTATTGGACATCTTGGGTGTAATGGTGGCATGTGCTGTGTGGTCGGAGGAAGTAGTGGTGCTCTATAATAGGGCTATCACAGCAGCCTTTGATCTTGTGGCACCCATCCATGTATGCCCTCTTGTCTCACGCCATGCTCACTGTGATATGATGGTGAACTAAAGAAGATGAAGATAAGTTGGTGGAGAATAGAGTATTATTGGAGATCCAGGGATGAGGGGGATAGACTGGCTTTGAGTAGTCACTATGGTGCATACCAAAGGGAAATCACTCAGATTAAAGGCAGGTTTTTTTTGTCTAGGTAGATTGCTGCTGGGAAGAATCAACCAGATCAGCTTTTCCAGACTGTAGATAGGCTACTCCATCTGACTTTTCTGCACTCTGGGAGAATTTTTCACCTGCTAAACACGAGGAGTTTGCGCAACTTTTAGGACAAGGTGTCCTCCATTCAGGCTGTGATCCCACTGAGGGGGCTGTGACAACCCAGTGAGGTTGATCTGATACACCACAGATGTGCTCAGTTGTCCTGGCAAGAGTTTAGGCCAGTTATGGTGGAGGAGGTGTCTGGGGTGATTTTGGAGCCACATCAAACTTCTTGTGAACAGGATCCAGGTCTGACGCAATTACTGGTGGATTGTGTCGGACATCTAACTCTGTGTTCATGGGAACTGTCCAGTGCTTCTTGATGGGGGGGGGGTGGTTCCCGAATGCATTGAAGGATGCACTGATGAGACCTGTTCTGTAAAAGCCACCTTTGGACCAAGACAACCTCCCGAATTACTGACCACTCTTTAAAATGCTCTATGTCCTTTCTGGGCCAACCCAGTGGCACTGAGGGTTGAGACACTGGATGCCACACCTCGCAGCACACCGGCAACCTGGGTTCAGGAGCGGACGTGGGCCATCGGGGTTAGCAGGGGAGAGAAAGGACTGAGTGTCCCGTGACAGCTCTCCTTCCTCTGGGGTGGGGAAGGGGATTGCATCGCTCTGCAGCGGCAACTGGTGGAGGCCAGGGGCACTGCTGGTGGTGTGCACAAGTTGAGAGTTGGACCGCGGTGTGCAGCGGCACATAGTGCGCTGATGCCACTGCACGACCAGCTCCGAGGGAGAAAAATGGTGAAAAATTGCAGAGTGGTCATGGCAGTTGATGGCCGTGTGCTGCACCCCCAGACACGGGAGGTGCACTCCCCAGGTATCAGGATCCAGGTCCCCCGAGGGGAGGAGGGCCCTGCATGTCAGCCTGCGTGGAGGAGAGCATGTCGCTGGACAGACCAGGTCCGGGGGTGCAGGTGCCAGCAGCCGGATGACTCACCACCCACTCCACAGATGGAGAAAGAGTGCTGTGATAAAGAACAAGCCCTTTCTGGGCAAGGTTATTGAGAAATTGGTTGCATCTCAGTCTGAGGCACAACTCATAATGTTTGACATCAATGAGCCTCTCCAGTCTGAATTTAGGGCTAAGGATAGCACTGAGACTGCACTGGTCAAGGTGCATAATGACCTTCTCAGGGTGTGAGACAAAGGGGAAAAGGTCAAGTCTCATCTTCCTTGATCTCCCCTGAGCCTTTGACACTGTAGACCATTGGTTGCTGTTAGACTGAGTGAATATGAAGTCTCAATGGCTGAGTCATCACTTGTTCATGTTCTACCTCGGGGACGGGACACAAAGGATGGTGTTGGGGTACTCCTCATTGCTCCCAATTTCACTGCCCTGTGGTGTTCCCCAGGGCTTGGTTCTCTCACCCATGTTGTTTGCAGCATACATTCTGCCCTGGGAGGGATCATCAGATGGACATCCTGTGATATGACTGAGATGATATCCAGCTGTACGTGTTCTTTGTACCTGGAATGTTAGGTGCATCAATGTGCTTAATAACTACTTGAATGAGATCCAGTACTGGATGTCATAGAGCTGCGTGAAGCTCAATCTTGAGAAGACTGAGGTTCTGGTGGTCAAACCAGGTAGTATAGGGAGAGTGGTGACTGCCAGGAATGAGACAAGGCTAGGGCGTGGCTCTTCAAGGCTTGTGGCTGCCACTAAGGTGAGAAATCTGGGGCTTATTCTGAATGAAGGGCTGATATACGAGGCTGAAGTGTTGGCTGTGGTCCGGAGTGACCTTTACCATCTGAGAAATATCAGCTGGATTAGATTCCACCACCACCCCCGGGACATGGCGACACTGATACACAGATTTGTGATGTTTCAGCTTGACTGCTGTAACACTCTGTACATTGGGTTCAATGGGGGTACACTACATCATCTGCAGCTGGTAGAGAATACAGCTGCTAGGCTACTGACCAGCATTTTGAGCCAAGTCATGTCTCCCCAGTGTTGCATGACCTGCACTGGCTGCTGGTTAAGTGGCATATCTCTATTAAAGTTGGTTTACTAGGGACTTCCGGTGACATCATGAGCAGATAAGCAGCTCAAACGCGAGGCTCCCCTGCGGTCTTAATAAAACAACTTGATTAACATTGGCGAATCCCTCTAAAACAACTTCTCTGCATCAATACAGTATTTTACAATGCCTAAGAAGCGAGGGGCAGATAAAACAGGGCCTGCTACTCAACCAGATGGCAACAGATCCCAGGTCGAGGAATCTGACAGCGAGGACTCACAGATCTCGTTGGCCTCCCGCCATAGTACATCACAGGCCGATCACATCCCTCATGAGATCTTGCAGAGGCAAATGACCCAAATGCTTTCAGAAATCCGCGAATTCTGGAAGGAAATGCGATCTACTGTGGCAGCGCTAGGAACCGATTTTAATAAATTGGAAAAAAAGCCAAGACGGAGCTGAGGAACAACTTACGGCAACTGATAGGAGAGTTGACAACGCGGAAAGGGCCATTACTGAATTGCACACCCACATCCAGGCCATGCAAGAGTGCGCCGAAGATGTGGAATGCAGAAACCGACGTAATAATATTCGGCTGTCGGGACTGCCGGAGGGTGCTGAGAGCGCTGATTTTATCCGGTACATGCAGAATTTGCTGAAAGAGATCCTTCCCCTGCCTGACAACCTTATTCTGGAAATGAAACGAATCCACCGTACGCTGGGACCTAGACCTCCTGCAGGTGCTCGCCCCCGGACGATCCTCCTCAAGTTTCTCCAACACCAGGAGAAGGAAACCGTCCTGCACACTGCGTGGAAGCAAGGCAAAGTTCATTACAAGACTCACCGGCTTTATTTCGAGAACGATTTTGCACCGGAGGTTATGGCACGCCGGAGGCTATATTTCCCAGTGATGAAGGCTCTCAAAAGTGCGGGAATTAGGTTTAGGTCCCTGTACCCGACGAAGCTCGTTGTCTACTTCGTGGAGGGACCTACTATATTTGAATCAGCAGCCGCAGCGATAAAGGAGCTACGAACCAGGAAAATTGAGGTTCCACAACAACGTACCACCGACACAGTTCCAGTTGCTGCAAAATTGGCCCAGAAAGCATGGTCTGCAGGACAGCGTGAGAATTGTCGCAGACAGGGCACCGAGGCCCTGCAGAACATTGTCAGCTCCCTGAAAACTGGCTCTCAAACACAGTCAGGACTTGGACTGAATGCCCAGGAAGCTGAAACCTGAAGAGCTGAACCGCAAGTATTATCAGAGGGTCTATTTGCTTCACCTGGGTATCCCTCGGGACTTGTTTTCATATCATAAAAACTGCCAAAGAATTGATTAAAATATTGAAATTTATATTGCCTGGGGGAAGAAGTTAGGGACTAGATAAAGGATTCTGGGGGGTCAGTAAAACTGCGACATAATATTTGTTCCTTCACTCTGGATGCATTCAGGCTGGGTAGCTTTTCCCAGTATTAGTTGATAGGCGGAGTCCCCTTTATGATTGCTGCTCGTCTGCTTGGCTTCAAAAATTGCAGCTGGCCCTTCCCCTACAGCAGGCCGAATTGCCGATAGTTGGCCTCTGGCAGATGCAGGGGGACGGCCCGAGAATAAGAATAGAGCAGCGTCGTGGGGGATTGGCTTTCTGCCACCACCAGCGCAGATAACTTGCAGTCCAGTACTGAGTTTGCCGTGTCCTGAGCGAAGAATCGTCTATCCGAATGGGGGGACTCTGCAGGAGAGGGTCGTGTATGCTACAGGGGCCGGCCTCCACCCACGAATGCCGAATGTGCCATAAGGAATGTCCCTGATGGCTAAATTGAAATGGAGGGGGTCTAGGCATGGGGTCTGTGACAATGGAGGGGCTTTGTGGAGGGGGGGGAAGGTAAATTGGTAATAGCAGCCTGTATGCCTCCTGCCCCGCGACACTTGCAGAGGTATGCATCTCTTGTTACCTCCTGGGAAGTCTCCTATGTTCTCTGGACTCTAGGGAATCGTAGGGGTGGTAGTAAGGCAGCCAGGGTAGATCTCCATGTTTGTCTCGGCAGATAGATAAACGGAGTCTAGACTGGCTGCTGATGGGGCGTACTCACCCCGTGGCTTGTCCCCGACGTTATTGGAGTGCAGTAGTAAATGGTTGGCAGATGGCACTGAGCTCCTCGTCAGGGGTCTGGCATCAGAGAGGGGTGGGGGACCGGAAACTAGCCTGCAATACTAGTTGGAATGAGAGGGATTGGATGACCAGTAGAAGCCCTGCCCTGTGGGTCCTTGAGAAGCCCCTTGATATTGATCGAGTGCTGGGGCTGTCTGTGTAATGGGAGGAGCGAGGCTGCACACCTCAGACAGCCCGCGACTGCCATGGGCTCAGATGTATCTCGGACTCGCAGCACACCTTCTCTCCCCTCGTCCATGGATTCCACGCAGCACACTCTGGCTTTTTCACCTGTGACCTCCAGACAGCGAAGGCTGCTTATTGGACTGACAGGTGCTTGGATATGGACCCCCCCTAGGAGACAGATGGGGTGGGGGGTAGCTTGAGCTGGCACTCATTCCCCAGTTTTAATCAGAAACGGGGTGGGGAAGGGGGAAGGAGGGTAGCTCTTTACATTATCTGAACCCCTAAGCTGTCTGAATGTCTGTGAGTCAACAGTATGGTGACGTCTGCTGGATTGTTGCCTGTGGATGGCGCCTTACACAGGCTCCTGGAGAGTGGAGGCAGCGAGCCCTGGGTTTGGGCCACTCGCAGGAGTTTTCTTGCAACCTAGCAGGATGGCATCAGCTGTTGGGATCGGATACCTTCGGGCTGTTGGGAGAGCTACCGGACGTTGGGGTAGGGGGGAATTAAGAGCAGGGAAGGGGAATTAGGAGTGGTGAGGGGGAAGGAATTAGAGTCCCAGTTTAAATTGGTTGATTCTTAGTATATCCAGGTACACTCGTTAAGGAAGACAGTGGGTCTGTGATTGGGATGGGACAGGGAACTAGCAGTGGGGATATGAAGTGCAATTGATGGTTCTTTTATACTTCGTAGAGCCCGTATGGGGAACAAAGATGTGCTGGAAATGTGGCCTCTTGTCACCCAATGTGTGGGCCGAGCCTGGGAACTAGGCTTAGATGAAGGCCTCACCTGATCTGTCTCACGGATCCACCAATGTTTGGGATACCCTGAGCTCTCTTGAACTGGATCCAAGCCACATTGGCACACTCTGTGCGGGGGATAATAGTCGGCCCATATGTCGGGAACTTTGAGTCCTGTCTGAATGGCTTTACTCTCAGTACATAATTGTATCCATGCTCTGACATCTTACATTAAATAGTTGAGGTTGGAGAGCATACCCCAGCGGTATAGGGGCGCCCTTTAGGCGACCCCACCAGGCCTCTTGCAACAGTAAATATCCCATAGAGGTCGGTCAAAACCCATGCATGGCACTAGATGGCCTCGACTCACCACTATAAAGTGTGTGCCCCTCCCACATGATTGACTTTAGGGGAGGCAACGCCTCGCGGTCGTAGTCACCAATCTCCACTACCCCTTTTCCTCTAGGTACCTTGGTACCTAAGGTCCTTAAGTAAAAAAGGACCATATAGGTATGACCTTTGGTTCCTATCAAAGATCAGGGCTCTGCCCAGATTTGTGGAAGTACCAACTGTTGTCTTAACGGCCATGTTAGCCAATTGGTTCCTTACTAGTTTCTTGTCGTATATATATGTAAATGGTTATATTGTTATTGTTGATGGTTTTGTGAATAGGTCATCAAACTTCTTCTGGTCTTTGCAGCAAAATATACGAATCTCCCAGGCATCCCATGGGGGGGCCGGGGACCCAGCACACCAGCGATCCACCCATCAGATGTGATGTACTACCCAAAACTAAAATGGCTCTCTCTAAACATAAACGGCTTGGTGTCTCCTATTAAAAGGTCGAAGAAATTGGCGTACCTCCGCAGAACTAAAGCCGAAATTGTATACCTCCAGGAAACCCATATGAACTCAGTGGAACATGATAAATTAGCTAAACTAAGTAAAGGGCAGGCATTCTACGCATCCTATAAGGGTGGTAGAAGCAGAGGGGTAGCCATAATTATCTCACCATATACACCATATCATTCAGAACTAACTTGGTCAGATCTGGAGGGGCGAATGGTCCTAACCCGGGGAAGGCTTAACAATGAAGTCGTCACTTTAGCTAATGTGTACCTCCCACCTGGTATCACGGTTTCACAACTGAGGCCCCTAATAGATAAGGTGGTGAAGTATACGAGAGGCACCCTGTTGATGGCCGGAGACTTTAATCTAACTGCTGACCCAAACCTGGACTCCTCTAGTGGGAGGCCACAGAAACTAACAACAACTCAAAAGTTTTTTAATAAGTTCATCTCGGAGATTGGGTGGTGTGATATTTGGCGGAAATTACATCCGCGGTCGAGAAACTACTCTTATTACTCCCTGGTTCATAATACATACTCCCGCATAGACTATGCCTACACACAAGTTGAAAAGCTGCATAATGTAAGTGATGCGCAACTGGGAGATATTTCCATCTTGGACCATACGCCCGTGATTACACAATGGGAGCTGGGCCTTCAACCCAGAACCACTCAAGGGAGACTAAACCCATTTTATTTACGGTCCAAAGAATTCAAGGAATTCGTATCGGACAAGATAACTGAAATTATGGCTGACAACCCAGCCTCTGACACTTCCCCCTCGGTCCATTGGTACACAATCAAAGCAGTCCTGAGAGGACATATAATTAAATATGCAGCACAAAAGAAGAGACAGCGTGAAGAACATAGGACTAATCTTGAAGAAACTCTTCATTTCCTACAGCAGGCACACCAACAGGGCGATGAATCTCTCCTTTCTCAGATACAACAAACCAAACAAGCATTAGATAAACTCGCTCTACAACAAACCAAACTAGCACTAGCATTTTTGAAACAGAGATTTTACGAGGTAGGGCCATGAGCCACACGAATGCTTGCATACCAAGCCCGCAGACAGAAGAAAGGTGCAACAATAGTTACCATATGGCACCCAGTGACAGGCCAACCGCTTTCTAAAATACATGACATTGCCGGAGCCTTTCTGACATATTATAGAAACTTATATACCCCAGAGTCCAATCCCTCTTTAGACAATCTAACATCACATATTGAGAAGCTCACCCTACCGACTCTTACGGAAGAAAGCAGAGACTCTCTTATCAGACCTATAACAGCAGCCGAAATAGCCCATGCTATAACCAACTCCAAATCCCAGAAAGCTCCAGGACCCGATGGATATGGGGCGGAGTTCTACAAACTTACAAAGACTCAGATCCTTCCTACTCTTATTAGTGTTTTTAACTCTCTATTAGAGGGCAACCTACCCCTGGAATCTTGGTCCTATGCAACCTATCTCGGTGATTCCCAAGCCAGGGAAGAACCCTCAGGAATGCGCATCATACCGACCAATTTCGGTATTAAATCAAGATTACAAACTGTTCATGACTATATTGGCCAAGCGCATTGACCAGATCCTACCTGCTTTAATACACAAAGACCAAACAGGCTTTGTTAGGGCCCGTACTACCACTGATAATATCAAGCGTACTCTCCACCTTGTGAACCAAATGAGCCATACGGGGACACCACCAGTACTGATTAGTCTAGACGCCGAGAAGGCCTTCGACAGAGAGGCCTGGCCTTTTTTGTATTCGGTCCTGAGCAAATTTGGCTTCCCCTATGACCTTATTCAAGTTCTACAAAATATATACTCCACCCCCCAGGCCTGCGTCAGAGTGAATGGGCACCATTCTGAATACTTCCAGCTCGGGAGAGGCACCCGACAAGGATACCCATTATCCCCGTCACTATTCGTAGCAGTCATAGAACCCCTAGCGCAACAAATCCGAGATTCCACAAATTACAGGGAGTCTACTTTGGTGACACGGAACACCAAGTTGCTTTATACGCAGATGACATACTCCTATATCTTCAAAATCCGGAACAATCTATACCAGAGATACGTCGAATCTTAGATTCCTATGGTAAAGTGTCAGGTTATAAGCTTAACCTAACTAAGACCGAAATACTCACATTTAATTATGCCCCTACACAGAGAACTTCCCGGCAGATAGAACCTGGCAAAACTAAAATACTTGGGCATTTACATACCTCAGGAGAGGTCAGACTATTACAAGTACAACTACTTTCCATTTATGGCACAATTAAAGCAGGACCTTCGAACTTGGTCTGTCATACCATTAAGCCTCTTACGACGAATTGAACTCATAAGGATGATAACCCTCCCTAGAGCGCTATACCTCTTTCAAAATGTCCCGCTGTCAGTTCCCCTTAAAACCTTCAAAGAAGTTAATCGCGTGTAACCCCTAGATGGCGCTATCCCAGGGGCTACTACCCCTGCCTGATTTGCCACTAACAGGTTGAGGGGCCTGGATCCAATGGCTGGTGCCTCCACCCAGAGGTCAGGGTTTGCAATAGTTAAACTAACTTGGTCACAGCCCTCTGGGACACTGCAACCCCCCTTTCTTCCCACTAGTGGCCCACACAATATATCAGAATTACCTTCACAGTATACACTTACCCCAGGTCTGGTTCCGGCACTGGGACCTCCGTAGAAATGAGATACAGTGCAACAATCACAGTACAGTACTTTAACATAGACAAATACCTCAGGCAGTATAACTTTGCTGAAACAAGCAGCTCTGATTTATTTAGGGGGATATAACAAGGACAGGGAAATCAGGTTAATTAGCTTATCACTCTAATAATCTACCTATGGCTCTGTGCAGGCCTATCCCTATCAGTTACTGTCCCTGGGTACCCAAGCCCTAGTGGCTAGTCAAACCGTGGCAGCTGGTAGGGGCCCTTTCACACAGAAAAGAGGAATTAAACAGTCAGCAGTACAGTAATTCCATTTGGATTTAATGTGGCAATTCAACAGGAGCAACCCTGAATTAGTACTCACGACCTCCAAATAAGATAGGGTCCTTCAATGTCAGCAGGGCTCACTTGAGGTACACAAACCTCTTCACACATCCATATAAAGAAAGTACTATACCAGGCAGGCTGCATCTGTATCCCGATCAATTACTGCACAATACCGGGAGAACACACAGCAGATTCAGTTCCTGACAGACCGAGTGCAATTTTCAGCAATTCTTCCAGTCTTCTACAGGGTGAGCCTGGTTTCTACTCTTCAGAGATCCTTTGATTCTTTTCACAGGACGGATTCAGTCCTAACAAGCTGTTACACAAGCTGCAGACCGGAACTCTGGGCCTTACACACGTTTTTTGACTAAAACTGCACACTGAAAAAGCACAGGGCTCCTTCCTTCTTCACTGCCAAAGCTCAACTGAACTCCAACCGACAAAAACCGGGCACTTCCTTTGAGTTCCTCCCAGTTCTTGACTGGATTGGCTGTCACCTCACAATAGACTGCTGCTGTTGGTCCAAAAAGGCACTGAAGTCTAAACTACATCTCCCAGAGTCACTGCCCATACAATCCTCTTGTGGCTGGCTCAGATTATGAGTCAAGTTCTGATTCGTCCAAGGCATCATTTTAGAGCTAGCTTACCCCACACTGATTGGTCCAGTTCAGCAGTTCAAAACTAGAATGGGAACTAGCAGACACAGTTCTGACTGCAAAGAAAGCAGGTTAGACAAACTGTAATTTCATTATTACTCTAAATAATTTCTGGCAAACAGTTACATCTTTCAGATAGGTTCCTTTGCACTCCTAGTGACTGCAAAATGAAGTGAATTGGCAGCAGCTCGAGTGGTACTCAGAGAAGCACACAGTCCCCCCATACAAACTAATTATGTCTGCAAGCAGACAGCTCTTAAAGAGACAGTACCAGAGGCTCTAAAACACTCACTGATAAATGGCTTAAATGCCAAACACCATTCAGGCTTGGAGCATTCAAGCAAGCTCCTGGAAGTCTTTGGAACCCCCAATTTGCAGAGTTACACCCTTCCTGGCCTGGGAAAGCTTGAGCGTCGCGTCAAGCAAAGTACTCATAAGTTTCAACTGCAACCATATACATTTGCATTAGGCTCGCATATGTAATCATCAGTCAATATATCATTTTACCAAGAACACATTTCTGAAACATTGCAGATCGTCCTCTTTACACAGTATTACATACACATTGTACCATAACTCAAGTTATTACCTCTTGTACATGAAACCTGAAGAGGGGCCTTCCTATCAGTTACCTTGGGGCTGGATGGGGCAAGGGCACCATATAGAGGGCAAACAAGTAACTTGGAGTTAGCACTGATGCTCAGTTTGGGCAATGAGCTCGGGACACATACACTCCTTTATGGACAACATTGAGAGGCAAGTCCACAGGCCTCCCAAGTGAATCATAACTGAGGTGCACCACAGGCTTTACAGCTCGACCAGTCTTTCTAGGGGAACTGTTATAGTCTCTGCACTCTGAGCCTCATTTTCAGCATTGTCCTCACTTGTCAGGGAGTCTCCATGGGGGTAGAGAGGCTAGAACTTGGGGCACTTTCAGCTCCAGGAGTTACAGTTTCTGAGTCCACAACATTTGGCTCGCATGGAGAGCTTTCTGGACACTGGCAGTGGACTGTCAGGGCACTCAAAATACTCTTCTTGTTCGGTGTATCACCAGTCTGCCCCAATTCTATCATTTTCCTCCTGAAGCTCAAACAGTTCAACCATGCACAATGATTCCATTTCATCTGATCTGATGCTTTGCACTTCACTTTCTGGGAGCATTGGCTCCAGGGATGAAGCTGGGGCTTAGACAGTCAGAAGGCCCAGCTTTGTCTCCAGTATTGACTAGGATTGCCCGAAACAATTGACTCAGTTCGTAAGAAGGATAGTATTCAAAGTCACTCTCACTTTCTTCCGATATGGACTGACAGTCATGCTCAACTGGGACTTGTGGAGGGACACTTTAACTTTACTTCTGTAGGTGCAGACTTTCTTGATCTTTTCTTAGCAGCAGCTCTAGTCACTGGTCCAGAGGGCATCTTCTAGGGCTCAGACTCAATTAAGATTTGTCCAATGGGCAGTAAATGATTTCTATGTATTGTTTTACATCTTTTGAATTATTCTCAGGCCTTACTTTGTACACTGCAGATCATCTAGTTTGCCCACTACAATGTGAGGAGATGGTGCCATCTGTCAGCAATCTTGTGCTTGCCATACAGTCCCAGATTTCTTAGCAATACCCGATCTCCCTCCTGGGTTCCTGTGCTTTCACCTTTTATCATACCTTTCTTTGTTGGCCAGATTTTTTTTGCAGCCATGGTTTGAGCCAGTTAGTGCGCATGGAGTTAGCTGGGCCTTTAACTTTTGCACATACTGTAAATAGTTGTCAGCTTGAACCCCATCAGGAGAGACCCCAAAACACACATCTACTGGTAGTCGAGCTTCTCTTCCAAACATCAGGCGGTAGGGGAGAATCCAGTGGCATCACTTTGGTGCAGTTATAAGCATGTACCAGGGTGCTAATTTGTTGGCTCCATCTAGGCTTGTCCTTTGGGTGCAGGGTGCCTAGCATATCTAGCAAAGTGCGGTTGAAGCGTTCAGGCTGTGGGTCCCCCTGAGTGGTAAGGAGTGGTTCTGGACTTTGCACTCCCCACAGAGAAAGCATCTCTTTGATCAGGCGACTCTCAAAGTCTCTCCCTTGATCAGAATGGATTCTTTGTGGAGCCCATAGTGAACAAAAAGTTTTCTACAAGTACTTTGGCTACAGTGGATGCTTTCTGGTCTTTGGTGGGGAAAGCTTGGGCATATCTCGTGAAATGGTCAGTGACCACCAGCACATTACTGATATTTCTTTGATCTGACTCAAACTTAGAAAATCAATACAGACCAGCTCCATGGGTGCACTGGTGGTTATGTTAACAAGGGGCAGCCCTCTGGGGCAAACTTTCCTCTGTAAGCAGCGACTACAAGTTCGAATGTGTTGCTCCACATCAGCCCCATCTTAGGCCAATAGAATCTGGATCTCACCAAGTCAAGTGTTCTGTCTATACAAGGTGCCCCATGTGGTTGTGCAAGGACCTCAATACTGAGTCTCGAAGGCAGTGGGCAGCACTAGTTGTTGTTTGTCTACTTGTCCCCTCTGTCTACTGTTTCTCTGTATAACAGTTTATTGATCAGTTTCAACTTAGGACCTTCTTTGTATAACAGTGCAGTTCTCAAATCAGTGGGCGTAATTTGGACACATCTTTTCCTGCATAGAGGGCTTCTAAAGCTGCTTTGATCATGGGATGTGAGTTGAGCCACTGAATACTGTCATTGTCCAGCTGAGGCAGTGCACCAATGTCTATTGCAGAAAAGTGGCAATAAGCAGCAGGTATGCAATTCTCAGAGGCTCCCAAGCAATCCACCATGCAGTCCACTCGTCCGTGGACATTGTTCCTCCCTGTCAAACTTCCGGCAGAGTGCCCGAATGTCAGGTTCTGCCAGTCGGACCCAATCATTCTGGGAACAGGCCTCCGGGAGAGACATCAGCATCTATGTGGTTCAGACCTGCTCGGTATTCGAGAGCATAGTCATATGTAGATAATGCAGAAAGCCACCTATGGCCAGTGGCATCCAACTTAGCTGAGGTCTGCACATAGGTCAAAGGATTATTGTCAGTTTTACTAGTATTTTAGCCCCATCAAGTACTCATGGAATTGGTCAACAATAGCCACTTCAAAGCTAGGAACTCTAACTTATGTACAGGATAGTTCTTTTCGGATGGGGTCAGGCTTCTACTGGCAAAGGCCACTGGTCTCAGGCCATTCTCGTGCTCTTGGTACAACACAGCCCCAACCCTTGCAAGCTAGCATCAGTGTGCAGGACGTAAGGTTTTCTTGGATCGGCATAGGCCAGCACTGGAGCATGGGTAAGTTGATATATGATCTCATGAAAAGCAGTCTCACAATCAGGAGTCCAGCGGTCCCCAAATACTTCACTCGGATGAAAATACACTCTTTCAGTCTTGAGGATGCTGACTTTTGGTATTTTTGTGGGTTGGGGATACCCTTGAGTAAGGTTAAGTAAAGGCGGATCACTCTTGAATAGTCCTTGATGAAGCTCGATAATAACCACAGAATCCCAGGAATCTTTGCAGTTCTTTTAGATTTTGGGCGAGGCCAGGTGGTCAAGGCCTCAACTTTACTTGGGTCGGTCTCTATTCCTCGGTGGATACTATGTGTCCTACATACTTTACTGATGTTTGAAAAATTGACACTTATCAATGGACAGTTTAAGGCCAAAGTCCTCCAGTCGGTCCAATACCTTAAATAATCTGCTCTCATGTTCCTCCAGTGAGCTGCCAAACACAATAACATCATCTAGGTATACCAGGCACTCTAGTAAGTTCATGTCCCCACTGCACGCTCCATCAATCGTTGAAAAGTGGCTGGGGCACCTGAAATCCTTGAGGCATCCTCATGAATTCATAGAAATAGCGGACAGATAAAGGCTGTCTTTTCACGGTCCTCTGGGGCCATCGGGATCTGATAGTACCCACTGCGGAGATCCAGCACAGAGAACCACTTGCTCCCGTTTAGGCAGTCCAAAGCATCCTGAATCGCGGGCATTGTGTACTGATCGAGGATAGTCCGCGGTTTAAGGTGCGATAATCCACACACATCCTTACTGTTCCATTCTTTTTCCTCACTACCACAATGGGGAAGCATAAGGGCTTCTGGATTCTTGTATTACACCAGCAGCTAACATCTCTTGCAGATGCCGTCTCATCATCTATGTCAGCAGGTGCCAGGCGTCGAGACCTCTCACGAAATGGTCTTTCGTCATGCAGCGGGATATTGTGCTCAGCTCCTTGCACGCATCCTACATCCCATTCCTTTAAAGAAAACACCTGGTCTCTGGGCAAGCTTCTCACTGATCTTCACTTTCCATTCAGCTGGCAGCGGAGTCGCCGAATCAAACAAGTCAGGCGTTACTCTGTCATTCTTCCTGAACTCTTGCTGCTGGGTAGCACTGCAGTGTCTGCACAATGCACATTAGCCAGGATGCAACCTCTGTTTACTCGAATGTCTCTTTCAGACACATTATGAACTTGGACCATTACCCTTCTGGCATAAGCATGGGCTCTAGCGGCAAAATACTAGGCTTGACCAGCAGTCCCTCTGGCAATTTTCCATCGCCTGGTGCATCCAACATTAATATTTTATTCTTAACATCCTTTCTGATACGGACCTCTCCTGTAAGGTACACTGGGCATTTGGGCCAGGATCAGAGACTCAGGATCCTTCTTCCATACAATTCCGACCGGTTCCTCTGGTTCTGTTTTTTCAGCATCTCTCTGTGCCTCATAGGCCTTCTTAATTAAAGCCGGAACTCTTAAAGCTCTACTAGTCTTTGACCCTGTTTTCATAACACAACTGTGCCAGCCTTCCGAACATATGAGCATTTGTTCCAATCAACAAAGGGACACCATCATACAGTCCAGTGGGGACACACTAAGGCTAGGGTCTCTACTTGTTCGGCCACTCCAGCCACGGAGGTGGGGAAAGACAGCCAAATTCGGATATACCCGAATAGGGTAGGCCTCTCTCACTTAACCCCATACATGCAGTCCTTCTAATGGTTGTAGAGTACGCCTGACAAATGCTTCTGATACCAATCTTGGAACATAATTGTCACTTGGGAGCCACTGTCTAATATAGCTCTTGTAGACACTCCGTTCACCTTTACAGTGGTCTCCATGGAGGACCCACTATTCTGGACCAGTCTGAGAGGCGGTAGTGGGGCCTGGGCAACTGACCTTGCCACAAAAGGACGTGAATTAGCATTTTGGTGCCCTCACTGGGATCATGTCGTGCACCTCTTAACCACTGATTTCTTCTCCAAGCTCTCCTTGTAGCCTATATGCAACTTTGTCAGTGTCTTTTGGGACTGGCATTCCTTTCATGTGCCCATCTTTCCCACAATTATAGCAAAACATACTTTCTGGAGTTTGAGCTGGCCGAGGCGCCACACTGGGAGCCAGGGCGGGTATTACTAACTGGAAACCTTGGTGCCATCTCTGTCTGCGGCGTGATAAGCATTTGGAGACATCTCGTCAGTTTCTCCACTTCCATGGTCAAGGAATCGAGTTCGGAGCTGTTATCAGCAGGAGATACATGGGTGGGTACCCCACCCCATAGCAGATGCAGTCGGATATAGGTCAGGGCCCGTACTTGCAGGCGTGGCCTTCATAAAGGGACTGTTTTTGAATTCCCGGATCTCTCTCAACAGTTCGCCCCATTGTGGCATATCTTTTTCCTTGTCAGAGCACTCATTGACTGCCAACCTCTGCCCTGAACTTCACTTGATGGGTCACCCTCAGTCACTCGGGTCGTAGCCGCAGCTATTGGTGCAGGTCCCTCCCGAGGTCGCCTTTTCTCAACTCCTCGAATTTCTCTCATTAACTCATCATAGGAGGGTGGGGATTCCAGTCGATCTGCCAGGTGTAACTGAAGCAACAGCAGTTCTGAGAAGGGGCAGACTTAAGGATCCTGTCCAGCCTGGTTCGGTCCAGTTCAATCGCTGGCAAACTACCTTTCTGAGGCATTCTTGCAACAATTTTTCCAGCCGAGATACATACACAGACAACAACTCCTTGGTACTGTTGTGCATCTCTTACTCTCCACCATAGGTCCTCATCAGAATCTGGGCTCCATACACATTCTCCAAGGCCTCAAGATAGGCCTGTGCAGTCGCTTCAGGGTTACTGGCCCGCTTAGCACGGATGGTAGCCAGGGCAGGACCTCGGAGGCTCTCACTAACCCTCTTTTCACCTTCCGAGCATTGCCATTCTAGCACTTGGGGGCAACATAGTCTATCCAGGTCTCCCAGTCATCCTCCCCTTGGGGGTGGGGAGGGTGCCAGAGAAGATCCTCAACCTTCGTAAGAGTCGTGACTAATGGCAGGTGCAGAAATAGGAGTCTGCATTGGTTCAGCCACCATTACGGGCACTGGAGCAGGAGAGGGTGTTGGGGAGGAACACCCCAGGTAAGAATAGTTTCTTCAAGTCCTCCACAGTTTTCCCTCTCCCAGCAACCATTCAGCAAATTTCTCCTCAAAAGTTTCAGATAGTGGTGGGGCTGATTCCCCCGGGTCTTACTGTCCTTAGTTATCACTCTCAGCAGTGAGGGCTCCCTCTGGGGTAATGGTCTGTGGCACTTTGGAGCTATCTATGGGATCCTTAAACTCTACTAGGGCCAGGAAAGTGTGGGTGAGCAGATTAGCATGCCGACCCCACCACCACAGGGTTTTGTAAACCTTCCACCTTGGAAAGTACTCCCTGCACAGTGTCCGTATTGATACCCAGGGGATGTCCAGGATAAGCATAGCATTTTGGGGTCGATCTCCTCCCAGTACACCACTCCACCAGCCGGTGCACAGCCACTTCTGTCGGGTACCCATTTTTCTTAACAGTGGTTCGTAAATATGGCCACTAGAGGACACACAATCCCAGCGGTGAGCTCCAAGATGTAACCCCTAGATGGCGCTATCCCAGGGCTACTACCCCTGCCTGATTTGCCACTAACAGGTTGAGGGCCTGGATCCAATGGCGGGTGCCTCCACCCAGAGGTCAGGGTTTGCAATAGTTAAACTAACTTGGTCACAGCCCTCTGGGACACTGCAACCCCTTTCTTCCCACTAGTGGCCCACACAATATATCAGAATTACCTTCACAGTATACACTTACCCCAGGTCTGGTTCCGCACTGGGACCTCCTGTGAAATGAGATACAGTGCAACAATCACAGTACAGTACTTAACATAGACAAATACCTCAGGCAGTATAACTTTGCTGAAACAAGCAGCTCTGATTTATTTAGGGGATATAACAAGGACAGGGGAAATCAGGTTAATTAGCTTATCACTCTAATAATCTACCTATGGCTCTGTGCACAGGCCTATCCCTATCAGTTACTGTCCCTGGGTACCCAAGCCCTAGTGGCTAGTCCAAACCGTGGCAGCTGGTAGGGCCCTTTCACACAGAGAAAAGGAGAATTAAACAGTCAGCAGTACAGTAATTCCATTTGGATTTAATGTGGCAATTCAACAGGGAGCAACCCTGAATTAGTACTCACGACCTCCAAATAAGATAGGGTCCTTCAATGTCAGCAGGGCTCACTTGAGGTACACAAACCTCTTCACACATCCATATAAAAGAAAGTACTATACCAGGCAGGCTGCATCTGTATCCGATGTAATTACTGCACAATACCGGGAGAACACACAGCAGATTCAGTTCCTGACAGACCGAGTGCAATTTTCAGCAATTCTTCCAGTCTTCTACAGGGTGAGCCTGGTTTCTACTCTTCAGAGATCCTTTGATTCTTTTCACAGGACTGATTCAGTCCCAACAAGCTGTTACACAAGCTGCAGACCGGAACTCTGGGCCTTACACACGTTTTTGACTAAAACTGCACACTGAAAAAGCACAGGGCTCCTTCCTTCTTCACTGCCAAAGCTCAACTGAACTCCAACCGACAAAACTGGCACTTCCTTTGAGTTCCTCCCAGTTCTTGACTGGATTGGCTGTCACTCACAATAGACTGCTGCTGTTGGTCCAAAAGGCACTGAAGTCTAAACTACATCTCCCAGAGTCACTGCCCATACAATCCTCTTGTGGCTGGCTCAGATTATGAGTCCAAGTTCTGATTCGTCCAAGGCATCATTTTAGAGCTAGCTTACCCCACACTGATTGGTCCAGTTCAGCAGTTCAAAACTAGAATGGGGAACTAGCAGACACAGTTCTGACTGCAAAGAAAGCAGGTTAGACAAACTGTAATTTCATTATTACTCTAAATAATTTCTGGCAAACAGTTACATCTTTCAGATAGGTTCCCTTTGCACTCCTAGTGACTGCAAAATGAAGTGAATTGGCAGCAGCTCGAGTGGTACTCAGAGAAGCACACAGTCCCCCATACAAACTAATTATGTCTGCAAGCAGACAGCTCTTAAAGAGACAGTACCAGAGGCTCTAAAACACTCACTGATAAATGGCTTAAATGCCAAACACCATTCAGGCTTGGAGCATTCAAGCAAGCTCCTGAAGTCTTTGGAACCCCCATTTGCAGGGGGTTACACGCGCAATACGGAACTTTGTATGGGCAGGGTGTAAAGCCCGAGTAAACCTTAGGGTACTATCCCTCGCACGGGCTGATGGGGGACTTGCCCTTCCGGACTTAAAATGCTAGTAACAGGCGGTAACCATGGTTAACGTTATGGCTAAACAAAATAAGAAGGCACTCCCACACTGGTTGGAAATGGAAAAGGTGCTTCTTAATGATGCAAAATACCTTTGGATGCTATACCGGCAAACGTCAGGAGATTCGGCCCACCTAACTACTAACCCCTGGTTGATAGCTCAATTTCGAAATTGGAACTCTGAAAAAATCTTCCAGACTATCACCCTACCTACCACTAATATCCCCAATCCAGGCACTCCCAGATTTTCCCCCCAATGCCCTGGACTCTGGGTTTGACTCATGGGACACTCATGGGTTAAGATTTCTGCCACAAATAATGGCACAAGGGAGACCATGGACCTGTGCAGAAATCCAGGCAAAATTTAATTTGCCTCACAAAGACTTCTACCGATACCTACAACTTTGACACTATGTAGAAGGCCTGCCACCCCCCTTACAAAATCCTGAAACATAACCAACACTAATACAATGTCAAATCTCACTTAACAGTTCAGGGAGGCAGGAACAGCTGATCTCCCTCTACCATCAATCCCTGAACACACAAAGGGATGTCCTCACTGAAAATATTCGTGCACAGTGGCACAGGGAATCCGGCTACCGGCTCACCATTGTAGACTGGAGGGAGGCCTGCGGCCAGGCTTCGAGGATCACAAGCTCACATCAATGGTGAGAATATGCCTGGAAGGTACTAATTCGTTACTTAGATTTCCCTCGATCACTAAACACTATACACCGAGTAAAACAGCGGATTGCTGGAGAAAATGTGGAGAACAGGAAGCCAACCTGACTCATATTATGTGGGTCTGTCCAGTTCTCTCCAATTACTTAGAACAGCTCGAGATACAGCTGCGGGAGCTTATCGACCCAAAATTTCAGCTGACACTGGAGATGTACATGTTCCTCATAATACCTAAGCCCTATCGGGGACCAAATACCAGGTACCTCCTCTCACTACTCCTCACAGCAGCTAAAAAGGCAATTACCAAGCACTGGCTGTCAACGGGAGTTCCAACCGTCAGGGAGTGGTGGGAAATCACTAGGCAAATTTATAACCTGGAAAAAATGACACACAATCTAAATGAGCGTGTGGAACTTTTTTCTGTGAGATGGATACGCTGGCAGCTATATTATATGTTAAAAGACCCCACTTTTGTGCCTTAGGAGTATGGTCCCAGAGATTCCCTGGTTGCCCTGAGCCCAAGGGCTGAACCCTTCCATTGCGGGTCCTGGGGTCTGGTTTCCCCCGTCCCCCTTCCCCAAATGTGGCTGGAGTCTTTATGACAATCAATTTGGGAATATGGATTTGCATGACTTAATTAGTAAGGAAAAAGATGAAAAGTAAATAGTTCAATGTCCTACTGACCAACTCATAACTCAATGTAAGTTATTAGGCCTATGGTCTTTTAAAGTTAAGCAAAATTAGGCTGTAACCCACATGGGAACAACAAACCTGTTGAAATAATTGTGATACCTGTTGTAGAGTGGACTGGAAGTTCTTCAAAACTGATTGTATTAATTGACCAGATGCAAATGTATTGTGTAAAATCAAAACTGATGACCTGTATGTATATAAGTTAAAATATGAATAATAAAAAGAAGATTTAAAAAAAAAATTGGTTTACTAACTTATAAGACCCTAAATGGGTTTCAGTCCTGGTTATTTGTTAGATGATCCTGCATCCTTATGTGCCCTCATGCTCTTTTTACTCTACCCAGGTGGGTCTCTTAGCCATCCTGAGGCCTGGTTAAAAACCTCAGGGGACCAGGTTTTCGAGGTGGCTGCCCCAGTCTTATGGAAATCACTTTTGAGGGCCTTCACAGAGGCCCCCACTGTGGAGGTCTTTAACAGGGGTCTAAAGACCTTCCAGTTTCATCAAGCTTTTGGAAATGATCCATCTTCCCCATTAGTCTTTTGCCAGCTGAATTTTATGAGTTTTTATGGATTTTAAATTGCTCTAATTGTCTGATTTATGATATTTACATGTTTTATTTATCGATTGACTGTTTTTCCTGCACTTTTTTGTAAGGTGCGCAGGAAAGGGTGCCGATAGAAATAAAATCTACTACTAGCTGTAATGTGAGAGTTTTAGAGATGTCTCCGCATTGATAGTCTGATTGTGCTGTTGCATGCAGTTTTTATTAGATGTTCCTTTATTGGGTGATAAGTTATATGTCATGTGAGCCACTGGAAGATCATGCTAGATCACCAGCCTGAAGGACTTTACCAGATATGAATTAAGAGAGGGTAATTTGTGACCAGGAATGTTTCATCAAATGGAGTCAAAATAAATGCAGCAATTTTGACTTCCCTACTAATTTCAATGGGGAAAAAAAATGAGTTTGTGCACTATGTCTTTTAAAAAATGCAGAGTTTAAAACACCAGTTGGTATAAGGAGGGGAGGATCTTGTACTGACTCTCTCTGAAGAAAAAAGTCTAATCAGGTTGACTCTATGGCACTAGCAATAGCATGCCGTACTTCTGGTGGCGGGGGCTGGAGTAAGTAATGCCATCAGTGACCAGGCTGCACGCACTGCTCCCTATACATGCTAATGCTACGTTAGGATGCATGCATGTCAGGTTTCTAATCTACTGTTTACCCCACGTGGCAGAGCTGAGTGAGGACATAGAGTATGCATGCCAGGGTTCTGGAAGGACAGGCAGCAGTGTGGGTCAGGAGCTGGGGTCAGTAGAGAGTAACCCAATGGTAGTTACCTTCCAGGGAACCGACAGCCACAGTCATGGAGGTAAGTCAAGTCAAGTCATTTTTATTTCTAAAAAAGCGCTTTTCAGAATATCAAAATGCACTTGTACACATAATTATAATTAAAACAGACCGTAATAAATAAAACAATAGTCAAATTAAAAAGGCAGCATTCCAATTAAACAACCTCTGAAAAAGCTAATTCAAATAAATACATTTTCAAGGCAACCTTAAAAGTCTCAGTGCACAGGCAATCTCTAACCTGACGAGGTAGAGAGTTCTACAGGGTTGAGGCCATCAGTGCAAAAGATCTCACCAACAAGGTCTTTAAACAGACCCTGGGAACCTCTAGCAATCCCTCGTCAGTAGAACGGAGCGAGCGAAGGAGGTAGTAGGGACACAGGAGGTCTTGCAAATAACACGGTCCCTGTCCATGTAGGGCCTTATAGATCAGCAAACCCACCTTGAAGATGATCCTCCACCACACTGGCGGCCAGTGCAGTTTGTGGAGCAATGGCACGATGTGGCTAGATCGAGATAAGCCCATCAACCGCCTGGCTGCCGCATTCAACACCAGCTGCAGGTGGCAGATGTCCACCCCAGGAGCCCTAGGTTAAGAGCATTGCAGTAATCAAGGCAAGAGGTCACAAAGGCATGGACCAGAGTAGGAAGATCATCAGGCAGAACAAGGTGTTTTATCTGAGTGATATTCCTCAGATGGTAAAATGAGGGCTTCACGACGGCTGAAACCTGAGACTTAAGCGTCAGCTCATCGTCAAGAGTAATGCCCAGATTTGGCACCTGCTTAGAGACCCCCAGTTGACTACTCCCAGCACAGGCCCAGAAGGCTGACCAGCTGAGGACCCCTCTACCCGATGACCAGGATTCACAACCAACACCTCAGTCTGATCCGGTTCAACCTCAACCAGCTGGCACTCATCCAGTCCTGAATCTCGGCAAGGCAGCTGTTAAAGACCGAGACAGCATCACCCTGATCAGGGTCAAAGGACAAGTATAGCTGAGTATCTTCTGCATAGCAGTGAAAACTCAATCCATACCACCTTATAATGTCTCCTAATGGCAGCATATACACTGCGAACAACATGGGAGATAGTACTGAGCCTTGCGGCACCCCACAGGTCAGGGGGAAAAGGGGCTGAGGGAAAAAATCCCCAACACCACTCTCTGTGACTTGCTCGTGAGAAAAAACTGGAACCACCTAAGGACCATATCAGACAGTCCACAGATCAGCTGCAGTCGTTCCAGCAACAACCCATGGTCGACAGTGTCAAACGCTGTGGAGAGATGAAGGAGAACCAAGATCGAATGGCTCTTCTGATCTCTCGTTGTCAGGAGGTCATTAAGTACCCGAACAAGGGCCATCTCAGTTCTACAGTGCCTTCAGAAAGTATTCACCCCCCCCCCTTGGATTTTGTCACATTTTGTGATGTTGCAAACTCAAATTAAAATACATTTATATGGGACTTTCATGTCACCTATCTACACAAATTACTCTATAATGTCAAAGTGGAATGAAACTTCTGGAATTTTTTGTACATGTAATTGAAAATAAAAACCTGAAATGTCTTGAGTTGATAAGTATTCACCCCCTTTGCTATGACACTCCCAAATTGAGCTCAGGTGCATCCAATTTCCTGGTGAGAGCACTCTAAAACTTGAATGGAGTCCACCTGTGATCAGTTCAAATGGTTGACATGATTTCAGAGGAAATACACCTGTCTATATAAGGTCCCACTGTTGACAGTGCATGTCAGAGCAGAAACTCTACCATGAAGACCAAGGAGCTGTCCATAGAACTCCGTGATAGAACTGTGAAGAGGCATAGATCTGGGGAAGGGTATAAAAACATTTCTAGGGTGTTGAAAGTTCCCAGGAGCACAGTCAAGTCCATCATTAGGAAATGTAAATATTATGGAACCACCCAGACTCTTCCTAGAGCAGGCCATCCTCCCAAACTGAGCAACCGGGCAAGAAGGACCTTGCTCAGGGAAGTGACCAAGAACCCAATGACCACCCTGACAGAACTACAGAGTTCCATGGCTGAGATGGGAGAACCTGTCCAGAGGACAACAATCTCTGCAGCACTTCACAGATGTAGCCTCTATGTGAGAGTGGCTAGACGGAAGCCACTCCTGACAAAAGGCCACATAATAGCATGCCTGGAGTTTGCAAGAAGGCACGTGGCAGACTGAGACCATGAGGCAAAAGATTCTCTGGTCTGATGAAACAAAAATTGAACTCTTTGGCCTGAATGCAAAGCGCTATGCCTGGTGCAAACCGAACACAGCTCATCACCCGTGTAACACCATCCCTACCATGAAGCATGGTGGTGGCAGCATCATGTTATGGGGATGCTTTTCAGTGGCAGGGACTGGGGCACTTGTCAGAATAGAGGGAACAATGAATGGCACCAAATACAGGCACATCCTTGAGGAGAACCTACATCAGTCGGCAATAGACCTTGGACTGGGGCGAAGAGTTACGTTCCAACAGGACAACGACCCCAAGCATACAGCCAAAGCAACACTGGAGTGGCTTCAGAACAAGAAGGTGAATGTCCTTGAGTGGCCCAGCCAAAGCCCAGACTTGAATCCCATTGAGAATCTGTGGAAAGACTTAAAAACTGCGGTTCACTGATGCTCCCCATCCAACCTGACAGAGCTTGAGCAAATCTGCAAGGAAGAATGGGCGAAAATCCCCAAATCCAGATGTGCAAAGCTGATACAGACATACCTAAGAAGACTCAAAGCTGTAATTGCTGACAAAGGTGCTTCTACAAAGTATTGACTCAGGGGGGTGAATACTTAAGTAAACAAGATATTTCAGTTTTTAATGTTTCATATATTTTTGTTACACAATACAAATATTTTTGGCCCTTTAAATTGTTGAGTATGCTGTGTGAATCAAGGGGGAAAAATCATTTTCAATGCATTTAAAATTCTGGTAGTAACACAACAAAATGTGACAAAATCCAAGGGGGGTGAATACTTTCTGAAGGCACTGTATACCTTTTCCTGAATCCAGACTGGAGGATCATAGACCTTGTGGGTGGTAAGATGGTCCTCGAGCTGCAACGCGACAACCTTCTTAATAACCTTACCCACAAAAGGCAGGTTAGAGACAGGTCTGTAGTTTGCGAGACAGTCTGGGTCAAGGGAAGATTTCTTCAGAAGGGGGGTTATGACTGCCTCTTTCAAGAGGTCAGGGAACACTCCCTTCTCCAGTGAACTCCAGACAATCTCTGCTAGGACCAGTCCAATGACTTTCACACATTCCACCAGGAGGTGGGTAGGACCAGGGTCCAAACTACAGTAAGTCAGTCGCAAACCCTGGACAATCTTCATGATATCAGTGATTGCCGGCCGATCAGAGTCAGACCAGACAATCTGGGCGACAGGGACCTCCCACCGCCCACTGCACTGCTCATTGGGGTGTACTGAATGGATCTCCGATCTGATGGTAGTCACCTTATCTGCAAAGAACCGAGCAAACTTCTCACACTTAACCTGTGAAAAAAGCTCTTCGATTCTGAAGACAGGATGGATTGCACAATCTGTCAACAATTCGGAAGAGCTAAGCCTGTCGATTCCCTGCAGCAGCAATCTCCCTGGACAGGAATTCTGCATTCTTATGGGAAACAGATGATTGATAGTCCTTATAATGGGTCATCAATCTAAGTTTGTCATCCTCCAAGCCAGATTTGCGCCAGCGACACTCCAGCCTTTGCCCCACTCGCCTTCAGAGTCTCATTGAACCAGGGGGGCCGAGGACGAAGAGTGAGTGGGTGGACCGGAGTAATCAAGTCCAGAACCCCTGATACAGCAGGTCATCTGGCTCCATGCTTCCCGTCAGCCTACTGAATAGGTCCAGCACCGCCATTAGACCCCCAGGGGGACACATCCCTTAAAGAGCGGTACTGAGCCGTCTTCACAGGGGCAGGTCTATAGGGAGGAGCCGCGAAACTGAGCCCTACAGTGTGATGGTCAGAACAACCGACTGGTTCCACTGCCACGTCGGAACTCTCCATCCTCTGGAGGAACACCAGATCCAAAGAGTGACCACAATTATGAGTATTAAAAGCAAAAGACTAAGGCACCACGACATCCAAAAAACTTAATTTTTTATTACATAGACAAATGTAACAAAACAACCACCCAGCAGCACAGGGAACACCTCGACCAGTTTCGCACCACTTGAGCGTCATCGGAGTAGTTCTCCATATGCCCACACCAGTTTTATATGATCACCTTAAAGAGACAATGTGCCATAATCCAAAAAACATTTTAAAATGCCAACAATCTTCCCCAATTGAAAGTGTGGCTATTTGCTTATGGCACATTGTCTTTTTAAGGTGATCATATAAAATTGGTGTGGGCATATGGAGAATTACCTCTTGATGATGCACAAGAGGTGCAAAACCAGTTGAGGTGTTCCCTGTGCTGCTGGATGGTTGTTTTGTTACATTTGTCTATGTAATAAAAAATTAAGTTTTTGGGATGTTGCAGTGCCTAAGTCTTTTGCTTTTACTGTGACTTTCTAACTTTTGGCAAGCACGTGTGTGGAGCTGGAATTTTTTTTGTCTGTTTATAATTATGGGTAGCAGAGGTAACAACCCGTGTAAAACCCAGCAAGATTATCAGCTGGAGGAGGTCCTTACCAAATTGCGAGAGTTCATTTGTTGACCTAGGCATTGAAGTCTCCCAGGACCAACCACCTGAAAGACTCCAAAACCACGTCGACAGGAATTCTTTCCCATCCCCGTGTGGACCGTAGACAAGTATCCTGCAACCCACATCTGCACCCATGATACACTCAAAGGATCTGGTGCTCCCCACAGGTACATTTATAAGGCCCAGTTCTGTTTTGAAACAGATGGCTACACCCCGTCCCTGCAATCCAATCTCTGGCGGTATATCAGAATACCCAGCTGGCACTGCTGCCTCCAACACAGGACCAGCATTTCTGTACAGCCAGATCTCAGTGTTGCAAGCCAGGTCGGATGTCCCAACAAGATCTGCAATAACTGTTGTATTGTTCTTAATTGACTTGGCATTGCACAACGCCACCTGAGTCAGATGAGTGGCCGCAGGAGAGCACGTAATTTGCCCACTCAATGTGGAGCCCTTGGGTATGGGAACCAGGCAGGGAGGACCCCATTCCTGGACCCATTTTGCCCCAGGGCGCCTCCTGGAACCCACTACCCCAATCCACCCACCCCGCTCCGTCTCCTTTCCCGGCTGGGGAACCAAGCCCCTGACCCCTCCAATCTATCCCCAAGGCCTGATGCCACCTATAAGCCTCAGTGAGTAGCAGAGGACAGTCGAAGGGCCGCAGGCCCCTAAGCCCAGAGGGGGAGTAGCACCTGTCCATGGAAGACAGGGCAGGACAATGGTTAAAATAGGATATACAAAGCCAAAATGTAATTTAAAAAAATTCATGTTGTCCTCTCAAAAATGCCAGACAGTCATCGATTTGACCTTACCTGTAGGCGCACATATGATTGTGTTATTTCCACGAAATACGGGCTGGGCGAGTTCCCACTGATACTTTCTCAAATTCAGAGCATGAGGCTGAACAACAACATCTAAAGACAAGTCAGTGATTAACAAAGACACTGTTAGTCTCCCCAACAGCCAAACAAGTGGAGCAAATCATTGGACAGCAAAGTAGCAACTGCAAGGCTTACCCATGACCTCATCTGACTGGTGAGTCATGGCTTCCTCTGGTGTTCCATCATCTAGAAAAACAAATACACAAAATATATACAATCTGAAAAAAATATGAGTTATATTAAAATTACAGGCGATCTGCACTGTGCTGGGATCTGAAGTGTTATTGTCCACTTTCAGTATCGGGCTGCCATAAATGGTGACTACTCATTTCTCTAACTCCCACCACCCCTCCCCAACAACCACCACTACTGCAATGTCTCACACTACTAGGTGAAGTGTTACTGAAGCCGACTCAAGACTAGAATACTCTGTATTTGAAAAACACATTTTAGAAGAACCAATCCCCATTTTACCTGCCATGCCTTTGGGGAACTCAGATCTCCCTCTGTGGAAATGGGGAATGAATGTGTGCCCTCAAATGTCTACCATACTATTCCTTTGCAAAAGCACTTATTAGCACATAATGAGTATGCCAGATAGAAAACATGGAAGACGCAATGATTGTCCAGAATGCAATTTAATCAGTTTTTGCCTCGCTTAAAAAAAATCTAAATAGTCCACCCCAGTGGCCCAGCAGCAATGTGTTGCACTGCTGTGTAGATGACTGGAATTTGAGAGAGGCCTCTGGTCGCCTCACTGGGAGGCAGCCTTGGCTATAGGCAACTGCCAGAGGGTAGTGCACTTCAGATGGGGAAGGCTGGTGGTGGGTTCTTGCATGCAGCAACCCCTGCTGGTGGGCCAGGGAGCTTGCTCCTTCTGCAGAGACATGCTGCATTGCTTAGGCTGAAGGGCACGGCCCATGCTTCAGAAGGAAGGAAGGAGGAACAAGGTAGAAAACAAGGGAAGTCAAATCCCCTGCCACTCGAATGACAGCAAATCACCGGAAAACACAGGCGTGCTCGGGGAGGGAGGTGCCACCCGGCCCTGGCCCCTCTTGTTAAAAATCATCCTCCAACTAAATTATAATATAATTATATATACTGTATGCCCTTAGAACCCACCCACCCCAGCTTTGTGGGGATTCTGGCTCCCCCTTGTTCACTAACTCTGCGAAGTCCTCTGCCTAAACAGGGTATATCCCCGATCAACAGGATACACCCTGATCAACTGGATATACCCTGATCAACAAAATACACCCTGATCAACAGGATACATACACCCTGATCTACAGTATATACCTGTTCAACAGGATATACCCTGATCAACAGGATACATGGTGCTCAACAGGGTATATCCCTGAAAGACAGCAGGAAACAGATACAAAAAAATACTTTTGTGATTTCCATTTCAACAGTTTTAATATCTTTAAAGGTCTTTGTGCTACCTGAAACAGCTAAGTTCTAAGAGGCTGTCGATGATTCACATCTATAAGAGCTCTCAGCGTGAAGCTGTTAGGATAAGAGATAAGTGGAAGGAAACCTTTAGTTTGTTTGACAGAGTAAAATGGTAAATGTGCATATCTAGTTTGAACTTAAGTGTACTATACCACTACTGATGTGTTACTGTAAAAAAAAAAAAAACAGGACTGGGTTCATCTCCAGTGCTTGGATTCCTGAGAATGAAGCATCTGATAACACAGGGACAGTCCCAATTAAAAAAAAATGAAGATACTATAAATGTTTCTTCTCATTTTCCTTTCATGTTGAAAATTTTCAAACTGACTTTGTGCACAACAGCTCTTCATAGTCATCTCTCCAGCACTGATGGCACTTACTGTACAGTACAGCTCATTCCATTCTATGCCAGGTATTTCCTAAATTCTAGTCTAAAAGGACAAATAAATGGAACATACTGGCTATATGTCATATGCCTCACAAAGAAAAGAACACAAACACTATGCTTTAATGGAATCCTGATCAGCTTTCTGAAAACTTTCACTTCTGAATGGAAGCTGAAGCCCAGTAATGTTGATAAAGACCCAACTTTTACAGACAATATCTCCTGAACAATGTGTCTGACAACCTATTGCTGTATATTTATTTAGCTTTTGTTTTCCAGGTGAGTACTCTAGACAAGAAACTCTACTTCCATGCACAACCTGGGAGGTTACAGTTTGACAAATAATAGATGGATAATTGACAAAAACATCAACAAGTGAGTTGAAAGCGCAGATGCACAGCAACACTACCCATTCAAAAAATGTCAATGCATAGGAATAATAATTACGCACTAATATGTGCATAACCACAAGTTACACAACCATAAAATCATACAGTATACTAAATAAGCAGATCTTAGAAACTGATGGAACAAAATGGCTAGGTTAGAGAGGCCAAGGCATAGATGTGAAGTATCATGGACTGCAGTTTTCAAGTAATAAATATTCCCTTGACTCATGTTGAAACAGTTGTTTCGTAGGGTCATCAAATTCTGATCGGGAAGGAGATTCAGAATTTGGAGGTAAATAAGAAAATGCTAGCCTTCCTCCTATTTTTGTGATATTCTGGGATTGACAAAGCCTTTATCTAGAGATCTCAAGGTATAAGCACCAACAGGTTTCACAAGAAGAGTGGCTAAGAATGAGGGGGTTTGCTGACAGAATACCCTGTCAATTAGACATCCAAAGTTAAATGTATGTATTGCATCAAGAGAAAGTAACCCAGGTTGGAATAATGTGAACAGAGATGTCTTTGATGAGAAGTAGCCACGGTAAAACAGAATATATTGTAATACTGTAGATTATGTCCCACCTTCTCAAACTAGATTTGGAAGTGTTGAAATAAGACACCATAGTTTAATTTAGAAAGTAGGATGTCCTGCACTACTGCCGTGCAAGCTTTAGGGTTTGGATTTGTTTAACTCCGAATGTAGAGCCCAAATTAAAAGAGTTTATGGACTTAAAGACCACATTTAAGTGTAGTGAGAAATCAGAGGTATTATCAAATGTAACAAGTCTCAGATATTTAAAAGACAGCCTTCTTAACTAAGGATCCATCAAGACTTGTTATTTACTATCTATTAGATCACAGAAACAGACAATGATGGCAGAAAAAAACTTATGGTCCATCCAGTTGCCCATATTACCCTATCATACCCCAGAATCTATCGTCCCTGGGGCCTATGCTTACACTATTCCCCCTTTTGTTATCTGTGTTTCTTTCCCAACGTCCCACTGTGCAGCTTATATCCCCTTGACTCTATCCCAACCATGTTCGACCAGGATCAGATCACCATATAGTTTTTTGTGCACAGTCAAACAACATGGCCTGCATTTTGCTTACATTTAAAACTAACTTATTTAATAAAAGCCAGCTTTCAACTGACGTAAAATCAAGATTAATATGTGTCCTGAGATCATCGGTACGGTTTGGGCTATGCAAGAGAGCTAGATCATCTGCATACAGAAGGGGAAAGGGAACACAAGAGGCAGTGCTAAGTGGCAGATAGTTAATGCACAGCCAGAACAGCAAAGGACTTCATAGAAACATAGAAACTGACGGCAGATAAGGACCGCAAGGCCCATCCAGTCTGCTCATTTATTTTTCTACCTTATGAATGTGCCATCGGCCTTTGCTCTGTCAATGGCCTATCTATTCATACTCATCTGAATTGCTCCCTTATGCCTACCCCATGGCTGTTTGAAGCCCTGCACTGTATTCATATCCACCACTTCCTGAGGTAGGCCGTTCCATGCACCCACCACCCTTTCTGTATAAAGAACTTCCTTACATTACCCCTTAATCAGCCTACCTCTAATCTCATGCTGTGTCCTCTTGTCCTGCTATTTTTCTTATATTGAAACATGTTAGACTCTTTCACCTTGTTAATGCCCTTAAGGTGTTTGAACGTTTCAACCATATCACCTCTCTCCCTCCTTTGCTCCAGGGTATATATATTGAGCTCCGTTAATCTGTCCTCATATGTTTTCTGATGCAGTCCCTGCACCATTTTGGTTGCCCTTCTCTGGACGCCTCAATTTGGCTAATGTCATTGTGAAGGTATGGCCTCCAGGACTGCACGCAGTACTCCAGATGGGGCCTAACTAGTGTCTTGTAAAGAGGGATTATTACCTCCCTCTTAGGATTTGTGATACCCCTACTAAGACACCCCTTACCTACTGCTTTAGTGGTCTGCTTGGATGATTTCAGGCCATCTGTGATGGTGATGATGATGCCCAAGTCTCCTTCTTCCCTTGTGATTGCTAGAAACTCCCCTCCCAGTCTATAGGTGGCTTCAGGGTTTCTCTTCCCTATGTGCATGATCTTGCATTTCTTTGCATTAAACCCCAGTTGCCACTCTTCCGACCTTTTTGCCAGTTTATCCAGATCCCTTCTCATTCTGCCCACCGCATCAGGATCATTTACTCTGTTGCAGATCTTATTGTCATCTGAAAACAGACAAACCTTACCCTCCAGTCTATCTGCAATGTCACTGATGAAGATGTTGAAGAGGACTGACCCCAGGACTGATCCCTGAGGTACCCCACTTGTGACTTGCATCTCTTCTGACTGTATACCGTTTACCACCACTCTCTGTTTTCTGACCGTCAACCAGTTTGCCACCCAGTTGACCAACTTCTGACCACCCAGCTACCCAGCTTATTAATCAGTCTTCTATGTGGAACAGTATTGAAAGCTTTGCTGAAGTCAAGGTAGGAGACATCAACTGCTCCCTTGGTCCACCACTCTGGTTACCCAGTCAAAGAAATCTATGAGATTAGTTGACAGGACCTTCCTGTTGTAAACCCATGCTGTCTTGGATCCTGTGCTCCTATGGATTCCAGATGTTGCACTATCCTTTCCTTGAGGAGTGCCTCCATAATCTTGCCCACTACTGAGGTAAGACTGACTAGTCTGCAGTTCCCTGCCTCCTCCCTGCTACCACTCTTGTGAAGCGGGATCACATGAGCCCTTCTCCAGTCTTCTGGGACCTCTCCTGTGCTCAGAGACTCACTAAACAGTTCTGATAATGGCTCTGCTAGTTCCACCCTTAGCTCCTTTAGTACCCTGGGATGTATGCCATCAGGTCCCATTGCCTTGTCCACCCTGAACTTATCGAGCTCTGGTAGGACCCTTTCTTTTGTGAAGAGACTAGTGCACACCTCACTCCCCCGTGTCCATGGTGCTGAGCTGTGGGCCCTGCCCTACCTTCTCTTCAGTAACTACTGAGCGGAAGTATCTATTCAGGATAGATGCTTTTACATGGTCCTCCTCCTCCTCCTCACATGCCCCCTTATCTCCTTTGATCTTAGCAATACCCCCTCTGGACTTTTTCCTTTCACTAATGTATCTATAGAAAGTTTTGTCGCCTTCTTTTACTGTTCATGCTAGTGTTTCCTCAGTTTGGGCCTTTGCTTTACTGCCTTCCATGCTTCCCTTAGAGAAGTTTGGTATGCCTCCCTATCTTTATCCTGCTGCGTTCCCTTATATTTTCTGAAGGCCATCCTTTTGGCTCTGACCTTTTCTGCAACTGTTTTTGAGAACCAAAGTGGTTTCCTTCTTCTTTTGCACTTCCTTTCCTCTCTAACACAATGGGATGTTGATTTAAGTATTGCATCCTTAATGCTTGCCCACTTTGCCTGTACCTCCTCACCTATATTTCTTTTTGCCAGGGCTAGCTTAACTCTGTTGGCCATCTTATCAAAGTTAGCTCCTCTGAAGTCCCATATTTTTGCCTTGAAATGGGATGATTTAGTTCTAGTGGCCAAATTGAACCATACCATGTGTTGGTCACTGGCCCCCAGGTGACCTTCTACCTGGAGATTTGTGATCCTTTCCCCGTTAGTCAGTACTTGATCTAGGATAGCCCTGTCTCTTGTGGGTTGTTGTACCAGTTGTTTGATGCCCTCCCCCTGCAGGGAATCCACTACGTGTCTAGTTCTGGCAGATGTTCCCGCTGGTATTGACCAATCTGTATCTGGCATGTTGAAGTCTCCCATTATTAGAACATCCCCTTTAGCTGTCATGTTTTGTATATCTTCTAACAGTAATGTGTCTATGTCCTCCCCCTGGTCTGGAGGCCTGCAGACAACCCCAGTTCATATGGCTGTCCCATTTCCTGTTTCCAGGGTGACCCACAGTTCTTCTGGCTCCTTATGTGTATTCTGAATTTCTGTAGCTTTGATATTTTCAGCGACATAAAGGGCCACTCCACCCCCCTTTTTGGACCTCGGTCTCTTCTGAACAGTACATAGCCAGGTACTGAAGTCTCCCATGTGTGGTTACTGGTAAACCATGTCTCGCTAATGGCTACTATGTCCAGTTTAGCCTCTGTCATTATTGCCTGCAGGTCTGGGATCTTGTTTCCCAAACCGTGAGCATTTGTATGCATGATTTTCCATTGGCCAGATTTCGTTGTGTTAGTTGTTGGGCAAGGTCTGGCGTTTCCCCTGTGCATCATATGGGGAGCTGGACCTTTTTCCTTACCTGGTGATGCAAATGAACTACAAACATGCTGAACTCCTGTTTGACCACTAGCTGAGGGGGGAGGGGTGTTCTTTCCATTCGACATATCGGGTGCTGCACCCCTCTCCCGATATGGATCATATGGATCTCTGTGGAGCACCTAATAGAGTACAGGCAACATCTTCCAAATTTCACAAGTTGTTTTCTGTAGCTAATGTAGTCTCTAAACCAGGTAAGTGCAGAGGGGGAGACTCCCAATTCATTAAGCTGAGTACAGAGTAACGGATGGTCTACAAGATCAAATGCCTTACTCAATCAATCAATCAATAAATACAGCCCAGTTAGTTTGCCTTTATCCAAGACCACAGACATGTTATTTATAAACTTGACCATGGCAGCAGAGCTGTTGGGCCCAGACCTAAAGCCATGCTAAGCTGAAAACAGGAGATTATGCTTGTGCAGGTAACTGGTAATTTGGGCAGATAACACTTTCTTCAACACTTTATTTATTACCAGCAATAAGGCAACAGGTCGGTAATTATTCACATCTTCTGTAATACTCCTTTTATAAACAGACAACAAATGAGCTAGTTTCCATAAATCTGAGCCTATACCGGAAGTGAGTGATATATTGAAGAGTTTTGCTACAAGGACAGATAAGCTATATGCAGCGGGTTTTACGAGTCTAGGCTCGATACTGTCAGAATCAATGTAATTCTGACAACAGTAGCTTTAAAAATATGTGACTGTGTGGGCACAGGGTTCAGGAGACAACATACATTGAAGTTGCATAAGGCTTATGAAAGAAAACACAACATTTCAGGCTGTCTTCCATCTGCTCCCAGCACGCAGGCCAAGCATCTACAATAACGGTCACACAAAAACCTTCGCGTGAACTCTTGGTTAGCCACGCAATTCCTAACAGCACATGGTGTATCAAAATCTGACTTTAGAATGCATGACCTTGTGTTCCTTTCTTTTTTCTTGTAGCCAGGGGAGTTGGCAGAAGGCTATGTCAGAGAAAAATCTGCACTGGGCATGAAAGCAAAAAAAGAGTGTAGCCTTCAGTCCTGCCATATTGTCTAATTTACAGGGATTTTTCCTAGGGATGATTGAGGGAGAAACTGATTACTCTGAAGTAAGATGATACTAGAAATTAAGAAAGAGCACCAAGGTAAGGGCCTGACAAAGTGCCTGTTGTGTGCCATATGAAGAAGAATTAGAAAAAAAGACAATGTAGTGTTTTTTTTAATTCAATCTTTGTTGACTGGGTAAGGAGAATGAAAAATTCTGCCTATTTTCAGACTCATCCCAGTGCATGTGTGTGCATGCATGCATATGGGGGGGGGATACAGATGGAAACTGACATATTGAATCAGGTGAAGCGGTTGGTAGCATTTTTAGTGAATGTCGGGAAATGTGGCCCCAACACCAGGGAAATTCCACTACTCTTTTTCAAGACGTCCCATAGAATCTTTAACAACCACCTGAACAACCACCAGAAAAGGCAGACAGGACCTCAGAATAAATGTCCAATCCAAATGACAGTACCTCAGGAGTGCAGCGCCCCCTCATGCTGCACAACAGTGTTCGTATTGACATTTACACCAAGTTCCTGATGTGGTGCTAGAACCCACAATCTTGTGATTTCAGAGGTGAGTGTGCAACCTGCTGAGTCACTGGCTCTGATGTGCTAATTTATATTTTTTAAAGGGGAGAACATGCCCTCCATCCCCCTCGTGATATGTGTGCCTTTCTGTTTTGCAGAAATACAAAAATCCTTTATTAAAACTCTAAGCAATACCCTAAAAATGTTTCCATTACCTGCATCAGGACATGGCTGTCCATCAAGATTCTGATCTTCTACCTCCTCTGTGTAGTGATACTGAATATCCATGTCACTCTCAGACTCATTCTCTTCATCTTCTGCTTTGGGATCGTCTCTCATTTTTCCATTCTCTGAGTTCAAAAGAAAGACATACTGAGTAAAGCTCTGTCCACTGAAAAATATATTTTAACATTCAAGTGCTTTTTTAGCTTTCAAGTTTCAGTAAATCATAAATGTAGCACATATTTACAAATGTGTACTAATAAATGCTGTAAAATCAAGTAAGTGTACCTTAAGTGGCCTTTGCTCGAAGTACCCTCTTAGTCAACCAGAAATTGGAACAATTATGAAGTTATTCACCCATAACCTTACAGCAGCCTCATTTAGCAGTGTGTGCTGCATTCTGATTGGCTCACCTGAGTCACAGTGCAGCACCTACCCACAGACAGACATGCATGTTAATGCTATAGTATCAAGTATATCTAGCAGTCGTATAAGTGGCCTTTATTGTTAGTACCCTCTCAGACAACCAGAAAGCAGCGCCGTTCTGTAGTCTCCAGAGGGCATAACTGGAGGCTGGTGAGGGGCAAGTTCAAGAGATGTAAGTTTTATTTCATGAAAAGGGTGGTGAAACTGTGGACAGACTGCCACTGGATGTGGTGGAGGAAGCTACCCTAAACATGGCTGGGACAATGCAAGGGGACTCATAGTTCCTGGCAGAGGGGCAGCAAGGAGCTATAGGGGTGAGGGAGCAGGGGAAAGAGGAAGACAATCCACTAGTACAGTAGCTAGGTGGTGAGGTAGTATAGTATGGGCAGACTTGACAGATCCACAGTCTCTTTCTGCCATCAGATTCTATGTTTATATGCTATTCCCCCACAAAACCTTATTGCAGACACAATCAGCAGTATGTGCTGCATTCTAATTGGCTCACCCAGTTAACACTGCAGCACCCACCCAAATACTGCCTTGTATCTTGTAGATTTTAGGAAACAATGGAAGAAAATAGCCAAATCACTTAAAAATCCTAAAAAATACCATCAATATTAAAAAAGAGAGAACTACTGGAGAGGGAGAGCGACTGCATGTGTGGTTTTTGTAAATGCAAACAGTGAAGGTTGCTACTAATGTTCACTGACCATGTCAGAGGGCTGGAGGTTCTGTTACTGGGCTGCAGAGTGTTTTCATGCAAGTGGGGGTACATGTCATCTGATGGGAGAATGTCCACTCTAAATATGAATACAAATTTAAATTAGCAAGCCTAGGATCAGCAGGATGTGAGTGTCGTGTAATCGGTGCTCACGAGACAGCCGGCACCATGAGGTAAGCAGGCTGCATGCCTGTGTGAGGACATCTTTTCACGTAGCTCCTGCTTTGTGACTCGTTAGTGAACACCAGGCTCAGTAAGGTTAAACAGAACTCCTATCCAAAGGTACACTGTTTCTTACATGTTTCACATAATGGTTGTTGATATTGTTGCTTTCTACAGCTAATATAGGGAAAGGGAAAGAGGAAATTATTTAACCAGGAAAGACACACTAAGCTGAAGCTTGTTTCCAGGTGTGACCTGGGAGCACAAGGAAATTAAGTGAATTGCTCAAGGTCACATAGTATGCAGGTGGGGGTTGTGGGATTCAAACCACTGTCTCCAAGTTTGCAGTTCAGAGCCTTAAACCACTGTGCTAACATAGAAACATGGAAACATGGACTTTGACAGCAGATAAGGACTGCTTGGCCCACATAGCGTGCACATTTCCCTTCCTATTGGATAAACTGCAGATCCTAGTTAACCCTCAGCTTACTTTCTCCTAGACCCTGCTACAATTGCCTTATGTCTGTCCCATGCATTCATGAATTCCCCCACTGTTTTTGACCCCACAACTTCCTCAGGAAGGCCATTCCATGTGCCCACCACCCTCTCCGTGAAAAAATACTTCCTCATGTTGCCCCTGAGCCATCCCCCTTCTGTGCTCAAACTGTGCCCCCTTGTTCTTACACATTTCTTTTTCTGAAAGATGCTCCCCTCTTGGACTCTGTTGATTCCCTTGAAGTACTTGAAAGTTTCTATCATGTCCTCCTTCTTCCTCCTTTCCTCGAGGGTATACAAATTAAGTTCCCTTAGTCTCTTTTCATATGATTTCTGATGCAGACCCCGCACCATTTTAGTTGCCCTCCTCTGGACAGCCTCCATCCTATACTGCCTCCAATATTTACACCAGTACAGTTTTTAGGCTGGACAGTTTATAAGTTGTTTTTTTTTTTTGGCTGGATAGTATATAGGTTTTTTCCATATAGCTGTTTGCTCCCTGTTGCCACCTACCACCTACACCTGCCATCAGTCCCACCTTGCTCCCAACCCTGTCAGCTTCTCCCCCCACTACCTTTACCGGTGGGGTTCCACAAACAGTAGGGTCCGAGAGCATCAGGAGCTGTCACACACAATGGGAAGACACAGGAATTTTCTGCTTTTTCTCCTATCCCGACATGGAACTGTGGGATAGACGTGGGGTGCATGTGTGTGTGGAGGTGCCCATGCGCTCCCAGAACCACAGCCCTGTCCACCCTCCCAACACAACGTCAGTCCCCCATACCTCTGCTCTGACTGTCAGCCTCCACTGGGTATCAGCCAAGAGTGAGGAAACTCACCTCCCCAATCTGGGAGATGAGAGCAGCACAGTGGCCACTGTGATCATCTCCCAGCCCTCTCCCCTGCCTACCCCCGGTGACTTGAGCTCACTCCCACATTCAGGCCACTGGTATAGCACAAGGTGTGGCATCCAGCACCACAACCTTCAACGCCACTGGGCTAGCCAGTTTATAAGTTTAATGTTCTCTTTTGAAGCTATATAATAAAAGCTGAATGTATGTGATATGTTATCCAGCAGGGCAGACACCAACGCCACAAATTCTTTCAGAAAATTGACACTACCATGTGGTTGGGGGGGGGGGGTTAATGAAAAGGAGCAGGCAATCTTCAGGTCACCACCACAAGATATGGCCATACCCTCAAAACCTTTCAGTACCTCAAGGGTGCACATTGTACATTAATAGGCCTGATTTATAAATCATGGCAACTCCAGCACCCCTGTGCTTTAGGCAACAATGATGGAGCAGTAGGCACACCTGTGGTGCCAGCTCCACAAAAAACTGGGCTCTCAGTGTGCCCCTACTGCTGTCAAGCCAATCAGTGCTTACTGTATACAGTAGGTGCTCATGGAGAGCTCAGACAGCAGCTGGCCATGGTGGTAAAAGGAGGGCTGTGCTAGTCGGTGGCTTGGGGTTGGGACGGAGGAAGCAGGGTGGTGAGGCACTGTGTGCTGGGGTGGGAGGTGGATGTCCACTGCACCCCCAGAGAATGTTATTGCTTAGTGTACCAGAAGATAGGGGTGGGGAGGCCGCTAGACCAGCAGGGAGCTATTCAAGTTATGGCAGGGAGGGATCGAGAAAAGGGTGCGGGAACCACTAGACCACCAGGGACAACACCAGGGACACTTGTATTACTATAAAGGATTGGAGATCGGAGGAGGGACCGCTAGACTACCAGGGACATCTATTTTATTCTCAAGTGGATGGCGATCAGGGGAAGGGAGGGACCACTAGACTACCAGGGATGTTTTCTTTTATTATGAATGGGCCGGTGACCAGGGGAGGGGATGGCAGGGACAACTAGAGTACCAGGAATGTTTATATACAGGGATCGGGGCTGGGGGGGCACAGACCACCAGGGACATTGTTCATAATAGATGCACAGGCATCAGGGAGGGAAGGGGCCACTAACCACCAGAAATGTTTTCAATTTTAATATACGGGGATCAGGACGGGGGAGTCCACTAGACCACCAGGGATGTTCTAGATTGGTGCATGGCTGCCCACAGTTGATGTGCCTACTGTTCAGCACAAGGCCACAGATGCTGCAAGCTGCAGGACTTTGCCACCAGGACCCTTCCCGGTTGAGAATTGGGCGCAGGGTCCCTGGCACACCAGCACTCATTACAAGCCACATTTGGCATGGTTTGTGCAGAGGTTTGGGAATTGGGACCTTTGTGTGAAGAACTCCTTAAACAGCAAGTGTACTGTTTGGAATTAATTGTAATTTTCAGATGCAGTCAGCTATCACTTCCAATATCTGAAGTATTTTTTAATTTTCTGTTTGCTAATTAGAAGATTTTCTACCTGGCAGTACTGGGGTGATGTGTGGTTCAGCACTCTTTTTTGAGGCTAAAAACAGTCAGTTCTGTTCCTCCCACTACATCATCAGAAATGAGACCACACACCTTGAGGTACCACAATCCTTGCAGCCTGAACAGTGACTCTCACAAGCTACCAATCAAAATGCAGGAAGCTGCCACGCCGGCGACCCGGGTTCGGGAACGGACTCGGGTTGCCGGGGATTGGCGGGGGAAGGGAGGATTGAGTGTCCTGCGACAGCTCTCCTTCCTTCGGGGTGGGTAAGGGTCATGCGCCACGCTGTACTGACACCCAGCGGAGGCTGGGTGTTCAGCAGACCGCAAGCATTTACATTGGGAGAAGAGTCGGCGGACGTCTGCACGTTAGTGCGTTGACGTCATTGCACGTCCAACTCTTCTGAAGAATTAAAGAGGGGAAAAAAATGGGCACCTCCACCTCTATGAAGCCTTCCTTGGGGCTTCAATTAGCCACTGCCACTAGGGTCCCCCCAACTAGTTACTGGTTCCATGGGGGCTGGATCGGGGGTCCCAGTTCTACGGCCTCGCCCTTCGGGGGAAATAGCTGGGGATGACCGGGGAGTCCCAGGTGACAGTTGGTGGAAGACCGGGGCCATGACCAGGGTGGATACCTGGCAGAGGAGCCCCCCCAGAAAAAAAAATTGCAGGAAGCTGTGGCATCACTAGTAACCAGGGAGAGCCAGCCCCTGCTGCTTCATGTGACATTTCCCTTTAAGTTTTTCAGTCACTAGCTAGCAGAGCTAGTTAATTTGTTTCTTAATTTGTAATTTTTTGACCAGGAAAGGCAAATTAGGTTATGATAGCACGTCTAAAGATGCGTCCTGGGGGTGGGTTACAGAGACCAGCTTTATTGATGGAGGAATGTTGGCCATGACCCCAGGGAACTTTCTTCGATAAATGTGATGGCATCTTTAACTTCCACCTGGACAGCAACCAGACACAGGCAAAAGGGACCTCTGTTTAATGTCTCATCCAAAGGATAGCACCTCACCAGCACTGCTCCCTTCTCTTACTGCACTGCATTGTCCATTATATATATATATATTACCCCAAATACCTTGTGTGGGGCTAGAACCCGTGACCTTCTATCTTCCAGCCCCAGAGGCGAGCATGCTACTACTGAGTCACTGACACTATTTAAGCTTGCCTTAGAAAATCCAGTGGACCCACAGACCTTTTAGTGGTACCACTTGGTATACTCTTTTACATGTTGCAGTACAGTGGGCTGGCCCACTGCTGCAGTGGTAGCACTACCACTTGTGGTGCTGATGACACATGCTTGGGAAAGAACTTGGGACATCGGAAGGTGTCAGAGGGACTGCTCTCCTCCTCTGGGGAAGGGAAGGATGTGACATCTGGTGCACACTTGACCTTTAGCAGAGGCTAAGGTGGGTAGCCCAGGGACTGCATTAACATTGGAGATGGGAGAAGCGGTGGCTGCCAATGTCCTCTATGTAGAAGCATGCCCAGGGCTATCAAGTCAGCATTGCACGTCTGCCCTCCCAGGGGACCTTAGAGGAGGGGACAACACCAGGATGGCCAGCATGACAGACCTGACCCTCTGCAGGCCCTGCACCCAGCGACATGGTGTGCCTCCCACGAGGATCTGTTTCCTGGCCCCTAGGCTGCACCACCATGGGGGGGAGAGCCTGGGGTAAAGGGGGAATTGGATGGTAAGTCCATTGGAAGCCAGGGAGCTGGGGCTGGATGGGGGGGTTGGTGACTGATGAGGGGGGCTGGCTTGATGGAGAAACAAACATTCTCCGGGCACACAGAGCTCCATCAGGAGTGTGGGGCACTGTAGAGAGCCTTAACAGGTAAGGCTGTCCTCCCTGCTGGCTTCATTTGTGTGGGGTGTTAGTCTCACTGCCCCACCCACCCAAGCTGACCCTCAATTTATTTCCTCATCCTGTCACATGACTTCCTGTACCCTTCTGAAACTAAGTCCCCACTTTCCCATTTGCAGCTTATACTCTTCAGCCACTGGAGGGAGCTCCCTTCCTGTCTTTACCTACCTCTCTGTATCTCCCCTGTCTCTGCTGCTTGCAGGCACTCTTATCCTCCCAGCTACTCCACTGCTGTGTCTCCTGCCTAGTACCTCCCTGCTTCTCTCACCACCCTTCCACCTCACCCTACTCTGCCCCTTTTCTCCTCTACCTCTCCAACCGCCTACCCCTCTCAGTTCCCCCCCACGCCTTTTTAAGTACCCAGAGTGGCCACTAGGAGCTGTCCAATCCCTCATTGATTACCTCTCCACACAAGACGGAGCAGCTCATCCGAGGTGACCTTAATGTCAATTGGCTGGGTACCTCTGCCTCCCATATCAGGGACTCCTTCTCTGCTCTAGATATGACCCAACTAGTTACCTCGCCTACTAGATTTAACAGGTCAAGTGGCTCCAGCACCCTCCTAGATGTAATTCTGTCTAACTGCCCTCGTAAAATCAGGGACATTAATGTACTACCAGACTCTCTTAGTGACCGCTCTCCTGTCCTCTGTCACTGGTCATCCCCCAACCGAAACCAGTGCCTCAGGTCACGTTGAGCCGGCGCTTTCACCCCAAGGGGGTCTCAGAAAGCTAAAAATGCACCTAGCCCAGCTTGACTGGTCCCCAATCCTACTCGCAGCAGATATTGACTCTGCCCTAGCCTATTTCTCCAGTGCCTTCTGCAAGGCCTGTGACCTTTTCGACCCTGATCAGAATCCGTACCAACAAAAAAAAAAACACCTCATGGATCTCCCCATCTCTTATCCAAAAACTGAAACAAAGAGATAATCTCTGGCATACTGCTGTCAAGATAGGCAAACTGGGTGACAGACAAGCCTATAATGCAGCCTGTAACAAGTGCACCTGGGCTATAAGGCAGACTAAGGCCGAATATTATAAGACCACCCTTGCATCCACTTGGGGCTCATCCCGTGCCTTCTGGGACAATATGAAGGGGCTCAATGGAAAGACCCACTCCCCCCTACCATCACTGCTTTCCATAGACGATACTGTTACTACTGATCCTCCCCGCATAGCTGAGTGCCTCAATATAACTTTCTCAGATCTTAGCTCTGTCCTCCCCAACTACTTTTTCAATCCTATCCCTGCCTCCACCCCGCCCCACCCTGGATCACCCCCCTTTCTATCTGCACGGCATATCCCCCCTTGAAGCAAGGCCTCATCTGCAAAAAGCCCTAGCTAGCAACAACCCCCAGCTGTGATCCCGTGGACTCCAGGATCCTCCGATTAGTCTCGGATACTGCATTAGTCCCTCTCATCAACCTCTTAAACTGGTCACTATGCCTTGGTCAGTTCCCAAGTTCTTGGAAAATTGCAGAAACCACCCCAATCCATAAGAACAGAGATAAAACCTCCCTAACAATTTCAGTCCCATCTCCATTCTCCCCTGCTCTCCAAAGCACTAGAAAAAATAGTGGCCATTCAGCTCTCCAAGTACCTAGCCAAATGCGACCTGATGTGTCCAGAAAAACATGGATTCTGCCCTGGACACAGCACCACTATTGCCCTCTTGGTGTTCTCCCAGCATTTCCACTCTGCTCTCGACTCTGGTCACATTGCGGGTGCAGTGTTCATTGACCTCTCCAAGGCCTTTGACACTGTCTGTCACCCCCTCCTATTGACTCCCTCCACCAACTTTGCTTCTCCCCTGGTCCCCTTTCTTGGTTTACCAGTTACCTCTTCACCAGATCCCAGCATGTAAAGGTAAATGGCACACTGTCCAATACCCTGCCCATTCGCTCTAAGGTCCCCCAGGATTCCATCCTGGGCCCCGTTCTGTTCGGCCTTTTTCTCAACACTCTCCCCAGCTCCTGCTCGGGCAATAAGCTCCTCTATGCCGACGATGCAGTCCTCTTTGCCTCCCTCTCTGACCCCACATCTCTACAGGAATCCCTGCAGCATACATTCAACCAAGCCAAAAAGTGGTTCCTTGACCACCGGCTGGTCATTAACCTCAAGAAAACCAAATCCATGCTTTTTTCCCACCACTAGATTAAGGCCAAAAATGCCCTCCTCTGCATTCTCCCCAGCAATCCACACCCTCTCGAACAGGTGTCATCTTACAAATACCTGAGCATCACCTTCGACTCAGCTCTTACCTTCCACACCCACATCAATACCCTGTCCTCAGCTATAAATTCTCGGATTGGCCTTCTCTATTGACATAGAGATTACATCCTCCAAACCGCCCTCCGACTGTCCATCAACTTCTCTGTCCTGTCCTTAGTGGACAATCGGCTCACCTACCCATCTATGATGTGGCTGACAGTACCGCCCTCGCCAAAATCCGGACCTCGATAAACAAGGCATGCAGGCTTCTGACCAGCGCATAGCACCAAACTCATACTTGCCTGCTCTATTTCACCACCAACCTGCTTACCTTTGAGGAGCGCCTGCACTACCAAACCTGCCTACTTGCCAAAAAATCCCTGCTAGGATTCCCCCCCCCCCGGGGGTCACTGCATCCCTGCAGCATGCATCCCCATCTGTTGCCACGCGTAGCACAGTTAAGGCCACCTTCTAGGTGCCCCATACCAAGACCTCTTTAGCCCAAAGGTCCTTTCACTACTGCGCCCCGACATGGTTCAACTCCCTCCCGCCCTCTGTCACTAATCGTACTGAAATTAGTCCTTTCAAAGTCGCTCTCCATAACCTCCTCTTTGATGCCCAAAGCTGTAATTACCCCTAATTAATGTAATGGTGGGGTCCCTTCCACATGGTCCATTGCCTTGACAATGTCCGTTGGACTGCTATCTCCCCCCTTTTTTCCCCATCCCCTGTTTTTCCCACCAACCTTTCCTCATAGGTATTCCTCCTTGGTACGTCCAGGGTTGTACCTTCTATTATAGTGATATTTTATATGAATGTAACTTACTGTATGCAAGCTAATCTGTAAACCACTGTTGTAAATGTGTTCTTATTGCTATCAGTATTGCACCTGTATGTTACCACTGTTGTACCTCACACTGTAATCATGTCTACCCTCCCTGCGACGAGGTGCCTTTGTAAATGAGTCCATGACTCAAAGGTTGTAAATCCAACTTTCAAATAAATAAATAAAATAAAACAGAACTGCAAAAAAAAAAAAAAAAATACAATGCAGTATATACTCCAGCACTAGCCAGCAGAACTAGCTACTGGAAACTTGTACTGCCTGGCCTGATAGAAAATCTGCCAGCATTTGGGCAGTGGGCCAGTGCCAGTATGACCTTCTTATAAGGCTTACCAGACAGGATTAGCCCAAAGTCAGTCCCCCACTTAGGAAGAGGCAGCATATCTCAAAATTTGGGGCAGTTTGTTAGTGAGGAGTCCCATGGCATTGCAGTTTGTCGGAATTCTATCTTGGCTGCTATCAGCTGTGCACTTTTGGTGTTCACCTTTTATTTCTTATTTGTGCAATAATGACAACTGGCAGGTCAGATCTGCTCAACTCTATATTCATTTTATTGTGGGTAAATTAACTCTTTTACTAGGACCTTCCAGTCATATCAGCCCATTTCTTTCTAACGTGAGAATCAGTTCTGAGACACTGGTCGAAAACTCAATAAGATGAAAGCAAAAGGAGTGAAAGAACAATGAAATTTACCTGGCTGAGGAGTCCATAGGTCAATTAAAGACCTTTCATAATTGCCATTCTCTAACGCAAACAAAAATTCCTTAGGCCAGTTTTCTTTGTCCGACCTCAGTAGGCATTCAATGAGTTTTTCTGCTGCGGCTATATTACCTTTCTGTTCTTTGATCTGCAACAAAGAACAGTTTCGGTAAGCGCTTATACAGCTAAAAAAGGCAGCAAACTACTTATTACTGAGATTTATCTTGTCTTCTGCAATGTTGTTTGAGTGAACTGTTATGTTCCTTACTGGAATCTATATTCTGTGATAAAAGGTTGGGAAAAGAGAACAGGAACGTGTAAGACAGCAGCATGTAACAGAGCAATGGAGAAATCTGCAAGAGAGCAATAAAAATATATTTGTTTTGCAATTAAGTAAACTTTATTAGTTATATAAACAAAAACACAATACCAATAGCCACACAATGAACAGTTCATAAAAGACTGCAAAAGTAAACACCTCCACCCCACCCCCAAATGAAAGTACATGGCACTGATATGAGCAAATGAAACACAGATAATTGGGAGGATCTCTGATGTATAACCCCCCCCGACTCCCCCCAGTCACTTAAACCCTCTTACCCCAAAGGCCCCTCCCTCCACTGAATATGTCCAGTATTTTGACTGTGTACAGGAAAAGTGAAAAATAGGTAGCTACTGATCAAAGAAGCAATCTTAAAGCAACCACTTGATAAGTTTCAACATCCATAAAAGGGGTGTGGGAGTGATTTTTAGCCTCACCGTGACATTTCACCTCCCTTCAAAAAGCTGAACAGGGGCTCCCACAAAGTGTAGAACTCTGCCAAGTTATGATATTGAATCACAGTGGCCCTCTCTGCATTTAGTGCCGACAACATATCTTGAAGCCACTCCTGCCTTGTTGGGAAAGAGTCAGTGCTCCAATGTCTTAGTAGGAGAAGCTTAGCCACCGCTGAAGTAAGAGCTATATAGGCCTTGTGCTGTTATGACCTAATAGTTACTTATAACACAAACTTCTAATGAAAAATAGGTGGTATGACCAAAATAAGGTGAAAAAATTGTTTAATAGAATGCCAAGAGAAGGTCACACCCAGACAAGCCCATACCATGTGGTTCAGCGAATCCTCCTCTTTATGACATTTATGACAGGTGGCAGCAGCCCGTCTGCCCATACGATACAATCTAAGTGGAGTATAGTATAGATTAGGAAGTATATTGAATTGTGTAAGTCTCAATTAGTCTTGTTTAATATATTTATATATATCCGACCACATCAACTAGAGCGATAAAAAGAATTATAACATGGGTTGGAAAAAGGAGGCAGCCCAATCGGTCAAAGAGCGTCAGGTGACAACTGATTACGTCTCCTATTTAATCAACAGTTGCTGTGCCAGAACTACCTCATTGAGAAAATCCCTTGTTCATCTCCCCTTGAGAAATATACCTCCACAGAGACACAGAACAGAAGGAACCCCCAGGCATTTTCAAATGAAAAGAAAAAGCAGACGAGGATTTTACATCTGTGAGCAGGAAACAAAACAGCAGTGCTATAATGGAGGTCAGTTTTTTTTTGTCTTTTTGGCAATGTTACCATCAATCAGTGACTAAATGACAGTTTTCCAGATGCTGAACCTCCCAGAAATCAGTTCCCTGAACATGAAGTGTTTCCTTGTTACTTTAAGCAAGGTTTATTTTACCTGAATGTGAACTTTTTCTTAACTTATGTGGAGGTTAGAGTCCTGAAATGATTTCTGACATGTTTATGTTCATAAAATAAATAACATGTGCATGAGTCCCTTTGCTGTGATTTTACAGCAGTGAGCTTCTGCTGGCTCTCTCTCTCTTTCTCTCTGCCTCTCTCTCTCTCTCTCTCTCTCTGCCCTCTCTCTCTCATAGCTTACTTTGTGTTTCTTTGTTGGGGAGAGAGGGAGGGAGAGAACGAGAGATAGACAGCACAAGCTCACTGTGCCTGAATTTCAGAGCAAAGTGACTCATGCATATGTTGTTTATTTTATGAACATACACGTCAGAAATCATTTTATGACTCTATTTCTGTCATTTGTATGTTCAAAAACTATATAAGATATGCATGAGTTCTAGGGACTACTTTTCAAGTCAGCAGGATACACTCAAATTGTCCCTATTCAAAGAGCAAAAAAACACCTTACACAGATACACAGAAATGTGATGGCAAAGAAAGGCCCCACGGCCCATCTAGTCTGCCCAACACCCTACCTCCCCCCCCAGTTATGCTTCCACCCTCTTTTCCCAACCCCTTAAATCTATCCCAAGCCCTCTTGAACCGCTCCACTATTTCAGCTGCCACTACCTCCTCCGGCAGCTTGTTCCAGGCCTCCACCACCCTCTCCATGAAAAACTGCTCCCTGACATTACCTCTGTATTGCCCACCTTCCAGTTTGAGGCTATGTCCCCTCGTGTTCGCTCCCTTCTTCAATTTGAACAAGCTATCACCCTCCACCTTATTTATTCCCTTCAGATACTTAAAGGTCTCAATCATGTCTCCCCTCTCCCTCCTAGTCTCCAGCGGGTACAAATTCAGTCTTCTCTCATAGGGTACATCCAGCATGCCTCGTACCATTTTGGTTGCCCTTCTCTGTACCCTTTCCATCAACTCAACATCTCTTCATAGGTGAGGCCTCCAGAACTGCATCCCATACTCCAGATGCGGCCTGACCATGGTTCTGTATAACAGCATCAGCACCTCCCTCTTCCTGCTATTAAAACCCTTCATAATGCAGGCCAACATTCCATTTGCCTTTCCCATCACCTTGCTACACTGGCTGCCCACCTTGAGGTCACACAATACCATAATCCCCAGGTCCCTTTCCATTTCCTTCTCCTTAATCACCACCCCCCAAGGGAGTAAGTTTCCCTCCTATTCCTCCTCCCTAGGTGCATCAGTGAGCACTTTTGTGCATTAAACTTCAATTTCCAGGTGTCAGACCACCTCCCCAGCCTCTCTAGGTCCCGCCTCATAGATTGCACCCCATTAGGTGAATCCATCATAGTGCAGACCTTTGTATCATCTGTGAACAGGCACACCCGTCCCTCCAGACCCTCCGCAAGGTCACTAACATAGATGTTAAAAGTATTGGCCCTAGCACTGACCCCTGTGGCACCCCACTGGTAACCGCCCGTTCCATGGAATGTGTCCCATTTACCACCACCGTCTGACTCCTTCCCTTCGACCAGTTTTCCACCCACCTGGTGATCCTGAGGTCCACCCCTAGTCTGTCCAGCTTATGCACCATTCCACCATACGGAACAGTGTCGAAGGCCTTACTGAAATCCAGATAGGCCACGTCTACTGCTCTTCCCTGGTCCACTATCTGTGTCACCCCAGCAAAAAACTCTATCAGGTTAGTCTGACAAGACCTTCCCTTGGTGAAGCCATGCTGCCTGTCATCCTGCATGCCATTCATCTTCAAGTATTCTATCAACCTGATCTTAAGTAGTGTTTCCATTACCTTCCCCACTATCAAGGTAAGGCTAATGGGATGGTAGTTTTTGACCTCGTCCTTCCGCCCCCCCCCCCTTATGTAATGCAACCACCTCTGCCCTCTTCCAGTCCGTTGGCACCACCCCTGTGACCAAGGACATGTTAAACAGCCTCGCCAGATGTGGTGCCAGTTCATCCTTCACCTCCTTGAGAACTCTTGGTTATATTCCATCAGGCCCCATTGCCTTGTCCACCCTACGTCTACCCAGCTCGTCCTTTACTCCTTCAGCTGTGAATTCTGCCACACTCACCTGCCTGTGGCTGTCACCCTCCCCACCCCATCCTGGTCCCCTGCCCTCTTTTGTGGATTTTTTAAAAAAACAATCCATGTTATAAGCACAATAACCCATGCCAGGGAATGGAGTTATAGGGATTTAATGCATGCTTCGGCTGCTGTGAGCACACTCGGCCTGTGGCCTCATGCTTGACAATGCACCCAAGGCATGCATTAAATCCCTATAACCCCATACCCTGTCGAGCGTTATTGCTTACATGTTATGCCTGTCAAACAGGATCAGATAGGCTCTGTGAGTTGTGTCTACTGAAGTTAGGGAAGCACTACAATGGCGACACCAGGCAAAAAGAAAACCAAGTCCGGGTATAATTTTGAAATGTAAAACTTGTAGGTTTTTTTTTGTATTTTTATGAATTTTACCAGGAATATGCTCCAGTGAGCAATGCTAATTTGCAAGGAGGTTCTGGTTAGGATAGAAAGCATTAAAGCAGGTAAGAGAGCAACAATATAATGCAGGGATTAAGTAAAAACAAAAACAGCATTGTGGAACAGAAACTAACATGTGGAATCTAATTCTACAAAGAAAGTTATACAAAAGCAAGAAGGAAAAATAAGGCCTGCAGTGATGAGTACAAGTGCAGTTTTAACCAATTAGCAAAAACATTTACAGGGTAATTTGGTGGCATCCACGTTTGTCTACACAGAACTGACCAAGCAATACCTAAAAGATAAGGGGCTGACTAATGAGCTCAGTTTAAGAAAATCTTGCAATTTCTTCCGTAGAGTGGGGGCAACTCAACTAAAAGCCATGTCACCAAATTTCGAGGAGTGGTCTGGAACATTAAGAATATGTTTTCTTAGATTCTAAAGTCTGGTAGACCTCAGAAGGAGATCTGAAATATATGATGGCAGCAAGTTCTGCAGGGCCTCCTATGTCCACAGATGTTTGCTTCTGAGCTTTCTAATAGCAATTGTAACATGGCATTAATACTGTGCCTGTAATGTGGCGCAGCCATAGGTGGAACAGGGTCATGAGACGGCAGCCGAAGTGGGTATTAACGCGGGGTATATGCCGTGCCCACTTCGGCAGTACCGCTGTCAGCCAGACCCCCTGCCTAGCAGCACTGGGCGCGATGTGTAAGGCAGAGGAGCAGCGCCATGAGTGGCTGCTGTCAGGCTCCAGTCCCGGAGGACAGTGGCAGGACATCCGGGGGGGGGTCGGGGAAGCATCCCGCGGTGGACACTGAGCCGAACATTGGAGTGCGCAGAGTGAGAGGGGATGCAACGCACCTCAGTATATTTCGAGCTACTAGGTACAGCGAGAATGGAGCAGTGGGTAGACGACCAGTGGTGGGGGGAAGGCGCACTGGGCTGTGCACGGTCCGATAGAGCAACCGCCAATCTAAGAGGTGCGGTAGATTCCAGCAGAGCCGATGACGGCGAGACCGGAGCAGCGGCAGCGCTGTACACCGAGGAGGTAGCAGACTCAGCAGACGAAGTCCGTTACAGGCCAGCATCTCAGATAGCATGGGTCCAGGCATTCTGCAGCCAGCCAGACCCACAGCCAGTGACCAGCGCTGTGCAGAGCACGCGGAGCTCCGAGAGCAGTGGGTTGGCCAGGGGGCCAGCCAAGACGCCTCAACGTGGCACTGAGTCTGAGAGCCACAGACGCAGGCATGAAGAGGTGTCACCCATGGGGCTCGATGCTCTAGAGCGGAGCAAAGTAGAGCACAATACCCGGAAGACCACAGCATGGGCATGCAATGTCTTTTCCGATTGGTTACAGGAGAATGGCATTTGCCTTGACATCGCCACTGTGCCAGTCCCAGAGCTGGCGGAGACACTGAGACAGTTTTACGGCACAGTACGGGCAGAGGGAGGAGAAGAATATAGCGTGAGCTCTCTGGTTGGGATCAGGGCAGGGTTGAACCGCTATATTACTGGAATGGAGGTGAGGCGCCAGATCAACATTATGACAGAGCCGGCTTTCAGAGCTGCGAATGACGTCTTTCTAGCAGTTCTGAAAAGGTATCGCCGGGCTGGCAAAGATGTGGCAGCACATTTCCCCACAATCAGTCAGGAAGACCTGCACCGCATCAGGCACTGCCAGACACTTGACCCCCGAACAGCATATGGGCTCATACGGCACGTATGGTTTGAGCTACAATTGGGGCTTGCACAGAGAGGCCGCGAGGGGCTGCGGCAGCTGACGCAGGGATCATTTGTAGTAGAGAGAGTTCCAGCAGGGCACGAGTTTCTCTCACTAGCCTTCAACGAGGCCACCAAAAACCATGGCAGTGCCACTGAGTCAAACAGGCAGACACTTCGTGGTGTCCTCTATGCCCAGCCTGGCAGCATGTTCTGCCCAGTAGCCCTGTATAAGACCTACATCCGAAGATGTCCACAAGAGGCCCCTGCCTTCTACCTGCACCCCCTTCGTCTGCCACAACAATACCTAGACAACCAGGAACTGTGGTACTCATGCCAGCCAATGGGGAGAAACTACCTGGGGGACATGATGTCACAAATCTCAGACGACGCACAGCTCTCCCGCAGGTACACTAACCACAGTGTGAGAAGCACTGCGGTGCAGATGCTCACGGATGGTGGCCTGGCATCTCGCGAAATAATGTCCATCACAGGACACAAGTGCGAGTCCAGCCTCCGGCACTACTGGTTGCCAACTGTTTGTGACTGGCAGAGGTGGTCACAGATCCTGTCTGGGACGCCACTCTCCACCTCCACAGTCATCCAGAGTACTGACACGGACGAGCCGAGCAGAGCCCCGCCTGGTCACTCGGAGACCGCGCACCGGAGCGCCGAGTGGCACAGCCCGCAGCAGTGCAGCCAGAGGGAGGCCACACACCCATCTGCACGGGGCCGACTAGGTGCAGTTCCGCACCGGAGGTGGCAGACCGACACACCAGCTTCCCGAGAGAGGAGCACCCCATCCCCAGCACCAGCAGCCGTTATGTAGCGGACGCCTGGCACTCCTGCAGAGCCACAGAGACTCACCACTCCGGACCAGTGCCACGACTGTCCTGGGATCAGATGCGAGACGTTCACTGTCCATGGAATGGTTAATGTCTTTTATGGAAGCGCGCCAGCAGCGGTGCCACCGACAACTTGTGCACAGCAGTACACTGGAGATGACGCCGGCCAGCATAGGAGACAGACCACCAGTACGACACCGCACCCAGACAGCAATGCAAGCGGGACCCGGAAGTAGGGATGCCCGAGATCCCCCACGCGCCAGCCGGCGCACCCCGACCCGCTGAACTGCGACATGGAGACCTCCCAGCACGAATTACGGTGGAACAGCCGCATGGAACACCGGAGGAAATCACAGAACTGTTATGTGGTGCTTTCAGGGTGACTACACCAGCAGCTGTAGTTGAGCACACCAGTATGTATGTAAGCTGTAGTGCACGTGTTTCTGTTACTCAAATAAAATATGTTAAAAGTTGCACGCCTCCGCGTCGTCTTCTGTCGCTGTCACACTGCATGGCTCAGAATCCCTCCAGGAGTCGTCTGCCCTGTTACAAGTGCATTAAGCCACTCCGTCGGTGGGTTCCAATGCTGGATTGATGCATGGAGGCAGGGGCCTCGCCTTCGGCCCCCCCCCCCCATGCATCATTCCAGCGTTAGAGCCCACCTCCATCATGGCTTAATGCTTACGTGAGGCCCAACAAGTTGCAACATGTAGAGGGCAGCAATGGTGTGTTCTAGCAGGCAGGCCAGTGATGAAGCACAGTGCACTTTGACAGAGTAAGCCTAATTTGGACAGATGTGAAACTGAGGCACTTCTGTATAGAATATCTCCATAATCTGGTATGGGAAGGAAGGTTGCCTGTACTAGTCCTTTTAGGACCGTGGGCGGAGCCTACAGGCCTTTTGGGATCACATCGTAACTCGAAAAATGACCGATCGTGGAACCTTTTGTTGGACATTTGGAAGTATCCTTTTGAATGTCCAACGTAGCCTGGAACCCCCTGCCATGATTGGCTGCTATGGAATAACAGCCGCACTATTTCGGCTGTTACTTCCACATTCCGGTGCATGAACTGTGCATACACGACTCGCGCGCATGCACAGTTTCTGCTGGCGCTGTCATGTTGTGAATGGCAAAATGCCATTCACCATAACTGCGAATGCATGACTGCTGTGCATCCGCACTTATGTTGCCGCCAGCTCTGTGGCATTCTGTCCCCCCCCCAACTCATGTAGCACACTGGGAGCCCACCCCAGTGTGCCCAAAAATGTTTAATTTAACCCGATATCAGGGTGCCCAATCCCCATGTAGGCATTATGTGCACCCCCCACTCATGCAACACACTGGCAGCCCACCCCAGTGTGCCTGTTTATTTCTCTTCCCCTGCCAACATCGGGATGCCCAATCCTTACGTCAGCATCAGGTAAACCCCCACAGTCATGTGAAACACTGGGAGCCCACCCCAGTGTGCCCAAATCCCCCCACTCATGTGGCATACTGGGAGTCAACCCCAGTGTGCCTGTCCCCTCCCCCGCAGACATCGGGGTGCCCAGTCCTCGTACTGGCATTAAGTACAATCTCCCCCACTCGTGTGGCACGCTGGGAGCTCACCCCAGTGTGCCTAAATGTTTTCTATTTTTTTTTCTGTAAAACAAGAAATAGGTCCCTTGTTGTCGCTCCACTCATTTTTTTTTATCCTGTAAAAAAGAAAACAGTCCCTCATCGTTGCCCTTCCACCATCCCCAACCTCCCACTGAGCACCCACCTCCCCACACTCCCCTTTACCCAATACTTACCTCTGGAGGTCGGCACTGTCTTCTTCTCTGGACCGGGACACGTCTGCACTCTTCAAAGCTGAACCGCAAACTGAAGAATCAAAGGTAAGTGTGCTATAATGCCATTCAATGGGGTTTTCAATTTATGCTGATAAATCAGCCATTATTTTGGAATTTTTGCCCCACATTTTCAACATGGGGTTCTTGGGACCCCGCCTCGTGAAAACTGTCACTGTCATTTTGTTACTCAGTCCTGAAAGGTGATTTTGCTGTCGCTGTGTGGAATCACCTTTCAGTACCGATTCACAAAATGACATTGCCACTGTTCATGAGGTGGGGTCCCAAAAAGCCCATGTTGCAAAGTTGATGAAAAAATTCCCTCAAATTACTGCATTATGAATTGTGTTGCACAGTTTCTACGCACGCTCCAAACTTCACCAATTTTTGTATATTTTCACTCCATATTTCAGCATTGCTGTGTTTGCACACCTCCTTCAAAACAGTACACCTGTCATTCTCCAAAACCTGCCCAAAATGTGTTTTCACACCTGTGGCACAGAATAGCACCTTTGCTCCATGAAATCACCTTTCAGGACAAGTGAACAAAATGACACTGGCACTCTTCATGAGGAGGGGTCCCAAAAAGGTAATGTTGAAAATCTGGTGCAACAACTCCAAAAACTGGCCAAGTCACACCTGAGCATTGCATACTTTCTACACACATGTGTAACTTTGGTCATTTGGTAGCTCTTCACAGCCCTATCGGCTCTGGCTAGAGTTTGTTTTTTTTGGCCTCAGTGCTAAAACAGAATTTATTCATAAATAGAGGCCAAGTCTCAGGTGCAGCATCTTATAATGATCAGTCAATATGCATATTAAAGGATAGTTTGCTATCGAGCAACAGACCTAGATATTTTAAAGACCCTACAAGTTCCAGTTTGTCACCCAGCAGGGTGGGGATGCCTGGAAAGGAGGAGGGCAGATACTGTTTGGTAGAGAATACTGTATACTTAGATTATGTAGCATTTAAAACAAGCATGGAGGCACAACGTTTGATCTAGAGTTGATCAAACGTTCTTTGCAGGTTATCCATTTCCATGGCTGGGGTGACACTGGTAACATACAGAACAGTATCACTTGTATAAAGTGTAACTTGGCATCTACAATGTTTAAGCCCAGATCACTGGTGTACTGTATGTTGTAAATAAAAGTAACCCCAGAATAGATCCTTGTGGCACTCCTTTACAGATAGGGATGCAAGACGATGACAAGTCGTCTAGCTTCAAGGCCTGTTTACACTACCACATTTGCATCGCAGCAACCTGAGCACTCGGGTTGCTGCGGTGCAAATGTGACAGTGTGGACACTTACCTAATCATGGTAAGTCAGTCGCTTCTACTGTCGCTGAAAAGCAGCAGACTTGGGTACGTGTTCCAAAGTGAGTGGTAAAAGCAGCTGTGTGGACAGACTGCACCACTAGAGGACCAACTGCTTCACTGTTCACATGTGGCTCTCTGCCAGAACCAGGAAGTCCAGCAGAGAAATTCCTTTCTGTGTGTATGGAACTTGAGCAGAAACACACTTGAAAAGCTTTTTTATTTATTTTATTTAGTTTTTGTTTATCGGGTGGGTGCCCCTAGCCATAGAGATGACTATTTTCAGGCACGACCCAGGAAGTTACAGAGCAATTACAGAGAAAACAAACAGTAGATGATATAGTAATATACAAACAAGGTATTATACATCAGGATTTACAGCATGAATAAAGTATGGTGTTCAGTGCAGGGTACAGGACATAGTTTCAGTCAGCAGCATAGGTACAGGGCTAAATTACAAGTAGGACAAAAACAGTAAAATCATATTCTTGTGAGGAACCCATAGACATCTAGAAAAAGGGCTTAGGAATAGAACAGTCAGCAAGTAAAACCCAGGGGGGAGACAACCAGTAAGGGTCTGGGAGATTAAGACAATAACAGATAAGTGCAAGGTGGAAGGCAGCAGAGGACTGGAAATTGTGATAGGTAGAGATTGGAACAGGGTCATGCTCAGAGAGAGGAGACTGGTGCAGACACAGAGAGGAAGGGGATAATTGGGGGGTGGGGAAGGGGACAGGGTAAGGGGGAAAAGTATCCTAAAAAGTATATTGGCAGTAGGCAGGTAAAGAGCATAACAGGAGGAGAACAAAATACTGAGGAGTCTTGAAGGAGGAACACTGACTAGATGAGATGAGGTGTCGGCGGAATGCTTTTTTTAAAGGCATAGTGTAAGGATGCTAGGCGGACATCAGGCCAGAGGGTGTTCCACTGCAGGGGGGCATGGAGGGCAAAAGCACTAGCACCTTTGGTTGTTTCGCATTTTGGCACGTTAGTGAGAGATCTGTCAGTCAAGCACAGGCCATAGCTGGAGGACTGAGGAGGTGAGCAGCTACGCCAGTGTTAAAGGTGTCTGGGTCCTCATAATGCTATCAACTGTGGAGCAGAGGGAGTGAAGCCTGGTTGCACTCGGAGATAGTCAATTCAGATCAGAGTATAGGAGGCAATGGTGCTTCAGTCTTTGGGAAGAGCAGGCGTACCTACATATACTGTTGTAGGTTACGTCCCATCTATGAAGGTTCGATTTAGGTATGGCAGCATATGTAGCTACCCCATAGGTCAGGGTAGGCAAAAGTATACCTCGGGCAATAGCCAGTCTAGACAAAGGGGTTAGTGCATAACTGGTCTGGTATGCAGTGCCTAGTTTAGAGTTCACAGATTTGCATATGTTCTGTATTTGCAGTTCAAAGTTTAAGGATTGGTCTAAGATTACTCCTAGGTACTTAAACAAGGTCATGTCACCGATGGGTGAGCCATCAAGGCAGGAGACCCTAAAGTCATCTTGGCACGTTTTGAGCCTTAGGAGGGTTCCAGATAGCTTGGATTGGGTCTTGGCCTCATTAAGAGCTAGTTTGTTATCAGATAGCCAGGTTTTTGTGCATTGGAAGTTTAAGGAGAGCCGTAGATTGATGCCACATACGTCTTTTGCTGTGGTGTATAAGACTATATCGTTGGCATAGAGAAGGGATGAAGTGGAGGAGAGATTGGAGGAGATATTATTAATAAATATTGAGAATAGAAGAGGTCCCAGAATAGAGCCTTGGGGTACTCCAATATTCACTGCAGCTTGATACGAGTAGGTTGAGTTGAACTTCACGACTTGGATCCTGTTAGATAGGCAACTACAGAACCAGCTGGCTACATCTGATGCAAAGCCCATAGTTTTTAAAGTGGTGAGGAGAAGGGAGTGGTCCACCAGGTCAAAAGCCTTTGTCATATCTATGAAAACAGCCCCAGTTGGAAGACCTGAGTCTATAGTGGTGAGAGCGTCAGTAGTAAATCTGAGCAAGGCACTGGTTGTGCTATGCATTTTGTGAAAGCCATGTTGGGCATTAGATAAGAGGTCATTTCTAAGAAGGAATTCTATGGTTTGTGTGGCTACTAGTTTTTCTAAAATTTTGCTTAGTACTGACAGGATGGCTATGGGTTTGTAGTTGAACGGGTCTTTGTCAAGGACCCTGGTTTTCTTTTTTTACCAGTAACACCAGTAAAAATCACAAAATCCTACTTGGTTTGCAGATTTTGAATTCTCATACCGGTGCCTCACGGAAATTGCATGTCACTGAACAGAATCCCTAAGATTTCAGCATGTTTTTAAATTTTCCTGTTTTCTCTTTCTATGCCCCCTTCTCACAGCATCAGCCTTCACTTTTCAGAAATCCCTAGGCTGGGTATCCCCTAGCTTCACCCCAGATAATGCTCGGGAGCTCTTGTGAGCCTGCCTCTATCCTGCCTAGGATGTACCCCCCCAGGTGGGAAAGGAGGGGACCCCAGGTCTCCCCTCCACATTCCCTTAGTGAGTGTTGGGCAGCCCAGTGGGTCCCTCATGGAGCCTGGTTATGAAGTCTGGGGCAGCTGAGTCCCTTCTAATAGTGGACGATGTGGGGTGATAGTTTGTAGTTTTCTGGTCTCTGTCTCTGAGGGCACTGGCACTCGAGGGGATCCAAAGAGGTAGGTCACATAGAGACTTGCCACTGCTCCAGATCCCGGCTAACATCCTCCCCTCCCGATCACTCTGCAGCTCCATTGCACTACCACCCATGGTCACTCAGGTGGTGGAAAAGCAGTGGGACCTGCAGCCCACCCTCCCCGGAGGAGGAGAGCAGCCCCCCAGATGCTCGATCCTACTCCCCTGGCCAAGCCTCCAGCAACCTGAGTTCGCTTCCAACCTGGGTGGCTGACATTGCAAGCAGTAGCACTACTGCAGTGCTGGCAGGCCAGCCCAGATTTCAGCACTTTAAAATGAATGCTGCTGTGCTTCGCATTCTTTCTGCTTTGCTGCGTATGGAATCAGTAAGGATACCACCCGCACTGCTTTGTTGTAACCAGCCGCTCAGTTTAACCATCAATGCTTCCCACCAACCTCTCCATCAGCTAAGAACTGCTTTCCTTCCTGAAACCACAGTTTTCACTTAGTATGTGCCTAAATACCTTTTACTATTTATATTACACTGGATGATACAAAAAAAATACAAACATCAGCACACATGAGCAAGGCCACAGGAAAAGTAACCTGAAATTGCAGAGATGTTTTGCAAAACTTGCTGGGAAATTGTGGGGAGTACTACTATTGACCCTGAGCGCTTCACAATAAATCCTTTACTGTTTTCTGCAGCATATGTTAGTCAGTATAAACTACTAAATAAATACTCTGACACTTGAATATGTTTTAAATAAGAAGAAAACTGTTCCTAACATGAATGCTAAACAGATGTGTTGCCTCTCTTCTAAATGTAAAAACATCTGCCTCGTACAGTGCTAAATAGATTCTATTTAGTGATCCACATAAATCAATATTAAATAAATCCAGAATTAACTAATTTTATTTGTTTCTGGACATAAAATAATGAAGCCTAATCAAAAGCTATTTACAGCGCTCTGTCAACTATTCACCCATTTTGGTATGAGAAAAAATAAGCAGATGGAGGGGCAAATAATTAAGTTTTAGTAAAATGTTGTAAAGTGTTTAATGTTCATAATTTGCACTGTAGGTACTGTGCACCATTATTAAAATCATATATTAAAACATTATATATGGGTGTTATTATGGCTGGCAGTATAGCCTAGTGGTTAGAGTAACAAACAGTGATTGAACTTGGGTTTGATCCCCACAACCTCCACTTGCATACTGTGTAACTCTGAGCAAGTCACTTAACTTTCCCAGTCCTCTTGGGTCACCCCTGAAAACAGGCAATTTTGCCTAGTGGGTCGTACCTGATTTACAAAGAATATAAAAAAAAAATACCCATACATGTTTACTACATCTTACAGTAGTCAGGGTACCATGTAAGTTACCCGAGTTTTACTCGGGCTGCAGTGATTTTGTATAAGTAAAGATAAATGTTCAGATACATTTTATGTGTTTTATTTATTGAAATGTTTTACCAGGAAAGGTACACTGAGCAATGGTATGCTCGTCTCATGGCACATCCTGACGGAAAGGGTAATGGGATACAGCAGAAACAATACAACTTTATAAACATGCAGGGTCAACAGTGGAAAACATTTCTTATATATACATAGCAGGTAAATACAAGAACAAATACAGAGGGATATATCATACAATGGGACATAATTAAAACATTATTTATGGCTGGCAGTATAGCCTAGAGGTTAGAGGAATGAGGTGTGAACAAGCTTGATACATCCAGCAGACCAGACCTGAGTTTGATTCTCACAACCTCCACTTGCATGCTGTGTGACTCTGAGCAAGTCACTTAACCGCCCAGTGCTCCCAGGTTGCCCCTGAAAACAGGCACTTGTGCCTAGTGGGCCTTACCCAGTTACCAAAAGACTAAAAAAAAACAAAAATTAAATTAGGGGAACCATAGACAGAGCAAGGCCCTATAGGCTGAAGATTAGCAATTCGGGCACCAGAAAGAGCTAAGCAGCAATAAGTGCGAGGTACGGTCAAGAGTGAGGAAAGGACAGTTTCAGCTACCAGTGGTGGAGAAAGACATGAAGGTAGCTAGTGACAGTGGCAGAGGGGGTGTCGGCTGCACTCACATTTGGTGAAACCTGGTGTAATGATAACCATGACTGGGAGATGGCCATACCTGGCTACAACATATTCAGAAGAGACAGGGCAGGTAGGGATGGAGCAGGAGTGGCACTGTATGTGAAAAATGACATAAGGGCCACAGAGATCCAGGAGGAACAAAATGGGGGAGAGATTCTGTGAGTTAAGCTGGAAAGAAAAATGGGGTCAGCCATCTGCACAGGTGTAGTCTATAGACCACCAGCCCAGGAGGAAGAAACAGATAGGGAGCTGATGCTAGCCATCCAAAGGATGGCAGACAAGGATGAGGTAGTACTGGTTGGAGACTTCAATATTCCAGACGTGGACTGGAGCATCCCAGCAGCAGCATCAACTAGGAGCAGATTTATCCTGGACTCCTTTCAGCGTACCTTCCTCAAGCAACTAGTCATGGAACCTACTCGCCAGAAGGCAATACTGGATCTTGTGCTCACAAACAGGGACAGTGTGATGGGGTAACAGTGGGGGAGCACCTGGGGAACAGTGACCACCAGTCATTGTGGTTTGAAATCACTGAAAGAACAGAACCAAACCACACAAAAACACATATCCTGGATTTTAGGGGGGCAGACTTTGGGAAAATGGGGAGATACTTGAAAGAGACATTAAGGGGAATGGGACAGGAATCAGGGGTTGAGGAACAGTGGGCAGTATTTAAAATGGGGATTACAAGAACAACAGAATTATGCATTAGGCAGGTTAGCAAGAGGAAAAGGAAGAGGATACCATTATGGTTTTCCAAAGAGGTAGCAAAGAAAGTGAAAGCCAAAAAGATTGCATTCAGGGCAATACAAAAAGACACAGGCAGAAGGGGATAGGAGAAGCACCAGGAGAAGCAAATGGAGGCAGGAGGTCAGCAAAGGAAGCCAAAGCTCAGACAGAAGAACACATTGCAAAATCAGTGGGTAGAGGGATAAAACCTTTACAGGTACATAAGGAAAAAAGAAAGGGACGAAGGAGGATAGTGAGACTGAAGGGGAGGATGGGGGCCCGTGGAGGATGACAACAAATAGCTGACATATTGAACAGGTATTTCTGCTCGGTCTTTACTGAGGAAGAGGAGGTAATGGGTCTGAAGGGAGTACAAGGGGTGAGAATGGTGCAGAAATGGACACAAGTCCCTTTACTCGAGAAAGGGTCCTGAAGGAACTGGAAATAATAAAGAGTTGATAAAGCAATGCGGCCAGATGGGGTGCACCCCAGGGTCCTTAAAGAACTAAGAGAGGTGGTGGCTGAACCTCTGGCTATACTGTCTAGCCGATCACTGGAAACAGGGGAGGTACCCAAAGACTGGAGGACAGCAGATGTAGTCTCCTTATATAAAAGTGGGAACAAAGAGGAAGCGGGGAACTACAGACCAGTCAGCCTCTCCTCGGTAGTGGGGAAGATCATGGAAGCACTACTGAAGGAGAGACTGGTGGAACGTCTGGCTGTCAATGGACTACAGGACCCAAGGCAGCATGGCTTTTACCAGGGGAGGTCATGCCAGACCAACCTCGTTTAATTTTTTGACTGGGTGACTAGGGAGGTGGATCAGGGGAGGGCAGTGGACATGGCCTATCTGGACTTCAGCAAGGCCTTTGACACTGTGCCACATAGAAGACTATTACACAAACTGGGGAATATGGGTGTGGGCAGGACAGTAGTGTGGTGGGTATGTAACTGGCTGGGCGGCAGGACACAGAGGGTGGTGGTAAATGGCTGTCACTCCACAGAGGGAAGAGTGACCAGTGGGGTACCACAGGGATCAGTGCTGGGACCGGTCCTATTCAACATCTTCATCAGTGACATTACACAGGACCTAGAAGGCAGAATTTCACTGTTCGCTGATGACACAAAGCTCTGTAACAGAGTAGACACACCAGAGGGTGTACACAGAACGACAAGGGACCTGCAGAAACTAGAAGAATGGTCAGGGGTTTGGCAGTTGAAATTCAATACAAAGAAGTGCAAGATAATGCATATGGGGCACAAAAACCCTGGCACAATATATCAGTTGGGGGGTGAGGATATAGCATGCACCAAGCAGGAAAGGGATCTTAGGGTTATCATCTCTGATGACCTCAAGGTAGGGAAACAGTGTGACAAGGCAGCAGGTAAAGCAAATAGGATGCTGGGATGCTATGGGCAGGGGCATCACCAGCAGGAAAGGAGGTCATAATTCCCTATACAAGACACTAGTGAGGCCCCACCTGGGTACAGTGTACAGTTCTGGAGACCTACCTACGTAAGGACATAGACAGGGTAGAGAAGGTTCAGAGGACGGCAACAACGATGGTACATGGATTGCATCACAAGTCCTATGAGGACAGGTTGAAGGAACTGAATATGTACTCCCTGGAGGAGAGGAGGGAGAGAGGGGCTATGATAGAGACATACAAGTATCTTACAGGGAGGAACAGGGTGCAGGAATACACTATTTTTAAGCGAAAAATATGTTCCAGGACTAGAGGGCATGGGATGAAGTTGGAGGGAGGACGATTCAGAGGAAACGTGAGGAAGAACTTCTTCACAGAACGGGTGGTGGACAAGTGGAACACCCTGCCAGAGGAAGTGGTGGGGGCTGAAACAATCACGGGATTTAAGAATGCATGAGATAGACATAAAGGAATTCTGGAGGTCAGGGGTAATGGGCAACAGACTTCTAGGTAAGCATAAACTGAACTTACAAGCTCAAATGGGCAGACTGGGTAGGCCACAGGCCCTTATCTGCCAACACTGTCTATGTACTTTATCTATGTTTTATAAGCTTGTTTTTAGACTTTAATCAGCTTTTTATTGTATTCTCTGCATGTGAGCATCTAGGTTGTAGATTGCTAAACGCAAGATCACTGTTATCAGCTGGCTTATTCAAGTTTATAATCAGCAGGTTCATATAAAATCCTCAGTTGTTTGAATGAAAACTAGTCTGAAAGAAAGTATGTTCACAAGGAAGAAACTGCCTTACTACTTACAAAAAGACTTTACAGTTAGCACCCCATTTAGGTGAATGGGATCATTTGCACTTTTTCTCCTCCTGCTGTTTCAGTCTCTGTGACAAAATGTTTTCTGATAGACTGCTTTAACAAAAAGCAAATGTTAAGTGTTTAAGAGTACTTATGATTGGCCAGTGGATTTTAAAAGCACATTCAATGACACACAGAAGGTAAGACCCCAGGGGCTGTATGATGCTGGGGGGCAGAGTGGTGCTGAATTCACATCTGAGCTCAGACATGAAAACTGGGAGACGCCTTTTTTTGGTTTTTAGTTGTTTAACCAGGAGTAACACACTAAGCTGAAAGCTTTTTTACAGGTGTGACCTGGGAGCACAGGGAAGTTAAGTGACTTGCTCAGGGTCACATAGTATGCCAGTGGAAGCTGTGGGATTCAAACCCAGGTTTGGTCTGCTGGAAGTCACCAGATTTGCAGCTCGGAGCCTTAAACCACTGCACTATACTGCCTCCCTTTTCATGGAGACCAGATAAAAAAACATCCACATGTTTGGGAGATGCAAGATTTTTTAGTTGGACACATTATTTCAAAGAAGCAAATTCAGGCAGGTTTTTTTTTTTTTTGCTCCTCCTACCCTCTGGACATCCACTCTCATCAGGCCTGCCAAGGCCCCCTACCACCACTGCTGAGTCCCGACCACCATCCACTGTCCCTTACTGCCTTGCTACCAGGTAACCTGAAGTAATCCTTCATCGGGTGGCCCCCTACCCCTGTGGGAGGCTGCCAGGGAAGGAGAATTGCCCCAATGAGCTTTCTGTGTATCCCAGGCACAGCATGGGTCAGAATGGACGTGTCTGGGGCTTTTGGCTTATGGAGAGACCAGCAGCCATCCTCCAGTTGGCCAGCGGGTGTTTTCCCATTTTCTTGTGAGCATGACATGCCGCATGATGTCAAGGCACAAGCCGATGTCTATCACACTCCCTCCCGCAGTGAGGGCTGACATGTTTCCATGCCTCTGGCTTCCACCAGGGGCCAGCAAATGCTGAGCCGTGAACCCACCCTCCCGGGAGATGGCGTGTGGTCGTTGGACACTCAAGCGTCCCCCCCCCGGCCGTCCCTCCAACACCCAAGTCTGTTCCCGAACCCTGGTCAGTGGTATCACAAGCAGAAATCCAATTCAGGCAGTTAAATGATAGGAAAAAACAAAGGTGGTCCACCTTACTGGTGGTGGTTCAGATTAATTCACATCTGAGTTCTAATAAGCAAGGAGACCAAGTAATTTGTAACTTGGGTGTGGGTGTTGAAGAAAGGGGATCATAGTGCTGTCACTACTGCCATCACCCCTGAGGGATGTGGACTGCATTGTTGCTACTGCCATCACACCTGAGGGGCCGGGGCCATAGTGCTGCTACTATCACTACTGGTGGATGGGGAATGTTATACTGCTGCCATCACACCTGAGGGATGGGGGGCATAGTGTTGATACTGCCATCACACCTGAGGGATGGAGAATGTAGTACTGCTGCCATCACACCTGAGGGATGGGGGCATAGTGCTGATACTGCCATCACACCTGAGGGATAGGGAATGTAGTACTGCTGCCATCACACCTGAGGGATGGGGGCATAGTGCTGATACTGCCATCACACCTGAGGGATAGGGAATGTAGTACTGCTGCCATCACACCTGAGGGATGGGGGCATAGTGCTGATACTGCCATCACACCTGAGGGATGGGGAATGTAGTACTGCTGCCATCACACCTGAGGAATAGGGAATGAAGTACTGCTGCCATCACACCTGAGGGATGGGGAATGTAGTACTGCTGCCATCACACCTGAGGGATAGGGGCCATAGTGCTGATACTGCCATCACACCTGAGGAATAGGGAACATAGTACTGCTGCCATCACATCTGAGGGATGGGGGCCATAGTGCTGATACTGCCATTACACCTGAGGGATGGGGAATGTAGTTCCGCTGCCATCACACCTGAGGAATAGGGAATGTAGTACTGCTGCCATCACACCTGAGGGACAGGGGCCATAGTGCTGATACTGCCATCACATCTGAGGGATGGGGAATGTAGTACTGCTGCCATCAAACCTGAGGAATAGGGAATGTAGTACTGCTGCCATCACACCTGAGGGATGGGGAATGTAGTACTGCTGCCATCACACCTGAGGGATAGGGGCCATAGTGCTGATACTGCCATCACACCTGAGGGATGGGGAATGTAATACTGCTGCCATCACACCTAAGGGATGGGGGCCATAGTGCTGATACTGCCATCACACCTGAGGAATGGGGAATGTAGTACTGCTGCCATCAAACCTGAGGGATGGGGGCCATAGTGCTGATACTGCCATCACACCTAAGGAATGGGGAATGTAGTACTGCTGCCATCACACCTAAGGGATGGGGGCTACAGTGCTGCTGCTTCTATCACACTTGAGGGAGGGGGACTGTAGTGCTCTTGCCGTCACACCAGAGGGATAGGGGCCATAGTGCTGTTGGTGCTGCAATTGCACCTGAGGGATGGGGGCCAAAGTGCTGCTTCCATCAAACCTTAGGGAGGGGGCTGTAGCGCTGCTGCTGCCATCACATCTTGTACCTAAAATAACTTTAAATTGGTACAAGGATGGAAGGATGTACAACAGTGGAGGTCAAAATTGCTAAAATGCATGTTAGCAGAGTTAAAAATTGTTAATGCACACAAAATCAAACACCAGTAATACTGGATTTTGGCTTAGCAGACACTGGTGACAATACCGTTTTTACAATGTGCAAGGTCATGACTGAAAATCCGGCCATCAAAAGCAAATAAATAAAACGGAATTTGCCCTTTTTCAGTCCTGGTAAACCAGTGCCCCTGGTCCTTGTGATCACCTTTTTTAAACACTGGTGTGACTCGCGCTATCTTCCAGATGTTAGGAATGACACTTTGACACGGGGAGAGAGTAAAAATTCTGGCCAGAGGGGCAGCAATGAGTGGGGCCACTAGTTTTAGTAGCCTGGGTTCAAGGCTATCAGAGCCTATGGCAGTACTATCCAAGATCAATCTAAGAAGTTTTGTTACCTCCTTCCGGGTAACGGCCTTAAAGTAAAAGGAGGTAGTCACAGAGTTCTTGCTGGAAAGAGACGGAGAAACTGCTATTTGTGAGGCAGGGAATGAGGAAATATACTTGATTAGGTCAGTGAATTGTTTATTGAGGAAGTTGGCTATGGTCTGGGGATTGTTGCAGTGGGTACCATTCAAGACCATGTCATTAGGTGTGGAGGAGGAAGAGGATTCCAGGAACGATTTAATGAGGACCAGAATTTTTTGGGGTCACCCAAGGCTTTAGCTAGCATGGTTTTACAGTAGGAGCTTTTCACTGACCTCATTTCCTTTTTACAGAAATTAATAGACCTTGTACTAAAACGGACATTGATAATGCAAAGTGCATTGACTATGATACCCCATTCAATTTATCATCTAATGAGCAACAACAAAAAGCCCTGATACAATTTATTTTTTCCCTCCTGTCATTTATAATTCTATAGTACATGGGACAGCCTTATTATAAATGGAATCTGATGAATTCCTGCCTTTGTTGTATCATTAATGTGATGTCATGAGGTTGTTGTACCATCCTGAGTATGTCACATCGATGGTACAACAACTTCAAACATCTTTGCGCATGCGTGCTCCACAAACTTCATTCCTCATGAATGGCCATGTGGTAAGACAACGTCTGAAACAGAACAGTGCTTGGGGGACAATGGTACAGTACAAGAGTACCAGATTTGATAATATGTGTGTGTGTGTGTGTATATACAGTGTACCTAAAGCTCTTCCCAAGCCACCGTAACTTTCCCTCACCAATGCAGCTGCATGGAGCAATTCTCTGTCCCCGCTCAGCCACGATACAGCTGGGCCACATAAGTGAAGTGGACCCAAGTCTCCAGAAATGCTCCATTGTTGACTACTGGTACCCATACACTATAAAAGATGATGGATGGGTATCAGTTAACAACAACGCTGAATTCACTTCTTGAGGTTGCCAGGACAACAGTAAACCTCTTGAGCTTCGCTCTCGAGGTTTACTATGTTGTCATGGCAACCTTCTAAAGTGAATACAGTGTTGTTAATTGCTGCCCATCCATTATCCTCTATGTTAATAGACAACTAAATTTCATCCTAAAGCACAGTAAATAAAAAAAAAAAAAGAAAATACAAAAAGCAAAGACATCATTATGATAATGAACTTAAATGAGTTACTGGATGCAGATTATATTATATGAGAAGTAATGCTGCTGCTGTTGTTTTGTGGCATTCATAACTTAAGAAGCAACAGTTGCTTCTGGTAGCCTACAGTTTATGGTTTGGCTTTTCACTATTGTGAAGCACTGGAATACTTTAATTTAAAAATTCACTTGAATATTATTTACAAATTGGTAATTGAGAAACGCATGCCAAGCTGAGGTCTGTTTCCTGATATGACCTAGGGAAAGGGTAACAAAAGGGATAAAAACACAATACTGTATAACAATATATATGGTGAGCACAATCTGTGCAAGTTATTAAATAAAGTCTAGAATGATGTACTGTACAGGATTGTAAAGCAGAAAAACATATGCAGTAGGTGACAAAACTCTGAAATGGAAACACTGCAAAATTCTAAATCGACCAGGAATGAAATAAGAAATTATTTTAAAATGCGCCATTAGGTAACAGATTCTGGGTGGGATATTCAAAGGAGTTGCACCCCGCGCTGAGATTCAAATGGAGGGTTGTGCTACGCATCTCGATGCGCCACACCTGTAATGTAAAGGCAGCGAAGTGCGGGGGCGTGCATATGCATATGCGGCACATCCCAATATTCTGCCTGGGATATGCGACGTATATGCCGGCACAGACCAGCCTTGCACCACACAGGGGGGGCGCAGAGTTGTGCCTGACAAAACCAGGAGCAAGTCCTGGCCACCCACAGGCGAGCTGCCATACTGCAAGGCACAAAACAGCAGCCGCCTGCTGAGGGTGGACACCCGACCACCCAGGACATGGTCCACAAGCCCCCTGCCTAGGGGGCATCCTGCCCCCCCTTACCCGATCGGGGGCACACGTCGAGGATACCCTGGTGGTCCAGTGGACCGCTATACCTTGCCCGATCATGGGAATGTATTGAAATAATCCCTCGTGGTCCAGTGGACCGCTAGCCCTTGCCCGATCACGGGCATATGCACATATGATCCCTGGTGGTCCAGTGGACCGATCTCCATTGCCCCCTCACAGGCATATGTCAAACCCCCTGGTGGTCTAGTGGTACCCCCCTCCCCAAACGCCCACTGAGTCCCCCACCACCCTGCACCCCCCCCCGGGTCAGCGACGGGTGGCAGCTCCCCGCCCACAAGCCGCCTGGCCGCCTGCTGACTGACAGCGCATAGTAGGGCTGTATGCCTGTTGGTCCACTGGATGAGCCAATGGGCATGCAGACCATATTGTACTACACAGTCCCGACTGTGAATGAACACTCATTCACAATTCATGACTGTATATTGTATGGATCTGCACGCCCATTGGCCCATGCAGTGGACCAACAGGCGCGCTCAGCCCTACTGTACACTGTCAGTCAGCGGGCGGCTGCGGTGGGAGAGCTGCTGCCCGCCGCTGACCGGGGTGCAAGGTGGTGGGGACCCAGTGGGCGGGTGAGGGGGTACCACTGACCACCAGGGATGATTTCAATACATGCCCACAATTGGGCAAGGGATAGCGGTCCACTGGACCAGCAGAGAATATTTCAACACATGCCCGCGATCGGGCGACAGGGAGCGGTCCACTGGACCACCAGGGCTTCTACTTTCACATGCCCATGACCAGGCGAAGGGGATCGGAGCCCGCCAATGGGCGGGGGGGCGTCAGTCCCCGATGGCTGCAGCCTGGCAAGGTGCCAGGCACAAGTCACCGGAGATTGGCACACTGCATGCAAATGGGGCCATAGTGACATGCAAATGGATCCATTTGTGCCTTGTATGCATAATGGCCTCATTTGCATGCCCAGTGCTGAATATCATGGTAGATGCACCTAGTGCAACTGCACTTGCACTGGCGCATCCCCCTGCTCCCCTTCTGCCACTTGTGCTGGTGCAGTGCCACTGCACCATGCGCAGTGCGTGTGCCATCAGTGCCATATTCAACGGTACTGAGCCATGGCGCAGCACCATTGAATATCGTATGGACTATGCCCTGGCTCAACCCAGTTGCGCTGTGCCCAGGCTTGCGCCCCTGCCTGGTGCAGTCTCAATATCCCACCCTCTGTGCATAAAAATATAATATGGTGAATAAGATGAAACAACATAGAGGAACTAAAATAATATCAGGTACTTCAATGCTGTGTCAGAATCCATTAGATCTAATTTTTTTTGTAATTGGTTGGGAGCGGGAATCTTTTAAAGATGATGCACCAATGGACACATTCACTTCGGCGCTTGTATTCAGAAGGCATGGCACTGGGCGGAAGTGACATAAGTAGTGAGTGCATCACCAGTGCGTCACTGGTGACGTCGGGGTGAACAACAGAGCCCTGAAAGTGTGCAGCCCCTCTCTGGTGCAAACCTGCATCATCATGGGAGGGGGGCCTGTGTAAACACAGAATTCAGCCGTAGCAGAGATCGCATTTGGAATGGAGTGTTGCAAAGTAAGAGCACTGCCGCCATGTAAACACAACATTAGCTGCTGTTGTCCAGAAAGATACTGAGTCAGATTCACTGCTCAGAGCACCAGCAGGTTGGGGTGACCAGAACCCATGAACTCTGTGGTCTACCAGGGGAGCTCCCCACCCCACCCGAGATGTGTCTGTCGTGTGTGTGATGGATGGTTCTGGGCAAACAGGATTCCCTCCTCCAGGTTCTTTAGGGAGAGCTACCGAAGGATAGTATCCCACAACAGCTAGCTCACCAAGACAAACTGGTCCAGATGACCCATGCACTGGAACCATTGCTGGCCCAACTCCCACTGTGGGGGCACATTATCCAGCATTCTCACTGGACCAGGTTGGTAGATGTCACCGTCAACCCCAGCAATTGCAGGTAGTCCTGGGTAGGGCATGAGTACCCAACCTGAAATGACAGGGTAAAGGCAGTATGGTCCGACGGTCAATCAATGAGGAGATGGGCCTTGGCCCACAGGGAGTCTCATTCTGCCTCAATAAACTTGATCACCTACAAGGGGCCCAGTTTTGACTTGGCTGGGTTGGCAAGAAGGCCCAAGTCCTGCCAGATACCTGGACTGCTATACAGTCTCCTTGGATGGCCTGGCTAGCAGCCAGTCATTTAGATAGGGAAACACCTGACACCCATGTGCCGCCACCACTGCCATGCACTTAGTGAAGACCCTGAGCATGGATGAGAGGCCAAAGGGCATGACCTTGGTCTGATAGAGGATCCCCTTGGCATGGAAAGTACAGTTATGTGAGAACTTACCGTAACAGTAGATCTTCAAGAGGATCTTTTGCAGCAGTCCACACCTATACAACTACAGCCACCGGGATCTAGGACCACATGGAAAGTTTTCTAGCTAGCAGTCTACCAGGAGGTTGCCCATGCCAACTTCACATGTTGATGACGTTCCACTCATATAAGCATGGGCAGCACAATGCCATCCTCAGTTCTCCTGCTAGAAACCATAAGCAGGGTATCTCCCACTGGGAAACTGAGGAAGAGTTAGAGGTTCCTGTCAGGGATAAGGTATAAACAGAAGGTACCCTGTCAAGGAGAAAGACAGACAGACATAGAGAGACCCCAAGGCGGAGAGGGATGGAGTGTGGGACAGCATGGCCTGCTGCAAGAGATCCTTTCAAATATCTACTGTTACAGTAAGTTCTTATGAGACTATCTTCATTGAGGGCATCTCTTGCAGCTGGCCACACCAATAGAATGAGTTCTAAGCAGTTCTGAGAATAGAAGAACCTGTCTGAGTGGCTGGAGACTACAGGCCTAAGACAGGAGACCCTGAAGCACAGCAGGTCAAAGCCAGCCCCTCTTCTAGAGGCAATGTCCAGACTGTAGTGTTTGGTGAAGGTGTGGACAAAATTTCAAGTGGCTGCAGCACAGATCTTGGCAGCTGACACATTCCTGAAACAGGCAACAGAAGTAGCCATGCCCCTTGTAGAATGGCCAGGGACAGTCCCAGGAAGTTCCTTACTGTACTTCCTATAACAAAAACTAATACAACTGGCCAACCATTTGGACAGGCACTGTTTAGAAACTGGCATGCCCCCTTTCCCATGGGCAAAAGAAACAACCAGCTGCAAGGACTACCTGTAGTCCTTTGTACCGTGGGTATAGTAATGTAAAATTCTATGTTCATCTAAGGTATGGAGCAATGCTTCCCCTGGATTGGCATGCTCAGGATAATAAACTCGCAGGTGGATGGTTTGATTCAGTGTAAACTCAGACACCACCTTTGGTAGAAACTTAGGATTTGTGGCAAGGACACCCTTGTCTTTGTGGCAAATCAAATAAGGGTGCTCACATGAGAGTCTACAGCTCCGAAATCCTTCAGGCAGAAATAATAGCAACTAAAAATAACACTTTCCACAACAGAAAGCACAGTTCACAGTCACAGCTGGCTCATAAGGAGCCAAAGTAAGCTTTTCTAACATAAAATTCAGGACCCAAGGTGCGACTTGATTGTGGATAGGAGATTTCAAATGAAGGACGCCCCGCAAAAAAGTACGGGACACCTCCATTTGTGCCACCATACTGGTATCTGAAGAGTCTTTTCTCTTTGTGGGGGATATTATGCAGAAATTTCCATCAGGGCCTGGAGGGTTTTTCAAATGTTTCCAAGTCCGTCACCAGTTGGTTACCAAGAAACTGTCTTTAGGGGATGATAGAGGGAAGCAGATCTTTCAGCCTTTGATTACTCTAGCCCAGCAGCCACATCCAGTTTCCCATATATATGCTAGCCTCTACATCTCGGCCTTCCCCCTAATAGATGGGGCATCAACCTATTGGGCAGACAGGTTTCCCCATAAGGCTATCAACTGGGAGAAAGTCTAGAGATCCTGTCACTCACATATTACACAAGATCGGCTATGAATTATGCAGTTCTCGATCCTCCAGAACATGCACCTGACTCTGATAAAGTTACAGAAGATGGGCAAGCTCCCTTCCCCAATTTGTGGGAGATGCAACCAGGTCGAGGGCACTTTGTCTCATACATTTTGGGACTGCCCACCTATTGCTTCACTGTGGGAGACCATCATCAAAAGGTAGACCCACTTTTGGGGCTCGAAAATGTATTCACCCCTGAGATATGCCTACTTGGGGACTTTACTGGAGTCGGGGTCTCACAACGCAGATTCCATATGTCCATGATTGCTCTCTTCCATAAGGCCTTCGTCCTCCATAACTGCAAAGACTCCAGTGTCATATCTTATATAGAATGGCTCCAGGAAATGTTATCAAATCTAAGGGTGGAGAAAATGGTGGCTTTGTATGCCACAATACAAGGACAGGTGGGAATCGCTGCACACTTTATACAGCTTATAGTATTGTACTCCATAAGAGAGCACTGTCTATGCTTATAGATGGATATATCTGGCAGTGATGCCATGGGGGGCGGAGTTATGTTTGTGTTGAGTGTAAGTGATGTCACCCATTAATTTACTGTTCTGTTTTGTCGTTTACTGTGTGAACTTATTTGGTATGTCATTTTGAAATATCCCAATTAAGAACATTAAATAAAAAAATAATTGCACCACCGTATGACCCTTGGCAGGCACATGGAAGGCACAAAAGTCTGACAGGTGCACCTTAAGGAGGAGTATTGCAGGCCAGAATCTGAGAGGGACAGCAAATACTCCATAATGTGATTCACTGGGCAAGTGAAAGGATCCAGCTGATGGGAAGCTGCCCACAGAGAAAAGTGCTTCCACTTCATGGAATAAGTGGCCCTAGTGGAGGGCTTCCTAGCAGCCACCAGAACATTGGCCACCTGCTGGGACAAAGCAAACCTAGCCATGACTATGTCCTTAGAAGCCAGGCATGGAGGTGCAGAGACTTAAGGTCTGGATTGACCAGGGTCTCCTGTTCCTGTGATAGCAAGCCTTTGCACAGGGGTAAGGGTACTGGATGTTCCATTGCCAACTGTTGCAGTAAGGGGAACCAGATGTGATGAGGCCAGAATGGGGGCAATAAGGATCGAGTGGCCCCTTCCAAATGAAGCGTGATCAACACCCTCAGGAAGAGGGGAAGGGGGGAAAGCATAGAGAAACCTCCCTTTCCAAGAGAGGGTGATGTCTCACCAGAAAACACCTAACCTTGGCATGATCAAGCAAAAACATGGCAGTTTTGTGTTGAGTGGGGATGCATAAAGGTCCAGTTCTGGGCAACCACACTTGTCAAACAGATCTTCTACAACCAAGGTCAACATTTCTCATTCATGCATTCAGGACTGCAACCAGCTTAGCCTGTCTACCAGGACATTTTGGATGCCTGGAACATGAACAATTGACAGTTGTAGACCATGTTCTAGAGCCCAGTATCAGACCTTCATCACTTCCTGACACAGAGGGTAAGAGTGGGCCCCTTGTTTGTTGATGTTGTGCACTATGCTGACGTTCATCTGCACTAGCAGATGGTCCAGGGATAAATGGGTGTGGAAGGCTTGCAAGGCATACAGAACGGCTCTCATCTCCAGGATGTTGATGTGGAGCTCTGCCTCCAAGCGGGACCATGTCCACTGAGTCTGACGAGGCCCCAGGTGGGCCCCCCAGCCCTGCCCCGAAGGGTCAGTGGCGAGAATCTGCTGAGGGGAAGGGATGAGAAAGGGAACCCCTTTCAACAGGTTGTTGGGTTCCATCCACCATAGTAGCACCAGTGAGGAGATCAGAACTTGTTGTTCTAGGCCATCGGTGTGCAGATACCACAGTACCCTCAGTGCCCACTGGTGGATCCTCATGCAAAGCCTGGCTTGCAGAACGATGAGGGTCTGGAAGGAAATGTATGCCTCTTTGCAGATGACACAAAAATCTGCAACAGAGTTGATACACAAGGGGGGTGGAAAGGATGAAAAGGGACTTCGTAAGGTTGGAGGAATGGTCAGACGTATGGCAACATAGATTCAGTGCAAAGTAATGCACCTGGGAAACAGAAACCCAGGTGAAGAGTACATCATGGGGGGGTCCTAACAACAAAAATGGAAAAACACCTAGGGGTAATCATATCAGATGACCTTACGGTAGGCACGCAATGTGAGAAGGCAGTAAGGAGAGCTGGGGGATACTGGGATGCATATGGAGAGGCATCACAAGTAGAAAATGGGAAGTGGTTATCCCTTTGTACAGACAGTTATTGAGACCCCACCTGGAGTACTGCATGCAATTTTGGAGACCCCATCTGTGCAAGGACATAGACAGGATGGAGGCAGTCCAGAGGAGGGCAACTAAAATGGTGCAGGGTCTGCATCAGAAACCATATGAAGAGAGACTAAGATAACTTAATATGTATACCCTTGAGGAAAGGAGGGACGAGGGGATATGATGAAAACTTGCAAGTACCTTAAGGGAATCAACAAAGTCCAGGAAGGTAGCATCTTTCAGAAAAAGAGATGTGCAAGAACAAGGGGGCAAAATTCAAAGATAGAGGGGGGACGGCTCAGGGGCAACGTGAAGAAATATTTTTTCACAGAGAGAGAGTGGTGGACACATGGAACCGCCTTCCTGAGGAGGTTGTGGGGTCAAAAACAGTGGGGCAATTCAAGAATGCATGGGACAGACATAAGGCAATTATAGTGAGAGGTAGGAGGAAGTAGGCTATTGGTAAACTTAAATCTTCAGCTTATCCAATAGGTAGGAAAATGGGCAGACTGCGTGGGCCAAGCAATCTTTATCTGCCGTCTAAGTCTATATTTCTATGATGATAATCGCTGCAGCCATCAGGCCCAAAAGCCTGAGGAAGGATCTGGTTGTGACATACTTGCTGTTGTACAGCAGGTGGGCCTGGCCCCTGTCCTGGGATAGGAAGGCCATCCCCTTGGCCAAGTCCAGTACAGCCTCTATGTACTGTAAGTGCTAACAGGGAGTCAAGACTGACTTGAGCAGACTGACAGTGATCCCCATGTCCTGGAACAATTGTGTGGTACGGGCCAGGGTCTGGAGCAGATGCTCCCCGGACTGCTCATTGAGTAGCCAATCATCCAGGTATGAGAAGACAGAGTCCCTTCCTCCTGAGGGCTGCTGCCACTACTACTAAGCACTTGGTAAACACCTGAGGTGTAGAGGGCAAACCAAAGAGTGGGGCCCCCCATAACTGGAAGTGTTCCCCCAGAACCGGAACCTGAGATATTGCCAGTGGGAGGCACACACCTTGATATGCAAGTATGCATCTGCATACTGGGGGAGCATAGTCAATCTCCATGGTCTGGAAGGGCAGCCAGCCCTGAAGGGCCACCACCTGGAACATTTTGTACTGGATGTAGACATTTATATTTTGAAGGTCCAGAATGGGCCTCAAATCCTCTATGCATTTGGGGACCAGTAAGAAATGGGAGTAGAATCCCTTGTTCCCCTGTGCCTTGGGAACAGATTCTATGGCCCTTTTGTGTAAAAATGTGTGAGTTTCCCTCCACAGCACCAGAATGTGGTTGGGTGGGGGGGGGTAACTGGACAGAATTAGTGGTTGCCCTTTATCCACTCCAGAAATTCTAAAGTGTGGCCGTGCTCTATGATGTTATCCATGGACCAGCACCCCTGATTGGCCCCCCTACCTCTCAGACAGCAATACTTATAGGTATATGTACTAATCTTAGGGCACAGACACTTATCATTTAAGCATAAGTTTCAGAATCTGAGTTCTACAGTATTTTTACCAAGAATCATAATGCTTTTGCTAGTATCCTAATTGCAACACTTGGGAGATGCTTCTATTTATACTATTGTATAATGATTAGTTAGGCATTACTGCCATCTTTAGTGCTAGTGCAGAACTACAATTATGTATGTAACTGCAAGTGTCCTTCGGGACATACAAGACCATTGTTTTAGCGATCTGCTATTTTTGCTAGCTCAGCATGCTTTCCCAGGCTAGTAAGCAGTCAAGCTATTTGCCACTGACCAATTGTAGGGTTTTTGTATATCTTTATACCTGTTGTCATGATGATTATCAGGTGTATTAGACCTTTTGCATTACGCCTTTTTCTCTGAGAAGAGACATTTTGCTGCCTATAGGTAAGAGAGAGAGATTGGAAGTATTCTCCCAGTGATCACACTGTTTTGGTTGTAAGCCTGCTTTATATACCAGGAATAAATCACTTTATGAGCAGGACACCACTTGTCTGTCATTTCTTCACTTTTGTGCGGCTCCAACAAGGACCTGAGAAAGGTAATTTTATTACCCAGTTACATTTGGTGACCATGTGCAGGTTGGAATGTACAAAGTGAGGATTCCATTCAAGTTCTCTGAATTGAATGTCGAGTAGTGTGGTGCAACTTTGCCCACTTGGACCTACTCAAACTTGCAGTGCTTGTGCTTTTACAGATTTGTTCCAGCTTGGTTTCAGGCATGGGAGACCCACACAGGACCACTGATATACTCCCTTTGCGAGTAGCAGCGTACCACCTTGGCACCACCGTTTGCCCACGTGGGATCGGAAAGACATTGGGTGATGGCAACAAGGATTTAATGCCACTCTTTTGACTGCTTTCTTTGTTTGTTTACCCCTTTTTTTGTTATGCCTGAATTGTGCACAGAATTGAGACTCAACGTCTCGAACTATCTTACCTCCCATGGAGGTTGGACTGATTTTGCGCTGGACGTGAAGTCGTCAGAAAACCCCCTGCTTACGACCTCTGATCAATATCCAGAGTCAAAGCAAAGAGCCAAGAAATACCACACCAAAGGTCTCTTGGTCGCGGCTTTACATACAGCCATCAAAAGTTTACTAGCACGATGTGCCTCCCTTGAGCTGCAAAACGCTTCTCTAAAAAAAGAGATGGGCTTGCAGGTATCAGAGTTAATGAAAAAGGAACAGAAACTAACGGAGGAGACACAGTCACTCTGTGATCACAATAACAGACTGTTGCACTGTACTGCTCAAGACTCTGATCGTGAACTGTGTATGTTAAGAGATGAGGCCCAAAAACCCTGCTGGTGGACCAGGGAGGTCCAGGAGGTGGTGCGGGGAAAGAAGGCAGCCTATAAGTAATTCAAGTGCTCAAGGAGTGAAAGGAATCGAGGGGAGTATGAGCTGATGGCTAGAAGGGCCACTAGGGTGGTGAGGGCAGCTAAGGCAAGGAAGGAGCAGAACCTGGCCAGGGAATTTAGGAGAGGGAACAAGGGGTTCTTTAGATACATTGGGGAAAAACGAAGGGTGAAGGGGCAGATTAGCAGGATTAAATCGGGAGAGATGGGCACAAGACCCGGGAGAGCAGGCTGAGGTACTAAATGAGTACTTCACCTCAGTTTTCACCAAGGAAAATGGGGGTACTGCATCATACATGGGAGGAGACAGAGATACTGAGGAGGGGGACCCTTACCGATCGGCGGGTCTGGGGAGAGGGGGAGGCATCACTGGCAGGAGGGGGGAGGGCTAAGCAGGGAGAAGAGGTACTGGAAGTGGAAATCACAGCAGAGAGAGTGAGGGAAGCCCTCAGCTCCCTTAAGACGGAGAAAGCACCGGGGCCGGATAAATTACATCCCAGAGTGCTGAAGGAACTTGCGGATGTCCTGGCGAAACCCCTGGCGGAGCTTTTCACCATCTCTCTGAGGACAGGGTGGGTGCCCCAGGACTGGAAGGTGGCGATATAGTGCCCATCCACAAGGGGGGATCAAGGGGGTGGTAGGAACTACAGGCCTGTCAGCCTGACACCGTGGTGGGCAAGGTGATGGAGGGCATTGTCAAGGAGAGGCTGGGGGGACCTGGATAAGTCAGGGTGCCTGGAGGATAGACAGCATGGATTCATCCCGGGGAAATCGTGTCAGACAAACCTTGTGGAGTTCTATGACTGGGTGACGAGTGCCTTGGACCTGGGTAGACCAGTGGACGCCCTCTTTCTAGACTTCAGCAAGGCATTTGACTCTGTTCCTCACGTGGGCCTGTTGGATAAGCTGGGAGAAATGGGGGTGGGGAACCAGATGATCAGATGGATAGGCAGTTGGCTCCAGGACCGGACCCAGAGTGTCATAGTTGGCGGGATAGTCTCATCCCCAAGGAAGGTCATTAGTGGGGTCCCACAGGGATCAGTCCTTGGGCCCCTTCTGTTCAACGCCTACGTCTCTGACATAAGGACAGGAATCAGGAGTGAGATGAGTCTCTTTGTGGATGACTCGAAACTGGGAGCAGTGGTGGATGGGGAGGAGGGTACGGTGGCCCTACAGGGGGACCTGGAGTCTCTGGAAAGATGGTCTAGAAAGTGGAAGCTGAGGTTCAATGCAGGGAAATGCAAGGTACTCCACCTGGGGGCCAGAAACCCGGGCCAAGTATACACCCTGGGGGGGGGAATGCTACAAGTCTCGATGGCTGAGAGGGACCTGGGGGTGGTGGTGGATGTCAAGATGAACAACTCTGAGGCTTGTAGGAGAGCAGCAGCCAAGGCCAACAGGATGCTGGGATGCATCACTAGGGAGATCACCTCCAGAAAGAGGGAAGTGATACTCCCTCTGTATAACTGCTTGGTGAGGCCGCACCTTGAGTACTGCGTGCAGTTTTGGAGGCCACACTTAAAGAGGGACATTAACCTCCTGGAGAGGGTCCAGAGGAGGGCAACCAAAATGATTTGGGGCTTGAGGACAGGACCTATGAGGAGAGGCTCAAGAGCTAAATATGTACACATTGAAAGAGAGAAGGGACCGAGGGACATGATAGAGGTCTTCAGGTACATGAAGAGGGTAAATAGGGGAGGAACAGTCAGGGTGCTTCGAAGGAAGGAGGAGGGGCCACTAGAGGGCATGGGTGGAAGCAGGAGGGGGAAGATTCAGGGGAGAAAGGAGGAGGTGCTACTTCACTGAGAGGGTGGTGGAGCAATGGAATGCGCTGCCTAGGGGGCTGGTGGAGGCAGAGACAGTGGAGGGGTTCAAGAGGGGGTGGGACAGGTACAGGGGAAGGGTTCTGGAAGCAAAATCCAATACAGCAAGAATATCCGGAACTGGGAAGGGAGAAGCCAGAGAAGGCGAGGGGGGCAGCAAGGTCAGCACCCAGGGTGGGGGCTGACCAAACGAGCAGACACGAAAGACCGTTAGGCCTATTCTGCTGGCATTTTAGTATGTTAGTATAATGAGAGGTTGAAATGTGATAAGAAACGGCTATCTTATTTGAATGACATTTTGAGTGATACGAATGAAAGTTTGAGACAGGATAATGTTAAACTGAAGGAACAGAATGTGAGGTTGATGCATGAGCTAGACAAAGAGCTCAGGGAAAATGTCAAATTGGGCACCGCATACTGAGTATCGCAGCGTGAGGTTGAGAAGGATATTGAGCAGGGCACTGCTAAAGTTTGTCACAAGAAATGTAGAGACAAGATGACAAGAATGCGCCATCAGCAAGATATTCACGCTGGCCATGTAAAAGCCATGAATGATTTTCAATACACACCCATTGATATTATGTCATCAGGTGATGACGACTCTGATTATAAGGACATAGGACACCTCATCACATCCAAGACCCCACCCCACAGGGCGGTGGCCTTTACCAGCCATCCCCATGATGGTGGCCATTATAGCCCACCCCCTTGCCACGTTGGCACACCTTCTATGCTGCCATGTTAAAACAAACAAAGCAACCCCCATGATACGGGAGGCCGACCACCTCCAAGTAAGAGCCCGCTCCCACTGGCTCCCCTTTCCAGGGAAGACAGTGTGGAAGTGCGAGGCATCGTACAAGATGTCTTAACTAGATTAGCCACCCCTGAGGGGCACACCTCCATGCAGGAGCAGATCGGATGCATGTTCGAAAATGCTGTAGCCAGGAGAATGCATTCAAAGCAGGAAGCTGCCCTTCATGGTGCTTTGGGTCATGGGGAACTAAACGCTGCTTCCCACACGCCCACCTCCAATCCCCTACAAGTCACTCATTTTGTTCAGCAAATTGCCCAAGGCATCAGATAGATGGGCCCAACTGACGACCTCAGCTGTCTTCTGGAGAAGGTGCGCTCACTTTGTGAGAAGCTTTCTCTCCAACCCAAGTACCAGGTTCAAGTCCTGAGATAAACTGTCGAGCCTACCCTCTAGGCCAAGCTCCCAGAAGCCATCCACAACTGCGAGACACCCGATTACAATGATATTGTACAGGCACTCCTTGCTGCCAATTCCCCAGGTATTGTTGGAGCCCATTTGGCCTATAAGGTCAAGCAGAATGTGAAGGAAAGCCCAGTGGCTTACCATCAATGGAGTGTGGCTTGCCTATGAGGCCACTGGCAAAAAACAAATAAGAGTTCAAGGATTTGTACATCCAGAACATGACTCCAGCTCTCTGGGAGAAAGCTGAACTCAATGCCTACCCACAGACACTTTTACTGACATCCTCACCAAGACGGAGTGTGCCTTCCAGGTCTACCTCCGTGACGTAGCTTCCAGTAAAAACACCAACAAGGCCACTGCCATCCAAACTCCAACGACCCAGTCCACCGCGCCCAAGTCACCACGGTGGGTCCTGCCCCAACCCACTATATAGTGGAAGGCAACAATGATAAACAGGAAGCCCATTCTGACTACCGACAGTTACATGGGGGGGGGGGGCCAGAACTACAAGAATAACTGGAGCAATAACAACTATAACAGAAATGGGAAATACTCAAATTCCAATGGCAAGTACCGCAATGGGTCCAGCTATCAGGACCTAAAAGACGAGAATGAGAACCTTCGAAAACAACTGGAGGAGGCCCATGCTGCAAAGGAGGCCACATCTACACACTCCGTGATGGCCCTGGCACTGGCTAGTAACAGTACCAACCCTTTCTGGCCTTCCTTTGGTTGATGTACAATCAAGCAGCCAAGGAAAAAACACTTTCACGACATCGGGCACTGGCCAGGCTGATGTGGTGATTCGGGAACTACCAATTGAACAGTTCGAAATTGTGGCCTTGATGTCAGAGGCACAGTATTCATGTCCTATAAAACACAATAGGGAGGCCCAACCAGCTACTCTAGGCCTCAGGTCGCAGAGACAAGAAGACAAAGAAGAAGCCAGGAGCAGCACTGATTGACAATTACAGACCCAAACGGACAGCCCAGTGTAAGGGCCATGGTCGGGGGCCGCCAACTGGACATGCTTCTGGATACAGGAGCAGCTAAGTCTGTTCTCCATGATGAAAACTCAGCCATGTTTGCCTGGTCTACCGGCTGGAAGACCAGTGCACAAGGGGTAGATGGTACCCAACTGCAAACTTATTAATCTGTGTCTCTCCCTGTGCAGGTAGGCCACCTTAAGACTGATTCTGTCTTTGACCTCATGGTATTACATCATCACCCAAGCATACTGGGAATTGATTTTCTTATACAGCATGGCTGTGTGGTGGACCTAGCTACAGCTCAAGGGACAATGTCATGCTGTCACCATACCAGACTCCCATGCAGTGGCAGCCATCTACCATAACAACAAGGAGTATGACGACATGGCTCTTCTTTCAAGTCATGATTTGTATCCTGAACTGGAACCCTTGCTACAGGAACATATTGATGTATTTGCTACCAACAAGCATGATTGTGGTAGGATGCACACCACCACTGAGATCCCAGGACCTAATCCTGTGAGGCAGAAGCAGTACCCATTTCCTGCTGAAGCCTTACCCTCATTGAAGGAGACCATCCAATCACTGCTACAACAAGGAGTGATTAGGACTTGTGTCTCCACTGTGAATTTACCCATTTGGCCTGTGAAAAAGCCAAATGGAGCTTGGAGACTTACAACAGACTACATAAAACTTATCCAAGTTACCCCCAGCTGTGCCCCAACTGTGGCATCAGTCCAGATGTGCTCAAGCTGCTGACACCTGACAAAAAGTGGTTCTCAGCTCTTGACATCTCTAATGGGTTTTGGTCGCTCCCATTATCTCAGGAAAGCCAATACAAATTTGCCTTCAACTTTGAAGGGCGCCAGTACACCTGGACCTGACTGCCCCAGGGCTTCCATAACAGCCCTTCCCTCTTCCATCTACACATGATGGATGCCCTGCAGGGGGTTTCCATACCCCAGTATCACCTGCAGTACGTGGATGATTTGCTTTTAGCAACTGCCACCAAAGAATAACATCTGATCCTGTTAGATGAACTACTGACTCTCCTCAGGAGAGCAGGCCTCAAGTGTAATCCCCCTAAAGCACAACTGTGTGAGAAAGAGGTCATTTTCCTTGCCTTACGTATCACAGACCAAGGAAGAAGCCCAGCTGTCAAAAAGATCCGGGGCTTGCAAGCTCTGCCACTTCCCACTAGCATGTCAACACTCAGACGCTTCTTGGGAATGGTAAACTACTCCAGGGATTTTATTCCTGACTTCGTCTTGAAGGCTGCTTCCCTTATGAACTTCTGCAAAAGGATGTCCCATGGACATGGGGACCCACGCACACAGAAGCTGTGGCACAGTGTAAACAAGCCTTAGCCTCAGCTCCAGTACTGGTCAGCCTAATCCAAGATTACCTTTCCATTTGGAAACTGCCACCTCGGATGTGGCCATGTCTGCAGTGCTGGCACAAAAGTACAATGGGTATTACAGGCCCATTTCTTATGCATCTCAGATGCTATCCCCAGTAGAGAGAAAATATAGTCTCTGCGAAAGGACATTTTTGGCAACTTTCTGGGCTGTCAGACACTTTATGTACATCATTGGGTATGCTCCCATAATTTTGCATACCTGTCACACCCCAACTAACTTTCTGCTTTCAGACAAAGTGAAGAATGGATCAGTCTCTTAACACCAGACTGACTCATTGGTCTCTGCTTTTGCAAGATAGAGACAACAAAGTACTACCTGCTAAAATGTCTTCAATCTTGGCCCATGGCCTACTCTAGACAGAAACACCTCATGATTGTGCCCTCCAACCACCTGACCCATGACCATTCTTACCAGCCACACCTGAGGTCCTGGAAGATGACACCTTGTTTTGCATCTTTACAGATGGCTCTGCCTCCTATGTAGATGGAGAGCAGGTGGCAGGGCTTGGAGTGCTCATTCGGGATTATGAGGGTGATTTCAGGCGCATTGCTAGAAAATGCACTGTTATCACTTCACAGAATGCCGAACTGGCTGCTGTGGCCTGTGCAGTAGAGATCATGCCACATGATGACAAGGATGCCATTATCTTTGCTGACTTCAACTAGGTGTGTTCATCACTCACCGTGTTCTTTCCATTCTGGCAAAAAAACAATTTTACCTCATCTGATGGCACTCCTGTCAAATATAGGGAACTGTTTGTGTATATACACACCCTGGCACAAATGTTCACTCACAAGTTGTACATCCATAAGGTAAAGGCTCACTGCAAATCTGACCCTTACCATGAATATAATGAACAAGCAGACTCGCTTGCCAAAGCAGGCACTGGGGAGACATGGACAATGACTCACCCACAATGTGTAGCAGCTATTGTGACATCTATAATCGCTGCCAGCAAGAAACCAGTACCAGAACCTCCACTGGACCTCCCTGCTGCACAAAAAGCAGATCCATAGATCAGAGATGTGTTCAAATTCCTAGATAAAGGAACTGAACAGCCACTGCCGGTTGGCAGTCCGTACAAGAGGCACTCAGACAATATACATTTGTCTAGTGATCAAAAGCTCATCTGGTATCACAAACAAGATACAGGTGACAAATTGTGGGTTGCACCACAATCTATGCGAACCGAATTTATCTAAATAGTTCATGACACTCCCGCTGGTGGACACCAGGGGACAGAAAACACGCTCCAGAGACTCAAGACTGTCATTTTGGTGGCCTGGTATGGCCAAAGATGTGGAACACTATGTAGACAACTGCATAGTGTGTGCTCAGAACAACCCAATCTCAGTAAAAAGGAATGCCAAACTGCTGCACCAAAGGCAATCTGGACCATGGCATGCAATACAGATCGATTTCACTGGTCCTCTCACTAACTCCAGCAGAAACAGTAAGTATGCACTTGTTACAGATCTGTTCTCCAAGTGGGTAGAAGCATTTCCCAATAAGAACAACATGGCAAAGACAACCGCAAAGATCCCGGTAGATCAATTGTTCTCCAGGTGGGGTCTACCTTTAAAAGCAGACTCAGGCCAGGGCATTAACTTTACAGCCAAGCTAATGCGACAGACACTCCAACTGCTTGGAATCAATCAAAAATGTCACATTCCTTACCACCCTCAAGCCTCAGGCCAGGTGAAAAGAGCCAACAGATGCATAAAACAGATGTTATGCAAATTCATTGATGACAATCCCAAGGATTGGGACTCCCTCTTGCCACTGCTACTAATGGCAATGAGGGATACACCTGCAGGTACTACTCCGTGCACACCCCATAAGGTTATAACTGGTAGAGCTATGAGATTACCTGAACACCTGCTGATTGATCTCCACACCCCTACTGCAGATACAGTATCTGTAGACAAATATGTAAAAAAGCATCATGATGACATCATGAAAACACATCTGTTTGCTGCCCAGCAGATGGGCAAGGCTCAACAACAAGCAATAGCTCATTTTGATAAGCATGTCAAAGACATTGACTGGCAATTTGGAGACCAAGTTATGCTTCTCCAATACAGACAACCAACTAATTATTTTGCCAGTAAATGGGAAGGTCCATATCCCATTGTCAACAAGCTCAGCCCTGCTGTGTATCAGGTCAGAGTACAACAGTGGAAAAAGACAGCTGATAAGTGGTTCCATGCTAACCAACTTAAATTGTATAAAGGTGACTACATTTACTTTTCCTAACCCCTTTGGGCGGAATAGTACCCATACTTAACCAATGCTTTTTGTTTCCTTACAGGTATTGGCAAAGATGGCTAGCTTGCGCCCCTTTCTCCTACTGGTGGGACTACTGACTGTCACTACAACTGCATCCCCATATCCTGCCTCACAGATGCACACAAGGGACGCTTGCAACACTTCCTTGATAAACTTGAACATTCAGCCCCTACTGGTTTACGGATTAATGTTCCCAACAAAATGATTAAAGTGACACAGGGCTCAGACGCCTTTCTTAATGCTGTAGTGGTTGCCCCAGATAAATCTTCGCTCTCCATACAATGGCAAACTGATGCTATGGGCTACACAATCCCTGTAGCTCGTCTGTCTAAAGGTACATTCCATGGCTGGCCTAATACTGACATCTCTAAGAATGGTACGCTTTCTATCAGACAGACCACTTCTAGACACACTGGTCAATACAATTTAACTGCTCTCATAGATCCTGCCTATTGTGACCGCTTCTCTCCAGAGGAGGCACGTGATTTCTGTCTTCAAAACTATCAAGCTTCTGAAGCTCTTTATCTTTCTGTAGTCCCACCCAGTCAGGAAGACCTAACTGCCTGCCCTCCTCAAGAGGATGGCCACATCACTACCTGGAGCCCTCATTAATAATTGGAAAGGCTTGTATGAAGTTCAGTGGCCAAGCAGCCAGCCACTAACACTTCCTGAGCTATATAAGCAGTTCCTCTCAGCCTCACTGTGAAGCATTTTTTCTTTGCAGCCGAAGGCTCTGTCAGTTTGTCCTCTGAGCTGGTTGGGCCTCCCTGGCTGGCTGGGGTCTGCCCCGCCCAACACTGCTCCTGCTTGACTCCGCTGGGCTTCTGTGTTTATTTTCCTGCTTCTGGTTTGTACTTTGCCTTCGGCTGTGTGTGCTCCTTCCTGTTTTTTTTTTGGGATTTTCTAAGCTCCTAGCATACTGCTACTTCAGAGCTCATACTGATTGCTTTCAGTTACTCACAACTCTCAAATTACTTGCACTGCAACTGCAAACCTGATTTGTGTGTTTCAGCTCAACTATAGCTGTTCCATGGCATACTCTATTACTTTCACCTGACTCACATTCACTGAACTTAGCTCTACAACTCACTCATGCTTGTTCTAATTCCCTCATTGCAGCAGTTTCATTGCACTGCCTGATGACAATGTTTTAAGAGCATTATGCCTCCTTTTATTTATTGCAGTTACAACTCAGTGAACTCATTTGTTTTTTTACTACTGCTGCACAGGCCTAATTGCTTCCTGCTACTGCTTTGTTTACTCCCATGCTATTGTACATTGTTTTACTCTGAGATTAGCTAAAGCTCCTGCTGAGGCTATTAAATTAACTTTATATCTGCATGTGGTTCTTGGCCCTCCATTCCTTCCTTGTTTGTCCTATAGCGGGGACTGGGAGGTGTTTGGGGGGTTGTGGCCTATGTGGCCAATTAATTCTGTTCCAAATCCTGTTGCCGACGAAAATTCTCAGAGTTTGTCACCTTGATTTGTCTTTGAACTGCTCTGGCTGGCTTGCCCCCAATTCAGTGCTGTTAATGATATATAGTATGTTACGCAGACCTCCGTGTAGGTCCATCTATCACTGCTGCTTACTGACCTACGTGCAGGTCCCCACTTGCTTATGCAACCGTTGCTTCTTGCTTACGCAAACCATTGCTTCATGCCTACTGCCAACCCTCGGCTTCAGCCTCTGGGATTCTGCTGCACTCAATCTGTATTCAACCTTGCAAGGTCTCAGTACTCAATGCTCATTACGATCTCAGCATGCCGTGCTCATTCAGCTCACCAGCTTTTCAGCTCTCAATCAATTTCTGGGGCATGCCAGCAATTCTATTCTGACACTGTTACACCTGGGTATTATTATTTTTATTGTTTACCCTACACACCAAGAGTGTTTAGACAATAAAACAGGGTTCCTGCAGCCGACAGTCTTGCTCTGCATTTAGTCCGCATCTCGAGCGTGTCCAGCTTCGGTTGGGATCCTTCTCACCTGGCTCATAGCTGGGAATGTTCTTGCTCCAGGCTTGGCTTTAGCTGCCTGCTACATGACAGCAGCTCCTGGTATAGAATTTAAGACTAGTGGTGAAGGGTGGAAAAAGTTACCTCCTTTCGCTCTAGTGTTCCACTAAAACGGTTAGCCATTGACTTTAGTGGTTTCCCTAGTGAGGCACCTTTACCATATTCTCCCTACGACTGCCTCTGGTTCACCTGGTTTGATTTAGGGTGGGTAGTTGTTGCTCTCCTCCTGCACCTTGGATGCACGTACTGTTGCAGAGTTTTCTCGCAATCTTCCATGGCGTTCCCGCTAGGGGGTTTGAGTGAGAGCCTTCCTCCAAATTGGAATATATTCCACCTTTCTTTAATTGGGTTTTCCAAATTGCAGCTGCAGTGCCATCACTAAATAAACCATCCCAAGCCTGGAGGGAAGGCGACCTAGGCCTTGGATCCCCAGAGATTTCTTCCTCATAGGGTTTTTTTTTTTCTCTCCTCTGTTGCCTCAGATCATAACACTTAGTTAGCATAGTTGTTTACCCTAGTTTCTTTAGATAGGTTCCATTGTTGGATGGTGGTGGAAGATGTCCTGCCGTTCCCTCTCTCCTTAGGGAATCCCCTCATTTCAAGGCAAACAATCAGTATCATGCTACGCAAACCTGGGTATTCATTACGTTATCCAACTGAGCATCTCATTGCATTATCAACTGCCTATGCTTTTCTACTACTACATTACTGTTACTGCTCCTATGTCACAGTTGCTGCTTGCTCATGTGCTTTGTGTTGCCTCCTTTTTGGGGATGATACTGCATTTCTTTTTGGGATTCCTAAGGTACCTTTAGCCATGGGAATCGTCCCGTGGCACCTCTAGGGGTGGAACCCTCTCTGAGAGTTCCTTGCCTTCGTACCCCTACAGGATGGTAATTCTTCTGTAATAGAGAGTGCAAAAGGCCAAGACCAAACTAACACAGTTGCATAAGCATAACACTATACTGGCTGCGTAGGTCAGTGAATTGGAAAGGCTTGCCTGAAGTTCAGTGGCCAAGCAGCCAGCCACTCCCACTTCCTGAGCTATATAAGCAGTTCCTCTAAGCCTCACTGTGAAGTATTTTTTCTTTGCCCAACCATCCTCCCCTCCTCCTCCAGCAGCAGCACTCTCTCCTTAGGGGGATTCCTAAGGAACTTTTAGCCACAGGAATCATCCCGTGGCACCTCTAGGGGTGGAACCCTCTCTGAGAGTTCCTTGCCTTCGTACCCCAACAGAGTGGTAATTCCTCTGGAATAGAGAGTGGGAACAGCCAAAACCAAACTAACACAGTTGCATAAGCATAACACTATACTAGCTGTGTAGGTCAGTGAATGTACAATTTATGTATGTCCCTGTTATTTCCAATCTTACACATTGGAATATGGCTGAATTTGTTTTTTGTTCTACAACCAATACCTCCAGATTTTACAGTATGATGCCTACTGATCTTGTTGCTGCTTATCAAACATGCACTGATGACCCTATAGGTGGACCTCACACCACTGATCATGTTGGAGTCTTTAGATCTGCCCCTAAAGACTATGATAAACCTAAATCACATGTGCGCATCAAGCGGGATGCAGCTGACATAGCTGATGCGGCCGGTTCTGTTTCTGGCATTACTGAAGCAGCCGGAACAATTACTGGCCTCTTTGGCTCAGGAATATCCATTTGGAATAGAGCAGACATTGCTTCTTTTAAGGCTCAAACCTTTAATTTCAACAAACTATTAACAATGATGTAATGCCTCCTATTTTACAAGGTGTAAATTCTTTCAGTAATGAAGAACGTTATACTGTGTACAACATGCAAGAGATTGCTCAAGAGTTCAATGACACCAAACATAAACTTGACCTTATTTTTCAGAATAACCATGAGGTGGACAAGCAATATATCGGGCATTAAATTGTATGTTCTGCTTCTGATTCTTATGTTATATCCACTGTTAATGCTCTCTTCAGGGACTTGGAATCAGGCAAAATTCCAGATTTGATACATGATCTCAGACTGGGTAAATGGTATTGCCCACATTGCAAATCTACAGGTTGCATAACTATGTGTTTAAAAACTACTGTAAATATTTCCATGGCTACTGTTAGAAATATTGGTTATGTTTCTAGGTTTCTGCTCAATTAAGGAGAATATGTTTATAACTGTTACTGTGTCTTTACCATGTTTTGATCCTGCTACATCTGTCTTTGACAAATTAGCTATAATTTATTCCACAGGTTATCTTGAAAACAACATCTTTCGTGAAAGAACTGAATTACCTTCAATGCAGGTTTATCATCCAGTCCTCCAGGCTTGGGTTGCCCCACATACGTACTGTTGTGCCAAGAAAGGATATTACTTCTTGTGCTGATGTGACGTTTTAGACATTGTGGGACCAGTGTGTGTGGCTATGCACCTGAACACCTTGACTAGGCACTGAGATTGGGTGAAGATCTGTCATCCAGTCTTACTGATGTTGATCCAGATGATGACATCACTCCTGCTGCATCTTCAGCGCAAGATGCTGAAACAGCACCATCTCAAAGCTACCATGAAGAGGTACATCGCTTCACTATACGGCTCACCAACCAGACATTCTCATGCCCAGTACATCTACTTCGATGGCGAGTACCCTCCGTCAGAGTCACTTATACCTCTGAAAGCCAGTATTGTATAGTCACGAATTACCCCCACATTCTCCTATGGGGCCAAGACCTGTCAAGTTACTAAACCTAACTTGTGTTTTACTCCACAGCAGAAAACTGTTATTGGTCACACAGTGATCATGCCTGTTCTTCCCCCTGAACCAGACGTTATTGATACTGATCCCCAATATTTGCTTGTCCTGTCTCAATATTTGCCTATTTTTAATGTGCACATTGATCCCTTGACACTCCCATTGCAATCTCTTTTAGCTAGAAAAGATGCTCAATTGATTTATATTAGCAATAACGCTGAGACATTGTGAATTGCAACCAGACTGTCCTCCAAACTGTGGTATTTACTTGCTTTTACTATAAGAGTGTCGATTGTGGAGCGTGGGGTCACGATTTCGTTCCCTATCTTGCTTAATGTGTCATGCTTGCTGGAGGCTGCATCCAGTTCTTTCCAGACTGAATCTGCATTCATCTCCAACTGGTCTGGGCCTCAATACCCCAGCCCAGACAGCTGCTCACACCGTAGAGAACCAAACCAACGAGGGACCCGCCTAGGGATTTGGCTCCCTACTCAACATCAATGAACAGGAACGACACCATGGTGAATTGTGTGGGCCCTGCTTCTCCTGGCAATCCAGCACTTCATCCTGAGGTCTTTATTTTGTCCATCCTGCATCCTGTACTAGGTAGTGTGAGTAAACACCAGGATAGCTCCCTGCAACAAAGCTTAAATCAAAGTACGTCGACTGATTTAATTGTTGTTGCTAATCATTTGGGAATGAGCTATCCAGCTCCAGATTACAAATTGTGGGTTAAAGTGCATGCATGTTTTCTTTCCATCTCAGGGCCCCAACCAGCTGCAATGTCGGCCCACCCCAGGCAACTCTTCTGGCTAGCCTGTAGTTCCAACTGGGTAACCAGTGTGTGTGCAACTGGCTACAGGGACCATTAAGTGCATGCCTTATAGCCTGAACCTTACAGATCTTGAATCAGCCACTAGATTTTTCCCCCTTCCTTGTTACTGCCCCTTAAATAAATCAGATCAAAATCTTTTTGCATTGAAACTGGTTGTTGTGAACTTTTGTACAAACAGCATTGAAATATTGTTGGTTGTTGTGCTAAATCTTATTTTACAGGGGGTCTCCAGGGCTAAGCCAGCCAAATCAGCTCTGGTGGTAAGTGCAACAAGTGTGGGGTTAAAACTGTTTTCAGGTGTCAATTGCAGTTGTGTATTCCAACAACCCATTAGGCCACTAGAGGGAAAAGAGGAAGGTAACGCTGTCCTGGAGGGCTGTACCCACGGCTGGTACGCTGCCACTGACCCTGTCCTCCAGGTGGAGGCACCAGTTTCTAGTACTCAGGCCCCTTAAACTGTGTTCAGTCATGCAAGCAGGGGTAGTATCCCTTGTGATAGCACCACCTAGGGGTTACATCTGGATACACTGTGGAGCCACCTAACTTTTAGCCAATAGGGCTTGTTTTGTATATCTAATATACACAAGTAAGAGTTGTTGTCATGGTTATTATCTAAGTATATAAGTCTATGCCCACCATTTTCCAACGGAGACCATCTTCATACCCTGGGGTACTGGGAAACTCAGGCTCCCAGTATCTATAGTGGTAAGACTCTGATTTAGGGCAAATGTCTGATTCTGTGTAAGAAACATGTTTATTACCACATATGCCGCTTGTCTGTTGTTTCTTCTGCTGGTTTATTACCACCAAGAACCTGAAAAGTGTGGCTACATTACTGGTCACCTTACATTTTGACACCGTGTGCAGGTGTTCTAAACTAGTGAAGATTCACTGTTTGCTGGCTTTTCCCTTGTGGATAGTAAGTAGGTGTACACACCCGTATCACCGTGCCTGTGTTTTTCTCTCCATAGCATCTTGTAAAGTCTGGCTGCTTACTGGGCAAGGTAGATGCAGTCTCACCTTGTCCAACGGCAGCCTGACCTTCTGTTTGGGTTCAACCACTGTGGCGCGGTACACAGCAGGGTAACCACTGATGGGTCCATTTGGCTTTCCTAACCTTTTTGTCATGTCCAATATCTGTGCAGATCTGAGACTCGATGTCTCTAACTTTCTCACTTCCCATGGAGGCTGGAGTGACTTCGCACAGGATGCAAAACACTCCGATAACCCTGTACTGGGGATCTCAACCCAGTACTTAGAGGTGAGACAAACAGCCAAAGAGTGTGACAGCAAAGGGCTGTTGGTCACAGCTCTCTATGCTGCAACAGAAGTCTCCGAGGTGAGGTTTCATTCCCTTAAACTGCAACACTCAGCTCTTAAGAAAGAGATGAGTTTGTAGGCAACTGAATGTCTTAAGAAAGAGTAGATCCTGGAAGACAAATTTCAGTCACTGTATAGTAAGAACAAGACTGTTTTGCATTGTACTACACAGAATAATGATCGAAGTTATGCATGCTGAGAGAGGAATGTGATAGGTTGAAGCAGGATAAGAGACAGGTTTTGCAAATTAATGATTTATTGAGTGACACGAATGAGGCTTTGCGAGAGAAGCTTGAGGAAATGAAGGAGGACCTGACATGGGTAAGTCTTGCATTGGATAGAGAGCTTAGGGACAACTGCAAATTGAGCACCATGTACAGTGTGTCACAGAAAGGGGTTTCGAAAGGTGTTGGGCAGAACAATGCAAAAGTTAATCACACTCAGTCCAAAGATGGCAAAGCTGCAACTCAGCGAGAGGTGCTGGCTGGTCACGTCAAGGCGATAGGTGGGTTTCACTACACACCCACTGACCTAATGTCATCTGGGGATGATGATTCTAGTGACAACAACAGCCAAGATGGAACCCAGCCACACCCTCAGTATGGCATTTCCCAACCGTGCTACTCACAAGATGGTGGCATCCTACACTGTACCAGTGCAACCCTATGTCATGAGAGAAATGAAGAGTATCATGGGCGACACCAAGATGGTGACCTCCATGATGCGGGGGTGGGGTCGAGGCCTAGCCCCTCTGATTGCCATCCTAGAAAAGGAAGACAGACCGAAGATTGATCAGATGATTGAGGCAGCCCTCGCTAAGACACAGATGACTGAGGAGTAAAGGCAGGTCTTCAAGGAGCACATGGATAACATGTTGAAAGAAGCTGCCACTCAGCAGTTGCTTGTCCACTCCGTGGCTGGCACTACAGCGGAGGCGGCCCTTCATGGCGCACATGCCCAGAACACTTTCCTGATCACTGTCCCATAGTTCAGACTAATCCCCTCCAGGAGATCACTCTGTACAGCAGATTGCTGACAGTATAGGCCACATAACCCACAATGACAATCTCAGCTGTCATTTGGAAAATGTTCACTCCAAATGTGAGACACTCAGTCTACCGGCAGGCTACCAAGAACAGGTCCTCGGGCAGACTGCAGATCCCAGCCTCTGGTTGAAACTCTCAGAGGATGTTCACCAAGCCATGGATGTGACTTTTGATGACAACGCTACGGAACTCATTGCTGCACACTCCCCAGGTGTGGCTGGCATTCTGTTGGCCCATCCTGTTAAACAGTATGCCAAAGAAAGTCCAGTGACATACCACCAGAGGTTATGGCTGGCCTACCGCACTGGCAAGCTGCTTTCACAAGAGGACGTGGACACCGACCAAATTGAATACAAGATGTTGTTTATTTGGAACATGATTCCGGCTGTACGTGACAAGGTCAAGCCCACGGTTTTCCCCAGAACTGACTCATTTTCAGAGATTCTCCGGAAGACAGAGCATGTCTACCAGCTCTACCTCCGAGATCTGAATTCTGGCTCAAAAGCCAAGGTGGCCGCAGTACAATCTACCAGTGAGCCTACAACCCACTACACAGTGGAGGGCAAGTTCCAGGACAACAAGGCCATGCCCTCTGACAACAAACAGAATTACAAGACGGGGGGGACCTGCAACAGAAATAGGAGCAGGCAAAGAAACAGGAATAACCCTAATTTCGATCACAACGATAACAGAGGCAACTGAAATTATCAACAAGGCCCTTCTTATCATGACGTAGTGGAAGAGAATAATAACCTCCACACACTCCTTGGGAAGGTCCAATCAGTGGCCGAGGCCATTCCAAGGCAGGCTGTTACAACATTAGCTCCGGTAACCCAGCCCCCGCTAGGCCAGGGAGATACTGGGACCTCCTCAAACCAGGCAGCACCAGGCCCAAATCATGAGGCCTTGTCCATTGCAGTAACTGCCAGCACCTAGACCTCCTTGTAGCCTATGCAGGACCTGGCAGAGGCCTGGCGAGATCCTGCTGGCCTGCGTTTTCAGGAACCACCTGAAGATGGCAGTGATAGTTCAGACTGACAAATACAGGCCCCAGTCCATATTGTGAACAATAATACTATTGACACAAATGGAAGGCCTTGTACTAAAGTCATGGTTGGGGGCCACCAAATTGTTGTATTGTTTGATACAGGTGTGACTGTGTCTGTACTACATGATGAGGATCCGGCCAATTCCTCTTGATCCACCAGATGGAGGACCATCGCTCAGGGTGTGGATGGCACTAGATTGCCTACCCACTACTCTATTTTACTTTCCGTGGTGTTGCGTGCCCTCGACACAAATCACACTTTTGACCTCATGGTATTGCGTCATCACCCCAGCATCCTAGGAATTGATTTCCTAGCACTACATGGCTGTGTAGTGGATTTGACCAGTCGACTTTTGATCCAAATCAGAAGACAATACCATACGGTCCTGATTACTGATTCCCACGTGGTTGCTGCCATAGCGGTCAATGACAAGGAATATGACGTCACAGCTCTATTCCAGACACATGAATTTTTCAGGGAACTGTTACCCATCCTGCAGAAGCACGTTGATGTTTTTGACACACACAAACATGATTGTGGGAGAATGCAAACCATCACTGAGATTCCAGGTCCTGCACATGACAGGCAAAGGCAATATCCTTTTCCTTCAAAGGCCTTACCATCACTCAGAGAAACCATCCAGTCCCTTCATCAGCAATCTGTGATTAGGCCTTGTGTCTCAACTGCCAACTTGCCTATCTGGCCAGTGAAGACTCCCAACAATTCTTGGAGACTCACCATTGATTACAGGAGACTTAACCAAGTCACTTCTAGCTGCTCTCCTATAGTAGCTTCAGCACCAGATGTGCTCAAATTGCTAACACCAGATCAAAAGTGGTTTAGTGCCATTGACATCTCCAGTGGATTTTGGTCTCTGCCACTAGCTCAGGAAAGCCAATACAAGTTTGTTTTCACCTTTGAGGGTCAGCAATACACTTGGACCTGCCTACCTCAGGGCTTTCACAACAGCCCCTCCCTCTTTCACCTACACATGATGGATGCCTTGCAGGGTTTCTCTGCCCCACAGTGCCTTCTGCAGTATGTGGATGACTTACTCCTGGCAAGGCCACTAAGGAGCAACATTTTGACCTCCTTGATGAGTTACTGACTCTCTTATAGACAGCAGGCATCAAGTACAGTCGTACAAAAGCACAATTGTGCCAGAAAGAGGTTATCTTCCGTGGGCTGCGTAGAACAGAACAAGGCAGGCACCCAGCTTGGAAGAAAATCCAAGGCCCATAAAACTTTCCACTTCCTACCAGTGTGGCAACACTCAAGACATTTTCTGGGAATGGTCAACTATTCCAGGGACTTCATTTGTGATTTTGCACAAAAGGCCACCCCTCTGTACGTGCTCTTGAAAAAAGGATGTTCTCTGGACTTAGAGTCCCATTCACACTAATGCTGTGATCCTTCTGAAACAGGCCTTGGCCTCCACTCCAGTGTTGGTTAACCCCAATCCGACTTTACCCTTCCGTCTAGAATCTGCTACTTCAGACGTTGCCATGTCTGCAGTACTCGCTTAAAAGGTCAATGGCATTCTAAGACTCATTGCCGATGCTTCTCAGATGCTGTCCCCAGTGGAACAGAAGTACAGTCTTTGTGAAAGACACCTTAAAATGCTCTCAATTTTAGCTCATGGTCTTCCGTACCCAAGGAGACCCGCATAATTATTCACTCCAACCTCCTGATTTGCCTGATCCAGGCCAATTTCTGCCTGCTACTCCACAACTCCTTGCTGACACTTCCCTGTGCCATGTCTTTACTGATGGCTCTGCCTCGTACTACCAAGAAGAACAGGTAGCTGAATTTGGAGTGCTCATCATGCACCCAAATGGCAACACTGTCCATATGTCCAACCGTTGCAGTGTTGCATCTTCTCAGTACGCGGAACTGGCAGCTGTGGCCTGTGCTCTTGAACTGATATAACATGGTACCACAAATACCATCATCTTCACAGAATCTAGCTGGGTTTGTTGCTCATTAACTGAATTCTTACCATTCTGAGAGAAGAACTCCTTCACATCTTCTGATGGCAGCCCTGTAAAAATACAAAGCACTCTTTGTATACATTCACAATTTGACTCAATAGTTTCAACACAAACTGTTCATTCACAAGGTGAAGGCCCATTCAAAATCTGACCCATATTTTGTCTTCAGTGATCGAGCAGACACTCTTGCGAAAGAAGGTGCTCAAGGAGGAAACATGGGATATATGGCTCTGCAAAGCTAGCAGCTGTACAAGTAGCTGCCACAAAGGAAAAAACTGAATCTTTTGTGCCACTGGACTTGTCCACAGCACAAAAATCTGATCGTCAGCTGAAAGAAGTTTTCAGATTCCTGGACAAAGGAACTGAACAAGAACTGCCGACCAACAACCCCTACAAAAGACATACAGATAAACTGCATCTGTCACATGACAGCAAGTTGATATGGTATCAACCCAACGACCTGAACCACAGGTTGTGGATAGTTCACAAATCATTGCAGTCTGAGTTCATTCATCAGGTTCATGACACCCTGACTGATGTACACTGGGGGATGGAAAATACAGTCCAGAGACTGAAATCTGTGAGTTGGTGGCCCAGCATCACTAGGGATGTCAAACATTACATCCAGAACTGTTTAATTTGTGCGCAGAACAATCCTGCTCCAACCAAGAGAAATGCTAAGTTATTTCCCCAGAGACAATCTGGTCCCTAGCATGCAATTCAAATTGATTTTATTGGTTCTTTGACCAATATCAACAGGAGTAACAAGTTTGCCCTAGTGGTCACTGACCTAGTCTCCAAATGGGTTGAAGCTTTTCTCACTCGACAATGCACAGCAAAGGCAACTGCAAAAGTCCTGGTAGAACAACTGTTCTCCAGGTGGGGTCTACCTCTCAAGGTAGACTCTGACAATGGAACCAGTTTTACAGGTGAGTTGATGCAAGAAACAATCCAACTTCTTGGTGTACACCAGAAGTTTCACATTCCTTACCACCCTCTATCTTCAGGTCAGGTAGAGAGAGCCAACATATGGATAAAGCAAATGCTATCCACATTTATTGAGGACAATCCAAATGATTGGGATTCCCTTTTGCCTTTACTCCTTATGGCAATTAGGGGTACTCCTTCAGCCACCACCCAGTGCACACCCTTCAAGGTGATGACTGATAGAATCATGAGATTACCTGAGCACCTGTTGATTGATCTGAACACACCCACTGCAGACAGAGTGTCTGTGGACACATATGTCATGAAACTGAGAGATGATATCATCAAGACCTATTTGTATGCAGCACACAGTATGGGCAACACCCAACAGCAGTCCAAGATTCACTTTGACAAACACACACAAGAGGTGGACTGGCAAGTCGGAGATCAGGTAATGGTACGCAGATTTGCACACCCTACTCATCCCTTCTCCAATAAGTGGGAAGGACCCTACCCCCATTAGTAGTATACTCAGTCCTGCAGTCTACCAAGAAGGACTTCTTCAACACAAGAAACCTACTGATAAATGGCTGCATGCTAATCGGCTAAAGCTGTACAAAGGAGAATAATTACTTTTTCTAACCCCACTGGGTGGAATTGTACCTACTGACATTTTTTTTCTTCCTTACAGGTATATCAGCAAAATGGCTCTCTTGCTATTGTTCCTCATTGCAGGAATCTTTCCAGTTGTTCATTCACAGGATGCAGCACAAGCCACACGCATTAAGCTACTCCGTCAACACCATGTCCCATCTGCACATCCACACCTTGACCTACATCCACCAAAACCTTTACCCACGTAATGCATCTTCCAATACCATCATCTCTGAAGGAGTCAGCACTGATGTCCCCAACAATCTGATTCTGTTCAGAAAAGCACAGACACCTACCTGTCCACCATGGTTGTGGCACCTGACAAATCGTTCCTCCAGATTGAATGGTAAACTGATAGTAATGGAAAGATACTTCTGTTGGCCACCTCGCCACACCTTCCAAGACCGGCCTAATACCAGAATCACCCCAAATTTGTACGCTGTCCATTCACCAAGCTAGTCACAGACATTCTGGTCTATATAATCTTATTGCTTTGATTGATCCCACCTTTTCTGATACATATCCAGATGAGTCTGCCAGAGACTTTTGTGTTCACAAATATCTGGCTACAGCACCTATGTTTTTGTCTGCAGTACCTCCTACTGAAGCAGAACTTACTGACTGTCCTTCACAGGAACCTGGCCCGCCTAGTGGTGTGCCTGCCGCCTCACTTCCAGGTGCACATATGAACAATGTGCAGTTTATGCACATTCCTGTTATTTTTAATCGCACTCATTGGAATATGGCTAACTTTGGTATGTGTTCTAAAACTAACACTTCTAGATTGTTCAGCACTATGTTATTAGATAGTCTTGCTGCATACCAGACACGCACACAAGACTCCATGGCTGGTTCACATACTATTGAGCATTAAGGATTATTCAGGTCTAGACCTAACCCCAATAATAAGAAAACTTCCACATCACACAGGAGGCATGCCACTGCTAATGTCACTGGTGCAACTGGCACCATATCCAGACTTTTCAGATCCGGCATGTCCATCTGGAACAGGACAGACATTGCTGCCATTAAAAGCCAAACAGTTAAATTCCAGACTGGCATGAAGAATGATGTTTTACCACCTCTATTGCATGGTGTAGATGGGCTTAGTCAGGAAGAGAGGCACACCATTTATAATATATATGACAGTGCTAAGAATTTTAATGTCATTAAGAATAAGATTAATGAACTTGTTTTCCAGAATAACAGGGAAGCTGACAAGCAGTATATTGCCAGGGAACTTTTATGCTCTGCGTATGGCTCTTATGTCATAACCACCATTAATAATCTCTTCTAGGATCTGCAATCAGGACGTATAGAAACATAACATAGAAACATAGATTTTGATGGCAGATAAGGACCGCTTGGCCCACCCAGTCTGCCCATTTCCCTACCTAATGGATAAGCTGCAGATCCTAGTTAACCAGCAGCCTACTTCTTTCTACCCCCACCCCCTAGAATTGCCTTATGACTGTCCCATGCATGCTTGAATTCAACCACTGTTTTTGACTCCACAACCTCCTCCGGAAGGCCATTCCATGCATCCATAACCCTTTCTGTGAAAAAATACTTCCTTACATTACCTCTGAGCCACCCTTCTCTATTTTCAAATTGTGCCCCCTTGTATTCCAGATATTATCCATCATAGATGCCTTGCTAAATGGTATTGTCCACATTGTTGGTCTGCTGCTTGTATTACGGTGTTTATGTCCAGATCCATTTCTATTCCTATGCCAACTGCTAGAAATCTAGGTTATGTCACACGCCATCCCAACAGGGGTCCATGTTACACTGGCAACCGCTGCACCATCCATGACACCATGTTCATTACATTTACTGTTTCCTTGCCATGCTTCGATCCAGAGACTGCCATTTTTGACAGACTGGCCTCCATACACTCCACTGGGTATCTCGACAAGTACATCTACCAAGAGAGACTCGACCTTCCACCTCTTCTGGTCTTCCACTCCAACCTGGATGCTTGGATGGTGCCTCATACTGACTGCTGTGCCAAAAAGAGCTACCACTACTTGTGTTGTTGTGATGTGTTCAACGTCATCAAACCAGTTTGTGGATATTCAGCGGACGGCATTTACTGGTCTTTTACTTTGGACTCAGGTATTTCTTCAAATTAAACTGGTACTCCTAGGGCAGCACCATCTTCATTTTCAACTACATCATCACCAGTGGGCCACACTGGATGCCTTTACCAGAATTATGCTGAAGAGGTTCATTGTTTCACCACAAGACTCACAAATCAGTCTTTCACCAGCCCAATTCAACTACATAAATTGAGGGTTCCTACAGTGAGAGGGCAGTACTGTGTGGTAATTAATCATAAATCTTTCTCGTATGGATCTAAATCTTGTGACATAAAGTATCCTAGATTCTGTTTTATTCTTCATCAAACTACTGTTATTGGTCATACAGTTATTACTCCCGTTCCCATCCCAGAACCAGACGTTATTGATACTGACCCTGAATATGTGCTTGCTCTAGCTCAATATTTGCCTATTTTTTAATGGTTACATTGACCCCTTGACTTTGTCTCTCAAGACACTTTTAGACACCCATCTCATCTACATGGCAATAATATCACCATAGCTGGAGAAGTCCTTAACACCCTCATTCATGATGGTGATTTAAGCATCACGTTTCCAATACATGGTTGGAGTTAACTTTGAAAGGTTTTGTTATTATACAACTATTTTTGATTATATTTTTGATACTAACTCTTTGCTGTCTATGGTGCCCATTAACACCATGAGCAGCTCAAGTTCCTTTACAAGGTTCGCACGTCGGGTCCATAAGTGATGAAAATTGTTCCCGTTACTTTTCCACAGTGTTCCTGCTTTTTCGGTAAGGCATTCCTGCTACTTTCCCATAGTGGTGTTGCCTTTTCAGTAAGGCAACAATGGGGGGGGGGACTGGTACACTTGGTCCCCTCACCCATACTGGTAACCCACTGTGCACCGCTGACAGTATATATATTATGTTACAGTCGTGGCCAAAAATATTGGCGTCCTTGCACTTTTTCAAATAACTCACAGTTCCTCTAAACATAAGTTGAAATTAACAACAGTACAGTATTTGGTCTCCACAATTCTTTATTTCTCTGTTAATATTACAGAACCTTTGTTTTTGATTCAGAATTTAATATATCCTTTTAAATCAGAAAATGAAAAGAAATGGCATTGACAAAATTATTGACACCCTAGACTTAATATTTGGTAGCACAGCCTTTGGTCAAAATAACTGCAATCAACCGCTTCCTATAGCCATGGATGAGCTTCCTGCACCTCTCTACTGGCAGTTTGGTCCACTCTTCTTGTGCAAACTGCACCAGTTCTCCCAGATTTGAAGGGTGTCTTCTCCCAACTGCTGTTTTCAGATCTCTCCACAAGTTTTCAATGGGATTTAGATCTGGACTCATTGCTGGCCACTTCAGAACAGTCCAGCGTCTTGTCTTGAACCATTCCTGGGTGCTTTTTGAAGTGTGTTTGGGATCATTGTCCTGCTGGAAGACCCATGACCTTTGACAGAGACCCAGCTTTCTGACACTGGGTTCAACATTGCACTCCAAAATGGCCTGGTAATCTCCAGATTTCATGATGCCATGCACATGTTCAAGGCACCCAGTGCCAGAGGCAGCACAGCAACCCCAAAACATCAGTGAACCTCCTCCATGTTTGACTGTAGGGAAGGTGTTCTTTTCTTTGAAGGCTTCATTTTGTTTTCTGTAAACATAGAGATGATGTGCTTTACCAAAAAGCTCTAATTTGGTCTCATCTGTCCACAGAACATTCTCCCAGAAGGTTTTGGCTTGTCAGGTGTGTTTTGGCAAACCCCAGTCGGGCTTTCTTATGTTCTCTCTCTCAGCAGTGGGGTCCTCCTGGGCCTCCTACCATATAACCCCTTTATTGAGTTAGCGACGGATGGTGCGAGTTGAAACTGTCGTACCTTTGTGTCTGAAGATCAGCTTTGAATCTGTTTGGCAGTTGATCGAGGGTGCTTTCTCCACCATTCAACAATCCTGCGCTGCAATCTTCGATCAAGTTTCTCTTGCGGCCACGTCCAGGAGGTTGGCTACAGTGCCATGGGCTCAAAACATCCTGATAACATTACGTACGGTGAAACAGGAACATCAAGGTCTCTGGAGATTGATTTGTAGCCTTGAGATTGTCCATGCTTGGTTACAGTCTTCTGTCTGACCTCCTCAGACAATTCTCTGGCTGTCTTTTTCTCCATGCTCATTGCGGTACACACAGTGACACAAAACAGGAGAATGAGTCCTTTTCTCTATTCAAACTGGTTGAATTAGTGATTTTTATATTGCAGCACCTGCAACTCGCCACAGGCGAGTTCAATTCCAAAGTGAAGGAGAATCACCTGCTTGAAATCTAATTTTTTCTAACTACATCTAAAAGGTGCCAATTTTGTCTGGGCCATTTAAGGATTTCTGTGTGGAATAAGCTGAGACTTGGTAAATTTTTCTGCTTTTTGTGTTTTATTCCACTGCAAACCAAAAAAATACATATGTGGATACCAAAATATTTCAACAATTTTCTGGAAGGAATGGTGCATTATTAGAAAAAACTGCAAGGGCGCCAATATTTTTGGCCACGACTGTATGTGTAATCATCACTAAGTTTTAGGGCATTGGTACTTACCATATAAGTGTAAGTACCAGGGAGATAATTTTGATTATTGCCAATATTATCACTGCTTATAATGCATATAAGTTATGCTTGCGTTCTCTGTACATTTTTCAGATAAGTCATTGTATAGCCTGCACTGCCATCATGCGGATTTATGTAACACCACATTTATTTTCTGTTTAGTCTTTGTTCTCATTCTAGCTGATTTTACACTTTTTGTATATTTCTAGATACACTGTGGAGCCCATTAACTTTTAGCCAATAGGGCTTGTTTTGTATATCTAATATGCACAAGTAAGAGTTGTTGTCATGGTTATTATTTAAGTATATAAGTCTATGCCCACCATTTTCCCATGGAGACCATCTTCATACCCTGGGTATTGGGAAAACCAGGCTCCTAGTGTCTATATTGGTAAGACTGATATGGGCAAATATCTGACTCTGTATAATAAGCAAGTTTATTACTGCATATGCCGCTTGTCTGTTGTTTCTTCTGCTGGTTTATTACCACCAAGAACTTGAGAAGTGTGACTACATTACTGGCCACCTTACAAGTCAAAAGGAAGTGGGAGCAGCAGTGGTCACAGGATGGGTGGCTCTGCTGCCCTTGGGGACCAAGGCTGAGGTACTGCCAAGAGGTTGGGTGGGGCATTTTCTTGTGGGTTGACAGACAGCCTTTCTGGTGAGAGGTACGCTGAAACTGAAAGGACTGAAATGGCTGCCTCTGAGAGACAGACGGCTGAGTATGGTACATTGTGTGTACTGTGCGTAGAGTACGGCCCTAGGCCTGCAAGTCATTAAGGATGCCTTCGGTGTCTGTGCCAAAAAGTTTGTGTTCACTAAAGGGAGCATTTAAAGAGCTCCTTAAAGCATTAGGAGAACTTTGAAAAAAGAAAGATTTGTATTCAACTCCATCTCATTTTCTTTACTACTTCATATATTTTCAGTAATTACTGGCCTCCAGTAAATCCAACTAGTCAGACAAGTTGCAGCATTGCCAGTTTTGGTCAGTGGTTGTGAACCCCGTGACCTATTATAACTGGGTCATAATGTCTAGGAAACTGGGTTCATCTGTTTGAGAGCAGGGAGTATAAAGACTGGGATCCTCCCCCACTGAAGAAAGGGTAGAGGTGCTGGAAGTGGCTCACACCCCATCATCTTCAGCTAGACCCTCTTCTTCTTCCTTCTCAATATACTCTGGATCCTCCTCTTCCATGGCCAGAAAAGAGGGAGGAAGGGTAGGCTCCTGATGAACCCTCTTTCTGGGAGGGGGTGAGGGAGATGAGGGGGTGGAGGTGGAGGCTGTTGCATGGCCTGCACGACCTCCAACACTATTTGGACCACTGAGGCAACGTCAACAAGGCCAAGGAGGAAGAGCCCTCATGGACCCCATGTGAGAGGGGGACATAACGGAGGGAGTCATCTGGGGCTGTGGATGGAGTAGAGAGCATGAAGCCTGAGAAGTAATGCCCAATGCCTGGACCGATGAGCTGCAGTAAGAGATGGCCTGCAACAGCAGCGGTAAGGACGGTACATCTGTCAAGGCTAATCCCTGATCCATGCTAGATGGCCTTTTAGAAGGGGCAGAAAAAGGAGATGTCGATGAATGCCTAAAAGTAGAGTCCATCGATGAAGGACCAAGTCCCATGCTGGAGGGACGGATCATGGAGTCATTGATGGAAGGGCCTGGATTGCATCCAACAAAGCCTTTAAAAGTTGTGCTGACCAAAGCACCCACATGGTCCTTGTCGACACAGAGGAGGATCCTGGTCCCTGCGGGACGACTGAATGCTCTGGGTCAAAGCCGTCACTTCCATCTGTGTTTTTTCCACCAGAGTGGGAGAGGCCTGTGCCATCAATGAACGATCGGAGATGGAAGCCGTCAATGGCCGAGGGTTCTTACCTTTTTCACTTGAGGCCTCATCTTTGTCTCGGTGCTTGTGCGTGGATGAAGAATGGTGCTTCGACTGGGACGCCTGGGAGCTCATCGATGGGGACCAAGAGGAAGAGGTGCAGGACTGCAATTCCTTTTCCAGGACAGCCACCTTCTGCTCCATGAGGTATGATTCCAATTCTTGCAGTTGTTGATGATGTGTGGCCTGGTTGAAATCTTAGCAATGAGAACAGGAGCAAACATTCTGGGCAGCTCCCAGACAGCGAACGCAGTGAGGGTGGTTATCATATCGGTAGATCTTTCTTTCATAATGGCACTTGTGGAAAAGGGAATCTGAACTGGACATCAGGAAAACCAAAAAAGTGAACTTTCCTTGTCGATGATAGCATCGACACACCTGTTGCAAAAGCGGCACACAAGGTGAGCTGGGAGACGGTTGGAAAAGAACTGAGGCTGCTAGGGGCCACCCATGTATCTATACATATGCATGGACTGACATCATCGTGGACGGCCCCCAGTCAGCACTACTGGTGAAAGTTACTGTGAAAGAGCACCCTCTGGTGGACACCAACCTGCTACAACAGATTCCCCTCAAAGAAGATCCATGGTTTTGGACACCAGCGCTGAAAATGCCCATGCTGGGGCTGCTGCTGAGGTGGTGGCTGAAATGACCGAAACCGAAATGTCTTTTTCTTAAGTTCTGAGGCCTTCAAGTCCTTCTGGGAAGAAGCCACAGAATCCAGGGTGGCACGTGACTTCTCAATACACGTGCGATATCCTTCCTGTGTGTTAAGCAGGTAAGCAAAAGTAAAAGAAAGAGACCACTGTGGTTCTTCAAAGAGATAACAGAAAAAGTAAAGGCTATAGGAATAGCATTCAGAAGGTATAAGGGGACCCACAGGGAGGAGGATGGGGGGGTATCTGGTAAAACAAAGGGACGCAAGCAAAGCTGTAAGGAGTGCAAAGGTGCAAACTGAGGCAAGAATAGCTCAGGGAATATCAAAAGGGTACAAAACATTTTTCAGGTATGTGAGCGAGAAAAGGAAGACAAAGGGAAGGACTGTGCAGTCAAAGAGGAAAGGGGGTAATTGTATGGAGGGGGATTAAGAAAAGGCAGACATCTTGAAGAAATACTTCTGCTTGGTATTCACAGTAGACGAGGAGGGGGAGGGACTCTGGAGGGAGAGAAGTGAGAAGTCCATTTTCTGAGGAGGAGGAGGAGGTCCAAAAAGCACTTGCTAACCTGAAGGCAGAAGAGCCATGGGGCCAGATGGAGTACATCCAAGGGTGCTGAGGGAGCTCAGGAAGGTACTGGCTGTACCTCTGTCAGACCTATTTTATTTTTTTTATTTTTTTTCCTAATTGTTTAACCGGGTGAGACACACTAAGCTGAAAGCTTTTTTACAGGTGCAACCTGGGAGCACAGGGAAGTTAAGTGACTTGCTCAGGGTCACACAGTATGCAAGTGGGGGCTGTGGGATTCAAACCCAGGTCTCCCGATTTGCAGCTCAGAGCCTTAAACCACTGTGCTATACTGCCTCCACTGGAGATCGACATGTTCCCAGGGTACTGGAGAAGGGCATAGGTAGTCCCACTTCACAAAAGTGGTACCAAGGAGGAGGCAGGCAACAACAGGCCTGTCAGGATGGGGTCAATCTGCCGCAAACAAACACTGCATTGGAAAAAACAGCGCAAGGAAAACAGCAGCAGTCAAAAACAAGGTCAGGTACATCAGTGACCGAGCAGACCCATTGAAATGAATGGGACGTCTTCTTTTTTCTTGGGGGGAGCTTTACCCCTCCACCTCCCCCAATGTGAGGTCTTCACCCCCACACACCCTAGACTTAAAATATTCAACTCTGGCGGGTTGTGGATTTCAAGGATAGGGAGAACATCGGGAAGGAGGAAATATTTTTTTTTTTTTTTTTTTAAAAGGGTCACAGCAGCAGGAGACCTGGCAGGAACCGAACTACAGTCCCAGGTCTCATGCTGTGCTGTTTGCTGGTGCCCTAGCAGCTCCACCATGGGAGTGGCTCAGCCGGCACCCCAGCACATGGCTACTCGATCCCTCTGCAGGCCACCCATAGAGTGACGGGGTAGTGGTAATTCACTACCACTATTCTACACCTGTCGCTCTAATTCCTTACACACTTCCACAGCGTGGTTTTTCATGCACTATTATTGTAGCACTATCTTGGCCTGGTGGTACCAGGCCAGTGGTGGGTGAATTGATGGAAGCATTACTCAGAGGTGCAATATCTTGTATCAAATGGATTACAGGATCCAAGCTAGCATGGATTCACAGAGGGAAGGTCATATGAAACAAATCTGATAGACTTCCTTGACTGGGTGACCAAGGAGTTGGAGTGGGGTAAGGCAGTGGATGTGGCCTACCTGGACTTCAGCAAACTTTTGGCATTGTTCCACATAGGAGACTGGTAAGCAAATTAGAGTGCTTAGGGATGGGTAATAAGGTAGTAACCTGGATCAAAAACTGGTTAGCGGACAGGACTCAGGGCAGTGGTAAAAGGAGTTTGCTCCAAGGAAGAGAGGGTGACCAGTGGGGTACCTCAGGGATTAGTACTGGGTCTGGAACTTTTCACTATCTTCATAAGTGACATAGCAGAGGTACTGGAAGGAAAGATCTGTCTCTTTTCCAATGAGACCAAGAGCTATAACAGAGTAGACACTGGGGGTAGAGGGATCTGAAAAGACTGGAGGAGTGGTCAAGGGTATGGTAGTGGGGTTTTAACGTGAAACAGTACAAGATAATGTGCTTTGGCCATAATAACCTAGGAGCAAAGTACAAAATGGGTGGAAAAATACTGATGAAGACAAAGCAGGAAACAGATCTAGGGATAATCATATTGGATGACCTAAAGGGGGCCAGGCAGTGTGACAAGGCAGTCGGGAAGTCAAGTGGGATGTTGAGCTGCATAGGAAGGGATATACCAGTAGGAAGAGGGAGTTGGTGATGCCTCTCTATAAACTGCTGATGAGACAGCACCTTGAATACGGTACCCAGTTCTGGAGACTACACCTCCAGAAGGATACAGACAGAGTGGAGGGGGTCCAGCAGAAAGCCACTAAAATGGTGCAGAGTCTGTATCATAAGTCCTATGAAGAGAGGCTACAAGAGTAAAACAAGTACACCTTGGAGGAGAGGATGGAGAAGGGGATATGACAGAGGTTTCTAAATACCTACTGAGGGTAAATAAGGTACATGCAGGAGTATTTTTCAGAGAAAAAGATGTTCTAGAACAAGAGTGCATGCTATGAAGCTGGGGGGATAATTTCAGGAGGGATGTGAGGAAGTACTTCTTCATGGAAAGGGTGGTGGATCCCTGGAACAGCCTTCTGGCGGAGGTAGTGGGGGCAAAAGCAGTGGAGGGGATAAAAAATGCCTTGGATAGGCACAAATGAATTGTAGCAGTAAGGAAGAGAGGGGGGAACTGCAAGGGAGAGGAATGGAGGGAAGGGGAAGGTGGAAGGGTAGAGATGGTGCTGTAGATCAGGTGAGGTCTGGCAGCATTAATAAAAAAAAAATACAATGGGCAAACTGGGTGGGCCTGGTGGCCCTTATCTGCCGTCACATTCTATGTTTTCGCCCCAGGACAAAAGAGGTCAGTGTGCAACAAGGGAACATCAGCCAACTTGTACTGGGTATCAGCCATAAACATGGACAATCTTAAGCCCTACAACACGTGGCAAAGGCTGTAGCAATGGCACAGACACAGGCATCACCCATGTCCAAAGTCATCTGAAGCTGGCGCTTACTCAGTGACTGACCCTGGTCTCTGAGGCACTTGACTGGAGGCTGTCAGCTGCAAGAAGTGGCAGGAGTTACCCTTGCACCCCAAAAAGGAAATGGCCAATATTCACCACCATGACGAATAACTAGCCTGAAGAAGAGACTCAGTGAAGTGGCAGCATATGCCTTTTCAGCAGTGTGGTCAATCTTCTTGGACTCTTTGTCTGGAGGTCTGTCCATGCCCCCTTAGACTTTTGACTTGCGAAAGGCAGTATCTATAACCAGACCCTTCACAGAGGGGTGGTCAGAGAATCCAGAAAGAGCGTCCATGGGGACAGCATGCTTGCAGACCCTGCAAGTAGATGGTGCCATGCTGGATGCTGCCAAAGCTACAGGACTGGTCTCAAGATGGCTTCAGCCAAGGGAAAGGCAATCCCCAGGGATTCATCCCTATCCAGAGTATCAGTAAATTAGTATTTAGCCTGTTTCTGGACTGGTTCCAAGGGTACTTTCAAGGAATCACACATTAGTCAGACCACAGCTCTGAAAGATTTCAGCTGTAAGCTGTAGTAAGCTCTTTGACCAACTCCTGGTCAAAAATGGGAGTCCTGGTCGAGGCCATCAATGACTCTGCTTCCAAGTCCAAAGTTTCTTTGAAGATGGCCTTCGACTATTTACAACCATGGACCACCCTCCTTGGTATCTTCATACTGGGCGATCTCCACTGGCAACTGGCCTGGCAGGTCAGCAGTGGGAAAGCCCCCCAGCTGTGGCTGAGATGGAGGCAGCTCAACCTAGTGGAGGTGATCCAGATACAGGGGACTGCTGTGTTGGATGAACCTGCATGGGAATGGTCGAAGAAGGCCAAGGGACCAAAGGTCATGGAGCAGAGCCCAACCCATGCCAGTAATGGTCCAATGATGCCACATGAGCTCCTCATAGTGACAATGCAACCTGCAATGATGTATCCCCTTACCATAGGTTGAGGAGCATTGATGGCAGTGCCTCTTGATTGAGTGAGCTCAAGGATGTGAACAGCACCTCGACTGCGACCGTCAACCCAAAAGTCGACATTGACAGGTCTCCTCTGCAGGATCAGAATAGACCACTTGCTTAAGAAGAATGACCACAGTGGGTCTTGGAGGCACAACTGGTGGAGGCAGCTCTTGAGGCAACTCTGTCAGGGGTTCCAGCTAGGCCTCATCCTCCTGGGTGAAAACAGGGAGCACAGGGGTCTGAGAGACAGACTCTTCTTCGATCTCTTCCTACAACTGGTAGACAGCTCGAGAAATACCTTGACCACTTGCTCGACTGGAGTCAAGGCTTACAGGCCCAACAGGGTTACTGTGGAGCCCTCAGCCAAACCCTTGACCAGAAGAAGCTCAACCTGGCCGAGGTCTAGCAGTCAGGGGAGTCGAAAGAGCAGGAAGAGCATGAGTGTTCCTGGTCCCATGACCTGCAGCAGTGTTGCTTCTTACTGTTATGAGAAGGTCGCTCCCTGAAGGGCCATGCACATTTCCCTGAAACCATCAGAGAATGACCCACCGATGCTGGCCTCAGCCAGGAACAGCACTGAGACTGAAGAGGAACTCACCACAGTTGCCACCTCTTCTTCCATGATCACAAGCTGAGTAGCTAACCCAGCAGCCACCAAGGCTGATTTGTGGTCTTTGGGCCTTCTTAAGGCCAGCCTGGTCTTCCGTTCTTCAGTGGATGCTGGCAGCATGGCTCAACACTTTCTGCAGTTCAAGACATCATGTTGCTCACCCAGGCAGTAGACACATGTCGTGTGGATTGGTGGCTGACATCTTCTGCCTACACTGAGTGCAGAATTTAAACCCTGGTTTGTTGCCTTCCATTGTTGACTGCGCTCACAAAGTGGAGACGGAAAACACAGGAGCAACATTTAAAGTAGTATGCAGACTTGGAAAAAAATGAAGATTTGCCAAAGTAAAGCTTTTGAAAACTCTAAATCCTTCAGTACTGCAGAGCTGCAAAGGACACTTCTCCCTTCCAGTGGAAAGAAAGATATACCTCCAGGTGGTGGAGGAGCTTATCTTGAAGACATTCCAATGAATCAGCCATCTTCAGGAAGACTGCCAGTGTGTGGATAGTGAACTGTAACCACACCCTTATAAATAATGTTTTTGACACACTGGCGAATACATAACCTGAAAGGGTGAGGATCCCTTTAGCACAGCCTTAAATCCTCCATCTACATATTTCACACCAAAGAAAAATATAAAACATGAGATGTAAATGTTTCCTCAGGTCGGGGTAAACAAGGAGAAAGTCTGCTGGCATACTACACATGGCTACAACAATTAGTTCTTACATTTGACTTTGGAGATATTGATTGAGATGTTAAGACCCAAATTGTGCAAAAACTATCAAGTAAATTAAGCAGAAAGGCCCTAAGTGATTGCACACTAATACTGTATTGGTTATCGGACATGTAAAAAGCTATGAAAATAGCTGAAATACAGGCAGTGTGCATGGAGCAAAGCTCAGACTGTGTTAGTTAGCAAAAGGAAACAAAGTAGTTTCTAAATGCTACAGCAAATCACAGGTCACAGAATTATGCAGCGGTCTCAAAGTGCAGGAGGTATAGAGGTATATTCCCACATCCTTGGTGGAAAAACTGCTTGTCTTTCATTCGTAATGTTTGGTATTTTTTTTTATTTTATTTTCTCCCCTTCCCCCCCGGGGCCATGGCGTACACATATGTATACGTGTGTGGAGGTGCACGCACATGCCAGGATCCGGTGGCCCTTTCTGCCCCTCCCCAGACTTGCATCACCACTCCAACTGCCTGTACTGCCCACTGGATCTCCACCTGGTGGGAGCGGGACTACGGTGGAGAGGGCATCCACCCCTTTGGAGGGGAGAGCCATAGGTCGATCCCACTCCAATCCCCTTGAGCCAGCTCCCCGGTGACCTGAGGTCGTTACCGAACCCAGATCACCAGCGTAGCATGAGGTAATGTGCCAGTGCCTCAACCCTCAGCGCCACCGGGCTGGCCTGAAAAACTGCATGTCTTTCATGGCATAAATTGTCACAAATGCAAAAATTTAATCACTTTGCAGCACAGTTTATGTCCAAGCCCAAATCTGACCTTAGATAACTGAACACAGAAACTATGACAAACGCAGTGGCAGGGTACATGAAATCTGTGTGGGTAAATCTTTGTAGATGCATGAATAAGCTCAGACGATGAGGAATAAGACACTAAATCAGTGACTGTATGTCAAAAGGGGCAATGAAAAAATAATCATCCACATTTCAGAGTAAAGACTGATGAGCATGAAATAACTATTCTGGCAGACTCTTGTGTTAGTGTGAATGGGGTTGATGAAAAGGACTATATATTTATGAAATCTCAGCCAAAACTCCAGAAAACGCAGAGTAACATGTTTCCTACAAGTCTAACACGCCTCTGAACGTGACAGCAAAGCTCAGGATATGAAGGGAGTAGTATACCCAGAATTTGCAAAAATGTGTTGTGCAGAGTGTTTTGATTTGTGTGTGATGTCCTCGTGTGTCCTTCCCTCTGTCTGCTATTAGGAGTTTTTCCTAAATTAGCTTGCTAACTTTCTGGTAGTTTTACAACCCCTGGGGATCTCCATCTCAGTTTACTGTTTTCCTTATTCCTACAATACATCCTGTCTCTTGTGACAGTGATGTAGCCAGGACCATGGATTCAGCAGCAAGCACTGCTTTACAGTTTGTTCACAACAGTAGAGATGGATATATTTTAAAAACTATACAGAGTTCAGCTTGGTGACTACCTCATTGTAAAGGTCTTTTTGTTGTGAACAATTGTGACACTGGTTGTATATGTGCAATTTGTATGGTTTTCAAGATATTTACATTTGTTTGGCATGTCTACTGGAGTGTTCACTCAGAGAGAAAAAAAGTGTCTGCTGTTTGCAAGTGCATCTGCACACATGCCAAACAAACTTAAATATTTTGGAAACATTACAAGCTACACAACAACAACTGACAGCAAAGCTGTTCAGGACAAAAAGACCTTTACAATGAGGGTAGTCACTAAGCTAAATTATGCATAGTTTTTAAAATATAGCCATCTAATTAACCAAATGTCCATGTTTCTTTACCAAAATTCCCACTTTGGATGGAAAATATTTTAAAAACTATAAGGAGTTCAGCTTAGTGACTACCCTCACTGTAAAATTATTTTTGTCCTGAACAACTTTGCTGCTTTTTGTTTTTGTGTAGCTTGTATAGTTTTCAGGATATTTAGATTTATTTGGCATGTGTGCAGATGCACTTGCAAACAGCAGATGCTTTTTCTCTCTCTGAGTGAACAATCTAGTAGACATGCCAAACAAATGTAAATATCTTGAAAACCATTCAAGTTACACATACACAACCAGTGTCACAATTGTTCACAACAAAAAACCTTTACAATGAGGGCAGTCAGCAAGCTGAACTCTGTATAGTTTTTAAAATATATCCATCTCTACTGTTGTGAACTGACTATAAAGCAGTGCTGGCTGCTGACGCTATGGTCATTGCTACAGTACATCACTGTCACATGAGACAGAATGCATTGCAGGAACAAGGAAAGCAATAAATGTATTTGAGATTTTATTTATTTATTTATTACATTCTCGTTGTTAACATACCTTTGAGCCTGAGACTCATTTACAAAGGTTTCACATCCAAAAGAAATCATAAGAATTAGCTAAATACAACAATAAAATATGACATGGATATAACAAGAAAAACAATCAGAGCAGTAAATTTATCAGACAGTGTCAAAGGTGGCAAAAAAGAACCAAAAATAGATACCAGGGTAAAAGCTAAGGTAAATACAATAATATATCAGTATGTGCTAATATGCAGTCAAGAATAATTTTGTCGAAGTCAACAGATTAACATGGGCCAGCCAAGACAAAAAGGAGCAGTGAAAAAGGGAAAGAGGGAGGATGGGGGGTGGGGAATAGGTGGAAATCAGGGTTCAGGAGCTACAGAGTGAGGTGAAGTAGAGAGGAAACGTCAGGAGAGAGGTATCTATGGGAGGAGCGTGGGAGGAGGGGAGGGATGGGGAGAATGGCAGCTGTTTGGGCAGGAAATGAGAGGATACGTGAGGGTGAAGTAGCTTAAGCTGGGCAGTCGCAGCAGTTGAGAGGAAGAAGGTACTGTCTGAGGTTGCATTTAAACTGCCCTAACTTGGAGGCAGTTTGTACATCATAAGGGAGATCAGATAGCCAGGTGGGAGCTCTGTACAGAAAGACCCACTGAGCTTGATTAGTCTTACAGAATGGGGCCTGATAGGTAGGTCTAGTTGCACTTCACGTCCCTCGAGGATTGGTTACTGGGGTAAGGAGGTGTTGTGCTGTTGGAGGGGTTAGACCCAGACAGATCTTCTTACCTAGTAGGCATGTCTGGAATATGATCTTGTCACTAAGATTCAGCCAGCAGGTTTGGGTATACAGATCACAGGTGTGGGTGTACCTGTGAGCCCCAGAAACTAATTAGCAGGCCTTATCGAGGGCAACCTTAATACATTTAAATGAAGTGTCAGTAGCTGCTCCATATATTTAAACTACTGAGGGGGGACAGTGGGCGTGCAGGCCCACAGACTCTGAACAAAGGAGGTCAGTGAACCCCCCCCCTCACAGTGATGGAAGAGGTCTGGAGGGAGGAGGTAGAAGGTGCAAGAACACAGCAAAGGGTGGAGGGGGTGAGGAACATATAACAAGGGTATGTGGAGGGGTGCACACAGAGGGGATAAATGTGAATAGAAGAATAGAGGGAAGAGAAGGAAGGTCAGAGTCTAGGTGGAGGGTGGTGTCTCTAAATGCACGGAGTCTTGGAAACAAGATGGAAGAGCTGCAGGCACTATTAGTGGACAGGAAGGTGGACATAGCTGCAGTAACTGAGACTTGGGCAACATCACACCATGACTGTGACCTTGCGATCCCTGGATATAAACTATACAGGAGGGACAGGGTAGTTGGCAAGGGGGGAGGGGTGGCAGTTTATATCAGGGAGGGAATAACTTGCATGAGGGAGAAATCGGAGGAAGGAGAGGTGGAAGCATTATGGGTTCAGTTAAGGTCCAATAGAGGGACAAAGGAGAGGCTGGGGTGGTTTATAGACCACCCAGTCAGGATGAGGAGAGGCACAGGGGAACTAAGCTCACAAATTTCAGAAGCTGCAGGGAAAGGAGAGGTGGTAATTCTGGGGGACTTCAACCTGCCCAAGGTGGACTGGAGCATACCATCCACGACATGTGCTAGGAGTCAGGTGATCCTGGAAGGACTGCAGAGTGGGTTCCTGACTCAGGGTGTCACTGAACCAACAAGAGCTGAGGCAATTCTTGATCTGGTGCTCACAAATAGGAGCATATATAAGAAATAATGATCAGGGAGCCACTGGGAGAAAGTGACCATTGCACAGTGTGGTTTCAGTTGGATATGGGCAGAGACAGCATCCCAACTAAGACCAAAATCTTGGATTTCAGGAGGGCGGACTTCAGGAAAATGGGCAAAGTACTAAGAAGCCATCTGGTGGGCATCAGAGTAGATATGGGGTGGACCAGAGGTGGTCCATTATTAAAGAGCCCCTGACATCATTAGAAAAACATGAAATAAATGTGAGATTTAGACATAGTTTAGTTTGTATTTCATATATTTTCTGTAATTCTTTCCATTTTCTCTCTTTATTGCCGAGGACAGTTGTATGAAAGGTGATTACTGTCTCTTAGACTTTATCTGCTCTTCATGCTTACCTACATTTGACATCGTAATCCCTTGTTTATCTCATTATAATTATCTCCACAGCAACAGACTGTGATGTCATAAACAGAACTGCGATGTCAGGCCTAGGCAAGCAGCCAGAACGGATAGGGCAGTAATCCTGTTTACATGCAAATGTCCTTAGTAATAAAGAAGTAAAGGTGAGAATTAAGGAAACAAATATTTAGTATAAGCTGAATTGTGTCTAAATATTAAATTTGTTCACAGTTGTCACAATGGTGTCAGGGGCTTTTTAAGGAAGGAATACTGGTTGCCACAGATGACTGCATCAGGCTCAGGGGTTAGAACACAAGGGCCAAAGCGCCCAGCTGGTTCAGTTCTGGGGTTACCCAGACAGTAAGGGAAAAGAAGTTGGCCTATAGAAAATTCAGGAAGACCAAGACAGAGGTGAATAGGGAAAATTACCTAAGGTTGGCTAGTGAGACAAGTAAGAAAGTCAGGCAAGCAAAGGTACAGAAGGAGCTGTAGATGGCTAAAGGAATTAAGAAGGGGGAGAAGGCTTTCTTTTGCTATGTAAGTGAGAAAAGGGACAAGAAGGAAGGGATTGTTAGGCTTAAGAAAGGGTGGAGTGGGTGGAGGATATTTGGGGAAAGCAGAGATACTAAATGAATACTTCTGGTCCATCTTCACCAGGGAGAAGGATGGACCAGTGCCTTCAGGAGGGAAAAGAGGAGCGGGGGGGTGGAACACAGATGTAGTGATATAGGAGGATAGAGGGAGGGGCTGCTGGCATAGAAGGTGGACAAATCACCAGGCCTGGACAGTGTACATCCAAGGGTACTAAAGGAACTGGCTGAGAAGCTGGCAGAGCCATTGGCAGACCTATTTAATAGTTCACTAGAGACAAGCGTAGTACCGCAGGAATGGAGAACAGCACATGTAGTGCCACTCCACAAAAGTGGTCCCAAGGATGACCCAGGGAATTACAGACCAGTCAGTCTGACCTCCATTGTGGGCAAGCTCATGGAGACCATACTAAAGTAAAGGTTGGCGGAATATCTAGAGGAGCATGGTCTCCAGGATGTGAGGCAGCATGTCAAATGAATCTGTTTGATTTCTTTGACTGTGTCATTAAGAAAGTAGACAGGGGTCAAGCGGTAGACATCCTCTATCTTGATTTCAGCAAGGCCTTTGACTCTGTGCCCCACAAAAGGTTGATCAGGAAGTTGGTGGATCTCGGGGTTGGGGAAAAGATGACCAGATAGGTGGAAAACTGGCTGAAGGACAGAACCCAGAGGGTGATTGTGGGGGGAGAGTTATCTGGCACCAGACAGAGAACAAGTGGGGTCCTGCAGGACTCAGTGCTGGGGCCGTGTTGTTCAATGTCTTCATCAGTGACATTGGAGGTGGCATTACGGGCAAAATGTGCCTAATTGCGGATGACACCAAGCTCTGTGGGAGGGTGGACACAGCTGAAGGGATACAGGACATACATGAAGATCTGGAAAAGCTAGGGAGGTGGTCCAGGATCTGGTAACTTGGCTTCAATGCCAAGAAATGCAAAGTTATGCATGTTGAAGCCAAGAATTCCAGCCAGGACAGAGTACTACCTGGGTGGAGTCCAAGCATCTGCATCAGATGAGGAGAAGGACCTGGGAGTGATGATCACTAGTGACCTGAAGCACTCCACGCAGTGCAAGAAAGCAGCAGCAAAGGCAAATAAGATGCTGGGATGCATATCTAGGTGGATCAGTAGTAGGAGAGAGAGGGGAAGGTTATACTGCCCTTGTACAGGTCACTGGTAAGGCCGCATCTAGAGTATGGAGTTCAGTACTGGTGCCCACACCTCAAAAAGGACATTAGCCTGCTGAAGAAGGGCTAGAGAAGTATTACAAAGATGATAGCTGGTCAGCAGGGAAAGGCACAGGAGGAAAGGTTGAGGGCACTGAACATGTACTCCCTGGAAGACAGGAGAGAGAGAGAGAGAGAGAGAGGACATGATTGGGATCTTCAAGTACTTGAAAGGGATAAATAAGGTTAAGGAGAGTTTCTTTAAGCTAAGTGGCAACCATAACAAGAGGGGACACAGTCTTGAGCAGGAGGGTGGGAGGTTTAGGAGGGAGGTCAGGAAGCACTTCTTCACAGAGAGGGTAGTAGACACTTGGAATGCGCTGCCAGAAGAGGTAATCTCGTTGAAGACAGCGGTCAGCTTTAAGAGAGACTGGGACAGGTATGGGGGAAGGTAAGTGTCATGGGTAGGGAGGATGGGAGGAGTGGGGAGAGGGGGCAGGGACAGTAGCTCAAGCTGTGGACCCTGCAACACAAGCAGACTTAATAGACCAAATGGCCTTCTTCTGCTGGCTTCTTTGTATGTTCATATAAATGACTAGCCTGTAGTCTACAAGAAAGAGGACAGAACTGTTGACAGCAAGACTGAGTGCATCAGGGATAGGACTGTGATGGTGTCTGTAGAGGAGCCCTATTCTAGTATTAACAGCTTTAGAAATGATGTTTATATGGTCATTAAATGATAAGATGCTATCAAATGTAATGCCTAGGTACCTGAAGTTGTGTACTTGCTCCAGAGGGTCATGACAGTCATTAAGGATGGTGAGTTGAGCTGACTTATACATGTTGTGAAATTTGCAAATAACATCACCTTGGTCTTTTCATAGTTCAGGATTAACTTGTGTTCTGTAAGCCAGGACTCGACCAGGGCAAAGCTGTGCTGCAACTGTCTAGTAAAGAGGGAGGGAGGGATCTGGCTGGCTCTTGAATAAAACGGCATCATCCACGTAGAGGAGGGGTTAACTGGGGCAGGCCTGGGGGAGGAAACTGAGGAAGGGGACCAAGAATGGAACCTTGTGGTACACTGTAGAGCACCGGACGGGAGGCGGAGAGGGTGTAAGGAAAGGAAGTAATGTTGCTTTAAGAATTACTGCTGTTTGTTCTGTACTGTGTCTTTAGGAGGCCCCCTGACTCTTGGAGAGACATCTCCAGGATGCTCGGATGGTCTGTGTGTGATAAGCAAGCCCACCAACTGCAAGGACATTCATTCATTATACAGTGCAGCCTTCAGTAAAGTAATTTGAGCTAAACCTTTAAGTCTGCCGTCTGATCATTACATGGAGTCAGAGGTGGGATAAATTAACAACACCCACTGCCTTGTTACTCCACAGCAACATGAAAGAGAATTGGCAGAGGTTAAAGCAACATTTCTTAATTTCCTTACATCTCCCTTTGCAAGTCTAGCATTCCATGCAGGCCACATAGTTTAACAAAGCACTACTGGAACTAAAATTGTAGGCAGTCAGTTATTGAGCTAAACGGGCACATGCATAATTCAGTAGTGGTTAATAATCACTGTAATTCAGTCTTGCAAATATCTTGCTGGCTTCAATATCACCCTGCCACTCACATCCCCTGTCCCCTGGCAATCCAGGACATCAACAACATAGATGAGTATGAAGTGCACACCATCAAAAGGTTACCCATTAGTCATGGGAAACTGGCAGAATTTTACACAGAAACGAACAAGGACCCGATACTCAAGTAACTTAAGAAGGTCGTACTGCATGGAAGGCCCCGTGAGAAAGCTATGCTCAAGCTGGAACTCTGACCATACTGGCACTTTCGGGAAGACATCACCATAGAAAAGGGACTCCTGCCGAAAGGCAAAAGACTCATTGTATCAAGGTCAATGAGAAAAGAGATGTTAGTCAGACTACACAGCAGCCACTTAAGCATTGAGAAGTGCAAGAGAAGAGCAAGGGACATTCTATTCTGGCCTAATATCAACAATCAGATAAGTGACCTGATCGCCAAGTGTGAAGTTTGCAATCATTACTGGAGAGCTCAACCAAAGGAACCAATGCAGAGTCATGACATACCTGACAAGCTATGGCAGAAGGTCGGAACAGACATCTTTGAGTTTGACAAGGATATCTACCTAGCAATGGTGGATTACTACTCAAAGTTCATAGAGATCTCTCTTGAATGCCAAACCTGATCAGCAAAACTGTTATAAGCCACATCAAATCACAGTATGCATGACATGGCATTCCGGAAGTCCTTATAACAGACTATGGGCTCCAATTTTCATGCGCTGAATTTGCAAGTTTCACAGAAAGTTATGATTTTGAGCACATCACCAAGGTACCCACAAAGTAATGGGATGGTGGAAAGAGCCATTCAGACTATTAAGAGGTTCTTCAAGAAAGCCAAAAGTGATCATAAGGATCCATGACTGGCTTTACTGGACCTGAGGAACACTCCCATAGAGGGTCTGGGTTCTCCAGCTCAGCTGCTCATGGGCAGCAGAACAAGGATCCTAATGCCCACTAGGCTGGCCCTGCAAAGACCACAACTTATAGCCAAAGACGTCCATGCCAATCTAACACAGAAGCAAGAAAAGCAAAAGTTTTATTATGACCAACATGCCAAGCCCCTTCCAAGACTGCCCCCTGGACAGCTAGTATGGATGAGAACAACAGACAAGGAGTGGACATCTGCCATAGTCGTCACACCTGCCAAGGAGCCACAATCATACATTGTTGAGGCTGATTACAAGAAATATCAGAGAAACAGGAGACATACTACACATTCCTGATTCCCCGACCAAAGTGCCAATAGAAGCAACAGAGACGCAGATTAAGATTGGGACTCACTCAATGCAGAGACCTGACCTATTAACTACGATTCCAATAGCTGCAGCGGAGAAGCAGCCAATGGCGAGTACATCCTCAGAGGCTCCACTGGCGACCGACAAACCAACAACCTCAATGGAGTCGGTGCAGGGCCCACCTCGCGAGTCGATAAGTCATGAACCCAGCCCTGTTATGAACCGTATGAGTGGCAGGGTGATACGGAAGCCAGCAAGATATTTGCAGGATGGAATTATAGTGATTATGACAGGGGGAATAGATATGGTGGGAACTCTACTGTAAAATGGGGAACACATATGGTGAGCACTCTACCATGGATTAATTCAGAAAGAACCTGCGATTCCCAGCCGGCCAACAGGTGGCTGTGAAACAATGCTAACAGCACAGCATTGTTTTACATCAGTTTCCAAATGTACTGAATTGAGCCAATCTGAAAAAAAAAACTTTTATAGAGCAAGGTTAAAAAAAAGCCCACATTACATAGCCATATAGACATTTTCAAGATGGAGATTATGACAGGGGGAATAGATATGATGAGCACTCTATTGTAAAATGGGGAACACATATAGAAACAGGTACATAGTTACACAGAACGGGATAAAAGAAAAAAAATGAGGGCTCAGGAAGGCAGAAAAAGACTGTTGTAGCACAGACATCTCCATTTCTTCAAACAGTCACATCAGCAAGACTTGTATACATATGTGGTGGCCAGCACAGGTACTACTACCTTGTTTACAATAAGGTGGAGGACATAGTGACGAGGAAGACAACTGCTGTGGACTGAGCCACACATTCTCAGGCAACCATAGATTACTGGAGGATTAATTTAAGATCGCCTGATGGTGTTGAGCCAATCCAACGCAACTCTTTCTCTTCCTCATGTTACAATATGGCTTATTTCAATTGCTGTAGTCTATGCCAAACTTAATGTTCCTTTTGGCCACTCTGGCTAATGCCTGGGTGTCCCCTATGTCACTGGGGGAGCCTGCCCTATGACAATGCCGGTGTGATCAGACTCAGAACTGGAGACCTAACTAAAAGATTTGGAGATTAGCCTCAGTTTTTTTTTCTATTTATTATTTTGATTTTTCTCCCATTTTTGGCCTAGATCCAGGATCCTGGTAGACATGTACATGTGTGTGCGTGGAGGTGTACGCGCATGCCAGGCACTGACTCGGCCCCTTCCACCCCACCCCTGGCATTATTGCCACTGCTTCCCCTCGCCTTCGTTTCCTACTGGACCTCCACCCGATGGGAGTGGAACTACAAGGGAAGTGGACAACCACCCCCAGGAGGGAAGAACTGCCTAATGCAGCTCAATCCCGCTCTGACCCTCTCCCCCATGACGGCTCCCCAGTGACCCGAGGTTGTTCCCAAATCCAGGTCGCCACTGTAGCATGAAGTAAGGCATCCAGAACTTCAGCCTTCAGCGCCACCAGGCTGGCCAAGATTAGCCTCAGTTTAACTAATGATAAGGGCCTCACACTCAAACTTATAAAATGTAGGCGAGACACAAATGATTTAGAACATAACAAAATTAAAAATACGCCCTCTTTTGAACCAAACAGATGTGCTTCAAGGAGAGAGATAAGATAGGATAGCTTCTGCCCAAACAATTGTGTCATATGGAGGAGGAGAGAAGTGCCAGCCATTAGAACAAATGACGGGGGTCACCTCTATGACAAAATTCTCTCAAAATCTGAAGGGAGATACAGCTGGGGAGGGGGAATAGCCTCTGTCTTTGACAAAACTCTATCAAAATCTATACAGTTCAGAGATATTTCCCTGTGAGGAACATATGGAAGATGTATGAAGGACAGTGGAATGACAAGATCTAGATCCACCTATTTTGCAGCGGGAGCTTGGAGAGGTTATCAGAAGACAAAGTCGTCAACCCCACTGGACAACTATCAATAGGAAAGGCCCTAGGAAAGGATGGCTACCTGATGGCCATTTACAAAATGTTTAGGACAGAGCTAGCACTCACCCTCATAAAAGTATTTAAAAAGGCTAAAGTCTAAGGGGTCATGCCGCAGTCAATAAGAAAAGCAATAGTGACAGTCATATTGAAGGAAAGGAAGGACTTGTCAGATTCAGCACATTATAGTCCAATTTTGCTGCTCACATCAGAATATATAATTCTGGCCAACATCATGGCCACAAGTCTGAAGATACCCTACCAAGATTGGTGCATAAAAATTAGATTGGATTTGTTAAGGGGTGGCTGCAGGTTGACAATATTAGATGACTACTAGATCTCGTGCATGGTGCTAGATCCTTCACTTAACCCGTGGTCGCTATTTCTTCAGATGCATAGAAAGGATTTGACCAGGTGGAGTGTATGTACTTGGAGAATGTGCTGCAGAAATTTGGTCTGAGGGAGAGGTTTGGAGATGGGGTGAAAACCCTGCATGTGGGAGCAACAGCATCAGTTTCAGTAAATGGGGCCTTGTCCCAGGAGTTTGCTTTAGATAGGGGTACCTGACAGGATTGCACCTCTCACTCCTCTCTGTTAGTACTGGTCTCAGAGCCATTCATTATCAATTATGATTAGAGCAGAACCTAACATCCATGGGATCTATGTGGTACCTGCGCACCACAAACTGCTTTTATTTACTGAGGACATGCTACTACTGGTTAGTGAGCTGAACATCACAATCCCCAAAGTAATGACATGCATTGAGGGATTCCCCTCAGTTTTGAGATACAAAATTAATAGGTGGTAAACGAAGGATATTCACCTGTAACCAAAGTTATAGGAGTGGTATATGGTGTACATCAACACTTTAGCAGTTTCCTTTCTCTTTAAGGCAAGCCAGAATGTCTTCAAGCTGGCTCCTCCCACCCACCCAGGTGGTATCCTCCTTGGCACAACCCTGTGACATCAGATCTTGCCTGCAGGAAGCAAGAACAGTGTGCCACTTGCCAGGGGAGGTCGGTGAGTTCTGAGGATGTAAACCATATACCACTCCTACAATTACAGTTACAGGTGAGTAACCCTCATTTACTGGGACCTGGATATGGTGTACTATCCATTCATTTAGTTTATTTAATATAGCACACAACTTCATTTTGATTTGAGGTGCTGTACAGTGAGAAGCTACATATCACTAATAAAATTCATAAAATACTGATGTAATTACTTAACTAAAATCAGTTAGAGGAGAATGCTTCTCTAAATAAAAGTGTCTTTAGCTCCCTTTTGAAGGCATTTACCCACTGGGCCTCCCTAATCACACAGGGCAGTGAATTCCACAGGGTCAGTGACACGAATGAAAATGCCCAGGCACCAGATTATTTAATTTGTACCCTGGGAATCACTAGGAGGCTCTTGTTGGCTGACCGGAGGGAGCGAGACAGGTGGTACAACTGTAGGAGGTCTTGTAGGTAACTGGGCCCCAGTCCATGCAGAGCTTTGCAGGTCAGTAAGCCGATCTTGAAGGTGATCCACCACCTAACTGGGAGCCAGTGCAGAACATGTAGAACAGGTGTAATACAACATGACTTTGAAAGGTCAGTCAACAACCTGGATGCCACATTCTGCACCAGCTGTACGCAGCGAAGATCAACCCCCAGTAGCCCTAGATAGAGGTGTAACCCCCCTACAAATGGGGGTTCCTAAAAGCTTTCCCGGAGCTTGCTGAAATGCTCCATGCCTGGCTGGTGTTCGGCGTAAAGCCGCTTAAATGTTGTTGCCAGTGAGCGCTTTTAAAGCCTCCATGTACTGTCTCTTTAAGGGCTGCCTGCTTGCAGTCATAGTTAGTTGAAATGGGGGGGCTGTGTGGTTCTATGCCCAAGTCCCGCCCCGGCTGCTGAGTAGGCGCTCCATTCTGCCATCGCTAGTTGTGCAGAGGGAGATCTCTGGAAAGATGTAACTGTTTACTGATAATTGTTTGGAGTGAGAAAGATATTGTTGTTTGTCCTAACCTGTCTTGATTGCAGCAAGGACTGTTCTGATCAGTTACCCCATTTTGGTCCTGAACTGCTGAATTGGGCCAATCAATAAGTGAGGACTCTAAAAGGGAACCCGTTGACCAATGAAGACACAGCTAGTGATTCTGGGAAGTGAAGTCTGGACCCTGGCGCCTTTTCGCACCAATGGAGAGAGATTTAAGTGCCTGGTGCCTGCAGCCCACCAATGAGCTCGGGTGGCACCCGAACTGAGAGTTCTGCTCCAACTGCCAAGGGGCAGAGATGTGGCTGTAGAAGAGGAAGGAGCTCCAGGCTCCTGCGGCATTGAGTGTTCACGCGGGAAGCGCGAGAGAGGCCTGAGTCGGCTGTTTCATAGCCGGCTAGCATCGGACTGAATCCATGAGGTGGCGAGCAGAGGAGGCTGTGTAAAGAGCACAGCTACCTACCAGGCTAACCCTGTAGAGGACTGGAGAATCTGCTTTAATCGCGCTCGGTCTGTCGGGACGAAAAGCTGCATCGTTGGGCCCGGTGTGTGCCATCACAGAAATCGGGTATTGTACCCCTCTGTTATTTTCCATATAAATGTGTGGAGAAGTGTTCGGAGCCCAGGCCCAGCCCTATGAGTGATGTGAGAGTGCTCTCTTTTCTGGAGTTGTGAGCACTGAATCAGGGTACCTCCCTGTTTGTTTGTGCCTAGTGAGGACACAATCTTTTGCTTACTTTGCTGGCTATACATACTGAGCCTGCTGGCTCGAGTTGATCTTCTTAGGAATCAAGTACTCGTTGAGTGTCAGGGCCCCTACCAGCTGCATCGAGGGACTAGCCATTAGGCTTGGTACCCATAGACAGTAATTACTAAGTTAGGCCTGTGCACAGAGCCCTGGGTAGACAAACGATATTATAGTGGTAAGCCAATCACCCTGATTTCCCCCGGTCCTTGTTATTCTCCCCTTAAATAAATCTGATTGTTTGTCTTACAAAAGTACGCTGGCTGGTTTGTATTTTACTGGCGATATACTGCACTGTGAATATTTGATAACTGTACCTTACTTTCTAGGGGTCCCCGGAGTGAGCTGAGTGGTTCGAGCCGGGGGGTATGTGTTCAGGGTAAGGACATTGTAATTAAACTGTGTGAGCCACTGGAGGGAACTAAAGGGGGTCACGGTGTCCCAGAGGGCTGTGACCTAGCTAGTCTAACCACTACAAGCCCTGACCTCCGGGTGGAGGCACCTGCCATTGGACCTAGGCCCCTCAACTTGTTAGTCGACGAGCAGATAGGGGTAGTAACCCTTGGGATAGCGCCACCTAGGGGTTACAGAGGGAATTGCAGTAGTCAAGCCCCAAGGTCACGAAAGCATGCACTAGTGATGGCAGATCACCCAGGGAAATCAGGTGCTTAATCCTGGCGATGTTCCTGAGATGGTAAAATGCACTCTGGACCATGGCTGACACTGGAAATTCAAGTGTCAAATGCCAAGATTCCTCACCTTGACTGAGGTGAGCAATTGGGAGTCTCCGAGCCTAAGTCCAGAAACTCGACCAGATTGCCCACCAACCCTCGGGCGACCAGATTCCACCACTAGTACTTCTGTCTTCTCCAGATTTAGCCTCAACCAGTTGGCCTTCATCGTTCTGGATCTTGGCAAGGTACTGATTAAATACCAAGACTGCATCCTGGAATTTGGGTGCAAAAGACAGGTATAGCTGAGTATCATCAGCACAGCAATGAAAACTCAGTCTATATTGTCTTGTAATGTCCCCAAGTGGAAGCATATACACCGCGAACAACATAGGCATGGTCCCTAGAATTCTGCGGCCGCAGAATTTTGTGCAGAACTTGCAATCTACAGCAGAACTTCTGAGGTGCCGCAGAATTCACTTTTCTTGGTGATTTTTTATTAATATTTCTGTTTATCCATAGAATCTGGTTCCCTTCCCTTCTTTTTATATCCAAAACTCCCCATGTGCTCAGAATGTGATGTTATTGTTGCTATAACATCATACATTAGCTAATGAAATGGCTGCATTCTGCAACAGAAATGAGCAGTCACTTATCTACCACAGCTCCCACTGCCAGAGACGGTGGCGCAGCACATCATGCATGGTGATATTTGCTCAACCTGCACTACAGCCTAATACAATTTTTAGTCTTACGTTATTGCGTTAGGGACAACTTAAACAAAACCTTATCAATAGCACAGACTTGTTAAGTCCATACCTCACTTTGTACAAACCTATTTGTTCCTTTAAGGTATAGAGATGCCATCTGAAATGAATAACTGGTAAAATGAATTTAACTGTCATGTTTAAGAAAAATAAAATAATTATGCCCAGAAAAGTGGAATATAATAATGTGTAGACCTGTTGAAAGAATAGACCTGTTAAATAAATAATTGCACTGTACACATTTTTGCCAGGGTTATTGTTTACATATTGTCATTGGTTGATAGAATCACCTAAAAGTTACGGAGAAATGTCGTGTGCAGGGACAGCTGTTGTACCAGAGGGTAGCATGCTGTGTTTCCGTGCCGGCAACTCAGGTTCAGAGATTAGCTCTGGGAGCTGGCTGGGCAGCACAAGGATTGGTGGAACACATCACTGCTCGGAGCCTGGGAAGGTATGGTGCAGTGTTCTGTCACATGGTGGATACATTGTGATGGTCTGGAGAGCTCTATCTCACAACTGGTTCACATGCATGTCATGGCCTGATGGTGTTACGCAGTGTGTCAGTGAAATCAGGTTGATATGAAAAATGAGTTTTGCAATAACTCCTCTATTCCATTTCCAATGGGACCTGTATGAATAAGGATGCAAGTTCATGGAAATAAAATATATATATATATATATACATACACACACACACACACACACAGTATCTCTGTCTCTCTCACCACACACACACACACATTTGTATGTATGTTACAGATTGCATATAAATATATAACTGATACACAGTGGGAACCTCATGAGTGGTGTAGAAAGCACATACAAATATATAAGTGATAGACTGTGGAAACCTCATTAGTGGGATAGATAGCATGCATATAGAAATACCTTATTTATCACATAAGATCCCCTCTGCATATGTCATTTATGCAACAGGCTAGGACCTTAAGGGAGATACATTTGTTTTGCCTTTTTAGGCATAAAATTACTTTTATAAGTCTGTTATTTTTTGAACTAGTGTTACTGTGCTTTCCACCATCCTGATTGCTATAACCACTGCCATAAAAGTGAAGTCAGGATGACAAGCTGACACTGTGACGTGGTAGTTTGTTAGTGCCACAGAACTTCCACAGAAATTACAAACCACCGCCACAGAAGTTCTGCGGCAAATGGTAGTCTTGACGCAGAACTTGGTCCCACTGTGCTGCAGAAAAGTAGGGACCCTGAACATGGGGGACAAAATGGAGCCCTGCGGGACCCCACATGGTGGGGGCCGTGGTATAAAGAAGAAAGTCTCCAACCCAACCCTCTGCATTCTGCCAGTGAGGAAGGAGTGGAACCAGTTGAGGACTGTACCAGCTAGTCTACAATGAACCTGCATGCGCTCCAAAAGCACCCCATGGTCCATGGTGTCAAATGTAGCCGAGAGATCTAGGAAGAGTAAGATGGAACACTTACCCTGATCCCTCATCACCAGAAGATCATTTAGCACCCGAACCAGGGCAGTCTCAGTACTGTGCCTCTTCCGGAATCCAGACTGGAGAGTGTCGTAGATGTCATGAGTTGATAAATGGGCATCCAGTTGAAGAGCCACAACCTTCTCAATAACCTTCCCCACAAAGGGGAGGTTAGAGACAGGTCTGTAGTTGGCTAGGCAGTCTGGGTCTAGTGATGATTTCTTCAAAAGAAGTATCACCACCGCCTCTTTCAGGGTCCCGGTAAAGACCCCCTTCATGAGCCAGCCCAGTGGTGCTGAGGGTTGAGGCCCTGGACACCACACCTTGAGCCACTCCAGTGACCCAAGTTCAGGAATGAGCTCGGGCCACCGGGGGTCGGCAGGGGAAGAGAGGATTGAGCATCCGGAGGACTGCTCACTTCTCTTGGGGAGGGAGGTTTGTCATCTCACTCATTAACTGCCCCTAGCAGAAGCCAGAGGACAGTACAGGTCGGGAGGCACATTTCTGACATGCTACATCAGTAGAGAGGGGGGATGGGAGAAAACAGAAAATGAGGAGTGCCCTAGCAGGCGTTCAATGATGGCCGCCACGCCTGAGGGCTGACCTCAGCTTCTGGATTGGGTCTCCAGGGGAAGGTGTCGTGCACTGCCTCCTTCCTGACCCCACCACAGGGGGCAATCCATGGGGGAAATACCAGGGTCAGCAGGTGCGGGCAAGCTGGAGAGAGAGAGTGTCCCTCCATCCGGAGGGCTGAAGCCACCTGTCTCCTGGGGAGGGGGATAAAATACAAATGAAAAAAAAGAAAGAGCCCCTTCATTAATGAACATCAGACTATCCCAGCCAGTACTAGGCCGATGGAATCAATCCACCCTTCCAGGAGGCACGTTGGCCCCAGGTCCAAACTACACTACATAGGCTTCAACTCCTGGATAACCCTCATGACATCCTCGACCGCCACCCGCTGAAAGACAACCCAGACAGGTGGGATTCCCATGATCTCCAGCCCCCCACCACTCACCCTACTAGAGGGCGTCAACTGGATCCCCGATCTGATGGAGGCAATCTTATCAGCGAAAAACAGAGCAATCATGTCACACTTAAGACTGTGAAAAAAGCTCAGATGGGCTGAAGACAGATCAGATTACACAGTCTGTCCACAATCTAAAAGAGCTGAGCTCATCTGTTAACCACTGCAGCAATCTCCTCGGATAGGAACTCTGCCATTTTACAGGAGATTACCAATTTATAATCTCTATAATGAGACATCAAAATAAGCCTGACCCCATCGGGTCCTCTGCCAGGGCCGCTACAAACTTCAACCCCTCATCTTCAACACCCTGAGAGTCCCATCAAACCAGGGTGATCACTGGTGAAAAGTTAGGGGCCAAACATGGGCCAGTGCGATAGAGTCGAGGACCCTGGCTACAACCCTATTACTGGCTAAGACCAACTCACTCCTCACACCTGATAGGTCAAGCACCACCACAAGACCTTCCAGGGTCAAGCCCCTTAAAGGACAGTACTGGATCATCTCCGTAGGGGAAGGTCTATTGGGGGGGGGGCTTTGAACCAGAACCTCACAGTATGGTGGTACGACCAAGCAACTGGTTCCACCATGAGGTCAGTAAACTCTAATCCCAGCGAGAAGACGAGGTCCAAAGAGTAGCCATGTACAGGAGTTGCAGAGGTAACTACCTGTGTTAAGCCCAATGAATTCATCAAATGGAGGAAGTCTTGTCCAAACTGTGAGAGTTCATCGACGATCCAGGCATTGAAGTCGCCCAGAATAATCCATCTGAGTGACTCCAATACCAGCTTGACAAAGAAATCTGCAACTTCCTGCATGAATTCCTTCTCAATCCCCAAAGGACGGTGGATGAGAAGGATCCTGCAACCTACACCTGCAACCCCTTCCACTGCCACACACTCACAGAATCTCATTGTTCCTACTGGGAGAGCCGTGAGGTTCAAGCTCGATTTAAAACAAATTGCCACACCCCCTCCCCTAGGATCATCTCTCAGGCAGTGAATCACCAAGAACCCGACCGGCACTGCTGATTCTAACACTGGGCTAGCATTAGCATCCAGCCAGGTCTTGGTGATGCAAGCCAGATCCACCATCTAAACAAGATCAGCTATAATTGCTGTCTTGTTCCTGACAGATCTGGCATTGCATAACACTGCCGGAGATGGGTAGGGGGATGAGGCTGGTCCATTGGGTATCTGCCTACCTAAGGCAGAGCCCTTAGGTATGGGTACCAGATGGGGGGGACCCCTTTCCTGGACCTATTTCACCCTAGGTTGCCTCTTAGAGCTCACCACACCAATCCGGCCCCCTGGCCATCTCCCCAGCTATAGGCACCCCTGACCCCCACCATCTCCCTCTATGGGCAATCCCCACTGCCCTACACTCAAGCAGACTCCAAGCAGTTCCCCTGGGAGGAGGGGGCAAGGCACATACATCCTACCTAGGGAACAGGAATTGGAGAATCAAGGCCCCAAAACCAGCATCCTGACGTGACTGAAGGTCATATGTGGTAACTGGAGATGAAGGTGTGTGTGGACTTCCAGGTAGCAGCCCTGCAGATTTCCTGGATAGACACATCCCTGGAAGCAACCAACAAGGCAGCATTATGTCTGGTGGAATGGGCCCTAAGCCCTACAGGAGGCTTCCTACCAGCCAACCTACAGAAGAGGTCGATGCCAGAGACTATCCATCTGCTAATCATCCACTTAGCTGCCAGTCTGCCAGGTGTGGCTTCAATGTAGGTGACAAACAGCTGGTCAGCCTCTCCCCAAACTCTAGCCATGCATTCCTTATAATAAGCGAGTGTTCACCTCAGGTCCAAAGTATGGAGCCTGTGCTCGGTCTCCAAGGTTGGAGTGGTGAAGTACACGGGGAGGTTGAGTACATGGTTAAGGTGGAACTCCAAGACAATCTTTGGAAGGAACTTTGGGTTGGGGCAAAGGAAAACTTTGTCCCTGTGGAAGACCAAATAAGAAGACTCCACCAAGAGCACCTGCAACTCCCTGATCCTTCTGGCAGAGGTGATAGCCACCAAGAAGGCGGTCTTCCATGACACATGAGAGATGTCACACCTGTGCATTGGTTTGAATGGCTTGCTAATGAGAATCATCAATACCAGCAACAGGTCCTAAGGTGGTGGTGGCCCACACACCGGTGGGGACAAATCATCCAGGCCTTGAAAAAGCACCCAACCACCTTCTCCTGCAACACCGTCAGCATACCAGCCTGCAGCCGGTATGCAGAGATGGCTGCCAGTGCACCTTTAAGTTGTCGACCGAAGGCTCAACTGAGAGAAGGGCCAGAGATGGCCTGCTGAAGGCTGAGAGAGAAGGCCACATAGACTTTCTTGGCAGCATGGTCCAGTTTCTTAGACTCCTTGTCAGGGTGCTATCAGCATCCCTGACATTGCCCAGTCATCAGGGACCAAGTCAACAACCAACCCTTCAGTGGAAGGGTGGTTGGTAAACATGGAGAGAGACCCAGTGGGGACTGCATATTTGCAGACCATGGGGACTCACAGCGTGGGGTCAGGAGGCAGGGTGCTGCCACAACTCCAGAGCAGGGTCACGAATGGTCTCAGTGACAAGGTAGGTGACCCCAGGGAAATCATCCTTGTCTAAGATCTTGGTTAGGGGATATTTAGCCCGCTTCTGGACAGGCACTGGTGGGATCCCCATACACTCAAAGATCAAGTGGAACAGAGTCCCAAAGGAAGTAGAGCCCTGCTCCACAGAAAGATCCTCCCTGGACTCATGGTCAAATCCAGGGGTGTGGGGGGAATGCATAGAGGAGCCTTCTGAGTCCGAGGACTCCTCAAATACTGGCTGAGCCCCCGCATCCCCGCTAATGATGTGAGGTTCATCAGTGTGTGCGAAACAGTGACCAACAGTCAATGCGAAAGCACAGGGGCTAAGCGCCCAGTCTTAAGAGGGGGACCCTCCTTGGTCTGCGGAGGCAGGGGCCCCACCAGAATTGGCGAAGAAGCTGTCATTGGCTGAGCTAGAGGGGCTGGCTCGGGCTGAGGAGGTGGCAGCCATGGAAGTGCTGGAGGCTGAGGAAAAGGCTATGGCCTAGGACCAGTGCCCAATAGGAGCTGCTGCCATATAAGCTCCTTGTACCAGCACTGCAGTTTACTGTGAGTCAGTCCTCCCCCGAGGAGGAGGAAGAGCAGGAGTATTGGCAGCTTCTCTTGCTCAAGGGTTGACAGCGGGACCGACGACCCCATTGGGAACCGCTCGACCTCGAGTTGCGAGATTGTGACCTGATCCTTAATTGCCAGGAAAGGGGACAGCGAGAAGTGGGGACAGGTGAAGAATGCCTGGGACTCCCCCGAAAGGTAGGGCAGATGGGTAGGGATGTTGGCTCAGCAAGCTGGTCTGACTCACCCAGGGAAGGGAGAGGCAGGACTGGAGTCCTAGAAAGGGAAGCCTCCCCTTTGTCTGGCGACAACTGGTCGACCGGGTTGAGAAAAAGCTTGACCAGCTGGTCGACCAACATCTCTAACGGCAAGCCCAATGGGGGTACCATGGGCCCAGTGGCCTGGATGAAAACATCGGCTATAGCTGATGGCTCAACAAGCATCGGGCTAGCAGAAGTGCAGGAACTGGAGGCCTAAGAGTGCTCGCAGTTCCACGACCTCCAATGGGACTTTTTACCCTTAGATTTGGAGTCCTGCTTTTAAGATTTTGAAGAAGTTAACCTCCAGGAAGGGCCCCTTCCTGAGTGTCGGGAAGGACTGACATTAGTCCCAAAACACCCCAGTGAATGAGAACCGAAGGTCCAGAGGGACCAAGGCAGACATGGAGGAAGCACCCACCATAGCCTGGGCCCTCTTACTTTTTGAAGGCAATTGCTCAGCTGAGCCCACAGCCATGGAAACCACCAGACAGGCATCTCTGGACCTAACTACCTGGACTGCATTCATCCGGATGGCCTGGGATGAGGCAAACATGACGATCCTCCAAAGTGGAGGGATGAAGGGTGCAGCATAGGTCACAAGCCTGCGGGTCATGTTCCTCACCCAGGCAATGCCTGCATGCGGCATGTAGATCGGTGTGTGACAATTTCTGGCCACATGAGCACTATTTGAATCCAGGACCTGACTTACAGTCACCCGATTCCACAGTAGCACACAAAGCTGAAGCAAAAAGCTGAAATTTGAAGACCCAAAACACAATTTGGAAATTAGGGCCTACACCAGGTGCACAGAGATGATGTAGGGAACCTGTCTGTTCCAGCAGAAAGGAAGATCTGACATCACGGGGCAGTGCCGAGGAGGATCCCACCCATGTGGGTGGGAGAAGCCAGCTTGAAGACATTCCGGCTTACCTTAAAGGGAAAGGAAATTGCTAGAGTATGCATAGTACACCATATCCATGTCCCTACAACTTAAACTTATGCCGATCACAAACTTCTGCAGTTTTGCAGATTTTATACCACTCCAAGTCAGGGCCCTATCGGAAGGGAATTACCTGCACTTAAACTTAGGATACACAGAGACCTATACACCTTGATACAGGCAAACTTCCATCCACTGATGATAAAGATTCAGGGGGTTACATTAGGTCAGAGAAACTGTCTATATCCTTTTGTGGCAAAATGTTGGCCATTAAATGACATTACTATCCCAGACATTATATCCCTCTCAGTGCTGCCCATCACAGTTCCCACAACCATATTTGAAGATTTAGAATGAGTGGTTATAAAATTCCATTGGAAAAGAAACTACATGTAAAGACAAGCAGATTGCAGCTTCCCCTGTGACAGAGAAGAGGCTACCCTTCCTAACTTTCAAAAATTTCATCTCAGTAAGGGAATGAATGCCCCACTGACCCTCATGACTAGTCAAGAGTGAGATACTCCGATATATGCTGAGCTAGAGAGAGAGAGCAGACACATACAGATCAACTACACACACTGGCACAGACTCCTACAGATGTACAACTGGGACACCCAGTACCTACATACCAGTGTGATATTTGGAACAAGATGCACAAATACTGTAAATACAATATAATAACTGGGTAGTGTTTTCTCCCATAGGGAAACGAGTTATAATTCCGTCATTATAACCAGCTCGTTATAACGATGAACATGCGCCCAGTTTCCCTAGTTCGGCGCACGCGCCAACCATGAACTTCCTCTCCTCTGCGCCATCCATCCGTGCTCCTCAGTGCTGCAAACTTTCCCAAAAGAAAAAGGTGGTAATTTTTTTATTTTTTTTTTTTTAAACAAAAATATCACTGGGCACAGCAAACCTTCTAATTGGACTGAAGGAAAAAAAAAACACTACTTCAGTTTAGGAGTGGAGCCATTACGGACTGCGCTAAAACTCCAACGGCCCGCGGCTTGACTCCGTAGACAGTTGCACTTATTTTGTATAACTGCTGTGGTGAAAAAACAATCCCCAGCAATTATACAAAATAAAGGATGGGTAAGTGTATAAAACTCAGGGTGGGATGCCTTAATAAACCCCTCGAGCTTCGCTCTCTGGGTTTATGTGGCATCCCACTCCTCAGGGAGGTGTAAAATTCTATATATAAATGTCTCCATACAAGCACCCCTGTGGAGGAACTCACTAGCGAAAACGGGTGGGGAGTTCTCATGTGCACTATCTGGCAAAGGAAGGTGGTATGCCTCATAGGGGACATATGGGCATTTGGTAGACTCATGGATACATTCAGCCTGAAAAAGAAAGCACAATGGAAGTGGTTGCAGTTGATCAGGGTTCAAAGAGGATCCAGAACTATACTCCCTAGTTCTGAGTTTGTTGAACAGGGTTGGTGGACCCAGGCATTTAATGGTACAATTCTATAAGTTCATTAAATTGGCTTTGCTGCGGGGCCAGTCCAGTGGCAGTGAGGGTTGAGACTGTATGCCATATCTCGTGCTACACCAGCAACATGGGTTTGGGAGTGAGCTTGGGTCATCGGGGGTTGGCCGGGGGATGGGGTGGAGCAGAACTGAGCAGCCAAGCTCTCTTCTACTGGGGAGGAGTTCCATGGCTTCCCGGCACAGCAGTGGCACCCCCTGGTGACTGAGAGCCTCTGCAGCTGGGACCACTTGAGTAGGCTACAAGAGGAGGTGGAGGCCTGCGTGAGTCATGTAGTGGGGCATGACTTGGCATGCTGGTGTCATTGCACACCCTCCTCCTCGGGGAGAAAACAAGTGGAAAAACCCTGGTAGCCAGGAGGATGACGGCAGATACTGAGGGAACAGTACACATGCCCACCGCCAGTCCTCACCCAACCAGCTCTCCTAGATCCTCTCCTCTGTCAGGGGCCATGGTGGGAGAGGATTCTGTCCCTGATTTTCTGGTCAGAGGGATTCGGGCAGGGCAGAAAGAGTCACTTGAGGGGTGTCTCGCCTGAGGGAGGTCCTGGCAGCCAGTGACTGGAGTGAAATAGAGTGAAAAAAATGTGGCTTTTCTTAAACCAATTACCCTACTAGAGATTGCCTGGGAGTGGGATCTGGAAACAGAGGGAGGAACAACCTGGGAAACTGTATGGGACAATGCATATGTGGGAGTATGAGATGCCAGATAAGTCCAGCTTCAGTTTAAATTAGTACAAGGGGGCACCTAACACCAAACCAGTTGCATGTAATGAAAGCAATACAAACAGATAAGTGTACACATGTTTTATGGTTGAGCTCATGTTAGATCATTCAGTAGTGGTGGGGGGGATAACATACCATTTCCAGAGTAGTAGCTGAGGAGACCCCATGCCACCTAATGCTCTGCATACTGGTAGACAGCAGCACACTGAAGATCAAAACTGAGTACCTAATAAAACAGGTTTGTAATGCTATGGTAGTGGCAAAAAAACCCATAGCACAGGGATGGAACGACCACCCTATGGTCACTCAGAGGGATGGCAAGCAACATTTAAAGAGATGGCTAAACTAGTAAGATGACCAGCTTAATACATGGGAGCAGGGGCATTCAAATGAATCTGGACCAAATTCTGCGATTTTGCAGACCCTGAGAAATAACGGAAGTGAAGACTCCCTCAGTAGAAGGGCCACTCTAAGGAACAGACGTGCAATATCCAAAAAGGACCCTTTTGAAGTCATAGGGCTTATTAACTTTTTGTTTATAAAGTTATTTTACTGTAATATGAGTTATAACATACAGAATAATAGATGGGGTTGTGTGCTTAAGAAGAATTTTATACACACTCAAGGTGTTGGATGCTACATAGACTCCGACAACGACGCCGAGGGGTTTGTTAAAGCATCCAACACCAAAGCTGTGTGTAAAATTCAAGTTTTACACACAACCCCACGTTTTATTTTATATAATTGCTAGGTATCATTTTTTTCACCACAGCAATTATATAAAATAACTGGACGTCAGCCGTGATCTGACCAGGTTCCAGCGGGGTCCGCAATCAGACACAGCTGCTGAAAGAAGTTAACATTTTTTTTAAATAGCTCCCTTGCAGCATTTTTAGCCAGATGTATTTTTTGTTACTAGACTTACCACCGAGTCGGAGAGATGGTGCAGTCTCCAGCGGTAAGCCAAGGCATCCGGCGATGAGGGAGGGAAGAGCAGCGGCTGGCGCATGCACAGGATCGGGAAACCTGGTGCGTGTTCGCCATTATAAACACCTTTATAATAGCAAATTACTAATGGGTTTGGGGCAAAAACAATAGCCAGTGATTATTACGCTACATACTTTGTTGAGAGCCATATCTTAGATGAAGGTAGTGAACATGAGTAAGAAAGGGGAAGTGAATGCAGGCTTCAAATCGGACAGAGACATGTATGGGGAAAATCATAAAATTATAATAACAAATAAATGATTGCAATATATGTGTCCTTGGTTTGGGAGCTTTTTCTAATTGGTTTTGATTTAAAATGATAACAGAAGATATTAAATTGCACCTGTCAACTCAAATACAGCAATGCATTTAAATGTGAACTATGACTGAGTGTTGTAAAATGAAAATGCTCAATAAACTAAATAAAAAAAAAAGAAAAGAAAACTAGTGTGGATTAAAAAGAAGCAAGGAAGGTGGTGAGAGAAAAGGTAAAGCATTTAAACACACATGTAATGCCAAAATGATGAGGACAGAGAATTCTACCACATAAGAACAAGGAGAGTTAGTTGGTTAGTAAAAGAAGTGACTTTGAGGTGGAAGTGGACTAGTAGAAGGGGTGAAGAAAGGTAAGGAAGTATTCTTCTATTAGCATTTATGTGAGAAGCACAAGATTACAAAAGAAATACTTCGGATTAGACAAATGCGGGTGAGAAAGAGAATATGGTAAGCAAACATACTGAACCATCACTTGTGTTCAGTATTTAGAAACAAAGAGGAGGCCCACTGCTGGCCTGTGCAGCTGGAAAGAAGAGGAATACACTCCAGCAGCATTCCTATCCCTGAAAAATAGGTTCTAGAAGGAGCAAAAGTGCTAAAGGTAGATAAATCCATGGAACCTGTCAGAATATACCCAAGAGCACTAAGGTAGGAGTCACAGGTACTTGCAGTACTGCTAACTGATATCTTCAACTGCTCTCTAAACACACGGTAATACTCAGAGGCTGGAGGACAGTTGCTGTGGTGCCCCTGCAGAAAAGCAGCAGCAGAGATAATCCAGAAAACTATAGACCAGTCAGCCTGATTCCCACAGTGGGAAAATTACTTGAAGATATCCTTAAGGAAATGCTGGTAGCATTCCTCAAAAAATAATCTCCAGGATAACTGGCAACATGATAGGTAGGTAAGTAGGTAGGTAGGTTATGTCAGACAACCAGATTTAATTTTCTGAATAGGTGACTAGGGCAGCAGGTGGTTGATTAAAGCTACCAACAGTCCCTATTTTCCCAGGACAGTCCCTGTTTTAGGCAGCATGTCCCAGTGTCCCCACAAGTTTTGCAAATGTCACTTTGTCCTGGTTTTTGCTTCACGTGTCCCAGTTTTGTCCCTTTTTTGCTGCTAATCTGTGAGTGACAATTATTTCAGCACCACTGTGGTGCTACTCAGGCTGGACTGCTGTTTGCAACCTCAACCCTTAAGGCCTGTGTTGCACCACAAGCACTTCAGTGGGAGCACAATAAAGCATGTCCTTTCCTGTTAGATTAGACTGGGTAGTAGCCAAACAAGTGCATGTGGATGTCGGCCTGCCAGTAGCTGAGAGGGACTCCAGACAGAGAAGAGACCGCAGCAGTGAACTAAGGTAGCCAAACCTGATAGCTGTAGGGAAGTGTGAAACAATCTGGTGTGGTGGTGGAGTCACTGAAGTGAGGTTTGCTCAGCAAATGAGGTGAGTGTAAATGGGTTGGATGGACTGTCAGAGGAGCGATACATGCAGCTCGAATATTTGATCACAATTTAATGCAGGTTTGCTTCTAGTGAACTTTCTGTACATCATGATTTGGAACTTGCTGCAGCAGAATAATGTATTGTTTAGATGTTACTGTGGGGCGGCATGGCCAGAGCAAGCAGCAAAATGTAATTGATTGTGTGCAGCATTGTCTGTGGCGGTGCCCATGGGAGTGACATGGTGGGGGTGTGTGTCATGGACAGGATGGATTGTCCCAGTTTTAGACCTCAGAAAATTGGTAGCTTTAGATATACTATACCTGAACTTTAGTAAGGTCTTCGATTCAGTCCCTCACAGCAGGCTAGAAACGAAAGTAAGAGATCTTAAGTGGATGAAGGAGTAACAGTATGGGTAGAAAGTTGTCTGAAGGAATGCACACAGGGTGGGTATTAATGGAGAATTCTCAGAGGTAACGGAAGTGACAAGTGGAGTACTACAGGGTTCAGTCCTGAGTTCCACCTTCTTTAATAATTTCACTTGAAGCATAGGGGTAGGAATTCAAGGAAAGATCTGCCTGCCATAGATAAGACAAAGACCTGCAGTAGAGAGGACAATGAGAAAGGATCAGAACAGTGAAGGATTAGAGAGGTTAGAAAAATAGTCCAGGGTATGGCAGCTGAAATGAAAGCCAAAACATGCAAGGCAATGCATATCGGGAGCAAAAATCCAAAAAGACAGTATCATATAGGTAGTGTGGCAATGGAATGGACAGTGGAGGAATGTGACCCGGGTGTGCTTAGCTCTGTAAGCCTGAAAGTGTCTGCCCAGTGTAACAAAGCAGTGGGTAAAGTTAACAAGATGCTGTGGTATACAGGAAGAGGAATCAGCATCAGAAAACGGGAAATCTCTGGTTCATGCACACCTGGAGTATTGTGCAAGATTCTGGAGCCCATATCTTCCAAAAGACTGTGACAGAGTGGAGGCAGTATAGAGGAGGGCAACCAAAATAAACCAAAAGTTGCAGGAGAACTTATGTGAGGAAAGGCTGAGAGACCTCAACATGTATACTTTGGAAACAAGGATGGAGAGCGGGGATATGATAGAAACACATAAGTATCTCTTTAGGGGATAAATAGGGCAAAAAGGAAGTAATTTTTTGCTGTAAATGTTAACATAAACACAAGTGATAACATGAACAGAAAGGAGAATTCACTAAAGTTAGTTGGAGCTAAATTCAGGAAGATTGTCCAAAAAAAAACAACTGGTTACTCACCTGTAACAGTAGTTCTAGGAGTGGTATATGGTGTACATCCACACTTCTGGCAGTATCCTTTCCCTTTAAGAATCTGGCTGGAAGGTCTTCAGGTTGGCTCCTCCCACCTACCTGGGTGGTAACTTTCTCAGCACTGCTCCATGATATAAGATCTTACCACTGGAAGCAAGATACAGTGTGCCACTTGCCAGGGAGGTCTGTGGGTTGTGTAGATGTACACCACTCCTAGAACTGTTACAAGTAAGTAACCTGTTTTTCCAAAGATGCGGATATGGTGTACTATCCACACTTCTGGCAGATACCTAGCAGTTTTCCGGGAGGAAGGAGCAAACCCCCTATTTAGGAAAGAGAGACTGGAGAACCAAGGACCCAAAACCAGCATCCCGGAGTGAGTCAAGGTCAATGTGGCAATGGAGATGAAGGTGTGTGCTGACTTCCAGGTAGCAGCCCTGCAGATCTCGTGAATAGGAATATCCCTAGAAGTAGCCACTGAGGCAGCGACATGTCTGGTGGAATGAGCCCTTAGCCTTTGGAAGGCTCCTTACCAGCCAACATATAGCAGAAGTCAATGCGGGATACAATCCAGCTGTCAAATGTATGCTTTGTTGCTGGTCTGCCAGGTGTAGTTTCAGCGTAGGGGACAAAGAGCTGGCAAACCTCTCCCTGAACTCGGGCCATGCACTTCTTTTAGTAGGCAAGCACTCACCACAGGTCCAGGGTACGGAGCCTGTGCTCTGCCTCCGAGGTGTGGTTGGTTACGAACACTGGGAGACTCCATGGACGCCGCCCGCCTCCTGGAAGCCCTGACAGCTCTTCTCTAGTTCCCCCGCCCTCCCACTCACCCTATCCAGGCTCTTAGCTATATAGCCAACAGGGCTCACGTGACACTTACCGTAGCGAATAAATTATCTCCCCACTTCATTAGCACATTATAAGCAGCAACCAGTAGAGGACGAACTTCGCTGCCAAACCTTCCAATACTGCTCTACCTCTGCCCCGTCCCTGATCACCCACTGACCCGTGCTATTATCCCTTAGGCAATCATCATTGTCTCCCTCATACTTGTCCTAATTGGCCCCTAATCACCTCAATTGACTAGCACTTCTTCTCCACACTCCCCCACTCACACCACGCCTCACAATTTTGACTCTGGACTTGATCTCTGAGTGTTCCCTCCACCAGCTTAAATGGCAGTACTGCTTCTTTCTCTTGCTTGTTCACCCTGCTTGTCACACTCCCCCTATCAGGATTCCCAAGGGTGTGCCCGCCACTGGTGACAACATACGCTAGCCTTAATAATGGGGCAAATGTCTACAGCACTGGCACTGGAACCTACGGACCCTAGCCTCGCTGGAGAGCTTTAAATTACCTTGGAAAACTACCTGCTCACAACTATGCATCGCTTACCACTGTTAACATTGCTTGTTACCTCCACCTGTCACTCTTAACAAGCGCCATGTAACTCAGCGGATACTCAACAACCGCCCCCCATATAATCAGAATCGTACAATAACTTACAAGCAGCTAAAGGATCATCTTAAAAGGCTAATACTGTTGCTAATACTACTACTACTACTACTGTCTGACAATATGCACCCTAACCCTGGTCCCCGGCATCAGACTCCCACCATTGGAAATAGACTTGGCACTCTCACACTAGCATCTATCAATATCTGCAGTTTGCTCGGCAAGCTGGGCAGTCTAAGTGCCAGGGTCTCCCAACATAACCCTGATAGTCTCTCAGTCGTCGAGACATGGCTTTCACCAAAAATAGCTGATGCCTACATTGCCATACCGAGCTACATCGTCTTCAGACAGGACAGGCTCTCCAAACGTGGAGGAGGCTGTGCTATATACGTTAAGGATCAAATGCCAGTGTTGTACAGATTTACAATAAACACAGGAATTCAAGTTCCTGTGTCACGATTAATGTTTCCTGAAAATATCATGCTGTTTGATTTTGTGGTTTTCTTTAAATCAGCATCTGTTAATGTGCTCTGCAGTAACTGAAAAGAGTGATGAAACAGTGAAGATTTTTCTGTTCCTATCAGTGAGTGATGACATCATTCCTGTCCAGCCTGTTGCTGCAACAATAACGTCCTTAACTGCCTGTAGTAGCTGCTGCACTTCCCAATCAGAGCAATCTGTGAGGCTAATTGTCTTTACTCCAAGTGTGTTATTAACCCATCTGGTTTGTGTCTAGGTAGACTGCATTATTCTGTTCTTATAAAGAGTTGATCATTTGTGTTTCAGTGGGTAACTAAAGTGGTATAAATGATTGTGAGAAAGCTCCTGTCTGTATCACAGCGGAGTTCTTTCACATCAAAATTCTGTATTGTTTTTTGGCTATATAAACACAGGGTTTTTTAATGGATAAAAATTAAATCGAGACCACCTATTGCAGCGTGCCAGGGCAACAGGCAACCAAGTGGACATACAGAAGTAAAAAAGGGCCCAGAATTAATGCACTCACGTCATCCGAAACCATAAAAAAAGTTCTACAGGGAAGCACTCATTGACTCCTGGAATGATGGAAGGAAGTTCTGGAGTAACATCAAGGAAATTACCAGGAAGGCTCCAAAACAATCCCCTTCTATGCTCAATTGTGATGGAACACTAGTGTCCTACCCCGACTTCTTCGAAGTCGCCTCCAACACAGGGACAGCTGCTCTTCCTAATCAGCCACCGACACAACCCCCATTCTATTTTAAATCCGTTACCATCGGTGAAGCCAGAAGATATATACTAAAAGTACCTGAGAAATCTGAAACTCATCACCCTAAATCTAGAGGAAATTTTATTGCCGCTTACCAAAATCCTTAACCTATCCCTGAGGCTATGCCAATTACCCAACAAATGGAAATCCACCTTAGTGACCCCTGTCTACAAAGTGGTGACAGATCTCATCACGGAACTACAGGGCCAATTTCTGTTCTCCCTCTTTCTAAAGTCCTTGAGCGAATCATGGTAGACCAGCTTATTGAGTATCTAGAGAAGTATCAACTACAGTGCCCCAGCAGCATGGCTTTAGAAAGGGCCACAGCACTACTACTGCACTCCTCCAGCTCTCTAGCTTTATACAGGAATCACTTGATCAAGGCGATATAGTCGGGATGCATTTACTGGTCGCTTCAAAACCTTCAACACGGTGAACCACAACCTCCTACTTGAACAACTCTCAGCCAGTGGACTAGCTACGGAAATTGTTATATGGTCTGACAGTTACCTCACAGACTGCTCGCAGCAAGTCAAGATTAATAGCCACCTCTCTGATAGGCAACCTGTCCGTTCAGGAGTCTCACAAGGGTCCATTCTCGGCCTACGTCTGTTCAATATCTTACTGAATAGCCTACCTAGCTCCTGTCATGATCATCTACTACTCTACGCAGATGATGCAGTAATCTTCTCCAGCAATCCTGACCCCAAGTACCTGGAACATCAACTCCAGCAAAGCTTTTCAAATGTGGAAAACTGATTCAGCAGACACAAACTCATCCTTCACTATAAAAAGACTAAGGTCATGCTTTTCAGTGGCCAGCACAACAAATCCAGATCTCACCCCTTAACTATCAAGAATTCCGTGGGCTCCATCCTGAAACAGGTACAGCACTTTAAATACCTTGAGGTCACCATGGGCAGCACACTGACCTTCTCCCAGCATATTGCAAATGTAGCCAAAGATGTCAACATCTGTATTGGAGTTCTCCACATGCACAAATGGTGCCTGACACCAGATGCTTTAAGACTAGCCTTTCAAAGCTCTGTGCTATCCACAATTGATTATGGGCTTACCATCTATGGCTCTGCCAGTGATACAGCTCTCTGGCATATCTCCACCTTCCTGAACAAGGCATGTAGGCTCCTCACAGGTGATGCTCGGCTCACGCACACTTGTGAATTGTACGCCAAGACAAACCGACTCCAGCTCAAAGACAGGATCAAGTATCAATCTTGCCTACTAGCTAAGAAGATCAGTCTAGGCCTCGCACCTCCTGGGTTACAAAGCACTCTTTGCCAGTCCTCACTCCCCCAGCAGACCAAGGGTTCTATAAGTCATATCTTCACTGTTCCACGCTGCCGCACATCTTAAGGACAATGGTCTTTTGCTTACTGGGCCCCCCTCTGGCTAAATTCCCCCAATGGACCTCTCCTCCATCCCTAAACTCATCCGGTTTAAACACAAACTCCGGTCCAACCTCACCACACCTTTAAAAAAGAGCTTTGCTCAAAGGTGTTTATCCAAGATTTTAATAAATAAATAAATAAAAATGAATCGTCTAATTAAGGTGAAACTCTGAAATAACCTTTGGGAGGAATTTTGGGTTGGGGCAAAGGACAACCCTGTCCCTGTGGAAGACCAGGTAAGGAGACTCCACTGACAGTGCCTGGAGCTCACTGATCCTTCTGACAGATGTGATGGCCACCAAGAAGGCGGTCTTCCACAACAGGTGTGACATCTCACACCTGTGCATCGGTTCAAATGGCTTGCCCATAAGCTTTGCCAACACCAGCAACAAGTTATAAGGTGGTGGTGGTTCACATACAGAGAGGAAATGTGGTCAAGGCCCTTAAAAAGCATCAGACCACCTTCTCCTGCACACCGACTGCATACCTGTCATGCCTGGTATGCCGAGCTGGCTGCCATGCACACCTTAAGGGTCATCGACTGAAGGCCTGACTGGAAGAGGCACCAACAGGTAATAGAGAATGCTAGCCACTGGGCAAGAAAAGGGGTCAAGCCCCTTGCCCTGGCACCAACATGGAAACGCTCTTCCATTTGAAGGCATAGCATTTTCAGGTCGTCTCTTTACGCCAGGTTCCAGGTAGGGATACATCTCGATCCCTCGACATCTCAGGTAGGCTGCCACTACTGCAATGCACTTGGTGAAGTCCCTGAAAGCTAAGGAGAGGCCATAGGATATGGCCTGGAATTTGTAAAGATTCCCTTCCACTCGGAACTGAAGGAACCGATGGTGGAACAGATGGATGGGAACATAGAAGAACGATCCTGAAGATTTAATACCACATGGAAGGCTGGGAAGGAAGTTAGTAGGCACAGGGCGGGTGCAAAGCTGGTGAGAAGGGTAGGAAACTGGCTGCAGGGAAGGCAACAGAGGGTGGTGGGTGGGGAGCTCTCACACCCAAGGGCAGTGACGAACGGTATTCCACAGGACTCGGTGTTGGGGCCAGTGTTGTTTGGGATATTCATTGCAGACATATCATTGGACATCAAGAGTGAGATCAGTCTGTTTGCTGATGATACCAAGGTAGGTGCGGTGGTGGATGACCTAGGGGGGTGGCAGGGGTTGCAGGATGATCTGGCAAAGCTTGAAACCTGGTCAGACACCTGGCAACTGGGCTTTAATGCCAAAAAGTGCAAGGTGCTGCATTTTGAGATGAAGAACCCAAGGAAGAGTTACCAGCTAGGAGGAGTGCAGCTAGCCCAGACAGAGGAGGAGAAGGATCTGGGTGTGCTCATTACAGGGTCAATGAACAACTCGGCACAATGTACGTAAAGAAGCTAAAGGCCAACAAAATGTTGGGTTGTATTGCAAGGGGTATATCCTCGAGGAGGGAGGATGTGATTCTGCCACTATATAGGGTCATTAGTTAGACCACACCTGAGTACTGTGTGCAGTACTGGCATCTGTATCTGAAGAGGACATTAGTTACTGGTGGGCGTGCAGCGAGAGCGACAAAGATGATCAAGGGGCTGGGGACTTATCATACGAGAGGAGGTTGAAGGAGTTGAATATGTACTCACTGGAGGAGAGGACAGACAGGGGTGACATGATTGAAACCTTTAAATACATGAAAGGAATAAACAAGACGGTACAGAGGGCTGTTCAAAGTAAGGGAAGGGAGGGACACCAGGGGCCATGATATGAGACTGGAGCGAGGAAGGTTCAGGAGGGAGATGAGGAGACACTTTTTTACAGAGAGGGTGGTGGCTGGGTGGAATGCGTTACCTGCTGAAGTGGTATGCAGTAGAACAGTGGACTGCTTCAAACGAGGATGGGACAGGACAAGGGGGAGGGTAATGAAGGGGAAGGGTGGAAGGGAGGGGCAGCTGCAGAATAAGGGGTGCTAGCTGCACATTCGAGCAGACTTGATAGACCTCTAGGCCTTTATCTGCTGGCAAATTTCGTATATTCATATGTTCGTATTTAGGGAGCAATCCCCAATGTCTTGTTCCAGGGATGGAATGATCTGAGAAAGAGTGACCATCCTGAAGGTATGCGACCGAAGGAATTTGTGCAGGTCATGCAAATCTAAGATGGGGTGCCAGGCCCCTGTCCATTTCAGAACCAGGAAGTACCTGAAAACAAACTCTGGGCTTCCTGGAGGATCCAGAAAATGTCTTCCTGAAGGGCTGACAGCATGTCAGCGTTCACCATGTCCTTCCATGGGACCTGGGCTTGGTAAGGAGGGTAAGCCTTGAATTCCAGAGGCAGACCTTGACCGACTACTTTGAGGACCCACCTGTCTGTGGTGATAGTTGACCAGGCGAAAAGGAAGTGGTGATGGCACCCCATGGGAGGACCCAGGGAGACAGGATGGGCATGGGGAGGCACCCCAGCTTTCTACTGGGCAGGCTTGGAGGCAGAGGAGAGAATGGTTGAGGATGTAGTAGGATCTTGATTGCATGGTTTTTGGATGACCAAAGCAACTCACTTCGGTCAAGGGTGCCAAGCCTGGTCCTGCTGCCCAGCTGGGGGCTGGGACAGCTTGGCAGCAGGGGCAGAGAGGGGCTGAAAGGGCTTCTTCATCTGAATCTTGGAGCCCTTGGGATTTCTCTGGGCAGAGGTGCCAGAGTCCAGGGTGGTGTTGGACTTCTCAATTCAAGTGAGGCGAGTGAAGTGTCCTTCCACCCTCAGCCTGAACAAGTCAGTGCCCAAGAAGAGGACATCTGCCAACTTGTGCTGGGTGTCTGCCATGAAAGCATAAATCTGCAGCCAAGCCCTGTGGTGCATGGCCACTGCAGTGGCCACAGACTAGGTACAGGAATCGCTGATGTCCATGGTCATGTGGAGCTGCTGTTTGGCCACTGCTCGGCCCTGGCCCCTTATTGCTTGACTGCAGTCTGTAAGTCAGCCAGAAGCCAAGGAGGCACCTAATCGAGAGTGGCAAGTAAGGCTTGAGTGAAATGGACCATCAAAAGGACCAATCTCGCCTGCCAAAGGCCAAGCAAAGAGGCCACATAGACCTTTTTGGCCATGTGATCCAACTTTTTTGATGCTTTGTTGGGAGGTTTATCCACATCATCAATTCTGCCAGTACACCGAAAGACCGAGTCGGCCACTGAATCCTCAGCCGAGGGATGTTTGGTGAAATCTGACAGGAGACCCATAGGGACTGCATATTTTTGAGACATAGAAGCTGATGGAACAAGGCAGGAGGCATGGTGCTGCCAAAGCTCCAGAGCAGGGCCAAGAATGACCTTCGTGATTGGTAAGGTGACCCCGGGGAATCACCTCAGTCAAAAATTTCAGTTAAGGGATAATTGGACAGTTTTTGGATGGGCCCCACTTGACTCCTGGTAGATTCCAAAAAGAGATGGAGCAAGCTACCAAAGGAAGTGGAACCATTCTCTGTAGACAGATCCTATCTTGATTCCATGTCCGCCAGACAAGAATGCAGGGAGGAGTCCTCAGATTCTAAGGATTCACCAAAAAGCGGTCACCTTCCAAATCCCCATGGGTCTGTCGGGAATAACAGTGACCGACAGCTGACGAGGAAGCCCAGAAGCAGTACGGGCATCCTTAGGAGGGGGACCATCCTTTGGCTGCTCAGGAGGCAGCTCCATCCTGATGGGCGGGAAGGGTGGAACAGGCTGAGCCAGAGTAGGCTGGGGCCTTAGTGGCAGCACCCACAGAAGAGCTGGGGGTGAGGGCTAGAATCAGCTCAACCCCAGATAGCATGAGCTGCTACCACATAAGTTCTTCATAGTGCCAGCACATCTTGCACCGGAGCCTCTCCTCACTCAAGCAGGAAGAAGTGGAAGAATAGCTGCAGCAGTGCTTGCTCAATTGCTGAGAGCAAGAGCACCGATGCTGGAGGGGCTCCTTGATACTGGGTTCCAGGATCTTGACCTCAACCTTGACCGCTGGAGAACCTGATATCGAGAAAGAGAGGGAGCTGGCAAAAGCTGAGACTCTTCCGAGGGAATGGGATCCCTAGGGTTCAGGAAGGATCAGAAAGCTGGTCTGACCCTCCTTGGGAGATGCTAGGTAGGACCAGGTCCTAGAGGGAATGGCCCCTTGTCCTGTGACAACATGTTGACCAGCTTGAGAAAAATCTCACGTGGTTGGCTGGTGCACGTCTTGGCCCACGGGGAGACTGTGGAACCAGTGGCCTGGACCAAAGTATCGACAGTAGCCAGAACTTCCAAGGAAGTGCGGGAATCTGAGGCCTGAGAGCACTCGCAATCCCACGATCATCAACGAGACTGCTTTTTAGTCTCATTTTTAGAAGATTTTGTGCTTTTAAGGAGACCCTGCCCAAGAGTGGAAAGGAACTGGCACAAATCCTGAAACACCCCCGTAAAGGTGGTGCCAAAGGAAAGCAATACAAAAGCCAAAGCTAAAGAGGCATGCTCCGCAGAATGAGCCACTGTCTCCTCAAAGGCCATAAGTTGTTCTGTGGATCCCACAGCCACGGAGACCACCTAGCATGCATTCTTCGAGTGAACAGGAGTGTCCCATTCATCTGTGTCCCCGAGAAGAAGTCGAGCATGCTGGTCCTCCAAAGTACTCAGAGGCAAAGTGCAACAAAGGCCACAAGCCTGGGGATCGTGATCGTGGCCTCTGCAGTAGACTCACTAGGTGTGTGGGTCCATCCGGGACATTTTCTGCCCAAAGTCACATTTCTTGAAACCGGGCACTGACATCAATTCGTCTATACCGACAAGAGTTTTGAACGAGTTCGAAAAAACAGTTTGAAGACTTTTGTTTTTTTGGTTTTTGAAGCAAAGGGCCTACTCAACGCAGAGCGATGAGGAGGGAACCTTCTTCCAGAGGAAAGGAAGATCTGGCACCACAGGGTGGTGCTGAGAGAGTTACCACCCAGGTGGGTGAGAGGACAGCTTGAAAACCTTCAGGCCAGAGTCTTAAAGGGAAATGATATAGCCAGAAGTGTGGATGTACACCAAATCCATGTCCCTAGAAATATTTTTTCATAAAAAAAAAAAAAGAGTGGTGGTCAGGTGGAACAAACTGCTGGAAGAGGTGGTATGCGCAAAAACAGTAGGATCATTCAAACTGCATGGGACAGGCACAGTGGCCTCATAAGATCAGTAAATGAACAGAATGATACTTGAGGAAAGGGGATAGATAGGCAGTATGGCTAGTACTCAAGTACTAGGCAGGACTGGGCAGACTGGATGGGCCAATGGACCTTTTTCTGTTATCACACTCTGTTTCTATGATTTGTTATGGCTGACACTGGGCTAGGTTTTCAAAGGGTCAGGCACAGACACATCAACCAGATGTTCTAGCACCTCCCCTCCAGTCCCCACTACATCCATTGATCGTCTGGCTTTAAATAGAAGCATTTTCCACTTCCAGTAGCTCACGTTCACATTTGGGTGTATCTGCCATTTGGGACTAGGACCAGCTCCTGTAGCTACCTCTAGAATAGGTTACTCCTCTACCACTGTAAGGGGAAGCTTTTAAACCCATTTTTTGACCTGGCTCTATCATGCAGTGTTTGGGTCTCATGTCCGTAGTTACCTACATGGCACTAATACTGGGGACTGACCTGCTCTGCTCCTGGGGTTTCAGTCCCTCGGATCTGGATATTAACCCTGGTCACCACCCCCCTGTATCCCCAGAAACCCAGGTGGATGGGAACAATGCATTATTACTATCTATGCATGGCTTAACCAGACATGGAAACTGTTACAATCTATTTTACCACCTCTCTTTGAGTGACTTAAGGAGACTTCTCTCCACTCCCACCAGAATTATCAGACACCTTACCTGGCTAAAGCTTGCCTTGGGGGGGGATGTGGAACCTAACCCTAGCCCCCACCCCTCCAACTCCATACTCAGCGACCCTACTAGCCCTCACTGGACTAATGCCAGGGGACTCAAAGTGGTGCACATGAACACAGGCAGCCTAAGGCACAAAATCCATGCCCTTGAAGCCTGGACTGCGCTCTACAAACCCAATATACTCGCAGTGACTGAGACCTGGCTCAAACCCCACATCCTTCCTCACGAAATTGACCTAGTTGGCTATAACGCATTGAGGAAGGACCGAGTAGGGAATAAAGGTGGGGGGTTCTCATCTACACCCGGAGTAGTCGTAATATAATGCAGATTGACCACTCTCCCCTGTGCAACTCTGAGAATGAGATAATTTTTGCAAAAGTGCTCCTCGTAGACACTAAACCCTTGTACACAGGGTGTGTCTACCTCCCGGCCCAAATGGCTACATCTTTCCTCGAATCCCTAACTCATGCCTTGGCAGAACACTCCCTGGGGGAGATGATTTTCCTGGGGGATTTTAACCTAAATTGGCTCTCACTAAAGGCCCCCATCAGTAAGAGCCCCGTACTCGATACCAATCTGATCCATGTTATTGACCTGCCCACAAGGCATAATGCTAGAACTGGTAACCACTCATTACTCGACTGGGCCCTAGTATCAAGCCCGGACCACATACAGGCCACTGGGGTCATGGCAGACTCATTGAGTGATCATTCACCAATTTTATGTATTTGGTCCAATAGGCTTCCCAACCTGCCTGCCAGGGTAATTAAAGCCAGAAACTACAGCAGATTCTCTTCGGAAGCTTTTTGTTCTGACCTACGTGCTGTAAACTGGGATCCCCTAATCTCCCTCCCAACCCTGGATGAGGCGCTTGACTTTTTTACTAACACTTTTACATCTGTGGCCAATGTACACGCCGCCCATAAAAACTAAGAGTACAAAGTAAATGCCATAAATGGCTTAACTCTAGCCTCAAAGGTAGCATGCTGCTCCGTGACCGGGCCTGGGGACATTTCAAATCCTCTGGCCAAAAAAATGACTGGGAGAGGTATAGAGAGCTGTGGAATCAATGCAAGAAAGCTTCCAAGTTGGCTAAATCTAAATACCTGCGAGATCTCCAGTCTAGACACCTACGGGATCCAAAGAGATTCTGGGGCCAAATAAATCTACTGTTAAAGGGTGCCCCTAGTGCCCAAGAGGGAGCGCTCCAGGTTGGTGATACCCTAACCAATAATCCCTCCTTAGTTGCCGAGGTGTTTAGTGCCACTTTCTCCAATCCCAGAGGAACCAAACCCCCCATACGCTCAGCAGCAGAGGTACTGCCTGGGAACACTCTAGACCCCAGTTTCATTTGAAGCTGGTCAAACCCCCCAAAGTACAGTGGTAATCACAGAAAAGTTGACTACCTAGTGGTAGATTGAGGTACCACTGTGTTACCACTTAAGGAAATTTGCACTGAGTATAATGTGATCCTGCCTCATTCTACCACAGAGGTACTTCAATCTACCACTAGGTAGTCAACTTTTCTGTGACTACCACTTCCCCTTCTGCAACATATCAACCTAGACTCCTTGCCGGGACATGACCTGCTTGAACCTAGACTTCTGCGGGCTGCCACCTCAGCTATCTCCCGCCCTGTCACCATGCTCATCAACAGATTCCTCCTTGAAGGAATGGTCTCAAGTAAATGGAAAGTTGCAACCATTGTCCCCATTCACAAAAAAGGGCCCTGGGACAATGTAGGGAACTGCAGGCCAATCTCTATTTTCTGCCCTCTCGCGAAAGTACAGGAGAGATTAGTCTACAATCAAATACAGGACTACCTCAAAAGGCACCTACTCCTAGCTGACATTCAACACAGCTTTAGGAAAGGCCACGGCACCTATACAGCCCTAATCTTGCTCACATCAGACATCCTCGATGCAATGGATCGGGGTTTCCTGATGGGGTCTGTATTCATTGGCCTATCCAAGGCATTTGACTTGGTCAGCCATGAACTTCTCTTCTCCAAACTTCACCTACTAGGATTGGATAGGCTCTCTGTTTCATGGTTCGAGAGCTACATACTCAACTGAACCCAAAAAGTCCTATGGAGGGGAACCCAGTCTAGTGCTAAACCTGTAATCTCCGGGGTACCCCAGGACTCAATCCTGGGTCCCCTGTTATTTACTCTCTTTGTCAATGACATAGAGGGGGTTTGCGGGCATAGCAACCTCATCCTCTATGCAGATGACACTGTCTACTGCAGTTATCACAGCGTAATCAATGCCAACCTCCAGACCAGTCTAGCTGCACTGGAAGCCTGGTTCTCCTCCAACTCACTTGTGCTGAATGAAGAAAAAACGAAGGTAGTCATGTTTGGGTCTAGACAACTTGGAACTGACCAACACGGCATGCTTCAGCTTCACATAGCCCAAGGGAAGAGAGTGGAGGTCACAGACATGATCAAGTACCTCGGGACCCTGCTTGATCAGGAGATGACCTACCAACCTCACACTGACTCTGTTGTAAAGTCCACCCACCAGAAGTTAGGACTTCTCTGTAGACTGGGAGACTCTCTTTCTCTCGAGGCTCGTTATGCCATAGCCAACTGCACCCTACTCCTCTTTCTTCTCTATGGGGCTCCCCTGCTGCAGTTCCTAAAGGAGGGCAAACAAAGAAATCTAACCATGCTCTATCATAGGGTTGCTCATTTCGCTACTAACTCCCCTGCTAGGAGGCACCACTGTGACGTCCTTGCTGATCTCCACTGCCTACTATATGACATAAACTGGCCTACTGCTCCTTGAGTTTGACCTTTAAATTTACCAGTGCTGGCCCTCCTCCTCACCTACGTGGTCTGCTCAATAGAAAAGTCTGGGGCCAGGATCTGAGATCTTCTACAGGCTGTCCCCTTGACATCCCTCGTGTCCGAACAAATTTCGGCAAGCGCTCCTTTTGGTACGCTGCCCCACACTTATGGAACCCTCTCCCTGTGGACCTGGAAAACTGTCACACTATTCAAGGATTTAAGTCTGGCTTGAAAGTATACCTGCTAGATCTTAGTCTCTGTGGCTGTAATCACTAGCTCCCACTTTATGAACCTACGGTGTGACTATATTATCCTGCTTATTGCTGGTACCACCTTTCCCTCTAAGCATTTTGTGTTAAAGTTGTCACATGTCTGATGTAACTGCTATATTAAATTTGTGTAGGTAACTGACATGCTCTGTAATGTACTCTATGCCTTATCCAATGAACGTTTAATCTACAGTACACTCCTGCCAATGTATATAATCTATGTCTGTAACTAATCCGGGTCGCTCCTGAAAAAGGGACCTCCGGTCTCAGTCAGCTTACCTGGTTATCAAAATCTAAATAAATAAATAAATACTGAATAACTAAGCTACATCTCATAAAATGGTCCAGCCAACTCAGTCCAAGGTTCCCTGAGTCCACTGACGGATGCAGGGAATTTTTCCAAGGCCCATGTGCCCACAAACATGGTACTGCATTCAGGAGCGACAGCAGCGATTCACCTGTGAAAACTGCCCCAGACACAAGACTTTAATAATCCAGATATTTATGTTTCAAATGTCTTTGACCCCATGGCACAGAGTAGAAAACTTAACATATCAAAGGCCACTCCAGTAACCTAGCAGTCATGGCATTTGCCTTTCACTTGGAGGGTCACAGCTTCCTGTCCTGGAATGTGATCTTAAATGAGCTGCTAGGAACTGGGGAGAGCTGTCTCATGAAAGTGTTCCCAGTTTCAGGTGGGGTTTCCTGCACACCTCACTGAATGACTGCTTCTGGAAGGCTCAGAATGACGGGGAGTTGTTCCGTGAGACAGCCTTTCTAGTTCTACCTCCAGTCTGTTGTCGGGACAGCAGCAGGATCCCACTGGTGGGAGAGCATGCAGGTACCAACAACAGGCATCACCCAAATTACCTCTGCAGCCATGGCACCTGTTTGTGTGTGCCTCAGTAGCAATGGGACCACCTCTCATCTGTCTGACTCCGAGTGACATCAAGCAGCAGGGTCTTTGCCGTTCAGTGCATTCAAGGAAATAGCCCAGAGAGAACAGACTGGCTGCATTCAACAACACAGCCATGTCGCTTTTGGTTGAGGAGCTTGCCTCAGTGTGGATACAAGTGCATGGATGATACTTCAGGTGGACAGGACTCACAAGCTCCAGCAGGATCCCGAAAGTGACAGGAGAAACTGGGTGTGGGAGTTCAGGTAAAACTAAACAAAATGATAAAGAAACACTGCAGATGTGTTAGGATCATAGATACCTGCAAAACTTCTTCACGCTCCCTTGGTAATAGACAAGAATTGCTGGCCAAATCAACTGCAACTTGTTCAGGGCTAATGTTCCTTGTAATTGATGGCTCTATACGTGATAAGAGAGTTCTGTGCGTGTCCAGTTTCTCAATCTGACTAAAGTCCCAGTTCTCGAGTGCTGCTTGAAGACCAGTATAACCTGTGTAAGTAATAAAAAACTAATATTCAGAAGAAGCAAAGTGCCCACAACCGAGATAAAATAACTGATGAATGTTATGATGCACTTCAGTGCATTATTCTACAATTTATTTATCCAGGATAGCCCACTGGGACACATTTTCTGTTTGTGAGGTCCTGCTTTTACCCAGTTTTACGGATAGAGAGGGTGAAGTGCCCTGCTCAAGGTCATACAGTAATCCTGTTACTTTAGTGGGATTTGATCCTAGGATCTCCTGACTCACAATTTGGGTCAAACTGCATTCTTTGGGTATAAAGACAGGTACTGGATTAGTATACAATTTCAGACTGAGCTAGTCATATCTTCTTCTCAGCTGTAAATTATAAAGACAGACACTTCCAGCAAATGGAACATTTTGTGACCTTAAGAAGTCCCATTGCTGGCCGGCCCATCAGCACAGTGGCTGGATTTCCGCTTCCGATGTCGGCAACCCAGGTTCGGGAATGGACCCGGGTTGTCAGAGAGCTGCTGGGGGAGAAGGATGGAGCATCCCAAGGACTGTTCTCCTCTGGGGGGAAGGCTGGGAGAATGCCCGGTGCTAGCCGGACCCCTGGGGAGGCTGGGGAATGACCAGCAACCGGTATCTGAGTTTTCGGCAGGGAGGCGGACATTGGACATCATTGCACGTCCCCACCCCCAGAAAGACAAGTAAAAATCCAAGCCAGCCACTCAGGATGACGCCGCCAGCGCCTGGCCTGCATAGCTCTCCACCGCTCTGCTCCACTGACTCATCATGACTCCACAGGCACCACCGTAGGCCCCGAACCCCGCACTGGGGAGAAGCCAGGGAGGCAATGTTGGCTCTGCCGGCACCTTTCCCCGTCATGGACAAGCAGGTCATAGTACTGGGGCCCCACCCTGGGGGCAAGCCAGGGAGTACCAGTGGCAGTAGAAGGCGGTTGTTGAAGAGCAAGGCAGGTGACTGAAGGGCTGACAGTAGAGCGCTGGAATGGGAAAAAAGTATAGTAAATAAAAAAAATGAAAAAAGAAGTCCCATTGCCCTATATACTGTATCTCAGATTTTGTATAAACTACACTTTGTATTTTTTATTTCCTGTGCTTGTGTGTGTGTGTGTGTGTGTGTGCGTGGGGGGGGGGGTACTCCACAGCGATGCATTTGGAGGAACTCACTGGTTCATGCACCTCAATGGTGTTGTGCCATTACCGAAGCACTCCAATGTCACTCTCCTGCCAAGAGATGTGACAACACCACCTAGGTATGTGACCCAGCTGGTTCTTAGCACTTCAGTGTTAATTATTTTCTACATATTGTATCTGAAGCACACTTTCTTTTATTTTACAAACGACTACTAAATTACAATTTGACCCAATATAACTGCAGTTTCCAGGGGTATTCATACCTTACAAAATTAAGCTGCAGAATTTCAGTCTACGGTTAATACAAGCACGTGTGGTGTAGCAGTTGGAGCGGATGCCACATGAGATCACAGGTTCATAGCCCACCGAAAACACTTTTACTTGCTGTGTGACCTTGAGCAAGTCACTTCAGCAAATCAATCCACTTCAGTTGGGCTGTCCTTTGTAAAGAAACTGTGAGTAGTAAACAACAAAATGCTGAAATGGAACCCACGAAAACAATGTTACATCAGGCACTTGGGAGAATAGCCAACAGTGACAATGCAGCACAGTACAGAGGTGCCAGAAGTAACATCCTTCAGATAAGATTCTGTTTTATTTGTTGGTAACCAGGTAAGACCCACTGGGCACAAGGCCCATTTACAGTGGCAAACAGAGATCACAGGGAGGTTAAGTGACTTGCTCAGGGTCACACAATATGCAGTGAAGGCTGTGGGAATCAACCCCCAGTGTACAGCATAAACCAAGCTCACTCACAGCTCACTGATCTAACCTCCAGGCTATAATGCCAGCACACCTTAACCATGTGAAACTAAGATTCCTTCAGCCCTTCTCTGGTGAATAAAAACTAAGACTCCCACACTACTCTTTAGGGGATCACCCTACTGTCCAGGTCAGCTTTCTCACTCAGTGAAGCAGCTTTTAATGCCATTGCCAAGACTCTATGGGATAATGATGACAGTACATAATGACTGGTGTTTGGCAGGAGACAGTCACTGCACTATCAGCTTTTATCTTTTTGTACTACATCTGTATTACATTTGCTAGAAAGCCTTGTCCCTCAAATATCTGGTGATCTGACTGGACCCCAACTCACCTACCAGAAGCATGAAAACCATATCACTGTTTTGGTGGGTTTCACACAACTGGTGCTACGCCACACACAGATCTCCTTGGGGTGTCACTATCCAGCATGTTTGTAAGTGCAAATCCTGTTTGCACCCACTAGCATCTGGCAACCCCATTTGGATTGCAACTTAGTCACAGAGGTGACCACCCCACTGCAACTACATCAACTGTTTGTGTATAGCAGATGTTGGTGGCAACACTACAGGGAACCTCTTTGAATCTGTTCTTTGTACTGCCAGGAAATGTGACTGTGAATGGGACCCCTTGTATAAGGCATGACAGGGTGTACAGGTACATTGTTGCGTAATAACAACATGCCTCAGGAAGTGAGGCACATTGTTGCATAATAACAACATGCCTCAGGAAGTGAGGCACACAAGGCAACACTGACTGTCTTACACCACCCAGGAAATGCTGTTATCCACAATTTCGCACACCATGGAGTGCCTTGGTGCAATTATAAAATGGCTCCTTGGATTTTTATTTAATAACAGAGTAATGAGGTTCAGAAAGTGAAGTATGTCTGACTTGAATTATGCTAGCATAATGTACGGTCATGTGACCACATCTAACCAATCAGATGACTTGGCTTCTCTTACCAATTTAATAGTTGGAATTGGCACTTATGCATATTGTCGTACTGCATGATAAACAAAACACATTATTTACCCTGCTGTACCACGGGACTCAGATGCTGTAGAACATGGGGCCTTCCTGACATCTGCTGTAATGAAAATTTCAAATAAATAAATAAAGCTGAGCTACAGTATACAGTATATACCAAGAGTAGGCTACAGCCAATGTGAGTACACAGTCTGCCTGTGACACAGTCATACTCACACTAACTCGCAATTATTTTAACATGTACTGTATGACATAAATGTGTGTGTATACATTACAGGGGCGTGGTAACACTCCTATAGTTAGGGCTGAGTAGGCTGTTTGCTGTTAAACCCAGTTTTTGCACCTTAATAACTCTGGCATCTTTTGACAAAATAGCACAGATATTAGCACATGTGGTCAGGCTGTCATAGTCTCAAGATGTGAAAAGTTTTGTGATGACATCTTTTTCAGTTTTCAAGGTACAGAGCACCAAAAAAATGAAAAAAAAATACCCTTTTGTTTTCCTCATATTTAACATTGCAGTTTTTTACTCTCACCTATAGCCGAGACAGTGTGGAATGTTTTCATGAAATGTTCAGAGCTGAAGTGGCCTGTGCCAAGGTTGTGCTTTTCCAAGGTTTTGTGAAATAATATTCTGGATAACTGACAAATGCGAATGGTGAAAAAAGAGAAGAAAGTGCTTATTTTCATAATGCACTTGTGTGGAAAACAAAATACCAATCATGATGGCTGCCATTTTTTTTAACTCACAGACACTGAAAATACATAAAATATTATATATTTTCAAAAAAAACTGAACCTAGCTAAATGGGACCGGTTAAGCTAGATTTTTTTTTTTTTAATTTGACAGAAATATCTTTCTCTGGGTGTCCAGCTTAGAGAGAGGAGCCATTCGCCCGCATTCTCTGTATGAGAACAGCGGCACTTTCTTGAATGCTGCAGGTTGTCTGTGTTAGGTATTTATTTATTTATTCATTAATTCATTCACTTGTTGACAGGGTAGGTGCACAGGTCTGAAGACCCTTTGCAAGCAATTTTTAATATACTATATAAGCGGACCAGGTTGCCCACTCACGGTACCACTTTTCTTGAACCCCCACCCCTCCAGGTCACCTGACCCTGTTCCCACTATGTAAGTAGTAGCACTGGGGTGCCCACCCCCGGTGCTACTGGACAACAGCCAGACACTGGGGTGCCCAATCACCTACTTGGTTAATGAGGTGTGGTCATAAGAAAGTTGCATTGAAAATTTGGTGTAAAATATGTAAAAATGACCAAGTTACAAGTGAACGTCGAAATATAACTTCAATAATTTTTTACATTTTTCCACCAAACTTTCAACATGGCCTATTTGGGACACCACCTCATGAACAAGGCAGGTGAAATTTTTCAAAACCATCCCAAAAGGTGATTTTGCTGTCACTCTGCAAAATCACATTTTGGACAAACATTTTCACCTATCGGGTTCGTTAGATGGGGGTCATAAGAAGACTATGTTGAAAATTTGGTGAAAAAATATGGTAAAATGACCAAGTTATGAGTGAACATTCAAATACTTCAACTTTTACTCATAATTTTGCTAATTTGCAATATTTTGACTCCAAACTTTCAACATAGCCATTTTTTCACACCACCTCATGAGCATGACGGGTGTCATTTTTCAAATCCTAGACAAGACTTTTTTTGCACATGTGGTGCAAAATGACATTTCAGCCAGTATTCTATAAATGTCACAAGCCATGTTTATAATGGGGAGTCATAAAATGACTATCTTTAAAATCTGGGGTCATAATTAAAAAAAAAAAATTAGAATTATATTAGGAAAAGTTGTGTGTTGTACCAGCCTTTACCTCAGTGAGTAGTGCTTTTTCATCCCGTGTTGGTGAGTTGAATTCAGGGGTGACATCGTGACTCAGCTGGATGGACTGAGGCTTGGCGGGGGGAGAAATGGTGCTGTCATGCAGCACCACCCTTCTGCCTGGGAAGGCTAAGTGCAGGGTTGCCCGCACAAGCCCAAGTAAAATACAGCGATGAGAACTCTTCTCTTGGCATAGGGCCCTGCACCTCTGCACCCAGGGGTGCCAGAGGAACCTATGCTTTGGCTGAGAGATGGATTCTTTGCCCTGTGCATCTGTATCTGTGGCCACATGGAAGGGCAGTACCCAGAGGGGCCTACACTTCAGCAGTCAATCAGACAGTCCCATGAATTCTTGACATCTGTTGCTGCACTTCCATGGGTGGACAGAATTATCCCATGGCGCCAGGCCCAGATTCTCTGCATATCTGCATCTATTAATGCAGGTCCCTTCAGGACCTGTGTGAATGAGGATACAATTCCACTATTTCAAAAAGAAATTAAATTCTTTGCAAAAAAACTGCACTAATGCACCTGTTAAGGCAGGCAATATAGCTCAGTGGTTAAAGGCACTGAACTGCAAACCGGGAGACTTGAAGACCTGAAGACTTGGGTTTGAATCTCATCAGCCCCTACTTGTGCAGTACATAGTGTGATCCTGAGCAAGTCACTTAACTTTAACTGGGGAATATGGGTGTGGGCAGGACAGTAGTGTGGTGGGTAGGTAACTGGCTGGGTGGCAGGACACAGAGGGTGGTGGTAAATGGCTGTCACTCCACAGAGGGAAGAGTGACCAGTGGGGTACCACAGGGATCAGTGCTGGGACCGGTCCTATTCAACATCTTCATCAGTGACATTGCTTGGGACCTAGAAGGCAGAATTTTACTGTTCGCTGATGACACAAAGCTCTGTAATAGAGTAGACACACCAGAGGGTGTAGACAGAATGAGAAGCGACCTGCAGAAAGCGTGAAGAATGGCCAGGGGTTTGGCAGTTGAAATTCAATGCAAAGAGTGTAAGATAATGCATATAGGGCACAAAACCCTGGCACAATATATCAGTTGGGGGTGAGGATATAGCATGCACCAAGCAGGAAAGGGATCTTGGGGTTGTCATCTCTGATGACCTCAAGGTGAGAAACAGTGTGACAAGGCAGCAGGTAAAGCAAATAGGATGCTGGGATGTATAGGCAGGGGCATCACCAGCAGGAAAGGAGGTCATAATTCGCTATACAAGACACTAGTGAGGCCCCACCTGGAGTACAGTGTACAGTTCTGGAGACCATACCTACGTAAGGACATAGACAGGGTAGAGAAGGTTCAGAGGAGGGCAACAAAGATGGTGCATGGATTGCATCACAAGTCCTATGAAGACAGGTTGAAGGAACTGAACAGGTACTCCCTGGAGGAGAGGAGGGAGAGAGGGGATATGATAGAGACATACAAGTATCTTACAGGGAGGAACAGGGTGCAGGAAAACACTATTTTTAAGCGAAAAAGATGTTTCCAGGACTAGAGGGCATGGGATGAAGTTGGAGGAGGACGATTCAGAGGAAACATGAGAAGAATTTCTTCACAGAGCAAGGGTGGTGGACAAGTGAAACACCCTGCCAGAGGAAGTGGTGGGGGCTGAAACAATCACGGGATTTAAGAATGCATGGGATAGACATAAAGGAATTCTGGAGGTCAGGGGTAAGGGGCAACAGACTTCTAGGAAAACAAACTGAACTTACAAGCTCAAATGGGCAGACTGGGTGGGCCATAGGCCCATTTCTGCCGACGCTGTCTATGTATCTATGTATCTATGTATAAGGTTCAAGTTAACGCCATGAAAGTAGGGAAATGTGGAATTAAGAGTTTACAACTATTAACGCTCCACCTTGATCCCACAAGCAGGAAAAGCAAAAAAAAAATAGTTTTGGGTCTCTAGAGTCTCAGCAACTCAGTGGTAGGATGTTCCTTGGGGTTGTGAACCCTAATGACCAACCCCTCACCTGAGTAAACAAGGTCAGACGTGATCTCTTTTCTTCACAGAGGGCCCTGCAGGAAGAAAGCTACAACAGATTCTGCTGGCAACATGTGGCGAGACTCACTTCTCTGCCTTTGAATAGTGTATCATTATGAGGCACTGGCTTGGAGCTGTACCTTGTGCTTTGGACAGGAGGCTATGGGTTGGGGGAGGGGTGAGCATTAGGGTTGACAACTCCAAAGGAACCCCACCATTCATTCTGAAGACTCCAGAGACCCTAAACTCCAAAGTTTTTTTCTTCCACTACCTGGTGAGTGGGGTGGAGCATTAACTTGTACCTAGCTGCTGCATTAACACAGTTTTCTGCAAAAATATATATAGTATGCCATAGGTGGGAGTTCCCAAACCATTTGAGAAAAATGCTCATTTCAGTAAAGACAAGTCTACTATTGAAATAAAAAAGTTTATCTGTTAAGTTAACTCATCATCAGCTTTTATTTCAATTGTACACTGTTCATTAGAAACACAGAAACATAAAAGTTGATGGCAGATAAGGACAGCAAGCCCCATCTAGTCTACCCATTTCTTTTTCTACCTTATGAATGTGCCATAGGCCTTTACTCTGTCACTGGCCTATCTATTCATACTCATCTGTATTGCTCCCTTATGCCTATCCCATGCCTGTTTGAAGCCCTGCACTGTATTCATATCCACCACTTCCTGATTTAGGCCATTCCATGCATCCACCACCCTTTCTGTGAAAAAGAACTTCCTCACATTAACCCTTAATCAGCCTCCCTCTAATCTCATGCTGTGTCCTCTTGTCTTGCTATTTTTCTTATACTGAAACATGTTAGACTCTTTCACCTTGTTAATGCCCTTAAGGTGTTTGAATGTTTCAATCATACACCTCTCTCCTCCCTTTGCTCTCACGGTATACATACTGAGCTAAGTTAATCTGTCCTCATATGTTTTCTGATGCAGTCCCTGCACCCTTTTGGTTGCCCTTCTCTGGACTGCCTCCATTTTGTTAATGTCCTTGTGCAGGTGCAGCCTCCAGTACTGCACACAGTACTCCAGATGGGGCCTAACCAGTGTCTTGTAAAGAGGGATTACCTCCCTCTTACGACTTGTGACACCCCTACTAATACACCCCAACATCCCTCTAGCCTTACCTACTGCTTTAGTGGCCTGCTTGGATGATTTCTGGTCATCTGTGATGATGATGCCCAAGTCTCTTTCTTCTCTTATGATTGCCAGCAACTCTCCTCCCAACCTATAGGCAGCTTCAGGGTTTCTCTTTCCTATGTGCATGATCTTGCACTTCTTTGCATTAAACTCCAGTTGTCACTCTTCCAACCATTTTGCAAGCTTATCCAGATATCTTCTTATTCTGCCCACCCCATCTGGATCATCTACTCTGTTGCAGATCTTGGTGTCATCTGCAAATAGACAAACCTTACCCTCCAGTCCATCTGCAATGTCACTGATGAAGGTATTGAAGAGGACCGGCCCCAGGACTGATCCCTGAGGTACCCCACTTGTGACTTACATCTCTTCTGACTGTGTTCTGTTTATCACCACTCTCTGTTTTCTGCCCACCAACCAGTTTGCCACCCAGTTGACCAATCCTGACTCACCCCAAACCTACCCAACTTATTAATCAATCTTCTATGTGGAACAGTATGAAAGCTTTGCTGAAGTCAAGGTAGGAGACATCAACTGCTCTCCTTGGTCCACCACTCTGGTTATCCAGTCAAAGAAATCTATGAGATTAGTTTGACAGGACCTTCCTGCTGTTAACCCATGCTGTCTTGAATCCTGTGCTCCTATGGTTCCAGGTGTTGCACTATCCTTTCCTTAAGGAGTGCCTCCACAATCTTGCCCACTACTGAGGAAAGACTGACTGGTCTGTAGTTCCCTGCATTCTCCTGCTGCCACTCTTGTGGGCGGGATCACATGAGCCTTCTCCAGTCTTCTGGGACTCTCCTGTATTCAGAGACTCAATAAACAGTTCTGATAATGGTTCTGCTAGTTCCACCCTTAGCTACTTTAGTACCCTGTGATGTATGCCATCAGGTCCCATTGCCTTGTCCACCCTGAGCTAGCGAGAGCTCTTGTAGGACCCTTTCTTTTGTGAAGGGAGTTATGCACCTCCTCCCTGTGTCCATGGTGCTGAGCTGTGGGCCCTGCTCTACCTTCTCTTCAGTAAATACTGAGCAGAAGTATCTATTTAGGATAGATGCTTTTCCTTGGTCCTCCTCACATACTCCCCTATGCCCTTTGATCTTAGCAATACCCCTCTGGACTTTCTCCTTTCACTAATGTATTTATAGAAAGTCTAATCCCCTTCTTTTACTGTTCGTACTAGTGTTTCCTCAGTCTGGGCCTTTAACTGCCTTACTGCCTTCCCTGTTTCCCTTACAGAAGTTTGGCATGCCTCCCTATCTTTGACCTGCTGCGTTCTCTTATATTTCCTGAAGGCTAACCTTTTGGCTCTAATCTTTTCTGCTACTGTTTTTGAGAACCAAAGTGGTTTCCTCCTTCTTTTGCTCTTGCTTTTCTCCCTAACACAGTGGGATGTTGCTTCAAGTATTGCATCCTTAATGCTTGCCCTTTGCCTGTACCCATGTTGAAGGATGGGGATATGTATTTTATCCCACCCCGTCGTCAGCTATTCATCCTCCACTCTTCATGCCCTCCGCCCTTTTTCCCCCTCCTTTACTGTTTTCTATCTACCAACGTTGTAGGGCTTTGGGGTGCCCGTGGGAGAGGGGCGGGGTGGGGGCCTGAACAGTGGAGGATGGATGAGGCCTTCGAATCAGGATTGTTAGGCCCAGAAGATGTCCTGGGGTGAAATGGAAGCCAGAGCGTGGGTTTCCTTGTCTGATCCCCATACCCAAGGGCACTGCCACTAGTAATAGTGGGCAGGTGGTGGGGAAATCCCCGGGATTCTGTCCAACTCGGGCAGTTTTATTCAATACCAGATCTGTTGTGAACAAGACTGCCATTGTGGCAGACTTGGTGGGTACAGCGGATCTGACTTGCATCACCTAAACCTGGCTGGATGGTAATGCTGGCCCCGTCCTTGAGGTGGCAGTTCCGGCCAGGTATTCGGTGATATACCGCCCGAGATTGGACTGCAGGGGTGGGGGGGTGGGGGGTTGCGGTCTGTTTAAAGACAGGTGGGTCCCACTAGTGTTCCAGTTGAGGAGACCAAATCATTCAAATATGTTGTAGTGGCGGTGTGGGGCTATAGACTGGCTGTCATCTACCATCCACCCGGGACAGACCATTCCTTACGGAGTGGCGGACTTCACATTGACCTCGTATTGGAGTCCCCCAGGCTGATGGTGCTGGGCGACTTCAATGCCTGGATCAACAATGAACTCTGTAATTTGGACAGCACTTCCTCCAATCTATGAATTCATTGGGCCTCTCACAGGTTGTTACCTCTGCCACTCATAAATGTGGCCATTCCTTGATCTGGTTTTCCTCCTGAGGATGGAAGCCTCTGGCGTGGGGGTGGAACCTGTCGGACAGTCCGACCATCACACTGTGAGATTCAATTTTAGCACCCCCTTGCGTAGACCTACCCCTGTGGAGATGGTCAAGTACCACCCTTTATGGGATGTGACTCCCAATGGTCTAACTGAGGTACTTGACCTATCAGAATTTCCTGTGATGAGCTCAGATCCAGAGGCTTCGGTTCTGGCCTATAATAAGGCCATTACCAATGCTCTGGATTCAATTGCTCCCATCCGTGTGCGTCCTCTCTCCCTTTTCCCTCGGTCTCTGTGGTTCGATGGGGACTTGAGGGAGATGCGACAACTAGGACACAGGTTAGAGAGGTGCTGGCAGAAATCCAGCTTAGATGCCGACCATCTTAGACTGCTAGAGGCACTATCAACTCTATCAGTCAGCAATTGCTCGTAAGAAGAAGGCAGTATTCCTGTCCGGAAATTACCGCTACTCAGAACCAACTGACCCAGCTCTTTCAAACCTTGAACAGACTGTACAGCCCAGCCTGTCTGCAGGTTCATAGAGATTTTTCGCAATCCCAGTGGGGAGCTTGCTGGTTCTTTGCAGATAAGGTGGATGACATCAGGCGGAGACCCACGCAGCACTCTCTATAGGAGCGGCTGTGGACCAGTCCCGGTCACATTCCTCTCTTTTCCTGGAGTCTCTTCAAAGGCCAGAAATCGAAGATGTTATGAGATTGTCCAGGGTATGCACACTACATGCTGTAGTTTACATCCGGGCCCCACAGCCTTGATTATGGGCTGTGGGAGATTGTCTTCGGTTCTGGCGAGAATAGTCTGGTGCTCCATAGACTCTGGTGAATATCCTTGCTCCTGAAGGAGGCAGTGGTGACACCAGTGTTGAAGAAGGCTTCTTGGACCCCAACCCCTCGGTAACTACAGGCCTATCTCAAACCTTCCTTTGTTGGGAAGGTAATTGAGAAAGTAGTGGCTGCTCAGTTAGACAACCACTTGAACATCCATAGCATCTTGATCCTCTTCAATCGGGTTTTGAAAGAGGCACAGCACCGAGACTGCACTGGTTCGGGTGCTCAATGATCTCTTGATGGCGAGAGACCAGCAAAAATGGTCCATTTTGGTTCTTTTGGATCTGTCATCAGCATTTGACACTATGAGACCATGGGGTTCTGCTTGAGCACCTGAGAATCATCTGTGAGCTTTCAGATTTGGTCCTCAGATGGTTTACTTCATTCCTCACCGGTAGAACTCAGAGGGTGGTATCGAGGGTGTTTTCCTCTGATCCTATCTCTCTGTCCTGTGGGGTGCCCCAGGGCTCAGTGCTGTCCCCCATGTTGTTTGCGGTGTACATGCTTCCCCTCTGAGACATTGTAAGATGGTATGGGCTGGAGTTTCATTGTTATGCCGATAATACCCAGCTCTACCTGTCTTTTGCACCTGACTAGAATGGTGCACTCTCAGTGTTTAATAACTGCCTTGGTAAAATCCAAGGTTGGATGAGGTCCAGCTGGCTGAAGTTGAATTCCGGGAAGACCGAGGTGATAGTCGTGGATCCTGGTCGCCGGATGGGGGGGGGACAAACCATCCCTTAGGTTTATTCCTGGGGATGTTGAGCTCCCCTATCTCTGAACAGAGTCGGAACCTAGGGGTGATTCTTGACAATCAGCTGACACTACGTGCTCAGGTGTTGGCCATTGCTAAAGTTTCCTTTACCAACTTAGGAACATCGCTAGGATCAAGCACCTTGTTGCGTCCGGGACCTACCTACATTGATCCTCACTTTTGTGACCTCGCATTTGGACTACTGCAATTCTCTTTACTTTGGGCTTCAGAGGTTGATATCCGCTGCTTGCAGCTGGTGCGAAACACTCCACAGCCTGGTTGTTAACAGGATGCCTCGTTCTTCCCATGTTACACTGGTGCTGCGGAGACTGCACTAGCTGCGGTTCAGTAGGCGGATCACCTTTAAAGTCGGCTTGCTGACTTATAAAACCCAGCACAGTTTGGGCCCTGACTACCTGAAAGAGCTCCTGGTTCCCTATCTGCGGAGTGACTGCTCCCGGCTCGACCAGCGAGGGTGCTAGAGATTCGAGGTTGTTCTAAACTCTTCAGGCGCCTGGGCTTTTATGTTCGTGGCTCCGACCCTCTAGAATTCTCTACCACGCTGGAATAGAGCGTGTGCAACAGTGAGGGTTTTAAACAAGCATTAAAATCCTTTCTATGGATTAAGGCTTTTGGGGAAGATGTTGATCTGGTTTGATTTTATTGTTTCATCATGTTGTTTGATATGATTTATTTTATCGGTTTGTATTGTAATGTTTTATCTTGATGTGATTTTATAATTTGTTCTGTGCCTTGATTTTTGAAAGGCGCATTAAAAATAAAGATTATTATTATTACCCCCTCACCTGTATTTCTTCTTGCCAGGGCTAGCTTAACTCTGTTGGCCATCTTATCAAAGTCAGCTCCTCTGAAGTCCCGTATTTTTGCCTTGGAATGGGATAATTTAGTTCTAGTGGCCAAACTGAACCATACCACGTGATGGTCACTGGCACGGTGACCTTCTACCTGGAGATCTGTGATCCTATCCTGTTAGTCAGCACTAGATCCAGGATAGCCCTGTCTCTAGTGGATTGTTGCACCAGTTGGTTGAGGCCCTCCCCCTGCAGGGAATCCACTACGTGTCTAGTTCTGGCAGATGTTCCTGCTGGTATTGACCAATCTGTGTCTAGCATGTTGAAGTCTCCCAGTATCAGAACCTACCCTTTAGCTGCCATGTTTTGTATATCTTAACAGTAATGTGTCTGTGTCCTCCCCCTGGTCTGGAAGCCTGTAGACAACCCCAGTTCGTATGGCTGTCCCATTTCCTGCTTCCATGGTGAGCCACAGTTCTGGTTCCTTATGTGTATTCTGAATTTCTGCAGCTTTGATATTTTCATTGACATAAAGGGCCACCCCACCCCCCTTTCTTGCACCTTGGTCTCTTCTGAACAGTACATAGCCAGGTACTGAAGTTTCCCCAAGTGTGGTCACTGGTGAACTATGTCTCGCTACTATGTCCAGTTTAGCCTCTGTCATTGTTGCCTCAGGTCTGGGATCTTGTTTCTAGACTGCAGGCGTTATGTTGTGATTTTCCATTGGCCAGATTTTGGTGCATTAGTTGTTGGGTGAGGTCTGGTGTTTCCCCTGCATGTTGTATGGGGAGCCAGACCTTTTCACTCCTGGTGATGCAAATGAACTACAAACATGCTGAACTCCTGATCACTAGCTGAGGGGGGGAAGGGTGTTCTTCCCATTCGATGTATCAGGTGCTGCCCTCCCCATTTGCTAGTTTAAATATTCTGTAAAGACATCAAACTTCTGCCCCAATGCACTGACTCCTCCTTAGTCAGATGCAAGCCACTGAATTTAAAGAACTTTGCTCCCAAAACTGTAGCCAGTTACCTACAAATGTGTGTCCTTTTTCCTGGCACCAGCCCTTGAGCCACATGCTTTGTTCCCTTATTCTCCCCTTCTCTGAACTTCCAGTCCATCTCAACCCCCCAAGACTGGCAAGATCTCAGAGAGGAGATGCAGGCGAAATGGATGACAGTTTGTGTCCGGCCTGGTCAGGTATTCCTTGGTCTCCACAACTGACCAGCTGGTGAGCTAGTTAGTTCCTATGTGTACAAGGACATCAGTGTTTCTCCTGCTTCCTGTATGATTTTAACAATGTGGTCAGTGTCTCTCCATGCTGATGTACCTGGGAGACATCTGACCATTATTCAAAGTGGGAGGTAAGTATCAACTCCCCGATTCATGGAGTCTCCTATGATCAGAAGTATTTTGGATTCCCTTTTTTTTTTTGCTTTGGTCCCTGTTTTGGGGACCTGCCAGAATTACTTGCAGTGAGTGTCGTGCGTCCCTCCCATCCCCTCTTGCCTGACCATGACTTCAGTGCTAGCTAGCGTGTGGTGCTCACATCCTGTCTGAAACTGACTAAACCTGTCAGTTTCATGCTGCAGTGATCCGTAGAGGTGCACATTGTCACAGAGGTGAAAAGTAGTGAAAAAAATGAATAGCGGGGAGCTGAATAACAGTTCTGAAACAGAGCTGCAGGGGAGCTTGCCACACACATGGAGAAGGATGTGGAGCCATTTGTGGATGATGCACGGGACTCAAGTTAACCAGGTACTCCTTTTGCCAGCACATGAAACAATGTCCCTAGATGCCCCTGCAGTGATACATACTGATAATAGCCAATCCTGTATTGTGACCAAGAATGTGGCAGAAACAGAAATGATCCAGCCCGTACAGTAAATAAAGAGCCCCATCTGCTGGATGCACAGCTACCTGCAATAGACTTCATACTGCCTGCTAACAGCACTACTGACATGCTCCCAAACCTGCTGGGTGTTGCATTATGGCAGGGAATGCTACAAAAGTGTTATAAGTGTATACTGTAATATTCGACATCAATGCTATAAAAGTGTTATAAGTGTAAAACAGACTTTAAAATGTTAAGGCCAGGTAAAATGGTATTAAAATGGCATGACAGACATGTTTTGCATCCAAGCAGATGTTTTAATCAAAGGCAAATTTGCTGTGCTTGACAGAAATACTTTGTACAAAGCACATTATTTTTTTGATGCAAAATAAAAGGTCATGACTAAACTTTTAAATTTAGCCAGCCGAGACAGCTGTGCAAGCAGAATGAGAGGGTATGAGCAGAGCTGTCTGGGCTATTTCCCCATCTTATGTTGTTTTTGTCCAAAATGTATAAATTAAAGCAAGAGTCAAGACTATCCACTATGTTCTTGTCTTGAGACATTGGCTTTTCTGCCTTCTTAGGTTATTTTTAATAATATAAGTTCCTTTTAAGACCTGTGACAAATATTTTTTTTTGTCTAAATCAAATGTCAACTGAAACTTTTTATGTAGCAACTGCTGACAGACGTATATTGTGATAAGTGTATTCTGGGCCCTTATGTCATGACTTATTGTTTTGCCTTTTTTGGCTAAGAGGTTTTAATCACCTTGGAATTCCCCTTCTCTGCATTTTTGTTCGTAAACAATCAGTGTATAAATAAGACTTAAACTGTAGGTCCTGCGTGCCCAAGAGGAATAGCCAGCATGGCTGCCATAGATACTTGGGTCACCCAGAGGAATGGGACATGTTGCTTCATCTCCTCTGTACGCTTGTAGCCCTGGTGGTAAAAAGGCATCAGCTGTTTAGAATTACTCCTGTTAGAAGTAAAATTGTTATGGCTTATTTGGGTATTAATAAATTGCAACCAATTTAAAACAACATCTGGTGACAGGTGGCTTTATTGGATTACCAGGGCCACTAACCACAAACCTTGTGCTTTACTACCTTACTGTCATCAGTATGGTATAGTTTTTTTTATTTAGGTGGGTGCACAGCTGCGTACACTGCACATACCACTGCCTACCAACAACACTAATTACAGGTCTCCATCTAGCATGGCAGAATCAACAGATGTAGGCATGACTGACAGTTACAGGATTTCTAAGCAACATTTTTCTGGAGTGCACCTTTTCCAAAACCCTCCAGTGCAACTGTAGCCCAAAGGGAGTACTTCTGAATAACATAAGATGGTACCTTAAAATCATTGATTTAAATGGTTTCAGCAAGTTTATTTCAAAGTAAGCAATCAGAAAATGTTTTAACCTGACCGTGCCAATTGGATCCCGTGACTGCACTGTACGTGCAATGGGATGATGTAATTGAAGCGAGTCATCTAGTCTGTTGTATTGAAACATTATGGAGTCTAAGATTTAATGCCAAAACTTAGCACTTTGTGTTTACCTGGTCATCTATATCGATGTTTATCACTGCTGGCTCCAGCCAATCATGACCTACTGTGTGGATACATGTGGCCATGGGGGCTATAGAGTGAGGATAACATGATATTCTCATTCAGGTCCCCAGCAAACAAAAATATTACATCTATTAGCTGAAATTTATCCTCACAAGCACGGCATAAATATATACATATGTGTTTATCTATATCTATATCACATGGTTGGGCCCTTGCCCCCATTGAAAAAGCCATAATCTATTTCTCCATATATGATAGCCAATTAGCATATATGACACCAAAATCCAATTAGCCAATCAGAATATATGACACCAACACCATCCATAACTGATGGTAATTAACTAACATTAAGTAATTATAACATGCTATAACATTGTAATTAACACTCTATTACAAGTGTGAACAAAATATATACATGTTATTACAGAACTATTAACATGTGTAACAGCCACCTGAATAGCACATGTAACATCAACCTAATAACCACCCACATTACAGTCCTAACATCCTCTCCAACTACAGCCCCTGCAAAAAGCCCCCTAAATCAATACGAACCACTTTCATTGCTCCCTCCATATCTCTTGTCAAACTAACAACCATGCATAGAAATCAAAGTTAACCTGTATAAAACAAAAACCTCCTGAAACACTCATCATTCTACTTGCTTCCTTCCATGATGCAGTCTTCAAACACACTAAAGGAAAAACTGGTTCTACCAGCACTTCTTATATACAAAGCCACTGCACTATGGATACCTTAACGGGACACAACAATGCAGCTCTTCAAATGTCTTACAATACAGGATAATATTACAAATAAACAAACACTAGAGGGAACACTAGAGACCTATGAAACACTCTAGCTGACGCAAATACACTAAACAAGCTATGCAAAGAAAATCACACTTTCTCTTAAAGCAAAACCTACCAACCTAATGTAATATATAAAATAAAAGATGGCAAAGTAAAGCATACTGGATGGGCCTTGCAGTCTTATCTGCCATCAACTTCTACGTTTCTGTGTTTATACTCATGAAATAATACCATCTCAGGGTTGAACCAGCTCATAAAGACCAGTCCCCCTTCAGGCTCATGGCTTTTATAGCCTATTCAACTGTCCGATGTGTATTACCCTCATATACCACACTTTGCCATCATATATTCTCGCTCTCTATAGACAGACAGACAGATTTGTGAATCAATCTGTATTACCATTTTCATAAACTGTATATCACAGCAATAATAAATATCGTAGCAGACATAACATAATAAATTCAATCAGCAAAGAAATACAAATGTAAATATACTGCATCTCAGTAAAACTATCAAGATAGCACACTTTAAATATTTTATTACAGTCAGTTCCACTTAAAGCATTAATGTAACACATATTTCCAAATTAAAAGTAAGAAAACCGGTTACTTTGATAGAGGTCTATAACGTATTGTATGTGGTATAAGCATGCCTATGTGCTTTGGTAGTACTCTTGAAAAATGTACTATCACATTGTTATGGTGTCTGTGTAGTGAATCCAGTGGTGCACAGTCAGAGGGACAATGCAGAGAAAGTGACTGCTGGGTACCCTTGCATCTTCAATAAGTAGAAATATTAAGCTTGGGGCAGATTATGACACCAATGCGGAAAACCCTAAAATAATAGCGTACCTCCTAATACTGTACTGTACTGTAGTTTCAGAAAATATAGGCAGCCTGTTTTCACTTATACAGTGCCAGCTATAATTAGCCCAAAAAAATTAATTAAATGCTAGTTCTAAAAAAATTATTTTACATATCACAATATTGCACAGTCAGCCAAAGTATACCACCTTAATCAATAGAATATGCTATTGAGAGTAATGTGTCCAATGCTTCTAATGCTTATACCTGCTGTTCTGTGCACAAACATGCCCCAGTATTCATGAAGGATGCACGACGGCTACACGTGTTGCTTTGCAGGCATCCCGTGCACACCCACGTGCCGCCAACAGGCAGCATACATGCGGGGGTGCATCCATGCACAGCCAGGTGCAGCAGCAGGCAGCGCCCATGCAACAAGCCAGTTACGGCTGATAGCCACATGAGGGAGGGTAAGGACATGTATGGCAATGGGAGGGCTGCCGTACACAGGCATGTAGGTAGCCACAGGGTCGTTACACTGCTGCACAATGGCTGCAACAAGTACCCCAAGGACGGTATAGCCCGTAGCATCCCCCTCACATGCAACACCCAGACAGCGCCACCATGCACAGTGCTGAAGCACAACGTGCCCCCCCATGGCACCAACCCACAGCACAACACCCACAAACTCCCCAGTCCCAGAGTTAGGGAACACACACAGTATAAAAGTAGCAAAAGCTTTATTGTGCAACACCAACAAAGCAGTAGGCACAGAAATGTCACTGACAGGCACGACACAGTACAAAAGCAATGCAACACAGTAAACATAAAACACCAAACAGTGCCAGTCCATGTGTCATGGACATCCACCATGCCCCACAGCCCGAACACATATACGGGCGACCCAGAAGTCCACCACGCCCTCAGGCATTCACATTGTTGTTGTCCTCTGTGTCACTAGACATGGAGATGTCTTCCTAGCCTAACCCATCCAGGATGAAGTGCCATACTGGTCCCCTGTAGCACTGCAAAACAAAGGGAGAGGACTGTCACTAGGGATGCCATGCAAAGGGCCTGCTGACAAGCGAGCATGTGTGCAGGAGCACGACAGTACATGCCATGCAAGACTCACCTGTGATGAAACCACCACATGCCAGACATTGCAGGTGTCCAACTTGTAGAGCTCCACATCATACTTCTAGGCAAAGTAACCGGGACCCTGAGCCTCCACCATCCAGTACACTGCTGAGGGGATCACACTGCACATGGTGCACCATCTAGCTGCTCACTATGCAGAAACTTTAGGCATTGTGCCAGTCCATGGTAGTCTTGTATGGGAGAGAGATAAGGAGCATTAGTAGCAGCATACTGTAGCCCCACCCAGGCAGTATAGCAATGGACATAGTAGATGTGCCACTTACCAGCCTATGGCAGACCACACGCCACTGTGTCCCACCATCATGCTGATCCATGTAGATGTCCTCAGAGACACGTATAGGCACCGCGGAAACAGCGCAATGTGACTCAACCGCCGATGACATTCCGCGAACAGCCATCACTTCACAAACTTTGCATACAACAGGAGCAGCTGTGTGATACTTATATACCTGTACAGGTATGGGCGTGGCGCATGTGACAGATACCATGCCCATATAAAGGTGTATGCTTGTTCACTGTACCAAATGACAGGCTGTGACCGTGTCCGTACGTGGCAACAGGGGAAGCTACAGGACAGGGAGAATGTGTCCCAGCTTGCTTTTGAACGTCTACCTGCACAACCAGGTGCAGGAGCGGCTGTGGCAATTGTGACCATGGGCACGTGTGTTCTGACCATGGATGGATGCCACCATATTCAGGGACACACACTGTATAAAGTGCTTCAGGCTTCCTTGGCCCACGATAGCGCCTGTGCAGTTCAGGACAGTGTTACACCAGTACGGCTGTTCAAGGTAATGATTGTCGAAACTAAGATAATGTGTGCCCTGGCATACTATGCATTAGGGTCATTCTAACGTGTGACTGGTGATGCCATCGGTGTGAGCCAGTCCTCCATTTCCTGGCGTTGTCACAGATAATGGATGCACTCCTGTCACATATGCAGGACCACATCAGATTCCGTCGGACATGGAGATCCACACCATGAAGCAGGCATTTTATGCCCTGTATGGCATGTCCAACATATGCAGCGCTGTTGATGGCACTCACATTGGGATCCTGACACCATCCATCAGCGAGGAGGCATACAGGAACAGGAAGGGTTCCAAGGTGTGAACTGCCAGGTTGTCTGTGATGCCTCTGGTGTGTTCACGAATGTTTGTGCCAGGTTCCTGGGATCATGCCATAACACTTTCATACTGGATGCATCAGGACTAGGTGCCATGTTACGCTGAGGATGGCTTGACTGCTGGCTACTGGGAGAGTAGGAGGCGGATATGTATGGCAGTGAAGGACATGGCACAGCATGCATGGGACTGACATATGTTCCATTCCCCTACAGGTGACAGAGGATACCCACGATGCCCTTATATGATGACATCAATCCTTGCACCGTCCACAGTCACTGAGGAGGCATATTACACTGCCCACCGAAGACATGGAGTACTGTGGAATGGACCATCGGATTGCTAAAAATGCACTTTCTGTGCCTGGACCATACCAGGGGGCCATATGTTGGCATCGGGCCATGCCTGCATGGTGTTCACCGCGTGGTGCCATGCTGCACAACATGGCATTGTGTCACAGCATGCCCATGCTGTAGTACCCCCAGCATGACCATCCACCTGAGCCACCAGTGGAGGAGCTGTGCCAAGGGCAGGAGACAATGGTGGGGGGCTGTACAGCTCTCATGCAGGGATCATTACAATAGTAGTCGCGTTCATGGCCAGGCATGCATGCCTACAGGCTGTTGTCGGCAGTGGGGCAGTCGGGTTTGAGCTGCGTGCCCACGCATGTTGCTGTGTATGCATCCACTATGTGCTTCCCTGCAACATGGTCTGTGTGAGGTACCCGTGCCATTGGTGGAGGGAGCCTGATGATGGTAACATGCTCTGAGGGCACCTGAGGGGGGGGCCTGTGGCATGGCCATTTGGGCCCTGCCATCCCCTGCTCTGATAATGTCCAGCCTGTTCAGGCCATGCTGCATGTGGCATGTGTCGCATGCTAGGTTCCCTTGCCCATGCATATGTACCACCCTGCCACCTGTGCTGTCCCCTTTGCCATTGTGTATGTGTCCCAGTGAGTGCCCCGCATGAGAGTGGCGGCATGTGTCCTGTGCTGTGCCATTCAGTGAGTGCGTGTGTGTGTGTGTGTGCACTTGGTGCACGTCCTGGCCCCTGTGGGTCATATGACTTGGCCTGTAGCAGGGCCAATGCGCATGTGCCTTGTCACTGTCCCAGTGCCTGTGGCCTGGTACCATGCTGCTGCTGCCTCCTGCTGCCCTGTGATACTGTGTAGTCAGTATCACACTGGGCATCCGTGTCCGCAGTGCTTTGACTACCATTATCACCAGTCAGTCCCCACTGTGTACCACCAGTGTTAGTGTCCGGTGTGGCCATGCCATGCACTCTGAACACTGGCATGCCATCCACCCCCAGGCCATGTCCCAACATCCTCTGCATCATCTGCATTCCAGGGCTCCGTGTCCATCTCCCGCTCCTTGGTGGCGGTATCTGTTGACATCTGGGTGTGTGCGTGTACCACATGAGGCGGTGTGTTTGCAGAGCGCCATGGTGGTGCATTCCATCCAAATAGGAACTACACCATGTGCTCCTGTGCAGTGGCAATGTGGTCCATGCCATGACCCATCTCTCACCATGCCTGTCAGTGCCATGAGGCTTATGGTGCTGGGAATCCAGCCTGTCGAGCTCAAGCTGACAGAGCTCTTAGTATTGCGCCTCATTGCCGGCAAGGCATCGCACTGCATGTGTGCACCCAGCAGGATAACTCAACGTGCCCTCACTGCCACTGTCTATGGATAGAGGCCCTGGGTGGGCACTACCCACCCCCACGGCCATGTGTGGTGGGTCCTGGGTGTGCGTTGCTGGTGCCCTGGACTTCAACGTTTGTACATGGCTGTGGTGGGGGTCCTATGTGCCACTCAGTGCTGCCATTCTCAACCTCCATCCTGCTGGTGGTCTCCTGTGTTTCCTCCTCTGTGTTGCTCACAGTTGCCTCCACGTCTGTATCACTCCCCTGCTGATCCTCCATGTCCTGCTCCATTCCTGTACAGGCAGAGGTTGTGTTGGTTAGCATGTTCAGTACAGTGCCAGCTACAGCAGCCCCTCTGTGTGTCCCACAGATACACACCTGTCTTCTCATCCTGCCTATTACCTGCCGTGCCATAGGGACTACCGGTGCATCCTGGCTGTTGCCTGCATTGCCAGCTGGTGGACATCCATCTGTGTCTGTGAATGGAACACATCTGTTAGGTCATCTTTGCATACAGCTCCCTGGGGTTCCATGGCCATTGTGTGCATGTCTACCTGCCATGGTGTCCACTCCATCGATCTCGCCATGGATGCTGACATCTGTCAGCATGTCCACCATCATCTGCTTCATGGGTGTTAGCTGGCTGTCTATGGTGGTTGAGCCGCCACTGGTGGTCTGCCATGCCCATGCTCCAGTCATGACCTTCCATTTCATGAAGGCACACAGGTGTTTGATCATGGAGAGTGTCCTGGCCTCCAGTCCAGCGGCACCGACAGCAGCCTGGATGTCAAGCCACAGCCGTACCTTGACTTCAACAGGGGTTGTCTGTGCCTGTGCAGTACAGTTTGCCATAGTGGGCATGGATGCCGCTCACCATGGCTGCCACCTGTGCGCCAGTGAAGTTGAGTGCGCATGGTCATTGTCCACCCCGGGTGTGGCCCTTGCCGTGGACATGTCCGGCTGTGTGGCCTGTCCCCTTGGCCTGTGCTGGTGGTGCGGGGTGCACTCCATACCTCCGCCTCTCTCTGCCACTGTGGCCACATTTGTTTGCTGTGCGGCATTCACTTCCCTACTGTTGCGCGGGATGGGGAGCATGTTCATATATGGTGGGGTCAAGGGGCCGTACCACGTATCCTGGGCACACCTGTGTGTGTGTTGTGTGTTCTACTACGCGGCCCCTGTGGTCCCACACCCTGAGTCCGCATGTCCTGAATGGGTGTTGATGAGTGCCACGTAGTGTGTGTGCCCTGCATACTGCGTACATACACACCACAGATACATCTCTTTCCCACGTTACTAACGCACTATCGTGCATAGCACTCAATATTTGCAAATCATGCACTTATAATCATGAGCACTATTGAAAAGTGCTTCATAGTTTAAAATATCTGCATAGACACACTGCAGGTGTGCCAGACTAGTAATATTAATCTGTTTCCAAAAATATCTCTACCTCTAGAGAAACCAGAAATGTAACAATATCAAATTTTCCCCAAAGGTTACTGTGTTAAAAGCTTAATTTTTCACATTGGCCGTTTGTTGCTAGTTGCCTACTGCAGCTTAGTGTCCTTTAATGTTCTCCATGTCAGTATATGTATATATGACATGTGAAATTGTCTTAGCTGATATATTTTCTCAAGCACAGCCTTTTCATGATAGTGAAGTACCTGCCTGCCTGTGTGCCGAATTGGTCACATCACTTAACCTGCTCACAGCAAAGCTCCTTATGCTCCAATGTTTACTACAGCAGAGAGGGTTTTGCTAGATTGTATTTGAACCGTGAGTTAGAAGAGTGAGTCTCAGGCTGCACCAGTTGGGAGGCACCTGCGACATGATAGCACGGCACTTCCCTCGTGACAATGTCACAGTCCCACCATCACCACTGATTAGTGTGCACAGAGCGCTGTATGCAACAGAATAGAAAGTCATGCTACTCATCCTCACCCCCAGGCTATTTTATTAGAGTTTATAGAAAAAGGGGTGGCTGGAGGACAGACTGTGACAGCCTAAAATGAGCTATAAACATTTTTTTCTTTCAGTGATTTTTTAAATACAAATATTCACTGCATAGCTAGAAAATTGTAACATTTTCACAAATTGTCAGCATCTGTAATTGTCAGAAAGAATTTCATATGTTCACACCAGATTCTTTTCTGGTGTATAATCCTAAACCCTTTCTTTAAACATACATAATTATGGTTAGATTCAGTTTGGTAGTTCCGGATGATATGGGGGGTGTTAATGATTATAAAATAGGAGAGCATAGAGGGATGTTGGTTGATGGTGTATGAAACAAGGAATGGAGATCTGTGGGTGGGGAAGTTTTAAGCTCAAAAGGTACTGCCTGAAAGGTAGTCAAACAAGCATTTGTCAGTGCCGAATGTTGCTTGCTTCTATGTGCTGTTTAGGTATTTGGAAGTCATTGGAGTGCAAATATTGAAAATTTGCGAACTTACGAGCGTGCGTAGGAACTGCGCAATGCACGCTCGAAAAACAGTCATTTTTAGGAATTTTTTCACCAGATTTTCAACATAGCCATTTTAAGACCTCTGCTCATGAACAGTGTCACTGTGATTTTGTTAATGTGTCCCATACATTGAGTTTGCACACTGACTGCGCTATTGTGCGCTACATGGGCGGAAACATGTTTTGAGCAGGATGTGAAAAATGACAGCTGTACTGCTCATAAGGAGGTGTGGTAAAATGGCAATGTTGAAAATCTGGAGTGAAAATATTGAAAATTTTAGGAATCTTACGAGCCTGTGTAGCAACCGCGCAACGCGCTCATAAAACAGTCATTTTAGGAATTTTTCACTGAATTTTCAACATAGCCATTTTAAGACCTCACTCATGAACAGTGTCACTGTGATTTTCTTAATTTGTCCCATGCATTGATTTCCTCAAGACTGCGCTCATTCTGGCGCTACATGGGCAGAAACACATTTTGGGTGAGATGTGAAAATGACAGCTGTACTCATAAGAAGGTGTGGTAAAATGGCAATGTTGAAAATCTGGGTGAAAATATTGAAATTCGCAAACTTACGAGCCTGCGTAGGAACTGCATGATGCGCTCGATAAAACAGTAATTTTGGAATTTGGCACCAAATTTTCAACATGGCATTTTGGGACCCCTTCTCATGAATGATGTCACTGACATGGCGTATTCAGACCCAAGGTGATTTTGCAGTCACTGCGCGATCACTCGCGAAATCACCTTCAGGCCGAATCTCGCCATGACAGTGACATCATTCGAAAGAGTCACAAACATATTGAAAATTTGGTGCAAAATCCCAATACCTGAGATATGCAACAAAGTTGAAACCCCCCATCTGAGATCATTATACAGCTTACCGGCATTTCCTCACTTAGCGATCGGCTTTGAAGAGTGCAGATTGTTCCAGTCCACGAGATCGTGCGCGAAGTCCGGAGGTAAGTATGGGGTGAGGGGCATGGGAGGCTGGGTGTGCAGTGGGTGGAGTGCGGGTTGTGGGAGGGTGGGAGGCAGCGCTTGGAGGACCATTTTCGTTTTCAGGTAAAAATAAAAAAAAGACATTGTGGGACGTTTGCAGCTGGGTGGGCTCCCAGTGTGGCACAAGGATGTTGAGGAGGCGTTCAGCCGATGGTGGATTAGGCACCCCGTCGGCCAAGGACTGATTGCCATGCTGGGGTGGACTCCCAGCGTGGCACCTACAACTGGGGGGGGGCGGGGAGACGCAGCTCAGCCGACGTGGGATTGGGCACCCCGTCGGCTACACAGTAGGTGCGGGGGTGCGCACGCCTGCGTGTGGGGAGAGCTACGCTTCTTATCTCTGCTCACTGAAGCGTAGCTCCCCCTTTCAACTGTATGCCACTGCATTTTGGAGCGTGTCATAGACAGCTCCAAAATGCATTGGCTTACAGGGGCCGCACCTGCCAGCTCACTGACTGAACCGGAGGAGGAGGTGACACACCTCCGAAATCTCCGATGATAGCACTATGTTTCTTGAACATGCATGCAAGCAACATAAAAATGATAGGCATTTTTTGGAAATCTCTGAAATTAAGGTGATTGCAGTGGCTGACACATCCTAGCACGCATTTGTTACTATACATGAGTCAGTTTTCTTCCTCATTCATGCCAGAGTACTTTTATTTAGGGTGCACAGAGAAAAAAATCAATGACATTTCAATTTTTTCCAGGGTTTTGTTCCAATCTCCTCCTCATGTTGGATCTGGTACTTACTCTATACCCAGAATCTCTATGAGGCTGGTGTGTGTCCAGCCTCACTGAAATCTTTTAATACTGGTGAGCCCTCCTTTTTTGTCCTGATTGTACTCTTACATTCTCTGATCTGAAACTTAAGAGGTATTGTAGTTTTCTCTACGTAGTATTTTGAGCATGGGTAGATGAAAAGATAGACCACGAAAAAAACATTTAGAGAGGGGATATGATAGAGACATACAAGTATCTTACAGGGAGGAACAGGGTGCAGGAATACACTATTTTTAAGTGAAAAAGATGTTCCAGGACTAGAGGGCATGAGATGAAGTTGGAGGGAGGACGATTCAGAGGAAACGTGAGGATGAATTTCTTCACAGAATGGGTGGTGGACAAGTGGAACACCCTGCCAGAGGAAGTGGTGGGGGCTGAAACAATCACGGGATTTAAGAATGCATGGGATAGAAATAAAGGAACTCTGGAGGTCAAGGGTTAAAGGGCAACAGACTTCTAGGAAAACAATAAACTGAACTTACGGGCTCGAATGGGCAGACTGAGTGGGCCATAGGCCCTTATCTGCTGACACCGTCTGTGTATGTATGTATCTATGTAACCAGTAACAGTAGATCTTTGAGAGAATCTCCTCCATTAGGTCACACTATTGGAACTATAAGCCATCAGTGTCAGGACCTTCCAGAAACCTTTGCCTAGCTGGGGGCAGAACATGATGATGTATGATGCTGGTGCTTATAAAACGTGGCGGATCCCCTTGTTCCTCAAAGGAGATAAGCTTGAGGTTCAATCACTGAGAGGAACTAGGAGGACAAACCAGGACTAGGTATACACGGAGAGACTGGGACTGGTAACAGAAAACATAAAAGCACAAAGAACCATACCTTCCACAAAGGCAGCAGGACAGCTTGCTAGCTGATACGTCACAAAGGGGGAAGGAGGAGGGGTGCACTGTGGCTCAATGGAGGACACTCTCTCGAGGATATACTGTTACTGGTAGCTAACTGTTCTATCTTCATCAAGGATATCTCCACGATTGCGCCACACCTTTGGAACAATTTCCAAGCAGAACAAAGTACCCAGGAAGGCAGGCAGACTCTGTCACGTAATCAGGACAGAAGGCCTTGCAGGACAGTAAGACCAAAGCCAGCATGCCTACATGAAATGATGTCCTGACTGTAATGTGTAGTAAAAAGTGTGGACAGTGCTCAATGTGGCAGCGGCACAAATGTCAACAGCAGACACCCTGGAAACAGTCAACACAGGTGGCCATATCTTGAATCGAGCAGCCACGAACAGCACCAGGAAGTTCCGTACCATATTTCCTATAAAAAATGTAATACTGTTAGCCAGTCATTTGGACAGGCACTGCTTAGTCACTGGCATGTCCAATCTCCCAGGTCGAGACACAAACAGCTGAGAGGACTTCTTGCAGTCCTTTGTGTGCTCTAGTTAGAAATCACAATGTCCTCGTCCACTTTGATGGTCGAGTTCAATGTGAAGTCGCCACCATGCTCCACATAGCAGTCCTTTTATTTGATGGTAGCAGACATCCACAAAGCTGAACATTTTCAAAAAGAACTAGTCTGGCAACTTCTATTAGTAGAGAGGTAGGTGGATTTCCAGCCCTACAGCTCTGTAAAGGGCTAATTCCAGGATGAGAAGTCCTTCTTCATGGGGTATTGACATGTATAGGTCCTTCACATCTAAGATACAAGGACTGTGTTTAAATGTTTACTGACTCATTTCCTTTATGTGCTGAAGAATGTCCATGTATCCTTCAAATAGCTAGGCACTGCACTCACGAGTGGTTGGGCATAGTGGTTTTCAAAACAAGAGGGGTTCCAAGATGGAATACAGGCCAGAAACTATGGGAGTGCCAGGAGGATCATATAGATATTTATGTACCTTAGGTAAGCCATAGAATACTGGTATCTTTGGAAATTTTGTGGGTAGCAGTTCTAATAGTTTTCTGTGCCTTCAAGTAGTCTTTCACACACAAGACTGTACTGTTCCTTCCCCATGACCAAGGTCACTGATTTACGGTGATTAAAACAATGAAATTCCATTTTCAAGCCTTCGTGTAACCCCCCTGCAAATGGGGGTTCCCAAAAGACTTCCAGGAGCTTGCTTGAATGCTCCAAGCCTGAATGGTGTTTGGCATTTAAGCCATTTATCAGTGAGTGTTTTTAGAGCCTCTGGTACTGTCTCTTTAAGAGCTGTCTGCTTGCAGACATAATTAGTTGTATGGGGGACTGTGTGCTTCTCTGAGTACCACTCAAGCTGCTGCCACTTTTCATTTTGCAGTCACTAGAGTGCAAAGGAACCTATCTGAAAGATGTAACTGTTTGCCAGAAATTATTTAGAGTAATAATGAAATTACAGTTTGTCTAACCTGCTTTCTTTGCAGTCAGAACTGTGTCTGCTAGTTCCCCATTCTAGTTTTGAACTGCTGAACTGGACCAATCAGTGTGGGGTAAGCTAGCTCTAAATGGTGCCTTGACGAATCAGAACTTGGACTCATAATCTGAGCCAGCCACAAGAGGATTGTATGGGCAGTGACTCTGGGAGATGTAGTTTAGACTTCAGTGCCTTTTGGACCAACAGCAGCAGTCTATTGTGAGTGACAGCCAATCCAGTCAAGAACTGGGAGGAACTCAAAGGAAGTGCCCGGTTTTGTCAGTTGGAGTTTCAGTTGAGCTTTGGCAGTGAAGAAGGAAGGAACCCTGTGCTTTTCAGTGTGCAGTTTTAGTCAAAAACGTGTAAGGCCCAGAGTTCGGTCTGCAGCTTGTTAGGACTGAATCCGTCCTGTGAAGAGAATCAAAGGATATCTGAAGTAGAAACCAGGCTCACCCTGTAGAAGACTGGAGGAATTGCTGAAAATTGCACTTTCGGTCTGTCAGAACTGAATCTGCTGTGTGTTCTCCCGGGTATTGTGCAGTAATTGCGATCGGGATACAGATGCAGCCTGCCTGGTATAGTGCTTTCTTTTATATGGATGTGTGTACCTCAAGTGAGCCCTGCTGACATTGAAGGACCCTATCTTATTTGGAGGTCGTGAGTACTAATTCAGGGTCGCTCCCTGTTGAATTGCCACATTAAATCCAAATGGAATTACTGTACTGCTGACTGTTTAATTCTCCTTTCTCTGTGTGAAAGGGGCCCCTACCAGCTGCCACGGTTTGGACTAGCCACTAGGGCTTGGGTACCCAGGGACAGTAACTGATAGGGATAGGCCTGTGCACAGAGCCATAGGTAGATTATTAGAGTGATAAGCTAATTAACCTGATTTCCCCCTGTCCTTGTTATATCCCCCTAAATAAATCAGAGCTGCTTGTTTCAGCAAAGTTATACTGCCTGAGGTATTTGTCTATGTTAAAGTACTGTACTGTGATTGTTGCACTGTATCTCATTTCACAGGAGGTCCCAGTGCCGGAACCAGACCTGGGGGTAAGTGTATACTGTGAAGGTAATTCTGATATATTGTGTGGGCCACTAGTGGAAGAAAGGGGTTGCAGTGTCCCAGAGGGCTGTGACCAAGTTAGTTTAACTATTGCAAACCCTGACCTCTGGGTGGAGGCACCACCATTGGATCCAGGCCCCTCAACCTGTTTAGTGGCAAATCAGGCAGGTAGTAGCCCTGGGATAGCCATCTAGGGTTACATTCAGATTCTGGAATTGCACCGTGATTGTTACTCTAATTTCTGGATTTTACCAGGATTCTGCTATCGCTTTCTTTAGTATATGCATAAATAGAGACTCCGTGACATCACCCCAAGGAATGGCCGCTTGGAAAGAAGGAGTCCAGGTCCGCTTAATAAAGTCTCCAAAACAAATAAGAAGGACTTAAATTTAAGCTACAACGAATCGAGGAATGTTTGGAGGCAAGAGGGAGCTAAATCGCTCACAGGCAGACATAAAGGACGGCGGATGCAATGGGATCACAAAGAAGGCCTAGTCCTGGTCGCAGTGTCTGCTCTGCAAGCAGTGCAGCAGGAGATATGGACACCGACAGAGAGGGAGAGAAATTATCCTGACCATGTTCGAATGCTTCTGTCTGAAATCCCTGCATTTCGAGCGGAAAATAAAAAGGAATTTAACTTACTGCAAAATCGATTGACAGACGTGGAAGAAAGACTGGATGGATTCGAGGCCACGACGAGCGAGATGTCAGAGGAGACTCAGACCTTACACAGGGCCGTAGACTTTATGATAGATCAGCATGAGGGGCTACATGAAAAGCTACTAGATTTGGAAGCCAGATCCCGTAGAGACAATTTACGCATATATGGTCTCCTAGAAGATTCAGAAATGGGGAGAATGGAAGATTTTTTAACAGATATGCTCAGGGATGTTTTGGATCTTCCCCCTGCGTTGCAGTTTCGAATTGAAAGGGCCCACAGAGTTCTTACACAAAAGCCTACAAATAAAGATGCGAGACCTAGATCTGTGATTCTGAAATTCTCTAGTTACAGAGACAAAGAAACTGTGTTAAGGGTAGCTTGGACTACGAAAAATGTCACTTATAATTCAGCTAAACTCCTCTTTGACAACGACTACCCAACTGAAATAATGAAGAGAAGAGCAGCATTTGCGCCAATATTAAGGGTACTCAAAGAACATGGGGTCCGCTTTCAGACTCCTTACCCAGCGACTTTGCGAGTGTTCTGGGACTCTGGTAATAAAAGTTATGCATCCCCAGAAGAAATACACCCGGAACTAAAGAGTAAGGGATGGAGTTTCCAGACGCCGGGTCCGGTGCACCAGGAAAAACGTCCCCCGCACTCGAGCTGGCAGAGGAGCGCACAAAAGAAAGACGGCTTCAATAAGCATTCGGAAACCCTCACTACACTTAAGAACATAAAGGAGAGTCTTCCGAAAGTGCAGAATCCTATCGGAAAAGACGTCAGGAATATCCAGGACACCTGAGCGAGACAAGGCGGATAAAGCTAAGTATCTTCAGGGAACATGTTTCTTTTACTCCGCAGTCAAGATCTTCTCGAACACTCCTCTGATGGAATAACTCAGATATAAGCTGTCAGTCCATAAAAAGTTATAGACTATAAAGATTGCTTAACTCTTAGCCCTCAGCAATCCTCTAATTGAGCAGGATTTATAATCTGCAGCAGAGATAAGGACACTGCGATTTGAACTAGAAGGCAATTGATCTCCATATTAATGTGATCTACATGATAGTTGTTCTTACCCTTCCTCCCCGTTTCAGACCCCCCTCCCATCCCTTTCCTCCCCCCCTTTTTTTTTCCCTTCCCCCCTCTGATAGCGCTTGATTGGAGTTTGAAGAGCATTGACCTTGCTATTGGAGGCAAGTGGTCTGTTCACTTGTTGGGCGACGCACCCTGCACTCGACCTCGTACATGGGAGAGGTCGGGGAGGCCTGGTCGAGATTTTTTATTCGGCCACATTTCCTCCCAGGGGGACCTTCGTTCCCCATATCGGAGAGTGAAAGTATCACTCCCCTTTTTGGAAGTACAAATGTAAATAGGTTAAATAGTTTCTTGTTGACTATAAGTCTGATAGTGTTTTTTTCAGACGAATGTGTCATGATTATTGTGAAGATTATCCTTTTAGTTTGTAATAGTATATTTCAAAATTTACAGGTGCTTAAAGGAAGAGAGTCCGAAGAAGGAGGGGAAGGAAGGGCTGTGTTTTATCTCACTGGTAATAGGAAAGGGAATGCCTTTATTTGCTGGAATTCAGATAAGTGTATGGGAGATAGCTGTAAGACCTATGCTTCACATAAATGAGTAGGACCTCCACGATTTTGATATGTTCACAAAATGTCAATGGGCTTAACAACCCTATTAAAAGGTATAGAGTGATTTGCTGCCTTAAAAAATTAAAACCTGCTTTCATATTACTGCAGGAAACTCACCTAAGTAAGCAAGAACACCGAAAGCTCCTGAAATTTGGCTTTACTACTGTAGTGGCCTCAGTGTTTCGGAAGGGTAAAAGGAGGGGAGCAGCAGTCTTAGTCCCCAAGAATATTCCATTCCATTTATCGAATTCATATGTAGATCCAGAAGGTAGATTAGCAATAGCCATAGGGCAACTAGAAGGCCAGGACATCACCCTTGCTTCGTTATATGTTCCCCCTGGGGCGGGGGGCGAGGTAAGAAAGTCACTGCTTCAGAAGGTTATGGAGCTACATAAGGGAATGCTGATATTAGGAGGAGACCACAACCAGACGATGTCCCCTATGGACACTACAAATTCAAGAGTGTACAGGAAAAATCCCGCACAAAGGACGACCCAGGTTTTCCTTTCGGAAGCTCAATGGGTAGATGTATGGAGGCATTTACATCCTAACAAATGGGAATACACGCATTTTTCTTCCCCCCATGGGGTTTATACACATATAGATTATATACATGCCCCTAAGGAATATTTATATAAGATACTAGAATGTATGCAGTCTCCCTCAGTTCTCTCTGACCACTCTTTTGTCACAGTGAGTGTGTCATGGGGGCAAAAGAGAGTTAAAACCATTGGAAATTTAATAACTTCTTATTAAACAGAAAGGACTTTAGAGATATGGTCCAAAGTAGAGTTAAACAAATTATCCTAGAAAATAATACCCAAGGAGTTACCAAAAGCACTTTGTGGGATACTCTGAAAGTAGTTTTGAGGGGAGATATAATAAAGTATGCATCACACTACAAAAAGCAACAACAGAAGCATCTAGATACTCTCCAGCAGCAATATGTTACACTTCAGGCCCAACATGCAGCAGGAGATATGGGGACTCTCCCTCTCCTTCAGGCCACCAAGGAGCAAATACAGGGAATTTTAGATATCCGAACAGAATTAGCCTTGCAGCTTGTTAAGCAAAAATACTATGAAGAGGGTCCCACAGCCACTCGGCTATTGGCACATAGACTTAGGCAGCGCAGAACACGCTTCTAACATAACCCAAATCAGAAACCCAGCAACTAATAAATTGGTCTCCTTCCTAAACAGATCGAACAAGCATTTCAGACTTTTATAGCTCATTATATCAATCTGAGGAAACATTACAACGATAGGAAATGGGGACTTTTATGCAAGGGCTCAGGCTTCAGACAATAACAGATGAACAAAAACAAACCCTATTAAGACCAATTTCCGAACAGTAAGTGAATAGGGTACTTAAGGCCTTGAAGTTGGTAAGAGCCCTGGCCAGGTGGGTACCGGGAATTTTACAAAACCTTAAGACAAGACCTAATTTCGATATTAATGGAGACTTATGGGAGGTGCAACAAAGGCGTTGCAATTCCAGACTCATGGAGATATGCTTACATAGCTAGCATTCTAAAACCAGGCAAAGACATAACATCTTGTTCTTCCTATAGACCAATCTCAGTACTCAATATAGATTACAAGATATTTGCGTCTGTACTGGCGGACAGATTTAAAGAATTCTTACCATAGTACATCTAGATCAGACAGGATTTGTTCCTGTCCGGCAGACACAGGATAACATCAAAAGAACCCTGCATTTGATTCACAGGGTCGGGGGTAGTCGGAAGCCTTTTCTGCTCCTCTCGTTGGATGCGGAGAAGGCTGACAGAGTCGAATGGTCCTTTCTGTGGGCAGTACTGGAAAAGGTCGGAATACCTGAACAGGTTATCACAATAATAAAATTAATGTATTCTGACCCTAGGGCTTTTATCAGGATAAATGGCTCCTTCTCCCCTCCTATTAAGCTGTCCCGCGGTACTCAACAGGGATGCCCCCTATCACCCCTCCTGTTCGCAATATACTTAGAACCTCTGGCCCAGGCACTGAGAAAAGAACAGGGTTTGGTAGGAGTGGAGGGTAATCCTGAAATGCATAAACTTGCGTTATATGTGGATGATTTATTAATCTATGTGACAGATCCTGAGAATTCTCTCCCCTGTCTCTGGGAACTTCTTACTAAATTTGGTAGGTTAGCCGGGTATAAAATCAACCTCTCTAAAACAGAGGTCCTAGCCATTAATTATGTCCCATCTTTAGAATTGAAGGCAAAATTCCCTCTTAGGTGGGATTTAAAAAATATTAAATATTTAGGGGTATCCATTGGGAAAACCCATACAGACCTCTTTTCTTTAAATTATATTCCCTTTCTGGAAGCACTTACGGCAGATTTAGAGAGGTGGAAAATGCTACCTTTAGCTCTGCATCATAGCATAGGGCTGAAATAATTAGAATGATAGTCCTTCCCCGTGTTTTATATTTGGCCCAAACTATTCCTCTGGTATTACCTGAAGCCTTCTATAGAACTCTACAGAGAAGTTAGGCCCATTTATTTGGGCATACAGAAAACCTAGGGTTAGGCTATCTATATTGCAACTACCTAAGAGAAGGAGGGTGGTCAGTTCCAAACTTCAGAAAGTACTACATAGCAGCTCAGCTTAGAATACCCCTCTATTGGTTGGATGGAGGATATGATGCCAGATGAAATCCATAGAAAATCAAGAGGGGAACTTAAAACTTACACCAGACCCTACTGTCATTCCTCCTGCTATAAAACTTAACAGGTAGATAATCCATATACCTCTCTACTTTAAAATATTGGCAGAGTTACTGACACAGGATGGGATTGCAGATTGAGATCAGCATTATGTTCCCTGCCATACATGGACTCTTTCATTCCAGCTAAGCTGGATTGGGATTCGGCAATGGGAGGGCGGGCCTCACTTAATGCATCACTTTATGCCACAAGGTGTGCCTTTACCCTTAACAGAGTTAAACCAGAAGTATGGAATCCCCTACACAGATAGGTTCAGAAACTTTCAAGCAAGGGATTACCTACAGAAGATGGGGATGGCTAAGTGTGGGGATCAGATTCTTATTAAAGCCATAGACAAGCATAGTGTGCCCCTTCATCCAATTTCTGTATTATATAGGGCCCTTGCTATGTTGAAAGCTGACTCCACGGAAAAAGTCAGAAAATCATGGCAGAAAGATTTAGGAATGGAAATTACTTCAGTACAATGGGAGACATTTTACAAACTATGGAAAGGGTATAAATTCAGGGCTTTGGAAGGAGTTTGCATGGAAGCTAGCCATAAGATATTTTCAGGCTCCAGCTATTAGCCAAAATTTAATCCTGCTATGGGCATGTGTTGGAGGCAGTGCGGACATACTTCAGTGACCCTGGTCATATATTTTGGACATGCAACATTTTAAATAATTTTTTGCTGAGCTACAAGAAGCTCTGCAGAAAATAATATCACCAGATATAGTGGTGGACCTCTTTCTTTTTTTTGGAGTATGCCCCAAACATGTAAAGATACCCTACAAAAGACTTCTTGAATGTGGCTACCCTTGCAGCTAAAAAAGCCATAACTAGAAACTGGCTCTTCCCACTCCCTCCAACATGAGACCAATGGTATGTCTTAATGATACAGATATATAAGATGGAAAGACTAACTGCAATACGTAACAAGTCATTGAGGAAATTTGAGATTCGTTGGAGAACATGGGTGATGTACATTACTCCTTTACGAAAAGACTTTATCCCTTAGTCAGATGGCGCCATATACCTGACTTCCGGATTCCCAAAGACTTTACTCGGATCATAAGTCTCTGAACTGTTGACAGCACCTGATTAATTCATTTTTTTTTTATTACCTTTGTTAGTAATTATATAATTTTATATAAGTTAACGGTTCTGTAAACTATTCTGGAACTGTAATTTTTATATATCTGTTTTGGATAAAATGGAAAATAAAAAATTAAAGTTCAAAAAAGTATATGCATAAATAATAAGAATAAAAGAAGGCTAATATATATAACATCAAATAAAGCAAACTTACAATAGTACAGGAAGGATTATAAGAAAATACAAGTTTTTGTAGATTTACTAATCTGATATAAAATGTCAGATTCCATGAAATCTTTGTTTTTAACGGTGTTCAGGCAGCTCTGATTCCTGAATTTTACCGGGTTTTCCGGTAAAAAATGAAAATCAGTGGCCTTGCTCATGACCGTGATGGCCCCTTTACTGCTGGTATAGCAACCAGGTAGCATCATCTTCTTGAATTTTCAAGGCCATGATCTCCTCTTTTGTAAGGTTATGGTGTATTCTTCTACTCTCTGTATTTGACAGTTATTTCTATACATTCGTCAATACATAGAAACATAGAAACATAGAACATAGAAACATATAGAAACATAGAAACATAGACTTTGACAGAAGATAAGGACCCTTTGGCCCATCTAGTCTGCCCATTTCCCTACCTACTGGATAAGCTGCAGATCCTAGTTAACCAACAGCCTATTTCTTCATACCCCCCACAAGAATTGCCTTATGTCTGTCCCATGCATTCTTGAATTCTCCCACAGTTTTAGACCCCACAACCTCCTCAGGAAGGCTGTTCCATGCATCCACTACCCTCTCTGTGAAATAATACTTCCTCACATTGCCCCTGAACCGCCCCCCCTCTACCATATCATGGAATAACACGTTTTTAAATGGGGGATTGTGTCCCTTCCGGGGATCGTAGCTGGACTTTAATGTCACTGCTTGTCTTTTTGTTTTTGTTTCACATTGGTGCTCTGGTTGACCCTAAAATTGTTCTTTAAGTCTAATGTCCTGAAGAATTTATAGAGATCTGTCACAACAGTAAATATGTCAGGTCAGGTAGCTGGGCTAAAAGACAAACCTTTACTTAAAACAGATATTTCCTGTTCATGTAACCCCTACAAATGGGGTTACTAAAACCTTCTTTGGGTGAGCCTAAATGCTCTCCTGCAGGCTGGTGTCCTGTTTTTCAGCTGATTTAAAAGTAATTGAGTGAAAGTGCCTAATGCCTCCATGTACTGTCACTTTAAGGGCTGCCAAACTGCAGTATAATTAATTTGAAATAGGGGTCTGTGTTTCCTGCTCGAGTCCGCTGGACCACTGAGCAAATCTCCGTTTCTGCAGTTGCTATATGCAGAGGGAGTCTTTTAGAAGATGTAATTGTTTGCTTGTAACCAGCTAGAATAATAATGAAATGCAGTTGGTTCTAACCTGCTTTCCTTTCAGCAGGGACTGTGTAGTGTAGCTCTTTCAATTTGATCCCGGACTGCTGAATTGGACCAATCAGTGTGGGGGTCCTTTAAAATGGAGCCTGCTCTGGGCGAATCAGAACTTGGACTCTCATTTGGAGCCTACCTGATCTGGGGCTTTACAGAGAGAGCCTTTGGGAAATGTAGTTCTTAGAGTTCTGGCGTCTTTTTAAACCAATAGAGGGAGCCTGTAGTGACTGACAAGGAGAATCAGCCAACTGGGATCTTGTGGATCTGAAGAAAAGCCCCAGGCTGTCTGCTGGGGAGCCAGATCAGTTGTGACAGTGAAAAGAGAAGGAGCTCTGTGCTTCTGCGGTGTATAGTTTTGCACGGGAAGCGCATGTGAGGCCCTGAGGTTCGGCCTGCAGCCGTTGTAAGTGCCAGTTCAGACTGAATATGATTTGTGAGGAGAAAGACGGCAGTCTGAAGAGTGGAAACCAGGCTCACCCTGTAGAAGACTGGAGAAATTGCTGAATCGCGCTCAGTCTGTCAGGAACTGAAGCTGCTGTGTGTGCTCCCGGGTAGTTTGCAGTATTTTGTGATTGGGATCGAGGAGCAGCCTGCCTGGTATAGTACTTTCCTTTTACATATGAATGTGCATAGTGCTTGTGGAGAATCGCTATTTCCAACCCCCGTGCTGTGTGCTGTGTGCTGAAGCTGGAAGTAGAACCCAGTTTGATTCGGACTAAATCCGCCTGTTTTCAAATGCAAGTGAGTCCTGCCACAAGGGCTGGGCCAGCTATTCTGTTTCTCCTGGCAATCCAGGACAACCTGCATCCATCCAGTTTTCAGTATCGAGTCCTTGACTACAGATCAGGGTAGCTCCCTGCAATCTGTTTATCAAATTGCAAGTGTGTCATCTAATTATTACTGTTTCATTTCTTCACGAACTGAGCCACAGGGCTCCAGATTACAATTTGTGTGTGCATGTGTTTTTCCATCAAAGGGCCCCAACCAGCTGCACCGACCCTGGCTAGCCCCTCACCATCCTAGTACCCAGAGAGTGACATTTTGGGTCCTATATGCATGCACAGTACTGTGATTTGAATATTTCAAACCAAATCAACCTGATTGCCCCCCACCTAGTTACTGCCCTCTAACAAATCAGATTTGTTGTTATTGAACTATATGCTGTCCGTGGTATCAGTACATGTAGAAAAGCTTTGCATTGTGTTTGTATGTTGAGTAACCTTGTTTTACAGGGGTCCTCAGAGACGTGCTGCAATATCAGTCTCGAGGGGTAAGTGGTACCTTATGAGCGAACAGGTGTGTATATGTAGGGTACTGGGACTGTAACTCCTGTGTACTGTGTGAGCCACTAGAGGGAACCAAAGGGGGTCACGGTGTCCCAGAGGGCTGTGACCAAGCTAGTCTAACCACTACAAACCCTGACCTCTGGGTGGAGGCACCCGACATAGAACCTAGGCCCCTCAACCTGTCCGTAGTCAAACAGGCAGGGGTAGCAGCCCTTGGCATAGCACCACCTGGGGTTACACAGGTAAGATTTTGTTACTCATATTAAATATGGACACTTTCTCTACCTTCTCTCCCTGTATGCCCCTCCTCTTCATCTCCCTCTGCTTCTTATTTCTCTCCCTCCTCCTCTTCCTCCTAAAATTCAAGGTCTGCCCTCCTCTCTGCCCAGGATTGGCCCCATGCCCTGGTCATGTATCAAAGGGACCTCTTCTCGCCCGTTCCTTCTTGTGAGTGATGCTTTCTGTGTTGATCCCTGTCTAAAGAGAGTGTTGGTGTAACCCCCCCCTACAAATGGGTGTTCCCGGAAAGTCTTCCAAGAGCTAGCCTAATTACTCACAGCCTGGTTGGTGTTCAGCATTTAAGCCGTTTAGATGTTGCTACCAGTGAGCGCCTGTAAAGCCTCCATGTACTGTCTCTTTAAGTGCTGCCTGCTTGTAGTCCTAATTAATCTGAATGGGGGGGTCTGTGTGTTTCTATGCCCGAATCCCGACCGGGCTGCTGACTTTTCACTCCGTTTCTGCCATCGCTACTTGTGCAGAGGGAGCCCTGTTAAAAGATGTAACTTATTGCTGGTAATCATTTAGAATAGTGATGATAATGTAAGTTGTTCTAACCTGCCTTCCTGCAGCACAGACTGTTTCTGTTTAGCTCCACCATTTTGGTCCCACACTGCCGAATTGGACCAATCAGTACTGGAGGACTCTAAAATGGAGCCTGCTGAACTGGGACTGTATGGATTACCAGTTGGGATTTGTAGTTTTAGACTGTTGGCACCTTTTTGCAACAGAAGGGGGAGCTCTTACTGTGACTGACAGTTAAACTGCCCCACCAAACCTTTTGGATCTAAGGGAAATCACCTGAGCTGTCTGCTGGCAAGCCAGATTAGAGTTGGAAGCTGAGAGAGAAGGAGCTCGTCTAGTTCGAGCAGTCGTGTTGCGCAGTAGTTCGCGCGGGAGAACCGTGGAAGGCCTGACTTCTGGCCCACTAGCCTGATTTCTGCCCTGAGAGGGAGAAGAGGAATTTTGTTGGACTAATTCCGAATTCTGTGAGAACAAAGCAAGCTGCTGATTTGGGACCAGGCTTAACCTGTAGAAGACCGAGGATTTTGCTGAATGTGATCGGCCTGTCAGGAATTTCAGTTACTTTGAGCTCCCAGTCTGTGCAGAGACTGCATCGTGACTGAGGGAGCATCTGGCCTGGTACAGGTAGAATTTTGTTATATAAATGTACTGAGAACTGAAAAGAAGCGCGATTTAGTTGGCTGTGTGCTGCTGGCTTGTGCATGTGAACGTGCTATGTGCTGGATGGGGATTGCGATCTAATCCCCATTGTTCTGAACTGTGTGCTAGTTGCTGAAAGTGGTTCCCAGCCAATTTCAGACTGAATCCGTTGTTGCCTAGTGCAGATAGGTCCTGCCATGAGGGTCTTGTCTCCCTACCCTGCTGCCCAGTGAAAATCCATCGATGAGGAACCTGCCAGGGGATCAGTCCATGCTTCCTGCCTGAACAAGAACGACGCCGAAGCAACTCGTGTGGACTCTGTTTCCTCTGGCAATCCAGAACGTCTATCTATCAGCCCTCCTGTGTTCAGCCTGGGTACCGTGAGTTATAATCAGGATAGCTCCCTGCAACCTTTCTTAATCAAAAGTGTGTCATCTGATTCTTGGATTGTTCTGTGTCCACGAACTGAGCCCTCCGGCTCTGGATTACCAATTGTGTGAGTGCATGTTATTTTTCCTTCACAGGGCCCCAACCAGCTGCACCGCCGGCATAACCCAGGCAACGGTCCTGGCTAGCCCTTTCCCCCATCCTGGATACCCAGAGAGTGTGACTGAGTGGGACTCTGATTGCATGCACAGTAGTGTGATTCTTAGTGTGTTTAAGCCAATTAACCTGATTATCCCCCTGTCCTTGTTATAGTCCCCTGAATAAATCAGATCTGTTTTTCCTGCAATTTACATTGACTGTGGTGTCAGTTTATGTTGAAGGTATTGCATTGTTGCTTTTGTACTGCTTCACCTTATTTTACAGGGGGCCCCAGAGTCAAACTGAAGGAACCAATCCTGGGGGTAAGTGCCAAATATAAGTGTATAAACAAAGCATATCTGGGGTGTTGGGAAGGTGCATATTGTGTGGGCCACTAGTGGGAAAAGGGGGGGGGTCACAGTGTCCCAGAGGGCTGTGGCCTGGTCAGCTTGACCAAAACCAACCCTGACCTTTGGGTGGAGGCACCCGTTTCAGAACTCAGGCCCCTTAACCTGTTGGTAGCCAAGCAGACAGGGGTAGTAGCCCTTGGGACAGCGCCACCTAGGGGTTACATTTTGTTCTCTCTATTCTGGTACTGTCTCTGTTAATTGCAAAGGAATAACTCCCAGAGCAGTCAGAGTCACTATACTCTTCTCATCTTTTTCTATATTTTGAGTACTGTTTTCCTAATATGCACTTTGTTCTCTGTAGGCATTCATATTTCTTTAAAACTTTCTGATCTTATTTCTTTTAATATTTGCCTCAGATACCTGCAGGTTTTCTTTTATTTTATATTCTATTAAAATCTGCCTCTTCTACTTTTTGTTTGAGTTTCTCTTGTATTTCATTAATCTCTTCCGCTGGTATACTTCTCTCCTTTAAGATTGCTTTTAGTAAGTACCAGTATTAAGTCCAGGCTGCACTTAATGACCTTCCCACCTTCCGGTGACTCTTCAAGATATCCATAGGTTTGGTTCAATAAAAACCCTCAGACCCCAAGGTATTCTTTTATAGTATATATATGTTTCGTGGGTTACAGCATACCACTCTAATTTTAATTTTTTTTTGTTACTGTAGTAATTAACTTCTGCAGGAGTTCCTGGTCAGCTGTCCCTACTTGCAGGTTTTTGTTTGTCCTAATAGCTGTTACCATTTTATTTTGTTCAGAGTCACTAAATACACTGCAGAAACTTGAAGAATGGTCAGGGGTTTGGCAGTTGAAATTCAATGCAAAGAAGTGCAAGATAATGCATATGGGGTACAAAAACCTGCACAATATATCAGTTGGGAGGTGAGGATATAGCATGCACCAAGCAGGAAAGGATCTTGGGGTTGTCATCTCTGATGACCTCAAGGTAGGGAAACAGTGTGACAAGGCAGCAGGTAAAGCAAATAGGATGCTGGGATGTATAGGCAGGGGCATACCAGCAGGAAAAGGGAGGGATTAATTCCGCTATACAAGACACTAGTGAGGCCCCACCTGGAGTACAGTGTACAGTTCTGGAGACCATACCCACGTAAGGACATAGACAGGGTAGAGAAGGTTCAGAGGAGGGCAACAAAGATGGTGCATGGATTGCATCACAAGTCCTATGAAGACAGGTTGAAGGAACTGAACATGTACTCCCTGGAGGAGAGGAGGGAGAGAGGGGATATGATAGAGACATACAAGTATCTTACAGGGAGGAACAGGGTGCAGGAAAACACTATTTTTAAGCGAAAAGGATGTTCCAGGACAAGAGGGCATGGGATGAAGTTGGAGGGAGGACGATTCAGAGGAAACTTGAGAAGGAATTTCTTCACAGAACGGGTGGTGGAAAGTGGAACACCCTGCCAGAGGAAGTGGTGGGGGCTGAAACAATCACGGATTTAGAATGCATGGGATAGACATAAAGGAATTCTGGAGGTCAGGGAGGTGCAACAGACTTCTAGGAAACAAACTGAACTTACAAGCTCAAATGGCAGACTGGGTGGGCCATAGGCCCTTATCTGCCGACACTGTCTACGTATGTATCTATGTATCAAAAGTTTGTTTCACTTCTAGCCTACTCGTATGGTCTCAAAGCTATCCATCCCTGTCCCTAATAACTCATAAATCAACAAGAACTCAAACAAAAACAGAAGATGCAGATTTTAATAGAACTCAAGAAGAAATAAACAGCTGCAGGATTTTTTTCACATACAGGCATTTATGCCTCCCATATCCAGAGGGGCAGCTCTTCAACCCAGTTCCCAGTCACCCCTACACCATCTACCTGCCATGCAGTCACCTACCTGGCCAGAGGTTTCTCCATGAGCTTCCCCCTCATGGCAGGGCCAAGAGGGGGAGGGCTGTCCCCCCTCCTGAGCACCACATCTGAGGCAGACCACAGTAGGGACCCCCGGTGGTGCGGGAATGGAAGCAGCCATGCTGGGCTTTCATTAAGCCCCTCCGATGCCATTTGACTCCCTTTTCTCCCTGTCCCCACCACAAAGTGTCATACACGTGCATGGAGGCGCACTTGTCAGACATGCCTCTATGGCTCCCTCCTTTGTGTGCCTCCCTGACACAGCTCTGTCTGCAGGCCTCCACCTGGGGGCAGCCTAGGCTGGGCTGACAGACCTCCCCTTCCCAGGACAGGAGAGCAGTCTCTTGGATGCTCAATTCTCTCCCTCCCTGGCCGACCCCTGATAACCCAGCTCTGTTCCCAAATCCACGTCACAGGCATGGGAAAAGGTAAGGCACCTCAGCCCTCCTCGTCACCAGGCAAGTTCACCTGAGGAATCTGACGAACTACTAAAAGAAACAAGATCAGAATGTTTCAAAGGTCTGGCCCGGTGGTGCAAAGGGTTGAGGTGCTGGCCTCCACACCTCGCACTCACGCCGTGACCCGGATTTGGGAATGAGCCTGGGCTGTCGGGTTGGCAGGGGAGAGAGGACTGAGCATCCGGAGACAGCCTCCCTCCTCCAGGGAGGGATCATGGGGTAGCCTGGGCACCTGCAGCGGCCTCTGTCATAAGTTGGGGGCACCACGCTACAGGGCTCGAAGGAGTCCGGGCTGAGCCACGGCGGATGTCAGTAGGGATGCCATTGCACATAGGGCTTAGAGGGAGGGAGGGAGGGCAGAAACCTCACGGAAAAACATCCTCCCAGTGATAGGTGATGGTGCCTCCTACCCTCCACCATCCACACTCCCAATGTCAGGCTTGCCTCACTCTGCTGGCTGCCCCCCTTGACCCGGAGCTCAGCGCTCCAGATAGAGCGTACTGGGCGGATAGGGTAGCCCTTTCCCGAAGGGTTCAGACCTGGGGGATGTGCCGGGTCGAGGGGTGCAGAGAAGACATATGCCATGACGGGGGATAGAGACCAGGGAGATATAGGAGGTCACCGGAGAGAGTTCACTGGGGACAAAGGAGGTGATAAAAAGAATTCGAACAAAAAAAAAAAAAGAATGTTTCAAATAATTATAAATGTCTACATAGAGAACAAAGTGTATATTTGGAAAATAGTGCCACAATATCAAAACAGACAAGAACAGTATAGTGACTTTGACAGCTCTGGGAGTTACTCCTTTGCAAGCAACAGAGACAGTACCAGAACATGGAGTGCAGAATATAAGCTACTCACCTGTAACTGTAGTTCTACTAGTGGTATACAGTTCCATCCACACACTGGTAGTTCTACTGGAGACAGCAGAGTCATCAGAGATCTTCAAATAAGCTTCTCCCCCACCGGGTCACTCTCCCCACTCTCAGCATACCTGCCCATGCACGATATGCAGAGATGGCAGCCAGGTGCACCTCTGGGGTCATGGCTCACAGTACAGACTGAGACAGGGATTGAAGGTAATTGAGAATCCCAGCTACTGAGCAGGCAAGGAGATCAAGCTGCTTCCTGACACCAGAGCAAGAATCTCTTCTATTTGAACACATAAGTTCTGTGGGCCAACTTTTTCAGGACACTTCCATGACATGGAGCATGTCTTCTAAGAGGCCAAGGCCTGGAACTCAAGCCACTCAGATACTAGGCTGGTAAGGGCAGGGACTAAAGGCCTGGGTCCCATGTTGCCTTATCAGCAGATCGGAGTGGAGAGGCAATATCCAAGGTGGCCTGTTCCTGAGGCATAGGAGATCCAAATACCAGAACTGTCTGGGCCTGTCTGGAGCTATCAGGATTATCAGCAATTTGTCCTTCCGGGCCTTGACCACAACCTTGTGAACCAAAAGAAAGTGAGGGAAGGAATACAAAAGGCCAGGGATCCAGGGTCTTGCAAAGGCATCCCACAACAGTGTCCTAGACTATGGGAGTGGGCACAAAACAGCCTCAGCTTTCAGTTCTTCCAGGATGCAAACAGATCCACCAGAAAGGTGCCCCACCAGGAGAAATGAAAATTACATACTTGCCGTAATTCTTCATCTTCCAGAATATCTTCACCATTCATCACTGGTAGGTCTATGCCGGAGGCACTAGGACACCATGGGGCGAGGCTAAGTTTTGGAGGTAGGGGGGACAATCTTCGGAAACAGTGCCACCCATGAGGCAAATGTATGATATGGTGCTCATGGGCTGGCCAGTAACCGATGCTGGCTCCCCTAATACCTCCTCAGTTTTGTTCACCTAGAAGAGGAAAGAAAGGGTAAGGAAAAAAAAGGAGGGCTGGGGCAAGAAAGCCCAAGGGATGGAGTAAAGGATATAGGATATAAAAAGAACAAATTAATAAAAACTAGCCAAGAGAAGAAAATGGGTTTGGAAGGAGGGTTTTTATAGTGGTCAAAGGATGACCAGGACAACTGGAGAGAGAGAGAAGAGGAGAGAGAGCAGTGGGGAACCTGAATTCTCCATAGAAAGCAAAGGTGTCTGAAGAGTTGGCTTACTCCCAACTGGGGAACAGCATAGCTTATGCTCCCTAGGGCTAGGTGACCCTCAAACAATGAACACGGTCCACGAGAATGTTGAAGGACAAGCTTAGGGGGTAGCTTGCAAGCAAAGGAGTACTTCCCTGAAGTCTCAAAAACAGGAGTAGAGCTGTGAGCCCTAGAAAAACATTGCCAGCCATAGTTGTCCACCTGAGGGTGGGAAAAATACAAGAGGCTAGAGTTTAAGAGTCTCATATGACCAAAACATAATATGGGAGAAATATAACACCTTGATCTCAAGGTCTGGGAACAGTTGAGTCAGGGCTCCAAGAAGTGCACCAATAGGCCTGGTTTTCAAGTCTAGTAGAGACATCAAGGAGATCAGAGATAAAAGTGCAACCCCAGGAGGGGGAAAAGATGACTGAGAAAAGGTGGTCCCTCAAGGACATTGGCAGGTATAGAATCCACTAAAAGGAAGGATTCCCATCCTCCAGACTCCCTGTCTCTGACTGAAACTTACCAAAAATAGGGATCAAGAGAAAGAGAGATGTAACAGGCCACGAAAGCAAAATCGGGAGGCAAACTGCAAGGGAAAAAAAAAGCTGAACTGGTAAGGAAACTTGGGCTACAAATCCCAAAACGTTTCCTGCCTCTAGAGTGCATGCTGTCCTGCAGGGCCTTGTTCCCAGAAGGCATGAGAAGAGCATATCCAACAGCAAACAACTATAGATCCCCTCCGCTTAAAGGGTCGGGGGGAAGAAAAATATAAAACAAAGGCTTCTACAGCCATCGCTACTCTAATGCTCTCCCCCCCCCCCCTTTTTTCGATTGAAGAAGAAAAGGGAAACCAGGACCTAAAAATTAATCCTTCCAAATTTTTTGTGTGTGTTTTTTTTTTTTTTTTTTTAAGACAACAAAGGGAAGCCTAGAGGAAGTGTTAGGGGTAAGAACTGCCCCAAAGAAAAAAACCTTCTAGGGTCATACAGGGGTGTGTGGAGGCAACAAGTTCCAGGAAGAGATTTGCCCCGTAAAGGCCTCCCTACTCTCTTTAAGACTCCTTCAGTATGAGTCATGCACTCAGGAAATAGAGTACATGTGTAACCAGTTTGAGCCAGTGTGGCCAAGACTCCAGTGTGTCTGTTGAGCCTACTGAGTTCTGTTATGCAGCTGGAAAATAAATATAAGATAGTTGTTTTACTTAAATGAGTCTTGGAATCTGTTCTGTGATCCTGCTCCTGTTTGGTATAGCGGTCTCCAGTGAAACTCTACAGAAACTAATGAAAAGAAACAAAGGTATTGGAAAGGTATACAACATGGTGTCAGAAGTGAAAGTCAATCCAGGAGAGACACAGTAAACAAATACAGAGAAGTCAGGACCAGAAAACAGTGAGTACCCAGAATATTGCAAAAGAAGATTTGCAGTCTTAAACAAAACTGAAGTTAGAACTGAAAGTGTGTGTGTGTGTGTTAGTCATGGAGCAATTCAAGCCGCCCAATCCTTTAGTATTAACTGGAAACCTTAGTGAAAATTGAAGGAGATGGGAACAAAGGCCGCAGCTTTACATGACGGCAAATGGTGTCAGTGAGAAATCTGAAAAACTGAAAATAGCTATTCTGTTACACACTATTGGTGATGAAGGATTAGAATTATACAACACTATGAATATAACAGATGTAGATCCTCAAGCACACACAATAGCTGAATTGCTTGAAGCATTTAGAAAGTACTGCAATCCAAGGAAAAATACTGTGTATGAAAGACATAAATTCTGGGCACACCCCATGCAAGTCAGCTGGTATAGACCAATTTCTAACTGAGTTGAAACAAAAAGCAAGGAACTGTGAATTTGGTGACACAGAAGACCTGATGCAAAGAGATAAAATTGTGTCTAGTGTAACCAATGCTGCTCTTAAACAAAAACTTCTAGCTGATCCTGATTTGACATTAGAAGAAGCTGTAAGCATTTGCAGAGTAAAATAGATCACAAAGGCCCAGGTGCAAGTAATGGCAGGAAGCACCCAGGAGAGGTCAGTACAAGCTCGCATACAGCACAGTAGTAAAAAGGAGAACAGATAATGGAAAAAACAGAGCACACATAAGTCTTCCAGTACAAGTGAACTGAAATGTAAATGTTGTGGGAAGGTCCACCACCAAAACAGAGTCCTGCATATGGTGCCATATGTCACAAGTGCGGAGTGAAAAAATCATTATTCCAAGGTTTGCAGGACCAAAAACTCAGAGGCCAATTACCAGTGAAAAGAAATCCAGAGAGATAGACACATTATTTGTTGGAGTAATACACAAAATGAACTCCAGCAGAGCTGAAGAAGAACTGGATGAAGCCTGGTATGCAGATGTTAACACTGAGAAAACTGTTGTTAAATTTAAACTTGACACAGGCGCAGAGGCAAATGTAATTCCAATTGAAATGGTAAACAAGTTGCCAAGGCCTATAAAGATAAGGCCTACCAACACATTGCTAGTAGCTTATGGGAGAACAAGAATTGTACCTCCAGGTTGTGCCACACTGCAAGCGGAAGTGCAAAACAAGAAAACTAGTCTGCTGTTCTTCATTACAAATGAAAACACTGCACCTTTATTTGGATGGAGAGCATGTGTTGAACTGACTTGATACGCAGAATTAATTCTGTGCATGTGCAATCTCCAGCAACAAAAGAAGCACTAATTGCAAAGTATCCTAGTATTTGAAGGTCTAGGTCATTTCCTGGGAGCACATCATATTTACGTGGACACTACAGTCACTCCGGTAATACATAGCTGTAGAAAAATTCTCTATGCAGTCATGGACAAATTGAAAGACACCTTAAAACAGCTACAGGAGTTGGGTGTTATAAGTCCAGTGCAGGTGCCCATGGCCTGGGTGAATAGTCTTGTAATCACAGAAAAAAGAAATGGAACCTTGAGAGTCTGCCAGGATCCAAGAGACCACATTAAGGCAGTGAAAAGACAACATTTTTCCATTCCGACCCCTGCAGATCTACAGTGCAAGCTGGCTAGAAAGCAGATAATCACCATACTTGATGAAAAGGATGGTTACTGGCAGGTAATCCTAGATGAAGACTCTTCACTGCTGTGTGCTTTTAATACTCCATAGGGGTGCTACAAGTTTAACAGACTACAATTTGGGATAAAATCTGCAAGTGAGGTATTTCAGCAGAAAATGCAGAAGCATTTGGTGACATTGATGGTGTCCACATCATAGCAGATGACATGATCATAGCTGCATACACAAAAGAAGAGCATGATCAAATATTGTATCAAGTTATGGAGAGAGCGCAAAAGATCAATGTCAAATTCAACCAAGACAAAATACAATACATGGTGAATCAAGTTAAATACATGGGCCATGTCATTACTTCAGAGGTGTAAATCCAGATGAAGGCAAAGTAACAGCAAGAAACAACATGAAGCCACCAGAGGACAAGAAAGGACTAATGTGTCTACTGGGCATGACCAGGTACCTCAGCCTAGTATATTCCAAATGAAGCATCTTTGACTGCACCACTGAGAGTGCTGCTTAAAAAAGACATAGGGTGGCAATGGGGACCGGAGCATGAAAAAGCTCTGAAAGATTTAAAGGCATCCCTGACAAAAACACCAGTCCTTAGTTTTTATGATCCTGAAAAGCCATTAGAAATACAAGCAGATGCATCAAAAGATGGACTAGGAGCATGTCTGATGCAAGCAGGATGACCTACTGCATCTGCATCCCATGCGTTATCCTGTGCAGAACAAAACTATGCACAAATTGAAAAGGAACTGTTAGCTATAGTCAGGGCCCCTTGTGTTCTGTGGCAGAATTTTCTGATTTCTGCGGCAGGGCTCCTTGACTTATGCGGCAGCATTTTCTGATTTCTGCAGCATGATTTATTCACTTCTCTTGCAGAATGCAGTCCTGTCATTGGCTAAATATGATGTGATGTAATCAATGATATCATATGCTGAGCATAGAGGAGGGGCTTCAGGATAAACGAGATGGGAAAGAAAGCCTGACACTATGGAAAAACAGTATGTTTATATGAAAATTCACCAAAAACAATGAATTCTGCGGCACTACATATATTCTGCAGCATGATGCAAATTCTGTGGCAAATTCCGCAACTGCAGAACCGCAGAATTCCAGGGGCCTTGGCTATAGTGTTTACTACAAAGAAGTTCCACCAGTATGTGTATGGAGTCACAGTAAAAGTTCAGTCAGATCACAGACCTCTAGAAACTATTCTTTCAAGGCCATTGGGGCAAGCTCCTGCCAGGCTACAGAGAATGTTACTGCAACTACAAATGTATGATTTTATTGTGTCATATAGTCCAGAAAAACTCATATGCATAGCTGACACACTTTCAAGGGCAGTTGAAAGTGACAGTTCTGACAAAACTGAAGAAATATTTGATGAAAAAGTTATATATGCAGTGGAGATGAAGAAACTTTAAGCCCAGAGCTGCTAAATTTGCTTACTGAGGAAACGCGAAAGATGAACTACTGAAAGCTGCAATAGATGCACAAGAGGGGATGGCCACAGAGAAGAAAACAGCTGCCATCTACTTTACAAATATTCTGGCCAATGCGACAGTCACTGGCAATAGAGAATGGACTGTTCATGTCTGGAGACAAAGTGGTAATACCACAAGGTGCCAGAGCAGAGATGCTAAAAAGATTACATGTTGCTCACCAAGTGATCCAAATATCAAAAGCTAAAGCCAGAATGGTCATGTACAGGTCAGGAATGTCTAAAGACATTAGAACAAATGGTCGAAAGTTGCAAAGTGTGTCAAGAAAATCTTCCAAGCAATCAAAAAGAGACGTCATGGTCCCACCAGATTCCTGAATTACCCTGGTACAAGCTAGCTGCAGACATGTTCGATTTTAAAGGGAGATCCTTTTGCTGCTTGTAGATTATTTTTCAAAGTATCCAGAAGTGCTGACACTGCAAGATAAAATATCCAGCACAATAATTGCCAAACTCAAGTCAGTATTCTCAAGGCATGGGATACCGAAGAAATGGTCAGAACAACATGCCTACACTTTTTGCAACACAGTGGGAATACAGTTGATCCATTCCAGTCCAGGATACCCACAGTCGAATGGTCAGGTTGAGAGAATGATTAAAACTATAAAACTGATCTTTACTAAGACATCCCACACTGAAACTGACCTACATTTAGCACTCTTGAGCCTACGGAACACTCCCATTTCAGGTATGCAACACTCACCTTCTCAGCTACTAATGGTCAAAGTGTTAAGAAGCACCTTACCAGGAAGAAGACAGGTACTTCAACCGCATGTACCTTAAGGAGCCCTTCACAAACTTAAAATACTATAAAAGAAGCAGAGAGAGTATTACAACTGCGGTGCCAAAGACTTATCCATACTATATCCAGGAGACAGAGTATGTATGGAGACAGCTCAAGGATGGCAGCCAGTGACAGTTGAGGACACCAGACCTGAACCCAGATCATACACCATTGTTACACCAAGTGGTGCATGTTTTCGCAGGAACAGACGTCACCTGAGACACGACAGGACTGTTACAACAGCCATTGAAGTAGCAAATGGTGAACAGGTGATAGAGACTGGCAACACTTCAGAACAGAGTGTGGAAGTGCCTGAGATGGAACCTATTCAACTTCCGGACTCAGTAGAAGGCAAAGAACTAAGTTTGCTGTCAGAGTCTCCTACAGGTGTACAGAGGCTAATTCGAAGAGGAAGAAGAGTGAAGATGCCTGTCAAGTATAATGACTATGTTTTAGGTTAGTGGTACACACCTGAATTCATCAAGGGTAAGTGTTGGCAACTTTCCTTTGGACATTTTGAAAGATTCAGTATAGGTGTTAAAGAGACTCTAAAGTGGACATTTGAAATGTTTGGATTGTTTGTGGGCAATTCAGTTAAGAAAGGGGGATGTAATATATGCTGTTGTGTCTTTAAGACTCCTTCAGTATGGGTCATGCACTCAGGAAATAGAGTACATGTGTAACCAGTTTGAGCCAGTGTGGCCAAGACTCTAGTGTGTCTGTTGAGCCTACTGAGTTATGTTATGCAGCTGGAAAATAAATATAAGATAGCTGTTTTACTTAAATGAGTCTTTGAATCTGTTCTGTGATCCTGCTCCTGTTTGGTATAGTGGTCTCCAGTGAAACTCTACAGAAACTAATGAAAAGAAACAATGGTATCAGAAAGGTATACAACAAAGGGGGCAAGGCTGCAAAGGAAAGGAAGAGGAGAGACTGGCCAGAAGCCTACCCACTGCGGGGAAGGTGGGGGAGTTGCAGTGATGAATGGTGGAGATATTCTGGAAGATCAAGAATTACTGTGAGTATGTAATTTCATATCTTCCAAAAGTCAATTTTCACCATTCATCACTGGTGGGGTCTGAGTGCCAAGCTTACCACCAAGGGTGGTGCTGGCAAACCCTAAGGGAAAGGGTTGCCCCTCAGCCTCCTGTGATGTGAAGACACACACAGAGGCAGGGGCCTAATGGAACTGGCAAGGCCGAAGAGTGGTCAGGATCAGGCGGAGGCTCCCATGGCCTGGGAGCAGGAATGCACCCCACAAGCTCATGCCTGGCCCTACAGAAGGAAAATTATCCCCCTGGAAACCTGAGGTGATCACCCTATGCCAGGCCAAGGATAACAACCAGGAAAGATGCAGCCACTCCATCTGGCTAATGCAGACTGCAGCTCCCACTAGTCTGGAGGCTACCTCACTGGCGTCATGGGGTGCCCTCACCTGATGTCTCACCAGTTCCAGACCCTGTGCAGAAAGGTCTGTTTGCCTCTCAATCTGGCAGAAATGCTAGGAGCTGACCCAGCATCACCCACAGGTGCCTGCCATAGGACGCCTGGTGTGCAGCAATGCACAACATGGTGCACACCACTGAGAAGACTATGACCCCAGATGTCAAACTAAGCTAAGTCCAACTCTGGCGGACAGTAGAGCACTGGGCACCTATGCCCAGAGGGAGTGCCCAGGAGTTGGACTCCAGAAGAGAGGTGTGACATGGCTCCTGGAGATCCCAGGGGTGCGTAGTGCCTGCACTGGGCATCCCTCGGGCCTGGAGAGGGAGCAGAGGGATGGAGTCAGACATCTCTTCATGCCTCCACAAATGGCCAGGGCCGTGGAGGTACAACTGTGGAGACATGACTGTACTCCCCTAACGAGTGTACTCAGCACTGCAGGGGAGGTGGATGGAGGAGTCCTCTTCCTCGGTGAAGGAAGACAAAGATGAAGAGGAGCTGGACTCAGGGGACAGCAGCTCTGGGTTTTCAGGCTGAAAGACAGCCTGGTCCATTGCTCTCAGATAGCTGGGGAAGGCACTCATTGAAGCCCTGAACTACTCCCAGGTGAGGGGTCCCATAGGACCAAAAATGCCCAGGAGAGGGGGGGACAGGCGGAGGAGGAGGAGGAGGAGGTGGGTCATGACGGACCAGACCAGGTGCTCTGCCAGGGCTAAGAGAGCGAACAGGGTAACTTGCCTGAGGGGAGGGGAGAGGATGTGCATCTCACCCACTGACAAACACCCAACCGCAGAGGGGTGATCTGGATGGTGCCCTTGGGGGAAATCCCAGGTGAGAAGATCGGAGCCGTAGTGCTCCCACGGGATGGTCCCTAGCCCCACCTACCACAGGCCCAGATGGTTCGGGGGGGGACAAAGGACTCAGGTCAACACTCTACCTCCTGCATGAGCCACCAGCCACTCTAAACATGGAGTACTGTGTTGACTAGGATTCTTACCATCTCCCACCGCACCTGAATGGGCTGTGTCCCTCGGCTAGGTCTAAGAACATCAGCAGCAGCACAGTCCAGGAACAAGTGGGAGCTTAGGCTACGGGCAGTGACGGAATGCTCCTTGCACTGCAAGTGGCACCAGAGTCAGATTCAGCACTGGAGGCAGCACTAAGAATGGCACTGGAGCCCAACCCGGTGCTGCACCCAGTGCGATCCTCCCCTCCAATGCCAAGATCAGCACCAGAAGCATCCCCGGTGCCACGAGCCACACCGTGAGACACAGGGAAGGTGACAACATGGCTGGCACCAGCCTGAGTAGAACCCCTAGATGATGATGATGCAGATACTAAAGGCCTATGGCTAGGTTCAGAAATGTCTCCTTCCTCATCAGAGCCCAGAAGCCAGTCAGGATCATCCCGGGTCCTCACCTTCTGGATCATTTGACCGCTTGGAGGATGAGATCCAGAAGATCTCCAACAGGCGACTGACTCCAGAGAACTACCCTCTTCCAGAGCTACGAACGGCAGCAGAAGGGGACCAGGTCACGTGGGTGGCACTGCCCCGCTCATCGGCACGTGCCTTAGTGCCAAGAGCCAAAGCAGTGCCAGACCATGGCCCCAAGGGACCCACCGATGCAGGCCCTGCATATAGCTGCAACTCCACCACTGAGGGCATCTGGACCCCTGAGGGGATACCAGACTGAGAGAGTTGTACAACTGGCCCCTTAGGATGGACAGACTGTCTTATGTGGGGGTCCCTTACCCCACCTCATCGTGTTACTCTCCAAGGTGTGAAAGTCCATCAAGAAGCAGGCATCGCAGTGGTCCATGTCATGGTCTGCTCCAAGGCAGGTTCAGCAACAATCATGTCGGTCCCAGATGGACATGTTTCTCCCACTGGGGCACCAAAGTATGGGGGAAGATTCCATCCTCTTGGTCATTTTCCTCTGCTTCTTAGGCCCCTGGGAACCAGCAAAAAAAGATCTTGGCACTACAAAAAGTGACAGAAAGAAGAAGGTGGCACCAAAAGGGCAAAAATTGCTACATGGCATCGAGTGAGTGGCGACAAACAGAACTTAGCCATGACTCGCAGCAAAAATGGCAAATGCTCCCATGGAGTGCTTTCTGATGACTGGAAGAAAGGAACTGAGGACATGTGGCGCATTGGTTACTGGCCAGCCCACGAGCCCCACATCATACATCATCTTATGGTAGCACCATCTTTGATGTTGGTCCCCTACCTCCAAAACTTTATAGGCATATGCTTCCATGGGATGCTAGTGCTTCCTGCATAGACCCACCAGTGATGAATGGTGAAGACTGATTCTTGGATGATTAGGTGGTTCTACTACTTCCTGACGCAAGGATCACTTGTGTGATATCTCCGACCCATTTGCGAGCATCCGCCAACTGATTGTTTTCTCCCGTGACATGGATCACCAGAAGATCTACACCCAGGTTGTGCACAGAGGTACAGATGAGGAGGTCCTCCTGCACAACACAGGAATGCGCCCTGCCCTGCCAGCTCAGGTAAAACATGGTGATCATGATGTCTGTCTGAACCAACACAACCTGACCCTGATCAACGAACAAATTTATTCAGAACTAGATGCACAACATGGAATTCCATAAAGCTGATTTGATGTTGGGATGCCTAGGGTGACCAGAACCCATGGGCTCTGTGGTCTCCCATGTGCACCCACCCCAACAGAGACATGTCTGTCATGACTGTGATGGAAGGATCTGGGATTCCTCCTTCAGATATTGTGGGAACAGTCACCACTGGATGGCATACCACACCAGCTGGTAGGAACATGACCAGTGGGTCCGGACAACCTAGGTGTTGCAACAACTGCTTGGCCCAATTTCCACTGCAGGTGGCACATCCACTAGCGAGCCCAAGGGGTCACACTGGGTGGAGTGATGCCATGTACCCCAGCAACCTCAGGGAACTTGCAGGCAGGGCGAAGGGCGCCTAACCTGAAATAATCAGGCAAAGGAGGTAACATCCAATGCCCGGTTCGTTGTGAGGTGGGACTTGATCTGCAGGGTCTAGTTCTGTCCCAATGAACTTGATCTCCTGTGATGGGACCAGCTCTGACTTTGTCCAGTTGACCACAAGGCCCAACTGCTGACAGATCTGGAGGGCCTGATCCCTGGACTTCTCTACTTCCTCTTTGGATGACCCGACTATCAGCCAGTTGTCCAGGAAAGGATATAACCTGAGTCATTGGAAGGCCACCACCATTACCATTCACTTGGTGAAAATCCCTGGCACAGATGAGAGGCCAAATGGCATGACCTAAAGCTGGTATAGGATCCCCTCTGTACAGAATCAAAGGAACCAGCAATGGAATGGATGGACTAGGATGTGTCAGAACACATCCTGGAGCTCCATGGAGCAGAACCACATGCCCTGCTCCAGAGACAGAATGATCTGATTCAGAGTGACCATCCGAACCTGCACTTCCCCATCGAACTGTTTTAGACTGTACAAATCCAGTAGGGGTGCCAACCCCCATCCATTTTGGAACCAGGAAGTACCTAGTAACATACCCTGCATGGCTAGAACATCCAGAATACAGTCTGTAGACCCAGGCTCTAGAAGCTGAGCAATACCAACTTGTACTGTTGACAATGTGTCCTTCAGCACCCTGACTCCCAAGGAACTCAGAGTCGGAATGACAAGAGAACCTCAAAATACAGAGGCAACCCTCTGCCCACCATTTCTAGAACCATTTTGTTTGGACCATTATGGCAAAAACTGATGTAAACAACCTCTGAACAGGAGCTGGGACAGGATGGGGGGGGACAATATCCCACAACCTGTTACTGCACAGCTTTGGAAAGTGCTCCAACAGCAGGGGCTGCAGAGGCACGATTACCTCTGCCCCCCCCCCCAAACTTGAGTTTCATACACCAGCACTTGAACTGTCCCTGCTGGTGTTGCTACTGCGGTTGTTGTGACTGAAAGAACCAGAACTGAAAGGCTTTCTTCTTAGGCTTTTGGGCCTTCTGGGATGAAGCCACAGAATGAAGAGTGGCATCAGACTTCTCAACACGTGAAATGTCCTTCCACCCCAGGGCTGAAGAGGTCAGTGACCAAGAAGGGGACATCAACCAACTAGTGCTGGGTGTCCACTGTAAAAGTAAAGAGCCTCAGCTAGGCCCTGTGATGCATGGCGATGGCTATAGCCATGGCACAAGCACAGAAGTCTCCCTTGTCCAAGGGCGTATGCAACTGGTGTATAGCAAACGACTTGCCCTGGTCTCTGATTACTTTAATTGTAAACTGTATCAGCTGGAGAAGGGAGAGAAGTTCTCCTAATATCCCAAATGGAATGGTGAAAATGTGCTTCATGGCAATATAATTGGCCTGACAACCCCACTGACATGGCAGCATACACCTTTTTAGCTGCGTGGTCAGTTCTTTTGGACTCTGTCTGGAAGTTTGTCCATGTACCCTTGCCCTGCCAATTTATGAAAGGTGGAATCCAAAACCAAGCGCTTCACAGAGAGGTGGTCAGAAAACCCAGAAAAGGAACACGTTCGGAACGCATACTTGTAGACCATTTAGGGAAAGGGTGCTGGGCAGGATACTGGATCCTGCTTCTATCCGCATTAATACCCCATGAAGAGGGCCTTCACAGCCCAGAATCAGCTCTTAACCAAGCTTAAAGCAGCAGTGCAAAAATCTGGTGAAAATTTTGACCTACACATTGTTATGCTATTTCAGATTGCCACTTACCTCCTGCCTTGTATGATACCCTTCTGTCCACAGTTTGGGTCTGCTTTACTACTGTTTTTCACATTTGAAATAATAAAGGAACACTCTTTAATATGGCACAGACCAGGTTTTCATCACTATTCCAAGCTGTTTTTGAACGCCTATTTTTATAAGAACAGAGAACACTGCCATCTGCATAAATGTTCATTTTAATCACAACAGAAATTATATTTAAACAACTGATGGGCAAAAACAGCTGAGAGTAGTGATAAAGACCTGGTTCAAGCTGTATTAAAATGAGTGCTCTTTTTATTATTTCAAACATGAAAAAAGTATTAAAGCAGACTCAAACTGTGGAAAGAAGGGTATCATACAAGTCAGGAGGTATGTGGCAATCTAAAATAGCATAAAAAAGTAGAATTCAAAATTTTCACCAGATTCTTGCACTGCTACTGTGTGGCCTGAAATTCACCCCCTCCCTACTAATAGAAACTATTAGGTTAGTTCTTTTGAAAACTTTTAGGTTTGAGGGTGTCTACTACTAACAAATAAAAGGGACTGCTATAGAGAGCACAATGGTTCCCTCATGCAGTATGCAAATCTGTTCATGAAGTCACTTGAATCCCAGTTTATCAGTACTCTGATGTACAACCCCTATTACCAGAAAATCAAAGTCTATAAGAGATATATAGATATACTGATTTTGTATGAAGGGGAAGTTGAAGACTTGCTAGACTTCCATGATTACATTAAGTGGGATTACAAACTTCTTAGGCATAGCAAAGTGGAAACTCCATTTCTGGATATTATGATCTACAAGGTGGAAGACAGTTTTGAGATGGGACTTTATAGGAGGGAAACTGACAAAAACTCCTTTTTACGGGCTATAAGCTTTCATCCAAATAACGAAGAACAGCATTCCATACTTGCAAATGTTAAGTAAGGAGAGACTGTAGTGATTCACAGAGACAGGAGGAAAAAACTGGACAATATGGCAGGCAGATTCGCATAAAGAGTTTGCACCCATAGTGTTGTTAATCGGACCATTACAATGGCTAAAATGAGATAGGATAAATCTTGTTCAGAGCAGAAACACAGGATGGAGAAGTGACATTAACAGGCTGGTATTTGCATCACGATATTCAGCACATACTGACTAGATAAATGAAGTTGTGCCTAAGCACTGGGAAATTCTGCAGTTTCTTAATGTCCCAGAGTATAGTGTCTCACCCATTGTGTCTTCAAAAAAAGTATGGACAATAAGAGACAGATTAGTACACTCAGAGCATGACAGGAAAAAACAAAATCAATTACTGCAAGGCCATATAAGACCTGGAATGACAACATGTGGGAAATGTGGACAATGTGGAAATACATCACAAGAAAGTTCATTTGAACAACCCAGGAATAACAAAAGTTACAAAATTAAGACCTCGGTGAACTGCAATGCCACTTTTGTGGTCTATCTTCTTATCTGCTCATGTTCTAAATACTATGCAAGAGAAAGTGTAAGACCTCAAGCTCTGTATTAGTGTGTACCCCCACAAATGGGGTTCCCAAAAGTCTTCCTTGAGCTTGCCTAAATGCTCACTGCCAGGCTGGTGTCCTGCATTTTAGCAGTTTAAATGTGATTACCAGACCCTGTATAGCCTCTGTGTACTGTTTCTTTAAGAGCTGCCTAACTGCAGTTTAAGTAATCTGAGAGGGAGCTCTATTGAAAGACGTAACAATTTACTGAAAATCATTTAGAGTGATAATGATAATGTAGTTTGTCTAACCTGCTTTCTTTGTAGCAAGGACTGTTTTGTTTGTCTCCACTTTCCTGGTCCTGGACTGCAAATTGGACCAAATAGTACTGGTGGGACCTAAAATGTAGCCGGACTACAGGAGCTGTCTGAATTCAAAATCTGTAGGAACTTTAGTTTGGAGTTTTTTTGTGCCTTTTTTGCAACTGAAGGGGGAGCTCTTGCTTTGACTGACAGCCAAATCAGCCAACCAAATCTTTTGCATCTTGGGGAAGTCCTGGGCTGCTTGCAGTTTTCAGTTACAACTAAGCTGAAAGCTGAGCAAGAAGGAGCTAAAGTGATTCTGAGAGCAATCCTGAGTGAATTCGCATGGGAGAACTATGAAAAGGCTGAGGGTTTGACCTCCATTTCTGCCTGCTGATCCTGAGAGGGAGAGAAGATAATTATTTTGGACTAAATCCAAGTTTGTGTGACTAAAGTAAGCTACTGAAGTGGGCCAGGCTCAACCTGAAGAAGACCGAATATTTTTACTGAATGCGATCGGCCTGTCAGGAGTTCCAACTACCCCTAAGCTCCCGGTATGTGCAGAGACTTTGCGATTGTGCCCGGTGTTCTATTCTCGACTTTACCATGCCCTGTATACCAATTGAATAAACACAAGGATACCGAGCTTAAGTTTCTGACTTCTTTACTCCATTGCTGCTAGTGCATTGTTACACCCACGTCCTCAGAGCGTGGTGATGTCATCCGCATACACGACATCCCCCCTTTACTTAGATTTAAACTTGTTATACATCTTTTATTCCCTTAATCTTGCGTATATTTATTTACTATTTTTTTTTCTTTTATATATCTATAGGTTGTTACTCTATGGTATAACTACTTAATAATAAAGTCTTTAAGTCTCTGAGGTAATTTAATTTGCCTATGAGGCCTGTCTGTTCTTGGTGTTATAGGCCTTTGTGGTGATTCCTGGGTGGACTCACCCGATCTCTGTACCATAGGATCCTGACCTCCAGTTTCCTCGGGTTGGTTATTCTTTTTCTTTTGCAGAGTAGTCTGTTCAGGCATATATCTTTTTATGAACGTTGTGTTCCTGCAATATCTTGCTCCCGTTGGTGACTGAAGAACCATTTGGTTTCCCTCTTTACTGATCACCGTATGTGGTATCTTATTAAAAGGTGTTACGAACTTATCTACTTGGTCTTGTTTCACAAGGACTTGATCCCCAACGTCCACCTCCGAGTACTTGGCTTTGCGTTGGTTGTCAGCGTAGGCTTTGTACTTCCCTTTCTCAGCATCTCTGTCTTGTACTCTAGGTCACTCTCCAGTGTGGTTATATCTGGAAGTTTCCCCTTAGTTTTCTCTTGAAAAGAAGCTTAGCCGGCTCCGCCTGCAGTAGAGTGATCAATGGATCTGTATACAGTAACATATTTACGTAGCTCTCGCTTTCCAGTCCAGCCCTTCAGCCTGTGCAATCCAAATCCTCTTCATGAGGGGAGGCATTCTGTCTCTCTAGCTCACCATTCGCCTGTGCCCATTTTGGTGTCGTCCTCACGTGTTGTATTCCATTCTCCCGATAGAATTTCTGGAATTGAATTGACATAAATTGCGGACCACAGTCCAACCTGATCATTATGGGAAGGCCATGGCGACTGAAAATGGTCTCCAAACTATCAATCACCTTTTCAGCTGTGGTGGATTGCATCACGTCATATTCATAATACCTGCTGTAATAATCGACAACTACTAATATTGACTGTCCTGTAGGTAGTGGACCCAGCAAATCAGTGGCAAGATCCTGCCACGGTCCTTCAGGTAACATCGTTGGTCTCAACGGTTCTGGTACGTCTGGTCACGCTACAATCTGGCAGCCATGGCATGACTTGACATATTTCTCTGCGGCCTTGTCCATTCCTGGCCACCATACTTTGCTCCTGAGGTGTTGTTTGGTGCCTACAATACCAAGTGTCCCTCATGGGCTAAGGCTATAGCTCTCGGTGAAGTCCATGGGGTAACACAATGCGCGGTCCCCTAAGAACTAACTGTCAATTGTGCTCAGCTCACTTGCTATGGGTGCATATGCCCTGCACTTCTCGTAGCACCCGTCTCAATGGCACTTCTCACCTCTCTCAGTTCCTCATCAATAGGCCAAGCTTCCTCGGCCTCTCTACGAACCATATGTACTCTTCTGCTCCATGTGTGTGTGATTCCTTCATTGCAGTCTCTCCCAGTAGACGAGACAAAGGGTCTGCTATATTATGTCTCCCTGGTATATGCACAACTCGGAAGTCGTAAGGTTGTAGTCTCAATACCCAACGTTCAATACGAGCACACGGTTTTGAGCATGGACTGTAGATAGCCTCTAGCGCCTTATGGTCAGTCATTAAATCAAATCTCTTGCCTTACACAAATGGGTGAAGCTTCTCACAAGCCCAAACCAATGCAAGGGCCTCACGCTCCGTTTGTGAGTACCTGCATTCACATTCTGATAGACTCCTGCTCACATAACAGACTGGAACCATTTCTCCGTGTTGTTCCTGCACCAGTACAGCTCTATGCCTACTGGTCCCTACGTCTCTACCCTTAGTGGCGCATCCTTGTCAAAGTAGGCTAATGTTGCCGCTTCAGCTAATTTGCTCTTCAGTGCTTGGGCAGCTATCTTTGTTCTGGTCCAAAATTGAATATTGTGTCCTCCTTTGTCAACTTCACGAGAGGCTCTGTAAGCGTAGAGAACTGAGGATAAACCTACTACTGTATCCCACTAATCCCAAGAAGCTGCGAACCTCTGATGCCGCCTCAGGCTCCCTGGCCTTGACCACTGCTCTTACTCTTTCAGTCGTGGGACCTATGCCCTTTAAGCGAGTAACATACCCATGAAGACCAGTTTGTCCATATTGAACTGGCATTTGTCTGGATTAAGTGTCAAGCCAGAATTCGCCAATCTGTTTAGGACCTCAGTACGCCGCGTCATGGCTCTCCTTGTCTGCGCCGTGGACAATGATATCATCTGAAATGTTCTCCACTCCCTCAATACCGGCCAGTGCTGTTGCAATTTCGTGCTGATACTGCTCACTGGCAGATGAAACCCCAAAAATGAGTCTTTTGTATCTGTACGTCCCATTATGCACTGCAAACGTTGTTATACCTCTTGATTCTGGTGTCAGTTCCATTTGATGGTAGCCCCATTTAAGATCCAACTTACTGAATATGGTAGACCCATTCATGCCTTACGACGGTTCCGTGGGGATTGGGTACCTGCCACGTATGATCGCCATGTTCGCTTGTCTCATGTCCAGGCACATCCTGATTTCTTTGTTTGGTTTGCACGATCACTACCGGATTCACCCATGGTGTGGCCTCAACCACCCTCCGATTATGTCCATGTCCAGTAGTTCCTTAATTTGGCTTCCACCGCTCCTCTCAGGTGAAAGGGTATTCGCCAATGGCTGTGCCACTGGTACCACCTTCTCATCTATGTGCAGACTTATTTGCTTTGTGTTAAGCTTTCCCACACCTTGAAACAATCCAGGGTATTGCTGCCTTATCTGCACTCCCACATCAGTCACTGCTGCTACATTGACACCCAGCTTGAGTACACCCAGTTTTACAGCAGTCTCTCTTCCCAGCAGCGGTTCGCCATGTCCACATACCACTGTGAATTCGGCCTGTGTACTGCGATTGCCTATGGCTACTGTGCGTGTGAGGATGCCCTTTACTGCCAGTGGTTCAGTTGCTGAATATGTGTCCAGTTTCTTGTCGGTCTTTGACGATCGACACTTGATTCCTTTACTCTTCAGCATTTCCCAGGTCTCCTGGTCCACAATATTGCTAGAAGCCCCAGTCTATTAGCATCAACAGGTTGACTCCCCACTGAGAACACCGTTCTGTCCGTTCCCGCCTTTTTCCTTATCACAAATGCATAGTCTCTGTCTGGCTTCTCTGAATCGACACATTTAACTGTATGCTTCACATTCCCTTTGTTTTTACATTCTAGCGAAATGATTTCTACCTTTACATTTCTTGCCGCCTGTCCTGCGCTGGGCAAGTAGGGTCTTTGCCAAATGATCTGCGTACACATCGGTAACACACTTTCTCCGCTTTGTCTTTTTCCTCTTCTCCTTTTGGCTTTCTTCATGTATGCTTTTCCTCATTTTTGAATACGCATTAACTGTTTCAGGTTTTGGGGCCTCTGAGTTCACGTGCATCGCGACCATTTGCACCTCTATTCTCTCACACTGTGCGGACAGCTCAAGTAATCTCGTAATGTCAGCCCAGATCCCTCCTCTAACAATTTGCATGCTATATTCAGAATTACATTAACTTAGTATTGCATCCCTTATCTGATTGTCCTATCGCCTGCAAAATCACAGTCTTTGGCCAATTGTCTCAGCCGGGTAAGATTGTCTCAGACGGGTAACAAATTGCTGTCACGGTCTCCCTGTCTTCTGTCTTAGCTGGTAAAGGCCTGCTGCACAAATGCAGTGTTTACTTGTGGTACAAAGGCATTTAGTGCTGTTACCGCCAAATCATAGTCCGTCGGCCCACCGGTGTCCCCGAGCGTCGAGAAATATCTTGTACATCTGTCCCTGCATGATGTAGTAATAAAGCTCTCCTCCGTTGCTTTGTAGCCGCACTCACATCATCAGCTAATATCAATCCTTTCCCATCAGCAAACAGTTCAAAAGATGTAAGCCATCGTGTCCATCTCGGCCCAAGCGTGGCTGGTTCACTGTAACAATCAAACTTTGGTATAGCACTTTCCATTTCTCTGTTTTTTTTTTTGTTTGTTTGTTTTTTTTTCTCTGTTTCAGATTTAACCAGCATTTCACTCATCCCATCCTCATCGCCATTGTTCTATTCTCGACTTTACCATGCCCTGTATACCAATTGAATAAACACAAGGACACCGAGTTTAAGTTTCTGACTTCTTTACTCCATTGCTGCTCGTGCATTGTTACACCCATGTCCTCAGAGCGTGGTGATGTCATCCGCATACACGACACCCGGGGAGCGTTTTGCCTGGTACAGTAGAATTCCCGTACATGTAAATGTGCTATGAGCTGCTAGTGGCTTGTGAGTTAGTTCCCCACTGTGTGAACTGTGTTGTGCTTGCTGGAAGCTGTATCCAGCCCAAAATGGACTGCTTCTGAACTTGTCTCCATGTGGTCTGGGCTTTGCAAGACTGGCCCAGCCAGACTACCCAGTGCACAGAGAAGCCATCGACGAGAGACCTGCCTGGGGATCAGCCCCCTGCTCCATGCTTGAACAAGAACGACGCCTCTGCGACTTGTGTGGGCCCTGCTTCTCCTGGCATTCCAGATCAACCACCTGCAGTCTCGATTTTCATCCAGCCTGTGTCCAGTCTTTGTATCGTGAGTAAATACCAGGGTAGCTCCCTACAACAACAGCTTAATCTGAGTGTGTCATCTGATTGTCTTGTTGTTTTGTTTCCTTTATGAACTGAGCCCTCTGGCTCCGGATTACAAATACTGTATACTGTGCATGTTGTGTTTTCCATCACAGGACCCAACCAGCTACAATCTCGGGCAACTGTCCTGGCTAGCCCATCTCTTCTCCGCCTGGGTACCCAGAGGTGGACTGTGTTTTGGGACTCAAAGCACATGCATAACTGCTTGACTGATATAACCTTTAAGCTAATTAACCTGATTTTGCTCCTCCTTGTTCAAGTCCCCTGAATAAATCAGATCTAACTTTTCTGCATGTAATCTGACTGTGGTTCCAGTTTGTGCTCAAAGTACTGTACTGTTGCTATTTGCTGTGCTTAACCTTGTTTTACAGGGGGTCCCCAGGGACAAGCCAGAGGAACCAGCCCTGGTGGTAAGTGCAAACAGTGTGGGTACTTGTGTGGTGTACCAGGGGTATTGTGAAAGTGATTATTGTACAGTGTTCAGGCCACTAGAGGGGAAAGATGGGGGTTACAGTGTCCTGGAGGGCTGTGCCCAGGTTAGCTTGACCACTACCAACCCTGACCTCTGGGTGGAGGCACCCGTTTAGAACTCAGGCCCCTTAACCTGCTACTAGCCAAGCAGGCAGGGTAGTAGCCCTTGGGATGAGCGGCTTAGGGGTTACATTTTGAAGCTCACCGCTGGGATTTTGTGTCTTCTAGTGGCCAAATTTGCAAATTGCTGTTAAAAATAAATGGCTACCCCAACAGAAGTGGCTGTACACCAGTTGGTGGGTGGTGTACTGACAGGAGATCGAACTTCAAAATGCTATACTTATCCTGGATATTCCCTGGGTACCAATAAGGACACTGTAGATGGAGTACTTTCCAAGGTTGAATGTTTACAAAACCCTGTGGTGGTGGGTCGACAGGCTAATCTGCTTGCCAAAAGTTTCATGGCATTAGTTGAGTGTAAGGACCCAGTAGATAGTTCCAAGTGCCACGGACTATCACCCCAAAGGAGCCCTCACTGCCTGGAGAGTGATAACTAAAGACAGTAAATACCCCAGGAGAATGAGCCCCCACTATCTGAGACTTCTGAGGAGAAATTAAGTTCGTTGTTGCTGGAGGAAGGGAAACTGTGGGAGGACTTAAGAAACTATTCTGCCACCTGAGGTGTTTCCTCCAACACCCCTCCAGCTCCAGCACTCATTATTTCCTCCTTTGTGTCCGTGGCAATGCTGGCTCCTATGTCTGTACCTGCCATTAGTCACGACTCTCTTACTGAAGTTGAGAATTTTCTCCGCCTCCCGCCCCCAAGGGGAGGATGATTGGAGACCTGGATGGATGTGTTGCCCTTTGGTACCTGGAATGGCAGTGTGCGGAGGCTGAGAAATGGAAAAGGATCTTAGAAAGTTTGAGGGGTCCCCCTCAGAGGCCATTACATTTCTGAGGTCCACAAACCTGATGCATCTGACCAGAAGCACCTATCTGCACTTGAGGCAATTTTGGGAGCACTGAGTCAGGGGAGAACTTGATGTGGAAATTTCAAGGTACAAAACAATGGCCAGGGGAAAGTTTGTCAGCATATGTTACTCGTCTGGAAAGAGCGCTACAGAAGGCTTACTGAAAAGGTGTGGTAGCCGCCAGTGACTTAAACCATGTGAGGTTGGGGCACATACTGCAACATGCAAAGCATTCTAAATTGCAGCTCCTTCAATTAAGGCTCCCAGATAGAAGGGGTAACCCACCGGACTATTGTGAATTGTTAAAAGAACTCTGGGAGGTTGAAGATGAAGAGGGGGATTGTAATTCTAGGGTGAGCGCAGCCCAAGTGATCACGGCATCGGAAGGCCCTCCCGAAGTGGGGACCAATGAGGGTGTGCCACCATGGGATGAACTGCTGAGGGAGTTCAGGGAAACAAAAAACAGTCTCTTTATGAAGGCCGCTTCTGCAAATACAGGCACCGACCCTTATCCAACTGCATCTGCTATGGGGGTTGGGGTGTCCACCCAAGCATCTCCTGCTGATAGCAGCTCGAAGCTCAATGTCTTGACTATGAAAGTAAGAGAATTGAAGAGGTGTCTCCAAATGCTCACCACACAGCAGAAAGAGATGGCACCAAGGTTCTCAGTTAGTAGTACCACCGCCCCAGCTCCCAGTGTGATGCCTCGGCCACCCCAAATCCCAGAAAACATATTTTGCCATAATTGCGGGAAGGATGGACACATGAAGAGAGAATGCAGGTCCACAAAAGACCTAGATAAAGTTGTATATAGACTTCAAATCGAGCTTTGAAGAATGAATCAGCAGTTGAGGAGTGCCCAAAATGACCACAGTGAGGGTTCACGAAGTAGTAACTCAAATCCCTATGTGGCTAAATCATCTGTCCCAGCCCCTGCTGCTGTCCCTCCACACTGGTCCAAATTAGTGGGACCTTCAATGGAGACTACCATGGCTGTGAATGGTATTCCTACTCGGGCTGTGCTGGACAGTGGGTCGTAAGTGACCATTGTATTTAAGGACTGGTATGACAAACACTTATCTGCTGTGCCCTTACAATCCCTGGAAGGCCTACATGTGTGGGGGCTGAGCGACAAGTCTTATCCCTACCTACGATATGTCTGCCTCTGGTTGTCATTTCCTGCAGCTGTAACTGGTGTAGAGGAGCAAGTCGAGACACTGGCCTTAGTGTGTCCCCCTACTAGACTGTATGATGGGGTTCCCCTGTTAATTGGGACCAACGCCCATATGTTTGGGAGACTCAACAACTCTGTCACGAGAAACAAGGATGATGGACTGGGAGGCCCTAAGAATTCCTGCTTTGATCAAGAGGGCCTATGATTTGCAACAGAACCCTAAGGAATGGACCAGGATGAACTGGTAGGGGTCGTGGGAGGAAAGATCCCATTCAATGGTACTGGCCCCTAACACCCAGTGTACCGCTCAAGGGAGGTCCGCCCGCAAAGATGTCAAGAACAAAATACTGATGTTGACGCATTTAGGCAATGGAATTGCCAGAAAGATTATTGGTTGCTTCAGCATTTGCCAGCTCATGCTTATGCCTATGCATGACGAGTGATGGTCCAGATTCATAATGTGTCAGATCGAGATCCGGTGAACAGAGGATGCAATCCCAGCTATGGTACACTGCATGACACATTGCAGTGTTGCCTAGCAACAAGACCCTGGCACGACAAATAGACTGACCCCCGACTTGTTTGATTTTGGTGACTACCCGTTGCCAGCTGGATGGAGGACTAGAATTAGCCAGAAACTTGCCCAGAGAGATCAAGTGTTTTCATTGAAGGAACGGGACGTGGGATGTGTCCAGGGTGTGCAGCATCACACACGCCTGCACGATGAACGGCCATTTTGAGAGAGGTCTCGATGACTAGCCCCGGCAGACATAGACGATGTGAGAAGACACTTGCAGGAAATGCTCACGGCTGGTGTGATATAAGAATCCAGGAGCCCATATGCTTCTCCCATTGTGGTTGTGCATAAGAAGAATGGAATAATATGACTGTGAGTAGATTATCGGACTCTCAACAGGCGAACCATCCCTGATCAATACACCATGCCCCGTATACAAGATGTTCTGGATTGTTTGAATGGGAGCAAATGGTTCTCGGTGTTGGATCTTCACAGTGGATATTACCAGATTCTGAAGACAGTCTTCTTCTGTCCTATGGGGTTCTACAAATTCCTAAGAATGCCACAAGGGATATTGGGCGCCCCAGCCACCTTCCAGCGACTGATGGAACGAGAGGTGGGAGACATGAATTTGCTGGAATGCCTGGTGTACTTAGATGATATCATTGTGTTTGGAACCTCGCTAGAGGAACATGAGAGTTGACTGTTCAAGGTACTAGACCGACTGGAAGATTTCGCCTCAAGCTGTCCATTGACAAGTGCCAATTTTTCCAAACCTCGTGAAGTATGTGGGCACAGAGTGTCTACAGAGGGATAGAGACTGATCCTAGTAAAGTTGAAGCCTTGACTACTTGGCCCCAGCCCCACAATTTGAAAGAACTACAATGTTTCCTGGGATTCTGTGTACTACCACCGGTTCATAAAGGACTATTCTAAAGTGATTCGGCCACTCTTGAATCTTACCCAGGGTTACACTCCTACCAATCAAAAATACAAAAAAGGGGCCATCAAAGAACCAGACAAAGCATATTTCTGCCCAGGTGAACTTTTTGGGTCCTGTTGGATGCCTGACTGTGAAGCAGCTTTCCACAAAGTCATATACCAGCTCACCCATGCCCCCATCCTCACTTATGCTGATCCCACCAAACCCTATGTGCTGCATACGGACGCCAGTCTGCAGGGTCTGGGAGCTGTACTGTATCAAGACCATGGAGATGGTTTGAGACGAGTGGTATTCGCCAGTAGGAGCTTGACCCCATCAGAGCGAAACTACCCTGTACACAAGTTGGAGTTCCTTGCGTTAAAATGGGCCACTGTCGACCAGTTTTATGATTACCTCTATGGGGCGTAAAATATTGGTGAGGACTAACAATAACAGTTGACCTATGTACAGACTTCATAAGTTAGACGCCACGGGCACCGTGTTTTCTTGCATTGTCAACATATGATTATGCTGTCTAATACAGACCGGGCCTGAATCATACTGATGCTGATGCCCTATCCCAGAAGCCCATTTCCAAAAGTGACTGGGTCAGGCTGTCTGAACCAGACATCCGAGCATTGCGCCAAAAGTTTGATAGAAATGAACAGATGTCTACGGACACAGTGGACTGCTTAGCAGATTGCTTAGGCCCCTCTGACACCTGCATACCGGCTCCATATTGCCACTTTTCTGCTCTAGATATTAGTGCACTACCCCAGTTTGACAATGACAGTATTCAATGGGCTCAATCCGAAGATCCTATGATTCAGCCAGCACTTGATGCCCTTCGTGCAGGAAAGGATGTGTCGAAGTTGCGTTCCTCTGATCTGTGAACCACTTTGTTGTATAAAGAAGGCCCCAGGTTGAAGCTGCTTAATCAATTGTTGTATAGAGAGACTGTAGATCGAGGTGGCCAAATAGACAAGCAACAATTGGTCCTGCCCGCAGCCTTCAAAGATTTGGTACTGAGATCCTTCCTCAATCATATGGGCCACCTTGGTATCGACCGTACCCTTGACCTAGTACGATCTCGATTCTACTGGCCCAAGATGGGGGCCGATGTTGAGTACCATCTAAGGACTTGTAGTCGCTGCCTGCAGAGAAAAAGTCCTGCCTCAGAGGGCTGCCTCACCCTTGTCAACATTACTACCAGCACCCCAATGGAACTAGTCTGCATAGACTTCTTGAGTTTAGAGCCCGATCAGCGAACATTGGCAATGTGTTAGTGGTTACGACCATTTCACACAGTATGCACAAGCTTTTCCCACCAAAGATCAAAAAGCATCTACCGTGGTCAAGGTGCTAGTGGAAAATGTATTCATCCACTATGGTGCCCCCCAGCGAATTCACTCTGATCAGGGCCGGGACTTTGAGAGTCGGCTAATCAAAGAAATGCTCTCTCTATGGGGGGTGCGAAAGTCAAGAACCACCCCTTATCACCCACAGGGGGATCCTCAACCTGAACGCTTTAACCACACCCTACTAGACATGCTAGGCACCCTCCACCCAAAAGATAAGCATAAATGGAGCCAGCAGATTAGCACCTTGGTACACGCCTACAGTTGCACAAGGAACGATGCTACCGGGTTCTCTCCCTACCGCCTCATGTTCAGGAGAGAGGCCCAGCTGCCTGTTGATGTCTGTTTTGGGATTTCTCCCGATGGGGTCCGAGCCGAAGATTACCTACAATATGTACAAAAACTTAAAGCTCAATTGACCCATGCCTATCAACTGGCTCAGACAATGGTCGCCAAAAGAAATCTAGCCAACAAAGAGAGACATGATAGAAAAGTAAAGGCTCAAGAGCTTAGGCCTAGAGACCGTGTGTTGTTGTGAAATTTAGGATTGCATGGTAAACACAAAATTGCTGATCGATGGCACCATCTTCCCCATGTCATAGTTGGAAAGCTGGATGATTTGCCAGTGTACAAAGTGCACCCAGAGAATAATTCCAAAGCTGTCAAGACTATGCACCATAACCACTTGCTACCTAGTGGTCAAGTTATAATTGAGGCTGAACCCACCGAGATTGATTCCCCTGGACCAGTGACTCATGCTGCTGCAAAAAAGAAACAGAGTCAGCCTGCCCCCGTGGTTGCCGATTTAAGACTTTCCCAGAATGATAGTGACTGCCAGTCTAACTCGGATGACAGTGAGTGTGATAATGCCTATTACCCCTCATATGAACTGAGTCAGTTGTTTCAGGAAATCATATGTTGAATTATGGGGATGAAGCTGGGCTTTCTGGACTGCCTAATGCCCCGGCATTATCCTTGGAGCCAATGCTTCCTGAAGGTGAAGTGCAAAGTATCACATCTGAAGATGCTGAGTCTTTGTGTATTGTGGAATTGTATGATTTGCCTGAAGGAGAGGCTGATGGTATGAGTCTTTCTGGTGACGTGCCAGAACTTAAGGAACACTATGAGAGTGCTGAAAACCCTCCTTCCATGCCAGAGTGTCTTCAAAATGAGCCAAGTGTTGTAGAAACAGAGAGTACAGAGCAAGGGGCTGACAGTGCTCCCAGCTTGGACATTCCTCTTCATGCAGAGGCACCCCTCACAAGTGATGAAAGCTCCAAGACCATTGCTGAAAGTACAGAGACTGTGGTTGTTCACCCCAGAAAGACTTGTCGAGCTGTCAAGCCAGTGGTGTGCTTCAGTTACAATTCCCCCGGGAGGCCAGTGGATTTGCCTCTCAATGTAGTCCACAAAGGTATTTATGTCTCTCAGAGCTCACTGCCCAAATTGAGCTTTACAGCCCATTCCAAGTTACTTGTCCTGCCCTCTCATCATGGTGCCCCTGCCCCATCCAGCCCCAAGTTAGCTGACTGGGAAGGGCCCCCTCTTGCATTGTTTAGAGTACAAGAAGTTATCACGATTCTGTATAGTAATGTTCAATTTACCTGTGTGAAATATGCATAATGTATTGTCACAATGGAAATTATATAGTGGAGTACATCGAAATGTATAGTAAAGTGACAAGTTATGCCAATTGATGACTCAGATAGTACTTGTATAGCATGCTAATGGTATAAATATCTTGTATATGTTGCATTTTCAATGTTATGATGGTACAGACTTGACGCGGACGCCAAGTTTTCCCAGGCAGGGAAGGGTGTAACCCCCCTACAAATGGGGGTTCCCAAAAAGTCTTCCTTGAGATTGCCTCAGTGCTCACTGCCAGGCTGGTGTCCTGCGTTTTAGCAGTTTAAATGTGATTACCAGACCTTGTATATTGCAGTTTAAGTAATCTCAGAGGGAGCTCTGTTGAAAGATGTAACTATTTACTGAAAATCATTTAGAGTGATAATGATAATGTAGTTTGTCTAACCTGCTTTCCTTGTAGCAAGGACTGTTTTGCTTGTCTCCACTATCTTGGTCCTGGACTGCAAACTGGACCAAACAGTATTGGTGGGACATAAAATGTAGCCGGACTACAGGAGCTGTCTGAATTCAAAATCTGTAGGAACTTTAGTTTGGAGTTTTTTTTTTGCGCCTTTTTTGTAACTGAAGGGGGAGCTCTTGCTTTGACTGACAGCCAAATCAGCCAACCAAATCTTTTGGATCTTGGGGAAGTCCCGGGCTGTTTGCAGTTTTCAGTTAGAACTAAGCTGGAAGCTGAGCAAGAAGCGAAGTGATTCTGAGAGAATCCTGAGTGGATTCGCATAGGAGAACTATGAAAAGGCTGAGAGTTTGGCCTCCATGTCTGCCTGCTGCTCCTGAGAGGGTGAGAAGAGAATTATTTTGGACTAAATCCAAGTTTGTGTGACTAAAGTAAGCTACTGAAGTGGGCCAGGCTCAACCTGAAGAAGACCGAAGATTTTGCTGAATGCGATCGGCCTATCAGGAGTTCCAGCTACCCCTAAGCTCCCGGTGTGTGCAGAGACTTTACGATTGTGCCCAGGGAGTGCTTTGCCTGGTACAGTAGAATTCCAGTACATGTAAATGTGCTATGAGCTGCTGGTGGGTTGTGAGTTAGTTCCCTACTGTGTGAACTGTGTTCTGCTTGCTGGAACCTGTATCCAGCCCAAAACTGACTGCTTCCGAACTTGTCTCCATGTGGTCTGGGCTTTGCCAGATTGGCCCAGCCAGACTACCCACTGCACAGAGAATCCATCAACGAGAGACCTGCCTGGGGATCAGCCCCCTGCTCCATGCTTGAACAGGAACAACACCTCTGTGACTTGTGTGGGCCCTACTTCTCCTGGCATTCCAGATCAACCACCTGCAGTCTTGATCTTCGTCCAGCCTTGTCCAGTCTTGGGTATCATGAGTAAATACCAGGGTAGCTCCCTACAACAACAGCTTAATCTGAGTGTGTCATCTGATTGTCTTGTTGTTTCATTTTCTTTATAAACTGAGCCCCGTGGCTCTGGATTACAAATATTCTGTACTGTGCATGTTGTGTTTTCCATCGCAGGGCCCCAACCAGCTGCAAACCCAGGCAACTCTCCTGGCTAGCCCGTCTCTTCTCTACCTGGGTACCCAGAGGTGGACTCTGTGGGAGGAGTCAAAGCACATGCATAATTGCTTTACTGATATAACCTTTAAGCTAATTAACCTGATTTTGCCCCTCCCTTGTTCAAGTCCCCTGAATAAATCAGATCTAACTTTTTCTGCATGTAATCTGACTGTGGTTCCAGTTTGTGCTGAAAGTACTGTACTGTTGCTATTTGCTGTGCTTAACCTTGTTTTATTGGGGGTACCCAGGGTCGAGCCAGAGGAACCAGCCTTGGTGGTAAGTGCAAACAGTGTGGGTACTTGTGTGGTGTACCAGGGATATTGTGAAAGTGATTACTGTACAATGTTCAGGCCACTAGAGGGGAAAGAGGGGGTTACAGTGTCTCAGAGGGCTGTGCCCAGGTTAGCTTGACCACTACCAACCCTGACCTCCGGGTGGAGGCACCCGTTTCAGAACTCAGGCCCTTTAACCTGCTACTAGCCAAGCAGACAGGGGTAGTAGCCTTTGGGATAGCGCCACCTAGGGGTTACATCAATAAAACCCTTACAGTACAATTGCCTTTGTTCTTACTGTCCTAGAACTCCAATGTCCAGCCACTGGAATTACATAGAAACATAGAAACATAGAAGTTTGACATAAGGACCGCAAGGCCCATCCAGTCTGCCCATTTCTTTTTCTACCTTATAAATGTGCCATCGGCCTTTGCTCTGTCAGTGGCCTATCTATTCATAGTCATTTGTATTGCTCCCTTATGCCTATCCCATGCCTGTTTGAAGCCCTGCACTGTATTCATAGCCACCACTTCTTGTGGTAAGCCATTCCATGCATCCACCACCCTTTCTGTGAAAAAGAATTTCCTCACATTCCCCCTTAATCGGCCTCCTCTAATCTCATGCTGTGTCCTCTTGTCCTGCTATTTTTCTTATATTTAAACATGTTAGACTCTTTCACCTTGTTTATGCCCTTAAGGTGTTTGAATGCCTCGATCATATCACCTCTCTCCTCCTTTGCTCAAGGGTATACATATTGAGCTCTGTTAATCTGTCCTCATATGTCTTCTGATGCAGTCCCTGCACCATTTTGGTTGCCCTTCTCTGGACTGCCTCAATTTGGTTAATGTCCTTGTGAAGGTGTGGCCTCCAATACTGCACGCAGTACTCCAGATGGGGCCTAACCAGTGTCTTGTACAGAGGATTATTACCTCCCTCTCACGACTTGTGATACCCTACTAATACACCCTAACACCCCCTAGCCTTACCTACTGCTTTAGAGGTCTGCTTGATGATTTTAGGTCATCAGTGATGATGATGCCCAAGTCTCTTTCTTCCTTTGTGACTGCTAGCAACCCTCCCAGCCTATAGGTGGCTTCAGGGTTTCTCTTCCCTATGTGCATGATTTTGCACTTCTTGCATTAAATCCCAGTTGCCACTCTTCTGATCATTCTGCTAGTTTATCCAGATCCCTTCTCATTCTGCCCACCCCATCTGGATCATCTACTCTGTTGCAGATCTTGGTGTCATCTGCAAACAGACAAGCCTTACCTCTAGTCCATCTGCAAGGTCACTAATGAAGATGTTGAAGAGGACTGGCCCCAGGACTGATCCCGAGGTACCCCACTTGTGACTTGCATCTCTTTTGACTGTATACCATTTACCACCACTCTCTGTTTCTGCCCGTCAACCAGTTTGCCACCCAGTTGACCAACTTCTGACCCACCCCAGCCTACCCAGCTTATTTATCAATCTTCTATGTGGAACAGTGTCAAAAGCTTTGCTGAAGTCAAGGTAGGCGACATCAACTGCTCCCCTTGGTCCACCACTCTGGTTACCCAGTCAAAGAAATCTATGAGATTAGTTTGACAGGACCTTCCTTTGTAAACCCATGCTGTCTTGGATCCTGTGCCCCTATGGATTCCAGGTGTTGCACTATCCTTTCCTTAAGGAGTGCCTCCATAATCTTGCCCACTACTGAGGTAAGACTGACCGGTCTGTAGTTTCGCCTCCTCCCTGCTACCACTCTTGTGGAGCGGATCACATGAGCCCTTCTCCAGTCTTCTGGGACCTCTCCTGTGCTCAGAGACTCACTAAACAATTCTGCTAATGGCTCTGCTAGTTCCTCCTTAGCTCCTTAGGTACCCTGGGATGTATGCCATCAGGTCCCATTGCCTTATCCACCCTGAGCTTAGCAAGCTCTTGTAGGACCCTTTCTTTTGTGAAGGGAGTAGTGCTCACCTCCCTCCCCCCTGTGTCCATGATGCTGAGCTGTGGGCCCTGCCCTACCTTCTCTTCAGTAAATACTGAGCAAAAGTATCTATTTAGGATAGATGCCTTTACAGGGTCATCCTCCTCACATGCTCCCTTTTCTCCATTAAGCTTAGCAATCCCTCTGGACTTTCTCCTTTCACTAATGTATCTATAGAAAGTCTTGTCACCTTCTTTTACTGTTCGTGCTAGTGTTTCCTCAGTTTGGGACTTTGCCTGCCTTACTGCCTTACCTGCTTCCCTTAGGGCAGTTTGGTATGCCTCCCTATCTTCATCCGCTGTGTTCCCTTATATTTCCTGAAGGCCAGCCTTTTGGCTCTGACCTTTTCTGCTACTGTATTTGAGAACCAAAGTGGTTTCCTTCTTCTTTGCACTTCCTTTTCTGTCTAACACAATGGGATGTTGCTTCAAGTATTGCATCCTAATGCTTGCCCACTTGCCTGTACCCCTCACCTGTGTTTCTTTTTGCCAGGGCTAGCTTAACTCTGTTGGCCATCTTATCAAAGTCAGTTCCTCTGAAGTCCCATATTTTGCCTTGGAATGGGATGATTTAGATGTAGTAGCCAAATTGAACCATACCACGTGATGGTCACTGGCCCCAGGTGACCTTCTACCTGGAGATCTGTGATCCTTCTTTGTTAGTCAGTACTAGATCTAGGATAGCCCTGTCTCTTGTGGGTTGCTGTACCAGTTGTTTGAGGCCCTCCCCTGCAGGAATCCACTATGAGTCTAGTTCTGGCAGATGTTCCTGCTGGTATTGACCAATCTGTATCTGGCATGTTGAAGTCTCCCATTATCAGAACCTCCCTTTAGCTGTCATGTTTTGTATATCTTCTAACAGTAATGTGTCTATGTCCTCCCTCTGGTCTGGGGGCCTGTAGACAACCCCAGTTCTTATGGCTGTCCCATTTCCTGTTTCCAGGGTGACCCACAGTTCTTCTGGCTCCTTATGTGTATTCTGAATTTCTGTAGCTTTGATATTTTCATTAACATACAGGGCCACTCCTCCCCCCCTTTTTGCACCTCGGTCTCTTCTGAACAATACATAGCCAGGTACTGAAGTCTCCCAAGTGTGGTTGCTGGTAAACCACATCTCACTAATTGCTACTATGTCCAGTTTAGCCTCTGACATTATTGCCTGCAGGTCTGGGATCTTATTTCCCAGGCTGTGAGCATTTGTGTACATGATTTTCCATTGGCCAGATTTTGGTGTGTTAGTTGTTGGGTGAAGTTTGGCATTACCCCTGTGCGATGTATGGGGAGACAAACCTTTTTTTCTTACCTGGTGATGCAAATGAACGGCAAACATGCTGAATTCCTGTTTGACCACTAGCTGAGGGGGGAGGGTGTTCTTCCCATTCGACGATGGGATGCTGCACCCTCTCCCATTTGCTAGTTTAAATATTCTGCAAAGACGCCAAACTTCTGCCCCAATGCACTGACTCCTCTTTAGTCAGATGCAGTCCATCAAATTTAAAGAACTTTCGCTCCCAGAACTGTTGCCAGTTCCCTACAAATCTGTGTCCTTTTTCCTGGCACCAGCCCTTGAGCCACGTGTTTAGCTCCCTATCTCCCTTCTCTGACCTTCCGTCCATCTGCTCCCTCTCTCAGACTGGCAGGATCTCAGAGAAGGAGATGCGACAAATAGATGATAGTTTGTCATCCAGCCTAGTCAGGTGTTCCTTGGTCTCCACAACTGACCGGCTCGCGAGATCATTAGTCCCTATGTGTACTAGGACATCAATGTTTTCTCCTGCTTTGTGAACAATTTTAGCAATGTGGTCAGTGTCTCTCCATGCTGATGTACCTGGGAGACATATGACCATCACCCCTGGCTGGAGATGGGTATCAACACCCCGAATCATGGAGTCTCCTATGATCAGAAGTTTTTTGGATTTCCTTTGTTTGTGTTTTGTTTTGGTTCCTGATTTGGGTGAGTTTTGTTGTGTTAGCTCCTGTGCCAGCAGTGTCCTGCTCTGCAGTGTCTTCTGCCTCTTTATTTGATTTCAGAGATAGAGGCAGATACCTGTTTGTAGTGTTTATATGGTTTTTGGAGGTAATGTGTTGGAGAGCAGAGAGTGATGGGGCACCTGATTTGCTCCTCCTAACCACCTGCCAACCTCCTGGACCAACTATCCTCTGCGGTCGAGGTTTTTCTGTTGGATGCTGGGGAAATGGCGGGTGGTTCTTATAATGTATTTCCTCTTCAATATGAAATTTGAGGCGTGCAATCTCTGCCCATGCTGCCCGGAGCTGAGCCCTAAGATCTCCAAAGGCTCAGCATGTAGGACAGTGTCCTAAATCCTGTAACACTGTCCTTCTGAAAATTGTTCCACAGTACCTGCAGTTAATGAAATCCATTCCAAATAAGTTGCTGGGTTTGTAACCTAGTCAGAGTAATTAGAAGGAGAAAAAAGGAAAAAAAATGCAAGTAATGGTTTAATTGTGTTTTGTTTAACTTGTTATAACAAGTTAAATTACTAGTGCCCCTGTAAATGAGCTCACATTTTGTGGAGGCCCCACTGATCCCCTTCCTGCTCTGCCACAGGAAATGTCACAACTGTGGTACCCTATAAAAGGAGTGTAGCGTGGGTGGTTTGGGATGGGGTGGGTGGCTGGGCCCTTCCCGCCTAAAAGAAGAACCACGGACGAAAGAACAAGGAGGTACTGAAGCAGAAACAATCAGTCAACAACAAATGCAGTAACCCTGAAAGCTTATCCTAATGTTAGATAAACTGTAAAACCTATAAAGCACCACCTGTAATAATTTCAGAGAAGATATACTGTAAGAAACACTTTACTCCAGAGAAAATAAAGCAGTAACAGAAGATATACCTTGCAAAAGACAATTTGAATCAGAAGATTACAGGAGTAATCTGTTAGCACACACCTGTAGGCACACCTTGTAATAATGCAGAAGAAGGTATACCAGCAACAACAATTTGAATCAGAGAAAAATAAAGCAATGAAATGTTAGCAACAAACAGTAGCAATCTCTGTGAGTAAAAATAAAAACACCACCACACAGTAAATCTGCTTAGCCAAACTAAGTCTTAATCCTTTTCCCTTGCTCTGGTAAGTTTCTCTACTCTGCCTTTCAAGCAGTCTTAGAAGGAAAGAGCTCAGGTGAAGCTAGGTGCCTTGGCCAGCAAACCAAGTCTTATTACCTTCTTCTTACCTTCTGCAATAAATTTCCTGAAAAAGTCATGTTCCCTGATAGTTAAATAACTTTAAACACATAGAATGCAGAAACATATATGCTAGACAGGATTCTGAGTAATCTTTGAAGTTTTATAATGGGTTCTCATTCACTCTGAGCCCCAGCTCACATACATAGACACACCTAACACGCAAGTTCCACCTCCTCTGGATATAACGGACAAAAGTTAAGTGCACAGATGCATCTGTTATAACAGGCTTGCACTGCATATGTGCAACCCTGTGTCTTCTGTGGTTATGAGTGTCTTCTCATGTCCTTTGTGTGCCAGAAAAGCTTTGCTTCATAGTTCTCACCCAAAGAACTCGAGATGGCACTCATAACCATAATAAACAAATTAACTATAAATGTCAGCACACAGCATATCATTATAGTTACTAGGAAATGCACTTGAGCAGCACAGTTATAGTCACAAAGAACTGGAACTACTAGCAGCAAGGCTACTGTGTTGTTGTTGTTTTTATGTTGCTTGCACGCTTTGCAAGCAACATAGTGCCATCATCCGAGTTTTTGGAGGTGTGTCAGCCCGTCTTCCAATGTAGTCAGTGTGTTTGCAGGCGCGGCCCCAGTTCCCCAATCACTGCTGCAGATGTCTATGACAAGCTGAAAATGCAGTGGCATACAGTTGAAAGGGAGAGCTCCGCTTGAGTGAGCAGAGCTCTCTCCCCCCCCACATACATGCGCGCGCACGCACGCACACTGCATGCTCATGCGCCTTCCCTCACATGTACGGCTGACGGGGTGCCCAATCCCCTGGCCGCTTCACGCCTAAAGCATCCAGGTGCCACGCTGGGAGCCCACCCAGAGTGGTAAATCATGTTATGGCCGATGGGGTGCCCTATCCCCGTTGGCTCCACTGTCTCTGCCCCCCCAATGCTGTTGCCAGCGGGGGTGCCCAATCCCCCATCAGCTCCACTGTCTCCCCCCCAGTACAGGGTGCCACGCTGGGAGCCTACCCCAGCGTGGCAACAGATGCCATGGCCGACGGGGGTGCCCAATCCCCCGTCGGCTCCACATCCCCCCCAGCCATCCTTCTGCCATGTTGGGAGCCCAACCCAGCGTGGCAAACGCCCCGCTGCCATTTTAAAAAACCTGTAAAGAAAAAACGGTCCCACGCAGTCTCCCTGCCCACCCACAACCCGCACCCACCCACTGCACACCCCGCCTCCACACCTCTCAGCCCATACTTCACTCTCCAGAGTCCGCGCGACGATCTTTGTGGACCGGGAACACGCTCTGCACTCTTCAAAGCTGACCGCAAACTGAGGAAATGCCGTAAGCTGTATAATGGGATAGATAGGGTTTTTTCAACTTTGCTGCATATCTCAGGCATTTTTGGAATTTTTGCAACAAATTTTCAACATGGGGTTTTTGGGACCCTCCTCATGAATTCTTGCACTGTCATGGCATTACTTATTCCGGAAGGGTGATTTCGAAGCCACTGCGCAAAATCACCTTTCCAGAATGATTAATGAAACAACACTGCCAGTGTTCATAAGGTGGGCTCTCAAAAAGCCTATTTTGAAAATTTGTTGGAAAAATTCCTAAAAATGACTGCTTTACGAGTGTGCGTTGCGCAGTTCCGACGCACGCTCGTAAGTTTGCGAAATTTCAGTATTTTCACTCCATATTTTCAACATTGCCATTTTACCACACCTCCTTATGAGCAGTACAGCTGTCACTTTTCACATCTCGACGAAAATGTGTTTCCGCCAGTGTAGCGCACAATGGCGCAGTTGGTGTGCGAAATCAATGTATGGGACACATTAAGAAAATCACAGTGACACTGTTCATGAGCAGAGGTCTTAAAATGGCTATGTTGAAAATTTGGTGAAAAAATTCCTAAAAATGACTGTTTTATGAGCGTGCATTGCGCAGTTCCTACACACGTTCGTAAGTTCACGAATTTTCAATATTTGCACTCCAATGACTTCCAAATTCCTCAACAGCACAGAGAAGCAAGCAACATTCGGCACTGACAAATGCTTGTTTTTTAATTGTTTTCTGTTATGATGGTACAGACTTGACACCAAGTTTTCCCAGTTGCTTGCGTGCGCAACCAACATCTTGTGGTAGTAGGAGAAATTGTGTCAGTGTTGGCGAATGCAGGGCACACTTTAGTAGGTGCATCCCTCATTCCTCAATTAGTCAGCATGCTTGCACTGACACAAATATTATGCAAAGTGGCAACTTGAAACAAATGTGCCGCGGCAATCGGAGACAAGCTCATCATGCTGCGGCACAGATGACATGCCTCCTGCATGTGCCTTTCCTGGTGAAACATTTCAATAAACATGGCGGCGGGTTCTGCTCTGTCTGTTTCAGACTACTTGCTACTTTTTCAGACGGAGTGAGGCATGAGGAACACGCTGTTAGAAGAAGCTTTTGTAAGTTTAAGTGAGCGTTATCTCTGGGTCATGGCTTTGATTACTTTGTTTAAATATTAAAGCAAGAGCCTTTTCTGATTTTTTTGTAAAGCGCAAAGACACTGAAAATGTAGGAAATTGTGTAGCCCTTCCTGGGAAAGTTACATGGCAAGTGTTCAGACTGCTGCAAATCTCTGAAAGCGCAGAGACGCTGAAGGAAATTGTGTAGCCCCTCCTGGGAAAGTTACTTGGCTAGTGTTAGATCGTTGCAAATATCTGAAATATAAAATATTAAGATAAGCTGGAAAGGAACTGGAATAGTTTGTAGTTTAAATGCTGAGTGTCTTGCAAGTTTTCATCCTTTCATTGTCATGGCTGAGAGAATACAAGACAGTAACTGAGTTTGAGATATAAAAAGATTCTCTCAAGAAAAACAACACTAGTAAGGGCCTGATGAAGTGGAGTTACCACTAAACTGTTGCCCACCCAAATTTTGTGAGAAGAAAAATAAAAGAAAAAAAAAATTAACATTTTTCTAGCAGTGGTGTTCACCATTTTTTTATTATTTTTGTCATTTCTTTGGTGCTAATGGTTGATCCAGCTTTAATTCATACAGACTGGCAGCACTGTTAAACAGGTAACCAAATAGGCAACATGTTAAGTTCACACCTTCCTCTTGGACCCTGCCCCCACCATGGTTGGGGTTTTGTTCTGAAGCTCTCAAAATGTTGCTGACATTAACAGACACCTGTCTCCTGATCTTCAGACTGTTCAAAGTTGGCTCTGTTCAAATAGGCTTCTCCTGAATGCCTCCAAGTTGCAGGCAATGCTCTTTGGTTCATCCTCTAGGTTAAATAGTTGCACAGTTCCTCCATCTGTTATATGCAATGAGGGAACATCCCTTGCCTCTGTCTCCTATTTTAATTATGTACAGTAGGTTTCACATTAGACCCTTCACTAGATTTCTCAATTCAAGTGTTCATCATCTGTAGGGTAGTTCATTCTAGGCTAGGGTTCTCATATAAGGTTAATTACAACCTGATCCCTACAGACTACACTGCCATAGCCCGTGGCACACTATTCCCTAAACTTCTATATACAATGTTTGTTTTCTCCATGGCCTTTAAATCCATCCTGCAAAAAAGAAATGTTGAAAACAGTAATATTTGCTGCTTTGCCCTAGCCGCCAACTGACATGTAATTTTTATTTAGTTTCTCAATGTGGGTTAGCGTTCCTTGGATAAATGTTGCTTTAGAGCACTTGTGTAGCCAAAGTATCATCCTGATGTCATTAGAGAAGGTCTTACATGTGCAGTTCCTCTTTTAGAGGATTATCACTTGCGTTACAAACTTCAAGTCACTGACAAACAGGAGGTGGAAGGTTATTTGTTGATACTTACAACTTCTTGGATTTAGGCTAAATCAGTAGCCCAAAAGGTTGATAATGAGGCTGCTTAGAGGATTAAGTGTGGCACAGAAAATGAGAGGTGAGAGGGAGTCTCCCTGGAATATATATTTCTTAAGTAAGTGTCTATTCTTGCCCCAGTTCAACTTGTCTTGGTGTTGGCTAGCATACAACCTTGCTACTATGCCAGAACTCCAGAGAGACTCTGTTTATCTGACCCATGGGACAACACTCCTATGAAAGGGCTGCTGGTGGGGCGGAGACACCCCTTCCCCTGCCTGGAGTTCAAATACAGTGGCAGTAGGGCTCTATTTTGTTGGACAGGCAAGTGCAGCAGGGCCTGAAAGTGCCAGTATCATCCTGTCACACTGGGCTTTTCATCCTGTTATGCTCTCTTCCTGAGATGCTGGACCATGAACATGCGGCTAGGCACTCAAAAGGCATGCACGCCACAAGGCCTCCTCCTTTTCCCTTCCACTGCCATCCCACCTGAATCTGCACCGCCTGGGCACCACCAGGTGTGAAGATTGGACTGCCTCCCACCTGAGATCATCCTCTGAAACATTTACCCTCTGATTATTCCCAAACTCAGGTTGCCAGCGGTAGTCCTACCAATGCAGTGACAGGCTAGCTCCCAGAATACTTCCTATTTTTCTTTTTCTTTTTGGGGTTCAGCGGTGACTTCATCACATGAACTGAGTTTTATAGGACAAAGTGAAACTCTCCCTATGTTCTCAAGCCTTTTTACTTATGTGTAGACACAGTCATCGTGCCCAAGATAGGATGGAAGCCACATGAGAGTAATCCAATGTGAACAGCTGAGGGGGGTATAAAAGGAGTATAGACTATATAAGGTTAAGTTATGCTTAACTTATTTTTGTGCATTCAAGAATGGATGCCACACGGGCTCAAATTTGTCAATATCTCCAATCGTGTAATAGTGTGCCTTTTATATTTTTTCAGCATCAGTCATCATGTTCCTACATTTTTTTGAAAACGGGGGATTTAAATCTCAACATTGTTGAATGTTTTTTGTATTTACGAGTAACAAGTAAAGATGATTTTGTAATTATGATAAATCCATATTACATTCTGTGCCAGTGGCATGGAGGGTTGAGGTGCTGGACACCATACCTCGCACTACGCCAGTGACCTGGGTTCGGGAACAAGTCTGGATCATCATGGGTCAGCTGAGGGGAAGGAGGGAAATGGACAGAGCAGCCGTAAGGCAGCTCTCCTCTCCTCTCCTGGGGGGAGACTTCGTGCCTCCCAATGCATGGCTACCCCTGGGTGGAGGCCTAGGGGTAATGCAGGAGGAGAGCGGCAAAAATAGGGAGGTTGCTGTGGATCACGACATGTGCATGCCTCCACGTGCACACGAGTGACCGTAGCAAGGAAGGGGAGAAATGGTAGCTGGCAGGCTCCATGACAGCACCGGTGGTGTCCTCGGTGATAGGGTCACCAATCCGGGCTGGAAGTGAGCCTCCCCAAAGAGAGGAGCTGGAGCCAACCACCTGCCAGCTACAGAAATACCAGAGGCATAAAATGTAGATTGAAAAAAAAAATCCATATTACATGAGAATCTGGGCCTAATAATTCTAGGATCAAATGGAAAGTTTCTTTGAAGTATTTTAGAAAAAATTGAATATTCCCCCCAATATTGAGAAAATCATAGGCAACACACAAACATATGGAAAATACAGCTTTTTGCATTAAGACTTCATGAACTTGAGTCTGATATAGACTCATTAATTTAATCTTTGTGGTGTATAATAAATCCTATGCAGGATATTCATGTGAATCTGTCTAAATTTATTATTCTGTGACACTGAGGTAAATGATGATAAAATGGCTGTCCACTGTTGCTCTGTAAGATTAATATCTAAATCTCTTTCCCATGCATTTTTAAAGAAAAAGCTCTGGTCATAGTAACCCTTGACAGTGGACTTGGTGAACCATTATCTCCTGATACCTAAATTACAACATTTGGGTCTCGACAGTCTAACCTGTCTATGGTTCTCTAATCAGGATTAGGATGGCTTAGTGGACTAAGACACTAGTTTAAGAATAAAGGTTTGGGATGGCAAATAACCTAGAGGTTATAGTAACAAGCTGTGACTGAGCTTGGTACATCCAGCAGACCCAGGTTTGAGTCCCACAACCTCCACTTGCATACTGTGTGTCTGAGAAAGTCACGTAACCAGCCCAAAGCTCTTGCATCACCCCTGAAAACAGGCACCTGTGTCTAGTAGGCCTTACCTGGTTACCAAAGAATGAATGAATGAATGAATGAATGAATGAATGAATAAATAAATAAACTATCCAACTACCTAGCCAACAGAATCCAACAAGTCAAGTGGAAGGGAGCTCTATCTAAGCAAAACCCCTTTAAGCGATTTGGTCATGTTTGACATAGCAAATGAGAGTAGCAACCTGTAGGAGTTGTGAATCAATCTTCTACCATTCAAACTGCTGTTTTCCATGAAAAAAAAATGCTTTAATTTCTGTGCTCCGCTTCATCAGAAACCTGGTTAAAGCCCTCTATTGCTGACCATCTGTGTTTTACCCAACTACAATCTTATTAGGCAAGACAGGGCCGCCTCTAAGTGTGAAGTGGAGTTGCTATCTACTTCAAACACCTGCTGCTAACCCAAAATGTTTTTCCTGTCCTATCTCCTTGTAGGCACTCATGCAACGCTCCTACTAGGTTCAAAAAGTTGCATCTAATCTGTGCCTATAACCCTCCTGTCGGAGGGATAAAACCCTAGAAGAACTTCTTCTGCTAATAGATAGTACCATTGGTCATAACGAAGTCCTAGTATTGGGTGACCTTAACCTAAACTGGGCTAGTAAAGCGTCTCAAGCCCCTTCATACCGTGAGTAAGGCCACAATTTTCATCAGTTGATCTCTGACCCTACCAGGGTCAGGGCTCCCTCTCACTCTAGCACGCTTATTGATTGGATCCTTACAAACCGCCCTGATAGCATCAGCTGCGCAGGTACCTTACCAGATGTAATCAGTGATCACTCCCCGATATACTGTATGTGGAGCTCAAATAAAAAACTATCTCCTCCCCCAAGACTTGTAACGTTTCGCAACCTTGCCAAATTTAATCCTATTCACTTTACCAATGACCTCTCCATGATTGACTGGTCCTCCATTCACAACGCACCAGATGTACAGTCCGCCCTTGATAGCTTCCTTACAAAATTTAGTCAGCTCCAAAACTCCTATGCTCCATGGATCACTAGGCGCTTTCGAGGTACTCATACGAAGTGGCTAACAAAAGATCTGCTAACCCAGATTAGGCCCAGAGATAAAGCCTGGCATCTTTTTAAATCCACAAGGTTGGAATCTGATTACTGTCATTACTGATTACTAAGAAATGCCTGCAAAAGAAACATCCGTCTCTCCAAAAGCACCTTCTGTAGGAACCTGCTAATAAACGCCTCTGGTGACTCTAAGAAATTCTGGACTACTATTAAAACTCCCTAGGCTCTAATCAAAAGTCCCATACAAATACCATGTTACTTAACGGTATACACTGCAACAAACCATTAACCATAGCCAATACCTTTAATCACCATTTCTCAGATTTATCAAGCTATCTGTCCTCCTTCCAAAATGATAGCACTACTATGCTCCTTGTAACACCAACCACCACCCCGAACCCCCTTAGGTTCCGGATCATTCAAAAAAGAGAAGTTGAAAAACTATTTCTCTCCATCCATGAAAACAACAGCCCTGGGTCTGATGGTCTTGAACCTAGGCTCTTGAAAGCAGCGGCCCCTTTCATAGCCTCTCCACTAACCAAAATCTTTAATATGTCCTTATGCTGTGGTATAGTCCCAACTATATGGAAAATTGCTAAAATCACTCCTATTCCAAAAAAAGGAGACCAAAAGGAAATTAAGAACTATCGTCCCATCGCTGTACTCTCTGTCTTATGCAAGATCCAGGAAAAACTAGTCGCCACACAAACGATTGAATACCTCCAAAAATATAACCTCCTTTCTTGCTCCCAACATGGCTTCTGTAAAGGTCACAGTACCACCTCTGCCCTGCTAAAGCTGACTAATGACATTTACTCTTCCATGGACTTAGGCCTCCTGACTGGAGCAGTTTTTATCGACCTAACTAAAGCTTTTGATCTGGTAAACCACTCACTCCTTCTTTCAAAACTTCAGTCTTTTGGTTTCTCCCCAGATACCATAGCCTGGTTTGAAAGCTACCTGACTGACAGGCAGCAGGCTGTGGTCTTTAACTCTGCAACTTCAGATCCTGCACCGATCCACGTGGGAGTTCCCCAGGGGTCTATTCTTGGTCCTCTACTCTTCACAATCTTCATTGATGACATCCCCTCAATTGCACCGAACTGCTCATCTCTGCTCTATGCGGATGACCTGGTTATCTACAACAGTGCAAAAACTTCAACCTCCCTACACCATCCCCTTGCCTCAGATTTCACGAGTATCCAGACCTGGCTCACTGATAATAAACTAGTCCTCAACTCTAGCAAATCCTACTCAATGTTGTTTGGCTCTCAGGCCAGACTCAAAGCAAATCTAAATCCACTTATCATCTCCCTGTGGACAGCTCTCCTCTACCCTCTACCAAATCCTTCAAATATCTTGGTGTCACCTTGGATGAATCTCTTGACCTTGACCTTCATATCTCTACTATCTGGGTTGGTAAATGCTAAGTTAGGAAGTGCCTATCGTACCAGCTATGCACTTACTCCTCAAGCCAGACTAGCCGTGGCTCAAGGTTTCCCTTCTACCGGCCCCTAGTATGTGCTCATCAATCTTCCTATCTGCATCTAAATCCTCCTTCATAAATGGGACACCACTTATAATAGCATCTGTCGCTATGCCGTGCCTCTCCACGTTTCAAGCACCACCACCTCTATTGGGACTTAAAATGGCTTAGCCCTTCATGCGCATCGTCTTCAGACCTTTGATCACTAATTGACCTGGCCACCAGAACAGGTCTCCCCTATCCCTTCTTCCATACTGGAACTACAGCCTCCTACTCATGAATTACGATCAAATGATAAAGCCCTTCTGCGAGTCCCAAGGTGTAGAACTAATATGGGCACTGTATGTTTGCCTATACTGCTCCTAAATACTGGAACTCTATACCCCTCTCTATCCATCAAACAAACACCCATGCTGTCTTTAAGAAATTACATCGGGAACACCTTCACACCTTACATCCCTGCACTTGTTTTAACCCACCTTGAACCCTCACTCATTCTTGCCCTCTCCCCATCTCCATCCTATCTACCCCCTCTCTACTTTCTCTCCCCCTCAAGACCTATACCTGCCACACTCTTTCTTCATCTCTTTCCTCCCTCCCTCTCTCTCCCTCTCTACTTTTCATGGCACTTATTGTACTGAAGCTTACTACCTTCCCATGTTGAATTTTCTTTTGTTACCAATCATGTTTTTTCCCCTGTATTTACTGTATCTTAACCTTCAGTATTCAGTATGTCAATGTACTTATTACACACTGTTTTCATCCTGATCTGTACTGCATTCATGTGCTGCGTCACATCTTTATTGTTTGTCTGTAAACCGTTTTCTCCCGGGTCGTGCCTGAAAATAGGCATTGTTTGCCTAGTGCACTTACCCGGTCACCAAAAGCAAAATAAATAAAATAAAATAAAAAAAATTTTCCGAGAACATTTTCCAGAAACTTATTCTGGAAAAAAACACGGGAAATGTAATTATATTAATATAAAACCTTAAGTTCTTAAAGTTGCTGCCTCTTCCGATGTGTTGTATGATTAACTATCAGTGGTTCCCCACAGCTTCAGGGAAAGGAAAGATGAAGGCGCAAATCAGAAGAATTCTGCGTGAACGAGATCCTCTTGAACATTTATGTATATTTCCTTTATTATGAATATGGCGCATATCCTCTGCAATTCACCAATAAGTCATTGGCTTCCTCAGGAGATGCCTCTTAAACATTCTTCTATTCCTATATACAGGCCAATTTTGTTCACTTAGACATATCATGGTCAATGTTGTTTCTTATTCAGCCTTTTGTGTGTTCTGCATATCACAGTTTTAGAAAACAGATAGATAGCCTCTTTAAAAACTCTTTCTGACTTCTCATATGCATGTCCATGCTGTGGCTCAACTTGTATTAAAACTCTGCTTCATTTGCATAACCCTGCCCTTTTTTCTCTCTCAGTGCTGCAAGCCCCAATCGTGACATCATACAAAGAAACAAAGTTTTAAGCACTGTGTTGAAACACAGACCTCTGCTGATCAGTCTTGGTATTGCAGACATCCTTTTCTTTCACACTTTGGACTCATAGCAGAAGCTGGACACCAAAGAAAAGAAAAGTAGTCTGATCCATAATTACACTCCTGAGCTACTTATAGTCATTCAGGCCATATAACATAAACATAGAAAAGTATTGTCATGTTCCCACATTCTGACAGGAGCTGCCACCTCAGACCTGTCACTTCGCCAACAGGCAGTAAGGTCAAACAACATCTACACAGACTGGCAAATTATCTTTTGGCCTATCTGCATCACAAAAACAGTTTTCCAGAAACTTTTCTACAGACTGTACTGCTGTAAACACTACCGACCTAGGAGACTGCCCTTTGATAAGGAGACAGAAAAATCAGCTATGTACTTTACCCACAATGCCTTGCTACATATATAAATACATACATGTTGGCAGCAGATAAGGGCCTACGGCCCAACTAGTCTGCTCATGTGCGCACGTGCTTAGCTTCTTCAAGCTTCTCTAGAACTAGGTTATATGTCTACATATTAGGTGCTATTCTGCAGTCCCCACTATTAAAAAATGGACTGCACCTCTGAGTAATGAACATTTAAGTCAACTTTATAATTTATCCAGAATTACTTTTTGCTGTATGTATAACATTGACAGTTCTCTTGTATGACATCATTCTGAGGGTGTGACTGCACACAGAAAACTGGAGGGCGGGCAGAAAATACAGGTTACTCACCTGTAACAGGAGTTCTAGGAATGGTATATGTTGTTCATCCACACTGTCTGGCAGGTTCCTTGCCGGTTTAAATCTTGCCGGAAGGTCTTCAAGCTGGCTCCTCCCACCCACCCGGGTGGTAAAACTCTCGGGTCCGCCCCATGACGCCAGGTCTAGCCCACTGGAAGCCAGGTTGTGCGTCGAAGCCAGGGAGGCCAGGTGGGTCGTGTGGATGAAAAACATATACCATTCTTAGAACTAATGTTACAGGTGAGTAACCTGTATTTCTAGGGACATGGATATGTTGTTCATCCACACTGTCTGGCAGACTCCTAGCAGTTCTCTGGGAGGAGGGAGGCAAGGCGCACACCCCCTACTTAGGAAATAAAGACTGGAGAACCGAGGCCTCAAAACCAGCATCCCGGCGTGACTCAAGGTCGATGTGGTAGTGGGTGATGAAGGTGTGTGCTGACTTCCAGGTAGCAGCCCTGCAGAATTCCTGGATAGGGACGTCCCTGGAAGCAGCCACCGATGCAGTGGTATGGCGGGTAGAATGATCTCTTATCCCTCTGGGAGGCTCCATGCCCGCCAACCTATAGCAGAGATCTATGCAGGAGGTGCCTATCGTCCGCTTGGCTGCAGGTCTGCCAGGTGCGGCTTCAGTGTAGGTGACAAACAGCTGGCAAACCTCTCCCTAAACTTCAGCCATCCGCTCCTTATAGTAAGCGAGCGCTCATCTAGAGTCCAAAGTATGGAGCCTATATTCAGCCTCTGAGGTGTGAGTGGGGTAGACCACTGGCAGAGTCAACACCTGGTTAATGTGAAACTCCGACACCACCTTTGGAAGAAATTTCAGGTAGAGGCACAGGACAACCTTGTCCCTCTGGAAGACCAGATAAGGAGACTCGATGGAAAGCACCTGGAGCTCTCCCATCCTTCTGGCTAACATGATAGCCACCAAGAAGGCGATCTTCCACGACAGGTGAGAGATGTCACACCTGTGCATCGGTTTGAAATGAGCTTGCCCATGGAGCTTAGCCAATACCAGCAGTAGATCCCTGGATCACTACGGAGGGATATGTGATCAAGGCCTTTGAAAAGCACCGACCACCTTCTCCTCGCCCACTGACTGCTTCCCAGCCCGCTCCCGTAAGCAGAGAGGGCTGCCAGGTGCACCTTAAGGGTCGTCCACCGAAGCCCTTGCTGAGAAAGGGACCACAGGTAGTCCAGAATGCTTGCCAAGGAACAGGAGGAAGGGTCTAGGCCCTTGCCCTGACACCAAATGGAGAATCTCTTCCATTTGAAGGCATAGCATTTTCTGGTCGACTCCTTACGGGGTGCCTCAACAATGCTGAGGACCTCGTTGGAAAGACCTAAGTCCTGGAACTCTAGCCGCTCAGGAACCAGGCCATCAGGTGCAGGGATTGAAGGTCCAGATGGAATACCTTTCCCTGATTGACTGAAATCAGGTCCGGGCGGGCTGGAAGCCGCCTCGGGAGCCTGGAGCTGAGACTGAGATCTGGATACCAGAACTGGTGGGGCCAGTCTGGGGCTACCAGAATCACCTGAGCCTTGTCCCTCCTCGCCTTGAGAAGAACCTTGTGGATCAAGGGAAATGGGGGAAAGGCGTAGAAGAGGCCTGAGGTCCACGGCCTCGAGAAGGCATCCCCCTGCAGTGAGCCCTGCTGAGGAGGATGGGCATGAAACAGTCTCAGCTTCGCATTCTCCCTGGAGGCAAACAGGTCCACCTGAGGCATGCCCCAGTGGGAGAACAGATCTTGTACTACCTCCGGCAGGGTAGACCACTCTTGGGACGCAGCCCTTATCCAGTTTAGGGCATCGGCCAGAATGTTGGAGGCTCCTGCCACATGGATGGCAAAGAGATCCGCCTCCAGGCTGCGCACGAGGGACCAAATGCGGAGAACTTCCCTGCACAGAGGCATGGAACGCGTCCCGCCCTGGCAGTTTAGGTAGTACATGGTCATGGTATTGTCCATCTGGACCTGGACCACTTGAAACCGTATAAATGGAGCGAAGGTGGTGAGGGTTTGATGAACCGCTCAAAACTCCAGCAGGTTGATGTGGCATCGGGCTCCTGAGGGGACCAGAGGCCGTACGCTCTGTGCTCCCCCAGATGGGCACCCCAACCCATCAGAGAGGCATTGGTCGATAGAGAGACCGTCGGCTCAGGGTGGATGAATGGGATGCCCTCCTGCAGATGTACTGGAACAGTCCACCACTGGAGGGCGTTCCACATCCCCTGGGTCACTGTCACTAGCTGATCCAAGGGTTCGGAGTGCTGTGACCATTGGCTGGCCAGCACCCATTGAAGGGGATGCATGTACCAATGGGCCCAATGGACCAAGCTGGTGCAGGCCGCCATGAGGCCCAGGAGGTGCAGAAAGTCCCGGGCAGGGCGCAATTGCCCAATCTGAAATGATTGGGCAAAGGAGGAAAGCACCTCGGCCCTCTCCACCGGGAGCCATGCTCTGGCTCATACAGAGTCGAGCTTTGCCCCGATGAATTGTATCACCTGCTTTGGACAAGTTCTGACTTGGCCTCGTTGATGAGGAGGCCAACCTGAGAGCAACCTGGAGGGTCAGATCTCTGGACCGCTCCACCTCCATTCTGGAGGAGGCTGCAATCAGCCAGTCGTCCAGGTAGGGGTACACCCAGACCCTTCGATGCTGCAGGAATGCTGTCACCACTGCCATGCATTTGGTGAAGACCCTGGGAGCTACGGAAAGGCCCGGAACTCGTAGAGGGATCCCTCTGCCCTGAAGCGGAGGAATCTCTGGTGGGACGGGCGGATTGGGACATGAAAGAATGCGTCCTGGAAGTCCAGAGAACAGAACCACATGCCTCGTTCCAAGGATGGGATTATCTGAGCCAGAGTGACCATCCTGAAGGTCCGAGACATTAGGAACTTGTTCAAGTCATGCAGGTCTAGAATGGGGTGCCAGTCCCCCGTCCGTTTCGGGACCAGGAAGTACCTGGACACAAACCCCGGGTCTGGTGGAGGATCTGCCACCTTCCTGATCACCTCTTTTTCGAGGAGCAGGGCGATGTCAGCTCGGTGAGCTGACAGAGAGCCTGCGGACCCCGTAGCCCCCCGAGGGGCGACGGCTCAGAAGGGCGGAGCCTGCTCGAACTCATGGGGCAGGCCCTTTCCTACCACCTCCAGCACCCAGCGGTCCATGGTGATAGCGGACCAGGCAGAAAGGAAGTGGCGGAGCCGTCCCCCCACGGAGGGAACCCAGGGGGGGAGTGACGAGGCTGGGGGTCACACCCCTCAACTCATCACTGGGCAGGCTTGGAGGAGGGACCGGCTGAGGGACTTCCTGGGCCTTTTCCTCCCTGCTTCCTGTTAGAGGAAGCCGCAGGCTTGGCTGTGGGGTGCCAAGCGCGAGCCTGCTGGCCCTGATGCTGGTGCTGTTGGGCTGGACGCTGTGAGGCGCAGAAGGACAAAAGAACTTATGTTGATGGCGCACGGCCCTTGTCCTTCTAGGCGGAGGTGACCAAGTCCAGAGTAGCACTGTACTTTTCGATCCGCTGGAGGTGGTCTTCCACTCCAGGGCCGAACAGGTCAGTCCCCAGGAAGGGGACATCTGCCAGTTTATGCTGGATATCCGCCGTGAAGGTGGATATCCTCAGCCATGCTCTGCGGCGCATGACCACTACGGCTGCAACTGATCTGGCACAGGAGTCTCCAATGTCCAGAGCCGTTTCGAGCTGCTGTTTTGCTACCACCCTTCCCTGGTCCCGTACCTGCTTGACTGTGGTCTGCAGGTTGGCCGGGAGATGAGGGATCACCTCATCCAGGGAGCCCATGAGGACATGGGAGAAGTGTGCCATCAGCATGGCCGAGCTGGCCTGGCGGAGTTCAAGGGAGGACGCAGCATACACCTTGCACCCAGCATAGTCCAGCTTTTTGGACTCCTTGTCGGGGGGCTTATCCACATCCCTAGCATTCCCGGAACGCCGGAAAACGCTATCAATGACCAACCCCTCCGTGGAGAGGTGCTCCAAAAAACCAGACAAAGAGCCGGTAGGGACAGCATACTTCCTGGCCATCCTGGCCAAAGGCACAGGACAGGAAGCTGGCCTCTGCCAAAGCTCCAAGGCTGGGCCAACAGTGGCTTCAGCCACCGGAAAGGCCTCCGTGGGCGATCCCTCAGTCCAGTATCTCCATCAGGGATACTTTGCCCGCTGGATATGGGTTCGAGCTGCATCGGTGGACTCAGAGATGAGCTGAAGCAGACCCCATAAGGGCGATGGGCTCTCATCCATCGACTGCCCCCCAGAGGATTCCAGATCAAGGGGCCTGGAAAACAAGGAAGAGTCATCATCGGACTCCGAGGAGTCCGTGAAGAGCTGCCTGGGGCCTGAGCTACCCACCACCTGCTGAGGATGGTCGGGAGTGAGGGTGACCGACAACCTGTGGGGCAGACCCTGACCCGACCGAGAGTCCTTGGTCGGCGCCCCCAGTTTTGGTTGTGGAGGTGGAGGTTCCACCATAGTCAGTAGGGTAGCTGGTTTCGGCCGAACAACTGGCCCAGGCTTGGGCACCTCTACTACAGCGAGGGGTTGTTTTGGCCATTCGGGTGACAGCTACTTGATGGCCAGGTAAGGCAACGGCGTCGGCTTGTTCCTGGACAGAAGTAACTGCTGCCACATTAGGTCCTCGTAGCATCGATGCAATTTGCGCCAAAGCCTCTCCTCTTCCGAGGAGGAAGACAAGGATGAGCGGCGCTGCTGCTTACTTTGGTGCCGAGAGTGAGACCGCCAATGTCGGCGGGATCGGCTGGACTGAGATGAGGTCCGAGACTGAGGCCGAGACCCTCGGTGTTTCCGAGGGCAGGTCTGGGAAGGTGCGGGGGACACCCGCTCTTCCCTCGGCTCGGAAGCCTTGACTGGGGACTCCGGCACGGGAAGCGCAGGCAAGTCCTCGATCTCCACTGGGGGAACCGGTGAAGAAGGGTTATCGGCTTCACCAGTCGACAGCCCGTCAGCGGTCGAGAAAATCTCGACGCGTCGATGGGTGTCTCAGCCGGCTGACCTGGACGTGGACACCGTGAAGCCAGCGGCCTTAGCCGCAACCTCGACCGAAGTTGAGTGTCGACTGTCCAGGGAAGGGGACCATCTCCCGCTCCCATGAACGCCGACGGTGGTACTTACCTTTCGAGTCCTTCTTTTTGGACCGAGAAGAATGTCCCAATGGCCCCTCTCCCTTCGTGGAAAGGGATTGGCAAAGCTCCTTAAAAGAAGCTGTGTAGGAGGATCCCAGAGAGAGCAGGATAAATGCCACGACCGAGGAAGATGAAAATGTGGCCTCGGCCGCCTCCTCCTCGAGGGCGATCATCTGCTCGAGTTGCTCAGCCAAGCCAGCCATCACGGACACCACCCAACGGGCCTCCTTGGACTTCACCGGCGGGTAGCGCTTCTCGGGGCACCCAAGCTGTAACCGTGCAGCGCGGTCTTCCAGGACATTGGCCGAAAATGAATGGCATAACTCGCAGGCCTGCTGGTCATGATCTAGGCCGAGGCAGTAGATGCACGTAGAGTGCGGATCCATCCTGTACATTTTCTGCCCACATGGGCACCGCTGAAAACCAGGAGTCAATTTGTCCATCGCAGCCGCGAGGGAGTAATTTGACCGAAGTCTTGAAAACTTAAGAACTAGTTTTGAGCGAACCGAAGAATTAGGATCCAGTCTATAAGCAGAGTGTTAAGGAGGGAACCTGAGCTTCCAAGTGGTAAGGAAGATCTGGCATCATGGGGCAGAGCCGAGAGTTTTACCACCCGGGTGGGTGGGAGGAGCTAGCTTGAAGACCTTCAGGCAAGATTTAAAGCGGCAAGGAACCTGCCAGACAGTGTGGATGAACAACATATCCATGTCCTTAGAACAAAAATATACGAAAAAATGACTGACAGATTTTTTTACAAAACAAATTGCAGCTTCAACATCTGAAGCATGGGTGGCAATGGCATACTATGTGAAACAGGCATTTGCAGAATGTGACTAAATCACTTTAACTGCAGGTGTCCTCCAAAGGCTTCATCCTGGGTCTGTTGTTGTTTTCCATATTTATAAACGACTTCCCAGTGACTGTGGCAGAGGCAGTGTGCTACTATACACTGATGATGTGGTGTTATACTGAAGTTTCACAAGGTATCGCAGATCGGCAGTCTTTTAAACTCTGATTTCCAGGAGCTTCAATACTGGTTTTCCACTAACAAGCTAGTTTTGAATGCCAACCCCCACCCCAACCCCCAACAAAAGTTGTATTGTTTGGGCCAGCCTGTTGGCGTAGCAGTAGCACTACCACTTACAACACTGGTGACCTGGGTTAAGGAACAGGCTCAGTGTCGTCAGAGGCCGGCTGGAGGGAGGAGTCTTGAGCATCCCAGAGGACGCTCACTTCCTCCAGGGAGGGAGGGTTCTTTCCTCCACAGTAACACTGCCACCTGGGTAGCTACAGGTGGTAATGTGGCAGGCAGAGAGGGGGATGAGGATGATGCTGGTGACCGTGTGCAGACACGCAAGTGATGTCCTCCAGGAAGAAAATGTAAAATGGCCCCAGTCCCACCAGGATGAAGGCCCATGGGAGCTCCCCAGGCCTCCAAGGCTCACCAAGATGATGAATTTCGTGGATTCCCACCCTACCCTGACCCCACCTGGGGGGCATAGCCAAGGCTCCGTGGGGGTGGGTGAGTGACTGCAGCTAGGGAGGCTTGAGGGATGTCTCTTGCGATGCTGGAGATATAAGAGGGGCTGGAAAGAAGGAGGCGTGTAGAAAAAGAAACTGCAAAACAAAAGCTGTACTGTTTCGCACAAGCAGCTTGGCACTTCCAGACAGCACCTGCTTCAAATCTCTACCTCCATGGGTGACTCAATTGAGGTTGTAACCTCAGTAAAATATATTGGTGTGTATCTTGACCAGGATGTCTCATTTAGCCATCATGTGGACTACATCTCCAAGACCCTACACCAAAAAGTCGGTCTATTGTACTGCTTCAACAGCCATCTTACTAAGGATTCCTGGCTCTACACTGCTACCTGCACTTTGCTCCCAGTCCTGCTATATGGTGCTCCTATTCTTCAGTCCCTATGGTGAACAGACTTAAATAGGCTAACTGTTCTATACAACGAACTCATTCAGTTTGCTGCCTTCTAGGACACATCGCTGTGACATTCTCCACTTCCTGAACTGGCCCTCATTTGAAGGAGATTCAGTTACCCCATCTCTGCTTTGTTTTCAAGCTCTTCATTGGTGCTACCCCTCCCAGCCTCACTGATGTGTTGGCTATTAAATGCCAAGAAGATGCTCTGTTCCTTCTCTAGCACACTACTAGTTACTCCGAGTCCTAGGACTAATCGAGTAGGAGATCCTTCACTAGCTCTGTCCCATCCCAATTGAATGCCCCTGGACTCTCTTCTTACCTGTTCCTAACATACTGACATACTAAAATGCCAGCAGAATAGGCCTAATGGTCTTTCGTGTCTGCTCGTTTGGTCAGCCCCACCCTGGGTGCTGACCTTGCTGTCCCCTCGCCTTCTGGCTTCTCCCTTCCCAGTTCCGGATATTCTTGCTGCATTGGATTTTGCTTCCAGAACCCTTCCCCTGTACCTATCCCACCCCTTCTTGAACCCTCCACTGTCTCTGCCTCCTCCAGCCCCCTAGGCAGTGCATTCCATGGCTCCACCACCCTGTCAGTGAAGTAGCACCTCCTCCTTTCTCCCCTGAATCTTCCCCCCTCCAGCTTCCACCCATGCCCTCTAGTGGCCCCCTCCTCCTTCCTTCAAAGCACCCTGACTGTTCCTCCCCTATTTACCCTCTTCATGTACCTGAAGACCTCTATCATGTCCCCGGTCCCTTCTCTCTTCCAATGTGTACATATTTAGCTCTTGAGCCTCTCCTCATAGGTCCTGTCCCCAAGCCCCAAATCATTTTGGTTGCCCTCCTCTGGACCTTCTCCAGGAGGTTAATGTCCCTCTTTAAGTGTGGCTCCAAAACTGCACGCAGTACTCAAGGTGCGGCCTCACCAAGCAGTTATACAGAGGAGTATCACTCCTTCCTTCTGGAGGTGATCCCCTAGCGATGCATCCCAGCATCCTGTTGGCCTTGGCTGCTGCCCTCCTACAAGTCTCAGAGTTGTTCATCTTGACATCCACCACCCCAGGTCTCTCTCAGCCATCGAGACTTGTAGCATTTCCCCCAGGGTGTACACTTGGCCTGGGTTTCTGGCCCCAGGTGGAGTACCTTGCATTTTCCTGCATTGAACCTCAGCTTCCACTTTCTGACCATCTTTCCAGAGCCTCCAGGTCCCCCTGTGGGCCACCCTCCCTCCTCCCATCCACCACCACCCCAGTTTGAGTAATCCACAAAGAGACTCATCTCACTCCTGATTCCTGTCCTTATGTCAGAGCGTAGGCATTGAACAGAAGGGGCCAAGGACTGATCCTGTGAGACCCCACTAATGACCCTCCTTGGGGATGAGACTATTCCGCCAACTACAACCCTCTGGGTCCGGTCCTGGAGCCAGTTTCCTATCAACTGATCATCTGGTTCCCCACCCCATTTCTCCCAGCTTATCCAACAGGCCCACATGAGGAACAGAGTCAAATGCCTTGCTGAAGTCTAGAAAGAGGACGCCCACTGATCTACCCAGGTCCAAGGCACTAGTCACCCAGTCATAGAACTCCACCAGGTTTGTCTGACCACGATTTCCCGGGATGAATCCATGCTGTCTATCATCCAGGCACCCTGACTTATCCAGGTCCCCCCCTAGCCTCTCCTTGACAATGCCCTCCATCACCTTGCCCACCACCGATGTCAGGCTGACAGGCCTGTAGTTCCCTACCACCTCCCTTGATCCCCCCTTGTGGATAGGCACTATATGCACCACCTTCCAGTCTTGGAGCACCCACCCTGTCCTCAGAGAGGTAGTGAAAAGCTCCGACAGGGGTTTCGCCAGGACATCCGCAAGTTCCTTCAGCACTCTGGGACGTAATTTATCCGGCCCCGGTGCTTTCTGCGTCTTAAGGGAGCTGAGGGCTTCCCTCACTCTCTCTGCTGTGATTTCCACTTCCAGTATCTCTTCTCCCTGCTTAGCCCTTCCCCCACCTGCCAGTGATGCCTCCCCTCTCCCCAGACCCGCCCGATCAGTAAGGTCCCCACTCCTCAGTATCTCTGTCTCCTCCCATGCATGATGCAGCACCCCATTTTCCTTGGTGAAAACTGAGGTGAAGTACTCATTTAGTACCTCAGCCTGCTCCCGGGTCTTGTGCCCATCTCTCCCCTGATTTAATCCTGCTAATCTGCCCCTTCACCCTTCGTTTCCCCAATGTATCTAAAGAACCCCTTGTTCCCTCTCCTAATTTCCCTGGCCAGGTTCTGCTCCTTCCTTGCCTTAGCCGCCCTCACCACTCTAGTGGCCCTTCTAGCCATCAGCTCATATTCCCCTCGATCCCTTTCACTCCTTGAGCACTTGAATTGCTTATAGGCTGCCTTCTTTCCCTGCACCACCTCCTGGACCTCCCTGGTCCACCAGCAGGGTTTTTGGGCCCTACTGCATTTTCGTCTTACTCTTGCACAGGTGCTGGTAGCATCCTGCATTCCTCTCCTGATGATTTCCCACCTACTATCAGCGACCATGTCTGACCCAATCCCATCCAAATGCTCCTTAAGGATCCTTCCCATTTCCTTAAAATCCGCCCCCCTGAAGTCGGTTACTTCCATCTTTGTGCAGCCTTCTACCCCTCCTAGGTCCAGGCAGAACCAGACCATCGCATGGTCACTCCCCACCAATGGGTCCCTTACCTCCAGGCCCCCAATCTGGTCACTGTCTGCCAGGACCACATCCAGTACCCGCACCTCCCTGGTCGGTTCCCTCACCTGCTGAGTTAGGAATGCGTCTTGAAAGACATCCAACAACCTCTGTTCCCTGGTCACAGAGGATGTCATAGTCTCCCAGTCTGTTCCTGGCATGTTTAAGTCCCCCAACACCACCACCGTTCCTCTGCCCAGTCTGCAGTGTCTCCCAACATCTGCCACCAGACTGTCCTCCTGCTCCTCCGCCAGGGCACGGGGTCTATACACCACTCTTATTTTTACTCTCTTGTCCCCCCCTTGTTATCAAGGTGACCCAAATCGCCTCCACGGTTCCCTCCGCCTCCTCTACCCCCCTATGCCAATGCAGTTTTTGACTATCATTGCTACCCCTCCTCCCCTTCCCTCCCCCCTGTCCTTCCTGAACATAGTGTAACCCTCCAGGTTCAGGTCCCAGTCATGTCCTGCAGTGGCCCAAGTCTCAGTGACCGCTGCCACATCCACTGCTCCCTCAGTTAGCATCGCCTGGAGCTCAGGCATTTTATTGCCCAAGCTCCTGGCATTTAGCAGGACTACCTTCCACCCTTTCCCATAGTTCCATTTCCCTGCTCGTGTTCCCATGGGAGTTCTGTTTTCCCTGGTCTGCACTTTGCCAGTTGGCCTTTTCCTGCAATCCTCCTGGTCCCCAGGGGTGGAGACAGAGTCCCTCCTTTATCGGCACCCCTTGACAGCCTTTCTCCCATCCCACCCCCTTCACAAGTTTAAACCCCACTTTTCACCAATGAACCCTCTACTTTCAACTAAGGATTCCTCCCTTCCAAATTGAGATGGAGTCTATCTCTAGCATACAGCTCCTTATCCTCCCAGGTCTCCCCAATCCCCATCAACCCATACCCTCTGGCCTCACACCACTCCCTGAGCCACTGGTTTATCTCCCTAATCTTCCTTTTGTGTTCCCCACTAGCCCTTGGCACTGGCAGGATTTCTGAGAAGGATCTGTGCATCCTATGTCATGACAGACCCTGGCGAGCTCCCTGAATCTTGCCTGTATCTCTAGCTCGCTATTTCCCTCAATGTCATTTGTACCCAGGTGGACCAGTATGTCTGGGAACCCCCACAATCCTTTGCCAGCTGATATACCTCGTGCTTAGCCCTGTGCACGTTAGTCCAGGGAAGCATCTTGTTCTAACTGGCCAGGCTTCTCCCTCCCTATCCCATTTGATACCCCTGATCATAGAATCCCCCAACAGAAGCACTCTGACCGCTCCTTTTCCTCCATTTCCCCCCTTCCATGTCCTCATCCTTTCTACCGGCCCCTCCACCCAGCCGGCTCCTTGTTCCTCCCCCTATCTGGGTGCCACATGCCACCCCCTCCTTATTTACCATGGCCACCCCTCCCTCCAATCCTATGCCTCTCCTCCTCCTGAGTATCCTTCTGTACCTTGCTAATTCCCCCCTCACTGCTCGCAACTGGTCCTTCTCCTCCATCTGCTAAACTAGCCTGGCTCGTCCTCCCGTCCTTCCTGTCTCCATTTAGTTCCTCCTTGCTCATCATGCTCCCCTGGCCTAAACCCTCAGCTCCCTTTACTGAATCCTCCTTGTACTTCTGGTCCTTCCCTTTACCTTTCCTCCCAACTGGTCCTTCTCTTGCACTTTTCTCCTCTTCCCCTGCCCCTCCTGCTCTGATTCACTGCTCCCCATTTTCCTGCATTCCAGGTCCCCCGTTCTTCCTGCTATCTGGCCCCTGCCTCCTGCCTCCCTCCCTTTCCGTCTCTAACCACCCCTGTCTTGGCTACATCACCCCCCTCATCCTTGAGCAGAAGAAGAGAATTGAAGCGGTTATTGAGTGTAAGGTCTGATCCACCTCCCTGCCTTGCTTCCTTCTGTCCAGCCCTGGCCATCTGTCTACTTCTCTGAGAATGTTGTCCCTCCGTCCCTCCTTTGTGAGGGTCCCCAGTTACCTGCCTGCTTCCTTGGTAGTGTCCTTTTGGACCCCCTCTGCCAGGGTCCCTATGTGACCCTGAGTATTCTCCTGCACTCCTTTCCCTATGCCCCCACCCCAGTGCTTGGTGCAACCCAGTGGAGATTCCCAGCCCCCTTCCCCAACCATACCATCCCCCTTCCCCCAGCTTTCTCCTAATCCCCGCAACCTCCTCCCTAAGCTGTGCCAGCTGGTAGCACACTGGGCAACCACCGAACTTCCAAGCCCAGTCCAGTATCATGGCTGCTCCACACCCTGTGCACCCCATCATCCTCCCAAAGATGCCGGCCCTAATGACATGTGGTTCCATCCTCTTCCAAATAGGTTTCCTTGGGTGAGCCACCAGGTTCCCCCTAGTCCAAGATACACCCTACTGCCTAATCAGGTCACCCACTAATCTTAGACACAGTCCCACTGTACACCAGTAACCCTGTTACTAGGTGCAGTACAACACATTAAACTTATAAGGAAATGAACAACTCCTAAGCTCCTCTCTCCAGCCTTTAAATCCAACCCCAGTGGCTAGAACTACATGAGCTGCACCTGCAGCCCTTTCCTCAATTGCAGGGCAGGTGTTTCCCTATAAATTAGCAGACTTCTGGGTGGTGGGGTGGGGAGGCGAGTGGGCAGACCTGACTCGAGAGAGAGTGTATCAGCCCTGTGTCTCACCTCCAAGCCCAACAGGCAAAGAACCAGGCCCAAGCAAATCCCACCAAATAGGTTTTAAATCAGAAGAAATAGGCCTCTACCAGCGCAGCCTGTTACACAGTGAAACATCCACAAAATGAGCCCACTTACAGCCACCAAATCAGTTTTCAAACTTCCAGCAGCCCCCAAAACAATACCCTGCTAGCCCCTTAGAAGTAAGAAAGAAAAGAACTAACCTACCAAGTAAAATCCACAAGAACCCTGTGAAAACAACAAGCAGCAGCTACTGTCCTGGAACACAACTGATCCTGTCCCCTTCTAGTTCCTTCCTAAGTGGTTTTAAAAAAGGTCTCAAAACTGTCCTTCTGGAGCCATGCATCTGCATCCGTAACACCTGTACTCTCTGCTCCACTTAGATATTGCTACTCAACTAAATGACCTTGCTGAGCTGTGCTCTTTTATCCCAAGGTATGTTTCAAACCTCTAGATGAGTCCTGTTAAATCAAGTTGACCTAATGGGCCTGATTTTCAAAAGTGCTAGACTGATGCAAGAGACTTGCATCGCAAGAGCTTGACACAAGGGGTGACTTGCGTCACAACTTGCACCAAATGCAATTTTCTAAAGCAGCCTACTTCAAATCCTGAAGTAGCTGCGCCAAAGTTCCCCTGTGCCAAGGTTGTGACAAACAACCAGGGTGGAAAACACGAGGGGGCTTTTGAGGATTTTGAAGCCCACCATGGACACAGAAGGGCACCACTTAGACTAGCCAGAAGGTGGTCTATATGGCGTGCACCACTGAGATGGGGCTTACAGTGGTCTGCCAGAAGCAGTAGAGTGCGGAAGGTGGCAGTGGGGTGTTGAGGAGACATTTGGGCATTAATGGGACTGTTGTGGCAACCAGCAGGGTACATTTGCATCATGGTAGTACTGTCACACATTCTGTAGTATGTGATGATATACAGTACCTATGACCGATACTGTAGTACAGATAGAACTGCTCTAATCAACATGTCAACAGAGGTGCAATGGATAAGTCTGACTACCAGGGATCATAAATAATGAACTGTAACTCAGCAAACTGCAAAACTGCTATGTCTGGGATGTCTAACGGTCCCCCCACCAGTCCCTGATGTCACCCATTAAACAGCCATACATCTGTTTCTGGTGGTCTAGTGGACCCCCTCCCTATCCCCGATCACCCCCATATCTATTTATATAACTGTCCCTGGTGGTCTAGTGGACCCCCTCCCCATCCCTGATCTCCCACATTAATTACTATATACAGTAGCCTTCCCTGGTGGTCTAGTGGACTCCCCCATCCCTGATCAGCTCATATATATTTATATAACTGTCTCTGGATGTCTAGTAGACCCCACCTAGCCCCGGCAGACAGAGCCCCACCACCCACTTCCCGTCCCACCCGGGCCATCAACCAGCCAGCCTCCACTCTCCCACCGCTCCGGGCCGACTGAACTGTCAAGAAGCGCTGTGCTATATACAGTATTGATCACTGATTGACAGGTCAATCAATGAGTGCATACTGTATGCAGTATGCATTCCTTGACAGCTCAGTCGGCAGCCAGCCATGCTGGAGAGCATAGGGCTGTGCCATCTGCTGTCTCGGGGACAGGACGGGAGGGCAGGGTTGTGAGGCACTGACTGCTGGGGTGGGGAGGTGTGGGGTACACTAGACTAGCAGGGACAGTTATATAAATATATACAAGGGTGAGCAGGGATAGGGAAGGGGCTCCACTAGACCACCAGGGACAGATGTATGACTATTTAATGGTGGACATCAGGGATCGGGGGGATCGCTAGACATTGTGGTCTGTATGACATAACAGTTTTGCAGTCTGTTGAGTTATGGTTCATTATGATCCCGTGGTAGCTGGACTTATTCACGGCCCCTCTGTTGACATGCTGGATTAGAGCAGTTCTATATGTATTCACAGAATCAGTCATAAATACAGTATATCATTATACAATACTATGGAATGTGTGGTGTACCACCATAATGCAAATTTATTTATTTATTTAAAAGTTGATAACGAAAGGCACACTGAGCCAAGGTCGATTCCAGATGCACCCGGCTTAGGGAGAGGATACAAGATACAATTTTTATACAGAAACATATGTATATAAACTTATACATACAGTATATACAATATCTCTGAAGATGTATCTAACATTGAACCTTAATAGAGGAATAATTACTACCTGAGCCAACATGTTAAGACTAAGTACAGTTAAACAGCTGGGAGGGCATGAGCACTGAGCATCTAGTACAATATATCTTGATAAGAATTAGGGGAGCATAGTGGCTATAAGGGACAGTAGAAAGGAGAAAGAGCGGAGTTGGCAGGATAGTGGGGTAAGTGCCTCCATAGCCGGTAAGGCCTGGCAGCTACTGAAGATGGACGAACTGGCAAGGAGGGACTGAGAGTTGCTTAAAAATGATTTTTGATGGACAACGTGGTAGGCAAGCTATGTACAGTGTGGGAAGAGAGTTCCAGAGGGGGGACAATGGCTAAGGTCTGCTTCCCATGATAGTGTGTGTGGGCAAGGTGAAGGAACGGTGGTCGTGAAAGTGCAGGGGTGTAGCCAGTACTCGGTGATGGGGCTAGTAAAGAGGAAAGGTAGGGTGGAGGTGTTAAACCAGAACTTAGTGATAAAGGCTGCACAATGCACCAGCCGTCGGTTTGTAAGTGGAGGCATGGTGACAGAATGGCATAGGAGGCAGTGGTGGGTGCAGTACGGGAGGCTGGAGGCAGATTGGCAGAATGCGTGGAACAATGGGTCGAGCTTAGCCAGTGACAATTGTGGCACTGAGCTATAGACCACATCCGCGTAATCAAACATGGGAAGGATCAGCTTTGTGATTATTTCCCTCCTGATGGGCGTGAAGAGACTGTCCTTATGCCTATAAAGCATTCCAAGTTTTGGGCACAGCTTGTTGTGGATAGAGTCCAGGTGTAGGGAGAAGTCCAGATTGGGGTCAAGCCAAACTCCCAGGTATTTGCAAGAATCGACAGTCGACATTTTGGAGTCATCGAGGGCATAAAAGGAGGGGGGGATGTCAATTTGGCTAGTCTTTGGGCAGTGCCACAGGCCAAGGCAACCGTTTTCTTAGTGTTACATTTAAGCAATTTATCATCGAGCCATCTTAAGGTGTTCACAAAATCGGATTGGAGAATGGGTTCAACCAGGGTCGGGGAGGGACCAAAAGCAAAGATAACGGTGTCATCGGCGTACATTTGAATATGGGAGGCTAAGTAGGCAGAAGGGAGCTTGTTGACAAATATAGAAAATAGGGTAGGTCAAGTATGACACTCTGGGGTGCCAGCAAGAACTGGGAGGGATCAGATCTGGAATCACCTAGTTGGATGAATTGGAACCTGTCGATAGGTAAGCCTTGAACCACTCGGTGGTGGCTGGGGATAATCCTATGGCTGAGAGGTCATCTAGAAGTAAATTGTGAGCAACGGAATAAAATGCCTTGGCTAAATTGATAAATATAGCAATTGTCAGGTGACCCTTATCCATGGCAGAATGTATGTGGTTGGCGAGGTGGAGAAGGAGGAGGAGGTGGAATGGCAATGACGGAAGCCAGATTGGAAGGAGTCAAATGTCCCAGAGACTAGGAAGGAGTTAAGTCTTTTACAGATGAAAGACTCCATGATTTTGGATAGTGAGGGAAAAAGTGAGATAGGCCTGTAGTTACCAGGAATGGATGGATCGCCCCCTTTGTGTAGAGGGATAACTTTAGCTAGTTTCCAGGCCTTTGGCAAGGTGCAGGTGGAGAAAGACAGTGATTAAATAGATGAGTGAGTGGGAGGACTATGGCGGGGGCAAAGATTTTCAGGATAGGGTTGATGCCATCTGGGCTTTGTTTGGAAGATTTTAGAGACTGGAGAGCTTGGAGTACTTCCGAGGGGGTGACGGAGGGGAAGGTGTAGTTGGGTAGGGGAGTGGAAGGGAGAGTGCCTGTGCAGGGGAGTGGGTGTGGGTTGACAGGGTCAGGATTCTGACACGGCCCAGGGTCAGGAGTGTGACATGGTCCAGGTAGAGTGGGAAGGTTTGGGTATCTATGAGGTGGAGAAGAGTGCGTGGTTGCCCACTGGTGAGCACAGATAGTGAAGAAGTGATTTTAAAGAAGAGGTGATGGCACCGGGCCATCAGCAGTGGGGTCTAAGCTGGTGGAGAGATTGTTGGGTGGAGCCAAGCAGGAGTGGAGAGTTTTCAGAAGGCAGTCAGAGAGGGACAACAGTCCTCAAGATGAGACTTAAAAATCCAGCTTTAGCAGAATGCACAGCCTTGGTGCAAGCGTCTCAGTGTTCTGTATGTCTGAAAATGCCCATGACCATCCCATTAATGCCTGTCCCCGACACCCACTTCCATCTCCCATGCCCCTTATGCCCCAGCCCCTCCTAGCAAGCTGTTTTCACCCCTGACCATCCCAGCCCTTGTGTTGCACTGGGTGGGGGTGGGACAGATCCTGTGGCAATTCCCGCAGGTGGATCAACTGTTTGGCACAGCTGTCAGCTTGCAGAATACCCAAGATGTTTGGCACCAGGACCTTAACTTTTGTAAAATCAGGTGTGGGGGGGGGGTCCCTGGCACACCCAGAGTCTGCCACAGCCCTGGAGCGCACAACTTGTGACTGTCCCATTACTGCTGACATTTGTGGCTTACGGTATCATCTTTATTACCTTAAACTTATCAGGTGATGTTGAGTTAAACCCTGGCCCCTCAGTCCCTCTTAGTAGTGTTAACCTTTACTGCGCTGTATCTAAGGGGCTAAAAATTGCCCAAAGTGGTAACCTTCCTGAGTTAGAGGCTTGGGTATCCCAGTACAAACCTGATATACATGGTATCTTGAAATCCTAGCTTAAATGTTCTGTACCTGACTCTTCTAATTTCTTGATGAATTACAGCCTATTAAGATGTGATCACTCCCTTTCTAAAACAGGACGTGGTATAGTAATCTAGTACATGAAACATCTGAATCTCACAGCATAACCTATCCCTAAATTGTCCCCACTTGATGTGCTGCACTCTGTTCTACTGCTGGGAGGTACAAAGAAGCTCCACATTATATGTATCAATACCCCTCCCCCTCCCGAGTGGGGTGGCGGCCTAACTGAACTCCATAAACAAACTGGCCTGGATATTCAGAGGTTTGCACATGGCGCAACAGTGTTGCGCCGTATAACTCTGATACGCCCGGCGTGATATTCAAATGTGGATTGTGCCTGGCACAAATCTCGATTCACGGACACATCAGTAATGTATGCGGTGCAGGTGGGGTGGGGGGTGTGCCCATGCCTCACTTTGTCAATATTTAGCCGGGATGTGCTGAGCCTGTCATCATAACCCCTACTTGCGCTGCACAGGTGAGCAAAAAAAAGGAACAACGGCTGGCTACCCACAGGTGAGCTGCCGTATTGCAGGTGCAACATGGCAGCTGCCACCTGTGGGTGGCCTCCCAAGCTCTGGCTGCACCTGACGGCACCCCCCATGCCCGATCGCGGGCATGCATAGAAAAAGGATCCTCCAAAATCCCTGGTGGTACAGTGGACCGTTTGCAGCCCAATCGCGGGCTGAAGTAAAATAAAATCATTCCTATATCCCTGGTGGTCCAGTGGACCGCTCGCAGCCCGATCACGGGCTGAAGTAAAATAAAATCATTCCTATATCCCTGGTGGTCCAGTGGACCGCTCACAGCTGAATCGCAGGGCTGAAGTAAAATAAAATCATTCCTATATCCCTGTTGGTCCAGTGGACCACTCGCAGCCCGATCACAGGCTGAAGTAAAATAAAATCATTCCTATATCCCTGGTGGTCCAGTGGACCGTTCGCAGCCCGATCGCTGGTTGAAGTAAAATAAAATCATTCCTATATCCCTGGTGGTCCAGTGAACTGCTCGCAGCCCGATTGCGGGCTGAAGTAACATAAAATAATTCCTATATTCCTGGTGGTCCAGTGGACCGCTTACAGCCTGATCGCGGGCTGAAGTAAAACAAAGTAATTCCTATATCCCTGGTGGTCCAGTGGACCGCTCACAGCCCGATCACGGGCTGAAGTAAAATAAAATCACTCCTATATCCCTGGTGGTCCAGTGGACCGCTCGCAACCCGATCACAGGCTGAAGTAAAATAAAATTACTCCTATATCCCTGGTGGTCCAGTGGACCACTCGCAGCCCAATCGCGGGCTGAAGTAAAATAAAATCATTCCTATATCCCTGGTGGTCCAGTGGACCGCTCGCAGCCTGATCGCGGGCTGAAATAAAATAAAATCATTCCTATATCCCTGGTGGTCCAGTGGACCGCTCGCAGCCTGATGCGGGCTAAAGTATATAAAAATATTGTCTAATATCCCTGGTGGTCGGTGGTACCCCCCACCGCCCACTGAGCCCCACCACCCGCTCCTCCCCAGTCAGCGGCAGGCAGCAGCACCCCCACTCGCCTGTCGCCCGCCTTCTGACTGACACTGTAGGTGGGGCTGCCGCCCATTGGTCCACAGCGTGAGCCAATGGGCATGCAGCCCGTACTGTACTACACAGTCCAGATGTGTGAATGGATGCAGCTTCCACTTGCATACTGTGTGGCCCTGAGCAAGTCACTTAACCTCCTTGTGCTCCCAGGTCGCTCCTGTAAAAAAGCTTCCAGCTTAGCGTGCTATACCTGGTTAAACAACTAAAATAAAAAAATAAAAAATTTCTCTGATTTGTCCAAATATATCTCACCACCACATTACACCTGGCTCCCACCTCTCTCACCCCTATGGATACTCCTGTGCCCTTATCCTTTCTGTCACCACCCGTTCCACCTACATGCTGTCATTAACATAGAGGTGCACCAACTACTGGACTCTGTTTGGGTAGGGGTTGACACCTGTCCATTACAGAAGAAAGAGTCCTGAAAGAACTCCTAAAACTCAAGGTGGACAAAGCAATGGGGTCTGATGGGATTCACTCCAGAATTCTAAAGAACTAAGGGAAGACCTAGTGACACCACTGACCACACTTTTAACAAATCATGGGAGGATGGGGTGGTACCTGAGGACTGGAGGAGGGCAGATGTGATTCCCTTCACAAAAGTGGGAGCAAGGCGGAGCAGGAAACTACAGACCTGTAGGTTTGACCTCAGTGGTAGGGAAAATGATGGAATCACTTCTGAAAGAAGAATTGTTTGAATACCTAGAGGCCAGCGTGGCACAGGACCCAAAGCAGCATGGATTTACAGCAGGAAGGTCATGTCAGACAAATCTAATTGATTTCTTTGACTGAGTGACCAAAGTAATAGACCGGGAGGGCTGTGGATATGGCTACCTGAGACTTTAGCAAGGCATTTGACACAGTCCCGCAAAGATTAATAATCAAGTTAGCCAGCCTGGGAGTGGGTCCCAGGGTGGTAGCCTGGGTAGCAAACTGGCTGCACAACAGGACACAGAAGGTAAAGTGAATGGAACACATTCCAAGAAAGGGGGTTACTAGTGGAGTACCTCAGGGCTCAGTAGTTTGTCTAGTCCTCTTTAACATCTTTATAGGTGACATTGCAGAGGTCTGGAGGGAAGGTATGCCTTTTGCAGATGACACAAAGATCTGTAACAGAGTTGATGCACAAGGTGGGGGTAGAAAGGATGAGAAGGGACTTGGCAAGGTTGGAGGAATGGTCAGACATATGGCAACTTAGATTCAATGCAAAGAAGTGCAAAGTAATGCAACTGGGAAATAAAAACCCAGGAGAAGAGTACACAATAGCAGGGGAGGTACTAACAACAACAAAAATGGAAAGGGACCTGGGTGTAGTCATATCAGATGATCTAAAGGTTGGTAAGCAATATGAGAAGTCAGTAAGGAGAGTCAGGGGGATACAGGGATGCATAGGAAGGGGCATCACAAGTAGAAAAAGGGAAGTGGTTATCCCTCTGTACAGACAGTTGGTGAGACCCCATCTGGAGTACTGTGTGCAATTTTGGAGACCTCATCTATGCAAGGACATAGACAGGATGGAAGCAGACCACAGAAGGGCAACTAAAATGGTGCAGGGTCTGCATCAGAAACCATATGAAGAGAGACTGAGAGAGCTTAATATGTATACCCTTGATGAAAGGAGGGACGGGGGACATGATAGAAACATTCAAGTACCTCAAGGAAATCAACAAATTCCAGGAGGGTAGCATCTTTCAGAAAAAGAGATGTGTAAGAACAAGGGGGCACAATTTAAAGATAGAGAGGGGATGGCTCAGGGGTAATGTGAGGAATTTTTTCACGGAGAGAGTGGTGGATGCATGGAACCACCTTCCTGGGGAGGTTTTGGGTCTAAAACAGTGGGGGAATTCAAACATGCATGGGACAGACATAAGGCAATTGTAGTGAGGGTGGCAGGAAGTAGGCTGTTGGTTAACTAGAATCTGCAGCTTATCCAGTAGGTAGGGAAATGGGCAGACTGGGTGGGCCAGGTGATCCTTATCTGCCATCAAAGTCTATGTTTCTATGTTTCTATTTCTGTCTGTAGTACTACTGGTGCTGATGGCCTCGAGCCTAGGTTGCTCAGGATTGCCTCCTCTCACTTGGCTCCACAACTGGCCAGAATCTACAATCTATTCATGTGCTCTGGGATTGTACTAACATACTAAGAAGCCAGCAGAGTAGGCCCTATGGTCTATCGAGTCTGCTCAATGATCAGTGCCTTCCCAGGGCACCATTTATAGCCCCATCCCTCCCTCCCTCCCTACAGGATCCCCCCTACCCCAGCGGGCTCTGGGATGCACCCTCCCCTTACCTATCCCAGCCTTTCTTGAACCCCTCCACAGTTGTAGCAGCCACCAACTCCCCGGGCAATGCATTCCAGGGCTCTACCACCCTCTCAGTGAAGTAGCGTCTTCTTGTTTCCCCCTCAGTCTCCCCCTGTCCAGTTTTACTGAGTGTCCCCTGGTGGCCCCTACATCCCTCATCTGAAGCACCCCCTCAAGGCTTACCCTATTCATTCTTTTGAAATATTTGAAGACCTCTATCATATCCCCCCTGTTCCTTCTCTCCTCCAGTGAGTACAGGTTGAGCTCCTCCAGTCTCTCCTCATAGGGCCTTTCCCCAGTCCCAGTATCATCCTGGTAGCCCTCCTCTGGACCCTCTCCAGAAGAGCAATGTCCCTCTTTAAGTAGTGATGCCAAACTGCATGCAGTATTCAAGGTGTGGTCTAACCAGGCAGTTGTACAGCAGAAGGAGCACCTCTCAACTCCTTGAGGTTATCCCTGGCTATACACTCAACATTTTATTTGTTTGCACGAGCCTTTCTACACTGCTCTGAGTTATTCATTTTGGCATCCACCACTACCCTGAGGTCATTCTCCCCCAGGATCCTGCAGTGCCTCCTCCCAGGTGTATACATGAGCTGGTTTTGGCCCCAGGTTGCCAACACCCTGCATTTCCCAGCATTAAACTTCAGCTTCCCATCTTGTGACCACCTCCCCAAAGTCTCCAGGTCCTTCTGGAGAGCAGCTTCCCTCCTCCTTCCACCACCGCCCACAGCTTCAAGTCATCGGCAAACAGGCTCATCCCGATCAGCCATCGTGATACCACCTCTGATGTCTGAGATATAGGCATTAAACAGGAGTGGGCCAGTACCGACCCTGTAGACCCTGCTAATGACTCTCCTGGAGGATGAGACCTCTCCCCACCCTCACCTTCTGTACACGCCCTGCTAACTGTACTGGATGTCTAGAAATTGCCAAAGTTGTCCCCATCTTTAAGAAAGGTGACCCCAAAGGTATTATAAATTATCACCCAATTGCTATCCTGTCTGTTCTGAGCAAAATTTTATAGAAACTTGTTGCTGTCCAGACAATCAACTATCTCAGTGGCCATACTCTATTCTCAAGTGCTCAGCACAGCTTAAGAAAATACCTCAGCATCACTATGACCTTGCTTCAGTTCACCAATGGTACCAACGTAGCCATGGATAAAGGCTTCTTTACAGGGGTAGTGTTTATTGACCTTAGTAAGGCCTTTGATTTAGTAGACCATCACCTACTTAAAATACTGCAATCTCTTGGCATTTTGCCAGACGTAGCTTCTTCGTTTGACAGCTACCTTAAGAACAGAAAACAGTTCGTGAAGTTCAATACAGCTGTTTCTGATCTCATTTCTATCAACACTGGTATTCCTCAGGGATCTATCTTGGGTCCCATTCTCTTCACTACCTTTGTAAATGACCTGTCCCTTGACCCCATATCCTGCTCCTCTCTGCTTTATGCAGATGACCTGGTACTCTGTTTAAGGTCAACAATTCTGGCTAAAATTAACTCCAGTCTTAACACTAATTTCTATAAGGTCCACTCCTGGCTGTTCCAAAACAAATTGCTACTTAATGCAGGTAAATCTCATGCCACACTTTGTGGCTCTGCCCCTAGGATGAAAAAGTGTCATGGCAACCTGGCAATCCCCCAGTACGGATGGTACCTGCTTGAGAATGTAAACTCTTTCAAGTACTTTGTTATAACCTTTGACCCTTCTCTAGAGTTTGCATTGCACATGTCTAATACCTGTAAATCTGTGAATACCAAGCTTGGCTTGGCCTGCAGAACCAAATATGCCCTCACACCCTCCACCCGAATTGCCATTGCTCACGGTATTCTCCTTCCCAGTCTTACCTGTGGCTCTATCACCTACTACCACAGCTCCAAAGCAAACCTTCACAAAAGGGATGTTACCTACAACTACATATGTCTCTTTGCCCTGGTCTCAAACCGACTCACCCGCCATGGCCAGCCACACTCTGGGTTAAACTGGCGATCTCCTGAGGCATGTCATGCTCTTGCTCTGGGTGCCCTTACAGACAAAATTCTTAGGGTTGGGATATCTTTCTCCCTAACTGCTCTGCTGAAACCCCCTGGCCAGGCTTAATGCCTCCCCACACACACACACACACAATCAGGTGATCTGTCCTTCCAGCTGCTCCCAGGCATACTACCAATATGGGGTTTCAGGCCTTCTCCCACATTGAACCAACTACTGGAACTCCTGACTGCCCTCCGGCACTCGCTCTCACTGCCTGTTTCAAAAGCGAGCTCTACCATCCTCTAATGGTCTCTGACTCGTCTACCTGTTTCTTGCCTTCTTGCATGATATACCTATGTTCAACTAACATTGCTCATGCTAGAAAGTGGTTGACAAATTTGTTTAATTATCTTGATGCATCTTATCACTGATGAACCTTATGCTACAGCTGTTTTTGTTGCAATGTACTGTCTCCTTGCTACCTTGATCATTCACTGTAATGTAATACTTCTGCTCACATATTGTACTGTGAAATTATAACATTTCTAGTGCCATTATTTCTTCACTGTATTAGTACTCTGTTGTACTTGTAACTGTACTCTTCTGGGTCGTGACTGAAAATAAGCATATTACTGTCTTGTGTACTTACCCAGTAATCAAAACTAAATATATATATAAATAAATAAATATCAAATGCCTTATGCAAATGGGCACTGGGATTGAGCAGCAAGAGTGGACTAAGGCTTTGATTTATTTAGTTTTGTTGATCGAGTGCACTAGACAAATTCTGCCTATTTTCAGGCACATCCCGGGAGCGGATACAGATGAATGCCAGCTGACCTTGAACCAAATTAAGCTGTTGGGGGTATTTTTAGTGAATGGGGAAATTTGGCGGGGCACTGGAGAGAATTCCCTGCTCTTTGACACTGGGGTGCTGCTGCACTGCGCGGGTGAGCATCTCCAGAATGGAAGTGGACAGCGAGGGTGGAGGTGGGATCTCCGCTTTACTAGAGGAGTCAAAAGGAGAGGAAGGAGAGGCAGCTGGGATGCACCTTTCACGTGGCCAGCATATCACCTTTGAACCCTCTCCTAATCATTCAAAGGATTCAGGTGCGGTAGACACCATGGAAGGAAACAGGACCAAGTTCCTGGTACAGAATCAGCAGTCTGCTCAGAGTGACTGCGAGGCTACGGAATATCAAAAATCAACCGATGAGGAGTATATGGAACAATGAGCTCAGAAGGCACAGAGGACTTAAATTTTGGTAAAGAGACAGCTGGATGCAGAGAAAACACAAAAAGGGAGTTACAAACCTCCCAAGAATATCACCGCAGGCTGCAGCCAAAGTGTTTGTGGCCACATCACGAATGAGACCCAGGTGGCAGGCCCGGCTTCCCTGTACTACAGGATTCTGGTACAGGCCTAGGGGATGCTGGTTGGTCTCTGGAGAAGGCTCTAAGTGGGGCCAGATGGTGGATGGTTCATGGATGACGGATCCGCAATCAGCTCGCTGTCGGAGTGGACAGTCCAGGAGGTTCTGTAAATCAACAGGTAGACAATGTGGAGATGATTCCACCTGGAACTACTAATGAGGTGCAAGCATCAGGGTTATTGCTACCTTGGATAGCTAGCCCTGCAGCAGTGACTGATCCTCTGGCAGGTACCATTTCATATTCTCCCCTATCCTCTGCAACAGGTGGAAAAGTAACTTCTGAATCAAGGAGTGGGTCAGAGACTCCTCTGAGACAGGGTGACCTAGGGACTATACTTATGGATGAGGAGGTAGTTCCTCCAGACACTGGCCTAGATGGGGAGCAGGTTGCCCCAATCTGGCTCCAACATATGATAGTTTGTTAAAAAAAGCCAGTAGAGCTGGCTAAACATCGAAATGCAGTTTGGCTGCGTTATTTGAGGTGGCTAGAGGATATGCCCAACAGAATTTACATGGGGAAAACGTTGTTAAAACAGTCTATGGGCTTTTAACCCTCAGAAATCTATGCTCTTATCCACACTCCAGGCGAAAGTACATTTGACATTAGCTTTCAAACATCAGCAATTTTAGATCGCTTCTGGATTAAATACCCCATTTTGAAGACCAACCCTATGTGGGAACACTTTCAGGCGATCCTCTTAACCAAACAGACCTTTAAGGTCATTACTGTTTTGTTTTGCAATGAGGGTGTTAATATTGCTGACATTACATATTGGTTGGAGAAGAAATGTACATTGCAGGGCAATCCTGAGCCTATCCTAGATTCAGAGGGATTCTGGAATGGGGGATGGTGGATCCAAATCAATCTGATACAGGATGATTCAGGTTTACACCATTTGCCCAATTGTTTTTATCTGGGTAGAGATAAGGGCTTCATTTTTTATCCAGGGCAACCAAGGCACTTTCATAAATGCGGGTCCCTGAGGCATTTAAGTAGAACCTGTGAGATAGTCAAATGTGCCTAATGTGGGGAGACAGGTCACTCCATGTTTCACTGCCATAATGCCTTAAGGTGTAGTCTGTGCAAGGAAGCCCACTCTTTCACAGAATGCCCTTGGGCTATGCACAACACTATGGATGCTGACTATGCAATACAAGATTTTTATATAAATACTGCTTTGAAAACCAACAGACAGGGGAACTTTCCACCCCCTTCCCCCATGCCACAACCCCTCCTGGTTTTAGGTCAAGGGGTTCTTTCTGAAAATATACCAGTTTCGGAACCGCTTATTTTGCCGCAGACACAAGATCTTGGGATAACCCCTGTTTTAGGGTCAGATAGCCTAATAGCTATGCCCCGCCCCTGAACAACCCACCAGATGTGCCCTTTCAAATGATTCTCAGGAAAAGCAGGAAAAAAAATCGTCTCCCAGACAAACTACCCACTTCCCAAATTCCTGCGGTACTGCTTCAAAACCAATATGAAGCTTTGCAAGATGAAGAAAGCGAGAAGAAATTGAAATCGGACTCCACCTCCATACATTCTTCTCAGGTAGATGGGGGTTCAAATAGCGAACTTCTGCCAGGATACAGATTCAAACCTCCTAGGAAATGTTAGGGGACTAGAGCCTGGACAAGGAAGAAACAGTGACTTGTTCTTCCATGTCAACCCCACCATACAATTTAAAGGTCACCTCTCTCAATGTCAACAATATTAAGACTGAGAGGAAACGACTGCTCACATTTCCCCAGTTTGAGAATACCAGTCTTGATATCCTGTTTTTACAGGACACCAGACTCCATTCTGCCACAGAGATTCAAATGGTATCTCAAACTTGGATTTGGGGGTAAATATTACTGGTCCATGGGTGTGGATAAGTGTAGTGGGGTCGGCATCTGTATTAATAATCTGGACGCAAGGGTCACACATGAAGTGGAAATAGCTCCTGGGTATGTGTTATTTATTTGCTTTTGTTAACCAGGTAAGCACATTAGACAGCAAAGTGCCTATTTTCAGGTGCGACCCATGAGATTACAAAGTACAGGCAGAGTCAACAGTCATATACACTACAAAGTGCAGGCAGAAACAGTAGTCATATACAGGATACAAGACTAGGAACAGCCATATCAACAGCTTGGTAAGGGTAATAGGCTAAACAAATAAGTATTATTTGGCAGTGAGGACAAAGGAAACAGTAATAGATAGTACAAATACACATTACATGATAAAGGGGGGAGAGGAACCAGTACATGTAGTACAATTAATAACGACAAGATAGCCTAGACCATTTGACATTCAATATCAGGAGACTCATGGCCTCAATCAGTCTCAGAAGGGTCAGTGCCCCATCAATCAGTTGAGTCCGGGATGAAAGGTTCAGGAGGAGGATGTTTCCATTGCTGGTTCAGATTTTTGTTGTGTGAATGTGTATGCTCCTCGGGAAGTCAGCTAAAATTGAGTTGTTGCAACTTATTTTACCCTACCTATTTATGGCACATTTTGTTTTATTGGGTGGGGACTTCAATTGTGGTAGATACCACAAAGACACAGGTTTACAGTTGTCCAAAATTTATTGTGCTGTAAACTGCCTGAATAATCTTTTAGCCCAAACAGGACTAAAAGATGTATTTGAACAATGTTATGAGACCCCACTAACACATATTACTGTGACCCTAGAGCTTCATGGATTGATTATTGGCTTGTGCCTAGTGCTTTGGAAATTCAGACTGCAGTGGTCACTCCGGTGATCTCTTCAGACCACGTCTTATTGACAACTTCCACTGGAAATCTTGATGACATGGGTCAAGGGCCAGGTTACTGGCGGATGAAACTCAGCTTGCTGTCTGACCCATTGGTGTTCCAGGGGTTTATGGATCTCCTGGTGGCTAGTCACTCCATACCATTTTTATACAATTCCCCCTTGGAGTAGTGGGCAGATATTAAATGCTGTGTCAAACAATATTCTTAGACTACTGGGAAACTAAAGGGGAAAATAAAATTGGATATGTATAAATCTAATAGGGAAGAATTATACCAGCTACATTTCTTACAGGAACAGTCACATAAGGACATTTCCCAACAGATTTCACGGACTAAACAAAAGGTGGCTGATATACAGTATGATAGGATGAAGTCCCTAGAACTGGAACAAAAGTTTGGGACCCATGGGAAACAAGATTTTGTCAACCCCTTTCACTTTTGCCAGAATCAGGTAAAACAGAAGCGTATTCTTTCCCTCAGATTATCTTCAGGAAGCTGCTTACTGGTAAGAGTGACATATTAGTAGAACTCCAGGCTTACTTAACTGACTTATTTTCAGTTAAGCCCACCTCAGAGTCTGATATGGAGGATTGGTTGAACTCATGTGACCTACCGTCTCTCACAGCCGACCAACATCTTCATTTAATACAGCCCATCACTAGGGCAGAATTGGAAGGGGTCATTTCCGCCACTGAAGTTGGCTCAGCTCCTGATATAGATGGCCTACCATATGAATTATATACACATTTTTTTAGATTACTTGATGAAGAAATGGTTGCTCTTTTTAATGCTTTGCTAGCTTCACACACACTTCCAGAAAGTATGACAGTGGGTTTACTAGTGCTGCTTTATGAATCAGGAGATAGGAATCTCCTGACTAATTGGAGGCCAATTACATTACTAAACACAGACCTGAAACTGTTCTCTAAAATACTTTGTAACATGTTAGCATTGGCTGTTACCACTGTTGTTCATCCAACACAGACATGCGCTCTTCCAGAAAGATCTATACAAAATAATCTAATCTTGATTAGAGAAATCCTACAAAAAGGGCAAGAGGGGGAGTTTTCAGGATTTATGTTATCCTTAGATCAGGCCAAAGCTTTTGATTTAGTGAACCATAAATATTTATGACAGTACCTCCGGGCCTATGGTATCCCGGACATACTTGTCCAATGGATTAGAGTCTGTTACACAAATGCCAAGGTGCTCCTTACTGTAATGGGTGGTTAGGGTCTGCATGTCCTCTGGCAAGGGTGTATGGCAGGGCTGCCGCTGACCCTTGTACTTTATGTTTTAACTATAGACACATTGATTCAAAATCAATAGCTCCCAAGACCTGATGGGGCTATCATTCTCTAGCACAGACCCAGTGGTTCGTACATTAGCTTATGTGGATGACATCTGCCTTATATTGGCGGATGAATACTCCTGTGTAGGTGCAGGCCAGATACTATTATCCCTTTCAAAAATGACAGGGGCTAAAATTAATTATGTTATAAGTAATTGTATTTTGATAGGGGATCCAGGGTGCACCACGGAATCTGTTTTGCAAGTCCCAATAACAAAAGACCCATGTAAGATACTGAGGGTATATTTTGGAACAGGAGACATGGCACTGTTTAATTGAGGCCCAGGAGAAAATAGAATTATGGAACAGATGGAGCATGTCTAAATTAAGAGGTCTATATGTTAAAACCTTCTTATTAGCAGCCATGATTCACCTGAGTTGTATCTTTCATTTACCCAAACAGTTAGAAACTAAAGCATATGCTTGTTTTTTTTAAGTGTATTGGGTAGCCAGCTCAACCCATTAGGAGGGGCACTTTGTTTCTTGGTAGAGCCTTGGGTGGCTTGAAGATGGTTAACCCCATCCCCTTTTTTTTTCTCTATGTATTTTACATACACCCTAAAACCAGCTCTCCTTAGTGAGGACAAGTTATGGATTCCTTGGGTTTTGGATTCACTGAACCTTATTATCCGATCCTGGCTGGAACACAGTATAATTCCAAAACAAAAATCAATTTCTAATCTGCCAATACATGTTCAGGGTTGTTTTAGTAAATTAAGGCTATGGATGATCACAGTCTCAGATAGCAAGAGGTGCTAAAAAGAGTTATATAATGGTTTTATGCAAAAAAGGTTTATAGTACAACCCCATTATAGCATAAGGACTTTACAGGAAAGGCAGGAAATAGGTTGTATGTTGACTTCCCCCAAGATTCCCAAACAGATGTGGGATGTGACTTGGCTCTCGGTGCACTGGCGTTTGAACGCTAAGGGTAACTTAAAACACAAAGGCATGGAACAGCGGTACTGTCCCAGGTTATTGTGTACTGAAGTGGTCGAAACAATGAATCATTTGTGCTTTGAGTGCCCTTACATACAGAGTTTTTGGGGTATTGTTATGCAGAAATGTTCTACATCCCCTTTTAGCTCTTTAACACAGGACATTTTATGGTTGGATCTTTTTTCTGGTGCATGGCAGGGATATGATAAACACACACTATGGCTTATTTTGGCATGTTGCAAGTTCTATATCTGGCAGAGTAGACGTCCTTTGACACTACAACAACTGATGATTCACAAAATATTTTTGTTTCAGATGGTAGAAGAGGCAATACTGAAAATTAGACAGATTTGGTTTCCTTACCTATCCAGATTTTCCAGCAGAGGTGGGGAAATATTTCCTGGATACCCAATTGATTTATCAGGTTCTAGTACAGAAATAGGTCTCTCAAACCAGGACACATAGAGTTGGAAGCCTTATTAATTTTATGGAAATGTTTATGACAATAATGTAAACTGCCCCAGGCTTTTGTCTTAGGGGGAAGGATTGGTCCCTAGTACTTACTAACAGGTTTTGGGGTTACTAAATTAGGCTGGGATGCCCAATGTAGGATGCATTATTTAATTTTGTTTAAACCATCTTTTCTCACTTTGTTTGGAGTAATACTGAACTGTACATGCTTACTGTCCAAAAACAAAACAACTCATTTTTCAAGAAGGGGGAAGGGTATGGTTTTGGTAATGATTATTAAATTTCGGGATTATAAACAGATTACTTATTATATAAAGTAGGATGCAACACGTACATCTGATTAATTTTTGCCTTCTATCAAGCATTCATGTGAAATATCAATTTTCTTTGAGTGATTACATTTGCTTTCAAATTATAATTACTGCCCTTTCTCTTGTAGTAGGAAAAAGGAGGGGGCATGCTTACAATATTATATTTCTGTATGGGGTTAAAATGCATTGTAATATTGTTTAATATGGTTATTCTTTCCTCTTATGATTTATTAAGATAGGATATGTAGGAGCATAATACGATTTAAGGTAGATTTTAATTTGTTTCCCTAGTTATGTGAAGTTGCACTATTTCATCTTGAAATTATATATTTTGAATGGGGGGGGGGACCAGCAGTGCTGGATATGTTTCCTTTTCCCTTTTTTGTATGATTTATATATTGGAACATCAGAGTGAAAGTAAGAGAAAATACTTATTTATGTTTATTTATTGTATTTTTTTTGTTTTGTTTGGTGTGATGTAACCCCATTATGTTTAAAAATTGTGCTTTCAAGTTATAATAAAAATTCCCCTGCTCTTTTCGAGAAGTGCCACGAGATCTTTAACATCCACCTGAACTACCATCAGAACAGGCAGATGGGACCTTGGTTTAACATCTCATCCAAAAGACAGCACCTCAGGAATGCAGCTCCCCCCTCGTGCTGCACTGCAGTGTCAATATTGGGATTTAACTCAAGTGCCTGGTGTGGGGATAGAACCCACAGCCTTCTGATCTCCCAGCCTCATAGGCAAGTGTGCTACCTGCTGAGCCACTGACACCGATTTATCTACATTTGGTATCGAAAAGCATAAGACTCAGACAAATTCAGTAAAACTTGCTGCACAGTGTGCATTATACTATGCCAAGATTAAATTAGTTTAGTTGTAACGTAACAGAAAAATGCCGAAGGTGTTTTAACGGAAAAGGGAACAATGGCACACGTGTTTTATATGTAAATATTCAACTGTGTTTCGGGGATAAATTAAGAAAAATAGTAAAACTGGTCACAGGTCATAGGTATAGCTATCCCTTTTGACCCCTGCTGAGTAATTTTGGGCTTCAAGGTAAGGCCTCAATTGAAGAACAATAACTTAAGGATTTAATTCATGAATGTAGCAGTAACAAATGCAAAAAAAATTGATTTTGCAAAAATGGAGAGATAGTATGCCACTATCCTATAAAGAATGGATAAATTTAATGTTGAAAACATTAAGGCTTGAGAAAATGAATTCTGGTATGAAAGATGCTATGACCAGACTATAAAATGTGGAACCCATTTATACAAAAAATGGGGAAGAGAGTCTCTGTGCCTTCACCCTTATACTCACAGAAGCAAACTTAATTATATGTTAAAATAATTTAATCTAGGGAGAAGAAAACAAAATTAGGAGACCCAGTAATATAAACGTGATGATGGGTTCTCTTCATCAGATAACAGGAATACAAACTGACTAGTATCAAATTCAATTTTTCCATAGTTGATGGTGAACCCTAATCTTTTTTTTATTTGGTCTCTGGCATGCTCTCCCTTTGGCCCCAGCCCCGCCTCATCCCTGGGACTTCTCTCTGTCCACCAGAGCTTACCCTGGATTGCTCCCCAGGATGGGGCCATTAGGGGAGCCCCCAAATATTACTCAAATGGTGTCATGTGGTTAGTCCAGTAGTGGAGTGCCTCAGTAGCTGCATGGGGCTTTGGCAGGGACGGGCATCATTCTGCCATGGCCGGAATCCTGTTTTTCCCCGTTGTTAATGGGAGGTGTGGCCTGCAGTGACACAATCGTTCACATCTGGCACACCTCCTGAAACCTTCAAGCCTAAGCTGCAATAGCCCCAGCCTCTGCCAGAGGCCAGTCAAACACCAACTGCTTCCTCACCCTCCCCTGGAAGAGAAGAGCAGTCCATCAGATGTTCAATCCTCCTTCCCCCAGCTGACCCCCAACGCCCCGAGATCGTGCCTGATCCAGGTCACCCTCAGCCTTCCAGGCCGGCTGGTGAACCACAATCTCAAGTAAATAAAAAGGAAAAAATAGAAAGAAAAAGGAAAATGCCTTTCTAGTCAGTTCTTGCCCAAATATATCTAGTTATCGTGGGGCATATTTCTAGCTAGCACTGTGAGCTAAGACTGTGACCCTTCTTGCAGCTCCCCATGATGGCTTCATTCACTATACACTGGTCTTTGGTGCTAAACAACTTTCTTTTGTTGCACTTTGGTCCTACCAAATAAGGCTGCTGAAACAATGTGACTGTATACTCTAAAAGAGGAGAAAAAAAAAACAGCACTCCAGGAGTTCCAGCAAATAAGTTTTATTCACAGGATGGTGTTAACATGACTATTAACTCCATTTTTTGTTTCTCTTCTGTTTCTAACTTTTCTTTCCTAGTAACCAAGTGAGGATGACAATTAAAGCCTTTCATCTGATATTTCTTCCTCGAGTTTCTGGTGCTTCCTGATGGAATTCACCTTGGATTATCCTGGGAATACTCCTATTTTGAAAAAAACTCATGTGTGTCTCATTTTCCTGGTTCCCTTTAACCTTATTTCCTCTCTCTGCAATTACTCATTATTATTTCTATACTTTGAATTTTTTAGGACCACATTATTTGTACTCCTGGTTCAGATAACTGTGGGTACTTTCTACAAATGTTGTTTTTTAATAAACACTAACTAGTATGGAGTTTTAATAAAGGATTAGAAAATGGCAAGAATCAATTCTCAAACCTGATTGGCTGAGACAGGCTCCAAGCTGGGCATTTATTTTTCAATAGATGCTCAGCTAACAATAAGAGCCAGTCGAAGTGCCACTTCACAGTGTAGCATTTTCCAGTGGTGCCCAGCCTGCTTACTAATTGGCTGAAAGCACCCTAGAAAATGTTAAATGCCCGCCATGTTTTTTCTCTCGCTTAGCGAGAACTATAGCTCCCCCCAACACTACTTCCTTCAGTCTAGACCGCCTCCTTGTTAATAAAAAAAAAAAAAGAAAGCTCACTAATTTTACAGTTGGGAAGTGTGAGGAAATAACTATTCCTCACAGCCTTATTATTTTACTGCGGCTCCATTCTCCCGACCGCGGTCTTGCGCTTCCATGCTGAAAAGAAGGTAAACAGAAGCCGTTGCTGCTGTCAGCTGCACGGTGGGAAGTGCATCTTTTAAAATGCAGCAAGCGATTCCCTCACACCACTGCCCCACAGTTAGTGAAGCTGCTTCTGTATTTACCTGTTGGCTGTCCCCAAGCGGCATTTCTATCTACTCTTCAGTGTAGCTCCATCAGATCGTAAAGTAAAAAATGCAAAGCATACAAAAACGGCATTCCTGTCTACTTCTCATACAGAGGCTCCAGTAGGACAATAGTGCCTAGATCAACAACAAAAATCTGCTTTCTGATACAAGTGCAGGAACAATTTGATAACATAATAAATAATAGAACAAACAGTTTTAGCAGTTAAATATAACACTATTTATTTAACCACATATAACTATACAGTTGCCCATTTTCTAAGCGCAATAATACCCTTCAGGGTGGACATTATTGGGAAATACGGGACCCTCCAGGGGCAATAAGGCCCTCTGCCTGTAGCGTCGGGCCTCATTACACCCCTGGGCTGTCTGGTATTTCCCAATAATGCCCACCCCATCAGGTATTATTGCTTACATAATGCACGACAGGGTGTATGACGTGCTGGGATAATGCCACGCCTGAGGGTGTTGTACATAAGGCCGCAGGCTGAGTGCACCCAATGTCCCAGGAGTGGCATTATCCCAACACGACACACACCCTGGAGTGCATTATTCCTATTGTACAATGGCTTGTTGTTATACAGTATAAAAAAATAATTTTAAAGAATGTTTTTGTTAGTGTGGAAAATTATTTTTGTTTCTTAAGAGAAGTTGATGAAACAATCCTACTACAACAAATCAAGTGCAATTAGTCAGGATGTTCACAGTGCTGAGATTAGACTCGTGGGGCCGGATATTCAAAAGGGTTGCGCCATGCGCCAGCCAGGTTGCTTGCATCGCAGAAGTCAATGCGCCATTCTGCGATATTCAGCAGGAGGCAGTTGCGCCACGAAACATGCTGAGCAACAGCGCCAATGCAAATGAAGGCATGCGCAACCGAAGAAGGTGGATCCGGCATGCATAAAGAAGCGCCAATGCGCTATCCAAAGACTTGCGCAATGCGCAACAGCGGAACAGCTGGAAGTTGCGCCTCAGCGGAAATGAGCCAAAATAAAAAGGCTCAAGGAAGAGGTGCAAGAACGCTACATGGATGCCAAGTGGGGAAGAGGGAGAGAAAGACAGACAGTGACAGGCCAGGGCAGGCAAGGGAAGCAGTGTGGGCCATAGGCTGCAGAGGCCAGCAGGGGTGCCCGGTGCAGTGGAAGTAGCAGTCAGGACAGCGGGGTAACAGGCAACATCAGCCGGGGGTGTCACAGCCAGGGAGATGGACGGTGGCAGCTTACATGGAAGCTGTAATGAGGGGTGAGAATGCAAGGTGCAGGGGGACGGGCTGGATGGGCCCATTGGCGACGCTTCCCAACAGGCAGTGTTCAGGTTCGCATCATGCTTTGAGCTGTACACAGATGTAGAGATGTGGGGCGGTACCGCCTGAACAAGGCAATACTGAGGTGGCTCTGTGAGCTGTGCAGTGATGTGATGCAGGCACCCTCATGATGGAGTCATGCTCTGTCAGTGGAGACCAAGGTGACAGCCTGCATGTGCCTGCTCACCACGGGCACCTTCCAGAGGCCAACAGGGGACACCACAGGCATCACACAGTCGCCACGTCACGCATCCTCACCCAATTCCTCAGCGCACTGCTGCCACATGCTGCGGAGCACATCCATTTCCCCAGCACCACGGCAGAGCGTACAGCAAACATGCAGGCGTTCCACAGGGTAGCACGTATGCCTGGTGTGCTAGGGGCCATAGACTGCACCGATGTGGCCATTCATGCCACCTGGCCCCGATGGGGCCGCATATAGAAACAAAAAGGGCTTCTCCAGTGTCAACTGCCAGGTGGTGTGTGATGCCACTGGGCGTATAATCAATGTCTGTGCCATACACCCTGGCGGAGCACATGATGCCTTCATATGGCATCAGTCCGCACTGTGCCATCGATTCGAGAGTGGGGACATCCCCACAGGCCATCTAGTGGGTGAGTACACATGTAGGAAATGCAAAGTCGGGCAAGGGTGGGAATGCCACAGGTGCCATGGTAGTGGCACACAGGGATATGGGCAATATGGACCCGAACATGATACTGATCTCCACTATCTCTACACAGGTGACAGCGGATACCCACTCCGTCCCTGGCTGCTCACACCGTACCGGCGCCCCATGACCCCATCGCAGCAACGCTATAATGAGGCACATGCCGCCACACGCAACATCATTGAGCGGGTGCTTGGGATGCTCAAGGCACGCTTCTGATGCCTAGACACCTCCGCGGTGCCTACAGTACAGCCCTCAAAGGCCTGTGGGATATTTCTGGCCTGTTGTATCCTGCACAACATGGCCAAAGACTGTGGATAGCCCTACAGGTTGAAGAGGGACAGCGATGGGGACGCCAGCGCACCGTGTTGATGGTGATGAGCAGCCCCCTGGAGCGGGGACCCCAACTGATCCAGCAGGCCCAGCTGCACCGGGACACCATCACGGAGGAGCATTATGCACGACACAGGTAAGTCAAGGGGCCATGTGCAAACAACACTGTCCTGGCGCAACCCACAGGCACACAGAGTAACACACCAGGGGTGCATGATGGCAAGGGGAGTGGAAGGGACCAGGCACACAAACACACCATCAGGGAGGGGCAAACAGTCATATGGACACACACACACACACACCAGGCACCAAGCGTACATGGGCAGGTGCACAGCAGAGCAGGAACAGACATGGCAAACACACAGATCCACAGACCACACCCACCACCTGTACTGTCCAAGTACGTGTGTCAGATGCTGGGCACCCTTGCACCTTGGTGTACAGTACAATGCAGGCATCATCATGCACACGCACCTGTGGACAGCAGTCGGGATGGTGTGCAGGTGGTCCATATGTCGGCGTGATGGGCAGGGCACCCACCAGTGCACTGCCCACCATGACACACAGTGCACACAGGGCAGCACCAGACAGGGCCCGCACTGGGAGACAGGTCAGTCATGTTGCACCATTCCACAGCCACTGCGGATGCATGGGCGGCCCCGCCGTGACCCAACAGCACTGGCAGGCTGAGCAGGGGTCACATGTGGTGGCACCGATGGACCACCAGGGGTCCCACTGCGCGATTGCGACCTTGTCCGCAGTGGGGTCTGTAGGATGCCAAACATACCTGCACCAGTGGTGCTTGGGATGCCCACAGCAGAACCCGGCATCGTCAGGCTTGGTGTTGCACGACGCCGGGAACGGGGAGTGGAGAGCGTACTGTGTGGGGTGCGCGGTACAGGAGCACCTGCTTGTGTGCCCAATGCAGCCACGACAGCGACCAATGCCTGGGTCTGCATGTCAATGGCGGCGGTCACATCCATCCGCATATGGACCATCTCTGCATGGTCCAGAGCACAGTCCCTGCTGTACCGCTCCACAGCCGCACACAGTGCCTCCACAGACACGTTGCAACCCGCCTTTGCTGCTGTACTGATTCCCGCAGCAGGCGGGTGTGCTCTTCAAATGGGTACTCTGCCACAACGGCATCCTGTCCCCCAGGGTATGGAAGGTCCTGATGCTCAACACCCCTTGAGGGTGGGCGCTGTTCACCAGGACCAGGAATGGGCATATCAAAGGGCGGTGGGCATGTGCCACCGCTGGACAATGTACCCCCAGACCTGGTGGGTGACTGCTGCTGCCCCTCCAACCGCTGTGCCCCAGGGACCATTTGTTCCACTGCTGTGGCCGCAACAGTGCCAGACACCTGCACAGCCACCGGTGCTGCCCCACCGGTGCTGACAGGCACAGCCTGGGACTGTGCCGACATGCTGGCACACACGTTGGAACCAGGTAGGCCCAGGGGCACGTGCTGGCCTGCTGTGTGTCCGTCATGGGACACACACATGTCACTGCCCATTGCAGTCCTTGCATCATCAATGGTGCAGGTACGTGCTACAGCCACAGTCACAGCGTGCTGGCATGCTTGCATGCCAGACTGCTGAGACACAGGCTGTGCACCCCCCACACCCGACTCACCGACACCAGAGTTGGCAGCCCAGCGTGCATGCTGGTGCAGTGCATGCTGGCTGGCGACAGAGGTGGATAGACCCTCCTCCATGTCCAGCAGGTCTTCCTCACTGCCTGGACCCACCACCACCGTCCCCTGAACATGAACAGGATCTGTAACAGAAAGAGAGGACAGGTGAGTGCATGTGAACAACCTTCCCCCCCCCCCAACACCACCACCATGTCATACCGTGCAGTGATGGGCTTCCACCTGTCTGGAATCCACCTCCTGGTACGTCCTCAATAGCACTGCACTGCATTGATGCAGCCAGTCGGTCCTCAGCCGGGGTCAGCTCCACCACCGCTGGCTGGCCCCCACCAGTGCCAGCACGTGCCGCCCTGAGGCCTGTCACCTTCTCCTTCATCCTCCTGCGGTCTGTCCCCATCTTCTTTTTGCATTCCTGCACAGAGCGCTGGTGGCTTCCGTGCAGGTTCACTGCCCGAGCTATCCCCTCCCATGCAGCCGCATGGGCCTGAGGGGTGCCCCGCCGTCCACTCAGTAGTGACTCCTCCTCCAGGTAGGCCTGGAAGAGGGCCTCTGTCTCCACCGTGGTGAAGTTGGGCCTCCTCCTCCTTTGCCCACCATCCTCACCCTCACCTTGGCTCTGCTCGGTCATGGCGATCTGTATGGGTGGAAGTGGACACCTGTCACTGTGCAGTCTACAGTGTTATCCCATGCCCATTGTCCAGAACATCCCATAGCATGCAATCCACCTCTCACCTGCAGTAACCGAATCTGGCCAGCGCAGCCCAATGTCGCACATTTATAGCGCAATGCATGCAAATTAGGAGTGGAGCAACCGTAATGAGATACCAAGTAGCGCCTGCCTTTGAATGGCTGATCAGATGATTTGCATGTGTCGCTGAATATCATGCCGCTGCATTGCGCAATACGGGTTGAGTTGGCTGGAGCCAATGGCGCAGATCTGTGACTGTGTGGTACACTGCATTGCGCATGCCCAGGTAGCTTATGCAGGCGTCTGCCGCGCTGATGACGTGCTGTGTGCGATCGGCAATTCAGGCCATGGCCACCATTGTGCCAGTAGCGCTACAGCACTGGGCACCATATGGCACTGTGGCACTACTGTGCAATAGTCCACTGTGGCACTGGCACGCAGGTGGTCGGTCGCGCAGGATGTGTAGACGTCAGATGGCGGTGTGTGTGGCCTTGCGTCATAGACCCCTGACCTGGTGTCTGACCTTTGCACCCTTGCGCTGTTCAGCTGCCATGTGTATGGCCCTATTGCGCTGTTTGGTAACAGCGCTATGTGACCCGATGGCACTGTACGAACAGCGTGATTGGAACCTATGGTGGTCTATTGTGCAACATTTCCACGGGGTTCGGCTATGGGTGCCATATTGCCTGCTGTACAACCCGAAGATGGCACACAGGAGAGCGTCCCAATGGAGCCCAGTGGAGGTGGCCAACCTGGTGGCCCTGGTTGAGCCCCACTATGGGGCACTGTGTGGGGATGAGCCCCTCACCATGGCCCGCACCCAGGTGTGGCTGCAGGTGGCCACTGACCTGGTGAGGGTCACAGGGCAGTGCCGGTCTGCAGAGCAGTGCAGGCACAGGTTCAGTGACCTCCGCAGGAGGGAGCCAGATGTGCTGCGACGCCTAAGGTTACATGCCAGGAGGGGCATTGTGCCTAGGCCAGGTGGGTGTACCATCTATGCACCTGTATTCTCCGTAGGGGTGTGACTGTGTTTTGGTGGCGGTGCATGGGGGATGGCTCTGCCATGGTTGACTGTGTCAGTGTGTGCAGGTGTGAGATGCATGGGTCTGGCTGTGTGGGCAGGCACACTCACTGGGGCAGGGGGAAGTCTGCTTTGGAGTCACACTGATGTTTTTCTCAACATTTGTCACCCACAGGCCTGGCAGAGAGGATGCAGGCACGGGCTGAGGAGGGTGTGGCAGGGCCCAGGTGGCGGACGGAGGAGATGTGAGGGTGGCCACAGCGGCAGCAGCAGCAGCCACAGCTGCTTGATGAGTGTGAGTATCATTACATCATGGATGCTATTGCATGCTGGAGGGTGGGCATGACCACCAGCCATGAACCTTCACCCATGCACGACACAGGCGACAGTCATCACTGTCCAGTGTCACTGCACGTCTGTGTGTGCGTCACTGGTGGTCCATGCATGCACTGGGCACATGGCTGTGGAACTGGCATCCCACACATTGCCACATCACTTGACAGCCTTGTTTGTGCTGTGATGGACATGGGCAGTGTGTGTGTGTGCAGTGGTGCACATAGCTGGTGCTGCCTGTTTGGGCATGTCATGTGCATGGTCACTGTGGGTGGTGCATACCATCACAGGTGCCGGCACTGGGCTATATGCCTTGCAGGATGGGTGGTGTTCAGGGTTGTGGACAGTCACAGCTATTGACTGTGTTCCCTTTTCCTAGGCCTCAGCATCCTACGCAGGATCAAACGTGCCCTCCAGCGGCTGACCAGGGTCTCAATAGAGAATCATCACATCCTCCGGGACATTCAGTGTCGTGGGCTCCGGCGACGGCACAGCCGACAGGGACAGCACCAGGCAGCAGCAGACCAGCCTGCTAGACGTTAAACGGGCTTCCCCTTCCCACTTCACCCATCCCTCCCACCCTGCCTTCCCTCTTCCAGTTGTTCACCCCTAACCCTTGCCCACCCCTACCTTGTACCCCTACCCCCCCAGTCTTGTAAATATCTGTAAATAGTTTTGTTCTTGTTCTTGTTCTTGTTGTTGTACTTTCTCTTTTTCAAATAGATATATATTTTGTTATGAATACTTTGGTGGTCTCTGATTTGCAGCTGGCTATGGTTGCTCAGTTGCAGTGGTGTGCATGCCATCTGGGGTGGTATGGTCCTGGGTATGTGTGTGTGTGTGCGTGTGTGTGTGTGTGTGTGTGTGTGTGTGCATGGGGAGGTGTCTCCGGTGTGGCAGTGACTTTCAGTTGGTCTTGCCATCTGCTGCCGCCCACTGCTGGGTGCCCAGGGTGGGTCTGGGTTCTATGGTTCTATGCTACACGAGGTTGACGTGTGCCGGGGGGATGCATGGTGTTTACTGCAGTGACAGTCACTGCACATGGGTGGTGTCTTGGGGTCACGGTGCAGGGTGTGCTGTGCAGATGGGGGGCTGATGTGCACTGTGGTTGTCAACCCCCTGTGTGTGGCAGTCTCAGCCTGACAGTGGTTGTGCTGGGGCGTCATGGCCCTGCTGTGCTTTGTTGGCTTGTCCCCATGGGCCAGTGGATCATCCATCCCTCCCCCAGTGATGCTGTGCTTGGGGTGTGCGGGTGTCTTGTTGGTTCTGCAGTGTGTTCCTGTGCCCATGTATGGCATCGCTGGCAGTGGGCCCCAGCCTGCCTCCCTGGTCGTGCAGTTCCATTGCTGTGCTGGGGGTGGGGGTTCTGCTTGCGCCTATGGCACCTCTGGACTGCTCAGCTGGGCTAGCCTTGTTGCGCTATGGGCGCCAACCTTTCTGCTCAGCTTCCCCTTCCTGGTGCGCTGGTGCAGTTTGTGCGATATTCAGGCGTTGGCTGCTTCGCGCAATTTGTTTTGCTCCATGTTTGAATATCGCGCCTGTTGCACCTATGCGCAATTGACTTGTGCTTGCTCCTGCTGTTGCACACATTTTGGAAGAGTTTGAATATCTGGCCCATGGTGTTTTGCTGGATAACACCACGGTCCAGCTCCAGACTGACCAATCACAGTCCAAGATTCTTTCTTGCCATTGTATAATAAAATTTAGATAGAATATATAAAACTTATAAATTGATCAAAAATATTTTCAACGTAAATCCATGCTCCATGCGTAAAGTTTATTATGTTTTCTTACTATATTAACGATATATTTTCAATATTTACATTTGTTCTTTTGTTTTTCTGTTATCATGACCTGCTTTACTCTTCAGTCCCCATTTGTCCTTATTACTTATACATGTACTGTAGGTATCCAATAAGATGTACATTAGTACTATCTGTATACACCCTAATAAATACTTAAATAACATTAATTCCTACAACTATAATAGGGGTTTTCCATTGTATGTGAATTTCTGCCTCCCCCCCATTCCCTTATTCTTATCTCTTTATTTTCCATCTTTCTTTCTTTTCATCACTTTGCCTTTAGAGCTGTGCTCTGTTCTAGCATGTTTCCGCTATGATGTTTTTCTTGATTAAAACATATTGCTTTGAATTGAAGCATAAGTATTCCTTGAACTGGCTAAAATAAATAATCTATGAATTCAACATTAATTAGTCTAATAGATTCTGCTTTAAGATTTCCCATCTGATTATCAGCATAGGTATCTACAAACTAAGTCACATATAGTTTACATCTATAACTCAGATAGTTTTAAAATAATTTGACTATCTTGATCTTAGTGTTTATTTACCCATGGAAGCAACTTTTTGGCAGTATTAAATTGTAGGCAGCACCATTTTTTGATTTATTTATTTGTTATATTTATTTTTGCATATGGTACATATTAAATATGCTTGCACTTTCTAAGTATGAACTTATACTACTACTACTACCTTTAATGCTTCAATTGAGTATGGATTTCAGTGTTTTTACTGTGCACATTTTCTTTTCTGAATGTCTGAATTCAGTATTGTTCCTTTTATTAAGTACTGTACCTTTAAAATGGATTGTTTAAATGAAGAGATCTGTTACACCGCAGACACTCTCCCTTTGAAAGACCGTTTGGTCGAGGTGCTTGGGGTTGCGGTTTGTCAGTTTGTCTTTCATGTTCACACCATTCTGTGAATAAAACTTATTTGCTGGAACTCTTGGAGTGCTGGATTATCCTTTTATAGTTTGCTTGATTTGCTCCCATCATCCAGCACCCTGGACAGCTTTCCTGGATGCAGTATTGTTTCTTCACTAAGTCACTTAAGTGACTGTATACTCTGCCTGCATCAAAGTCAGTGTAAGGTGTGTTGGTATACAGGCTGTAGGTGAGCAAGTTGTTGGGTGGCAGTTCTTGGGGACATTAGTGGAGTATGATTTGGCAAGGAGGATTGTGTTCGCTGTTGTTAGGCAGGGAGTGTTACATTACTGCAGAACACAGTAGACAGACTACTTATTTATCCTAGGATATCTGATCATATGGCATTTTTGCTGTATGAACAGCACTGGTTGCAATTAAATGGTGGTGGACTTCAATGTTTTGAACTTGACTTGATGTTTATCTTTGATTTATATATTTATTTTGAACACGTCTTGCCAGGTAAGCACACAAAGGCCACGGCTCATTTCCAGTTGTGACCTGGGGGTTGGGAGGAACGAGACAGTGAGGAATCTTAACAGCATTCATGCATTGCATATATTACACATTCCAAAAACAAATGGAAGAAGTACATGGTAAGCAACAGCAGCATGATGGAGTAATCCCAGGGAAAGAAAATGAAGGGTAGAACCATGGCTGTCCCATGGAGGATCACAGCAGTCAGCACATGTACAACACTAGGTTAATATGCTATGCTTTAGCTAGATGAATTAGACAGGCTTTTTTCAGGGGAGGGGCTTGGCACTGGGGACATGCATTGGGGATTTGTAGTGGGACTTGATCAGAGCCTCGCTTGATGTGGGGAGGGGCAGTGACATTGTGAGATTGTTCCAAGTGTTAAGGAGCCTGTAGCGGATGAAGGCTTGGCCTAGGCTGTGTTTGTGCTGTGGGACATGGAGGTGGTGACCTGCCTCAGATCGAAGCAGATAGGAAGAGTTTGTTGCAGGGGAGAAGAGGACGGGCAGATATCCAGGCAGTGTGCTAGGCAGTACTTGGCACCCATGTGGGCAGTATACATCATTTGTGCTGTGGGAGGAACAGATCACTCTAGCTCATGGTACATACTACATTGGTGGGAGTGGGTGGCCCAGGGTGACTCTCACACAGTGCCCAGAACAGGGTGTTGACGGAGAAGCACCTGAGTAAACTATGTCCCCATACTCTATATGGAAGGACTGATTGTTCCACAATCTGCTTTTCTGATCTTTGATGGAGGCATCCATTCACTATATGTAGCACACCTAGCTTGGCATATGACTTGGTTACTCTCACAAATGCACTTTGCAGGTCAGGCCCTCTGCTCCCACAGTGCCAACCTCAGAGTGCAATAGTGTGAACAGGTAACACACAGGGTAACCCTCCTGTCTGTTTTGGGTCCGAATAACCTTTTATCCTCGAGTTCTGGAGGGATTCAAACTGTGAACCTTATGCTAGCATACCCAATTAACAGGCTCAGATAATACTCTCTTCAGGAGATGCAATATAATCTTTCACCCAAGAGCATCTAGCCAGGTATCCAAAATGAACCCTTACAACTTATAAGAGACCTAGGTATTTCTTACCTTTTTAAGCAAGCTCAGTAACACAATCAAGCTTTTAACAGCAGTCAGCCTTAAAACACAGGTTCAGCAATCACATGTAACATAACTAAGAGAAACACAGGCAGTATAATAAAGAAAAGGTAGTTTACTAAAAGTTGTGAAACAAGAGAAATAAAATACAGAACAAATATCAAGAGCCCACAATCACATAAAAATGGTAGGTTACAGAATAAACTCCTACCATAAACTTAAGTCTTTCTTATTCTAGATGTTACCCTTTTGAGTGCTTTCAAAAGTTCAGAGAAATCTTTCTCTTGAGTCCAGGAATAATATGTCATTTTTCCCCAGATGGATGATCATTTGAAACTCCATCTCCCTCCCTTGTGAGATCACAGCCTAGACCCTCCCATAGGTCAAATTTCTAACATAGTCATCTACAAGAATGTATTTTAAATAATGTGAACATCAGCAAAAAGCCATTTCCTAAATATGACAGTCTAGCATCAAACATTTCTCTTTGACCTTAGCAATCCCACACTCTGTCACTACTCTCGTATGTGCTAAAATTGAGAGGAACCAGCCAAATTACTTTTCTTACTGAAACGTCTTAAATGCCTACATGAGAATTAACTTCAAAGGCATGCTCAGGATATAAAAGGTAATACAATGTCCTTCTGGAAGGATGTCTTAATTAATGGTTCCTCTGGTCAGTTTAATGACATTCTCACTGACACCTTGAAAGTTAAAGGCCAAGTCTCACACACTGCTGACTGGGGTGAGACATTTCATACACAGACCATTTATTTATAATACCAATATCATACAGATAACCATAAGCAGAGGGCAGAGTGTCACATTTACTACCTGGGAAATGTGCCCCAAGTAATCAAGGTGTCAGTCCAGGTGGAGACCACAGAGGCATAGAAATTGTCAGCAGATAAGGACATCTGGGCCCATCCAGCCTGCCCATAAGCTTGTTTGTTTGTAACCTCTGACCCTATCTGGTCAGTGGCTTTTCATCCCTCCTTCCCACCTCAAGGTTCCCTTGTGCCTGTTCCAAGCATCTTTACCCCCTCGCACTGTGCTCACTCCCACCACCTCTTGTGTCAGACTTTTCCATGTATCCACCACCCTGTCTGTACTCCTCCTACATTGGAAGGTGTTTCCTCCCTGCACCTTGTTTAAGCCTGTGAGGTACTTGAATATTTCTATCATGTCCCCTCCTGCTCCCTCCTTTTCCAGCTTAGTACATATTGAGGTCTTTTAATCTTTCCTCATATGTTTTGTGGTGCAAGCCCTGTACCATCTTGGTTGCCCTTCTCTGAACCATCTCCACCCTGTCAATGTCCTCGCAAAGGTGCGGACTCCAGAATTACACTGAGTACTCTAGGTGAGGGCCTCCCTAGTGTTTTATACAATGACATCACTACTTCCCACCTTCTGCTAGTGATATCTCTGCATATGCACCCCAGCATGCCACTCACCCTCCCTGCAGCCTTTGTGCTCTACTTTAACACCTTTAGGTCATCTGAATGATAACTCCCATGTCCCTTTCTTCCTTCATGATCATCAGCACCACCCCCCTCCCCATCCTGTAGCTCTCTCCAGGGTTCCCTCTTTCCAGGTGCATTATTTTGCACTTCTTTGCATTAAACCTCAGTTGCCACACCACAGACAATTTTCAAGCTTCCTCTGGTCCCTCCTCATGTTCTCCACCCCTTCTGGAATACCCACCCTATTGCAGATATTGGTGTCATCTGCAAACAGGCAGATCTGTCCTTCCAGCCCTCCCACAATGTCACTAATGAAAACTTGCTGGTCATCCCCCTCTCCCTGGATTGGATCCCAATTACCACCACCCTCTGCCTCCTGTCCATTGGCCAGTTTCTAATCCATTTTACAACCTTGTGCCCCATGCCCAGACCACTCATCTTGTTAACCAGCGTTTTATGTAGGATGGTGTCAAATGCTTTGATGAAACTGAGGTAGGTGACATCCACACACCCCCACCCCAATTTACTTCCTTCATCACCCAATCAAAAAAATCTATAAGATTCATTTGACACTACCTTCTTGCTGTGAATCCATGTTTCCTTGGATCCTGGACACCATTGGATTCCAGGTGTGCCACTATTCTTTCTTCCAGCAGTGCCTCTATGATCTTCCCCACCACTGAGGTGAGGCTGACTAGCCTGTAGTTCCCCATCTCCTCCCTACTACCGTTTTTGTGTAGAGGGACTACATGTGCCCTCTTCCAGTCTTCTGATACTACTCCCATTTTGAATGACTCTTATTTATTTATTTAGTTTTTGTTGACCGGGTAACTCTATGAACATGGCTGCCATAGATGCTTCTAATTCCCCTCGCAGCTCCCTTAGTATCCTAGCGTGTATGCCATCTGGCCCCATAGCTTTGTCCACCTTCAGTTTTGTGAGCTCTTTCAGGAGTTTCTTCACTGTGAATGAACTGGTGTCCACCCCCCCATTGCATCTGTTGCCCAGATGTGGTCTGTGACCCACCCCCTCTTCAGTGAATACTGAACAGAAGTATTTATTCAGTTTTTCCGCCTTGTCCAGATCTCCCTCCTTTCATGCTCCTTCATCCCCTTTGAGCCTCACAATCCCTCCTTTTTTCTTCTTTAGCTGATGTACCTATAGAATATTTTGTCCCCTTTCTTCACTGTCTGTGCTATTCCCTCAGTCCATGCCTTTGCACTCCTAACAGCCTTCCCCGTTTCACTTATACACTCAAGGTACACCTCCCTGCCCTCCTCCCTTTGGGTCCCTATATAGTTCCTGAAACTCACCCTTTTAGCCCTTACTTTGTCTGCCACCTTTTTGAGAACTACAGTGGCTTCCTCCTTCTTCCTTTGGACTCCAACCCCATGCATTGGTTAGTTACTTCCACTATGGCACCTTTTAGATATCGATGCTCCTCAACCCCTCTTACCTCCCCTTCTCCAGGCTGCTCTGACACATCTACCCATTTCAGTGGTCACCCTACTGAAATCTAATACCTTCACCTTTGTGTGAATCGATTGAGTCCCTCTCTCCATGCTAAACACATTATGTTGTGGTTGATGAACCCCAGTTGTCCTTTTACTCTGACTTCTACGACTCTGTCCCCATTGGTCAATACGAGGTCCAGAATCGCCTTGTCCCTTGTGCGATCAAGCACTAGCTGCCTGAGACTTGCCCCCTGTAGGGAATCTAAGATGGCTCCGCTTCTGGCTGAAGCAGCTGCCTGGGTGGTCCAATCCACGTCCAGCATATTGAAATCCCCCAGCAGCAGAACTTCACCTTTAGTTGCCGTCTTGTGTATTTCATCCACTAGTTCCCTGGAAACTGAGTACAGGCAGGACCCATATGGGGTGCAAAAGTCAGATCACGTCCTAGGTACTTACAGGATGTTCTGACCACATCACCACTTGTCACTCACTGTGTTCTGGAACTTAGAGTTGTTGTCACTACCTCATTCCAAGTCAAACATCAATAGAGAGGAGTCTTCTTAGTGTGGCCCCGGGCATAAAACTGTTGCTACCTATGGATATTTGAGCTGGCATGTGGTATAGAGTGAAACACTACTTCAGTTTTTTGTTTTGCTTGATTTTATTACACATTGCAAGACACACTAAACCACACTGAAAGACTTGATATTAATTTAATAAATAAATGAATAAACTTGGGCTGTCTGTATATCTGATTTAGTTCCTACATTCCTGAAGTGTTTATGCATTAAAAGAAATTCAAAAATGCTTATGTATTTTGAAGTTTGCTGACCTACTTAGAAATATAAAGCCTGAGTTACAATCCTAGACATAATCAAAATGTTTATTAACATTTTAAGGGGTAACAAATACAAATGAAGTTAGTGCTTGTCATCTCAGCTATTGTGTTCATGAATAAATACTACAAAACTTTTTCTAAGGTTTGCAGTTATGCCCCCCCTTCTATGAGGAATTAAAATGCAAACAGGCAGCTACTGAACTATATACATTTTGACTAGCAGATGGAAAAAAGTAAGCAATGCCAATCTAGCTAACCTGCTTCACGCAGTCCATCTAACAACCCACGAAACCATTTAGTATCTTCAAGTCTTAAAAGACACTCAAGGAACATGTCTGCAGCTGGTGTTGGTCCGTTTTGTTCTTCGGACTTGATTTGTTCCACACTTTCTGCAAGACAAAAGGAAAGAAATACTGCAACTTCATTGTGCATGGTATAGCCTGCCTTCATTACCTTGTCAGTCTCCTTCAAATGGCCACTCTGGTGTTCCTCCTGGAGTAAAAGGAAGCTGAGGGGGGAAGTGAGCTCAGGCTTCTGCATACTGAAAGGAATCAAGGTCAAACAAATGGAAATGCTGATCTTGTGGGCTCTGGCAGGACTGCATGGACAAACCCTGAAGCTCAAACATGGTAAATTCAAGGGTAAAAGTAGGAGGCAATTCTGCTTCCAGAGGGCAGCGAATCCACAGAACAGCCTACCAGCTCAGACAGTGGACATGAAGACAGCACAGGCCTTAAAGGTAATCCTGGACAAATTTATTTACCAAAAGGAGCTGCATGTCCACATTTCCCCTCCTGGGGCACTCAATCAGGCTGTTCAAGTTGTAAGTTCACAAGTCTGAAAATATGTTGAAATATAGATTTACATATATCATTAAAATGCTGCCGCTGGCACTGAAAGACTTGGTGAGGTAGTAAGGAATTACCACACAGTGCTGAGGGGGTGAGAACAACTACACAGTGTTTCATGATTTGCTCACGTCGCCATGGGTGTTGTTGTTCTGCAAGCGTTTTTAGGAGAATATTTAATGACACCCATGATGCAGTTTAATCTAATTCAAATGAATTTCAACATTCAGTCTATGACAGGGAGCAGTCAGTACGTCCACAACATAAAGTTCAGTACAATATACTATACAGTATTAGAAAACATCTATGAATTTGTAAAAATGTAAAACTCATAGAAAGCATTTTAAAGATTTTAAACACTAAACAATCTTCACAGTACAGACTTCCATTTCAGTTACGAAAAGTAAACTTATTCTCAAACATGCTGTAGTCTGCTGTTGTCAGCCTTTGCTGATTGTATTGTGAGGCCTTCTGGCACCGTGTAATTTTGCTTAAAGTGGAGCTAGTCCAAATTAATTCATATGCATTTGCATATGCTTCCCATGATGCTGCATTATTGGGGTATGTGCAATGTGTGTTTTCTTTAAAATGTGGCTGTATGGCCAATATCCTCTGTAACTTATGCCCAGTGCATTTGCTCTGGGGTTCTTTTGAGGTTTTATTCTCAAACAGTTTTATTCATATCATACTATTACTGAACCAGAGTAGGTTTTTAGCACTTGGGAGTGGGGTGGATTACTGTGTTCTTTAAACTGATAAAAACAAGATGTGCTGTTTGGGGAATGAAACAAACACAACAATGCTCTTTCTTTATTTAAATGACCCCATATAATATACAAAATAGAGCATGGATAACCATGTACAACTCGGCTGAGTTTTCATTTTTGAGTTCTCATGACATTAGGGACCTCTTGAACTTTGTTCTCAAGATTGCTATGATGTCAACAGAATCCCTCGATGGAAACAGCCTTGAGGTGCATGGTTGCCTACCCATAATTCTATGACTTATTGATAAACCAAAAGGTTTGGTGTTGCCCAGAATGCTATACACAAATCATGAGCAACAAATACATTAATAAATTAATAAACTCATATGTAGTGCTTAATGTTAAAGAAACAAACTAATGCATTTTCAGTATTACCACGAAAAGAATGGCTGAAATCAGGATCATGTGCTAGGGTCAGTTAGGCAGAGCTAAAAAGCAATTTCCAGACCTCCATCCTGAAGTGACATAAGCTCAAGATTTTCTGGACTGATGGCAGGAGGGAGTTCTAAAGAAAGAGAGCTGCTACTGAAAACACCCTGCCCCCTACAGATCTAAGTCTTGAGTGGGGCACACAGAACAGCTCTTAGTTCCTGGATTAATGGGCTCTACCTGGTCTGTGAGTACTGAGGGTCTCGCATGCATAGGTCAGACCAAACCCATTCAGGGCCATAAATGTCAAGATATTGTTATATAAGTTTATGGGTCAACTTTCCCAGTGCCTGCTCAGTTTTTGTTTTCAGTGGCTCAGTAGGTTGCATGCTTGCCTCTGGGGCTGGAAGATCAGAAGGTGGTGGGTTCTAGCCCCACACCTGGTACTTCAAGTAATACCCATAAATGACATTACAGTGTAGTACGAGGGGGGTGCTGCTCTGGTGAGGCACTGCACTTTGGATGAGACATTAAACTGAGGACACTTCTGCCCATCTCTAGTCACTGACCAGGTGGAAAGAAAAGATCCCACAGCACTTATAAAAGAAAAGGAAGGGAGTTTCCTTGGTGTCATGGACAACATTCTCCCTGTCAAAAAAAACAGGTCAGTGCAACCCCCCGACACACATGGAAACAAGCTATACTAGCTTAGTGTGCCTTCCTGGGCAAAAATTCAAATAAAATAAATATATTTGTAAAACTGCAGTGGCATAGTTGCAAACTGATACACACTTAATAACTTAGCTATTTGCAATACGAAGGTATAGGAGGAACAGATCTCCATCTTATGTCAGAGATAAGATGGTGAATACCTTTGATGTGCATACCAGCCATGCTCCCTGCCTATTACTGATCATATGGCACCCACAGGCTATAGGGCCAGAGTTACTGATTATGGTGGCACAATGTTTCTGTTGATATGTTCTGTGTTTTTGGTTGTATTGTTGTTGTTAAATATACAGCATCTACAAAAGGAGCATTGACTCTGTTTCTTGACCTGCCAGAAGGGAAACCCATTAAGTAAACAAAATACAGGGACAGAAACTTCCAAATATTACAGAGGAACAATATCGGCCTCTTAGACTGGTGAGTCCAAACTCGGACCATCTGGCCAAGCTACATATCTTGCCTTTGCCTGTCTATGAGTAGTTGATAAATATTGTATATTGGAATATGTGGACACAGTAAATCACCAAATAAAAAGGAAGCGGTTCTTTCCTATTTTCAAAAATGAAAAGCACAATAGCTTTCCTACATGAAACTCATCAAAGACACTGGGGAGACAGATTGTGCATGACATATACAAGCCATTCCAGAAGAGTGGTAATATTACTATATAAGCATTTTATACTAAAGGTAGCTGACTGCAAACAGGACAAAACAAGAAGGTGGTTATTGTTCAAGGGCTGACTTTTGGGATCTAATCAACACTTTAATTATATATGCCCCCTACTTTGACAGCTCCAAGTGCCTTTAAGATTTATTGCGACTCATTAGTCAGACAAAGGGACCCATATTATGGGGTAGGGGAGTTTAATTTGGTAATAGCTCCATTTTTAGACATACATTCCATCAGTTAAGCAGGACTGCTTCAGTAACTACATGTCACTGACTTGCAAAAGTAAAGTATATTTACCATTAACAGCAGATCTTTGAAAGAATCTACTCCATAAAATCACATCTTTGGAACTCCAAGCCTTCAGTGTCAAGGCATCTTGAAAACTTTTGCCTAGCTGGGGCTGTCCATGCTTATCTACATCAGTACCAGTAATGGGGTGCACTCCACGGTGAGGGGAGTGATGAGTGGGGTGCCCCAGGGGTCAGTACTGGGACCCCGTACTGACCCCTCCTTTTTAATATCTACATCAGTGATATAGCAGATGGTCTGGAGGGAAAGGTGAGCCTATTTGCAGATGATATGAAAATCTGCAATAGGGTGGACACCCTGGGAGGGGGTGGAGGTCATGAGGCAGGACCTGAAAATTCTGGAGGGGTGCTCGGAAACTTGCCAACTGAAATTCAATGCCAAAAAGTGTGCTGTGATGCACTTGGGGCATAAAAACCCATGAATAGCTTACACTCTTGGGGGGAGGAGAGGAAATCAAAAAAACAGAGCAGGAGAGGAATTTGGGGACTATATCATCCAGCAACCTTAAGGTAGGTAGCCAATGCAGCAAAGCTGTGGGGAAGGCAAATGGAATGTTGGCATGCACTGGAAGGGGCATAACTAGCAGAAGGAGGAAGGTATTGATTCCTCTTTACAAAGCCATGTTGATGCCGCACCTGGAGTATGGGGTCCAGTTGTGGAGAACGCACCTATGCAAGGACATAGATGGGATAGAGAGGGTTCAGAGAAGGGCAACCAAGATGATGCACAGTATGCAGGGGAAGCCATATGAGCAGAAGTATAAGGAATTGGAGCTGTACTCACTGTAGACCAGAAGGGAGAGGGGGGACATGATTGAAACTTTTAAGTATGTGAAGGGGATCAATAAGGTGAAAGACGGGAAGCTTATTTAAAAGGAAGAAGGGGGCTAAAACTAGAGGGCATAGCCTAAGATTGGAGGGAGGAAGATATGGAAGCAATGTGAGGGGGCAATTCTTCATGGAGAGGGTGGTAGAGGCCTGGAACAAACTACTAGAAGAGGTGGTGGGGGCTGAAATGGTGGAGGTATTCAAGAGGGCATGGGACAGACATATTACTGGATTTACTGGATAGTATAGGACAAAAGAAGGCACAAGGCCCATCGGGATTGTCCTCCCACAACAGTGGGATATTGTGCAAATTAATGTGCAAATAGCCAAGACTCAAGATTAAATTTAAAAGAATCAAAGCTAGCTGAGTATACAATGTCCTGCGGCAAGGAGTTCCAACATTTTGCTGCTGTTATATTGAAATAATTATCATATTTGCTAGTGTTGGCCCAATCAACATTTAGTTGCTTAGCATGTAGTCTTCCCATAATTCTCTTGTTAGCTAATGTTAGTCCACATGTCTCCAGTAACCTGGGATTATGTACTAGTTTATGCATAAGTAGCAGATCACCCCTTTGCCTTCTCAAATATAAAGGATAGAGTTTTGTTTCCTTGAGTCTGGTCTCATAGCATTTTGTTGTTTAATCTGGGGATAGATTTAGTTAGCCTCCTTTGAACTTGCTCGAGACGATTTATATCAGCTTTAAGATATGGACTCCAGAAGGGAGACCCATAATCCAAATGAGGTCTAATGTAAACTCTGTACAATGGCACTAAACAGTGCTCAGATTTACTGATAAAGGTTTTATTAATCTGCCTTAAAATTGCATTGGATGTTCTGACTACTTTACTGCAGTGGTCACTTGATGACAATCTATTATTGATCACAATACCTAGGTCTCTTTCACTGATGATTTAAGTTCTAGCTTATTCAAATAGTATTTATGGGATGTGCTGTTCCTACCAAAATGTAAAACCTTGCATTTATCAATGTTAAAAGACATTGGATTTTTGTTGGCCCATTGCTCGATAGAGAAAAGATCTTGTTCAAGGAGTTGAGTATTAGTTGGAGTGTCAACTCTACCTCCTATTTTTGTATCATCTGCAAATTTAGAAAGAAAAGTGTTAGAAATAATACCCATGTCAAGAATAAAAAGATTAAAGAGGACAAGCCCCAGCACAGAGCCCTGCGGGACTCCACTTGTAACCCTACCAGAGAAGGAATATGCCCCATTTATTCTAACAAATTGAGTATGGTTGAAAAGTCATTGGGATATCCAATTGACCAAAAGTGAAGGAATTCCCAAATTATGGAGTTTGTTAATCAGCAGAGAATGTGTCACATGGTCAAAAGCCTTACTGAAATCGAACAATAATACATCAGTTGATATATTATTATTCATTAACTTACTTATCTTATGATAAAAAGATATGTTAGTTGTACATGAATGCCCGGACTTAAAACTGTGTTTAGAATTGTCCAGAGTATCAAGCAGTTCAATTATATTCTCCGATCTTGATTTAATTAAATGCTCCATTACTTTTCCTATAATGGAGATCAGACTGATCGGTCGATAGTTCTGAACATTAGACTTGTTCCCCTTTTTGAAAATGGGTGTTACTATGGCTTTATGCCAAACGTCAGGTATTTCATTTTCAAGTAATGATTTGTTAAATAACATTTGAAGAGGAGTTGAAATTGAGTTTAAAGTTTCTAAAATAAATCTAGCATTGATATTAGCAGATCCTGAGCTAGTAGAACTTTTAACAGATTATAGTGCATTCTTAATTTCAATAAGATCAAATAAGGAATAGGGAATCGTTACTAATGATTGGTGTAGTAGGAGTTGTAGGCTGATCAAAGACAGAACAGAAATAACTGTTGAAATGGTCCACCATCTCCTGATTAGATGTTACAGTAATCCCATTAAAACAAAGTAGACCCATTTGTCTAATGTTTCCCTTGTTACTATTAATATATGAACACACAGATCTCTGGTTAGATTTAGAGTGTGCTAAATTAAACTAAAATTTAAGCCTAGCAATTTTAATTGACTTTTTTAATGTCGACACGGCAGTGTGATATTTAAGTCTCAGGGATGAAATAGGGTTTTTTTAAGTTTCTTTAATAAACACTCTTTAATTTTAATTTATCAATAGTTTTATTATATCAAACAGGAACTTTACCTTTATTGTTGTATTTTAATTTTGAAGAAACATAAGTATCTTCTAGATGATGTATAATATTGGTCAAACATTCATAAGCTGTGTTAACATTTTGCCCTAAACATTTCTGTCCAATTAATTTTGTTTAATTCTATATTAATTTGAATTAAATTAGCTTTATTATAATCCTTATATTTGATCTTGTTAGTAATCTTAGGAATATGAAAAGGAATGCTAAAAATAAGGAATTGTGATCACTATTGCCAATAGGGGCCAAAATATTTATGTCAAAGACTTTAAAACCCTCATTTGCTATTACCAAGTCCAGTGTGTTATTACCTCTGGCAGGTTGACTAACTAATTGATCCAGTCCCAGATCCATGACTGAATTCAGAAATAGAGTTTCATGATTATTATTGCCGGTGCACAGGTTCCAGTAAATGCGGGGCACACTGAAGTCACCTAGAATGAGAATATCATCCCTATGAGACATATCCATTATAATATTTAATAAGTCGGTGGTGTGTTGAGTGTCGACTAACGGAGGTCTATAGCAAACCCCTATTGTGAACTTAGGGTGGCCTTTCAATTGGATGGATAGCCAAAGCGATTCAGTTTGAGACTGAGTTGAAATTTCATGGGAAGCAATATCCTCTCTAACATAGAGACACACACCCCCGCCTTTCCTAGCAATTCTATCTTTATGATCGAGTTTGTAGTTAGGGACATGTCTGTACCAAGCTGAAGAAAAGTCCCTACAGGTCTTGGTGACAGCAATAATACCCAGATCAAGTAAGGTACATTTGGCTATAAGTTTGGCCATTTTAAGAGAGTTCAGGGATCTGGCATTAAAAGACAATAGATTGCAGGTTTTCCCATTACTGGTTTTATCTTTCCATTTAAGAGAATAAGGAGTTGTCCTATTCTCCCCCGAGCCATTTAGTTTAAATGTTTGTTAATTACATAAACAATTGTTCTGCCCAACAGGGCACTTCCTCCCCTGCTCAGGTGCAAACCATCCCAGCTGAAGAGAGAATCCCTGCCACTAATGTTCCCCTAGTGAAGGATACAACAGATATCCTGTTGAAGGCACCATTTCTTGAGCCATTCATTTGTTTCCCTATTTAAACAGGTCATACCATATGTACCTCTGAGTACTGGAAGAAATTCAGGAAAACATACAGTGCAGCCTTTCTCAGTGAGTAAATTATCTAGGGCCACAAAATATTTTCTTATCTGTAAGGGCCTAGTTCGATTTAGGTCATTAGTACCTGCATGTACGATAACTAGTGGATTGTGACCTGCATTGACAAGAATGTCATTAACCATTCTGGAAATGTCAGAGACTTTGTCTCCCCTAAACCTGGAACATGTTCTTGTTGATTTGTCTGGATTACAGATTGCCCTATCCAGGTGCTTAATAATAGAGTCACCAAGAACAAAGACTTGGCAAGGATGACTCCGGGGAAGAGGGCCAGAAGTGTCCGTCAATGTAGCTGTATTCCTGGGTTCAGATGGGCAGGAATTGGTCCTACAGGGGAATTCCCAGATGAACCGATAGGTTCAGTATGAGGGGACTGGAGACCCAGATTAATAAGGGTAATGAGGGGGTTCAGTAATACTGACTGATGGTTGATACTGGAATGTCTCGACTAAGGTATCATTTATATGATTACTATCAGGCAGATTGGAATTATGAATAAGCAAACTAAAATGCTCAGCTGTACACCCTTTTTTGCATACCCTAGCACAGGTTACCAGTGTCCAGTTGTCATTTTGATCAGTGCCTTCCGTATCGTCCTCTCTGCCCTCTTTTCAACATAAAATTGTTAGCGTTGGTTCCTCACTAGCAATATTGTTGGCAGCTAGTTTATTTATAGTGGGGTTAGAGTGACATACTTTATTATTAGGTGTGGATAGGATGGTAAGGAAAAGGATGTCATATCACTGGTAAGCTCAGTGGGAGGGAGGGGACTGTTTAATGCTTGAAAAGCGTTTACACATATTTAGTTTGACTCTATTCTAATTGTTGTAATCTGAGAACAATGAAGTTTCTTCATGTAGTTGTTTATTGTCAGTGCATTTTGTACAGATAAAACCATTACTTGAATTGATGTTGTTTGAACCAACTGGTACATACAACAAGTCTGGCATTTAATACCTACATCACCATCCAAAGTCATAATAGTAGAGGAGACAGGCACCAGACTATCACTGCCAGGTTGTGATACAGCAGTGAATTGAAACTCCGTATTAAGTATAACTTGGTAGATAAGTTAAATACAACTATTGAATACACAGTTGGCAGAATATTTAACAAGGAACGGAGTACACTATACCTGATAGTGGTCCTGTGGGGCTTTTAAAATTGAAACCATGATCTGAATGCCAACCACCAGCTGCCAAACACGCTAAACACATGCTAGATGCACGTGTCTTTGCACGCGATGACACACGCTCTCCCTGCTCACCACAGGGCATGATTAAGTAGCCAGGCATGACCTTCAGAATACTTCCGGGTCACGGGCAGCACAAATATGGAGCAAATGCCCCAAAAGTTAAAATAAATGTGCACCGCCACTCATGCATGGCAAAATATATGGGGTTGGTAAGTGGGCAGGAAGGGCCCATGAAAAGGAGATGAGTTGGGGGGAGGAAGAAGCAGACTCGATGGGCCGTTGGAGTCCTTTTCTGCCATTAGATTTCTATGATTCTATGAGTACCACCCATTTAATGTGGGCAGCCCACACCTCCTCAGTTTTTTGTGACAGACAAGCTTTGAGTTTTACCATATCATCAGGAGCGGAAGACCAGGTCAACAGGAGAGGCAGAGGTTTCTCTGCAGGCAGGGTTTTTCAACATCTTGGGGGGGGGACTCTGGTAGACCTGTCTCCTCCTCCTCCTCTCCCCCTCTACCAGCCCCAATCACGCCCCACTTGTCTCCTCGCCCTAAAAACTCCATCTCCTTTATGGTGGGGGCTGACCTCTCAGTTTTGTGGGACTCCACCAAGATGTTACTGCACTTAGACTGTTGCAATTCTGGGACATCTTAATTGACTTGTCACCTCTGTGTTACCCTCACCTGCTTAACTCAAATCCACTACTAGTCTTCCAATCAACAATGTCTTCTCAGCTGGAGTCACAAGGGCTTGCATCCTAATTGATACTTCCATGTCATTGTACCTAATTGCTCTTGTTATCACTCTGTTCACAATGGTTATCTTTTGCTATACAGTATTCTCACCAGTATCTGCCTATATTAAAATGCACTGCTTTGTAACCCATGTTAATTTAAGCCCCTATTATTTTGTGTTGAAAGTCTCTGATTTTTGAGTTGTATCATCCCAGTATGTATTCTATGTTCCTTAACCCCAGGCTCCACTGGGAAGTGAGCAACTTGTTGTTCAGTGTTTCCTTCCTGGTGAAACATTTCAATAAATAAATAAATTATTTTGGCATAAATGACTTGGAAAGGCAAATTGAGCTGAGGCTTGTTCTTGTGTGTGACCCACGGATGAGTACAGAAGACATTAATACAGAGAGATGCGAAGCAGTTCAGGCTACAGTACAGTACAGTACAAATAAACTGAAATGGTGCAATTAGCAAACAGTGCAAAACTGAAAAAAAAAAGAATATTTGACTTGATTTCATATATTAATAAATCTAGTTTGTCCAGTGAGGAAAACTGCCTGTTTTGTGATTGACCTGGACACAAAACACAAGCTGTAAAATTACATGTACAATAGACAAATACACTACATATTACAAACATCAGTTACAAACAATTTTTATTAAAATGCTGCCTTACCTCAGTTTTAAAACAAGTAAATGATATTGTCGATGTGCAATGTATTAAAGGTACAGGTATGCAATTATAGCTACATGAGGTAGCCCTACAAGCAAAAGATATTTATGCTTTACTACTTCTCATAAATGGAACCTCAAAGAGTAACTTTGATTGAGACTTCGTTAAGAAACCAACAGCAGCAAGGACATAATTATATCTGAGGAGTTTGTAAATTCAAATTACAAAGTAGTAATATGCAAAATAAAAACTTATAAAGAACCGAGGATTAAAGGCTCAATGAACTGAAAACAATCATATAAATAAACCTGAGGAGGCTAGGTTTGTAACAACCCTGGAAGGGTGGTGCTTATGTAATCTAGGTGAGTGTTAGAGCAAATAGTGGATTAAAGGAAGGAGCAGACTGGAGTGTATTGAGCTCTTAGGACTGTAGCCAGGAATTTGAAACTTGTACTCAAAATAACAAAATGTTGTGCCCCCGAAACACAAACATGTACTCCCACCCACACAAACATTGCCCCAACCCCATGTCAGCCAACACTATGTAGTAAGTCAACAATCCTAATAGTTTCACATTTTATCTAACACGCACACACTACCAATCACACAGAAGTTGGCTGGCTTTAGTTACAATGTTTAGGATACATTAAAGGCTCTGTACCACATCAAGGAAGCAAGTCTTACAGAAATCCATTCACGCCAGCATTCGTGCATAAATACTCAATCGGTCACTCATACAATCATTGCCTCTAAGGTTTGCACTCACACATCTTCCAAAGCTCATTCAGAACTTACACTAAAACATCAAAGGAGGAGGAAAAACTGTTCTGCATGTACATCAGGCTCCATCTGTGTTTGTTGCCCTGGCCTGAGGCTCAGGTTGCCCTGGATTTTCCAGATTTTACTTTACTCAGCAAAGCATGCTAAGTATGCCTGCTGACACCCACAGGGTGCAGTGTGAGAGAGGGTTAGCAGAAGGAGTGGCAGATGGCACAAGGAAGGGAGTTCCAGAGAGAGACCAAACACACAGAAAAGGCAGATTGGCCAACTGAGCTGTTACAGTGAGGAATAATAAAGAAGCACAAGTCCAAAGAACAGAGTGAATAGGAAGAGGCAACACAGGGTGAAAGTAGATCAGAGAAGTAAGTGAGGAGTGAGGCAAGCCAGTATTTTGGCAGGAAGGCAGTGAAGTGAGACAGACTCCCCACTTCAAAAGATGGGATAGAGCAGTTCTATTAGAGGGGGACACTGGTGTGTACATGGAAGGGAGTCAGTGAAAATGTGGCAAAAGGAATGGAGGAGGAGGAGGAGGAGGAGGCGGAGGTCCATCCTGGCCAGGGTGGATTTTGGGGTGGTATCATAGACTACATCTGCATAATCAAATGTCGGTAAGACCATATTTCGGAGGATCCCTCAATGAACCATAAAGTATTTTATGAATGGCATCAATGTGGCTGAAGATGTCTTAAGTTCCTATCCTGATACATGACAAGATACTTCCAGTGGGAGACCTCTTTACGTGGAGCACCATCCAGGGTTCAAAAGACACTGGGGTAATTGAGCCTGATAAGGCACTTTCTTGTGCTAAAAGACACTGTAACTGTCTTTTTGAAGTTTTCAGTGAAGTGCTTGACCTGGACCCAACATTGGATGTAGTTAAAGGCATGCTGTATCAACACAGCTCAAGGATGAAGGCAAGAATGGCCTGTGTCATCCATGTCCATATATATGTTAGAAGAGATACAGACAGTGGTAAGGTCATTGAGAAATATAGAAAAGGATGACTCCTAAGATGGAGCGTTGGGGTGCACCGGAAGTGATGGGGAGGTGAGGGTATAAGGTATCACCAACTAGGACTGACTGTTGTCAGTCAGTGAAGTAGGACTGGAAACAGCAAACCATATTGTCTGACAGTCACGCAGCACCCAGATTCTCCAGGAAGGTATGGTGAGCCAGGATCTCAAAGGCCTTTTTCCAAGTCAACAAATACAGCAGCTGTAATATGTCCCAGGTCCATCCCCTACAGAATGACATCAGTGAAATGGAGGAGAGAGGAAAGAATGGAAAGGCCTACCAAATTCCAGACTGTAAGAGGGAGAGGAAAGAGGATGAGTCAAGGAAGGAGAGTTGGGAGAGAACCAGTTACTACTGGGGTTTAGTCAGCATATGGAAAAGGCAGATAGCATGCCAGTTCAAGAAATAAAGAAAGCGTACTTAAAAGGTGCAGAAAAGAAGACCAAGTATGCAGCAACAGGCATGTGTCCCAGAGTATACCACCTGAAAATATACAAGGGGGTAGGTGGAAGGGTGAGTTGTGGCTGTATAGAGGATATTCTATTAAAGATCACTGGTTACTTGTAAGTAACTTCAGAATTGTCGCCGATGCTTCTAAGCTCAGGTGTGTTTGTGCAGCTACATGAGTTGGCTAGCCCCAATTGAACAGACAATAAAACCAAAACAGCAGCACATAAAGTGAACTAAAAAGCAAATTGTTAGCTGTGCAAAAGGTGAGAAATGTATTGTCTCAGTAGCCCAACAAACAATAACAAAAAACACTCAGTCCCTACACCAAGGTGCATTTGTCTTCACTCATGTAAGGCTTCATCAGGGGGGCCTGGTGAAAAGCCTTACATGGTGAAGTGCCAGGGCACCTTGGTGTTGGACCGAGTGTTTTTGTTGTTTGTTGGGCCACTAAGCCAATACATTTTTCACCCTTTGCAAAACAGTTTCTTTGTTTTTGTAGTTTACTGTCACTGGTAAGTAATTAACATGCCTTCTTCAATGACATCTCCTCCACAGATTCACACCTTTGAATGACTGCCAAGAAGTCACAAACTCAAGAGTGGGAGGAAGGCCAGACAGGAGGGACATAAAATCCCTTAAGACAGTCAGACTACTAGGACAGGAAAGCCAAATCTAGCTTGTCTGCTGGACACCAGGTCCACTGTTGCGGCAAGTGAAAGTATGGCTAGAACTCCTTGTGGCAGTAGAGTATATATCAGTTGCAAAGACTGAATGACAACGAGCCAAAGACATGGCCATGTCATAGGTGTCATGTCCTTGGACAGGAGCAGGGAGCTCTTTAGTGTACTTCTGATAACAAAAATTAATCAACATGCCATCCATTTGCAAAGGCACTGTTTAGAAACAAGGTGTACCCCATCCTGGGGGTGAACAAAACTAAAAGCTGTTAGGACTTTCTGCTGTCCTTTGTGCAGTTCAGATAGAAGCATTGGACTCTACAGACATCTAAGAATGCAGGATGACATCTCCCACATTCCTCGGGAAGAAAAAAATACAAGAAGGTGGCTAGTCTGCTTCAGTGTGAACTCAGAAACAACCTTATAAAGGAACTGTGTGCTGGTGTGCAGTGAAACCTGATCCTAGTAAAAAAACAAGCATTTGTCAATGCCGAATGTTGCTTGCTGGCATTAGCAGTGGAAGTGCAGGAGTTAGACAGATGCAGTATAGGAATGGCAATGAAGTACTGAACTGACACCAACTCCACCCCCACCCTGCAGAGATGGACAGACACTGGGGTGTGCCTTTGGGTTGTTACCCATAACGGTCATGACATTTCACCTCACCCTACCCTGCAGACACTTACAAGTGTTGAGGTGTGCTTTGGGGTGTCTGAGCTTTACAGTCACCTCATTCCATAAGAAAATATGCTGAAATGGGTATAGTATAGGAAAATGGGGTGAACTCTGGGGCCAAAGGGTCCAAGGCACACCTCAATGCCTGTCAGTGTCTGCAGGGTGGGGGTGGAATGGCATGAGCATTACTGTTGACAATCCCAAGTCACATGCCTGATGCCAGTCAGTCCCTACAGTGAGGGTATATAGTCGAAAAACCTAATGTCCTGATGCTTTCTTGGTATTTTTACTTCCAAGTTTTCAACATAGGCTTTTGTGACCCCACCGCATGAACAGTAACACTATCAGTTCATTAGCCAAAATTGATTTTGGCCAGCAACTGCGCCCATTTGGTGCCACAGGTGCGAAACACATTTTGAACAGAATGTGAAAATGACAGCTGTACTGTTCATGAGGAGGTGTAAAAATGGCAATGTTGAAAATCTGAAGTAAAATATAAAAAAACTGGGCGTGCATAGAAACTGCGCCAGCACCCATAATGTATAATATTAGTTTGAAGTTTTTTTACAGATTTTCAACATAGGCATTTTTGGACCTCCGGCTCATGAACAGTGTCACTGTGATTTTTTAATCTGTCCCGAACACTGATTTCCCACAGCGACTGTGCTATTCTGCACCGGAAGTGCGAAAACACATTTCGGCCAGGGTGTGAAAAATGACAGCTGTACTGTTCATAAGGAGGTGTGGAAAAATGCCAATATTGAAATTCTGGACTGAAAATACTATGAATTTGTGAACTTATGAGGATGCGTGGAAATTGCGCAATGCACGATCGTAACACAGTCATTTTATAGACTTTTGTCACCAAATTTTCCACATAGCCAGTTTAAGGCCTCTGCTCATAAACAGTGTCACTGATTTTCTTAATCTGTCCCGAACATTGATTTCGCACACCAACCATGCCATTGTGCATTATATGTGCGAAAACACATTTTGGGTGAGATATGAAAAATGACAGCTGTACTGTTCAATAAGGAGGTGTGGTAAAATGGCAATGTTGAAAATCTGGAGTGAAAATAAAGTTACAAGCATGTGTAGGAACTGCACAACGCAGGCAAATAAAACAGTCATTTATGGGAATTTTTTACCAAATTTTCAACATAGGGTTTTTGGAGGCCTACCTCATGAACTGTGACACTGTCATTTTGTTAATCAGTCCCAAAAGGTGGTTCCGTACAGTGACCGAAAAATCACCTTTCGGGACCAAATAACAAAATGACAGTGACTGAGTTCATGAGGTGGGGTCCGAAGAACCCCATGTTGAAAATTTGGTGAAATAAATCCCCAAAAATGGACGAGATATGCACCAAATTATTGTACTTCTCATTTTGAAAGTGAGGTGAGTAAAACCAAATTCAGATTCATACAAATGTCTGGACAGAGTGGAGTGAGGAGTACCTTTTAAAACAATGCAGTTTTTTAGATAAGAATTGGCCAAGTGTCAACAATGCTCCAAATAATCTTGGCAGTAGGAGTAATTTACCACAAGTTTTAAAATATAGTGAGTAAACAAAACTGGGATGCATACAGGTGCTGTAAATCTAGGGAAAAACTGCTCATTTTGAATAACAAGTTCTGTTATGAAGCACTATTCTTTGGAGTGTGGAGCAAAATGACAAATGTTGGGTGAGTATTGGTACTCATTAAAAAAATTCTGAAGAGTATTTCCTAAAATGAGGTGAGTAAAACAGGTTGGTACTTCCCTTATCTGGAGTCCTAGGAACATCAATTAGAAAATACTGGTCAATACTACTTAATGATTCTATTTTATCAACATAATTAACAGAGAGCCTCAGAATCACATTTTCAAGAGCAGATAATCTTACAGACAGACTAGTACTGTACATGTGCATTATGCTGAAATCAAACCTGAAGCAATCTATCAGCTATAGTTACCCCCAGCCCCAAAGGGATGTTTCAATGTGGGAAAAGTAACATCTGGGAGTTCCACTGCCAGAGTAATAAATTCAGATTGAAGGTTATAAAACATTGTTTGACAAAAGATTTCTTAACAGCAGCAGCTCTGGACTCTGAGGTCAGACAACATAAACAACAGAATAAAAATCAAACTGCATCTTTTTTTTTTATTGATAGCATCTTAACAGGGTGGGCCAAAGCCAGAGTCGGCCCCTCTATGCATGCGAGCGTAAAGTGTGTGTGAGAGAGAGAGAGAGAGAGAGAGAGAGAAACAATGTGGGCGGTTGTGGGACACCAGCAGAAGAATGTGCTAAGTTCCCTAACAGCTGCAGACTAATGTTTTACAGAACACAGCTGATTGTGACATGAGTTTATTTAAGCACAGTGGCATGCTCGTTAACTGGCCCCTACTGAAGCAATGTGTTTTTGCACATGCGCAAGCAACACAGTAAGGCACGGTGGTATGTAACCAAAGCTCAACTCAGAAACTTAGCAAGTTGAGTTGACAGCCACCAGAAAAAGTGTTTTCCAGGAAAGTAAACGCAACTTAAAAGTTTCAACAGATTTAAAAGGAGCCCATGTAAGAGACTCCAAAACAAAGTTAAGCGGTTACATCGAACCATCCTATGGACATGGATGCAGCAGGACTTTGAGGAACTTGCAAGACACTTAGACTGTACTGCAACCTTGTGCACTGAGAGGGCATGAAAGGCAGAAATGGCCAAAAGGAGTACCTCTGTAGAAGAGTACTGGAGAACAGAGACTGACAGGGACAGGAGATAGTCTAGGACGCTCTGTATCAGCCACAAAAAAGGGTCTAATGACAAAAGGTGTACCAAATAGTGAAATGTTTCCATTTCTTGGAATAAGTATGTCATATAGAAGGCCTACGAGCTGTTAATAAAATGTCTAAAACTATCTGGAGTCGTAGAGGCATGTGTTAGGAAGTATAGACCACAGAAAAGAGTACAATGCAAATAGAGTTGTTTTATTTAAAACGCAACAATAAAAATAAATATACTTTGACAGATGGCTTCAGAACGGTAAACAGAAAATGGATTTGGCAACTGCTTTACATCAGTTATACACAGAACAGATAGCAAAGTCTTTTGCACTCCATATCTGCTTTTAAAGGGTCTTTCTGTATCACAATTGCAGACCCCTTTCTAATAAGTAGGATCACGATACCTTGCATCTTCAGGCTAACCTGTTTGACTAGGTTAGGTCTTTCTTGCTCTCAGCTTCCCAGGTCTTCTGCTCCTTCTTTCTTAAAGAGGTCAGTGTGTAGGCAGTCCACTTTATGGTTATTTATTGATTTTCTTTTCTGACCTCCCTGATCTTTTGCACTCAGAATACAACACTCAGTTAGGTGTCTTCCTGAGCTTCTGAGATAAACAAGTGAGAAAACAACTCTTTTATTAATTTTTTTTTTTATTTATTGAATTCTTGGATTACAACCTTTGAGCTACAAGCTCATTTACAAAGGTTCCACATTAGGAAAAATGGCAGACATACTGTAGTTGTCACAGAAAAGCAAAGAATAATACTTTCAACAATGGCAAAACACAGTAAAAATCATTGGGAAGGGGTAAAGACTTAGTAGACAGACAAGGATAGATCAGCAGGAGCAGTAGCCAGGGAGGGGAGGGAGGAGGGAGGGAAGGATTAAAGTGTGAGGAGGTGGAAGAGGTGGTAGACGACAAGGAGTATCCCCAGGATAGGGGACACCGCATCTGGGAGAGGGGTAGGGGTAGGGGGAGGGCTGCAAATGTGGAGAAGAATGGAGCCCAGGGGACAGGAGGCAAGATCTGGGAAGGGCAGGGGTCTGATGACCAGGAGGAGGGAGGTGGAGGGAGGAAGAAAGTTAGGAATCTCATGAAGTGCAAGTAGTTGGGGTAGTCAGTATATTTAAGCTGGAGGGTTGGTCAGTTAGGACAGGTGCATTTCCCATGCGAGGAAAGGTGTGACCTAAGTGCAGATTTGAACTGGTCAAATCTACTAATTGTGGCTAGTTCTGTTGGAAGAGAGGAGAGCCATAGTGGGACCAGGTATTTGAAGGAACGCTGACCTAGGGTAGTGCGACAGTAGGGGATCTTGATTGAGATTTTATTGGATGTCCTTGTGGTCCTAGTTGGAGCAGCCTGGTGGATGAGGAAGCTGGGCCCAGGGGGCAGTAGGCCCAAGGTTGCTTTTCTGGCAAGGATGCAAGTTTGATAGCAGGCCCTATCAGACAGATTTAGCCAACCGGTTTCCTGGTAGAGGTGGCAGGTATGAGTCAGGCAAGGGGCACCCAGTGCGAGTCGACAGGCTTTGTTGAGCGTAGTGGCGAGTCACCTCAGCGTGCTGTCCGAGGCTGCACAGTAGATGGGAAGGCCATAATCAATGGTTGAGAAGACCGAACTAGTTATGGAGAGCTGGAGGGCTTTGGGAGTGAAGTAGCTATGGTGCTTGTATAGCAGGCCAAGCTTCCTGTTAGCTGCAGTGGCCACCTGGTTGATGTGGGCGGCATATGAGAGGGAGCTGTCAAGAGTGAGGCCCAGGTATTTGAAATTGGAGACCATTTCAATTGTGTTCTTATGTAGATTCATAATGTTGAGGGTTGTGGCCTTATGGCGGTGTGCACTGAGGCAAGAGCATGGTCTTCGCTTATTTGTGGTTGACTATGAATTAAGCTTTGTTAAACCAGTCTTCAATGTTGTTGAAGTCCTGTTGGAGACATTGTTCCAGAACGGTGGGGTCAGGATGACTGGAGTAGATCACTGCATCGTCACGTAGAGAAGGATTTGTTGTTGGCATGCTAGTGGTAGGTTATTTAGAAAGAGGCTGAAGAGGAGAGGGCCAAGGATGGAGCCTTGGGGGACTCCAAGGGACACTTGAAGGGGCCCAGAGAGTACATTGCTTATTTTTACCTGCTGAACATGCCCTGAGAGGTAGCTCTGGAAACAGCACAGGGAGTCTGAGGAGAGTCCTATAGCCTCTAGTTGTGCCAGGAGGAGGTCATGGTTGACCGTATTGAAGGCCTTGGTGAGGTCGATGAAGGTTGTTTCCCACCAAGTGCCCCTGATCAAGGCACTACAATGTAGCTCAGTTGCCGGAAGCTGTACTGCTGCTTGGCATTGAAGTTGGTATTTATCAAGGTGAGCTGTCAGCTGGTCACAGACTATTCGCTCGAGGGCTTTTGAGATAGGTGGGAGAATTGAAATTGGGCGGTAGTTGGCGTGGTCTGACTTACTACCAGTTCTGTGGACAGGGGTTACTATGGCAGCTTTCCAGAGGCTTGGAAGGTACCTGTGGAGAGGAAGGATTCACAATTGTGGTTAGTGGGTTAGCAATTTATCAAGGGTAAGAGAGACAAATTTAGGTCAAGACCTCGGAGATGTACCTGGATTTCCCAAGGACTTTGACGAGGTATTTTTTACTTCTATTTTAGATAAGACTCTGAGGTAAAAAGGGGGGCTTGGTGTGTTTTGGGGAGACTATGGGGGTGGGCTGGGTGGATCCGACTTGGTCTCAGAAACGGGGGGAGCACTGGACTGAGGTCAGTGAAGGCTTTGTTAAAGATGTCTGCGATGGATCTGGGGTCTTGTATGAGAGATCCATTGTGGCTCAGCAGAGTGGGTGCTGTGGTGTCACTTTTTCCGATGATAGCATTAATGTTATCCCAGAAACAGCGACTGTCACCCCAAGAGGAATTAAGTTTGCATCTGTGGTAGTTAGCTTTAGCCAGACGGATTGCCGCTGTGCCTTTGTTCCGTGCAGCCTTGTAGTTTTGCAGGTCCTGGCCAGAGAGAGTATGTTTGTACTTGTGCCATAGGTTGTCCCTGGAATACATCTGGGCTAGGAGGGGAGGGGTTATCCAAGTTTTGTGCGAGCCACTAAATTTCCTTTTGGTTAAGGGGGCAAATAGATCACAGGCAGAGTTGAAAAATTCTATGAATTTGCTCAGTACAGTGTTAACATCTTTAACTGTTAGTATAGGTGCCCAGTTCAGTTGCAGGAGATACTGCTTGAAGGGTCCTAGCATACCCTTTTTTAATAGGTGGGATGTTATCAGCTTTGGGCATGGTTTTTTGACCTTGTTGGACCAGGCTAGAATGATGGGTGAATGGTCACTTAGGGAGTCAGGAGCACTTTCAGTCAGAGATGCGATCAGGATGGTTAGTTAGAACCCAGTCCAACAAGGTACTTATACCTATCCTTTAGTTTGTACAGGGAGGTAGTTCCACGAGCTGGAGGAAGTTGATAGAGGAGACTGCATCCTTGTAGGTGGTGGAGTCCTGAGACAGCCAATTGATGTTGAAGTCCCCAAGTACTATGACTTCATGGCTAGAGCAGATTTCTGCTAGATGCTCATGTAAGACCCTAAAACCCTTAGTTACTTCCCTAGGAGGTAGGTAGACTGCGATTAGAGTGAGGCCCTTGCCCTGGGAACCAAGTGTTAGGCGCACAGAGAGTATCTAAGTGTTTTTGCCTGTACTTAAATGTGGTAGAGCAACCCCCTGCAGGTGATCTTTTATATAGATTATACAGCCCCCACCTTTCTTCCCTAGCTGATCATGGCGGAAGGGGGTGTACCCTTGGAGCTGGACTTGGCTGTCCTTGGTTCTGGGGGTAAGCCAGGTTTCGGTTAAGGCCAATATGTCTGGGTTGTGTTGCGAAACCCAAGCTTGTAGAAGGTCGAGTTTAGGCAGCAGACTGCAAATGTTGATGGAGGCTATGGTAATCAAGCTACTTTTCCTGGGTTGCCCAGAGGCAGAAAAGCCCGGGCCAGGGTTAGGATGAATGTTGCCCGAGAGCATTAGGAGAAGCCAGGATACTCGGATCGCAAGTAGTTTGAGTGATTGAATGAGTGGGGTGGCAGTCGACAGGATCGATGTGTGTTACTAGTGTTGTAGGAAAAGAGGCAAGTAGGTGAGATAGGTGGCGGGATAGGGTAGTGGTAGGCAGCGATATGCCGACCCAGAGGCCGTAACACCAGGAGGGCTGTGTCCATTGGTATATATGGCCCTGTAGTAGTGTTAGGAATCCCATCCCTATAAGTAGGTAGAGGCCCCAGAGATGTTCTACTCTCAGGAATACTGCAAGGCAGTAGGAAGTAGTAGGAAGGTAGTAAGAGATTTTACGAGCCAGCTTATGCGAGGTAACATTGGCGGCTTTTTTGCATCAGGCATTACTGGGTGGTGAGGGCACACAATTGGTAGATTAGTAGCTGTTACAGAGCCCCCCCGTGTGATTGGACAAATTGGTGGACAGTACACCTAGCGAGACAAGAGACTGTTGGACTTTAAGGGGCAGTGCCAGCTATGGAAGGGTTAAGATAGGCAGGAGATCAGTGGAGAGGAGTGGTCAAGAACAGAGTGGGAGGAGCAAGAGCATATTTAAAGGAGGTCTGGGATAGGGTGGTGGGGTGGGAAAAATTTAGTACAATTATTGGTAGACAGCGCAGGCTGAGGAGCTCAAAAAGTCCTATAGAAAGTCAATGGAAAAGGCGCTCCAATCGGTGGTGACACTGAGAGGAGGCCAGCCAATCAGGAATCACCCGAAAGTTTTTTCACCAATTGGGAGCGTCAGCTCTGTTGGACCGGCCAGCGGCAATACCTGGGGAGTGAGTCCAGTCTGGAGATCCGCAGAGGCGGCCTGAGAGGGTGGAGAGTGGTTGGGCAGTGGTCGTGGATACAGCCGGAGATGCTGCCTTGTGCTGTGGTGCACTGCTTCTGGCGCGGGGGCCCCGGGGAGCGAGTCTGATCTGGAGATCAGCAGGTGCAGCCTGAGAGGGTGGAGAGTGGTTGGGTGGCGGTCGTGGATACGGCCGGAGATGCCGCCTTGTGCTGTGGTACGCCGCTTCTGGCACGGGGGCCCTGTGGAGGAAGAGAGAGAGAGAAAACACAGGGTGCTGGAACTAACCCCTCCCTGCCTTCAGAGTTAATTTATTCTTTTAAAGAAATACAAAATTACACATATCCCCTTTAACCAGCCTAAATTTTCGTGGTGATTTGCATATATATCCCATGATGCTCTACATTATGGGGCATGTGTGATTTTGTATTTCTTTAAAACCTGGCTTTGTTGCCAATGCCCTTTTTGATAACACTTGCCTCCGTGCTTTTGTGCAGAGGTTGTCTTTTTAGCTTTTACTTTTTTAACAACCCCCTAGTTTTTAGAGAAAAATGTCTCCTTTTCACAGCATGAGGAGTAGCTTACATACATTTTAGCAACTTGTGTGCGATTACAGACCTTGTAAGTCTAATATCACTTGGGGGAATTCGCCATGTACTGTGGCAGAGAGGAGAGGAGGGGAGAGGAGTAGGGAAGCAAAGAGAAGAAAAAATGAAAAAGAAAGGAAAAACAAAGACAGCATGAGAAGCAAGACAGGGTAGTACTGGAGAAGAAGAAAAGGCAGAGGGAGGGTAGTTGTACCAGCTCCTAAGTCCTATGGGACTATGATTGTGCAACCATTTTTTTAAGAGACAGAAAGGATAGAACAGGTAAGGGATACAACACATTTTAATAATTTTATTTTGCTCCTATAAAATGGATCAGGGTCCTGATCCTGTGACTCCAGGAAACCCCAAAGCAGTGCAGTTCAACATCCTAAGGAGCAAGGCACAAAGTCGTGAGGGATGGACGGTCTGGGTGCAATAGGTTGTGTGGTCCTGCAATAGCAGTCCCATTTGAAGAAGCAGGATAGGGCATTCCACTGCCATCTGCCATAGCACCGGGAACCACATTTGCCTAAACCAGAAAGGAACAATCAGTATCATCTTGGTTCCATCTGCCACAAAGCTTGACCAATCCCCTCTGAATCAGAGGGACTGGAGGGAAAGTGGTCAGAAACCTCCACATCTAGGAGAGAGATGATATACCTCATAAAACAATTTCAGGACAAGGCACAAGTGAGCAAAAATGTGGTAGTTTTGCACTGTGTTGGGATGCACAAACGTTCAACTGTGGATGATCCCAGTGGACAAGGAGGACTGTGATCATGTCATTGAGGAGCACCCACTCATGGGACTGAGCAACCGACCTGCTAAGAGAAACCACTAGGACATTCAGAGTGCCAGGCAGAAGGAGGCAACTGTGTACAAGCAACATGCCATGGCCCATCCCTATGCCCACATGGTTTCTTTTCAGACAGGGTAGGATTGGGGACTTCCCTGTTTGTTGAGGTAGTTTACGACACAGAGACTGTTCATCCAGACCATAAGAGCACTGCCTTGAATGCAAGAGGCAAAGGCCTGTGAGGCCAAGAAGAACATAATTCATCTCCAGAATGTTCATTTGGATAGAGCGTCTAACTGGGACCAAATTCACTAGGATTATAACACACCAAGGTGAGCCTCCACCTCATCCTAGAGGCATCCAAGGTCAGGACCTTCCGAGGAGCTGGACAAAAAAATGGGGACCCATGAAGATGCTAGTGTCTTGCCAACAGCAAAGAGCCCTGCACTCAGGGCCATGACCAGACTAAGGTGATCCAGGGATCAGGTAGCTTGAGCCCCCTAAACACAAAACATCTGCTAAGGGACTAAGCATGTGGAGGTAGGTCATAGGGACAGTCACATTGGCTGCAGCCATATGGCCCACTAGCTAAAGAATAGATCTCGTAAGGACCTGAGTGGTGGAGTCAAACAGTACTGCCTGAGTAACCAGGGCATCAGCATACGAGCCAGGAAGGAATGGTCATGGCAGAGGTGTGTCCAGGACAATACGTATGAACTCACAGTGTTGACATTTTATTCAGGACAGATTTGGGTTCTCTGACCAGAATGCCCAGAACAACTGGTAGAGCTGGTACAAAATCTGCATCACCCCATCCCTGACAGGTGCCTTGAAGAGCCAAGCATCAGGTAAGGAAATACATATAGAGTTTCCCAGCAAAAGACCAAGGCAACAACAGTGAAGCACTTGATGAATACCCGTGACACCAAGGATAAGTCAAATGGGAGACTCTCCTAAAAGAAGTGTAGGTACTCTTGATGGCAGCACCATATCTTGACAAGCAGATAAGCATCCTGCATGCTCAGAGTACAAAGCCAATCCCTTTGCAAAAGCAGAGGGAGGTGTGACTGAAGACAGAAGATGCCAATTTATTTGTGTGCAATAAATTCATGCAGGTCTCTGAAGTCTAACACAGGACATAGCTCATGCAGGTCCCTGAAGTCTAACACACAGTACAGATTGTGCAGGTCACTGAAGTCTAAGACAGGGCACAGATCACTCATCTATTTCAGGATAAGGCAGCACCATGAGTAGAAACCCTAGTTCTGGTTGGTCAGGGGCACACATTGGATAGCCCTCTTGTCCAAAGACTACACACTTGTACCTGCTGCACCAAGGGTAAGTCAAATAGGAGATACAAAATTGGTAGTGCTGACTCTTCAAAAGGAAGTATAGGTACTGTTGATGGCAGTACCAGATCTCGATGTGCAGATAAGCATCCTGCATGTCCAGAGCACAAAGCCAATCACTTTGCAAAAGCAGTGGGTGGTGTGACTGAAGAAAGAAAATGCCAGTCTATCTGTATGCAAAATATTCATGCAGGTCTCTGAAGTCTAAGACAGAGCACAGCTCATGCAGGTCTCTGAAGTCTAACACAGGGCATAGATCATGCAGGACTCTGAAGTCTAACACACAGCATAGATTGTGCAGGTCAATGAAGTCTAAGACAGGGCATTGATCACTCATCTTCTTCAGGATAAAGCAGTACCATGAGTAGAAACCCCAGTTCTGATTGCCCAGGGCCCCGGGCACAGGTTAGATAGCCCTCTTGTCCAAAAAAGTGCACACATGGTACATGCAAAAGGCAATAAAGAAGTTATTACAATCTGTGTCAGGTCATTTCTTTTACCACACTGTACAACTGACACCCCAGTAATTATGGTAATGAACCTCCCATTCTCCTCTTAGTTGCAGCACAAGGATGGTATTTAGAGCACTCCAAGGTACTCGGCATGACCAGTAACATATATGGTGGTGTTAAAAACTCTAAATGGTGGCAGTGGGAGGCCAAGCAGGGCAAGGGCTACCAAGGTGGGCAGACAGTGTAATGGGTTACAGTCAAGGGGCCCTGTATTCCCTATTTGGATGGCACATGGGCTGTGGTCAGGGCTTCCTTTTGTTAAAAGTTTAGCACTCTTCCCCAGGGACTTTATGGAACAAAGGAGGACCTTTACTCATAGCATGCAGGAGCCAACCATTCCATCAGGAGAAGCATACTTCTATGTGATCATTGCGGGAGCGACTGATTTTCTTCATTTGATAGAGCTGATTGACTGATTGCCTCCAAGAACTCGCACCCAGGGTTTGGGGGTGAGCTATTACTTTGTTGTGGCTTTCTTTGCTGCTGTAAGCAGTATCCCGAGTATGTAATGGGTGCTGGGATCTCGGAAACCTCTTGGGCATTGCAGGAAAAGAAAAAGAGCAGGGGATAGCGGGAGTAGTCTTCCAAATAGTTCCCTTAGTTCAGTCTTACAAGCCCAGATTAAGGTCTGGAGAGTGGGGCATGCCAATATTATGTAGGCATGAGTGGCTCAGGGTTACCTGCAGCCTCTCCAGCATGCAGGGGAGTGAGTTGGGAGGCAGTGAGCTGTGATTACTGGTGTCTGGAAGTACTGGATCAAGTGTTTCCATGAAAATTCCCTCCTTTGGTGAGAGCTGGTGACTCTAAAGGATGCCTCATGGCCGGCCTGCCAGTCCAGTCCAGCGGAAGAGCTTCCGTCTGCAGTGCTGATGACCAGGGCTCAGGATTGGATCTCAGACATTGGAGTGTCCGCCAGAGAGAGGAGGTTGAGGGTCCCAGGGACTGCTCGTCTTCTCCAGGGAGGGAGGGAACTTGGTATCCGATGCCTACCGACCCCAAGCATTGGCAGGGGGCTGCGGCAGCCCAGAACTAAACTGGGAACCTGTCGGGGCCGGGTCCAGAGGACCTCTGCACGGCAGGTGCAGGAGTACGCCAGATCATGTGCCAAGGTCATTGCAAAACTGGCCCCACTTCAGACAGGTGGGGATGGGGAAGCACAAGGACAAAAACCTCAGCACAAGCCTCCCATGATGCTGGGACCTAGTCGATAGCGGTGGGGATCTCTCCTCAGCAGTGCCTGAGGGCCAAGAATACGTACACAAAAAAAAAAAGAAAAGATGCCTCACACACCAACTCCAGGTTTCTTTATCTAGAGGAACTCCAGCCTTCCCTCCCATTTCAATGCTACGTCCATAGAATCACTCCCCTGTGAAGCCAAGACAGCTTGGTAAATGTGTGAGATCATATGGGGCTGGATTCCCATTCTGAAGAAATTGATGAAATAGTATATATATATAACAGAAGAATGCATGTCTGGGTTGAGCCCCTATGGGAGTGAGAGGATGTAGCATCAGACCTGTAGATAGTGGTAAAATTATGAGCTTGGAGCTTGGTAAAGAACTGGACAGAGATATTGAAGGGAGTATCTCTCCCATGACCAGTAGCCCTAAACCAGTTGCAGTGGCTTGAAGTCCTCCAGTTGAGCTATCAGGCACAAGAGAGGTAGGAAGGGGGTTAGACAGAGCCCTTATCTGATAAGTTGACAAACTTTTAGTTGGCATTGTAACCATGGGCTTACAATATGAATAAGGTCCGAGTGGGCTACCTGGTGGTACATCACCTGTACAAACTGAAAGTTTGGGAAAAGCAAGCTCACTTTCCATGGCCAGTCAAGCAGTGTGGGTGCCACCCAGGTGGCAGTGCAGTATAATAAATTGGACCTGGGTGGTCCAGTAATATAGCTGAAGGTGTGAAACATCAAAACATAGAATTTGATGGTAGATAAGGAGTGCTTGGCCCATCCAGTCTGCCCATTTCTCCCTACCTATACTATACTACAGCTGTTTCTCCCTTCCCCTCCACTATGATTCCTTGTGCTTATCCCATGCATTCTTGAACTTCACCACTGTTGTCCCCACCACCACCTCTACTGGAAGGCAATTCAGAAATCTATCACTCTTTCTGTGAAGAAGTACCTCACATCTCTCCTGAATCTACCGTCCCCAGCTTCATAGTATATTCTTTTGATCTTGAGCACCTTTTCTTCTGAAAATACTCCCCTCCTGTACCTTATCTACCCTGGTGAAGTATTTACAGGTCTCTCTCATATCCCCCCTCATTCCTCTGTGCCAGGGTGTATATATGTGGCAGGGCCAATCCCAAGTGTTTAGCAAACAGACAATTGTTTCAGTTTAACACATGGTCTCGGATGTGCCAATAGAAATCTGGAGATTTCCTTATTCCAGGATCTCCAAGTGTGAGTTCGCATTACCAAGGGGTACATTTTGGAGCAGGTACAAAGCCCTGGGGAGAGTAAATATGCGGACCACCTCTATCCTGTGGGAGAGACTAAGTGGTATTGTCCCCCAGTGAGTGAAGTCCTGTTTCATTTGCTGAGTAAAGATGTTGTAATTGTATGCAGAGTCTGGCAAGTGAGCTATTAATGCCCAGGTACTTCAGTTTTGTAGGTCTCAGTGAAATAGGAATGCTAATCATAAGGTTTGGGAGGGGGTGAAATGGAAGCTTAAAGTCTCCATTTTGGAAGTATTTAGTCAATAGCCAAAGACTTCACTAAATTGTTGCAACAGATTGAATACCTCTGGGAGGGCCTTTGCCGGGTCAGCAAGGTACAGCTGCACATCATCTGCATATACGGTTCCACTCCCTCTACCACAACCCCCTTGAAGGTAGTAGCTTCTCTAATGGCTTGGGCAAACAGTTTGTTGTACACCGCAAACAGCAGGGGTGGCAGGGGTATCCCTGTCATGTACCCCACATTGGTGGATCTGGAGAATGGTGACCACTAACCTTCATGCTGGCTCACAGATTATTATAGATCCTTTGCAGCAGCTGTATGAAGGTGACTGGGAATCCCAGCTGCCCCAACTCTAAATATAAAAAATGGGCAGGACAGCCAGTCAAATGCCTTCTCAGCACTGAGGCTGAGGAGAAGAGAGAGGGGCAGTTTGCTGTATCCGATGAAGGACATGCAGTGTGTGACAGATGTTATCCATTTTGGGAGGTGAGCACACAAAACCAGTCTGATCGTGGCTGATAAGGGATGGAAGAAGTCTGTCTAGGTGCTTGACTAGGATTGACATGATGTACTTACAGTCAGTGTTGTGCACCGAGATTGGGCAGTATGAGTAGCACAGCAGCATGTTTTCACCTGGTTTGGGAATAACAGATCACTGCCTGAACCCAGGATGGGAAGGAAGCCCCTTTCAAAATCTTGTTATAAGTGGCTAGCAAGGGTTGTATAAAGATTTCTCTGGTGTGCTTGTAGAATTCAGCTCCATAGCCATCAAGGCCAGGGATTTCATAGTTTTGGAGAGTCAGATTACTACTTTGAGTTACTTGGCAGTGACTGAGGATAGCAGCATTCTCCCTGCTGTTAAGGGTGGGCAAGAAGTCCCAGAGTCGCGAAATAAGTCTCTCTGTGTCCGTCGCATTATCATTTTGGTGTGTACAGGGTTTCATAATACTCCCTGATGGCCTGGGCTATTTCCTGATATTGGGTAAGGCATGCCCAGGAGGTGGGGTGTATCAATGCGGTGATCATGGCCGCCCGTCTTGGTATCTGAAGTTGATACTCCAAGAGAGGGAAGGACCTGGCTTCTACCTCATAGAAGTACTGGTACAAGAAAGTAAATGCTATCTCTGTTTATTCCAGGTACAACCTGTCCAGGTCTGCCTTAAACTTTGTGATCTGTGGGGTAACTAAGAGGTCTCCCTGCTGGCAGACCATTTGTAAGAAATGAAAGGTATCCTCAAGGGTTTGCTTTCCCTCTTATCTCTATCTTCTTTTGTTGGGATGTGTATTGTATGAGAAGGCCCCTCAAGACTGCTTTTACTGTGTCCCACCTAAGGGAGTGGGATGCGGCATATGTGGGGTTGTCCCAAAGGATTTCCTCTAACCTTTTCTGGATTTCCAACCTTCCTTTGGAAGATCTGAATTCTGGGGATTTCAAAAGATAGATGTCCAGGTGCCACTGTGTGAAATGCCTTTCCAGGAAGAAGCCACAAAAGGAGCTCACTGAGGTATGATTAGATAGACGAATGTCTCCAAACGTGCACTGTGTCACCCGTGACTGATGCTCCACTTGTGTGAAACAATCATCAGTCCAGAAGTAGGTATAGTGTACGTGAGAGTAGGGTACAGTTCTGGGATCTGGAATGCAAAGTCCACCAGACATATGACCATCCTATTTCCTGGGTGAGTCTTTTAAAACATTTGTGGGAAGGTGGCTGCCTGGGCAGGTGTGGGTTGGAGGAGTTCCAGTTTGGATGTGCAATATTACAATCCCCAGCTAAAAGAAGCAGGTCCTTGATTAGGCAGATTACCTTATCCAAGAGTATTTTGTGGGTCTATTTGCTCCTGGGGGAAGGTAGAGGTTTGCTAGGGTTACCTATTGACAATGCAAAGTCCCCTGGACTACTATAAATCTGCCCTCTGAATCTAACCTTGTCATTTGTTCCAGGAATGGGGTATGATGGGGTATAAGAATTGTTACTCCCCTTCTTTGGTCTCCTTTGTAGGAAGAAGAAGACTATTCCAAGGAAAAGCAAAATTTCATTAGCTAGGTGTGTTCTTGGCTGGGGGGGGGGCTAAGGTGGGACTCCTAGAGAAAAACCAAGTCAGGCTTGGATCCGCATATCCAAGTTATAATTTCTGCCCTCTTAACTGGGTAAGTGAGCCCACTTACATTCCACAAATAAAGATGTATGTTAGGTGCACCCATTAAAGTCTGGCTGTAAGGGTGTCCAACTGAACCTTGACTTAGGCCCACCTCTCCCCACCTCCCAGCCACCACACAGTACAGCTGAAGTAAATCTTCATATGAAAAAAAGGAGGCAAAGACCACCAGGAATAGTGCGGTGCTACATACGTGTCAAACAGCAAAGGAGTTTAAATATAAGCACCCACACAGCTCAATAACAGCGTCTAGTAGATAGAAATCCAAAATTTTATTGCAGACCAATATGTACACCAATAAAAAACTGACGTTTCACTTGGCCGGCTGCCAAGCTTCCTCAGAGTAAAAGGCACAATAAAAATGCTTCACTTAAATATTCTACCAACTATGTCATGTGATCTAAACATACCAATGTGAACACAATTCAAATTAAGAATAGAATTGGTTACTAAAACTTTAAAGGCACACGATATATCCACTTGTCCCATACTAATACTAAGTAACACTCCAAAATATATATTTACTATACTTGATGACCTCAGTTAAAATGAATGAGCGCTTAGAAATAAGTGTCCATAAACAATATAATTTTAATATTATTGCATAAATTTAATAAAATGAGGTGACCAGACCTAACTACTTAGTTTAAATACATGAGGAGAACTACACATATAGACTGTGATGCTTATTTATCATTCCAGATTACACTCACAGTCTATGCTTATTATTATACAATTATAGAATATCTATGTTCCCAGGAATGAACAACACTTTTAACTTATATAGCTCTTGTACTTGTACTTGTAACTATTTCTTTGTTTCTTTAAGGTTTAGAGTATCAAAATACTAATGCTTACACTTTATTTATAATCCTTTAAAAATACTGTAGGTTCAATGATCCTATTGAAACTTTTTATAAGCAAGCTCATTTTAACCTTCCAGAAATACTCATAGATTATTTATATTTCTTTAAAATGCTGCTAATTCAATGCTCTCATTGAGACCCTATCTGAACAAGCTCCCAAGGTGTAAATCCAAAACTCTCTCTTTGCCCTATTTTTTTGTTTAGGTCCCAAGAAGACCAATTCCAATCCTAAGAAATTATAATTATGATTACTCAGTCCATATTTCAGAATGTGTTTGGCTATGGCATATGAGGCATCAAGTCTTTCTACTGCCCTTACATGTCACCAATTCTGATTTTCAGTTTCGTAACAGTTCATCCAACATAATAAGCACCACATTAGCATGTTAGCAAATATATCACTCCCATACTGTTGCATGTAACAAAATCTTGCAATTCAACATTGTTACCTGTAACTGGATGTCTAAACATTTTACAACAGTTAATATATTTACAATACATGCAATTACCACATCTGTAAGTCCCCTTAGGTTTAGATGTTAACAGTGTTTGTTTGCCTTTTATATTGGATCCCACCATATTAGAAACAACATAGTCCTTCACACTCTTACACTTACGGTAAACAACATTAGGTCCACTCTTAGTTAGTTCTTTTAATTTGGGTTCCAATTCCAAAATGGACCAATTATTAACTATAATTTGCTTTATCTCATGTGCTTGACTAGAAAAACTGGTAGTAAAAGGGCAGTCAACCTTTGGTTTAACATTTTGTTTATATACCAGGGTTTCCTTTCTATCCATCTCATCTACTTTTCTAATAGCCGTTGCTATACTGCTATTGCTATACTCTCTAATTTTGAACCGTTGTATTTGTTCACTACGTTTTCTTTCAAATTCAGAATGTTCGGAACAATTACGTAAAGTTCTTATCAGTTGACTTTTAGGTATATTAAATCTGGTGTGAAAAGGGTGACAGCTATCAAATCTCAGTATGGTGTTCCTATCTGTATATTTCTGGAACAGGGTGGTACATGCTCCTCCTTTGTTGTCTTTATAGATTTTACGTCCAAAAGTAACAGTAACTGGTTAATGTCATATTTATACGTGAGACTACTACTGGTCAGTTCCATCCATTGTATGAATGACCCAAACCTCTACAGTCCCTTTCCAAACAATTAATGTATCATCTATAAAACGTCGCCACAAATCCACCTTGGCATAGTATGGGTTTGTGGCAAAATCATACAGATAATTTCTCATTTACGTACAAAAAGATTGGCATAACTTGGTGCCATTGTGGTGCCCATAGCTGTACCTCGAACCTGATGGTACAATGTTCCATCAAATATAAATATATTCATTGTCAGAACCATTTCTGCCAACTGTAATAGGAAATGTGTGGGAGTTTTTACTGAATCTTCTTCAGTTCTGGTATTTAAAAAATAGCTTAAAGCTTCTAGTCCCTTGTCATGCGGTATCACTGTGTATAAAGAGTTAACATCAACCACCGAAAAATACCAAGAATGTTCTAGATATAAGTCTTCAACAATCTGAACTACTTATGTAGAATCTCTTAAGTAGGACCTCAAGTTTTGTACCAATGGTTGCAGGAATCCATCAAGATACATTGAAATGGGTTCAGTTAACCACCCATTTCCAGAGACAATCGGTCTCCAGGAGGGTGCTCCATGCTTTTATGAATTTTAGGAAGTGCATAGATGGTAGGAATAATGGGATGTGTGACAGTTAATGTTTTATACTCAATTTCGGAAATATACTCTTTGAGAAAACCCATATTTAAACATTTGTCTATTTTTTGTTTAAAAGTGTCTATAATCTGGTAAGTAGTTTTAACGTAGGAAGTTTCATCACTGATCAGTCTTTTAACTTCACTCACATAATCTGAAGTGTTAAGCACCACAATGGCACCCCTTTGTCAGCTGGTTTTAATTGTAAGGGATTTATTGGCCCGAAGCTTTTAAGCGCTTCCCTTTCATCTTTACTGCAATTACTAAACCAGGTGCCTTAGTTTTTGTTTGTAAATTTTTTAAGTCTAATTCACATTTTTTAACAAAAATTGCAACAATGGGATTTGTTGGTGGGCAATATTCTGATCTTGGTTGTAATCTAGTCATGATAACATTACTACTATCATCCCCATCATTAGTAGTACATCTAAAAGTTAAATTCCTGCCAAATTTGTGCAAATCAACAAATGTGTTAAAAAAGTCAACACCTTTATCGGGGCAAAATGATAAGCCTTTACTCAGAACCGAAAGCTCATGTTGAGTTAAAGAATAATTAGATAGATTGATTACTGGCACCAACATATCTAAAAAGCACTGGTTTGGTGGACCTTCGAAAGACTGTTTTGATATGGTTTGGTTGTGAACCTCAGTCCTACTATTATCCACCAAACCAAAGCCAGGCTTCATCATGGTACCACCAAAACTGCTATCAGATGTAATTTGCTGAATGTTAAAATGATTACTACAGCTTGTTCAGTGTTACCCAAGGGATCATAAATACATGCAAAAGACATCTCATGATCACAAATTTTTTCTTGTAAATCATGTCCTACAGAGGTAAAGGGTTTATTACCACATGAAACATGCAAATTACTCATAATTAATAATTTGTCCTGTTTTTCTTCCATGCTGCCCCGTCCTCTTTGTTGGCAATGTACATTCTGAAAGCGTATGCGTCGTTGTCTCTGGCTGCATCGCGTCCCTTGATATTGAGGGGACTGTCCAGGTGGAGATTCCCCCATAAGACCTTCTAAGTGAGTGTCAGAATCATCTGTGTCTGAAGGACCAGTTGTGTAGTCTAAAACAGTATTTGTAGATCCCAGAGTTGTACTGTTCTTTTTTAAAATAGACTTTGGACCTGAGTCACTAAAGTCATTCCAGTTATAAACTCTATCATGCAGATAATCATTTTCATCACGAGTAAACTTTTTTTGTTTCTGTTTCTTAATAGTCACGTCATATCTTGTCACCTTTTCAAGTAACATTTGAGTAGGTCTTTCCCATTCCATAGTATCAACGGACTCTTTTAATTGATTCTCCACATCATTAATTTCTTTGGACAAGGTATCCCTGATAGGTTTGGCAAATTCTAAAATCAGCTCAATATTTTTAACTGATGCCTCATGCATATTATCATGCCATCGAGACATGAATTCCAAATTCTCAGTTCCATATGTTGGCTTTTGCGTAATATGTAGTCCCCTAGGGACTCGGTGTACCTGGAGATAAGCCTCCAAGGTAGTTTTGTGCCAAAACATTCTTCTGCCTTTTAATACCAGTTTTTCAAACTTACAAAATAGGGTCTTAGGATTTAACTTGCCATTGTTGCTTGCAGTTCTGTCGTTGCCTCCCAGTAATGGATTATCTCCCTCCTGTGCAAGGAAAACATAATTGGCAAAACTAATAGGGTGTACGCCGCCACTATCACCGCTCTCAGAGGCCTGTTGCACTCATCGAACTCCTCCCTGGATCTGTGACATCACAGGATGTAGTGTTGCTCCCAAATGGTTCGTCTGGAAACTAATATATTCCTCGACAGTGCCGTGCTCTGATATGGGTATCCGGAACAAATATAACTGGCTGTTCCTTCAGTCAGCAGTTCTCACAGCTCGTGATTAAGGTGGCAAAACGTTGGTGGTGATGGTTCTATATCATCACTACTTAAATGCTGCATAACGCTAGACGCAAACAGCTTTTACAGCTTACCAAGAAGGCAGGCAACCTGTGCTCTAAAAGTGAATTAAACATGAAAAAAGGAGGCAAAGAGCACCAGGAATAGTGCGGTGCTACATACGTGTCAAACAGCAAAGGAGTTTAAATACAAGCACCCACACAGCTCAATAACAGCGTCTAGTAGATAGAAATCCAAAATTTTATTGCAGACCAATACGTACACCAATAAAAACTGATGTTTCACTTGGCCGGCTGCCAAGCTTCCTCAGAGTAAAAGGCACAATAAAAATGCTTCACTTAAATATTCTACCAACTATGTCATGTGATCTAAACACACCAATGTGAACACAATTCAAATTAAGAATGAATTGGTTACTAAAACTTTAAAGGCACACACGATATATCCACTTGTCCCACACTAATACTAAGTAACACTCCAAAAATATATATTTACTATACTTGATGACCTCAGTTAAAATGAATGAACACTTAGAAATAAGTGTCCATAAACAATATAATTTTAATATTATTGCAAAAATTTAATAAAATGAGGTGACCAGACCTAACTACTTAGTTTAAATACATGAGGGAGAACTACACATATAGATAGTGATGCTTATTTATCATTCCAGATTACACTCACAGTCTATGCTTATTATTATACAATTATAGAATATATGTTCCCAGGAATGAACAACACTTTTAACTTATGTAAGCTCTTGTACTTGTACTTGTAACTCTTTCTTTGTTTCTTTATATGCAGACTGTTTTAACCATAGGAAACAGAAGCTTTAGGCAGTGTTGGGTAAGTTACTTTTAAAAAGTTGGGTAAGTTACTTTTCCCCCCTCTCCTCCCCTTACAGGTTCTCCTATGACTCAGCCCTTGCTCCGGCCAGGATCTCACTGCTGCCCACTGCGGCTCAGAATTCCTGTGCCAAACCGACTGCAGCTCTGTGTTTCAGCTGAAAATTCAGAAGTCTGCTCTCCTTCTCAGCAGATAAGCAACAAGGTTCCCCTGTGACTCAGCCCTTGCTCAGGCCAGGATCTCGCTGCTGCCGCTGAGGCTCAGGATTCTGTGCCGAACCACCTGCCGCTCCGTGGTTCAGTTGAAAACTCAGAGCCTGCCTCTTCAGCAGACACAAGCAACAAGGTACAAATCAAGTGGACTGAAAGGCAGCAACGCCAAGCAGGATTTCAAACTTGGCACTCTTTTGTGAAACAGTTGGGATTGGTCAGTTTAGCTAGCCGGGTTCTTCCTGCATTAATATTTAATTTAAACTTGCTTGTGATAGCTGTGTTCTTGTTAACATTTCTAGAAAGTCTCAAAGCCTTCTATTTAGATTGAAACACTGTTATTCACTTTTATTGCTAGAAAGCAATTTATAGGAAAAACTTTCTACAAAGTTCCAAAGCTTTCTATTTAGATTGAAACACTGTTTTTCTTAACTTTCACTGCTAGAAAGCCTGGCTCATTGCCCAGCCTCTGTACTTCAGCTTATTTTTGCACTGTATTAGTTTTCTCCTTTTTCTGCTAGAAATCTCCTCTCAGCAACTTAATCTTATTTTCACAAATTGCTCTTTTCCCTCAGTCAGTTCATTTACTTCACCACCCCCCACCTCCTCTCTCTTTCAAGCTCCTGTTTCTCCTCCTCTAACACCTTCTGCAAAACCCTACCCCCAATTTAGGAACACAAGTGAATCAATCTATATGTATCCCCTCTTCTCCCCTTCCAGGTTCCCCTGTGACTCAGCCCATACTTGGGCCAGGATCTCACCGCTGTCTTCTGCGGCTCAGAAGTCCTGTTGTGAACCGCCCACAGCTCTGTGGTTCAGCTGAAAACTCAGAAGCCTGTTCGCCCTCTCAGCAGAAAAGCAACAAGGTACAAATCAAGTGGACCCTGCTGGTGCTTTGCGCTGGCTCCTCCCACCCAATCTGGACAATATAAGTGCTTGTTCATGATAATATGATAACATAATCCAGATAATTTTTTAAGTACCTATTGTTAGCTGATTGGTGCCCACGTTTCATTACCAGGTGGCCATTATAATATTAAAAAAGATTGAAAAGCCGCTGCCCATTGGTTATAATGGAGCATGCCTCTGCGCTCTCCCTAGAATCTCGTCATCACATTAGTGAGCACAGGGGCAAAGCGTAGGTGGCACTTACAACCAGGAAGTCCTTAGGACCCGGTTTAATTAATTTTATGAGGGATATAATGTTTTATTTGCTGCATAATTTTGGGACATCTGCACAATTTAGGAATGCGGTGGTGATAAGGCACCTATTTATCAGGTGCAGGGGCTGATCTTGGTGGATCTCTTTAATCATAACTCTTTGTTAACACTGTTCCAATACTGATAGTGTTATATTGTTATATTTAGTATTTCTTAAGAAGTAATGGACCTTTACTGTTATATCCCTCTCCTTAATTTAATCTATTACCTGGTGTGTAGTGAGGAGGTATTGGTTATTTCCTTCTTTCTATAGCCAACCTATACCTCCCTGCACATCCCAGATGGTTTTGTGTTGGTTGTTTCCAAATCTCTGGTTATTAATATTATTATTGCTTACTTTATATATATATAGAGAGATATCAAACTACTGGATTTTAAGAGCCCTTCTGGTATTTCTATCTTTTACAGTCTTCCCGATCCCCATTTTGACATAGGCTAGGATTATTGTTTCTGTCATTCTCCTCAGCATGTTTACTGTTTTAATTGCTCGGTGCCTTGGATCCCTTATGCTATCGTTTTTATCTATTATATTTGTCTTATGCTCCAGTTCCAATGGCTGACTTACTTTTATATACTTGGAATGTTAAGGGACTCAATGCACCTTGTAAACATAACCAAATTCTAAATCATCTTAAAGACATAAAGCACAGATTGCTTTTTGCAAGAAATTAAATTACTTGCTAAATACAATGACAGACTCAAACGAGGCTGGGTAGAGCAGGAGTCCGTGAGGCTTTGGCTGTCTCAAAGAAGCATGGTGTTGCAATCTTAGTTCATAAAACTTGAAGTGGACAATTTCTAATACATTACAAGACCTTAATGGCAGATGGGTGATTGCCTCCTTATACTGCATCTACCCATTAACCTTAGTTAATGTAGAGGCACTGAACGCTGCTGAACGCAAATTTTTGCAATCTGGCATAACACCTAACCTTGTTTAATTTAACTAATACTCCCATATTAACTGGCAGTGATCTTAACTTCACTCTCGATTCTTACTTAGATAGGAGTAGTTTCTTCTTAGATGCTCATCCAAGAAGCCTTGCTGCCCTGTCTCTGTTAATGAAAGATTTTGGGCTCTCAGACACTTGGAGACTTCACCACCCTAGAGACAGGGAATATATATTTTACTCCTCCCTCCATAAGTCATATAGTCGAATTAACTATTGACTATCTTCACCTACAATTACTGAAAACATAGTAGATACTTCAGTCTTCCCCTTATTATCTCAGACCACTCCCCAGTTAAAATACATTTGATTTGGGGTTCCCCTCCCCTTCATTCTTCCTCCTGGCATTTGGACCCTCTTTTACTTAGGGACCCTGAATTTTTGCCCTGGATTAAATTGCAAGTACAGGAATTTCTAATTCATAATAACCTGGGTGATACTTCTATGGATATAGCCTGAGAAGCGCTTAAAGCTACACTCCGGGGTAAAATTATTAGCTACATCACCCACAGGAAAAGAATGAGGGAACAACAATTAAGTAACTTAGAAAATACACTAAAACTTAAGGAATCTCAATACTCAGCCTCTTTACACCCAGATCCTAACTCCCCCATTCATTATGAAATTCTCCAACTTCGGTTGCAAATTAAAGAGCTAATCTCCCGTAAAACAGAAATAGCACTGCAGAGAATTAAACATAAATATTGGGAGGGAGGGAGAAGGTGGCAAACTATTAGCCTACCAACTCCATTCTCAACAGATGGAACGCCACACTGCTGACCTTAAAGATGCTCTGGACGTGTCTGTACTGACACTCCTCTATCAATCAGATTATGAATTTGTTCTATAAAAAATTGTATTCATCACACTCTACTCCACAACCTCTCCTTATTAAAGATTTTTTGGAAAACTACTTCTTCCATGCCTTCCTTCTGATATAGCGGGTTCCTTAGATAAACCATTTTCAACAGAGGAAGTTCAGAGTGCTCTTGTTCCTGAAATCTGGAAAATCCCTGGAGGTGATGGTTTCCCCACAGAATTTTATAACCATTTAGTCAAATTATTTTTGCCCTTATTATGTAAAGCATTTCAAGAAGCTACTCTTTTAGCTAAATTACCTCAATCTACAACTGAAGCAATTATTACAGTGCTTCCGGAAAAACATAAAGATACTATTCTCCCCTCCAATTATTGCCCTATTTCCTTACTTAACGCTGATGGTAAAATATTTGCTAAATTTCTAGCTATATGTCTTGAACCCCTTATTCTTTATTTAACTCATTGATCCCAGGTGGGATTTATTAAAGGGAGATTTGGTTCCGACCATCTTCGTCCTTTGTTAAATATTATGCATAAAGTTAAATCTCTTAAATCTCCTGCAGCTGCTATAGCAGTTGATTTCGAAAAAACTTCTGATTCTTTAAATTGGAACTTTCTTTACCTGATGCATTCCTGCCTGGGTATCAGTGACTCCTTTTGCTCCTGGATGAGGCTTTTATATACATCACCCTCAGCTAAGGTACTAACAAATTCATCCTATCCCAACCTTTTCACCTTGCTAGAGGTACCAGACAAGGTTGTCCCCTGTCCCCATTTCTTTTTATTCTAGCCCTCGAATCCCTAACTGCTGCACTTCGCCAATCTACTGCGATCAAATGTATTTCTATAGGCAATATACAGTACACTTTGTTGTTTTATGTTGATGACTTATTAATTTTATTAGAAAACTTAAATCTGCTGCTGATTACCTTTAAGCTTATTATTGAATATTTTTAATACTTTATCTGCCCTAACGGTGAACTACAAGAAAACTGAGATATTAGCTTTGAACCAATTTTGTAAACTTATATGAACAACCTCTTGGATTTTGATGGACCCTCAAGATATCTCTTATTTAGGTATTAACATTTTACCCAATTTGGACAAGATTTGGGAAGCTAATCTCCACTCTGTATTAAATAGCATCAAAACAACCATAGAGTGTTGGAAAGCCTCAATTTATCCTTAGCAGGCAAAATAGCCGCTATAAAATTATTTACACCTAAAATTCTCTGCCTGTTTTCTAATATTCCATTATTACTGCCTGACTATTTTCTGCCGAAGACAGACAAAATGATAGGGATTTCGTATGGGAGGATATGTCCCTAGGCTTAGTCGAACTAAACTATGGGCTCACTGGTCTAGAGGTGACCTAGGACTTCCTTGGTTTTGGCATATTTATCAGCCTTTCAAGCTTTGCAGACCATAAAATGGTTTATCAAACCTAATTCTAAAACACTTTTATGAGTAACCATGGAAACTTCTCAACCCCAGGAGGTATTCCCACCAATTTTTATTTAGCCCCTGTAAAAAAAACATTAAAAAAAAAACTACCATTGTTACTTCGATATAGTACTGGTTTAAATTACATAAATGGCTAAAAATAAATCCTTTATTTATTCTATATACTTCCATATGGGGTAATCTTGATGTTAACCTGGACGGTCAGCCACTGTTTTGCAACACCTGGAAGCATAAAGGTGTATTTTACCTGGGTGATATGGTGAACACTGGTTCTTCTACACTACAATCCTTTTCGTGCTTACAAGCCAAATGGCACATACCCAAACAGGATTTTTGGAAATTCTTACAGGTCCGTACTGCAATCTCACATCTGCTACCAAAAGTTAATGTGCAATCCTCCTCTACTAACTACATTACTTCATGGATTATCAATGCATCCAGCCTGGTTAGTAGAATTTAAAAACTAACTAAAGACACCTTGTCAGATTAATCATATTCGGCCAGGGCCAAATTTAATTCAGCTCTACATTCTAATATAATTGATGTACAGTGGAAAGGTTGTTGGAACCTTCACCATAATATGTTTATAGATGTTTGTAGCATGCTTATATAAGATTCTTCACTTATGGTACAGAACCACATAAATTCTTTACCGCTTATCACTAAATGATCATTGCTGGCATTGCAACTGTCCAGGTGGAGATTTACTACACATTTTATGGTCATGCAAACAAATATTGGCCTTATGACAAGGGGTTCACCACTTTGCTTCCAATATTGTTGGTTGCAATATCCCAACTGAAACTAAATATATGTTGTTGGGTATCATAGACCAAAATACTAAACTGTCCAGATACCAACATAGATGGTTGAGCTTGCTTTTTATGCAAGTTAAACGTTTACTCTTAATGCATTGGAAATCTGCCGAGATACCTTCTTTTACTGGCATTCTTAATAGTTTGACTCCATCTGCTTCCCTGGAACACCTTTCTTACCTGGCCATTGACCGCTTGAATGAATTTAGCCTGTGCTGGCAGGATTATTTTGCTTTTTACACCCCACTTGACTCAGTGATACCTATGGGCTCTATAATGTTATGGTTATTTCTTAATGCAATATAACATTATGGATTATAACAGTAATATCTCTTAATTTAATTTAGTTGTTTGAATAGATCTTACAATGCAATAACATATTTTGTTTAGTAGAGAGTCACACTGACTCTGCATTTATGCACTGCTGTAGAGTGGTTTGTATCATACTGTTGGAAATGCTTACTAATGCTCTCTGTACCATATGTTTGTATTTTGAATAAATCTTAATAAAAAGATTAACCACATATAAAAATGGTTGCTACCACATATTGTAACCAGGCACAACAACACAAATTTCATGCAATCTCAACTAGATTCTGGCTACTTCAAGTAATTTTTATGCTTCTCCTTTGCTCTGGTAATGTAGAACTCAATACAGGACCAGAAGATCCATAATTAACTCCCACAGACTATGACTTAGCCAAGGGCCTTAAGATGATGCTTATCAATATATGCAGTCTTCAGAAGAAGCTTACTGAACCGCAACCTTGGGTTTGCGTCATCAGATATACTCATTCTAACAGAAACATGGTTAAAAAAATCATCCTCTAATCAAGCCCTGACACTACCATCTTACAGCCTTTTTTGCACCGATAGAGTTTCCAGAGGGGTGGGGTGGCTATCTATGTCAGCAAGAAATTTAGTGCCACAATTATCAAATCCATCTCTAAACCTAAACATCTCTAAACCTAAAGAATTTGAGTGTTTAGCTTTGAAATTATCCATCTCAGCTGCCGAATCAATAAATATATTGGGTTGCTACAGGCCACCATCAGTGGGACTGGATGTCTTGCCCTACCTTCACCACTTGCTTGATGTTAACTCTAACGAAACATTAATCTTAAGAGATTTAAACCTGGACTGGTTTATTGCTAAATCAGTTTCCCTTAAAAATCTTTGTGATTAAATGGGTTTGGCTCATATCATAACAGAAATAATAAGGCATTGTCCCAAACATCATATGTCAGGATTGTTACTGGACGTCATCCTGTCAAACAGACCCCATAAAATTCTGCATCAAGCAGTCTGGTATAGTGACATCAGTGACCACAACATTGTAGTGTGTTTTAGGAATCTACCTAAACCTACTAACTTTAGTAAAGTAATTACAAAAAGACTGTTCAAGAAGTTCAACTCAAACAACTTCCCAAGAGACTTAAGAGACATTAATTGGCAACAATTTTACCTAGCCCCAAACATAAACGAAGCACTAACTATTTTCAACTCCACTCTTAGTGAAATTATAAATAACGATGCACCACTAATCAGCTGCAGAGTGAAAAAAGCTTCCTGTCCTTTGTTTAATCTAGAAATTAAATCTAGAAATTAAATCAATATTGTTAAAAAGGACCAACTCTGGGCTACTGCAAGACGCACAAAATCCCCAGATGATTGAACTGAATTTAGGACAGTCCGTAATGCCTGCACTAAACTAGTCAGAATTACTAAACAGAACTACTTCTTAAACATGCTAGAATCGGCTAATGGAAACTTGGCTAAACTTTGGCATACCTTCAAAGTAGTTGAAGGGAGCGAAGCTCCCCCATCCCTCCCCAATTCTATTAACTATCAAGGTACACACCTATAATCGACAAAGACACCATAGTCAAAAAACTGAAAAAATAATTTTGACACAGCAGGCTTCGCTTTCGATTCATCAGAGTCAGCCACCTTACATCCTTCTCTCCTCCAGACAGCTGCATTGCCTTACATTCCAACCTATACATCCTTCGCCTTCTCAGACATTACCTACAAACAAGGAGAAGTCTGACTACTTAAGTTGGATACAAAAAAGAATGCAGGTGCAGACAACATTGACCCCTTCTTCCTGAAGTTAGGTTGTTGCTTCCTCACTAGTCAAATTACTCATTTATTCAATCTGTCCTTGACAGAATGCATGGTGCCACTGGATTAGAAGGTAGCTCATATTTTACCACTTTTTAAATCAGGAGATCCTAGTGACCTAAATAATTACAGGCCGCTATCAATTCTGCCAGCCCTCTCAAAAATTCTTGAAAAATTGGTCAGCTTACAAATTAGGACTTTTCTAAAATTATCAGCTGTTGAGATGACTCCAGTCCGGTTTCAGGCCTCAACACAGCACTACCTCTGCCTTAGCCAAAGTCACTAGTGACCGGCTTGAGGCTGTGGATGGCATTACTGGTGCTGTCTTTTGGATTTTAGCAAGGCATTGATACTGTGGATCATCCCCTGCTTGACAGCCTTAAAAGTAGGTTTGCAAGATTCTGAAGTCTGCTGGTTTGCCAGCTATCTGGATAATAGACAGGAACAAATTAAAATGAATCTAACCCTCTCCTAACAACTTCCCCTAATAATAGAGGTACCATGGGGTTCCATTATGGGTCCCATCCTGTTCTTGATATATATGAACAACTTGAGCAAAGATATAGTTGACCCTAAAATTCACCTTTTCGCAGACAACACTGTCCTATACACATCAAAACCATCTTTTGAACAAGTTCGTACTGCCCAGCAACCTAATCTGCCTTTAACAAGCTCCAAAACAACCTAATATTTTCAAAACTATTGCTAAATGCCAACAAAAAATACAGATACGTAAGAACTTACTGTAACAGTAGTTCTTCAAGAGAGGCTTTTGCAGTAGGTAATCACCTTGAGGACTGCACCCCCTGGCATCAGGCCCACATGGAAACTTTAGCCAGCAGTATCTGATAGGGGAACACCCACCCGAAGTCACATGGCCAACGTCAGCATGGCCCTATATAGTGAGCGGTCCCAAGCCCACCTTTCAGTTCTCCCACCGGAGACTCTGACAAGGTGTGACAGGAGAAAGAACAAGAGGTTCCTGGAGTTCAGAATGAGCCCATAAAGAAAGAGCAGAAATACCACAGGGGGATGGGGTGGGGGAGGAAAAAGTTACCTACTGCAAGAGCCTCTCTCGAAGATCTACTATTACGGTAAGTTCTTACGTAACTGTGCTACCTTACTTTGAGAGAGCTCTTGCAGTAGGTAATCACCTTGAGGACTGAGTCCCAAGCAGTGTGAATCTGAAGAAAAATGGAAACACAGGAGGCAGGAAAGAAAACCTGCTAAAGGCACAGGGAAATTAAGACAGGAGGCCCTGAAGCACAGCTAGGCCAAAACTTGCCCTGCACGTAGAAGCAATGTCCAGACTGTAATGCTTTACGAAAGTGTGGAATGAACTCCAGGTAGCCACCGCACAACGTCAGCGGCAGACACATTCCTGAAATAAGCAGTAGAGGAAGTCATACCCCTAGTGGAATGCCCTTCAACCTCCTCCGGGAGGTTTTACCATATTCTGGTAACAAAAGTAATGCAGTTTGCCAGCCATTTGGATAAACATTGTTTGGTAACTGCACCCTCCTCTTGGGTGCAAAAGAAATGAACAGCTGATCCATTTTTGGACAGACTTTGTCCTGTTAGTGTAATAGCGAAGATTTTATGCACATCTAAAGTGTGAAGAAGTGCTCCCCCAGTTGGAATGCTCGGGTAGCACACTGGTAGTTGGAATCAACTAGTTCAACTTAAACTCAGAAACCACTTTAGGTAAAAACTTAGGGTTGGTACAGAGATCCACCTGGTCCCTGTGGAAAATTAAATGAGGTTTCTTACAAATCAGGGCCTGAAGCTCTGAAATTCTTCGAGCTGAAGTAACTGCCATTAAGAGAAGTGCTTTCCACAATAAATAATGCATGTCACAAGAACCAGCCAGTTCAAAAGGAGGCAGTGTCAACTTTTTCAAAATAAAATTAAGATTCCACCGTGGCATGGGGTTGCACACCAGGGGTTTGAGGTGCAAAATTCCCTCCAGGAAAGTCTCTGAGACTTCCAACTGTGCTAGTGTCCTGCTGGCCACCAAGGTATGGTAGGCAGAGACAGCTGACAATGGACTTTCAGTGATGAATAGCCTAGGCCTGAAATGTAGAGGTGCAGGAGATATTCCATGACCGACAGAACAGGGCAGGAAAAATGGTCCCAACCCTTTGCAGTGGCCCAAATGGAAAACTGCTTCCACTTTGTGGCATAAGTGTTCCTTGTAGACAGCTTTCTGGCCTCAGCGAGAACCTGGGCCACTCTGGAAGAGACTCCAAAGCACAAAGCGGCAATATCCTGAGGTGCCACATGTGAAGGTGAAGGGACTTCAGTCCTGGTTGTACCAGCGTGCCCTCCTCCTGGGACAGAAGGTTGTTGAAGAGAGGTAGGGGAACCGGAGGTTCCACTGCTAGCTGCTGAAGAAGCAGAAACCAAACTTGACAAAGCCAAAAGAGGCAATCAAACCATGCGAGCCTCCTGCATGTAGCTTCAGCAGAACCCTCTGCAGAACTGGAAAGGGAGGGAAGCATATAAGAATCTCCCTGTCCAGTAAAGAGATAGCGTGTCTCACCAGAAAACACCATGCCCTGGAGCGAGCAAGCAAAACTTGGGTAGTTTTGCATTGAATGGGGAGGTGAACAGATCTAGTTCTGGCCGACCCCACTAGCTGAAGATGGAGTTGACCACCTCTTGCTTGAGCTCCCACTTCTGGGCTCTTACGGTGGTGTGTCTGAGACTGTCTGCTAGGTCATTTTGCATGCCCAGAATGTGGACGGCTGTGAGGTGAATCCAATGCAGAACAGCATAATTCCACACCAACATCGCCTCCCTGCATAGGGGGTATGAACGGATGCCTCCTTGCTTGTTGAGATACCAGATCACACACATATTGTCTGACTGGACTAGCAAAGTACCATGGAGAAGCAGATATTGGAAAGCTTGAAGAGCATACAACACTGCCCTCATCTCCAATACACTGATATGCAGGGAAGACTCCACTAGGGACCACTTGCCTTGAGTCCTGTGGTCTCCCAAGTGAGTGCCCCATCCTGTCCCTGATGCATCCATTGTCAGGGTCTGGGAGGGAGAAGGGGACTGAAAAAGGACTTCCCTGATGAGACTGGAAAGATTCTGCCACCATCAAAGATCCCTCTGCATGGGATTGGAGACCATGACCACCTGGTCCAGGTTGTCCGACCTCCGGTCTCACTGTGCCCTAAGTGTCCACTGCGGTATTCACATGTGAAGCTTGGCTAAAGGCACTGTGGGGTGGCTGCTGCAATCAGGTCCAATAGCCGAAGAATCGACCTGGCCAAGACCTTCCAGCTGGAGGCCACCATACAGGCCTGCTTTTGCAGGGTTTCTGCCCTGTCCAGAGGGAGGAAAGCCATACCCCTGAACCGTGTCCAACACCGCCCCAATGAATTGCAGGTATTGGGAAGGGACAAGCTGGGACTTTGGAAAGTTTACAGTGATCCCAACTTGACGAAACAGATCCAGGGCTGCAGACAGGGAGAGTTCCAGCTGCTCCCTCGATGGGGCTGACAGAAGCCAGTCATCAAGGAAAGGGAACACACAGTGGCTCTGACGCCTCAGGGCCACCACCACCACCACCAGGCACTTCATGAAAACCTAAGGTGCCAAGAAAAGGCCAAATGGCAGAGTCCTGAACTGTTAATGTTCCCCCAGAAGGAGAACCAAAGGTAGTGATGATGGGCCCCGAATATAGGGATGTGCAGGTAAGCATCCTGCATATCCAGAATGCAGAGCCACTGACCCTTGTGAAGGAGGGGGCAGTAGACCTGGGAGAGTCAGCATCCAGAACTTTTTGTACTCTATGTACACGTTTAGAGTGCTGAGGTCCCAAATGGGACACAGATCTCCTGTCTTTTTGGGGACCGGAAAGAAGTGGGAGTAGAACCCCTTTCCTACCTGGTGCACGGGAACAGGTTTTATTGCTCTCTTCTGTAGTAGAGCCTGAATTTCCTCTCTGAGAAGAGGGACGTGCACCTTCGGGTAATTAGATTGGGCCGAGGGCCTGTCTGGATGTTTTGTGAGGAGTTCCAGAGTGTGGCCTTGTTCTATGAACTGAAGAACCCATGAGTCAGTTGTCACCACCCACCACACTGGCAGATAACAAGCAAATCTTCCTCCCACCTGCTCTCCTGCAAGATTTTGAGGGGAGAGGGTGGATGGCGAGTCATGCTGGGGGGGTTAGGGAGAGCTGCACCTGAAGACCTCTGGGACTTGGCCAGGGGAGTGGCAGAGGCTGACTGTGCCCTACATTTATTTTGACATTGGGCCATCTGCTGTTGTTTTGACTGTCATTTACCTTGGTGTTGAAAAAGTTTCTTTGTCTGAAATTTTGGTTGGTACATGGTTTGTATCAACTGAAGGGCTTTGCCTTTATCTTTCAGGGTGGTAATGATATCTTGTGCATCACCCCCGAACAGAACAGATCCCCAGAATCGGACATCCTGGATGGCAGCCTGTATGTCCTGGGCCAAACCCGACACCCTCAGCCAGGAGAAACGCCAGAGGCTGACTGCTGTGGCTGCTCCTCAGAGATGAGTCTACTGCATTGTAAGTCACCCAAAGTGAATGCCTACAGACCATTTTGGCTGAATAGATCAAATTTGCCAAAAGGGATTTTGTTTCTGAGTCCAGAAGGAATTCAATGGCCAGCTACAGCTCAGCAAACAAAGATTTTTGGTATACCAGCATATGACCAACACAGTTAAGGGCCTTCATGACCAGAGTGGAGGAAGAATAACATTTCCTGCCAAACTGATCCAGTTGATGAGACTCCTTATCTGGTGGCGAGCTACTCATATGCTGGGGTTTTGAGGACCGGTCATGAGCGGCCGCTATAATGACCAAATTGGCCTTGGGCTGCACGCTGAGGAGGTCCTTCCATTCTGGCATATGGTAAATATGGTCCACCTTCTTGGCCACCACTGGAATAGAGGAGAGCATCATCCTGATTGTTGATGCCAGGTCCTCACGTGGCTCAAGCCAGGGTGGGGTAAGGACCGGGGCCGCCTCTTGCATGTCCAGGTCTTCTACAAGGCACTGCCTCTTCAGATCCTGGGCATCTGACTTCCAGTCTTAAACCTCCACTATTTTTTGGAGTAGATCCACGAAGGAAGGGTCCTGTGGGGGCGACTTGGGGGATTCCTTGGGTTGGGGTTCCCCTATGGGCAGGGTTTCAAAATCTGACCCTACCGACTCCAAAGAATCCGAGTCGGAGTCTTGATTTGAGTTGGAAGAATCCGGGTTCCAGCTGGATTGATCCAAAGGCCAGGTCGACACTTTGAGGCCTTGTAGGGCTGCGTCAGCTACAAGAGGTGGAACCTGATTCAAGCTGCTGCACATCAGGGCTCCTAGGAGACTCTCTTGGGGGCTGATGACTGTCCAACTCTGATACCTATTGGGCCTTGGTCTCTGACCACCAAGACTGTAAAATGGACCTAAAGTCCACTGCAGGTTGAGGCTGAGGAGGAGGAGGAGGAGCAGACTGATAAGCCGAGGGATAGCCCACAGCAAAGCCTGGCTGTGGAAAACCCATCACATGAAAAGGCGGTGACAGGTAACCCAGTGGAGGGTAGTCAGGAGTGTACCCTGGCATCTGAAACCCTGACAAGGGGTAACCCAGCATGTTGTACACTGGCACCTGAGGCATCGGGTATCCTTATGGCAAGATCCCTGTAGGAGATCCCGACAGAGGGTATCCTGATGGAGGGCCCAACGGAGGGAAACCCTAATGGCGGGCCTGACAGGGGCAAACCCATCGGAGAGTCGGACAGTTGGGTTGAAGACCCTGATGGAAGCCCCTGTGGGATACTAAACCCTAAAGGGCCAGGGAGGGTTAGGTCCGGCACAGGGCATACCGGTGGCACTGAAGCTCCTGATGACAGGGGAAGTGGCTGGGAACCATCCAGGATGTTGCTAGCTCCTGATGCCAGATCTAGCGGTGAGCCTGGAAGAAGGCCACCTGATGGAAGCCTCTCATTTCCTGTTTCTCTATCAGCAGGCAAGTGGAGGGGGCACCACATCCAGTGGAGAGGGTGAGGCCCAGTGGGCAGAACCCTCTGGGAAAGGCTGAGTTGAGTTCGGCAGCTGGGAGTCATCTGGGCCATCACCGGACCCCGACACCAGATTGGTCATGTGGACGTTGGCTGAGCCAGCGTCCGACTAATCGGCCAAAATGACCGAGTGGATGTTGGACTGGCCGACCCTTGACTTATCGGTCGAAGCCGGACAGGCTTCGGAACTTCCGGAGTCCGACACAACAGCCTGAGCTGGGTGTTGTCGGAGGGCCCAAAGAATGGCTTAGTGGCTCCACTCAGTGCATTAGACCCCCCCCCATGGAGATGGGTCTTAGCATGGCCGAGGCCTCAGCCGAGGCTCCCACGACCACCAGGACCTGTGGCGGTGGGGGGCCCGAGGACTGCTCTTTTGGTGGGGCTGGCTGGGCCTTGGTGGCTGACTTTCTGGAGGAGGAAGACCACCGCTCATCTGAAGGGCCCGCAGGCGGCTTCAGATGCATGGGGAGCAGCCCTGGTCATGATGCTTCTCCTTCTTTTTCTTTTCATGCTTCGACTCGGTGGGTGAGGTGGAAGCACTGTGTAATTTTTGGAGCTCTTGCTCCATGGTGGCCATTAGTTGCTTCAGTAAATGAGCCTCAAGAGCCTGCTGGTGGCACTTCCATGTGGCCAGGTTAAAGCTAGCACAGGCCTCACAGCCCTTGACCTTGTGCTCCAGGCCTAAGCAGAGGAGGCAGAGGGAGTGCAAATCCTTGTGTGGTAGTTGCGCGCTCACAAAGCACACTTATTCTTGTGCTCGACATTTGAAGATGACAACATGCACACAAAAAAAGAAAATAAAGTCTGAATTTGAAAGAAAGAAAATGGGTACTCATCCGATAATGCAGTCAGACTGCAGCGTGCGATCTCCATGAGGTCTGACTGTTCAGGTCGACGGTGGGAAAGAACTGGAAGGCAGGCGCGGGGACTGGCCGCTATATATTGTCACATTGACATCCACCATGTGACGTCGGGTGGGCAGTCCCCCGTCAGATACTGCTGGCTAAAGTTTCCATGTGGTCCTGATGCCAGGGGGCACAGTCCTCAAGGTGATTACCTACTGCAAGAGCCCTCTCGAAGTAAGATCCAAAGTTATGCTTTTTAGCCACCAATTTCACAGTAGGCTAGCACCACAAATACCCCGTTAATCCCCATTACGACTCTTTTAGGGGACACACTTGAGGTGGCGGAAAATTTGAAATACTTAGGTTTCATACTTGATTCTCACCTCTTTTCTCTCCCACATTGAGGTATTGTTCAAAATATTAAAATGAGACTACGCTTTCTTTTAGAAATAAACTCATTCTCGAGGGATTCTAGAATTAGACTAGTTCAGGCTACATTCCTGCCATTCTCCTTAAATTAGACACTCTTCCACCGCTCATCTGCCTTTTAACCAATGCTCCAGCCAGAACCCACCACTGCATCTTGTATAAGGAGGTGAATTGAACGTCACTGACAACTGGGAGACTACTTCACACCTATACCTGGATTTACAAAGCGCTCCAAAATAAGTTACCTCCTTGCATCGCCTCCATCCTCAATCGACTGCACAGCACTTATGCACTTAGGAAGTGTGCACATATTGCCTTGAAAGTGCCCAACTTTCACACTAACTTTGGCAGAGCATCCATGAGCTTTGTACTCCCCATGGTTTGGAACAAGCTCCAAGCTACCTCAAAGCTCTAGAATTTAATACCACTAAGAGCCTTCAAAAGGATTGTAAACAAAATTGAAACTGAATCCTGCCACTGTTTCTAAATACCACCGTCTGCTCCTCATTCCCACCTATCCTATTCTATTGAACTTGCCAGATTTTTGGCCTACTCAATATCGTGCACTTTCATTTTTGTGTTGTTTCCCTGTTCATTAACAGATGCCTCTCTCTCTCTCTCTTCTCGCTCCCCTTTTTCTCTTTATGTTACACATTGTTAATTCTTTCTACTTTTTAATTCCTTTATTTCATAAATTATTGCCATTATGTGTATGTTACATGACTCGCATATCATATCATATGCTGTGTACTGTGTATCTTGTATGCTTTTTTTTATCCCGTGTATTTGGGATTTTGGTTACGGTAAGCTGTATAAGGGACCTCCTTGCAAATGAGCTTGCTCAATGGATTTTATCCCTTCACAATAATCTTGAACTTGAAAAAGTAAACAATTATAGTTACTACTTACTTTCAAACAAATGTAATCAGTTACAGTTATCTATTACTTTTATATAAAAAGTAATTGTAACTGTAACACATATTACTTTATATCACTTTTGATAACATGGTTTTAGTTACTCGTTGAACTTAACTATGTGCTCATGAAACCCCAAGAAGTGTAAATAAGAAATAAAACAGATTCTAAAGACAATGAATTTGTTAATTTATAACACAGTACCCATCTGACTTTGCCAACCACAACAATCCCTTTACATTTCTATAAATAAGAGCTCTATTAAAAAAAACACTCAAACACACACCCTGCATCTACTGCTGCCCTCCGCAATCCCCCCACAGCTGAATCCTGACTTTGCCAGCCACTGCTGCCCCTGACCTTTTTGATTTTGATAACACTCACGCTCACCCTCCCACACACACACACACACTCTGCATCTATTGCCAGTGCCATTGGCGATCTTTATCACACAGCCGTTTATCCTGACAATGCCAGCCACAACAACCCCTTTACATCCCACCCTTACTGCACCATGACATACACCTCGCTGCATCTTCTGCACCTGGCAATCTTTCCCAGATCTAGCCAGTATCTCCTCCTGACAATGCAAGAGCCTAACTACCTCTTTAAATTTCCATAATAAAATCCCACCCTCACATAGATCCCCCTACACTCACACACACGCACACACTGCAGATCTACTGCCCTTCCTTGCCTTGGTGACCTTTTTCTCATTTCCCACAGCAGCCTGAATGCTAACTTTGCCATTGCCAGCCACAGATCCTCCCACATCAAACACAATAAATTCCACCAGCACACACCTGCTTACCCCTATAAACAATTTAAACACTCTTTCCCACAGCTGAACCTTGACTTGCTACTACCACGAGACACAGTTATATTTATTTATTTATTTGTTTGTTTTGGTAACCAGGCAGGTGCACTAGGCATAGCAATGCCTATTTTCAAGGATGACCCAGGAGGGTACAAGAGGGATACATAATCAACAAACAGTTTGAAACAGTAAAACAATATGTAATATAAAGGCACAGGTATAATACAGTTTTCAATGAGATAAAATACAGTTTGGGACAAGATCAAAAGAATTTCAAGCGTAGTTCAACAATAATTCAAGATACAAAATATGAGAGAGATAATTACAAAAGTACAATAAAAGTGCAGTTAAATATTTAAACATAAGTCGGATACAATAGAGTCAAGTTGTGAGTAGCCAAGGAGCTAAAGGTCCAGAGAGGTAAAACGAGAAACAGTTTAGACAGAAAAGAGATGAAGAAGAAAACTACAATGGTCGAGATAAGAAGTGTATGTACTATACTGATTTTCCAGAAGGCAAGGATTTGTAGGAGGGAGAAAGTAGGAACTTGAGAGAGGAGGGGAGATGCCTAGGAAAAGGGCATGGCTTGTAAGACAGAAAAGCTAATAGCTAAGTCTGTTATGACTATTATGCTTTATCCTGTGCAAGGCAGTGAGCACTCCAAATGATAACTTCTGAACTCAATTGTATATCAATAAACTCATTTATTGAGGACTCCAATGTTAGTTACACCCACAAAGAATACCTCAGCACTTCATCCCAAAAGGGCTTCATCAGGAGGTTTGGGGTGAAGCACTGAGATATTTTTGTTTGTGGGTGTAACTAACATTGGACTCCTCAATAAATGAGTTTATCAATGTATAACTGAGTTCAGAAGTTGTCATTTGGAGTGCTCACTGCCTTGCACAGGATTGATAATTTTTTGAAGGCTAGCCAGCCTTCAGTGATCACCCCGACTTCCCTAGGTGGAAACTGCACTTTCTGGATCACGACTGTTATGCCACTGCCAGTATGCCACAACTGAAGTCAGACAGTGTCACTTACAATCAAATGATCACACAACACAACACATTTGTTGCACTCCAGTACATACTCCTTCGATGAGGATTTTCTTTCAGATAGGCCAGGTGATGGTGACAGACCTGGCAGGTGGGCGGGTAGACAAATGATCAAGCAGCCTGCTGTGGCAGTTTGGCACATGTGGTGTTGGTGGAAATAGGCACTGAGCCCTGCCTGTAGATGGACTACTTGCCTTTTTCCCTACAACAGCTATGCTGGCCCCGATTTCCTCGGGGTTCACAGTGACTACTATAGAGGGCCATGACTGACAACAAGCAGTGGTATAGCTAGCTATATAGGGGATATGCGATGGGGAACTGCTGCATACATGATTTATCTTCATGAGAGCAGTTTGACATCGGTAATATCATGAGTGGCATAAGCACAAGTGATGTGCCCAAGTCAAACTGCTCGAATGAAGATAAATCATGTATGCAACAGATTCCCCATCACATGTTACATTTATGCAATAGGCTGGGATCTTTTAAGTTAGTTTGTTAAAATTTTGTTTATATTTATTTATGCATCATGGTCTATTTGGTAGTACTATATTTTTGCGCTGTGTGTCTGAAGAGGGTTGCTAAAGACACGGTGTTGTGGACATCGTAACATCACTGCTGATTGGTGCAGTGTTCAAGTTTTTAAAAAAGAAAAGAAAAAACAGCAGCTATGGTAAGCAAGCGGTGTCGGCAGGACTGGCGGATTAAGTGGAGGCATGTAGCCTCTTGTTTTAAACACGTTAAAAAGGAAAAAAATATTTTATTGTGACACGGCATTAATGTGGTTGGAGCCGCGGGAGTGAAGTGCAGCGGTGGGGTGAACCTGAGTGAGTGCGAATAAGAGACAAGTAAACTGGGAGTAAAACAAGCAGTGTCACTGAAGAACAGAAATGAAAATGGAGCGTGTGTGTAAGGAGACAGCATTAGTTTTGTAAGTTAGTGGGTGTGTGTGGGTTTGTTTTCTTGGTGTTGGGTACTAATTTATTTTGCCAATTACAAGGAGGAGTGGCATTTGAAGAATGTTTGGTGTGATGACTAAGCAAGTGAGGAGGTAGGGAATAGACTGCAACGTGGTAGTTGAATTTGTGACCTGAAAAAAGTAGAGAAAGCAGTGTGAAAAAATTATGTTTGCATCTATCAGTCTGGTATGATCAGTAGCTGGAAGTTACTTTTGAAGTGAGTGGGCAGTTTGAAATGAAGCACTGTTGGGGACAGGCTGCAGCAGTGACAGTATTAGGCAAAGTAGGTCCAGACAGCATGGGGATGATTGATGGCAGGGTGTGGGATAAATATTAGAATCACCGTTTATCTCACGGCAGTGAGAATAAATGAATTTATTCCACTGTTTATCAGCCCACATATATTGTATAAATATAAATTGTACATCAACTGGCCAATCTGTTGCCCCCTCAAACACATTTCATCAATTCATATAGCGACTCTTAGCTGTACCATGTAGCGGTGCATAAGTAGTACAATTTGTATATCGAATGTTGCAAAACGATATATTTAATAATAAACTGACAAATACAATGGTGTTGTCTGACTTTTATTTGCACAGCACATGTTACAGATATAGAACAAAATGGTAATATTAAATACATGCTGAAAAAAGAAAACTGAGTTAGAATTGATGTCTCAACCATAGGTCTTCTTAAGGAATTATCTAAAAGAGAAAAAAGCAGGTAAGGAAAATATGAGAAATATATGTGAGGAAAGAAAATATGTGGAGGCTGTAGGGGAAAAAGTGATAATAGGTAATGTAAGAATAAAGTCTGGAAAATGAAAAGGCAGAGTAGAAGTGAATGAGCTGAGAAGTCCTTAAGTGGTTAGTAATTATCAGGACCCAGTAAGAAGGCTAAAATGTGAAAGCTATGTGTGCACACTTATTTTAATTTTCTAGAGATCAAAGAAATGCTCAAACTGGAGGGGCCAGTGATTTACACTGGATCTGCAACAATTGGTACACCCAGCGCAATGACAACTCAACAGAGCCATTCAACCTAAAAATATTTTCTATAATGAGACAACTGGAAAAACAACCTCGACACCCATCAGCGGTGGGACTGTAACCATGTAGAAAGCAGTGGTGAGATAAATGAGACTACCTTGTAGTGGCAACCACCGTGTTAGACTAAAGGTCTCGTAGGGCAAACCAGTATTAGGTCAAAATTCCTAGGCTAAACATTGCAAGGCTGCATGTCCTTGCTCCAGTTGTCGTGTCATGGGTTTACACCACCCCGTAGCTTTGGCAGCTCACAATACCTAGACACTGTGACTACAAAAATCTGAATATCAGCAAGGCTACAAAAACAAGCATTTGTCAATGCCGAATGTTGCTTGCTTCTATGTGCTGTTTAGGTATTTGGAAGTATTGGAGTGCAAATATTGAAAATTTGCGAACTTACGAGCGCGCGTAGGAACTGTGCAACGCACACTCGTAAAACAGTCATTTTTAGGAATTTTTTCACCAAATTTTCAACATAGCCATTTTAAGACCTCTGCTCATGAACAGTGTCACTGTGATTTTCTTAATCTGTCCCATACATTGAGTTTGCACACCGACTGCACCATTCTGCGCTACATGGGCAGAAACACATTTTGGGTGAGATGTGAAAAATGACAGCTCTACTGCTCATAAGAGGTGTTGTAAAATGGCAATGTTGAAAATATGGAGTGAAAATATTGAAAATTTGAGAACTTACGAGCCTGCGTAGGAACTGCGCAATGCACGCTCGTAAAACAGTCATTTTTAGGAATTTTTTCACCAAATTTTCAACATAGCCATTTTAAGACCTCTGCTCATGAACAGTGTCACTGTGATTTTCTTAATCTGTCCCATACATTGATTTCGCACACCGACTGCGCCATCCTGCGCTACATGGGCGGAAACACATTTTGGGTGAGATGTGAAAAATGACAGCTGTACTATTCATAAGAAGGTGTGGTAAAATGGCAATGTTGAAAATCTGGAGTGAAAATATTGAAATTTCGTGAACTTGAGGCCTGCATAGGAACTGCATAGCATAGCTAAATAAAACAGTCATTTTGAAATTTGTAACAAATTTTCAACATGGGAGTTTAGGACCCCTTCTCAGGATGATGTCACTGTCATGGATGCTCGGCCCGGCGGTGACGGCAGTCACTGCACGAAATCACCCTTCGGGCCCGGCAATGCCATGACAGTGACATCATTCATGAGAAGGGGTCCCAAAACCCATGTTGAAAATTTGGTGCAAAATTCCCAAAATGACTGAGATATGCAATAAAGTTGACTTCCATCTAGCCCATTATACAGCTTACTGGCATTTCCTCAGTTCGCGGGTCGGCTTTGAAGAGTGCAGACGTGTTCCCGTCCACGAAGATCACCGGAGTCCGGAGGGCATGGGGTGAGGGGCGGGGAGGCTGGGGTACGCAGTGGGTGGGTGCGGGTTGTGGGAGGGGGTCGGGAGACGACCAAGGGACCGCTTGCTTACGTAAAAATTTAAAAAGACGTCGTGACCATTTGCCATGCTGGGTGGGCTCGCCGCGGCACAAGGACATTGGGGGCGCCCAGCCGACGGGGATTGGGCACCCCCATCGCCAAAGGACTGATTGCCATGCTGGGTGGGCTCCCAGCGTGGCACCTACAGCTGGGGGAGACACAGCTCAGCTGACAGGGATTGGGCACCCTGTCCGGATACACAGTAGGTGCGGGGCGCCAGACGCTGTGGGGGGAGCTACGCCTTATCTCTGCTCACTGAAGCGTAGCTCCCCCTTTCAACTGTATGCCACTGCATTTTGGAGCATGTTATAGACAGCTCCAAAATGCATTGGCTTACAGGGGCCAAACCTGCCAGCTCACTGACTGAATTGGAGGAGGAGGTGACACACCTCTGAAATCTCCGATGATGGCACTATGTTTCTTGCACATGCGTGCAAGCAACATAAAAATGACACCTCACAGCCATGAAATGCTGCATAAATGTGCTATTGTGAAAAAAGGCAAAAAATGGTAGGCAACTTGCATTCAATGTGCTAGGTGAAGATGATGTGTGCTCATACAGTGCTTGTCAGAAGGCAGTTTATTTACCCAAACATTGTAATAAATCAAGCAGGCAGTCAGCTGAGCAGCCTTTGTTTACACTGAAACCTGAACATCACAAGACACCTGCACAATCTCCGGACCTCTGTGATGCCATAAACCTCTTGAGCTTCACTCTTGAGGTTTATGAAGTCACAGGAACCCCTTAATGGATTACAGCAACCATAACAGATGGATGACCATCTGTTATTCTATCCATATTACAGTAACTAGTTACTTTTAGCGAAAAATAATAGCATTACAATTATTACTTAATTTTAAAAGTAATTTATTACAAGTTACCTAGGAAAGTAATCAGATTACAGTCTCTAGTTACAAGTAACTAGTTACTACCCAACACTGGCTTTAGGGGAGGTAAATGTAGGGAGTAACCACTCTACCCTATGGGGAAAGCAACTGAGGGAGCTCATACAGTGCAACAGCTAGCCTAACTAATGGATCCCTAACAAAATCTGCAGGTGGGTGTACCAAATGGATACTACCCTATGTGTGTGTATTAAACTGTCTGTGGTGGATGGTACTGCCAACTGGGTATGGCCACCAAAACAAGATAAACTGTTGACTTCCAAGGTGTGGGTCCAGAAAGTGGGGCCCTACTAGCCCTGCCAGGAGGCTGGGCCTCTGTCGAGGGGCCTCCAGACGTGTCCTACATCTAGTATGGGGGGGTTAGGGAAGGATGTCATGTTTCCTCTCCTACTGGAGAAATACAGGTAGGTGTACTGGGATAATTAGAAGGGGCGCCAGTAGGAACAGGATGGTGTGGGACAGTTCCATGAACGGCTGGTATTACCATTACATTGTCTGTATGATCTCACTTCTCGTGTGCGCAGGGTGGTTTTGAATGGGTGGGACGTCTGGGATTGTGCCAGAAGCATAAAACTGGGCTTTAGTATGAGCCAGGAGGGCTCCCCCATGTTGTTGCAAAGGTACGGGAAGGGCCCATCTCTCACTCACATAGGCTATCTGTTAGGACCAATTGCTGGTAAGAGGAAGGGTACCTGGGACAGCCCCCAGTACAGATCAGGGCACAAGTGTGTGTGTGTGTGTGGGGACACAATGCACACTTTTTCCGGAGTTGGTTAATGCTACACTACTGGTGAGGAGTCAAGAGGTCACAGATCTCTCATAAAGATAAAAACTGTATGTCTCGGCCATACCATATCACCTATTTCACTGCTCCGACCCAAATGAAGATGATGCTAGACGATTTTTAGCAATAATAAAATGTTAACATCAAAACTCATGTTTACATCCCATGTTGTTTATTAACTTTATGAACATGACAGCATGCACGCCGGAATATGCACGCAAACTACAACCAGAACAATGAACTTCACAGCTTCAGTCTTCCCTATGAAGTACTGTATATACTGTAGCTAGTTTGTATCCTGTAAAGCGCCCTGAGCCTGAGGACTGTGAGAGACCCTAACGATTGATTTGCCTTGCTGTATATTCGGTCTCTTCAGGAAACAGCCACAAACAATTTATAGGAAATGTAGACAAAGCTGCTATATCATTCACTCTCTTACCTTCAGAAAACCACTGAGTCATAAACCCCACTACATACGTGGGGCGCAAAATCCGTGTTATGTAGTTCCTGCAACGCTTCAAGTTCTCCTTCACTTCTGCTGTCATTTTCCTTCCTTCAGATCAATAAACTATACAGTATTTATCCCACACGTTTCTGTATATTGTATGTATGTGTAGTGTTTGTGTGTAAACCGCGTCGCTGTTCCTCCTAGCTGGTATTTTGCTAGCCTGGTGTGCAACTTTCCGACTGCTCTGCCCCACTGTGCACCCGTCTGTCACCCAGGTTCAGCTGCTGCCCGCCGCTCTCGCTACCCAGTATTTGTAGACTCTGAGGAGCCGCCCACCGCGCTGACTCATTTCCAGTAAATCACGTGGCACCGCGAATCGCCAACACCTCCGCCGGCAGAACCAAATCCGAAAGCCACCGAAGAAACTGGAAACGAAAGCAAGAACGAGGAGGCGCTTCATGAACTATGTATCTATCATTCAAGCTAGGTGACCGGGATGCATAAAACTAAACAAGTTACCGAAACGAAACCTAAAAGAGTTGTGTTTATAAATACCTGGTGCTTTTCAGAAAATCCTTAATCCCATACATTTTGAAACTAGGAAAGGGAATAAACTTCGTTACCTAGTGCCCAGGCTCGGTTTTCGGGGTCTTCAGCGCGGAGTCTTGGGGACTTTACCCAACCACCCATCTTTACTCTGTCTTAAGTGTACATGTTATTTTCAATACAACCAGTAGGGTTGCCACCTGTCAAAGTTTTTTTTAACCTGGTGATCAGGTTTTCATGGTTCCTAGCAGGTAATCCGGTTTTGCTCTGTGCTGGTCAGGTTTTTGAGCCATTTTGAGTGCCCACATACTTTTGAAACAAATGTTGTTATATTATTCATTGTTTCAGCTGCATGTCCAGTTTACAAACAAGTTCTATTGTCAATATAGCCCTTTGTTTGTGAGAGAAGTCAGCATGGGAGGAAAAGTATGGCCATTGACACCATGGGTGGAGGTCGCTAATGTAAATACCAAACAGGATAGGGCCCAACACAGACCCCTGAGGGACTCCACTGGCCACCGTGATGCTGGAGGAAATAATAGTGCCCATTTTGACACTTTGTGATCTATTTGTTAGCCAGTTGCCATGCCAATTAGTCAAATAATCGCTGAACCCCAAAGAGATCATTTTGTTAACTAGAGAGAGAGAGAGATGGAGAACTAAAGCAAAGGCCCCTTTGAAGTCAAGATATACAATATCACTGGGGTACTATGAGCTAAGCTGGCACTAACCTTTTCATAAAAGGCAATCAAATTTGTTGTTCATGATCTTCCTATTTGAAAGCCATGTTGGGTTGTGTCATTTACACCTAAGGCATGAATTTTTTGTCAATTTTATCTTTTAGAATTTTTTGTCTATTAATTTACTTCCAATAGATGTTAAACTAATTGATCTATAATTACTAGTTAGTTTTATTCCCTTTTGTGAAAATTGGGACTACATATGCCTTCCTCCAATCATTAGGCACCTCCCAGTCATCAGTGATTTATTGAAAATAATAGCCAATGGAATTACTAATTGGTCAATAATTTCTTTAAATAAGAAGTTATTTAAGTTATCTGGGCCAGGAGAAGAATTATTTTTAATGAACATATAGCCGATTTAATTTCTTCATGTGAACTATATACATAATGATACGTAGGGCGTTGGGGTGACTGTTGAATCATATCATCGCTAGTAAATACTGATCCACAGTACTCATTAAAGAGTTCTGTTAATTCTAACGTATCATGCATATCTTGACCATCTTTCTGAATGTTAGAAATTGGGTTAACCAGTTTTTTGTAAGAGTTAACATAGGCGTAAAATGCCTTTGTATCTCCTTTTGAAAGTGCTAGTTTAAATTCCAGTGTTTTTCTTTCAGTTTTAATGAGTGCCTTCGTTTTTTAACTTCTTGTTTAAATAAAGAAGTAGTTACAGAGTTTTCATTTTTTTTCATTTTCTTAAATACAGCCTCTTTTTCTTTTTATTTGTTTTAAGATTACTGGAGTGAGCCATGGAGGATCTTGCCCTTATTATTATTGATTTTTAATTGGGACATATAAATTCTAAATCAAGTAGAATATTTTTAATAAGTTCCAACTTTCATTGACCATAAGGTTAGATAATAATGAGACCCAACTGAGACTATCCAGGGAAGATCTAATTACCTCATAATTTTTCTAGGATAATTATACCTTAAATTAGGGTTTTATTACAGCCTTTGAAATAATTATGTCAAATAGTTTTATATTATGATCACTATTATTGAGGGGGGAGTTTATAGTAATATTATCTATATCTGAATCATGATTAGTCAGAACTATGTCCAATATATTTTTGTCCCTTGTTGGTTCTCCTACCAATTGGTGTAGGCCTAGAGTGATAAAGATATCCAAAAATAAACATTCAACCTGATTTTTTGTTGTTAAATGGTCCCAATTTACTCCGAGCAGGTTTAAGTCTCCCATTAATAGGATGTCTGATTTATGAGCTAATTCTGTGATTAGATTCTCAAGTTTATTATTATTATAAGATGTATCAGCTGATGGTGGTCTATACAAGATTCGTAAGATAAGTGGTTTACCAGATTTGTTTCTAATTTGCACAAAACAACCCTCTATATTTTCATCTGAATTGTTAATTTCCTGGAAAGCAATAGATTTTTTTAAGTAGAGGTAAACTCCTCCACCTCTTTTATTAACTCAGTTTTTATGAATACAATTATAGCCAGGAATATTGACCCATTTTGATGAACTATCCCACCATGTTTCTGTGATGGCGATAATATCAGTACTTTTACTAGTGACAATTGCTGTAAGTTAACTCAATTTGGTAATATTCAAACTTCTAGCATTATTTGTCAGAATGGTATAAGATGTAATAGAGGCCTTGTTTTTATTTGGGCAGTTGGACTCAACAACATTTGATGTATCCCCTTTTTGCCCCCAGATAGTCAGTTTAAATGTTTTTCAATTTTAGTAAGGGTACATTTACGAGAACCATTTACCCCTCTTACTTAGATGTAGTCCATCCCAGCTAAATAAACTGTAGTTATCTACAAATCCTTCCCAGTGTGTTATACAATCGATATGTTTTTTTATTGTCAATTTCCGTAACCATTCGTTGATTGCTTTTATTTTATTTTGTATTTTAATGTTAGCTCTGGGTACTGGTAAGATTTCTGAAATGATCACTTCACATCCTATATTTTCTAAAAATTCTATGAGTGAGACATGGCTATTTTTGATGTCATCAATTGTGAATTTATTCACATCGTTAGTCCCCACATGAACCACCACCGAGGGATTGGGGCCTGCATTTTTTAATATATTAGGAGCCATTTGTTCAATGTCCTTGATCCAGGCTCCATGGAAACTAGAACAGGTCCACTTTTCTTTATTATTTTTACAAACTTGACCATCAATATATTTTGTAATGCTGTCTTCTAATACAAATATCTGTCTGGGTGTAATGGTATCAGTAATTTTAATTGAAACCGTTTCCTGTGGGTGTTCAGTTACAGCATCTAACTCCAAGGGGGAAGTTACAGGTGGTGTAGAAATCAAAGGTTGTGCAACCAGTTTACTTGGAAAATCAGATTCGTTAGCAGTTGAATCCTTTTCTGCGGTTATTTGTGCAGTGGTTATGTGTACTTTTTTGTACATAAGTTAGTGTTTGTCCTAATTTCCCACTTGTCACTAGAATTAGTTATGCTATCCATCTTGGTTTTGTTAGAGTCTGATGGGACTGGCTCATGATCAATTAGTGGGGCAAATGCATTTTGCAATGGCAACGCAAAGTCCATGGCTCTTCTTCCCTGTTTGCTCATATTTTTATTAGTGACTAAATACCAGTCTTGATCTGTATCACTGTCATCTTTCCTAATTCTTTTTTTATTTTCCTTATTTTTAATCACAGTACTATGTTGTGTGTTTAAGAGGGAAATTTTCTGGTTAAGCAAAATATTATCCTGCATTAGTCAGTCTACTGTGTTCTGGAGATCAATTACCTTTTCTTTTAACAGTACGCTTCTATGACATTCATTACATTTTAGACCTTCAAAGCCTGGGTTACTTTCCAGACAGAAATTATTGCACAGGATACATGCTATTGCAATTTCACCAGTTGTAAGGGCTACTATGCCTTCATTTATATACATTTGTGTGCCAATAAATGGATATATTAACCAAGATTGATTTATATGAGGCCCAATATTATCAATACTTATATATAATATCTGTCTTTGATTGTACAACCTGCTAAGGCAGATCTTGCTATATCTTGTTATTATAAAAACCTATATGGATGGATGGCTTACCTCCTGGTAACCTAGTGATAGACACAATATTCAGGTATCCCTCCACACCATCCAAACATGTGAAACACGCACTGACACGTGTGTCTTAGCACCCATCTTCATGCATGACATTGAACACTTGCCCTGTGCGGCTCACCCTGCTTGCTGCAGGTCACTGCTAAATACTATGCCTGTGACACGGAATGAGTTCCAGGATCAAGAAATGAACATAGGATTAAAAATGCTCAATTTTTGCTAATTTATGCTTAAAACCACCAAGTTAAGTGGGCTAGATAGGTTCTTCATTCCTGAACACTAAACACAGTTTTCCCCACAAGTGAATGAGATGTAGTCTTTAGTAAATTACCAAAGACTACAGCTCCTCTTTCGCTTGCACTGCAGGGCTCCAGATCAATTTATATCAATAGTGCAGTCACACAGTACACATGCAAGGTTTCATCAATTTAAGCACAAGTAGAACCTAGAGTGCACTTTCAGCTATTTACACACACAGGTCTATAATTTTGTAGGGCAGAAGTAAGGGAATAGTTGGAGGAGGAGGAGTGTCATATTTCAGGGGAGGGATTTTAGGAAGCAATGAGTGAAACCAGTCTGACTCATGAGGCTGGAGTGGTGAGGGACCGTCAAAGTGCAGCCGTCATTAGATCTGAGAGAGTGGGTGGGGGGGAGGTGGAGTGGAGAGAGAGGATGCGAGATAGGAGGGGAGCACTTCGAACCAGAATTTGGAGGTTAGTTTGGCACAGTGTGAGCTGCGTCTGTAAGATAGTGGAAGGCAGGTTAGAGAGTGATAGAGTTCACAGTGGTAGGAGCAGGAAGGGGAATCAAGAGCAAAGTGGCAGAAGGAGTTAGAGAGAGTGTCCAACTTGGTCAGGGAAGATTTGGTAGCAGCACCATAGACTACATCACAGTAGTCAAAGATGGGGAGTATCATCTTCTGGACAATTTCATGCCTCGCAGTCAGCAGGATGCAGCTATGATTCCTGTACAGAGCACCAAGCTTGGGGTGCAGTTTCTTCAGGATAGCATCGATATGCACAGAGAAGTTGAGATGCTGGTCCAGCCAAACCCCCAGATATCTAAATGAGGAGGTGTCCTCCAGGATGGTCCCATCAAGGGTGTGGAAGGTGGGTAGAGTCGGGAGCCTACAGTCTCTGCCTGGTGCCAAAGGTCATTAAAACTGTCTTCTTGGCATTTAGAAAAAGCTGGTGAGAAGCAAGTCAGAGCTGAACTTGGTTGAAGTCATGCTGGTTTCCACAGCAGCAGGATTATTGCCAGAACTGTATAAGAGAGTATCATCAGCATACATGTGAATAGATGAGAATGAGCAGTCTGTTGGAAGATCATTAAGGAAAATGGAGATGAGTAAGGGACCAAGCACTGAGCCCTGAGGGAAACCAGTGTTGATTATGAGTGGAGGGGAGATGGAATCAAGGAGTCTGACTGATTGGGTCCTGTCAGTGAGATAGGATTTAAACCAGTTGGTGGCTGATGGAGCAAGGCCAGCTGAGGAGAGGGAATCAAGAAGCAGGGGGTGGGAAACAGTATCAAAAGCTTTGGCTAGGTCGACAAAGATGGCCGAGGTGATAAAGCCATCATCCATCCCTGAAAGGACAGAGTCAGTAAGCCTGAAGAGAGAGGTGGTTATTGAGTGATTCTTCCAAAAACCAGATTGGAAGGGGGTGAAGGAGGAATTGGAGAGGAAGAGTGATAGTTGAGAGAGAACTAAATGTTCTTGAAGTTTGGCAAGGGGAGGAAGGAGGGAAGTGGGGTGATAGTTGCCTGGAGTGGATGTGTTACCACCCTTGGGGAGAGGAAAGACTACAGCATGTTTCCAGGATGAGGGTACTTGGGCATAAATAAAGGAGAGGTTAAGGATTAGGGAGATAGGATAAGCAATTGCAGGAGCAGAATGCTAGAGAAGTTCAGGATTGAGCTCATCTGGTGAGGAGCCTTTAGAGGGGTTCAGGGATAGGAGGACACTAAGAGCTTCATCAGAGGAGATAGTAGAAAAGGAAAAGGGGGAAGGGTATGCACTGGCTGAGGTGAAGGGCTGAAATTAGTAGGTGGCAAGGAGGAGAGGAATTTAGAAAAGATGTGGTGCACGAGGTGTAGTAGGCATTAAATTCATTGGCCATGGAGCCATGGTCAGAAACTAGGAGTTATTTATTTTGAGAACTGGAGGGAAGGGAGAGAATAGGGCATGAACTACCCTCCAGAATTTAGATGGAGAGTTAATGTTATTCAGGAATGAAGAATTGCAATAATCGGTCTTAGCCAGTCTAGTAGCTTTAGTACATGAATTATATATCATTCTGTACTTGGCATAGTCATTTGGATGTTTAGTAAATTAGGGTTTTTCCAGGCCTGATCACGCTCCCTGAAGCAGGCCAGATGTTCGGGGGTGTCCAGGGGAGGTGAAACCCACGGACTCTGGTCCTTCTGAAAGGAGCAAAGGCATTCCAGGTGGCAATGAATTTATCCTTAAAATAGTCAAGGGCTTGGTCGACAGAAATGGCAGTAGAGAGGGGGGCCCAGTTGATGGAAGCAAGTGCAGAGCTGAGTGGGGTAAGGTCTAAGGATTTAAAGGACTGGAGCTGATTTTAGGGGGAGGTTTGGGGTGATGGAACTTACCTACAATGAAAATAGGGTTGTGATCACTAAGGGCATCAGGGAGGAGACCAGATTTTATGATGGGGTGTGGGTGGGTTGGGAGTGCTCAATTAAGTAGGGTTTGGTTTTGTGTTCTAGGATTAGGGCTTGTGGGCTCAAGTGTAAGTTGAGTGAGGTTTAGAGCAGTGACATCATTGTGTAGTCTGTTTAACTTGGGAGACAACCAATATAGATTCACATCACCCATTATGAACTGTTCACCAGATTGCAGAAGGAGGTGTTATTGGCTAAGAGTTCAGTTATGATCGAGGGTTGAATGCTTGGCGCAATAGATGCCAGCAACAAAGACTGGGATTGAGAAAGGAAGGGCAATGTGGATGACAAGGGCATCATAGGTAGCTGGGATGAGGTAGCTAGGGTGGTAGTAAACTGCAGTGAGGACAGGATATACATGGCCACTCCCACTCCATGACCTGATCGCTCTTGTCTAGACAGGGGAATACCCAGGGATAGCAATGGCATTGTCAGGGATGCTTTTTTTGAGCCATGTCTTGGTAATAATTGGGATGTCAGGGGTGTGTGAAATCATGAGAGTTTATAGGAGGTCAATTTTAGGTGGCAGGCTGCAGATGTTCAGGTGGAGGAGCTTCAACCCATTAGGAAGGTATGTAGTGGAAGTGGGGTTTGGAGACATGTTGTTTGGGTAAGGAGACTGGGTAGGAGAAGAAGTAGGATCAGGGTTGGGGTGGATGTTCCTTGATGAAAGAAGGAGGAGGGCAAGGATTAAATAGTTTAGTTTCGGACTTTTGTAATTAGAGTAGGAAATATGAGATGGAGGGAGGGGTGGAGAGAAGGAGATAAGGAAATTAAGAAAAGCAAAGTGACTAGGAAGGGAAAACAGAGATGCTGGAGGGTAGTAGGGAAAGTGGGTCTGTTTACAAGAGGAGCAGTGGGGGTGATTGACAGGATGAAGGAGGTATCTGGAAGGGAAGTAGAGAGAGAAGTGGCAATAGGTGTAGAGGGGGAGACTGGGATAAGGGTAAGAACCAGGAGGGGTGTCAGTAGGAGGGAGATGGAAATCATTCTGGGTTGAGTAGTAGAGGCTTTCTACAGACTTGCAGATTCAGATCACACCACAGAATGTTTGGACGTAGATAATTTGCTTTAAGTATGAATGACACAGGACTAGAAGTGTTAGGGGAAAGCAGTGGAAAGAGGATTGCAACCTACATGTCTTGTTGCCCTCTAGTAACTTTACAATATAATCTGCAAATGGAAAACAGCTAAAATTACACTTTAAACTGAAGAAATTCTGTACTAAGTATTAAAACAGACCAGAAATCAGAGGCAATACTGGATTAGGGAAAAAAAGGTTAAACGAACTGGCCGATGGTAGTGACATAGTCCAGTCAGGAGGAATTTGAATATGCCTGGCAGGATGTGAAACCAAACAAGGAGCTCATGGTCCACAGATGACCAATAAGAGCTGTCCCAAGAGAAAGACAATTATTAGAAAATTTACAGAGACAGCCATGCAGCCTTGAGTTCCTGGAACACTGTCCGGGGCTGTACCTGCAATCAATGGCTCAGGGAGTGTGGCAGCAGGCTCTTCTGACTATGGAAGCATGTGGACCCCTGTCTGAAGTGCTGTTAGCCCAAAGGGCTATGAGAGGATGCCTGCAAGCAATGACTCAGGGAGTGTGGCAGCATGCTCTTCTCACCATGGAGGCGTGTAGACCCCTGTCTGAGGCACTGTTAGCCCAAAGGGCTATGAGAGGACATCTTCAAACAATGGCTCGGGGAGTGTGGCAGCAGTCTGTTCTCCCTGTGGAAGCATGTAGACCCCTGTCTGAGGTGCTGTTAGCCCAAAGGACTATGCTTGGTGGGCAGGAATTATTAGGGAGTATGTCATGTGCTTCTTACTAGGAGATGCCGCAGATTGGGTAGTCGACAGTAGGAGGCAGTAGGTGGTTCTGTAAAGGAAGTGCCGATATTAGGGTCAGTTTGCAAACTAGGGAAGTTACTAGTGATGATCCTATGAAGAAAATGTGTACTGTGATGGAAGAAAAGCACTAGTGGAATGCGTTGTGTAATAGTATCCTTCCTGTGGGGTCAAGGTTATGGGGCATGTTACTGACCCAGGAGAGTGCTCTGTCCACTGTGCTTTTAGGATCTCTCCTGTTAATTAAACAAAACTGCATTATTTGGGCCTACTCAGAAAAATCATCATCTTCACTGCATAACCTGCATAGTCTAAGAAACTGCAAATATGGCAAACCATGCTTAACATGTTTAGGATTGAAGGAGCTGTGGAGGAGAAAACTGTGTGAGTCAGTTGGGTTGTAATAAACTGATGTCTTCAGACCAGTGTGCTGCACCGACAATTTGGTATTTAGAAAAGGCAGTGTGGAGGAGGATACTTTGGCAGTGTACTGAAAGGATCGATGGACTGTGGTAAACTTGTTCAAGAAGACTTATAGGGTTTCCCTGGAGCAGAAGGTGGCCCTCACACAGTCATCTATGTAGCATTTTTAGAGTTCGGGCACAGTCCCTGTGAAGGTGATAACTGTTCCTCCACCCAACCAACAAACAGATTGGCAAAGCTGGGACCCATCTTGGTACCTGTGGCAACTCCACTCACCCTGAAAAAACTTTTAAGGAAAAAGCACTGAGTTTAAGATCAAGTTCTGCCAGCTGAGTTAGTGTGTGTGTGTGCGTGTGTGCGTGTGTGTGTGTATGTGTGTGCTGTGTGTGTGTGAGTGTGTGTGTGTGTATGTGTGTGTGTGTGTGCGCAAGTATGCATGTGTATGTGTGTGTGTGTGTGTGTGTGTGGGGCTGCTGGACTTTCCACTTATTCGAAAAATGCTGCAGTGCTGTCAGGCCATCATTGTGGGGGATCACTGTGTGAATAGACCAAGTAACCATGGTATATCATTCAATAGAAGCTATTCATTTGGCATTTTATTTAAGCAACAAAGACTCGAAAAGAAGAAGATGGTTATAATGGCAGTAAGTAAGTAATTATGCAAGTAGAGTGGTGTCAATCTGTATACAGTAGTACAACCTTGTAGGTAACAGTCTCTGAGGGAGGTTCTGATGAATTTGCCTCTTTGCAGCTTGCAACAGTTCATAAATGTATTCTTGCAAATCTCATCAGTCAAAGTTGGTATGAGGTGGTATATGGTTGTAAGCTGGCTTCTGTAGTGAATGAAACTTGGCAACAAGCAGAGTCCAGATAGTAACAGGTTAGCAATTCTTAGCAACAGTTATATGCACACTTCTCTGTAACTCCTAGCCTTCCGTCTCCAAGTGACAGTTGCACCCAGTCCCATTTATTTGCCTAAGATTTAAGATGTTAAACAGGCTGTTAGCTTTAAGCAATTTTGTTTGGCAAGGGCTCACAGTCAGTCTGTAAAATAGCTGTGTTATCTGGCTTGGCTCTGGACTTAGACATCTTCAGGCAAATGGAAGTGCGCTCCTCCTGGTGGTGGTACATCACTGTAGGTGGGCCCCTGCTTCTAGGTGCTTGTGAAGACAGATAAAGACTGGATATGCTTTTCTTCCTTCCGTCAGCCGTGGTATGGTGTCAGGATGATATGGTGTGATTAGGTGTTTAGAATACCACCTGCTGAGATGGCAGCAAGATGTTCAACAATACCGCACATGCTCATAAGTGGCGGTTACCCTGACAGCCAAGTTCGAACTGGTTTCCATACAGGTTATCAGATTCATCAGAGCAGAACTGCACACTGTCTGAGCATGGGTTCGCTTGCTTTTGTACAGGATGTTGCATCTTTCATCCTTTGCACTGTCATATCAGGTTTGGCAACTGGACCTAGTCTGGGAATTCCTCCAGCCTTTGGAGTACATGGCAGCTTCTACCAGCATAGTCCATTGGGTGAGCTGGCATATATGCCCCCTCCAGCAAGAGATGGGCTGCCAGTGGGCTAAATACCATTTTATTTATTTATTTATTGGATTTTGTTAACTGGGTAGGCCCACTGAGATGGAAAATCCCTTTGTCAGGAGCAACTCAGAATTAGTTAACTGATAACAAGTAATACAAAGAATCAACACAATATAAATTATAATACATAGCAGCAACACAATATAACATCAGGACATTACATCACATTATAACAGCTGTTAACTAAATATAACAATGTACAAACAGGGGAGAGAAAGAAGTAAGTGCCTCAGTTGGGACTTGAACCCAAGCCACCCAGAGTAACATTCTAGTTGCACTACCAGCTGCAGCACCAAGGCAACTGGAAATTGGGCTGTCCCAGAGCACATTATTCTTGCTCCAGTGCACAATCTGGTGCTGCACAGGTAATTACATTTTTAATCATAAGAGTGTGGTGTGCATATTTATGGAACACCTACAAATAGAGAAAGGAAGGAAGTGTCTCAGTTGGGACTTGAACCCAGGCCACCTGGAATACCATTCTGATTGTGCTACCAGCTGCACCACCAAGGGTACTGGAAACTGGGCCATCCTGGAGCACATTACTCTTTTGCCAATGCACAACCTGGTGCTGCTCAGATAATTACATTTTGCACACAACACTGGTCCATTATAGAAATTGTTATTCATTGTGTACATAAGGAACATAGAGCAACAGCCCCTACATATTGCCACCCAAAATGGCTTCCTCAGGGTGTGTGGATGCTTAACAACATCATTTCTTAATACTCCATATAATTACTCAAAATCAAGTGATAATCATTATCAATAAATATTATGAAGAGTACTAGAAAACCAGATCACCAAACAAGTGTGAAAGTGTGAAAATCAAGCGGTGTTGCAATAGTCACCTGAGTCCATAGTATTTGCAAAAGCAGTTGATAATTGCTCACCGTAACAATTATGCAAGGGCTGGCACTGTGTGCAGAGTCCGACTCTGAGCTGATTACTGTACAGCAGGTTATATTCGTGAACAGAATATTTTCGCTATATTAGCTGACTTCAAAAAAAAAAACACGAAAATAACCTGAGCGCGAATATAACATCGTAATTAGGGTATGCTAATTGTAATTGTAGGCAGTAAATAAGTCTATAACTACTGTTTTCATTGCATGTAAAAATCTAAACTGTGCTTTATTATACAGTAAGTACTTAAGTCGGGGGGTTCAAAAAACAGAAAAAAAGACTTGATCAGATAACATCTGCATCCATCTGCGTTCGGCTACTTCTGTGCTGCATCTGGCACCAAACCTTGAAAATGAAAAGATGAACATTTTACTTACTGCCCCATAGTCCCTATTAGCATGCGGTAGCATATTGTCAAAGGCTTCTGTCACAGGCTTACCTGAGTGAGGCAGTTGGTATGCGCTTCCAGAATTCCTGACTGCTGAAATCCACAGACAATGTCATCAGTTCTTGCAGCTAGTTGTTCATAGCTGTTCTGGAGGCAGGAAGCATGGTGATCTTTTAGGTTTTGTAGCCTGAGGTCTGCACCCTTATTGTCCCCATTGCCACCGACTAATCTTTTGGAAATGATTCCTGCATACCATGTAGTGAACTGTTTCTTGAGGTAGTCCTTGAACATCTTGTTTATGGAGACATCAAGGGGTTGGAGTGCATCAGGGCAAGATGCTGATATGAATACTGGTATTATCCCATTCGCCTCCAATTGGTTAAGGATTACCTCAGTGGAATGGACTCTGTACAGATCCAGGATGAGGAGAGCCTTTTGATCATCAGGCAGTGAAAGGGTTGCTTTTTGTGTTTTTGTGTGAGGTACCAGGACTCAGCAATAAATTATGTGGTGGTTTCTATGTTTGCCCAGTGGTTCTCACTGTGGGTTACATTCCACTCACTGGAGAATTGGTGCTGAGAGTGTGATGCAGGGCTGCAACCTTTATAAATCGGTTGCAGTGGCAGCATTTTGCCTTCTAAAGTGCAGGCAAGCATTGCTGTGATTTGTCTTTTGTCACCTAGTCCAGTGACGGACCCACCTAGCGCCAGTTACCTCCATCATCCACTGTGAAATGGGAATCATATTGATTCCTGTTTTGTCCATGTTGATCACCAGTTGTGGATGAATCAGTTCCTGTGCACAGGCAGTCGCAATTCGAGATAAAAAAGCAGATTTCAAATTTAAAAAGTCACTTGGCATTTTATGCCCTGCTTTTGTCCCTTTTCTTTTGCTGAATCGTATTCTGTGGAGGAAACCCCTTGCCCACTTGCTTGACAATTCCAGGTGCCCCCTATTCTCAGTTAGTACTGAGGACAGTTAGCTTTGACAATGCCAACTGCTACTGCGTGTATGACACCAACATTAACAACTGCTCCGTCAGCATGGAGCGATTTTACTGTCTGTTTCAGATGTTCTTCTAAATGTATTGGCCTTCCTCAAGGTTTGCAAGGGAGGAGGGGAGACATGGCAGTGGGGTCTGGTGTCTTTTGGATCTCTGATAAGTAATGGCACTTGAAAGTACGGACTGTACTTTCATTTATACGGTTGCCTGTGGTACTAGTGTAGTGTCGAACAACAGCTATCACCCCCTGCTCCGCTGCATGCTTCCCCACTTGGAATCTTACTTTGGCTGTGTAACCGAAATAAGAAGAGGGTCTACTCTTCATTGATGGTGGAGGGGATGCTGCAGCAAGCTCTTTTACAACAGAAGCGGCGACTCCAAGCTCAACCCCGAACTCTCTGCCAGATCTGCACCAGAAGCGGGTGCTTCTCCCACTGCATACTTGCTTCGGGGTTGCAGTGACTTAATCCACTTTAATAATGACATGTTGCGATAGAGTCAGGACAAAACACTGAGTGGACACCGATCAGCAACTGAGAAGAAGTGAAAAAAGAGATACAGGGTGTGTCAGGGTGTATTTATACCACTGCAGCGATCAATTAGAGTTTCAATTAGGGAAACTGGAGCTTGACAGCACAGTATCACAATATTGGCCTTATTTGCTGGTGACCCAAGCATGAATACTAACGGGAGTGAATAGTTGCGGTAGCAGACACGCCGAAAAATATATCAGGTGCAAATTCAAACTGCTATACAGTATATCTTGTAAGATAACTTGTGGTGTATATCCATGCCATGATTAACAGGCAGTATGGTTTGTTATGAGTGCAGAACTTTAAACAAGGAGTCCCAGGATTGAAACCCATTACTACAGCTCTGAGCAAGTGTGTGCTTAACTTCTCTGGGATGCTCCACTAATAAATTACTTTGCTGTTTTAACCTTGCTGCACAGCAAGCAATGTTCTGTAACCCCCTGGGTTGTAAAATGTTGTAGGATAGTGTGTATGAAAGGCACACTATAAAACCGAAGCTTTTCCTAGTGGTTAAAACACACAAGAGAGAGAACCTGAAGTCCCAGGTTTGAATTCTACTATTGTCACTTTCTCACAGTAGCCTGTATTCATAGCATGCCACACACTGCATAACTGCACCATGAAGGACCATACCTGTGGATCACATGCACATTCCATTTAAGTAGGACATGCAGCTTGAGTAAGCATGGTGTGCACACACCCCAGGGGAAGCTCCACACAGGGGCATGTCAGACACATGTTGTACGCACGGTGTAATGCATATGCACAATGCAGTTTATGCCAAATGAGAATGTACCCAGAATGTGGCACATTTACAACAGGCAGACCACTGCAGTAAACCTTGGGGCATGGCCCCAGCTGCTGCCATCCCACAGAGATGTACCTGAAAGCACACTGCAGCTGTACCTAGCTCCCCACCCCATGGTTCACTCATGCCAGAGAGGTGTAGGGATGTGAAGGCTATACTGCACCGGGCAGTGGTCCCTGTGAGAAAAAGTGCCACATTCTACATCCCGGAATGATCGGATGCTGGGGTATGCTACACCATATATCTGTGGTAGTCACTCTCCGTACCACACAGTACTCAGCATCCCCATGTAGGCCATGTGTCCCCAATGTGCTGCAGTGCAACCTGTTTGTAGTGGTGGGCTGTGGACATGACATTAGCAACCGTGGACTCGGAATAGGTACTGCACCCCCACATGTGTACCATCAGGCACATCATGGGGCCCCTGAAGCACCATGCACCAGCAGTGCAATGACACATCATACACAGTGAAAGTGTAGCACAAGGGTACCCCTCCAAAGGACCTGCTGTCCCATCACTTGGTGCACTTACCCTATGATGTTGTACTTAACACAGAATCCCCTTCCCACTTCAATCCATGTCCTCCAAATGGGGTGCCCCATATGGGGATCCCCAAGGGGCCTAGCCAAATATGTACCCATGTAAGAAAGCAGATAACACAGTACACTTCAAAACAGTAAAATATTTATACATCATCAAAAGGCACTGCCAGGGCCATACCAACAGCATAACACAAAAGAAGGTGCAGCAATATATGACACACCAATCATAGTAACATAGCAATGGTACGCATAACTTATGGTACAGCAAGGGAGGTATCCTGAATAGTCCATCTAGGGGTACAGTATAAACAAATCTCCAGAATGTGAACAGAGGCCCCCCTTACAAATATTTGCTCTCATCAAAGTGTTCTGGCACAGCCACCTGTGTCCTGGACATCACAGATGACACAGTCCAGCCTGATGGAGTGCACTAGTCCCCCAGCGTCCGGCAACAAAAAGTAACTGGGGTCTGGCTTGGGGCAGGGCTTGCCAAATGACACTATGGCATCTACTGCATACTGTGTTCTGCTGCCCACCATGTCCAGGAACAGCACATAGTGCTTCATCATGGTCAGCCCCTCATAAATGGTGTCCATGAGGGGACTGTCATGCTTCCTGGCCACCAGGAGATGCTTCAGTGCAGCATCCTTCCCCAGTTCATTCTTTGCATGGATATTTTCCAGGGCCACCTTGTACACACAGTCCTTCTGGTTCCATTCAGTCTCGTCCCACAGCACCTTTGGGATGCAGAGATAGGTGTGTGGAGGGTACTCCATCTTCACCCAATGGCACATAAACTTCTCCGCCTGGGACCACTTAGCTATCAGTCGTACATGACTACAGTCACTGACCCTTATGGTACTGTAGGAGGTGGAACAGTTCCCTTTCCATGTCTCCCTATTGGTGGCCATTGCTGTCAGTGATCCTACTGTGCCATGTCTTCCCACCCTCGATGCACCGTGTTTTCTGGCCAGTGGTCATCTCGATAGTCCCACAGGAGGTGCTGCCGCTGCAACAGTTCTGGCAACCACAGGGCATGCTGTCATTACCAAGGCTTGTGGGGGTCAGTTGCGTGTCCATGTGAACTTCACGCTGCTATTGTGCCAGGGAGGCTGGCCGTGCTGCTGTGCCACTTCATAGCAGTAGCCAACCCACCATTCTGCAGTCCCCAAGTTTACCACCCCCAATGTCCTCTGCCCCTTCATTGACTCTCCGAGTTGTGGTCATCCCAGGTGGGGGCAGCGGTAGTGGCGCCAGTCTCTGCATCACATGGAGCCACCTGCTCCAGTTCCTGGCCTCCGATGATCCATGCTTCCCAATGGGATCTGCCCTGGACACAGTCATTGTCACTGGTGTTGTCCCAGAGGGTACACCACACCCCTTGAATAGGTGTAGTGTTTCAACATCAGAGCCCCTGTGGCTGTATATGTTGTAGCGGTCATGTATCCGTGGGCAGGGTCTGTGCCTGTCTCTCTCATTAGCAGCCATTCCAGTGTATCTAGGTGCAACATCACTTCATGTGGGTGTACAATCCCAGCCGTTAAGACAGCCTGCAACAAGACACACAGATTAGTGTCCATCCCATCGCATACTGTACACTACCTTAACACACCTACACAGCATCTGCCCCTATACTTTATAGTTAGCCAAACTGGACTGCTGTTGCAGCACATCACTGTGCAGATCTGTCTGTTAGGGTATGCACCCTTTGCATTGTTCAGTATACTGTATATCTCCCCTGAGCCAGCTGTTTGGATACATGTCCTGTCTTCCCTATCCATAGGTCACCTCTGTGTGGCATGCCAGCTGTGGTATCTGTAGGTCACTTCTGTGTGGCATACCAGGTATGATACACACACTGGTCCCTCTGTTTCCCTTGCTTCCCTCCCTGTACAGCACAGCCACTTTGGTGAACACATTCTTACTGCATTAGCCATTCATGTGGTAGAAGGGATACTCATTGACAGTACTCCACTGCAGGCACAGCTCAGTTTCACACTTCCACAGTGCTTGCAGTAGTGGGGTCACCCCAAGGTTTACATACTACCAACCAGCGTGGTCATTCAAGTGATTTCTGTTATGGGATGGTGGTAACTATCTGGTGTCTGACTCTGGGCTTTGTTCAGCTCCCTGATCGCACCCAAGATGTCTGCCTGATCACACAAGCCGGCTGGCTCTCCGTGTGCACCACAACCCCCTTTGGCTAGGCAGCCTCAACATAGGTGGGGACCTGGGGTGGGCAACGATGGTCTCTTTATGGTGATGGGGTGGGGCACATGCCAGGGCATGAGCCCCACTTCCACCCAATCACAGTTATACCCTTACAAGGTGATTCACCTGCAGGAGGTCTATCACATGTGTGCAGGGTGAGGACCTTGGGCCATGCTGGATGTGGTGGCACTGACACCATACCCAGAGCTGGGGTGCATGGACAACACAAGGGACTGTACTGCACCCCAGTACCATGACACATACTTAACATCCCTATACACATGTACTGTGCTCACATCAGACGGTGTATTCCTTTATGTCTCCTATGTCAAGGGCATGGGACATTGGCATGGACATCTCATTGTCAGTCTGGCACCCATGGCTGCAACCCTGTACATTCAGAGGCACTGTTGCCATGTTGGCAACTCTGCATTCATAAATATGCTTGTGCATCGGAGTGCTACATGTCCGTGGCAGTGCAGATCACCATATGGTGGGGTTAAGGGACGTTCTGCCTCTAGCAGTTCCTCCCATGCCCTATTCCATGCACTCCAGCATGCTTCTGTGCACCACTTCATCCACACATGAGTCTGTTGATGAATGCCACATGTTTTGTGCACCTCCACGGATGCACAACTGGCACCTGCCACAATGCTCAATTCCAGCATAAGTGGCCATGTTTGTGAATAGAGCCCTGTGTGACTAAACAAGTGTGTATTTATCATTTCTGTAATATTTCCCTAATCTGTCCATATTTTGTTTGTGTCTCCCTGTGTAAATGGCATAAATGCTCTCCACCCTCTCCTGGATTGTAAAGCACTTTGGGATAGTGTAAATAAAATGCATTTAAGGTAAGAATCTAGAGCCCCAGGTTTGAATCGCACTACTGTCACTCAGTGTGTATGTGAACATTCTTGTGCTTCACCTCTCTATAATATGTGCCTTATCTGCCACTTTGTTGTTTGTATTTTAAGATATGTCTGAAAGAGCAGCTCTGCACTTCAGCATCTACTTTCATTAATATAATGTTTCAATATTACAATTTACTAGAGAATATAGTTTCTCATTTTAATGTTCCTTTCCAAGGTTTACAGCATATCTTGGTAGTCTAGCTAAAATGTTTGTGTAAAAAACATGTACTCTCCCCTGTTCATGTCACAGTGCCCTTGCTTATGACATCACAGTGCTCCCTATGACAATAGACCCTGATGTCACCAACAGCAATTGTGAGGTGAGCAGGGAAGAGCTACACACATTTTGAAAGACTCTGTAAATAAGCACTGCTTTATCTGCAATACATTGTAGATCAACAGCTGGGAAAAGTAAAAAAACTAGAAAACACTGAAGTTAAATCATAATTGGTATAAATCAAGTGACTTTAAGCGTTTTGTTATAGTAGAGAATCACTCTTTAAGGAGAGGAATACTGTACACTATCCCATCCCTCTCCTGGGTTGTAAAGCACTTTGGCATCTTGTAAACAAAAGGCATTAAAGTTTTTGTCTGGCACCTAGAGCACACAGGTAAGAACTTGGAGCTCTACGTTTGAATCCCACTGCTGCCACTTATGGTGTGGCAGAGCATAACATCTGTACACTATCTCATTAAAGCACAATGGTGCCGCCTTCTCACAGTGTTACTCCGCCTGAAATGGCAGCAACACTCCCTCCCTTCCCTGTCCTGGTCTGGATTGCAAAGTACACTGTGATAGAGTAATTGAAAAGCACGACAGCATATAAAACCAAAATTCATATCAGTGTTCTTCCCTAAATACATTTGTGAAATGTAAACAGGGACCTAAAACAACAGTGTTCTGCAAAAACAAATGCTTACATGGCCAGAATAAAAGTCAGAGGCCCATATATTCAAAATCTTGCCCCGGGGCTAAGTCAGCCCTGCCCAGCGTGCAGAAATTGCCAGGACCAAATAGCCTGCCATATTCAAAAGGAATAAACCAGCTGAATATAGCATGCCAAGGAAACCGGGCAAACTTGGCTGGGAGTGCAGTACAAAAACAGCCCAGGAATAGAACAGCACTGAATATAGCAAATAAGACAGCAATGACTATAGCACCCAGGCAGGCAGTGCAAACACCCACAGGAACACAGTGCAGATGGAGCCTCCAGGCCCTGGACCACAGACAAAGGAGCACAGGCTGGAAAGGGACCCCAAGAGCAGACAGCAGTGCAGAACCCAGACACTGATACACACCCAGCCAGGGGAATGGCCAGAGGGCACCAGGACCCATGAACAGAACCAAAGAACAGAACAACCCTGTGGTAAAAGCCAAGCACCCAAAATTGACACAGGACACAGAGCAAGTATGAAAAAGGTATATATAATGTGACAAACGCAAAGGAAAGGAAACAGGCAAACAAGTGAACAACAACACAAAACATAATAAACAGCAATGTAATGAAAATACAAAATGCAAAAACAGAGAGAAACTTACAGCAAACACTACAAATACAACCACTATATACCCTACAACAGGAACCATGACTACAACTACTACTACTATAACTACAACTATCAATGCTAACACTACCACTACATACTACGCTACAAAGGTGACTAAACTACAACTAACTATGACTATGAGAACTACAGCAACCAAGGTATGTGAAAAACAAAACACATGTACAGAGACAGAAAACAAACAGGACAGCAATGTAACAGGAGGGGACAGGGATGTGTACACAAACAATGAGGGAAAAGGGCAGCAATCGAAATCTCAGTCCAGTAAGGTGGGGGGCAAGGCAAACAAAGGTGTGATGAAGGACATCATGGCTGGGAGCTTGCTGGATCCGGCAGATATGCCTCCAGTACGGTGGCCACCATCTGTGTCTCTGATGTGAGCACCACCTGCTGCTCAATGATGGTTCGTTGCTGGTGTACTATCTGCCACAGGAGCTCCTCGCTACCTTCAGACTCCTCTGGTCATGTTGTCCACAATGAGTATCGGAGTGGACCTACAAGAGGAAGGGGGAGCATGTGAGGATGGGAGACCAGTCAGGAGGCACACTGCAGCCACAGGTGGCCATACAGGGATGGACAGCATGTCCCAACAGCCATGCCCATGTGGTACTGAGGAACACAATGGAAGGCACAACCAACAGGTGCCCACAGGGCAGACCTGGATGACACAGGCAACAACCCAGTACCCAATAGACATGGATACGCAGGCTTCAACAACACCATGGGACGATCTACACCACCCAACCCGGCACTGCACACAGTGAGACAGTGCAGACACACAGGCGGTCCCCAGGATGGCGGTGGGTGTGGGCCACGCAACAACATGCACATGGGAGACCACATGTCAGGACAAGCTGCCCATAGTCGGATAGCAATGTACCAGAAAGCAGAGCACAACAACAACCCAAAGGGGCACAGGATCATCACAATGCAGGCATGGTGGGCAGCCAATGGCCAACCCATGCCAGGGCCAAACCGACCCACAGCAGATGCAAGCCCAAAGGGGGGGGACCAGCAGGGGTGGGCCAACAGATGCCACCACACATGGGCCATGTACTGCAATGTGCACGGTGCCCTGAAGCTAGAACCCGCACATGCCAGGTGAACAGCTGAACTTGGCCAGCAGCAACTTTGGACTGCACGGCAGTGCCAGCTGTGCATGCCTACACTGGCCCATACCGCCCACCCCCTGCCACAGGGCACAGCAGCCAGACATCGGCAGCACTGTGCAACATTGGTGCACAACCTAGCACAATGCCACACCAGCAATGGCATGCTGCCTATGGCAGCCAACCCGCCAGCACAGTCAATGGCAGACCAGTGAAGGAACCACACAAAACAGAGGTACAGCACAAATGAAAAAAGACATGTACTCACGCAACAGGCCCCTGGTCTCAGGGCTGCTCTTCTGCACCCGCTGCAGCATGGATGGCAACCTCAGGCTGCTCCACGATGTCTCCCGGGACACCTCCTGGGTCCCTCTCCCTGAGCTGTGCTGCTCAATCTGCTCTGCAGTGGACAGAGGTAACAGCAGCATTAGCACAATGCACAGCATGTACCACAATTACCACAGCAAGATGCACCCCCACCCCAAAACACTGTACACACAGGGCAGCCCAGGGACAGTGGCTGAACACAGGATACACCCACACAGAGGACTCCCGTGGCCCATGGAGTGTGCGCCAGTCACATAGGGCATGTAGGCAAGGTGGCACTGCAGTGCAACAGTGTCAGACACAGGTGCACTGTGACTGGATGCAGACACAGCTGTGTAGGCAGACAGAGACCCAGGAGACAGCACCCCTGCACCACACTGGCATTGGCTGCAGGATGGTCCTGTAGCAGGTCATCCCACCTGCAATGTCCAGACCCGCCAGCCACGCCATGGCCAAGTGTCACAGCTGCACATGGTAGGACTACTGTGTATCCCCCATGGACACAGCATGCACCACACAAGCACCGCTGCTACCATGGGTGGCACCTGGCAACAGTGGCAACTGTGCCCCAGACACCCTGCACCATAGTGCCCCTAAGGTGCCCAAACTGTATGCCCCCAAACCAGTGCCACATGTGTCCAACTACCTAGCACACCTGTGCACACACACACACACACTCACACACCCACGTGCGTGCGTGCACACACACACACACACACACTGGCAGACAGACACATGACATGTGTGCAACATGCGACGGCACCTACCTGGCACTGGCACAGTGCCATCTTGCACCATCCGCTTAAACCTCTCTGGCTGTTGGTGTTGCCAGCAGTGCAGGTCTGTGTAGCGGTGCTGACACTTCTCGGCATCCCTCATGATACCCGTCCGTTCTGTGAGGCAACGTGCAACGGATGCCCACACCTGGCATCGTGGGAGGTCACCCTCCTTGACCTCCCCAAACAGGCGTCTGTGCCTTTGTTGCACAAGCTGCACCAGGTTTGCTACTCTACATCCTCCCAGTGCCTGTCTCTGTGCACCACTGTATGCTGCCTATGCCTCCCAGACATTATTGGGAACACCTGGTACCCTGCCACATGTACTACTGCATAGCCTGTGTCACACCCTGGGAACTCCAGCAACATGTGCATTAGCGCCACGCAGTCACATGGTATAGTGTGGCATTACCCAGAAGTGGTCGTGGTTCACATGCCCAACCCCTCCACAACCCTGGAGCACCATGGTTACACATGCGCGTAGCGCCGTGCTGTATGACCTAGCACAGCTCTATAGCATGCTACGCTGGGGTGCTAGCACAGCACAAGGGCCACACACGCATGCATGGATGTTGCACTATACCACATAGCACTGCACTAACTGGACAGCATGGCACTGGACACCATTTAGCCCTGGTGCCTACCATTAGCATGGCGCTAAGCTGATTGCCTGGCGCTAACAAGGCCCATATTCAAACAGCCTATGCAAATGAGTTCACTTGTGTATCCAAAGGGGAAACAGTGCAATTAGCTTATCATTATTGGCTCATTTGCATGCCTAACAGGCAGGATTGCCCAGCTGGACTATAGATGGACAAACAGTGCTCCACCGGTGTTGTGCTGAGGGACTGCAGGACTCAGCAGGTGCAGCAGCCGAATAGGCCAAACACAGAGGAGTATGTCGCAGGAGGAAGAGCAGCAACAGGCAGGTCTGTATAGCAGCCTGGGGCTTGGCTATATGGCAGTGGGATGTGACTAGGCTCTGGCTTACACAGTGTGCACATATGTACAGCCAGAGAACAGGCATGGGACAAAGCATACGCCTGCAGGCCCACAGTTGCCAGCACAGTGCTGTGTAGTAGTGCACGTGGCCATTGTGCCTGTTGGCCAGCCAGCCGGGGTGTGTGTCACACCCGTGTCACCAGTAGCAGCCACCACTGTGAGTGGACTGTCTGCACACTGTTGTAGCCAGGCACCTGAGGGAATGGGGTACACAGTGGCCTGCAAGTGACAAGAGCCGTGCGGTGCCTGTATGGGGGCTGATGCATGCAGTATGGCCGCAGTGTCCATCGTGACACATGCACATGTACTGTGCACAAAGGGGTGGCCATGCCACACAGTTGCAGTGTGCGCTGTACCCTCCCATGCTGGCCTGGTCCTGTGCTATGCCGCTACAGGACAGTCAGTGCAGGCGTCAGGGGTGGCATGCACATAGTGTTCTGCCTGTGCCATGCATCGCAGGCATGCCACAGCACATGACCTGTGTCCCTCTACATGTCTCCCATAGGTACTGCAGCATGCAGGACAGGTTATGGGCACATAAGTTCTCCCAGGATGAACTGACGACTCTGGTCCATGGCGTCAAGGAGTGGGAGCAGGTGATACATTGCTACAAGGCCACTGATGCTGTCATGCAACAGATGTGGGACGAGGTCACGAAGGGGTCAATGCCATTGGCAGATGGGGACGTACCACCGATGCTGTGAGGAAAAGGTGGTGTGACCTGCTGTGCCAGGAAAAGGAGGAGGAGGAGGCACAACGGCTCCGTGATAGGCTACGGTCTGGAAGAGGGCCACAGACCACGCAACAGCGGCAGGGACCCACTGATGATCCTGTCGGCCTCCACACTGCACCCTGTGTCCATTGGTGGTGTCATTGGTGGGGGGGTGTGACATGCCACTCACACCATCTAGCACAGGTCAGTATCTGCATGTGTGCACCCTACATGGCATGCCTGCACTGGTGCTGGGGGTCAGTGTTGGCCCAGTGCTTGGTGTGCACTATGGGGTGTTATGCTGTGCACACTGTACACATGGGGCAGTATTGCATGCATCCACTGCCTGTGCAGGGCTATCACCACAACCATCAGTATGAGGCATGTGCACTGTGGATGGGGGTGTGTGCATGTGGCCATGGTCTGTGTCGCTGGGACTGCACTGTGTGGTGTGCATGTGCGTGGAGTGTGGCATGTATCCTAGGGTGTGCAAGTACTGGTGGTGGATGTGGCACACTGTGCAAGTACTGGTCAGTGACACTGTCCTTTCTTGATCTGCAGTGGTGGGTGCACAACATGCAGCACACCAGGACGTGGCTGGGGCAGCTGCCCTGGAGCAGGAGGCAGTGGATGTCGACAACATGCCATCAACCTCAGGACTAGGTGCCAGGTGTGGACCCTCAGCAGCAGCACGTGTGGCAGGCAGAAGGACTTGGGTTACACCTGCCTGTGGGGGGGAGGACTCCGGTGCTGGCAGGGACCTGGACATCGGTGACTTCCTGGAGGATGCCCAGGTGGAGGATCTGAGTGATGGCCAGGTGGTCCTCCTGACAGTCACTAGTGACCTTGGTTCGGATGGCTCAGACCAGGGTTGCTACCTGCCTGCGGAGGGGACTGTGGTTGGCGGCACAGGAGTGGGGCATGATGGGGTCCGCAACACAGCTGCCATGGGGGTGGATAGCCATGCCACCATAGGCAGTCCAGTCCAGCAGGTGGTGGGCCATGTGGGTGCCATGTGTGCACCTCTGGACATGTGGTGCCATCCATGGGGAGGGATGCAGGGCCCGCAGGGGACACATCCCACCATAGGGACTGTGCAGCAGCAGGACATACAGCAGCCACCACAGCATCCCCACTGTGTCCAGCAGCAGGCTTAACCCCCGGTTGGCATTGGCAGTGCCTGCAGCCGTTGAGTCGGATGGCCAGGGATCTTGCCCTCTGCTCCAGGCCACCCTTATATCCCAGCAGGAGGCCCAGGTGGACCTGCATGCCCTTCAGTGTGCACTGCGACATGAGCTCTCGCAGCTGCGGGAGTCTGTGGCCTTGGGCTTCATATGTGCTGAACAGCTGGCAGAGGACAGGATGAGGCACACAGTAGCCATGCTTGACCGTGGCTTTGCAGGTCTCACGGCTGCTGTTGTTGATCTCGCCACAGTGCTGCATGGGGTGCATGGTGGTCAGCAGGCTATGCAAGGGGGGACAGCGTGCCTGTGGCACACAGGCCCACAGGAAGGCCTCACATGGCCATAGGGCAGGCACGGGCTCCAGCACCACTGCATCAGGTGTATCAGCCAGCACCCAGCAGTGCCATCTGTGGCTGGCCGGCCTACCACCCTGTCTGGCTCTGCTGGTCGGCTGGGGTGCCAGAGCACCACCCTCCCAGCCTCACAGCGGTCCTCCCCAAATATATCTTTGGCACAGAGCACCCCTGGCTCAATGTCCCACACACATGGTGTTTGCCATGTGCATGGTAGTAGTCACCACAGATAGGCACAGCTGCCATGCACAGGCACACAGATGACACCCACATGTGCACACATGCACGCATGCACACACACACACACCCATGCACTCACACAAGTCACACACACACAGTCACTGGCACGGTCACCCATGCACAGCCATGGTAGCCCTTCCCACCCTGCCACCTCATATCAGGCACTGCAGGCATCACCCGCTTCACCATGCCATGGCTGTCTACCATGGTCACTTGCATGTTCTGCACGGCACACAGTACACATTGCCATCCCATGTACATTCACTCGCACTGTGTTGTGCACATGCTTTGTTGGTGGTCCTCACCATTGTGGTTGTCTGCACGTAATAAAGTCATTTACACTGTACTGTTCTGGTTGCTGTGCTGTGTTTACTCACTGTCTGGTCTGTGACAGTGTCCTGATCATGCCAGCCCTGTGGTCCAGGGCCCTGTGGGCCATGCGAGGATCTCACCTCTCGAGTTGCTCCACTATCCCCCTGACCTCTGGCTCTGGGTCACTGTCAGCCTGTTCCTCAGGTTCAGGTGCCTGTATCCCACGGTTCATTGCCATGTTGTGGAGCGTACAACAGAATAGGATGATACGGCATACCTTCTGAGATGTATACTGTAGGGCAATGCCTGATTTGTCTAGGCAGCGGAAGAGCATCTTTAGTATGCCAGACACCCTCTCTATGATGCTCCTAGTGGCAGCGTGTGCCTCATTGTACCACTCATCAGTCACTGTGGCCGGCTGGGGTACTGATGTCAGCAGCCAGGGTCACAGGGGGTAGGCGCTGTCCCCTGTTGAGAAATGTGCACCTGTTAGTGTCGCTGTTCTGCTGTCTGCCCTTTGCTGTGGTGCACCACCTGTATTTCTATCCTGACGCCCTTCCTTGCATTCCTCTGCCTATTCCCACCCCTGCTGTGGTGTGTGCATGCCTTGCATGCTGCTACTCACCAACTAGGTGCCCACTGGGTATTCTGCCCTCCTCAAAGGCCTGACACAGCCGGGACTGGTGCCAGATGAAGGCGTTGTGGGCACTGCCGGGGTACTGTGCAAAGACATTGCTGATGTTCCCAGTCACATCGCACACCACTTGGCAATTGATGGAGTGGTACCACTTCCTGTTTACGTACACCTCACTGCCATCACCAGGTGATGTATGGATGGGGACATGGATGCATTCACTGGCACCAAGTATCGCTTGTGGGTGTGCAACTGAATGGAATTGCTGCATGGTTTCTCTGTGCTCTGCTGCTGTGCTGGGGAATACTATGAATTTACCAGCAGGTGGCAGGAAAACACTAAAGGAACTGGACCAGGAGGTGTGAGGCGGCAGACTGCGATACCCCTATGGTGTCCCCCATTGGTCGTTGAAATGTCCCTGTGGCTAGGAAGCACATCGCTGCTGTCACCTTCTCCTTGACTGTCATGGTATGGCTGTGTCTGGTGTTGGGCTGCAGCTGCTCATGCAGGAGTTCACATAGCTACCTTAACATTCCCCTGTTGATCCTGTACTGGCCAGCGATGTGCTCATCTGGCAGGGTCTCGAAGGAGACTCTGGGCCGGTACCACCAGTGTGCAACATATTGTCTCCTTGGCCTGCGTTGTGGCCCATGTTGGCCATGCTCCCTCTCATCCTCCTCCACTACTGCTGCCATCAGGTGCAGCAACACTGCATTCAGCACTGCTGCCATGGTCACTTCCTGGTCTGGTCCCTCCCCCTCTGTGGTTTGCCCTGGGGATAAGACCAGCCTTTTATAGGCAGTACTAGCGGCACGCTATGTGTCGCGCTATGTGGTCTTGTGCGGTGCTATCACTCTGAATATCCCGTAGCGTGTGTATGCTGGTTCCCAACCCCTCACTTTGCCCCTTGCATACATTATTGGTTTGCCCTACGCTATTGCCGTTAACACACACCATCCGGTCCCTTGAATATTGCAGCTCCATGCTAAGCTTGTGCTATTCCCATGCTACTGGTTTGCACGCTGCACATAGTTTTGAATACCTGGGCCAGAGACTGACAAAAAAGGGAAAACATTTAACTTTTTTAACAAAATAAAAGTTCCCCAAAATACTCAAAACAAACCCAAAACATTAGAAATATTCCTTAGGGCACTTTAGTCCTTGATTTGCTACTTTGAAGTCCTAAAAATGCCTAAAGCTGCAGAGCACTGTACTCGTCCGTCTGCCCTGCTGCACTGTCTCCACAAAGCCACATAGCAGGGCAGACATGAAAGCAGGAAAATTATGTGTTAACATTGCTTTCTGCAGTCACATTCTGTCTGCTTCTTTGTAGACCTGCAGAATCACAAGCTAAAAACTCATCTTGTGATCTTACAGGTCACTACTAGAAAAGACACCGGAGCTCCAGTATTCTAGCATCATTTCTAATAGGACGTACAAGGTACATCTTTATGGCTGTGTGGGTGTACTGCCCCAGCTGATAGCTGTTGGACATTGGGAGGGCTAGCCCGAGGTTTAATGTGGGGAATAGATCCTCCCACAACCTCCTTATAAGCCCAGTAGTAACACACCTCCCTTGCTTATGGAGTGTTTTTCCCCTGGGCTCTTGCGTGGCTTGTGTGGCTGCTCTGGTTTGTTTTTCCCTCCCCCTCCCCTCTTACATTTGGTGTTTGTTTCTCCTCCTTTGTCTTGGTCCCCTCCACCTCTTCTCCTACCATTTTCTCTTGCTGGTGCATCCCCCTCACTCTCTTTTCCCTTTGTCCCATTTCTTTTTTGGGCTTTCTCTGCCCCCGATGCTTGCAGCACCTCCTCCTTTCCCCATCCCATGCGCTTCTTCTAGCATTATGTTCTCTTCTAGCTCCAGCCTGGTTCATGTTGGCAATTGTATCACCATCTCCCCTGCTTCTCGGCTCCTTCACAGTGTCCCTACCTTAGGCTGTACCATGCTTCACGTTTGCACTTATTACAGAGAAGCCCACGCTTGCTACATTTGCCCGAAATGCCAAAACGTACACTGTGACTACAGAACCATCCTTCCACACCAATCAATATTTCCATTCTAACTCGAATTCTGGAGGCACTTTATTCTTTTCCAGGAATTACTCTCCATCTCATATTTGGTTTTACTCATGGGTTCCACACTGGAATTTCTGTACTCCTTTCAGACTCCATCATTTGTCCTTATCTTCGCTCAGCCATATCGGAACCTTCCATTACTTCTCGATTAATTCAGGCTGAACTGGATAAAGGATTCATCATTGGTCCATTCATTACTTCTCCTTTTCCAGTATTCAGATCAACTCCATAAGAATCACTACCAGAAAGTTCTCCGGCAAAAAGTGATTAATCATAGATGTCTCAGCTCCTCGCAATTCGGCTGTTCCAAGCATCAACTCACTCATTCCTTCAGACCAGTATTCACTATCATACGCAAGAACTGATGATGCCATTTCAATTATAAAACACTTCGGACCAGGTTCATGGCTTGCCAAAGTCGATAGCACTGATGCATTTAAACATCTTCCTATTCATCCTTCTCTGTGGCACCTTTATGGAAGTCAATGGCAGAACCATGTCTACTTTGCCACCCTCCTGACATTTGGCTGTAAAAGCAGTCCTAAACTGTTTGACAGCTTCGCTGAATTTCTCTGCTGGGTATTGCTTAATGTATGTCATTGTCCCGCTGTTACACATCTTCTGGATGATGTTCTCCTCATTGATCGTCCTACCGCAAACCTGGCTGCTGGCATAACCTCCTTTGTCAATCTTTTCAATGACCTAGCTGTTACTCATTCTAAGGAAAAGACTGTGGGTCCTGTCATGCCTCTCGAGTTCCTTGGCATCAGCCTAGATTCTATAGCTATGGAAATTCATCTGCCATTGGACAAATTGCATCACATTCGTAATGTAGTTGATACTTTTCCCACCAGGTCCAGCTGTACTCAACTAGGTATTCCTGGACCTACCACTTTGCACCTCACCCCGTGCAGCCCCACCAATGGAGACACCCATCCTCTCTTTAATTCCAGGTTTTTTTCCCTCCCTCTCCTGTTTATTCCCATGTAGTTATCCCATGACCTCCCCTACCATTTTGGCCCCCACCACCTCCTCCAGCAGTCTGTTTCAGGGGTACACCACCTGCTCCATGAAGAATGCCCTCCCCAGTTTACTCTGAACTTTCCTCCCTTCAGCTTTAAAATGTGCCATCTAGTTTTTGGATTTTCTTTCTTCCTAAAGATGCTCCCTTCCCTCTCCTTCTTTATTCCCTTTACATATTTAAAGGTTTCAATTATATCCCCCCCTCCCTCCTCATTTCCAGGGGATACAGATCAAGTTCTTCCATCCTCTCCTCATAGGTCCTCTGATGCATGCCATGTACCATTTTAGTCATCCTTCTCTGTACCCGCTCCACCCTATCAATATCCTTTTGTAGGTCAGGTCTCCAGAACTGTACCCCATACTCCATGTGGGGTCTAAACGTGGACCTGTATGGGGCATTAACACCTAATGCCCTCTGTTTTATGTACTCCTGCATATGCATGCCAGCATTCTGGCAGCTTTTCCTACCACTTTGTTGCATTGGCTTGCCTACTTTAGGTTGTCTGAAATGATAAACCCCAGATCCCTCTCCTGCTCCATTACCAAAACTTCCTCTCCTCCCAGTGAGTATGTGGCCTTTGGGTTTTTGTGCCCTATGTGCATTATTCTGCATTCCTTTGCATTAAAACTTAATTGCCAACTGTCTGACCACCCCTCCAGTTTTATCAGGTCCTCCCTTATTGTTTTCACCCCCCCAGAGGGTCCACCCTATTGCAAACCTTTGTATCATCTGTAAATAGGCACACCTTCCCCTCCAGTCCCTCTGCAATATCCTCAGTGTATATGTTAAAGAGGATCAGCCCCAGTACTGACCCCTCGGGCACTCTGCTTGTCACCCTTTCCTCCCCTGAGTGAACCCCATTTACTACCACCCTCTGGCATCTGTCACTAAGCCAGTTTTCCACCCAATTTGTTATTTTTGGCCCCATCCCTACACTGCACAGCTTGCTCACCAGTCTCCTGTGAGGGATGGTGTCAAAAGCCTTGCAGAAGTCCATATAGACCACATCCACTGCCCCACCCTGATAAATCATCCTTGTTACCCAGTCAAAAAATTTGATCAGGTTCATCTGGCATGACCACCCCTCCATTAACCCATGCTGCCTGTCATCTAGGAGACCACTGACTGAAAGGTAGTTGGCAATCCTTTCTTTTAAGAGTGCCTCCATAATCTTGTCTACCACTGAGGTACGGCTGACTGGACAATAGTTACCCACCTCCTCCCTGCCACCACTCTTTTGCAGTGGCACCACATCTACCCTTTTCCAGCCCTCTAGAACCCTCCCTGTGTCTAGTGATAGATTAAACAGCCTTGTCTTTGGTGCTGCCAGTTCCTCTATAAGCTCCCGGAGCACCCTTAGATGTAGAGCATCTGGACCAATTGCCTTGTTCATCCTCAACTTATCCAGTTCCTCCCATACTCTGCCTTCCTTGAACAGGCCAGAGTTCACCTCTGTGCCCCTCTCCCTGCAACTCCGGTCCCTTATCCTCCCTTTCCACCATGAAAACTGAACAGAAGTACCTGTTCAGCAAGTCCGTCTTCTCGATATCTCTCACTACCAGAACTCCATTGTCCCCTTTCAGTTTCATTATACGCTATTTGGAATTCCTTCTCTCACTGATGTATCTGTAGAACTTTTTATCCCTCCTTTTGACCTCCCTTATACTTATTTACTTATTTCCCTGTGGCAGCACAGGGCCCTCCAGGCCCTGCACTCCCATCAGTCCATAATGGTATCCGTATTTGCATGTGGGAGTGCAGATCTCTGAGCCCTGTGTTCCCATCCATGCATAATTTTTTAGATAGTGTAATCATAAGGCTTTCTTAGAATGGCAGAAAAAGGGGAGATATTGTTGATGGGGGAACCTGAATATGCCAGATGTTAACTGGAGCACCTTTGCTGCAGGCACATCCAACAGCAGGGTCATTCTTGATGCCCTACAGGGAGCATGCCTCAGACAGCTTGTAATGGAACCCACTCGAGAGGGAGCAATCTTAGACCTGGTACTTTCAAATGGGGACGGAGAAAGAATCTCAGATTTAGAGGTGGGTAGCCATCTGGGAACAAGCGACCACCAAACAGTGTGGTTCACGATAAACACAGCCATACAATCAAGCCATACAAAAGCAAGAGTATTGGACTTTAGGAGGGCTGACTTTGGGAAAATGAGAGAGTGCCTTAGAAAAGCACTAGCAAACAGGGAAGAAGTAGGGGTGGAGGAACAATGGGGAGTAATGAAAACAGCCATCACAGAGGCATCAAGCCTTTGTGTAAAGCAAATCAATAAAACACAATGAAGGAAAAAAATGCTATGGTTCTCAAAAGAGGTGGCAGGAAACGTTAAGGAGAAAAGGATAGCATTCAGGAAATATAAGAAAACACAGAAGGGGGCAGAACAGAGACTTTATCAGTTAAAGCAGAAAGAGGCTGGGAAGGCAGTCAGAATAGCAAAGGCCCAAACCGAGGAAAGGATGCCAATTCTGTTAAGAAGGGGGATAAGACCTTTTATAGGTACATTAGGGAGCGAAGAAAGACCAAAGGAGGGATACTGAGGCTAATAAAGGGAGAGAATGTGGGTAGAGGGGACAGTGAAAAGCAGGGATACTGAACGAATATTTCTGCTCAGTATTCACAAAGGAAGAGGAGGAGGTACTTAAACCAAACAAGAGAAACACTCTGAAGACGAGGTTGATACCAGTCCATTTACAGAAGAAAGGGTTCTGAAAGAACTACTAAAATTGAAGGTGGACAAAGCAATGGGGCGTGATGGGATTCACCCAAGAATTCTAAAAGAACTAAGGGTAGAATTAGTGACACTACTGACTACTGTCTTTAACAAATCATGGGAGGATGGGGTGGTACCTGAGGACTGGAGGAGGGCAGATGTGATTCCTCTTCACAAAAGTGGGAGCAGGACAGAGGCAGGAAACTACAGACCAGTTAGTTTGACCTCAGTGGTAGGGAAAATGATGGAATCACTTCTGAGGAAAGAATTGTTGAGTACCTAGAGGCCAGTGGGGCACAGGACCCAAGGCAGCATGGATTCATGATGGGAAGGTCATGTCAGATGAATCTAATAGATTTCTTTGACTGGGTGACCAAAGTAGTAGACCAGGGAGGGGCTGTGGACATGGCCTACCTAGATTTTAGCAAGGCATTTGATACAGTCTCACTCAAAAGATTAATACACAAGTTAGCCAGCCTTGGAGTGGGCCCCAAGGTGGTAGCCTGGATAAAAAATTGGCTAGACAACAGGACGCAAAGAGTAGTAGTAAATGGAGTCCACAGTGAAGAAAGGAGGGTTACTAGCGGGGTACCGCAGGGTTCAGTACTGGGACTTTTTAATGTCTTTATAAGTGACATTGCAGAGGAACTGGAAGGAAAAGTATGTCTCTTTGCAGACGACACAAAGATCTGCAACAGGGTTGATACACAAGATAGAGTGGAAAGGATGAGAAGGGACTTGGCAAGGTTGGAGAAATGGTCAAATGTATGGCAGCTCAGATTCAACGCAAAGAAGTGCAAGGTAATGCACATGGGAAACAAAAACCCATGGAAGGGTACACAATGGGGGTGAGATACTGACAACAGCAAAAATGGAAAGGGACCTGGGGGTAATTATATCAGATGACCTAAAGGTGGACAAGCAATGTGAGAAGGCAGTAAAGAAGGCTGGGGGGATACTGGGATGCATAGCAAGAGGCATCAATAGTAGAAAACAGGAAGCTGTTATCCCTCTGTACAGACAGTTGGTGAGACCCCATCTGGAGTACTGTGTGCAGTTCTGGAGACCCCATCTCCGCAAAGACATAGGCAAAGTGGAGGCTGTCCAGAAGAGGGCAACCAAAATGGTGCAGGGTCTGCACCAGAAGACATACGAAGAAAGACTAAAGGAGCTTAATATGTATACCCTGAGGAAAGAAGGGAGAGAGGGGACATGATAGAAACTTTCAAGTACCTCAAGGGAATCAACAAAGTCCAAGAGGGTAGCATCTTTCAGAAAAAGAGATGTGCAAGAACAAGGGGCACAATTTGAAGGTAGAGGGGACAGCTCAGAGGTAATGTGAGAATTTTTTTCATGGAGAGGGTTGTGGTTGCATGGAACAGCCTCCCTGAGGAGGTCATGGAGTCAAGAACAGTGGGGGAATTCAAGAATGCATGGGACAGACATAAAGCAGTCCTAGTGGGGAGTAGGAGGAAGTAAGCTGTTGGTTAACTAGGATCTGCAGCTTATCTGTTAGGTAAGAAAATGGGCAGACTAGGTGGGCCAAGCGGTCCTTATCTGCCGTCAAATTCTGTTTCTATGTTTATATCCTTATCTGCCTAGGGGGCCCTGTGCTCCCATTCCATGGTGTGCAGCGCCAAAGAAACACCTCACAGAACAATATTATCTTATGGGAAATGCAGCAAAATTTTAAACCTGTATAACTCCACACCAAATTAATGTCATTTCACCAAACCAGCAAAAGGCACATATGTGGAGCAAGCCCTTTGTATCCTGAAAATTGTAGACCAAAATTGCAAATATTTTTTTTCAGCGAGAAGTGACCGAAAAAAAAAAACTGTGTACGCTTCACATTACAATGTTATCCTATGGGAAACAAAGCAAAATTCAAAGCCACAGAACTCCAGAGCAAAGTAATCTATTTTCACCAAACCAGCAAAAGGCAGATCTGTGGGGCAAGCCCTTTATACCCAGAAAGTTTCAAACCAAATTTCCAAACCATTTCTTTAGTGTGCAGTGACAAATAAACCTCTATGATATAATTCTTTTTTAGCAAATTGCAAAACCGAATCCTTTTTTGTGTTTCCTTTTTTGCAATTTGCAGAAAAAGAAAAATCCTTTTTTGCAAATTGCGAAACAGGATCCTGTTGCATGTTTTTTTTTTTCAAAATTTTTGAAAAGGATTTGGCATGTCCAAAACACGCATTTCCAGGTGATTTATCAGAAAACTAACTGAAGAATCCCCCACGATGTTCTTTGAGCCTGTATGTACCTTAAGCTGTTTTACCCACTGTTGGAGCATGTGGCTCCGGTTTGTAACTACGACTCTGTATTTGTTTCATGGATACCTTGTAACTCTCCTGGGTCGCACCTGAAAATAGGCACTTGGCTGTCTAGTGTACTTACCTGGTTACCAAAAGCAAATAAATAAATCCAATAGAATGGGTCCCGATTACCAGAACACATGTGTTGGTTACTTCTGAAAACATCATTTTTTATAGTTATTTAATTTTGTTTTCCTCGCTAAGAGAAAACAAGATGGCGGCGCTGCGGAAAAAGATTCTGCATTTGTGACACAGGATTCCGCATTTGTGAAAAAGGATTACCCATTTGCGACAAAGGATCCTTTCTTGAGGTTCACATCTACAGTAACTGGTGAGTGAAATTCCATTGAAAATGATGGGAAAATTTAAAATTTAATAACTTTGGGACAGTATAATATTTTTTCACCAAACCTTCAAAAGGTACATCTGTGACCCAACACCTTTCTACCTTAAACATTTCAAACCAAAATCCCAAGCAATTTTTGTGCTGTGGCATGACAAAGAAATGAAAAAGGAAACACCTATAATTTTCACATTTTGTTGTACTCCATATCTCTGCACCCACACATCTGACCAGAACGGAACTTGGCACATCAAGGGATCTTTGATCCCTGATAGTACATGCAAAATGCCATGCAAATCAGTTGAATGGTTGCAAAGTTATTAAAGTGCAGTATTTTAAGTTTAATGTAGAGGTGACCATTCAGCCCTAACTATAGGGGTGCAACTGCTCCACTATAACAGAATAATACACACACACACACACACACACATACATATTATAGGGGCACAGTCAGGCTTTTTACTATATTTTGTTACCAGGATTATGGTTCTGTCAAAATCATGATGTTTTGTAATAATTTTTTTTTTTGTATAGCCTTCGTATCTCTCTACAATGCAAGGATACGATTGGCTGAGGGAGGAAGCTGGTCAAGCACACATCAGCTGAGTGCTGTGACTGTAATATGACAGCATTTTTTAGTAATACACAGCACAGTTGCAAATTATGCCTTTTACTCTCCGTTCTGGTGCTACCCATTTTGTAGTCTTTTTTTTTCATAACCCTTATTTTGTGACTCGCATTTTGTTATCTTTCACTAATTGCCCTGTTTCTCATGTTTGAAGTAGCAAATGCCAAGATCTAAGAATGTCGGTCTTTCTGTGCCTGTGTAACCTCACCACTACCCAGTACTAGCGCATAACACAATCATCTGAATCATTACGTTTTCTCATTTTTCATTTTTTTTTTGTCTAGTTCTCTATTAATAATTTTGCCATGATAAGTCTGGTAGGCTAGTCCCTGATTAGTTATGGGTCGGTATAAGGCAGCCAGGAGATGCACGCAGTAAGGCAAACCAAAATAAAGGCACAAAAAGAAAATTTCTCCCTTTCCTGTCCGTTCTGCAAGTGTAGGATTAAATGTGTGATCAGAGTACAGAGAGCATGAAACATACCACAGCAGCATCCTAACCTTTGGTTTACGTTCTCTGCACTCTATACTTTCTTGTTTGTGGTTTTTATGCTCTCCCTTTTAAAACACATCCTTTGTTGCACAACATTTTGGAACGCTACTCACTTTTGCAGAACAGACAGGAGAATGGGGAGCCATTGTTCTTTTTTTTTTATTCAGTTATGCTGCCAGTTGTTTTCATTCATTTCTCAGTGGAAACTACACTTCACACATACATACTTGGTATGTCCCCACACACATACATGAGAACAAGCACATGTCCCACCAGACATATTATAAATGACACATTGTTAATCAATTATATCTTCAATTCGGCATTGAAAATGTTACTGACGCACTGTAAAATGTTTGTTTTATGAGTCCCCTTTACATGCCACTCACCCACATCCATATCCACACTGCTTCTTCCCTGAGCCAACACACTCACAAATAAAGCCAACAAGAATAAATTAACAAAATATAATTTTGAGAAAACAGAGGACATAAAATCAGCATTGCAGTGCTATAACCTATGTGTCCACATGATACAATAACACACACAGTGACAATCACTGTAGCCCTACAGATACAGTGCAGCTTTCAAACTGCAACATGCAAGTAGAAAACACAAGAGCATCATACCAGTTTAACAAATAACAAAACAAAACAAAAACTTTATGAGAATTTAATTGGGTTTATGAACGTATATGGTAAAATGCAGACAAATGATGGATGAACAGTGAATCTGCTAAGCTGGCAAGTGTGTAAATGGGAAATGTAACCAGCATGTGAGAAATGTCAAGTTTGACAGAAAGAGAGAAAGAATCAGAGCACAATTCTACCACCCACTGGCATTCATTTTACAAAAAAAACCCAGAACATTAGCTCAACTGCAACAAAAAAATCACTTTATTTGCCCTTCCTTTACCAAAACCAAAATATGCTTTCATCTCCTTAGGTACATTGTGTGGTTATGGCTATCACGAAAACTATTTAACACAATACTGATGGTGACCCTGCATCTCAAGTGATCAAAAAAACAACTTAACAACTCTTAAAGATCTGCAAAGGAAATAAATATTATACCCCGAAGAAATAATTTGAAGGCTGAAGTGATAATTCACATAAGGATTTTAAAAAGAGCATACCATCTGCATTAACAGTGAACGTAACACAAAATTCTTTTGTCAGATAAACTACAGAAGTAATACATACTGAGTAATTAACAAAACTAACAACATTAAAAAAAAAGCATCATATTGCCACTGGCTCTTGTGAACCCCTGACAGGACTCCACTAAAAGAAACATTGACATAATAGAGAGATACATTTCATATCATATACCTGATCCTCATTGTCTTTCACATTTACTGCTGTCTACTTTTCCATGCGGTGTATATTGCATATGTGCCCGCAGCTCACAGTACTGGATATTGTAATTCTGTGTCATTCTGTCCTGCACATCATGACTCTCAGCTCTTCAATGACTTGTAGTACAAAACAAAAAACAAATGTAATCCGATACTTTGAAAAAATAACCATTGTATGTATGGATGTATTTTTTAATGGTATCCTGTCAGTTTTTAGGATGAGTCCATTTCGATCTGCTGATCATCAGAAACATGTGCGATGTGCCAAATGAAACTGCAGTAAAAATCTAAAACATTTTTGGGAGTTTACATATATAGATTTCAACATATTAGTTAATAAAGTGAAAAAAAAGCATGTTTAATACACAATATTTAAGTAATTATATTAAAATCCACGGCTTTCAGCCTTGTGAAAACCTGTTAGATAATGTGGGAATTTGAAGAGATTTTGGTTGGGGGAGTTCGGGTATCATTTTCAAAAGGCATTTACAAGGTAGATTAACACTATATAATCACCAAATAGCTCACTTAAGGTGATTCTATGAAAGTGTGTCTGTTTTTAAGGCGAGAGTTTGATTTTCCAGGAGAAACAGGAGATCACTGTTACTTGCTAACAGTATTTGAATGATAGCCGCAGCGCTTATCATAGTATCTCTTTAGATACAGCTTTTCTAGCATGGTTTATTATAAAGTTATAAAACATAGGCTATGTTTATTAGATACAACATAACTTTCATTAGTAAAATGCATGACTTTCAACCTTGCAAAAAAAACCTGTTAGAGTATGTGGTTATTTGAAGAGGTATTGGTGTGGTGTGTAGGTGGGAGTGAATCAGGCATCCAATTCAGGCGTCAATTGCAGGGCACATTATCATTATATGATCATCAAACAGAACACATAAGATGATTTTTGATAGTGCATATGATTTCAGGGGACAATGATTTTTTTCACGATCAGAAGATCGCTGTCACTATGCTACATAGCATGCCGGCAGTAAAAATAACTAGTTTGACTGCTAGCTGCATATTTGATCGTGTTTTCTCTTTACCCAGACACACTTTTCAGACTTCTTTTATCATAAAGTGGTAAAATGTGTTGTGTTTAATGTATATATGGAACATTACTGAACTCAAGTATTTCTAACGTCACAAATGTTGAATTTATATAAAGTGATAAAGGCAGTCTTTATAGCTCCCTGGTGTCTAGTTGCACCCCCCACACACACACACTGCTGGCTCAACCTGAAAAAAAGAAAAGGATCCCTCAATTTTTTTTGTTGTTTTGTTTGTTTTCTAACCTGGAAAAGAAACAGTCCTCACTGATCAGACCTCCTACCCCCACCTCACACTTAGAAGTACCTACCACCCTACATCCCTAGTATAATTTCTACATACTACTCACCTAAACAGCTTATAGGACAAAGATCCACCCTCTGATCAAAGACACGTATTGCTGCTGGAATGACCGACTGCAGTATGAGGAGGTAAATGTAGTTCAATGTATTTCAGTGGGGGGTTAACTTTTATGCATTACTTAGCCATTTTTTGGCATTTTGACCTCATATTTTCAATATGGCCTTTTGGGGAACCCACCTCATGAAAAATATGACTGTCATTACACAACTCCTGCCCAAAAGGTGATTTTGTAGTTGCTTGGTGAATTCATCTTTTGGGCGGAATTTGAAAAAATTTCTTGCACTTGTTCATGAAGTGGGGTTATAAGAAGGCTACGTTTAAAATTTAGGGTCAAACTACAGTATATAAAAATGACAAAGTTATGATAAGTCATTGCAATTTCACCACGCATGCACGTAACTTTGGACATTTGAAACATTTTGACCCCAGATTTTCAACATAGCCTTCTTCTTACCCCATCTCATGTATGTCTCAGCTGTCATTTTAAAATCCTGGTCAAAATGTGCTTTTGCACCTGTGGCACAGAATGGAATTGGAGTTGCACAAAATTACATTTTGGCAGAGATTCGAAAATATTCTGTATCGGGCACATGAAGTGGGGTAATAAGATGACTGTGCCTACAAAAAGGTCCCTGTTGTCCTATAAATTACTCAAAATAGTGCACTTGAATTGTCATAGCCTGCATCCTAAAATGGCAGAACTTAAGCCTGGGTTACTCCCTTCAATCCAACAGTACTCTGAATTTCTGAAACATGGCTAAGTCCCTCCATCCTACCACATTAAATGGCCCTGCCTGGTACACTACCTTCAGGTGGACAGGGTTGGTTAAAGAGGTGGTGCTGTTCTCTTATATAGCAAGTCTAACCTCGCAACTACTGAAATCCCACCCCTGGCTTCCTTAACGTCACTGACAGAATGCACCAAAAAACTAATAGTAGAATGTACCTGCTTACCACCCAAGTCTGCCATGCTGCCTTACCCAATATCATTACCTCCCTCCCTCTCTGACCCCACCCCCCTCAAACTAATAATGTGTGGGGATTTCAACATTGATTGGTTAACCAATAACAAAAACGGTCCTCTCACTCTGGCTGTCGCCAACCTAACTCAGCACGTACCCACTCCCTCATTGACTGGATCCTGTCTAACTGTGCTCATACAATAACTGTCTCTGGAATATTACATGACAGCATCAGTGATCACTCACCAGTCTACTGTATCTGGAGGAATAATTCACCAAACCCTCCTCCCAAAATTGTAAAATCTCATAATGTGTACTCCTTTGATCCTGCATCCTTCCACAACTCGCTCAATAATGTAAACTGGGACCCCATACATACCCTGCCTACTGTTGACCAAGCCATTGTATACCTAATTGACATGGTAACTGCTGTCATAAACATACATGCCCAACTTACCCGATGTAGATCCAAAGGTGCTAAAGCCCCATGGCTGACAGAAGATATAAGAAACCATATGTCCACATGTGATGCAGCCTGGAAAACATATAAGAAAACTGGACTCCCCTCAGACTGGCATTCATTCAGATAGCTCAGAAATACCTGCAAGTCAAAAATAACTAATGTAAAGAGGACTTACTACCATTCAATCCAAACAGAAAAACTCCATAACCTCGAAGAATTTTGGCCCCAAATAAATTTCTTCTCAAAGGCAAAACCTCCAACTGCCCAGATTCACTTTTTGTGAAGGACAAAGTACTATCAGACCCAGTGCCGATAGCAGACAGTCTTAACAATTTCTTTACAGACCTCAGCAACTATATATCCCACTTCACTATAAACCAAGACAGCCCACCCTCTCCAGTCAGAAATCACTCTAGGACTGCGTTCTCTCTATTTCTTATCAAACTAGTTACCTGAAAAGAGATTCTCAAGCTACTTCAAAAGCTCAAGGAATGTAGCTCTCCCGGCCATGACTCACTTGAGTCGAGGTTCTTAAAATGGGGAGCACCGGCACTTGCAGTACTGGTTAAAACCCTGATCAAGAGATCATTTCTTGAAGGAATTGTACCCTCTAAATGGAAAATGGCACTGGTAATACCGATCCACAAAGGGGGGCTGGCCATCCCTGTTGAAAATTACAGGCCAGTCTCAATACTCTGACTCCTTGCAAAGGTTCTAGAAAGAATTCTATACAACCAATTGCAAGACTACCTTGAACATCACCAATTCCTATCACCCTGCCAACACGGTTTTTAAAAAATATCACAGCACTCACTCTGCACTCGTCAAAGTCACCTCAGACATTCACCATGCCTTTGATCTTGGCCTAGCCATGAGGGCTGTCTTCATTGACCTCACCAAGGCTTTCGACTTGGTGAACCATGTGCTGCTGATACTGAAATTAGAATCCTTGGGCCTTGGTCAACCAGCCAATTCCTGGCTCCGAAACTACCAATCCTACTGCACCCAAAGTGTCAAATGGGCTGATTGTCACTCCCCTTTCAGACAGATTACCCATGGAGTCCTCCATGGATCTATACTGGGCCTTCTACTCTTCTTGTTATTCATTAATGAGCTGTCAGGCTTCTGGGGAGGGGTGTCCATTCAGCTTTATGTGAATGATGCCATATTATACAGACCCTCCGCTGACATTCAGTGTCTCAGTCAGCATCTGGAATCCAACTTCTGCCAATTAGAAGCATGGTTCTTTGAAAATAACTTACTATTAAACACCAAAAAAAGGAAATCTTTGTGTTTCTAGCCCCTCTCCTATAGAACGTCTCTCAACCCACAGCTCTCCAGTCACTTCAGTAATGGGGAACCCCTTGAATTTGTTGACTCTTTCAAATACCTGGGTATCCTGCTTGATCCTAACATCTCCTTTGAAGCCCATGTCTACAAAACCCACCAAAACCTTAGACCAAAAGACTGGTTTGCTATACAGTCTTCGTCCTTTACTGTCAAATGCATCTGCCTAAAAATTGCTACCACCTCACTCCTGCCTATACTTTCTTATGGGGCTCCACTATTCTTTTTACTGCAGGCATCTCTCACAAACCAATTGAAACAATTATATCACAAGATAGGGTGCTTTGCTATTGGACAGCCCCTTGCCAGCACCATTGCACTATACTCACATCCTTGGGCTGGCTACAACTTGAAAATAAAATCCAATACTCCTCGCTATGCCTCACCATTAAGCTTGCACATCTCTACACCCCACCAAGCCTATCTGACATTACTGTAAAAAAACAGTCCAGGCAGTCTTTCCTCTCTTCCTCCCTTTCACTACTAGGCATGTCTAAGACTCATCTATCCTCAGGTAGAAGATCCTTTGCTTATGCTGCCCCCCTCAACTTGAAACCCCCTTCCCCCATCTATCCTCTCAGCACTACACTCCATCAGTTCAAGCATGCTTTGCATACCTGCTGTACTTATCTGTTTCAGGAACCTGTACCTGCCTCACCTGACTGAACAGGCTCCTGCTCTTATCCTTGTTTTCCTAAAACTCCTAAGCTTATTTTTCTATCCCACTACATCTACAGCTACTACTACGTGAACACCTGTACTGTATATCAGCATTCTTCAATGTGAATACCTAAACACCTGTACAGCCATCCTCAAGATTGTACCCTATTTCAATCCTGTCAGAACAAAACTTTGTATTGTATTTAGGACACTGCCTCAAATCTTATATCGTACTGTGACTCTCTATGCATTATAATCCTGTTTATGATACAACCTGTTTAAGATACAACCCTGAGACATTAGTTTAGTTGTTAGTTTAATTTTGTATAGTACTATATCTCTTTGTATGTTGTAGATAATTGTCCTATGCACCCTTCCCCAGGTCACCCCTGAAAAAGGAACTGCATGGTTTCAGTGGGCTTACCCAGTTATCAAAATTTAAATAAAAAAAATAAAATAAAATGAATAAATGGAAGCACAGGGCCCCACAGCTACAAACATATATGCATCTATGGATGGATGAGAGCACAGGGCCCAGTGGGCCATGCGCTTCCACAGACAAATAAGGATATGATTATATTATCTCCAAAAGTAAGGAAATAAATTGCAAAAAAAAGTTTGCTAATGTTTTAGTTAGGGTTAAAGCGACAAAAGTAGGGAAATGTGGCATTAGGGTTTCCAACCCAAACACCCCACCCCTACCCTGCACACATCAACAGGTATCAGGATGTGCCTTTAGGGTCATCAGCCCTAATGCTAACCCCATTCTCCTATACTGTACCCATCTCAGCTTATATTTACTTATGGAATGGGGTAGGTGTTAGGGCTGATGACCCCAAGGCATACCCGCAACGCCTGTTGGTGTGTGCAGGGTTGGATGTTTGGGTTGGACCATTGGAAACCCTAATGCCACATTTCCCTACTTTTATCACTTTATTCCTAACTAGAGCATTAATTAAGTTTTTTTGTAAGTTGTATCTAATATAGGGGTGCAGTCGCTCCCCTATAGTTAGGGTTAAATCTTTACTGCTAGGTTAAACTGAAAATATTGCACTTTAATAACTTTGCAACCGTTCAAGAGATTCACAAGAAAGTAGGCATGCATTATCAGGGACCAAAGATCTTTTGATGTGGTAAGTTGCATTCCATGTTGCATGTGAGGGTGTGGAGATACAGAGTGTAAAAAAAAGTGTAAATTGCTGTGTTTTTTTTTTTTTTTGTCAAATGCTTTGTCAACGTGTTGCACAAAAAATTGTTTGGAATTTTGATCTGAAATATTTAGAGTATATAGGTCTTGAGTAACAGTGGTGCCATTTGAATGTTTGGTGAAAAAATATTAATCCATTCTAGAGTTATTACATTTTAAACTGTCCCATTATTTCCTATGGGAAAAGTTAGATGTCAGGCTCAAAATAGGATTCTTGATTGCAAATGCGGAATCGTAGTTTGCAGACGTGGAATCCTATTCTGCAAATGTAGAATCCTAGCTTGTGCTGCTGCCATGTTGTTTTCCATTAGTGAGGCAAACAAACTGAAATGTTGAAAATAACAGAGGGGTTTGGTAAACACTAATAGTTGTGTTTTCCTAATCAGGGCCCAAGGAGTTGGATTCTGGGGTCGTTTTTTTTTTTCTTCAAATGTTCAGAATGTGTTTATTTTATCTGTGGAAATCCTATGAAATTGCAGAAAACTTTTACCTCAAAATAGGATCATTTTTCACAATTTGCTCAAAAAGATTTTCTTTTTCACCAAATTGCAAAGAAGGAAGCTCGAACAAAGATCCTTTATTGCAATTTATGAAAAAATAAATATTTTATTTCCAATAGGATACCATTGTAATGGGAGGTTTACTGAGTGGTTTCTTTGTCACAATGCTGTTAAGGAATGGTTTGCAGTTTTTATCTGAAATTTTCAGGGTAGAAGAGGAGTGTGTCTCCAATGTGCCTTTTGGTGGTTTTGAGAAAATATATTAAAAATATATAACAGACAAAGAAGGATACCACTACTCTGTCTGAAAAAGTTTGCATGGACGGGAGTGCAGGGCCTTGTGCTTGCAAATGTACATATGAGTTCCCTTATGAACTGATGGGAGCACTGGGCCTAGAAGGCCCTGTGCTCTCACAGGGGAATAAGGATACAATTACAATGTCTGTAAAAGTATGGCTGGATGTCTGGGCACTGCGCTCCCCACAGCAAATAAGGCTATGATTAGGCTATGATACCACTGTTTCAAAATCTAATGAAATTCTTTGCATCTGCTCCTCCCACTAACATTCCACCCACATTCCCCTCCCCCCATTCATTGTTGTAATCCATTCTTATGAGAGTCATGTTATGAACTAATGGGAGTGCAGGGCCCAGAGGGCCCTATGCTCTCATAGGGGAATAAGGATACAGTTACAGTGTCTGTAAAGTTATGGATGGATGGGAGCACAGGGCCCAGAGGGCACTGCCATCCCACCAACAAATAAGGCTATGATTAGGCTATGATAGCCCTTTCTCAAAATGTAATGAAATTCTTTGCACCCCTCCAATGGTTCACCTGCACTCCCCTTCCCACCTCATTAATTCTCTGTTACAATCCATTCTTATGGGTCCCCTTATGAACTGATGGGAGTGCAGGACCCAGAGGACCCTACGCTCTCACAAGGGAATAAGGATACTGTTGCAGTGTCTGTAAAGTTATGGATGTATGGGAGCACAGGGTCCAGAGGGCTCTTCACTCCCACCAGCAAATAAGGCTATGATAAGGTTATAATAACACTTTCTCAAAATGTAATGAAGTTCTTTGTGCACTCTCCTCCTGCCGATGTTCCACACACACTCCCTTACTCCCTCCCTCATTCTCGGTTACAATCCATTATACTGAGGACTGCATTATAGGATATGACAATGTAATGATGGGAGCACATGGTCTGTTTGATCATGGAGTTATATGGACAAATAAGCATATCATTATAGTATAGTTGTTCTTGTCCATTAATGTTGTGACAGTGGTAAACTAGGAAACAAGTATAAAAGGTTATCAGCTGAGAGTGTAGAGGTATGTAGCATGGCACACAAATAATGATAGAAGACCATGTACTCCCATAAGGAAATACAGTAGGTATAGCATTTCAGTACATCAGGGCCTATCTATGAGAATTCCCTGTGTCTTAGCATAGTTATGGAATGATATAAGTAAATGAATACAAGAGTAATTTTTTATCAATTCAAATATTCCTTTTATTTATACAAAAATACAATAGTTCAGGTTTATTTTTTTTTTTTGCTGTTTTTTAATGTAATCTAAGTATATATTTTCTTTTCCATACAAATAACAAATAACTGATTTTTTTATTTACATAAAAATTAAAAAAAAAATAACTGTTGGCCATTTTTTATTGATGTTTTCAAAACAGAAAATGTAACTTAAGTATATCCCTAGACAAAAAAAAGTACATTAACTTTGCCTTTTTTTATTTACAGGAACATAAACAAGTTTAACTCTGATTTATTTGCTTTAAATTTTCTTGCTTTAAAGTAAAAAAAATATTTACATTCTATATATGCTATATTACTTGGAAAACAAAAAAGTCTTTGATTTTGTTTTGCAAAATCTTCTTTTAAAAGAAAAGTGCTGTAGTAGAATGGGTGGAAGGTGCCTCTCTGCCAACATTATGGTGAGGGCATTGCAGATCACCAAATTCCTTAGGAAAGAGAAGACAAAGTGGAAGCTGGTGAGTCCGAGTATGTCCCACTGCTGTAGAGGAGTTCATGGAGTCTGATGTGGGACTCTAGGGAGGGTGGCCTGTTGGCTCTGTCGCAGAGTGTCTAAGAGTTCATGGACCACAGTTCTGAGTTTGATGATGCCTTGATGTGTGGCATCATCAGCATCCTCAAGACGGTGAAGCAGATGAATAATTTCATCCTGCTTGTTTAGTACCGTCTTGAGCTGCTGATTTTTGATGTTAAACTTATGCATCACGGCATCAGCGATCTCTTGTAGTTTTTCTGCTACATCTGTAGGAAAATCTGGAAAAGAACAGGAGAGAGAAATGTATAGTTTAATCAAGCTTGCAACACTGACAAACAATTATTAAGCAGCAATACACTTTTTGTATAGTTTGCAAGATGGTATACTTTCTAGCATGTATGGAAGATGGAATAACTGCACATTCAAGCATCCTTTTTCAAAAAATTGGTTACTGATTTGTGGTGGTAGATTCCGTTTCATGTAATAGGATTTTGAGTTGTGGTACTACTATTGCAGTTGATGGTATACCATGAACAAGGATGTTGTTTTGAGAAATAGCATTCCGATTTGTGGCTTTGTGGGAGTACCACTATCCTCAGTGGTATACCATGAAGAAGCATCCTATCTCCCGAAGTAGGATTCTAATTCATAGTAGTACTATTGCAGACAGTGTTATACCATGAACAAGGTTCTGTTTCGCTAAATAGCATGCTGATTCCTAGCAGTACCATTGCAGTTAATGGTATAACATGAACCAGGATTCTGTTTCGTAAAATAGGATTCTGATTTGTGGCAGTACCTTTGTACTCTGCAGTACACCATGAACAGGAATTGTGGTTCATGAAATAGTAGTTCATGAAATAGTATTCTGATTCATGGTAGTACCATTGAAGTCTATGGTATAGCATGAACAAGGATCCTATTTCACGAAACTGGATTCTGATTCATGGCAGTACTATTGTACTCTACGGTGTACCATGAACAAGAATCCTGGTTTGTAAAATAGGATTCTAATTCATGGTAGTATCATTGTATTGAATGTCATACCATGAACAAGGATTGTGTTTCACAAAATAGGATTCTGATTTGTGGCAGTACAATTGTAGTCTATGGTATACCACAAATAAAGATCCTATTTCATGAAGTTGGCTTCTAATTCGTGGCAGTAGTAATGCACTTAGTGGCATATCATGAACAAGGATCCTGCATTACAAAATAGGACTCTGACTCAGGGTAGTACCATTGTACCTAATAGCATACCACGAACAAGGATCGCATTTCACGAAATAGGATTCTGATGCATGGTATTATCATTGCACTTAGTGGTATGCTATGAATAAGGATCCTTTTTCATGAAATAGGATTCTGATTTAAGGCAGTTCACTTGATCTCCATGGTATAGATTGAATATGGTTATTTTTTTTTGTTAAATAAGATCCAGATTTGTGGCAGTAGCATTGTGGTGAATGGTGTAACACGAACATGGACAAATTAGGTACATTCATACGTTTGATTTTTATTTATTGTTATGTGAGAAGCATAGATTTGCAGTAGTTCATGTGTATTGTTGTCACTATGTTTGCATTCTTTATTTTTTTATAAATAATTTAATAATTAAACTGTTTGTGTGTGGGGGTGGTGTTAGGTGTGAAGTAGAACAATAAAAGTACAATGATAGAATGGGTTTAAAAAGTTAGGTATCTGATTTGCTGACTGGCCTGATTTGCTTGTTATGAATTTAACTTTAGTGATGAGTCATGAACTTGTCAGTGCATCTGGAATTCCTCTAGTTTAAATGGTTCTCAGTACCTTTATTATTGCGGTGTCTGTTACTAAGTTACTGAGTGTGTTGTTCTTTCTGCAGAATACATGCTTTGCTGTGTCTTATTGCTTATATACGGTTTTCATCAATGTGTGACACTTACAGTAACATTTAGTTTGTCTCTTTGCACTACACTACACTATTTCATTAGGTTTGTTTATAAGCTGTTGTGGCTTGTTATGGGTTGGTTTCAACTTATGTTGTGATCCGCGAGCTCGTGCCTCTGTGACAGGTCCTGGATCTTTGGCACCCTGTTGCTGTGTCACTTATGTTGATGGTCGACTGCCACCAGGATGCAGTGGAAGCTCCTCAGCTTCTATTTTGATTTTGAAGAGCTTCCACATAGTAAATGGTAACCCTTCCACACTTCTGTCATTCTTCCCGGGTTCTGAAATACAGAGCCAGATAGACAGTATTTAGATATCATAATTGTAATGTGAGGTGTGACAGTTGTGTTAATATACATATTATAGTTTTTATTAGGAGCAGTAAAGCAAACATTGTATAATCTTTTTTGAATGAAACTAGCTGTGCAATATTAGGTTCTCTTGTTAATGGCTACTGATAAACATAATTATTGGTTTTAAGCAAAATACTACAGGTATTATGCATATTTAGTATTTTTAGTGTTATACATTGACTGTTATTCCAAACATTTAGATGGAGGTATGGTATCTGTAAGTAATACTGTATGTGAGATTGAGTATTGACTTTTTTTCTAATATGGTCCATGGCCTTGCCAATGCAAGACGTTGATAAAGTGTGCAACACAGGAATTTTATTCTTTTTGCACTGTTCATCTACTTTGCCAAGATCTTCCCTGTGTCACTCTTCATCATTCATCACTGTCAGGGTGTCAGTCAGAGGTGCAGCACCCCGTGGGAGCTTTTTTTTCTAGGGGAAGGATCCGGTGCTGATGGCGCTACCCATGAGACCAACGTATTGTGTGGCACTCGCAGGTTGGCCAGTAACGGACGTCAGCTCCTCCTCCACCCCAGTTCTGCTTCTCCCGCCATCAAGACAGCACCTCACCTGCAGCTGGAGAAATTTCTTCTGCATCAGCAGTTTGCAGCCTAGTGTTAGCACGATGCCAGATCTCAACACCGTATTCGATGCCACGTTCAAGTTTGCCTTCATTCCAGTTCTGCCTGTTCGGTACTTAGTGCCATTTACAAAAGAATACCAGTAAGATCTTTCCTTTTATTTCTAAAATGGTGCTGGGTCTTTTCTGTTTTGTTGTTGTGTTACTGCCATATCATGCCTGGTTCAAGGGACAAGAAACATTCTTCCAAAGCGGGCTGGTCTCCAATGTGTTGGTGTCCCTGCAACTTGCAAATTTCTGTGATGGACCAGCACAATGTTTGTTTAACCTACCTTGAATCCCAACATGATATGGACAACTGCAATGCCTGCTACTCAATGGACCACAGAGTTCTGGAGTACCATGTATTTAAAGTCAGCAGGGCTCTGCTGACTTTCAAGGGGCATCATTGCTCAAGAGCTTCACTTGGTGCTGCCTCCCTCCTAACCTTCTTCCTAACGCAACAATCTATGGAGGCACTCACCTCTCTCTTACCTAAGTTCTAACTGCTGTTGCACTTAATACCTGGATTTAAGCTCATGACTACCTTAGCTACCTACTGTATAGGCTCCGTAACAGTGCCTCCTCTTATGTAACTGTATGTTTGTGTAATTACTGTTCCTTCCCTTATGTTTCCCCCATGTTTCCACCAGGTCGCATCTGGAAATGAGTGGTCCTCCGCTCAGTATGCCTGCCTGGTTAAACTCTTGAATAAATAAATAAATAAATAAATAAGAGGATCCAAGTGCAGGTCTTTTCACATTTTCTCTGGGTCCCCTCATGGGCCTATGTAGTCCAGTGAGGAGGGGGGGCCACCACCTCCTCCTCCTCTAGCTATGCCAGAGAGGAGGCCTCTTCCACGGTGCCAAAGGATGAGTCTGGTTGCCCCTGGATCCAGACCGGGAACACTGCCCAGGCAGTCACCTCCTCGGGGGTGCAGACTACCCAGGTGATGCAACCCATGGTTGCTGGGTCCGGCACAGGAGGTTCCTCAGCGCCACCTGCCAGTGCCGCCTAGGATCCCATAACAGTTAGAGGCTCTGGTAATTGGGACGGCACCACAAGGGGTACTGGAGCTGCCCCAGCACCGTTCACAGTGCCAAGGGTGGGAGAGCCCCTGGGGTCACCAGTTTGGAGGTCTTCTGGATCTCCTTCTCTCCAGAGACAGATGATTGGGAGGCTGACCTGGACTGGTGACCTGACTTCTCGGAGTCGGAGGGCTCCTCTAGGCCCAGTACTGATGCACCTTCCCAAGTGCCCCACCCCATGGTTCCATTGACAGTGGTCAGCACCGACACTGGCGTTGATAGTGGCACCAAGAGTAAGGTGCAGTGTAGCAGCTCTCAGTCTGATGGGGCAGTGGTTCAAGTTTTGGAGGTGGGGTCAGCTGCTGTTCCCAGTGCCACCCCCTCCCCTAAGACTAGAACAGGGGCCCTCTCTTCTGCGGCTCTCCTCAGGGAACCTGTGGGACTGGGTTGGCCCCCAGCACTGGGATTGAGGAAGAGGTCCTTTTCTAAGTTGGCGGGGTTGAGGCGACAGGGTGAGGGGCTGTGGCTCTCCTCTGGAGCCCTTTAGAGCTCGGGGAGGAGTCACAGCACTAAGTCCAAGTTATCTCTCCCTTGTCCCCTTTGAGGGAATCCTTGCTGGGTGGGTTTGGGGTCTGCCCTTCTGGACACATGTGGCCCTGGTCCCCTCATAGTGATGCTTCTCCTTCAGGGTTCAGTCCAGACCACTTTGGGCTGGTTAAGCGGTTGTTGACTGAACTGACCTATGGATACCCTAATCACCCAGGATTGCCTGCTAGGTCCCCTAGCACTGACAGAGGTAGCTCACTGAATGTAAGAAGTGTCTGCCCCTGCCTCTGCATCCAGCCCCACTTCTCCAGGGCCATGTGGGTCCTTTGGAGCCCTTGATCTGGGAACAATTCAGAGCTCAGGCTACAGAGTTCCCAAGATGTGTTAGGGCCATGGACAAGCAGGTCTTCCGCCTGTCTCCCCCTCTGCAGCCAGAGCCTGAATTTTCAGGTTCTTCGGCCTCCTCATCTTCCTCCATTGAGGGAGAGGATGCATTTGTCCACCTGTCCTCTGATGCTGACTGGTCAAGGACCTGCATGTCGCAAGATGCAACACCGAGTATACGACGCGTGCCTTCTTGGGCCAGTAGAGTGCAGACCACTTGGTGGTCCCTTCTTAGCCCATATCTTTCCAGAAAGCTTTGTACAGCACCTGGCAGCTCCCATCTACCCCATCTCCAGCCCCTTCAGACTGCCAGCATTGGTACTGCACCCCCCAGGGGTCTCCAGGTACCTTGCCTCATCCCTCAGTAGGAGTGATGCTACTGAACACACCTACCAGGCATAAGCGCCCAGTCTGCTACCAACCCCCCCGTATTCGGACTCTGCAGAGTTCAGCCACTTGAGACAGAGAGTTTTCTCCTCAGCGGGATAACTCTGTGGATAGCATCTCATCTGGTGCACCATGCTGCCAACCACAGGCATCTGTGGGTGATGCTGGTCAGGTGCTAGCATCACTGCCTGACTCGGAGGCAACCAGGCAGGCCACCGCCCTCTCTACTAGGCCTGGAGCTAACAAGGCAGCAGGCAAGAGTGTCACGGCATTATGATGCCAATGAGGTAACTTCACGGCTAGCAGGGCAGTGATCTGCATTAGGCAGACGGCATGGCTTTGTCTATCATGGTTGTCACCCATGGCCTAGTGTAGGTGATTGCCTCCACATTCCAGGGGACCCGTCTTTTCTCCCACAGGGCAAGGAGGGATGTGCAGGGGTGACTTTCTTCCCCCCAGGGAATGGGGGACCCCACCTTGCCATGGCCAGTTACAGGCCTAACTGGCCTGGAATTGGATCTCCTCCTCGAGTGGTTCTCCCCCATGAGAGGCTGAGGACCTTGGTCCCTCAGAGAAGTGCTGAACCCCCTTCAGGAGGCTCAGTAATCACCCTGACAGTGATGAATGGTGAAGACTGCTGACACAGGGAAGATATGAAAATTACATACCTACTGTATTTCTTGATCTTCCTGTGTATCTTCACCATTCATCACTGGCACCCTTCCACCTTCCCCTCAGAAGGCCTCAGGCCCTGGGCAATGCCTCCTCCCTGCTTACCCTTCTCCTTCAAGATCCAGTTGGGGCCCTCCCCACTTTGTCCTAGTGTCCTCCTCCTTGTGCTTTGTTGGGCAGTGGAGGGGACCTAGTTGGGAGGAGGGCCAGTAGGACTTCTCTACCCATCCTTGGGGGGGGACTCTTGTTGGGTCCCTATCCCCTGTTCTTGGAGAGCCCTCTGAGGTTGGTCCAGACCCACCAGGGTGGGTCAACTTCTGGTGGCAAGGGTCTTCTGGGATGGGGAGATAATGGGGCCCACAGGGACTCCTTCCCTCCCTCCCTCTCTATTTTTTAGGTATGTTCTTCTGTCCCTTCAAGCTGCTTTCCCCCTGCTGGGGGGGCCTCTTTGGGTGGGTGGGATCCCCACTCCCCACTGAACCTTGTCTGTTCTCCCTTTGGGAAGTGGTATCTGGGGGGGGATGGGGGATCCTGCCCTTGGGTGAGGTTTTTCCACCCGTATTAAATAATGGGAGGAAGAGGGGGAAGGGACCTTCCCTGCACCACCAACTCACAATGCTCAGTCTTGTCCTTGGTAGGGGCAGTAATGCTGAGATGAGCATACTCTGTCTTAGCTGTTTCTCTTGGCTAGTGGGCTACCTGCCCCTAAAAGGTGCATTTCCACTCCAAGTCTCTGAGCCCTGGTTCCAGTGCAGAGAAAATTGGGTCCCTTTCCTCCTTTTTCCCCATCTCTCTCTCTCTCTCTCTCTCTCTCTCTTTCTCTTCTCTTCTGCATTCTTTCCTGTCTCCTGAATAGCAGTCCAGGGACTGGGGCCTAAAGAGCCCACACCCCACAGAATCTCCTCCTCTGTCCTCTGGTCAGCTTTTTTCCTTTTCAGTTTATATCCTTTCCTTATTCTGTCCCTTGGGCTCCCTTGTCCCCCCTTTGGCTTTCTCTATCCCTCTCTTTTCCTTCTGTCTCTCTGGTGAGTAGAACTGGGGTGGAGGAGTAGCCAACGACCGTCACTGGCCAACCATGAGCACCACACAATATGTCGGCCTTGCGGGCAGCATTGCTGGTGCCAGTTCCTCCCCCTAAAGAAAAAAAAGCTCCCAGGGGGTGCTGCGTCTCCAGTGATCACCCACCAGTGATGAATGGTGAAGATACACAGGAAAATCAAGAATTACAGTAGATACATAATTTTCATTTTTTGAGTTGTCTTGAGCATGCACAAGCAATATATTATGGTAGCTTGGAATAGCAGGTTTTGGAGGTGCAGTCATGTTGTGGCCAGTGGTGCTGGGCTCTGTGGCATGAATGAAATTGCATGTTGTCTATGACAGCAGTTTAAAAGCGTGCCACCAACTTGAAACAATTTTGCCGCTGCAGTGAGGGAGTGATCCATCACTGCAGGGCGTGCATTGCCTGGTGTAACATTTCAATAAACATGGCGGGTGGCGGTTGTCAATTTCTGCTGCTCACAATCCCTAGGAAGCTGACTTCATGGGTGCCCAATCCCCATTGGCATATGTGCCCCCTTTGCTGTTTTGGTCTGCCAAGGGGATGCCCAGCCCCCCTTGGCATCATGCCCCCAAACACAGACATGCTTGCCGATGGGGCATCCCAATCCCTCTGTCGGCATGTTAACCCCCCCATATCACATCTGCATTTTCTCAAGTGCCCCACCTTTGTTTTCCATACACTGGGAGCCCACCCCAGTGTGGCCAACACCTGGTGAACAGTTTTATTCTTAATCAACCAGCCACACTTGTTTTGTATAAAATCTATTTTCTTTATTTGTTGCTTTACAATGAACACAGTGATCCCCTGTGGCCCAACGTTTCATCCAACTGAGGGCTTCATCAGGGGCAAGGATCTAAATAAACATACAAACATAATATTCATTTTTCTGTATATATATAAAAAATATTATATACATTTTTTTTATATATTTGTATTTTTGACCAGACAAAATTTGTCCATATCAGACCATATTATGCTCTGGCAAAATATGAATGCATAGATTCATATCTCAGTTGATGGTTAATCACTGTAAGGCAATAACAAACTTTTCTCTCTCTATTTCCATCATAGTGCGTTACTGTCTCTTTAAGACTAAATTAATTAGTCAGTATGGTTTAAATAAATTTCAAAGGAATAGAATATTGTTTCATCAGCACACAATTAGCAGCTACTAAGTTTATCCACCGAAACATTTGCCTTGCCATTACTGTTCAAGCTCTTTATGTTCACAGCTGTACTAGCCAACTTATGAGTTGCATATAGAAATGGAATCTCATATTCACCTGTTGTTCAATCTCACACATAAATCCCCTTTATGTTATTTGGTAACTGTTTTTCATTTTTAGCCTATCTGATAAAGATATTATGTTAGCTTACTAGTTCCCTATGGACTAGACAGGTGCATTTATATACAACTCATTTTATCTCTGCGTCTTAGAAGTTAAACATTTTTTCTGCTTATGTAAATGCTAACTAAGCTTTTATCTTCTTAGCTTAGTTGTTCATGTTATTTACAAGTCATAGTTCTATTATTGCTTTTGTCTTACATTTTCCTACACTCTATCATTGATTGAAATAAGCAGTGATGTAGTTCAAAAACCAGTTTGATTAGATTATAATTTAAACCTCAGACCCCCATGAAATTATTTATTTAGTTGTTTAACCAGGTATAGCACACTAAACTGAAAGCTTTTTTTACAGGAGTGACCTGGGAGCACAAGGAGGTTAAGTGACTTGCTCAGGGTCACACAATATGCAAGTGGAAGCTGTGGGATTCAAACCCAAGTCTGGTCTGCTGGATGTCACCAGATTTGCAGCTCAGAGCCTTAGACCACTGGCGCTATACTGCCTCGGCATTAAGTTTGCGAGGATAGAAAAAAGTGGCACAGGGACAAATGGGTGGTGACTGGGAAAGTGAATTAGGATGACAAGAGAGTTTTTGGATTTATACTCTAGGAGATAGAAAAGATTTGGGTGTCAATTATTCTATAGGTCTTACATAGGTTACTTGACTTGATTGTCCTTAATTTCACAATGTGATATTGAACATTGTTTTTAACACATATTACCTCCATGTACTGGTGCAAATTATTTGAATATTCCAATGCTCAGAATAAGATTATAGCCAATTAATTTTATGGTTGTAAATCAAAATATACATGGTTGCCACATAGCTACATTATCCTTATGAGAATGGTTGCAAGTCTTTGTGCCAGTGATTAATACTTGATAAAACTTGTTGAACGTGGCAAAGTAAGTCTGGTGCTATATGAACACTCTAACATGTTAAAATTTCTTGCCGGTAATTTAAAAACTTACTTCCCACTTGCCAGCAAGTATGAAGTGGGAGGACCCAGGCACTGACTGACTACCACTGCCCACAGCCCCCAAACTTCCCACCTCTGTCCCAAAACCTTATTTGCATTTGCTCATCTTCAGGGTCAATATTAGCATCTGGGTTGGGTGGGTTTCCATGCAACAAGTATGAAGTGGGAGCTGATGACAAGCCGAGATAATGTTAGCATAGCAATAAAAAATGGCAAGTTATTATTAAATGCACACCACACGATTATTGCTTGCCTTATGTTTAGAAAGATCACTGACAGATTTATCTATTCCTAAAGCAGACTGGAGCTTTGAGATCAAGATCATGGAACTGCAATGTTTAAGATGCCGTTTCTGAAAAAGCAACATTTCTATGTCTCTTTTGATCTTTTTGTTTGTCACCCCCTCACCCCCAGAAAAAACAATCACATGTTTAAAGCTGCCTTCTAAAGTCAGCAAAGTTTATGAGCCCTATATATTGCAAGGGAAACAGACAGGTAAGCTAACAAAATAATCGAAAGAGATATAGGAAGTTGATGTGATTTGTAATTGTTTAATGTTCTCTCATTGGCATCTGGTAACTTCTCTGTGTATCTGGTCACTGCATCTGCCTACAATCCCCCCCCCCCTTAGACAGATTGACAACATAATATATTGTTTTGCTTAATAGCCACAGACTCTGAATGGTACTACACTAATTTTTAGTAGGGTGCTATGTATGTTACTTTGGATAGTAATCCAACTCTGCTACAAAAACAAAACAAAATAAAAAGCAAACAAGCAAAAAAAATCCATGAATCACTAATCATCTGTTCTACTGTTGTAAAGGATACTGTGTTGTGTGCTGTGCAGGGTTACATACATACATACATAGACAGTGTCGGCAGATAAGGGCCTATGGCCCACCCAGTCTGCCCATTTGAGCTTGTAAGTTCAGTTTGTTTTCCTAGAAGTCTATTTCCCTTACCCTGACCTCTAGAATTCCTTTATGTCTATCCATGCATTCTTAAATCCGTGATTGTTTCAGCCCCCACCACTTCCTCTGGCAGGGTGTTCCACTTGTCCACCACCCGTTCTGTGAAGAAATTCTTTCTCATGGTTCCTCTGAATCGTCCTCCCTCCAACTTCATCCCATGCCCTCTAGTCCTGAAACATCTTTTTCGCTTAAAAATAGTGTTTTCCTGCACCCTGTTCCTCCCTGTAAGATACTTGTACGTCTCTATCATATCCCCTCTCTCCCTCCTCTCCTCCAGGGAGTACATGTTCAGTTCCTTCAACCTCCTAGCAGCACTGTACTCGGATTTTGCATTTAGCAAGTGTTATAATGTGAACATGTTTCACCATTGCTCATTCAGGATGAATTCAGCAAGCAAATAGCACAAACAAACCAGCTTCAGGGTGATACAGTACCATTAGCGTTGTTGGTTTCAATACTGCAGCTGACAGTTTGCTCTTGACAGTGTATCTGATTATACAAAAACCTCACTTTATTGCATATTTTTTCTGTATCCAGTATCTGTAGTAGGACTGCAAGAATTTACTTTTGGTCAAACACTTCCTTCCCCAAGCCTCTGCCCCCCCCCCAAAAGAAAAATAGACATAAGAATGACAGTAGCTTTGTAGCTCCACTGATAAATGTAGAAGCAGCATCAAAGGAAACCAGATATCATCACTAGATATTGACTGTGCATATACATATGACTCCAAATGTCATTTCATAAAAACAGCTGATAGAGTGGTGGCTGGACATGAGGGGGAAGGTGAATGACTTGTTCTGACCTGGGTGATGTGACCCATTTACTTCTTTGGCTACCCGCTCCTTAACCCTGTGACTGTCTCCAGTGGCTGTGGCAAATGCTGGACTTGAGGACTGCACTGCACTCCTGTAACTTCACACAGATGAGTCAGAAGGCAATGTCATTATGTCACATAGCAGCACCACTGTCATTCCAAGGTTTCCTTCCAGGACTAGGGAACATGATATCCTTCTACTTTACCCAGTCGCCCTCGACTGTGGCTCAGGAAAGTCTTGGACACCCCCATGCACAGTCACACATCAGCCAGTGTAACTCTGCTGTGCCCCCTCACACATATAACCTGAACTGAGCCCGGTCTATCTAAAGCAAGGTAACACAATACAAATATGTGTATTACTGATGCAAACATCTGCGTCCTTTTGGAGTGTCTTTATTTGACATATTTTATAGATTTTTTTACATTTTCCTGACCTTCACTTCCACTCATGGCTGTAGTGCTTATTCAGGCGGTGGGTCCACGGTTGTGCTGTGAAGCTAGGTCATGGAGGTCCTGACATCGCATCACTCTGTTTTTTATTATTTCTTTCTTTCTTTATTTACTTTTTTTTTTTGCAGTTCTGCATTGAACAATTTAATTGCAAACACGAGCCTTGACAATGTTGACAATGAACCAGGAGTATGTCAGACTTGGTGATTTCAAGTGTCCTGCCGGGTGGGGGGGTGCGGAGTAGCAAGATGGCCGAAATGCTACTCCACTCTCTACAGCTCTCATCATGAAGTGACCTTTTTAGGTTTTATTTCATCTGTTTTATTCCACCTTTTCTCTAATTTGGTGAATGAAACCTATGTTAATTTTGGTCCCTTTGGCTGACCCAGTACTGCTTTGTGCTGCTGGCATTTGCAGCTTGGAGGTTTGTTGCCGGCAACTGTCAATAACCAGCATTTGGATGGTACCAAAAGTACTGAATCTCTGACTTTGGAAAGAGTTACTACTAAAGCGCTAACGAACCCTGGAACCAGGATGACCTACGAGCAGTTAGGAGGAATCTTGCCATGGAAGCGGCACTGTGAGTGTATATAGGCTCGTTAAGCCTTTAAAAGGGTATGCCACTGTTGCCTAATGGCCAGGGTTACTAAGGTTTAAATTATTAACCCTGAAGTTATTGAGCTAGTGGAACATTTCTTTGTTTTATCTCCTCAGGTGCTTAAAGGTGTTTATTACTGGAGTGGAAGAGAAGAGTCCTGGAAGGAGCACCCTGAATATGGAGAGGGGGTTTGTATTCCCACTGTCGAGAATGGAGAAGGGAGCTGTGCTTTAGGGAAAGATTTGGTGATAAATAAAATGGAACCTCAGGTTGGGGTGGATTGGAGTGGTTGTGCAACAAAGTCGGCAGAGACTCCTAATTAAGGTTTGCCTGTAAAATATTTGGGGTAATGCACAGTAAGAGTTCAGAAAAGAATTCCGCTCTTAGCTGGTATAGAGCTGAAGACTCTCTGCATGGAGGTATCGTTTTAATTTATCCTTGCTATAGAAAGTTTTATCTGGTTGGCCTTTGATGTTACGACAATGAATGCTGATTATAATCTCCCTTCTTTAAACTTAAAATAAAATTTTGAGTGCTGCTCCTATAGTGAACAAAACAAAATTTGGCAGTGGGATCTTGCCTTCTCTATAATGGATCGCTGTGCTCACTTAAACCCCCCCCCAAAGCTGAATCAGAGGGTCGCGAGGGTAGGGGACTGCTGCCCTCCCCCTGTTACCCCCACGAGGTTGCGAGGGCCATTGGTGCAAGCCCTCCCAGGACACACTGGAACCCCCAAAGCTGAATCAGAGGGTCGCGAGGTAGAGGACTGCCCTCCCCTGTTACCCCACAAGGTCACGAGGGCCATTCAGTGCGAGCCCTCCCAGGACACACTGGAACCCCCAAGCTGAATCAGAGGGTTGCGATGGAGGGGACTGCTGCCTCCCCTGTTACCCCCACGAGGTCGCGAGGGCCATTCGTGCGAGCCCTCCCAGGACACACTGGAACCCCCAGAAGCTGAATCAGAGGGTTGCAAGGGTGAGGGACTGCTGCCCTCCCCTGTTACCCCACAGTGCATAGGGCCATTCGGTGCGAGCCCTCCCTGGACTCACTGAACCCCCACCGGTTGAATCAGAGGGTCGTGAGGTAGGGGACTGCTGCCTCCTGCTACTCACCACAAGGTCGCAAGGGCCATCTCGTGCAGCCTCCCCAGGACACACTGGAACCCCCCCCCCGAAGCTGAATCAGGTACGAGGAGGCGGGTGAGCCGCTCAGCGACAGGACTGGACTCCTTTGTTTTAACTTTGGTGCCAAACCAATATTTGAACTTGCAGCTGAGCTTAAACAGTACATTCGCGCTACTGTGCTGCTGTGATTCTTAAAGGCCTTTTACTCGGCGTACATCTACAGACTGTTTTATTCAAGTTAAAAAAACTGTTCCCCTGCATATGTTTAGTAGTGTAATAATCATTTACTTTAAGAGGCTGTTATAGTGCACTGTCTGGTTCTGTAAGCATTTAATTTCTCCTGAGTAACCTTAAGGGGCTAGGCATTTTGTTTCTATAGCAGGTATTGCATGCAACTGTGGAACAGGAGCTCAGGACTTTAAAAAGAAATCGGGGCATAGCTTTAAACAAAAAAGGCCAATTTTAAAATAGAAGGCACATCGCAATTCTCAGCTGTTAGCTATAGCACTGTTGCAACTGACCTAGATAGTCTGGAATTAAACAGCAGCTCAGAATAAGTAATCGAGGTTAATTTTAAATAAAAAAAAAATGAAGTAGAAGTATAACTAACTAGCAGGGATAATTTTAAAAGTTGTGCTGTAATACAACCTGTTGTGACTGACCTGGCTAACAACTCCGCCCCTCCTGCTGGGCTATAAGTTTAATCCTTCTCCTCTTCTCTTCCACAGAGGATCGCGAGGGTAGGGGACTGCTGCCCTCCCCCTGTTACCCCCACGAGGTCACAAGGGCCATTCAGTGCAAGCCCTCCCCAGGACACACTGGAACCCCCGAAGCTGAATCAGGTATGAGGAGGCGGGTGAGCTGCTCGGCGACAGGACCGGACTCCTTTGTTTTAACTTTGGCACCAAACCAATATTTGAACTTGCGGCTGAGCTTAAACAGTACATTTGCACTACTGTGCTGCTGTGATTGTGACCTCCATCACCACCCTTGGTCGGCACTCAGATTTATAGGTAGCTGAGAGGTCAGGTGACACACCAAAACCTATCAACCCACTTTCAGACCTGCAGATTATCAGATCTCTCCAGTAGAGGCCGCTACACTGAATTTCCAGCTTGCTACTGCAAACTTCAATCTACAAACGTGATCCTATACCAAATTGCAATGTTAACCATTGCTATTCCTCTTGCATCTCTACCCCCATCAAACAAGCCCCTAAATGACCCTGACCTCCTCCACTTTTGCTCGGTCTCACCTCTCCCTCACCCCCTATCAACCCTCACTGTACGCCAGTTTCACACGCCCACCCAAATATGGCCTATAAGCTCCTCTGTCATCCCCCCCTCTTTCCCCTAGCCTATCTGCCCTACACAACCCTAGTGGCATCGGTCTCCCCACACCTCACAAATCTCCCGTCCCAGGCTTAAGTCCAGAAACAAATGGCACACCGCCACGCTTACTTCACCCTGCTGCTTTTCTTGGTGGGTGATGCTGAAACCAACCCTGGCCCACCGTCCACCCCCACCCCCAATCCCTACCAAAGGGACTTAGCCTAATTCACCTTAACATCTGCAGCCTACTGAATAAAGTTCCGAAGCTGCAAATCACTGCCCAAACCCTCCAACCTGACATTTGTATTATATCCGAAACATGGCTGAAACCTCACCATGATGACTCAGAAATAGCCATCCCTGGCTACACAGTAATTAGGCAGGACTGACATGGCAATAAGAAAGGCGATGGTATAGCCATGTACATATTAATTGGTTTCCACTTCACCCCTGTCCAGCTCCCTGGACATACTCCCCTAATAGAAACTAAGATGATTAAACTAGTTCTGCCGCACACCTCTCTGGTATATGTGGCAGGGATATATTGTGCCCCTGCTACCCCTGAGCCTATCATCATAGACCACCTAGCTACTCTTAAAGCTACGGCTGTAGCCGGTGAGCTCTACATCCTCAGAGACTTAAACTACAACTGGCTAGCAAAAGACTGCTCCAAACTACGTAGCAAGATTCCATCCCTAAACCTCTCCCAACAAATACAGCAACCTACCCGCATAAACCCAAAAACACAAAACCACTCCCTCCTGGACTGGGCTCTCACAACACACCCTCACAGGATAATTAAAGCTGGCCTCCTACCTGATTCCCTGAGTGATCACCATATGGTTTATATGATCAGAAAGGTGCACAAACCTACAAACCACCACCCCCCAAGGACAATCCTTACGTGAGCATACAAATCCCTCTGCCTCCACTCCTTACTAAATGACCTCGCCCTCGTCGACTGGTCATTCATTCAACTGGCGCCCTCTATCAACCATGCTTTCGACATGTTCAAAAACCAAGTTCTTGCCGTATGGGACTACCACGCCCCTCTAAGAAACAAAAGGGTCAGGGAAACCCATCTCCCCTGGGTATCTGCCGACATCATCTGCAGATGTCATGCTAGGGACCAGGCCTGGAAAAAAACAGGTAAACAGGAACACCTGAATCCCTGCAGCATTACCGCACCCTTTGAAATTACTGCACAAAAGCCATAAGACAGGCGAAAAAGAACTACTTCCAGGTGGCTCTCTCCTCTAACCTTAGCCACCCTTCCAAATTCTGGAAATCCATTAAAACCCTGTTCACTCCCCCTGTCCAGCCGCCCACCCCTACCCTAAACATACAGGGCAACAATGTATCAGTCCCCAGTGAAGTTGTGTCAGCTTTCAACACCTTTTTTACCAACTGTGCTACATCTCTCCTAACAAGCCAACAATTCACCACACCCACACCCAGCCCTTTCATGATACCCCAGCATACCCCCCTCGCCACCACGTTCTCTTTCTGTCCAGTCTCTACAGCAGAAGTTCTAGTCGCCCTCCATTCTCTCGACTCCAACAAAGGCAAGTGCCCTTTAGGACTGGACGCCAAACTCCTATTCTTATCAGCCCCTGCCATTGCCGCCCCCCCAGCTGACCTCTTCAACCTCTCTTTCTCCACAGCACAAATTCCAGCAGCTTGGAAGGAGGCAGTAGTCATCCCGCTACCAAAGGGTGGTGATCCATCTGTGCCTGGAAACTACCACCCTATCTCCCTTCTACCAGTTCTGGCCAAGCTACAGGAACACCTAGCCCTCTCCCAACTCACACATTTACTCGAATCTACCTCCTTCTTCACTCCATATCAGTCGGGATTTCATAAATCGCACTCCACCATCACAGCCCTACTAAGGCTCACAAATGATATTTCCTCAGGTATGGACAAGGGGCATTTCACCTCAGCCATATTCATAGACCTGGCCAAAGCATTTGATACCGCATCCCACCCTAAGCTAATCACAAAACTGCACAACGCGGGCCTTTCTTATCTAGCCACCAGCTGGTTCCAAGCCTACCTGACAGGTAGAAAACAGGCTATAAAAATTGGCCCTCATGTATCCACCTCGCTCCCAGTCACCATGGGGATCCCCCAGAGCTCTGTCCTGGGCCCCCTACTCTTCTCCATATTTTTAAATGATCTACCACTGGCCTGCTCCAACTCAGCTATACAAATGTACGCAGACGATACCATATTGTAAGCCTCCGGCCCCTCCATCGGGGTCACAAACTCAACCCTTCAACAGGATTTTGATGCCGTTCAGTCATGGCTCAGGTCCAATCAACTTGTCCTAAACGCAAAGAAAACCATCTCCCTAACCTTCGACACGCACCCTGGAATCTCCCGTCTAGCTGCTCCCCCGCTTTCCATACTCTGGACGGATCCAACCTGGAATCCTGCACCTCCTTTAGGTATCTGTGTGTATGGCTCGATTGTCACCTAGACTTCTCCATCCACATTGACTCTCTACAGAAAAAACTACACCCCAAACTAGGAGCACTGTACCGCAATAAAGACTGCCTACCAACCACAGTCAGGAGGGAATTAGTGCACAAAATGATTCTCCCAATATTTGACTACGGTGACGTGGTCTAGAGCGCAGACCCCTCTTCCACCCTGGCCAGCTTGGACTCCCTCTTTCATTCTTTCTTTCGGTACATCCTGGAATGTCCCCCCACCACCCATCATTGTGACCTATACAGTGCCCTTGCCCTTCCCTCGCTGGAGTCTCGACATCAACTACATTGGACTAATCTCATAGCTAAATACTGGACCAATTCCCTTTCCCCCCATCTCAGCTCCGCCCTGTCAACACAACCCTCCCCAGCATACTCCCTCAGAGGCTCAGACTCAAAGCAACTCCAAGTCCCTTTCATGCACACATCAAATGGCCAATCTGCCTTCAAAAATCATCTGCCCAAACTCTGGAATTACCTCCTGGTAGATATTAGGCTCTCCCCCACCCCAAGGCTCCTTAAACCACTCCTACATGCCCACTTCTCAGATATATGCAACTGCAACCTACAACCCAGACCTGCCACCAAGAGGCATCTAAACGTGCCTTAAATTGCATAAATGCCCAGAATCCTATTGAATTTACTGTATATCTACTGCTTCTGCTTGTTTTTACCCTGCGGTCATGGGCCTATTTAAGGCATAGCAAACTATGTACTCTGTGGTCTTAGGACTGTACTTTGTATGTCACTAAATAATGCTTAGTCCAGCCTGTACCTATTCTGGACCTGTTGTAATTCACCCTGTATGTATCCGCACTGAACCTGTTGTTGTACCATTGTATTGTATTGTATTCGAACCTGTTGGATTCTATGTAACCTCCCCAGGTCGCATCTGGAAATGAACAGTCCCCGCTCAGTATGCTTATCTGGTAAATCTCTTAAATAAATAAATTTGGAGAGAATATAATTTTAGCCATCAAAATATCAAAGTGCTTTACTTCTAAAGCGAGACTTTATCATAGAAATTAGCCGCTGAACAAGGTCTTCCATATTTGGAGCTGTGTTATAACTTTCTTAAATGATTAAATTAAGAGCATTTATAGAAACATAGACTTTGACGGCAGATAAGAACCGCTTGGCCCACCTAGTCTGCACATTTTCCTACCTATCAGATAAGCAGTAGATCCTAGTTAACCAACAGCCTACTTCTTCCTAACCCCCCCACCAGAATTGTCTTATGTCTGTCCCATGCATTCTTGAATTCCCCCACTGTTTTTGACCCCACGACCTACTCAGAAAGGCCGTTCCATGTGTCCACAATCCTCTCTATGAAACACTACTTCCTCATATTTCCCCTGATCCATCCCCTGTCTATGTTCAAATTGTGTCCCCTTGTTCTTGCACATCTATTTTTCATGCTACCCTCTTGGACTTTGTTGATTCCCTTGAGGTACTTGAAAGTTTCTATCATGTCCCCCTTCTCCCTCCTTTCCTCAAGGGTATACATGTTAAGCTCCTTTAGTCTCCCTTCATATGGCTTCTGTTGCAGACCCTGCATCATTTTAGTTGTCCTCCTCTGGACTGTCTTCACCCTGTCTTTGTCCTTGTGGAGATGAGGTCTCCAGAACTGCACACACTACTCCAGATGAGGTCTCACCAACTGTCTGTACAGAGGGATAACAACTTCCTGTTTTCTACTGGGGATGCCTCTCCCTATACATCCCAGTATCCCCCCAGCCATCCTTACTGCCTTCTCACATTGCTTGCTTACCTTTAGGTCATCTGATATGACTACCCCCAGGTCCTTTCCATTTTGTTGTTGTTAATACTGCCACCCCATTGTGTACTCTTTCCCTGGGTTTTGTTTCTCAGGTACATTACTTTTGCATTTCTTTGCATGGAATCTAAGCTGCCATACTTTTGACCATTCATCCAACCTTGCCAAGTCCTTCTCATCCTTTCCCACCCCCACCCCCGTGTATCAACCCTCTTGCAGATCTTTGTGTTGTCTGCAAAGAGGCATACTTTTCCTTCCAGTCCCTCTGTAATGTCACTTATAAAGACATTAAAAAAGACCGGGCCTAGTGCTAAACCCTGCAGTACTCCACTAGCAAACCCTCTTTCTTCGGAGTGGACTCCGTTTACTATTGACCTCTGTGTCCTGTTGTCCAGCCAATTTTTTACCCAGGCTACAACCCTGGGACCCACTCCCAGGCTGGCTAATTCATTTATTAATCTTTGTGTGGGGCTGTGTCAAATGCCTTGCTAAAGTCTAGGTAGGCCATGTCCGCAACCACTCCCTGGTCTTCTAGACTGTCTTGACTTGACTTGACTGTCGGGCATTTCGGGACTCACCTGGTTACTTCTCTTGGATTGACTGTCAGGTGTTTGGGAGATCTAATCCTTCTGTCCTGGATGCTTGGATATGTCCCCGGTTGGATTTCAGCCTTCAGCTGGCTGCTGGATTTTTTTGTGTCCCTGTCTTTCCAGTGGTTGGCTTGCTTGGTTCAATAGCTAGCTGACCGACCAGGAAGTTGGAACTTTATTTTGGGAAAGAAGGAGATCTTGCGGGGAGGTGACTATCTGTGGGATTTGTGTGGCTGTGATCTGCAGTGAAGACTTTTTCTGACTCTGGCTATTTTCCATGTGGGGAAGTCTGACTGTGTACAGCCTCTGGCCAAGAGGCGAGTTGAAATATTAGAGGTACAGTGTATCCTGGTGCGGGGAGCAGTGGTCTCGACCCTTCAGGAGTGTCTGGTTGTGGGGTACACGGCTTCATGAGAGACTACAGTTTTTGACCCTGCTGGGTAGCTAGCGGGTCGATCCGGGGGTCCTCTAGGTTTCTCGGGGGGCCTACAGGTGGGTCAGACCTGTGGCCCAGCAATTTCAGCACCTTGGTTCGGATTTTTGGTACCCTGCCCTTAGCATAATAGGAGTACTAAAAAAGATGATTCTCCTTGCCTGCCATAAAACACGGTCAGACTATCCATTTATTATTTACTGTTTTTACCTAGTGGCAGTGAGAGTGCCTGCTTTATTCATTAACTCCCTCCCTCCCTCCCTTGCAGTGGGAGTACTTGTGGGGTTGGGAGGGTATTGAACATATTCATATTCATTCTGTTGGGAGTGAGGGTCCCAATACATCGTCTGGCCTCCTGATTGTGAGAAGACTTGGGGTGGCCAAAGATGTAACTTTTCTTTTGTTGTCTCACTATACATTTATGGACCTTAGTTTGAGTCATAGTATCAAGAATTCACTGATTATTTTATGACTGGTTTATGCAACCTCTAAACCGCCTCCCTGGACCTCTGACTGTGCCACTTCTGTTTGCATTTTATTTTTTATGTGGTTTTAGTGCATTTGGAGTTATTAGGGTACATTTTAAGTTCTTTTTATTGTTTGATTTTAAGTTTATTGTTTATGGGTGGTTGATTGACTGGGGGTTGTTTTTGTTTCTTTTTTCCCCTCAGGCAAGAGTTGAGGGAGTCATTTTATTTATTTTTTATTTTATTTATTTTTATTTCATTCCTTTTTCTTTGTATTTAGTTTAGTTAATTAATTGAGGATCTCTTTGTTGCTTACGTGGGCTTGGTTGTTTTGTTGTTGTTGGGTTCTTTAGTATGTGTGGGAGGCCTGCCCCCACGGTCATGCGCTATTCACCCTCCACCCTTTAATCCCACATTGCAGTCTTCAACTTACCAGTGCTGTAGAGTGCTGGGTATTGCTTATGGGGGGTTGGGAGGTGCGAATGGTGGAGGTCGAATGAGCGGGCCATCACATTGGGGTAGTAAAACCCTGAAGATGCCCTGGGGTGAAATGGAATCTGGAGCGTGGTCTGCCATGCCTAGTTTCCATAACCATGGGCACCAATTTTGGTGAGCAGGCACCCCGGGCAGCCCCAGAAGCCCGTCCAACTCGAGCGCTGTTATGCAAGGCTAGATCCATCAAAAATAAGACTGCAGTTATTGCAGATCTTGTTGGGTCAGTGGATCTGGCGTGCATCACCGAGACCTGGCTGGATGAGAATGCAGGCCCCATATTAGAGGCCACTATTGCAGCCAGGTACTTGGTGTTACACCACTCAAGATTGGACCTCGGGGGGGGGTTGCGGTCTGTTTCAAGACCGAACTGGACCTCACAAATGTACCAGTTGAGGAGGCTGAGACATTTGAGTGTACTGTAGTAACAGGTGTAGGTTGTAGGATCACCCTCAGCTACCATCCACCAGGGGATGAGAAGCGTTTCCTACGGGAAGTAGTGGACTTCATGATTGACATGGCGTTTGAGTCACCCAGACTGATGGTCCTGGGCGACTTCAGCGCCTGGGTCAATGAAGAACTCTCACAATTTGGATACTTCCTCCAATTGATGACATCTTTGGGCCTTACACAAGTTGTTACTTCTGCCACTCATGAAGGTGGTCACTCGCTTGACCTAGTCTTCCTCCTGGGGATTGAAGCCTTTCATTTGGGGATGGAACCTGTCAGATGATCTGACCATTACACTCTGGAGTTCAGTTTTTGTGTCTCCCTTCATAGGTCTACCCCTGTGGAGATGGTCAGGTACCGCCCTCTGTGAGATATAAGCTCTGAAGGCCTGGTGTCGGCACTTGACCTAGCGGTGCTTCCTGGAGCAAGCAATGATCCAGATGTTCTGCTTTTGTCTTATAACAAGGCCATCTCTTTGGCTCTGGATATTATTGCTCCTGTCCGTGTTCATCCTCTCCCCTTTGCCCTCGGTCCCCTTGGTTTGATGGGACCTTGAAGGAAATGCGGTGACAAGGATGAAGATTAGAGTGTTGCTGGTGGAAATCTGCCCTAGATGCTGACCACATTAGATTGATGAAACACTATCAAGTCTATCATTCCACAATCACCCGTAAGAAGGCAGAGTTCCTGCCTGGGGAGATTGCGGCTGCTCAGAACTGACTGGCTCAGCTCTTTCAAACTGTGGACAGATTGTGCAGCCCAGCCCACCTGGAGGTTCAAAGAGACTTTTCATAAGTGGAGTGTGAAGAGCTTTCTCATTTCTTTGCAGCTAAGGTAGTTGACATCAGGGCGGTGCTCCAACCAGCACACCCTATGGGAGATGCGCTCGGTCACTGTCCCTCAGTTGTTGTGGAGTTCCTTTGACAGCCCAAGTTCATTGATGTCATGTGGATTGTCCAGGGTATGCACCCTACATGCTGTAGTTTGGATCCAGGCCTAACTACCTGAGCTGGGGTTGCTGTGATACCATCGGCCCGGTCCTAGCATAGACAGTCTGGTGCTCCTTGGAGATGGGTGAGTTTCCTAGCTCCCTGAAGGAGGTGGTGGTAACACCCCTCCTGAAGAAAGCCTCTCTGGACCCAGACTGTCCTGCTAACTACAGACCGATCTCTAACCTTCCCTTTGTGGGGAAGGTGATTGAGAAAGTAGTGGCCCTACAACTGGAGAACTACCCATGACATTTACAAACCTCTCCAATTCGGTTTTCAAAAGAGGCATAGTACCAAGACTGCGCTGGTTCGGGTGTTCAATGATCTCCTGATGGTGAGAGATCAGAAGAGCTGCTCCATCTTGGTTCTTCTTGATCTCTTATCAGCATTTGACACTGTGGACCATGAAGTTCTTCTCGAACATCTGAGGTTCATCTGTGGTCTGTCTAGTACAGTCCTCAGGTGGTTTAGATCTTTCTTCACTGGCAGAACTCAGAGGGTGGTGTCAGGGATCTATTCTTCCAACCCAGTCCTCTGTCAAATGTGGTACATCAGGGTTTGGTGCTGTCCCCCATGTTGTTTGCAGTGTACATGCTGCCCCTTGGAACATTGTAAGAAGGTATGGGCTGAGGTTTCACTGTGATGCTGATGATACCCAGCTCTACCTATCTTTTGCACCTGATCAGGATAGAGCTCTCTCGGTATTAACAACTGCCTCACTGAAATCCAGGATTGGATGAATTTGAGCTGGCTGAGGTTGAACTCGGCAAAGACTGAGTTGATGGTCGTGGGCCAGGGTCATCGGATAGAGAGGATGGGAGCTGGTTTACCTTCAGGATGTTTTCTTGATGGTTTCCAGCTCCTTACCTCTGAATGGGTGCAAAACCTAGGGTGATTTTTGACGACGGGCTAACACTGCGATTGCAGGTGTCGGCTGTCATCAAATCTTCCTTTTACCATTTGAGGAACATTTCCAGGATTAAGCACCTAGTTCCGTCCAGTGACCTGCCTACACTGGTCCACACCTTTGTGACCTTGTGCCTTGATTATTGCAACTCCCTTTATCTAGGGCTACCTGGGGTTGATATCCCCCACTTGCAGCTAGTGCAGAACGCTGCAGCCCAGTTATTGATGGGTACTTCTTGGACCTGTCATGTCTCTCCAGTGCTGCGTGAGCTGCACTGGTTGCTGGTACAGTGGCAGATCACCTTTAAAGTCGGACTCCTAGCCTGGCCCAGTGGTGCTGAGGGTTGAGGCACTGGACGCCACACCATGCGCCATGCCAACGACCCGTGTTCAGAAATGGACACGGGCTGCCAGGGGTCGGCAGGGGTAGGAAAGGATGAAGCGTCCGGAGGACTGCTCTCCTTCCCTGGGGAGGGGGGTATCATGGCACTGATACCTGAGTGCCCTCTAGCAGAGGCTGAGGAGCGAGGTATACAGGTGTGCACATGGGGGGGTCGGGTGCAGACGTGTTGAGGGGAGCACGCACAGGTGCATGCGCTGGCCTCCTTGGCTGACGTCATTGCATGCACCTGGCTCCTGAGGTTGTAAAGCAAGAAAAATCTGCCACAGCACCTTCATGAAGCCACCTCACCATCCCTCATAGCTCTCAGGCTGACTCCCATACCTGAATTGTGTCCGTGACACTTTGGCCGGTAGCACGGCCCCACCCTGGGGGATAAGCCAGGGGGCAGGGAGGTCAGCTCATATGAGAGTGTGGTCAGTGGGGGCTGTGACTGGGTGGACAAATGGTGCTGCAGCAGAAAAAAAAAGTCAAACTCCTGACTTATAAAACCCTACACAGACTGGGCCAGGACTACCTGAAAGAGCTTCTGGTGCCATACTGCCCCAAGTAGTCGCTCCGCTCGACTGATGAGGTTTGCTAGAGATTCCAAGGGTTTCTTTAAAATCTTCAGGGGCCTGTGCATTCATGTACGCAGCCACAGCCCTTTGGAATTCTCTACCCTGTCAGCTTCGGTAGTGTGCGACCATGGAGGGATTTAAACAGGCCCTAAGGATCCACCTGTGGCTTCAAGCCTACCCTACCTGATGGTACTTTATTGAACTTTATGAAACCCTGTATTTATTGTATTTATGGTTTTTATTGCATCCTGTTTTATTCTCTTTGTATTTTATTGTCAAGACTCCTTGATTTTAGAAAGGTGCAGTAAAAATAATGCATATTATTATTATTATTGTAACCCCCTTGTTACCCGGGGTTACTAGAATCCCAGTAAGACCTAGTGGTAGGCAGGGAAGGCAGCTTGTGAAACTCCAGTTAAATGGGTTTCACATTGTCTCACTCTGTTCTCAGTCTCAGCTGAGACTGAGGGATGACATCACCAATAGAACTTTCGCAGCTGCATAAGCCACATTGGAATCTGCAGCAGAGGGAGTTAGATAGAACATTGGGAGTTTTCCAAAGTTAGTAGTCAGTGTCCAGTTTGTCTTCAGTAAGTGAAGGTGTGCTCAAGTGGTGGAGACTGCTGTTGGATCTCAGTGCCCCCTCCTCCGAGGGGATGTAAAGATCCTAGCAGATTCCTGAGGCAATCCCTTAATTCTGCCAAGTGGAAGAAAAAGCTGCCTGTTTAGTTCAGCATTTATTTTGAAAGATGGAAGATTTGTGAGTCACCTGTGGGGCACCTGCAACTAAAGGGTGAGTGTCTGCTCTGACTAAGAGGGCAAAATGTTTTCTTCACCCTGGGACATGTGTGAAAATCTAGGGATTGTGCTATATTTTGGGAAGCCTAGAGAAACGGGCCAAACAAGTAAAGTAGTGTTAAATGCTAGAGTGTTGTGTGATTCAAGTAATATGTAGAGGAGATGCACCAGATCATCTACTCTTTAATCTACATTTAGAAGTTCAGCAAAGGAATGGTTCAGTTTTCCCAGGGAAATGGCCGGGTATGGGCTGTGGGGGCTGGAGGTGGGCGAACCCCCCATCTTTAGTGATCAGGTCCACCTCTACGGATTTCTGCTGTGGTTGCTACTTTGCCTCATGCACTTGGCCAGTGATGGGGGAAGTACCAAGATGTGGGGTTGCAAAAGGGAAAATCTCTCTAGGAGTCGCAGACTCTAAGTGGTGTGGGGAGCCACAACAAGTAAGGAAAAATTCTCTCTAGGAGTCGCTGACTCTAAGTGGTGTGGGAAGCCACGACAGGATAATTGTTCATTCTTCCAATGGACCGTGGGGAAAACCCAAGTGTGTACAGGTTGGGCTGTGTACCCAAAGCTGCATGCAAGTCCGGGCTGTGTGCCTGGTGGGTCCAGAGCCTGAGGGCTGAAAATGGTGATAAAATGTTCTGTAGTCTCTAATCTGCATTACCAGGAAATGTAGCCCCATGGGGGTCCGTCTATGCTTTGTTTTGTTCATCTAGTATGTGAATAAAAGCCACACTGAAGAATCCCATTCCTGGTTCTGGACATTACAGTTATTGCTTCCTGTGTTCGGATTTACTTGGGTGCCCCTGTGCAGAGTAGTCAAACCTAGGTCCCCCTGTGCCGACTAACCTTATCCTCCCCGAACCCAGTCCCCACCAGGTACTGCTGTCAGCTTCAACAGCATGCCACCTGTCGTTTTGGCAAAAAGACAGGGGTGAGGGGGTTACAAAAATGGAGGCACCGCTGGGATTTGTTCAGGGAAGAAGGTGCTTGGGCAAGGGGGGCTAGCATTTTGGCTATCTGGCAGTGGGTAGCCCAAAAAACTGAAGCAATTTCCCTAGTGTGTTGCTGTGTGCTGTGAATCTTGTGCTGCTGTTTAAAAATGCCAACTGTTTACCAAGGAGCAGTAAAGCCAAAGAGTGTGCCCTTGTCCTGCATCAAAATTGTTAACAGCATTTTTGCCTGCTTTAAAAATGAACTGTGGTAAATAAAAGTGTGGAAGACTAGGGGTAGCAACAGGAAAATTATGCCCTGGATGTTGGAAATGCTTTCTGAATGAATTGAGAGACTGCAGTGTAAATGGCTATGTTAAATGGCTGAAATGGGCTCCTGCAGTGAGTCAGTTGAAAAAAAAAGTTGCATTCTGAAGTTTAAATTTGCCTGCTCGGCGTCGCCGTGAGAGAAAGAGCCCTTCTTGAGAAGAAGAGGCTCATTTGCATGGCGTCGTGTAGTTGGTCATCTGCAATCAGTCCCACCCCTCAGCCAAATCTACAGAGACTGCCCCAGCATTTGAGAGGGAGTGAGAGTGGAGTGCATGTACTGGCAGTGGAGGAGCGTCGTGGAGTGTTCAAAGCATTGTAAACAGTTTAAAAATAGACTATTTAGTTTAAAATCGGGCTCAACCCGCTAATCGATCGTCAAAATTGCAAGTTTGGTGGTTAAGAAGACGATTGCTAGGACTGCCCGCCCGTTTGTGTACCAAGGCCTCCAAGAACTGGCTGCAGGCCATTTTTCCCCATCACAGCAAATTGCTACTGATAATAGTAAGTAACCATCCTTAAAACTGCTCAAACAGTGATTTTCAGCCTATGCCATATAAAATGTGTGTGCAGCAGTGTAGTTGCTTTGCAAGTAATGACTGTGTAAAGTCCTGCCAGCAAGTGCAAGTCTGTTAAGCCATCGACTGTGTGCATAGTAATTAATTTAGCCTCAGTTTAAAGTTTGCAGCCAGAGAGAAACTGTGGGTTGTAGCAAAGTGCAGCGCTAGAAATACAGGCAATCCTGTGCTAAAAACCTGAAGCTTTAAGGGACTGTGAATAAAATGAATGATACCAGCATGTGAAAAGTCCATGGAAAATCCTGTAAATGTGTTTAAAGCCAGAGCAGAGCAAGTTGTACAGTTTGAGCAAAAGTTATCAGTAGCTTGTGTAAATCGGGTGCGCAGTGGCTTGACCCAGATTCTAAATGTTGATACACAGGAGTGCTGCCACCGCCATTACAGGGTGGGGTAGTAAAGTAAACACAGCAGCAGAGGAGCCATTTTACAGCTAAAGAGTGTGTTCAATAAAGTGGGACTTTCATTTACAGTGAACTTTTGTTTATTTTTCTGCAGTTATGGCTTCAGGACCAGCTTGTTACCCGGATCATGCCCAGGTTGCAGTAACAGCAGCAGTAAATAGACTGAGAGATATTGAAAAGTGGTGCTATGGAGGGCAACTGCCTCCTCAGGTGGCGATTCCTAATTATCCAGTGCGAGTATGCCAAATATGCTTGGGAGCTGGAAGGGACGTCTTCATGATTCCTCACTGTGCTGGATGCCTAGAAAAATATGGCTTGTATAAAGCGCCTCCAATTCATTTGGCCCCCACATGAACAAAAATTCAGGAATCTGCAGTTGGCAGCACACAGCACCAGGTGGAGCCTGTGGAGGAAGGTCCCTCGGGGGAGTGTGGCACAAAGCTAGAGGGTGCAGAGTTAGAGACAGAACCTGAAGTTGAAGTTTCGGATACTGGTTCCCAAAAAGAAAGTTCGGATAAAGCATCAATAGACCGCTGGGGGGGGGGGCCTAGCCCAAGCCTCTTAGGTGAAGATGAGATGCGGGAGGCCTTTGAGTGGGAGGTGTCGACCTCCGAGCCTAGTGATGAGTGGATAGTCTCGGGAGTGAGAACGACTGCTCACTCCTTGGCTCAGATCCTCAGTGAAGAGGAAGATGAGGGGGAACCTATGTGGCCTTGTGAAAAAGGAACAGGTACACAGCCTCAAGATCTTGCCTCAGAGGAATGTATGGAAGAAAGTGGTGATGCCACTGCCCTGGCTTTACAGGAGGAAGAAGTCAGGGATCCGTTTCTAATTTCCTTAAGGATGTGAAGCTGGCAGAACCAGGACTGGCCACCCCCAAGCCAGGCCAGTGGTCTCAGATTGACCAAAGCAAGTAAAGAGGAGAGACTGGATCATAGGAAGGCAAATGAGATCTATGGTATGACCTTTCCTACATTTCCTCAAAAAGTCTGGGAGGAGATTGAGAACTGCAGGAAATCCTGGATCTGGGATGAAGCAAAGAAAAGTGTGCATCCTGGGGCCAATAAGCATGTAAAAAATAGACTGTTCCACGAAATGTATACCCAGTGGAAGAGAGGCAGGACACTGTTTGTCGACAGAGTGAGAATAGTGGACGGAGAGGGACGTGAAATCTCCCACTGTGTGAATTATGTGCGCCCAGATGGGGTAATAATTCAAGCCCCTGACCCCCGGTACTATTGGCCTCAGTGCAAGGACCTCCCAGCAAATAAACCCGTGCCTACAAAATGGAGAGCCGAGCAGTGGTAGTCAATACTGCCACACCAGACTGTGAAGTGCCTTTATTGATCTGCCAATATGAATATCCAGGACTCAGGTGCCCCACATTCATCAGTCTACAGTGTACTGGCCTTTCCAGCATCCATCGACTGGCCCACCAGATGACTTCAGATCCAGAGAGGACACCATCCCAGCTGTATCCTGTTCATCGCCTGGTAATCGGATGACGTCAGACCAGCTGTTTTCTTTTGTTCCTGTTCTAAGGTTCTGTCTCCAGAGATGACATCATCCCAGCTGTTCCCAGATGTGCCCTCCTGTGGTTCCCGGAAGATGTCCGCCCAGCTGTATCAGAAGAAATGCTGTCAGGGAGAGTCTTCGTCAGAGGTGCAGGTTGGTGCCGAATTTCGTACTACAAGTGGCTGGTAAGTCCGAACTTTTCTATCTTTATGACATTGCAGTACACACCCTACGCTAACGGACTTCAAAATGTGTGAACTGTCCACAAAGACTCTCCCCTTCGGGACTTTGGCCTGTTAGAACTGTGCTTCACAGGGCTCCGGCCCAGGAGAGACTCTTTATTGGACTAGCCTTCGGGCCTTGTGGTCATTAGTTGGGACTTTTAGGGCATTCCATCCCCCAAATGTGTATTGTAAATAATGTCATTGTTTTCTAATGTAAATACTGTTTTTCTACCTTTTTTCTAAAAAATCTTTTTGGGATTTTTCACTGTTTTGATGGTAGAGATCTAGGTAGACTGTGTATGCAGATTAGGAGTGTGTTTTGTCTTTCGTTTCCTTACAGGTGTTCCTGGGAAGACAGAAGAGAAGACAAGAAGAGGAGGAGGGGCTCATCAGAGTTCCTTGTCAGTGCTTTAGTGTGTTTAGAAATTTAAAGTACTGTGTTGTTATTGTTATGGTTACTGTATTAACCCTTTCCTTCCACAGGTATGGTTGTGGGGGTAGGGAGGAGGCAGTAATGTGGTATTTTAATGGTGTGATTGCACGTTGCCCAAGGTCAGGGAGGTCCCCGGATTGTTTTTGTTTGGGGTATTCAGTTAAAGGCAGATAGGTTTTCCCTAGAGGGTTAGGGGGGATAGACAGGCTGTGGCCCTGACCTGCAGTAGGGACCGCAGTGCTGATCTATCAGGGCTATGCTCTGGATGGTTCTACCAGAGTCACTAGGTGTCCATAGTCAGTGGATAGTGTAGAGGCTGATATGTCAGCTACAGGCCTCTAGGCCCTTAGTGTTGCCTTCCTGTGCTTGCACATGGTAGGAGGGGGCCTGATCACCCCCCTCCGCAGGTAGCACATAGGGTGGGATGGCCTAAGGCCCAGTAAATAATGATGGCGGACAGTCATTTTCCTGGTCAAGGGCAAGTGTAACCCCCTTGTTACACGGGGTTACTAGAATCCCAGTAAGACCTAGTGGTAGGCAAGGAAGGCAGCTTGTGAAACTCCAGTTAAATGGGTTTCACACTGTCTCACTCTGTTCTCAGTCTCAGCTGAGACTGAGGGATGACATCACCAATAGAACTTTCGCAGCTGTGTAAGCCACATTGGAATCTGCAGCAGAGGGAGTTAGATAGAACATTGGGAGTTTTCAAAAGTTAGTAGTCAGTGTCCAGTTTGTCTTCAGTAAGTGAAGGTGTGCTCAAGTGGTGGAGACCGATGTTTGGGTCTCAGTGCCCCCTTCCTCCGGGGGGGGGATGTAAAGATCCCTAGCAGATTCCTGGGGCAATCCCCTTAATTCTGCCAAGTGGAAGAAAAGCTGCCTGTTTAGTTCAGCATTTATTTTGAAAGATGGAAGATTTGTGAGTCACCTGTGGGGCACCTGCAACTAAAGGGTGAGTGTCTGCTCTGACTAAGAGGGCAAAATGTTTTCTTAACCCTGGGACATGTGTGAAAATCTAGGGATTGCGCTACATTTGGGAAGCCTAGAAATGGGCCAAACAAGTAAAGTAGTGTCAAATGCTAGAGTGTTGTGTGATTCAAGTAATATGTAGAGATGCGCCAGATCATCTACTCTTTAATCTACATTTAGAAGTTCCGCAAAGGAATGGTTCAGTTTTCCCAGGGAAATGGCCAGGTATGGGCTGTGGGGGCTGGAGGTGGGCGAACCACCCATCTTTAGTGATCAGGTCCACCTCTACGGATTTCTGCTGTGGTTGCTACTTTGCCTCATGCACTTGGCCAGTGATGGGGGAAGTACCCAGACATTGGGTTGCAAAAGGGAAAATCTCTCTAGGAGTCGCAGACTCTAACTGGTGTGGGGAGCCACAACAAGTAAGGAAAAATTCTCTCTAGGAGTCGCTGACTCTAAGTGGTATGGGGAGCCATGACAGGATAATGGATTTATTCTTCCAATGGACCGTGGGGAAAACCCAAGTATGTACAAGTTGGGCTGTGTACCCAAAGCTGCGTGCAAGTCTGGGCTGTGTACCTGGTGGGTCCAGAGCCTGAGGGCTGAAAATGGTGATAAAGTGTTCTGTAGTCTCTAATCTGCATTACCAGGAAATGTAGCCCCATGGGGGTCCGTCTATGCTTTGTTTTGTTCATCTAGTATGTGAATAAAAGCCACACTGAAGAATCCCATTCCTGGTTCTGGACATTACAGTTATTGCTTCCTGTGTTCGGATTTACTTGGGTGCCCCTGTGCAGAGTAGTCAAACCTAGGTCCCCCTGTGCCGACTAACCTCATCCTCTCCGAACCCAGTCCCCACCAGGTACTGCTGTCAGCTTCAACAGCATGCCACCGATCATTTTGGCAAAAAGGCAGGGGTGAGAGGTTATATTATTATTACTACTTTGGTCACCCAGTCAAAGAAATCTATTAGATTCATCTGACGTGACCATCCCACTGTGAATCCATGCTGCCTTGGGTCCTGTGCCCCGCTGGCCTCTAGGTCCTTAACAATTCTTTCTTTCAGAAGTGATTCCATCATTTTCCCTACCACTGAGGTCAAGCTAACAGGTCTGTAGTTTCCTGCTTCTGCTTTACTCCCACTTTTGTGAGGGGGAATCACATCTGCCCTCCTCCAGTCCTTAGGTACCACACCATCCTCCCATGATTTGTTAAAAAGGGTAGTCTGTGGTGCCACTAGTTCTCCCCTTAGTTCTTTTAGAATTCTGAGGTAAATTCCATCAGGCCGCATTGCTTTGTCCACCTTCAGTTTTAAGAGTTCTTTCAGAACCCTTTCTTCTGTGAAAGGACTGGTATCGACCCCCCTATCCAGAGTGCTTCTATTGAATGGATTAGGTACCTCCCCCTCCTGTTCTTTTGTGAATTCTGAGCAGAAGTATTCGTTCAGTATCCCTGCTTTTTCACTGTCCCTCTCTGCCCACCCACCCTCTCCTTTATTAAGCCTCACTATTCCTCCTTTGGTCTTTCTTCACTCCCTAATGTACCTATAAAAGGTTTTATTCCCCTTCTTAACAGAGTTGGCTATCTTTTCCTCGGTTGGGGCCTTTGCTAGTCTGACTGCCTTCCCCACTTCCTTCTGCTTTAACTGGTACAGTTATCTGTCCTGCTCCTTCTGTGTTTCCTTATACTTCCTGAATGCTATCTTTTTCTCTCTAACCATAGTTTTTTTTTTATTCCATTTTGATTTGTTTATTTGCTTCACACAAAGGCTTGTTGCCTCTGTGATGGCAGTTTTGATGTTTCCCCATTGTTGCTCCACCCCTCCTTCTTGCCTGTTTGCTAGTGCTTTTCTGAGGCACTCTCTCATTTTGACAAAGTCAGCCCTCTTAAAGTCCAGTACCCTCACTCTTGTATGGCTTGGTTCTGTGGCTGTGTTTATTGTGAATCACACTGTTTGGTGGTCACTTGTTCCCAGATGGCTATCCACTTCTAGATCTGAGATCCTCTCTCCATCCCCTTTTCAGAGTACCAGGTCTAAGATTGCTCCCTCCTGAGTGGGTTCCAACACTAGCTGTCTGAGGCATGCCCCCTGTAGGGCATCGAGAATGACCCTGCTCTTGGATGTGGCTGCAGCAAAGGTGCTTCAGTTAACATCTGGCATATTCAGGTCCCCCATCAACAATATTTCCCCTTTTTCTGCCATCCTAAGGATGCCATCTATCATTTCCTTGTCCGTTTCCTTCCTCTGAGATGGGGGTCTGTATACAACCCCTGTGTAGATTGTGGTGCCATTTCCGGTCTCCAGGGTGACACACAGTGCCTCCCCTCATCCCTGTTTACCCTTTAGTTTTGTTTCTTTGATCCCTTCCCTTACATAGAGAGCTACTCCTCCTCCTCCTCTTCTATCCTCCTCTTCTATCCTCCCTGTCCCTCCTGTAGATTGTGAACCCTGGTATGCTGACATCCCAGTCATGGTTCTCTGTGTATCATGTTTCTGTGACTGCCAGGATATCCAGGCGTCCCTCTTCCATCAAGGCCACCAGTTCAGGGAGCTTGTTACCTAGACTATGAGTATTGGTACTCATTACCCTCCATTTTTTGATGGCCTTACCCCTTTTTGCCCCATCCCTGTCCTTACTGCCTTTGCCATTTTCTCCATTTACCCCTGTCCTCCTCACCATCGACTTCTCTATATTGGTGTTTACTTCACTAGCTACTCTGATTTTTGAGGAGGAGCTAGGATTTCCCTTCTCCTTTTCAGTGCCTCCTCCTTTGACTAGTTTAAATGCATGCCAAGGAAGCATTTAAACCTATCACCTAGAATCCTGGTTCCTCTCCTGGACAGATGCAGGCCATCGTGCCAGTATAGGCCTGCCTCCTGCCAGGTGGAACCCCAGTCCTCAATGAAGCCAAAGCCCTGAGCTCTGCACCAGTTTTTCAACCATTGTTTGAATCCCATGGTGCAAAGCACCCTAACCTCACCCATGCCATAGACAGGCAGCACCTCCGAGAAGGTTACCGTGTGTGTTACTTGTCTAAGACCCCTTCCCAACTCCACAAACTCCTCCTACACTGCTCTGATCCATTTCCCAGCCAGGTCATTTGTCCCTAGGTGGACAATGACATCCAACTCCTTCCCCCATGCAGCTGCTCCCACGATCCTGAGAATTCACTCCCTGTCCCTTCAAGCCATGGCTCCAGGCAGGCACCTTACCTCTCTCTCTCCAGCCCCCTCCCCCATTTCTACCTTCCTAACAATGGAGTCCCCCACCAGGAGTTGTTTCCTTCCCCTGTGGGGTCTCATGCCACCCTCCTGTGGGTCTCCTTTGTGGAGGTTCCCAGCATCCTCCTTGGTCTCCACTGTGGGTGCCTCCATAGAGGAACCACATTCTGCCAGAACGGCATACAAATTGTGGTGAGGTACAACTGGAGGACTGTGCCTCTGTTCCACCACCCTCACCCTCCCTGAGCATACTGTGGTCCAACCGCTCCTCTTTCTTGGCAACGTCTGAGGCAGCGGTGGTGGCCCTGGTGGTCCCTGAGTGGGATAGGAGGTCCCCCAAATCCTGGCCAACTCAGCCTGGAGACGAGCAACCTCCTCCCTCAGCCCAGAGAGGTGCTGCAGATGGCACAACACTGTATCCTCCAGAACATCTCCCAGAAGACTGCCGCTCCACAGCCACTGCACTGCACTGCACCATTCCCATCCTGTCTTATTTGTGGCCCCCAATTGTTGTTTTGTATGTGTACTCTTTCCTCTCTCTGTTTGTTTATTTATTTTCTCCCTACTTTCCTACTGCCTCTGTGCCCTTAAAGCTCCTGCTCTTCCTTTTCTTTGACAGGAAGTTCCTGTATTCCTCAGTAGTCTCCTTCTTACATGCTCAGAGTCAGACCTCCAGCAGCTGGGGGTGGGGGGTTGGGGGTGGAGAGCTATTCTTTTTCTTCTAGGATGGTGAGTCTTTTGTGCCTCTGTGATCACTTTCTTCCTACTCCCAGACAGGAAGTTCCTGTTGTTAGTCAAATCCTGTGCCTATAAAAGTGGAACTGGCTAAGCATGGAGGGGGAGGGCGGGATGGCTATACAGTTCCCTTCCTCAGCTTGCTAACTGCACAGATAACAGTTCCCTTCACTCAACTCAGACACACACGCTAACTCTTTTTTTTTTACCCTAAATTGAAGGTCTCAGTAGTAGAGTTCTAGTTCTTAAGTCCCAGTAGAGTAGTAAAGTTCTGACAGCACCTTCTTCCTCTTGCTGTTCTCTGCCAAAAGTTGTAACTCTGATATTACTGTTTCATTGAAAGCATTACCCCATGGCATACTACTTGATGAAGGTTGGTCATGGGAGTTGTTTTCAACTTTATTTGAAGGACTCCTATGGTTAAATGGAGCCTCACTCCACCCGATACTGGAATTTGTCTGAGATTTCTTCACAGTACAAATCTGAATTCTCAGATCGGAGAGATTCTGCTTGTCAAAATTTATAAAGATGCTTTTTTAACGATTAAAGCCAATGGATTTTCATTTAAAGAATCATAATGCCACTTTACTTATTGTTTTAATTTTAGAGTGTATATTGAGCTTCAAGATTTTAAGTATTCCAAGCTGACAATCGTGGAATATAGACTCCAAACACAGACGGAGCCATTAACTTTCCTGTGGATTGATGAACTTTTCTGTATAAGTGGGGCTCTTTATTCTTGGTATGCAAACTGATGAGTGCCCAGGACAAGCTTTTTATCTTCTTTTGGAACCTTTATACCTTTATAAGTGTTATTTGAATTTATTACGTTTACTGTGATTGTTTGAGCTTATTTTTTGAAATATCATTGCATTTTATGCTCAGACCTTTCTAACAATTTTCATAATTTTGCAGAATTTATGGCTAATGTTTCAGCAAAATGATTAGATAGACAGGGATTTAAACAATCCCATAGTTTCCCAGAAGTGATTAAGAATGATTAAGTGTATCGCTGGTAAATTGCCAGATGAAGGAAGGGGATCCTGGGATATTCCCTGCAACACTGGTAGGTGACTTTGGTAGGACAGCCCTAAATGGGGGTGTTCAGTCTGTGTATTTGAATGCAGAAACTGGGACAGAACTAGATGCTCCACTGCATTTTGGACTCCAGATGGGTGTCATTTTTAGTACCTTTCATAAATATCTGTTGATCTGCATAATTATGACACACTTGGCCCAAAGGGCCTAAAAGGAAGCTTTCTAGTAAAGGGAGTTAGAATAAGGGTCTTTTTATTGTGGTTCTGATGAGAAAGGTCGGAGGATATATATTCGAATCTTGAGATGTCCTATAGCTACTGGTTGTGACTGGTGGGGTTCTTTGTGTTGTGTTAATAAGTGCAGTGGCTGGGCTCATCCTGGCGGGGCTTTAATAGAGTATTACTGTCAGGTGTTGGTGGATTCTCCTGGGATTACCCTACTGGAAACTAAGTTCTGTTATTCTGGCTTCTCTACTGTGGAAATTACTGTGCGATATAATCATATAGATACATAGATACATAGACAGTGTCGGCAGATAAGGGCCTATGGCCCACCCAGTCTGCCCATTTGAGCTTGTAAGTTCAGTTTGTTTTCCTAGAAGTCTGTTTCCCCTTACCCCTGACCTCTAGAATTCCTTTATGTCTATCCCATGCATTCTTAAATCCCATGATTGTTTCAGCCCCCACCACTTCCTCTGGCAGGGTGTTCCACTTGTCCACGCGTTTTGTGAAGAAATTCTTTCTCATGTTTCCTCTGAATCGTCCTCCTCCAACTTCATCCCATGCCTCTAGTCCTGGAACATCTTTTGCTTAAAATAGTGTTTTCCTGCACCCTGTTCCTCCCTGTAAGATACTTGTATGTCTCTATCATATCCCTCTCTCCCTCCTCTCCTCCAGGAGTACATGTTCAGTTCCTTCAACCTGTCTTCATAGGACTTGTGATGCAATCCATGTACCATCTTTGTTGCCCTCCTCTGAACCTTCTCTACCCTGTCTATGTCCTTACGTGGGTATGGTCTCCAGAACTGTAAACTGTACTCCAGGTGGGGCCTCACTAGTGTCTTGTATAGCGGAATTATGACCTCCTTTTCCTGCTGGTGATGCCCTGCCTATACATCCCAGCATCCTATTTACTTTACCTGCTGCCTTGTCACACTGTTTCCCTACCTTGAGGTCATCAGAGATGACAACCCAAGATCCCTTTCCTGCTTGGTGCATGCTATATCCTCACCCCCAACTGATATATTGTGTCAGGGTTTTTGTGCCCCATATGCATTATCTTGCACTTCTTTGCAGTGAATTTCAACTGCCAAACCCTGACCATTCTTCAAGTTTCTGCAGGTCGCTTCTCATTCTGTCTACACCCTCTGGTGTGTCTACTCTGTTACAGAGCTTTGTGTCATCAGCAAACAGTGAAATTCTGCCTTCTAGATCCTGTGCAATGTCACTGATGAAGATGTTGAATAGGACCGGTCCCAGCACTGATCCCTGTGGTACCCCACTGGTCACTCTTCCCTCTGTGGAGTGACAGCCATTTACCACCACCCTCTGTGTCCTGCCACCCAGCCAGTTACCTACCCACCACACTGCTGTCCTGCCCACACCCATATTCCCCAGTTTGTGTAATAGTCTTCTATGTGGCACAGTGTCAAAGGCCTTGCTGAAGTCCAGATAGGCCATGTCCACTGCCCTCCCCTGATCCACCTCCCTAGTCACCCAGTCAAAAAATTCAATGAGGTTGGTCTGACATGACCTCTCCCTGGTGAAACCATGCTGCCTTGGGTCCTGTAGTCCATTGATAACCTGATGTTCCACCAATCTCTCCTTCAGCAGTGCTTCCATGATCTTTCCCACTACCGAGGTGAGGCTGACTGGTCTGTAGTTCCCTGCTTCCTCTTTGTTCCCACTTTTGTATAAGGGGGACTACATCTGCTGTCCTCCAGTCTTTGGGTACCTCCCTGTTTCCAGTGATCGGCTAAACAGGATGGCCAGAGGTTCAGCCACCACCTCTCTTAGTTCTTTAAGGACCCTAGGTACCCGTCTGGCCCATTCTTTATCAACTCTTATTACTTCCAGTTCCTTCAGGACCCTTTCTCGTGTAAAGGGACTTGTGTCCATTTCTGCACCATTCTCACCCCTTGTACTCCCTTCAGACCCATTACCCCCTCTTCCTCAGTAAGACTGAGCAGAAATACCTGTTCAGTATGTCAGCTTTACTGTTGTCATCCTCCATGGCTCCCATCCTCCCCTTCAGTCTCACTATCCCTCCCTTTGTCTTTCTTTTTTTCACTTATGTACCTGTAAAGGTTTTGTCCCCTTTACCCACTGATTTTGCAATGTGTTCTTCTGTCTGAGCTTTGGCTTCCTTACTGACTTCCCTGCCTCCCTTTGTTTCTCCTGGTACTTCTCCCTATCCCCTTCTGCCTGTGTCTTTTGTATTGCCTGAATGACAATCTTTTTAGGCTTTCACTTTCTTTGCTACCTCTTTGGAAAACCATAATGGTCTCCTCTTCCTTTTCCTCTTGCTAACCTGCTTAATGCATAATTCTGTTGTTCTTATAATCCCCATTTTAAATACTGCCCACTGTTCCTCAACCCCTGATTTCTGTTCCATTCCCCTTAATGCCTCTTTCAAGTATCTCCCCATTTTCCCAAAGTCTGCCCCTCTAAAATCCAGGATACGTGTTTTTGTGTGGTTTGGTTCTGCTCTTTCTGTGATTTCAAACCACAATGACTGGTGGTCACTGTTGCCCAGGTGCTCCCCACTGTTACCCCATCCGCTGTCCCTGTTTGTGAGCACAAGGTCCAGTGTTGCCTTCTGCCGAGTTGGTTCCATGACCAGTTGCTTGAGGAAGGCACCCTGAAGGGAGTCCAGGATAAATCTGCTCCTAGTTGATGCTGCTGCTGGGATGCTCCAGTCCATGTCTGGAATATTGAAGTCTCCAACCAGTACTACCTCACCCTTGTCTGCCATCCTTTGGATGGCTATATGTTGCTGACGAGACTGACTAGGCCAGATAACTAGTTAATTAAGTGGTTTTGGTAACTAATTATTGTTATTTGTAGCCAGATCATAGTATAACATATTGCTGAGGTCCGAGTTTATTAGATTTTATTTTATTTTATACTCGGCAAATGCCATATGTTATATCTTGTATTCAGTTTTACATTTAGAAGGCTACATCTTTTTATCCATTATGGCACCTGTTTAGTAAATCTGTTGGGAAGCTGTTGTGGAATAATTTAAGAAATAGTTAACTGCTTGCTCTTGAAAGCTTGAACTGCAGGATTCCATTCAAAGGAACGTTGCTGCTTCTGTTGATCTAGTATAATAACACATCAATTTGGAGCAATAAGTGGACAACTTATATTGCATAACTGGACTCTTCTACATAGAATGGTATTGTCTGCTTTTACTATCTTATTATATAGATTTTTCAGATATTATTCTGATATGTAATATGCTATAAGTTTCAGCAAAATATTTTGCGGCTCCTGGATCACTTGCAGTTTTGAATGTATTGTTTGCATTCATCTTTAGCAAAAGTTATATTGGAAATTGGATCTGGATGATTTCTCTTATTAAGAAGATTGATTGCACCAGCCCAGTGACGGAGAGGGTTGAGATGCTGGTGCCTTACATTGAGCCACGCCGGCGAACTGGGTTCTGGAATGGACTCAGGATGCTGGGGGCTGGCAGGGAGAGAACAGGATTGAGCATCTGTAGGACTGCTCTCCTCCCCTGGGGTGGGCAGAGGGGCAGCGGTGCTCTGCAGTGGTTCCCGGTGGAGACCGGAGGCACTGCAGATGCAACGTAGGAGGGAATGCCACTAGAAAAGCGGAAATACCCGCTCCATGTTCAGCTGGATGATGGCTGCCTGGCTGTCCGAGGCCATCAATGTCCCGCAGAGCCATCCATTCCAGCAGCACCCTGGGGCCAAGCATTTGCATTGGTCTGTCCCCCCCGGTCGGTGCCTTTCCCCTCAGAGGAGGGGGACTCACCCCGTGAAGGGTTACATCGGGTTTACCCTGGGGTCGGCTGCTATATGGGACGGTGGCTCGGGGAGTAGGATGGGTCAGATTCAGCCTTGGCTCCCGCCTGAAAAGTGGCTGAGATGGAGCATGTAGGAGGGAGAAAGAGATAATGCAAAACAAAAGGAGATTGAATAACTGTACACGTACAAATCTGATGTATATGCTTTTATGTCTGTCTGTTTTGTAAAGGCTAATGCCGAACAAATAAACCTTCTTGATTGATTGAAGTGTGCTGTGTACATAAAGAAACAGAGAGTAGTTTCATTTAGTTTGAAATAAGCATGCCAGGTTACCAAATCCCTACTCTAACATCTTGAAAACCAGGAGAAGTGTACATTTTGAAAATTCAAAAGGGTGCTCCGTGATTGCTTACAATCTGTCTTCATCTGTCTGTTACAGCACAGAGTCTGTAAAAACTGCCCACAGTCTAACATCACAGGTCAGCAAATGGTACTGGTAACAACACCATACAGTAATTAAACCCCCTGTTTCACTAAGTCAGGGAAAAAAATAGGGATTTAATTCCCGGATGCTGAGAGGTTTAATTAAATGAGTCCTTTTTGTAGTACAGCACACTTGAAATTATCGGGTCTCAACTGCTCCCAGCTTATTGTAAACATTATCTAGGGTTGCATTTGTGATCAGAAAGTTCATGCAAGAATTGCAATAAAAATAAATAAATTGATTAATTAATTACATAATAATAATAAAAACAGTGATGTCATGACCACTATGAGGTTATCTGCACAGCACAACCATAGGGCCTAATTAAGAACTATAACCACTAGGGAAACAGAAGGTCAGGGAGTCCACTGGGCATTAGATATTGCCTTTCAGTTGGTCTGTCCTAGGAAAATACAATCTAACAAGCATTTGTCAGTGCCGAATGTTGCTTGCTTATATGTGCTGTTTAGGTATTTGGAAGTCATTGGAGTGAAAATATTGAAAAATTGCGAACTTACGAGCGTTCGTAGGAACTGCGCAACGCACACTCTTAAAACAGTCATCGTTAGGAAATTTTTCACGAAATGTTCAACATAGCCATTTTAAGACCTCTGGTCATGAACAGTGTCAGTGTGAGTTTGTTAATGTGTCCCATACATTGAGTTTGCACACCGACTGCGCCATTGTGCGCTACTGGGTGGAAACATGTTTTGGGCAGGATGTGAAAAATGACAGCTGTACTGCTCATAAGGAGGTGTGGTAAAATGACAATGTTGAAAATCTGGAGTGGAACTATTAAAAATTCGCAAACTTCGAGCGTGCGTGGGAACTGCGCAACGCACACTCGTAAAACAGTCATTTTTAGGAATTCTTTCACCAAATTTTCAACATTGCCATTTTAAGATCTCTGCTCATGAACAGTGACACTGTGATTTTCTTAATGTGTCCCATACACTGAGTTCGCACACCAACTGCGCCATTGTGCGCTACATGGGCGGAAACATATTTTGAGCAGGATGTGAAAAATGACAGCTGTACTGCTCATGAGGAGGTGTGGTAAAATGGCAATGTTGAAAATCTGGAGTGAAAATATTGAGAATTTGAACTTACGAGCCTGCGTAGGGAACTGCATAGCATGCGCTAAATAAAACAGTCATTTTGGAATTTTTTCACCAAATTTTCAACATAGCCATTTAAGACCTCTGCTCATGAACAGTGTCACTGTGATTTTCTTAATTTGTCCTGTACATTGATTTTGCACATCGACTGCGCCATTCTGCGCTACAAGAGCGGAAACACATTTTGTGTGAGATATAAAAAATGACAGCTGTACTGCTCATAAGAAGGTGTGGTAAAATGGCAATGTTGAAAATCTGGAGTGAAAATATTGAAATTTCGCGAACTTACGAGCCTGCGTAGGAACTGCGCAATGCACGCTCGCAAAACAGTCATTTTTTGGACCAAATTTTCAACATGGGGTTTTTGGGACCCCTTCTCATAAATGGTGTCACTGTCATGGCGGTATTCAGGCACAAAGGGTAATTTCACAGTCACTGCGCAGTCACTGCGCGAAATCACCCTTCGAGCCCGAATAATGCCATGACAGTGACATCATTCATGAGAAGGGGTCCTAAAAACCCCATGTTGAAAATTTGGTGCAAAAATTCCCAAAAATGCCTGAGATATGCAATAAAGTTGAACCCCTCCTATCTAGCCCATTATACAGCTTACCGGCATTTCCTCAGTTCGCGGTCAGCTTTGAAAAGTGCAGGCGTGTTCCCAGTCCACGAAGATCATCGCGCGGAGTCCGGAGGTAAGTATGGGGTGAGGGGTGTGGGAAGCTGGGTGCACAGTGGGTGAGTTGCGGGTTGTGGGAGGGGTCGGAGCAGCGCCCGGCGAGACTGTTTTTTCACAGGTTTAAAAAAAGACTACAAGGGACCGAGGCGTTTGCCACACAGGGGTGGGCTCCCAGTATGGCACAAGGACAGAGGCGTTCAGCCCGAAGAGGTTAGGCACCCGTCGGCCAAACAATTAAAAAATAAAATAAAGACTACGAGAGGCGTTTGCGCTGGGGTGGGCTCCCAAGTGGCACAGAACGAGGGAGGGCGTTCAGCCGGCGAGGTTGGGCACCCCTGTCGGCAAACAATTGAGTGCCACGCTGGGGTGGGCTCCCAGCATGGCACCAGCTATGGGGGAGGCGACGGCAGCTTGGCGGTGAGGGTTGGCCACCGCCGGCTACACAGGGCGTGCGGGCGCTGTGCGCCTGCGCGTGGGGGCTACGCTTATCGGTGCTCACTGGGCGTGGCTCCCTTTCAACTGTATGCCACTGCATTTTGGAGCGGTCATGAGACAGCTCCAAAATGCATTAGTGACGCGCCTGCCAGCTCACTGCCTGAATTGGAGGAGGAGGTGACACACCTCTGAAATCTCCAATGATGGCACTATGTTTCTTGCACATGCGTGCAAGCAACATAAAAATGTGTAGAAGCCCCACACCACTGAAAGTGAGATATTGCATCTCAGCTGGTCTACCCCAGGCACATATGTAGTAAAGTGTGTAAAAGCAGGACCCAAGTACAGCACAGCAATGCTGTTTTATGTTGGAGAAGAAAATACATTGTAAAAGCTGGATCTCCACTTTTTAGCTGGGCTATCCTAGGCAAATACATTCTAAACATGGTAGATGCAAGGCCCCTTAAAATGACACATTGCATCATGTACTATCCTGTAAATTGAGTGTGAAAATTGGGAAAAGCAGAATCCCACTGAAAACAAGATAGCACCTGAGCGATGCTATCCTGGGTAACCCCTTCCTAACCCTGTGACAGCCAGTGGCTGTGCCAAATGCTGGATTAGAAGACTGGCACTGCACTCCTATAACTTCACACAGATGTGCCAGACAGTACTGTCATTTGGTGACACAGCAGCACCACTGTCATTCCAAAGTTCTCTTCCCGGACTAGGGATCATGCAATCCTTCTACTTTTCCAGGTCCCCTGCGACTTTGGCTCAGGAAACAGTCATCTTGGACACCCACAGCCACACACCAGCCAGTAAAACTGTGCTGTTGCCCCCAATAAGCTGAACTAAGCCTGGTCGATGTAAAGCAAGGTACCGGAATAAAAATATTGCTAATGTAAACATCTGTGTCCTTCTGGAGTGTATTTACTTGACATGTTTGTAGACTGTTTTTTTATTTTCCTGACCTTCACTTCCTCTCCTGGTTGTAGTGCTTATTCAGGTAGGGGGCATGGTTGCAGTGCAGGTAGGTCAGGGAGATCACTCTGTTTTTATTTTTTTATTTTTATTTTTTGGCAGTTCTGGTGTGAACAGTTTAATCACAAACACAAGCCTTGACAACGTTGACAATGAACCGGGGGTAGTTGACACAGTGATTTCAAGTGTGCTCTCTACATGAAGAGACAGAGAGTAGTTTAATTTAGTTCTAAATAAGCATGCCAGGTTACCAAATCCTGATTCCTACACCTTGTAAATTGGGAGACGTACACATCTGAAAATTCAAAAGGGTGCTCAGTGATTGCTTATAATCTGTCATCATTTGTCTGTAACAGCACAGAGTCTGTAAAAACTGCCCACAGTCTAACACCACAGGTCAGCAAATGGTACCGGTAACACCACCATACAATAAATAAACCCCCTGCTTCACCTAAATCAGGGAAACATTAGGGATTTCATTCATGGATGCTGAGAGGTTTAATTATATCAGTCCTTTTTGTAGTACAGCACACTTCAAATTATTGCATCTCAACTGCTCCCAGCTTATTGTGAGCATTGGCTTGCATTTGAGATCAGACTGCTCATGTAAAAGCTGCAACAAAAATAAATAAGTAAATGAATAAATAAATGAAAAAGAGTGATGTCACGACCACCATGATGTTAGCTGCACAGCACAACATACGAACATACAAAGAAGCCAGCAGAAGAAGGCCATTTGGTCTATCAAGTCTGCTCATAGTGCAGGGTCCACAGCTTGAGCTAATGTCCCTGCTTTCCCTCCCCACTCCTCCCATCCTCCCTACCCATGATCCTTACCTTCCCCCTATGCCTATCCCAGCCTCTCTTAAAGCTGCTCACTGTCTTCAATGAGATGACCTCTTCTGGCAATGCATTTCAAGTGTCCACCACCCTTTCTGTGAACAAAGTGCTTCCTGACCTGCCTCCTAAACCTCCCACCCTGTGCCCCCTTGTTTTATTCTAACAGCGAACAATGGGGACTGAATAAAAGCTACAATCACCAGGTGAACTGATGGTCAGGGAGTCCACTGAACATTAGATATTGCTTTTCACTTGGTCTATCCTGGGAAAAGATAGTCTAAAAATGTGTAGAAGCACCACACCACTGAAAGTGAGATATTGCATTGCAATTGGTCTTCCCCAGGCACGTATATAGTAAAGTGTGTAAAAGCAGGACCCAAGTACAGCACAGCAATGCTGTTTTATGTTGAGGAAGAAAATGTATTGTAAAAGATAGGTCTCCAGAACAATTAACTTACTTTTTAGCTGGGCTATCCTAGGTAAATACATTCTAAACATGGGTAAAAACAGGGCATCTTAAAAATGACACATTGCATATTGTGCTATCCTGTGTAAACAGAGCATGAACATAGGGGAAAAGCAGGATACCAATGAAAACAAGACAGCACTTGAGTAATGCTATCCTGTGTAAATCTGCGTCAAACCAGGACCCTGTCAAAAATGTGATATTGTATATTAGTTGGGTTATCCTGGGTAAATATATTGCAAAACTCTGTAAAAGCAGGACCCTACAGCAGACACCCACTGAAAAGGGGTATGGGGTCATAATGTCGCAAGGCATTACGCCGCAACAATATACCACGCTGCCAATACAGCACGATACATTGCAAGTGGCATATGTTTTTCTTTTGTGGGGGCTCTTCCTCCGAACCCCCCTAAAATAATCAATTCGGGGGGGGGGGGTTAACACTTTACTTCACACAAAGTGTGAACAATTAAAAAATTCCTTGCGTTTGGGACCGGGAACCGAAACCCAGTCCCAAACACATCGCTTTCTTCCCTTGCTGCCTGTGGCTCCTCCCATCAAGCCATGGAAGCTGCTTGCTGGCCCCACCTCCCAGCACAGGTCTCATCCCCTAACTGGGAAGAGTGAGCGGGTGCACTACCATGTATATACCCTTTCAAGGTTTTGCGCCCTCTCGCTCTACCCTACCGCACTCTTCCTGTTGTGCGGTTTTAAAGTACGCTATTAAGTGTATGAGAGACTCACCCGGTAGGCTGAAAAGGACATGTTGCATCTAAGGGGAGCTTTCCCAGAAAAAAATACGTTATAAAAACCAGGACCGCACTACAGCAAGATATTGCATCTTGCCTCTACTCTGGTGGGAAAATGCAGTAAAAAACTGTAAACTCAGGAACCCATAGCAGATGACACATTACATCCCCATTTCCTCTATCTTGGGCGAATATGTACTAAAAATGCTTAGGACTCAGTACAACAGTTTGCAAGTGGTGAACATTTGGCATTGACAAATGCTTGTTTCATTTCATCCTACCAACATAATATGCCCCACACCCACATGTTGCCAAACAACCTACCTGGTATCACAATTAATGAACTTTCTAATACCGCTCTTTTGTGATAAGATTTAAAAAGGCATTTGTAACTGTAACGGTCTTACAATATTTAAGTCAGCCACAGCAGGTGCATACGAGTGGGTAAGGTGGGTAAAGCAGGTAACCAAGTCTTAGGTTCTTCCACACGTTGTAAACTGTAGATTACATAATTCCAATACTCCTAGTTTTTCTAAAAAAAAATCCTAGGGGGTACCTTTATGGTCTCAGCTAGCTTTGGCTCTGTGAGTAAAATCTGCCAGTATTCCTTTATAGTAGACTCCAGCCCATGGGCTCTGTAGTTAAAGCTGTAACAAAATGTGCTCTCTGAGGTTCAAATTTATTCCAGTTAATTTAGTAAGACACAGAAAAGGTGCAAAGGCAGAATAGGTGACTAGCCCATTCCACTGTAAGCCCTTTCTAATAGCCTAATTAATAAAAGGAAACATCTAGCTTATGCACTAATGTTACTAGAGAGGATAATGCCTGATGTACGAGTGATAACCATGGTGTAATCAACTTAAGTGGTTGCTAGGGCATCAGTAAACATTGAGAGCACAGCTCGAGAGGTTTACCATTGCCCTAGCAACCACGAGAGGTGATTACACCATGGTTATCATCTGTACATCAGGCATTGTCATTTATAGGTATGGAACCTGACATGAGAAGTTACCCCCCCCCCAAAACACAAGTAATTTAGCCTTACCTTATTAATGAATCTGCACTACAGCCACATGATTGTGTAAGAAAACAATTTATTAGGATACATGAACTGAACAACAGTGGATCAAAATAGTACCAGAGTTAAAATCTCTATCACATATGATAAGCACTAGACTGCATAACCATAAGATGTGATAATTGGAATGTTATTTGAATACTGTACTGAGACTAACAATCATGTTCTGTGTGTATAGAATACTGAATAACACTGGCATTCTGTTTTGTAAACCCACTGCTATGATATAGACGAGAGGAGTTTATAAGGTTTTGACATCGCAACAGTGGGATTATAAGGTTGTAAACAGCTTACTTTTAGTGGGTAATAAGGGCTACCCATACATTATATAGAGGATGATGCCTGATGCACAGGTGATAACTATGGTGTAATCACCTCGAGTGGTTGCTAGGGCATCAGTAAACCTCAAGAGTGCAGCTCGAGAGGTTTACAATTGCCCTAGCAACCACTAGAGATGATTACACCATGGTTATCACCTATACATCAGGCATTGTCATTTATAGTGTATGGGACTCGACATGAGAAGTTACCCCCCCAACCCCCCAAACACAAGGGGCAGGATTCACAAAGAACCCAAAATTCCCACAGCTGCAGCCGGCTCCACGATATATGGCTGCTTGAAGGAGGTGTTGCCCAGGAGATCTCCGCAGCTGCGGCCGTAACATCTTCCACCACTGCTGCGGCTAAGAATCGCAACCAGCGCAGCTCCGGGTGATTTTAGCCCGCAACTGCAGTTGCGGAGTCGGACTTTGGTCCTGAAAAGTTTTGAGAATCTGCTGGAAGTAATTTAGCCTTACCTTATTAATGAATCTGCACTACAGCCACATGATTGTGTAGGAAAACAATTTATTAGGATACACGGACTGAATGACAGCGGGCCAAAATAGCACCAGAGTTAAAATCTCTATCAGACACAGAGATTGTTAGACTCAGTAACAGTAAACTGAGACAATTGGAATGTTATTTGAATACTTTACTGAGTCTAACAATCACATTCTGGTTGTGTAGAATACTGAATTACACAGACATTCTGTTTTGTAAACCCACTGCTTTGACATAGATGAGGTAGGTTTATAAGGTTCTGACATCACAACAGTGGGATTACAAGGTTGTAATCTGCTTGATTTCAGTGGGTAATAAGGGCTACCCATACATTATATAGAGGATAATGGCTGGGGATCAGGTGATAACCACGCTGTAATCACCTCGAGTGGTTGCTAGGGCAACATGGTAAACCTCGAGAGCGCAGCTCGAGAGGTTTATTGTAGCCCTAGCAACCACGAGAGGTGATTTCAATGTGGTTGTCACCTGATCCCCAGCAATCATCTTTTACAGTGTATGGTCAAAAAAACACTGTTTGCATTCTATGGGTGAGAATTATGGAACTCTGGTGCATTCCTTTTTGTTATGCCACTGTTTGGAAGTTCTGAAGTGTGGTTAACAACTTTTAAAATTCTAAACAGTGCATAACAAAGCTGTGTGACTGCTGATTATGGTGGTTAATAGGCACTTACCATACATTATAATAATCTTAATAGGTTGTTAAAGCAGGGCATAAATGACATGTTAGTTAGAATTAAATAATACATTGGAACAGAATATGGACATTCATTTTGTAAAATAAATAAAATTACTTGTTCTTTTTCCTAATATACTTCTGACCAGTTCAGTGCGGTTGACTGGGGTGGTATTTATCAACTAGCAAGTTTCAATCTGTTGCCTAGTAAACATCTGACTAAGATACAGTATATAGCAGCAATGACTTACTGTATCAGTTTTTTATATTGTTGCCACTTCAGAACTGTCACTGGAAATAAGGGATATACAATGGAGAGCTGTCAGATATAGAGGATTGTGTATGAGCAGTCATACATAACAAGGATATTCTTGTATTGAGAGGTTTTCTTGGTAACAGATGACCTTGAGAGTGCAGCTCAAGAGGTACTTTGTTACCAGGGGAACCTCAAGATACATGATTTCCTTGTTTGTATATGACTGCTCAAACACATTAAAGGAATAATGCCCAACTGGGTGAGTGTTATGCTGGGATAACATCCCGCCTCAGGTGGTTGGGCCTGAGGGCATCCAACACCAAAGAAGGGATGTTATCCCAGCATAACACCCACCCTGGAGAGCATTATTTCTATTATACAATGGCTCACTTCTGTAAAAAGAATGAAAAGATAAAAATGTACATTTAAAAGTGGAGTGTTTGCTGTTTATTTCATGTGTAGGTGTACTTAATAAAAAATAGTGCTGTTTTACTGTTGTGACCAGTGGGTGGAGCTGCTGTTAATGTTTATCGTATCAAACTAGGCTGCTGTTTCTGTAGGTATGTACTTCCCCACAGTAACGTTTGCGTTTGTTGTTTTTTCATTTTTTCGTATTGCTTCCATTTCTGTGTTTCCCATTCTTTGCTCCTTCAGCTACCGTCTGGATCTGTGGCATTGTACCTCCCCCCGCCTGTGGTTTCTGCTGTTTCCGCTGTCCGACTGGTGCCAGGAGGATGTATTTAAAATTACAGAAATGAATGTCGGGACTTGGTAGGGAGAAGATTTTTCAATTATTTTACTTCAATGACTTGAAATCAAATAACATAAAGAAATTCCTTTAAGTGCGAACGTGTGAGTGAGAGACGCATGGTGGCAGTTTATAGGTGTTTGCTCGTTCACTCGCTGCCCACTCTCGTCTTTCTGTTACAGTTATTTTTAAAGAATATTTTATGTGTGGCAGGAGGCATTCAGACTTCTTTTAAGTAGAACATTAATATTTTGTGTCACTGGTGAACTGGGCAGGGACTGCCGATTTCGAGCAGAACACGGATTGCTGAAGCTGCTCATAGAGACAGTTGCGGAGCGTTTTTTTTTTTTCAATTACTTATGCGGTCCTGGGTGTACTGGGAATACAGCCGGGATGTTATGCTGGGATAACATCCTGGCTCCAGTCCCAGTTTGACCAATCAGGAAATAGGATTCTCTCTTGCCATTATATAATGTGGCATAACGACTCAATTCTAGTTATGGATTTCTATCCATAACAACATTCCACCATACACCATAAATTATTAGAAAATGGTAAAATTATTTGAGACTTCTGACTAGCTGAGAGACTTTTCTAGCTGGGCATCTATCAGACAACAGATGCCCAGCTATTAAAAGGGCCAGCCTAGCCTGTCCCATCACCAGGATCCTGGTGCCCACCCTGCTTCCTAATTGGCCAAACCCCTCTAATCTCATTTCAAATCTCCGCCATTTTTTTTTTTGTACCACTAAGCGAGACATACTGGCTCCTAACACTCCATAATTAAGTGCTTCAAACCGAGTCTGACATAAAGTACAAAGGGCTTAAAAAGAGAAAGCAACAAGTAAAGAAACACACTGCCATTGTTATTGTGCATTCGGGAGAGAGAGAGGAGAGGAGAGGAGAGGAGAGGAGAGAGAGAGAGAGGGAGAGAGAGAGAGGAGAGGAGGGAGAGAGAGGAGAGGAGAGAGAGGAGAGGAGAGAGGAGGAGGAGAGAGAGAGGAGAGGGGAGAGAGGAGAGGAGAGAGAGGGAGGGAGAGGAGAGGAGAGGAGGAGAGAGAGAGGAGAGAGAGGAGGGAGAGAGGAGAACAACAGACCGTTTCTCCCAGCTGTTCTAATTCCTAATGGCACCACTCTCTCAACCATGCTCTCGCCCCCTCCTACTGATACAACATCACTGTCTTTACTGGTGCTTACAAGCACCCCCCCACCACCCACTCTTTTTTCACATTTAAATAAAGACTTTTTAAAAACATTGACTGAGCTGCTGCCAATCAGTTTCAGTGTTGCCAACCATCAGATCCAGCTGACAAGACAGCACAGCAGTACAGTAGCTCTGCTCATGTTAGTCCCCATTTCGTCTGACAAACAAACCCACAGAAGAAATAACTTTTTATTTTTTTTTTATTTTTTATCTTTTCTCCCCTGGCAGAGCGGCCCCCACAATCTCCAGTCACCGGTACCTGCACCCCCAGGGCCGGTCGTGCACACGGGCCACACGAACCCCTACCCCCAATGGTCCGGCCATTATCGCTCTCGCGCCACATTGGGTACGTGCCATTCTCAGGTCACTACTGGGGGTGCAACAGCGCGACCATCAGCCACGAAGATCGCCCTCTGCATTTTCCTCTTTTCTCCCTTATGGAGAGCCAGTGGTGCAATGGCATCTGAGCATGTAGTGCTGACGTCTGCCACGCTCTCCTCCTCTAATGTACATGCTACTCTAGTGCCGCTGGCCTCCATCAGTCACCGCTGCAGAGCGATGCAAGCCCCATTACCCACCCCAGAGAGAGAAGAGCAGTCGTCGGACGCTCGATCCTCTCTCTCCCCTGCCAACCCCCGGTGGCCTGGATCTGTTCCCAAACCCGGGTTGCTTGCATGGTGCAAGGTGTGACATCCAGCGCCTCAACCCTCAGCACCACCAGTCCGGCAGAGACAACTGTTTTTCTTTTCTTTAAGCAGCAAAACTTTCCCAAGCTACTCACTGCCTACCGCAAGGCACACTCCATCTCAAGAGACAGTGAACTTTGAAAGTGCCATGGCAGACTCACACCACAGTGGAAAACCTGTCCCAGAAACAAAATGCCTGTTCTGAAATGAAGCTCACATGCTTTCTCCTGCTGCTCCGATTTGGAGCTCAAAAACAACAAATAAGACAAAACACTGTGTTGTCTTGGGAGGAGGGGAGACTATGAACAAAACAGCAAGCAAGCATAACCCAGAGCTGCTAATAGTAAAGAAACGTTAAACAAAAAAACAGCATCACCCTCAAGCAGTGATGGTACTACAGGGACTACTTTACCAAAAAAGTTAATTTTAACTGTTGTTTTTATTTATGTTTTTTTTTATTTTCTATTTTTATTTTTATATATTTAAAAAAAAATGTCACCTATAGCCCATTTTCTAAGTGCAATAATACCCTCCAGGGTGGGTGATATGGGCAATAACGGACCTTCCAGGGGCTATAAGACCCTCCGCCTGCAGCATCGGGCCTCATTACGCCCCTGGAAAGTCCAGTATTGTCCAATACTCCCCACCCTGTTGGGTATTATGGCTCGCTTTATGTACACAAGTACTGTTTGACCTTGGGTAACCTCATGAGTGGCATATGCCACGAGTGAGGTGTCCGGGGTCAAATAGCACAAGTGTAGATAAATCATTTATCTGACAGCTCACCATTGTATATTTCATTCATGCAATAAGGATGCTTTCTGTCAGTGCAGAGACATTTGCTTTTGATTGCTTATCTTATTTTGCACATATTTGTCAAAAAAGTGAAAAAAAATTTGCATTTTCTGCTCTTTTTTGCTAATTATAAAAAATTCTATAAGGTATTTATAAATGAAACAGCACTCATTTTGTAGATAATGTTGTGCCGAACAACTTTCACGCTCACAGTACCATGCTATCTCTTTTCATTTTAAAGTTATTCGCATTTGAATATGGGTAGTACTGCTACTGAGGCTGAACATTCTAAATGAGTTCCAGAGTGATTGTGATGTAGCTACTACATGGCTAAATTAAGCAATAAGCCACAAGGGGGTGTGGGTTATTTAAGCAATATACCATGACAAGGAGTGGGTATATTGGTGGATTTACCACGCCTGGTGTGGTTCAGTCACGAGGCACAGCCGAGTGACTTAACCACACCAGAAGTGGTAAATCCACCCATATAACCACTCCCTGTCATGGTATATTGCTATTATACAATGTTAAACTTGTTGGCTTTGTTTTTATAGTGATATAAAACTTTTACAGTGGGTATACTGGAGGATTTATCATGGTCATGTGATGTGTTTTGACCAATGAGGTTACAGGATTTTCATACCCCATTGTATAATGGGGGATTTACCACAGCTGGAGTGGTTTGCCCATGAGGCGCAGCCGAGTGGATAAATCTGTGCTAGCCGTGGTAAATCCCTCGATAACTCAGATCTCCCGGGTGGCTTGTTGCAATTACACCAAGGACTGGTGTTTTCTTTGTAAACAAAAGGGGGAAAACAGTGTTTTTGCAGTTTGAATTTTTTTTTTAAGTTTATTGTAAGTAGTCCCTTCCTTAGGCTGGCAGCAGCAAAGAGTTCCCCGCCACACTCTGAAGAGCAAAGAGTGAGAGAGTGCGAGAGTGAGTGACTGGTAAAGCAGTGTTTCCGGACAGGGACACAGGTACAGTGACTGTATGTGTCAGACGAGATAGATAGAAAGAGAGAGAGAGATCCAGTATTAAAACAATTTGTCTTTTTTTTTTTTTGGTTTTCCGATGTACGGAGAGGTTGTGTTTTATGGTCTCTGCTTAGCGGGGAAGCAAGATGGCGGTCTGAGTGCCATCATTTCAGGGTCAGATTTTTTTTATTTAAATATACGGCTGGCTGGCACCTTTTGCAGTGATTATCAGAGGATTTACAATGGAGTTAAGGTGCCAGCAAGGAGGTCCTTTGACACAGACTGGTAGTTACAGATTGCATAATCAAAAAAACAGTACAAATTCAATTACAGAATAATTTTTTATATATATATATATATTATATTATATATGTAACACCCACCTTCCACATACACACAGACACCATCACCACATGTTTGCATTTGTAGTTGTTTTACCAGGAAACAAGTTCCATTGAGCATTGCTCATTTACAAGGAGGTTCTTTGACACAGACTGGTAGTTACAGATTGCATAATCGAAAAATTTGTACAAATTCAAGTACAGAATAATATAATTATATATATATATACATAAAACACCCATCTTCCACATACACACAGACACCACCACCACATGTTTGCATTTGTAGTTGTTTTACCAGGAAACAAGTTACGTTGAGCATTGCTCATTTACAAGGAGGTCCTGGTTAGGACAGGTAACATAGTGTAACAAAAATAATATGGTAGGTAACATAATACAGAGAGTAATAAACAATGGTTCAGTGATTTTACATAGAAAGGCAGTGCCAAATATCCCTCAGAATCAAGTGTTCCCATAACCTCCATAACAATTATTGTTAGTTCACTTCCCCTTAGATTCTTGGCCATATGTTACTGTTTTTGAAACATGACATCACAGTCAAACCATATAGTACTCGACTAATGTTCCATTATTATCTGTCAGGCATTCTTTTCATAGGGAAAATCTATCTGCCATTCACCCTCTCACAACACCACAACTAGGGTGGCTTGATCTAAAAAATGTAACAAATGAGAACTGCACAGCTTCCAGGGAAAGACGGAGAGAGGAGGATCTACAAATCACAAGGTACAGCTGCCTTCATACCATCAGCCAGCCTGAGTAGAAACTGTAAAGGTATCTTCTAACCAATCCTCCCATGTGGGAGTAAGTAGGTGAAATGTGGGAGGGGAGTGAATAAATTGGGGGGCACAAAATGCTTAAAAAAATTTCACTGTAAGTAAAAATGTAATTCTTCTGTGTAGTGTCAGCCTTTACCCAAGTGGGCAGTGCTTTGTGATCCTGTGCCAGTGAGCTGAGTTGGGGTAGGCTCAGTGAGTCAACTGGATGGGCTGAGGCTCAGGGGACTGCACTGTCATGCAGCACCGCCCTCCAGCTTTGGATGGAAAGGTGTAGGGTTGCTCGCATGGGCCCAGTTACCATATAGTGAAGAGAAATCTTATCTTGGCATAGGGCCCTACAACCCAGCACCCATGGGTGTCAGAGGGCCTTATGATCTGCCTGAGAGATGAATTCTTTGCCCTGTGCATCTGTATCTGCAGCCATGTGGAAACAACCTTATGAATTCTTGACATCCGTTGCTTTGTGGGCCCTGCACTTCCATAGTTAGATGGAGCCTGCCAATGGCGCAGACCCCAGAGGGCTCTGTGCATCTGCTTCTGTTCACTCAGATCCAAAGGGACCTGTGTGAATGAGGATATGATTCTACTATCTCAAAAAAAAAACCAAGGAAATTCATTGCAAAAAACTGCATTAATGCACCAGTTAGGATTCAAGTTAACATCATGAAAGTAGGGAAATGTAGCATAGTCTAACCCTTACTCCCAACCCCAAGCAGGACAAGACCACACTAGCAACAACAGACAGCCATCATCAGGTAAGGAAAAAAAACATACAACTGTTTCAAGATGATACAAATGCAGTAGCACTGATGTCCCCCTTCGTGGATTTCTATCTGTGGCTGAACATGGCCCTGTGCTTCTGCAGCCATAGGTGTGTGTGTGTGTGTGTGTGTGTGTGTGTGTGTGTGTGTGTGTGTGTGTGTGATACAGCATGCATGAGTACTTCTGACTGCAAAAGCACATGTCATGTGGGGGCTTACACTTCTGCAGACAGAAGTACGCTTGTGATGTGGGTGTCATGGTTTCAGCAGTGTAAAGTATATCCAGGGGTGGCACTTTCCCCCAAAAAAGTAGAATGTCTTACAATATGGATGAGTGCCTGCTGCTGAAGAAGTGTTGGTCCCACAGCGCCCTGCACTCCTGCAAAGGAAGTCTTATATTTTGATGTTTTATGGATTTCTTTCTGTATCTGCAGAGGGCTATGCTACTGCACACAGAAGTAGAGTTGTGCTTTGAGTATAGTGGATTTCTATCTGAAGGAAGAAGTGAGTGTCTATGTGCTGTGGTGTGTGAGCCACGGATACAAATCCACAAAGGTAGCACATCAGTGCTGCTGTTTTTGTATCATCTAAAATCAGTTGTATGTTGTTTGTTTTACCTGAAGATGACTGTCTGTGGTTGCTTTTGTGGTCTTATCCTTTTGCTGCTTGGGGAGATTGGGAGTTAGGGTTGAAAACCGTAATGCCACATTTCTCTACTTTTGTAGTGTTAAATTGAACCCTAACTGGTGCAGTAATGCAGTTTTTAGCAATAACTATATATAATATAGTAGAACATCCATTTAATTTTCTGTACATCTTGCGTAAGTCCAGCAGCACTTGCCACATATTCTGCCTACTTGGCAGTTGGTTTTAGGGTTTTAAGCCCTAAAGAGAGTGATCAGGCAGTTGGCTTAACTTTTCTGGATAACTCTGAAACAGAATGGCTGCCTGCATGTCAACAGAAAAGAGATGCTGCTTCCTCTAAAATGCTCGGATTTCAGGACTGCATTTTATTTCCAGGACACAACATGTTAAGGAATTACTCTGTTTGGGCAACATATTCCAGGGCTTTCAAGCCCAAGAGGTGAACAGTCATAAAACTGACATTTCTTTGCTAGCCTCTGCTTGCCATATCAATGAACTGCTTTACAAGTCCAGCAGCAGAAACCAGCGCCCCTCTTGTCAGAGAACTTCATACACACACACACTCACACAAGCTTAGGTGCTCTTTCTGCTAGACACATCAGATTTTCCCTTCAACAGAGCTACACACCTATGTTGTAAACTGCCTGGACTAAATTTCTTTTTGCAGTATTTTTATGTTGGCTTGCGCATGCGCAAGCAACACCTTGCGGCAGTAGCACTTCCAGAGGTGTGTCAGTGTCGTGACCAATGCAGGGGAGCTTTAGCCAGTCAGTAAGCATGCTGGTGAAGACAGCAATTTCAAAGAGAACCACAGAGTTGAAAGAAGTCCGCTGCTCCAGTGAAGTGCTGCTTCCTCATTGCAGTGTCAGATGACAAGACTCCGGCCATGTGCATTACAGTGCACAGTAATGCACATGGCCGGAGTTACCAGTGGACTTTCAGTGTGTCTTTCTTGGTGAAACATTTTAATAAGTGAAATAGCTGTGACACAGCTTTCCACAATGACGACTCCTCCTGCCCAACACACACTCCCCTGAAAGCTGACATCAGGGTGCCCAATCCCCATGTTGGCATGCCCCTCCCATTATGTGGCACACTAGGAACCCACTCCAGTGTGCCAAAACATGGTGTCTCCTGCCACCCACCACACAGTCCCAGAAAGCCGACATCAGGGGTGCCCATTCCCTGTGTTGGCATGTCCCCCCTCATTATGTGGCACACTGGGAGCCCACCCCAGTGTGCTGAAACATGGCAGCTCCTGCCACCCACCACACAGTTCCACAAAGCCAACATTGGGGCTGCCCAATTCCCATGTCGTCATGTATCTCCCCCATTAATGTGGCACACTGGGAGCCCACCCCAATGTGCCAAAATTATTGTTTCTGACACTGGGATGCCCACTACCAGTGTCAAATGCACACCCCAACCCATCTGTGTTCTTTGCCAACAACAGGGTGCCCAATCCCCATGTCAAAAATGGCATGCACCTCCCCCCATTGTAGCACACTGGGAGCCCACCCCGGTGTTCCTAAATGTTTTTTTTAATTGTGTCCCCATGTAAAATGATCTCCTGATGGGAGGGACCAGAAGAGCCATTCCATCTTGGTACTTCTGGATCTCTCTTCGGCGTTTGACACTGTGGACCATGGGGTTCTGCTTGAGTGCCTGAGGGTTATCTGTGGCCTGGCTGGTCCAGTTCTGAGATGGTTCCACTCTTTCCTAGCTGGCAGGACTCAGAGGGTGGCATCTGGGATTTTTTCTTCTAAGCCATTCTCTCTGCCATGCGGGGTCCCCCAGGGCTCAGTGCTGTCCCCCATGTTGTTTGCAGTGTACTTGCTGCCCCTTGGAGACATTGTAAGATGATATGGGCTGAGGTTTCACTGCTATGCTGATGATACACAGCTCTGTCTGTCTTTTGCACCCGACCAGGATAGTGCAATCTCAATGTTTAACAGCTGTCTGGTGGAGATCCATGACTGGATGAAGTCCAGCTGGTTGAAATTGAATTCCAGGAAGACTGAGGTGTTGGTTGTAGATCTAGGGCACTGGATAGTGAGGCCGGTGGTAAGTTTACCTTCTGGGCTTTGGCTAGATGGTGTACAACTCTCTACCTCTGAACAGGTGTGTAATCTGGTGGTGGTTCTTGACAATAGGCTGATACTGCTTGCGCAGGTGTCGGCAGTCATCAAGTCTTCCTTTTGCCATCTTAGGAACATCACCAGAATTATACACCTTGTTCTGTTCGATGATTTGCCCACATTGATACATGCCTTTGTGACCTCATGCCTTGATTACTGCAACTCCCTTTACCTGGGGCTTTTGGGCATTGATATCCGCTGCTTGCAGCTGGTACAGAATGATGTAGCATGGTTACTGGCTGGGACTTTGCACTCCTGTCATATTACCCCCATGCTGCATGATCTACACTGGCTGCCTATATGGCAGATCACCTTCAAGTTCAGTTTGCTGACCTATAAAGCCCTGCATGGACTGGGACCGGGCTACCTGCAAGAGCTCCTGGTTCCCTACAGCCCCAGCCGACCTCTCCGCTCAACTGATGAGGGGTTGTTAGAGGTTTCCAGGGTGAGACTAAAAACATCTGGGGCTTGGGCTTTTATGTTCATGGCACCATCCCTGTGGAACTCTCAGCCTCATCAGATCAGAGAGTGCAGGACTGTGGAGGGCTTCAAGACCAGTTTGAAAACTCATTTGTTTAAACAAGCATTTTTTTCATCATTCATGTTTTATGGATTATGGATATTTTTAACTGAAGTTGAACTTTTGTTAGTTTTTATTGAATTGTTTTATGATATATTTCTATGTACAATGCTTTGATATTTTGAATTGCATTATATAAATAAAAAAATATTATTATTAAAATAGAAAAACAGTCCCCTGTAGTGTTTTTATTTTATTTAATCTGTAAAACAGAAAACCGTCCCTCGTGGTCTCCTACATCCCCCTTCCCCAACCTGCACCTTCCCTCTGTGCACCTCCCTCCCCGCCGCCCATCACCCCATACACCCCTCCAGAGGTCAGGAGCAGCAATCTTCTGTGGCGCAGGACACATCTGCACTCTTCAAAGGCCAACTGCAAACTGAAGAAATGACGGTAAGCTTTATAATCGGGGGTTTCAACTTAGGTTGATATCTCAGCCATTTGTTTGGAATTTTGGTCCCACATTTTCAACATGGGATTCTTGGGACCCCACCTTATGAACATGTCACTGTCATTTCGTTACTTGGTCCCCGAAAGGTGATTTTGTGATCACTGTGTACCAAAATGACAGTGCCACTGTTCATGAGAGGAGTTACCAAAATGCCCATGTTGCAAATTTGGTGAAAAAATTCCAAACAATGACTGCGTTATGAGCCTGCGTTGCCCATTTTCTATGCACACTTGTAACTTTGTCAGTTTTTTATATTTTCACTACATATTTTTAACATTGCCATTTTTTTACACCTCCTTATGAACGGTACAGCTGCCATTTTTCACATCCTGCCCAAAATGTGTTTTTACACCTCTGGCACAGAATGGCACGTTTGCTGTGGGAAATCAACTTTTGGGACAGATTAACAAAATAGTGTCACTGTTCATGAGGAGAGGTCCTGAAATGCCCATGCTGAAAATCTGGTGAAAAATGTTTAAAAAATGATTGCATTACAAGCGTTCATTGTGCAGTTTCTATGCACGCTCATAACATCACCAATATTTCATATTTTCACTCCGCATTTTCAACATTGCCATATTTTCAAACCACCTCATGAACAGTACAGCTGTCATTTTTTCACATCCTGCCCAAAATGTGTTTTCACAACTGTGGCACTAAATGGCCCAGTCGCTATGCAAAATAACCTTTCGGTTAATGAACTGATAGTACCACTGTTCATGAGGTAGGATCACAAAAAGCCCATGTTGAAAATTTGGAGTGAAAATACCTACAAATGCCCAGGGCATTAGGGCTTCCAACCGTAATGTCCTGCCCTGTAGAGACTGACAGGCATTGGTGGTGTGACTTGGGATTGTCGGCTGTAATGCTCATGCCATTCCACCCCCAACCCCACCCTGCATTCAGTGACAGGCATCGAGGTGTACCTTGCAGTCTTCAGCCCCAAAGTTTACCCCATTCTCCTATATTGTACCCATCTCAGCGTATTTCCTTATGGAATGGGGTGAGCATAAGGTCTGAAGACCCCAATGCATGCTGCAAAACCTGTCAGTGTCTGCAGGGTAGGGTAAGGTGAAATGGCATAAGCGTTATGGCTGACAACCCAAAGGCACACACCCCAATGCCTGTCAGTCTCTGCAGGGTGGGGATGGGGTTGGAGTCAGTTCAATACTTCACTGCCATTTCTATTATGCAGCTCTCAAACTACTGAAATACCAATGCCAATGCCAGCAAGCCAACAGCTTGTTTAGAACGGTCACCACAGGTACAATGCACATTTAGCTTTATTCAACAACACTTTGCATGCCTGCTTCCTTATTTTATAAAGCAATTGTGTGTAATGTGTTGCTGAATAGAAGAACTCTTAGTTTAGGGTTCAAATATTTATACTTTTTGAAGCTGTGCTCTGTTTTGTGTAAGCAGCATTAGATCTGCTCTGAGTTATCAAATACAATGAAAAGAAAATCAAGAGGATGCCAGAATATAGAGAATACTGGATGGGCAACCATGCGGAACCAGTGTGTTCTGCCACAGAGGGGTTTGATTCCCTGTGACCTTGAGAGCAAAGTTCGAAGTCCAAGGAGTCAAACCCCGAGGTGGCAGAACATTAGGTTATGCACTGGTTTGCCCATCCTGTATTTTGTATAGTGTATGGTGCCCCTTGTATTCTATTTTAGGTGTTCTAACTAAATATTTTCATTGAAAAAAAAACTGTAGTCTCCTATTTCGTATTTCAGGAGCTACAGCTTGTTCTTGCTAAGTTGTGTGGTTGCTAGGGACTGTGCATCCCTATGTTAGCAGCGCACACTCCGACTGGTTGCCGCTTTAGTGTGGATGGGTTTTCAAAGAAAAAAAACAAGGCTGGCAGATGTCTCACTTAGTGAGCTTATCCACAAATTGGAGGCAGAAATTTCTTTTTTTATGTTGGTTCTCATTACAGAGAATAAACTGCTTCTGAGCAGTGAGTGTTTTTAAAAAACACTGTGCACAGCTTCCATGTTTGAAGCAGATTACACTGCTGTCAATGCACAGCATTTTTTATGGCGGCTTTCACACAGGGCTTGAGCTTTTCACTTTGAATTAATGGAATGCTTTTCTGCACGTATGGTAGTACAGCATTCCATTCATTGTTGAGCGTGTGGCTGAACAGCATTCCAGTATGGTGGAATTTCCAGTCAGAACAGCATTCCACCATACACTATAAATAAATTCTCATGTATATAAAACTGTCAAAGTATTTTTAACTTCCATTCTATGAGAAGGCATGATAACAAGTGCAGTTGCTCATGAAAGTTCAGAGGGAAATATATGAGCCTCTGATGCCTTATTTTTTTTTGTTCTGCTCCACATTTCATTGGAATAGTAATTCCTCTTCACTGCACCATGGTCACATTATAACTTATGGTTTAAAGGCTGTAGCACAGAGAAGAGCAGAGAGCAAATGTTATTAATGTTTAAAATTAACCAGTTATAGAAGTTGAGGGCAGATAAGGACCGCAAGGCCCATCCAGTCTGCCCATTGTTTCTACCTTATGAATGTGCCATAAGTCTTTACTCTGACAATAGCCTATCTTTTCCTACTCATCTGTATTGCTCCTTTATGCTTATCCCATGCCTGTTTGAAGCCCTGCACTGTATTCATATCCACCACTTCCTGAGGTAGGCTGTTCCATGGATCCACTACCTTTTCTGTGAAAAAGAAGTTCCGCACATTACCCCTTAATCGGCCTCCCTCTAATCTCATGCTGTGTCCTCTTGTCCTGCTATTTTTCTTATAATGAAACGTTAGACTCTCACATTGCTAATGCCCCTAAGATGTCTGAATGTTTCTATCATATCACCTCTCTCCCTGCTTTGCTCTATGGTATACGTTTTGAGCTCCGTTAATCTGTCCTAATATGTTTTCTGATGCAGTCCCTGCACCATTTTGGTTGCCCTTTTCTGGACTGCCTCCATTTTGTTAATGTCCACGTGCAGGTTCTGCCTCCAGTACTGCATGCAGTATTCCAGATGGGGCCTAACCAGTGTCTTGTAAACAGGGATTATTACCTCCCTTTTACAACTTCTGATACCCCTACTAATACACCCCAACATCCCTCTAGCCTTAGTTACTTCCTTCAGTGGTCTGTTTGGATGATTTCAGGTCATCTGTGATGATGATGCCCAAGTCTCTTTCTTCCCTTGTGATTGCCAGCAACTCCTCTCCCAACCTATAGGTAGCTTCAGGGTTTCTCTTTCCTATGTGCATGATCTTGCACTTCTTTGCATTAAAACCCCAGTAACCACTCTTCTGACCATTTTGGCAGTTTTTCCAGATCGCTTCTCATTTATTTTTCCCACTCAATCTGGATCATCTACTCTGTTGCAGATCTTGGTGTCATCTGCAAACAGGCAAACCTTATCCTCCAGTCCATCTGCAATGTCACTGATGAAGATATTGAAGACGACTGGCCCCAGGACTGATCCCTGAGATATCCCACTTGCGACTTGTATCTTTTCTGACTGTATACCATTTACCACCACTCTCTGTTTTCTGCCCACCAACCAGTTTTCCACCCAGTTGACCAACCTCTGATCCACCCTTAGTCTACCTAGCTTATTAATTAATCTTCTATGTGGAACAGTATCGAAAGCTTTGCTGAAGTCAAGGTAGGCAAATATCAACTGCACCCCCTTGGTCCACCACTCTGGTTACCCAGTCAAAGAAATCTATGAGATTATCTGGACAGCACCTTCCTGTTGTGAAACCATGCTGCCTTGGATCCTGTGCTCCTATGGATTCCAGATGTTGTACTATCCTTTCCTTAAGGAGTGTCTCCATAATCTTGCCCACTACTGATGTAAGACTGACTGGTCTGTAGTTCCCTGCCTCCTCCCTGCTGCCACTCTTTTGGAGCAGGATCACGTGACCCCTTCTCCAGTCTTCTGGGACTTCTCCTGTGCTCAGGGACTCACTAAACAGTTCTGCTAAAGGCTCTGCTAGTTCCACCCTTAGCTCCTTTAGTACCCTGGGATGTATGCCATCAGGTCCATTTGCCTTGTCCACCCTGAGCTTAGTGAGCTCTTATAGGACCCTTTCTTCACACACACACACACACACACACATACCCCCGTGTCTATGGTGCTGAGCTGTGGACCCAGCCCTATCTTCTCCTCAGAAAATACTGAGCAGAAGTATCTATTTAGGATAGATGCTTTTCCTTGGTCCTCCTCCACACACTACCCCTTTATCCCCTTAGATCTTAGCAATACCCCCTCTGGACTTTCTTCTTTCACTAATGTATCTATAGAAAATCTTGTCCCCTTCTTTTACTGTTTGTGCTAGTGTTTCCTTGGTTTGGGCTTTTGCCTGCCTTACTGCCTTCCCTGCTTCCCTTAGGGAAGTTTGGTATATCTCCCTCTCTTCGTTCCACTGCATTCCCTTATATTTCTTGAAGGCCAACCTTTTGGCTCTGATCTTTTCTGCTACTGTTTTTGAAAACCAAAGTGGTTTCCTCCTTCTTTGCTCTTGCTTTTCTCCCTAAAACATTGGGATGTTGCTTTAAGTATTGCATCCTTAATGCTTGCCCACTTTGCCTGTACCCCCTAATCTGTATTTTGCCTTGCCAAGGCTAGCTTAACTCTGTTGGCCATCTTATCAAAGTCAGCTCCTCTGAAGTCCCATATTTTTGTCTTGAAATGGGATGTTTTAGTTCTAGTGGCCAAATTGAACATACCATGGGATAGTCACTGGCCTCCAGGTGACCTTCTACCTGGAGATCTGCGATCCTTTCCCCATGCATTGCTGTCCTATTTGCAGGCAACTGTCAGCTCTGAGGGAGGAGGTTGCCCACCTCCAGGCTGAACTAGCAAGGACTAAGGAGGCCTCCCCCTTCCAAAGAGCACCACTGCTACAACCACTGCCTCAGAAGTTGCCAAGTATGAAGAGCAGTTGGACCACAGTGGGTTCTGGGAGGGTGCGGGTGGTGGACCAGAGGCAAAGCCCCCTAGTTGTACCTCTACACAAATCATATGCCATTCTAGCAGAGCAAGGTTCCTCTATGATGGCACCCTAAGTTGAGACCCAGAAGAAAGCTGAGGACATCCACAAGGGAGACCCACAAAAGGGTGGCAAGGGACACCACAGGGGAAGGAAACAGCTTCTGACAGGGGACTCAATTGTTAGGGGGTAAACCTGGGAAAGGGAGAGGAGAAGGAAGTAAGGTGCCTGCCGGATGCCATGGCTTGGAGGGACAGGAAGTGAATCCTCAGGATTGCAGAAGCAGCATCGCAGGAGAGGGAACTAGATATCATAGTCCACCTTGGGACAAATGATCTAGCTAGGCATGGGATCAGTGCAGTGCAGAATGAATTTGTGGAGTTGGGGAGGGGCCTCAGACAGGTAGCAAGCATGGTAACCTTCTCAGAGGTGCTACCAGTCCATGGCAGGAGTGACGCTAGGGTACTGCACACCATGCAGTTTAATGAATGGTTGCAAAACTAGTGCAGAGCACAGGGCTTTGGCTTCATTGAGGACTGGGGGGCCACCTGGAGAGATAAAGGTCTATTCTGGCATGATGGCTGCATCTGTCTACGATGGGAACCAAGCTCCTAGGTGATAGGTTTAAATGCTTCCTTGGCAAGCTTTTAAACTAGCCAAGGGGGGAGGTGCTGATAAAAGGCAGGAAATGTCAAGCCTCCCCCCACAAAACATGGCAGGTCATAAGGTAAACACTGAGGTACAAAGCTCAACACAGGGCAGGACAGTGATAAATAGAAAAATAGACAAGGATAGTAAGAGCAGGGATGGGGGAAAAAAGGATAAAGCCAACATTAAATGGAGAGCAATGAGTACCAATGCCCGTAGTCTGGGAAACAAGCTTCCTGAGCTAGTAGCCCTGATGGAAGATGAACAGTTGGATATTGTGGCAGTCATGGAAACATGGTATACCGAAAACCATGACTGGGATGTCAACATACCAGGGTACACAATCTACAGAAGGGACAGGGAAGGTAAAAGAGGAGGTGGAGTAGCTGTATACATAAGGGAAGGGATCAAAGCTACTGAACTAAAAAGTAAGGGGGAGGACAAGAGGCACTCTGGGTCACCTTGGAGACAGGGAATGGCATCACAATCCACACAGGGGTTGTATACAGACCCCCGTCTCAAGGGGAGGAAATGGACAACAAAATGATAGAGGACATTCTCAAAATGGCTGAAAAGGGAGATACTGTTGATGGGGACCTGAATATGCCAGATGTTAACTGGATAACAGGTACTGCAGCCACGTCCAAACAGGGTCATTTCAATGCCTGCAAGCAAACCTTAGACAACGTATTTGGAACCCACTCGGGAGGGAGCAATATTAGACCTGGTACTCTCAAATGGAGAGAGGATCACAAATTTAGAAGTCAGTAGACATCTGGGAACAAGCGACCACTGCACAGTGTGCTTCACAATGAGCACAACCATGAAGATAAGCCATACAAAAACAAGGATACTGGACTTTAGAAGAGCTGACTTTGGCAAAATGGGTGAATACCTGAAAAATGCACTAGCAAATGACCAAAAAGGAGGGGTGGAAGAACAATGGAGAAAAATCAAAACTGCCATCATAGAGGCAACAAGCCTTTGTGTGAAGCAAATAAAGAAAACAAAGCGGAGTAAAAAACCATGGTTTTCAAACGAGGTGGCAACAAGGTTAAGGAAAAAAGCTGCATTCATAAAGTATAAGGAATCACAGAAGGAACATGACAGGGAACTGTATCAATTAAAGCAGAAAGAAGTGGGGAAGGCAGTCAGACTAGCAAAGGCCCAAACCGAAGAAAAAATAGCCAACTCAGTTAAGAAGGGGGATAAAACTTTATAGGTACATTAGGGAGCATAGAAAGGTTAAGGGAGGGATAGTGAAGATTAATAAAGGAGAGGGGAGGTGGGCAGAGGGGACAGTGAAAAGGCAGAGATTCTGAATGAATGCTTTTGCTCAGTATTCACAAAAGAAGATGAGGAGGAGTTACCTAAACCAGATAATAGAAGCACTCTGGGTAGGGGGGGTTGACACCAGTCCATTCACAGAAGAAAGAGTCCTGAAAGAACTCCTAAAACTCAAGGTGGACAAAGCAATGGGGCCTGAAGGATTCACCCCAGAATCCTAAAAGAACTAAGGGAGGACCTAGTGACACCACTAACCATGCTTTTTAACAGATCATGGCAAGATGGGGTGGTACCTGAGGACTGGAGGAGGGCAGATGTGATTCCCCTTCACAAAAGTGGGAGCAAGGCAGAAGCGGGAAACTACAGACCTGTAAGTTTGACCTCAGTGGTAGGGAAAATGATGGAATCACTTCTGAAAGAAAGAATTGTTGAGTACCTAGAGGCCAGCTGGGCACATGACCCAAAGCAACATGGATTTACAGCAGGAAGGTCATGTCAGATGAATCTAATTGATTTCTTCGACTGGGTGACCAAAGTAATAGACCAGGGAGGGGCTGTGGATATGGCCTACCTAGACTTTAGCAAGGCATTTGACACAGTCCTGCACAAAAGATTAATAATCAAGTTAGCCAGCCTGGGAGTAGGTCCCAGGGTGGTAGCCTGAGTAGCAAACTGGCTGCTCAACAGGACACAGAAGGTAATAGTGAATGGAACACATTCCAAAGAAAGGGGGTTACTAGTGAGTACCTCAGGGGCTCAGTACTGGGTCCAGTCCTCTTTAACATCTTTATAGGTGACATTGCAGCGGGTCTGAGGAAAGGTATGCCTCTTTGCAGATGACACAAAGATCTGTAACAGAATTGATACACAAGGGGGTAGAAAAGATGAGAAGGGACTTGGCAAGGTTGGAGGAATGGTCAGACATGTGGCAACTTAGATTCAATACAAAGGCAAAGTAATGCACCTGGGAAACAAAACCCAGGAGAAAGTACACAATAACAGCAGGGAGGTACTAACAACAACAAAATGGAAAGGGACCTGGGGGTAGTCATATCAGATGACCTAAAGGTGGGTAAGCAATGTGAAAAGTCAGTAAGGAGAGCGAGGGGGATACTGGGATGCATAGGAAGGGGGCCGGGGCATCACAAGTAGAAAAAGGGAAGTTGTTATCCCTCTGTACAGACAGTTGGTGAGACCCCATCTGGAGTACTGCGTGCAGTTTTGGAGACCTCATCTACACAAGGACATAGACAGGATGGAAGCAGTCCAGATGAGGGCAACTAAAATGGTGCAGGGTCTGCAGCAGAAGCCATATGAAGAGAGACAGAGAGCTTAATATGTATATTCTTGATGAAAGGAGGGATGGGGGACATGATAGAAACATTCAAGTACCTCAAGGGAATCAACAAAGTCCAGGAGGGTAGCATCTTTCAGAAAAAGAGATGTGTAAGAACAAGGGGGCACAATTTAAAGATAGAGGGGGGACGGCTCAGGGGTAATGTGAGGAAATTTTTTTCATGGAGAGAGTGGTGGATACATGGAACAGCCTTCCTGAGGAGGTCGTTGGGTCTAAAACAGTGGGGGAATTCAAACATGCATGGGACAGACACAAGGCAATTATAGTTGGGGGCTGCAGGAAGTAGGCTGTTGGTTAACTAGAATCTGCAGCTTAACCAGTAGGTAGGGAAATGGGCAGACTGGGTGGGCCAAGTAGTCCTTATCTGCCGTCAAAGTCTATGTTTCTATGTTTCATTAGTCAGTACTAGATCCAGGATAGCCTTGTCTCTTGTGGGTTGTTGTACCAATTGTTTGAGGCCCTCCCCCTGCAGGGAATCCACTATTTGTCTAGTTCCGGCAGATGTTCCTGCTGGTATTGACCAATCTGTATCTGGCATGTTGAAGTCTCCAATTAGCAGAACCTCCTCTTTAGCTGTCATGTTTTGCATATCTTCTAACAGCAATGTGTCTGTGTCCTCCCCCTGGTCTGGAGGCCTATAGACAACCCCGGTTCGTATGGTTGTCCCATTTCCTGTTTCCAGGGTGACCCACAGTTCTTCTGGCTAGTTATGTGTATTCTGAATTTCTGTAGCTTTGATATTTTCATTGATATAAAGGGCCATTCCTCCCCCCTTCCCCTTTTTAGCACCTCAGTCTCTTCTGAACAGTACATAGCCGGGTACTGAAGTCTCCCAAGTGTGGTTACTGGTGAGCCATGTCTTACTAATAGCTACTATATCCAGTTTAGCCTCTGTCATTGTTGCCTCCAGGTCTGGGATCTTGTTTCCTAGTCTGCGGGCATTTGTATACATGATTTTCCATCGGCCAGATTTCAGTGCGTTAGTTGTTGGGTGAGGTCCGGCATTTCCGCTGCACGTCATATGAGGAGCCGGACCTTTTTCCTTACCTAGTGATGCAAATTAACTACAAACATGCTGAACTCCTGTTTGATCACTAGCTGAGGGGGAAAGGGTATTCTTCACATTCTATGTATCAGATGCTGCTCCCCTCTCCCCATTTGTTAGTTTAAATATTCTGCAAAGACATCAAACTTCTGCCACAATGCACTGACTCCCTTCTTAGATGCAATCCATCACATTTAAAGAACTTTTGCTCTCAAAACTGTTGCCAGTTACCTACAAATTTGTGTCCTTTTTCCTGGCACCAACCCCTGAGCCACATGTTTAGCTCCCCTATCTCCCCTTCTCTGACCTTCTGTCCATGTGCCTTCCTCTCCCAGACCGGCAAGATCTTAGAGATGGAGATGCCGGATGAAATGGATCACAGTTTGTATCCCAGCCTGGTCAGATGTTCCTTGAGCTCCACAACTAACCAGCTGGCAAGATCATTAGTCCGTATGTGTACCAGGACTTGATGTTTTCTCCTGCTTCATGCATGATTTTAGCATTGTGGTCAGTGTCTCTCCACACCAATGTACCTGGGAGACTTCTGACCATTACCCCCAGCCAGAGGTAGGTGTCAACTCCCCGAATCATGGAGTCTTCTATGATCAGAAGTGTTTTGGATTTTCTTTTTCCCTTTTTTGTTTTGGTCCCTGTTTTGAGTGAGTTTTGTAGTGCTAGCTCCTGTGCTGCAGTGTCCTGCTCTGCAGTGTCCTCTGCCCCTTTGTTTGATTTTGGAGATAGAGGCAGATATCTATTTGTAGTTTTCATATGGTTTGTGGAGGAGATACATTGGTGAGAATTGAGTGATGGGGCACCGGATTTGCCCCTCCTAACTACTTGCCAACGTCTCAGAACAACTTCCCTATGAGGTTGAAGTGCTTCAGTTGGATGTCGGGGAAATGGCGGGCAGTTCTTGTAATATATCAACTCCTGAATATGTGATTTGAGGTGCACAATCTCTGCCCATGCTGCCCAGAGCTGAGCCCTTAGATCTCCGATGGTCCAATACGTGGGACAGCATCCTAAATCCTGTATAACTGCCCTTTTGAAAAGTGCCCCGCAGTACCTGCAGTTAGTAATATCTATTCCAGATGAGTTGCTGAGTTTATAAGCTGGTCTGAATAATTAGAAGGAAAATGAAAGCAAATTATTTTTGTTTGTTTTTGTATAACTTTTTATAAAAAGTTAAATTAATTGTGCCCCTGTAAGTGAGGTCACTGTGTGGATACCCTTCTGAACCTTCCCTTCCTGCCTTGCTACAGGAAATGTAATGACTGTGCTACTGTATAAAAGGAGTGTAGCATAGGGTGGCTGGAGCAAGGGGTGGGTGGTTGGGTCCTTCCCCTGCTGAAAAAGAACCACGGATGAAAGAAACAAGGAGGTAAGAGCAGAAACAATCAACTAACAACAAATGCAGTTGCTATCCCTCAGTTTGTATCTCATATTTGCTCCTCTGATTAGCCCTGAAAGCCTAGCCTAATGATAGATAAAACTGTAAAACCTGTAAGCTCCACCTGTAATAATTTCACAGAAGACAGACCCTGCAGAAAACACTTTGCAACAGAGAAGAATAAAGCAGTAAAAAAGTAACACCACCAGTAAGCACAACCTGCAGAACACTTTAAAAGAAGATAAAACAAGTTGAATCAGAGATTACAGCAGTAATCTGTAAGCACAAAACAGTAACAAACCTGTAAGCACACCCTGTAATAATGCAGCAGAAAGTATACCCTGCAGCAGCAATTTGAATCAGAGAACAATAAAGCAGTAAAATGTAAGCAAAAAACAGTAACTAAACCTGTGAGCACAAAAGAAAATAATAACACACAGTAAATCTGCCTAGCCAAAATAAGCCTTAATATTTTTCCTTGCTCTGATAATGCTGTTTCTTGCTCTGTCCTTACAAGTAAAATTAGAAGAAAAGAGTTCAGGTTAAGCTAGGTGCCTTTGCCAGCAAACCTAGTCTTCCACCGGAGATGACCGATTTATTTATTTCTGATTTAAACCATAGCAAAATTCTGTTGGAGAGCAGGGGGAGAAAGGGTGGAATAAACAGGAAAGCACACTCCCTTCCAACCTCACTGATATTTTTATAGCTTATATTAGCGATCGCCATTAATTAGCACAATGGTGGCATATTGGTCTGAAATAAGACTGCCTTCGCCTCCATAGAGTTCTACATAAAAATTTTCAAAGTATAGCAGGTATATGGCGATGTCAGGTCTGTAATAAAATTGCTTTGTAAGGTCCATAGTAAAATTGCTTTCTGATTTACCTCCACAGAGTTCCACATAAAAATGTTGAATGGATAGCAGATGTAATATGTCACCTACCAGCAAAGTGCTAACCTACAGTACTACTTCCTTGAATAACCTGCATCCTGGTGGGACTCTCTCCTCCCCTAGAGATCTCCATACTCTATTTCTGCCTGTGATGGTCCACCCCCCACCCCCCCATTTCTTGCATCCCCCCAACTGCTTTAAATGTCACTCAAAGGAACATTTAAACCTTCCACTGAGGACTATAGTTCACGCCTTGATGGAATCAGCCCACCACATCAGTATAGGCTCTTATCCTTCCTGGTTGGTCCCCAATGTAGCCACACCTCTCTTTTCTGCCATTACTTGAAAGCCCTGGAGTGGAGCTCCCTCTCATTCCCCATATAGTGCAAGATGTACTTGCTACTCACATTTTAAACACACGGGGAAACACAGGATCAACTCCATAAGTTATCTAAATTTACCAAAAAACAACATTTACACATGCTCCTGACTATGACACTTCAATTTTATGTTTAAACCCCTGACACACACTTATCAAGCTAATGCATTAGCAGCCCTAGTGGCTCTGCAAGAGTTTGTTTTATTCCATATAGCTTTTTGCTCCCGTTACCCCTATGCTTTACTTGACAACGGGGGAGCCACAGTATTTCTGATTTGCTTCCAGTGTTAACCAGGACCCCAGATCACGGCCGTGCATGAGTGTGGAGGCACACATGCACTTCACGGCTCAGTTAATGGCCTCTTCCTCCCTCCTGGCCTAATGTCAGGTTCCCCCCTGGCCTGGCACTGCCACCTACCCTCCACCGGGTGGCAGCCAAGAACTAGGGAAACCCCACATCCCATCCCCTGAGAGCAAAGTTGCCTTGCAGCTACTCAATCTGACTCCTCGCCCTCCCCCCTCAGGTCAACCCCTGGTGGCCCGAGCTTGCTCCCAAACTCAGGTCACCAGTGTGGTGTGAGGTGTGACATCCAGTGCCTCAACCCTCAGCGCTAACGGGACGACTCAGTCTTCCTTTTCCTTTAATTCCCTTTGGAATGTCTTCAACCTAAGTTCTTCACACCCACCCAGGTGGTATACTCCAGGGCTTTGACCTGCGACATCAGAACTTGCACACTAGAAGCAGGGCTCAGTGTGCCACTTGCCAGGGGAGGTCAGGTGGGTTATGTGATGTGCACCATATGCTACTCCTAGAACTGTGGTTACAGGTGAGCAACCCTTATTTCTAGGGGCATGGATTTGGTGCACCATCCACACTCTGGCAGACTCCTAGCTGTCCTCTGAGAGGAGAAGGCAAGGCACACACCTGTATGTAGCAAGCAGGGATTGGAGAACCAAGGCCTAAAAACCAGCATCCCAGTATGACTCAAGGTCAGTGTGGTAGTGGGGAATGAAGGTATGTGCTGACTTCAAGGTAAGAGCCCTTCAGATCTCCTGGATAAGAACGGCCCTGGAAGCAGCCATGGAGTCAGTGGTATGTCTGGTGGAATGAGCCCTTAGCCCTATGGGATGCTCCCTACCAACCAACCTATAACGGAAGTCAATGCAGGAGACAATTCACCTGACAATCATCTGCTTAGCTACTAGTCTGCTAGGTGCGATTCCAGGGTAGGTGACAAAGAGCTGGTGAACCCCTCTCCAAACTCCAGCTGTGCCCTCCTTATAGTAAGCGAGCACTCAGCTCAGGTCCAAAGTAAGGAACTGTGCTCGGCCTATGAGGTTGGATTGGTGAAGTTCACCAGGAGGTTAATCACCTGGTTAAGGTGAAACTCCAACACAACCTTCAGGAGGATCTTCAGGTAAGGGCAGAGGACAACCTTGTCCTTGTGAAACACCAGATAAGGAGATTCTACCAAGAGTTTCTGGAGCTCACTGATCCTTCTGGCGGAGGTGATAGCCACCAAGAAAACAGTCTTCCATGACAGGTGTGACATCTCACACCTGTGTATTGGTTCAAACGGCTTGCCCACAAGCACTGACAGTACCAGAAACAAGTTCCAAGGTGCTGGTGTGGTTCATGCACCAGCAGGGACAGGTGATGACGGTCTTTGAAGAAACACCCAACCACTGTTTCATATGCCACCAATTGCATACCAGCCCATGCCCAGTATGCAGAGATGGCTGCCAGGTGCATCTTGAGGGTTTTTTTACCTCAGGCCCGAGTAAGAGAGGGACCACAGATGATCCAGAATGCTAGCCAAAGGGCAAGCCAGGGGTCTAGCTCCCTGCCTTGGCACCAAATGGAAAACCACTTCCATTTGAAGGCATAGCACTGACAGGTCAACTCTTTTCAGTAGGCCTCCACAACATGGAGCCCATCTTTGGAGAGACCCAATACCTGGAACTCTAGCCACTCTAGAACCAGCCTGTCAGGTGCAGGGACTGAAGGTCCAGTTACAGGATCTTCCCTTATGACACGAGAGCAGGTCTGGGCATAGGGGCAATCACCACAGAGGCCTGCTGCTGAGGCTGAGGAGATCTGGGTACCAAAACTGGCTTGGACAGTCTGGGGCTACCAGGATCATACATGCTTTGTCCCTTTTCACCTTGACCAACACTTTGTGGATCAAGAGAAAGGGAGAGAAGGCACAGAGGAGAACTGGAGTACCAGGGCCTCACAAAGACTTCCCCTGCCAGTGTCTTGTACTGTGAGGGGGGGCACAGAACACCCTCAGCTAGGCATTCTCCCAGGAGGCTAACCAGTTAACCAGGGGAGTGCCCCACTAAGAGAACAGGTGGTTCTCCACCTCCTTATTCAGGGACCACTCATTTGACACCTCGCCCACCTAGCTGAGGGCATTCACTAGTTGGTTGGAGGCTCTTACTACATGAATTACCAGGGGATCAGCATCCAAGCTGTGCACCAGGGTCCAGGTGCAGAGGGTCTCCCAACACAACTAAAGGAAGTGCGTACAACACTGCTTGTTCAGGTTGGTAGTACATGATTGTGGCATTGTCTGTCTGGACCTGCATGATCTAACCCCAGACAAATGGAGCGAATTCCATCAGAGCAAAGCACACTGCATGGAGCTCCAGCAGGTTGATATGGTAACAGCACTCCCTCAGGGTCCAGAACCTGTGGGCCCCCTTGAGCACTCCCCATCCCACCAATGATGCATTAGCTGTCAAAGTGGTGGTTAGCTCTGAGTGGATGAAAGGGACTCCTTCCACCAGATGTTCCAGAATGAGCCACCACTGGATGGCATCCAACACTGGCTGGGTCACTGTGACTGTATGGTCCAGGTGAACTGGGCCCTGAGACCACTGATGGATCAGCTCCCACTGCAGGTGGTGAACCTGCTAGCAACCCCATCTGACCACACTGGTGGAGAATGCTATGTATCCCAGCAACTGCGGGAAGTCCTGGGCAGGATGTGAGCACCCAACTTATAATGATCGGACATAGGAGGACAGATATGCCCGATCCACAGGTAGTCAGGCCTTGGTCCGGTGGGAGTCTAACTCTGCCCCAGTAAAGTGAATCACCTGCAAGAGGCTGAGTTTGGACTTGGCTAGGTTGACTAGAAGGCCCAAGTCTCTACAGATCTGGGGGGCCAGTTTCCTGGCCTGCCCACCAACCCCTTGGACAGCCCGACTATCAGTCAGTCATCCAGATAAGGATAGACCCGGACTCCTTGGAACAGCAGCAATGCTGCTACCACTTCAATGCACTTGGTGAATACCCTAGGGGCCAAGGAAAGGTTGAAAGGCATGATCTGGAACTCACAGAGAACCCCCTCTGAGTGGAAGAAGAGGTACTGCTAGTAGGATGGACTAACTGGAATGTGGAAGAAGGCATCCTGGAGGTCCAGAGAGCAGAGCCACATGCCCTGCTCCAGGGATGGAATGATTTGATTCAGAGTGACCATCTAGGACTTGTGTTTCTTCAAGAACTGATTGAGATCATGAAGATCCAATATGAGGACAAGGCTCCCATCTGGTTTGGGACCAAGAAGTACCTGAACATGATGCCCTGACAGGCCATGGTATCCAGGACATGGGCTATTGCTCCCTTCTCTAGAAGCTGAGCAATGTTCTCCCCAAGAGCGAACAGTGTGACACCCCATGGACTCCCATGGAGCGTGGAGTCAGTATGGCAGGAGAGCCTCAAAGTCGAGAGTCAAACCACTGCCCACCACTTCGAGCACCCATTTGTCCAAGGTGATGGGCCAGTTGTGCCAGAAATGGCAAAGTCGACCCCCCCACAGGGAACTGAGGCAGGGACTGGATGGGTGGGAGGTAGACATCCCCTGACCTATCACCTGGCAGCATTGGAGGGGCACCAGCTGCCAGAGGGGCACACCGCCCCTACCCCCAGCTTCTTGGAGCCCTAGCCAGAAAACTTAGTCTTAGGTTGATAAACCTGTGATTGCCCCTGTTGTGGCTGCTGCTATTTGGGCTGCTGTGATGGAAAGGGCTGAACCAGAAAGGGCTTCTTTGGCCACCTCCCTGACTGGTCTTTCTGTAAGGACACCACAGAATCAAGGGGGCATTGGACTTTTTTTTATATTTTATTTTTATTAGTTCATGCAGAGTTACAGGATATATAGTTACAACATTATGGATATGACAGTATTGTACAGTCTGTTTTCTTGTCACAATACAAAACAGTATTATTTTCAAGCCATGTATACATTTCTGATGTTAAAAATTAAAAACAGTAATATGGTTTTATAACATGCAAATTAATAAATCAATCAAGATGCTTTGTATGTCAACTGGGAATATATTATACCTCTTACGAGACAAATGTTGCTTCCTCTCTTGAAATATAAAAGACCCAGGGATGTCATTTCAGTTCAAAAGTAGAGATACGAGCCATCTGATATGCAATTAATCATTCCAGATAATAACTGTCATTTACAATGGTGTGCGATTGGGAGAGAGTAGGGATCATTTAACTATGCCACAGTTGGGTAATTGCTTTTTTAGCGGCTGCTATATACAAATATAGCATATTTCGAGGGGGAAGGAACCATTTCATCAGTGTTTATATATAATAGGATTAGTTGTGCAGATAGGGTCAGGTCTGAGTGCAGCAACTGATTTAATGCTAACTTCTTTCCAGAATAATGTCAAAATTGGGTAAGTCCAAAAAATATGATTGAAATTGGCACAGCCTTCTCCACAACCCCTGCAACATCTCCCAAATTGGGGAGAGAGATATTTCATAAGTTTCGCTGGTGTACGAAAATAACGAATGCGTAATTTCCACTGGAATTCCTTCCGGTATGGTGTTTGGGAAATATGCATAGATGGACTAATTGGCTGTAGCCACTTTTCATAGGAAATATTAGATGTGAATTCCTCATTCCAAGCTTGTAGGACTGAATGTGTGGTATCTAACCCTGTTTCTCTTAGGGCTTTGTGTGCTTGACCTATCAGATGTGGGTAGGATAATCCTCGAATGGCATCTATCAAAAGTTTTAACAGTTTTAACAGAAGCACTGTGGATAAATTTGGAGACCGGCAATGGCACCACAATCCGCATAGGGGTTGTATACAGACCCCCTTCTCAGGGGGAGGAAATGGACAAGGAAATGATAGAGAGTATACTTAGAATGGCAGAAAAAGTGGAGATATTGCTGATGGGTGATCTGAATATGCCAGATGTTAACTGGAGTGCAGTTGCAGCAGCCACTTCGAAGAGTGGGGCTATTCTAGATGCCCTACAGGGGGCATGCCTTAGACAACTAGTATTGGAGCCCTGAGAGGAAGCAATCTTAGACCTGGTTCTCTCAAATGGAGATGAAGAGAGATCACAGATGAAGAAGTGGGTAGCCATCTGGGAACTAGCGACCATTGAACAGTATGGTTCACAATAAACACAGCAATGGAGTCAAGCCATACAAAGGCAAAAGTACTGGACTTTAGGAAGGCTGACTTTGCCAAAATGGGTGAGTGCCTAAGGAATGCACTAGCAAATGGGCAGGAAGGAGGGGTGGAAGAACAATGGGGAATAATAAAAACTGCCATCACAGAGGTAACAAGCCTTTGTGTGAAGCAAATAAACAAAACAAAACGATGTAAGAAACCACTATGGTTCTCAAAGGAAGTAGCAGTGAAGGTTCAAGAGAAAAGAAAGCATTCAGGAAGTACAAGGAATCACATAAGGAGCAGGACAGAGAACTGTATTAGTTAAAGCAAAGGAAGCTTGGAAGGCAGTCAGAACAGCAAGGCCCAAACCGAGGAAAAGATAGCCAACTCAGTTAAGAAGGGGGATAAACCTTTATAGGTACATCAGGGAACGAAGGAAGACCAAGGGAGGGATAGTGAGGCTTAATAAAGGGGAGGAAGGGTGGGCAGAGGGTGACTGTGAAAAGGCAGAGATACTAAACAAATATTTTTGCTCAGTATTTACAAAGGAAGAGGGGGAGGTACCTAAAACAAACAGTAGAGACACTCTGGATACAGAAGTTGATACCAGCCCATTTACAGAAGAAAGGGATCTGAAAGAACTCTTAAAACTGAAGGTGGACAAAGCAATGGGGCCTGATAGGATTCATCCCAGAATTCTAAAAGAACTAAAGGTAGAACTAGTGACACCACTGACTACCCTTTTCAACAAATCATGGGAGGATGGGGTGGTACGCAAGGACTGGAGGAGGGCAGATGTGATTCTCCTTCACAAAAGTGGGAGCAAGGCAGAAGCAGGAAACTACAGACCTGTTAGTTTAACCTCAGTGGTAGGGAAAATGATGGAATCACTTCTGAAGGAAAGAATGGTCGAGTATCTAGAGGCTAGAGGGGCACAGGACCCAAGGCAACATGGATTCACAGCGGGAAGGTCATGCCAGACAAATCTAATAGATTTCTTTGACTGGGTGACCAAAGTAGTAGATCAGGGAGGGGCTGCGGACATGGCCTACCTAGACTTTAGCAAGGCATTTGACACAGTCCCACACAAAAGATTAATATACATGTTAGCCAGCCTGGGAGTGGGTCCCAAGATGACAGCCTGGGTAAAGAATTGGCTGGAGAACAGGACACAGAGAGTAGTAGTAAATGGAGTCCACTCTGAAGAAAGGGGGGCTACTAGTGGGGTACCGCAGGGTTCAGTATTAGGACCAGTCCTCTTTATTGTCTTTATAAGTGACATTGCAGAGGGACTGGAAAGAAAAGTATGTCTCTTTGCAGATGACACAAAGATCTGCAACAGAGTTGATGCACAAGGTGGGGTGGAAAGGATGAGAAGGGACTTGGCAAGGTTAGAGGAATGGTCAAATGTATGGCAGCTTAGATTCAATGCTAAGAAGTGCAAGGTAATGCACCTGGGAAACAAAAACCCTGGGGAAGAGTACACAATGGGGGGTGAGATACTAACAACAACAAAAATGGAAAGGGACCTGGGGGTAGTCATATCAGATGACCTAAAGGTGGGCAAACAATGTGAGAGGGCAGCAAGGAGGGCTGGGGGGATACTGGGATGCATAGGGAGAGGCATCACCAGTAGAAAACAGGAAGTTATCATCCCTCTGTACAGACAGCTGGTCAGACCCCATCTGGAGTACTGCGTGCAGTTCTGGAGACCCAGTCTCCGCAAAGACATAGACAGGATGGATGCCGTCCAGACGAGGGCAACTAAAATGGTGGAGGGTCTGCACCAGAAGACATATGAAGAGAGACTTAAGGAGCTTAATATGTATAGCCTCGAGGAAAGGAGGGTGAGGGGGGACATGATAGAAACTTTCAAATACCTCGAGGGAATCAACAAAGTCCAAGAGGGTAGCATCTTTCAAAAAAAGAGGTGTGCAAGAACAAGAGGGCACAATTTGAAGATGGGCGGCTCAGAGGTAATTTAAGGAAGTATTTTTCACAGAAGATTGTGGATGCATGGAGCAGCCTTCCGGAGGAGGTTGTGGAGTCAAAAACAGTGGTGGAATTCAAGCATGTATGGGACAGTCATAAGGCAATTCTAGGGGGTTGGGGTAGGAAGAAGTAGGCTGCTGGTTGACTAGGATCTGCAGCTTATCCATTAGGCAGGAAAATGGGCAGACTGGGTGGGCCAAGTGGTCCTTATCTGCCGTCAAATTCTATATTTCTATGTTGGGGCATAGGGTTTGGAAGTGTAGAAAAAATAATACCTTTCTGTTATAGATATGTTCTAGCTTGTAGATAGTAAAAGTGGTCCCTATTAGGTAGCTGGAAAGCAGCTTATAATTGAGCGAAGGTTGTTACCCCATTATTATCTAGAAATTGATATATATAAGAAAGACCCAGTCATTGCCATTTCTGAAATGTGAGGGTTAGGCAGTCTGGTAAGAAGTCTGCTTTGAAGTTTAAAAGCCTGAAAAAAAAAAAGATTTCAAGGTAGGGGCAGATCTCATTTTGTACCAATTAATGAGAGTGTCTCCCATGCATGTCATAAATGCTCTGAAGTCTGGAGGTGACGACAGAGGAGCAAATACCCACCACTCTATATCAAACATATCGTTCAGCAAAAACGCTATGTATTTCCAAACTGCTTCATATTGAGGGTTTAGCCATAGTAATATTATCTTTAGGAATACTGCCCTATAATACTCTTGTAAATTAGATAGATTTAAACCTCCTTTTTCTATTGGGTGCATTAAGAGAGACCATCTGATCCTTGATTGTCTTCCTAACCATATAAATCTAGATAGTGATCTGTTCCATTAATTAAAATAGAATGATGCTGAGGTTAATGGGACAGTTTGAAATAGGTATAATAAGTTTGGCAATATTGTCATTCGGACCACCTCAATTCTAGAAAATAGTGATAAATGGAGATGTGCCCAACTGCTTAAGTCCCTTTCAGTCTTTTGGGTCATGGACTCATAGTTACTTAATTCCAAGTGAATTACATTTTTAGGGAGAAATACCCCATAGTACTTAATTTTGGCGCAACCCCATTTGGAGGGAAATAGCCTTTATAGCATTTGGGAGGGTAAGAAATGAAGGGTTAATATCTCTGTTTTTTGAACATTTGTCAGATTTCCTGAAAGTGTAGCAAATTTGTAAAATCTCAAGTAGGGACGGAATAGATTGTTCAGGATTCAACAAGGTCAGAAGGACATTGTTGCGTAAAGGGACAATTTAAATGAATGGCCTCTCAATGGTATCCCTTGTATTTTAAGTGATTCCCTGATAGCTGCTGCTACAGGCTCAATGTATAAGGAGAAAAGTAATGGGGAAAGAGGGCATCCCTGACAGGTGCCTCGATTCAAGGGAATGGGGGTAGATAGATGACCATTTATATGTATATTAGCTTTTGGTGCACTATATATAGACTTGAGCGAGGTGAGAAAATTCTCTGGAAAAGCAAAAATCTCTAAGGTCTTCCAAAGAAATGACCACGAGACCCGGTCAAAGGCTTTGTCCTCGTTTAGGCTTATCAGAGTTGCTTGGATCTCTCACTCTGATTTAGGTAGTCTAATAAATGAACTGTACATCTAATATTGTCTGCTTTCTGACTGAGAGCATTTGAATCCAGATTGATCTGGGTGCATTATAGCTAGTAAGATATTCTCAAGTCTACAAGCCCAAATGGACATATATATATTTTATAGTTTATTTAATATGGAAATGGATCTATAAGAAGATGTAATTTTGGGATCTCTGTCAGGTTTTAATATTGGAGATAAAGTAGCATATGCCCATGGGGGGGAGGAGACTCTCCCTCTTGGATTTTTTGAAAGACTGCTAAAAGTGTGGGGAAGGGGGACTAAATATTTAAAAAAATGCCTCATACCATTTAGATGGTAGCCCCTATGGGCCTGGGAATTCTTGTGTTTTTGCTTCTTTAATAGCCGTTTTAACTTCCACAAGCCTAATCGGAGTCAGTAAGGCATTTTGCTGACTCTGGGACCAAGTTGGGAGAGATACAGTTGAGAAGAAACGGTTCAACTCACCTGTGTCTGGACTGGTGATGCTGCATGTAATTGTGTGTAAAACTGTTCAAAAATGGATATGATGTCCGAGAATTTAGTAGTTATCCCTGGAGAGTCTACAGGGTAGATTTGTGAGATGGCATCTGAAGTCCTCTGCCTGTCTTAGTTTCCTCACTAAGTTTCTAGCCCCTTTAGGTCCTCCTTCTTATCTGTATTTTTCTAAGTAGAACAGTGCCTGCTCCACCTTTTCATCAAGGATCTTTTGCAGTTCCATCTTTAATTGACGGATGTGGGTTTGTGTCTGTGTTGTGGTTAATTCAGAAGCCTGTTGAAGATATTTTTAATTCTTTTTCTAATTTTATATATGTTGCCTCTCTCATTTTTCTTTCACATGAGGAGTATGCTATTGTTTCACCCCAGACCACTGCTTTCAGTGTATCCCATATAATCACCTGGGAGATGTCAGCTGTGGAATTATCTTCCAGTATCTGAGAAATTTTACTCTGCAACAGAGTTTTAAATTCCGGATCTCGTAGCAAAGATAAATTCAATCGCTATTGAAAATATTTTCTTGGGTACCCAAAATCTAATTTCAGTAAAACAGATGAATGATCAGAGAGAAAACATGGGCATGCAGATATATCATGCAGTTGTCCTGTGTTCCTGTGTGTTCTTTAGTTGCAAAAAAATAGTCGAGTCATGACTGTGTGTGGAAGCGTGGAGAGTAATAAGGATATATTTTGAAAGTGGAGTAGAAAAACCTCCAAATATCTACTATTCCTAAGGCTTCTAACTGGGCTTGAAATAACATTTCTGCAGGGGAGTCCTATGTTTTTGCTCTATGGCAGAAGTATCAAGTTGCGGGGCCAGGGTCAGGTTTATATTGCCCCCCATTATTAACGTTCCCTGGAGCGTGCTTATTAACTTGTTACAGAAAGCCTGGTATCTCAATGGGGGAGACTGGTGGGGGGGGGGGGAGTATACTTTAGCTAGGGTTAGTAATTTCCAAATAATAAACCAGTTAAAATGACAAACCCTCCCCATGGGTCTTTACATTCCTTGTGAAGGACAAAAGACGTAGCTGTGGGAATTAGTATAGCAACCCCCTTACATCTGCCTTTTTTATAAGACAATGCGTATGCCCTATATCTTCCTCCTCATGACAGTTTTGAATGCTCCTCTGGTGAAAGATGGGTTTCCTGCGTGAATATAATGTCCGGTGCCTGTTTCCAAAAGTATTGTATTATCCTTAACCTTTTAACAGGATTAGTCAATCCATTTATGTTTAAGGAGAGTATCTATATCGGTGAGACCGCCATCATAATGTGGAACATTTCTTTTTAGCTTCTTATTAATTGGATAGGTACCATGTTTTGAGTGTTTCACTATATACTGAGCTGGTAACCATATAAAAATGTACTGAGTTAGGTATAATTCCCTCCCTTCATATTTTAGCTTAGTTATCTTTCTTTCACCTGGGTGTGTACTTATTACCTGTCCACGAGGAGCATCCAACATTTGCCTGGGTCAGTGACATAACAAAAGTAGTACTTTTACTGTCACAAGCACTTGAAACTTAGTGCCTGTTTTGGCCTCTGCGTGATTTTTCGAGAAAGAGCTTTTAACATAACAATAATATAAAACCTTAACTTATCAGTCGATACTAGCCATTGGGTCATTAAACTCCCAATGTTTCTAAACCTGTTTACATCAATTCTGGTTTCATTTTCAATGTCCCTCAGGGTTGTCCCACAGAGAAAATCCTGAAACTTCCCACTGGGGGCAGAAACCAGAGAAACAATGATAGACTTCCAAGGTAGGGGCGACCAAAAATGGTATACCTGCTAGTACAGCTGAATAAAAACTACTGTGCTGGGGAGGTAATTCAGGAGAGTGAATGTCCTGTGCCTCCAGGGGGTGGGCACCCCCCAACCCCCGTAAATGTAGATAAAGTAATAGCCTTGCACTGCAGATTACAAGCAAGCTGTAAAACACAAAAGCAGAGGAAGTAACTGCAGCTAATCATGTGGCTTTGTTCCCCCTCCTCCCCACTATTTATTTATTTATTTTCTAAATTTTGGTGACTGGGTTAGCCCACTGAGCCCCGGAGGTCCCTTTTTAATGTCAAAACAGGAGCACCCCGGCCCCTAGACTATGGTGCAGTTAACTAAATTTATGTAACATATGTTTAAGATTGCCTTTAATCTTTTCCTTTCCCCTGCTAATTGCTGGAGAGCCACATGATGTTACTAAAACTGGCAGGTGCATACCGTTTCATGCAACAACTGATACCTCATACATATGCTTATTTAGCACAAAAAGAAGAGCAGGAAAGAAAAAACATTTGTTGTGCTTACACTTTAAAATAATATCAGGCATTGGAGCAGCACCTAACAAAAGAGAATTAGGAACCATTTAAATCAGTGTCCCCAATAAAGTTCTATTCGTAGTGAAACTTAATGGAATTTAAACAAAAGTAGCTTATCCTTTCCCAAAAACAACAGCTGATAATGGTAAACTAATGCACAGGTTTAACTGCCTTAACAATTAATTAATTGCGCATATTTTAAGTGGTATTTTGAGCTTGACCAGATATTAGTCAGGTGCCCTTAAATCACGGACTTAGGAGACAGTTCTTAGGCCTTTAGCTGTTAGTAGAGCTATCTAGTTAGGCCTATGCACAGTTCCCCCTGTCTTGGTGAGATGAAAAATTAACCAGAGACTTTTACAGTTTCAGATCTTCAGGGCCTACCCCTCGCTGATCTTTGGAAAGGAGCTAGGCGAGCCGCTGCTGGGACCACTGTTTGACTTTGGCCTTTTCGGGTATTTTTCTTCTCTGGTACTGTCTGCCAGCACTGTAGCTGAGGGGTTAGCTATGAGTGATTTTGCTGTCTTGTTGGAAATTGTAGCCCCATACTTGTCAGCTCTGACCGAGCCTCCTCTGCGGTTTCAAATTCTTTACGTCCTTCTGGAAGTCGGAAATTAAACATGCTGGATAGGGAGTGAAGAACTTGTAACCATTCATTTTTAGTACTGGGAGTATATCAGCATATACTCAATGGTGTCACATCGTCTCTGGAGCATAATCGTTATCCAGCTAGATCCTGATTTGACCATAAAATACTTTTTGTCTTCTCCATGCAGTAAGTAATATTTTCTCTTTTATCGCATAGCTGAGAAAATGGGCTATAATGGAGAAAGGACGGGCCTCTGGGGACATTGATTTGGGCCCTAATGCATGATGAATTCGCTCTATTTCCAATAGGAGGTTGGTGGGTAATTTCAGTGCTGTACGGAGTAATGTTGTGGTGAAATCCAGGGTATCTTGCCTTTCCAAGCCCTCTGGGATGCAATAAATTCTTATATTTTTACTTCTGGTCTGGTTCTCGGCATTTTTCTGCTGGGCCTGAAGTCTTTCCTGTTGATCCTGTAAGGCTTTCAGGAAGTCCTCAAAATCTTCCACCAGATTTTTCTACAACCGTAATCTGTCATTCCGAATCATCAGCTCTTTGTTCTAGAGCCACAACATCCTTGCAAAGTTCCAAGTATAGCTATTTGACTTCTGATCGTAATGAAAGTATTTCTTTGTATATCATGTCTGTTTTCACCTTTTTGGTTTTTAGTGGTCTTTTGTGAGGAGTATTTGCAGCATTTTGGTGGCCTCTGGTGTCTGCTAAGGCCTGCGATTGCTCCAAGTCCGAGATATCGGCTTATGAGAACTGGTGATCTTTTATTTTTCTCTCCATTTCATTGATTTAGCTGAGAGACTTATGAGGTGTAGCTTAATAGATATTCCTTTCAGAAGATTATTTAGCTACCATTTTTGATGAATTTGTACTATTTTAGGGGTTTTGCTGTGAGGTAGAAGAGGAGCTATTTATTCTGCCATGCTGGTCGAGATGCAACCGGAAGTCGGCATTGGACTTTTCAATCTTGATAAGGCACCCATTCACTCCAGGGCCAAAAAGGTTGGTACTCAATAAGGGGACATCAGCCAGTTTGTGCTGGGTGTCTGCCATAAAAGTGGAAATCTGCAGCCAGGCCCTGTGACACATCGTAATGGCCACTCCATGGATTGAGTGTGTGAGTCGTCGATGTCCAAAAGCCATCTGGAGCTGGTGTTTAGCCAGCACTCAACCCTGTTCTCTGGCCACCTTAACCACCAACTGCAAATCCTCAGAAAAGTGAAGGAGGACATGGTTGAGGACTCCCATCAGGGAGTGACTGAAGTTGGCCATCATCAATGCATAACTTGCCTGACAAAGACCCAAGGAGGATGTAGTGTGCACTTTCTCCACTGCATGGTCCAGCTTCTTGGACTCTTTGTCTGTGGCTTGTCCACATCCCTGACATTGCCAGTCTTGTGGAAAACAGAGTTGGCCACCAACCCCTCAGCCAAGGGGTGCTCTGAGAAATGTGACAAGGAACAGTTCAGGACCTCATACTTGTGGACCATACAGGCCGAGGGTGTCACACTGGAGGCCGGATGCTGCCAGAGCTCCAGCAGCAAAAAAACAAGTAGTCAGGCACTCCAGATGACAGAAAAATTCAGAAACTCCAGTAAGTTGTATGCTAAAGGATTTAATCCAAGTTCAGATTCAAACAATTAGTATGGAAGACAGCATTGTCCCCATGGGAGCTGGCACACAACTTACAGGTGTTTCTGAATGTTATTGTTATTTGGAGTGCCTGACTACCTGAGTTTTTGCTTCTGAAATATAAGGGTGTTCCCTCTCATGTGAGGCACCTGCAGAGTCTGTCCAGAGACTGTGTTCAATTTGTCAGAGCTCCAGTGCAGGTCACAGAATGGCCTCTGCCACTGGGAAGCTGACCCCCAGTGAATCATCCCTGTCCAGTATTTCCATGAAGTGGTACTTAGCCTGCTTCTGGACCAGTACTAAGGGGATCTCCATAGATTTGGACATCAACCGGAGCACAGACCTGTACTCAGTGGTCAGCTCTTCAGCCCACAGTTGAAGCCTGGAGTCCTTGAGAATTGCATGGAGGACCCATCAGAGTTCAAAATCTCCTGAAAGACCACCCTTGGCCACTTTTTGCCATGTACCACCCTGGACTCATCCTTGGGGATAAGCAGTACTGACGACTAATATGGCATGCCAGTGGCTGGACAGGAGGTCTTGGTAATGGCCTCCTGCAATGATTGCCTGGGCAGTGGTTCCACCCTAATTGGGGACAGGTTGGTGCTGGAGACACTAGGTCCTTGGGACTGGGGTGGGCTGAGGGGGGTGACCAGGGAAGTGCAGGGGTCGGAGGAAGGGGCCTTCCCTGCCTGAGAACCCATTGCTGCAACAGCAGCTCCTCATAGTGATGACACAGCCTGTGATGAATTATCTCCGCATCTAAAGACAAGGAGGAAGAGAAGCACCTAGGGTGCCTCCAGGTTGAGGATAGAGAGCGGAAGTGTGAGGATTCCTTTGACTGTGATCTCAACTGAGACTGGAATCTTGACCGATGACTAGATCATTGACAGTGAGGAGAGGTAGGCAGAGCAGCCACATAAAGGATATGAACTGCTCCTGCTGCTGGACCCAGAAGGTGGCAACTCCTGAGAGGAGATAGCTGGATCCACTGACCGCTTCCAACCCACCTGGGAGAGAGTTGAAAGGACCAGAGTCCTGGAGTGTGAGTCATCCTCAACCTCTTCAGACATCAGATTGACAGGATTGACATGGTTACCATGGAGCTAGTGGCCCAGCCATCAAACAAAACGGGCTCAGCCAAAGCTGAGCACTCAAAGGCCATTGAGCAGTCAAAGGACTCACGTGAATGGGAGTGGGAAGAGCATATTTGTTCCTGGTCCCACGACCAACAGTGGGATTTATTTTTGACTTTTTTCTTGCCATGGGAAGGGCCCTCCCAAAGGGTCTGAAGGGATCTACACATCTCTCTGAACGTCCCTTTGCAGGATGCCCCGATGCTGGCTCCAGCTGGGTGCAGCGCTATTGCTGATGTGGCACCCACCACAGCTTGAGCCGCTGCCTGTTCCATGGCCACAAGCTAGGCCCCTGAGTGCAGTGCCATGGACACCGCCTTATAGGCATCTTTTAAGTGAACTTGGGGGTGGGGGGTCCTGTTCATCTGGTCATCCAAGGAGGAGATGCACATAGCAATCCTCTAATGAAGGATGCAAAAGCATTTTGCAAAGATCACAGGCCTGAATGTCATGTTCTGCCATGAGGCAGTAGCTGCACGATGAGTGCAGGTCCATCCTCAACAGTCTGTGATTGCACTGAATGCAACAATTAAATCCCAGACCGGACCATGCTTCTTCTCAATCCATAACACAAAGCGGAAACTGAGAAAACACAACAAAGCTTGAAGACAAAATGCCAATGGCGCACTTAAGAATATAGGCTTATACCATTCACAGAACTGAGAAGGAGGAGACCTCATTCTTCCTCCAGTAAGGAAGATATGACATCATGGGGTGGAGCTGAGGAGTATAACACCAAAGTGGGAGGAGCTTAACTTGAAGACATTCTGGTTGGAATTAAAAGGAAAGGAAGAATGTCAGAGTGTTGATAGTGCACCGCATTCACACCTCTAGAAATGTTCCTTTTTTGTATAATGACATTCAGATTGCAAATACGATTAAACTTCTCAAGCCCTACACTGTTAGCCACTTTTCATCCCACATAAGAAATATAATTCTTTGCATAAATGGTAAGGAATGAACTTTAAAGATCAAGTGCAAATATATTGTAAAAAGTAACCCTTTTTCCTAGCGTAAGGGCAACCAGGCCTTACATATTACAAATAAATGGCAGCAATTGCGATTCCTTATGTACAAGGCCACTGATTTACGGTGATTAAAACAACAAAATTCCATTTTCAAGACATCAGATTACGGAATTGCACTGGTGATTGTTACTCTAATTTCCAGATTTTACCGGGATTCTGCAGTCATTATTTTAGTATGTGCATAAATAATCAAAATGAAAGAAGGCTTAATATACAGAGCATTAAATCAAGCAAACTGAAAATAGTACAGGAAGGAATTATAAGAAAAATACAAGTTTTTTGTAGATTTACTGATCTGATATAAAATGCCACATGCTATTTTTTACCTCTTGTATTCGATGGCTTCAGAGAAAGAACCTCAGAATTTTTCAGACCAGCTAGCAGAATCTTGGGTGAACGGTGATGTCATTTAAGCAAGAATGACATAATTTTCCTCAAGGTCCTATCAGCTTAGTATATACATAGTACATCATATTTTGAAATGGCAAAAATAGTTGTCACTTCAGGTAGTATTAAATGTACTCCTAAGTTAAGAAATATCTAGTAACTTTCACAGACTAATCAACAGAACTTTGGGGACAATATTAACCAAGAGAAATGGTGTGAAAACGTTATCAGGTCATGTAATTTTTTCCAATTTTCCTGACTTATTAACCTATATGCAGTTCTTTTTGGATTGACCCCATTTGCTCAGGTTCTACCACACTCCAAACACTTATGCATTTTCTCTGTAATGGGTTCTCCTTCTCTCAGAAATTGTACTGCTGCTCTTGCCACCCTTCCAACATATTTACTTGCGTCCTCCATCTCTTCCTAATTTGCGATGCTGCCCAGTCCTCTGCTAATGTTAGACCTTTATTCATATTTTACAAAATGTGCACCTATTTTACTGCTCCCACACAATAGTTTCACTTTAACCACTCCTTTCTCAAAATCCGCACTTTTACTTCTGCACCCAACTAAATATGAATCCGATCTTCTGTACCCCTCTTTCAGAATTAGTACATTAGCCTACACCACATATATGTGTGTGCATTTACCTATGTTCTCCTCCCAAATGTACACCCCTCTTCAAATTTTTACTTACACTCCTCCCAAAATTTACACCTGTGCCTCTGTAACCCTTCTAAATTTGAACTCACACACCCCAAATTTACACTTGTACCCCTGAACCCATCCTCAAATTTGTATTTACACCACTGCACCCCTCCCAAAATGGTACTTGCCCCAGCATCCCTCTCAAAATGTGTACTTCTACCCCTGCACCCCTCCAAAATTTGTGTTTGAACACCTGCACCTTTCACACAGCATTTCTATTTGTACCCATGTACCCGTCACAAAATTTGTACTTATACCCCTGCACCCCTCCCAAAATGTGTATTTATATCCCTGCACACCTCCGAAAATTTGTACTTGTACCTTTACACCCCTTCCAAAATTTGTACTTGCACCCCGCATCTCTCCCAAAGTTTATACTTGTACCCTTACATCCCTTCCAAAATTTGTACTTGCACCTCCTATCCCTCCCAAAATGTGAACCTGTACCCCTGTACCCCCCTCATAATGTGTACTTGTGCCCTTGCACCCCTCCCAAAATTTTTACTTCAACCACTGTACATTTCCCATTATTTGCACTTATACCCCTGTACCCTTACCCAAATTTGTACTTATACCCCTTCAACCCTCCCAAAATTTGTACTTGTACCTCACCTAAACTATGTGCTTGCACCCCTACTGAAATATGTATCCCTTCCAAACTGTGTTCCCTACCATTTCACACCTCTTAAACTGTACAAAAAGCTAGGTTGCCGACTTGGGGGGGGGGAGCAGTATGTAAAAGTACAATGCATTGCAGTGTCAGTGGCTCAGTAGGTAGCACACTCACTTCCGAGGCTGGGAGATCAGAGGGCCATGGGTTCAGTTCCCACATTTGGCACTTTGGTTAATATCCCAATACCGACACTGTAGTGCAGCATGAGGCGGGGTGCTGCACTTCTCAGGTGCCGTCTTTCGGATGAGACGTTAAACCGAGGTCCCATCTGCCTGAATTGGTGGTAGTTCAGGTGGATGCTAAAGATCCTATGGCACTTATCGAAAAGAGTAGGGGAATTTCCTCTGTGTCCTGGCCAAATTTCTCCCATTCACTAAAAATACCACCAACAGCTTAATCTGGTTCAATTTCAGTTGCTTACCATCTGTATTCCCCTCCCCTCCTCCCGGTCGCCCCTGAAAAAGGGACTTCTAGGCCCAGTGGGCTTACCAGGTCAACAAAATTCAATACATAAACAAATAAATAATATTTTTGTTGTTGGGGTGGGCAAAGGATGCTAATTTGTGGAAAGGTATTGTGACAGGTGTGTAAACTGTATAGGGGGTTGCAAGAGAAGGCATACAGATTTTGTGCAAACTTGCTATTTGTGTAGGGAACTGGGTAAAAATTTGTGAAAGCATGTGAATTGTGGAATGAATTTTGGGAGGAGTACAAGAGAACGGGTAGAAATCTTGGGGGAGAGTGGAGGTAGGATTAAATAGTTTGCAAAGTGTAGAGTAAAGGTGAAACTTTAGACGGTTCTGGGGGCAGAGGTGCAAATATTGGGAAGGGTGTGGAGTAGGAGGTACAGATTTTGTGCTGGGTAGGGGCAAAAGGTATGGAAGGCTGCAGGTTTGGGGGAGCTGTGCAAGGGAGGTGCCAGTTTCAGGAATCATAGGGTGAGGGGTACAAATGATTGGTGAAGTATTATGATATAAATTTGGGATATGTACAGAATGGCACACATCTTGGGTAAATGGAGATGGGATGCAAATAGGGTATGGTGGGAGTACAGATTCTGAGTGGTGAGTATCCAAATATTAGAATGGGTGCAGGGTCAGAGTACAAATATAAAGGGTGAGGGGTAGATTTATTCATTTATTTATTTGAAAGTTGATAACTGGGAAAGGCACCATGAGCTAAGGCTCATTTCCAGGTGCAACCCGGAGGAAAGGGGTACAGGTAACAGAATAAAATTCAAAGGAATATACATACAAAAATCAACAAGATATATACAAGAGCAGAGACTATACATCAATATACAACATAGGTACTATGTACAACACTATACAGCAATAGCAAAATGTCAGCAGGGAAAGGAGTGTGGGCATGTTTTGGAATAATTACAAGGGCGGCAGGCAGAGGTGTACATTTTTGTGGGATTATACATTTGAGGAGAGAGGTACAGGGTAGTAATACACTTTTTGTGAGTGCTGTGGAACTTCATCAAAAGGAGTTAATCTGAAAAGAATAATTAAGGAGGGAGTTATGGTGACTGCATTCAGGCCTGGAGAGGGAACACAGAAAACCAAAAATGAGGGTTACTCACCTGTAACTGTAGTTGTAGGAGTGGTATATGGTGTACATGCACTATCAAGCAGTTTCCTTGCCCTTTAACATAGGCCGGAATGTTTTCAAGTTGGCTCTTCCCACCCACTCGGGTGCTGTCCTCCTCGACACTGCCCTGTGACATCAGATCTTACATGCTGGAAGCAAGACTGGTGTGCCACTTGCCAGGGGAGGTCAGGTGGATTGTGTGGATGTACACCATATACTACTCCTACAACTACAGTTACAGGTGAGTGACTGTAATTTGTGGGATGTGGATATGGCACTCTAGCCACACTCTAGCAGACTCCTAGCAGTCCTCTGGAAGGAGGGGACAAGGTGCACACCCCTGCTTAGGGAACAGAGGTTGGAGAACTGAGGCCCCAAAATCAGCATCCTGGCATGACTCAAGGTCGAGAAGTGGTAATGGGAGATGAAGGTGTGTGTTGACATCCAGGTAGCAGCCCTGCAGAACTCCTGGATAGGGACGTCCCTAAAAGCAACCACCGAGGCAGGGGTATATCTGGTGGAATGAGCCCTGCACCCTATGGGAGGCTCCCTACCAGCTAACCTATAGCAGAGATCAATGTAGGAGACTATCCACCTGCCAACTGTCCCCTTAGCTGCTGGTCTGCCAGGTGCAGCTTCAGCATAGGTGAAAAAGAGCTGGCGAACCTCTCCCTGAACTCCAGCTGTGCACTCCTTATAGTATGCGAGCATTCGCCTGAGGTCCAATGAATGGAGCCTGTGCTTGGCCTCCGAGGTTGGATTGGTAAAGTACACTGGAAGATTCATCACCTGATTAAGGTGAAACTCCAAAACAACCTTCAGGAGGAACTTTGGGTTGGGGCAGAAGACCACCTTGTCCTTGTGGAAGACCAGGTAAGGATATTCCACTGAAAGCATGTGTAGCTCACTGATCCTTCTGGCAGAGGTGATATCCACCAAGAAGGTGGTCTTCCATGACAGGTGTAACTTCTCACACTTGTGCATGGGTACAAAGGGTTTACTCATAAGCATGGCCAACACCAGTAGCAAGTCCCAAGGTGGTGGGGGTTCATGTGCTGGCAGGGAAAAATGATCAAGGCCTTTGCAAAAGCACATGACCACCATTTCCTGAGCTACTGTAGTCATACCAGCTCACACTCAGTATGCAGAGATTGCTGCCAGGTGTACCCTGAGGGTCGTCAACCAAAGGTCTGACTAGGAGAGGGACCACAGGTAGTCCAGAATGCTCACCTCTGGGCAGGACAAGGGGTCCAACTCCTTGCCCTGACACCAAATGGAAAATCTCTTCCATTAAAAGGCATAGCACCAGCGAGTCAACTGCTTCCAAGAGGCCTGTACGACATAGAGGACCTCATCAAAGAGACCCAAAGCCTGGACCTCTAGCTGCTCAGGAACCAGGCTATCAGGTGCAGGGACTGACGGTTTAGATGAAGGACCTTCCCCCGAGAGCATGAGAGCAGGTCCAGGCAGAGAGGCAGATGCCATGGAGACCTGTTGCTGAGGCTGAGTTTGGGGTACCAGAACTATCATGGCCAGTCCAGTCTCACCAGGATCACCTGCGCCTTGTTCCGCCACACCTTGATCAGCACCTTGTGGATCGGGGAAAGGGAGGGAAGGTGTACATGAGGCTCGGGTCCAGGGCCTCACAAAGGCATCCCCCAGCAGTGTCCCACACTGGGGGGGGGGATGGACACAATACAACCTCAGCTTCGCGTCCTCCTGAGAGGCAAACAGGTCAACCCGGGGAGTGCCCCACTGGGAGAACAGGTGATCAACCACCTTCTGGTGGAGGGACCACTTGTGAGACACTCAGTGTTGTAGCAAAGTCCCAGAGGGCCTGGGTGCAAGGGTATGTTATAGGGCCCCCCCAGTTTGGAAACAGCCCCCTTCCTGGTTTCGCCCCCCCCAATTTGAAATAGCCCTCCCATTTTGAAATATAAGAGTTTGCTTATGTTAACCAATCTAATTGACAGATTAACACCTGAGACAGGAAAATATATTGGTACATTATTTTGTTAATAATTTGCTTTCAGATATAAGGTGGTATCACAACCATTGCCAGCGCTATCAGATTTGCATGCAAAGAAAACACATTATTTTCACTGTATGCTACTGTTTGTAGTACTGCCAATGGTACTAGGGGCAACTAGGGAGGGGCTGGCAGGACTGCACAGCCATTGAACAAAAGTTGGCCCATAAAAGTACATAGACCTCTCTGGTTTTATACAACTCTTTTTTTCACGTCCTCCCAGTTTTAACAAGTCTGCAAACCTACTTTTAACATCTATAGGCCAGGGAGCATGTGTTTTTTTTATTATTTGCATTTTTCAATATTGCTACTAGTGATACCGATGATGAATAATTGTAATTATTTGTAACTTGCAGCCACGGCCCCCCAATGCCAAGTCAGCAATAGAATGAATATTGTATTAACAATGCCAGCATGGCTTTGTTAAGGGCAGATCATGTCAGACCAACCTGGTGGAGTTCTATGAAGGGGTGACGATAGCACTGGATCAGGGCAGGCAGTGGATGTCCTCTTTCTAGACTTCAGCAGGGCGTTTGACTCGGTGCCACATCCCGGGCTGCTGAAGAAGCTGGGGATGTGGGGGGGGGGGCAGATGGTCAGGTGGATAGGAAACTGGCTAGTGGGGTGTGTACAGAAGGCGATGGTTTGGGGTGGAGGTCTCATCCGTCAGGAGAGTCATTGGCCAGGTCCCACAGAGATCAGTACACTCCTGTTTAACGCCTATATCTCAGACATCAGAAGCGGTATCAGGAGCAGGATGTGCCTCTTTGCCGATGACTTGAATCTGTGGGTGGTGCTGGATAGGGAGGAGGGGAAGTTGGCTCTCCAGAAGGACCCGGAGACTCTAGGGAGGTGGTTACATGCCTGGAAACTAATGTTTAACACTGGGAAATGCAGGGTTCTTCACCTGGGGGCCAAAAACCCGGCTCATTTATACACCTTGGGGGGAGGCTTTCTGGGGAGGGGGGAGAATTACCTCGGGTGGTGGTGGATGCCAAAATGAATAACTCAGAGCAGTGTAGAAGGGCTGAGGCCCAAGCAAATCAAATGCTGGGTTGCATAGCCAGGGAGATAACCTCAAGGAGCCGGTTGTTGTTACAACTGTGGAGGGGTTCAAGAAAGGCTGGGATAGGTATAGGGGGAGGGTGCATCCCAGAGCCTCGCTGGGGGTTGGGGTAGGAGACCTTGTTGGGAGGGTGGTGGGGGGGGGCTATAACAGTGCCCTGGGTAGGCACTGATCCCCGAGCACATGCGATAGATCATAGGACCTAATCTGCTGGCTTTTTAGTATGTTAGTATATTTCTATTATGAAGTGAGAGCTCAGGGGACTGGGTGACAGGGGTTGGGTGCACATTCACAACTCCACACAGAACAAGTTGCAACAATGAACATTTACAATTACAAATACAACCTTGGCATGGATGGCATTGCAGTCTTTAGACTCTGAGTCCTTTCTCACTCTTATTTCTCTCTTTCAGTCCTCATACTACATGATGCGACCACGGGTCTGTGGAGGAGATTGAACTGAAAGAAGGTGCAATTTTCCAATCATGCTGACATGCACACTTGTACCTTCCTTGCTTGTACCACATGACCCTTACTAGTGTCCGCTAACACTTACAGTCATGAGATTTTTTTTTTAAACTTGATATGCTTTTTCTTCCGGGGGCATTTGTCCCCTCAGCTGCCCACCCCCACCAGTGGACCCAGCATCGTCCCAGACGCAGTGCTCCTGGATTACTCTAGGGTGGGCTACGAGCTCTCCCCTTTGTGAATTCCATTGGTGCTTCAGCAACGGATGCGCCAGGGGACCTAAGGTCTGTTATTGACGCAGGGGGTATCACTGGTGTGCCAGAAGTACTTTTTTCTTGTGGGGGGTGTCATGGGGGATGTCATGACGTGACTGCATCATTCATCTGATGCTCCTCGAGCAGCAACACTCACAGGTGCTCTGGTCACGGTGCATCCCGTAGTCGCACAGGAACACCAGACCGGAGTCACTCTCTCACCCCCCCGGAGGTGGTAATGTGGTATCATGATGGTCATGGTGCATACTGCGAGACAGCGGAATGGTCGGCGAATCTCTGTGTACTGTAGCCCCCCCCCCCCGTGCTGCAGACACTTAGCTCAACACTCACTCTAGTCTGTTAGAAATGTGAATCCTGACCTCTGAACCACTGACCATTGCCTTTTGTACAAGTTACAGTGCAGGACAGCAGCAGCTGTTTAGACTGGAAATGGGAAAAAAAGGCTAGGTAAAGCCACACTGCAAGGGCATGCACAGGGGGGCGTTTTAAAGGGGAATAAACCTAATATTTCAGTCTGACCATTTGGGACCCCTAAGCCCTTGTGGTGCAACTGCACTCCCTGCACCCTGGTAGCTATGCCCCTGGAAATACCTTGTCCACTCAGCTGAGGGCATCTGCCAGCTGGTTGTATACACTGGCCACATGAATTGCCAGAAGGTTGGCATCCAGGCTGCACATGAAGGCCCAGGTGCAGAGAGCTTCCTGGCACAACAGACGGGAATGAGTCCCACCCTTCTTGTTGAGGTAGATCATTGTCCTCATGTTGTCCATCTGGAGCTGGATGACATGAACATGAATATGTGGAGTAAAAGCCATTAGTGTCAGATGTACTGCATAGAGCTCCAGCAGGTTGATGTGACATTGAGACTCCTCAGGGGGTCCAGAACTCATGGACTCTATGGTCCCACAGGTGGGCTTCCCAGCCCAGAAGGGAGGCATCAGTTGTGAGAGTGACAGATGGCACCAGTCAGACAAATGGGACTCCTTTCTGGAGAAGTTCTGGGACAAGCCACCTCTGGATGGTGACCCACAGCTGTTGTATCATGGTGACTGGCTGATTGAGGTGACCGTAGTGTTGAAACCACTGCCGGGCCAGCCCCCACTGCAGGGAATGCATCCTCCAGTGGGCCAAATGGACCATGCTGGTGCAAGCTGCCATGTACCCCAGGAAGTGCAGGAAGTTCCAGGCAGGGTGCAATCACCCAACTCAAAATGAGCAGACAGAGGAGATAAAATCCTCTGTCCTGTCTGGCCTTGGCCCAAAGAGATTTGCACTCTACCCCGATGAACTGAATCACCTGTGAAGGACCAAGTTCCAACTTGGCCTTATTGACCAGGAGATCCAGAGCCAAGCAGGTCTGGAGGCACAGATCCTTTGGACTGCTCCACCTCTGCCCAAGAGGATCCTGCAATCAGCCAGTCGTCCAGGTATGGGTACACTCTGACTCCTCGGCACCCCAGGAATGCTGCCACCACTGCGTGCACTTGTTAAAGACCCTGGGAGCTGGGGAGAGGCCAAATGGCATGACCTGAAACTCATACAGGGTCCCCTCCACGTGGAACCGCAGGAACCACCAGTGGGATGGTCGAATGGAGACATGAAGGAAGGTGTCATGGAAGTCCAGGAAACAGAACCACATGTACCGTGCCAGGGATGGAATGATCTGGTTCAGAATGACCATCCAGAATTTGAGTGACTGAAGATATTGATTGAGGTCATGGAAATCCAGTATGTGACACCGGCCCACTGTCTATTTGGGAACCAGAAAGTATCTGGAGACAAACCTCAGTCCATCCAAGGTGTCTGGGACACAAACCACAGCCTCCTTCCAGAGGATTTGGGTGATGTCCTCCCATAGGGCAGACATGTCCCCTGGCACCACATCCCCCATCCCCATGCACAGGCTCTGCTGGGCTGGAGGTGGAAGTGAAGTGGTGAAACTGGCCCCAATTGGGGGGGGGCATCCCAGAGTCAGCAGGACAGGCAGGGGGAAGGCGTCCCCCAACCAGTCACTGGGCAGGCTTGGAGGCAGTGGGGGGGACTAGCTGAGGAAGCAGTGGACCCCCACCCTCCAGACCTCTTGGCAGCAGAGGAGGTGGCTTCAGCTGATGCAGCAAGGCCAGCTGTTACTTGACAGTAGGCTAAGGCAATCTGGCCACGGGGCAGGTTAGGTCCAAAACTGAAAGGACTTCTTTTTAGACTTCAGGCCCTTAACATCCTTCTGCATAGATGTGATGGGGTCCAGGGTGGTGTTGGACTTCTCAATACAAGTTAGATGGCCATCCACTCCAGGCCTGAACAAGTCAGTGCCCAGGAAGGGGATGTCCATCAATTTGTGTTGGGTATTGGCCGTAAAGTTCGAGATCCAGAGCCATGCCATGTGGCGCATAGCCACCGCTGTGGCCATGGACCTGGCACATGAGTCATTAATGTCTAGGGCCATCTGGAGCTGCTGTTTAGCAACAGTGCAGCCTTGTTTGTGCACCAGCTTGACCAGCAGTTGAAGGTCAGCTGGGAGCTGAGAAAGGACCTGCTCCAAGGTGCCCAAAGAGGCATGGGCAAAGTTGGCCATAAAGATGTCCAACCAGCCTGACAAAAGCTGAGGGAAGAGGCCACATAGACCTTTTTGAAAGCATGGTCTAATCTCTTGGACTCCTTGTCAGGGGGGGTTTATTAACATCTCTGACACTACCCGTGCAGGGAAAGACTGAGTCAATGACCAACCATTTGGCTAAAGGGTAGTCGATAAATCCAGACAGAAACCCCGTGGGGACTGTATTTGCGGGCCATGTTGGCATATGGTGTGGGACATAAGGCAGGGTGCTGTCACAACTCCAGAGAGGAGCCAAGAATAGCCTTGATGACTGGGAAGGTGACTCCAGGGGAGTCATCCCTATTGAGGATCTGGGGTCGGGGCGTATTTAGAACGCTTCTGGACATGCTTCAGTGAGATCTCTATTGAAACACAGAAACACAGAATTTGATGGCAGATAAGGACCACTTGGCCCACCTAGTCTGCCCATTTTCCTACCTAACGGATAAGCTGAAGATCCTAGTTAACCAACAGCCTACTTCCTCCTACCCCCAACTAGAACTGCCTTATGTCTGTCCCATGCATTCTCAAATTCCCCCACTGTTTTTGACTATATGACCTCCTCAAGAAGGTTGTTCTATGCATCTACAACCCTCTCTGTGAAGAAATATTTCCTCACATTACCTTTGAGCCGTTCCCCCTCTATCTTCAAATTGTGCCCACTTGTTCTTGCACATCTCTTTTTCTGAAAGATGCTATCCTCTTGGACTTTGTTGATTCCCTTCAGGTACTTGAAAGTTTCTATCATGTCCCCCCTCTCCCTTCTTTCCTCAAGGCTATACATCTTAACCTCCTTTAGTCTTTCTTCATATGTCTTCTGGTGCAGATCCTGCACCATTTTGGTTTCCCTCCTCTGAACAGCCTCCACCCTGTCTGTGCAGAGATGGGGTCTCCAGAACTGTGCACAGTACTCCATATGTGGTCTTACCAACTGTCTGTACAGAGGGCCAACAACTTCCTGTTTTCTACTGGTGATGCCTCTCCCAATGCATCCCAATATCCTCCCAGCCTTCCTTACTGCCTTCTCACATTGCTGGCCCACCTTTAGGTCATCTGATATGACTACCCCCAGGTCCCTTTCCATTTTTGTTGTTGTATCTCACCACCCTTTGTGTACTCTTTCCCTGGGTTTTTGTTTCCGAGGTGCATTACCTTGCACTTCTTTGCACTGAATCTAAGCTGCCATACATTTGACCATTTCTCCAACCTTGCCAAGTCCCTTTTCATCCTTTCCATCCCGGCTTGTGTATCAACCCTGTTGCAGATCTTTGTGTTATCTGCAAAGAGACATACTTTCCCTTCCAGTCCCTCTGCAATGTCACTTATAAAGACATTAAAAAGGACTGGCCCCAGTACTGAACCCTGCGGTACCCCACTAGTAACCCCCCTCTCTTCACTATGGACTTCATTTACTATTACCCACTATGTACTGTTGTCCAGCCAGTGTTTTACCCAGGCTACCACCCTGGGACCCACTCCCAGGCTGGCTAATTTGTTTATTAATCTTTTGTGCGGGACTGTGTCAAATGCCTTGCTAAAGTCCAGGTAGGCCATGTTCACAGCCCCCTCCAGTCTACTACTTTGGTTACCCAGTCAAGGAAATCAATTAGATTTGTCTGACATGACCTTCCTGCTGTGAATCCATGCTGCCTTGGGTCCTGTGCCTCACGGGCTTCTAGGTACTCAACAGTTCTTTCCTTCAGAAGTGATTCCATCATTTTCCCTGCCACAGAGGTCAAACTGACAGGCCTGTAGTTTCCTGCCTGAGTCTTGCTCCCACTTTTGTGAAGGGGAATCACATCCACCATCCTCCCATGATTTATTAAAAAGGGTAGTCAGTGGTATTACTAGTTCTTCCCTTAGTTCTTTTAGAATTCTGGTGGAATCCCATCAGGCCCCATTGCTTTATCCACCTTCAGTTTTAAGAGTTCTTTCAGAACCCTTTCTTCTGTGAAAGGACTAATATCAACCTCCCTATCCAGAGTGCTTCTATTGACTGGATTTGGTATCTCCCCCTGCTTTTTCCACTCTGAATACTGAGCAGAAATATTCCCTCAGTATCCCTGCTTTTTCACTGTCAGTCTCTGCCCAACCACCTTCCTCTTTATTCAGCCTCAGTATCCCTGTCTTAGTCTTTCTTTGCTCCCTAATGTACCTATAAAAGGTTTTATCCCCCTTCTTAACTGAGTTGGCTATCTTTTCCTTGGTTTGGGCCTTTGCTATTCTGGCTGCCCTCCCTGCTTCCTTCTGCTTTAACTGGTACAGTTCTCTGTCCTGCTCCTCCTGTGTTTCTTTATATTTCCTGAATGCTATCTTTTTCTCCCTAACCTTCCCCACCACTTTTTTTGAGAACCATAGTGGCTTTTTCTTTCGTTTTGATTTATTTGCTTCACACAAAGGCTTGTTGCCTCTGTGATGGCGGTTTTGATGTTTCCCCATTGTTGCTGTACCCCACCTTCTTGCCTGTTTGCTAGTGCTTTTCTGAGGCACTCTCCCATTTTGACAGAATCAGCCCTCCTGAAGTCCAGTACCTTCACTTTTGTATGGCTTGACTATATAGCTAAGTTTATTGTGAACTACACTGTTTTGTGGTCGCTTGTTCCCAGATGGCTACTCACTTCAAGATCAGAGATCCTCTCTCCATCCCCATTTGAGAGTACCAGGTGTAAGATTGTTCCCTCCCGAGTGGGTTCCAAAACTAGCTGTCTGAAGCATGCCCCCTGTAGGACATCGAGAATGACCCTGCTCTTGGATGTGGCTGCAGCAAAGGTGCTCCAGTTAACATCTGGCATATTCAGGTCCCCCATCAGCAATATCTCCCCCTTTCTCTGCCATCCTAAGGATGCCTATCATTTTCTTGTCCATTTCCTCCCCTTGAAATGAGGGTCTGCATACAACCCCTGAGCGGATTGTAGTACCATTTCCAGTCTCTAGTGTGACCTGCAGTGCCTCCTCTCCTCCCTGTTTACCCTTTAGTTCTATTGCTTTGATCCCTTCCCTTCCATAGAGAGCTACTCCTCCTCCTCCTCTTATTCCCTTCCTGTCCCTCCTGTAGATTGTGTACCCTAGTATGTTGACATCCCAGTCATGGTTCTCTGTGTACCATGTTTCTGTGACTGCCACAATATCCAGGCATCCCTCTTCCATCAAGGCCACCATTTCAGGGAACTTTGTACCTAGACTACAGGCATTGGTACTCATTACCCTCCATTTTTTATGGCTTTATTTATTTTTGCTCCATCCATGTCCTTACTGCCTTGTCTTTTGCTCCATTTATCCCTGCCCTTCTCCCTATCGACTGCTCAGTCTTGGTGTTTACCTCACTAATTACCCTGATTTTTTGGGGGGTGGCTAGGATTCCCCTTCTCCTTTTCAGTGCTTCACCCCTTGGCCAGTTTAAATGCTTGCCAGTGAAGCATTTAAACCTATCACCTAGGATCCTGGTTCTCCTCCTGGATAGATGTAGGCCATTGCACCTGTATAGGTCTGCATCCCTCCAGGTAGAGCCCCAGTCCCCAGTGAAGCCAAATTCCTGAGTTCTGCACCAGTTTTCAACCAGTCATTGAATCCCATGGTGCGGAGTACCCTAGCCTCATCCGTGCCATAGACAGGTAGCACTTCTGTGAAAGTTACCGTGTGTGCTACTTGTCTAAGGCCCCTCCCCAACTCCACAAACTCTTGTTGCACTGCTCTGATGCCATTCTCAGCCAGGTCATTTGTCCCTAGGTGGATAATGACATCCAGCTCACCCCCCCTTGCAGCTGCTCCCATGATCCTGAGGATTTGTTTCCTGTCCCTCCAAGCCATGGCGCCGGGCAGGCACCTTACCTCCCTTTCCCTTCCCTCCCCCAGTTCTATGCCTCTAACAATTGAGCCCCTCACCAGGAGTTGTTTCCTTCCCCTGTACTCAGAGATCAAGTGGAGCATGGCCCCAATGGAAATAGGGTCCTGCTCCACTGAAAGATCCTCCCCAGACTCATGATCAAAGCTAGGGGTCTAGTGGGAATGCATCAAGGAGTCCTTTGAGTCCAAGGACACCTCGAACACCAGCTGAGCCCCCGCATCCCCGCTGACTATGCGAGGTTCATCGGTGTGTGTACACAGGGATGGTAGACAGTCTCATGTTGTAGCACACCATAACATTAATTTCCCTGTTTTTGTTTGCATAAACACCGGACAGGCTTACCTTGTTGCAGCCGTTCTTGATTAAGTGCAGAAACAGGTGCAAGGGCAAACATCCCATAGATAAAGTGCAGTGTGAACTATAAGTGGACAAAATCAAACAACGTTAACCACTTACACCAGCATGGTGTTCCTATGCAGATTCCAGTAGGACAAATGCTACAGGCTAAGAGATTCTGTAGCACAGATGAAGAATACAATAAGCAGAAGGGAGTAATGGTAAAATGCTTTCTAGATAGAGGTTATCCACACTGGTGCATTAATAAGGCGATACAAAGGGCAGATCAAAGTGAGTGAGGGAGATTACCACAGTCAAAGTTAAGCAGCAATAATGAACAGCCCAACACATGTCCTGACATTCTGCAATGAGGTGAATACAGTGTCCAATATAATAAGGAAACATTGGGACATTGTAAAGAAAGACAAAGCCTTTAGAGGCACATCATATGAAAACCTGAGGATTACATATAAGAAAGGAAGAAATTTGAAGGATAAACTAGTACAGAGTTTATATACACCCGTGGAAGAGAGGCAAACCTGGTTACCCACCCCACCCTAAAGGAAGCTGTAGGTGTGGGCACTGTGCACAGTGCAATAATACTTGTGATAGTACTGATTTTAAACATCCACGTACTGGCAAAAGATTCCAAATGAATTCATTTACGAACAAATTCCAATACAAATGTTATTTATTTGTTGACTTGCCTGTGTGGTTTAGGATATGTGGGACAGACAAAAAGAACATTAAAAGAAAGAATCTGTGAACACAAATCCACAATAAGAGAGTTCAAAGCAGCTCAGTAACTAGACACTTTGAACAACAGCACCATGCTTCACTGATTGGCTTAAAATTTGTGGCAATTGAGAAACTTATATTAGGACCTCATGGGGGTACCCTGAGGAACAAACTACTGTATCTCAACGAGAAGCATTTTGGATTTTTACTTTAAACACTTTGAACCTGTATGGACTAAATGAGGAAATGCCTGTGAACTGCTCTCTTTAAAACTGCTGTCTGTGATGTAATTGAGGAACGCACCTGACATAAAAGAAAGAAAAAAAAACCTGTTACTGTACCATTCTATTTATGTACTGCATGTGTTGTGAATGTGTGTAGATGTATTTATATATGTTCTCACTGGGTATTTATACATTTTTGAATATAAATATTTTATTAATAGTTGTTTATAGTACTTTGCACTTTATTTAAAAATTGTTTGTACTTTAAATGTATGGACTCCATCCAGCTGTTATGACGTGGGCTCAAGAAACAAGCAATTGGAGAGCTGTTCGTATGTTCGTATTTAAATGAAACCCTGTATGTGAGCCAATCAGCTCTGAGGAAGGCATTATGCCGAAATGTCAGTATATTGTGCATGCCCCTTCAGGATGCAGGCTGGTCTGCAGGCTGCCTGTAATCTGCATGGGAACACTGTGCTGGTGTCGGCAGTTAACTTTGTTTGATTTTGTCTGCTTATAGTTTGCACTACACTTTATCTACGGGATGTTGATTTGCCCTTGCACCTGTTTTTGCACTTAATAAAGAAAGGCTGCAACAAGGTAAGCCTTTCTGGTGGTTATGCAAACAAAATTAGGGAAATTAATGTTATGGTGTGCAGCAATGTTTCTTGAAACTCTGTCTCCCATCCTTGTATATGTTGCTCCTCTGGTTGTGAGCACCCACCAGTGAGTTGCAGTCCAATATACTAGCTGAGCTCTCCCTTTTCCATTGTGCTGGCTTGTCAGTGTGTGTAACAGTGACCGATAGCCAACGGGGAAGCCCAGAAGCCAAGCGTGCAGTCTTAGAATGGGGTCCCTCTTTGGGCTGCAGAGGAGGGGGCTGCACCCGAGTGGGTGGAGAAGTTGGCATCACCTGAACTGAGGGGGCTGGCTAGAACCAAGGAGGTGGCAGCCATGGGAGTGCAGAGGCTGCCGCAAAGGCTGCAGCCTGGGGCCGGTGCCTAGGAGGATCTGCTGCCACATGAGCTCCTTATAATGGTGCCACAGATTATGGCAAAGCTGATTCTCCCCCCTGAAGAGGAGGAACACTGGCAATGTTGCTTGTCAGAGTGTCGAGAGCAGGACCGATGGCCTCATTGGGAACCACTCAACCTTGAGTCATGAGACCTTGACCTGGACCTCAACTGCCAGGGAACTAGACAGCGAGAAAAAAAGGGGACAGGCAAAGGATGCTTGGGATCTCCCAAAAGTCTCCCCATTATCAAGCTACAATGGGTCGACCAGTCGAGAAAAATCTGGACGGGCTGGTCAATCTGCATCTCGGCTGACAAACCCGATGTGTTGCCAGCAGCCTGGACAGAAATGTCAGTCACATCCGACAGCTTGACAATTGTTGAGCTAGCGGAAGTGAAGAAAATGGAGGTCCCACGACCCGTGATGGGACTTTTTACTCTAACTTTTGGACTCCCATTTAGAAGATTTCAATCCCTGGGAAGGGCCCTCCCCAAGGGTTGGGAGGGACTAACATAAGTCCCGGAACACCATAGTAAATGAGGTGCCAAGACCCACAGGGAACAGGGAGGACATGGAAGAAGTGCCCACTGCAGCCTCCTCGAATATGGCCATTTGTTCCACCAAACCCGCAGCCATGGAAACCATCCAACAGGCATCTTTGGACCTGACGGGGGGATCCCTCTTCATCTGGAAGGCCCAAAGGGAGGCAAGCATACCAGTCCTCCAGGTGGAGGGATGAATGGTGTGGCACAGGTCGCAAGCCTGAGGGTCATGTTCCTGACACAGGCAGTAAACACAAGTGGCATGTGGATAGGTGTGCAACATTTTCTGGCCACACAAGCACCACTTGAATCTGGGACTGCACTTAGAATCATCAAATCCCATTGAAGCTGAGGCTTGAAGACAAAATGTGATTGTAGAACATAGGGCATACACCGAACGCGGAGCAGCGATGGTGGAACCTGTCTTCCAGCAAAAAGGAAGATCTGATGTCACGTGGTGATGCCGAGGAGGAGGATACAATTTAAAGCACTGTATTTGATCTTTAAGAGCTGTTGGTACAGGGGCAAAGCTGCACTTTGCTTGAACAGATGTGCTTTGGAGAAGCTCTGGCACAAAATTTATACTTTCAAACCAAAATGAGTTTTAAAGCCTACTAAATCTTTTCAAATTTGCCTGGACTGTAGACATGCCTGGACTGTAGATAGATCTTCTCTATATACTGTCAGCCTGAACAGTTCCAGACATGCGAAACCACACCAGGTGACGATTTCGGGCAGAGAAAATTGAAAGGCCCAATGCAGACTGAAACTGCAATGGGACATAGCTTGAGTATGGAGGCCACTACTGGAGACAAAAAAAAACTTTGAACTCTGCATTACTTAAAGTAATTAAAGAACAGGATCGAAAAGTGGAGTTGTTCATCTCTTAATACACCCTCTTGGAGACCTGCACAGATTGAAAAACAGTGAAGGAAACAGTCAGCAAGGCATCGACTATGGTTTTGGGACTTCTGTTGGAGAACAGAGTGCTCAGGCTGAGGCTTGAGCACTTAGAGAATGGCTTCTGTCTGGCAAATATTAGAATTGTGAAACTCCCTGAAGCCGTTGAGGATCCTAATCCAACTTGGTTTGAGGTTCAGCTTATGAAAGATCTCCTGGGCTTGGATATAACAGGGCATGTCTACAGATGCTTACTGGATCATTCCATGATACTCTGCTGCTGATGAGTGGCCCTCTGATTCAGAACAGCATCATGTACAAAGCTAAGTACAAGAGGTCTTTGTGCTTTTAAGACAGGACAGGTATTACCTGTTCCCAGACCTGAGGTTTTCAGACTGACAGGGAAGAAAAGCCTTTGATGCTGCCTGGTCAGAGCTCCATGCACTGGGGATCAGCCATGCTCTCCAGTTTCTTGCAAGTCTAAGACTTTCATGTGCAGGTAAAACATTTGTTTTTTAATGATCCGACCGAGGCAGGAAAATGGTCACGATCATTAGAAAAGACTTCCATGCCTCTTCACCAGACACTCCCAAATTGTAGGGAGAGGACTGAAAACGTGTGTTGACCATGGTGTGTATCTAATATCTATCGATCGATGTATCTATCTATCCATCTATCACTCACTTGTAACCATAGTTCCAGGCATGGTGTGTATCTATCTATCTATCTATCACTCACTCACCTGTAACCATAGTTCCAGGCATGGTGTGCAGTTCACAGCCATGCTCTTGCAGCTCCACTGGAAGTGCTGACTCATCGGACATTTTTAGGCGAAGCTACTCCCACTACCAGGGTGGCGTGATGTATCCTTTGGTTCTACCCTGTGACAGCAGATCTTTGTATGCTGGAAACAGGGATCTGAGTGCCAAATTGCCAGGGAAGGCTGAATGGGTTTTGTGGATGTGAACTGCATACCACCTCTAGAACTATGGATATAGATGTGTAAAAACAGGTTACGCAACTGTAACAGTAGTTCTAGTAGTGGTATATGTTGTTCATCCACACAAACCCACCCAACCTCCCTGGTTTTGATGCACAACCCTCTGCTTCTAGCAGGCAAGATCTGGCATCAAAGGGCAGAGCTGAGGCATATACCACCCGGGGACAGATACCTTAGGTCAGGGGACTATGTGGGGGGATGAGCAATGTCTGAAGGAGTGGACTACTGAGCGGAGTACAGGAGAGAGAGAAAGTGGTGCACCACAAGTAAAAAAAAAAAAATCCTGCTGGATGGTCTAAAAGCTGGCTCCTCCCACCCACCCGGGAGTTATATGCCTCCGCTCCACCCCTTGACACCAGATCTTGCCTGCTGGAAGCAGAGGGTTGTCCGTTGAAGCCAGGGAGGTCGGGTGGGTTTGTGTGGATGAACAACATATACCACTCCTAGAACTACTGTTACCGGTGAGTAACCTGTTTTTCTAGGATCATGGATATGTTGTTCTAGCCACACTGTTTGGCAGACTCCTAGCAGTTCTCCAGGAGGAGGGAGGCAAGGCGCACACCCCCTACTTTGGGAACAGAGATTAGAGAACTGAGGCCCCAAAACAAGCATCCTGGTGTGACTCTAGGTTGATGTGGTAATGGAAAATGAAGGTGTGTGCTGACTTCCAGGTAGCAGCCCTGCAGATATACTGGATAGGGACATCCCTAGAAGCAGCCCCCAATGCTGCAGTATGGTGGGTGGAAAGAGCTCTTATCCCTACGGGAGGCTCCTCACCTGCCAACCGATAGCGATGAATGCAAGATGTAATCCATCTGTCAATTGTCCACTTAGCTGCAGGTCTGCCAAGTGTGGCTTCAGTGTAGGTGACAAAACAGTCGGCGAACCTCTCCCCGAACTTCAGTCATACACTCTTTGTAATAAGAGAGCACTCATCTCAGCTCCAGAATATGGAGCCTGTACTCGGCCTCCGAGGTGTAATTGGGGTAGTACACTGGCAGAGTCATCACCTGGTTTAGGTGAAACTCCGACACAACCTTCAGAAGGAACTTTGGGTTGGAGCACAGGACAACCATGTCCCTGTGGAAGACCAGATAGGGAGACTCGACAGAGAGTGCCTGGAGCTCCCCAGTCCTTCTGGCTGATGTGATAGCCACCAAGAAAGCGATCTTCCATGATAGATGTGACATCTCACACCTGTGCTTTGGTTTGAATGGCTTGCCCATGAGCTTTGCACGATCCCACGGTGGTGGTGGTTCATGCACTGAAGGAGAAATATCGTCAAGGCCTTTAAAGAGATGCCAGACTACCTTCTCCTGTGCCACCGTCTGCTGACCAGCCCATGCCCGATAAGCAGAGATGGCTGCCAGGTGCACCTTGAGGGTCGTAGACTGAACACCCCCTTTGGAGAGAGACCGAAGGTAGTTGAACATGCTTGCCACCAGACAGGATGAAGGGTCCAGGCCCTTGCCCTGACACCAAATGGAGAATCTCTTCCATTTGAAAGTATAGCACATCCTGATTAACTCCTTCATAGACGCATCAACAACACTGAGTACATCATCAGAGAGACCCAAAGCCTGGAACTCTAGCCGATCAAGAACCAGGCTGTCAGGTGCAGGGATTGAATGTCCGGCTGGAATACCTTCCCCTGACTGATCAGGAGCAGGTCCGGGGGCGTGCTGGAAGATGCCTCAGGAGCCTGCTGCTGAGGCTGAGGAGATCTGGATACCAGAACTAGTGGGACCAGTCTGGGGTGACCAGGATGCCCTATGCCTTGTCCTCTGTAGCCACTGATCTAATCACCACTTTTGGGTCCCTTACCTCCTCGGGTGAACTCTACCTGTTAGGGGATCTAAATCTGAACTGGTTGTCACCCACCCTAGATAAGACTAGTACTGAAATAGTTGCCCTTAACCTGTCTCAATTAATCACAGAACCTACTTGCCTAAATCACAACTCCCATAACCACACTCGCATAGACTAGGCTCTCACCTTCCATCCTCACAGGGTAATCCAGTCAGTCCTACTGCCAGACACTCTTAGCAATCATCATATGATCTACATAGTTAGGAAAGTACACAGACATAAGGCATCCCACAAACTACTAATGATCCACTCTTACAAAACATTAGACCTTGCCCCTCTACATCATGACTTAACTTACGTTGACTAGGCCCCTATTTCCTCAGCCAAAACTATCTATCATGTCCTGGTTTATTTCAAAGATAATTTCATCAACGTCTGGAACAAACATGCTTCTCTGAAGCAAGTTGGAGTGCGAAGTAGTCACCCCCCCGGGTAACCCCTGAACTCCTGGCCTGTAAACAAGCATGTAATAAATCATTGAAAACCCATAAATCCTCCAAACTCCATCGTGACTACACTATCTACTGAACACCCCGAAATACCTGTACCAAAGCCATCGGCCTGGCCAAAGCTGAATATTTCCGGTTCACCTTTAATGCTAACATATCAAACTCATCAAAGTTTTGGAAAGTAGTTCACTCACTTTTCTCTCCCTAAACTAAACCTCCATCCCCACTGCTCAAAATAAACAATCAACTCATTGCTGACCATCCTACAGTAGCGGCGGAATTCAACTCCTACCTTACTTCTGTGCCTCCACCATTAGCATCCCTCCCACCTACTACCTCTTCCCTCCCTCCCAATTCCTCCCAACACCACCAATTAGCAGAGAGTTTTGCCTTTTCACCCATCTCTCCAGACAACACCTTAAATGCACTGCTCTCAATCAGCCCAACTAAGGGCAGCTCTCCCGATGGCCTTGACCCTAAGCTGCTGTACCGCTCTGCTCTTGCTGTTTCCCTCCCTCTCACTGATCTCCTTAACCTGTCTTTCCACACTGTGACTGTCCCTGAAGCCTGGAAACATGCTACAGTTCTCCCCTACTAAAGGGAGGTGATCTCTCATCTCTTAGAAATTACCTCCTCATCTCCCTTATACCCACCCTGGGTAAACTTCAGGAACACCTTGTTCTCTTTCCTTTCCTGACTCCCAATCTGGTTTTCAAAAAAAATCACTCCACAACCACTTCCCTACTTAGACTCACTGACTCTATCCATTCTGCCATGGATAGAAGTCACATTACTTCTGCTATCTTTATTGACCTTGCCAAGGCTTTTGGCACAGTCTCCCACTCCCTCCTCCTCGAAACTCTCTCATCAGCTGGCTTGTCTCTGTCTGCTTGCAACTGGCTCACAGCCTACCTGGTAGGTAGAACTCAACCTGTTAAAATAGCTGACTCTACATCCCCTCCACTAACCATCTCTACTGGTATGCCTCAAGGCTCCGTACTTGGCCCACTCTTATTCTCAATTTTTCTAAATGACCTACCATCAGTATGCTCCTCATTCTCTATCCATATGTATACTGACGACATGGTCTTGTTCATCTCTGGCCCATCTCCCTCCAATGTGACTTCCAGACTACAGCTTGACTTTAATAATGTTCAATGCTGGTTAAGCTCGCATCAGCTCTTCCTCAATGCCAAAAAGACAGTCTCCATGACCTTTGGCACTAGGCAGAGTCTCTCTAGGCTGCCCTCCCTTCCCTCCTTCCACACCCTTTTTTTTTTCCGATTCTATTTATCTCGCCCAAGAACCAGAACTCTCTCAGGCAATCCACTCACCTGCCACTTCTACCACCTACTGTGACCATCTGCCCCCTCAAAGGCGTTAGCGCTCCCCACAGGCCCCCAACCCAAACCCGTGGGGAGATCAAGGGGCAGAGGCAGAGGCCCAGTGTTGGGTGTGTGGCAGTCAAGGCACCGGGATGCCATCACCTATCAAAGCCCTCAGGGATGTTTTTTCCCCTTGCTGCAGTTTCCCCTCCCGTGCATTGGCATGCCCCGATGTTCTGGTGCACAGCATCCCTGCCAGGGTCGGCCATGCCAGTACGTGCTTGCCTGGCTTGCTGCAGTACCCCTGGTCTCCACCGAGGGTCTCTGGTATGCTGGGCTACCCCATAGCCTGTAAGTCGGGGAGGAGAGCTCCACACTGGAGCTCAGTCCTCAACCCTTCCCCTACCGACCCCTGAGTCCGTTCCTGAACCCAGGTCACCAGCACAGCACAAGTTGTGTCCAGCACCTCAACCCTCAGTGCCACCAAGCTGGCCCTCCTTCCACACCCTTGATGGAACAACACTAGAGGACACCACCTCTTTCAAATACCTGGGTGTCTGGCTAGACCAACACCTTAACTTTTCTGTACATATCAATGCAATCCTGAAAAAACTGAGCCCCAAGCTCAGCACCCTTTACAGGAACTGTAGTTCCTTACCACTACTGGTTAGGCGTGATCTTGTTCAGAAAATGATACTCCCTATTTTTTACTATTGCGACATAGTCTACAGTGCTGCTCCTAAGTCTTCCCTTACCAAGTTGGATACTCTCTTCAATGCTTCCTGTCACTTTGCTCTTGATTCCCCCTCCCGCACACATCACTGTATCTTGTATCATTCTCTAGCTTTCCCCTCCCTTGCATGCAGGTGTCTCTCTCATTGCGCCAAGTTCACTTCTAAATTCTGGTTTGGGATTCTCCCCTCTTACCTCTTCTCCTTACTCTATGCTCCTCCTCCTCCCTCCTCTTGCCCTCTCAGATCTATTGACACACGCACTCTAGCTATTCCTCATCATTCTACCTCCATGGGTCAGTAAGTTTTCTCCTACCATTGCCCAAAGCTGTGGAACTCACTGCCACCTCCTATCAGACTTTTCTCTTCCCCATTTTCAATCTCCTTAGCCCTTCATAATTTCTGTTTCCCTAACTGCACTTCTTCTTAGCCCCCTTCAACCCTCCCAAATCTGGCACATTATCCTTCAGCTCTACTTTACTTCTAGTCTCCTAACTGTACTTGTTACTAGCCCCTCTTTGCAACCCTCCCCACCCTTGTGCACTATTGTCTACTCTTCTATCCCTGACTTACCTCCTGTCTTCTAACTGAACGCTTCCTCTGATTACTTCCTCACGTTGCCACCTACTATACCCCCTCCTCCCACCCCCCTGTCACAACCTATTGTGCCATTTTGACTCTCTACCATCCACAACCTACTGTGCTATTTCAACACTCTACTGCTGTCCTTCCCCCAACTACCACTCCACACTGATGCTCTCCCTTTTCCATTCCTAGTTTATCCCTATTTTCTTCAGTCTCCCTATTCCTTTTCCTCTCTTCCCCAGTCACCCACCATATTCCACTCCCCTTCGCTTCCTGCTGTTCTGCCTGGTCCTCTCCCCTTGCAGGGTTCTCTGTCATCCTGAAGGGTATAGATTCTGTTCTCTCTTCTACCCTTCTTACTCCCCCACTTTCTAATCCTGACCCCTTGCAGGGTTCTCTGCATCCTGAATGGGTATAGATTGTCTCTCTCTCTCTCTTCCCCTCTCCTTCCCCCTACTTTCAAATCCAATGATCGCCCACCTACCTACTTCTCTACCCCTCTCCTCCCTTCCTGTTCCTCCAGCCCTCTCTTCTCTACCTCCCTGCTCCCTTTCTCGCCCCTCCTTTTCTGCCTGGTCCTGTCCCCCTTGCAGGTTTCTCAGCATCCAGAAAGGGTTAGATCTTGGCTGCACCTCTCTCTCCCTCTTCCATCCCCAACCTTCTACCCCTCACCTGTCCACTTCCCCACTTGTCTGATAACTGCCTTCCCTTGGGTATACAATAGCACTTTGAATTGTGTGCTCAGCCTACTACTTCTGGCACCTCAAATATGTTATCCATCCTCTAACCTTTACCCTACTGGATCACCTGCTCTTGGGTTGTTGCAATGTACATTATATCCAAACATGGTTTTGTTTACACTGGTCAGTTGGTCTGGGTTATTTCTGCTCTGTAATTGTAGTACACTGTTTTGTTTTAGTAATTATACTTGTATTGCTCTGTTATTGCTATGTATTTGCCTGTTCTCCCAATTCTTGGACCCCCCACCCCACCCAGGATGCTTCTGGAAACAAGCTGTTTACAGCTCATGTTGTCTTTCATGGTGAAACATTTTCCAAATAAATAATTGTCCCTTCTGACTTTGAGGAGCACCTTGTGAATCAAGGGAAGTGGAGGGAAGGCATAGAAGAGGTCTGGGGTCCATGGCCTCGAGAAGGCATCCCCCTGCAGTGAGCCCTGCTGAGGGGGGTGGGCATGGAACAGACTCAGCTGGTAAGCCTCGCTCCAAACTCTAGCTGCGCACTCCTTATCAAGAGAACACCCTCTGAGGTCATATTAGTAAATTATATTAGTAAGTTTATCATCTGTTTAAGGTAAAACTGCAATACAACCTTCAGTAGGAACTTCAGCTGGGAGCAAAGGACAGGTTCCATCAAGTCAGTTCAACAGAAAATCTGCCGACTGCTTGATTGTGATCTGCATTATGCCATCAGGAACACAAGTGTGTTTTCTGTGGAGGGCTATGCCCCTTGCACCACCCAAACTTTATAATAATCATCTCCATGGCAGCGATGTTTTGGGGAGGGTGCACAAGACCCGGAGAAGCTGTGTCAGGGTCCTGTGCATCCATTACAGTGCCCAGTTGTTTTGCCAGTTTTGTTGCTGTAAATGACCAGTCACTGTAAATATTTTTGATGAAGTTATGTGCTACGTGAAGGACGACATTGTCCTTGTGGAAGACCAGGTAAGGAAACTCCATCGAGAGCACCTGGAGCTCACTAATATTTTTGGCAGAGGTAATGTCCACCAAAAAGGCCATCTTTCATGACAGGTGAGACATCTCACACTGTGCACAGGCTCAAATGGCTTGCTATGAGCATAGCCAGCACCAGTAGAAAGTCCCATAGTGGTAGCAGTTCCTGCATCAGAGGGGACAAGTGGAAGGCCCTTGAAACAGCACCTAGCCACCTTCTCCTGGGCCAATGTCAGCACAGCAGCCCTTGCCCAGTATGTAGAGATGGCTGCCAGGTGTACTTTGAGGGTTGTCACTTACAATCCTAACTGTGATGGGATCAGAGGTACTCCAGGATGCTTGCCACAAGGTATGCAAGGGGATCAAGCACCTTGCTGTGATACCAAAAGGAAAACCTCCTCCATTTGAAGGCATAGCTGTGGTGAGTTGACTCTTTCTGGGAGGATTCAAAAATGTGAGGCACATCTTCTTAAAGACCCAAGACCTATAACTCTAGTCACTCAGGAAAGAGGCTGTGAGGTGAGTTACATGATGCCCTTGCTTCGGTAGCAGCTTTCCTCCGACTCTCCCTCCGCTACTGCATTATTTTAACTTAAATTTGCAAGAAAACTACTATTTTTCCTCAACTTAAAGACAGCAATTGGTTCACTAATCTGTTTGGAGTGCCCTTATGGACTTTCACATTGTAAACTTTGAAGATGTCCGAGGTAGAAATGTGGCAAGCTGCACCGCGACATACTCCGCCTGACACCAGAGAAGAATACTAAAAGGTCGAAGGCCCAGAGTTCAGGCTCCTGTCGCGCTACAACTTCTACCACGGCCCCAGTTCTACTGACCGAGGAGTGCTTTCTCAAGGAGATGGAACCCTTCCATGAAACACTCTGGGAAATCTCTGCCCAGCTGACATCACTTCGAGGAGATCTCAGAGACTTGGGTAGACGGGTCAGAGACATGGAAGCCCGAACATTATCCCTGGAGAAATGGCAGACTTATACGGACTCTGATGCGACACAGGATTCACCAGCTGGAAAATAAACATGAAGATCTGGAAAGGAGAAGCCATCACAATAATTTAATACTTTCGGGTTGCTGGAGGGGGAAGAAGGATCCACGCCAATTCAGTTTATTCAAAAATTCTTGACTGTGTGGTGGGTCCCTCTCTTAATGCCCCAGTGTATATAGTTGAATGAGCCCACCGCTTCCTGTGCCCCAAACCCCCGGCAAGCTCTCCCACTCATCCCATCATGTTCAATCTGCTAAACTATTTGGACAAATAATATATTCTCCAGAAAATAAGGGATTTGAAAGAAATTCTATGGGAAGGCAAAAAACTAAGGCCCTCTCAAGATCTGCCTGCAGGAACCCGCCAAAAGCGTGCTGCCTTTCATCCTGTGGTTACAAAACTAATGGCTGCGGGAACCAAATTTAAAATGTTATACCCCACCTGTCTACAGGCACTAGTCAATGATAAGTGGCAGTACATTGATACTGTAGATAATGCCATCGCTGAGCTCAAAAAGCTGCTCTCTGAACTGTTTAAGGACTGGAGAGTACTATTATAACAGTGGAGTACAATTTCACCATTTGAGAACTTGATGTTGAATATGTCAAATGTGGTCTGGTGACTATTTAGTGTCTGACAAACTGTTCAAGCACGCTCTGTTATGTTTGTAAAGTGGGCCCCTATCCAGGATTGATAACTTCAAAGAGTTCGCTTGCATTCTGTATGACCCTGAGCAAGTCACTTAACCTCCTTGTGCTCCCAGGTCGCTCCTGTAAAAAAGCTTTCAGCTTAGTGTGCTATACCTGGTTAAACAACTAAATAAATAAAAAAAAAAGGACTATTAGACTGCACGCTCCTTGCTGGAAAGTGGTCAAGGTTTCTTGCCCCAGGTTTCTGTCTGCTAATTCCTGCCTCTTAGCTTCATAGCCACTGAACTTGCACCTAGCCCAATGTTACAAGTTTGGACAAACTTCTAGCAGGAATACTCCGGCTGATTACTTCTCCTCCTTGGCGACTAAACAACTTGAGACTGTACCCCTTGGATAACATGGGAGACTATGCCTTATGCCTCCCCCCTCCTTTTTTGTTGACCCGTCATCCTCCGCCATCCTCCCACCCCTACCCGCCTTATCTGTTTCCTTTTTTTTTTTTTATACTTTAATTTTAAATTTTCAGTTGCTTTATAACACAGCCAAAGAGGCATCATATCCATGACAGTCCATACAATTATCAACTTTAGGGGACGGAGCCCCTTTTAATCATAGGATTAGTGCATCAAGGATATATTGATACCACATATGGGGGAAAAACTAAATGACAATATTTAAAATTATATCTAAAGCTTATGCTGCTTAAATTAAGCCCAGGAGCAGTATAATGTCATTCGAAAAAAACAAAGTCCACAAAAAGTCCAGCTTTTGCATGCTTGAACTCAGGCTATTAGCATCATACTAAAAACCTAAAGATAGTTCTTGAAATAAAGTATGACCTGGCAGTTAAGTCAACGCTTAACTATACTTTACTCTAAGCATAGAATTTGAGATAAACCTCCAACTGGATTTGACAAAATATTAAGAAACTAGAATAGTATTTTACACTAGGGCTCCTAAAGAGCCTTCCAGCACTAAAAGATTATTATTTAATAAGGGCTTGAAAAACCCAATAGTCCAGGGCAAAAAGTTCAGCAAGAAAGGCAGAAGTAAATATAAAGATGCTCACACCATTTTTCAGTCTCCCTTATCATCTCCCGATAGGTCCTCTGTTTGATTCTGTTCCCGTTGTTGGGTCTGAATACGGGCCATCCACTTTCCAGCCTCAATGGGGTCTGAAAAAATCCAGACCTTCCCGTTGTGCACAACACGTAGCCTGGCAGGAAAGAGCACTTCGTGAGGGATTTGACTCTCTCTCAGTTGCCTTCTGATACCGTCAAACTTTTTTCTTCGCATGCAGGTCACGTAACTTAAATCAGGAAATAGATTGCTCTATCATCTTGCATTTGGGAACCCGCTGGACAGGCCAGTCTCAATATGTGGTCTCTAGTTCCAACACCGTCAGTCACCAAAAGTAGGGTACGTGGTGTGTCCGATTCTGACCTGTATCTTAATTCTGTACACTTTTTGCAAGCCAAAAGGAGCTAGGGGTTCTTCCAGGGACAGTTTTTCCTTGAAGCCATTCTTGCATAAACACTACTAGGAGATCTCCTTCTATCCCCTCGGGCATTCCTAAGATCCATATATGAGCGGATTGAGCCTGGTTTTCGAGTGTCTCTAACCTAGCCCGAAAGTGTGTGTTTTCTTTAATCAAGTTCACTGTAGTTGCCATGGCCATCTCTGGATTGTTTTTGACCTCCTCCATCTCGATTTTAGCTTGTTCCATAGTCGTTTCAACTACAGTTAGGCGGGAATTAAATGCATCTACTTTTGAATTCAGATCAGAGACCACAGATATCAGCCTCTGCAATTTTGTCCCAATCAATGATAAGGTCTCTTCGGGTTCCGTGGCAGATGAGGCCTGTGTAGTCAGATCAGTCCTACCAGAGTGAGAGGATCCTGTGTCTTTTCTTCCCAAACTGTCACCTTTCTGTTTACCAGGATTACCCATAGTGTATTTCCGATGGTACTCTTCAGGATTTCTCAAACTCGTCTCGATTTTCTCTCTCCAACAGGTTAATTATCTCAATTTTTAGAGTATAAATTTGGAGCTAATAGATTTTGCTGCCAGTTAGCTTGGGCTCACAGTGCCCCCGCTTTATCTGTTTCCATTCCAAGTTACACAAATGTACACTCACTGGTTCATATGCATTGGCTGTACATCGAACATAGGTATTATGTATGTCTACTATGTATATGAATAGTTGGACTTATGCATTCTGTAAACCGGATCCTGTGGATTTACTGCATTCTTTGTAACCATTGTATAATAGTGTTCCTTGTAACATTTTTTTCTGTTGTTACTTCAGTCACTGTTAACCTCCTACTTTAAATGTAATGTTGTTTATTTTTAACTCTGTGCCATTGTAAGTGGCCCGGGTCATGTCTGAAAATGGTCCCTGGGATCAGTGCACCTACCCAGTTACCAAAGTCATAAATAAAAATAAATAAATGAATAAAAAATTCTCTAGCAAGAGGACTAGCTTATATGTACTTTCTGTGGACTGTCTCGTAGCGAATGTTTTCTTTCCTTTCCTTTCTAGCAGCTTACCCTGGGACATAGCTACAACCAAGGAACTGCTCAGTTGCAGCTGTTGTCCCCGTAACCCGTTGGCTTGCTCGCAACGTCGAAAAGACCCTCGAACTGTGTCATTTCCGGATACTGTGATCCATTCTGGAATATACCAGCATGACTTCGAGGAGTACCAGTTATCTTTGCTGCTTGTGGGGACTGATAACGACCTTTCCAGGGTCAACTAGAAGGTGACTTATGGACAGCTACTTGGAATACACCATGGCACCGTTGCTAAATCAACAGGTAATGGAGGGCTTTGGTATGGGCCGGCCCCCCTCTCTGTTTGCTAGCATCCGGGAGTCCTGCCAGTGCCTTAAGCCCTGGAAGCGGGATGTGGTTTTATTAATTTCTCTTTTTTCTTAACTGCAAACTGTTTAGGTCAATACATACTCCATCGTAAGAACTGTGCTACTCTTTTCATACTTTGATGACTGAGCAAGTTATTCCTGTCAAGGGATGGAGGGAGGGGGTTAGAGAGATCTTTGATTTGTTTTAGACTGCCTTAACATGTTGATGCAAACTTTGATACTGCAAATTTCTGTGTTACTGGTTGCACTAACCCATTGTTACAGCAGAGATAGAAATTTTTGTGTGTTTTAAGGCGTGGTTGGGGGAGGAGTCAGGAGGCAGGGCAGGGTATGGTTGGCGAGTGCATCATGCACCAGTTAATTGAGGGATATGGGTTGTACACTAGTGGGTGGGGGAGGTGGGGGAAGGGAGGAGTAGCTTGATACTGTTATGGCCAATAGGGGTTTTATTGTTCTGGATACATATGATCACATATTTCTGGGAGGGGAAGATTCTGGGAGACAGGGGAAGGTCATGTTCTGAGTTTTGTTATTGTTATTACTATTCATGTTCTTGGTGTTTGTGCTATGGTATGTGTGGGGAGGGGGTTGTGGTGGGAATAATTGTTGAGGTTTGCTCTATAGGGTTTGGGAGTGGGTGGGAGGTGGGGGGGGCTGGGGCAACTCTCTGGAAACTGGCTGATGTGTGGTATGTAGTCTGTGGCTCTTACCATAGATTATATGCCTCCCTATGACACCCGCTGTATCTTGTATTGTGTTTTGGCGCATAATTTCAGGTATTGCTTGTGGAATATAAAAGCAGCCCAATCACCGACAAAACGTGCAACTATTTTATTGCATCTTCGCAAGCTGCAGGTTGACATGGCTTTTTTGCAAGAAACCCACCTTCTCCCAGGTCAGGTAATGTCACTACGATGTTCCTCGGTTGGTAAGGTGTTTGGTTCTGGATTAGACTCTCGGAAGCGGGATGTGGCCATCCAGGTGTCCAGATCGGTTCCCTTCCATCTCTTTCAGGAGGCTGGTGACCCTCAAGGCAGATACATTTTTGTTAGAGCACTACTGGGGCATCTGGAGGTGATCCTGGGATCAGTCTATGGACCCAATATGGTGGACCCTTCTTTCTTCTCCCAGACCCCCCCATTCTGTCCCAGTGTGCTTCTCTTCCCATAATACTTGTGGGTGACTGGAATGAGGTATTAGACAATAACATGAACAGGAACACAAGAGGCTGTCAACCCCTTACACAGAGTCAATTTGCACTTCAAGACCTCATGGATTCATTAGGGTTGATGGACCCTTGGAGAATTCTACATCCGGAACTGAGGGAGTATTCCTTCTATTCCATCCCACATAACTCCTTTTCCTGTATTGACTTCTTTTTACTGAGCACTGAGGCATTGCCAGGTATCCTTTTGAGCCATTATAGTGCTAAGGTACTGTCTGACCATCACCCAGTTCTGCTCCAAGTTAACCTTGCCCCATCCCTGGTATGTGATAAGACATGGCATTTTAATAACCAACTACTAAAGCTCCCAGAACTACCTGAGAGGTTACAGCACTTCATTTCTGATTTTTTTACTTTTAATTTGCCCACAATGCCTAAACCTGATATTCTTTTTTGCTCCTTTAAATGCACCCTCCAGGGTGAAATTATTAGACTGGCAACCAGAAGGAAAAGGGTATTCTCTCAAATCTCATCCTCTCTTCTGTCACAAATCTGGTTGGTGGAGTAGGAGCTTTCGGATGCTTCTCCAACATCAGATAGGGAATGCCTTGAGGCCCTTCGAGCAAAATATAATGCTCTCCTTGGAGAGAAAGCTGAACACCTTCTCCAGAGAACAAGAGCCCACTATTTTGACCGGGGCAGAAAGCTGGAAAGCTCCTTGCCTTATGCCTGTGCACCCAGCAAGTGGACATGATTGTCCCATCCATCTGCCCAAATCTGTCTGTCTGCTTACTTCCCCCACAGATATCGTTTTGCAGTTCCAGACCTTTACATTTCTCTTTATGTGACTCCCCTGATCCCTTTGACTCCTCTGCCTTAGACACCTTCCTTCAGGATTTGGACCCGCCTGTGCTAGGTCATGCTCAGGTTGCCTTGCTGAAGACCCCTTTGACTCTAGCAGAGGTGACTGCGGCAATAGGCTCATTAACCCCAGATAAATCTCCCGGTCCAGATGGCTTCTCTTCAAACTTCTACCAGAAGTTTAAGGACTTACTGGCCCCATATTTTCTGGACTTATTTAAATATATGTTCTCATATGGCCCTTCAGATACATCTCTTACAGCTGCTACCACAGTGGTCCCGCCTAAACCAGGTCAGGACCCTACATTAATGACTAATTATAGACCTATATCTTCAATTAATGTGGATCTAAAAATCCTGGCAATAATTTTAGCTACTAGGCTAAATTCTGTATGTGAGTGTCTTTTTAGTAGGGAGCAGGTGGGTTTTGTCTTGGGCAGATTATCTGCAGACCATACCCGGAAACTCCTGCACCTTATCGCCGCATCCAGGGACTCCCCCATACCATCTGCTCTGGCCTCCTTGGATGCAGAGAAAGCTCCTGACAAGGTGTCCTGGGATTATTTGTTTCACCTGCTCCCCAAATATGGCTTCCCTTTCGAATTTATCACATGGCTCAAGGTTCTTTATACTAATCCCATAGCACATATCTTTTGTAATGGGATTTGGTCCGACCCCTTCCCCTTGCAACAAGAAACTCACCAAGGGTGTCCTATGTCCCCATTTTTGTTTAATTTATACCTTGAACCCTTGATTAGGAAAATTAATCTTTCCCCGTGAGTTCAGGGTATACCCTTAGGTGTTTCACAATATAAATTGTCTGTTTATGCAGATGACATTCTCCTACATATTACATCTCCTATTTCTTTAATGGAGGTCCTAGATATTATAACCCATTTTGTTGTCATCTCGAATTGCAAACTTAATTTTTCTAAAATCTAACTTATGCCATTGAATGCTGCAACTCATCATGCTAGTGTGTATCACCTGGGCCTTCTCTGGGTTAAAGATAAATTAAAATATTTGGGGTTGTACCTTAGTACTGATCTGTCTAAGCTTAAAGATATCATTTGGATCAAGTGCTCGCCCAAATTCAAAATGACCTTAATCACTGGTCCTTGTTACCCCTGTACCCATGGGGTTGTGTGAGTATTTCTCAAAATGAACGTGCTCACGCAAATTTTGTATCCCTTCACCATGCTTGGCTTGGCCCTGCCTAAAATGTGTTTCTCCAGGTCAACAGATTATTTTCTCACTTTCTCTGGCAGGGGAAACCTCCTAGAAGAGCCCTGGCAAAGTTAATGAGGTTTAAGGAGGCTGGAGGACTGAAAGTTCCTAATGTCTATCTTTATTACTTGGCCATACACTGTTCCTGAATTTCCTTCTGGTTCTGTCCGACCCCAGAGGGCCTTGAATCTGCCTATGTTCCTCAGTGGCTGGACACTGAATGCTCATTGTGCAATCATTTTGGTTTAAACCCTTGTGCCTTGCTGTATGTTCCTTCTAAGAGGGTCCTCAGCCTCTTGAAGGCACCTCTGTTGGTTATTCTCTTTCTGCCCACAACCAATTATGTCACCTGCTAGCTTTAGACTCCTATCATGACGTTACCCAGCCTATCCTTGAAAATCAGAACCTGAAGATTGCTGGGAAGAGACTGACCAGGGCAGTCTGGCCTTCTTTAGAGTCCTTGTCGGTTGATCAACTACTGTCTGCCAACAAACTAATCACTTTCAGGAGGCTCAACAAAAATTTAACTGGTCTACGTGTATTTGTTTTAAGTTTTTGCAACTCAGGCACATGCTGCTTTAATATTTTGGTATTGGAGTCTGGTCTGGAGAGTATGGAGATACACTGCTTCCCTTATTATCGACTTTTCCTACCTTTCATGCCATAGCTTTCTTTCACATGTGGCTGCAGAACCTCCTTGCTGAGAGGGAGCATGCATTTTTCTACTCTTGGGACGAGGTTCTTCCTCCCCATGGAAACCCCCATGACTGGTCCCACATCTGGAGGGAGGTATACAAATATATCAAATGGGATAGGTAGTTTCATGCAGTTTCAGATACTGCATAATATGTTTTATACCCCAGTTAAATTTAACAGAATGGGTAGGTTAGCCTCAGACGTATGCACAAGATGCCAGAAGGAGCGGGGGTCACTGTTTCATATCCTTTGGACCTGTGAAAAGGTCAGGCCTTTTTGAGATGATAATAGACATTGGTTGGACCCCTTACTAGGGCTTGATCAGGCTTTCACTCCTGAAATTCGCATTCTGGGGGACTTTGCGAAGGCTTTAATTGGTAATCAGAAACCACACATTGCTTTAATAGCAGACGGCGCCAAGAAGGTTATTCTCCGGCACTGGTGAAATTAGGCTATCCCTACTTATGTGGAATGGTATAGAGAGAGATTCTTTTTTGCACTGCAGGCCAAACGTATTATTGCAAGTATGTCCCACTCCCACAAGAAATATAATCTTGTATGAGAATCACTTTTTACCCTGTTGACTTTGGATACTGGGTGATGGCTGACTGCTTATTATTCACTACCTACCTTATAATTATTTACAGCTCCTACATTTCATGCCCCTGAGAAGGGTTAGATTTTATCAAGATCACAAGCTGCATAGTAGTGTAATACATACTTCTCTTTATATTCTATTTCTGGGATGCTTTTTCTTTGTAGTGCTCTAGATGCCACCGCCTGGATTTTTTTTTTTGATGTTCCAGATTTCTGGAGAGGGGGAAAGGAGATGGTTGGTGGGATGGATACGAAAGGGGGTGGGGTTGAATCACTATAATTATAGCTTGGTTGAGAAGTCTACATGTTTTGGATCATTTCTTTATAATTGTTACATATCCAGATGTTATTAGCACACCTGTTTTGCTGGTTAATGATAGGCTATGTCTGTATGACTTCATGTATTTTCCATGTTCTTGATGCTTTACTTCCAACCAAGTTTAATAACATTTTTGAATTAAAAAAAAAGAGGCTGTGAGGTGCAGTGGTTGAAGGTCCAGTTGTCTGATCAGTAAGTCCAGAAGAAAAGGCAACCGCCACGTAGGCTTGCTGCTGAGATAGAGGAAATCTGGACACCGGACCGGTCTGGGCCAGCCTGGTGCTATCTGGATCATCTGCACCTTGTCCTTCTGGGCCTTTACCACCATCTTGTGGATCAAGGGGATGGGAGGGAAGGTGTACACGAGGTCTGGGGTCCAGGACCTCAAAAAAGCATCCCCCAACAGTGTCCCAGACTGTGGGGAGTGGGCACAACACAGCCTCAGATTTCTGTTCTCTCAGAAGGCAAACTGATCCACCATAGGGGGTGCCCCACTGAGAGAACTGGTGGCTTACCACCTCCTGATGCAAGGACCACTTGTGCGCTGTCTGTCCCTCCTGGCTGAGAGTGTCTGCCAGCTGATTGTTCTCTACTGTGATATGTATTACCAGGAGTTCTGTACCCAGGCTGCACACGAGGGTCCAGGTGTGGAGGGCCTACCTACACAGAGGGAGGGAAAGAGTTCCACCCTGCCTATTCAGAAGAAATACGGACGTGGTACTATCTGTCCAGACCTGCATGATCTGACCCTTTACCAGAGGAGCAAATTCAGTGAGGGCCAGACACACCGTGTGGAGCTCTAGCAGGCTGATGTGGTGATAGGACTCCCTGAGTGACCAGAACCTGTAGGCTCTGCGGTCTTCCAGGTGTGCTCCCCATCCCACCAGCAACACATCTCTTGTAAGTGTGACTCTCGCCTCTGGGCATATAAATGTGATTCCTTCCTCCAGATGGTGAGTGACCATGGGTCACTAAGACCAGTTGGTCCAGGCAACCTAGGTGCAGGGACCACTGGTGGCCCAGGTCCCACTGCAGGTGGCACATCTGCCAGCATGCCTAATGGACCACACTGGTGGTGGATGCCATGTACCCCAGTAGCCTCAGGAAATCCTGGGTAGGGTGCAAGTGCCCAACTTGAAATGATCAGGCAAAAGAGGTAACATCTTGCCCCTTGTCCACAAGGAGAAGGACCGTGGCCTGCAGGGAGTCTAGTTCTGCCCCAATTAACCTGATGACCTGAGAAGGGATCAGTTTGGACTTGTCCAAGTTGACCAATAGGCCCAAGTCTCTGCAGGTCTTGAAGGCCAGATCTCTGGCCCACTCTAAAGCCTCTTTGGATTGGCCAAGCTATTGGCCAGTCATCCAGGTAGGGGTATCCCCTGATGATGCCTTTGTGCTATAGGAAGGCAGCCACCACTGCAATGCCTTTGGTGAAGACCTCAAGCTTGGACAAGAGGCAGAAGGGCATGACCTGGAACTGACTGAGAATCCCTTTTCCACAGAACTGAAGGTACCGCCAATAGGACAGATGGCCTGGGATGTGGAAGAACATGTCCTGGAGAGCCAGGGAGCAGAACCACATGCCCTGCTCCAGGAATGGTGTAATCTGGCTCAGAGGGACCATCCTGAACTTGCACTACCACATGAACTGGTTCAGATCCTGCATATCCAGTATGGGGTTCAAGACCCCCATCTGATTTAGGGCCAGACGTACTTGGATGCATACCCCCTGACTTATCAGAGCATTTGGGACACAGGCTACAGCTCCTTTTGCCAGGAGCTGAGTGATGCTCTCTCTTAGGGTCAACAATGTGTACTACGAAACCGAGACTCCCAAGGAGCATGGAGTTTGTAAGATGGGAAAGCTTTGAAATTGAGAGGCAACCCTCTGCCCACCACCTCCAGTACCCACTTGTCCGTGATAATGATGGACCAACGTGGCCAGAAATGGTGTCATCAACCCACGCCCACCCACAGGGAGCTGGGTCAGGGACTGGACAAATGGGAGGATGACATGCCTGACTCATCACTGGGCAGCTTTGGAGGGGGTACTGGCCATTGGGGCCAGAGGGGCAGCACTTCTCCTATCCCACTTCTTTTCAGCCCCTGGCCACTGAACTTGGTCTTGGGGTGCCAGGCTTGTATTACCCCTGCTGGGGCTGCTCCCGAGGCTACTTTGGCTGAAAGGACTGATATTGATAGGTCATCTCTTTAGGTTTCTGAGCCTTAGGGTCCATCTGGGACAAAGCACAGAATCACGGGTAGCATGAGACTTCTCGTATCCTGGTGAGATGTCCTTCCATCCCTAGGCCAAACAGGTCAATGCTCAAGAAGGGGGACATTGGCCAGTTTGTGCTGAGTGTCCACTGTAAAGGTGGAGAGCCTCAGCCAGGCCCTGTGACACACTGCAATGGCCTTCTGGAGCTCGTGTTTTGTAGGTGCTTCACCCTAGTACTTGACCAACTTCATTGGCAACTGCTTGTCTTCAGGGAGGTGAGGGAGGATTTTGTCTAGCACCCCCAACAGGGAGTGAACAAAGATGGCCATCAGGACAGCAAAGCTGGCCTGATGCAGACCCAAGGCAGAGGTGGCATAGACCATTTAGCTGCATGGTCATTTTATTTTGACTTCTTGTTGGGGTGGGGGCTTGTCCATGACCCATTGGCTCCTGAACTTTCCTTGGCTAAGGGGTGGTCTGAGAACCCTGAAAGGGACACTGTAGGGACTGCATACTTGTGAACCATATGAGAGGAGGTTTCTGGGCAGGATGCTGGATGCTGCCAAAGCTGCAGGGCTGGTCCAAAAGTAGTATTAGCCATGGGAAAGGCAACTGCTGTGGAATCATCCTTGTTTAGGATAACATGTATTTAGCCTGCTTCTTGACTGGTTCTATGGACAAATTCATGGACTTCAACAGGAGGCAAAGGAGAGCCGCAAACTTCACTGGCCCATGGTCAGTGGACAGTTCTTAGACTGAACCCAATTAAAGGTATGCGTCCTCGATGACAACATGTATGGCCCATCTGAGTCACCCAAGAACTCCTCAAAAATGGTCCTCCACCATATGCCGCCATGGACCACCCAAGCCTCTTCCTGGTGGGTGATTTCCACTTAAAGCTCACGTGGTAAGCTGGCTACAGTATGGGAGTCCTTCATCGGAGCTCCTATCAAATGCTGCATTGGAGGTTGTCTCCACGTGCATGGGTGGAGAGGCAGAGGACAGGGACATCTGGTAAGGGTAGACTGCAGTGGGCATTGCTGGCAGCTGCCATGTGACTGTACATCTGGGGTAGTGCCCTACCCCACCCTACAGTGGTCCACTGCCACAACAGGAGCTCCTCGTAGTGCCTCTGCATCCTGTGACAGTGCCTGTCCTGACCTGAGGAGGTTGAGAAGCAATAACAGTGGCACCTCCCGGTCAAGCAGGATCAAAAGCGCAAATGGCGCTTCGACCACCGACCTGGGTCCAACATTGAGGAGATGCCTCCAGAGGGTCAGCATAGACCCCATGCTGAGCTATGTTCACCAGCATCGACTCAGAAGACAAAACCACTGTTGGAGGCTGGTCCCGAGTGGAATCAGTTGGGAGATGCCGAACAGACCACATTCTCCTAGGTGAGGACCAGGAGAACCAGAGTACAGGAGACTGACCCCTTGTCAATCTCCTCTGACAACTGGTTGAGAAAAATTTTGAAAACCTGCTTGATTAGTGTTGAGGTTGACAAGCCCAATAAGGCCACCGAGGAGCTGTTGATCAGCCCCCGACTGAAGGGAGCTTGACTGGAGTTGAGCGAGTGGGAGAATCTCAGCGTCTCCCAATCTCAAGACTGGCACTGTGGGGGTTCATGCTTTGTCCCATGGTGAGCAGGGCTCTCTCTGACTGCATGGAGGGGCCTACACATGTCCCGGAACCCATCCAAGAAGGACCCAATGACACTGGCCCCAGCTGGGAGCAGTGCTGCGGCCAAAGAAGTACCTATCACGGAAGCCACCTCTTCTTCTAAGGCTGCCATCCCAGCCACAGCTAAGGTCTTCTTGCAGTCTTTAGGTCAAACTTTAGGGTCTCTGTTAGCTAGTTCATGTAAGACGAGCCTGGCTGCACAGTCTTCTGGTGATGCTGGATGCATCCCCTAATATAGGCCACTGCCAGCCATATTATGTAGGGATCCAAGGCAGTAGTCATAGGACACCAGAAGGTCCGTGTTCAACATCTTTTATCGGCATTTGACAGAATTTGAAGCCACGGTACTGCTTAGCCTACTCCGTTTCCATCTTCCTGTCGAGTAAGGCAGAGCTACAGCGAAAGAACATTGATGATCGAGGATACAAGTCTTTGAAGAAGTTGTTTTTGAAAAAAAAACTGTCAAAGTGCAAAGGGCAAACCTTTAACACTGCAGAGCCGTGAAGGAAGAGGCCTGTTCCTCACAGTGAAAAGAAAGATCTGATATCACGGGATGGTGCTGGAGAATATACTGCCTGGGTGGTGGGAGAAGCTTAGCTTAAAAACATGCGACAGATCAGCACTTCCAGTGGAACTGCCAGAGTAGGTAGAGGAAAAAGTTATGTAAGAACTTACTGTAACTTACGTAATTGTTCTGTCTTCTTTGGGGGTATCTCGGTCATCAGGTCACACCATAGTATTGAGTCCCAAGCAATTACAAGTACAGCAGGACAGCCTGGGAGGTAGGCAAACTGAGGTCTAAGAAAGAAGGCCCTGAAGAACAGCCCAGCCAAAGCCTGCTCGGGCTCTGGAAGCAATGTCCACACAGTAGTGCTTGGTGAACGTGTGGACGGTACTCCAGGTGGCAGCAGCACAAATGTCAGCTGCCGAAACCCCTTTGAAGCAATCTATAGAGGTAGAAGTGCCCCTTGTGGAGTGGGCCTTCACTGCCCCTGGCAACTCCTTGCCATGTTTATTGTAACAGAACACAATACAATTGGCCAACCATTTGGACAAACATTGTTTGGGAAACATGAACACCCTCTCTTTCCTGGGTGAAAGAAACAAAATGCTGCATTGACTTTCTGCAGTCCTTAGTTTGGAGCAGATAATACTTCAAAATTCTGTGCAAATCTAAAGTATGGAGCAGTGCTTTCACTGGGCTGGCACACTCTGGGAAATACACAGGAAGGTGGATAGATTGGTTCAGGGTAAACTCAGACACCACCTCAGGGAGAAACTTAGGGTTCATGCACAAAGACACCCTGTCTTTTCTGAAAAATCAAATAAGACTCCTCATACCAGAGAGACTGAAGCTCAAAAATCCTTTGAGCAGAAGTAATAGCAGTCAAAAATAACACTTTCCATGAAAGAAAGTGTAGTTCGTGAATCACAGCTGGCTCATATGGAGACAGGGTCAATTTCTCCAAAACAAAGTTCAAATCCCAAGCCAGGACAGGGATATGTCCAGCAAAAAACTGGGTTACCTGCACCTGAAAATTTATCTGGAGTTGTGCAGCACAGCTGTAGTACAGGAGCAATTCCGAGTTTCAGAAAAGAAAGTAAGCTGGCACACCTCACTCAATCATTAACTGCTCACAGGACATATGCAGATGAGGACACCAACTCGAGTCTGAAAATCTCCAAAGAATATTTATTTTAAAGCAAGGTGCTGAAATTAGATCACCACCACACGCTGCCCCAACGCTTTGGTAGATTGCCTTCCTCAGGGGGGGCATGGCCTAAAGGCTAGAACATATGCATTTTAAAATAAATATTCTTTGGAGATTTTCAAACTGAAGTTGGTGTCCTCGTCTGCATATATCCTGTGAGCAGTGAATGACTGAGTGAGGTGCGCCAGCTTAATTTCTTTTCCGGGACAGGGATATGAAATGGAGGTTTTTGGTGCAGGATGCCTCTAAGAAAAATATGGTTCACATTTAGCTGAGCCACGGTACGACCATCCATGGGCTTGTGAAAAGTCGAGATAGCCGAAAGGTGCACCTTGAAGGAGGAATACTGGAAGCCTGATTCTTGACAGTGATATCAGATAGTACAGAATCTGGCTCACTGGACAGGTGAAAGGGCCCAGATGGTCCTCTTCCACTTCATGACACAGGTGGCCCTAATGGAGGGCTTCCAAGCTGCCACAAGGATGTCAGATACCTTCTGGGAGACTCCAAATCGGGCAATGGCTATGTTCTCAGGAGCCAGACATGCAGACGAAGGGACTTTAGGTGCAGATGGACCAGTGTCCCCTGAGCCTGTGTCAGCAAGTCCCTGCAGAGGGGCAGAGGTACCAGAGGTTCCGCTAACTGTTGCAGCATGCAAACCATATCTGCCATGGCCAGTAAGGTGCAACCAGAATCATGCTGACCCCTCCATCTGCAGCTTGATTAGCACCCTCTGAATCAGAGGAAATGGAGGGAAGGCATAAAGGAACCTCAAGCTCCAGGAAAGGGACAATGCGTCTCACCAGAAAACTCTAGGCCCTGGATCTAGCAAGCAGAAATTGGGCAGTTTTGCATTGAGTGGGAACGCAAAAATGTCCAACTCTGGATGACCCCATCTGTCGAACAGATCCTCTGCTATGGATGACAGAAGTTCCCATCCTGGACTGAGTCTGGCTGAGGCTGTCTGCCAGGGTGTTCAGTATGCCTGGGACATGGACTGTCAACAGCTCCAGGCCCTGGTCCAGTGCCCATTACCCGATTCTCATTGTCTCCCTGCAAAGGGGGTATGAATGCATCCACTGCACTTGTTGATACAGTAGACCACACTGAGATTGTCTGACTGAATCAAAAACTGACCTGGAGAGAGGTGGTTCTGAAAGGCCTGCATGGTATACGGAACCGCCTGCATCTTGAGGACATTTTTATAGAGAGATGTCTCGATTTGGGACCAGGTGCCCTGAGTCTGGAAGGGACCTGTGGACGGTTGCCCCCCAGCCCAAGCAGGAAAGCATCCATAGTAAGAATTTGCTGGGGAGCCACGATCAGGAATGATACTGCTCTTAAAAGGTTTTGGGGTGCATCCACCACTGAAGCACATTGCAGACTGGAGAAAAGACTAGCACTAGCTGTTCCAGGTCATCTGTGCTTTGGTCCCACTACACCTGGAAGGTCCACTGGAGCACCCATCTGTGCAGTCTGGCCAAGGGGACTGTGGCAATGGCTTCAGCCATGAGGCCCAGGAGCCCCAAGTAAACCCTCATGGAAACATAACAGCTCTGAGCAACCACCCGAGACTGTGATATAAGGCACTCTGCTCTGTCTGGAGGCAGGGAGGCCTTGTCCTGCGCCGAGTCCAGGATCACCCCTATATGCTGCAGTCTCTGGGATGGGGTCAACACAGACTTGGGCAGGTTGACAGTGATGCCCAGAGAGTGGAACAGCTGGATGGTCCTTTCCAGAATTCAGAGAAGAAGATCTGTGGATGGGGCTTTGAGGGAGCCAGTCATTCAGGTAAGGGAAGGGGTATAGGCCTTCTCATCGGAGGGATGCAGCTACCGCTGCAAAGCATTTTGTAAAATCCCATGGCACAAAGGATATGCCAAAGGGCAAGACTCTGAATTGGTAATGTTCTCCCTGAAAAATAAACTGGAGAAACAACCTGTGTGGTGGACACATGGAAATATGCAGGTAAGCATCCTGCATATCAATGGAGCACAGCCGGTTGCCCTTTTTGAGCAGGGGCAACAAGCCTGGGAGAGTACTATGCAGAACTTTTTGTCCTGAATGTAAAGGTTGAGGTCTTTGAGATCTAGAATAGGCCTCGGGTCTTTGGTTCTTTTGGGAACCAGAAAGAACCGGGAATAGAACCCTTTGTTCTTCTGCCTCCTGTGAACTGGCTTGATCGCCCTTTTCTGCAGAAGGGTGTATACCTCCACCCAAAGAATCACTGTATGGTCTGGAGGGTAGGTGGAGGGTACCAGAGGAGTTTCTGGGGGTTGTTCCAAAAGCTCCAGAGTGTGACCCCCTCTCTATAATCTGAAGAATCCAAATATTTGAAGTTATAGTTCTCCACTGACTGAGATGGAGGGAGGGAGGGAGAACTGACCTCTGACCATCACCTCTTGGTCAGGGACCAGAAGAGAGGGATCTGTTAAGGAGTTAGGCAGAGGTGGATCCAGCCACTGGAGCTGATCCGTCACCTCAGGGCCGTTTTGCAGCAAGACCTGAGGAGGATGAGGGGATAGGCAAGACAGAACTGGCCTTCCATTTACCCTGGAGACGGGAGCCCACACCAGACTTCTGGGACGCCTTGTGAAAGGATGGTCGTGGGTCTGCTCCTGGACTGGGTATTGCAGAGTGCATGAATGGATTTAGTAGCCCTACCACAGCCCTGTAGCTCATTAATGATGTCTTGAACATCAGGCACGAAGAACTTTGAGCCACTGAAGGGGGCATTAAGCACCTTTTGCTGGACATCTGCCATGAAACCGATACCCTCAGCCAGTCATGCCTACGAAGGCAAATGCTTGTGGCAGTAGCCCTGGCACCGGTGTCAGACATGTCATACAAGGCCTTGAAGAGGTGTTTGCTAATCTCCTCAGCAGCCTGGCAGGACTTATGGACCTCCTGGTTCTGGGAACATTCTGGGAGGGTCTGAGCAGCTACGCTGCCCTTCCTCCAAATGGTATTCTGGTACTTGACCATATGGGATAAATAATTAGCAATCTGGAGCGCCAGAGTAGAGGAGGCATAAATCCTCTTACCCCAAAGGTCGATCCTGCTGGATTCTGTCAGGGGGGGGAAGGAGCTAAGCTGTTTAGGCACCTTGGACCTTTCTTGCGCCGCTTTCATAACCACTGAGTCTGTTTCAGGTTGAGCAGCATAATAGGGTAAGCCCTAAGGGGGCATGATAAAGTTCATCTGCTCTCCTAGGCATGGCAGGAACCATGTCAGGGTGATGTCATGCCGCACTGGTAGCATTCCTCAGAGCTGACAAAATAGGAGGAAAGACCTTAGGGGGAGATTCTGGGATCTCCAAAAAGTCCATCAGGTCTCTTCTGATGGCATCCTCTTCCTCAATATAGAAGCCCATAGCTGTAGACTGCTGCTTCATAATGTTAAAGAAGGTAGAGTCTTCAGGAGGGGACCTGGAAATATGTTTAACAGAGTCCTCACTCACTGAAGAAGCAGTAGATCTGTCCTCGATGTCAACCTATTCCAACTCTGTATTTGATGAACAAGGGACTCATGGCGCCCTGAAGGGCACAGGTCAATAAGGCTGAACTGGCGTCAACGATGATGGAGCAGCTTATGGCACCAGGGTTACCAGTCTACGTGAACCTAACTGAGGCACCAGAGCCAAGGTCAATTGAATCAAAACAGTATTAAGTTCGAAGGCAGGTGAAGGCTGTGTTGAAGGCAAAGCGTCAGGACAGGGTGCGATGAACTATTTATTTATTTATACATCAGTTTACAACCTTTGAGCCAGAGGTTCATTTCCAAAGGTACCTCGTCACATAGAGGACAAACACAAACAACATATCATTACAACATTGTAGATAACAGCTTTTTTTTTTTTTTTACACATCATAGTAGACAACAGTTTAGGCAGATATATGTTGTAGTTACTTTTTTAACAATAACAGTGTAACAGTTTTGGTATTTACAGGTTTATACAGTATTCAGATAGGATTGAGTGGTAAGGATATATTGGTTAGGCAGACAACAAGTCATGAGCCGGACTGCTCGGACGGTGAAACAGGTTGCTAAGGGACTGGGTAGAAAATGAGAGGAGGGGGCGAGCCACTTAGTGAGTTTTGTCAGTTTTTAATTGTGAAGCTACTCAGAGAGTTTTGTCTGGTACAAGGCCTCAACACCTATGACCGGGGACAAGCACAACTATGCATGTTAAACATTTGACTTCGAAGAGCAGTTTTGAAGCCGGAGATTGAACAGGTATCAGTGATGGAGCTGGGTAGAGTATTGTACCAGGTAGGGGCTCTGTAATAGAAGGACCGTTGACCATGGGTGGTCCTGGTTCTTGGGATAGACAGGGTGGCCTTGGAGGAGCTCCGAGTTTGGACTAAGGGCCGAGCTAGGTGGATGGAGGCTGTCAGACCGGGAAGAGATAGACCAAGGAGGGTTTTTTTTAGTTAGGAGGCAGGTTTGGTATCTGAGCCGTTCGTCCAGGTTGAGCAGCTTAGCCACGTCATATAGCTGGCAGGTATGGGTTAATCTGGTGGCTCCCGTGATTAATCTACAGGCCTTGTTCAAGGTGTGTCGAATTTTATTGAGGGCGGTCATATCCGCCGCTCCTTAGACAGGCAGGCCATAGTCCACAAGGGACAAGATTGAGGAGGTGACAGCTAGTCGGAGGGCCTCTGGGGGAAGGCAGTGTTTGTGGCGATAAAGGATACCTAGCTGAGTATTTGTAGTTGAAGCTAGAGTATCAATGTGGTCGTGGAAAGTGAGGGCAGAGTCAAAGAAGACCCCAAGGTACTTGTACAGGTGGACTTGCTCGAGAGGAAGTTTAGAGCCAGGGAGGATACTGAGTGGGAAATTACTGAGTTTGTTTTGAGGGTGCGCAAAGAGCATGGATTTGGTTTTTTTTTAGATTGACCACAAGTCTGTGCTCTTTGAACCAGGCTTTAGCATCATTGAACAAGTAGCAAGGATTCTTTAGATGATGGCGGGGTCGTGGGAGGCAAAAGAGGACGGCATCATCCAAGGCACAGTGATTTTACCCTTGCATGCACTGGGTAAGGTATTGAGGCATAGAGTGAAGAGAAGAGGGCCTAGGATGGAACCCTGAGGCACTCCTGAACGGATGGGGCATGTTTTGGAGAGGGTCCCATGGATTCTAACACGCTGGGAGCGGTCCGACAGGTAGCTGGAGCACCAAGCAACTGGGCCGGCGGCAAAGCCGATGCGTTTGAGGGCATCCAACAATAGGGGGTGGGAGACAGTGTCGAACACCTTCGAGAGGTCAATAAACACTGCCCCTGCTAGTGAGCCTGAGTCAAGTGAGGAATGAAGAAAATTTGAGAACTCAATAAGGGCAGTGCTGGTACTGTGACCCGGACGGAATCCGTGCTGTTCGAGACAGAGGATGTTGTATTTAGACAGGTAATATGTGATTTGGGTTGCCACTAGTTTTTCAAGGGCTTTGGAGAGAGGTGGAAGGATGGAGATAGGGCGGTAGTTCCCAGCTGCGGACCTGTCACCACCTTTGTGTATGGGCAAGACTGAGGCAGTTTTCCAGCCTGAAGGGAACTGACCCAGGCAGAGGGACTTGTTGAGCAGGGTAGGTGAGGGGCAGGACCTGATCCAGGACCCGGTAGGAGTATACTGGGGTCTAGGAAGTCGCTGCCAATATTATTACTCTTAAGAGCTTGAAGCAGGTGGGGCCTAGCTTCCTGGGTAGTCACCCTACGTAAGTGGAAGCTAGGATATTGAAAGTCAGGGGCGGGTAGGGTGGAAGGAGGGTCAAAGAAGTCACTGGGGAGGACCGAACTAAGGTCGGTAAAAGATGTGTTGAGGAAGTTGGCTATGAGAGCAGGGTCGGTGGAGACAGAGCCTTTAATGGTGATCTGGGAAGGGGGGAGAACATGTGCTCCCATTTAGTTGCTTAATGTTGTCCCAAAACGTTCTGCCCTTCCCAGGAGGAGGTAAGTGCCGCCTGATAGTGATCAGCTTTTGCTCTCCTAATAGCCCGTGTGCATTTATTTCTAGCAGCATTGTAGGCCTGTCTGTCCACAGCACGGCCTGTTTCAGTGGACAGGTGCCACAGGCTATCCCTGAGTTTGAGTAGCTGCAGCAGGGACGGGGTAATCCAGGGGGCATTACGAGCTTTAGTCCGGACTGCTGTCATGGGGGCAAAGATGTCGCAAGCATTGTTGAAGGTTAGGGTAAAGAAGGAAAGGGCGGAGTCAACATCAGGGGCGTGGTGTATGGGAGCCCAGTTAATTTGGGCAAGATGTAGCTTAAGGCCTTTTAGCCCGCCAGGTCTGAGGCGCTGACGAAGACTGGGATGAGCCGTGGGTTTGGGAGTTGGGGTGGCCCAGTGGAAAGTGATCGGGGAGTGATCACTAATAGAGTCAGGAAGGACCTGGATATCATGGATATGTAGTGGGCGATTGGTAATGACCACATCTAGCAGAGTGCTGGAACCTTTCTTTGTATTTAACCTGGTGGGTTGGGAGACTAATTGGGACATGTCAATTGCTGCAAAAGAGTCACGGGTGGTGTTGATGGATGAGCAGAGCCAGTTAACATTCAGGTCTCCAACAAGGACTTGATCAGCTGTGTGAGGTAGGGTTGAGAGATAATCAGTTAGCGAGGCCAGTGCCCCAGTTTGGTTTTTTGGGGGGAATGTAGGCAGCAGTGAGATAGAGGGACCCTGGAGGGGTCCGAGTCAGTTGAGAGTAGGGCCTGTGCTCTGTGGGCTAGAACCGGGCAGGAGTGTCAGTCCAGTGAGAGATTCCTGGTGTATATTGCACAACCCCCCCCTCGCTTCTACCAACCCGATCCTCCCTGTAGAGGGTGTACCCAGGAATAGTGACAACAGGTCTGGTGTGGATTTTGATAGCCAGGTTTCCACCACCACAATGACATCTGGCCTATGTGAGGTGACCCAACAATGAAGGGAATCTAGTTTTTTCATCAGGCTGCATATATTCATAGAAGCTATGCAGAGCCCGGGTGTCCCTGTTGGAGGTTTTGAGGAGCTGGGCCAGGGTTCGGATGAATATTGCCTGTCAGAAGTAGTAGAATAACCACAGCCCTGGCCAGTGGACGGTTGGGGGTGAGCTTTTGATACATATGGCATGTGGAGAGGGGGTGCTTTTGGGCACATGGGGTGGGCAGGGTTTTCAAGGCTGTGAACGTGTGGAGGATAAGTCTCCAGAGGGCACGTGAGGAGGTAGTAGTAGGGAGAGGACTGGGGGGAGGGAGTTGATGACTGGGGCAGACGATGAGAGTAGGGTGAGGCTGGGCTAGCTCAAGGAGAATAGTAGGAACAGAAGCCATTGAGCCAGGGAAGGGTTTAGTTTGGCGAGACAATGGAGCGAGTGTGAGGATGAAGGGGAGGCATTGTAATAAGAGGGCTAACATATTGCTTGTGGTTGGCTGGGTGGTGGTTGAGTTGTTTGTGTCACTCAGCAAGTGTGGATGCCACTTTAGAGGTGAGTGATAGTGACCACGGACTCTGGTGGCCAGGGTTGCAGGGTTCAAGACCAACTCCAGACAGTTGGTCACAGGACCTAGGTAAGAGCTGCACCACATTCAGAAGCCAGGACACAGGGTGGGTTAGGGACCAGAAAGAGGTGCTAAATAGCGACTCCTAGAGGCCACTTGAAAAAAGGGGCACAGTTGTAAAGGAGGGAGGTCCAGGTGGGATGTTGTACAGCACTGGTGTGGGAGGGGGAGCAGACAGGCCCAAAGTGATCAGGAGGGTAGGAAGAGGTATAGGTTGTTGAAGAAATCCAGAAAAGGGGGTTAAACCAGATATGGGCTGGGGGGGTGGAGGGGAGTGTGCCCAGGAATAGGCTAGTTTAGGAACAGGTGTGTAGGAAAGAGTGCTGGGAGAGGACTGGTAGTAAGAGGGTCCCAGGAAAAGAGGGGGGAGGCTATCAAAACTCGAAGAGTTAGAGGCAGCAACAGAGGGTCCCTCTAGTGGCAGCCTGGTATAACCTGCAAAAGAGAAAATGGGGACTTAGAATTTCAAGCAGCAGGAAGTGATGTCATCAAGTGGGACTATAAACAATTGGATGACCCTGGGAGGGTGGGTGGGGCAGTCGACGCGTGTAGCGCATTGATGGGCTAACCCCCCTCACAGGTGCTGGAAGAGGTTGTTTAAATTACCTCTTAAGCACCACCACTGCGACTTTTGGCTATGGGAGGGAGCTCCGGGACCTTCCGTGGGAGGGAGCGGGCTGCTTGTTAGCCTGGGAGCAGTGGGCCTATATTGAGGAGGAGAACAAAAGGAGCCTCGTTAGTATGCAGTGGGAGACCAGCCTATCCATCAGGTCTTGAGAGCCCAAAGGCCCTACCAGCTGAGGACCTGAAGAAGCATCAGGCTTTGTTGGAGGGGCCAAAGCTGACGACCCGAGGGTCAACAGTCAACCTCCCTGAGCAGCAGGAGTAGACGCTGTCAGTATGGGAGTGGTAGGAGCAGAGACCTGGACAGCAGAAGACATCAGTGCAGTCGCAGCCAATGGAGTACACCCGGAGGACAAAGAGGAAGATGTCGGGGAGCAGACATGCCGCCGGGGGTGTGTGGTCCCGGTCGTTGTCTTTCTTGTGACTTTTCCCTGAGGACTTGCCTCAGGTCTTCAAGGCCTGGAGCTCAATGAACCAACCAGGGACTGGGAAGGAGGGACCCCAAAGGCCCCCTTCCCAGAACTGGCTACCTGTTGTTCCATGAAGAATTTCTTCAAAGACTTCTTGCATCGCCTAAGGGTTGTAAGATTGAATTTCTGGCAGGGCTCACAGTCTGAGACATCATGGACAGGCCCAAGACAGCAGACACATTGGGTATGGCTGTCTGAAGAAGCAGTCTTCTTTCCACAGCAGCAGCGACAAAGAGAGATGTGGAAGGAGTAACTCTTGACACAAATGAGGTAAAAGAATGTCTTTCTTAAAAAGAGATTCTCAAAAGTAAACACTGAAGAAAAGCATGGGCAAAAATGGCATAAAGCCCTTCCACAGAGACCCATGTGAGTGGAGTCTATGGTGGGGCTGCTCACGGCTTTATAGGTGTAACCCCTAGGTGGCACTATCCCAAGGGCTACTACCCCTGACTGCTTGGCTAGTAGCAGGTTAAGGGGCCTGAGTTCTGAAATGGGTGCTTCACCCGGAGGTCAGGGTTGATAGTGGTCAAGCTAACCTTGGCACAGCCCTCCGGGACACTGTAACCCCCCTCCTTCCTTACTAGTGGCCAGAATAATATACAGTAATCACTTTCACAATACCCCTGATACACCACACAAGTACACACACTGTTTGCACTTACCACCAGGGCTTTCCTCTGGCCTGGCCCTGGGGATCCCTTGTAAAACAAGGTTATACATAGCAAACAACAGCAGTACAGTACGCTTGCACAAACTGGAACCACAGTTAGGGTAAATGCTAAAAAGACATCTGATTTATTTAAATGACTTGAACAAGGGAGGGGCGTAATCAGGTTAATTTGCTTAAAGGCTATAACAATCAAACAGTTATGCATGCACTTCAGGGTCCATAAACAGTCACACACTCCGGGTACCCATATGGAGAATGGTGGGCTAGCCAGGAATGTTGCAGCTGGTTGGGGCTCTGTGATGGAAGAAAACAACATGCACAACACACTCTATTTGTAATCCGGAGCCGGAGGGCTCAGTTTGTGAAAAGAAAACAAGACAATCAGATGACACACTTTTAGATTAGGCTGTTGTTACAGGGAGCTGCCCTGATGATTACTCACGATACCCAAGACTGGACACAGGCTGGACGAAAGTCGAGACAGCAGGTGGTTAATCTGGAGTGCCAGGAGAAACAGGGCCCACACTAATTGCTGAGGCATCATTCTTGTTCAAGCATGGAGCAGGGGGCTGATCCCCAGGCAGGTCTCTTGTCGAAGGCTTTCTCTGTGCAGCAGGTAGTCTGGTTGGGCCAGTGTGGCAAGGTCCAGGCCAAATGGAGACAAATTTGGATATAGTCCGTTTTGGGCTGGATACAGCTTCCAGCAAGCAGAACACAGTTCATACTGTGGGGAACCAAATCACGACCCACTTTCAATACACAGCACATTTACATGTAAGGAAATTCTACTGTACCAGGCAAACCGCTCTCCGGTCATGATTGCAAAGTCTGCACAAACCGGGGATTCAAAAGCAGCTGGAAGTCGACAGACCGATCGCATTCAGCAAAATCTTCTGTCTTCTTCAGGTATGAGCCTGGTAAAAAATCAGTGGCTTACTTTGTTCTCACAAACTTGGATTTAGTCCAGAATAATTATCTTATCTCCCTCTAAGGGGCAGCAGGCAGACATGCAGGCCATAACTCAGGCCTTTCCACAGTTCTCCCATGCAAAACTACTCAGACGGCTGCTTGACTGTCTCAAGGGCTTGCCTCTTCAACTCCCAACTGAGATCTGACTCAACTGCCAGCAAGCATGGGAATTTCCCCAGAATCCAAAAGGTTCAGTTGGCTGATTCATCTGTCAGTCACAACAGGAGTTCTCCCTTCAGGTGCAAAAAGGCACCAAAAGCACAAAACTACAATTCCTACAGATTTTGACTCCTGACAGCTCCTGTAGTACAGCTCCATTTTAGGTCCCACTAGTACTGATTAGTCCAATTCAGCAGTCCAGGACCAGGATAAGGGAGATAAACAAAACAGTCCTTGCTGCAAAGAAGGCAGGTTAGACAAACTACATTATCATTATCACTCTAAATGATTTTCAGCAAATAGTTACATCTTTCAACAGAGCTCCCTCTCAGATTACTTATGGCTGCAATCCAGTCAGCTCTTAAAGAGACAGTACACAGAGGCTATACAGGCACTCTCTAGCAATCACATTTAAACTGCTAAAACGCAGGACACCAGCCTGGCAGTGAGCATTTAGGCAAGCTCAAGGAAGACTTTTCAGGAACCCCATTTGTAGGGGGGTTACACTGGGTTGATGCTGTCTGCAGGTGACGTCGGCATGGGCGGCCACAGTTGTACTGCTGGAAAATCGTCCATGTGGATCCTGCTTTACTGACAGTGAAGTTCCTACGGTGTGACCTGATGACTGAGATACCTCTGAAGAAAATCTGTATCCATGCCTTTAGAAGTAACTATTATATGAGGTAAAAGACCTCTCTCTGCAACAATTTATTAATGGTTCAAATATTTTTGCTAGTACTCAGAGCTAAATGTTTAAATGTTCATGTTTACTGACTGATGATGTGTGGCGCACCGACTAGTAAATGATGGCTTTTCACAGTTCAGTATTTCCCTGGTAATGGCAACTGTCTCTAGCGGGGTGTGGGGGATAAGATGGTCATCACCTCATGGTGTATTTCATAGGTTGTATGCCCAAGAGCTGTAAGCATATCTACAGAACTTGGTAAGTGTGGGCTGATTCTAATATTTCACTGTGAGAGTGATTTTCAAATGCTCTACAGTACCTCAGTGCAATGTCAGTCATTACTGCTTACCCCAATGCCCTGTTTGTTTTCCCCAACATTTGGATAGCATCCTTATAGAGTAAGGCCATGACAGAAACTGACTGACACTTGAAATTTCCTGCCGCACTGTACAAGATCAGGTCGGAGATTTCTGGTCCTGATCCCCACCACACCAGGTTTAAGTGGGTTTCTAATAAATTTAAGACTGAGGCGGTGAACTCATCTTTTTACTCGCTACTCACAAAAAATCCAAGGATTTGGAGGTGTGTACAGCACAGTGTGCAGTGCTTTTAGCCAACCTGTTATTAAAAAACGAGACTCAACCAGCCTGTTACATAAGTCTAGTACAGTGCAGTGCAGTCTTTTTTTTAACCCAAGTAAAGTGCTTAGTGAATCTGTACGTATATAGTATAGACAGTAGATACTGATTCTTAAACCTTTACCTACTGATCATGTCGAGCCATCTTTTAAAAAAACACTGTTGTGAAGGCACAGAATGCAACAATCTTTTTGGAAAACAGGACCTTCAGTGTTCGTTTGCAAATCTTCATCCTAAAATGATACTGTCTCCTCTTGTAACAGCATATCCCTGCCCTGCCCCCCAATGGAAGAATCATGCCAAGTTATTTGTTCCTTCAGTGTTTTGCTTCTTCATTGACATTTCCGAAATGGAGAACTCTTCCATTGCAAAATCGACATCCTTCCATTTCCGGAAGCACTGCTGTTCCTTGGTTTTGGTGTTCTCGACAACAAAGCTTTCGATTTTGATCACAGGTAAGTTGTCCAGGGTTAGGAAGGATGCTATTATTCCCCAGTCGTGCTCACATTTTTTGCAGAACATTTTAGATTTTTTCTGAAATCCACCATAGGTTTTTGGCTTTCCATGAGGTTTTACTGCATAACGTTCCAGAAATGCTTCATCTATAACAACATGGTGAGACTTCTGTAGGAGAGGAAGCAGAAACAAATTAAAGTACTGCTGTACCCAGTAAAAAAGCAGGAATGCCTGTAACATGGTCGATATGCTAGCTATATTTGGTCAATGGTCCTGTGTCAATTAGGGAAGGGTACTGTTCTCCCCTTTTACACTACAACTCCTAGAATACTGTAACCTGTTTTTCTTTGCACCATTGGATGGGCTACCTGTGATGTTTCAGGAACAGCAAAATCAAGGAAAGCAAGTGGGAGGCTTACAGTAGGGCACATAGGTAAAAGGAAAAGGGTTGGGTTTTGAGGTGGGATACAAAGAGGGAAGGAAAACCAGTAAGACAGTTAAGACAGTGAGAAAGGCTGTTGAAACAGCAGAGGCACAGACACTGACCTGTATCCCACCAATAGTTAAGAGGGTGATGTGAAGGACAGACAGAAATCAAGACTTGGAAGAAATAAATACAGGATGGAAAGTAGGGGGTGATGAGGTCAAAGGCTTAAGGAGGAGCAAGGCCATAAAGAGATCCCCTTCTCCCCATGGTCCCCCTGGCCTCCACTGATGAAGAGGTTGCCATGGCTACACTCTTCTTTCGGCTGACAAAGTGGCTACTTTCATAGCCAATTTCAGAGCTGCTTTTTCTTGGTTGGCTGGCAGATGGTACCCGAATGCTGAGCAGTCTTCCCCTTTCCTCCCTCCCTCCCTCCCTCCTACCTTCTTGCCTCCCTCCTTCCCTTCCTCCCCACCTCAATCCTTCCCCTCATCTCCCAGCCTCCCTCCTTCCCTTCCTAGAAGGAAAAATAACACAGGGAACACAACTCCTTCTTAACCCCTTCAAATCAGGAATGGCTCCATGTGGGGCGTTGTATCATACAAGCAGAAACTTTACTTATAAACATACTTTTACTAACGGAGTATATTTGGACAGTCTAGATCAATTTGACCATTCATATAAGACTTAAGCTTCCCATAGTCCGATATGGGCTTCACAATTTGCATTTCAAAATGCATAAATTGAGTAAACGACTATGTCCTTTATTGCATAATTTTTTTGTGGTTCGAAATCCATATGAACTAAAATTTAACTTAAATTTAACAGAAAACTTTTAAGTAGCATGCAGACTGTCATTTTTATTATATACCAGTGTATTAAGTTGCAATTTTGTGGTTAGTTTACTGCTGTTCATTTTGTATATTTTGATTAGCGCCTTTAGCAATCTACAAGAAAGCCTATAAATTAATAGGTGTAATGTTGAGGCTGATTATCAGCTTGCATGAAAAAATAAAATAACCTCTGATTTTGAACAACTGACTGCATCTTGGTCACTTCCTACTTTCTCTGCCTTGATATGGACTAGCATACTGCGGTCTGGTAGCAATGAATACACGCTTTCACTGAGACTCGTATAATTTCTTGTGGTTCATCTTTGTCTTCACAGGGACCCCTTTGTCAGTCTCTCTACCAGCCAACCTACAGCAGAGGTCAATGCAGGATGTTATTTGATTGCCAACTGTCCACTTTACTGCTGGTCTGCCAGGTGCAGTTTCAGCGTAATAAAAAGCTGGCGGGCCTCACCCTAAACTTCAGCCACGTGGTCCTTTTAATAAGAGAGTGCCCTGCACAGGTCCAGGGTGTGTAGCCTGCGATCCGCCACTGAGGTTGGGTCAGTAAAGTATACTATTAAATTAATCACCTAGTGTAGGTGAAACTCTGATATGACCATCGGAAGGAACTTCGGATGGGGGCAAAGAATGACTTTGTCTTGATGGAAGACCAGATAAAGAGACTCCACTGAGAACCCCTGGAGCTCACTAATCCTTCTGACTGATATAATGGCCACCAAGAAGTCATTTTCCACGACAGATGAGACATCTTACATCTGTGCACAGACTCGAATGGCTTGCTAATGACCATAGTCAGCACCAGCAGTAGCGGTCCCATGATGGTGGTTGTTCATGCACCGAAGGGGGCAGGTGGTCCATGCTTTTAGAAATACACCAGACCACCTTCTCCTGGGCCACTGTTGACATACCAGAAAGCAACCTGTACGCAAAAATGGCTGCCAGGTGCATCTTGAAAGTTGTCGCTTGCAGCCCTAACTGAAAGAAGGACCAGAGGTACTCAAGGATGCCCACCACAGGGTAAGCAAAGGGATGAAACTTCTTGCCTTGGCACCAAATGGAAAACCTATTCCATTTGAAGGTGTAGTACCGGCAAGTTGATTCTTTCTGAGCGGCTTCCACAACGTGGAACACAGCTTCCAAAAGACCCAGGGACTGGGACCCTAGTCATTCAATAACTAGATCACGAGGTGCAGGGACTGAAGGTCCTGATGAAAGAACTTTCCCCTTGTCTGGTCAGCAGGTCCAGGTGAAGAGGCAACTGCCATGGAGGCCTCCAGTGTAGGCTGAGGAAATCTGGGTACCAAAACTGTCTGGGCTAGTCTGGAGCTATCAGGATAATCTGCGCCTTGTCCTTCTGGGCTTTGAACACCACCTTGTGGCTCAAGATGAAGGGAGGGGAGGTAAGGCATACACAAGGCCTGGGGTCCAGGGCCTTGTGAAGGCATCCTCAACAGGGTCTTGAATTGTGCGACGTGGGTACAAAATAGCCTCAGCTTTCTGTTCTCGCAGGAGGGAGACAGACCCACAAGAGGGGTGCCCCACCAGGAGAACAGGTGGCTTAACACCTCTTGATGCAGGGACTACTCATGTGACATCTCTCCCAACTGGCTGAGAGCATCTGCTAGCTGACTGTTCACTCCTATGACATATTACTAAGAGAGCTGCACCCAGGCTGCATGAGGGTCCAGATGCAGAGAACTTTCCAGCACAAGGGAAGGGATTTACTTCTGCCCTGCCTGTTCAGGTTAAAATGGTTGTGGTATTGCCCATCTGGACCTGCCTGACTTGACCCCTGACCAGAAGTGCAAATTCAATGAGAGACAGCCGCACTGCAGGAAACTCCAGCAGACTGATGTGGTGACAGGACTCCCTTGACCAGAAATAACAATTACATACTTACTGCACTTGTTGATCTTCTTGGACATCTTCACCATTGATTCACACTGATGGGTTCTCAGCCAGAAGTGTTAGGACCCTGCAGGAGCCAAAAATCTTCAGGGGGCCAGCAGTGAGGTAAGCTGTGCAAATGCATGGCACTGAAAGAGTTATTGCACTGCATAGCCTATCTCGATGATGGCCCCCAATTGCCTCAGTACTTTTTTTACCGAGAAGGTGCAGCGTAATTTAACTAAGTAAACACCTAACCTAACAAGGGCATAAGACAGCCCTTGGGACCCATTAAGCAAGGTCAACAAGAACAGTGTCTTCACAGCCCAACCAAATGGGGGGGTGAAGCCCAACAACAGACAAGAGTGAGCCTGGGGGATGAAGAGTGAGCATGTGAATCAACAGTAGAGATGTCCAAACAGATCAACAATTACAGTGCATACATAATTTTTTATATCTTTTATATCTTCCTAGACTATATCTTCACCATTAATTCACACTGATGGGATGAATACCAAGCTCAGACAACAAAATTCCCCAGGCAGAAGCAGGGCGGTAGGAACCGGAGCTCACTCACAGTCCATTCAGGACTGTCCTGCCAAAAGAGGCAGGATATCTATGGGTACAGTGCTTAACAAAAGTGTGCATTGTGCTCCAGGTAGCAGTTCTGCAAATCTCAGCAATGGAAACTGAACGGATCTCTGCCAGAGATGTAGCAACTGCTCTTGTGGAATGGGCACAGACTTGCTCTTCAAGCTTGATCTGTGCCATGGAATAACACTCCCGAAGGCAAGCGACTATCCATGTGGAAATGCATTTGATCATAACTGGCTGGCCCATCTGGTTTGGGACAAAGTGCTGACTGGATTGACAAGTGCTCCTGGTCCTATCAGTATAGAACCTGAGGGCTCATTTAATGTCCAGAGAATGGAGAATGCGCTCGCCTTCATTCTGGAAACTGAAGAAGTACATGGGTAGCACCAGTGGTTGGTTCAGATGGAAGTCTGAGACCTCATGTGGTGTTCCAGTTTAGCCAACCTCAGTTTAAACAAAAATTAATACTTTAAAGGGAGTAGCCCAATTCCAGTCATGGCATAGCTAAATAATCTTGAGAAGACTGGAACATAATGAGCCCACTCACCAAGTATATCAAAAAATTATTTCTTTTTTATATAATATTTACGCAGTTCAAAACAGTGTAGTTGCTGTCAACTACACTGTTTTGAACTGCATAAATATTAAATAAAAAAGAAATAATTTTTCATATACTTGGCAAGTGGGATCATTATGTTCCAATCTACTCAAGATTCGACCTCTGAGACCATCTTAGGTAAAACTTGGGGTGCATGCAAACAACTGCTTTGTCTTTATGGAAGACAGTATACAAGGAGGGGGAGGGTCTGTGATCAGAACATGTATCTCAGAGACCCAGATCATTCAGATCCAGTATGGTCCCCCACCTCCCATCCATTTCAGGAGCAGCAAGTACCTTGACACATACCCCTGAGTTGCCAGAACGTAGGGGCATCAGCTATGGCTCCTTTGGTGAGGAGCTGAGCAATGTTCTCCCTTACGGTGTGCAGCCAGTAACACAAGAGAGCCTCAAAGTTGAGAGGAAACCCTCTGCCTACCACCTCCAGTATCCACTTGTCCGTGGTCATGACGGACCAATGTGGTATAACTGAACCCCCACTGGGAGCTGGGTCACAGACTGAACAGGAAGGAGGATGACACCCCCGACTCATCACTGTGCAGCTTTGGAGGGGGCACTAGCTGCTGGGGGTAGAGGGGACCCACTTCCCCTACCCCTATTCAGGACCTGACCACTAAACTTGTGCTTGGGTCACCAGGTCTGGTATTGCTCTGTAGGGACTGCCGCCGAGGCTGCTGGGGCTAAAAGGATCTGTACTGAAAAGTCTTCTTAAGTTTTTGAGTCTTATTGTCCTTCTTGGATGAAGCCACAAGATCCTGGGTGAGCCTGGACTTCTACATGCTGGTGAGATGTCCCTCCACCCTAGGGCTTAAGAAGTCAGTGCCCAAGAAAGGGAAATCGAGCAGTCTGTGCTGAGTATCTGCTGTTAAGGTGGAGAGCCTCAGCCAGGCCCTGTGATGCATCATAGTGGCCACTGCAGTGGCACGAGCACAGGAGTCACCCACACACAAGGCTATCTGGAGCTGATGTTTATCCAGTGCTTGACCCTGGTCCTTGACCAACTTCAACGGCAGCTGCTTGTTGGCAGGGAGGTGAGGGAGAATTTCATCTGGTACTCTCAACAGGAAGTGACTATAGTTGGCCATCAGGACAGCATAGCTGGCCTGATAGTGACCCAGAGAGGAGGCAGAACAGACCTTGCTTGCACTGTCTAGCTTTTTGACTCCTTGTTTGGGGGCTTGCCCAGGTCCCCTTGACCTTCGGACTTCCAGATGGTTGAGACCAACCCCTTGGCTGAGTAGTGGTCTGATAACCCCAAAAAGGACCCTGTAGGAATCACATACTTGCAAAAAGGATGCCAGGCAGGATGCTGCAAACACTTCAGGGCCCTTCCCAAGATGGCCTCAGCCAAGGGAAAGGTAACCCCACAGGAATCATTTTTGTCCATGATGTCCATACAGTGGTATTCAGCCCTTTTCTTAACTGGCTCTAAGGACACAGTAATGAGCTCTGCTAAAAGTCAGAGGGAGCCCCAAATGACACCGGCCCATGATCGGTGGACAGTTCCTTGACTGAAACCCAGTCTAAGGTACAGGTCCTTGAGGACAACGGGGCCGATCTGTCCTTGGACTTGTCAAAATTGTCTCTCAACTGTTTGCTGCTGTGGACCACCCATACGTCTTCCAACTGGGTGCTCTCCACAATCAACCTGACAAACTGGCTGCTGCACAGGAGTCCTTAGTCGGCGCTCCCACAAAGAGCTGCGGTGGAAATGGCTTGCTCCATTTGCAAGGATGGAAAGGTAGATGCTGAGGACAGCTGCCAAAGATGGACTGGCGTGGGCATCACTGGTGGCTGCCAAGTGACAGTAGGTCCAGAGGGCAGAGCCTTACCCTGCTCCCCAATGGTCCACTGCTGCCAGAGAGCCCCTCCTAGCACCTCTGCATTCTGTGGTGGTGCCTCTCCTTGTCTGAAGACAAGGAGGCTGAGCAGTGTCGGCACCTCCTGGTTAAATGAGATCAAGAGTTTGAAGGGTGCTTCAGCCTCAACCATTAGAGGGCCAACGTCGAGGAGATGCCTTTGGAGAGTTAGTGTAGACTATGTGTCAAGGCATGTTGACAAGCATCTGCTTAAGAGGCATGACCAATGGTGAAGGCTGCTCCTGATCAGAACTGGCTGGGGACACCAACCAGTCCATGTTCTCACAGGTGAGGACCGGGAGAACTGGAGTCTGGGAGATCAACCCCTTGTCGATCTCCTCTGACAACTGGTGGATAGGCTCGACAAAGACCTTGACAGCTTGTTTGACCACTGTCAAGGTCAACTAATCCAACAGGGTCACTGAGGAGCTGACAATCAACCCCTCAACTGAAGGGAGCTCAACCAGAGTGAAGTGCTCAACACAAGCTGAGTGCTGGTGTGAGCTGAAAGAGCTGGAGGACTGCATTCTTTCCCAAACTCATGACTGGCACCAGCGTGGCTTGTGTTTTTTGCCCTGGTGAACAGGGCTCTCTCCAAAGACCTGGAGGACCCGGCAGATACCCAGAACCCACCTGAGAAGGACCCTCTGAGGCTGGCCCCAACCTGTGGCTTTGCTAAGGCTGACAATATGCTCACCATGGCAGCAGTTGCCTCCTTTATCAAAGCCACCGGTTCTGCTGCTGACTCAGCAGCAGCCAAGGCATTCTCATGGCTTTTAAGTCATAGTTTAGGATCCCTGTCAGCTGGCTGACTTAAGAGGTGCCTGGCCACACAATCTTCCAGTCACACTGGAAGCATCACCTGACAAAGGCCATAGTCAGCCTAACACCACATTATGCTGTGATCCAAGGCAGTAGGTGTATGATATGTGAGAGTCCATGTTCAACATCTTGTGTTGACATGTAACTCAGAATTTGAAGCCAAAAGATGGCCTGGTAGCACAGAGGGCTGAGGCGCTGGCACCTTACCTCACGTTATGCTGGTGACCCCGGGTTTGGGAATGACCTCGGGTAGCCGAGTGGGATTGAGCCATAGCTCTCCCATCCAAAGGGGTGGATATCCACCCGTCTGTAGTTCCGCTCCCACAGGTGGAGGTCTGGTGGGCACACAGGCAGTACGGGCAGTGACAAAAGTCAAGGGGGGGGCAGAAGGGGGCTACCAGATCCTGGCGTATGCATGCACCTCCACACGTGTACACTGTGGCCTCAGGGGGTAGGGAGAAACATGAAAATAAAAAATGTATATGGAAAAAAAAAAAAAAAAACATTTGAAGCCACAGGATGTCTTAGCTTCCTACATATCCATCTTCCGTTGACTGAAGCAGAACCAGAGTGAAAGAGCAGAGTTTTGATTAAGGAATAAAATCTCAAAGAAGTTTTTGAATAAAATCACCAAAGTGCAATGGTAGAACCTAATGCTGCAGAGCTGTGAAAGAGGAGACCTGTCCTTTCCAGTGGAAAGATCTGACATCACAGGGTGGAGCCAGAGGATATACTGCCCAAATGATGGAATGAGCTTAGCTTAAAGGTGTCTAATGAATCAGCACTTCCAGTGGAACTGCCAGAGCGTGGACAGGGAACTGCAGCCACGCTCTTAGAAGCAGTCTTGTTTCTGGGAAAGATGGAGGAGGTGATGCTGTCTTGTTTCTGAGACAGTTGGAGAGGGTGATGCAGTCGTGTTTATGGGAGAGATTGGGGGTGATACGGATGTTGTTTCTAGAAGAAATGGAGGGGGTGATACAGTCTTGTTTCTGGGAGTTATGAAGGAGGTGATGATGCAGTCTTGTTTCTGGGAGATATGAAGGAGGTGGTGATGCAGTCTTGTTTAGGGAAGTGGAAGACGATGGTGATGCGGTCTTGTTTCTGGGAAAACTGGAGGGGAGATGCTGTCTTTTTTCTGGAAGAGTTGGAAAAGGGTGATGCAGTCGTGTTTCTGGGAGAGATGGGGGGGTGATGCAGTCTTGTTTCTGGGAGAGATGGAGGAGATGGTAATGGAGTTTTGTTTTGGCGAGTGATGGAAGACCTGGGTGAGATGCCGTGTTTTTTTCTGGGAGAGTTGGAAGAGATCATGCAGTCGTGTTTCTGGGAGAGATAGAGGGGGTGATGCAGTCTTGTTTCTGGAAGAGATGGAGAAGGTGGTGATGCAGTCTTGTTTTGGGTAATGATGGAAGAGGGGTGATGCAGTCTTGTTTCTGGGAGAGAGAGAGAGAGGTGATGCAATCTTGTTTTTGGGTGAGAAGGGGGATAGGGTGATGCAGTTTTGTTTCTGGGAGAGATGGAGGAACTGATGCCGTCTTGTTTCTGAAAGTGATGGAGGAGGTGATGCCATATTGTTTCTGAGAGAGATGGAAGAGTGTTTCAGTCTTGTTTCTGGAAGGATGGAGGGGGTGATGCAGTCTTGTTTCTGAGCGTGATGGAGGAAGGTGATGCCAGTTGTTTCTGAGAGATTGAAGGAGTGATGTAGTCTCATTTATGGATGAAATGGAGGGTGTGATGCAGTCTTGTTTCTGGGAGAGAGTGATGCCGTCTTGTTTCTGGGAGAGATGTGGGGAAGTAGGGGTTAATACAGTGTTGTTTCTGAGATGGGGTGATGCAGTCTTATTTGTGGGAGATATGGGGGTTGATGCGTCTTGTTTCTGGGAGAGATACGGGGGTGATGCAATCTTGTTTCTTTGAGAAATGGAAGGATGGAGTGATGCAGTCTTGTTTCTGGGAGAGATAGAGGGGAGATGCAGTCTTGTTTCCGGGAAAGACGAGGGGGGATGCAGTCTTGTTTCTGGGAGAGATAGGGGGATAGAGTCTTGTTTCTGGGACAGATGGGGGGACAGTCTTATTTCTGGGAGAAACGGAGGGACAGTGACACAATCTTGTTTCTGGAAGAGATGGAGGGAGTGACAGTCTTGTTTGTGAGAGCAATGGGGGGGTGATGCTGTCTTGTTTCTCAGAGTGATGGATTGGGTGATGCAGTTGTGTTTCTGGGAGAGATGGAAGGGGAGATGCTGCCTTGTTTGTGGGAGAGATGGATGGAGGGTGATGCATCCTTGTTTCAGGGAGAGTCGGAAGGGAAGATGCAGTCTTGTTTCTGGGAGAGATTGATGCTGTCTTGTTCCTGGGAGAGATGTGTGGGGGTAGGGGTGATGCAGTCTTGTTTCTGGGAGAGATGGAGGAAGGTGATGCTGTCGTTTTGGCCAATTTCTCAGGTTAAAAAGGAACAGTAGTTCTAATGACATTTTTTGGGAGGAGGCCAGAATCTGTTGGCAAGGTTCCAGGAGAGGGGGTTATTCAGTAATAACTATGGTACAAAAAGTCTTTAAGAAGGCATGTGAGGTGGGTGACTAGGTCTAGTTTACTGACATAGCAAGTCAGTAGCAGTGAACAGTTCACTCCCGAAGTCACCCCCATTATGGACTGCAATTCATCTTCCATGTCTGTACTGAAGATTATAAAAAAAATATGGTAAATTCTGTCCATGGACAAGGAATTGGGTCCATTTATCGGGGAACACTCCTATGGTTTCCTTTAGAAGGTGCCCAAATTTAGGATATGATCTCACTAGTAGTTATTTTGAGGACAGTGGGAGCCACAAGCTTTGGGTACTATCCAGAGTAGGGTTTTTAGCTGTAGGAAGTGTAATATTTGCTGCTTTGCAGCTACTGGTCCCTTTTTTTGCATATCCTGTTACATATGGAATGTGACACAGAATTTGTAACAGGTATTTGGTGTGAATGCAACCTTCTCTACATATGTTGGCAGAACTGTTTGTTCCTTTAAATGCAGAATCCAGGAACATGTTAGGGCAATTTATAACAAAAATGTAAGCAATGCCTTGGGTGCGCATTAAAAAAAAAAGCATGAATCAAGTCCTAGAGGTTTGAGATTAGGGCGCTACATCATATGGATATTTTGTCTGGGGGGGGGGCAATGACGAAAATTCCCTTGCAAACAGAAACTATGTGGATTGTTACTTTTGGAGCCCTTTCACCAAAAGGTCTTGATCAGACTGAGTTTAAGCCATGTTTGTAATGATTGCTCTTCTATGTTCTGGCACTTTCGATTACAGGTTTGAATATTAAGAAATCTAATTGTCTCTGCTGCTCCTGGTGGTGGGTCACTGTGTACATTGTCTTACTTGCTTGTTCCCCCACTTCCTTTCCTTCTCTTTGCTTCTTTTCTCTCCCTTTTCTTCATTTTTTCCCGGTTTTTTCTGTTTGTTTACCAATTGTGATGTAATTCATTGCATGCTTATAAAAATATAACATTAGTTATGTGTGGTTCATAGCTCAGTGCTTGTGCTACGTACTGTAGCTGAAGAATGTAGATTGTTCTTGGATACAGAGACCAGACCAGTAAGTAGGACAATGCTTACGAGGTATTTAGCTGTATGGAATGATTAGTGCTTAGGTACTTCAGCACAGACATGAGCAATTAAGTGATTATAGTACATGTGAACTGGATAGTATATGCAAGGTGCTTAGATGCTTGAACTGATGAGTAACTTGTTATGACTTGATGTTTTGGCCTTTCTCTGTAGCCCACCGTAGGAAGGATGCTTAGTCGAGTAAGATGAGACCCCCCAAAAGAAATAACGATTATCAGTATGATTATCTCCTCCAACTCCTGAGAGTGTGGCCAGTAGCACGCAGGGGAGGAAAAACCCTGAGGACCCATGGCTACTGACCTCTCCGTCCTTCTGAGCATGTTAAAGGAGAGTAATCCTAAATTAAACATATTACATTGTCAGCTAATCTGAATTCCAATAAATTGTAACTCTGGAATCCAATAAAAACAGGGAAGCTGGAATTGGAGCCCTGATGATGAGAGTCCATCGAGAGATGGCAGCACATCCTTCTACCAAAGTCTGAGTCCTACAGATATCTATGTCCAGGCAAGAATCTAATACGAGTATATTCAAATCCACAGGCGAGCATAAGCAATCTGAAAGGGTCGAGTTGTACCAGTCACAGCAATCCAGCAGGTGAGGAATTCTTTCTGAGGATGACCTGAGCTTGAACGAATGACTCTATGATCCAGAATAGAAGGATTTGTGGTTCTGGATTCAATGGCAAGGCAAACTATGCACAAATAAGGTCCTTGGTGAAACAAGGAAGCTAGACGCAGGCTATAAGGCTGGTGGCAGAGCGGTTGAAACCTCTGGTCCTGAGCAGGCAAGCAGATTAAAGTAGACTGGCAATAGAACTTGAGATATGAGTAGATGGAGCTGAAAGACCTCCAGACCCGGTGGGTGAAGCAGGTCCTATAAGCGGCGTGATACTCTTGATGAACCTCCAGGCCATGAGGGCGAAGCAGGTACGCATTAGTAATAGAAGTTCAATAGACCTCCGGGCCCCATAAAGGTGCAGGTCATTCAAAGTGTGATGTGGTGATGCCTCCAGCCCTGCGGGGCAAGGCAGGTTGTACAGCAGTGGTAGATAGTGCAGCAGTCATCCCAGAGGCTAACGCCAAGGATGGTGGTAGGTATGAGCAATTATTGCATAAGCAAGAGTAGACCTGCACGTGGGTTAGTAGTAGTAATAGTAATTAACGAACTTGCATGCAATGCAGAAGTAGTAGCGAAGGAGTAAAGAATAGATTGTATATGGTACTGTAAAATGATAGCATATCATGAGCAAATTCCCCAGTCTGAGCCATCAATGTCCAATGCAACTATCGATTGAAGGTTATTAAATCTAGTTGAATGCATAGTCCATCTTGAGTTCTGATATACAAGTTATGGAAGCACAGAGTCCTGGAAGATGAGGCGAATAAGCTAGATGCAAGTTGTGAAGCTGAAGAAGGCGGAGCAAATGAACCCCTGGTCCTGAGTGGGTTAAGCAGTATTTGGACAGTAGGCTAGAACTGCCTAAAAAAAAAAAATCCAACTCGGCTGGCAAAGCAAGTACGGTAAGGATCAGAATCTCCACATCCCAAACTGGGTAAGGCAGGTGTAGAGTATAATAAATGAACCTCCAGGCTCCGATGCTGGGCGAGGCAGGTATAAGGTAGAAAACAGTCGAACCTCCAGGCCCCGATGCTGGACGAGGCAGGCATAGTGGAAATAGCCGAACCTCCAGGCCTCAAGGCTGGATGACGCAGGTGAAGTAGGAGAGCTAAAGTAAGTGAGCAGCTGAATGACCACTGGAGTGCTGACAGCGTAATGAGCGTTGAGTGGTGACACCCTGGAAGGGTGAATGCGGTATTGAGAACAGAGCTGGATGAGCCGGCAGCTCAATCAGATTTAGTACTCCTCAGGGTACTGGAGTAAGTTAATGTCAGAGGCCTAAGCCATGAGATAAGATGGCACTGTGGAATACAGCTCGACTGAGAGTTCCGGCAGGAAACGGTAGTAGCAATTCCAAATGAACTGAAGCATGGCAAGAGACATCCAAGGGAACTTATTGTTATAGTCCTGAAATGTAGTCTAGATGTACGTCCACGGTGGAGTGAAGAAGAATATCCTGGCGAATGTAGGAGGTGCAAGCAGGTGAAGGTGAGCTGTAGAGTCCAGAACTCGAGTAGTACAACTGAATGCGATATCCTGGCAGTGCATCCAATCCTGATGGAAAGCTGGAGATGAATGAGTGACATGGAATGAAGGCTTCTGGCAGACAGAGATAAGATGAAAAGCCTAAAAGGAGGAAAACAATCCGAAAGAGGCAGGCAAGGAGCAGCACAGGCGAAGGAATGTCCAGGAACAATCCAGATCCAGCAGGTGAACAGCAGAAGACAGGACGGAAGCGAAAGGTCTGCAGAAGGTGATCCAATATGCTACACAGAGCTGGTAGGCAGTGCTCAAGGGAAGCTCAAGGTAGGAGAATGAGCATCCAGAGCCAGGAATGTAGAACTATAAGAATGGCTCAGCAGAGACCAACGCTGGAGGGACTCTGAAAGCAGGACAAATGATGCAATGATAAGCACAGATAATGGTCAGCAGGAAGGATTCAGAGCAGGGTGCTGAATGCAATGATGGAGCGTATGGTTGGAGTGCATGGCAGGACATCCAGAGGCCAAAGGCAATGAAGCAGCTAGGCCCATATGTTGGGTAGGATGAGCGGCTGGATCACAAGTAGGTCAGCCGGAGGAAGGAGTAGGGAGCGGTAGCTAGGTCCCATGAGGGCTAGCAGGACTGCAAACCCTCATGCAGGGTAGCAAAGGAGCAGTGAATGCTTGCCAGGCAAGAGGGGACCTGCACGAGACCTGCAATATGGAGAAAAAAATGCAAGCTGGAAAGACTGCAGCATGAACCCTTGGGGAGCCTGCAAACAGTGAGTTTGTTTCTCTGAAATCCAGATACAGGCCTGGTTGAAGATACAGATCTATGAAGGACAGTAATTGTTCACACCAGGTAGTGCTCGCCGCTTTAAAATGTGCCGCTAATGTCTGCTGTCCCAGGGGTACTGGAATGGAATCAAAGTCTGAAGAACTGGAGCTGCCACTGCAAAGGCCCTGTTTTCTGATAGTTTGATTTGGGACTGCAGTATCAAAAAGACCTGGCCCTTGCTGAATGGAGGGTGTTGCTAAGATGAGTAGCATAAGTAGGTCATGGAGAGAATGTAGCCCCTGTTCACACAAGTCTGTAGAAGTTAACAATACCTTGCATCTATGTACCACCGAACAGGCAGTCAGTACTGCTGAAAGAGCACGGTCTTGATATGGTCTGAGTGCCTGAATAAGGTAGCCTGGTCGCGACATTCCACTCTAGCAGCAGGCAGTGCAGACCTCTGGGAAGGCCAAGGTACTGTGCAGTATAGTAAATCAAACGGAAACTCACGAGTTAATGCCTCTGCCATGCGGTCCCACTTCTTGAGATATGGCTTCGAGCTGGTTAGTTACTTAGGTGATCGAAAGAAAAGTCTGGCTATATTCTGGATGGATCCGGAGAAATAATAGCAGCCACACAGCTGGGAGTCCAAGCGGCCCAGTGCAAGCGGTGGAAGTACTGCAGCTCGAGAAGAAAAACTTGGAAGGGAGTGGAGCATAACTGGCAGCCACATGGAAAGCAGCTGATGCCTGCACACGTGGGCCAACGAGAGAAGGAACGCCAGGCAGGGGCAGTGGAATCAGCAAGGAAAGACTATATATGGAGCCAGAAGGAGCGGCAACTTGCCGCAAGCCAGGAACGAGCAAACGAGGACGTAAATGAACTAGCAGTGGAGTACTGAGGCGCGGCTGGCGGAGAAAACAGCCCAAAAGAAAAGCAATGGAGGCAGAGGGAGGGAGGAAAGGGAGCGTGGGAAGAGAAAAGCAAAACAGGGGCCAAAGCAAAGCAATGGCAAGAGAGAAAGGGAGAGCAAAATGAACACAACCAGAAAGAGGGTCAGGGGGGAGCCAACCATTGATTGAGCAAACACAGAGAAGGGTAACCAAAAAAATTAATACAGTATATCAGAAGACTTACGGTAATAGACTGGGGGATTTGAACCTATACTCAATGAATTATAGAAGAATGAGGGGTGATCTATGTCTGTTTTTTTGTGCATCCAGAGATAGTTATTTTATGGGAAACCATTGGCTTAACATTGCAAGTCTCTGTTAAGAACACATGTACACATAGAATAAAGATTAAAGGAGAAATATGTAAAACAAATAAAAGAAATGGTTTTCCTAAAGAGTAGTAGAGGTATGGAACACGTTACCAGAGTCTATAGTTATGTGTAAGAATATGGAATCCTTCCAATTATACCTAGATCAACACATGGGTGACAGAAAATATGAGTATCACCACTGAAAAGTGGCGAGCAATAATGGGTCTATGGACCTACCTGCTCGTATTACCTATGAACCAGCCATGCGCCGACGAAGCAAGTGAGACTTGCTCTAAGCAGAACGGCGGTAGCCTGACAGTTTAAGTAGGATGTGGCAGAGGAGCTCTTCCCCCACATAACTACAGGCATGCACCTTTCAATTTTGTGCCTGCATATATCATTCTGCTAGTTTCCTTTTTAAAGGGTATTCTAGTTAAAACAACTTTTTAGATAACCTGATTGAAATATGTATTTTTTTTAAACAAGAGATGAGAATATATGTAGTAATTGTTTTAAATGTTGCATAGTAAATTCATTTATTTAGCTTTTGTTAACCAGGTAGGTACACTAGACAAGACAATTGCCTATTTTCAGGTACGACCCGGGAGAGTACAGGAGTAATAGATTTAGGTACATACAATGACATTGTACAAATTAGACATGTTACAGTTCATGTTGAGGATACAGATCCAACACAGCATACGAAACATGGTAAGGCATAGATTATACAGCATTAATATAGCAAGAGATAAACACCTTGTGGGAGATAAGAGCAGTAATGTTACAGATTCAACACAGCGTACGAGCATGGTAAGGCATAGAGTATACAGTATTAACATAACAACATAAACACCTTATGGAAGCCAAGAGCAGTTCCAGGGGCACAGTATTGAAATCCTTCAGGTGTGACACCATACAGCTTAGCAACCTCTTGGAGTCTGGTCTTTTGTCCAGGAGTAGCTCCAGAACAGAGGAGTGCTGTGATGGATCAGCTCACGGGGGGGTTTGGGGCAGCCACAGGCTGAGGCAAGTTTGAGATGGTTCCATAGGGAGGAACGGAGACACATCTGTGAGTGTGCGGCACGGACCTGGGCATGGAAGGAGTTCCACAGTCTGGGAGCGAATGCAGCAAAGTCCTGCCCACCCATTTGAGTCTGTGTAGCTGGTGTCTTGAGGAGGGCCTGTACCTGGGACCTGAGGGAGTAGGAAGAGGAGATGGATGGGACAAGAAATTTCACAAGCCCTGAAGGGGTGCCAGTGCCAAAGACCTTTCCGGTGAAGTACTCTAAGATGAAGTCTATGTGGTTAGCGGGTGAAAGCCAATTTAGCCTGCTATAGAGGTCGCAATGGTGAGTGAGACGGGGGGGCAGCCAGCGCGAAGCGGCAGACATTATTGTAGGCAGTGGACCACCTAGTGAAGTGGACTTTGGATGAGCGGGCAAACAAGGGAAGCCCATAACAGAGCGAGGGTAGGAGCACCCCTCTGGCAAGTGCAATCTGAGCTGCCAGAGTAAGATTACTTTTTGCTCTGTATGCCAGACCCAGTTTGCAGTTTACAGTCTTGCAAGTATTCTGAATGTGGCGGCCAAGGTCAAGCTGCGGGTCCAGCGTCACCCCAAGGTATTTAAAGTTGTCAGTAACTGGGATCTTGACCCCGTCGACACCAGAAACACATAGTGGAGTAGGGACGGCCTTAATCTTGGCCTGAGATCCCAAGAGCATGGCCTGGGTTTTCCTGAGATTTATAACCAACTTATATACAGTATGTGACAATATCCAGGATTGGATGTTCCTTAAGTCCTCGCTCAGGTGGTGATTTATGACCCCTATCTCAGGGGAGTGAGTCAGGATGACCAGGTCATCTGCATAAAGGACAGGCTTGCAGTGCCTAGCAGCAGCTGGGAGTTTGTTCACGAATATGGAGAAAAGCAGGGGCCCCAAGACGGAGCCTTGTGGGACACCCATGGTAACAGGGATAGTGTCCGAGAACTCCTTCCCATACTTAACAAGTTGCTGTCTGCTGCTTAGATAGTTGGAGAACCAGTTGAGCACCTCAGGTGATAGACTACAGGAGCTGAGCTGGGTGGAGAGCATGGTGTGAACAACAAGCTCAAAGGCCTTAGAGAGATCTATAAAGATGGCTCCAGAGAGTTTGCCTTGGTCCACAGCCACTCTGATCCAAGATGAGACCGTGACAAGGGCAGAAGTTGTGTTGTGCCCTTTCCTAAAGCCATGCTGCTCAGGGGACAACAGGTCATGAGACAGCAAGTACTCTGAGAGTTGCCCTGCCACGACCTTCTCGAGAAGTTTGCTTGACAGGCGATTTAATTTTGGAGTGTTGAAACAAATAATCTGCCAAGAAGTCTTGGAGATAATTAGGATAATTGGTAATTAAGTAATGCATAGAGACCTATCTTAATTGTATTTAGATTAGTTTACTTTAAATCCCATATTTCTGGTATGTAAATTGATTTAGTGGGCTGAATAGTGTTTATTTGATTTAAAATGTATAATCTGTCTGTCTGGATTAGTGTAGCAATCTTTTTCTCTGTAAATGGGTATAAATTGTTATATGTGGAGTAGAGTGGAAGTGGAAGCTGCCTGCTGACATCTGTGGAGCAGTATGGAAGTGGATGCTGCCTGCTGACATCTCTGCTTGCAGGACTTGGACCCGATGTAAATAGAAATAGGAATAAAGGTAACATCAGGAGAAATAAATTTAATAAGTGGGAAAACAATCAGCTGGGGCCACTTAGGATTACAAATTGGTTAAAATTGGGTCATGGACCTGTGAGCATTAATCCCAGAAGGGACATATCATTGATTAAGCTCTTAATTACGGTAAGTGGAGATGTGGAATTAAACCATGGCCCTATCCAAAAAAAAATAACCAACTCTGTTAAATTAGCACATGATAATGCTAGAAGTTTGGTAGGAAAACAAGCATTGTAACATGGCATTAATAGAACCACACTGAGAAACATAGATGATTGGTCAAAACACACCACATGCAACTATTAATGCTGTTCATCAATTCCTTAGATATGCCTGTTCACGTTATCCTGTCAATAGCCAGCAGAGGGACCTATCTGTCACAAAGCTGCAGCAGTGCTGGTGAGCCAGTAAAGCAGACCACATAACACATATTGAGTGACCACTCGATACAGAAGACAACTGTCACCTCACTAATTATTGCCGTTCTCGCATTTGTATACCGCACCCAGCATCGAATACCGGTCCCTCGGTATCAGAATGTAACATGCAGAAGCCAGCAGCAAGTCAGCATTTGGCATTCCACAAACAGACTCTTATATGCTCTGAATGAGCCATACAAGTCTAGCAGTCCCAACAATATCAATGTACAGTAGGTACTTCTAAATCCCGTGCTCTACGTTGTTACAAGGTCGTCAGAAAAGAGAAGTAACACACATACGGATCACAGTAGTATGTCGAGGATCACTGCCTGAAGTGCATGTCGTAGTGAGGGGGACAAAACTAAACAGATACTGATCATAGCACTATGTCGCACATCACTGTCTCACCTGCATGTGGTAGCGAGGGGACACAAAACTCCACAGAAAACGAATACTCATATTATCAGAAACATACGAGATGTGCAAAAACATAATAATAGAAAGTACAGTGATTGGGCGGAACGCAATACTTGGGAAACCTTTTCCCACCATGGCAGTGTATGTAAATGACCAATATATCCCACAACACACTGCAAATGAGTACCAGTTCACAACGAACGCAATTTACAGTTAGACACCGGCTAGAACACAGCATGAAATAGTGCAGTACCCTCTAAACAGTACAAGTCAAACTAGCGTTTGTAAAAAAAAAAATATATATAATCTGAAGCATCACTATATAAACAAGTGTAGTTGGAAAAACGCATCGCATCTTAATAAAACAGATCCAAATTCATGTAAACAATCCATGTTTCATGTATCTTAAAGTATACCACATATAAACAATAGGCACCTTCCACGTGCCATGTTACAAGTGCATTAATCATCCTGGCAGGAGGCATTTCCCAGGAATTAATGCATGGTTGGGTGGTGGGAAGCCTCAGACTTGGGGCACCCTCCCCCAATGCATTAATTCCTGGGAAATGCCTCCTGTCTTGGAGATTAATGCTTACTTATTTGAACACTGGATTCACTTAGGAAATTATGATGACGGTTGGAATCTCCAAAACATGGCTTACAAAAAAAATTTGGACTCAGATAACTGTTAAAGATTACTCTCTATATATCGGTGTGATAGGCCACACAGAGGTGGGGGGTGGCCTTGTTTGTTAAAGATAGCTTGGGACAAACGAAACAACTGTTCTCTGGAAATATAGAGGGTATACAACTGGTTTTGGTGTGTATCTTTAAGTTAAAATTAAGTGTTGGTGTGATATACTCACACCCAATAGTAAAAATAACAGCATTTGTATAGTTTGCATTAAAATTGACTACTACAGCTGAACAACAGGATATAGAAACATAAACTTTGACGGCAGATAAGGACCGCTTGGCCCACCTAGTCTGTCTATTTCCCTACATACAGGATAAGCCGCAGATCCTAGTTAGCCAACAGCCTATTTCTTCCTACTCCCCACAAGAATTGCCTTATGTCTGTCCCATGTATTCTTGAATTCTCAGGAAGGCTGTTCCATGCATCCACTACCATCTCTGTGAAAAATGCTTTCTCACATTGCCCCTGAACTGCCCCCCATCTTTAAATTGTGTCCCTTGTTTTTGCATGTCTCTTTTCTGAAAGATGCTACCTTCTTGGACTTTGTTGAGGTACTTAAACGTTTCTGTCATGTCTCCTTTTCCTCAAGGGTATACATATTAAGCTCTTTAGTCTCTCTCTCTCCTCGTATGGCTTCTCTTGCAGACCCTGCACCATTCTAGTTGCCCTCCTCTGGACTGCCTCTATCCTGTCCATGTCCTTGCGGAGATGGGGTCTCCAGAACTGGACGCAGTACTCCAGATGGGGTCTCACCAACTGTCTGTACAGAGGGATAACAACTTCCTGTTGGTGATGCCTCTCCCTATGCATCCCAGCATACCCCCCAGCTCTTCCTACTGCCTTCTCACATTGTTTGCTAACCTTAAGGTCATCTGATATGATTACCCCAGGTCCCTTTCCTTGTTTGTTTTTGTTACTACCCCATTGTGTAATCTTCCCTGATTTTTGTTTCATGTGCATTATTTTGCACTTCTTTGCATTGAATATAGTGTTCTTAGGTGATTTTAATTGTGCCTGGGGAGCTGTGAGGGTCAAAAATTGGATAGGGAACTGCAACCGCTGGGTTTAACTCAGATTATAAATGTTCCCACAAGGAGAAGGCAGCATCAGAGTATATTTGTGTCAGCTGGGATTCATACACAAAATGCTAGTATGGGTGTTCCAGATTTAGGGGATCATTGTCTAACCCCCCTACAAATGAGGGTTCCTAAAAGCTTTCCCGGAGCTTGTTTAAATGCTCCATGCCTGGCTGGTGTTCAGCGTAAAGCCGCTTAAATGTTGCCAGTGAGTGCTTTTAAAGCCTCCGTGTACTGTCTTTTTAAGGGCTGCCTGTTTGCAGTCATAATTAGTTGAAACGGGGGGGTTGAGTGTTGTTATTCTCGAGTCCCGCCCAGGGTGCTGGAAATAGCTCTATTCTGCCATCACTAAGTATGCAGAGGGAGCTCTACTACAGGATGTAACTATTTGCTGGAAATAGCTTAGGGTAATAATGATAATGTAGTGTTCTAACCTGCCTTCTTTGCAGCAAAGACTGTTCTATCTCCTCCATTTTGGTCCCGAACTGTCGAATTGGACCAATCAGTACATCGGGACTCTAGTAGAGCCAGCTGACTAATGAGGACTTGCTTAGTAATCCTGGGAAGGGAAGTATGACCCAAGGCGCCTTTTTGCACCAACAGAGACAAGTCTTATAGCCTGGTGTTCTACAGCCCACCTATGGGAATGGGTGGTGCGCGAGTGAGAAGGTTGGCCCCAACTGCCAGAAGGACAGAGACGTAGTGGCTGAGAGTGGGGAAGGAGTCTCTTGCTCCTGTATGTTATATTCGCTACGGGAAGCTGCCAGGAAAGACCTTAGGTGGCCGTTAGCACAGCGGACAGCATCGGACTAAATCCGCTGGGGAAAGCGGTCAGAGGAGGCTGTGAGTCACACAGCTACCTACCAAGCTCACCCTGTAGAGGACTGGAGAATCTGCTGAATCGCACTCGGTCTGTCAGGACAGTGAGGCTGCAGTGAGACGCCCACATAGCTGTGAGTTCGGTCGGGCCCTGGAAGCAGCTGCCTGGTATGGTACCCCTCTGTTGTTTTTTTCCATATAAATGTGTGAGGAGGCCATTGAATCTCAGTCTCAGCCCTGCAAGTAGTGAAACAGTGGTTCTCTGTTGGAGGTTGTGAGTACTAAATCAGGGTAGTTCCCTGCTAAGGTTGCCAACTAAGACACAGTCGTTTTGTTGTGCTGCAGATTGTACCAATTGAGTTTTTGGCTCCATCTATCCTTCGTAGAAATTGAATGCTCCTTTGTGCCAGGGCCCCAACCAGCTGCATCGAGAAACTAGCCATTAGGGCTTGGGTACCCATATACAGTAACTGATAGGTTTAGGCCTGTGCACAGAGCCTTAGGTAGTTCAATATATTTTATAGTGGTAAGTCAATCACCCTGATTTCCCCCGGTCCTTGTTACCTCCCCTCGAATAAATCCGATTGTTTGTTTTGCAGCTGTACCCTGGCTGGTTTATGTCTTACTGGGGATATACTGCACAGTGAATATTTGATAACTGTACCTTACTTTCCAGGTGGTCCCCGGAGTGAGCTGAGTGGTTCGAGCCAGGAGGGTAAGTGTTCAGGGGAACAGCCTTGTAATAAATCCGTGTGAGCCACTAGTGGGAAGAAGGGGGGTTGCAGTAACCCAGAGGTCTGTGACCGAGTCATCTTTGACCGTTTTAACCCCGACCTCTGGGTGGAGGCACCCATCAACGGATCTGGGCCCCTTTCCTTGTCGCAGCTGAGACAGGCAGGGGTGGTAGCCCTTAGGATAGCGCCCCCTGGGGGTTACAAATTGGAGGCATTGCTGGGATCAGCGCCCCAGTGGCCAAGTGAGGGCGCATAAAATGGAAAGGCTGACGGGAAACTGGAAGGGGATATTATGGCAAAAATTAAGCTGGACCCTATTAAGACAATGGTACACAAACTGATGGGGTGGGGCGAAGCCGAAGAGCTAGACTCTCAGAGAATTGTGTTACTATTAGACGTGCCTCTGGGAGCCCCGATGGCTGACATTATTTCCACCACAGAGCGTGTTAAATGTTTGGGCAAAGTGGAGGTGAAGGGGCGTATGGCTGACCTGCTCGATCAGACACTGCAGGTGCTACTTTTGTGCAGTGTGGCCATCGACCCCAAGAGGGTACCTCCAGTGATTTACCCAGAGGGTGACTCACAGGGGTGGAGGCTTGTTCATATTCGGAGTGGGTGAGTTACTCCTGGGGGATCCCCCCAGACTAATAGCTTCAAAGATAAATTGCTGACTGTGGAGGGGAGGACTACCCAGGAATTGCTGCAAGCATTGGACCTGTCTAGTGACGCTACCCCCCAGGTCTCCCCGGGTACCTCCCCGTCGCCCCAAGAGTTCTATTTTGGCTCCACTGCCCTTAGTGGTCCCCCCATACAGCTCGATTCCTACCGTAGGCTAAAACCTTTTTCTGGCACAGTGCCAGTGCCTTCAGGGGAGGATGACTTGGAGGCCTGGATGGACACGCCACCCCCTTAGTTCAGGAGTGGCAATGCTCTGAGGGTGAGAAAAGAAAGCGATTGATGGAGAGTCTGCAGGGCCCCGCTTTAGAAGCCATTAGGTTCTAGTGGGCCACTAACCCGGAAGCTACCGCAGCAGAGTATCTTTCTGCTTTGGAGGGAGTGTTTGGGAGTACAGAGACTGGGGAAGACTTATTATGGAAAATCAGGTCTGCCAAGCAATGGAGAAATGAGAAACTGTCTGCCTTTGTTACTAGGGTGGAGCGGGCCTTGCAAAAGGCCTATAGAAAAGGGGGGATCACAGCCACGGCCTTGAACCAGGTCAGGTTGGAACATGTTTTGAAGTCTGCTAGATTTTCTAGTGTGATATTGCTAAAACTTAAGTTGCATGATAGACGGGCCGCCCCGGCTGAATACTGTCAATTGATGAGGGAAATTAGAGAAGTGGAGACTGATGAGGAGGGGTGGGAACCCTATGTGGGGGCTGTGAACCCAAGTGGGACCCCTGAGTCTAGTACCCCCGAAGAGACCCACCTTTCAGGAAGGCCTAATGGACAAACCAGATTTTCCAGGTGATGTGGGGGTGCGAGCTATTTCCTCCGATCCCCAAATAGAGAATGAGTTGAGGGCTGAGGTCAGAAATTTACGAGAACTGGTGAGGGACTTGAAGCGTTCTACCACCTACTCTGGTAGGTCTGGGGAGCCTGAGTTACCCAGAAACCCATGCCCTGGCCCAGGGGAGCCCTTTCATCCCTCACAGGGCTCCCAGCAGACAAGGTGACCCCCTCCCAATAGAGACCCCCGGGACCCCAAGTTCTGTTATCATTGTGGGGAGGATGGACACTTTCAGCCTGAGTGCCAGATGCCGGAGAATTTAAGGAAAGTCAACAGCAAACTGATCACTTGGCATCGCAGGACCCACGTCCGACCCCCCAGGAAAAGCTTTGTGACCCGGGCCAATGCCCAAGCAACTGTCAATGCTGTGCCCTCCGAATGGTCTGATGTGGTCGGGCCCTCGATGGAGGCTCCAGTGCGAGTAAATGGGATTCCTACCCGAGCTGTATTAGACAGTGGCTCTCAGGTAACCATCATGTTTCAGGACTGGCATCAGACACACCTACCTGAGGTGCCCCTACAACCCTTGGATGGTCTATATGTGTGGGGAATGAGTGATAAGGCTTATCCGTATTTGGCGTATATCCGGGTCTGGTTATCATTTCCTACTTCTGTGGCTGGAGTGGATGAACAGGTGGAAACCTTAGCTTTAGTCTGCCCCCCCACCGGACTGTATGATGGGGTACCCCTGTTGATTGGGACAAATGTTCATATGTTTGGACGACTAGCCCAGTTGTGTTCAGAAAAGCAAGCATTCAGAATTGGGTGAGCCCTGAGAATACCCGCTGAGATCCAAAAGGCAGTTGAAACTCAGAAGAAGGCTAGCCAGGAGGAACCTGAAGGCCCGGTGGGTGTAGTATGGAGAAAGGATCTGGCACCGGTGACACTTGCCCCGAATGCTCAATGTGTTCTGCACGGGGAAGTACGACTGAAAACAGATGTTAAGAATAAGTTGATGTTGGATGCACCTCGGGAGGGAAGATTACCTGAGGGACTGTTGGTCAAACCCAGTATCTTGCCAGCTAGAGCGCATGCTTACGTTAAGAGGGTGATGGTTCAAGTGCATAATATGTCTGACAAAGAGATTTGAATAAGAAGAGGCTGCACCTTGGCAAGTGTACACTGTGCAGATACTGCAGTGCTGCCCAATAGCAAGGGTTCCAGGAAAGATGACAGAGTTACTCCCGACTTGTTTGATTTTGGTGACTCCCCGTTGCCTGCTGAATGGAAAATGGGGATCAGTGAGAAGCTTGCCTAAAGAGACCAGGTTTTCTCCCTGAAAGAATGGGATGTGTGCAAGGGGCTGAGCACCACATCCGACTGCACGATGAAAGGCCTTTCTGAGAGAGAGCCCGGCGCCTGGCCTCGGCTGACGTAGACGATGTGAGGTGGCATCTGCAAGAGATGCTTGCTGCTGGTGTGATACAAGAGTCCAGGAGCCCCTATGCCTCCCCCATTGTAGTAGTGAGAAAAAAGAATGGGGTGGTTCGGATGTGTGTAGATTACTGCACCTTGAATCGGCGGACCATCCCAGACCAGTATACCATGCCACGCATACAGGACACATTGTATTATTTAAATGGCAGTAAGTGGTTCTCTGTGTTGGACCTCCGCAGCGGGTATTACCAGATCCCGATGGCCCCCGAGGACCGAGAGAAGACTGCGTTTATTTGCCCCCTAGGTTTCTATGAGTTTATTCGGATGCCTCAAGGGATTTCGGGTGCCCCAGCCACCTTTCAGCGCCTGATGGAGCGTGCTGTGGGAGACATGAATTTACTCGAGTGTTTGGTTTACTTAGATGATGTCACAGTGTTTGGCCGCTCGTTGGAAGAACATGAGCAACGATTGTTCAAGGTCCTGGATCGGCTGGAGGATTTTGGCCTCGAGCTGTCTATAGACAAGTGTCAATTCTTCCAAACTTCTGTGAAATATGTGGGCCACATAGTATCCACTGAAGGCATAGAGACTGACCCTAGCAAAGTGGAGGCTTTGACCACTTGGCCTCAGCCCCGGAATTTGAAAGAGCTGCATTGGTTCCTGGGGTTTTGTGGATATTATAGGCGGTTTGTCAAAGATTATTCTCGAGTGATTCGCCCCCTCCTCAACCTCACTCAGGGGTACCCTCCCACGCACAAAAAGTATAAGAAAGTGGTGCGTTCTGAGATGGAGAAGAGGTATTTTCGGCCAAATGATGTGTTTGGGGACCGCTGGACTGCTCAGTGTGAGGCGGCTTTCTATGACATCATATATCAACTTACCTATGCTCCAGTGCTGGCCTATGCTGACCCAGTCAAGCCACACGTTCTCCATACTGATGCCAGTCTACGAGGATTGGGGGCTGTGTTATATCAGGAGCACTCGAACGGTCTGAGACCTGTAGCTTTTGCCAGCAGAAGTCTGACTCCTTCAGAAAAAAATTATCCAGTGCACAAACTAGAGTTCCTGACTCTGAAGTGCGCCATTGTTGATCAGTTTCATGGCTATTTGTACAGTGCCAAGATATTGGTAAAGACTGATAATAATCCTCTGACCTATGTACAGACCTCAGCCAGGTCGGATGGCACTGGCCATAGGTGGCTCTCTGCCTTAGCCACCTACGACTATGCTGTTGAGTACAGAGCAGGTCTAAACCATGTAGATGCAGATGCTCTCTCTCGGAGACCTGTGCCACAAACTGATTGGGTCAGGTTGTCAGAGCCTGACATAAGAGCCCTTTGCCAGAAATTTGACAAGGAGGAACAGGTGTCTCTTGATGCTGTGGACTGTATGGTAGATTGCTTGGGGCCATCCGAAAACTGCATACCTGCTGCCTACTGTCATTTTTCTGCATTATACACTAGTTCATTGCCCCAATTTAACAATGATAGTCTGCAACGGGCTCAATCCCGAGACTCTATGATAAAAACGGTTGTGGAGGCTTTGCATGCTGGGAGGGACATGTCCAAGTTGCGTTCCACTGACTTGAGAACTGCCTTGTTATACAAAGAAGGGCCCAAATTAAAGCTGATCAACTACTATACAGAGTGAGTGTGGATAAGGAGGGCCAGGTAGACAAACAACAACTGGTGCTGCCCTCAGCATTTAGAGAACTGGTCCTGAGGTCCTTGCACAACCACATGGGGCATCCTGGCATAGACCGAACTCTCGATCTGGTACGCACCCGATTCTACTGGCCAAAAATGAGTACGGATGTAGAGCATTATGTCAAGACCTGTGGTCACTGTTTGAAAAGAAAAGCCCTACCTCAGAGAGCTGCCCCCATGGTCAATATCACCACTACTGCCCCTATGGAACTGGTTGGCATTGATTTCCTGAGTTTAGAACCAAGGGCGTAGCTACCGATACACCAGACACGCCACGGCGTGCTGCTGCTATCAGCTGGGGTAGCAGGAGCCAGCTGGTCTGCCGCATACCTTTGTTTCTTTTTTTGTTTTTTCGCGGTCTTTCCCGGACACTTTTTGCACTTGCCGAGTTTTGAGGGAGGAGGGGTGGGGGGTCTCTGAAACGTAAGCGTGGTCAGTGAGTCATAGTGACGCCGGGGTTGTTACTATACCCCAGAGGACCTGACTGAGAAATACGCTTTGGTCTCTCAATCAGGTCCGCTTGCCAACAAAGGAGGCGTGACAGTCCATAGTAAGGGGCCGGGTTAGGGTCTAGAGGGCTCTTTAAATGCCCCGATGAACTTGCAGTGTGGTCTATTTTATTTGGATTCGGGACTTTCGGGTCAGATGGAGAGGAGAGGAGAGACTAGTGGCATAGCGAGAAGAGTGAAGACAACACCGAGACGAGACCAGCCAGCAGCACAGCAGAGTCAGTCGGGTCTGCTCTGCTCTGTAATTTGTAGCGGTAGCGGCGGGTCAGACTTGGGAGGCACTCCAGATATTCTATCCCTTCTGTCGGGAATCCGGTGTGGCTACTGGCTACTTGTGAAGGCATTCGGAGTGGAGGAATCATTAATTATTACTGCTGCTTGCTGCCTTAGCGGGTTCTTCCTTAGCCTGCCTAATCTGTGGTAAGTGCGGTCGACCGCCGAACGATCCCTGTGTTTCTGTGTCTGAATTCGATCGGAGTGAGAGAGAGAGTGAGCTGGGAGGCGGGCGAGGAAGAAGAGACAAGTGTCTGGAATTGAAGGAGAGCCGCCGCCGCATTGCAACCTACGCTTAATGCCAGCCGGTTTTGGACTTTGCTCGGTGCTTGGGCTGAAGTCTGGAGAGACTAGGAGACGGACTGCGACTGCCGACTGCACTGCTGCATCCAGGAGAGTCCCAAACTCCATTCCTTGATTTTTCAGCTACTTGAGGTAAGGTAAGAGCACTAGCAGTCTAGCAGATAACTAAAAAGGGATATTTGGGCACTTAAATGGTTGTTCTCAAGCCTGGAAAAATGGGCTGCATGCTGATTCACTCTTGCACCAGAAACAAAACAAAGCTGCAAGCTGACTTGTTCTCCGAGTTCCAGCCCCTACAAATTGTACAAATGGGGCTTTGTAGCAGGTGTGCAGGACTGAAACTGTCACTGTCCTGGCCCCAGAAACTGTAGTTGTAGTGGTCAAGCAGAGGCAGAATGTCAGGAGGAGCCAGCTCTGCTGAAAGAGCCAAAGCCTGATCTGTTGCTGAGTTTAATGTCTGCCTGACAGAGACATCAGTGGGTGCAAAGCCAAGGAATTGAAACAGCCGTTTGTTGTGGAAGTTTTCTGTGCTGTCTCTGTGCTTCAGTGAAAGTCCACTCACCACACTGACTCTGCAATGTTCATTGCCTCCTCCACTGCCTTCTACCACAGCAGGAGTGTAGAAATGTGACATTTGCATTTAAATTAAATGCTGCCTTATTCAGCATCTACCACTGTTGTTGAGAACTGCACCCAACCCCACAGAGGAAGATGACTAGATGTGATTTCGTGAAGCCATCTTCAGCCATACTCATGCTGAGGAAGTGATCTATTGTGCACCAGTAGAGGTAGATGACTGTCATGCTAAAAATTGTGTTCATCCATTTTGAAGCAGTGTATTGAGGTAAACAGTTTTTGTTTAAATGTGAGAGGATGAGAGTGCATTGCTAATACAGAAATAAGACAGATCAAGGGGTTGGGAAATGGAGACTGATCAAGCAGAACTGAAAGCTGTGGTGTTGGCTAGTTAGTGCAAGATTGAGGGAAAACTATAGTATTTAAAACAGAGAGGTTACAGAGTTAATTTTAAGGTGTGGTGAAGTGCTTTATTTTAGGTAAATGGTTGGAAATCTTTCAGAATGTGTACTGAATTAGGAGTTGTTTGTTATATCTTATGGTGTCAACACAACATCTAAAATATCTTTAAATAATGGTATTAGAAGGTCAGTGTTCCCTGAAGGAGGTCAGTCTTTCCCTACAGGGGTTCTTCTTGGTGGGGCAACAGTCAGTCAGTTTAGGAGGGGCAGCTGCTACACCTGTCTGGGGTAGCAGTAGCGGCTACTTGCCAACCTCTGCTTGGCCACACACTACAATTATGGGCCTGATCAACCCTCTATCCTCCAGTCCTAGAAGCCTCTGCAGCAGGCTGGGATCATCACCCGCAGCAGTAATATAGAGCCCTGCACTACACGTCAGCTGGGTGCTGCTGTAGAAACGGCAAGGTTACTAAAGCAAAAACGAACTTACAGCGTACACCAGAGAACTGCAAAATGAATGCTTTATTTTGAAGATGTTAGTTGTTTCCAGCACCTCTTCAAAATAAAGTATTAGCTTTCCATTTCTGGTGTGCGTGTAAATTTGTTTTTCCTCTGGATCATTACCAGCACTGGCTGGTGATATGGGTGAGGGGTGCTAATATTTCATCCAAGGAAAGCTTGATGAATTTTAGATCCAGGGTATCACCGATGAATCTTGACTTCCCCAGTACCTTAAGGAAGTACCTTCTGGCTTCGATGACAGAGGTGACTCTGAAGTAGAATGGAGGGTGAGAAGGGGGAGGACGCCACTCAGATCCGTGAAGGCATTATTAAAAAGTGTTTGCAATGGCTTTAGGATCCAAAGGGGGCACGCCATCAATGTTAAGCATGGTGGAGGCAGATTTATGGTCTTCCGCTGTGACTTTTATTTTTTTGGAGGCGCAGGCTGCCACCGGTCCATCCACCCAGGTCACGGCCCCCTCCCACTCCCACATGAGCTATGACTTCTCTGATACCCCCTGATTGCCCCAGGTGGGGCAGCGGCACCCCCCCAAGTGCTGCCGCTGATGGGATAGGTCCAGGAGTCTGCCTGGGAGCTCATTACAGCGGAGGGGCAGGCATCTTGGCAGCAGGCTGCGTTGTTTTTTTTTTTTTTTCCCTGTAGGCAGGGGCGGGGACGTGCAATGACGACCTGCATTCACCCCCCCGCCCCTGAAATTGCTAGGTGTCGACGCTTCTGACATTACCAAGCCTTCGCTGGGTTTCGCCTTGCACCAAACGCTCCACTACCCTCCCCCCTTGAAAAGGAGAGCAGTTGTGGGATGATCGATCCTCTCCTCTTCCTCCGGTGCCCTGGATCTGTTCCCAAACCCGAGTCGCCGGCGTCATAAGTAGAAAACCAACCACTGCACTGACTGTCCGGCTCCCTGTAACTTCTTTGAGGTTATTCCAAAAATTTTTGCCACTATTCCATGTGCAAGAGAAGGCTGGCATTATGGCCTAGAGGTTAGAGTAACGAGCTGTGAACGAGCTTGGTACATCCAGCAGAAAAGATCTGAGGTTGATTCTCACAACCTTCACTTGCATACTGTGTGACTCTGAGCAAGCCACGTAACCACCCAGTGCTCCCAGGTCACCCCTGAAAACTGGCACATGGGCCTTACCCAGTTACCAAAGACTAAAAAAAAAAAAAATACTGGCTCTTTGCTGTGCATATGGCCCTGGTGCAGTTGTTCCTTGCCTTTTTATAACTTTGGATATCTGCTAGTTTACTCGTAGCCCAAACCCTACGCCAAAGATGGTCCCTGGATTTCAGGAGCTCAAGGAGGTCAGGAGAGATCCAAGGATTGTGGTGACCTTTGATTTTACGTCTTTTAAATGGAGCATGCCTGTTGCACATAGTTGAATTGGTGGATGAATTGGTCAAGTGCAGCATCAACGTCGCAGGAGGAGCAGACTGTAGACCAGTCTTGTTGGCAAAGGTCAGATTTAAATACTTCAAGATGACCTTGGATGAGGACCCTATTAGTAACTGTTCTGGCTGGGAGCTTAACGAAGTTATTAGAACAACGAAATAAAATGGGGGAGTGGTTGCTAATTGCATCACAGAGTACAGTGGTATCTGATATGGGATCAGGGCGGTTAGAAAGTACCCAGCCCAATAAAGTGCAAGTTTTCCAGTCCTGTAATCCAGCCTTATAGGAGATTCGACAAATTGGGTGAGGTTCACTGCAGTAATTGCATCTTTAAAGAGGTTTGCATCTGGGGAAAGCCAATTGACATTAAAGTCCCCTAGCACTACGACTTCTGAGTTGAGGCTCAGAGTGCGTAGGCACTCGAAGATTGAGTCGAATCCTGGGGTCGTCTGGCTGGGAGGAATATAAACTGAGACAGTAAGGGTTTTGTTGTGTGTGCCAAGAAGTACTTTTTTCAGCAAGAGCTTGCATGTGGGCACTGCTGCTGGGCAGTAGCAGGATGAGATCTCTTTGCAGATGACACAGAGATCTGCAACAGAGTTGATGCACAAGGTGGGGTGGAAAGGATGAGAAGGGACTTGGCAAGGTTGGAGGAATGGTCAAATGTATGGCAGCTTAGATTCAATGCTAAGAAGTGCAAGGTAATGCACCTGGGAAACAAAAACCCAGGGGAAGAGTACACAGTGGGGGGTGAAATACTGACAACAACAAAAATGGAAAGGGACCTGGGGGTAGTCATATCAGATGACCTAAATATGGGCAAGCAATGAGAGGGCAGCAAGGAGGGTTGGGGAATACTGGGATGCATGGGGAGAGGCATCACCAGTAGAAAACAGGGTTATTATCCTCTGTACAGACAGCTGGTGAGACCCCATCTGATTACATGCAGTTCTGGAGACCCAATCTCCGCAAAGACATAGACAGGATGGAAGCTGTCCAGAGGAGGGCAATCAAAATGGTGCAGGGTCTGCACCGGAAGACATATGAAGAGAGACTTAAGGAGCTTAATATGTATAGCCTCGAGGAAAGGAGGGAGAGGGGGACATGATAGAAACTTTCAAGTACCTCAAGGGAATCAACAAAGTCCAAGAGGGTAGCATCTTTCAAAAAAAGAGGTGTGCAAGAACAAGGAGACACAATTTGAAGATGGGGGGGGGGGGCTCAGAGGTAATTTAAGGAAGTATTTTTTCACAGAGGGTTGTGGATGCATGGAACGGCCTTCCGGAGGAAGTGGAGTCAAAAACAGTGGCGCAATTCAAGCATGCATGGGACAGTCATAAGACAATTCTAGGGGGTGGGGGTAGAAAGAAGTAGGCTGCTGGTTAACTAGGATCTATTAGGTAGGGAAATGGGCAGACTAGGTGGGCCAAGAGGTCCTCATCTGCCGTCAAATTCTATGTTTCTATGTTTCTAGTAGTAAAGGCCAAGGGTGTAGCTCTGTTTTTTTCTCTATAAACCACCTGGAACACTGCTGGGTGGGATATCTGCATTCTGTAATCATGGCACGACTGCAGTAACCTCTAGGTAAATTTGTTTAAAATGATGGTAGTAATTAAGGCAGGTCAGCAGTGTTATGCACTGCAGATTAGTGTTGCTTAATAATGGTCAGGTCAGCAGTTTGATTCTATGTTGGCAGGTCAGGATGTAACTTAAGTGCTGATGCCTGAGGGTAGTATCTTAAACATTAATGCCCGACAGGGTGTGTGTTGTGCTGGGATAACGTCACGCCTCAGGTGGTTGGGCATGAGACCACAGTCCGAGTGTGTCCGACGACTGAGGCGTGAGGTTATCCCAAACGACACACACCCTGGAGGGCATTACTGCTATTATACAATGGCTCGTTGTTATACACAATTAAAGTCATTTTAAAGATGTTTTTGTGTGTTAAAATATTTTTAAGAGAAGATGAAACAATCAAGTTCAAGATGCTCAAGTAGCTCAAGCTCATCTACAGGTTCACAGTGAGGCTGAGACTAGACCCGTGATGTTGTACTGGTTTACATCACAGGTCCAGCCCAAGACTGACCAATCAGAGACCAGGATTCTTTCTTGCCATTGTATAATTGACAATATTTATAAAGGCAGGTCATTAGTGTAATGCACTGCAGGTTCTGAGGAGTCCCAGTAGTTGGCTTGGTGACATGTAGTGTATGTTTCTCTGCATTAACTCCGGCTCTACTGCTGGTGGCTGTGCCTCTGAGGTGATTGGGGTCTGGGAAGCGGTGAAAAGATCCCCAAGTCTGTTGCAGAAGTGTGCATTTGCCCCAGATTATTCTGGGGAAGGGACTCTGTTGGTGTCCAGGTGGTGAAAAGAACATCTACCTTGTATACTCCTGTTGACTAGTGACATGGGACAGCTGGACTGTATGCGTCAAGGGCGTAGCTACCGATATGCCCGACACGCCATGGCGTGTTGCAGCAATCAGCAGGGGTAGTGAGAGCGAGCTGGTCTCTCTGTGCACTCCTAGTTAATTGGTTTTTTTCGCGGGCTTTCCTGGCCACTCTTTGTCCCAAGTTCCCAACATTTTAAGGGGGGGGAGGAGGGGGGCTCTCAATCAGGTCCGCTAAGAGAAAGGAGGCGTGGTGGTACTGCATAAGGGGCGTGTCAGTCAGGCCGGCGGGCTCTTTAAATGCTGAAAAGCAGTTGGTTGAAGGATTGGGAAGAATTTTATTTAAATCTGAAACTGACAGCCGGACAACAGAGTTAGTGGACAGCGGGGAAACAGTTTTAGAAGGGGAGAGATTGGTAGAGAGCGTGAGAGTGCAGTCAGGAGAGTGCTGCCGTCTTTGTAAATGACTGCAGCTGTGAGGAAAAATAAATTGTGGGTCATGTTTCTTTCTTTATTATTTTTTTTTTTTTACATGTACAGCAGGCAGCTTTGAGGGGATAGGGTATGGAGCGATCCAAGTAACTATGGAGCTTTGGAGCGATCCTCTCTCTCTATCTCGCTAAGCGAGACAAAAAAATGGTGGCGATTTTAAATTGAAAGTAACTGGTTTTAGCCAATTAGGAAGCAGGGTGGGCACTTCGCTACTTTAGTGGGTGAGAGGGTCTATAGACTGGTACTTTTATTCCCTGGCATCTATTGAAAGTTAATGTACCCCCTGGCAAGGGTAGTAGCCAATCAATGCCAGGAAATAAAAGCCCATTTTCTAATCAACGGTACGTCACTGGTTCTGCTATTAAACTACTTTAGTTGTTTACCGCTGCGATTGTTATCATAATACTTACATTCCCCTCGTAAGGAGAGAATTTTATTTCTGTTTGGACCGGGGGGGGTGGTGGTGGAGTGCCCCACACAGAGCAAAGATTTATCATACCATCACTGGTTCTGCTACTAAAGTACTTTAGGTGTTTACCGCTACGACTGTTCATTCCGGAGTGAGAGCTGCAATCGGTGGCATAATTTGGTGTAATATGCACATATGGACTATAAGGAGACAGAAAGGAGACACCATTGCATTTAATTAAACACTTCATTATTGCTGTCACAAAATGCATAACTTGCTGTTTATGATTGTAACCCCTAGATGGCGCTATCCCAGGGGCTACTATCCCTGCCTGATTTGCCACTAACAGGTTGAGGGGCCTGGATCCAATGGCGGGTGCCTCCACCCAGAGGTCAGGGTTTGCAATAGTTAAACTAACTTGGTCACAGCCCTCTGGGACACTGCAACCCCCCTTTCTTCCCACTAGTGGCCCACACAATATATCAGAATTATCTTCACAGTATACACTTACCCCCAGGTCTGGTTCCGGCACTGGGACCTCCTGTGAAATGAGATACAGTGCAACAGTCACAGTACAGTACTTTAACATAGACAAATACCTCAGGCAGTATAACTTTGCTGAAAGAAGCAGCTCTGATTTATTTAGGGGGATATAACAAGGACAGGGGGAAATCAGGTTAATTAGCTTATCACTCTAATAATCTACCTATGGCTCTGTGCACAGGCCTATCCCTATCAGTTACTGTCCCTGGGTACCCAAGCCCTAGTGGCTAGTCCAAACCGTGGCAGCTGGTAGGGGCCCTTTCACACAGAGAAAAGGAGAATTAAACAGTCAGCAGTACAGTAATTCCATTTGGATTTAATGTGGCAATTCAACAGGGAGCGACCCTGAATTAGTACTCACGACCTCCAAATAAGATAGGGTCCTTCAATGTCAGCAGGGCTCATTTGAGGTACACAAACCTCTTCACACATCCATATAAAAGAAAGCACTATACCAGGCAGGCTGCATCTGTATCCCGATCGCAATTACGGCACAATACCCGGGAGAACACACAGCAGATTCAGTTCCTGACAGACCGAGTGCAATTTTCAGCAATTTCTCCAGTCTTCTACAGGGTGAGCCTGGTTTCTACTCTTCAGAGATCCTTTGATTCTTTTCACAGGACGGTTCAGTCCTAACAAGCTGTTACACAAGCTGCAGACCGAACTCTGGGCCTTACACACTTTTTGACTAAAACTGCACACTGAAAAAGCACAGGGCTCCTTCCTTCTTCACTGCCAAAGCTCAACTGAAACTCCAACCGACAAAACCGGCACTTCCTTTGAGTTCCTCCCAGTTCTTGACTGGATTGGCTGTCACCACAATAGACTGCTGCTGTTGGTCCAAAAGGCATTGAAGTCTAAACTACATCTCCCAGAGTCACTGCCCATACAATCCTCTTGTGGCTGGCTCAGATTATGAGTCCAAGTTCTGATTCGGTCCAAGGCACCATTTTAGAGCTAGCTTACCCCACACTGATTGGTCCAGTTCAGCAGTTCAAAACTAGAATGGGAACTAGCAGACACAGTTCTGACTGCAAAGAAAGCAGGTTAGACAAACTGTAATTTCATTATTACTCTAAATAATTTCTGGCAAACAGTTACATCTTTCAGATAGGTTCCCTTTGCACTCCTAGTGACTGCAAAATGAAGTGAATTGGCAGCAGCTTGAGTGGTACTCAATCAAAGAACACACAGTCCCCCATACAAACTAATTATGTCTGCAAGCAGACAGCTCTTAAAGAGACAGTACCAGAGGCTCTAAAAACACTCACTGATAAATGGCTTAAATGCCAAACACCATTCAGGCTTGGAGCATTCAAGCAAGCTCCTGGAAGTCTTTTGGGAACCCCCATTTGCAGGGGGGTTACATGATAATGGGGTGGGGGGGACTGTAGCAACTTCTTTATGGCAGGAGGTCTCTTTCCTGAATGTTGATCTCACAGACTGCAGACCACAAACTAATCTTCTCTTCTGGGGAGATCTATAAAAGATTGTAGAGATCAATGATAGCTTTGATTTGGTACATCACCACACCAGGTACAAACTCATGATACAGAGAATCTGGCTGAGCAAAGTGCAGAGCCAGTTTGCTCACCAAGAGGGATTCTGATGTGCACAGACTGCATGAACTAAACTAGAAAGACTTGGGGAATCGGAAAACCTCCGGGTGAACGCACTGGGTTCTACACCTTTACTTGGCCAGTATTTGGTTAGTATATGTTGGAAAATTGTAAAAACAAAATGGCAGTGTGCTGCTGGGTCATTCAGGAATGTGAAGCTCACCAAGATCTTGCACAGTTGTATGTACCCATTGACAGCTCAGTCTTACCAGGTTATGGCTAGTATTTAGGCAGAATTGATATCAGAATCAGACAACCTAAGGTAATTTCTGCATGGCTATTAACAGATCAGAATAGTGGCCATTGACTTTTATGCTGTTACTCACTTTCTCATTTTGTATCAGACTGCAGCAGTGAAACTATAAAACGGTACAGTCAGTTGCCCAGCAACTCAGTGAAGAGCAGTCAGTGAAGAGCAGAGCTATTTCTATTCTCTGCTTAGTAAAACTACATTAGCAATTGGTTGCCTAGCATCTGATTAAGTTTGTAGCCTACTGTGTAGACAAGGATGTGTTTTACTGAATGCTTTTTTTAAGCGTGTGCCCTGATTCCGTCTCTGTTTTGTTTTAACATCCCAGCAGAACAGTACTGTAGATAAATTTAGCTTGGCAAGCAAACTGAATCTGATGCTGGCAGACCAGAGTATATAATTATCTTCATACCAATGTACAGTAAATGGGTAAAATGGTATGGTCTCTTGGCCTGCAGCACAGATTATAAATACTGTGTTCACAATTCGCCTCACAAAGGCTCTGTGAGACAGGCCTCGACAGCTGTATGTCATCAGTCCAAACAAAATGTGTCCAACTGCTGGTGCATTATGCATTTAACTGCTGCTGTGAGGTAACTGATCCTGCATTATTTCCACAAACATAACTGTCGGTTAAAACTTTGTCTCCGTATACATCCTATAAGCTAACCTACACTGTCCTGTAAAGTGCCACTCAAAATCCTCTACCACATTGTGTGGGTATGTTTCGCCAAGCCTTAGTTTTATGAAAGGGACCTTGGACGTGATGCCCATTTGTTAGCAAATCATCAGACGCCATGACTGCAAGCGCTGTTTTTTGTTCGGCATTTCAGTGTAAATAATTCCGAGGGATGTTGTATTAGGACCAGTTATTTGTCTGAACATTTCCTCTGAATGCTACCTGGTTCCACAGTTTGACAATTGGAGCGGTCTTGCTTGTGATAAGGTGGTGGATACTGGGATTGTGTGCTTTACCCTTGGCCCTAGACATTTATGTATTGCATACAATGAAACAGCATAATTTGTGATGTGAATTTTGTTGTATGCAATCCCACGGGCTGTCAAATGAGGTGTTTTGTTTTTGTGTTTCAACTGAGGGGTGGCAGCCGTAACAGGTAAGCAGCGTGGTTACTCGAGGACAGGTGGCAGCAGCATTAACCCTGCAAGTTACTGAGACCAACAGTCACAGCGTTTGATTTGCAGGCAAAGGCAGAAGCATCAGTGGTTTCCAGGCAACTGCTAGATATTGAGACTCACTAAGATTTCTTGACTGTACCAGCTGCTGCAGTAAGGTAAGGTATCTGTCCATATTTCACTTGCCTCATGCCGCTCCATTCCCTTATTCCTTTATCCTACTTCCATACTGTCCCCTCTTCCACTTATAGTGCAGGGGTTAAACCGTTTTCTGTTTCCAGAATGGAGGCAGGCAAAAGAAAACAACCTTCTGGAGCACAGGTGCGCAAAACTAAACGGGCCAGAACACAGGAAACGGCACAAATGTCCAGGCTTATGCAGTCCTTCTTCACTCAGCCTTCAGCTAGCTCTGGGTAAGAAATCCTGCCATAATATACAGAGTAAACATAATTTTTGATAGGTAGATAGGTAAACAGTTTAGCTAACTGCAGACCTTTGTGTTTGCAGGGTCCACAACACAAAGACGCAGCCTGGAAGTGGTGTGGAGGAGACTTGCCCATCCAATTACCGTGCATGGGTGATTGTACAAGAAAAGGTTGCTGGTGAAATTTGAGGAGACTCGGCCACAGAGGGTGTTCTCCAGGAAGCCAATGTCAACTCCCAGTTAGTGGAGACTATGGAAGATCTGCAGGAAGCTGGTGTCAACTTCCAGTTAATGGAGACAGTGGAAGAAGCAACTACTTTTGAAGCAGTCCAGATTCCAAGCATTTCCCAGGAACCAGATGTGCATCTGCAAAATACTGAGGACACTGGCTGTATGAATCGCTCCCATCTCACGGATGCTCAGAGGAAGGAAATTCTTGAAAATCAGTGGCAACCACCTCCAGGATTTCAGTTTCCTGGTCGTCTGATGGGTCCAGATGGTCCGAGCCAGCGTTACAGGCGTTTCAATGCTCACGTGTTGCATGACTTCAAATTTACTCGGTATTCGAAGGTATTGGATGGCGTGTTCTGTGGTCCGTGCTTCGTGTTCAACAGTTCCTGTACTAGCACCCTTCTGGTATCGGCACCAATGAGGGACTGGTCCAACACAAAGAAGACTCTGGAGAGGCATAGCAAGTCTAAGGACCATGGAAATGCTGTCGCGAGAGCGGATGGGTTTCTCTCTGTTTGTGCTGGGAAGATGAAAACAGCAAGCCACTGTCTGCTGGAGCTCAACAACAAGGTGACTGAGAATACTCTTCACTTTCTACGCAGAATTGTCAAGATCATTCTCTATTGTGGGAGACACAACGTTGCTCTTCCGGGTAAGCATAATGATACCGGAAATTTCCATGGCTTGTTGCAATACACCGTAGAAGTGGATTCCAGTCTGCTGAACACCTACAAGCGGCTCCAAGGAATGCACTATACACATCCCCACAGATTCAGAACAAACTAATTCAATTGATGGGTCGGCAAATGCAGCGAAAAATACTAAGCAATATAAAGGAGGCAAAATGGTTCAGCTTGATAGTGGATGGAACAACAGATGTGTCAACCAAGGAGCAGATTTCTTTATCGGTTTGCTATGTATATCGGGACCTTTCAGGCACAATTGAACTTCGTGAAGATTTAATCGAGTTCACTGAAGGTATGGATACAACTGGCCATGGTTTAGCAGAACTATTCTTCATGCTTTAAAGGCTTGGGCATCGACACAAAACTAATGCGTCAAGGATACGAAAGGGAGTAACATGAGTGGAAAATTCAATGGGGTACAAGCACACATCTCAGCGGTTGTCCCTGAAGCAGTGTATACAGTTTGCAAGGCTCATGGCCTCAACACAGCTATAGTTCATTCACGTTCCTTGCGACACGTTTCCAATATGTTTGATACCACGAAAAAGATCATCTCTACACTAAAGTCGTCCTACAAACGCAGTAACATCTTTCAGGCAGAACTCAAAGAATTCAACAACTTGCCATCCGACTATGATGATGAGCCAGAAGATCATACGTACACTATTCCTGCAGCTGGAAACACCAGGTGGATGAGTCATGCAGATTCTCTATCAAGGTTAAAAGTGAAATTTTTGGTAGTAGCAAGTTCGCTTGAGAAAATTGCAGAGTTTGACAATGAAGCGAGCAGATTGCTGCTCTGCATCCAGTGATTCGACTTCCTTGTGACTCTTCATTCCGTTGATTAAGTTTTGTCCCGAACGAAACCTCTTCATCTGTATCTGCAGCATGTCAACACTGACCTCCTACAAGCAACACAAGAGGCCTCCAACCTAGTGCAAGTATTGAAGAAAATGCGGGACAGGTCAGAAAGCCACTTTGCAGAATTGTATCGGAGTATCCTGACTCTAGCAGAGGCCGCATTCATTCAGGAGGAGGTACCTCGTATATGTGGTAGGCAAACACAGAGAAGCAACATCAGTGCTGCAAGCCCTCAAGACTACTTCAGAGTCAACATTTTCATTCCTTTCCTAGACCATGTCATTTCGGAATTGCAGGATAAACTGATAAGAGTGCCGACCACGGTTCCTTGGGCAGTATCTTCTACCACGCAAACTGCATTTGCTACAGGAGGACAAAATAGCAGCAGTGTACAGTGCCTACAAGACTGACCTGGGCAGCCTGGAGGAGCTTAAGGTGGAGCTGGAAAGACGGAAAGAAAAGTAGGTCGATGTTCCTGTGGCAGACCTTCCAGAGACCATTCTCGTGACATTACAGGATGTGAATGCAGATCTCTACCCAAATGTTAATGCAGTATTATCAGTCTTGGCAACAATGCCAGTCAGCGTGGCATGTGCAGAGAGATCCTTCAGTGCCTTGAGGAGGCCGAAGACCTGGCTCAGAAACAGCATGGGGGAACAACGCCTAACAGGACTTGCTCTTTTACATATACACAGAGACATGGAAATTGATGTGGAACAGGTGCTCAAAGACTTTGACCCATGCCAGGACAGATGCTTCTCAAATAAGCCAACAGGATGACTTTGAACACTTACTGCATGGTATTGGGCTATTGGTGCAAATGCTTTTGGTTAAGGTAACAAAACCAGTGCATCATCTAGCCTACCCAGACCCTCCATATAACAGTGAGCGCAATGTTACGGTTACCTGACAAATTGTGTAGTATTCATGTAACGGAACACTGCTGTGGGTATGTGGCCACTTGCAGTGGTGGGTTTGGGCTACTTTGGGTGTGAGTGGGCATAAGAGCATGAATGTGCGGCTGAGGGCTCAGCTGCTACTTGCACTACTTGTAACACTGCTGTGGGTATGTGGCCACTTGCAGTGGTGGGTTTGGGCTACTTTGGGTGTGAGTGGGCAGAAGAGCATGAATGTGCGCTGAGGGCTCAGCTGTTACTTGCACGACTTGTAACACTGCTGTGGGTATGTGGCCACTTGCAGTGGTGGGTTTGGGCTACTTTGGCTGTGAGTGGGCAGAAGAGCATGAATGTGCGGCTGAGGGCTCAGCTGTTACTTGCACGACTTGTAACACTGCTGTGGGTATGTGGCCACTTGCAGTGGTGGGTTTGGAATACTTTGGGTGTGAGTGGGCAGAAGGGCATGAATGTATGGCTGAGGGCTCAGCTGCTACTTGCACTACTTGTAACACTGCTGTGGGTATGTGGCCACTTGCAGTGGTGGGTTCGGGCTACTTTGGCTGTGAGTGGGCAGAAGAGCATGAATGTGTGGCTGAGGGCTCAGCTGCTACTTGCACTACTTGTAACACTGCTGTGGGTATGTGGCCACTTGCAGTGGTGGGTTTGGGCTACTTTGGGTGTGAGTGGGCAGAAGAGCATGAATGTGTGGCTGAGAGCTCGGCTGTTACTTGCACTACTAGTAACACTGCTGTGGGTATGTGGCCACTTGCAGTGGTGGGTTTGGGCTACTTTGGGTGTGAGTGGGCAGAAGAGCATGAATGTGGCTGAGGGCTTGGCTGTTACTTGCACTACTTGTAACACTGCTGTGGGTATGTGGCCACTTGCAGTGGTGGGTTTGGGCTACTTTGGGTGTGAGTGGGCAGAAGAGCATGAATGTGTGGCTGAGGGCTCAGCTGTTACTTGCACTACTTGTAACACTGCTGTGGGTATGTGGCCACTTGCAGTGGTGGGTTTGGGCTACTTTGGGTGTGAGTGGGCAGAAGAGCATGAATGTGGCTGAGGGCTCAGCTGTTACTTGCACGACTTGTAACACTGCTGTGGGTATGTGGCCCTTGCAGTGGTGGGTTTGGGATACTTTGGGTGTGAGTGGGCAGAAGAGCATGAATGTGTGGCTGAGGGCTTGGCTGTTACTTGCACTACTTGTAACACTGCTGTGGGTATGTGGCCACTTGCAGTGGTGGGTTTGGGCTACTTTGGCTGTGAGTGGGCAGAAGAGCATGAATGTGTGGCTGAGAGCTCAGCTGTTACTTGCACGACTTGTAACACTGCTGTGGGTATGTGGCCACTTGCAGTGGTGGGTTTGGGCTACTTTGGCTGTGAGTGGGCAGAAGAACATGAATGTGTGGCTGAGGGCTCAGCTGTTACCTGCACTACTTGTAACACTGCTGTGGGTATGTGGCCACTTGCAGTGGTGGGTTTGGGCTACTTTGGGTGTGAGTGGGCAGAAGAGCATGAATGTGCGGCTGAGGGCTCAGCTGTTACTTGCACGACTTGTAACACTGCTGTGGGTATGTGGCCACTTTCAGTGGTGGGTTTGGCTACTTTGGCTGTGAGTGGGCAGAAGAGCATGATATGTGGCTGAGGGCTCAGCTGTTACTTGCACGACTTGTAACACTGCTGTGGGTATGTGGCCACTTGCAGTGGTGGGTTTGGGCTACTTTGGGTGTGAGTGGGCAGAAGAGCATGAATGTGCGGCTGAGGGCTCAGCTGTTACTTGCACGACTTGTAACACTGCTGTGGGTATGTGGCCACTTGCAGTGGTGGGTTTGGGCTACTTTGGATGTGAGTGGGCAGAAGAGCATGAATGTGCGGCTGAGGGCTCAGCTGTTACTTGCACGACTTGTAACACTGCTGTGGGTATGTGGCCACTTACAGTGGTGGGTTTGGGCTACTTTGGGTGTGAGTGGGCAGAAGAGCATGAATGTGTGGCTGAGGGCTCAGCTGTTACTTGCACTACTTGTAACACTGCTGTGGGTATGTGGCCACTTGCAGTGGTGGGTTCGGCTACTTTGGGTGTGAGTGGGCAGAAGAGCATCAATGTGTAGCTGAGGGCTCAGCTGTTACTTGCATGACTTGTAACACTGCTGTGGGTATGTGGCCACTTGCAGTGGTGGGTTTGGGCTACTTTGGGTGTGAGTGGGCAGAAGAGCATGAATGTGTGGCTGTGAGCTCAGCTGTTACTTGCACGACTTGTAACACTGCTGTGGGTATGTGGCCACTTGCAGTGGTGGGTTTGGGCTACTTTCCGTGTGAGTGGGCAGAAGAGCATGAATGTGTGTCTGAGGGCTCAGCTTTTACTTGCACTACTTGTAACACTGCTGTGGGTATGTGGCCACTTGCAGTGGTGGGTTTGGGCTACTTTGGGTGTGAGTGGGCAGCAGAGCATGACTGTGGTTGTAAGGTGTGCAACTGTCTTGGATTTTGCATGTAGTCATTCTGGAACCTGAGCAGGTACACACACAATGCTGTGCCTGGATGGAGGCTTTTTTGGGGATCGATGGTTTCAGTTAATGTAACTGAACAAATCTGAACACCAGCCAAAGCACCATCTGGCTTACCACAACCACCTTTGTAATGTGGACGGAGTCTGCTGTGTGGGTAAGTACTTATCTGCAGTGGGTGTAACTCTGCTCCAGTGTGGGCATGTTTCAGCGGTTGATTTTGGTATGCATGTTGTGTGGACTGGGTGAGTATTTGGATCTTGCTTACATCTAAACTGGTAATGTAATGAACCTTTTTAGATTCTGTGACTTGGGGCTTTTGAGTGGCTGGTGTGGGGAGCTTGGATGTGGGCCTTCTGTGTTGGTGGATAGTGAATGGATAGTGTAAGATTAAGACACTAGTGCGAATGGACCTCTGTGGGACTGGATACCTTGATATGGCAGAGGCTTGTCACAATGCAACATTGTAACTAAAAGCTAGTCTGGTGGCTGGCTAGTGTGAATGGACCTCTGTGGTACTGGCTGCCTTGATGTGGTACAGATGCTTGTCACCATGCAACATTGTAACTTGGCCAATCTGGTAAAGAGGCTTGTCACAATGCAGTATTATAACCAAAAGCCAGTCTGGTAGTATGACACCTGTTGGTGGTGGAATGGTGTGCTGGCATACAGCACAGAAAATGACACTAGCATCTGAGAAGGGGCGTGGACAGTGTGGGGGGGGGTAGCTCACCCTAAGGGGGGGCCGGTAGCGATGTGAGTTTACTTGGTATGCAGCTCAGAAATTCCTGGCTACACCCCTGTTTAGAACCAGATCTGAAAATTATCAGTAACATATTGGTAGTCACTGATCATTTTACCCGGTATGCACAGGCCTTTCCTACTAAGGATCAGAAAGCAACTACGGTGGCTAAAGTACTCATGGAGAATTTCTTTGTCCACTATGGGGCCCCCCAGAGGATCCACTCCGACCAGGGGAGGGACTTTGAGAGCCAGCTAATCAAAGAGATGTCATCTTTGTGGGGAGTACGAAAATCCAGAATCACCCCATACCATCCCCAGGGAGATCCCCAACCTGAAAGATTTAACCGCACCTTGCTTAATATGTTGGGCACACTGCAACCCAAAGACAAGCCTAGATGGAGCCAGCAGATTAGCACCCTGGATCATGCTTATAACTGCACCAAAAGTGATGCCACTGGATTTTCCCTGTACAGGCTGATGTTTTGGAGAGAGGCTAGACTGCCAGTGGATGTGTGTTTCGGGGTTCCCCTGATGGGGTGCAAGCAGAAAATCATCTACAGTATGTACAGAAGTTGAAGGCCCAATTGAACCATGCCTACCAACTGGCCCAGACTATGGCTGCTAAACGAAACCTGGCCAACAAGGAGAGGTATGATAAGAAAGGGAAAACAATGGAACTAAGAGAAGGGGATAGAGTGCTATTGAGGAATCTGGGACTGCATGGCAAACATAAAATTGCTGACAGATGGCATCACCTCCCTCATATCGTTGTGGGAAAACTGGCAGATTTACCTGTATATAAAGTGCGGCCTGAAAACAATTCAAAAGATGTGAAAACTATACACAGAAATCATCTGCTGCCAATCGGGCAAATCCTGATTGAAGCTGAACCTCCCAATGCCCCCCTCTCCAGGTCTATGACTAGATCTGCTGCCATGAAAAAAAAACAGACCACTTGATTCTTCAGCAAGCCAACTAGGAGGGCCTTGTCCAAACCCCTCTGATGAAGATGATCGCCAATCTGTGTCTGAAGACAATGAAAATAATATTGAATACTATCCCTCTTACGAACTGAGCCAACTATTTCGGGGCAATCCCCTTGTTAACTCTAGAGATGAGGTTGGGCCTTCTGGACTATTTGAGCCCCCTGCTTTGTCTCTGGAACCAATGCTTCCAGAGGATGAACTGGGTAGCAGCAAAGCCCAAGGGGTGGGGTCCTTGAGCCTGGCTGAACTGTCTGGCCTGGCTGAACTACTTGACTTTTCAGAAGAAGAAAGTTATGTGGGGGAACAAGCCAGTGATATGCCGGAACCGAAAGAATATTTTGAATGCCCAGATGGTTCCTTACTAGTGTCTGAACAGTCCCCAGCTGAGCCAAGTAGTGTGGGTCCTGATATAGAGGGTCAGGCCCCCGGAAGTACTATGAGCACTGGGCCCCTTTCCCCTGTGGAGATTCCCCCTACTAATCTTAATGAGGCCGAAATGGAATCGGGGCCTGTAGCTGGGTTTTCCGAGACCCCTAGACACTCCAGCCGAGAAGTACGGCCTGTAGTCAAGTTGAGTTATGAGTCTCTGGGTCAGCCTGTGGACCTGCCATTAAATGTGGTCCATAAAGGGGTGTATGTGTCCCCGAGCTCCTTGCCTAAGTTAGCCTTGGGGGATAACTCCAGCCTGTTAGTGTTGCCCTTTGAGTGTGGTACCCCTACCCCAGTTAGCCCGCCAGTAGCTGATAGGGAAGGGCCCCCCTCTTTCCAGGTGTCATGGGCAGAGAGTAATGACCTGACTTAAAAGAGGAAAGGGTTATCTGTTTGTAATGTTGGATAAACAGTAGTAATCTGGGAATATAGTAACAATGCATATGATCTGAAGTGTGATATAATGTTAATTAAGCTGTTTGCCTTAAAGTGATTTATGGGTAACTACTTGACCCGGACGCCAAGTTCTTTCCAGGCCAGGAAGGGTGTAACCCCCCTACAAATGAGGGTTCCTAAAAGCTTTCCCGGAGCTTGTTTAAATGCTCCATGCCTGGCTGGTGTTCGGCGTAAAGCCGCTTAAATGTTGTCAGGGTCGGACTGGAGTACAGAGGGCCCACCTGGAAAGAAGATACAAGGGCCCACCTGGAAAATCAATAGAGGAAGGCTCAGGTTGACACACACACATATCAATATTCCACTTCAATCTGATACACTAGCTCTGTGTTGGCATCTTACATTTATCAACAGTGCCCCAGAAACCCTATTTAATTAGAAAAAAGATGATAAATGCAAAAGTTTTCAGAGTTCAGAAGGTAACCACTTAGTCAACTGGGGGGGCCCACCTGGAAATTTCCAGGTATCCAGGTGGGCCAGTCCGACCTTGAATGTTGTTGCCAGTGAGTGCTTTTAAAGCCTCCGTGTACTGTCTTTTTAAGGGCTGCCTGTTTGCAGTCATAATTACTTGAAATGGGGGGTTTGAGTGTAGTTATGCTCAAGTCCCACCTGGGGTGCTGGAAATAGCTCCATTCTGCCATCGCTAAGTATGCAGAGGGGAGCTCTACTACAGGATGTAGCTATTTGCTGGAAATAGCTTAGGGTAATAATGACAATGTAGTTGTTCTAACCTGCCTTCTTTGCAGCAAAGACTGTTCTGACTATCTCCTCCATTTTGGTCCCGAACTGTCGAATTGGACCAATCAGTACATCGGGACTCTAGTAGAGCCAGCTGACCAATGAGGACTTGCTTAGTAATCCTGGGAAGGAAACATGACCCAAAGGCGCCTTTTTGCACCAATGGAGACAGGTCTTATAGTCTGGTGTTCTCAGCCACCTATGGGAATGGGTGAGCTTGGCAGTGAGAGGTTGGCCCCAACTGCCAGAAGGGCAGAGGCGTAGTGGCTGAGAGTGGGGAAGGAGCTTCTTCCTCCTGTGACAAGTATATTCACGCTGGAAGCGCTGAAAGGCCTTAGGTGGCCGTTAGCATAGCGGACAGCATCGGACTGAATCCGCTGGGGAAAGCGGTCAGAGGAGGCTGTGAGTCGCACAGCTACCTACCAGGCTCACCCTGTAGAGGACTGGAGAATCTGCTGAATCGCACTCGGTCTGTCAGGACAGTGAGGCTGCAGTGAGACGCCCGCATAGCTGTGAGTTCGGTCGGGCCCCGGAAGCAGCTGCCTGGTATGGTACCCCTCTGTTGTTTTTTTCCATATAAATGTGTGAGGAGGCCATTGAATCTCAGGCTCAGCCTTGCAAGTGGTGAAAGAGTGGTTCTCTGTTGGAGGTTGTGAGTACGAAATCAGGGTAGTTCCCTGCTAAGGTTGCCAACCAAGACACAGTCGTTTTGTTGTGCTGCAGATTAGCCTATCGAGTTTTTGGCTCCATCTATCCTTAGAGGGAATTGAATGCTCCTTGTGCCAGGGCCCCAACCAGCTGCATCGAGGAACTAGCTATTAGGCGCAGTACCATAGACAGTAACTGATAGGTTTAGCCTGTGCACAGAGCCTTAGGTAGTTCGATATATTTTATAGTGGTAAGTCAATCACCCTGATTTCCCCCGGTCCTTGTTACCTCCCCTCGAATAAATCCGATTGTTTGTTTTGCAACTGTACCCTGGCTGGTTTGTGTCTTACTGGGGATATACTGCACAGTGAATATAACTGTACCTTACTTTCCAGGTGGTCCCGGAGTGAGCTGAGTGGTTCGAGCCGGGGGGTAAGTGTTATGGGGAACAGCCTTGTAATAAATCCGTGTGAGCCACTAGTGGGAAGAAAGCTGAGACAGGCAGGGGTGGTAGCCCTTAGGATAGCACCCCCTGGGGGTTACAACTGCTATATAGGGTGTGAGATAGTTAAAAATATAACTTATCAGATTCACCAAAAGTTAAATATATTAGTGATTACAAAAAGTTTAACAGGACAAGACTTCAACAAGATCTGAATGCAGTGGATTGTGAGCGTATAGATCTTATTCCAGCTATTGATTTGGCAATTGGTGAATTTACTCAAGTCTTTGTCGATATTTGTGATATAAATGCCCCATTTAAACAAATCAACGAAAGGAAATAACAGGTTACTCACCTGTAACAGTAGTTCTAGGAGTGGTATATGTTGTTCATCCACACTGTTTGGCATTGTCCCCTTCCACTTTAAATCTGCCAGAAGTCTTCAAGCTGGCTCCTCACCTACCACCGGGTGGTATATACTGCGGCTCCTTGTGACCAGATCTTAGCCGCTGGAAGCAAAGTTGTTTCGTCTGTAGTCAGGGAAGTCGGGTGGGTCCGTGTGGATGAACAACATATACCACTCCTAGAGCTAATGTTACAGGTAAGTAACCTGTTCTTCTAGGAGCGTGGATCTGTTGTTCATCCACACTGTTTAGCAGACTCCAAGCAGTTCTCTTGGAGGAGAGAGGCAAGGTGGACACCCCTACTTAGAGAAGAGAGAGATTGGAGAACTGAAGCCCCAAAATCAGCATCCCGGCGTGACTCAAGATTGATGTGGTAGTAGATGATAAAGGTGTTTGCTGACTTCCAGGTAGCAGCCCGACAGATCTCCTGGATAGGGATGTCCCTGGAAGCAGCCACTGAAGCAGCATTATGGCGGGTAGAATGAGCTCTTATCCCTCTGGGAGGCTCCTTGCCCGCCAACTGATAGCACAGACCTATGCATGATGTAATCCACCTTGCAATGGTCCGTTTGGCTGCAGGTCTACCAGAAGCGGCTTCAGTGTGGGTGACAAAACAGCTGGCGAACCTCTCCACGAATTTCCGCCATCCTCTCCTTATAGTAGGAGAGAGCACGTCTCAGGTCCAAAGTATGGAACCTGTACTCAGCGTCCAAGGTGTAATTAGGGTAGTATACCAGCACAGTCAGCACCTGGTTAAGGTGAAACTCTGACACCACCTTTGGAAGGAATTTCGGGTGGGGGCGCAGGACAACTTTGTCCCTGTGAAAGACCAGATAAGGGGAGTCCACAGAAGGCACCTGGAGCACCCCTGTCCTTCTGGCTGACGTGATAGCCACCAGGAAGGTCTTCTTCCATAACAAGTGTGACAGCTAACACTTGTGCATCGGTGTGAATGGCTTGCACATAAGCTTTTGCAAACCAACAGCAGATCCCATGGAGGTGGAGGTTCACGCACCAGAGGGGATATGTGATCCAGGCCTTTGAAAAAGCGCCCGACCACTGTCTCCTGCACCAATGTCAGCTGACTGGCCCGCACCCTGTAAGCAGAAATGGCTGCCAGGTGCACCCTAAGGGTCATGGCCGTAGACCCCCTTTGGACAGAGACCAAAGGTAGTCGAGAATGTTAGCCACAGAACAGGACAAAGGGTCCAGACCCTTACCCTGACACCAAATGGAAAATCTTTTCCATTTGAAGGCATAACATTTCCTGGTCGATTCCTTTCTAGATGCCTCCACCATAGTGTAGACATCTTCGGAAAGACCCAAAGCCTGGAACTCTAGCCGCTCAGGTACCAGGTTCTGAGGTGCAGGGATTGAAGGTCCGGATGCAAGACCTTCCCCTGATTGAGAGATATCAGGTCTGGGCATGTACAAAGCCACTCCGGGGGCCTGCAGCTGAGGCTGAGGAGATCTGGATACCAGAAATGGTGTGGCCAGTCTGAAGCTACCAGAATCACCTTCACCTTGTCCCCCCTCACCTTGAGTAACACCTTGTGGATCAACGGAAATGGAGGGAAGGCGCAGAGAAAGCCTGGGGTCCATGGCCTCAAGAAGAAATCCCCCTGCAGCGAGCCCTGCTGAGGGGGGCGGGCAGGATACAGCCTCAGCTTGGTGTTTTCCCTGGAGGCAAACAGGTCCACCATCAGTTTGCCCCAACGGGAGAACAGGCTGTAAGCTACCTCTGGATGGACAGACCACTCGTGGGATGTCTGGCCTATGTGGCTGAGAGCATCCGCCAGCTGGTTCAAGGCTCCTGCCACATTGATGGCTAGGAGATCCGCCTCCAACCGGCTTACGAGGGTCCAGATGTGGAGCGCATCCTTGCACAGCAGACAGGAGTGCGTGCCGCCCTGTTTGTTGAGGTAGTACATGGTTATAGTATTGTCCATCTGGACTTGAACCACTTGACCCCAGAGCTGAGGAGCAAAAGCTGACAGTGCCAGTCTGACTGCTCTAAGCTCCAACAGGTTGATGTGGCATCGAGACTCCTCGGGGGTCCAGAATCCGTGGGCCCTGTTGTCCCCCAAGCGGGTTCTCCAGCCCTTGAGAGAAGCATCGGTCGTAAGGACGACCGTCGACTTGGGGCGGACAAACGGGATCCCTTCCTGCAACTGGTCTGGGGCAGTCCACCATTGGACAGTGTCACACATCTTCTGGGTTACAGTGATCAGCTGGTCAAAATGACCATATCGCTGAGTCCACTGGGCGGCTAACTCCCACTGGAGAAGGCGCATGTGCCATCGGGTCCACTGGACCGCTGAGGTCCACGCCGCCATGTAACCCAGAAGGCGCAGAAAGTCCCGGGCAGGGCACAAGTGCCCAACCAGAAATGATCGGGCAAAGGAGGAGAGAACCTCCACCCTGTCTGCTGGGAGCCAAGCTCTGGCTTGACAAGAGTCGAGCTCTGCCTCGATGAAGCCCATCACCTGGGAAGGCACGAGTTCCAACTTGGCCTTGTTGATCAAGAGACCAAGCTGGGAGCAGGTCTGGAGGGTCAGATCCCAGGACCTCTCCACTTCCTGTTGGGTGGAACCTGCCAGGAGCCAATCGTCTAGGTAAGGGTAGATTCTGACTCCTCAACACTGAAGATGGGCTGCCACCACTGCAATGCATTTGGTGAAGACCCGTGGGTCTGATGACAGGCCGAACGGCATGGCTTGGAACTCGTACAGGAACCGCTGATGGGAAGGATGGATTGGGATGTGAAACAATGTGTCCTGCAGATCCAGTGAACAGAACCACATGTTTTGCTCCAAGGATAGTATGATCTGGGACAGAGTGACCATCCGGAAGGTACAAGACCTGAGAAACTGATTTAGGTCGTGGAGATCTAGAATGGGGCGCCAACCCCCCCTCTGCTTGGGCACCAGGAAGTACCTGGAGACAAAGCCTGGGTCTGCTGGAGGATCCAGCACTGGAGCTACTGCCTCCTTGAGGAGGAGCTGAGCTACGTCATCTCGAAGAGCCGACTGGGTGCACGCTGAAATCCATTCCTCCCAAAGGGAGCGGGCTCGGCTGGGAGGGTGCTGCTTGAACTCTAGAGGCAGTCCCTGACCGGCCACTTTGAGAACCCACCTGTCCGAAGTGATAGCGGACCAGGCGGAAAGAAGTGACGGAGCCGACCCCCACGGGAGGACCCAGAGCTGTCGTGACAGAGATAGGGGTGGCAGCCCTCATCCTGTCACTGGGCAAGCTTAGAGGAGGAGAAGGCTCCAGGACTTGAGCCTCGGCCCCCTTTGTGGGCCTGTTGGGGTCCAGGCTTGGGCCGAGGGTGCCAAGCTTGAGCCTGCTGCTGATCTTGATGCTGCTGTCCTCCTTGATAGGAGGGCTGCCGGAACGCAGGGGAAGAGTGCCGAAAAGGCTTCTTCTTCTTTTCTGCTGGTTCTTGTCTGAAGAACCCTTGGCAGAAGTGGCATCCAAGGTGGCATTGGACTGCTCTATGCGCTGTAGGTGACCGGCCACTCCTGGGCCGAACAAGTTGGTCCCCAGGAAAGGCACATCGGCAAGCTTATGCTGAGTATCCGCCAGGAAGGAGGAAAGCCTCAGCCAGGCCCTGCGGTGAGAGGCCACTGCGGTGGCCATCGAGCGGGCACAAGAATCCCCGATGTCCAAGGCCATCTGGAGCTGTTGTTTGGCAACAGCACAGCCCTGATCACGGACCTGTTTGACTGTGGTCTGCATGTCCGTGGGGATAAGAAGGGCATGAGAGAAGTGTGCCATAATGACAGCCGAGCTGGCCTGACAAAGGCCCAAAGAAGAGGTCGCATAGGCCTTTCGGGCAGTGTGGTCCATATTTTTGGACACTTTGTCCAGAGGTCAGTCAGTGTCAGCCGAACTGCCAGTACGCCTGAACACAGAGGCGACCACCAGGCTCTTGTCCGAAGGGTGCTCTATGAACCCTGCAAGACACCCTATGGGCAACGTGTATTTGCAGGCCATATGGGCAGATGGTGCTGGGCAGGAGGCAGGGCGCTGCCAAAGTTCAACAGCCGGGCCAACAATGGCTTAGACCACTGAAAAGGCCTCCGTCAGGGTATCCCCTCTCTTTAGAATATCTGTGAAAGGGTACACCGCCTTTTTCTGGATGGGTTCCAAGGCCATTCCGGTGGAGTCAGAAAGGAGATGGAGAATCCCTTGGAAGGAGGAAGTGCCTTCCTCCATCCCTGTGCCAATAGATGACTCATCATCCCCAGGATGAGAGTGCAGCCCGGTGACATCCAAGTCCGAGGAGTCGGGATACAGCGGTCTACCGACTAAATCACCCTTGATCCGCTGAGAGCGGTCCAGGATGATTGTAACCGACAGACGTTGGGGAAGTCCGGTGTCCAGTCGGTCCTCTTTTGAGGGAGCCCCTTCCACAGGCTGCTTAGGCAGCGGCTCCACCTGAATGGGTGGGGAGACCAAAACAGGCCAAACCAGGGGATGGGCTGGCCCCACAGGCGGAGGAACCAAAGGTTTCGGTTCCGGAGGGGTCGGCTTCAGCCTGGGAGGCGAGAGCCAAGTAATGGCCGGGGTAGGCAGCGGAGCCAGCTTCTGCCCGGTTAAGATCAACTGTTGCCACATAAGGTCCTCATAGCGCCGACTGAGTTTCCACCGGAGCCTCTCCTCGTCCGAGGAGGATGAGGACGACCTGCAGCATTGCCTTTTCTTAGAGCACTTATGACTTTTCCTCAGTCACTTGGCCGAGGGAGTCCTAGACCTCGACTGAGATTGGGGAGGCCGACTCGGTCGATCGGGAGACACCGGAGGGATCAGTGAAACCCGAGGGTCCGGAACCAGGTCCTTGATGGGGACACCAGCGGGCTGGGTCTTCTCATCAGGAAATACTAGGACCGGAGTCCGTTCCAAGGAGTCGTCCACCACAGCCGGCGACAAAGGGTCGATCGGGTTGAGGATTATCTCAACCTCGTCGGCCACTTCCTTGGTCCCCTGGCCAGATGGAAGGGCCGTGAAGTCAGCGGCCAAGGATGCGATCTCGACCGAGGTCGAGACGGCGTGTTCCTGGGACTCGGACCTCTCTTGGTCCCAAGAACATCTTCACTGAGATGAAGACGACAGATCCTTTTCTCTCTTCTGAGAGCAGGAGGAGTGCGAGCCCGAGGGTGCCTCACCCCAGGTGGGGAGAGACTGGCACAACTCCTTAAAAGAACCAGTAAAGGTGGAGCCTAGGTTCAGAGGAACAAAGAAGCTTCGACTGGCCGAAGCACGAGAGGCTTCTTCCTTGAATGCCTGCATGCATTCCAGCTGCTCGGCAAAGCCCACGGCCGCGTAAACCGCCCACCTAGCCTCCTTTGACTTCACTGGAAGGTTCCTTTTTTCTGGTCTCCCCAGCTTCAAGCGTGCCTTGTGGTCATCCAGGACATTGGGATGGAAGGCCAAGCAATATCTGCAAGACGAGGTGTCATGGCCGACTCCTAGGCAGTAGACACACGTGAGGTGGGGATTGATGCGCGACATCTTTTGGCCGCAGGCACACTGGCAAAATTCCAGGGAAGATTTCTCCTCTATGATCGAAGATGAAAAAGCGTGATCGCTAATTCGAACGAGTTTCAATTTCGGTAAAACTGACGATTTGAAAGCCAGGGCCTATGAAATGCGAGTGCACGAGGGAGGCAACCTGTATCTTCCAGTGGAAAGGAAGAGCTGGCGTCATGGGGTGGAGCCGAGGTATATACCACTCGGGTGGGTGGTACAAGCCAGCTTGAAGACTTCCGGCAGATTTAAAGTGGAAGAGGACAATGTCAAACAGTGTGGATGAACAATATATCCACGCTCCTAGAAATACATTATTCCTGGACTGATAATAAAATAAAAAAAACAAATTAGATGGAAAAACAGATCATGGAGGAAGTCAAACCAAACAATACAATCATCAGATTGGGAATTGTTTAAAAAAGCAAGAAACAAATGTAAAAGTTTGATTACAAAAGCTAAGAAAAGGTATTATAAACAAAAAATAGAACAAACAAAAAATCCTGCTCACTACTGGAAGCTGGTAGAACAATTAGAAGGGAAGACAAATCAGGGTACAGACATAGTTATGAAGGGCAAAGATGGAATAGAGCTAAATGTGAGTCAGATTGCAGGAAATTTAAATAATTATTTTTGCACACTCCCAGATTTGGAAAAAACAAATACGCAAGAGACCCTTGTCGCTTCCCCATTTATCTCTGGAAATGATAGTGAGATAATACCACAGTTCTATTTTAGGAAAACTAAGAATAAGGAGGCTTGTAAACAAATATCTAAATTAACCCACATTAGGCTATAGGGCTGGATCAGGTGGAAATTAAGTTCTTGAAAGATGCTGCTCTACAGATTACACCAATTCTGACTAATTTGTTTAATCTTAGTCTGAGGCAAAGTATGTATTCAGAGTGTTGGAAAAACTCAAAAATATTACCTATATTCAAAGGGGGAGATCGAGATATACTAACAAACTATTGACCAACAGCACTGTTGTCTGTATTATCAAAAGTTTTTGAGGGTCTTGTTTCAAGTCAGATTCGGGATTTATTGGAAAAGTATAATTTGTTGATGGATAGTCAGGCTGGTTTTAGAGCAGGGAGGTTGGCGGACTCTGCTCTCGCAGACTTCCTTGATACTGTCTCAAATGGACTGCAGCAGGGAGAGACCGTGGGGACGGTGTTCGTTGACCTCTCTAAAGCCTTTGACTTAGTGGACTACAGTATCCTGATGGAGAGGCTTTCCTTGGTAGGAATGTCACAACCAGTTAAATTGTGGCTACTGTCATATTTGATGGAACAAACACAACAGGTTAGTGTGGGAGATAATTTGTCCGAGCGGTATGGGATATATAGTGGTGTTCATCAGGGCTTGATCCTGGGCCCCCTTTTGTTCCTGATTTGTGTAAATCCTATTCCACAAATAATTGTTAGATCACAAATCTTTTTGTATGTGAACGATGTGGCTTTGATTGCAAGAGCCAATACAAATACAGGTTACAATATAAATTGCAGTTAGACTTTGATTCCCTGCAACACTGGCTGTCAAACTCAAAAATGCTGTTAAGTAAGAAAAAGACCCAAGTTATGATGTTTCAAACAAAATATGTGGAAAAACTATCAAGCCAGGAGATTGATATTACTATACTTGATGGAACTAGACTACAGGCTGTGTCCCAATATAAATATCTGGGGGTACTCCTAGACTCTAGTCTCACATTTGATAAACATATAGAGAGCATAGTAAAGAAGGTGAATATTGGATTGGGAGGTATTAGACGAAAGACCTCATTCTTGGCAAAAGAAGATAGAAATAAAATTGCGTTGCAGCTACTGTTGCCATTAATGGAATATGGGAGTCAAATTTATAAATATGCAACAAAGTTAACTCTGGAAAGTTTAAATAAAGTTTACTATAAAATAGCTAGGTATGTTTTACAATGTCATATAAATACTCACCATTGTATTATATTACAAAACTTAAAATGGAATACATTAGAGATTCGGAGAAAGGAAAGATTGGGGCAGAGGGCATATGTGGCATTTAAGGATGGAAATGAAATGTCGTACATGCTCAGGTCTATAAATAAAAACTCTTTAAGGGATACTCAAAATAGAGGTCTGAAGGTTCCTTTAGTGAGAAATCGATACAGTATGATGCAAAGGAGGTATTATTTACCAAAGATCTGGAATGAATTGAGATTAGATGTTAGAAATGCTGGTAGCTTGGGTCAGTTTAAGAGAAGTTTGACATCAATGTGGAAACCAAATTGCATGTGTTTAGGGCCTTAGGAATGTTTATGTGATTTTCTCTTAATTCATGTTACATGTAGTCGTTTAGGTATGATATTTTTTTGTTTCAGCTCACTGTATTTTTTTTTGTTAATGTTTTTTGTTACATTGTTGTCTGTCTCATAATGTATGCCACTATGTTAAGATTTTGCACCTGAAACCATAATATACAGGACTATCTTGTAAATAGGGCTTAACAGTCCTAATGATTAACTTCCATCAAAAAATAATAAAAAAAATTATCTAGCTATCTTATCTATCTATATACTGTTGATTTGTCATATTTAATATTGTGTAATAGTGAGATTAATTTGTCAAACTCTTTTTATGTTTTCTATCTCCCTTTCCCCACTTTTGTTTTCTCTGTTTAATAATGGGCTACTTTTTAACTCCATTGCAAATTTCTAAACATGTAAAAGGTAATGTAACTGAAGTTTCTAATGACTTTTGCCCATTAGAATAATTTGGATATAAAGGCTAGCAATCACAATGTTTTAGGTCTGTTTGTCCAAATTATTCAATGAAACAATGTTTTTTGCTTGCCTTTTTAGTTCCTTCTGTAATAGACTGGAATGATCACTGTCTGTTCTGCATTGCTTAATTGAGTGATGAATTTAATTACATTGTGTTAACTGTATAGGGTATTTAAGGAGTGCAGTTCGTGCTATTTCCACACCCTGATGAAGCCTCATTAAGAGGTGATATGTAGGGGTGTTAGCCTGGCTCTGTCTGCATTTCTTTTGAATAAAAATCAGAACAGAGTACCTGTTTGGTGTGTGTGCAGTCTTTTGCTTTTTTTTTTTGTTTTGGAGAGATGGAGAGTGATGCCTTCTTGTTTCTGGGAGAGATGTGGAAGGGGGGTGTAATGCAGTCTTATTTTTGAGAAAGAGATGGAAGAAGTGATGCAGTCTTGTTGCAAGGAGAGATGGAGGGGTGATGCAGACTTGTTTCTGGGAGGGATGGAGGGGGTGATACAGTCTTGTTTGTGAGAGACTGAGGGGTGATGCAGTCTTCCTTCTCGGAGGGACTGTGATGTAGTTGTGTTTCAGGAAGAAATGGAAGGTGATGCAGTTGTGTTTCTGGGAGAGATGGAAGAAGTGATGCAGTCTTGTTGCAAGGTGAGATGGAGGCGTGATGCAGTCTTCTTTCTGGGACGGATGGAGCGGGTGATACAGTCTTGTTTGTGAGAGACTGAGGGGTGATGCAGTATTGTTGCAAGGAGAGATGGAGGGGTGATGCAGACTTGTTTCTGGGAGGGATGGAGGGGGTGATACAGTCTTGTTTGTGAGAGACTGAGGGGTGATGCAGTCTTGCTTCTTGGAGGGACTGTGATGTAGTTGTGTTTCAGGAAGAAATGGAAGGTGATGCAGTTGTGTTTGTGGGAGAGATGGAAGGGGTGATGCAGTCTTGTTTCTGAGAGTGATGGAGGGAGTGATGCAGACTTGTTTCTGGGAGGGACGGAGGGGGTGATACAGTCTTGTTTGTTGGAGAGACTGAGGGGTGATGCAGTCTTCCTTCTTGGAGGGACTGTGATACAGTCCTGTTTCAGGAAGAAATGGAAGGTGATGCAGTTATGTTTGTGGGAGAGATGGAAGAAGTGATGCAGTCTTGTTTCTGGGAGTGATGGAGGGGTGATGCCATCTTGTTTCTGGGTGGGATGGAGGGAGTGATGTAGACTTGTTTCTGGGAGAGATGGAGGGACTGTGACGCCGTCTTGTTTCTGGGAGAGATGGAGGGACTGTGACGCCGTCTTGTTTCTGGGAGAGATGGAGGGACTGTGACGCCGTCTTGTTTCTGGGAGAGATGGAGGGAGGGTGATGCAGTCTTGTTTCTGGGAGAGATGGAGGGACTATGATGCAGTCTTGTTTCTAGAAGAGATCGAGAGAGTGACGCAGTCTTGTTTCTGGGAGAGATGTAGGGGAGTGATGCAGTCTTTTTTCTGAGAAAGAGATGGAAGGGTGATACAATCTTGTTTCTGGGAGAGATGGAGGGAGGTGGTGATTCCATCTTGTTTCTGCGAGATGTAGGGAGTGATACCATCTAATTTCTGGGAGAGCTGAAGAGAATGATGCCATCTTGTTTCTGGGAGAGATGTAGGGGAGTGACGTAGTCTTGTTTCTGAGATGGAGAGGTGATGCAATCTTGTTTTTTGAGAAATGGAGGGGCTGATGCAGTCTTTTTTCTGGGAGAGCTGGAGAAAGGGGTGATGCAGCCGTTTTTCTGTGACAGCGGTTGGGGAGTGGTATAGTCTTGTTTCTGGAAGAGATGTGGAGGTGATGTAGCCTTGTTTCTGAAAGAGATGGCGGGGCTGATGCAGTTTTGTTTCCGGTAGATGGACGGAGGGGGTGATACAGTCTTGTTTCTGGGAGAGATATAGGGGTGATGCAGTCTTGTTTCTGGGGCGATGGCAAGGAGATGATGCAGTCTTGTTTCTGGGAGAGATAGAGGAGGGTGTTACAGTTTTGTTTCTGACACAGAGATAGAGGGAGTGATGCAGTCTTGTTTCCGGGAGAGATAGAGGAGGATGTTAGTTTTGTTTCTGATACAGAGAGAGAGGGAGTGATGCAGGCTTGTTTCTGGGAGAGATAAAGAAGGGTGTTACAGTCTTGTTTCTGACAGAGAGATAGAGGGAGTGATGCAGACTTGTTTCTGGGAGAGATGGAGGTAGGGTGATGCAGTCCTGTTTCTGAGAGAGAGGGAGGAGGGTGATGCCATCTTTTTTTTGGGAGGGACGAAGGAGTGATGCAGGCTTGTTTCTGGAAGAGGGTGAGTAGCTGCATTTCAAAACAGAATTAGTGTCTTACTGCTGGTGGCCTTTGCTTAAAACCTGACTCGGTCTGATATTAAGTGGTGTTTCTGTAATCCCAGTTTTCAGAAACCAGACACAAACTCTCTGTGTACAATCTAGCAGTTGTCCATATGACAATAGAAAATGTTAGACAAAACAAGATCCAAAGGTCCTTTGCATTCATCTCCTGCATCCAGGCACTGGCAGCAACAAATATTATCTAAACAATTGGAGACCTCAGTGAACCCTCTTCTCCACAATTAATTAAATGCTGTACCCAGTAATTTAATCAGAAACATTGAAAAGTGACATCAGAAAAAAGATCCAAGGTCCATCTAGTCTGTCCAAGGAAAACCTTACCTATTCCCTACTGGCATATAGCCAGATAGTGAAGTTATCACGTGTTCTGTTCTCCCCTTCCCTTGCAGCCTCTCTACCACTTCACCCTCTTGGTACTACCAAAAAACCTGAATCTTTCCCAGCCTTCCTTGAACCTCATTATTGATCTCATGTCCACCACTTCCTTTAGCAACCTATTTCATTGTTACACCACCCTTTTAGTAAACACGAATTTCCTAATATCTGTTTAAATCTCCCCATGACCAGCCTCCATCCATGAGCATTAGTCACTGCGTTATCATTTCTGGTGAATAGGTCCCCACTGTCTACCTTGTTTATCCCCCTTAGGACTCTTTAGTTCCTACTCTCTACACACCCTAGTATCCTCTTACCTAACTGTATGCTTTATTACACAAACGTGAGGTTTGGGTTTTTTACTGATAACCCTAGTTCTTCTTCCTCAGTCATTGTGGCTGTCTGGACCCTCCTCATCCAGTAGCTTCTTTTTCTTTTTTCCTTCTTGCCAATGTGGATTGCCTTGCACTTTTTGGTGCTGAACTTCAACTGTCAGATTGTGGACCACCTTTCCAGTATCTCCAGGTCTTTCTTTAGTTCCCTGATCCACTCCTCAGTATACACCTTGCCACAATTTCATGCCTTCTGCAAAGAGACACATTTTGCCTCAGATACTCTCCCCAGTGTCATTAATGAACATACCAAATAGGATGGGACCCAGAACCAACCAACCTGGTTCATTAGCCTGTGTATAGATTTGATCCCATTTACCACCACTCTCTGCTTTCTTTCCCCAAGCCAGTTTCCAAGCCACCCAATGAGCTCTCCCTCTGTCCCTAGTTCCTCCAGCTTTTTTAGTAGTGTCCTGTGCAGAATCAAACTTGAAGGTTTTGCTAAAGTCCAAACAGAACATGTTGACTGATATAGTAGCTTCTTATCCACTGCTGTTGTTAAGAAGTTAAATACTAGCAGGTTGCTCTGGCATGATCTTCTTGCCACAGATCCATGCTGTTTAGTGACCTGCAATCTGTTGGTCTCTCGGTACTCCACCACCTTCCCTTTTATTGTTGTCTCCAAGAGTTAACCAACAACTGAGGTCAGAATGACTGGCCTGTAGTTTGCTAGGTCTTCCAAGTCTCAAAGAAGGGGTTTAGAAGATTAGCCTTCAACCAGTCATCCTCTGCCAAACTCCCCCCTTAACCTAATTATACCCCCTGTTTTCCTCTGATGTGTCTAAATAAATTCTTTCTCCCCTTCTTTCACCTTTTCCACTATCTGTAACTCAACCTATGCTTTAGCCATTCCCACTGATCCCCTCACTTCCTTCAATCTTCCCATTAATCTTTTCCCTACCACTTGAAGGCTTCTTTTTTGGCCCTTAACACCTCCCTGAGCCCACCCCTTTTGAAAATTAGACTGGTTTCCCGTGCTTCCGTCTTTTGGCAATTTTCCTCATGCAGGAGTCCATCTCCTCTACAGTGGCCCTCTTCACTATTTCTCATTTAGCTTCAACATCCACTGGCTCCATCACCCCCACCAGTTGGTCCCTGAAGAGTGACCTAATCCTCATGAAGTCTGCCCTTCTAAGATCCAGGATCACGACTCTTGATGATGACCAGTCTCTTTCTATGGTTATTTCAAACCACACTGGGCTGTGGTCACTGAACCCCAGGGGTTCACTAACCTCAGCTCCCTCCACCGTTTCTACATTTGACAGCACCAGATTAAGGGTAGTCCCTTGCCTGGTAGACTCCCTGAGCCACTGCACTAGGAAAGCGTCTTGCATGATGTCTAACAGCAACTGACTTCTACTTTCGGCTGCAGGAGCTACTCAGTTGACATCCAACATGTTTAGGACCCCACTGTCACTACTTCACCCTTACAGCCTCCCTACTGATCCTCTCCTCCAACTCCATATCTCCCTCCAGATTATGACTTGGCAACGGTAAACCACTTATAACCTGCTCTCCACCCTTTGTTTTCAACTGTACCCAAACTGATTCTACCGCCCCCTTCCTTTCCTTGATAGCAGAATCGTCTGTGGCTTCTGTTCCCTCTCTTATATATGGGGTCAGCCCTTCCCTACCCTTCCCTCTATCATTTTTGAATAGGGTGTAGCCTGGGATTTCATGATCCACTCCTTTGTTCCCTGTTGCTCATGTCTTTGTCATGGCTACACTGCCTATACTTGCCTCTATTAACATCCCTTGGAGCCCACTAATTTTACAGGCGAAACTCCTGGCATTCAGGCATCCCCTCCATTAGCTCCTCAAAGCAGTTTTACCTGCTGCTGACTACCATTTCTATCTCTTATGTGTGTTTGACCTGTCTACAGCCCTATTTCCCCATCCCACTGTTGTACTTGTCCGCACCCCACCTCCTGTCCCTCTTCATCCCCCTTCAGTCTAATACTTTGCTTGCTTGTCCTGGCGCTGAATTCCTTGTGTCTCTGGCCCCTGACAAAGGCAGCGCTTGCTAGGTTCCTCCTCCCCATCTGTCTACATAGTGATTCCCTAGCCCCAGCCGCACCCCTTTCAGTTGAAATATCTAGTAATTAAGACATCAAACTTCTGGCCAATTGCACTCATCCCTTCTTCCTTGAGATGAAACTGATCTTGCCTGAAGAGCCTCCTGTCCTAAAATAGCTCCCAGTCCCCCACAAATCTAAACCTCAACTCTTTATTTTCCGTGAGGAGTTGATCCAACCTAAGTTTAAGAGTCAACTGTCCCTCTCACTGTCATCTGGGAGTTTGTTTCATAGGTTTATCACTGTCTTTGTGAAAAAGAAAATCTTTAAGTTACCTCTACAGTACATCTATCCCCCTGATGTGCCCGTCTTTGCTTAGAGAAAAATGAAAGGTCCAGAAACAAATAAGCCAAGATGCACAGTGGTAAGTCCTTAAGTAGTCAGGCAGAGGCCCACAGAAAGAACAAAATTCAAAAATAATGAAGATTTTAGCACAAGGAAAAGTCAAAATGTTATTTATTTTGAAGGGGGGTACAACACTATCTAACTTAGATTAATGGACTCATTTTTAATTACACGCTATAGCATTCTTTTTTATCCCCCATCAGGTTGTTGTGTTTCCATTTTACTGACAAGTGAAATAAGGGGAGGAAAGAAAGAATAGGTTACTCATCTATAACCATAGTTCTAGGAATGGTATATGGTTCACATCCATACTCTGTTAGTTTCACTGGAATGATGTTATTGGCCAGACATCTTTATGCTAAGCTCCTCCCACTACTTGGGTGGTATATGCCGACTCCGCCCCTTGACAGATCTTACATGCTACAAGCAGGATCCATGTGCCACTTGCAGGGGGAGGCTGGGTAGGTTCTGTGGATGTGAACCATATATCACTCCTAGAATTACAGTTACAGGTGAGTAACCTGTTCTTCTAGGGGAGTGGACATGGTTCACTTACTGACACTCTGGCAGACTTCTAGCAGTTCTCCAGGAGGAGGGGGCAAGGCACACACCCCTACTTGATGAAAAAAGACTGGAAAACTGAGGTTCCAAAACCTGCATCCCCGGCATCACTCCAGGTCAATGAGGCAGTGGGAAATGAAGGTGCATGCTGACTTCCTGGTAGCAGCCCTACAGATCTTCTGTATGGGGACATCCCTGGAAGCAGCCACTGAGGCAATGGTATGTCTGGTGGAATTAGCCCTGAGCCCAACAGGAGGCAGTCTACCAGCCAGTCTATAGCAGATGTCGATGCAAGAGTGATCAACATTGCAACTGTCCGCTTTGCTGCCAGTTTGCCAAGTGCGGCTTCAGTGTAAGAGACAAATAACTGGTGAGCTTGTCCCCGAAATCCAGCTGTGTGCTCCACATCAACAGGAAGTACTTTCCGCCCGGTCCGTGGTACAAAGCCTGCGACTGGCCTCTGAAGACGGGCTGGCGAAATAAATGGCAAGCTAAGCACCTGGTTAAGGAGAAACTCTGAAACCACCTTCGGGAAGAACTTTGGGTTGGGGCCCAAGATCACTTTGTCCCTATGGAAGACCAGGTAGGGAGATTCCACTGATAGCTCCTGGAGCTCCCCAATCCTTCTGGCTGACACAATAGCCAACAGGAAGGCCTTTTCCCATGATAGGTGTGACATCTTGCCCATGAGCACTGCCAATACCAGCAGTAAGTCGCATGGTGGAGGTGGTACACACACCGGAGAGGACAAGCGGGCCAGGCCTTTGAAAAAAGTACGGTTCCACCTTCTCCTGTACCACCGCTGGCAAACCAGCCTGTGCCTGGTAAGCAGAGGTGGCTGTCAGGTGCACCTTGAGGGATCGTCACCCGCAGTCCCAGCAAGGAAAAGGACCAGAGATAGTCCAGAATGCTAGACACAGGACAAGCAAGGGGATCTAGCTCCTTGCCCTTACACCAAATGGAGAATCACTTCCATTTGAAAGCACAGCATCTGCAAGTCGACTATTTCCTGGAGGGCATCCTCTGAAAGACACAAGGCCTGTAACTCTAGCCACTCAGGAAGCAGGTCATGAGGTGCAAGGACTGAAGGCCCAGGTGCAGGATCATCCCCGGAAGATGAGTCAAAAAGTCTGGGTGGAGAGGCAGTCACCACAGAGGCCTGCTGCTGAGACTGAGGAGATCTGGGAAACAGAACTGCCATCGCTAGTCTGGAGCTATCGGGATCATCCGCGCCTTGTTCTTCCGGGCCTTGGCCTTGACCAGAATGCTATGGATCTCAGGGAAGGGAGGAAACGTGTACATGAGAAATAAGAAAAGGCTCGCACACAGGTGATGCAAGGGGTCCTGTGCAACTTCAGGTCGGCCAACCTACTCTATAACAGCAAAAACAAGAGGCTCTACATTCAAGAAGGGTAGACCATGACTTATGGACAGATGCAAAATTATTGCATTTATTAGCAAAATGATTTCAAGTGCAAATACAGATGTGGTATTTAGGAGCAAAAAACTGGCTGCACATCAGGTGCCCCGGTGCTTGATTAAGCACAAAAAACTGGCTACATATGAGATGCCCCGTTGTTTCACTCTACGAGTTCATCAGGGGGCCTCCTTGATCCGAGACTGACATGGATTCCAAAATAAGTTGGAGAAGCCCTCCAAATGAAACTGGACCATGCTCAGCGGAAGGCTCCTTGACTGAGCTATGGCTGAAGAGTGACGTCTCCAAGAAGACCATCGACTCTTGATCTGAGTCATCCAAGGACTCTTCACAAACGGGCCTTATCCCTTTCTCACCACTAATGCCCCAGGAATCATCGCCCAGAGTGATATTCACCAACAACCAGCCTGCCAGCCAGTGGCCGAGTGGCCAGCATCTTTCGTTAGGGTACTGAACTTTGGTTGCAGTGGTGGCAACTCCACTTGAAGGGGTTGAGAAGCAGATGCAGGAAGCACCTGTATACCATGGACTAGTGTTGGCATCATTGGCTGCTGCCAAGCAATTGGAGGCCCAGGGTATAGAGCCCTACCCCACCCTGCAATGGCCCACTGTTGCCAGAAGAGTTCCTCTTAAAACCAACTCATTTTACGGTAGTGTTGCTCCTCACCCAAGGATAAAGAAGTAGAGGAACATCAATGGCAATGCCTCCCAGTCGAGTGGGATCAAGCCCAAGAATGCCTGAAATGCAACCTCTACCCCGACCTTGACCATCGATCGGCTAAGCCAACAGCGAGAAGAATGTCCTGGTGGATTGCTGTATACCATGTGCCTGCCCACATTAAGCAACACCGGTGCTGAAGACCCAATTCCATTTGAAGGCTGACTGCGTGGGGGACCAGCTGGGTGCACTGACCGGATCACATCCTCCTGGGTAAGTACAGGGAGCACTGGGGTCTGCAAGATCGATTCCTCAACCTTGTCTGACAGGTAGTCAATACGCTCAAGAAAAATCTTGGCAGCCTGCTTGACCAGAATCTAAGTCAATTGGCTTGACAGGGGAACTGAAGAGCCCTTGGCCTGCCCAACCTCGCCCCCAGATGAAGGGCACTCAACAGATGTCGAGCGGTTGGGTGAGCTGAGGGAATGGGAAGACCGTGATCTCTCCCGGTCCCACAACCGCTGCTGGAAGTACTTGCTTTTTGTGCCACGCTGGGGGGGGGGGCCTCTCCCCCAAGGTCTGAAAGGCCAAAAACATCTCATGGAATTCCCCCGTGACAGATCCTCTGACACTGGCCCCAGGCAAGTTTTGAGACTGAGGAGGTGTTTGCTGCGGTAGCCGACACTTCTGCCTCAAGGGCCACAAGCTGTTTCGCTGCCCAAGCCACAGCCGAGACCTACTAGCAACCCTTACGGTGATCCTTCAGATCCCAATCTGAAAGTCAACCCAGCAAGAGCCAAAGCTTCCTGACTTCAAGGGACTGAGGAAGTATAGATCTGCAAAGACTGCAACCAGCCACACTGTGTTGCTCTTCCAGGTGGTACATGTATGTATCATGTGGACCACTGACTGACATCTTCAGCCAGCAATGAATGCAAAATTTGATTCCTGGTTTCTTGTGTTATATTGTTGGTTTGTAGATGGAGTCGAGAGAACTGTGAAACAACTAGAGAGAAATATCAAAAACTTTGACAATAAAGTTTGCCAGTGGCACAGATAACCTAAGTGGGAGCCACAAAGGAGGTAGTCTGTTCTTCCAGCAGAAATAAATATCTGACGTCATGGGGTGGAGCTGGTGGATATAATGCCTGGGTGGTGGGAGGAGCTTAACTTAAAGACATCCGGCCAATTAACATCATTCCATTGGAACTGCCAGAGTGTGGATAAGTGAACCATATACACACCCCTAAAAAATGTAAATCTGAGCTGCATTTTGCAGGCTCTGCAATTCTGACGTTACCTGTATGATTCTGATTTCATCAGTGCTGCAAGCAAATACTTTGCACCTTCCACAGAGAAGTATCCTACTGCCCTGCGGTTTTGGTCTTCTTTCCATTAGCTTTCTGAAATCCCTGAGTGTCTTTTCTTCTTTTTGCAAGTCATTAACCTAAGTAAAAGAAAATAAACAGTAAAGCAGGGACTAAGAAAAAACACATGTAGTTCTGCACTGCCATGATTTGCATCAGTACAAAAATGTTAACAACTGTAGCAAATGGCCACATCAGTATCAGCAAAGCAACAGAGAGAGAATACTGGATGGGCAACAATTCACAAACAGTGAGTTCTGCCACACAGGTATTCTGATTCCCTCTGACCAATTTGAGAGGTCTGTGGGAATCAGAACCCTGAGGTGGCAGAACACACTGGTTGTGCATGAAGTTGTTCATCCTGTATTTTTATAGCATATAGTATTACGTGAAATGTGTGTGCGGTGGTTTGTTCACTTTCAGAACAAAACTAACGTTTTATTTATTTATTTAAAAGTTTGGTGACCAGGAAAGGCACACTAAGCCAAGGCTCATTTCCAGGTGCGACCCTGGGGGGTTAGGGGAACAGGGAACAAAACAAGCACCAGTTACAAACAACTGTAGTACAAGAACAACAGCATTAAAGTGCAATACAGTGGGCAAAATAGTGGTAGTAATGCACTGAGATAAAATGGCAGCATTTCTGTACATAGGCGTCATTTAAGCAATACACCATAAATGGGTGAGAGTTATGCTGGGATTTACCCACGCCTGCTGTTTTGTCTGGTCACAAAGTCGCAGGCCGAGTGGACAAAACACACCAGGTGTGGGTAAATCCCAGCATAACCCACACCCTAGAGTGGGATATTACGATTATATAATGGCACCCCTTTTTTTGGTGAGAAAAAAATAAAGAAAAAAAATTTTTTTGTTTGCATTTTAAATCATTTTTATTCATTTTATTTCTCCACTAGAAAAAATTGTTCTATGTTGCCAGGGAGATCCTGCCTAGTTTCCTCATTTGTGCAGAGCTGTCGGTGGAAGTTGTCCCCCACACTTGATTCCATCCCATGTGGATACACATCCCCTGTCCTCTGCCAAACACACATACTTGCTGTTGTGGTACATTGCTTAACTCAACCATTCTTCCACTTCAAGTCACTCCTGCCCCATCCCGAACCTGCCAGTATGCCCTAGACTCAGTTGTGATCAGTGCTAGCATCAGTTTTGTAAATGCGAGTTGCTGGCAAGAGCCGGCAGCAGGTGACAGCAGTAGGATCCTATCGCCTGCCGGTGCCCCAGCATAGCAGAGCTGAGTGAGGCCCCTTGATCTAAGAGCACACACAGTACAGACCCCTTAAAATTAGAAAGCCAGGAGGTACGTAAATTGCAGTAGAGGTGAGCGGTATGCAGATGCTACCTCGACATTTCCACATCGACCGACTCTATAGTGAGAACAGTGCCAGGTCACTGTAGTGTTGGCGCAGGACCCCACCACTGCTTTCTGATGGTATTGCTCCCCCTCTCCAAAAAAACTGTGACTCAGAGTTGGTTATTTTAGTAGCAGGGTGTGCGGGGGCAGAGCCCCCCCCCCCACAGTTGGTGGTTTGGTGGGCAAGCCCCCGAAGAAAACACTCTTGTCGTGTTGACTCTTCGTGCCGACTGCAAATGTGGTCGACATAAGGGAGTCGCTGTAATGTTGGTCGACAAATAATTTGTTGACCAACTGTCATGGATCCGAGCTGAGCCCAGGGCTCCAACAGGTGAGTTTCACTTTTGGTCTGCACTCTTAATTTCACTGTGTTAAAACTGTGCACCTAAGCTGCGACCTAACCTGGGGTTGTGTGCATGCTTATGCAGGTAGAGGTTGTCTCCAGCAAGTCCATGCATGGGAAAGGGAGATCAAGTTCCTTGTGTAAAACCACGATGTGAATGAAGCATGTTGAGCTGGCTGACTTGTGCAGCACTGCGTGCATGGACGGTGATTATGCTGGCTATCCAGCTAGGAGCCACAGCCTGTTTTCTCAAATGAAACTTTCATTCTCAAAGCAGATCTCCCCATGGGACACACGTGGCTGAATAAATGGTGAAACTGTTTGGAGCCTGTTGAAATATTTCATAAAGTCCATCACGGAACAACTCCGGAAAAACTAATTTTTAAAGTTATTGTATGCAAATCTGCCGGTTCTCAAATTGGTTGGGGAATTAGGTAAAAAGAGGTGGGAACAGAGTGGAACAGGAAGGAAAATAATATTTTTCAAATGAGCTGTGTGGAAGCAGTTGCAGGAAAGATTTTAAAAGTATACTGTTTGGGCTTATATGTGGGTTTGTGGAGTGTTTCGGAAATTGTTTTGTGGTTAATCATTACTTTTGTGGGTATTTTCAGTACATTGTCTAATTTATTTTGTGTGTTGTGCCTCTGAGTTGTGGGAGATGGCCGTTTAGCAGGGATTCAACATGGCAGTTTTCTCAGCAACTCGGGGCTTGGATAGATTTTACAGACTGGGGTTTAAGATGTGACTGACTGGCATTTTTTCCTGTTGGGTCATGCCAGGATTTACAATGGGTAAAAGGTGCCAGCCAGCCAATCAGAAGGCAGTATTTTTAAGCCACTGTATAATTAAAGATTGAAAAGGTATGCAGGGGAGATCAGGAAGATTTAAATTCGAGTGAAGTAAGGTCCTCAGATGAAGGAGAGAGGTGAGGGAGTGTGAGGCAAATTTGGTGTAAGGTAGGGTAGCGGGGGGGCAGAGGTGGGGAGAGGGTTGGGGGACAGGAAGAAATGGGGGGGTTAGCATTAGCAGTCACTTTAGGGATAGTAGTGATAAGGCATGGTGAAGAAGAAAACATTACTTTATTATATTAATATTGTTTCTTCCAGGGGATCCCTCAATTTGCTTAACTAATGCAGTTAGCTTGACAGGTTCAACTGCCCCAGAGAGTGGAACTTATGTAAACTAGAGAATGCCGAAGTAAAACTAGAACATAGTTCAAATCTCTACCTCTAGGTGCTGCTGCATCCTGCATGCTAATGTTAGATTCACTTCGAGCAATGTGGGCTATAGCCCCCTATATACTAACCTAAGCTATTCTAAGTATCCATTAATAAAGAAACAAAGTCCCATTCGGGCTATTTATGACAGACATACTAAATAGAAGAATCTGTCAGTAAACAGCACATAATGCTCAGATAAAGAAAAAAAACTGGCACTGCTCGAAGGGGAACCTTTTCAGGTTCTGGAAGGGGAAACAGAGGGAGATTTAAGCATACTGATGGATCCCCTGGAAGAAACAATATTACTATGGTAAGTAATGTTTTCTTCAAACCCCAGGAATCCTTCAGTATGCTTAACTAATGCACACTACCAAGCAGTACTTTGGGAGGTTGGGTGCAGAAGCTATTTGGGGAAAAGGTTCTACAAGACTGCAGTGCCAAATCTGGCATCAGTCCTGAATTGCACATCCAGGCAGTAGTGCTTTGTAAAAGTGTGCACTGTTTACCAGCTAGCTGCTCTGCAGATTTCTGACAAAGGAATGTCCCTTGTGGCTGCCACTGAGGCAGCAATACCCTTTGTAGAGTAGTCCCTGATGCCTTGAGCAGTCTGTTTGTCAGCTTTGCTGCAGCAGAACTGGATGCAGCAGACTATCCAGCAATCAATAATTCTCTTTGAAGCTGGCCTACCCTTACCCACCTCACCATAGGTAAGAACAATCGGGATAAGGTATATCTGAGTTCTTTGGTGTGTTCCAGGTAATACACCAATGCTCTTTTGACATCCAGACTGTGAAGGTTTAGCTCACCAGAACTTGAATTTTCTGTAACCAGAACTAGAAGATTAATGAATTGATTGAGGTAGAATTATAAAAAAAGGTCTGAGAAATGAAGCTTTCTGATTAGCGGCAAACATCCTAACAGCCTTATGTTAATATTTTATTAACATTCATGTAGAGTTTAATCATATGCTGAACAAGGTTTAACACAATTTAAAAAAAACATTTTTATTATAATAGCAATAAGGCACTCCCAGGGGTTATGTTAATGGTCGGTTAATCACCCTCTAGGTGCATGTGGCAGTCGGCTATACCTTGTGCCACATCACACCCCTAGAGGGTGATTAACACACCATTAACATAACCCTGGTCGTGCTTTATTACTTAATTCAGAAACCACCTTGGGAAGGAATTTGCTGTTAGTTATCAGGACTGCCTTCATGTCTTTATGGAAGATCATGTAATTTGGGTCTGTGTAGAGTGCTTGAAGCTCGCAAACCCTTTTGCAGAAGTAATATCTGCCAGGAAAACCTTTCCAGGTGACATACTTAAAGTCTGCAGTAGTCATATGCTTAAAGGGAGGTTCTATGAGCTTGGCTATGCATAAATTCTAATCCAGAGGAGGTACAGGTTCCTTGATCGGTGGATACAAATGAAGAAGACTTTTGAAAAATTTCTTAAAAATAGGGTGAGAGGCTACGGTCTTCTCTTTACCTGTTGAGATGTATGTAGAGACTGAGACTAAGTGGACCTTAAGGGTTGAGGTCTTGAGATCTAGCCCCTGTAAATGTACCAGGTAATCCAAGAGAACTTGTACTTCTGCCTGGGAAGGATTGATTTGCCTAACCTCACACCACAAAGTAAATGTCTTCCATTTGGAAGCACAAGTCTTTCTAGTGGCAGGTTTCCTGTACGCTTTTTATTTTCTATATAGGTGTTTTTACTTGAGCCTGGCAGGCGGTTCCGATCTTTTCCTCGGAGGGACTCTGTCTCCGGGCTGCATCTTTTCCCTGACCTGACACCCCCCTAATTCCCCCATGGGTTTCCCCCTTGTGGCAGGGCGAGGGTGAAGGGGTGCCAGCTTTTACCCCCACCCCGAGTGAAATCCAGACTTCCGGGGCTGGCTGGGGCGCTAGTGCAGCCATCATGGAGCCTTCTGGCTCCTTTTTCTCCCGTCCCCCCCTCCCCACCGATGTAAGGATGCTGGCCCTCCAGCCCTATACTGCTCTCCGGCCATCACAAGAGGGGAGTCAGTGAGTAGGATGACAAACCTCCTTCCCCTGAGAGAGGAGAGCAATCCTCCAGACACTCGGTCCTCTCTCACCCCTGCCAACCCCCAGTGGCCTGGGCTCATTCCTGAACCTGGGTCGCCAGCATGGTGTGAGGTGTAGCGACCAGCACCTCCACCTCCAGCGCCTCTGGACCAGCTTTGTTTCCTGTACACTCTGAATACCTTAAGTACATCCTCTGAGAGAGCTAGACCCAAAAACTCCAGCTCTTCAATAACCGAGCCTTGAGGTGGAGGGACTTGAGGCTGGGGTATGTTATCATGCCCTGAGACGTGGTCAGTAAACTGACTCAGAGAAGGTGGATGGGCTGGCGCCTGGACAGAGATAGCAGCAGAGGATACCAAACTTGTCTGGCCCAGTCTGCAGCCACCAGAATCATGGATGCCGCTGGGTCCTCAGCTTTAGCAGAACTCTGAAAAGCAGACGGAATGGAGGGAAAGGCACAAAGGAACCATTCCAGAGCTAGGGCATCCAGAGTGAGGAAACCCACAGCTAGAGACCTGCAGCAAAACAGAGGGAGCTGGATATTTTCTTCTGAGGCAAACAGATCTATCCCTGGAGTACTCCACCTCCTGAAGATGGTTGCTAGTATGGGCCTGTTCAGGATCCACTCATGGTGCCCCTGACTTATTCTGCTGAGAGCATCGGCCAGGGTATTGTCCTTCCCTGGCAAGTGAATTGCTATTACGCTCACTTCCAGTGAGTAGGCCAGAGATCAGATTTTCATTGCTTCTGTGTAGAGTCTGGAGGCTCTGCTCCCCTCCACTTGTTGATGTAATACATGGTGGTAGTGTTGTCTGTCCTGATCTGGACTGACTGACCTTTATTCTGAGGTGCAAAGGCCTGAACGGCCATTAGTACTGCCCTCAGCTCAAGGAGGTTGTTGATGTGCAACCTGGATTTCCAGGGAGACCAGGTGCCACTGACTGGTGGTGCAGGTGCACCCTCCACCCCAGGTGGGAGACCTCTGTGGTGATGACCACATTGGGAGACTGCTGCTGGAAGGGAACTCTTTCCCTGAGGTTGTCTTCCTCTTTCCATCATTCCAGTTCCCGAAGAAGGGTTCCTGTGACTGGTACCAGCTTTGAAAGTGGATCCCTTCTCTGGGACCAATGAGCTCTGAGATTATACTGTATATCTCTCATTTAGAATCTGGCCCCTGGCACCACTGCTGTGGTGGAGGCCATATGGTCTAAAAGGCTGAGAAAACACCTTGCTGGTCTGGGCTGGCTAGGAAGTAGAGAGTTTCGTAGGTTCTGAAGGTTTTGCAACCTTTCCTGAGGAAGAAAAGCTCTTCCTTGGATGGTGTTTAGCTCTGCTCTTATGAGCTCCAATTCTTGCAATGGCAGCGTTTGTGATTTCAGATGGCTTACAAGGAACTCCAGGGACTCCAGGGTTCCCTGAGTCAGTTGAAGGTGCTCTGTAACCTGCTGGGGAGAACTTCCTATGATCAGCCAGTCATTCAGGTAGGGAAAAACAGAGACTCCTTGCCTTCTGAGATGTACTGCGACTACAGCTAGGCATTTTGAGAACACTCTTGGAGCTGAGGAGAGCCCGAAAAGCAGAGCTGAGAACTGGTAATGACCTGAGGGTAACTGGAACCTTAGGAACTGTACTTCCTTTGAGAGAGTCTAACTGGAACATGGAAGTAGGCATCATTCAGATCCAGAAAGACCAGCCAGTTACCTTGTTTCAAAGAGGGAATCACCTTAGAGAGTGACCATCCTGAACCTTGGTTTTGTCAGGTGCTTGTTCAGGTTCCCGAGATCCAAAATGGATTTCCATTCCCCAGTCTTTTTCCTTGTTAGGAAGTACCCTGAATAGAGGCATTTCCCCCACTGAGAAAAGGGAACCTTTTCTACTGCATTTGCCTGCAACAATTTCTTGACGTCCAGCTCCAGCCGAATCTTTTCTGTTGGAGTTGAAGGTGGGAGTTTCCTGAGAACCTGCAGTTCTGGAAAACTTTTGATCTGTAGGGAGAGCCCTTGGCTGACCACCTCCAAGACCCATCTGTCTGTGGGGACATTTTGCCAGGCTTGGAAGTAGTGAGCCAACCTTCCTCCGACTGGTACTGGGCTGGCGACTGGAGCAGGGCAGTCAGGGGTTCTGTTTTGGGTTGGACCTAGTGGCTGGGAGAGATTCAGTCTGTCTGGACCCTCGTCTGCCCCTGCTCGGAAGTAACCTCTCACTTGAGGGTACTCTGTTGGCATGGGAACTGAATAATAAGCTCTGGGGTAATATCCCCTTCCCCTGTTTCCCCTTCCATGGGACCTAGAGGAGATGAAGGCCTTCTCCCTAGTAGAGTTGCTCTTGTAGGTGGTTTTATACTCTTCCACCTTTTTCATGTAGGCCTCAGTCTTGTTACCAAATAATGAATTATCCTCACAGGGGAAATCCATGGCCTTGGCCTGCATGTCTTGGGTCAGATTAGTTGCTGGTAGCCACGCAAATCTCCTCAGGGCAATAGTGAGAGCCATAAATCAGGATGCCGAGTCACTGGCATCCACTGCATGTGAAACTGGTACTTACTGGCATCCAGTGATACCCTGGCAGTGTCTGCTATGTCATGTCCCACTTCCCTAGTGACCCTTGTCACACGTGGCCAGAACTGAGTACCAGAGGGCTCTCTGATACTGAACAGCACAGGCCACATAAGTGGCCTGTCTCAACAGAAGGGAGGCTACCATGTACCCTTTCTTGCCCATGCCATCAAGTTTCCTAGAATCCTTGTCTGGAGGATGGGATGAGAGTGGAACCTTGGCTTTATCGCAGGCAGCTGCCTGGATCACCCCCTCATGACTGGAATGGGAATAGAGGTACTCAGCATTGGTTCTGTCCAACTGGTACTTTTTCTGTTTTTTTGTCCACCCTGGAATTTAGAAAGGGATTAGTGAGATTTTCATGGTTGCTTTCCTAAGGAACTTATGGACAGGCAACAGCAGCCTTTTAGTGGGTGCCAGATCCATCATTTCAAGGAAATCGGCTTCCTCTTCCACCGACTCCTGGTGGTGAGGTTGCAGGTATCCACTATCTGCCTGATGAAGGCATAATTTGAGGTATAGTCCTCTGGTCCCCTAGAACGGGAACGACACCCCTGTTCTGGGGAAACTTCTGGTTCTATTAGTTCCCATCATTTTCATCTTCCTCTCCTCCTATATCTCCATAGCACTCAGTACCGTGTTGAAAGGAACCGGGACCTGAAGTGGCAACTGAGGAGGACCGGGGTAGTCAGAGAGAGACCCAATGACTGCAGAGCCTGTGTGACCTGGAGGGCTTTAGCAATGTCCTCTGCAGAGGGTCATTTTGTCTTGTCCACTGAGAGCTCCCTTGCTTCTTTAGCAGGAGGTGCAGTGACATGCTTTTTTTTTTGTTTCTGCTTAGCGGGAATTGGGTCTGAAACCTGCTCCACAGGTCTCTTATGCTTATTTTGGACAGATCTGTCAGAAATGTTTAGATCAGAGGAATCCTTAGGGGGATGGTCTTTTGATTTGCTGTGGGAAGGACCCTCCTCTGAATATTTGGGTGATGAAGAGGAAGACTGAGAGGCCATTTCTTCTAACTTTTTTGTCCTTTTCTTTATAGTTTTAGAGCAAAACCTACTGCAAAGCTCACAGCAAACATGTGACTTGGACCCAGGCAGTGTATACACAAATCGTGGCCGTCTGCCTTGACCAAAAGTTGAAAGCATTTCAAACAGTTTTTAAAGCCTGTGGGTCCTGTTTTCTTTTTGGGCCAATCTGACATGTCAGTTTGATAGATGCTGCCATGTAACGGTTCCTAAAGAAATTTAAAAACAATTGCGATCAGTTCCCTTGAAAAAAATAAACCGCTATATGGAATAGCATTAAACCCTTCTTTTTTATTCAAAAGTTAAAGAAATTTGCGGATCGGTTCCTCAGAAGAGAAGACCCACTAAATGAAAACCTAAAGACATCTTGGTTCCCTCGCAAAGGAACCGAGACAAAAAAAAAAACAACTATAAACAAATTATTATAAATCTGACCAGAAACCCCCCAGAAAAAACACAAACTAAACTAAACCAGATGAAACTAAAAAGGTGTTTAACTCACTATTTCTCTGGTTCCCGGGAACCGAGACAGGACTGGAGAAAAATGCAAAAAACACAACAATTCTAACAAAAGTAACTAAAACACTAACTAGATGCAGAAATATGAAAAATAAAAGTACTCTGACTAAAACAATTCAAATAAACCAACTTGCAGCGAAGTTGCTGAGGAGGAATCTCTGGGGTGTCTTGCTACTACAGGTGGAGAAATGAATCCAAAATTAGCCTGTAGAACGCAGCAGCTCCTAGAGGCAGAGAGTTGAACTACATTCTAGTTCCACTTCAACATTCTCTAATTTACATTAGTTCCACTCTCCGGGGCATTTGAAACAACCAGACTAAATGCATTAGTTCAGCATACTGAGAGATTCCTGGGGTTTGAAGAGGAGGGAGCCAGTTCCATAGGGAGGGGAGATGGTAAGAGAAGGCAGCCATAGCACTTACGTCTAGTATCTACTCATGAATGTGTGGAACTAACAAGGTTGTTCATATGTAAACTCGCCTATGTCAGCTATAGTAATGTCTATCTCTGCGACACGTATACATGATAAATGTACCATACACTGTAGTACAATCAAAAGCATTGGTTTTCTTTTCCCCTCTAGGTACATGTAACTAATCCCGGGTCGCCCCTGAAAAAGAGACTGTCAAAATCTCAGTGGGCCTACCCGGTTACCAAAATTTAAATAAATAAATAGCAGCGCTAGAATGAGGGTGAGGAATTGAAAAGCAACGGAAGTCGCTAGAGTGAAGGGGTAGGAGGGAGCAGAGAGGGAGAGGACAGATACGAGGGAAGGTAGGCAAACCTGTATTTTCCAATAAGGGAGCAGCAGTGGGAAATGTGATGCAAGGACTGGGGGGGGGCGATAGAAAAAGTGGAATAAAGGGAGTAGTGATGTGTGTGGAGAGGAGAGTTAGTAGCAAAGCGACAGAAGGCATTACAGAGGGCGTCCAGTCTCGCAAGGGTGGAAACAGGGGCCGCACTGTAGACCACATCCGTATAGTCAAAAATAGGTAGGATCATTTTGGCAAGCAGGTCCTTACGGACTTCAGAGGGGAGACATTCCTTGTTATGGTAAAGGATGCCTAATTTGGGGCGAAGCTTTGAATGTATAGCACCAATGTGTGCTGAGAATTCAAAGTTACTGTTGAGCCACACACCGAGGTATTTATAAGTGTGGACTTCCTCCAGCTGGCTACCATCAAGGGTGGAGAAGACAGGAAGAGGCGAGCTGCTAGCTTTTGGCTGGTGCCAAAAGTCGTGGACACCGTCTTCTTGTCATTTACTTTGAGATAGCTGGCTTGAAACCAGCGTAGTACATTATGGAAATTGCATTACAGTGAGGATGCAGCTGCAGACGTGAAGGGGTCAGATGCGTAGATGACTGTGTTGTCAGCATACATATGAATATGGGAGACACAGATAGAAGGGAGGTTGTTTAGAAAGATACAGAAAAGTATGGGGCCAGGCTAGAGCCCTGGGGGACTCCTGTGAGAATGGGGGTGTGTGGGGGGGATAGTGCACCACCCAACTACACAGATTGCTGGTGGTTAGTCAGGTAAGAGTGGAGCCAACTAACTGCAGGATTGGAGAGATCAGCTGCGGTCAGCTTGTTTAAAAGGAGAGGATGGGATACCAACTTGGGCGCCTTTGCAAGATCTATAAAAATAGATGCTGTGATGAGACCCTAGTCCATCCTTGTAAGGACTGAGTTAGAAACATGGAGAAGGCAGGTGACTGTGGAGTATTTTTTCCTGAAACCAGACTGGAAAGGGGATAGGAAGGAAGAGGAGTCAAGGAAGTCGACTAATGTGGAGTGGACTCACAACTCCTGTAGTTTAGCAAGGGAAGGAAGGAGAGATATAGGTCTGTAATTTCCAGGAGATGATGGATCACCCCCTTTGTGGAAGGGGAGTATCTTGTGAGGGGTACTGCAGAGAGAGAGAGAGAGAGAGAGAGAGGTTCAAAAGGTGGGTGAGCAGGAGGAACATAGCAGGGGCTGATATGTGGAGGAGTTTGGGGGCTAAGCCATCAGGGCTATATTTTGAGGGGTTGAGAGATTTGAAGGCAAAGAAAGCTTCCTGAGGGGAGATGGGAGGAAATAAAAACCAGCAGAAGAGGTGGTTTGGGGCGGGGGTGTTTGAGGACTGAAAGGGAGCAGTGCAGAGTGTGAAGAAATTGTTGAACAGGGAAGCAGCAGCACGGTGGTCAGAGACCAGTGAATCATCTGCTGGGGTTGGGGGAGGGCAGACTGGGGTGGCGGGTCACAAGGGGAGTGAATTACTTTCCAGAAGTTGGAGGAGAGTTTAGGTTGGATTGTGGTTGGAACTGAAGTAGTGGCCTTGGCTACATCAATGACCTTGGTGCAGGGGTTTCTAAGGGACTTGTAGTGCTGGTGGTCAGAGTCAGAGTCAGAATGGGAGGCCTTAAAATGGACCCATGCAAGGTCTCTAGATTTGCATAGCTCAAGGAGGTCAGGTGTAATCCAGGGGTGGTGGGAGCGCTTCGCTCTGGTTCTTTTGAGGGGGGTGTGGGTGTTCCAGGAGTGGGTGAGGCTGGCACTGAAGTGAGACAGGGCTGTGTCAATATCTTGTGCAGTCTCTAGAGGTTTCAGAATTCTGCTGTACCACAGCAGGGTACAAATACATTCCATGACCTTTGAACTGTGATATAACAGCATATTGAATGGGACGGAATTCTGTACAGAACAATGCTCTACTAAACACTATATTACTGATGTGTCCACATATGGTATGCAAAGATGGCATTCATACAGTCTCTAGAGTGACTGAGTTTTGTTTTTATCTGTGTTCATATTTGATAGGCATGCTATCCCAATCAAAGCAACTTATCACAGGAAACAGCTTTTCTACAGTACTCACAATCACTCAGTGAATGTCAGATGATTGAGGTGTTGAACGGAGGGCTGTGCCAGCTGCTGTCTTACCTGCCAGGTTTTTGCTCTGTGTCTGGGGTGGGGGGGGGTGGGGTGCAAGGTGGTGGGTACAGAACAGGTGGGTTGGGTGATTGTCTGGGGGTGGGATCCAACAGATTACCAGAGAACAGGGTTATAACATGCAAATGGGTAATTGTGAGGGGAATAGGGATTCACTACACTGCCAGGGAACAGGTTTTTTTTTTTATATATTTCTTTTTATTCAGTTTTATATGGACAAGCATCAAATGTACAGGAATCTAAGTACATGTAAGAGATAGCCAGAACTCTTCCAATAGGGTCCACTTGATGGCCCAACAGAAGAGCTATGAGCTCCTGTGCCAACGACCTGGGTTTCAGAGCGAACTTGGGGGCTTGGAAGTTGGGTAGGGTGGCTGGGAAGGGTTGGGGTAGTGGTGCCACACGGCAACGCTCACAGCTGGGGGGTGGTAGCCTGGTTCTGCCCTGTTCAGTGGGCCAAGGAAGCTTGTCTCCCCTGCAGAGCATTGCTATATGTGTGTGAAGTTCCGTGCATAGGGACGCATAGCCAGTGCCAGACACCAGGGGAAGGGAAGGGAAAAAACATAAAAAAAAAAAAACTATGTCTTCTTACCCCATGAGCATGACAGTCTCTAGCGCTCTCAGCTCCCGCACCATGCAGATCCCCACCAGCTAGATGGTGGGGGAAGCAGCAGTAGGGACTGGGGTGGCCGGTCAGGACGCCTGAAAAAGGCAGATGTGGCAGTGGGGAAGCAAAAAGCTCAACGGAAAAGAAAAGAAAAGAAATCTTCCAATAGGAGATAATGGCTTGTCACCATTTGTTACACGTACAGAAACACAGACACATAGACCATGATGGGATCCCCATTCTCCTCCTTGGTCTTGTCACCCCGGGCGACCACTACTTCCTTCAGTCTGTCCTATGCCTGCTTGAATCCCTTGATTGTATTTGCACCCACCACCTTGGCCAACACACTGTCCCAAGGTTCCACCACCCTTTCCGTAAGGAAGTACTTCCTCATGTCTCTCCTGAACATTCCTCCTGTTGATTTCCACTCGTGACCACATGACCTCGAGTTGGTATTCAGGGTAAATAATTCCCTGCAGTTTACATTGTTAATCCCTTTAAGGAACTTGAACGTCTCTATCATATCTCCCTTTTCCCTTCTGAAGTCCGCTGAGTACATATTTAGTGCCTTGAGGCACTCCTTATAGGATCTGCCCTGCTTGCCCTGAATCATTTTTGTTGCTCTGCGATGCACTGTTTCCAACCTATCCCTGTCTTTTCTGAGGTGAGGGCTCCAGAACTGGATGAAGTAATCCAGGTGAGGCCTCACCAGGGAACTTTATAAGGGAAGTATAACCTCTTTTCTTCTGCTATCTATACCCCTCACGATACATTCCATATAGCGAGGAATGTCCAAGCATTAAAAGGAACAACTGTCCCAATAAAGAAATATCCCAACTGTAGGCATTATGCCGCATGAACTATGGGCTAAATATCCCAACTGTAGGTATTATGCCGCATGAACTATGGGCTATATCTGATATCAGGTCTGTAACTGAAGTCCCATTCATCTTCTGAGAACCAATGGCATACGGTAAATCCATGAAACTGCAATCATGAATCTTAAAGAGCACCTTTACTGGTGCTCTACTTAAAATAACTATAGGAGCCTTACCTGCCCCAAAGTCTGCTGGTCCAAAAATGACAATTTGTCTGTGGCCATATTGCAGGAAGGAAAGGACCATAATTTGGCTCCATGGTGCCAAGAGCCTGACCCCTTCCACTTCTCAATTTCAAGACAGGCCCCCACGCTCTCACGTTTTGTGATGTAACAATACGGAGAGCGAGAGGGCATGCTCCATAGAGTTGTAAAGGGACCATTTTTAAGTTCTTTTTCAAACATTTTAGAGTGCCTATTTAAAAAAAAATCAAATCCACTGCTCAACAAGGGCCTTGTTAGCTAAGCATTGGCCTTGATTTGTTGAAATCAGCACCCCAAAATGTTAAAAAAAGGACTTAAAGTTCCTTTTTCTGCTGTAATAGTATGTATTCTGATGAAATAGTTCGGGTAGGGACAAACAGGCAGACTGGATGGGCCAAGCGGTGCTTATCTGCCGTCAAATTCTATGTTTCTATTAAAAACAGGTCCCTATACAACTCTATGGAGTGCACCCTCACTGTCGCCATACTGTTACATCACAAAGTGGGGCAAGTCTCCAAATCAGGAAGTGGAAAGGATCAGCTCTCAGCTCCATGGTGCCAAATTATGATCCCTACCCTCCCAAAATATGTTCACTGAAAAATCATAATTTTTGTACCAGTGAACTCTGGAGAAGGTAAGGCCCCCATAGTGTTTCTTGGGGGAGATTTAAAAAAAAAAGGCAGAAAGGGTGCTCTTTTAAAAAAAATGTAAACAAGGTTATGGTAACATCCGATTATACCCAGCTAAATTATTAGCACTCTATAATAATACAGAGAACTTTTATCAAAAGTGTGAATTAAAATAAAACCTCTGTGAACATGAACCAGTTTAACATTGTCTAAACTGTAAAGCGCTGTAAATACTTTAGCAACCTGGCAGCACTATTTCAGAAAATGTAGCTGAAAGGACCCCATAAGCTGTGGTATGTACTGTATATAAGCAATCAGTGTAGTACCAAAGGTAGGATTGCTATCTGATATAATACTTTACAAGACCTCTCATTGGCTTCTAATTTAATATAAAACACTGTATATTTAAAATTTTAACAGAGCTACAGCAATGTGTGTGTGGTGGTGGTGGTGGGGGGAAGGGGCTGTCACTGTCCTTCAGTGTCCTGCAGACAGCTTCTATATTTTTAAGTTCCCACAGACTTAGTAGAACAATCAAGCATAGTGACAGCCTCCCCCCATTGCTGTTGCTCTGTTACAATTTTAAATATACAGTATTTTATATTAAATTAGAAGCCCATGAGAGATGAGAGGTCTTGCAAGGCATTACATCAGATAGCAATCTTACCACCTCTGGTGCCACACTGATAGTCTAGTCGTAAAGAGCAGTGAAGGCTGGACCATGTGAATACTGGCCATGCAGACATCGCCATTCTTTTATCCAAATACTGAGATGACTGCATTTAAAATTCCAAGAGGCCATCTCAGATGACACACCTCAAACTCCCCAGCTTTCTGTATTCAAAAATAAGCCCCTTAGACTACTATGGAAACCAATGCTCCAATACCCCTGGCAGGCTGCAAAGCTGAGGTCAGGAAAACAAGCAACATATTTGCCATCCTTCTGGTAAAGTAGTAGTAAAAACTTTATTTTTTAAACAGGAATCATATCATTAGGACATAAATACAGGTTACTCACCTGTAACAGGAGTTCTAGGAATGGTATATGTTGTTCATCCACACTCATTGGCAGTATCCTTGCCGCTTTAAATCTTGCCGGAAGGTCTTCAAGCTTGCTCCTCCCACCCACCCGGGTGGTATAACTCTCGGCTCCGCCCCATGACGCCAGATCTGGCCCGCTGGAAGCTCAGGTTGTGCGTCGAAGCCGGGGAGGTCGGGTGGGTCGTGTGGATGAACAACATATACCATTCCTAGAACTCCTGTTACAGGTGAGTAACCTGTATTTCTAGGGACATGGATATGTTGTTCATCCACACTCATTGGCAGACTCCTAGCAGTTCTCCGGGAGGAGGGCAAAGACGCACCCCCCATATACTTACTTGGGAAAGAGACTGGAGAACCGAGGCCCCAAAACCAGCATCCCGGCGTGACTCAAGGTCGATGTGGTAGTGGGTAATGAAGGTGTTTGCTGACTTCCAGGTAGCAGCCCTGCAGATTTCCTGGATAGGGGCGTCCCTGGAAGCAGCCACCGTTGCAGCAGTATGGCGGGTAGAATGAGCTCTTATCCTCTGGGAGGCTCCATGCCCGCAACCTGCTGAGATCTATGCAGGAGGTTACCCACCTGCTTATCTCGTCCGCTGGCTGCAGGTCTGCCAGATGCAGCTTCAGGCGTGGGTGACAAACAGCTGGCGAACCTCTCCCCGAATTTCAGCCGTGCGCTCCTTATAATGTGGCCCTTCTAGGTCAGAGTATGGAGCCTATATTGACCTCGAGGTGTGATTGAGGGTAGAACGCAGCAGGTCAACACCTGGTTAAGGTGAAACTCCGACACCACCTTCGGAAGGAATTTCGGGTGGGCGCAGGACAACCTTGTCCCTGTGGAAGACCAGGTAAGGAGACTCGATGGAAGCGCCTGGAGCTCTCCCATCCTTCTGGCTGACGTGATAGCCACCAAGAAGGCGGTCTTCCACACAGGTGAGAGAAAGCACACCTGTGCATAGGTTCGAATAGCTTGCCCATGAGCTTTGCCAGTACCAGCAGTAGATCCCACGGAGGTGGGGTTCCCGACTGGAGGAAATGTGATCAAGGCCTTTGAGCGCCAGACCACCTTCTCCTGCGCCACCGACTGCTTCCGGCCCGCCCGGTAAGCAGAGATGGCTGCCAGGTGCACCTTAGGGTCGTCGACCTAAGCCCTTGACTAGAAAGGGACCATAAATAGTCCAAGATGCTTGCCAAGGAACAGGAGGAAGGGTCCAAGCCCTTGCCTGACACCAAATGAAAACCTTTTTCCATTTGAAGGCATAACGTATTTTCTGGTCGACTCATACGGGACGCCTCAACTACATTGAGGACCTCGTCGGAAGACCCAAGGCCTGGAACTCTGGCAGCTCAGGAACCAGGCCGTCCAGGTGCAGGGATTGAAGGTCCGGATGGAACACCTTCCCTGATTGACTGAGAGCAGGTCCGGGCGAGCTGGAAGCTGCCGCGAGTCCTGGAGCTGAGACTGAGGAGATCTGGGTACCAGAACTGGCGAGGCCAGTCTGGGGCTATCAGAATCACCTGCGCCTTGTCCCTCCTTAGAAGCACCTTGTGGATCAAGGAAATGGGGAAAGGCATAAAAGAGGCCGGGGTCCACTGCCTCGAAGGCATCCCCTGCAGCGAGCCCTGCTGAGGCGGGCATGGAACAGACTCAACCTCGCGTTCTCCATGAGGCAAACAGGTCCACCTGAGGTGTGCCCCAAAGGGAGAACAGATGCTGTACTACCTCCGGCAGGAGAGACCACTCGTGGGATGCAGCCCCTATCCGGCTCAGGGCATCGGCCAGGGTGTTGGGCTCCTGCCACGTGAATGGCTAGGAGATCCGCCTCCAGGCTGCTGTACAGTGACCAAATGCGGAGGCTTCCTTGCATAGAAGCATGGGCGCGTCCCGCCCTGGCGGTTTAGATAGTACATGGTCGTGGTATTGTCCGTCTGGACCGGACCACTGACCCCGGAGGACAGGAGCAAAGGCGGTGAGAGCTAGGCGGACCGCTCGAGCTCCAGCAGGTTGATGTGGCATCGGGACTCCCATGGGACCAGAGGCCATGAGCCCGTGTTCCCCAGATGGGCACCCCAACCCATCAGAGGCATCGGTCGACAGAGACCGTCGGCTCGAGGCGGACGACAGGATGCCCTCCTGCAAATGATCTGGAGCGGTCCACCACTGGAGCGTTCCACATCCCCTGTCACCGACACAAGCTGGTCCAAGGGATCGCAGCGTTGTGACCACTGGCTGGCCAGTCCCACTGAAGGGGACGCATGTTCCAGCGGCCCAGCGGACCACGCTGGTACAGGCCGCCATGAGACCCAGGGGCGCAGGAAGTCCCGGGCAGGCGCAGTGCCCAACCAGAAATGATCGGGCAAAGGAGGAAGAACCTCGGCCCTGTCCGCGGGCAGCTCTGGCTCGAAGAGAGTCGAGCTGCGCCCGATGAATAGAATCACCTGCTTGGCTCGAGTTCCGACTTGGCCTCGTTGATAAGGAGGCCCAGTTGAGAACAGACCTGGAGGGCCAGATCTCTGGACCACTCCGCCTCCTTCCTGGAGGAGCTGCTATCAGCCAGTCGTCCAGGTAAGGGTACACCGGACCCCTCGGCGCAGGAATGCTGTCACCACTGCCATGCATTTGGTGAAGACCCTGGGAGCTGGAGACAAGCCGAAGGGCATGGCGGAACTCGAAGAGATCCTTCCGCTCGGGCGAAGGAATCTCTGGTGGGGACAGACCCAGTTGGGGCGTGAAGCAGCGTCCTGCAAGTCAGAGAGCAGAACCACCGCCCGCGTTCCAAGGATGGTATTATCTGAGCCAGAGTGACCATCCTGAAGGTTCGAGACCTTAGGAACTTGTTTAGGTCGTGTAGGTGAGAATGGGGCGCCAGCCCCGTCCGTTCGGAACCAGGAAGTACCTGGACACAAACCCTAGGTCTGAAGGAGGGTCCACCACCTCTTACCACCTCCTTCTGGAGGAGGAGGCGATGTCGGCTCGACGAGCCGCCAGTGAGCTGGGGATCCGAAGCCCCAGAGGCGGCGCTCTGAAGGGTGGTGCCTGCTCGAATTCCAGAGGCAGGCCTCTTCCCACCACCTTCAAGACCCACCTGTCGTGGTAACAGCGGACCAGGTGGAACGGAAGTGCGGGCCGTCCCCAGGGGACCCAGGGGAGTGGGTGACGAGGGATGGGGCGACACCCTCAGCCCGTCACTGGGCAGGCTTGGAGGAGGGACCGGCCGAGGGACCTCCTGGGCCCTTCCTCCCTGCCTCCTGTTAGAGGACTTGGCTTGGGTTTGGGATGCCAAGGCCGAGCCTGCTGGCCCTGACGTTGCTGGGCAGGGCCGGGGGCACAGAAGACCCGAAAGGGCTTAGGCTGTGTTTGCGGCCTTTGTCCTTCTGAGCGGAAGAGACCGAGTCCAAGGTGGCATTGGACTTCGATCCTCTGCAGGTGACCTTCCACCCCAGGGCGAAGAGGTCAGTCCCTAAAGGGAACATCCGCCAACTTGTGCTGGGTATCCAAGTAAAGGTGGATATCCTCAGCCAAGCCCGCCGACATAGCCACTGCGGCCGCCACCGATCTGGCACATGAGTCCCTATATCCAAAGCAGTCTGGAGCTGCTGTTTGGCCACTGCCCTGCCCTGGTCCCGCACCTGCTTAACCGTAGTCTGCAGATCGGGGCGGAAGATGAGGATGACCTCATCCAGGGAGCCCAACAGGGCATGAGAAAATGTGCCATGAGGACGGCCGAACTGGCCTGACGAAGGCGAGAGAGGGGCCTGAGCGTAGACTTTTGCCAGCGAGTCCAATTTCTTGGACTCCTTGTCAGGAGGTTTGTCCACATCCCTGGCGTTGCCGGGGCGCAAAGCTGTCGGTAACCAACCCCTCAGCAGAGGGGTGTTCCGAAAAACCGGACAAGGAACCGGTAGGGACCGCATACTTCCTGGCCATCCTGGCCGAAGGCGCAGGGCAGGAAGCAGGGCGCTGCCAAAGTTCCAGTGCCGGACCCACTATGGCCTCGGCCACCGGAAAGGCCTCCGTCGGAGAATCCCCTCGGTCCAGAATCTCCGTGAGGGGATACCTGGCCCGTTTGGAAACGGGTTCGAGCTCCATCCCGGTAGACTCCGAGATGAGCCGAAGCAGTCCTAGGAAGGACGACCGGCTATCGTCCATTGACTGACCTCCTGAAGACTCCAAGTCCAGTCGCTTGGAGAAGAAGGAGGAATCATCTTCGGACTCGGAAGAGTCCTCGAAGAGCTGCCTCTGGCCTGAGCCACCCTTCACCTGCCGAGGTCGGTCGGGAGTGAGGGTAACTGACAGCCGATGGGTAAACCCTTAGCCGACCGAGAATCCTGGTCGGAGCCCCAATTGGTGGCTGTGGAGGCGGAGGTTCCACCGAATCGGTGGAGCAGCTGGTTTTGCCGAACAACCGCCTGGTATAGGCCCTCGGACAAGTCGAGGGTTGTGTCGGCCGTTCGGTGACAGCCACTTAATGGCGGGGAAGGCGCGGGTCGGCTTATTCCGGCCAGGAGGAGCTGTTGCAACATAGGTCCTCGTGCCGTCGGCGTAATTACGCGAAGCCTCCCTCATCCGAGGAGGAGGGGCGAGACACGGCGACGCCGCTATCGCGATGCCGGGCCGGGACCGCCTATGACGGTGGGAACGGCTGGACCGCGAGAGGTCCGAGACCGAGACCGAGAGTCCCGGAATTTCCGGGTGGGTGCGAGGAGGTGTCGGCCGGAACCGCACTCCTTAGGCTCGGAAGGTCCATCCGAGGCTCCGGAACCGGAGGCACAGAGCGAGCCCAGGATCCTCAACTCCTCCCGGGGAACCGGGAGAAGGAATCTCGGCTGCTAAAGGCGACAGCCCGTCCAATGGGTCGAGAAAAATCTCGACTTCATCAGTGGGAGTCTCGGTCAACTGACCTGACGGGGACACCGTGAGGCCAGTGGCCGAAGCCGAGCGGTCGACCGAAGCCGACGGACGACGGCCCGGGGAGAGGGACCTTTCCCGCTCCCAAGAGCGCCGACGGAGGACTTACCTTGTCCCTCTTTTGGACCGAGAAAAGGTCCAGCAGGCGCAGGCCCTTCTCCTTTAGTGGAGAGGGACAGACAAAGCTCCTTAAAAAGAAGCCGTGTAGGAAGAACCCAGAAGGCGGGATAAATGCGCGGCGAGGAAGATCTGACCTGCGCCGCCTCCTCTTCGAGGCGACCATCCCTCGAGCTGATCCCGCGGCTCGCTTGCCGCGACACGCCAACAGACCTCCTTGGACTTCACCGAGGAAACGCTCCGGGACGGCCCAGTTGCAATCGGGCAGCACGGTCTTCGAGGACGTAGGCCGAGAAAGATGAGCACAGGTCGCAAGCCTGCGGGTCGTGCTCAAGGCCTAAGCAGTAGACACACGTGGAGTGTGGATCCGTCCGAGACATCTTCTGCCCGCATGGGCATCTCCGAAATCCGGGAGTCGATTTGTCGCCATCGCGGCGAGGGATCGAAGACTGAAGTCTTTTGCAAATTTTTATTTTAAATCCATAAGCGGAGAAATAGGAACCAGTGCATAGCGCAGAGCGTTAAGGAGGGAACCTGAGCTTCCAAGCGGTAAGGAAGATCTGGCGTCATGGGGCGGAGCCGAGAGTTATACCACCCGGGTGGGTGGGAGGAGCAAGCTTGAAGACCTTCCGGCAAGATTTAAAGCGGCAAGGATACTGCCAATGAGTGTGGATGAACAACATATCCATGTCCCTAGAAAGTCCTGTTTACAAGACAGTCCTGTATTGTACAAATAAAGCAATAACATGTACCTACACATACAAAAGAAAATATGGTTGTTATTACAAACAAAAACAACAAATACAGAAAACAGGCACCAATAATCACATCGAAACTCTATACACCAACCTATCAAATAAAACAGTTACATGTACATACACTGATTTTTTGATTTTATGGGCAAATTGAGAATATTCTATAATCTCATGTATGGATCGATTGAGTATATGCCAAGCTGCTGCCGCCCTGGAAGAAAGAGACTTATCCCCAAATCTGTTCAAGCATTTGCTTGGTACAATTTTATTTAGATGGACAGATCTATTTAAGACCTTTTTATTTAACCCTTCCCTAATGTATAGGACTTTAGAAATTGGAAGATCTGAGAACTTCAGTTTATGTAATAATAATAACAACCAGGTTATGTTAAAACCTACTTCGAGAAGCTGCTAGCCAAGTCTACTTAATAACAAACGGTGTGTATGAAAACTGCACTTTAAGACATATCTAGCAGTCCTATAATGGGTCCTATCTAGTCGCCCTAGCAAAGATTTATTTGCTACTCTATAAACTAAATTACCATAGTTTAAAGTTGGTAAAAGAATTTGTTACACTATGCTCTGTCTTTCAGGTTGTCTGAAAAATCCCGTAGTTCTCCTTAGCACTCCCATCTTTTTGTTTACTTTCCCTATTGTATTTATGTGCTTTGCAAAGGTCATTTTGGAGTCAAAAATAACTCCTAGATAGCAATAACTATCTACTAATTTTAACTGAGTTGAGTCTTGAGTCTAAATCTTAAGTCTAGCTACCTTCCTCCCCCCATCGTCTTTATTGGCGGAAAAATACATAACTTTGGTCTAAACATTCATAAGCAACTTCGACCTGGTGAACCACCCCTCTATGTCAGAAAAATCAGACTGCAGGTTTAACTGAAGTTCCTCCATCGTTCTACCTGAGGCTACTATAGCAGTATCGTCTACATACAGCCTAACGGCTGTACGTGTTGCCAAACTAGGTAGTTCATTGTTAAATATAAGAAATAACAGGGGTCCAAGAATGGACCCCTGGGGAACCCCTCTAGTCACCTGCCATAATCCTGAGGTTATTCCAGCAATCTCCTTTATTTTTCGCCACCTTCAGCACCATATCCCTGGAGTTCAAACTGCCATGACAACCAGAATTATAAGAGGTGTTTCAGAATTGTCTGGTCTTTTTTGCAAGGTAATTCTGTACACTTGCTTTATGAGGCCCAGCTTAAAAAGATTAAACAAAGAAACAAAGAAAGTTTCAATGAAAAGAGCAATAGCTCCTCCTCCTGTTCCTTCAGGGCTGGCAAAGAGATGAATGTTTGATGCTCTAGAGGTGCTTTCAAGCTGTTCCAGCTGAGTGCGCAACAGCCTGTTCTCCTTTATGAGTCCAGTTACTGATTTGTTGCCGCTGCCTACTGCTACTGCTGCTGCCATGGCTGAAACCGCATCCATTTTATTTTCAAGTAAAGTCACTTTAGACAGTGAAGCTTCCATATGATGTTTAATGTCCCTCACCACGTCCAATAGGGCCTTCTTAGATGGTTCAGTCTCGTTGTCCCTCTCTGGCACTTTCCCTCCTTTGTCACTGTGACAGGGAGCTCCTGCCCCTCTGGAGGACCAGACTTTTCTTAAATCTGTTGCAACAGTTCTTCTATTTCTTAGCCTGATCTATCCTTTACAATTCCTAGTCCATAATGTTGGCCACCCCCTTCCCATTCATGACTATGCTATAGTGTCCTCTTTAATTTTCCTTTTCCCTCTCAGGTCCTCGTACTGGGAGGTTATTGTGGTGAGCTCCAAGCGTACACAAAACAGATTCTGTTTATCATTGTTGGATTTAGTATGTAATAGCACTATGTCATAAAATACCTTGATGTATATCCCTTATGATTATGAAACCTGTAAATATTGAAAATACCATGGCACTAGGTGTTTTTGATAATGGTAAATAGTACTAGATGACTATCATAAAAATTAAGTTAGTTGTGTTATTTAAAAAGCATGCAAATTGCTGTAACCTGAACAAGTTTGAAATGCCATGGTGATTTACATGTATCCCATGATGCTTTGCATTAGGGAAGTATGTGTGATGTTGTGTTTCTTTGAAACCTGGCTTATTGTCAGTGCCCTTTGGGGTAACCATTGTTTCAGTGCTTCTGCACTGACGTTCTTTGTTTTGTAGCTTGTTTTGGTGTGTGTTTTTTTTTTATTTGAGCCCCCACTAACCTAGTAAACAAGGCCCGCATAGGGGTGGAGGCTGAATCTCAGCTGCTAAGTAGATCAGAGACCAGTGTCAGTAGGTGCTGGCTAAGCACAGAGAAAGGAAATACATAGTCTGTTGCTGCAAACTGATGTACTGAAGAAGGGATATGCCATTTCTTAAGGTTATCTTCTGTATTTTGAATTAATATCACACAGAGATTGTGTACTGAACTTGAAGTTCGGTGTCTTGGCCATCTGGTATCCCACAACCCCTCCACAGTCACCACTATAAGTTGACTGTGGGGGCGCTAATGAGCAGCTGAAGGGATAAGTCGCATCTCTCTGGAGCTCCGCACCACAAGGCTTAAATAAGTGTAATTGTGTGAAATAAAATTCTAAATTAGCAACTGGCTGAACAATAAACAACTCCAACAATGGACCAATTCTTATCCAGAGGTAAAACATTATGCCAAACGGCAAAAAGCATGAAGAAATAGGCTATGCAGGAAGGCGCGATGATGGGTTGAATAGGCCTGATCTCACTCTCGGCCGCAGAGATTGTACTTATAAGTAAAGCGGCATCGGAACAAGTATTGACAGACTTGAAGCCACACTGGGATCAGTTTGACCAATCCTTCTCGGGGCTGACATCGGAAATAAAACAACATATGAGGAGACTGAGTGAGAATATCTGATTTAGAAGACACCACGAGGGTGATGCCAGAGAAAGTGGCGCAGTGAGAAAAGGAGCTGGAGGATCTGAAAAATGCCTTGGCTTACCAGGAGAATTACAGCAGAAGAAACAATCTGCGACTCCTAGAGCTGCCAGAGGGAGCTGAGAAAGGGAATCTTATGGTTTTCTGTGCTGAGAGCCTACCTCAATTACTGGGTCTAACACCAAAGAATGGGAAGCCACAGGTGGAGAGAGCCCACAGGGTACTTGCACCATGCCCACCGAATGACCATCCACCATGGCAAGTCATATTCAGCCTGCACCACTACCCAGACCGCCAGGCCTTAATGTCGGCCTTCCGCAACAAGAAAGAGCTAATTCATGAAGGGCATAAACTTACACTGCACTAGGACCTGTCGCTAAGGATCCAAAGGAAAAGGCAGCAATTTAATGGCCTGATGGACAGAATACGAGAGAAGGGCTTCAATTTTTTTCATGGTGTACCCTGCCACTGTTAAGGTACGTTCGGAAGGAGCTACATACTTATTTTGGGAGCCAGTAAAGCAGCAGGGATTCCTAGACTTTATTTATTTTTATTTATTTAGTTTTTGTTGACCGAATAAGTGCACTAGACAAATTCTGCCTATCTTCAGGCATGACCCGGGGGAGAAGGATACAGATGAATGCCAACTGACCTTGAACCAGATTAAGCTATTGGTGGTATTTTTAGTGAATGGGGGGAAATTTGGCCTGGGCACCGAGAAAATTCCCCTACTCTTCGCTAGAGGGCACCGCGTATGATGCGGTGATGGCCATTCATTTGGAGTCGGGACGGCGTAAGGATGTCCAGGAGGTTGGGGAGCAGGCCTCCTCCCGACCTTTGAAATGCGAGAGGCCTTGATGGGAATGGAATCCACATCAGAGGAGAAGTTTGTGTTGGCAGCTGAGATACTCGAGCAGCACGATGCTGCTTTACCGAGTGCTGCGGAAGAATTTGTGGCCCAGGATGGAGCTGCAGACACACGGAAGTTGGCGGAGGAAATCCGCGTTACGTTACAGGATGAGGAATGTAGATTTCTTGAAGGAAAGCGATTTTTGGAAGAGGCCTTGCAGGAAACTACTGCTAGAATGGCCTGTGGTACGATGGATCTGGATTGGGAGAGAACTCTAGAAGATCGTGGCCTAGACACAGTGCAGCAGCAAGTGGTTGCCAGAACTTCAGGAGATACTTTGCCCCAAGCCAGAGGTAACTCTCTGGCACTGCAGGTAAATATAGCTACGGTGGCAGTTGCCACGGATGGGAGCAACACAGGGGTTTTTACGGGACTTGAGGTCGGACCTATGATGATCCCCAGTGGTACTATTTCAGCTCAGGCTGGTGTTTCTTCAGTGTCTGGGATGACTACAGATAGTTCCTTTTTTGAGGTGAAAGAAGTGTCCTTTAATGTAGGGCATTCACAAGGGGGGCCGGGAAAAAAATTGGCATCTAAAGATGTGGGGAAAAAGAGATTGAAGGGTCTGTGAAAACAGTTGATATTCCACCCCTCCCTCTTGCTGATATAGTATTACCTATTCCTGGTCCCTCGGTTGTCTCTGAGGGATGGGTAGCAACTGCACTACAGGCAGCAGGTTGGAAAAAAAATGTGGATGGGGTTGACTGGGATGCTAATCTTCCTCCATCCTTTGGAGGAGACCAGGGTAATTTATGTATGCCCATTCCTGGAGGAAATATAGATGTTCCAAATGATATTACACCAGAGTCCCAGATAATGCCTGGGCAGTGACAAGGGCATTGCTCAGAGTCTGAAAATGTCCTTGAAGGAAACCCTGTTTTAGACCATATTATTTTGCTAGAAGAAGTTCTGCAGGTTGAAGCAGTTAATATCCTCCCCTCCCGCAGTACAGAGTATGGAAGGCGCTATAACTGCCCTTGATGACAATCCTGCAGAAATAGTGGAACCTGTGGACAAAGTGGTACAGTCCCAACACCCTGCCCATTCAGTGTGGAAAGAGGATGTTAGACAGCGGTTGTTCCCTGCTAATGTGAGAAGCTCCTCTGAACTGGCTGCACGTCAGAATGCAGTACGGCTTAAATTTCCGGGCAATTTGGTAGATTTACCTGATAGGCTGTATGTGGGATGTATGTTGCTTAAAAGTAGCATGAAATACTACGCATATGAGATATATCCGTTAATACATTTGCCTGGAGACTCACTCTTTGATATTAGTTTTAAGCATCCTGCTGGACTGCATAGGTTTTGGAAGTTGTACCAAGATTTGAAAAACACTTCTTTATGGAAACAAATTCTAGCAATACCTTTGACCAAACCTATGTTTAAAAACATAACAGTACTTTTCAGGAACGAAGGAGTTAAAGTTGTTAACATTATGTACTGGTTGAAACAACATTGTACAGTTCATGGTTACCCGGCACCAATATTGGATGAGGAATACCTATGGACAGGAGGATGGAAGTGTAAAATTACCCTTCGTTTGGAGGAGGGAGTGACTAAACATTTACCAGATTGTTTTTTTGTTGGGTAGGGACAGGGGAGTACTATTTTACCCTGGTCAACCTAGAGCATCTTATGAATGTGGTGAAGTAGGTCATTTAAGCAATGTATGTGAGAAGCAAGCATATGGACTGTGTAATATAATAGGACATATTACTTCTCAATGCCAGCAGCCATTAAGGTGTAACCTATGTGAAGAACAGGGCAATATTTTTAGGAATTGTTCATGGGTGGCCCATAACAGTCTGCAGATAGCGTTACTGGCTGAACAGGATGGTTATGTAGCAACTGCACAGAAGGAAAGAATGAAAATGCAGGAATTGTTGTCTCATAGTAAGGAGGAATTGTTAAGACATCAGGGGGAGTCTTTTTCAAATGAGGCAAGACCAGGGGTAGAGGGTGATACGCATCGTACTTTGTCCACAACCACCCGGGAAAAAAACAGGAGTGGGGGTGACTGTAGTCCTATTTTAAGGGACATGTACCTGAGACTATGCTACTTCAGGAACAAGTAAAACCTGAGCCCCAATTTTGTCTCCTCGACTAGAAGGTCAGAGACTGGAATGGAGGGGTCTGCACAGGTGGAAGAGGTGCATGTAGAGGACCAAATGTTACCCCCAGGTCAGTTGGGGATTCTGTTTTTCAGAGGGTTACCAGATCAAAGGCTGCAAAGAAACAATCTGATCCTCCTTTGGGAGATAAAGAGGGGAGTGTTGTTAGTGTGAATTCTTATGAGGTGTTAATGGATTTAGATAAGGAGGATGTGGGTCAGGAATCTGATGTCTCTTCGGTTGCCTCTGTACATCTGGAAGTAGTGGAGCCTATTGCAGGAGAAAAGCCAAAACGAAAGAAATGGAAAAAACAAAAATTATATGGGTTGTAGTTTTCCTTATTTGATGTGCATTGTGCTTTCTTTAAAAACTCTTATGGATGGGGTTGTTACCATAGCAACAGCGAATGTAAATAATATCAAAGCCCCAGATAAAAAGGAATGTTACTTTTGCTAGTTTGCAAGCTGCAGGGGGACACATTTTCTTTGTACAAGACACAGGGCTCTATACTGTACTGGAGGTGCTGGTAGCACAGAGAGATTGGAGATGGGACCCCTCACTGTGGTCTATAGGGGAGGAGCAGTGTACTGGGGTAGGGATATTGTTTACTGGAATAGATGTTTCTATATTAAAAGTGTCAAGAGATATATCCAGGTAGAGCCTTCTTAGTAGATGTACTTTTAAATAAGACTGCTTATCGTTTGTTAAATATGTATGCTCCCCAGACAAAGGCTGAAAGAAGTGCTTTGTTTAAAGCAATGTCTCCTTTTTTGATGACCTCTAAGTTGGTTGTGTGGGGTAGGGATTTTAATTGTGGGTTGCACTATCAAGACTGGTGGAGGAAGACAACTAAGATTTTCTGTGACACTAAAACATTGAGTACAGTCCTAACACAAAATCATTTAAGGGACATCCATGACTCTTTACAACTAACTCCACATCATACATTTTATAAAAGTACATTATCCACACGGATAGATTTCTTATTTTTATCAGATAGGATAAAAGGTATAGAGGTCTAAGTTCATCCTCTGGTAACATCGGATCACCTGATAGTTCAGGCAGTCATAAATCAGCAACCTCTAACATCTGTAGGAAGAGGATACTGGAAAATGAATATGGAACTGTTGGAGGATGAAACTTGTCATACAGAAATTCTGGAACTTTTAGAAATCTGGAAAGATACAGTATTGGTTTTTTACATGAGAGTCCTCTTGACTGGTGGGAGGATACCAAGCAGGATTTAAAAGATTTGTTGATTAAGAATTCCTGTAAAAGGGCTAGAACTAAGTATGTGCAGTATTTAGGACACAGAGCTAGATATCTTAAAGTTTTCACACAAATGAGATTGATAGGGCAAGATCTAATTGTTCAATTACATGATGTGAAAGGGAAGATGAATGAATATTTAGCAACAAAAGGACGGACAGAAGCAAAACAACAGAAATTCTTTACAAAAGGGACAGAAGAACAGGTGAATCCATTTGGGTTAGCCTCACACATTTCATGTCATGTCGGTATGACTGCTTTGAGGACAGTTTCAGGGACGGTAGTTAGTGATAAACAAGGGTTGCAACAGGTGGTTCAGGATCATGTTATAACCATGTTTCAGAATAAAAGGGGAGCTCAGGAATCCTTCCCTTTTACAACTCTGAAAGTCCCTCACTTAACAGATCAAGAAAAGAAGGACTTGTCAATTCCAATTTCTTTAGAAGAGATAAGAGTGGCTGTCAGTTCTTTGTCTTTGCATACTACTCCAGGGAAAGATGGTATTCCCAATGATTTTTACAAAGTGTATATTGATGTTCTTGCTCCTATATTACAGTTAGTTTTTTACATATTCAGCAGGAACATAGGGTAAAAACAAGTATGGCTGATGGGGTAATGATTTTCCTTTATAAAAAAGGGGACCCACAGGACATTAAGAATTGGAGGCCTTTGAGTCTGCTATCTACAGACTATAACATTTTAACAAAAATCTTGATGGTTCAGTTGGCAAAAGTGGCACAAACCCTGATTTTGCATGCACAGACTTGTGCAATCCCAGGTAGAAACATTTCGTATAATTTACAGTATGTTCAGGATGTGATAGAGCAAGGGTTGGACATGAAGCTGGAGGGGCATGTTATGTCTCTGGACCAGGAGACAGAATTTGATTCTATAAAACAGGAACATATTTGGGATACTCTTGCATATTATGGTATACCTGTAGTAGTGATAGAGTTACTACGTACTATTTATGATGAGGCACAGGTTATGCCTCTTGTTAATGGTCATTTGAGAATTCCAGTTTATTTATGGAATGGGGTGAGACAGGGATGCCCACTGAGTCCCCTGCTGTACATTTTTGGATTGGATCCCATTTTGAGATTGATTGCTCACACAGAAGGGATTATGCCCATTAAGAATGTTTTTAGGGTTACTTTCGATAAAATTACAGCGTATGCAGATGATTGCACGGTTGCAGTAGCAGATTTAGATTCTGGGAGATGTGTGATAGAGTTATTGGATAGTTTGATGTCCTGTACTGGAATTAAGTTGAATAGATGGAAGAGTCAAATGATTGGGGTGGGAGCAGTCCCCAGACCGGTGGATTTTCTGATCCCAGTATTAACAGGGAACATTATAATCCTGGTCTTATTTTGTGGAACAAAAGAGGCAGAAGTCTTGAACTGGAGTACGGCATATGAAGCGGCACATGTAAAAGTTCAGGCTTGGAAGTCTTGGAAGATGACACGGAAAAAAGAGTTTATTTGATAAGAGGATACTTATCTCCCTTTTTTCTGTATGTGTCCCAGGTATATCAATTACCACATAGTATGCATACAAAAGTTATGGGGCTGTTTTTTTATACTGTTATGGGTTAGTAGACTTAACCCAATTAAAAGGGCTCACATGTATAGACCCTGGAAAGAGGGTGATTTAAATATGTTGCATCCTCTAGTATTTTTCTTTAGTACTTTTTTCTATTTGACTATAAGACCATTAGTTTTAGAATCTGATGAAGTGGGCAAACTACTGTATAGTAGGTATTATTAGCGCTTGGAAAATTTTAGCGCTAGAAGGAAAAAAACGCTAAATTTAAATTCCTGCTAATATTATCCGAGGAACATCACTTCACAGAAGATCCAAGTTAATGACTAGCTGTGGTGGAATAAGCTCTTGTGCACTAGCTCTGGCAATAAGAGACAGAAAAGACGCTTTCAAAGCTGAGAAATCACTCTGTGTTTTTCACCCCGCTTTAGTTCCCTTGCGCTTACTGTGGCCCATTCGATGCAAGAACCCCCATGCCCACTTGCTTGTTAGTGTTAAATGCCCTCCATTCTCTGTTAACAAATGTGGTGAGTTAGCCTTGACTATACCCACTGCAATAGCTTGGATCACACCAGCACTGACCACAGTCCCTTCAGTGCGCAGTGTCTTGATGATGTTCTTTAGCTGCCCTTCTAACTCTCCCTCTAGATGGGTTGGACGACCACGCGGCTTAGGAGAGAGAACATTTGGCATAGTAGTGGGGTATGCAGTTTTTTGCAGCTGCCGCAAATACTCAGACTTAAAGTTCCTGACCGAGCTTTCGTTTATTGTTTTTCCAGTTGTGGCGAGGTAGTGCCGTACTGTGGCCATCACCCCATGCTCGACAGCATACTCACCAATCTTGAATCGGATCTCAGGTGTATAGGACGCGTAAGATGAGCAGCTTCTTTTTGCAGGAGGAGGAGAAACAGAAGAAAGCTCTCTGGCAACCACTGTTGCCACACTTAAGTCAACGCCAGCACACTCTGCCAACTCTGCACTGGACACAGTAGGGACTTGAATTGGATATTTTCTTTTTACTTGCGAGGATTGCATCCACTTTAGCAGGGACATTCTCTCTAAACGTAGTTACAGATACTGACACCTGAGTAAGGGAAGGGTGTGTAAGGAAGGGTGTGTACTTATCACTGTGTGAGTAAGCCGCTACTATTGGTAATTAGTAAAGCAATTAGGCTCTAGGAGAAGAACAGGAACTGCTGTAACTGCTGGCATAGACAGTGCTAAATATATCAGGTGCTAAAATGTCCCGGTATAGCCGACACGCTAAATATATCAGCTGCTAATAATACCTGCTATACAGTATGTATGGACCTTTAGGGCAAGCAATTCCTCATGGCTTGGGGAAGAGGGGCATGTTTCTGACAAATTGTTGCCTGCATATGTACAGACTACATTAAAATACATCACATAGTGGGGAACAGAACTGAGCTGGTATATATCTAATGATAGGAAAAAGGTTTAAGCTAAGATTCTGGAAAAATTTTATTGGGAGCACTCAGTGTTTCAGGTTCTAGTTACAACTGATTGTCAAGCATTACTCAGAAGTATTAGAGAGAAGAGAATACCTTTAAAAATGCAGGATACTATCTGGTTATGTGGACATCAAAAACTTAATGTGAAAAGTAATCAAAAGCATGTGCAGATAGGGGAACGTATGTGTGGGGAAGCTCAGTGTATTGGACAGTTAGAAACTATGGCACATTTAGTTTTTGAGTGTGACTATGTGAAGTCTTTTTGGGGAGATTTGGCTGATTCATGGAATGAGGTTTGTTTTAAAGGTACGACATTTTAGTGTTAGGACAACTTCCTACAGTCTAAGGGAAATGGCAACAAAGTACTGGTTATGTCATTTTGGCTTGAGAGATGTCAACGATTTTTACAGAAGGAGGTTGTGTTAATACAAGATGTCCTTCTTAAAATCCAGGCTGAACTGGATATGATTTATCAATGTGAAAGGGCTACTTTGGGAATGGAGGTATGTGATTCTTTGTGGACTGGGATTATATGGGTGGGTTAATAAACAACAGTAAAAAGTATTATATGTTTTGTAGCAAGGTGGATTGTGGACTTGTTACAATATCTTGCCTATCTGGCATTACGCCTGTGATTGGGTTTCTGGACAAGTAGAGAACGGGAGTAATATTACGATAGATGATGGAGGAATACATATGCTTTATATGTGTTTTTTTTTATTTCTTTATTCATTAAGCTTCTCAGTTATTTTCTTACAGGTACTGTTTATTTCAAATTTAGTTATTTAGAGTCATGCGTTTTCTGTATTTTTCTTGTTTTGCTGATTGTGTTTACTGACAACTGTGACAAGTATTTTCTTGTTGACTTATGTTTTTGAATTTGAATAAATTATTCCCCTACTCTTTTCGAGAAGTACCATAGGATCTTTAACATCCACCTGAACAGACAGATGAGATCTTGGTTTAACGTCTCACCTGAAAGATTGAAAGATGGCACCTCAGGAGTGCAGCACCCCCCCCCCCATACTGCACTACAGTGTCAGTATTGGGATTTAACCCAAGTGCCTGGTGTGGGGATAGAACCCACAGCCTTCTGATCGCCCGGCCTCAGAGGTGAGTGTGCTACCTGCTGAGCCACTGACACTTGAATGGGACAAGAAGAACAGGAAGGGCTAACCGACTACATGATGAGGTGGAACTTTTACTTATTTCTCTCTGCTTTTTACCATCCAAATGGAACTGTACTAGGGAACCACGAGAAATGTGGTAACTTAAGACCTGAATCCCCACTGTGAGGTCTCAAGGCCTCCCTAGAGACTAGGGACAGAACTTTTTCCCCCGAGGGGACATTGCTTTGTTTCTCACAGGACACAGCTGTATGTTCTGCCATTAGGGGTGGCTCAAATGTGGATTAAATGATCGGAAAATAACTTTAGACAGAGGATAAGAGGGCAGAGAGCTGCCTAGGTGCCTTATAATTAGAGGAATGCACTGGGAGACTGGAGGAGCTTGAAATAAACTCTATATGAAGGGGGAAAGAGCCACAGAGAACTTAATGATGGGAATGAAGGGGGACTGGGACTTGACAGGACGATGGGGCACTGTTCATCTGCTTCCTGCAGTCTCACTGCACGCTACTGGTAGGAGACATATATAATTACTGAACAAATGAAGGGAGGGTGGGTGGGGAGCACAGAGGAGACTGTGGGGAGCAGAATCTTTTAAGGAGCGGTTGTTGATGTTTAAAAATGGAAGCAGAAAATTAATGGTGGGAATACAAGAAAGCCAGACAATGATATCTAAATGGGGAAATGATAGCCTTGCAGGCTGAGTACGATGAGGCAGAAGAAAAGAAAACAAATCACACAAGAATAAGAATAGATAATGAAGGGTGCAGGGGGGCATAGGGGACAAATAACACACACAAAAAACACAACAAAAGGAGGGAGAAGGGGGAGAAAAATACAGGTTACTCACCTGTAACAGGAGTTCTAGGAATGGTATATGTTGTTCATCCACACTCATTGGCAGTATCCTTGCCGCTTTAAATCTTGCGGAAGGTCTTCAAGCTTACTCCTCCCACCCACCGGGTGGTATAACTCTCGGCTCCGCCCATGGCGCCAGATCTGGCCGCTGGAAAGCTCAGGTTGTCGCGTCCCGAAGCGGGGAAGTCCGGGGTGGAGTGTGTGGATGAACCAACCATATACCATTCCTAGAACTCCTGTTACAGGTGAGTAACCTGTATTTCTAGGGACATGGATATGTTGTTCATCCACACTCATTGGCAGACTCCTAGCAGTTCTCCGGGAGGAGGGCAAGACGACACCCCATATACTTACTTGGGAAAGAGAGACTGAGAACCGAGGCCCCAAAACCAGCATCCCGCGTGACTCAAGGTCGATGTGGTAGTGGGTAATGAAGGTGTTTGCTGACTTCCAGGTAGCAGCCCTGCAGATTTCCTGGATAGGGCGTCCTGGAAGCAGCCACAGGTTCAGCAGTATGGCGGGTAGAATGAGCTCTTATCCTCTGGGAGGCTCCATGCCCGCCAACTTATAGCAGAGATCTATGCAGGAGGTTACCCACCTGCTTATCGTCCGCTTGGCTGCAGGTCTGCCAGATGCGGCTTCAGCGTAGGTGACAAACAGCTGGCGAACCTCTCCCGATTTCAGCCGTGCGCTCCTTATAATAAGCTGCCTTCTAGGATCCAGAGTATGGAGCCTATATTCGGCCTCCGAGGTGTGATTGGGTAGAACACCGCAGAGTCAACACCTGGTTAAGGTGAAACTCCCACACCACCTTCGGAAGGAATTGGTGGGCGCAGGACAACCTTGTCCCTGTGGAAGACCAGGTAAGGAGACTCGATGGAAAGCGCCTGGAGCTCTCCCATCCTTCTGGCTGACGTGATAGCCACCAAGAAGGCGGTCTTCCACGACAGGTGAGAGAGAGCACACCTGTGCATAGGTTCAATGGCTTGCCCATGAGCTTTGCCAGTACCAGCAGTAGATCCCACGGAGGTGGGGTTCCCGACTGGAGGAAATGTGATCAAGGCCTTGAAAAGCGCCAGACCACCTTCTCCTGGCGCTGACCGACTGCTTCCTGCCCGCAGCCTGCAAGCAGAGATGGCTGCCAGGTGCACCCTTAGGGTCGCCGACCTAAGCCCTTGACTAGAAAGGGACCATAAATAGTCCAAGATGCTTGCTAAGGAACAGGAGGAAGGGTCCAAGCCCTTGTTCTGACACCAAATGGAAAACCTTTTCCATTTGAAGGCATAGCATTTTCTGGTCGACTCTACGGGACGCCTCAACTACATTGAGGACCTCGTCGGAAAGACCCAAAGCCTGGAACTCTAGCCGCCAGGAACCAGGCCGTCAGGTGCAGGGATTGAAGGTCCGGATGGAACACCTTCCCTGATTGACTGAGAGCAGGTCCGGGCAGCTGGAAGCTGCCAGGAGTCCTGGAGCTGAGACTGAGGAGATCTGGGTACCAGAACTGGCGAGGCCAGTCTGGGGCTATCAGAATCACCTGCGCCTTGTCCCTCCTCGCCTTGAGAAGCACCTGTGGATCAAGGGAAATGGGGAAAGGCGTAAAGAGGCCCGGGGTCCATTGCCTCGAGAAGGCATCCCCTGCAGCGAGCCCTGCTGAGGGGGCGGCATGGAACAGACTCAGCTCGCTCCTCCGTGGAGGCAAACAGGTCCACCTGAGGTGTGCCCCAAAGGGAGAACAGATGCTGTACTACCTGCAGGAGAGACCACTGTGGGATGCAGCCCCTATCCGCTCAGGGCATCGGCCAGGGTGTTGGAGGCTCCTGCCACGTGAATGGCTAGGAGATCCGCCTCCAGGCTGCGACGAGTGACCAAATGCGGAGAGCTTCCTGCATAGAAGCATGGAGCGCGGCCCCGCCCCTGGCGGTTTAGATAGTACATGGTCGCGGGTATTGTCCGCCTGGACTCGGACCACTTGACCCCGGAGGAACGGAGCAAAGGCGGTGAGAGCTAGGGACCGCCGGAGCTCCAGCAGGTTGATGTGGCATCGGACTCCGCTGGGACCAGAGGCCATGAGCCCGGTGTTCCCCAGATGGGCACCCAACCCATCAGAGAGGCATCGGTCGACAGAGAGACCGCCGGCTCGGGCGGACGAACGGGATGCCCTCCTGCAATTGATCTGGAACGGTCCACCACTGGAGAGCATTCCACATCCCCTGTGTCACCGACACAAGCTGGTCCAAGGGATCGCAGCGCCAGACCACTGGCTGGCCAGTCCCACTGAAGGACGATGTTCCAGCGGCCCAACGGACCACGCTGGTACAGGCCGCCATGAGACCCAGGAGGCGCAGGAAGTCCCGGCAGGCGCAATTGCCCAACCAGAAATGATCGGGCAAAGGAGGAAAGAACCTCGGCCCTGTCCGCCGGAGCCAGGGCTCTGGCTCAGAAGAGTCGAGCTGCGCCCGATGAATAAAATCACCTGCTTGCTCGAGTTCCGACTTGGCCTCGTTGACAAGGAGGCCCAGTTGAGAGCAGACCTGGAGGGCCAGATCTCTGGACCACTCCGCCTCCTTCCTGGAGGGAGCTGCTATCAGCCAGTCGTCCAGGTAAGGGTACACCCGACCCTCGGCGCCAGAGGAATGCTGTCACCACTGCCATGCATTTGGTGAAGACCCTGGAGCTGGAGAAATGTCAAGGGCATGGCTTGAATCAAGAGAGATCCTTCCGCCGGAAGGCGAAGGAATCTCTGTGAGACGGACGGATAGGGACGTGAAAAACGCGCCCTGCAAGTCCAGAGAGCAGAACCACACGCCGCTCTCCAAGGATGGTATTATCTGAGCCAGAGTGACCATCCTGAAGGTTCGAGACCTTAGGAACTTGTTTAGGTCGTAGGTCGAGAATGGGGCGCCAGCCCCCGTCCTGCTTCGAACCAGGAAGTACCTGGACACAAACCCTGGGTCTGAAGGAGGGTCCACCACCTCTCTTACCACCTCCTTCTGGAGGAGGAGAGGATGTCGGCCTCGACGAGCCGCCAGTGATGCTGGGATCCCAAGCCCCGAGGCACGGCTCTGAAGGGTGGTGCCTGCTCGAATTCCAGAGGCAGGCCTCTTCCCACCACCTCAAGACCCACCTGTCCGTGGTAACAGCGGACCAGGCGGAACGGAAGTGCTGGAGCCGCCTTCACGGGGACCTAGGGTAAGGTGACGGGAATGGGGGCGACACCCCTCAGCTCGTCACTGGGCAGGCTTGGAGGAGGGACCGGCCGAGGGACCTCCTGGGCCTTTTCCTCCCTGCCTCCTGTTAGAGGAAGCCGGCGGCTTGGGTTTGGGATGCCAAGGCCGAGCCTGCTGGCCCTGACGTTGCTGGGCTGGCTGGGGGAAGTACAGAAGGACGAAGGGGCTTAGGCTGTGGTTTGGCCTTTGTCCTTCTGAGCGGAAGAGACCGAGTCCAAGGTGGCATTGGACTTCTCGATCCTCTGCAGGTGACCTTCCACCCCAGGGTCAAGAGGTCAGTCCCAAAAGGGAACATCCGCCAACTTGTGCTGGGTATCCGGTAAAGGTGGATATCCTCAGCCAAGCCGCCGACGATAGCCACCGCGTCCGCCACCGATCTGGCACATGAGTCCCTACATCCAAAGCAGTCTGGAGCTGCTGTTTGGCCACTGCCCTGCCCTGGTCCCGCACCTGCTTAACCGTAGTCTGCAGATCGGCGGGAAGATGAGGGATGACCTCATCCAGGGAGCCCAACAGGGCATGAGAAAAATGTGCCATGAGGACTGCCGAACTGGCCTGACGAAGGCCGAGAGAGGACGCAGCGTAGACTTTTCGCCCGACATAGTCCAATTTCTTGGACTCTTTGTCAGGAGGTTTGTCCACATCCCTGGCGTTGCCGGCGCGCCGGAAAACGCTGTCGGTAACCAACCCCTCAGCAGAGGGGTGTTCAAAACCGGACAAGGAACCGTGGACCTGACATTTCTGGCCATCCTGGCCAAGGCGCAGGGCAGGAAGCAGGCGCTGCCAAAGTTCCAGTGCTGGACCCACTATGGCCTCGGCCACCGAAAGGCCTCCGTCGGAGAATCCTCGTCCAGAATCTCCGTGAGGGGATACCTGGCCCGCTTGGAACGGGTTCGAGCTCCATCCCGTAGACTCCGAGATGAGCCGAGCAGTCCTAGGAAGGACGACGGCTATCGCCCATTGGCTGACCTCCTGAAGACTCCAAGTCCAGTCGCTGGAGAAGAAGGAGGAATCATCTTCGGACTCGGAAGAGTCCTCAAGAGCTGCCTCTGGCCTGAGCCACCCTTCACCTGCCGAGGTCGGTCGGGAGTGAGGGTAACTGACAGCCGATGGGTAAACCTCAGTCACCGAGAATCTTGGTCGGAGCCCCAATTGGTGGCTGTGGAGGCGGAGGTTCCACCGCAATCGGTGGAGCAGCTGGTTTTGGCCGAACAACCGGCCTGGGTATAGGCTCCTCGGGCAAGTCGAGGGGTTGTGTCGGCCGTTCCGGTGACAGCCACTTAATGGCCGGGGAAGGCGCCGGAGTCGGCTTATTCCGGCCAGGAGGAGCTGTTGCAACATAAGGTCCTCGTACCGTCCGGCGTAATTTCGCCGAAGCCTCCCTCATCCGAGGAGGAGGAGCCGAGAGGCAGGCGCGCCGCTTACCGCAGTGCCGAGACCGAGACCGCTTATGACGGTGGGAACGGCTGACCGCTGAAGAGGTCCGAGACCGAGACCGAGAGTCCCGGAATTTCCGGGTCGGTGCAGGAGGTGTCGCCGGAACCGCACCTTCGCTCGGAAGGTCCATCCGAGGGCTCCGGAACCGGAGGCACAGGCGAGCCCACGGATCTCAACTCCTCCCGGGGAACCGGGAGAGGGGAATCTCTGCTAAAGGCACAGCCTCGTCAATGGGTCGAGAAAATTCGACTTCATCAGTGGGAGTCTCGTCAACTGACCTGACGGGACACCGTGAGGCCAGTGGCCGGCCGAGCGGTCGACCGGCCGACGGTCGACGGCCCGGGAGAGGGACCTTCCGCCTCCCAAGAGCGCCGACGAGGGACTTACCCTGTCCCTCTTTTGGACCGAGAAAAGGTCCAGCAGACGCAGGCCCTTCTCCTTTAGTGAGAGGGACAGACAAAGCTCTTAAAGGAAGCCGTGTAGGAAGAACCCAGAGAGAGCGGGATAAATGCCGCGGCCGAGGAAGATACGGCCCGCGCCGCCTCCTCTTCGAGGGCGACCATCCGCTCGAGCTGATCCGCCGAGCCCGCCGCCGCGGACACCGCCAACCGGGCCTCCTTGGACTTCACCGGAGGGAAACGCTTCTCGGGACGGCCCAGTTGCAATCGGGCAGCACGTTCTTCGAGGACGTAGGCCGAGAAAGATGAGCACAGGTCGCAAGCCTGCGGGTCGTGCTCAAGGCCTAAGCAGTAGACACACGTGGAGTGTGGATCCGTCCGAGACATCTTCTGCCCGCATGGGCATCTCCGAAATCCGGGGGTCGATTTATCCATCGCAGCCGCGAGGGATCGAAGACTGAAGTCTTTTTGCAAAATATTATTTTTAAATCCGCAAACGGAGAAATAGGAACCAGTCACAAACGCAGAGCGTTAAGGAGGGAACCTGAGCTTCCAAGCGGTAAGGAAGATCTGCGTCATGGGGCGGAGCCGAGAGTTATACCACCCGGGTGGGTGGGAGGAGCAAGCTTGAAGACCTTCCGACAAGATTTAAAGCGGCAAGGATACTGCCAATGAGTGTGGATGAACAACATATCCATGTCCCTAGAAAGGAAAAATATCTAGAGTTTTGAAATATAAAAACAATTGATAGTTTATGAGAGATTTTGAACTCTCAAAGAGGGGGAGGTAGAGGGAAAGGGACTGTTGTACTTCTGACTTTAAAAAAGTTCTGTTATATTTGTTATACTTATTGTTAATTATAACCACATTGAGTGCTTTACTTACGACCCTGGAATACAGGGACTCTTGAGAAGAAAACTGTACAAGAGAAACTTTAAAGGGGTGTTTATCATGCCAAGACAGAATAACAATGGCATATGATCAGTATAATACTATAATTTCCTGGAATGTTAAGGGATTTACCTCTCCAGCTAAAAGAGCCAAAGTAATGGCCACGTTGAAACGAAAGGGAGCCACTGTTGCCCTACTGCAAGAGATCCACTTAATATCCATAGAACATAAGAAATTGGCGGGGGGTTGGGTATGGGCCTGCCATGTGACCTCCTATTAACTCCCACAAAACAGGGGTTGCCATATTGATAAATAAGAATTTTCCATTCATACACCATCATAGGATAAAAGACCCTACAGAGGGCCAAACTGTATTGTTGTAGAAGGGGAGGTACAGGGGCAAAAGGTGACTTTTGGTAATGTTTAAGCTCCCTCAGTGATGGAGCCTGCCTTTTACCAAAGAATGATAGCTCTGATAGTGAAAGAGCAATTTCCCAACCTCATAATGGGAGGGGACTTTAAAGCATAGCAGATCCCAAACTGGACTACCGGGACGAGGCCTCAGGGACTGGTGGCTATTCAGCAGTGGAGGCTGGGGCTTGTGGACCTAGGCCTGATGGATGCCTGCCGCCCGGGAGCCAGGGAGTACACTTTTTTCTCCTATCCACATGCAGCCTGGTCCAGGCTTAACTACTTGTACGTGCAAAGGGATCTGTACTCTAGAATACAGGATGTGACACACAACCCTATATTTTTATCGGACCATGCCATGGTTCAGATGAAAATAATGCTAATGCATAGAGAGGAAAGGAGGGGAAGATGGAGATTCCCCACATATTTTATAACCAAACAAGAATTCCGTGACCCCTTGAAAAAACACCTTGCAAACTTATGTACAAAACAATAAAGGGACAGTGGACTCAGAGGGTATATTCTGGGAAGCAGGCAAAGTGTATATGAGAGGGATAATAACTGGGTATATGGCCAGAATTAAGAAAGACAGACAATGGAAACAAAGAGAGTTAGAAGAGAAGGTCACGGAAATAGAGAAGAAAGTCATTCGGACAGAAGAAAAAGAGAAACTACAGGAACTCCAAGTAGCCCAAGAAGCCCTAAACATAAGCCTCATAGAGGAAGCTAGATCCAGGCTGCTGTACAGGAGGCAACAGATGTATGAATGAGGAAACAAGCTGGGGTCCCTGCTGGTGCATCTTATGAAAGGGGGCAAGACAAATAGAATGGTAGCAACTATTAAAGACAAGACGGGAAAACCAGTTAAAGAAGACACCCAAATTAGACAGTGCTTTAGAAACTTTTATGTTAAGTTATATCAAGCAGAATGCTAGGGATTGGACTAGGCAATGGAGAAATTCCTGGAGGGATTGCCTATACCCAAACTAAGTGATGAACACAGGGAAACACTTGGAGCTACCATAACGAGAGCGGAGGTAACTAGGGCTATAGGATACCTTAACAAGGGTAAGGCAGCAGGCTCAGATGGATTTGGGGCAGAATACTACAAGGAGTTGGGAGAAGACATAGCTGAACATGTAAGAAACCTAATGGAAGAAGCAAGGGGGGAGAGGGGACTACCACGGACATGTTGTGAAGCAAACATATGTATTATCCCCAAGCCAGATACAGACCCCACAGAATGCTCATCCTATAGGCCAATTTCCCTCCTAAACTACGACTGTAAAATTATGACAAAGATTTTGGCCCTCAGATTGGAGACACTGCTTCCAATGATAGGCCACTCAGACTAGACGGGTTTTGTGCTGGGAAGGTTGTCCTATCATAATGTGAGAATATTGCTAAATGTGATCTGGTGGGGCTCTTGGCATCCTGGGCGGGCTTGTTTCCTGTCCATGGATGCAGAGAAAGCTTTTGACAGGATAGAATGGAAATATATGCTGGAGACACTGTCATGTTTTGGCCTGGGAGACAAATTTATACAGATGGCAGGAGCTTTTTATTGGACCCTGACAGCAAAAGTATTAGTGAATTGATTTTTTATCTGAAGAGTTCCGCCTGGGGAGGGGCACTAGGCAGGGGTGTCCCCTCTCCCCCTTTTTATTTGCAATTGCAATAGAGCCACTAGCCATCAGAATCTGGGGCAACCCATGGATCACAGGAGTCCTGGGCAAAAGAGGATTGAAACACACCATCACATTCTATGCAGATGGCATACTGTTGTTCTTTACCAAGCCAGATCAATCAATGCCAGTCCTGTTACAGGGTGTTGAGCAGTTTGCTGGGTTTTCAGGGTACAAATCAAACCTACAAAAATCAGACGTGATGTTATTAGGAGAAACTGATGGGGGGGGGGAGATACGTGGGGACTCAAAAAAGTGAATACGGCATTTACGTACCTTGGGATCAAAGTAGAGAAAGACTTAGGTTCTCTATACAGATTAAATTATACTCCACTCTTTGGGACCATACTGAAAGATCTTGCTAGATGGAAAGCATTACCTATATCCTGGATGGGCAGAATTAACTTACTCAAAATGAACGTACTGCCTAGAATATTATATGTGATGCAAATGATGCCCTTAAGGCCTACAGGTGCAGATATTAAGAAATTAGAAAAGGGTTTTACAGAATTCATATGACAAGGGAAGAAACTGAGGATTAGCCTCAAAAAAACTTAAAGCTCCAGGTGAAAGAAGGGGATTAAATGTTCCTGATATAAAAGGATATTTTTTGGCAACACGGTATAGATATATACAAAGCTGGGTGAACAGGGGGAGTGCAGCCACATGGCTAGACCTGGAGGAGGCGGGCTGCCCGGGACAGGCTTCGGCCTATTTAGGGGAGGGGGGTTGCAAGCATATAAGAGAAGGAAAGATCCAAACCCGATGGTACTCTCGAGCCTGGAGGCTTGGAATACAATTAAGAGAAGAGTGGGGGCAGGACAAACCAAAACCATACTAGTACCAGTAGAAAAACAACCCGGACTTTCTGCCAAGCTTGGTGGACGAGGGTTTTACAGTGTGGCAGGAAAGAGGAATAAGATATGTGGGGAATTTACCAACAAGAACAGACATGCATACCTCCCAAGAGATTCAGAGAAGTACGGGGATCCCCCATCACACCTTTATAAATTTTTCCAAGTGCGACACAACTGCAAGAAACTAAACAGACCAGGACTGGGAGACTTGACTTTAATGGAAATACTTGGAGCACGTATAAATGAGAAAGGGTCTGGTGGGTAGGGGGGTGAGACTAGATAGGTCCTTCTTCCGGGGAGAAACACAAAAGGCTAAAAGATGGTGGGAGAGGGATCTGAATATAGAGATAACAGACCCCAACTGGGAACTGGTACTAAGCTCTCACATGGGCCTACTCCTGTGTAACAAATACAAGGAGATGCAATACAAGTTTCTACACCATCTGTACTACCCACCCAGCATGGTTCACAAATTCCACTCAAAAGTATCTCCAAATTGTGGAAAACGTGGGACGAATAGAGGTAGTCTGATCCATTATTACTAGGAATGCCCAAAGTTGAGGCAATACTGGAGGGAAGTGGAGGGTGAGCTCTCCAGGATGATGGGACATACTACAGAATTTTCCCCAGGATCATTATTACTAGGAGTGGAAGAGGCAAATAATGACGAATGGGACCTTCACCCTCAATGGGTACCGGTTTTACTGGTGGTTGCTAGGCAAGGAATACAAAATGTGCGGATGACTTGTCTGGTACCCACAGCTGACCAATGGAAAGGCCTGACACTCAGGGTATTAGCAGTAGATAGACTGACACAGGTTTTAAAAGGCAGAGGACCAATTTCTAAGAACATGGGAAACATTTCTCAATGCTCTGGATACTGGAGAGGCGACACTGCTATGTGAAGAGGGAGTAGGGTAGATAGTACCCAACGCAAAGAAAGCAAGATGGACAGGGGAGAAAACAATCAGGAGAGACCTCTGATATTAAGAGACTAAAATGAAATCCAAAGCAAAGCACACAGTTGATTTTACTGTTTTTAATCACCATGTGGTATCAACTTATTTTAATTTACTATTTTTAATAGGTTAATGTTAAGACTTGTTGCCTGATATTCATGAAACTGGAATATTCCCTGACATAAATACATATGCCTAACATCTAACAGAGGCGCAAGACAATCAGCTTTAGTGCCATAACCTGAGTGGATGTGAAATAATATGCTGAAGTGTAAATATATGTATTGAGATATGGCAATAACACTTTTGTAAGGACAGAAGAACGCAATGTATAGTACATGAATATCTTTGTAATTCTAACAATAAAAATATTAAACAAAATAAAGAAGTTGGCTATAAGTGCCTTCCCCAGTTCACTTGGAAGCACAATTCTCAGTTTCCCCATGCCCAACTTACTTCAAACTGCTCAGTCAGCTGCTTTATTTTTTATTTATCTGTAACCCCTAGGTAGCGCTACTCCTAGTGTTACACCCCTGCCCACTACCTATTAGGTAGGCTGAGGGTTTGGGTTCCGAAACTCACATTAGGTTCTAAACTTGAGCAGTGCCTTTACTCAGAGTTTACCTTTAGTGTGGGATAGCTGTTACCTGGTACAATCCACTGAGATGTTATACCACCTACAATTACCATTTTCCACCCCCAAGCATGACCCATTATCATTTCCCCACATTTCAGACATTTTAGAAATAAAGACTCTCTCTAATAATATGCTCACGACTATTTTTGAAAACAATTAACAGTGTTTATTTAGGGGACATAGGAGCTAGGATGGGGAAACAGGAGGAACAGAGGTTATGCAGATCAATATTTACAAATGTACAACAATTGGATTGTTTGTGCTGGTGAACCTTCCTGCTGGGTGACTACCATTAAGCAGAAAAGAGAATCACATTTTACCAACCCATAAGATATCCAGAGCCCTGGCTATCTAAGCTGCTGACTAATCAGATGTTACACAGTAATTTTCCCCACCACTGGTACCAGTTCCCAGACACATGTGAAACCTCGTAATCTCACACTATACCCTGGGTACCCAGATACCAAAGTCCTGGATTGTTGCAGGCCTGGTGGATGTTGCAACTGGTGGCGTTGGCCGGCTTTAATTTAAAAGGAAAAGGTTAACTTGCAAGACAATTTAACAACAATTGTAGACCCTAGAAAAGTGCGGGGATTGCCCAGCTTGTCGCAGAAGAGCTGGGATTGCCCTGCTTGTCGCAGACTGAACAATGCAGAAAGAGGTAACCAGCTGGGTTACCTTGGCTAGATCTTGGATTCACAATCCTGAAATATCCAGCACAAATATATGGCTGTCACATTCAATACATTTATATACCAATACATCTCTAAGAAGGGTGGAAAACTGTTATTTCCCAATGTCATAAGCCAGACTTAATTGACTTTGAGGTCTCATGTCTCTTGGTGTGGCAATGCAACTATGGCTGGCTGCTCCACAGGGCAGTCTTGGCCGGATAGTGGACACAGGTGCCTCTTAGCACATTGATATAATTTTTCCTGACACTGGTACATCTCGGCACATTTTTAATACTACTAGTCTCATGCTGTTTTGGCTCTCTTGGGTCCCCCAGCAACAAAAACGGTGTTCCTAAGTTCCACCCATGCTGGAACAGACAGGGCAGCAGGGCAAAATGCGAACTGAAGAACTCTCATCTTGAACAGTCACTTTTGGCAAGGTGGCCCAGATTAGTTAATCTTGCTTTCTCTCACTTGAACAGTTACAGGGGCATGAGGCCCACAGTTACTTAGCTTTCTTTCCTGGCATTTGAACAGTTACAGGGGCATGATGGCCCATATTTACTCAGCTTTCCTTTTCTCCCTTGCACCGGGGGGGTACAAGGGTACTTACTCAGGTCCCTCATGGATGATCTCCGCTATAGCGCTATAGAAGGCTCCTGATGGTCTTCAGTCCTCTCACAACTGAGGTTCTTTTCAGTGCTTTCACCACTGCTTGATGTCATCTGGTTTTGGTCCACATCTTCCTACAACGTGGAAGGGAGGGCTAGTACCTGGAGGACAATCTGGCCACCTCCAGGCTAGCAGTTTAACAAACTACTTTACTTGTGAACTTTAACTAGATAAAGAAGGCAAACCCCCTCTGACTAAAGAGGACTAACTGGATCTCCAGGCTTGGTAGCATGACTGGGACCTGAGCCCCTACCTCCGAGGGGGGCTCCTATTCGAATCTCTCTTGATCTCCCTCTTGAATCTGGCAAAATGCTGGAAAACACTGTCGCTTATATAGCTTTCCTGAGGTTCCTGATTGGCTGTGGTTTCTGGTTGCAGGGCCTCCGACTGTCTGGAAGACCGGTCAATCAGGAAAATGAATAATGCATGAACCTCACTTGATGCACTCTTGGTCTGCTGTCTTGGCACCTAGAATTACATCCCTGTAAGTCCCCATGAGCACTTGTCATTTACCCATGAGCTTTGGTGAATGTCCCACAAGTCCTGGCTTTGTTTTCCTGGCTTTCCAATTGGCTGTGGCTGCTATTGCACTGGCTGCTTAACCCACTGTCCCTTAGCAGATTAGATACAGTCCCAAATTAAAGTTCTGGTGCAGCCAGGAATAACTGAATATTTGCCCCAATGCCCCACAGTTCATTAGCCCTGGTAGTGTACTTGCTGTTGCTGCACAGATCAGCCAAATTGCTCAGTCCGTTTCCTGTCACTTCTGCCAATATTTAATGAGCCCTGATTTGCAGCAGCAGGCAGGCAGACTGTTACTTCTCTGAGTCCCAAAATTGTCTGGTGAAGTTAGGCGCAAAGTATTTATTTAATTAAACACTTTTCCCCTCAAACACATAATGCAGTTACAACATTTGTTTTTAAACATTTCCTTTTTTCTTTTCAGCTGCAGATGAAATACAGCTGCCCCAAGGGTAGACAGCCCTTATGAATATTTAAATTATCGGGGCTCCTGGCTCATGAATATTAATGAGCCCTGATCTAACTCCCTTGTGGATCTCCTTAATTTTATAGGACAGCTGCCTCTCAGTGGTCTGTCCATGGTCACCGGGTCCCTCATAGCTGATGGGGATCCTGGGACCAACGGAACACTCTCTGGTTCGACCACAATCTCAAGCGGTTGGACTTCAAAGGCGCCGCTTGCGCCTGTGCAATCCCCGCTGCCCTGAGGGCAGACATTCAAGTGGGTGTTCGTGGTTGCATTTTTTCGAGCCCTGGAGGGCTGGATTAGGGCTTGGGCTGCTTAAGGGGGCACATGGGGCAGAAACAGGACCAAGAGGACAGAAAACCTTTTGCAAGCTGGATCGGGAGGTGCCCAGGAGTGAGCAGGAGTACAGAGCTGCATGGCGGCAGGTAAGCCCTCACTTGGCAGGGGGTTACATATCTTTTTATCATTTTTATTGACAGCAATGAGTCCATTTCCATACATAAATTCTCTTTAGGTGTAATCCTGGCAGTACATCATCAGAAGAAATAAAATGAGAAATATAAAAAAAAGCAGAGGACAAAATGTGCATCTTAATTATTGCCAAGAATACCATTTTTTTTGGCATTAAATAGTCTTGCTAATGGGGGATGGATTTTTAGAGTAAAAGTTTTTATTGATGAAATTTAACCAATTATACCTTTCTGTATTGTTGGGTGGAATGGAGCCCAAATTTTATCAAAAGCAGTTTTACTGCCATTTTTAACATACTGTACTTGTTCCAGTTTCATAATATCTAACATTAAGTTTAGCCAAGTGATAAAAGTCGAAGGCTCTGTATCCTTCCATTTTAACAATGTACATTCTCTAGCGATTATGGAGCTCAGTGTTACTAGTTTGTACACAGCCCTATACTAGGCTCTGCCTGATATTAATAAGATACCTAGGGTCGTGAATAATGATGAGTTTAGTATCAGTGTATTAGTTGCAGTTGAGAGTGTTTAATCCACTTAATGCATTCTTGCCCATACCTATACAATTTCTGAGCGAAAGTAATTAAAAGATCCTGCAGTTCAAGGGTATCTTGGACAAAATGGTGACAAGGCGTCAATTTTGTTTTGTTTGGAAGAAGAAAAATATTACTGGTGTATATTATAGAGGACAATGTATGGTCAACTATCAGTAACAAGCATGTGAAGCCATCAAGAGGTTGCCATGGCGACCGTTCAAACTTCGAGAGTGACGCTCGAGATGTTTTGGTCGACATGGCTACCTCGAGATGGCAGTATATGCTTTGCTGCCAATAGTGGACAATTCATTGTCTTTTCTAGTGTATGGTCCACATTCACATAAATTCAAAGTGGCAGGATCCTTACTTTCCCGGGGGGGGGGGTTATCACTACCACTCTCTTCTACGTCCAGCTCTCACTGCTGTGGCCAGTTCAGGAAGACCGGAGGTTCGCATAACGCGCATGCACGAACGTGTTCCATGTTGCTTTACCACCGATGTGATGTACTCACTATGGTACAGCAACATCGTGATGTCACATCGATAGTACAATGTGAACAATGTGAATCCCTCGAATTTAGTTAATAATAACATTCTCCCATACATTGTATTAAATTGTATTGCATGTGTTCTTTAGGCTTTAGTGTTTTGTATTATTGATTCCAGTATTTCCATCAACATCTTACTGGTGATTGTAATGCTTAGATCTTCCTGCCATTTCCTTCTTAACATATCTTATTTGATAATGAGCTTAAAATGTAGGTTACTTACCTGTAGCTGTAGCTCTAAGAGTGGTATACAGTTCACATCCACACAATGGCAGTCTTCCCAGAGACAACTGAGTCACTAGAATATTGTCAATCTAAGCTCCTCCCACCACCCAGGTGGTATATCACCTTGCTCTGCCCCGTGATGTCAGATCTTTAAATGCTGAAAGCAGGGCAGTGGCACTGGGTCAGAACATTGCCGACCAGAACAGTGCAGTCAAGAACTGCGTGGCAAAAATGCCGTCTCTTTGTTTTTGCCGCCCCGCACCCCTCCCCCCGACCAAAGGATTCTCACTCCGGCAGGGGAGGGAACAGATCACGGGGCAAGATGAAATTTGTGGGGCCATGGAATACTGTTTCCATGGCCCCTTGTAAAACAAACAAAGTTCTGATCGCCAAAATCTAAGCAGACCAGGATTAGAACCCTGGTTTCCACTGCCACCTGGCCGAGCTGCTCTATGCCTCAGCCTTCCACACCACGGGAGCAGCTCGGTCAGCCTCCTGGATTCTGGTGCCCTTGTCCACTGTCAGTACCTTAAGCAAGCACTGTAAATCCCCTCTCGCTGTCCATGGTAGCACCACCCAGACTAGTGCTCAATTGACTGGCGCTATTCTGGTAGTGCTATTCTAGAGGGTTACCAGGGAGGCAGGTGCTACATTGCCAGGGAAGGTCGGGTGGGTAAAGTGGATGTGTGGATGTGAACTGTATACCACTCTTAAAAATGAAAATTGCATACTCACTGCAATTCTTGATCTTCTAGGAATGTCTTCACCATTGATTCACACTAGTGGATCTTAGACAGAGGTGCTAGGACCCTGGAGAGCCAGAATGTTTTAGGAGGGCTGGTGCTGAGGCAAGCTGCCCAGATGCGTGGCACCACAAGACTGGCTTGTGGCACCAGGCTTACCTCAGCACCAGCCCTCAACTGCCTCAGTACCTTTTTTTTTACCGAGGAGGTGAAACATAACCTAACTAGTACTTACGCACTAAACCAAAAGGCATAATGTAGCACTGATGACCCCAGAAAAGAAGGGTTAACAAACTGCTAACACAGTTTCTTCACATCCCAAACCAAGAACAAGGGGTGAAGACCAATATACAGACTGGAGTGGATATGGGGGATGGTGGGTGGGCATGTGAATAAATGGTGAAGACGTTACTTGACGATCAAGAATTACGGTGAGTATGCAATTTTTCCAGGAATCAATTTTTTTTTTTTAAATATAGTTTTTATTAGTTTTATATCAGACAAAACACACCTTACATAATGTAATTAGGCAAGTGTAAATACAACACTATTTCTAATTAATGGTCAACAAACCTATACAAATTGTAGATAATTGACTCCATTCCCTACTAAGTTTGCATTGCATGTACCGTGTCTTTGTATAAATTCATACTTAACAAAAAGTTTAACTGTAAAAAAGTTTGCATTGCATTCAGTAGACATTTTCGCAGACAAATACATATAAAGGTGGGCTGTTATGTACATCATTGCAAGCTTAGAGCATCCCCCTTCCTTCTATTGAGAGCAGTGCCCCCCCCAACCCCCATGTTTCAAGTTCAGAGGTACAAATGATTCATCTATCTGCATCATCTGTATCACGCAGCATTACCATTTGTCTGTAAACCTCGTTATTTTGTCTCGCAAGGTCACTGTTAATTGTTCCATTTGATATACAGTATAAACCGTACTATGCTTCTCCACTCCTCAACTGATGGAATTGTTTTAGTCATCCTATGAGTGATGGCTTTTTCTGCCACCAATGAAAAAACAGGCAATAAAGTGCGTTTCCAAGGTGGACTCTGGGGAGGCATGATGGAAAGGAGTACCATTTCAGCTGTTAACTCTATTTCTTCCCCTAGGCAGTCCTGAAGAGTGAGTTGTAGAGCACACCAGAAGGGAGTAAGTAGGGGGCATTCCCAAAAAACATGGCCCAAATCAGCTACCTCACAGTTACAGCCCCGCCAACATCATCCATAGATGGGAGGTAAAAATTTAGTTAAAATTATCAGTGCTCTAAAATAGATCTATAATGGCACTTCCATGCATATTCTCGCCAAATATGCGAGAGAGTAATTTTAACTGCTGGTAGTGTATTAGTCTGCCATTCCTCAGGAGAGACAGATATTTGTAGGTCTGCATTCCATTTTTGTAGTACCAATGTGGTATTGTTCCCCAGGGTCTCCCTCAGGATTTTATAAACACGACATATAATCCGACCTTCCAGGTTACCCTCAAGAGCATCGGTTAGGCGACTCATCAAAGGTGGTCTGGGGTTGGGAAGTCTAGTTCTGTTAACAGTTTGTTTCTGTATGTAAGCAGGAATCAATCTTCACCATTGATTCACACTAGTGGGTCACAGTACCAAACTCAAACAAAATCCCCCAGACTAGGGAGGCAGGAGCCAAGGGCTCACTCAGGAGAGAAGTCCATTCAGGACTGTCCTGCCAAAGGTGGCATGCTGCCTGGTACAAAAATGTTCACTGTGCTCCAAGTCGCAGCTCTGCAAATATCACTGATGGGCACAGAGTAAATCTCTGCCAGGGACATGGCAACTGCTCTAGTAGTGTGGGCATGACCTGACCTTTCAGCTTGCCTTGCGCATGGCATAGCAGGGGTATAGACAGCTCACAGTCCAGGCAGAAATGCACTTGATTGTGACAGGCTTCCCTTCCAACTGGGATTGGAGGAGACAACAGCTGTCTGGATTGCCTCAAGTCCTTAGTCCTGTCCAGGTAAAACGTAAGGACTCTTAACATCCGGAGAATGGAGAGTACATTCTCCTTCATTCTGCAAGTTAGCAAAGAAGGTAGGAAGCACAAGTGGCTGATTCAGATGGAACTCTGACACCACTCTGGGAAGAAAGTTCTTGTGAAAAACAGTAAACAGGGGATCTGTGATCAAGGTATGGATTTCACTGTATGAGCAGTGGTGCTGGCCACTAGAAAAGCTGGTTTCTAAGTTAAAAACTTAGTCATATGTCACAAGAGGCTGAAATGGCTTGCGGGTGAGCACATGCAGCACAAGGCTGATACCCTAGGCAGCCACCGGCTTCCTCATGGGAGGCCTTGTGTGTAAAATGTCCTTAAGGAACCTCTTGAAGAGTGGCAGCTGTGCCAGGTAGAGGGTACTGACAGGTTTGTGGTATGCAGAAATAGCACACAAGTGGACCTTGACTGTGGAAAACTGTAAACCAGCATCAGAAAGATCCAGCAAGTACTCCTGAACCATGTACAGAAAGCCAAGTGCACTCACATGCCAGTTCCATAATGAACTGACAAAGCGTATAAACATGAAATGTTGAGGTGTTTGTACCTGGAGGGACCTGCCTTATCCATGTATGCTGTTTTATGCTGAAATAAAAAGGACCACTGGTCTGAGAAAAATATCTCAGTTGCATTTTCCTTCATTATGGAACTGGCGTCTGAGTGCACTTGGTTTTCTGTATTTTGTTGAATATTTGCCATAGGCACCACAGACTGTAGAGCGGCTTTTTTCGATATAGATACTCCTGAACCATGTCATGTGGGTACCCAAAGGGGTCCATGTGGGTTTTAAAGCACCAGATGGAAAATACTTTCCATTTGGTTGTGTTAGACGTCCTAGTGGAAGGTTACTGGGCAGCCTAAAGTATTTCAGCGACTTTCCGAGATACCTTGTACCTGTTCACTTTTATCTTTTCAAGAGCCAGGCCTGAAGGTGAAGGGAGCAGAGACTGGAATGGACCAGGTGACCCCGAGTCAAAGTCTGTCTTGAGTGGAAGAATCCTCAGTATGATGAATGATAGTATGTTCATCAGAGGAAACCGTATCTGCAGAGGCCAGCAGGGGGTGACCGGTATCATCCTGCCCCTGTGCACCTCCAGTTTGTGCAATACTCTCAGCGATAAAAGGATTGGTAGGAATGTATAAAGAAACAGATTTTGTGATTGCAATCTGAATACATCCTGACAGAATACGTCATGTCCTGGATGTCTGTAGCAGAATCAAAGTAGTTTGGCATTGAGTGGAGACGCAAAAGGTCTGCATCTGAGGTTTCCCAGTCATCAAACTGATCTCACAATGTCTGGAGCTAGTGTCCACTCATGATGCTTGGCCTGTGTTCGGCTGAGCTCATCCGCAAGAGTGTTCGGGACTTCTGGCAGAAGGAAAGCTTGGATCAGGATCCCCTGCACCAGGGACCACTCTCACACTATCATCACCTCCCTGCAGAGAGGGCGAGAGTGTGCTCCTCTTTGTTTGTTGATGAAACAGACCACAGACTTGTCTGTCTGAAAGGGGACTGTTTTGTGACTGACAAGATCCACTAGGTCTTGCAGGCTGTACAAAAACAGCTTGCATCTCCAACACATTCATATGGGGATGAGTTTCTGCTTGGTCCCAGACACACTGCATTTGGAGACCCTAACAGTGGGCCACCGATCCCAACAGGGAAGCATCCATGGCGAAAATCACCATAGACTCTGGTTGGGGGAAGGGAAAGCCCTGGAGGAGACTGCCCTACACTGACCACCATATGAGAGAATGAACCAGGGGCTTGGTTACCTGAATGGGGTAGGTCCGAGGATGTGATGCTTGTGACCACTTTGCACTGAGGATGCAGTGAGTTGTTCTCAGTACAACTATGCCAAGGGCACTGAAAACATTGAACAGGCTATTAGACCTAACATGCACTGTATGGAGTGGGTTTGTACAGTTTTGTGCTCCATGATGTAGCATGCCATCTGCAGGATTACCTGCATTCTGCTCTCTGGTAGAATGGCCCGGGCCTTGGATGTATCCAGAAAAACTCAAACAAACAGCAGCCACTGTCAGGGATGGAGGTAAGCCTTCTCTATATTCAGCAGAACCCCCATGGCAGTGAGGAACTGAGTGGCCTTGGCCATTGCCTGTTCCATCTCCTGTCTGGGTGGACTGGCTAGCAGTCAATCGTCCGGGTATGGGTAAAACTTGGGAGTCCTTTCTCAGGTGTACTGCAGTCTGCAAGTACTGCAAAGCACTCTGTAAAGATGCAGGGTGCCAAGGAGAGCCCAAAGGGCAGGACTCTGAACTGGAAAGCTGTCCCAGCATAAAGAATCAGAGGTATCTGAGGCAGCAGGAAAGTACCAGAATGTGCTGGTATGCATTCTGCATATCCAGGAAGCTAACCAATCCTAGAAGAAATAACTATAAATTTCTCAATCTAAGAAACTGATGAGATTTCTGAGGAGGAGGCACTTGTCCCCTGTGAAAAGAACCAGTGTTTTGAGCCAGAAATGCCTTCTGATGCAGATGCCTGCAGCGGCCGAGTGGGAGCAGAAGCAAAGGCATCCAAGTGGTTGGAGCTGATGACTAAATTCTATTAACAGCAGGCAGCAGAATCCGTAGTTTAGTCTCTGCCTGGGACTTGAGCAAGCTCCAAAGAGGATAGTCCTAATAGGAGAAATGTCCTTGGCAGCTAGCAATCAGCAGGACAAGGGTACCTGCTGCGCAGGCCCATTCTCCTAGTGTTAAACTTGCATGACTCCTAGTAAGAAGTTGCACAGAGACCTCTAGGTGAGAATGACATTGTCATTTTCAGAGAGAAGAACAACGTCATCAGTTAAAGCTGAGAAATATCAACTGTACCACCTTAGGGGTAGCGTATTTTTTTAAATATTTTTTAATCTGCTTGCAAACAGACGGTAATGAATCAGGCATACTCTAGACTGCATCAGACAAGGTTTGAAATGTGGGTGGAATAGGAGGACTAAACTGACCAACATGGTAGAAATGTTTAACCACTATGGATGGAGACGTTTACCTTGATCAATGGCTGTAGATTCAAAATCAAGCGCAGAAGCAATCCTGAGGCACAGCAGAAGGGTCTTGGTCTAAAGAGTCCAGGCTAGGAAAGTCATTGTCACTGCCCACAAAGAAGATAAGGACAGGGTCAGACTCATCCCCTCACATTCTCCCTGAAGAGAGGGGCATAGAGAGGGGTGGACTGCAGGCCTTATAATCCTGAAACAGGGCCCCGGCAACACTGATGACACTGCCCCCAAGAATGAGGGGCTGGTGCCAGGGCTGGCACCAGAGCTGGAGTTTAATCTGGCACCAGGAGATCACTGGCACAGAGGGTGACACTAAAACTGGTACCAAGCTAGGCCCTGAAGGGCAAAACCCAGTGCCAGTGCCAGAACAAGACCCAGTGCCAACAACCCAGCCAGCACTGAAGTGACCTGCAATGGTACCCAGCCGGTCTCACCAAGTGACACAAGGACAAGGACAAGAACATGAACAAGAAGGGACAAGAAGGAAGAGATTGTTAGGCTTAAGAAAGGGATGGAGTGGGTGGAGGATAATGGGGGAAAAGCAGAGATATAAATGAATACTTCTGTTCCATCTTCACCAGGGAGAAGGATGGACCAGTGCCTTCAGGAAGGAAAAAAGAAGCAGGGAGGGAGGGGAACACAGATGTAGTGATAGCGAAGGATAGAGTGAGGGAGGGGTAGCTGGCATTGAAGGTGGACAAATCACCAGGCCCGGACAGAATATATCCAAGGGTACTAAAGGAACTGGCTGAGGAGCTGGCAAGGCCACTGGCAGACCTATTTAATAGTTCACTAGAGTCCGGCATGGTACCGCAGGACTGGAGAACAGCACATGTAGTGCCCCTTCACAAAAGCTGTCCTAAGGATGACCCAGGGAATTACAGACCAGTCAGTCTGACCTCCACTGTGGGCAAGTTCATGGAGACCATAATAAAGGAAAGTTTGGTGGAATATCTAGAGGAGCATGGTCTCCAGGATGCAGGCAGCATGGGTTCGGGGGGAATCGTGTCAAATGAATCAGATTGACTCTTTGACAGTGTCACTAAGACAGTAGACAGGGGCCAAGTGGTAGACATCCTCTATCTTGATTTCAGCAAGGCCTTTGACTCTGTGCCCCACAAAAGGTTGATCAGGAAGTTGGTGAATCCTGGGGTTGGGGAAAGGATGGCCAGATGGGTGAAAAACTGGCTGTATGACAGAACCCAGAGGGTGGTTGTGGAGGAGAGTTATCTGGTACCAGAGCAGTAACCAGTGGGGTCCCACAGGGCTCTGTGCTGGGGCCGGTGTTGTAATGTCTTCATCAATGATATTGGGGATGGCACTAAGTGCAAAATGTGCCTACTCATGGATGGCACCAAGCTATGCAGGAGAGTGGAGACAGCTGAAGGAATACAAGACCTATAGGAATATCTGGAAAAGCTGGGGAGGTGGTCCAGGATCTGGCAGCTTGGCTTCAATGCAAAGATATGCATATTGGAGCCAAGAATCCCAGGACAGAGTACTACCTGGGTGGAGTCTGAGTATCTGCATCAGAGGAGGAGAAGGACCTGGGAGTGATGATCACTAGTGACCTGAAACACTCCACACAGTGCAAGAAAGCAGCAGCAAAGGCAAACAAGATGCTGGGATGCATATCTAGGGGGACCAGTAGTAGGAGACAGGAGGTTATACTGCCCTTGTACAGGTCACTGGTAAGGCCGCATATAGAGTATGGAGTTCAGTACTGGTGACCACACCTCAGAAAGGACATTAACCTGCTGGAGAAGGTACAGAGGAGGGTTACATAGATGACAGTGGGTCAGAAGGGTAAGGCACACAAGGAGAGGTTGAGGGCACTGAACATGTACTCCCTGGAAGACAGAGGAGAGAGAGAGAGAGAGCAAGAGCGAGAGAGAAAGAGAAAGAGAGAGCGAGAGGGGGAGGGGGGAGAGAGAGAGAATATGATTGGGACCTTCAAGTACTTGAAAGGTAAAAATAAGAGCGAGAGAGGGGGGGGGAGGGGAAGAGAGAGAGAGAGAGGGAGGGAACGTGATTGGGACCTTCAAGAACTTGAAAGGGATAAATAAGGTTGATAAGGAGAGTCTCTTTCAGCTGAGTGGCAACCATAACACTAGGGGGCACAGTCTTAAGCTGGAGGGTGGGAGGTTTAGGAGGGAGGTCAGGAAGCACTTCTTCACAGAGAGGGTGGTGGACACTTGGAATACACTACTGGAAGAGGTCATCTTGTTGAAGACAGTGGGCAGCTTTAAGAGAGGCTGGAGCAGGCATGGGGGAAGTAAGGATCATGGGTAGGGAGGATGGGAGGAGTGGGGAGGGAGGGCAGGGACATTAGCTCAAGCTGTGGACCATGCAATACCAGCAGACTTGATAGATCAAATGGCCTTCTTCTGTTCGCTTCTTCGTATGTTCATATGTAAGGCAGGGGTGCAGTCAGTGAGAGGAGTTGGCGGCATGATCAGCGGCTAGGGCCAAAGGAGTTGCTACTAGAGCCAAACACTCCACCAGGGCAGGAACCAGCTCTGCTAGCAGAGACACGTGAGCCTGACACTGCACTCAGTACTCCAAATAGCTGCCCAGGGGTGGAATTGCCCACTGGTGCCCCCATTTACAGACAGAGGAGGATTCCAGGCCCGAAACCTCGACATCCCAGTACCAGAGGCCCCCAGCAATGCCACCAGTGCTGGCAAGGGCCTCTGGCTCCAGGAGACCAAGAGTCTTGCAGTAGACCTCCCAGAGGGTGACCTCAAGTGGTACTGTTTCTTCCCCTTCCGAAGGGTACAGGAACAGGAAGAACTCGAGGTTGAGCAGCTCCAAGAATCCAACCAGAATCTGTAACGGCCCACTGTTTTGTGCTTTCAGTAGCACTGTCCTTCTTCCTGAGCACAGGACCACCCATGGCCAAAACCCTTCCCTGATGGTGAAAGTGGACTGGACATGGCCCTACTGCCACAGCAGCCTGCATGAAAGGGCCCCCTACCTTTGTCCTCCATGACCGTTGACCGTAGACTCGGTAGGGCGGAGAAAACTGTCAGAAATATTTTTGTAAAATCACTAAACTGAAACAAAAATAACAAACTCTAGCTTTAAACACTAAAACTGAGAAGAACTGAACACTGTTGTCATACAGACATTAAGTTCTGAGTCCTCGCGGATGAATGACATTATCACTGATGCACAACTAATGGCAAGAAAAAAGGAACAGAGGCGGTTGAGGGCTGGTGCCTAGGTAAACCTGGTACAGTGCATCAGTCTCGTGGTGCCAGGCATGTGCATAGCTTGCCTCAGTGCCAGCCTTCTGAAAGGTTGTTGCTCCCACAGGGTCCTAGCATCTCTGGCTACGATCCGCTGGTGTCAATCAGTGGTGAAGATGGACTCCTGGAAGATCTACGGTTACAGGTGAGGAACCTATATTTCAAAAGATGTGGATACAGTTCACTATCCACACAAAAGCAGACTCCTAGAGGTCCTTCCTGGAAGTTCTCAGAGCCAAGACCTCAACAGGCTTGCGATCTTTCCCACACCCTTGGCTCTGGAACAAACTCCCCTTCCCTATCCAGGAGAGCACTTCACTAGAATCCTTCAAAGGACTGATCAGGGACTGCTCCCCTTCCCGACAGGGAACATCTGTACTCGCTGAACATCTGGTGTGATGGCTTTCTCCAGCTTTGTTCCCCTTCCCTCAGTATTATGAACCTAATTATGTAAATTGCATACTCACTGTAGTTCTTCATCTTCTTGGACCATCTTCATCATTGATTCACACTGATGGGTTCTGAGCTGGAGGTGCTAGGACCCTACGGGAGCCAGAACTTTTCAGGAGGGCCAGTGCCGAGGCAAGCTGTGCGCATGCACAGCACCGCGAGATTAGCTTGTGCTGCATGACTTATCTCAGCACTAGATCTCAACCAACTCAGTACCTTTTTTACCAAGGAGGTGCAGCGTAACCTAACGAAGTATAATACCTAACCTAAGAGGGCATAAGATAGCCCTTGTGACCTGTATAAGAAGGGTCAACAACAAGAAAGCAGTGTCTTCACAGTCCAAACCAAAACAAGGGAAGGTGAAGACTAATGAACAGAAAGAGTGAGCTCAGGGAATGTTGGGTGGGCGTGTGAATCAATGTTGAAAATGGTCCAAGAATGTCAGGAATTACAGTGAGTACTTAATTTTAATATCTTCCTGGACCATATCTTCACCATTGATGGGTTCAAGTACCAAGTTCAGACAAAAGCCCCTCAGGACAAGAATCCATTAAGGACTGTACTGCCGAAAGAAGCATGCTGTCTGGCATGTATATCCAAGGAATAGTGCTTGATAAAAGTGTGCACTATACTCCAGGTGGCAGCTCTGCAAATGTCAGCGAAAGGTACAGAGCAAATCTCTGCCAAGGATGTAGCAACTGCTCTGGTGGAGTGGGCACGAACCTGGCCTTCCAACTTGACCAGCACCATGGAATAACACTGGTGGAGATAAGCTACTATCCAAGCGGAAATGCATTTGATCGTAACCAGCTGACCCAGCCAATTGGGACTGAAGGAGATGAAGAGCTCCTTGGACTGTCGGAGGTCCTTAGCGCTGTTGAGGTAGAACCTGAGGGCTCTCTTGACATTCAGGGAGTGGAGGGTGCTCTCTCCCTCATTCTGGAAGTCTGGAAAGTATGTGGGCAACACCAAAGGCTGGTTCAAATGGGTGTCCAAGACCACCTTAGGCAAAAACTGTGTGTGTGTGGGAAGAACCATCATGTCTTTATGAAAGACAGTATATAGAGGGTTACTAGGTGGATAAGAAGGCTGAGACCCATCGTGGATGTCTCCCACATATGTGTGAGTATATTTGTTACTGTCTTATGCCCCATTTTAAGTGAGTATTGAGCCTAGTTTTAGAAATGTTAAAATCAGTTCCTTCTACCACATGCTGAGGTAGACAATTCCACAGCTTAGCTGCTCTTATGAGGCAGAAATTCTCCCTTTGCTGCCTATTTACTCTTAGGATAAGTATTTGGAGCTTGTGGCTTCTCATGTTTGCATTACGCACTGTAAACTCTAGCCCACATTGTGATCTAAGTTCTGGATCTTGTGGTGTCCTAAAAAGTTGCAAAAGGTCACTCCTTCTCTCCTCCAAATTTATCAAGCCTGTTTTTGCCAATCTTTCGTTATACGGAAGGTGCCCTAAGTTTGGGATTATTTCAGTAGCTCGATGTTGGACTTGTTCAATCAAATAAGGGTCTGTAACCAATGCATGTATTTCAGACACCCTGCGGACAGAGGTAACAGCCACCAAAAATGCAGTTTTCCAAGTTAGAAATTTCAGATCACACATAGCCAAAGGTTCAAAGGACTTACAAGTGAGCATGTCCAGCACAAGGGTGAGATCCCAGGTAGCGACAAGTTTCCTGACTGGGGGCCTTGTGTGCAAAATACCTCATAAGAACATCTTGAAAAGAGGTAGTTGAGCTACAACGAGGTTCTGAACTGTCTTGTGGTATGCTGAAACAGCGCACAAATGGACCTTAACTGAAGAGTATCATAACCCTGCATCAGAAAGGTCTAGTAAATACTCCAAAACCTTATCCGGTGGGCATCGGAACAGATCCATACAGGATTTGGAGCACCATTTGGAAAAATGTCTCCATTTGGCTGAATAAGTCTTTCTGGTAGAGGGCCTGTGAGCAGTCAGTAGAATCTCAGAGACCCTCTGAGAGACCTTGAACCTTCTCACTTCTATCTCTTCAGAAGCCAGGGGTGGAGATGAAGGGAGCACAGGTTGGGATGAACCAAGGACTCCTGAGCAAAGAGGTCTGTCCACAGGGAAACTGGACTCAGAATGGCAACTGGCAAGTTGTTGAGCAGTGAAACCATATCTGCCAAGGCCAGCATGGGGAAACCAGAATTATTTTGCCCCATGTGCCTCCAGCTTGAGCAGTACCTCTGAACTAGAGGAACAGGAGGAACCGTACAGAAAGTGATTTGTCCACTGCAGCCTGAATGCATCCTGACAGAAAATGTCATGTTCTGGATTTCTGAAACAGAACCGAGGCAGTCTGGCACTGCCTGGGGACACAAAGAGGTCCACCTCTGGGGTTCCCCACTCGTCAAAGAGAGACTGTACGACGTCTGATGCTAACAACCACTCATGAGGATCTGCTTCTGTCCGACTGAGCTTATCTTTATTTATATATTTAAATTCTTGGATTGCAATACCTGTGAGTCAGAAACTCTTTTATAGGGGTTCCACATCAGACTGAACAGTACAATACAAAAAGTGAACTAATTAACATATCTACTACACACATGTTACAGTTACAAAGGTTAATAATGCAAGAGACATTTTAGTGAAAACATGACCCACAGGTGCCACAGACGCACCCATACGTGCAATTCAATAGTCTAATGTGCTAGAAAGACATTGTCAAGCAAAGGAGACTGGAAGCAGTCACAAGTATCACATAGCAAGAATAAAAAGTGAACATTCAAGGAAATGGCATTGCTGCAATTGGTTCAATCAGTGGATACCTAGTGGACCAAGGGCCAGACAGCGCAGACAATCGGATGCCCTTGTCAGGACAGAGTAAATGGAAACAGTCACTAATGCCACAAAATAAGTCAGAAGTGACAACAGTGTCATTCTTGAGACTTTAAACTGATGGGAGAGTAAGTGGGAGGTGCATGGGGATACAGCTGTCCACAGAGGGACAATTGTACAGCACCAGCTAGGGAATGAAGGAGGAGGATGTGTGCAGGGGTAGTGAGGCGTCAGGGAGAAGTCATACTAGGAGGAGGAGAGACAGGAAAGGAAAACATGGTGGTGGAGGTAGAGGTAAGGGGTAGATGATGGCAGGAGGGGGGCCGGATGGGATAGAGAGGGGGAAGGAAAGTGGGAGCGACAGACAGTTATGAGGGTACGATAATGCTAGTGTCCGAGAGGTGAAGGGCAGTGTTGGTAGGATGGTATGCAGGGCAATCGCAGTTGCTGAGCGCAGTCAGATGTTTCTGTCTGCCAGAATGTTCTGAGTCCCCGGCCAATACATCACTTGGATCAGAGCGTTCTACTCTAGACATCATTCCCACACTCTCATTGCTTCCCTGCAAAGCGGGTAAGAATGTGCTCCTCCCCGTTTGCTGATGTAGTACATGACTGACTTGTCCATCTGCAGAAGGATTACCTTGTGATGGACAAAGTCCACTAGGGCCCAAAGGGCATACAGGACTGCTCTTGTGTCCAAGACACTGATGTGGAGATGGGGCTCCAGACTCCCTGAGTGTGGTGGCCCTAGCAACAGGCTCCTCATCCCAATAGAGACGTGTCCATGGTGAGGGTTCTCTGAGTCTCTGGGAGTGAGAAGGGAGACCTTGGAGGAGACTGTCCTCCTGTGTCCACCAAGCACGTGACTGAAGCAGGGGCTTCATTACTTTGATGGGGTAAAACTAAGGATGCGTTGTCAGAGATCACTGCGTGCTAAACATCCACTAGGTTGTCCTCATGTGCAAACATGCTAGAGGCACTGTGAAGGCAGAGGAGACTATAAGGCCTAACATCCTCTGCATGGAGTAAGCCTGGACAGACTTGTTCTCCATGATATAATGTGCCATCTGAAGGATGGCTCTTCTTCTGTCTTCTGGGAGGTATGCCCTCACCTTGGTGGTGTACAGGAGGGCTCCGATAAAGAGGAGCTGCTGAGTGGGTCGAAGTTGCAACTTCTTTAGATTCAGCTGAACCCCCCCCCCCACAGAGGTCAGGAACTGAGCTGCTGTTTTTACTGCTTGTTCTGTACCCGGCTTAGATGAGTTGGCTAGTATTTAATTTTATTTATTTATTTATTTATTAATTCTTCAGAAAAATAACCTGCTCTTTTACAAAGGTTCCACATCAGCAACACAAGACAGTTACACTGGTACAAATCACAACTGAGCGTTATATAGAGAACACACAGACATCACTTATTTGAGCAGATAGATGATATAGGTGAAAATCTGGTAATCCTAAAATGCCCAGTTTCTTTGCTCGTGTCAATTTGTCATATTTTATCCTCATTTTCTTATTGTTCCAAATTAACTCTTTAACTACGGTTTTCAATTTTGCAAAGAATTTTGGTAAAATTTGGATTTGTAAGGTCTGGAAAACAACAGCTTAGGTAATATGTTCATTTTAATAATACTGACATGTTCAATCAGAGTTAGTACAAGAGATGTCCATTTGTTTTAATAATCATACAGCCTATTTAATTGTACAGATGTTACTGTGCCTAAGTATTTAAATTCTGTGGCACAACTACGTAGTCCATCCAGTGGTGGCAGTGCAGGAAATGCTGAATCAAGTGGCATTATGACTGCTTTGTGCAATTCATTTTATAGCCAGAAGCCTTACCATAATGTTGTGACATATTAAGCCGTTCTTGTATGGAGGTAATGGGGTCTGTAATGCATATTAAAGCACTGTCAGCATACAACTGATTTTGTGAGTGATGTCGCCAGTCTGAATGTCAGTTATTAGTTCCAGTTGCTATGGTGAACAGTTATATTGCAAGGGCAAAGATAAGTGGAGAAAGGGGGCACACTGATGTGCTCCACTGGCCAGTGAAACATTTTGAGACGTAAACTGCTCTGTAATGCTGCTGGTAAGGTAAGTTATTGGTTCCACTTCTTTTGAAAATAAAAGTTTGGGAAAAAAATGCAAACTTCTAAGTGTAAAAGCTTGCACTGATCAGGAGTTCACCAAAAACCCATCTTCTCTTGTCAGCTGCTCCAAGGAACAGGGTTATAACATCAAAATGGGGGTGATTAGGTTGCAGGGGTCCACTACACTGTCACAGAACAAGGTTACAACATCAGAATGGGTGATTATGTTGCAGGGTCCACTATACTGCCAGAGAACAGGGTTACAACATTAGAATGGATGATTGGGGGCTGCGGGACCACCAGATTACCAGGCTACGTGTCTGTATAGGCAGAATGGGTGCTCTTGGGCCTGTGCGGGCATGCTAATGAGCCCATAATGAGTATGTAAATGGACCCTTAGCACCCTGCATGCCCAAAGGACTCAGTAGCGTGCTATAGCTGAATAAGGCCCACAGGACATCTGGCGCTATCCCATTTGGGCAGCACTACCTCTGGTGGGCTCCCCTCTGGGCCATAATCAGCCGTGGGTGTATCAGTGCAGCACATAGTCATTGTGCACTACATAGGCATGGCCCTATATGCAGAATGTGCACTCCGGTCGGAGTACACTAACTATCTGAATATTGCCCTTAGCCAGCCATGCGTTAACTGCCATACAACGCTCCTGTCTAGGCAACAGAAACATCCAGATCTAAATACGGGGGTCATTGGCTAAAATCATATTGGAATCATGAAAGGGAAAAAATAAGCATGTCTTACTGTTTTTTTTTCCTTTCCAAATTCTGATGCAAATTGAACAAACTATACCTACAGACTCATATGCTCCACATAATTGTAAATCTATTATTCCCCACTTTACAACAATATACAACATAAGGAACAATGTATGGGTGACAATACTCAACAAGCCAGTGTTTACATCTAAGGGTAGAGATAACAGTTTATGGACCTCAAGAGCAAAACTAGAGGTCTATGCTGTTACCTCAACCTTGAGATGGAAACACAAGGTGAGTTGTGTACAATCACCCACATTTTACTTTTTATAGTATATGGTTATGTAAAAGGAAGCAGTGAGTGGGAGCTGTGAGTAGTGGTAAGTGGCTGTACGGAGAAAGAGTGGTCAGCAAAAATGAAAGTGGGCTTCCAGGTAGGGGACAGCACGAATAGGGAGCAGTCAGTGAAAATTAAAGCAGTCTGGCAAGTGGGAGTCAGCACAAGCAGAGACACAGGTGCACGTAATGATATAATGTGCAAGCACTTGCAACTTTTAGGACATGCATAACAACTTTTGAGTAGCCACTGATTTCCATGAAGAATAAGCCCTAACCATATATTGTATTGGTTTAGGGACAAATCATCTGTTAAATTTGCCTCTTGTCCCCACTGAAAGGTTATAAAAATGGCATGAAACAATCTAGAAATGTCATTGGTCAAGATACGCCACCTGACCATGCATTAAAAATAGAATAATAGATTGGGGGACTGTGTATTACAAGGCTATAATACCATCGAGAGGTTCCCATATTCCCAGAACCTCAAGATGGTTTTATAGCTGAGTAATCGCAGTCCCCTATCTGTTATTTTTTGCAATACAGTATATGCATCCAATGAGTTTTCAGTGTTCTGTAAAAATGTGGCACAAAGCTGCCAGGGTGTTGAAATGTCTATGCAGGTCTCTAAGTCGAGCTGCCTGGCAGGCATTGATATGGACGCCAGAACGTGAAGACACTTCTGAAGCACCTAGCACGTGTTTCCATTGCTGCTTCCTGTGGTTTTTTTTGAATAATCATGTCAGCAAAATGGTGGCGCCTCTATGCATGCGGTCTGAGGGAGTGAGTGGTCCAGTCGTTGGAAGGGCAGGAACCAGAGTGAGCAGGAAGAAGAAATTACTCACTGTAGTAATCTTTTTTCTTCCAAGGTGTCCTTTAGCATCAGTAACTTAAAGCAGTTAGCTGACTAGATAGTACTGCCCCAGAGGTGTGGTTTATGCTAATTAATTAGCATCAGCCAATCAGAGGAGACTCTGGGGATGTGCTAAGGAGAGACTGCCTTAGAATGCACCAGGATTTTTTCAAAGATAGATGGCCACATGCCCAGAGTAATGAACAAACAGGAATTAAAAAACATGCAAACGCATGTTTAACGATAAACCAGAAATCTTTGCTAAAACAAAATTCCAAGTAGAAACATAGCAAATTTGGTAGGAGACAAAGGCAGAGGCCTCTGTAGTCAGGCTGTCAGGGAAGGAAGGGTGGGAGCTTACTGATGCTAAAGGACACCTTGGAAGAAAGAAGATCACTACGGTCAATAATTTTTTTTTTCTTACCCCAGGGGTCCTTTAGCATCAGTAACTTAAAGCAGACTACAAGCAGTGTAGCTGGGAGGAGGGCAGAGACCCTACTTAGGAAAGAGGCTTTGCAGCACCGCCCTTCCAAATCTGCCATCAGACCTAGACTGCACATCCAGACAGTAGTGTTTAGTGAATGTGTGTACAGTCTTCCAAGTGGCTACTTTGCAGACATCCAGCAAAGAGATGTCTCTAGCAGCTGCTACTGAGGCAGCAGTGCTCCTGGTAGAGTGGGCTCTGAGGCCCTCTGGAGGCTGTTTGCCAGCTTTGCCATAACAGAAATGGATGCAAGAGACTATCCAATGAGAAACAGTTCTCTTGGTAGCTGGTCTACCCCTACCTACTTCCCCATAGGTGAGGAATAGTTGAGTGAAGGAACCCCTGACTTGCTTTCAAATAGTGGAACAGGACTCTCTTGACATCCAGGCTATGGAGTTTCTGTTTCCCAGGAGTGGACTTTTGTGTAAAGAACATTGGCAGAGTAATGAATTGGTTAAGGTGGAACTCAGAGACCACCTTGGGCAAAAACTTTCTATTCATCCTGAGCTCAACCATATCCCTGTGGGGAATAATATAGTTGGGCTCTGTACAGAGAGCTTGTATCTCTGAAATCCTCCTTGCAGAAATAATGGCTACCAGGAAGACGTTTTCTAGGTAATATACTTGAGATGAGCCGTAGCCATGGGCTCGAAGGGGGGCTCAATGAGCTTGGCAATACACAGATTTAGGCTCCAGGAGGAACAGGTTCCCTGACAGGTGGCTGAAGGTGTAATAGGTCTTTAAAGAACTGTTTGAACACCAGATGGGAGTAAACAGATTTAGGCTTTCCCACTGAGAGGTAGGCCAAGACTGCAGCCAAATGCAGTTTCAGTGAAGACGGCCTCAAGCCTGAGGCCTAGAGGCGAACTAAGTAGTCCAACAGGATGGTGTCAGTGGCAGAGAAGGGAGTGATCCTTTTGCCCTTACACCAAATAGAGAATCTTTTCCATTTGGCTGGATAGGTCTTCCTTGTATTATTTTTTTGACATCTTTAAAACCTTAAGGACCTGTTATGAGTATTGAGCAGTAGGGTGCTCTAACTCCTCCAGAGCCAAGCCTTGATGTGGAGAGACTTCAGGTCTGGGTAAGTCACCCCTGAGCGGGGAAGAGTCAGAACTAAGGGTAGAACTAGTGACACCACTGACTACCCTTTTTAACAAATCATGGGAGGATGGGGTGGTACCCGAGGACTGGAGGAGGGCAGATGTGATTCCCCTTCACAAAAGTGGGAGCAAGGCAGAAGCAGGAAACTACAGACCTGTTAGTTTAACCTCAGTGATAGGGAAAATGATGGAATCACTTCTGAAGGAAAGAATTGTTGAATATCTAGAGGCCAGAGGGGCACAGGACCCTAGGCAGCATGGATTCACAGCGGGAAGGTCATGCCAGACGAATCTGATAGATTTCTTTGACTGGGTGACCAAAGTAGTAGATCAGGGAGGGGCTGTGGACATGGCCTACCTAGACTTTAGCAAGGCATTTGACACAGTCCCACACAAAAGATTAATATGCAAGTTAGCCAGCCTGGGAGTGGGTCCTAAGATGACAGCCTGGGTAAAGAATTGGCTGGAGAATAGGACACAGAGAGTAATAGTAAATGGAGTCCACTCAGAAGAAAGGAGGGTTACTAGTGGGGTACCGCAGGGTTCAGTATTAGGACCGGTCCTTCAATGTCTTTATGCTTACATTGCAGAAGGACTGGAAGGAAAAGTATGTCTCTTTGCAGATGACAAAAGATCTGCAACAGAGTTGATGCACAGGGTGGGGTGGAAAGGATGAGAAGGGACTTGGCAAGGTTAGAGGAATGGTCAAATGTATGGCAGCTTAGATTCAATGCTAAGAAGTGCAAGGTAATGCACCTGGGAAACAAAACCCAGGGGAAGAGTACACAATGGGGGTGAGATACTAACAACAACAAAATGGAAAGGGACCTGGGGGTAGTCATATCAGATGACCTAAAGGTGGGCAAGCAATGTGAGAGGGCAGCAAGGAGGGCTGGGGGATACTGGGATGCATAGGGAGAGGCATCACCAGTAGAAAACAGGAAGTTATTATCCCTCTGTACAGACAGCTGGTCAGACCCCATCTGAGTACTGCGTGCAGTTCTGGAGACCCAATCTCTCCAAAGACATAGACAGGATGGAAGCTGTCCAGAGGAGGGCAACTAAAATGGTGCAGGGTCTGCACCAGAAGACATATGAAGAGAGACGAAAGGAGCTTAATATGTATAGCCTCGAGGAAAGGAGGGAGAGGGGACATGATAGAAACGCTCAAGTACCTCAAGGAATCAACAAAGTCCAAGAGGGTAGCATCTTTCAAAAAAGAGGTGTGCAAGAACAAGAGGGCACAATTTGAAGATGGGGCGCTCAGAGGTAATTTAAGGAGTATTTTTTCACAGAGAGGGTTGTGGATGCATGGAACGGCCTCCGGAGGAGGTTGTGGAGCAAAAATCAGTGGTGGAATTCAAGCATGCATGGGACAGTCATAAGGCAATTCTAGGGGGTGGGGGTAGGAAGAAGCAGGCTGCTGGTTAACTAGGATCTGCAGCTTATCCAGTAGGTAGGGAAATGGGCAGACTGGGTGGGCCAAGTGGTCCTTATCTGCCGTCAAATTCTATGTTTCTATGTGGCTGAGGGGGAGGTGAATGGGCCTGCTGTGCGACAGTGTTAGTAGCAGGAGATACCAAGCCTGTCTTGGCCAATCTGGTGCCACCAGACTCATCAGTGCTGGTTGGAGCCTGAGTTTCAGGAGAACCTTGAAGATGAGTGGAAACAGAGGGAAGGCATATAGGAACTTACCTGTCCAATCTAGTACCAATGCATCTGCTGGGACAGTGCCCATAACTGGAAGCCTGCAGCAGAAGCGAGGAAGCTCATGATTGTGGGGGGACGCAAACAGATCTATTTCTGGGGTCCCCCATCTCCTGAATACTGTGGCTTGCACCTGCTTGCTACGGCACCTCTCGCTGAGTCCCTGACTTATGCTGCTGAGGGCACCCACCCATGTATTGTCTTTTCCAGGAGGTGAATTGCTGAGAGAGACACCTCTAGAGAATATTCCAGGGTCCAAATCCTCAGAGCCTCTGTGCAGAGGACCTCTGCCCTTGTGCCACCCTGTTTGTTCACATAAAACATGGCTGTGGTGTTGTCCATCCGGACCTGCACTGAGTGGCCTGAAATTAGAGGAGCAAAGGACTTTAGTGCCAGATAAGTGGCATGGAGTTCCAGGAGACTGATGTGTGACCTTGACTCTTTCAGGGGTTCAGGTGCCACTGACAGTGGAATTGTCCAGATGAGCCCCCCATCCCAGCAGGGAAGCATCTCTGGTGATGATTTTTGTGGGAGAAGACATCTGGAAGGAGACACCTACTGATAGGTTGGCAGTGTCCTTCCACCAGCCCAAGGCCTGAAGAAAAGCCTGTGTAACTGGTACAGTATTAGCTTTGACAGAGTATTGCTCTTCTGAGGCCAATGGAAGCATAAGTGGTACTGTATGTATCTCATCCTGTACCTGACTACTGGAACTACTGCAGTTAATGATGCCATGCATCCCAGGAGTCTTAGGAAGTTTCTGGCAGGCCTTGGCTGCCTCAGGGTGAAGGAGTTTGCTACTGCCAGGAAATTTTTTAATTCTCTCTGGAGGCAGGAATGCCCTGCTCTGCTTTGTGTCCAGCTGTGCCCCTATGAAAGTTAGGAGTTGGGTTGGCTCTACGTGGGATTTCTTTAGGTTGATGAGGAAACCTAGAGACAGCAGAGTGCTTTTTTGTGATTGACAGGCATTCCTGTACCTGAGCTGGGTTTTTCCATACTATCAACCAGTCATCTAGGTAGGGATATACTGACACCCCTTGTTTCCTGAGATGTGCTGCCACGACAGCCAGACATTTTGTAAACACCCTTGGGGCAGATGTCAGGCCGAAAGGCATGGCTGTGAATTGGTAATGTTCTGAGGGAAGCTTGAACCTCAGAAACTTTCTGTGGACTTCCTTACAGGGATGTGAAAGTAGGCATCCTTGAGCTCTAGAGAGACTAGCCAATCTCCCTGCTGTAGAGACTAAATGACTATTTTTAAAGTCACCATTCTGAACTTTGGTTTCAAGAGGTGTCTGTTGAGGTGCCTGAGGTCTAGTATAGGTTGCCATTCCCCATTCTTTTTTTGGGTGAGGAAATACCTGGAATAAATGCCCTTGTTTTTCTGTAAGGCTGGAAACTTTTCCACCACCTTTGATGCCAGGAGGTTGCAGACCTCCAGTTCTAACAACTGTTTCTCCACAGGAGTTAAGGGTTTTGAAGATAGGGCCCTTAAGACTGACATCTTCTTGAAATGAATAGGCAGGCCCTTTTCCACTACCTACAGTACCCACTTGTCTGAGGTTATGTGGATCCAAGCTTGGAGGTAGTGGGAGAGCCTGCCCCCTACTGGTGGAGGGGAGGCGACCAAGGCACTGAAGTCGGGGCATAGGCTGGGACACAGGGGCCTGGGAGGTGACCGATTTTCTCTGGCCTCTCCTGCCTCTTCTCCTCTAGGACCCTCTTTTGAGAGTCATCATACTGAAGGGGAGGATAGGGATAGTAAGGTTTTGGGAAATAACCTCTACCCCTACCTGCCTTAGGCTGAGACTTAAGAGAGGTAGCCCTTTGCTTGGAAGTATTGCTCTGGCAAGTGGATTTGTACTCATCCACTTTTTGCATATAATCTTCTGATCTGGAGTCAGACAGAAGATTTTTGTCACAGGGAAAGTCTCGAGCCTTAGATTGAGTGTCCTGTGTGAGGTTGGTTGTTCTTAGCCAAGCGAATCTTCTAAGAGATATGGCCTGGACCATAACTCTGGATGCAGCATCATTGTTATCATTTGCCATGTGGAACTGGTACTTGGTTGCTTCCAAGGCAGTCTTAGCAGTCTCAATTAAGTCCTAGATCATGGACTCTGACTCTGATTGAGCAATGGCCAGAACAGAATTCCATAAGGCCTTCTGATACTTGGCTGTATAGGGCAAGTAGGAAGACAGGCGAAGAAGTAGAGAAGCAGAAGTGCAAGTCTTCTTTACAATGTAATCTGTTTTTCTGGAGTCCCTGTCCGGAGGTAAAGAAGACAAAGGTACTCCGGCTGTATCACATGCAGCTTGCTGCACAACTCCCTCATGACCAGAGTGGACAAACAGAAAGTCTGTGTCTGCTCTGGTAAGCTGGTATTTTTTGTCAATGATTTTATCAACACCTGGAAGAGAAGATGGGGTCTGTAAAAGTTTCATAGTGTTTCTCCTGAAAGCCTTGTAAATTGGGAGAACCATCTTTTTGGGAGGAGGGAGACCCCTCATTTCCCTGAAGCTGTCATTCTCCTCTTCCTCCTGGTTGGACTCTTGACCAGAAATATCCAGGGTATCCCCCATATGCTGGAGGAAAGTTAACATAGAATAATTCTCCTCCTGATCCGGGGAAGCACTAAAGTGAGGATCTGGAGAAATAACAGGCTCCAGGGGGTGAATCCCTGAAATATTGTCTGGAGCACCATAGTAGTCATCTTCATCATCACCCTCATAAACCCTTACTTCAGAGTGGTCTGCAAAAGGGTGTTTGCTTGACAGAACAGAGAATATAGGCACCATGCCTTGCAGGATCTGAAACACATGCCAAGCTTTTGCCATCTCTTCGGCTGAGGGCATATCTTTCTGAAAATCAGGGAGATTGTCAGACTTAGTGTGCTTAGATTTATCCTTATGTTTCTTAACCCCTGCCTGATCACCCTTGCCATTACTGGGAGTGACAGGGGGCAATATTTCTTTGCACACTTTTTTTGGTGCCACTTCATCAGTGGTAGAATCTGGCTTCCTTTTAGATCCAGGTACTTCATCAGTGCCCTGTTATTTTTTATTTTTAGAAGGAACTTCATCCGCCCCTCTAGAAGCTTTTGATCTTAAAGGTACTTCATCAGCACCTGATTTATTATTGTTTTCTCTAGACGACGCTTCATCTGTGCCTCTTCTAGGCTTAGAGTTAGTAGATGCTTCATCAGCACCTCTATTAGAATTTTTTGAAGGTCCCTCATTGGTAAGCCTGGGTCTTTTTGGGACTGAAAAGGACCCTTCCTCAGCCATCTCTCTAAGCCTTTTTGCTCTATTTCTCAAAGTCTTGGAACAAAATTAAGAGCAAAGTGTACAATAATGGTCTGGACCAAACACTTTAAACACAGATCGTGGGTGTCAACTTTGACCACAATCCCGACAATTTAGGCAGGTTTTAAAACCTGTGGGTCCAGTTCTCTTTTTTTGGGGATTTCTGACATGCCAATTGACAGAAACCATTTTAAATTCAAAGATTCCACTACTGTTAGTAATGGAATGCGATTGTTTCCCTCGAGGTACAGAACCGCTATTTCTGAGGTAAAAAGTACCTAAAATCTCGGTTCACGATGAAAAACAGGAACTGTGATAAGTTTTAAAAGGAACTGTTGAAAAACCACAAAGAGGATAGAAAGAAATAAAGAAATATAAAGGAGGGAACTGCGGAACTGACCGACAAACGCAGTTCCTGGGAACCGAGGGGAACTGCAATAAAAATACCAAAAACTATTCAACACAGTAAAAGGAAAATAAATTGAAAAGATTCAACCACAGAAGTTCAAAAAAAGTTGTTTTCTTGGTTAAAATACCTCAGAAGCAGTGTTGCTCAGTCAGCGGAGAAAAAATTCTGGTGCCTTCTCGGGCAGTCTCTCCTCAGCACAACCCCAAAGTCTCCTCCGATTGGCTGATGCTAATTAATCAGCATAAACCACACCTCTGGGGCAGTACTATCTAGTCAGCTGCTTTAAGTTACTGATACTAAAGGACCCCTAGGGTAAGAAATGGGCATTAGCAGTTTGCCACTTAGTATATGTGGCTGCAGGTGGGATTTTTTTGGTTTTCGGCGAGCAGGGAGTCGACTTTTACTGTCCACGATGGTTACAGTGAAAGCCGGCTCCTGCTCTGCATGAGCTATTCTTGTGCTTGCGCTGTTCTATTTCTGTGATAATACCATCGTTCAGATCACCGAACGAAAGTATTATGGGCTCTGAAAAATAATATTACGGCACAGATTCGATTGTTATTATCACTTTTGAACAATGATATTACTGAGATGTTTTTGTATGCTTTACTGACATACTGTTGTGAACTATCCATTTATTACAATCCTATAATGTATACTCTGTCGTGGCTTATTACTTTCATGATTCAGCTTCCATTCACTTCAGTGGAATGACAAGTGTTCATAAAGTACATGAGCTTCTATTAAAGCACATAGGCTCTCTTAAGCTAAATGCCCCTGTGGCGAACTCTGCATTCTCTGTCTGTCAGTGCTAGACGTAAGCAGAGAAGGTGTCACAACCCAAGGGGCTCTTTTTCTGTGGAGTGGGATAGTTTTGGGTTGCCTACTTTTTAGCCTTAAAAAAGTTCCCTCTTACTGCAGCATGCCTTAAGTACAGTACCTTGGACTAATTGGTTGCACTTTCCATTGAAAATAATGTCATTGGTGCAGCATGCAGTACCTCACTTATTGAAGACAACTGTAGAAAAGATCACCCTTCAGAGTAGGAGTCCCAATAAATAAGAGAAACAGCTGCTGCTGTCTGCCTCTGCATATCACCTCATCAGCTTCTTGTTTTCATGGGTCTGTGGGTGACAGAAAGGGGATGGGGTTCCACACTGAGGGCTGGCTCACTGAGAATGTACTAAAGAGACATCCTTCTATAAAGCAGTTGATTAACAGTGTAGCACATTCTGGCAACAGACTTCTGTCGCACACTGAGAAGCACAAGAGTTCATGTTGCCTACTCATGGTCATGAAATAAGCTGGTGACAGGATGTAAAGCTACAGTTTTGCTGTTCTGTTTCACTCAAGGACTGTGGATTTGCTGCCTTTCTATAGCATGCAAGTCAACATAAGCGACATTTCTACATGACGGAACACTTACAGGTTAATTGCTTTTTTGGACAGCTTGTTACACAGTTCCATTTTTTACAGTTAAAGGCTGACTACAGATGGAACTAGTAAGCAAATAGATCAGCATTGAACATATTAACGTTTGTGGTGGCAGGAATAAAATGATGGCACAAGATACTGGGTGAAATAATAGCCATGTTTTTTTTTTTCTTTTTTTTACCAGCAGACAAATTTTCAACCACATAATTACAGTTCCGGTAGATATGTAAGCAATAACTCATAAAGGGCAAGCATTTCTGGAGAATTAATGTACGCCTGGGTGAACAGGATGACACAAGGCCAATAGCCAAGGGGGTTTCAACGCACCTGGGATGTGCATTAATTCTCAAGACAGCCGTGCATTTGAGTTGGTCATGTCACTTGTAAAATTGATTTTTTTTTAAATTAGGTTTCTGCTAGGTAGAATAGGTGAGTGAGTCTGGTAACAAAGGCCTTGTGCTTTTGAATGAACACAGAAACTGCATTTATTTTTGGAAAAACCTATACCCCGTTGTGGGTTTTTGTGTTTAAAAAGTGGGAAAAACATTATTTTACTGGAAAATGGTTTAACTTTCATTTAGTTAGGTTGTTGCTAGGTAGATTATGGTAAACTAATTATGAACTGTGCAGTATCTAGGTAAATAATCAATGGTGTGCTGTGTTTTAACCAATAAAATTGTTTGCTTTGATCAGTATTTATACCCCATTTTATAAGGAAAGATAACAGACTTGGGAACAATGTACAAAATGTGAATTTTTTGGCAGGTAGCTAACGATATTTGGGAGGCGGTGCAGCACTGGATCTCAGGCCATTATCTTATTTTTTGGGACTCACCTCCAGTGTGTATACTTGCATATCTGGGTTCTACCTTCACTGTCTTATTTACAGCACACTAGAAATGGATGACTGAGAACCAACTAACACACAGTATTATACTACACCCAACCTACACTCAGGGAATGCAAAATTACTGAATGAAACTCAGGTTAATTATCTATTTTTCAAACATTACACTGTAATAAATACATAATAAGGGTGTCAAACGTTGATTTACAAACCGCCAAAGCATTGTGCTGTACAAATGAAAATGAGGACACCAAAGTTAACAAAGTTGCAGACAGACATGGTGAGTGACAGTTTTTCAATGTTATTTAAATTTCAGTGTAGCAATACATAAACTGTGTCACGACTGATTGTTTACAGTCCTTCCCTCGAGAGACAGACCTACGTCTTGTCAATTAGGTGTTCCAACCTCAGTAAAGTTTAGAATTTCAAGAACCATATCTTGACTCCGAACCCCCCCCCAAAAAAGGTTACAGTAAATGTATGAAAAAAATACAATCAAAATAATATGCTTTTTTTAAAAAAGTGAATTACCTTTTTCAGAAATTCATCCTGGTTCATCTGCTGTAACTGCCGAATGGCATCATTCATTAGTTCTTCATGGAGAAGGTTAATGTTCTCTTTTGCAACCTGTTCCTTCTTACTAGTTACAAGGTAGCACTTGCTGCCATGTGCTCTTCCACGGCCTTAATGGAAAAGAAGGAAAGGAATTCCATTTTTTATGTATTGCTCTTCAGACAAAGCGCACCCCAAAGTCCTTTACAATCCATTGGTAACTGGTGGCAGCATAGTGCCGAAGTACAGAGAAAAGAATGTGACAGAGGAGGCCAAACACATGAAAGTTAAGTACAATGAAAGAAATGTGAGAGGGGGAGGCCAAGCTCAGGAAAGTTAAGGACAGTGAAAGTGTGAGAGTGGAGGTCAAGCCCAGGAAATTTGGTTATAGAGAAAGGAATGTGAGAGAGGAGGCCAAGCACAAGAAAGTTGGGTATAGAGAAAGGAGATGCAAGAGAGAGGAGGTCATATACAGGAAAATTAGGTACAGAAGAGGGATGTGAGTGAGGAGATAAGGAACAGGAAAGTAAAGTACAGAGAAGGGAATGTGAGAAAGCAGCTCAACCACAAGAATGTTAAGTATAGAGAAAGGGATATGAGGTATGAAAGAGGAGGTCAAGCAATGTTAAGAATAGAGAAGAAAAAAATACTGTAGTAATGTGGTTTCTTCCAAAGGATCCTTCACTTTTTAATGTCAAATTTATTTCTTGGGTTAGGGAGAAGAACTGTGATCATGAAAACTAGCAAAGTGGCTACAAATTTATTTTTAAATTTTTTTCAACAAAATTGTTAAAAAAAAATGCAACAAACAAGGCTGAACAAATGTATCTAGTTTGAAGAAAGAAATGAGTTTAACTCGGGCCAGTGACTGAGCAACGATTGTAAAGGCATTGTGACAAGCAATGTTCAAGCAAACAGAAAAAGAACCGATTCTTGTCTGAAATTTTTTCCAGGTTCTGGAAGGGGAGGCATGGACTAGGGATTGTTAAACATAGTGAGGGATCCCTTGGAAGAAACAACATTACTATGGACAGTATTTTCTTCTTCAAACCTCAGGAATCCCTCACTTATGTTTAACAACTGTAGACTTAACCTTGGGAGGCTGGGTATAAAATCTATTTAGGGAAAAGGTTCTGCAAGACAGCAGTACCAAAGCTGGCATTTCTCCTGGATTATATGTCCAGATGGTAGCGTTTTTTGGAAGTGTGTACTGTTTTCCAGGTACAGTAGCTGCTTAGCAGATTTCTTTCAGGGGGATACCCCTTACTGCTGCCACCGAGGCAGAGGTGCATCTTCAACAGTGCACCCTAAGGCCTCTGAGCAGCAATTTGTTAGCTTTTTTAGAACTGTATTCAGGAGACTATCCAACAAGAAATAGTTCTCCTTGATGCTGGTTTGCCTTTTCCCACTTCACCATAAGTGGCAAACAGCTGTGTGTTAGTGGACCCAATATCCTTTGTGTGATCCAGGTAGTAACATGGTGACCTCTCCACAACCAAGTAATAGAGTTTTTGCTCTCCTGGGCTGGCTTTTTTTTGTAAATTAAACAGGAAGGGCAACTGACTGGTTCAGGTGGAAATCAGATACTACTGTTGGGGAGGAATTTTCTGTTTGTCCTCAGGACTACCTTATCCCTGTGGAAAATTATATAGTCTGGAGCTGTGCAGAGGGCTTGCAGTTCACCTGCCCTTCTAGCAGATGTAACTGCCACTAGGGAAATTGTTTTCCATGTGACATACTTTAGTGCAGCAGTGGCCACAGGTTCGAAGGGAGATGCCATCAAGTAGGCAATGTGCATATTTAAGTCCTGGGAAGGGAGAGGGACCCTCAGTGGAGTGTGCATTTGAATAAGACCTTTGAAAAACCTTTTGAAAATGGGTTATGAAGCCAATAATTTGTCTGTGCTAGCTGATGCCAATCAATCATAATTTATTTATAAAAGGCGTCTTTCTTCAACCAAGGTGCCTGTACATACCATAAATAATACAGACATACAAACATAATTTCTGATTTAAATAAAACCTTATATATAAATTCACTATAAATTAATATTCACTACAATCACCATATGCAGACTCAAACAAATAAGTCTTGAGTGCAGTTTTAAACTCCTGGATGGTCAGGCAATCTCGTATCTGACGAGATAGAGAATTCCACAGGGTTGGGCCACAAAACTAAAAGATTAGGCCCCAGATGTCTTTAAACGGACCCTGGGAATCTCTAGCAATCCCTCATCTGCGGATCGGAGAGGACAGAAGGGGCAGTAGGGATGAAGGAGATATGAAAATTACGTACCTACCGTAATTCTTCATCTTCTCTTGTATCTTCACCATTCATTACTGCTTGGGTTAAGCCGGGCTTGAACCATATGGAAGTTTTTTTTGATCGGCTCAGCAGGCGCCATTGAGAGGACGACGTCACTGCGAGAGGGCGGCCGTTAGGTGCCGTGAGACCCTCCTCCATCATCTCAGTTCTGTTAGCCGGAGAGGCCAAAATAAAGTGTAAGAAAAAAGAAAGTGAGGCAAGAGAGCCGAGGGATAGAAAAAAGGAAAGGCAATAAACTGAAAAAGGAACAAGCCGATGGAGAATAGACAGAGGAGAGAGAATTCCTACCCTAAGGGACCGCAGGGCCTTCTTTCCGGGGTGGCTCTAGGGGAGGAACAGAGAGAGGGAGAGGAAGAAGAAGAAGAAGAAGAAGAAAGGAAGAGGCATGTTGAGAAGGAGAACAGTGCCCATCGAGCATTGTTGGTTGAGAGGCTTATAGGCTCGAAACTAATAAGGGAGTAAGAATCCCAGTTGTTAGGACTGAGGAGAGGTTCCACCGAACCTTCTGAACAGACCCAAGAGAGGGCAGACTCTCTGAACTCTCAACATGCCAAGTCCCTTCATCCTAGTTGAGGGCTCCTAGACTGTCCGAGCAGAACCTGTTCCGGAAGCGCCCATCCAGGAAGAGGACTAAGTTCCTTAGCACCTTGTTAAGTGCTACCACAGAAGAATATGGGAAAAACATGCCTTCTCGGAGGCAGTTGGTAAGAAAAAATGAGAGGAACTCAATCCGACTTGCTAAGACAAGGCAGACAGAGGCTTGAAGCTGACAAGTTCAGTCAGCAGCTGAAAGGCTTTTGAAAATAATGTCTGCCAGGGGTTCAAACTTTGAGGAGGCCAAGACAGGGCATGGCCACCAGGCTGTGAAACTACATGACCTGAAGAAGGTAAGGAATCGCACCATAGGGCAGTCAGAAAGAGTTCCCTCAGAATTAAAGAATTTTGCAACCGTCCCGTTCCTCTCTACCTTGAGGAAAAAAGAGAATCCATTCACAAGAATGGGGAAAAATAGATTTTTTTTTGGCATAAAGGCCAAGGGGAGAGAGGAACGAGACGGGAGGAGGCACACAGAAGGAGGCCACTGAGGGGAAGGTGGGTGGGTATCAGTAATGAATGGTGAAGATACAAGAGAAGATCAAGAATTACGGTAGGTACGTAATTTTCATATCTTCCCTTGTCAATCTTCACCATTCATTACTGCTTGGGTGAGTACCAAGCCCCTCCCCTTGACAAAAAAGGGGGTAGAACCCTGAGGGAACAAGACCCCCAGCCTCCTGTTGGTGAGGAACAGAAGGGGAAGACCCTGGCTAACACAAGGGAAGCCTAAGTGGGAGAAGAGCTAGGAGGTGTCCCCCGAGGACAGGGAGACGGAGAAAGCCCCTGCAAAAGTCTCCTAGCTCTGGAGGAAAAAAGACAGGTCCCCCGGAAAGCGGAGCGCATCACCCTACTCCGGGCCAGGGGTGACAACCTTGATAGATGGAGCCATGCCGTCCGCCTAATGCAGATCGCTGTCCCCGCAAGCCTGGAAGCCATCTCATTGGCATCATAAGATGCCCTTGCTTGGTGTCTTGCCAGCTCCAGGCCTATAGCGGAGAGGGCAATAGCCTGTCTAGTTTGGTCCATATCAGGCATTGATGCTAGGAGCTAGGAGAGCATCGACCACAGATGCCGATTGTAGGCAGCGTGGTAAGCCTGATGTGATGCAATGCAAGCCACCGCATGAGAAGAAGAGAGCACTCTTCGCCCCCACCGGTCGAACTGTAGTGAATCCGAATCTGGTGGGCGGTCGTGCGTCAGGCGGCGGCGCCCGGAAGGAGTCTCTAGGTATACCAAACCTGAGGACAGGTTGGGAAGGGTACCCAGGGATTCTAAGGGGGCACAATACCTTCGACGACAGTCTGCCGGGGCTGGAGAAAGGGCGGCTGGCAACTGCCAGGAACTGATAGACGCCTCCTGGAAGGGGACAGGCCAGGAAGGCACCACCAGGTGCTGGGCACTGAATTCTCCAAGGACTTCACGCATCTCCCGTTCGGTATTGTCTCGTCGAACGTAAGAGATTCGAAGATCTCCCACCATCCTCGAGAGGAATCGCTGATATTCAGTGAAATCAGCGTCAGAAGAAAGATGAGCAAGGGGTTCCTCTTCCTCAGAGGAGGAAGACGAGGATGATGGAGAGCTCGAATGTCCAGAAGATTCCTGCGGCGGTGGGGAGAGCTGAAAGACCCACTCATGCATGTATCTAACGTATGAGGGGAAGGCCGCCGCAGAACCTCTGAACTGCTCCCAGGATAACGGCCCCGTAGGACCGACATGGCCTGGAAGAGCGGGGGGTGGATGCAGAGGTACTGGAGAAGGGCACCTACGAAGAGGCAACTGACCTCTGCCAGGGCTCTGAAATCCGGGGAACGGAGCCCGAGCTGGTGGGATCCCGGACAACAAACCAGGCCGCAAGACGAGACCCTGAGGATGCGATGCCTGGAAGAGCCCAGGGGGGGAACTTCCCCTGTGATGAACCCGGGACCGCATGGGTCCAGAAGGGCAGTCCACAGCAACGCCACCGGAGGGAACCCCGGGGCCCAAGAGGGAAGGGCGGGGTTCGGCGCTACGGCTCCTAGCCACCCCACGAGGGGTGGCCGGGAAGACCGGGCACCTGGCCCCTGCCTCGACCCTGGACTCGAGAGAGCCCTCCTCCTCGACTGCAGCGCTCCCCATCCCGAGAGGAGGCAACAGCACCCGGAGGGCAGGCTGTCACAGGTCAGCCAGAAAGGGAGCCTCCTCCTCAGTCTCCACCACATCACCCCCTGGGACCCAGGGCCACCCTAGCCCGAGGACCCTCAGGGGAGGACAGGAGTGGGGACAGTGGAAGGGCCTGCGCCGCCTAGCACCCTGTGCCACCAGGGACCTGACCTGAAGAGTCAGGGTGCCAGGATGGGTCCATATCTGTGTCATCGCCTTCTCAAGAGGACGACCAGCAGAACTCTCAATGCTGGCAACCCTCAAGGATCTCCGGTGCAACGGCACCGCGAATGGCGCCGGTGCCAGGGACGGCGCCGGATGACCCCCGCCCACTCGTGACAGCCAGGCCCGGTCCTGGCTCCCCTGCCGCACCAGTTAGGCCCACGGCGCCGCTCCCGGCATCGGAACCCAACCCGGTGCCGCCGGGAGCACAGACCGGGCCCGCGGCACTGTGAGCGGCGCCGAAGGCCAGGGCGGCGCTGTCTCGATCACCAGCACCGGATCCGAAACAGCGCCGGAGGGCGGCGTCGAGGGTCCACCGGTGCCAGGCCCAGAAATCGTGGGCCTCGACACTGGGGAGCCTGCACCTCTGAGGAGGTGACTGCCGAGGCGGTGTCCTGCGCTGCCCCGGGGGACCATGACGCTCTCTCACACCGCGAGAGAAGCTTCCTCTTTGGCAAGAGAAGAGGAGGAAGCTTCCTCCTCCGCTGACCATATAGGCCCGGGAGGGGACCCGGGGGAAGGGCCTAGAGACCTTACCTGGGAATCCCTGGAGTGACGCCGTCCCCCAAAGGTCGGCGGGGTCTTGCCGAGCTTGAACGCGCGGACTTCGAGGACACAGCGGTCCATGGAGAAACAAGCGTCGCACGCGTCCATGTTGTGGTTGGGTCCCAGGCAACGGAGACAGACATCATGCCGTTCCGAGACGGAGAAATGCCGGCCACAGGAGTACCGACGCATAGGGGCGTGGCCCGCCTTCGACTTACAGCTTGCTCCCGAACCGGACATGATGCGAACTAAACAAGGAAAAAAAGTAATAAAGCACTCGGCACCGCAGTATAGAAATAAAAGGAACGGTCTTACCGGTATACGGCGCCGAGTGGATGTCCGAGAAAAACACGAGGAGTTGTCAGCTGTGGGAAAAAACCTAGAAACTATAAGCTAACAAGCAGCAGGTGCAGCCTCGACAGCGGAGAAACAGAACTGAGATGGAGGAGGAGTCTCACGGCACCTATGCGCCGCCGCATGACGCGCGTACGCCGCCCTCGAGGGCGGCGCCGCTGAGCCAACTCTAAAAAAAAAAAAAACCTCCCAGAAGGGTGGTGCCGCCCGGCTTAACCCAAGCAGTAATGAATGGTGAAGATTGACAAGGGAAGATCTTTCAAGTAGCTAGGTCCCTGGTCATGTAGGGCTTTATAGGTCAGCAAACCGACCTTGAAGGTGATCCTCCACCGCACTGGAAGCCAGTGCAGTCTGCAGAGCACAGCTGTTACATGGCTGGTTCTAGCTGTACCAGTGAATAGCTTGGCTGCCGCATTCTGCACTAGCTGAAGGCAGTGGAGGTCAACCCCCGGTAGCCCTAGGTATAGGGCATTGCAATTGTCAAGGCGAGAGGTAACGAAGGCATGGACCAACATTGGCACGAGACCTCACAGGGGAAGGAAACAACTCCTGGTGGGGGGACTCAATCATTAGGGGGCTAGAAGTGGGAGGAAGGGATAGGAGGTAAGGTGCCTGCCTGGTGCCATGACTCGGAGAGACAGGAAGCGAATTCTCAGGATCGCGGGAGCAGCTGCACGAGGGAGGGAGCTGGATGACACTGTCCACCTAGGGACAAATGACCTGGCTATGAATGGGAGCAGAGCAGTGCAAGAGGAGTTTGTGGAGTTGGGGAGGGGCCTTAGACAAGTAGCATGTACGGTAACCTTCTCGGAGGTGCTGCCTGTCTATGGCAAGGATGATGCTAGGGTATTCTGCATCATGGGATTCAATGAATGGTTGAAAAACTGGTGTGGAGCTCAGGGTTTTGACTTCACTGGGGACTGGGGAGCCACCTGGAGGGATGCAGGCTTATACTGGTGTGATGGTTTGCATCTGTCCAAGGGTGAAACCAGGATCCTAGGTGACAGGTGTAAATGCTTCACTGACAAGTATTTAAACTAGCCAAGGGGGGAGGCACTGAAAAGGAGCAGGGAAATCCCAGCCTCCCCCCCACAAAACTCAGTAGTTAGACAGGTAAACACCAAGGTAGGCAAGTCAGTAGGGAGCAGGACAGGGATAAATGCAGAAAAAGGTGTTAAGGACTGGGATGGGGCTAAAAGGGGTAAGGCCATAAAAAAATAAATGGAAGGTGATGAGTACCAATGCCCGCAGTCTGTGCAACAAGCTCCCTGAACTAGTGGCCTTGATGGAACAGGGATGACTGGATATTGTGGCAGTCACTGAAACATGGTACATAGAGAACCATGAGTGGGATGTCAACATACTAGGTACACATTCTACAGGAGGGACAGAGTATGTAAAAGAGGAGGAGGAGTAGCTCTCTCTATAAGGGAAGGGATTAAAGCAACAGAACTAAAGAGTAAGCAGGAAGTTGATGAGTCACTATGGGTCACCCTGGAGACTGGAAATGACACCACAATCCACATGGGGGTTGTGTACAGACCCCCATCTTAGGGGGAGGAAATGGACAAGGAAATGATAGAAGGCATCCTTAAAACATCAGAAAAAGGGGAGATATTGTTGATGGGGGACCTGAATATGCCAGATGTCAACTGGAGCACCTTTGTTGCAGGCACATCCAAGAGCAGGGTAATTCTTGATGCCCCACAGGGCGCATGCCTCAGACAGCTAGTGTTGGAACCCACTCGGGAGGGAGCAATCTTAGACGTGGTACTCTCAAATGGGGAAGGAGAAAGGATCTCAGATTTAGAAGTGGGTTGCCATCTGTGAACAAGTGACCACCAAACAGTGTGGTTCACAATAAACACAGCCATAGAGTCAAGCCATACAAAAACAAGAGTATTGGACTTTAGGAAGGCTGACTTTAGGAAAATGAGAGAGTGCCTCAGAAAAGCACTAGCAAATGGGCAAGAAGGAGGGGTGGTGGAACAGTGGGGTATAATCAAAACAGCCATCGGAAAGGCAACAAGCCTTTGTGTGAAGCAAATCAATAAAACAAAATGAAGGAAAAAAACACTATGGTTCTCAAAAGAGGTGGCAGGGAAGGTTAAGGAGAAAAGGGCAGCATTCAGGAAATATAAGGAAACACAGAAGGAGAAGGACAGAGAACTTTATCAGTTAAAGCAGAAGGAGGCAGGGAAGGCAGTCAGAATAGCAAAGGCACAAACTGAGGAAAAGATAGCCAACTCTGTTAAGATGGGGCATATAGGTACATTAGGGAACGAAGAAAGACCAAGGGAGTGATACAGAGACTTAATAAAGGGGAGGGAATGTGAGAAGAAGTTGACAGTGAAAAAGCAGGGATACTGAACGAATATTTCTGCTCAGTATTCACAACGGATGAGGAGGGGGAGGTACCTAAACCAAACAAGGGAGAAACTCTGAATAGGGAGGTTGATACCAGTCCATTCACAGAAGAAAGGGTTTTGAAAGAACTCTTGAAACTGAGAGTGGACAAAGCAATGGGGCCTGATGGAATTCACCCAAGAATACTAAAAGAACTAAGGGTAGAACTAGTAACAACACTGACTACTCTCTTTAACAAATCATGGGAGGATGGAGTGGTACCTGAGGACTGGAGGAGTGCAAATGTGATTTCACTTCACAAAAGTGGGAGCAAGGCAGAGGCAGAAAACTACAGACCAGTTAGTTTGACTTCAGTGGTAGGGAAAATGATGGAATCACTTCTGAAGGAAAGAATTGTTGAGTACCTAGAGGCCAGTGGGGTACAGGATCCAAGGCAGCAGAAAGGTCATGTCAGATGAACCTAATACATTTCTTTGACTGGGTGACCAAAGTAGTAGACCAGGGAGGGGCTGTGGATATGGCCTACCTAGATTTTAGCAAGGCATTTGACGCAGTCTCACACAAAAGATTAATATACAAGTTAGCCAGCCTTGGAGTGGGTCCCAAGGAGGTAGCCTGGATAAAAAACTGGCTGGAAAACAGGACGCGAAGGGTAATAGTAAACGGAGTCCACAGTGAAGAAAGGAGGGTAACTAGCGGGTATCGCAGGGTTCGGTACTGGGACCGGTCCTCTTTAATATCTTTATAAGTGACACTGGAGAGCACCTGGATTGTACAGCACCTGGAAGGGAAGGTATTTCTCTTTGCAGATGACACAAAGATCTGCAACAGGGTTGATACACAAGGCGGGGTGGAAAGAATGAAAAGGGACTTGGCAAGGTTGGAGGAATGGTCAAATATGTGGCAGCTCAGATTCAATACAAAGAAGTGCAAGGTAATGCATCTGGGAAACAAAAACCCAGGGGCAGAGTACACAATGGGGGGATGAGTTACTAACAACAACAAAAATCGAAAGAGACCTAGGAGAAATTATATCAGATGACCTAAAGGTGGGCAAACAATGTGAGAAGGCAGTAAGAAGGGCTGGGGAATACTGGGATGCATAGGGAGAGGCATCAACAGTAGAAAACAGAAAGTTGTTAACCCTCTGTACAGACAGTTAGTGAGACCCCACCTGGAGTACTGCTTGCAACTCTGGAGACCCCATCTCCGCAAAGATATAGACAGAGTGGAGGCTGTTCAGAAGAGGGCAACCAAAATGGTGCGAGGTCTGCATCAGAAGACATACGAGGAGAGACTAAAGCAGCTTAATATGTATACCCTTGAGGAAAGGAGGGAGAGGGGGACATGATAGAAACTTTCAAGTATCTCAAGGGAATTAACAAAGTACAAGAGGGTAGTATCTTTCAGAAGAGATATGCAAGAACAAGGGGGCACTATTTGAAGATGGAGGGGGGACAGCTCAGAGGTAATGTTAGAAAGTATTTTTTCACAGAGAGGGTTGTGGATGCATGGAACAATCTTCCTGAGGAGGTTGTGCAGTCAGGAACAGTGCAAGAATTCAAGAATGCATGGGACAGGCATAAGGCAATTCTAGTGGGGGGTAGGAGGAAGTAAGCTATTGATTAACTAGAATCTGCAGCTTATCAGTCAGGTAGGGAAATGTGCAGAGTGGGTGGGCCAAGTGGTCCTTATCTGCCATCAAATTCTATGTTTCTATGTTGGAAGATCTTCGGGAGGAACTAGGTGTTTCACCCGGGCGATATTCCTTAGATGGTAAAAAGAGGTTTTGATGACAGCTGACACCTGTGACTTAAGGGTCAGACCATCGTCAATAATAATGCCCAGGTTTCGCACCCAGTCTGAGGTAGTTAGCGTCACACCCCCAAGACACAGTCCTGGGGTAATCTTGCTGACAAACCCGCCTCCCGACTATCAGGGTCCACCACCAGCACCTCAGTTTTAACTGGGTTCAACCACAGCCAGCTCGTGCTCATCCAGTCCTGGATCTCGGCGAGACAATTGTTAAATACCGAGAGGAACACATCCTGACCAGGTGCAAAGGACATATATAGCTGAGTATCGTCTGCATAGCGGTGACAACTCAGACCATACCACCTAATAATCTCTCCTAATAGCAGCATATACACAGCAAACAATATAGGTGACAAAATGGAGCCCTGCGGTACCCTGTAGGATAGGGGAGAGGGGACGAGGAATAAATTCCCAACACCACCCTCTGAGTCCTACCCTCGAGGAAAGATCAAAATCATCTGAGGACTGTGCCAGACAGGCCACAGATGAGCTGCAGACGCTCCAACAATGTCATATGGTCCACAGAGTCAAACGCTGCAAAGAGATCGAGGAGGACTAAGATGGAACACGTCTTCCGATCTCTCGCTATTAGGAGATCATTTAGCACCTGGCCAAGGGCCGTCTCGGTACTATGTCTCTTCCTAAATCCCGACTGGAGAGAATCATAGATATTGTGGCTGGTCAAATGATCATCCAGCTGCAACGCAACCACCTTCTCAATAACCTTACCCACAAAGGGTAGGTTAGACACAGGTCTGTAGTTTGCCAAGCAATCGGGGTCAAGGGAGGGCTTTTTAAGAAGAGGCTGAACAACAGCCTCCTTCAGGGGATCTGGAAAGATCTCCCTCTCCAATGACCTCCAGACTATCTCAGTTAGGACTGGACCGATCACATCAACACATCCTACCAGGAGGCGTGTAGGGCCTGGGTCCAAACTACAGCTGGTTGGTCACAACGTCTGGATGATCATCACTATGTCAGTGATTGTAGGCTAGCTAAAGTCAGACCAGGTAAACTGAGGGCCTGACATCTCCTGCCGACCATCACAAATTCCATTAGAGTAAGCTGACATCAATGCCAAATGCACCTACAGGGTTGAGGGCCTCAGGTGCAGTGACTGGAGGTGGACTAGGTAGTCAAGGACTGTAGACAGACCTGCCTGAATGGGGTTAATCTGTCTAGAGGCACACCAGAAGGAAAAAACCTTTTTATTTTGAAGCATACGTTTTCCTTGTTACTGGTTTCCTAGAAACCTTCAGCACTTGTATTACCTCACCTGAACATTTGAGCCCAGATAACGTTAGCTCTTCAAGAACCATGCCCTGGGACATAGAGTTCTCAGGTCTGGGAATGTTATCCTACCCTGAGACAGTGTCAGCAGATTGTATCTCAGTGACAGATTGATAAAAGGCTTGCTGGAAAGGGACGGGAGCATGGAGTATCAGGTCTGCCTTGCCTACTCTGGTGCTACAAGAATAATTTTTGCTGTCTCCCTTTTCAGCTTTATGAGCACTCCCAGTAAGAGCTGGAATGGAGGGTAGGCATACAGAAACTCCCCTGACCAGTCCAGGATTACTGCATCCTCTAAGACCGAACTCGCAGTTGGGGGTCTGCAGCTAAAGAATGAGAGATGTTTTTTTCCCCCCAGAAATCAAACACATTTATTTTTGGTATACCCCACCATCTGAACACTGATGCTAGCACCTGCTGGTTTATGGTCCACTCGTGGTTTCCCTGGAAGACCCTGCTTTGGGAGTTTTCCAGAATATTGTTTTTCCCTGGCAGGTGTACTGTGGATAGCTCTACTTCCAGGGAGCAGGCTAGGTTCCAGATCTTCTTGGCTTCTGTGCACAGTTTTGAAGATCTTGTTCCTCCCTGTGTATGTAATACATTGCTGTGGTGTTGTCTGACCAAATTTGGATAGACTGACCCTGGATGTGAGAGGAAAATGCCTGCATTGCCAAGTATACTGCCCTGAGCACCAGGAGACTGATGTGCTCTTGAGTCTCCTGTGTGCTCCAAGGGCCATTTACAATGAGGTCTTCCAGGCGGGTGCCCCATCCTAGGACGGAGGCATCTATTATGAGGATAGTTGTGGGAGGTTGCTGGAGGAAGGGAATTCCCTCTCTGAGGTTGCCCCCTCCTTTCCACCATTGCAGTGAGTTTAACAAGCATCTTGTAGCAAGCACTGGCTTGGACAATGGATCCTATCTCTGAAATCAGGGATCTTGTAGGTAAAATATCTCTCATATGGAACCTGAACCCTAGTACCTCTACATTGGATGATACCATGTACCCAGATAACTGCAGAAGACCCCTTGCAGGTCTTGTCTGACCTGCCCTGAAGGTTTCCGCAGTTAAAAATCAGGTTTTGTACCCTTGCTTGAGGAAGAAAAGCTTTCCCTTGTATAGTTTCTATTTCTGCACCAATAAAAAACAAAATCTGAGCTGGTTCTGTCTGGGACTTTTGTAGATTTATAAGGAATCACAAATCCTCTAGTGTACATTGTGTCAGCTGTACAGAGGAGTTTGCTTCCTGCTGTGTTTTTCCTGAGACCAGCCAATCATCCAGGTAGGGAAAAAACACCCACCACACCTTGCATTCTTAGATGTGCTGCCACTGTCATCCAGGAACAGGTCAGGAAGCATAAGCAAACCAGGAGAAGTAATAAAATTTGCAAGTAGCATTTTATTATTATCAATAACATTAAAACAACAACAACATTTGTGCAGGATAACTCTTATACAGGCAGTTCAAACAAAACAAAGTCCTTTCTCTGAGGGTATCTCAATCTAAATCTCTCCAACAAAGATTGCTCTTTTTTTATATAGTGTCTTTTGCTGGCAATTTACTTCTGCATCCTGTGCTCATTAAGATACAGCTCCTGTTTCTCACAAAATTCATCAGAACTTCATCAGTTTCTTCCTGCAGCTGCAACAAAACTGAAAATTGTGTCCCAGAGCTGATTTCCTGTTGCCAATTCTGTAAACAAGCTTGTGGAGGTCAAAATACATCACAAGGTCAACCCCCTCTATTACAGATTATTTTTTTAAGAAACCCAAATAGCTTTCTGTAATCATTTTAACAATATAAGTATATATATTTGCAAACAAAGGGATCCCAGTTTCACATAAAATGTCACATGTATTTTTAACCATAGAGGAGCAAGGGAAGAAAGAAAAAATAGAAACAGCAAGTGAAGGAAGGGAGAAAACAGGGAGACATAGTCAGAGTGGGCAGTTCCAAGGCTCCACAAGAAAATCTGATTGCGAAATTAGACAGGCAAGAGATAGACAAGTGATAGAATACAACAGAATAGATCCTTGCTTTTAACTCTCTCTGCATAACAAATGGTACAGGGTCTTATCCAACCCTGTCACATCCACCACAGCTACGCACTTTGAGAAACACCCTGAGGCTGAGGTGGTAGCATACCACCACTGTGACAATCTTACAGCAAACACCACCACAGCGAAAAAATCTCGCCATGTTGCTGTGGTTGTCCGCTGTACAGCGTTGTTGCGATTCCTGGTATTTTGCCCCCACCCCGAACCAACTCCGACTCGGGGTTGGTTATTTAGAGATTGAGGGGTATGGGAGGGCACATCCCCCTACATGAGGGGTGTGGGGGGAAGCTCCCCTGCAAAAAAACACTGTCTTGATGGGAACAATGCCAATGGTTGGCATTGTTCCTGTTGCTGTCGGGGATGTCAAAAATATTGTTGTTGATATCTTGACATAGAACCGGTTGAGGTTAGGTCAAAGGGAAGGGCTGTGAACAGGTATTGGCAGTTCCCTAGTCTGAATCTGAGGTACTTTCTGTGACTGAAATGTAAAAGAAGGCATCTTTTAGATCCAGTGACCCTAGCCAGTCTCCCACATGCAGAGATGGCATCACTGAACTCAGTGTTACCATACTGAATTTCTCTTTTTTTAAATGTTTGTTCAGGTATCTCAGATCTAAAATGGGTTTCCACTCTCCATTTTGCTTGTGAGACAGAAAGTATCTGGAGAAAAGACCCTTACCCCATTGAGTGGCAGGTACTTACTCCACTGCTTTTACTTGCAGTAATTTCTTTACCTCTATCTCCAACAATATTGTTTCTGTTGGGTTGTGAGGCTGAAACCCCTTTGTGTTTTGCAGTTTGAAGAATGTTCTGAACTGCATAGACAAATCTTGGCCCACTACTTCGAGGACCCACTTGTCTGTGGTGTTTTCTGACCACTCCTGGGAATAGTTGGCCAACCTTCTCCCCACTAGCAATGGTAGGGCAACCTGGGCAGAGTTGTCAGGGGTTTTGTTTTTGCTGGGTTTTTTGGGCTGGAGCTGCTGCTGCTGCACGCCTGGAGCTCCTTTTCCCCTGCCTTTATAGTAACCTCTCTTGGGTGGGTACTCATAGGGAATATGAGGTTGGTAGTAAACTCTACCTCTAACTCCCCTCCCATAAGGCCTGTGGGAAGTAGAGACCTTTTCTTTTTCAGTATTACTGTTGCAGGTGGTTTCATATTCATCCACCTTTTCATGTAAGTCTGCTTGTCACCAAATAGGGAGTTTCCCTTGAAGGGAAAATGCATAGCTTTAGTATGCATCTCCTGAGACAGATTTGTGGTTCTAAGCCAGGCAAACCTCCTCAAGGACACTGCATGCACCAGGACCCTAGAAGAAGTGTCATTAGTATCTACTGCCAAATGAAACTTGTACTTAGTAGCATTCAGCGCTGACCTGGCTCTATCAGCCATAGCTTACATACGGACATACAAAACTATCCAGCAGAAAAAGGCCTTGTAGTCTGTCTGATCTGCTTGAATTTGCAGACTTCTTAGTACTGAATGAGTGACCTGCCTCCTCACTACCCACTCCTCCCCCCCCCAAGACATCTCCCTCCTCCCACATTCCCCCCTCAATGCAATTTTCCCTTTTACCCTGTCCCATCCCCTCTTGAAGCTATCTACCGTCTTCAGGGAGACTCCTTACTCCAGCAACTCATTCTACTTTGTTACCAACCCTTGAGTGAAAAAAGGGCCTCCTCATTTCCATCTTGAGGCATCCCCCATCCCCCACCAGTTTGAGGCAGTGTTTCCTAGTGGTCTTGTGTCCACTAAGGTTGAACAGACCCACAGAGTTCACCTTGTTGAAACCCTTAAGGTATTTGCAGGTTTCAATCATGTTACCCCTCTCCCTTCTAGCCTCTAGGGAGCACATGTTGAGATCTCTAAGTCTTTCCTCATAGGGGCTGCCTTGCTGTCCCTGGATCATCTTGGTTGCCCTTCTCTGCACTGTCTCCAATAAGTTGATGTCATTCTTTAGATACGGGCTCCAATACTGCACAATGCACTCCAGATGTGGCCTAACCAGTGACCTGTACTGTGGCAGGATGACCTCCACTTTTCTACTGGTTATACCCCTGGCTATGCATCCTAACATCCTGTTCATCTTGGACACTGCTCTCTTGCAGTATGCCAAATGCTTCATGTCACTCATGCTGCTCACACCCAAGTCTTTCTCCTCCACTGACTTGGTGACCTGCACACCCCCCAGTCAATATGTGGTCTCTGGGTTCTTCACCCCTAAGTGCATTACCTTACACTTTTTGGCATTGAATCCCAGTTGCCAAATATCTGACCAACTCTCTAGTTTAACTTGGTCTTTCCTACTATCCTGTCTCTCTTCCTCCATTTCCACCCTCCCACACAGCTTTCTGTCATCCTTAAAGAGTCATATTTTGCCTTTTACCCCTTTAACAATATCCCTGATGAAGATGTTGAATAAGTCTGGGCCAAGCACTGAGCCCTCTGAACACCCCACTAGTGACTGGACTATATTCTAAGAATTCTCCCTCAACCACCAGCTTTTGGTTTCTAGCCTGTAACCAGTGTTTTACCCACCTAGCCACATTCGTCCCAACTATGGCTTCCTAATCAATCTCCTGTGGGGAACAGAGTCGCAGGCCTTGCTGAAATTCAGATGCAGTATGTCCACTGCTTGGCCCGGTCAACTGTCCTTGTTACTCAATCAAAGAAATCAATTATGTTGGTTTGGCAGGACTGCCCCAATATGAACCCATGCTGCCTTTCATCATGGAGTCCATTATCATCCAGAAGGTTTACCAGTCTTTCCTTCAGAATGGTCTCCATGAGCTTCCCCACTATCGAAGTCAGACTAACTATCCAATAATAACCCAGGTTGTCCCTTGGCCCACTCTTAAGTAGCAGCACTACATAAGCCATTCTCTAGTCCAGGGGAACCACTCCTGTTTCAAGAGAGGTATTAAACAGGTCTGGCAGGGGGCCCACCAGCATGTCCGCCAACTCCCTCAGAACCCTTGGGTGTATGCTATCTGGCCCCGGGGACTTATCCATCTTCAGGTCCATTAAACCCTTCTTCACTCTATCAATGTCCACCTCCCCATCTAAGGTCCCCCTCCATTACCCCCCCCCCCAGGACTGGGTCATCCTTCTCTTTCATGAAAACTGAACAGAGGTACTTATTAAGTACCTCCCCCTTTTCCACACAACCTTCAGCCAACTCCTCCCCCTTCTTCAGCCTGACTATCCTGTCCTTGATAACCCTATTCTCCTGATGTACTGGAAGAAGACCTTCTTGCCCATACTCACCCCCTCAGCGAGCTGTAGTTTCTGCTTGGTCTTGGCCATTCATACCACCCTGCTCACTTCTTTAGCTTTGCTGCTGTATTCCTCCCTGTTCTTATCCCTCCCCGAGCTTTTATACCATATGAAGGCAGTCCTTTTGCTCTTTTTTTTCTTTAACAGTTGTATACTCCTATGCTGCCCCCCACTGCCCCCCTCTGACCAATCCCCCAGCCCTGTCACTCAGCTTCTCTGGGGCTTACCTTCCTCCATCAACCTCTGCCACAGGACTATGGAGGGTGCCCAGTTGCTGGTGTGAGGCCTGTGAAGGGCCAGTAGTTATCCAGCAGCTGCGGGTGTTTTTCCTCTGATTTTCTCCCTGGACCCACTGGACATGCAATGGGCATGATGTGCATGCTCTGTCTGTGACAGGGCTGAATATGACCCTGTCTCATTTGTTATGTAGAAAGCGTTACAAGCAAGTATCTGTTCTATCCTCTTCTTTTCTGTCTCTTATACATCCGACTGTGCAATCAAATTTTCTTGTGAAACCTAGGAACTGATCACTCTGACAGTCTCATGACCCACCTCAGCTATCTCCCTTCCTTCATTTGCTGTTTTTATCTTTTCCCCCTTGCTTATCTGTTGTTATAAAAACATATGTGAATCTTTGTGTGAAACTGGGATCCCTTGGTTTGAAAATTTATATAGTTGTATTGTTCAAATAACTGCAAAAAGTTATTTGAAACTCCGGGGGTTTATTTTGAGATGCAGTTTCACCTTCATTAACTCTTTTGCAGAACTGCCAGCAAGAGATTATAAGTCTAAATAATTATTCATGAGCTTAATGAGGCTCTGGATTGGCTACTGGATTGGTCATTAACATCTTGGAAATGACCGATCCTGTGGCAGACTAACACTGTGGCACGTACGGTTTGCACCACACAGCTAAAATCTAAATAAAACTGGCAAAAACTAAAGCTGTTATTGCAACTAGACTTATAATCACAATAACAACCTCGAAGCTGGTTGTTTGTTTGGATTAACGACTGGCTGGAGGGAGGTGGCCTGAGGTGCAGCCTGGGGCCACCCATCCCTCAACCAGTCATTAATCCATCAGAAATGAATGGCTTCTCAGTTGTTATTGCTTAATTAGTTCTGGGACACAATGTTCTATTTTGTTACACCTGCAAGGAAAGAAACTGACAACGTTCTGACACATTTTGTGAGAAAAAACAGGTTACTCACCTGCAACAGTAATTCTAGGAGTGGTATATGTTGTTCATCCACACTTCTTGGCATGTTCCTTTCCCTTTAAGGATTGCCGGAAGATCTTCAAGCTGGCTCCTCCCACCCACCCGGGTGGTACAGTCCTTGGCTCCGCCCCATGATGCTAGATCTTAGCCCGCTGGAAACCAGGTGTGTGCATTGTAGCCGGGGAGGTCAGGTGGGTCCATGTGGATGAACAACATATACCACTCCTAGAACTACTGTTACAGGTGAGTAACCTTTTTTCTAGGGATGTGGATATGTTGTTAATCCACACTTCTTGGCAGACTCCTAGCAGTTCTCTGGGACAAGGGAGGCAAGGTGCACACCCCCACTGAAATACTTACTTGGGGAACAGAGACTGGAGAACTGAAGCCCCAAAACCAGCATCCCAGTGTAATTCAAGGTCGATGTGGTAATGGGTGACGAAGGTGTTTGCTGACTTCCAGGTAGCAGCCTGACAGATTTCCTGGATGGGGATGTCCCTGGAAGGAGCCACTGATGCAGCGGTATGGCGGGTGGAATGAGCTCTTATCACTCTGGAAGGCTCCTTGCCCACCAACTCATAGCATAGACTAATGCAAGATGTAATCCATCTTGTGATCATACACTTTGTTGCTGGTCTGCCAGAAGTGGCTTCAGTGTACGTGACAAATAGCTGGCGAACCTCTCCCTGAATTTCCGCAGTCCTCTCCTTATAATAGGAGAGCGCTCATCTCAGGTCCAAAGTATGGAGCCTGTACTTGGCTTCCGAAGTGTAACTGGGGTAGTACACCAGCAAAGTCAACACCTGGTTAAGGTGAAACTCTGACACCACCTTCAGAAGGAATTTCGGGTTGGGGCGCAGGACAACCTTGTCCCTGTGGAAGACCAAATAAGAGGAGTCCACCAAGAGCGCCTGGAGCTCTTCTGTCCTTCTGGCAGCCATGACAGCCACCAGGAAGGCCTTCTTCCACGACAAGTGTGACAACTCACTCTTGTGCATTGGTTCAAATGGCTTGCCCGTGAGCTGTGCCAAGACCAGCAGTAGATCCCACGGAGGGGGAGGTTCATGCACCGTTGGGGATATGCGATCCAGGCCTTTGAAAAAGCACCCACTCACTGTCTCCTGTGCCAATATCTGCTGACCAGCCCACACCCGGTAAGCAGAGATGGCTGCCAGGTGCACTGTAAGAGTCGATGACCGAAGACCCCCTTTGGAGAGCGACCAAAGGTAGTCTAGAATGTTTGCCCCTGGGCAGGACAGAGGGTCTAGGCCCTTGCCCTGACACCAAATGGAAACCTTTTCCACTTGAAGGCATAACATTTCCCGGTCGACTCCTTCCTGGATGCTTCCACTACCAAGAGTACATCCTCAGAGAGACCCAAAGCCTGGAACTCTAGCTGCTCAGATACCAGGCTGTCAGGTGCAGAGATTGAAGGTCCGGGTGGAGAACCTTCCCCTGACTGACTGAGAGCAGGTCCAGGCATGCTGGAAGGCGCCTCGGGTGCCTGTTGCTGAGGCTGAGGAGATCTGGATACCAGAACTGGCAGGGCCAGTCTGGGGCTCCCAGGATCACCTGTGCCTTGTCCCTCTTCACCTTGAAGAGGACCCTGTGGATCAAGGGAAATGGAGGAAAGGCATAGAAGAGTCCTGGGGTCCACGGCCTTGAGAAGGCATCCCCCTGCAGCGAGCCCTGCTGAAGAGGACGGCCATGAAACAGCCTCAGCTTGGTGTTTTCCCTGGAGGCAAACAGGTCCACCATCGGTTTGCCCCTGGGGGAGAACAGGCTGTAAACTACCTCTGGATGTAGAGACCACTCATAGGATGTCTCGCCTATGTGGCTGAGAGCATCCGCTAGTTGATTTGAGGCTCCTGCCACATGGATGGTTAGAAGAGCCACCACCATTCGGCTCATGAGTGTCCAGATGCAGAGCGCTTCCCAGCACAGCAGCCAGGAGTTCGTGCCGCCCTGCTTGTTGAGGTAGTACATGGTCATGGTGTTCTCCATCTGGACTGGAACCACTTGATCCCGGAGCTGAGGAGCGAATGCTGACAGCACCAGTCTGACCACTCTGAGCTCCAACAGGTTGATGTAATAATGGGACTCTCGGGGGTCCAGAACCCGTGGGCCCTGTTTTCCCCCACGTTGGCTCCAAAGCCCATGAGAGAGGCATTGGTCATGAGGACAACCGTAAGCTTGGGGCAAACAAACGGGATCCCTTCCTGCAACTGATCTAGGAATGATCCATCACTGGAGAGCATCCCGCATCTTCTGGGTCACAGTGATCAGCAGGTTGAAATGACCTAGGCTCTGAGTCCACTGGGTGGCCAGCTCCCATTGAAGGGGGTGCATATGCCACTGGGCCTAATGGACCACGGAGGTGCAGGGCGCCATTCTAACCCAGAAGGCGCAGAAAGACCTGGGCAGGGCACAACTGCCCAACCAGAAATGATCGGGAAAAGGAGGAGAGAATCTCCACCCTGTCCGCCAGGAGTTTGGCTCTGGCCCAATGAAACATATCACCTGAAAAGGCACGAGTTCTGACTTGGCCTCGTTGATCAGGAGGCCGAGATGGGAGCAGGTCTAGAGGGCCAGATTCCTGGACCTCTCCACTGACCTGCTAAGAGCAAATCGTCGAGGTAGGGGTATATTCTGACCCCACTGATGCCTGAGATGGGCTGCCACCACTGCAATGCATTTGGTGAAGACCCGTGGGACCAATGACAGGCCAAATGGCATGGCTAGAAATTGTATAGGGTTCCCTCTGCCCTGAAATGGAGGAACCGCTGGTGGGATGGATGGATTGGGATGTGAAAGAACACATCCTGGAGATCCAGTGAGCAGAACCACATGTTTTGCTCCTGGGATGGTATGATCTGGGACAGAGTTACCATCTGGAAGGTGCGTGGCATGACATACTGATTCAGGTCGTGTAGATCTAGAATGGGGTGCCAGCCCCCGTCTGCTTTGGAACCAGGAAGTACTTGAATATGAATCCTGGGTCTGGTGGAGGATCTACCACTCGAGCTACTGCCTCCTTGAGGAGGAGCTGAGCAATGTCATCTTGAACAGCCGACTGAGTATGGATGGACACTCTCTCCTCCCATGGGGCATGGGCTTGGCTTGGAGGGTACTGCTCAAATTCCAGAGGCAGACCCTGGTCGATCACTTCTAAGACCCACCCGTCATGGTAACAGTGGACCAAGCAGAAAGAAAGTGGCAGAGCCAGACCCCCACGGGAGGACCCAGAGCTGGTGTGACGGGAATAGAGGTGGCAAACCCTATGCCATCACTGGGCAGGCTTGAAGGAAGACGGGTCCAGGGCCTGAACCCCGACCTCCTTTTCGAGCCTGGGAAGGTCTGGGCTTGGGGCAGTGGTGCCAAGCCAGAGCCTGCTGCTGCTGCTGACCTCCCTGAAAGGAGGGCTGCTGCTGCTGAGCCGCAGGGGAAGAATGCCAAAAAGGCTTCTTCTTTTGCTGCTGCTTCTTGGGGCCAGAAGAACTCCAAGGTGGCACTGGACTGCCTTGATGCGCTGAAGGTGACCGGCCACACCTGGGTCAAAGAGACTGGTGCCCAGGAAAGGCACATCAGCCAGTTTGTGCTGGGTATCCACCAGGAAGGAGGAGAGCCTCAGCCAAGCCCTGTGGTGTGAGGCAACTGTGACTGCCAACTAACGGGCACAGGAGTCCCCAATATCAAGGGCAGTCTGGAGCTGCTGCTTAGCAATGGCATGGCCTTGGTCTCATACCTGCTTGCCTGTGGTCTGCAAGTCCGCGGGGAGGTGTGGGAGGACTTTGTCCAAGGACCACAAAAGGGCATGGGAGAAGTGTGCCATGATGACGGCCAAGCTTGCCTGACGGAGGCCCAAGGAAGAGGCCACATAGACCTTCCGGGCAGAGTGATCCAATTTCTTGGACTCCTTCTCCGGAGGTTTGTTGGTATCAGCAGAACTGCCTGTACGTCTGAACAGAGGCGGTCACAAGGCTCTCAGCCGAAGGATGTTCTGTGAACCCCGCTAGGGACGCCATGGGCACCGCATACTTGCGGGCCATTTGGGTAGATGGAGCTGGACAGGAGGCAGAGTGCTACCAAAGTTCAAGGGCTGGGCCAATGATGGTGTTGGCCATAGGAAAGGCTTCTGTTGAGGTATCTCCTCTCTTGAGGATATCTGTGAGAGGGTACTCCTCCTTTTTCTGGATAGGTTCCAGGAGCATCCCTGTGAACTCAGAGATGAGGTGGAGAATGCCCTGAAAAGATGAAGGGTCCTCCTTTGTCACTGAATCACCAGCTGACTCGTCATTCCATGGAAGAGAATGGAGGTCAGTGTCATCCGAATCCAAAGTATCCGGATACAGCGGTCAACAACCCAGATCACCCTCGACTCACCTAGGATGGTCGGTGGTGAGAGTGACCGAAAGACATCGGGGGAGCCCAGTGTCCGGCCGAGCTTCCTTAGAAGGAGCACCTCCCATGGGCTGCTTAGGCGGCGGTTCCACCAGAATCAGTGGAGAGACCGGTTTAGGCTGATCCGGAAGAGGTTTAGCCGGTTCCGCGGGTGGGGGAACTGATTTTATCAGTTTCTGGGGAGTCAGTTTCGGCCTACAAGGCAAAAGCCAAGTAATGGCTGGGGTAGGAGCCGGGGTCGGCTTATGCCCTGACAAAATCAGCTGCTGCCAAATGAGGTCCTCATAGCATCAATGGAGTTTCCACCAAAACATCTCCTCATCCGAGGAGGACGAGGATGACAGATGGCGTCGCCTCTTTTTGGCGCACTTGTGTGCATTCCTCAGCCCGTCGGTTTAGGGGGTCCGAGACCTCGATCGAGATCAGGCAGGCTGACTTAGTTGCTTGGGAGACGCCAGTAAAACCAGAGACTTTGGGGGGTCAGGGACCACTTCCATGGCAGGTTTCCCAATGGGCTGGTTCACCTCGTCGGGGAAGGAAAGGAAAGGACCAGAGTCCGACTGAGGGAGTTGTTCACTGGAGTCGGCAACAATGGGTCGATCGAGTCAAGAACAATCTCAACTTCGTCGATCGAAACTTTGGTAGACTGGCCTGACGCCAAAGCCAAGAAGCCAGCAGCCAAAGATGCAGTTTCGACTGAGGTCGAAATGACCGGCTCCTGGGACCAAGATCTCTCCCGATCCCAAGAGCGTCTCCATCGAGACAAAGATGGTCCTGGGTCCCTCTGCTGCTTACAGGACCGAGAGGAGTGCATACCCGCAAGACTCTCACCTTTAGTCGGGACAGAGTGGCACAGCTCTCAGAAGGAACCCGAGAAAGTGGAGCCCAAGTTGAGAGGAACAAAGAAGCCGCAACAGGAAGATTCCATGGAGCGAGCCGCTTCTTCCTCGTAGGCCTGCGTGCGTTCTAACTGCTCAGTGGATCCCACTGCTGTGGAAACCGCCCACCAGGCCTCCTTAGATTTCACCGTCAGGTTCCGGTTTTCGAACCGGCCTAATTTAAGGCATGCGAGATGGTCGTCGAGGACGTTAGGCTGAAAAGCAAGGCAGAACTTGCAGGTCATGGTGTTATGGCCGACACTAAGACAGTAGATGCATGCAGTGTGGAGGTCCATATGCGACATCTTCTGACTGCACGGGCACCGGCAAAATCCGGGGGAGGACTTGTCTTTCATAATTGAGAAGCAACAGTCGCAATCGCTAATGCGAGTAAGTCTAATTTTCAGAATGACCGAAGGTTGAGAAGCCAGGGCCTACAGAATGCAAGAGCATGATGGAGGCAACCTGAATCTACCAGCGGAAAGGAATATCTGGTGTCATGGGGTGGAGCCAAGGATTATACTACCTGGGTGGGTGGGAGGAGCCAGCTTGAAGACCTTCCGATGATCCTTAAAGGGAAAGGGACATGCCATGAAGTGTGGATGAACAACATATCCATGTCCCTAGAACAAGCGTCATCTTAACGAGATCAGGATGCAGAAGTTAATTGCCAGGCAAACACTTCTTTTAAAAAGAGCAATCTTTTGTTAGAGAGATACTGCAATGTGAAATTGAAAAGAAACCCTCAAATGAATGACTTTGTTTTCTGTTTGTACTGCCTTTGTAAAGAGCTATCATGAACAATTTTATTTTTGCATTTTACTGTTATTGATAATAATAAAACACTACTTGCCAATCTTATAATGCCAATTGGTTTTCCTGTCCTTCCTGACATCTGCCTCAATGACACTGTCTCTGCAGAGATGCCCCTGGGGCCCTGAATGGGGGTTCCCTTCTCTTATGCGCACGGTTCACTTGTGCTGCACCAGGATCCCTCTAGGTGGCAGTCAAGCAGCAAGTCACAGCAACCCCCCCCTCCTCGAGGAAAGAGGGCAGTCCTAAGGATGCTCGATCCTCCCTCCCCACCCAGCCCCCCAGCGACCCACGTCCATTTCCAAACACTGGGTTGCTGGCATGGCAAGAGGTGAGGCGCCCAGCGACTCAGTCCTCCATGCCACTGGAATGGCCAGCCCTTTTGCTGTTAACTGCCTGAACAACCTCCCTTTCAAACCAGCTGGACTTCTTGGCTCTAGCTTTTTAAGATCTTCATTTTGGCACACATATTAATCGTTATCAATAGTCCTTCCTTGATGACAGCCAATTTCCGGTCCACCCCTATTTCTTTCCCGATTCCAGCGAGGTGCCCTTCCAGAATACTCCCCCATCTTCTCATAGTCTGCCCTTCTGAAGTTCAGCATTCTTGTCTTAGTTCTAATCTTCCCTTTGCCCATGTCCAGTTGAAACCACACCATGATGTGGTTGCTCCTTGAAGTGGTGCTTCCATAGTCACCTCCTAGGCATGTGTACCATTTGTCATAACCAGGTCCAGTACAGCCCTGTCCCTGCCGGGTTCCTGGGCACACTGCTATGGGAACCCACTCTGGAATGCCTCCAGCAGTGCCTGTGTCCTGGATGCAGAATGGCTTGTCCAATCCATCCCAGGTAGATTGAAGTCTCCCATGATTACTACCTCCCCTCTGCCAGTCATCTCCACTATTTTAGACCCAGCTCCCTGTCCAGCTCCTCCTCCTGGTTTGGCAGCCTGTACACAGCTCCTATTCTTAGCTTACTACCTTTTGATGACTGCACCTGAACCCAAAGCAATTCTGTCTGTCCTTGTGTCTCCTCTTTCCTAGTGCAGGTGATGCCTTTCTACAGAGCCATTCCCCCACCATCTATCTCTTATCCTTTATATATAGCTTGCATTTTGGGATGGAGAGACAGCAGTCATGGTTAGGTGTGGCCATGTCTCTGTGATGACAGCTTGTCCACTTCCCCCTCTGCCAATCAGTGTCTTGTGCTAGATCACAAAGTGCTTTCTCACTCAGTGCCAGTATGGAACTCCAGAGTGCTTTCTGGTACTGAGCTGTGTATGCCGGGCAAGGTGCCTGCCTGAGGAGCAGATAAGCTGATGTTTACACTTTTTTGGCCATACTATTCCCCTTCCTGGAATCTTTCACAGGAGGCTAGGAGGATATGGGCACTTTGGTCTTGTCACAGGCTGCAGTTTGGAACACCCCTTCCTGATCAGGATGGAAGTGCAGGAACTCAAACCCCTGTTTGTCCACCTGATATTGTTTCTCAACTTTTATGTCAATTCCAACAGCTGAAGTGGGTGCTGACAAGACTTTGCTAGTCACTTTTTTGAGGGATTTCTGAACAGGAAGCAGCAACTTCCTTGTGGGGATTAGTCCCATCTTATCCATGAATTCCACTTTCTCTTCATCTGCCTCAGTTTCACTGGAGGAAATGTTAAGGGTGTTTATCATGTGCCTTACAAAGGTGTAGTGAGAGTTGAAGTCCTCTGAAGACCTAGAAGGAGAGCCAAATTCTTGCTCAGGAGCACCATCCGGTTCCAAGGGTCCTCGTTCCTTATCATCTTCATAATTCATTTTAACTTCCTCCTCCACAGGCATTGGGAATGGAACTAGATCCTGGGGGAGGGGGGCAGGCATGTTAATGAGAGTTACCATAACTTGGGAAGCCTGGAAGACCACCATGCCTTTGTCATGTCCTCTGCTGAGGGCATTTCTTTTAAGTCAGCTGGCAACTCCTTTCCTTTTTCAGGAGGAGTGAGAGACATGTTTTTCTTGTAGTTTTTCATTAGCAGACACTGTTTCCAGTGTCTGTACAGAGTCTTTTTTATGTTTACTGGATTCAGAGTTCCACCATTCAGACACCCTGCTTTCTGTATCATTTTTTGCAGCTTTATCTTTCTTTTCTGTCCACTTTGACAAGGACTGCTGCTTACTTTGAGAATTAAACACTTTCATAACTTGTTAAAAGTAAAAAAAGAAACCGGAAACTAGTCTGAAGTGAGGAGATGACTTTGGGGCAACTACTCTCTTCAGTGGAGAAATAAATCTGATGTTAGAAAGCAGGGGTGAGCATGACCATACAGCAGAGTCTGATTTTCATTCTAAAGATCCATCATTAGCATAAAGATCCAAATTTCAAGGGCTGCTCACTCCTATGGAGTGAGTGTAGTTGTAATAAACATAACTGAGGGATTCTTGGGGGTTAGAAAGTGATGTGATAAAGGAGGTCAAGCACAGAAAAGTTAAGTACAGAAAAAGGAAGGTGTGCGGGAGGAGGTCAAGCACAGAAAAGGCAAGCAACTTTCTCACTGTCACATAGTAAGTAAGTGGTGGTAAGATGAGTATCAAAACCTGATGCTCCATGGTCACAGTTCTGTGCTGTAACTTTTAGGTTACACTGCCTCCAACAGCATTTTATATATTCAAAGGTAATGTTTAAATAAAGAACAATTGTTCACCCTAACAATATATCTTAAAACTCTCCTCCATTGCATCTGTCCCCGCTCACCCACCTGGAGCCCGTAATGGTAGTCCCCCTTGGAGCCTTGATATTTCCCCCAGGTGGGGACGAGGCGGGGCCCACACACCCCGAACTTCTGAGTTTCGTCCGGACTTCAGCCTGGGACAGGTAGAAGCGGTGGGGATCTGTACCTGGTGCTCCATCTTTCAGGAGCACAAGGAGCCATTTTCCCCATGTTCTTGGGCATGACATCTGTTAACTCCCCCTGCTACATACAGCCGGATGCTTTCTGTACCTCAGGCCCCCGTCGGAGGTCAGTCAAGCACTGGCCTTCAGCTACCCCTCCCTCCCTCCTGGAGAAGGTGAGAAGTCCTGGGATGCTCAAGCCTCCTCCCCCCAGCCAGCCCTCTGACTCCCGGGCTCATTCTTGAACCAAGGTCATCGGCATCGCAAGCGGCAGCGCTACCGCTGCACTTTACTGCACTTTTTATAACAAAATTCAGTGCAGTTATCCAGCCATTTGGACAGACACTGATTAGACACAGGTTCTCCCTCTTTCCCAGGGGTGAATGAAACAAAGAGCTGAAAGGACTTTCTGTAGTCATTGGTGCAATCAAGATAGAAATACGGTATTCTGGGTACATCAAGTGTATGGAGCAACATACTTGGGATAATACACATGAAGGTTTACGGTCTGATTCAATGTGAAATCAGAGATCACCTTAGATAGGAAATGAGGCTTGGGCTGCAAAGACACCCTGTCCTTGCAGAAAATCAATAAGGAGGCTCATGCATCAGAGCCTGAAGTTTGGAAATCCTATGAGCAAAAGTCATGCTGACCCAAAAAATGAAAATAACATAATCACCGTAATTCTTGATCTTCTAGATTATCTTCACCATTCAGTCACACTGATGGGTCTAAGCTGGAGGCACCACGACCCTGTGTGAGAAGTCTTTTGCCGCTTAGGGAGGGGGCTGCCATCAGTGTTGGTGCTGCCCACAGGTCAGATGTAGTGACATCACGTAAGCGAGCCAGCCAGCAACCGACACCACCCCACCTTCTCAGTTCTGTTTGCCAGGAGAGAAAACAAGTGAGAGAAATAAGAGAGAAGGCTATAGACTGCCAGCCCAAAGGGACAGGAAAATAATATAGGATATAAAATAATAAACACAATAAAACTCAACTACCAACATAGTAGACCTAAGGGTTGGGCATAAGGTGGCACAATGTTAGCGGGTATAAAAAACCAGAGTCTGTCTCAGCCATCTGGGCAAAAAGATGAAGAGACAGGAGCAGCAACTATGGCACATAGTTCTGGCTGATAAAAGAGCCCAGACAACCTTAGTGTCGTTAAGAGGGCAGCATGCCAACATTAAGATTAATTAACACTAAGTTACTGGAGGGGGTGCAGCGCAGAGCGACAAAGATGATCAAGGGGCTGGGGGACTTATCATACGAGAGGAGGTTGAAGGAGTTGAACATGTACTCACTGGAGGAGAGGAGAGATGCGGTGACATGATTGAAACCTTTAAATACATGAAAGGAATAAACAAGACGGGTACAGAGGGGCTGTTCAAAGTAAGGGAGGGGAGGGCCACCAGGGGCCATGATATGAGACTGGAGTGAGGATGGTTCAGGAGGGAGATGAGGAGACACATTTTACAGAGAGGGTGGTGGCTGGGTGGAAATGCTACCTGCTGAAGTGGTATGCAGTAGAACAGTGGACTGCTTCAAACGAGGATGGGACAGGACAGGGGGGAGGGTTAATGAAGGGGAAGGGTGGAAGGGAAGGGCAGCTGCAGAATAAGGGGTGCTAGCTGCACATTCGAGCAGACTTGATAGACCTCTAGGCCTTTATCTGCTGGCAAATTTCGTATGTTCGTATGTTCGTAACTTAAGTCCTTGTGCTCCCAAGAGGACAACAATTTAGTGTAGGAACAATTCTCATAAAATAAATTCTGAAGAGGAGCCGGCAGCAACTGTGATTGGACAGAGTCCAGATGCACAAGAATACCATTCTCCTCTCCTTTCCTAATCCTTTCTCTGGCACCACTGAAATAAGATGTATATAATTGCAATGTACTTGCCTATGTACATTGTTCCCTGTTTTTCTGTATATTTATGTACTAGCTGTAACGTTTTGTCCACCACTAACTGGGAACCTTTGAAAATGAGTCCTTAACTCAAAGGTATTAATCCTAAACTGAAATAAATAAAATAAATAAATCTTCTTGCCACTGCAAAGAAGTGAAGAAAAATGTATATGCCTGTAACATTAAAAATGCAATCCGGACAGCTAGGTGTGGGGTAAGTGCACAGCCAATGGGTTGAGAAATACAGAGCACAAAATGCTACTGTACCTGCCTCTCCCTGCGATACAGGAAGGGTTGAAGCTGCACCTCATCACAAAGCTTGAAGCTGCCATCTGGCAGAGGCTTAGAGGCATAGATAGGGTAAGTCAATATTGTAACAGCAGCCACGGAGATGTGCCTACGAGATATTCCTAGTAGGGGGAGAGAGAGGGGCTTAAAGTAAAAAAGGAGGAAAAAATCCATGTGTTTTTTTTGCTGGGAAGACTGTACTGAAATCCAAATCACAACATTTTTTGTTTTTTCAAAAATAAGTTTTATCCTCCAGAGGGGGAAAAAAAACAGAATGTTGGAAGAAGGCAAGAGGGCCCATTCTGGGTAAAGTATTTATAAGAAAGGGAGCGGAGTCTCGAAGGGAGAGGAAGAGCTATTATATACAGGGGAGTAGCAAGAAGTGCCAGTGTGCAAAGCACAACAGGGTGAGCTACCCAGAGGCCCTGGCTCTTACTGGAGCAGGGAATGGTGGGTGAGCATGTGACTGAATGGTAAAGATATTCTGGAAGATGAAGAATCATGGTGAGTACGTAATTTTCATATCTTCTAAGAATCAGTCTTCACCATTCAGTCACACTGATGGGATAGAGTACCAAACTTTCCCCAAAACAGTGGAGGAGTTGCCTCACCCTGGGGGAAAGACCATCTCTCAGCCCTCTGTGGCAGATAACCACTGGAGGTTAGGGACTCCTCACAAGTCCAGCAGGACCTAAGACTGGTCAAGAATGTAATTAATTTTCACCAGACCGCCACCTTTAGCTGAAAAATACACACAAAAACCACTGCAAGTTGTCACATGCTGAGAACTATTTTGAGGATGCAAAAGTCACACCATAACAACTAAACACAGTAAAATGGTCTCCTCACCTCGGACCTGAATCATTTTAATGACATTCCCCACATATTCATACAGGAGAACGAGGTTGCACTGAGCAATGTCAATTCCTTCATCCGCTACAGATGTTGCTATGAGAATACTGATTTCATCCTTCTCTTTAAATGACTGGAGAACATTCTTCTGAGATGGTAAGGTCATTCCTAAGATGGAGAGAGAAAATCACAGAAATACTGCATCACCTTATGCCAAACTGCTGAGACAATCACAAAAGAAAGAAAAAAATACATTTAACAAAAACAAGGCTGGATAAAAGCCATAACCCAAACATAAGGTACAGCATGTTAGGAGACTAGGTGGGTGAAGGGAGGTGGCAAAGTAGCTTTTCAGGCAAGATTCCAACTGAATTGTATCCTGATTCCAGTCAGGGGTACTGTAAAAGAAAATTACGTACTTACCATAACTGCTGATCTTCCAGAATATCTTCAACACTGATTCATATTTATGGGTCTAGGACCCCACGGGAGCTTTTTGTTGTCTACTGGGAGGTAGACAGTGTCGGCTACTGATGTCACCTGCACACCTCATGCAGCTCACGTGGTGCCATGCACTAGCCAATAACCATCGTCAGCTCCCTCATGCACCTCAGTTCTCTTCGCCAGGAGAGAAACACAGTGGACAGTAAACAAAAGAGAGGACTTATATACTTCCTTGCCCAAAGGGATAGTTAAAGGATACAGAAAGTATTATAAACTACCAATTAGAACCCAACTACCAGCTTATGAGACTTAAGGTTTGGCCCTACCAGGTGGCACTAGGGTGGTAAATCTAAACAGAGCCACAGCCTCTTGCCAATAGCCAGACAGAGTGTGGAAAGTGATAGGTAAAGATAGAGCAGAAATCCCTGAGCAAATGGCTCTGGCAGAAGAAACAAAAGGGGAAGTCCAAGTTGGGATCCCCTTGTAAATGAGATGGCAAAAATTCCCCAAAAATGGAAAAATGATATCTGGACTCCCAAAAAGTCGTAACTTCATGCCACAGGGCAGAACTTGAGTAAACTTGAGGGTAAACTCATAGCCATCTTCTCTCTATGACAGATGAGAGAAAAGTAGCAATGAAGTGCATAGGAGTTGCAGGACTAGCAGTCCTAGGGAAGCAAGATGTGGTTCTCTCCTCTGGCATGCTCCAGGTGGATTGAATGAAGCACAAAGCACAGAGAGTAGTGACAAGGGATTTGAACCAAAACATTCCAGCATGAACAAAGAACCTGCCCTGCTTCTCCCTGCAACTGCAGGGATGTACCCTGCATGAAGCTAGTACACTGATCCAAAATACAAGGAGCATCGCACCTCTCCAGAGACAGAGCATTTGCAAAATGGAGTTAGACTGGATAGTGCCCAGGCACATGCTACACATAGCAACTAACAGGGAGGCTGACAGGCTTATCTGTGGCAAGATGGCGGCCACGCTGTGTTAGCCATCAGTCAGCAAAGCAAGAGCAATCAGTTTGTTGTTTTATTTATTTGATTTTTTGGAGTGTGTTTTCTTGTTTGTGGTTAGTGATTAGCGTTAGCGTGAGTAAGATAGGGATTGTAGTGAGGTAGCTATTGGCAGGTTGCTTTCGGGAGCTAAGGAGCAGAAAATGTCTTTCGGAGTTTTGGGGTCACCACACATTACATTGCATTTAGCTAGTGACTGCTAGTATCTCCTAATTTGTAATTTCATCGAAGGAGTTATCTTTATCGTTGTGCATCTCAGCCCAAAACACTGACTTTTTCCTACCTGCCTGGGATGGTGTCCAAAGCTGGTGTGGAGTGGTATTTTTGAAGGAGAACTGAAGGTTTGCGTGTCCCGAGTGGAGTCTATGGAGAAGTAGAGGATTCAAGGCTGGACTGTGCTCTAGGCTGGAACTGTCGGCCGGGGATCAAAGTGAAGCGTGCGTCTGCTGGATTGTTTGGATGACGGACCGCCCTGGCTGGACTGTTTTGGCAGATGGACTCAGGCCGGAAATCTAACCAGGGACATTTGCTTGCGGGTCCTGGTTTTGGTGAGCTGGGACTTATCATTCTGGGGCTTATTGGCAGTTGCGGGGGTCTGCTGGGCTTCAGGGTGACAGCTGCCATTTCCATGCTCCACGAGGGATTGGGTACTGGGCTCACTGGAGGGTGAACCCATTATCTCCTGCACTCCTAGGCTCTATGGAGGGTCAGCCAGTGGGCTGATGTGAATGGGAGCTGAGGCAGTGGGTCGTGGGTAAACTTTAGGTGGCGGTTTTCTCTGGAGCACTGGTGGGGCCCTGTAGCTGGCTAAATATTTGCCCCAGTCCCTAGGTTGGAGGTCTGGAATTCCATGAAACTGTTAAGATCAGAGGAGTATTAACCTGGATCGTCTTGCAGCCTGGGACACAGTTTGACTTTTATATTTTCTTTCTGGGCCTTACTGTGTTGTGTGGGCAGTGAGACTGCCCTTTGACTGTTTAAACTTCAAGGTAAATCTGTTACTCTTCAAAAGCAATACGGGAGAGGAATCACTTGGAAGATTGCTCCATATAAAATTTCTGAGGTGGTGGGAGCTCCTCAGGCTCAATTTATAAAACTCCTGAGACTTTTAATGAATGCCATATTTGATTACTATTTTGTTGCCATAAACATTTGGTTACTTTACACTGTATTGTTGGGGGTGTGAGTAAGCTGTGGTATTGTGGGTTTTGGGGAACTTGTGTGTTGTGCGTACTGGTGTGTTTGGTATATTTAAGAGTGTGATTGATGGTGTCTGCAGGACTGTTGTGTGCTGGTTGGTTTGTTTGGTGATTGTTGCTGCTGTTCATGATGTGCTGGGAGGGTATAAAGACAGTCAGGCGTTATCCCCCACCAGGCTCAGGGACCTCCGCTCTTTTGACTGCCCCCCTTTATCATTTACCAGAGGTTAGAGTAACAAGCTATGAGCAAGCTTGGTACATCCAGAAGACCAGACCTGGGTTTGATTCTCTAAACCTCCACTTACATACTGTGTGACTCTGAGCAAGTCACTTAATTGCCCAGTGCCCCCAGGTCGCCACTGAAAACAGGCACTTGTGCCTAGTGGGCCTTACCCGGTTACCAAAGACTGAAATAAAATTAAAATAAATCACTGTAGGCCTGTAGGAATTGCCGAGCCTTGGGGATAGTCAGGAGAAGGAAGAAACGGGGGAGAACTGGGCCTGGTGGGGGAATGGAGAAGGGTAACTGGATAGGGGTAGTGTGGACAAGGAGATGCCCTATGGTGAAATGGGACCAGAATAGGGATCCTCCCTGTCTGGTTCCCATACCCAAGGGCTCTGCTGTGTGCAGGCAGGTTGCGTTGTCTCCCTTAATGGTTCATCCTACTCGGGTGGTGTTATGCAACGCTAGGTCTATTAATGACAAGACTGCTATAATAGCAGATCTTGTTGGGACATCTGACCTGGTGTGCATCACCGAGACCTGGCTGGACAAGAATGCTGGCCCTGTATTGGCCTCAGCTGTTCCGACTGGGTACTCGGTGATACACTGTCCAAGGGTGGATCCAAGGGGCGGGGGTGTAGCCATTTGTTTTAAAACTGAACTGGGCCTTGTGGATGTGCCAGTGGGGCCCACTAGATCCTTTGAATGTATCGTGGGTGCAGGTGTGTGGCTTAGGATTCTGCTCATCTACAGTCCACCTGGCGATGGGAGAGAATTCCTACAGGAGATTGTGGACTTCACTGTTGAAACGGTGTTGGGATCCCCCAGATGATTCATTCTGGGGGATTTCAATGCCTGGGTCGACAATGAACTCTCATGTTTTGGTCAAGATCTCCTCCAGCTAATGACTATGCTGGGCCTCACACAGGCTATTTCCTCCGCAACTCACATTGGTGGTCATTCATTGGATCTAGTGTTCCTCCTGAGGATGGAGATTTCTGATCTGGTGGTTGAACCAGTCAGCTGGTCTGACCACCACACCTCAGGGTTCCGTTTCAGGCTCCCCCTAATGGGCCAAACCCTATGGAGATGGTCCGGTACCGCCCTTTAAGGGGGGTAACCCCAGAGGGCCTAATGGCAGTGCTAGATCTATCGGGTTTATCGAGTGGATGCATGGATATAGGTGATCTTGTACTTGCCTATAATACAGTGGCAGCAAATGCCCTGGATTCCATTGCTCCTGCTCATGTTCGACCACTCACCCTTTGCCCAAGGTCCCGATGGTTTGACGGGACCTTGAAAGAGTCGAGGAGAGTGGGTCGAAGGTTAGAGAGGGCTTGATGGAAGTCCAGCCTGGAGGCTGACAGGCTTAGATTGATGGATGATTATGCTGTCTATCAATCGACAGTCACCTGTAAGAAGGCAGAATTCCTGTCCAGGGAGATTGCCGTTGTGCAAAATCGACCAGTTCAGCTCTTCCAGACTGTAGACAGATTGTGCAATCCAATCTGTCTGCAGTCTGGTGGAGCATTGTCACAAGAAAGATGTGACGAGTTTGTCTGATTTTTCATGGATAAGGTTGCCACCATCAGGTCCTGTATCCATCCAGCCCTCTCTATGGGGTGCGGCGGAGGCATCCATGGGGTGCGGCGGAGGTCAGCGGGAGGTTGCGAGCTCCAAGCTCGTCTGGTCTGACTTTGGCCGACCGGACATCATGGACATTGTGAGGATCATTCAGACTTTGCGGCCAACCAGCTGTAGTTTGGACCCAGGTCCAACGCGTCTCCTTGTGGGATGCTTTGAGGAAATCAGTCTGGTCCTGGCTGAAATAGTCTGGCAATCATTGGAGAGGGGGCTTTTTCCAGGTCGCCTAAAGGAGGCGGTTGTAGACTGCTCCTGAAAAAACCCTCCCTTGATCCAGATAATCTCACTAACTACAGACTGATCTCTAACCTGCCCTTTGTGGGTAAGGTTATTGAGAAGGTGGTTGCACTGCAGCTGTACGATCATTTGTCCATCCACAATGTCTATGACTCTCTCCAGTCTGGATCTAGGAAGAGGCATAGCACTAAGACTGCCCTTGTTCGGGTGCTTAATGATCTCCTAATAGCAAGAGATCGGAGAACCCATTCCATCTTGGTCCTCCTCGATCTCTCGGCGGCGTCTGACACGGTGGACCATGGTATGCTACTGTAGCACCTGTGGTTCATCTGCAGACTGTCAGGTACCATCCTCAGGTGGTTTTAATCTTACCTCACGGGTAGGACACAGAGAGTGGCCTCAGGAATTTATTCCTCTGATCCTCTCTCCCTATCCTGCGGGATGCCGCAGGGCTCCATTTTGGCACCCATGCTGTTCGCTGTGTATATGCTGCCATTGGGGAACATTATTAGGAGGTACAGTCTGAGTTTTCTCTGCTATGTAGATGATACTCAGCTGTACATGTCCTTTGTACCAGAACAGGGAGATGTTCTCTCTGTGTTTAACAACTGCCTATCCAAGATCCAAGACTGGTTGAGTGCTAGTTCACCAAGGTTGAACCCAGATAACACTGAGGTGTTGGTCGTGGATCCTGATCGTTGGAAGGCGGGTGTGTTGTCAGGACAAACCTCTGGTCATTTGCTCAGGGGTGTCCACCTTACCACCTCAGACCGGTTACGGAACCTGGGTGTTATTTTTGATGACGGTCTGACCCTAAAATCACAGGTGTCAGCCATTGTCAAGACCTCTTTTTACCATCTGAGGAATATCACCCAGGTGAAACACCTGGTTCCTGCTGATGATCCTCCTGCCTTTGTCCATGCCTTTGTGACCATTCACCTTGACTACTGCAACGCCTTGTACCTGCTGCTACCAGGGCCTGATATCCGTCGCCTTCAGCTGGTGCAGAATGCGGCAGCCAGGCTTTTGACTGGTATGTCTAGGACAAGTCATATAATGCCTGTGCTGCATGGACTGCATTGCCTGCCAGTGCAATGGCGTATAACCTTCAAGGTCGGTTTGCTGACCTATAAAGCCCTACATGATCAGGGACCCCGTTACCTGCAAGATCTCATTACTCCCTACTGCCCCTCCCAATCACTTTGATCCACCGACGAGGGATCGCCAGAGATTCCCAGGGTGCAACTTTGAACATCTGGGACCCGTTCCTTTGCATTTATGGCCCCAACCCTGTGGAATTCTCTACCTCATCGGATAAGGGACTGCCTGAAAATCCAAAGTTTTAAAACAGAATTGAAATCATACCTATTTAGCCTACCATTTTCAGAAAAAGTGTAACTTTACTGGAGACTGCCATCCGCTTATGAATTTAATTGTTATTTAAAAATTAACATTTTTTTTATGGTTTTAGTATGTCAGTGTTTGGTGGATTATAATTTTTGTACAGGCACCTTAATCATTGGAAAGGCGCCTTTTAAACAAATAAAGATTGATTTGATATACTAGAGGGGATATACCCTGGGCAGGGAGAAGGAGGGTTGGAAAAAATGGAGGGAAGAGGGTCACCTACCCACTCTATAGAAAAAAATTCAAGTATTTTTCTTTGTGCTTGGTAGGGGAGCCACAAGTGACCACCACTCCCTTTTAATGTTTTTTTTTTTGTTAAAAAGAACTGGAAGTGCCACCACAGGACAACAACAGAGGAGACAAGCAGAGTGATCTGCTGCCAGTGTCCACAGGGTGAGCTACCAGAGGGCCTGGCTGTCAGCTGAGCAGGGGGAGGTGGGCCGGCATCTGAATCAATGATGAACATACTCTAGAAGATCAACAATTACGGAAAGTAGGTATTTTCCATATTTTCCAAGAATCAGTCTTCACCACTGATTCATACTTATGGGTCTGAGTACCAAGTTTCCCAAAAAAAGGAGGAGCTGGATCACCCTGAGGATAACAAATACCCTCAGCCCTTTGCATTGGGGAGAACATCTGCTGGCAGGGGTATTTTTACAGATTTGGTGATACCCAAGACCATACTAGGTCATACGGATGAGTGGGAAGGCCCCTGGATAGCTCCCACCTGACCCTAGGAGAGAAGAAGTGAACCCCTTGGAACTAGAAGTTAAGCACCTTTCGCCAGGTCATAGGTGCCATTCATGGGAGGCTAAGCCACGTTATCTGCTGAACGCAGACTTTGGTTCCCACCAGCCTGGAGGCCACCTCATTGGCATCATACAATGCCCTTGTCTTGTGCTTCCGAAACTCCAGGTAATTGGCAGAAAGGCAAATGGCTTGCCTGACTAACTCTGAATGAGGTATGAAAGCTAGGAACTGCACCCACAGGTGCTTGTTGTAAGCACCTGATGTGCCTAATGTGCAGCAATGTACAACATGGTGCAAGCCAAGGAAAACATCCTGCTGTCGAAAACATCTGCTTGAGCAGAGTCAGCTTTGGGAGGTTGGTGATACACCGGGCAACAAGGCCCTTCTTGGGACTATATAATCTTAGTCCCCAAGGTGGGGTGAGGCACTGTACCTGCGGAGCCCATGGGTGTGCAATACCATAGTTGAGCATTCCTTGGGGCTGGGGGAGTACAAAAGTATGTCTCTGAAATGTCCTTGAACATTCCTCAAAGTCTCTGTTCAGGGAGCCAGGCAGGGACGATTAAGCTGGCATCGCTACAAGCTCCAAGGAGTACCAGCTGCAAGAACATGGTATTGCAGGTGGCAATAATGCCAATGTCCAACACCTGAAACATGTCCACCAGGAATTTCTGGTAGAGTGTATTCAGAGGCCAAGGACATACGAAAGGAGGATTCTTTGCTCTCAAAAGAGGATGCTGATGGAGAGGAGGCACTGGACATAGACGTGAGCAGTGCCAGGGGGGCGGGTTGGAACTGGACCTGGCTGACATATTTATGGTACTGGTATTAGGCACCAGCCGCACTTCCATGCTGACTCCAGGTGTTTGGTCGCAGAGGGCCCATGATCCCTGGAAATTCAGGCAGACGTGGTATAGGCCCAAGAGGGAAACCGGAGCCAGAGGCTCCAGAGCCTATACTTGGGCTGAGGGGATGCTCAGAAGACCTCTCTCAAGGGGATGATCTGGCAAGACTGCCCAAACAAGGTCAACCTATGAAAGAGGAATGACCCAGTTGGTGCCAATGGGGGGATTCTCCCAGGTGAGGTCAGCCAAGCAGTACAATCTCCTTGGGGCTGCTCCGGTCCTCACCAGTGATGGTCTCAGCACACAGGTCTGAGAAGAAATGAAAATAAAGTACTCACCATAATTGGGGATCTTCCAGAATATCTTCACCATTCATTCAAACCTATGGGTCTAAGCTGAAGGCACCAGAACCATGTGGAAGCAAAGACTTCTGCAGCCTACAGGAGACTGATGTCAGCTGTTGGTGCCACCTACACACATAAGCTAGCCAGTAACTGATACAGGTCCCCTCCCTCTCTTCCTCAGTTTTGTTTGCCAGTAGAAGAAATAAATGAGATGAAAAGAAGGGGCTGTAGATTCTCTAGCCCAAAGGGATTGGAAAAGGATATAGAATATAATAATAGTAACAAAATAAAACCCAACTACCAACTTAGGAAACTAAGGGTTGGGCCTACTGGGTGGCACAAGAGTAGTGGGTATGAAGAACCAGAACCTACTACTGTTCACCTGGAAGAAAAAGTATAGATAGTGAATTAAAATGGGCAGCAGCCCTGGCACAGAACTCTGGCGTACATAAGGAACTTGAAAAGAGACCGCTGTGTAATTAAGATGGCAGAAAGCCAGCTTGATGAAAAAGCCTTTGTACTCCTAAGAGGACAATTTTTATTTAGCAAGGTAAAAATCCCCAAGCTCCCTTCCAGGGGAGCAAGACAAGAGGCATAAATGAACAGCGTCCATGGAGCAGAAATACTATCTTGTTGCCACTCTCAAGGGAGCGATGAAAAAACTATCTGTGAGGAAGAAGATGCCAGTCAGGAAAAGTGTGAAATTGTGAAATCCACTAAGCTTAGAAGTACAGCACAGGGGTGCCAGAGTGCCATCTTCCAGGTCGGAAGCATTATTTTCATTCTCTCCTCCACGTGGCAGAAAAACAAGTTAAAACTACTTTTCGTAGTCTTTTTTTTTGAGAATCCAGCAGCTTATCTATATTAAGCAAACTATTCTGAATCGAACAATGCCTTATTTGAGATGGGCAGAATTAAAACGCAGTGACCGGGTCACCATAAAGATCCTCCAGTCTCCAACAGCAAGGCCGGAGAAGCCTCAGGTGGAAGTACCGCTGGTAAAGAGGACCGTTCATCGGATCCTCCGTGGCACACTCTACTGGAATCCATGTAGGCCATGGATTCCAAAACTGAAAAAACATTATCAGAATTAGAAAACAACGATGCTGCAATAGTACAGCTTACTGGCTCCCTAGCAGACACGGATAAGAAAGTGGTGTCAACCTTGGCTACAGTGGGTACCATTACAAAGGAAAATGGACAACTTCGGGGCCGCCTTGAGTCACTGGAAAATGAAATTAGAGCTGGCAATATTCGCATTGTGGGGCTTCCTGAAGGTGTGGAGGGGCCAAACTTGCTAGCATATCTATTGGATTGGCTGAAGGGGAGTCTTAACTTACTGGAGGAGTTTTCCTGGACAGCGCTTACCAAGGCGTACAGAGTGAACCCGAGGGTTCGTCCTTCATCCCCCAGTCAACCACGTACCATTCTATTGAGATCTACCGGCTCAGAGATCCAAGATCGGGTCTTACTTGCAGCAAGAGCAGCATATCCTTTAGAGGTTGGTGGAATGGATGTCAAATTATACCCTGACCTCTCCTTTCCGACCCAAGCTAGGAGGAAGGCCTTCGATGCTGTAAGACACAAGCTGCGGGCACTCGGAATTATCCATTCATTTTTACTTCCAGCACGATTGCGTGTGATCTATGGAGGGAAGACATGGCATTTTACCACCGCACAAGATGCCGCAGATGGACTGAGAAGGTGGAAACCGAATTTGCAGCCAGGAGGGAACCTACCGATTTCGCAGAGCTCCGAAGCAGAGAACAATTGAGCAGATACTTTGGAGCTTCCATTTGCATCAGGTCGGGACTTTCCTTTACTGCTTCTCTCATACTGAGATCTTTATGAATACCATTGGACTCTATAGGGCACTGTGGACTTCAATGAGTATGCTACCAAGGTCTGTTTAATTGTGGGGATTACAGCGGGGCCTTTGTTGTTTGCTTTATTAGCTAATTCGATGCATGTGGGATTCCCCACCAATTCTCTGGTCCCTAGATGTTTTCCCCCACTAGTTGAGATGCAGGAAGGATCGAGCCTGAGTTTGTATTATTAAATTCTTTAAAATACGTTAGGAATTATAAAATGTTACGGTATGTGTGCTATAAATCATTACTGCCTACTGTTTAAAATAAGTAAATTCTAAATGAATCTCAACTGTATGCTGGGCTATCTTGATGTTTCTGCAGGGGCGGAGGGTTTTGAGGAGAATGGAGCTACAGTGGCGTGAAAAAGTATTTGCCCCCTTCCTGATTTTCTCTGTTATTGCATATTTGGCACACTGGATGTTTTCAGGTCTTTAGACAAAATGTTATATTAGATAAAGGGAACCTGAGTGAACAAATAACACTTGTTTTTTTTTACTTATTTCATTTATTTAATGAAAAAAGTTAACCAACACCAACTGGCACTGTGTGAAAAAGTAATTGCCCCCTTACACTTAATAACTGGTTACGCCACCTTTAGCTGCAATGACTGCAACCAAACGCTTCCTATAATTCAATATCAGTCTTTCACATCGCTGTGGAGGAATTGTAGCCCACTCTTCCTCGCAGAACTGCTTTAATTCAGTAACATTGGTAGGTTTTGAGCATGAACTGCTTGTTTCAGGTCCTGCCACAGCATCTCTATTGGGTTTAGGTCTGGACTTTGACTAGGCCACTCCAAAACTTTAATTTTACTTTTTTCAGCCATTCTGATGTGGACTTGCTTTTGTGTTTTGGATCATTGTCTTGCTGCATGACCTAACTACGCTCAGCTTCAGCTGACGGACGGATGACCGGACATTCTCCTAAGAATTTTCTGGTACAGAGCAGAATTCATGGTTCCTACAATTATGGCAAGTCGTCCAGGTCCTGAGACAGCAAAGCAGCCCCACACCATCACACTACCACCACCATGTTTGACTGTTGGTATGATGTTCTTACTGTGGAATGCTGTGTATGCTTTACGCCAGACATTATGGGATCCATGTCGTCCAAAAGTTCCACTTTGACCCATCTGTCCACAGAACATTTTCCCAAAAGGCTTGTGGATCATCCAGGTGCTTCTTGGCAATGAGAGATGAGCATTTATGTTCTTCTTGGTTAGCAGTGGTTTCCACCTTGCTACTTTCCCATGAAGCCATTTTTGCCAAGTCTCTTTCTGATTGTGGAGTCATGAACACTGACCTTAGCTGAGGCAAGAGAAGCCTGCAGTTCTTGGATGTTGTTTTAGGATCCTTTGAGACTTCCTGGATGATTTTACGCTGCGCCTTGGAGTAATTTTGGCATGCCCCACCTGGGAAGATTCACTACTGTTCCAAATGTTCTCCATTTGGAGATTATGTCTCTCACTGTGGTTCGATGGAGTCCCAGAGCCTTAGAAATAGCTTTGTAACCCTTTCCAGACTGATAGATAGCAACAACTTTTTTCTGATCTTTCAGGAACTTCCTTTGATCGTGGCATAATGTGCTTGTTGAATCTTTGTGCTGGCAACGTGACTCTGATGGTAAGGGTCAAAATAAGTGAGGTTTATATTGAGCAGGGCTGGCTGTAATCAAGCCTGGCTGTGTTCAATCAGCTGACTCTAATTATCCCTTTAATTGGGTTGATTTAATTAGGGGGCAATTACTTTTTCACACAGTGCCAGTTGGTGTTGGTTAACTTTTTTCATTAAATAAATGAAATAAGTGAAAAAAAAACAAGTGTTATTTGTTCACTCAGGTTCCCTTTATCTAATATTACATTTTGTCTAAAGACCTGAAAACATCCAGTGTGACAAATATGCAATAATAGGGAAAATCAGGAAGGGGGCAAATACTTTTTCACGCCACTGTATTACTTTGAGTTCTACCTAATTATACCAAGTTGAAATAGCAATCTTTTAGATTGTGTTTAGTTCTTCCTTTTTTGATTCTACCTAGAGGATACACCTTCACCACTGAAGTGGCTGGCAACTTTTAATATATTCATGGACTTAATAATGGGACTTATTGTCCAGGACTTACCCCCCTTCTGTACCAGACTACAAGGTTTTTTTATATGTGATTTTCAACCATGTGATGTAAACTTTTACCTATACCTTGTACGAGAACATGTAGATTGACTGTCTGCCAAAACAGAAAATTAATAAACATAAAGTTCAAAAAAAAAGAAGTACAGCACAGAATATACCATTGCACCTGCCTCTCCCTGCAGGTACAGGAATGTATCTTGTGTGAGACCTGCATCTTAACTCAGTGGAAGAATGGTCAAGATGAAGCTGAATGCTGCATATAGCAACAACAGGGATATACCCTACAGGGGTCTACTGTGAGACTGCCTTGTAAACTTTAAAACATTTTTATGAAAAGGAAACATTTTTTATCATGAATCCTGACTTTAGTTTTCATTCTCAACATAATATTATAAGACTTAGAGCAACAGGTTTGGATCAGGATAACCTTAAAAGTAAATCAGGTTTGGATTTCTGTTTCCTGGGTCATGCTGGTACACTTAAAGTAACAGTTCCAGGTTACATCTATATGTTAAATTGTACAGATTTTACATGCTATGAACCATTAAATAAATATTTGGGATGGTGTCTCCTTGATCCTAAAAGGAGACACTGGTGTAAAATATATGATTGTCCCAGGCACCAGGCAACAGATGGTTTTAAAGTGCACGTAAAAATATTTGAGGAACTAGGGAAGTTCCACTGTCCCCTAATAAGTAATCATGGCCATAAGGCAAACTTAGACTTTAATGAATATACAGCCTTCATAGACTGAGACCATATTGTCTTAGTCAGGTGTCAGAAAAATAATTGTAGCAGGTGTCTTGGATCAAGACATAGCGCGCAACCTGCCTACTCTCTGTGTCTCAGCTCCAAACAAACTTTATCCTGTCCTGGCCCAAATGGTGGATGAATCAAATCAAATCAAATCAAATCAATCAAATCAAAAATCTTTATTTATTCAGGCGAGCATCATTGAGCATAGCTCATTTACAAGATGGACCTGATTGGTCATAACAATATAAAGGTACAATTTTACACAAATACAAGATACAGATTGAATATAAAAAACAAAGACATTATAAATGAACAGATGCAAGAATATTCACATATATACAAAGCATTGAGCCAATGAAACTGGGTTATAATAAAAATGGAAAAAAAAAAACAAATAGTACTGAAAGATTAAAGCGAGGGTGATGGGATTTTGGGAAAAAGGACTGGTAAGAGATAAGTGGGTGAAAGCTAGAAAACAAATTAAGGGGGATGAATTACAGAGACGCCAACAATAGTCACTAGGAAACACAGAAGGATTGCCAGTCTCCAAAGGTCATGGTGAAAGTTGTGTATGCAAGACTGAGCAAGGTAGTTATACCGGAAAGCTGGAAGGCGCTTGATATGACTCCAATTTTTCACTACCCACCCCACCAGAGATGCGTCCGCGAGAGTGCCTGTCAGTGCTGTGCAGACAAATGGGACATCTTCCTGCAGATGTTCTGGGACTAGCCACAACTGGATGGTGCTTGGGTACACAGACAAGTCCACATCCTTGTGGGTGAGGACTGGGAACACTGGGGTCTTGGTGATCAACTCTTCGTCAACCTCCTCTGACAACTGGTCAACAGGGTCAAAAAAAAAATCTTGACCACCTGATCAGCTGCTGTCGAGTTCAGCATGCCCGAAGGGGGCATTGTGGAGCTTGTGACCCGGCCCTCAACTGCAGAATGCTTGACATGCGTTGAGCAGTCAGGGAAGTCGAGGGAGTGCGATCTTTCCCAGTCTAAAGACTTGAGGTGTTTTTTCTTGTGCTTCTTACTGTGGCAGGCAGAACTCTCCCAAAAGGCTGTAGGGCCCAACACATCTCTTGGAATTTACCAGTGAAAGACACTTTGATGCTGTCACCAGCCAGAAGCAGCACTGAGGCCAATAAGGTGTCTGTTGCAGCCGTGGCTGCTGCATCTTCCATGGCCACAAGTTGAGCCGCTGACCCCACCACAGCAGATGCCTTCTTGCAACCTTTCGGTCATAGTTTTAGGCCTCGATCAGCTGGTCAGCTGAGCAAAAGCCAGGCTGTGTGATTCTCCATAGAGGAGGAGAGCACTGTCTGACACAGACCACAACCCAAAACATCATGTGGCATCCCCAGAAAGTAGAGGCACGATGCATGTGGGTCCACCAGCAACATCTTCTGACAGCATATGATGCATAATTTAAAGCCGGGAGCTGACTTTGTTTCTTTGTGTTCCATCTCCCATCACCGAGGAAGGAGCAGACCCAAGTAATGAAGTAATACCAAAGAAACTGCTTCAAAGAAAGAAAGAAATTCACCAATGGTGCACTTTAGGCCCTACAATGCAAGGAGTTGTGAAGGAGGAGACAGAACTCTTCCAGCGGAAAGGAATATCTGATGTCACAGGGTGAAGCCGGACTACAGTGCATACTTCCCAGGTGGGGGGAGGGGCTCTACCATACCCGTTTGACATTTATTTATTTATTTAGTTTTTGTTAACCAGGTTAGGTGCGCTAGCCAAAGTTGGCTATTTTCAGGCACGACCCGGGAGAATACATACATAAAATGAGATGAGATTATACAATACATAGTATATAGTACAGGTACATAGCATATAGTACAGGTACGTTAGAATACAGATCAAGTCAGACAGTACTCTAAATAATACATATAGCTATGCAGAGATGACAAAAGTGACATTAGTACATGCAAATAACTGAAACTGAGCTAAGTGGCAGCTATAAAGACATTTTATAGCAAAGCTTGTTTAGAAGTGCAGCAGTGACTTGGGCGAAATAGGGTGGTTAACTGTAAGGCATTAAGTGGGATCAAAGCATGTGTAGGGGTCCCGGGTGGCGATATAGTCCTTTTTTGAAGATTGGGTTGGAGTTAGCCTGCCTCAGGGCAGGAGGGAGGGAGATCCAGGTGGCTGGGGCGGTGCAGTGAAATGCTCCAGAGCTTTTTGAAGTAAGACACCTGGGTATGGTGAGTAGAAATTTGTTTGCCGAGTGTAGTCTGTGGGCAGGTGTCTGTGGTACAAGTAGAGCTGCAAGGGAGGAGGGGGTTTGGTTATGAATTACAGAGTCTGTGAGGGTCCCTAGGAAGTATAGTCGGTAGGTAGTTGGGGAGAGACAGCCTAGGTCGCTATACAGTGTGCAGTGGTGCTTGAGGTGATGGGAAGAGGAGGTATACCGACATATGTTGTTATATAAGACATCCCATTTATAGAGAGCAGTCTTATGGGCATTAGCAAAAGTGGAGACACCATATGTCAGCACTGGAAGCAGAATACCCTTGGCAATTGCCAATTTGGCAGATGGTGTTAGCAGGTGGCAAGTTTTATAGGCGATTCCAAGTTTGTCATTTGTTGCTTTACAGGTTGACTGGATGTGCAGACTGAAATCAAGGGATTCATCAAGGAGGACTCCAGGTATTTGAAGGATGTGACACACTCGATGAGAGACCCTCAGAGTCATGGAATAGGAGGGGTTCCTTATAGGCCCTAAGTTTGGGGGCAGTGCCAAATAGTATGGATTGGGTCTTTTTTCTGTTGAGGATGAGCTTATTAGCATTTAGCCATGTTTGCACATTCCTGAAATCCGAGGAGAGGTTTTTGTTAATGATGTTAACTTTGTCAGCACTGGAGTAGAGGGCGAGATCATCAGTGTATAAGATAGCTGAGCAGGGGAGTAAGGTATAGTCTATGTTGTTGATGTATAGCGAGAAAAGAAGGGGTCCCAGGATGGAGCCCTGGGGTACTCCGATGTCAGTGCAATTCACATCCGAGAGAGCGGAGTTGAATTTAACAAGTTGTATCTGTTTGATAGGTAGTTGTTAAACCAGTCAACTACTGAGGATGAGAAGTTAAGTCTATGCAGGGTTGAGAGAAGCAGGGGATGATCAACAAGACCGAAAGGTTTGGTAAGATCGATAAATACTGCTCCAGTGAGTAGGCCTTTGTCCATGTTGCAGAGTACATCAGTGGAGAATTTGAGAAGAACGGTTGAGGTACTGTGCCCTTTTCTGAAACCATGCTGAGTGTCTGAGAGAAGGTTGTTCTTTGTGAGATAGTCAATGGTTTGGGTTGCAACAAACTTCTCCAGTAGCTTGCTTAGCACAGAGAGGATGGCTATGGGGCTGTAGTTGTTGATATCCTTTGGGTCTCCTTTTTTAAGGATAGGCGTAACTCGGGCAATCTTCCAGAGATCTGGGACAATGCCAAGACAGAGAGACAGAGTGAAAATCTTGGCTAGTGGCGAGGCAATCAATGGTGCTGCTAGCTTCAGGAGTCGTGGCTTGGGTGAATCTGAGCCGGGGCTAGTGTTGTCGGACATGTTTTGCAATAGCCTTTGGACCTCGGATCTAGATATAGCTTTAAAGTGGAAAGGGGGGGTTAGTAATTAGTTGGCAGTGGTCAGCACCAGATACAGATCTCTGGGGTGTGCAGTAAGGCTGAGATGCCGTGGGAGGTGAAGTGAAGGATGAGGTGTACTGAAACAGGTCCGTGAATAATCTGTTAAAGGCATTTGCTATAGTGTTCGAGTCGTTGCAATGTACACCATTTAGGATCATATCCCCTGGGGTCGATAACTGGGTAGCCCCAAGAAAGGTTTTGATGTGTGTCCAGAATTTTCTAGGGTCACCAGCAGAGTTTGTAAGCAGTTCCTTGCAGTAGATGCACTTTGCTGTTCTGATTTGTTTTTTACAGGCACACCGAGAGGCCCTGTAGGTATTGTAATCCTCTGGTAGTCTGGACACTTTATACTTCTTCCAGAGTCTGTCCCGTGTGCGCAGGTTAGCCAGCAGGTCCTTGTGTAGCCATCTTGTTTGTTTACCCCGACCCTTCTGGTGACCTTCGGGGTATGTTTATCCTGAAGTGCTGTGAAATTATCAATGAAGATATCAAGGGCTATTTGAACATCATGGGAGTGATAGATGTCAGACTAGTTGATACAGGATATATCATAGAGGAAAGCTTCCACGTCCAGTTTGGCAGAGTTGGTAATTGTGATGTAGCGTGGAGTGGGTGGGGGAGCAGTCTCTGGGCTCCATACACAGAAAGTGGGGGAGTGGTCTGTGATAGTATCTGCCAAGATGCCTGCAGTTTGCACATGGTCAAGGCGATTCACCAGTACCCAGTCTATGAGGGTGGAGGTAGTTAGAGAAGGGGTGGTTCTAGTGGGCTCAGTTAAGATCTGGTGCAGGTTATAGCTCTGCATTAGTGTCAGCAGTGTGCTGTGAGTTGGTCCCAGCCAGTTTAGGTTAAATTCACCTAAGATTATGACCTTGTTTTGCTTGGTGTTTGTGACGGTTTGATTAAGTGAATCCTGAAGACCTGTGATACCTCCAGTGAGTGGGTTGTAGGCGCAGATAATGTGGAGTTTTTTTGCACCAAGGGCAATGGTTGTGTGTAGGGACTCACAGACTGAGGGTGAGCCAGTGGGTGGGCAGACTGTAACATCAAGATGGTTTTTATAGAGGATAGCGACCCCCCCTCCACGTTTTGGGGAAGGTCTATCTCTCCGTATCAAGGAATAATTGGGCAAGGAACATAAGGAGTTTGGAATGTGAGGCTTGAGCCATGTTTCAGATAGGCACAGTAGGTCAGGATTGTACACTTTCATCCATGCCTTGAGATCAGCAAAGTGCCTGGTAATGCTCCTAATATTCAAATGGGCAATGAGAAGCCCTTTTCCTGAGACAGCTGATAGGTCAGTGGGAGAGTGGTGGACAGAGGGGCCAGGGTTAAGTTCTACATCCCCTGACAATAGGATGATGAGGAGTAGGAGAAACCACAGTTTAATAGTGTGGAATGGGAGATGAACCAGTTGTGTCATTTTGTATTTTCTGAGCATACGAAATGAGTTGTAGGTACAACCCTTCAGAAGGATAAGGGTGGTGTAGGCACCACATGTTGTATTCGGCAATTTGGTTGGAGAAAGTAAAGTCACTGTATTGTGAGGTATTCTCTTCATAGTGGTTGTTGATTGGAACAGAAGTAGATACCCCATGTAAGCATAATAGCAACATCAGAAGCAGGATTTGTCCTCCCAATCTAAGGGTTGCCAGTTTTGGCAGGAGACTGCAAATGGGACATCCTTTATGTCGACCGGCATCTCGCCGACAGGAATCATGTTGACCGCAAGTTGCAGTCTACATGATTCCTGTGTGTCTCCTGGTCTTGTTTTTTTATTGGGGGGGTTTGCCCTCCAAACCCCCATGCAGGGGGCTCTGACCCCCACCCACCCCCGTCTTTAGACTTCTCAACTCCAGTCAGAGTTGATTTGGGGCAGGGGTGCAGGACCGGGAGACAGCATGCCCCTGTCTCAGGCACACCAACACAGTGACCTGTTAGCAAAGTGTCGATTTTGCCGACAGGTGTATATTTCACTGTGTTGGTGTTGCCATAAGGGTGGCATACCAGTGGGAGGAGCTTAGCTTAAAGATGTTCTGCCAAACAGCACTTCCAGTGGAATTGCCAGTGTGTGAATGTGAACTATATCCACGCCCCTAGAAATGAAAATTACATACTCACCGATATTCTTTATCTTCCAGAATATCTTCACCATTCAGTCACACTGATGGGTCTAAGCCAGAGGTGTTAGGACCCCAAGAGCAAACTCTTTTGCAGTCTAGGAGGAGACAGACGTCGGTGCTGGCGCTGCCCGCAAGGCAGACATGGTGATGTCATGCATGTGGGTTGGCCAGTAACTGATGCCACCCCCCTCCCTTCCTCAGTCCTGTTTTATTATGTTATTATTTATTTACTTACTTACCTAGATGACCAGGTAAGTGCACAGTGGAACAGGTACAAGCAAATAAGTATTATAATACAGAATGACGTGACGTGGCACACAAGTAAGGCATTCAGACTTTACATGAAGAGGGACTCTGGCCAAAAGTGCTACATTGCAGAATTAGAATGAGCATACCCCCAATAAATCTCATACTAAACATTTGGTTTCTGTGCGACTTCATTTTCAAGTTATGGGCTATTTTGTAACCCTGATTTTACTGCCTGTTCAAAAAAGCCAGTTTAAGTAAAAGGGGGTTATGATGTCAACTCCTTAATTCACAGTCTAGCCCTACCTGTCAGCAAGCTTATAGGACCTGTTTCTTCAAAGTTAAAAGATCATTCTGCAATGGTTTTCACAAGTAAAACAGGCAGCACCATTCTAAAAACAGTGCTATAGAATCTACAGCACATGTTTCAGGTTTTGTAAAAAAGTTGACAAATTTGTATTTTAATGCCTTTTTGGGGTGGTTCATTTCTCCAGAGTTGCAGGATGCTGAGTCAGCATGCCTCCAGGCTGCTGATACCATGTGAAGTGCTGCTCTACAGTGCCTGTTTGGAAGTTGTACTGCATCAAGTGTTGCAATGTTGATAACTGCATTGCTGTTTGTCAGTGTCTGTTTTACAATACGTTTTAATAAGGGCCTTATATGTGTGTTAATTCCTACTGGGGTGGAAGTGTTAGCACTGGTAAAACAATCATTGTAATGTGGAGTGCAACACAGATAAGCCTGACTATAGCTCAAGTAACAGCCTGTCAATTAGAAAACAGAAAATGAGCTCTGCTCAACTGAGTATCCCATTCATTCACACGTTGATGATGAATAAAATATTGGCTGATTGACTGAGTGATTAAGCACTGAGCTGGCTACTGCACAGAAACTCTTAGTATGGTTTCAAAACAGCATTACTTCTCCCACCCCCATTTACAGGGTGATGGAATAATTGATTTAAAGTGCCATCCTGAGAAATCACCTCAATTGAATGACAGGTGTGAATGATCACAGTCTTTCACCACATCAGAGATATCCAGTCTGCAAATCTCATATTAGTGTGCCGTGACTCAGCACCCAGTAACCCTGGAGAAAAGGACCACAGCAAAAAAGTACCAAAAACAAAACTATGAATTTGTCAACTTTGTTACAAAACCTGAAACACACAAGTTTTAAAGCAATATTTACATGCTGCCTGTTTTACTGGAGAAAACCATTTGTCCATAGTTTTTAAACTTTGGAAAAGCAGGTCCTGTAAGCTTGCTGACAGGGAGGGCTAGACTGTGAGTTCAGGAGATGACATCATCAGCATCTCTTCACTGAAACTGGCTGTTTTGAACAGGCAGAGAATTTAGGATTGTAAACTGATTTGTAACTTTTAAACAAAGTAACTTAGGGATCTTAATTTTGGCATGAGGGTGATTGGGGCTATGGTGATCCATATTCAGCATTTATTAATACCAGTAATTTGTGACTATAGTCCCTCTTTAAGTCGGCAGTGTTTTTGTAAGTCATGCAAAGCAGGTACAAGTATTAAACTCTTAAGGATGTACTTTTAGCTTGGCAGCAAACATTTAAGGGGAAGGGTCAGCTCTGATAGCAAAAGGGATGGTGTTCCAGAATGACACTGCTCTGTATCTGAAAGTATCTGAAAGACTTCTGGCCCGTGTGCTTGACTGGAATGTTCAACAGATTGTCTACAGCGGAGTGAGAGAAGGGGTTGTTCACTTATGTGGACAGCTTGGATAGGCATTGGGGAGCACTTCTATGTGGAATTTGGTTCACGAAATTCTCTAAGGTTCACTGGGCTCTTGTTTCAGGTTGCAACCAACCAAGTCATTCAAATCTGGTGTAGTGATGGCACAGTGGACCCTGCGAGGATGCAAATTTGGCAACCTTGTGGGTTAAGACTTTTTTTTTTGCTAGATCATAAGGTTATTTATTTATTTAAAAGTTGATAATGGGAAAAGCACTATTGAGCCAAGCCTCGTTTCCAGATGCGAACCGGGGACAGCGGAACAAAAGGGAAAAAAAATAAAATAATAAAACGCTATAGTAACAAAGCATAGCAAAAAAATACAGCAAGGAGTAATTCAAAAAGAAACATGGGTCAGAGTTGTAAGACCCCAAACAGCAGTGTAGGGAAGACCAACAACAGTAAATAATACACAATATGAGCAAGTGAATATAAAACAATAAGAACAAACTTGAAAAAAGGATGGTTACTGTACATTAACAAAAAAAAAAAAACAATTACAAATAGCAACTGCAAAAAACCTGAAAAAGGCATAGCAAAACAAACAATTTGCAACATTAAGTGGGTGATGCTTGAGGACACTGTGAGTATGACTGGTGTGGGAGGAGTTTGAGGAGCTTTTTCAACGAGAAAAGGGAGGAACATAGACAGAGTCAGGGGGTAGTTTATTCCAGAGAGAGGGGAAACGGAAAGAAAAAGCTGATTGACCAGAGACGGAGTTGGGGTGAGGTATAGAGAAGGTGCGAGGGTCTCACTGCTGAAGGGAGTAAGTTGAGGGGACAGCTTGGGTGAGGCAGAAGGAGAGATAGGAGGGGAAGGTACCAAACCAGAATTTGGCAACAAACGAGGCACAGTGCACCATTCTCCAGTGAGGCAGGGGAGCAAGTGATAAGGCAGAATGAAGAAGACAGTGATGAGTAAGAGGGGGAGAAGCAGTGACGAAATGGCAGAAGGAGTTTAACAGGATGTCAAGTCTGTTTAAGGATGACTAAGAGGCAGTGCCTTTTGGTAACAAGCACACGGCAGGTAGGTAGGGGAAGGCTGCTTTTGTGCCTGTAGAGGGTGCCTAATTTGGGGTGAAGCTTGGCACAGATGATGTCAATATAGGTGGAGAAATCCAGGTGGGGGTCAAGTCAAAACCCTAGATACTTGAAAACCACAACGTTCTCAATGCAGGAACCATCCAGGGTAGTGAAAGTTGGAAGATGCTGAAGAGTGGCCAGTTTTTGTCAAATGCTGAAAGTCATAGCCAGTGTCTTTTTTTTTAATTTTTAAATTAATATTTTATTGATTTCCCCCATACACAGGACCCCAGCAGGCATGTACGTGTACATGCGTGGAGTTGCATGTGTACGCCGGGGACCGGCTTGGCCCCTTCCACCCCACCCCTGGTTATTGCCACCACGCCCTTGTGCCTACGCTTCCCACCGGACCTCCACCCAGTGGGAGCAGAACTACAGAGGGACCACCCCAGGAGGGGAGAGTCCTCTATGTCGCCCCTGACAACCCAAGGTCATTCCTGAACCCGGGTCACCAGTGCAGGTGAGGCATCCAGCGCCTCAGCGCCACCGGTCGGCAGCCACTGTCTTTTTACATTAAGTTTGAGATTGTTGTCCTTGAACCAGGTCTGGACTCTGTTGAAATCATCTGGAAGAGGCGTCTGTATGCTGTTGATGGAGGGCCTGGAGAGGAAAAGAATAGTGTCATCAGCATACATGTGTATTTTGGCAGATCTGCAGACTGAGGGGAGGTTACTTATAAAAAGGGAGAAGAGGATAAAGCCAAGGATGGATCCTTGGAGAACTCAGGAGAGGATCAGGAGCAGAGAGGATAGAGCGTCACCAATTTGAACAGATCGTTCCCTGTTATGAAGGTAGGAGCAGAACCAGTTAACAGAGCGCTCAGCCAGGCTGACAGAGCTAAGAGTTCATAACAGGAAGGGGTGGGAGGTGGAATCGAAAGTTTTTGCCAGGTCAGTGAAGATGGCAGCTGTAATATGGCGCTTGTCCATCGCGGAGAATATAGAGTCTGCGACACGTCAGAGAGAAGGTATAGTTGAGTGATGCTTCCTAAAGCCAGACTGAATGGGAGAGAGTGTTGGAGCCAGCAAGGAAACTAGACAACCTAGAAAGATTGAGCGATTCACGTAGTTTGGCAAGGGATGGAAGGAGGGAGATGGGCCTGTAGTTACTAGGGGTGGAGAGGTCCCCTCCCTTGTGGAGGGAGAGGACTTTGGCTACTTTCCAGGCCTTGGGAATGGTGGACGAGGGGAAGGAAAAGTTTAGGATGTGGGTGAGCAGGGCAGCTACAGCACAAGCGGAGATATGGAGAAACCTGGGGTGGAGACTGTCAGGACTTGACTTAGTGGGGTTTAGGGCAAGGAAGGCAGTGCAGGCTTCAGGTGGTGTGAACAGAGGGAACTGATGACGAGGGGGCTGGTCAGATGCAACTGAATTGGATGAATGGGGTATGGAAGATGTGGGGGAGCAAGTGTCAGAGACAGCGCAGGTGGCAAAACATTTATTGAAAATCTCAGTGACCGATGTGGGTCAGAGACAGGGGACCCATCGATATAAAGTACTGAAGTGGTGTGTTGGGCTGGGGGGGTCTAGGAGGGAGTGGAGAACTTTCCAAAAAGATATGGGGTTGCCGTGATCTTTCTGCAGGTGACTCTTGAAGTATTTTGCCTTAGAGAGGCAGATGGCTTTGGTGCAGGTATTTCTGAGGGCTTCGTATGCAAGAAAATCAGCCAGGAGAAGAGAGATTTTATAGTGGTGCCATGCTTTATCACTAGCCCTACACATGGCCAGTAGGTCGGCAGTGATCCAGGGATGATGATGTCGCTTCACTCTGGATTGCTTAAGATAGGTGTGATGATTCCAGATGTTTAAGATGAGGTTGGAGAAAAGAGATAGAGCAGAGTCAACGTTGCTAGCTGAGTAGATGGGTAGCCAGTTAGCCGCATAGAGATCTTGCTGGAGGGCAGTGATGTCAAGACTGTGGAGGGGGCAGGACCAAATGTACTTGGGGGCAGCACAAGCGGTGTGAATCTTTCTTATGCAATAAGTGATACAATGGTCATTTATGGTGTCTGGCAGTACTCCTGATGCAGTGATACGATGCGGGTGAGAGGAAAGAACCCAGTCAAGCAGGGAGTGGTTTGGGGAGCAGGGGTTTAGGCAAGTGGGTTCATTTATCAATTGAGTAAGATTTAGAGCTGCTAGTTTAAGGATGCTGGACTTGGAGGAGGGAGAGAGCGAGTCGAGGCTGAATCCCCTGGTAACAGCAGTTCCCCGTTAGACTTGAGGGAAGAGATAGAGGAGATGATGGATACTAGACCATCAGGAGTCGTTTTGGGTGGGGCATATAGAGTCAATGTAGAGTGAGGCAGAGGAGGGGAAGGAAAGTAGTGCTAACATTACTTCATGGGAGGATGTTTTGGCTTCTTTGAAAATGATGGAACAGGAGATGGACTGTCTAATGTACACAGCAATGCTGCCATCTTGCTTGCCTCTATCTTGGCGAAAAAGATTGAACTCGGGGATGGACAGAGCCAAATCAGGGATTTTAGCCAATAGCCAGGTTTCAGATACACAAAGTATATCTGTGTGGTATTGGGAGACCCATACTTTCAACATGTTGAGTTTAGGAAAGAGGCTGCATGCATTCAGGTGAAAAGTCCTAAGTCCCTTTGGCACGGAAGAAAGATTTGCGTTTGGGGCTGCGCTGGTTTGGGCCATGGTTGAGGGATTAGACAGAGGACCAGAGTTGGGATGGACGTCACCAGAAAGCAGTAGGAGAAGTAGAAATAAGGGTAAGTAGGAAGGGTACTTTGACTTTCTGTGGGACATGTGATGGGGATTGGGGAAATGGGGATGCGAGGCGGAGCACGGCCTCAAGGTTAAAAAGAAAGCATGGCAGTAAACTGGGGTAGATAAAAGGAGTGGGGTGGGGGAGAGCGGGGTCTATGATTAGGCGGTGGTAATGGAGAGCCAAAAGAGTGGGAAGAAAGAAAGGGGTGAAAGTGAAAAATGGAGGGGACGGGGAGGAAAAATGGGGGGAGCAGGGAAGGGCAAACTGGGTGGGAGAGGGGTGAAAGTGGGGAGTCATGGAAAGGGAGATTGGAGAGGGTGGGCAACAAGAGCTAGAAAAGTAAAGGCATGGTGGGCTGAGGTAGAAATTAAAAAGCGTAAAGTTAGGGCAGAGACTAACAAGAAATAGTAATAGGATTGAAATAGGCTAGGGGAGAGACTGTGGAGTTAGAAGAGAAAGGGACTGAAAAAGGAAAACTCAACAAAAGAAAACTGTGGAGCCTTACGGCTATACAGTAGCCACTAGGCAGAAGTAATAGACACTGGGGACAGCTGTGAAAACAAACACCGCAATGAGGAAAGCAGGAGGGGAAAAACTTGTGAAGACACTGAAGACAAAAGGGAGAGGCTAGAGCCTAAAGTGTCAGCAGATTGTTCGGCCATAAGGAGGGGGTGAGGTCTTGCTAAGCCAAAACCATTTAAAGAGTGCCAGAGATGGGGGTGGGCAAGTGGGAGAAAATTTGAGCTGGGATAGCAGAGAAACAGCCGAAACCAGAATAAAAGGAGCCTCAGAGTCTGAAGCCAGGGTAGAAGCGGCCAGCCAATCCGGTTCCAGGCGCAAAGAATCAAAGTTGGCAATTACCTTCAGGCAGGGCAGAAGCTGCGGGCGGCAGCTGCAACGGGAGAGCAGTACCACGGGATGGGGGAGCCCACTCAGGGTTTAGAGGCAGCAGATTTGGGGAGGAAAAAGAAATTGAAATAAGCAAAGGCAAAATGAAAGGCGGAGTCAGAGAGGAGGACAAAGGAACAGGAGACAGACCTGTAGGTGGGGGGCCTAAAAGAAACAAAAGAGGCAAGATTGGTGGGAAGGAGTTAAAGAAAAGGAATTGAGAAGCCAGAGACAAAGAGATCTTTGGGGGGCCCACAGACAAACCAGGGAATTCTGAACTTGAGAACAGGAGAGGAAACAGATAATAAGAAAAGGAGAGACGAGCAGGTGGCTTGGGTAGAGATGGGGCAGAAAAGAGAAAAAACAGAAAAAGACAAAATAGCAGCAACTTACAATTATACTCGGAGCAACATGCACAGTCAGCATGCTAGAAAAACTGCAAAATGACCTAAAACACTAAGGATAAGTGGGCACAGCTAGTCACTGTAGAACTAAACAGTTTAAAAGACCCAGATTGCAAATGAATAAGTAGAGCAGTGCTAAGCAGAGCAGAACTTGGCAATTAACATAACTAGGCATGCAGCAGCAAAGCAGCAATTATTTTAGGATGACAGATGGTAGGCAGCTGACAAAGGCTTTAAGTGCAGGATGCAACAACTGGAGTTACAGAAATTTCAGGCAAAATGTTAAAATAGAAGTTTGAGCTAGGACAACAGAGAAGCAGCCGAAACCAGGATAAAAGAAGCCTTGGAGTCTGACACCAGGGCAGAAGCGGCCAGCCAATCCGGTTCCAGGCGCAAAGAATCAAATTTGGCAATTACCTTTGGGCAGGGCAGGGCAGGAGCTGTGGGTGGCGGCTGCAACGGAAGAGCAGCGCCGCTTCTTGAGAGTATGCAGCTTTGGGCAATTCTTACTTTAGTGCTGGGTGCCAGGTACTTTGCAATATGATAGAGTAGACCAGTTTTTGATGGACAGTTCTTATTGTGTTGGTCATTTAAGCATCAAATGCGAGGTGGGGATCGATGGTAACACCACAGTATTCAAATTCATTAACTAGTTCCAGTTGCACTCCATGTAAGATTGAGGTATTGATATTTTGGGAAAATCTTCTAACCTTTCAGGACAAGCCGAGTAACATGGCCTTTGCTTTAGGGAATTTTAGGACCACAGAAACATAGAATTTGATGGCAGATAAGGACCTCCAGGCCCATCTAGTCTGCTCATTTTTCCAACCCAGTGCTTAAACCACAGTCCCTACTAGACCTACAGCCTGCCCTTTCTTCTCTGTTGTTAATGTTCCTTTATGTTTGTCCCATGCATTTTTGAATTCCCCCACCGTTTTCGCTCCCACCGGGAGACTGCTCCATGTATCCATCACCCTTTCTGTGAAGAGATACTTCCTCACATTACCCCGGAGTCTACCCCACTCTAGCACTTTCTTATTTGTGAACCACTGCTGCAAGGAATGAAAGTTGTGCCCAAGGACTTTGGTGATAGTGATGGTGTCTTTCCTATGCACAAAAATGACTGTCGCCTGCATACAGATGGGTCTTAGCACTATTACAGATCTTGGGTATGTCATTGATGAAAACAGTAAATAGGACAGGGCCTAGAATGGATCCCAAGGGAAACCCACAGAAGTTAGGTATCATAGGTACTGTACAAGCAAAGCAAGGCAATAGCCTATAAAGTACAGTTACATAAGAACTTAACGTAACAGTAGATCTTCGAGAGAAGCTCTTGCAGCAGGTAACACTTATAGGACTGGTGCCAGCCAGTGGCAGAACCCCATGGCAAACTTTTCCAGCAGTAGCTAGCAGGGACCGCCCTCCATGATGCTGGCCCCTCCTGCGTGGTATATAAAGGGTGGTGGTCCCCAGCGTGCCCCAGTTCTTGTACCGCCAGAAGCACCGGCAGAAGGAATATCTGCGATGTGAGCCGACAACAAAAAGGACAAATTCTGGTCCAGCACCAAGCTAACATATGCTCTTAGCTGATGCAGAGCGAGATCCCTGGGGGAAGGAGGGAGGGAGGGAAGTACTCCTGCTGCACGAGCTTCTCTCGAAGATCTACTGTTACGGTAAGTTCTTATGTAACTGTACTATCTTACTTCGAGAGGAAACTCTTGCAGCAGGTAACACATATAGGACCGAGTCCCAAGCAGTATAAACTGAAGACAACTGCTAGGGGAGGTAGGAGAGGAACAGAGGGAGGAGGGAGGAAGGAAGAGAGGTAAGTCCTCAGGAGATCAGACCCTGCAGAACTGCCAGACCAAAATCCGTTCTGCGTCTGGAGGCGATGTCAAGGCTGTAGTGCTTGAAGAAAGTGTGGACTGAGTGCCATGTGGCTGCCGCACAGATGTCCGAAGTAGAGACCCCTTAAGGGCTGCGAAGGAGGCCGCCACCACTCTGGTTGAATTACTTGAATGACCCCTGATTGGGCCTAACAGGGGGTTGTTATGCTTTTGGTAGCAGAATGTGATGCAGTGTGCCTGCCACATAGAGATGGTCTGTTTGGAAACCAGGCTGCCCAAGGAACATGAGGTGAAGGAAACAAACAACTGATCAGATGATCTGGTTCCCTTGGTCCTAGCCAAGTAAAATTACAGTGTGTAATGAACATTCAATGTGTGGAGAAGCGCCTCACCCCAACTGGAGTGTTCAGGGTAGTGAACCGGGAGTTGAACATCCTGGTTCAGTGTCATTTCAGACACAACTCTGGGGAGAAACTTAAAACTGGTATGTAAAGCTACCCTGTCTGTGAAAAATTAAATAAGGTTCCTTACACATCAGGGCCTGCAGCTCAGAAATCCTTCGAGCGGAAGTAACGGCAACTAAAAATAACATTTTCCAAGAAAGAAAACATAGCTTGCAATCTGTGGCAGGTTCAAAAGGTGGGAGGGTAAGCTTCTCCAGGACAAACGGAAGGTCCCAAGGGGGCACAGGGTCCCTTACAGGGGGCTTTATGTGAAGGATGCCTCTGAGGAAGGCACAGGTAACCTCCAATTGAGCCATTGTTCTGCCCTGGATAGAGGTATGGTAGGCAGAAAGAGCGGCCAGGTATACTTTTATGAAGGAGTAACAGCCCTAATTCTGACAGGGATAAAAGGTATTCCAGCAACTGGACAGGCCAAATAATCTATACAGTGCATTGTAGCCCAGAGGCAGAACCTTTTCCACTTCATCGCATAAGTGGCTCTCGTGGAGGGCTTTTTCGCCTCCACCAGGACTTCGGCTATCTTGTCTGACACACCGAATCGAAGCTTGGCTAAGTCTTGAGGAGCCAAGCATGAAGGTGAAGGGATCTCAAGTTTGGATGAACCAGCGTTCCATTGTCCTGAGAGAGTAAATGAGTCAAGAGAGGAAGTGAAACTGGTGACTCCACTGCCAGTTGCTGCAGCAAAGGAAAGCAGATCTGGCAAGGCCACAACGGCACTATGAGGATCATGGTGGTTCCCCTCCGTTTGCACCTTGAGGAGGACCCTCTGAATGAGTGGAAATGGAGGAAAGGCATAAAGGAATCTCCTCTTTCAGGAAAGGGACAATGTGTCTTGCCAGAAAACACCAGGCTTGGGATCTAGCAAGCAAAAACTGAGAAGTTTTGTATTGGCGGAGGATGCAAAGAGGTCCAACTCTGGTGTCCCCCATCTGGCGAAAAGGTCATCTGCCACTGATTGCAGAAGCGACCACTCCTGTACTCATGACTTTGTCCTGCTGAGGGCATCTACGATTGTGTTTTGTGTGCCTGGAATGTGCAGCGCTGTGATGGTTGACTGGTGGGCAATGGTCCACTCCTACACTCTCATGGCCTCTTTGCACAGGGGTTACGAGTGCGTGACTCCCTGTTTGTTGAGGTAGAAGACCACTGATGTGTTGTCCGTCTGGACCAGAAGGTGACCGGGGGTAAGAGAAGTTTCCAGGGCTTGGAGAGCATAGAGGACTGATCTCATCTCCAGCACGCTGATGTGGAGAGATTCCTCGGTCAGAGACCAAGACCCCTACATCTTGTGTGCTCCTAGGTGCACCCCCCCATCCTGAATTTGAAGCATCCGTGGTTAGGACATGTCTGGGAGCTTCCTTCTGTAAGGGAATCCTCTCCTGCAAAGCAGGGGACGTCATCCACCACAGGGTTTCCTTTGCAGACTGGCTCCGTTATGGAGACGGGCAAGTCCTGGTCATCCCACCTCTGGTCCCACTGTACTCGAAGGGTCCACTGGATGGTCCTCATCCAGGGTCCTGCGCAAGGAACGGTAACAATGACAGCTGTCATGTGACCCAATAGCCAGATGAGCAATCTGGCTGGGATGGTGGAGACAAAATAAATCTGCCTGGCTAGAGCCTGGAGCCCGAATGCGCTCTGCCTGGTCTAGAGGTAGGAAGGCCGACCCTGAACAGTGTTTAGGAGTACCCTGATGAACAGTAGGAGTTGAGCGGGGCTGAGTGACAACTTGGCTGGGCTGATGGTAATCCCCAGGCTCCAGAACAGATTGCAGGTGTCCCTGATGGCAGCCTGGAATTGGGCCCTGGATTGTGCTAGGAGTAGCCAGTCGTCCAGGTATGGGAACACGTAGTGGCCCATCCTGCAAAGTGCTGCGGCCACCACCGCCAGGCACTTCGTAAACACCCTTGGTGCCAAAGAGAAGCTGAAAAGCAGGGCCCTGAACTGAAAATGTTCTCCCTGGAATGCGAACCGAAGATATTTTCGATGACCTTTGGCTATAAGAATGTGGAGATAGGCATCCTGTATATCCAGGGATGCAAGCCCATCTCCTTGATGCAACACAGGAATCAGGTTGTGCAATGTGACCATCCTGAAACACTTGTATGTGACTGATAAGTTCAGGTCGCTGAGGCTGAGGATCAGTCTCAGGTCTACCGACTTGCTCAAGACCAGGAAGAAATGGGAGTAGAACCTGGTGCCTCTCTCCTGTGGAGGAACAAGCTCTATGGCGTTTTTGGACAGCAGTGCCTGAATCTCCTGCCAGATGAGGACTGCGTGTCCTGCTGAGTGACAGGAAGGGGGTGGGGGCCTGTCCGTGGGGGGTGCACACGAACTCTATAGAGTGCCCGTGTTCTATAATCTCATGAACCCACTGGTTGGAGGTCACTTGTCTCCAGGCTTCTGGATAAAAGGAGAAGCAATTTTCCACCTTCTCGTCCAATGGAACGTCACAGAGAGGTGGGTTTGGCTGGAAGTCAAGTTGTTGTAGGGGGAGGGAAAGCAGCTTGGGCAGACTTAGCCTGTCGAGAGGTGGAGGCCAAGGATCCCCTGGGGGCCACCACGTTGACCAAGACCACCTTGCTGAGCATGTGGTTGCTGAAAGCGAGGCTGCTGAGGCAGCTGCCCCCCTCTGCCATGAAAGCAAGACCTCCAAAACTGTCTCTGCTTCAGGCAATACATAGACTGCACGGTACGGATGGCCTTACTGGAGTCCTGTAATCTGTTGACAATCCGCTCTGTTCCTTCACTGAAGAGAACAGAGGCCTTAAAGGGCATGTCTAGGAAGTTTCACTGAACATCCAGTGTGAACCCTGAAACCCGGAGCCAAGAATGGCACTGAAGACAGATGCCAGTAGCCACTGCCCTAGCTGAGGTGTCCGCAGAGTTGTAGGCAGATCGTAACACATGCGTGCCCACGTCTGACCCCATCTGGGGTAGTTTTGCAAGTTCTGCCTTCTGAGGGCAGTTGGGCACTCCTTGCAATATGTCCAGACCTTGTTCCCAGTAGGCATTTTGGAACTGGACCATGTGTGTCAGAAAGTTTAAACTCCTGATGCTGTGGATAGCAGACACGTACACCTTCCTGCCCATGGAATCCAGCTGCTTGGACTCCCTGTCTAAAGGCTGGGTGCTCAGCTGTTTGGGCCTCTGCGAATGATTGTGAGCTGCTGATATAACCACCAAGTCAGTGGTAGGTTGCACAGCCACAATGGGGTGTTTCTTAGGTGCCTGGTACAGCCGGTCCACTTTTTTCGGGATGGCAGTGGATGAGTGGGGGCGCCGCCAAGTGGCCTGTGTGATGTCCTCAAAGGTATCCACCATGGGAGGGATAATGACAGGCTTGGGGTCTTTTTGCCTGAGGTATCTGGCGAGCCTCATGCATTCAGGGTCCAAGTCCTCCGTATCCCATCCCATGTTGGCTTGTATATGTCTCATAACCTCCATGAATGACAGGTTGTCAGGAGGTAATTTTGAAAGGTCTTCAGGGTTGCTAGATGGAGGGTCCTCATAGGAAGTCACAGAGGAGACAGACGTGTGGTAAGAGTCAGTGGAGGAGACTAATGGAGATCTGTGTCTCCTACTCTTGTGCCTGTGCTGGTTGGAGGGGCCAGAGATACTAGAGCTTCTAGAGTGGGACCTACAACCCATTATTTTTTCCATCCATTTCTGAGGTCTCTCTGGAGACCGATGTTTTCCCCTGTCCTCATCCGAGCGGGGTTGAGGAAGCACTTCTTCAATGGGTGGAATCTCCTCACTTGGGATCGGTACTGAGTTAGGATTGGCCGGAGTAACCAGTACAGGCGAGACCAGAAGGATATCCGGTCTAACAGTTTCCCACCAATGTGAGAATAAGTCCTTAACCTGATTAGGGTTGAGCTTAGGAGAACCGGGCACTGGGTCTGGCGGCGGTTCTGGAGCTCCGGTGTCGGTACCGACATTAGTCCTGTCCAGCACTGGTGGTCGGACTAGGGGGGATGCCGGTGTATCCTGGGTGTCAGGGCCGTCGTTGGGACCTGAAGGGGCGCCATGGAACGGCATCTGATCAGCTGGCATTGGTACATCACCCTGACGTCAGATCAAGGAGGAGATGCCAGGGGTGATGGGGACTTGGCCGGAGGAGGCAAAGGGACCTTGGGAGCGCAGTCAGCAGGCTTGCATCGATGGGGATCTGACGCAGGCTTGGCAGGTTTCTTCAATGGATGCTTGTCTGACAACGGGACCTGACGCTTGTCTGTCGATGAAGTATGGTGCTTGTATGAAGACTTGTGGGCATTTTTTGGAAGGAGAAAGACCTCCCCACCGATGGACCTGAAGATTTTGCTCTCTCGCGGGGATTGGCGCTACATACAAAGGCCGACCAAGGGGCAGAGTGTGAGTTGCCTGGGTTGGAGGAGCACTCTGATGAGGATGAAGAAGGCTTGATCTTCAGAGGTTGAAGGGTAGCAGAATGCCCTGAAGATTTCTTCTAAATAGCAGGACATCCGGAGTAGGCCGAGGCTTTGACCACTGTAAGGCAGGAGTCATGGCCTGACAACCCCGATCTGGAGGCAGTGTGGGATCCAGAAGATCTCGATCTGGAGGAGGAGCTTTCCCTATCTCTGTCCCACTCTCTGTGTTTCTCCTTAGGCTTTGGAGTGTGGTGTTTCTCCGAAGATTTGTGGGAACGACAGGGAGAATCCCCTTCAGAGGATGAGTCCCTCTGCATAGCCGCCAGTTGCTGCTGAGCCAGAAAAGCCTGTAGAGATTTTTGTTGGCGGATGTGGGTCCGACTACTGAAAGCCTGACAGTGGGGGCAGGACAGAGTGTCGTGGTCCGGGCCCAGGCCTAAAACGCAGGCTGCATATTCATCTTTAGAAGGAATCTGTCTACCACAGATGCACTTATTTGTGTGCCTGGAAGGGACTGTTGACATGCAGAAGTTGTAGGAAAGAAAAACGGCTAAAAGAGATGACTGGAGTCAAAAATATCGAAATAACGGTTGAACTGGCGACAGACAGCCATGGAGCTAATGTTTGTGCGTCATTGGCGAGAAAGAACTGGAGCACGCTGGGGACCGCCACCCCTTATATACCACGCGTGAGATTGGGGGTAGGGCCAATGTCAGGGAGGGCAGTCCCCGCTAGCTACTGCTGGAAAAGTTTGCCATGGGGTCCTGCCACCGGCTGGTGCCAGTCCTATTTGTGTCACCTGCTGCGAGAGCTTTCTCTCGAAGTAAGATCTGCTCACTATTTCTCTCAAAAGAATAACCCAAAACATTCTTATTTGTGCAATACTCATCCAGCTTTATTTTAAATCCATGCATATTACGACTTCACACTATCTCAAGTGGAAAAGAATTTCATACTGTTACTACTCTCTGATTAAACCAAGTAATTATTTTCTTTGCATAATTTTTATCTCCCTTAAGTTGCAATATATGGTCTCTGGTATTATAGTAGTGATTCCTTAAATCTAACCTGAGGCAGTCCCAACGGTCTTGATTTTCAAAGGCTCTACTGACCAGACATAAGTCTCCCCTCATCCTTCTGTACTCCAGAGAGTGGCGCCCTAACACATTCAGTCGTTTCTCGTAACTTAGGTTTTTAACTTTTGATACCAGCTTGGTGGCCCTTCACTGGACAGCCTCCAAAACTTTTATTTTGGCTTTAGTGCTAGGAGCCCAAAACTGAGCACAGTATTCCAAATGCGAGACAGTGTTCACTCTGGACAAGACTTCAACAATTTTGACAAACTGTGACCTGTCTTGTAGATAGTTTGAAAACCACAGAGTGGCTGTATAAGGAAATCATGGTCCACCAAATTGAAGGCCTTGGTCAGGTCCATGAACATGGCCCTGGTCAGCAGGACACTGTCCACAGCATGGTGTACTCTGTTCGTGAAACTGACCAATGCTGTGCATGTTCCATAGCCCTTCTTGAAGCCGTGTTGCTCCACACATAGTAGCCAATGCTGGTCTAAGGAGGAAGTGAGCTGATTAAGTATTATCCTCTCCTGCATCTTAGCCAAAGCTGATAGTATAGAAATAGGCCTGTTGTTGTCCAGGACAGTTTGTTTCCCCTTTTTGTGCAACAATACTACAGAAGCCGTTTGGGAATTTTGTTGGACTCAAATGAAAGATAAAAAATGTTGGAAACAGTGAGAGCAATTTGCGTGGCTGCAGTTTTAAGGAATTTGGAAAATAGGTCATTGCAGCCAGTTTGTCAGTTTTTAGATGAAGCAGCAGTTTTCATACTTCAGACTGGAGGGGGGGAAAGAGGTTAATTGGGGGTATGGCTTAGGCAGTAGAAAAGAAGGTGACCCCAATTACAACTTCCTGCTGCTATGTTTTGGAAGACAGAAATCTTGCTTTTAGAACAGAAAGCAGATGACTAAAAACGCTACAGTTTTTCTTACTAATTTAACACTTCTATCTCAGTAGAAGTCAGTGCCTGTTGGGATTAAGCAAACAGATACTTTATTAGAAGTAGAGCGGGGCTCATTTAGGGTTAAAAAAAGTCAGGGTGTGTTTCTGTGTTGGGGAAGGGTACTGTATTAACTTAGTTTGCTAAATCAGTAGGGGGGAGAAAGGTTAATTGGGGGTGTGGCTTAGGCAGTAGAAAAGCAGGTGACTCCAATTACAACTTCCTGCTGCTAGCTTTTGGAAGACAGAAATCTTGCTTTTAGAGCAGAAAGCAGCTGACTAAAAAAAGCTACCGTTTTTCTTACTAATTGCCCTCCATCCCATCCTTCCACCCTCCCACCCTAAGCCAGTTCTACTTTTATAGCCACTGGATTTGACTGACAACAGGAACTTCCTGTTTGGCAGTAGGAAGGGAAGGATCATAAAGAAACATTCGTTTTGTCAACCCTGAAGAAAAAAGAGTAGCTCCTTCTCTCCCCTAGATGCTGGAAGTCTGATTCTGAGCAAGGAAGAAGGAAACTACTGAAAAATACAGGAAGTTGCTGTCCCAGAACAGGAAGGGTGAGAGTTGTAAGGAGAATACAGAGTAAGCATACAGAGCAACAGGAGAGGGGACACAAAATAAGACATGATGGGAGTGGAGCAGTGCAATGGCTGTGGGGCGTCAGTGTTCTGAGAGACATTCTGGAGGCTGCGATGCTGCCCTATTTGCCGGCACCTCTCTGGTCTGAGGAAGGAGGTTGCCCATCTCCAGGTTGACCTGTCTAGGATTGGTGAAACCTCCTCCCCCACCCAGGGACCACCAGGGCCAACACCGCTACCTCAGCGGTTGCCAAGAAAGAGCAACAGCTGGACCAAAGTGGGCTCAGGGAGGGAGAGGGTGGTGGAACAGAGGTGTATCCCTCCAGCTGTACCTCTCCACAATTCATACGCTGTTCTGGCGGGCAGTGGCTCCTCTATGGAGGCACCTGCAGTGGAGACCAAGGAGGATGCTGGGAACCTTAACAAATGAGATCCACAGGAGGGTGGCACAGAACCCCACAGGGGAAGGAAACAACTCCTGGTGGGGGACTCAATAATTGGGGGGGAGGAAGGGGTGAAGGAGGTAAGGTGCCTGCCTCGTGCCATAGCTTGGAGGGATAGGAAGTGAATCTTCAGGATCGTGGGAGCTGCTGCACGAGGGAGGGACCTGGATGTCATTATCCACCTAGGGACAAATGACCTGGCACAGAATGGGATCACAGCAGTGCAAGAGGAGTCTGTAGAGTTGGGGAGGGGCCTTAGACAAGTAGCTCATACAGTAACCTTCTCGGAGGTGCTGCCTGTCTATGGCAAGGGTGATGCTAGGGTACTCCACACCATGGAATTCAATGAATGGTTGAAAAACTGGTGTGGAGCTCAGGGTTTTGGCTTCATTGGGGACTGGAGAGCCACCTGGAGAGATGCAGACCTATACTGGCGCGATGGTCTGCATCTGTCTGGGGGGATCCAGGATCCTAGGAGATAGGTTTAAATGCTTCAGTGGCAAGCATTTAAGCTAGCCAAGGGAGGGAGGCACTGAAACGAAGCAGGGAAATCCCAGCCTCCCCCCACAAAACATGGAAATTAGCGAGGTAAACACCAAGGTAGAGAAGTCATTAGGGAGCAGAACAGAGGTAAATGCAAAAAAGGCAAAGGCAATAAGGACAGGGATGGGGCTAAAAGGGGTAAGACCATCACAAAATGGAGGGTGAAGAGTACCAGTGCCCATAGTCTGTGTAACAAGCTCCCTGAACTAGCAGCCTTGATGGAAGAGGGATGCCTGGATATTGTGGAAGTCACAGAAACATGGTACACAGAGAACCATGACTGGGATGTCAACATACCAGGATACACAATCTACAGGAGGGGCAGGGAGGGTAAAAGAGAAGGAGTAGTAGCTCTCTATGTAAGGGAAGGGATCAAAGCAACAGAACTAAAGAGTAAACAGTGAGCAGGTGAGGCACTCTGGGTCACCCTGGAGACAGGAAATGGCACCACAATCCGCATGGGGGTTGTATACAGACCCCCATCTCAGGGGAAGGAATGGACAAGGAAATGATAGAAGGCATCCTTAGAATGGTAGAAAGAGGGGAGATATTATTGATGGGGGACCTGAATATGCCAGATGTTAACTGGAGTGCCTTTGCTGCAGGCACATCCAAGAGCAGGGTCATTCCTGATACCCTACAGGGAGCATGCCTCAGACAACTGGTATTGGAACCCACTTGGGAGGGAGTAATCTTAGACCTGGTACTCTCAAACGGGAACGGAGAAAGAATCTTGGATTTAGAAGTGGGTAGCCATCTGGGAACAAGCGACAACCAAACAGTGAGGTTCACGATAAACACAGCCATAGAGTCAAGCCATACAAAAGTAAGAGTATTGGACTTTAGGAGGGCTGACTTTAGGAAAAGAGAGTGTGCCTCAGAAAAGCACTAGCAAACAGGCAAGATGGAGTGCTGAGGAACAATGAAGAGTAATCAAAACAGCCATCACAGAGGCAATAAGCCTTTGCATGAAGCAAATCAACAAAACACAACGAAGGAAAAAAACGCTATGGTTCTCAAAAGAGGTGGCAGAGAAGGTTAAGGAGAAAAGGATAGCATTCAGGAAATATAAGGAAACAAAGAAGGAGCAGGACAGAGAACTTTATCAGTTAAAGCAGAAAGAGGCAGGTAAGGCAGTTAGAATAGCAAAGGCCCAAACCGAGGAAAGGATAGCCAACTCTGTTAAGAAGGGGGATAAGATCTCTTATAGGTACATTAGGGAGTGAAGAAAGACCAAGGGAGGGATACTGAGGCTTAATAAAGGGGAGGGAATGTGGGCAGAGGGTGACAGTGAAAAAGCAGGGATACTGAATGAATATTTCTGCTCAGTATTCACAAAGGAAGAGATGGGGAGGTACCTAAACCAAACAAGAGAAACACTCTGGATACGGGGGTCGATACCAGTTCATTCACAGAAGAAAGGGTTCTGAAAGAACTAGTAAAATTGAAGGTGGACAAAGCAATGGGGCCTGATGGGATTCACCCAAGAATTCTAAAAGAACTAAATGTAGAACTAGTGACACCACTGACTACTTGCTTTAACAAATCATGGAAGGATGGGGTGCTACCTGAGGACTGGAGGAGGTTGGATGTGATTCCTCTTCACAAAAGTGGGAGCAGGGCAGAGGCAGGAAGCTACAGACCAGTTAGTTTGACCTCAGTGGTAGGGAAAATAATGGAATCACTTCTGAAGGAAAGTATTGTTGAGTACCTAGAGGCCAGTGGGGCACAGAACCCAAGGCAGCATGGATTTACAGCGGGAAGGTCATGTCAGACGAATCTAATATATGTCTTTGACTGGGTGACCAGGGTAGTAGGCCAAGGAGGGGCTGTGGACATGGCCTACCAAGATTTTAGCTAGGCATTTGATACAGTCCCACACAAAAGATTAAAATACAAGTTAGCCAACCTTGGAGTGGGTCCCAAGGTAGTAGCCTGGATAAAAAATTGGCTGGACAACAGGATGCACAGGGTAGTAGTAAACAGAGTCCACAGTGAAGAAATACAGGTTACTCACCTGTAACAGGAGTTCTAGGAATGGTATATGTTGTTCATCCACACTGTCCAGCAGGTTCCTTACCGCTTTAAATCTTGCCAGAAAGTCTTCAAGCTGGCTCCTCCCACCTACCCGGTGGTAAAACCTCGGCCCGCCCCATGATGCCAGATCTAGCGCTCACAGGCCAGGCTGCAAAGGCCGAAGCCAGGAGGTCGAGAAAATGTAGGATGAACAAATATACCATTCCCAGAACTCCTGTTACAGGTGAGTAACCTGTATTCTAGGAACATGGATATGTTGTTCATCCACACTGTCTGGCAGACTCCTAGCAGTTCTCCGGGAGGAGGAGGCAAGGCACACCCCCTACTTAGAGAAAAGAGACTGAGAACCGAGGCCCCAAACCAGCATCCTGGCGTGACTCAAGGTCGCCCATGTGGTAGTGGGTAATAAAGGTATGTGCCGACTTCCAGGTAGCAGCCCTGCAGAATATCCTGGATAGGGACATCCTGGAAGCAGTTATCAGGCAGCGGTATGGGCGGGAATGAGCTCTTATCCTCTGGGAGGCTTCCATGCCCAACCTCATAGCAGAGATCTATGCAGGAGGTGACCCACCTGCTTATCATCCGCTTGGCTGCAGGTCTGCCAGGTGCGGCTTCAGTGTAGGTGACAAACAGCTGGCGAACCTCTCCCCGAACTTCAGCCGCCTGCTCCTTATAATAAGCGAGCGCCTAGGGTCCAAAGTATGGAGCCTATATTCGCCTCCGAGGTGTGACTGGGGTAGAACACCGCAGGGTCAACACCTGGTTAAGGTGAAACTGCCACCACCTTCGAAGGAACTGGGTGGGGGCGCAGGACAACCGTGTCCCTGTGGAAGACCAGGTAAGGAGACTCGATGGAAAGTGCCTGGAGCTCTCCCATCCTTCTGGCTGACGTGATAGCCACCAAGAAGGCGGTCTTCCATGACAAGTGGGAAATATCGCACCTGTGCATCGGTTCGAATGGCTTGCCCATGAGCTTGGCCAATACCAGCAGTAGATCCCACGAAAGTGGAAGTTCTCGCACCGGAGGGGAAATGTGATCAAGGCTTTTGAAAAAGCACCAGACCACCTTCTCCTGCGCCACCGACTGCTTCCCTGGCCCCGCCTGGTACAGAGATAGCTGCCAGGTGCACCTTAAGGGTCGCTCGACCAAAGCCCTTGCTGAGAAAGGAACCACAGGTAGTCCAGAATGCTTGCCGAGGACAGGCGAAAGGTCCAAGCCTCTTCCCCGACACCAAATGGACAATTCTTCCATTTGAAGGCATAGCATTTCCTGGTCGACTCACGGGACGCCCAACGATGTTGAGGACTCGTCGGAAAGACCCAAGGCTGAACTCTCAGGCCAGGAACCAGGCCATCAGGTGCAGGGATTGAAGCTCCAGATGGAATACCTTCCTGGTTGACTGAGATCAGGTCTGGGTGGCTGGAAGCCGCCGAGCCTGGAGCTGAGACTGAGGAGATCTGGATACCTGTACCGGCGGGCCAATCTGGAGCTATCAGAATCACCTGCGCCTGTCCCTCCTCGCCTTGAGAAGCACCTTGTGGATCAAGGGAAATGGGGAAAGGCGAGAAGAGGCCCGGGTCCACGGCCTCGAGAAGGCATCCCCTGCAGCGAGTCCTGCTGAGGGGGCGGGCATGGAACAGTCTCAGCTCGATTCTCCTGAGGCAAACAGGTCCACCTGAGGCATGCCCCAGTGGAAGAACAGATCTTTACTACCTCTGGCAGGAGAGACCACTCATGAGACGCAGCCCCTATCCAGCTTAGGGCATCGGCCAGGGTGTTGGAGGCTCCTGCCACATGAATGGCTAGGAGATCCACCTCCAGGCTGCGCACGAGTGACCAAATGCGGAGAGCTTCCCTGCACAGAGGCATGGAGCGCGTCCCGCCCTGGCGGTTTAGATAGTACATGGTCGTGGTGTTGTCCGTCTGGAACTGAACCACTTGACCCCATAGAAACAGAGCGAAGGCGGTGAGGGCTAGACGAACCGCTCGAAGCTCCAGCAGGTTGATGTGGCATCGGGACTCCTGAGGGGACCAGAGGCCGTGCGCTCTGTGCTCCCCCAGATGGGCACCCCAACCCATCAGAGATGCATCGGTCGATAGAGAGACTGTCGGCTCGGGGCAGACGAACGGGATGCCCTCCTACAGATGTTCCGGAATGGTCCAGCACTGGAGAGCGTTCCATATCTCCTGGGTCACTGTCATGGGCCGGTCCAATGGATCGCAGCGTTGTGACCACTGGCTGGCCAGTCCCCATTGAAGGGGACCCATGTACCAACGGGCCCAACGGACCACGCTGGTGCAGGCTGCCATGAGGCCCAGGAGGCACAGGAAGTCCCGGGCAGGGCGCGATTGCCCAACCAGAAATGATTGGGCAAAGGAGGAAAGAACCTCGGCCCTGTCCGCTGGGAGCCAAGCTCTGGCTCGAAGAGAGTCAAGCTCTGTCCCGATGAAGAGTATCACCTGCTTCGGCACGTCTTCTGATTTGGCCTCGTTGACGAGGCCAATCTGGGAGCAAACCTGGAGGGCCAGATCTCTGGAACACTCCACCTCCACTCTGGAGGGGGCTGCAATCAGCCAGTCGTCCAGGTAGGGGTACACCCGGACCCTTCGGCGCCGCAGGAATGCTGTCACCACTGCCATGCATTTGGTGAAGACCCTGGGAGCTAGAGAGAGGCCGAAGGGCATGGCCCGGAACTCATAAAGGGATCCCTCCGCTCTGAAGTGGAGGAATCTCTGATGAGACAGATGGATAGGGACGTGAAAGAACGTGTCCTGGAAGTCCAGGGAACAGAACCACACGCCTCGTTCCAAGGATGGGATTATCTGAGCCAGAGTGACCATCCTGAAGGTCTGAGACCTTAGGAACCTGTTCAGGTCATGTAGGTCGATGATGGGGCACCAGCCCCTAGTCCGTTTTAGGACCAGGAAATACCTGGACACAAGCCCCGGGTCTGGAGGAGGATCCGCCATCTTCCTGATCACCTCTTTTTCGAGGAGCAGGGTAATATCGGCTCGGCGGGTTGACAGCGAGGCTGCGGACCCCGTGGCCCCCCAAGGGGCGATGGCTTGAAAGAGTGGGGCCTGCTCGAACTCCAGAGGCAGGCCCTTTCCTACCACCTCCAACACCCAGCGGTCCGTGGTTACAGTGGACCAGGTGAAAAGGAAGTGGCGGAGCTGTCCCCCCACGGGGGGGAACCCAGGGGGAAGTGACGAGGTTGGGGGCGGCACCCCTCAACCCGTCACTGGGCAGGCTTGGAAGAGGGACTGGCCGAGGGACCTCCTGCGCCTTTACCTCCTTGCTTCCTGTTGGGTTTGGGACGCCAAGCGTGAGCCTGCTGGCCCTGTTGCTGGTGCTGTTGGGTCGGTCATGCTGCAGGGGCCGAAGGACAAAAGGACTTATGCTGTTGTTGCCGGCGGCCGTTGTCCCTCTGGGCGGAGGTGACCGAGTTCAGAGTGGCATTGGACTTTTCAATCCATTGGAGGTATCCCTCCACTCCAGGGCCGAAGAGGTCAGTCCCCAAGAAGGGGACGTCTGCCAACTTGTGCTGGGTATCCGGCGTGAAGGTGGATATCCTCAGCCACGCCCTGTGACGCATAGCCACCGCGGCTGCTACTGACCTGGCACAGGAATCACCTATGTCCAGAGCAGTCTGACGCTGCTGCTTCGCCACCGCCCTACCCTGGTCCCAGGCCTGACAGACCGTGGTCTGCAGGTCGGCTGGGAGATGAGGGATGACCTCATCCAGGGAGCCCATGAGGGCGTGGGAGAAGTGTGCCATCAGCACGGCCGAGCTGGCCTGTCGGAGGCCAAGGGAGAACACAGCGTACACCTTGCGCCCGGCAAAGTCCAGCTTTTTGGACTCTTTGTCAGGGGGCTTATCCATGTCCCGAGCGCTTGAACGCCGGAAGACGCTGTCGGTGACTCACCCCTCGCAGAGGGTGCTCCGGAGAAACCAAGCAAAGAGCCGGTAGGGACCGCATACTTCTTGGCCGAGGGCGCAGGACAGGAAGCAGGCTGCTGCCAAAGCTCCAAGGCTGGGCCAACAATGGCCTCAGCCACCAGAAAGGCCTCCGTGGGGGAAGCCCCTCAGTCCAGTATCTCCATCAGGGAATACTTGGCCCATTTGGACATGGGCTCGAGCTGCATCCCGGTGGACTCCGAGATGAGTCGAAGCAGACACAAGAAGGACGATGGGCTATCGTCCAATGACTGGCCCCCAGAGGACTCCAGGTCGACCTGCCTGGAGAACAGGGAGGAATCGTCATCGGATTCTGAAGAGTCTGCAAAGAGCTGCCTCGGCCCTGAGCCACCCTCCACCTGCCGAGGACAGTCGGGAGTGAGGGTAACTGACAACCTGTGGGGCAGGCCATGACCCGACCGAGAATCCTTGGTCGGTGCCCCAGACTTCGGTTGTGGAGGCGGAGGTTCCGCCACAATCGGTGGAGCAGCCGGTTTCCGCCGAACAACTGGCCCTGGAACGGGCATCTCGACTGGGGCGAGCGGTTGCTTCGGTCGTTCGGGCGACAGCCACTTGATGGCCAGTGGCTGAACTGGAGTCGGTTTAGTCCCAGACAACAGTAACTGCTGCCACATAAGCTCCTCGTAACGTCGACGTCATTTACGTCGAGGCCTCTCCTCATCCGAGGAAGAGGACAAGGAGGAACTGTGTCGCCGCTTACTTCGGTACCGAGACTGAGACCGCCAATGTCGGCGGGAACGGCTTGACCGAGATGAAGTCCGAGACCGAGACCCTCGGGGGGGGACCAAGGGTGGGTCTGGGAAGGGGCCGGGGACACACGCTCTTCCCTCGGCTTGGGAACTTTATCCAGGGACTGCAGCCCCGAAGGGGCAGGCAGATCCTCGGTCTCTACTGGGGGAACCAGTGAAGGAGGGTTGTCGGCTTCACCAGTCGACAGCCCATCCAATGGGTCGAGAAAAATCTCGACTCCATCGACGGGAGTCTCGGCTGGCTGGCCTGACGGGGACACCGTGAAGCCAGCGGCCTGAGCCGCAACCTCGACCAAAGTCGACGGTCGACTGTCCAGGGAAGGAGACCTCTCCTGCTCCCACGAACGCTGATGGTGGGACTTACCTTTCGACCCCTTCTTGGGCCGAGAAGAATGTTCTGAAGGCCCCTCTCCCTTCGTGGAAAGGGACTGACAAAGCTCCTTGAATGAAGCCGTGTACGAGAAACTCAGAGAGAGCGGGATAAATGCCGCGGCCGAGGAGGAGGAAGATGCTGCCCGGGCCGCCTCCTCCTCGAGGGCGATCATCTGCTCAAGCTGCTCAGCTGAGCCAGCCGCCGAGGACACTGCCCAACAAGCCTCTTTTGATTTTACCAGCGGGTAACGCTTCTCGGGGCGCCCGAGCTTCAACCAGGCAGCGCAGTCCTCCAGGACGGTGGCTGAAAAAGAACGGCACAACTCACAGGCCTACGAGTAGTGGTCTAGGCCTAGGCAGTAGATGCACATGGAGTGCGGATCTGTCCTGGACATTTTCTGCCTGCAAGGGCACCTCCGAAAGCTAGGAATCGACTTGTCCATCGCAGCTGCGAGGGATGATGAAGACAGAAGTTTAGAAAACTTCAAAACTAGTTTCGGATGAACCGAAGAGTTAAGATCCAGTCTAAAACGCAGAGCGCTAAGGAGGGAACCTGAGCTTCCAAGCGGTAAGGAAGATCTGGCGTCATGAGGTGGAGCTGAGAGTTTTACCACCCGGGTGGGTGGGAGGAGACAGCTTGAAGACCTTTCCGCACGATTTAAAGCGGCAAGGAACCTGCCAGACAGTGTGGATGAACAACATATCCATGTCCCTAGAAAGAAGGGTTACTGGCGGTGTACCGCAGGGTACAGTACTGGGACTGGTCCTTTTAAATGTCTTTATAAGTGACATTGCAGAAGAACTGGAAGGAAAAGTATGTCTCTTTGCAGATGACACAAAGATCTGCATCAGGGTTGATACACAAGATGGAGTGGAAAGGATGAGAAGGGACTTGGTAAGGTTGGAGGAATGGTCAGATGTACGGCAGCTTAGATTCAACACAAAGAAGTACAAGATAATGCACCTGGAAACAAAAACTCAGGGGAAGAGTACACACTGGGGTACTGACAACAACAAAATGGAAAGGGACCTGGTAATTATATCAGATGAACTTAAGGTGGGCAAGCAATGTGAGAAGGCAGTAAGGAAGGCTGGGGATACTGGGATGCAAAGGGAGAGGCATCAACAGTAGAAAACAGGAAGTTGTTATCCTCTGCACAGACAGTTGGTGAGACCAAATCTGGAGTACTGTGTGCAGTTTTGGAGACCCCATCTCCGCAAAGACATAGACAGTGGAGGCTGTCCAGAGGAGGGCAACCAAAATGGTGCAGGGTCTGCACCAGAAGACATATGAAGAGAGACTAAAGAAGCTTTATATGTATACCCTGAGGAAAGAATGGAGAGGGGGACATGATAGAAACTTTTAAGTATCTCAAGGAATCAACAAAGTCCAAGAGGGTAGTATCTTTCATAAAAAGAGATGTGCAAGAACAAGGGGGCACAATTTGAAGATAGAGGGGGGACGGCTCAGGGGCAATGTGAGGAAGTATTTTTTCACAGAAAGGGTGGTGGATGCATGGAACATCCTTCCTGAGGAGGTTGTGGGGTCTAAAACTGTGGGAGAAATCAAGAATGCATGGGGCAGACATAAGGCAGTTCTAATGGGGGGGAGGAGTAAGTAGGCTGTTGGTTAACTAGGATCTGCAGCTTATCCGTTGGGTAGGAAAATGGGCAGACTAGGTGGGCCAAGCGGTCCTTATCTGCTGTCAAATTCTATGTTCTATGTTTCCTAGGCTTCCTTGGCAGTGACTTTCTTAAAATAAAACAGGAGATAGTATGGCCACGATGTAGGCATGCTGGAATCTGGAGGACATACTGTGCCATACAACAGGAGTCTGTATTTCTTGAGGTGGCAGAAGTGGTCACTGAACAAATCAACAACAGATGTGGGATCACTGTGCTTGAAGGCCACTGACTTCAAGGAAGGGAGAGGACGTGGCTGTTCTGAGGCTGAGCAAGGAGTTTGTGCATTTCCAGAAAATTTTGGGGTCGCAAAGATAGTCTACTGCGCTTTGAGATTTGCACTTTTGGCCATGCTGAGCTTGCATTTGCATTTATTCCACAAATATCTGTATGCACCCAACCTGAGTGCAGGTTTATTTTCTTGATGGTACCCCAAGCAATGTTTCTCTTGTTCATTAACTGGAAATGGTTTTTAGTTTTACATGAGAAACTGTAGTGCGTCCAAACTGTCCTACCTTGTCCTTTTCTGTTGGACCACTCAGGCTCAGCATACATTCATGTTCAGGGCCCCGACCTGGCTTAATGCCCTCCTCTCTGACAATACGCCATAGCAAAGCTTGGCCCTTTTAAGATAAAAGTCCACCAACACCTTACAGTGCTCAGCAGCTGTGATTGCCCTCCCCTAAGCTATCACTGCATAAGGCCCTTATTTACCTCCATCCACTACAACCTCCTTAATCCACACACGCTACCTAGCTATCCTATATTCACCTCTCTCCTTGACTGGTGGCATTAACTCCCACCTACTCCCCTTTCCTATGCCTCACCCCCACCTCACCTCTCCCTAACCTCGTCTCTCTAAATTTAACAGTTTGTCATTCCTTACCCCCTCCTTCCACACCCCATACCTATCCCCCTCCCCTTTCCATTTCTGACATTCTTCCAACTAAACTATCCCCCCTTTACAAGTTAATTTGACACAGCCACTTATTAACCGCTTTATTACCTGTTTGTGTACCCTCTGAGTTGTGCCTTACATGATATCCTACTCTCCCCCACTCTACACCCGTCCTCCCCTTATCACCCTTTCTGACATTCTTCCTATTCTCACCCTATTCTTTTCTGACTTTTCTCTTTACTACTCTCCCCCCCTTTACTTGACAAAGTCACTTACTGACTGCTATATTACCTGTTTGTGACCTCATTAGGTGTGCCTTACATGATACCATACTTGTTATGATATTGCAATGTTAAATCTATTCTTCTGATTTTGTCAACTGTTGGTACTTTCTTGACGTGGAACTTTTGTAAAAGAACCACTAGTTCAAAGGTGTTTGTAATCCGAGATATCAATAAATAAATAAATAAATAAATCTCTTTGTAATGCAAGTTAAGACCCTTACACTGAGCCAGGGGTGCAGACCAGGAGAAGCGCAGCCATGCTGTCTGCCACATGCATAACTGCTGTTCCTGCCAGCCTAAAAACTACCTCATTGGCATTATACAACACCCTTGCTTGGTGCCTCACCAACTCCAAGAAAGGCAAATGGCCTGCCTGGTTAACTTGCAGTCTGGCATCGAAGCTAAGAGCTGACTTTGCTTCACCCACAGGTGTTTGCTGTAAGCTGCCTGATGTGCGGAAATGCAAATCACAGTGAGTGCCACCAAAAAACCTTCCTGCCACAAGCATCAATCTTTGGAGAGTCAGTGTCAGGGGAAGCTCATGCAACAGGTGCTTTGGCCCGCAGGGGGTGTGCAGCACCGTAATTCCCAAGGGTGGGTGAGGAATAATACCTGGAGACCCTATGAAAGCACCCTTATCTGCTCACTGGACATCCCTAGGGACTGGCAAAGGGGCATAGGGACAGGACCAGACATTCCTTGATGCCTCTGCAAAAAGACGGGGCCAAGGAGGGATGACAAAGGAATCATCACTGAAATCCCCAAGGAATCTCAGTGCCAGGGTAGCAGTATTGTGACCTACGAATGAACCCACATTTAGCTCCTGCAACATCTCCATCAAGAACCGCTGGTACTGGGAATACTCAGCATTAAGGAGAGGTGGATGTAAAAATCCTCTCCCTCAGAGGAAGAAGTAGGAGAGAAACAGCTGGATTCAGAAAATGGTGGTACTGGAGCTTCAGGCCTGAACTCAGTCTGGTCTTCTTTAAGATGGCATTGGTGGAACACACACCGTACACCTGAAATATTGCCAGGCCATGGGCCCAGGGGAACCAGAAATACCTGACAAGGCAGGGGAGGGAGCAGAGGAGGATGGGGAGGAGAAGCAGGGTCACAGATGTCTTGGCCAGGTCCTCTGTCAGGGTTATGAGAGTGCTCAGGGGACCTCACCCGGAGGGAGGGTCTGGCAAACTCATCCGTGTAGAGCCAACCAAACTCAGAGGGCAGGTTTAGATGATGCCCTTGGGGGAACCCCAGGTGGGGTGAGTAGAACCAGACAGGGCTCACAGAACAGCACTGGTCCCCACCAGTTACATGGCCAGCCAGTTCCACGGAGAAGGGAGATACTGGGTTATTGCTTGGGAACTCACCAGAGCTACTACTAGCACTGGTCAAGGGGCCAGCTGCAGGCCCAGTGCCATGCCCCAACCACTTACTAGGGCTAACACTGTCCCCTGGGCCAAGCCCAACCTCCAGGACAGAGGCACTCCAGAGTCATCCCTGGACCAGGCACTGCCAGCGGCACCAGACCAAGACCCAGTGATGCAAATGGCACCTAGATCAGACCTGGCACCGGAACCCAAACCAGCACCAGTGCCAGAAGAGGTCCCGGCACTGTCCCTGGCACAAGTCCAAGGGGCAACCACAGAAAGACTCCTGGCCCTGTGTCAGGCTTGGAACTAGGCCCAGGATGGTAATCATTGGCTCTGTTCCCAGGCCAAAGGTTGGTGTCGTCATTCTCCTCCAGACCGCTAGGTGGTCAGGGGATGAGAAAACAATAACCTCAGGTTTGGAGACATGGCCCAAATTTGGAACTTGCCCCTCTTCTGGCACCTTGAGCAGTGCCAGAAGGGGTCCTAGTCTTACATCCAGCATTGTCCCGCTCACCAGTAATGGCCTTAGTACCAAGAGCTGGGACAGCACCAGGCCCAAACATTTAGGTGCCCACCAGTGTAGATCGAGCATATGGCTTTGGCCTTACCACCAGGTGAATCCGATGCCCTGAAGGGCCAAACAATTTGGGGGGATTGCTCAGCAGGTCCCTCATAGGAAGCCAAATGTCCACCAGACCCCCCCTTCAGCCTCGGACATCTCAGCAAGGCAAGGGCAAGGAGCTACCTCGCCTTACTCAGTACCAGAGGTATGGGGAAGGGGACCAGGGGAAGAATCGAGGGACTGTACCCTGGTGTCCTAGGTGAATCATCTTCCTCTGAAGGTGGTGGTGGGGGTTGTGACCCCACTTTCACATGTGCTTCCCGAGAGTGCATACTATATGGAGAGGCAAGAATTATACCTATCCATGCCGTGATCAGTGCCAAGGCAGGTACAGCATTCAGCATGTCAGTGCTGGATGGCAATTGGACCCTGGCAGCAGCACCGGTGCACGTGGGGTTGCCCTTGACATTCTTCTTAGACTTTTTCTTCAGCGGTTCTATGTGATGACGCAGCGATCTAAGGCGGTGCCATTACTGGTAAAGTCAGAGTGCCAAAATTCAATTTTGGCGCTCTCACTCCCCGGCGCACAAGTAAACGGCACTGGGGACTTGCATTTTTTACATTTATGAGGGGGGCTGTGCCCACCACACTCCCCTACTTAAGGATTCTCAACTCCAGGGGGGTGCATGTCTGGAGGGGTGCCAAAACGTAAAAAAAAATATGTGAGCTGGGTGCAACAAAAACGAACCTGTGCCCGGACCAGAACCCAACACCCTAGCCAACAAAGCTACGAGCTGACCCGCTACACCATGGAGCCAGCTCAGCAGCCTACCACAGCATCACCCTTCAAATCCCCTCCCACCCCTCACCCAGCATGCTCGCCCCCCCAAGCGCACATACCTATAGCGTGTTCACCCCCTGTGCATACCTGTAGTGACTTCCTGTCGCTACGGTCGTCAACCCACCCTATGCAATCGCTGTTGCTGCCTGGTAGCTGCTGTGCTATTCACCACGATTGAGCTCCCCTTTCCGGGGTCGCTCAATCGCGGTCGTGCACATCATGGTATGCCTTCCTTTGCTACACCCGAGTTCTACTATCTTGCATAATGGTCTTTCTCCTCCTATTCTGAATCTTCTTTAGATTTTTTTGACATTTGAAGTAATAAAAAGGAGTGCTCCTTTTAATATGGCCATTCCCCAATTTTTTCACCAGAAGTCATGGCTGTTTTTGAACATTCGCTTTTCAACCTCACTTTTCTTGTGACTGTGGTGATCTAGAAGACACTGCTCACCAAACGTATGGATCAGTGAGTGCTCAAAAAACAGTGGAGGACAGTGATGAAAATCTGAGAAGAGCCACATTGCAAGGATATTTCCTTTTATTATTTCAAATGTGAAAAAAACAACACTAAAGCAGATTCAGAACAAACAAAAGAAATATCTTACAAAAAAAGAGAACAAGGGCACTCTAAAACACAATAAAAAGGTATTGGTCAAAACGGTCACTCTATCATGCCTGCTGCTTTTGTTATGTCAAAAAAATTATAGAAAACTGACCTGAAAGTATAATACTGTATTCTGTATCAGAAAAAAAGTGCTTAATTAAAAAAAACTCAGTGAATTTTTGTTCTAAAAGTGCTTTTTTTTGTACTCTGCTTCAAACACTTTTGGAACTTGCTAGTTGAAAAAGCTAAAAATATTTCATCTATTCTATTCTGTATGGGGCTGACTAATGGTCCAACAGAAGTGTGTCATGTTTCCATGTTGACAACCCAAGTGTAACCCCCCTACAAATGGGGGTTCCTGAAAAGTCTTCCTTGAGCTTGCTTAAATGCTCACTGCCAGGCTGGTGTCCTGCATTTTAGCAGTTTAAATGTATTGCCAGAGAGTGCCTGTATAACCTCTATGTACTGTCTCTTTAAGAGCTGCCTGGACTGCAGTCATAATTAATCTTAGAGGGAGCAGTGTTAGAAGATGTACTTGTTTGCTAATCATTTATTAGAGTAGTAATAATATTGCAGTTTGTTCTAACCTGCCTTCTTTGCAGCATGGACAGTTCTGCTTGTTTCGATCATCTTGGTCCTGGACTGTCAGAATGGGCCAATCAGTACATTTGGGACTTGGTGGGGCCAAAACTTGCAGGAATTGTAGATTTGGGCTTTTGGCACCTAAAATAACCTGGAGGGGGAGCCCTTGTTGTGACTGACAGACAGATTACCCAACCAAACATTTTAGATCTTGGGGAAAGTCCCATACTGCTTGTAGTTTCAGTTAGATCTGAGTTGGGAAGTGAAGAAGTAACAGCTCGAGATAGTTTGAGCAGCAATCAATAGTGGATTCGCATGGGAGAACTGTGGAAAGGCCTGAGTTTGGCCTGCATGCCTGCCTGCTGTTCCTGAGAGAGAACCTGTGCTTTTTTCTGAATGAATCCGAATTTGGAGAGCGAATTAAGCCATTGAATTGTGACCAGACTTTAACCTGAAGAAGACCGAAGATTTGCTGAATGCGATCATCCTGTCAGGACTTCCAGCTACCTCTGAACTCCTGGATTGTGCAGGGACACCGTAATTGCGACCGGAGAGCCATTTGCCTGGTACAATGGAATTTCCTTACATGTGAATGTGCTGTGTGCTGATAGTGGGTCGTGATTTGGTTCCCCACTGTGTGTCTGAACTGTGTTTTGCTTGCTGGAGGCTGTATCCAGCTCCATGGACTGAATCTGTATCCATTTCCATTTGCCTGGGCCCTGCTACACTGGCCCAGCCAAAATACCTGCTACACAGAGAAAGTCACCGACAAGAGACCGGCCTGGGGATCAGCCCCCTGCTCAACGCCTTGAACAGGAACAATGCCTCGGTAATACGTGTGGGCCCTGCTTCTCCAGGCACTCCAGCTCAAAGCCTGCAGTCTCAATTTCAACCTGCTGTGTCCAGTATTGGGTATTGTGAGTAAACATCAGGGTAGCTCCTGCAGCAATAGCTAAATCTAAAAGTGTTGTCATCTGATTGTCTTGTTGCGATTTCTTTCATGAACTGAGCCCTCCGGCTCCGGATTACAAATAGTGTGTGTTGTACATGTTGCTTTCTTCCATCACAGGGCCCCAACCAGCTGTAATGTTCCTGGCTAGCCCACAGTTTTCCTACCTGGTTACCCAGAGTGTGTGACTGTGTAAGGACTCTGAACTGCATGCATAACTGTCTGATTAATATAGCTTTTAAGCAAATCAACCTGATTACACCCTTCCATTGTTCAAGTTCCCTGAATAAATCAGATTTAACTTTGCATTTAACCTGACTGTGGTTCCAGTTTGTGCCAAGAGTATTGTACTGTTATTTGCTGTGCTTAACCTTGTTTTACAGGGGGCCCCCAGGGTCAAGCTAGAGGAACCAGCCCTGGTGGTGTGGGTAATTTCCTGGTGAATAAGAGTCATTGTGAAAGTGATTATTGTGCACTGTTCAGGCCACTAGAAGGAGAAAAGAAGGGTTACAGTGTCCCGGAGGGCTGTGCCCAGGTCAGCTTGACCACTACAAACCATGACCTCTGGGTGGAGGCACTTGTATCAGAACCTAGGCCCCTTAACCTGCAACTAGCCAAGCAGGCAGGGGTAGCAGCCCTTGGGATAGCGCTACCTAGGGGTTACACAGGTTCAGGGAAAGAGCTCAGGAGTTGGAAGTAGGGCAGCCAGGTTGGGAGGACATGTTGACAGCGGCAACGTGGGGATGGGAGGCAGCATGTTTAATGCTGCTGTGGCTCCAGTAGGAGCAGGCTGTGTGTCCTTGAAGCAATCACATCACTCCCTGATTCTGCACGGTATCCTCTTCCGACAGTGACACTTTTTCCCTGAAGACCATTACAGCAACAACATTGGCACACCGCTGTAATGGTCACATGGGACCCCGGCACAGCTTCTCCAGGACCTGCGCCCCTTTCCCAAAACAGCTCTGACTCAGAGTTGGTTATTTTAGAATGGGGGGGGGGGCACAGCCCCACACTAAACCACACTTCTTTTCTGGATGGCAGAATGCCAACCACAATTGCAGTCAACATACTGCCATTGCTGTAAAGTCGGGGTGACATATTTTTGTTGAACCAGCATCGTAGATCCATGCTGCACATGCCGCCTGTGGACAGGGAAGCAACACAGCATGAAAAACACCTGACTGCAGCCGGATGAAGGTCTGTCCCTTGCAGGCCCTGCACAACCGACCATGGAACTCACCTCCACTGCATCCTTGTCCCCGAAGGGACTCCCTGAGGGGTTCTACCATACAGCTCTGAAGACCCCGCCATGGGGGACAGAGGCAGGTCAAGTACTTGAAGAAGGTGTGTGACACGGAATGGGAGAAAAACTAGAAGGGAGACAGTCAGGAAAAGGAGAATAAACACATGAATAAAAAAGAAACTGTAGGTTTCAACTTATCAAAACTTGCAGATTTGAACTTACTCATGAAAATCTGCAGATTTCCACTTACTCATTAAACCTTATACATGCCTAGGGAACTGTATCATCTTCTAAACCATGATTATTTTTGTTCCACTACTCTGTCTGCCACACAAACACGGAATATACCTTTAACCGAGGGTTGATTACAACCCACAATCAGTTCCCTAAACTCTGACACACACACACACACTCTCTCTCTCTCTCTGAGTGTTACACAAGACTGCTTTAATGGAAAATTGCCTCGTTCTTGCAACCAGCACTGAGTGCGAGACACAATGGTTACAGGCAAAATGTTATTTTATTTTTGATCAGCTGCACTACTACCCAGTGACATGATTCTGTGACCAGTAATTATAAAACATGAGAAACAGTGCATTTTATTTTTTACATACCCTTGGTGTTTCATACACCTCAAATGTGTAAAACAAAACTCATTACACACTGTTTCCAATACATTATTACTATTATGCATGTAACACACAGCTATTGCAATACCTTTTGTAATATTCTATATTTTCTATTATGAAATGGGCAGCATAAAACATGGGTTCTGATTGGCTGCTAGGAATGTGATATTCATTCTTATGTACTGTAAAAAGGACCAGCAGTGCCCTGTGGGCACTGATTCTGGTAATGATGCCATTTAGAATGTTTGCAAATTGAAAAGCAGCCATCTTGCTTATCACCAACTGCGAGTGACAGCATTCTCAATTTGTCAACATCTTTACCAGAAACAAACTTTGAGATTAGCATGACAGAAGAAGATCTGGAAAACCTAATGACTACAGAAAATGAGCCAGCAGATGTGGTGCCCACACCCTTTGAAGCGAGCACCTCTGCCCAGGAAACAAGCGACAGCAGCACAGCAGATGCGGTGCCCACACCTTTTGAAGTGAGCACCTCTGCCCAGGAAACAAGCGACAGCAGCACAGCAGATGTGGTACACACACCCTTTGAAGCAAGCACCTCTGCCCAGGAAACAAGTGACAGCAGCATAGCAGATGTGGTGCCCACACCCTTTGAAGCGAGCACCTCTGCCCAGGAAACAAGTGACAGCAGCACAGCAGATGTGGTGCCCAGACCCTTTGAAGCGAGCACCTCTGCCCAGGAAACAAGTGACAGCAGCATAGCAGATGTGGTGCCCACACCCTTTGAAGTGAGCACCTCTGCCCAGGAAACAAGTGACAGCAGAAGTAAAAGAAAGCCCACTAATGCCGCAGTGCCCAACTGTTTCTCCAGCTATAGTGCCAACCAACTTGATATCCTGGAACAACAGAAGAACAAAATGTGGAGAGATCGGCTGCATGGGCACTAAAGATATTTAATGACTGGGCAATAGCAACAAAAACAGAAATCAACTGGCACCCCATTTCCAAATGAGACCTGAATGCCACACTACGAAAATTTTATGCTGAGGCTCGTACGACTGCAGGACTCGAGTATGCTATCTCAAGCTTTTGTGGTCTCCGAGCAGTACTCAACCGTCACCTGGGGTCACCGGGCATCGGAAGGGCCATCAACCTCATGACTGATCCTGAATTCTGGTCGAGCAATGATGTCTTTAAAGCTAAATTCAAAACGTACAGAAGAGCCCAACAGGATAAATCTACTCACCATGAAGCACTAACAACTACCGACTTAGAGAAACTAAGGAATTCTCCCACTTGTTCTCCCCGAACCACGACTGGCTTAGTCAGAAAAGTCTGGCTAGATGTTCAACTAAATATGGCCACAAGCAGTCGGGAACATCTACAGCAATTAAAACCTCAACATTTTTCAATAAAAAAAGATGAAAATGGAGCTGAGTTTGTTAGTCTTACTTTTAAGGAACATACTAAAAATCACAGTAACCCCCTTGAAAATAAAATTTCAAACACCTACTTGACCACTGGAAGTGTAGAATATCAATGGAACTTTTACTGTGTTCAGTTGAAGTTTAATTATATATGTACCATTCATGATTAAAAGGAATTATTATGCTTTCAATGCGTTTATATGAACTTGAGACACAGGCCTGGCTATTCAAAGCAGTTGCGCATGGCGCAATAGGGTTGCGCATGCACAACTGCGGAAATGCGCCATAGAGCGATATTCAGTGGGAGTAACTGTGCAGCACAAGTAGCAGTGTGCAAGGGCAGGGGGCGTACCCATGAATATGCAGCACAATGTGATATTCAACCCCTGACCAATGGCGCAAGTGAGGAGCAACTGCCAGTTGTGTGGAGCAAACTTGAGCTTATAAAAACAGGGAGCAAGTCGGAGGAGGGCACTTGTGCCAGAGTGGAGCAGGACAGAGGGAGACAGACAGGCAGGCAGTCTGAGAGAGGAAGAAGAAGGAGACAGAGAGAGAAAGAGAAAGAGAAAGAGAGAGGGACAGAGAGTGAGAGAGAGAGAGAGAGAGAGAGAGAGAGAGACAGAGTGTGTGTGTGACAGACAGGGAGGCCCACTGAGGGAGTGAGAGAAAGTGGGTGCCAAACAGAGCCACCAGACCCAAGGGGAGCGACACAGGCACCCACAGGAGTGGGTGACAAAGCCTGCAGGCAAAAGCCAGCCAGGGACAGGGTACACAGGAGGGGGCCCTGCCAAGCAACAGACACTGCCCCACAGAGCTGGTAGGGCCAGCGGAGCCGGATACCGAGGGGGTGACAGGACAACAGGGGCCATGGCCAGTGCAGCATTCCAAATGGAGGCCGTAATGAAGGGTGTTAGGAGGCAGGAGGTAGAGCAACGTGGCCGTGGAAGGGACCGTCGATGGTACACCCGGAACAGGTGGTACCAGCCCCGCATCAGCTTTGAGACCCATGCTGACATAGAGATCGTGGACCGGTATCACCTGAACCGGGCGATTCTGAGGCAGCTCTGTGAGCTGTGCAGGGAGGAGATGCAGGCACCCACCAGACAGAGCCACGCCCTGACAGTGGAGACAAAGGTAACAGCTGTCATGTGCCTGCTCACCACGGGCACCTTCCAGAGACCAACAGGGGACACCACAGGAATAACCCAGTTGGCCATGTCATGGCTCCTCTCACAATTCCTCAATGCCCTGCGGTCACATGCTGTGGAATACATCCATTTCCCCAGCACATAGGCAGAGCGTACAGCAACCATGCAGGAGTTCCACAGGGTAGCACGTATGCCTGGCATGCTAGAGGCCACTGACTGCACCCATGTGGGCATCCGCATGCCACCTGGCGTAGAGGGGGTAGCCTAAATCAACAGAAAGGGCTACCCCAGTATCAACTGCCAGTTGGTGTGCGATGCCAGGGGAAGCATAATCAATGTCTGAGCCACACACCCTGGGGGAGCACATGATGCCTACATCTGGCACAGCTCAGCACTGTGCCACAGGTTCGGAAGTGGGGACATCCCCACAGGTCACCTAGTGGGTGAGTATGGCGAGACCACAGGCAGCAGGGCATGGAAGGGGGGCAGCCAGGGCAGGGGAGCCACCGAGTGTGCCCGGGAAAGGCATTGGGCACAGTGACGGGGTCACCAAGCTAACCATCTCTCTCTCTCTCTCTCTATACAGGTGACAGTGGCTACCCACTCAGGCCCTGGCTGCTCAACCACTACCGGCACCCGTCATCCCCAGCGGAGGAGCAGTACAATGAGGCATACACCAGCACGCTGAACATCACTGAGTGTGTGTTCGGGATGCTGAAGGCACGGTTTCGCTGCCTGGACAGGTCCGGCAGTGCCCTACAGTGCAGCCTCTTGAAGGTCTGCGGCCTATTCCTGGTCTGCTGCATGCTGCACAACATGGCCATTGACCGTGGGATAGCTGTCGAGGCCGAAGAGAGGAACAGCAGTGGGGATGACACGGGCGATGGGCTGGGTGGTGGTGGGCAGCCCCCCCCAAAGGTGGAAGGATCGCTGGCTCATGAGGACAGCACGCCAGCATCGGGACACAATAGTACAGGAGCACTACGGTGCATGCAGGTAGGTGGAAAAACACCCATGCACAGAACCGACACAGTGGCAAGGCACACAGCCATGTGTGGGCATGGCCATGGGCATGCACACACAGGCGTGGGGCAGGGGGGCAGTGCCACACGACTACATGCAACACCACGCAGCACTACACAGCAACCAACACACACGCACACACACAAACACACCCACCTACCCTCCCACAGCCTGGCACCTTAAGACGCACGTCCAGGCGCTAGCACGTGGCATGGATCAGATGCAGGGCACAGGTGCACATGCACAACCAGTGTAGTGATGGCATCATCATGCACACGCCACATGGGCCAGCGGCTGGGCAGGTACGCACACAGGCAGCATGTGGCGCAACACACGGCTACCATGACCATGTCATGCACACACACAGAACGCCAATGTGCACACAGTGCGGTGGCTGCAGACAGCAGACAGGGTGGCGTGCACATCAGGTCCATGCATAGACATACAGCCACCACGGATATGGGGACGGCCACACTGCTGCTGCCCAGCGGACCCAGGCAGTGCAATGGCCATGGGGGGTCTGCGACCACCCCTCAGGAGTGGGACTGTGGGACCGCTATTGGGTCCTTGCAGGGGTCTGCAGGCTCCCAAACAGGCCCATACCAGGCATGCCTGGGATGCTCACAGCACAGCCCAGCATCAACACAGATAGGGTCACCCGATGCCGGGGCCGTGGGGTGGACATTGCATTCCACGGTGTCTGTGGCAGTAGCCACAACCTGTGGCAGCCAATGGAGCAAGGCCAACCATGATCGCATTGGCAGTGCAGTTCAGGGCTGTGGTCGTGTCCTCCTGTAGGTGCTGTATGTGCTCCATGACTTGCGTGGTGCCACTGTTGCGTTGCTTGGCTGCCTGGTGCACCTCTGCGCGGAGTGTCCGCACCCCAGCCATGAGCAGCACCTGTTGCTCCATGGAAGCCCACAGCAATCGGGTGTGCTCGGCCAAGGGTTCGGCGCCCAGGTGTGCATGGGCGTGGCACTGACCCACCGGTGGCATACGACTGCGCTGCATGGTCCCCCGCTCAGATGGGTGCGGCACAGCAGGGTCCTCATGGGGTTGGGCAATGACAGACGCGCCAGCCTCCCAATGTCTCCAGCCATCTGCTGCTGCTGCCGCCCCTCTGGCCCGTGTGCTGGCCAGCACCTGTGTGGTTGCACTGCCACCCTGCGCCGCTGTGCCTGCGCACACAGCAGTACCAGGGCAGTGGTGGGCAGCTGTTCCACCACCAACAGGCCACCGGCCACGCTGCCGGTTATGGTGGATGGTATGGGTGTCTCCCCCATGACAGGACCCCTGCCATCCAGGACTATGGTCATGTCATCATCAGTGTCGGACCCTGCCCCAATCTGTGTATCCATACACAGCACGCCATGGCTGGTGTCTCGCTGGAACACAGCCAAGGCCTCATCCACCACCATGCCCGGGACATCTGGCTGGATGGCGGTGGCATGCTGCAGCCTATCGGGTCCCCAGATGCCCGTGGAGGAGGATGGCTGGTCCTCCGGGGCTGGGCAAGCTCCCACGGCAGCCGCAGCCACCCCTGCCACCACATGCTGGCAAGCTGGTGCTGTAAGCGAACACAGAAGCGTTAGTGCTGCTGAATCGCCAGGCCCCTGTCCCCCCTGGTCGCCATATGTACCATGCAGTGATGGGCTCCATCCAGTCTGGAAGCCACCGTCTGGCACACCCTCGACTGCGCTGCACCGCATGGTGGCCGCCACCAGCTCCTCCTGCGCCTGGCCCCCACCTGTGGTTGACCTGGCAGCCCGTATGGCCGCCACCTTCTCCTTTGATGCTTGGCGGTGCCCACCTTTTTCTTGCACTTCTGTGCAGACCACTGGTAGCTGCCCTGCTGGTTCACGGCCTCCACAACCTCCTCCCAGGCAGTGGCCCTGGCCTGGGGTGTGCCAGTGGTGCCACTCAGCATAGGCTCCCTGACGAAGTACGCCTCAAACAGGGCATCTGCCTCCGCTTTAGTAAAGTTGGGCCTGCGCTTGTGAGCAAGCCCACACTCCTCACGCTCCTCGTGCTCGGACATGATGCTACCTGTGGACATGGACATGTGGTTAGTGACAGCAGCAGCCCACCCCAACCATCCAGCCCGCTGTGCTGGCCGTCCCCTCGGCGACTGCAACTTATCTCTGATGGTTGCAATAACGGTCCATGGCCTGTGCTGTTGTGCAGTGCCTTTATAGTGCATTGCATGCAAATAGGCTGATGCGCAATGGTAATGACATGCAAATGTCCCCATTACGCCGCGGATAGGCTGATAAGCTAATCTGCATAGGACGGCTGAATATCGCACTCCTGCACACTGTGCAATGGGCTTGCTCAGGTATACGTCATGGCGCAATGCTGTGACATGCGCAGTGCACCCTCGACAACACGCATGCACCATGGCATGTGCTACCACCTGTTGTGCAGCGTGTGCAAGGAGCACTAGTCAGTAAGGGAAGCCAAAGCTCAGAAAGAAGAACACATTGCAAAATCAGTGGGTAGAGGGGACAAAACCTTTTACAGGTACATAAATGAAAAAAGAAAGACAAAGGGAGGGATAGTGAGACTGAAGGGGGAGGATGGGTGCCACATGGAGGATGACAACAGTAAAGCTGACATATTGAACAGGTATTTCTGCTCAGTCTTTACTGAGGAAGAGGAGGGTAATGGGTCTGAAGGGAGTACAAGGGGTGAGAATGGTGCAGAATGGACACAAGTCCCTTTACACGAAAAGGGTCCTGAAGGAACTGGAAGTAATAAGAGTTGATAAAGCAATGAGGCCAGATGGGGTGCACCCCAGGGTCCTTAAAGAACTAAGAGAGGTGGTGGCTGAACCTCTGGCTATCCTGTTTAGCCGATCACTGGAAACAGGAGGTACCCAAAGACTGGAGGACAGCAGATGTAGTCCCCTTATACAAAAGTGGGAACAAAGAGGAAGCAGGGAACTACAGACCAGTCAGCCTCACCTCGGTAGTGGGGAAGATCATGGAAGCACTACTGAAGGAGAGATTTGTGGAACATCTGGTTGTCAATGGACTACAGGACCCAAGGCAGCATGGTTTCACCAGGGGGAGGTCATGTCAGACCAACCTCGTTGAATTTTTTGGACTGGGTGACTAGGGAGGTGGATCAGGGGAGGGCAGTGGACATGGCCTATCTGGACTAAGGCAAGGCCTTTGACACTGTGCCACACAAAAGACTATTACACAAACTGGGGAATATGGGTGTGGGCAGGACAGTAGTGTGGTGGGTAGGAAACTGGCTGGGTGGCAGGACACAGAGGGTGGTGGTAAATGGCTGTCACTCCATAGAGGGAAGAGTGACCAGTGGGGTACCACAGGGATCAGTGCTGGGACCGGTCCTATTCAACATCTTCATCAGTGACATTGCACAGGACCTAGAAGGCAGAATTTCACTGTTCGCTGATGACACAAAGCTCTGTAACAGAGTAGATACACCAGAGGGTGTAGACAGAATGAGAAGGACCTGCGGAAACTTGAAGAATGGTCAGGGGTTTGGCAGTTGAAATTCAATGCAAGGAGTGCAAGATAATGCATATGGGGCACAAAACCCTGGCACAATATATCAGTTGGGGGTGAGGATATAGCATGCACCAAGCAGGAAAAGGATCTTGGGGTTATCATCTCTGATGACCTCAAGGTAGGGAAACAGTGCGACAAGGCAGCAGGTAAAGCAAATGGGATGCTGGGATGTATAGGCAGGGGCATCACCAGCAGGAAAAGGGAGGTCATAATTCCACTATACAAGACACTAGTGAGGCCCCACCTGGAGTACACTGTACAGTTCTGGAGACCTTACCTACGTAAGGACATAGACAGGGTAGAGAAGGTTCAGTGGAGGGCAACAAAGATCGTGCATGGATTGCATCATAAGTTCTATGAAGACAGGTTGAAGGAACTGAACATGTACTCCCTGGAGGAGAGGAGGGAGAGAGGGGATATGATAGAGACATACAAGTATCTTACAGGGAAGAACAGGGTGCAGGAATACACTATTTTTAAACGAAAAAGATGTTCCAGAACTAGAGGGCATGGGAGATGAAGTTGGAGGGAGGACGATTCAGAAGAAACATGAGGAAGAATTTCTTCACAGAACGGGTGGTGGACAAGTGGAACACCCTGCCAGAGGAAGTGGTGGGGGCTGAAACAATCATGGGATTTAAGAATGCATGGGATAGACATAAAGGAATTCTGGAGGTCAGGGGTAAGGGGCAACAGACTTCTAGGAAAACATAAACTGAACTTACAAGCTCAAATGGGCAGACTGGGTGGGCCATAGGCCCTTATCTGCCGACACTGTCTATGTATCTATGTACTATGGGGGCCATAGTACCCTATGCGCCATGGACCCTATTGTGCTGGGGCACTATTGGGCCTATGGCACTCGAGCGCTAGTGGGCCTATGGTGCCTGGGCACTATTGGGCCTATGGGGCATGGTGCCTTCTTGGCCCTATTGTGCAGCATGCGTCACGGGCCCTATGGCACTCAAGCGCACATTGCAGGTGCTGACCCCTGACCCCCCCATGCCCTCCTGGGACCCCTGCTCCACATGCCGGTGTGGCCACGCCCATGCCATGCATCTCCGGAGATGTGCAATTGACGCAGGCAGTGCATCTTCTTGCGAGGCGCGCAACTCGAGCACGTTGTGCACGTGCACTACTGGACACCATTGCTTTTCTTTGGCACCATGACGTGCCGTGTTGTTCCTCGATCATGCAACTGGAGCCAGGTGGAACTGGTTAACCTGGTGGCCCAGGTGGAGCCCCATGCTGCCAGCCTGTTCAGCCAGCAGCCCCTACAGCGTCCCAAGACTGAGGTGTGGCAGGGAATTACGGATGGGCTGGTCCAGGCCACCGGTGTGCAATGCACCAGGGAGCAGTGCTGCCAGCGGTATGGGGACCTGGTCAGGAGTGACCCAGAGAGGCTGAGGGTGCTACAGGTGCACATCCGCGGGGGGCTGTGTCATGGCCAGGTAAGTGGGCTCCAACTGCATCTGTGCATGGCCACTGTTCCATGGGGCTGGCTGGGCTGCATGCCATGCCGGGGAGGGGCCTTTCATTGTGTGCCCTGTGGCATGGCATTGCCAGTCACTAGGTGTGCTGCACCACTGCCCTGTGGCCTTGCCCAACCGGGGTGCACTCTGTGCTTGGGGGGTTGGGGCAATGGGCTCATGCTGTGGCTGTGTTCTGATGTATGCCTGTCTGTGTTCCCGTCCTAGGTCCTGAAGACTGGAGGAGAGCCAGGGCAGCAGGGGCACCTGGCAAGCCGCAGCAGGCGACTGCAGACCCATCGGCTGGTGGTGTGGGACTGAGCAACGGTGCAGTGGTGGGACCAGCGCACACAGCACCATGGTGGGCAGGTAGGCACTATGCATTCCCACAATGTTGTGCAGGGTGGGTGGCGGGGGAGGGGGTACGGCCTTGGTCTCCTGTGCCTTGTGCCGTGGCAGTTGTGTTTAGCACACGGTGCAGTGTGCGTGGCGCTGTGGGGCAGCCATTGCACGTGTGTGGCAGCATTTGGTGGGCTGGATGTGCGTCCGGCTACCACTAGTGCCGCTGTGGTTCTACTGCAGCACCATGCCACCTGCCTGCCACTGTGCTGTTGGGTGGCCCTTGGGCAGTGGTGTGTGTGTTCCCATTGTCCACGGGGGGCTAGGGTGCTATGGCTGTGTACTGATCACGTATCCCTTCCCTGCCAGGTGCCTGGAGGGGTTCATGCCTGCCATTATACTGCTGTCTGCTGCAGCAGATCATGTTGATCATGTCACACACAATGGAAATAGCAGATCAGACGAGGAGGATCCTGCTCCGGGACCGGCGCAGGGGGAGGTGCCAGGTGCTGGCAGGTCGTGGCCGGCCTTGAAGTTCACCAGCCCCCATCCTGCCTCTGTCCTCTCTTCCCCTACCTTCCCCCATCCAACTGTACAGGCCCTGTCCCCTGACCCCTTCCTTCCCTCACCTTCCCTCCCCCTTGTTTATGACTGTTTGTACCTGTGGTTTTGTTATTGTTCCACTACATTTGTTACTTGTTTACCCTTCTGTGTCTGTGTCTGCTTTGCAGCTGGCAAGTGGGTCCATGCTACAGTGGTGTGGTGGGTGGCCATGTAGTGCGTTTGTGTCATTGTGTGGACCACGCATGGTGGTGGCATGCCCCTCGGTCAGTGGCTGTGCCTTGGAGTGGCCATGGGCTGGCTGTATGGGCTGTGTGGCGTGTGTGTGTTGGGTGCCGTGTGCCAAGGTGTGGTTGCTGTTGTCCGGGTGGCCACGTGCCATCTGGTCGGTGGTGGACAAAGGGTGCTCACCCCTGGCCATCTGTGCCACCTGTGCTATGCGTCCTCCACCGGGGGGGGGAGGGGGGCGAATGCATGCCTGCACCCCATGGGCAGTGGTCACCTGTGTGCGGGATGTGTGTCCCTGCCAGTGTTCCTGGCATGGTTCCCCCACCTCCCTGCACTGTACCCCCCTTCCCCGATGCCTGGCACACTGCTGTGCCTGTGACTGTTCCTGCTGTGCCTTGGCGCATCATCCTCTGTCCCTTGAGCATCACTGGTTGCGCCATGGTGCATTTCTGGTTGCTCCCTGGTGCAACTCTCACTGCACCATGGCTTAGTGGCTGCAATTTTCAGCTGTGTTGCGCTAGGACATGTTGCAGTGCGCAACTATTGACTATCGCTGTCACTGCGCCATTGCGCAGTTGACTTGCACTGCGCCGGGGCTGGCCAGCATTTGGTGCATTTCTGAATATCCGGCCCCCAGCATTCAAGTCAAAATAATTTATGTGTATTTTTTTGAGTACTTGAAAGCACTCTGATAAAGTAAGGAGACTGTAATTTGGTTAACTGATATGCAATTTTCCCCAGTTTAAATATTTTTGGATCGAATGTATTGGCCAGTGTTTAGGGTACTAGGCTTGCACCCTCCCTTTTGTTTTCAATAAAAGCTAAACATGCCTAATTCCTTTTCAATAAAAGCAAAATATGCCAAATTCCAAACTTCTGCATCATCAGCTTGGGCGACAATGAAATAAAGACTAGCTGGCTTTCTGGCAAAAAGCGGTAAGGTACCAATCTGGCATGCTGGTAACCAGGATTTACTCCCCGATACTGGGATGCAAGAACTAGCAGCCAGAAAGGAGGGCTTATAGTGTCCATGTATACTCTCCTCCAGGACAGAAGGGTGGAAGCTGCATTGGTCTTGTAGTGGCTTCTGATAGTGGTGCCATGGAGGTGCCCTTGGCATTGTGAGGGACCAAGCGCTGCCAGGCATCTCTCCCAAGGCCAGCCATCAGCATGGCATCATGTGGATGGGCAGCGAGTCAAGCAGAGGAAAAAGGCCCTTCTGGGAAGTCTTGGATGATGGCCTCTGTATGCTCACTCCCCATTCCAGTAGGCCCACATCAATGGTGCACACGATACTCGGCCTCTGGTCCCAAGACTAAGACATCACTCTCTCTCCTACTGCAGCTGTAGAGTGGGGCCCAGAAATATACAGAACTAACATCAGGACTAGAAGGCAACACTAGGAAACAGATGGCATGTAGCATCAATTGGAGGGAGTCTGGCGGGCTACAGAGTGGATGATAATGAAGAGCCAGAAGGAGTGAGGCTCCTATGGGCCCAGGGAAGGAGGTAAACAATTACATAAACATACCCAATTTCTGCTCTCTCTTTCCACGGCCTATCAGAACATCAGGCTTCAGGAAATGGAGGGTAGGACTTTCTTCAATCCAGTTTTTTAAAGCCTTGAAAAATAACAAGAGAAACTCATATGAGTAAACAGAAACATAGAAGTTGATGGTAGAAAAAAAACCACTTGCTCATTTAGTCTGCCCTAATATCCTATTCTACCACTGAGACCTAGTCGCTATAGTGGAGTTTAATTTCATGCTACCCACCCCATGTTCCCCGCCTTGCTCCTACCCCCCCACCCCCAACTCGGGTGACTATTATGTCTTTAACTCTGTCACAACCATGTTTAAAGTCTCTAATTGTCTTGGCTCCCACCACCACAGCCAGCATACTATTCCATGGTTCAACTACTCCCTCTGTAAAAAAAGAACTTCTTTATGTCCGTCCTGAATTTCCTCCACCAGCTTCCACTCATGTTTCCGTGTTCTAGATCTGCTATTCCTGTTGGAAAGTTCATAGCAATTAACCTTGATCACTCCTTTCAGGAACTTGAAAGCCTCTATCATACTGCCCCTCTCCCTTCTGGTTTCCAGCGAGTGCCTGTCCAATGGAGCCTAGTGGTTTGCCCACCCTCACTCTGCCTACCAGTTCTGAAAAGGTGAGCATCATGTTGAGAATGAGAGCCTGAAACTCACCTAGCAGGGCCTGACCTCTGGTGCTCTGAGCTATTGGAATGTCATAATCAGTGTCTGGCAGGATGAGATCCCCCCACTACCACCACCACCGCTTTAGAGGATGCTTTCTTTATTCCTGCCCCCAGTTTCCCTATCATCCTCACCCCCCTGTACCAGTAGCCTATAAACCACCCACATGCACAGTTTCTTGCCTGATATCATCATCAGTTGAACCCACAGCAGTTGTGTCACTCCATTCCCTGCCCTGATGGACCTATCCCCTACCATATCAGTGCCTACCCTGACACAGAGGGCTACCATTCCTCCTTTGCATTCCCCCGTCTTATCTATATATTGTAACCTGAGACTGCCATGTCCCAGTCATTATTCTCTGTGGGCCAATTTTCCATAATGGCTACAAGGTCCAACCCGCATCTACCACTATTGCTTGGAGCTCACTAATTTTTTTCCCCAAGCTCCTGGTATTATGACAGACCACCTTCCATCTTGCACACAAACCCGCCACAGTTCATATATTCTCCCTCTTTATAGTCTCTAAACCTCTTTAATTTGTTTTTTTATATTTTTGGCCAGCTTAGTTTTCTCTCCCTCCTTACTCACCTTTCTTAGCCTATCATGAATCTCTGCCATACTGCTTCCCTCTCCAGTGCATCTAGCCCTCCTTTCCACGGGAGCCCTAGCTAGGTTTCCCACTTTCTCCCCTTCTTCAGTGACTCTCTCAGTCTCAGCCCTCCCCACAATGAGTTTAAAGGTCCACAAATGTACTGTAGACATCAAACCTCAGCCCCAGCACACTGGTCCCCTTTCCTGTTAGGTGAAGTCCATCACCCTCAGAGGGCGTCCTCTCCCAGAAGCCCCCCCCACTCCCCAATAAAATGGTACAGCTCTTCCTGATACCATTCCTTCAGCCACCTAATTGGCTGGTTCACCAGATCATTTGTACCCAAATGGCCCAGTATCCCCAGCTCCCTCCCCCCATCCACTTTATCCTATCCTATCCATATCCAGGATGACTGATGCACCAGGAAAACATCTGACCACCTCCTTCCCTTACCCCCTCCCACACCACCCTCAATCCCTCTAACCATAGTCCCCTATGACTAAAACACTCCTTTCTATCTTCCTTCTATTCTCATCACTGGGTGCCATTAAGTCATCCTGCCTAGCCTTCTTAACTAGGTCTGATCCCCCTATCTGAGTCAGGTATTTCTCCTTATCTCGGGAAGCAAAGTTATTTGCTGTCACTATTTTGTGGGCTTAGATGACCATCTCTTAACTGCCCCTGCAATCCTTCCCCAGTGCACTCTAGCCCCCTGGGCCAGTGGGCCTCTGGGGGAGTGAGGATGAGGGGGTGGTGGTATGGGCGGGCATGGGACTCAGCTCAGCTGGTGCTGCAGCTATCTCCTCTCGTGCTGCTACCAGCTGTGTATGGAGCTTCCCAATGGTCCTATATTTGGGGCAGTGCCCCTCTCCTCCAGAGTGTAACCCTAGAGGTGAGCGCTCCACAGTTCCTGCACTTGCAGCTGACTACCTCCCCAATGTACCTATGCTCCATACTGTCAGATGTCACCTTGTGCCCAATAATTGACTGTACTCCCAGTATTAATCCCTTGCTTGCTTCCACCTTCCTATTATCCTTGTAACTCCCTGAAATGGCCTATCGTAGATAGGGAGTTTTGCTAACAATATTGATTACACTGTTACAGAATTACTGCCTCACACTCCTTAGGTTGTTTCATAATACACCCTAACCTAGACTGGGAGTTTGCTACAACTACTAAATGACACTAATGTACAGTCAGACACTCATTAACTGCGGTGTTAACCTACCCCAGATAGGAAATCTGTAGGATCTCTCACTCTACATTCTCTTCTGCTTTCAAGCTGGAGTACTGAATACCTAAAATGGCAAGTTCCCTGCTGTCCTGCAGACCTCTGCAGATATTCCTAAAGCAGAAGTCACACTCCTACTCTGGGGCACTCCACTATTTCACACGAATGTAATAGGATGTTTGGATAGGTTTGAATATGGGGCCTCAGGCCTTACAGCCTGCCATGCCTCCTCCAATTATCACCTAGCTGAGGCCCCAGGCCACATAATTCTCACCCAGACCCCAGATTACATGGCAAGACATAGCCCTTAAATGTGGGCTACTGTGACTGGTCTCAATTTACCCCACAGACAATAATTAAGGTAAAAATTGAACATGTTTCCTCACAGCTCACCCCAGCTGTGTCTAGACTGCTGTAGGCCATGGAAATGTTGGCACAAACACCTTTCTGAACATTGGCATGAGCTTTGCAATAAATAAATGAATGAATGAGAAAAAACTCACATACAATCAAAGTAACAAATTACAAATTATTTGGACCACATCTCAATTTATAAGCCATACTCTGAAAGAAATCTTTGAAAATGTGTTCTGTTTCCCTGTTTTAGGAAAGAGCTTCATGATGTAACTAATGAGAGAACAGAAGCAGCACATCTAGGAAATTGATGACGGTGAAGTATGAGGTGGCCAGACCCAAATACAGACATGAAACTGAAACTACAGTCAGCAGTAAAAATTAAATGCAACAGCTAAGTAGTGGAACAGGAACTTTATTCAGCAAAAAGTTGCAGGAAGGACTCTAAACCCTACATTTTGGACAAAGCTGGTCTTCGTCAGTAGCCTTGACCCTAGAGCAGTTACTCAACCTAATTAAGCCCCTCTATTAAAAAGTAGATTAGTATAGTGTGATCTAGTAGATCAAAGACCTTGGTCAGGTCTGCGACGATCATCCCTACCATACTACCATTGTCAGTGTAGGAGCAGACACCATTTGTGAGCCTGAACAAGGCCATCACTGTAATGTGACCACATCTAAAGCTATGCTGTTCAGTAGTAATAAAGCCAAGTCCATTTAGTTGATTTATCAACTGGGTATATAATAACTTGTCCTGTAATTTAGCGAGAATAGGGAGAACTACAATGGTATAATAGTTTTCTGCCCTTTCCCTGTCTCCAACTTTATCTATCTGTGTAATTAGTGAACACTTCCAATTTGTTGGTACCCCATCAGATACCAAATATTAATTCAAAACATTAGTTAATTCTTAAAGCTATATCACCACAACCTGTGTCCTTTAGCATCTTACCCATAGTTAACTCATCTGTCTCTTTTTCAGACACCACCCTTAAGTACAAACTACTACTGAGCTGATCCTTCTGGTTGGGCTCAACATCGCACACCTCTCTTTTTTTCTATTCTCCTCCTTGATAAAAGTCTGAGAAGCAGTTGCTGAAGTGTGTATCAGTTCTCAACTTGACATTTACAAGCTCATCACCAAACAAGCATTTGTTAATGCCGAATGTTTGCTTGCTGGCATTGGTAGTGTAGGAGTTAGAGAGCTGCATAATAGTAATGGCAGTGAAGTATTAAACTGAAGCCAACCCCACCACCACCCTGCAGAGACTGACAGACATTGGGGTGTGCCTTTGAGTCGTCAGGCATAACGGCCACGCCATTTCACCACACCCTACCCTGCAGACACTGACAAGTGTCACGGTGTGCCTTGGGGTCTTTGGCCCTTATGCACACCCCATTCCATCAGGAAATACGATGAGATGGGTCCTGTATAGGAGAATGGGGTGAACTTTGGGGCCGAAGAGTCCAAGGCACACCTTGATGCCTCTCACTGGCTGCAGGGTGTGGAATGATATGAGCATTACGGTAAGAATCCCAAGTCACACCCCGATGCCTGTCAATCTCTACAGGGTGGAGAGTCATGGTCGGAAACCCTAACGCCTCAGGCGTTCGTTGGCATTTTCACTCCAAACTTTCAACATGGGTTTTTTGTGACCCCCACCTTATGAACAGAGGCAATATCAGTTCGTTAGCCAAAAGCTGATTTCGTACAGCGACTATGCCATTTGGTACCACAGGTGCGAAAACACATTTCGAACTTGATGCCAAAAATAATAGCTGTACTGCTCATGGAGAGGTGCAAAAAATGGCAATGTTGAAAATCTGCTGTGAAAATATTACAAAAACTGGTGAAATCACGAGCGTGCATAGAAAATGCGAAACGCACACCCGCAATGCAATTAGTTTGGGGATTTTTTTACAGCAGATTGTCAACACAGGGGATTTGGAACCTCTGTTCATGAACAGTGTCACTGTGATTTTCTTAATCTGTCCAGAACAGTGATTTCCCAAAGCGACCATGCATTTCTGCGCTGGAAGTGTGAAAACACAGTTCGGCCATGGTGTGAAAAATGACAGCTGTACAGTGACAGAATTCATGAGGTGGGGTCCCAAAAACCCCATGTTGAAAATTTGGTGAAAAAAATTCCCCCAAATGCCTGAGATATGCATCAAAGTTGAAAAAAAACTATTTATTCCATTACACAGCTTACCAGCATTTCTTCAGTTCGCGGTCTGCTTTGAAGAGTGCAGACATGTTCCTGGTCCACCATAGATTGTCGCGCCAGACTCTGAAGGTAAGTATGGGGTGAGGTGGGAGTGTGGGGAGGCAGGGTGCTAGAGGGTGGGTGCAGGTGGGGGAGGGGTCAGGACAGCCAGCGGGGAAGGTTTTCTTTCAGGTTCTTTTTCCCTTAGGCGGCCAGGGACTTGTGCCACGCTGTAGGCTGGGCTCCCAACATTGCAGCTGGAAGGCTGTTTGGGGAACAGTGGAGCAGACAGGGGATTGGGCACCCCGTCGGCCATACAGACTGTTGCCAGCTGGGGTGAGCTCAGCATGGGCATGGAACTCTGTTGGGGCGCAGCAGAACCCGACAGGGGATTGGGCACCCCCACGGCCATAGTGTGTGCATGGGAGGGAAGCATGAGCAAGCAATATGCATGTGTGTGGGAGGAAGCGCATGAGCATGCGATATCTTATCGCTGCTCACTGAAGCGTAGCTCTCCCTTTGAACTATACGGCACTGCATTTTCAACTGCTGTCATAGACAGCTGCAGCATTCATTGGCGAACTGTGGCTGCGCCTGCAAACACACTGACTGAATTGGAAGACAGGGTGCCACGCCTCCGAAAACTCGGATGATGGCACTATGTTTCTTGCACATACGTGCATGCAAACATAAAAACACAGGTTACTCATCTGTAACAGTAGTTCTAGGAGTGGTATATGTTGTTCATCCACATGTTATGGCATGTCCTTTCCCTTTAAATATCTTGCCGGAAGTTTTTAAGCTGGCTTCTCCCTCGGCTTTGCCCCTTGATGCCAGATCTTGCCTGCTGGAAGCAGTGGTTGTGCGTTGAAGCCATGGAGGTCGGGCGGGTCCGTGTGGATGAACAACATATACCACTCCTAGAACTACTGTTACAGGTGAGTAACCTGTGTTTCTAGGGATGTGGATATGTTGTTCTATCCACACTGTCTGGCAGACTCCAAGCAGCTCTCCAGGAGGAGGGAGGCAAGGTGCACACCCCCTACTTAGGGAACAGAGATTGGAGAACTGAGGCCCCAAAACAGCATTCCAGCGTGACTCTAGGTCAATGTGGTAATGGGAAATGAAGGTGTTTTCTGACTTCCAGGTAGCAGTTCTGCAGATTTCCTAAATAGGGACGTCCCTAGAAGTAGCCACCGACACAGCGGTATGACAGCTGGAATGAGCCCTTAGCCCTACGAGAGGCTCCTTCCCTACCCACCAGCCTATAGCAGAGATCAATGCATGATGTAATTCATCTGCCAATCGTCCACTTGGCTGCAGGTCTGCCAGGTGCAGCTTCAGCGTAGATGACAAACAGCTGGCACACCTCTCCCCGAACTCCAGCCATGCACTCTTTATAATAAGAGTGCGCTCTTCTTAGGTCCAAAGTATGGAGCCTGCATTCGGCATCCGAGGTGTGACTGGGGTAATACACTGTCAGAGTCATCACCTGGTTCAGGTGAAACTCTGACACAACCTTTGGAAGGAACTTCGAGTTGGGGTGCAGGACAACCTTGTCCACATGGAAGACCAGATAATGACACTCAACAGAGAACGCCTGAAGCTCCCCAATCCTTTTGGCTGACATGATAGCCACCAGAAAGGCAGTCTTCCACGACAGGTGTAACATCTCACTCCTGTACATCGGTTCGAATGACTTGCCCATGAGCTTTGCCAGTACCAGCAGTAGATCCAACAGTGGTGATGGATCACGCACTGAAGGGGAAATATGGTTAAGGCCTTTGAAGAAACACCAGACCAGCTTCCTCTGTGTCACCATCTGCTGACCTGCCCACTCCTGGTATGCAGAGATGGCTGCCAGGTGCACCTTAAGTGTCATAGACCGAAGACCCCCCCTTTGGAGACAGACCAAAGGTAGTTGAGAATGCTAGCCACTGCACAGGGCAAAGGGTCCAGCCCCATGCCCTGACACCAAATGGAGAATCTCTTCCACTTGAAGGCATAGCACTTCCTGGTAGATTCTTTCCTAGATGCCTTAACTACAGTGAGTACATCTTCGGAGAGACCCAAAGCCTGGAACTCTAGCCACTCAGGAACCAGGCGGTCAGGTGCAGGGATTGAAGGTCTGGGTGGAGTACCTTCCCCTGATTGACTGAGAGCAGGTCCGGGCATGGTGGAAGATGCCTTGGGAGCCTGATGCTGAGGCTGAGGAGACTGGGGTAGCAAAACTGGTGGGGTCAGTCTGGAGCCACCAGGATCACCTGTGCCTTATCCCTCCTGACCTTGAGGAGTACCTTGCAGAGCAAGGGAAGTGAAAGGAAAGCATAAAAGAGGACTGGGGTCCACAGCCTTGAGAAGGTATCCTGCTGCAGTGAGTCCTGCTGAGGAAGGCGGGCACAAAACAGCCTCAGCTTTGCATTCTTCCTGGAGGTGAACAGGTCCTCCTGAGGGGTGCTCCACTGGGAGAACAAGCTGTGTACTATCTCTAGATGGAGAGACCACTCGTAGGACGCCTCGCCCACATGGCTGAGGGCATTCGACAGCTGATTCGAGGCTCCTGCCACATGAATGGCTAGGAGATCCACCTCCAGTCGGCTCACAAGGGTCCAGATGTGGACAGCTTCCCTGCACAGAGGCCAGGAGTGTGTGCCACCCTGTTTGTTGAGAGGACATGGTTGTGGTGTTGTCTGTTTGGACCTGAACCACTTAACCCCGAAGGAATGGAGCAAATGCAGTCAACGCCAGCCATACTGCTCATAGCTCTATCAGGTTGATGTGACACTGGGATTCCTAGGGGCTCCAGAGCCCTTGGACTCTGTGGTCCCCCATGTAGGGACCCCAGTCCATGACAGTGGCATCAATCGTCAAGATGACCATCGGCTCAGGGCAGACAAATGGGATCCCTTCCTGCAGATGCTCTAGGATGGTCCACCATTGGAGAGCATCCCACATCTTCTGAATCACAGTGACCAGCTGGTTGAAATGACCTAGTCACTGAGTCCATTAGCTGGCCTGCTCCCATTGAAGGGGGTGCATACGCCACCAGGCCCATTGGACCACGGAGGTGCAGGCCGCCATGTAACCCCGAAGTCAAGTCTCGGGCAGGGCACAAATGCTCAACCAGAAATGATCAGGCAAAGGAGGAGATGAAGTAGATAATCTGTGAAGGCACAAGTTACGACTTGGCCTTGTTGATCAGGAGGCCAAGGTCGATGCAGGTATGGAGGGCCAGATCCCTGGACCTCTCCATCTCCAGTCTGGAGGGACCCACTATAAGCCATTCATCCAGACAGGGGTACACTCAATGCTGAAGATGGACTGCCACTACTGCAATGTATTTGGTGAAGACCCTGGGGGCCGATGAGAGGCCGAATGGCATGGCTTGGAAAATGTATAGGGTTCCCTCTGCCCTGAAGCAGAGGAACCTTCAGTGTGACGGATGGATCGAGATGTGGAAGAACGCGTCGTGCAGATCTAGGGAGCAAAACCACATGTTCTGCTTGAGAGATAGTATGATCTGAGACAGAGTTACCATCTTGAAGGTGCAAGACCTGAGAAACAGGTTCAGGTCGTGCAGATCTAGAATGGGGTGCCAGCCCCCAGTCCATTTCAGGACCAGGAAGTACCTGGAAATGAACCCTAGGTTGACAGGGAGATCTGCGACTCTGACCACTACCTCCATGCGGAGGAGTTGGGTGATGTCATTTCAGACAGCCGACTCAGCGTGTCCATGGATACCTTCTCCTCCTGTGGGGTGCAGGCTCGGCTTGGTGGGTACTGATCGAATTCCAGAGGTAGCCCCTGGCCGACCACTTCCAAGACCCACCTGTCCATTGTGACAGCGGACCAGGTGGAAAGGAAGTGGTGAAGCTGACCCCCCATGGGAGGACCCAGAGTGGGCGTGATGGGCATGGGGGTGGAAACCCCCATCCCATCACTGTGAAGGCTTGGAGGAAGAGGATCCGACCGAGAGACCGCCGGGACCTTTCCCTCTGGGCTTACATGCTGTTGAAACCCCTGACTTCGGCCGAGGGTGCCAAGATTGAGCCTGCTGCTGCTGCCCAGACTGGGCCAGCTTGGCTGCAGGGGCAGAAGGCTGAAAGGGCTTGTGTTTCTGCTTTTTGGAACCCTGAGATTCCTTCTGGGTGGAAGCAACAGAGTCCAAGGTGGCACTGGACTTCTCAATGTGTTGAAAGTGACCATCAACCCCTGGACCGAACAAGTCGGTGCCCAGGAAAGGAACATCCACCAGTTCATGCTGGGTGTCTGCATGAAGGTCGAGACCATCAGCCAGGCCCTGCAGCGCATGGCTACTGCTGCTGCCACCACCGAACAGGCTCAGGAATCCCCAACTTTCAGACCCATCTGGAGTTGCTGTTTTGCAACAACCGGACCCTGATCACAGATCTGCTTGACTGTAGTCTGAAGGTCTGCAGGGAGATGAGGAAGCATCTCATCTAGAGAGCCCAGGAGGGCATGGGAGAGGTGTGCCATGATGACAGTCAAGGTCACCTGATGGATACCGAGCGAAGAGGCAGCACAGACTTTTCTGGCTGAGTGGTCCAGTTTTTTGGACTCTTTGTCCGGAGGTCTATCATTGTCTCCTGAATTGCAGAGTGCCGAAACACAGTCAGTCACCAATCCCTCACCTGAGGGGTGCTCTGTGAACCCAGAAAGGGAGCCAATGGGAACTGCATACTTGCGGGCCATCCAGGCTGATGGCACAGAGCAAGAGGCAGGGTGCTGCCAAAGTTCCTGGGCCGGGCCAACAATGACTTTGGCCACTGGGAACGCCTCTGAAGGAGAATCCATTATCCAGAATGTCTGTCAGGGGATATCGATCCTGTTTCTGAGGGGATATTGAGCCCATTTCTGAACAGGCTCCAAAGGCATTCCCATGGATTCGGAGATGAGACAGAGAATGCCCATGAAGGACATGGGGCCTTCCTCTAGCGAGAGACCCCCAAGCAAAAACTCTTCGAGTGGATGAGAGAGCAAAGAGGAGTCCTCAGAATCCGGATAGACTGGCTGACCTCCTGAGTCACCTTCAACCCACCATGAACGGTCAGGAGTGAGAATGATCGACACCCTGTGCAGGAGGCCCTTAGCAGGCCAGACTCCTTGACAGGAGCCCCGGAGGGAGGCTGTTTAGGTGGTGGCTCCACCATAATTGGCAGAGAGGCTTGTTTCAGCCAAGCCAGGAGGGTCTTCACTGGCTAAGCGGGAGGAGGGACAGTGTTGGCCAGTTCCAGAGGAGTTGACGTTGGCCTAGAGAACAACAGCTATGTGATGGTCAGCGTGGAAGCCGGGGTCAACTTCGGACCGGCCAACACCAACTGTTGCCACATAAGATCCAGGTAGTGTCGACGTAACTTGCGCCGAAGCCTCTCTTCTTTTCTGAGGATGACAAGGATGAATAGCAGTGGCACCGCTTTTTGGGACGCCCAGAGTGGCATTAGTTCTCTTCGACCTGTCAGTTGAAGTTGACCAAGACCTAGTCCTCTACTGTTGGGGGGACTGACGGGGGTGCTGAGAAGGAGCTGGGGAGACCTGAGGCTCCTCCAGGTCAGGGACCAGGAACAGGTTCCCAGAAGGCTGGGTCTCCTCCTCAGTAGGTCCAGTCAGGACAGTAGTCCTGAACAAGGAATTGTTGGCCTCATCTAGCGACAACGGGTAGACGGAGTCGATAATAATTTTGACCAGGTTGTCATCCCACATCTTAGCCGGCTGGCCTGATGGGGGTGCCATGAAGCCACCGGCCGAGGGACAATTTTGACTGAAGTCAAAACTGGATATTCCTGTGAATGAGACGGCTCTCGATCCCAAGAATGAGATCGACGAGACTTCTCCTTCTCTCTCTCGACTTCTTGGAATCCTTTTTATGGGAACAGGAGCTGTGCGAAGCCGTAGGGCCCTCCCCATTGGTTGGGAGAGACTGACAACTCCTTGAAAGAGCTTGTAAAGGTGGAGCCCAGTTTGAGTGGTACGAAGATTGATGCTGGATTGCAGGACTCTTACTGCAGTTTGCATCCCATTGGAGGATACACTTTTTTCAAGGGTAAATTGAAAACCAGGATTGATTTTATTTTTGTGTCCAAAATTTTACAGATTTTGGAATCTACTACTAGGGTTGTGGAATTTTCTGATCATGTTTTGTTACGCTCCGAGATTTCTTGGAAAAATACTCCTCACTGTAAAAAGAGTAGGTGGAGGTTGAATAATGTTTTATTACAAAATTCTAAAATACTAAAGGCTTGGCATAGTCATTGGACAGCTAGAATTTCGGTTAGTGACTGTTATGACAATATTTCTAATTAATGGGAGGATACTAAAAAAGAATGGAAAGCTCTGTTTCAGTCACTAGCTACTTCTAGGTGTCGGTCTGATTATTTCCAATATTTGGAGTTACGTCATCATTTGAAGCACTTGATTTCTTTATCAGAAACTACTAGTCAGGACTATGGTTCACAGATCCAGAATATTAAAAATAGGATGATGTCCCTTCAATATACTAGGGCTAAATCTTTGGAACAGGAAGCTAGATTTGGTACACAGGTTAGATCATCTTCTATAGATCCCTATAAGAGTTGTCAGGATTGAGTTAAGCATAGGTTTATTACAGAATTACTTTCCTCTTCTGTACAGCGTATCTCTTCCCCAGCAAGAATCCTGTCCATTGTTGAGGATAGATTTACAACCTTGTCTGCAAGTCAGGAGGTTAGTGGAGACTTGGTGCAGGTTTTACAAACCTTACCGTTACCACAGGTTCGGCCAGAGGATGCACACATGTTGACACATGATGTCACTGAAGAGGAGCTATTTGTGTTATTAAGCAGCTGAATTCTACTGCTGCCCCAGGTTTGGATGGGTTGGGGGCGGAATTTTACAAACATTTTCTTGAAGACTTGGCTCCGGTTTTGGTTGTTCTCTATAACCATATGTTGAAGTCTTCTTCTTTTTCTGCTTCCATGCAGGAAGCAGTTTTAGTATTGCTTCATAAAAAGGGTGCCCAGAATAATGTAGAAAAATGGAGACCACTGAGCCTACTTAATACTGACAGAAAAATTGTGGCTAAGATTCTGTTGAATAGATTGAATAATGTCTCAGACTATTTAATTAGTCTTGAACAGACGTGTGCGGTTCCGGGATGACAGATAAAAGATAACCTAATAGTGCTTAGAGAGTTGTTTTGGCAGGCTGATTCAGGTCAGGTCTCAGGATGGGTGGTGGGTGCAGATCAAGAGAAGCCTTTTGATCAGGTTTCACGTAAGTTTTTGTTTGCTGTTCTATCTGCATTTGGTTTCCTAGTAGATTTTGTTTCCTGGATTAAAGCTCTTTATGGCAATATTTCTTTATGCCCTAATGTGAATGGGTGGTATGGTCGGCAGGTTAATGTTAGGAGAGGGGTGCGACAGGGTTGTCCCCTTAGCCCTCTTTTATATGTTTTTTGTATTGATATTCTACTTAGACTTCTACATCACTTTCCTGATATTCAGGGTCTTCTGGTTCCCCATACTAGTTTTTTTGTCAACGCTACGCCCTTTGCTGATGATATGGTTCTTACGTTAGGTCCTAATACTAAGGAGGAGGTCCTTTGTGCTGTTTTGAGGCAATATGCAGCCATTTCTGGTTCCAGGATTAATTGGGATAAGAGTATTGGTATCCCATTGGGAAACACCCCTATTCCATCCTCAGGTTTTTTAGGGGGTATAAGGATACAAAGTGAGGCTTTGATAATTCTTGGGGTGCGATTTGGGGGTCGGGACATGGCATATACTAATCGGATGGTTAATGTTGGGAAGGCAGAGCATTTGGTTCAGGGTTGGCATAATAAGTTAATTGGTAAAAAGAAAAGGGTGCTTTTGATTAAAACTTTACTTTTACCTATTTTTGTGTATCTTAGTTATGTTTTCCCACCTCCTCAGCAGCTATTTACTAAGTTATTTAGTATTTTTTCAGGCTTTTTGGGGATCAAGGTTAAATCCCATTAAAAGAGGGAGATTACTTATAAGCTCATTGTAGAAGGTGGTATAGGAATGGTCAATCCTGTTGCCTTTTATTTTAGTTATAATTTGGTCTGGCCTTGAAACCTGGCTTTAAGTTATGGCCTGGATTACACCACATAGACAGCTTTGGGATCAAGGTTCTACTAGGTTATTTGGGAAAAGGACACCTTTACCGGATTATGGTGTTGAAAGTTTTAAGATGGCTGTGAAATAGAAACTCTGACTTTAGGACTTCATGATTTTGGATGGGAAGGCTGTTTGTCATGTTATTTTGGCTAACAACAGTCGAGTTGTGGTACAATTTCCTTTGTGTTCATCTGCACAACAGATTTGCGTGTTACGACATCTGCATATTCCTCGCATGACTTTAAAAATGTGGGATAGTTTATGGTTAGGAAATTTTGGTAGGCTTAGTGTAAACGGAAATCATAAACATAAAAAGATGGAAGATAAGATATTGTCCACGTGACTCCTGTCCTCAGGTTTTGGAAACACAGCCTCATTTGTTTTTAGAATGTGTCTTTGTGGTACAATTCTAGGCCTTCTTGAGTGAAACTTGGGGGGAACCTGAATTTTCATTGTTAACATATTCTGACATTATGTATGATGGGAATAAGGCCTTATGCATGAAATATAATCCTGAGAATATGTATGTTATTTTTGTTGTACTTTGTTATCATTTTTGGCAAATGAGATGTTTGGGGGTTCTTCAACAAAAATGGGTCTCGCATGTTGAATTATTAGCAAATATTAGTACAAATGGATTTACTGCATTATAGTAGAGAAAAGGTTGCACATTTCTGGGTTAATTGTACTAATTGGTATTGAATGTATTGTTTGTTCTTGTTTCCTTTTCTCTGTCCTGCTTTTCTGTTCTTGTTTTTAATTCTTTATGTTTGATTTCTTATGTACTGTTTTGTTATGAAGTCCAACTTTCTAATAAAACATTCCCCTACTCTTTTCGTTAAGTGCCATGCGATCTTTAACATCCACCTGAACTAAAACCAATTCAGGCAGATGGGACCTCGGTTTAACGTCTCATCCGAAAGACGGCACCTCAGAAGTGCAGCATCCCTCTCATGCTGCACTACAGTGTCAGTACTGGGATATTGACCCAAGTGCCAGATGTGGGAACTGAACCCACAGCCCTCTGATCTCCCGGCCTCAGAGGCATTCATCTGTATCCCCCTCCCCCGGGTCGTGCCTGAAAACAGGCAGAATTTGTCTAGTGCACTTACCCGGTCAACAAAAACTAAATAAATAAAATGTTAAGTCCACTGTGTGTGGGCATCTTACATCTGCCAGAGCTCTTGTCCGGACAAAAAGGAGAGTTCGTGTCTGCTGGTTTTGTCTGTATTCCTCATTCAAGATGAAAGTCAGCTGCTCCAATTTGGGATTCTCATTGGCTTCATCCTCCGCGATTGCTTTTAGCTGTTGTATTTTACCTGTAAAGACAGCAATGTTTACAACATGGTCAGTCTCTGGTTACTGGACAACACAGAATATAGAGCCCTTAAAACCAAGTCACAGTAAATGAACCATATCCAAGTTGACAAACTTTGAAAGAGATAACAGTTTAACTACTTTCATTACTGAAAAACCTTCCTCTGTTCCATGGCTTTCTCGGGTACGATGTCTTTAATATCAGCATGTTGCTTTTCTGCAGTGTGCATAGAAACAGAAACAAATGAATAAAGTGTGTAGCTGAACGCACATGCAGTGTGTTTTAGATTTTCCCCATTTTCAATTACTGGAATGAGTAAAGGTATAACACAGAATGTGAATAAAGATTGACAAGAGACTATGCAGACTGCAAATCATTAAATTGATAAAAAGTTTGAGCAGTTTTGAATTAACAGAATGAAAATGCTGCAGTGAGTATTTAAACTGTTATTTTAATTTAGAGCTACAATGCTGTGGCGCCAGAATGAGAGACAGACTGCTGCCACGTCCTATTATGATATCACAGCGGAAGACAACTCAATCTGATAAATAGTAAAAAGAGGCTAGACTATGCCTACCCATTGAGGTAGTTAGGGGCAACTGATGTTAATTAAATGTCTGAAAATGATGTTACTACAAGTTCCCATCTCTTGCTATGTATTCCTGTTTGGGCCATCTCCAATCCACGAAGCCTGCCAGTGCCTTTGGGGTTGGCCATGTCTTGCCATGCAGATGGCACTTCCCCAACAACACATTCTGCATGTTAGATATAATATAGTCTCACCCCAGCCCGGTGGCGCTGAGGGCTGAAGTGCTGGACGCCTTACCTTGAGGCACGCCGGTGACCTGGGTTAAGGGAACAAGCCCGGGCCATCAGAGGTTGGCAGGGGGGGGCGGAGCTGGATGGAGCTGCTGACAGGCAAGCTCTCCTCTCCGGGGAGGTGTAAGGGCTTCCTCCGGCTGATTGCTTCCACCTGGTGGAACCAGGCACTAGGACTGGGATGGGAGTAAAGGGGCCATTACCAGGGCAATGGGACTAATGCGTGCCTCCACATGCATGCATACCCACTCCTGGGGCCCCTGGGCGTAAACGGAGGAAGAAAATCCCCGGTGGCAGGATGGCGACCGGCTCCCCGCAGGCTCCGCTCCTGGGCCGGGCGTAAGATAAGCCCCGGTCCCTGTAATTCCGGGTGAGGAGCCTGCGGGGGGGGGGGTAGGTCAGATGGGGGCTGTCCGGGGTGCGCAAAAGTGTTAAATGTTAAAAGATATGAAATAGTCTCTTACTCTAAGGACACCCTGACATCTCCAATGGTGACACTGCAGTGGAAGACCAGCTATTCTGTCAGCTTTTGTGATGACATTATTGGGGAGGCAGCTGCATAGTTACAGAGAGAGAGACAGATGTTTATTGAAAGCAGCAAAAGGACAGCTGATTTTTCAAAATATTAATACAGATGCTGATGCATCTTTACACCTTTTTCAAGAATATCATCTCATGCATCCTTTGGCTGAGAGGACCAAAAAACAAAGTTGGGTTATTCTAGTGCAGTATGTGGGACGCACTCCCTGGCTACTCCCAGGCATGGGGGCAGATGTAGCGTAGCTGCCACAGACCTTCAGATGCTACAGGACCCCCAAAGAGGGGACCTCAGCTGATCCAGAACTCAACATTTCAGCTGGTACATTACATCAGTAACTCTGAAACACAAGCTGCTGAACATAAGTCGCTAGCTGCAATACAGGAGTTTTATCAATAGTATGATTATAAGCCTTTGCTGTGGCTCAAACTTGATTGGATTCCACTTAGGAGGGGCCCATTGTTTAAGGAATAACCCTCAATGGGAGCTCATGGGTACTTCCACATTCCATCCTTGCTACCTGAAATAAATTACATTAAGTCCATAACCTTTCCTGGGATCATGGAAGGGGGCCCACAAAACCCTAATATTTTTTTCCTGCTAGTCTATCAGCTTGACTCTTCGTAACACTGGCTGCAGTCAAAACATTCCTCACTGATGGGATTTGGCTGAGCCACTTCTGAGTCCCTGAGGGCCTGCTGGTTTAGGCTTTCAATCACCACCCCAGGAATGTGACCACTCAGCCTCCGACTAAGGAAGGAAGTAGGTCCAAGCTCACCAGGGACCTAATGTGCATGTTGGATGGGCCAGCACTCACCCACCAACTTTTTTCACAGTATGTAAATCTGTTATTTGGATACTCATCTAATGTCTTGTTTCAACTTCCCCATTTAAGGAAAGATATTTTTCTTGGTAGACAAGTACAGGTTATCAGACAAACATTTTTAGAATCTAGTAACTATATTTTGCGACCTGAAGCTGAACAAGTCATAATTACTCTAGCTGTCAGCTTCAGGGTTGGCCTCCCCTGTCACTGTCAACCACATTCTAAGCGACTTGGTTGCAAGCTGTTTAAAGAAATCAAGGTAACTACAGAAGTAAAATCAGTTCTGATCTGCCAAGCTGAAAGTTCAGTTTCACATGGTACAGTTGGCAGATGACTCGTTTTCTCCACAGCCCACCCTTCAATAGATGCTATGGTTGCCATGTCTCACACCTGTGCTCACTGGCCATTATGGTAAACAAATACAGATATTTATATGTCATGGTGACAAAACCACTCTTGATCAGGCAGCAGGTATACTCCCCACCCCAAGCTCAGTATATAAGCTCTATCATGCTATTTGCAATCGATCAATCCAATGTCAAAAAAGCAATTCTAGTCAGCTACAGCTGTGGTCTCAAGCTGGTATGGAAAGGAGGTTCTGAGCCCTGGTTCAGAAACATTCCGTGGATAAAGTCAGCGTTACTGGTCTGCTGTAACCTTACCTTCAAAGGTCTTTGTTAGCTGCTGTTCTAAATCATCAAATCCACCGCTTTTGACGTTATCAAAAAACTTCTCCAAGTATGCCACAGCATCTTTGGTGCGTGCATCCTCATTGATAATAAGGGCGTCATTGTATTTCTGTTGATAAGAATCAAAGGTTAAGATTTTTGGAACTGCCAGTTCCCATACCACAGTTAAGGAGTATATTGAAGCAAGGCATCTTTCTGTTAGTACAGAAATCTCCGCAGGGATCAGTGCTGGTGTCTACAGTAGGCTAAGATGGCCTGGGTTGGCCACTGGACTGTCTTGAGGAGGGAGACAAACTTCAGGACCTAAACAAATAAGGTGATTGGTCAGATATCTGCAGTCTAAGACTCAATATAGTCAAATGCAAGGTGCTGCATTTCGGGAGAAAGAACAGAGGAAGGATCTACACACTGTGCTGGGCTCCCCTTGCTGCAGTGCAGGAGAAAAACAACCTCTGGGCATGATACACAATGGGCTGAAACATGGCAAACAGTGTGTAGCCACTGCCAGGTGGGCTAGTAGAATGCTGAGGGCATCAAAGGGGGATTGACGAGCAGTGCTGGGGAAATAATCCTGCCGCTTTACAAAGCCCTAATCCTGCCCAGTCCTGACCCTTTCAATACAAAAAGGACACTAAGGCTGCCAATAGGGTGCAACACTGGGCCACCAAACTGATTAGCAGTAGAGGAACAAAAGCTTTAAGTAGATGCTAGTAGCCTGTTACATGTTCACACTGGAGAAAACAGGTTGAGAGGGGACATGATTTCAGTCTTAGACATATTCAAGGGCATCAATAAGATGGAATGGACAGGGATAATCCATCTGATGTGCTCCAGCAGAATTCTTGGACAAGCCCCGTAGCTCAGAGGTGGTAAATACAGAGGTAACAACAGGATACACTTCTCCCAGACAGAGGTGAACCTGTGGAACAGCCTCCCAGTGGACAGACTGGATATGTAGGCATTCATTGTCTACTGTAGAGGTTAAGATAGAAAAACCGTATACTTTTTAAATATCTAGGAATCCACTAAGAAAACACTATCTTATAAACATCATATAGAATCTGTGTCCAACACTATCAATCTGAAATTGGGATGTATTAGAATGTAAATTCCTTTTTGACAGAAGCACATATCATTACCACCATATGACAGGGTTGAATAGGACCCTGTCCCAGTTGTTATGTAGAAAGAGTTTGAATGCAGGGATCTGTTCTATTCTTTCTTTTCCTGTCTCTCGTCTGTCTGCTGCGCAACGCAATTTTCTTGTGAGACCTAGGATTTGATCACCTGACAGTCTCGCAATTCTTTGCCTCTCGTTATCTCTCTACCCTCACTTGCTGTTTCTGTCTTTTCCTCCCTTGCCTATCTGCTGGTATAAAAACATATGCAAATCATTATGTGGAAATGTAACTGATATTGGGATCCCTTTGTTTAGAAATGATATAGTGTTACTGTTGAAATGTATATAATTATAGTTTGAGATGATTACAAAAAGCTATTGGTAACTCAGGGGGTTAACCTTAGAGCAGTTTTTAAGCTCTTTTTCAGAAGCTGTGGAGAAAGGGCCTCAGTTCTGGGACACTGAGTTCATGCTGCACCTGCCTGAAATATACAAGAACAATTTAGAAAAAAAAAAAACAAGATGCTTGTTAAGGAGGGGGTTGTCAAGACTTATGAGAGACTGAGAGATGCAATGTTTTGAGAGATACTGAGACTGAAGGAAAACTCAGATGGATCTTCTCTGTTTATTCTGCATTTTTAAACAGTTACTCTGAACAATTTTATTTTTTTATGTTACTGCTAGTACTAATAAACAATTTTTGCAAATTCTACAACTGCTCCTGGGTTTTCCTGTGCTTCCTGACCTGTGCCTCAATGACAGATGGTGTCAGCCTAAGTGGGATTTACACCATGCATACTCTAAGCCTGGAGTTTTGTACATGGGTACTGGACCTAGTACCAGGGAAGCATAGAGAAAGGTATGGATTCTGCAGCAGCAAGTCCAGGAGTGGTTACCAGGAGAATGGCGGCCAAACTAGCAGAGTCAGAAGTTCAAGCTGAGACTGTATAGCCAGCACAAGTTATGGAAAAAAAAACAGGTAGTGACAGAACCTGAAAGCCTGATGGACTTTTTCAAATGTTGGGCTATACAACAAAAACAGATGGGGAAACAGATGAGAGAAGAGATGCAGCAACAGGAGCAGCAGAGGAGAGAAGAAAAGCAGCAGATAAGAGAAGAGGTGCAGTGACAGGAGCAGCAATGGCTGCATGCCCTGCAAGCTATCAAAGGCAGAGGATCTGACACAGATCCAGACAAGCAACTTAAAAACCACTAAACCTACAAAGTTGTGTCCCTCAGATGATATCGAGGCATACCTGACATCTTTTGAAAGAGTTAGCACAGCCTGCCAATGGCCAAAGCAGCAATGGACAATCAGACTGGTACCCTACCTGACAGGGAAAGCCGAACTTGCCTACAGCAATAAGGACACTGCACCATCAGAAAACTATGATCTGGTGAAAAGCGAAATCCTGAAAAGGTATGACATCTCAGGAGAGATCTACAAGCAGAGATTTTGATCTCTGAAGTACAACTCAGTCGACAATTCTCAAGAAGCCTTCACCCGACTCAAGAGAACTCCTGATAAAATGGCTCCAACCAGAGGGCAACACACTCCCACAGATCATCAACACATTTGCAGTGGAGCAATTCATCAACATCCTGCCTATAGATGAGCAGCTTTGGGTACAGGAACACCAGCCAGAAAGTGGAGAAAAGGCAGTTTCTTTGGCCGAGGACTACCAAATGGCCAGACAGATGCCACAGCAGTGAGGTAATAGCCAAGCACCAGTAAGACACTCTGTTTCCCATTTAAACTCCAAATCTAATAAGAACTCTGGTTGGGGTAACAAATCTGTGCCCAAAGACGTTATCTGCTATAACTGTAATAAGCCAGGTCAAATTGCAAGAAACTGCTGTAGTAAAGAGAGTAGCACTGGAGCAGATTTGTCCTTGGCAAATTGGGGCAAGTACTTAACATATATGAAGGTGGGGGACAAGACTTTTGAGGGGCTCATTGATTCAGGAAGTAGACAGACACTGGTGCATGTTGATGTGCTGGGAAAACACTGTGCAAAGGGACCAGGTATTAGTGTCATCTGCATCCAGAGGGACACTCAATACTATCCCACCACCCAAGTGACTCTGACCATTAAGGGTGTGTCGCACCAAATGAAGTGGGGGTAGTACATAAGTTACCTATACCTGTGATTACAGGAAATGACTTTCCAGGATTTATGGAGTTAATCAAAGGAGTAAATCCTGATGTTTCAGCAGCGGTGGTGACAAGAGCTCAGGTAAAGAAAATCTCAAATGGTGGAAACACCTTTTCTTTCGCCAGTTTTGATTTGGACTTGTTTGAGCACAGCTCCAAGATATGGAAATCCAGGAAAGAAAGACAAAGCCTGAAGAAACTGTGGCAACAAATTACTGATGGACATAAAGGGTTAACATACGAAAATGCTGAAACTAAACTGACCACTGATTGTGATTTTCTTTCAGAACAAGTTAACAATGTTTCTCTCCAGGGTTATTTTAAGCAGCTGGGGGTGAAACCAAAACAGGGCGGACCAATGTTTAAGAAATCTAATGGGCTACTGTACAGAGCTTGGGTTAAACCTCAGACACAGGACCAGACAGAACAATTGGTTATATCACAGAAGTATAGAACAGAGTTGTTACGGATAGCACATGATAGTCCTATGGCTGGTCACTCAGGGAGGGATCGCATCCTTGCCAGACTGCCGTACAGATTTTGCTGGCCTGGAATTCATGAAGATGTTGATACCTATTATAATTCCTGTGCTGAATATCAGAAAGTAGCCCTAGTCACTAGAAAAGACAAGGTGCCCCTGGTGCCCCTACCCTTGACAGATGTGCCTTTTGAGAGAATTGCAATGGATTTGGTTGGTCTTTTAGACAAAAGTAAAAAGGTTAATAGATTTATCCTGGTAGTATGCGACTATGCTACTCGATATCCAGAAGCAGTTCCAATGCATACTGTCACAGCTTCAAATGTGGCAGCAGAGCTTGCAAAAATGTTCAGCAGAGTGGGCATACCTAAAGAAATTATTACTGATCAGGGTAGTAATTTTGGTGCTGCATTACTTAAGGAGCACTACAGACTATTAGGTATCACTGCCATAGGAACCTCCCCCTATTACCCTCAGACAGACGTCTTGTTGAGCATTTTAATCAAACCCTAAAACGCATGTTAAAAAGGTTTGCAAAAGGGGAAAGGAAAGATTGGGACCAATACTTGCCTTACTTACTTTTTGCTTACAGAGACATGCCACAGGCATGAACAGGGTTTTCACCATTTGAAATGCTGTATGGTAGGCAGCCAAGAGGGCCACTGGACGTGATAAAAGAAACTTTGGGATGATAACCCCACTCAGAAACAATCTATTACAGCTCATATGTGTGCCCTCAGAAAGAAGCTGGCAAAATATGTTGACATTGCCCATATTAATCAGGAAGAGGACCAAAACCAGCAGAAGATATTTTATGACCATGGGGTGAAAGAAAAAGGTTTCAAACCAGGTGAAAAGATTTTGCTACTGTTACCCACATCAGAAAATAAACTGTTAATGAAGTGGCAAGAGCCTTATAGAGTGCTTAGACGTACTAGCACCGTTAACTACGAGATCGAGACCCCTGACAGGAAAAATCCTACTAAGATATACTATGCTAACCTCCTGAAGAAATGGGTTGAAAAAATGCCAAAAGCTGCTTTGCTAGTTTTACCAGAAACTGATAAAGAAGATATTGATGTAGCTCATGATAGACTGGAACAAACTGTAACTGCTGATGCTGTAAAGGTGAATGTCTCCTTAATCTTAGAACAAACTGCAGAAATTCGTAATGTGCTAAAGACATTTAACAGTACTTTTACCATGGTACCAGGCCGAGCAAAAGAGGTTGAGTACGTAGTTGTGCCAAGAAATGCTCGCTCTGTTAGGCAAAAGACATACAGGTTACCAGAGCAGTTAACAGCTGACATGGTTAAGGAAATACAAAAAAATTTAAGAATTGGGTATCATAAAAGAGTCAAGGAGTGCCTGGTCATCTCCAATGGTAACTGTAAACAAAAAAGAAGAGGGTGTTAGAATCTGCCTTGATTTTAGGAAACTTAACCAAGTGTCAGAATTTGACAGTCATCTTACGCCCAGAATAGATGATTTGGTGGACAGACTGGGGAGTACAAAGTATATCAGTACCCTTGATCTCACCAAGGGTTACTGGCAAATCCCTATAGCTAAAGAATCCAGAGACAAAACCGCATTTACCACTCCTGTGGGATTCTATCAGTTCACCACCATGCCGTTTGGTTTACATGGTGCACCAGCTATATTCCAGTGGTATATGGATGTCATTTTATCACCTCACACTGCTTATTGTGCTGCATACCTGGATGATGTTGTGGTGTACAGGGAGGGAGACTGGAGGGTGCACAGAGACCGGAAAAGCCACCTGAAACACCTACAAGCAGTTATCCAACCTATCAAAAATGCAGGTCTGATTATTAATCCTACCAAATGTGCATTGGGCATGCAGGAAACCAGATATTTGGGCTATGTGTTGGGAAATGGAGAAGTTGAGCCAGAAATGTCTAAAATAGAAGCTGTAGCTGACAGCCCTGTCCCTAAAAGAAAGAAACATGTCAGGTCATTTTTAGGGTTGGCTGGTTATTATCGGAGATTTGTTCCCAACTTTGCTGAGTTAGCTACTCCCCACACTGAACTCATGAAAAAACGGTACCCAAATAATGTGAAATGGACCACTGAGTGTGACTAAGCTTTTCAAGCCATTAAGGCTGCATTATGTTTAGCCCCTGTTTTAAGGAGCCCAGATTTTGAGAAACCATTTTTGTTATAAACAGATGCATCAGAGGTAGGCCTAGGTGCAGTCCTGAGTCAGAATATAGATGGGAGAGAACATCCTATTCCGTACATAAGTAGGAAGTTGCATGACAGAGAGAAAGGGTACTCCACCATTGAAAAGGAATGTTTAGCAGCAAAGTGGGCCATGGAGTCCCTTAAGTTTTATTTGCTAGGAACTGACTTTGTACTTATAATAGATCATAATCTTTTCTGTTGGCTCAACCAAATGAAAGATAAAAATTCCAGAATCACAAGGTCGTACCTGGCACCACAGCCATTTAAATTCAATGTGATATACAAATCTGGTAAAGAGAGTAGCAATGCTGATTTTCTGACAAGATATGGCTCAGGAATTGAGGGTTCTGAAGGTTGAAAAATAAATGTATGAGTTTAAACTTTACTGTTTGCTGTACTGTTATAGAAAAAGGATACTGCACATGTGCTTAATTTCTGAAAGTTAGATGCTAATAGTATTAGAGAATTAATAGAAAGTTGTGGAAACCTGTTTGATGAAACAGGTTCCCTCTTAACTAGGGGGTGTATGTGACAGGGTTGAATAGGACCCTGTTCCAGTTGTTATGGAGAAAGAGTCTGAATGCAGGGATCTGTTCTATTCTTTCCTTTCCTGTCTCTTGTCTGTCTGGTTGCACAACCAAATTTTCTTGTGCGACCTAGGATTTGATCACCCCAGCAGTCTTGCAGTTCTTTGCCTCTCACTCTCTCTCTACCCTCACTTGCTGTTTCTATCTTTTCCTTCCTTGCATACCTGCTGGGTTAAAAATATACGAACATCATTGTGTGGAAATGTAACTGATATTGGGATCCCATTGTTTAGAAATTATATAGTGTTACTATTAAAATATATATAATTATAGTTTGAGATGACTGCAGAAAGCTATTGGGAACTCAAGGGGTTAACCTGAGAGCAGTTTTTAATCCCTTTTTCAGAAGTTGTGGAGAAGGGGCCTCAGTTCTGGGACATTGTGTTCTTGCTGCACCTGCCTGAAATATACAAGAACAATTTAGAAAAAAAAAACAGGATGCTTGTTAAGGAGGTGGGTTGCCAAGACTTACGAGAGAGTGAGAGATGCAATGTTTTGAGAGATACAGAGACTGAAGGAAAACTCAGATGGATCTTCTCTGTTTATTCTGCCTTTGTAAATAGATATTCTGAATAAATTTGATTTCTTTTTATGTTACTGCTAGTATTAATAAACACTTTTTGCAAATTCTACAACTGCTTCTGTTTTTTCCTGTGCTTCTTGACCTGCGCCTCGACGACACACCAGACAGGCAGTTTTGCCGACTCTCGATTATGGAGATAGCCTGTTCTATAGGGCCCCTGTATCAACTATAAATTGTATAAGGTTATTTCTAACAATATATGCCAATTTGCCTATAGGGCACAAGATAGGATACACCACTCTGTCCTTTATGAAAGGAAAGCAAGCTTCTATTCAACACTTAGAAATGTGCTCATTGTATTTTTACACATCATTTCAATCAATCAATCAATCAAATCTTTGTTTATCCAGGCGGACACTGTTGAGCAAGCTCATTTACAAGGTGGACCTGCATCACACAAGGTCAGGTACAATACACATAAACACACATAGATACACATAACACACATAAACACAGGCATTACAGTAGAAACATAGGAGTATATAATAAAGCAAGCTATAATAAAGCAAGCTAAGAAACAGTGAGACCAGCAGTCATTTAGGTAAACACTGTGATGTATCAACTATGGTTAAGGAAAGGGTGAGAAGAAAGGAGATTTAAGCGGATTCTCGCATTGGTGTAGGTTGCAAGGGGTAAGAGGGGACAGGGGCAAGAGTCCTACTTGGTGGTATTGTACGGAATACCCAGATATGGCTTAGGGCTAAGAGTTTAGGGTTGAGGGCTTCAGGGTCACCGAAGTCGTTCTCAGGGAGTGGTGCATGGTCGAGAGATATGGGTGGCAGCTTCAGAGACGCCGGCCGCCTGGAGACTGCGGATGCATGCAGCGTCCAAGCTAGGACCCTGTCGGGTTCTTGGTACTTGAGGAGCATAATCCGATCAAGCAGTCTCAGGTAGCGGCTTCAGAAGTGCCGACCGCCGATGACTAAGGTTCCTGTGGTGTCTACGCTGGGAGCTCTGTGTGGTCGTTGGCACTTGGGGATCAGAGTCAGGGCAAGGGGTAAATAGGCTTGAGAGATGGAAGGAGTGACAAGGCAATGGTGAGAAGGGTATAAGGTTTCTGCAGGGTAAAGTTTTTTAATGTGTGCGAGGCAAGAGATGATAAGCAGAGAGGGAGTGGTTCATAGGCGGTGGAAGCAGTGACAGTCTTCTGGAATTGTTTTTGTGTATAAAGTCTTGAACACTGCAATGCTTACTGGGGATCTTAGTCTCAGGAATTTCTGTATCTCGTTCCAGAGGGTTGGCAGCGAGTAACCTATGGCCGCTCTCCCAAGGCACGTGCAGACCCTGGAAAATTAGGGAGCAGCTCCTTAGGGCATAGTTTCGGAGCTCACTAAGAGGCAGTAGTTCAGAGATCTAATGTGGTAATTTGCCAGTAATCACTTTTAAAGTCCATACTGTGGCGTTTCTATTGCGTCTGTACTGTAGGGAGGTCCATCCCACTGTAGCGTATAAGGAGCAGTGATGGGTAGAGGAGGGGAGGCCAGTGATGAAGCATGGCCTCTGTGATATAAGACGTCAAGCTTACTCAGCATAGAGGCATTAATGACTATAGAGGAAATCAGCGTAGTCTAATAAGGAGATGAAAGTGGACTGTACAAGCTGTCTTTTTGCCTCTGTAGTCAGAAGGCAATTTATCCGATAGAAAAGCCCCAGTCTCTGCCTGTTTTTTCACCATATCCTCCAAATGTTCCCCGAAGGAGAGTTTGTGGTCTAGCCAGACCCCCAGGTATTTAAACTTGGGGACGAACTCCAGGTTTTCTCCCAATAAGGTGGTGATAGGGGGTAGGGTGCCAATAGTAGGGTAGGACAGATGGTTACCAGGTGAAAGAATTAGTGCCTTAGTTTTTTTGGCATTGAGGAGCAGTTTTTTGCTAAGAAGCTGGTATTGGAGGATATCGAAGTCGAGCAGCAGATCTTTACAGACAGCTTCAGGTGTTAACTGGCTTAGGTAGAGTACTGTGTCATCTGCAAACAGATGAATGTTTGCCTTCTTAATGCTGAGATTGATGCTGTTAATATATATAGTGAAAAGTATTGGTCCCAGGATGGAGCCTTGAGGGACACCTCTTAATAGCGGTTTAGGGGAAGAGCTCTCCCCTTCTGCCTTGACCTGCTGATGCCTGTCCGTTAAGTAGTCCTGGAACCAGCCCAAGGAGGTGGTGTCTAGACCTAAGGCTTTTAATGAGGAAAGAAGTAGGGAATGGTCAACGGTGTTGAATGCCTTGCTGAGGTCCAGGAAGACAGCGCAGACGAACTTTTTGTTTTCAAGGTCATATTGCCAATTGTTTGTTACCTTGGCCAACGCCGTAACCATACTGTGGTTTGTTCAGAAACCTGACTGTATAGGATTTAGAAAGTCTGCCTTTTCCCAGGAAGGCTCGTAGCTGGGCATTCACTATTTTTTCTATAAGTTTTGATAGTATGGGGAATAACGAAATTGGCCTGTAATTATTTAGGTCACAGGGATCCCCAGATTTAAATAGCGGGATAATGTGGGGAGTTTTCCATAAATCAGGGAGAGACCCTTGTGATAGTGACAGATTGAACAGATGTGTAATGGGCACCACCAGGACATGCCAGGCAATCTTTATGTAGTAGGGATCTAAAAAATCTGCGCCGGCGCTTTTCTTGGTATCCAAATGAAGGAGATGCTCTTCAACTTCTTTTAGGGTAGCAGGTGAGGAGGAAAAGGCGGCATTAGTTACATTTGGCTCAGAGGGCGAAGCATTCTTCTGAGAGCACAGGCTGCAAGCAGGCGAGTTATCAAATGCTAGTCCAGCTGAGGCAAGGTGATTATTGAAGGCTTGTAATATTTCCTTTTTATCGCTGATAATGGCATTGTTTTAAGAAATTTTTGAGGGGAGTGCATTTCCTGTCATATGACCAAAGAGGTCTTTTATTGTGGACCAGAATTTGGTTGGGCATTTTGAGGTGGCATCCAGCTCTGTGCGGTAGAAATTGGACTTAGCCTCTCTAATCAACTTTGTGCAGGAGTTCCTGGTGGGTCTGAAAAAACTCCAGTCTTTGGCAAGTTGTGATTTGCAAGCACTTTTCCAAAGCTTGTCCCTTTTTAATAATGCAGATTTGAGGTCTGCAGTAAACCAGTGATATGTTCTAGGCTTTAAGCGAGTTTTGACCAGAGGAGCGTGGGCATTGAAGGCATTTATTTAAATTTCTTGGAAGATGGCATATGCATTATTTATTGATTTGGCAAGGAAGAAACTCTGCCAGAGTAGAGAGGCCTTAAGATCGTTGATATAGGCCAGTGGGTCAAAGTTCCGGTTTGATCTCTTAGTAGAGAATCTCAAGGTGGATTTGGGCATATGGTTTGTTCTTACACCAGCAATAAAACAGTGGTCGCTAACATCAGCATGGAAGATGCCAGCATGGGAGAAGAAGTGCAGTTTATTTACTAGTAGGACATCTAGGAGTGTGCTACTTGATGGGTTTTTCTTATTAATGCATGTTGGTTCATCGATGAGTTGTGAAAGTCCATGGGTATCGCAGAGGGATTTGAGAGGTAGCGAGGCGCTGGACAGCCAGTCGTAGTTAAGGTCTCCCAGTATTACAGTTTCTAGGTTACTAGAGTCCAACATAGATGACAGGTGAGTCAGGAGCTGTGGTCCAGCAGATGGTGGTCTGTAGCAGCCGATGATTCGGATGGCCGATACAGGAGTGGTTTCAATTTTTAAGGACAAACATTCGTACGCGTTGGCAAATCGAAGAGAAGTCAAGTATAGAGACTATGAATTTGTCCTTGGTGTAGCGGCTTGACCCATCACCCCTAGTTTGTCTGTCAGTTCTCAACAGCAGACAGTTGGGGATGCTGATCTCCTTGTCAGGGGTGGCTGGCCGGAGCCAGGACTCTGAGATAACAAGCGCGTCAGGTTCAGTGTGTGAAATCCAAGCCAGGATGGAGGAGAATTTTTTTACAAGGCTACATACATTGACATGCATGAAGCTAATTCCTTTTAACTTAGTGAGCTCTGAGGGTGAAGGGATGTCTTTTGTGGGACCAGGATTGAGCTCGACGTTGCCTGAGCAGAGTAATAGAAGGAGTACAAGTTTCGTTAAGGCAACAAGGGATATTTTAGAGATTTTCGTCCTTTGCCAGGTAGATGAAGCATCTGGGTATGTTAGAGGGAGCTTATTGTTAGTAATATGTTGTCCTAGCGTTATAGAGCATAGAACCCTTGCTGTGAAATACCATGGGGTGTGATCACTGGGCGCAAGTGGCTGATTCCTTCCCACTGGCATCTTCCTTCTTGAGGCGCCCCGAATATGCCATCCAACTTCGTGAGGGTGCAAGGGTGCAGAGGTGTTGCAAGAGTTAAGTAATGACCTAATATGTGCACATTCTAGGGAAGAAGGATGAATTTCCCCAATTAGGTAGGTCCTACCCAGCGGTTCCCCTAATAAGGGTAATTTACATAGGGTGCTAAAAAGCTGGAGCCACAAAGCCACCGACATGGTTTTAGTGTAAGTAGTCAAGTACAGAAGCTTGTAAGGGAGGCACGGCTCCTTAAGGTAAGTTAGAAAAGCAGGAATATGGTGTTAGGCAGCACCCCAGTAAGGACTGTCTAAGTACTAGGCCAGTAAGAATGAAAAAAAGGTAGACAGTGGTGGGCCAATGACAGCAAGGGGCGGAGCAAGATGGTTTATACAGAAATTTTCAAGAAGGGGGATGGGCGGGTTTGAGAAAATCTGCAGCTCTGCCGTACCTCTCTGGGGCTTGAGTCCGAGCTTGTGGTCTCGGGCGGCAGCTTCTGGAGTGCCGACCACCTGGTGGCCGTGGATCGTGCGGCGGTTGAGCAGGGAGCCCTACAAGGGTCTCGGCTGAAGAGGGAAGGAGAGAAGAAGCCAATTAATGCTGGAGGAGTACAAAGGATCTCACTAGCCAGTGACAAACTAAATTTGCAATTGAATAGGGGTGATTTCCTTGGCGCCTAGGCTACAGTTACAAAGTCAAAGAAAGGTCTGTAAACACTTAATCACTAAGGCTAAGGCAGTTTTTTAACAAGTAAAAACAGCTTTTCTCGGCAGTTTTTAACAAAATTACACAGTTTTCTATGTAGTTTAGGCAATTATAACAGTATAGGCATTAGTAGTCAGGCAGGATTTAGTAAGAATAATGTCTTTTTTGCTCCACTAGCAAAGGAAAGAAATGGAGGAGAAAAGGACCAATCGGAGTGAGCCTGGCAAAAGGCGCTCGCGCTCCAATTGGTTTGCGGCTTTGCCGTACCTCTCGGGGGCTTGAGTCCGAGTTTGTGGTCTCGAGTGGCAGCTTCTGGAGCGCCAACCGCCCGGTGGACGCGGATCATGCAGCGGTTGAGCTGGGAGCCCTAGAAGGGTCTCAGCTCTCTAGGGCTTGAGTCCGAGCTTGTGGTCTCGGGCGGCGGCTTCTGGAGTGCCGACCGCCCAGTGGCCAGGGATCGTGTGGCGGTTAAGCAGGGAGCCCTAGAAGGGTCTCGGTTCTCTGGGGCTTGAGTCCGAGCTTGTGGTCTCGGGCGGCGGCTACTGGAATGCCGACTGCCTGGTGGCCGTGGATCGTGTGGCGGTTGAGCAGGGGAGCCTGAAGGTCTCTGCCTCTGGGGCTTGAGTCCGAGTCAGGTCTGGGCAGTGGCTGAGCGCCAACCGCCAGGTGGCCGCGGATCACGTGGCGGTTGAGCAGGGAGCCCTAGCAGTCACAGTCTGACAAACTTCAAGAATTCAATACTCCCTATATAACAAGGTCACTTTTATGAAAATGTATTAAAGAAAAAGGATGAGACTATGTCTGGAGAGAGATATTCTCATGTGCAGGAGCATATCTGTCAAATCATTCCAAGGCAGATGTATCAACATTTATTTATTTATTGAAATGTTTCACCAGGAAGGCATACTGAACAACAAGTTGCTCATCTCCCAGTGCGACTGGGGGAGCGGGGTTACAATTGGATGAAAAATAAGACATACAATTTAACATTTAACATATCTGAGAAATTAAACATTCAATTAAATGTATAACAAGACATACCGTACAGTTAGAAAATATCATAAATAGTCAAACAATTGCATTTGTGACATAACATACAGTTAAATACATCATGCCTGTGGAATATGCATTTAATTACAAGTGGACTATCTGAGGAACATAGTGCAGAAATGTAATGTAGCCTTGCAGCCAACTCCTTTCAGGAATGGATTACAGTTAAGAGGCAGATTATTTAGCAATTATTGAATGAATGAGGTGCAGTGAGGGGACATCCAGGAGGGTAGAGGTATAGACAGGGGAAACCAGCTGGGGGAAGGAGATGATAAAGATGGGGGAACATTACTGGAGCAAAGTGAGCAAAAAATCAGTTGAGAGGGGCAAGTTAACACAGGGCTTTTGCAAACTGGGAGCACCTCAGATAGAACAAAAAGTGCAAGTTATTAGCTCAAGTGAACTAATTGCTTTGTTTAAGTGCAGGGGGGTAGAGAGGAGTGCAGATATCCCTGCCAGTGGTGGAATGAGGCAAGGACTCAGAATAAGGGGCAGGAGCAGGCAAGGACAAGTTGGGTAGATATAGTAGAGGGGATGGTAAAGGGAAGGAGATGGGGTGGGAGAAACTTGCCTAAGACTAGGCCTCTTCAGGATGCTGAGAACCCTACCAGAGAGCAGAATCAGGCAAGGACGCGTTAGGTAGAAAGGATGGAGGGGAAAGGGGAGGGAAGGAAGAGTCATTTCCCAGTGGTGCCCCCCCACCGATGCTGAGAACCCTGCCAGGGGGCAGAACAAGGTGAGGACAAGCTGGGAAGAGAGAAAAGAAAGGATAAAGAGAAAAGAGGGAAGAGAAGGAGGGAAGGAAGGAAGAAGCTTACCTAAGACTAAGACTAGGCCACTCCAGGATGCTGAGAACAATGCCAGAGCACAGAACCAGGCGAGGACTAGTTAGGTAGAAAGAACAGAGGGGGAGGGGGGAGTAAAGGAAAAGTAATTGCCAAGTGCTGGGCCCGTCCAGAATGCAGAGAACTCTGCCAGGGGATAGAATTAGGTAAGGACAAGTTGAGCAGAGGAAATAGGGGGATAGAAGAGGAATGGAAAAAAAAAGGAGGGAGGGAAGAAACTTACCTGAGAGTAGACATCGCCAGGGTACTAAGAATCCAGACATAGGGAAGATTTAGGCGAGGACAAATTGTGTAGAAAGGAGAAAGGGGGCGTGGAGGCTTGCCCAAGTGCTAGACCCCTCCAGGATGCTGAGAACTCTGCCAGAGGTCAAAACTAAGCAAGGGCAAGTTGGTAATGAAAGAAGGTTAGGGGTAGGAGTGAGGGGGTATGCAGTGAAGAGAGAGAAGAGCGTGCTGAGAAGCAGGCTTGGGGGAGGAAGGTTAAATAGGGGATGTGAGTCATGGAGAGGAGCAGTGGTATAGGAGGATAGTTAAGAAAGGTTAAAGCAGGAGCAGTTAGATGAGAGAAAGTTGTATAAGACATAGGCAAGGGAGTAGGTGGAGGAGTGCTGTATTTGGGGGGGGTCCAGATTTCCAGGAAACAACGTGTGAAGTCTGACTGATCGATGAGAGTGGTTTGACTGGGGACCAACAAAGTTCGAGTGTCAAAGGATCTGAGGGGGAGGAGGGGGGGGGGAAGAGAGTGAGCATGAGAGGTAGGAGGGAAGTTCTCCCTAACCAAAATTTAGAAGTGAGTTTAGCACAATGAGTGAGACACCTGTTGGCAAGTGGGGGAAGGGACAGGGCATGGTAGAGGTCACAATGATGAGTGCGTGATGAAGCATCAAGGGCAAAAACGACAGAAGGAGTTAAAGAGAGTGTCCAATCTGGTTAGGAGGATTTGGGAGCGGTACCATAGACTACATCACAGTAGTCGAAAATGGGGAGGATCATCTTCTGGACTAGTTCATGCTGCACTGTAGGAGGGATGCAACTATGGTTCCTGAATAAGGCACCAAGCTTGGGGCACAGTTTTTTAGGATGGCGTCAATGTGGCCAGTGAAGTTGAGGTGTTGGTCCAACCAAACCTCAAGGTATCTGAATGAGGAGGTGCCCTCTTGGACTGTCCCATCAAGGGTATGGAAAGAAGGTAAAGGGTAGAGCCTAAAGTCTCTGCCTAGTGCAAAAGGTCATGAAGACAGTCTTTTTGGCATTTAGGAATAGCTGATGTGAGGCAAACCATAGCTGAACCAGGTGAAAGTCATGCTGAAGGGTTGTTGCTACATCAGTGGGGCATTTGCCAGAGGAGAACAGGATGGTATCATCGGCATACATATGGATAGAGGAGGAAGGGGAACATACTTAGGGCAAATCATTTATATGTCCCCAGCCTGTCTTAAATTTAAAATCAAAATACATTTGTTACCTTTAGTCTTAATGTCACTGCACACTTTTACTGTACAGGAGTTACAATGTTTATTTGTTTGTATTATGTGATGCTACCTTTTGTCAGGTATGGCCAGCAATGTTTTTTTAATTTAGTCCACCATCCGGCTAAGCAAATAATAAAAATATGCAGGCCAGCAAGGTAAGGCCTGGACAGATTTCTGATTGTCAAGTGAATCACATGGAACTCTGGAAAGTGGAGTGGGTGGGATATCCCTATACATTTTATTTCTAATTATTCATGATACCAGCATGCACTCTTAATTGGTTTTGCTATACCAGGTGCTAATCTCTTAGAAATGCCCAGTACAGCTCAAAGCAGCATGTTGTGTATTTGTGTAAAGCAAATGTAGGCATATCAACAGGCTTAACGCCTTTGTCAGTAATGGCTCAAGGGATATGAACACCACCAAGTCATGCATTAATGCCTGGGAAATGCCAGGTTGTTCAGGCATTATTCCTTAATTATTATAACCTAATGGAATGTTCATCATGGGGCAAAGCATTGTACCTACAAGTCCTTACGCATGCAATGAGACCCAATGGGCATGGGCTGTGTCTGCAATAACACACAACAGGGTGTTGGTTTTCTGGGATTAATGCCCAGGTGCAGAGTGAGGCACAAAGTGCTGGGGCCAACTGAACACCAGGAAGTGCATTAACCCTTGATAACAAATGATCTGATGTAGCTTACTCTGCTTATAAACGCACAAATATTTAACCGATTTTTTTTTTCAATTATGCTTTTTTGTGCCAGCTCCCTAAGCCCCAACAGGCTCACCAGGCTCCAGCAGTCACCCCCTCATACTAGGGCACACCCCCACTCGAGTGGGGCCGCCGACAGGTGAACTCTGGTGGCCAGAGGGGATGGCAGTGGAGGCCAGCATTTTGTAAGCTGTAAACCCCATGGGGATGGGGATGTACAATGACGACCCCTGTCAGCCCCACCCCTGAACGTGCAGGAGCTGACTACTGCAGAACTCCCGGCTCCGCTAGGGGTCCATCGTCATGTATGACACCTCTCGAGTAGGGAGAGCAATCCGCTGGATGCTCAATCCTACTCTCCCCGGCTGGCCCTCCGATTCCCGAGTCCATTTTCAAACCTGGGTTGTCGGCACTGCAGACGGCAACCATGCCTATGCACCAGCAGGCCTGCTATACACTGAACCAAATTAAAAAATAAATAACGATAATTAACAAAAAACTTAAAAACAGGTATTTTTTTATATTAAAAGTTACTAATAAAAGGAGTCCCTCTGCACCTGTCAGCCATCTGTCTTTCCATACATTCAACAGATTAAATGTTTGTTTATTATGGAATACAGGAATTCAAACTTCTGCAGACTTCCTCTAGCAGAAACTTCACCCTATAAACACACAACAGAAGGCCTCTTATGGAGCCAAGGTCTCAATTTTATCTGTGCCAAGGTAAGCAGCTGATATTAATCTGGCAGACTGGTAAGGATAGGAGGGGCAATTTTTCATGGTCACCAAATACCGCAAACAGTACTTCATTTCCTATCATTGAACAAAATGCTAAATAACTTACAGGTGGTTATGGATTTTGATGGCAACTGACTTTAGAAAATGTTGCGAGATTTAAACTTAAACAATACATTGTCTGTAGGTATCTGAATAAAAATCTGAAGCAAATCTTTATAGTCACATCTTGCAACAACTATATTTAACAGGTGAACGCATCAAAAAAATACCAGGCATGCAAAAGCACTTTTTAGCTATGGGGAAGACAGGCTTAAATAAGCAGTTTTAAAAATACAAATAGCACACTGATATACTGTAACTAAGTGGCGCTGAACATTAATGTGAACTATTTGTTTTCTGCTCCTTGGTATAAATAATGTACAGGTGGTTATGATTTAAACAACTAATCATTAAATATTACTAATGAAATGTTGAAGGCACAGAACCTAATTGGTAAATTCATGTACTATATCCCCCCCTCAAAAAATTATGTATGAATAATAGTATGATCGATGTAATAAATCAATATGTTTATTAAATTACAGATATTAATGTCCTTTGAAAAAGCTTCAAAGTAAGAACCGAAATGTCAGGGCATATAAAAAATTAAAAACATGTCTGGAATACATTCCTGTGCATGACTTCTTTGAAGAAACAACTGGTCCTTTCAGTTACTTGAAGAGATATTCATTGCACTCTGGGGACCCGCATTTACCGGAACACGACCATTTCCCTTGGAACTTTACTATTTGCAAGATTTCTTTCCATCTGGAGGGCTGGTAGAACATTCATGGACATCAGTTGTCTTTTTTGAGACTGAACAGCGAACTTTAAATAACACAAATCCAGCTTGTTAAATTATCGGATAAAATACTGAATTTGTAGTTTTCTGTAAGTATATTTTTTTTACAATGGAAGGTCCAGGAATGGAAGCATTCCAGGATATGGGCCAAAGTGTTAAGCATTCAATGAAGTATGTTACTCATTTTGATGAAGCAAGGAAAAGTTATTTCAAGCAGTGTGGGGGGAGGGAGATTTGTCCAATAAGATAGGGGATACAACTAAGAGTTTAGCCCAAAAAAACAGAAATTTTGAAATTTAAAAACTGCCATCTTGAATGGCATGGCTTAACTCTAACTCAATATCTTGAATATAATCATATTCCAAGAGGTCTTATAATTACTGTGGAACCCCAATTTAGGCATCAACTCAGAAAAAAACTTATGCACAGTTGGGATGGAATTAAAAACAGGGTATCATGTAACTTCATGTATGCACTCATAGAGGCTGTTCTGAACTGTTCAGCAAATGTTAAAAGCTTTCCAAAAATTATATCTAGACCATTCTATAGTCAGAGTAAAGAAAATCAGGAAATGTTTAAACCATCCTGCCTGGATAGCGATTTGATTGAGTTACTAAAAAATCCTTATAATGCCCACTTGATTAGAATGGAACAGTTGGTTATCAATAAAAATTTATTGGATGCCCTTAGGGCAGAAGTAGCTGTTAATAAATGTAAAATTGATAGCTTGCCTACCTTAAGATAAGCTCAACATAATTCATCTTCAAGCAGTGACACAAAGATAGAACAATTTGTAAATAAATCAAATACAGAGAATATAATTAGACCTGAGTTTAGTGAAATTACATTTCCCGTTACTCCAGATCCTTCTAGTAGAAATCAAAAGCTAAAAAAAAATTAAAAGAAAAATAAGGGGAAAAATAGGGAGAAATATAAAAACAAAAACAAAGTTAATATCAGTCGGGCAACTACAAAATGTAAAAATCCATCAGTGCCAGGTTATCTAGTGAATGTTCCTGATTCTAAAGGTGACTCTTGTAATGAAGATCAACAGGAAAAAGATCTAATATTGTCAAAAAAGAAATCTAGCAATGTGCAAGATACTAAGGTGCATTTAGGTCATAAATATGCACATCAAGAAATGACTTGCTCTTCTACTGCACCAAAATCTAATAATACTGTAGCTTCTGATTTATTACAAGAGCGTTAGATTTTTGCTGCATTAGATCTATTGGAGAAAGAAGTTTCCAAGCTAACAGCTCAAATAGATTTCTCCAATTGCATAGAAAAAGGGCATACTACAGAATCTACAGAGCTACTGGAGAAAAGGGATACGTCTTTGGAAACTACAAGTAAGTCCCTAATAAAAACAAAAAAAACATTGATGTACTATCTATTAATATGAAACTATCAGGTCATTTACAGGAGGATTGGATTAATACCTACCCCCCGGTTAGGTTTTATGGCCCCTTAAAATGGGGACCTTTTGAATCCTTGGCAAATGATAAGGAATTGCTACATTATTTGGCGAATAAATTCGATACAGAATTAAGAGAGGAAGATATCATTGATGTTAGGAGTATTCGCTTATCGGGAGCTGCACTTATAAAAGTGATGTTTTTGGCTCCTAGAGTAGCAAATTACTTTTGGATTAACAGAAATTTGTTACAGGAATTGGTTGTAAGTATAAGTAGATCTTTGTTTAATAAAGGTATACCTAATAGCAGTGAAGGTAAAATGTTATGCCTATTTGACATACCTAATCTCCCCAATGAAAACTCTGAAGTTTTGTCTAAGGCACTGAGGGACCTTTTTGTTAACTTTATGCAGATCCCAATAGATAATCATGGTGATATCGCTGCTGTAAGACCACACAGTGAAAGTCAGATAGACATTTGGATACCATCTGTCCATTTAGCTCAAATGATCATGAATAATTCTATCAAACTTGATGGACTGGATTTAAATTTGGTCGAAGCTGACGAGTTCCTGGTCAGTCCAAATTGGGTTGTCGAAAATAGACAAAATGTCAAAATGCCTATTCTACTAACCAACAGATTTTCAGCTATAGCAGGTTATGAAACTAATTGACTTCAGGAAAGTTTAAGCAGTGACGATCCCATGCAAGGCCGCACTATTATCACTTGGAACATTGCTGGTTGGAACTCAAAAATTAATGATTTAGATTGTAAAAGATTTTTAGAATAGCATGCCTTAATTTGTTTGCAAGAATCATGGCATACTTAGAATGATCAAGTTAGTCTAAATGGCAATCAGTGCATTTCCAGACAGGGTGCAAAGGTTAAACGATTTAGGAGACTGTCTGGAGGTTTACTAAGTTTTATTAAATTAGGATCTTTTGATAAAGTTACAGAACTTCTTTAACATCATAACTACATTGTGCTAGAATTAATATTTGGAGGTAAATCTTTTCTTGTCTTTAAGTGTTATATTCCTCCACAGAATTCAGAACATTATAAGAATATCTGGCTGAATCTAGCACATGATACCTTAAGATTAATTCATGCTTATCCAAGAGCTGAACTCTGTGTATTAGGGGATTTTAATGCGCGCATTGGAGCATTTGATGGTCTAACTGACAACTTGTTCATCAGCCAATTTAATGAAGATGTGCTAAAAAGAACTTCCAAGGACGAAAAAACAAATAATAGTGGTACCAAGTTGATTGATTATATGTGGGATTTTTCTGTTATAGCCATTGAAGGGCAGACTGGAAGGGGATTAAGATGGACAATTTACCTGTGTTTCAACCAGAGGAGCATCCACAGTTGATTATATACTCTGGTCTGGTTCATTAAATCAGTGGGAAAGGTCAGATATCTTAGTAAGACCAGAAAGTGATCATCTCCCCCTAGTTTTAGAACTAAAAAATAAGATTAATAATTCATCTGAAAATGTGGTCCCCTGTCTCTTGCCATTTCTAGAAATCAGAATGAATAAAATAATTATATGGCAAGAAAGATCATAAGCTGAAATTGACAAAATACTGCAGGATTAAGTTATTATGATGGACTATAAGTCAATACAAAATAGTGAACTGGTGGAGCTTACTGCATATTTGAATAACCTATTTTCAAGGATTAGGTCTGTATTAGAATGTCAAGTTAAACATATAAGAGAATACATATGGTTTGATAAGGAATGTAAAAGTAAGAAATTACAAATTAAAGGCTTACTCAAAGATTATAGACTAACTCAAAGTAAGCAAAATCTAAAGAATCTTAATTTAGAGAAAAAGAAATTGCTAATTAAAAATAAAAAAACTTTATCATGATAAGTTATGGGGTACAATGCTGGATGTTGTTCAGCAAAATGAAATAAAACGTTTCTGGACAATGGTTGCCAAGGGTAACAATCAATATAAAACAGAATTTGACTGAAGATAGGTGGTTATCCCATTTCTCTTCTATTTTTTTGACCCTACTAAACAAAATGTGGAAGCATTTCATGTTAACCAGAGTTTTGCAGAAATAACATAAGATGAAGTTTTTTTTTCATTGGCATTTTTGAAACGACATAAAGCTTCTGGACCTGATGGTATTCCTTCGGAAGTTCTTCTCTCTTTTACCATCAATTGGTGCAAATTTCTTACACAATATTACAATAAATGTATTTTTTCAAACAGTTTACCAGTTTCATGGCGGGAAGCTTTGATTATTCCAACCCACAAAAAGGGTAGTACAAGGGACCCTTCTATGTACAGGTCAACTGGCCTCTTAGATGTTAATTCAAAGTTATTTGCAAGAGTTATCTTAGAAAGACTAAAAATAGAAGTTGAAAGAACTGGAGGCCTGACCATCTACCAGGTGGGTTTCAGACCTGGCTTTTCCACTTTGGATAACGTTTTTGTTTTACATCATCTGATTTAAAAATATGTAGAAATTAGGGGGCAACCACTGTACACCCTTTTTGTGGAATACTCCTCAGCCTTTGACCTTATTTCAAGAGAACTGTTATGGAAAATACTATTAATTAGGGGTATAGATTATAATTTGGTCTTAATCATTTCCCAACTTTATACGGCCAATTGGGCCAATATCAGATTGGGAGTGAGAGGTGGCATTTCCTCGACTATAAAAATTAACAGGGGTGTGAGACAAGGCTGTGTTTTGACTCCCCTATTGTTTGTCTTATATATAGACCAGATGTTGAAGGAGAGTGCTGAGGAATTTACTGATATTCCAAATATAAATATCTGCAAATGTCCTTTATTGGCATTTGCTGATGACATTGTTATACTCTCCCTTTCAAAAGCGGGATTACAAAAGAACATTGATAATATTTATTTAAAATCATTTAATTTAAAGTTAAAAATAAATTTGAATAAAACAAAAGTTTTAGTATTTTCCAAGGGGCAAAAGAGATGTTCCACATTTTGGACACTAGGGAAGGAAAGACTGGAAAGAGTAAGGGAACACCAGTACTTAGGTGTTGACTTCCAGGAAAACACAAATTGGACAAATCATTTTCAGTCTTTGTCAAATAAGTTAAAAAGCACAATAGCAGGTTTGGTTCGTTTTAATTTAAAATATGGGGGGATGTCTTTAAAACCTTTGATAAAAGTCATAAAAGCCAAACTTGATTCACAAATACTTTATGCTTCTGAAATATGGCATATAACTAATATAAATAAGCTGCTTATTCCACTACATAAGTATCTACGGTCCATTCTAAAAGTAGGACATTCATGTCCAGCTGTTTATTTGAGATCCGAATTGGGGTTAAACAATCTACATGCGTTGGTGGACTCCTGAAAAGTTAATTTTTGGCTCACCTTGAGTAGGAAAGCTCCATTGGCTTTGGTGTCCATAGTGTTAAAAGAAAAAGGAAAATAGTACAAAATGGATATCAAACAAAAATTATGGTATACAAATTTAATGAAAATTATGGAGGACAATGGATTGTGTAATCTAAAACAGATAACAGAAAAAGGTATTTTCTTCAGTTTGAAATATAAATTATACATTACAAAAAAAGATTGTTAACTGGATCATTAAGGATCTACAATTAATTAAGAACTCTCGATACTCAAAATGGTTCGTAGAAAACAATTATTATTTCATTTTAAAACCTTATTTGGAAATTTTGACAGACAACAGACTTAAAGCCACATTTTCTAATCATAAGTTTGAACAAACCAAGAGCAATGTTCTTCTTTATAGATATAAAGTGGATGGTATTGTTTCTGAGGACTGTGATTGTATTAGGGGGGGGTTAGAAAATCTTGAACATGCATTATGGGAAAGTAGCTGGTATCAGTTACAAAGGGCCTACTGGTTGGGTCCCTTTTTGAATGAATTGTATGTGATGGATAAAAAGCTTTTAACTAATATATTATTAAATACAAGAAACTTTTGGTCACTAGAACGACTTGTAAAATATTTTCCAGCAATAGAAAAAGCTAGGAAGAATATGAATGTTGTTTGATTGTGTACTTGGTTTGTTCCTATTGTGTTTAAATGCAATGTTAGATAAGCTCTTTATAGCTGTCAATAGATAAAATGTATAATTTATGATCTCTCAAAGTCTAATGGATGTGATAATATTTGTGATTTTTACAGTTTTGTATTCGATTTGTCTTTTTATATTGTAAGGCTTATTAGCCACACAATAAACTTTGTTGATGACAGAGGCTATAATTGAAAAGAAGGAAACCCTGGAAAAAGAAATCCAATTAGCTGAGGATGGTTTGAAACTTAAAACTGAAAAAGCAGAATACAAAACCAATTTGGATTACATTAAAGCTAAACTTGATGAATATGAGGAAAAAATTAAACAACAAAAAATAAGAACATTTCAACATGACACCACAGATTACCATGACAATAAAATATACAACTATACAAAATTAAATAGAAGAAAACAAGTAGCAAATAAGGGATATTATTCAGACTTCATCACTGACAGTGACAACAGCTATACAAGAGATGTGCAGACAACTGAGTCACGTGATGGACCCATGTTTGACCATAGATAGGATTCTCAACAACCTACTACATTAACATCCACAAATTCAGATAATGAATACCCTTTAAGGGCCAGGATGGGAGGGCCAGGGGGAAGAGGAATGGGGGGCCCTGTGTGTTGGGGGGGGGAGTATACAGGGGAGGCAGAGCAGGAACAAACAGACCCCAAGGAGGTGGAGGCACCACAACTAACCACGGCAGATGATACCCATATTTAATTTAAGTAATATAGAGAATAATGGATGACTAAACTATCAGTAACAAGCTGGTTAGTTCATTGAGAGATTCCTATGGATATGAATAGATAGGCCATTGACAGGGTAAAGACCTATGGCACATTCATAAGGTAGAAAAAATGGGCAGACTGGATGGGCCTTGCGGTCCTTATCTGCAGTCAACTTCTATGATTCTGTGTTTCTATGGTGACCGTTTGAGCCTCGAGAGCACAGCTCGAGAGGTTTGGCTGCCATGGGAACCTCGAGATGTACTAATGTGGCTTGTTACTGATTGTTAGTCATCCATTGTTTTTTATAGTGTATGTTACAAAAAAATAAGGAAAGAGCAGTGGTAAAATGTTTGTCACTTACTTTAGCTTTTTTCTTTCTTTAGGACGGGCTTGCTCTTGTCGCTGTGACTGCTGCCAAGTAGGGTGAATATCACGCACTGCGTATGGAGATCACATTCTAAGTTGTTATGCTGCACTAGCTACGTAGCCAGTACAGCATAACAAACTAGCTGACTTAGCTAGTACAGCAGAACAACATTTTAGTACGGATGGATTTCCATCCATAACATCATTCCAGTATACACTACAAAACATTAACCTCTATGGAAACTGAGGTACTAAGTCTGGGACTCTCCTCTCCTACACAATCCACTTATCTGTTTGAATTAGAAGCAGATATGCAAAAATGTTCGGATCAATCAGATTAAAAAACATGTTTGGTGAATCAGGCAGCAGTATGAACTACAAACAACAGGTTAAAAAAGCATTAAAAACTAGATCTGAATACAATCCCCCAACTGCAGCCATGGCATAAAGTCCTACTGCACAGTGGTAGAAAAACAAATTATGCAACTTTTCAGCCACTCTAATAGCAATAAACCTCATTATTCAAACCTTAATAAGGCATAAAGGGAATCATTAGACAATTTAGCAAATGACAAAACCATTATACTTAAACAAGCTGACAAGAGTGGTGGAATTGTAGCTATGGAAAGAAACCACTATAGAATCATGTGGCTGGATCTACTAAACAACAGTTTAAACTATCAGATCCTCCCAGGGGAACCCACAAAATTTTAAAACGACATAGCGAATATGGTTGAAAAATTCACAACGATGGGATAGCGTCACAGCTGGAAAGCAGATCTGTTATTAAACAAACACCCTCAGGTGCCAACATTTTACGCAATCCCAAAAATTCACAAAAATACAGACAACCCTCCAGGAAGGCCCACTGTATCTGCCATTGGCTCACTGTTTGAACCAATATCACAATTTATTAATTTTCATTTACGGCCCCTAGTGGAATTAACAAGCATTTATGTTAAAGATAATACTGACATGATTCAAAAACTACAGGCTCTAACACTGCATAGAATTTCAGCAAGTAACTATTTAGTCACCATGAATATGGCTGGTTCATATACTTCAGTACCACTCACACATGGAATAGGGACAATGGGCACCATGTTAGATACCAGACCTACTAATGCCAGGTCTAAGACAGTCGTTTTACAAGAACTAGCTGAAATAGTATTAAATAAAAACTATTCTGAGTTTGATGGGAAATTTTTCCTCCAAATTAGAGGCACAGCCATAGGCAGCACCACGGCTCCAGGCTACGCAAACTCTTTTATGTTCGTGTTTGAATAACAAAATGACTTAGACCCTATAAACAACCCTTACCATCATGATATACAGTAAAGGCATGATACCGCTAAATAGACTACATACTTTGTCTATGGTCTGGCTCATTAAATGAGTTAAAGGTGCCATGGCATGGACGGACAGGAAGCGCATCCTCAGGATCACGAAAACAGCTGCACGGGAGTCTGAGCTGGACGTCATTGTCCACCTAGGGACAAATGACTTGGCTCATCATGAGATTAGAGCAGTGCAGAAGGACTTTGTAGAATTGGGGAAGGGCCTAAGACAAGTAGCACACACAGTATCCTCTCAGAGGTGCTGCCTGTCAATGGCATGAGGAGGCGAGGTACTCTGCACCATGCAGTTTAATGAATGGTTGAAAATGGAGTGGAGCACAGGGGTTTGGCTTCATTGGGGACTGGGGTTCCACCTGGAGGGACACCAGCCTATACTGGCAGGATGGTCTGCATCTGTCCAGGAAGGGAACAAGTCTTTTGAGCAATCGGTTTAAATGCTTCATTGGCAAGCTTTTAAACTAGTCAAGGGGGGAGGCACTGATAAGTAGCAGGAAAATCCCAGCCTCTCCCTACAAAACAGGGTACTAAATGAGAAAAAGAGCGCAGTAGAAAGGTCAGTGGGGGATGCTGCAACAGAAGGTAAAGCCATCAAAAAATGGAGAGCAATGAGTACCAATGCCCATAGTCTGAGTAACAAGCTTCCTGAATTAGTGGCCTTGATGGAGGAGGAACATCTGGATATCGTGGCAGTCACAGAAACATGGTGCACACAAAACCATGACTGGGACGTAAACATACCAGGATACACTATCTACAGGAGGGACAGGGAGGGTAAAAGAGGAGGAAGAGGAGTAGCTCTTTACATAAGGGAAGGCATCAAAGCAACAGAACAAAAGGGTAAACCGGGAGGAGAAGAAGCACTGTGGGTAAATTTGGAGACCGCAATGACACCACAATCCGCACAGGGGTTGTATACAGACCCCCTTCTCAGGGGGAGGAAATGGACAAGGAAATGATAGAAAGTATACTTAGAATGGCAGAAAAAGGGAATATATTGCTGATGGATGATCTGAATACGCCAGATGTTAACTGGAGAGCAGTTGCAGCAGCCACTTCGAAGAGTGGGGTTATTCTAGATGCCCTACAGGGGGCATGCCTTAGACAACTAGTATTGGAGCCCACTCGAGAGGAGCAATCTTAGACCTGGTTCTCTCAAATGGAGATGAAGAGGATCACAGATGTAGAGTGGGTAGCCATCTGGGAACTAGCGACCATCGAACAGTATGGTTCACAATAAACACAGCAATAGAGTCAAGCCATACAAAGGCAAAAGTACTGGACTTTAGGAGGGCTGACTTTGCCAAAATGGCTGAGTGCCTAAGGAATGCACTAGCAAATGGGCAGGAAGGAGGTGGAAGAACAATGGGGAATAATAAAAACTGCCATCACAGAGGTAACAAGCCTTTGTGTGAAGCAAATAAACAAAACAAAACGATGTAAGAAACCACTATGGTTCTCAAAGGAAGTGGCAGTGAAGGTTCAAGAGAAAGAAAGCATTCAGGAAGTACAAGGAATCACAGAAGGAGCAGGACAGAGAACTGTATCAGTTAAAGCAAAAGGAAGCTGGGAAGGCAGTCAGAACAGCAAAGGCCCAAACCGAGGAAAAGATAGCCAACTCAGTTAGAGGGGATAAAACCTTTATAGGTACATCAGGGAGCCAAGGAAGACTAAGGGAGGATAGTAGAGGCTTAATAAAGGGAGGAGGGTGGGCAGAGGGTGACTGTGAAAAGGCAGAGATACTAAACAAATATTTTGCTCAGTATTTACAAAGAAGAGGAGGTACCTAAAACAAACAGTAGAAACACTCTGGATACAGGAGTTGATACCAGCCCATTTACAGAAGAAAGGTTCTAGAAAGAACTCTTAAAACTGAAGGTGGACAAAGCAATGGGGCCTGATGGGATTCATCCCAGAATTCTAAAAGAACTAAGGTAGAACTAGTGACACCACTGACTACCCTCTTTAACAAATCATGGGAGGATGGGGTGGTACCGAGGACTGGAGGAGGGAGATGTGATTCCCTTCACAAAAATGGGAGCAAGGCAGAAGCAGGAAACTACAGACCTGTTAGTTTAACCTCAGTGGTAGGGAAAATGATGGAATCACTTCTGAAGGAAAGAACTGTCGGTATCTAGAGGCCAGAGGGCACAGGACCCAAGGCAGCAAGGATTCACACGGAAGGTCATGCCAGACAAATCTGATAGATTTCTTTGACTGGGTGACCAAAGTAGTAGATCAGGAGGGGCTGTGGACATGGCCTACCTAGACTTTAGCAAGGCATTTGACACAGTCCCACACAAAAGATTAATATACAAGTTAGCCAGCCTGGGAGTGGGTCCCAAGATGACAGCCTGGGTAAAGAACTGGCTGGATAATAGGACACAGAGAGTAACAGCAAATGGAGTCCACTCTGAAGAAAGGGGGGTTACTAGTGGGGTACAGCAGGGTTCAGTATTAGGACGATCCTCTTCAATGTCTTTATAAGTGACATTGCAGAGGAACTGGAAGGAAAAGTATGTCTCTTTGCAGATGACACAAAGATCTGCAACAGAGTTAATGCACAAGGTGGGGTGGAAAGGATGAGAAGGGACTTGGCAAGGTTAGAGGAATGGTCAAATGTATGGCAGCTTAGATTCAATGCTAAGAAGTGCAAGGTAATGCACCTGGGAAACAAAAACCCAGGGGAAGAGTACACAATGGGGGGTGAGATACTAACAACAACAAAAATGGAAAGGGACCTGGGGGTAGTCATATCAGATGACCTAAAGGTGGGCAAGCAATGTGAGAGGGCAGCAAGGAGGGCTGGGGGATACTGGGATGCATAGGGAGAGGCATCACCAGTAGAAAACAGGAAGTTGTTATCCCTCTGTACAGACAACTGGTGGGACCCCATCTGGAGTACTGTGTGCAGTTCTGGAGACCCAATCTCTGCAAAGACATAGACAGGATGGAAACTGTCCAGAGGAGGGCAACTAAAATGGTGCAGGGTCTGCACCGGAAGACATATGAAGAGAGACTTAAGGAGCTTAATATGTATAACCTCGAGGAAAGGAGGGAGAGGGGGGACATGATAGAAACTTTCAAGTACCTCAAGCGAATCAACAAAGTCCAAGAAGGTAGCATCGTTCAAAAAAAGAGGTGTCCAAGAACAAGGAGGCACAATTTGAAGATGGGGGCGGTTCGAGGTAATTTAAGGAAGTATTTTTTCACAGAGAGGGTTGTGGATGCATGGAACGGCCTTCTGGAGGAGGTTGTGGAGTCAAAAACAGTGGTGGAATTCAAGCATGCATGGGACAGTCATAAGGCAATTCTAGGGGGTGGGGGTAGGAAGAAGTAGGCTGCTGGTTGCCAAGCGGTCCTTATCTGCCGTCAAATTCTATGTTTCTATGTTTCCACCAGTACCTGAATGGAAGAAATTCACATTTGAAATCTGTTATGCAACACAGCCAAAAAAATATTTCATATCTCAATATATTGATTATTAAAAGAGATGGCCAACTATAGACCATAATATTTCGTAAAACAACAGACCATAACACATTGCTCCATGGGTCCAGTTATCACAAATCCAAATTAAAAAAGAGCATTCCATATTCCCAACTGATTAAAGTACGCAGAAACTGCAGTACAGATATGGAATTTGTAAAACACACAAATGAAACGCTAGACAAGTTCTCAACAAGGGGCTATGTCAGGAATACAATTAGGCAAGATGACCTTAAAGCTGAAGCATTACATAGGACAGACCTACTATTACCTCAGGAACCAAACCCCAGCCATGAAAGACCGGTTTTTGCAACTAAATACAATGAAAAATTCCAAGACATCAGAAGAATTATAAACAAACATTGCCATTTAGTTAGCCTGGATAATGCAACAGTTTCAACACTTAGCAAGAAACCAGCTGTGGCTGCAAAAAGAGTTACCATGATTAAAGACAGAATAGTCAGATCTCAATTTCAGTCCCCTAATAGGAGAGATGCACAACTGCTCCTAGGATCACTACAACCAGGAATAGTGCCCTGTGGCAGATGCTCTGTCATTGAGCACAACAGTAAGAAAAATATTTTTCAACACCCTCACACTGGAGAGAGATTCGACATTAAACACATATTACATGCACAAAACAAGGAGTTGATTTATGTGTTACATGTCCTTGTGACAAACTATATGTGGGGCAAGCCACCAGGGCACTTAAAACTAGGATTCAGGAATGCAAAGGAGACATAAGAAGAAAAGATGAAACATCCCAAGTAGCCATTTATTTTATGGATGTAGGACACACAGGAGCCTCGCTAAGATTTTGGGGCCTAGAAGTGGTGTACCCACTAGGTAGGGGAGGAAATTACCAACAGATGTTAGACTGAGCTGAAATTAAATCCATTTTCAATTTAAGGACTTTGGATAGGCAGATAGGCATGAACTCCGACATGAACTGGCAAGCATGTTGGTAAAGCTTAAATGCATAACAAGAAACCTGTTATAAGGAATAAATTAATGTGTAACTTTGAATAAGTAATTAAAAACCCTTGTAGGAAAGTTAAATGTTTCTCAAGAATCAGTCCTTGGTAGGGGAGGTGCCCGTGAGGAGAGTCAGATGTCAGTACATACTGACGGTGTACGTTCCAAGATGGCCAGGCGGAGAAGATGCTGAACACCACTGAAACCTGGGGTCGCGATAAGAGCGTGCTCCGTTCTCTAAGCACATTTTGCTTCTGTACGAGCACGTTTAAAATCCTCTTTTAGACTGTGTATTGCTCCAGCTGTACAGTAGGAGCACAGAGATGAAAAAGAGCCACTAACATTGTACTAGTTACCACGTGGAGATTTTTTATTTTAAACCGGAGTTGTGGGGTCATGTGCAAAAAAAAAAGTCGTTATTTGAAAGTGGGAGTTTGTCAAAACTACCAGATATGTTGTCCAATAATCTATGTACTCTGGGGGCGGGCAATCACTTGTTGTCTAGGGAGCATCGAATGATTGGTTGTCCAACTTTAGGCTGCAGAGGAGGTGTGAGCCAACTGCAGAGTAGACACAAGGGAGTTGGACTGAGACGCGGCTGGAGCGAGACCGAGTCTAACATCAAGCATCGGAGATGAAATTTCTTTTTTTTCTCCCTTGGGAGGAGTGAGGCCAACCTGTCTAAGGAGTGAAGAGTGAGAACTAATGCACTCATTTCAAGGTGAGTAGTTTTTTTGCAATGATGCCCGCAGCACTTGGTTTGTTTGTTGTTTGCGGAGTGAGCGCCCCTTCATAGCCTCAGATAAACTGTGTAGATCTGTGTGTGTCCCATCCCTTTGGTGGTCACCTCCCGTTCCCTTGAGTTTTCTGCACACCAATTTGCTGTTGCTAAATTGTGAGTGAGAGAGATAGAGATTGCTGCTGGTAGGTACTGTTTTACTAGTGACTGAAGCTAATTTATGCTGATTCTGGCAATCTAAGTGTTCCCACTCAGGAGGCCACAATACCATTTTGAACGTTTAGTTATTGCGATTTATATGGAGTTGCATTTAAAGTGGCAAAATCATCAAAATGTCATAAGCCTTCAAGAACACTACCATGAAGGATTATGACAACAGCAATTTCATATGGAGTTTCCAGCCCAGTCATTTCCCCCCTCCTAAGTCCAGTGAAAACATTAGCGGTCTGCTGTTCTCAGTTGAGTTAATAGGGAGAGCAAGAAGATAGGAGATTACTGATATCTGACAGTACAGCTGAGCGAGCAGCTTCTAAGCTGATTAAGTGCTTTACTGGAGTTAAATAGAAATTCTGGTGGTGTTATAAACAAAGGTTCCCTCTCGAGTCTTGCCACCCTGCTTGCGTTGCATGCCGAAGCGAGAGGTCATGCTGTTAGCAGCTGCCCGCGTATTCTCCCACCATGTGGTGTGGGAAAAGAAAGTGACTGGTGTGTGTAGTTTAGTTTTGTTGTTTGGAGCATTAGACCTGTGGAGAAAACGAAATGGTCATATAAGTTTTGTAATTTAAGTAAGTTGTTTGCCCCATCTTGTGAATCATGTAGCGAGTTGATCCCGACCCTCATGCTGTGGTGGTGGGTCAGTTAATGTGTAGCTGTGCTCTCTGTTTTCCTTGTTCCCTCACCATGCTTTTCAGATGATGCAGCAGCAATTCCTAATCAAATTGCTCAAAAAGATAATACCAGATGTCATGCTGCTGCAACACCAACATTTTTTTTTAAATGAGGCACGCTGCCTACTGTTGTTTAATGCGGTTGGGGGTGCTGGAGCGGAGGAAATGGGATACTTGGTTGAGGTTGAGTATCCATCCGATCAGGACAAGACCTGGGGCAGCATGGTGAACGCGACAGTCATGGCCACTGACTCTTGAACCTGCAGCAGCCGAGGGAAGGTGGGGGGAAGACAGGATTTCATTATTGAGTTTGAGGCTGCAACTGTTGTATATCTAGAATGTAGATCGTGGTTGGACTCTGAGTGTGAACTCAACAAATGCCTTGTTATGTGTGCACAGTGGCTGGTCTGCATGGCTCTGACTGATGGTATGCCATTTGTGGCTCTGTGCAACAGAACCCATAAAGAAGTGCAGACTGAAATTAAGAATGCTGTTTGAGTTTGTCCCTAGCCAGTATAGCGAGATCCGAGATCTGGAAGAGTGAATGTTGAGTACAGTTAGTACCGAGTCAGTGCCGACTGCACATTCATGACAGTCAGAAAGAACACGTTGATTTGTGAGGAATGTGAGCACCATTCCACTCAGTTATGACCTGAGTACTGTACTACTATGTTTTTTTGTTTTGTTTTTTTAATTGGGCACGCTGTCTATTGTTGTTCAGTGTTATGGTGGTGGTGGGAAGGCTGAAGGGAATGGGATGCTTGGCTGAGGAATCATCTGATCAGCCAAGGCTTGGGGCAGCTTAGTGAACGTGGCAATTATGGTCACGGATTCTTAAGCCCGCAGCAGCCGTGTGGAATCAGTACATAGGAGCACGGCTCGGATTGGCAGGAGCACAGATTTTGGGTCTTGATTTTGCCAAAGTGTGCTCCTCAATTTCAAAGGAGCACACCGTGCCAAAACCTTAACACCATCCCTGACTGAAACGTGTGGGTCACAATGCCAATTGTTTAATTAATTCAGCTTCAGCTAATAGCCTCATCTTTGTAAAAAAAAGAAATCACACATAATGTGAGGAGGCTTTATTACTCGTCAGGAAAAGTTTTTTTTATTTTGCTGTTAAAACGTAGACATATTTCAAAAATGGCAAAAACCACGACTAGTAAGCATAAAAAAAACCAAAAACTATTCTGGGCATGTTTGTTTGACACGAGGCAGCTGTACTAAAGATGAGATAGAACTGCAACCAAATTATCAACCCAGCATGTCCAGATCAGCTCAGCAATTGAAAGAGACTGTGGAATTTAGAGAAGAAAAGAAACAGAGAGGTCGGGCGACAAGCTCTAAGATAAAAGAAGGTTTGTTAACTACACCAGATTTTCGTCCGGTGTCCGAAGGTATTCCTGCAGTGTTGTCTCCATTGGTAAGTCCAGTGAGAGGAAAAGACGGACAAGGTAATATTCAATCTCTCTTTTGTAAAAAGAATACAGCTTCACCTAGTGTATTGGGCACGGACATTATACTTGCACAAATGGAAAATGAACAACTGCAGCAACAAAGGGGGGCTGCTTTAGAAACAGTTTCACAAACGGCAGATACTTCTGTTGGCCCCTCGCATGAATTGTTACCCATTATGGAGCAGCAAGGTGTGGGGCAAATAGATATTTTACCTAAACCTCAGGTTTGTTTTGAAGATTTACAACATTTACCTAGTGAATCGGGTAATAATACAGTTACAGAGGAATTTCAACTGGAAGGCCTGCAAGGCCTACGGGAACAAAGAGAGGAAAATTCTCAGTTTAAAACAGAAGTTCTAGAGGCAGTCCATTCATTAAAAAAGGAAATGATGGTAGTATTAGAAGATATAAAGGGCTCTTTACAATCAGTCACTACTGCCCTTTTGGATATGAATGTTAAATTCCAAGTACTGACCTCTAGGACAGATCATTTGGAGAAAAGAGTTTCCCAGATTGAAGATTCTTCGTGGGGAGCTCCGCAGCAGATACTGCAATCGGAAAAACAAATGCAGGCCTTGAGAGTAAAGGTAACAGAACAAGAAGATTGGGTGAGAAGAGCAAATATTAGGCTATGTAAACTCCCAGAGGGAGTCGAAGGGATTGAAAAATCCAGTGTCTTATTTTGAAAAGATCCTTACCATCGCACTGGGCAGACAATTCCCAGAAGCTAAGGTTGTGCTGGATCGTGCACACCGAGTGGGGCAAGAGGAGCAGGAAACTCTGATTTCCCCAGGACAGTTTTTGTTAAAACCTTAAAATTTCAAGACCGGGAGGTGATACTTCAAAATGCCAGAATATCTAGAGGCCTAAAATATGAAAATATGCAGTTTAACGCATATCCAGACCTTTCTTTTGAAACACCTGCAAAAAGGAGGCACTATAATCCATTAAAGCAGTTGCTATATAAAAAAGGGATTCGGTCATCAATTCTCTATCCTGCTCGAAGCAGATTTGTAATAAATGGTCGGTTACACCCTTTTGATACAGCTGAAGAAGCCATGGAGGCTTATAAATTGGCATATGAAGGTTCGTAATTAGCTTGGTTTCACCCTCACCACCACCCTTCTGTATATTTTATGCTGTTGTTGATATGAAATAGCTTTAGAGAAGATTGCTGGAATAGTAGGGGACGATGTGTATATGGGGGTATATTTTACTATGGATCATGGATGAAACTACACAGAGCTCATTAAAAATGCAGGATAAAGGTGGAGGCAATTATTTATTTAAAAAAAAAAAAGGCATGACCACACACCATATCAGTAGGTCATTTGGTATCTTGAGATGATTAGGTTTTTATCTCGTATTTTAGGGTGGGTTTTAGGGTGGGTTCAGAGAGGGCGGGGGGATTTGTTCAAGAATAGGATTTAATCATGATATCTGTTTGAAACACAAAGGGTTAGGTGTCACTTTAGCAAAAAATAAAAATCATATATATAAAAAGTTGCTTAAAGAATATTTTGGCTATAAGAAGAGGGGAGATCCTGAAAGTAATACAATTATGAGGTAAATGTTTGATGGCTTGAATATAGCCACCTGGAATGTAAAAGGCTTACAAGATAGAAAAAAAAACAGTTAAAGTACCGAAACATATGGAGAAGAAAAAAGTGGATATGTTGATGTTCCAAGAAACACATTTAACACAGCTGGATCTGAGCTGGCTTGAACACCGGTGGGAAAGGTCTATTCATCAAATCATATGACAAACTCTAGAGGAGTTTTTATTGCATTTTAAATATAACTAGATTTTTTTCAGATGATCAAGGGCGATTTGTTATTTTATCAATTCAATTATATAACCGAAAATTTACATCTGTGGTAATTTATGCGCCAAACCAAAACTCTCCCAGGTTCTTCTCTGACTTTTTCCTGACTCTGACTACTTTTGACATGCCTTATGTGGTAGGGGGTGACTTTAATCTTACATCGCATCACGTGGATTAAACATCAAGTCTGGATCGGTCATGGTCCTCTTCTAGGTTGGTTATAAAAAATGTTATGTATGATCTAGGATTAGCAGATCCAAGGCAAGAGTTTAATGGGGAAAAGAGGGTGTATTCCTTCTTTTTCTTGGTTCACCATGTATATTTACGCATTGATTTTTTTAAAATTTCAAAATCCCTGACTTATCTACAAAATATTCAATACTCTGCAATTGCTTTATCAGATCACTCTCCACGTTTGTTGTCTTTAAAAATTGATCAAAGCAGGATACCCCCAGGTTTATGGCAAATGGATAACACTTTATTATGTGACACAGAAAGAGAATCAATTACAAAACTGACTGAATAATATTTCTGATTTAACATGAATCAGAATGCCTCAATAAATAATATTTGGGAGGCATATAAGGTGTTTATGAGAGGCCATTTAATGTCTCGGATGGCATACCAGAAGAAGAAATGCTTTCATTCCTTTAGACAATTAGAACAAGAAATTAATAATTTTACACAAATCCATAGTTCTACTTTAGACCCTGTTATATTTAAACAGCTTCTACAAAAAAAGACCAATTTAATCTCGTATCAAATGAAATGGCAGAAAAACAAATTTATAATGCCAGATCAAATTATTTTTTCAACACCGATAAGCCATTTAAATTATTGTCTTGGCAAACCAAACAAAACAAAACCAGAAATACGGTAAATAATATTAAAGATGACATGGGAACTATTAAAAGTCATTCAATTGAAATGGTAAAATGCTTTGAGCAATTTTATAAAGCACTTTATACATCTGAATTTAACGATGATATAGAACAGGTTTTGCAGTACTTACAAACAATACATTTACCAAAAATACCAGATCATATGACAGAAATGTTAGATATGCCTATTACAAAGAGGGAAATCGAAGAAGCTCTAGAAAACCTTTCAAACAACAAAGCCCCTGGCACAGATGGACTGTGAGATGAGGTATACAAAGCACAGAAACAACTCTTGCTTGAACCTTTATATCAAATATTTGGTTCATTTTTGGAGACAAATGACATTCCAGAAACCTTCAAAGAAGCAGTGATCCAAGTATTCTTGAAAAAAGATAAAGATCTGCTGAGCAGCACATCCTATAGGCCCATCTCCTTGCTAAATACGGATTATAAAATACTCACAAAAATTATAGCTAAGCATTTAGAAAATATTTTACCTTCTTTAATACATAAAGATCAAAATGGTTTCATGAAATATCGGACACTCTCAGAAAACATAAGACGCACGCTGAACATCATCGACTTAAATGTCCAATCTGATGCATTCTTATTAGCTATCGATGCCGAAAAATCATTTGATAAGAACTGAATGGCCTTACATTTTTGCAATGGCTCAGGAGATGGACCTGGGTGCACAGCTCAGCAGGTGGCTAAAATTAATTTACGATTCATCTACAACAATAATTAAAGTGAATAATATAAGTTCAGTAAAAATACCACTAAAGAGAGGACATAGGCAGAGATGCCCTTTATCCCCTTTAATTGTTGCCCTTATTATTGAGCCCCTAGCTATTGAAAGTAGAGAAAGTAAATAAATCTTTTGTATAACACTTGATTCGAAAGAATACAAAATTGGGTTATACACTGACGATATCTTACTTTATATTACTAAACCAGAAACTTCAATTTTGCATATAATTCAAGTCACAAATAAATGTGGTCAGTTTTCATGATATAGAATAAATTGGGCTAAAACAGCATTACTTAAATTAAATAAAGACTATCTATTTCAAGGGATACCTGGGGTACATCTGAAAACTGTGGATGATAATATTAGATATCTGGGAGTAACTATAAGCCCCCTGATTGAAGAGATATATAAATTAAAATATGAGGAATTATTGACACATATTGAACATGATCTTAAAAAATGAAATTCGTTATATTTAACGCTGATTGGCAGGATAAATTTAACTAACATGCAAATTCTACCTAAGGTTTTATTTTTATTCCAAGCCTTGGCAATTATAATTCCAACTAGTTTTTTTGTAACACTTAAGACTATGATAATGAAATTTCTATGGAAAAATAATAGTGTGAGGGAATCTTGGAAAACATTAACTATCCCTAAAATAAAAGGAGGCCAGGCACTGCCAGATTTTTATGTATACTATATAACAACACAATTAGCACAAACTTGGCAATGGCTTCATAAATTACAATTTGATTCTCCTTTGACTCAAATAGAATTAAAAGCTCAACCTCATAGGTCATTGATGAATTTGTTATACTCAGGTATCCCAATTAAAAAATTAAAATCAGCAATAACAACTAAAACTACATATCAGTGCTAGATTTATGCCCAAAATCAAATGAATAACTTAAAAGATATTACTAAGTATACCCAGATTTATAAAAATTATAACTTTACCCTATCAATAACATTGCATGTCTTTAAAACATGGAGAGAAAAGGGGGTCATACAACTAGGGGATATTTGTAATAACAATGAACTACAAATCCATTATTAGTTGATGAATAACTATAATTTGAATCCTTCACAGACTTTCTATTATAATCAACTTAAATCGCTTCTTAATAAAAATAAAATGAATATTGGGTTGAAGGAACCCTCATCATGTTAAAAAAGCTTCAGGACAACATAACGGGGAAAAAATTAATTTCAATGTTATATAATATGCTTCAAGAGATATTACACCACAGTATTGACAGAGTCAGGAGAAAGTGGGAGGTGGATCTGGATATTCACATTTCAAAGTCAATGTGACACAATATCATAAAAATATATCTAGAAACTATATCTTCAGTAAAACTGTAACAGATACAGATGAATAAGACACATCGTATTTATTTCACCCCTAAAAAATTGAATTTGATGAACCTGATTATATTGGATAAATGTCCAAGATGCCCTAACACAACCAGTACTTTGATCTATTTGATAGCGTCATGCCCTTGTTTATCTAATTTTTGGCATGAGATTGAGACATTTAGTGAACAGGTTTTTAAGAAACAAATTAATTTGTATTCAATGGTGAAACTGTTAACAATTTTACAGGAAAAACAGACATTGGAACCACAGCAATGTAAATTATTATCACTGTTTCTGATAGTGGCGAAGAAATGTATACTTCAAAAATGAAAGGACCCTGACCCACCGGCATTCAATCAATGGCTGAACTCAGTCACAGATACATCTGTCTTGGAACAGATTTGGTATATAACAAACGATAAAAGAATACCATTCTTTGAAATGTGGAACCAGTTCCAGGTGGAAATAATTAAAGTAAGATAAATGAGTGCAAAATAGGAAATATAATATATAAAAAGGTATTATCAGGATATCCCCTCTCTCCCTCTGAGGATGATGAAAGGATGGATATAAGGTTCCCATCTGAAAAAAATATCTGATGAATGAAATGGACCCTGACCCATTGATCTGATGGGGGAGGGAAGAAAAAAAAAGAATAAAACAAAAAAAAAAGAACCAGTCATTGGCACAACAAGTATAGCTATATCGTTGGGGTCAGACATATTAATAACTAGATCATAACAATATAAAGGCATGCTGGCAAAGCTAAAAGCATATGCTAGGTATAGAATATGGTGGGGGCAATAAACCAAAGTACAGTTTGAATGAACAGATAAAATTCATAGTAGGCAGGAAAATGTATTTCAAAGGATGGTCCTGGGTGTAACTAGTGCATTCACACTGATAGGGTATAGTAGAAATTAGACACGGTATTACATAATATCACCCTTCCACAATGTCACTGAACCAGGCTGGATTCCTACCCAGGGGTGTCCGCCCCCCAAACCCATTCTGATAACTTACAACATTAGTTAAACTTATACTGAACATCTTGCTACTATATTGCAAAACTGACTGAATATGGTTAAAAAAAAAACTCCTTTCATGCAAGAGGTTAAAAAATCAACACTTGCACTGAGAAAATTAAAACAACGGTGACGTTCTTGCCACTTATGCCCATTAGCGCCATATGGCGTCAGAACCATCCACTGCTTAACCTGACCCAAAATGGTGGCATAGAATGAGATAACAATCAGTGACTATGGGTACACTCACACAGCAACACTGCAACAGGTATCTGCTGCAGTGTACAGTTGCTTAGCAACTGCAATCGTGCACAAACATGCATGAGATCACAGGTGAACACATCACTTGTGATCTGGACAAGTGGGCTCAAGAGGATTCAATGTGCACCACAAAATCAGTTTGAGTAACTCCTCGCCATCTTGTATGGAGTGAAACGTTAACCAATGCAGCAGGTATCTGGGATCAGTTTAAACACATGCCAATGAGAATTTGAGTTTTAAACCTGATACTAAAAAGCGTAGTGACAAATGCAGAGTAGTTGTATTTTTCTTTTTCACTGTTTCAGACCATTGGGACAGTCAAACAAATGAAAACTAAGCATTTGGTAAGGAAACAAATGACCACACAGGTACACAGTTAAACTGAAACTATATTCAAACAACTTGATAAAACAGCAGCAAAAGCAACATAAGAAATTAAACTGAATTATAACATGCCGTGCTGTATTACTATAAGTTTTTAAACAAATAATGAAAAAGACCCACTGCATAATGAATTTTAAACTTAAACAATACATTGTAGGTATCTGAATAAAAATCTGAAGCAAATCTTTATAGTCACATCTTGCAACAACTGTATTTGACAGGTGAACGCATCAAAAAAATACCAGGTATGCAAAAGCACTTTTTAGCTATGGGGAAGACAGGCTCAAATGAGCAGTTTTAAAACAATAAATAGTACACTGATAAAACTAAGTGGCTCTGAACAATAATTTAACTATTTGTTTTCTGCTCCTTGGTATAAATAACTTACAGGTGGTTATGATTTAAACTAATCATTGAATGTGACTAATGAAATGTTGAAGGCACAGAAACTAAATGGTAAATTCATGTACTACCCCCCCCCAAAAAAAAAATTATGTATGGATAATAGTATGATCAATGTAATAAATCTATCTGTTTATTAAATGACAGATATTAAAGCCCTTTGAAAAAGCTTCAAAGTAAGAAGCGAAATGTCAGGGCACATAAAAATCAAAAAACATTTTTGGAATACTGTACATTCCTATGCATGACTTCTTTGAAGAAACAAGTGGTCCTTTCAGTTAGTTGAAGAGATATTCATTGCACCTCCAGGACCCACATTTACCAGAACATGACCACTGGAACTTTACTATGTGCAATACTCTTTTTTGTGACTGTCATTTAATGAGCTGTGCCTTGCTATTGCTCCCTGCAGCTGTCTGTAATGCTTTGCTAACTTTCTGTTGACTGCAGGGAAGAGAATACATGAGAACCTGTTGAGCAAGTGGGGCTACGTGTACTCTCTTGAACATGCAGCTGACCTTGGTGCCTACCCCCCCCCAAGTGATGGCAAGAATGACAATTAATGAGTTCAGACAGGAAGAACAGGTTACTCACCTGTAACAGTAGTTCTAAGAGTGGTATATGTTGTTCATCCACACTCTTTGGCATGTCCTCTTCCACTTTTTTTTTTTTTTTACATTTATTCTACTTTTTCTGACAGGACCCTCCTGTCGGAATCAGCCCTGGTCATGGCCCCCCCAGAGAGCGTCGATTCTGCGTTGCGTACAGGGTGGCAACCCAGCCCCCGCCAGGTGTCGCTCCTGTGCGATTGCGTGTCCCCCATTCCTCCCGGAGAAGGACAGCAGTCCTAAGGACGCTCAATCCCTCTCGCCCCGTCAGGCCCTCTGACAACCCGAGTCCGTTCCCGAACCCGAGTCACCAGTGCCGCAAGCAGAAATCCAACCGCTGCACTGGCGGGCCGGCCATGTCCCCTTCCACTTTAAGATCAACCAGAAGTCTTCAAGCTGGCTCCTCCCACCCACCCACGCCGGTGGTATATACCTCGGCTCCACCCCATGATGCCAGATCTTAGCCCGCTGGAAGCCAGGCTGTGTGCGTCTGCAGCCGGGGAGGTCGGGTGGGTCCGTGTGGATGAACAACATATACTACTCCTAGAACTACTGTTACAGGTGAGTAACCTGTTCTTCTAGAAGCGTGGATATGTTGTTCATCCACACTCTTTGGCAGACTCCTAGCAGTTCTCCGGGAGGCAAGGCTCACACCCCCTACTTAGGGAACAGAGATTGAAGAACTGAGGCCCCAAAACCAGCATCCCAGCATGACTCAAGGTCAATGTGGTAGTGGGTGATGAAGGTGTTTGCTGACTTCCAGGTAGCAGCCAGACAGATTTCCTGGATAGGGATGTCCCTGGAAGCAGCCACCGATGCAGCAGTATGGCGGGTAAAATGAGCTCTTATCCCTCTGGGAGGCTCCTTGTCTGCCAACTCATAACACAGATCTATGTATGATGTAATCCATCTTGCAATAGTTCGCTTTGCTGCAGGTCTGCCGGAAGCGGCTTCAGCATAGGTGACAAACAGCTGGCGAACCTCACCCCGAATCTCCGCCGTCCTCTCCTTGTAATAAGAGAGAGCACATCTCAGGTCAAAAGTATGGAGCCTGTACTCAGCCTCCGAGGTGTAGTTAGGGTAGTATACCTGCAGAGTTAACACCTGGTTAAGGTGAATCTCTGACACCACCTTCGGAAGGAATTTCGGGTGGGGGCATAGGACAACCTTGTCCCTGTGGAAGATTAGATAAGGGGAGTTCACTGAAAGTGCCTGGAGCTCCCCTGTCCTTCTGGCAGATGTGATAGCCACCAGGAAGGCCGTCTTCCACGACAAGTGAGACAACTCAGACTTGTGCAATGGTTCGAATGGCTTGACCATGAGCTTTGCCAGTACCAGCAGATAATCCCACGGAGGTGGAGGTTCACGCAGAGGAGGGGATATGTGATTTAGGTCTTTGAAAAAGCACCCGACCACTGTCTCCTGTGCCATCGGCTGACTGGCCCACGCCCGGTAAGCAGAGATGACTGCCAGGTGCACCCTAATGGTCGATGACTGGAGACCCCCTTTGGAGAGAGACCAAAGGTAGTCAAGAATGTTAGCCACTGAACAGGATAAAGGGTCTAGGCCCTTACCCTGACACCAAATGGAAAACCTTTTCTATTTTAAGGCATAACATTTCCTGGTCGATTTCTTTCTAGATGCCTCCACCACGGTGTAGACATCTTCAGAAAGACCCAAAGCCTGGAACTCTAGCCGCTCAGGTACCAGGCTGTGAGGTGGAAGGACTGAAGTTCTGGATGGAATACCTTCCCCTGATTGAGAGATATCAGGTCTGGGTGTGTACAAAGCCACTCCGGGTGCCTGCAACTGAGGCTGAGGAGATCTGGATACCAGAACTAGAGCGGCCAGTCTGAGGCTACCAGGATCACCTTTGCCTTGTCCCTCCTTACCTTGAGGACCACCTTGTGGATCAAGGGAAAAGGAGAGAAGGCCTAGGGTTCACGGCCTCGAAAAGGCATCCCCTGCAACAAGCCCTGCTGAGGGGTCGAGCATGAAACAGCCTCAGCTTGGTGTTTTCCCTTGAGGCGAACAGGTCCACCATCGGTTTTCCCCAGCGGGAGAACAGGCTGTAAGCTACCTCCGGATGGAGAGGCCACTTGTGGGATGTCTGGCCTAAGCGGCTGAGAGCATCCACCAGATGGCTTGAGGCTCCTGCCACATCAATGACTAGGAGATCTGCCTCCAACCGGCTCACGAAGGTCCAGATGTGGAGCGCCTTCTTGCACAGCAAACGGGAGTGCGTGCTGCCCTGTTTGTTGAGGTAGTACATGGTCATGGTATTGTCTGTCTGAACTTGAACCCCGTGACCCTGGAGCTGAGGAGCGAAAGCTGACCGTGCCAGTCTGACTGCTCTGAGCTCCAACAGGTTGATGTGGCATCAGGACTCCTCAGGGGTCCGGAGCCCATGGGCTCTTTTGTCCCCCATGTGGGCTCCCCAGCCCATGAGAGAGGCATTGGTTGTGAGGACGACCGGTGGCTCGAGGCAGACAAACGGGATCCCTTCCTTCAACCAGTCTGGGACAGCCCACCACTGGAGAGCATCCCACATCTTCTGGGTTACAGTGACCAGCTGGTCGAAATGACCATGGCGCTGAGTCCACTGGGCGGCCAGCTCCCATTGAAGAGGCGCATAAGCAACCGGGCCCAATGGACCATGGAGGTGCATGACACCATGTAACCCAGAAGGCACAGAAAGTCCCGGGCAGGGCGCAATTGCTCAACCAGAAGTGATTGGGCAAAGGAGGAAAGAACCTCCGCCCTGTCCACCAGGAACTGAGCTCTGGCTTGACAAGAGTGGAGCTCTGCCCCGATGAAGCCCATCACCTGAGATGGCATGAGTTCTGACTTGGCCTCGTTGATCAGGAGGCCGAGTTGGAAGCAGGTCTGGAGGGCCAGGTCCCTGGACATCTCCATCTCTTGTTGGGTGGATCCTGCTAGGAGCCAATCATCGAGGTAAGGATAAATCCTGACCCCCGACACCTGAGATGGGCCACCACCACTGCAATGCATTTGGTGAAGACCCATGGAGTCGATGACAGGCCGAATGGCATGGCTCGGAACTCGTACAGGGTCCCTTCGACCCTGAAGTGGAGAAACCGCTGATGGGATGGACGGATTGGGACATAAAAGAACTTGTCTTGCAGATCCAGTGAACAGAACCACATGTTTTGTTCCAAGGATGGTATGATCTGGGACAGGGTGACCATCCAAAAGGTGCATGGCCTGAGATATTGATTCAGGTCATGCGGCTCTAGAATGGAGCGTCAGCCTCCTGTCCGCTTGGGCACCAGAAAGTACCTGGAAACAAAGCCTGGGTCTGCTGGAGGATCCGCCACTGAAGCTACTGCCTCCTTAAGGAGGAGCTGAGTGATGTCATCTCAAAGAGCCGACTGGGTCTGAGCGGATACTCTTTCCTCCCGAGGGGTGCAGGCTCGGCTTGGAGGGTACTGCTCGAATTCCAGAGGCAGTCCCTGACCGACAACTTCCAGAACCCCCTGTCTACAGTGATAACGGACCAGGCAGAAAGAAAGTGGCGGAGCCGGCCCCCCATGGGAGGACCCAGAGCAGGCATGATGGGAGCAGGGTTGGCAGCCCCCGCCCCATCACTGAGCAGGCTTGGAGGAAGTGGAGGAGGGTCCAGGACCTGAGCTTCGGCCTCCTCTGCAAGCCTGTTGGCGTCCGGGCTTGGGCCGAGGGCGCCAAGCTTGAGCCTGCTGCTGATGGTGGCGCTGCTGTCCACCCTGAAAGGAGGACTGCTGAGCTGCTGGGGAAGAGTGCCAAAAAGGCTTCTTCTTCTGCTGGTTCTTGCTCGAAGAACTCTTGGCAGAAGTAGCGTCCAAGGTGGCATTGGACTGCTCGATGCACTGAAGGTGACTGGCCACTCCCGGTCCGAACAAGTCGGTCCCAAGGAAGGGCACATCAGCTAGTTTATGCTGGGTATCTGCCAGAAAGGAGGAGAGCCTCAGCCAAGCCCTGCATCGAGAGGCAACTGCGGCGGCCATCGAGCGGGCACAAGAATCCCCAATGTCTAGGGCCGTCTGAAGCTGCTGTCTGGCGACAGCTTGGCCCTGATCCTGGACTTGCTTGACCATGGTCTGCATATTCACGGGGAGATGTGGGAGGACTTCATCTAATGACCCTAGACAATCGTGAAAGAAGTGTGCCATGGTGATGGCCGAACTTGCCTGACGAAGGCCCAAAGATGAAGCCGCATAGACCTTCCTGGCTGAATGGTCCAAAGGCTTGGACTCTTTATCAGGAGGTCGGACAGTGTCGGCAGAACTTCCAGTATGCTTAAACACAGAGGCAGTCACCAGGCTCTCGACCGAAGGGTGCTCTGCGAACCCCACAAGGGACCCCATGGGCACTGCGTACTTGTGGGCCATGTGGGCAGATGGTGCTGAGCAAGAGGCAGGGCACTGTCAAAGTTCTAGGGCTGGGCCAACAATGGCCTCAGCCATAGAAAAGGCCTCCATCAGGGTATCCCCTCTCCTAAGGATGTTCGTAAGAGGGTAGTCCGCCTTCTTCTGGATTGGCTCCAGGGGCATCCCTGTCAATTCAGAGATGAGGCGAAGGATCCCATGGAAAGATGTGGGACCTTCCTCCGTCTCCAGGTCAATGGTAGACTCATCATCACCTAGATGTGAGTGCAGGCTGGTGACATCCGAATCAAGAGGAATCTGGGTATAAGGGTTTACAGTCCAGGTCACTCTCGACCCGTCGAGGACGGTCCGGGGTGACCATGACCGATAATCGCCGGGGAAGCCTGGTGTCCGGTCTGTCTCCTTTGGAAGGAGCCCCTCCCACAGGCTGTTTGGGCAGCAGTTCCACCACAATCAGTGAAGAGACCATAATGGGCCAAACCGGGGGTTTTACCGGCTCCACGGGCTGGGGAACCAACTTAATCAGCTCCGAAGGAGTCGGCTTCAGCCTAGGAGGCGAAAGCCAGGTAATGGCTGGTGTGGAAGCCAGAGACAGTTCATGGCCAGCCAAAACCAGCTGTTGCCACATGAGGTCCTTGTAGCACCGAAGGAGTTTCCGACGGAGCCTCTCCTCATCCGAGGAGGACGAAGATGACTGATGGCATTGCCTCTTCTTAGAGCGTTTATGGATCTTCCTCTGCCTTCCAGACGAGGGGATCTGAGACATTGATCGAGATCGGGGCGAGCCAACTCAGTCGCTCAGGAGATACCGGCGGGACCGGTGGTTTCCCAGGATCAGGGACCACATCTTCAGTTGGAGTCCCAGCAGGCTGGGTCTCCTCATCTGGATAAACCAGATTAGGTGATTGATCGAGGGAATCGTCGACCGGAGTCGGAAATATTGGATCGATCACGATCTCCACCTTGTCGACAGATAATTAGGTCGACTGACCTGACGATGGAACCGAAAAGTCAGTGGCCGAAGAAGCGATCTTGACTGAAGTCGAGACCACGCGCTCTCGGGACTGAGATATTTCCCGGTTCCAAGAATGTCTTCAATGAGACGAAGACACACCCGGGTTCTTGTCCCACTTACGGGATCGGGAGGCATGCGGGCCCGCAGGCGCCTCTCCCTTGTTCGGGAGAGACTGGCACATCTCCCAGAAGGAGCCCAGACTGAGTGGAACAAAACAGGTCCGAGAGGAATCTGCAGCACGAGACGCTTTCTCCTCGAACACTTGCATACGCTCCAACTGCTCGGTGGATCCTGCAGCCATGGAATCCACCCACCGGGCTTCTTTGGATTTCACCGGAGGGTTCCTCTTCTCTGGTCTCCCCAGCTTCAGGTGTGTGAGACGGTCATCAAGGACATTGGGATGGAAAGCCAAACACATGCTGCAAGAAGAGGTGTCATGGCCGACACCTAGGCTGTAGACACACGCGGTGTGGAGATTGGTGCGTGACTTCTTCTGGCCACAAGGGCACCAACAAAATCTGGGGGAAGACTTGTCTTCCATGGTCAAAGTGACGAATTCGCGATCGCTAACGCAAACGATTCTAATTTCCGGTAAAACCAAAGGTTTGAAAGCCAGGGACTATGAAATGAGCGAGCACGAGGGAGGCAACTTGAATCTTCCAGCGGTAAGGAAGATCTGACGTCATGGGGCAGAGCCGAGGTATATACCACCTTGGTGGGTGGGAGAAGCCAGCTTGAAGACTTCCAGTTTATCTTAAAGTGGAAGGAGACATGCCAAAGAGTGTGGATGAACAACATATCCACACTCCTAGAAGTACTAATACACTCTCCATTTGCATAACTTTGTGACTGGAAAGCTAACTTTAATTTTTTAAGAGGAAAAAACGAAACCACATACAGCATATAAAAGTTTTCATGCTACTAAATTATTGCATGCAGAAACACAATGAATAGCATGGATGTAGCACCATTTGATGCTTGTTGGAACTAATAAGTATCTCGGTATGGTGAGAGAATGTAGGTTACTTACTTGTAACTGTGGTTCTAGGAGCGGTATACAGTTCACATCCTCACATTGGCAATCATCTTGGAGACAGCTGAGTCATAGAAATGTCTTCAAGCTAAGCTCCCGGGTGTATATCCTCCTGCTCCACCACATGACATCAGACCTCTACACGCTACAAACAGGGATCCTGGTGCCACATTGCCTGGGGAAGTTGAGTGGGTGGTGTGGATGTGAACTGTATACCAGTCCTAGAACTATAGTTACAGGTGAGTGATCTATATTTCTAAAGGCATGGATAGAGTTCTCTATCTGCACACTGGCAGACTTCTAGCAGTCCTTAGGGAGGAGGGGGGCAAGGCGCGCACCTCTATCTGGTGCACAGAGACTGAAGGACAAGAGGCCCCAAAAGCAGCATCCAGATGACTCATTAATAATGGGAGATGAAGGTGTGTGCTTCTCTCTAGGTTGCTACCCTGCATATCTTCACACTCTTCTTCTTCACATATCTTATTTTTAGATGGCCAAGAATTTAAATCAAAGCCACGGCTCAACTAACAAGGGCCCTGTTAGGTGAGCCATGGCTTTGATTTAGCTACTGTGGTCCTCTTAAATATAAAAAAAAATAGTACTTAAAAACTGGGTCCCGTTACCATCAATACAGCGCACCCCTGCACTCTCCAAACCAATACATCACAAAACATGAGACAGCAGGGACGGCATCTGCTCAGATTGGGGACCAGTAAGGGGAAAGGATCGGGCGGCTGACTCCTCCTACCAGAGGGGAAGAGATCAAGCAGCTGGCTCCTCAAACTGAGGATTTTTGATCCCTTCCCCTTAGTTATAGAAGCTAAATTCTAAGAAGTGGACTTTTGAAGTCCTTTGGAGGCAAACTTCTGCCTGGGGGACTTAAGGAAAGCACCAAAATGGGTGCTTTTTAAAAAGAAAATTGCAGTAAGTTCCATGCTGTGGGGATGACACAGCTGACTGCAGATTTCTGAACTGTGTAGCATATCTCAGAGTATCCAGGAGGATGACGTTATTTTTTCTTTGAGTGTAGGTGCTATGGGACCTGCGGAAGAGTTCAGTGATGTAGCATAGCCAGATACTGCCTGGTAGTTTGCTCAACAGCACCTTGTACCCCCACATATACAGATTTTTAAATCTCCTAGTAGCTAATGAGGACCAACAAACTGATGCATACAGTGCATAAGGATAAGTCCTAGCCACTGAACTGGTATTCAGTTTGGATAACCAAGTAATACAGCAATGACTGTAAATAAGGTCTGTGTAGTCCAGGATCGAGAGAAAGGTTACCTGGGCTGGACGTTTCTGGGCACCTACTGGAAATCAGTAAAAAAAGCAATCTGGTTTTGGGCCACACACCAAGATATTTATTATTATCTACAACACTAAGAGTATCTCCCAATAGTGTAGTGATGGCTAAGAGACAGAGTAGTCTTATTTGAGGAGAGGGGCATGAAGTTGATTTTGCAGGCATTTAGAAGCAGACTGGAGTGAAAAAAGATTCATTTGAAGCTGATTAAAAGCAGTCTGAAGGTCAGAGCATGCAGTGACCAAATTAGGCCTTGAGATATACAGGATAGTATCATCTACATAAAAATGCAAACTGGCATCTCTGATGTTCGTAGCGAGGTCATTCATGTACAACATGAAAAGTAATGGGCCAAGGAATGATCCTTGGGGTATGCCTCTATGAAGAGGAGTACAAGCAGAGAAGAGACCATCAGCTCAGACTTGCAGTAATCACCCAGTTAAATAGTTGGAGAACCAACACAGGGAAGTTCAAACAATCTCTATACTATACAGCTTTTTTATAAGGTTATGGTGATTGATGGTATCGAAGGCCTTGCTTAGAATGAGGAAGATACTGTAGCTCCCATAATCTGTTTATGGTCAGTGGCCCCCAATGGGAAGGAGCAGGTGGAGGAGGGAACTCATAGCTGGTGTAGGGCAAAAGAAAAGAAAAAAGAAACATAGGAAACTGATGTGCTACGTTGCTACACCAGAACCAGGAGAGGAGAATTGGCAGCCCGATAAAAGCTGGGTCAGGAGTGGGGTGGGGGATAGGGCCCAGATGGACAGCGGAACCCTGATCCGGAGTGGAATCTGACACAGAGCCAGTCAGAATCAGCACATGGAGTGCAGGACAAGGAGAACTGAAAAGTAGAAGTCGAGCAGACGGAGAAGGACAGCAGCATGGCGACCACAGCAAGGAGGTGATGTGCACCAGAAAGAAGGGGGATGACCTGTATATAGACAGCATAGTAGGAGTTTGTCGCGGAAAATGAAAAAGGCATGTCCAGTGGAAAGGTGCAAGGGGAAGATTCAGTACAAGGGTAAACGAGACAACTCATGGAGTCAGGAAAAGAGGAAAGACTGAGGGAAATTCTTGGGCAGTGGAGAAGGTAAGCTGCAAAACGTCTCGAAGCCCAGCAATGGTTGGGTACATTGGGAGCATGCAGAGAGGGAAGCGCCAAGGCAGAATAGCAGCTGCAGCGCCGAGGAGGGAAAAGTCAAAAAGAAAATCTACAGCAGGGAAAAGAGCATGAAGAGCGAGGTACAGGGAAAGGGAAATGCAGGGGAGGCAGAACTGAGAGACAGGAGTAGCACCCAGATGAAAATAAGAGAGGTCGGCGGGAAGGAAAGCAGCGCCTCTGACTACAACAAAAGAACTTGGCGAGGTCCAGGATGCCAGACTTTTTAAACTCGATGGGGAGTGACGTTGTTGTTCACCCATCGAACCACAGGCTTAAAAGCTCTCCCCTCCTCTTCTCCCTCCTTGTCCTTCCTCCCTTGTTCTCTCTCCCAGGCCCCTGCCACCCCCACCCCGTACCCACTATCTACTTAATCAATACCAGCAGTACCTTGGGAATGCTTCACTTCTCGACCAGTCCTCCATATGGGCCTCCACTTGGAAATACCTGGCTGCTTCTTAACACTGCTAAGATTGGTCTTAAAGCCAGCCTATCCCTACTGTACCACACTGTATATCATCAGGACTGTCATATGGACTCTACCTACTCCCCATACGCTAAAAGGAAACACAAATTATCACTGTTGGACCTGCACCTCTGTTCAATGAAGGCCCTCCTACTTCTCCTATTGATCTCAGGCAACGTCCATCCGAACCCTGGCCTGGGCTGTTCAAGCTTTCTGAAAAAGGCAGAAGCCCTCACCATCGCAACCATTAACATCTGCAGCCTGTTACCAAAGCTTGATACACTCCAAGCCTTTATCAGCCAACATAATCCTGACATCCTTGCTGTAGTTGAAACATGGCTGACACCAAAAGTTCCTGATCTGGCAATTACCTTACAGAGCTTCAAAGTTTTCAGACTGGACCGTGTCTCTAAAAGGGGAAGGGGCTGTGCCATCTACATTAAGGATAATCTCCTGGGGCACCTTGTTCCAACCCTTGTCCCTGCCTCCTCGGCCCAGCTTCTACCCATTAAAATTCTTCTAGGTCCCAATCCAAAAGCCCTCACCATCGTCTCTGTATATATTCCACCTCGAGATCAAGATCTTGGCATCAAAGAAGTTCTTAACTTTGTCAGCCCCCAACCTCCTGGCTCTGAACACATTCTGCTTGGTGATTTCAATATAAACTGGCTCACATCTGATGTCTACACTCATAAGGATGCCCTTGCAGCTGCCAACCTCTCACAATTGGTCACCACACCAACTCAGATAAATTACAAAACTGGCACCAGTACCCTGCTTGACTGGGTTCTCACTACCAGGATCTCTCATACCTCTGTTCTCCCAGACTCTCTCAGTGACCACTCCCCGGTTATATGTGAATGGTCTAATAAATTTCTAAAGCCACCCCCTATAATCATTACCAGCAGAGTCCTCCCCCGTGGTTAACTTACCCATCTCAAGCAGTACCTATCCTTGCAAGACTGGCTGCCCATCTACAAGGTGACGGATGTTAACCTTGCCCTCGGCTACTTCATCACCGTCTTCAATAAGGCCTGTGACCTCTTTGCTCCTTCAAAAAAACGGAAAACAAAAGCCCTCTGTAACCCTTGGATAACGGCAGAGCTCCTTTCCCAGCTGAGATCTAGGGACCACCTGTGGGCAGTGGCTAAAGCCATAGGCAAACAATCTGACATCCAAAAATACAAACATGCCCGTAATGCCTGCACAAAATCCACTCGTCTCACAAAAAGCTCATATTATAAGGACGTCCTCACCAACACCTGGGGAAATGGTCATGCTTTCTGGGACAATATCAAGGACATTACTGGGAAACAATCAAAGTCCCTTCCGGCCATGTTAATTGTTGAAGGGTCCACTACCCTTGATCCCATGGTCATTGCAAATACCTTTAGCACGGCTTTTACAGACCTCAGTACTGTTCTACCACCTGATTTCTTCACAGTCAATCACACCTTCTCTAACACACCCTGCACTCTGTCAAACCACCCTCATTTCTACTTCAGGGAGATTAAGATGAATGAAGCTCGCCGCCACATTGCCTCAGCCATCTCCACTTCCAGAATCAGCAGTGACACCCTGGACCTTAAGCTGCTATCACTTACACTTAATGAGGTTCCTCAGTCCCCTAACTAAAATTCTTAACCTCTCTCTCTCCACACCAGTACATTCCCTGAAATATGGAAAACTGCCACTGTGACCCCGGTCCACAAAACTGGGGATAAGACCTGCCACTCTAACTACCGCCTGATCTCCATATTGCCACCACTATCCAAGGCCCTAGAGCGTATTGTTGCGGACCAGCTCACTGATTATTTGGACAAATATAATATTCTGTGCACACAACAGCACGGTTTTAGAAAAGGGCATAGTACCACCACTGCCTTGCTTAAATTTACCGCTGCAGTGCGTAGTTCCCTTGATAAAGGACTTCTTACAGGGGCTGTCTTCATCGACCTCTCGAAGGCATTTGACATGGTCCATCATCAGCTGCTGTATGACCAACTACTCCTTGCTGGCCTTGCACCGGACTCAGCCCGCTGGTTCAGAAGCTACCTTGACAACCGCTCTCAAAGAGTAAAAACTGCCAATGCTATCTCGGACACCTTGCCTGTCCACTCCGGAGTACCTCAGGGGTCCATACTGGGTCCTCTCCTTTTCAGCCTCTTTTAAAACTCCCTACCACAATTCTGCTCAGAACAAATCATCCTGTATGCGGATGATGCTGTTGTCTTTTCTACGCACTAGGACCTTTCACCACTACAACACAGCCTCCAACTTGGATTCAGTGCCGCTGAAACATGGTTCCCCAATCATAAACTAGTCCTCAATCAAAAGAAAACCAAGTCATTGCTATTCTGCAGTTCACATAACCATTACAAGCAACACCCCCTTGCCATCTTCACCAAGCAGGGGACTGTTCTCGAACAAGTTTACTCTTTCAAATACCTAGGGAGTCTGCTTGACCCCAGTCTCTCCCATATGGCTCACATTGACAGCATGACTAAAGCTGCCAACACATGCCTTGGATTACTCTACAAGCACAGGCAGCACCTCACCCCAGAGGCCCTGAAGATTGCCGTCCAGAGCTCTGTGGTGTCAATTATTGATTATTGCCTCATTATCTATGGCTCCGCCACGATGTCCGCTCTCCGACGTATAACAACTGCTCTTAACAAAGCATGCCAACTCACAACTGGTGCCCACTGCCTCACTCACACCTGTGCCCTTTGTGAACAATCTGGATGGCTCCAACTCTCCAACCGTATAAAGAATCTCACATGTGCGATGGCAGGAAAAATCAACCTTGGCCTCACACCCCCTCGGTGTTACTGCCTTGTCACATCAAAACACCAACCGACAGAACACCAAGAGCTCGACAACCCAGATTCTACAAGTTCCTCGCTGTCAAACTACGCAGGGCCAACGTTCCTTCGCCTGTAGGGCTCCTCTATGGATGAATGGTCTAAGCCACACCATCTCCTCTGCCTCAACACTAGGTCTGTTCAAAACCAGGCTCCAGGTCCATCTCACTGCCTCTAGCTCCTGTGACTGCCTCTCCTAGATGATAACCTACACAGCTTTAATCCTAACTTATACACTGCTTAACCCCAGGCCCCCCAGTCCCCCTCCCCCAGCTCCTGAGGCGCCACTTCAAATCTCAGGTCTTCATACCACCTCATTAGTCTCTTCTTGCCCCATTACAGCACCTATCCCCACCCAGCCCCTTTTTCTCTTCTACTCCTTCCCATTTATTTTTCGACAAATGCCTCTGGCTGCATCTTCATCCTCCCCCTCCTCTCATCCCTCTTTCTCTGCACCCCGGCGCCTGACCCTACCCATTCCTTGTGGGCATATGCGCCCTAGCTGTGTTCACCATCTACTATAGCTGCCTCTGTTAACTACCTACACTTCTCCTCCTCCTCTACACCTTACTCTTCCTATAATTGACCCCTTTCAATAGCACTGTTGTACATGAATTGTTTACTGTTATTTCACTGTTGCTTCCTTGTTGTTTGTTATTTCTGATGTGGAACCTTTGTAAAAGAGCCTTGGCTTAAAGGTACTTGTAATCCTAGAATAAATAAAAAAATAAATAAATAAATGTACTGCAGCTGCCTGGGGAACGGATTGCATTTTCTCACTACCGAGCTGTTTAGGGAGAGTTACTGCAACTGTCCTGTGCCAGCAACTCATCCAACACCTGGAGTACTTCATCCTGCACCTTGCTAGGTACTGTTTTGGCTTAAAAAAAAATTTGTTTTTTCTCTGCCGCTGCTGTTGGTGGCTCGCCCGCGTTGCCCCTCTCCCCTCTGGTCTGCAGCTGACAGCGCTCTTCCTTCTTCTATTATGCTCAGTCTCCAATCTGCGGCTGTCCCCTCTCCTTCGCTCCCCCCCCCATATCTGCACCTCGCCAGTGTTTTGGGTGTGCTGTCTCCTTCGTGCCAACTGGATCTCGACCTTCCTGGATTCCCTCCACTTGGGGCCTGCAATCGGTTTAAAAATAAAAAAAAAAGGGACTCATGATTTTCTTGGGCTCCGTTGTTTCCAAAGGCTTGCACCTATTGCTTATGGGTTGGTTTCCCATGTATTCATTTCTGCACCCTGATAATACCTCGGCTGCGATATCAGGGTTCAGTAGTGATGCATTTGTTCTGTGGTTGCGTTATCTTGATGTTTGCAGCAAACAAAAAAACAATTCTGTGCTTTCTTTTGGGACTTTATCCCTATTCTGCCATCCCATTCCCTACTCATATCTATTTAGCAACTCTGTGTCCAGGTTCATGAGTCCGGTTCTCCTTCCCTCATTCTGCTGCCTCCTCCTGTTCCCTCTGCCCTCTGTTCCTCTCAGTTCTCATCCCGCATTCATATACTTGAATCCAATGCTACCTCATCGACTCAGGCATTTGGGTCTAGTCATTCACACTGCATGATCATGCATGCCTTATTAGCTTCAGTCTCCTTCCTCTCATCGATTGATCAAGCCTACCTCTCATTGGGTCTTATGCTACCTTACTGACCTGCCGCCCTCCAGCAGCACTCATCCTTACCTATCTTCATTATCCTCGGTATTCTCATGTCTGCATCTGGATGCCCCTCGCTCCTCTGCCCTCTACATGGCTCTACGCATTCACATTGCATTCTCCATGCTACCTCACCTCGCCCTCCTTCCTCAAACTTACCTTTCATTCGACCTCCTCCCTCACCTTCTCATGCTTGCCTCCAGGTACCCCTCCCTCATCCGCCGTCCTGCTCCTCCAACTCTTATATAGATCTGTTCCATCCTCTTCATTCATCATCCACTGTTGCTCACTCTTCCTCATACCTCGTCCTGTTTTGCTCCTTGATCGCTCAACCTGAGTTGCCTCTGTTTCCAGATCTACCTTCTTGACCTCGGAGTCTACCTACTTTTGAGGAACCTACTTCCTTTTTACTTCCTTTGTGCAAGTTCATTTCAAGTTCATTCCTGTCTCCTCCACTTCCAATTCCGTACTGGCCATCTGGGATTCACTCTAATTGTGGCCTGCTATCAATATTTCTTATGGGTGTACCTGCCATACTTCCTATACCACCTATCAACCGCGGCCATCCTGCCGCATGTATCGTGTTCATAGCTCCAGTCATATTGCGTTCATAAATCCAGTCTTCATTCACTCAGCATTGCCTCACGGTTTATCTATTTACATTGCTTACGCAAACATTCCTATCACTGAATTCCATAATACCTCACTGACTACAACCTCAGGTTCTAATCATTCAGAATCTAATCGTTTCCATCGCATGATTAGGCATGCGTACCGCCTCATCCTGGTTGCTGCCTGCTGCCGCCACATTTCTTTCCTGTTTTGCTGGCGTGCTTTGGTCCTGCTGTCTCCTCCTCGCTCCATTTCCCCACCCTTTGGGTGTCTTTCCCATCCCTTTACCTCGCTTGCTTCTCCCTGCTCCTGGCACTGTCTGCCTCAACTCCCGGTCCAGGAGTCCCGGGTCGGCCTTGGCTCGCTTCCCCTCTGATTCTCTGGGAGTGCGCCCCCCCCCCGTACTTTCCGTTGCCGTCCCTGCCTCCTGTTTTGCCGACTCCTTGGATCTCCGACCTGGTTCCCCTGCTGCCGTTCTTTTCCATCACTGCCATTACTGGCACCACTGTTTTTCTGTGATTTCTGGACGGGGACATGTCTCTCTCTTGTACTTGTTGGTCACAGTTCGTATGTCTGTTTCTGGTCTCCTCGTATTTGATGTCTGATGTCTTAGCATAACTGGGACTCCATTTCCTCCTCATTTCGTGTGTTTTTTCATATTCATCAGTCCTCCATTTTTTCTGTATTATCTCAGCCTTAGCTCGCATACATTTCCAACTTTCAGCATTGTTTATCGTTTGCTCTCTCCTTCACCATTTATGGCGGATGACCCACCTGTGAAGCGCTTTCTTCTGTTCCAGTGTATACTGTCTAGGACTAGTGGGCCCTATCTGTTTGTGTTTGGGACTGTTTCTTCCCTCCATCTTCATGCCTAGTCCAATTCCTATTTTACCTTGCTCTCTAGCCCTCGCTCATCCGACCTTTCCATTGCCCCCCTTCCCTTTTTTCTTCCTCTCCTTCTCTGATCTGTGTTTTCTTTTTGGAGTTTTTCCCTATCTTGCTATCTCCTTCCTGCTCAGATCCTCCCCTTATTTTAGCCGGTTGTGTCCAGGTGCTGAGTCCAGCCTACCTACCTTGACTCATATGCCTCCTCATCAGACTCGCCATCCTGCAGTTCTCCTCCCGTACCAGCCATCCAGGATCTGATCTACTGCTGACCTGCATTCAATGTTATTTTAGATATACATGTCATGGCTCCTATGCCCCCTCCTCGACTCACAGCCTTCATCTCATCATCCCGTATCAGCTGGGTACTATGCTATGCTGTGCTCCCGCTTTTCACCACTAGCTGGCACCACGACTCCTCCACTTGCATAGTCTTTCTCAGCATATGCTCCTTTTGGGCATACCTATCATTACGCATATGCTCTGGCTGACTCTGTCCGGCCTCATCCAACTCACCCTCCCGCAGTTCTCATCCCGTTTCGGTTGAGTCCTACGCTGCCACATTAATTGGCTTTGCTCCATCTTTGTCTATTGTCCATTTTGTTCCTACTGCCCGCTTGCTCCAAGCATATCCTCTGGTTATCTCTCGCTCATCTGCCCTACGCAGGGATCCACTCCTCCAACTCTCTTATAGATCTATTCCACCACATCGCCTAGTCATGCTTTGGCGTGCCCTTGTTCTGCTCCCTCTCCTCCACTCTTTCAACACACAATCTGCTTTCATTCTTCTTTTAAGCATACCTATCCTCGCTTTCTATGCTACCCTATTGACCTCCTACCGTCCTTCGTCCTTTCATATCTCACTTTCCAATATCTGCCTTCATGTTGTCAATACATCATCATACCTCCTCTGTTCTTATGTTCCACATTCATCCTTCATCGCCTCGTGGCCATCCAGTTCAGTTTTCCTGTACGCACTGCATACCTTTTTCCTTGAGTCTGTCTCTCATCCTATACTCCTGCTCGATCCATGCCCTTTTCTGTACCTCCTTGGCTCTGCCTGTGCATTTCTTTTGGGGTTCCTCTATCCTACCATGCCTTGGCTGCCTCAGTCTGGCCTGCCTGCCAGCCTCCATAGCATTACACTCTGGCAGACTCCGTCCGACCTCCTACGACTTGCCCTACTGCAGTTTGTGTTCCTACCGGCTGGGTCATTTGCTAACACATCGCCATCCTTACTGTCCTTAGTCCTTTCATACTTTGTTTTCCCGTACCAGCCTCCATGGCTTCAATCCATCTTCGTACCTCATCCATTCCTATTTTACCTTCCTCAGCCTAGCAAGTTCCAGGCATGGTTTTTCTAGTGCCAGCCATCAAGGGCTCACTCCAATCATGGCCTCACTCCTCATCTATCACTACTACCTCGATTTGACTCTACATCCACTCAAAGAGCAATGCCTTCCTATCCGTCGCCTTTTGCTAAGGGCAGGCTGGAGGCTCTCCACTATCATTCAAGTTCCTTTCACATTCATTTCCCAATCTGCCTCCTTTCAAGGAGCCTACTCAATCACATTGCTCTATTCAATTCTGAATCTACCTCCTGTCGGAGTCTACTTAGTCACATTGCTCTATCAAGCATATCACCCCTCTAGTTCACCAAGCATGCCTCTTCAATCTCAGCATCTGCTCACTCGAATTGCTCAATCAAGTGCATAGCTCAATCAAGCCAGTCTGCATTATCATCTGTTTCCTCATCAGCACATCTGGAATTTCCTCGTGAGCACATCTGGATACCCTTGCTCCTCTGACTTATACACGGATTTACTCCTTCCCATCCTTGCTCCGCCGATCTTCTATCTCTCATCAACTACTCGAGCATACCCTCCTTGGGTCCTTGCTACCTCATGTTCCTTATTTAATCTGTGCTTCTTTGGAGTTTTTTCCCTATCCCATCGTCATCCTCCCTATTTATATCCCTCATCTATGAACCATTCTCTTTACCAACACATGTCCTCAAATCAAACGCAGTCAGCCTGGAGGGAAGGCGACCTAGGCCTTGGATCCCCAGAGGTTTCCTCCTCAAAGGGGGTTTTTCCTCTCCTCCATGCCAATGGTCATAATATTAGTGAGTTAGTACTTTTTTCTCGTTAGTTAGTTAGGTTCCACTGTTGGATGGAGGCGGATGGTGGCCCCAGCTTTCCCCTCTCTCCATAGGAAGTTAGCCCTTCTCTTCACAGAATTCATTCATCATCCTTGCCTCTTCAATGCTTGGCATCTTTAGGTATTCTTTTTGGGCTTCTTCCTACCCTAACTTTAGCCAACTCATTCATTCCCAGCACCTGTAGAGGGGGAACCCTCCTCTAGGGTTCCTTGCGTCATACCCCAACAGGGTGGTATATCCCATGGATAGAGAGGTGGAAAGCCACAAAGAAAACTCAAGTTACACAAGCATCATCTCATATTATCCCATCCAGTTGCATCAGCACATCGAATAAGAGGGCCTTAAGCCCATGGTTCGATGGGCAGAGCATCAACGTCACTTCCCCATCGAGTTTAAAGGTCACAATATCCTGGGCCTCGCCAGGATTCTTTTTCGTTGCCCACCATCCTCCCCTCCTCCTCCAGCAGCACGTCCCTCTTCCCCGTGGGCTTCTTCCTACCCTACCTTTAGCCAACTCATTCATTCCTGGCACCTGTAGAGGGGGAACCCTCCTCTAGGGTTCCTTGCATCGTACCCCTACAAGGTGGTATATCCCATGGATAGAGAGGCGGAAAGCCACAAAGAAAACTCAAGTTACACAAGCATCATCTCATATTATCCCATCCAGTTGCGTCAGCACATTGAACTAATCATTAGTGACTTTAGCCAGGGCAGACACAGTACTGGGTATGGGTCTAAAACCAGACTTGAGGGGTGTTACAGTATTTGAATGCTGAAAATCTCGCAACTGGGTGTTAACTAGTTTTTCTAGGAGCTTAGCCAAAATGGGGGGAATGGCTACAGGTCTGTAATTGTTAAGACTGCAACCATCTCTGGATTTATAGATGGGTATAATGTGCGCTGTTTTCCAAAGCAGGGGGAGATTGAGACTGAAAAGCAACAGACTGAAAAGGTGAATGATAGGTGATGTGAGTTCTCAGAAGCCAATTCTGAGAAAAAAGAGGAAAAAAAGGGGATCCAGACCATTAACACCTGCCCTTTTTTGTATCTAAACCTAACAGAAATTGCTCCAGCTGCTTAAAAGTGATTTGTTGAAGGGTAACTATGTTAGCCATATGGCTATGTGAAGTTACAGTTTCCAGGGAAGGGATGGGGTAAGATGCAGCCGGGAAACTGTCAAAGCTGAGACCAGCTGTCACAAAATGGACATTTATTTCTCACAAAATAATTTGCTTATCAGAAATCAGTTTACTATCCACTAAGATTTTTAGACGCTAGGTGGGGGCAGACATGGCACCCTCAATTGAGTTTGACAGCTTTCCAGAATCTGACTGCATTATATTTGGTGTTGTCCAAAGAATTTAAATAGTAGTTGGCCTTAAGGCCCCTTTGATACAAACATTTCTCAACATGGTGGTCCTGCTGTTGTCTGGAGCTAAACAACCTGACCCAGAATTAACAGAGTAAATTGCATCAGAGGCAGATGCATTGCATGGCACTCCAGTAGGCTGATGTGATGCCAGGAAACAGAATCCATGGGCTTGGTGGTCTCCGAGGTGTGGTCCACACCCCACTGAAGACACATCTGCCATAAGTGGGATGGATGGTTCTGGGCAGACAAAAGAGATTGCCTCCATCAGGTGTTGTGGGAACAGCCACCACTGGATGGCATCCCACATTGACTGGGTCACCAAAACAAGGTGCTCCAGGCGATCTAGTCATTGAGTCCACTGCCAACCCAACTCCCACTACAGGGAAGCATCTTCCAGTGTGCCCATTGGATCATGCTGGTAGATTACTCCATTAGCCCCAGCAGGCGTAGCAAGTCCCAGGCAGGGCATGAGCATCCAACCTGAAATGAGCAGAAAAAGGAAATATGACCTGCTGCCCAGTCCACTAGGAGGTAGGCCTTGACCTGCAGGGAGTCTAGTTCTGCCCCGATGAACATGATCACCTGTGAGGGGACCAACTGTGACTTGGCTGGGTTGACCAAAAGGCCCAAGTACTTACAGATCTGGAGGGATAGATCCCTGGACCTCTCCACAGCCTCCCTGAATGTCCCGACTAGCATCCAGGTAGGGTTACACCTTGACACCTTTGCGCCACAAGAAGGCAGGCACAACTGTCATGCACCAAAGACCCTGAGTGCTGATGAGAAATCAAAGGGCATGACCTGGAATTGGTACAGAATCCCCTCCACAATGACTCGAAGGTACCAGCAATGGGACAGTTGGACTGGGATGTAGAAGAATGTGTCGCGGAGGTCCAGGAAAGAGAACCACGTTCCCTGCTCTGGGGATGTATGATCTGATTCAGAGTGACTATCTGGAATTTGTGCTTCCGCGTGACCTTTTTCTGATCATACAAGTCCAACATGGGGCGCCAACCCCCCATCTGTTTCAGAACCAGGAAATATCTGGATGCATAACTCTGACTGGCCAGGATGTCTGGAACAATGGCTATTGTCCCATGCTCTAGGAGGTGAGCAATGTTGGCTCTTACCACCAACAATGTGTCCTGTGACATCTTTGACTCTCAAGAAGCTGGGAGTTGATATGGCTGAAGAGCCTTGAAGTCCAGAGGCAGACCCTAGCCCACCACTTCCAGAAGCCACTTGTCCAACATAATGATGGACCATTGTGGGTGGTGCAACTGACACCCAACCAGAAGCTGGGACAGGGACTGGACTGAAGGGGGCATGACACATCACAACTCCTTACTGTGAGTCTTGGAGGGGGCTCTGGCCACATGGCCCTGGAGGCAGCATCACCTCTGCCCCACTTCTTTGCCTCTGACCACCAAACTGGAGTTTCGGACATCAGCACTAAAAGTGCCCATGTTGGGGCTGCTGCTAAGGTTGTGGCTGAAAGAACAGGGACTAAAATGGCAACTTTTTAGCTTTTGGTCCTTCTGGGATGAAGTCAAAGACTCTAGGGTGGAACTGAACTTCTCAATATGTGAGAGATGTCCTTCTACATCAGGGCTAAAGTGGCTGGTGCCCAAGAAGGGGACATCAGCCAACTTATGCTGAGTATCTGCTGTAAATCTGGATAGCCTCAACCAGGCTCTACGATACATGGAAATGCACAAAGAAAGCCGCACTCCAAGGAATAAAACTACACTTCAAACCTTTCCTTTAATTTCTACAACTGGATTTTCAAAAAATTGCCTCGCAGTGGCTAAATGCATGGAGAGAAATAAATAAGTAATTTGAGTCTTTGAGACTCGCTAAGTTGCTGATTTCACAACACCATGAAAGGAATGTGTGTGTTTCAAGGGAAAGCTCAGGAAGCCTAATGACTTGAGGCTCCTATAGCTCAGGAGGTTAAGAGCAAGCACGGAATGGCACTGTCCCTGGGTTCGAGTTCTGGTAGGAGTCACACTTTTCCTTTCACTTCTACAATTGGACACCTCAAACTGAAAATTCTAAATGCATATATAGTTGAAAGGCTTTGCCTGGAGTTCAGTGGACAAGCAGCCAGCCACTCCCACTTCCTGAGCAATATAAACAGTTCTTCTCAGCCTCCTTGTGAAGCACTTTTTTCTTTTCAGATGAAGGCTCTGTTGGTCTGTCCTCTCAGCTGGTTGCCCCGGCTGCTCCTGCTGGATTTTTGTGTTTGTTTCCTGCTTCTGGTTTGTATTTGCCTTTGGCTGTATGTGCTTCTTTCTGTCTTGTTCCCTGTTTTCTGTGTTTGTGTACTTTGTTTTTTTTTGGGGGGGGGCTTTGTTGCTCCAGAGCTCCTACTATTTGCTCTGTTACTCACAATTCTCAAATTACTGCAATGCCACTGCAATCATTATCTGTGTGTTTCAGCTCAACCATAGCTGCTTCCATGTTGCATACTCAATTGTTTTCACCTGACTCAGGCTTACTCTGAACCTAGGTATGTAGCTCAATCATGCTCTCTCATTCTACTTACCTCATTGCAGCAGCTTCGTTGCACTGCCTGGTTACACCTCCTTTCAGAGCATTGTGTCTCTTTTATTTATGTTCATTGCAGCTTTACAACTCAATGTACTCAATACAGATGTTGCTTCTATGTTCATACACCGTTATACTCAGAAATCAGCTAAAGCTACTGCTGAGGCTTTTACTTAGTTTCAATATCTGCATGTGGGTCTCGGCCCTTCCATCACTTTCTTGTTTTTCCTACGGTGGGGACTTGGAGTTGTTCGGAGAGTCGTGGCCCCGTGTGGCTAATTCTTCTAAATCCTTCTCTGCCACCAACAAATCCTCTGAGTATGTGTTACCCCTATTGTTTTTCTTGGATGCTTGGCTGGCTTGCCCCACTGTTCAGTGCTGATCATTGCTACTATGCTATGCAGACCTACATGCAGGTCCACCTGTTACTACTCTGTTTACTGACCTACGTGCAGGTCCGCTCTGCTTACACAATTGTGCTCATGCTTACCATCCCCTCGGCTTCAACCTCTGGGATGTCTGCTGCACTCAATCTACTTTCTACCTTGCAGGTCTCAGCACTCAGCACTCATTACATTTCAGCATACCAGTGCTCATCCGCTCACCAGCTTTTCAGCTCTCTGTCAGTTTGGGGCATGCCAGCCATACCATTCTGGCACAGGGTTTCCTGCAGCTGACAGTCTTGCTCTTCATTTAGTCTGCATCTTGAGCATGCCCGACTTGGGGCAGGGTCCTTCTCACCTGGCCCATAGCTGGGAATGTCCTCGCTCCGGGATTGACTTTAGCTGTTCGCTATGTGACAGCAGCTCCTGGTGTCAAATTTAAGACTAGCTGTGAAGGGTGGAAAAAGTTACCTCATTTGGCTCTAGTGTTCCACTGAAATGGTTATCCATTGGCTTAAAGGTTTCCCTAGCAAGGCACTTTCACTGCATTCTCCCTACAACAGCCTCTGGTTCACATGGTTTGAATTTAAGGCGGGTAGGCCAGGTGAGTGCCTCAGCAGTCATTGCCCTCCTCCTTCCTCCCGCCTTGGTTGCAAGTATTTTTGCAGAGTTCTCTCGTAATCTTCCATGGCTTTTTCTGCTAGAGGGATTGAGTGAGAGCTTTCCTCAAAATTGGAATATTTTCCACCTCCCTTTAATTGGAATTTCCAAATTGCAGCTGCAGAGCCGTCACTAAATAAAATATCCCAAGCCTGGAGAGAAGGTGACCTATGCCTTGGATCCTCAGAGGTTTCCTCCTCATAGGGTTTTTTTTCTCTCCTACGTTGCCTCAGGTCATAACATTTAGTTAGCATAGTAGTGTCCCCTAGTTTCTTTAGGTAGGTTCCACTGTTGGATGGAGGTGGATGGTGTCCCTGCCATTCCCTCTCTCCTTAGAGGATCCCCTCATTCTCAGCGCAAACCATCGGTATCATGCCACGCAAACCTGGGCATTTCATTACGTTATCAAACTGAGCATCTCATTACGTTATCAAACTGTCTATGCTTATCTACTACTACTACGTCACAGTTACTACTTGTTTATATGCTTCGTACTTCATTCTTTTTGGGGGATCCTTCCTAAGGTACCTTTAGCCACAGGAATCGTCCCATGGCACCTCTAGGGGTGGAACCCTCTTTGAGGGTTCCTTGCCTTTGGTACCCCTACAGGGTGGTAATTCCTCTAGTATAGAGAATGCGAATGGCCAAAACCAAACAAACACAGTTGCACAAGCATAACACTATACTGGCTGTGTAGGCTATTGAATTGGAAGGCTTCGCCTGGAGTTCAGTGGGTAAGTAGCCAGACACTCCTACTTCCTGAGCTATATGAGCAGTTCCTCTCAGCCTCTTTGTGAAGCACTTTTTTCTTTGCTCCACCATCCTCCCCTCCTCCTCCAGCAGCAGCACTTCTCTCCTTAGGATCCTTCCTAAGGTACCTTTAGCCAGAGGAATTGTCCCGTGGCACCTCTAGAGGTGGAACCCTCTTCGAGGGCTCCTTGCCTTTGGTACCCTTACAGGGTGGTAATTCCTCTGGAATAGAGAGTGCGAGCGGCCAAAACCAAACTAACACAGTTGCACAAGCATAACACTATACTGGCTGCTTAGGCCACTGAATCTTTATTCTGGCAGAGCTCCAAATGTAAGTGGCACTAACCCCCCGCGCTTCGGGTCTCCAAGTGGCCCTTCATCAGAGGGTGTAGGGCCAGGTGTAGTGCTTACATTTAAAGCAATTAATTAAAGACACAGTGTATACAAAGCACATACGCAGCCCACAAAAGCCCAACACAGTACTGATCCAATAAAACCCCAAATGTGAAAAGAGGGGAACATTTGTTCCACAATGCAAACCTAGTCATATAATTATCTAATATTCACAGACAGTCATACACAAATAGATTATATTTTATGGCTAAAAGATATGAAAAAATAGAAAGGCATTAAAAAAAGTGAAGACCTGAGGAGGGGGAAACAAAAAAGAAGACAATCTGAATCAATTGCCTATAGCCAAATGGGAGGTTGGAGAATGTTCATTTAGAATTCCAAATCACATAAAGGGGGCATCATTTAAGCAATAATGCATGACAGGGTGTGGGTTGTGCTGAGGTAACCTCACGCCTAGGGTTGTTGGGCACAATGCTGAAGGCCACGTACCTCCAACACCCCCAGAAGTGAGATTATCACTGCACAACCCACACTCTGGAGTGCATTATTGCTATTATACAATGGCTCTTATTTATTAATATTGTGGAGACACAAATGAGCACATGTAGATGCCTATTAGGAAGAGAACACATGTTGGAACATCCCTTTTATGTCTAGGGACATCCATTTTATAGTATCAGTTGTACAGTTTTATTTTTGAATTTTAATAAAAAAATGTTTTTGAGGAAACACTCCCCTTGTGAAAGCACTACAGCAAGGTATGCAAATAATCAACTGTCTTTTATCACTGTAGTGTGTTATGCAATACCAGGCAAATGGGTATTTGCATACCCATGATGCAGTGCATTCATATGTTGTTGTTGTTGTTGAATTTTTGTTGACCCGGTAAGCCCACTGGGCCTAGAAGTCCATTTTTCAGGGGCGACGGGGGTAGGTACAGATGGTAGGCAACTGAATTTGAACCAGATTAAGCTGTTGGTGGTATTTTTAGTGAATGAGGGAAATTTGGCCAGGACACCGGGGAAATTCCCCTACTCTTTTCGATAAGTGCCATGGGATCGTTAACATCCACCTGAACTACCACCAATCCAGGCAGATGGGACCTCGATTTAACATCTCATCCGAAAGACTGCACCTCAGAAGTGCAGCACCCCTCTCATGCTGCACTACAGTGTCAGTACTGGGATATTAACCCAAGTGCCAGATGTGGGAACTGAACCCACAGCGCTCTGATCTCCCGGCCTCAGAGGCGAGTGTGCTACCTACTGAGCCACTGACACTGCTCTGTGATGTGTTTCCTCATAAAAAATAAAACTGTAAAACTGATACTATAAAAGAGATGTTCCCACACTTTAAAGATGTTCTGACACTTGTTCTCTGCCTAACTATAAAAATGTTTTAGCCATGACAAAAATGTTTGCCCCCCCCCCTCCAATATAAGTAAATAAGTTTTTTTTATATGAAACTAAGTTTTTGCTTCTGTACTATAATTGCACGTTTTCAAGCTCTCTTGGTAAGAGAAGCTGTGGCTTGTTATTCAGTCTGGCATGTAGTCAACTGTATGTTTGGATTTGACACTGTGAGGTTGTGCTCCGATAACCTCACCGTAACAAGCACATACTGACCAATCAGAGTCCAGGAAATTTTCTTGCCATTGTATAAAACTAATTTATAAGTTTCTTAAATAGGAAACCTACTGTACCTAAATGTATTTATTTATTTATTAAATTTTGGTGACCGGGTAGGCCCACTGAGCCCCGAAGGTCCCTTTTTCAGGGGCGACCTGGGATAACAATACTAGATATGGTACAATGGAGCACAACTTTTGATTACATTGGTTTTGCAAGCATAAGGTAGTTACAGACAGTGGTTTTCAGACATGGTTATCATCATGACACAGTTTTGCCTTGGTATATAAATGAGGTAGCATTGGTCTCTAGGTGTCTATATACTAGCAGGAGGTATGTGTTTGGCTCACCTTTTGGGAGGGTTTGATGCAGAAGAAGGGGGGTACCTTAAGAGCCATGGCAGTGGCATGCACTTGTGTCCAGCATATGGGCCTTGAGCCTGGTGAAGAAATTCATGAGTGAGGAGGTGTCCTGGACCAGGGGAGGGAGCTTGTTCCATAGGCTGGGGGCTTGCCAAGAAAAGGATCTGCCACCAGCATTGGTCCTAACTCTGGGGACCTCTAGTAGTGTTCGTTCTGATGTCCTTAGGTTCCTGGCTTTTTTTTAATAGCTATAGTTCCGGCTATGCTTGGAGGAGCAGGGGGTTTAAGTAGCTTGTAGGCCTGGACAAGCAATGGGTGTTGGAGGCAAGCGGCCAATGTGGGCCATCGGAGCTGGGCCAAAGTGTCAAAGTGGTGACGTCTCGTGTTGTCTTGGGTAGCGAACCGAGCTATTTTGTTGTACAGGATTTCCCATCCTGGATACCTCTTGCTTTTAGGTATGAATATAATAAAAATAAGTATAGTAGTAACACTTTAGGGTGCACATTATGAGTTTGTGTTGCTGTCTAGCATTAAGAATATGTAGTTATATGTAGTGCATAGTTTGATTACTTAATTATTATTTAAAATATGAAATTGAGGTCAGTATTGGATTAGCTGTTAATAGTGTTGTCCCTGTCTAACATTTTTTGCTTTCTTTTTTTCCTCTATTACTGTATTTCTTGACAAAAATGTTTATTATTCCATGCTTTTAGTCTTTTTCCTTTAATATGTAATTACATTAATTAAATATACTCTCAAAAAAACACATACAATCCCATTCTAAAGTGTTATTACTATATATATTTTTATTACATTTATCCTTATTAAGGTACAGTAGGCTTCTTATTTGAGAATCATATAAATTAGTACTGATACCCCCTTTATGTGATTTGGCATTCTAAATAAACATTCTCTACCCACCCATTTGGCTATAGGCACTCGCTTCACATTGCCTTCTTTTTCACCCCTTCCCCCACTTGCCCATCTTCCCCCTCATGGCTTCTCTTTGTTTCTATGCCTTTCTATTTTTGATATATATTAGCTATAAAATACAATCTATTTGTGTATGACGATTTGTGAATATTAGATAACTATATGACCCAGGGCCAGACGAAATACACCCCAGGGTGCTGAAAGAGTTAGTGTAGGATCTGGTGGGCCTGCTGGTTGTTTTCTTCAATAGACCTCTGGAGTCAGGAGTGGTACCACTGGAGTGGAGAACGGCACATGTGGTGCCACTCCACAAGAGCGGACCCAAGGATGACCCAGGTAACTACAGGCCAGTCAGCCTGACCTCAGTAGTATGTAAACTAATGGAGACCATACTAAGGTAAAGACTGGTGAGGTACAAAGAGGAAAATGGCCTACAGGATGAAAGACAACATGGGTTTGTGGCAGGCAGATCATGTCAAAGAACCTGACTGAGCTCTTTGATTAGGTCACAAGGGCAGTGGACAAAGGCCAGGACATCATATACCTGGACTTTAGCAAGGCCTTTGATTCTGTACCACAGAAAAGGTTGATAAAGAAACTGAGGGATCTATGGGTGGGGGAGAATATGGTAAGATGGTTTGAAAACTGGTTGAGTGGTAGAACCCAGAGCAATGGTTGGGGGTGAGTTCTCCAGCACCAAGGAGGTCACCAGCGGGGTCCTGCAGGGATTGGTGCTGGGTCTGTGTTGTTCAATGTTTTCATAAGTGACATTGGGGTAGGCATTAATGGCAAAATATGCCTGTTTGCGGACAACATCAAACTCTGTGGGAGAGTGCACACCAAAGAGGGGATACAAGACCGGAGGGAGGACCTCACCAGACTAGAGAGATGGTCAGGAAAAACAGGTTACTCACCTGTAACAGTAGTTCTAGGAGTGGTATACGTTGTTCATCTACACATTCTGGCAATGTCCTTTCCCCTTTAAGAAGTGTCGGAAAGTCTTTAAGCTGGCTCCTCCCACCCACTAGGGTGGTAACTCCCCTAGCACCACCCCGTGACACCAGTTCTTGCCCGCTGGAAGCATCCCTGGGCACCACTGCCAGGGGAGGTCGGGTGGGTCTGTGTGGATGAACAACATGTATCACTCCTAGAACTACTGTTACAGGTGAGTAATCTGTTCTTCTAGGGACGGGGATATGTTGTTCTATTCACACATTCTGGCAGACTCCTAGCAGTTCTCCGGGAGGAGGGATGCAAGGTGCACACACCCTATTTAGGGAACAGAGATTGGAGAACTGAGGTCCCAAAACCAGCATCCCAGCGTGACTCGAGTTCAATGTGGTAATGGGAAATGAAGGTGTGTGCCAACCTCCAGCTAGAAGCCCTGCAGATTTCCTGGATAGGGATGTTCTGGAAGCAGCCACCGATGCAGCGGTATGATGGGTGGAATGAGGGAGGCTCCCTACCCGCCAACCCATAGCAGAAATCGAAGCAGGATACAATCCACCTGCCAACTGTCCGCTTGGCTGCAGGTCTGCCAGGTGCGACTTCAGCGTAGGTGGCAAACAGCTGGTGAACCTCTCCCCGAACTCCAGCCATGCGTTTCCTGTAATAAGCAAGCGCTCACCTCAGGTCCAGAGTATGGAGCCTGTGCTCGGCCTCTGAGGTGTGATTGGTGAAATACACTGGGAGATTAATCATCTGATTAAGGTGGAAATCTGACACAACATTTGGAAGGAACTTCAGGTTGGGGCATAGGACTAGCTTGTCCCTGTGGAAGACCAGATAAGGAGACTCCACCGAGAGTACCTGGAGCTCATGGATCCTTCTGGCTGACGTGATAGCCACCAAGAAGCTGGTCTTCCACAACAGGTGAGACATTTCACACCTGTGCATCGATTCGAATGGCTTGCCCATGAGCTTTGCCAAAACCAGCAGTAGATCCCAAGGTGATAGTGATTCACGCACTGCAGGGGAAATGTGGTCAAAGCCCTTGAAAAAGTGCCAAACTACCTTCTCCTGCGCCACTAACTGCTGACCAGCCCACACCTGGTAAGCAGAGATGGCTGCAAGGTGCACCTTAAAGGTCGTTGACCGAAGGCCCCCCTGTGGAGAGGGACCAAAGGTTGGTGAGAATATCAGCCACCCGACAAGTCGAAGGGTCCAGCCCTTTGCCCTGACGCCAAATGGAGAATCTCTTCCATTTGAAGGCATGACATTTTCGGGTCAGCTCCTTCTGAGATGCTTCAAAAACATTGAGTACATCTTCAGAGAGACCCAGAGCCTAGAACTCTAGTTGCTCAGGTACCAGGCTGTAAGGTTTAGGGACTGACAGTCCAGGTGGAGTACCTTCCCCTGACTGACTGAGAGAAGGTCCAGGTGTAACCTATTGCTGAGGCTAAGATCTGGGTACCACAACTGGTGAGGCCAGTCCGGAGTCACTAGGATCACCCATGCTTTGTCCCTCCTGAAATTGAGCAGAACTTTGTGGATCAGAGGAAATGGAGGGAAGGCACAGAGAAGGCCTCGGGTCCAGGGCCTTGAGTAGGCATCCCCCTGCAGTGCTCCCTGCTGGGGGGGGGGGCAGGCACAAAACAGCCTCAGCTTGACATTTTCCCTGGAGGCAAACTGGTCCATCAGAGGCTTGCTCCAGGGGAAGAACAGGTTCTGCACTACCTCGGGATGAAGAAACCATTTGTGTGATGCCTTGCCCACACTGCTGAGGGTGTCTGCAAGCTGGTTGGAGGCACCAGCCACATGGATGGCCATAAGATCTGCCTCCAGATTGCACACAAGAATCCAGATGCAGAGAGCTTACCTGCACAGTGGAAGGGAGCGCATACCACCCTATTTGTTGAGACAGTATGTGGTCGTGGTGTTGTCTGTCTAGACCTGCACCACTTGACCCCTGAGATGCGGAGCAAAAGTGGTCAGCATCAGCCAAGCCACCCTGAGCTCCAGCAGGTTGATGTGACATCAGGACTCCTCGGGGGACCAGAACCCATGGACTCCCTGGTCCCCCAGGTGGACTTTCCAGCCCACAAGGGAGGTGTCTGTTATCAGAATGACCGTCAGCTCTGGACGGACAAACAGGATACCCCCCTGCAGATGTTACGAGGCCAGCCACCACTATAGTGCAACCCACATCTACTGGGTCACTGTGACCAACTGGTCGAAGTGCCCCTACGCTGAGACCACTGGCCGGTCAGCTCCCACTGCAGGGGGGGTGCATTCTCCAGCTGGTCAAATGGACCATGCTGGTGCAAGCCACCATGTAGCCCAGGAGATGCATGAGGTCCTGAGCAGGGTGTGACTGCCCAACTCAAAATGATCAGGCAAAGGAGGTAAGAGCCTCACCCTGTCCATCAGGAACTGAGCACTAGCTCTGCAACAGTAGAGCTCTGCCCCAATGAAGTTGATCACCTGCAAGGGCAAAAGTTCTGATTTGGCCTTGTTTACCAGGAGGCCCAAGGAAACTCAGGACTGGAGGGCCAGATCCCTGGACTGCTCCAACTCCTGCCTGGAGGGACCCACTATTAGCCAGTCATCCAGGCAGGGGTAAACCCAGACTCCCCAATGCCACAGGTGTGCAGCTACCACTGCAATGCATTTAGTGAAGACCCAGGGCACTGAGGAGAGGCCGAATGGCATGGCCTGAACTTGTAAATGGTGCCTCCACTCAGAAGTGGAGGAACCGTTGATGAGACAGATGGATCAGGATGTGGAAGAACACGTTCTGAAGACCCAGGCAGCAGAACCACATGTTCTGCTCCAGGGATGGGATTACCTGAGACAGAGTGACCATCCAGGAAGTGCGAGACCTGAGAAATCTGTTTGGGCACCAGGAAATAACTGGACACAAACCCTGGCTGCTATGGAGGGTCCGAGACAGGAGTCTCACCACTTTCTTGCACAGAGCTGGGTGATAACATCCTGAAGAGCTGACTGTATGTTGGCTGACAGCATGCCCCCCATGGAGCATGGGCTCAGCAGGATGGGTACTGCTCGACTTCCAAAGGCAGACCCTGGCCAACCACCTCGAGGACCCACCTGCCCGTGGTAATGGTGGACCAGTTGGAAACTAAGTGGCAGAGCCAGCCCCACACAGGAGGACCCAGGGGGTTCAGGACGGGAAGGGGGAGGGCACCCTCCATCCCGTCACTGAGCAGGCTTGGAAGTGGGGGAGGTTCCCGGGACAGAACCCCCAGAATCTTGCCCCCGGCTTCTGGGTATTAGAAGTCCCTGGCTTGGGCCTCAGGCGCTAGGCCTGCTGCTGACCAGTCTGGGACTGGGCAGGTTTGGCCGCAGGGGCTAAGGAGGGCCGATAGGGCTTCTTCCTGATGGACTTGGAGCCATTCTGGTCCTTCTAGGCAAACGTCACCAAATCCAGGGTGGTACTGGATTTGTTCTATTCTGGTGAGATGTCCTTCCACACCAAGATCAAACAGGTGAGTCCCTAAATTTATGCTGCGTATCAGCAGGGATGGTGGAGATATGCAGCCAAGCGCTGCGGCACATGGCAACTGCCACTGACACGGACCTAGTGCAGGAATCACCAATGTCCATGGCCATTTAGAACTGCTGCTTCTCCATCGCATGGCCCTGATCACAGACTTGCTGGACTGTGGTTTGCAGGTCAGCAGGGAAGTGAAGGAGCACCTCATTCAAAGACCACAGGAAGGCATGCGTAAAATGTGCCATCAGAAGGGCTGAACTAGTCTGCCTGAGATCAAGCGAAGAAGTGGCATACACCTTTTTTGGCAGAGTGGTCCAGTTTCTTGGACTCTTTGTCAGGGGGTCTGTCCACATCCCCTGTGTTGCCCCTGCATCGAAAGAAGGAATCGGCCACTAACCCCTCAGATGAGGGGTGTTTGGTGAAGCCTGAAAGGGAACCAGTAGGGACTGCATACTTGCGGGCCATCCAGGCCGAAGGAGTCAGGCAAGAGGCCGGGTGTTGCCAAAGGTTCAAAGCAGGACCGAGAACAGCCTCCTGAACCAGAAAGGCCTCTACAGGGGAGTCACCCTGGTCCAGAATGTCGGTCAAGGGGTACCTCTCCCTTTTCTGAACGGGCTCCAGCTAGAGATCAGTAGATTCTGAAATGAGCCGGAAGCAAGCCCATAAAATAAGTAGGACCTTGCTCTGTAGAAAGATCCTCGGCCGGCTTCAAATCCACTGGATGGGAGTGGAGCGAGGAACCCTCAGAATCTGAGGACTCTTAAAAGAGTGGCCTACCGCCCAAGTCACTACTTATGCTCTGGAAGTGGTCGGGGGTAAGGGTGACTTTCAGCCCATGAGGAAGCCCTGTAGCAGGCCGAACAACCTTGGTAGGGATGCCGTCCCTCAGCAGAGAGGGCGGCGGCTCCATCACAATCAGTGGAGAAGCCAGAAGGGGCTGCGTCTCAACTGCTCATACTGGCACCTGCCAGGGCAGGGTATGCTGCAGCTCTGGTGGCAGCAGCACCATAATCACCGGGTTGGGCATCAGGGGCAGCTTCACCCAAGTAAAGAGGAGCTGCTGCCACATAAATTCCTCATAGCACCAATGCAGCTTACATCGGTGCCTCTCTTTGCCTGAGGAGGATGAGGAGGAAGAGTAGCAGCAAGGTCACTTGCCCAAGCGCAAACACCGAGAACGGCATGGGCTGCCAGAGTGCAGGCTGACAGAGCGAGACCTCAACTGATGCTGGGGGGATCGGCAGGGTCTAACAGGGAGGGCCGATGACTGCTGACAAACCCCCTTGGTCTGGAATTTTAAAAAATCTGTCCTGCTGTCCCAACTATTTGATGGGTATGGTGAGCATTTTAGTCAATCAGGGAATAACAAATAAACCTATTCCCCTCATGCAACTACCTGATGGGAACAGTGCCAATATAACTCTTTAGGAAATAAAACAAATCTGTCCCCTTCCTCAGCAACCTGACAGAAACAGAGCTCAACCTTACCCGTCAGGGAATAAAAAGAACAATTCTAGCCCTCTCCCCCTCCAACTACTGGACTGGTCCTATACCCAATCCCCCCAATAGGGAATAAAAAAAATATGTTCCTCACTCCTAAACTACCTGATGGGTCCAGTATACAACTCGGACTGTCAGGGATTAAAAAAAAATATGTCTCCCTGCCACCAACAACCTTACAGATCCAGTGCCCAGCATGGCCTGTCATGAAATAAAAACATCTGTCTCCCTTCCCCAAACTACCTGACAGGTCCTGTTTCCAACCCAGCCCATGAGGGAATAACAAGAACTGTCACTCTCCTACAACAACCTGGGAGTTCCAATGCTCAACCTGGCCTGTCAGGGAATACAAAAAATGATAACCCTCCCCCAACAACCAGAAAGGCTCAGTGTTTAATCAGGCCTGTCAGGGAATAATAAAAAAAATTTGACCCTCTCCACAAAAAACTGACATTGCCAGTGCCCAACTCCCCTGGCAGGGCATAAGAAAAATCTCTCCATCTCCCCCCAGGCACCTTATCATAATCAGTCCGGTGCCCAACTTGACCCATCAGGAATTTGGAAATAAAAATCTGTCCCCCTTCCTCCAACTACCTGATGGGTCTCATGCTCAACCTTGCCTGAGTATTAAACCAAATGGAGATAAGGAGGAGCAGCAGCAAAGCATTGAACAGAAGGTGGAAAAGGAAGGGAAGTGAAACACTGCTTTCCTCTGCCCATGTGTTCAGGTCACAGAGAGGGGCTCAAACACTGGGTGGGAGGCTTGGAGTTGCTGCTGCACTACTACCACCACCACCAGACTGTCCAGGCATCTCCACCTCCTCCAGTCAGCAGCAGAGTAACACGGGAGACTGGATTGATGGGGACCAATGGCGCACACTTCTGAGGCTGTAATCCCAAGTGCCAGTGATCCCAGCTCCACTGACCTACTCTCCCTCTCTTGCACTTTCCTTCTCTTGAACCTAAATCTCAGCTATGCCCTGTTCCCAGTACGCACATAGTGATCACACTGCTGTGCGCACTCCAACCCAGCCTACTGCACAGCAGAACAGCCCGGTGCCCAACTTGGCCCATCAGGGAATACAACAAAATCTGTTTCCCTCCTGCAAACTACCTGACAGGTCCAGTGCCCAATCCAGCAGGGAATGAACAAAAAATCTGTCCCCCTCTCCCAACCACCTAACAGGTCCAGTACTCATCATGAACTATAAGAGAATAAAAACAAGTACTCTGTCTCTCCTCCTTCTCCTCCTCTGCCCAACTACTTGATGAGTTCAGGGCCAACCCAGGATTGTAAGGGAATTAAAAATTATCTATCCTCCTCCCCTCAACAACCTGTCGAATCCCATGCTGAACCCAGCCTGTCGGAATTTAAAAAAAAAAAGTAATTTATCTCCCTCCCCCAAACTACCAGACGAGTCTGATGCCCAGCCTGGCTCATCAGGAAATAAACACTTCTGACCCTCTTCTCCCAACTACCTGATAGGTCGGGTGTCCAGCCCAGATCATCAGAGAACAAAAAAAAAGGAGGGTGGCTATAAGTGAGCATAGTGCTGGGGGGTATAAAAGTAATTCTCTGGTGTTGTGTGAACTTGAACCACTGCGCACAGTGTAGGAAGCATTATGGAAAAGCAGTACCGCTGCATCAGAGCCCTCCCTGTTGGCACTGTATACAAAAAAATCTGCAAAACAGACTCCTATAACTACAATTATAACAGTGAAATTGGTGTGACAGTAAGGCCAGCTACAAAACTGAACAAAGAGAACAATAAAAGCAAGCCCAGTCTTGTTGGCAGCAGCCACATCTTGTTAAATGTGTTCGTGTATAAAGAGGGGATAATGAGAGGAAAGAATATTTACTTTTTTTTTCTGATTTAAGAGCGTTCTAATTTTTAGGACCTTACTGATGGTTTTGAGTAGGAATATTGCAAATTTATACTTCGCTGCCAAAGTGCCCAGTGTTGCACTACATGTAGATAATGCAAAGTTGGCACTTTGCCAGCAAATCCCCACGTGAAGTACAAACATTTTTTTATTAGTTCAAATATAAAAAACAAAATGTTTCCTCCTCTACCCTCTAACACCCAAACACACACACACTCCCATCCCCACCCAGATCTGACCATTATCAAAAACAAGGCATCACCCCCACCCAACCACTCAGAAGCATTAACATTTGCCATCTGGTAACACCTACCACCCTTCCTCCTCCCCCGTCCCATACACAGAGGATAACATATGGTCATCGGTGTGTAACCACGCCATCTTGCCTTGGAAGGTGCTTGTAGCAACTCTGTTAATTTCCGAGAGGTAGCTCGAGAGGTTTATAGAGTTGCCATGGGAACCACAAGAAGGCAAGGAAGGGTGGAGTGCTATACACCGAGCAACTATATGTTGTCTTTTATAGTGTATGGTCATCGGAACAGTCATAGAAAATATAAGTTTGTAAGATTACATGGTTCTTCCCACCGCGGGCATGACCCAGTACTGCTGCCCAGCCGCTCCTGCTCCCCTGCAGTCAAGGTACTTCAGGAGACCGTCCGGACAACAAGCTCCTCCTCGGATTGAGGATCGAAAGCCACCAGCCGACTGAACCACGCTGGTGGTTCAGATCAGGTACAGTCGGACTGAAGTGACGCTCACTGCTTGCCTACAGTTCAAGCTCTAAACTTTTTAATCTTTTTAAAATCTTTGGCACCTTATATACTGTTTCAGTGATGTCAGTGGTTTTCTTTTTTAAAACATGTAAAAGTTCGACTGTTATTGGTGTCATGACAACAACAACGCGTGGCAGTTCTATTTTGTTACACCATCGATGTGATGAAGCGGCAGTAGTATAACAAAGTCATGACATCACATCGATGGTGTAACAACACTGTAAAAAGATGATTTTTACATGTTAACTGCGTTCCACCATACATTATAAAGAAGTAACACCCCCTCTCGACCGGCCCACTAAGCAAATCTGTGGCAAGTGCTTAATCTTGAAGGTTACAGAGCCTGAGCTTTCTTAAATTGTGCATATACATACATACATGGAACTATGCTTACCCGTAAGTGTTCAGTTAAGGTAAACAGCGACCTACAGATCCTGCTCTCTTCATCCTTGTCTTCCATTTGTAGCACTCTACACTTTTTCTGGACATCTACGATCCACTGCTCGTACTTCTGAGTCCCATGGTCTCGACTCTTCATGTTTGATAAAGTATCTGCAACACAAACACATTTCACCAACAGTGTACTTCTTAGGGTATTAAAATGTGATATTCTAACAGTTACATCACAGAATATTATCACTGCACTTTATTCCCTTAGATCACCTGCAAGCTTTAGACATATTGACTTTTGAAATGTCTAAAAATGTCTGCAGCACTCAACAAATATTTATAATCAACACTGGTTATTTTTTTTTTTTTTGTAATACTGTAAACCAAACTTCGGAACTGGTAGCTCTAACTGGTAAAATATTTTTTTAACTATTGCATGAAAAATGTAATTAATTATCCTTTAGGCTTACTGTAGATGGAAAGCCTCTTCCTAACGCAGTACATCATATGGGAAAGCTAAGAGAAAGTTGGGATGAGTCAAGTGGAGTTTCACTGGTCGCAGTACAGAGGTGATTTTGCCACTGTACAATTCATTGGTTAGACTAAATCAGGAGTATTGCACACAGTTTTGGAACCCACACATGGGGAAGGACAGACAGCAATTACAGACTGTCCAGTGGAGGGTTATGAAAACAATCTGGGGAAACAGGATAGGTCATATGAGGAGAGACTGGAGAGTCTTAACATGTACTCGCTGGAGAACAGGAGGGAAAGGGGGATGTGACAGAAACATACAATTAATTACATGGAGGGATAAAATAAGGTGGATTCCAAGCTGAAATTTAAGTAAGGAACAGCTGAACCCCAATCTTAAACTAGAAGGGGGGAAAACAGGGATATCAGAAAGCCCTTCTTTGTGGAGCGGGTGGTGGATAGACGAAACAAGCTACCCAGAATTACGATCAAAGCTGGAACTGTCATGAAGTTCAGAACCCAATGGGACATTTTACAGGGGTTATGAGGAACAAAAGAGAAGCAGGAGAGGGCAGAGTAAAACAATATAGCAACATCAGGGCAGAGTCAATGGACTCAAGTCTTTTTCTCTCTCCTAAACCATTTATGTATCTATGTAACAATCCCCTACATCTTGAGTGTGGTGTATAAAACACAGCTGCATGGGAAAGAAAAAATATTGAGAAAAATGTGCTTGTTTAATGAGATACCATACCTATGGAGAATATGCTTCTTGCCATGGCTTCAACCTCAGTCATCATCTGTGATATAATTGCCATAAAGGGATCCCTTTCTCGTCTGCCAACTTCGTGAATAACTTAGGAAAGACAACATAGAGGGAAACATTAGCAAAGCAGGAAAAATACTTCTTCAATGGGCAGACTGAAAGTCAACAAGATAGAAATATTAGGTGACCCCAAATGAGTATCATTTACAGCTGCCACATGCAATCATGTCATCATACAACTACCTAAATCTAATGCTCAAGGACTACAAACACTTCAGACCGGTCTTATTCATCTAGGCACTCCTGGCTATTAGCCATCTGGCTGTGAGATTTGTAGATCCCGAACAATATATAACTGGGCAGTCTGAATGGGTAGACAGAAAACCATTTTTTTTAATAATATTTCTGTGTACTCTTTTTTCCATCTGTGTTACACATTCTCTCTCAGTTACCCTGGTGGTAATTGCATCTTGGCTGAGGGAATCCCTGGAGAGCTATCTTCTCATCAGACTAATGCCAAATACCCCTCACTATCCTGACAGTGAATGCATTATTTCCACAACTCATGTAGTCCAAACACCGAACTGGGGATCAGCAAACTGCGGATGCTCCTGAACACTGACAATCCTTGCTGGGTGCATTGTGAAGCCTTTTGGCACTAAGCAATGCTGCTTAAAGTTGAGACAGTACTAATTTGTGGGGATTTGCATATGTTTCCCATGATGCTTTGCATTATCTGGGTATTTGCAATAGTGGTTTTCTTTGAAATCTGGCTGTATAGCCAATAACCTTCCAGGGTAACCCTTACCTCACAGGGTTTGTTCTAGGGGTTCTTATCTTTTGCAGTACTACTCTAATGTGGGCTCCCTATGACCCGTACAAGTAAGACTCTCCTAAGGCTGGCTCCCTCCTACAAGGTTGAGATATAAATATGGCACACTAATGAAACCTAATAAAGATAAAGTGCATGCCTCTTTGCTATGCTTGGTCTATACTGACTGCATTGTGAGGCCTTCTGGCACCATGCAATTCTGCTTACAGTTATACCAGTGCAAATTTCCTTTGTGGGGATTAGCATATGATTCCCATGATGCTTTACATTATTGAAGTATGTGTAATTGTGTTTTTCTTAGCAGCATGCATGTTAACTTAGCCATTTCATGCTTCTTGATTAACATTTGATAAATCTTTGCCAGACTGTAAAATCCCCACTATAATATTTAATGAAGGATGATGCCATGGGTACTGCCTGATGAAGTAATGTAAATATTCTACTTCCTGTCTTCCCCTAAAGGGATGGGCTATTATTTACAATCTGGACTATTTATCCACTGGGAGACATAGTACAAAACAGAAAAAATGAGTTTAGGTGCTTCTTAAAAGAACCACCCTTAAATGCCAGGCCCTTGACAAATTAAAATCTTTAGGGATATCCTAATTAAACCAGTAGACAAGGGTGGTAACAGTGTAGTGATGTCACATGAGCAATACAAGCAGGAAGCCCTGCGGCAACTTGGAAATTGTGAGAACTATACACCCCTTAAGGGTAATCCCATGTCTGCTTTCAAAATCATTCTGGATAACCTTGTAAATCAGACACTGTAGAATAGTCAACTTAGCTATAATGAACTTTTTTTAAGGTGAAAAACCCGGTGCACCCCACATTTCTGATGCCTAAGGTCCATAAGTCTCTCGCTAGCCCTCCTGGATGGCCTGTTGTCTTTTGAAGAGGCTCAGTGTCTGAGAACTTGTCAAAATATGTTTTTTTCCGGAAGGAATTTTGTCTTTTTTTGGGGGGGGGGGGCAACAGCCTATTTCTGGGTTACCTAGATTCAAGGATTTGGACTGGAGAGAGACTTACGACTTTGTGACAACTAAATTTGCTTTGCTCTATAAAAGCATCCTGTCACCTTGGATTGGAAGCTATACAACATTTTCTATGAAGACAACAGGGAGAACTACCTGTGGTGCTATCTGACTTTCTCCTCCAGGCAGTGGACTACATTCTGCAGCATAATTATTTCACATCCAATGGACAGTTCTACCTCCAGGTCCAAGTACAGCCATGGGGGTCACTATGGCCCCTCATATACTAATCTGTACCGAGCCTGGTGGGAAAGAACAGGTGGTATTTAATGCAAAGTGTATTCAACACCTGGAGATTTGGCTAGATGGCACTGCTTTATGACAACATCTTGCTCATTTCACATGGGCCTCTTGAGGTTGCTGAAAGATTTTTATCTTGACTGAATGTTAACAATTTTAATCTGCATCTCACACATACAGTGAGCCCCACCACACTGAATTTTTGGACATTTGTTTTTATGTAGACACTTGTGGTGCTATACTGAGCAATACCTTCTGTAAAACGCCAGTTGGCAATCTTCTGCTTTGGGCAAAGCATTGCTCTTGTTAACAGTATTCTTGTGGGGCAGTTCCTCAGGATTAAGAGGAACTGCTCCACAGAGGAGAAATGTGAAGAGCAGTGTGTAGAACTAAAAAATCACAGAAACGTAGAAACTGTCGGCAGATAAGGACAGCCAAGTCCATCCAGTCTGCCCGAAAGCACTATACTAGTTCCTGACCCTATCTGGTCAATGGCTTTTTGCTCCTCCTTCGCACCACAAAGGAAACCTTATGCCTGTCCGATGCATGTTTAAAGCCCTCCACTGTGCTTGCCCCCACCAACTCCTGTGGCAGTTTATTGAACGTGTCCACCACCCTCTCTGTGAAGAAAAACTTCCTTACATTTCCCCTCAGCCTGCCCCCTTCCGATTTCATATCATGCCCCTTGTTCTTGCACATCTCTTATATTGGAAGATGTCTCCCCCCTGCACCTTGTTAATGCCCTTAAGGTACTTGAATATTTCTATCATGTCCCCCTGATCCCTCCTCTCCTCCAGCGAATCCAATATTGAGATCCTTTAGTCTCTCCTCATATGTTTTCTGCTGCAAGCCTTGTGCCATCTTAGTCGCCCTTCTCTGGACCACCTCCATCCTGTCAATGTCCTTATGAAGCTGCAGCCTCCAGAACTGCACACAGTACTCTAGGTGAGGCCTCACTAGTGTTTTGTACAATGGCATCACCAAAAGTGAAACAGTATCCTGGTGCAAGATTAGAACTAAGAACTTCCAGCACCAGAGACAGCTATCTAACCAACATCATTTTAAGACAATAGGTTACTCCAGTAGCGTAACAAATAGAGCCTTCTAAAGGGCAAGAGAGACTCCTAGATAATCTCTTCTTGTCAACAAAAATAACAGGAAGCGAGAACGAGAGAGAGAGAGACAGAGACCCCCAGTTACCTTTGTGACTAGATACAAGTAAAATCAGAGATGTAGTAATGAAGCATTGGCCTAACGTACTTTCTGCCACATTTCACCATAGCTTAAACTACTCCTTCTCCTGCCCCTCAACCACGTACTGACTCATCTGGGACCATCTAGATGCTTCTTTGATGCTCCCGCCTCACTCCCCCACCCTCCCTAAACCTACCCCATACCCTTGTACCACTCCCCCTTCCCCATCTCCCCTGTTGCATTTCCCATCCTACCCTTTTATCCCTCCACCTCACCTCCCCCAGACCACGCTCCCCCTGCTTATTCCCCCTAGGCCCTTTCTTCTGCTACCCACTGCTGTTTCCTCCTTCACAAACCCTTAGCCTAATACTCCTGATGATTTAACTGGCTTTAATGGATGTCTCTACCCGTTATTACCCCCTAAGGAACAGACCGCCTAACTTGAACATATATGCACTTCAATCTATTCCTCCCAGCCCTTGTGATTGTTCTCCCTGTGTCTGTTGTACTTATGACATAGACTACTCTAAGTTGTTATTGTTTCTTTTGCAGTTTATTGTTGCTTTCAGTTGGTACCACGTTGCTTTCTGGATTCATTTGGAAAGTCGCCTGTTTGGGGGATTTTGTAGGTGCAGCTGAGTGTTTCTGTGGGGGTTTACTGGTGTGGCTGATTGTCTCTGGTGGTCAGGAGGAGCCCAAGCCTCCCACCCCACCTCTAGCGATCACTTCCTTTATACCGTTACTCTGTGATGTCATATGGTACCAGCTGACTGCATACACACACTGTTAGCCATCTTATTTAGTACACAACACAGGCACACACCATACCCCGACATAAATCTACTGTCCTTGATACAGTATATCACTAAAGAGCATTGACAATACAAATATATATAGCTGGGCACTGGACATGGCATAGAAGAAAAGAGCAGCAGAGGGTACAGGGCAATAAGGGGCATATAGGACAAGGATAGTAGAAGGAAAATGATGGGTGTGGTGCTTTGCAGCAGATGTGGAGCAGCAGTGTTCAGAAAGACCTTCTGGACATTGCGGTTCCGCCCTATCTGCAGGCACCTCTCTGTATTGACAGAGGAGATAGCTGGACTCCGAGCAGAGTTGGCAAGGATACAGGCGACCTTTCCCCCATACAGAGACCATCATGTCCACCACCACTCCCTCAGAGGTTACCAAGAAGGAGGGAAGGATGGACTATGGTGGGCTCGGGGAGGGTACAGGAGGAAACACGGAGGCACATCCCCCAGCCGGTCGCACTTCACAACTCGTGTGCATCCTGGCAGAGTATTAAGATTGCACAGCATCTCCAGAAGTGAACACCATGGGGGTTGAGGGGGTCATCCAGGATGGAACCACAAGGGCAGATGTAAGGAGAACACACAGGAGGAGGAGGAGGAGGAGGAGGAAGCAAATCCTGGTTGGGGGCTCCATTGTCCAGGGGATTGAGCTGGGGTCAGGTAGCAATGGTGAGATGGAGGTAATATGCCTACCTGGAGGCACAATTTGGAAGGAGGGCAAGAGAATCCTTAGGATTGCATGGGTGGTAGCAAGGAGGGGGAAGCCGGACCTCATTATTCACTTGGGGACTAATGACCTGGCTAGAGAGGGGGTACATGTAGGAAGAGTACAGGAAGAGTTCAGGGAGCTGAGGAGGAGTCTTGGACAAGTAAGCATATTCTGTCACCTTCTCGGTGGTGCTACCTATCCATGGCAAGGGGAAGAGAGGGACATCCGCATCATTGAGTTCAAGAAATGGTGCAGAGAGATGGGGAATGGCTTCACTGGGGACTAGAACCTCACCAAGAGGGATGAAGGGCCATATCTTCCAGATGGTCTGCATCTATCCAGGGGAGGCAAAGGTATCCTCTGTGAGGAAGTTTAAGTGCATCCTTAGTGATGATCATTTAAAGTAAACATTGCAGGGTCAGTCAGGTGCCGGCCAGGGTCAAGACAATTCAAACAAGGTACTAGGTTAGCTGTAGGTCAGGAGTCCTGAGATAGAATATCAAAATTATCTATAAATCAAAACAAAGCAGTAGACATTTCATGTAGTCTTAAAACAGGAAGTGATGTCACTAAGGGGCAAGCTCTATGTTGTTAATTACAACTTGCCCCTCAGTGACATCACTTTCTGTCTCAAGATCCCATGAAATGGTTGCTGGCTTGTTTTGATTTACAGAGTATTTAGATAGTCATCTCTCAGGACTCTTGACACCTACAAGGAAGTTCCATACCTCGTTTGAAATATCTTCTTTTGGGCTCTCACAATTTGAGAGACCCCTGCAATGTTTAATTCCCCTTTAAACTTGCCAAGGGGGGAGGCATAGACAGTCAAGGGCATGATCATACCCCCCATAGAACATAACTGAAAGCAGTGAGGACCAAATAACTAGCACAATATCTAACCATAAAACTACCATAGTTACAATGGGGGAGAGAACAGAAGGTACATCACTAATGCAGCACAGGGCAAAGACTAATAAACAAGGAATATTAAGGGGGTACACAGAGAGGAAGGTCATGTGCACAAATGCTCGCAATCTGGGAAACAAAATCCCTGACCTAACGCCATTGATGGAAGATACACACATGGACATTGTGGCTATTACAGAGATATGGTTTGCAGGGAACCATGACTGGGATGCAGCCATACCAGGGTATACACTTTTCAGAAAGGCTAGGGAGGGGAAGAGGGGGGGAGGAGGGGTTGCTATGTATGTAAAGGAAGGGATTAAAGCTACAGAGTCTCAGGGATCCAGGGAAGAAGCAGAGATATTGTGGGTTACTCTGGAATCAGGGAACAAAACAACCATCCGTGCTGGAGTAGTCTACAGGCCTCCCATGCAGGAGGAGGACACAGATCTAGTATTAGTGGAAGCTATCCATAATATGGCACCCAAAGGGGAAGTACTACTAATGGGTGACTTCAACATGCCAGATGCAGATTGGAATACCCAGACTGCAAGCACATCAAGGAGCAGGGACCTCATGTCTGCCATGTATGGGGCAAACCTGAGGCAGCTGGTGGTTGAGCCCACCAGGGATGGGTCTGTACTGGACTTAGTGCGGACAAATGGGGAGAGAATAATGCACGTTGAGGTGGGCAGTCCCTTTGATACTAGTGACCACAGAACTGTGTGGTTTACAGTCAACACGTTGGCAGAAGAAAGTTATTCAAAGATTAAGATCCTAGATTTCTGGAAGGCCAACTTCATGGAGATGGAGGAATTGCTCAAAACTGCCCTGGCAGCAGAAGATATGGGGGGAGGGGTAGAAGAACAGTGGCTTAGGATCAAGAGATCCATAGCAGGAGTGACAAGTCAATGTATCAGATTGCTTAGTAAAAGCAAAAGAAAGAAGCGGCCACTGTGGTTCTCTAAATCAGTACCCAGGAAAGTGCGAGAAAAAAGTAAGGCATTCAGGAAATACAAAGAGACACAGAAAGAAGAAGACAGACTGAAATATCTGGAGAAGCAGAAAAAAGATGGGAAAGCTGTCAGAGGGGCTAAGGCAAGAATGAAGGAAGGAATAGCACAGGCTATTAAGAAGGGGGACAAGATCTCCTTCCATTATATTAGCGAGAGGAAGAAGATCAGAAATGGTATTTTAGGCTAAAGAAGAGGGTGGGTGGGTGGAGGATGACCTTGGAAAATCTGAGGTAATGAACAAATATTTTTGCTCAGTATTTACCAAGGAAGAGGCAGGGGAAGGGGCCAAGACTGATGAGGAAAGCTGTACAAGGGGGAGAGGTGGACACCAGCCCATTTATGGTGGATAGAGTCTTGAAGGAACTAAGAAAAATAAAGACAGACAAGGCAATGGGGCCAGACGGGATTCACCCTAGAGTGTTGAAGGAACTCAGGGAAGTCCTAGCAGGTCCATTGACAACCCTATTCAACCAATCACTAGAGATAGGGGAGGTACCTGGGGACTGGAGGAAGGCAGAGGTGGTCCCCTTGCACAAGACTGGAAGTAGGGAGGAGGCGGGCAATTACAGACCTGTAAGCCTGACCTCAGTGGTGGGGAAGCGGATGCAGTCCCTGCTTAAGGAGAGGGCAGTGAAGTTCCTGGAGTCAAGTGGAGCAAAAGACCCAAGGCAGCATCCTGTCAGACTAATCTTATCAATTTCTTTGACTGGGTGACCAGGGTGGTGGCTCAGGGAGGGGCAGTGGATATGGCCTACCTGGATTTCAGTAAGGCCTTTGACACCGTTCCTCATAGAAGGTTGTTTAACAAATTGGGGAATCTGGCTGTGGGCTCTAAAGTGGTAATATGGGTTGGTAACTGGGTAAAAAGCAGGACCCAGAAGGTGGTAGTAAATGGCATAAAATCAGAAGAGGGGGAGGTGACCAGCGGGGTTTCACAGGGATCAGTGGTACGTCCAGTTCTATTCAATGTTTTCATAAGCGACATTACAGAGGGACTGGAGGGGAAAGTATGCTTGTTTGCAGATGACACCAAGATCTGTAACAGAGTCGACACACAGGAGGGGCCAGATAAAATGAGAAACAACCCAAGACTACTTGAGGAATGGCCAAGTGTTTGGCAGTTGGGTTTCAATGCTAAGAAGCGCAAGACAATGCACCTAGGACACAGAAACCCAAGAGAGGAATACAGGATGGGGGGGGGGGCTGGTTCTAGCCGCCACAAGTCAGGAGAGAGACCTGGGGGTTATCATATCTGATAAACTGAAGTCAGCCAAACAGTGTGAAAAAGCAGTGGGGAAGGCAAACAGAATGCTGGGGTGCACAGGAAGGGGCATAACCAGTAGGAGGAGTCAAGTAGTGATGCCACTGTATAGATCACAGGTGAGGACTCATCTGGAATACTGTGTCCAATTCTGGAGACCGCATCTCAGGAAGGACATAGACAGAATGGAAGCAGTCCAAAGAACAGCAACAAAAATGATATATGGACTGCACCACAAACTTTATGAGGAAAGATTCAAGGAACTAAACAGCTATTCACTGGAAGAGAGGAGGGAGGGAGGTGATATGATACTTTCAAATACCTTAGAGGAATAAACAGGGTACAGGAGGGGAGCATATTTCAGAGACGAAAGTGCACAAGGACAAGGGGACATAACATGAGGCTTGAGGGAGGGAGGCTTAGGGGGAATGCTAGGAAGTATTTTTTTCACACAGAGAGTGGTGGATCCACGGAATAGCTTACCAGCAGAGGTGGTGGAAGCAAAAACAGTATAAGGATTCAAAAGTGCATGGGATAAGCATAAAGGCACCCTGCTGTACAGCAGAGCAGGGGAAAGGCAGTCCAGATAAGAGTAGGAATTGACAAACCATGCAGGTTGGCTCTATGGTCCTTATCTGCTGACAGATTCTATGTTACTCAATGTCTCTGCCTGTCCTAATGTGATGTGGATTAGTCCTATGTTCCCTTGTTGGTTGTAACTGCGACAATGCCTGTTAGCTGCTAATGTCTCCTTGACAATGCCTGTAAGCTGCCAGTGTCTCCTGTTACTTATGTATTTTAAGTTTTACTCATATAAATTTGATGCCTTACTCATGTATTTGATGTTTTTTTCTATGCTTGACAAGGATCCTTTGTAAATGAGCTTTTAGCTCGAAGGTTGTAATTCCAATTTCTTAATAAATAAATAAATAAAATTTGGCCACAATTGTGGGACCCAAACCAAGGATTACCCTTTCAAGGGGCCCAAATTTAGGACATATTCTTACACACAGTCATTATGCTGAGTCTAACATGGAACCCTGTTTTTTTCTTACAAAAGATGCAGTCTGCAAATTTGCAGAAAATGGCAGGTGGGCTGTGTGGAGAGGAACATACGAACATACGAAAACTGCCAGCAGCAAAAGTCCATCATGGTCTATCTAGGCTGCTTGTGAATGCAGTTAGCTCCCTATTCAGCAGCTGCCCCCCCCCTTACCTCCTTTACCCTCCCATTTGCCCTGTCCCACCCCTTCTTGAAGCATTCCACTGTGGTACATGCCACCACTTCAGCTGGTAGTGCATTCCACTTTGCCAACACCCTCTCCGTAAAGAAATGCCTCCTCACCTGCTTTCTGAATCTACCCCCCTCCAATCTCATGTCATGGCCCCTAATGTCTCTCCCCACCCTCCTCCTGAATAGACCCTCTGTGTCCATTTTGATTATCCCTTTCATGTATTTGAAGGTCTCAATCATACCCCCTGTCCCTCCTCTCCTCCAGTGTGTACATGTTTAACTCTCTTAGTCTGACCTCATATGGCAACTTCCTCAGGCCCTGAATCATCTCCGTTGCCCTATGCTGCACCCCCTCCAGCAGCCTAATGTCCCTTTTTGTAGGTATGGGTGCCAGTACTGCACACAGTATTCCAGGTGGGGTCTAACCAACAATCTGTACAAAAGTAGAATAGCCTCCCTTCTTCTCGAGGTAATTCCCCTTGCAATACACCCCAGCATTTTGTTGGCCATTGCAGCTGCATTTCTGCATTGTGCGTAATTGTTCATTGCTCCCGTGATGAGCACCCCATATCCTTCTCCTCTCCTCTTCTGTTACTTCCAGCTTCACTCCCCCCAGATGGTAGCTTCTCCTCGGATTTTTTGTTCTGAAGTGCAGCACCTTGTATTTTTTTGCATTGAACGCCAGCTGCCAGCTGTCAGACCATGCCTCCAGCATTGCCAGATCCTCCTGTAGCCCCCCCCATCCCTCTGGTCATCCACCACCTCTCCTATCTTAGTGTCATCTGCAAATAGGCTGATTTTGCTGCTGATCCCCTCCGAGATGTCTGCAATAAATACGCCAACTAGGCCCAAAACCGAACCCTCTGGAACACCACTTGTCACAGGCTTAGGGGATACGTATTCCCCACCTACCACCACCCTCTGCTGCCTATCTTTTAGCCAGTTCTCCACCCACCCCACCAATTTTGCTCCTGGCCCTGTGCCCTGTAGCTTGATTCCAAGTCTTCCATGTGGTACTGAATCAAAGGCCTTACTGAAGTCTAGGTACAGGACATCCACTGCATGGCCCCTGTCAATTTAGCTAGTCACCCAGTCATAGTATTCCAACAGGATGGTCTGGCATGACCTGCCCTTGACGAAGCCATGCTGCCTCCCATACTGCACCCCTTTCACCTCCAGTACTGCCACTAGCCTATCCTTTAGGATGGTCTCCATTAGCTTCCCCACTATGGACGTTAGACTTACTGGCCTATAGTTCCCCAGTTTGTCCTTGTATCCACTCTTGTGGAGGGGAACTACATGAGCCAGTCTCCAATCCTGCGGTATGCATCCTGTGTCTACAGATTAATTAAATAAGTCCGCTAAGGGTCCTGCCAGGACTTCTGCTAGCTCCTTCAGCACTCTCGGATGTACTCCATCCAGTCCCAGAGCCTTGTCTACTCTCAATGCCCTTAACACCTCCAGCACCCTCCCCACTGTGATTTCACGGTGATAAACTAGTCGAAATTCATCAATTTGCCAGCTGTTTTTCTGAATTTGTCATTTATGCTGCATGGTGTTCCTGCAACAAAATGAATGTTGGCAGGACCACCAGGCAGCTTAAGGTTAGAATGCTGGAGCATATCAGAACCATAAGTAATGGGTACTATAAGAGTGCTTTGGGGGTGTATTTCAGAGCTCAGCGTAACAAGAATCCTGCATGTCTTAAGTTTGTGGCACTTTACTTTGTGCCAAGATTGGAATGAGCTGCGGACAGACTACAAAAACTGTTATGTAGAGAGTCTTGGTAGATATTTCACTTGAACAATCTATCCCTGAATGGTCTAAACAACATATTGTATCTTAAGCCTTTCTTACAACAGTACTCTGCCTTGTACTGATGCAAATGTTTTGGATTTCAGTCCCTTGTTTTCTGATTGTGGTACACCATGTCATTATGCTAACTTTTTTCTTGGAGCACAGGTACTATGGGAATTGTCCTGATTTACAATCTGTTCATTTTTTACTCTATAGATTGACATTCTTTGCCTGGTTTCAGGTTTGGTCTTGCTCATGAATTTATTTGTGACTGTTCTTGTTCTTTCAAAAGTATTATGCAATATGAACTGTTGTAGAGTTCTTGCTTATGTGATTATAGCAACTAGCATGTATATTTTACATTTAGCACTGTGATACTGTTTTCTTAACCTTCCCCCAACCCCATTTTTTTTTCCAAAAATATTTTTTAAGGGATGAATCAATTGCACTGCAATTATTATGTGCTTGTTGAAGTTTGTAAATGCCTCTTTGATCTTTATAAGTGTGAACAGAGTTTTTTAGATAATGTATTGCTTAGACACTATTCATATTTTGGCACTGTTATATTGGTATTTTATTGTGGGAACCCTCTTGGGGCACTGCATAATCATACCAGTTCAGAATATATTCTTATGCAGCACTGTTCCCCTTGCGTGAACATGCTGGGTTCTTAATATGAATGAGTCACTTTATTTAAATAGTTAACTCAGCCTGATGTGACTAGTGCAAGTGTCCCATAAGGGGTTTAGTTTTACTACAGGGCTCCACCCCTGAAGGAGCATGTGGCTCAGAAGGCACACTTGGTAGTTTCTACACGGAGACATTGCACTGATGTATGTTATTATTTTGTATGCAGCAAGTAAATACATTTATATAGTTGACCCCTAAGTGTAGGTCCTTTTTTGTTGTTCCTGGTTTGCTTTCAGGACCTACACCATTGAATCGGACTGTGCATGGACATTTTCCATTTCTGCTCTTTAGAAGAACCCAGGGATAAGGCTTGCCTATGGTGAAAGGGAAAATCATGGAAGCTTCCACAGAAAATGGCACAATCCCAGTCATTTTCAACCACAACAGTTTAATACTCAAGGTACCATCCCAAAGAATATGAAGGAATGGAAAGGATCACAGGACACCAGCAAGTCATAGATTTATGAGTGTTCAACCCAATTGAAGGTTTTATTTGTTAGCAGAAGAACTCTGGAGTTGATGTTCCAGTCGCTAGGAGCAACATGCAGTAGACTGGGGTAATATGGTCACTCTGTGCATTTGTGACTGGATGTGAGCTACCGAGTCCTGAAATAGCTGCAGGTGATGCAATAACATTTCAGGTAGGCTGGTATACAATAAAGCATTCTACGGTAGTTCAACCTATGACAAATACATGCATAAGTTTAGCAAGATCGTGGCAAAAAAAAAGGTAGGGATGGAACTAGATGGCATTTCTTCAATGGTTAAAAAAATATCTTTGCTACTGTTGACATCTAAGCTTCCAGTTTCATGCCATGGTAAAATGGACCCCAAGCTTGGTTGCCTTAGCTGTCTACAAAACGACAGCTGCTGCACAACAGCAAAACCTTAGTTTTATTGGGATTTGCACATCAGGGGCCAGATAGTCAAAAGTTTGCTTGGGTACAAAGTCTAGTTTGTGCAAGTAAACCTGGCGTTTTGCAGAAGTCCCATATTGAAATATCCAGTCAGCATAGGCAAACAAGGTGTGCTCCTAGGCAATATTCAGAGGGGGGCACAATGTAAATGAAGGGGCAGGGACCTGAATATTGGCGCAGTCCAATATTCAGAGTATGTGTGCTGCGCAAGGCCATTTTGCACGGTCCCCTTGCGCAGCACAGATATCGCCGACCTAAAACATTACTTACTCCCATGCAACCCTAGTGGTTGGTGGAGGAAGTGAGTTGGCCCCCAACCCGCAACACCATAGTCCCTGGTGTCTAGTGGTGCCCACCAGCCCATTGCCAACACAATGTTAAGGAATAAACTTTCCCTGGTGCTAGTGGTCCTCCCCCGACCGATCGCCGGCCCAATGTTGAAAATTAAACTTTCCCTGGTGTTGGTGAAAAGGAGAACCAAGGTAATTCTTTAGAGCTCAGGAAGAGCAGAATAGCTGCAAAAGAGAAGAAGCAATTAACGGGAAGGAGTGAGGGAGGGGAAAGCAGTGCCTATATTGCAAGTGCTCCTATCACAGATCTACTGTTACGGTATGTTCTTACGTAACTGCACTATCACTTCGAGGGGGCTCTTGCAGCAGGCAACACTGGTAGGACTGAGTCCCAAGCAGTACCGGAACTGACTAGGGTCAGCAGGGCAGAGGTGTGAGAAGGCAGCTGGAAGCTCAAGAAAGAAGGCCCTTAAGGACTGCAAGTACAAAATTGCCCCTGCACCAAGATGCAATGTCTACACTGTAATGCTTGATGAAGATGCAGACAGAATTACAAGTGGTAGCTGCCAAATGTCTGTGGCAGACACATTCCTGAAGGAGGTGGTAGAGGCGGCCATGCCTCTGGTAGAGTCACCCTTCGCCACTCCAAGCAAGGGCTTGTCATACTTGCAGTAGCAGTAGACAATGCAGTTGGTTAACCATTCAGACAAACATTGTTTGGAAACAGAAGCCCCTTCTCTCCTGGGGGCAAGCGAAACAAACAACTGGTCTGTTTTCCTACAAGGCGGGTGCAGTCAAAGTAATAGCAAAGCACCCAGTGGACATCCAACGTTGAAGCAAGGCCTCCCCCTGATTAGAATACTCAGGGAAATAAACAGGAAGGTGGATGGACTGGTTTAATGTAAACTCGGACACCACCTTAGGGAAAAACTTAGGGTTTGTAAGCAAAGACACTCTGTCTTTGTGAAAAACCAAATAAGGCTCTTTACACATCAGAGCCTGAAGCTTGGAAATCCTCTGAGCAGGAAGATAGCAACTAAATGCAACACTTTCCATGACAGAAAGCTTAGCTTGCAACTGGTGGTCGGCTCAAAGGGAGGCAGCGTGAGCTTTTCCAACATGAAAAGAAGATCCCACGGTGGGACAGGGTCCTTAATGGGAGACTTCAAGTGCAAAATACTCTGCAAAAATGTGCAGGAGATTTCCAGTTGGGCAACAGCCTTGCCCTCAATAGGTGCATGGTATGCAGAGATGGCAGAAAGGTGCACCTTAAGTGAAGAGCACCCCAGAACAGAGTCCGAAAGGGATAGGAGGCACTCCGGAATTCGATTCACCAGGCAGGTGTAGGGATCTAAGTGATGAGCGAAGGCCCAGAGGGAGAAGCACTTCCACTTCATGGCATAGGTGGCCCTTGTGGAAGGTTTCCTGGTAGCCACCAGGACATCAGCTACCCTGGAAGAAACCCCTTAGGCGGGCTATAGCTATGTCTGCAGGAGCCATGTATGGAGATGCAGAGATCTGAGGTCTGGATGGACCATGGTGCCCTGTTCCTGGGAGAGCAAGCCGGTGCACAGGGGCAAGGGAATTGGAGGTTCCACTGCCAACTGCAGTAGCAGTGGGAACCAGTTCTGATGCAGCCAGTGGGGAGCTGAGAATCATTTCTGCTCCCTCTGACTGAAACTTGAGGAGAACCCCCTGTAGGAGCAGGAAGGGCGGGAAAGTGTACAGACACCTCCCTTTCGCGTCACGCCAGAAAACTCCAGGCCCTGGATTGAGCAAGCAGAAAAGCTGCAGTTTTGCACTGAGTGGGGACAAAGAAAGGTCCAATTCTGGATGACCTCACCTGTCAAAGAGGTCTTTGACCACTGAGGTCAGAAGCTCCCACTCATGTGTCCTCAACCTGGATGGGCTTAAACTGTCAGCCAGCACATTTTGGGTGCCTGGAACATGGACAGCTTGTAGTTCAAGGTTGTGCTCAATGGCCCTTTACCAGACTCTCATGCCTTCCTGACAAAGAGGGTAGGAGTGAGTGCCCCCCTCTTTGTTGATGTAGTATACTACAGACATGTTGTCTGTCTGCACCAACAGCGGTCTGGGAAGAATGTGGGTTTGGAAGGCCTGCAAAGCATAAAGAACTGCCCACATCTCCAACACATTGATGTGGAGATGCTGCTCCACTTTGGACCAAATCCCCTGGGTCTGACGGTCGGCCAAGTATGCACCCCAGCTCAGACCCAAGGCATCCATAGTGAGAATCTGTTGTGGGGACACAGTATGGAGGGGAATCCCTTTTAGGAGACTGATGGAGTTCTGCCATCACTCCAAGGTCCACCTCACCAGGTTGGGAACTAGCACCAGTTGATCCAGGTTTTTGGTGTGCTGGTCCCATTGGACATGAAGAATCCATTGGGGAACCCTCATATGCAGGTGGGCTGGGGAACTGTAGCTATAGCCACTGCCATGTGTCCCAACAAATGAAGAAATGCTCTGGCTAGTGCTTGATGACAGGAGGACACTAGCCGGGCCTGCGTCATCAAGTGCTCTGCTCTTTCCTCCGGCAGAAAGATTTTGCCCTGGGATGAGTCCATGACTGCCCCTATAAACTTGAAGCACTGGCTCTAGGAGAGACAAGACTTTGGAAGGTTGATTGTGATCCCTAGGATCCGAAAGAGCCTAAAGGTGCCTTCCAGGGTCTGCAGCAATAGAGCCCTGGAAGGGGCTGCTAACAGTCAATCAGCCAGGTAAAGGAACACATAAAAGCCCTGCCTCTGTAGAGCTGCAGCTACCACTGCTAGGCACTTGGTAAAAACCCAAGGTGCCAAGGAAAGACCGAATGGGAGGGCCTGGAACTGAAAGTGGTCCTCCTGGAAATAGAAGCAGAGAAAGCAGTGGTGGGGCAGTAAAACCAGGATATGGAGATAGGCATCCTGCATATCCAAGGAACAGAACCAGTCCTCCTGGTGAAGGAGGGACAGCAACCCTTGAATAGTGACCATCCTATAGTGCTTATACCCTATGTAGAGGTTCAGGTGGCTGAGATCCATGATCAGTCTCAGGTCCCCTGTTTTCTTGGGGACGAGGAAGAAGTGGGAGTAGAACCCCTTCTCTCTTTGAGCTGGCGGGATGAGCTCTATGGCCCTTTTGTTCAGGAGTGCCTGAATCTCTCCCCAAATGAGGGAGATGTGGATCTGAGGGTAATGAGAGAGCTTTCTGGAGGAGGCTCCAGAAATTCGAGGGTGTGGCCCCATTCAATAATCTGTAGCACACGTTGGTCTGAGGTTATCGTGCGCCACCCATCTAGGTCAAGGGTGAATCGACCCCCTACTGCCTCCCCCAAGGTCTCTGCTGGGGGGTTGGGCAAGGAGTAAGGCAGTGGAACCTGGGGTGGGCAGAGCAGCTGAGGGTGCTCTGGGGGCCCTAGGGCTGGCAATCCCAGCTGGCGGGTTGGTTGCTTTACACCTGAAAAGGTCCTTTTGATTGCTGACCCTTGGAGACCGGCGAAAGGACCAGCGAATGGGCTGATGTTGGGAAGATCAAGGCTGAGAACGGTACATGGAGTGTACAGACCTCAAGGCCTTGCCTGACGTCCGAAGGTGGGAGATGATATCATGGGTATTTCTCCCAAACAAGACCGAGCCCTGAAAGGGGCCATCCATTATTTTGGCCTGAACATCAGGCGCAAAACTAGATACCCTCAGCCATGAATGCCAGCGGATGCATATCTGCATTTTAGTGGAATCTACAGGGAGGGTCTGAACCAGATCCCTCACTTGATCCCAAAGGGCGGTCTGATACTGAACCATATGGGCCAGATAATTCTGGGCCCTGATGGCCAGCGTGGCAGAGGAAAATACCCGTTTGCCCAATTGGTCCAGCTGGTGAGATTCCTTGTCAGGAGGGGTATACCGTTGTAAGGGCGACTTACTTCTGTTGTCACAATTAGGGCACCGGAAGAACAGTGAGAGTGACTGGGGCAACCTTGATTTTTGATCGCCCTGCATTCTCTGCGTCTTTTGCGCCCAAACCCCTTTCCTTGTTTCTGGGCATACCCACCCCGGAGTTTGAATATATTGTTTTGGGGGGGTGCGGGGGGCACAGAGATCTTTTCTCTTGGCGCTCTGGCTCCCGGGAGCTGCAATGCCTGGTGCTCTGGAGCCAGGTGCTGTATTGCCTGCGCCCCATCAGTGTCGACAAAATGACTGCTGCACCAATAGGGGTGAACCATCAGGAGGGTGGGTGCTAAGATGTCTGGGCTTCCTAGTACAGTCATGAGCACCACCAAGGTGTGCTCGCTGAAGAAGGGCTTGCCCACTGGCACATGAGAAAGGTGGTCTGCCTGCTTTGCCAGGGCTGGGGTGGATGAAGGATGGTTCAACACCATCTTCGTCATATCATTACACAAATCAATTAAAGGAGGGACCACCAAAGGAACGGTCTCCTTCTTCTGTAGGTAAAGAGCCAGGTGACGGTGCTCCGGGTCAAGCTCCTCTGTCTCATACCCCATAAGAGACTAGATATGTCGCATCACTTCTAGAAAGGAGGGATCATCAGGAGGACACTTGGGGGTCTCCCTGGCAGGCTCCTGACCATCAGAAGAGCCCTGCAAATCCTCCTAGGACTCCAAAGAGGAAGGGGAGGAATCAGCCCCTGAGTGGCCCCTGTCTGAGACTGGTGTCTGAGGACAACGGTCGTCCGTATGATGACCAGAGATCCTTTGTGATCCCCCAGAAGCTCCTGTAATACAGGGGTCACTAGGTCCTGCCCAGTCTGGGTCTTGAAGAAGGGGAGGTCCCAGGGAGGAGGGGGGGGGAGAAGGTTGACTGGGGATGTCCTTGTCCTTCATGAAGGCCCACTAAACTGTAAACAAGGCATTATAATCCACTGGTGGAAGAGGACTGTACAGCGGATAAGGATATTGTGGAGGTGGGTACTGATACATCGAGAAGGAGGCAGCGTAGTGTACCCTGGCATCAGTCCAGCACCGGCTAGGGATCCCTAGGAAGACCCACCGGCGTTGGTTGCAGCGCAGTCTGTGGCTGAGGTGATGATGGTTGAGACGCCATCTGTGTAGGCGTTGGCGTGACTGGCACCAGCCTGACAGGTGAAGACTGGCACTGGTCTGGTGAGGCAGACAATGTAAGCCCCAGAAGCAAAGCTGGTGCCTGTAGGGGGAGTTCCCCGAAGCAGGGGCAAGGGCATTGCATGCATAGAAGAACAGGTGAGCACTTGCCCCGTGTGATGTCTGGAAGGGCTAATGCTGGCCAATGAGTCAAGGGCCGATGAAGGCAATGCCTTGACCGGCGGAGGGGATGGACGAGGACCCATTGCTGGAGGAGCTAACCCCAGTCGGGCCATCTGGATGAGTACCCATAAGGACCAAGGACCTGAGCGTCAGGGGCTGGGAGGCAGGGGACGAAGTCCGCTGCCCCAAGAAGTCACTGCCTGAGATAGAAATAAGGGTGGGTGACTAAACCACCAGCATTCCAGAGGGAGTGAGGGCTGCTGAGGAAGGAGGGGCCAACCCCCATAGGAGGAAGACCCCGAAGCGGATGCCAGCCTGTGCGGTGACCGCGGGCAAGAGGCTGACTGAGGATAGTCCTGGTGCTTGTCCTGGTGTTTATGCTTCCCACTAGACTTCTCATTCTGAGAAGAGGAGGAGGAGGCCCCAGAGGCTAGGGAGGTGAAAGAACTCTTAGCCTGAAGCTCCTTCTCCATGGTGGGTAATTTCTGCTGAAGCAAGAAGCTTTGGAGGGTCTTCAAGCGGCATCTCCATGTGACATGGTTGAAGTCCTGGCAGTGCTAGTAGGCCTCGGTGTTGTGGTTGGGGCCTAGGTGAAGCAGGCAGGAACAGTGACTGTCTTTGGTGGGTATCTGCTTGCCGCAGGCACACCCCTATCCGGCTCAGGGCATCGGCCAGGGTGTTGGAGGCTCCTGCCACATGAATGGCTAGGAGATCCGCCTCCAGGCCGCGCATGAGTGACCAAATGCGGAGAGCTTCCTTGCATAGAAGCATGGAACGCGGCCCCACCCTGGCGGTTTAGGTAGTACATGGTCTTGGTATTGTCCGCCTGACCTGGACCACTTGACCCCGGAGAAACAGAGCAAAGGCGGTGAGAGCTAGGCGGACCGCGAGCTCCAGCAGGTTGATATGGCATCGGGACTCCGCTGGGACCAGAGGCCGTGGGCGCCCGTGTTCCCCAGATGGGCACCCCAACCCATCAGAGAGGCATCGGTCAATAGAGACCATCGGCCCGAAGTGAATGTCTGGATGCCCTCCTGCAGATGAGATGGAACGGTCCACCACCGGAGAGCTGCTCCACATCTCCTGGGTCACCATCACTAGCTGGTCCAATGGATCGCAGCATTGTGACCACTGGCTGGCCAGCCCCTCACTCCGAAGGGGGCGTGACGCCAGCTGCCCAACTGACCACGCCTGATACAGGCCGCCATGAGACCCAGGAGGCGCAGGAAGTCCTGGGCAGGGCGCCGATTGCCCAACCAGAAATGATTGGGCAAAGGAGGTAAGAACCTCGGCCCTGTCCGCCGAGCCGTGCTTTCTGCCTCAAGAGAGTCGAGCTCTGCCCCAATGAACAGAATCACCTGCTTCGGCTCAAGTTCCGACTTGGCCCCATTGATGAGAAGGCCGATTTGAGAGCAAACCTGGAGGGCCAGATCTCTGGACCGCTCCACCTCCTGTCTGGAGGGGGCTGCAATCAGCCAATCGTCCAGGTAAGGGTACACCCGACCCCTGCGCGCCAGAGGAAAGCTGTCACCACTGCAATGCATTTGGTGAAGACCCTGGGAGCTGGAGACAGGCCAAGGGCATGGCTCGAACTCGAAGAGGGATCCTCCGCCGAAAGTGCGAAGGAATCTCCGATGTGATGGACGGATAGGGACATGAAAGAACGCGTCCTGCAGGTCCAGAGAGCAGAACCACACGCCGTGTTCCAGGGATGGTATTATCTGAGCCAGAGTGACCATCCTGAAGGTTCGAGACCTTAGGAACTTGTTCAGGTCGTGTAGGTCGAAAATGGGGCGCCAGCCCCCCATCCGTTTCGGAACCAGGAAGTACCTGGACACAAACCCTGGGTCTGAGGGAGGGTCCGCCACCTCCCTGATCACCTCCTTTTGGAGGAGGAGAGCGATGCCAGCCCGACGAGCCGACAGTGAGGCTGCGGACCCCGAGGTGCGACGGCTCTGAAGGGCGGGGCCTGCTCGAATTCTAGAGGCAGGCCTTTTCCCACCACCTCCAGCACCCACCTGTCTATGGTAATAACGGACCAGGCGGAAAGGAAGTGCCGGAGCCGTCCCCCCACAGGGGGAACCTGGGGGTGAGGTGACGGGGTTGGGGGCGACACCCCTCAGCCCGTCACTGGGCAGGCTTGGAGGAGGGACCGCCGAGGGACCTCCTGGGCCTTTACCTCCCTGCTTCCTGTTGGAGGAGCCGGGCTTGGTTTGGGATGCCAAGCCCGAGCCTGCTAACCCTGGCGTTGCTGGGCGGGACGCTGCCATGGGCGCAGAAGGCCGCGCTTGTGGGGCCGGGTTTTGGGCAGCCTGTCCTTCTCTGAGCGGAAGAGACCGAGTCCAAGGTAGCATTGGACTCTCTCGATCCTCTGCAGGTGACCTTCCACCCCAGGGTCAAGAGGTCAGTCCCCAAAGGGAACATCCGCCAACTTGTGCTGGGTATCCGAAGTAAAGGTGGATATCCTCAGCCAAGCCCGACGACGCATAGCCACTGCGGCCGCCACAGACCTGGCACATGAGACCCCAATGTCTAAAGCAGTCTGGAGCTGCTGTTTGGCCACTGCCCTACCCTGGTCCCGCAACTGCCTGACCGTGGTCTGCAGATCCACGGAAGATGAGGGACGACCATCCAGAGAGCCCAACAGGGCATGAGAAAATGTGTCATGAGGACGGCCGAACTGGCTACAGCCGAGGAGGACGCAGATAGACTTTTTCGCCCGGCATAGTCCAGCCTTCTTGGACTCCTTGTCGGAGGTTTGTTCACATCCCTAGCTGCCCCCGCACGCTGAAAATGCTGTCGGTAACCAACCCCTCGGCCGAGAGGTGTTCCGAAAAAACAGACAGGGAACCGGTAGGGACCGCATACTTCCTGGCCATCCTGGCCGAAGGCGCAGGACAGGAAGCAGGGCGCTGCCAGAGCTCCAAGGCCGGACCCACTATGGCCTTGGCCACCGGAAAGGCTTCCATAGGGGAATCCCCTCAGTCCAGAATCTCCGTGAGGGGATACCTGGCCCGTTTAGAAACGGGTTCGAGCTTCATCCCGGTGGACTCCGAGATGAGCCGAAGCAATCCCAGGAAGGACGAAGGGCTATCATCCACCAACTGTCCTCCTGAGGACTCCAAGTCCATTCGCTTGGAGAAAAGGGAGGAATCGTCTTCGGACTCGAAAGAGTCCTCAAAGAGCTGCCTCAGGCCTGAGCCACCCTCCACCTGCCCAGGTCAATCGGGAGTGAGGGTGACAGACAGCCTATGGGGCAGTCCCTGAGCCGACCGAGAATTTTTGGTCAGAGCCCCAACTAACGGCTGTGGAGGCGGAGGTTCCACCGGAATCGGTGGGGCAGCTGGTTTTGGCCGAACAACTGACCTGGGAACAGGCTCCTCGGATAAAACGAGGGGTTGTTTCGGCCGCTCCGGTGACAGCCACTTAATGGCCAGGGAAGACGACGGCGTCGGCTTATTCCCGGTCAGAAGAAGCTGTTGCCACATGAGTTCCTCATATCTCTGACGCAACTTGCGCCGAAGCTCCGTCCGAGGAGGAGGAAGAGGATGACGTCGCGCCGCTATGCCAAAAGTTAAGACCGAGACCGCCGGCGACGGGCGGGATCGGCTGGACCGCAAAGACGCCCGAGACCGAGACGAGAACCTCGGCTTGCTGAGGACGGTGCGGGAGGTGTCGCTGGGAACCGCACTCCCTCGGTTCGAAGATTCAACCGAAGGCTTCGGAACCGGAGGCACAGACGAGCCGACGGGTCCTCAACTCCCCACCGGGGAACTGGAGAGGGGATTCTGGCTTCCAGCCGACAACCCGTCAACGGGTCGAGAAAATCTGACCACGCCAACGGGAGTCTCAGTCAACTGGCCTGACGGGACACCGTGAGACCAGTGGCGAGTCGAGAAGTCGATCAAGTCGACGGCCGACAACCTGGGAGAGGATCTTTCCCGCCCCAAGAGCGCCGACGGAGAGACTTACCTTGTCTTCTTTTGGACCGAGAAAACGGTCCAGAAGAAGTTGGACCCTCACCTTTAGTCGAGAGGGTCAAACAAAGCTCCTTAAAAGAAGCTGAATAAGAGGCACCGAGAGGCGGGACAAATGCATGTCGAGGTAGAAGCAGCACGCCGCCTCTCTTCGAGGGCGATCATCTGCTCGAGCTGATCCACCGAGCGCTGTCATGGACACCACCGACCGGGCCTCTTTTGACTTTACCGGAGGAAATCGCCGGACGCCCCAGTTGTAAACGGGCAGCACGGTCTTCGAGGACGTAGGCCGAAAAGGAAGAGCACAGGTCGCAGGCCTGCGGGTCGTGCTCAAGGCCCAGCAGTAGACGCACGTGGAGTGCGGATCCGTCCGAGACATCTTCTGCCCGCAAGGGCATCTCCGGAAACCGGGAGTCGATTTGTCCATCACAGCCGCGAGGGAGAGAAGACCGAAGTCTTTTAGCAAAACTTTTAATTTAGAAAATTGCAAGAATTGAACCAGTCTTTATACGCAGAGCGAAGGAGGGAACCTGAGCTTCCAAGCGGTAAGGTAGATCTGGCGTCATGGGGCGGAGCCGAGAGTTTTACCACCCGGGTGGGTGGGAGAAGCCAGCTTGAAGACCTTCCGGCAAGATTTAAAGCGGCAAGGAACCTGCCAGACAGTGTGGATGAAAAACATATCCATGTCCCTAGAACACAGAAAATTGATGTTAAAACACTGGAGAAAAAAGGAAAGAAATCACAGGTAAACGCAAACAAAATGGTGGTCAACTGAAGCAGCCATCAGTGGAGGTCCAACATGTGTGGGTTGATGGTGGGAAAAGAACTGAGGTAGGTCTGAGGGACTGCCCCTTTATAGGACAGGAGGATGTCAGCTGCAGCTTTTGCCTTTTTCCAGAGAGTATTCTGAAATCTGACCATATGGGCAATGTAACTGACACTACCAAGGGTCAGAGTGGCACAGGCAAAGGCCCTCATGCCCATATGATCCGGCCTTCTGGACTCCTTATCCGTGTGTTGGGGGGGGGAGTGGAGAGCTGAAGTGTTGAGGTCTCTTGGGTTATCACCACTGAATCTGCCTGTGGTTGCCCTGTGAATAAAGGTTTCCCTGAAGGAGCCTGACACAATTTCTCTATCTTTCTGGGTATAGCAGGGATCATCTTCGGCCTGTACCCGGCAGTCATGGTGGCATCCTCTAATGCAGCCAGAAGAGGAAGAATAATAAGAGGGAAAGAATCTGGCAATTCCAAAAATTTGACCAGGTTTCTCCTGATAATATCCTGCTCCTCAGCATCAAACCCCATACCTGTCTGCAGCTACTTCATCAATGAAATGAAGGAGGGGTCATCGGGTGGGGACCTTGGGGTATATTTGGTGGAGTCCTCTCCCCCTGAGGAAACAGTGGAGGTAGACCTGGAGGAGCTCCTACCCCTTTTTGTTCTTCTGTTCCTCCTCCACCTGTGGGAAGAGGTCAGAATTGTACTCTCCCTCCTCAAGTGGCTCTGAATAGGGCACAGAAGACATTGATAATCAAGAGTGAGCAGGGTGTGTCAACATGGAAGGTGTTGGAGCGGGAGCTGGTCTTGAAGGCCCTGGCGTCAACAGGCCCAAAGGAGGATCAAAGCAGTGCATGAACTCCCAAAAAGAGGAGAACACAGTCTGGATGTCGATGGTGATCGGCGTCGCCAGAGGGACTTACGTCCCCGACAGGGGAGGCTGGATCCCCAGCACCGTTAGTACAGCCTGAATCATAAACGAGAGAGGCTGAGGCCCCTGTGTCGACATGACAGCCTGGGGCATCAACGGGGGACGCTGAATCCCCAGTGTCGATGAAATGACCAAAGGTGTAGATGGGGGAGGTGAGGTAGAAACCCCAACATCGGTGGACCAACGCTGGCTGAAGCAGGTCCGGCGGAACTCCCTGCCTGTTACTACTGAGCAAGAAGGGGCCTGAATGGCATGGGTTGGAATGTTGGTGGGGGCATCAGAAGACCTGATGCTGATGAGCCATCACTAGCTAACGAAGAACCAGCAGGAAGCACTGCCAGAGCCAACCCTGTGGAACAGAGAGAGTGTGGGTGACAGTGGGGGTCACTAACGAAGTGGACAGTGACCCAGCAGTGGCCAGCTTCCACGGCGGTGACTAAGAGCAAGCCAGAGAGAATTTTTCCTTGCTCCTATCCCTCTCCTGGTGCTTATATTTGCCAGCAGATTTGTCCTGGACCTTGGAGGAGTGAGAGCCTTGGACGGAGCTGGCGACACAGACGAGCTTCTCACCTGGAGCTCCTTCTCCATTCTGGTGACCTTATGTTCCAGGAGGAAGGATTCTAGGGTTTTCTGATGGTGTCATCGAGTAGCCTGGCTGAATTCACTGCAGACCTCACAGGCCTTAACATCATGGTCCATGCCAAGACAACAGACGCAGGCATCATGGTCATCTTTGTCATAGCTCTTCTTACTGCACCCGCAGTATCTGAAGAGTTTCTTGGGGTCAGTCAACATAAATGATGGCATAAATCACTTAAAAATTAAAGTAATACTAATTAGGGTTAGAAATTGAAGATCTGGCAGTTAACTGAAGCAGTGGTGTCTCCGTGGAGTCTGACATGCGATGGTCAATGGTGGAAAAGAACTGAGGAGGGTGCATGGTCACCATGCTTATAATGGAAGGAGACATCATTGGCTGATGTTGTCATGAGAGTAGACCCTAGTAGACTGCTAGCAAAAGTCTCCATGTGGTCCTAGTGCCTGGTGGTTATAGTTTCATAGGTGTGGCCTGAAGAAAGAGTTATCCTCGAAAAAGATCATAGAATCTGTTGGCAGATAAGGACCGTGTGGCCCAACCAGTCTGTCCATTTTTCCCTACCTACAGCATCACCGTAGACCCTATTTGATCTCTGGCTCTTTTTCCTTCCCCCACCCCACCCCCATTTCTTTTCATTAATATCCCCTTATGCACATCCTGTGAATTTTTGAACCCCATTACTGTTTTCACCCCTCACACACACACCTTGGCTGGCAGGCTATTCCACAACCACCAATCTTTTCTTTTGAAGAAGTGCTTCCTGCTATCTCCTGAACCCACCCCCACCTTCTTCACAGCACAGTCTTCTTTTCTTGTTTATCTTTTTCTGAAAATACTTCCTTCCTGTACCTTATTTACCCTTGTGAGGTATTTAAAGGTTTATATCATATCCCACTCTCCCCTTCTCTCTTCCAAGGTGTACATACTGAGTTCCTTCAGTTTCTCCTCGTAGGGCTTGTGATGCAGACCCCACACCATTTTAGTTGCTCCCCTCTGGATCGCCTCCACTCTTTCTATATCTTTCCAGAGATGTGGCCTACAGAACTGTACACGGTATTCTAAGTGAGGTATTACCAGTGATCTACAAAGAGGCAGCACCACCTCCCTCTGTCTGCTGGTGATTCCTCTCCCTACGCAACCCATCATCTCTCTAGCCCTCCCAACTGCTTTGTCACATTGCCTGGCCACCTTTAGGTCATCAGAGATTAGCACCACCAAGTCTCTCTCCTGCTTGGTGGTCATTAATAACACTCCACCCATTCTATACTGTGTCCCTGGGTTTCTGTGCCCCAAGTGCATTATTTTGCACTTTTTCACATTAAAACCCAGCTGCCATACTTATGACCACTCCTTAAAATTTCTCACGTCTCTGCTCATCCTTTCCACACCTGGAGTATCCACCCTATTGCAGATTTTGGTGTCATCTGCAAACAGGCAGACCTTCTCATTACATTTTATTTTTACTGTTTATACTGGAAGGCATACGAGTATAACTGTCTGTTTTCACAAGCATCCAGTCTACATAATACATAGTATGGAGTGAGAAACTTAACAATGGAAATGATAATAAAATAATTGTATAGATAACTTAATTGACAAAGATCACAGCAGAAGGTAAGGAGTGAGAGAAGGACAGTAATCAGGTGCAGGAACAGACAAACGTTTCGAGGAGGCAATGTTTGAGGTTAATTTTGAAGACCCCTAGTGATAAATTAAACAAGGGACAGAGGAAGGCTCTTAAACAGTCTAGTACCCTGGAGGAGAGGGAGTGCAGTCCATGGGCGGTGCGAAAGAAAGGAACCAAAAAGGAGTGGTGGAGGGAGGTTCTGGTGGTGTGAATCCCTGTTGGCTTTTGGAAGCAGGAAGTGATGCTGTTGGGGACCAGATCCTGGAGAACTTTATAGAAAAAGGTCAGGAGTTTGAAGTTAATTCTATCTTTGAGGGATAGCCAATTTGCAGCCTTCTAGAGGTGGCAGTGGTGAGTGCTTCTGGGAAGTCCTGTGACAAACCTGATGATGCTGTGGTAAATGGTTCTTAACTTAATGAGAGTCTTAAGGGATGGAGTGGAGGAATATATAAGGGAGCCATACTCAAGGAGTGGAAACAGGAAACTGTTTGCTACAAGTGCACAAGTTAACATTTTGAGTCTTTGGTGAACTTTTTGGATTAGTTGGATGATACGGTATTCTTAGGAGAGGTGGCAGTCAAGACAGATGCCAACGTACTTAATTCATAAACTCTCTCAATACAGTTGTCATTGTTATTCCTGAGCGTGAAATCAAAATCTGCAGCTTTTCTGGAGCCAGAGAAAACCAATGATTTTGTTTTGTTGGCACTGAGGACCAGACCGTGAGTGGAGAACCAGGAGTGACGCTCACTGAAATTGTGCTGGAGTTTGCTGAGAAGGATCATGGAGTACCTATCTTTACAGAACAGGGCTGCGTCATCAGTATACAGGATTTACTCAGTCTGGGTGAAGATTGTGGGAAGGGAATTTATGGCAAGGGGCCCAGTATGGAGCCCTGAGGTACGCCATATATAATGTGATGGACATCTGAGTGCTGTCCTTCAGTTATGGTTGAGTGTGCTCTGCCACTGAGGTAGTTCTGAAACCAACACAGGACTTTGTTAGAGAAGCTGAGTTTGGAAAGAGTTTTGAGGAGTATGTTGTGATCGACAAGATCAAAGGCCTTGTTGAGGTCCACAAAAACAGCACCACTTTAGAGACCTTTGGTTTTTTTTTTTTAGATGTTATTTCTTCAGGAGCTCCGCCCACCCCCGCTCCGCGCCATCCCGACAAGAGACCCCCTTCAGCACTCCCGCACCTACCCTTCGCAAGGGGAGGTGGGGAGAACTCAACGCACTCCAACGGGTCCATGCCAGCAAGGCGCCCTCCGGGAATGGCGACGGGGAACGACATCGTGCTGCCAGGCTCCATTTTTTCCGAATTTTTCTCCCGGCGGGCATGGCGTGCAATGACGCCAGCGACTGAGTGCGCGCACTAGTTAAGCATCTGCCACGTCCCGCCTCCCCTGTCTCTGCGGCTGCGTGCTGTCGATCCCCAGCCTCCGCTAGGGTGTCAGGCAAGCCCGCCGCCCGAATCCCCACCCCAGAGATGGAGAGCAGCCCGGACGCCGATCCATCTCCTCCCCGCCAACCCCCGACAACTGTGCTGCGCTCTCACACGTGGTCGCCGGGCGCAGGCGAGGTGTAGCGACCAGCGCCAACCTCAGCGCCACCGGGCCGGCCTAGAGACCTTTGTTGCTGGCCTTGTCAATGAAGTTGGTGAGCTTTACTAGGGCAGTCTCTGCATTGTGGCCTGACCTGAAGCCATTTTGTAAATCAGAGCGCTTCATAGACCTTCCCCTCCAGATCCTCTGCAATGTCATTTATAAAGACATTAATGAGGACTAGTCCTAGTACCGATACCTGAGGCATCCTGCTGGTCACCCTCTTCAGAGTGAACTCTGTTTACTACCACCATCTGCCGTCTTATCCCTTAACCAATTTCTTACCCAGTTACCACCTTATGGCCCACTCCTAGGCTACTCAGCTTGCTTAATACTCTTCTGTAGGGAACTGAGCTGAATGCCTTTCTGAAGTATAGGCAGGCCACATTAACAGCTCCACCCTGATCTACCTTGGTCACCCAATAAAAGAAACCTATCAGATTTATTAGACATGGCATCCCACCTGTGAAAAAACTGATTTATGAAGCTGTAACTGTTAAACTGATGTTGTATCAATCAAATGAAGTGGCTTAGATTAAAATACACAATTTATCTCCACTTGTGAGGGGGAAAACCTGTTGAAACTCAATTGTGGTTCTGCTACTCGTGAGTAATGGTCTTGCTCACTCATTCTTGTACATAAATTGCATATTATGAACTGGGTACGATAAATCCAGGATGCTGATTGGCTGAAAGCTTGTTACAGTCATAAGTAAATCTCACCACATTCTCACATTAAACATAAAGTGCCATTCTTGACCGTTTTATAGCACTGCAAAGTACTCCACCTTATGAGTCAAGGCAAGGCAACTTTTATTTTTCAGGTGCCCAATCCCAAAGGCTCTGGGTGCCACATAGTAAAAACAACAGAATTTAACATTGTAATATCTATGTTTTGTAATTCACTGCATTTCTGTTAATTGACTTATTTTACTGTACGGCACCCAATCCCAGAGGCTCTGGGCACCACACAGTAAAAACAACAGAATTTAATATTATAATATCTCTGTTTTGTAATTCACTGCATTTCTGTTAATTGACTTATTTTACCTCTATTTGCACTATTATTGTATTTGTGTGTCTACGACTGTATTGAATACACTGTACTGTATTGTTCTCACTATGACGTGGAGCCTTTGTAAATGAGTCTCTGACTCAAAGGGTTTAATTCTGATATGTTCAATAAATAAAATAAATAAGCAACAATCAATTAAAACTTCGTATCATATCATTAAAAGGTTTGAATAGTCTGTAGAATTCAATGCTAATAAATAAATAATCCATACATAGCTAGAAACTCCTAAACTCACAATGTATATACTCCCACCCTTACAACGTGGAACCTTTGTAAAACAGCGGTCTTCTGCTCAAAGGTATTGTAATCCAAGATTGAATAAATAAAATAAAATACATTATCTACAGAACAGTGTCTGGGAATGCTTGGCTAAACAAAAAAGCCTTGAGTCGGGCCTTGAACACCTCCACTGAAGGTCCCCACTGACGGAGGAAGCGAATTCCACAGTAAGGGACCGGCGACACTAAAAGCTCTGTCGCCAGCAGATCTTAACCTTGTCCTGGGAATCGCCAGGAGGCCCCTAGAGGAGGATCAGAGGGAGCGGACCATGGCAATAGGTGTAAGAAGGTCCAACAGGTAGCCAGGGTCCAGTCCATGTAGGGCCTTAAAGGTAAGCAAGCCCACCTTAAAGAGAACCCTCTAGACTGTCCAGTCAACAACCTGGCAGCTGCGTTCTGCACCAGCTGCAGTCAATGGAGGGTACTTCCAGAGACCCCGAGGTACAGCACATTACAGTAGTCAAGCCTAGATGTCACGAATGCATGCACTAAGGTGGGGAGGTCCAGGAACGGAACCAGGGGCTTGTTCCTCGTGATATTCCTCAGGTGGGAAAAAGCTGGATTGGACAACGGATGACACCTGAGCTTCACATGTCAATCCACTGTCAAGAATAACACAGAGGTCACGCACCCCAGAGGAGGCATTTAATGGCACAGATCCCAGGAACAATGCAGTCTCCATGCCCGTGGCCATACTATCATGCCTCCTGTTCGACTCCACCACCAGTACCACCATCTTATCGGGGTTCAGTCACAACCAGCTGGAGGCCATCCAGTCATTAATCATGGCCAGGCAGTTGTTAAGTACACCCACTGCATCGGATGTCCCAGGGGCAAAGGATAGATACAGCTGGGTATCATCGGCATAGCAATGAAACTCCAAACTGTACTTCCTAATGATACCCCCAAGGGCAGCATGTACACGGCAAACAACATCAGTGACAAGACCGAAACCTGAGGTAATCCACAAGATAGAAAGTGCGGAGAAGAGGAGAAATTCCCCATCACCACCATTTGCTTCCTATTTGTGAGATACGACTTGAACCAGCAGATGACCGTGCCGGTGAGTCCACAAAATTCCCTCAGGCGGTCGAGTAACACACAATGTTCTACCATGTCAAAAGCTGAGGAGAGATCAAGGAGAATGAGAACTGTCCCCTCACCTCGATCCCTCACCCTGAGGAGATCATTATGCACCTGAACTAATGCAGCTTCTGTACAAAGCCTGGCACGACACCCAGACTGGAGAGGCTCGTAGATGTCAAAGACCTTGAGGTGTTTTCCAAGCTGCTGCATCACAATCTTCTCTACAACCTTCCCTAGAAATGGCAGGTTGGAGACAGGATGGTAATTCGCCATGATGTCAGGGTCTAAAGATGGTTTCTTCAGAAGGGGTCTCACCAGTGCCTCCTTCAAGGCATCTGGGAAGACCCCCTCCGACAAAGAGCACCGGACGATCAAGGTAAACACCGGGCCAACAGCGTTAACACAACCCATTAAGAAATGTGTTGGCACTGGGTCCAGTTCACAATATGTGTGATTCAGCCTCGAGACAACCCAATCGAACGACAGTTTTACCAGTGCCAGCACCCACACAGAACAGACCAACAACAATGTAATATCGCAGATACTTTGGCTCAAAATACTTGCTTCTGAGCCACTACTATGGCTCATAGTACAGCGCCTGTTCATAAATTAATGCTGCTGGACTTCGACCCCCCCCCCGCACCCGCTCAAACAAATATAATAGCCGTGCATGCTGACCACATTGAGAAACAGTCACTCCTGGGCCAATATACTGTAACTGCCATTGATCACAATTTCATCTTCCTTACCACCCACTGCTACTGGGAAAGATAAATCTGCAATTGAGTTGGCCCAAAAAAGTACAGTTATGTAAGAACTTATCGTAACAAGAATATGCACGACACGTCAGCCCGGTGGCGCTGAGGTTTGAAGCGCTGGACGCCACATCTTGCTCCACGCCGGTGACCCAGGTTCAAGAGTGGACTCGGGCTGTTGGAGGTCAGCAGGAGAGGAGAGGGATTGAACGTCTGAGGGACTGCTCTCCCTCTCTGGACTGGGGGGATACCAGTTGTCTGCACACTTTCTGCCCGTAGCGGAGGCTGGGGGTGGTGCACTGGCACTGAGTAATACAGGGGGCTGAGTTGGGGCATGGCGCCAGGAAGGAGCATGTGCGGATGTGTACACGCTCCTTCTACTGGCATCACTGCATGCCCCACTCATGCAGGGCACATAACAAGGAAAATGGTGACCGGTCACGGTAGCTTGATGGCCATCCCATGGGGCACCCAGCTCGGGGGGGCATCACTGTACACTGGATCCGGTCTTGGCGGAAGAGTAGGGGGCCCCCCAACACGACGCCATGGGGGTAGAAAGTGAGGGTCCCTAGGAGCCGGGATGTACTGAAAGGTGGCCAGATGACTAGGATGCACAGACGAACAGGGCAGACTGGGAGCCAAGGCAGGAGAAAAAGGACTAACAAAAAATAAATAATGTGCACAACACATCAAGCTGGGCCACAGAACAGCCAGCCACAGCTATACGGTATGCAGAGATGGCAGAGAGATGTACCTTAACAGAGAAGTACCTCAAACCAGATTCTGAAAGATGCAGAAGGTACTCCAGAATTTGATCCACTGCACAGATGAAGGGATCGAAATGGTGTGATGCAACCCAAAGCGCAAAGCATTTCCATTTCATAGAGTACATGGCCTGGTGGAGGGCTTCTTGGCTACCACCAGGACAACCGCCACTCTAGGAGATACCCCAAATCTGGGGATGGCTATCCACTCAGGAGCCACGTATGGAGATGGAGAGATGTGAGGTTTGGATGGACCAGGGTGCCCTGTCCCTGGGAGAACAAACCTGTGCAAAGGGGCAGGGACACTGGAGGTTCCACTGCAAGATGCTGCAGCAATGAGAACCAGATCTGATGAGGCCAGAAGGGGGCTATGATGATCACTGTAGTCCCCTACATCTGGAGCTGAATCAGAACTCGGTGAAGGAGCGAGGAGGAAGGGAAAGCTTACAGAAACCTCTCTTTCCAGGACAGGGACAATGCATCTTGCCAGAAAACTTCAGGCACTGGATCTAGAGAGCAGAAAAGCGGCAGTTTTGTGTTGTGTGGGGACTCAAAAAGATCCAACTCAGGATGACCACATCTGTTAAACAGATCTTGTACCAATGAGGTCAGAAATTCCCACTCCTGGGCTCTGAACCAAGACCAGCTTAGACTATCTGCCAGGACGTTTTAGCCACCAGGAACATGAATGACTCAGAGCTCCAGGCTGTGCTCTATGGCCCAGTACCAGACTATCACTGCTTCCCCGCACAGGGGATAGGAATGAGTCCCTCCTTGCTTGTTTATGTAATAAACTACACACATGTTGTCTGTCTGAATCAAGACTGGACCCAGGCAGAGCTGAGTTTGGAAGGCCTGTAGGACATGCAAGATAGGTTGCATTTCCAGAACATTGATATGAAATTTCCTCTCTACCTCAGTTCACTTCTGTTGAGTTTGTTGGACTCCCAGGTGAGTACCTCAGCCGAAACTCGAGGCATCTGTAGTAAGGACCCGCTGAGGGGGAGGAATACAAAAGGGAACTCCTCGAAGCAGGTTATTGGGCTGCAGTCACCGCAACAGTACCCTCCTGATTGGATCCGAGACCATCACCAGTTGATTCATGCATTGATCCCACTGGACCCACAGTGTCCATGGAGGGATTCTCATGTACAGCCTAGATACAGGAACCATGGCAATGGCTGCAGTCGTATGCCCTAGAAGTCACAGAAAAAACAATAATGGGGACATGACGGCTAGAGTAAAGTTGATGGACTTGCTCCACAGATGCTCCGCTTTGCCCGAAGGCAAAAAGACCATCCCCTGAGCCATGTCCTGCACTGCCCCATGTACTGCAGGCATTGGCTAGAGGTCAGAAATGACTTTGGCATGTTTTTAGTGATGCCCAAAGCCTGGAACACGCTGAAGGTATGAGCCAGGGTTTGAAGGAGATGTTCCCTGGACAGGGCAGCTAGAAGCCAAATGTCCAGGTATGGGAACACATGGAACCCCTATTATTTCAAGGCAGTTGCCACCACTACCAGGCATTTGGTGAAGACCCTGGGAGCTGAGGACATGCCAAAAGGCACAGCTCTGAACTGGTAGTGCGCTCCCAGGAAGTGGAGATGAAGTAAGCGCCGGTAGGAGGCAGAAATCTTGATATGCAGATAGGCATCCTGCATATCCGGAGAGCAGATCCAGTCCCCCCTGGTGCAGCAGGGGCAGCAAACCATGAAAGCTGACCATCCTGAAACATTTGTACTCCATAAACAGGTTCAGCTCACTGAAGTCCAGGATGGGGTAAAGGTCTCCCATGCACTTGGGGGCAAGGAAGAACTGGGAGTAGAACCCCCTTCCATGCTGAAAATGCGAGAGTAGCTCTACAGCCTTTTTTGAAGTAAGGCCTGAATTTCCAGCTGGATGAGGGAAACATAGAAGTTGACGGCAGATAAGGACCGCAAGGCCCATCCAGTCTGCCCATTTCTTTTTCTACCTTATAAATGTTGCCATCGGCCTTTGTTCTGTCAGTGGTCTATCTATTCATACTCATCTGTATTGCTCCCTTATGCCTATCCCATGCCTGTCTGAAGCCCTGCACTGTATTTATAGCCACCACTTCCTGAGGTAGGCTGTTCCATGCATCCACCACCCCTTCTGTGAAAAAGTATTTCCTCACATTCCCCCTTAATCGGCCTCCCTCTAATCTCATGCTGTGTCCTCTTGTCCTGATATTTTTCTTATATTTAAACATGTTAGACTCTTTCACCTTGTTAATGCCCTTAAGGTGTTTGAATGTCTCGATCATATCACCTCTCTCCCTCCTTTGCTCAAGGGTATACATATTGAGCCCGGTTAATCTGTCCTCATATGTCTTCTGATGCAGTCCCTGCACCATTTTGGTTGCCCTTCTCTGGACTGCCTCAATTTGGTTAATGTCCTTGTGAAGGTGTGGCCTCCAGTACTGCATGCAGTACTCCAGATGGGGCCTAACCAGTGTCTTGTAAAGAGGGATTATTACCTCTCTCTTACGACTTGTGATACCCCTACTTATACACCCTAACATCCCCCTAGCCTTACCTACTGCTTTAGAGGTCTGCTTGGATTATTTCAGGTCATCAGTGATGATGATGCCCAAGTCTCTTTCTTCTTTAGTGACTGCCAGCAACTCCCCTCCCAGCCTATAGGTGGTTTCAGGGTTTCTCTTCCCTATGTGCATGATCTTGCACTTCTTTACATTAAATCCCAGTTGCCACTCTTCTGACCATTTTGCTAGTTTATCCAGATCTCTTCTCATTCTTCCCACCCCATCTGGATCATCTACTCTGTTGCAGATCTTGGTGTCATCTGCAAACAGACAAGCCTTACCCTCCTAGTCCATCTGCAAGGTCACTAATGAAGATATTGAAGAGGACTGGCCCCAGAGATCTGATACCCCTACTTGTGACTTCCATCTCTTCTGACTGTATACCATTTACCACCACTCTCTGTTTCTGCCCGTCAACCAGTTTGCCACGGGTTGACTAACTTCTGACCACCGAGCCTACCCAGCTTATTTATCAATCTTCTATGTGGAACAGTGTCAAAAGCTTTGCTGAAGTCAAGGTAGGCGACATCAACTGCTCCCTTAAGTCCACCACTCTGGTTACCCAGTCAAAGAAATCTATGAGATTAGTTTGACAGGACCTTCCTTTGTAAACCCATGCTGTCTTGGATCCTGTGCCCCTATGGATTCCAGGTGTTGCACTAGCCTTTCCTTAAGGGTGCCTCCATAATCTTGCTCACTACTGAGGTAAGACTGACTGGTCTGTAGTTCCCTGCCTCCTCCTGCTACCACTTTTGTGGAGCGGGATCACATGAGCCCTTCTCCAGTCTTCTGGGACCTCTCCTGTGCTCAGAGACTCACTAAACAGTTCTGCTAATGGCTCTGCTAGTTCCACCCTTAGCTCCTTAAGTACCCTGGGATGTATGCCATCAGGTCCCATTGCCTTATCCACCCTGAGCTTAGCAAGCTCTTGTAGGACCCTTTCTTTTGTGAAGGGAGTAGTGCTCACCTCCCTCCCCCTGTGTCCATGGTGCTGAGCTGTGGGCCCTGCCCTACCTTCTCTTCAGTAAATACTGAGCAAAAGTATCTATTTAGGATAGATGCTTTTACAGGGTCCTCCTCCTCACATGTCCCCTTTTCTCCATTGAGCTTAGCAATACCCCCTCTGGACTTTCTCCTTTCACTAATGTATCTATAGAAAGGGAGACGTGGCCTGGAGGGTATGAGGACTGTCCTGGAAACTTTTCTGGAGGCCACTCTACGAATTCCAGAGTGTGGCCATGCTTGATGAGCTGCAGCACCCAATGGTTTGTAGTTATCTCCTTCCACCTGTCCAGATGAAGGGAGAAGTGACCCCCCTACAACCGCCTCCTGATCTACTACTTGGGGGGGGGTGCGAAGGAGTAAGGAGGTGGGAGATGCCGCTGGCTGGTCTGCTGTTGCACCTCATCTGCTACGGGTGATGGTGGGAGAGGGAGTGGGAAGGGCTGCCATTGCCTTGCATTTGGCCCGGGCTTTAGGAGGGGCTCAAGCTGGCCTGCAGGAGGAACAACAAAAAAGAGCTCGCTGCTCCAACTTAGGCTGGGTATGATAAATAGTGTGGATGGATTTGAGAGCCCATCCAGAGGCCTGAAGGTTGGAGATGATACTTTCGAACATCTCCCCTGAAAAGCTTGAAGCCTCTGAAAGGGGCATCCATTGTATTAGACTGGATGTCCTGGGCAAAGCCCCAGTCCCTTAGCCAAGAGTGACATCTCATACAAATGCCTACGGCTGCTGCTCCACCAAAAGCATCTACCACATGGTAGGCAGACCTAAGGACGTGGTTACTGATGTCTAAAGATGTCTTGAGGGCCTGGAGGCCTGCAGCTTTGAAGGCTCCTCTGGTATGCCTAGGACTGCATCCCTGGCCTAGTCCCATAGGAGACTTGTGATACTGCACCATGTGGGTCAGGTAACTGATGGGCCAAATGGCCAAGGAAGTGAAGTATGGGTGCCCATCTGGTCCAGCTGTCAAGAATTCCTGTCAGGTGGGAGGGAGCTGAGGTGTTTTGGCCTCTTGGTTTAGTCGTGTGCAACATTAATAATGACTGAATCAGCCTTGTCCGTTCCTCAAAGCATGGTTTGCCAGCAGGTGCGTCATAGACCCTATCAGACTTTTTGGACACCACCTGGACCATGCTGGAGCAGTTCCAGGCAGTCCAGGTGACATCTTCATAGGAATCTATGATCAGAAGGATCACCAAAGGGGCACCAGCCAGCACTGCTCTGAGTCCTGCTACTCTGTCTCTCATCCCATAGTGGCCTAGAGATGCCTCAAAATGGCCAGGAAAGTGGGATCATCGGGAGGGGGGTGGGATTTGGAGATGTTACTCAGTCCCATTCCCCTTCTGAAGATTCTGCACCTAGACAGGAAGACTCACTGCTTACACTGTCGTCTGCATCATCTGCATCATCATCCCCACTGTCATCGGGAGGATGTTCATTTGTGCGGACAGCTGACCCAACATCATGCCTATCCCTGGGGGTGCGAGCAGCACTAGGATCTTGCCAAACATGGACCAGGGAAAGGGGGTCCAAAGGAGGCACTTGAAGGGTGACTCGGGCTGGTCCTCTTAGGGAAGGGACCTGTGTCTGCATGAAAGTCCACAAGGTCTAGAGCAGAGCTTGGTAATCAAAGGGGACAGGTGCCGGTGCCACAGGCGTTGAATAACTGCAGACCCGTACAGGTCCTAAAAGTGAGGTATGGGTAACCTGGCGCTGGACCTGATGGTGTGGGATAGGGGTAGGCAGGTAGGTGCCGGGCCTGCAAGTGCTGGTGTAGGGTACCCCAGTGGAGGTCCTACAGGCACAGGTTGTGATAGGACAGGCGCCAGTCCCACTGGTGCAGGTTGTGGCAGGATGAGCGTAGGCCCAACAGGTGCTGGCTGAGGAAAGGCCAGCATTGATTGTGGGAGGGTAGGCTTAGGTCTGGTGGGAGAAACAAGTAGGGCTAGTGCGAGTCCCAAGGGCTGCGGTGGAGGGAGGATGAGTGCAGGCCCTATGGCGCCGGTTGGGGTAATGCCAGAGGGGGATCCACAGGTGCCGGTTGTGGAGAAATGGGTGCCACAGAGGAGGGTGACCCCCTAGCGAAGGCTGAGGAGAGAAGGGACCCGAGGAGGCACCAATGTCCTGCAGTGTCTACACCTGAGAAGGAGGAGCAGAACTGGTGGCAGTCCCAGAGAAAGAGACCATCGCCAGTAGCACGGGTGTCGGCAGGACTGCAGTGAGGGGACCAGCATCCACCACACCCGTGCTGCCACCTGACTGTGTGCCCGCTACAAGTAAGGGCTGGAACAGCAGGGGCTGGGGAGCAGGTTACAGAGTACCCCTTAACTGACTTTCCGCCACCAGAGAGGGTGACCCAGCTGGGCTGCCGGTAGCCTTGTAGAAGTTAGGGCATGTGCGGCCAGAGAGTTCAACCCCCCCCAGAGGGAAGAAGACCATTCTGCTGTAGGAGATTTATTGTGGTGGGACCATGAGCAGGAGGCGGACCAAGGTCAGTTACAATCTTTGTCCCTGTGCTTGTGTTTCCCACTCTCCTTGTCCTAGGGTTTCAAGGATGAAGACCCTAAGGGCTGGGCTGGGAAACCCGAGGAGCTCCTGACCTGCAGCTCCCGTTCCATAGAGGTGACCCTCTGCCTAAAGAGGTGACTCTTCAGGATCTTCTGGTGAAGGCTTCCTGGTGGCTGGGTTGAATTTCTGGCACACCTCAAAGACTTGAACATCGTGGTCCAGGACTAGGCACAAGATGCAGGCAGAGTGGCCTTCCTTGTCTGGGATCTGTTTGTCAAAGGCAGACTTTGAGGAGTGGTTGGAAGATGAAGGTTTAGAAGACATAAACTGTTAGGTGAGAACACTGAAATTTCGATGTTAAAACTGATTAAAAATTAAAAAATAAAGCGCAGTAAATGCAGGAAATGGCGGTCGACTGTAGTTACAGCGGTTTTAGCAGTCTGATGTGCATTGGTCGATGGCGGGGAAAAGAACCGTGGAAGGTGTGGGGGCCACCTGCCTTTATAGCATTGGCTGACATCAGGGGCTGATGTCGGAAGTGGGCAGCCCCCTCTGGTAGCCTGCTAGCTAGAAGGTTTGTGTGTAGTCCTAGCGCCGGGTGGCTTAGTCCTACTGATGATGGCCTGCTGCAAGAGATACCCTCGAAGATTGGTTGTTTCTCCATGCAGTCATCGCATGGCTGTTATATTTGTCCAAATATGGGGAGTGGGTTGAAAGTTGGTCAGCATTACTTAATGAACAGAAGCATTACTGTGAACTGGGGTAGTGGAACCAGGTTGACTGTTTCTAACATGAACAACTCACTCACCACAGTGGTTAAGAAAATAAAATTCATGCACACACCCTCTCTTCCTTTGTGTCTCACAGTACACCGGGACAGGAAGGCAAGAGTGTGGTGCGGCAGGAGGGCAGAGCTCACAGACTACTCAACTCCAATTACAACAGCTTCACCTAGTGGACACAATACCAATATTTTTTTCTCCTGTGTATCCATTTAAACATAAAAAACTTCATTGGCAAAATACTTTTCATATAATTTTTTTTTAAATTTCCTATTGAAACTAAAATAAAACTAGTTCATAATCGCAATAATACACTCCAGGGTGGGGTATACGATGGGATATCATCACGTCTCCTGTGCATGAGACACTCGGCTTGTCGTCTCATGTATAGCAATGCACCTGAGGCATGACGACATCCCATGATATACCACACCCCATCATGTATTATTGCATCATTTTGAGTCAGGCCATTGTGTATACCTATCTAATGTAAGCCATTTATACTTCTTCCAAGACCCAATCTCATTCAGCCACTGTGTCAAGGGCACGATAGTCAAACCAGAGCCAGACAGAAATGAAAAATGCAGCTAGGGTAGGAGGTATCTTGAGCACTGCAATGAAGACTCACACTTTACATCATCATAATCTCACCAAAAGCACCACATAACACTGGAGTGAAGGTGAACCTGAGGCATGCCTTAGCCAACTGCAGTCACCACTGAGGAAAACATTACCATACCAACTGACTACTGTCCACCATTTAAGTAACTGGAGCCAGTCTTGAGCCATGCTAGTTACAGCCCCTAAATGCCCACAAGCAGTCAGCCAGCACCAAATAGTCCACCATGTAAAATTCTGCAAAAAATTGTTATAATTAAATAAGCAACCATTGATGGCCTATGTATGCTGTTAGAAGAAGATCATCAACGGTTCACACATGTCACGGTGACAGGAAAAAAGTGACCGTCATTAGGGCACCAGCACAATGCCGATGGCGAACACTGCACCCATGGCAACTGTGCCGCCTGACCCCAGTGCTGTGCAGGAGGGTCTGCGCCTTACAACCCCCCAACATGGGGACTTTGCACCCCGCAGACTAATATATAATCACCTCCAGGTTGGAGGTGTATGGGGAAGGGGGCGCAACACCCAGATGGCGCCTTCCCTGCCCATCACCCCAAAATCCAGTTTGCTCATATGATGGGTGAACTGGTTGTGGTGCCCTAATTGCAACGCTCATATAACGGTATATAATCATTAACTACCACAACAAAATCCAGCTCACTTCTATGCTAAGCCCTTATCAAAGATATGAAACCAATTTAGGAACATCTACTACTACACCAGTTTTGGCTTATCAAAAACCTTATTAACAAATGGAAGGCTGGAAACAGGTTGGTAATTTGAAAGGGTCTCTGGACCCAATCCTGACACTTCCAACCCTTCTGCACCCTGCACTCTGTAAAGAAAGTGTTAACAGTCGTCTTGAACACTGAGCCAATAACCTCCAAGCATAGCACAGTCTGCTAGGTAGAGTAAAAGATCTGCTCAGACTCGTGAGTCTGTGTTAGACTGGACTGGCCGGGGGGGGGGTGGACCATGAGGCCGAAGGCCAAATGGTTCCAACCACCCAGCTATGCATTAATACCTGACAGACCCACACTCTGGAGTGGGTTATTCCTTTTGTAACATGGGGAAGAGAAAGGGTTCAGTGCTCTTTTTATATGTTTCTCTTCCTCATGTTACATTTGTGTAAAAGTAATTTTAAAGTGCAAAATTACAAAGGTTCCGGGATGTTATTAAAGAGGTTGTGTACTGCCTGGAAACTGCCTGCAATTAAGTGTAACTTTCAGATGTGATCAGCTATCACTTCTTATATCTAAAGCATTTTTTCTTTTCTGTTTGTTAATTAGAAAATTTTCCACCTGGCAGTACTGGGGTGATGTCTGGAGGGAAAAAAAGTCAGTTCTGTTCCTCCCACTATAACAACACTGAGACCACGCTGACTATGACATCACTAGGAACCAATGAGAACCATTTCTCACTGCCAGGATTCACTTTCACATGAAGCAGCAGGGACTGGCTCTCCCTGGTTGCTAGTGATGTCACGATTTCCTGCATTTTGATTGGTAGTTTGTGAAAGTCACTGCTCAGGCTGCAAGGATTTGTGGTGCCTCAATGTGTTTGGTCTTATTGCTGACAATGTAGTGGGAGGAACAGAAGTAACTTTTTTTTCCCTCCAATCAGAGTGCTGCTCCACACATCACCCCAGTACAGTCAGGTGAAAAATCTTCTAATTAGCAAACAGAAAATAAAAAAAATATTTCAGACACTGGAAGTGACAGCTGACTGCATCTGAAAATTACTATTAATTCCAAGCAGTACACTAGCTCTTTAAGGTTCCTACCACCGTGAAAAGAAAAAAGGTTGCACCTGACTGGAGAAACTCATGCTTAATTTTTTTATATTGTGACTGCAATGGTGAACAATTACTGATTACATGCAGATGTGATCAACACTGCAGAATATGTGCTCATTTTGACTGACATAGTTTTGTAAACTGTGGCATCACCTCAGTTTTTCTGCTATGTTTGATGTTTGGGATTTGGCTGCTGTGCATTATGGGAAATGCATATATTTAAATGCAGAGGAGATTTGAGCTCTGGTAGTTGTTGCTGCTGCAATTCCCTTGGCTGACCTACAGATGGTAGTACACTGAGGCTTACATCTTTTTTAACTGTGAATTTTACAGCCAGCATTGCACATTAATAACATTGCCCCCTTTCAACTGATTTACATGACATTTACAAACAACAGCCTCTGTGTCAGGAATTCTTGATCCTGTAAATTCCATGTAGATCAGTACAGGGGAGGCAGAGTTAGGGGTGCAAAAAATGAAAAAGTCTCAGTTATTGAAAATGTTAAGCCTCTTTTTACCAAGCGATAACTAAAAAAATAGGAGACTTTGAAACCTGAAACTTTCAGGTTTGATAAGAGATTGGTCCAAGGTGTGTGCTTTTGTGGTTTTTAGGTTCCACTGTTACAGCAGTTTTTTTAAATATTTAATAAAGGACATGGAGGCAATCTGGAAAATCATATGTGGCATACATTACTATGTAGTTCCTGAAAGGATATGTGTTTCTGAGCCAATAGACCTAGTTAAAAAAACACATTACATAGTCATATACATGTTTTCAAGCTACTTATGATGGAACTGTCAGAAATTTCACTTAAGCATATCTATTCTTGTTTGACAGTCATCTATTGGTCGGCCATGAATTGTAGGCTAAGACTATTTTGGGACAGTAAAATAACATGGGGCACAGAATGTGGGTGCACTTTACAATTGATTAATTCTCAGGCAAGCATGGATTACTTGCGAATTAATCAACGTTCACCTGATGCTGTTGGACCAATCCTGCGCAACCCTTTCTCTTCCCCATGTTACAAGCTGAAATTTCAATCCTTTGCTCTAATAAACAGACCACACTGCTTTCTTAGGAAGTGCCTCTTTTTGTTAGGACAAAACAATTTACATGACCTCTGCAATGGAAAACCTAATATCCATGAAAGGAGGGAGGACTTACATTTTTCAGGCTTATATATAAATTTTTCCATTTCCTTCAAGTTTTCCTGGACAGTGGATAATGTTTTCACATCCAAGCAGGCACAAAGCTGGCAGATATAATCCATCGCTGCTCTGACATTCTTGGCACCCCCAACTCCCACTGAGGCAGTCAATCCTACAATCTGAATGCATAAAAAATAAGAAAACCCACTTTATTAAAAAAATTATTTCATACTAGATCTGCGGCCACGATTACCCATTTAAGTGCCAACACATTCCAGTTAATAAAAAAAAAAAAGTGTAGCCACATTTATTAATACATTCCTCTGGGGATTAGATGTTTCGGAATATTTGGATATGGATGATTTGGAACAAGGGATTTTGAACTTTTAATCATTTGGATTACGTCAGTGCAGACTTTCAGTGGAATCAGGGATTCCTTGACAAATTGCACAATAATTTAGAAAATTCAGCAAAATTACACCAAGACGTAAATGCAGGATTATAAAAATGAAAGTCTAGAGAAAAGAATTTGAGAGAGACAGCCTGGGACAGGCCAGCCAGACCAAAACTGCTTCCCCTTAGGGGAGCGGGCGTTCAATGCCGCCCAAGAGAGCCCTGTACACACTCCTGTGTGCAGGACATCAGTGGCTGCCACTCCCCTTGTCCGCTGCGCAATGGTCCATGGCTACCTTTGCCACAAGGCATCGTAAGGGTCCAAGCTTGCACCAGGCACCATGTCCCCAACCCCCACCAACAGGAGAAGAGAACTGTCCCCTTGACGCTAAATTCTTTCCCTCCCTGGCCAACCCCCACTGATCCTAGTTTGCCCCCGAAGCTGTGTCGTCAGTGTGGCAGCAGGTATGGTATCCAATGCCTCAACCCTCCATGCCACTTGGGTGGCAGTCTTTGAAATTAAATTTTTTGTTATTACCTTCTGACACTTAAACAAGAAAGAGTAGGGGACAGTAGAGGGGACAGTGAAATGTATCCTGTCAGCTTCCCATCCTTGTCTTGTTTTGCAGCTAGGAAATATCAGTCTCTATGTTACAGGGTATTTTAAAAATAGTTATGCTAAAACATGTAGTTCTTTGTGTGCAGTTCTGCTGACTTACGAATATAATAAAATAATCATTTTTAGTAAGCACATAAATATCTGATACTATGAAACAGACTTATTTTAGCAATATCAATATTAAAAATATCGACACTGTTTCTAAAAATAGTAACATTTTAATAAACATGTTTTTTACCAACACATTATATAGACAGTTATAGACCTGTATCCTCACATTAAAACTACATTGCTATGCTCCGTTATTTATATTGCTCTGAATCCAAGCTTTTAACTTGAAAGAAATTAAGCTTATAGCCTGAATGGTTCAAAACTTAGACCTTTCAAAAGATAATTTTTTTCTAAATGGACTAATTCTGAAACCACTTGGGCTAGGAAAGTACAGTTACGTAAGAACTTACTGTAACAGTAGATATTCGAGAACAGCTCTTGCAGCAGGTTACACCATTAGGACTGAACTGTCAGGCAGCAGGATCCCATGGAAAACTTCTAGCTAGCTACATACAGCAGGGGACCACCTACCAATGTCGGCCCCACCCCCAACGTCCCTTACATTATAAAAGGGGCGGTCCCCCAGCATCCCTCAGTTCTCCCAGCAGAGACTCCGGCATAGCGATATGGATCCTGAAGGGAGACAGAGGATTCGCTTCCAAAGGAAAACCAATAAATGTCAATGCAAATGCAGATGACCTCCTGAGGGGAAAGTGGGTTGGAAAGTACCTGCTGCAAGAGCTGTTCTCGAAGATCTGCTGTTATGGTAAATTCTTACATAACTGTACTATCTTATTTCGAGATACAGCTCTTGTAGCAGGTTACACCATTAGGACTAAGTCTCAAGCAGTGTGCAGTAGCCCCTAAATACGGGAGGTGGACTGGAGAAGGGTGAAAGGGAACCCCTCATGAAAGAAGCCCCTGCAAAACGGCAAGGCCAAATCCAGCTCTGTACCTGGAGGCAATGTCCAGACTGTAGTGTCTAATGAATGTGTGCACAGTACTCCAAGTAGCTGCTGCACAGATGTCTGAAGCCGAAACATTCCTCAGGGAGACTGCTATTCCCCTGGTGGAATAACCCTTCACCTGTCCCGGTAAGGGTTTGTTCTGCTTCTGATAACAAAAAACAATGCAGTTTATCAACTGTTTTGAAAGTATCTATTTGGACACAGGTGCCCCTAACATCCTGGGGGGCAAACAAAACAAATAACTGATCTTTTGATGCAGTCATGTTCTAGTCAGATAGTACCTGAGAATTCTGTGTACATCCAAGGTGTGTAGGAGAGCCTCTCCTCTATTAGAATACTCTGGGCAATACACAGGAAGGTTAATCTCTTGGTTGAGAGTAAGCTCTGACTCTACCTTAGGTAAAAACGTAGGATTAGTTCTCAAGGACACCCTGTCCTTATCAAAAACCAAATATGGCTCTTTGTACATAAGTGCCTTGAGCTCTGAAATTCTTCTGGCAGAAGTAACTGCAACTAAAAATAACACCTTCCAAGAGAGAAGGGGTAGCTCACAATCTGATTCAAAAGGGGGTAGTGTGAGCTGTTCTAAAATGAAAAGAAGGTCCCAAGGAGGGATCAGGTCCCTAATGGGTGGTTTCAGGTGGAAAATACCACGCAGGAATTTGTGTGACAGATCCAATTGGGCTACAGATTTGTCTCCAAAAGGTGTGTGGTATGCGGATAATGCTGAAAGATGCACCTTTATGAAGGAGTAACTTAACCCTGCGTCTGACAGGGAGAGAAGGTACTCTAGTACTGAGTTCACTGATCAAGTTAAGGGGTCCAGGCCAAGGGCCAAGGACCAAATGCAGAACCTGCTCCATTTCATGGCATACGCAGCTCTAGTAGAGGGTTTCCTTGCTGCTATGAGGATATCAGCCACTCTGTCTGAGACTCCATGGCGAGAAATCGCTAAGTCCTCAGGAGCCAGGCGTGCAGGTGTAAGGATCGCATCGCAAGTTCGGGTGGACCAGTGATCCATTGTTCTGCAACAGTAAGTGCGAGCTCAGAGTTAGAGGGAATGGGGGATTGCTCGCCAGATGTTGGAGTAAAGGAAGTCATATTTGTCTGGGCCAATATGGGGCCACCAGAATCATGTCTGCTCCTTCCGCTTGTAGTTTGAGCAGAACTCTCTGAATCAGTGGGAAGGGGGAGGGGCATAAAGGAATTTGCCTGTCCAGGAGAGGGACAATGCATCTTGCCAGAAAACACCAGTTCCTGGATCTAGCGAGCAAAAATTGGGCAGTTTTGCATTGTATGGGGAGGCAAAGAGATCTAGTTCTGGGGCTCCCCATTTCGCAAACAGAGTTTCTGCTACTTGTTGAAGAAGTTCCCATTCGTGTGCGCTGGATCTGGACTGGCTGAGCAGATCCGCCAGCGTGTTCTGTATCCCTGGAACATGAACTGCAGACAGCTTGATACTGTGTTCTATTGCCCAATGCCATACACTCATTGCCTCCCCGACAGAGCTGGTATGAATGGGTGCCTCCTTGTTTGTTAATGTAGAACACTACTGACATACTGTATTGTCTGTTTGAATCAGTAGGTGTCCTGGGAGTAGGTTTGTCTACAATGTCTGCAGGGCATAGAGGACTGCCCTCATCTCTAGGACATTTATGTGAAGGGCTCCTTTTGTGCTGGACCATAATCCTTGTGGCCTTTTGTCACCAAGATGAGAACCCCAACCCAATCCTGATGCATCTGTAGTCAGGATTTGAGATGGTGTGGTCAATAAGAAAGAGACTCCTGTGGCGAGGTGCTCTGGGACTAACCACCATTGGAAGACTCGGAGTATTGAAACGTAGACTGAGACCAGCTGATCGAGGTCATCCTGGCATTGGTCCCACTGGACTCACAGTGTCCACTGAATGGTTCTCATGTGGAGACGTGACAGGGTAACTGTGGTTATGGCAGCTGCCATGTGGCCTAAAAGACACAGTATGGTCCGTGCTGTGATCTGTTTCTTCACCAGAATGTGTCTGGTTAGACCTCTTAGGCAATCTGCCCTGTCCTCTGGCAAGAAGGCCTTTCCTTTGGTTGTGTCCAGGACTGTGCCAATGAACTGCAGCCTTTGGCACAGCATGAGAAGTGATTTTGGCAGGTTGATAGTGACACCTACTATGTCGAACATTGAAAAGGTGTCTTGTAGTGCCTGGTTTAGCCCCGTCCTAGATGAGGCCATAAGAAGCCAGTCATCCAGATAGGGGAATATGTAATGGCCCATCCTCCTGAGGGCTTCAGCTACTACTGCCAGGCATTTGGTGAAGACTCTGGGTGCCGATGACAGACCGGAAGGCAGTGCCCGGAACTGGTAATGTTGTCCCCGGAATTCGAACTGCAGAAACCTCCTGTGGTATTTTGCGATTGGAATGTGAAGATAGGCATCTTGCATATCCAGCGATGCAAGCCAAGCAGTCAGGCGTAGCATCGGGATCAATCCCGGCAAGGTGACCATTCTGAAGCGTTTGTACACCACGAAGGTGTTGAGATCACTGAGGTCTAGGATGGGGCGTAGATCCCCTGTCTTACTGGATACTAGGAAAAAATGGGAATAGTACCCTTTCCCACTTTGAATCCAAGGGACCTGTTCTATGGCCTTATTCGCTAGATGAGCCTGGATCTCCTCCTGTATCAGTGTGGTATGCTGGCTGGAATACTGGGAGAGAAGGGGTGGCCTGGATGGTGGCTGCCCCGTGAACTGAAAAGAGTGGGCTCTTTGAACCAACTGAAGAACCCACTGGTTGAAGGTAATTCACTGCAACCCTTCTAGATGTTTCGAGAAGCGACCCCCAACCGCCTCTCCCACCTGGGCAGGTGGGAAAGGGGGCTCTGCAAAGATTCAGGGTGTGGAGAGAGAGGGGAAACTTGTCTGGGAGGGTTGCACATTTCTTGCTCCTGTGCCTCCTGTTGCACAAGAGGGGCCTTTGCAGGTAAAGCTACCTCTCTGCTGTTGTCCAAACCTAGGCTGCTGTTGTCTCCTAAATGGTTTTGGTTTGTACACTGCCTGTACAGAACGGGCCATCTTGCTAGCATCCTGTAGTTTTGTTATGACCTGTTTGGAATCTTCTCTGAAAAGGACAGTGCCCTTGAAGAGAACATCCAGAATACCCATCTGGACATCTGGTGTGAAGCCCGAGACCCTCAGCCAGGAGTGTCTTCTAAGCCATACACCTGCTGCTGCACCTCTGGCGGCCGAATCCGCAGAATCATAAACTGCTCTGAGTACCTGTGTGCCCACATTAGAACCTGTCTGTAAGAGCGTGACCAGCTCTTCTTTTTGGTCTCCCTCTGGTAGGTTTCTAACCATGTCCAACCCTTGCTCCCACAGGGCATTCTGAAACTGGACCATGTAAGGTAGGAAGTTCAGTGTGCGGATAGAACATGTGGCAGACGTGTACCTTTTTCTGCCCAAGCTGTTCTGATTCTCGGTCCGGAGGCTGTGTGCTCAGGTGTTTTGATCTTTTGGACCTATCATGTGTGCAGTGATTACCATGGAATCAGCTATGAGTTATTCTCCCAGATAAGGGTCTTCCAGCGGGGCCCTGTATAGACGGTCAGCCTTTTGGGGGACCGCAGAAGATGTGTAATGGTGCTTCCAAGCTGCCCTGGTCACATCCTGGAATGTATTAACCAGTGATGGGACCACCACTGGTTTGGGATCCTTCTGTCACAGATATTTTGTGAGACGGTGCTGTTCAGGATCCAAATCCTCTGTGTCCCACCCCATATTATCTTGGATATGTCTCATTATATCCATGAAAATAGGATCTGGAGGGGACCTTGGTAAATCCTTCAGATCCGGGGAAGAAATGCTAAAAGGGGAGCCGTATCGAGGAAGAATCCGATGCAAAGTATGGGTTTTCTAAAGAGGAGGAATCTGACCTCCTACGGCGCTTCTTCTTCTTCTTATGCACACTTGGTGAGCGGGAAGAGGTCTTGGAAGGAGACCTCGACCACTTCTTTACTTTAGATGCCCCCTATGTTTTGTAGGGCTTTTCTCCTTAGGTGAAGGACAGGCAGGGCTTTTTTTCCTTAGGCAGTGGACTAGGAGCCTGTGGTGCGGGTTGGTCTGTGGGAGGCACCTTAGTGGGGACTACATCCTTCTGGATTGTCTCCCACCAATAAGAAAATAGATCCTTCAACTCAGATATCCACAGACCCGAGGTCTGGCCCATCACCGGCTGAGATGCCTGACCATCTCCTGTGTTCTTTGGCCTGTGACCCAACGTGCCCTTTGGTCTTCAGGTGTTGTCGGCTCATGTATGAGTCTGCATCCTCTGGACTGACCAACGTCAGGTCATCACTCAGACGTCTGACTCCAGCGTCAGTGTCCTCATCATACGTCCGTCGGGACGGACCGACCTCCAGTATGGTGGAGGCGTCATTGTCCCATCGTTGGGTGTGAACCTCAGCTGGTGGCCTTTGGTCCATGGTCCTTTTAATGGATGTATAGTCTGAGGTCCAGTTAGGGTCCATGGCCCTCTTAACAGATGTCTGGTCTGTGGTCCATCTAGGGGATGTCCCCAAGGACGTAAGGCTTCTAGGGGGCTGAGAGGCCAACCTTAACTGGACGGTGCCCTGGTGCCAGTCCAGGGAGTCAGAGCCCATTACTGACGCCAACTTGGAGGGCTCCTTGACTGTGCAGTCTGTAGAGGGAGACTGGCCTACAGAGCCCGAAGACCAGCTGGTGGAGTGAATCTGGTGCTGGGTATTCAGAGACTGGAGTGTGGTTCCCAAACCAGAGCCACCTGACGTTTGGACCTTGGCTGGAGATTTTTGGGTCTTAGACCAAGACGGAGATCTGGAAGAGCGGCTGGCCGAGTCTGAACTCCCCCTGGAGTTAGACGTATGAGACGTAGATGGGGAGTGCTCTTTCTCCCTTTCCCTCCTTTTTCCCTTGTGTTTCCCCAACTTTTGAGACGAGCCTTCCCTGGAGGAGGTACTTTTCTGCATCGCTGCTAATTTTTGTTTGAGAAGGAAGGTCTCCAAAATGTTTTGGTGATGGATCCTCATTCTAATGTTGAAATTCTGACAAATAGGACAGGCCTTAGTATCGTGCTTTGGGCACAGACACCACACATAGGCCATGTGGCTGTCCTTAAACGGGATCTGTTTGCTGCAGGCACACTTGGACGAGTGCCTTTCTATGGAGCACATCAGGAAAGACAACATACAGAAAGAAAGAAATGGAAAAAATTAACGAACTATCGAAAATAATACGAAATACTTAAGTGATGGCCTTGATCAATTGCTGAAGGTGTCCATGGAGCCGATGCTTGCAAGTCAATGGTGGGAAAAGAACTGAGGAATGCTGGGGGACCACCCCTTTTATGATGTAATGGATATCAGGGGTGGGGCCGGCATCGGCGGGGGCAGTCCCCCGCTGTATATAGCTAGCTATAAGTTTTCCTTGGGGTCCTACTGCCTGACAGCTTCAGTCTTAATGGTGTAACCTGCTGCAAGAGCTGTATCTTGAAGTAAGATCTTTTGTTTTCCTCAGTCATGTTGCTGTGACTTCATGTATCATTATGAAAAAACATAAAATGAACACGTTTTTAAATCCTGATGCTTTTACCAACATATATTGCCATGTATAGACCTGTATCAATACATAAGAACTGTATCATTATGATATAGTCATGTTGATCTCACTCGAAGCTCTCATCACTGTCTTCTACACCAGTTGTCGGGATGGACCTTGCTCTCGTCTAGGAGAAAAAGAAATGTTCTCCTCTGGTTCCTTAGAGCATTATCTGATAACCTCCCTGCTTACATCTCGCACCTTTTCAAATGGGCAAAGGGTTCCTATGGCCTGAGGCACGTCTCCATAATTTGCTTCAAGGTTCCTAGAATGACAACAAACTATGGCTCTGCAGCAATCATCTCCGCACTCCCCTCACTTTGGAACACCATGCAAAGCTCATTAAAACTATCTTCACTTCCAAGCTAGTCCAGATTCAAAGCTCTAACTATAGATTATCTGAAGGAATCATGCAACTGTTTTAGACGTCTATGATTCGTAAGACATGGCACTGCTCCATACTCCCAAAGCCCAAGTATCTCACCCACTTTATTTCACAAGCTACGGAAATCAGACACCCATCAGACGAGCTCTAATCTTGGTCACAACGGTATACTCCCACCACTAGCCCTTCTGGCCTCCCTTTTTTGGCTCCCTGTTCCTTCACCTCCACTACTACCCTATTCTCTTAATACCTCCTCACTTATTATTAGCAAGGTATGAGCTTTTACCTAGCAAAGGCTATCTGGGATTATTACTTACCCTCACTCCTGTAAGTTTTAATATAATGTACCGCTGCTCGTTAATCACGCTGACCGGCATGTTTAGAGTCTGTCACTCTCAAAAGATTCTATTTGTATTTTCGTTTTCCTTTACACTGCTGTCCTTTGTAGCTGTACTCAAGAACTGTACTGTATTGCACTAAATGTATTGTATTGTATTAATGTCCAGGACCACTTTGAAAATGAGTTTCGCTCAATGGTGTTAATGCCTGGTTAAATAAAGTTGATTGATTGATTTTGCTGTATTGTTGATTATTGCACTGTTGATGCTGATTCCAATCTGCCTTTTCCCCAAAACTGTTGTATACTGTTATTGCACTGTTTTCTAGCTAGTCCCTTGCTCCCTTCCCCTTGCTAGTCATTGTGTATTTATACAATCTATGTATTTCCTAGCTGCATGTTAATCAAATGTGTATTTTGTTATATTGTAACAATCTCTGTAGTTATCCTCATGTTCCCCCATCACCCAGGTTGCACCGTGAGATGAGCAACTTGTTATTCAGTGTGCCCTCCTGGTGAAACATTTCAATAAATGAATACATTTTTAACAAAAAATCACATTTCTAGCCCTAGCCAATCAAACATCAGACCTTTTTTTGAAACTGGCTAACTTTGGAACCCTCTGGGCTAGGAAAGAACAGTTACGTAAGAACTTACAGTACCAGCAGATCTTCGAGGCTATCTCAATCATCAGGTTACACCGTAGGAACCTTTGCCATCAGTGAAGGGGAATCCAGCTGGCCCGGTGGTGCTGAGGGTTGAGGCGCTGGATGCCACACCTTGCAGCATGCCGGCGACCTGGGTTCGGGAATGGACTCAGGCCATCGGGGGTCGGCAGGGGAGAAGGAGGATTGAGCATCCCATGCCACCTCTCCTCCCTCTGGGGTGGGGCAGGGGTTTGCGTCGCTCTGCAGTGGCAACTGGCGGAAGCCAGGGTACTGCTAGTAGCGTGTGTAGTGGAGGGCTAGAGCGCGCCCGGCATCAGCACATTGTGCATGGACGCCATTACACGTCCGGCTCTGAGTGAGAAAAATCCAGGGGGAAAATTGTGGGGTGGTTGTGGAGGCTGATGGCCGTGCACCGCACCCCTGGACACGAGAGGTGCGACCCCCCAGGTATCAGGATTCAGGTCCTCCAAGGTGGGGGACTCTGCGTGCCGGCCTGCGTGGAGGAGAGCATTTCGTTGGCCAGACCAGGTCTGGGGGTGTGGGTGCCGGCGGCTGGACAATTTGCTGCCCGCTCCGCGGAAGGTAGAAGAGAAAATAATATCGTGATAAAAAAAAAAAAAATCAGTGAAGGGGAATCCAGATAGAAGATTTCCAGCAGTACAACTGGGGCCGCCCATGTGATCGATGTCTGCCGAGGTCAGCAACCCCTATATAGGCGTGGTCGGACCCACCTCCTTGACAGTTCTTTCCCTCCAGAGATGAAGGGAGCAAGGCTCACGCCCTTGGTAACAGAGGAGAGACAAAGGGACCCAGCTCTAGATAAAAAGATAGAAACAGTGGCCGGCCCACCGTCACAGCGGCAAGGCATTAGTTTGCGGTGCAGACATCCCGGGTTCGGGAATGGACTCAGGAGTCGGAGGGCTGACTGAGGGGAGAATGACTGAGTGTCCAGGAGACTGCTCTCCTTCTCCGGGGGGGGAGAGGCAGAATGTCCAGCGCTCTATGGATCCCTGGTAGAGACTGGGGGTTCAGCCATGGCCAGCACCACCAGTTATGGGGGGGGGGGCAGACATGGAGTTTAGTCCCTGTACATCATTGTATGCCCCGCCCCTGGGACCAGCAAGCAGCAATAATTGTTGCCTCCCAGGCCTATGATGCTCCGCCTCTCTGACTCCAAGCCGCATGCTCGGCTCCTGGCCGGTGATCTAGCGATCAGTGTCCGTCATTTCGGCCCCAGTTCTATGGCCCCACCCTTGGATGTAAGCCAGGGGGTACCTTCCCAGTGGCTCACCACCGGGGACTCCCGACCACTGTCTAGCTGAGCCGCGACTGCCTAATGGCCCCAGCCGGGGGGGGTAAGCCAGGATCAATCACTGCTCCAGGGTAAGTTCAGGGGAGCAAGCGGGGGGTTGGAGTGAGTTGGGGCTGAGACTTGGGGGAGGCAACACACACAAAAAAAAAAAGATGGCAACAGCATATAGCCAGGTCCTGAACAGGAGCCCCAAGAAGGGGGATGGTGGAAGGAAAACCAGCCCTGATGACTGAGATCCCCTCGAAGACCTACTGTTACAGTAAATTCTTACGTAACTGTTCTATCTTCTTGGGGGGTATCTCAGTCATTAGGTTACACTGTAGGAACTAGTACCAAGCAGTGACAAGTGAAAAAACAGACAGTATGGGAGATACAAGCGTCCTTGTGATACAGCAGTGCCAAATCCTGCACGAGCTCTTGAGGCAATGTCCATACTGTAATGCTTGGTGAAAGTATGTACTGTGCTCCAGGTGGCAGCTGCACAAATGTTAGCTGCTGAGACCCCTTTGAAACAAGCCACCAAGGTAGTCATGCCCCTGGTGGAGTGAGTTTTGACAGCACCAGGCAATTCTTTGCTGTACTTATTGTAGCAGAACACAATGCAATTTGCCAACTATTTATTTATTTATTCTATCTATTTATTCATTTATTTGTAGACCGGGTTGGTGCACTGATTGGAAGATCTTTTTCAGGCACAGCCTGGGCCAGGTACTGGCAAGTACAGAGGTATAGAATAACTGACAGTACAACATTCAGTACAAACATCAAAAATCAAAACAGGGTTATAACAAGCAGGCAGATTATACAGTGGTGAGTGGTTAACTACAATTGTCAGTGTCAAGCACATGTAATCAGGTAAACACTGGAATGTAACTTGACATACACAGTACAGGGCAAATGTAGCAACACAGTCAACTAAAACAATGTCTGATGTCAAACCACAGGTGGACAACAGAGTCCATGAAGGAATTAGGTACTGGTAGGTAATCGACTGCTAGCCTGAGGAGGAAGGCAGTTTGGGGGGCTCTAGTGGGAGGCGGAGGAGGAGGAGGTGGGTGAGGCAACGTAGGAGGAATAGCTGGGGTAGAAGCCAGAGGACAGGTTCAGGCAGAGGAGGATAGAAAATGAGCTCTTATCAGTACATTTAGATTTAGAGGGGGCAGGGAACAAAGGGGTGGGGAGGTTATTTCAAAGTGAAGGGCCAGCCACTGAAAAGGCTCTCTGGACCATTTTGGTGGTGATGTGGGGCCATTCAAGTTGGAGATGGGATGACTGACGCAGATTGTGTCTGAAGGTTCTGGACTGGATCAGAGTAGATAAGAGGTGAGTAGGAGGGATTATGTAAAGCATCCCTAACTGTCTGGGCCAGGACGTAGGAACATCAAGCTTGATGGCGGAGCCAGTTAAGGAACTGATAGAGCGAACAGTGGTGGGTAGCAAGTGCAGCATGGAGGGCAAAGCGGCACATACAATTGTATGTAGTTTTCATCAGGTTTAGGTTGGCTGCTGAGGCAAGGGAGTAGACTGGGTACCCATAGTCTAGGAGAGGGAGTAGGTTGCCATGGGCCACGGCTAGGCAGGCTTCGGGAATTAGGTGATGAATGAGGCCATAGCAAAGCCCAGTCTTCTGGTTTATGCACTTAATTAGGGAGGCTATGTGTTTGGTGCAAGTAAGGGATGGGTCAAGGATAACCCCCAGGTATTTGAAGGCAGGAACAGTTTTGAGTGGGGAACCATCAGGAGAAAGGACAGAGAGGGAGTAGCCAGAGCAGAGTGTTTCAGTTTTGAGCAGAACAACATGACCTTCGATTTGGTGGCATTGACTAGAAGTTTATTGTCAGAGAACCAATGATGGGCCATGCAGTAATCAGTGGTGAGGGAGTTGGATAGAGAGGCGGGGGATGCATCACTCAGGAATAGAATAAGATTGTCAGCATAAAGAAGTGTATTAGGAATCTATCTTTCTGACACATCACCTGATTTTAAATTAGGTTCTACTTACGGCTTCTACTCCAGCTTATCTAGACCTGTCACTTAACTAGGCATTACAGAATTACCTTTCCCTAACCTCTCCAAGTCGTCTGCAAAAAAAATAAAATAAGATAAAAAATAAATAAATAAACCTTCTTGCCTGGCCCTCACATACCACAGAATGCTAACTTTACAAATAAGCTGCCTGCTTCTCCTTACTCTCTTTACTGTCTCACTTCTTCCCACGCCTCCTACCCATGCAAACTTCCTAAATAAACCCTCAGTAACCTGTCTTGCTTATTCTCTTTCTCTAATTTCAGCCCCTTTGATCCCGAAGTTGGGATACACCACCACATTCCTCCAACTTTGGGGTCACTATACTTTTCTACCCTGTGCCTCCCTCTCTTCTGTTCCTAACTTCTATGCACTCCTGTGCTCCCTATCGAACCGGTTCGCTTCCTCTTACTATCCGCCTAACCCCTATAGCTTGGTCACATCTAAGTCATGGTACAAAAGTTCAAAGCTCCACTTTATAATCATCTCCCTTCTTCTACTATCCACCGGGGATATAAACCCTAACCCTGGCCCCCCTCTATCAAACATGCAGGCGGTCCGTCTCCCACGCACACCCTTCCCTGCCTCCAACATGCCAACCCTCCCTCACGGTCTTAAAATCCTCCACCTTAACATAAGAAGTCTACTACCTAAACTAGTCCTGCTGCAACCCCTAGCACTATCGCTGGCTCCTGACCTCCTCATAATAACCGAAACATGGTTAAATAATAAAACACCTGATTCCAGTATATAACTCCCTGGCTACAATATCACCCGGCAAGATCACGCGGGTAGGGGCAGCAGCATAGCTATATACATCTTGTACTCCATTCATACTACCCTGGTCCTATCGGTATCGGACCCCGCAGCCTACGAAGCCCTTGTCCTCAGGCTCTACATGCCTTCCTCCATGCCAATCTACATTGCTGGGATTTACTGCTAGCCAGGCCTCTCCCCTACTACTGCCTCTAATCTTCTCTCTCAAATTTCCACCCTCACAGCAGATGGTGAACTCTATATACTAGGCGACTTTAACCATAACTGGCCTGTCTCCTCCCTGTCCAAGCTGTGTAACAACATTGCGGCCCTTAACTTAATGCAATTGATCCACGAGCCAACCTGACTAAATACTAAATCAGGCAACCACTCAGTCATCGATTGGGCCCTAATCTCACATGTCCACAGAGTAATCTAATCAGGTCTCCTCCCGAATGCACTCAGCAACCATCAAATGATCTACTTGGTCTGCAAACTCCACCACCCAAAAGCCCCCGATAAAACATTGCTTGTCCGCTCATATAAATCCCTAGACCTTACCCACCTCCTATACGACCTAGCCAACACTGACTGGTCTCCTGTTTCCTTTGCTACCACAGTTAACGAAGCCCTGGACTATTTCCAAGACCAGTTTCTTAACACCTGGAACAAGCACGCACCCTTTAAGCGCACTCGAGTACGTGGAAACCACCTCTCGTGGATCACACCGGAATTGATGGCATGTATGAGAGCTCATGACCAGGCTTGGAAGGCTCACAAAGTCTCTAAATCAAATGCTGACCATGACAGATATCAAGCCCTCAGAACTGCCTGCTCCAAGGCTACAAGGCTTGCTAAGTCCGAATACTTTAGATCCACCTTTGATGCGAACATGTACACCATCAAAATTTTTAAAAGTTAACTCCCTCTAAATCCCAAACTCCACTCATCTATGTCAATAATGCCCTTACATCTGCCCACCTCTCAGTTGCCACTTAACTCAACTCTTGCTTTACCTCATGTGCTGCTGCTCTACTAGTTTCTCTTCCTCGTACCCAACCAGTCGCGTCTGTCTGCAGCAACTCACACCCGAGCACCCTCCCTAGTGACCTCTTCTCCTTTTCTCCAGTCTCACCTCATGATGCTCTAAATGCTCTCCTCATTCTCAATCCATCTAAGGGCTCCTCACCTGATGGCCTTGACCCCAAACTTCTCTTCCTCTCCACTCATGCCATTTGTTCACCACTTTCTGCCTTACTAAACCTTTCCTTCTCACTGGCTTCCATCCCTAACCCATGGAAGCACGCTGTAGTTCCTCCACTACCCAAGAGGGGGTGACCCTTCTATGCCTAGGAACTATCAGCCAATATCTCTTACCTATTCTCGCTAAGCTTCTGAAGCACCTGGTCCTTTCCCAACTCTCCTCTTACCTCTCTGACTCTGCCTTTTTCACTCCCTACCAATCTGGTTTTAGGAAAGATCACTCCACTACCACTTCCTTACTTAGGCTCACCGATTCCATACTCTCAGGTATGGACAGTGGTCTAATCACATCTGCTGTCTTTGTCGACCTTGCAAAGGCTTTTGACACTGTCTCCCACCCTCTCCTCCTAGATAATCTGTGATCTGCTGGCCTGTCTGATTCAGCCACAAACTGGTTTAGCTCCTACCTAACAGGCCAGACACAGTCAGTCAAAACTGCTGATTCCACCTCTCCCCCCCCCCCCAAGCCAGATTAATGCTGGCTTACCCCAAGGCTCCATCCTTGGCTCTCCTACTATTCTCTATATTCCTTAATGACCTCCTGTCAGTGTGCACGTCCTCCTCCATCCATATGTATGCTGACAACACTGTCCTTTTCCACTCTGGCCAATCGCCAACTGATGTGGCTTCCACACTTCAGCATGACTTTGAGAAAGTTCAGCAATGGCTAATCTCCCATCAGCTCTTCCTCAACGCCAAGAAAACAGTCACCATGACTTTTGGCACTAGGCAGAGACTCTCTAGGCTTACTAAACTGCCCTTCTTCCACACCCTTGATGGCTCTACTCTAGAGGACACCTCCTCCTTTAGGTATCTCAGGGTCTGGCTAGACCAGCACCTAAACTTCACTGGACACATAGACTCCATCCTGAAAAAGCTGCACCCCAAATCAGGTGCCCTTTACAGGAACCAAAGATGCCTACCTCTACAAGCCAGGTGGGAGACTGTCCAGAAAATACTTTCCATCTTTGACTACTGCAACGTAGTCTACAGTGCAGCACTGAAGTCATCCTTAACCAGATTGGACACCCTTTTCAATGCTTTCTGTCATTTCGCTCTGGAGGCCCCTTCCTTTACCCACCACTGTGATTTACATCACTCTCTAGCTTTTCCTTCCTTGGAAAACCATCATCTAGCCCACTGCATAAAATCTATCTCTAAATTCTGGTTTAATACACTTTTCCCTTACTTGCCTCCTCACTGTCCTCCTGCCCTATTGCACCTCTCTCCCTCAGATCAAGTGACTCACACACCCTAGCTATACCAAGATGTACCACCTCTATTAGGCCAATCGTAATTTTCCTATAGGTTCCCTAAGCGCTGGAACTCAATGCCTCATCAAATCAGGCACTCCTCCTCCTCCCCATGGTCCATCTCTACCTCCCTTCTCAACTTCCTCTCTCCATCCTGCATCTACTCCTAATTTCCCCTCTCACTTCTCCTAATTTCCTCTCTGACTTCGCCATTTCCTTTCCCAGACTAACACTTAACGTGAGGAGTAACCAGTGTACTTTATGGCACTTACTTGACTGCACTGTTTGTATTAGTTTGCGGTGCTGTTAATTTGCTCCTCTCACATCAAATCTCAATGTTTATTTAATGCTATTGATGTATTGTTTTTTTTGCTCTGTTGCTTCTCTGTTTTATATTACCTTTGTAAATGTGATTTTGAGTATTGTAGATATACTTTTCTATAATACTGCATGGAAATGTGCTTTTGATTACTGTACTCCCAAGTTCCCCTTCCCCCAGAACGCTCCTTGAGACGAGACATATTATATTGTTCAGTGTGCCCTTCCTGGTGAAACTTTTCAATAAATAAATAAATAAAATAAATATTACAAGTGGGGCCCTCTGATGGGAGCGTGTTAATAAAGAGGGAAAAAAGGAGGGGGCCAAGGACAGAACCCTGGAGGACACCCACTGTGACAGGCAAAAGGGGGGGGCATCACCAATACAAACCATTTGAGTTCTACCAGAGAGGTAGTTAGCGAGCCATGCTGTGGAGGCAGGGGAGAAACCAAGGGTGGCAAGTTTTGCTATCAGCATGTTATGATTCACAAGGTCAAATGCCTTGGACAGATCAGTGAACACTGCACCAGTTAGCTTCCTGTTGTCCATCTCCCTTAGAACCTAGTCAGTGAAGTGGGCAAGTGCTGTGGTAGTGCTATGCCCCTTCCTAAAACCATGCTGCTGAGGGAAAAGGAGATTATAATTCAAAATATGCTCTGTGATTTGAAGGTTTACCACCTTCTCTAAGAGTTTTTCTAGGTGAGGCAATATCAAGATGGGACAGTAATGATCCACGAGGCTAGAGTCACCTGATTTATGGATGGAGACAATTCTGGCTTGCTTCCAGGCAGTGGGGACAGAAGCCATAGTGAGTGAAAGGTAAAAGATAAAGGTGAGTGGGTAGGTAATGTCCTGGGCCACAAGCTTTAAGAAATGGGGGGATAGTCCATCACTACCAGCACTCCCTCTGGATGGTAAGCTGAGGAGGAGCTTGAGAGTACCAGGGTAGATGGTCTTAAAATAGAAAGAGGGCTACTGGAAGTGGTGGGTGGTGGGTAGGGTGGGGGAGTTTAGCAAAGTAGCTACTAAGGTTAGAGAAGTGGATATTAAGTGCATTCGCAATTTCAGCAGGGTCATTCATTGGGCCTTGTTGTGTATTTGGTGGGGAAGGGGACTGCTTAGAAGAGGGGAAGAGTTAGGCATTAACTGCAGACCAGAAACGCTTGGAGCTGCCCAGATGATTGGATTGCAGGGATTGGAAGTAGGACGATTTACTAGTTTTAATGCGGCATTTGCAGAGATTACGCAGGTGCTGGTAGTCATTCCAGAGGATTGGGGATGGGGTGGCTTTAAAGACAGCCCACAACGAGTCACGCTACTTCATCAACTTGAAGAGGTCCAATGAGAGCCACAGAGTGTCACCCCCCATGCACTCTACACATAGTGCGTGGGACATGCTTATCTTGGATGGATGAGAGAGCTGTCACAAAGATGCCAAGTGCTAGGTCAGAGTTGGACATATTGTAGCAGTCATTCCAGTCAAGGCACTTGAGGCTGTCTTGCAGCCTGAGTGTGTCATAGTTTGAGAAGTCACGAAAAGACAGAAAGATGGGTGGGGGGGGTGGAAGGTTGGTGCACCAGATGCAGTAAATGGGGAAGTGGTCACTAATGGCGTCAGACAGAGTGCCAGCAAGGGCCAATTTGTCATCTCGAGTTGTCAGGATCCAGTCAAGGGTTGTGTGTTTGTTAGTTTGATTGTTAAGGCGTGTGTGGGAAGTAATTAGTTGAGAGAGGTCATGTTGTTGAGTAATGGAGTTGCAGTCAGAGAGGGTATGTGTATGCCAGTCAATGTTAAAGTCTCCTACTAGAATGGTGTCTCTTGAGAGGGAGACAGGGGGCAAGGATGTTGAGGAGTGCTGCACGTCCAGGGGCATCAGATCTCGATGGATTATAGCAGCACCCAATAAGCAGCTTCATGTTGGTAGCTACTGTTAGCTCAGCTGCAAGCCACTCAGCAGTAAGGTACTTACTGGACTGGCCAAGAAGTGGATAAGCATTGCTTAGAAACTGAAGCACCCTCTCTACCTGGGGCTAAAAAAACAAACAATTGCTTAGACTTTCTGGACTCTTTAGTCTGAAGCAGATAATACAGTACTTCAAAGTTCTATGCACATCTAATGTATGGTGCAGTGCTTCCCCCCTGAATTGGCATGCTCAGGAAGATAGACAGGAAGGTGGATAGACTGATTTAGTGTAAACTCAGAAACTACCTTGGGTAAAAACTTAGGATCTGTGTGCAAAGATATCCTGACTTTGTGAAAATCAAATAAGGCACCTCGTTCCAGAGAGCCTGGAGCTCTGAAATTCTTTGAGCAGAAGTAATTGCAACAAAAAACAGCGCTATCCGAAAGAGAGAAAGCACAATTAGCAAGTCATTATTGGCTCAAAAGGAAACAGGGTTAACTTTTCTAAAATAAAATTTAAGTCCCAAGCCAGGACAAGAGAACAGATTGGAGATTTCAGATGCAGGATGCTCCTGAGAAATGTATGGGAGACATCCAGCTGAGCAACAGTGGGATCACCCATGGGCTCGAGAAAGGCAGCAATAGCCAAAAGGTGGACCTTGAGGGAGGAATACTGGAGACTGGAGTCAGACAAAGAAATCAGGTAGTCCAGAATATGATTCACAGGATAGGTGAATGGGTCCAGGGAATGTTTGGCAGCCCAAATGGCAAACTGCTTCCACTTCATGACATAAGTGGTACAGGTGGAAGGCTTGCGGGCAGCCACCAGGACATCCGCCAACCTGTTAGAGACCCCAAACCTGGTGATGGCTATGTCCGCAGGAGCCATGCATGCAGCTGGAGGGATGTGAGGTCGGGATGGACCAGGGTCCTTTGATCCTGGGTCAGCAGATTCCTGCAAAGGGGCAGAGGGACTGGAGGTTCCTCTGCCAGCTGCTGGAGCAGAGGGAACCATATCTGGTGAGGTCAGAATGGGGCTACCAAAACCATGCTGGCCCCCTCCATTTGCAGCTTGATCAGCACCCTCTGAATCAGAGGAAATTGAGGGAATGCATACAGAAATCTCCCCCTCCAAGAGAGGGACAATGCGTCTCGCCAGAAAACTCCAGCCTCTGGATCTAGCGAGCAGAAACTGGGTAGTTTTGGGTTGAGTGGGGATGCAAAAAGGTCCAACTCTGGATGACCCTATCTGTTGAACAGATCTTCTGCTATGGCTGAGAGAAGCTCCCATTCGTGCATGCTGGACTGAGTCCTGCTGAGAGTGTCCACCAGGGGGTTTAGGATGCCCTGTTTGTTGATGTAGTAGATGACAGTCAGATTGTCTGACTGCACCTGCAGCTGTCTAGAAGCAAGATGCCCCTGAAATGCCTGCATGGCACAGAGCACTGCTCTCATCTCCAGAACACTGATATGCAGGACGGCTTCCCACTGGGACCAGGAGGCCAGGGTTTGGAAGGGACCCAGATGTGCTCCCTAGCCTAGACTCGAAGCATCCGTGGTTAGAATCTGATTTGGGGAAGAAATCTGGAAGGGAACCCCTTGAAGAAGATTCAAGGGGTCCATCCACCACCGCAGTACCCTGTGAACTGGGGAGTAGACCGGGGGAGGAGACCAACTCATCCATGCATTAGTCCCATTGCACTCTGAGGGTCCACTGAAGGGTATGCATGCGAAGCCTGGCCAGTGGAACAGTGCGGATGGAAGCTGCCATTAGACCCAACAACCTGAGGTACAACCTGGCAGAAATGTATCGACTCTGAGTGACTTCCCAAGCTTGGGGCATGAGGCACACGACCCTGTTCTGGGGTAGGAAAGCCTTCCCCTGCTCAGAATCCAGAACCGCCCCTATATACTGCAGCCTTTGGGACAGTACTAGAACTGACTTGGGCATGTTGACAGAGTCAGCAAAAGTTGTTCCCTGGACGGGGCCTTGAGAAGCCAATCATCCAGGTAAGAGAAGACATACAGTCCCTCTCTTCTCAGAGCTGCCACAACCGCTGCCAAGCATTTGGTAAAGACATGTGGCACAGAGGATAAGCCAAAGGGCAGCACTTCGAACTGGTAGTGTTTGTCCTGAAAGGCAAAATGAAGAAACCTCCTGTGACCATCCAGAACTTTTTGAACTGGACAAAGAGATTGAGGTCCTTGAGGTCTAAAATGGGTCTCAGATCTCTGGTCTTTTTGGGGACCAGGAAAAACCTGGAATAGAACCCCTGGTTTCTCTGACACCTTGGCCCAGGTTCAATTTATTTATTTATTTAGTTTTTGTTAACCGGGTAAGTGCACTAGCCAGTTGGTGACTATTTTCAGGCACGACCCGGGAGAGTACAAGACAATACATTCTGTGGGTGTTTACATAGACAATACAATTTGTGTGGCAATAAAATGTTTAGACAGTAGAGCCAAGGCAATGTGGCTAAGATAACAGTGAGGGCACTGATCTAAGTAAGACAGCACTGGTCAGTACATAAATACAGCATTGTTCAGTATAGTATATAACAAGCAGAGTGGTTACAGTTTCAGAAGCAGGGTTATTCAATTATCTCCAGGTAGACATAAAGTACAAACAAGCAGGAGAGAAGGCAGTAAGTAAGTATGTGGTATGGGGAGATGCTAAAGGAGGCGATCCGAAGCCCGATGGGCTTGGAAGGACCTTTCAGCAGATTCTGCTTTGGTGGCTCTAGGTACCAGCAAGCGGCCAGGCTCATGGTTCTGCATCGGGGTGTGAGCGCGGCTGGTGGCCCCTGTCAACAGGTATCCCTGGAGGAGCAAGGCGCAGTCTACACTGGTTACCACTGGACAAGCGGTTCCAAAGGCGGGTCCCTGAGGCTACAGAGGAGGGTCCATGGCAGCGCTGGGGTGAGAGGAGGAGCGATCCGAAGCTCTGATGGGCTTGGAGGAACCTATCGGCGATTACGGCTTTGGCGGCTCTAGGTACCAGCAAGCGGCCGGGCTCATGGTTCTGCTTCTGGGCGTGAGCGCGGCGGGCGGCCCCTGTCAACAGGCTTCCCTGGAGGAGCAAGGCGCAGTCTTCGTTGGTGACCGCTGGGCAAGCGGTTCCAAGGGCGGGTTCCTGAGGCTACAGAGGTGGGTCCACGGCAGTGCTGGGGTGCGAGGAGGAGCGATCCGAAGCCCCGAATGGGCTTGGAAGGACCTTTCGGCGATTGCGGCTTTGGCGGCTCTAGGTACCAGCAAGTGGCCGGGCTCCTGGTTCTGCTTCTGGGCATGAGTGCGGCGGGTGGCTCCGTCAACAGGCTTCCTTGGAGGAGCAAGGCGCAATCATTGTTGGTTACCGCTGGGCAAGCGGTTCCAGAGGCGGGTCCCTGAGGCTATCGAGGTGGGTACACGGCAGCGCTGGGTGTGAGGAGGAGCGATCCGAAGCCCCGAGTGGGCTTGGAAGGACCTTTCGGCGATTACGGCTTTGGCGGCTCTAGGTACCAACAAGCGGCCGGGCTCCTGGTTCTGCTACTGGGCATGAACACAGAGGGCGGCACCTGTCAACAGGCTTCCCTGGAGGAGCAATGCGCAGTCTTCGCTGGTTACCGCTGGGCAAGCAGTTTAAAAGGCAGGTCCCTGAGGCTACAGAGGTGGGTCCACGGCAGCGCTGGGGTGCGAGGAGGAGCAATCCAAAGGCCCGATGGGCTTGGAAAGAACTTTCAGCAATTACGACTTTGGCAGTTCTAGGTACCAGCAAGCGGCGGGCTCCCGGTTCTGCTTCTGGGCGTGAGCGCAGCGGGCGGCCCCTGTCAACAGGCTTCCCTGTAGGAGCAAGGCACAGTCTTCGCTGGTTACCGCTGGGCAAGCGGTTCCAAAGGCGGGTCCCTGAGGCTACAGTGGTGGGTCCATGGCAGCTCTGGGGTGCATTATACAATACAAATTGTATATTATAAGGGAGAGGGACAAGGGGGAGTGGTGCAATGTAATGGCTGTGGGGCAGCAGTTTTCTGGGAAAGTTCTGGAAACTGCGTTGCTGTCCTGTTTGCAGGCAACTGTCCGCTCTGAGGGAGGAGACTGCCCACCTCCGGGCTGAAACTGGCAAGAACTGAGGAGGCCTCCCCCACCCAAAAGCACCACTGCCACAACCACTGCCTCAGAGGTTGCCAAGTATGAGGCAGATGGCCCACAGTGGGTTCTCGGAGGGTGAGGGTGGCAGAATGGAGGTGAAGCCCCTAGTTGTACCACTACACAAATAATACATCAGTCAGGCTAAGATAACAATGAGGGCCTATTCTAAGTAAGACAGCACTGGTCAGTACATAAATACAGCTTTGTTCAGTACAGTATATAACAAGCAGAGTAGTTACAGATAACAGTGAGGGCCTATTCTAAGTAAGATAGCACTGGTCAGTACATAAATACAGCATTGTTCAGTACAGTATGTAACAAGCAGAGTAGTTACAGTTTCAGAAGCAGGGTTATTTCATGATCTACAGGTAGACAAAGTACAAACAAGCAGGAGAGAGAAGGCAATAAGTAAGTAGGTGAGTATGGGGAGATGCTAGAGGGAGGGGAGGGGAGGAAGGGGTGTGGTAGCAGGAGAAATTGGTTTGTATGGAGGGGATAGGTGTAGGGCAGGATTTCATGGGTACGGTCAGGTAGGGTCAAAACAGGTACACTGTTCAGTAGTAGCTAAGTAATGACGTAGCCCATGTTTAAAGTGGTAGTGAGATGAGGATTGCTTGCACAGAACAGACTACATTTCCTCCCGAAGAACAGACAGGTGGGCCGGGGGATAAGTGGAGGGTGGTGGTGGGGGTATCAGGAGGCTGTTGGATGAGCTCCAGGGTGTAACTGCTCTCTATGATCTGCAGGATCCAAGCATCTGAAATTATGGTTTTCCATCGATTCAGATGGAGGGAGAACCAACCTCTGATCACCACCTCCTGGGACAGAACCAGAGGAGAGGGACTCTGGCAAGGAGTCAAGCTGAGGTGGAACCAGCTGTGGAGGCTGGTCCATCATTTCTGGGATGCTTGAGGGCCACTCCAGAAATGGAGGGGATGGGCAAGGAAGACTAGGCTCTGGGCTTTCCCTGGGTGCGGGGGCCCGAGCCTGGTCTACTGGCCTGTCTATGAAAAGTAGGCCACCCTCTACCATGGGGCTGAGTGTGGTAGAGAGAATGCACAGACTTGACAGCTGTGCCAAAGGTCTGCAGATCATTAATAAGGTCCTGGACATCAGGGACGAAGAGCTTGGTGCCATTGAAAGGGGAGTTAAGCACCTTATTTTGCACATCAGTTGCAAATCCAGAAACCCTGAACCATGAGTGCCTGTGAAGGCATATGCCTATGGCAGATGCCCTGGCCAATGTGTTGGCCATGTCATACAGGGTCCTGAGGAGATGTTTACTGACATCTTCCGCAGCCTGCAAACACTGAGGCAATTCCTGCTTCTGGGAACCATCTGAAAGGGCTTGAGCAGTGGCTCTGCCCTTCCTCCAGTTGGCATTCTGGAACTTAACCATGGGTGACAGATAGGTTTACAATCCTCAGACTCAAAGTAGAGGAGGTATAAACTCTTACCCCAGAGGTCAATCCTGCGGGATTCCTTGTCTGGGGGGAGGGAACTAAGGTGTTTTGGCACCTTAGACCTTTCATGGGCTGCTTTGATGACCACAAAGTCGGTTTCAGCCTGGGCAGCAAAAGAAGGAAGGCCTTGCGTGGCATTATTAAAGCTTGTCTGCCCCACGTGGCATAGCTGGCACCATGTCTGGTCTGTGCCAGGCTGCTGTAGTGGTATTCTTCAGGGCTGGTAGCATGGAGGAATGATCTTAGGGGGAGATTCAAAAACCTCCAGGAAGTCCACCAGGTCTTTCTTGGTGACATCCTCTTCCTCAGTCTGGAAGCCCATAGTGGCAAAAAATTGCTTCACGATGTTGAAGAAGGTGGCATCCTCAGGACTAAAGAGGCAGTGGATTTATCACAGATGAGGATTTCTTCCTCTTCAACCGCTATGTTATTAGGGAGGATGAGATCAGGATGGTACTCCTCCTTGACATCGACCTCCTCATCTGGGTCTGGCGTCAGAGTGGTCGTTCGTGGTCCACAGGAAGCCTCCCATGGTTGAACAGGTGTCGACGATGATGCCGCCATCAATGATGCCATCGACGAGGGCCTACTGAAGGTACAAAACTGCTGAACTAGTACATTAGTGAACTTGACAAGTACCTCGAAAAGATCCATGGTCATCGTCGATGGAGGGGGTTCAGCGGCACAGTAGCCGATGACCCTCTGTCCTGAGAGCCCGAGAAGCCTGTAGCCCTCGGACAGGAAGGATATATTATGGTAGACTGACACCCGGTGTCCCGATGCTCAGGATACCGAGTTTACAGTCCCGAAAATCACAGCCCCGAACAGACTGGATGCCCGACAGTACAATGTCTGTACAAATCTTGGATTTCAGGAGGGCGGACTTCAGGATAATGGGCGAAGTGCCAAAGAGCCATCTGGTGAGCATCAAAGCAGATATAGGGGTGGACCAAAGGTGGTCCATCATTAAAGATGGAATATTGGTTGCCACAGATGAGTGTGTTAGGCTCAGGGGTAAGAACACCCAGCTGGTTTAGTTCTGGGGTTGCCCAGGCAGTAAGGGAACAGAGGTTGGCCTATAGAAAATTCAGGAAGAGCAAAAGAGAGGTGGATAGGGAAAATTACCTAAGGTTGGCTGGTGAGGCAAGGAAGGAAGTATGTTCGTATGTATGTATGTATGTTTGTAATGTCGGACATCACGCAAAAGAACAGGATGGCAATGCTGGGTCTTTGCCCCCCCCCCCACACCCCTGTAACTAAAATAACAAACTCCAAGGGGGAATCGGACCCCAGAGTAAAAAATATTAGTTACGGGGGGTCGGAAAAAGGCTTAACCTGGACCAGAACCCGGGTCTCACAAAGCGCGCTGGCTGAGCTGCTCGCAGTTTAGCTCTGTACACCACCAGAGCAGCTCGGCGAAGTACCCCAACCAGCTGCTCATTACTGTGCACCAGCAGTGGTAAGGTAGCAACCTGTCACATCTGCTACATCCCCCTGTCAACATCCGTCGGGCATTTCAGCATTGGGATGATCACTATCGGGATACTGCACCTGTCAGGCAACAGTGCCCAGGCAGGTGAATGTCAGGATAGTGAGCCACGGGATTTCATAAGGGTACCGAGAAGAAGGGGCAGGTCTCGGAGTAGCTGTTGACGATGAGCCCATTGTTGACGAAGGAGGGGGCCGACGACACAGAGGCTGAAGTCTGGGCACCCTGTGAGTCGGACTGAGAAGCTGTCAGTATGGGCCTGGTAGAAACAGAGACCTGGACAGCTGGTCTCTTCGTCATAGCAGCCGCCATCAACAAAGAGCCCCTGAAGGAGGGGCCAATGGGGAACAGGATGGACACCGTGGGGAGCAGTCGCGATCCCGCTCTTTTTGTGACCCTCCCCCCCTGAGGACTTGTCTCTGGCCTTGGAGGCCTGGGAACTCGAAGATCCAGTGGGCGACTGAGCGGCCAGGGCCCCAGAGGACCCCTGCCCGGAGTTTGCTACCTGGTGTTCCATCAGGAATTTTTTGAGAGCCTATTTGCATCATGTGAGGGTTATCTGATTAAACTTCTGGAAGAGTGCACCGTCGGAGACATCGTGGTCAGGCCCAAGACAACAGACAGAAACAGAGTGTTCGTCTGTAGAGGCAATCTTCTTTCCACAGTGGCAGCGATGGAAGACAGAAGAGGAAGAATTAACTCTTGACATAAACAAACCAAAAAAAATCTCTAAAAGAGATTTAGGTACGGGTAGTAGGGGAAAAAAAAGCACCCTAGGCCAAAAAAGGAGCTTCCACAGAGACTGTGCTTGCAAGTCGATGGCAGGAAAGAACTGAGGAGGGAGTGGGGCCATCCACACCTATATAGGGTTGCTGACGTTGGCAGATGTCGATAGCATGTGCGGTCCCAGTTGTACTGCTGAAAATCTTCCTTGTGGATTCCCCTTCACTGACGGTGAAAGTTCCTATGGTACAACCTGATGACTGAGATACCCCCTGGAGATCTTTTTTTTTTTTAAACCCAAAGTTTATTTGATTTTACAAGCTTTTTAGGCCCTGTCCACACTTGTGTTTTTGTAATGTTACCGGCAGTCTGTAACAATACAAGAATGATAAACACGGTTCCCGTTCACACTGTAGCATGGTAAAACTGCTACAAAATGTGTTTAAAAATCATACTAAAACCCTGACTGGAGCAGGATCTTAGCACCGTTTCAGACCAACACAGTTGCTTTAAACTGTGTTAATAATAGTGTGGATGCATAAGGCAACCTCTGTCGCACTACTGTTGCTTTTTAAACACTGCCATAATGAAAAGGGGAGGATTTACTTACATCCTCGAGTTCACAATGCACTACCAAATAAAGTGATGTTGTTTTCAACTGGATCTGTTACTGTTCCCAGTCACAAGCATCACTGTATGCATTGCAGCACCCACAATGTTTTGCAGAACTGCCACAATCATGCCTGGGAACTCAAGCAGACAAGCACAATACTGGAGAGCAATATAGACGCTCTGACAATCATGCTCAAACATGGAAATCAAAACGCTTTTAAAAATGTTTTAAAAATGCATGTCCGTGTTGACAGGACCTTAGACAAAGACAACCAAGACAGTGCACATATTAGAATGCGTTCAGGCTTGGATGCCACTGATCACACTTAGGAGATGAACAGAGTTTACGTCTGTTCACTTGGTCCGCACAATGGCTTCGAGTTTTATCGCTTTAACTTACAGTGGCACTGTGCCTCAGGAAAAAAACCAAAAAGAAAGAAAAGTGAGAAAAACACTTAAAATATTAAAAAGAGAAAAGGATCACCATAAAAGACCCAATTTATGCCTATACCACTTTGGTCTGCCTGTTGTGTAAGTATAGGGTTTAGGAATCCGGCTGCTGGGCAACCAGTAGATTGTCCAAAACCTGAGATTCCTCTGTCTTCTAAATATGACAGAAAAGGTAACTGTCTATTGTTACACAGCTCCACCTGAAGTCAGAGATGGTGGGTCAGTTTCTCTGTATCCATCATTGATGTATGCCTGTATGACTGGACAACTCCAGAAGACATGGAGTTGGCTACTTTGTTGTTACAGAGCCACTAGCATCTGTCAGTGTTGGATGGTTGATAGTGTCGGGTAACCACGGGGGTGCAAAAGAAGTACAAGATGGTTTTCCATTTGAATTCTCTCCACTGACTACTGGCTGTAATCCTCACTGCTTCCCCCATGTTCTGGCCCAATGAGGGGCTGTCTGGGTGATCTGCAATTCCTCCCACCACTTATTACGTATATGTTCCATGGGTTTATCACATGCCTTCTACCGGGGCAGTGCCACTACTTGAGATATCTGGTGGCTTGGTTGCCTATGTGATGCCAATTCCCTTAACATCATGAACAGGGGGTCCTGGGTTTTGAGGATGTGTTCTCAGAGTGGTGGTTTTAGCACTCTATCCTTTAGCTGGAGGTATCAGAAGAAGTCTACCAGCGGCAGTCAAAGTTCCCCCTGAAGAGAGGCACAGTCTTTCAGTGCACCCTCCCTAAGTAGCTGTCCCAGAAGTTTCAGTCCCTGTTCCTGCCACCTTCTGAATGTTCCGCCACCTTAGCTGGAAGGAAATCTGGGAATGACATGGTCAAGATTCAGGCTGCACGTGAAGTGCGGGCATGTGACAGTAATAACTAAGTGCTCCCTCCAGACCTATACTGTAACCACCATCTAGGGGTTGCTGAGGAATTTTATTTCTTGAGGCGACATCACTAGGGTCGGCAGTGTTCTGAGAGGGTACTGGACCGAGCTTCATGCTTCGATCTCCTCCAGTCTGATTCATCCTCCATAGTCGAAAGGAACATGACAACAGTGGTTATCTGTGCTGCTTTGTAGTAAGTATGTAGATCAGGCACTCCCATACCACTCTGAAACTTACACGCTGTTACCACCCATCTTCTGTGTCTAGGTTTCTTCCTACCCCACATAAATTTTGTTAACACCTGCTGCACCTGAAGGAAGAAAGTCTTCCTGATCCAGATGAGAAGCATTAAAAATAGAAATAGAAAACTACGTAGTATGTTCATTCTAATTGTGTCACTAACGGCCAATAAAGATGGAGGTAGGTGGCCCCAGCGAGCAATGCCCTGCTTTACCTCTTTAAACAGAGGAACCACATTATCGTTGAACAGAACTGTTGGGTCTGAGGTAATATGAACCCCTACGTAACGGGTTGGCTCCTTAGGTCATTTAAGTGGTACTATACCCTTCAATTCTATTGTGAGGCTGCCAATTAGCCAAAGCACTTCTGATTTCGATTTACTGATTCGGAACTCTGTTGCACTCTCATATTCTTGAAGGAGGGCCTCTAGGTGCAGGATATGCGTGACTAGGATTGTTAAGGCACACCAGGGTATAGTTGACATACAGAGATATTTTGTGCTCAGTACCGTCTGCCTTGACTGCCCCCTCACCATGTGCTGATCCCCTTTAATATCTTCTGCTAGTGGTTCAGTACTTAGTACATACCGGAGGGCGGAGAGCAGCAGCTTCTGCTAGTGGTTCAGTACTCAGTGCAAAGAGCCCTGCCATGTAATACTGTGTTTCTTGAACACTTAGGATAAACTCACATTTACGTTCACTGCTGGTAATGGTCTTAGGTACAGCTCCCTGACCCACCTGCAGAACTGAGCTTCAAACCCCACTTTGCAGAGGCTGGCCTATAAGAAAGCCCAGTTTAGCCTATCAAAGGCTTCTCACCACCCACAATGATTGCCAACTGCTATCCTTGTTCCCCCTGGTGGCTGTAATTCCATTAAGCAGTCTCCTGACACTGTCTCTGATATTCTACAAGGGATGAACCCAGTTTAATCGCAATCAACCAGTTTTCCAATTATCTTCTGTAGCCGACTAGCCAATATCTTTGCAAATAGCTTGGCATGCTGGTTCAATAAGGTGATTGGCCTATATTGGCCTACACTGTCCTGTTGTACCTCTGCATTTCTGTACAAATGTTTTTGCCACTGCTTGTTCACTTCTAACGAAAAATGTTTGAGACATAATTGTAATTTTGTTGTGCTCCTTTCCCCCAGGTGGCACCTGGAAAAGAGTCCCGGCTCAGTACGCCTCTCCCAGTTACCAAATGTTTAAATGAAAAAAATAAATAATAAAATATTCCTGCAATTTGATGGGTCCTTCCCCTTCTTATGTATCACTGAAATGTGGCCTTCCTTCTAGCTGTCTGGCATATCTGGGCATTCCAGTAAGTTACTGGATGTGGGCAACAGGACTGGCACCTGAACCCTGCAGAATGTCTTACAAAAGGCACCTGTGTACCCATCTGGGCCAGGTGCCCTTCCCTGTACTAATCCCCCTTAATTGCCATAACAATCCCGGCTCTGGAGATAGGAGCATCCAAGGCTCACATTCCTCTTTCATTAATGACAACAGCTTTACTTGTGCGAGAATTTTTGGATCGCATCAGAAGAGCCCACCCCTGGTTCACTGGCATACAACTACTTATTACATTGTTTAAAGGCTGCTGCGTTCTGTGCGGGACTGCGACACGCCATACATTGCCCTTCAGGCTCCCTAATTTTTTTTTACTAATCTTGAGGCTTCCTGCTTTGTTAAGTGTAGTGCCAGCAGGCATCCAGCTTGGACACCATGTTCACAATAACACTGTCCTAGACAGGGTATTTGTCCTTCTACCTGCTGTGAAAGCAAGGCTACATATTCTGCGCTTGTGTTCTCCAAGATTCTAAGGATACTGCTCCCTCCCTTGCTTTGTTCTCAGTCTCCTGTTCTTCAACCTTTTGTTTCAGTTCAAGCTGGATGGATGTTCTCTGCTTCTTTTCAAGATATGAGGCATATTAAATTATCTCACTTCTGAGGACTGCCTTAAGGGCATGCCAGATAAATTTGTTGGCTACTTCTATGTCAGAGGTCATGCTGAGGTAGTCTTACATCACCTGCTTGATTTCTGAGGTGAAGATTTCATCATTAAGCAAGGTAGCATTAAACCTCCATGTGCACTTTCTCAATTCATCTAGGCTCTGGAGGGTAAGGGAAATCACACCATGGTCTGAAAATAAGACGTTGAGATACTGCACAAAATCTTACAGCTTATTGTACAGTTACATAAAAGCAGTCTACTCTTGAGTAACATTGACTGGGATATGAGAAAAAGGTGTAATCAGACCTATACTGGGACTCTGGCGCAGCCTGTCCCACAGTCTCTGCTCCCAGAGAGTAGGTCCCTTCCCTCTTATCTCAGATCCCTCTTATCCCCTCCTCCTCTTTCTTCCTCCTACTCTCTCTGCAACACCACTTTCCCCTCTCTTTCTCGTCCTTCTAGAAAATCTGTTGTGGGTCAATATGCTTTTTCTTTCTGTTTTCCTAAACTTTGGTCCTCTCTTCCCCTTTCTATTAGTTCTGCCTCCTCACCTTCCTCTCTGAAGTCTCTTCTTTATGACTTTTGTTATCCTTCCTGCAACCGTCTATTAGTGTTGCTCAGATAGTTGCTGTGGTAGGACAGTAGTACCATCTGCACATGGATCCTACCCTCTACGATCCAGCTCGGATCCTAACTATCTGACCTAGGATCCCTGGATCTGACCTAGGATCCATCACTATCTGACCTAGGATCCCTGGATCTGACCTAGGATCCATCACTATCTGACCCCAGATCCTAACTATCTGACCTAGGATCCATCACTACCTGACCCCGGATCCTAACTATCAGACCTAGGATCCCTGGATCTGACCTAGGATCCATCACTACCTGACCCCGGATCCTAACTATCTGACCTAGGATCCCTGGATCCTAACTAGGATCCATTGCTGTCTGACCGCGGATCCTAACTATTTGACCTAGGATCCCTGGATCCTAACTAGGATACCTGGATCCTAACTAGGATCCTTCACTATCTGACCCTGGATCCTACACCTGTCTTTGGTAGGATTTCTAGTAGGATCCAAGGTAGGATACCATCACTATCTGATAGATAGTGGTATGATCCACAAAAGCACTATCTGAGCGACACTACTGTCTATGACCACTTCCTCTTTCACTCCCTCATCACTTGTTACTGGCAGTCTTACTCTCCTCTCTAGTTTTGACCTATTCATGCTGTTTCACTACTTTTTCCCATTTTTACATATAGGTGATTGTTATATGTTTCTAATTCATTCATAGAGCATTCATTATTAAATTGCCTCTAATATTTATGATTCTGCTTGTTTTGTCTATATCATTGTATTTGACTTCTGTATTTTTAGTATTGTATTATTTTGTTATCTTCTTCTCCCCTCTCCCCCAAGACATATCAGGAAACTAGCAGTTATAAGCTCAGTATGTATTTCCTGGTTAATTTTTTAAATAAATATGTCAGAGCCTTTTACCTTCTGTTGGTACCCTGTGTTAGGGTACAGATCAACTGGCATTGGGGGTATCTCGTCCACTTCCAAGCCCAGCCATGAATAAACAGCTCCACTGGACCCCTTCTCTCCCACTACTTAGTCAAGTTTCATCTAATGCTTGCCGAACTTTGAACTGCATGCCCAGTCAATCACCATCATAAAGGATACTTCACGCACTGGTCATTCATTTCCGTTCCTGATCCCCCCTCCCAATACCAGAAGGACTGATAAATAGGGGAGTACGCCAGCCTCTGGTGTATCTACCAGTATCACCCACAAGGCTAACTACCAACTCGGTGGTGGTGGGGGCAGAGTCAACACAGACCAGGCCATTACTTTAGCAAGCTACTGTATAAACAGCACAGGTAAGGCAGTGTCATTAGCATAAAATGAAAGAAAAAATAGACATGCAGAGTAGTTCCTTTCTTAGGACCGCTTATGGCGGTATCACCACCTCTCCCCCAAGTTCCTTAACTATAGCAGCTGCTACAGTCAGATCAGGGAACTCCTTCCCCTTGTCGGACTCAGCCACAATCCACGTTAGGTACAGCATACAGATGATGAGACCTTTTTCTTTAAGTGGGAGGAGGGCTGCCTCCGTGTCCTTACAGAGTTGCTGCATTCTGGTGGCACTGTCTTGGTTGAAGAAAATCCTGTGCCCCTCAAACTTGATGTCTTTACTGCCCGAGGCCAACATTAGGATAATTTCTTTGGATTTAAACAGCACCATTTGTGCTACAAATGATCCGGGGGTGACTGTTTCATGTCTTTGGGGTGGGGATCCAAAGCCCTCTGTACGCGGCTTAAGCCACAATCAAGACCAGGTGGGAAGGTGAGTGAGTCATGCAGGTGCTATTGCAGGAAGCAGATAATGGAACTGTGTTTTAACTCCACTTCCTCCAGGATGCCATAGACGCTAATGTTTTTTCTTTAACCATGGGCCTCCAGATACTCTAATTTGTGGTCTATCTGTTGGTTGCGTTTGAGGAAGCAGAGTAGAAACCTGTCCTTTGCAGCTGTTTCATGAATGATTGTGCCAACTTGTGCTTCTGCCGCTGATGTCCTGTTCTGCACTTTGGCAACAGCTTTCTGTATGCAGACAAATTTCCCATCTATTTTCATACTATGAACAAGTCTGTGTGTATTTTGACTGCCACTCTGGAGAGGAGGCTGGTAGGTCTCTAAGCCTTGGAAGGATCTGTTTCACAATTTAATCCATAATCCTTAATTTTCCCTGAGTGGTGTGCCTTTCCTTTTAAAAGCCACTGCGAGTGGTAAATGCTTGCTGTCTCTCTCTCGTGTGCAGCGGTGGACCACTGACTGTACATCAGGCTGGGGCAGAGATATAACTTCAAGCCGTCATCAGCTTCATGACATCATGGGAAGTCATTTGAACTTTTTTTTTTAATGAAAGCATGGAATTGGCTCAGAAGAAATATTAATATCATGTTTTAAAACTCACAGCTCACCTGAGTAGCTGAGGAAACCAAATCTCCAGCCTGGTAACTTTCGAGGCAGCCCCCAAGCTAGGCACTCGGGACAATCAAGCAACTGAAGCACAAGCAGCTCACCTGAGTAGCTGAGGAAGCCAAATCTCCAGCCTGATAACTTTCGAGGTAAAGAGAGCCTCTTCTCTTCGTCTGGACGCCTGCAGAGGGGTGCTACCTGATGAACACTTATATTTTATGAACTTTGTTCCTGTTCACCACTGGGTGGGCTTGTTATTTGATTCTCTTTGTGCTACTAATTGCTGAAGTGTAAAGCTAGGGACTCACTGGCTTTTCTAGAGTTGCCTTGCTGATTTCATCTTAAAGCCAGATATACCAAGCAGCTAATATAGATCAGACTTGTTTAATATGGTGGTATTTGGAGCTAATTGCTGATTTCATCTTAAAGCCAGATATACCAAGCAGCTAATATAGATCAGACTTGTTTAATATGGTGGTATTTGGAGCTAATTGCTGATTTCATCTTAAAGCCAGATATACCAAGCAGCTAATATAGATCAGACTTGTTTAATGTGGTGGTATTGAGCTAATTGTGCTTGTTACTGAAGGCATTAGGTTAGCTGGGTCCTAGTGTGACCTCATTTTGGAATAGCCCTGTTTGCTTAGAGTGGAGCTCCTTTGTGTAAGTCACAACATATTCTCCGCTGCATAGTAATGAGAGGCTTTGTTTTCTCCACAACATAGGCAGCTCCCCCCCCCAAGCTAGGCACTCGGGACAATCAAGCAACTGAAGCATAAGCAGCTCACCTGAGTAGCTGAGGAAGCCAAATCTCCAGCCTGATAACTTTCGAGGTAAAGAGAGCCTCTTCTCTTCATCTGGACGCCTGCAGAGGGGTGCTACCTGATGAACACTTATATTTTATGAACTTTGTTCCTGTTCACCACTGGGTGGCCTTGTTATTTGATTCTCTTTGTGCTACTAATTGCTGAAGTGTAAAGCTAGGGACTCACTGGCTTTTCTAGAGTTGCCTTGCTGATTTCATCTTAAAGCCAGATATACCAAGCAGCTAATATAGATCAGACTTGTTTAATATGGTGGTATTTGGAGCTAATTGCTGATTTCATCTTAAAGCCAGATATACCAAGCAGCTAATATAGATCAGACTTGTTTAATATGGTGGTATTTGGAGCTAATTGCTGATTTCATCTTAAAGCCAGATATACCAAGCAGCTAATATAGATCAGACTTGTTTAATATGGTGGTATTTAGAGCTAATTGCTGATTTCATCTTAAAGCCAGATATACCAAGCAGCTAATATAGATCAGACTTGTTTAATATGGTGGTATTTGGAGCTAATTGCTGATTTCATCTTAAAGCCAGATATACCAAGCAGCTAATATAGATCAGACTTGTTTAATATGGTGGTATTTGGAGCTAATTGCTGATTTCATCTTAAAGCCAGATATACCAAGCAGCTAATATAGATCAGACTTGTTTAATATGGTGGTATTTGGAGCTAATTGCTGATTTCATCTTAAAGCCAGATATACCAAGCAGCTAATATAGATCAGACTTGCTTAATATGGTGGTACTGAGCTAATTGTGCTTGTTACCGAAGGCATTAGGTTAGCTGGGTCCTACTGTGACCTCATTTTGGAATAGCCCTGTTTGCTTAGAGTTGAGTTCCTTTGTGTAAGTCACAACATATTCTCCCTGCCAAGGTATAGTAATGAGAGGCTTTGTTTTCCACAACATAGGCAGCCCCCCAAGCTAGGCACTCGGGACAATCAAGCAACTGAAGCACAAGCAGCTCACCTGAGGAAGCCAAATCTCCAGCCTGATAACTTTTGAGGTAAAGAGAGCCTCTTCTCTTCGTCTGGAGCGCCAGCAGAGAGGTACTAGCCATCGACGGCGCTTCGCCGCCTACCCGCCTCACCGAACACCCTCCCACCCAGGGGCGGCTGTCTATTTAAGGATCCACCCGTGACATCACATCCGGTGATATCACGCCCTGTTGCCCAGAACCTATCTCCCACTTTCCATTTGCAGGTTATACCTGTTGGCCACTAGAGGGACCTATGTCCCTCACTACTTCCTACTCCTACCTGTACAGCACTACTTCCCTGGGATCTTGCTCACCACAATGTATTGGCCCTGCCTCACGCTCTGCCTCTGCCTATCCCCACTAGCAGTGCACTTACCCACTTACCCATCTGCTAGTCCACACTGTGCCCTGGCACCCCTCCCCTTGCCCTGAACCTCCTCTCCTGCCCCTTGAGACCTCTGTGTCCTCTCGCCCCCTGCCCTCCCCTAGCTTTCTCTCACCCTCAGGCACATCTGGGTGTCTTCTTATTCTTGCTTTCTCCTCCTGTACCTCCCTGCCCACCCCTGCTCCCTTAGCCTCCCTCCCCTCCTCATGTCAATCATAGGAAAACCTTCACCATCTCCCAGCCAGGGTGTTAGTCATGCTACTACTCCTGTCAGGAACATTCATCCAAACCCTGGCCCCGGTTCCCAGGAGCTCCCCAACTCGCACCACAGGCCTATGCATGGTCTCCATGAATATCTGTAGCCTCCTAAAAAAGTCTGACTCACTACAATGCCTGGTCACATCAATTAACCCTGATGTCATCACCCTGGTTGAGACTTGGCTATCAAAATCCTCCCCTGACTCCCTAGTCTCCCTTCCTGGTTTCACCCTTTCTGGTCCGACCGTTGGGAGACGGGGCTGGCGGCTGCGCCATTTATGTCAAGGAATCTCTCCCGCACTAGCCCTGCCCACCCCATCCTTGACTCAGGGCCCAGGCGCCACGCTGAAACTAACCCCTGACCCTTTAAAGGACCCTTTATCTCGACTACTGCATACGTGTTCCCCAGGGACCAAATGCAGGCCATTGCCTCTCTTACAGAATACCTTACCTCTCTACCTCCTTCCGCTGATCAAATTCTGGTGGGTGACTTAAATGTCAACTGGCTCAGCCTCCTCCTCCTCTACCCGAGACCTTTTCTGCAATAGACCTAACGCAATCCAAGCTACCCACCCCACGTGACTAACCCCAAGAGAGGCTCCAGTACCCCGCTTGATGTGGTACTCACACAATCGCCTCTAATCGGATCCCCAATGTACAAGTCCTCCCAGACTCTCTCAGCGATCACTCCCCATTCTATTCCACTGGTCAACCTCAGTCCCCAAACCCATAGCACAGTCCACATGCCGGGGCGTCTAATACCTGGTGGACTGATAAAACTTAAGGAACTTCTGTCCCAAATTGACTGGTCTCCTATACAGGCAACTCCTGACATCGACACAGCTCTCCCTTCTTTACCCAAACTTTTAATAATGCCTGTGATATCTTTGCCCCAGTGTTGACCCGCCTGTTCTAAAAGGAAGAATGCCCCTAGGTTACCCCAGCTTTGATCCACCAGCTCAAACATAGGGACAACCTATGGCACCGTGCCATTGAGACTGGCGGCCCAATGACAAGCGGTTATATGCTGCACGCCTGAAACAAGTGCACTGGGCCATCAGAAAGGCCAAGTCTGAGCACTATCAGTCCTCACTCACTGCCTCATGGGGGAATCCCAGAACCTTCTGGGATAACATTAAACAGTTAAATGGGAGTGCACATCCCCCACCCACCCAGATCAACATTAATGGTGTGATCTCCTCAGACCCAGCCCTCATAGCCAACCACCTCAACACCTCATTCACTGACCTTAGCCCTATCCTCCCTACAAATTTTTTGACCTCCTCCCCAGCACCTGCCGTAAATCTTTCTCGCCCTTATTTTCTCCTCCGCTGTGTTTCTGCCCAAGAACTTAGGGCGCACCTTGTCACTGCCCTCAAGAGTAATAGTACAGGCAGTGACACCCTGGTCCGGTATCCTACGGGCTGGTCTTAGACACAGTCCTTACCCGATCACATGCCTCATCAACCACTCTCTTTGCCTGGAGAAGGTTCCAACTGCCTGAAAGTCGCCACTGTCACCCCTATCTTTAAAGGTGGTGGTGATAGGACTGTGGCTGGTAACTATCGACCGATCTCCATTCTCTCTCCTCTCCAAGGCCTTGGAAAAAGTGGTGGCCTCTCAAATCTCTGACTACCTCTCCACCTACAATGTCCTTTGTCCTGAGCAGCATGGCTTCCGAGCGGGCCACAGTACCAACACAGCCCTCCTAGAGTTCTCCAACTTTCTCCACCCTCCTTAGACACTGGTTCTCTGGCTGGTGCTGTCTTCATTGACCTCTCGAAAGCTTTCGACACTGTCTCCCCACCTCCTTCTTGATGCCCTTAGTCTCTCTGGTTTTGCTGCTGGGCCTATCTCCTGGTGCACCAGTTATCTGTCTGACCACTCACAGAGTGTAAAATTAATGGGACCTACTCAGACATCTGTCCCATCTTTTCTGGGTTCCCAGGGCTCCATTCTGGGCCCCTTACTATTCTCCCTTTACCTTAACACCCTTCCACGCTCTTGCTCGGGAACATTCTATTGTACGCTGATGATGCAGTCATCTTTGCCTCAAGTCGTAATCCCTACTGCCCTCCAGGACTCGCTGCAGAAGTCCTTCACTGAAGCCGAGGGCTGGTTCAAGGAACATAGATTGGTGATAAATCTTAAAAAAACCAAAACCATGTTCTTCACTCATCCCCAAAACAAGTCCTGCAACTTCAAACTCCTCATTCACTCTGGGTCCTCATTCCCACTCGAACAAGTTTGCTCCTATAAATACCTAGGGATCCATTTTGACCTCTCCCTCTCCTTCCATGGACACATCGCTGCCCTAGCCACTGCCACTAATATCAGATTGGGCATCTTACATCGGTATAAACACTGCCTCCCCCCGGAGGCTCTTCGACTCGCAGTCACCTCCTCTATCCTGTCCCTAGTGGACTATGGACTGCCAGTGTATGGTGCTGCTGATCAGACCGCACTCCATAAAATTCGCTACTACTCTGAATAAGGCCTGCAGGTTAATTACTGGAGCACCTAGGATGACACACACCTGTTCACTGTATGCTAAAGCGCTGGTACTTGATCTCGATTTAGCCTCAACTTACCCAGCCTCACAAAAATACCCTCCTTGGGCTTTCCCCACCAGGACTGACCACCACCATACGCCGCTCTGTCCCACTAGTTCATACTCAGACCTCTGGGAAAACTCTCTTGTTATCCCTAGAGCTAGGACCTCCTCACAGCCAAAGAGCCTTCAGCTTTAGGGCCCCTCCTGGTTCAACACACTGCCCCTCCATCTCCTGAAGCTCCAACTATATTGTGCTTCAAACTTCCTTACGTAACCACCTTATTAACACCTGATGCTGTAACTGCCACTAGTCAAAGCCGTACTAATACTTATGACAAAGCTTATTACTAAGCTGCTAAGGACTACATAACTCTGGTATTGTTTGCATCCATCCTACCTGTACCAGCTTGTTTGTATCTATGTCTTAATTTTATTGTTATACTTATGTGTTGTACTGCTATACTGTGTATTTTGGTTTGTCTTACTGTGACAAGGTACCTTTGTAAATGAGCCTATGGCTCAAAGGTTTTCCAAACTGCTGTTTAAATAAAATAAAAATAAAATAAATAAACTTCCATTTGCCAATATCTAAAACTGTAAAATATTTTAAGAGTTTTTTTTTAAATCCTGTTGATCATTATCTGAAGATTCTAATGTTTGTTCTGAATCAAAATAAGCATACGAACATGCGAAACTGCCAGCAAAAACAGGCCACATGGTCTATCAAGTCTGCTCGAATGTGCAGCTAGCACCTTACCTTGCAGCTGCTCACCCACCCTCACATTTACCCCTGCCTCTGACACTGTCCTATCCCCTTTTGAAACTATCCACTGTCTTACAGGATACCACCTCTTCTGGCAGTGTTCAACTGTGCCACAACCCTATCTGTGAAAAAGTGTCTCCTCATCTCCCTCTTATATCCCTCCTCCAACCTGATAACATGACCTCTCGTGTCCCTCCCTCTCCTTAGCTTAAATATCCCTTCAGTGTCTGTCTTAATTATCCCCTTTACATACTTAAAGGTTTCAATCATATCCCCTGATCCCTCCTCTCCTCCAAGGAGTACAAGTTCAACTCATTAAGCTGCTCCTCGTATGGTTTGTCTTCCAACCCCTGGATCAACTTTGTCGCTCTGCACTCTACCCCCTCCAGCAATCTGACATCCCGCTTTAGATATGGGCGCCAGTACTGAACGCAGTACTCCAGGTGTGGTTTGACCAGTGACCTGTAGAGAGTCAGGATCACCTCCCTGCTCCTTGAATTGATTCCCTCACAATACATCCCAGCATCCTGTAGGCCTTTGCAGCCACCTTCCTGCACTGATCTGTTGTCCATTTTCTCCATTACAACCAGCCCAGATCCTTTTCCTCTTCGGTGGTGCCTAGCTGCACTCCCCCAAGCAGGTAACCCCTCCCAGGGTTCTTTGCCCCGAAGTACAGTATATTGTGCTTTTTAGTAAACATTTTCTTTTCTAATCTGCTTCTCCCACAGTGTCCTGCTGAGACTGCACAAAAAGGGCATCACCATGTTGGGATGACACTTCTAAAATGGCAACATTGTATCATGAGATTACCCCTGCCACAGTCAGCCAAATCAATCAGAAGTGAAAAGCTTGGATGCATGGTGCGAAGCCATAACTGGCCCCACTGGGAACTACTACAAACATAAAGCCAGCCACCTGTAGGCTTACCAAGGGACATGTAGCTGCTCAGTAAAAGAGATCTGAAATTCAGAGTGTCAGACACTGACCTGAGGCAATGGCTGTGCGCTGGCACTCAGCTTGATGTCAAGGTAGTGCCTCATTAAAACATTGTAAGGGTGGTTTCCCGTTGTGTTGTGGCACTCATCGAATATCAGCAAGGTAAAGATTGAAACTGAGGGAATCGAGCCATCAGTCAGGCAGTTCACAAGAATCTGAGGAGTCAGCACTATTATATCTTTCTGTACAATGAGCTTTCCTATTGGAACTTCGTCCGCTGTCTCTCCACAGAGGCCAACAACTTGGTACCTGGGGGGAAGTTTCCAAAACATACAGTTTATGTTCTGACAAGAGGGCACATTCCTCCATTATTTTTTTATTACTCTACTTATCCCCTTTACCCGGTACCTCCACTCCCTTCCCCAAACACGTTCTTGTACAGATCATCTCCCATCCCCACAAAGATAGTCCCTGGTCAGTAACTACAATGGATTACCCTCCATGGTGGGGCTATCAGAGGCCTCCCTCTGGAACAGGATCTCACTTTGGTGACTAATGGGGACATGGGGCCCCTAAAGTATCCAGATTCAGTTATCCTGCTGCTTGGGGAGGTTTATTCTTGTTTTCTGTCCTGCCCACAAGGGTACCAGTGGCAAGGGTTCCACAGTACCTGCACACTGCAGTGTTTTACACAGAGTCAGCTGGCATTCTCCCACTCACGTTTTTTTAACATCTGAAATAATGAAAGGAGCATTTCTTTGAATGTGGTTAGTCCCAGGTTTTATCATTATTACTATTCTCAGCTGTGTTTTGAGCACTTATTGTCCCAGAATGTCAGGAAGCTGAGTCTGTTACATACTAGTTCACCTCAGTCATAAGAAAAGGGATGTTCACATCATGGGTGTTCATACTCAATTGAGAATCCTAGTTAAAGCCTGAGGCAAACATATCAACTGGAGTGCGCACTTCATTACTTCAAATTTAAAAAAGGGCTAAAAAAGACAGAAAACAGGGAGAAATGGGCCTCCTACAAGACAGGAGATAAGAGGGAATTTATAGCAGAATTAAACGTTTACATCAACATTTTCACCCTTACATGCACTGTTGCTTTAAAGAGCACCATTCCTGGTTTACATGTGTAACCCCCCTGCAAATGGGGGTTCCCAAAAGACTTCCAGGAGCTTGCTTGAATGCTCCAAGCCTGAATGGTGTTTGCCGTTTAAGCCATTTATCAGTGAGTGTTTTTATAGCCTCTGGTACTGTCTCTTTAAGAGCTGTCTGCTTGCAGACATAATTAGTTTGTATGGGGGGACTGTGTGCTTCTCTGTTTGAGTACCACTCGAGCTGCTGCCAATTCACTCCATTTTGCAGTCACTAGGAGTGCAAAGGGAACCTATCTGAAAGATGTAACTGTTTGCCAGAAATCATTTAGAGTAGTAATGAAATGACAGTTTGTCTAACCTGCTTTTGCAGTCAGAACTGTGTCTGCCTAGTTCCCCATTCTGGTTTTGAACTGCTGAACTGGACCAATCAGTGGGGTAAGCTAGCTCTAAAATGGTGCCTTGGACGAATCAGAACTTGGACTCATAATCTGAGCCAGCCACAAGAGGATTGTATGGGCAGTGACTCTGGGAGATGTAGTTTAGACTTCGGTGCCTTTTTGGACCAACAGCAGCAGTCTATTGTGAGTGACAGCCAATCCAGTCAAGAACTGGGAGGAACTCAAAGGAAGTGCCCGGTTTTGTCTGTTGGAGTTTGAGTTTTGCTCTTGCAGTGAAGGGGAAAGGAGCCCTGTGCTCCTTCAGTGCACAGTTTTAGTCAAAAAACATGTGTAAGGTCCAGAGTTCCAGTCTGCAGCTTGTGTAACTGCTTGTTAGGACTGAACTGGCCCTGTGAAGAGAATCAAAGGATATCTGAAGAGTAGAAACCAGGCTCACCCTGTAGAAGACTGGAGAAATTGTCAATTGCACTCGGTCTGTCAGGAACTGAATCTGCTGTGTTCTCCCGGTATTGTGCAGTAATTGCGATCGGATAGAGAAGCAGCCTGCCTGGTATAGTACTTCTTTTCACCATATAAATGTGTGAGGAGGCTTGTGTACCTCAAGTGAATCCTGCTGCCATTAAGTGACTTTTGCCTGTGACTGTTTACCATATAAATGTGTGAGGAGTCTCTTGGAGCTCAAGAGTAGCCCTGCTGACGTTGAAGGACCCTATCTTGTTTGGAGGTCGTGAGTACTAATTCAGGGTCACTCCCTGTTGAATTGCCACATTAAATCCAAATGGAATCACTGTACTGCTGACTGTTTAAACTAATTTTTCTTTTCTGTGTGTGAAAGGGCCCCTACCAGCTGCCACGGTTTGGACTAGCCACTAGGGCTTGGGTACCCAGGGACAATAACTGGTAGGGATAGGCCTGTGCACAGAGCCATAGGTAGATGAGTAGAGTGATAAGCTAATTAACCTGATTTCCCCCTGTCCTTGTTATATCCCCCTAAATAAATCAGAGCTGCTTGTTTCAGCAAAGTTATACTGCCTGAGGCATTTGTCTATGTTAAAGTACTGTACTGTGATTGTTGCACTGTATCTTATTTCACAGGAGGTCCCAGTGCCGGAACCAGTCCTGGGGTAAGTGTATACTGTGAAGGTAATTCTGATATATGTGTGGGCCACTAGTGGGAAGAAAGGGGGGTTGCAGTGTCCCAGAGGGCTGTGACCAAGTTAGTTTAACTATTGCAAACCCTGACCTCTGGGTGGAGGCACCCGCCATTGGATCTAGGCCCCTCAACCTGTTAGTGGCAAATCAGGCAGGGGTAGTAGCCCCTGGGATAGCGCCATCTAGGGGTTACACATGAAATTGCATAGCATGGACCCTTACATCCCCTAGAGGCCTTGGATGGCAAATTAAATTTTTAATTCCAGGGTTTGGGGAGGGAAGGCACTGTATTTAGGCTCAATGGAACTGGAGAACCCAATCCCTTCCACTGCTTGATAGTGAGCTGTGCTCCCACGTTTACACGTCTCACATGTATTTTAAATGGCTGCTTTAAACAAATCAAGATCACTGCTCAACTAACAAGGGCACTGTTAGTTGAGTGGTCACTTTCATTTGTTCACATCCACCATCTAAAAACACCTAAAAAAGTAGTTTTTCCCCACAAGGTTTTTATTCTCCCATGCAGGATGGGTGACTATCAGACCCATCCAGATGAGCCGCAGCCATCCTGACCTCTGACAGCCAGGGGTTAGTTCCCCCATGGATCCCCCCCCCCGTGGGGTCAGGGAGGGGAGGGATGTCCTCCCCCTCCTGGGGCACACACATATCCAGCGTGCCCCAGATGGAAGGCAGAACGAGCCACTACTTTACAGGCTGGGCTTCATGAAGCCCATCCCCATGATTTACCTCCTTATTTTCTCCCTCCCTGTTGTTGAGGCGTGCATGTTGGTACATGCATGTAGAGGCACGCACATGTCGCAGATGTCCTGCAGCTCCATCCCTCCCTTCTGTGCTGCTCCCTAACCGTCCTACTACCAAGCCACCACCTGGTGATAGTCATGTGGTGGAGCCACCGATTATTTCTTCCCAGATCAGGAAAGCAGTCCATCAAATGTTGTATTCTTGACCCCCCCCCTCCTGTCTGGCACCCAGCAACCCAAGACTGCTCCCAATCCCAGGTCACTGGTGTGGTGGGTGGTAGCGACTGGGCTGGCTCATAAAAAAAAGTAACTTAAAAACATCCCTACAGTAGTCTGTGGAGGGCGCTCACATGCTCTCCAGACTATTAAATCAAGAAATGTGCAAGTGCAGGGATGGAGCTCGCCATCAGAAAGTTTAAGGGATCAGGCTCTTGTCCCATGGAATCTCACTTAAAATGGATTGTGCTCCAAGGAAGGAAGGATGACCAGTGGGGTGCCTCAGGGGTCAGTGTTCGGACAGGTTTTTCCAATAAAGGAATAATGCATGACAGGGTGTGTGTTGTGCTGGGATAATGCCATGCCTGCGGGAGTTGGGCATGAGGCCACAGGCCGAGTGCGTCCAGTACCTCAGGCATGGCATTATCCCAGCACGACACACACCCTGGAGTACATTATTCCTATTATACAGTGGCTTGTTATTATACAGTATACAGAATTAAAAAAATCATTTTAAAGAATGCTTTTGTTAGTGTGGAAAAATATTTTTGTTTCTTAAAAGAAGATGCAAACAAAGAGAATGTCAAATGCAACAAATAATTAGTCAAGAGGTTCACAGTGCTGACTAGACCTATGATATTATGCTGGGAGAACACCATGGGTCCAACCACAGACTGACCAATCACAGTCCAAGATTCTTTCTTGCCATTGTATAATATCTTTATAGGCAACATAGCAGAAGAACTGGAAGAGAAAGTCTACCTCTTTGATCTGTAACAGAGTGGACACACCTGGGGGGGGATGGATAAAATGAACAAGGATCTAAAAAGACTGGAAGAGTGGTCAAGGGTATGGCAGCTGGGAATTAATGCAAAAAGTTCAAAATAATGATCTAGGCCAGTGGTTCTCAAATGGTGAAGCCAGCCTCCAAAGGAAGGCCCCAAACTGATCCAGGGCAGGCCCAGTCAAGTCTGAGAATGTACAGTATTTAAATTTTAAGTTTTGGATGTTTTGTGTCACAGGATGAAGCAAACTAAATATGGATAATGGCAGCTGAATTTCTTTACTTATGCACAAACCAATGACCAAGAAAGGCCCATTGAGCCAAAGCTTGTTTCTAGGTGTGTATCTACATATAAATTGGTGACTAGGAAAGGCACAGTGAGTCAAGGTTTGTTTCTACAGCAGGTGTTTGTTTATATGTAAATTGGTGACTGGGAAAGGCACACAGAGCCAGTGCTTGTTTCTACAGCAGGTGTTAATATGTAAATTAGTGACTGGGAAAGGAACACAGAGCCAGTGTTTGTTTCAGGTGTGATCTGGGGTAAGGGTACAGTAAGTTGCTTAACAACAGGGTAAGGGGGAGAGATGAAGTGGCCAAGATAGTTATTCCAGACAGAAAGGAAACAGGGTAACAAGGGCCCAAGAGTCAGAAAAGTGGAGTGACAATGATAACTTGAGGTGAGGGGTTAGGGGTAGAGAACAATACGTTGAATTAAAAGAGAATATACTCAGTCATCTTTATCAGTCTCATTTTATTCCTGGTATACTCAGTAAAATATGACATTTTTTTGTTATGGAGTGAACCAAGGTTTTTTCCAAATTTGAGGGAGGCTCAAAATCCTTTCCCTGACTTGGGGGAAGCTCACTATCACAAAGTGTGAGAATTAATGACTAAGGCCTTAGGAATCCAGGAGCAGAGTATAATATGGATGGAGTAAAACTGACAAAGGTCAGTCTGGAATGAGACCTAGAGGGAATCATATCTGATGACCTAAAGGTGGCCAGGCAGTGTGATAAGGCAATCGGAAAAGCTAGTGGGATGCTGGGGTGCATAGGCAGGGGTATCTCCAGCAGGAAGAGAGGGGTGATTCTGCTCCTGTATAAATCACTGGTAAGACCCCACATTGAGTACTGTGAAGAGTTTTGAAGACCACACCTCAGAAAGGATATGGGAGTGGGCCACACAATAATAGCCTGGGTGAGAAGCTGACTAAACAGCAGAACGCAGAGTGTTGGTCAATGGAGCACTGTCAGGGGAGGGGATGGTGACAAGTGGGATTCCACAGGGGGTCAGTGCTGGGACCAATCTTGTTCAATGTGTATATCAGTGACATTGCTGATGGTCTGGAAGGAAAGGTGTGTCTGTTCACAGACGACACAAAGCTTTGCGGTAGAGTGGATTCACCAGAGGGGTTGCAAAAAATTAAAAAGGACCTGTTAAGATTGGAAAGATGGTCATGAGACTGGCAGCTGAAGCTTAGTGCGAAAAAGTGCAAGGTGATGCATATGGGAACGAAGAACCCAGGGGCAGAGTACCATCTGGGAGGGGAGAAGCTAACAGCTACAAATCAGGAGCGTGACCTGGGAGTCATCATCTCTGATGACTTAAAGATGGAGAATCAATGCAAGGTGGTGGCACAGAAGGCGAGTGGCCCCCTGGGTTGTACAGGGACGGGCATCACTAGCAGGAGGTGTGAGGTAATAGTACCACTGTATAGGTTCCTGGTGTGGCCCCACCTGGAGTACTGTGTCCAATTCTGGAGGTCCCACCTCAAAAAGGACATTGATAGGTTAGAGACAGTGCAGAGACGGGCAACTAAGATTGTTCATGGCCTACACCATAAGACGTACGGTGAAAGACTGAGGGAACTAAACCTCTTCTCCTTGAAACAAAGGAGGGAGAGGGGGAACATGATTGAGACCTTTAAATATTTAGGTACAATCACAGGACATCTTCCAGATAAGCAGTTGCAGTATAACAAAAGGGCATAACATGCGACTAAGGGGGGGTGGGGTAGGTTTCGGAGTAATAATAGAAAGTTCTTTTTTACTGAAAGAGTGGTGGACCCATGGAACAGACTGCCTCAGGGGGTGGTGGAGGCAAAGACAGTCAAGCAGTTTAAAACAGCATGGGACAGACATGTCAGTAAGCTAACAGTAAGTTAACAAGTGATTCCAAGTACGAGGGTAGGAAAAAACATGGGCAGACTAGATGGACCTTGTGGTCCCCATCTGCTGGCACATTCTATGGATCTATGTATAGACTGAGCAGAGGCAGTCCAGAGGAGGGCTACCAAAATGGTGCAGGGTCTACAACTAAAGCCGTATAAAGAAAGACTAAAGGAGCTTAATAAGTACACTCTGGAGGGGAGGAAGCAAAGGGGGGATGAGACAGAAACCTTTAAATACCTTACAGTTGTCAGAGGGTCACAAGGGCCTTTTGTTGCCTTCCCTTGAGATGAAATTGGCCTTCCCAGGATTCCAGCTCCATTCAGCTGGTCCTGCTCCTAACAGTTGCCACAGGGTCGTGAGGGTCTTTTGTTGTCCTCCCTCAAGTAACACTCAGCCTCCCCAGGATTCCAGCTCCACTCAGCTGGTCCTGCTCCTAACAATTAACTCACCTACCATCCTCCCCACCATAAGGTGGTCTTACCTTTGTAGGCAGCAGTAAAGGTGTAGAAACAATCAGTCCATCCCCCCCCCCCAACTTTTGAGGCACGTTGGTATAGCTCATTTCCACCCCCCCCCCCACGTGACCTTTCCCCTTTGGTTTCTTCCTGGCCACCCACCTACTGCATTAATTTCTCTTCTGCATTCCCTAGACCCCGTGGAGGCACTATATCCCCACAACAGCCAAGTGTAATCGCCACCTCCCGCTTTGGGCTAGCCCTGTTTTCACCATCTAAATCAGCCCAGCAAGGACTGCCTCCCTCTGAACATGCAGCCAGTTCATTTTACACTTTTACTCGCCTTTCTCCCCTCCCATCCCTTACGTACTTACTTACAACATGCTCACCACCCTTACTCCTCCATCCCACCCTCCCCTCCAACACTCCCTAAAGTCTGAGTCTCCTCTCCTCCAATATCCACTTTAAATCCAACCTTCCTATGCCCACTCCCCCCCCCAAAATACTGCCCTGCACCCCTGTCCTCATTCCTCACCCTGGCCTGCTTGCCTCTAACTATCTAAATCTAAAACTCCAATGCCACTATCTCTTCCCCTCTGGACCCCCATCCTGGTCCCACCAAAAGCGGTAGTTACATGCCCCGAAATCATACCGTGTCGTAGTACACCCACTCCTCCTCCTCATCCTATCTGGAGACATGCACGCTAACCCTGGCTCTAGCTCTCCTCTACTCTCCAAGTTCCCTAAAGGCCTTTGAATCTTTCACCTAAATACCTGAAGCCTCCTCCCTAAAATGGACTTACTCAAGTTCTGGGTCTCACAACACTCACCCGACCTCTTGTGCATTACAGAAACCTGACTCTTGTCTCGTATCCCCGATATCCACGTAACCCTTCCTGATGACTGTGTGTACCATCAAGACTGTGGTAAGTGTGGCAGCAGCATGGCCATCTATGCCTGACGAAGCCTACCATGCAGCATCTCATCCAGGGAATCACATCCCTCCTCCCATGAACACCTTTCTGTTTCCCTAAACTACCCATCCTTCACCCCATTTCTGGTCACCGTGCTGTATGCCTCCACCAATCTCCCATCCCTCTCCCTGATGGAAATAATCTCATCTCTTGTCTACCTGCCCCCACCAAATGAACAAATATTATTAGGGGATTTCGACCTTAACTGGATCGCCCCTTCTCATAAGCCTTATACAGATAACATTGAATCACTAAACCTCAATCAGCTAATAAAGGAACCAACCTGCCCAAACTCCTCCTCTTCAAACCATTCACTCCTTGATTGGGTCCTCACTACCCACCCGCACAGAGTCCTCACTGCAGGCATCCTACCTGATGTTTTCAGTGATCATTTTATAACTTACTGTGTCTGCAAAATCCACATTCCCCATTCTCCCTCTGCATACTGTTGGATCCACTCCTGCCGGTCACTCATTATTGACCAACTACTACTTGACTTACACTCCGCTGACTGGGTACTCTGCCCCAGATGTAGACTCAGCCTTCTCCCATTTTGTCTCCCTCCTTCAAAAAGTATTGGATCACATGCACCCCTCAGGCGCCGTAGGGTTAAATAGCGCCACTTGCCTTGGGTCTCTGCAGACCTCATCCACTTATGTAAATCCCATGATAAACCTAGGCACGACATGCATCTACCCAAGCCCTCTCAGATCTGGGGCTATATAGGGCCCTGCATAACACCTGCACAAAGGCTATCAGATCAACCAAGGCCACCAATTTCCATACCCTACTGCACTCAAAACAATCCTCTCTAGCTGACATTTGGACCACACTTCACTTTCTCACTGACCCCCCAGCCCAACTCACCACCCCTACCTTATCTGTTAATGGCTCTCCTGTCTCTGATTCAGCACGGTCACCATGGCCCTGAATAGAGTACCTATTTCACTACCTGCGCATTGCCCCCCCTACTCTTTTCGAACAATCTCGGTCCAAGAAGTCCATTAAAGCCCTCACCTCATTAAGCCCAAACAAATCTAGTCCTGACTCCCTGGACCCCTGTCTTCTATGTATCTCCACCCCCAAAATATCCATTCACCTCACCCATATCTGTGACTGCATGTTTTAATTGCTTTTTTTCCCTAACCCTCTAACCCTGGACTGATTCGACACCAGGCTAAACCCCTTCCTCACTCCTACTACCTCTGTTCCCCCTACCTCCAGTTTCCTCCCTGCCCTGCAACAACTGCGCTTTCCTCCCCATCTCCCTCTACTAGTCACCTTCCCATCCTCCTCCCCTCCCCACCCCTACTCTCCTATGGGATGACTGTTTTCTGTCCCCTACCTGACAATGCCAGCTTGGCTGCATCTACTACTTGTGTAAATCACTGTGTTAAAATCTTCTCTGTTACCAATTCACAATGTATTTTTGTCTATGTTTAATCCACTTAGTTAGATACTCCTAACCCACAATGTATGTATTCCTACCCTCTCGATACGGAAGCTTTGTAAAACAGCAGTCTTCTGCTCAATGGTATTGTAATCCATGACTGAATAAATAAATAAATATCCTAAATCAGTTGTTCCAACAATGCATGGTCCCACAGGCCTGGAAGAATGCCAAAGTCTTACCTCTACTCAAAGGTGGTGACACCCTCACCCCTTGAAACTATCGTTCCCTGTCCCTGTTCCCTGCTCTGGCCAAGCTCCAAGAATCCCTGGTCCTTAAGCATCTCACCGAGTTTCTACATTCCTTGAATTTCCCCTCCATCTATCAATCAGGCTTCAGGTCAAACCACTCTATCACCATCTCCCTCCTACGTGTCACAAATTCAATCCTATCCGGTATGGATAAAGGCCTCATAACAGCAGCCATCTTCACTGACCTTGCTAAGGCCTTCGACTCCACCTCCCACTCTCTCCTCCTACACAAACTGTGCTCCACTGGCCTCCCCCTAGAAACATTACAATGGTTCACCTCATATCTTTCTGGCGAACACAAGTCCATGTTGATGGAGCCCCCCCACCCTTTCCGATCTATGCAGGTGTTCCCCAAGGCTCTATCTTGGGCCCAATATTATTCTCCATTTTTCTAAACAACCTCCTGTCGACATGCTCTGTGGCTAACATACAGGTATATGCCAATGACATTGTTCTTTTCACCTCCAGCCCCTCTACTGATACAGTTAAATCCCAGCTCCAATCCAATTCAACTCAGTCCTTCTCTGGTTTGACAAAAAGCTACTCAAGGTAAATGAAACAAAATCACATCAATGATATTTGGAACTCCTCAAAAACTTGCCCCTCCTCTTCATCCCCCTCACATTCTCTACACTGGATGGCTCCTCGCTCAACACTGTCCCACATTACAAATATCTGGAAGTCTGGCTTGACTCCCGGCTAGATTTCTCAAAACACATCGAGCATATCCATGCAAAGCTTTGCCCCAAACTGGGCACACTCTACAGAAAGAAAGAAGTTCTCTCCCTACAAACTCGGCATCAGTTCCTGACTAAAATAATAATCCCCACATTTGACTGCACCAATGTTATATACAGCACCAATTCAGCCTCCCTGTTAACCAGGCTGGACCCTCTCTATAACGCCTTTTGTCATTTTGCCCTCAACCCCCCATCACTACTTCCTCTAATCGTCCTTTTCCCTCGCATCTCTAAACCACCAGCGCCTACTCCACTCCACACTCTTCATCTCTAAATATTGGTTTGGGTCCTTACCCTACCTCTCCTCACTCCTATCTCCCTCCTCTGAAGCCTCCTACCTCCTTCGATCTAGAGACTCCTGCACATTCTCTCTCCCTCTGCCCTCTTCCAGTTCAGGCAGAGCTGTTTTGTCTTACAGACTGCCCTTGCATTGGAGCACCCTCCCCATCAGACAATCCCCTTCCAACTCTGTCCTAAAGTGAACCTTGTTGCATACAACTGAGCAAACTGACACCTGCCTTTTTTTATTACTAACATCTCTCCTACCTACCCTCCTCTACGTTTCCCTTGCTCTATCCCTCAATGCCCCCCTTTTTTGTCCAAAAATGTCTCAGTACCTTTGTTTGCATCCCCTTCCCTTCTACTCCATCTTACTATTACCCTCCAACTTTTCTTTCCCCTGTCTCCTCTCCCCATATGCATTTCCCCTTCTCTACCGAATATCTTTGTCCCTTTTTTATGTCGGTCCCTCTCCCTATATTGCCCTCATAGCACTACCTCTCATATTCCCTTATATTCATTCCCCTCATAGCACTTCCTCTCTCTCTACTCTCCTCCATCCCTACTCTCCTTCTTTCCTCTCTCAACCTGGTTCTCCTCAACTACTACCATAGACCTGGATGCCATTTCTTTTTCAACCTGAATTCAAGGTGCCCGCCTGTAAAAATTCCTTCTCCTAATTTTGTACTCTGGATAACTTCTCTGTAAGTCAGCTTATATTTATTGTATGGCAAATTTTAGTTATACTAACCTATATCAACTGCTTTGTTAATGAACCAATGACTTACCTCGCTGTAATTTCAATGATGTAACTATTGTTATAACTTCCTTACTCCCTTCCCCCGGGTCGCACCTGGAAATTAGCCTCGACTCAATGTGCCTCTTCCGGTGAACAACTTTAAATAAATAAAAAAATAAATTATGGGGGTCAATAAGGTATAGAAGGAGGGTATCTTTTGGAGAAAAAGGTGTTCTATAACAAGGGGGCATGACATGAAGCTGTAGGGGATAAATTCAGAAGGGATATGAGGAAGTACTTTTTCATGGAACCGGTGGTGGATTCCTGAATAAGCTTCCAGAGGAGGTAGTAGGGGTAGAAACAGTAAGTGGGTTCAAAAATGCCTTGGATAAGCACAAGGAAATAGTAGTGGTAGGGTAGAGGGGAGAGGAGACTGTGACATGGATTATGCAGGGCCTGGGAAATAACACTAGTGACCCTTATCTGCCGTTACAATCCATGTATGTATGTATGTAACTCTGGGGGAGGTAAGGGTCCCTTGTGTATTTTGGGGGACATTTTGTACAACAGCATGAAAGGTACATTTTAAACTGCGGTAATATGAAGTTCCTCAGGTCTGAGTACGCTGTCTGATTAATTAATGGATTTAAAGCAGAAGAGGCTCTTATCTGTGACATGCTCCCAGCACAGTAAACTGTTGGCCTCATGCTCTCAGAGGGTGTTCAGCTATAAAAAGAAGGCAACCCTTTCAGCTTAGTGAGGAAGAGACCCAGCTCTGGGTGTTTCAACTCAGTGTGGTGATCACTGGTCTTTAACCAAAGATTATGGTTGAATATCTGGAAGCTAAAAACCTCTGGCCATATTACTGCACAAAAACTTTATGTGAAACTTAGAAAAGTAATTAACCAACCTTTCTGGGAGATATGCAGTATTTCGAGTTTGCACTGGAACTTTGTTGACATTATAACGGGGGGGGGGTGTCTCCCCCCTAAGGCTATAGGATATCGAGGGACAACACACAACCCCAAGTGTGGTTATAATGCAATAATGCACACCTTAAGTGGTTGTTAGGCACAAGGCATAGCTGAGTCACCTGAGAAGTACATTATTCCCATATGACCACACACACTGAAGTGTTATATCACTTATAAAATGGGCTTTTATTTGTTTAAAAATTATGTAGTTCAGGTGAGGTATGCAATTGTCAGAAAATAATCAAAGGTCATGTGATATATTTTCGACAAGTACAGTTACAGGATTTTCATGGCCCATTTTATAAGCATACAAGGATTTTGGTAACTCTGATCTACTTAAAAACACCACAACAATGACTGAATGACTCTAGACAGGTTATATTCCAGATGATTTCCTCTCCCAGTTTATACCTACCCAAGTGGCTCGAAATGCTTTTTGAATAGGCCATACTGCTGCTCGTACACAGGGACCTTAGTGGCCATGAAGACAACCATTCTTTTCTCTTCTGGCTGTGCCGCCTTTAGATGGTCCTCAGTGATGGCCAATGCCACAATGGTTTTCCCACATCCTTTGAGATTACAAATAAGATATCTGTTACTTGGAAAACAAACATCAATTATGGAAATCACTGAAAAAGGCACTTCTGTACCCGGGAGTAGGGTATTATAAATAAAATAATAGATAAGGGACTGTGTATTACAAGGCTGTAATACCATCGAGAGGTTCCACCATGTCCCAGGAACCTCAAGATGGTATTATAGCCGAGTAATGACAGTCCTCTATCTGTAATTTTTTGTAATTTATGGATCCTGAAAATGAAACAGCAGAACATGGACAACAAGCTGCCCTGCCTAAGTGTATTTTAACAGTCACAACAAAGCTCTTCATGAATATTAAATACCTACATGAATATTAAAATTATGTGCATTACTGTTGCCGTCCCCTTCAAGACAGTTTCTCCCTCTGTCCATTTCAGGGGGGGTCATCTTAACAAAATATTTAAATAACTGAGGGTCAGAGATGGTGATGTACCTTGGGCATTACCGAGATAGTGACAAAAATGACAGCTAATGAGCTTTGAACTGTGAAGCTTCGCAAATAATTTCATGACACCGTGTGTGTGCCACATTCTGCCAATAGAATGGTGGTCCATGGGCGAGACTGCGAAGTAAAACTGAGGAGTTTATAACTGAATGGTTGATGAGCAATTTATCCAGTGCCTTGTTAGAGGTGAGTCAGCTTTTACTACTGTATGTGACAGTTTACAGTAAAATCCGGTTCCTGCTGAGCATGAGTAGTTTGTTGGCTCACGCTACTCTGTTGGTCTGGTAAGACTACTGTTCAGAGTTCACAATGATAGTATTACGGGACTTCAACTATAGTATTATGGCATCTGTACTGCTGTATTATGGAATTTTTTTTAGATAGTTTTCGGTAGTATTATTTTAAATATACATATATTACAATTTTATTTTTATTTATTTATTTAATATTACAACAATAATAATTCAGTATAATAATAATTGAGTAGTTTTACCCCTTAGGGAAACCAGGTTATTATTTGCCATTTTAGCCAGCTGGTTATAACAGCATTCGAGCGCTGGGTCTGCCAGAGAGCCCAAGCGCAGAGTCAAGCTGCTACACTCTACAAGGTTGGAAAGTGAAGATGTCAGCTGGCACTTTCAACTCCTAGCCCCTACAGAGCTCAGGCTGCAGTCTGCTCCGTGCTGGTGAGAGTGGATTTGTAGTAAGAAAATGGAGTCTAGAAATTAAAATAAAGCCTGGGGGCATGTATAAAACTTGAATTTTAAACACACCCTTGGTGTTGGACACTATTATAAACCCCTCGAGCTTTGCTCTCAGTGTTTATGTAGCATCCCACATCTTGAGTATGTATACAATTCACACTGTACACAGTCCTGCAGGCACTATTCTATATTTTGAGCCTCTAATCAGGTTAACATTGCAAAGGTGGGGAGGAGCTTTGGGATGGCTCTGCACTTGGCTGGCATGTAATAACTGACACTTATAGCCGGCCCGGTGGCGCTGAGGGTTGAAGTGCTGGGCACACACCCCGCACCATGCGGCGACCGGGTTTGGAGCAGAGCCGGGCAGCGAGAGATCAGCAGGGGAGAGAGAGGATCGGCGTCAGGAGGACTGCTCTCTCTTCTCCCGGGGGGTCAGGCTCCTACCGGCACCACTTAGCGGCCCCGGTGTCAACCAGAGGCACTGATCGCAGGAGCCGCGCTACAGAGGATGTAGAGCCTGGCACCATTGCATGTCCGAGCTGTGCTGGGGGGTGGAGGGAGAGGACATAATGCAGCCAGAAAATCCCGCTCCCGGTGGCGGCAGCACTTCCCTCGACCACACTCCATGGCTGGACTCCTCCAGCTCATGGGCGAGCCAACCCGGCCTGAATTATAGATAGAGCGCCCTGGGCCGATAGGGTGAACCCACCTCGGGAGGGCTCAGAGACGAGGGGATAGCCAGGCTGATGCCAGGAAGCTGGAGAGTTTCAGGCCCGGAGGTAGAGCCGAGGATGTGTGGATGCCCAAGAGAGTTCTCCGGGGCGAGTTGGAGCCAGAAAAAGCATAGAAAAAAAAATTTAAATAATTGTCACTTGTTCCCCCTTACATATACTGTGACACCTAACATTGTTCTCCTCTGGTGCCCATGATTCTTATTTCAGAGCTGCACTGAGTGGTAGCATGCAGTGGTGCATCATGTAAGAGTGTAGAGATCCTGCAGGTTGCACAAACTCTACAGCAGCTCAGCTGGGTAAGGGGCAAGGCAGAGTGTTCTGCTTAGGCCCCCTTCCCCTTTTGCCAAGTTTTCTTCCCCCCTCCCAGTGGGGAGCACTGATAGGCAGCTTAACAGCAACCTCATCATCATCAAGCCAGCAGCAGCAAAGACTAAATCAGGGGTGAATACTGGGTTACCAAGATTTTACTACAGGCAATCATAAAATCCTGAGAAAATGGAAATTACACCCCAAAAAAATGAGAAGAACTGTATTATACCATAAATCAGTCAGCAGCTACTGAATAAACTAGTCAGTTTTTCCTGGACAAGTGGATGGTCTCCAAGTCCAAGTGTGAGGGTGTCTTGAAAAGGAGAACTCTGGAATGTCAAGCAACATAGTACAGTTACATAAGAACTTACCGTAACAGTAGATCTTCGAGAGAAGGTCCTGCAGTAGGCAACAATAGTAGGACTAGGTCGCCAGGTGCTAGGACCCCACAGAAAACTTCTAGCTAGTAATATACACCGAGGGACCGCTCTCCGACATCGGCCCATGGTATTAAAGAGGCGGTCTCTCAGCCCCACCTTAGTTTTCCCGCCAGAGACCTGGCAAACACAAGTAGGAGACCAAGGAGGGTATAGAAAAATGAACAAACACAGGGGGAAGGAGTGCCTGCTGCAGGAGCTTCTCTCAAAGGTCTACTGTTATGGTAAGTTCTTACATAACTGTACTACCTGACTTCGAGGATAGCTCCGGCAGCAGGCAACACCAGTAGGACTGAGTCCCAAGCAGTGCCATTAAAGAACCCCCTTTAAAAGGGTGGAGGAAAACAGTTGAGTTAATCCTTTAAAAAATGTAGCCCTGCTGGACCACAAGACCAAAGCCTGTCCTGTGCCTGGAAGCAATGTCCAAACTGTAGTGCTTGATGAAAGTGTGAATGGAACTAAAGGGGGCAGCTGCACAAATATTTGCCGCTGAAACCCTCCGCAGCGAAGTGAAGGAGGCAGACTCCTCTTGAGGAATGGCCTTTAACCGAGCCCGGTAAAGGCTTGTCATATTTCTGGTAGCAGAAAACAATGCAGTTAGCCAACCATTTGGACAATGTCTGCTTAGAAACTGGAGCTCCTAAAGTCTTCAGGGCAAAAGAAACAAACAACTGATCCAATTTTCTGATAGACTGGGTGCAGTTTAGATAATATCGGAGCACCCTATGGACATCCAGAGTATGAAGTAAGGACTCCCCTCGACTTGAGTACTCTGGGTAATGCAGGCAAGCGGATGTCCTGGTTCAGTGTAAATTCGGACACCACTTTAGGCAGAAACTTAGGACTGGTCCTCAAGGACACCCTGTTCTTGTGGAAAGCCAAATAAGGCTCCTTACACATGAGAGATGGAAGCTTGGAAATCCTTTGAACAGAAGTAACAGTAACTAAAAACAATGCTTTCCATGACAGAAAGCGTAGCTCGCAATCTGTGGCTGGTTCAAAGGGAGGCAACATAAGTTTCTCTAACATAAACAAAAGGTCCCATGCAGGGACAGGGTCCTGAATGGGAGGCTTCAGGTGCAGAATGCACCGTAGAAAAGTACGAGACAGGTCCAGCTGGGCAAGGGTTTTGCCCTCAATATGTGCATGATACACAGAGATGGCAGACAAATGCCACCTTGCTGGAGGAGTAACCCAAGCACGAATCCGACAGGGAAAGTAGGTACTCCAAAACCGAGGTCACTGGACAGGTGAAAGGATTAAAAGAATGGGCAGAGGCCCATCAGCAGAACTGCTTCCATTTCAAAGCATAGGTAGCTCTGCTTGAAGGCTTTCTTGCAGCCACGAGGACCTCTGCTATCCTCAGGGAAACCCCAAAACGGGAGACTGCTAAGTCTGCAGGACCATGAGTGCAGATGCAGCAACCTGAGATCCAGATGGACTAAGGTGCCCCTGTCCTGGGAGAGAAAGTGCAAGTTCAGGGGCATGGGGACTGAAGGCTCCGCTGCCAATTGCTGGAGCAGGGGAAACCAAATCTGCCATGGCCAATAGGTAGCAATAAGGATGTCTGCTCCTTCTTTCTGGAGCTTGAGAAGAACCCTCTGCAGCAGTGGGAAGGGAGGGAAGGCATAGAGAAACCTCCCTGTCCAGCAGAGGGACATGTCTCACCAGAAAACACCAGGCCCAGGATCAAGCGAGTAGAAACTGGACAGTTTGGTGTTGAGTGGGGATGCAAAAAGGTCCAACTCTGGATGTCCTCACTTGTCGAAAAGGTCATCTGCAACTGTCTCCAGAAGCTCCCACTCATGAGCCTTGGACCGAGACCAGCTTAGGCTGTCAGCCAAGGTGTTTTGGATGACTGGAACATGGGTGGCTGTCAGCTCCAGACTATGAGCTATGGCCCAGTATCAACTCTCATGGCCTCTCTGCAAAGGGGATATAATTGTGTGCCCCCTGTTTGTTGATGTAGAAAACTATGGACATGTTGTCTATCTGTATCAACAGGGGGACGGGGAGGAGATCTGGCTGAAAGGCCTGCATGGCATAAAGGATTGCTCTCATCTCCAACACACTGATGTGGAGATCCAGCTCCTGTGGAGACCACGCCCCCGAGTCTGCTTGTCAGCCAGGTGGGCTCCCAGTCCTGGCCCGATGCATCCGTGGTCAGAATTTGAGAATGTGGATCCTTGTGAAAAGGAACTCCCTTGACAAGACTGGGCAGTTTGAGCCACCATCTGAATGTCTGCCAGACTGCCTCTGAAACAAGCACCTGCTGATCCAGGTCGTCTGAGTGCTGGTCCCATTGAACCTGAAGGGTCCACTGGGGGTACCCTCATATGAAGGTGCGCCAGAGTGACTATGGGTATGGCGGCTGCCATGTGGCCCAGAAGTCTGAGGCATGTCCTGGCAGTAGTACGGCGAGACAAGGAGATTAAGCGGGCTAAGGAATGAAGCCTTTCCGCCCTGTCCTCCAGTAGAAAGGCCATTCCTTGATCGATGTTCAGAACGGCTTCTACAGTATGTACTGCAGCCTGTGGCTGGGCCATGGAGAGGACTTTGGGATGTTTAAGGTGATGCCCAGAGTCCTCAAGAGGGTAAAGGTATCCACTAGAGTCCTTGGCAGTTGGTCCCTTGTAGGAGCCACCAGCAGCCAGTCATCTAGGTAAAGAAAGACGTAGTGTTCCTTCTGTCTCAGGGCCACAGCCACCACTGCTAGGCACCTGGTGAAAACAACAGGAGCCAAGGACAGGCCGAAGAGGAGGGCTTGGAACTGATAATGGGCCTCCTGGAAGCGGAAAAGCAGAAACTGCCTGTGGGGCTGGACTACCTGGATATGCAGATATGTGTTTTGCAGGTCCACAGAACAAAGCCAGTCCCCTGATTGGGGGCAGGCCTGAAGGGAGACCATTCTGAAACGTTTGTACTCTACAAACTTGTTCAGCTGACTTAGGCCAAGAATTGATCATAGGTCCCCTGTCTTCTTGGGGACTAGGAAAAAGTGTGAGTACTTAGCCTTTTCACCTCTGTTCTGGAGGAACGGGTTCTATGGCCTGTTTGGACAGCAGAGACTGAATACTCTTGAATTGGATTGAGATGAGAGGGAGGGTAGTGAGAAGACACCTGGGGGATTGTCCGGTGGGACCTCGGTGAATTCTAGAATATGACCCTGCTCGATTAGTTGTAGTAACCAATGAGCCAACATGATGCTTCTCCACCTGTCGAAGTAGAGGGAGACGTGATCCCCTACTAACTCTAGTAGGGGGGGGGGGCAAGGAGTCAGGCAGAGGCACTGGGGGTGGGGAAGGGAGGCTGGGGAGTCTTAGAGTTCCTAGACCCCGAGCCTCCTCCGGATTAGAGGTAGCCTTCCTCCTGAAGGTACACCTGGGATGTTGACCCTGTGATTTTTGGCCTTTTGAACAATGAAAAGGCCAACACTTCTTGGGAGCTGGTTCCGATCTGTACATTCGGTTGACAGACTGAAACGCTTTGCTATAATCCTGGAGCCCCAGGATGATCTTCTCAGTAGGCTCCCCCGAAGAGCACCGGGCCTTGAAAGGAAGCATCTAAAATTCCCTCCTGAAGGTCATGACAGAAGCTAGATACTCAAAGCCATGAGTAATGGCACAGACAGATGCTGGTAGCAGCAGCCCAAGCCAAAGTGTCAGTGGTATCGTAGGCGCACTGCAAAATGTGTTTGTCCACATCAGCCCCATACTGCAGGATATCCAGTAACTCTGAAGTCTGAGGCGACTTAAGCTGAGCTTTGGCCAGTTCTATAGCCCTCTTCCACAAGGTGTTCTGGTACTTCTCCATGTGGGCCAAGAAGTTAAGTCATGCTGCATGTGGTTGAGGAATATATCTTGTGACCCATCTGATCCAGCCGCTTGATCTCGTTCGGGGGCTGGGAACTAAGATGTCTGGGCTGTTTACACCGCCCATGGGCTGCAGCCAAGACCATGGAGTCAGCCGTAGGGTATTCTGCCAAGAAAGGCTCGTTCTCAGGAGCTTTATAGAGCATGTCAGGATTTTTTAGGGATAGCGGAGGCCGGAAAAGGATGTTTCCATCCCAAAATGGTAGGAAGGAACCAAAGATGGCAGGAAAACCAGTGTGGGGCCCTGCAACTCCAAGTGTTCGGCCAACTGGCACCTTTCAGGGTCCAGGTTCTAAGTATCCCAGTCGTTGAGAGCCTGGATGTCCCTCATTATGCCCATAAAGGTCGGGTCATCGGGAGGTGACTGAGGTATGTCCTGAGGATGGACCGGGGTTGGAGAAAAGCCATCCTCTGAAGACTCAAGAGTCATAATGGGAGCTTCCACTGTAGCTCCCAGAATCTAAGTACCAGGAAGAGGATCTGTGTCGCTGATGGTCACGTGAGCTGTGACAGTGCCTAGAGGTGGATCTAGAGAGGGAATGCCTCTTCCTACCCCTGGGGGACTGAGGCGCCCTGGGTTCTGGCTAAGGTGAGGGTTTTCTTGGAGGAGTAGGTTTCTTAGGCTGAGGAGGAGTAGGAACTACTGGCTGTAGCCCTGTAGAGGAAGTCTGGGGCCCAGCAGGCAGCAAGTCTTTCTTAATGGTGTTCCATCATGAGTCAAAGAGGGCCCCCACATCTGACAAAGGGATCAGGGGTGTCCCTGGAGCTTGAGGGATATGTTCCAATGGGCCCGGCGTCGGGTTAGAGGGTGGCACCAGCCCGATGGCCCTGACGGACCCAGCGACAGGTTAGCCGGCATCGGGGTGACTGATGTCGGAACATCGGGTGTCGGGCTGACGGGCGTCTGGTCACCGGGCATTGTGCTTGTATGCAGCTGTTCCCCAGACACTGAACATATGGGAGTTGAAGGACCAGCCAGCAAAGACTGAGGATCAGGCAACTCAGGGGGAACCGCTTGGTTAGAGTCCGGCAAAATCGAAGTTGAGGTGGTGGGCGTCTGCTGTACCTGGACCAAGGTACCGGCCAGCATCAGCTAAGGCAGCAACCGCCTAGGGGAGTGGTCATATGACTGATCACACTTCTGGCACCGCGGATTGCCATCGGACCCTGATATCTGGTCCGATGGGGCCAATACCCCAGCCGGGTGAGCAGCGGGCAAGGACCCTCCACCCAAAGAACCAGCACCGGCTGAGACCCCTGGCTTAGTCCCAGTAGGGTGAACATAGCACCTAAGACACAGGGGGGTGAGAGATGAGGAAGACCACTGCCCCGAAGACCCCCCGCTGGACATCAGCCACCAGGATGGAGGGCCTAAACAGCAGCAACACAGAGGGAGAGAGGGCGGCTGTGGGGAGTGGAGTCTGACCTTCCGCGGGAGGAGGAGGAACTCAATGTGGTCACCACGTTGTGCGGGGATTGAGGACGGGAGCTCTACCAGGACCTGTCCTTGTCCTTATCCTGGTGAGGGTGCTTCCCATGGGACTTCTTCTCCCTGTGGTTGCTCATGCAGGACAGTGTTCCTGCAGGTTTTTGACGAGTTAGTCGAAGAAGATTCTATGGTGGACAATTGCTGTTTGAGCAAATGCTCTTAAAGGCCTTCAGGCGGTGGATCCTAGCCCAGCAGTTGAAACTCCGGTAGTGCTGGCAGGCCTCTGTGTCTTGGGCAGGGCCCAAGCAAAACAGGCAGGCCGAATGGTCATCGGAGTGAGGAATTTGCTTGCCGCAGGCACTTTTGTTCAACCACCACTCTGAAGATGAGGAAGAAGATAAAGAAGGCATACAGAAACAAAAATCACACTGAAAAGGAATAAAAGAAAAAGCACTGATAAATGCAAATATGGCAGTCGACTGTGAGCAGAAGGCATCCATAGAGCCTAACTGTACAGGTCGACAGCGGGAAAAGAACTGAGGTAGGGCTGGGGGACCATCCCTTTCATACCACAGGCCAAGATCGGTGGTGTGCTGATGTCAGGAGGTGGTCACCCGCAGAATACTGCTACCTAGAAGTTTTCTGTGGGGTCCTAGCACCTGGTGGCTTAGCCCTACTGGTGTTGCCTGCTGCAGGAGCTATCATCGAAGTATGATCTCTCAGTTTTGGAATGCCTCTTAGTTATATCCTCTTTGTTTTAATTAAATCATATTGGATTCAAACTCAGTTGGAGGTGAGGACTGTGAGTAGGTGTGGTGGCTGGAGGTTGGGTTCGGGAAGTGCTGACAAGGAGAGTGCTATTAGGATAGTGAGGAACAGGAGGTGCTCTGGGGTGAAATGGGACACAGAGAAAGGCCAGACGTGTTCAGTTTCTGGACCCAGGGTGTATATCAGACCAAGAAGACAGGTAGCCATGAGGTCTGCCATCTCTGCTTATGCTCTTTGGGCAGTGTTATGCAATGCCAGATTGATGAGGAATAAGACCACCATTATATGGATGTTATATCTGATTCCTCAGTAAAGTTGGTTTGCATCACAGAGACCTGGCTGAGAGACAATGCAGGCCCTGTGTTGGAAGCAGTCATCCAAGTTGGATTCTCTGTGGTCCACTTCTTCTGGAAGAATCATGGGGTGGGGGGCCATCTGTTTTAGATCGGAGCTGAACTTGGTTGTGCACCTAGTAGGAGATACCTTGTTATTCGATTGCAAGACCGGGCATGGGGGTGCAGGTGCAGGTTTTATCCTCCTTGTGTGCCAGCTTCCAGGGCATGAGAAGGAGTTCTTTCAGGAAATGATGGACTTCATCAACAATGGAGTTATTGTCTTGGAGCTGCAAGGATGGTTAATTCTGGATGACTTCAATGCCTGGGTTGACAATGAGCTCTTGCACTTTGGACAATATTTCCTCCGACTGATGGGAGTTCCTGGGCCTTGCACAAGTAGTTACTTCTGTGACTCACCAACATGACCATGCCTTGAATTTGGTATTTTCCTTGGGGCTTGAGGTAGAGGGTCTCAAGCTTGATCCGGTCAGCTGGTTGGATCATTGCACAATCAAGTTTTCATTCAGGACCCTCCCTTGTAGTCCACCCCCTGTGGAGATGGTCCAGTACCACACTTTAAGATGCCTTCAGCCAAAAATACTTGAAGCAGTATTGGACATCTTGGGTGTAATGGTGGCATGTGCTGTGTGGTCAGAGGAAGTGGTAGTGCTCTATAATAGGGCTATCACAGCAGCCTTTCATCTTGTGGCACCCATCCATGTATGTCCCCTTGTCTCACGCCGTGGCTCACTGTGATACAATGGTGAACTAAGGAAGATGAAGATAAGATGGTGAAGAATAGAGTATTGTTGGAGATCCAGGGACGAGGGGGGATAAATTGGCTTTGAGTAGTCACCTGCTGAATACCAAAGGGAAATCACACAGACTGAAGGCAGATATTTTGTCTAGATAGATTGCTGCTGGGAAGAATCAACCAGTTCAGCTTTTCCAGACTTTAGATAGGTTATACAAAATCACACATACCCTCATAATGCAAAGCATCATGGGCTGTATATGTAAATCACCACAAAATATTAGATAAATGTAGATAGGTTACTCCATCTGACTTTTCTGCACTTTGTGAGAATTTTTCACCTGCTAAACATGAGGAGTTTGCTCAATTCCTTTAGGACAAGGTGTCTTCCATTCAGGCTGTCATCTCACTGAGGGGGCTGTGGCAACCCAGTGAGGTTGATCTGATACACCACAGATGTGCTCAGTTGTCCTGGCAAGAGTTTAGGCCAGTTATGGTGGAGGAGGTGTCTGGGGTGATTCTGGAGCCACGACAAACTTCTTGTGAACTGGATCCAGGTCTGACACAACTACTGGTGGATTGGGTCGGACATCTGGCTCTGTGTTCATGGGGACTGTCCAGTGCTTCTTGATTGGGGGGGGGGGTTCCTGAATGCATTGAAGGATGCACTGATGAGGCCTGCTCTGTAAAAGCCATCGTTGGACCCAGACAACCTCCCAAATTACTGGCCAGTCTTTAAAATGCCCCTTCTGGGCAAGTTTATTGAGAAATTGGTTGCATCTCAGCCTGAGGCACAACTCATAATGTTTGACATCTATGAGCCTCCCCAGTCTGGATTTAGGGCTAAGAATAGCACTGAGACTGCACTAGTCAAGGTGCATAATGATCTTCTCAGGGTGTGAGACAAAGAGGAAACGATCAAGTCTCATCCTCCTCGATCTCCCCTGAACCACTGACACTGCAGACCATTGGCTACTGTTGGATCAGCTGAGTGAATACAAAGTCTCAATGGCTGAATCATCACTTGTTTGAGTTCTACCTCGGGGACGGGACACAAAGGACAGTGTTGGGATACTACTCCTTGCTCCCAATTTCACTGCCCCTCTCGCCCATGTTGTTTGCAACATACATTCTGCCCTAGGCGGGATCATCAGATGGACATCCTGCGATTTGACTGTTATACGGATGATATCCAGCTGTACGTGTCCTTTGCACCTGGAATGTCAGGTGCGTCAATTTGCTTAATAAGTACTTGACTGAGATCCTGCTCAACCCTGAGAAGACTTGAGGTTCTGGTGGTCAAACCAGGTCATAGAGGGAGAATGGTGACTGCCAAGAATGAGAGAAGGCTAGGACTCAGATCTTCAAGGCTTGTGGCTGCTACTAAGGTGACAAATCTGAAGCTTATTCTGGATGAAGGGCTGATATATGAGGCTGAAGTGTTGGCTGTGGTCTGGAGTGACCTTTACCATCTGAGAAATATCAGTTGGATTAGATTCCCCTCCCCCCCAACCAGGGGATATGGCGACACTGATACACGGATTTGTGATACTTCAGCTTGACTGCTGTAACACTCTGTACCTTGGGTTCAATGGGGGTACACTGCATCACCTGCAGTTGGTAGAGAACACAGCTGCTAGGCTACTGACCAGCATTTTGTGGCCATGTCGTGTCTCCCCAGTGCTGCGTGACCTGCACCGGCTCTTGGTTAAGTGGCATATCTCCATTAAAGTTGGTTTACTAACTTATAAGGCCATATACAGTTTGGGTCTTGGTTATCTGTTAGACGATCCTGCATCCTTATGTGCCCTCATGCTCTTTTTGCTCCACCCAGGTGAGTCTCTTAGCCATCCTGAGGCCTGGTTAAAAACCTCGCGGGACCAGGCTTTTGAGGTGGCTGCCCCAGTCATATGGAAATCACTTTTGAGGGCCTTCACAGAGGCCCCCACTGTGGAGTCTTTAACAGGGGGTCTAAAGACCTTCCTGTTTAATCAAGCTTGTGGGAATGGATCCATCTTCCCCATTAGTCTTTTGCCAGATTAATTTTATGAGTTTTTATGGATTTTAAATTGCTCTAATGGCCTGATTTATGATATGTATATGTTTTATTTATTTACTGATTGACAGTTTTTCCTGCACTTTTTTGTAAGGTGCCCTGGCCCTTCAGGGGAGGGTGCTGACAGAAATAAAATCTACTACTGGCACTAATGTGAGAGTTTTAGAGATGTCTCCCCATTAATAGTCTGACTGTACTGTTGCATGCAGTTTTTATTAGATGTTCCTTTATTGGGTGATAAGTTATATGTCATACGAGCCATTGGAGGATCAAGCTAGACCACCAGCCTGAAGGACTTTACCAGAGATGACGTAAGAGACGATAATTTTTGTGACCAGGAAAGTTTCATCAAACGGAGTCAAAATAAATGTATCAATTTTGACTTCCCTACTAATTTCAGTGGGAAACAAAAATGGAGTTTGTGCACTACGTCTTTTAAAAAATGCAGACTGTTGGTATAAGGAGGGAGGATCTTGTACTGACTCTCTCTAAAGAAAAAAAACTAATCAGGTTGACTCTATGGCACTAGCAATAGCATGCCGTACTTCCCGGGGAGGGGGGGAGTGGGAGTGACTAATGCCATCAGTGACCAGGCTGCACTCACTGTTTCCTACACACGCTGATGCTGCATTAGGATGCAAGCATGTCAGGTTTCTAGTCTACTGCTTACCCCACATGGCAGAGCTGAGTGAGGACATACAGTATACATGCCAGGGCTCTAAAAGGACAGGCAGAGGTGTGGGTCAGGAGCTGGAGTCAGTACAGAGTAACCCAATGGTAGTTACCTTCCAGGGAACTGACAACCAGAGATGTGGAGGTAAGTCAAGTCATTTGTATTTATAAAAAAGCGCTTGTACGCAAAATTAAAATAGACCATAATAAATAATAAAACAACAGTTAAATTAAAGACAGCATTCCAATTAAAAAACCTCTGAAAAAGTTAATTCAAATAAATAAGTTTTTAAGGCAACCTTAAAAGTCTCAGTGTACAGGCAATCTCTAACCTGACGAGGTAGAGAGTTCCACAGGGTTGGAGCCATAAATGCAAAAGATTTCACCTCCGATGTCTTTAAATGGACCCTGGGAACCTCTAGCAATCCCTCGTCAGTGGAACGGAGTGAGTGGAGGGGGCAGTAGGGATACAGGAGGTCTTGCAAATAACGCGGTCCCTGTCCGTGTAGGGCCTTATAGGTCAGCAAACAGACCTTGAAGATGATCCTCAACTGCACTGGCAGCCAGTGCAGTTTGCAGAGCACCGGCATGACGTGGCTAGATCGACACAAGCCCATCAACAGCCTGGACCAGAGTACGAAGATCATCAGGCAGAACAAGGTGTTTTATCTGAGTGATATTCCTCAGATGGTAGAATGAGTACTTGATGATGACTGAAACCTATCAGCTCGTCGTCGGGGATAACACCCAGATTCAGAACCTGCTCAGAGGCCCCCAGTTGATTGCCCCCCAGCACAAGCCCAGAAGGCTGACCAGCTGAGGACCCCTCTGCCCGACGACCAGGGTCCACAACCAACACCTCAGTCTTATCTGGGTTCAACCTCAACCAGCTGGCACTTATCCAGTCCTGAATCGTGGCAAGGCAGCTGTTAAAGACCAAGACGGCATCACCCTGATCAGGATCAAAGGACAAGTATAGTTGAGTATCATCTGCATAGCAGTGAAAACTCAGCCCATACCACCTTATAATGTCTTCCAATGTCAGCACATACACCGTGAACAACATGGGAGACAGTACGGAGCCCTGCGGCACCCCACAGGTCAGGGGGGAAAGGGGCCGAGGAAAAAATTCCCAACACCACTCTCTGTGACCTGCCCATGAGAAAAGACTGGAACCACCTGAGGACCATACCAGACAGTCCACAGATCATCCACAGGCATTCCCACAACAATCCATGGTCCACGGTGTCAAACGTTGCGGAGAGATCAAGGAAAACCAAGCTCGAACGGCTCTTCTGATCTCTTGCTGTCAGGAGATCATTAAGTACCTCAACAAGGGCCATCTCAGTACTATGCCTCTTCTTGAATCCAGACTGGAGAGGATCATAGACCTTGTGGGTGGTAAGATGGTCCTCAAGCTGCAACGCGACTGCCTTCTCAATAACCTTACCCACAAAACGCAGGTTAGACACAGGTCTGCAGTTTGCGAGACAGTCTGGGTCAAGGGAAGATTTCTTCAGAAGAGGGGGTCACGACCACCTCTTTCAAGAGGTCAGGGAATACTCCCTTCTCCAGTGAACTCCAGACAATCTCCACTAGGACCGGTCCGATGACTTCCATACACTCTCCACCAGGAGGCGGGTAGGACCAGGGTCCTAACTACAGTAAGTCGGTCGCAAACCCTGGACAGTCTTCATGATATCAGTGATCGTCGGCCCATCAAAGTCGGATCAGACAAACTGGGTGACAGTGACCTCCCACCGTGCCGCTCATTACGGTGTACTGAATGGGACTCTGACATGATGGTGGCCACCTTATCTGCAAAAAACTGAGCAAACTCCTCGTACTTAACCTGTGAAAAAGTTATCCAATTCTGAAGACAGGATGGATTGCACAATCTGTCGACAATTCGGAGGAGCTGAACTGGTCGAGTCCCTGCAGTGGCAATATCCCCGGACAGGAATTCTGCCTTCTTACGGGAGACGGCTAATTGATAATCCTTATAATGGGCCATCAATCTAAGTCTGTCATCCTTCAAGCCAGTTTTCCACGAGTGACGCTCCAGCCTTCGCCCTAACTGCCTCAACTCCTTCAAGGTCCCATCAAACCAGGGGGACCGAGGACGAAGAGTAAGTGGGCAAACACAGACCAGAGCACTTGAGCCCAGAGCCCCCGATACAGCACTATTATAGTGCAGTAGCAAGTCTCCTGGCTGCATGTTTCCCATCCGCCTACTCGATAGTTCCAGCACTGCCATTAGACCAGCGGGGGAAATATCCCTTAAAGAACAGTACCGAACCATCTCCACAGGGGCAGGTCTATGGGGGGGGGGGAGTCACGAAACTGAACCCTGTAGTGTGATAGTCAGACCAACCAACTTGTTCCACCACCATGTCGGAGAGCTCCATCCCCTGGAGGAACACCAGGTCCAGAGAGTGACCACAATTATGGGTAACAGGGGTAACAACCCATGTAAAGCCCAGCGAGATCATCAGCTGGAGGAAGTCCTGACCAAATTGCAAGAGTTCATTGTCGACCCAGGCATTGAAGTCTCCCAGGATCAACCACCTGGAAGAGTCCAATACCATGTCGACAGTGAAGTTCGCGACTTCCTGCAGGAATTCTTTCCCATCCCTGAGTGGACGGTAGATGAGAAGTATCCTGCAACCCACACCTGCACCCATGATACACTCAAAGAATCTGGTGCTCCCCACAGGCACACCTATAAGGCTCAGTTCCATCTTAAAACAAATGGCTACACCCCCACCCCTGCAATCCAATCTCGGGCGGTGTATCACAGAGTACCCATCTGGCACTGCTGCCTCCAACACAGGACCAGTATTTCTGTCCAGCCATGTATCGGTGATGCAAGCCAGGTTGGATGTCCCAACAAGATCTGCCATAACTGCTGTCTTGTTCTTAATCGACCTGGCATTGCACAACACCGCCTGAGTCGGATGAGTGGCTGCGGGTGAGTGCGTCATTTGCCCACTCAATGTGGAGCCCTTGGGTATCAGAACCATGCAGGGAGGACCCCATTCCAGGACCCATTTCACCCCAGAGTGCCTCCTGGGACCCACTACCCCAATCCACTCACCTTGCTCCGCCCTCTTCAGCCGGGGACCCGCGCCCCTGACCCTTCCGCACTATCCCCAAGGCCCAACACCGCCTATAAAACTCAGCGGGTAGTGGAGGACAGTCAAAGGGCTGCAGCCCCTAAGCCTAGAGGAGGAGTAGCGCCTGTCCACCGAACACAGGACAGGCCAATGGTTAAAATAGGATATACAAAGCCAAAATGTAATAAAAAAAAAAATACATTTTGTCCTCTCAAAAATACCAGACAGTCATCGGTTTCCCCTTACCTGTAGGCGCACATATGATTGTGTTTTTTCCACGAAACACGGGTTGGGCGAGTTCCCGCTGATACTTTCTCAGATTCAGAGCATGAGGCTGAACAACAACATCTCCTAAAGACAAGTCAGTGATTAACAAAGACACCGTTAGTCCCCACAACAGCCAAACAAGTGAAGCAAATTATTGGACAGCAAAGTAGCAACTGCAAGGCTTACCCATGACCTCATCTGACTGGTGATTCATGGCTTCCTCTGGTGTTCCATCATCTAGAAAAACAAATATACAAAATATATACAATCTGAAAAAAATATGAGTTATATTAAAATTACAGGCGATCTGCACTATGCTGAGATCTGAAGTGTTACTGTCCACTTTTAGTATTGGGCTGCCATAAATGGTGACTACTCATTTCTCTAACTCCCACCACCCCTCCCCAACAACCACCACTACTGCAATGTCTCACATTACTAGGTGAAGTGTTACTGAAGCCAACTCAAGACTAGAATACTCTGTATTTGAAAAAAATGTTAGAAGAACCGATCCCCATTTTACCTGCCATGCCTTTAGGGGCACTCAGATCTCCTTCTGTGGAAATGGGGAATGAAAGTGTGCCCTCAAAAGTCTGCCATACTATTCCCATGCAAAAGCACTTATTAGCACATAATGAGTATGCCAGATAGAAAACATGGAAGACGCAATGACTGTCCAGAATGCAATTTAATCAGTTTTTTGCCTCGCTTTAAAAAATCTAAATAGTCCACCCCAGTGGCCCAGCAGCAATGTGTTGCACTGCTGTGCAGATGACTGAAATTCGAGAGAAGCCTCCAGTTGCCTCACTGGGAGGCAGCCTTGGCTACAGGCAACTGCCAGAGGGTAGTGCACTTCAGACGGGGGAGGGCTGGTGGTGGGTTCTTGCATGCAGCGACCCCTGCCAGCGGGTCAGGTAGCTTGCTCCTTCTGCAGAGACATGCTTCAGAAAGAAGGAAGGAAGGAGGAACAAGGTAGAAAACAAGGGAAGTCAAATCCCCTGCCACTCGAATGATGGCAAATCACCTGAACAGGGTATATCCCTGATCAACAGGATAAATCCCTGATCAACTGGATATATCCTGATCAACAGAATACACCCTGATCAACAGGATACCCCCATCTACAGTATACACCTCTTCAACAGGATATACCCTGATCAACAGGATATACCGTGATCTACAGGCCATACCCTGATCAACAGGATACACAGTGCTCAACAAGGTATACCCTGATCAACAGGGTATATCCCTGGATGACAGCAGGACACCAAGATACAAAAAAATCCATTTGTGCTTTCCATTTCAACAGTTTTAATATCCTCACAGGTCTTTGTGCTACCTGAAACAGCTAAGTTCTAAGAGGTTGTCGATGATGCACCTCTATACGGGCTCTCAGCATGAAGTTGTTAGGGTAAGTGGTAAGTGGAAGGAAACCTTTAGTTTGTTTGACAGTGTAAAATGGTAAATGTGCATATCTAGTCTGAACTTAAGTGTACTATACCACTATTGACGTGTTACTATAAAAAAAAAAAAAACAGGATTGGGTTCATCTCCAGTGCTTGGATTCCTGAGAATGAAGCACCTGATAACACAGGGACAGTCCCAATGAAAAAAAAATGAGGATACTGTAAATGTTTCTTCTCATTTTCCTTTCATGTTGAAAATTTTCAAACTGACTTTTTGCACAATGGCTCTTCATAGAGTCATCTCTCCAGCACTGATGGCACTTACTGTACAATACAATACAGCTCATTCTATTCTATGCCAGGTATTTCCTAAATTCTAGTCTGAAAGGACAACTAAATGGAACATACTGGCCATATGTCATATGCCTCACAAAGAAAAGAACACAAACACTATTGCGTTCTCCCCAGTAACATTTAGCATACACTTTAATGGAATCTTGATATGCTTTCTGAAAACTTTCACTCCTGAATGGAAGCTGAAGCCCAATAATGTTGATGAAGACCCGACCTTTACAGACAATATCTCCTGAACAATGTGTCTGACATAGGGTTACCACCTTTTAAGAAGCCCAAAGCGGGACATTTCTTACTGAAACATGATTTTTCATAGGACAATATGTAATCTTGATCTATGTAACAGACTTGTTTTCTCTAAATAATCAGAATCAGGACTAAGTGTTGTAGTTTTTTAGTTTCCTGTGTTTCTTATTATTTTAAGGTATTTTGGTTAAGCTATTATAGTTTTTTGCAACAGTTAGAGGAAAATAAGAAAATATTTTTTCTACTATAATGTCAGGACATGTAGTATTTTTCATATGCTTCTGCAGGACCCAGCTGCCCAAATCAGGACTGTCCTGTGAAAATAGGGACAGGTGGTAACCCTAGTCTGACAACCTATTCTTGTATATTTATTTAACTTTTGTTCTCCCAGTGAGTACACTAGACAAGAAGCTCTACTTTCATGCACAACCTGGGAGGTTATAGTTTGACAAATAATAGATGGCTAGTTGACAAAAACATCAACAAGTGAGTTGAAAGCAGAGATGCACAGCAACACTGCCAATTCAAAAAACTTAAATGCATAGGAACAATAATTACACACTAATATGTGCATAATCACAAGTTATACAACCATAAAATCATACAGTATCCTATATAAACAGGGCTTAGAAACTGACTGAACAAAATGGCTAGGTTAGAGAGGCCAAGTCATAGATGTGAAGTACCATGGACTGTAGTTTTCAAGTAATAAATATTCCCTTAACTCATGCTGAAACAGTTGTTTCGTAGGGTCATCAAATTCTGATCGGGAGAGAGATTCAGAATTTGGAAGTAAGTAAGAAAATGCAAGCCTACTTCCCATTTTTTTGTGATATTTTGGGACTGACAATAATGCCTTTATCTAGAGACCTCAAGGTATAGGCACCAACAGGTTTCACAAGAAGCGTGGCTAAGAACAAGGGGGTTTGCTGATGAAATACCTTGTCAATCAGACATCCAAAGTTAAATGTACGTATTGCTTCAAGAGAAAGTAACCCAGGTTGAAATAATGTGAACAGCGACGTGTTTGATGACAAGTAGCCAAGGCAAAACAGCATACTGTATACTGTAATACTGTAGATTATGTCCCACCTTCTCAAACTGGATTTGTTTTGTTTTTGTTGAATTTTGTTGAACTGGTAAGCCCACTGGGCCTAGAAGTCCCTTTTTCAGGGGCGACCTGGGGGGGGATACAGATGGTAGGCAACTGAAATTGAACCAGATTCGGCTGTTGGTGGTATTTTTAGTGAATGAGGGAAACTTGGCCAGGACACCAGGGAAATTCCCCTACTTGTTAGTAGGGGGCGCTGTGCTGCACGGCAGGATGACAGACAGTGTTGGGCCACCAGAGGAGGTGGATGTGTTTGGTGGACAGCAGACTGAGGTTTCTCCCCTGGCCTTGGTTTCATCGCTTGCTGGGGATGTGATTGCTGCTTCTTCTGTGGAATCGGGTGATTGTGATATGCAAGCGGACTTAACTGCTGTAATATGTACTGAGCTTCTTACCGCTATGGCTCTGGAAATCCCGAAATCTTCTATGGATGCAGTTGCTTTGGAGAAGGATGGTGATACAGCTGGGTCTCAGCTGTCTGCGGAGACGGTGCCAGTGAATGTTTCTTGGAGCGATGACATTGACGGTGCAGGTATGCGGAAGTGTGGTTCTGTTGATGCGGCTCCCTCTGACTCACAGTAGTCAAAAGAACAGGCTCTTTTGGACGCTGGCTGAATTTGTCTGAATGGCAAGTGGGTGCCAGATTCTAACTGGATTTCTTTTTCTACTCCTCCGGCTGTTTCAGGGGTTATTGCTGATCCTGAGGGGCAAGTACTTACTGTTTCTGATTCAGGGAAGGGCACTGGGGAAAAAGCTACTCTTTCTACTGGTGTTCCGCCTGATCCAGGTCACAATACTCTCCCTGATTCCCCAATCCCGTCCCCACGGAGAGATCGTGAAAGGACTGGTCCCAGATTTTCGGATCTCTTTCGGCAAAATATTTTGGAACAGGTGCCTCAACGTATTGCAGTTCGGCTACGCTACCGGGGTGGCTTGCAAGAACATCCTAACAGACTGTATGTGGCTAGAAATTTATTGAAAGACTCAATTAATTTTTTAGCTTCTGATATTTATGCTCTGATTAATGTGAGGAGGAGGGAGGACAGTTTTGACATTAGCTTTAAATCATTTTCTGGCTTGGATAGATTCTGGGCCAAATATGAAAATTGTAAAGCTACTCCCTTATGGGCTCCTTTTTGGGCCATCCCTCTTACTAAACCTTTGTTCAAACCCATTAATGTTATGTTTCGGAACGAAGGGGTGAATGTGTGGGATATTCAGTTCTGGCTGGAAAAGAAATGTACTGTGCTGGGGCCCCCAGACCCTATTAGTGACGACGAAGGTATCTGGACAGGTATCTGGAAATTTAAGGTTAAGCTACATATTGTTGAAAATGAGGTTTAGCATGTCCCCAACAGTTTCTTTTTAGGAAAGGACGGGGGGGGTCTGCTTTTATCCAGGCCAGCCGAAAGCTTGCTATAAATGCGGGAGCAGGAGGCACCTTAGTAGTGCTTGTGATAAAGTAAAGTGTGTTCTATGTGTGGATTTTGACCATGACAGTGGAACTTGTAGGAACGTGTTTAGATGTAATTTATGTGAGGAAAAAGGTCATGCTTATCATCAGTGCCCCTGGGCTGGACAAAATAATCAGAGTGGGATGGATAAGGAAGATTTAATAAACCGCGCACAAGAAAGATTTAGGCCAGGATTTTCTAGCAGCCCCCAAGCACGGCCTACTCCCTCTGACTCCAGTCCTACACCCCTGACCCTCCTGCACCCCAAGTCTGATAATCCTAGCACTTCACAAATTTTGGTTCAGGCTGCTGTTCCTACCTCTGCTCCTGATCCCCAGCTATGCCCCAAAATTTGGTTTGGAATTTCAGACCCCACATCAAAAAGTGTTACCAGGGCATCCAGCAGGAGATGTCAGAGTCCTGCTGGCCTTTCTACTCAAAATGCTTTCTGTCCTGCATAATCCTGACGGTGGCTCTGAATCTGATGTTTCCTCGGTTTCAGGGGTTTTCTCTGAAATGGAATGAGGAGGAGTGTGGTTCTGAGGTTTTGCTTAATAAGAGAAAAAGTGGCAGAAAACTAAAGATGGACAGGATCCCTTGACTCCCTGTAGATGTCTACTTTCCGTCTGGTTTCCCTTAATGCCTGTAGCATAAAAAGCTACAGGAAGCAATGGGCTTGTTTCCAATTTTGTAAATCTCTGGCTGCAGATATTTACTTCCTCCAGGAGACTCATCTCGCATCTCTGCAGGATGTTTCTCAAGCACAAAAAACTTGGCTTGTGGGGCCGGGCCTTCTTTCTGGTCCTTTGGTTTGGCTCAGGCTGATGGGTTGGGCTTTTTGTTTGGTAGTACACAGGTCCGGGTGGTGAGAGTGGTGGATTTAGTTCCTGGGAGGGTTTTGATTTTGGATTGCTCATATCAAGGATTTTCGCTTAGACTGATTAATATCTATGCTCCCCAAGTTAAGTCTGCCTGGATTGACCTCTTTAATGAGGTGCACCCATATCTGTATACCCGCAGACATGTTATTTGGGGTGGGGATTTTAACTGTAGTCTACATATAAAGATAAAAGATCATGTACAGCAGAAGGTATATTGTGATTCTCATGCATTATTGGGTATTTTGAGTACTTCTCGATTGCTGGATGCTTATAGATCTTTATCTTCTGATTTAAGTTCTACATATTCTAGAAATATTTTCAGGTCTAGGATTGATTATTTTTTTATTTCCAGATATTTGGTCTCTAATTCTTGTTTTTTTACACTTTTGTGCAGTTTCAGACCATATGGCCTTAGTGTGTCAGGTGGGGCTTTCATCCGTCCCTCCTCGTTTTCCCTCGGTCTCTACCAGATGGAAGTTGAATTCAGCCCTTTTGGACCAGGAGGAGGTTAGGAGTAAGTTGGTACAGGGTTTTAAATAATTGATTAGCAGTTTTTTTCTTGGGACAATGCTAACTGTACAGAAAGTATTTATATAGGTTTTCTAGAAGTGTTATGTTTGTTAAACACAGTGAAGCAAGTGCTATGCATTTTCACAATGTTTTAGCACTTTTATGAGCAAAACGCTAATCAATTTTTGGAGTTCAATAAATCCCTGTGGTACACTTATTCTACTTTAGGAAATCAGTGGCTGAACTATATGAGGATTGGGCTACTTGGAGAGTGGACACTAAGAAGGAGATTTGTTCACTTTTTATGAGTTATGGGAAACCTACAGGTACCAGTAATTATCTTAAATACTTGGAGTATCAAAATCAGTATTATAAATTGTTATCCTTTTCTGGTGTTTCGGACCCCAGGTTTCAGGACCAAATTGGTAGATTGAAGGGTCTTATGAAGCATTATCAATATGATAGGGTGGCATCTTTACAGGCAGAGATGGGATCTGGCCTACAGAAAACGCCTTATGTGGATCCATTTTCTGTCTGTAAACACCGTTTGGATACCAAGCTGATAAAGGGTTTATGGGATGATAAGGGCTGTGTCAGGTTTTCCGATGTGGAAATGCTGGACATTGTTTCTCAGCAGTTACGGTCCCAACATGGGGTCCCTTTTACTTTGACTAAACGGTGGGAGGATGTTGCTTAGTTTCCAGTACCTGTTGCCTCAGATAATCTTCTCAGTGATCTGGAAAAGTCTATTTCTCTTATTGAAGTTCGAGAAGTTATTATGCACCTTAAACCTGGGATTTCACCAGGCAAGGATGGTTTAACAAATTAATTTTATAAATGTTTTCTGGATAACATTAGTGAAATTTTATGTCATCTTTATAATGAGATTTTGGGGTCTGGGGTTTTTCCTGCATCCTTTTTTGATGCGTTTGTTATTTTTTTGTATAAAAATAAGGGTCCAAAATATGATTTTGGAAATTGGAGGCCTATTAGCCTTCTAAATGTGGATTATAAGATTCTTGCCACTATCCTGTGTCACAGATTACGGTCTGTTGCTGAACAGGTGATTTTTCCTGTCCAAACCTGTTCTATTCCACATAGGAATATTCAACAGAATTTGCTTTTTCTTCGGAACATTTGTGAGTTTGGTAGGCAAAATACGCTTAGTGGGTATTTAATAGCATTGGAGCAGGAGAAGGCCTTTGATAAGATCTCTCATGATTTTTTTACAGAAAACGCTATTGATGTATGGAATTCCTTGCAGATTTAGGTCTTGGTTACAGTATTTATATAAAGATGCAGTCATTTTTCCTCTGATCAATGGCCTTATGGGTGGTAGTTTGCCTTTTTCATGGGGTGTCAGACAGGGGTGCCCTCTTAGTCCCTTATTGTATACTTTTGTGTTGGATCCTGTTCTTAGATCCATTACTTATGATCACGGTATTTGTGGGCTTTCACCTGATGTTTCTCTTGTACCCCAGAAACTGGCAGTGTATGCTGATGATGTGTGTCTTACTATTGAGGATCAACAGTCTGCAGAGAGGGCATTACAGGTTTTTACTGATTAAGTGGCCGTGGCAGGGACTACAGTGAACTTTCATAAAAGTTTTGGAGTATTTATTGGCCAGGGTTTTTTTCCTCATGCTATAGGTCCATTGCAGATTTCTGACGCACCCATCAAAGTGTTAGGGGTTATTTTTGAACCTGGGGATTTAGCTTTTCTTTATTGGGAGGAAAAAAATACGGCAGGGAGAAGCAAAGGTCCAACGCTGGAAAACTTGGGTCTTTGTCTAAACAGAAACGTATTATGATTATTAAGAAATTTTTATTGCCCCGTTTTCTTTACATTAGTTCTATGTTTCCAGTCCCTTCCCAGCTAGAGACTAGATTGTTGAGGTTTTTTTTTTCAGATGGTATGGGGTAGTCGCTTAAATCCTGTTAAATGGGATTTCACATATTTGAAAGTACATCAGGGAGGTCTTAGTATGACTCATCCAGTGGCTTTTTATCTTTCTATTCTTTTTTAAATCAAATTTTGGATTTGGGACTATTTGTGTTGGCCATCCCTGGGAGGGTTGGACTATAGATTTATTTATCCCTTTTATGCAGCGATGGGCCTCTCAGCTTCCGAGGCTTACAGCCTCCCTTTTGGTCCCAGAATTTGCTAAACCAGCGATTAGGAAGCTTGGCATATGGGGGATTACCAAAATACATGTTCAGACTTTGGCTAGGAAAGCTCTCTATTATGAGATTATGTCCCGAAATTTTGTATCTCAGGTGGAATTTCCTCAATGTGTCCCTTCCAAATTAAGCTTTGCTTTACAACTTTTGATGAATAAAAGGCTCCCTGTTCATCTGTGGGATATTCAGTGGCTTTGCTGCCATGGTAGATTAGGAGTACGAGGTAATCTAAAGCATAAACCTTTACTAGAAAGGCAATGTCTTCGGCCACAATGTGTTGGGCAGGAGGAGACCATGAATCATTTCTTTTTTTCCTGTGTCTATGCAATCGAATTTTGGTCCTCTTTAGCCACTAGATGGCAGTGGAGGCTTGCACAGCATGTTACTTAGAGTATTTTAATTTTGGGGGATTATACAGGCCTGGTTCCAAGATGTCATTCTAGTACTTTGACTTTGATTTTTGCATTTATTAAGTACTACTTCTGGCAGGCTAGATGTACATTTTCCTTACATCATGTAGATACACCTGTAAGCACACTGATTAATTAAGCAACTTGAAAATGTTATTTTGCATCATAAACAGAAAGAACAAGCCATTATAGATTCCAGGCTTTATACTGTACTCTGGAGGAATGTGCCTTGGGTATCCTTTTGTGATGTTGGTTTATTTTTTCTGTGGGTTGGGGTTTGTTTTCTCTTTTTTTTTTTCCTCTGTTAACTATTTTGTTATTCATGAACTGATGTATTTTTTTTTTTTTGAGTAATGTTATGTATTTTTTCCGTTTCTGATTGATGTATTTTTTTTCTCTCTTTTGTGATATTATGTTATGCCTGTTTCCTTTTTGTGATGTTTTGTTTTCTTAATCAAAAAAAAGTCCCCTACTCTTTTGGGTGGGGTCAGCATTTATTAATAATTTGGGGACTATAAAAATGAAATTTTGTACTGGATGTGTGATGAAATACTTATTTATGTTTACCTTTATTTTTGCATTATGATTTTGTGTGACACAACACTATTATGTATATTTTTTACTTTCAAGTTTTAATAAAAATTCCCCTACTCTTTTCGATAAGTGCCATGGTATCTTTAACATCCACCTGAACTATCACCACTCCAGGCAGATGGGACCTCGGTTTAACGTCTCATCTGAAAGTGTTGAAATAAGACACCATAGTTTAATTTAGGAAGTAGGATGTCTTGCACTATTGCCGTGCAAGCTTTAGGGGTTGAATTTTGTTTAAATCTGAATGCAGAGCCCAACTTAAAGAGTTTATGGACTTAAAGACCACATTTAATTGTAGTCAGAAATCAAAAGGTATTATCAATGTAACAAGTCTCAGATATTTAAAAGTGAACCATCTTAACTAAGGATCCATCAAGACATGTTATTTATCATCTATTAGATCATAGAAACAGACAATGATGGCAGAAAAAGACTTATGGTCCATCCAGTTGCCCATATTACCCTATCACACCCCAGAATCTATCGTTCCTGGGGTCTATGCTTACACTATTCCCCCTTCTGTTATCTGTGTTTCTTTCCCAACTTCCCACTGAGCAGCTTATATCCCAACCATGTTCGAACAGGATCAGATCACCATGTAGTTTTTTGTGCAAAGCCAAACAACATGGCCTGAGTTCTGCTTACATTTAAAATTAACTTATTTTGTAAAAGCCAGCTTTCAATTGATGTAAGATCAAGATTAATATGTGTCCTGAGATCATCAGTACGATTTGAGCTACCCAAGAGGGCTAGATCATCTGCATACAGAAGGGGAAAGGGAACACAAGAGGCAGTGTTAAGTGGCAGATTGTTAATGCACAGCCAGAACAGCAAAGGACTTCATATGGATCACTGTGGAGCACCGAATAGAGTACAGGCAACATGTTCCAAATTTCACAAATTGCTTTCTGTAGCTAATGTAGTCTCTAAATCAGGTCAGTAAAGAGGGGGAGACTGTAGAGTGTGGTTCACAAGGTCAAATGCCTTACTCAGTCAATCAATGAATACAGCCCAGTTAGTTTGCCTTTACCCATGACCACAGACATGTTATTCATAAGCTTGACCATGGCAGCAGAGCTGTTGGGCCCAGATCTAAAGCCATGCTAAGCAGAAGGCAGGAGATTATGCTTGTGCAGGTAACTGGTAATTTGGGCAGATAACACTTTCTTCAACAATTTATTTGTTGCAAGCAATAAGGCAACAGGCCGGTAATTATTCACATCTTCTGGAGTACTCCTTTTATAGACAGACAACAAATGAGCTAGTTTCCATAAATCTGAGCCTATACCGGAAGTGAGTGATATATTGAAGAGTTTTGCTACAAGGACAGATAAGCTACATGCAGCGGGTTTTACGAGTCTAGGTTCGATACTGTCAGAATCAATGTAATTCTGAGAACAGTAGCTTTAAAAATATGTGACTATGTGGGCACAGGGTTCAGAAGACAACATACACTGACGCTGCATAAGGCTTATGAAAGAAAACGCAACAATTTAGGCTTTCTTCCATCTGCTCCCAGCACACAGGCCAAGCATTTACAATAGCTGTCACAAAAAAAACTTTGAGTGAACTCTTGGTTATCCAAGCAATTCCTAACAGCACATGGTGTATCAAAATCTGACTTTAGAATGCATGACCTTGTGTTCCTTTCTTTTTTCTTGTGGCCAGGGGAGTTGGCCGAAAGCTATGGCAGAGAAAAATCTGCACTGGACACGAAAGTAAGAAACAGAGCGTAGCCTTCAGTCCTGCCATGCTACCTTACAGGGAATTTTCCAAGGGATGATTAAGGGAGAAACTGATTATAGTTTAGCATGTACTAAACTGCAAGACCGTGGGTTTTCTGAAGCAGCTGTTTCTTGGTTTCGTAATTACTTAAGTAACAGATGCCAATTTGTACAGGTAGGCTCTGTTATTTCTGAAGTGATGCCAATTAGTTGTGTGAGTCAAGGGTTCATCTTGGGACCCTTGTTATTTTCAATGTTTATAAATCATTTACCTAGGGTTTGTAAGATTGGTGAATCATTATTATATGCTGACGATCTAATAATTTATGCTCAGTCAAATTCAGTGTCAGAACTCTCCAGCTCCCTTAAAAGGGATTTTTTGGGATGTTTGTTTCTGGTTAACAACAAATGCTATGGTACTGAATTCTGCTAAAACAAAAGTTTTGCTTTTTGGAACACAACCTATGTTGGAGGATTCCCCAAAATTGGTGATATCTGATCCACAAGGTAGTTTGTTGGAACAGGTGTTTCAGTTTAAGTACCTAGGAGTACTTTTGGATCCGTGCTTGTCACTTTCATTACAGGTTCAAACGACAGTGAAAAAAGTAAATCAGAGAATAGAGGTCCTCTATAAATTCAAATCTTACTTTTCACAGGAAACAAGGTTAGCTATTGCTACTGAGTCTGTTCTTCCCCATTTTGATTATATATCCAGTATTTATTATAATATTGGGGTTAAAGAAATGCTAGCTTTATCAGCTGTATACAATAATATTTGCAGATTTATTTTAGGTGCCTCCAATACAACATACCAGTGTAGTCTCTACTCATGGCTGGGGTGGTTTTCCCCTAGTTGTCGAATGGAGTACTCAGTAGGTTGCTTAATGCATAAATGTTTCCATTTTGGCCCTATTTTTCCCTCTCTCCAACCTCGTTGTTAGAAGAGAATTGTTTCCTAGCTTGAGGTCAGCTGATGGTCCCTTATATATGGTCCCAAAGTATCGACCTAAGTCAAGTTCTAGAGCCTTCTCAATCACAGCTCCAAGAAATTGGAATGCTCTCCCAAAATATGTTAGGCTGGCTCCTTCTTTTTCAACTTTTAAATTTAGGTTAAAACATTATTTGTTCCAGAGATCTGGTTGTAATTGTAACTTGTGAATTGTGTCTGTTTTGATTTGTACTGTCTTTGTAAATTTGTTTTTGTCCGGGTTGGGCCTGAAAAGGGACCACTGGTCCAGTGCCCTTACCCAGTTACCAAAGAATGAATGAAAATGAACTGAAATTACTTTGAAGTAAGGTGATACTAGAAATTAAGAAACAAGAACACCAAGGTAAGGGCCTGACAAGTGGTGTATTGCCACAAAACACTGCCTGTTGTGTGTCATATGAAGAGTAAAGAATTTGAAAAAAAGACAACATAGGGTTTTTTTTTTTATCCCGTCTGTGTTGACTGGGAAAGGAGAAGAAAAAACTCTGCCTATTTTCAGACTCATCCCAGTGCATTTGTGTGTGTATGGGGGTTGGGGGGGGGGGAGATACAGATGGAAATAGGTTGGTGGCACTTTTAGTGAATGTTGGGAAATGTGGTCCCAACACCAGTCAAACTCCACTACTCTTATTCAAGAAGTCCCATGGGATCTTTAATGACCACCTGAACAACCTCCAGAAAAGGCAGACAGGACCTCAGAATAAATGTCCATTCCAAATGACAGCACCTCAGGAGTGCAGCAGCCCCTCATGCTGCACAGCAGTGTCCGTATTGACATTTACACCAAGTTCCTGATGTGGTGCTAGAACCCACAATCTTCTGGCTTCAGAGGTGAGTGTACAACCTGCAGAGTCACTGGCTCTGATGTGCTAATTGATCGTTTTTAAAGGGGGGGAACATGCCCTCCATCCCCCTCGTGATTTGTGTGCCTTTCTGGTTTGCAGAAATGATAAAACCCTTTATTAAAACTCTAAGCAATATCCTAAAAATGTTTCTATTACCTGCATCAGGGCATGGCTGTCCATCAAGATTCTGATCATCTGCCTCCTCTGTGTAGTGATACTGAATATCCATGGCACTGTCAGACTCATTCTCTTCATCTTCTGCTTTGGTACCATCTGTTATTTTTCCATTCTCTGAATTCAAAAGAAAAACATGTTAAGTAAAGTTCTATCCACTGAAAAATATATTTTAACATTCAAGTGCGTTTTTTGGCTTCACAGTTTTAATAAATCACAAACGTAGCAAATATTTACAGAGGTGTACTAATAAATGGTGTAAAATCAAATATATCTTAAGTGGCCTTTGCTGGAAGTACCCTCTCAGTCAACCAGAAAACAGTGTTATTATGAAGCTATTCACACATAATCTTACAGTAGACCCAATTAGCAGTGTGTGCTGCATTCTGATTGGTTCACCTGATTAACAGTGTAGCACCTACCCACAGACAGACATGCATTTGAATGCTATAGTATCAAGTGTATTTGGCAGTCGTATAAGTGGCCTTTACTGTAAGTATCCTCTCAGTCAACCAGAAAGCAGCGCTGTTATGTACAGTCACCAGATAGCATGACTGGAGCCTGGTGAGGGGCAAGTTCAAGAGAGATGTAAGTTTTATTTCATGAAAAGGGTGGCGAAACCATGGATAGACTGCCACTGGATGCGGTGGAGAAAGCTACCCTAAGCAGGTTTAAACATGGCTAGGACAATGCAAGGGGACTCATAGTTCCTGGGGGAGGGGCAACAAGGAGCTGCGGGGGTGAGGGAGCAGGAGAGAGAGGAAGACAATCCCCTAGTACAGTAGCTAGGTGGTGAGGTAGTATAGTATGGGCAGACTTGATGGATCCATTGTCTCCTTCTGCCATCAGATTCTATATTTCTATGCTATTCCCCCACAAAAAAAAACCTTATTGCAGAGCCAATCAGCAGTAGTACTACAGAACTAGAAATATTCACTGTAAATAAATATTCCCTATAATCGCGTTATCACTTTAAGGCGTGATAGTACTTTTACAGTGATTTTTTTGTTCATTCATACTTTGCCGACACGTGGTACTGGTTGCGTGGCGACCAGCTGAGCAAAGGAACAACACAGAAGTGATTTCTTTCTGCTGGTGGGACATACAGAAACAGTTTATTGAAGTGCAAGCATTAATATTATAAATTAAACAAATGAAAAGTAGACTAAGCACTAGCACTGAAGCAGCAAGTTTGGCAGTATCGGGCATCAGCAGTTCCATTCTCCAGGCGTCTAAGGAGTACTACAGTGTGCTTTTACTGACTTTCATTTCACTGGTTGAGCAGGCGGTATCGAGCTCTGGTTCTGCGGACAGTACTGTCATTCATTCTTCTTTTGTACTTCCCCTGATAGAACAGACCAGCATTCATTACCCCCTGATGGCAGGCATATTCTCCTATTGCGAATCTCACCTCAGGTGCATACAATTGTGTGTGATGCGGCATTTCTTTGGTGGTGGTGAGGCAGTGCTCAGTTGTTTTTAAACATTTTCGGCCATGAGCTGAGAAATGCCATCCATTTCAGAAAGCAGTTCAGCATCAACATCTGTTATCTGCAATGCCAAAAAGTCACACTTGGCAGGTGTGTTTAGCCATCCTAACAGGGACATTAATAGTTCTAAGCCAGTAGCATAGCAGAACGTGATTATTAAATGGCATGACTAAGAGAGTGAAAGTTGATCCGCAATTAAAACTTTATGCGGTATTATATTGTTCTACAGTAATACCAAAACTATGCTGGGAAGAAAAATTAACTTGGGAGAAACAGGGCTTAAAGTCCATATGGTTAAAAACACTGAAAGATACTTTATGGGGAATAAATATGATGCATTTATGGGAAGATTATAATAGAAACAGTAATACTGGTGAAATGTGGTAAATTAATAAAAAAATACATTAATAAATAAAGCAAAAGAGAACATGATTAAAATTTAAAAAGCAGTACATGGTTCAAACAAAACAAAATAGACCACAATATAGAAGAATACTTATTGAAGGGTGCAAACCAAGAACAAAGAAAACTTATTACCTGGGCTAGAATGGAATTGATAATGTCTAAATTTACATATTTTAACAGAATGTAAGACCAATCAGAAAATGCATGTCCCTGTAATAAAGGATTTGATTAGACTATTTCTCATATTACTACTATCTGTTCTCTATACTCCAAAGCAAGAAATTAATATCTTTTGGAATTTCTGAAAAAATATGCTCAGGCAAACTATGATCCTATATTTGTCTTATTACACCCATACACTTTAAATGAAATAGAACTCCAAAGTTCTTGGCAGCAGTAGTTAAACAAAACAAACTGATCTATAGAATGAGTTTATATCAAAAGAAGTTTATATAACTAGCAGCATATCTACAGTGCAATACAACAGAGAATAACTCATCTATTTTAAGACATGAATTTCTCAGAACTATTGTATCTTCATTTTCTTCACTTCCCCCCTTTTAAATGTGTATATATTTTAAAAACTGTGCATTTGTGAATGTAATTTTAACTGCTAATGTGATATGTTATGTATGTATCGTAATGTTGATATTTGATTTTGTAATAACCGTTTCGAGTTTCAAAATGGTTGAACAATAAACTTGAATTGAGTTGTATGAGCTGCATTCTGATTGGCTCACCTGGTAAAAACTGCAGCACCCACCCAAATACTGCCCTGTATCCTGTAGATTTTAGAAAACAATGGAAGAGAATAGCCAAATCATTGAAAATTCCTTAAAAATACCATCAATATTAAAAAAGAGAGAACTACTAGAGAGGGAGAGCGAGTGCATGTGTAGTTTTTGTAAATGCAAACAGTGAAGGTTGCTACTAATGTTCACTGACCATGTCAGAGGGCTGGAGGTTCTGTTACTGGGCTGCAGAGTGTTTTCATGCAAGTGGGGGTACGTGTCATCTGATGGGAGAATGTCCACTCTAGATATAAGAATGTAAATTAACAGGCCTTGGGATCAACAGGATGTGAGTGTCGAGTAATGAGTGCTCATGAGACGGCCGGCACCATGAGGTAAGCAGGCTGCATGCCTGTGTGAGGGCATTTTCTCATGTAGCTCCTGCTTTGTGGCTCGTTAGTGAACACCAGGCTCAGTAAGGTTAAACAGAACTCCTATCCAAAGGTATGCTTTTTCTTACATGTTTCACATAATGGTTGTTGATATTGTTGCTTTCTACAGTTAATATAGAGAAAGGGAAAGGGGACATTGTTTAACCAGGAAAGACACACTAAGCTGATGCTTGTTTCCAAGTGTAACCTGGGAGCACAAGGAAGTTAAGTGACTTGCTCAGGGTCACACATTATGCAGGTGGGGGCTGTAGGATTCAAACCACAGTCTCCAAGTTTGCAGTTCAGAGCCTTAAACCACTGTGCTATGCTGCCTCCAATATTTACACCAGTATGGTTTTTAGGCAGAACAGTTTATAAGTTTGTTTTAGGCTGGACAGTTTATAGGTGTTTTTTTTCATACAGCTGTTTGCTCCCTGTTGCCACCTATCACCTACATCTGCCATTGGGCCCCCTTCGCTCCCAACCCTGTCAGCCTCTCCCCCACTATCTTTACCAGTGGGGATCCACAAACAGCAGGATCTGAAAGCACTGGAGCCGTCAAACACAATGGGAAGAAGACACAGGAATTTTCTGCTTTTTGTCCCATCCCAACATGGAACTGTGGGATAGATGGTTGGCGCACATGCGTGGAGGCGCCCATGTGCTCCCAGAACCACAGCCCCCTCCACCCTCCTGACATAACATCAGTCCCCCATACCTCTGCTCTGACACTCAGCCACCACTGGGTGTCAGCCGAGAGTGAGGAAACCTGCCTCCCCAATCTGGGAGACGAAAGAAGCCCAGTAGCGAATATGATCATCTCCCATCTCTCTCCCCTGCCAACCCCCGGCTGAGCTCACTCACACTCAGGTCACGCGTAGTGCAAGGTGTAGCGTCCAGCACCTCAACCCCACTGGGCTGGCCAGTTTATAAGTTTAATGTTCTCTTTTTCCACTATACAGTAAAAGCTGAATGTATGTGATAATGTTATACACCAGGGCAGACACCAACTCCAGAAATTCTTTCAAAAAGTGACACTACCATGCCGGGGGGGGGGGGTAAATGAAAAGGAGTGGGCAAGCCAGGACACCGCCACAAGATATGGACATTCCCTCAAAACCTTTCAGTACCTCAAGGGTGCACATTGTACATTAAAGGCCCGATTTATAAATCATGGCAACTCCAATGCCCATATGCTTTAGGCAACAATGATGGAGCACTAAGTACACCAGTGGGGCCAGCTCCAGAAAAACTAGGCTCTCGATGGGTGCCTACTGCTGTCAAGTCAATCAGCACTTACTGTATATAGTAGGTGCTCATGGAGAGCTCGGTCAGTGGCTGGTCGTGGCGGTAAAAGGAGGGCTGTGCCAGTTGTTGGCTCGGGGTTGGGAGCCGAGGCGGGGGTAGTGAGACACTGCCTGCTGGGGTGGGTGTCCACTACACCACTAGGGAATGTTATTGCTTAATATACCAGAAGATTGGGGTGGGGGGGCATTAGACCACCAGGAAGCTATTCAAGTTATGGCAGGGAAGGATTGGGAATAGGGTGGGGGGACCACTAGACCACCCGGGACACTTGTATTAATATAATGGATTGGCAATTAGGGGAGGGACCGTTAGACTATCAGGGACATTTATTGTATTCTCAAGGGGATGGCAATTGATGATCGGGGGAGAGAAGGGACCACTAGACTACCAGGGACATCTATTTTATTTTCAAGGGGATGGCGATTGGCGGAGGGGAGGGACAACTAGACAACCAGGAAAATTTTCTTTTATGAATGGGACGGCGATTAGGGGAAGGAAGGGACAACTAGACTACCAGGGATGTTTATGATATTAATATACAGGGATCTGAGCTGGGGGGGGCACCAGACCACCAAGGACATTGTTAATAATTGATACACAGGGATCAGGGAGGGGGCCACTAACCACCAGGAATGTTTCTGATTTTAATATACGGGGATCAGGGCTGGGGGGGTCCGCTACATCACCAGGGATGTTCTAGATTGGTGCACAGCTGCCCCATGGCTTGTGGCACACTGTCCTGATGTGCCGACTGTTCAACACAAGGCCACAGATGCCGCAAGCTGTGGGACTTTGCCACCCGGACCCTACCGATAAAGAATCAGGCGCAGGGTCCTTGGCACACCAGCACTCGGTGCAAGCCACCTTTGGCATGGCTTGTGCAGAGTTTTGGGAATTGGGGCCTTTGTGTGAAGAACTCCTTAACTATACTCTGATCCAACACAAGGACAGAAAAATGCATGTGGGCTGTAAAATGTACCTTGGATCATCCTCTGAGCAGTTAACATAAGCAACTGAGTAATATTTGCATTAAGTTAAGGTAAGAAGCCTTAAACCGTGTAGGGGTTAATATTAAAGAAAAACGTCCATGTCACTATGCTACACACCCCCTGATGAGCATTTTCACCCCGTGTTACAAAAGTTCTGGTACCTGCTTGTGAAGTAATTCTGTTTTACCTGGTTGATCCTGCCATTCCTCCTGCTGGCATTTTGAAGGTCGCACCTCTAGTGGCGTATCCCACAATTGTCTGTGGCTGACGTCAGAGCTGGGGAGTAGCCTTGGGAGCATGTATAATGTAAGACTATGGCTGGAGCTATTAACGGCTCTGGTTTGCACTTGGGAGGTCTCGGTGCTATACCGAGACCAAGTAGAGATTGGCAGATCGACTGTCAGCTCCCGCGGCTGCTCCCCAGCTCTGATGTCAGCCACGGGCGATTGTGGGATGTGCAGCTAGAGGTGCTATGTTCAAACTGCCAGTGAGAGGGATGGCAGAATCAACCAGATAAAACAGAATTGCTTTACAAGCAGGTACCAGAGGGTTTGTAACACAGAGCGAAAATGCTAATTGGGGTGTCCCACACTGAGGTGTGGGGCATAGTGACATTGACATTTCCCTTTAAGTTTTTCAGTTACTAGCTAGCAGGGCTAATTAATTTATTTCTTAATTTGTAATTTTTTGACCAGGAAAGGCAAATTAGGCTATGATAGCGTGTCTAAAGATGCGTCCTGGGGGTGAGTTACAGAGACCAGATTTATAGATGGAGGAATGATGGCCATGACCCCAGGGAAATTTCTTCAATAAATGCGATGGCATCTTTAACTTCCACCTGGACAGTGACCAGACAGGGACAAAAGGGACCTCAGTTTAATGTGTCATCCAAAGGACAGCACCTCACCAGCACAGTGCCCCTGTCTTACTGTACTACACTGTCCATTATGTATATTAGCCCAAATACCTTGTGTGGGGCCAGAACCCATGACTTTCTATCCTCCAGCCCCAGAGATAAGCATGCTACTACTGAGTCACTGACACTATTTAAGTTTGCCTAAGAAAATGCAGTGGACCCAAAGAACTTTCAGTGGTCCACTTGGTATACTCATTTATATGTTACAGTACAGTGTGTTGCCCACCGCTGCATTGGTAGAACTACCATTTGTGGCGCTGATGACTCGTGTTTGGGAAAGAACGCGGGACATCAGGAAATCAGCCAAAGAGAGGAGGATCAAGTGTCAGAGGGACTGCTCTCCTCCTCTGGGGGAGGGAGGGAAGGAAGGATGCAGCATCTGGTGCACGCTTGACCCTTAGCGGAGGCTAAGGTAGGTAGCCCGGGGACTACATTAACACTGGGGGTGGGAGAAGTGGTGTCTGCCAACTTCCTCTGTGTAGAAGCATGTGCAGGGCTATCAAGCCAGCACTGCACATCTGCCCTCCCACGGGACCTTACAGGAGGGGACAACACCAGGACGACCGGCATGACAGACCTGACCCTCTGCAGGCTCCCACCCAGCGACATGGTGTGCCTCCCATGAGGATCTGTTTCCTGGCCCCAGGGTTGCACCACCATGGGGAGGGGGAGAGCAGGGGTAAAGTGGAGTTGGATGGTAAGTCCATTGGAAGCCGGGAGCTGGGGCTGGGTGGGGGGTTGGTGACCGATGAGGGGGAGGACTGGCATGATGGAGAAACAAACAGAACTGCAAAAAAGGAAAAACAAAACAGCACCTACTCCAGTACTAACCAGCAGAACTAGATACTGGAAACTTGTACTGACTGGCCTGACAGAAAATCTGCCAGCATTTGGCCAGTGGGCCAGTGCCAGTATGACCTTCTTATAAGGCTTACCAGACAGGATTAGCCCAAAGTTAGTCCCCCACTTAGGAAGAGGCAGGATACCTCAAAATTTGGGGCAGTTTGTTAGTGAGGAGTCCCATGGCATTGCAGTTTGTCAAAATTCTATCTTGGCTGCTATCAGCTGTGCACTTTTGGTGTTCACCTTTTATTTCTTATTTGTGCAATAATGACAACCGGGAAGGTCAGATCTGCTGAACTCTATATTCATTTTATTGTGGGTAAATGAACTCTTTTACTAGGACCTTCCAGTCATATCAGCCCATTTCAAACTGAAGTGAGAATCAGTTCCGAGACACTGGTTGAAAACTCAGTAAGATGAAAACAAAAGGAGTGAAAGAACAATGAAATTTACCTGGCAGAGGTCTCCATAGGTCAGTTAAAGAGCTTTCATAATTGCCATTCTCTAAAGCAAACAAAAATTCCTTAGGCCAGTTTTCTTTGTCCGACCTCAGTAGGCATTCAATCAGTTTTGCTGCACCAGCTATATTACCCTTCTGTTCAGTAATCTGCAACAAACAACAGTTTATATGAGCTCTCATACAGCCAAAAAAAGGCAACAAACTACTTTTACTGAGATTTGTCTTCTGCAATGTTATTTGAGTGAACTGTCCACATTTGGTAATATGTATGTGTGCGTGTGTATGTGTATACCTTTAAGCTCTTTCCAAGCCACCTTTCCCTCACCAATGCAGCCACATGGAGCAATTCTCTGTCCCCACTCAGCCACTCTACAGTTGGGTCACCTGTACTAGTCTTTTTTTTTTTTTGCCTCAGTGCTAAAACAGAATTTATTTATAAACAGAAGTGAAGTCTCAGATGCAGCTTCTTATAACGACACTCAATATGCATGTTAAAGGATAGTTTGCTATCCAGCCACAGACCTAGATATTTGAAAGACCCTACAAGGTCCAGTTTGTCATCCGGCAGGGTAGGGATGCCTGGAAAAGAGGAGGGCAGATGCCATTTGGTAGAGAATACCATGTACTTAGTTTCTGCATCATTTAAAACAAGCATGGAGGCACAAAGATTGATCTGGAGTTGGTCAAATGCACTCTGGAGGTTATCCATTGCCGCAGCTGGAGTGGCACTGGTAACATACAGAACAGTATCATTTGTATAAAGTGTAACTTAGCATCTACAATGTTTAAGCCCAGATCACTGGTGTATATCATAAATAAAAGTGGTTCAGGAACAGATCCTTATGACACTCCTTTACAAATAGGGATGCAAGGGGATGACAAGCCGCCTAGCTTCAAGACCTGTTTACACTACCACATTTGAACCATAGCAACCCGAGTGCTCAGGCTGCTGCAATGCAAATGTGACAGTGTGGACACTTACCTGATCATGGAAAGTCGATCGCTTCTCCTCTCACTGAAAAGCAGCAGACTTGGGTATGTGTTCTGGAGCAAGCGGTGTAAGCAGCCATGTGGACAGACTGCACCGCTAGAGGACCAACTGCTTCACTGTTCACATGTGGCTCTCTGCCAGAACCAGGAAGTCCAGCAGAGAGACCACTTTCCATGTGTATGGAACTTGAGCAGAAACACACTTGACAACCTTTTTAATAGACCTTGTGCATTGACTATGATACCCCATTAAATTTATCATCTAATGAGCAGCAATAAAAAGCCCTGATACAAGATATTATTCCACTTTTGTCATTTATAACTCTATAGTGTATGGGGCAGCCTTATTATAAATGGAATTCAATGAATTCCTACTTTGGTTGTATCACCAATGTGATGTCATGAGGGTGCTGTACCATCTTGAGTATGTCACACTGATGGCACAACTTTACACGCCTTCATGCATGCATGCCCCACAAACCTCGCTCCTCATGAATGGCCACGTGGTAAGACAACATCTGAAACAGAATGGTGCTTTGGGGAGGAGGACAACGGTACAGTACAAGTACCAGATGTGTGTGTGTGCGCGAGCGTGTGTGTGTGTGTACCTTAAACTCTTCCCAAGCTGCTGGAACTTTCCCTCACCAATGCAGCTGTACAGAGCAATCCTCTGTCCCCACTCAGCCACACTACAGTTGGGCCACATAAGCGAACCGAACCCAAGCCTCCAGAAATGCTCCATTGTTGACTACTGGTACCCACACACTATAAAAGATGATGGATAGGCATCAGTTAATAACAACGCTGAATTCACTTCTTGAGGTTGCCAGGACAACAGTAAACCTGTTAAGCTTCGCTCTCGAGGTTTACTATGTCGTCATGACAACCTTCTAAAGTGAATACAGTGTTGTTAACTGCTGCTCATCCATTATCCTCTATGTAATACACAAGTAAATTTCATCCTAAAGTACAGTAAATAAAAAAATAAAACACAAAAAGCAAGACGTCATTATGATTATGAACTTAAATGAGTTACTGGATGCAGATTCTATTATATGAGAAGTAATGCTGCTGCTATTTTGTGGCATTTATAACTCAAGAAGCAACAGTTGCTTCTGGTAGTCTACAGTTTATGGTTTGGCTTTTCACTATTGTGAAGCACTGGAATACTTTTATTTAAAAATTCACTTGAATATTATTTACAAATTGGTAATTGAGAAACGCATGCCAAGCTGAGGTCTGTTTCCTGGTATTACCTAGGAAAAGGGTAACAAAGGGGATAAAAACACAGTATAACAACATACATGGCGAGCACAGTCTGTACAAGTTACAATACAAATTCTAGAGTGATGTACTGTATAGGATCATAAAGCAGAAAAGCATAAGCAGCAGGTGACAAAACTCTGAAACAGAAACATTGCAAAATTCTAAATCAACTAGGAATGAAATAAGAAAAGTTTTTAAAATGCATTAGGTAACGCACCCTGTGCATAAAAATACAATATGGTGAATAGGATGCAATGGCACAGAGGCACTAAAATAATAATACTGGGTACTTCAATGCTGTGTCAGGATCCATTAGATCTAAGTTTTGTTTGTAACTGGTTGGGAGAGGGAATCTTTAAAGATGATGCACCGATGGACACAATCGCTTCAGCAACTATATTCAGAAGGCATGGCACTGGGCGGAAGTGAGGTAAGTAGTGAGTGCATCACCAGTGCATCACTGCTGACATCGGGATGAACATCCCAGTCCTGAAAATGTATAGCCCTCTCTGGCGCAAACCCACATCATCGACACACAGAACTGAGCCACAGGAGAGACCGCATTGGGAATGGAGTGGTGCAAATGTAAGAGCACTGCCGCCATATAAACACAGAATTATCTGCTGTTGCCCAGAAAGATACTCAGTCAGATTCACTGCTCAGAGCTCCAGCAGGCTGGGGTGACCAGAACCCATGGGCTCTGTGGTCTGCCAGGTGAGCTCCCCACCCCATCCGAAATGTGTTTGTCGTATGCTTGATGGATGGTTCTGGGCAAACAGGATTCCCTCCTCCAGGTTCTTTAGGGATAGCCACCGCAGGATGGTATCCCACAACATCTAGCTCACCAAGACAGGCTGGTCCAGGTGACCCGGGCATTGGGACCACTGCTGGCCCAACTCCCACTGCAGAGGGTGTATTCTCCAGCATGCTCTCTGGAACCACTGCTGGCCCAACTCCCACTGTAGAGGGTGTATTCTCCAGCATGCTCTCTGGACCAGGCTGGTAGATGTCACCATCAACCCCAGCAGCTGCAGGAAGTCCTGGGCAGGACACGAATACCCAACCTGAAATGACTGTGTAAAGGCAGTAAGATCCAATGCCTGATTGATGAGGAGACAGGCCATGGCCCACAGTGAGTCTAATTCTGTTCTGATAAACTTAATCACCTCCGAGGTGCCCAGTTCTGACTTGGCCAGATTGACACAAAGGCCTGAGTCCTGCCAGATCCCTGGACTGCTACACAGCCTCCTTGGATGGCCCGGCTAGCGGCCAGTCATCCAGATAGGGTGAAGACCCTAAGCGTGGACGACAGGCCAAAGGGCATGACCTTGGACTGATACAGGATCCCCTTGGCATGGAAAGTAAGATTACATGAGAACTTTCCGTAACAGTAAATCTTCGAGAGGATCTCTTGCAGCAGTCCACACCTATACAACTACAGCCACCAGGAGCTAGGACCACATGGAAACTTTTCTAACTAGCAGTTTACCAGGAGGCCGCCCATGCCGACTTCACACGCTGATGACGTCCCGCTCATATAAGTGTGGGCAGCTGTGGGTCATCCTCAGTTCTCCTGCCGGAAACCATAAGTGGAGTATCTCCCACTGGGAAACTGAGAAAGAGTCAGAGGTTCCTGTCAGAGATGAGGTATAAACAGCAGGTACCCTGTCAAGGAGAAAGACAGACAGACACAGAGAGACCCCAAGGCAGAGGGGGATGGAATGTGGGACAGCATGGCCTGCTGTAAGAGATCCTTTCAAATATCTACTGTTACAGTAAGTTCTTACGTGACTACTATCTTCATCAAGGGCATCTCTTGCAGCAGGCTACATCTATAGAATGAATCCTAAGTAGTTCTTACAGTAGAAGAATCCGTCTGAGTGGCTGGGGGCTACAGCCCTAAGACAGGAGACCCTGAAGCCTGCCCCTCTTCTAGAGGCAATATCTAGATTGTAGTGCTTGCTGAAGGTGTGGACAAAATTCCAAGTGGCTGCAGCACAGATCCTGGCAGCTGACACATTCCTGAAACAGGCAACAGAAGTAGCCATGCTCCTTGTGAAATTACCAAGAACAGTCGCAGGAAGTTTCTTACCGTACTTCATATAACAAAAAAGAATACAACTGGCCAACCATTTGGACAGGCACTGTTTAGAAACTGGCATGCCCTCTTTTCCATGGGCAAAAGAAACAAACAGCTGCGAGGACTACCTGCAGTACTTTGTACAGCGAGTATAGTAATGTAAAATTCTATTTACATCTAAAGTATGGAGCAATGCTTCCCCTGGACTGGCAAGCTCAGGATAATAAACTGGCAGGTGGATGGTTTGGTTCAGTGTAAACTCAGACACCACCTTTGGTAGAAACTTAGGATTTGTGGCAAATCAAATAAGGCCGCTCACACATGAGAGTCTGCAGTGCCAAAATCCTTCAGGTAGAAGTAATAGCAACTAAAAATAATGCCTTCCATGACAGAAAGCACAGTTCGTAAGTCACAGCTGGCTCATAAGGAGCCAAAGTAAGCTTTTCTAACACAAAATTCAGGTCCCAAGGTGGGACTGGATTCTGGATAGGAGATTTCAGATGAAGGATGCCCCACAAAAAAATATGGGACACCTCCAATTGTGTGACCGTACAGCTCTCGACAGGCACATGTAAGGCAAAAATGGCTGACAGGTGCACATACCTCTCTACTGTCCCTAATTTTCAGGGACGTCCCTGATTTTGTCTCAAAATTTTCCTCTGTCCCTCATAAAATTTTCATTTTTGTGACAGAACAGTGGAGCTTAAAATCACAAAATAATGCTAAACATTAAAGTTATAGACTTGTTTTTCTTCAGAAAATGCATCTTAACATGCATCCTTTTATTCTATCAGCTTTCTAAGTGAATAGCACCAATGTCCAAGATGTGTCCCAGATTTTGGGTCTTTGTCCCTGATATTTTTAAGCCTTGTCCCTGATTCAACCATGAGGCAAGAGGTTGAGAGGTATGCAGGTGCACCATAAGGAAGAGTACTGCAGGCCAGAATCTGAGAGGGACAGCAAATACCAGTACTTCTCATATTCTAACTAATCTCCTCCTAGACTGTATCCTTATGTTTTACCTTCTCTCCCTCCTCTCTCTTCACCTGTGCCCTCTCCTCCTAATGCCATCACTCCAGTAAGCTAAACTGCCTTTTAGTTATGACCTATGTACCTGCTGTTTGCCTTGGTGACATGCTGTGATTTCTTTGTGCACTGTGCTATTGTTTTCCTTATGCCTATAGACTAAAATTCCTTGTCTTTCGTGATTTTTGTTCCAACTGTTTCCTCCTCTGACGTATTGTGTTCACTGTACTCCTTGTATCGACCATGCCAATTATCTGTAATTACTTGTGCACTGTTGTATATAAAACCAGGTTACTCACCTGTAACAGTAGTTCTAGGAGTGGTATCTGTTATTCATCCACACTATCTGGTAGGTACCTTGCCGCTTTAAGATATGCCGGAAGGTCTTCAAGCTGGCTCCTCCCACCCACCTGGGTGGTAAAACCCTCGGCTCCGCCCCACGATGCCAGATCTAGCCCGCTGGAAGCCAGGTGTGTACGTCGAAGCCGGGGAGGTCGGGTAGGTTCGTGAGGATGAACAACATATACCACTCCTAGAACTACTGTTACAGGTGAATAACCTGTTTTTCTAGGGATATGGATATGTTGTTCAATCCACACTATCTGGCAGACTCCTAGCGTTCTCCAGGAGAAGGGAGGAAAGGTGCACCCCCCTACTTAGGGAACAGGGACTGGAGAACTGAGGCCCCAAAACCAGCATCCCGGCGTGAATCAAGGTCGATGTGGCAATGGGAAATGAAGGTGTGTGCTGACTTCCAGGCAGCAGCCTTGCAGATTTCCTGGATAGGGACGTCCCAAGAAGCAGCCACCGACGCAGCTGTATGACGGGTGGAAAGAGCCCTAAGCCCTACAGGAGGCTCCCTACCCACCAACCTATAGCAGAGGTCAATGCAGGAAGTGATCCACCTGCCAATCGTCCACTTGGCTGCAGGTCTGCCAGGTGCCTCTTCATCGTAGGTGACAAACAGCTCTTCCCGAACTTCCGCCGTACACTCTTTGTAGTAGGCAAGCGCTCTTCTCAGGTCCAAAGCATGGAGCCTGTACTCCGCCTCCGAGGTGTGATTAGGGTAGAACACCGGTAGAGTCAACACCTGGTTCACGTGAAACTCCAACACCACCTTCAGAAGAAATTTCAGATGGGGGCGCAGGACAACCTTGTCCCTGTGGAAGACCAAGTAGGGAGATTCAATGGAAAGTGCCTGGAGCTCCCCAATCCTTGTGGCTAATGTGATAGCCACCAAGAAGGAGGTCTTCCATGACAGGTGAGAGATGTCACACCTGTGCATCGCTTCAAATGGCTTGCCCATGAGCTTGGCCAATACCAGCAGTAAATCCCATGGAGGTAGTGGTTCATACACCGGAGGGGATATGTGATCTAGGCCCTTGAAAAAGCACTGGACCACCTTCTCCTGCGACACCGACTGCTTTCCGACCCGCGCCTCGTAAGCAGATATGGCTGCCAGGTGCACCTTGAGGGTCGTCGACCAAAGCCCTTGCTGGGAAAGGAACCACAGGTAGTCCAGAATGCTAGCCAGCAGGCAGAACGAGATGTCCAACCCCTTGTCCTGACACCAGATGGAGAATATCTTCCATTTGAAGGCATAGCATTTCCTGGTCAACTCCTTATGGGATGCCTCAATGACGTTGAGGACCTCGTCGGAAAGATCTAAGGCCTGGAACTCTATCTGCTGAGGAACCAGGCCATCAGGTGCAGGGATTGAAGGTCCGGATGGAGTACCTTCCCCTGACTGACAGAGAGCAGGTCCGGGTGGTCTGGAAGCCACCTCAGCAGCCTGGAGCTGAGGCTGAAGAGATCTGGATACCAAAACTGGCGGGGCCAGTCTGGGGCTACCAGGATCACCTGTGCCTTGTCCCTTCTGACCTTGAGGAGCACCTTATGGACTAAGGGCAGAGGAGGGAAGGTGTAGAAGAGGCCCAGGGTCCACGGCCTGGAGAAGGCATCCCCCTGCAGCGAGCCCTGCTGAGGGGGGCGGGCATGGTACAGCCTCAGCTTGGCATTCTCTCTGGAGGCAAACAGGTCCACCTGAGGTGTGCTCCAGTGGGAGAACAGGTCTTGAACTACAGTACAAGTCACATTAAACTGTTTCACCAATGGGTTGGTTTAGCATTGTTTTTTAAAGTTTGCAATGCATTGACAACTCACATTGTGTGTTGTTTTTCAACTCTTAACAAGCTCAAGAGCAACTTTTATCAAATGTTTTTGCAACTCATTTGGAAAGCATCTGCAGATCTGCCAAAATACAATGAACAACTAAGTTGCAACTCTTAGGCAGCAGAATTTGTAAGGCTTTGCACTAAATCCAGTAACACTTATGCAGCTCACTGAGAAATGCAAGAGCAGCTCATTACTGAAATAGTTTAATGTGACTTGTACTGTACCTCCGTCAGGAGAGACTACTCATAAGATGGATCGCCTATCCGGCTGAGGGCATTAGCCAGACTGCTCGAGGCCCCTGCCACATGAATGGCTAGGAGATCTGCCTCCAGGCTGAGCAAGAGAGACCAAATGTGAAGATCTTCCTTGCACAGAGGCAAGGACTGCATCCCACCCTATCTGTGGAGATAGTACATGGTTGTGGTGGTGTCCGTCTGGACCTGGACCACTTGACCCTGAACAAATGGAGCGAAGGCGGTCAGGGCTAGCCGGACCATTCGGAGCTCCAGCAGGTTGATGTGGCATTAGGACTCCTGAGGGGACCAGAGTCCATGGGCTCTGTGCTCCCCCAGATGGGCACCCCAACCTATAAGAGAAGCATCGGTCATCAGGATAACCGTCAGCTCAGGACAATAGGATTCCCTCCTGCAGATGAGCTGGGACGAGCCACCACTGCAGGCCGTCCCACATATCCTGGGTCACAGAGACTGGCTGGTCTAGAAGACCTGAGCGCTGAGAGCACTAGCGGGCTAGCCCCCACTGCAGAGGGCACATATGCCAGCAGGCCCAATGGACAATGCTGGTGCAGGCCACCATGAGACCCAGAAGACGCAGGAAGTCCCGGGCAGAGTGCCATTGCCCAACCAGAAATGACTGGGCAAAGGAGGAAAGGCCCTCAGCCCTGTCTGCCGGGAGCCGGGCTCTGGCTTGAAGAGAGTCGAGTTCCGACCCGATGAACTGAACTACCTCCAAGGGCACGAGCTCCGACTTGGCCTCGTTGATGGGGAGGCCGAGCTGACAGCAAGCATGGAGGGCCAGATCCCTGGACTGCTCTGCCTCCTGCCTGGAGGGGCCTGCTATAAGCCAGTCATCAGGTAAGGTGAACTGGACTGCGGCTTTGCCAAGAATGCTGCCACCACTGCAATGCATTTGGTGAAGACCCTGGGAGCTGATGTGAGGCCGAAGGGCATGACCTGGGACGCATAGAGGGTTCCTTCTGCCCGAAAGCAGAGGAACCGCTGATGAGACGGATGGATTGGGACGTGAAAGAACACGTCCTGGAGGTTTAGGGAGCAGAACCACAAGCCCAGCTCCAGGGATGATATTATCTGAGCCAGGGTTACCATACAAAAGGTGCGCGGCCTTAGAAACTTGTTCGGGTCATGCAGATCGAGAATGGTGTGCCAGCCCCCCGTCTGTTTTGGAATCAGGAAGTACCTGGAAACAAACCCTGGGCACGGAGGAGGATCCGCCACCTTGCTAACTACCCTCTTGCGGAGGAGCTGGTCGATGTCGTCTCGGAGAGCCAACTGGGTGGCTGCGGACCCGGTAACCCCCCCGCGGGGCATGGGCTCAAAAGGGAGGGACCTGCTTGAACTCCAGAGCCAGGCCCCTGCCGACCACTTCCACCACCCAGCGGTCCGTGGTGATAGTGTACCAGGTGTAAAGGAAGTGGCTGAGCCGGCCCCCCACGGGGGGACTCAGGGGAGGTGTGACGGGGTTGGGGGCGGCACCCCGCAACCCATCACTGGGCAGGCTTGGAGGAGGAGGGACCGGCCGAGGAGCTGCCGGGGCCCTTCTCCCGGTGCTTCCAACTAAGGAAGCGACGGACTTGGCTCTAGGGCACCAAGCTTGAGCCCGCTGTCATTGCTGCTGGTGCTGCTGGACAGGTCTTGCCGCAGGAGCAGAGGGACAAAAGGGCTTACGCTACTGATGGCGGCCTTTGTCCTTCTGCACAGATGTGACCGAATATAGAAACATAGAAGTTGACGGCAGATAAGGACTGCAAGGCCCATCCAGTCTGCCCATTTCTTTTTCTATCTTATAAATGTGCCATCGGCCTTTGCTCTGTCAGTGGCCTATTTATTCATAGTCATTTGTATTGCTCCCTTATGCCTATCCCATGCCTGTTTGAAGCCCTGCACTGTATTCATAGCCACCACTTCTTGTGGTAAGCCATTCCATGCATCCACCACCCTTTCTGTGAAAAAGAATTTCCTCACATTCCCCCTTAATGGCCTCCTCTAATCTCATGCTGTGTCCTCTTGTCCTGCTATTTTTCTTATATTTAAACATGTTAGACTCTTTCACCTTGTTTATGCCCTTAAGGTGTTTGAATGCCTCGATCATATCACCTCTCCCTCCTTTGCTCAAGGGTATACATATTGAGCTCCGTTAATCTGTCCTCATATGTCTTCTGATGCAGTCCCTGCACCATTTTGGTTGCCCTTCTCTGGACTGCCTCAATTTGGTTAATGTCCTTGTGAAGGTGTGCCTCCAATACTGCACATGTACTCCAGATGGGGCCTAACCAGTGTCTTGTACAGAGGATTATTACCTCCCTCTTACGACTTGTGATACCTCACTAATACACCCTAACACCCCTAGCCTTACCTACTGCTTTAGAGGTCTGCTTCGATGATTTTAGGTCATCAGTGATGATGATGCCCAAGTCTCTTTCTTCCTTTGTGACTGCTAGCAACTCCCTCCTAGCCTATAGGTGGCTTCAGGGTTTCTCTTCCCTATGTGCATGATTTTGCACTTCTTTGCATTAAATCCAGTTGCCACTCTTCTGACCATTCTGCTAGTTTATCCAGATCTCTTCTCATTCTGCCCACCCCATCTGGATCATCTACTCTGTTGCAGATCTTGGTGTCATCTGCAAACAGACAAGCCTTACTCCAGTCCATCTGCAAGGTCACTAATGAAGATGTTGAAGAGGACTGGCCCCAGGACTGATCCTGAGGGACCCCCTTGTGACTTGCATCTCTTCTGACTGTATGCCATTTACCACCACTCTCTGTTTCTGCCCATCCAACCAGTTTGCCACCCAGTTGACCAACTTCGACCCACCCGAGCCTACCAGCTTATTTATCAATCTTCTATGTGGAACAGTGTCAAAAGCTTTGCTGAAGTCAAGGTAAGCGACATCAACTGCTCCCCCTTGGTCCACCACTCTGGTTACCCAGTCAAGAAATCTATGAGATTAGTTTGACAGGACCTTCCTTTAGTAAACCCATGCTGTCTTGGATTCTGTGCCCTATGGATTCCAGGTGTTGCACTATCCTTTCCTTAAGGAGTGCCTCCATAATCTTGCCCACTACTGAGGTAAGACTAACCGGTCTGTAGTTCCCGCCTCCTCCTGCTACCACTCTTGTGGGCGGGATCACATGAACCCTTCTCCAGTCTTCTGGGACCTCTCCTGTGCTCAGAGACTCACTAAACAATTCTGCTAGTGGCTCTGCTAGTTCCTCCTTTAGCTCCTTAAGTACCCTGGGATGTATGCCATCAGGTCCCATTGCCTTATCCACCCTGAAGCTTAGCAAGCTCTTGTAGGACCCTTTCTTTGTGAAGGGAGTAGTGCTCACCTCCCTCCCACTGTGTCCATGATGCTGAGCTGTGGGCCCTGCCCTACCTTCTCTTCAGTAAATACTGAGCAAAAGTATCTGTTTAGGATAGATGCCTTTACAGGGTCCTCCTCCTCACATGCTCCTTTTCTCCATTAAGCTTAGCAATACCCCTCTGGACTTTCTCCTTTCACTAATGTATCTATAGAAGTCTTGTCACCTTCTTTACTGTTAGTGCTGGTGTTTCCTCAGTTTGGGACTTTGCCTGCCTTACTGCCTTACCTGCTTCCCTTAGGGCAGTTTGGTATGCCTCCTATCTTCATCCGTTGTGTTCCTTATATTTCCTGAAGGCCAGCCTTTTGGCTCTGACCTTTTCTGCTACTGTATTTGAGAACCAAAGTGGTTTCCTTCTTCTTTTGCACTTCATTTTCTGTCTAACACAATGGGATGTTGCTTCAAGTATTGCATCCTTAATGCTTGCCCACTTTGCCTGTACCCCTCACCTGTGTTTCTTTTGCCAGGCTAACTTAACTCTGTTGGCCATCTTATCAAAGTCAGCTCCTCTGAAGTCCCATATTTTTGCCTTGGAATGGGATGATTTAGATGTAGTAGCCAAATTGAAAAATACCATGTGATGGTCACTGGCCCCCAGGTGACCTTCTACCTGGAGATCTGTGATCCCTTCTTTGTTAGTCAGTACTAGATCTAGGATAGCCCTGTCTCTTGTGGGTTGCTGTACCAGTTGTTTGAGGCCCTCCCCCTGCAGGGAATCCACTATGAGTCTAGTTCTGGCAGATGTTCCTGCTGGTATTGACCAATCTGTATCCGGCATGTTGAAGTCTCCCATTATCAGAACCTCCCCTTTAGCTGTCATGTTTTGTATATCTTCTAACAGTAATGTGTCTATGTCCTCCCTCTGGTCTGGGGGCCTGTAGACAACCCCAGTTCTTATGGCTGTCCCATTTCCTGTTTCCAGGGTGACCCACAGTTCTTCTGGCTCCTTATGTGTATTCTGAATTTCTGTAGCTTTGATATTTTCATTAACATACAGGGCCACTCCTACCCCCCTTTTTGCACCTTGGTCTCTTCTGAATAATACATAGCCAGGTACTGAAGTCTCCCAAGTGTGGTTACTGGTAAACCACATCTCACTAATTGCTACTAGGTCCAGTTTAGCCTCTGACATTATTGCCTGCAGGTCTGGGATCTTATTTCCCAGGCTGTGAGCACTGTGCACATGATTTTCCATTGGCCAGATTTTGGTGTGTTAGTTGTTGGGTGAAGTTTGGCATTACCCTGTGGATGCGTATGGGGAGACAAACCTTTTTCTTACCTGGTGATGCAAATGAGCGGCAAACATGCTGAATTCTGTTTGACCACTAGCTGGGGGGAGGGGTGTTCTTCCCATTCGACGTATGGGGTGCTGCACCCCTCTCCCCATTTGTTAGTTTAAATATTCTGCAAAGACGTCAAACTTCTGCCCCAATGCACTGACTCCCTCTTTAGTCAGATGCAGTCCATCAAATTTAAAGAACTTTCGCTCCCAGAACTGTTGCCAGTTCCCTACAAATCTGTGTCCTTTTTCCTGGCACCAGCCCTTGAGCCACGTGTTTAGCTCCCCTATCTCCCCTTCTCTGACCTTCCGTCCATCTGCTCCCCTCTCCCAGACTGGCAGGATCTCAGAGAAGGAGATGCTGGACGAAATAGATGATAGTTTGTCACCCAGCCTAGTCAGGTGTTCCTTGGTCTCCACAACTGACCGGCTGGCGAGATCATTAGTCCCTATGTGTACTAGGACATCAATGTTTTCTCCTGCTTTGTGAACAATTTTAGCAATGCGGTCAGTGTCTCTCCATGCTGATGTACCTGGGAGACATCTGACCATCACCCTGGCTGGAGATGGGTATCAACTCCCAATCATGGAGTCTCCTATGATCAGAAGTTTTTGGATTTCCTTTGTGCTTGTTTTGTTTTGGTTCCTGATTTGGGTGAGTTTTGTTGTGCTAGCTCCTGTGCATGATGTCCTGCTCTGCAGTGTCTTCTGCCTCTTTATTTGATTTCAGAGATAGAGGCAGATACCTGTTTGTAGTGTTTATATGGTTTTGGAGGTAATGTGTTGGAGAGCAGAGAGTGATGGGGCACCTGATTTGCTCCTCCTAACCACCTGCCAACCTCCTGGACCAACTACCCTCTGCAGTCGAGGTTTTCTGTTGGATGCTGGGGAAATGGCGGGTGGTTCTTATAATGTATTTCCTCTTCAATATGAAATTTGAGGCGTGCAATCTCTGCCCATGCTGCCGGAGCTCAGCCCTAAGATCTCCAAAGGCCCAGCATGTAGGACAGTGTCCTAAATCCTGTAAGACTGTCCTTCTGAAAATTGTTCCACAGTACCTGCAGTTAATGAAATCCATTCCAAATAAGTTGCTGGGTTTGTAACCTAGTCAGAGTAATTAGAAGGAGAAAAAAAAAAATGCAAGTAATGGTTTAATTGTGCTTTGTTTAACTTGTTATAACAAGTTAGATTACTAGTGCCCCTGTAAATTAGATCACCTTGTGGAGGCCCCACTGATCCGCTCCTTCCTGCTCTGCCACAGGAAATGTCACAAGGGTGGCATTGGATTTTTTCAAGCGCCGGAGGTGGCCCTCTACACCGGGCCCAAACAGGTCCGTACCCAGAAAGGGAACATCTGCGAGCTTGTGCTGGGTGTCTGCCGTGAAGGTCGAGATCCGCAACCAAGCCCTGCAGCGCATGGCCACTGCAGCCGCTACCGAATGGGCACAAGAGTCTCCAATGTCCAGAGTCATCTGAAGCTGCTGCTTTGCCACCGCCTTTCCCTGATCCCAGACCTGCTTGACCGTGGTCTGGAGGTCGTTCGGAGAATGGGGAGCACCTCATCCAGGGAGCCCAACAGAGGTGAGAGAGTGTGCCATCATAACAGCCAGGCTGGCCTGGTGAAGGCCCAAGCAGTGACAGCATACCCTTTCTCCTAGGTAGTCCAATTTCTTGGACTTCTTATCTGAGGGCTTGTCCACATCCCTCATGTTGCCCGATCGCCTGAAGACAGAATCTGCCACCAACCCCTCGGCCTAGGGGTGCTCCAAGAAGCCAGAGAGAGAGCCAATAGGAACTGCATACTTGCGGGCCATCCTGGTCGATGGCGCTGGGCAGGAGGCTGGGCGCTGCCAGAGTTCTAATGTTGGTCCCACAATGGCCTCAGCTACTGGGAAGGCCTCTGTGGGGGGATTCCCCCATGTCCAGAATCTTCATAAGGGGATATCTGGCCCATTTCTGCACGGGTTCGAGCAGCATCCTGGTGGACTCCGAGATGAGCTGAAGAATACCAAGGAACAAGGCGGGGCTCTCATCCACAGAACGACCCCCCCGAGGATTCTAGGTTGACTGGAATGCAACGAGGAGTCTTCAGACTCCAAAGAGTCCGTGTACAGCTGGTGACTGCCTGAGCCACTCTCCACTCGCCGAGGGCGATCGGGGGTGAGAGTGACCGACAACCAATGAGGCAAACCTTGAGCTGGCCGAGAATCCTTGGTCAGCGCCCCATTCTTCAGTTAAGGAGGCGGTGGTTCCACCACAATGGGCGGAGCAGCTGGATTTGGCTGAGCCGTCGGCACCTGGACCAGGTCCTCGACCGGGGAGCCAGCAGCGGGAGTCGGCTTCAGCCATTTGGGCGACAGCTATTTAATTGCCGGTGTGGAAGCCGGTGTTGGCTTGCTGCCGGCTAAAAGGAGCTGTTGCCACATTAGATCTTCATAGTGCGGATGCAACTTGCGCAGGAGTCTCTCCTCAGCTGAGGAGGATGAGGAAAAAGAGCGGTGGCGCCGCTTTCTGTGATGTCGGGACCGAGACCGCCGACATCGGCGGGATTTCCCCGAAGTGGAGGAGGACCAAGACCTCGACCATCGGTGGTGCTGGTGGCAGGCCGAGGAAGGAGTGGGGGAAACCCGCAGACCCTCCAGTACAGGGTCCTGGGTCAGGGACTTCAGCTCAACGTTCTGAGGCAAGTCCTCGGAAGGCACCAGAAGCACCGGTGTCAGAGAGAGTTGCCGGCCTCCTCGAATCGACAACCTGTCAGTGGGCTTGAGAAAAATCTCGTCCGTGTTGACAGGCATCTCAGCTGACTGGTCTGATGGGGACACCATGAAACCAGCGGCCCGGGCTGCAACTTCGACCAAAGTCGAAAACCGACTGTCCAAGAATAAGATTTCTCCCGCTCTCAAGAGTGTCGATGGTGGGTCTTACCTTTTTTCGGATCCTTCTTCCATTACCGAGGGGTGCGAGACCCAGAAGGACCCTCTCCTTTAGTCAGGAGGGACTGGTACAGCTCCCGAAAGGAAGCCGTGTAAGAAGAGCCTAGTTGGAATGGAATAAAGGCCAAAGCCGAAGAGGAGTTTGCCGTGGCCTGGGCCACCTCCTCCTCGAGGGCCGTGAGCTGTTCAAGCTGTTCCAGTTGCTCCGCAGAGCCTGCCACCGTGGACACCACCCAACAGGCCTCCTTCGATTTGACCGGCGGGTTCCGTTTCTCCGGTCACCCCAGCTGGAGTTGGGCAGCGCGGTCTTCGAGCACTGATGGAGAAAAGGACAGACAGAGATTGCAAGCCTGCGGATCGTGGTCATGCCTAAGACAGTAAACGCACATGGCGTGTGGGTTGGTCGCGAGACATCTTCTGCCAGAGAGGCACCGACAGAACCTGGGAGCGGACTTGTCTTCCATCGCAGCCGCGAAAGAAGGTGGAAAAGACCAAACTCGAATAAGTTTAAGAGTAAGTTTTGGGAAAAATACGAAGATTTAAGATCCAGGGCCTGCAAAATGCGAGAGCGCTAAGGAGGGAACCTGAGCTTCCAAGCTGTAAGGAAGATCTGGCATCATGGGGCGGAGCTGAGGGTTTTACCACCCCAGTGGGTGGGAGGAGCCAACTTGAAGACCTTCTGGCATATCTTAAAGCAGCAAGATACCTGCCAGATAGTGTGGATTGAACAACATATCCACATCCCTAGAATGTATGTTCTGCCTTACCTATTTGTGTGCCCCCAGGACCGCCTTGTAAACAAGCTTACTCAAAGGTGCTTTACCCTGGTTAAATAAAGATTGATTGAATGATTGAAATACTCCAGAATGTGATTCACAGGGCAAGTGAAAGGATCCAGCTGATGGGAAGCTGCCCATAGAGAAAAGTGTTTCCACTTCATGGAATAAGTGGCCCTGGTGGAGGGTTTCCTAGCAACCACCAGAACACTGGGCACCTGCTGGGACACTACAAACCTAGCCATGGCTATGTCCTTAGAAGCCAGTCATGGAGGTGCAGAGACTTGAGGTCTGGATTGACCAGGGTCCCCTGTTCCTGTGATAGCAAACCTTTGCACAGAGGTAAGGGTACTGGAGGTTCCATTGCCAACTGTTGCAGTAAGGGAACCAGATGTGATGAGACCAGAAAGGGCAATGAGAATCAAGTGGTCCCTTCCAAATGAAGCTTGATCAACACCCTCAGGATCAGGGGAAAGGGGAGGAAGGCATAGAGAAACCTCCCCTTCCAAGACAGGGACATATTTCACCAGAAAACTCCTACCCTTGGAATGTTCGAGCAAAAACATGGCAGTTTTGTGTTGAGTGGGGATGCACAAAGGTCCAATTCTGGGTAACCCCAACTGTCGAACTGGTCATCTACAACTGAGGTCAGCAGTTCTAATTCATGCATTCTGGACTGTGACCAGCTTAGCCTGTCTGCCAGGACATTTTGGATGCCTGGAACATAGACAGCTGACAGTTGTAGACCATGTTCTAGAACCCAGTACCAGACCTTCATCACTTCCCGACACACAGGGTAGGAGTGGGCTCCTTGTTTGTTGATGTGCACTATACTGATGTTTGTCTGCACCAGCAGATGGCCTGGGGACGAAAGCGTCTGGAAGGCTTGCAAGGCACACAGAATGGCTCTCATCTTCAGGACGTTGATGTGGAGCTCTGTCTCCAAGCGGGACCATGTCCCCTGAGTCCGACGAGGCCCCAGATGGGCCCCCCCAACCCTGCCCCGAAGGGTCAGTGGTGAGAATCTGCTGTGGGGAAGGGATGAGAAAGGGAACCCCTTTCAACAGGTTGCTGGGTTCCATCCACCATAGCAGCACCTTTTTACCATTGAGGAGATCAGAACTTCTTGTTCTAGGCCATTGGTGCGCTGATCCCACTGTACCCTCAGTGTCCACTGGTAGATCCTCATGCAAAGCCTGGCTTGCGGAACTATGATAGTCGCCGCAGCCATCAGGCCCAAAAGCCTGAGGAAGGATCTGGTTGCGACATATTTGCTGTTGTACAGCAGGTGGGCCTGGGCCCTGTCCTGGGGTAGGAAGGCCATCCCCTAGGCTATGTCCAGTACAGCTTCTATGTACCGTAGATGCTGACAGGGGGTCAAGACTGACTTGAGCAGATTGACAGTGATCCCCATGTCCTGGAACAATTGTGTAGTACGGGCCAGGGTCTGGAGCAGATGCTCCCTGGACTGCTCTTTGAGTAGCCAATCACCCAGGTATGAGAAGACAGAGTCCCTCCCTCCTGAGGGCTGCTGCCACTACTGCCAAGCACTTGGTAAACACCTGAGATGTAGAGGGCAAGCCAAAGGGTAGGGCCCATAACTGAAAGTGTTCCCCAGAACCGGAACCTGAGATACTGCTAGTGAGAGGCACACGCCTTGATACGCAGGTATGCATCCTTCATGTTGGGGGAGCATATCCAATCTCCATGGTCTGGAGGGGATGCCAGCCCTGAATGGTCACCATCTGGAACATTTTGTACTGGATGTAGACATTTCTATTTTGAAGGTCCAATCAAATCCCCTGTGCATTTGGGGACCAGTAAGAAATGGGAGTAGAATCCCATTTCCCTGAGCCTCGGGAACAAGTTCTACGGCCCTTTTGTGTAAAAATGTGGTCAGGTGGGGGAAGGGGGTAACTGGACAGAATTAGGGGTTGCTCTTGAGGCCCACCAGAAATTCTGAAGTGTGGCGTGCTCTCTGACACTACAGACCCAAGCATCTGTAGTGAACTCCTGCCACCTGTCAAGGTGTGGAGAACCAACCCCCTACCACCACCTCCTACAGGGCTGGGGGGTCAGAAGGAGTCATGCTGAGATAGCCCCTGCAGCTGAGGCCACACCATCTCCTCTGGGGGGTTTCCCAGTTATCAAAGTGGGGGTAAGCAGGACTGTTGCTGCTCTACGCTTGCCCTGGGGTTTGGTGACTGGTTTGGGTCTATGGGTGGCAAAATGAAACAGCACCCTCTGGCCACTCCTAGGTTGGGTGTGGCAGAGGGAATGGATTAACTGCGGCATCTGGCCGGAGACCAGCAGGTCAGAAAGTATGTCCCACACATTCACCCCATAGGGCTTGTAGCCTCTGAAGAGGGCATTTAGGATGGACTGCTGGATGTCCTGAACAAGCCTGACACCCTGAGCCAAGAATGCCTCCAAAGGAAAATGCCAGCAGCGGCTGCCTAGCAAGAGGCATCATCAGCAGCGTTGTAAGCAGAACGTAGAAGGTGCTTGCTGACGTCAGCTCCAGACTGGAGAACCTGGAGCAGTTCCCGTCTTTGGGTGCCCTCTGGGAGGGCCTTAGCCACCTCTTTGGGCTGTCTCCAGAGCTGGTTTTGAAATTTGACCATGTGAGCGATGTAATTCAGGACCCTAATGGTCAGCATAGCAGAGGCGAAGGCCCACTTGCCAATCAGGTCCAGCTTTCTGGATTTCTTGTCCAGGGGAAAAGAGCTGAGATGTTTAGGCTTCATAGTTCAATCATGGGCAGCATTAATGACCACGGAGTCTGCCTGTGGTTGCTCAGCAAAGAATGGCTTCCCTGCGGGTGACTGGTGCAACTTGTTCGCCTTCCTAGGCATGGCTGGGACCAAGCTGGGCCTATACGAGGAGGCCATGGTGACATCCTCAAAAGGCTCCATCAAGGGAGGAATGATGAGATGAGGGGAGTCTGGCAACTGCAAACAGTGTGTCAGACAATGCTGGGCAGGGTCCTGCTCCTCTGCCTCAAATCTCATGGCAGTCTGTAACTGCCACATTACAGAAATGAAAGAGGGGTCATCTGGGGGGAGACCACGGGATATACCATGGACATTCTTCACCCCCTGAAGAAACTTTGGAGGTGAAGTGGGAGGGGGCTGCAGCCCCTTTACCCCAGTCGACCCTCTCATCATCCTCATCTGGAGGAAAAAGGTCAGGGTGGTACTGGTCATCATCCCCGGGCTCAAAAATGGGGACTCACGGCGTTGAAGACCGAGGAACAGTGGGATGTGGTGCCAGAGAAGGAGACAGCGTGTGGTTAGGTTTAACAGGCCCCAGCAGCACCAGCCCCTGATGGGGGGACCAGCAGTTTTGCATGAAGTCCCAAAAGGAGTAAAGCATAGATTGAAAGTCCACAGAGAACGGCATCGGAAAACCAAGTGGCACCGGACAGGGAGGCAGAGGGGCCGGTGCTGGTGGCAGGGGCAGGAGGGTGACCGAATGGGCCAGAACCTGGGCATCGGCCATTCAGACTGGGTCATCATCAGCAAGGGAGAGGATGACCGAGCAACGGCCTGAGGTAACTCTGGAGTCTGGGACCCCGAGGCCAAAGGCTGAGGAAAAGGCCAAGGACAACACCGGGGGGTTTGACTGGATTCCTGAAGGTGCCGCACTGGCCCTGGCCAAGGCTGGACTGGTAGAGCTCCCTGTTTGATGGCCCATGGAGAACAGGGACCTGTACAGCAGGGGCTGGTAGGTCTGCGGAGCCAAGGAAGGGCCTGACGCCAAAGGTCCAATGCCTGCCAGAGTAAGACTGGCTGGGGTGCTGCCATCGAGAGCCCTGTAGAAGAGAGGGCATGGGTAGCAGAGGGTCAGAGAAGCAGAGGAGCTTGTCACCTGTAGCTCCTTCTCCATGTGGGTGACCTGCTGTTTAAGTAGGAGGGTTTCTAGGGCTTTCTGGCAGCACCTCCTGGTAGTCTGGCTGAAGTTGCGGCAAATACTGCAGGCCTGAACATCATGGTCTGGGCCTAGGCAGTGGAAACAGGCATTATGGTCATCCTTCTCAGGGATCTCCTGACCACAGGCACAAATTCGGAAGAGTTTCTCAGCATTGGCATTCAGCATAAAAGAACTATGAAAATTACTTTAAAAGTTAAGTGATACACTTAACGGGAAGAGAAAAAGGAAAATTGAAGAAAATCGAAGAAGACAAAGATTTGACATCGACTGAAGCTGGCTGAGTCTCCCTGGAGTCTGTCGTGCGATGGCTGACCACACGAAAAGAACGGAGGAGGGTGCGGGTCCACCCACACTTATATGAGCAGCACATCGTCAGCATGTGAAGTTGGCATGGGCAGCCCCCTGGTAGACTGCTAGCTAGAAAAGTTTCCGTGTGGTTCTATCACTTGGCAGCTGTAGTTCTATAGGTATGGCCTACTGCAAGAGAAAACCTTGATGAAGATCTGAAGGTACCAAGGATGGGTTGGATGGAATGGGATGTGGAAGAACACGTCCTGGAAGTCCACAGAGCAGAACCACATTCCTTGCTCCAGGGATAGTATTCCCTGATTCAGAGTGACCATCTGGAACCTGTGCTTCTGCGTGAACTTGTTAAAATCGTGCAAGTCTAGTATCAGATGCCAGCCCCTATCCGTTTCAGAACCAGGAAGTACATGGACACATATTCCTGAAAGGCCAGGGCATCTGGAACACAGGCTAATGCCCCATGCTCTAGAAGCTGAGCTACATCAGCTGTTAACATGGACATGTCCTTTGACTCCCTGGACTCCCAAGGAACTTGCAGATGGTATGGTAGGAGAGCATCAAAATCCAGAAGCGAACCCTTGCCTACCACTTCCAGCACCCACCTGTCTGCGGTAATGGTGCACCACTGTGGAAAGAAGTGGTGCAACTGACCCCCAGACAGGGAGTTAGGACAGGGACTGAACAGCAGGGGGATGGCATCTTACAATACATCACTGTTCAGCCTCGGAGGGGGTTTCAGACACAAGGGCCCCACAGGCACCACCACCACCACCACCCCTTTTTGCCCCTGGCTGCCAAAAGTACTTACCGTAATGGTAGATCTTCAAGAAGATCTCTAGCAGCAGGTCATACACTTGGGTGTCTGCCAGAGGGCGCTCTTTCGTGGTAGCTTTCACCAGCAGTTCTAACTGAGGGCTATTCATAACGATGTCAGTCCATTCATATGTATAAATGCGTGGGCAGCCTCCAGCAGCCTCAGTTCCTGGCCAGTGCCCAGCTCATGGAGCAGGACACCAAGGGGAACTGAGGAGGCCTGAGGTATCACCCATTAGGACAATGAGTGTAGAAGCAGAAGATGGCTGTCCCAGAGAAGGAGGGGAAGGAGGGTGGGAAAGTGACTTGCTGCAAGAGATCCTCTTGAAGATCTACCGTTATGGTAAGTACGAAACTGTACTATCTTCTTCGAGGGAATCTCATGCAGAAGGTCATATACTTGGGATGATTCCCAAGCAGTCAAGCAGGAAGGGTGGTTAGGACAAGAGGCCCTGGAGGACGGTGCAGCCAAAAGCGGTGCATCACCTGCATGCCATGTCAAGACTATAGTGTCTAGTAAAGGCATGGACTGTGGACCAAGTGGCGGCATCACATGTATCAGTGATGGAAATGCCCCTGAAGCAGGCAGCAGAGGTAGAGACAGCCCTGGTGGAGTGTGCATGCACAGTATCGGGGGAGAAATTTGTGGTATTTAGTGTTGCAATAGGTGATACATTGGGCTAACCAGATGGACAAGGTTTGTTTTGTGACAGGGCATCCCTCCATTCCAGGAGCAAAGGCCATGAATATTTGCTCTGATTTACGGGAGGACTTAGTGCGAGCGAGGTAATAACGCAGGATGCAGTGCAAATCCAGAGTGCGGAGAAGGGTTTCTCCTGGGTTTGTATGATCAGGATAGAGGACAGGTAAGTGTGTGGACTGCTTTAGAGTAAATTCTGAAACCACTTTTGGAAGGAACTTGGGATTTGTGCAGAGGAAGACTCAGTCTTTATGAAAGACAAGGTAAGGTTTGTGGCACATGAGGGCCTGAATTTCTGATATGCATCTGGTTGAGGTGACAGCTAACAGAAAAAGGGTCTTCCAGACCTGGAAGCGCATCTCACAGGTAGCAGCCGGTTCAAATGGAGAAAGGGTTAGTTTTTCTAGAATGAAGTTGAGGTCCCAGGGTGGAACCGGATTCTGGACAAGGGGCTTGAGATGCAAAAAGACCCTTGAGAAACATCCTGGCCCAGTCCATGTGGGTGACCTGCTGGTCCCTGATAGGTTCATGGAAGGCAGAGATAGCGGCCAAATTTACTTTGATAAAAGAGTATCTTTAACCTTGACTGGAGGCAGCGGAAAGGTAGTCCAACATTTTAGTCAGCGGGCAAGAGTAAGGGCCCAGGCTCCTGTCGGCAGCCTGTTTCCATTTGGCAGTATATGTTTTTTTTGGTAGAACATTTTTCTGGAGGCCAGAAGAATCATGGCCACGGAGGCAGAGACATGATGACGAGCTACAAAGATGTCCTCATGAGGCAAGCATGTAGATGTAGAGACCTGAGATTGGGGTGGAGAAGGGTTCAGTGGTTCTGCATAAGCAGATTAGGTCGGAAAGGAAGGGGAAGGGGATCTGTGACTGACAGTTGCTGGAGGAGGGGGAACCATAGCTGTCACAGCCAAAATGGGGTGATTAGAATCAGGGAGGTCCACTCCAGCTGGAGCTTGAGTAACACTCGCTGTGTAAGTGGAACTGGCAGGAAGGCATATAAGAAGTGCCCGTGACAGGAGAGGGACAGGGCATCCAGGGAGTTGCCCAGTGAGTCCGGGGTGATCGAGCAATACTGAGGTAGTCTTTGACTGTCCAGAGAGGTGAAGAGATCAATGTCCGGAGTGCCCCAGAGCTGGAATATGTCATGGAGAACCTCCATCACTAATGTCCACTCGTGGCCCTGAGCTTCACGGCTCAGGTGTCCGCAACTATGTTTTGGGTCCTGGGAATTTGGACTGCCACCAGATGAAGGTGAAGAGCTAGAACCTGATTTCAAACCTTCATGGCTTCCTGGCACAGAGCTTGTGACTTGGTGCCACCTTGCTTTTTGATGTAGAATACTACGCAACTATTGTCTCGTTGAATCAGCAGGGGCCTGGGAGCAAGGAATGGCTGGAAGGCCTGAAGAGCCAGACGAATGGCTTGCATCTCCAGAAGGTTGATGTGGAGAGATGCGGCATCTGGACCCCAGTGGCCCTGCATTTGGTGAGGACCAAGATGGGTGCCCCAACCCAAGGTGGAGGCATCCATCGTAAGGGTTTGGGTAGGGAGGTCAACTGAAAGGGTATGCCAGTCTGGAGGTATGTTGGATCCAGCCACCAGGAGAAGGCTTGCCTGAGGGCTGGGGTCACCCAAATGGAGTCTTTGAAGTCCCCCATCTTTTGGTGCCATTGGCAGCAAAGAGCCCACTGGACTGGGCACATGTGTAAGCGGGCGTATGGCATGGTGGAAATGGCCACCACCATGTGACTGAGGAGCATGAACCAGCACGCAGTAATCTGGTGAGCTGCCAGGCACTGCTGTGCGAGGGCGAGGAGCCTTTGAGTTCTATCCTCTGGTAGGAAGGCCCTGCCCTGTGCTGTATCTAAGATTGCGCCGATTTATTGGAGGAGTTGAGATGGCTCCATTTGGGACTTGGCGGCAGTTACTGTTATGCCTAGTTCCAGGAAGAGTTCCAGGGTGCATGTGAGAGAGCGGAGCAATCCGTCTCAAGATGAGGGTTTTATGAGCTAGCCAACCAAGTATGGGAACAAGTAGTGTCCCCTGTGATGAAGGGCTGCGGCTACTACCACCAGACACTCTGTGAAGGCACAAAATTAGTAATGGTAGCCCAGGAGTTGGAACTGTAGGTACTGTCAATGGGCCGTGTGTATTTTGATGTGAAAGTAAACGGCCTTCATGTCTAGGGTGCATAGCCAGTCCCCTTGGTTTAGAAGAGGCAGGACTGTTTGCAAAGTGACCATTCAAAATCTTTTGTACTAGATGAACCAGTTGAGATCTCTCAGATCCAGCACAGGGTGGAGATCGCCTATGCGCTTGGGACCAGAACAAAATGTGAAGAAAAGCCCTTGCCTAGCTCGTTTTGAGGTACAGGCTGAACCGCCTGCTTCTGAATCAATGAATGGAGTTCCTTCATCAGAACAGGTGTGTGTTCTGGCAGGTATGAAAGGCAAGGTGGGTGTGTGTATGGGCGGTGAGTGGCTGTCAGCTCTAGAGTATGGCCTGTACGAGTATGGCCTGTATGAATAATTTGCAGTACCCATTTGTCTGTCATAATCTGTCTTCAGGCCTTGAAATGGAGAGAGAAACTGCTGCCCACTGCCTCCCAGGCCTGCAAAGGAGGGCAGGGGAGGTTCCGGGAGGAGTTTGTTACACTTGGTCCCCTCACCCATACTGGTAACCCACTGTGCACCACTGACAGTATATATACAGTATTATACAATGGGCATAACAAAAACCAGCAAACCCTGCATTCTGATTGGCTGGCTGGCACCTTTCCAGCATTGTAAATCCTAGCATCACCCCACGGGAAAAGGTGCCAGCCACCAGTCAAACACATCAGGAGTTACCCCTGAAATCACTCCGAGCATCACAAACCCAACACTAGTAAAGACGGCGATCCTCGCTAAATGACCGTCTCACCATCTTCACGCTAAATGAAGTGCCACAAAGTACCCAGTTGCAGTTAGTACCCCACACACATACTACTCCATGTCAAAACATGGAGGGTGTCTCTCTTTCCTTTATTTGCCTTCATATTTGCCATTACCTTGTTTACCTACATACTGCTACCATTTCCCCCACACCGCGCCCTGCTCTTATCAACGTGCTCTCCACTAAATGCAGTCCCAACTGCACCTCACGACCTACAGTACACGCTCTCATGTTTCTGATCAGTGCCTCAATTAAAAAAAACAGTAGTTAAAACTAAACAAACCAAAAAAAAAAACCTGCTTGTTTCTGTGCCATCATTCACAGCGTGAACTCACTTTCGCTGTAACAGCTACTCGGGGATCGATACAGAAACAGTAACGGCAGCCCATTCCCATGCTCTCTACATACACAAACATGACTAAAATCCTATTAGTGGCCTTGAAGTGCAGCGCGGAAACTGACAGAGTAATGTAGGAAGCGGTCAGTACTCAAGTTTGCCAACATTGCGTCCATGCTGCTTTCCTTCTGCCACTGCTTACGGTTCCGGAGACAAGTGCCGTTCGCTTACATTTACTCATACTGGGACTGATTTGTCGACTCCATGACATGGTGGTAAACCACACTACAGCCGGGAGGTGATCCAGTGATCCCAATGCGATCAAGCAAATGATACAAAACAGGTAATGTCATAGGGCATCCTTAGAAACCAGGGACTATTTTTTTATTGCGGAGCAATAAATGCAATAAAAAATCAATAGAAATATAACAAAGAAACAGTTTTTTTTATTTTCCTTTGTCAAAAAAAAGAGGGGGCGTTGTATAATCGCAATATCCTACTCAAGGGTGTTGGTGATGCCAAGATTGACCCACGCCTAGTGTGTTTTGGCCACTTGGCTGTGCCTCGTGACCAAACAATACACCAAGCGTGGGTAAATCCTGGCATCACCAACACCCTCTCGTAGTATATTGCTTAATTATGTTATGTGTAATCACCACTAACATTTAGGCCGTTGGTACTTACTGCATAAGTGTAAGTACCAAGGAGATAATGATTATTGCCAACATAATCACTGCTTGTAATGCATATAAGTTATGAGCCGAGAATATATGCTTGTGTTTTCTGTATATTCTTCTGAGAAGTCATTGTATCGCCTGCACTGCCATCATACGGATTTATGTAACACTGCACTTATTTTCTGTTTTATATAAAAGTCTTTGTTCTCATTCTAGCTGATTTTTCAATTTTTCTATATCTCTGGATACATTGTGGAGCCACCTAACTTTTAGCCAGTAGGGCTTGTTTTAACTAATATATGCAATTAAGAGTTGTTGTCATGGTTATTATCTAAGTATATAAGTCTATGCCCACCATTTTCCCACTGAGACCATCTTCATACCCTGGGGTATTGGGAAACTCAGGCTCCCAGTGTCTATAGTGGTAAGACTGATTTAGGGCAAATGTCTGATTTTGTGTAATAAACAAGTTTATTACTGCATATGCCACTTGTCTGTTGTTTCTTCTGCTGATTTATTACCACCAGGAACTACATTACTGGTCACCTTACATTTTGGCGACCGTGTGCAGGTGGTCTAAACTAGCAAAGATTCACTATTTCCTGGCTTTTCCCTTGCGGGTAGTAAGTAGGTGTACACACCCGTATCACCTCCCCCGTGTTTTTCACTCCATAGCATCTTGTAAAGTCTGGCTGTTTACTGGGAAAGGTTGACGCAGTCTCACCTTGTCCAACAGCAGTTTTGAATTACAAGATTCCATGAGTGCAGACGCCCGACCATCTGTTTGGGTTCAACCACTGTGGAGCAATACACAGCAGGATAACTATTGATGGGTCCATTTGGACTTCCCAACATTTTTGTCTTGTCCAATATCTGCACAGATCTGAGCCTCGATGTCTCTAACTTTCTCGCTTCCCATGGAGGTTGGAGCGACTTCACACTGGACATAAAACACGTTTTGATAACCCCGTACTGGGGATCTCAACCCAGTACTTAGAGGTGAGACAAACAACAAAAAAGTGTGACAGCAAAGGGCCCTTGATCACAGCTCTCTATGCTGCTATAGAAGCCTCCGAGGCGAGGTTTCATTCCCTTGAACTGCAACACCCAGCTCTTAAGAAAGAGATGGGTTTGAAGGCAACTGAAAGTCTAAAGAAAGAGCAGAGGCTGGAAGATTAACTTGCGTAGTAAGATCGAAACTCTTTTGCATTGTACTGTACAGAATAATGATCGAGAGTTATGCATGTTTAGAGAGAAATGCGATAGGTTGAAGCAGGATAAGATACAGGTTTTGCAAATGAATGATTTGTTGAGTGACATGAATAAGAACTTAAGTGAGGAGCTTGAGAAAATGAGTGAGGACCTGACATGAGTAAGTGCTGAGTTGGATAGAGAGCTTAGGAACAACTGTGAATTGAGCACCGCATACAGAGTGTCACAGAAATAAGTTTTGAGAGGTGCTGGGCAGAACAATGCAGAAGTTAGTCACACTCAGTGCAGAGCAAAGATGGCAAAGATGCGTTAACAGCGAGAGGTGCTGGTTGGTCACGTCAAGGTGATGGGCGGGTTTCACTACACGCCCATCGACCTAACGTCATCCGGGAATGTCGATTCTGGTGACAACTGTCAGAAATGCATTCTGGGGGTCAGATCCTCTTCTCTCACAGTGCCCAACCTCGAAGTGCAATATGTGAACAGGAGACAAACAGGGACACCATCCAGTCTGTTTTGGGTCCAAGCAACTACCAGTCTCGAGTCCTGGGGTCAAATATGAACCCTTTTTTAGTTAGTACACCCAGGTAACAGGTCCAAGTATCACACCCTCTTCGGGGAAAGCAGTGCAATACTTAACCCATCGAGCACACAACCTGGTTCACAATCCCCCTTCTGTCTAAACTGAGACCTAGGTATTTCCTTACCATGCAGCATATGGTGACACACTATAAGCACTTTAACAGTTATGTCAGTATTAGCAACACCGCCCCAGCATTCACACTCAAAATGAAAAAAATGTCTCAGGCAGGATTTTAAGGAAAACAAAGTTTAATAAAATTAAAAATAGTAAATAAAATATAAAACACAGAACATATACCATTAATGATACAGTCAGAAAAATAAATGGACAATTATAAACAAACCACCTTATACTAAGTAACTAATCCTACCCCAGTTTCAGTTGGTAAATAGTGGTGCTGAAATTACCTAATTTTGCTAGAAGTGCTTCTTAAGTCCAGAACACAAATGTGTTGTCTTGCAAAGTTGGAACAAGAGTGTCTGTTCTTTCAGGAGTCCAAAGTAAAAGATGATTCTGTCCTTTCAGCCAGCTGATAATATTTAAAGTCACAATCCTAACCTCCCTGTGACATCACAGCACGAGGTCACTCTTAGTCCTGTAATTAATTTCTAACATGACCAATGCATACCCACATGCCTCAGCTGACTGCCTATTTAAAAACTGCAAGGATAGCAATATCTTAATTATAAACAAGTCAGCCTATTTCCTCGTGAAACCTTAGTTAGTAATAGCATTCCCCCGTTGATGTTTCAAAACAACATCCTGCAAAACACCTCTCTTAGTTGTGAGAATTTCCACAGGTATCTGTCAGAATTGACTTACCTCCTGATGTCAAATGTAGTCTTTTATGGCTAGTTTCCTAGGTTCAAAGCATTTGTCATTTTACAGGCCTGTTAGAACTTGGTGTATAGCAGCTAACCCAGGCTCTGACAGGTAGGTGTCAAAAGGAAGCTCTTAATTAGTTTATCCACTGGGTCAGTGAGACAGCAGACCCTTCTTTCCTCTCTTTTAAAATTCCATGTTCCACGAGGCTTTGATGCTTGGCCCATTTCCTAAGCAGAAGTCTAAAACATATATTTATATCAAAATTATATGCACATAACTAGTAGATGGTTATCCCATCACACTCCTCCCTCCTAGACTGAACTTGGGGGTTGGGGAATCTATTCCTAGGCATGGGATGAATTCCCCAAATTCAGTTCACTGCTCTGTCAGGATAACCCGTCTGCGTTTGCGTTTGCTGCCCTTGCCTCGTGAGTGACAGTCATGTCGTAACCCTGTAAAGCAAGGCTCTATCTTTAAAGCCTACTGTTCATTTTACCCATTTGTGCCAGCCAAACCAGGGAGTTATGATCGGTCTGTACCTCAAAGTGTCGTCCATATAGGTATGGCTCTAATTTCTTCAGTGCCTACATCATTGCGAGGCATTCTTTCTCCACTGCAGAATAAGCCTGCTCCCTGGGAAGTAATTTCTGAGATACACTATTGCGTGATCTTTCCCTTAGTTAGAAGTCTGGCTAAGTACTGCCCCAATACCCACGTCTGAGGCATCTGTCTGAACTACAAATGGTTTACCGTAGTCTGGACTGGCTAATACAGGAGCACCGCACAGTGCCTCCTTTAGCCGTGTAAAGGCTCGTTCACAGGCTGGTTCCCATTTTACCTTTTTAGGCATCCTTTTCTTTAGCAGGTCAGATAGGGGAGCTGCCAGGACACTGTAGTTTGATACAAGTTTTCTATAGTACCCTGCAGTCCCTAGAAAACTCCGAACCTGCTTCTGTGTTTCAGGTCTGGGCCACGCCTTGACTGCCTCAATCTTTGCTTGATTAGGACAGAGCTGTCCCCGCCCTACTACATGCCCTAGGTATGCCACCTCAGCCATGGCCACCTGGCACTTTTCAGCTTTTACAGTGAGCCCGGCCCTCTGTATCCTGCCCAACACTACCTTAAGGTGAGACAGGAGTGCCTTCCAGCTGGCACTGAAGATGGCAATATCATCCAGGTATGTCATGGTGTACTCTTCAGTACCATGTAACACCTGGTTCCCCAACCTTTGGAAGGTGGCAAGAGCGTTCTTCATTCCAAAAGGCATTACCTTGAACTCACATAACCCTATCAGAGTGATGAAGGCCGACCTCTCCCTAGCTCTGGCAGTAAACTCCACCTGACAATACCTTTTCGTCAGGTCAATAGTGGTAAGGTATGTCGCCCCTCCCAACCTGTCCAGTAGTTCATCCGTCCATGGCATTGGGTGGGCGTCCGACTTCATGACTGCACTGAGTCCACGATAGTCCACACAAAAATTAGTAGAGCCATCTGGCTTGAGAACGAGGACTACGGGTGAGGCCCAGGGGCTGTGGGATTTCTGGATTACCCCTAAATCCAGTATTTCCTCCACCTGCCTCCTAATGTCCTTTTGGACTACCTCTGACACCTGATATGTTGTCTGACGTATGAGCGCTTGCATCCCCGTATCTACATCGTGTGTCACTAAGGAAGTACGTCCAGGCTCAGCATTAAATGGGCAAAGTCTGTTAAAATCTCCCTTACTTCCTGGATCTGTTCCGGGGTCAACTGGGGCGACAGTTTGCCTCCACAGAGGACTCCCGTTTGCTTTCTTCAGCAAGTCCAAAAGGGGGTCTTCCTCGTCCGTTCCCTTCCCAGGATTGCACACTGCAAAGACCATGTCATCCCTATTTGTACATGGCTTCATCATGTTGACATGGTACATTCTTTGGGTATCTCTCCTGTCAGGCAGTTCTACAATGAAATTTACGTCATACACCTGTCTGACTACTTTGTACGGTCCTGCCCACTCGGCCTGTAGCTTATCTTTCTGGACCAGGATTAGAACCATGACCTCCTGACTCACAGTGTACAAGCAAGCTCTGGCTATGTGGTCGTACCATACCTTTTGCTTCTGCTGGGCGGCTGCCAGGTTGCCCTGGGCTGTTCCCATAAGCTCCTTCAGCTTTTCCCGAAACTTAAAGGACATAATTCACTATGGGAGTTCCCTGGGTGGCATGCCTACCTTCCCAGTCCTCCCAGATCAAGTCTAGGGGCCCACACACCCTACGTCCATATAAGAGTTCGAAGGCGGAAAACCCTGTCGACTCTTGAGGCACCTCCCTGTATGTGAACAACAGGTGGGGAAGGTATTTCTCCCAGTCCCTCCCATGCTGTTCAGCAAATGCATGAAGCATCAATTTAAGGGTACCATTAAACCTCTCCACAAGCCCATAGGCTTCCAGGTGATAAGGTGTCATACATCTCTGCACCACCCCGCACTTCTCCCACAAACACTTCATCAGGTCTAACATGAAGGAACCCCCTCGATCGGTGATAACCTCCTGTGGGAATCCAACAAAAGAAGAGAAAATCCCAAGCAAGGCATCTGACACTCTGTCTGTCCTCAGTGAGGATAGGGCAACTGCCTCTGGGTACCAGGTGGCATAATCCAGCACTGTTAGGATAAACCTCTTCCTGGAGGAGCTGGGGGGTAGTCAAAGGTCCCACAATATCCATTCCTACCCTCTGGAATGGCTCCTCCACTATGGGCATGGGAATTAGGGTGGCTTGGGTTATACTACCTGCCTTCCCTTTCTTGGCATCTTTGACGAGACCTGTAATATTCCTTCACCTGCTGGGTGAAGCTGGGCCAATATAAATTCTGGGCCAGTCGCTGCACAGTGTGCACGATTCCTGGATGTCCAGACACGGGGATATCATGAGCAATCTTGAGCAACCGCTCATGGTACCCCTGGGGAACAACAAGCTACCTGCCCATCACCCCTCCCTCTGTCTTTACATCATGTGTATATAGCAGTCCATTGTCCCAATACACTCTATGTCTCCATCATTTTCCTGTGTCCCATCAGATTCTGTCCAAGCCCTCAGCCTCTCTAAACTAGGGTCATTTTTCTGAGCAGCTGCAAAATCTTTACACTTTCCCAAGGTATGGGGCAGGTCCCCTTCAGTTCCTAAACTAAGGTCTCCAGCTCTCTGACAACTGGTTACCCTTCCCTCCTCGGAGTAACCTTCTGTAGCTGTTCTGTTAATTGCTACCTGGGGAATTTCTACCCCTCTTTCACTATTTTGTATATCAGGAGACACAGGCTGGGGAACTAGCTTCCCAGTGTTTTCCACAGGGGCTTCTATGGGGTCCAGGGAACCACAATTGGCCTTTGCCATCTGGCTGCAGGTAACCGCACACACCACCCCCTTTGGAGATTGTTCCCTATAATCACATCCAGAGCAAGATTTTCTGCAACTGCAATTTTTTGCACAGTCTCTCCTGACTCACCCTAGTCCAGGAAAAACACTAGAAAGTGGCAGAGTTTTTTCCTCCCCAGTGAATCCCTGTACTGTAACAGACTTATTAGGTATATGCTGTTTAGGCTCAACCAGATCCCCTTTTACCAAAGTAAGGGACGCTCCCGTGTCCCTTAACCCATGGGTCTGCACCCCATTCACAGTAACTGGGTGTATGTGCTCCCTCATGTTTACTGGCATGCTTTCTGGGACACACAAAAAAAACACCTCTTTCCCAGCACCAATTTGTGCACTCTGTGCCTTTTTAGGTCACTGTCTTGCAATATTTCCAGGTTGTTTGCAAAACCGACAATCATAATTTCTTTAATCAGGCAAATCCTTTCTCTGTAACCTGGGGCTGGCTGCTTTCTGGGGAGGCAGTAAGGGTTTTAGCTGCCCTGAAGGTGAGCTTTTCCCTTTCTGCACTGCCACACCCACCCCACTCCCTTTCAGAGCAGGCCTGCTCCTGGCATAGCAGTCCGAGAGCCCAGCAGCCTCCTGCACTATTTTTGGATCTTGGTCCTCTAGCCAGGTTTTCAGCTCTGCTGGGCAAGCCCAAAAGAACTGCTCCAAAAGTACAACATCCTCAGTTTTCTCTACAGAGTCTGCTTTTACCCCTTCCCACCATTTCAAAATTTGAGATTGTTTTGTGGTTAGTTCCTTGTTGCTCATGTCAGGGCTTCTCCTAAGCTTACGAAACTTAACTCTGTACGCTTCAGCAGGCGGTCAAGTCATACTTTTTTAGCAATTCGGCTTTAAGTTTGCCATAATCATCACTGTCCTGATTGTCCATTTGACCCAATGCGTCACAAGCTTTACCGGTAAGCAGCGGGGATAGCTGGAAGCTCCAGGACTCTCTGGGATTTTTGCCTGAATGCATACCATTTCAAATGAATTTAAAAATGCATCCATATCCTCCCCCTCTTTAAATTCAGCAATCAATTTAGAATTTAACTTGTAAGCTAGTCCTGGAGTCCCAGGTTCACTCATGCCACTTACCTACTCTGGCGCTGGTCTTTGGAGTTGTAGCTTCTCCAGTTCAAACTTCCGCTGGTGCTTTCTCTCCTCTCATTCAGCCTTTCACTGCTCTCACTTCTCCTCTCTCTCTCTCTCTCTCTCTCTCTCTCTCACTCCATCTCCAGCTTCCTCTGTTCAAACTCCCTCTGCTGCTGGGCTTCAGACCTTTTCTGCTCGAATTCCAGCTCAATTCTCCTCAACTTGATCTGCAGCCTGATCCCTTCTGGCTCCAGCATTGTGGTGACCTTCCCCTACTGCTGCTGCTGTGGCTCATGGTTCACACTGATTCCGCTGTCCTACTCCCTGGGACTGGAAACTGCGATGGACCCTGGACCCTCCTCACCCAAGGTCTGGTCCCTTCCAGTAACCGACTGTGACTTGAGGTCTTGGGCACTCACTTGTGCATCGGCTGCCACAAGACCCTCCAGGAGGTGCTGTTTGTTTTGCCTCTCGCAATGGACTCCTCTTTCCTGGAACAACTGCCTCAGGTATTCCGCAGTGTACTTGCTGTAGGTGGAAGCCATCTTCTACCCTAATCTACGGCTACAGTAGCTTGCACCCGAAAAAAAAAATTAAACAGGTAGGGAACTTTGACTGTAACCAAAATTATATATTTCTTTTTTTTTTTAAATCACTACCTTGTGTGTGAACTGTTACAGTTTCTCAGTCCGATACACTGGACTGTTAATGCTTGTACCACCAAATAATTTCACAGTATGCTAACAAATCTTTTTGATTGCAGCACTGCAAACCAAATCTTTTAGATTGCACCACTGCCAACCAGATCTGTCACAAACGCACTCTGGGGTCAGACCCTCTGCTCCCACAGTGTCCAACTTCAAAGTGCAATATGTGAACAGGAGACAAACAGGGACACCCTCCTGTCTGTTTTGGGTCTCAGCAACTACCAGTCTCGAGTCCTGGGGTCAAACATGAACACTTTTTAGTTAGTACACCCAGGTAACAGGTCCTCTTCGAGGAAAGCAGTGCAATACTTAACCCGCCTTCTGACCCAACTGAGACCTGTGTACTTCCTTATCTTGCTGCATATGGTGACACACTATAAGCACTTTAACAGTTATGTCATTATTAGCAACACTGTCCCAGCATTCACACTCAAAATGAGAAAATGCTTCAGGCAGGATTTTAAGGAAAACAAAGTTTAAAAAAATTAAAAATAGTAAATAAATACAAAACACAGAACATATTAATAGGACAGTCAGAAAAATAAATGGACAATTATAAACAAATCACCTTATACTGAGTAACTAATCCTACCCCAGTTTCAGTTGGTAAATATTGGTGCTGAAATTACCTAATTTTGGTAGGAGTGCTTCTTAAGTTGAGGACACAAGTGCGTTAAGTCTTGCAAAGTTGGAACAAGATTGTCTTTTCTTTCAGGAGTCCAAAGTAGAAGATGATTCTTTCCTTTCAGCCAGTTGATAATATTCAAAGTTACAGTCCTAACCTCCCTGTGATGTCACAGTATATGAGGTCACTCTTAGTCCTGTAATTAATTTGTAACATGACCAATGCATACCCAAATGCCTCAGATGACTGCCTGTTTGAAAACTGCAAAGATAGCAATATCTTAATTATAAACAAGACAGTGCATTTCCTCATCAGACCATAGTTTATAATAGCATTCCCCGTTTGATGTTTCAGAACATCCTGCAAAACACCTCTCTCACCTGTGAGAATTTCCACAAGTATCTGTCAGAATTGGCTTACCTCCTGATGTCGCAAAAATGCAGTCTGTTATGGCTAGTTTCCTTGGTTCAAAGTATTTGTCGTTTTAGAGCCTGTTACAACCTGGTGTATAGCAGCTAACACAGGCGCTGACAGGTAGGTATCAAAAGGAAACTCTTTATTAGTTTATCCACTGGGTCAGTGAGAGGACAGACTCTTCTTTTCTCTCTTTTAAAATCCCATGTTCCATGAGGCTTTGCTGCTTGGCCTGCTTCCTAAGCAGAAGTCTAAAACATATATTGATATCAAAATTATATGCACATAACTAGTAGACGGTTATCCCGTTACAACGACAACAGCCATGATGGTGCCCAGCCACACCCTAAATATGGCGTTTCCCAATCCCGCCACCCACAAGATCGCGGTATCCTAAACTGTACCAGCGCGACCCTACGTCATGAGAGAAATGACGAGTATCATGTGCAACACCAAGATGGCAACCTTCATGATGGGGTGGAGGTCAAGGCCTAGCCCCTCCGATTGTTGTCCTGAATAAGGAAGACAGAACGGAGATTGATCAGATGATTGAGGCAGCCCTCACTAGGATACAGATGACTGAGGAGCAAAGGCAGGTCTTCAAAGAGCACATGGATAACACGTTGAAAGAAGCTGCCACTCAGCAGTCACTTGTCCGCTCTGTCACTGACACGCAACGGAGGTCGCCCTTTGTGGCGCACATGTCCAGAACCCGTTTCCAGATCACTGTCCCATAGTTCAGACTAATCCCCTCCAGGTGGTTCATTCTGTATAGCAGATTGCTGACAGTATGGGCCGCATGACCCCCAATGACAATCTCAGCTGTCGTTTGGAAAATGTTCGCTCCAAATGTGAGACGCTCAGTCTACTGGCAGGCTACCAAGTACAGGCCCTCCAGCACACTGCAAACCCCGGCCTCTGCTCGAAACTCTCAGAGGATGTTCGCCAAGCCACGGATACGACTTCTGACGACATCGCTGTGGAACTCATTGCCGCATACTCCCCAGGCGTGGTTGGCATTCTGTTGGCCCATCCTGTTAAACAGTATGCCAAGAAAAGTCCAGCGACATAACACCAGAGGTTTGGCTGGCCTACCGCACTGGCAAGCTGCTTTCGCAAGAGAACATGGACACTGATCAAATTGAATACATGACCTTGTTTTTTTGGAACATGATTCTGGCTATACGTGATGAGGTTGAGCCCGTGGTTTTTCCCCAGAACTGACAAATTTTCAGAGATTCTCCGAAAGACAGAGCATGTCTAACAGCTCTACCTCTGAGATCTGAATTCTGGCTCAAAAACCAAGGTGGCCGCAGTACAATCTACTAGCAAGCCCACAACCCACTACACAGTGGAGGGCAAGTTCCAGGACAAGGCCGTGCCCCCTGACGACAAACAGAACTACAAGACGTGGGGAAACCACAACAGAAATAGGAACAGACAAAAAAATTGGAATGACCCTAATTCTAATCAGAACGATAACAGAGACAATTGAAATTATCGACAAGGCCCTTCTTTTCGTGATGTAGTGGCAGAGAATAATAACCTCCGCAGACTCCTTGGGAAGGTCCAATCAGTGGCCAAGGCCACCTCAAGGCAGACCGTTACAGCATTACCTCCGGTAGCCCAGTCCCTGCTAGGCCAAGGAGATACCGGGACCTCCTCGGACCAGGCCGCACCAGGCCCAAATCCTGAGGCTTTGTCCACTGCAGCGACTACCAGTACCCAGACCTCCTTATATCCCATGCAGGACCTGGAAGAGGCCAGGCGAGATCCTGCTGGTCTGCGTTTTCAAGAACCACTTGAAGATGGCAGTAATAGTTCAGATTGACAATTACAGGCCCCAGTCTGTATTGTGAATGATATTACTATTGACAGAAATGGAAGGCCTTGTATCAAGGCACGGTCAGGGGCCGCCAAATTGTTGTACTGCTTGATACAGGCACAGCTGTGTCTGTACATGATGAGGATCCAGCCAATTCCTCTTGATCTACCGGATGGAGGACCAATGCTCAGGGTGTGGATGGTACTAGATTGCCTACCTACCTACCGTGCTATTGTACTTTCCGTGGTGTTGGGTGCTCTCAACACGAATCACACTTTTGACCTCATGGTATTGCGTCATCACCCCAGCATCCTAGGAATTGATTTCCTAGCACTACATGGCTGTGTAGTGGATTTGGCCAATCGACTTTTGATCCAAATCAAAGGACAATACCATTCAGTCATGATTCCTGATTCCCACATGGTTGCCGCCATAGTGGTCAATGACAAGGAATATGATGTCATAGCTCTATTCTAGACACATCAGTTTTTCAGGGAACTGTTACCCATCCTGCAGAAGCACCTTGATTTTTTTGCCACACACAGATATGACTGTGGGAGAATGCAAACCATCACTGAGATTTCAGGCCCTGTACATGACAGGCAAAGGCAATATCCTTTTCCTTCAAAGGCCTTACCATCACTCAGAGAAATCATCCAGACCCTTGTTCAGCAAGGTGTGATTAGGCCTTGTGTCTCAACCAACTCACCTATCTGGCCAGTGAAAAAGCCCAACAATTCTTGGGAGATTCACCATTCATTACAGGAGACTTAACCAAATCACTCCTAGCTGCTCTCCCACAGTAGCTTCAGCACCAGATGTGCTCAAATTGCTAACACCAGATTGAAAGTGGTTTAGCACCCTTGACATCTCCAATGGATTTTGGTCTCTGCCACTGGCTCAGGAAAGTCAATACAAGTTTGCTTTCACCTTTGAGGGTCGGCAGCACACTTGGACCTGCCTGACTCATGGCTTTCACAACAGCCCCTCCCTCTTCCATCTACACATGATGGATGCCTTGCAGGGTTTCTCTGCCCCACAATGCCTTCTGCAGTATGTGGATGATTTACTCCTGGCTACTGTCACCAAGGAGCAACATTTTGACCTCCTTAATGAGTTACTGACTCTCTTACATAGAGCAGGCCTCAAATGCAATCCTACAAAAGCACAATTGTGCCAGAAAGAGGTTATCTTCCTTGGTCTGCGTATAACCAGCCCAGCTTGGAAGAAAATCCAATTCCTACAAGATTTGCCACTTCCTACCAGTGTGGCAACACTCAGACATTTCCTGGGAATGGTCAACTATTCCTAGGACTTCATTTGTGATTTTGCACAAAAGGCCGCCCCTCTGTATGAGCTCTTGAAAAAGTATGTTTCCTGGACTTGGGGTCCAATTCACACTAATGCTGTGACCCTTCTGAAACAGGCCTTGGCCTCAGCTCCAATGTTGGTTAACCCCAATCCAGCTTTACCCTTCCATCTGGAATCTACTACTTCAGACATTGCCATGTCTGCAGTACTTGCTCAAAAGGTCAATGGCATTCTGAGACCCATTGCCAATGCTTCCCAGATGTTGTCCCCCAGTGGAACAGAAGTAGAGTCTTTGTGAAAGACACCTTCTGTCTACCTACTGGGCTGTGAAGCATTTTCTGTACATCATTGGATACTCACTCATCATTTTGCACACCAATCACACTCCCACAAATTTCCTGTTGTCAGACAAGAGTGAAGGATGGCTCAGTGTCTAGTACCAGACTGACTCACTGGTCTCTTCTTCTCCAGGACCATGACATACGTGTCCACACTGCCAAAATGCCCTCAATTTTAGCTCATGGTCTTCTGTACCAAGGAGACCTGCATGATTGTTTACTCCAACCTCCTGATTTGCCTGATCCAGGCCCATTTCTTCCTGCTACTCCACAACTCCTTGCTAACACTTCCCTGTGTTATGTATTTACTGATGGCTCTGCCTCGTACTACCAAGGAGAACAGGTAGTCAGATTCGGAGTGCTCATCATGCACCCTAATGGTAGTACTGTCCATGCATCCTAACGCTGCAGTGTTGCACCTTCTCAGTACACGGAACTGTCAGCTGTGGCCTGTGCTCTTGAACTGATACAACATGGTACCACAGATTCCATCATCTTCACAGACTCTAGCTGGGTCTGTTGCTCATTAACTAAATTCTTACCATTCTGGGAGAAGAACTCCTTCACATCTTCTGATGGCACCCCTGTGAAATACAAAGCACTCTTTGTATACATTCACAATTTGAGTCAACAATTTCAACACAAACTGTTCATTCAGAAGAAGGCCCATTCAGAATCTGACCCATATTTTGTCTTCAATGATCGAGCAGACACTCTTGCGAAAGAGGGTGCTCAAGGAGGGGAAACATGGGATATGGCTCACCCTGTGGCTCGCACAGCTGTACAAACAGCTGTCACAAAGGAAAAAACTGAATCTTTTGTGCCACTGGACTTGTCCACAGCACAAAAATATGCTTCTCAGCTGAAAGAAGGTTTCAGATTCCTGGACAAAGGAACCAAACAAGAACTGCCGACCAACAACCCCTACAAAAGACATGCAGATAAACTGCATCTGTCACATGACAATACGTTGATATGGTATCAACCCGATGACCTGAACCACAGACTGTAGACAGTTCCCGAATCACTGTAATCTGAGTTAATTCATCTGGCTAATTACACCCCGACTGGAGGACATTGGGGGGTAGAAAATACAGTACAGAGACTGAAATCTGTGGGTTGGTGGCCCAGCATCACTAGGAATGTCAAACATTACATCCAGAACTATTTAATTTGTGCGCAGAACAATCCTGCTACAACCAAAAGAAATGCTAAGTTATTTCCCCACAGACAATCTGGTCCCTGGCATGGAATTCAGATTGATTTTATTGGTCCTTTGACCAAACCCAGCAGGAATAACAAGCACATCCTAGTGGTCACTGACCAATTCTCCAAATGGGTCGAAGCTTTTCACACTCGACGATGCACAGCAAAGGCAACTGCAAAAGTCCTGGTAGAACAATTGCTCTCCAGGTGGGGTCTACATCTCACGGTAGAATCTGACAAAGGAACCAATTTTACAAGTGAGTTGATACAAGAAACACTCAAATGTCTTGGTGTACACCAGAAGTTTCACATTCCTTACCACTCTCAATCCTCAGGTCAGGTAGAAACAGCCAACAGACAGATAAAACAAATGCTATCCAAATTTATTGAGGACAATCCCAAGGATTGGGATTCCCTTTTGCCTTTACTCCTTATGGCAATGAGGGGTACTCCTTCAGCCACCACCTAGTGCACACCCTTTGAGGTACTGACTGGTAGAACCATGAGATTACCTAAGCACCTGTTGATTGATCTGAACACACCCACTGCAGACAGAGCGTCAGTGGACACGTTGCAAAACTGAGAGATGATATAATCAAGACCCATTTGTACGCTGCACACCGTATGGGCAAGGCCCCGCATCAGTCTAAGATTCACTTTGACAAACACACACAAAAGGTAGATTGGCAAGTCAGAGATCAGGTAATGGTACACAGATTTGCACACTCTACTCATCCCTTCTACAATAAGTGGGAAGGACCCTACCCCATTATTAACATACTCAGTCTAGCAATCTACCAAGTTAAACTTCTCCAACAGAAGAAACCTACTGATAAATGGCTGCATGCTAATCAGCTAAAGTTGTACAAAGGAGAATAATTACTTTTCTTAACTCCACTGGGTGGAATTCTACCTACTGACATTTTTTTTCTTCCTTACAGGTATACCAGCAAAATGGCTCTCTTGCTATTGCACCTCATTGCAGGAATCTTCCCAGTTATTCATTCACAGGATGCAGCATAAGCTGCACGAATCAAGCTACTCCGTCAACACCTTGACCCACCTGCACATCCACACCTTGACCTACATCTATCCCAAAACCTTTGTCCACGTAATGCATCTTCCAATACCATCACCCCTGAAGGAGTTAGCATTGATGTCCCCAACAAACTGATTACTCTTCAGGAAGTCACAGACACCTACCTGTCCGCCAGGTTTGTGGCACCTTACAAATCGTCCCTCCAAACTGAATGGTAAACTGAAAGTAATGAACAGATACTTACTGTTGGCCGCCTTTCCAAAGGCACTTTCCAAGGCCAGCCCAATACCAGAATCATCCCAAATGGTGCCCTGTCCATTCACCAAGCTAGTCACAGACATTCTGGTCTATATAATCTTATTGATTTGATTGATCCCACCTTTCTTGGTACATATCCAGATGACTCTGCCAGAGACTTTTGTGTTCACAATTATATGGCTACAGCAGCTATGTTTTTGTCTGTAGTACAACCTACTGAAGCAGAACTTACTGACTGTCCTTTACAGGAACCTGGCCCGAATAGTGGTCTGACTGCCATCTCACTTCCAGGTACACTTATGAACAACGTGCAGTTTATGCACATTCCTGTTATTTTTAATCGCACTCATTGGAATATGGCTAACTTTGGTATGTGTTCTAAAACTAACACGTCTAGATTTTAAAGCACTGTGTTATTAGATAGTATTGCTGCATACCAGACATGCACACAAGACCCCGTGGCTGGTTCACATACTATTGAGCACTAAGAATTATTTAGATCTAGACCTAACCCCAATAATAAGAAAACTTCCACACCATGCAGGAGGCATGCCACTGCTTATGTCACTAGTGTGACTGGCATGATATCAGGACTCTTCGGATCCAGCATGTCCATCTGGAACAGGACAGACATTGCTGCCATTAAAAGCCAAACAGTAAATTCCAGACTGGCATGAAGAATGATGTTTTACCACCTTTACTGCATGGTGTAGGTGGGCACAGTGAAGTCAGGAAGAGAGATACACTGTTTATAATATGCATGACATTGCTAAGAGTTTTAATGATGCTAAGAGTAAGATTAATAAACTTGTTTTCCAGAATAACAAGGAAGCTGACAAGCAATATATTGCCAGGGAACTTTTATGCTCTGCTTATGGCTCTTATGTCATAACCACTATTAATAATCTCTTCCAGGATTTGGAATAGGGACATATTCTAGATATTATCCATGACAGATGCCATGCTAAATGGCACTGTTCACACTGTAAGCAGTGCTTCAGATAAGTCTATTCTGGACATATTTTACGTCCAAAAATTCACTCAAAACATCCAAAACTGTAGTGTCTGGAGTCACTGACGTCCACACATCACTTCACTTGCTAATAGTGACGTCCATTTTTCATTGTGTGGACGTCACGTCTTTAAACGGTTTTTTCTATCCTGTAGATGGGTTTCCAGCACTGCAGTTGCCATGGCAATTTTGTCTCCAACAATTCTGCTATTTCGCCGTAGACCATTTGAGACTGTGCCGGTACAAAGCGCAGCTGGTTGAAGGTAGACACGGTAGCTTATTATCCTATGCCGGCTGCTGGAGGCGAGAGAGAGACTGGCATCTAAAGGGTTGCAGATATGGCAGCGCACCTGAAGAAGTGAGTTTAATAGGAGTTCTCAAAAGTGGTTCAGGTAAGTGGGATTTCAGAAGCTGTGGCGGCTAGAGACCTCACTAGCAAGTGCAGTGTGTACGGTTCAACATGCGTCTGCCTGACTCCAACCCGAAGGGGTGTTACTCGACTTGGCTGTAGTTGCAGGAAAATCCAGCAAACCTCTGGCCTCAAATGAGTTTAGACACTATCATAGTGAGGAAGCTCCGAATCCCAAGTTCATTCATAAAATTGAAAATGTGACCTTGTTATCTGATTACTGTTGGTTTACAATTATGTATTTTTTAAATTGTGAAACAAATAGTTCAGTAAACATAATGGAGTGAAATTTAAGCCTGCCATCCTAATAAATTAGTTGGGTCTCAGTGAATTTCATGTGTTTCCAGAAAGTGCATTTTCCATGTGTCATGATAGTGATTGGCCGTAGTGCCTTACTGCCTTTATAGCATTTTAGCAGCAACCTCTGACCCCCTCTAGCCTTCCTCCACTTATTGCCTTATGGTTTTGACCCCTCCCCCAAACTTGTTGCCTTATATTTTTAACATTCCCCCCCCCTTGATGGGGGTGCATTAAAACGACAGGCAGTTCTAGCTCTGTCTGACCTATGACTGGTTGTTTTAAGGCCAGTAATTGGCACCGGTCCACTAGCTTTTGGTACATTTTATGATGGGCTCGTAAACAAATTCTTTAAGGCAAGGGCAAGGCACTTGTATTTATAAAGTGCTGTTTCCCAAGGGCTCAGAGCCCTGTACATATTAAAAGAAACAGTAAGAGTGCAAGATGAAACAACTCAAGCGTAACACTAACTAACTAGGGAAGGCTTGCTCAACATTTTCAGTAGGCTTTTAAAAATCTCCACAGTGCCTGCCCAGTGACTACTTCCTGGAAGGGAATTCCATAACATAGGGGCTGCAACCTCAAAAGCTCTTTCCCCAGATTGTTTTAGATGGGATAAGGGGGATCACCAGTAGGCCAGCATCAGTGGAACTGAGGGGTCTGGTTAGCACGATGAAGTTACTTGGTAATGGAACTGCAAGAACGATTCATGAAATAAACCCATGTCTGCAAATGATTACTGTACTGTTTTCATTTTCTAACATTAAAGAATGTATTTATGTGGAAGTAGCACGGATTACAGGGAGATATTCAGAACGCCAGTGAGTTGACTTCTAAAAGTATGGGACTGGAAGTATTTTGACTGCCAAAATTTGTCGGATGGAATCATTCTGACTTCCAAAAAATTGACATCTAGAGTATTTTGACTCCAGCAAAACCGAAATGACTTCCATATTTCAAGCCATAGAAGTATTTGACTTCCACCCCAAAAAAATTATCTGAAGCCCTGATTGTAGGTCTGCTGTTTGTATTACAATGTGTATGTCCAGATTCATTTCTAGTCCTGTGTCAACTGCTAGAAATCTAGGTTGTCACACACCATCCCAACAGGGGCCCATGTTACACTGGCAACCGCTGCACCATCCATGACACCATGTTCGTTACATTTACTGTTTCCTTGCCACACTTCAATCCAGAGACTGCCATTTTTGACAGACTGGCCTCCATACACTCCACTGAGCATCTCGGCGAGGATATCTACCAAAAGAGGATCAACCTTCTACCTCTTCTGGTCTTTCACTCCACCCTGGATGCTTGGGTAGTGCCTCAACTGACTGTTGTGCCAAAAAGGGCTACCACCACTACTTGTCATTGTGATGTGTTCGACGTCATCAAGCCAGTTTATGGATACTCACCGGACAGCATTGACTAGTCTTTTACTTTGGACTCAGATATTTCTTCAAATAAAACTGGTACTCCTAGGGCAACAGCATCTTCATCTTCAACTACATCATCACCAGTGGGCCACACTGGACGCCTTTACCAGAACTATGCTGAAGAGGTTCACTGCTTCACTACAAGGCTCACAAATCAGTCTTTCACCTGCCCAATTCGACTGTATAAATGGAGGGTTCCTACAGTGAGAGTGTCATATAATTTTGATGGGCAGTACTGCATGGTAACTAACCACAAATCTTTCTCATATGAGTCTAAATCTTGTGACACAAAGTATCCTAATTTCTGTTTTATTTCTCATCAAAGAACTGTTATTGGTCATACAGTTATTACTCCTGTTCATATCCCAGGACCAGACATTATTGATACTGACCCTGAATATCTGCTTGCTCTATCTCAATATTTGCCTATTTTTATTGTTCATATTGACCCCTTGACTTTGTCTCTCTAGACACTTTTAGATAGAAAGGACACCCATCTCATCTACATCAGCAATAATATCTCCACAGCTGGAGAAGCCCTTAACACCCTTATTCATTATGGTGATTTAAGCACCACGCGTTCCAATACATGGTTAGAGTTAACTTTTAAAGGTTTTGTTATTACACAACTATTTTTCATTATATTTTTGATACTAACTCTTTGCTGTTTATGACACACATTAACACCATAAGCAATTCAAGTTGCTTTACAAGGCTCGCGCATCAGGTCTGTAAACGATGAAGATTGTTCCCGCTACTTTCCTACAGTGTTGTTGCCTTTTCAGTAAGGCAACAAGGGGGGGAATGTTACACTTGGTCTCCTCACCCATATTGGTAACACACTGTGCACTGCTGACAGTATATATATATTAATTATGTTATGTGTAATCATCACTAACTTTTAGGGCATTGGTACTTACCGTATATGTGTAAGTACCAGGGAGATAATTATGATTATTGCCAATATTATCACTGCTTGTAATGCATAAAAGTTATGAGCCAAGAATATATGCTTGTGTTCTCTGTATATTCTTCTGAGAAGTCATTGTATAGTCTGCACTGCCAACATGCAAATTTATGTAACACCACACTTATTTCCTGTTTAGTCTTTGTTCTCATTCTAGCTGATTTTACACTTTTTGTATATCTCTAGATACACTGTGGAGCTATCTAACTTTTAGCCAATAATAATAATCTTTATTTCTATAGCGCTCTTCACAATGTATCAGAGCACTGCACAGTAAACAATTAAAAACCATAAAATATTAAAATACAATATTCAATATATACCACAGTTCATTAATAAAGAACCCAATTACAAGACAGCACCAAAAGCAAGCTCAAATAATTAAGTTTTTAAGGCAGTCTTGAAGCTCTCCACTGTCAGGCACTCCTGTATCCGACAAGGCAGAGAATTCCACAGGGTTAGGGCTGCAAATGAAAAAAAACCTCGATCCAGATGTTTTTAGTTGTACCCTGGGAATCTCCAGCAATCCTTCATCAGTCAAGTGGAGCGGCCGGAAGGGGTGATAAGAATGCAGGAGATCTTACAGGTAGCTCAGTCCCTGTCTATGTAGGGCTTTATATGTCAGCAAGTCGACCTTGAAGGTGATCCGCCACTGAACTGCGCAGCCAGGGCAGTTCGCGCAGCATAGGCGTATTATGACTGGATCGAGATGATCCAGACAACAGCCTGGCCGCAGCGTTCTGCACCAGCTGTAAGCAGCGCATATCAACCCCCTGGAAGCCCTAGGTAAAGGGAGTTACAGTAGTCAAGGCTTGAAGTCACAAAGGCATGGATCAAAGTTGGAAGGTCGCCAGATGGAACTAGGTGTTTAATCCAGGCAATATTCCTCAGATGGAAAAAAGAGGACTTAACCATAGCAGACACCTGAGAACGAAGTGTCAGACCGTCGTCAAATATTACCCCCAGATTTCACACCTGTTCAGAGGTCGGTAACTGGGACCCTCCCCCCAAGCCAAAGCCCTGAGGGACAGCCCATTCCCAACCCCTTTATCTGGTAACCAGGATCCACCACCAACACCTCGGTCTTGTCAGAATTCAGTTTCAACCAGCTGGTATTCATCCAATCCTGGATTTCTGCCAGGCAGTTGTTAAAGACCTAGAGCACACTATCCTGGTTGGGTGCAAAGGACAGGTAGAGCTGTGTATCGTCTACATAACAGTGAAATCTCAGCCCGTACAGTCTCACGATGTCGCCTAATGGCAGCATATATACCACGAACAACATGGGGACTGCACGGAACCCTGCGGCACCCCACAATGCAGAGAGAATGCCTCAGAGGAATAAATCCCCGAGACCACCCTCTGTGATCTGCCAGTGAGGAATGAATGGAACCATCTGAGGACCATACCAGACAGGCCACAGATAGAATGCAAGCATTCCAGCAGCACCCCATGGTCAATGGTGTCAAAGTCTGAAAAGAGATCCAGAAATACCAAGATGGTGTGGGATCTCTGGTCTCTTGTGATCAGGAGATCATTGAGCACCCGAGCCAGAGTGGTCTCGGTACTATGCCTTTTACAAAATCCGGACTGGAGAGGATCGTAGATGTCATGGATGATAAGATGGTTCTCCAACTGTAGCGCCACGGCCTTCTCAATAACCTTCCCTGCAAAGGGAAGATTAGAGATCGGTCAGTAGTTAGCGGGGAAGTCTGGGTCAAGTGAGGATTTCTTGAGAAGGGGAGTCACCACTGCTTCCTTCAGGGAGCAAGGAAACTCACCCATCTCCAGTGAACACCAGACTATCTCCGCAAGGACCAGGCTGATAACATCAGTACAGCTTAATAACAGGCGAGTAGGGCCTGGATCCAAACTACAACAGGTCAGGTACATATCCCTGAGAATCCCCAGCCGACCGAACTCCATCCAGCAAAACTGAGGTGCAGCGACATTCAGCTGATCACCACCCCCTAAATAACAAGCCGAAAGAATCTCCAGCCTGATGTCGGCAATCTTATCAGCAAAGAAGTGAGCAAACTCCTCACACTTTTCATGAGAAAAAGCTTTCCAAACTTGCAGACAGGCTGGATTGCACAGTTTCTCCACAGTTTGAAAGAGCTGAGCTGGCCGATTCTGAGCTGCAGCAATCTCCCTGGACAGGAATTCTGCCTTCTTACAGGAGATTGCTGAGTGATAGTCTCTAAAATGTACCATCAGTCTAAGTCTGTCGGCATCCAGGCCAGTTCTCCGCCAGCTACGTTCTAACCTTCGCCCATCTTGCCTCAATTCCCTCAAGGGCCCCATCAAATCAGGGGGTCCGAGGGCGGAGGGTGAGAGGGCGAACACGGACAGGAGCCAAGGCATCCAGAGCCCCCACCACATAGAGGATAATGGCTGAGGATCAGGTGATAACCACACTGTAATCACCTCAAGTGGTTGCTAGGGCAACGTGGTAAACCTCGAGAGCGCAGCTCGAGAGGTTTACTGTAGCCCTAGCAACCACGAGAGGTGATTTCAGTGTGGTTGTCACCCGATCACCAGCTATCATCTTTTATAGTGTATGGTCAAAAAAATACTGTTTGCATTCTATGTGTGAGAATTATGGAACTCTGGTGAATTCTTTTTCTTATGCCACTGTTTGGAAGTTCCGAAGTGTGGTTAACAACTTTTAAAATTCTAAACAGTTTATAACAAAGCTGTGTAACCGAAGATTATGGGGGTTAATAGGCACTTACCATACATTATAGCCCGATTATAGGCTTGTAGAAGGTTCTCGGGGCCCTCGCTTGTACTCGCTAATCCCAATAGGTCCAGTTCTGCCAGAAGCCCATCTGGGGCCACTCCCCACAAAGGGCGGTATTGGGCCATCTCCACATGGGCAAGTCTATAAGGGGGAGCAAAGAAACTGGACCCTATAAGATGGTGATCAGACCATCTGACTGGTTCCACCATCAAGTTGGAGGTTTCCATCCCCAGGAGGAAAATCAGATCCAACGAGCGGCCTTTAATGTGAGTCACAGAGGCAACTGCCTGTGTGAAGCCCAACGAAAACATAAGTTACAGGAAGTCCTGACCAAATAGCGAGAGTTCGACATCGACCCAGGCACTGAAGTCACCTAGCACCATCAATCTGGGGGACTCCAATACCATATCGACAACGAAATCCGCGACTTCCTGCAGGAACAACTTTTCAGCTCTAGGTGGACGGTAAATGAGAATGATCTTGCAATTCACACCTGCGACCACGACACACTTGAAGGGCTTGTTTTGTATATCTAATATACGCAAGTAAGAGTTGTTTTCATGGTTATTATCTAAGCATATAAGTCTATGCCCACCATTTTCCCCACGGAGACCATCTTCATACCCTGGGGTACTGGGAAACTCAGTCTCCCAGTGTCTATACTGGTAAGACTCTGATTTAGGGTAAATGTCTGATTCTGTGTAATAAACACGTTTATTAATGCATATGCTGCTTGTCTGTTTCTTCTGCTGGTTTATTGCCACCAAGAACCTGAGAAGTGAGGACGTCTGGAGCAGCACTCTCAGTAAATGGTCGCATAGACATCGAGCTCCACTCCACCTCAACCCAGAAAACCATTCCACAACCTTAAAAACCTACAAATTCACAACCGAAATGATAAAAATACAGCATGGCTAATAATAGACCTAAGGGGAGCTTGAATAGGTTTGAAGTATTACCAACTGAAAAAAACTCCAATGCCGAAATCTCCGACTCAGTGAACTCGGGCACATCCCAACCAGCCACGAGAACGTCTACTACCAAATCAACCAAAGGAAGAGAAAAAAAACTCACAAGAATGGAAACCAAACTCAGTCGGATTCTCACTGAGCTGCAAGAGTTTAAAATGGAGTTCCACAGATTGAACCTGACAAGGAACAGCTCCATTCAGACGTTAACAGACCTTCAGGCCCAGATGAATACCCTCGAGCAGGAGACATCGGCCCACAGCACCATCAATATGCAGATGTACTCCACATTAATACAGGAAACTGAAATCACTCAGGCTCTTGGCGAGAGAATGGAGGATGCCGAAAACAGAAACCGCCAACACATTAGCCCTGAATCCCAAAACACAACTAGAAGTGGAGAGAGCACATCAGGCCTTAGGCCCAAAACCCTCACAACCTGGAGTTCACCCCTGCTTGGTAATCATACGATTTCTCAAGTACTTAACCAAAGATTTGGTGCTACGGAGGGCATGGGAGCATGGCAAGATTTACTACAAGGGCGGTAGACTATTTTCTTACAATGATTATGCGCCCACAACGATGCAATGGTGCAGAGAATATATAGCTTTATTCCCAGTACTGAGACAATTAAAACTTAAATTCCGGACCCCTTATCTGGTCTGACTGCAGATCCAGTATCCATCAGGGCAACACATCTACGATACCTATCCGGAAGCACTACAGGACTTAAAGAAGAGGGGAAAAGAACTTCATCCAGAATGGCTCTCCCCCAGTGCACTCAATCGAACCGTCCAGGAAGAGAACAATCAGGGGCTCCAGACACAACATCTCAACTAGCATCCCTGGAAGAAATTAAAAAGCTTGTAGCACAGTACACCTCCAGGAGTTGAAGGACTTATCAGCAGCAACATGGTACTCCTGAGTGACGCCATGGGGACAGGGTAAGTTCACCTGCGGTGGGATTCCTCTGGGTCTTCTCACCCCCCACTGGGAAAAGCGTCAAAGTGGGGTAATGACTGGGGCCTTCAGGTCCTACTTGGAGAGTGCGGCCTACGGGAAGATGGGAGAGATGGAAAACCGGATGGCCTACCACATGGCATGTGCCGTTAGATAATTCAGGCAAATTGGTAGTGGGAAGGAATGGGGGAGACCTCTAAAATTTATTTGAGAAAAAGGTACCTGAGAGGGGACGATGGCTGATTTACAGAAATGGGGCCAATTTGAACAAAATCAAACAGGATCATAGGGTAGAAAAAAATAGGCAGACTGGATGGGCCTTGCGGTCCTTATCTGCTGTCAACTTCTATGTTTCTATGAGATCTCCTGGGACAGCCTGGTCCCTCTCCCCATCTAGTGGAGGGCTGGGGGGTCGGAGGCGGGTAGACCTGGGACACTCAATTATAACCTGACACAAGGACACAGGAAATGATGGATCTGGGCCAGAGGTGCAGGGGGCTCCGGGCAGCCAGATCCCTGTGTACGAGGTGGGATCCATAAAAATATACCCAGCCAGCTTAAAATAAATTGGCAGAAGTTGGGACGAATGAATGGCTCAGTCCCAGAAAGTAAAACTGATCGTCCGGCGTCTCCTCCCAGACAACGGAGGACTCCCATGGGATAGAATTGGCTAAAATAGATGTTAAACCCAGGACCCTCATCTAGGAGAGACTCTATGCCTGTTTTGAAACTCGAAGGAACCCCTTTCCTGGCTAGACTAATGAAATTTGAATCCATGCTCTCCAGACGGACTGAGACATGAACCCATGATAAATGAGCCTGAAACAGCTCTAAAGGTTGGAGACTAGAATGCTGCTCCAGCCCGGGCTCACTTGCAGGCGCTGGACCTGGGGGGGGGGGAGGTCATTGGGGGCTGCCAGGGTGGAGCCATGTCTTCAAAGAAAAACAGAATACAAGAGGGACAGGGATGAAACATACAGACCTCCACAGGATCATGTAAAGGATTATAATGGACTAAGAGAATTCGACCTGGATTTTGGCATGTCAGTAATGAGATGCTTAATGAGCATTCTATCTTGTTTCCTCCCCTTAAGATACTCTGTTCATTGGGTTGAAGGTACACCAGAGAATGTACAACAACACGGACAGCACCTTATTTCTCCCTTTACATTTACAGAATTTAGTTAAAAGGAACCCATTAAGTTTAATATTAGCTATAATTTCTATATTTATTTTTCCCTCCAGTTTAAGGGGCATTCCATACCCCTTGGGACCGTTCCCTATATGGGAAACACATGCCCCTAATGAGCGAACAATGAATTTGCTCTGGTCAGTAGCTCTTAGACTGACCATGGAAGTCACATCTACAGTGTCTAAACTGTACATAGTTAGAACTAGTAGTTATTATACTCAGTTTTGAGGATATATTACGTGTTTATATTGTTGTTGGCATTTTATTCTACATTGTCTAGCAGGAAAGCACTGCTTATATTATAAGGGAGGAAAGCAGAAGGTGATTAGTACACAAAAGATATGGAATCAGAGAAGGATATGGATGACAATCTGTAGATGGAGGTACAGATCAATAGGGAATCCCCGGAAGGGAGAAACAGAACCCCATAACTACCACAACAAATAATGCAATCTAGATTAATTAAAGTGGTATCCCACAGTGTCAACTGCCTCTCAAGCTCTATTAAAAGATAAAGTCATATCCCATTTAAAAAAAACACCACCCTCAAATGATTTTATTACAAGAAACCCATATGACAAAATCTGAACACCAGAAACTAGCTAAGCTGGGGATGTCAACAGTAGTAGCCAGCACATATTCATTAGGTAGAAGGAGAGGGGTGGCGGTTCTTATTTCTATGAAGTCCACATTCCAGATACGAGATTCATGCCAAGACAGAGAAGGCTATCTGGCAATGGTACGAGGGACCTGGGGGGGACAGCAGTATACAGTCGGGAGTGAAAAAAAAAATATATATATATATATACCACCATGGGCAGCTGCCTCCACTCACCAGCGACTATTTGATAAAATATTAAAATTCCAAAAAGGAATATTAGTCCTAGGGGAGATTTTAATTTATTGATGGATCCGGGAAGGGATAGTACTAACCCCACGCCCTCAATGGGCAACCACGGGCCAACGACATGGCCGACGATTAATTAAAGAATTGGGGCTAATCAACTCATGGAGGCATCTTAACCCTACTAAGAACCAATACATGCACTACTCAGATGCCCACCACTCTTACTGGAGAATTGACTGCTTCCTGATAACAACTGAACACATGGACATGATACAGAATTCAACCATCCAGTCTTGCCCTCTGATCATGCTCCAATCACGATCAAATTACAAACAATAGAAACAAAAACCCCTAACCAATGACGCTTGATTAATACCCTCTTGAGAGATTCTCAGTTAAAAGAACAGAGACAAGAGAAACTCCCACAAATAATCACTGATAATTCGTCCCCAGAAACAACCTCAGATACGCATTGGGATACAGTTAAGGCTGTACTTCGCAGAGAATTAATAAAGTTATGCCCATAATATGAAAAAAAAAAGAGAGCAAGAACAGAAGAACCTGGAGGCAGAATTGGATTTCCTGCAACAAGCCCACTCTCAAGGTAACGCATCTATCCTCCCTCAGTTGCAAAAGGTTAAAACAAAATTACAAAATCTACTTAAAGGGACACTGTCAGCTTTCCCACAAAGTTTTGAAGCAAATCTGTGCAATCTGTCTCTTGGCACACTCCTGTCCCACAATGAGTCTAGAGTACTACTGTGTGTCTAAAAACGGATATTTTTTACCTGGTTTTCCATTTTATAAAAAAGTAGTAGCCAGAGCGGTCCGCATTGAAATCACCCGCTGACCAGAAGTACAGTGATGCCGAGAACGCACGTCTGCCCGAGAGTGCAGTCACAAAGTGCCACTTTTGCCATATGCATGGTAAAAAACATGTATTTCTGTAGATCCTCTTATTCGTAATCCGTATTACTTTTATCACTGAAAAACGAGCACTGAGAGTGCTACTCCGTATGTTTTAAAATCAACCCGAAATCCTGCACATGCGCAAGACCGACACCACTCTTGTGCGTGCATGGGATCTTAGCTCAACAACTATTATGCGCATGTGCGGGAGGGCCGAAGCCGCCTGTCGGGGTCTCCTGAGGAGGAGGATAAAATACAAAGAAAAAAAAAGAAAAAAAAACCTTCACTAATGAACACTAGACACACCAGTGGGGACAAATGGTCCAGGCTTTGAAAAAGCACCCAACCACCTTCTCCTGCACCACCGTCGGCATACCAGCCCACACCCGGTATGCAGAGATGGCTGACAGGTGCACATTTAAGGTGTCGACTAAAGGCCCAACTGAGAGAGGGGCCAGAGATAGCCTGTTGAAGGCTGAGAGGAGGCCGCATGGACTTTCTTGGCAGCATGGTCCAGTTTCTTGGACTCTGTGGCAGAGTTAGGCTACACTCTCAGCTGTGACTGATGGACCGCTTTTTCTATCTTGTTTCCTACCTACCAAAACTTCAGTTACGCAACAGGAAAGATCTGCCTGCCATAGATAACACAAAGACCTGCAGTAGAGAGGACAATGAGAAAGGGTCAGAACAATGAAAGATTAGAAAGGTTAGAAAAATAGTCCAGAGGGCTGACCCAGTGGCGCGGCAGGTTGAGGCGCTGGAGACCACACCTTGTGCCATGCCAGTGACCCGTGTTCAGGAACGAACATGGGCCGCCAGGGGTTGGCAGGGAAGGGAGCAGAACGAGTGTCCAGAGGACAGCTCTCCTCTCCCGGGGAGGGAGGAAGGACTGGGGCTCCCGCTGAACAACTGCCCCCAGGTGGAGGCCTGATGGCAGTGCAGAACTATGGGCACCACGGAAGGGAGGGTGTTGCAGGATTTCTGCAGATGTGTGCACACCTCCACATATGCACATCCTGCGTGTGTGCCCCAGCAACGGGTAATGGAAAAAATGAAGGAAAAACACCCCCAGCTGCGGATGACAACTGACCCCTCGGAGGCTCCACACCCGGTGACCGGGCAGCTCTGGGTGAGTCCCGGTGATACTGGGTTAACGGGGCTGGGGGCAGAGAGTAGATAAACACCTATATAAAAAAAATAGTTCAGGATATGGCAGCTGAAATGAATGCCAAAACATGCAAGGTAATGCATATCGGGAGCAAAAACAGAAAAAGACAATATCATATACAGTAGATGGGTGTGGTAGTGGAGAGGACAGTGGAGGAACGTGACCCAGATGTGCTTATCTTGTAAAGCATGAAAGTATCTGCCCAGTGTAACAAAGCAGTGGGTAAAGTTAACAAGATGCTAGGGTGTTTAGGAAGAGGAATCAGCATCAGAAAAAGGGAGATCTCTGGTTCATGCACACCTGGAGTACTGTGCAAGATTCTGGAGCCCATATCTTCTGAAGGACTGTGACAGAGTGGAGGCAGTACAGAGGAGGGCAACCAACATAATCCAAAGGTTGCCGGAGAACTTATATGAGGAAAGGCTGAAAGACCTCAACATGTATACTTTAGAAACAAGGATGGAGAGCAGGTACATGATAGAAACACTAAGTAGCTCTTTATGGGATTAATAGGGTAAAAGGGAATTACTTTTTTTGCTGTAAATGTTAGCACGAACACAAGTAATAACATGAGCACAAAGGAGAATCCACTAATGTTAGATGGAGCTAAATTCAGGAAGACTGTCCAAAAAAAAAACAAAAATCTGGTTGCTCATCTGTAACAGTAGTTCTAGGAGTGGTATGTGGTGTACATCCACACTTCTGGCAGTAACCTTTCCCTTTAAGACTCTGGCTGGAATGTCTTCAAGTTGGCTCCTCCCACCCACCTGGGTGGTAACTCCCTCAGCACTGATATCAGATCTTTTTTTCTGTAATTCTTTTTTTCTCCCACACTCCGGGCATTCTTCCGGGGTGTACCCTCGACAGCTGCCTCTACTCCCTTGCCTGAACCCCCTTACTTGATCGGAGGAACTCCCCACCACCCAGGCAAACCTAGCCCCCCTGGACCACCCCCCCAAGGTGGGCCCATCCTCCCTCAATGGCCTTTCTGTAGTAAGAGAGGTTCTACTTTGGGTGGTGTGGTGGCTTGGAGTCCTCCAATTGCGGGGCCGACAGATGGGATGTGGGCCACGTCCCTTGTATCCCCATCATCTCCAGGGCTATGATGAGGATTTTTCCTGCTTATTTATCTCTTTCTCCTGCGGAGCCCAGCCAGCAAGGTGACATAATGCCGTAGTTCCGCCCCCAGGCATCTGCTATGTCCCCTACGGTTGGCAGCCCCCAGCCACCGCCAGAGGTCACTCAGTGAGCGAACGCACCCGAACACTCCCGAGAAAGAGAGCGAGTCCACGGATGCTCGATCTCTTCCTCCTCCCAACCCCGAGCTCACTTCCGAACTCGGGTCGCAGTGTGGCACGAGGTGTGGCGTCCAGCGCCTCAACCCTAAGTGCCACCGGGCCGGGCCTGACATCAGATCTTACCCGCTGGAAGCAAGATACAGTGTGCCACTTCCCATGGGAGGTCAGTGGGTTGTGTAGATGTACACCATATACCACTCCTAGAACTACTGTTACAGGTAAGTAAACTGTTTTTCTAAAGATGCGGATATGGTGTGCTATCCACACTTCCGGCAGATTCCTAGCAGTTCTCCAGGAGGAGGGAGCAGGGCGCACACCCCCTTTTTAAGGAAGAGACACTGGAGAGCTAAGGACCCAAAACCAGCATCCCAGCATGACTCAAGGTCAATATGGTAATGGAGAAGAAGGTGTGTGCTGACTTCCAGGTAGCAGCCCTGCAGATCTCCTGAATAGGGATATCCCTAGAAGGAGCCATTAAGGCAGTGGTATGTCTGGTAGAATGAGCCCATAGCCCTATGGGAGGCTCCCTACCAGCCAACCTATAGCAGAGGTCGATGCAGGGTACAATACACCTGTCAATTGTATGCTTTGCTGCTAGTCTGCCAGGTGCAGTTTCAGCGTAGGGGACAAACAGCTGTCAGACTCTCCCCAAACTCCAGCCATGCACTCCTTACAGTAGGCAAGCACTCGCCTAAGGTCCAGAGTATGGAGCCTGTGCTCTGCCTCTGAGGAGTGGTTGGTGAAGAACACTGGGAGATTCACCGCCTGATTAAGGTGAAGCTCTGACACAACACTTGGGAAGAACTTCGGGCTGGGGCAAAGGACAACCCTGTCCCTGTGGAAGACCAGGTAAGGAGACTCCACCAAGAGTGCCTGGAGCTCACTGATCTTTCTGGCAGATGTGATGGCCACCAAGAAGGTGGTCTTCCACAACAGTTGTGACATCTCACATCTGCACATCGGTTTGAATGGCTTGCCCATGAGCTTTGCCAACACTAGCAACAAGTTATAAGGTGGTGGTGGTTCATGTACCGGAGGGGAAATGTGGTCAAGGCCCTTAAAAAAGCATCACACCACCAACAGCATACCTGCCCACGCCCGGTATGCCGAGATGGCTGCCATGCACACATTAAGGGTCATCGACTGAAGACCCAACAAGAAGATGGACTAAAAGGTAATAGACAATGCTAGCCATTGAGCAAGATGAGGGGTCAAGCCCCTTGCCCCGGCACCAAAATGAAGACTTCCATTTGAAGGCATAGCATTTTCAGGTTGACTCCTTCCAAGAAGCTTCAACCACAGTGAGGACATCGTCAGAGAGACCCAAACCCTGGAATTCTAGCCACTCAAGAACCAGGCTGTCAGGTGCAAGGACTGAAGGTCCAGATGGAATACCTTCCCCTGATTACATGAAAATAGATCTGGGCGTAAAGGAAGACACCAAGGAAGCCTGCAGCTGAGGCTGAGGAGATGGGGGTACCAGAACTGGCAGGGTCATTCCAAAGCCACCAGGATCATCCGTGCCTTGTCCCTCCTGGCTTTGAGCAGCACTTTGTGGATCAACGGAAAAGGAGGGAAGGCAGACATGAGGCCTGGGGTCCAGGGCCTCGAGAAGGCATCCCCTTGCAGTGTTCCCTGCTGGGGGGGGTTGGGGATACAGCCTCAGCTTTGCATTCTCCCTGGAGACAAACAGATCCACTGGGAAAACAGACTGTGCACTACCTCCAGATGGAGAGACCACTCATGAGATGCCTCGCCCAAACTTTTGAGGGCATCCATCAGCTGACTGGACATGCCAGCTGTGACAACCCACCTCTCCCTCTGGGCTGAAACAGCTTTTAGAGTGGTGTCTGTCCTCGGGTATTCGCTGCCACCAGCCGGACTTTCCTTCCGGCACCTCTTTCAAGCATACAAACTTGAATACTTAAACGTGCAATTGCACAAGTTAAAGTCTGGCAGATGCTATACAGAGTTTACCTCAGCCAGTGGAACCCAAATATTACCTTAGGAAAATGACATCACAGTCACAACTGTTGAGCAAATAAATAGCTTTTTACTTAACAGAAAGTGCACTGAGCATTTACAGGATATATATTTACAACACAAGAGAATAACACTCATACAGGAAAAGTAAACAAATGTTTTTAAATAACAGATGGTAAAAGAAGAAGGCTATTACTGAAATATGCTAGCACTAAACTTACCCTTTCCTGTCCTTCTAAGATACACTGGACCCTATTCTAACTGCCAGCTCCCACGGACATAGCTACAAGGTAGGCTCCAAACTTATGTTTCCCCTTGCAGCTTCCCAAAGCAAGAGAGAGCCTTCTCTGTCTTTCGGAAGGTTATATACTCTCTGGAGAATAGGTCATTCCTATTCTCCCTTTGAATGCACCAACCAACTAACATGTATGTATTTAATTGTCCCAATAAGAGTGAACACCTACCAGTGACCAATTATATTCCCTTTTCACCTTAAGTTTATATTTGAATGATCCAATCCATTCAAACTGCCCTGTGTATGTGTCTGCAGGTCTGTGTGTGTGTGTGTGTGTGTGTGTGTGTGTGTGTGTGTGTGTGGAGATGTCCACTCGAGATTTATGACCCAGCTCTTATCTAGCAGCTAGGAATTCCACAAGCTGGATGCTGCTGGACAGAGGATTTTAGCCTGAGTGTATTTTTTTCAAACTACTAAAAAAATAAGGCACCTACAGAATCCAAACCATTAACTCTTTCCTTCCCATTTCTGTCACACCAGCCATATTGATGGCTAGGAGATCAGTGTTCAGGCTGAGCACGAGGGTCCATATGCAGACAGCATCACTGCACAAAGCAAGGGAGTGCATTCTGCCCTGTTTGTTCAGGTAGTACATGGTCATGGTGTTGTCCGTCTGGACCTGAATGACCTGACCCTGAATGTGTGGACCACAGTCTTTCAGCACCAGCCAAACTGCCTGAAACTCCAGCAGGTTGATATGGCATCGGGACTCCTTGGGGATCCAGAGTCCGTGGACTCTGTGCTCTCCCAGGTGGGCACCTCAACCCAACAGGGAGGAATCAGTCATGATGGTGACCACTGGCTCTGGGCAGACAATTGGGATTCCTTCCTGCAGATTTTCCAGGACTAACCACCACTGGAGGGCATCCCACATCAGCTGGGTCACAATGACTGGCTGATTGAAATGACTTTTGCATTGAGACCATTGACAGATGAGCTCCCACTGCAGAGAGCACATTCTCCACCTGGCCCAATGGACAACGCTGGTACATGCTGCCTTGAATCCCAGGTGGAACAGGAAATCCAACTGTCCAACCTGAAATGATCGGGCAAAGGAGGAGAGAATCTCTGCCCAGTCCGCTGTGAGTCGAGCTCTGGCTCTGCAAGAGTTGAGCTCCGCCCTGATGAAGTGTATCACCTGCGAAGGTACGAGCTCTGACTTGGCCTCGTTTACCAGCAGACCAAGGGACAAGCAGGTCTGCAGGGCCAGGTCCCTGGACTGCTCCTCCTCCTCCTCTCTGGAGGGACCCACTATCACCCAGTCATACAGGTAAGGATACACCTGGATCCCTCGACATCTCAGGTAGGCTGCATCACTGCAATGCATTTGGTGAAGACCCTGGAAGCTGAGGAGAGGCCGAAGGGCATGGCCTTGAATTTGTAAAGATCCCCTTCCACTCGGAACCGAAGGAACTGACAGTGTAATGGATAGATGGGAACATGGAAGAATGCACTCCAAAGATCTAGGGAGCAGAACCACGTTTTGCTCCAGGGATTGAATGATCTGTGAAAGAGTGACCATCTTGAGGGTGTGCAACCAAAGGAATTTGTTCAGGTCTTGTAGATCTAAGATGGGGTACCAGCTCCCTGTCAACTACAGAAGCAGAAAGTACCTGGAAACAAACTTTGGGCTTCCTGGAGGGTCCAGGACTTGAGCCACTACTTCCTTCCGGAGGAGCTGGGAAATGTCTTCCTAAAGGGCTGACAGCATGTCAGCGTACACCATGTCCTCCTGTCGGGTGCGGGCTCGGCACGGAGGCTAAGCCTCGAATTCCAGAGGCAGACCTTGACCAACCACTTTGAGGACCCACAGCTGACCAGGCAAAAAAGAAGTGGTGGTGCCGGCCCCCCATGAGAGGACCCAGGGGAGACAGGATGGGCATGGGGGGGGGGGGGGGGCACCCCCCAGCCTGTCACTGGGCAGGCTTGGAGGCGGGGGAGAGATCAGCTGAGGATGTAGCGGGACCTTGACCACCTAGGTTTTGAATAACTGAAGCAACCAAATTCAGCCGAGGGTGCCAAGCCAGGCCCTGCTGCCCAGCTGGTGGCTGGGATGGCTTGGTCACAGGGACAGAGAGGGGCCAAAAGGACTTCTTCCTACAAAACTTGGAACCCTTGTGATCCCTCTGGGCAGAGGTGACAGAGTCCAGGGTGGCACTGGACTTTTCAATCTGAGTGAGGTGTCCTTCCACCTCCGGCCCGAACAAGTTAGTGCCCAATAAGGGGACATCTGCCAACTTATGCCGGGAGTCTGCTGTGAAGGTAGAAATCTGCAGCCAAGTCCTGCGGTGCATCGCCACTGTGTCACCGACACAGAGGCAGGAATCGCTGATGTCCATGGCCATCTGGAACTGCTGTTTGGCCACTGCTCAGCCCTGGTCCCTTACTTGCTTGACCGCAGTCTGTAAGTCAGCTGGGAGCTGAGGAGGCACCTAATCGAGAGTGCCAACTAAGGTGTGAGTGAAATGGGCCATCAAAAGAGCCGACCTCCCCAGTCGAAGGCCAAGAGAAGAGGCCACATAGACCTCTTTGGCCATGTGATCCAATTTTTTTGATGCTCTGTTGGGAGGGTTTTATCCACATCCCCAATGTTCCCAGTACGCCGAAAGACAGAGTCAGCCACCAAATCCTCAGCTGAGGGATGTTTGGTGAAACCAGACAGGAAACTCATAGGGACTGCACACGTTTGGGTCATACAAGCCGATGGAACAAGGCACAAGGCATGGTGCTGCCAAAACTCCAGAGCAGGGCCAAGAATGGTCTCGGTGACTGGTAAGGCGACCCCCGGGGAGTCACCTAAGTCAAGAATTTCAGTTAAGGGATACTTGGCCAATTTTTGGACTGATCCCACCTGAATCCTGGTAGATTCCAAAATGAAATAGAGCAAGCCCCCAAAGGAAGTTGAACCGTGCTCCACAGACAAATCCTCCCCCAATTCCATGTCCACCAAACAAAAATGTAGGGAGGAGTCCTCAGACTCCGAGGATTCACCGAAAAGCAGTCGACCTTCTGAATCCCCACTGATCCTGTGGGGTCTATCGAGAATAACAGTGACTGATAGCCAGTGAGGAAGCCCGGAAGCAGTAATCAAAGCTTCCAAGGAAGTGTGGGAATCCAAGGCCTGAGAGCACTCACAATACCACGATCGTCAATGAGACCGTTTTTTAGTCTTATTTTTAGAAAATTTGGAGGATTTTGTGCCCTTAGGGGGACCCTGCCCAAGAATGGAAAGGAACTGGCACAAATCCTGAAACACCCTTGTAAAGGTGGTGCCAAAGGAAAGCAGCACAAAAGCTGAAACTGAAGAGGCTGCTCCACAGCCTGACCCGCTGTCTCCTCAAAGGCCGTAAGTTGTTCTGTGGATGCGACAGAGACCACCTAGCAGGCATTCTTCGAGCGAATGGGACGGTCCCGTTCATTTGGGTACCCAAGAAGTCGAGCATACTGGTCCTCAAAAGTACTCAGATTTAAAGTGTAATAAATGCCACAAGCCTGGAGATCATGATCGTGGCCTAGGCAGTAGACACACAAGGTGTGTGGGTCCATCCGCGACATCTTCTGCCCGAAGTCACATTTCTTGAAACCAGGCACCAACTTCAAGTTGTCTATACTGACAAGAGTTTTGAACGAATTTGAAAAACCTATTTGAAAACATTTTTTGTTTGTTTTTTGAAGCAAAGGACCTACTCGATGCAGAGCGATAAAGAGGGAACCTTCTTCTTCCAGCAGAAAGGAAGATCTGGCATCACGTGGTGGTGCCGAGGGAGATATCACCCGGGTGGGTGGAAGGGCAGCTTGAAAACCTTCAGGCCAGAGTCTTCAAGGGAAAGGATACAGCCAGAAGTGTGGATGTACACCAAATCCATGTTTCTAGAAATATTTCTTCATAAAAAAAAAAAAAGGAGCAGTAGTCAGGTGGAACAAACTGTGGGAAGTGGTGGTATGCCCAAAAACAGCAGGAAAATTCAGACTGCATGGGACAGGTACCGTGGCCTCATAAGATCAGTAAATGACCAGAATGCTACTTGAGAAAAGGATGGATGGGCAGTATGGCTAGCACTCAAGTACTAGGCAGGATTGGGCAGACAGAATAGGCCAATGGACTTCTTTCTGTTGTCACATTCTGCTTCTATGAGTTGCTATGACTGATCCTGGGCTAGATTTTCAAAGGGTCAGGCACAGACTCATCTACCAGATGTTCTAGCACCTCCCCTCCAGTCACCACTACATCCATCGATCATCTAGCTTTAACTAGAAGCATTTTCCACTTCCAGTAGTTCATGCCCACCATTGGGTGTATCTGCCATTTGCTGTCAAGCTACATCACATAAAATGGTCCAGCCAATTAGTCTAAGGTCCCCTGAGTCCACTGACGGATGCAGGGACTTTTTCCAAGGTCCCATGTGCCCACAAATATGGCACTGCATTCAGGAGCGACAGCAGCGATTCACCTATGAAAACTGCCCCAAACACAAGACTTTAATAAGCCAGATATTTATGTTTCAAATTTCTTTGACCCCATGGCACAGAGTAGAAAACTTAACATGTCAAAGGCCACCCCAGTAGCCTAGAAATCATGGCATCTGCCTTTTACTTGGAGGGTCACAGGTTTGTGTCCTGGAATGTGATCTTAATTGAGGTGCTAGGAACTGGGGAGAGCTGTCTTATGAAAATGTTCCGAGTTTCAGGGTGGGTTTCCTGCACATCTCACTGAATGACTGCTTCTGGAAGGCTCAGAATGATGGGGAGTTATTCCAAGAGACAACCCTTCTAGTTCTACCTCCATTGTGTTGTCAGGACAGTAGCAGGATCCCACCGGTGGGAGGGCATAGAGGTACCAACAACAGGCACCACCCAAATGACCTCTTCAGCCATGGCACCTGTTTGCATGTGCCTCAGTAGCAATGGGGCTGCCTCTCATCTGTCTGACTCCGAGTGACGTCAAGCAGCAGGGCTAATGCCGTTCAGTGCACTCACGGAAATAGCCCAGAGGGAGAAACTGGCTGCATTCAACAACACAACCATGTCGCTGTTGGTTGAGGAGCTGGCCTCCATGTGGATACAAGTGCATGGATGACACTTCAGATGGACAGGCCTCACGAGCTCCAGCAGGATCCCGAAAGTGACAGTTAGGAGAAACTGGGTGTGGGAGTTCAGGTAAAACTAAACAAAATGATAAAAAAAACACTGCACATGTGTTAGGATCATAGATACCTGCAAAACTTCTTCACGCTCCCTTGGTAATAGACAAGAACTGCTGGCCAAATAAATTGCAACTTCTTCAGGTTTAATGTTCCTTGTAATTGATGGCTCTATACGTGACAAGAGAGTTCTGTGCACTTCCAGTTTCTCAATTTGACTAAAGTCCCAGTTCTCGATTGCTGCTTGAAGACCAGTATAACCTGCATAAGTAATAAAAAACTAATATTTAGAAGAAGCACAGTGTACACAACCAAGAAAAAAACTTAATGTCATGATGTACTTCAGTGTATTATTCTACAATTTATTTATCCAGGATAGCCCACCGGGGACACATTTTCTGTTTGTGAGATCCTGCTTTAACCAGTTTTACAGATGAAGGGGTCAACTGACTTGCTGAAGGTCATACAGTAATCCTGAGGCACTAGTGGGATTTGATCCTGAGATCTCCTGGCTCACAATTCTGGTTAAACTGCATTCTTTGGGCATAAAGACAGGTACTGTATTAGTATACAATTTCAGACTGAGCTAGTCATATCTTCTCAGTCGTAAATTATAAAGACAGGTGTTTCCAGCAAACAGAATACAGGGTTCCCCACTCTCTGAAAATATAGGGTGGTGGCAATGGTGATCGGGTCAAATGGTGCGTTATTTTTCGGGACCTCCTATATGCACTGTACATGTGCATAAGTAGCTTTTAAGTAACATATAGTGTGCTGGTATTAAATGGGTAGTACTGCAATAAAGAACTTCAATAAAAGACAATTTTGGAGGATTTTATAAAAAAGGATAAAAATATAGGGTGGTGGCAAAAAAATATAGGGTGGTGGTAAAAAAATATAGGGTGGTGGCCCACCGCCCTAAAACAATGAATGGGGAACACTGGAATATTTTGTGACCATAAGAAGTCCCATTGCCTTATGTATAAACTGCACTTTGTGTTTTGTATTTCCTGTGTCTGTGTGGGGGGGCACTCCACAGTGATGAGTTTGGAGGAACTCACTGGTTCATACAACTCATATAGAATAGTGGATGAGGCGACCATCCACAACAAAACTGTGTTTCCATCGAGGGAGTTGATGAAATCAAAGAGACCTCGAGCCAGCTCGAGGGTCTAATTCATAACTCCGAAATAAACACACAACTTGTAGTTGATGGTGTATCCACTATTTGTATAGTATATGGTTCCCCAACACTGTTAAAACGTTTATTCACAAGGTTTCATACCTTATGTTTATGGTCCCAGTTGGTTCGGCAGCTTTGCTAGGCCACTCAGTCGGCCCTGAAGCTGTTTCACTTCCGTGTCCTGTTCTGCTTAAAAAAAAACGCCGCTTTGAATCCGTCCTTTCCCTGACACTAAAAACATTGTCGGTGGCACTTTTTGAACAGGGGGACGGCAAATCCATTGATGCCATGTCAAGTGGTCGCTAAGCGGCACCGCCATGTTGGGTTGAATTTTTTTTCTTACGGAGCAATGTGTCCACCAATCAGGTGGCAGATCAAGGGGGAAAGGTTGTTGTAGTATCGTTGTGATGTCAGAACGATACTACAACAACATTCTGTGACCTTTGAACTGCCCTACAACAGGATTTTGAATGCCACTGATTTTTATCCACAATAAGCCCTAACCATATACTATAATGGTATTGTGACATCAGCGAGGCACTCAAATGTCACTCTCCTGCCAAGTGATGTGACACCACCACCTAGGTATGTGACCCAGCTTGTTCTTAGCACTTTAGTGTTAATTATTTTCTATATACTGTAGTTGAAGCATTCTTTCTTTTATTTTACAAACAAATGACTGCTAAATTAAAGCAATTCGATCCAACATAACTGCAGTTTCCAGTGGTATTCGTACCTTAACTCATTCTATCCTATTGTCACTTAGAATGTTCAGGTAACCTCTGCCTGCTGTTAGAACACCTGTGTGTCTGAAGGGGTTTTAGATCTGCAGCATTCATACAAACACGCTGTGCTTAAACCTACATATCTTAAGAACCATACATCCACTTTTAAAACTGTAAAAAGAAAAGTTTTTCAGGACAAAAAGTTTTTGAAAATGAGTGAGGTTTGGTAATGTCTATTTAACTGGATTTAATGTTGTGTAAGGTTGTTTTCATTTTTTAATAAATTCTGTTGATTTTATCTAACTATAATTATGCTCTGTTTACTTAGTCATACAAAAATATTAAATGTCTGTAAAATTGTTGATTAAAATTGTTAAAAATATAAAATAAACATCTGTCATTGTCTAAATATAAATTTTGCAAGTTTTTTACCACTTTTTTTTATTCAGAAATTAATATCTGAATGTCTTGTTATTACAGTTTGAGTTTTTTGTTCCACTCCACTGGTTGGAATTTTGCAGTGTTTAATTCTTCTTACCCACTGATTTTAGTTTATGAATCTGATTATCAATTTTTTTGTTTTTCCCCTAGTTTAGTAAGAACATATTACACAGTACCTTAGAAGGACACATCAGGAAGTGATGCAGGAAGGAGGTGCTCTGTGAGGTCAAGTGATGTAAATAGGAAGAACCCTTCCAGTGTGGGTCAGTGAGCTGACACAGGAAATGGATACATTTGTTAGTGCTGGAGGGCTCTCTATGATTAATTGCATATGTGCTGTAGTTAAAATGTGTAATTTCATTGAACTAAACTATTTTATTTTATTATTGTAGTAAAATCCCATGATAAGTATAGGAAACTGTATTTTATTTGTGCTGTTTGCTTTATCGTACTGTAAATGAAGCATGATGTTGTTCATGTAAAGGTTCACAATCTTTCAGTAAATATCATGTTACATAAATCTGTGTATTATTTAATTTCCTGGCATGGTTTATTTTTGGGGGGTTGTATTATGGGATGGTTTAAGGTGAGAGAATGACTGTATGATGAAGCACTCTGTGTTAGTGGTGGTGGTGGGGGTGTGGGGTCCTGCATTCATTATACAGGCACAGATGCACTTCATATGTTCTGGAGAAATGAGAGGGGCTGTATGCATATAATAATGGTGCTAACAGACACTGTAGATACATTACGGGTATACGTATAGGATGATGAAATTGCTGAAAAGGCACTGGTAATTTGGGGTATACTGTGTCATGGGGAAGGGGGTGGGTGTGCCTATACCAAGGAATGATGCTCATAGGCACTGCAGTCATTTTGTGTCATGAATTGGCACCCATCCTTGGGGTATACTCAGTTGTAGGGAAGCAGGTGGGGCTGCCTGCACCTGGTAATGGTGTTCATATCCCATGCAGAAACATTGTGGGTACGCATGCAGGGTGATGACATGGGCATCTATAAAGGTTATGTACTATGTGTTGTGTCACATGGTTTGCCTGCATACACATGTGATATGTTGCAGCATTCAGTATGGCGCATTGTGTGGGTGGGAAGGAGTGTGGGTATGCCTGCACCATGGAGTGATGCTCATTGGTGCACATGTGTACTGTGTGCTATGTTTCATTTGAATGGACTGTATAAGTCATACACTGGCACTGATCACATCACAGAGCATCAGAGGTAAGGGATGGTCTGAAGCATTATGAGCACAAGGGACTAAAGTGGTTCTGGAGTGATTGAACTTGAATAGAACATTACAGTGCATCTGAGGGTAGTGTTGGAATGAATCTTGATGTGCACAATAGACTACACCATGGTGACTGAGGGATCCATATCAGTAATGTACATCACACAGTGTCAGAGATAAAGGTTGGACTGAAGACTGATGAACAGATGGACTAAATCAGTGACACTGGTGGGATTTGAACCTGAACAGCACTTTACAGTGCAGTAGAGGTTGGGGCTGGACTGACACCAGATCAGTCAATGGGCAACACCACTGGCTGTGAAGGGATCTGAACCTGAAATGCACTTCACTGTTCACTACAGTTTGGAGCTCGACGGATGCATAATAAGGATATATTTTACAAGTGGCTGTGGAGGGACCTGAGCCTGAAGAATACTTTACGGTGCATCAGAGACTGGGGCTGAACTGATGTCATATGAATTGATGGGCTACACCAGTCGATGTGGAGGGTTTTGAACATCAAATGCACTTCACAGTGCATTATGGGATTGGTCTGAACTGATGCATGGTAAGCCGATGGACAACAACATCAGCTGTGGAGGGATCTGAACCTGAAATGCACTTCACTGTTCACTACAGTTTGGGGCTCGACTGAGACATGATAAGGAGACAGATCTTACAAGTGGCTGTGGAGGGATTTTAACCTGAAGAACACTTTACAGTGCACCAGAGGTTGAGTCTGGAACAAAGTCATACGAGTCGATGGACAACACCAGTGACTGTGGAGGGATTCAAAACTGATTTGGCCTTTACAATGCATCAGAGATTGGGGCTGGACTGATGCCAGATGAGTTGAAGGCATCACCATTATTTTTTCATTTTAAACAATCAGCAACTGCGTATTAGGGAGAAAACTCAAGTGCAGAGCATGAGATAAACATGCTACTGACCCTAACCCACTTAGCAGCCATAACGCAGGGAGCAACATGCCACATACATTTTAACATAGCCATAATCCGAACATAAACTCTTTAAAAAGTAACAAAAAGTGTTGAATTCATGTGACCTCATCTAGTACATGCACAAGAAACACTCTCCTATCACGAATGTCAGCCGGATCCATAAGATGTGATCACACAGGATGACCAGAAATTATCCCAAAATGAACAAAGTAACAACTATGAAAACTTTTATCATAAATAAAAGTGAAAACAAATAAAGTAAATACAGATTACAAATCAAGGTTTTGGCACTGAAATGAAGTGAGTATTTTAGGATGAGCGCAGCACCTCCATCTTGAAACTAAGTTTCCAGTCACCACGCTCTTCCTGCACCAGTGTGTGCTCTGACTGGTCAATGGAAATAGTGACGTGTACAATGAGCATAGAGCAAGCATGGCAACAGTGAGGATCAATATGACCAGATGGTGATGCACTACAGAGATAGGGCAGGTGTAGGTGAGGGCTGCGACCCCTAGCTAAAAACGTAAAAAAAATAAATAAATAAATCACTGTACACTTCAGAGCCCAGAAAGCCACTTTCCCTCCAGTGACGGTTGTAAAAAAATACAAGTCCTTGCTTGAATGCTAAATAAGGATTTAGTCTAACATTTCAGGCACACATATTGAATAGAATAGTGGCAGGCACAACAAAAGATCTGCGTGCAGGTTTCCTGGTGCTTCCACAACTAAGGCTTCATCAGGGGGATGATGCCTGCATCTAAGACAATCCCTTTATACCAATTAAATTCAGAATTGATGATATCAGAAAATCCGACCAATCACAGAGCTCAATTTTTAAATACAGAAATATTCAGCTCCCTTAATGGTGTAAATGGATTAATAGTTACAACAATCATGATATCAGTGACAACATGTTATTGTAGAAAAATACCCCAAAAGACAGAAAAAAAATACACCTAAGTGGTGCTGGCCAATCGGATTGCTCGAATAAAAAAAAATGTAATTTATGAAATTAATTATAGTGTCAACCTGATCAACTTAACATGTTACACTAAAACAAGATGATTTGTTGTTACAATACAAACTAATGGCAGAATAAACAATAAATTTTTCACAGCACATGCAAAAAATAGTAAATTTATTTATTTATATATTAAGGCTTGTTTTCTCAAAAATAGCCAATGGGAACGCATATTATATTAGGTAAAATCAATAAGGGACGATGTCCCTATTAGCTGGTACAACTCAATTCATCAAATGTAAACAAATGCTTGAGCTGCACCAAGAGAAAGATATGGACGCCAATTGACGTCATCAGGCACTACAGCATATGATTTAGGACGCCATATGGTGTCATCAGGAAAAAGAGGTATGTTTTTTTATGACGCCATATGGCGTCATCAGGAAGGAATGAAATGAAGCTGGAGAATTTCAGTCTACAGTTAATAGGAGAAAGTGTGGTGTAGCAGTTGGAGCGGATGACACATGAGATTACAGGTTCACAGTCCACCAAAAACACTTTTACTTGCTGTGTGGCCCAGAGCAAGTCACTCAGCAACCCAGTCCGATTCAGTTGGGCTGTCCTTTGTAAACAAACTGCAAGTAGTAAACAACAAAATAATGCTTTAAATGCTCAAATGGAGCACGCAAAAACAGTGTTACATCAGGCACTTGGAAGAATAACCAACAGTGACAATGCAGCACAGTACAGAGGTGCCAGAAGTACCATCCTTCAGACAAGATTTTTTATTTTTTTTTATTCTTTGGTAACCAGGTAAGACCCACTGGGCACAAGACCCATTTACAAGGACAAACAGAGATCACAGGAAAGTTAAGTGAGTTGCTCAGGGTCACACAGTATGCAGTGAAGGCTGTGGGAATCAACCCCAAGTCTGTAGCATGAACCAAGCTCACTCACAGCTCACTGATCTAACCTCCAGGCTATACTGTCAGCACACCTTAACCATGTGAAACTAAGATTCCTTCAGCCCTTTTCAAGTGAATAAAAACTATGACTCCCATACTACCCTTTAGGGTATCACCCTACTGTCCAGGTCAGCTTTCTCACTCAATGAAGCAGCTTTAAATGCCATTGCCCAAGACTCTATGGGATAATGATGACAGTACATAATGACTGTTGTTTGGCAGGAGACCGTCACTGCACTATCAGCATTTATCTCTTTGCACTACATCCGTATTACACTCGCTAGAAGGCCCTGTCCCTCAAATATCTGGTAATCTGACTGGACCCCAACTCACCTACCAGAAGCATGAAAACCACATCGCTGTTTGCTGGGTTCCACACAACTGGTGCTACACCATACACAGACCTCCTTGGGGTGTCACTATCCAACATGTTTGTGAGTGCAAATCCTGTTTGCACCCACTAGCATCTGGCAGCCCCATTTGCATTGCAGCTCAGTCACAGAGGTGACCACCCCACTGCGACTATGTCAACTGTTTGTGTATAGCAGATGTTGGTAGCAACACTACAGGGAACCTCTTTGAATCTGTTTTTTGTACTGCCAGGAATTGTGACTGTGAATGGGACCCCTTGTATAAGGCATGGCAGGATGTATGTTGTTGCATAATAACAGCACGCCTCAGGAAGTGAGGCACACAAGGCAACACTGACTGTATTACACCACCCAGGAAATGCTGTTATCCAGTTTCCCACACCATGGAGTGCCTTAATGCAATAATAAAATGGCTCCTTGGATTTTTATTTAACAACAGAGTAATGAGGTTCAGAAAATTAAGTATTTCTGACCTGAACTGTTGTGCTGGAGTAATGCATGGCCATGTGACCACATCTAACCAATCAGATGACTTGACTTCTCTTATCAATTTTATAGTTGGAATCAACACTTATGTGTCCTGTTGTACTGCACGGTAAAGAAAACACATTATGTACCCTGCTGTACCACGGGACTCAGATGCTGTAGATCATGGGACCTTCCGGACATCTGCTGTAATGCAAATTTCAAATAAATAAATAAAGCTGAGATACAGTATACAGTATATACCAAGAGCTGGCTACAGCCAATGGGACTACATAGGCTGCCTGTGACACAGTCATACTCACACTAACTCACAGTTATTTTAACATGAATTACATAAATGTGTGTATATATTACAGGGAGACACAAACCCTATAGTTAAGTTGAGCAGGCTTATTTACTGTTGAACCCCAATTTTTGCACCTTAATAACTTTGGCATCTTTTGATGAAAGAGCACAGATATTAGCACATTTGGTCAGGCTGTCAGAGACTCAAGATGTGAAACGTTTTGTGACGGCATCTTTTTCAGTTTTAAAAATACAGAGCACCAAAAAATGAAAAAAAAAAAATACCCTATTGGTTTCCTTATATTTAACATTGCGTTTTTTTACTCTCACCTACAGCCGAGACAGTGTGGAATGTTTTCATGAAATTTTCAGAGTTGAAGGGGCCTGTTCCAAGGGTGTGCTTTTCAAAGGTTTTGTAAAATAATATTCTGGATAACTGACAAATGTGAATGGTAGAAAAAGAGAAAAAAAAAAGTGCTTATTTTCATGATGTACTTGTGTGGAAAAATATACCGATCATGATGGCTGCCAAATTTTTTTTTTAACTCACATTGAAAATACAAAAAAATGATATATTTAAAAAAAACTGAACCTAGCTAAATATGACCAGTTTAGCTAGATTCTGGAGTTTGTTTTTTAAAAATGTTGACAGAAATACCTTTTTCTGAGTGTCCAGCTTAGTGAGAGGAGCCATTCGCCAGCATTCTCTGTATGAGAACAGCAGCACTTTCTTGAATGCTGAAGGTTGTCTGTCTTAGGTATTTATTCATTAGTTCATTCATTCATTCATTTGTTGACCTGGTAGGTGCACAGGTCCAAAGACCATTTACAGGTACCTTTTAATATACTATATAAGCAGACCAGGTTGCCCACTCACAGTACTGCTTCTCTTGACACTCCCACCTCACCAGGTCACCTGCCCCTGTTCCCACTGTGTAAGTGGTGGCACTGAACAACAGCCAGACACTGGGGTTCCCAATCACCTACTGGGTTCATTAGGTAGAGTCATAAGACGGTCGTGTTGAAAATGTGATATAAAAATATGTTAAAATTACCAAGTTATAAGTGAACGATGAAATATAACTACTAATTTTTAACATTTTTGCAGCAAACTTTCAACATGGCATATTTGGGAACCCACCTCATGAACAAGGCAGGTGAAAGTTTTCAAATCCATCCCAAAAGGTGATTTTGCAGTCACTCTGTAAAATCACATTTCAGATGGGATTTGCAAATGTTCAACTGTCGGGTTCATTAGGTGGGGGTCATAAGAAGACTATGTTGCAAATTCGGTGTAAAAATATGGTAAAATGGCCAAGTTATGAATGAACATTCAAATAGTTCAACGTGTGCTCATAACTTTGCTAATTTTCAATATTTTGACTCCAAACTTTCAACATAACCAGTTTTTCACACCACCTCATGAGCATGACAGGTGTCGTTTTTCAAATCCTGGACAAGTTGTGTTTTCATTCATGTGGTACAAAATGACATTTCGACCAGTATTCTATAAATGTCACATGTCATGTTTATAAGGGGGGTTGTAAAATGAGTTTCTTGAAAATCTGGGGTCATAATTTAAAAAAAATAATAATTATATTAAGAAGTGTTGTGTGTAGTACCAGCCTTTACCTCAGCGGGTAGTGCTTTGTTATGCCGTGTTGGTGAGTTGAATTTGGGGGTGACATCAGTGACTCAGCTGGGTGAGCTGTGGCTGGGGGGGTGGTGCTGTCATGCATCACCACCCCTCTGTCTGGGAAGGGAAAGTACAGGTTTGCCCGCATGGGCCCAAGTAAAATACAGTGAAGAGAACTCTTCTCTTGGCATAGGGCCCTGCACCTCTGTACCCATGGGTGCCAGAGGGCCCTATACTTTGTCTGAGAGAAGGATTCTTTGCCATGTGAATCTGTATCTGTGGCCACATGGAAGGGCAGTACCCAGAGAGCCCTGCGCTTCAGCAGTCCATCAGACAACCCCAAGAATTCTTTACATCTGTTGCTGCACTTTCATAGGTGGACAGAGTTTTCCCATGGTGCAGGGCCCAGAAGGCTCTGCACATCTGCATCTATTAATGCAGGTCCCTTCAGGGCCTGTGTGAATGAGGATACAATTCCACTATCTCAAAAAGAAATTAAATTCTTTGCAAAAAAACTGCACTAATGCACCAGTTAGGGTTCAAGTTAACGCCACAAAAGTAGGGAAATGTGGTGTTAAGAGTTTCCAATTCTAATACCCCACCCTCACCCCACAAGCAGCAAAAGCAAAACAAAACTAGAGTTTTCAGTCTCTGGAGTTTTGGTAACTCAGTGGTGGGGTGTTCCTTGGGGTTGTGAACCCTAATGCCCACCCCCTCCCCCGAGTAAACAAGGTCAGACATGATCTCTTTTCTTCATGGAGGGCCCTGCAGGAAGAAAGATACAACAGATTCTGTTGGCAACATGTGGCGAGACACACTTCTCTACCTTTGAAGAGTGTATCATAAGGCACTGGCTTGGAGCTGTACCGTGTGCTTCAGACAGGAGGCTACGGGTTGGGGGGGAGGGGTGAGCATTAGGGTTGACAACCTCAAAGAAGACCCCACCACTGATTCGCCTAGACTCCAGACACCCAAAACTCAATTTTTTTTTTCCTTTCACTACCTGGAGAATGGGGTGAGGCATTAACTTGTACCCTAACTGCTGCATTAACACAGTTTTCTGCAAAAAATATATATAGTATGCTATAGGTGGGAGTTCCCAAACCATTTGAGAAAAATGCTCATTTCAGTAAAGATATGTCTTTTATTGAAATAATAAACTTATCTGCAAAGTTAACTCGTCATTGGCTTTTATTTCAATAGTAAACTGTTCATTCACAGAGTGCTGCCAGAATTACTTGCAGTGTGTGTAATGCATCCCGCCCACCACCCTCCCATCGTGCTAGTTGGTGTGTGGCATTCCCATCCCATCTGAAACTGACTAAACCTGTTGGTTTCACACTGCAGTGATCCACAGAGGTGCAAATTGTCACAGAGGCGAAAAGCAGTGAAACAAAATGAATACGAGAAGCTGAATAACAGTTTTGAAATAGAGCTGCAGGGGAGCTTTACGCAAATGGAGACAGATGTGGAGCCATTTGTGGATGATGCACAAGACTCGAGTTAACCAGGTACTCCTTTTGCCAGCATATGAAATGTTGTCCCTAGATGCCCCTGCAGTGATGCATACCGATAATAGCCCATCCTGTACTGTGACCAAGACTATGGCAGAAAAATACAGGTTACTCACCTGTAACAGGAGTTCTAGGAATGGTATATGTTGTTCATCCACACTGTCTGGCAGGTATCCTTGCCGCTTTAAATCTTGCCGGAAGGTCTTCAAGCTGGCTCCTCCCACCCACCCGGGTGGAAAACTCTCGGCTCCGCCCCATGACGCCAGATCTGGCCCGCTGGAACTAGGGACATGGATATGTTGTTCATCCACACTGTCTGGCAGACTCCTAGCAGTTCTCCGGGAGGAGGGAGGCAAGGCGCACACCCCCTAATTAGGGAATAGAGACTGGAGAACCGAGGCCCCAAAACCAGCATTCCGGCGTGACTCAAGGTCGATGTGGTAATGGGTGATGAAGGTGTGTGCTGACTTCCAGGTAGCAGCCCTGCAGATATCCTGGATAGGGGCGTCCCTGGAAGCAGCCACCGATGCAGCAGTATGGCGGGTAGAATGAGCTCTTATCCCTCTGGTAGGCTCCATGCCCGCCAACTTATAGCAGAGATCTATGCAGGAGGTGACCCACCTGCTTATCGTCCGCTTGGCTGCAGGTCTGCCAGGTGCGGCTTCAGCGTAGGTGACAAACAGCTGGCGAACCTCTCCCCGAATTTCAGCCGTGCACTCCTTATAATAAGCAGAAACCCTTCTAAGGTCCAAATATGGAGCCTGTATTGACCTCCGAGATGTGATTGGGGTAAAACACGGCAGAAGTCAACACCTGGTTGAGGTGTAACTCCACACCACCTTGAAACAATTTGAGTGGGACGGGACAACCTTGTCCCTGTGGAAGACCAGGTGAGAGACTCGATGCAGAGCGCCTGGTGTTCTCCCATCCTTCTGGCTGACGTGATAGCCACCAAGAAGGCGGTCTTCCACGACAGGTGAGAGAGTTCACACCTGTGCACTGGTTCGAATGGCTTGCCCATGAGCTTTGCCAGTACCAGCAGTAAATCCCACGGAGGTGGAGGTTCTCGCACCGGAGGGGAAATGTGATCAAGGCCTTTGAAAAAGCGCCAGACCACCTTCTCCTGTGCCACCGACTGCTCCCCGGCCCGCGCCTGGTAAGCAGAGATGGCTGCCAGGTGCACCCTTAGGGTCGTCAACCTAAGCCCTTGACGAGAAAGGGACCATAAATAGTCCAAGATCCTTGCCAAAGGACAGGAGGAAGGGTTCAAGCCCTTGCCCTGACACCAAATGGAAAATCTCTTCCATTTGAAGGCATAGCATTTCCTGCTCGACTCCTGACGGGACGCCTCAACAACATTGAGGACCTCGTCGGAAAGACCCAAGGCCTGGAACTCTAGCCGCTCAGGAACCAGGCCGTCAGGTGCAGGGATTGAAGGTCCGGATGGAACACCTTCCCCTGATTGACTGAGAGCAGGTCGGCGAGCTGGAAGCTGCCTCGGAGCCTGGAGCTGAGGCTGAGGAGATCTGTGTACCAGTACTGGCGGGCCAGTCTGGGGCTATCAGAATCACCGCGCCTTGTCCCTCCTTGCTTTGAGAAGCACCTTGTGTATCAAGGAAATGGGGAGACGTAGAAGAGGCCCAGGGTCCACGGCTCGAGAAGGCATCCCTGCAGCGAGCCCTGCTGAGGGGGCGGGCATGAAACAGCCTCAGCTCGCTGTTCTCCTGAGGCAAACAGGTCCACCTGAGGTGTGCCCCAATGGGAGAACAGATCTTGTACTACCTCCGGCAGGAGAGACCACTACGTGGGATGCAGCCCCTATCCGGCTCAGAGCATCGGCCAGGGTGTTGGAGGCTCCTGCCACATGAATGGCTAGGAGATCCGCCTCCAAGCTGCGCACGGGTGACCAAATGCGGAGAGCTTCCTTGCATAGAAGCATGGAGCGCGTCCCACCCTGGCGGTTTAGGTAGTACATGGTCGTGGTATTGTCCGTCTGGACTCGGACCACTTGACCCCGGAGAAACGGAGCAAAGGCGGTGAGAGCTAGGCGGACCGCCCAGAGCTCCAACAGGTTGATGTGGCATCGGGACTCCCTGGGGACCAGAGGCCCGGCGCCTGTGTTCCCCAGATGGGCACCCCAACCCATCAGAGAGGCATCGGTTGATAGAGAGACCGCGCTCGGGCGGACAAACGGATGCCCTCCTGCAGATGAGCTGGAACGATCCACCACCGGAGAGCGTTCCACATCCCCTGGGTCACCGTCACTAGCTGGTCCAATGGATCGCAGCGTTGTGACCACTGGCTGGCCAGTCCCCACTGAAGGGGGCGCATGTGCCAGCGTGCCCAACGGACCACGCTGGTACAGGCCGCCATGAGACCCAGGAGGCACAGGAAGTCCCGGGAAGGGCGCGATTGCCCAACCAGAAATGATTGGGCAAAGGAGGTAAGAACCTCGGCCCTGTCCGCCGGGAGCCGTGCTCTGGCTCGAAGAGAGTCGAGCTCTGCCCCGATGAACAGAATCACCTGCTTCGGCTCGAGTTCCGACTTGGCCTCGTTGATGAGAAGGCCAATTTGAGAGCAAACCTGGAGGGTCAGATCTCTGGACCGCTCCACCTTCTGTCTGGAGGGGGCTGCTATCAATGTCGTCCAGGTAAGTACACCGGACCCTCGGTGCCATGAGGGAAAGCTGTCACCACTGCTATGCATTTGGTGAAGACCCTGGGAGCTGGAGACAGGCCGAAGGGCATGGCTCGGAGTTCGAAAAGGATCCCTCCGGCTCGAAGCGAAGGAATCTCGATGTGGACGGACGGATAGGGATGTGAAAGAACGCGTCCTGCAGGTCCAGAGAGCAGAACCACACGCCGTGTTCCAGGGATGGTATTATCTGAGCCAGAGTGACCATCCTGAAGGTTCGAGACCTTAGGAACTTGTTCAGGTCGTGTAGGTCGAGAATGGGGCACCAGCCCCCCCCCATCCGTTTCGGAACCAGGAAGTACCTGGACACAAACCCCGGGTCTGAGGGAGGGTCCGCCACCTCCCTGATCACTTCCTTTTGGAGGAGGAGAGCGATGTCAGCCCAGCGAGCCGACAGTGAGGCTGCGGACCCCGAGGCCCCCCGAGGTGCGACGGCTCTGAAGGGCGGGGCCTGCTCGAATTCTAGAGGCAGGCATTTTCCCACCACCTCCAGCACCCACCAGTCCGTGGTAATAACGGACCAGGCGGAAAGGAAGTGCCGGAGCCGTCCCCCCACGGGGGGAACCCGGGGTGAGGTGACGGGGTTGGGGGCGACACCCCTCAGCCCGTCACTGGGCAGGCTTGGAGGAGGGACCGGCCGAGGGACCTTCTGGGCCTTTACCTCCCTGCTTCCTGTTGGAGGAAGCCCCGGGCTTGGGTTTGGGATGCCAAGCCCGAGCCTGCTGGCCCTGACGTTGCTGGGCCGGATGCGCCGTGGGCGCAGAAGGACGAAAGGGCTTAGGATGTGGTTTGTGGCCTTTGTCCTTCTGAGTGGAAGAGACCGAGTCCAAGGTAGCATTGGACTTCTCGATCCTCTGCAGGTGACCTTCCACCCCAGGGCCGAGAGTCGGTCCCCAAAAGGAACATCCGCCAACTTGTGCTGGGTATCCAGGTAAAGGTGGATATCCTCAGCCAAGCCCGATGACATAGCCACTCGGCCGCCACAGACCTGGCACGATGAGTCCCCAATGTCTCAAAAGCAGGTGGAGCTGCTGTTTGGCCACTGCCCTGCCCTGGTCCCGCACCTGCCTGACCGTGGTCTGCAGATCAGCGGAAGATGAGGGCGACACCTCATCCAGGGGCCCAACAGGCCATGAGAGAAATGTGCCATGAGGACGGCCGAACTGGCCTGGCGAAGGCCGAGGGAGGACGCAGCGTAGACTTTTCGCCTGGCATAGTCCAATTTCTTGGACTCCTTGTCGGGAGGTTTGTCCACATCCCTAGCGTTCCCGGCACGCGGGCGACTGTCGGTAACAACCTCGGCCGGGTGTTCAAAACGGACAAGGAACCGTGGGACCGCATACTTCCTAGCCATTCTGGCCGGGGCAGGGCAGGAAGCAGGGCACACCAGAGCTCAAGGCCGGGCCCACTATGGCCTCGGCCACGGAAAGGCCTCCAGGGGAATCCCCGTCCAGAATCTCCGTGAGGGGATACCTGGCCCGCAGAACGGGTTCGAGCTTCATCCCGGTGGACTCCGAGATGAGCCGAAGCAATCCCAGGAAGGACGGAAGGGCTATCGTCCACCACCGACTGTCCTCGAGGACTCCAAGTCCATACGCTTGGAGAAAAGGAGAAATCGCCTCGGACTCGAAGAGTCTTCAAAGAGCTGCCTCGGCCTGAGCCACCCTCCACCTGCCGAGGTCGATCGGGAGTGAGGGTGACAGACAGCCTATGGGGCAGTCCCTGAGCCGACCGAGAATTTTTGGTCGGAGCCCCAACTAACGGCTGTGGAGGCGGAGGTTCCACCGGAATCGGTGGGGCAGCTGGTTTTGGCCGAACAACCGGCCTGGGAACAGGCTCCTCGGATAAAACGAGGGGTTGTTTCGGCCGCTCCGGTGACAGCCACTTAATGGCTGGGGAAGACGACGGTGTCGGCTTATTCCCGGTCAGAAGGATCTGTTGCCACATGAGTTCCTCATATCTTCGACGCAACTTGCGCCAAAGCCTCCCCTCATCCGAGGAGGAGGAAGAGGGCGAGGCGGCGCAGCTTTACCCGCGGTGCGGGACGGGGCCGCCTATGATGGCGGGATCGCTGGACCGCGAAAAGTCCGAGACCGAGAACCTCGGCTTTCCGAGATGGTGCGGGGAGGTGCCTGGGGAACCGCACGCCCCTCGGTTGGAGGATTCAACCAAGGCTCCGGACCCGGGCACAGACGAGCCAGCGGGTCCTCAACTCCACCGGGGAACGAGAGAGAGGATTCTCGGCTTCTCTACGCAGCCGTCAATGGGTGAGAAAATCTCGGCAGCTCGACGAGAGTCTCGTCCAACTGGCCTGACGGGGACACCGTGAGACCAGTGGCAAGCCGAGCAGTCGACGAAGTCGACTGACGACAACTCGGGCGAGGATCTTTCCGCTCCCAAAAGCGTCGACAATAGAGACTTACCTTGTCTTCTTTGGACCGAGAAACGGTCCAGAAGAAGTTGGTCCCTCACCTTTAGTAGAGAGAGGCAGACAAAGCCCTTAAAAGAAGCTGAATAAGAGGCACCGAGAGAGAGCGGGACAAATGCCGCAGCCGAGGTAGAAGCGGCCCGCGCCGCCTCCTCTTCGAGGGCGATCATCTGCTCGAGCTGATCCGCCGAGCCCGCCGCCGTGGACACCGCCGACCGGGCCTCTTTTGACTTCACCAGAGGAAATCGCTTCTCGGGACGCCCCAGTTGTAAACGGGCAGCACGGTCTTCGAGGACGTAGGCTGAAAAGGAAGAGCACAGGTCGCAGGCCTGCAAGTCGTGCTCCAGGCCTAGACAATAGACGCATGTGGAGTGCGGATCCATCCGAGACATCTTCTGCCCGCAAGGGCATCTCCGGAAACCGAGTCGATTCGGTCCATCGCAGCCGCTGTAGGAGAGAAGACCAAGTCTTTTTAGCAAAAACTTTCAACCTCAAAATTCAAGAATTAGAACCAGTCTTATACGCAGAGCGCTAAGGAGGGAACCTGAGCTTCAAGCAGTAAGGAAGATCTGGCGTTATGGGGCGGAGCCGAGAGTTTTACCACCCGGGTGGGTGGGAGGAGCCAGCTTGAAGACCTTCCGGCAAGATTTAAAGCGGCAAGGATACCTGCCAGACAGTGTGGATGAACAACATATCCATGTCCCTAGAAAGAAATGATCCAGCCCCTACAGTAAATAAAGAGCCCCATCTGCTGGATACACAGCTACCTACAATAGACTTGGCACTACTGACATGCTCCCAAACCTGCTGAGTGAACAGCTGCCTGCAATGGACTTACCACTATCTACCAACAACACTAGTGACAGGCTTCCATCTAGCATGACAGAATCAACAGATGTAGGCATGACTGACAGTTAAAGGATACCTAAGCAGCATTTCTCTGGAGTGCATCTTTCCCAAAACACTCCGGTGCAGTGTAGCCCAAAGGGAGTACTTTTAAATAATATAAGATAGTACCTTAAAATCACTGATTTACATGGTTTCTGCAAGTTTATTTGAAAGTAAGTAATCAGGAAATGTTTTAACCTGACCGTGCCAATCGGATCCTATGACTGCACTGTACGTGCAACGAGATGATGTAATTGAAGCGAATCATCTAGTCTGTTGTATTAAAATATTATGGAGTCTAATATTTAATGGCAAAACTTTGCGCTTTATGTTTACCTGGTCATCTATATCGACATTTAATGCTGCTGGCTCCAGCCAATCATGACCTACTGTGTGGATAAATTTGGTCATGGGAGTCGGCCAGTGTAGCTGAGGTTGGCGCTGGGCGCCACCTCGCCTGCCTTGGCGACCCGGGTTCGAGAGCGGACTCAGGTCGCTGGGGGTCGGCAGGGAAAAAGGAGGATCGGCGTCCAGCGGATGCTCTCCTCCTTGGGGAGGACCAGGGTGTTTAACACCCGGCGCTCGGGAGAGCGGTGGAAGCACTGACTCGGCAACGGCTGCCCCTGGGTGGGGAGCCGGGAGGGAAGGACACCATCGGCACTTGGCAGGCGTGCGGCGTGATCGTCCCGCCCGAGCCAGCGCCCTCAGTGGGTGGGAGGAGGGACAGAAACGGAAAACAACCCTCGCACTGGATGACGCCGCTCCAGCCACCCAGTCTGCGAACACGGGCAGACCCCGCTGTGCAAGGTGCTCCGTGGGAAGTAAAGAGGCAGGTAGGAGTCACCTGAGAGGCACTCTAGGGGCAGACTCAGTGGGAGGACTGGAGGGCATTGAGCTAGCCCGAAGGAATGGAGTGGCGAGGGCGTCCAGGAGGGGATAAAAAGAGATTTCAAAAAAAAAATTTGGTCATGGGGGATCTGGAGTGAGGATAAACATGATATTCTCATTCCAGGTCCCCACTAAACAAATAACAGGGTTTTAACTAATTGATTAGCAGTTTTTTTCTTGGGACAATACTAACTGTACAGAAAGCATTTATATAGGTTTTCTAGAAGTGTCATGTTTGTTAAACACAGTGAGGCAAGTGATATGCATTTTCACAATGTTTTAGAACTTTTATGAGCAAAACGCTAATCAATTTTTAGAGTTATTTAAAACCCTGAAATAATATTACATGTATTTGCCGAAATTTATCCTCACAAGCACAGCATAAATATATACATACATGTTTGTGATTGGTTGACCATCCATGGCACTCCAGACATTACCTCATGGGTTTTAGCCCACCTGATAGGCTAGTGATGCACATGACTCTAGGATCAAATTTCTAGCATATCCAGGTCCCAGAAACCCCTGTTCTCCCAGTTCAAATTGTGCATCTGATAAGGCAACAAGCACACCAGACAGAAAGTTAGGCCTCTGATTATAATTCTAGAAGGATTATGGCTTAGGAGCAGAAAATCTTGGTGCTGCATTGCTGTTCCAGAATAAAAACGCAGCACATTGTGTCCCAGTGTAGAAACAGCTAGTTGTGTGGATTTAAGTTTATTTAAGTTTACTTAAGTTTATTTTAGTTTATTTAAGTTTATTTAGTTTTAATTTATGTTGGTTGCATTGTGAGAGCATAAGAGCTTTCCAGCCTGCTGATAGAGCTGGGAGCCAGCAGTGGTATCGCGATCTTGATCATTTTATTAAGATTGTAGACAGCTTCTAACATGTGTTTTTACTGCCATAAGTTTCAGTTTCACTCCTTATACAGTCTGCTTGCTATCGCTAAGAGGGGACCCTACTTACAGGCGCTCCAACTGTGTTTTTCCTTGAGAAAATTAGAGAGACACAGTCGTGGGGTTTGAGTCTGCAGATGGCTAGTTGTTTGTTTTGAATTCGCGTTACGCTATGACACCAAAATCTAATTAACCAATCAGTATATATGACACCAACACCATCCATAATGGATGGTATTTAACTAACATTAAGTAACTGCAACATGCTATAATATTGTAATTAACACTCTATTACAAGTTTTGACAAAATACATACATTATTAAAGAACCACTAACATGTGTAACAACCACCTGAATAAAACATGTAACAGCAATCTACTAAACACCCACATTACAGTCCTAACGGCCTCTCCAACTACAGCCCCTGCAAAAAACAGCCCCCCCAAAATCAATACAAACCACTTTTATTTCTCCCTCCATATCACTTGTCAAACTAACAACCACACATATAAATCAAAGTTAGCCTCTATAAAACAAAAGCCTCCTGAAACACTCACCAAACATTTCACATGCTGTGCTCCATTTTTCCTAACTGTGTAAAGCAGGCCTACTGAAACACTCACCAAACATTCTACTTGCTTCCTTCCATGATGCAGTCTTCGAACACACTAAAGGAAAAACTGGACTATGGAAACCTTAAAAGGACAAAACTATGCAGCACTTTAAGTGCCTTACAATACAGACCAATACTACAAACAAACACTAGAGGGGAACACTAGAGACCTATGAAAACAGTCCAACTTAAGCAAATACACTAAACAAGCTACACAAAAAAAAATCAGCACACTTTCTTAAAGCAAAACCTACTAACCTAATGTAATACATAAAATAAAAGATGGCGTGGCCGGCCCGGTGGCGCTGAGGGTTGAGGCGCTGGACACCACACCTCGCTCTACGCCGGCGACCCGGGTTCGGGAGCGGACTCAGGTAATCGGTGGGTCGGCGGGGGAGACAGGCTTGGCGTCCGGCGACAGCTCGCCTGCTCCGGGAGGATTCGGCCGATGCCCGGCACTTTCAGACTTCCCGAAAGCGGGCTCGAAACCGCAAGCCCCACTAGGGATGGCTGGCCGCTGAGCAGCACGGACGCCGACGCGGCGCGGCCATGATGTCAGGGAGGCCGCCAGCTGCTCGGGGAGGGAGAAAAGAGGGAAAAGGAGCCTGCCTCAGTCCGGGAAGATGCGAGGGCGTCGGACGTGCCACATGATGTGCCGTACCCGCCCAACAGACCGCCAAGACCGACGAAAATGTAAGTTACGGGGTTAGACCCCTCCACCTCGTCCCCGCCCGGGGGGTAAACCGCGGCTCCATGGGGATCTGTGGTCTGTGTGGGCAGGGTTCCGGGCAGTGGGATGTCCGGAGGTCATCGCTGAAGGGTCAGAGGAGGCAGGCTGTGAGGAGGATAAAAGAGAAATTTCAAAAAAAAAATAAAAGATGGCAAAGTCCAGCATACTCATGAAATAATACCATCTCAGGGTGGAACCAGCTCATAAAGGCCAATCCCCCTTCGGGCTCATGGCTTTATGGCTTGTTCAACCTCTCAATGGTATTATTGCCTCGTATACCACACTTTGCCATCATATGTTCTCTCTCTCTCTCTCTCTCTCTCTCGACAGACAGACATAGATTTGTGAATTAATCTACACTGACATTTTCATATACTGTATATCACAGCAATAATAAATATTGTAGCAGACATAACAGTACATTCAATCAACAAAGAACTACAAAGGTAAAAACATTACATCTTAGTAAAACTATCAAGATAGCACACTTTAAATATTTTATTACAATTAGTTCTGGTTAAAAGAAAAACATATTTCCAAATTAAAAGTAAGAAAAACTGGTTACTTTGATGGAGGTCTATAACTTATTGTATGCGGTGCAAGCATGCCTATGTGCTTTGAGGTAGTTAGTACTCTTGAAAAAATGTACTATCACATTGTTATTGTGTCTGTGTAGTGAATCCAGTGGTGCACCTTCAGAGGGACAATGCAAAGAAAGTGACTGCTGGGTACCCTTGTATCTTCAATAAGTAGAAATATTAAGATCAGGGCTGATCATGGCACCAATGCACAAAAAATGAAGTTAAATCAGCCCAACAAAACATTAGTTTCTTTCACACAATTTGATTCCATTTCATAAGAACTGACAGCTACAAGCCCAACTTTTCACCCCATGGGATTCTTCAGGGGAATGAGGGTCAGAAAGGAATACATAACATTCTTATATGTATATCCACCACAATAAATTCAAATTTTATAAATTCAGAAATTTGTCTATAAACATTATTTATGAACCCTAAAATAATAGTGTACCTCCTAATACTGTACTTCTACTGTAGTTTCAGAAAATGTAAGCGGCATGTATTCACTTATACAGTCTCAGAAATAATTAGCCCCCAAAAAATTTATTAAATGCTAGTTCCAAAAAAATAATTTAAACATACCACAGTACTGCACAGTCAGTCAAAGTATACCACCTTAATCAACAGAATACATTATTGAGTGTAAAGTGTTCAATGCTTCTAATGCTTGTATCTACCCTGCTGTGCACAAACATGCCCCAGTATTCATGAAGTATAATTGTTAGACGCATAAACAAATTTGAAATGCGGCCTTCATGAAAGCCATGAGTTTTAGTTTTACTTAAGAATTCCCCCAGCACGCCACTTGTGCAAAACCTCTTATAAGAACATCTCAAAAGCCAGGGGCCCTATGAATGAACGGAATGCACCATGCGTAGGTGCACGCAGGAGGCACGCAGATGGCAATATGCAAGAATACCGTGTACAGCACCATGTGAAGGCATGCATGATGGCTGCATGTTTTGCTGTGCAGGCATCCCGTGCACACCCATGCACTGCCAACGAGTTGCATACATGTGGGGATGCATCTGCACACAGCCGGGTGCAGCAGCAAGCTGCGCCCATGCACGAAGCTAGTTACGGCTGATAACTACATGAGGAAGGGTGGGGACATGTATGGCAGTGGGAGGGCTGCCATACATGGGTGTGTAGGCAGCCATGGGGCTGGTGCACCACTGTGCAATGGCCATAATAAGTACCCCAAGGACAGTACAGCCCCCCACATGCAACACACTGACAGTGCCACCATGCACAGTGCCAAAGCACAACGTCCCCCCAGGCACCAACCCACAGCACAACACCCACATGCCCCCCCCAGTCTCAGAGTTAGGGAACACACACAGTATAAAAGTAGCAAATGCTTTATTGTGCAATGCCAACAGAACAGTAGGCACAGAAATGTCACTGACAGGCATGTACACAGTGCAACAGTAATGCAACACAATAAACATAAAACACCAAACAGTGCCAGTCCATTGTGCCATGGGCATCCACCATGCCCACACAGCCCCAAACACACACATGGGCCACACAGAAGTCCACCACGCCCTCAAGCATTCACACTGTCATCGTCCTCTGTGTTGCTAGATGTGGAGGTGTCCTCCCAGACTAACCCATCCAGGATGAAGCGTCGCACTGGTCCCCTGCCTGTAGCACTGCAAAATAAAGGGAAAGGACTTTCACTAGGGATACCATGCAAAGGATCCACTGACAAGCAAAGCATGTGTGACAGTATATGCCATGCAAGACTCACCTGTGATGGGACCACCACACGCCAGACACTGTAGATGTCAGACTTGTAGAGCACCCATCTTTCATGTCATTCCGATGGGCAAAGTAACTAGGGGCCCTGAGCCTCCACCATCCAGTACACTGCTGAGGGGATCACACCACGCATGGTGCACCACCTAGCTGCTCAATATGCAGAAACTTTAGCCATTGTGCCAGTTCACGGTAGTCCTGTATGGGGAGAGACAGGGAGAGCATTAGCAGCAGCATGCACAATAGTGCCACCCAGCTGAGTACAGCAACGGACACAGTAAATGTGCCATTTCCCAGCCTATGGCAGACCACACACCACAGAGTCCCACCATGTGCTGATCCATGTAGGTGTCCTCGGAGACATGTATAGGCACCAGGGAAATATAGGGCAACGCGACTCACCCACCGATGACATTCCGTGAACAGTCATCACTTCACAAACTTCGCATACAACAGAAGCAGCCATGTGATGCTTATATACTTGTACAGGTACAGGCGTGGTGCATGTGACAGACACCACACCCACATAAAGTAGACCCGTTCACCGTACCAGATGACGGGTTGCGACTGCGTCCGTACATGGCAACAAGGGAAGCTACAGGACAGAGATACTGGTCCCGGCCTGCTGTTGAATGTCTACCTGCACAACCAGTGCAGGAGCAGCTGTGGCAATTGTGACCATGGGCATGTGTGTTCCAACCACAGGTGGATGCCACCATGCTCAGGGGCACACACTGTATAGAGCACTTCAGGCTCAACTGGCCCATGATAGCACACCTGTGTGACATAGTCCGGGACAGTGTTGCACCAAGTACACGCCATTCCATAGCAATGACTGTCGAAACTAAGGTGATGTGTGCCCTGGCATACTATGCATCGGGGTCATTCCAATGTGTGACTGGTGATGCCATGGGCATAAGCCACTCCTTTATTTCCCAGGTGTTGTCACAGGTGACGGACGCACTCCTGTCACATATGCAGGACCACATCAGATTCCCAATGTAGGATGTGGAGATCTGTGTCATGAAACAGGTATTTTATGCCCTGCATGGCATGTCCAACATATGCAGCGCTGTTGATGGCACTCACATTGCCATCCTAACACCATCCAGCAATGAGGAGGCATACAGGAACAGGAAGGGGTTCCACAGTGTGAAATGCCAGGTTGTCTGTAATGCCTCTGGTGTGTTCACGAAAGTGTATGCCAGGCTCCCGCCATGACACTTTCATACTGGATGTATCAGGACTAGGTGCCATGTTACGTGCAGGATAGCTTGACTGCTGGCTATTGGGTGAGTATAGGGGCAGACATGTGTGGCAGCGAAGGACATGGCACAGCATGCATGGGACTGACATATGTTCCATTCCCCTACAGGTGACAGAGGATACCCACGATGCCCTTATATGGTGACACCAATCCTTGCACCGTCCACAGTCACTGAGGAGGCGTATTACACTGCCCACCGGAAGACACACAGTATTGTGGAATGGACCACTGGATTGCTGAAGATGCACTTTTGGAGCCTGGACCATACCGAGGGGGACCATAATGTTGGCACCAGGCCGTGTCTGCATGGTTTTCATTGCGTGTGCCATGCTGTACAACATGACACTGCACCATGGCATGCCCATGCCGTAGTACCCCCAGTGTGACCATCCACCTGAGCCGCCAGTGAAGAAGCCATGCCAAGGGCAAGAGACGATGGAGGGGTGGCGTGCGGTGTGTGTGCAGCTCTTGTGCAGGGCACATTCCAATGGTAGCTGCATTCATGTCCAGTCATGCGTGCCCACAGGCGGTTGTCGGTGATGAGGCTGCCGGGTGTGTGCTGCGTGGCCACATGTCCTGTTGTGTGTGCATCTGTTATGTGTATCCCCGCAACATGGTCTGTGTGAGGTACACGTGCCATTGGTGGAGGGAGCCCAATGATGATAACATGCTCTGAGGGTACCCGGGGGAGCCATGGCACGGCCATGTCCCGCCACACCGGTGGTCCATTCGGGCCTTGCCATTCCCTGATGTGATGATGTCTGACCTGTTCAGGCCATGCTGCATGAGTCATATGTTACATGCCAGGCATCACTGCCGTTGTATATGTACCACCCTGCCACCTGCACTGTCCTGTGCTGCCCCTTCTGTTATTGTGTACGTGTCCCAGTGAGTGCTCCGTATGAGAGGGGTGCGCGTACGTCCTGTGCAGTGCCATTCAGTGTGTGTGTGTGTGTGTTTGTGTGTGGTGCACGTCATGGTCCCTGTGGATTGTATGACATGGCCTGTAGCCAGGCCAATGCACGTGTGCCCTGTCGCCGTCCCGGTGCCTGTGGCCTGGCACCATGCTGCTGCCTCCTGCTGCCTCGTGATAATGCAGAGTCAGTGTCACACTGGGCATCTGTGTCCATGGTGCTTTGACCGCCAGCATCGCCAGCCTGTCCCCACTGCATACCACCGGTGTTAGTGTCCGATGTGGCCACGCTACGCACTCAGACCCCGGCATGCCATCCACCCCCAGACCCTGTGTCCCAACATCCCCTGCACCATCTGCATTCCAGGGCTCCATGTTCACCTCCCACTCCTCGGTGGCAGTATCGGGTGACATCTGGGTGTGTGCACGTGTCACATGAGGTGGTGTGTTGGCGGAGCGCCATGGTGGCGCATGCCACCCGAATAGGAGCTCCACCATGTATTCCTGTGTGGTGGCGATGCAGTCCATGCCATGACCCAGCTCCTGCACCATGCCTGTCAGTGCCACCAGAGCATCGGTACTGCAGTGCTGGGAATTCAGCCTGTCGAGCTCAAGCTAACGGAGCTCTCTGTATTGTGCCTCAATGCTGTCATGGCATCGCGCTGCCCATGTGCACCTGGCAGGATGGCTCAACGTGCCCTCATCACCACTGTCCATGGATACAGGCCCTGGGTGGGCACTACCCACCCACCCCACCATGTGTGGTGGGTCCTGGGTGTGCGTTGCTGGCACCCTGAACTCCAGCGTCTGTATGTGGCCTTGGTGGGGGTCCCATGTGCCACTCAGTGCTGCCATTCTCATCCTCCATCCTGCTGGTGGTCTCCTGCATTCCCTCCTCTGTGTCGACCACTGTTGCCTCCACGTCCATGTCAGACCCCTGCTGATCCTCCATGTCCTGCTCGGTTTCTGTATGGGCACAGGTTGTGTTGGATAGAATGTACAATACAGTCTCAGCTACTGCTGCCCCCCTGTTTGTCCCACAGGTACATACCTGTGCTGTCCTCATCCCACCTATTCCCCTGCCGTGCCACAAGGACTACTGGTGCATCCTGGCTGTTGCCCATGTTGCCGGCTGGCAGACGTCCATCCCTGGCTGTGTCTGTGGATGCAAGGCATGTCTGTTAGGCCATCCCTGCATACGGCTCCCTGGGGTCCCATGCCTGTTGTGTGCATGCCTACCTCCCATGGTGTCCATTCAGTCAACCTCGCCATGGATGCCGACATCCATCAGCATGTCCAGCATCATCCGATCCACAGGTGTTAGCTGGCTGTCTATGGTGGGTGAGCCGCAACTGGTGCCCTGCCATGTCCATGCTCTGGTCGCGACTTTCCATTTCATGGCGGCATGTAGATCCCTCCATTTGTGTTTGATCATGGACAGTGTCCTGGCCTCCAGTCTGGTGGCATTGACAGTGGCCTGGATGTCAAGCCACAACTGTGCCTTGACCTTGGCGGGGGTCATCAGTACCTGTGCCCCACACAGTTTGCCATAGTGGGCATGGATGTCGCTCACCATGGCTGTCACCTGTGCGCTGGTGAAGTTGGGTGCACGTAGTTATTGTCTGCCCCGGGTTTGGCCCCCGGCGTGGACATGTCCAGCTGCGAGGCCTGTCCCCTTGGCCTGTGCTGGTGGTGCTGGGGGGTGCACTCCACGCCTCTGCCTCTCTCTGCCATTGTGGCCACATTTGTTTATTGTGCGGCATTCACTTCCCTATTGTTGCGCAGGGCGGGGAGCATGTCCACACACAGTGGGGTAAAGGGGCGATACCGCATATCCTGGGCACGCCTTTGTGTGCTGGGCATTCCGCTATGCAGACCCTGTAGTCATGCCACGTGGGTCCGCACGTCCTGCATGGGTGTTGGTGCATGCTGCATATTGTGAGTAACCTGCGTGCTACATACATATGTGCCGCAGATGCGTCTCTTTCGCACGTTCCTAATGCACGACCATGCATAGCATCCAGTATGATTTACAAAATTACAACACATGCACTTATAATCATGAGCTCTATTGAAAAGTGCTTCATAGTATATATACTTGCATAGGCACTCTGCAGGTGTGCCAGACTTGTTGCATTAATCCATTTCCAATAATATCTCTATCTCTAGAGAAAACAGAAATGTAACAATAAGACATTTTCCCCAAATGTTACTGTGTTAAAAGCTTAATTTTTCACATTGGCCGTTTGTTGCTAGTTGTCTGCTGCAGCTTAGTGCCCTTTAATGTTCTCCATGTCAGTATCTGTGTATATGAAATGTGAAATTGTCTTAGCTGATATATTTTCTCAAGCACAGCCTTTTCATGATAGTGAAGTGCCTGCCTGCCTGTATGCCGAGTTGGTCACATCACTTAACTGACCTGCTCACAGCAAAGCTCCTTATGCTTCAATGTTTACTACAGCAGAGAGGGGTTTTGCTAGATTGTAGTTGAGCCGTAGTTAGAAGAGTGAGTCTCAGGCTGCACCAGTTGGGAGGCATCTGCGATGTGACATCATGGCACTTCCCTCGCAGCAATGTCACAGTCCGGCCATCACCACTGGCTAGTGTACACAGAGCGCTGTGTGCATCAGAATAGAAAGGCATGCTACTCATCCCCTTACCCCAGGCTATTTTATTAGAGTTTATAGAAAAAAGGGGTGGCTAGAGGACCAACTGTGACAGCCTAAAATGGGCTATAAACAGTTTGTTTTCAGTGATTTTTTTTAAATACAATTTTCTAGATATGTAGTGAATATTTGTAACATTTCCACTGTTCCAGCTGCAAATGCCCCAGCACCCAGCACTTACAATCAGTCTTTGCAACCCTAGCACCTTACCTGTCATATTCCCTCGACAAGGCCCCCTGGCTGCACTGTCTCCCATCCTCACCCACCTCCCCCATTATCTCACTCCTGCCCCTACCCCAACCACCTCCATTACTCCCCTACCCCTGCACCTCCTCCTCCCCACCCTCGATCTCCTACCTCACTTCCCCCACCACCTCCCCTTTCCTTGTCTTGCTCATAGCTCAAGTCTTTGTACTGGTTATTACATGTCTGTAAGTCAATGACTATATGTTTGTAACTAAAAATGATGACTGTTGCACACGCTGACGTGGAACCTTTGTAAAACAGCCTCGGCTCAAAGGTATTGTAATCCTAGATTGAAATAAATAAATAAATAAACATGTTCACACTGATTGTAAGCATCTGTAATTGTCAGAAAGAATTTCATATGTTCACCCTGTAATTCTTTTATAGTGTATAATCCTAAACCCTGCTTTAAACATACATAATTATAGCTAGATTCAGTTTGGTAGTTCTGGATGATAAGGGGTGGGGGCTGATAAAGATTATAAATAGGAGAGAGTAGAGGGACGTTGGTTGATGGTGTATGAAACAGGAAGGGGAGATCTGTGGGTGGGGAAGTTTTAAGCTCAAAAGGTATTGCCTGAAAGGTAGTCAAACAAGCATTTGTCAATGCCGAATGCGTGTTTGCTGGTATTGGCATTGGTAGTGCAGGAGTTAGAGAGATGCATAATAGGAATGGCAGTGAAGTACTGAACTAACGTCAACCCCCCAACCCTACCCTGCAGAGATTGACAGGCATTGGGGTGTGCCTTTGGTTCGGCCATAACACTCACGCCATTCCACCCCACCCCACCCTGCAGACAGTGTCAGGTGTCACGGTGTGCCTAGGGGTATTCGGCTCTTACGCTCACCCCATTCCATAAGGAAATAAGGTGAGATGGGTGCAGTATAGGAGAATGGGGTGAACGTTAGAGCCAAAAACCCCAAGGCACACCTCAGTGCTGGTCACTGGCTGCAGGGTGGGGGTGGAATGGCGTAAGCATTACAGCCGAGAACCCCAAGCCACACCCTCGATGCCTGTCAGTCTGTACTGGGTGGGGCATTAACAGTTGGAAACCCTAACACCCCAGGTGTCTGTTGGTATTTTTGTTCAAAATTTTCAACATAGGCTTTTTGGGACCTACCCTCATGAACAGTGGCACTGCGATTTCATTAATCCGTTCCAAAGCTTGAATTTGCACAGCGACCTTGCCATTCTGTGCCACAGGTGTGAAAACACTTTTTGGGTAAGATGCAAAAAATGACAGCTGTACTGTTCATAAGGAGATGTGGAAGAATGCCAATGTTGAAAATCTGGAGTGAAAATATTACAAATTCGTGAAGTTACGAAGGTGCATGGAAACTGCGCAATGCATGCTCGTAACACAGTCATTTTATGGACTTTTGTCACCAAATTTTCAACATAGGCATTTTAGGACCTCTGCTCATGAACAGTGTCACTGTGACTTTCTTAATCTGTCCCAAACACTGATTTCCCACAGCGACCACACTATTCTGCGCCAGAAGTGTGAAAAAACAATTCGGCCAGGGTGTGAAAAATGACGGCTGTACTGTTCATAAGGAGGTGTGAAAAAATGCCAATGTTAAAAATCTGGAGTTAAAATATTACAAATTCGCAAACATAATGAGTGTGTATGGAAACTGCACAATGCTGCCTTTCATACTGATCAGTTTGGAATTTTTCACCAAATTTGCAACATATGGTTTTGAGAGCCCACCCCATGAACAGTGACATTGTCATGTTAATCGGTCCTAAAAGGTGATTCCGCACAGTGACCACGAAATCACGTTTCAGGACCGAATAACGTCATGACAGTGACTGAATTCATGAGTATGGGTCCCAAGAACCCCATGTTGAAAATTTGGTGCCAAAAGGTGAAAAAACTGGCTGAGATATCCACATAAGTTGAAAAAAAAAAAACATTATGCCATTATACAGCTTACCGGCATTTCTTCAGTTTGTGGTTGGCTTTGAAGAATGCAGGGTTGATCCACACGAAGATCATTGCTCCAGGCTCCGGAGAGTAAGTATGGGTGTGGGGTGGGTTGCACAGAGGGTGGGTGCAGGTTGGGAGAGGGCACAAGAAACGGTGAGGGACCGTTTTCTTTTTTTACAGTTTTTTTTTTTTAAGATGACACTAGAGCTTTTGGCACACAGGGGATGACTCTCAGCATGCCACCTGGATGTTTGGAGCGGACAGGGATTGGGCACCCTGGCAGCCATACAGTGTGCTGGGTGGGGGCGCATGAGTATGTTGGGGTGGGCTCCCAGCATGCTACCTGGGTGTTTGTTGTGGAGGTACTGGAGCTGATGGGGATTGGGACCCCCCATCGGCCAAACAGTATGCTTTGGGGGGGGAGTTTGCATGAGCTGAGGGGGATTGGGCACCCCCTTGGTACACAACAAATGGAATGGGCACATCATGCCGACGGGGATTGGGTTACCCCAGTTGGCAAATGAACTGGGGAGGGGGCATGCCGACAGGGGGACTGGGCAACCTCGTGAGCTTTAACAGGGACTGTGACAGATGGCGGCTGTCCCTCGGCCTCTGTGGGGACTGTGAGAGGCCGAAGGAGAAGCCGCCGCCATGTTTATTGAAAGGGGACACTACATTTTTCTGGACACTACTATTGTTTGAGGAGGCAGTACAGCGCAGTGGTCTAAGGCTCTGAGCTGCAAATTTGGTGACATCCAGCAGGCCAGACCTGGGTTTGAATCCCACAGCTTCCACTTGCATACTGTGTGACCCTGAGCAAGTCACTTAACCTCCTTGTGCTCTCAGGTCACTCCTGTAAAAAAGCTTTCAGCTTAGTGTGCTATACCTGGTTAAACAACTAAATAAAAAAATACACGATGCAGCTGTAATTGGCTGCTGCAGTCAGGGACTGCCCCACAAAACAGCCGATTGTTGATTAGGGGCGCTCCCTGATTGCAGCGGCCAGTTTCTTTCACGTTGGTGGCAAGCTATACTACTGCTGTCATAGACAGCATGATTTTCCATTGGTGCCACACAGACCAGCCCCCAAATGGGCTGCCTGCATTGGCAACAACTCTGCCGTGCCTCCACAACTCACTACTGAAGCAAGCTGCCACAATATGTTTCTTGCACATGGGCGCAATGGTTGCAAGCAAACATAAAAACCTCATTGGCTGTCATGATTTAACCTGCTTTAGAGTAACTAATCTATAGGATAGATATAGCTGTCCATGTTTAGTAAACTGAAGACTGATCAGGAGAGTCACTGCCCAACATAAAGCCCAGTGCACTATCACCCGACTGTTGCTTATTGTACTTATAAAGGATCAGATGTGTGTGTGGGGGGGCATTATTGCTATTTTACATAAACCGACATAATTTTTAAATTAAAAAAAGTATAACACATAGTTTCATTTAAAACGGTTGTAGAGCTGAGAAGGTGCATTTTGTCCTGTGTTCTAGTTATACTAACAGTCCATTACGGGATAACCCCCCAACCAATCAGAATGCGAGATTATGCACGTAACATTCTTTGAGGTTTATAATACTGTACTTAATTTGAAAAAGGATGAGAAAAAGTACTCCATACAAGATATAGCAATGTGAAAACTAGAATAGCCAAAGTGCAAGGGTTGCTAACACAATGGTAAAATTACTTTAAGAAAGTTGATCTTTAAATAGCAACTGATGCCGCAGGGAAATCTTTTAGCTTACACGGCATTTCCTTTTTTTTTCCATTTGTTCTTTATTACTGAGGACATTTTTCTGTGAACACGATATGTTTCCTTGAACTCCATCATCTTCTGCAGGTCTACATATTGCATGATAAGCATCCCTGCATGGTACCTTATAATTCTTTCCACAGCAACAAGGTATGACGTCACAATGTTAAATTATTATTTCAGGTGTAGCCAGCCAGCGGGCATATAGAAGCCATTGGGAGAGGAATGAGAGATGCTGATAACATTAAACATAAGCAGAATTGTATATATCATTATAATTCACACGCTTCACCCGAAGTGTCCATATCTACTTGATTTTCTGCTCCAAGGATCAGTTCTCAAATGATAAGATCAGAATGAGAACAACTCTTCCGAGAGGAAGCTTGATGGCTCCCCTATTCTCGCAGAATGGTGGTCTGAGTTTATCGTACACCTTTTGCTAAACTGTAGATATGCCTTTGGAGACCATTTATAGTGAATGCAACAGTGTTGTAACCTATGTTGATAATGGATACCCGTGCAACAAACCTGCTTTTGAGTAACACACCTAAAATTTATTTAAAAACATTTTTATTTCTTCTTTAGAGCAATCTGAAAACGATATGCTACATTTGTTGTTCACATGTATCCCCACACGACCAGATTGTGCGAAAGAGCATGTGGCCCAATATAGTGGAATACATAAAAACATAAGCTTACATTTAGAAGCATTCTCCTGCATGCAATCAAAAATGTCACTGCAGTAATCGATGATTACACCGACGTGTTTATTAAATCTGTACTGAACAAGGCCATACCATATTCTGTGAGTAGGTTATCCTCAAGGGAGCATGGTTTGTACAGCGCCAAATGGCTGATGCAACCAGATTATGAGCTAAATTATAATTAGGTACCTCACTCAAAGGTTCAACGACGCAGTAGTCAATCGATTGTGTTTTCTTGGGATCTCTGATCTTCAGAAGGACAAAAAACTAAATTTTATTTTAAAACACTGTTTCCCTGAAACCACGATACTGACTAATGGAGCTCAAACCTAAATAAATGGGAGATGATGGGAATCTTAACATAAATTAAACTATCTCAGATCCAGTTAATAAATATATGGGTAATATCTTTTACATGTCTTTTAATAATAATAATAGCATATTTTTGAAACAGCATACTAGCTTATGAGGTGTGTGTGTGTGTGTGTGTGTATGCGCGTGCCCGCTGAGAGTCTCCATCCCCCCACACATACACACCTTAAATAACTCTCATATCCAGTCTGTAACATTATTTGAAAAGAATATTGAATGGCTTGTGTTCACTGACGCATATATGCATTATTTTTAATCCATCTAATCAGATTTTGAAATAGAAAAACATTCAGTGGGGTCTTACTGCATTGTTGGCCTAGTGGGACTTGCGTTAAAAATGACAGCTCTGGTGGCAGGAAAGGGCAGGTATTTTGTTTGCATCCTACTGACATTGTTTGCTTCGTTTTACAAACAGCTGACATGTTTTCAATGAAAGAAAAGTGTTAAGTGTCAGTTCAAAGCTACTGCAGGTTTATTAGCTAGATACCTGTGCAATAAATTAGCGATTGCCTCAGGTGAGGGTGGAGCAAAAGTGCACTTGTGACATGTCAGAGGAGATTTACACTTGTCCTGCAGTGTAAACTGATAGACCTAAAGCCTACAGAGAGGACACTGGTGCCAGGCAGTCTGGGGGCCATCAAGTTAACTTCTTAAGTGTGTGATGGCGGCCGCAGGAGAGTACCAAAACTGACCCACAACCACAACATTCCAGCATCTCGTCTTCTTCAAAGTGTAAATACACTGTCAACAGTATCACAGATGTCATATTTGCTAATGTTCAGCTACCGTGCGTGTCCTTGCTTGAGTGTTAATGGTGATGAGTGGCAGTGTTTGGGGAAGTGTATTGCTGTACCTGGGAGAGGCTTCGTAATGGCGATCTATTTTTAAAATTGTCACCTAAAAACAAAATCTGCAGCACAGTCTCCCAGTTCCACCCTTGAATGCTTTGCTGACAGATATTATCCAGATGCCTAAGGAATCTTGTTCATCTAACAGGGCTTTTCTTCTTAGGATTCCAACTGTAGAGTATACAGGATGTCAGATTCACATCTTGCAGAGGACTGCTCTCCCCCCCCCCACCCCCACAGAGCCTGTTGACAAGATTCAGCAATCCAACTTTATCGAGAGTGGAGCCAGGGCCACTTTTCTCTGCCTGCACACACGTTAGACCCTCAGTCCATTAAGGTAGGCTAGGCGTTTTGGGTCAGTAAATAGTTGAGGCTTGGAGAAACAGCAAGTTTCTTCAACTGGGCCCTTCAATCAGATGTTTTTCTGTCTGTGAAACAATCACACACACACAATCATTTTAATCAGCTGGTTTCCTGGTAATGACTTTTATACCCCCATATGGATCTAATTAGTACTGAACACAAACATAAGCAATATAGCTAAGAGGTTAGAGTGACTAGCTATGAATGAAATTGATATATCCAACAAATCTGGATTTGATTCCCACAACCTGTACTTGCATAGTGTGTGACCCTGACCAAATCACTTAACCTCCTCAGTGTTCCTTGGTCACCCCTAAAACAGTCCTTGGACCTAGTGGGCCTTACCTGGTTACCAAAGAATTTTAAAAAATACGGTTTGCTTGCAGTTCCTATTTGCCAATGAGTGACAGGACATTCTCATTCATTGAGAAGGATTTGCGTTTATCATGAGAGGTCCCAGGATCTGAGGTTCAAATCCAAAATACATTTACTCACTAAGTGATCCTACACAACTGGCTGGACCTTCCTGTGAAATTACAAGAGGCAGATCCATCACTGGAAGGGAAATATTGTATCTCAGCCCTGAAGGTCTGGATTTAAAAAGAGTGTGCCTGTGTGTCTTCTATTTCCTAACTAAAAAGGTGGCATGTGTAATACAATTTGCGCTGTCATTAAATACAAATTGTTGATAGCACAAACATTCAAGGCATGCCTATACAAAGTGATGTGTACCACAGGAATTAATGGATACCGATTATAGTATAGTGGGTAGGCAATCCCTATGAATTATTTCATGTGTGCACAAAATGTTTTCATCCTTGCTTATAAAGCAGTGGCATGGATATGATGGCCCTAATCGCCCTTCCCAGTTTAAGTTACTATATGCTTCACAAATGATCCATCACAAACATCACCAATCACCTGTTAACTCTATCTGATCTCTCTCTCCTTCTCTGTCTACCTAGAGTAACTACCTATCCATCCATCCCTAGGTATTTTCCTTATATGACACTGAAGGTTTACCACACCAACACAGTACTTACTAACATACTAACATACTATGAAACCTGCAGAATAGGCCCTATGGTCCATCGAGTCTGCTCGATGGTCAGTGCCTACGCAGGGCACCGGTTTTTGTTCTTATAGTTATATACCGCAGCAACAAAACAATTTTCACACCAACACACTAATTAATTCATCATTACATCACCAACTGACATTCTTAATTTCTTACCTCAACCTCCAAACCAGGTGTTCATGAAAAAGGAGATTTCAGCAGTTTGAGACATTTTTCAACAAGCACATTTTAAAAGCAATTAATAAAAACAGCTCTTGAAATAAGACAGACACTCGTAAGAACGGGATTAAGTCAGCATTGCTATAAAAACACCTTCTCATTTTATGCTGTTTATCCCTACCTTTTTTGCTCCCAGTATGACCTACAGACCACATTGCCACATGAGATAATTCATTGAGTCTCTGATTTTGTTTCAAAATTTGTGTGTGCTGCTGACTGGATTGCAGAGCACAATCTTAGATTTCTAGATGTGTCTAGGTCTAGTTAGAAGAGGTAAATATTTTGTTTTGAAAGCCTCTATTTCATCAAACTACACACAACAATAAAATGCACACACATCTCCCCCAGTCATCAATGCTATACTCACTGATGACTCTAGCTATTTACTTGTAGAATGGCCCTCCATTGTTTGCTAAACTGCAAATGTAGCCTTTAGTGTTCACTGGATAAGGAGTTACTTAAAATCACAGCTATACTGCTGTACTTCCTGAATCTATGGTCATGAAGGCATCACTGTCCCATGGGACAGCAGAAACTGTAGGAAAATAGAAAAGCAATACAAACTGCAAACATGGAGATCCTCAGGCACCATACAACTAGTAGTCAAATTTAGAAACAGCCCCTAACAGCAAACAAAGGAAAGGACACACAAGGATCACAGCCACAAATCAAAACACTCAGCACAACATACCTCTCTGTAAATTTTGACTGCATGTCTCCTTTAAGGATCAATTCCAGCACTGTTGGAAAGTTTTTTTACATCTCTAACACAGTTAAAATATGCCTGAAATACAAATACATGATGTGTTGCACTGGAATAACACATTTATTTTCACCCAAGTGGTAGAACCTTAATAACTAACTGTAGCTTCACCACTGGTGACTTTGGGTCTTACCACTCACTGAACTCATAAATGTGTTATTTCACTGTGATCTATTTCTTCCATCAATCCATCCATCCATTTTTTTTTGTAGTCTCCTTTCATAAGTTTTCCCCAACTTACTGCATGTTTATACTGTCTTCTGTCAGCAGGTGTGGGAGTACATGATGATATTTTGTTAATGAAAAATTACCAAAAGTGTCAATTTTAACATCTCAGGGAAAACAGCAACTTTTCACAGTGACAGGTGCGTGCGTGTGTGCGTGCATGTGTGTGTGTATGTGTGTTACACCCTGTGGTGGATCATACTTACTTCCAGGTTACCACCCCACAGAGGAGCACATGGTATATATGTCTGTATATGTATATCCAGTCCATATGGAGCTTGCCACTTCAACTGCCTACTAGCCTAGTTCAGGTATCCTCAGTAAATAATATGTAAGGCAGAGAGGATACAATATCGTTATTTGAAACTGAGTGTTCTCCAAAGTCTCAATCAGGTGGTTTAGATTTGAACATTTCTAAATGGAAAAGACACCTAAGGGCAACATCATGAGGCAGTGTCATCCTGTGGTTAGAGCACTGGCTTGGGAGACAGATTTAATGTTCAAACCCCGCTTGACCGAAAATAAGATGTTGCATTATAGCTGGGCTAGTCTAGGTAAACAAATTGTTAAAAAATGTTGATGCAGATGCCACCTCTTTCTTTCAAAGAAGTCCCGTGCCACTGACGTTTCTAGCTCTTTACCTGTAGCATGTGACCCTATAAATCCATTTGTTCTGGGTATAAAATCAGATGATTTTGACACCGTAGCAATAAATCTTTTCAACGTCTTTTAGAAAGGCTCTTAGCCCCCAAGTTTATGTATATCCTAAATACTTCCATATCTCCTCATAGGATGGTTCATATGTGCAGTATTGTTCACTTGAAATAAATATTAAGATCCATACAGCTAGCTTAATTAGGACTCGGAGGGGGTGGTTTAGCTACTGTATTATTATTATTATGATTTTTGAATTTAGTGTAAACTATGTCACCGGCCCCCAGTCAAGGATGAAACCCTATTTACGTTCATTGGAAAAGTCTGCAGTCACCTGTGCTGAACAAAGATGATACACTAATTAGTAAAGTGTAAACGTTAAAGTCAGCCTGCATTGCAGTTCAGATGTCTCATTTAGTTGCACACATTTTTAGGCTCTTTCATTTGTGTTTATGGTATATCACGCTGATATGTAAACATGGAAAAGGAACTGGAAATGGACCTTTGGGTCCCAGTCATTTGGGGTGGGGGGAGAGGGAGAGTGTTGTTGTTATTAACCTTTTTTGTGCGAGTATCCCAATAGCCTATATACTACAGTATTAACATAGAAACATAGAATTTGACGGCAGATAAGGACCGCTTGGCCCACCCAGTCTGCCCATATCCCTACCTGATGGATAAGCTGCAGATCCTAGTTAACCAGCAGCCTACTTCTTCCTACCCCCAACCCCTAGAATTGCGTTATGACTGTCCCATGCATGCTTGAATTCCACCACTGTTTTTGACTCCACAACCTCCTCCGGAAGGCCATTCCATACATCCACAACCCTTTCTGTGAAAAAATACTTCCTTAAATTACCTCTGAGCGCCCCCCCTCTATCTTCAAATTATGCCCCTTGTTCTTGCACACCTCTTTTTTTGAAAGATGCTACCCTCTTGGACTTTGTTGATTCCCTTGAGGTACTTGAAAGTTTCTATCATGTCCCCCCTCTCCCTCCTTTCCTCGAGGCTATATATTAAGCTCCTTAAGTCTCTCTTCATGTCTTCGGTGCAGACCCTGCACCATTTTAGTGCCTCCTCTGGACAGCTTCCATCCTGTCTATGTCTTTGCAGAGAATGGGTCTCCAGAACTGCACGCAGTACTCAGATAGGGTCTCACCAGCTGTCTGTACAGAGGATAATAACTTTCTGTTTTCTACTGGTAATGCCTCTCCCTGTGCATCCAGTATCCCCAGCCCCTCCTTGCCCTCCTCATTGCTTGCCCACCTTTAGGTCATCTAATATGACTACCCCCAGGTCCCTTTCAATTTTGTTGTTGTTAGTATCTCACCCCCATTGTGTACTCTTCCCTGGGTTTTGTTTCCCAGGTGCATTACCTTGCACTTCTTAGCATTGAATCTAAGCTGCCATACATTTGACCATTCCTCTAACCTTGCAAGTCCCTTCTCATCCTTTCCACCCCACCTTGTGCATCAACTCTGTTGCAGATCTTTGTGTCATCTGCAAGAGACATACTTTCCTTCGGTCCCTCTGCAATGTAAGCATAAAAAGACATTGAGAGGACGATCTAATACTGAACCCTACGGTTCCCACTAGTAGCCTTTTTTCAGAGTGGACTCCATTTACTATTACTCTCTGTGTCCTATTCTCCAGCCAGTTCTTTACCCAGGCTGTCATCTTGGGACCCACTCCCAGGCTGGCTAACTTGTATATTAATCTTTTGTGTGGGACTATGTCAAATGCCTTGCTACAGTCTAGGTAGGCTATGTCCATAGCCCCTCCCTGATCAACTACTTTGGTCACCCAGTCAAAGAAATCTATCAGATTTGTCTGGCATGACCTTCCGCTGTAGAAACCATGCTGCCTTGGTCCTGTGCCCTCTGGCCTCTAGATACTCGACAATTCTTTCCTTCAGAGTGATTCCATCATTTTCCCTACCACTGAGGTTAAACTAACAGGTCTGTAGTTTCCTGCTTCTGCCTCCACTTTTGTGAAGGGAATCACATCTGCCCTCCTCCAGTCCTCGGGTACCACCCATCCTCCCATGATTTGTTAAGAGGGTAGTCAGTGGTGTCACTAGTTCTACCATTAGTTCTTTAAATTCTGGGATGAGATCCCATCAGGCCCCATTGCTTTGTCCACCTTCAGTTTTAAGAGTTCTTTCAGAACCCTTTCTTCTGTAAATGGGCTGGTATCAACTTCTGTATCCAGAGTGTTTCTACTGTTATTTTGGTACCTCCCCTCTTCCTTTGTAAATACTGAGCAAAAATATTTGTTTAGTGTCTCTGCCTTTCACAGTCACCCTCTGCCACCCTCCTCCCCTTTATTAAGCCTCACTATCCCTCCCTTGGTCTTCCTTCGCTCCCTGATGTACCTATAAAAGGTTTTATCCCCCTTCTTAACTGAGTTGGCTATCTTTTCCTCGGTTTGGGCCTTTGCTGTTCTGACTGCCTTCCCAGCTTCCTTTTGCTTTAAATGATACAGTTCTCTGTCCTGCTCCTTCTGTGATTCCTTGTACTTCCTGAATGCTTTCTTTTTCTCTTGAACCTTCACTGCCACTTCCTTTGAGAACCATAGTGGTTTCTTACCTCGTTTCATTTTGTTTATTTGCTTCACACAAAGGCTTGTTACCTCTGTGATAGCAGTTTTTATTATTCCCCATTGTTCTTCCACCCCTCCTTCCTGCCCATTTGCTAGTGCATTCCTTAGGCACTCACCCATTTTGGCAAAGTAACTTGTTCTCTCATTATACTGCAGTTCTCTCATTATACTGCAGTATGACGGTGATTTTAACCCATCGGAGGTCCAAGCACTGCAGGAAGCATTCGCAAAGGCGTTCTTTTCTGGGCAGAAGGCTTCTGATTCGATCGCTACATTCCATTGAGCTTTATCTCTTACATCATAATGTGCCGCATTATTGCTGTAGATTTTAAGTAAATACAAAAGTTATTTAGAAATGAATGTTATGAAATTCGGTATGAGAAAGTGGAGATGGACACGTCATTGACGATGCACAGTATGTACAGCTTGGTGAATTTGGGAGAATCAGTTGCAACCTGGATAGTTATCTTGGACCATATAGCAACACTGGAATTTAGAAAGAGCGCGCGTGAGTGTGTGTGTGTGTGTGTGTCTGTGTGTGTATGTATGTGTGTGTAGCTCCTATACAATCCCTACTGGAAAGCAAACACAGAAGAGTTGTGGTAAACAGACCTGTGCCATTTTGCAAAGTTAGATATTCACCACAGAACAGTAAATGCTTACTGTAGCATTTTCCTAGCCAGGCAAATGAGTAGGGCAGTGATTTACTATAGCTGCAGGGGTAATGTATACTTTTTCAAAGTTTAATAGGCTTCCATCATTTGTTTTTTCTAGTTCTCATTATATGGGTTAAACAAACAGAGTAGTGGACGTTCTTTTACACAAACATTCAACGTGCATTTATTAAAATGCAAATTGGAACCCTGTGTGAGATATTTCTGAAAAAGGAAAGTGATTTGATATGTGGGCATTTCACCAATATTTAACAAGGCAAGCACGGATTTCAGAACGGTCAAAGCAACTTTTTTATGAGAATAGGGCTGAACATTCTTGTGGATCTTGTTTCTAACAAGGCATTTCGCTCTCTCTAGCTCAGAGAGAGCCTGTGAGCTGCAGATAGATGGGTTATTCCTGGCACTACTTCCCAGAATAGAAAACTAGCCCTATTGTGGCATTCGGGCATGGGGGTGAGGTGCTTGACCCCTTGAGTGCTTGGGGGAGAGGCACGTCGTGGGTTCATCCCAGACGAGCTGTCTATGACAGCAGTTCAGATGCAGTCAGCAGTATGCAAATTGCTTACACGTTACCACCGCTGATTGTACTGGTCGTTTGCTTTCAACTGTACACCACTGCAATCTGAACTGCTGTCATAGACAGCTCGGACATTCATTGGTGTGGTGTGGCCATGCCTGCAACAACGCTGAGGGCACTGGCAGTGGGGGTGCCACACCTACGAAAACTCGTATGGTGGCACTATGTTTCTTGCACATGCGTGCAAGCAAACATAAAAATGGTAGGAATTTTTTGGAAATCTCAGAAATTAAAGAGATTACAGTGACTGACAGATCCTAGCATGCATTTGTTACTACCACGCAGGTCAGTTTGCTTCCCCATTCGTGCCAGTGTGCTTTTATTTAGGGTGCCCAGAGTAAAAATCAATGATATTTTAATTTTCTCCACGGCTTTAAGTCTCCTCCTCGTTTCAGGTCTGGTACTTACTCTATGCCCAGAATCTCAATGAGGCCGGTGTGTGTCCAGCCTCACTGAAATCTCTTAATACTGATAAGCCCTCTTGTTTAGTCCTAATTGTACTCTTTATGTTCGCTGATCTGGAAGTTAAGAAGCATTGTAGTTTTCTCTACATAGTATTTAGAGCATGGGTATATGAGAAGATAGACCACAAAAAAAAAAAAAAAACATTTACCAACCAGTAACAGTAGATCTTTGAGAGAATCTCCTCCATTAGGTCACATCTTTGGAACTGTAAGCCATCGGTGTCAGGACCTTCCAGAAACTTCTGCATAGCTGGGGGCAGAACATGATGACGTATGATGTCGGTGCTTATAAAACATGGGCGGTCCACTTGTTCCTCAGTTCCTCAAAAGAGATTAGTCTGAGGTTCAATCACTGAGAGGAACTAGGAGGACAAACCAGGACTAGGTACACGCGGAGAGACTGGGACTGGTAACAGAAAACATAAAAGCACAAAGAACCATACCTTACACAAAGGCAGCGGGACAGCTTGCTAGCTGATACGTCACAAACGGGGAAGGAGGAGGGGTGCACTGTGGCTCAATGGAGGACACTCTCTCGAGGATATACTGTTACTGGTAGCTAACTGTTCTATCTTCATCAAGGATATCTCCACGATTGGGCCACACCTTTGGTACAATTTCCAAGCAGAACAAAGTACCCAGGAAGGCAGGCAGACTCTGACATGTAATCAGGACAGAAGGCTTTGCAGGACAGCAAGACCAAAGCCAGCAAGCCTATGTGAAATGATGTCCTGACTGTAATGTGTAGTAAAAAGTGTGGACAGTGCTCCATGTGTCAACAGCAGACACCCCTGGAAACAGGCAACACAGGTGGCCATACCTTGAGTTGAACAGCCAGGAAGTTACGTACTATACTTCCTATAACAAAATGTAATATTGTTAGCCAGCTATTTCGACAAGCACTGCTTAGTCACTGGTATGTCCTCTCTCCCAGGGTCGGAAGACACAAACAGCTGAGAGGACTTCTTGCAGTCCTTTGTGCACTCTAGTTAGAAACACAATGTCCTGCGTACATCAAGGGTATTGTTATGTACTAACATTTATTCTGGTTTAGTTCGACAAACTAACACCGCAGTAGGAGTTGAACAGCTTTCGTTTTTATTGAGGTACTTCTCTGGTGATCCCAACGACACACTCTGCTCTCTATCAGTGCTTACTCATATCGGAATGCTGCCCCCAGGTGGCAGTAGTAACACAATGCATTACCATTTCGAATACATAACATTTCCTCCCAACTAAATTATATTGTTACCAAATGAACAATTATTAGCATTATTCACTGTTATTAATATGGTTCATACTATGCTAGAGGTGGGGGTGACTGCCCAGACCTCGAACCAGTCAAGGGGATTATTCTGCCCCGTTAATTTGATCGGCTCTCTAACTACACAAGACATTTGTTTCTTTTAAATGTCTTACAAGTTCAAACGATCTGGAGGTTTTGAAATTCGGGATGGATAACGTTTCGTGAGCAACACTTGGCCTAGCTGCCCTGTCTGGTACATCCCTCCGATCCTCGGTTGGTGGTTGTATAGCCTCACCAATGCTCCTCTCCACCTCCTCCTCTGTGTCTTCAGAAGGTGTTGGGATTTCCGTAGTGGGGCTTCTGTGAGCTACGGCAGATGGAATCCACATTTCCCGTGGGTTTTCTTCCCTGGAGGTGTCCCCATCTATGCGCTGCTGAAGATCTAGGAGCTGTTCAGCATGACGTTTCCATTTCACTCCAGATTCAACATCCACTGTATATGACACTGGGCCCGTCTGAGATGTCACCACACCAGAGGTCCACTTCTCCCCCTTCCGGTAATCTTGAACAAGTACCTCTTGACCGACAATGAACTGCCTATCCTTTGAGTGAGCTTGCCGGCGTAGTATTTGAGATTCTTGGTTCTTCAAAACCTCTGAGGCCACATCTGGCTCAAGCAAATCAAGACAGGAGTGAAGCTTACGCCGAGAAAACAACATTGCTGGAGATTCCTTTGTTGTAGCATGGGGTGTATTTCGGTATGCCAGCAGGAAGTTATCCAACTTGTTGTAAGGTCAAGACTACCTAGATTTCAGAGCATTCTTCATGGTCTGCACAAAGCAACTCCGCTAGCCCATTAGTAGAGGAGTGATACGGGCACTACGGATATGCCTCACACCATTGGCCTTCAAAAATGCTGCAAAGTCACTAGAAATAAATTGTGGTCCATTGTCACTGACCAGTTGTTCAGGAATCCATGTTGACTAAACAGTCCTCACAGCACTTGAATGGTCTTACCGGTAGTAGTGGTGTCCATGACTTGAATTTCAGGCCACTTTGAGTGGGCATCCACAATGACTAAGTACATGTGTCCCTTCCATGGCCCCGCAAAATCTACATGAATGCGCTGCCACGGTGCACCTGGCCACATCCAGGGATGTAAAGGTGAGGGACACGGCATTTTCTGAACACACTGACATGTAGTGCATATTTTTGCTTGTTGTTCAATTTGAAAATCAATCCCTGGCCACCAAATATAGCTTCTAGCCAAAGCCTTCATTCTCACCACGCCCGGGTGTCCCACATGTAGCTCTTCCAAAACACGGGTGCGTAGTTTTGAAGGGACAATCACCCAGACACCGCACATCAAGCAACCTTGCTGTACTGAAAGCTCATTACATCTGGCGTAGAATGGTGATAACTCACCGTGAATGTCCTGGTTTACAGTAAAATTCCCTTTAGTTACTAACTCCAAGACTTGAGACAACACAGGGTCAACTTTTGTCTCCTTTTTAATTTCAGAACTTGTAATGGGTAGTTTCTCAAGCTGACTGATGTAGAAGACATCGACAGTGTCCACTTTGTCACTGTGGGCTACCTGCAGAGGCAATCTTGAGAGCCCATCAGCATTGCCATGAAGAGCTGCCTTCTTGTATTCAATGCGGTAGTTGTGAGCTGATAACAAAAGAGCCCAACGTTGCATTCTGGCTGCTGCCATGGAAGGAACACCTTTGTGGGGGCTGAAAATGGTCGTGAGGGGATGGTGATCAGTGAGGAGTGTGAATTCCCGACCGTAGAGGTATTGCTGGAATTTGCGAACTCCGAACACTATTGCCAATGCTTCTCTCTCAATTTGGGCATAATTTTGTTCAGCTTTGCTGAGAGTTCTGGATGCAAAGGCAATTGGCTTTTCATCTCCATTTGGTAGAACATGGGAAAGGACTGTTCCCACACCGTAAGGTGAGGCATCACATGCCAGTCTGATGCTCAGCTGTGGATTGTAGTGAATGAGCACATCCTGTGAAACAAGCTGCTTTTTAGCCTTCTTGAATGCGCTCTCGCAGTCCTTTGTCCAACACCAGGACTTCCCTTTGCACAGCAAACCATTTAGTGGGCTGAGAACTGTAGCCAGATTGGGAATAAATCTGCCATAATAATTTAACAGGTCCAAGAACGAACGTAACTGGCTCACATTTTCCGGTGCTGGGGCATCCACAATCGCTTTTTCCTTCTCAGGCAATTTGTGTAAGCCTGCTGCATCTATGGTGTGGCCCAGGTATTCCAATGAAGTCTTGAAAAATTCACACTTCTCCTTCTGGACACACAAGCCAAAATCTTCCAGACGCTGCAGAACTACATCCAGGTTCTTCAGGTGCTCTGCATCATTTCTTCCAGTCACCAGTATATCGTCCAGTTAACAGTGAACATTAGGAAGACCTCGTAAAACCTGGTCCATAGCTCGCTGAAATATGGCTGGAGCTGATGCAATGCCAAAAGGTAGACGATTGTAGCAGAAGAGGCCCTTTTGGGTGGTTATTGTGAGACATTTCCTTGAGTTTTCGTCTACTCTCATTTGTAGATAAGCATGTGACAAATCCAGCTTACTGAAGCGTTGGCCCTGTGCCAGCAATGCAAACAAGTCTTCGATGCGTGGAATTGGATACTGTTCCACACACAGGACTGGATTAATGGTAACTTTAAAGTTTCCACATATTCGCACGGAACCGTCTTTCTTTACCACTGGCACTACTGGCGTTGCCCAGTCGCTACATTGTACAGGTGACAATACTCCAGCTTCGGTTAGGCGAGTTAACTCGGCCTCCACTTTCGGTCTAAGTGCATATGGTACTGGGCATGGTTGACAAAACTTTGGTTTGTGCTGCGTCTTCAGAGACACTTTTGCCTCAATGCCCTTCACTGTGCCTAGCTCCCCTTTGAATAAAGGAGCATGTTTTTGCAACACTGCTTCTAGAGTGTTGTGGTCACTCGTATTAACAGTCCTTATCTCCTGCCAGTTGAGGCGTATTTGCTTCAGCCATTCCCTGCCTAAAAGTGAAGGATAATTACCTTTAACCACGTACAAAGGCAGTAGTGTCGTTTGTTCATTTATTTTCACCTGCACTTTGATGACACCTTCAGGTGAAATTGCCTCGCCAGTGTATGTCATCAGTACAATATCAGTCGTTTGCAGGGGTAGATGTCTCAACATAGCTTCATACTTGTCTGTTGAAATCAATGAAACTGCAGCCCCTATGTCTAATTCCATGTTCAGTGGTTTCCCTTCAATTTCAGGTGTTACACACATGGTTGCCGTTTCCCCTTGAAGAGTCAGCACGTGTAATGCTAATTCAGTATCAGTGTCATCACTGCACGTTCCCTGTGTTTCCACGTGATGTACTTCTCTCTTTCTACATTTCGCAAATTGCTTCCCTTTGCTTCCATTGATTTTCCCTTCTTTCTTTTCCCCTCTGCACACTCACCCTATGTGGCCTTTCTTCCCACAGTTATGACATGTCTGTTCGTTAAACCAGCAATCCTTATCACTGTGATTAGCCTTCCCACAACGTCCACATTTATTAGGCTTCCTGGGGGAAGAGAAGGATAAAGCATTTACCTTCAGGGAATCACTTAGGTGCTGAGCCTCCCGTGCAGCTGTTTCCATTGATACAGCGATCTCCATCGCTTTCTTGTATGTCAGTCCTGCTCCGTTAAGAGGCGGCTTCTGTGTAACCTTCACTTTTCAAACCGCACACAAATCTGTCTCGAGAGCTATCGTCCAAATGTTGCCAAACTGTAATGCTCAGCTAATTTCTTGAGAACAGCCACATACTGCGCAACGGACTCACCCTCTGCTTGATTTCGTTTGTGAAAGCGAAATCTTTCAGCGATTACAAGAGGCTTAGGAGAGAAATGTGTCTGTAAGACCTCCACAATACTGGCAAACATTTTCTCCCCGGGCTTTTCTGGCGCTATGAGACTTCTTAGTAAATGGTACGTTGAGCTGCCCATAACACTCAGTAACACAGCCACTTGTTTTTCATCACTTATATCATTTGCTGTGACAAAATGTCCAAATCTCTCGATATAGGTTGTCCATTATTCCACATTTTCATCAAAGGCATCAGTATGTCCTATGGTAGCAGCCATCTTTATGTCTCTCTCTGCGGGTTCACTTGTGGGTCCAAAGTTACGTCTCAGAACCCCTCACAGCTGTAGTTTGTTCCTGTAAGCTACCGAAGAGTAACTAAACACCTCGTCACCAATTATGTTATGTACTAACATTTATTCTGGTTTAGTTCGACAAACTAACACCGCAGTAGTTGAACAGCTTTTGTTTTTATTGAGGCACTTCTCTGGCGATCCCAACGACACACACTGCTCTCTATCAGTGCTTACTCATATCGGAATGCTGCCCCCAGGTGGCAGAAGTAACACAATGCATTACCATTTCGAATACATAACAGGTATGAAGTAATGCCTCACCCTTGTTAGAACTCTCCGGTTAATACACTGGTAAGTTGATGGTCTGATTCAATGTGAAGTCAGCCATCATGCTCCACACAGCAGTCCCTTTTATTTGATGTTAGCAGACATCCACAAAGCTGAACATTTTCAAAAAGAACTAGTCTGGCAACTTCTATTAGTAGAGAGGTGGGTGGATTTCCAGCCCTTTCAGCTCCTTAAATGGCTAATTCCAGGATGAGGAGTCCTTTTTCATGGAGTATTGACATGTATAGGATCTTCACATATAAGGTACAAAGGACTGTTTTTAAATGTTTACCCCGACCCATTTCCTTTATAGGCTGAAGAATGTCCCATGTGTCCTTCACATAGCTAGGCACTGCACTCAAAAGTGGTTGGGCATGGTGGTTTTCAAAACAAGAAGGGTTGGTTCCAAGATGGAATCCAGGCCAGAAACTTTGGGACTGCCAGGAGGATCATACAGATATTTATGAATCAATCAATCAATCTTTACTTAGCCAGGCAAAACATCGCTGAGAAAAACTCATTTTCAAAATGGACCTAAACTCATTTTCAAGATGGACCATTTATGGACCTTAGGTAAACCGTAGAACACTGGTATCTTTGGAAATTTTGTAGTTAGCAGTTCTGATAGTTTTCTGTGCCGTCAAGTAGTCTTTTACACACAAGACTGTACTGTTCCTTCCCCAGGACCATGATGGCTCCCTTTACTGATGGTATAGCAACCAAGTAGCATCATCTTCTAGAGTTTTCAAGGCCATAGTCTCCTGTTTTGTAAGGTTATGGTGTATTTTTGTACTCTCTGTATTTGACAATTATTTTTGTACATTTGTCAATACCATAGAATAACACGTTTCTAAATGGAGGATGTTGTCCCTTTAGGGGATTGTAGCTGGACTTGTATTTCACTGCTTGTTTTTTTGTTTTTATTTCAGATTGCTGTTCTGGTTGACCCTAACATTGTTCTTTTAACCTAATAGTCCTGAAGAATTTAAGGAGATCTGTCACGAAGTAAATATGGCCAGTGAGATAGACAAGCAAAATGACAAACCTTTACTTAAAACAGATATTTCCAGTTCAGGTAAGATTTTGTTACTCATGTTAAAGACGGACACTTTCTCTACCTTCTCTCCCTGTGTCCCCCTCCTCCTCATCTCCCTCTGCCTCCTATTTCTCTCCCTCTTCCTCTCTGCTTACTAGGCCCCTATGCCCTGGCGTGTATCTGTGGGGCCTCTCCTCACCTGTTCCTTCTTGTGAGTGATGCTGTCTGTGTTGATCCCTGTCTAAAGAGAGTGTTTTGTTCTCTCTTATTCTGGTACTGTCTCTGTTGCTTGCAAAGGAGTAACTCCAAAGGGATGAACAAGGGAGGCCCAGGAAAGTTGTTCCACATGAAGGAAGGGAATATAACAAGGGGGCATGGGCTGAGACTCGGGGCGGGGGCACTTCAGGAGCAATGTGAGAGGTCAGTTTTTCACGGAGAGGGTGGTGGAGAATGGGAATAGGCTTCCAGAGGAAGTGGTGAATTCAGAGGCCATGGAGGGATTTAAGTCCACCTGGGACAGACACATGGGGCTACAGGGAAGGGGGGGTGTCTCACGATATGGTAGGGTGGACTAGTGGGGTAAGAGGCAGACTAGATAGGCCATGGGGTCCTTTTCTGACGTCACCGTCTGTGAGTCTGTGAACTCCCACAGCAGTCAGAGTCACTATACTCTTCCCGTCTTCTTCTATATTTTGGTACTATTTTCTGAATATGCAGTTTGTTCTCTCTGTAGGCATTCATATGTCTTTGAAACTTTCTGATCTTATTTCTTTTAATATTTGCCTCAGATACCTGCAGGTTTTTCTTTATTTTATGTTCTATTAAAATCTGTCTCTTCTACTTTTTGTTTGAGTTTCTCTTGTGTGTCACTAATGTCCTCTGCTGGTATAAGCCCCTCCTTTGAGATGGCTTTAGTAAGTACCAGCATTAAGTCTAGGCTGCGCTTAATGGCCTCCCCACCTTTCCAGGTGATTCTTCAAAGATATTCCTAGGTTTGGTTCAATAAGAACCCTCAGGCTCCAACGTATTCGTTTACAGCGTATCTATTTTTCATGGGTTAGAGCATGCCACTCTAATTCTGAATCTTTTTTCGTAGTATGACAGGAAGCTCCTGCCACTCTTGAGGATCAACCTTTTCTTAAATCTGTTGCAACAGTTCTTCTATTTCTTAGCCTAATCTATCCTTTACAATTTCTAGTCCATAAGGTTGGCCACCTATGGGCACACCCCTTCCCTTTCTTGACTATGCTATAGTGTCCTCTCTAATTTTCCTTTTCCCTCTCAAGTCCTCATACAGGGAGGTTATTGTGGTGATCTCCAAGCATATGCAAAACAGGTTGTGTTTATCATTGTTGGATTTAGTATGTAATAGCACTATGTCATAAAATGCCTTGATGTATATTTCTTATGTTTGTGAAACCTGTAAAAGTTGAAAATACCACAACACTAGGTGTTTTTGATAATGGTAAAAAGTATTATGTGACTATTATATAGAAAGTAAGTTAGTTGTGCTATTTAAAATACATGTAAATTGCTGTAAGTTGAACAAGTCTGAAATTTCATGGTGATTTGCATATATCCCATGATGCTTTGCATTATGAAAGTATGTGTGATGTTGTATTTCTTTGAAACTTGACTTGTTGCCAATGCCCTTTGGGGTAACCTTTTTTTCAGTGCTTCTGCACTGAGGTTCTTTGTCTATAGCTTGTTTTTTTTTGTTTTTTTCCTTTTGAGCCCCCACTACATAAGCAAACAAGGGATGAGGGGTCTTCATTAAAAATGTTTAGATTAGAGATCAGTGTCAGCAGGTGCTGGCTAAGTACAGAGAAAGGATATACGTAGTCTGTTGCTGCAAACTGATGTACTGAAGAAGGAATATGACATTGCTGAAGCTTATTTTCTGTATTTTGAATAAACATTGCACAGAGATTGTGTGTTGAACCTGAAGTTTGGTGTTTGGTCCATCTGTTATCCCACAACCCCTCGACATGTAGTAACTAACTTCTGCAGGAGTTCCCGGTCAGCTGTCCCTACTTGCAGGTTTTTATTTGCCCTAATAGCTGTTACCATTTTATTTTGTTCTGAATCACTAAATACATCAAAGGTTTGCTTCACTTCTAGCCTGTTCTCTATGGTCTCAAAGCTATCCATCCCTGCCCCTAATAACTCATAAATCAACAAGAGGAACTCAAACAAAAAACAGAAGACGCAGATTTTAATAGAACTCAAGAGGAAATAAAGAAACACCTGCAGGATTTCTTTCCATACAGGTATTTATGCTTCCCATATCCAGAGTAGCTCTTCAATCCATTCCCCAGTCACCCCTATACCATCTACCTGCCATGCAGTCACCTACAGTACCTGGTCAGAGGTTTCTCCATGAGCTTCTCCCTCATGGCAGGACCAAGAGGGGAGGGCTGTCCCCCTCCTGAACACATCTGAAGCAGACCAGAGTAGGCCCCCCTCAGTGGTGCAGGAACAGCAGCTGCCATACTGGGCTTTCATTAAGCCCCTCCGATGCCATTTGACTCCCTTTTCTCCCTGTCCCTACCACAAAGTGTCATACATGTGCATGGAGGCGCACTTATCAGACATGCCTCTACGGTTCCCTCCTTTGCGTGCCTCCCTGACACAGCACTGTCTGCAGGCCTCCACCTGGGGCAGCCTAGGCTGGGCCAATAGACCTCCCCAGCAGAGGAGAGCAGTCCCTTGGATGCGCAATCCCCTCCCTCCCTCCCTGGCTGACCTGGCTCTGTTCCCAAATCCAAGTTGCTGGCATGGGAAAAGGTAAGGCACCTCAGCCCTCTTCGTCACCAGGCCAGATCACCAGCAGGAATTTGAGGAACTACTAAAAGAAACAAGATCAAAATGTTTCAAACAATTACGAATGCCTACAGAGAGAACAAAGTGTATAGTTGGAAAATAGTGTCACAATAGTGAAACAGACAAGAACAGTATAGTGACTTTGACAGCTCTGAGAGTTATTCCTTTGCAAGTAACAGAGACAGTACCAGAACATGGAGTACAAAAGAAAAAAATACTCACCATAGTAATCTTGTTTCTTCTAAGGGAATCATACTGTATTCTGACTTATGCAGTATGGGCTCACCATAGGACTGCCCTGGAGCCGAAATGGTTAATAGAACTTATGTAAATGATGGAATGCAGGCTCGAGCTCGGTTTTCAAATCACTGTCCCTGGTAAACAACTCTAAACCATCAGATTCTTACGAATCATGTACTAAGCAGTTTCCAACTAGCATAACAATAATAACAACCCTCCCTAATAAACACTAAGGTATAAATAAGGGAATCTCCCTTCATTGAAAAACTTCTAAACTGGCATCACCAAAACTCAAGTCACAGATGCCCAAAAAATGAAAATTTTGTACCTACTGTAATTATGATCTTTCTGTGTATCTTCACCATTCATCACTGTTGGGTACTTGGCTGGAGGTCAGGACCCCGCAGGAGCTTTTTTTTTTTAGGTAGGTGGAGCTGACGCACCATCGGCGCCGCCCTCGAGGCCGACATACTGCATGGCGCTCGTGGGTTGGCTGTTGAGGCTGCGTCGACTCCGCCTGCCTGCCAGTTCTGAGTCGCCGGCAAGGTAAGAGGAAAGGAGTGGAGGGCGGGGCAAGGAAGTCCAAGGGACAGAAAAAGGAAAAGATATATGAACCAAAAGGAGAAATAACGACTGAGAGGACAGAAAGGGAGAAAAGTCAGAAACTAAAGGGATTGGGAGGGGCCCCAATCTCTGGAAAGGAAGAGGGAGGTAGGGTGGGTAAAGAATTTGGGGGGGTTAAACATTCCAGACTCTGGTCCGTCTCCAGATTACATAGGAACTGAAAGGAGTAGCCAAAGGCTTTCTGCCAGAATTCAAGGCACAGAATGGCTGGCAAACACTCCAGATAAGCAGAGTCGGCTATTCTGGAAGAAGGACAGGGTACAGAGAATTAACACCCTCTCAAGGAAAGATTATTGGTGAAAAAAAAGGGAAACTTTTTTTTATATATATATATATATAAAGAAGGAGAAATAGGTTGGACGGGAACAGGAAGGAGGAGGGAAAGGAGGGCAACTGTCAACTCCCACCCCACGGAGTGGAGCCAAAGCACTGGAGAAGGAGTGCCCCCCCTGCTGTCCACTCTCCCTGGAACATTATCCTTCTGTGTGCCCCTGTTTTACCCCCCCCAAGAAAGGAGAGGGGGAGGGTGGGCACAGAGAGGAGGGGACCCAGAGACTGAGGCCCCACGGGAAGGAGGGGGGATTTGTGATAATGGTGAAGATACACAGAAAGATTATAACGCAGGTACGTAATTTCATATCTTATCTGTGTTCAATCTTCACCATTCATCACCTTGGGTGAGTACTGAGCCCCCCCCGAAGGGGGTTTCTTTTACACCCTAAGGGACAAAGTACCTTAGCTCTCAGTGGGTGACACACTAAGAGGGAGAACCTTCAGGGCCTGGAGAGGCCTGAGAGTGGGGAGAGTGAGACGGGGTCCCCCTGGAGTGGGAAGGAAGTTGCCCCAACAAGCGCCGTCTCGCTCTACGGGAGAAGAGATAGGTTCTCTGGTGAGCGGAGTTAATCACCCTATGCCAGGCCAAGGGCGACAACCGGGAAGACGCAGCCATGCCATCTGCCTAGTGCACATCGCTGTCCCTACGACCCTGGTAGCTACCTCAGCATCATAGGATGACCTCGCTTGGTACCTTGCTAGCTCCAGGCCACGTGCAGAGTGTGCAATGGTTTGTCTGGTTTGCTCCATATCAGGCAATGAGGCTAGGAGCTGACCTAGCCTGGACCACAAGAACCTGCCATAGGCTGCATAGTGGGCCTGATGTGCAGAAATAGAAAGCAATAACTGTGCTGAGTAGAAAGTCCTCCTACCCCAGAAGTCAAAATCCGAGGAGTCTTGATCTGGGGGCCGGTCATGGTGAAGGGCGCGAAGCCCATCAGAGTATCCAACTGCGTCAATCCGGACTGCGGATGAGGCATGGAACCTGGAGACTCCGGGGGTGCGCAATACCTCTGGCTGAGATCCCTTGGGGCAGGAACTCCGGAGAAGGGCCTCTGCCAGGAATGCAACAACGCCTCCCGGAAGGGAGCAGGCCAGGGTGGCACCACAAGGGTGGCCTCGCCAAAATCACCTAGAAAGGTGTGCGCCAAGTGCTCAGGATTGCTAATAGTGGCAGGTGTGAGGTGCAAGTCCTCCAACATCCTAACGAGGAAGCGCTGATATTCAGCGAGATCAGCAGCTGAAGAAATGTGGACAGAAGGTTCCTCTCCCCCAGAAGAGGAGGATGAGGAGCTGGAGGGCACCGTTTGTTCAGGGGGTGGCTGCTCGGGGGAGGTTGAAAAACCTGACTGTCCATTGCCCTAACGTAAGCTGGGAACTGAGCAGCCACCGCTCTGAACTGCTCCCAGGAGAGAGGCCCGCTAGGACCAAGGATGCCTGGGAGTGTAGGAGAATGTAGCAGAGGAATTGGGACAGAGCCGAGAAGAGATGTCGGCTGACCTCAGCCTGGGCTAAGGAGTGGACCGGGAGCGCCTGCGGAAGAAGGTGCCCTGGAAGACCCCACAGCCGACAGCTGAACAACCATTTCGGTACTGCCTTGGCTGCACCCGGAAGAATCCCCTCTGTGAGGTGACCGGGGCCGTATAGGTCCAGAAGGACGGTCCCCTACCTCAAAAGAATGGGGCTCTCTCAAAGAGACCGAGGAGGAAGAGCGGAGATCTGCACTACAGCTTCTTCCAGAGCCCAGGTGGACCCCCGAAAAAGGCCGCCGTGCCGACCCCACGCCCCTCAACCCCTCAGAGTCCGAAAGAGCCCTCCTCCTTGAGAGGGCCAGCCTAGGTAGCTGGCAGCTCTGGGCGGCACCCGAAGGAGCTATCCAGGGCGCAGCACCCTCCCCTTCCCTCCCATAGGTGCTCTGATCGGCCCCAAAGTTGGGCGATCTAGGCACACCACAGGTGGAGGTACCACTGCTGAGGGGTCAGTGAACCCACCAAGACCAGGCTGCAGAGCAATGGTGGCCTGTACCACTGCCCGCTGGTCAGCACCCCTGACCCCAGTCTTGGTAGCCACCGACCCCACCTCAGAAGGGGGCTGACTCCGGCTTGTCAAGGAGACTACTGGGCTGCCCACCTCAATCACTAACCCCAAAGGGTCAGACTGTCCGTCTGACCCAGAGCTCGACTCCGCCTCCGAGGAGGTAGAGGCCGAGGCCCTATGCCAAACCATAGGAAGGCGCCCACTGCCATCTTTGCCAAAGGGGCCAGAAACCAAAGCCGTACCCGAGCCGGTACCAGTGCCCCCTACAGCACCCTGAGCGGAATCCACAGGGGGCACGGCTCCAGCCCGAACAGGAGCTCCAGAGTCAGGACCAGCCACAGCGCTCGTGGCACCGAGGACGAAGACAGCGCTGATGACAGCACCGAGGACGGCGCCGCCCAGATCCATGGCACTGAAAACAGCGCCGAGGGAAGAGGCGGCGCAGACAACAGCGCCAATGGCGGAATCCGATGGCACTGAGCCCTGAGGACACGGCACCGTGCTCAACCTCAGCACCGAGGATGGCACCAAGGCAAGACATGGACAAAGACAGCGCCACAGCAGCTCCCACGGCGCCACTAGCAGTGTCGGCACCGTGAACGGCTCTGACAGAAGCCATGGCGCCACACGACAAGTCGGCACCAACGACGGCTCCATCAGGGCACGCAACGGCACTGACCGATAGCGTCGAGGACGGCACCAACCCGGGCCTTGAGAACCACGGGTCAGACATCAGGGGAGCCTTCACCCCCGGAGGGGCGACTGCCATAGCGACGCCTCCCGCCCGCCCCCACGAAAGGAGCGGGATGGGCCTCCTGCACCGTGGAAGGAGCCTCGGCAATGGCTAGGCTACTAGTAGCCGAGGCTCCCTCTTCCTCGGTCCGTGTAGAACTGGGAGGGGACCCAGAGGAAAGGCCGAGAGAGCGTGGCTTGGCCCAATGAGTGCGCGCCCAACCCCCGAAAGTCAGAGGAGCTCGCCCCACTTTCCACGCGCGTTGTTTGATGATCCGGCAGTCCATGGATAAAACAGGCGTTGCACAAATCCATGTCGTGAAGCGGGCCAAGACACGAAAGACAACGGTCGTGCTGGTCAGTGACGGAATACTTTCGTCGCATGGGCACCGTTGTAATGGGGGGCCGAACCGCCCCAGAAGTTTTCTTGCTCCGACCCCACATGACCTGCAGGGAAAAACACCAAAAACAGACTCGACGTCACAGAAATATAAAGAAATGGAAAGATCTTACCGGGCAACGTCGAGTATGGCAAAGCAGAACCGGCAGGAACAGACGGACTTTGGCACCGAAGGAAATATAAAAGCGATGAAGGTTTTCGCGTCTAATAGTTTTCGAGGTCAAACTAGGCCTCTTGTGCAGCAGCTCCACACAGGTGTGAGCTCTCTGGCGGGAGACGAAGAACTGGCAGGCAGGTGGAGTCAACGCAGCCTAATGGGCCAACCTCCAGAGCGCCCACGCAGTGCATCGGCCTCGAGGAAGTGCGGCCGGGTGTGTCGCCTCCACCCACCTAAAAAAGTTCCCCACGGGTCCTGACTCGCCAAGTACCCAACAGTGATGAATGGTGAAGAGTGACACAGACAAGATCAAGAACATTATATTCCCCCAGGTTTGCAACAGCTCTACCACAGCTGTAGCGCAGTGACCATAGGTTTCTAGCAGGGGAGGAAGGGAGGGAGCTCAGAATACAGTAAGATTCCCTTAGAAGAAACAAGATTACTATGGTGAGTAATTGTTTCTTCAAACCCCAGGAAATCTTACTGTATACTGATTTATGCAGATTACCAAGCAGTGCCTTTGGAGGTGGGCCTATAACCTATTTAGGAAACAGGCTCTGCAAGACTGCTGTGCCAAACCTGGCATCTCCTCTGGCTTGGACATCCAAACAATAATGTTTGGTGAATATGTGAACTGTCTTCCAGGTTGCAGCTTTACAAATGTCCACTAGGGGGATATCTCTAGCAGCTGCTATAGAAGCTGCAGTACCACTGGTCGAATGGGCCTTGAGGCCTGCAGGTGGTTGCTTACCCACCTTGTTATAGCAAAACTGAATACAAGCCACAATCCATCTTGCAATAGATCGTTTTGTGGCAGGTTTTCCTTTCCCCACCTCTCCATAAGAGAGGAAAAACTGTGTTTGATCCTGTCTGTGACCTTCTGTGTGGTCAAGATAGTAGATGGCTGCCCTTTTTGCATCCAGGATGTGCAGCCTTCGCTCAACTGAGGAGGAATGGTCTGTGAAGAAGACTAGCAAAGTAACAAACTGGCTGAGGTGGAACTCTGATACCACCTTGGGCAAAAATTTTCTTTTTTCTCTATGGACAGCAATGTAACCAGGCTCTGTGGACAGTACCTGGAGCTCACTGATCCTTCTAGCAGAAGTAATGGCTACCAGGGATACTGTTTTCCAAGTCACATATCTGAGATCTGCAGAAAACATGGGCTCAAAAGGGGGCTGCATAAGCTGGGCAATACAAATGTTCAGATCCCACATGGGAGAAGGCTCCCTGTGTGGTGGGTGCAAATGCAGTAAACTCTTAAAAAACTTCTTGAATACTGGCTTCGAAGCCAAAGAAGATGCCCTACCTGCTGATAAGTAAGCTGAAACAGCTGCCAGATGTACTCTCAAAGTGGAAATACTTAAACCTGTGGAATGCAAATGGGCCATGTAGTCCAGGGCCCAGATATTCAGAGCACTTGCACAAGGCACAAATAAGTTGCACCAACGCAAGTGCAAAGATGCGCCACCGAGTGATATTCAAAGGGAGCCGCAGCGCAGCGCAAATTCCATTGCACCAATGCACAACCCAAACGTATGCAGAGCAAGTGCAAAGGGGCGTTCCCATGAATAAGTGGCACATTCAACGGGAGAGCATGGCACAAGTCAGGAGCAAACCCCAGGTTACGCCAGGCAGACTTGAGCCAATAAATACAGGCTCAAACACACAGACAGCAGATGTGCAACACTGAGCCCAGTGAGAGAGAGAGAGACAGTGTCAGAGAGGCAGAGAGGGAGGGAGAGAGACAGACAGACAGACATACAGGGAGAGAGAGAGTGACAGTGACCAACGGACAGACTGACAGCGTGAGAGTGGCACCCAGGGAGACCCAGTGACTGAGCAACAGATAGTGGCCCAGTCCTGATGGACGCCGTAATGAGGGAAGTGAGGAGACAGGAGGAACAGCGGTGTGGCCGACAAAGGGCCCGATGGCGGTATGCCCGACACAGGAGGTACCATGCCAGGATCACATATGAGAACTTTAGTGACACAGAGATTGTGGGCTGGTACTGTCTGAACAGGGCTGTTCTGAGGCAGCTCTGTGAGCTGTGCAGTGACAAGATGCAGGCACCCACCAGACGTACTCATGTCATGACAGTGGAGACTAAGGTGACAGCTGTGATGTGCCTGCTCGCCAGGGGAACCTTCAAAAAACCAACAGGTGATACCACGGGCATCACCCAGTCGGCTACGTCCCGCCTCCTCACCCAGTTCCTCAATGCTCTGCTGCTACATGCTTTGGAGTACCTTCAGTTCCCCAGCACACAGGCAGAGTGTACAACAAACATGCAGGAGTTCCAGTGGGCAGCAGGCATGCCAGGCGTGATCAGGGCACTAGACTGCACCCATGTCGGCATCCGCACACCACCCGGCCCAGAGGGCGCGGTGTACATCAACCAAAAGGAATACCCATCTATCAACTGCCAGGTGGTGTGCGATGCCATGGGGCGCATAATCAATGTCTGTGCCACACACCCTGGGAGTGCACACGATGCCTTCATATGGCACAGTTCTGCACTGTGCCATAGGTTTGAGCGGGGAGACATCCCCACAAGCTACCTAGTAGGTGAGTAGGACATGTGCCAGGGTGGCTGACAGACACGGCCCTAGGGGCGGGCAAGGGAGGATGGGGTGGTGCATGATGTGCATGTGGTGGCTGGGAGGGAGCAGGTGGCAGCACAGCACAGGGATAACCATGCTGTCACCCACACAGGCGACAGTGCATACCCACTGAGGCCATGGCTGCTCCCTCCTACTGGTGACCATCTTCCCCTGTGAAGGAACAATACAACGAGGCACATGCCAGCATGCGTAATATCATTGAGCATGTCTTTAGCATGTTAAAGATGTGATTCTGTTGCCTAGACAGATCAGGCGGTGCCTTACAATACAGCCTATCGAAAGCCTGTGGCACTTTCCTGGCCTGTTGCATCCTGCACAACATGGCCATTGACCGTGGAATAGTAGTCGAGACAGATGAGGACGACAGCAGCGGGGACGATGGTGAAGGAGCTCCAGAGGGCGGTGGGCAGGCGCCAATTGGCAGGAGGGACCCCAGAATGGTGCCGGAGGCACGTCGGCACCGGGGCATGATCACAAGGGAGCACTATGGACAACAAAGGTGAGTACACAGACACACAGGCATGGCCCACACAGCACAGCACACACCACAGGGGACGGGATGGGCAGAGTAGTAGTAGACATGCTGGGACGGGGGCATACATCAGAAAGGGCAGGGCCACGAACACATGGGCACACAGACACACATACACAGTAGCACATGCACAGGGTGAGGGACATGGCATGGATCAGACGCATGACAACGGTGCACGGGCAGCACCGGTGCATGGCTGCCATCATCATATCCATGCCATATGCTCCAGCAGCATGGTATACACACACACACACACACACACACACGGGGCAAGCAGCACAGCACACATGCACGCCACCACATGCAAGCTGCACCCCCACCCCCCACGGCTGCATGTGGCGACAGCAGTGGATGGCAGGGCAGGGCAGCGAACACATCACACCAACCACGCAGTCCCACGACCACCACGGCCATGAAGGCGGCCACGCTAGGGCCGACCAGCAGATGCCTGCTGCGCATCGGCCGAGGGGGGTCAGATGCCCCCCCCAGGGGTTGATGTGAGGGACCACGACCGAGTCTGTGCAGGGGTGTCCTGGTGGTCAAACAGGCCTGCCCTGGGGGTGTCTGGGATGCTAAAGTCCTATCCTGGCATCCGCCGAGCTGGTGTCGCCAGACGCTGCACCGTGGGGTGAACAGTGCGCTGCAGGGGGTCCTCTGCATATGGCTGAGCCATGTGGTCCATTGACGCCACAATGGCACTGGTCATGCGATCCAAAGCTGCAGTCGTGGCCTCCGCATTTGGGCAAGCCTGTCCATCAGCTGCGCATCACCCCTGTCCCGCTGCTCAGCCATCTGGCAACCGCAGCCAGCAGTGTGCGCACCTCACTAGCAAGCAATGCCTGGTTCTTCACGGAGGCCCACAATAACCAGGTGTGCTCCCGGAGCCTCTCGGCCTCCCAGTCCTCAAGGTCTGGCCACTGTGCTGGGGGAAGGGTCTCGGCACTCCGCTGCACAGCCTACCGCTCAGGTGGATGCTCCGCAGCGGGCCGTACAGGGGCCACTGTGTTGCCTGGCGCAACAGCGGTGGGCACTGTGGTATGCTGCCCAACGTCACCTGCATCCTGCTGCTGCCACCTAACTGTCTGCTGGGCAAGTCCCCACACCTCTGCCGCACCCAGAGCACCACCAACACCCACACCGGACACAGCTGCCACACCAAACACAGCCGCACTGGCGGGGATGGGGAGTGGCTGTGGGGCTGCTGGTATAGCACTGGAACCTGCTGGTGCCTGTGTGGCAGGTAGGGGCGTCTCAGCCACCACGGCCCCTATGCTCTCCAGTATCAGTGTGAGGTCATCATCAGTGTCGGACGCTACACCGAGCTGGGTCTCTGCACACAGCACCTCCGGACTGTCATCGTGCAGGAACCCAGCCAGGGGGTCATCCGACCCCATGTCAGGCACAGCCACAAGGTTGGCCCCGCTGAGGCATGGCCTGTCCCAGCTCTGGATGCCTGTTGAAGTCAAGGGTCGGGCATCCGTGTCCGCGGTCGCCTCCGCCCACTCCCCTGCATGGAGGCATGCTGGTGCTGCAAAACAAGAACAGTGTGTCAGTGGAGCAGAACCCCCACACACCCACCTATCCCCAGCCCCACACTGACCACACAATTTCATCCAACCTCACCCATGTTACTGTTACCAGCCCACCACCATGCCGCACTGTGTGTCCATATCCACACACACACGGGGCGGTGGGCAAGGCCTCAAACACACCCATGTGACATGCCCACGACAGGCACACCTGCCGGCTGGACATACTCACCATGCAGTGTGGGGCTGACACCTGTCTGGAACCCACCACCAGGCATGCCCTCCACTGCCGTGCGGCTAATGGTGGATGCCACAAGCTCCTCCACTGGATGCTCGGCAGAGCAGTGCAGGCACCGCTATGGGGACCTGCGGAGGAGGGCACCGGACCACCTGCACCGTCTGCAGGCATGCATCCTGGGAGGCTCAGTGCCACAGCCAGGTAGGTGTGCTCATGTTGCTGTGATGGCCAGGCGTCATGCTGTGGTGTTGGCAGGTCTACGCGGCATGGCCCACAGAGGGGTGGTTCATCAACCTGGGGTACCGTGCACTGGGCATGGCTGCTGCGCCAGTGGGAGCCATGCTGGCGTTGGGCCTACGGACAGACGGAGACACACCCAGTGCATGGCGGGCAGTGTGGTGGTGGGGGGCTCCTTGTGCATAGAAACATAGACTTTGACGGCAAATAAGGACCGCTAGGCCCATCTAGTCTGCCCATTTCCCTACCTACAGGATAGGCCGCAGATCCTAGTTAACCAACAGCCTATTTCTTCCTACCACCCACAAGAATTGCCTTATGTCTGTCCCATGCATTCTTGAAATCTCCCACAGTTTTAGACACCACAACCTCCTCAGGAAGGCTGTTCCATGCATCCACTACCCTCACTGTGAAATAATACTTCCTCACATTGCCCTGAACCGCTCTCCTTCTATCTTTAAATTGTGTCCCTTGTTCTTGTAAGTCTCTTTTCTGAAAGATGCTACCCTCTTGGACTTTGTTGATTCCACTGAGGTACTTAAAAGTTTCTATCATGTCCCCCCTCTCCTTCTTTCCTCAAGGGTATACATATTAAGCTCCTTTAGTCTCTCCTCATACGGCTTCTCTTGCAGACCCTGCACCATTTAGTTGCCCTCCTCTGGACTACCTCTATCCTGTCTATGTCCTTGCGGAGATGAGGTCTCCAGAACTGGACACAGTACTCCAGATGGGGTCTCACCAACTGTCTGTACAGAGGGATAACAAACTTCCTGTTTTCTGCTGCTGATGCCTCTCCCTATACATCCCAGTATACCCCCAGCCCTCCCTACTGCCTTCTCACATTGATTGCTAACCTTAAGGTCATCTGATATGATTACCCCCAGGTCCCTTTCCTTTTTTGTTGTTGTTACTACCTCCCACCCATTGTGTATTCTTCCCTGGGTTCTTGTTTCCCAGGTGCATTATTTTGCACTTCTTTGCATTGAATCCTAGCTGCCATACTTCTGACCATTCCTCCAACCTTGCCAAGTCCCTTTTCATCCTTTCCACGCCTCCTTGTGTATCAACCCTGTTGCAGATCTTTGTGTCATCTGCAAAAAGGCATACTTTTCCTTCCAGTCCCTCTGCAATGTCACTGATGAAGACATTAAAAAGGACTGGACCCAATACTGAACCCTGCGGTACCCCACTAGTAACCCCTCTTTCTTCAGAGTGGACTCCATTTACAATTACCTTCTGTGTCCTGTTGTGCAGCCAATGTTTTACCCAGGCTACCACCCTGGGACCCACTCCCAGGCTGGTTAATTTGACTATTAATCTTTTGTGTGGGACTGTGTCAAATGCCTTGCTAAAGTCTAGGTAGGCCATGTCCACAGCCCCTCCCTGGTCTACTACTTTGGTCACCAAGTAAAAGAAATCTATTAGATTCGTCTGACATGACCTTCCTGCTGTGAACCCATGCTGCCTTGGGTCCTGTGCCCCACTGGCCTCTAGGTACTCAACTATTCTTTCCTTCAGAAGTGACTCCATCACTTTCCCTACCACAGAGGTCAGACTGACAGGTCTGTAGTTTCCTGCCTCTGTCTTGGTCCCACTTTTGTGAAGGGGAATCACATCCGCCTTCCTCCAGTCCTCGGGTACCACACCATCCTCCCCATGATTTATTAAAAAGAGTAGCCAGTGGTTTCACTAGTTCCTCCCTTAATTCTTTTAGAATTCTGGGGTGAATTCCATCAGGACCCATTGCTTTGTCCACCTTCAGTTTTAGGAGTTCTTGCAGAACCCTTTCTTCTGTGAAAGGACTGGGATCGACCCCCATCAAGAGTGCTTCTGTTAATTGGATTAGGCACTTCCCTCTCCTCTTTTGTGAATACTGAGCAGAAATATTTGTTCAGTATCCCCGCTTTTTCACTGTCCCCCTCTGCCCACCCACCGTTCATTCTATTCAGCCTCACTATCCCTCCCTTTGTCTTTCTACGCTCGCTGATGTACCTATAAAAGGTTTTATCCCCCTTCTTAACTGAGTTGCCGATCTTTTCCTCAGTTTGGGCCTTTGCTATTCTGACTTCCCTCCCTGCTTCCTTCTGCCTTAACTGGTACAGCTCCCTGTCTTGCTCCTTCTGTGTTTCCTTATACTTCCGGAATGCTATCTTTTTCTTCCTGACTTTCACAGCCACCTCTTTTGAGAACCATAGTGGCTTTTTCTTTCATTTGGATTTGTTTAGTTGCTTCACACAAAGGCTTGTTGCCTCTGTAATGGCAGTTTTGATGATTCCCATTGTTGCTCCACACCTCCTTCTAGCCTGTTTGCTAGTGCTTTTCTGAGGCACTCTCCCATCTAGCCAAAGTCAGCCCTCCTAAAGTCCAGTACCCTCACTTTTGTATGGCTTGACTCTGTAGCGGAGTTTAATGTGAACCACACTGTTTGATGGTCACTTGTCCCCAGATGGCAACCCACTTCTAGATCAGAGATCCTCTCACTGCCCCCGTTTGAGAGTATGAGGTCTAAGATTACGCCCTCACGAGTGGGTTCTGAAACTAGCTGTCTAATGCCTGCCACCTGTAGGGCATCAAGAATGGCCCTGCTCTTGGATGTGGCTGCAGCATATGTGCTCCAGTTAACATTTGGCATATTCAGGTCTCCCATCAACAGTATCTCCCCTTTCTCTGCCATTCTAAAAATGCCTTCTATCATATCCTTGTCCATTCCCTCCCCCTGACATGGGGGTCTGTGCACAACCCCTATGCGGATTGTGGTGCCTTTCCAGTCTCAAGGTGACCCACAGTGCCTCCTCTCCTCCCTGTTTACTCTTTTGTTCAGTTGCTTTTATCCCTTCCTTTACATAGACAGCTACTCCTCCCCATCTTCTCCCCTGCCTGTCTCTCCTGTAGGTTATGTACCCTGGTATGTTAACATCCCAGTCGTGGTTCTCTGTGTACCATGTTTCTGTGACTGCTACGATATCCAGGCATCCCTCTTCCATCAGGGCCACCAGCTCAGGGAGCTTGCTGCCCAGACTATGGGCATTGGTACTCATTACCCTCCACTTCCTGATGGCCTTACTCCCTTTTGCCCCATCCCTGTCCTTCTTGCCTTTGTCACTTTATCCATTTACCCCTGCCCTTCTCCCTATCGACACCTCTATGTTGGTGTTTGCCGCATTTACTACCGTGATTATTTGCATGTCTGTGTACTGACGTCCACCTCTCTTCATTCCCTCCACAGGGTCAGAACACCGTAGATGGACCAGGGCAGCGGCGGAGGTGGCCAAGGCGGCACAGCCAGCTGGGCAGCAAGTGGCTCCAGCTGCACAGCATGGGGAAGATATGCATTTCCCTATTCCTTCTCAATCACACAGTGTGGTAGTGGTGGGGATCGGGTAAAGCCATGGCTGCCTCTGCCATGCACTGTGACAGCTGTATGTGCGTCACACAGTCCATCGTGCATGCCACTGCATGCCATCCCTTGGCCATGGTGTAAAGGCTGTTGGTGGGATGGGTGTGCACATGGATGTCACCAGTTGTGCTGCTATTGCTGTGTGCCATGTGCCTGTCATGGTGCGGTCCTGTGGTCGTTGCACAGCTGCATCCACCTCTCTGCACCACCGTGGTGTGCCGTGTTGTTGGTTGGCATTGCCCCCCCCCAGGCATCCATTCCGGGCTCTCCAGGGGTGTGTGGTACCGCCATCCATTGCACGCTGTGGGTGGGCATATGTCACTGGGCCATTGCACTGAATGCCTATTTTGTCCCATGCCATAGGTGTCGGATGGCATCCTGCTCCACGTGCTAGGTGAACACATACCAGGCTCCTGAGACAAATTCTGGTGGTTGTACGGAGGATGCTGGCAGCTGTGGTCTCCCTGAAGGAGATGTCAGCAGCAGACTGGAGGAGGTGGAGAGGTGGCATGGCAGTGGGCCGTGGCCACCACTGAGGGGCAGTGTTCATATCCCTCCTTTCCCTTGCTGGTCCTGTTCTCCCTCAGTCCCCCTTCCCATTGTACAGCCCCTGTTACCTGTCTCCACCCTTTATTGTCCCTCCTCTATCCCTGCCCGTTACCTTGTTTGTTGATGTTGTTGTTTTACTCTTTATAAAGCATTTTTCAGCTACATGCCTGTCTCCATGTCTGCTTTGCAGGTGGCGTGTGGAGCCATGCCGCAGTGGACAGGTGTTGGTTGGTGGTGTCTGTGCAGGGGGGGCGTGCAGTGCTCCTGTGGTTCACGACTGTGTGCAGTGGTGTGCCACATTGTGGTGGGGGCCAGCTCCCAGTTTGGTGGGTGTGCTCTGTGCGTACAGGGTTGCTGTGGGGGTATGGTCAGGGGTGGGCAGCAGGTGTGTGCGGGGGCTGGCACACAGTTGGGATCCTCCTGCTGAACCGGTCTGCATGCTGGGCTGGGGTGTCTGCATCCCCTGTTGGGCGACCAGTCCTGTGAGGTCTGGCCCTCTGCCTGGGCCCTGGCCCCGTTCCTGCCCAGCGTGTGGGCTGCCTGTGTGCGTGTAAGGCATGAGTGTGTGTGTGGCACTGGGGACATGGGGGTGGACACCCATGTGCAGTGTGATCCCCCTGATGTGCTCCCCACCCAAGAAGGGATGCATCTATCATGAGTACCACAGAGGGAACCCACTACAGGAAAGGCACTCCTTGCCTGAGATTGCCCCTTTCCTGCCACCACTGTGGGGCTTGGAGAAAAGTGACTGTGACTGAAACTAACTTTGAGAAAGAGTCTCTTCTCTGGAGCCAGTGATCCCTTAATGAAACTGAATACCTCTCATCTGGAACCTGGCTCCTGACACAGTTGCTGTAGAAGCTGCCATATGGCCTAACAATTAGAGGAAGTGCCTTGCTGGCCTGGAGACATGAAGTTTGAAGGAACTGGCCACTTGGATAAGGTTGTCCACCCTGTCCTGAGGTAGGAAAGCCATCCCTTTTTTGTATCCAGTTCTGCCCCTATGAATCTGAGCAGCTGAACTGGTTCCAGAACAGACTTCTTGTGGTTCACCAAGAACCCCAGGGAGTGTCTTGTGTTATTGACAGGGCCTCTCTCACTTGTTGTTGTGACTGGCCTACTATTAGCCAGTCATCCAAGTAGGGGAACACTGACACCCCTTGTTGCCTTAGGTGTGCCAGTACTACAGCCAGACATTTTGTGAACACCCTTGGAGCAGATGTCAGTCCGAAAGGCATTGCCCTGAATTGGTAATGGCCTGATAGCAACCTGAACCTGAGGTACTTTCTGTGCGACCTTCTGATTGGGATATGAAAGTAGGCATCCTTCAGATCAAGGGATGCTAGCCAGTGTCCCTGTCTTAGGGTGGGTAGTATGGTAGCCAGAGTAACCATCTTGAATTTTGGTTTTGACAGATGCTTGTTTCAGTATCTGAGATCCAGAATGGGTCGCCACTCCCCTGTTTTCTTTATTGTAAGGAAGTTCCTTGAATACATGCCCTTTCCTTTCTGGTTGGAAGGGACTGGTTCTACTGCCCTTTGCAACAGAAGGCTTGAAGCTTCCTTTTCCAGCAAGGATGTTTCTGATGGGGAAGAGGATTTGAAAGCTCTTGACCTCAGCTTTGGCATTGCCTTGAAGCTGAGTACAAGCCCCTGGCCCTCTACCTCCAGGACCCACTTGTCTGTGGTGATATTTTTCCACTCCTGGAAGTAGTGGGTCAGCCTGCCCACTACTGGAATTGGGGAGGTGACCCAAACAGTCCCTCACGGTGTTTGCTTGGACTGTGCTGCTGACTGGACACTGGGGCTAGGCAGCCACTGACCCTTCTGCCCCTGCCTCTGAAAAATCCCCTTGGCTGATACTGGGGAAAAACCTGAGGCTGGAAGAAAGGTCTATAAGCAGGTCTGCCTCCACCACCCCTTGCATGATGCTTCTGGGTGTTAGCAGTATTTTCCTTGGCTGCTGCACTCTTGTATGCAGCCTTGTATTCATCCATTTTCTTCATATATGCCTCTGTTTGCTCCCCAAAGAGAGACACAGGGTTGCATGGAAAATCCATGGCTTTAGTTCGGGTATCCTGTGTCAGATTGGTGGTTCTAAGCCAGGCAAACCTCCTAAGGGACACAGCAGATGCCATCTGCCTGGATGCAGTGTCATTAGAGTCCACTGCCATCCTGAACTGCGTCTTAGCAGCTCTGTTACCCCTTTTTGCAGCTTTCTCCAGGTCAGCAGCAATAGGAGGGGGGCTGCCTTAGCAATCTACAACACTGTGGACCACATGTTCTTCTGGTACCTGGCTATGTAGGACATATGAGATGCCTGCCTAATAGCCAGTGAAGATCCCAAATATACTTTTTAGCTATAGAATCCACCCTCCTAGAATCCTTGTCTGGAGGATGGGAGGCCAGAGGGATGCCAGCTTTGTCACAAGCTGCATCCTGCACAACACCTTCATGGCTGGGGTGCCCAAAGAGAAAGTCAGCCCCAGTCCTAGCTACCCAGTATTTCTTATCCACCTTCCTGTCTGTGGGTGGAACAGAAGTGGGAGTCTGCAGCACTTTCATAGTCTGCAATGAAAAGAAAACCAAATAAAATAATTTTACTGATAATATAACCGAGAAAATAAGGTTTCTTCAAGCGATGAAGGAGAGCTCTCCGGAGACGTCTTACTGAGACAAGCGTAGTAAAGAATCTTACGGTTTAGACTTGTTTACCAGGGACAGTGATTTGAAAACTGAGCTCGAGCCTAGCATTCCATCATTTGCATAGGTTCTAGTAACCATTTCAGCTCTGGGGCAGTCCTATGGTGAGATCATACTGCATAAGTTAGAATACATCAGAGATCTTCAAGATAAACTTCTCCCCCCCACCCCCACACACACTCTCAACATACCAGCCCATGCCCAATATGCTGAGATGGCAACCAGGTGCACCTTTGGAGTCATGGCTCACAGTACCAACTGAGACAGGGACCAAAGGTAATCGAGAATCCCAGCTACTGAGCAGGCAAGGGCATCAAGCTACTTCCCCTGAGATCAGAGTGAGAATCTCTTCTATTTGAACGCATAAGTTATGGGAGCCAATTTTTTTCAGGACACTTCCATGACATGGAGCATGTCTTCTTAGAGGCCAAAGGCCTGGAGCTCGCCCACTTAGATACTAGGCCAGTAGGTGCAGGGACTGAAGTCCTGGGTCCCATGTTGTCTTATCAGCAGATCGGAGCGGAGAGGCAATATCAAAGGAGGCCTGTTGCTGAGGCTTAGGAGATCTGATTACCAGAACTGTCTGGGCCTGTCTGGGGCTATCAGGATTATCAGCAATTTGTCCTTTCGGGCCTTGACCACAACCTTGTGGATCAAAGGAAAATGAGGGTAGGAATACGAAAGGTCAGGGGTCCAGTGCCTTGTAAAGGCATCCCACAACAGTGTCCTGGACTAGGGGGATTGGCACAAAACAGCCTCAGCTTTTTGTTCTTCCATGATGCACACAGATCCACCAGAAAGGTGCCCCACTGGGAGAAATACAGGTTACTCACCTGTAACAGGAGTTCTAGGAATGGTATATGTTGTTCATCCACACTGTCTGGCAGGTTCCTTGCCACTTTAAATCTTGCCGGAAGGTCTTCAAGCTGGCTCCTCCCACCCACCCGGGTGGTAAAACTCGGCTCCGCCCCATGATGCCAGATCTAGCCCGCTGGAAGCTGTACAAAGGGCCGGGTTGGGGAGGCTGGTGGGTCATGTGGATGAACAACATATACCATTCCTAGAACTCCTGTTACAGCTGAGTAACCTGTATTTCTAGGGACATGGATATGTTGTTCATCCACACTGTCTGGCAGAATCCTAGCAGTTCTCCGGGAGAAGGGAGGCAAGGCGCACACCCCCTACTTAGGGAATAAGGACTGGAGAACCGAGGTCCCAAAACTAGCATCCCGGCGTGACTCATGGTCGATGTGGGTAATAAAGGTGTGTGCTGACTTCCAGGTAGCAGCCCTGCAGATTTCCTGGATAGGGACATCCCTGGAAGCAGCCACCGAAGCAGCGGTATGGCGGGTAGAATGAGCTCTTATCCCTTTGGGAGGCTACATGCCCACCAACCTGTAGCAGAGATCTATGCAGGAGGTGACCCACCTGCCTGTCCTCCGCTTGGCTGCAGGTCTGCCAGGTGCGGCTTCAGCATAGGTGACAAACGGCTGGCGAACCTCTCCCTGAACTTCAGCCGTTTGCTCCTTATAATAAGAGAGCGCTCTTCTAGGGTCCTAAGTATGGAGCCTATATTCGGCCTCCGAGGTGTGATTGGAGTAGAACACTGGCAGAGTAAACACCAGGTTAAGGTGAAACTCCGACACCACCTTCGGAAGGAATTTCAGGTGGGGGTGCAGGACAACCTTGTCCCTGTGGAAGACCAGATAAGGAGACTCGATGGAAAGCACCTGGAGCTCTCCCATCCTTCTGGCTGACGTGATAGCCACCAAGAAGGTGGTCTTCCACGGCAGGTGAGAGATGTCACACCTGTGCATCGGTTCGAATGGCCTGCCCATGAGCTTAGCCAATACCAGCAGTAGATCCCACGGAGGTGGAGGTTCTCACACCGGAGGATATGTGATCAAGGCCTTGAAAAGCACCCGACCACCTTCTCCCAGGTTAATCGACTGCTTCCCGCCCGGCCCGGTAAGCAGAGATGGCTGCCAGGTGCACCTTAAGGGTCATCAATCAAGCCCTAGCTGAGAAAGGGACCACAGGTAGTCTCAGAATGCTTGCCAAAGAACAGGAGGAAGGGTCCAGCCCATCTCCCTGACACCAAATGGAGAGTCTCTTCCATTTAAAGGCATAGCATTTCCTGGTTGACTCCTTACGGGATGCCTCAACGACGTTGAGTACCTCGTCGGAAAGACCCAAGGCCTGGAACTCTAGCTGCTCAGGAACCAGGCCGTCAGGTGCAGGGATTGAAGGTCCGGATGGAATACCTTCCCCTGGTTGACTGAGATCAGGTCCAGGCGGGCTGGAAGTCATCTCGGGAACCTGGAGCTAAGGCTGAGGAGATCTGGATACCAGAACTGGCGGGGCCAGTCTGGGGCTACCAGAATCACCTGCGCCTTGTCCCTCCTCGCCTTGAGAAGCACCTTGTGGATCAAGGGAAATGGGGGAAAGGCACAGAAGAGGCCCAGGGTCCACGGCCTCGAGAAGGCATCCCCCTACAGCGAGCCCTGCTGAGAGGGGGCGGGCATGAAATAGCCTCAGCTTCGCATTCTCCCTGGAGGCAAACAGATCCACCATAGGCGTGCCCCAGTGGGAGAACAGATCTTGTACTACCTCTGGCAGGAGAGACCACTCGTGGGACGCAGCTCCTATCCGGCTTAGGGCATCGGCCAGAATGTTGGAGGCTCCTGCCACATGGATGGCAAAGAGATCCGCCTCCAGGCTGCACACGAGGGACCAAGTGCGGAGAGCTTCCCTGCACAGAGGCATGGAGTGCGTCCCGCCCTGGCGGTTTAGGTAGTACATGGTCGTGGTATTGTCCGTCTGGACCTGGACCACTTGACCCCGTACAAATGGAGCGAAGGCAGTGAGGGCTAGATGAACCGCTCGAAGCTCCAGCAGGTTGTTGTGGCATCGGGACTTCCAAGGGGACCACAGGCCGTGCGCTCTGTGCTCCCCCAGATGGGCACCCCAACCCATCAGAGAGGCGTTGATCGATAGAGAGACCGTCAGCTCGGGGCAGACAAATGGGATGCCCTCCTGCAGATGAGCTGGAATGATCCAGAGCGTTCCACATCTCCTGGGTCACTGCCACTGGCTGGTCCAAGGGACCGGAGCGCTGTGACCATTGGCTGGCCAGTCCCCATTGTAGGGGACACATGTGCCAACGGGCCCATCGAACCACACTGGTGCAGGCCACCATGAGGCCCAGGAGGTGCAGGAAGTCCCGGGCAGGGCGCAATTGCCCAACCTGAAATGACTGGGCAAAGGAGGAAAGAACCTCGGCCCTGTCCAACGGGAACCTTGCTCTGGCTCGCAGAGAGTCGAGCTCTGCTCCGATGAAATGGATAACCTGCTTTGGCACGAGTTCCGACTTGGTCTCGTTGATGAGGAGGCCAACCTGAGAGCAAACCTGGAGGGCCAGATCCCTGGACTGCTCCACCTCCAGTCTGGAGGAGGCCGCAATCAGTCAGTCGTCCAGGTAAGGGTACACCCGGACCCTTCGGCGCCGCAGGAATGCTGTCACCACTGCCATGCATTTGGTGAAGACCCTGGGAGCTAGAGAAAGACCGAAGGGCATGGCCCGGAACTCATAAAGGGACCCCTCTGCTCTGAAGCGGAGGAATCGCTGGTGGGACAGACGGATTGGGACGTGAAAGAACGCGTCCTGGAGGTCCAGAGAACAGAACCACAAGCCTCGTTCCAAGAATGGAATGACCTGAGCCAGAGTGACCATCCTGAAGGTTCGAGACCTTAGGAACCTGTTCAAGTCGTGCAGGTCTAGAATGGGGCACCAGCCCCCCCGTCCGTTTCGGGACCAAGAAATACCTGGACACAAACCCTGGGTCTGGTGGAGGATCCGCCACCTTCCTGATCACCTCCTTCTGGAGGAGCAGGGCAATGTCAGCTTGACAGGCCAACTGAGAGGCTGCAGACCCCGTAGCCCCCAATGGGGCGACGGCTCGGAAGGGCGGGGCCTGCTTGAACTCCAGAGGCAGACCCTTTCCTACCACTTCCAACACCCAGTGGTCCGTGGTGATAGCGGACCAGGCGGAAAGAACGTAGCGGAGCTGTCCCCCCACGGGGGGAACCCAGGGGGAAGCGATGCGGCTGGGGGTAACACCCCTCAACCCGTCACTGGGCAGGCTTGGAGGAAGGACTGGCCGAGGGACCTCCTGGGCCTTTTCTTCCTGGCTTCCTGCTGGAGGAAGCTTCAGGCTTGGCTTTGGGGTGCCAAGTGTGAGCCTGCTGGCCCTGATGCTGGTGTTGCTGGGCCAGACGTGCTGCAGAGGCAGAAGGGCGAAAGGGCTTATGCTGCTGCCGGCAGCCTTTTTCCTTCTGGGCAGATGTGACCGAGTCCAAGGTGGCATTGGACCTCTCAATTCTCTGGAGGTGGCCTTCCACCCCAGGCTCAAACAAGTCAGTACCCAGGAAGGGGATGTCTGCCAACTTGTGCTGGGTATCCGCCGTGAAGGTGGAGATCCACAGCCAAGCTCTGCGGCGCATGGCCACTGCGGCCGCTACTGACCGGGCACAGGAGTCTCCAATATCGAGTGCCATTTGGAGCTGTTGTTTCACCACTGCCCTTCCCTGATCCCACACCTGCTTGACCGTAGTCTGGAGGTCAGTTGGGAGATGAGGGATCACCGGATCTAGGGAGCCCATAAGGGCGTGGGAGAAGTGCACCATCAGTATGGCCAAACTGGCCTGACGGAGGCCGAGGGAGGATGCAGCGTACACTTTACGCCCGGCATAGTCCAGCTTTTTGGACTCTTTGTAGGGGGGCTTGTCCACGTCACTGGTGTTCCCGGAATGCCGGAAAACACTATCGGTAACCAACCCCTCCACAGAGGGGTGCTCCGAGAAACCGGACAGTGACCCGGTGGGACCACATACTTCCTGGCCATCCTGGCCGAAGGAGCAGGACAAGAAGCTGGCCACTGCCATAACTCCAAGGCTGGGCCAACAATGGCTTCAGCCACCGGAAAGGCCTCCGTGGGAGAACCCCCTCGGTCCAGTATCTCCGTGAGGGGATACTTGGCCCGCTCGGATATGGGCTCGAGCTGCATCCCAGTGGACTCTGAAATGAGCCGAAGCAAACCCATGAACGAGGATGGGCTCTCGTCCATCGACTGTCCCCCGGAGGATTCCAGGTCAAGGGGCCTGGAGAACAGGGAAGAGTCGTCATCAGACTCCGAGGAGTCTGCGAATAGCTCCCTAGGGCCTGAGCCACCCTCCACCTGCCGAGGACGGTTGGGAGTGAGGGTGACCGACAACCGGTGGGGCAGTCCCTGACCTGACCGAGAATCCTTGGTCGGAGCCCCAGATTTAGGTTGTGGAGGCGGGGGTTCCACCACAGTTGGTGGGGCAGCTGGTTTTGGCCGAACAACCGGTGCCGGTTTGGGCTCCTCGACCACCGCGAGGGGTTGTTTCGGTCTTTCAGGTGACAGCCATTTAATGGCCGGGGAAGGCGATGGTGTTGGCTTGTTCCCAGTTAGAAGGAGCTGCTGCCACATTAAGTCCTCGTAGCGTCGACGCAATTTGTGCCGAAGCCTTTCCCCTGAGGAGGAAGAAGACGAGGACGAGTGGCGCGCCGCTTCCCTCGGTGCCGAGACTGAGACCGCCGGTGTCGGCGGGATCGGCTGGACCGAGAAGAGGTCCGAGACCGAGATTGTCGGTGTTTCCGAGGGTGGGTCTGGGAGGCAGCAGGGGAACCCGTTCCTCCCTTGGCTCGGGAGCCTTAACCGGGAACTCCGGCACAAGAGGCGCAGGCAAGTCCTTGGTTTTCACCGGGGGAACTGGTGAAGAAGGGTTGTTGGCTTCTCCAGTCAACAGCCCATCCAACAGGTCAAGAAAAATCTCGACCGCGTTGACGGGTGTCTCAGACGGCTGACCTGACGGGGACACCGTGAAGCCAGCGGCCTTAGCCGCAACCTTGACCGAAGTCGAAAGTCGACTGTCTGGGGAAGGGGACCTCTCCCGCTCTCACGAACGTCGACGGTGGGACTTACCCTTCGAGTCCTTCTTCTTGGACCGAGAGGAGTGTCCCGATGGACCCTCACCTTTCGTGGAGAGGGATTGGCAAAGCTCCTTAAAAGAAGCCGTATAGGAGGAGCCCAAGGAGAGCGGGATAAATGCTGCGAACGAGGAAGACAAAGATGCGGCCTGGGTCGCCTCCTCCTTGAGGGTGATCATCTGTTCAAGTTGCCCAGCCGGAGCCAGCCGCCCACAGGCTTGTCCCACGGATTCCTTCGACTACCCGCGTATACGCTCCTCGGGCTACTGGGTTGGAGCCTCTGCAGCATGGTCTTCGAGGACATTTGCCGAGAAGGACTTAAACAAATCACAGGCCTGCGGATCGTGGTCAAGCCGGGGCAGTAGGCATGCGTGAAGTGCGGATTGGTCTTAGACATCTTCTGCCCGCATGAGGCACCACCGAAACGAGGTCGATTTGTCCATCGCAGGCGCAAAGGAAGAAGCAGACTGAAGTCTAGTAAACTTTAAGATTAGTTTTGGGTTAACCGAAGAGTTTGGATCCAGTCTAAACGCAGAGCGCTAAGGAGGGAACCTGAGCTTCCAAGCGGTAAGGAAGATCTGGCGTCATGAGGCAGAGCCGAGAGTTTTACCACTCGGGTGGGTGGGAGGAGCCAGCTTGAAGACCTTCCGGCAAGATTTAAAGCGGCAAGGAACCTGCCAGACAGTGTGGATGAACAACATATCCATGTCCCTAGAAATGACAATTATGTACTTACCGTAATTCTTGATCTTCCAGAATATCTTCACCATTCATCAATGGTGGGTCTATACCAGAGGCACTAGGACCCCACAGGGGCGTATGCCTTTAAAGCTTTGGAGGTACAGGCCTTTGCCAGCCTGTCGGCACAGCAGTAGCACTACCGCTCGTGATGCCAGCGACCTGGGTTCGGTAGCGAGCCAGGGTCGAAGGACCAGCCAGGGAAGAAGGATTGAGCGCCCAACAGGCCACTCTCCTTCTCTGAGAGGGGTGGGCAGCTCTCCTCACTGCAATACCGCCACCACCTGGGTGACCATGGGTGGTGCAGGATCCATACGGTTGCTCGCAATGTGTTTTCCCGACATTTATCACACCGACTATAGTTTCCCGACATGTCATGTTTACCGCAAAATTTCTGCCCGTTCACCATTTGCCCAACATTTGCCCACGTTGAGATATACAGCATTTTGACTACAAACACCAGCCGTAGTAGACCAAATAATGAAACAGTCTACATCAAACACAAACATTTTTGCATAGCTGTCCCACATAGCAAGCAGCGTAGCATAGCAGATACCAGTCTAGCATTAGTAAAATAGATACCAGTCTAGGAAATTTAACTTTAGTAGCATTTATTGCAGCCTGCACAAAATCTGTTAGTATGAATTTTGGAGACAGGCTGTAGTCAAATTCATCAACAGCATCATTTAAGTCCTGAATAGCTTTAAATAGCATTCATTCATTAGACTTTGCAGACATCAATGCATATGCTAGTGGCACAATGCAAGATGTTGCTGCAGTACCAACAGATGCATGGATAGAGTAAAGCTGGCAAAATAGTGTAGAAACTGTTCTAAAGGTTCCATCCATGAGCCACAAATCTTCAGCGCTTAGCTTCTCAATGTTTTTTTTTAGTACTGAAGAGCAACACTCTATCTGTGCCACATGCCGAATCCTTCAGTAGGAACTGGTGACCATTTACAAGTTGTAACTCAGGCCGAATATTTATGTCTGATAAAAGTTTTGGGCTCTACGGGCATGATTTCTCTACGGGCGCATTTGACAACTTGCTGCAGGCACTGGTGGCTCGGCATATTGTGCCACACCCCCTCAGACACTTTAGATAGTTCATTTTGTATAAGTTGTGTAGCAGTATCATTTGTTGTCAGCACTCGTGATTTAAGCGATGCAACCGCAAGTGCGATATGACTGTCGTTTGCATTAGGGGAATGGTTGTGGTCACCAGTGCTACGTAAATTATGTTGCCCACCTACCAGGACAGTGGATGCACGTCCATGACACCCTGACGATTTTCTCTGCTGGCAGCACCAATAAAATAAATCACCCTGGCTCCTCTCTTTAACATATAAGTATCCAGCAGCAGACAGCTTGTCATGTCCGTGCTTTGAAGGAACCACTGAGCAAACGATAGCCTCTTTACCACTCATGCTTACAAACAGCTTGCAAAATTACACTGGACAGAAAAGAGGCTGCATGACAACCATTTCTTTTGTAGCGTCCGCAGTGTCCGTATGTAATTAGGTGTAATTACAGTCAACCACCTGAGCTTACTCCTGATGTCAGAGATGCACCTACACAGGCACTGGCAACTGTAGAATGTATGCATAGTTATGGTCCTACTCTGGCTTCAGTTTACTTTTTAGTGCAATTTAGACGACATAGGGTAAGTAAAACAAGCAATCTGTGTTTCTAGCTGGACTGCTATGTGGGTCAGCGATGCAAAAATGTAGCTTGTGTAATTGCACTTTTTTGATGTGATGCCTGATGAGGCTAGGTTTCAGTAAAGAGTATTACGGGCAAAATCTATTGCGGGAATAACGAATGCGGGCTACCGACAATGGGCGACTGCTCATCAGGAGAATGCGAGTCGGGCAACCATACCAGACCCGGTGGTGCTAGTGCAGCAGAGGAGGCAGAACAATAGGGAGGGGCAGGCGTTGGCCGAAGGCCGGAGTGGAGGTGCGGCTCTGCATACTTCCGACTCACTGGTCCTCCATGTGCACTAAAGTCTGCAGAGGGCCGGGATCAGAAAAAAGGAAAGACCCTACGTCCAGGCCAGGTGACGGGCTCCTGTACAGACGAAGTGACCGAAGAGGATCGAGGGAAAGACTCCAGGTGCACACTCCTCTGAAGTTCGGAGGGGGTTAAAATGGGAGAGCAACCTCCACTCCACCCGGGGTCATTCAGGTCTCTAGATGCTATGGAGTGGGGCCCTTATCGGAACTATCCCCGGTCCTCTCGGCACTAGCCTGGGTGGTGCATTGGGAGCCCAGAGAGAGAGGGGCTGGACATGGTGACAGGGGGCCAATAAACATAAAGTAAAAAAAAGAAAAAGCTTTGGAGGTGGGGAACCGACAGTGGAGATGGCGCCACCCATGAGGCGAACGTATGATGTGGCATTTGTGGGCTGGATAGTAACCGATGCTGGCACCCCTGCCTCTTCAGTTTTGTTCACCTAGGAGACGAAACAAAGGGTAAGGAAAAAAAAGGGAGGGCTGGGGCAAGGAAGCCTAAGGGATGGAGTAAAGGATATAGAATATAAAAAGAACAAGTGAATAATAACTGGCCAACAGAAGAAAATGGGTTTAGAAGGAGGGTCTTTAGTGGCCAAAGGATGACCAGGACAACTGGACAGGAGAGAGACAGAGAGAAAGCAGCAGTGACCCCAAATTCTCAGTAGAAAAGCAAAGGTGTCTGAAGTGTTGGCTTACTCCCAAGCAGGGAACAGCATAGCTTGTGCTCCCTAAGGGCAAGGTGATCCTCAAGCAAAGAACATGGCTCATGAGAATGTCGAAGGACCAGCTTAGAAGGGCAGACTGCAAGCAAAGGAGTACTTCCCTGAAGTCTCAGAAACAGGAGTAGAGCTGTGAGCCCTAGAAAAACATTGCCAGCCATAGTTGTCCACCTGAAGGTACAAAAAAATATAACAGGCTACAGTTTAGGAGTAGTACCGTAAGACCAAAACATAATATAGGAGAAATATAACACCTTCGATCTTGAAGGTCTGACAATAGTTGAGTCGGGGCTCAAGAAGTGCACCAATAGGCCTGGTTTCAAAGCCAAGTAGAGACATCTAGGAGGTCAGGAGATAAAAGTGCAACCCCCCTCCAAGAGGGGGAAAAATGACTGAGTAAAGGGGGTTCCCTAAGGACAATTGGCAGGTATAGGAATCCACAAAAAGGAAGGATTCCCATCCTCCGGACTCCCTGTCTCTCACTGAAACATACCAAACATAGGGGGATCAAGACAAAGAGAGATGTAACAGGCCACTAAAGCAAAAACAGGAGGCAAACTGCGAAGGAAAAAAAAAGCTGAACTGGTAAGGAAACTTGGGCTACAAATCCCAAAACGTTTCCTGTCCCTAGAGTGCCTGCTCTCCTGCAAGGCCTTGTTCCCAGAAGGCATGAGAAGAGCGTTACCAACAGCAAACAACTATAGATCCCCTCTGCTTAAAGGGTCGGGGAGGGGGGATATAGAACAAAAGCTTCTATAACCATCGCTACTCTAATGCTCTCTCCCCCCCCTTTTTTTTTTTAGATTGAAGAGGAAAAGAAAGCAGGACCTAAAATGAGTCCTTCTACATTTTTGTTTGTGTTTTTAAGACAACAAAGGAAGCCTAGAGGAAGGGTTAGGGGTAAAACTGGGGGCTGGGGCGGGGGCACACAGGTGTGAAGAGACAAGTTCCCGTAAGGGGTTTGCCCCTTAAAAGTCTCCCTATTTAAAAAAAAAAAACAAGAAGGGGGCAAGGCTGCAAGGGAAAGGAAGAGGAGAGACTGGCCAGAAGACTGCCCATTGCGGGGAAGGTGGCGAGTTGCAGTGATGAATGATGAAGATATTCTGGAAGATCACGATTACTGTGAGTATGTAATTTTCATATCTTCCAAGAGTCCATCTTCACCATTCATCACTGGTGGGTCTGAGTGCCAAGCTTACTACCGAGGGTGGTGCTGGCAAATCCTGAGGGAAAGGGTTGTTGCATCAGCCTCCTGTGAGTGAAGACACACAGAGGTGGGGGCCCCTAATGGGCCTGCCGAGGCCCGAGACAGGTCAGGATCAGGCACAGGCTCATATGGCCTGGGAGCAGGAATGCACTCCGAAAGCTCATGCCTGGCCCTACAGGAGAAGAAATGGTCCCCTGGAAATGTGAGGCGATCACCCTATGCTGGGCCAAGGGTGACAGCCGGGAAAGACGTAGCCATGCCATCTGTCCAATTCAGACTGCAGTTTCCACCAGTCTGGAGACTATCTCATTGACATCATAGGATGCCTTCACCTGATGTCACAGCCTGTCTGATTGCCTCACAATCTGGCAGAGATGCTAGGAGCTGACCTAGCATCACCCACAGGTGCCTGCCATAGGACACCTGGTGTGCCTGGTGTGAAACAATGCACAACATGGTGCACACTGCTGAGAAGACTCTACGACCCCAGGTGTCAAACTCAGCTAAGTCCAACTCTGGGTGATGGTCGAGCATTGGGTGCCTATGCCCAGAGGGAGTGTCCAGGAGCTGGACCCCAGAAGAGGGGTGTGGCATGTCTCCTGGAGATCCCAGGGGTGTGCAATACCTGCACAGAGCATCCCTCGGGGCTGGAGAGGGGGCACAGGGACAGAGCCAGATGTCTGTTCATGCCTCCACAAATGGCCAGGGCCATGGTGGTACAACTGTGGAGACATGACTGTACTTCTCAAGGAAGGACAGCATCAAGTATGCAGAACTGTGGCCTGAAAAATGGGACAGTTGCAACTCCCTCATCGTCTCCAAAAGGAATTTCTGGTAATGAGTGTACTCAACACTGAAGGAGAGGTGCATGGAGAAGTCCACTTCCTCGGTGGAGGAAGACAAAGATGAAGAGGAGCTGGACTCGGGACAGCAGCTCTGGGTTTTCAGGTTGAATGACAGCCTGGTCCATTGCTCTTGGATAGCTGGGGAAGGCACTCATCAAAGCCCTGAACTACTCCCAAGTGAGGGGTCCCATAGAACTAGAAATGCATGGGAGAGGAGGGGGACAGGTGGAGGCAGAGGAGGAGGAGGAGGTGGATTCATGACGGACCAGGCCAGGTGCTTTGCCAGGGCTAAGAGATTGAACAGGGGAACTCGCCTAAGGGGAGGTGCTATGCATCTCATCCGCCCGCAAACACCCAACCACAGAGGGGCGAACTGGATGGTACCCTTGGGGGGAACCCCAGGTGGGGAGATCGGAGCTGTAGTGCTCCCACAAGGCAGCCCCTATCCCCACCTACCACAGGCCCAGACAGTTCGGGGGGGGGGCAAAGGACCCGAGTCAACACTCTGACTCCTGCAAGAGCCACCAGCCACTCTAGACATGGAGCGTGGCACTGACTAGGACCTACCATCTCCCACCTCACCTGAATGGGCTCTGCCCCTTGGGCCTGGTCTAAGAACATCAGCAACAGCACGATCCTGGAGCAAGTGGGAGCCAGCACCACAGGCAGTGACAGAATGCTCCTCATCACCACAAGCGGCTCCGTTGTCAGATTCAGCACTGGGGGCAGCACTGGGAATGGCACCGGTCCCCTACCTGGTGCTAAGCCCAGTGCAACCCTCCCCTCGATTCCAAGATTGGCACCAGAAGCATCCCTAGTGCCATGAGCAGCACTGCGAGACACAGGGAAGGTGGCACCATGGCTAGCACCAGGCCAAGAAGAACCCCTAGATGATGACACAGATGCTAAAGGCCTAGGGCTAGGCCCAGACAGGTCTCCTTCCTCACCAGAGCCCAGATGTCAGTCAGGATCATCCTGGTCCTCACCCTCTGGATCATTCGACCGCTCGGAGTACGAGATCCAAAAGATCTCCAATGGGCGACTGGCTCCAGAGACCTTCCCTCTCCCAGAGCCACGAATGACATCAGGAGGGGATCCGGTCATGTGAGCAGTACCGCCCTGCTCATGGGCATGGCCTTAGTACCAAGAGCCAAAGCAGTACCAGACAGTGGCCCCAAGGGACCCACCGGTGCAGGCCCTGACTATAGCTGTGACTCCACCACCAGGGGAGTCGGGACCACTGAGGGGGTACCAGACTGGGAGAGGTGTACAACTGGCCTCTTGGGGTGGACTGACTATGTCACATGGGGGTCCCTTACCCACCTCACCACATGAATTTCCAAGGTGCGAAAGTCCATCAAGAAGGAGGCATCGTAGTGGTCCATGTCATGGTCTGCTCCAAGGCAGGTCCAACAACAATAATGCCGGTGCCAGACAGTCATGTTTCTCCCACAGGGGCACCAACGCATGTGGGGAGATTCCATCCTTTTGGTCATTTTTTTCTGCTTCTTAGGCCCCTGGGAACCAGCAAAAAAAGGTCTTAGCACCATAAAAAATAGTGACAGAAAGAAGAAAGGCTATGCCAAAAGGCCAAAAATGGCTATATGGCATCAAATGAGTGGTGACAAACAGAACTTGGGTCATGAGACACAGCAAAAATTGCAAACACTCCCATGGAGTGCTTTTCTCGATGACGGGAAGAAAAGAACTGAGAAGGCATGTGGGCCAGCGTCGTTACTGGCCAGTCCACAAGCCCCACATCATACATTCACCTTGTGGGTGGCACCGTCTCCAATATTGGTCCCCTACCTCCAAAACGTTATAGGCATATGCTTCCATGGGGTACTAGTGCCTCTGGCATAGACCCACCAGTGATGAATGGAGAAGACTGATTCTTGGAAGATTAAGTGGTTCACCACTTCCTGACACAGGGACCACTTGTGTGATATCTCTCTGACCCAGCTGAGAGCATCCGCCTACTGACTGTTTTCTCCCATGACATGGATCACCAGGAGATCTGCACCCAGGCTGCGCACAGTGATACAGGTGCAGAGGGCCTCCTGACACAATGGAAAGGAGTGCATCCTGCCCTTCCAGCTCAGTTAAACATGGTGGTCATGATGCCTGTCTGAACCTGCACAACCTGACCCCGATCAACGGAGCAAATTCCTTCATAACTAGATGCACCACATGGAGCTCCAGAGGGTTGATATTGGGACATCCAGGGTGACCAGAACCCATGGGCTCTGTGGTCTCCCACGTGTTCATCCCACTCCAACAGAGACATGTCTGTCATGACTGTGACAGAAGGATCTGGGCAGACAAATGGGATTCCCTCCTCTGGATATTGTGGGAGTAGTCACCTCTGGATGGCATCCTACACCGGTTGAGTAAACATGACTGGTGGGTCGAGACAACCTAGGTCTTGGGACAACTGCTGACCAAATTCCCACTGCAGGTGGCATATCCACCAGTGAGCCCAAGGGGTCACAATGGTGGAGGACACCATGTACCCCAGCAGCCGCAGGAATTCCCAGGCAGGGCAGAGGCACCCAACCTGAAATGATCAGGCAAAGGAGGTAACATCCAATGCCTGGTTCACTGGGAGGTGAGCCTTGGATCGCAGGGTCTAGTTCTGCCCTGCAGAACTTGATCTCCTGTGAGGGGACCAGCTCTGACTTGGTCCAGCTGACCACAAGGCCCAAGTACTGACAGATCTGGAGGGCCTGATCACTGGACTTTTCTACTGCCTCTTTGGATGACCCGGCTATCAGCCAATTGTCCAGGAAGGGATACAACCAGATGCTCATGAGCCACAGGAAGACAACCACTACTGCCATTCACTTGAAGACCCAGGGTACAGAAGAGAGTGCAATGCAAAATGGCATGACCTGCAGCTGGTACAGGATCCCCCCTGCACAGAAGCAAAGGAACCAGCAATGGAATGGATGGACTGTGATGTGTCAGAATGCATCCTGGAGGTCCATGGTGGAGAATCACATATCCTGCTGCAGAGACAGAATGATCTGATTCAGAGTGACCATCCGGAACTTGCACTTCCACATGAACGGATTTAGATCATGCAGATCCAGTAGGGGTATCAGCCCTCCCCTATCCATTTTGGAACCAGGAAGTACCTAGAAACGTATCCCTGAGTGGCCAGGACATCTGGAACACAGCCTACAGACCCAGGCTCTAGAAACTGAGGAATGCCTGCTTGTACTGCAGACAATGTGTCCTTCAGCACCCCGGACTCAAGGAGCTCAGAGTCGGGAATGGCAGGAGAACCTCAAAATACAGATGCAAACCTCTGCCCACCACTTCTAGAACCCTCTTGTTTGGACCAGAAAGGTAAGAACTGATGCACAGGACCTCCGAACAGGGACTGGGATTGGATGGGGGGGGGGCAACATCCCACAACCTGTTACTGCACAGCCTTGGAGGGTGCTTCAACCGCAAGGGCTGCTGAGGCACCATTACCTCTGCCCCCCCACCTTTTGCCCCTGGCCACCAAACTTGGGTTTCATACACCAGCACTGGACCTGCCCCTGCTGATGTTGCTACTGACATTGTTGTGGCTGAAAGGACCAGAACTGACACTCTTTCTTCTTAGGCTTTTGGGCCTTCGGGGATGAAGCCACAGAATGAAGGGTGACACTGGACGACTCAACAAATGTGAAATTTCCTTCCACCCCAGGGCTGAAGAAGTCAGTGCCCAAGAAGGGGACATCAGCCAATTTGTGCTGGGTGTCCACTGTAAAAGTAAGAGAGCCTCAGCCAAGCCCTGTGATGCATGGCGATGGCCATAGCCACGGCACAAGCATAGAAGTCTCCCACATCCAAGGGCATATGCAACTGGTGTATACCAAACGACTTACTCTGGCCTCTAATTACTTTAACTGTAAACTGTCTTATCAGCTGGAAGAAAGGGGGAAGATACCCTAATACCCCAAACGGAATGGTCAAAATGTGCTTCATGGTAGTATAACTGGCCTGACAGAGATCCACTGACGTGGCAGCATACACATTTTTAGCTGCATGGTCAGTCCTTTTGGACTCTTTATCTGGAAGTTTGTCCACGTCCCCTTGCCCTCCCGATTTATGGAAGGCGGAATCCAAAACCAAGCGCTTCACAGAGGGGTGGCCAGAAAAGAAACATGTTCGGAACGCATACTTGCAGACCATTTAGGGAAAGGGTGCTGGGCAGGGTACTGGATGCTGCTCCTATCTGCATTGATACCCCATGAAGAGGGCCTTCACAGCCTGGAATCAGCTCTTAACAGAGCTGAAATGGTTGGAAATTCACCCACCTCCCTACTAACAGAACTTGTTAGATTAGTTATTTTTGAAAACTTTCAGGTTTGAGGGTGTCGACTACCAACAAATAAAAGGGACTGCTACAGGGAGCACACTGGTTCCCTAATGCAGTATGCAAATCTGTTCATGAAGTTACTTGAATCTCAGTTTATCAGTACTCTGATGTACAACCCCTATTACCAGAAAATCAAAGTCTATAAGAGATATATAGATATACTGATTTTGTGTGAAGAGGAAGTTGAAGACTTACTAGACTTCCACGATTACATTAAATGGGGTTACAAACTTTTTAGGTTTTACACTGACACATACCAAAGAGGAAATTCCTTTTCTGGATATTATGATCTACAAGGTGGAAGACAGTTTTGAGAAACTCCTTTTTACATGCCACAAGCTTTCATCCAAATAACTTGAAGAACAGCATTCTGTATTTGCAAATGTTAAGTAAGGAGACGCTGTAGTGACCCAGAGAGACAGGAGGAAAAAAATATGACTATGGCAGGCAGATTCACATAAAGAGTTTGCACCCATAGTGTTGTTAATCGGACCATTACAATGGCTAAAATGAGATAGGATAAATCTTGTTCAGAGCAGAAACACAGGATGGAGAAGTGACATTGACAGGCTGGTATATACATCACAATATTCAGCACATACTGACCAGATAAAGAACGTTGTACCTAAGCACTGGGAAATTCTGCAGTTTCTCAATGTCCCAGAGTAGTGTCCTACTCATTGTGTCTTCAAAAAAAGTAAGGACAATAAGAGACAGATTAGTACACTCAGAGCATGACAAGAAAGACCAAAATCAATTATTGCCAGGTCATATAAGACCTGGAATGACAATATGTGGGAAATGTGGACAGTGTGGAAATACTTCACAAGAAAGTTCATTTGAATAACCCAGGAATAACAAAAGTTACCAAATTAAGACCTCGGTGAACTGCAATACCACTTTTCTGGTCTATCTTCTTATCAGCTCATGCTCGCAATACTACGTAAGGGAAAGTACACGACCACAAGATCAGGATCAGTGAATATAAGAGAATGATTAGGACTAGACAACCGGCTCACCACTATTAAGATATTTCAGTGAGGCTCGACACACACCAGCCTCATTGAGATTCTGGGTATAGAGAAAGTATCAGACCTGACAAAAGCAGGAGACTGGAATAAAGCCCTGCAGAAAAGAGCAATGTGCTGATTTTTTACTCTGGGAAACCTAGATAAAAACATTGGCATGAATGAGGAAGAACACTGTCCTATGTGCTAGTAACAGTACAAGCCCAAACACTGTGGCTCTCGAGACCTCCTAAAAGACAAGTCCACAATAAAAGCTGATACATGAACGTTGGTCCCCTACCACCAAAGCTAACACACCCCTGAGGAACACTCATGAGGAGTCAAAGCGCTGGGTGGCTAGGAAGGAGCACTGAAATGCTGCCAGACCTGCCTCATTAAAAAGTTCATGCATCAGATTTTATTGTGGACTTGTCTTTTAGGAGGTCTCAATGATCTTTGGGCTGTAACTGCTAAACTCTGAGGCTGGCTGCCTCTTTCGTGAGCACCATTCTGAGCGGCGCTGGTCGCGGCAGTCTTTTGGACATTCTCTGTGCTAGTAACAGTGCTAAGTTCTATTAGCTGCTATAATCTCCTTAATTTTTGAGATTTCCACAAAATGCCTACCATTTCTTGACTACCTTTCAGACAATACCTGTTAAGCTTAAAACTTCCTCACCTTCTGATATCCCTTCCCTGTCTCATGCACCGTCACCCAACATCCCACCTCCTCTCCCCAATTTACCTAGAATTCTTAACCCCGGCCCCCAGGCCAAAACTACCAGTGTGATTAAATGGGATTATGTTATGTTTAAAAGAGAGGTTTAGGATTACACACCATAAAAGAATTACATGGGGACCATATGACATTTTTTCTGACAATTATAGGTGCTTACAATCAGTGTGATAATGTTACAGTTTCCTAGTTATGTAATGAACATGGTTTGAAAGCAGTGTCAGTGGCTCAAGTAGGTGGAACACTTGCCTCTGAGGCCTGGAGATCAGAGGGCTGTGTGTTCAGTTCCCACATTTGGCACTTGGGTCAATATCACAGTACTGACACTGTAGTGCAGCATGAGGGGGGTGCTGCACTTCTGAGGTGCCGTCTTTCGGATGAGACGTTAAACCGAGGTCCCATCTGCCTGGATTGGTGGTAGTTCAGGTGGATGCTAAAGATCCCACGGTACTTATCGAAAAAGAGTAGGGGAATTTTTTTATTAGAAAATAGACCATACATCAGAAAATACAAATCAGAATAACATCAGTAAATGAACAAACGAAAACAAACTTGGTTAACAAAAAATAAAACTCAGAAGGACAAATTATACATCTTGTAAAGAAAAACCAACAATATAAGAAAACAGGTGTAGCAGTCAAAAGAAAGGGGGAAACCTAAGGCATCCAATTTAGCAAATTATGTAATCCAAGTAATATGTTTCCAGTAACTAAGAAATACTTGATTATCCAAGGTACTGAGCTCAAAACTCTTTTGTTTAACCAAAGCTAGTTCAATACGGCTAAGAATAACACTATTAGGAATAACGGTGTGTTGTAAGGAGAACTGGCATCTGGCTTGCCATAAATGATATTTAACACATGCAAAAATCACAGTAAGCGTACTTGGATGATACCTCCCTAAAAAACCCGAATAATCCCCCAAAATTAAACTCTGATAAGAAATGTGTCGCATAACACTCCAACACCACCTGGTGGCCATATCAGACCAAAAGGCAATAGTATAAGGACAGAACAAGAAAAAATATTCTAACATTTCTACCTGTTCCAAACAACCCGTCCTGAGACATAATCTATCAGCAATAGGTTTATGTTTTAAGTTACCCCGAACTCCTAATTTCCCATGACAGCAAAGTCATTGAACATCCCACATATGAGGAGGTACCCTGTGATCCATTAAGAGATGAAGGGCCCGTGACAGTTTAGTAGGGACACAAAAGGGGAAATCTACTTGAACGTAGAAAACATTACCCATGATTTCTGTATAAAAGTCCTTTCGAGGAACCTCATGTAATTGTGCCTTTCCCAATTTCCATTCCCTAAGTTTACGCACTGCAGAATCTGCATAAGATGGTGCTGCACTAGTCATATTCCGTTTAGCAATGCCTCCACCTTCCCAATGTAACAAAAATGGAGACAATTAAAGCTGAGTCCATGCCGACCATGGGTGGTCTTGAGGCAGGACTGTATCTTAAAATGAGGCTATCATAAGAAAGGAATGGAAAAACACTATAGGATTTATCATCCCTAAACCCCCTTGATTAATTTTCAAATAAGTGAAAGCCCGTTTGATCGGGTTCAACTGGCTACCCCACACCATTTGAAAAGAAACAACTATATAACCTGGTTTCTAAAGAAATGGGTACCGGAAAAACAGAACACACATGTAAAAATAGGTAATAAGAATTTCTTAATTATTAACACCCGTTTCTTTTTCGAAAATCCCCAAGATTTCCATTGATGTACTTTATGTTCACCTATAATGAGACACTTCTCCCAGTTAAAAAAGGCTAGATCCCCTTTTCCAAAACGGAGTCCTAAAATAGTAAGGGAATCGGAGACTAAAATACCACCAATATTAGTAAGTAATGAAGTATCACCAATCGCCAAACATCTACATTTCTCATAATTTAGCTTAGTGCCATTCAGAGCTGAGAAACGGGTAACCACCCATAGTGCCTCTAGTCCAGAAGGGACATCCTCCACCGATAAGCATATATCATCTGCATATGCCGAGATTTTTTGGGCTGGTATGGTAGCAGAAGGACATAAACCTCGAATGGACCTATTATTTTCAATCTCCCGTACAAGGGGGTCCAATACGAATGAATACAGTAAAGGGCTGATAGGACAACCCTGCCGAACCCCTTGATTTAACCGAATTTCGTTACCTAAAAAATTATTAATAAGCGGGCAAGAGCAAGCCTGGGAGTACAATATTTTAAGAAATTGGATAAAGGGCCAAAGAATCCCATATCGGCCTAACACTTGAAAAAGGAAAGCACGAGACACAGAATCAAAAGCTTTTGCCTGATCCAGAGCCAGAACAAAACCTGATCATTTTTTTTGGACACCAAATTCACAAACATCCCTGAGGAGTTTCAAATTTTGTTGAATCGAACGGTGGGGCACAGAACACATCTGTGCCGGATGAAGCACCCCGTGAGCAACCACTTGAAGCCGTCTACACAGTACAGTGGAAAGAATCTTATAATCGGTATTCAGGAGACTAATCGGTCGCCAATTACCAAAATCAGTACCATCTCCTGCTTTATGAATGAAGGTCAAAATTGCCAAATTAAACTTCGAATTACCAAAACCAAATTGAAGAATATCGTTATAGACTGCGGCTAGGATGACACACGTCTTCTTGAAAACATTTATAAAATTAATTTGTGAGTTCATCCATTCCGGGTGAAACCCCCGTACGAAGGGAGCCAATAACTGCCTGCACCTCCGGGGGGAAATAGGCCCTTGCAATAGATCTGCTTCTTCCTGGGAAATAGTAGGGACTGGAAAGTGCAAAACATCATCCCAAGAAACTGTAGGAATAAATCCAGTACCAAACTGTGAGGACACCTGATGTTCAGCAATTTCCAGCATTTCTGCCAGAGAAGTTTTCAGCTGTCCTGAGGAATAACGAAGCCCTGTCATGAGCTTCCTCTCTATTTTCTGTTTACATGCCACATAAGGGTCCTTAAAAGGTTGTTGCTGGGTACCAAACTTAAGTTCAGCATGAATCGAAACAGCCCTCTGATATTGATACTGAAGCATTTTTTTCTTCACAATCCTCATTTGAGACTGGATATCCAAATCCAGAGACCGAGGATGAGATTGCAATTTATAATACTGATTCCTAAAATCCAAGTATTGTAAATATTCAGAGGAGCTTTTTCTTTTGCCATATGCAATAAAAAAATCCTTGACAGCTAGCTTCGTATCCGTCCACCAAGAAATCCAATCAGTGAAAAAAACCGCCACCGATTTCCTGAGGGTCAGAAAATCCCTTAGCTGGGCCAAAAAAACTGCCTCAGACAATAAGTGAAAATTCAATTTCCATTGACTGGAAAAAGCAGGAAAAAAAGTAGGGATCTGGTGTAAACTAAGCTCACCATACAAAACCCCGTGGTCAGAAAAATCACAAGGTAGTACTGAACAAACAAAAGGGACTACATACTGGGAAAGAAAAAAATAATCAATCCTTGTTTGAAAGGAAGCCCTTCTATAAGTGAAACCATCCGCTGTATGTAATCCTCTGAAGGCATCTTTCAACTTAGCCACCGCTACCGTCTGTGAAAGAGCACGAGCATCACAATATGTTTTCTGCTGAATATTATTTTTAAGACGGACATCAAACTACAATTCATATCCCCACCCCAGACCACATGCTTGGAGGTGAATAAATATGGTTTAATTTGTTGAAATAAAGCAATCCGAGCTGTCTTCGTTTGTGGTGCACAGGTATTTATCAATCGGAAACAAAAACCCTGGAAAAGGCAGTCCAAAAATAAAGCCCTTCCCGGCTGAACATCCACCAACCTTGTAATGCGAACCGAGGGGTGAGAAAAAAGAATACCCACCCCATCCGCAGCATCCTCCCCAAATCACCAAAAGGAAGGTCCACCCCACCAGAGTTTTGTAACCTGAGTTACCTCAAGCATGGAAGACAAATGTGTCTCCTGAAGAAAGATGACATCTACTTTTAAATCCCAACACTGCTGTAAGCAATGTAAACCTCTTTTGTAGTTCTTTATGCTACAGCAGTTAATAGATACCATCTTTAAACAGGCCATGAAAACAGAAAGGTTGAAGTTCAGGGTTTATCTTGTTTCCGCTTTTTTCCTTTTTTCTTCTTAACATCCAATAAATCTGTTCCCCCCTCATCCTCTACCTCCATAGTAGAAGTCCCATCAGGCCTTATCAGCTCGGAGCTGACATCTCCCTCGAGGTCAGACAACACAGAGAAGGAATTTTGGGTAGGGCAGACCCCCACCACCCCAACATTACGACTGCTAGCCCAAGTCACCCTCCGAGGTGTTTGGAAAGGAGTGTCCAAAGAATGTACCACTAAGGGGCCCTCTAAAAGGGGTTGCAAAACAGATGGCTCTGAACTTTTTGAAGGGGGGGGTCCAAAACCTGTTGAGGAACCAGGGGTATCGACTGTCCAGCGGTGTCCTCCACTATACTTCTTTCTGTAACAAGGACCTCAGGAACCTGTACCTGACCCAGTCGGTCGGCCAGATTCGATTCCCTATGCAGAGGAGGGGCCGGGCGGGGCTGGCATCTACCCTGTGCCTGGGATATCAACTCTTCTTTATTGAGACCACCCTGTCTATTCTGGCCTGCCCACGGGCATTGATGATAGGCATGGCCAGTTTCATCACACAGATTACATTTAAAGACATTTCTACAGACTTCACTATCATGATCAAAATCCCCACAAAGCGCGCATTTGACTTTATCGCATGCACTGCTTAAATGTCATCGGCTGCCACAACGATAGCAAGCTTTAGGCTGTCCCGGGTAGAAACAGACTCCCCGGTCCTTACCCAAGAAAAAGCTATTTGGAACGTGCAGGACTTCGTTATTGATGACATGCAATTTAACTTTAAAACACCAGGCCCCTGTCCAAATCCCCTCAGTATCAAGAATTGGCTCAGGAGGGCCCAGAACCATGCATTTATGTTCCAACCAATACAAAATGTCCCCCACATTCACCCCCTCATTCCTAAACATAACATTATTTGCTTTAAAGAGAGGTTTAGTGATTGGTATAGCCCAGGAGGGTAACCACAATGGCATAGATTTACAACCCTCATATTTCTGCCAGAATCTATCTAAGCCAGCAACCTGCTTAAAACTAATGTCAAACGTATCCTCCCCCCGAATATTAATTAAAGCATAGATATCTACAGGCAAAAACTGCATTGAGTCCAACAATAATTTCCTTGCCACATAAAGTCTGTCCGGATGTTCTGGCAAACCGCCCCTATATCGCAGACGGACCGCATTCCGTTTCGGGGCTTGTTCCAATTTATTATTCTTGAAAAGATCTGAGAAACGAGGACCCTTCCTTGTCTCCTGGCCTCCAGGCGACCGTAGTGGCGAGCGCAGCAGCGGACTAGCTGCATCAGCAACCGAACGAATGTCAGGCTGAGAAATCCCCTCCGTAGTAGAAGACTGCAAAGTACTAGACTGACCTGCATGATGTGAAGAATCACCAGTCTGTGTAGTCGGTCGGGAAGGACCCGATTTAGCCGGAGAAAAACTCAGCCAGGTAGGATCTGGCAACCACCTACCATCTGGCTGTTGAATCCAACCAGCCTGCGATAAGGCTGATTCCTCGGACCATTCCGTTACAGTGTCCGTAGCCACACTCGCACTCTCAGTGCTTTCTTCCCGTACAACCGGCACAATCACTTCCGCATTCACTTGGGCTACCATCGCAATATCGGAAGGACCCACATCAGCAGCGTCACGTAGTTCTTCCGGTGGCATACTCCGACCCTGAGCAGCAGAAACAACCATACCAGGGGTAGTCAAATCTGTAATGGTGTCCACAAGCAACACTCCAGGTAAAGATTCCATCGACTCCATAAAACTCCTGGCTACACGCTCAGAAGCCTGCAAATCTCCGTGAAAAGCCAAAGTAGGTAACACCATAGCAGGCCGAGCCTGCTCCATAGCCTCCTGTAGTTCCATCAGCAGAGCCTCTGCCTGCACGTCCTCCTCCAAGTCGATCCTCACCCCATCTGCCATTGTAGCAAGGCCAGACACCCTCTACTGTCCCCAGCAGAGTAGGGGAATTTCCCCGGTGTCCTGGCCAAATTTCTCCCATTCACTAAAAATACCACCAACAGCTTAATCTGGTTCAATTTCAGTTGCTTACCATCTGTACCCCCCTCCACCGATTGCCCCTGCAAAAGGGACTTCTAGGCCTAGTGGGCTTACCGGGTCAACAAACTTCAATTTTTATTTTGTTTATAAACTGTTTTAGCATCTCACAGTCAGTCCCCCAGTCACCTCTTTTTTTCCATAATACTCTAAAGCCTGTGGAAATGAAATGAGTAGTGTGCCCTTCTATGCTGTTAAAAACACTTAATATGGCCTTTGGGACCACTTTGTCTGCTGAAAAATTTGAGGGTGGTCTATTTGATCTTTATCACTCTTATTTTCTGACCAGTTTTATTATAGTTCTATTTTTAAATAATTTTTATTCTTCTTGTATGGTGCTCAGAGCCATGGATGGACACATTAAATAAATCTGCCTTACGCTTGCCTTGTCTGATGCATACAAAATTCCATGTTCACTAGCCTGGGGAAACGCTATGCCATTACACAGCAATGGCCGAGCTGCAAGATTGTAGCATGGCAAGTGCCGTGACATCATGACGCAGGTGCCTCCAGCTGGCACAGACTGAGATTCGCCAACGGCTCAAATAGGATCTTACTAAGACATCCAATGTGCCAGTAGATGCTGCAGCATAAGGAACTGTGCTGCAAACAGCTTGGGTAAGTGATGTGACCAATTTGGCACATAGGCATTTGACTATCATAAAAAAGCTATGCTTAAGAAAGTGTATCCACTAAGACAATTTCACATATCATACACAGATACTGAAATGGAGAACATTAAAGGGCATCAAACTGCAGTAGGCAATTAGCAACAAATAGTCAATATGAAAAATTAAGCTTTTTACACAGTAACCTTTGGGGAACATTTCTTATTGTTACTTATTGGACTGAGGGGGGCAGTCCACAATTGGTTTAAGTCCTTCCTTGAGGGTAGGTCTCAGAGGGTTGTGCCGGGAATCTATTCTTTGGCCTCTCATGGACTACCCTGCAGGGTTCCACAGGGTTCGGTGCTGTCCCCCATGTTATTCGCAGTGTATTTGCTTCCATTAGGGGACATTATAAGGCGGTACAGATTGAGTTTTCATTGCTATGCGGACGATTCTCAGCTATACATGTCCTTTGTACCCGATCAGGAATTAGATTCCGTTACAGTGTTTAATAACTGCCTGCTGAAGATTCAGAGCTGGATGAGTGCTAGTTGGCTACGGCTGAACTCGGAAAAAAAATGGATATTGGTTGTGGACCCTGGCTATAGGATGAGAGGGACATGGGCGGGAAAACCATCAGGATTAAATCTTGGCAGGACCCCGCTTATTGCCTCTGGCCAGGTGCGGAACCTGGGCGTTGTTTCTGATGAAGGCCTGACCCTAAGGGAGCAGGTTTAAGCCATAGTCAAATCCTCCTACTACCATCTTAGGAACATAGCCCAGGTTAAACACCTGGTTCCGCCGGAAGAGCTTCCGACCTTGGTCCATGCCTTTGTCACCAGTCGTCTTGATTATTGCAAGGCCCTCTACCAACGGCTGCTGGGGTAGATATCCGCTGCTTGCAACTAATGCAGAATGCACCAGCCAGGTTGCTGACTGGAGCGTCTAGGACAGTCATATTACACCTGTGCTGTGTGATTTGCATTGGTTGCCGATACAGTGGCAGATTACTTTCAAAGTCGCTTTGCTGACCTATAAGGCCCTGCATGAGCAGAGACCCTGCTACCAGAAAGAGCTACTGTGTCCCTACTGTCCCTCCCACTTGCTCCGCTCCTCTGACAAGAGATTGCTGGAGATTACTAGGGTATCCCTTAAAACATCGGGAGGAAGATCTTTTGCCTTTGTGGCCTCTACCATGTGGAATTCTCTACCTCACCAGATACAGGATAGCCAGACCGTAGAAGCGTTTAAAGTTTGGTTAAAGACATACCTATTTAACCAGGCCTTCTCAAGAACATATGAAGTTAAAATTTATATAGATGTGTAATATGTTTTATATGTGTTTTAACTTGTGTGATGAAGGTTTAATGTTAAAATGTGTAAAGGCGCCCTGAGCTTTGGAAGGGCGCCTTAAATAAATCAATATGATTGATTGATTCTCTATGGATAGAGATATTACAGCACAAGCCAATTAAATAGGATGCAGATAAGTGGGACAGCCGCTTAAACGGGACAGCTACTTGGGAACCGATTTTGTTGCATGACATACCCAGGTCGCAGAAACGTTTTAGCGGGACGTCAATTTAACTAAATGCAGGTTAAGTGGGACAGTTCAGGCAAATACTAGCACAGTACAGTTAACAGTTCTGACCTTTAAACACCCGTTAATCACCTGTTGATGCTTACGATGATCTCTGCATCCTGTCATAATCTTCTGTTCTGGTGTATTTTGTCTCACTTTGCTGCGCTCTTGCACACTGCTGCCCTGATGTCTCTACCACGCAATGAACTTACCTTGACTGACAGAGTGCGAGTGCACTGAGTAGCCCGAACAGCTCACTTTCCTCTGTTGCTGCTGAGTTTAGAATATCGAAGAGCCAGGCTGAAAGAATCAGAAAGAACAGGGGAAACCATCCTGGCCAAATGGTGATCCAACAGTAACCCCACCAGAAAAAAAAAGTGCGAAGGGAAGGACAGCGAGATTGAGGATGTGCTGATGCTGTGGTTTAAACAGGCACTGGACAAAGGCAGTCGTCTTTCTGGTCCAATGCTCAAAGCTAAAGCTGCCAAGTTGGCGTCACAGATGGGGCACCTTAACTTTGAGGCAACTGATGGCTGGCTCTCCCGATGGAAGCTGAGGCATCAGATTGTTTTCAAACACGAACATGGTGAAAAACAAGATGCCGACACAGCAGCGGCCCATAACTGGGTTATAGAAGTAGTTCCAGGGATTCTGTCAGGGTACCCACCAGCTGACGTTTTCAATGCTGATGAAACCGGCTTGTTTTACCGTGGGTACCCTGACAGAGGACATGCTCTGAAGCACCAAGAGCTTACCATTGTGAAAAAAGCAAAGGACTGCACATTGGTTCTTTGTTGTGCAAACCAGATGGGAAGAGAAAAAAAAGAAACTGTTGGTGATCGGAAAGAATCAGCATCCCAGATACTTCCCAAAAGATGTACGAGTGATGCCTGTAATCTACAGAACATTAAGCAAGGCCTGGATGACTAGTGCAACTTTCCAGGACTGGCTCCTAACTTAGGAATCAGAGCTCAAGGAGCAGAAGAAAAATCCTGTTGCTCATTGACAACTGCTCCGAGCACCCTCATGAGCTTGCCCACCAACTAAAGTTTATAAAGCTAGTCTTTTTCCCTCCCAACACTACATCCATATTGCAGCCACTAGATATGGGCGTGATTACGAACCTGGACAGGCGCTATCGCTCCAATGTGGCTTGTAAAATTTTGAGCAGCATTGATGAAGGCGAGATGGCTCATGCTGCAGAGACTGCATGCAAGGTAAACTTGCTGGACTCTATTTACATGCTGCACCGTTCATGGGGAGCTGTGAAAGCAATCACAATTGCGAACTATTTCGCAAAACCGGGGTTTGGTGCTAACACAGTAAGTGACCCTGGATTGGATCTTGCGATTGGGCTGCAGGGGGCGTCGGTGCCCGACGGCTGCTGCCTGGCAGGGTGCCAGGCGCAAGTCATCAGGGATCGCCGCACCTGCATGCTAATGGCATGCAAATGGGGCCGTAAGTAGATGCAAATGGCCCCCCCTGCGCCTTGCATGAATTATGGCCCCATTTGCATGTCACCTTTTGAATATCGGAAATTTGCGCATGGCGCAATAGAACTTGCACCACCGCATCTTGAATGCTCCACTCTGACCACTTGCGGTGGCGCAAGTTCCACTGAGCCATGCACAGTGGCTGTGGCCGGGGGGTGATATTCAAAGGAGTTGCTCAATAGCGCAACGCCGTTGAATATCACCCCGGCCACACCCCAGCGCAACTTTTTTGAGCAGCGTAAGGGCTTGTGCCACAGAATGGCGCAGTTTGAATATCCAGCCCAATATGTTTATTAATTCCATCTGTAAGTGTTTTACACAAACCTGGTAACTCCACTGTTATTTTTAAGGTGTTTGATGATACTGTCACAATGATTTTTATGTATATTGTATATGTCTAAACTGGACATCTGTGAAAATGGGGTTTTAGCCCACAGTATAAAATAATAAATGAAATTAAATTAAATTAAATGAATTTTCTTTGAATTTGTTCTGAGAATAATTTAGAATACTTTCTGTCATTTTCCACATTCTCCTCATCTCAGATTGCAGCTCATGATTTAATTATCTTTTGCCATACCATTAACAGCACATTACAAATCATGACACCATTGATAACCAATTCAAAAGATACATATATGTATAAAATATGGTATATGCAAAGGGAACATGTGGAATAAACAATTTATCTGCACAAGAGTGCTCTGACCTCAAGTGACCTCCCAGGTGGTGTAAGCCACAAGTGAGGTGTCCAAGGTCAAACTGCTTGAGTGCAGATCAATCACATATACCAAACCAGTGGTGAATACATTGGGTAATTAAATCATGTTATTTTTGGCATAAATAGTTATTTTCACTTAGAACACCATTTATTTCACTTAGAACACAATTTACTTAACTTAGAACATGTTATTTCCACTTAGAATCTGGAAATAGGACACAGAGAACAATGGGCCAGATGAAGAGTTTACAATGGAAATAAAGGGAGTTTTAAGGTAAATACCTGTAAAAACATTGCAAAGTGTGTGGTATATGTCAAATACATAATGGGTTGCAGTGAAATAACACATTTATCTCCATACGAGTGGTAAGCCCTCTGTAACCAAATTGTGGCTTTGCCACTCCTGAGTTATGGGTCTTGCCACTCACTAGTGGAGATAAATGTATTATTCCATAGCAACCCATCATGCATTCCCTATTTATTTCACCAGGTCCACACTGCATATTCCATTTATGCAACAGTGAAGGAATTTTTTGTTTTAAGTTGAATTTTCAATGTACACTTGTTTGAAAAAATCAGATGTATAAGAGATTTTGTTTTGTGATCAGACAAGTATTGCTTCACATTGTACAGCAGGTTATTAGGTATGCTGCTGTGGTTACCAGAGATCCAACATCCCTACGCTCACAGCACACATTCTGATTGGTTACGATTTGTGAATGGGAGGCCTGGAGGTTTTGAAAAACATGGCAGCTCAGTTTCTCGCTTAGTGAGAGTAAGGTGGTGCCACTATAGTGTTACTGTGGCTGCTCTTTTTTCTTCTTTACTTAAGTTTATTTATCTGGTTGATCCTGCATTCACTAATCTATTATGCAATCCAGGTAAGTCATACAGCAAGGAAGCATGCATTTGTGGAGAGTAGGCAGAAGTACAGATTAGCAGTGGTTGAGGAGCGCAAGTGAGGTTTGGTGGTAGTTTTGGATGATCTACGAAGGAGAGATTCATTTCTTATTTTTATTCCATCTAAGCAAATCAGCCAAACCCCACATTTATCAGAAATGCTCACTAGGGATTATAAAAATGCAAGACATAGGTGGGTGTGTATAAACTAGAATTTTATAAACACCTTTAGTGCAGGATGCTTTTATAAACTTCTCAAGCTTCTCTCTCTTGGGGTTTACATAGCATACCATACCTCAGGTGTGTATAAAATTCTGGTTACACCCACCCACGCATTTTTCTCTATATAACTCATGTTATGGAATCTAAAATCTGAATGTCTTACTTTGTCGAAAATAAGAGAAACCCTTGTGTGAGAAATTGGCTATGCTAGCACAACTTTGAAAATCAGAATTTTAAAGCTGTTTGTATGAGAATATTAATTAATATATCATAGCGCTACAAGATTTTTGCATGGATATAGGAGCAGTTAAAATATGTTTTTGTTTGAGTCTGCCCCCGTTACATTGTGAAATGGTACAATCCACTTCCGGTAGCCACCACACACTATGAAGGCATGTTATGGCAGTGCTACCCAGTTTGCACTGGAGGATGGAATTGTTTTTGTGAACTTTTTTGTCATTTTTAAAATGTCTGAAACTATTTTATAAGTGCTAGTGAATGAGAGCTTGTAAGAGCAAGGTTAGCCACAGAATGTCAGGCTGACTGAGATGAGCGTGCAGGGAATCAGTTGAGCAGTGTCCGCGAGGCACCATCTGTATGCAGAATACGAGGTAGTGCATTTCTGCCTCCTGACTCGTCAAAAATCTTGCAGTGCTTTATAATGGCTATAAGGGTTGTCTGGACAGTTTAGACATAAACTATACTATTAATTTAAAAATAATGTCATGATTTATAATGACAGCTGTAGGTACTCGTTATGGTATGAGTGGTTTCACATACGTTCTTCGAGTGAGGACAGTAAAGTTGAGCTGTTCTGACATACGAATGCCAAAAATGAAACCACTCTTTGAGTGAAGGTGAGTACCTGTGGCTGTCATTGTCACACATTCTAAATCCCTTTTCGTTTGTTTTAAAACTTATACCTTTGTAATCTTACTTTTTTTTCAGCCTCTGGCCATTTGCTTGTTCTGCCACTTTAGAACAGCTGATGGTTCTGCTCGATCATTCGCCACGACAACTGTACACTCAATGCAACAGTACCTCTTCAGTGTGTAAGCAGTGTCTCTCATGCAGAACGTACACGGAGTCTGACTGGCTGAGAAGCAAGAGATACTTTAGGGATTTATATTAAACTATGAGGAGTCTTATTCGAACAGTTCCAATCTTTGTAAGTTCTAAATTTAGTTGGCATACCGTATTTCCTCGTTTTGAAGTTCAGCTTCTACTGCATTTTTTCCTTTTCCACCGTGGCTTCTAAAAGGGGTGGATTTAATTAGTAAGCTGCATTTAGAGCAGCATTTAGCTTATCTTTTGCCATTCCTGTATTTTACCCTCAACAGCTCTCAGCTCCTGCATTGTTCCCTCTCTCATCCCCTCATGTTCTGCTAGCTGGGAGTGGGTAAGTCTTTGAAAACAGAAACTGCCATGCCAACTGAGATGGGTAAAGTTGAGTGCCTGTATTGCTGAGGCTGAGAACAGTGGCCACAGCAGAGGAGACAGAACTGGGCACAGAAAGCAGTCTAAATGCATCAGCATCATTAACTCAGGATATAGTGTTGCTGTTTTGATGATTACTGTAATCTACTTCCTGCAGTGTTGTCTACAGAAATTTTAACCTAAGCATTTGGCCTGTTACCAGTTTCCTTTTCACAAGGTTCACAGTTTTGAAGCTGTATACTGAATCTGTGGCTATAATATAAGGGTGACTTTTATTAGAAACATTCTTCCAGCCATGGCTTTAATATGGGCTGCTATAAAATGAGAGCAGCTTCAAACTGGGGGGGGGAATAGTGTAGTACATTTCCTACACACGGGGTTTCTCAAAATAAATAGTAGAACACTTCAATTTTAAATTCAGGTTCCATTGTTTTTAAACTGAAGTTCCAACATGATTTATATTACGTTTATATGTGCAGTCACTGTGATTTATAATGTGTTTATATTACAGTGCACTCCACTTATAACAGACACTGATATAATGGGCAAAAACTGATTTCCCAAACCAAATATACCAAATCCAATGCATTTTTCTCTGGTTATAATGGACAAAAAAATTGTTTGAAACAGACATTATGAAGCTTTTGTGAGCATGTGTTGTGCTTTTTTGGTGGGGGATTGCAGAGTTGGTGAGGAGATTTGGCAAATGTAGAATTAAGATGGAGGAGGTACAGGTCAATTTTCTTACAAAATAATTATCCACAAGCTGTATAAACATTTTTTAGTTAATTAATTACCCTAAAAGGAAATGGTTTTATATTTCAATAAAACCCTTACAGTACAATTGCCTTCTTCTTACTGTCCTAGAACCCCGACATACAGCTGCTAGAATTACTACCTTCTTCTTACCTTCTGCAATAAACTTCCTGAAAAAGTCATGTTCCCTGATAGTTAAATAACTTTAAACACACATGATGCAGAAACATATATGCTAGACAAGATTCTGAGTAATCTCTGAAGTTTTATAACAGGTTCTCATTTACTCTGAGCCCATGCTCACACACATAGACACACCCATCACACAGGCTCCACCTCGAGACGGCACTCATAACCATAATAAGTTAACTATAAATGTAAATACATGGGGCGGGATATTCAGACTGCGCCAGGCTGTGGCGCAAGCCTGGGCACAGTGCAACTGGGATGCGCATGGGCGTTGACAGGGTGATATTCAACGGAGCTGCACCATGGCACAGCATCATTGAATATCGCACCTTGGCCACCCATAGTGCACATGGTACAGTGGCACTGCACCAGTTCAAGTGGCCAGAGTGGAGCAGGGGGATGTGCTAGTGCAAGTTCCACTGCGCTAGGTGCAACAACCGTGATATTCAAAAGTGCACATGCAAATGGGGCCATAATGTATACAATTATGGCCCCATTTGCATTCAGGTGCGCCGATCCCTGACAACTTGTGCCTGGCACCCTGCCAGGCTGCAGCCATCGGGGAACGACCCCCCCTGCACAAGCGGCAAAGTGCCCCACTGCCCGATCGCGGACATATGTTAAAAAAGTAATAGTCCTATATCCCTGGTGGTCCAGTGGACCGCTCGCAGCCCGATCACGGGCATATGTTGAAGAATTAATAGTCCTATATCCCTGGTGGTCCAGTGGAACGCTCGCAGCCTGATCATGGGCATATGTTGAAGAATTAATAGTCCTATATCCCTGGTGGTCCAGTGGACCACTTGCAGCCCGATCATGGGCATATTTATGAAAGAAAAGTCCAATATCCCTGGTGGTCCAGCGGCCTCGTGCACCCCACCCCCAAACAGGCATTAATCCACTAGTACAGCCCTTCTCTGTCAGGGATTAATGCTTACTTATTAAACAATGATTTAAAATGTACTTACAACCAGCACAACAGGCACAATATAACAACACTGAGTGCAGAGCCCTCAGTGACCCAACCGGTTAGTATCAAATTCAGTTTTTCCATACATGATGGTGAACCCCAATCTGACGTAAATAAAAAGAAAAAAAATAGAAAGAAAAAAATGCCTTTTCTTGCCAGTTCTTTCTCAGATATATCTAGTTATCATGGGGCATATTTCTAGCTACACTGTAAGCTAAGACTGTGACCCTTCTTGCAGCTGTCCATCATAGCTTCATTCAGCATACGCTGGTCTTGATCTCAAACAATTTTCTTTTGTTGCACTTTTGTCCTACTTCTATAAGGTTGCTGGAACAATGTGACTGTATACTCTGCCTGCATCAAAGTCAGTGTAAGGTGTGTTGGTATATAGGCTGTAGGTGAGCAAGTTACTGGGTGGCAATTCTTGGGGACATTAGTGGGGTCTTATTTGGCAAGGAGGAATGTGTTGTCTGTTGTTAGTCGGGGGGGGGGTGTTACATTACTACAGAACACAGTACACAGCCTCCTTATTTATCCTAGGATATCAGATCATATGGTACTTTCGCTGTATGAACAGCACTGGCTGCAATTAAATGGTGGGTGGACGTCAAGGGTTTGAACTTGACTTGACGTTTACCTTTGACTGACTGATTATTTATTTATTTTAAACATGTTTTGCCAGGTAAGCACACAGAGGCCACAACTCATTTCCAGCTGCGACCTGGGGGGAGGGGGAAAGGAGGAACGGGACAGTGAGGAATCTTACAGCGTTCATACATTACACATTCCAAAAACAAATGAAACAAGTACTTGGTAAGCAACAGCAACACGACGGTAATCCCAAGGAAAGAAAAGGAAGGGCAGAACCACGGCTGTACTGCAGAGGATCACAGCAGACAGGACAATGTACATCACTGGTGTAATATAATATCCATTAAGCCAGCCCAGTGGCACTGAGGGTTGAGGCAATGGATGCCATACCTCACGCCACATCTGCGATCAGGGTTCGGGAACGGACTCGGGACACTGGGGGCCGGCAGGGGAGGAGAGGATTTGGCATCCGGAGGACTGCTCTCCTCTCCTGGGGTGGGATCCGGAGGCTTACTTGGCACACTAGTGACCTCTGGTGGAGACCAGGGGTACTGTTGATGCCAAGCCATGCAAGAGGGGGCGGAGTGATGGTGGACGTCAGCGACACGGTCGCGCAGATGTCAGTGCATGTCCACACTCCGGGGGAAACATTACGTAGAAAATTCCCATCCTCGGGGATAGGTGAAGGCACCTCTGCCCCCACTGGCCCAAACTCCCAATGCCAGGCACTCTCCTATCCGGTCCACTCACCCAGTCTGGCACACCAGATTACAGACAGAGTGCCCAGGGTGGAAGGGCAGCCCCACCTTGGGGGACTTAGAGCCGGGGGGTCCATCGGGTTGGTGCAAGGAGAGGGGTGTCACAGGTGGGAGGTAGAGAGCTTGGGGTAAGGTGGAGGATGCCCGAGAGAGTTCCCCGTAGAGAAAGTGCATAAATAGAAATGATAAAAAAAAAAAATATGATATGCATTAGCTAGATGAGTTAAGACAGGCTTTTCAGGGAGGAGGTGGGGCTTGGCACTAAGAACATCTCATGGGACTTGACCACAGTCTTGCTCGATGTGGGGAAGGGGGCAGTGACATTGACTGGGAGATTGTTCCAGGTGTTAGGGAGCCTGCAGCTGTTGGAGGTTTGGATTAGGTTGCACCTGCCTCAGATCTGAGCAGACAGGAAGGGTTTGCTGCAGGGGAGACAAGGTCGGACAGATATTCAGGCAGTCTATTAGATCAATACTTGGCACCCACAAGGGCAGCATACATCATTTGTGCTGTGGGGAACAGATCACTCTACCTCATTGTACATACTGCATCAGTGGGGCAGCAGGGTGAATCTACACAGTGCATTGAACAGTGTGCTGATCGGAGAAACACCTGAGTAGACTATGCCCCGTAGTTTCTAAGGGGAAGGACTGATTGTTCCACAATCTGCTTTCTGATCTTTTGATGGAGGCATCCATTTACTAAATATAGCGCACCTAGCTTGGCATATGACTTACTTACTGCCTGGGAGATGCACCCCAAGTAGTCAAGGTGCTGGCCCAGGAGGAGACCGAGGTATTTGTAGAAGGAAACTGAGTCTAGGCAGGACCGTATGGGAAGCGTAAAGTCAGATCAGGTCCTAGCTACTTATGAGACATTCTGACCACTTACACAACTTGTCACTCACTGTGTTCTAGAACTTAAAGTTGTTGTCACTGCCTCATTCCAAGTTCAAATCAATACAGAGGAGTCTTCTGCAAGTGTGTCCCTGGGCATAAAAATGTTGCTACCTATGAATATTTGAGCTTGCACGTGGTATAGAGAGATACGTTACTTCAATTTTTGGTTTTGCTTGATTTTTTTATACATTGCAAGACACAATAAATCACACTGAAATACCTGGTATTTAATTTAATAAATAAATGAATAAATTGGGGTTGTCTGTTTATCTGGTTTAGCTCCTAAATTCCTTGAGCGTTTATGCATTAAAAGAAATTCAAAAATGTTTATGTATTTTGAAGTTTGTGGACCTATTTAGAAATATGAAGTTTGAGTTACAATCCTAGACAAGATCAAAATGTTCATTAACATTTTAAGGAGTAACAAGTGAAGTTAGTGCTTGTCATCTCAGCTATAGTGTTCAGGAATAAATATTACAAAACTTTTCCTGAGGTTTGCAGTTATGCCTCACATCTACAGTGGCGTGAAAAAGTATTTGCCCCCTTCCTGATTTTCTCTATTATTGCATATTTGTCACACTGGATGTTTTCAGGTCTTTAGACAAAATATAATATTAGATAAAGGGAACCTGAGTGAACAAATAACACTTTTTTTTTTTACTTATTTCATTTATTTAATGAAAAAAGTTAACCAACACCAACTGGCACTGTGTGAAAAAGTAATTGCCCCCTAGTTAAATCAACCCAATTAAAGGGATAATTAGAGTCAGCTGATTGAACACAGCCAGGCTTGATTGCAGCCAGCCCTGCTCAATATAAACCTCACTTATTTTGGCCCTTACCATCAGAGTCACGTTGCCAGCACAAAGATTCAACAAGCACATTATGCCATGATCAAAGGAAGTTCCTGAAAAGATCAGAAAAAAATTTGTTGCCCTCTATCAGTCTGGAAAGGGTTACAAAGCTATTTCTAAGGCTCTGGGACTCCATCGAACCACAGTGAGAGCCATAATCTCCAAATGGAGAACACTTGGAACAGTAGTGAACCTTCCCAGGAGTGGGCGGCCTGCCAAAATTACTCCAAGGGCACAGTGTAAAATCATCCAAGAAGTCTCAAAGGATCCTAAAACAACATCCAAAGAACTGCAGGCTACTCTTGCCTCAGCTATAGTCAGTGTTCATGACTCCACAATCAGAAAGAGACTGGGCAAAAATGGGCTTCATGTGAGAGTAGCAAGGCGGAAACCACTGCTAACCAAGAAGAACATAAATGCTCGTCTCTCATTTGCCAATAAGCACCTGGATGATCCACAAGCCTTTTAGGAAAATGTTCTATGGACAGATGAGTCAAAGTGGAACTTTTGGACAACATGGATCCCATAATGTCTCGAGTAAAGCAAACACAGCATTCCACAGTAAGAACACCATACCAACAGTCAAACATGGTGGTGGTAGTGTGATGGTGTGGGGATGCTTGCTGCCCTAGGACCTGGATGACTTGCCATAATTAAAGGAACCATGAATTCTGCTCTGTACCAGAAAATTCTTAAGGAGAATGTCCAGTCATCCTTCCGTCAGCTGAAGCTGAAGCGTAGTTGGGTCATGCAGCAAGACAATGATCAAAACACAAAAGCAAGTCCACATCAGAATGGCTAAAAAGAAGTAAAATTAAAGTTTTGGAGTGGCCTAGTCAAAGTCCAGACTGAAACCTAATAGAGATGCTGTGGCAGGACACCGAAGCGAGCAGTTCATGCTCGAAAACCTACCAAATGTTATTGAATTAAAGCAGTTCTGTAAGGAAGAGTGGGTTAAAATTCCTCCACAGCGATGTGAAAGACTGATATTGAATTATAGGAAGTGTTTGGTTGCAGTCACTGCAGCTAAATGTGGCGTAACCAGTTATTAAGTGTAAGGGGGCAATTACTTTTTCACACAGTGCCAGTTGGTGTTGGTTAACTTTTTTTCATTAAATAAGTGAAATTAAAAAAAAAAATAAGTGTTATTTGTTCACTCAGGTTCCCTTTATCTAATATTACATTTTCTCTAAAGACCTGAAAACATCCAGTGTGACAAATATGCAATAATAGAGAGAAAATCAGGAAGGGGGCAAATACTTTTTCACGCCACTGTATGAGGAGTTAAAATGCAAACAAGCAGCGACTAAACTATACATTTTGACTAGCAGCTGGAAAAAGTAGTCAAGAACAAGCTAGCTAACCTGCTTCACGCAGTCCATCTAACAACCCACGAAACCATTTTGGATCTTTAAGTGTTAAAAGACACTCAAGGAACATGTCTGCAGCTGATGTTGGTCCCTTTTGCTCTTCAGACTTGATTTGTTCCACATTTTCTGCAAGACAAAAGAAAAGAGATATTGAAACTTCATTATGCATGGCATAGCCTATCGTCATTACATTACCAATCTCCTTCAAGGGGCCACTCTGATGTTCATCCTGGAGTACAGTAAAAGGAAGCTGAGGGGGGAAAATTAGCTCAGTCGTCCGTATACTGAATGGTATCAAAGTCAAACAAATGGAAGTTTTGAGATGGTGGGCTTTGGCAAGATTGCATGGACAAACCCTTAAGCTCAAAGATGGTAAATTCGTGGATAAAATTAGAAGGTAATTTTGCTCCTAGAGGGTGGAGAATCCAAAACAGCCTACAAGCTCAGACAGTGGACATGAAGACAGCACAGACCTTTAAGGTCATCCTGGACAAGTTTCTGTTTACCTAAGGAGCTGGACAGCCACAGTCCACCTCATGAAGCACTCAATCAGGCTGCTCAAGTTGTAAGTTCATAAGCTTGAAAATGTACTGAAATACAGACTTACATATGCTATGAAAGTGCTGGTGCTAGTGCTGACAGACTTGGCCAGGTAGTAAGGAATTACCACACAGTGCTGAGGTGCTGAGAACTACTACCTGTTGCTTCATTATTTGCTCACTTCATCACAGGTGTTATTGTTTTGCAAGTGCTCTTTTATATCAGAATATTTAATGACATCCGTGACACACTTTAATTCAAATGAATTTCAACATTCAGTTGATGACAGGGAGCACATTCAGTACCTCGACAACATAAAGTTCAGTACAATATACTACACAGTATTAAAACAATTTTTCTGTGAATTTGTGAAAATTAAAAACACATAGAAAACATTTAAAACATTTTAAAACACTAATTAATGATCTTCACAATAAGTGCTTCCATTTCAACTACAGAAAAGTAAGCTTGTTCTCAAACAGTTTTATTCATATCATACTATTACCGAAACTGGGTGGGTTTTTAGCAGCTGGGAGTGGGGTGGAATACTGTGTTCTTTAAGTAGATAAAAACAAGAAGATTTGTTTTTGGGGCAGGAAAAAAAACACAACAATGCTCTTTTTTCATTTAAATGATCCCATATAATATACAAAATAGTGCATGGATAACCATGCACAACTCAGTCTTCATTCTGGGGTTCTGATGACATCAGAGACCTCCTGAACTTTGCCCTCAAGATCCCTAGGATGTCAGCAGAACCCCTCGATGGGAACATAGCCCTGTGGTACATGGTTGCCTATGCATAATTCTATGCATTATTGATAAGCCAAAATGTGTAGTGTTGCCCAGCATGCTTTACACAAATCATTCAGCAAATAAATTAATAAATGAATGAATAAATACATAAACACATATGCAGAGCTGAAAGCTGCAGAAACAAACTAATGTATTTTCGGGATTACAGCAGAAAAAAATGGCTGAAATCAGGATTACGTGCTAGGGTCAGGTAGGCAGAGCTAAAAAGCCACTTCCAGACCTCCATCCTGAAGTGACATAAACTCAAGACTTTCTGGACTGATGGCAGGAGGGAGTTCCAAAGAAAAGAGAGCTGCTACTGAAAACACCCTGCCCCTTGTTGATTTAAGTCTTGAGCAGGGCACACTGAACAGCCCTTGGTTCCTGGATTGATGGGTTCTACCTGGTCTGTGAGTGGTGAAGGACACGCAGAGATAGGTCACACCTAACCCATTCAGGGCCTTAAATGTCAACATACTGTAATATAAGTTTATTTTATTTATTTAGTTTTTATTTAGTTTTTGTTGACCGGGTAAGTGCACTAGACAAATCCTGCCTATTTTCAGGCACGACCCGGGGGAGGGGGATACAGATGAATGCCAACTGACCTTGAACCAGATTAAGCTGTTGGTGGTATTTTTAGTGAATGAGGGAAATTTGGCCAGGACACCGGGGAAATTCCCCTGCTCTTTTCGATACGTGCCATGTGATCTTTAACGTCCACCTGAACTACCACCAATCCAGGCAGATGGTTAGCCTTTGTCAACTATGGGTCATTTTCATTCTGTCAACCACCAGGACTCCACAGAAGCTGTTGTGACCATAACTAGAGTCCTAATTTTTCTGACCATCTACCAACAAAAGATGATGTTAACTGACCAGCAGCTGGTATGCAGGATCTACAGAGACTCCAGCGTTCTATACAGGCATTCAAGGGAAAGGTTTTACAGTTGGACGTTACAGGGAAGAGGAAGCTGCTGAGAAAAAAAAATGCACAGACCTTTATAGTTTCTACAGGAAAATGGAGCAGTTTATGGTTCACTGGAAATAATGGAATGAAGAGCGACCCACAGTTACATGTAAACGTCTCAGACAGATATGGGAACCCTGGTTTTGCAAGAGGGTGAACTGCTCCAAAGCATGGAAAGGAGTTCCCAACATGGAATATACCCGGAATGTAAACACAAGCCATCCCTCAGATCAGGAGTGTAGTTTAGAATAGGGAACACACCCCCACCATGAGAAATATGGCTTCTGAAAAATGAGCGTGCCTCAGGACCAGGAACAATTGCCACGCTTAACCCAGAACAGAGGTTCAGGGTAGGGACTGCACCCTACTCTTCCAGCACAGAGGTGGGTTTCTGCTTTGACTTTCCATTCACCCGTACCATCCTCCCTGCATGTACTTGGTGTTAATTGCACAAGGAAAACAGAAAATAAAAGTTTCACTTAGAACCTGAACTACAGGTCTTCTGGAATGATCTACAAAGCACTTCTTTATACGTAACCATATGCATTATCAATATTTTAATAAACGGTCTCAGGCACAAATATATGGTATAATCTCTAGGAGTGCAGAATCCACAGTCAAGTATTGCATTTATATCAGAATTACTGCGGATATCATTTTTGTAACAACTTCCAACTGTTTGTTATGGTTGCAGTGTAGGCCATAAAAAATCTCGCAGATCATTCCTGAAGATGGTTGAAATGTTGATTCTAAACATGCTTCTATTTGCACTGTTCATTAGTTTAACCTGTCTGTTTAATGAGCAGCCCAAATGCTGCCGCTGTGCTGTTTTTGTTTTGTTCCAGGTGTGCTATTTTATTGAGCGGGGTTAACCCAATGAGAGGAGTGCCATAAGCAGCGTGCTGGTCGTGACCTGTTACAGCACGATGACACCACTGTGCTGAACCCACAGGCTGCACCAACATGAACGCATTTCATAAAATGAGACATAACAGAGGAAGGAAACTGGTTTGTAGCGATTCTGTAGGGACAGCTCCTTTTTATTGCTTTAACAGCTACAGCAATGATGTCTAGAAATTAAGTTTCTGCCATAAATTAAGGACTCTGCTTACCCCCCCCAAAAAAAAAAATTAACTGCACATCACTGAATGTTTCCAAGACCCCTCTGCACTGGAACAGTAAACCTCCTCAACAGGAATCCAGTATTAGTTTTTTGTCACCATCTCCCACCCTCCTGTTTGTTTCATCCAATCCATGTTGAGCTTTTGTGAAGAAGCAGGCTGGTTATCACCATTCTGTCTGAAGCCATTCCTCAGAAGAAGCTTGTAGTAAGCAGTGCGCACTATAAAAGGGGAATAGTCCACTCTAAGAGCCCCACATGCAAGTGTGAGTCTGACCCCAATTTGCACTTAATGTGCAAAAACATCTTCTCACTCTTCACTCAACAGCTTCCCTGGTGCCTGCTCAGTCTTTGTTTTCAGTGGCTTAGTAGGTTGCATGCTTGCCTCTGGGGCTGGATGATCAGAAGAGCGTTGGTTCTAGCCCCACACTTGGTACTTCAGGTAATACCTATAACTGACACTATAGTGCAGTACAAGGGGAGGTGCTACTCTGGTGAGGCACTGCCCTTCAGATGATACATTAAACTGATGACCCTTCTGCCCATCTCTAGTCACTGTCCAGGTGAAAGTAAAAGATCCCACAGCACTTGTTGAAGAAAAGGAGGGGAGCTTCCCTGGCACCATGGACAACATTCTCCCTGTCAATAAAACAAGTCAGTGCAACCCACCCAGGGCACACCTGGAAAAAAGCCATAATAGGTTAGTGTGCCTTCCTGGTCAAAAATTATAAATATATTTGTAGCCAGCCCAGTGGTGCTGCAGGTTGAGGTGCTGGATGCCACACCTCGCACCATGCCAGCAACCTGGATTCGGGAACGAGCCCGGGTTGTCAGAGGTCAGTGGGAAGCGGGGAGGGCAAGGAGCGGGATCGAACTGCCTGTAAGGCAGCTTTCCTCTCCTGGAGAGGGATGAGTGTTTGCCCCACCCCCATAGCTCTGCTCCCATCAGGTGGAGGTCTGATGGGAAGCGTAGGTAGAGGGGGCGTCAGGCGATAGCCAGGGGTGGTGCATAAGGGGCCAAACCGGTACCCGATGTGCATGTGTACCTCCACGTGCATGCACTTACATGTCCCCTGGGGTCCCAGGCAGGGGGAAAAAATGCAAAAACTGTAAAAAAATAAATATACAGTATTTGCAAAACTGCAGCAGCATAGTTGCAAACTGATACACACTTAACAATTTAGCTGTTTGCAATACGAAGGCATAAGAGGAACAGCTCTCTATCATAAGTCAGAGATAAGTTGGTGAATAACTTTGACATGCACACCAGCCATGCTCCTTGTCTATCAGTGACTACAAGGCACCCAGAGGATATATGACTGGAGTTACTTATTAAGGTGCCACAATGTTTCTGTTGATATGTTCTGTGATTATGGTCATAGATATTGTTGTTGTTGTTGTATATGCATTCAAAAAAGTGCGCACTAGGTAGGTGGTGCTCATAACAAAAAGCAAACTCTGAACACATGAAGTTGGCCACTCACCACCTCACAATTAAATGGACATCAAAAATAAAGATAAACAGCTTCATCATCTTACTAAAAAAAAAAATCCAAACTTAAAACAAGCACATGTTTAAAGTGCCCAACTTGAGGCCTCTGGATGAAGCCTTGTGTGGCAAAGTGCCAGGGCTTGGGAGCTTGGTGTTGGGACCAAGTGTTCTGTTATTGTTTGCTGGGCTACTGAGTCAATACATTTCTCACTTTTTGCACAGCAAAGAGTTTCTTTGTTTTTTTAGTTCGCTTTGTGTGCTGCTGTTTCGGTTTTACTGTTACTGATAAATAATTAACTTGTCTTCTTCAATGACATCTCCCTCCGTAGAGTCACACTTTCGGAATGACTGCCAAGAAGTCACAAACTCCAGAGTGGGAGGAAGGCCAGACTGAAGGGATGTAAAGTCCCTTAAGGCAGTTGGCCTATTAGGACAGCAAAGCCAAATTCAGCCTGCCAGCCGGACACCAGGTCCACTGTAGTGGTAAGTGAAAGTATGGACAGAACTCCTTGTGGCAGCAGAGTACATATCAGCTGCAGAGACTGAATGAAAACAAGTCAAAGACAAGGTCATGTCAATCAATCAAAGTTTATTGGATAGCAAGTTGAGACAAGAGCTCTCTTTTTCAGTTGTGTCCATTATACAAAGACAGAGACAGTGTGGAACAGCAAGACATGACATACAGTTACTACACACGAGTTTACAGTTGGTAAGAATTTGTTACAAATAAGTGCACTGCGGAGAAGATGGAGCAACCATAAGAGTCACAGCGGCAGTACAGCAACCTACTTAAACATGCCTTGAACTGGGAGAGTGGCACTACGTTAGTCATCTGCAAGGTCTTTCTAATGGACTCCCATGTGTGTGGGGGAATGTAGTTACAAGACCTTGCTCCCCAGCCTTCATACGAAATCCAGGCCACGTAAAATTTGGTAGGGAGGAGGATTCGAGATTGCAGGTGTTGAGAGATCTGGTATTTAGTTTACTCAACAGGTAGGATGGGACTGAGTTTTTGATGAATTTATATACAAAGGTGTACCAGTGGACTTGTCTCCAAATGGCTAGAGAGGTCCAGTCCACAGCCTTATATAGGAGACAGTAATGGGTGTTTCAAGGCAGCCCAGTAATGAACCTTAGGGCACCGTGATAGAGGGGATCCAGAACTCCTACCAGTGTCTCTGAGGTGGTTCTAAAAATGCAGTCTCCACAGTCTAGCTTGGACAAGAATAATGAGCTAAGCAAATTCATTCTAACAGATAGGCAAAAGTATCCTTGTTTCTATAGAAGAAGGCTAGGAGGCATTTTAGTTTGGCGGACACATTTTTGATATGGGAGCAAAATGACAGCTGTTTGTCAAGGTACTGGAATGTCACAGTCCCATCATTAGCCCTGACACATCCAATACTGTAATTACCACCTTTGTTACACGTTAAGCGTTTAAGCAGTTTTCAGTTATAGGATTAGCATAAATGCTTGGGCTTTCAATAAGAGCAATTCAACAGTCACTAACAGACTAATGGAGTATGACAGTCACCGCAGTATGAGGGAACACAGGTGTAAGTAGCTGATGAATCATGGCTGCGGTGGCTGGCGCTGTACTTGTAACTTATTAAAAGCAGTCTGCACTGACTGAATTGACCTTTCCTCCTGCAATGAGTGTTTAATTGGGTTCGGCTGCACAATGGCTAATGAACCTGCACTTAGCTGCCCACTTTAGCCCGAGCTATGTTCTGTGTTCGTCTGATCCACTGCATCCAATGCATTTGCTTTCCACTGATATTTTCCTTAGCTGTGTGCCTCTGAGAATTCCAATTCACTGATGGATGACCGAAGTGCCGTAATGAAAAGGAAGTGCAAAATCCTTTTTCTAAGTGAAAAGACTGCTGTTGTTGAGAGACTTGGCAAGGGGAAGAAGGCAATCAACATAGCTGAGGCAGCCGGCCCGGTGGCACAGAGGGCTGAGGTGCTGGCTCCTCACCTCGAGCAAAGTCGGTGACCTGGGTTTGGGAATGGACTTGGGACGCCATGGGCTGGCAGGGAAAGGAGAGGACTGAGCATCTGTCAAGACTGTTCTCCTCTCCTGGAGTGGGTAGTGGGGATGCTTCACTCTGCAGCGACCTCCGGTGAAGACCAGGGGAAGTGCAGACGCAACGCAAGGGAACGTCACCAGAAAAGCAAAAAATGGCTCCGCCTTCAGCCGTATGATGGCTGCATGGCAATCTGAGGCCACTGATGTCCCAAAGATCCCGATCCCTCAGCAGTTCTCCGAGGGCCAAGTACTGTGCTAGCCTGCCCCTCTGGTGCCTTCTCCCTCGGAGGAGGGGGACCTGCCCAGCGAAGGGTTATGTCCGGGTTACCCTGGGAGAAGACTGCAATATGAGGGTCAGGGCTCGGGACAAGATGGATCAGATGCAGCCTTGGCACAGCCTGAAGGAGTGGCTGAGGCAGTAGCATGTAGGAGGAGAAAATAAATAACACAAAAAAAAAACATAGCTGAGGCACGCAGGATTAGCAAACAACAAGCTTCTGACATTAAGAAACAGAAAGACAAATTGCAATCCCAATGGCTCAGCAGGTAATGCACTCACCTGTGAGGCCGGGAGATCAGAAGGCTGTGGGTTCTATCTCCACACCAGGTACTTGAGTTAATTTCCCAATACTGACACTGTAGTGCAGCATGGGGGGGGGGGGTGCTGCACTCCTGAGGTGCCGTCTCTCGGATGAGACATTAAACCGAGGTCCCATCTGCCTGTTCTGGTGGTAGTTAAGGTGGATGTTAAAGATCCCATGTCACTTCTCGAAAAGAGTAGGGGTGTTATTTACAATAGTACATACAGAGAAATCATATAATCATCATACAAAACAAAGAAACAACTGTAAACATTAAAGGAAAGAGACCGATAACTCCCACAAATCAAAACAGTATCACTCCCATAAAGGTCACCCCACCAATGTGGGGATTATGATCTAAATTATTTATATTTAATGATATGAGAAAATTCCTTCCACCAGAATTTGACTTTATCTACATTATACATTTGGTTATCTTTTAAATAAACTTTCAACTATTTATTCCTGACATAACAACAAAACCCTTCAGCCATACTCATTTTCTGATAAATGACCCACTGACATCTTAATTGCCATAAACAGAACCTTAAACATGCAAAAAAGAGCAGCAATGTGTTTTCATCATAGATCCATAAACCAGGTGACATGACACCACTCCCATAATTAAAGTCTCATAAGTAATAAAAGACAACCAAGACATATTCTATCTGTTAGCAGCATAGTTTCATAATGATTTCGAAAATGAACAATACAAGAAAAAATGCTCCATGGTTTCTTCCTGGTTTATACAATCAGGAAAAGGGCAGTTCCTCTCTCCTCTAGCTTTATATATAGCCGTACCCCTAACATGTAAACGGCCATACATGATGAGCCACTGAGTTTCCCATATATGAATAGGGAGTCTGGGGTTATTTAATTGGGCTAAAACATTAATATTACAAGCTGAGGGACAATTTCTGAAACATGGGTCTTTAGAATAAACACTAGACATTATAATCTTATAAAGATGTTTCGTATCATTAGTAGTAATTTGCTCTTTTAACACTTGCCATTTATACAGCTTCTGGGCTGTTGGCCTAAAGTAAGCTGGAAAATGAATATGTGGATGAATTTTTGGAGCATAATTAATCCAGGCCTTCATATACCGCTCTAGGGACTGCCTAGTCCAAAATCCATCTTGACTGTCTGTATATAACAAACATTTTCTTAAATTATGCAAAATAAACAGCACATGACAAAAAATAACCGGATCCAACATACCTAAACCCCCCATTTCTTTAGCCAAATACGTATAACATCTCTTCACTGGATTCAATCTATTTCCCCATTGAAGTTGAAAGCAGCAACTATATAATCTAGCTTCATAATGGGAGGGTACAGGAAAGATCTGAGCGATATATTGCAAACAGGGTAGAATTAATTGTTTCAGAACCTGAATTCTTTTAAGTTTTGTAAATTTAAACTGTTTCCACCTAGCAATTTTTGTTTCAACCTTTTTACAAACCAAATCCCAATTTTCTACTGGAAGGTTTTGGGGCCCAAAAAGAATACCTAAAATAGTTAAAGGCTCATTTGAAAAATTAATATCCTGTACATAAGTAGGTGTATGAATAGCTTGGCAGAAGACACCAGGAGAAAGTACTGCTGTGTGACTGGATTTCTCTACCGGGACTAAAGAAGAACTTTTGTACTTGGACCTTTAATTTAGGGTAAAAAAAAAAACTAACAAACAAAACAAAAAAGAAAAGTGTGTGTTTGTCCGAGTTAACTGAACTGAATGGTTATCTGAACAGTTATCTAGTTGTAAATCTCAGGTGATTGAAAGGATTTAATGGCTGTGAGGTTTAAATTACTTGTAGAGAGATCTAGTAAGTAGGGGGGAGTGGCTTAGCTAGAAGGGAGCTACATTTAAAGACTGCCTTAGAAAGATTCTGCTAATAGCTTGGCAGAAGACACCAGGAGAAAGGACTGCTGTGTGACTGGACTTCTCTACTGGGACTATATTGCCCTCCTTCTCTCCCCAAAGCTAGTTCTATTTTTATAGGCACAGGATTTAACTGACAATAGTTCTATTTTTATAGGCACAGGATTTAACTGACAGTAGGAACTTCCTGTTTGGGAGCAGGAAGTGAGTGATCACAGAACCACCAAAGACCCACCATCCTAGAAGGGCAAGAGTAGCTATCCAGCCCCCTCTAACTGCTAGAGGTCTGCCTCTGAGCAAGTAAGTGGTCTACTGAGAAATATAAGATATTCTTGTCTCAGAAAAGGACAATCAGGAGCTTAAAGGGCACAAAGGCAGAAAGTAAGGAGAAAGAGAAAAAAAAAACAGAGGAAAAAGTAAGGATTGCAAACAGTTAAGGGGCCAGAAATAAAGACATGACTGAAGTGCTGCAGTAAAGTGGCTGTGGAGCAGCAGTCTTCCGGGAGACGTTCTGGAGGATGCGGTGTTGTCCCATCTGTAGGCACCTCTCTGGGCTGAGAGAGAAGGTTGCTCATCTCCAGGCTGAGTTGGCCAGGATTTGTGGGACCTCCTCTTCCATCCAGGGACCACCAGTGCCACTGCCGTTGCCTCAGAGGTTGCCAAGAAAGAGGAGCGGTTGGACCACAGTGGGCTCAGGGAGGGTGAGGGTGGTGGATCAGAGGTGCATCCCTCCAGTTGTACCTCTCCATAATTCCTATGCCATTTTGGCAAAGTGTGGTTCCTCTATGGAGGCACCCGCAGTGGAGACCAAGGAGGATGCTGGGAAGCTCCACAAAGGAGACCCACAGGAGGGTGGCAGGGGACCCTGCAGGGGAAGGAAACAACTCCTGGTGGGGGACTCCACTGTTAGGAAGGTAGAACTGGGGGAGGAAGGGGAGAGGGAGGTAAGGTGCCTGCCTGGCGCCATGGCTTGGAGAGACAGGGAGCGAATCCTCAGGATTGCCGGAGCAGCTGCACAGGGGAGGGAGCTGGATGTCACTGTCTACCTAGGGACAAATGACCTGGCTAAGAAAGGGATTAGAGAAGTGCAGGAAGAGTTTGTAGAAATGGGGAGGGGCCTTAGTCAAGCAGCACGCACAGTAACCTTCTCAGAGGTGCTGCCCATCTATGGCATAGGACAGGCTAGGGTGTTCCGCACCATGGGATTCAATCAGTGGTTGAAAAACTGGTGTGGATCTCAGGGATTTGGCTTCATTGGGGACTGGGGGTCCACCTGGAGTGATGCAAGCCTATACTGGCATGATGGGCTGCATCTGTCCGGGAGGGAACCAGGATCCTAGGTGATAGGTTTAAATGCTTCATTGGCAAGCATTTAAACTAGCCAAGGGGGGAGGCACTGGAAAGGAGCAGGGAAATCCTAGCCCCCCCCCAAAAAAAATCACAGCAGTAAGTGTGGCAAACACCAACATAGAGGTGTCGATAGGGAGAAGGGCAGGGGTAAATGGAGAAAGTGACAAAGGCAAGAAGGATAGGGATGGGGCAAAAGGGAGTAAGGCCATCAAGAAATGGAGGATAACAAGTACCAATGCCCATAGTAGCAGTCACAGAAACATGGTACACAGAGAACCATGACTGGGATGTTAACATACCAGGGTACATAACCTATAGGAGAGACAGGCAGGGGAGAAGAGGGGGAGGAGTAGCTCTCTATGTAAAGGAAGGGATAAAAGCAACTGAACAAAAGAGTAAACAGGGAGGAGAGGAGGCACTGTGGGTCACCTTGGAGACCGGAAAGGGCACCACAATCTGTACAGGGGCTGTGTACAGACCCCCATGTCAGGGGGAGGGAATGGACAAGGATATGATAGAAGGCATTCTTAGAATGGCAGAGAAAGGGGAGATACTGTTGATGGGAGACCTGAATATGCCAGATGTTAACTGGAGCACATTTGCTGCAGCCACATCCAAGAGCAGGGCCATTCTTGATGCCCTACAGGTGGCAGGCCTCAGACAGCCAGTTTGCGAACCCACTCGTGAGGGAGCAATCACAGATCTCAGTACTCTCAAATGGGGGCAGTGAGAGGATCTCAGATCTAAAGTGGGTTGCCATCTGGGGACAAGTGACCATCAAACAGTGTGGTTCACGTTAAACTCAGTTACAGAGTCAAGCCATACAAAGTGAGGGTACTGGGCTTAGGAGGGCTGACTTTGGCAAGATGGGAGAGTGCCTCAGAAAGCACTAGCAAACAGGCTAGAAGGAGGTGTGGAGCAACAATGGGAATCATCAAAACTGCCATCACAGAGGCAACAAGCCTTCTGTGAAGCAAATTAACAAATCAAAATGAAGAAAAAGCCACTATGGTTCTCAAAAGAGGTGGCTGTGAAAGTCAGGAAGAAAAAGAGAGCATTCCGGAAGTATAAGGAAACACAGAAGGAGCAGGACAGAGCGCTGTACCAGTTAAGGCAGAAGGAAGCAGGGAGGGAAGTCAGAAAAGCAAAGGCCCAAACTGAGGAAAAGATAGCCAACTCAGTTAAGAAGGGAGATAAAACCTTTTATAGGTACATCAGCGAGCGTAGAAAGACAAAGGGAGGGATAGTGAGGCTGAATAGAATGAACGGTGGGTGGGCAGAGGGGGACAGTGAAAAAGCAGGGATACTGAACGAATATTTCTGCTCAGTATTCACAAAAGAGGAGGAGGAAGTGCCTAATCCAATTAACAGAAGCACTCTTGATTGGGGGATCGATCCCAATCCTTTCACAGAAGAAAGATTTTTGCAAGAACTCCTAAAACTGAAGGTGGACAAAGCAATGGGTCCTGATGGAATTCACCCCAATATTCTAAAAGAATTAAGGGAGGAACTAGTGAAACCACTGGCTACTCTTTTTAATAAATCATGGGAGGATGGTGTGGTACCCGAGGACTGGAGGAAGGCGGATGTGATTCCCCTTCACAAAAGTGGGACCAAGACAGAGGCAGGAAACTACAGACCTGTCAGTCTGACCTCTGTGGTAGGGAAAGTGATGGAGTCACTTCTGAAGGAAAGAACAGTTGAGTACCTAGAGGCCAATGGGGCTAGGACCCAAGGCAGCATGGGTTCACAGCGGAAGGTCATGTCAGACCAGATCTAATAGATTTCTTTGACTGGGTGACCAAAGTAGTAGACCAGGGAGGGGCTGTGGACATGGCCTACCTAGACTTTAACAAGGCATCTGACACAGTCCCACACAAAAATTAATAGTCAAATTAACCAGCCTGGGAGTGGGTCCCAGGGTGGTAGCCTGTAAAACATTGGCTGCACAACAGGACACAGAAGGTAATTGTAAATGGAGTCCACTCTGAAGAAAGGGGGTTACTAGTGGGGTACCGCAGGGGTTCAGTATTGGGTCCAGTCCTTTTTAATGTCTTCATCAGTGACATTGCAGAGGGACTGGAAGGAAAAGTATGCCTTTTTGCAGATGACACAAAGATCTGCAACAGGGTTGATACACAAGGAGGCATGGAAAGGATGAAAAGGGACTTGGCAAGGTTGGAGGAATGGTCAGAAGTATGGCAGCTAGGATTCAATGCAAAGAAGTGCAAAATAATGCACCTGGGAAACAAGAACCCAGGGGAAGAATGCACAATGGGTGGGGAGGTAGTAACAACAACAAAAAAGGAAAGGGACCTGGGGGTAATCATATCAGATGACCTTAAGGTTAGGAAGCAATGTGAGAAGGCAGTAGGGAGGGCTGGGGGTATACTGGGATGTATAGGGAGAGGCACCAGCAGCAGAAAACAGGAAGTTGTTATCCTCTGTACAGACAGTTGGTGAGATCCCATCTGGAGTACACGTCCAGTTCTGGAGACCCCATCTCCAAGGACATAGACAGGATAGAGGCAGTCCAGAGGAGGGCAACTAAAATGGTGCAGGGTCTGCAAGAGAAGCCGTATGAGGAGAGACTAAAGGAGCTTAATATGTATACCCTTGAGGAAAGAAGGGGGGACATGATAGAAACTTTAAGTACCTCAGTGGAATCAACAAAGTCCAAGAGGGTAGCATCTTTCAGCAAAAGAGCGTGCAAGAACAAGGGGACACAATTTAAAGATAGAGGGGGGGCAGTTCAGGGGCAATGTGAGGAGTATTATTTCACAGAGAGGTAGTGGATGTATGGAACAGCCTTCCTGAGGAGGTTGAGGGTCTAAAACTGTGGGAGAATTCAAGAATGCATGGGACAGACATAAGGCAATTCTTGTTGGGGGGGTAGGAAGAAATATGCTGTTGGTTAACTAGGATCTGCAGCCTATCCTGTAGGTAAGGAAATGGGCAGACTAGATGGGCCAAGTGGTCCTTATCTGCCGTCAAAGTCTATGTTTCTATGAGAAATGCTCCCCATCAGTAAACCTCTGGATTTTTTATGATTAATTGTAGCATTGGACAGAGTAGAAAAGAGAGTAAATTCTTTAAAAAATTCTGCCATCTGCTCCTGAGAATTAAAAAAAAAAGCAAACATCATCTGCGTAAGCCTGTACCAGTAAAAGATTAATGGATAGTGGTTTATGTAACCCTTCTCATCTAGGAGGTATAGTTAAATCTCTTAGTAAAGGTTCAAGCGAAAAAACATATAACAAGGTGCTAAGCGGGCACCCTTGACGAACCCCTGTGTTAATTACTGTCCCTTTTGTTATGTTCCCTTTGATCATAGGATAAACTGTAGGGGATTTATATAAAGACTGAATAATCCCTATAAATGAAGGAGGAATCCTGAAAAAGTCCAAAACCTGAAATAAAAAAACATGGTCAACCCTATCAAAGGCCTTCTCCAAATCAATTGATAATAGATAACTCGATTTCCCTTCTAAGGATAAATACTCTATAACCTCTCTAATTATTGTTAAGACCGACTGGATATGCCTATCTGGAATTCCACAGTATTGTAACAGAGATATGACTTTAGTAGCCAGAAAACGTAACCTATTATTTAATAATGAAGTAAAAATTTTATAATCGGAATTTAAAAACGGTGATGGGCCTCCAATTCCTAATATCCCCCTTTATCCTCTGATTTAAATATATAAATCAATAGTCCCTCTGTAAAAAAATCTGGAAACCATACCCTAGCCAGAAAAAATTGAAAAACAAGGAGTAAACACGCAGAAATATCTGCTTGAAAAGATTTATAAAAAGAATTAGGAAGACCATCCAATCCCGCCATAACATTATCTTTTAATTTTTGAATAACCTGTCCGATTTCTAAACTAGAAAATGGAAAAAATGGAACTACCAATTTGTGAATCTCCTGAGGCTCTAGCAGAGCAGGAGACCTCCCTAAGTAACTTGAAATATCAGAAACAGATGGCTCAAAATTTGGGTTTAAAGCAGCAAAATGGTCCTTTATCACAAAACTGATACCCCTTTCGTCCTCCACCTTAATTTGATTCTACATGAGGTATTCCAAAGCTGTAGAATCTGTTAGTTTTTTTACATAATTCGAAAGGATCTCCAACCACTGCTTTAGAAGAATGGTTAGTGAGAATGGCTTGCAAGGTCAGAGACCTATTGTATTGATAAACTTTCATCTGATCTTTGATGTGTGCAATTTGAGCAGAATAATCAAACCTGGATGTGTTAGCTAGAGAAAGCAAATATTGCAAGTGGGAACTTAATTTTAAATATAAAAGAGAACTTGAATTCTGTTTTTTTATGCCATATTTTTTAAACCAGGTACAACAGTTTCACTTTGTTTCCAACCACCACAGGCCTAGGTCAGAATATAAAAATGCTACTGATAATCTAGCCCGTAATATAAGGGAAATAGAATTTGTTACTATTGCTTCTTTCAGAATGGAGGAATTCAATTTCCGTCTGGTAGATTTCCTCCCAGCAGAGAGGGATGTTCCAATTTCAACCAGTACTAATAGGTGATCCAAGAATTTCACAAGGACGATATTAAACTTGCCCATTGTAATATTTTTTGAAAGGAAATATACAATTGTGCAACCTACTTTCTCTTTAAAAAAAGAGAAAACAGAGCCTAATTTTGCTGAACAGTTACAATTGACCAAATCCCCTGTCTTTATAAACGATGCCAAACAAGTTGAATCGCAATAGATTTTTTGTTCGACCCACCTTTTATGGTGAGACTACAATTGAAATCCCCTCCCCAAAAAATAGTAAGGAAAGAAATCAGAAATGGCTGAATTTGTTTCATGTACTCAGTTCTAAGGGCTTTCGTCTGAGGATTGTAAGTACTAATAAATCTACAAGGTCTAGAATGCCATAGACCATCAATGATTAGAATTCTACCCAGAATTAGTTCAATTAGTTTGAGTAAAACAAAATGAAAAGAATTAAACAAAATACCTATCCCATCTGTGCTGTCCCTACCAAAAGACCAATAAGATGGACCCCATGGCTAATCCCGTTGAAATGAAGTGATTTGTGCTTGGGCAAACATCCAGGTTCACTGATAAAAACTTACACCTAAGGTCTGATCCCTAAGAAACTGAAAGACAGCTCATCTTTTAACAGAATTTAATAAGCTGTGTGTATTCAGTGAACCCCAAAAGAAACCAGCCATTAAAGTTATCAAAAGGAAAACCTTAATCTATTTTTTCCTCCATTTTTTCCTTTTCTCCTTATAGTCTTCTATTGGGGTGCCCATGCCACCTTGTGTGGATTTTTGGGAATCAGAGTCTCCAATATCTATTTCTGAATCACCCTAAGAGGTAAACAGAGAGGCATATGAGTTAGGAGATTCAATAGACTCACTTTTTGGTGCAACCACAGACTTCACGTGCCTATTAGACCTTCGAGGAGGAAGGGGGACACATCCCTGAGCTATTTATCCTTACCTTTCCCACATCAGTAATATCACTGTAGTAAACTGGTTCTAAAAGGTTTACCACCTCAGATTCAATGTTGACCATACTTACTGGAACCTCAGAAGAGGGAGGTAATATGGAAGAGGGGGTGGGGGGAGGGGAGCCTAAAGAGGCAGCAGAGACAGTTGACTCTTGCTGATGAGGGGGTAGTGGAGCATCTACCTCAGTCCCCACTTGTTTAGAAACAGCATCCTGGGCATGCTGAATGATTAAGTCTGTACTTCCACAAGAGGCCTTATTCCTAGCTGCCCATGGAAATCTCCAAAGGCATGACCAAAATCATCACACAAGTCACATTTAGTGTGGTTCACACACACTGCATGGTTATATGGCCCACTTCACCACAATTATCATATCTAGGCTGGTCGCACACACTAGAAAGATGAGTTTTTGCCCCACACTTATAACATGCCCTAGGCTGCCCATTATAAAAACATACCCCACGGTCTCTCCCCAACAAAAAAGCGTAAGGAATATGTTCAATCCCTGATTCTGATTGCCTGAGCTTTATCTTGTACTTCCACCCCCTGTCCAAAATTGTTTAGAGTCCAAAATGGGTTCTGGATCACTTTGAATATCACATTTTTGGGAAAGCCAGTAGGTAATATCTTCCACATGGACCCCCTCGTTTCAAAACATAACCGTAACATGTTTAATTAAAGGTTTAGTGAGTGGAATCACCAAGAAGAGGGTCCATATGGGAGAAAATTTAACCTGCCCATAGAGTTCCCCAAAAAAGGTCTAAATTATAAGCTGAACGAAAACTAATGTCGAAATTATCTTCCCCAGAAATATTAATGAAAGCAAACATATCCCTTGGTAAGAACTTTAAAGAGTCCTTAATTAAATATTTCCCCACATAATGTCTATCGGACCGCACTTCCAGGCCACCTTTGCAGTGAATTCTCACTGCGTTGCGCCACGGATCAGCTTCCCTTCTGGATTTTGTAAAGAGTTTGGATAATAGGGGCTTGTTTGTAGGCCCCGGAGCTTCCAAACTCTCTCTCTGTTCTATAACTGGTGGCCCAGGAGCAATGTCCATCCCAGGAAGAGTTTTTGGCTCCAGTTCAGATGACTGTTTAGGCATATCTGTCTTCCCTCCAGCCAAATTTATTTCCGGTAGCACTATGAATAATATTTGAATCAGATTTAGGCTGCCATTCAGGCGATGCAGATGGAAAATTGAATGCAGAATCCCAAACCGAGTCTGCAGTCCAAACACCTGATGGCCCCTTCTCCCATCCTGCACCCTGCAGCGCTTTTTGGGGGGACCAAGAATCATCATGAATATCAGAGTCCCTGAACCCCTATTTGGTTGAAACAGCTTCTGAAAGAATAGCACATGCCTGGGACTGCTTGTTCTCATGCAATAAAGTTATAGCCCCCTTCAGAGATGGAACCTGAGGTTTTGGGGTTACAGGCTTTGAAAAACTAAATTCCGTGATTCCTTTCTGGTCAGCAGCACTCATTTGATATTTTATCAAAACGGGCTCACTCTGTGCAGCACCAGAAGTCGGCTGTGGATGAAATACGAAACCAGACTATTTAGACAGGGTGAACACTTTGTTAAACTGAGAGTCAGATTCTTTTTGCAAGGGAACCACAGAAGGGCATTGAAACTCTTCTGAAAAAACAGGTACCTACTTACAACAGACTTCAGAAACCAGGGGTATACTCGGCTTTTGGCACTCGCTACTCCAAGCGACTAAACTGCCAGCCGGTTAAAAGGGATTCAGTTGCAAGAACCTTTATGATATTTGTAGCGCACTCACCCTTCTCATTCAGCGGGAACCGAGTCTCAACTTCCTCATTCCTTCTGTCAACACCTGCGGGCGGCTTGTCAGACCGCTCAGCTGAAACAGCACATGACGTAGAGCATTGCAATGAGAGAGGCGCTACACTTGAAATTACCTCCGTCAGCTCTTTTTCACCACTTTGTGAGCTGTTTAGATATTTTAACCCTGTTGAATCTATAGTAAATTTCACAGGTACCAGTTGCTCCAGTACCGACACAGCTTTATGAAAAATCTCGTCTCCTACATAATCCAGGGTGATCAAAGGACTTTCCGACAACTTTTCCTCTGCTAATAGTGAGGCCTTCCTCACCACTAGACTCGCGTCCAGCTCCTCTGACAACTCCCCCAGAGTGGCCATCTCATCGCAGAGATGGCCATCCACCTACAGGAGGGTAGGGGAATTTCCCCGGTGCCCTGGCCAAATTTCCCCCCATTCACTAAAAATACCACCAACAGCTTAATCTGGTTCAAAGTCAGTTGACAGTCATCTGTATCCCCCTCCCCCGGGTTGAGCCTGAAAATAGGCAGAGTCTGTCTAGAGCACTTACCCGGTCAACAAAAACTAAATAAATAAAGTTGAGGATGAACAGAAACTGAACCATAGAAAGACACTTAAACCAGCTGCTGATGAAAGGCTGGAAAAAGCAACATACATATGGTTCACCCAGCAGCAGAGTAAGGGCGCTCCAGTGTCTGGTCCCATGCTTAAAAAAAAAAAAAGCACTGCTTTTTAACCAGAAAATGAACAAATAAAATAACGGCACAAGTGAATTTAAGGCATCCAGCAGACCAGACCTGGGTTTGAATCCCCCAGCTTCCACTTGCAGACTGTGTGACCCTGAGCAAGTCACTTAACTTCCCTCTGCTCCCAGGTCACACCTGTAAAAAAGCTTTCAGCTTAGTGTGCTAGTGCTGGTTAAACAACTAACAAAAACAAACAAACAAAAAAAAGGCATCTAGTGGGTGGCTACAATGATTTAAACAAAGGCAATCCATTTGCCAACTAGAAATCCAAGGTGAGAGGATGTCAGCTGACGAAAGTGAAGTGCAGCTCTGTAGAGAAAAATTAAATAGCCTTATCCATGACAAGGGGTACATGGATGACCACATCTACAATGCAGATGAAACTGGTCTGTACTGAGGCTCCTACCTAAGACACAGGCCAGTTCACAGGAGCCGAGCACTGCGGGTTACAAAAAAATAAAGGACCGCATCACGCTGCTTTGTTGTTCTAATGCCACAGGTTCACACAAGCTGAATCCTGTTCTGAACACTGGGCAGATGAGATTATGAGTAACTAACAGGCTGCGGAGCACTTTAAGAAGAGCATTTCCTGGTTAGAGCGCCTGCCCAATGCTGGTCCCATGCATCTTATCACTCTAAACCGCCTGCTTGCTCTGGAATCGACGAAGAAATACGGTGGGACAAAGCAGAACAAAACTGAAGAATTTTTTAAAACAGAATAAGAACACTTCATATCGCACATACATTACCTGTACATACCCTGTACTGGCTTTTACTCACTGTACGTCTTGAAAAGGCGTTTTTAGTTTACTAATACTGTACTGTTGTGCACGTAAGTTTTAACCACTTTTAATCACTGTAAATCGTGAAGTGGCATTTTTTAACTTACATGGTTTATACACATTTCATAAAGAATACATACTGTATGTCAACCATGTCTTTTTATTATGTGGAATTGATTATCCATATGATAGATTATCCGGACAAAATCACAGTCCCCGAGTTGTCCAGATAATTGAGGTCTGAATGTATTTGCAAGTGATTACCCTGGAGATTACCTCTCTTCCGGCTGCGTTTAGGGAAAATTGGGTGGAGTCAACGGCTTTCTTGATGAACATCATCCACTGTGTTTTCTTAGTGTTAAAAAACAGCCTTAACTCTGATAGTATTCTCTCGATTTTATGAAAATTGCCTTGGATGGCATTCATCGCAGTGGAAGCATCTTTAGCATGTGCGTATAGGATCGTGTCATCTGCATTAAGGAATAATTTTGTGTCTGATGAACTGTGTTGTAGAACCTATGGTAGAAGAGCTATGGTAAAAATACTGATTTTTTACTCTATTTTCTATTTTCAGCATGCATTTAGTATAACCATTTTGCTTTGTGTTGTAGAATCTTATTAACGTAGATCAGAAATAAGAAGGGCCCTAGGACTGACCTTTGGGGTACCCCTTTGTTGACAGCGGCGAAATCAGAGCAGTGATCCCCTGCCCTAACACACTGCTGTCTGGAACCCAGGTAGGCTGAGAACCATATGAGTGCATTGATGTCCAAGCTGAAAGTTTTGAGTCAGTTTAGTAGGACATCGTGATCAACAGTGTCAAAAGCTGTTGACAAGTCTAGGAAAATTGCAGGGGAAACTAGTCCTTTATCAAAAGCACTAAACATGCCATCTGTAACTCTGGACACTACACGTGTTGCATTATGCCCTTTCCTGAAGCCCGGCTGGTACTCAGGTAGTACATCATATGTAGAAAAGCAGAAAGCTAGTTGTTTATGAACCAGAGTCTCTAAAATCTAAACTAAAGGCGAGAGTAAGGATATAGGCCTGTAACATCCAGGGTCAGCGAGGTCGCCATCTTTGAAGACAGGGATTATAAAGGCAGTTTCCCAGACACTGGGTATCTGGGATGTAGTTAGGGATAAACTGAACATGTGAGTCAAGTGTTCTGCCAGAAGTGGTGCAGCTAGTTTATAGAAGATGGGCTCTATCCCATCATAGCCAGCTCCCTGTTTTACATCCAGTTTAGTGAGTTCTCGCAGGAAATCTTTCTAATATTTCTAAAGTCAAACATGTCATGGGTGGCATGTCCTTAGACAGGACCAGGAAACTTGTTAGTGTGCTTCTGGTAACAAAAAGAAATGAACATGCCAACCATTTGGAAAGGCACTGTTTAGAAACAAGGGTGCACTTCATCCTGGGGCTGAACAAAACAAAAAGCTGTTAGGACTTTCTGCTATCCTTTGTGCAGTTCAAATAGAAGCACTGGACTCTATGGACATCTAAGAATGCAGGATAACTTCTCCCACATTCCGAGGGGAAGAAGAAAATACAGGAAGGTGGCTAGTCTGCTTCAGTGTGAACTCAGAAACAATCCTAGAAAGGAACCGAGTGCTGGAACACAGTGAAACCTGATCTTAGTAAAAAAACAAGCATTTGTCAATGCCGAATGTTTGCTTGCCGGTATTGGCACTGGTAGTACAGGAGTTAGAGAGATGCATAACAGGAATGGCAGTGAAGTACTGAAGTAATGCCAACCACCACCCCCACCCCGCAAAGACTGACAGGTGTTGGTAGTGTACCTTTAGTTCGTCAGCCATAACACTCACGCCATTCCACCTTACCCCACCCTGCAGACACCAACAGGTGTCGCAGTGTGGCTTGAGGCCTTCGGCCATTACGCTCATCCTATTCTATAAGGAAATAAGCTGAGATAGGTGCAGTATAGGAGAATGAAGTGAACATTAGGGCCGAAGACCCCAAGGCACACCTCGATGCCTACCAGTGGCTGCACGGTGGAGGTGGGGGTGGAATGGCGTGAGCATTACGGCCGACGACCCCAAGTCACACCCCCGATGCCTCTCAGTCTGTGCAGGGTGGGCGTTACGGTTGGAAACCCCACCGCCTTCAGCGTTTGTTGGTATTTTTGCTCCAGATTTTCAACATGTGCTTTTTGGGACCCCACCTCATAAACAGTGGCAGTATAATTTCGTTACTCAATCGCAAAAGGTGATTTTATACAGCGAGTGTGCCATTCGGTGCCACAGGCGTGAAAACACATTTCAGGCAGGATGTGAAAAATGACAGCTGCACTGTTCATGAGGAGGTGTGAAGAAATGGCAATGCTGAAAATCTGGAGTGAAAATATGAAAAGTGGTAAAGTTACGAGTGTGCGTAGAAACTGTGCAACACGTGCTCATAACGCAGTCATTTTTTGGAATGTTTTCACCAAATGTTCAACATTGCCTTTTTGGGACCTCCCCTCATGAACAGTGAAACTGCAATTTCATTAATCTATCCTGAAAGTTGATTTCGCACAGTGACTGCGCTATTCTGTGCCACAGGTGCTAAAACACATTTCGGGAAGGACGCGTAAAATGACAGCTGTACTGTTCATAAGGGGGTGTGAAAAAATGGCAATGTTGGAAATTTAGAGTGAAAATATTACAAACTGATGATGTTACGAGTAAAAGCGTAGAAACTGCGTAATGGATGCTCGTAACACAGTCATTTTTTTGAATTTTTTTACCAAATTTGCAACAAGGGCTTTTTGCAACCCTACCTCATGAACAGTGGCACTGTTGTTTTGTTAATTGGTCCCAATAGGTGATTCCATGCAATGACCGAAAAATCACCTTTCAGGATAGAGAAATGAAATGACAGTGCCAGTGTTCATGAGGTCGGGTCTCAAGAACCGCTTGTTAAAAACCTGGGACCAAAACTCCAAAAATTGGCTGCGATATCAACCTAAGTTGAAAACACCCTATTGATTGCCATTATAGGGCTTACCGTCATTTCTTCAGTTCCCAGTTGGTCTTTGAAGAGTACAGACGTGTTCCCGCCCCACAGAAGATCTCTGCCCTGACCTCCAGAGGTAGGTATGGGGAGGTGCGGGGAGGTGGGGTGCAGAGGGAGGGGGGTGGGTTGGGGGGGGGCTAGCAGGAATGACAAGAGACCATTTTCTTTTTTTTCTGGTTAAAAAAAAAAGATGTCATGGGACTGTTTTCTTTTTTACAAATGAAATGTTAACAAAACAGATTTCAGCACACTGGGGTGGGCTCCCAGTGTGCCAGAGTACTGGGGGTGATCAATGCCAACCCAGGGATTGGGCACCCCAAGGTCGGCTGGAGAACATAGGAGCATGGGGTGGCGATCACACACCGGGTGTGGGCATCCTGGTGTCAGAAACATCAAAGAAGATTTTTGGCACACTGGGGTGGGCCCCAGCATGCCACATTAACGGGGAGGATACATGCTGACATGGGGATTGAGCACCTGACAAGTCAGCAGGGGACAGGCAGCAGCAGTGGGAGGGAGCTAACATTTAAATTTGTTGTCCTGCTGTGTGCCTGGTTGGGAGGGAGAAGGGACTGCCACTGCAATGACGAAACTGCCAGATTGCAGCGGCAGGTTACTTTGAAGTGTGGCGTTCACTCTGAAACTGCCGTCATCGGCAGCTTCAGCATTAATTGATGGCCAAAGGATGCACCCATTAAAGCATCCGCTGCATTGTCCACAACACTGCCACACCTCTGCAATGCTCTACTATCTCTGTTTGTTTCTTGTGCAATGCACTCGCAAGCAGACATAGTAAGGCATGGTGGTATGCAACCAAAGCCTGTAACTCAGAAACTTGGCAAGATGAGGTGACAGCAACCAGAAAAAGTGTTTTCCGGGAAAGTAAACACAACTTAAACGTTTCAACAGATTTAAAAGCAGCCCGCGTAAGAGACTCCAAAACAAGGTTAAGGGGTGACATCGAACTGTCTTATGGACGTGGATGCAGGTAGACTTTGAGGAACTGGCAAGACACTTAAACTGTGCTGCAGCCTTGCCCACTGAGAGGGCATGAAAGGCAGAGATAGCCAAAAGAAGTACCTTCGCAGAAGAGTACTGGAGAACAGAGTCTGATAGGGACAGGACATAGTCCAGGATAGTCCGTATCAGGCAAAAAAGGGTCTACTGACAAGAGAGTACCAAATAGTGAAATGTTTCCATTTCATGGAATAAGTGTGTTATATAGAAGGCTTATGAGCTGCTCATAAAATGTCTAAATCTATCTGGTGTAGTAGAGTAGTACATGAAGAAGTACAAACAAACCATGGAAAAAGGTACAATGTAAATAGCACTGTTTTATTTTAAACACAACACTAATACAATATATATATATATATATATATATATATATATATATATATATATATATATATACAAGAGGGGTGAAGGATAAATGAGTGCAATAAAAACATGTATCTTCACTGCGGTGACATAACCACATGACATATTTCATGTTGTGACAACACGGCTTGAGATAAATCATGTTGTGACATCACCACTGTGAGTGATATTTCACTGCTGCCTGCAGCCCACTCAGTTACCATGGCAAAACATTCTCAGGTGTTTCCTATACTCTGACTCACTCCTAACCCATTGCTGTGATCCTCTCAGCTTGACTGCAACCAGAATTCTAAAACAGACACCTTCACAAAACATTTTCTTTCTCACCGCTGCCTGAAGCTAACTTACTTAGCATTGCAAAACACATTCAGCTTTTCCCACAGAGTTTGTAGCACTGCCAGCCCATTCAGAAAATCTCACACACAGAAATAGCAAACACAGAAACAGCAACAGAACACAAAAAACCATAACAATACTTCTGAAACTCATACGCCTATTGTGCAAATCGAACACATGATGTGCAGATCACGTGCTATTGAAAATATCTTCACTCCTGCGTTGTGAGCTCTGGATACTCTCACTTGTGCCTTCGGCACTCTTGAGTATCCAGAGCTCACTCTGCAGGAGTGAAGATATTTTCCTTATTACACTCCTGCCCATCATGTATCCCCTATTTACATACATAATATATATATATATATACACACACACACACACACACGTTGACAAATGGCTTCAGAATGGTAAATAGATTTAAAAAACTGATTTGGCAACTGCTTTACATCAGTTATAAACAGAACAGACAGCAAAGTCTGTCACTCTCTGTGCAGTGTAGCCCCTTCGTCTGAATCTGCACCAGTCCTGGAAAAAGCTGAGGAGGAGGAGGTCGAAAAGGTCAGCTCTGAGAGCCTACTGGTTGTAAAACCAAAGGGCAACACAACGGAGCAACCTCTGAGGTTTATAACTACCTATGGCAGACAATCAGGCGCCATAAGGAATATAATAACAAAAAACTGGAATATCGTGTGTAGTTACCCAGTCTTGAGAAATTGTTGCCCTATACCACCTAGAATTACCTATAAATGAGCCCCTAACCTAGTGGACACATTAACACATAGTCTTCAGCCTTCTGAGCCAGTAACAAGGGGGACCTGGCTACCACCACTACCACAGGGGTGCTTTATCTGCGGTAGATGTAAATATTGGACTGTGATTGAAACAGTAATTTCACTAGTGTAAATGCCAGAAAGAGTTTCCAGATTTCTATGTTTGTTAACTGTGAGTCTACCCACATAGCATATTTGACAACATGTAACTGTAGGGTATTCTACGTGGGAAAAACTAGACGAAGTTTTAAACTCAGAGTAGGGGAACACCAAAGGGCTATTATATCCATGAGGACCCTGTAAATGCCCTATGTTTACATGTAGATTCACAAGAGGATTCCAAGCAGCATAAGATAAAATACTGTGGGATAGAGAAAATAGTGTTAGGAAAAATAGGTGGTGATTTGGAAAGTTTACTACTGAAATGAGAATTGATGTGGATTGTGCAACTAGATGGGCACTACCCTCCAGGTCTAAATGACCTTTTGGAAAGGGCATCCCGTACAATATGAATGAAGTAAGAATTCTGCATGTTATCAATATTTTCTTCTGTTAGTAGTACTATTTCCTTATCTCCCTTCAGGTGCCCATTCTTGTCGGCAAACTGAGTTGCGAAGCCAGAAATAGGAGGTCTGGACAGCCATCACAATGGTGAGGCACCATTCTACTCGACTCATTTGGTGCCAAGTAGCATAGGACTGGTACACCTAAACCTGTTCCTGTTCATTGTTAAATAAAATCAAGTGTAACACAATGACTAGTAGAACTCTAGATACACAGAAAAAACAGAAATGTGTATTATAAATAAAGTAAGGGTGGAGTGTGTTACGAGAAGTTTACACATCCCTGAGGTGCTGTATGCCACATAAACCCCGAGAACGAAGCTCGAGGGGTTTATCTAGGCATCCAACACCTCAAGTGTGTGTGAAATTCGAGTTTCTACACCACCCCATGTTTTATTTTATATACAGTAATTGCTGGGTTTCACTTTTTCGTCACAGCAATTATATCAAATAAAAGATGTTCCTGTGCAGCTGTGGTCTGGTTGGGTTTTCCCGCAATCTGCTGTTGTCTGTGAAAGTTAACTTTTTTCCTGGCAGTTGCTTTAAAAAGTTTAAAATGTTTTAGAGCAGTTCTTTTTTTCTTAAATAACTTACTGCCTAGTCCAAGTGGTGGTGCAGTTTCAGGTAGCAAGGCCGACAGCGGTCAGGAAGGGAAAAGCTGCGGATGACGTATGCGGAGCAGGGAATTCCATGTGTCTGTCATTATAAACACCTCCTTTATAACGGCAAATTATGCAATGGTTTCCCTATAGGAAATAGTAAAACACAGTTATTATACAGCGGTAAAGTAATACCTGAGCACTATTTTAGACACTATAAAGTGGATACCTACCCCAAAGTTATAACGGGGTAAGCAAGGAATATGTTCTTAACAATCTAAGAATTTAATGGAATTGTATTATCTTAAAAAAGATCTTTAAGAAATTCACTAGCTAAAAGGGGATCCGCTTTCAGATGATGGTGACTCATCAAAGCTAAAAGCAAAACCAGTCGGGTCGCCTGAGCCACCTCTGCACTCTCTATAATTGTGTATTGTTTTAGCACTGCCTCAAGCAACACACTGCTTGGTGCGATTTGTGACAATAAAAGTTTAAATTACCTGCAACCTGGCGCCGGTTTTAATTGTTTGCTAGATTTACCTATAACCAGGCACAGGTTGTGAGTGGTTCTTGTTTGACCAGTACATATAGCTGCCCGCTGTCACTTTAATTATGCCACTTATAAAAAAGTGAGTTGATTATATTTTATAAAAAAAAATTGAGCGGATTATATACACAATGGGAGGGCTTTAAGCCCGAGGTTTGATGGGCAGAGCAACAACATCACTCTCCCATCGGGCTTAAAAGGCCACTCATCCTGGGCCCCTCCAGGATTAATTTTTTGTTGCGGATGGAGGCTTCGCCTTCATTAGCTCTGCCTTGTCTGTTGTCCTTGCGCCTTGGCCGCCTCTTCCATCTCGCTGCTTTTCCTCCCATTTTGGCTTTCCACTCACTGCGGCCCCTCCTGACCTCGCCCTTGCTCCGCCTCCCCCGCATCTACACTTGTCGCTTTATTCCTTTCCCTCCCCATCGCTCCTCCCCGAAGTAGTGTGCATTCATCTCCTGCCCTGCTCAGCCCTCCCTCCCTCCTCCTTTGCTGCCCTCTTCCTTCTCCTTGGACCCGCTTCTGGATGCCTTCCGCTTACCTCTCTCCTCACTTTGCCAAAGCTCTCCTGGGCTTCCCTTCCCAGCTCATCCACCGAGTCCTTCTCGGTCATATCATGCAGCTGCTCCTGGGATTCCGTGACACGGCCCACTCCGTCAACCTGCCTGGCTCCTCTGCCTGCTAGCAGTCCCAGTCGGGAGTGGGATTTGCCGTGTCCCAATTGCATTTCAGCTCTTGCCGAGTCAGGCTCCAGCAGCTGTCAGCTGCCAGTTCTTTCTGGCATTTTTGCCCAGGATCACGTCCAGGCCATATCCCCGGCCTCTCCTCTCCACTGGGTCTTGGCATTTGTGATTTTCAGCCGTTCTGGGGTCCGCCACATGTCATCTTCTTCACCCAGTGGCTCCATCGATTCGACCGCTTCCTGTGACCTCCTCAGCATTATTCCGAACGGAGCTATTCATGCGCCATCCACCATTTTACACAAGGGTACCTTTCCCCACGTTATTTTCACTTGTACTGCTCTGTGCTATGCAACCATCCTACAGTAAGTCTTTCATCCTATCATATTTATAGCTCTGTAAGCATCCTTTCAGTTAGCTCTTGATAGTTTCCTTTCCAGCGTTCCTGTCATCATGTAATTTTCTGTTTTTACTCCTCAGTCTGTTCAGCTTACCCTGGCTTAAATTTACCTCCCTAATTTCCTACCCTAGAGTTATGAACATGAGACTGTATTCCATTAACTGAGTCTACTCTCTAACTCTTCGTTCATGGGGCATCTACAGTTATCAGGCGTAGTCATCTGGACTTACATATGCCTCCTAGTACAGCTCTACCTGGCTAATCTCGCTACCAGTCTGGTACGATACCATTTAAATTAAATAAGGAGAACTCCTACTCTATCATAGGCAGGTTCTCCTACTGACCTGGAGATGGCACCGTCTGACCATGCATGATCAGCTTCAGCCAATTCATGCCTAGTTTTCAGTCTGGTGTCTTGTAACCAAATTATGGCACTTTGTCAGGCAGCTTGGTGTGCTATTTCCATTTATGGTGGTTCTTCTAGTGTTGCCATGTGTGTTCCTTTGCAAATTTAATTATTTATTTAGTTTTTGTTGAACGCTGTGGGCTTGATTTCATGCAGGCCCTGGAGCAACTCCAGATGCACCAAAATTTCAGCTGCATATCTGGCATACCACTTTCTCGTCTTACAGGGGCAGGTGCCTTGGATTTTTCCACCCTCCGTAGCATCTCTTTTCTACCATTCACTCAGTTCGACCCTCTCTTCTTCCCCTCCCCATTCCCTTCACCATCCGTTCATTCCTTCTCTGACCTCCACCCTCCATTCCTTGCTTTTGGGGGTTTTCCCTATTCTACCATCACCTTCCCCTCATCGAACCGCAGCCCTCCTGCCGCATGTCTCAGGTTCCTGATTCCAGTCATCATTCACTCATCCTTACCTCATGCTTCATCTGTTTCCATCACTTACTCAAGCCCTTCACTCAATCAGTATACCTCACATTGAATCCTATGCTTCCTCGTTGAACCGCTGCTCTCCTGCAGTTCTCATCCCGTACCGGCCATCATGGATTCACTCCACTCAAGGCTTCTGCTCAGCATCATTTGGCTGTCTCTGGCTGACTCCATCTGGCCTGCAATCGATATTTCTTTTGGGCATACCTATCATGAATTACGTGCCAACTCATCTAACTGTGGCCCTCCTATCACATGTCTCAGGTCATGACTCCGTAACAGGTTCATGACTCCGGTCATCAGTCACTCCTCCTTACCTCATGGTTCTTCTATGTACATCACTTACTCGAGCATTCCTATCATTGAATCCTATGCCATGCCTCCACTCAAGGCTTCACTACATCACTATATCGCTCGACCAGAGCATACCCTCTGGTTCCAGGCATGCCACTTCTCGTGCCAGCCATCAAGGATTCATTCCAATCATGGATTCACGCCTCATCTTCCATCATCCATTTTGCTCCTATCGATCACTCAACCTGAGCGTACCCTCTGGTTCCAGGCCTGCCTTGTTGGCCTTGGAGTCTACTTAATCACATCGCTCTATTGAGCATGGCTCTCACTGGGACTTATGCTACCTGATTGAATTGCTTCAATCTTCTCATCTTGGACTGCTGCACTCCTGCAGTGATCATCATCAGTCTTTGTCCTCTTCAGTCTTCTCTTGAGCATATTCCTTACCTCAAGATTTATCTATTTACATCAAATCCTATGTCACCCTACTGACTCCGACTTCAGGGTCTAATCATTCACATCGCATAATCAAGCATGCCTTATCGGCCTCAGTGTCTACTCACTCACATCGCTCAATCAAGTCAGTCTGCATTATCCTTGGTCTCGACATGACCACATTTGGATACCCCTTGCTCCTTTGACTTCTACATGGCTCAGCTCCTTCCCATCGACGACTCGAGCATACCCGTCTCGGGTCCCTGCTGCTTCATCGCTCCTCGATCTGTGCTTTTGGGTTTTTTCCTATTCCATCATCATTTTCCTACTTGTATCCCTCTCGCATGAAGCCTTCTTTAAAGACATACGTCCTCAAATCAAACGTCGTCAGCCTGGAAGGAAGGCGACCTAGGCCTTGGAGGTTTCCTCCTCAAAGGGGGTTTTTGCTCTCCTCTGTGTCAATGGTCATAATGTTAGTTAGAGTTAGTGCTTTCTTCGGTTAATTAATTAGGTTCCACTGTTGGTTGGAGGTGGATGGTGGCCCCCGGCTTTCCTCTCTCTCCTTAGGAAGTCAGCCCTTATCTTCTCAGAATTCATTCTTTCATCATCCTTGTCTCTTTGATGCTTGATGCCTTTGGGTATTCTTTTTGGGCTTCTTCCTAACCTACCTTTAGCCGACGCAATCATTCCCACATCACCTGTACGGGGAACCCTACTCTAGGGTTCCTTGCGTCGTACCCCTACAGGGTGGTATACCCCATGGATACAGGGGCGGAAAGCCACAAAGCAAATCAAGTTACACAAGCATCATCTCCTATCATCTCATCCGGTTGCGTAAGCACATCAAATGGGAGGGCTTTAAGCCCGAGATTCGATGGGCGGAGCAACAACGTCACTTCCCCATCGGGCTTAAAGGGCCACTCATCCTGGGCCCCTCCAGGATTCATTTTTCGTTGCCCACCATCCACCCCTCCTCCTCCAGCAGCTCGTCTCTCTTACCTGTGGGCTTCTTCCTAACCTACCTTTAGCTGACGCAACCATTTCCACGGCACCTGTGGGGGGGACCCTCCTCTAGGGTTCCTTGCGTTGTACCCCTACAGGGTGGTATATCCCACAGATAGAGAAGCGCAAAGCCACAAAGCAAATCATGTTACACAAGCATCATCCCATATCATCTCATCCGGTTGCGTAAGCACATTGAAACAGTATTAACGGTAAACAAACAACAATAAATAACAGTACTGGACTCATACCACATGCCTCACCAATATTTACCCAGTGCTTGTGTCCCACCAAATTCCGTGTAGGATAAAACCTGATCCTCTCATTTGCTGAGTACTGCATTATTGTCCTGGTCACAGGGTCAGCCCCAGATGCAAGGCAGATGCCTCAGTAGGGGGAACGAATTGATAAAAGTCCCCAATACCCTCTCAAAAACATCTCCTCTGTCTTTCAACTCATATGTGGTTTGCTCCAGTGGAAGGGTCTTAACAACCAGAGCCAACCACAATCCTACCATAGGGGGCTGACATGACACCTACAAATTCTGCATACACTTTCTAGCCAGTACCAAAAGTACCCTAGTGACTCTTGGCAGAAGATCCCACTCCTCATCTGCACAGGCATCTACCCCAAACAAGACAGACAGGGGATTCTCCACTATATGACTGCCCAGCAACTGCAATAATTGTTCTCGGATTTCCGTCCAGAACCATTTGAGCACTGGACAGCTCCAGAAACAATGCAGGTTAAGTTCCTCGTCCCTTCCCACATCTCCCACACAGCGGGCAAGGCAAGGCAATTTTTATATAAAAAGACACCCAATCCCAGAAGCTCTGGGTGCCGTACAAATAAAGTAGCCAGATAAACACAGCAAAAACTCAGAGTAAATATCAGCAAACATTAAATTCCATAAATTATAAAATAAAATAAATTTGCCTAGAAAAATTTAAAAACATAGTGTCCGGGAACTGAGATCAAAACCTTAGAATACTGATCTCACTTAAAAAGCTAGGTCGGGGAAAGCCTGGGTGAATAGGAGGGCCTTGAGGTGGGCCTTGAATACCTCGAATTCCACAGGACGGGGCCGGCAACACTAAAAGCCCTGTCATCGGCCATTTTTAACCTTGTGCTGGGAATCGCCAGGAGGCCTCTGCCGGAGGAGGGGAGGGGACGGACTGAGACAACAGGTGTAAGAAGGTCCACCAGGTAACCAGGGCCCTGGCCATGTAGGGCCTTACAGGTGAGAAGACCCACCTTAAAGAGGATCCTCCACCTGACCAGCAGTTAGTGCAGCTCATGCAGTACCGATGTAATATGGCAATATTTAAGTTGCCCCGTAAGTAACCTGGCAGCTGTGTTCTGCACCAGCTGCAGTCTGTGAAGAGATCCTCCCGCAACCCCGAGGTACAGTATATTATAGTAGTCAAGCCTTGATGTCACCAAGGCATGTATCAAAGTGAGGAGGTCCAGAGACTACACAAGGGGCTTTATCCTGGCAACATTCCTGAGAAGGAAAAACAGGAGCGGACAGTGAAAGACATTTGTGCCGCTGTCATCAAACCCCTATGCAGGATGACACCAAGATTCCACACCTCAGAGGAGGTCTTCAATGAGACCGATCTCAGAACAAGTCCAGTCTCTGCACCAGCGGCCATCCTATCCCACACTCTGTTTGACTCCACCACTAGTACCTCCGTCTTATCGGGGTTCATCCGGGGATATCCCAAGGTTAAATTTGCTTACTACCAGTGGTGGCAGGTAGAGCCAGTGAATAAACTTACATGAGGCTTCTCTGAATTTATCACACCATAGGAGTCCCATGTAAGATTCACATAGCAGGGCCCAGTTATCACTGGCGATACCCAATCCTAAGTCTCTCTCCCAGAGGCCATGTATCCTACCCAACTGATCCAGGAATGTCTCCCACAAACACGAGTATATATTTGTGATGGAGCCCTTCATATCTGCCCTAGCTCTCAGAATCACCCACTCCAACCTGCTAATCTAAGTGACCTCAGGATCACATCTGTTTATACTGCACAGGTGAGCAGAAATTTGCAGATATTGAAATTTCTGCAACCCCTGCAGACCCTGCCCAGCCTCCAGTTCCACTTGAGAGCAAAGCCCAGTCAGGCCCAACAGGCCCCAAAACAAGCTGCACCCCTGGCTCTCCATTCCACAAAGTCTCAGTCTTTGAGGCCTGGGATAAAGTCTGGATTCCCACATAGGGGAGAAAAAAGGGTTTTCTCCAGACCCCTTCAAAGAAGTTTAGTGGTCCATCCCCATGCCTCCAGAGCACATAGTACCAGGGGATTCACCTCTCCCCACTCTTGTTCTTAGCACCCCCCAACTGAGATAAAAGAGAGGAGTGGGACTTCCAGTACCCATCTCGAGCATGGTCCAACTCGCCCCTTTATCCCCAATCAGCAATTTATGCAGTAGTCACAGCTGGGTTGTAAAGTGATAAAACTTATCTGGAAAGTGAGGCCCCCCTTCCCCGTAGGGCCCTTCAACTGCACCAGTACCATTCTAGGTCTCTCACCCTGCCTTAAAAATTCGGTACACTTGGCCACAAAGAGGTGAATATCCTTTTCTAGTAGTTCTATAGGTAGCATTTAGATGGGGTACAACATCCGAGGAAGCACGTTCATTTTCAATAAATTAATACGGCCCTTCCAGGATATTAGAAGCGCTTTCCATCTAGCCAAATCTGCTGCAATCACCTTCAATAGAGGAACATAGTTAAGCCTATAGAGGCTAGAGAGTGCAGGCCCCACCTTAATGCCCAAGTAAGTGATCGAGTTCAGTACTCTTAAATGAGAGCCCCAGTATCTCTACCTGTCCCACACCCCACCCCCGGTTGCAACAACTCTGACTTATCATAGTTTGTTTTCTATCCAGAGGATGCTGAAAAGTGATCTATAAGCTGAATACTCTCTGGCAGAGATCTTTCGGGTGATGTAATGAAAAGTAAGTAGTCATCTGCATAAAGTGACACTTTATGAGCAGGGCCCCGCTAACCAGTCACATCTACTATATCCAGGTTCTGCTCTATGTATTGCGTCAAGGGCTCTATCACTAAGGCAAAAAGGAGTGGAGAGAGATGGCACCCTTTTCTAGTATCCCGTGACAGGGCTAACTTCTCAGACAGCCCACCATTCACCAAAATTCAGGCCTTAGGTATGGCATAAAGAAGATGGACATATTTTAAAAAATTTTCCTCTAAATTTAACTTCTGTAACACTGCTGTTAAATAAGGCCATTCAACCCTGTCAAAGGCTTTCTCGGTGTCCAAGGAGAGCACAAATTCCTTCCCCAAATGCTGAGTGCCCCACCGGACCACACTGAGTAGACACCTAATATTATTATGAAAGTGCTTACCTTGAACAAAACCAGATTGATCTGGGTTAATTAGATCTGGGAGCAGAACCTCCGAGCACCTGGCCAAGACTTTAGCTATGATTTTGGTATCACAATTAAGCAATGAGATGGGCCAATATGTCGCACACAATGCTGTGTCTTTCCCTGGTTTGGGGATGATCGTGATAGTGGCTTGATAACAAGAGTCCGCCAGGGAACCCTACTCTAGAGCCTCCAAAAGCATTTCTCAGAGCTGTTCCAATAGGGGTTCTACCAACATTCAATAGTATTCAATATTCAGTCCATCCAGACCTATGGAATTCCAAGGGCAGCAGTTAGCTCTGCCATTTATATGGGGGCCCCCAACCATTCCACCTGGTCCTTTCTGTAAGCTACGGAAAGTTAATTTGCCGCAATAAAAAAAACACATTCATGTCCTCAGTATCAGATGCTTCTCGGGCATACAGTGCTGTATAAAATTGCACAAATTATGCTCTGTTATCTGATCCCTTATTACATGTTTTCCCTAGCCCATCCTTAAGGGCCACAACCAAAGTTCTAGCACCCCTCTCTTCAGCTAAACAAGCCAGTAACAGACTAGGCTTATTTCCCCCATTCATAAATACGTTGCTTGGCATAACACAGGGCTGTATTAGCCACATTCATGAGAGCCAAATTCAGGGCTTCCCATGTTATTTGCAGGAACCCCAAGTTTCATCCAACAGATCATTGTAGGCCTTCCTCTCTATCCCCTTCATAGCCTCCTCCAGTTTTTGTATTTTCTCCTGTTTTTGTTTAGCCCTCTTAGCCATAAATGAAATTACAGCTCCCCTCATGTGTGCCTTCCCCACCTCCCGGAGAAGCCATTTTGAGGAGGCGAAATTCTTACTAGTATTACAGTAATATAGAAATTCCAGTGCCCCAGAGGAACTCAACAAACTCTTCCTGTGAAGCCATATAAGAAGGAAAACGCCACATACACAGAGAGTGATCTGCATCTCTAGCACTCATTGTCAAATGCACTTTAGCATGATCAGATACAAAAATGGCAGTAATCTCTGTATGCCTGACCCTATGATAGAGGGACCTAGGTGCAAATATATAGTCAATCTGCGACCAAGACTTATGGGGACTAGAAAAAGAAAGTGTACTCATGCAATACCAGATTTGCCTCATGCCAAACATTGATGAAGTCCAGCTCTGAGAAGCCAAGAACCCAACGTTCCACCCTGGGCTCCATTTCCCCTTTCGCCTGTGACTGGTCCAAAGAAACATTCAACACACAATTGAAGTCTCCTGTTACTATCAAATTAGGAAATTGCTCTCTTTGTAAGAGGACCAACATTTCACAAAAAAACACAGGGTTGTGCTGTGCTGGTGCATAAATATTACAGAACATGACAAGTTCACCCCCAGCTGGCCAATTGCAAAAATATACCGGCCAGCCCTAGGATCACTCACCCTTTTGTGTTCAACTAAATTCAACCCCCTACATAACAATATGGGCTACACCTCTTCTGTGCCCATTAAAGGATGCAGTACAACACTGGCCAACCCATTCCTGAACCAACTTAGCATACTCTGTATCTGTGTTGTGCATTTCTTGCAGCACGGCAGCATCCATCCTGTATTTCTTGAGAGCACTGAGCACTTTCTTCCACTTTACTGGAGTGGACAGACCCTGAACATTCTAGGAGCATACTATAATGTTCAATATCTTAGCATCAAATGAATATAGGTGGCACAGGGAGAGGGTGGTCCACCCCTTTAAAACCCAGACCCAGGTCACGCTCCACCAGGTGTCCGACTCCTTCCAACCACATCCCACTTCCATCCCTCTCTCTACATGCAGTCCAGGTCAGCAGTTAATTATAATAAAAAAAAAACAGCAGTGAACAATGTACAAACAGATAACAAATAACCAAACAACACAGTAACCAGTACAAATATCAACTGATTGCTCCACTGTGTCTGCCATCACACAGGGCGTTCCTCCAAATATAGGGGATCCCCTCCTGTCCCAGGTAGACCCAAGCAAAAATACACTGTGGTCCATAAACTTACCCTGCAGAAGTACTGCCCCCCCTTCCGCCTCCCACTTGAAGCTACCAATTCTCTACCTGTTGGACCCCCCTGCCACCAGACCTATAACATGACCCCTGCCAACAGACCTAAACAGTATAGCCCAGTGATGGCATCTGTAGGGATATGCCTGCCTAACACCATCTGTACAGGGTTCTCATTAACTCAAATTGCCATACCCCCAACCGTGACCCACAAATGTGTTGTCCGACATCTGAGCAGGAGGCCTAGGAGGGTCAAGACAAGTCAGCTGAGACCTGCTGAATGTTCCACTCTCGACTCATCCCCAGTCTCCCCACCGCCACCCCGCTGGGCTATGCCCAAGATCACCAACTCCTGACATCCCCCTCCCTGTTAGTCCATAGCCACCATTAAATTGTCAGCATGTCCCTCCTCAGTGCACAACCATCATTGCCAATAGGTGCACACTGCAGAAAACAATAACATAGGGTGGGTGAACACTGATCCCAGCAGGTAGACATTCAACGCTGACATCTATAACCACCCCCATAGCACTGTGGTGCTCAACCTTCTGATCTTGGTGTACTTTTGGAGTTATACTGGACACCGCTGTCAGAGAACCTCCCTTATTAAGTTACTGTACCAGATATATCTTTTTTTCCAATTGTTTAACCAGGTGAGACACACTAAGCTGAAAGCTTGTTTACAGGTGCAACCTAGGAGCACAGGGAAGTTACGTGACTTGTCAAGGGTCACACAGTATGCAAGTGAGGGCTGTGAGATTCAAACCCAGGTCTCCAGATTTGCAGCTCAGAGTCTTAAACCACTGCACTATACTGCCTCCCAAATATCTTGGCTAAGTCAGCACAGTGATAAAGTGGCGGTGCTGTTCATTAACACTTGGGATGCCCTAGTTTGCAGGCACATTCATTCCCCAGCCCTAAGGCTAGCAGGAAGCAGGTGCAACACCAAAACAGAGTGCTTCTGGGTCTTCTAGCATTTGCAGCCCTCCACCAGGCCCTTAGAATGGGACCATAATTTTCTCTCTTGGCTTCCATTTGCCCATTGTCCCAGCCAAGAGATGTGTAATAAACAGAGTTATCCCAGTAAATGGAGGAGGATCCAGACCACCCATGTAGACCCAGCTGTCTAAAATAGGGACCCCTCAGTTCAGCGCTTACCCTTTACCAGTGCGTGCCTGCTTTAGACTTCATAGTATCATAGCACATGTATGCCAGGCATGCTACAAACCCCATACTGTTTGGTGGTTCTTTATTTAGACCTCCCATTAAATTAGCCTGTGGCCTGACAGCCCTGCCAGTAACAAAAGACTGCAGTGCCACTTAGAATGAGTGGGAACATGCGGTGAGGCCCTCCGGTGGAACATATTTAAGTGGCGCTATCATAGAATAATTATGGGCCTCCACCAACATATGCCACATATATCTAAATGGGTGACACAGCAACACTGCAGTCTCTGTCGGGCTCAAACCCCCCCCCCCCAACCAGGCATTTTCTAGCACACCCAACATAACTCAGATAATTACAGTAGGCATAATAAATTTACCCACAGTCCCTCAGTTCCCTCTCTTTGCACACTGTCCCCCTCTTTGCCCTCAGAAAGACCGCAGAGCCTCAGGTTAGACCTTCTCTGGTAGTTCTCTTGATATTCAAGTTGCTCCAGTCGAGTTGCTCTCACTCACATGTAGTTCCTCTTGCTTTATAAATCACCTTTGTCTGTTTGCTTGCTTTTCAGCAGCACTGGCAATCCCCCCACCAACTTTGCAACACAGGTGACAAAGGAGTATATGATGGGAAAGACAGATGTCCACAAACCCCTCCTGGTTGCCGCCCTTGCAAACTGCATTACACACTGTAAGCTAGAAAGAACTATAGATACTGTATATACAGTATATGTATACAGTAATCAGTATAATCAGTAGTCGATTAACTAGTCCGAGACCTGCTCCCCCCAACACACACACACACACACACACACCACTCACCAAATGAATAGAGAAATGTTAATTTGGAACGTCCCTTTAGAGAAAACAGCAGAGTGGACTCACAACTTAGAGTCTGAGGGACAAACATGCGTTTCCTTCCTCTTGTGTTTTATGAGTAACATTGTTCTACAATTAGTCCTCTAACTGCCCCAAAAAGAAATGTAGTAAACAGCATGATCCTTACTAAATAATTAATGTGTTATATTTGAAAAACTGTGGGCAGTCCTGCTTTGGGTGTCCTAGAGGGAGTGAGCACCTTATAATGTGAGGAAGGTAACGTGCAGCGCACTCGTTCTCCCTCGCAGAAGTTAGGTAAAATAAATATCTGGTAATAAGGGATTATATGTTGTGATATGTATACCAACTTCAACAGTTATGGTTCCTTTTTACACCGATCAAGATAATAAAACTGGGCATTTTAAGGGAAAACTATTACAGCAAACTACCCTGCTCTCTAACCCTAGTTACCATCGGCAGACATCAACTGATGGTGATTTTATGAATTCTGCAATTTCATTGCCATAAGCTGCATATTTCACTGCCATTTGTATGATTTTATTTTCACTGTTCCTGCTCTGTTCTTGCTGATTTAGTGCATTTCTGTTTGGCCCACTCTGTACCCTTGCCTTCCAGCACCCCCCCAAATAACATTTAACTAATAGCCAGTGTTGGGTAAGTTACTTTTTCTATTACTTTTCTATTATGTTTGGAAACTTGTTCCAGGAAGCTCTGTGCAGTCACTAGCAAGGATGGAGAACTACTAGAAAAAGTAATACACCTTACAATTATAGTTACTTACTTCTTTTTATACAAAAACAATACAAAAATAACAAATAACTATAACAGATTACATTTTTTGAAAGTAATAGGTTAGTTAATAGTTACTTTCAAATAAACGTAATCAGTTACAGTTACGTATTTCTTTTGTATGAAAAGACATAAGTAATTGTTACTGTAAGGTGTATTACTTTTTCTAGTACTTCTCCGTCCTTGCTAGTGACTGCAGAGAGCTTTCTGGAACAAGTCTCCAAAAGTAACGGAACAAGTAGCTTACCCAACACTGCTAATAGCATGTCTTGTTCCTCCTCCAGACTGCAGCTGCCATTGTCCCAGGACTACAGGGGGTTATGAGGGCCCACTCTATTCACCCTCCCCAACACAGACACAGACTCACCGCAGGACCCCCAGCAGAACAGCCCCGGGTACTGGACTGTCCCGCTCCATCTGTTCACACAAAGCTGTGCAGCACATCTTTAACTGGTGTGTGCAGTGCCGCCCAATAACTTCACTCACATTCAATATTTGGACTCTAACCTTTCAACATAGCCATTTTTCCACACCACCTCATAAATGTGACGTGTCCTTTTTAAAATCCTAGACTAGATGTGTTTCCGCACCTCTGGTGTGAAATGACATTTTGGCCAATATACTATAAATGGCACATGTCATGTCTATAAGGTGAATCCTAAAAAAAGTATCTTCAAAATCTAGGATAAGAATTGCAAAAAACAAATTGTTTAACAAGCAGCCTACCTTTGGCATTGACAAATGCTTGTAAATTGCAGTCTGAGGCCACATCTCAGTAATCTCAGATTTCCTTAACACAAGGAGCATAATCTTTATGTTCATACAACAATATAAGTGACTGAGGTCTTGTGCTGGACACAAAGATATTTTTGGACCCATTTGTAACAGGATAGACTAGAAAAAAAATAATATTTGTATAACAAGTTTTTGAGGGACAACAAATATCTAGTCAGACAACTCTATACAGAGGAAAAATACTCTTGTGTAATAAACTGGCAACTATTAGATTTCAGTTTACAATCTTATAACTGTATTATGGACTAACAAGTGAGAACCTCAAGTGTCCCAAACAGACAATGAAAAAGCATATATGTCTGGTTATTTAAGGAAATAAATCACACATTGTTCTCCAAATAACTGCAATAACTATGTGCAGAAGTGTACCTCTAGTAACAAGTTTACTAACTGATTAATTTAATTATTTATTAATTAATTTTGAAGTTTTATGAACAGGATAGTCACACTGTGCTGAAGTTCATTTCCAGCTGCGGAGGATTACATGAGAGAGTGAAAAAAACAAAACAGCAATTTAGAGACACCAGGTGCATGTATAGTGCTGCAAAAGTACAAAATTCAAGCAACGATTTACAGAAATACAAACAAAACAAGCATGAGCAAAGGTTAATAGGACTGCAAGAAAAAGTTACAGATCAAAAATTAAGCAAGCAATATGCAAAAATACATATAGAATAGGGCATGTCCATGCACAGCCAGGCCGTGTTCCCACTGAGGGGGTGAGATGACATCATATATCTTTGGGGCGAAGCTTAGGAGGTCTGTATGATGTCATCCTACCCCCAGGAAAGGAACTGAGCCTTGTTATGTGTGGGCAACCATACACTGTTTATATATTGTATATAGTGTTTTGGAGTAATGTTAAAAGAAAAGATGGACACTGTTCACATGCAAAATTAGTTATTTGCTAAAAACGTGTAAAATTTAACATAAAGTAATGTGACAAGCTGATTATGCTACTTGTGGTGAGAGTTCATCTTTCACCCAGGTTGCTTCTTTGTTTTTTTAAATGGAAAAGAAAGTGCGTCCTCCCAAGCACATTCCTGCTTGGAAGGACCATTTTGCATGTGTGCCTTGTGTTTGTACAATAGCTCCCGATGGGAGTCCTTCAGTATTAGTGTGACCCCTGACAGCCTAGGGAATGTCCTTAGTCTTGTAGGCAGAAGAGGACACCAGCTAGAGTCAGGTGAGCTTGAGCCAGCTCAGGACGGAACCATGAACTCCACTGAGAGAACACCGAGATGTTCTTTCTTTTTAAAATCTAGATGTTGAGAGGTTCATCATGGGGCAGTTGAGCTGGGTGTTGCTGGGGACAGCAGAAGTTCAGGTAGCACTGCAAGTGCCAGCTACTGCCACCACTGACAGTGTGGGAGATAGAGAGAAGGAGGAAAAAAGAGTGAGAGACAGACAGAGTGAGACAGTGGCAGCACAAGGAAACAACAGTTGTAAGTAGCATGAACATTGCTATGTGGTATGAGGCTGTACTGATTTTCAGAAGATGTTGTATACATTTTTTACCTTTACCCCATGCACCGCAACATTTTTTTGAAATTTGCTCCCACACACTGTAACTTTTCAGAATACACTACAGGGATATTGAGAGTATGGATTTCCACACACAATAAGGTCAAACTAGACATTATAGAAGGATGGTGTATGGCTGTCCATACACAACAAGGCTGTGTTCCCACTGATGGAATGAGACGACAATATATGGATCTTGAGAGTGAAGCTCGAGAGGTCTATGATGTCATCTCATCTCCAATATGGGAACTCAGCCTTGTTCTACGGGGGCACCCATACACTGTTTTGTACAGTGTTTAGTTTTTTGAAGAAATAGGCATTTTCAATTGTGTCTTGATTGTGTGATTGTCCCCCTCCCATGACACTTAGCCTTTTCTTCCAGTAAACAGAAAATGTAAAAAAAAAAAAAACTGTCTTAAATTAACACAGAGTACTCAGGGCTCCAGATAAGGTGTGTACAGACCTATTTTACTCATCTCATTTTAGAAAATACTCTTCAAAAAACCTTTTTAATGAGTACCAATACTCACTCAACATTTGTAAATGTACCACACTCCATAGAATTGTGCTTCATAACATAACTGGTGATTCAAGCTGAGTCATTTTTCCAGATTTACAGCACTTGTACACTGTTTTCTCACTGTACTCCTACCTGCCAACATTATCAGGAGGACTGTTGACACCTGATCAGTTCTTATCTAGAAAAATACTACATTGTTTTTAAAAATGTACTCCTCACTCCATTCCTTCCAGACATTTGTACACATATGAATTTGACTGTACCCCCCTCACTTTCATAATAAGGAGTACAGTACTCGTCCCAAAAAGTCTTATCTGGAGCCCCGAGAGTACTATTATTAACTACTGGCTTCTTGGCACAAACTTTTAAAAAATTCTAAACTATTGCATAGCATTATTAACAAAAAGAAATACAAAATCACATATACCCCCATAATGCAAAGCATCATGGGATGTATATGCAAATCACCACAAAATATTATGCTGATTCAACTTGAAGCAGAAATGCATGGTGCCGAAAGGCCTCTCACACAGTCTGCAAAGGGTGCCAACAAAAGGCACAGGCATGTGTTTCATCCTACCAGGACTCATCAGAGTGCCTCGTCTGTATAACACCCCAGTGGAATGAACCAGCTACCCTAAGTTAGTCTATCTGGGTTGGGTTGTGGTGAGCCCAATAAAAACTAAAAGACAAAGAACCTTAGTGTGCAAGCACTGAGGCAAGGGTTACCCCAAAGGGCATTGGCCAGGAAGCCAAGTTTCAAAGAAATACAAAATCATTCATACCCCCATAATGCAAAGCATCATGGGATGTACAGTCCACTCCACTTATACCACCCTCGGATATCACGGGCAGTCAGTTATTGTGGGCAATTTCCATTTGCCATTTGTCACTCCCATAGATGTACTGTTTAAAATCTATGGTTATAGCGACTTACTAGCACCTGCTATTTTGGGCAGCTGGCAGTGATCTGGTGTGAGAATGGGGCCAATTAACACCCCGATTCACACCTTGTGTGTCTGGCGGTCACAGCACTTTTTAAGCTGCAGAACAATTTGAACTGAATCGCGCAGCTGGTCATGGCATTTAAAGCTGCAGCACTGTAAAGCTTAAACGAAATCCTGTCTTGCACTGTACCGTGGCTCACCGCTCTCGAGAAAGGTAGGATCCTAACTATGGATGAGTGCTTGGGTAGGGGAGTGTTGGATAAAGAGCTGCGGCTGGTAGATTATTGAGGGAAGTTGCTGCCATACAGAGTAAACTGCATCTTACATTTACGGCTGCAGTCCTGACACATTATTGTACAACAGTTTCTGAACCTAGCTACAATAAATGTATTCATGTGAATATTATTTGAATAAGCACCACTGCAACTACAGGAATCAATGCTGTAATTTTTCATTCAAGCTGAATTGAATAATTTTTTTTGTACAGAGTAAACCGTATCTTACGTTTACGGCTGCAGTCCTGACACAGTATTGTATTAACGGCTGTAGCAGACTTTAACAGGAATTGCATCTTGCTTTGAGTTTAAGGCTGATTTACTGTTATACTATTACAGCACTTGAGGAGAACCTTATTTAACCTGCAATCCAGTACAGCACTGTATGTGGCATGTTGTTTTACTACAAAACACTACCTTTGGTTACAGCGCCCATTCGCTATAACGGGCAGAATGTGCTTGCACAGATGTGCCCGTTTATAAGCGGCTTAGACTGTATATGCAAATCACCACAAAATATTATGCTGGTTCAACTTTAAGCAGAAATGCATGGTGCCGAAAGGCCTCTCACACAGTCTGCAAAGGGTGCCAACAGGTGTTAACAATCACTTGCTAGCTTCATGCACTGCTGAAATACAGGAAGTGAAAGTAATGAACATGTTGCTGTTGTGCTCTTCCCCGCCTCTCTAGTTTAGCAGTTGCCTGTTCCACTACTCACTGCTCACTCCTGCCTTCTGGCCAGGCTGCCTCAGCTTCGGGTCATCTCTAAAAGTACTGTAGAAAGGGGAATACAGAGCTGTTTTGTTGTTGTTGTTACATACATACATACATACATAGCTGCCAGCAGATTAGGCCTAACAGTCTATCTTGTCTTCCTGACCCAGGTCACTGGTAGTGTACAGCAGCTGCTCTACCCCCCCTTATTTCCCCCCTTCCCCTCCCTGTAAATCTGTTGTTCACCAAACCCCCCACCCTTTACCATGCCCCTGTGCCTGTCCCAACCCTTCTTGAAACCGCCACAGTTACCATTTTACCAGGTCATCCGGCAGTGCATTCCAGGGTGCCACCACCCTCTCTGTGAAATAATGTCCCCTTGCCTCTCCTCTGTACCACCCCCCCCACCACCAACTTTAGACTATGGCCTCTCATAGTCCCCTCCTCCCTTAATTTGAACAGACCCTCCTTTTTCGTTCTGTTGAACCCCTTCGGGTATCTGAAGGTCTTAATTATATCCCCCCTATCCCTTCTGTCCTGCAGAGAGTACATGTTCAGCTGTCTAAGTCTGTCCTCATATGACAAACCCCCCAGACCACTAATCATCCCCATCGCATTTCTCTGGGCTCTCTCCAGCAGTGTGATGTATTTTTAGGTGGGGGCGCCAGAACTGCACACAGTAGTCCAGATGCGGCCTCACCAGTGAAGTGTACAGGGGAAGTATAATCTCCCTTCTCCTGGACATTATCCCCCTGGTCATACACCCAAGCCTTTTGTTTGCCTTAGCCACTGCTCTTCTGCACTGCTCCGAGTGGTTCCCTTTAGCATCAATAATCACCCCCAGATCTTTCTCTGTCATGACAGTCAGCTGTACCTCCCCCCAAGTGGTAGTAGTAACCAGGGTTCCTAACACCCAGGTGCAGAACACTATATTTGCGTGTGTTAAGCCCTAACTGCCAAGCATGGGCCCAGTATTCCAGTCTCCCCAGGTCATCCTGTAGTGCCCTCCTACCCTCCTTGCTGTCTATTACTGCCCCCAATTTAGAATCATCAGTGAACAAACTCACTTTACTACCATCTCCCTCCCCAATGTCCACATTGAATACATGTTGTTTCAATCCTGTCAGAAGCCTTTGAGTACTGCATACGTGAGTACAGGCAGCAGAAGCAGCACAGCCCAAGGCAGTTGCTTGGAATGCTGAATATGTTATTTATCGAAATTCATACACAACATAGATGATAATGTATGGTCTACTATCAAAAACAAGCATATGCATGCATCGAGAGGTTGCCGTGGTGACAGTTTGAACCTCGAGAGCAAAGCTCGAGAGGTTCGACGCCATGGCAACCTCGAGATTCATACATACGCTTGTTACTGATTGTAGACCATGCATTATTTTTCATAGTGTATGGTCTACCATCCAGTGTAAAAAAAATGTTTTACTTTTTACTTTTATGTTTTTTTAGTCTGAGTTGCTCTCCTCTGCTAATGCTCTCCAGACCGTGGCCACTTTCTGACCAGGGCAGGCAGTGTGATGTGCATGCGTGAATTCGTTCATTGTTGTTATGCTGCAGTAGCTATGTAGCTAGTACAGCATAACAGCTATGATGACATAGCTACTACAGCATAACAACACTATTCTAGGGATGGATTTCCATCCCTAACAGCATTCCACCATACACTACAACAAATATACTGTATAATAGAACACTATTGCTGATGGAAATCTATCCCTATAATTTCCTTCTTGTGCTGCAGTAGCTTTGTCATGATGCTGTTGTGCTGCACTAATGGTGTCACTACTGCAGCACAACAACACAGAACGTTGTCACGTGGCTGCCTTTCCCTCAAGCCACGTCGGTGACTGTGAAAGAAGTTTTATTTTTTTCAAATTAATGGTTTTGTGGCAGTCTGTTTTGTTTGTTCTGTGCCACAGGTCCTCTATTTGCAGTCAGCACACTACAGATCAGGAACAGGGAGTGGCAATGCAAAGTAAGAATTTTTGGGGGTGAAGTATGATACCCAAAAACAGTGGCTGTTTGGCAAACATAGGTAGGCACCAGGGAGGCACCTGATCATTTTCAGCATATCGAGAACAATACATGAGTTCTCCATACACAGACATAACTGCATCTTAATCTCGAGGTTGCCGTAGAAACCAGGGGACATCTTGAGCTGCACTCTTGAGGTCTCTGTCTGGTTGTCACAGCAACCTCTCAATTCAGACACAGTATTCTTATGTATGAAGAACCATATGCATTCCTCTATGTTGTGCATGGAAATATGTGCACAACATTTCACCCATGCATTACAGGGATATTGAGAGTATGGATTTCCATATATATTCATGAAAAACAACACACTATAATACACTGGAGATTTAGTTAACACAACAGAGGCTAGGGGACTGTCAGCCAATAAAGTAAATGAACAGACTAGGTACATCTTCAGGAAACAGTAGTTGTGTGAATATGCAAATTTATATTGAGTGTATCAGTAAATATTTGCAGAGGTTGTTGGGAAACTGGAGCATGGGTGTAAGGACAGGCATTAGAGTAATGCAGAAAAGTGGCTAGCTGTAAGTGCATACTTTTAAGAAGTGAGACAGCAGAAGTGTTTTGATTACATTGAGAGAGGATAAGAGATGGTATGGAGAAGGCCATTTTTCCACAGTGTAGAAAGGCAGACGGAGAAAGCTCATGAATAATGCTCTATTTGCTCATACAGGTTAACTGGACATTCAATAATTAGGATTGCTTAGGCTTGGCTGTATTATTTTGGAACAAAATAAAGTACTTGAGCTTGAAAGATATTCACTGTGTGACATTAAGTATTTCAGTTAATCTTTCAGTTTTTGTCCACTCAGCTATAAAAGGAAGCTGGAACCAAATATTCATGTGTTTTAAGGACTTCAGTGCTGTTACTGGCTAATCTGTGTTTTTGCTGTGATTTCTGTCATCAGATCAGTGCTGATTAATCTCCTGTGTTTATTCTGCTTTGCTTGACTGGAATTCTGCTTGTAGCCTAACCTTCCCTTACCCCCTACATCTCCGTGTTTTGTCTCAGTTTCTGTCCATTCCCCCTCTCCCCCTGTGTAGGCAGTCTCTGTATGCAAGCTCCCTCATTACCTGGAAGCCTTACTATTTCCTGCCTTTTTTTTCTTTCTCTCCCCAGTCTCCTGCTGCCAAGGACTTGGGTCATGAAGGCATCCAAATTAGCCCTCCCCTGTACCTCTGAAGCTGCCTGCCAGCCTGAATCCCCAGGTACGCTAACCTGCTCAGCTACTTGGCATTTGGCAGGCAGCCCCTGCAGCGTCGCATAGTAATTTCCTCCAACCCGTCCCACCTCCCACCCACCCAGGGTATTGCCGATTTTATGGATCTGGGCTGCGTCTCAGAAAAAGTCAGCTCATTTCCACCCACCCTTTCTGGACTACTTCATAGTCCACCCCCAACCACAGCTGAATCTCAGCTGGTCCTTTCCTGGCTCATGTCACTTCCTTAGTACTACTCTTGAGATTTCTGGTTCTCCCCCACATGCTGTAATCTGCTCAACCTGCCACTCATGTAGCGCCTCCCTGGCTTCCTCACCCTCAAATTCTCTTACCCAGCTCATAACTTTGGTAATTTTCAATATTTTTTCCCCAAATTCCTCACCTGCAGCCCTATCGGCTCTGGCCAGAGTTTGTATATAATAAGTGTGATGAATCTGATTCATAAGATATCATTGCTGTCTTAGGAGTGGGGTTCATCATCATCTGGGATAGTGCTTTTACCTGGGAAGTTTTGCCATCATGCACATTGTTTAAAGGCTGGTTACTCCACTGCTCCCACCCACTGAAGATGGTACAGAGAGGATCTTTAGCAATAAGCCAGCAATAAGACGTGACGAGGTGTGGGTTATAGCCTGATAAGAGCACACCCCAGGTGCGTTATGAGTGCCTTTAGCACCTGGGAAGTGCTCTTATCAGGCCATAACCCACACCTCGGAGTGTCTTAGTGCGCTTAAATGGGCCCCTTGTAAAGAAGTTAATTTAAAAATCTGCATAGAAAGCATACATAAAACAGTAAAAGAAATATGCTCATATTAATAGAAAAAAGGAAAAGTAGTCCTTGCCATTGGCTTGGAATGCAGCTGTTTAATTAACAGTCAGTATAGGGGTTGGTATCTGTCTGTGTGTCTACTTCCCACAACCCAGCTAAACACAACAACACACAAAATGTTGAAGAATATGCTTATTTTCATTTTTCTTCTCCCTTTACATTTCTTAGATTTCTGTAGAACTGCCCACGCAGTCTCACTTACAGGGAACGGGAGCGAGCAGCATTGGCTACTGTCAGATGTTTCCTGGCCCCCTACCCCCGACACAAAGATTCAGAAATTATTTTTTCTAGCTTTTTTTTTTATGTTTCCTCTTTTATATTATTTTTACCTTCAGAGCCCTGCTTGACTCTGAGCAAGTGTGTCTGCGCTGCCGTTTTGCAGTTTTGAAGTCGGGTGCCATTGGAGCCGGGCCTTTGATGGGGCGGGACGGATGGGGGGGGGAACTATGGAGATCAAAGACAGCAAGTGACACAACCTGATTGGACAACAGATATGGTTAGTGTAGCCGGACCGCTGGCGCAGTGGTTAGATTTCCGCTTGCGACGCCGGTGACCAGGGTTCGGGAACAGACCCGGGTCACTGGAGGACCAGCCAGGGGAGAAGGATAGAGCGTCCTAGGGCCTGCTCTCCTTCTCCGAGGATGAGGGTGGGGACACCGCACTGTGCTTGACGGACCCCTGGCGGAAGCCAAGAGTACCGCAGTGACCGGCGCTTGCCAGGATTCAGGAGGCGGGGCGGACGGAGGACATCATTGCACGTCCCCGCCCCCTGAACACAACAAATGGAAAAACCCTGCTCCCACCGCCTTAATGACACCCGCGCCGGCTGCATAGGCTCTCAGGCCAACTCCCTCCTTTCCCAAAGTTCACGGCGCCCTTGGTCAAGATGCTGGGACCCCACCCCAGGGGTCAAGCTGGGGGGTTCAGTGCGGGCGGCTAATGTGAGCAGCTGCAGCCGGAGTCCGTGACCGGGCAGATGGTCCTGGCAGGGGATGCAGGACAAAAACAGTAAACTGCCAAAAATGTTTGAATGCACTAAATTACAACTTACCAATATGATATACAATTGCCTAATAACTACTGCTATGTATAAACAGCCGAATACTATATACCCATGATTGCCTGTGTTATGTTACTGCACTAAGTTCAATATGTCTGTACTAATATTCCCGGGTCGCCCCTGAAAAAGGGACCTTCGGGGCCCACCCGGTCATCAAAATTCAATAAATAAATAATAAATAATAAAAAAAAAGCTATGGTTAGTGTTTTCCTTATGTGTTAAATGACGTAAGGAGGAGCGGATGTATGATGTGAAAGCTGCGTCGTGGTGGCAGGGGAATCAGTTGTTTCCTCATGGTCCGGTTTCTGCAATGGATTTACTGCCATGCCACTTTGCGCGTGTGCGAAAGTTGCTGAAAGTGGTTTGGGCAGCGCGGCCTCACTGATTTATATGTGCAGCACGGCTATTGGCAGACATGTACAGGGCCGGATTAAGTGGGGGACAAATGGGGCAAATGCCCCAGGCCCCCCACCATAGACTGGCCCCCCCAGTAGTCGGAAGCGAGAGACACTTTTAGTAGGTAGACTGGTGGTTTGCAAATCATGCCACCTCCCCCTCGCCGCAGCGCGAGTTAAGCGCGAGTCAACCTCCCCCCATAGACCCCAGCAGCTTGCTCCCTTAAAAACGCTGTGAAGCAGCGTGACTTTGGAAGAAGCACATTTGTTAAATAAAATTTAAAAAAAAACACACAAGCCCCCTGCCACAGATAGGCCCCCCAGCAAGCCTACATTGCAGATTTCTCTCGTTCCCCCTTCCCTCAGGTGGTACAGTACTGGTAAGGATTTGAAATAAATCATGCCCCCGCATGAGTCAAGCGTGAATCAACCCCGGAGCTTGCTCCATAAAACAAAACAAAAAAAAAGACTTTTGGGAGAGGCTTTTAATTAAAAGAAAACAAAACACAAGCCCTGGACCCTCTTGCTACAGATAGGCCTCGGCAAGCCAACATTGCAGATGATTTCTCTCGTTCCCTCCCCACCTTCCTCCTCCGTTATTTGCAGCCTGCAGCTAGGGTTGGGTGACTTGCTAGAAAAACAAACTGGCACTGTGTGGCACAAGAAGTGAAGAAGGCTAACTATGCAAACACCGTGATCTACCTCCTTAGGATACTGACAGGTTTTAAATTTTGTTGAGTCTGGGACTGGACCTGGACCGTTGCAAGTTGCGACCAGACCTGGGCTGCCGCTGCATAATACGAGAAGCGGCGCCAGGACCAGGAGCTTTGCATACAATCCATCGGGGCAGCATTTTTTAAACCACTCTTTCTTGGTGGTTTTTGAGGCTCAGCATGCACTTTGCCAGCGGCAGCACCTGCACTCGCTATCTGTACGCCACGGCCACTCTATCGCTAGCAGCATGATTAACCGATGCACTGCCCTAAACTGCCTGCTGCTGCTAAACTAAGGAGTTTCAAAGGGAGCGCTAAGCAACAGCAGACAGCTTGAGTTCAGTAAGTGGCTTAGAAAGTTGCTATCTGTATTTTATTTTTATGCTGAGATAATTGATCTGAGCTTGTTCAAAGAAGAGATAAAGGGACGTGGGTGTGTGTGTATACATGCATGGATCCTCTAAGTCTGAAATAAATGGAATTAATCATTCCTTTGATATCCCATGAGCAGATAAAGGTATGACATCAGTCTGTTTATTTGGAGTCATAGCATTTGTACATTGGAACTGCACACTTCTGTACAATGGGTACATACAGTAACTTACTGTTGTTTGGAGTAGGATGCACTTCTCAGTAAAGCACTGTTTATTTTTGTTTAATTTATTTCCTTAAAATAAACTTGTGATTAAGGAGGTTACTTAAGATTACTTTGCTTTTCTGAACAGGGTCTAGAGGAGAGTACTTCAATAAATGCCCCAAAACTCACCACAGAGCATCTAGACCCCAGAGCATCTGGAGCCCATGCGCCTTCATGTCTTGTACAGTACAATAAATATAACATTACAGACTATGACAACATGACAGGGTGTTGTACTTCAAGTTACTTTTTTCTCCTGTGAATAATGGGGGTAGTCTCCCCATACGGTGGTTGTTATGGTTAATAAACAATGTGCTCAGTAAATGTTGCGCAAAATAAAACATTTTGGTATGAAAAGTTGGGCGCTTTACATGGCCACCCATGTTGTGAGTGTCCCAGGCCCCCCTAAAGCTTGATCTGGCCCTGGACATGTAGTGCGGGTTACCAGAATAACAGTCTGTAAGGACATAGCTCTGGCAACCTGCGCACTAATCAGAGCACTAGACATTTTTTCACCATTTTATAATAATATTTTAACACCAAAACTCATAACTAGAACCCATGTTGTTAACTATATGGACATGACAGCGTGCACTCCGGAATCTACACACAAACTACAAACAGAACATAAACGTCACAGCTCCAGACTTCCCTCTAAAGTTACACTGTAGCTAGTTTGTATCATGTAAAACGCCCTGATCCTGCGGGCTACGAGAAGCCATAACAATTGAGTTACCTTGTTATATATTTGGTCTCTTCATGTAATAGCCACACAAAATGTATAGGAAATGTAGACTGCAGACCAAGCTGCTATAGCACTCACTCTCTTACCTTCAGAAAACCACGGGGTCATGTACCCCACAACATATGTGGGGCGCAAAATCCGGGTTATGTAGTTCTTGAAAAGCTTCAAGTTCTCCTTCTCTAATGCTGTCATTTTCCTTCTTTCAAGTTAGTAAACTCTTTTTATATCACTTGTCCGCATGTGTGGTGTTTTGTGTACACCGCTCCGCAGTTCCTCCTAGCTGGTATTTGGCTAGCCTGGCACGCACCTCTGCAAGTCCGCTCTAGGCCACTGTACACCCGTCTGTCAGTCGGGCTCAGCCACTGCCCTCGCTACCCAGTATTTGTAGACTCTGAGGAGCCGCCCACCGCACTGACTCATTTCCAGTAAATCACGTGGCACCGCGAGTTGTCGCTAAGTCCGCAGGCAGAACCAAAACTGAGACGAGAAACTGAAAGCGAGAGTGAGGAGTACCATTTTGAACTGTGCATTATTGAAGCTCAGGTGTCCGGGATGCGTGAAAGTAAACATGGTATAGAAACGAAACCTGTAACTACAGTTGTGTTTACAAATTACCTGGTGCATTTTAGAAAATCCCTCGGAAAGCACCATGAGTTCTGAAACTAGGAACAGGAATGAACTTTAGATAGTGCCAAGGCTCCGTCTTCGGGGCCGTCAGCGAGAGGAGTTACGGGACTCTTACCCAACGCATGATTTTTTACGTAAACTTTATTTTATTGTTCAGCAAGTTTACATACATGTCAAGTCGGCATATATTGTCACGTCTATTCAACATAAAGTGAAAACATCGTGCTAGTATTATGCAACACACACACACTCTTTTGGCAAGCATACCTCTCAACTGTTGTTGATTTTTCAGGGACGTCTCTGATTTTGCCTCAAAATTTTACTCTGTCCCTCCTATAAATTGTTTCCGTGACCAAACAGTGGGGGCTGCAAAGCACAAAATAATGTCAAACATTAAAGTTACAGACCTGTTCTTGCTTAGAAAATGCATTTTACGCTAAGCCCCAAAATTCTGCCAGCTTTTTGAGTGGATACCACCAATTTTGAAAATGTATCCCTGATTATGGTCCTTTGTCCCTCATTTTTTTAAAGCCTTGTGCCTGATTTATGAGGCAGGAGGGTGAGAGGTATGTTGGCACCCCCCAGAAACGGAACTAGTACCCACATAATGCATACAATTTACTTTTTAGCAGAAATACTCGGATTGGTACCACCCTAGCTTTAAAAAGTGTATACCAAGCTCATTATCTAGAGGAAAGAGGGTTGGGGGTACAATTACCAAAAATGAACCTTTGTAAAAACAACCAGGTCCAGGGGAAAAGGTGCTAGGTGCATGCTAAACCTAACTACTGAGAGGACCCCATTATTTCCACACAGAAGCAATTATCAGATTGTCCAATGCAGCAGCTGGGATTGTGTAGTATGGTTTTATTCACAGATGTCACTAAAGCACCAGTGGACCCCCTCCAAGGGTCGGTCATGGCAAACAAGTGCATTTTCTTTCCATAACTCTTTGCTAGGCAGTACAGTTCTCCGCAGAAATAATTCCTTTCTCTTCCACATGGTGTATGCTCGTGGACTGTTGCCACACACCCGAAACATTTTCCATTCCCAAGAGTGTACACTTGTGGACTACTGCCACACACTCAAAGCATCTTCTTTTTCCCAATGAGTGTAATTTTGTGGACTGTTGCCACACACTCAGAACATCCTACTGCAGCAATGGCCTTTGCCCATGGAAACCTGGCGCCCTTCAACGAACCAGTTTAGCCCTGCTTTGTAGACTCCAGGTGACGTTCCTCCCACCCTTTGCCCCAACTGACAGTCTCTGCCATTCCTTCAGGGTTACACCACATAAACCTTCAATCCCCACTGAATTGCTAAAGACTCCAAACTTTGCTTTAAATTATCACACTTGGGTGAACAGTGGTCCTGACATGTGTGATCTAGCCTTATCTTAGGCACACACACCCCAGTCAACCTCTTAAATAGAGAACCTGTCTCCCATTTTGTACTCCCAGATTAGTTGTTCCATCCTTTAGGTATGGAAACAACCCAGAAAGCACCCTTTTCCAAGGTAGCGTGTCAGAAATCTCGCACAAAGTCCTTCTCAAAGGCAGCTGTACACACACAAGGACCTTCAGGGGCTTGTCCCTTGGATCCACTGAACTAGCAGTCCCTTTCACTTCTCCTGGAGTGAAAATCAAGAAATCCTGCTGAAGAAAGGTCTCCACCACTTCACTGGAAAATGGTGATTGTAATCCAAACTAGGGTGAGAAACACAGGGCTCTCTGACACAGAGTCCACTGGCAGACCTCCTGCCATGCTGACTTCCACTATACAACTAATTGAACATTCTAAAACTTCTCCAGAGTAGCTAACTCAGAAATGGTTATGCTGCTGCGAAAGTTCTAAATGACATACTCATCCTTTCCTCAGGCTAGCTGAGTAAACAATGATGTCATTATGTAAGCAGCCCCTAAGTGAGGTGCTTACCCGCTTCCTTTTCTACCTGCCTAGCACTAGTACTGATAGGGTTCTGGTAACCCCAAGGACTGGGTGGTTACAGTTATGGTGCAGCCAGTACTATATTGGGATCCCCCATAAGTCTGCATACCAGGGTTAAATAAGTCCTCATACTTAAGCAAACCTGTTGTGGTAATCAGCCATCTCTCCCCCCCCCCCCAATAACAGGTGGGGGACAGCCATCCCAACCGTTGGAATGCCAGTGGCCCTGTCAATCAAGTCCCTGTCACGATTCAAAAATGTTATTCACAATTCATAGTTTTAATCACCCCCTCCCCGGATCTCAGCCCTCCTCCCCCAGCCACCCACACAACCAACAATTTCACTATAGTGCTCTTGCTGTGCCTCCCAAATTTCCATTTGTATTACCTAGCATCCCATTTGGCTTTCCTTAAAGATTTGATCCCCAACTCTGTCCATTGGAAAGCCTGGGTGAAATTGGAGGAATCTCCGGGTGAACTTTCTACCCAACCCATCTTTACCATTCTACCCAACCCATCTTTACCATTCTACCCAACCCATCTTGACCACCTCTTTCACGCTGTCCAAAATGCACAAACCAGTTACATATGTGTGTTTTTAAGGGAACGTAGCAAGTTTAGTCCTTGGGACCCCACTGCCCATCCATTCCATGTCTGTTCACCAGCCTCTGATTGGCTGGGCCATAACTTGGCAGTAATTTCATGTTATGACACCACGTGAGAAGGCTCCACAGAGCTCAGTAATGCTCCACACTGCTGTTTTACTTTAAACATGAATAATTATTAAAATTAAAGTGGCACTGTGGATCTGGCTGCCCCCCTCCCCATTAGCAGGGGGCCCCCAGCAACCACAGGGTTCACTGACGTTTACAACAGCTATGATAGCGCCTTTCATAGATGATCACTAAAACAGTACCACAAATTTGAAGACTGGCAACCCCATTATGTTCCTTTCAAGAAAAGGTAGTACATGTTTTTAATAAGCAGACTCTGACCTTTTAATAAGTAATAATGTTTTGTCCAGGACATCTGGTCATGTGACCGTGAAATACTACCGGAGAGGTATAATGGAATAGGTGCAGAGCCAAGTTTGCCAAAGTCCTACCAACTAGGATTCAGTTCACCACCTACAATCTGGCAGTTGCTGGGCATAGCTCAGTTCACCAGACATCTAACCTACCAACACCCATGGTATCATCCTCGAGCACCACCCTATCTGACATTAGATCTTCTTTTCCAGTGGAAAGGAGAGATCTCCTTTGCAACTCCTGCAGTGTAACAGGGATTTCAGTTTTCAAGCAGTACAACTTTGGTGATTTCATGACTTTTAATAAAGTTTTCTATTTTTAGTGTGTTTCATTTTTCAGTTACCACTCCAGTGACAATTCAAGGATGGCCCACAAGAAACTGGTTTTAACCAGTGCATTAGGTGCCAGCAGAAAATGTTGGCAAGGGGCCACACAACACATGCCTCTGGGGCAAACCTTGATATAAGGTCATGAATCCTTCCACACTGGAAGAATAGCATGCTTCCTCCAAGGTTGGCCTCAGGAACATCAACCGGTCTTGGTGGCCACTTGCTCAGCAGCCTAGCTGGTGGCCATGGAGACTGTGTTTGCAGCAGGCTCCTTATTGGCCTTGGCTCTGATCCCAATGGGCCTGGCCAGTGGTGCTCCTTTTGGGAATTGCCCAGGTTCCAGGAAATGTACCTGTCATTCCAGACCTTCAGGAAGAGCCCCCCATCCTAAAAAGCGTAAGTAGCATTGCTGATGATTGTGGGAGAGGGAGCATTCCCAGTGTTTACAATCTCTCAATTTCTTCAACCAGTTGCTCTTGGTCAAGCTTCTGCAAGTCGAGGGGAAGGTCAGTGCTTCCAGGGAGCCTCCAATGGAGCAAACTCGACTCCTGCCAAACAGCCAGTCAAGATTTTTCTAAAGCCAGCTGACCTGGAGTCAGAGGCTGAGGTTGACAAGGCTTTGTTCATCCTGATGACCCCAGTTGTCCCAGACCCCTCCCCAGCTGGGGAGGAAGCTCCAGCGTTGCCCCCTACTTAAGCCAGTCTGGGTTCTGCCTCCACCAATGCCTCCTACAACACCTATCATAGTGGCACTGCCTAAGCATGTAGTCTGTACAGCACCACCAGTGGACTTCCATCAGTCTTGAGAAAGTCAAGGTTAAGGCACCATTTGTTGTCCCATTGTCAGTCTCATTCCCACTCTGGTCAATGATATTTTCAGTGCCCATCAAGCTCATAGTCCTCCTCTGAGAACTGTTGATTTAAGAGAAAGTATGAGGACCTTCTGTGACAGCACTGGGCTCTTGCTGGCCTATGCTTCCTGCCCCTTTGGTCCCCTCTGAGGGGTCAGTGCTCGAGGAGCCACTGCCCATGGCACCTTCTGCTTGACTAGTCACGGTGGAGCCCCTTCCTAAGCAGCCTGAAGAAAAGGTACACATGAAGAAGTCCCACCTGGGGTCTGGTTTACCTGGGTGCCTGTCGGTGATGGTCACCCAGGATACCAGAGTTGTCTGTACCCTTGAGAAATGGTCAAGGCTGGTGTTTGAGGGGGATTGTGACTTGGATGAGAAGTCCTCAATGACATCCTCCAGTTGTGTTCCACCTTGACTCATCCGACAGTCAATCTTCACAGAGTGAGTCGACCTTGTTTGCCACCCTCCTGCAGCATATGTCCAAGACTTTGAATGTAGTTTTTAAGCTGAACCAGAAGAGGGAATCTTACCCATTTTTGTTTTAACACTGGGACACCTGTAAGCAATGTAATTTAATTGGGTGTGGTATTTAAGTAACATATGTGCTATGAAACGCCATGCCCCCTGAGGAAGGGTCAGTCAGACCCGAAGTGCTGGGGAGAACATGTGGTCAGGATCGTGCTGTTTTTTGACTTTATGGTTTGTGAACTTTTCAATAAATTATTATTGGTACCACGTCCTTTGGGTCTGAGGAAATCACTCAAATGCTGAGCTGTGCATTGTGTGTTCCACCAAGCCATGTCTTCTATAGGAGTGCACTAATATTTTTGTACTTGCTCATTTGCAAGTACATGTCCTATTGGGAGCCTCTCTGGCTTCTCTTAGCACCCCTGGGCTAAGGGGCTCATCTCCGACTCGGCCTTTAGGAAGATGAAAGGCCAAGTGGACGTGGATAAGCTTCCAAACAGTGAGTCCAAGAAGTGGAACTTCCTGGCCAAGAAGGTCTATGCAGTGGCCACATTGGGCCTTCAGCAGTCGAGCTATGCCATGCTGATGGCCTCATGCAGTCATACTCTGTTTGACCTCATCACCAAGCATCTCCCTCTACTCCCACCCTCATTCCAGCTAGGACCATAGGGGATATGGACTGTATTCTTGCTAAGCAACAGCTGCAGATGACCTTGGACTTAGGCCAGTCATGCACCAGTACTGTGGCTGTGGCCATGTCCATCTGCCACAGGGCCTGATTGTGTCTCGCTATGTTTTTCCCAGAGACTCTGCACAAGTTGGTGGATGTGCCATTTTTGGGGCAGTGACCGCGTTGGCTCTGGGGTAAAGGACAGCCTCACTCACTTTGAGTCCAGTGTATTCCTGAACTTGGTGGCTTTGTCCCAACAGGTTACCAAGCCCACCAGGTGAAGAAAAGGGGCTTTTTTTAAGGCTGTGGCTACCAGCCCAACAGTAGTAAAATCAGAGGTAGTTCCAGCAGTATCACCCTAAGTCAGATGACTAGGACGAGAGAAAGGGGGGGCAGTGAAGTTTCTGGTATCCAGCCATCGAGACCCCCCCTTCAAGGCTTCCAAGTGACAGGTAGGGGGTGCCTGTTAGTTTAGTGGTGGCTTTGTTTTTATCACATGGCGTTTTAACATTTATAAATCGCTGATGTAGATATTTCTCATAGACTTGTATGGGGTGTGCCCCCACACTTGCCCTGGTTAGACATCACGAAACATCTGAGCGTGGAGGCAGGACCAGCAGACCAGGAAGTGGAAAGGATTGGCTGAACATCTCATTGGCCAAAGTTGCAATCCCTTCCCTCCCCGTGGACAACAACAATTAATAATTTGTGTCTCAAAAGACTAGTGCCATCATAAGGTGATAGACTGTAAAGCTAGTGCAATATTACAGTATTACACATTTCCTTTAAAATCCCACTGCCTGCAGGTCTGCTTTAGCCCCAGACTGCTAATTCTGTCTAAAATTCCCACTACTTGCAGGTCCTGTTCAGCCACAAAGCACTAACTTTTTTCTTACATCCCACGGCTGCACACCTCTGCAGAGTTAGAAGACACAGAACTGTCCGAAAGAAGCAGGAATGCCAGTCAGGCTGGATACTGCAAAGAAACGGGAAACACGAGCTGTAAGTTTATTCTGTGCTGCTTACAGGGTGGCAGTGGCTAGTTGGTACAGCTGTTACTATACAATAACTAGATCATACCTTACCTAGGTGATACTGAATGAGGGTACAGGAAGCCTGAAAACAGTTCTGTACCTTGTCAAACATGAGAAAAAGTTTTATTTTGTTTTTACCGGATGGTTGTGTATATCAGACAAAATAGTACTACACATTTGTTACACAGATGTGTCCGTTATAAGTGGCTTATACTTTATATTTACTTTATATTAGCCCAAGAGCAAATATCAATCCCAGTTTAGGGCCTCACATGAATCAGATAGGTGTACAAGTAACCATGGTATATCATTCAATAGAAAAGGAAGTTCAGGTATTCATTTGAACAAAAACAGCAAAACAGCTGTACCACGGAATGAGTGTGCTGGACACAAAAGTCAAGTGAAGAAAGCAGCAAATGTTCGCACCACTCAGAGTATACCAGAATTAAAGCTTTATTCAGTCAGAAAATAACAAACCGCCATTAAAACATCTCCTGCATCAGGCAAGAAGAACCTCTACCAGTTTCACATGGTCAGAGGCATCATCAGAAGTTATTCATTTGGCATTTTATTTAAGCAACACAGACTTGAAAAGAAAAAATGGTTATAATGGCAGTAAGTAGGTAAGTAAGTAATTATGCAAGTAGAGTGGTGTCAATCTGTATACAGTAGTACAACCTTGTTGCTAACAGTCTCTGGGGGAGGTTCTGATGAATTTACCTCTTTGCAACTTGCAACAGTTCATAAATGTATTCTTGAGAAAACTTTGACTGATTTATTTATTTTATTTATTTATTTAGTTTTTGTTGACCGGGTAAGTGCACTAGACAGATTCTGCCTATTTCCAGGCATGACCTGGGGGTAGGGGGATACGGATGAATGCCAACTTACCTTGAATCAGATTAAGCTGTTGGTGGTATTTTTAGTGAATGGGGGGACATTTGGCCAGGGCACAGGGGAAATTTTATTTATTTATTGAGAAAATTGGATAGACCTTTGAGCCAGAGGCTCGTTTACAGAGGTTCAACGTCAAAAGACAAAACAACAAGTATGAGGCAAGTACACAATAAATAATACAGGTGAGGGTAAAACAGTGAATAATACCAAAAATTGCAGATTGTTCTAATAAGGCTAATAAGTGGTATTACATGATTCAGTAAAGATAGTCCCTGTGTTAACAAGCAGGAAAATTAGTAACATTAGACAGCAAACAAGTTATCCTGATGAAGGGAGGAGGGGAGAAATAGCTAGAGCTGTTGGGAAACAACAGGTCTGTTGTCAGCGAGTCAGAAGGGGTGAGGGCCCTGAAGAGAGTAAGGGAAGTGCTAATGAGGGCAGTTGGATAAGAGAGTTAAGGAAGGGAGGACTGCTCAAAATTCTAATGCAACACGAGAGCTCGGATGTGAGTTAGGGAAGTGCTATAGAGGAGAGGTGGATAGCAGGGAGTAAAGGTAGGGGCACTGGTCTTAGTAAAGATGATGGGTGAAAGGAGGGCAGAGAGGGGCAGGAGGTATGGAGGTAAGACAGCAGAGGAGGGCGAGAAGTGGAGGAGGGACCAAGGAGAAACTAGAGGAGTAGGAGGAGATACTAGGAAGGGGAGGGAGGGAAAGGGATGCAAGCGAGAGGGAGAGGGGAACAGAAGAGAAAAAAGGAAAATGAGAAGGGAAAAGACTGACGGGGGGGCAAAGGGAATGGGAGGGAAAGGGGGCTATGAGAATGGTGGAGAAAGTCACAGAGGTCCATCAGTGGGCAAGGAAAGAGGGGACAGTAGGTAAAGGAGGAGTCAGATGGAAGGACAGGAGGGGAGCAGGAGAGGGAGGAATGAGAGAGAAAAAGACGAAGCCTTAAGCTATAGTATGACAATGGGGCTGGCCTTAAACTAGGTTATGCAGTCACAGTCATTAGTAGTTGCTAGGAGTGCCCAAAGTTTAGTTTTAAATGGTCCAAGCTTAGTTTCCTTGTGGATATCTTCACCTATTGAGTTTAGCCAGAGAGGGGCGCGGTATGCAAAAGGACCATTGGCCTTGCACAGTCTGGCAAAAAAGGATTTTAAGCAACCAGGTATTCTTCTTCCTAGTATGTCCAGAAGGGCGGGTTGGAGTAAGGAGGTTTTGCACCCCTTGAGGTGTTAGGCCAAGGGTGGATTTCTTGGCTAACAGGCAGGTTTGATATTTCACTCCATTATCCAAATTAAGCTATCCAGATTGTGCATACAGTGAGCAAGTATGGGCCAGCCTATCTGCACCCAGTACAAGTCTATAGGCCTTGTTTAGTGTGGTTTTGATTTGTTTAAGAGCCGTTGGGGTTGCGGTCCCATAACCCACTAGGCCGTAGTCTACAATGGTCAACACAGAGCTAGCAACAGCTACATTTAGGGCTTCAGACATTAAGCAATACTTGTTGTGGTAAAGCAGGCCCAGCTTGGCACTAGCTGCCTTGGCAACTTGATCTATGTGCTGCGTGTAAGATAGAGTGCAGTCCAGCGTTAAACCAAGATACTTAAAGCATTGCATCATTTCTAGTGGGGCATTTAGATTATTATGCAGTTGTAGCTGGTGGGATCTGTGCTTGTTCAGAGCAGAGGTAAAAATCATGTTTTTTTGGTTTTTTAATAGTTTAATAGTAGTTTTGATCTGGAAAACCACTGCTCAACTTCAGAGAAATTTGCCTGCATACAATGATCAATTTCCACAGGGTCAGTGTGACTTGAGTAAAGCAACACATCGTCTGCATAAAATAAAATCTGGTCAGTAACAGCTAGAGGGAGGTCATTTAGAAATAAGCTAAAAAGTAACGGTCCAAGTATTGAGCCTTGTGGCACCCCTCTGCAGGCCTTCAGCTCCTAAGTTACTTATAAGATGTTGCCGACAAAAGTCAGAATGAGATTATCATATTTGGCGATTTAAATCTCGACTGGCAAAAAATTTGCGACAAAAGCTTTCAACTTAAAGAATTCTGTAATGATGCCAGCTTCACTCAACTGGTAACTGATATCACTCGACCACTTCATAAACTCTTCCCTAATGGGTCATTGATTGATCTAATCCTAACTAACAGACACCATAAAATCACTCACACTGCTGTTTTTCACAGTGACGCTAGCGATCATCACGCCGTGGCCTGTGTTAGAGGATAACCCACACTCAAGTCAGCCAATAGCTTTTCTTGGAGAAGGAGTCTTCATAAGTTTAATCTCTCTAACTGCCTGCCGAACCTCAGGTTCATTAATTGGACTGATTTGTACCTGGCTTCCAACATCAATGATGCGGTTTCATTCTTCAACAACTTCCTAACCGCCATCGTTGACAGACATGCCCCTATGGTAAAACGCAGAGTATGGAAGTTCTCCTGCCCCTGGTTCACAGCCGAGCTAAGGGCCTTGCTAAATGGGCGGGATCGCCTCTGGGCTACAGCCAGGCGGACCAAACTCCCTTCTGACTGGGCTGCTTTTAGAGCCTGTCATAACAATTGCACCAAAAAAATAAGGGACACAAAGGCAAATTTTTACCTGTTAGCCTTTGGTACTGCTAAGGGTAACTCCAGTATGTTCTGGCGTATCGTTAAGTCTGTTGAAGGCAATAAACAGTCATCCTCATTACCTGGGATGATCTCCTACAAGGGCACTACTCTCTCTGATAAATCCGATATTCTGTTCTGCTTTAATGAGCACTTCTCTACCGCAGGTCTCACATTTGACTCCTCCAGAGCTGCTGCCCTTGTCCCCAGTGCTCCCACACATTCCCCAATGCCTCCCAGCTTAGTCTTCACCTTCTCCCTGTTCCAGTACAAAGAGGTGGAATACCTTCTTCTCCACCTAAAGGTTAACAAAGGTGCTGGTTCCGACGGTTTAGAACCATACTTCCTCAAACTCGGCTTCCAGTACCTCACTGCCCCCATCTTACACTTATTTAACCTCTCCATTAACTCCAGCACTGTCCCTGGGGCTTGGAAAATAGCTCGGATACTTCCGCAGTTTAAGTCAGGTGACCCTACTGACCCAAATATCTACCAGCCTATTTCCATTCTGCTTCTGCTGTCTAAGCTCCTTGAGAAGTTGGTAAATGCACAAATTAGAAACTACCTCAAGAAAGCAAACCTTATAGACCCAGCCCAATCAGGAGTTTGTCCTTCCCATAGCACCACTTCACCTCTAGCCTCAGTTACAAATGACTGACTCCTTGCAATGGACAGGAAACAAGTCACAGGGACAGTCTTCCTGGACCTCAGCAAAGCATTTGTCACAGTCGATCATGCTCTACTCCTCAATTCATTCAGCTGGCATGGAATCTCCAGCACTGAGCTGTCATGGTTCGACAGTTACTTGTCAGCTAGATCTCAACAGGTGAAGGCTGATGGCTCCCTATCCCCGCTTCTTCTGCTCAGGAGAGGGGTACCCAAGGTGCGATCCTTGGACCACTTCTATTTATGATATACATCAACTTCATCAGAAATGGCATCAGCAAAGCAAAACTACACCTTTTCGCAGATGATACAATGATATACATATCCAGTCCCTCAGTAGACGAAGCCCGAGCAGAATTACAGGCAGACTTTGATCTCCTCCAGCACAATCTCGTATGTTCCAAACTGCTGTTAAACGCTAAAAAGACAAAAGTGATGTTCTTCTATTCCAACCACTTGCCCTTCATCCCTATCTCGCTTTTTTCCTTATCCCCCCCAATCAAGACTCTCCATGGCGATGATCTTGAGTTAGTCCACAATTTTAAATACCTAGGCTATGAACTAGATCGACACCTAACTTTTTCAGCTCACATCAACTCTCTTGCAAAGAAATTACGTCAAAGAATTGGCTTCTTTTATTGAAATAAATTTCTGTCAGATTCTAACTCCAGACTGCGCCTGGTCCAAACAACCTTTCTACCACTTATCGACTATGTCGATATTCTATATGGCAGATGATCTGATGCCATGCTACATCAGCTGGACACTGTTTATCACAGAGCGATACACTTTCTTTCCAACGCTGACTGTCGGACTCATCGTTGTGACCTGTATCTCTCCCTCGGGTGGACCTCCTTAGCAACCAGGCATCTCTTCCACTCTGTCACCTGGCTCTACAAAGTCCTGCTGGCAAAACTACCCCCCTCATATTTCCATCCTGTTTTAACGAATTACCTGCCCCTTCCCCCTATGCAGTAACTCCTTCATTATGCTAGACGTTCCAATCTCTCATTCCCGGTGTGGAAACATGGCTATAAGCCATGCCCTCCCGGCTGCCTGGAATAAAGCCCAATCCCGGCTCAAACTGCAAAGCCTGATCCCCCTGAATAGCTTCAAAAGACTTGTTTATGACAACCTACGGGACTTCGGTGACTGCGGTTGATAAAGCGCCTTCTCCCTGCATGGTCTATTGCAGTGACGACTCTATCTTCTTGTCCACCCCCCTTCCTCACCCCTAAGTGAGTTTCCATTATACTTCCATTCCCCCTTCTTCCTCTCCCCATGTTACACTACCATCACCACATGATCTACCCCAGTATATATTCCACACTGTCGTCACTCAACAGTCCCTGCCCTTATTTGCAGCTATCCTTTCTTTACCTTCTGTCTCTACCTCCTCTCCCCGCCACCTCCATAGGGCCTTTGCCCAAGCCAACATAGCCACCCTGTTATATTCATTTTTCCCACCCCCTCCATTTTGTTGTCTGCTCCCTCCTACCTCCGTCCTACCATCCTCTGTCCCCCCTTCCCTCTGACCTTATCCCACCCCACCTGTGCCACTATCTTTACTTTCCTTGCTGGCCTTATAATTCTACCTCCCTCATGAGGTACTATCTTGTTACCCAGAGCTAACCATTTATTTAATTCCTAGCTTTAGTGCGTCTATGTATATATGATGTAAATATTATTGTCCTATTTTTTTCTCATGGATTATTCGTATGTTTAATGCATATTACTTTGTATGTACTTGTGTAATGTCCCTGTTGCTAATCAGGACCTCCTTGTAAATGAGCCTGCTCAACTGAGTTTTTTTCCTGCCAATAAACTTGAACTTGAACCCCTGTGGTAACAGGATGGCTTACTGAGAGGAGACTTTGGATATTGACTCTTTGGCTTCTACCAGTAAGATAACTTCGAAACCATGACACTGATTCAGTGGATAGGCCGATACGTGTTAATTGACTGAGAAGAAGTAAACGGTATCGAAAGCCTTGGTGAGGTCTATATAGGTAGCTCCCACCAACTGTCCTCGATCCAGGGCAATATTTATATAACTAGTGTATTCAGCTAGGGCAGTACAGGTGCTATGTTTTTCATGGAAACCATGTTGTTCGCAGCATTGCAGCTGGTATTTGTCTAGGTACCCTGTAAGTTGATCTGAGACTATGTGTTCCAGTGCTTTTGAAAGGGGAGGGAGAATTGATATAGGTCTATAGTTAGAGTGGAGTGTTCTATTGCTGCTTTTGTGTACTGGGGTGACCACTGCTGCTTTCCATATATGGGGGAATTTGCCAGTGATAAGAGATAGAGTCAGGATTTTAGTAAGGGGAATGAGGATAGACTCTAAAGTGAGTCTAACTAACTTGAGATCCAGCATGTCACTGCTGGCTCTGGATTTGCCAGTGACTTTTTTGATATATTTTTTTGGTCTTCGAGGGGGAGGTGACTTTTAGGTAGAAGGCGGAGGAGATTAGTAAGGGGAATGAGGATAGACTCTAAAGTGAGTCTAACTTGAGATCCAGCATGTCACTGCTGGCTCTGGATTTGCCAACAGTGTTTTGATGTATTTTTTGGCCTTAGAGGGAGAAATGATGTTTAGGTAGAAGGGGGAGGAGAGTTTGGGGGGATACAGGGTCCTGTGACAAGTGGACATCACACAATGGTTGGAGGAAATCAGGGGCAGGATACCGCTTAGGTCAGTAAAACCTTGTTAAAAGTGTTAGCAATGAGGCTGGGGTCCTGCATGGGTGCACCATCGACATTTAGCAGAGTGGGCGGGGCCTTGTCAGGTTTGCCAGAGACAGTGTTTATGTTGTCCCAGAAGTGACGGCTATTGCCCCATGAGTTTGTGAGCTCAGTTCTGAAGTGTTGCCTTTTGGTCTTTCTAATTGCCCATGTACATCTGTTCCAGGCAATTTTGTACCTCTGAAGGTCTGCCGGAGTTCCTGAGTTTTTTGCTTTGGCCCAGAGGTCATCGTGGTTCTTCATCAAATTGAGGAGTTGCAAGGTGACCCAAGAGTTGTTAGTGTCCCGAGTCCTATGTTTTGTGAAGGGGGCATAGATGTTACAGGACTCATTGAATTTAAGAAAAAAACTTCAAGGGCAGAATCAACGTCAGTAGTTGTGTCAAGGAAGCTCCAGTCTTGGAGCTCCAAGTGGGTTTTAAGAGCAGCCAGTTTCCCTTTACACAGGAGTCTAGTAGTGATCGTTTTAGTTGGTACTTGGGGGGACTTATTGGACCAGTTGATGAGGATGGGGGAATGGTCACTGAGGGAGTCCTGGAGGGCTACAGTATCGAGTATTCTGTCAGGGCGATTGGTGATAACCCAATCAATAAGTGAACTAGAGCCATTGTGGTAATTTAACCGTGTGGTGGAGCGAACTGTTTGGGTCATGTTGATGGCAAATGGAGCATCTTCATAAGGTGCAGCCTCAGAGGATTCCCAATTGATGTTAAAATCCCCCAGCATTATCAGTTCAGTGTTCTGGTGGATACTAGTAAGGTATTCGAAAGATAAATTTAAAGCCGTTCGACTGGCCTTTGGGAGGGATATAAACCGAGGCAACTATTATAGTTTTTCCATTGTTTCCAAGTAAACCTTTTACTGCCAGGAGTTGAGAGTTAGGGCCGGTTTTGATGGGGGCCAGCATTTGTGCCTAGAAGTGATCTTTTAAGTAGATAATGCAACCACCGCCACGCTTGCCATGACAGTCGAGCCTATGTAAGCTATGGCCTGATAGCTGGATGGCAGTATCAGCAATTCTTGGATTAAGCCAAGTTTCTACAATTGATAGGATGTCAAGACTGGTGGTGAGCAACTCATGCTTGAAGATGGTCACATTTGGCCAAAAGGCTGCAAATATTAATACAGTAGAGGCGATTAATAAGCCATTCTGCATGTGAGGTAGAGCAGTAGCAGTTCCCACAGGACCAGGGTTAGGGTGGATGTTTCCTGATAAGCTGCTATTTATAAATTCCCCTACTCTTTTCGAGAAGTGCCATGGGATCTTTAACATCCATCTGAACTACCACCAGAACAGGCAGATTGGACCTTGGTTTACTGTCTCATATGAAAGACGGCACCTCAGGAGTGCAGCACCCCCTCATGCTGCACTGACACTGATGAGACATTAAACCGAGGTCCCATCTGCCTGTTCTGGTGGTAGTTCAGGTGGATGTTAAAGAGCCCATGGCACAACTTCCAGTGACATCACTGAGCTATGCAGACCTAGCCATGATAGCGCCACCCCCAATGCAATATAAATCTTATTTCTCCAGTCCCTGCTGCACCAAAGCACTGGAAAAATATAAAATTGAGGCAATAAGGATGGTGGCGGAGCAGTGCTTAAAAGACTTTGGGGCAGACAGTCCTCAGACAAAACGATCACTACACACATGCAAGGAGACTGGAGTAGGCCAAGCAAGCCCTGAGGTGGAGTTGGTGGTGCAGTGCAAGGTGGGAACGCAGAATGAAACTGAGTATGCCATAATGTCAAAGCAGCTTATCAGTGAGCTGCAAAAAATCGTCACCTACACGCGAGGGAAGAGACATCACCTTTAAATTGAATGATTTGGAACAATGCTCACAGAGGAACAATCTCCTGATCCAAGGGCTATCAGAGGGTACTGAGCAAGGAGAGATGGAGGAGTTTATCGAGAGCCTACTGCAGGAGCTTTTGGGCTGGGACAAAACCCCTGTACTTATCGAAAGGGCCCATCGAGCATTAGCCCCAAGGCCAACAGACCCCAAAGCATGCCCTAGATCAGTGGTGGCACGTTTTGTCAACTATACAACCAAAATGCGAGTACTGAGGGCTGCACAGAACAAAAAATTTATTTTGGGGGACACTTGCCTATACTTTGAACATGACTTCACCCCTCTGATTATGGACCAGAGACGTCAAATCCTACAGGCGATCAAGGAGTTACGAGCCCACAACATCAAGGCACAAATCTTTGCACTGGCACAGATTAAAATCTTTCTAAAGGGGGACCCAAATTTCTTCAGAAGCATAGAAGAGGCCTCTCTGACCTTATAAAAGCTGGGAATCAGTGTGGGGAAAGGAGGTACAGAAGACTACACCAGGCGCCAACTCGGATCCGGACAATGGCAACAACAAGGACCTAGAGATAACCAAAAGGGAGTAAAAGACATACAGAGACACTGAGAAGCCATTTCAAGCAGACAGAAGAAACATCAGGGAGATGACGCACCCTTTGCCTCTGTGCTGCCGGTCTGAGCCTTGCTGACTCAGTAAGTACTTTTTTTCTGTGATCCAGCATGGGGGGAGCTGGCTAGAACACAAAGAAGAACAACGTGGACTACCAAGACTTTATTTAAAACTATCAAGGTTGCTCAGAAGAAAAGAGTCTAAATTATACTTATGGAACTAGAAGGGGGAGAAAGTATGGGCTGGGGACTCTGGGGAGAGGGGTACTCGCAGAGGGAGAAAAACAAGGGAGAGGGGTAAGAATGGCAGGGGGAAGGAAAGGGAAGGAACAGAGTCTGGGGCCGATAAAAACCCGTCTAAAACTTCACAAGCGATTAAAGACAGACACTTGGAGAATGGGGGGGAGTGGGATCACAATCATAGGGGAAAGAAGGATGCAGGATAATTAACACCGAAGCAGAAAGGCATGCCTGGGTGTTGGGGTGACAAGGGAGGGATCAAGGGAAGAGCTGTATAGACGGGGGGGAGAGAAAGGGAAAAATAAGGGAATTTAAGAAATACAGGAGACAGCGGATGCTGAGCAATGGCTGAAACAGGAGTCCAAGGGTAGAGAAAAGAGGGGACTCAGGGAGGACCGGGGGAATGAAGAACAGAGGTACAAACAATGGGAGAGTAATCCTTCTATGAAAGATTAAATTGGGAGCAGGAAAATACTAGAACCCGAAGCACTGAAGGGGAAAGAGGTGAAGGTGACGTTTAGGTGCAGGTGACAGACAAGTCGCCAGAGAATGTTGGGGCGGGATTGCCTAAACTGACCTTATTTCCACAATAGTGGAGGCCACCAACAGCAAGCCACAGCCTCATGGAAACAGGTACAGGCATGTATCTATGGAGGCTGATGAACTACACCAGCTGAAGTCATGGAAAGCTGAAGGACTCAGGCAGATATCTGTCGCAAGGGTGCAGCAGGAAGACACAGTCTTGAAGCTGGCTGACAGGGTCAAGTTTTCTGATCCGGATAAGTTTAGTAATGTATATAGTTATAAGCTGTGTTTAGAAATAGTGTGCTTTGTGATTGATGCAAGTACAACTGCTAATGACAAAATGGAGGTAACAACAGAGGAAGAAGGAGGATAAACATCAAATGACTGATTTAAGAATCATTTTATATAATGTAAAAGGGGTCAGTTCTCCTATCAAGGAGCTTGTATACACACCGGCCCAGTGGCGTGGAGGGCTGAGGCATCACTGCCTTACCTCCTGCCGCGCCGGCGACCCGTATTCGCGGTGCGAGCGGGTGGCTGGGGGTCAGCCAGGGAGAGAGAGAGAGAGGATTGAGTGTCCGGAGGACAGCTTCTCTCTCAGGAGGGTGGGGATATGGACCAGCATTTGCCTGACCCCTAGCAGCAGCAGGGGGGTCCAGCGTGCCAGGTCCCAACAAATTGTGGGGGCGGAGGTAGAGTAGCTGCCTGACACACAGCATGCAGACATGCACGCTGGGCATCACTGGCGGCATTGCACGCTCTTGGCCTCACAAGAAAACCAGAAAAAAGGGCACCCACCGAGCAAGGATGACAAATAGTCCCCCCGCAGCACCGCCCCAAGAAGACGCCTCTCAGCTGGATCCATTGTGGTGGGTCGAACAGCTTCTCAACCCCTGCCACGATGGGTAAGCTCGCAAGGCGATAGGGAGGGAGTCTGATGCTCGGAGGTAGTGCGGGGACGCCAGAGTGACAGCCGACGGGACCCAGGGGAGAAACATAACTTCCAAAAAAAAGAGAGAGAGCTTGTATACCACAGGAAGTAAACAGGCTAAAGGCCATGGTAGTGTTTCTGCAGGAGACACACCTCACCCAAGCTGAGCACAAAAAGGTGAAACGTAGCTGGGTGGGGGCGGTGTCCTCAACGTATGATGCTCACCCACACAGAAGAGGGGTGGCTATATTGGTGCGGAAAGATGCACTGTTAGAAGTGGAGCAAGTAATAGAGGATGTTGAGGGAAGATTTATCAAGGTGTCGGGAACATAGAGAGGAGTGCATTGTGTGCTGCTAAATCTGTATGCCCCCAGTGAGCCTCTGGAGAGACTGGCCTTCTTAACGAGACATCTTAGGTCACCTGAGGAGCAGGGGCCACTGTTTGTGGTGGGGGGGGTGATTTCAACTGTGTTCCCTCCCCCTCATTAGACAGAAGTGGAAACAACCACAGAGATCAAGGGGGGAAGAGTAAGACGGTAAGAGGGCTGATAGGAGAAGCGAGCCTCACAGCTGTGTGGCGACACCTGCACAGAAATGATGGGAACTACACCTTCTATTCTCACCCGCACAATCAATACTCCTGAATAGATAATTTTCTCCATACAAAAGAATGGGTACGTACAGTAAGTGGGTGCGACGTTAAAAATGTAACGTCCTCAGATCATGCACCGATCCTGCTAGACTTAGAGGTAGAGGTAGTGCTCAAAAACCCTTTCTGGAGACTAAGCATTTCACAGATTAATGACACAGATTTCCGCCAGAGGATAAAGACTGAAACTGAGGGCTACCTACAGGGTAATAGGGAAGGGGACACATCGGTGGCAGGTAGGTGGGATGGACTAAAAGTTACATTGAAGGGACTATGTATTCAGTATGCCTCCAACAAGAACAGGGAAAGGCAGCAAGCCAGAACTGAGCTGGAAAGGCAGATTTACGACACTGAAGCAGAACACAAAATCACACTTAATGAAGACGTGAGGCAACTGCAGGGGCATAGGGACAAACTCACAAGAATTCTGGAGTCCAAAATAGAGGGAGGGCTTAAGGTATACAAACCAAAGGTTTTATGAAGCAGGGAATCGAGCAGGCAAACTACTAGCTTGGCAGTTGAGACAACAGAGCATTAACGGCAGTGCAAAAAATTAAAGTGGGACCGCAGAGGAACATAATTCACACTGACCCAGTGACCATATCGAAGGAGTTCGCAAAATTCCATAGAAAATTATACGAGGACCACTGGAAGGAGACTGATGAAGGGGATCTGACCAAGTTCTTCTCATCAGTAAAGCTGAAGGAGTTAAAGGAGGAAGATAGGGATGATCTAGAAGCAGGCATAACAAGAGAGGACATTCTAACAGCAATTAAACAACTTAAAAGTGGCAAAGCACCTGGGTTAGCTGGAACTCCTACAGAGTTCTATAAGAAATTTAGGGAACAGCTGACACCCATATTACAGGCAGCTTTCAGTAGAACTCTGGAGTGAGAAACAGCCCCTGACTCCTAGAAGTATGCTCAGATCATGGTGTTACCAAAGGTTGGTAAAGACCCACAGAAATGTGGGTCGTATAGACCTATATATCTGCTCCCGGTAGATATGAAACTTTTCACCTCAATACTGGCAAAAAGGCTGCAAACCCACATATGGGGCCTGATCCACCTGGATCAGATGGGTTTCATTCAGGGCGGGTACTTCTGGATAATATCAGGAGGCTCCTGGACATTTTTACATCGCAGTCTAGGTCCCCAAAGGCCCAATTAGCCATTTCATTAGATGCAGAAAAAGCATTCGATAGGGTGAGGTGGGGATTTCTGACAGGCGTATTGAAGGCAATGAACTTTGGCCCCTAAGTTCCAGGTGTGCATAAAGGCATTATATACTAGTCCACAGGCTGTAGTAAAGGTCAGTGGGGTCAACTCGGAAAGATTCCCCCTTATGAGGGGTACAAGACAGGGGTGCCCGTTGTCCCTGCTACTCTTTGCTCTAGGCATAGAGCCACTGGCAGTAAAAATTAGGGAATGTCAAGCAGTCAGAGGTATAGACATGGGGTAGAACAGCATAAAATATCCCTGTACACAGACAACGCCCTCATATTCATTCAGAATCCTTCCACCGCAGTCCCTGAGCTACAAAAGATGTTTCATGAGTATGGGGCAGTATTCGGATACAAGATAAATGTACACAAAACAGAAGTAATTCATATTAGTGGCACACTGACCCCAGGGGACAAGGCGGCCATCCCTTATGCTTGGGAAAAGAATGACACAATTAGATACCTGGGTATAAGGGTCACCCCTAAGATCTCAGTTATTTACAGTAAATTATAGTAAACTAATGCAAGAATGCCTAGCAGGCCTAGCCAGGTGGGGTCTCTTGCCATTCTCGATGTATGGACGGATTGACATACTTGAGGTGAATGTGCTACCAAGATACCTGTTTCTTTTTCAGACCTTGCCCATTAAAATTCTGGGAACATACTGGGCTCAGCTGAACAAAGCTTTACAGAAGTTTATTTAGGGAGCGAAGAGACCGAGCATTAACAGGGCTACAGTGACACTACCCATGGATGAAGGGAGAGCTGGGGTGCCAGATTTGCCACTACACTTCCTGATGGCCCAGACACCCTACTTAATCACTTGGAGCAAGCAAAGAAGAGACTCCAGATGGTACTCCGTGGAGGAGGGGGGTGACCTCCCAATGTCACTCCATGCTTTGCTCACAGCCAAAATATCAACTGAAATTATTAAAAAGATTACAAATCCATGGACAAGACACTCCTTGTGGGTCCTCCTACAGGTGTGAGTAAGAACTGGCACCCCAAATGAGATAGGGCCCCTCGCATTAATCACTGGGGACATGGACTTCACTCCGGGAAGAGAGGACAGGGGTTTTAGAGAATGGAACAGGAAAAAGGCTAATTAGATATGACCAGCGTACAGATCATAGAGGGCACATAACATCCTACCAGCAGTTAAAGGAGAGGCACAATCTGGGTAGGCCTGACTTCTTCCATTTTCTGCAGGTAAGGAGTTATTTGCAGGGGGCGGAGAGGGAGCGTCATATTACCACGGATAGGACAACATGGGAAAGCATTTTCTATGGGGCAACTTTTATTAAGGATAGACTTAAATACATATCTGTCATGTACAAGGTACTCAAGCAGGATAGGGAAATAACACTGACAAAGGTAAGACAAAAATGGGAGGAGACTTCCGGTGACATCACAGAGCTGTCGGCAGCAGAGTGAGAGGTGCTCCCAACCCCAAAGGCACAAAAATAGTCAAATTAGCTCAAATACTGCATAATAGTACTTAAGATGGCAAGTTCAGGATGTACAAGAGACAGACAAGGATGATCCAACTCTAAAAATAAAATGGATTTGAAGGATGCACAGCGATTCCAACAGCAGAGCAGGACAGCTAGTTTCAGCCCTTCACCCGTGAGCATAGTGGACACGGAAGATGAGAATGATCACTTGTCCAGATCCCGATTTGAACAGCTGTTCAGGGAGACAAAAGCCATGCTTTCTGAAACAAAACTGGAATTCAGACAGCTAAACCAAAAATTAACTGGTTTAGAGCAGAGGATGGAGAAGGCTGAGGTCAGAGTATTGGCTGTGGAGGACCGCGAGGTTCAAACGGGCCTCATATTGCAAGCAATAGCAGAACAAATGGATTACCTTCAGGAAAAATGTATAGACTTGGAGAGTCACTCCTGGAGGGAGAATATAAGATTATATGGACTTCCAGAGGGTACAGAGACCGGCCGAATGCCCAAATTCATCACTGACGTACTAACAGACATCCTTCAACTGCCAGCCGGATACCAGCTGGGCACAGAGAGGGCCCACCGAGCACTTCAACTGAGGCCAACAAATGCAGGTGCAAGGCTGCAATCTATTATCATCAAATTTAACAGCTGCAGACTAAAAGAAGACATATTGGCCAGAGCCTGGAGACTAAAAGAAGTCAAATACTTAACAACCATACTGTATTTTGATCATGATTTTCCTCCGGAGGTGCAGAGGCAAAGGTTACAATACAGTGAGATCATAAAAGTGCTCAGATCCAAAGGTCTACAATTTCATACTCCTTACCCAGCAAAGATGAAGATTTTCTGGGCAGAAGAAACCAAGCTGTGTGAATTGCCAGAGGAGGCCAGGGCTGCATTGGTGGAGAGAGGCCTGATCGAGACACAGGAGCTTGCAACGAAGGACTCAAACACCCAGAAGACATCGGAAAGCAACATGGATTGGTCTGTGGCTCTGAGCAAGCAGAAAAAAGGACGTGGCCCCATGATGTCAACACTGGCATCCCTCCAGGCCGTGTGCACTCTTCTGTAGAAGTTACAGGGAAACCAGAAAAACTCATTCAAGGACTCGCAGGACTGAACTGGTAATCATCCCTTGAAATGCAATGAGTCTTTCTGTCAACATGCGCATTCTGGCCTGAGGCTCCTTCTTTGATTTGCACAGTGACGGCAGACTTTGCCTCGCCGGATACAAGAACAGATATAAAGTCAATGCCTTCTCATGCTGTTGTGTTAGCTTATACTTGAAAACAAAAAACAAAACGAACTGAGGTGCCGTCATAGACAGCAAATTATAGCTGGCTTTTTATTTACTTTGCTGAAGACATAGCGTCTGGGTTCACTTTATTATTTTTCCCTCTTGGCTATTATACAGTTGATAATGACATGGCTAAGAGACAAGGCACCTAACTCTTAAAGCAACACTGTTAGTGGACAGATTAAACGCTGTAACATCTGTTAGTTCTTTTTTAAATTTAAAGCAGTGAAGGCAGTATTTTTCAAAGATGGGGTCATATGTTGTTGGGCGGGGGGGTGGCATCTCTTTTTCTTGAGACCAGTTGTTTTCTCATTAAAGCTGAATGGCTGAGGGTTGGTTGCGTCATAGATTGCTATTCATAGCAATCAACTGTGATCCTGTCTAGATAACACTTAGGCTGTCGAGGAGTGCCACAATAGTTGTGGTATTGTTTGCAATAGCTCCTCGTTGCAGCGTTTCTCCTTTGACAGGAGGGACCTGCTGGTGATTAGAGGCCTCTTTGGTGGAAATAAGGGGTCTTCACATGTGGAAGTACAGTTTGAATGTTGTTTTGTTGTTCAAAATCATGTTCCAGGTGTTGCGAAACTGGGTAAGTTTACAAAGTGTTTTATTTAAGGGGGAAATGGACTTATCTGTGTGGATGGGGTGGAGTGGGAGCTTACGTTGACTCAATGGTACACAATGGGGTATACATGGTGGCAACAACAGTATGCTTAAAAAAATGGTAAATCAGAAATAACAATAATATCTTTTAATGTTAATGGATTGACACGTCCCATAAAGAGAAGTAGAATGTTATCCTTCCTTCCTGAGGAAATCTGCTTCGGCAATTATACTGTTACAGGAGATGCATCTTAGCAGGGTGGAGCATGAAAAACTACATATATTTGGCTATCAAGTTGTTCAGTCCTCATCCTATAAGAAGGGTAGACGAAGGGGCACAGCAATTTTGATACCTTTAGGGATTCCTTTTGAAGTGCAGGATTCTATTGAGGACAAAGAGGGCCAGTATGTGGGCCTAAAGGGGATGTATAATGACACAAAGCTTACTTTGGTTTCAGTTTATGCTCCCCCGGCTCAGATTTTTCATTTTACAGGGCGTTTTTATTTAAGATTACGAAATGGACAGAGGGACACTGACTCATATGGGGTGATTTAAACCTAAGATTCAGCCCAGCAATGGACACCTCGAATCCAGTACTTAGGACGGAAAATGGAGTGGCCAAAAAAGTAGTAAGATTAATAGGGCAGCTGGGGTTAATCAATGTCTGGAGACAAATGCACAGGGGCTATAAACAATATACATTTTTTTCCGCAGCACACCAGACATACTCAAGATTGGATTATTTTTTAATGCCCAGGGATTCTTTGGGCCTGTGCTCCTCCTCGTGGTTGGGAGACAACACTATCAGATCACTCCCCCATATATTTGAAGGTTTCCTCGGGACCCACCAAGAGATCCACCTTTTGGAGGTTGAATGTGTCTCTCATCCATGATGGGGAAACCCAGACCGCCATATGGGAAACTATAGAGCAGGCAATATTAGATAATGATGGACCCATGGCGTCTCCTGTAATTCTGTGGGACACAGTAAAAGCAATAGTACGTGGCAAACTTATTGAAATCTCTTCCAGAAGGAAAAGACAGCGGGGAAAATAAGAAAAATCTATTGCAGGAACAAATGAAAGACTTAGAAAAGAAACAGCAACAAAAAATGGAGAGGGAGATGGGTAAAACCTTGGCAAAATTAAAAAAGGAACTGTTAAGTATAATGGACTATCATATAGAGCAGAAACTATTATATCTTCAGCATAGATACTACGAAGGTGGCCCCAGAGCTTTATGATTATTAACTAACAGATTACAGTAGAATAAAGCTAGGGCTAGTATTCCCAAAATAATAGACCCTACAAGTAAGAAGTGGCAATACACGGTGGAGGGGATAGCAACTGCATTAAGATCATTTTATGAAAAATTATACAGTAAAGGAACTTCCCCCTCCTTAGAGGAGGTGCAAGACTTTCTGACCCCCCTAAAACTGGCTAAAATCACAGAACAACAAAAGCAGTCGTTGACCTCACCATTCACGGTGAAAGAAATTCAAACGGAAATTGCTCGTCTGAAAGCGGGAAAATGTCCTAGAACAGACAGCCTTTCTAATGAATTTTATAAACAGTTCAGGGACAATATTTCCCAACTATTACTTAGGGTGTATAATCATGTATGGGCTGAGGCAGGTTCTGTTGCCCCATCCTCGTTGCAAGCGATAATTTCAGTACTCCCAAAGCCGGCCAGGGACCTAACTAATTGCTCATCATATAGGCCCATATCTGTATTAAACACCGACTATAAGATTCTAACGGGCATTATGGCCAGAAGGTTGGAGCAGATACTACCAGCACTCATCCACCTAGACCAGACGGGATCATCAGGAGGTCTGTAGACATCATAGAGCAACTCCAAATAACAGCTGAACCTGCGTAGTTGACGAGTCTAGATGCAGAAAAAGCTTTTGACCAGGTCTCTTGGTCTTTTTTGCAGGGTACCCTGGCCAGCTTTGATTTTCCACCCCTTTTCCTTGATTATATTGAAAAACTTTATTCAGCACCGGTTGCATATATAAGGGCCAATGGATATATGCCTCAATCTTTTAGACTTGCAAGGGGCACAAGGCAGGGTTGCCCCATCACCTTTATTGTTTGCCCTTTATTTTGAAACTTTGGTCCAGAGTATAAGAATAAATTCAAAGATAACGGGGGGTAGTAATGGGTGCCACTGTCCATAAACTGGCTTTATATGTGGACAATGTCCTACTTTACTTAACAAACCCGGAGACATCTCTGCCTGAGGTTTTTAAACAAATAGAAGCTTACTCAACATTATCAGGTTACACACTCATATGGTCAAAAACAGAAGTCCTGGCAATGGCTACTCAGGTACCCCAGACTCTTAAAACTAATTATCCTATGAAGTGGGATAATGACTCAATAAAGTATCTAGGAATCCGTCTAGGGAAAAGTCCTTAAAAACTATATACTGATAATTACCCAACCCTGATTAAACAAATCAAGGCAGACTTTCAGAGATGGGACTGCATGCCCTTCTCATTCTACTCAAGATTACAAATAATAAAGACCAATATCCTCCCAAGACTGTTGTACTTGTTCCAGTGTGTCCCCTGCACAATACCACAGAAGGAAATGGCACGCTGGCAGGGGTGGGTGATGTCTTTCTTATGGGTCAACAAAAGACCTAGAGTGGCTAAGAAAACATTGTATCTTCCTAAACAGGAGGGGGACAGGACTCTTCCAACCTTGCAGATTATTAGATTGCTACCCAAATGAAAGTAGCTCTGCTCTGGTCCCATCCGACATATCAGACACACTGGCAACAGATAGAAATCAGTCAGAAATACAGTGCCCAACTTGGGATCGTAATGTTCACCCCAGTAGGCAGCCTGACCGCAACATCCTTGGTTTAACATCGATGTGCTCTGCCTGGGAGGTATGGATAAGGGGTATCAAAAGGGGATATACAGCTAAAAACCTATGGAGATTCACATGGTGGTGTATGGACAGAGATTTCCCCCAGCTGAAATTTTTAGCTGGTATAAAACAGGCAAGCAGGGGAATCTGTGCAGCCTGGCAAGTGCTCCAGGGGAATACCATAATTCCTTTCGAGACAGCCAAAAGTAAATATGCCTGGTCAGATGTTGAACTTTTTTTCTACTATCGAGTTAAGAGACTATATCAATGGTAAACTACAACAGGCTGCCCTGGTGGAAGATTTAAGACCCTACCCAACGGCCTTTAAATAGATATGGCAGTCTACCCATGGCAAGGGAGCAATCACAGTGTTATATTGGAACCTGATAGCAGACAGCACTCATAATACACAGTCAGCACAAATGAAATGGGAGCAGGAACTGGGGATAAGACTGAACATCCTGAAGTGGAGGATAATACATAGAAATTGCTGGAAAACCACATCCTCTCCAGCCTGCAAGAATTCAGTTGGAAACTTAAAATTGGGTATTTGCTGACTCCCAGTAGGCAAGCTAAGTTGAGAATGTTAACCCAAGCACAGTGTTGGAGGGGATGCGGTTGTGTAGATGCCGACCAGGCACATGTATTTTGGCTATGCCCAGTTATACATAACTATTGGTCTCGGGTAACTCAGCACCTGGTGGTCCTCTTTGGGCTCCTGGGCAAATCCTTTGTACCCATAAGGGGAGCAGTGGTTCCATGTGCACATTTCCAAATTGTTGTCCAATTTACAGGAGAAGAAATCAATATGTTCAATTTATTGATAAGGCACTGTTTTGCCCAGACTGTTTTTACTATATCCATGTTTGATAATAGTACATAAACTGGCATGTTAGGAACATATTTGTCTGTAAAAACAAATTTGATATCCTTTGCTGCTTTGGGTAAATCCAATTCAGCACTGAATAAATGTAATATTAAATTAAATAACAAAGTTTCTGTTTCGTATGGTTTGAAAAAAATGTGCTCCATTTTAAAAATAACTTCTTTTCCAGAAAAAATAATTTGATCTGTATCAGCAGGAAGATTAAGTTCTGAGTCAAGGGAGGTTTCAAAAACATAAATGCCCTTCTCCTTTATTGGGTTTGCAAGGGACATATCTAACTTAGGCCGTTGTTTTCTTGCCGTAACTGGAGCATTCCCAATGGTTAGAGACTCAGTAACTATTCCTGAAAGGACAGTAAGATGGTTTGTCTCTCTTTCCTTTTCTAAGTTCAAGAAGCCTTCTTTAGTAGAATTATCTGAGTCCAGAGCATGAGTACTAAAGTTCACAGAATCTTTAAGTAATGGATTCTGATTAAAATTACTGGTATTTGTAGTGTTAGCGATCTCTTCTCTCCCTTTTTCACAGACTTTTTCTTATTTTCTTTCTGAGACTTCTTCTTATGATTTTTCTGTAAATTATTTTTTTTCTAATTTTACCTCTATCTGGGGAAGGGGGAATATAAATCGATGAAAATGATGGTCTCCTATACTTTCCACTGTCAATTTCCTTTTCTATATCATCTAATTTATTAGAGAGAACAGAAATTCTGTCAATAAACGTTTCCGAGAGTTTCTGTAAGTGAAATTTAAGTAATTTAAAAGCTTCCAACAATACTATGTTAGCCATAATGGGGTGTGCAAGTGCCTTGATCGTATATTTAGAAATAGTGTCAGGACAAAATGAAAGAAATTCTGGGTCTATATGTATTTTTTCCTACTTCATTGTCGAGTTTTTTTGAAAACTTTGTTAGGTGAGCCCTCCAATAAAAATGAATTTTCCATATGGGACAAAGAAGATTCAAAGCTAGTATGTGCATCTAGGGGACTAAAAAGATCTAACCCTGTAGGATGTAGAGAGATTTCAGAGCCTTTTGATAAATTGGAAGGATGTATTTTAGGGATTCTCAAATTAGTCTCTCTGCTGTCTTGTATCACCACACTGTCATTTACATCATCATCAATAACAGTAATTAGTAATCAAGACCTATAGCTAATGTTCATTTTTAAAGAACGAGGATTACATGGAAAGAAGTCCGTCATTTTCTTTTGATCCTGAACTCCAGATGTGTGTAGCAAGTGCTTAGATGTTAAACAATTGTCCCTCTTAGCAGAATGTGTCTTACTGGATAAAGATGTTTCAACTATCTCATTGAATTCATTAGCACTATTTACCTCAATTGAGTTGGGGGACTAAACTGTCCTTGATCACCCCTTATTTTTATTTTATCAGTAAAGGTAGAAGAAATGGAAGAGGTTATCATCTGAGGTACAGAAACGTCTTCTTTATTATAAACAATAGGTTCCATATTTAATTGAGTACGCCAATGAGTAGAGGGATTAGGGTTCAAGGGCAATGGACTAGGTCTTTGATCAATGTATATATCTTCCTTAATTTGAGTAGGCATTGAAAGAAATTCTGGGGGTTCTAAAGATTTGAACACCTGCGGAGGATCTTTCTGATCTTTAGGAGTAGAGGACGTTAGTGAAACAAGTGAAAACTCCTGTGAAAAAACAGCCGTTTCTAGGGACATGGATATCTTGTTCATCCACACTGTCTGGCAGGTTCCTTGCCGCTTTAAATCTTGCCGGAAGGTCTTCAAGTTGGCTCCTCCCACCCAACCGGGTGGCAAAACTCTTGGCTCCGCCCCATGATGCCAAATCTTCCTTACCGCTTGGAAGCTCAGGTTCCCTCCTTAACGCTCTGCGTGTAGACTGGATCCTAATTCTTCCGTTCGCCCGAAACTTATTTTAAAATTTTCAAGACTTCGGTCAACTTTCTCCCTCGCGGCTGCGATGGACAAATCGACTCCCAGATTTCAGTGGTGCCCTTGTGGGCAGAAAATGCCCAAGATGGACCCGCACTCCACGTGCATCTACTGCCTTGGCCTAGAATATGACCCGCAGGCCTGCGAGTTATGCCGTTCGTTTTCGGCCAACGTCCTGGAAGACCGCGCTGCCCGGTTACAACTTGGGAGCCCCAAGAAGCGCTACCCGCCAGTGAAGTTGAAGGAGGCCCGTTGGGCGGTTACTGCAGCGGCTGGCTTAGCTGAGCAACTCCAGCAGATGATCGCCCTCGAGGAGGAGGCGGCACAGACCGCATCATCCTCTTCTTCGGTCGCGGCATTTATCCCACTCTCCCTGGGTACCTCATATTCAGCTTCTTTCAAGGAGCTTTGCCAATCCCTTTCCACAAAGGGAGAGGGGCCATTGGGACATTCCTTTCGGTCCAGAAAGAAGGACTCAAAAGGTAAGTCCCACCGTCGGCGTTCGTGGGAGCGGGAGAGGTCCCCTTCCCCGGACAGTCGACACTTGGCTTTGGTCGAGGTTGCGGCTAGGGCCGCTGGCTTCAAAGCGTCCCCATCAGGTCAGCCGGCCGAGACACCCGTCGACGCGGTCGAGATTTTTCTCGACCCGTCGGACGGGCTGTCGACTGGTGAAGCCAACAACCCTTCTTCACCAGTTCCCTTGGTGGAGACCGAGGAATTGCCTGTGCCTCCAGTGCTGCAGTCCCCGGTTAAGGCTTCCGAGCCAAGGGAAGAGCTGGTGTCCACCGCCCCTTTCCAGACCCGTCCTTGGAAACGCCGAGGATCTTGGTCTCAGTCTCGGACATCATCTTGGTCCAGCTGAACCCGCCGACATCGGCGGTCTCGGTCTCGGCATCGAAGTAAGCGGCGCCGCCACTTGTCCTCGTCTTCCTCCTCGGAAGAGGAGAGGCTTCAGCGCAAGTTGCGTCGACGCTAATAGGACCTGATGTGGCAGCAGTTACTTCTGTCCGGGATCAAGCCGACACCGTCGCCTTCCCCGGCCATCAAGTGGCTGTCACCCGAGCGGCCAAAACAACCCCTCGCTGTAGTCAGGGTGCCCAAGCCTGGGCCAGTTGTTCAGCCAAAACCAGCTGCCCCTTCAATTGTGGTGGAACCTCTGCCTCCAAAACCGAAATCGGGGGCACCAACCAAGGACTCTCGGTCGGGTCAGGGCCTGCCCCACAGGTTGTCGGTCACCCTCACTCCTGACCGTCCTCGGCAGGTGGAGGGTGGCTCAGGCCCCAGGCAGCTCTTTGCGGACTCCTCAGAGTCCGACGACGACTCCACCCTGTTCTCCAGGCCCACTGACCAGGAGTCCTCCGGGGGTCAGTCGATGGATGAAAGCCCATCATCCTTCATGGGGTTGCTTCGGCTCATCTCGGAGTCCACCGGGATGCAGCTCGAGTCCATATCCAAGCGTGCCAAGTATCCCCTGATGGAGATACTGGACCAAGGGGATTCACCTACGGAGGCCTTTCTGGTGGCTGAAGCCATTGTTGGCCTAGCCTTGGAGCTCTGGCAGTGGCCTGCTTCCTGTCCTTCACCTTTGGCCAGGATGGCCAGGAAGTATGCGGTCCCTACCGGCTCTTTGCCCGGTTTTTCGGAACATCCCTCTGCTGAGGGGTTGGTCACCGACAGCGTTTTCTGGCGTTCCAGGAACGCTAGGGATGTGGACAAGCCCCCCGACAAGGAGTCCAAAAAGCTGGACTATGCCGGGCACAAGGTGTACGCTGCATCCTCCCTTGGCCTCCGCCAGGCCAGCTCGGCCGTGCTGATGGCACACTTCTCCCACGCCCTCATGGGCTCCCTGGATGAGGTGATCCCTCATCTCCCGGCTGACCTGCAGACCACGGTCCGGCAGGTATGGGACCAGGGTAGGGCGGTGGAAAAACAGCAGCTCTAAATGGCTGTGGACATTGGAGACTCCTGTGCCAGATCGGTTGCAGCCGCGGTGGCCATGCGCCGCAGAGCTTGGTTGAGGATATCCACCTTCACGGCAGATACCCAGCACAAACTGGTGGATATCCTCTTCCTGGGAACAGACCTCTTCGGCCCTGGAGTGGAAGGTCACCTCCAGCGGATCGAAAAGTCCAATGCCACTCTGGACTCAGTCACCTCTGCCCAGAAGGACAAAGGCCGCCGACAGCAGCAGAACAAGTCCTTTCATCCTTCTACCTGCGGCACATCTGGCCCAACAGCACCAGCACCAGGGCCAGCAGGCTCGCGCTTAGCATCCCAAACCCAAGCCCGCGGCTTCCTCCAACAGGAAGCAGGGAGGTAAAGGCCCAGGAGGTCCCTTGGCCTGTCCCTCCTCTAAGCCTGCCCAGTGATGGGTTGAGGGGTGTCGCCCCCAGCCTCATCACTCCCCCCTGGGTTCCCCCCGTGGGGGGACAGCTCCGCCACTTCCTTTCCGCTTGGTCCGTTATCACCACGGACCGTTGGGTGTTGGAGGTGGTAGGAAAGGGCCTGCCCCTGGAGTTCGAGCAGGCCCCGCCCTTCTGAGCTATCGCCCCTCGGGGGGTACGGGGTCCGTAGCTTCTTTGTCGGCTCACTGAGCCGATATCGCCCTGCTCCTCGAAAAAGAGGTGATCAGGAAGGTGGCGGATCCTCCTCCAGACCTGGGGTTTGTGTCCAGGTACTTCCTTGTCCCAAAACGGATGGGGGTCTGGGGTTTGTGTCCAGGTACTTCCTGGTCCCAAAACGGATGGGGGTCTGGCACCCCATTCTTGACCTGCACGGCCTGAACAGGTTCCTAAGGTCTCAGACCTTCAGGATGGTCACTCTGGCTCAGGTAATCCCATCCTTGAAACGAGGCATGTAGTTCTGTTCTCTGGACCTTCAGGACTTGTTCTTTCATGTCCCAATCCGTCCGTCCCACCAGAGATTCCTCCACTTCAGGGCGGAGGGATCCCTCTACGAGTTCTGGGCCATGCCCTTCGGCCATTCCCTAGCTCCCAGGGTCTTCACCAAATGCATGGCAGTGGTGACAGCATTCCTGTGGCGCCAAAGGGTCCGGGTGTACCCCTACCTGGACGACTGGCTGATTGCAGCCCCCTCCAGAGCGGAGGTGGAGTGGTCCAGAGATCTGGCCCTTCAAGTTTGCTCTCAGGTTGGCCTCCTCATCAACATCAATGAGGCCAAGTCGGAACTCATGCCAAAGCAGGTGATACAATTCATCGGGGCAGAGCTCAACTCTCTACGAGCCAGAGCATGGCTCCCGGTGGACAGGGCCGAGGTTCTTTCCTCCTTTGCCCAATCATTTCAGGTTGGGCAATCATGCCCTGCCTGGGACTTCCTGCACCTCCTGGGCCTCATGGCAGCCTGCACCAGCATGGTCCGTTGGGCCCACTGGCACATGCATCCCCTTCAGTGGGGGCTGGCCAGACAATGGTCACAGCACTTCAATCTGCTGGATCAGCTAGTGACAGTGACCCAGGGGATGTGGAACGCTCTCCAGTGGTGGACCATTCCAGCACATCTGCAGGAGGGCATCCCATTTGTCCGCCCCGAGCCGATGGTCTCCTTATCGACCGATGCCTCTCTGATGGGTTGGGGTGCCCATCTGGGGGAGCACAGAGCGCACGGCCTCTGGTCCCCTCAGGAGTCCCGATGCCACATCAATCTGCTAGAGCTTTGAGTGGTTTGTCTAACCCTCACCGCCTTCGCTCCGTTTCTACGGGGTCAAGTGGTTCAGGTCCAGACGGACAATACCACGACCATGTACTACCTAAACCGCCAGGGCGGGATGCGCTCCATGCCTCTGTGCAGGGAAGCTCTCCACATTTGGTCACTCATGCGCAGCCTGGAGGCGGATCTGCTTGCCATTCATGTGGCAGGAGCCTCCAACACCCTGGCCAATGTCCTAAGCCGGATAGGGGCTGCATCCCATGAGTGGTCTCTCCTGCCAGAAGTAGTACATGATCTGTTCTCCCACTGGGGCACGCCTCAGGCGGACCTGTTTGCCTCCAGGGAGAATGCGAAGCTGAGACTGTTTCATCCCCGGCCCCCTCAGCAGGGCTCGCTGCTGGGGGATGCCTTCTCAAGGCCGTGGACCCCGGGCCTCTTCTATGCCTTTCCCCCATTTCCCTTGATCCACAAGGTGCTTCTCAAGGTGAGGCGGGACAAGGCGCAGGTGATTCTGGTAGCCCCAGACTGGCCCTGCCAGTTCTGGTATCCAGATCTCCTCAGTCTCAGCTCCAGGCTCCCGAGATGGCTTCCAGCCTGCACGGACCTGATCTCAGTCAATCAGGGGAAGGTATTCCATCTGGACCTTCAATCCCTGCACCTAACGGCCTGGTTCCTGAGCGGCTAGAGTTCCAGGCCTTGGGTCTTTCCGACGAGGTCCTCAACATCGTTGAGGCATCCCATAAGGAGTCGACCAGAAAATGCTATGCCTTCAAATGGAAGAGATTCTCCATTTGGTGTCAGGGCAAGGGCCTGGACCCTTCCTCCTGTTCCTTGGCAAGCATTCTGGACTACCTGTGGTCCCTTTCTCAGTAAGGGCTTCAGTCGATGACCCTTAAAGTGCACCTGGCAGCCATCTCTGCTTACTGGGCACGGGCCGGGAAGCAGTTGGTGGTGCAGGAGAAGGTGGTCGGGCGGTTTTTCCAAGGCCTTGATCACATATCCCCTCCGATGCGAGAACCTCCACCTCTGTGGGATCTACTCCTATTGGCTAAGCTCATGGGCAAGCCACTCGAACCAATGCACAGGTGTGACATCTCTCACCTGTCGTGGAAGACCGCCTTCTTGGTGGCTATCACGTCAGCCAGAAGGATGGGAGAGCTCCAGGCGCTTTCCATCAGGTCTCCTTATCTGGTCTTCCACAGGGACAAGGTTGTCCTGCGCCCCCACCTGAAATTCCTTCCAAGGTGGTGTGGAGTTTCACCCTTAACCAGGTGTTGACTCTGCCGGTGTTCTACCCCAATCACACCTTGGAGACCGAATATAGGCTCCATACTTTGGACCCTAGAAGAGCGCTCGCTTATTATAAGGAGCGGACGGCTGAAGTTTGGGGAGAGGTTCGCCAGCTGTTTGTCACCTACGCTGAAGCCGCACCTGGCAGATCTGCAGCCAAGCGGACGATAGGCAGGTGGGTCACCTCCTGCATAGATCTCTGCTATAGGTTGGTGGGCATGGAGCCTCCCAGAGGGGTAGGAGCTCATTCTGCCCGACATATCGCTGCATCGGTGGCTGCTTCCAGGGACGTCCCTATCCAGGAAATCTGCAGGGTTGCTATCTGGAAGTCAGCACACACCTTCATCACCCACTACCACATCGACCTTGAGTCACGCCGGGATGCTGGTTTTGGGGCCTCAGATCTCCAGTCTTTATTTCCCAAGTAGGGTGTGTGTGACTTGCCTCCTTCCTCCCGGAGAACTGCTAGGAGTTTGCCAGACAGTGTGGAGGAACAACATATCCATGTCCCTAGAAATACAGGTTACTCACCTGTAACAGGAGTTCTGGGAGTGGTATATGTTGTTCATCCACACAACCCACCCGACTTCCCCGGCTTCGACGCACAACCTGGCTTCCAGCGGGCTAGATCTGGCATCATGGGGCAGAGTCGAGAGTTTTACCACCCGGGTGGGTGGGAGGAGCCAGCTTGAAGACCTTCTGGCAAGATTTAAAGCGGCAAGGAACCTGCCAGACAGTGTGGATGAACAACATATACCATTCCTAGAACTCCTGTTACAGGTGAGTAACCTGTATTTTTTTTCTCACTCCCACATCCTCCAACACTTCTAATTTGTACTCCCTTCCTATCCTTAATTGCTACCAATTCTCTACCACTTCTAGTCTACATGTTTATAAATCCTGCTTCTTCCTTCGTTCTTTTCCTTTTTATCCTTTGGGGTTTTTTTTATTGCTTTTCACTCTGAGTGCTTCAACCCCCACACCAATTAGTTTGTATAAAGCTGTAACCAAAATCTTTTCTTCTGAACTGTGCCAATTACCAATTACAATTTATTAATTACCAGACAGCAGTCATCAATTACCAATTTCAAATTCAGTTTCTAAAAAGTTTCTATAATTCAATCATTTACATTAACATTCAGTACAAAGTACCAAGTACAAAATAAAATAGAAGTCCAGACCAGACCAATGTCCATAAAAGCTTCAAATGTTTCGGGTATTTCTAAGCCGTAGTTTGCAGATCCATCCAATAAATCAGTCCCAAATTAGTCTTAGTGGCCTTGACCTTCCAAAAAGCTGATTTTGATATTTATTGTTTCTTGATGTACAGTTCGTGGTATCAAAAACCCTTTTGACTTCTTCAGATGATTCTCCAAAGTGGTCTGTATACCCACTAAAATGAAAAATAACAGATCCAAGGAAGAGATCAAATAGCACGAGAAAAAGGACCAATAAGGCAATTACATAATCCTAATTACTTAAAATACCTATTAACCCACTATGCATTACCAAATGGTATTAAAAATACTTTAAAATAACAGTCTGATTATAACATAAAAAATAAAAAGGAATAAATCAGTTCCATGTGTTTAAAACTATAAATCTGTAAATCTAACAGTCAGCAAAAACATTAATAAATCCCTACTTACTTTTAGAAATTAAATTAGACATGAGATAAATATCCTTGATCTCCGACGTGCCAAATTACAGATTCACGTCTAAGTACAAAACTCAGCAGACCCTCAAGAAATTGCAGCTAATAAAAGCAGGAACCGTTAAATTTGTTGCTGTAGGAAAGCCACAAATGCAACATAAACACGGGAGCAGTAGTAATCAAGTTATTGATTATCTAGTCAAAACTCTCCCGGAGTCATTCCTGCTCATTGATGCTCGGATCTGGAAATGGCGCTCGTAACCCAGAACTCCAACACATGCGCATTTATCCTCTAAGATCACATGCCGCAGCCACCCAATCCAAATTGTAGCTCTGGGATACCAACGTTAAATATATAATAAAAAGCTACAAAGTTAATATAATTTTAATTTCCACAATGCTGACAGTATAGGCTCTTTGGACATCTATATTGCCTGTATCTACACTAAAATAAATAATTTTTTAAAAGGTTGTTGGTTTTTTTGGGGGGCTGATACAGAAATGCGCATACTTTCAAATATATTGAGTATATTTCTTATTTTGCTATTGCTGTTGTTATAATACCACACCACAGCGCAGCACTTCTATAGCAAGAAGAGTGGAAGAAAAGCTCAGAAGAATTAATCCAATGTTTAAAAAGTAGGATGCCTGAAGGCTGCTAAACCCCCGTGGGCTCCACTGAACACCCACCACTTCTCACCAGGCTTCTCCACCACAGAACTCCTCACAGATCACCGAGGGATATCAGAGGCCTACGGCCATTCTCCACACTTGTTCAGCCCAAAGTATGTCTGGAAAGGTCGGTGAAGTTTAAAAATAAAGAGGCAACGGTGGCATACCTTTAATAAAATTAATTATGCTTTCACTGACTCCTGCTACCGTCACTCCTCCACAGTGACTTAACGAACAGCTGAAAAAAAAATCTGTCTCCACTCTTGTAGCGTCTCCGTCTTCTCTATCTGGCTGACCAAAAAGAGATTCACTCCAGGATCCAGGATCTCGGCCTGTTCAAACACAAACTTATTTAGGCACTTGTGACTCCCTGTTCCCCTATAAATGAGCTGTGCTCTGGGGAGGGGGGTGGGAGGTGGGATTAGGGCCCACACCCGACTCTCACGAGAGTGTATGCATAGTATGAAGGAGGCAGATATTCCCAAAGTAGCACCGGTCATTCAGATGTTGGACATTAATGACAAAACTGTACAATTTGAGGTGGACACCGGATGTAGTGTCACCATCATGAATCAAGCAGAATACTCTGAGTTGTGGAATAGGAAGGAAGTCCCAGAGCTGGAAAAATGTGCAATTAAATTGAAAACTTATACAGGGGAACCTGTAGAGATAATAGGGTCAGCGAGAGTAATAGTGACATACAAAGAGACAGTTAAAGAATTGCCATTGGTAGTGGTGACGGGGACAGGCCCAAACTTGTTAGGCCGAGGCTGGATTGCTGAACTGGCCGTGGACTGGAGAACAGTCAATCAAGTGACACCATTACAGCAGTGAACACTGCAGGAGGTGCTTGCAAAACATGAAGCGGTATTCAAGAAAGGTCTGGGGACTTTACAGGGTACCACAGCAAAAATATATGTGGACAGTGATGCAACTCCACGTTTCCTTACACCAAGATCTGTACCTTATGCAATGAAACCCAAGGTTTAGGCTGAACTTGATTGTCTTCTGAGAGAGAAGATTATAGAACTGGTTCAGTTTTCAAGCTGGTCCACACCCATTGTTCCTGTACTGAAGCCTGATGGCTCTGTGAGAATATGTGGAGATTATAAATTGACTGTGAATAGGGTGTTATGCTTGAAACAGTACCCGATTCCAAAAACTGATTTGTTTGTAGTCCTTGCAGGAGGAAAACAGTTCAAAAAGCTAGACATGAGTCATGCGTACCAACAGATTGTGCTAGATGAAGACTCCAAGCAGTATGTTACTGTGAATACTCACAAAGGTCTGTTCCGGTATAACCATTTACCCTTCGGTGTTTCATCTGCTCCTGCTGTTTTCCAGCAAACCATGGATGGGTTGTTGCAAGGAATCCCCCATGTGGCAGTGTACCTAGATGATATTTTATTAACAGGACGGACAGAAGGGGAGCATCTGTAAAACTTGGAAGTGGTGCTAAACATACTGGAAAAAGCAGGACTTCGGTTAAAATGGAGCAAGTGCTCTTTCCTAGGTAAGGAAGTGGTGTTCTTGGGACATAAAATAGATGCAACAGGACTGTGGCCTGTAAAAGAAAAAGTACAGGCAATTCAAAAGGCCACCGCACCCAACAGTGTGTCTGAGTTGAAAGCGTATCTGGGACTGTTGAGTTATTATAACAAGTTCTTACTAAACCGATCAACCCTTCTGATGCCCTTGTATCAGCTCTTGAGAAAAGGAGTGAAATGGCATTGGGGAGCCGAGCAAGAGAAAACTTTTGAGGCTTCCAAGAAGTTACTCCAATCATCAGATGTGTTCGTTCACTATGACGGAGACAAATACCTCATTCTCTCCTGTGATGCTTCACCATATAGTGTTGGTGCAGTTTTGTCGCACCGCACACTTGATGAAACTGACAAACCCATTGGATTTGTGTCAAGGACTATAACACTATAACAGCTGCTGAAAAAAAATTACAGCTAGACAAGGAGGGATTGGCTGTGATGTTTGGGTTGCAGAGATTTCACAAGTATGTTTATGGGTGACGTTTTGTCATCTGCATAGACCACAAGCACTTGATTTCTCTCTTCAGTGAGATGAAGGCCGTACCACATATGGCCTCGCCGAGGATCCAGAGGTGGGCTGTCATACTACGAGCTTATGAGTATACCACAGTGTGCAAGATGGGTAAGGACCATTGTAATGCTGATGTCTTGAGTCGTCTTCCCCTACCGGAGGGCCCAACCAAAGCTTCTTGTGAAGAGCGAGTGTTGTTAATGCACCACATGGATGCCTCACCAGTGACAGCAGCTCAGATCGGTTCTGGACTGGAAAAGACCCTGTGCTGGCAAAGGTCCGGGAGTACGTCTTATGAGGATGGCCCAGAGTAGTCCCGGAAACTCAGTTCGCACCATACTTCTCCAGAAAACTGAGCTCAGTGTGCAGGATGGATGTGTCTTATGGGGGGCTCACGTTGTAGTGCCGCCCCAAGGTCGTAAACTTGTCCTTGAGCAGTTGCACCAGTGCCACCCTGGAATGACACAAATGAAAGGACTGGCTAGAAGTTATATGTGGTGGCCCAAGATGGATGAAGAAATTGAAAGTAAGGTTCAAAGTTGTGACATGTGCCAGGAACATAGGAAAGCTCCAGCAACTGCTCCACTCCACCCATGGGACTGGCCTGAGAAACCCTGGAGGCGATTACATCTTGATTATGCTGGTCCATTCCTTGGAAAAATGTTCCTAGTTATTGTGGATGCACATTCCAAGTGGATAGATGTTTATCCAGTGACTTCAGGGATGTCAGCAGCTACCATAGAGAAACTCCAAATGAGCTTCAGTAACCATGGCATACCCGAAATGGTAATATCTGACAATGGAACTCCTTTTGTTAGCATGGAATTTAAAGAGTTTATGGAAAGGAATGGAATGACCCACATAACGTCTGTTCCATATCACCTTTCATCAAATGGGTTAGGAAAGAGCAGTACAAACATTCAAGGAATGTTTAAAGAAAATGTCTGGAGGTACGTTAGAAACAAAAGTAGCTCGCTCATTGGTCAGCTACAGAATAACACCACAGTCAACAACAGGAGTGTCACCAGTCAAGATGTTAATGGTTTGGAAATTGAGGTCAGCCTTGGATTTGTTACACCCTGATTTTAAAGGAAAGGTGATACAGAAACAGTTAAAAATCAAGGAAAAGCATGATAAGCATGCAAAAGCAAATTTTGTGATAGGAGACTCAGTATACAGTCACAATGTTGGTCAAGGAAAGAGATGGATACCTGCAATTATTCATGAAATGACAGAACCTCTGTCCTACAAAATGCTGCTGGGAGATGGCAGAGTAGTGCACCATCATGTGGCTCAAATCCACAGGAGGTACAGCGAACTGGACAGAGCTGGGGACATAGAGGTTGAGAACTCTGTGAAAGGGGGCCAATTTCCATTCCCAACCCAATTCCTTAGAGATTCATGAGAAATCAGGAGGGTTACCACTTACCACGGAAGTCCCAAGTCATCCAGAGACATCTGTCACTGACATGACACCTTTACCGTTTGCACTGAAAATTAAAGAAGTGACTTCGCCAAACTGTGTTTGGAAATTCCTCACCTGTAGATAATTCAGTACCAGATTTAGAGCTTAGATGCTCTTCAAGGAACAGAAGACCTCCCTCATATTCGAAGGACTATGAATGTTAAATAATAAAAAAAAAATAGTAGCCTCTTTAAGGGGGGGAAATGATTGTATGCAACTGTAGTGTAGCATTATGAGGCGCCGCTAGAGACGGCATGGACTTATAAACTCTAAGAGAATATAGATCTTGAGCAATAGTAGTGTTGTTGTTAGAAAGATCCAGAATCTCTCCCTCTGTATCAGAATAAGGCTGCCTTGTTAGAAGCATGTAATAAAGCTATGCAGTTCCTAAAGAAGTTCCTTGTGTACAGCAGAGCGCTTGGTTTTTCAGGATACAACAGGGGCAAACCTCTTGCTCTACATAGATCATGCCATTTTCTATCGAACTTCTAATAGCATTAATGATGTTAATGACCAGCTCACTGAAGAGTTTGGCATACTGGAAGCCTGGTTCATAACCAACAAATTAATCCTAAATTCCAAAAAGAGCAGATCTATCCTATTTGACCCTAGGCACCTGGAGCAGCTCGGCAAAACTTGCTAAACATTAATACAAGCCATGGTTCTCCTACTGAGGCTGTAGAATTCATAAAATAGTTGGGAATCTATGTGGACCAAAAATTGTTACTTAGACCTCATGCTGAGCATCTAAGCAAGTCTACACACCAAAAAACTGGGCTGCTGTATCATCTCATAAACTACATAACTAAAGAGTCTAGGCTAGCGATCGCAAGCTCCATACTACTTCTCATACTGCTATATATATGGTGCCCCAATAAACAGGGCTGCCAGAGTAACTGAAATGGAAAAACTCAAATCAGTATCACAGGGTAGCTCGCTTTGCAACAGAAACATAGAACTTGACGACAGATAAGGAGCACCTGACCCACCTAGTCTGCCCATTTCCTTACCTACTGTATAAGCTCCAGATCCTATTTGATCTGCGGCCTACCTCCTCCTTCCTACCACTAGTTTTGCCTTCTGCCTGTCCCATGCATTCCTGAATTTGACAACTGTTTTTGGCCCTACAACCTCCTCTGGGAGGCTGTTCCATGCATCCACCATACTTTCTGTGAAAAAATACTTCCTCACATTGCCCCTGAGTCTTCCCCCCTCCAGCCTCATATTGTGACCCCTTGTTCTAGTACATCTAATTTTCTGATACTGTCCTCTTGAACTCTGTTGATTCCCTTGAGGTATTTGAATGTCTCTATTATATCCCCCCTCTCCCTCCTGTCCTCCAGAGTATACATACTGAGTTCTCTCAGGTGTAGCCCCTGCACCATTTTCGTTGCCCTTCTCTGGACTGCCTTTACCCTGTTGATGTCCTTTCAGAGATGAGGTCTCCAGAACTGCATGCAGTACTCTAAATGAGGCCTCACCAACAGGGTCCCCCAACGGGCAACATCATTGTAAGGTACTAAAGTTACTCAACTGGCCCACACTGGAGGGCAGATTAGATCACTCCCTACTCAGCCTAGTATTCAAAATAATAAAAGGCCCTGCACTGCCCAACCTGAGGGGTATTTCTATCAATCAAGACCCAAAGACAGACTCTCCAGTCCCCCAACCACACATTACTAGAAGTCCCATGAGTAAGATCCAATGTGAGGCAAAGATCCTTTGCCATTCTAGCCCCATCACTATGGAATAGTCTTCCACCCTCCCTTTAAAACTGCCCATCCCTTGGGAGATTCAAGAAAGAGCTAAATGCCTACCTACTAGAAAGTAATATATGCAATTGTCTTCATTGAGAAGGTCTATACCCCTGACAAGTGTTCTTTTGCCTCTACTCAGCACTTGACTCTCCTCTTGTAACTGCCCACCTCACTTGACTACAGACATGACTTACCTGGTCTCGAGCTATGTTTATATCTTCCATATGAGTTTGATTCCAAAGCTAGGTAGTACCAGTTCTATGTACCTATGTGCTATATGTATATAAATTAAAATTATGTATCCACCATAATTCTTAATCTTCCTAGATATCTTCACCATTTATTAGTGGTGGGTATGCGCCAGAGGTGCCAGACCCCTCAGAAGCATATAGCGTTAAGCTTTTTTTTCCAGGAGGAGGGGCCGATGTCAGAGATGGCGCTGCTCTCGAGGCTGACATACTATGTGGCACTCGCTGATTGGCCAGTAATTGATGCCGGCCCCCCCAACTTCCTCAGTTCTGCTTGCCGGAGAGGAAAATAAAGCAGAGAGAAAAGAGGGAGAGTGGGGCAAAGGAGCCCAAGGGATTGGAAAAGGAAAGGATGTAAAACTAAAATTGTAAGGCTGAACACAGAAGGAGAGGCAAGGGCTCTAGGGTATTTCTGGACAGGGGAGACCCCAGCCACTGGGCAGGCCAAGAGAGAGAGAGAGAGAAGAAAGAGGAAGAAAAAGGGAAAGGGTTAAAAAAAAAGAGAGAAGGAGGGGAGGAGAGAGATAGGGAAGGAGGGGACCCAACTCTGATCCCCTAGAATAGGGAGAACCTCCCTACTAAGGTGGCAGAGAGGGTTTCCTGTGGACCATAGAGAAAGGGACATGTTCTGCTTCAGAATGTAGAGGCAGATCTAGGTCCAGCAGAGCACAGGAATGACCTTAAGGAGTAGCAAAGGATATAGTCCCAGTAGCCCCTAGAGAGAGTGCTAAGGAAGTTAGGTGAGAGATAACCATCCCCTAGGAAAGCAATCCAGACAGTCACTGACCAATTCACTAGAATGGTTACCAAAGTGAAAAGAAAACGAAACCCCTTAGGTTTTCAAAGGAAGTGGCTAAAATAGTGAAAGAAAAACAGAAGGCTTTCAAGCTATACCAGGAAACAAACAAGGAAGAAGACTGGGTGACGTACAAGGAGAAAATGAAAGAAGCCAGCAAAAAAAATAAGGCAGGCAAAAGCGCAGACAGAAGCAAGTATAGCAGAGAGGGCAAAGAGAGGAGACAAGTCCTTCTTTAGATACATCCAGGGAAGAAGGAAGGCAAAAGGGGATATATAGTCAAGATTACAACTCAGGAAGAGAAGTCAACAGAAGACAACCTAGAAAAAGCTGAAATCCTGAACAAGTACTTCTGCTCGGTATTTACTGAGGAGGACCCAAGCGATGGCCCAGAAATGGCAAAACGCAACACCCCTGGACAGGGGATTGATACCATCCTCTTCACAGAGACCGAATTACTGGAGACACCAACTAAACTGCAAGTTGACAAGGCCATGGGGCCAGACAAAATGCACCCCAGGATCTTAAAAGAACTGAGATTAGAGTTGGCTAACCCACTGGCTAAATTATTCGCCAAATCCCTAAAGAGTGGGGAGGTACCTGAAGATTGGAAAAGGGCAATCATGGTCCCGCTCCACAAATCAGGTAGCTGGGAGGACTCTGGAAATTACAGGCTGGTAAGCCTCACATCCATAGTGGGGAAGTTAATGGAGACACTGCTCAAACAGAGGATCATGGCATTCCTGGAGGCTAGAGGCCATCAGGACCCCAAGCAGCGCGGTTTCACAGCGGGCAGGTCATACCAGACAAACCTGATTGAGTTTTTTGGCTGTGTTACAAAGGTTATAGATGACAACGGGGCGGTAGATGTGGTCTACTTAGACTTTAGCAAGGCCTTCGACTCGGTTCCACACAGACGCTAGTAAAGAAACTAGACCACACAGGAGTTGGATCAGAAGTAGTTAGATGGGTTAAAAACTGGTTACAGGGCAGAACCCAGAAAGTGCAGGTAAATGGAGCACTGTCATCAGAAGGTAGGGTAATGAGCAGTGTGCCCCAGGGTTCAGTACTGGGGCCCCTGCTCTTCAATATTTTCATATCGGACATAGCTAATGGACAACATGGAAAGGTGTATCTGTTCGAAGATGACACCAAAATATGCAAAAGGGTCGACACCCAGCAGAGAGTGGACAAGATGGAAGCTGAGCTCAAGAAACTGGAAGACTGGTCTGGAGCATAGCAGTAGAGATTCAACGCCAAAAAGTGTAAAGTCATGCACATAGGAAAAAGAAATCTAAATAAGGCATATTACCTTGGAGGGGAAAGACTAGCTGTCGCCACCCGATTTGGGAATCATTATCTGAGACAACTTGAAGGTAGGTAAACAGTGCAAGAAGGCAGCATTAAAGGCCAGCGGTATGCTGGGATGCATTTGGAGAGGAATCACAAGCAGAACGAGGGAAGTGATCCTGCCACTGTACAGATCACTGGTTAGGCCTCACCTGGAGTACAGCGTCTAGTTCTGGAGGCCCCACCTCAAAAAGGACATTGACCAAGTGGAGATGGTGCAGGGAAGGGCAACAAAAATGATTCAGGGACTGCACGAGATGTCCTACGGGGATAGACTGAAAGAACTGAACATGTATTCCCTGAAACAGAGAAGAGAGAGGGGTGACATGATCGAAACATTCAAGTACATAAAAGACACAAACCAAGTGCAGATAGACAATCTCTTCCAATTTAAGAAGGGCAGCAGAACCAGGGGACATGGCTAAGGCTGTAAGCAGGGCAATTCTCCACCAACACCAGGAAGTTTTTATTCACAGAAAGAGTGGTGGATGCCTGGAACAGCCTGCCTGCAGAGGTGGTGGGGGCAAGCACAGTGGTAGGTTTCAAGAATGCTTGGGACAGCTACAAGGGAGCCCTCAAACCCAAGGGCAGTTAGAAGGCTAGGCTAAAAGGCAATGGGCAGACTAGATGGACCTGGTGGTCTCCTTCTGCCATCAACTTCTATGTTTCTAGGTCTATGAAAAAAGGAATGGAAGTTTCCTGTCCTCTTTACCTTCCAGGTTGCCGCTTTTTTGGTTTTTAAGGTCAAGCACAGGAAAAAGGTCTGATTAAAGTTCCTCTCCCATCCCCCTCCCTGCAGAAGGGTGGGAAAAAACAATCCAGGATTCGTCTAACCCTAACCCAATCCCCCCTGCCTCAGCCTTCTCCTTTCACCCTATTACCCTCAAAGAGGTAGAAGACCTGCTCCTACAACTGGATACCAGAAAAAGTGCGGGTGTGGACCTCATTGAGCCATACTTCTTAAAGATTAGTTACCGCGTCTTGGCTGTACCAATTATGCACCTCTTTAATTTATCCCTTACTTTGAGTGAACTCCCTATGACCTGGAAGACTGCTCAAGTTATACCTTTGTTCAAATCTGGTGACCCAAATTACCTCAATAATTATAGGCTTATTTCTCTACTCCCCATTCTCTCTAAATTGCTTGAAAAAGTAGTTAACTTGCAACTTAGGAATTATTTGGACTCTTCAAGCCTGCTCAATCTGCTTCACTCAGGCTTTAAGCCCTGCCATAGTACAATTGTAGCTCTCACTAAGGTAACGAACGAATGTCAGAAAGCCCTTGATGATAAAAACTTTGTGTGCGCAGTCTTCCTTTATCTAAGTAAGGCTTTCGACACCGTAGACCATGACTTGCTTCCGGATACTCTTCGTAACACTGGCATGGACAAGTTATCCCTGAAATGGTTCTCCTCCTACCTCATTGGTTGTACACAGCAAGTTAAAATAGTGGGTGATCTCTTACCATTGAAACCAATCGGCAGAGGTGTGCCACAGAGTTCTATTTCGGGTCCTTTACTTTTCGCATTATACATCAACATCGACTATAGAATTAAGTCATCTGTCATCCATCTTTTCGTGGATGATACGGTCCCCTACACCTCCAGACCTACCCCTGAGCATGGCTGTTTGGACCTTCATTCTGATTTTAACATATTGCAACAAAATCTACTCAACCAAAAATTGCTCTTAAATGAGAAAAAAACCAAGGCCATGCTTCTGTCCCCGACCGTCTCTGCCTCTAATCTGTCCACGACGGGTACTGTGCGACCTATTATCACGCTGCTAGGTGAATCACTGGACTACGTAGAAAAAATCATATACCTAGGGATGTGGATTGACTGCAGCCTTTTGTTCACGGAACATGTAGAGGAACTCGCAAAAAAATTGAAACGAAGGCTTGGTTTATTTTGTAGAATCAAGCATCTTCTTACACATGAGGCTAACATGAGATTGGTTCAATCTACCTTCCTAGCACTTTTGGATTACGCAGACTTCCTATGCGGTCATGTCCCAGGGTCAGCCCTAGATAAGCTTGATGTCCTGTATCATAGAGCCCTATGTTTCATCTCTGGTGCAGCTTACACTACACATCACTGTGTTCTGTATTCTCTAGTGGGTTGGCCATCCCTTAAGTTTAGGAGGCAAAGGAATGCTGCTCTGTGGACATACAGAGCAATTACCAAGAGGTTACCCCAATATATCTCAGATTGCTTGCCCCTCTTTGCCTTGGGCAGCTATGCCCTGAGAAGTTATTCCTACATCTCTTTAGCTGCACTCAAGGTTAAATCCCACTTTGGCAAATCCTCTATCAACTTTGCTCTACCCAGCTATGGAACAAGCTTAAAAAAACACTAAAATTGGCTAGTCCTGTAAAGCTATCCGTATTCAAAAAGCTTTACGCAAGATCCTTCTCTGAACCTTGTAAGTGCTTCACCTGATGTGCTCCATCTTGCCTTGATCCCTTCCATACATGTCGCACCACAGTGCTCCCCCTCTCTGTCTACCCTTTTTCTTCCACTCCTTTTCCTTGCTTCTTCTTACTATTATTCAGCTACCCTAATAGGTCTTCCCTATTAACCACTGCCATTGTTCAAATGCTGTAAGTGTTGACGTTATATGTGTGTTTATTGTACATGGTGCGTTTGCTGTTATTGATATCCTTATATAAGAGTTTATTGTATATTCTACATATTGTACTCTGTGTTGTTTCTCCCCATTATGTATCTCTGTGTCCTGTGTTCGTTTTTATTGCTGTACTTACAAGTGTCTCAATCTATTTATTGCTAATTCTGTATGTTCACCCAGGCCCACCTTGAAAATGAGCTTGCTCAGTGGTGTTCCACCTGATAAAATAATGATTGATTGTTTGATTGATTGAAGAGAAGCTTAATCCCCTCAAGATAAGGAAGTAGGGAATCTCTGGAATAGGAGGGTCCATGGGGAGCTTGTCCTGTGGATAACCCGAAGCTGGGATACCACAAAAGAGAAAAATAGCACAGGGCCCTAAAAGCCCCAGTAGAGGAGAGGAGAGGAGAGGACATGAGGGCCCCCAGGGCTCAAGGAGCCAAGAGATAGGGACTCAAGGGTGCCGAAAGGCAACCTCTGATAACTGCCAAACCAGGCATAGATGGGAGTTTGGCATGATGGAACAGCTGATGGTTATCCATCTACAGAGATAGAAGAAAAAACAGGCACATGCTGTCATCCCAAGATGGAAGAGTCCTCTGTTGAAAATAGCTTGAGGCCCTGGGGAGACCACGAGAGAGAGACAGGAGCATCCCTGCTCGCCTTCTCCCCAGGCACACTGAGGGCTGTACTCAGTGTGCCAGGAGGTGCCAGCAAGAGTGGCCTCCCACAGGGAGAAGGCTAACAGGGAGGTGGCACCGCCCAGTGGTCTGGCCATGAGGGAAAGGTGGAAGGGAAGCAGTAATGAATGAAGAAGATATCTAGATATCTTCCTAGAAGATATCTAAGAAGATCAAGAATTATGGTGAGTACGTAATTTTCGTATGTTCCCTAGATCAGTGTTCACCATTCATTACTGGTGGGTGAGTACCGAGCACCACTTAAGTGATGCTGGCACCTCCCTGAGGGCAAAGGTTTCCCTCAGCCTCCTGTGGAGGTAAACACAGAGAGGTGGGGGCCTCTTATGGGTCTGGCAATGCACAACATTGATCAGGGTGAGGCGGAGACTCCAGATTCCTGGGAGATGGAAGGTGCCCTACTAACTCGCGCCTCAGCCTGCAGGAGAAGACATGGGCCCCCTGGAAATGAGAGGCAATCACCTTTCACCAGGCCTGGGGTGATAACCGTGAAAGGCAAAGCCATGCCGTCTGCCTGATGCAAACTGTAGTTCCTGCCAGTCTGGAAGCTACCTCATTGGTGTTGTAAGACACCCTTGCTTGGTGCCTCACTAGCTCCAGACCTTGGGCAGAAAGGCTAATGGCCTGCCTGGTCACCTCTGAATCAGGCATAGATGCCAGGAGTTTGGCCAGCATCGTCCATAGGTGCCTGGCGTAGGCAGCCTGGTGTGCCTGGTGCGCTGAGATGTACAGAAGAAGGCACGCCACCAAGAAGACTCTTCTACCCCAGCAGTCAAACTCAGCTGAGTAGGACCCTGGTGGGGGGGAACATACCGTGAGCGATGATGCCCAGCTGAGGTGTCCAGGAGCTCCACTCCCAAAGAGGGGTGGAGTATAGCACCTGGAGACCCCAGGGGTGTGCAATACCTGTGCTGACAGTCCCTTGGGGCTGGAGAGGGGGCGGAGGGATGGTGCCAGACCCTGTGTGAGGCTTTCATGAAGGGTGTTGGCCGCACAGGGATGACAAGATTGTCAGCGCTTGATTCCCCTAGGAAAGCACATATCACATGGGCAGGATTGCGGCTTGCAAAGTGGGAGCTCCTCCACCATCTCCAACAGGAACCACTGCTAGCTGGTGTGATCATCATCGGAGGACTGATGGATGGAGGGATCGTCTTCCTTGGAGAAGGAAGACAAAGAAGCAGAGGAGCCCAGTTTAGAGACTGGTGCAGCTGATGGTTCAGGTCTAAAGATGACCTCATCCAGGGCTCTGAGATAATGAGGGAATGCAGCCGCTGATGCCCTGAACTGTACCCAGATCATGGGCCCCAAAAGACCAAAGAGGCCTGGGAGAGGAGGCGGCAGAGGAGGAGAAGAGTGCTGATGGGCCAGAGTAGGTCCTTTGCTAGGACTGCGAGAGTGAGCAGGGGACCCCTCCAAAGGGAAGGGGGCTGTGCAACTCACCAACCAAAGGCAGCCCAACTGGACAGGGGTGAGCAGGGTGGTGTGCTTCGGGGGAAACCCCCAAGTAGGGTGATCAGAGCTGGTCTGGCTCCTTGCAGGAGGCCCCTGACCCCTCCAACTGCAGACCCTACTGGTTCCGGGGAGGAAAGGATGGAAGGGTCAGCACTTCAGTTCCTCCCAGAGCCACCAACCATTCTGGAAAAGGGCCTCCATGTTGACCTCGACCTCCCCAACCCCACATCACCTGATAGGGACCTGCTCCTCAGGAGGACCCTAGTACTCGAAGTTGGGGGTACTGAAGCAGCTGCAGCACAAGAAATGATGCCAGAATCCACCCAAGAACCTGCGTCGGTGCTGGAGTCTGATTTGGCACCATGAACGGCTCCAGAATCAGACCCTGCACCGGAGCCGGCACTGGACACCGCCCCGGTACTGCCCTCGGTGCCGACCTCCTCTCTAGTGCCAGAGTCGGCACCAACAGTGGCCCTGTCACTGCAAGCGATGCTGGAGGATGCAGAGACAGCCCCAAGGGCAGTCCCAGGAGGGGCGGTAGCAGACTCCATAGTACCGAAGGCCCTAGGGCTCAGCAGAGGTGAATTTCAGGGAGTCGGGCAGTCAGTCAGGATCATCCTGATCCTCCTCCTCCTCCAAAGAGGTCGACTGTCCCACTGACCCCTCGCACAGGGCTCCTGTCCCAGTAAGACTAGGAGTGGCAGAGGCCTGCTCCCCCTCAGTATGTATAGTATCAGAGGGAGACCTGGGAGAAGGGCCAACAACTTGGGCTTGTCATCCTGAGAACGGCGCCGCCCTCTGAAGGCAGGAGGTTTTTGCCCCACCTTCAATACGCAGACTTTGAGGACCCAGCAGTCCATGGAGAAGCAGGCACCGCAGTTACCCATATCGTGTGATGGACCCAGGCAGGTAAGACAGAGGTCACTGTGGTCCATTACGGTGATCGTCTTGCCATGGGGCACCGACACAAAGGGGCATGTTCTACCTTGGATTTTACTAGAAGTAGGCCCTGAACTGGACATGACCGCATGGACAAATTAAAACAAAGAAACAGTACCCAACACTGCACTAAAGAGAAAAACAAGAAAAAATAAAAAGAAGAAGTGTTACCAGCTTCCAGGGAAAGTGGCGTTGACAGTAGATGTGCGGCATCAAGTAAAAGCAGCAGTGGCAGAACTGATGCAGCTTAAATTCTTCACACACAGCTTCAGCTTCCATGATATCTGACCGTGATGGCGGGAAAAGAAGAACTAAGGAGGTTGGGGAGGCGTCGGTTAAAGACCAACCCGTGAACGCCAAGTAGGACATCGGACTTGAGGGCGGCACCATCGCCAATGTCTGCCCCTCCTCCTGAAAAAAAGCTTAAAGCTATATGCTCCCACAGGGTCTGGCACCTCCGGTGCATACCCACCAGTAATGAATGGTGAAAATTGATCTACGGAAGATCCAAGCGTTATCACCAACAGCTACTGTATGTTTCAATTCTCTGTCTATACATTAATGTAATTAATTACAGGTCACCCCTGAAAAGGGACATTTAGTTTCAGTGGACCTACATGGTCAACAAAATTCAATGAATGAGTGAATGATTATAAGTCTAATTAATTATTTATGAGCCTAACTAGGCTCCTGATTGACTACTGGATCGGTCATTAATGTCTTAGAAACGATCGATCCAGCTGCCAACTGACATTGTGCGACATGCACGGCTCATGCCACTCTACTTTAAAGTTGAATTGCAGTAAAATTAAATGGAGAAAAAGAAAGTTGTTGTTGTAATTAGACTTATAATTGCAAAAACAACCGTGAAGCTGATCATTTCCTTGGATTAATGACCAGCTGGAGGGAGGTGGCCCTCGGCACACCCATCACCCCAACCTGTTGTTAATCCTTCAGAAATGAGCGGCTTCTCATGCTTAAATGAATGATTACAAGTCTGATTAATTATTTATAAGGTGAACTGGCTCACTGATTGGCTACCGTGCCGGTCTGAAATCTCTTAGAAATGCCCAGCATGGCAGTCACACAGCTGATCATTATGATGGCAATAGTCTTGTTGCCAAACCAGTTTGCAGTGTAAAATTTCCTAAATAAAATGAAAAAAGGAACACTTCTGCATTTCTGAGAATTATTAGAAGCAGTTTCAGAATATTGAGTTTAAATCCCCGCACAACACAATCCCAACTACTAAAAGCAGGTCACCTCCTGCCGTCAGCTCCACGTTACCACAGACAGCAGGTGGCTAAAATGAAAAGAAAAAGAAACTTGTCTGCATTCCTGAGAATTATTATTTAGAAATACTTGCAGAATAGTGAATCTAAATCCCTACATGGCACCATCCCGACTACTGAAAGCAGGTCACCTCCCACCATCAGCTCCAGACAACAGGTGGCAGTGAAAGGCAGTGTGAGTGCGTGCGGCAAAGAAAAAAAAAGGTAACTAAACTGAAAATTGTGAAAAAAGATGTCATTACTGCAAACAGACTTATAATCCCAATAATGACTGAACAGATGTTAATTTCCTGTGGATTAAGGACCAGCTGGTAGGGGTTGACCCTCGACTGCACCTTGGGCCAACCATCCCCCACTCCCTGGACAGTTAATTCCTAGGAAATGACCAGCTGTGTGGTCATTATTACTTAAATGAATGACCTACCCTATTCTGGAGACTTGGCTGACAGTCTTGCCGACCAGTCCATCTATCATGCCTCTTAAGCTTCCGACCACTGATCCTTTGATAGGGTTGGTATGCTGCTGATAACACTTTTAATGTAAATAAGCTCAAACAGCCATAACACCGAGCATAACTGATCAGAACAAGTTAAGCATGAACCTATAATGGTGAAGCACCGCACAATGCTCAGAAATCACAACCTGTTAAACTGCGTGCCTATAGTCCAATAAAATGCAAATATTTCCATTTTTTTTTTTTTTCTGTATAGATTTTTTTCCTCCCAGGCACATCACAGGTGGCTGTTCAGCCCCGTCCCTGCCTCTCTCTCCCGGCAACTGCCTCTCTGGTCCCCCGAGCCCCATATCCCCAATCGATTTCCCTCATGGTGAGGCCAGGAAGGGGAAGGCTATCCTCCTCCACCCAGAGTTCCTGCGTTCAGATTTGGAGGGTTGGTGAGCCAGTGATAGTGCGGGGTGAGGGCAGGCAGGCAAGGCTTCATATAGCCTGTGACCGCCATTTTCCACTGTTTTTCCCATTCCACCTCCCTTTGCTGCAGTGGGCCATATGCATTGCTTGTGGAGGTGCACACCGCGACTCTTTCTTCCATGCTACTCTAACTCTGGCACTGCCTCCCAGCCTTCACCATGTGGCAGCCAAGGAGAAAGACAGCATTCCCCCCACCACCACCCTGGGAGAGGAGTGCAGTCCATCAGATGCTCGACCACCTACCCCCCTGGCCAACCCCAGCAACACGAGCTCTTTCCCGAACCCAGGCTGCAGCATGGTGAGAGGTAAGGTGCACTCAGCCCTCTGTGCCACTGGGCCGGCCTAAATGTTTCCATTGTTAACAGACAAGTCTGGATAACTAGTTGTAATTACATACAGAACATCTTTGCTTGAAATTTAAAGTCCTTAGATATATCAGACACTATACTTTAATAGGAGCCATGGGCTCCCAGGAGAGGCCCTATTGACAATGTTTTAGTTAACAGAAAAGGAAATTATGGTAGTATGAAGGAATTTCTCCTTTCTGTATCACTCCATGTTGTCAATGGGGAGTCAGTATGTATGGGTTCTTAACAACCAGTACCCATTCCTAATCTAGACAGGGGAAAATACTGTCCCATATATAACCCATACAAGTGACTATCATCTGCTAACCATCACCTGTAATACTCTACAGCCGAGGCCATATCAGCAGTGCTTTGAACATGTAATCTGTAGTGTTTAGTAAATGTATGACTGAAGGACCATGTTGCCACTTTGCACAACTCCAACACAGATGCCTCTCTTCTAATCGCCCAGGACAAAGCAAGTGCCCTGGTGGTGTGAGCCTTGATCAGAACAGGAGCCTTCTTCCTCTTGGCCGCATATGCCTTGGCAATGCAAGCCCTTACTCAAATAGCCAAGGTGGCAATGGAAGCTTTCCACTCTGAAAAGAACAAGCTCGGATTTTCTTAACTCTGCTGTTCTTTTTAGTAAGTCCTGACTGAACTGCCCAAATCTGACTTATGTAGTTCATTCCTTCTGGATTTGCCAACTTAGGAAAGGAGGATGGTAGACAGACGTCCTGATTTACATGAAAAGCTGTAGGGATCTTGGGTACAAAGGATGGAACCATCCTCAATATCACCTTTTCTTTATGTATAATAAGGTAAGGTTCTTTATGGAACAGTGCCTGTAGTTCACCAGTCCTTCTGGCTGAGCAGACTGCAATTAAGAAACACACCCTATTGGACAGGATGTCCAAAGGCACTGATGAAAGAGGCTAAAAAGATGCTCTACAAAGAGCATTCAGCATCAGGTTCAAGTCCCACGGGGGTACCAAAGATCAAACAACAGTCTGCTTCTGCTGAATGCCCTAAGAAAATGGGTAACATCCAGTCTGGCTCCCAGGGATGAGCCCATGGAAGTTCCCAGGGCTGCCCCAAGCACAGACACTGGGTCGCTCAGGGTGTTCAATGTGAGACCTTTGTCTACCCCTGCCAGCAAGAAATCCAATATCTGTGGGACTATAGCTGTATAAGGGTATGATACTGCTCTCTCTGGCCCAAGCAGAGACGATATTAACACACATAGCCATAAGCTGCAGATGTAAAAACCTTCCTTGAGACCATTAAGGCATCCACCAGTTTCTAGGAGAAACCCTGCCTTAACAATCTCCTCTCAGGAGCCAGGCCGCCAGCTGCATCACCTCTGGGTTTGGATGCAGAATGGGACCTTGGAAAAGAAAGTGCCCCTGAAGCAGGAGTCAAAATGGGGTCTGCTGAGCTAGGTTCACAAGGTCTAAGAACCATGGGCTTTTTGGCCACTCTGGGACTATCAGAAGGAAGCTTCCTCTTGACCACCTTATCTTGAGAATGAACTCGGTAAATAGCGGTAGTGGAGGAAACAAGTAACTGTTGAGTAAATCCCATGGTTGGGACAGAGCATCCACAGCCTCTGCCTGAGGACACTGGTACTGGCTGAAGAACCTCAGTACCAGAGCATTTTCCTCTGATGTGAAAAAGTCAATCTAAGAACTGCCTGAACCTTCTTCACAGAAGCTCAAACATCTCTGGGTTCAGCATCCATTCCCGTGGATGGACTGCCTCTCGACTCAGCCAATCAGCCTGGATATTCAGGTCCCCTGCTAGAAGAACTGCTAAGAGGTTGGTTTTTCTCGCCCACAGTAGCACCTCAGCTGCTTCAGCTAGCATTCCCTAGCTTCTTGTGCCTACTTGATTGTTTACGTTCACCATGGTGGTGGTGGTGCTGTCTGACCTTGCCTTCACGGCTTTGGACTGTACCCGATTGTGAAAAATGAAGGAGAGCAAGGAACACGGCCCTCATCTCTAACATGTTTATCTGTAGCTGCTGCTCCTGGGGGGGGGGGCAGACCTTGGACTGGAACTTGGTCCGGGACCATGTCCCAGCCCAACAGGCAGACATCAGTTGTCAAAATCAGTTCTGCTGAAATGTCTAACACAGGCCCCTTGCTGAGGTTCTAGAGAATGATTTCCAATCATTGGAATCCTGGTTCCATGAAAACTTACTGGTGCTCAACACCAAGAAAATGAAAACAATGCTGTTCCATCACACTTCTTCTGACTTGACTAACCAGCAACCCCTAGTAGTCAACACCTCTGCAGGGGTGGCATTCGAAGGAGTGAACTCCTTTAAATACTAAGGAGTAACACTGGACAAACATCCCTCATTTGAAGCTCATGCTGATAGAGTAGTAAAGGCTACCCATCAAAGGTTGGGCCTACATTACCAAACTGCTTCTTACCTGACCCTCCCATCCCCTGGAGAACAATTGCTTTGGCCACTCTTCTTCCTGACCTTTTCTATGGAGCCCCTCTACGTCTCTCAGCTAAGCAAACTATCCTGTCCAAATTAATGCAAGCCTACCACAGGATTGCCCGATTTGCAGCTTATGTTCCTGCTCGTTCACATCATTGCAATGTGCTCCAAGCCCTAGGCTGGCCATCCTTTGAAGCAAAGTTTGATTTCCCCTTACACTGTACTACATTCAAACTCATCCACCTCCCCACCCATCTGCTCCAACCTGCTCATGTTGAAACCTTTCTCAAGGACCCTGCGCTCCTCTCACCTCCCAATGCTTGGCCGTCCCAAAACGCGGTTAGCTATTGGCAGGAGATCCTTCTCCTTCTTAGCACCTTATAAATGGAATAACCTTCCTCAGTAATTACTTTCTTGTAAATCTTTCCCTGAATTCAAAAGTACTTCAAAAAATCTTCTCCCCCCACCTGCACCTGTAATTAAGCCCACCCTTACCAAAACAGTTCCTCCCCCCCTTCGGAGCTGGCCAACCCTCAACCCCCTCCTCTGTGGAATCCCGCTACTTTCTCTCTCTCTTCCCTCCCTTCAATTTCTACTCAGTCTGTTGTATATTTGTACATACCTATTTATTTATACATGTAAATACATTGTTTATGTTAAAATAATTTGCATATTAGGACTCCTTGGCCTAGTGTGTAATCAATGTATTACTGTATGTCTGTTCCTGTAACTTATTATTACCCTGTCTTTTCTGTAACCATTGCTCTATACTGCTCCTGTTGGAATGTATTTCCCCAGGCTGCCCCTGAAAATGGAATATACATGTCCCAGTGTGCTTACCTGGTCATCAAAATTCAAAATAAAAATAAAAGATAAATAAATAAAAAGGTTGTGACTTCAGGACCGACCACGGTAGCAAGAACAGAGCTTGGTAGTCTTCTGAGGCCAAGTTCCAAGTCTCCAGCATCCTGTTCTGGAGGGGCCACATATACAGTACAATCAGGCCCACAGTACTAGCTCTATCATTAGATATGGAATTTGGAGAAGACTGTGAGCAGAGACCTATTACTGGTTTCTCAACCTCTGAACCTTCTGCCTCAGAGTCTCCTTCCTGGATGGAGAGAGAAAAAATTGCCCCTAAGTGTTCCAACCTCTGAGATGGAACTGGGAACCTCTTCTCCCAACTGATGACCCAACCATATATCTTCAGCACCTCCAAGGTCCTTGACACCGATCTTTCCACCATCTGAGCAGTCAGCACTTGAATGAGTAAGTTGCCCAGGTAGGGATATACCTGATGCCACTCCTGTCTCAGCTATGCCACTAGAATGATGAAGATCATCAAAATTACCTTCTGCATTGTTGCCAAACCAAAGGGAAGTGCATAGTACTGAAAATTCTGTCCCTAAATTGCGAACTTCAGAAACTTCTGGTGCAACTGGCAAATGGGTATGTGGAGGCAGGCATCCTTGATATCTATGGAAGCTAAGTAACCCCTTGCTTGGACAGCCCAAATAATTGATCGTAAAGACTCCATCTTGAAGGTTGTATAGTAGACAAAACTTGTTTAAGTGTTTCAGGTCCAGAATCAGTGGAACTGGGACAACTGCCCTGATCTGCATCAGGTGATCTAAGGTCTGAGTCACTGCCTGCCTTTTCACTGGGTCTTAGGGCACAGAGAAGTGCAGGAAATTACCTCTCGTGGGTACTGATGTGAACTCCATGGTGTAGCCTATAAACCAGGATTTCCAGTACCCCTTGGGCTCATTGCTGGTAACAATTCTGCAGTATTCCACCAAGGGAAGGGGGGCAGAGATGGGTCTGCATACTTTCACTGTGAGTTATCTCCTCTTTGTTATGCACCTCCCTTATGTCTGCTAGTGAAGGATCCTCAGTTACTGTTGCCCTTAAATCCGGAATAGGCTCCCCATTCCTCTGGTTTCTGAAATTCCAAAAGGGATGAAACCCATCTCTGGGCTGCCATTGCCATGCACCTCCTCATGCTGTTGATGCTGAATTTGCCTTCTGTTGCACTTTGTACACCAGAAGTTTTCCCTTCTTATTCTGGACATCTTTCAGGGTGTCATCCAGACCTGAGCCAAAAAACAGCTCTCCTTTAATGGGCAGGTTAGAGAGCTTTGACTTTGACACCTGGTCTGCGACCCAATGCCTAAGCCAGACACCCCATGTAGCTGTAACAACAGGATAAGTGGAACATGCTGGCATCTGTAAATTGTCCACAGCAGCATCATCCAGAAAGGCAGAGGCCATGAACACAAGCTGAAAAATGTTTGCTCCTTCCAATTCTGGTGGGATGCAACTACCAAAACCGTAGCGCAGGAGTTCAATGCACTGGATTAAATAAAAGATGCATATGAAGTGCGAGGATTTACTCCACTCATCCTTCTGCATGAGGCATCCACCCGCTTGTCATGGGTGTTGGTTACGACCACTGAACCTTCAACGGGTACAGTTGTGTGCTTAACAAAATTATGCATGGCCTTATCTGCCAGAGGAGGAACCTCCCACTTCTGGGAGCTTTCCTCCAGGAATGGGTAACATCTTACCCTCACAGCCTAGGGAGTTGCTTGTGCTCATCTGTCCCAGCCCATTCTTGTTCAATAATCTGGTTGCAGTGCACAAAGTTTGGAGAACACGCTGGTGCACAGGAAGAAGTGGGAAGAATGGGATTCACATTCAGAGATGACATGGCTTGCACCTCCTTCCACTGCAATGCCTGACAAGCTTCCATTATAAGGCAGAAACTTTGTATCAAACACGGGAGGGATTGGTATATTTTTCTTAGGCTCCGTCCACTCCCCCTCTTCCTCAATGAACAGCACAGTCTTAGGATTTTCCATGTGGCCCCTGTATCTTCATTTTGATCTTCTACGTTGTCAAGGAGGTGGGGTTGCCTGCAAATCTGGGTGAGCTGTATCGCTCAGCCCTGGTGCACCTGGACGTGTCTATAGAGGTCCTCCCCCAACTAGAGGGGCCCGTCTTGGGTTCTGGTGTATTGGTGGGAATGTACTGTGGAACATCAAAACTCAGCAGCTCATTTAAAAGCAGCAGAAAGTATTTGCCCACCTTAGTCTGACCACTGTCAGTCGGTGCCCCAGGTACACCCCGCAGCTTGGGGTTTCGGTTGGGGTGACCAAAACAGACATGTTAGATTACATTACACAATTAGGGCAGTAAGACCTAAAGGAGAGGGTCTCTTCATCGTCCTGCAGGTCCTACCTCTCTTAAATATGATAGCTCTCCAATAAGCCATGGTGCACTTCATATTAGTCTGTAGGTACGCAAAGTACAGTTACATAAGAACTTACCATAAGAGTAGATTTTTGAGAGGTGCTGTTGCAGCAGGCTACACCATAAGGACTGAAGCCAGCAGGCACCAGGACCCCATGGAAAACTTCTAGCTAGCAGACTGTAACGGGGGACCGCCCCCGATGTTGGCCCACCACCAATGTCGGCCAGTGGTATAAAAGGGGCAGTCCCCCAGCCCAACCCCAGTTCTCCCGCCGGAGACTCCAGCAAGCTCAAAAATAGAGAACTGAGGAGGTTCCTCTGAAACAAGGAAATGAAAATAGCCAATGGTGGAGAAACAGTCACCAGGGGGAAGGTTAGAGGGAAAGCAGTGCCTGCTGCAAGAGCTCCTCTCGAAGGCCTACTGTTACAGTAAGTTCTTACATAATTGTGCTATCTCACTTTGAGGGTAGCTCTTACAGAAGGCTACACCATAAGGACTGAGTCCCAAGCAGTGGGAGGACTAACCTGTCAGCCGGGAGGAGGAAAAAGTCTGCTGAAAAAACTCATGAGAGTAGGACAGCAAGGCCAAAGCCTGTCCTACGACGGGAGGCTATGTCCAAGCTGTCATGCCAAATGAAGGTGTGTAAAGAACTCCAAGTGGCAGCTATGCAAATATCAGCCACAGACACATTTTTAATGGTTGCAAAGATAGCAGCCATAATCCTGGTAGAATGGCGTTTGAATGGTCTCAGCAAAGGCTTGTCATATTTGCGGTAGCAATAATCAGTACAGCTAACTAACCATTTGTGGCAGAACTGCATTCTGCCATCCCTTGTACCCCGGTGGAGGGATGTCTATCCTGTCATCTTTTTCTTCCTACTATAAATCTGTTGCACAAGAGTCCATCTTTACCCTATCCTTTGCCTTTTTCTAGCCCTGACATAGGTTGGCCATCTACATCAGTCTTTTGTCTGTCTCTCTGTACCTTTTTCCTACTGCCTTATTTTTCCTATTCAGTTTATCCAAAGCCTCACCACCATTCCCATGTAGCACCACATTCAAGTCCAGCATGACAACTGGCAACAAAATTATTAAGGTGCTTGTAAGGCATAAAATGTCTATGAATTAATAAAGTGCACATATGCATTTAAAATGTTCTTGGGTTAAATAAACTTCATGTAGTGCATTAGTGCTATAGTTGTAAAAAAACAAAGACAAGGCGCTGCGTCAGCATGTGGTCTAAAAGCAAAACAAAATGGTTATATTAAATGCACGCTGAAACTCTATTTTAACTCTATTTTCAGCGTGCATTTAATATAACCATTTTGTTTTGCTTTTAGTGCTATAGTGTTGAGATGAATACATTGACATACACAAATAAATGAGTGAGAGGATATTACCTTAAGCACTTGGATGCACTTCTTATTAAAAAATTATTGTGTTGCAGCTATTCAGTGTGACAGCCCTTATAAGAAAGACTTACCAGAAGCCTGTAAAGATGCCACAGCAGAAACAGCAGATAATGAGTTTTTGAACACTGCTGCTCTGCTATTCAATGAAACAAATTAAAGGGATAAGGACATTCCTATTTTATGTAGTACTGTATAAACTTGGGTTAGCTCCCGGTATAAAATAAAAAGGCTAAAACTGATAAAATAATGACTGAAACAGGAAGTCCCCTGAAACAACATGCTCAGATATGAAACAGCATGTCCAGACATGTAAATAGGAAGATCGTGGCCCCTAGTGGCCTATATCTATAATGAATTGTTGCATAACCATGCTGACCAGTGGGAGGAGTTTACTTACATAATGGACCATTATGTTTTAAATGGTAATAACACTGGCCAGAGAAATGGTTATTTGTATTAGTTTATATTGTTGGAAAGCTCTCTATAATCCAGGCTTAGAAACAACTATTTCATTTTGTATAAGCCTAGTTGTGAGCCTCTAGAGAGACAAACTGTTTAATTGCCTTCTGTGGGCGAGCCTAAAATTAAGTGGGAGGGCTGTATAACTCCCCCAAACCCATGTATAGGCAGATGAGCTGAGAAGCTGCTCTCACTTTTCCGAAATAAGACAAGAGGAAGGACTTGTACCTAGATAGGTACTGGTAGCAACACAGCAGGAGAAGCTGAATTGACTGTTTGAACTGTCTTTGAAATCTGAAGGAAGGTGAATCTACTTAAAGGAAATAGTATTGTGCTATTATTTTTCTTTATACATTTTGTAAATATTATTACGTTTATTTTTTTTTTTACACTTTTGCATAAAATAAAGCCACACCGAGGTGTGTTGTACCTGATATACTGTGTCCAGTGTTATCCTTACCCACAGTCCTATTACACCATTTAGACAAAGTCTGCTTAGAAACAGGAGCCCCTTCAGTCCTCAGGGCAGAAGAAACAAACTAGTCAGACTTTCGGATAGCGTAGGTGTGATCTAAGTAGTAACGAAGCACCCAGTGAACCTCCAGAGTATGAAGTAGAGCCTCCCCTCAGTTAGAATACTCTGGGTAGTAGACTGGTAGGTAGATGTCCTAATTCAGTGTAAACTCAGACACCACTTTAGGCAAACACTTAGGATTCGTCTGCAAGGATACCCTGTCTTTGAGGAAAACTAAGTAAGGCTCTTTACATATCAGAGCCTGAAGCTCAGAAACCCTTTAAGCAGAAGTAATGGCAACTAAAAATAATGCTTTCCATGACATAAAGCATAACTTGCAACTCATGGCTGGTTCAAAGGGAGGCAGAGTAAGTTTTTCCAAAATAAATAAAAGGTACCATGGGGGAACAGGGTCCCTGCTGGGAGGTTTGAGGTGACTACCCAGCAAGAAAGTGCAGGAAAGATCCAACAGGGCAAGAGATTTGTCATTTACAGGTGCATGATACGCACAAATGGCTGATAAATGCACCTTAATGGAGGAGTACCTCAGCCTTAATTCCGATAGAGAAAGGAGGTACTCCAATACAGAATTCACTGGACAGGTAAAGGGATCAAGGTGATGAGCGGAGGTTCAAATGCAGAACCGCTTCCACTTCATCGCATAAGTGGCCCTGGTGGAAGGCTTCCTTGCAGCCACCAAGACATCTGCCACTCTGGGGGAAACCCCAAACTGAGCAACTGCTCTGCAGGAGACGTGTGCAGGTGCAACGACTTGAGGTACAAATGGACCAAGTGCCCTACTCCTGGGGGAGCAAGTCTGAGCTCAGGGGGATCGGGGTTCCACTGCCAGCTGCTGAAGTAGTGGAAACCAAATCAGATGTGGCCAATAGGGAGCAACTAGGATCATCACCGCTCCCTCTGACTGCAGTTTGAGAAGAACTCTCTGCAGTAATGGAAAGGGAAGGAAGGCATACAGAAACCTCCCTGCCCAAGAGAAGGACAACGCATCTCACCAGTAAACATCAGGCTGTGGATCTAGTGAGCAAAAACTGGTCAGTTTTGCATTGAGTGGGAACATGAAGAGCTCCAGCTCTGGACAGCCCCACCTGTCGAACAGCTCTTCGGCCACAGATTGAAGAAGTTCCCATTCGTGTGTCTTGGACCTAGACCAGCTTAAACTGTCGGCCGAGTGTTCTGTATGCCTGGGACATGCACAGCAGTGAGTTCCAGATGATGCTCGATTACCCAATACCACACTCTCTTGGCCTCCCTTCAAAGGGGGTAAGAGTGAGTCCCCCCCTTGCTTGTTTATGTAGAAGACCACTAACATGTTGTCCATCTGAATAAGGAGAGGGCCCAGGAGCAGATTAGTCTGGAATGCCTGTAGGGCATAGAGTATCGCCTGCATCTCCAATATGTTGATATGGAGATGTTGCTCTTGGAGAGACCAAGTTCCCTGGGTCTGACAGTCTGCCAAATGGGCACCCCAGCCCTGGCCAGATACGTCCATAGTCAGAATCTGATGAGGAGACTCCTGCTGAGTAGACCCCTGTGGAAAGACTGGAGGGGTTCAACCACCATGTCAGAATTTGGTGCACCAGCATGAAGACTGTCATAAGCTGCTCCAGTTTATCCGTGTTGGGCTCACTGGACTCAAAGGGTCCACTGTGGAACCCTTATGTGCAGGCATGCAAGAGGAACAGTTGCGATGGCCACTGCCATGTGCCCTAGTGGTCTTATGAATACTCTGGCTGGGATTTGGCACGATGAGGAAACCAGGTGAGCCTGGTCCTGAACGAGTTCCACCCTGTCTGGAGGCAGGAAGAATTTCCCTCCAGCGATGTCCAGAACTGCCCTTGATGTACTGTAGCCTTTGGTTGGGCCACAGGAAGGACTTTGGGAGGTTGAGAGTGATCCCTAGGTCTCGAGGTAAAGGTGTCTTCCATGGTGCTGATCAGTTGATCCCTGGAGGGAGCTGCCAAGAGACAATCATCCGGGTATGGGAAGACATAGTGGTCTTTCCTCCTGAGGGCCCCAGTTACTACTGTTATGCACTTTGTAAAGACCCAGGGAGCCAAGGACAGGCTGAATGGCAGGGCGTGGAATTGATAGTGGTTGCCTTGGAAGCAGAAGTGAAGGAACCTCCTATGGGGTTGAAAGACCAAAATGTGGAGGTAAGCATCCTGCATATCCAGGGAGCACAGCCAATCCCCCTGATGAAGGAGGGGAGCAGGCCTGGAAGGGTGACCATACTGAATCGTTTGTATTCTATATACTTTTTCAGGTGGCTGAGATCCAGGATAGGCTGTAGGTCCGCTATTTTCTTTGGAACCAGAAAAAAGTGGGAATAAAAGCCCTTCCCTCTTTTATCTGGCAGAACTGGCTCTGTGGCTGGCTTCAGCAAGAGCACTTGGATCGCCCCCTGAATGAGGGAGAGGTGTGACTGAGGGTAATGGGAGGTTGCAGGTGGGTTGTCCTGGGGCCTCTCCATGAACTCTAGTGTATGTCCTTTCTCTGTCAGCTGAAGAACACATTGATCCATGGTTATTCTGTGCCATCCCTCCATATATAAATATATATATATATATATATAGAGGGAAGAAATCCCCCACCGCCTCCCCCAGAGATTCTGCCGAGGAACAGTGGGTCAAGTAAGGAATCAGGCCAAAGAACCAAGGACAGGCAAAGGGGCCTAGGAAGTTTTGGGGGCTCAGGGACCCAAAGCTCCTGAGGCCTGAGAAGTGGCCTTACGTTTAAGAGTACTTCTGGTCTGTTGGCCTCAGGGCTGTTGCCCGGAACCTATGAAATGGCTGGTGGTGGTTCTGTTTCTGGTTAGATCTGTACATGATATGGACTGATCTGATAGCCTTGTTGGATTCCTGAAGGTGAGTTATTATCTTTTCCGATTCCTCCTCGAAGAGGACTGAGCCCTTAAAAGGGAAGTCCATAATGCCCGGCTGGATATCTGGGGTAAATCCTGAGACAGAGCGAGGAGTAACGGTGAAGGCAGACACCGGTGGCTACTGCCCTCACTGCTGTATCATAGAAGGAACATAGGACATGAGTACCTGTATCAAACCTGACTTCAAAATATGCAGCAGTTCAGCTTTCTGAGGACTATCCCACTGAGCCTGAACCAGTTCCATTGCCTTCTCCCACAGCAGGGTGTTCTGATACTGGACCATGTGGGCTAAGAAATTCAGGGAGTGAACGGTGCAGGTGGCTAAGGCATAGATCTTCCTGCTGAGCTGATCTACCTGGTTTGAATCTTTGTCTGGGAGGCTGAGTGCTAAGATGCCAGAGCCTCCTGAACCAGTTGTGGGCCACTGTGATAACCATGGAGTCAGCGATCAGCTGCTCTCCAAAGAAAGACTCATCTCGGGTAGCATTATAGAGGCAATCAGCATTCTTGGAAACAGCAGGGGTAGTAAATGGAAATTTCCAGGCAGATCTGGTGACATCCTTAAATGGATCCACCAGAGAAGGAACCACCACAGGCTTTGGATTTTTTTTGACAGAGGAAAATAGCCAAACGGCCCCTCTCAGGGTCCAAGTCTTCAGTGTCCCAGCCCATGTTGGACTGGATGTGCCACATGACCTCCATGAAGGTCAGGTCATCGGGAGGAGACCTAGGAGTGTCCTTGGGGTCCGATGGAGGGGGGACACCCCCTAAGCCAGATGACACTGAGGAGGAGAAAGAGGAAAGATGGTCTGACTACCCTGAGAAGGAAGATCATGAGGTCGAATTATGGTGCTTGCGGCCGTGCGACCTATGTCGGCGCCTGTCTGAGGACTTGGGAGGACGAGTGACAGTGCTTTTGACCATGATGCTTAGAGCAGCCCCAACCAGTGTCATCTGGTTGTGGGGTAGGCTCTTGGAGGGTTTTAAGACATAGAGGAATTAGCCAGCATCGGTTGGGGGACGTCAGACAGCCCCGGCATCGGTCCCTTTGGTGGCGACATCCCAGGCGTCAGGTGTTGAGGATTTGGTTTGACTGGCAGCGGTCCAATGGGCATCTGGTTATCCAGTGTTGGTCTAGTAGGCATCGCCAGACTGGACATCGAACCCTCCAGAGTCAGCTGAGAAGTAACGTTAGGATCAGCCAGCGACATCAGGTGTTCAGATGATGACGGGAAGGGTGTCACTAGGATTGATGTTGGGGTAGCCAGTGTTGACTGGGCAGGCATAGACTGACGCCACTCTGGAGAAGCAACCAGCATCGTCTTAGGAGGAGCCTGCCGAAGGGAGCTAGCTCCCAAATGGGGCAGAGGTGTCACCCTCCTGGGGGAGGCAAGCACATGCCCCTGGCTTTGCTGGGTGACATCGGCCCCAGAGCCAGGAACAGACTTAGCGGACACTGAGGCCGAGATGACAGGCAAGGATCCACTGCCCAAAGAAGACCTAGCCGAGCCACCTGGCTGAGGATCCACAGTCTGATGAAAGGGCCTGAGCATCAGGGGCTGAGAGGCTGAAGAAGAAGTCCCCAACCTCGAAGAACCACCTTCCGACGTCTTGATATGGGCATGTGGTTTGACCATAAGGAGCCTGGAAGAAGTGGGGGTTGCCATGGAAGCTGAGTCTGAACTCCCACAGGAGGACGGCCTGGAGCCAGTCGCCATCTGGTGAGGGGACCAGGAACAAGAAGCTGACCGGGGTTTGTCCTTATGTTTATCCCGGTGTTTATCCTTTCCTTTTGACTTCTTCTCCTTGTGTGAAGCCGAAGAAGTTGAGGCCCCTAAGATTGGGGAAGAGGGAGGTACTTTTGCCCTGGATCTCTTTCCCCATTGCTGCTAATTTCTTTTTGAGCAAGAAGCTTTTCAGTGCCTTCTGGCAGTGGATTCTAGTCCTCTGGTTAAAGTTCAAGCAGTGCTGGCAGGCCTCTGTATCCTGGTTGGGGCCTAAGCAGAAGAGGTAAGAAGTGTGGCCATCCTTTGAGGGGATCTGCTTGCCACAAGCACATTTGGACCACCGCAGTTCTACAGACGAGGTCAGAGAAGAAGACATGCAGAGAAAATACTGAAGAAATTAGTATTTTTTGGAAAATAATAAAGCGCGGGTAATTGCAAAAGAATGGTGGTCGACTAGAGCAGAAGGCATCCATGGAACCAATATGCGCGGGTCAACAATGGGAAAAGAGCTGGGATTGGACTGGGGGATCACCCCTTTTATACCACTAGCTGACATTGGGGGGTGGTCCCCCACTATAGACTGCTAGCTAGAAGTTTTCCGTGGGAGCCTGGCATCAGCTGGCTTCAGTCCTTATGGTGTAGCCTGCTGCAAGAGATGTCCTCGGAGTGAGATATTCACATATATATATATGAGGGCCTTCTGTCCTGTGCTGCAGTAAGTATGATATGCTGCAGCTTGTGAGAGAACTTCAATGCTTTATCAGGCCCCTATAATCTTATGTTGTAGTTACAAACAGTGAGAAGGCAAATGAGAGACCTATCCCCGAGTGTAGGAATATCCTCAAAACTCATCTTGCAGCTCACTAACTGTTTTCTTACTGACTGTGGAACCATAGCCTTTGGGCTTCTCCTGATCAGAAACTTGTCACTGAGCTCCTAATGCTCTCTTCACTCGCGGTACTGCTCTGCCCGAGAAAACAGAGAAAAAGTAAAAGTTGCAACTTGTGGAGTGAGGCGTTCTGCCTCCGGCTTAGTAAGGCAGTGAGCACAAGGACTCACGCTAGTACAGTGACGTCATGCTGATGTGCACAACATCACATCGATTTTACAGGAGTGCACCATGTCAACTGGCAACAGACAAGAAAGCTGAGCAGGTGTGCCTCAGAGAAAGGTGTGATCAACCTTCTACTGGCAAATTGCCAGCAATGGCTTGGGGAACTAACTGAAAAGGACGCAAACTGTCGTGCTGGTAGGACATTAAAAGTCATTTAAAAAAAGTAAAAAAAAAAAAAAGGTAGGAAGGCTACTGAAACAAGACAGAGGCTATTATACCCAGATAGCTCTGCAGGCTTCTCCCTGTAAAAACATCCCACTGACCAGCCAAGGGCACAGTAATGCTCAGATTAGGTTTCACTCAGCTCAATTTAAGCAGTATTCCAGTTTCAGGAAGAAGCAAGAACGGAGAGGAGGGTCTGTTGCCAGTAGCATGCTAGGGGGGAAAGAAGAAAAAGATCATAGATTAGAAAGGATCCCAAGCTAGCTGACTGTGTCCCCCCCCTCACCCTCCGTATAGGGAAAAAAACCTTACCTGAGGCACTAGGCCGAAGTAAGCGGAGACCTCTGTTGCATATCCCAATTAAAGCACAATGGCAAGTGGCCCCAAATTCATGCACAGACAGCACTGAAATGTGCCAACCTCTGAGCGTATGATTTGTGTACAGTGTAACAGACAAGGTAACTCTCTTGTCTGTTTTGTGGGTTCAAGTCACCTTAGTCTCAAGCTCTGGAAGGATTCAAACTAATAACCTCTTGTTAGCGTACCCAATTATCAGGCTCAGATAATTCTGTCTTCGGGGGGGCCAGATCTCTTTGCCTACGGGCACCCAACCAGGTCTTTCAAATGAACCCTTAGAACTCTATGCAAGACTTTAGAGAACTCTATCCATTTCCCAGTTTGGTATACAACAAGCCCATGCACAGTGTACTTGTAACCTTTAAAAGCTCCACTTAAAATAAAAAGAAATGTCAAGGCACTCCAGCATTTCGTTTGTAAAAAAAATCTTTATTTTAAAAATATCAAAACAGAACAATAATTACAGAACAAATATATATCCCAACACATACAGCCTTAAAACAAAACAGGTAAAAAAGTACAGTTCCTACAATTTATAACTTCAGACTAATCTTGTCTAATGCTTACTTTCTTTCAGTGCTTTGAGGGTCTTTCTTCTCTCAGTCAGAAAACTGTCTTGTGTGTCTCTAAGGCTTGCTCAGTTGGATAAAAGAGTTCTGAGCCGGCCTCCTCTCTGAGATCATTAAACTCCGCCTTGGTGTATTAAAAGTTATATGTTACCACACAGGAGGTCCCAACAAGATTTAAAAAAAATAAGTGACATACTCAGTTTCCTCTCCTCAGGGTAACTGGTCAGAACTGGTTTTTGTTCAAGGCTTCCTGGGGAATGTGTATTTGACCTTCCAGATTTGTCTGGATCCTGCCTGGCTCAGACATCAAACCTCTTCAATGTCCATTCTAGCTTCTCTCCGACACCCCTCCCCACAAGTCCTTCCTGGCAACTATGCAAGTCAAAGGATTTCCCTGAGGGCATTATGAATGGCTAATCTTATTTCCTGCGATGAAAGCAAATTGACAAGGTAATTGCACCCCAGATCTCTGCAGTTTAAAATACCTCCTGTCCTTTGAACTTATCCCGGGGGGGTTTTGATGTGTCAGTTCAACAAGACTGTGTTTCCTCAAACTGACCTTCCCATCACATATTTTATATGTAATAAAAAAAATAATACAGCACTCAGAGCTGGCTGTCTACATCAGATTCAATAGCCATATGTACTGACCCCACTGACAATGTGGAGCGATACAGAAAGGACACCTAATCAAGCTATTTGAAAATGAAAGGAAAAAAAAAACTAACAGCAATATACAGTGTGCAGGAGCACAGCATGCTTTTTTTTTTTCAACCAGGAGAGACATACTTAGTTGAAAGCTTGTTTACAGGTGCGACCTGGGAGCACAAGGAAAATAAATGACTTGCTCAGGGTCACACACTATGCATGTGGGGGCTGTGGGATTCAAACCCAGTTCTCCAGGCTTGCAGCTCAGAGCCTTAAACCACTGCACTATACTGCCTCCTAATGCTACACCAATTGCTGTCATTATGTGTGAAGAAGCTTAATGATGTTTCATCAGATTTAAAAAAAAAATCTAAACAGGATTATTTTTTTAAAATATTCAAGATGACCATAAAATGACTGCACTCCATATGAAAGCAGTGCGCTCCATCTGTATTAATGTACCTCTGTGGTACAGACTATTTATTTATTGCCCAGTTTTGATTATGCAGAAAAAGCTAGACTATAGTGCTGTGTGTGCATATTGTTTTGTTTTGTTTTTAATTTTACAAATGATTGTTTAGGTGCCTTTTGAAAGGTGTTTATTTTCAGCGTGTCCTGTCTACCTGTACATGGATCATGACAACCCCTAGTGTCGGCCAAGGCGACAGGGACAAAGAGCTGCTAGTGTGATCACTTTAGGGCATGCTCTGAGGGACACTGACATACTCAGGGACTGTTTAGCCTGTCGAGTGAACACTGCAATGTGCTGTCAGAGGCAGGAGTGATAACCTGAGAGGGAGGGCCTGGGTTGTGCAGGAGAGGCTGGGAAGCAGGATTGAGGAAGGCCAGATATAGACCATGCAGGGAGCAAACTCCTAAGAGACAGACATGCAGGAATTACAAGTCTGGCGTTAAAAGGTAAATGTTTAGAGCTCTTAAACACAGTTAAGGAACCTTAGTTCACAGCTCCAACGTTAGGACGGATGACGCAATTGTTAAGAGAGAACCAGTTGCAAGATTACATATGTAGTGATTGCCCAGCTGCCACAGCAAATAAAACAGAAAACGGGCGGTCTGCTCCCAAAAGCATACTGTCCTGAACATAGTGGATGGACTATCATATTGCTGTTCAGATAAGTTGGGAACAGTGAGAGAAAAGATGCCCCCCCAAAATCTACCAAGAGTCGTCAACTTTAAAGGTCATGGACAACAGATTGCAAGGGGACAGAATTACACTGGGACCACAATGGGTGGAACAAACTAAATAATGTAAACACAAATGGGGGACAGCAATACAACTTTCATAGCATAGAACGTAAAGGTGCTAAAGGACCGGAAAAAACAACAGCTGGTCTTACAACATTTAAAGCGTTCTGAGGCATAAATGGCAAATTTGCAAGAGACTCGTATGACTCAAGACAAAAATACACCTCCTCAGAAGAGACAGGGCAGGCGAGGCAGTGGGTGTGGGAGTAAGCAAGCATAGAAGTGAGGTAGCAATACTCTTCCACTGGAAGCGTGGCTTTAAAAATCAGACACAAGGCAGCACCCAGAAGGTGAACAACCAAAACGTACTGCTGATTATGCACAGAACCCCAATGCAGACAAGCCACAATAGGTCAGCCTAATCAAAAGCAGAACAGCTCACTTTGCTAACCATCTGCACATAATGAGAGGAGACCTAAATTCCAGTTTTAACCCAGTCCTGGACAGCTTGATCCCAAACAGAACCCTACTACAATCAGCTAGAGTGTGGGCAGGGGTACTAAAGGACAACAATTTAATAGACACATGGCAGCTGCTTAACCCAGAGAAGCCATGCTACACCTTTAGGTCTTGAGGGTGTCTATCAAAGAGGCCATAGGAGAGAAAGTGCAAGCCTTCCTGACCTACAACAGCCCTAATGATACTTCATGGGCGGCCCAGTGGGAGGCCCTGAAATGTACCTTAAGGGGAGCAACTAATAGCGACCTGTTGCCACTGTAAAAAAGAACGAAGGAAAAGAATGGAGGCCCTGTTACAAACGCTAGAACACCAACTGGCTATAGACCATTTGGAAAACAATGAAAGAATGGGGGGAGGGTGCAAAACAAAAATACAATACAAACATGAGAGATTTGGCTGAGTTCAACTTTAGAAGAACAAAACTTAAGTACATCACAAGTGGTCCCAAGGCAACAAAAATTCTAGCTCTCAGACTGAAATAAATTCATGATAAAACCAGGATATCCAGCATCAGACAAACCGGGGACAAGAACATCTGCACTGCCCCCCAGAAAATAAATGAGATGTTTGTAAGCATTTATCAAAAACTTTATACAGCTGAAACTGAGCCAGTTAACAGGCCTGGAGGACTTTATCAAAGATCTCAACCTACCCACTGTCCTGGAGGAGCTACATGACATTCTGCAGGCATTGGCTCAAACATCAGGGGTCTTGGAAGCAATTAAACCCTATGGAAAGGGAAAGTCCCATGCACCAATGGCTACACACCTGACTTTTACAAAGAATTCCAGTACCTGGCACCCCATACTCACCATAGTACATAATGAAGCTATAGGAGAAAGGTGAGCTACCAGGAACCATGATGGCTGGCCTGATTATACCAATCCTGAAACCTGGGAAAGACAGTACACAATGCTCGAGTTACAGCCTATCACGCTCCTTAACACAAACACAGAGATGCAGTCAAATATCCTGACAAGACTAAACACTGTGCTACCCTTCCTTACTGGTGTACAGTAAATCAGCTTCATGCAGGGATGTCACATCTCCAATAACCTATGCAAGATAAAGTACAGTTATGTAAGAACTTACCGTAACAGTAGATCTTCAAGAGAATATAGAAACATAGAAGATGACGGCAGATACGGACTGCAAGGCCCCTCCAGTCTGCCCAATTTTTCTACCTTATGAATGTGCCTTGGGCCTTTACTCTGTCAATGGCCTATCTATTCATACTCATCTATATTGCTCCCTTATGCCTATCCCATGCCTGTTTGAAGCTCTGCACTGTATTCATATCCACCACTTCCTGAGGTAGGTTATTCCATGCATCCACCACCCTTTCTATGAAAAAGAACTTCCTCACATTATCCCTTAATCGGCCTCCCTCTAATCTCATGCTGTGTCCTCTTGCCCTGCTGTTTTTCTTATATTGAAACATGTTAGACTCTTCCACCTTGTTAATGCCCTTAAGGTGTTTGAATGTTTCGATCATATCACCTATCTCCCTCCTTTGCTCTAGGGTATACAAATTGAGCTCCCTTAATCTGTCATATGTTTTCTGATGCAGTCCCTGCACCATTTTGGTTGCCTTTCTCTGGACTGCCTCCATTTTGTTAATGTCCTTGTGCAGGTGCAGCCTCCGGTACTGCACGCAGTACTCAAGATGGGGCCTAACCAGTGTCTTGTAAAGAGGGATTATTACCTCCCTCTTATGACTTGTGATACCCCTACTAATACACCCCCAATATTCCTCTAGCCTTACCTACTGTTTGGATGATTTTGGGTCATCTGTGATGATGATGCCTAAGTCTTTTTCTCCCTTTGTGATTGCCAGCAACTCCCTTCCCAACCTTTAGGTAGCTTCAGGGTTTCTCTTCCCTATGTACATGATCTTGCACTTCTTTGCATTAAACCCCAGTTGCCACTCTTCTGACCATTTTGCCAGTTTATCCAGATCTCTACTCATTCTGCCCACCCCATCTGGATCATCTACTCTGTTGCAGATCTTGGTATCATCTGCAAACAGATGAACCTTACCCTCCAGTCCATCTGCAATGTCACTGATGAAGATATTGAAGAGGACGGGCCCCAGGACTGATCCCTGAGGTACCCCACTTGTGACTTGCATCTCTTTGACTGTATACCATTTACTACCACTCTCTGTTTTCTGCCCGCTAACCAGTTTGCCACCCAGTTGACCAACCTCTGATCCACCTGAGCATACCCAGCTTATTAATCAGTCTTCTATGTGGAACAGTATTGAAAGCTTTGCTGAAGTCAAGGTAGGTGACATCAACTGCATCCCCTTGGTCCACCGCTCTGGTTACCCAGTCAAAGAAATCTATGAGATTAGTTTGACAGCACCTTCCTGTTGTAAACCCATGCTGTCTTGGATCCTGTGCTCCTATGGATTCCAGGTGTTGCACTATCCTATCCTTAAGGAGTGCCTCCATAATCTTGCCCACTACTGAGGTAAGACTAACTGGTCTGTAGTTCTCTGCCTCCTCCCTGCTGCCACTCTTGTGGAGCAGGATCACATGAGCCTTTCTCCAGTCTTCTGGGACCTCTCCTGTGCTCTGAGACTCACTGAACAGTTTTAATAATGGCTCTGCTAGTTCCACCCTTAGCTCCTTTAGTACCCTGGGATGTATGCCATCAGGTCCTATTGCAGTGTCCACCCTGAGCTTAGCAAGCTCTTGTAGGACCCTTTCTTTTGTGAAGGGACTTGTGCACACCTCCCTTCCCCCTGTGTCCATGGTGCTGAGCTGTGGGCCCTGCCTTACCTTCTCAGTACATACTGAGCAGAAGTATCTATTTAGGATAGATGCTTTTCCTTGGTCCTCCTCCACACACTCTCTCTTATCCCCTTTGATCTTAGCAATACCCCTTCTGGACTTTCTCCTTTCATGAATGTACCTATAGAAAGTCTTGTCCCCTTCTTTTACTGTTTGTGCTAGTGTTTCCTCAGTTTGGGCCTTTGCCTGCCTTACTGCCTTCCCTGCTTCCCTTAGGGAAGTTTGGTATGCCTTCCTATCTTCGTCCTGCTGTGCTCCTTTATATATTTCCTGAAGGCCAATCTTTTGGCTCTGAACTTTTCTGCTACTGTTTTTGAGAACCAAAGTGGTTTCTTCCTTCTTTTGCTCTTGTTTTTCTCCCTAACACAATGGGATGTTTTTTCAAATATTGTATCCTTAATGCTTGCCCACTTTGCCTGTACCCCCTCACCTGTATTTCTCCATGCCAGGGCTAGCTTAACTCTGTTGGCCATCTTATCAAAGTCAGCTCCTCTGAAGTCCCATATTTTTGCCTTGGAATGGGATGATTTAGTTCTAGTGGCCAAATTGAACCATACCATGCGATGGTCACTGGCCCCCAGGTGACCTTCTACCTGGAGATCTGTGATCGTATTCTGAATTTCTGTAGCTTTTATATTTTCATTGACATAAAGGGCCACTTAACCCCCCCGCCCTTTTTGTATCTCAGTCTCTTCTGAACGATACACAGCCAGGTACTGAAGTCTCCCAGGTGTGGATACTGGTGAACCATGTTTCGCCAATGGCTAATATGTGCAGTTTAGCCTCTGCCATTGTTGCTTCCAGGTCTGGGATCTTGTTTCCCAGACTGCAGGCATTTGTGTACATGATTTTCCATTGGCCAGATTTTGGTGCGTTAGTTGTTAGGTGAGGTCCGGTGTTTCCCCTGCATGTCGTATGGGGAGCCGGACTTTTTGGTGATGCAAATTAACTACAAACATACTGAACTCCTGTTTGATCACTAGCTAAAGGGGGAAGGGTGTTCTTCCCATTCAATGTATTGGGTGCTGCACCCCTTTCCCTATTTGCTACTTTAAATATTCTTCAAAAACATCAAACTTCTGTCCCAATGCACTGGCTCCCTCCTTAGTCAGATGCAGTTCATTAAATTTAAAGAACTTTCACTCCCAAAACTGTTGCTAGTTACCTACAAATGTGTGTCCTTTTTCCTGGCACCAGCCCTTGAGCCACATGTTTAGCTCCCCTATCTCCCCTTCTCTGACTTTCCGTCCATCTGCTTCCCTCTCCCAGACCGGCAGGATCTCAGAGAAGGAGATGCAATACAAAATGGATGATAGTTTGTCTCCCAGCCTGGTCAGGTGTTCTTTGGTCTCCACAACTGACTGGCTGGCGAGATCCTTAGTCCCTATGTGTACCAGGACGTCGATGTTTTCTCCTGCTTCCTGCATGATTTTAGCAATGCAGTCAGTGTCTCTCCATGCTGATGTACCTGGGAGACATCTGACCATTACCCCCCGGCAGGAGGTAGGTATCAACTGCCCGAATCATGGAGTCACCTATGATCAGAAGTGTTTTGGATTTCCTTTTTGCTTTTTTTGTTTTGGTCCCTGCTTTGGGCGAGTTTTGTAGTGCTAGCTCCTGTGCTGCAGTGTCCTGCTCTGCAGTGTCCTCTGCCCCTTTGTTTGATTTCAGAGATAGAGGCAGATACCTGTTTGTAGTTTTTATATGGTTTATGGAGGTGATACATTGGTGAGCACTGAGTGATGGGGCACCTGATTTACCCCTTCTAACCACTTGCCAACCTCCCAGACCAACTACCCTCTGCGGTCAAGGTGCTTCAGTTGGATGTTGGGGAAATGGCAGGCAGTTCTTGTAATATATTTCCTCCTGAATATGAGATTTGAGGCACACAATCTCTGCCCATGCTGCCTGGAGCTGAGCCCTTAGATCTCCGATGGCCCAGCATCCTAAATACTGTATAACTGCCCTTTTGAAAAGTGTCCCGCAGTTCCTGCGGTTAATAATATCCATTCCAGTTGAGTTGATGAGCTTATAACCTGGTTCAGGTAATTAGAAGAAAAATGAAAGTAAAATCTCTTGAATCAGGCCACATCTATGGAACTATAGCTTCCAGGCAGTAGGACCACACGGAAACTTTTCTAGCTAGCAGTCTACTAGGTGCCACTCACAATGACATCAGATGCCTACTATGTCCCTCCCATATAAATGTGGGTGGCCCTGTACCCTCCTCAGTTCTGCTGGAGGGTATATACAGAGGATCTCCTACTGGGGAACCGAGGGGGAGCCAGGAGTTCCTGCCCTGAAGAAAGGTGAAAAGAAGGTAAACATACTGGAGAAAGAAAGAGACAGAGAAGCCCTAAGGCCAAGGAGGATGGGGGTTGGTGGAAGGTGAGACAGCATGGCAGGATGCAAGAGATTCTCTCGAAGATCTACTGCTATGTAACTGTACCATTTTCATCGAGGATATCGCTTGCATCAGGCTACACCTATGGAATGAGTCCTAGGCAATACAGACAGAGAGGAAGTCTGGGTAGTTGAAGGCTACAGGCCTAAGGCAATAAGCCTTGGAGCACAGCCAAGCCAAAGCCTACCCTCCTGCGAGAGGCAATGTCCAGACAGTAGTGTTTAGTGAAAGTATGGACAGTACTCCAGGTTGCAGCAGCACAAATTTCTGCAGCTGAAACATTTCTGAAACAGGCAACAAAGGTGGCCATGCCTTTGGCTGAATGTCCACGAACAGTGCCGGGAAGTTCATTCCCGTACTTCATATAGCAAAAGGTTATACAGTTAGCCAACCACATGGACAGGCACTGTTTAGAAACTGATATGCCCTCTTTCTTAGGGACGAAGGAAACAAACAGCTGCGAGGACTTCCTGCAGTTGTTTGTACAGTGTGTATAGTAACAGAGAATTCTTTGCACATCTAAAGTGTGGAGCAATGCTTCCCCTGGATTGGCATGCTCCGGATAATAAACAGGCAGGTGGATGGTTTGATTTAAGGTAAACTCAGACACCACCTTAGGAAGAAAGTTAAGCTTCATACATAAAGACACCCTGTCTTTGTGGAAATTCAAATAGGGAGGCTCACACATCAGAGCCTAAAGCTTAGAAATCCTCTAAGCAGAAGCAATGGCAACTAAAAATAACGCTCATGTCGTGGTGAGCCAAAGTAAGTTTCTCTAGCACAAAACTCAAGTTTCAAGGCAGGACTGGGTTGTGGATGGGAGTCTTCAGATGAAGAATGCCTCTTAAAAATGTATGGGACACCTCCAGTTGTGCCACCATACGGTCTTCAATGGGCACATGTAAGGCTGAAATGGCAGCCAAGTGCACTTTAATGGAGGAGTATTGCAAGCCAGAATCTGAGAGGGACAGCAAGTACTCCAGAATCTGGCAAGTGAAAAGATCCAAGTTATGGGAAGCCGCCCACAGAGCAAAGCGCCTCCACCTCATGGAATAGGCGGCCCTGGTGGAGGGCTTCCTAGCAGCCATGAGGACATCAGCCACCTTTTGGGACACCCCAAATCCAGCCATTGCTGTCTTCAAAAGCCAGGCATGTAGGTGTAGTGACTTGAGGTCCAGATGGACCAGGGTGCCCTGCTCCTGTGATAGCAAGCCTTTGCACATTGGCAGGGGCACTGGTGGTTCCCAGTCAGTTGCTGCAGTAAGGGGAACCAGTTCTGATGAGGCCAGAAGGCAGTAATGAGAATCAGAGTGCCACCTTCCATCTGGAACTTGATCAACACCCTCTGGATTAGAGGAAAGGGAAGGAAGGCATAGAGGAACCTCCTTTTCCAAAAGAGGGACAACGCGTGTCGCCAGAAAACTCCAGGCCCTGGAGCGAGTGAACAGAAATGCGGCAGTTCTGCGTTGAGTGGGGATGCAAAAATGTCCAACTCTGGATGACCACACCTATCAAACTGGTCTTCCACAGCCACCTTAAATCTTCCATCTCTGTAGCCACTGCCCCCTTCTCCCCTGAGCACCGCCAACACGCATGACTCTCATGATGACTCGCACGACCTACCTGACATGCTCACCCTACTTGGCCTGCTCCAGAAATCTGACAAGACACGAGTGTCTATCTAGACTAGATTAAAGGCAGTCTGCTGGTTTTCATACTGGTCCTTGTCTAGTTGTGCAATTGTTAACTAATCTGTGCTGACACTTAATCTGTTTCCCTTTAATCCCTGGCTATATTCTCTGTCTAATGTCACCCCCATGCCTGTATATATTGTGTATAAATTACTGTTTTCACTATCCTAAAATGTTGTTTGACTGTGTACTAAAACATATTTTGTGTCCACTGTAATTTCCCTGTATTGCCACCTTGTGGCCCGGGTCGTGACTGAAAATGGTACACTGGATCAGCGCACTTACCTGGTTACCAAAAACATAAATAAATAAATAAAGCAGCTCCCACTCATGCATCCTAGACTGTGACTGACTCAGCCTGTCCGCCAGAACGTTTTGGATGTCTAGAACATGGATGGCCAACAGCTCTAGATCATGTTCTAGAACCCAGTACCAGACCCTCATCGCCTACTGACAGAGGGTACAAAAGGGTCCCCCCGCCCCGTTTGTTGATGTAGTGAACTACACTGATGTTGTCCATCTGCACAGCAGATGCCCAGGGATAGATGGGCCTGGAAGGCTTGTAAAGCATACAGGCTAGCCCTCATCTCCAAGATGTTGATGTGGAGGACAGCCTCCATTTCAGTCCATGTTCCTTGAGTCTGATGAGGTCCCAGATGAGCCCCCTCAGCCTAACCTGAAGCGTCTGTGGTGAGGATCTGCTGAGGGGAAAGAATGAGGAAGGGAACCCCTTTCAACAGGTTGCTGGGTTCCATCTACCACAGAAGCCCCTTTTTGACTGGGGAGGAGACCAGAAAGAAGAGTTACATAAGAACGTACCGTAACAGTAGATCTTTTAGGGGATCTCAGCCATCAGGTCACACCATAGGAACTTCACTGTTGGTGAAGCAGGATCCACACGGAAGATTTTCAGCAGCACAACTGTAGCAGCCCACAACGTCGACAACATCAACCCTATAAAGGTGTGAGCAACGTGCTCCCTCCTCAGCTCTTTCTCCTGGAGACAAAGGGAGTATAGCTCTAACCACTGGGGACCAAGGAGAGAGAGAGAGGTGCCCAGGCCTATATGAAAGGCTGGATACACTAGACAGTAAGTTCCAGTACAAGAGCCCCAAGAAGAGGGATGGTGGGAGGGAAAGCAGACCTGATGACTGAGATCCCCTCGAAGATTTACTGTTACGGGAAGTTCTTACGTAACTGTTCTATCTCCTTTGGGGGGTATCTCAAAGGTCATTAGGTCACACCATAGGAAAGGATCCCAAGCAGTTATAGGTGCAAACAGACAGTCTGGGAGGGAGAGTGGTCAACTTTAAACATAAGAGGGGAGGCCCTACAGCACAGCCTTGCCAAAACCTGCATGGTCGTTAGAGGCAATGTTCAGACTGTAGTGCTTGGTGAAGGTATGGATGGTACTCCAGGTGGCAGCTGCACAGACGTCAGCGGCTGAGACCCCTCAGAAACAAGCCACAGAGGTAGCGATGCCGCTTGTGGAATTGTGTGAATTGGCATGCTCTGGAAAATAAACAGGAAGGTGGATAGATCGGTAGAGTGTAAACTCAGAGATCACCTTAGGGAGAAACTGAGGATTTGTGCTCAAAGACACCCTGTCTTTGTGAAAAATCAAATAAGGCTCCACGCACCAGAGGGCCTGATGCTCCGAAATTCTTTGAGCAGAAGTAATGGCAACTAAAAATAATGCTTTCCAAGAGAGAAAGCGTAGCTCGCAAGCTGCGGCTAGTTTAAAAGGAGACAGGGTCAACTTCTCCAAAACAAAATTCAAATCCCAAGCTGGGAAAGGAGAATGGATTGGGGGTTTCAGATGCAGGATGCCCCTGAAAAAGGTACGTGAGACATCCAGCTGTGCTATCATGCACTCACCCACGGGCTCATGAAAGGCCAAAATAGCTGACAGGTGCACTTTGAGGGAAGAGTACTGGAGACCTGAATCAGACAGAGATCAGGTAGTCCAGGATCTGGCTCACCAGACAGGTGAAAAGGTTCAGATTATGTCTGGCAGCCCAGATGGCAAACCGCTTCCACTTCATGGCATACATGGCTTGTGTTGAAAGCTTCCGGGTGGCAACAAGTACATCTGCCACTCTGTTGGAGACCCACACCTGGTGATGGCTATGTCTTCAGGAGCTAAGCATGCAGATGGAGGGATTTGAGGTTGGGATGGACCAGGGTCCCTGAGCCTGGGTCAGCAGGTTCCTGCAAAGGGGGGGAGAGAGACTGGAGGTTCCTCCTTCAACTGTTGTAGCAGAGGAACCATATCTGGCAACACCAGAATGGAGCTAACAGAATCATGCTGGCCCCCTCCATCTGCAATTTTTCTTTTCTTTCTGCTTCCACAGCTCAGTCTGCAATTGTCCATTCACTGTCCTCCTATGCCCCTGTGAACCCCTGTCAGGCTCACGACTCCTCTGGCTAGCATGCAGTATCCATGGGGGGGCCCCATACCTCTCCACCGGGTCTGGATCTAATACCCGCGTGTGGTTCCTCCAGGTTCGTGGGCGTGGAGGAACGGCCATCAAGCCACCATGACCAACTGCCATTTTCCTCTGTTTTTCTCCCCTCTGGAGTAAGGACATACAATGATGTCTAGGCACGACATGCCGACGTCCGCTGTACTCCACCCCTAGATGCACCGCACCTCTAGTGCCTCCAACTCCCATCGGGGGCTGCTGCAGAGCAGTGCTAACCCTGAGCCCTCCCCAAGGAGAGGAGAGCAGTCAGTCAGATGCTCAATCCTTTCCCTTCCTAACCAACCCCCAATAACCGGGGCTTATTCCTGAACCTGTGTTGCCAGCGTGGCGTGAGGTGTGGTGTCCATTGCCTCAACCCTCAGTACCACCGGGCCGGTGTACTCCATCTGCAATTTGCTGAGCACCTTCTGAATTAGAGGAAACAGAGGGAATGCATTAAGAAACCTCTCGCTTCAGGAGAGGGACAACACGTCTCACCAGAAAACTTCAGACCCTGGATCAAACAAGCAAAAACTGGGCAGTTTTGCATTGAGTGGAGATGCAAAAAGGTCAGACTCTGGATGACCCCATCCGTCGAACAACTCTTCTGCAATGGATGAGAGGAGCTCCCACTCATGCCTAATGGACTGAGTCTGGCTGAGGCTATCCGCCAGAGTGTTTAGCATGCCTGGGAAGTGGACCTCCAAGAGCGTCAGACCATGATCTAATGCCCAATACCACACTCTCATGGCCTCCCTGCATGGGGGGATATGCCCCCGCTTTTTTTTTTTTTTTTAACTTTATTTTCCTGCTGTCATGGCAAGGGGAACTCCTCTCGGCATCCTTTCCATGTACCTGCCCACCAGAGATCCACTGTGGTCTAAGCCCCACTCACTCCCCCCACTCCCACTGCCAGCACCCCTGGTTTAACCTGCTCAGGGAAGGTAGCCCGACCACTACTTTGGGCTCCTTAAGAGACAGACTCTGGCAAGCGAGAGAGGGCAGGGCGGAGGAGCAATGAGGGTCGGCCCCAGTCAGATCCAGCACTGGGCTTTTGGAGGAAAGGTGCCGTTGCCTATCCCCACTCGCCGGGTTTTTCTGTTTTTCTTCCCCTTCCTCCCTTGCATGCGCACCCCCCTGATGCTTATGCGCATGGCAACCCTGCTAGCATCAGGCATGCTGTGACATGCTGTCCGGGCTTCTGCGGCACCCTGTTCTCCACAAGGGGTCGCCAGAGCTCCGGACAACCCAGCGCCCTCCCCCCGGGACAGGAGAGCAGCCCACCAGGTGCTCAATTCGGTCCCTCCCCTGCTGACCCCCGGCACCTGAGCTTGCTCCCTAACTCAGGTCGCCGGTGTGGCGCGAGGTGTGGCATCCAGCACCTCAACCCTCAGCACCACCGGGCCGGGCCCCCCAGCTTGTTGATGTGGTACACTGCACTGAGATTGTCTGACTGCACCAGCAGCTATCCTGGAGCAAGGTAGTTCTGAAAAGCCTGCATGGCATAGAGCACAGCCCCCATTTTCAGGACATCGATATGCAGGGAGGCCTTGACCTGAGATCAGGAACTCTGCATTTGAAAAAGACCCATGTGAGTTCCCCAGCTCGAACTGAAAGCATTCATGGTAAGGATCTGCTGTGGAGAAGAGATCTGGAATGGGACTCCTTGCAGCAGGTTTAAGGGGTTCGTACACCAGTGGAGCATTTTGTGGGCAGGGGGGGAGACCAGCACCAACTCATCTGTGCGTTGGTCCCATTGCACTCGGTAGAGTCCACTGGAGGATGCGCATATGAAGCTTGGCCAGTGGAACAGTGGGAATGTCAACTGCCATTTGACCCAACAGTCTCAGGTACACCCCAGCATGAATAATATGGCTCTGGGCCACCTCCTGAGCCTGGGCTAGAAGGCACTCCATCCTGTTCTGAGGCAGGAAAGCCTTCCCCTGCACCGAGTCTAGAACCGCCCCTATGTGGTGCAGACTTTGGGATGGTACCAGAACGGACTTGGGCAGGTTGACTGTAATGCCCTAGAAGTGGAACAACTGGAGAGTTCTCTCCAGAGTCCAAAGGAGCTGCTCCCTGGATGGGGCATTTAGGAGCCAATTGTCCAGGTATGGGAAAACGTACAGTCCCTCCCTTCTGATGGCTGCAGCTACTGCTGCTAAGCACTTCGTAAAGACTCGCAGCGCAGAGGACAAGCCAAAAGGCAGTATCTTAAATTGATAATGCTCACCCTGAAACAGAAAATGGAGCACCCTCCTGTGAGGAGGGAGGACCAAGATGTGCAGGTAGGCGTCCTGCATGTCCAGTGAATAGAGCCAGTCATCTGCCTTGAGAAGGACCATCAGGTCTGGCAAACTTACCATTCAGAACTTTCAATACTGGACATATAGATTGAGGTCCTTTAGGTCCAAAATGGGCCTCAGATTGCCAGTCTTTTTTGGGACCAGGAAAAACCTGGAATAAAACCCTTGTTTCTCTGGTGCCTGGATACTGGCTTGATGGCCTGGTAAGTGGAGGGGTTTCTGGAGGCTGCTCGATGAGCTCCAGTGTGTGACCTCTTTCTATGATTTGCAGAATCCAGGCACCCTAAGTTATGGTTCTCCATTGATTTAGATGGATAGAGAACTGACCTCCAACCACCACCTCTAGGTTGGGGACCAGAAGGGGAAGGGGGTCAGGCAATCACAGGCAGATCCAGCCGCTGGGGGTTGACCCGTCACTTTGTAGCCACTTGACCACGTCTTCTGCATGAAGGGGGCGGGCAAGGCAGCGGAGGCTCTTCGTTTGCCTTGGGGCCGAGAGGCCGCACAAGGTCTACTAGATGCCTTGTTATAGGGAGGGCACTGTCTACCCTTAGGCTGTGTATGATAGAGGGAGTGGACAGATTTAATAGCCCTGCCGGATGCCTGCAAATCATTAATGATGTCCTGGACATCAGGCCCAAAGAGCTTAGTGCCATTGAAAGGGGTACTAAGAAATTTCTCCTAAACATCAGCGGCAAAGCCAGAGACCCTCAGTCAGGAGTGCCTACATAGGCAGATGGCATGGCAGCAGCCCTAGCAGTAGTGTCCAAGATATAATAGAGTGCCGTGAGGAGCTGCTTGCTAACATCCTCAACAGTCTGCAAGCACTTGAGAACCTCCTGTTTCTATGCACCATCTGGGAGGGCCTGAGTGGCAGCTTTGCCCTTCCTCCAGTTGGAGTTCTGGTATTTTACCATATGAGACAAGTAATTGGCAATCCTCAGCCCAAGGGTGGAAGAAGCATAAACCCTCTTGCCCCAAAGGTCAATTCTATGAGACTCTGTGTCTGGGAGAAGAGAACTAAGGTGCTCAGGCACCTTAGACCTGTCATGAGCTGCTCTGACAACCACTGAATCGGTAACAGGCTGGGCAGCATAGTAAGGAAACCCCTTGGGGGCATGGTAAAGCTTATCTGCCCTGCAGGCCATTGCTGGCACCATGTCTGGTCTATGCCAGGCAGCGGTAGCAGCATTCCTCAATGCAGATAAAAAAGGAAGAATGATCTTTGGGGGAGACTCTGGGATCCTCATAAAGTCCACCAGATCCTTTTTGGTGAATCTTCCTCTGCAGTGTGGAAACCCATGACTGATGACAATTGTGTCATCACACTGAAAAATGTTGGGTCCCCAGGAGGAGAACTAGGGGTGTGTTTAACAGAATCCTCACTAACAGAGGAGGCTGTGGACCTGTCTGAGGTAAAGACCTCCTCTTCCTCATCCCAAAGAATGAGGTCAGGGTGGTACTGCTCCTCGACGTGGCCTGTGGGGGGGCATCACATGGCCTACGAGGAGGCATTGACACCAAAGCTGCTGTCGACGGTGCTGGTGATGTTGGCCTGTATGCGACCAATTGAGGAACAATCACCGAGGCAAACTTGGTGAGGATTTCGATCAGGTCGACAACCATCGAAAGCTGAGTCGATGGGGGGGTGGTGACAGTACAGGGATTGGCAACCCGTCTGATGGACCCTGTGAACCCAAAGAGCCTATAGCCCAAGTAGAAATGGGGTCAGGCCTCGACAGAAGGGCCATCGACAACAAGCCTGTCGTCAACGGAGGAGGGGTCAACGACTGGCCGCCCTGTGAATCAGGCGAATGCACTGTCGGTATGGATCTAGAGGGCACAGAGACCTGGACAGCAACATTATGCATCGGTGCAGCCGCAGCTGACGAGAAACCCCTGGATGAAGGAGAGGAGACCATCAGGGAACAAGACCACCACCGGGGGAGTGGTCCCGATCTTGGTCCTTTTTATGACTTCCCCAAGGACCTGTCTTGGCCCTCAGAGGCCTGGGAGCTCAACAACCCTGCCGGCGATTGAGAGGCTGAGACCCCGGAGGACCCCTGCCCGGAACTGGCTGCTTGTTGTTCCATTACACAATTTTTCAAAGCCTTTTTGTGTCGCCTGAGGGTTGTTTGACTAAACTTCTGGCAGAGCTCACAGTCAGAAACTTCGTGGTCAGACTGAAGACAGCAGACACAGACAGAGTGTTTGTCTGTGGAGGCAATCTTCTTTCCGCAGCGGCAGCAATGGAAGAGAGAGGTTGAAGAATTAACTCTTGATAAACTAAATGAATTTCATAAAAAAAAAGAGATTCTAAAAGTAACAAGTTAGAAAAAAAAGGCGAAAATGGCACAAAACTGCATTGTAGCTTCTGCAGAGATCCATGCGAACAAGTCAACAGTGGGGAAAAAACTGAGGAGGGAGCAGGGCCGCTCACGCCTTTATAGGGGTTGATGACATTGACGGATGTTGATGGCATGGGTGGCCCCAGTTGTACTGCTGACAGTCTTCCATGTGGATCCTGCTTCACCAATGGTGAAGTTCCTATGGTGTGACCTGATGACTGAGATACCCCCAAAGATCTTGCTGTTCTAGGTCGTCAGTGAGCTGGTCCCACTGGACTCTTAATGTCCACTGGGGGATCTGCAAGTGCAGCCTGGCTAGAGATACCATGCCATCAGGCCCAATAGCCTCAAGAAGGTTCTGGCTGTGACATCTGCTGCTTTAGAGCAGTTGAGCCTGAACAATCAGGCAGTTCACCCTGTCCTGCAGTAAAAAGGCAAAGCCCTGAGCCGTGTACAGTACTACCCCATGTACTGTAGGCGCTTACAAAGGGTGAACACTAATTTGGGCAGATTGACTGTGATCCCTAGGGATGTAACAATTTCCTGGTATGCTCTAGGGTTTGGAGCAGTTGCTCCCGGGGCTGTGCTCTGAGGAATCAATCATCCAGGAAAGGGAAGACATACAGTTCATCCCTCCTGATGGCTGCTGCTACCTCCACCAAGCATTTGGTGAAGACCTGTGGCACAGAGGACATGCCAAAGGGTAACATAGAAACATAAAAGTTGTCTGCAGATAAGGGACACTTGGTCCACCCAGTTTGCCTTAAATTTCCTACCCATAGTGCTACTGGAGACCCTACTTGGACTCCAGATTACACCCCCCTTCTTGTTTCCAAGATTCCCTTGTGTCTATCCCACGCATTCTTAATTCCTCTGACTGTTCTAGCCCCCACTACTTCCTCTGGGATGCTGTTCAAGTGTCCGCCATCCTCTCTGTGAAGAAGTACTTTCACACGTTTCCTCTGAGCCTCCCCCTTCCAGCTTCATACTGTGACCCTTTGTCTTTGAACATATTTTCCTTTGGAAAATACTCCCTTCCTGTACCTTGTTTATTCTGTGAGGTACTTGAATGAATCTATCATATCCCCCTGTTCCCTCCTTTCTTTTAGGGAGTACATATTTAAGTCCTTAAGCCTTTCTTTGAAGGGCTTCTGATGTAGGCCCTGCACCATTTTGGTTGTCCTCTTTGCACTGCCTCCACTTTATCTATCTCCTTTTGGAGATGGAGCCTCCAGAATTGTACACAATACTTAAGGTGGGATCTCACCAGTGATCTATATAGAGATATTATTACTTCCCTCTTTCTGTTGGTGATAGCTAAGCATCCCAGCATTCCGCTAGCCTTTCCCACTGCCTTGTCACACTGTTTTAACTGCCTTCAGGTCATCAAAAATGATAATCCTCAGGTCTCTTTCCTGTTTTGTGACTGCTAACACTCCCCCAGCCCCAAAGTTATGTTCCCCTGTTTTTTGTGCTCTAAGTGCATGATTTTGCACTTTTTGTGTTGAATCTTAGCTGCCAAACTCGTGACCATTCTTCTAGCTTCTTTAGATCATCCCTTATTCTTTCAACCCCCTCCCCCGTGTGTCTACTCTGCTGCAGATTTTTGTGTCATCTGCGAATAGGCACACCTTTCCCTCCACTCCTTCTGCAATGTCGCTAATAAAGATGCTGAAGAGGATCGGGCCTAATACTGACCCCTGCGGCACCGTACTAGTCATCTTGCCCTCCCCACAGCATACCCCATTTACCACCACTCTTTGGCTCCTATCACTAACCCAACCCTCCACTTACTTTACTATTTTAGGACTGACTCCTAGGCTACTCAGTTTGTTTACCAGCCTTCTATGTGGTACAATGTGAAAGCCTTGCTGAAATCCAGTGTAACCCCACTACAAATGGGGGTTCCCGAAAAGTCTTCCTTGAGCTTGCCTAAATGCTCACTGCCTAGCTGGTGTCCTGCATTTTAGCAGTTTAAATGTATTGCCAGAAAGTGCCTGTATAACCTCTATGTACTGTCTCTTTAAGAGCTGCCTGGATTGCAGTTATAAGTAATCTGAAAAGGAGCTCTGTTGAAAGATGTAACTATTTGCTTTAAATCATGTAGAGTGTTAATGATAATGTAGTTTGTCTAACCTGCCTCCTTTGCAGCAAGGACTGTCTTGTTTATCCCCACCATTTGGCCTGGGACTGTGAATTGGACCAGTCAGTTCTGGTGGGACCTAAAATGGAGCCGGACTACAGAAATCAAAATCTGTAGGAATTGTAGTTTTGGGCTTTTGGTGCCTTTTTGCAACTGAAGGGGGAGCTCTTGCTTTGACTGACAGCCGAATCAGCCAACCGAACCTTTTGGATCTGAGGGAAATCCCCAAGCTGCCTGCTGTTTAGAGCATATCTAAGTTGGGAGCTGAAGAAGCAAGATGCTTGAGACAGTCTCTGTGGAAAGGCCTGAGATTTGGCCTACATGTCTGCTTGCGGCCGTGACTGGGGAAAGAGAATTGTTTTCGGACTGAATCCGAGTTGTGTGACTAAAGTAAGCTACTGAAGTGGGCCAGGCTCAACCTGAAGAAGACCAAAGATTTTGCTGAATGCGATTGGCCTGTCAGGAGTTCCAGCTACCCCTAAGCTCCCAGTGTGTGCAGAGACTTTGCGATTGTGACCAGGTCGCACTTTGCCTGGTACAGTAGAATTCCCTTACATGTAAATGTGCTGTGAGCTGCTGGTGGGTCGTGAGTTAGTTCCCCACTGTGTGAACTGTGTTCTGCTTGCTGGAAGCTGTATCCAGCCCAAAATGGACAGCATCCGAATTTGTCTCCATGCGGTCTGGGCTTTGCCAGACTGGCTCAGCCAGACTACCCGCTGCACAGAGAAGCCATCCACGAGAGACCTGCCTGGGGATCAGCCCCCTGCTCCACACTTGAACAGGAACAACACCTCAGCAACTCGTGTGGGCCCTGCTTCTCCTGGCATTCCAGATCAACTATCTGCAGTCTCGATTTTTGTCCAGCCTGTGTCTGGTCTTGGGTATCGTGAGTAAATACCGGGGTAGCTCCCTGAAACAACAGCTTATTCTGAGTGTGCCATCTGATTGTCTTGTTGTTTCTTTTCCTTTACGAACTGAACCCCCTGGCTCCGGATTACAAATGCTGTGTACTGTGCATGTAGTGTTTTCCATCACAGGGCCCCAACCAGCTGCAACGCCGGCCAACCCCGGCAACGGTCCTGGCTAGCCCATCTCTTTTCCACCTGGGTACCCAGAGGTGTGACTGTGTGGGGGACTCAAAGCGCATGCATAACTGCTTGACTGATATAACCTTTAAGCTGATTAACCTGATTTCGGCCCTCCCTTGTTTGAGTCCCCTGAATAAATCAGATCTAACTTTTTCTGCATGTAATCTGACTGTGGCTCCAGTTTGTGCTCAAAGTACTGTACTGTTGCTATTTGCTGTGCATAACCTTGTTTTACAGGGGGTCCTCGGGGTCGAGCCAGAGGAACCAGCCCTGGTGGTAAGTGCAAACTGTGTGGGTACTTGTGTGGTGTACCAGGGGTATTGTGAAAGTGATTATTGTACAGTGTTCAGGCCACTAAGGGGGAAAGAAGGGGGTTACAGTGTCCCAGAGGGCTGTGCCCAGGTTAGCCTGACCACTACCAACCCTGACCTCCGGGTGGAGGCACCCGTTTCAGAACTCAGGCCCCTTAACCTGCTACTAGCCAAACAGGCAGGGGTAGTAGCCCTTGGGATAGCGCTACCTAGGGGTTACATCTTGGAGGCTCACCGCTGGGATTTTGTGTTTTCTAGTGGCCAAAATTACAAATTATTGTCAAACATAAATGGCTACCCCAACAGAAGTTGCTGTGCACCAGTTGGCGGGGTGCTGTACAGGGCAGGAGATTGACCTTCACAATGCCCTGCTTGTATTGGATATTCCCCTGAACATTGGTAAAAACCCTGTAGAAGGAGTACTTTCCAAAGTTGAATGTTTATCAAATGCTGTGGTGGTGGGGCGACAGGCGGATTTGACTGCCCAAACTTTCATGGCTTTAGTAGAGTGTAGTGACCCAGTGGACAGTTCCAATGTGCCACGGACTATTGCCCCAGAAGGGGCCCCAGCCGCCTGGAGAGTGATAACTAGAGACAGTAAAGACCCCGGGGAGGATGAACTCCCCCTATTATCTGAGACTTTTGAGAAGAAATTTGCTAAGTTGTTGCTGGAGGAAGGGAAAACCGTAGAGGACTTTGAGAAACTATTCCTGCCACCTGGGGGTGTTCCCTTCCCAACACCCCCTCCCACTCCAGCACCTGTTACTGCCCCACCTTCTGTGCCCATGCCAATGCTGGCCCCTATATCTGTATCTGCCATTAGTCACGACACCTACCGAAGGTTGAGAATCTTCTCGGGCACCCTCCCCACCTGGGGGAGGATGACTGGGAGACCTAGATAGACTATGTTGACGCTCTAGTATTTGAATGGCAATGCTCAGAAGCAGAGAAACGAAAGAGGTTGAGTGAGAACCTCCGAGGTCCTGCCCTGGCTACCATCCGTGCCAAGCGGGCCAGTAACCCTGAAGCAACTGCACAAGACTATCTTGATGCATTGGAGAATGTGTATGGGAGCCTGGATTAAGATAAGGACCTGTGGTGGAGAGTAAGAAATGCCCAGCAGTACTCAGAGGAGCCATTGTCTGTGTATGTACCTTGGCTTGAAAAGCTGCTACAAGAGTGCCTCAGAAAGGGTAGTTTGCCATCAAATGGATTAGATCTAACTAGGCTGGACCAGATCCTTAAGTCTGCTCCATTTTCAGAATTGTTACTGCTTCAGTTGCACCTCGTCAACCGACTGGAATCGCACCCCCCCTCTTATGACGAGCTAAGGAACGAAATTCGGGGGGGGGGGAATTTCACCAATATCTGCTGCTACTGCGTAAGTGACAGAGAGTGATCAGCCAAGTGGGGTTCAGGGGCAAAAGTCAGCACCTAACAAGCACTCTGAGAATGCAAAGGACTTCCCACCCTGGGCCCAGTTTTTGAAAGTCGAGCTATTAAAGGAAGTCCGAGAGTTGAAGGCGGGCACCTCTGCCAGGGTTCCTCCTACAGAACAAGATTCTGGTTCTTCTCAGGATGTGACTGCCATGGGGGTGGGGGGTGCACCCTCAGGCATCCTTTACCAAGTGTAGCTCCCAGGCTGAAATCAAAGAATTGACTGCCACCCTATTGAGACACGTTGCACCACTCTCACCGCTGCAAGCAGATCTTGGACCCTGATCCCTTGCTACTACTTCAGTTCCTCATGCAGTGTTCTCTCCAAGGATGACCCAGGAGTCTATCATTTGTCACAACTGTGGAAAGGATGGCCATATGAAGAGGGAATGCCGGTCTAAGAAAGACTTAGAGAAAGTGGTGAACCGGCTCAAGGAGAGCTTCGGAAAACGAATCAGTGGTCAAGGGGTGCACAAAATGACTGCAGTGAAGGCTTCAAACATCCTAACTCAAACTCCTTTGTGGCTAAATCGTCCATCCAGGGCCCTGCTGCTGTCCCTCCAGACTGGTCCAAAATAGTGGGCCCTTCAAAGGAGACTACCGTGGCTGTGAGTGGTATTCCTACTCGGGCTGTGCTGGACAGTGGGTCGTAAGTGACCATTATATTTCAGGACTGGTATGACAAACACTTATCTGCTGCACCCTTACAATCCCTGGAAGGCCTACATGTGTGGGGGCTGAGTGACAAGTCTTATCCCTGCCTAGGATATGTCCACCTCTGGTTGTCGTTTCCTGCAGCTGTAACTGGTGTAGAACAGCAAGTCGAAACACTGGCCTTGGTGTGTCCCACTACTGGACTGTATGATGGGGTTCCCCCTGTTAACTGGGACCAACGCCCATGTGTTTGGGAGACTGGCACAACTCTATCGAGAGAAACAAAGGTGATGGACTGGGAGGGCCCTAAGAATTCCCGCTCTGATCAAGAGGGCCTATGATTTGCAACAGAACCCCAAAGGAGTGGACCAGGATGAACCGGTAGGGGTCGTGTGGAAGAAGGATCCCAATTCAATGGTACTGGCCACTAATGCCCAGTGTACCATTCAAGGGGAGGTCCGCCTCCGAAAAGATGTCAAGATCAAAATACACGCCAGGCGATGGAAAATTGCCAGAAGGATTATTGGTTAAGTTCAGCATCTTTCCAGCTTGTGCTCATGCCTATGCATGATGAGTGGTGGTCCAGATTCATAATGTGCAGATTGGGAGATCTGGGTGAACAGAGGATGCAACCTAGCTACAGTACACTGCGCAGACACTGCAGTGTTGCCCAGGAACAAGCACCCTGGCAAGAGAAAATAGAGTGACTCCCGACTTGTTTGATTTTGGTGACTCCCTGTTGCCAGCTGAATGGAAGACTAGAATTTGCCAGAAACTTGCCCAGAGAGATCAAGTGTTTTCGTTGAAGGAATGGGATGTGGGATGTGCCCAGGGTGCAGAGCATCACATACGCCTGCACGATGAACGGCAATTTCGAGAGAGGTCTCGACGCCTAGCCCCTGCAGACATAGACGATGTGAGAAGACACTTGCAGGAAATGCTCGTGGCTGGTTTGATACAAGAATCCAGGAGCCCATATGCTTCTCCCATTGTGGTTGTGTGTAAGAAGAATGGATCTGTGAGAATGTGTGTTAATTACTGAACTCTGAATCGGCGGACCATCCCCGATCAATAAACCGTGCCCCGTATACAAGATGCTCTAGATTGTTTGAATGGGAGTCAGTGGTTCTCGGTGATGGATCTTCGCAGTGGATATTACCAGATTCCGATGGCTCTGGAGGACCATGAGAAGACAGCTTTCATCTGTCCTTTGGGGTTCTATGAATTCCTGAGAATGCCACAGGGGATATTGGGCGCCCCAGCCCCCTTCCAGCGACTGATGAAACGAGCGGTGGGAGACATGAATTTGCTGGAATGCCTGGTGTACTTGGACGATGTCATTGTGTTCGGGAGCTCCCTAGAGGAGCATGAGAGTCGACTGTTCAAAGTACTAGACCGACTGGCAGATTTCGGCCTCAAGCTGTCCATTGACAAGTGCCAGTTTTTCCAAACCTCTGTGAAGTATGTGGGGCACATAGTGTCTACAGAGGGGATAGAGACTGATCCTAGTAAAGCTGAAGCCTTGACTACTTGGTCCCAGCCCCACAATTTGAAAGAACTACAACGTTTCCTGGGATTCTGTGGCTACTACTGCTGGTTCATAAAGGACTATTGTAAAGTAATTCAGCCGCTCTTGAATCTTACCCAGGGTTACCCTCCTACCAATTGGAAATACAAAAAAGAGTCTGTCAAAGAACCAGACAAAGCATATTTCCACCCAGGTGAACTTTTTGGGTCTCGTTGGACGCCTGACTGTGAAGCAGCTTTCCATGAAGTCATATACCAGCTCACCCACACCCCCATCCTTGCTTATACTGATCCCACCAAACCCTATGTGCTGCATACTGATGCCAGTTTGCAGGGTCTAGGAGCTGTACTGTATCAAGATCATGAGGATGGTTTGAGACCAGTGGCATTCACCAGTAGGACCTTGACCCCATCAGAGCGAAATTACCCTGTGCACAAGTTGGAATTCCTTGTGTTAAAATGGGCCATTGTCGACCAGTTTCATGATTACCTCTATGGGGCGACAGTATTGGTGAGAACTGACAATAACCCTTTGACCTATGTACAGACTTCAGCTAAGTTAGATGCCACGGGGGCAACGGTGGCTTTCTGCATTGTCAACATATGATTATGCTGTCAAATACAGACCGGGCCCGAATCATATTGATGCTGACGCCCTATCCCAGAGACCCATTTCCAAGAGCGACTGGGTCAGGCTGTCTGACCCTGACATCCGAGCATTGTGCCAAAAGTTTGATAGAAATGAACAGATGTCTATGGACACAGCGGTCTGCTTAGTAGATTGCTTGGGCCCCTCTGACACCTGCATACCAGCTGCGTATTGCCACTTCTCTGCTCTAGATATTAGTGCACTACCTCAGTTTGACAATGAGAGCATTCAGTGGGCTCAATCCCAAGATCCTATGATTCAGCCAGAACTTGACGCCCTTCGTGCAGGAAAAGATGTGTCCAATTTACGTTCCTCTGATCTGCGAACCACTTTATTGTTTAAAGAAGGCCCCAGGTTGAAGCTGCTTAATCAGTTGTTGTATAGAGAGACAGTAGATTGGGGTGGCTAAATAGACAAGCAACAATTGGTCCTGCCAACAGCCTTCAAAGATTTGGTACTGAGGTCCCTCCACAATCATATGGGCCACCTCGGTATCGACTGGATCCTTGACCTAGTACGATCTCGATTCTACTGGCCCAAGAATTGGGACGATGTTGAGCACCATGTAAGGACTTGTAGTCGCTGCCTGCAGAGAAAAGCTCTGCCTCAGAGGGCTGCCCCCCTTGTCAACATTACTACCAGCACCCCAATGGAACTAGTCTGCATAGACTTCTTGAGTTTAGAGCATGATCAGCGAAACAATGGCAATGTGTTAATGGTTACCGACCATTTCACATGGTATGCACAAGCTTTTCCCACCAAAGATCAAAAAGCATCTACCGTGGCCAAGGTGCTAGTGGAAAATTTCTTTGTCCACTATGGTGCTCCCGCTCCCCCAGCGAATTCACTCTGATCAGGGCCAGGACTTTGAGAGTCGGCTAATCAAAGAAATGCTCTCTCTATGGGGGGTGTGAAAGTCAAGAACCACCCCTTATCACCTGCAGAGGGATCCTCAACCAGAATGCTTTAACCGCACCCTGCTAGACATGCTAGGCACCCTCCACTCAAAATATAAGTATAAATGGAGCCAGCAGATTAGCACCTTGGTACACACATACAATTGCACGAAGATTGATGTTACCAGGTTCTCTCCCTATCGCCTCATGTTCGGGAGAGAGGCCCGGCTGCCTGCTGATGTCTGTTTTGGGGTTTCTCCTGATGGGGTCCGAGCCAAAGATTACCTGCAATATGTACAATAACTGAAAGCTCAATTGAACCATGTCTATCAACTGGCCCAGACAATGGTGACCAAAAGAAATCTAGCCAACAAAGAGACATGATAGAAAAGTAAAGGCTCAAGAGCTTAGGCCTGGAGACCGTGTGTTGTTGCAAAATTTAGGATTGCATGGTAAACACAAAATTGCTGATCAATGGCACCATCTTCCTCATGTCGTAGTTGGAAAGTTGGATGATTTGCCAGTGTACAAAGTGCGCCCAGAGAATGACTCCAAAGCTGTCAAGACCATGCACCGTAACCACTTGCTACCTATTAGTCAAGTTATAATTGAGTTTGAACCCGCTGAGATTGATTCTCCTGGACCAGTGACTTGTGCTGCTGCAAGAAAGACAGAGTCAGCCTGCCCCCATGGTTGCTGATTTAAGACTTCCCCTACAGCAGGCCCAGAATGATAGTGACTGCCATTCTAGCTCGGATGATAGTGAGTGTGATAATGCCTATTACAACTCATATGAACTGAGTCAGTTGTTTTGTGGAAATCCTATGTTGAATTATGGGGATGAAACTGGGCCTTCTAGACTGCCTAACCCCGCCGGCATCATCTTTGGAACCAATGCTCACTGAAAGTGAAGTGCAAAGGATCACGTCTGAGGATGCTGAGTCTTTGTGTATTGTGGAACTGTATGATTTGCCTGAAGGAGAGGCTGATGGTATGAGTCTTTCTGGTGACATGCCAGAACTTGAGGAACACTATCAGAGTGCTGACAACCCCTCTTCAGTGCCAGACTGTCTTCAAAATGAGCCAAGTGTTGTAGAAACAGAGCCTACAGAGCAAGGGGCTGACAGTGCTCCAAGTTTGGACATTCCTACCCAGGCAGAGGCACCCCTCACAAGTGATGAAAGTTCCAGGACCAGTGTTAAGAGTACAGAGACTATGGTTGTCTCCCCCAGAAGGATTGGCCGAGCTGTCAAGCCAGTAGTCCGCTTAAGTTATGATTCTCCCGGGAGGCCAGTGGATTTGCCTCTCAATGTGGTCCACAAAGGGGTTTATGTTTCTCAGAGCTCACTGCCCAAACTGAGCCTAAGTACCAATTCCAAGTTAACTGTTCTGCCTTCTAGGTATGGTGCCCCTGCCCCGTCTAGCCCCAAATTAGCTGATAGGGAAGGGCCCCCTCTGACATTGTTTAATGTACAAGAAGTTATTACATGATTCTGCATAGTAATGTGTAAATTACCTTTGGGAAATATGCCAAATGTATTGTCAGAATGGGTATAGTATTACGAAGTGTAGTGAAAATGTATAGTAAAGTAGTACATTTATGTTAACTGATGCAGGATGGTACAGACTTGATGTGGACGCCAAGTTTTCTCCAGGCAGGAAAGGGTGTAAACCCCTCCTACAAATGGGGGTTCCCAAAAAGTCTTCCTTGAGCTTGCCTAAATGCTCACTGCCCGGCTGGTGTCCTGCGTTTTAGCAGTTTAAATGTATTGCCAGAGAGTGCCTGTATAGCTTCTGTGTACTGTCTCTTTAAAAGCTGCCTGGATTGCAGTTATAAGTAATCTGAGAGGGAGCCATACCTCTCAACCTTTTGTCCCCCCAAATGTGGAACATTGCCTCTCAAAATGTGGAACAAATTGGCTAAATGTGGAACACTTAATCAAATCCTTACCTAGGAGGCTCAGAACACTGTTAAAAGGTTTGTATTTATGTTCAGAAAGTCTGTTATTAATTGAATAATATAGTTTTTGCATACTTTACTATAGATTTGTGCTTTAAAATGTTACTACTGAATGTGGAACAAGTCCTCACAATGTGGAACAGGGAGCGTTTGTGAAGTAAAATGTGGAACGTTCCTCGTAATGTGGTACAGTTGAGAGGTATGGAGGGAGCTCTGTTGAAAGATGTAACTATTTGCTGAAAATCATTTAGAGTGTTAATGATAATGTAGTTTGTGTAACCTGCCTTCTTTGCAGCAAGGACTGTCTTGTTTATCCCCACCATTTGGCCTGGGACTGTGAATCGGACCAATAAGTTATGGTGGGACCTAAAATGGAGCCAGACTGCAGGAGCTGTCTGAAGTCAAAATCTGTAGGAATTGTAGTTTTGGGCTTTTGGTGCCTTTTTGCAACTGAAGGGGGAGCTCTTGCTTTGACTGACAGCCGAATCAGCCAACCAAACCTTTTGGATCTCAGGGGAAATCCCCAAGCTGCCTGCTGTTTAAGGCAGATCTAAGTTGGGAGCTGAAGAAACGAGATGCTTGAGACAGTCTCTGTGGAAAGGCCTGAGTTTTGGCCTACATGTCTGTCTGCTGTCCTGAGACGGGAAAGAGAATTGTTTTTGGACTGAATCCGATTTTCGTCCAACCTGTGTCCAGTCTTGGGCATTGTGAGTAAATACCAGGGTAGCTCCCTGCAACAACAGCTTAATCTAAGTGTGTCATCTGATTGTCTTGTTGTTTCTTTTCCTTTACAAACTGAGCCCTCTAGCTCCAGATTACAAATAGTGTGTACTGTGCATGTTGTGTTTTCCATCACAGGGCCCCAACCAGTTGCGACGCCGGCCAACCCTGGGCAACGGTCCTGGCTAACCCATCTCTTCTCCACCTGGGTACCCAAAAGTGTGACTGTGTGGGGGGACTCAAAGTGCACGCATAACTGCTTGATTGATATAACCTTATAGCTAATTAACCTGATTTCGCCCCTCCCTTGTTCAAGTCCCCTGAATAAATCAGATCTAACTTTTTCTGCATGTAATCTGACTGTGGTTACAGTTTGTGCTCAAAGTACTGTACTGTTGCTATTTACTGTGCATAACCTTGTTTTTCAGGGGGTTCCCGGGATTGAGCCAGAGGAACCAGCCTTGGTGGTAAGTGCAAACAATGTGGGTACTTATGTGGTGTACCAGGGGTATTGTAACAAACAGTGTGGGTACTTGTGTGGTGTACCAGGGGTATTGTGAAAGTGATTATTATACAGTGTTCAGGCCACTAGAGGGGAAAGAGTGGGTTACAGTGTCCCAGAGGGCTGTGCCCAGGTTAGCTTGACCACTACCAACCCTGACTTCTGGGTGGAGGCACCCGTTTCAGAACTCAGGCCCCTTAACCTGCTACTAGTCAAGCAGGCAGGGGTAGTAGCCCTTGGGATAGCGCCACCAAGGGGTTACACCAGATAGGCCATGTCAACCACACCTCCCTGGTACATTTCCTTTGTTACCCAGTCAAAGAACTCAATCAGGTTTGTCTGGCAGGACCTCCCCCCATGTTGCCTTGGATCTTGTAGACCTCTGGTAACAAGGTATTCTCCAATCCTTTCCTTCATAGAAACATAGACTTTGGTGGCAGATAAGGACCACTTGGCCCACCCAGTCTGCCCATTTTCCTACCTATTGGATAAGCTGCAGATCCTAGTTAACCAACAGCCTACTCCTTCCTGCCCCCCACTAGAATTGCCTTATGTCTGTCCCATGCATTCTTGAATCTCCCCACTGTTTTTGACCCAACGACCTCCTTAGGAAGGCTGTTCTATGCGTCTACTGCCCTCTCCGTGAAAAAATACTCCCTCACGTTGCCCTGAGCCATCCCCCCACTATCTTCAAATTGTGCCCCCTTGTTCTTGCACATCTCTTTTTCTGAATGATGCTACCCTCTTGGACTTTGTTGATTCCCTTGAGGCACTTGAAAGTTTCTATCATGTCCCCCTCTCCCTCCTTTCCTCGAGGGTATACATATTTAAGTTCCTTTAGTCTCTCTTTGTATGGCTTCTGGTGCAGACCCTGCAACACTTTAGTTGCCCTCCTCTGGCCTGCCTCCATCCTGTCTGTGTCCTTGCGGAGATGGGGTCTCCAGAACTGCACGCAGTACTCCAAATGGGGTCTCACCAGCTGTCTGTACAGAGGGATAACAGCTTCCTGTTTTCTACTGGTGATGCCTCTCCCTGTACATCCCAGTATCCTCCTGGCCCTCCTTACTGCCTTCTCACATTGCTTGCTTAACTTTAAATCATCTGATATGACTACCCCCAGGTCCCTTTCCATTTTTGTTGTTGATAGTACCCCCTCCCCCATTGTGTACTCTTCCCCTGGGTTTTTGTTTCCCAGGTGCATTACTTTGCACTTCTTTGCATTGAATTTAAGCTGCCATATTTCTGACCATTCTTCCAACCTTGCCAAGTCCCTTCTCATCCTTTCCACCCCCCCACTTTGTGTATCAACCTTGTTGTAGATCTTTGTGTCGTCTGCAAAGAGGCATACTTTTCCATCCAGTCCCTCTGCAATGTCTCCCTATAAAGACATTAAAAAGGATCAGTCCCAGTACTGAACCTTGCGGTACCCCGCTATTAAGCCCCCTTTCTTCAGAGTGGACTCTGTTTACTATTACCCTCTGTGTCCTGTTGTCCAGCCAATTTTTTAACCAGGCTATCACCCTGGGACGCACTCCCAGGCTGGCTAACTTGTTTATTAATCTTTTGTGTGGGACTGTGTCAGATGCCTTGATAAAGTCTAGGTAGGCCATGTCCACAACCCCTCCCTGGTCTGCTACTTCTGTCACCCAGTCAGAGAAATCTATTAGATTCGTCTGCCATGACCTTCCCACTGTGAATCCATGCTGTCTTGGGTCCTGTGCCCCGCTGGCCTCTAGGCACTCAACAATTCTTTCTTTCAGAAGTGATTCAATCATTTTTCCTAACAATGAGGTCAAACTAACAGGTCTGTAGTTTCCTACCTTTGCTTTACTCCCACTTTTGTGAAGGGGGATCACATCCGCCCTCCTTGAGTCCTCAGTTACCACACCATCCTCCCATGATTTGTTAAAAAGGGTAGTCAATGGTGTCACTAGATCTCCCCTTAGTTCTTTTAGAATTCTGGAGTGAATCCCATCAGGTCCCATTGCTTTGTCCAGTCCACCTTCAGTTTCAGGAGTTCTTTCAGAACCCTTTCTTCTGTAAAAGGACTGGTATCAACCCACTTATCCAGAGTGCTTCTATTGATTGGATTAAGTGCCTCCCCCCTCCTCTTCTTTTGTGACTACTGAGTAGAAGTATTCGTTCAGTATCCCTGCTTTTTCACTGTTACCCTCTGCCCATTCTCCCTTCTCTTTATTAAGCCTCACTATCCCTCCCTTGGTCTTTCTTCACTCCCTAATGTACCTATAAAATGTTTTATCCCTCTTCTTAACTGAGTTGGCTATCTTTTACTTGGTTTGGGCCTTTGCTATTCTGTCTGCCTTCTCGCTTCCTTCTGCTTTAACTGGTACAGTTCTCTGTCCTGCACCTTCTGTGTTTCCTTATACTTCCAGAATGCTTTTTCTCCCTAACCTTCCCCGCCACCTTTTTTGAGAACCATAGTGTTTTTTTCCTTCATTTTAATTTATTTGCTTCACACAAAGGCTTGTTGCCTCTGTGATGGCAGTTCTGATTTATCCCCATTGTTGCTCCACTCCTCCTTCTTGCCCATTTGCTAGTGCTTTTCTGAGGCACTCTCCCATTTTGCTAAAGTCAGCCCTCCTAAAGTCCTGCTGCCGGTTGCACAGAAGAGTTAATTCTGTGTTTAAGACCTGTTTTTGGTCTTACAAAAGCAAGGCAGGCTTAAACAATTCAAGTGTGTTGCACAAAAATTGTCTTACATTCCATTGGTCTTATTTGGAGACTTTTATTTAAGCCTCCTATGCACCAGGCTTATTTGTTGTTAGTAGGCTTATTTTGCCATAGTTAATTATAAGAACATGTACAGTACTTTATTGCAGGAAACCATTCTGAATACTGCACATTAAAAATTATATATACTTGAGTGCATTAATTTCCTGTTTTAGGGACTGCTATTTCCAGTAGCTTATCTGTATGGTACCATGACAAAATATGTTATATTCCTTTTTTTTCCCATGCAGTTTTTATCCTCAGCTCAGGTGGGTGGCTGCTCAGCATCTTCCCCTCTTCCCATGATCGGCTACTGCCTCCCCCTGTCCCTACCTTCTCACATTGCTTCCTTACCTTTAGGTCATCTGATATGACTACCCCCAGGTCCCTTTCCATTTTTGTTGTTGTTAGTACCCCCACTGTGTACACTTCTCCTGGGTTTTTGTTTCCCAGGTGCATTACTTTGCACTTCTTTGCATTGAATTTAAGCTGCCATACTTCTGACCATTCTTCTAACCTTGCTGGGCAGGGCCAGAGGAGGGAGACGCCCCCCCCAAGCACAATCCAGATATGCCTCAAGGACCAAGTTGTGATTTGGGCCAAGGGAAAGCAGGAGGAGTTTCATTATGCCCTCCTGACTGCTATTTTTCTGTTTTTCTCCTCAGTCCCCCTGTCCACTGCAGCGTACCAGTGTGTCTGCACTGAGGCTTGTACATCCTGCAAAAGAGCATTCCCCACTCTTAAAAGCCCCTCGGAGCCTGCACTAACAATCGGCCTCCACCAAATGTCAGATAACTACTTAGACAGTGAAGTGATACTGCCAATATACAGATAGGCACTACATGTGTTATACTGTAAAACTAGTTATTTTCATGCAGTGTAATTTTGGTGCAAACAGAAATGCAACCATAATTACGCAAATTTAATTTAATAACAAGACATTAGTGCCACATTCACTATAATGGAGAAAGTAATAATTAGAGCAAATTTACTCTAACACTAATTAGTACTTCAGTAAAAATAGCGAAAATTATTTGACAGTGAAAATTTCAAGCTTTACAGTATTTTATAGTGCTTTTTAAATGTAAATGTTTGGACATTAGAAGAAACAAACAATTCAACAAGAAAATTACAAGCAAACGGTAGCATTCATCACACTGTTTGTCATGCCTGTATAATGAAAATTATTTCATTTCTTTTTGGTGTGTCTGGTGTATTTATTTAGGACAAATATAGCTCTTTCAGCACATCACACATAACTGCATGGCCTGCTAGAAGCAGGGAATATATATGGGGACCCACTGCCATTCAAAGTTTTGGGCCTGTCCCTTTATCTCATTCGTATGTCTCTCCATGGGTAAGACTTTCAAAACCTGTTTGTGCCACACTTCAGAAGTTGGCCACTGCCAAGAGACCCAATGTATTTTGTATGCATTTCCTTGTAAGGAGGGGTAGAATACGCACTACTCTTGTAGAAGGGTACCAGTCATCTACATCCATGTACTCTAGAAACACAGAAACATACAAATTGACAGCAGAAAAATTACCAGTAGGCCCATCTAGTCTGCCGCATTTCCTTGTCTGTTACTACTCCCTGGACCCTATTCAGTCTCAGGTGTCCCCCCCTTCTCCCTCTCCTCTGCTTAATATGCCCATGTGCTTACACCATGCATGCTTGAAGATCCCCACTGTCTTCATCCCCGCCATCTCCTATGGTAGGTTGTTCCAGGCATCCACCATGGCTTTCAGAGAAGTGTTTCCTCATATCACTTTTAAGCTTCTCCTGCTCAAGCTTCTTTGCATGCCTTCATATTCTGGTGCTCTTCTTTCTCTGAAAGAGACTCCTCTCCTAAGCCTTGTTTGCCTATGTGGGGTACTTATAAGTCTCAATCTTGTCACCTCAAGCTCGCCTCTTCTCTAGGTAGTACATGCTGAGTTCCCCCAGCCTGTCCTTGTATGGACTCTCGTGCAACCCATGCAGCATTTTGGCAGTCTTCCTCTGGATCACTTCCACCCTGTCAGTGTCCTTGCAGAGTTATGGTCTCCAGATCTGTACACAGTACTCTAGGTGGAGTCTCACTACTGAGTGATACAGAGAATACACAGCCTCCCTTCTCCTGCTTGAAAACCTCATCCCTATGTACACTATCATCCCAATATCTTTACCAACTGCCCTGCCACCTTGAGATTGTCAGATATGATTACCTCAGTGTCCTTCTGTTGCTTGGAGACTGTAAGTAACCCCCATTTTATACACAGCCCCTGGGTTTCCTGGCACTGAGTACATAACTTTGCTCTGTTTGGCATTGAAACCCAGCTGGCACTCTGTAGACCACTCCTCTAGTTTCCCCTTATCTCTCTGCATTCTATTCACCACTTCATGGGTGTCCACCCTATTGTAGATTTTGAGTCATCCGCATAGAGATACACCTTCTCCTCCAGTTCCTCAGCAATATCACTTATAAAGACACAAGAGTACAGGACCCAGTACTGACCCCTGTGACACTCCACTGCTCACTTCCCCCATCCCCCTGACAGCATTCCAGTTACCACCACCCTCTGTTTCCTACTCTTTAACCTGTTTGATACCCAGCTTACCACTTTCTCCCCACCCAACCCATCAGGTTGCCAAGTTTCTTTATTGTCCTCCTGCTGTCACAGTGTCAAACATATTACTGAAGTCCAGACAGACAACATCCACTACCTTCCCCTTATCCACCTCCCTAGTCACCCAGTCAAAGAATTCTATGAGATTTGTTTGACATGACCTCCCCATGTGAAACCATGCTGCTGCTGGCCATGCAGCCCATTTGCCTCCAGGTACTACATCAGCCTCTCTTTTAGTACTGTCTCCATTAATTTCCCCACCACTGATCTGAGAGTGACTGGCATGTAATTGCTAGGCTCCTCCCTGCTGCCGTTCTTGTGCAGAGGGACCACATTGGCCCTCCACAAGTTCTATGGAACTAGCCCCCCCCCCGCCCACAATGAGATGCTGAACAGTGTTGCCAGTGGGTGTCTAGAACTCTGCTCAGTTCTTTTTGAACCCTTTGGCAGGGCTGCCAGATCTACATGGATTCCTGTATTTTTACAGGGAAATGGAGTCATCTACAAGAAAACTGCCCCAATACACTTACATGCGTAATACGGGAAAACTAAGCAATTTGGCTTCCATAGGAAGTAATGTAATCTACAGGGAAACACATGAAAGTTGCTCTATAGCTGCAGGGAAAATGTCACATCAGTCTGGGAGCACTGCCCTCTAGTGAATCCCATCTGGCCACGCTGCTTCTTTTTCCTCCTACCCTTGCTTACTTCCTTTGAATAGTGTACCACATTTAAGCAATGATGCATGACAGGGTGTGGGTTGTGCTGGTATAACCTCATGCTTGGGGTAGTTGGGTATGAGGCCAGAGACCGAGTGCACCCAACACCCCAGAAGTGAGATTATCCCAGCACAACCCACACTCTGGCATGCACTATTGTTATTATACAATGGCTCTTATTTATTAATACTGTGCAGACCAAAATGAGTACATGTAGATGGCCATAGGCCGAGAACAAGTGTTGGAACATCCCCTTTATGTGTAGGGACATCTATTTGTAACCCCCTTGTTACCTGAGTTTACTAGAATCCCAGTAAGACCTAGTGGTAGGCAGGGAAGGCAGCTTGTGAAACTCCAGTTAAATGGATTTCACACTGTCTCACTGTGTTCTCAGTCTCAGCTGAGACTGAAGGATGACATCACCATAGAACTGTCACAGCTGCATGAGCCACAATGGAATCTGCAGCAGGGAGTTGGAGTAGAATGTTGGGAGGTTTGAACAGTAGTCTATAGGTCAGTTGGAGTTTGGAGCTTGTTGTGAGAGGAGCACAGCAGCTCTGTGTTAGGCTCTTGGAGCCTCAGCCCTGACATAGGGCTACCAGTAGGGAAAGGTGTGTGTTTCCTCCTAAAGAGAGACACAGTGAGCAATTTTAAAGTGGTGGAGACCGCTGAATCGGGTCTCAGTGCCCCATCCCTGAGGGGATGGGGCAGGATGGTTTACCTGCATTTCCAGGGGCAACCCCCTGGTTTCTGCTAGTGGAGAAGCTGCCTTATTTTGTCCAAGAGTATGGGAAACAAGAAGATTTCGTGATTCGCCTGTGGGGCACCTGCAACCGGAGGGTGAGTTTCTGCTCTTTCTAAAGGGCCCATGTTTCACCCTGGAACTGTGTAAAAGTGGGGATGGGACTACTGAAGTAGTGGGAGGCCTAGAGTAATAGGCTTAGCCAAAAGTAAAAGTATGTTCAAGTCCAGCACATAGGGGAAGTCAAGACATGTAGAGGAGATGTGACATACGTCTACCCAGTAGTCTACATTGCCAAGCTTTCAGAAAAGAGTTGTTTAGTTTCCAGAGAAATGGCTGGGTATGGACTGTGGGAGCTGGAGGTGGGAGACCCCCCATCTTTAGTGACCAGGTCCACTCTACTGGATTTGCTCTGTGGATTTCTACTTTGCCCGTGCACTTGGCCAGTGATGAGGGAAGTACCCAGAGCGTGGGATGGAAGGAAAATTCCTCTAAGTCGAAGGCTCTAAGGTGGTTTGAGGAGCCACCAATTGGAAAACTGGTTCATCCCATAGTGGACTGGTGGATCATGGCCGACGGGGAGCCGGGCCAGTGGGGAAAACCCAAGTAGTGTACAAGTCGGGCTGTGTACCCAAAGCTACGTGCAAGTCCGGGCTGTGTGCCTGGTGGTTTCAGAGCCTGAGGGTTGAGATGTGAAGAAGTGTTCTGTTGTCTCTAATCTGCATTACCAGGAATGTAGCCCCATGGGGGTCCGTCTATGCTTTGTTTGTTCAGTCTGGATGTGAATAAAAGCCACACTGTAGAATCCCATTCCTGGTTTTGGACATTACAGTTATTGCTTCTTGTGTTCAGATTTACTTGGGTGCCCCTGTGCAAAGTAGCCAAACCTAGGCCCCCTGTGCCGAGTAACCTAGTCCTCCCCGAACCCAGTCCCCACCAGGTACTGCCGTCAGCTTCAACAGCATACCACCTGTCGTTTTGCAAAAAGGCAGGGGTCCAAGGGTTACATATTTATATCAGTTGTACAGATTTATTTTTAATTTTTTTTTTGAGGAAACACTCCCCATGTGAAAGTACTGCATCATGGGTATGCAAATAATCAATTGTCTGGTATCACTGTAGTATGTGTCAATACGTCCCCCGGAGCCACTTGTTGTTGAAAACGAGTGGTTTCACACGCCTTCAGCTGAGCAAGAACAGCAAATCAAAGCTGAGCTGTTCTGGCACACGCTGAACATTAATGAAACCACTGCTTTCAGCAACGAGTGGCGACGGGGATGTATTAATATATTATTGATTGAGCGTGATCAATATATATATATATTTTTAAAACTCCCTAACCTGCCCATTTAGGAGATGTGCGCATGAGATGCCTTTACAGAATAAGAGCCGCCTCACGACGGAGGAAAATAGCATCATTGGTCGGGAGTGCTCCCTCAATCTATAATGTGTTATGCAATACCAGGCAATTAGGTATTTGCTTAGCTATGCTGCAGTGCATTCATATGTGGTGTGTTGCCTCATCAAAAAATAAAACTGTAAAACTGATGTAACCCCCAGGTGGCGCTATCCCAAGGGCTACTACCCCTGCCTGCTTGGCTACTGACAGGTTGAGGGGCCTAGGTTCTATGGCGGGTGCCTCCACCCAGAGGTCAGGGTTTGTAGTGGTTAGACTAGCTTGGTCACAGCCCTCTGGGACTACTAAGACCCCTTTATTCCTTCTAGTGCTCACACTAACACAGGAGTTACAGCCCCACACCTAATGATACACACTGTTCACTCATAAAGTTATTACTTACCCCCGAGACTGATTCTGCAGCACGCCTCTGAGGACCCCTGTAAAATAAGGTTAGGCAACATACACAGCAAAATACAATACTTGTTTCCATAAGCACCAAGACCACAGACAGTATATAGTATACAACAACAAATCTGATTTATTTAGGGACAGTAACACGAGGGGGGCAATCAGGTTGATTAGTTTTGGCAAAGTTCAAATCACAGTACTGTGCACATGTATATATAGGGTCCAAAATGTCACTTTGGGTACCCAGGATGGGGGCTAGCCAGGTCCAAGGTTGGGTTGGCCGGCAGGCAGATGGATATGGCCCTAGAAGAAAAATATATGCACAACACCCAATTGTAATTGGAGCCAGATGGCTCAGTCCATGAAGCAGTGAAACAACAAGAATTAGATGACACACTTGTGATTGAAAACAGGCTGCAGGGGAATACCCTGATTTGTACTCACAATACCCAAGCTGAGGACCGGATGGTGGGTGTTCTTCTGGATTGCCAGAACAACAGGGCATGGAGACAAGGTCCTTGTGACTGGACCCCACTACAGTTGATAGCGAACGGATTCGGTCTGAGACAAGCTGGGGTTTGCTTCCAGCTTCAACACACAGCACACAGTACAGGGGATTTGAAATAGCGATTCCCCACAAGCACTACGCACATTCATATGTAAAAAGGAAAGTACTATACCAGGCAGGCTACTCCTCGATCCCGATCGCACTTACTGCAAAATACCCGGGAGCACACACAGCAGCTTCAATTCCTGACAGACCAAGCGCGATTCAGCAATTTCTCCAGTCTTCTACAGGGTGAGCCTGGTTTCCACACTTCTGGTGCTTCTTTCTCCTCACAACTCAGGTTCAGTCCAAACTGGCATTCACAACTGCTGCAGGCCGAAACTCAGGGCCTTACACGCGTTTCCCGTGCGAAACTATACACCGCAGAAGCACAGAGCTCCTTCTCTCTTCACTGCCACAACTGATCTAATCTTTCCAGTCACAGAGCAGGGCATTTCCTTTAGCTCCACACCATTCTGTTGGCTGGTTCGGCTTTCACTCACAATAAGTCTCCCTCTGTTGGTGGAAAAAGGCGCCAAGGTTAAAACTACATTTCCCAGAGTCACTGCCCATACAATCCCCTTGTGGCTGGCTCAAAATTGAGAGTCCAAGTTCTGATTCATCCACAGGCTCCATTTTAGGGTCTCCCTATCATCCTGATTGGTCCAAGTCAGCAATTCAGGACCAAAATGAAAGAGTTACACTGAAACAGTTCATGCTGAAATGAAGACAGGTTAGACAAACTACATTTTCTCAGTCACTCTAGATGATTTCTGGCAAACAGTTATATCTTTCAAAAAGGCTCCCTCTGCACATGTAGCGATGGCAGAAACGGAGCGAACTGACAGCAGTCTGGGTGGGATTCGGGCATTAGAACACACAGTCCCCCCATACAAACTAATTAAGTCTGCAAGCAGACTGCTCTTAAAGAGACAGTACGTGGAGGCTCAGCTAGCACTCACTTGGAACCACATTTAAACAGCTCAGATGCGGAACACCGCCCAGACTTGGAGCATTCAGGCAAGCTCCTGGAAGACTTTTGGGAACCCCCATTTGCAGGGGGGTTACACCGATACTATAAAAGAGATGTTCCCACACTATAAAGGAGATGTTCTGACACTTGTTCTCTGCCTATGAAATGCTTAAGACATGACAAAAATTCTGTTTTCCGCCAGACACAATATAAATAAATAAGGTTTTTATATGAAACTAAGCTTTTTGATAGCAAGGCAACAAACTCTCTTGGTAAGAGTGGTTGTGGCTGGTTATTCAGTCTGCTATACAATCATCTGTATGTTTGGACTTGATGCTGAGAGGTTGTGCTCAAGTAACCTCACTGCAACAAGCACACACTAACCAATCAGAGTCCAGGAAATATTCTTGCCATTGTATAATAGTTATTCCCCTCTTTATCCTTTTTATGTTGTCTTGCACATGCGCAAGCAACATCCTGCAGTAGTAGCACAGTCAGAGATGTGCCAGTGTTGGCGAATGCAGGGAATGCTTTAGTGGGTGCATCCCTCAGCCACCAATTAGCAAGCATGCTAGCGATGACAGCAGTTTCAAAGAGAGCCATGGATTTGAATGAAATCTGCCGCTCCAGTGAGGTGCAGTTTCCTCATTGCAGCATCAGATGACAAGGCTCCGTTATGTGCCTTTCCTGGTGAAACATTCTAATAAATGTGGTGGCTCCTGCTGCCCACCACACAATCCCCACAAAGCCGACATCAGGGATGCCCAATCCCCGTGTCAGCATGCTCCCCCCCAGCCAGTTCAATTTGCTTGCTGACGGGGGTGCCCAGTCCCCATCGGCATCATGTCCCCCCCTCAAACTTGTGGCACACTGGGGAGCCCACCCCAGTGCACCCAAAATAATTTTTTCACCTGTAATAAAGAAAACCGTCCTCAAGTCCGTTTCTTTTTTTTTTTTTACCTGAAAAAAAAGGTCCTCGCGTCCCACGCGCTCCCTCCCCAACCCGCACTCAACCTCTCTGTGCACTTTACCCCTCGCACCCCTTCACCCCATACTTACCTCTGGAGGGCTGGTGCTTCAATCTTCTGTGGAGCGGGAACATTTCTGAAGTCTTTGGGAACTGAACAAAATGCGGTAAGCTTTATAATGGCAGGCAATGGGGGTTCAACTTAGGTGGATATCTCAGTCATTTTGGGGAATTTTGGTACCAGATTTTCAACATAGGGTTCTTGGGACCTCACTTCATGAACACATGCACTGTCATCTTGTTACTCAGTCCCGAAAGGTGATTCCGCGGTCACTGCGTGGAATCACCTTTTGGGACTGATTAACAAAATGACAGTACCACTGTTCATGAAGCGGAGTCCCAAAAAGCCCATGTTGGAAATTTGGTGAAAAAATTCCAAAAAATGACTGCGTTTTGAGCGTGCATTGCGCAGTTTCTATGAACGCTCGTAACTTCGACAATTCTTAATATTTTAACTCCAGATAACATTGCCGTTTTTTCACACCTCCTTATGAACAGTACAGCTGTCATTTTTCACATCCTGCCTGAAATGTGTTTTTACACCTGTAGTGCCAAATGGTGCAATCACTGTGCAAAATCACCTTTCCGCTAACGAACTGATAGTGCCACTGTTCATGAGATGGGGTCGCAAAAAGCCCATGTCGAAAATTTGGAGTAAAAATACCAAGAAATGCCCGGAGCGTTTCCAACCATAACGCCCACCCTGTAGAGACTGACAGGTGTCAGGGTGTGACTTGGGATCATCGGCTGTAATGCTCACACCATTCCACCACCACCCCCACCCTGCAGCCAGTGACAAGCATCGAGGTGTGCCTTGGAGTCTTCGGCCCCAAAGTTCACCCCATTCTCCTACACTGCACCCATCTCAACGTATTTCCTTATCTAATGGGGTGCACGTAAGGCCCAAAGACCCAAGGCACACCCCAACGTCTGTCAGTCTCTGCAGGGTGGGGTGGGGTTTGTGTCTGTTCAATACTTCACTGCCATTCCTATTATGTATCTCTCTAATTCCTGCACTACCAATGCCAATGCCAGCGAAACAACATTCGGCATTGACAAATGCTTGTTTATTGTGCTTCCTCTCTACACCACTCCAGCCATCACCCCTTCAAGGTACTTATGAGGTAATCACCCATTTCCTTAAAATTTGCCCTCCTGAAGTCCAGGACCCTTGTGATAGTGGGGTTTTTCTTTTGGCAAATTTATATGACAAACCATACTGTACGGTGATCATTTGTACCCAGGTGGCTACCCAATGTGACATCTGCAATGCTGTTCTGTTGGTAACTACCAGGTCCAGTACTGCCCCATCTGCAGTAGGTTGCATAACCAGCTGCCTGAGGAATGCTCCCTGAAGGGAGTCAATGTCAGCCCTGCTTCTTGATGTAGCTGTGACCAGAATGGTGCAGTCTACATCCATCAGATTAAATCTTCCAGTAACCAATAACTCACCTTCACTTGCTGTTCTGCCAATGGTCTCCCCAGAACCTTGTCTAACTCCCCACCCCATGTTGGTGATTTGTACACTAACCACAAGCAGATAAAGGATCCACCACCTTTTTCTAACCTGACCCATGGAACCTCCAGTCCTTTCTTCTACCCTGTTGTCCCTGTATATCTGTGTCCTTTATGACTTCCATCACATATAAAACAGCCCCCCCATATCCTCCCAGTCCTGTCCTTCCATAACATGGTGCATCCTCAAATGGCCAAATCTGAACTGTGGTCATCGGTGCACCATGATTCTGTTATGGTCACCAGATCCAGGTCTGCCTCCACAATGTTTGCCCCAAGGACAGGGATTTTATTTCTTAGGTTCATTGTGTTAGTACACATGGCTCTTCATTTATTTTGTCCTTCCCTCCTTATACACAATCATTTATGTAGTATAATTTAAACCTTCCACTCAGGAATGCTATTTCACTTTCGGATGGAGGCTGTCTGTCTTGTACAGGCCTCTATCTCACCAGGTAGGGCACCAGTTCCCGATGTAGCCAAAATCAACCTCACTCACTATGCCTTCAACCATTCATTGAAAGTGGTGTAGTGTTCCCCTAGCCTACAACCAGCCACATACAAGCAGCATGGCACGACAGTTAAGGCTAACAAAAGAGCTAGCTGCTTCAGGCCCCTCCCCAGCCCCCTAAATCTTTACTGCACCACCCCTGCTGCATCCCTTGCCCGGTCATTTGTCCTTGGATGGACAGTGACATCCAACTCCCTCTCCTGCTCTGCCAGAATTCACTTATTTTCATCCTTCCTTGGTCTGGCACAAGGAAGGCACGTTATCTCCCCTTTTACCCTCCTGCCCTCCTGCCAAATCTACCTTATCTAAAAAGTAAAATGCATACTATCACACAAGAATCTATATACTGACTATATCACAGTACATCCCCCCACTACCAGCTATCAAATGGTTGGATATCAAAAAAGTAGCACAGACTTCCCCACTGTATACACAAACACTCACGCATACACAGCCAAATGTTGACATTATCACCTGCACCACTATTCATCCCCCCATCCACCCACAAACTCTCAGCTATCAACAAAATGCTGAGGGCACACACACACACACACCCTTGAACACAGCTATTTACCATAGCACTGCCCACCTACCAAATCAGTAGTTCAAGTATAGAACAAATGTTGTGGTGTGTGTGCATCCTACACTACAAACACATGTACAGTAGCAGAAGGAGCCAACAGCACTCCTCCCCCCCATCAAAGTCAGAAAACTACTCGTCATTTACAAATCTGTGCAGACTGTACATCCTACTGTACACCCCCCAACACACACACACAAAAAAAATATTCTGTGGAATTTTGAGCATAGCATACATCCCACCAAATAGGTAGAAAACGTTTGTGCAATTCAATAATCGCTGTGGCACATGCCAGCCCAGTGGCTCTTAGGGATGAGGCCGAGGTGTGGTGCACTCATCTGCTCACCAAGCTTGCAACCCACGCTTGGGGAACAAGATCAGGCTGCCATAGCTCTGCTGGGGGAGACTGAGCATCCATCAGACAGCTCTCGCCTCCTGGGACAGCCTGAGAGGCGAGTGCTCGATTAAAGATGGGGGGTGTCTAAGAGCCCACCTACGTGAACCACCAAGACAAAAAGCTTTATTAAAAAAAAGTGCTGCAACCTTAAGTCACACACATACACTGTAACAGGCACAGCTGAATCGTTACAGTAAAGTCAACAAGTGTAGGTAATATGTTCAGTCTCTTACCTTGGTATTAGGGAGTTTGAAGTAGGACTTTAACAGATTACATTTGTCGAACCTGTAAAACAAAATATAAGAAAGGGGTCACAAAGGATCCATAGTTCTTAGGGAATAAACAGAAAAGATAGGACAGGCTAGATGTAGAGTAATACTTATCTGATAGGCAAGCGGTCAGCATCCTGTCAGACCTGTGAAAGTAAAGAGGAAAAAAGGTTAATATGGAGAAAATACAATACCGAGGGATGAGACAGAGAGTGGAAACATACAAAAGAGGTATAAGACAGCATAGGAGTAGAGGGCTTCAGATAAAAAGTTATAGATAGAACGAGGCAGGAAAAGACAGAGATACAGAGAAAGGAAATAACGTGATACACGGATAAGAGCTGGCCTGCCGGCATAGCAGTAGCGCTACCACTCATGATGCCAATGACCCAGCTTCGGGAATGAGCCAGGACTGCCACAGGACCAGCCCATGAGAGCAGAACAGGATACTTTCCTCATCTGGGGCGGGAGGGACTCACGTTCCACTGTTCTACTGCCACCTGGGTACCCACAGGTGGCAGTGCAGGGGATACACAAGTGAGAGGCAGGGCAGGTTGGCTGCACTAGGCCTCACCAGCAGCCAATCCCAATGTGCGCTCTTGCTGAGGGAGCAGGGAGAACATGGAAACAGCATGCACTGGCCAAACAGATGAAGCCCCTTCAGTGGCCTACTCCTGCATCAGACCCCAGCTACAGCACTCCTGGCTCTAACAACTCCCCCTTGTGTGAGACTGCGTGGAAGAAATGTCAATGTTTGATGGCGTACACAGCACCAGGGAGGTAGGGGGACACCAGGCTATGTTGCAGGTGGGTGAGAGGACCAGGAGTAGCAGCAGCAGTGTCTTGGTAGGGAGAGTATCTCACTCAGAAGGAAGCAGAAGGAGGTCCTAGTCAGTAGACAGAGGAGCAAAAAGAATAAAGGGGAAAGAAACCAAGAAATGAGAAAAATGTTGCTTGATGGTGGTGGGGACTCAGCAAAAATCATTTATGATCCTAGATGTCCTAGTGGCCAGTAGATAAAGGCAGTAACCCAGGTGGGCTAGTGGTGACTGTTTTGTGCTAGTTGCCCCAGCAAATTTAGCACAGGTAGTTCAAGGTGCTAGAGTTGTCCCACATTGGGCCAACATAATATCCCTAGTGGGCTGTTTCCCCTTGTGACCAATGTATTAAAATAATAATTTCCCTGGGGTCTACTAGGGGGTCCCTGTGCTGTGGTATAGCTTTAACATGCAGGGATTTGGTGTGTGTGAGAAGGAGGACACAATGCGCTGGAGCTGCTGCAGTTAGAACAAGCGACCACCTGAAAAAGAAATGCCACCCTCCTACACCTAGCTAGTAGGGAGCTCATGCTGTGACCTGCTCCATGTGGATGGGAGGAGAACTTGGTTGTAGTGTATTAAAATAAAATGATAATCAATTCCCTGGGGTCTGGGGAGGGTGTCCCTGATATACAGTATATATATTTTTGGCAGCCAGGCATTAAGGTGGCCTGATAAGAACAGGGGAATGCTGCTACAATTAACCCGAGCTAGTGCACTAAAAATGAAGCCGCTAGGCTGTGCTGTCTACTCACAGCCCGTATGGAGCTCAGGCTGCAGCTTACTCCGTGCAGGCAGGAGAGGAAGGGACAGGGACTTGTTGGGAGGTGGAGGAGGCCAGGACAGAAGCTTCTCCCACCAGCTACCCGAGCCACTATTCCGGGGGAAAATGTAACTGACCTGAGAGGCTGCCAAAAAAAGAGCTGAAGTTGCAGCTACTGCATTTAAATTTCCTCATTCGAGCTGCAGCGTGGCTACAAGTCCACCGTGTGGGAATTTGGTACATGTTAGAGGGACGGTAGCATCGGGAGGCAACAAGTGCTGACAGTTAAACAGCTGTTACGTGTAAAATGCTCAACTGGGTTTTATTAAATAAATATTTCCTGTAGAAGGTAAAAACAAGATGAGGGCAGCCACTTTCTAGAGGAGCAAAACGAGGAGACGCACCACACCTGTTGCTCCCAGCCCGAGGGAATGAGTAAAAATGAGTGTGCGTGTGTGTGTGTGTGGGTAATTATGAGAATGACGTGCTGAGAATGGGACAGGGGGGTTATCAGATGACGGGTGCGCCATATGAGACAGCTGTGAGTTTGATGGGGGGGGGTAGAGTGACACAGTGGCCGACTGCAGCTGCATATAGTTAGCCTCTGTGTTGAGAACAAGAAAACAGATAATCTATAACTTCAAAGATTAAAATAAGCAGTAAATTAAAAAAAACAACTTTTATCACCAGTTGTGCAGTGCAAAATAACAGTTTCTTCGACATTGCTGTCTAATGCACTCAGAACTGATTCAACACACTTCTATTCTTGCTTTTGGTAGCCATCTTGTTTTTTCCTTTCAGCAATGTACCGTAAATCCAGTTTAAAGACCATCTATGTTGCTAGGCAACATCTGGACAAGACCTGTCTTGTGTAAGTCAAGATAGTTTTTTGTTCCTGCAACGGTCTTACCTCCAAGACTTAGACAAGACCACTTTTAAATCATAAGACCATATATTTAAGCTAATTTTAAGTCACGTTTTGTGCAACCAGCTGCAGTACCCTCACATTTGTATGGCTCGACTCTACGACTGTGTTTATCGTGAACCACACTGTTTGGTGGTCACTTGTTCCGAGATGGTTACCAACTTCTAAATCTGAGATCCTCTCTCTGTCCCCGTTTGAGAGTACAAGGTCTAAGATTGCTCCCTCCCGAGTGGGTTCCAACACTAGCTGTCTGAGGCATGCCCCCTGTAGGGCATCGAGAATGATCCTGCTCTTGGATGTGGCTGCAGCAAAGGTGCTCCAGTTAACATCTGGCATATTCAGGTCTCCCATCAACAATATCTTCCCTTTTTCTGCCATCTTAAGGATGCCTTCTATCACTTCCTTGTCCATTGCCCCCCGAGACAAAGTTCTGTATACAACTCCCATGCAGACCGTGGTGCCATTTCCTTTCTTTATTTCAGTTTAGGATTAATATATTTGAGTCAAGGACTCGTTTACAAAGGTTCCAAGTCAGACAGATACAAGAAGTGACAACATTTCATTGGTTACATAGGACACATGACAACATTAATTTGGTGACACTTGCAAAGCAGCAAACATAAACATTTCATTGATTACAAAGAAAGTATGACAACATTAAAATTGGTGACACTTGCAAAAACAGCAGACTAGGAATTAACAAAAATAGGAAAGCCATGGTAACAGTGAGGAAATGCACAATACTGATAGCACTTCTAGAGTGCTGTACAACACTTTGCTAAGTGCAGAGTACACCCGAAGGACAGAAGCATCCAGGCGTCTGAATATCGGGGGGAGGGGGAGCAGCCAGAGAAGGCTTTGTCAGGGGTGTAGGGTGGGTAGGGTGGGGAGGGGAGTGGTGGCTGGTGATGGTTTGAGGGGGATGGCAAGTGCTTTTGGTCAAGGTCAGGCTAGACTTCAATTTCCTGCCTCCAGGGTAACCCACAGTGCCTCCTCTCCTCCCTGTTTACCCTTTAGTTCCATTGCTTTGATCCCGTCCCTTATGTAGAGAGCTTCTCCTCCTCCTTTTTTACCCTCTCTGTCCCTCCTGTAGACTATGTACCCTGGTATGTTGACATCCCAGTCATGGTTCTCTGTGTGCCATGTTTCTGTGACTGCCACGATATCCAGGCTTTCCTCTTCCATCAAGGCCACTAGTTCAGGGAGCTTGTTACCCAGACTACAGGCGTTGGTACTCATTGCCCTCCATTTTTTGATGGCCGTACCCCTTTTAGTCCCATCCCTGTCCTTACTGTCTTTGCCTCCATTTACCCCTGCCCTTCTCCCTATTGACTTCTTTGTTTTGGTGTTTACCTTGCTAACTACACTGTTGTGTGTGTGTGTGTGTGTGTGTGTGTGTGTGTGTGTGTGTGGGGTGCTGGGACTTTCCTGCTCCTTTTCAGTGTGCCCCCCCTTGGCTAGTTTAAATGCTTGCCAAAGAAGCATTTAAACCTATCAATCAATCAATCAAACATTATTTATATAGCACCTTTCAAAACCAAGGCGCTGCAAATTAAAATACAGACACAGCATAAAAACTTGATTAAAATAATAAATATGACTTTTAAGTCAGTTTAGAATCTATCGATGGTCAGGCATTCTCTTAACCGACGAGGTAGAGACTTCCATAGGATTGGTGCCACAACAGAAAAAGCACAGGCACCAGATGTTTTTAAACGAACCCTGGGAATCTCTAGCAATCCCTCGTCAGCGGATCGGAGAGGACAGAGGGGGCAGTAGGGAGTCAGGAGGTCTTACAGGTAGCCGGGTCCCTGCTCGTGTAGGGCTTTGAAGGTTAGCAAGCCAAACTTAAAGGTGATCCGCCACTGAACAGGCAGCCAGTGCGGTTTGCACAGCACAGGCGTAATATGACTGGTCCTCGATGTCCCAGTCAAAAGCCTGGCTGCCACGTTCTGCACCAGCTGCAGGTGGATATCAACAAATGGAAGCCCTAGGTAGAGGGCACTGCAGTAGTCAAGGCGGGTGGTGACAAAGGTGTAGACCAGTGTTGGAAGGTCATCCGGAGGAACCAGGTGTTTCACCCGGGCAATATTCCTCAGATGGATAAATGAGGATTTAACCATGGCCAATACCTATCAGCTAGGATCCTGGTTCCCCTGCTGGACAGATGCAGACCATCATGCCAGTATAGGCCTGTATCCCTCCAGGTGGCCCCCCAGTCCCCAATGAACCCAAAACCCTGAGCGCTGCACCAGGTTTTCAACCATTGATTGAATCCCATGGTGCAGAGCACTCTAGCCTCACCCATGCCATAGAGAGACAGCATCTCCGAGAAGATTACCGTGCATGCTACTTGTCCAAGGCCCCTCCCCAACTCCACAAACTCCCCCTGCACTGCTCTGATCCCATTCTCAGCCAGATCATTTGTCCCTAGGTGGACAATGACGTCCAGTTCTCGCCCCCATGCCGCTGCTCCTGCGATCCTGAGGATTCACTCCCTGTCCCTCCCCCAGTTCTGTACCCCCTAACAGTTGAGTCCCCTACCAGGAGTTGTTTCTTTCCCTTGTGGGGTCCCGTGCCACCCTCCTGTGGGTCTCCTTTGTATAGGTTCCCAGCATCCTCCTTGGTCACCACTGCAGGTGCCTCCATAGAGGAACCATGCTCTGCCAGAATGGCATATGAATTGTGGAGTGGTACAATGGGAGGGATGCACCTCTGTTCCACCACCCTCACCCTCCCTGAGCTCAACATGGCCCAACTGCTCCTCTTTCTTGGCAACCTCTGAGGCAGCGGCGGCAGCCTTTGTGGTCCCTGGGTGGGAGAGGAGGTCCCCCAAATCCTGGCCAGCACAGCCTGGAAACAAGCAACCCTCTCCCTCAGCCCAGAGAGGTGCCTGCAGATGGGACAACACCGCATCCTCCAGAATATCTCCTGGAAGACTGCCGCTCCACAGCCACTGCATTGTACCACTCCCATCATGTCTTATTTGTGGCCTCTCGACTGTTGTTTTGTATGCCTACTCTTTCCTCTCTCTGTTTTCCTTTTTTTGTTTGTTTTTTCTCCCCCCTACTTTCCCACTGCCTCTGTGCCCTTACAGCTCCTGCCCTTCCTGTTCTGCGACAGGAAGTTCCTGTATTCCTCAGGCGTCTCCTTCTTACTTGCTCTGAGACAGACCTCCAGCAGCTAACCCTTTTTTTCTCTTCTTCTCTCCCAGTCTTTCTCTCCTTCTGTAGTGACTTACAGCTTCTCTATCCTCCTCTTGTATGTGCCCTTGTGGACCTAGTTGCTAGCTACACCTTTTGTAATTCTGCCTATATACTCTCTAGGCTATTGCTTGTGCTGTGCTGCCTAACTGTTCCTGTTTCTTTAAGTATGTGTGGCCTGGCCTTCCACTATAAAGGTAGAGCACCTGTGGTGGTTGGGGAATGGGGTGGAGGGTGGGGTTGTTCCTTGGTACTGGTGTCTAAAAGAAACAATCAACAATCTGGTAAAAAAAGACTTTCTTCTGTAACCTACAGGGCAAAACACAGCTCTAGTTTAAGGTAGCTGGTAGCTGCTCTACCTCTCTCAGCTTCTGCATCAAACAGAGTCCATAGTCAACTCCTGTTTATAATCCACAGTCCCTCAAGCCTTCTTTAGCTCCTCCTCTTATCAGACACCTCTTTCACAGAGTTTCAGTAAGAGTTCTAGTCATAAATGACTGCAAATATTCTCCCAGCTAGATTACCTCCCTGGCAAATTAAAGTTACACTAAGTAAAGCAGTGATTGCATTACTTTGCCCACTACTGAAGTTAGGCTGAGAGGCCTGTAATTTCCTGCCTCCTCCCTATTTCCACTTTTGTGGAGTGGGACTACATCTGCCCTCCTCCAGTGCCCCAGTACCTCCCCTGTTTTTAGTGCCAGTTGAACAGGGCTGTCAGAGGTGCAGCCAGTTCCTACCTCAGCTCCCTCAACAACCTGGGGTGCACCGCGTCTGGGCCCATTGCCTTGTCTACAGTTAACTTTGGCAACTCCCCTAGGACTCTTTCCACTGTGAAAGAACTAGTGTTCACCTCCCGACCCTTTATGCCCTTGTCTTGTAACAAAGGGTAATGCTCTGAATTGATAGTGCTCCCCCTGGAATTGGAACCGGAGGTACTACCTGTGGGGAGCATACACCTTTATATACAGGTATGCATCCTGCATGTCGAGGGAGCATATCTAATCTCTGCATAAGAGGTAGCAGGCCATGCAGAGTCACAATTCTGAACTTCTTGCACTGGATGCAGAAATTCAGGTTTTTCAGGTCCAGGAGGGTCTGTAGATCCCCTGTAGATCTGGGGATCAAAAAGAAGTGAGAATAGAACCCTCTGTTCCTCGGGAAGAGGTTCTGTGGCCCTTTTTTGTAACAACCTGCAAATTTCCCCCAGTAGCATTGGAATGTGGTCTGGAGGGTAGCTGGAATGAACTGGAGGTAGATCTGAAGGCCACTCTAGAAGATCCAGAGTATAACCTTGCTGTGTGAGCTGCAGGACTCAAGCATCTGTTGTGATCTCCCTCCAGAGAAACGACCCCCTACCACCGCCTCCTATAGTGCTGGAGGGTGGGGTCTAAGAAGAAGTCATGCTGCGACAGCACCCATGGGTGGGGCTGCGCCTCTCCCTCTGGGGGCCTTCCCAGTGGTGGAGGTAAAGGTAGGCAAGGCCGTTCCTACTCGGCGCTTGCCCTGAGGTCAGGTGATTGGCTTGGACCTATGGGTGGCATGATGAAAGGGCACCATCTGGCCACTTCATGGCTGGGTGTGGTATAATGAGTGGACTGGCCACAGAGTCCTGCCCGAGGCCTGCAGGTCAGAAAGGATGTTCTGCACATCCGCCCAAAATAGCTTATAGCCTCTGAAGGGGGCATTCAGGATGGACTGTTTAACATCAGTAGCAAACCCAGACATTCTGAGCTAAGAATGCCTTCTCAGGCAAATGCCAACCACAGCTGCTCTAGTGGAGGCATCAGAGGCATCATAGGCAGACCTCAGAAGGTACTTGCCCACATCTGCCCCAGACCGAAGGGCAGTTCCTGCCTTAGGGGACCCTCTGGAAGGGCCTGGGCTGCAGCATTGGCCTTTTTTCAGACAGTGTTTTGGAAGTGGACCATATGGGCAATGTAATTCATAACCCTGATGGTCAGCATGGCAGAGGCATAGGCCCTTTTTCCCATAAGGCTACGCTTTCTGGACTCCTTAACTGGGGCAAGAGAGCTACATAGAAACATAGAATTTGATGGCAGATAAGGACCGCTTGGCCCACCTAGTATGCCCATTTCCATATCTAATGGGTAAGTTGCAGATCCAAGAGGTGTTTAGGCCTCTTGGACCCATCATGGGAAACATATATCACCACTGAATCTGCCTGTTATTGCTCTGTTAAAAAAGGCTTCCCTGAGGGAGCCTGGTACAATTTGTCTATCTTTCTGGACATAGCAGGGATCAAATTTGGCCTGTGCCAGGCAGCAATGGTAGCATCCTCAAATGTAGCCAGCAGAGGAGGAATAATCAGAGGGAGAGAATCTAGCAGCTCCAGATATTCTGCCAGCTTTCTCCTGGTAATATCCTGCTCCTCAACATCAAACTCCATAACCGCTTGTAGCTGTCTCATTACTGAGATGAAGGAGGGGTCATGGGCAGGGCCTCAGGGTATATTTGGTGGAAACCCCACCCTCTGAAGAAACAGTGGCGGTAGAGTGGAAGGGGCTGCCGGCCCCCTCTTCATCCTCCTTCTCATCTGGAAGGAGATCAGGATGGTATTTATCCTCATTGCCTGGCTCTGAATAGGGCACAGATGGCATTGAGGACCAAGGGTGAGCAGGGCATGTCACCATGGAGGGCATCAGTGCAGGAGCTGGCCTAGTAGGCCCCAGCATTGAAGGGCCCAGAGGAGGGACAAGGCGGGTGCGTAAACTCCCAGAAGTAAGATTGCATGGTCTGGATATTGATAGTAATCGGCGTTGTCAGAGCACCTTGCAGCACTGGCAGGGGAGGCAGGATTCTCAGTGTCGGTGGTATGGCCTGAGGCATCGACATGAGGGGCTGAGGCCCCGATGTCAACATGACGGCCTGAGGTGTTGACAGGGTAGGCTGAAGCCCAGATGTCAACATGACTGCCTGGGGTGCTGACAGGGTAGGCTGAAGCCCCGATGTTGACATGATGGCCTGGGGTATCAACAGGGGAGGCTGGATCCCAAGCATTGAAGAAAAGGCTGAAGGTGCCACCAGTGGAGGCAGGCGAAGGTGACGTACCAATGCCAGCTGAAGCAGGACCAACGGAGCTCCTTCTCTGATGTCCTGTAGTGAAGAAGAGGCCTGGACGTCAGGGGCTGGAACGTCGGTGGGGTGTCAGAAGGCTCGACACTGACAAGCCAGCACTGTGGTAGAGAGGGTGTAGGTGGCAGTAGGGGTCGTCACTGGAGTGGATGAGGATCCTGCAGTGGCTGGTGTGCAAAGCAGTGACCGCGAACAAGATGGGAGGATCTCTCTTTGCTCCACTCCTACTCCTGGTGCTTGTGTTTTCTGGCTGATTTGTCCCAGGCCTTGGAGGAGTGGAAACCTGTGGACAGAGCTGAGGACGTTAAGGAGCTTCTCGCCTGGAGCTCTTTGTCCATTTGGGCGACCTTCTGTTCCAAAAGGAAGGATTCTAGGACCTTCTGATGGCACCGCCAGGTAGCCTGGTTGAATCTGTGGCAGACTTCGCAGGCCTTAACATTGTGGTCCATGCTGAGACAATAGATGCAGGAGTTGTGGTCATCCTTGTCTAAGATTTTCTTACCGCACCTGCAGTATCTAAAGATTTTCTTGGGATCGGTTGGCATAAACGAAATCACTTTATAATATACAGTGATGACAAACTAGGGTGAGAAATGAAATAAAAGTAAAAAGTAACAATTTAGCAGTCAACTGAAGTGGCACTATCTCCATGAAGTTTGACATGTGATGGTCGACGGTGAGAAAAGAACTGAAGAGGACACGGGGCCACCCTCGTATATATGGGAGGGACGTCGTAGGCATCCGACCTCATCATGGGCAGCCCCTAGCAGACTATTAGCTAGAAAAGTTTCTGTGTGGTCCTAGTGCCTGGTGGCTGTAGTTCCATGGCGGCTGTAGTTCCATAGGTGTGGCCTGATGCAAAAGATGAAAAAATTACTCACCTTAGTAATCTTATTTCTTCCAAGGTATTCTTCTATATTCATAACTTTCTGCAGTCAGCCTCCTAAGCAGAGTTGCCCGGAGGAAATGGAACTATATGCAAATGACAGAACTACCATTGGCTGGTGACACATATTCAAACTGCTGCCCTTATCAGCTGCAACATTCCTTCAACATATCAGATTTCTAAGGAGCCTACACGGCAACCTATACTAAGACTATCTAATATACTTATCTAATGTAACACAACTAAGCTGTCCATGACAGTATGAAATGCCCTGAATATTATTGCAATACTATACCCCCCTGAATGCCAGAATCACCTGGAAAAAGAAGGAAATTAAATATTTCCCACTAGGGCTAAAAACTAATCATGCCAGTGTTTGGGACTTTATATTAAAATACTCAATCAGGAGTGCAGATGCTCTGGTTCTGGAAGGTGAAGCAGGGTTGGAGAGTTATGAATATAGAAGAATACCTTGTAAGAAACAAGATTATTAAGGTGAGTAATTTTTTCTTCTAACCCCAGGTATTCTTCTATATTCCTAACTCTCTACAGACTTCAAAGCAGTACCTCTGGAGGTGGGCAGAGAACCTACTTAAGAAAAAGGCTCTGCAGGACTGCTGTACCAAATCTGGCATCACTTCTGGACTGTATGTCCAAATTGTAGTGTTTAGTAAATGTATGTACTGTCCTCCAGATAGCTGCTTTACAGATTTCCACTAATGGAATATCTCTGGATGCTGCTGTAGTAGCAGCTGTGCCCCTAGTTGAATGAGTCCTCAGACCTGCTGGAGGTTCCTTGCCAACTTGTGAATAGCAAAACAATGCATTGGACTATCCAGCGAGAGATTTGACTTCTTAGAAGCTGGGGTGCCTTTACTTACATCCCCATAGGTAAAAAACAGCTGTTGCTTATCATGTCTATGATCCCTGGTGTGAGTCATATAGTAACTTTTTTTTTTATTTTAGTTGTTTAACCAGGTATAGCACACTTAATGCCCTTTTGACATTCAGACTATGGGGTCTGCGCTCACCTGAACTAGTATGTTCAGTGAAGAAAACTGGCAATCTGATTGGTTTAAGTGAAACTCAGAAACCACCCTGGGAAGAAATCTCCTATTTGTTCTCAGTATCACCTTGTCGTTATGGAAGGAAAGGTAGTCCTTCTCAATGCACAAGGCTTGTAGTTCACTGATTCTTCTAGCTGAAGTAACTGCAACCAGAAATACAGTTTTCCAGGTAACATATTTTAAATGTGCAGAGGACATAGGCTCAAAAGGAGGTTTCATGAGCTGAGCAATGCATTTGTTCAGGTCCCATACTGGAACTGGTTCACTAATAGGTGGGTGCAAGTAGCACAGACCTTTAAAGAACTTCTTGAAAATGGGATTGGATGCCATGGAGATACCTCTCCCAGCAGAAATGCAGGCAGAGACTGATGCCAGTTGAACCTTCAGGGATGTAAATTTCAACCTCTGAGAGTGGAGGCATGTGAGGTATTCCAGGACAACTGGGATCTCCGCTAAAGTAGGAGAAATCTCCTTTGAACTACACCAAATAGAAGGTGCCAGGTCAATATCTCATACGCTTAATAGTGTACAACACAAGCGCTAAACAGAAATCTCGTGGTACATGACAGTGAGAGGGTGCAATACCGTGAATAGTTCTGTGCGCGGTACTGCACCCTCTCACTGTCCCAGGCAGAGGATAAGACCTCTGTTGGGACAGGATTCCACTGAGCAGCTGCCGTGGCTTGATGAGATGAGCCACTGGCAGCAAGGGACGGAAGCAGAGAGCGTTTGGGACTGGTTTTGATTCCCAGTCCCAGACGCATGGTAGTTTTATTTTTTTTGTTTCGCAGTTTGTGCGATATTTACTGTAACCCCTCGGGAGCTAGTAATTTTAGTTGGGGGTCTAGGGGACACAGCCTCCGTAATGGGGGGATGTAGGCTATGGAGCCCCTGCAGAAAAGACATGTCGAGACAGAAGAAATCGACATTGTATTGGCAGCGCACTTTATGCATGCGGCATAACATCTTGCAACATTATGACCCCGTGCCCAAATAGAAAACCTTTTCCATTTTGATGCATAGGTTTTCTTAGTTGAAGGCTTTCTGTATCCTTTCAGGATATCCAGAACACTTTGGGAAAGATTTAAGTTTGCATATTCTAAGTCCTCAAGAGCCATGCCTTGAGTCGGAGAGACCCGAGATTTGGATACAAGATTTTGCCCTGGTGGGAGGTCAACAGGTTTTGCCTCCTGGGTAAGTGTATTGGTTTGGCTACAGACATGGAAAGTAGTAAAGGGTACAATGGCTGCCTGACCCAGTCTGGTGCTATCAGAATCATTGATGCAGGTTGTGACCCAACTTTGATCAAGACTCTGAAGATGACAGGGAAGGGAGGAAAAGCATACAGACTTTCTCGTGACCAGTTCAGAGCCGGAGCATCCAATGGGATTGTTCCATTGGCTGGTGGTCTGCAACAAAAGAGAGGCAGAAGGTGATTCTCTTGGGATGCAAAGAGATCCACCTCTGGCGTGCCCCATCTCCTGAACACTGTCTCCAGCACTTGCCTGTTGATGGACCACTTGTGATGTGCCTGATTGATTCTGCTCAGGGTATCTGCCAGGGTGTTGTCCTTTCCTGGTACATGAATGGCCTGGAATGAGGCCTTTCATGAGTAAACCAGACTCCAGACTTTCATAGCCTCTGTGCATAGGGGGTCTGACCTTGTTCCCCATTGCTTGTTTATATAGTACATTGTTGTGGTGTTGTCTGTCCTGACTTGCACCACTTTCCCTTGTACCGGATGGGCGATTGTTTTCAAGGCCAGAAGCACTATCCTTAGCTCTAGCAAATTTATATGCAGGAGTGAATCTGTGATGGACCAGGTTCCATAAGTGGTGTGATCCCCTAAATGAGCACCCCACCCTAACAGAGAGGCATTGGTTTTGGTTGTAAGAATAGCTGATGGGGTTTCCCCTTTGGAAGGGCACCCCTTCCCTGAGGCTGTCTGTTTCCTTCCACCTCTGGAGGGCTTGAAGCAAGGTTCTTGTTACTGGAACTGGTTTTGTCAGTTTGTCTTTTCTCTGGCACCAGTGTGCTCTGAGATGAAACTGCACATCTCTCATTTGGAACCTGGTTCCCAGGACTGTGCCTGTTGCTGCGGCCATATGTCCCAGAAACTGTCTTGCTGGTCATGGCTCAATCAGCTTGAATGAGGCAGCTAACTGCAGAATGCTTTGCACTCTGTCCTGAAGAAGGAAAGCTCCTTCCTTTATTGTGTTCAGTTCTGCTCCTATGAAGTGCAGGACTTGTACTGAAATGAGAACAGATTTACCTGATTTACCAGGAATCCTAGAGACTGATCTTGTACCTGCTGTGGTGAACTTCCCACCATTAGTCAGTTGTCGAGATAAGGGAAGACTGATATTTATTTATTTTATTTTTTATTTTAGTTTTTGTTGACCGAGTAAGTGCACTAGACAAATCCTGCCTATTTTCAGGCATGATCCGGGGGAAGGGATACAGATGAATGCCAACTGACCTTGAACCAGATTAAGCTGTTGGTGGTATTTTTAGTGAATGAGGGAAATTTGGCAAGGACACCGGGGAAATTCCCCTACTCTTTTCGATAAGTGCCATGGGGTTTTTAATAGCCACCTGAACTACCACCAATCCAGGCAGATGGGACCTTGGTTTAACGTCTCATCCGAAATATATATCTAACCTTCTTAGGTATGCCACTACCACTGCCAGACACTTTGTAAACACCCTGGGTGCTGAAGTGAGGCCGAAAGGTAGAGCTGAGAATTGGTAATGTCCTGATGGAAGTCTAAATCTGAGGTACTTTCTATAAGATTTTCTTATTGAGATGTGAAAGTAGGCATCCTTTAGGTCCAGAGATGCCAGCCAGTCTCACAGAAACATAGAAGTTGACGGCAGATAAGGACTGCAAGGCCCATCCAGTCTGCCCATTTTTTCTACCTTATGAATGTGCCATAGGCCTTTATTCTGTTAATGGCCTATCTATTCATAATCATCTGTATTGCTCCCTTATGCGCATCCCATGCCTGTTTGAAGCCCTGCACTGTATTCATATCCACCACTTCCTGAGGTAGGCTGTTCCATGCATCTGCCACCCTTTCTGTGAAAAAGAACTTCCTCACATTACCCCTTAATCGGCCTCCCTCTAATCTCATGCTGTGTCCTCTTGCCTTGCTATTTTTCTTATACTGAAACATGTTACATTCTTTCACCTTGTTAATGCCCTTAAGATGTTTGAATGTTTCGATCAGATCACCTCTCTCCCTCCTTTACTCTAGGGTATACATATTGAGCTCCATTAATCTGTCCTCATATGTTTTCTGACGCAGTCCCTGCACCATTTTGGTTGCCCTTCTCTGAACTGCCTCCATTCTGTTAATGTCCTTGTGCAGGTGCGGCCTCCAGTACTGCACACAGTACTCCAGATGGGGCCTAACCAGTGTCTTGTAAAGAGGGATTATTACCTCCAGCTTAAGACTTGTGATACCCCTACTAATACACCCCACATCCCTCTAGCCTTACCTCCTGCTTTAGTGGTCTGCTTGGATGATTTCAGGTCATCTGTGATGATTATGCCCAGGTTTTTTTTGTGATTGCCAGTAACTCCCCTCCCAACCTATATGTAGCTTCAGGGTTTCTCTTCCCTATGTGCATGATCTTGCACTTCTTTGTGTTAAACCCCAGTTGCCACTCTTCTGACCATTTTGCCAGTTTATCCAGATCTCTTTTCATTCTGCCCACCCCATCTGGATCATCTACTCTGTTGCAGATCTTGGTGTTGTCTGCAAACAGATAAACCTTACCCTCCAGTCCATCTGCAGTGTCACTGATGACCTTCTTGCTGGATTACTGGCAAAATCATTGCCAGTGTGACCATTCTGGACTTTGTTTTATTAGATGCCTATTCAGTAGTCTGAGGTCTAGAATAGGCCACCACTCCCCATTTTTCCTTTTGGTGAAAAAGTATCCTGAATAGAAACCTCTTCCTTTCTGATGAATTGGGACACATTCCACTGTCTTTAGCTGGAGTAGGCTTTGAATCTTCTTCTCCAGGAGTTTTTTTCTCTATGAGGGAAGCTGGTTTGAACACCCTTGCACTCAAGGGAGGAAAAGACTTGAAACTCAGGGACAAACCATGACTCACTACCTCCAGGACCCACTTGTCTGTGGTGATGGATTGCTAAGCCTGGAAGCAGTGAGCCAGTCTGCCCCTTACTGGTAGAGGGAAGGCAGCCTTGATCATTAAGTCAGGGGTTATGCTTCGCTTGGGACTGAGCTTGGGAACCTTTCATAGAGCCCTTTCTACCTCTGGCCCTGAAATACATAGTGTGCTGTGGGTATTGCTGATACTGGGGATAGCCTGTGCCTGTTAAAAAGGCCTACTATAAGCTGTCCTTCCTCTGCTTCCCCTTCCGTATGGCCTATAGTAGAAAGAAAGCCTCTCTTTTGAGGAATTACTCTTATAGGTGGCCTTATTTTCAGCCACCTTCTTCATGTATGCGTCAGTCTGCTGACCGAATAATGAATGATCTTCTACAGGGAAATCCATGGCCTTGACCTGGGTATCCTGTGTTAAATTAGTAGCCATGAGCCATGCCAGCCTTCTAAGGGCTATGGTAAGGGCCATCCATCTGGCAGCATTGTCGTTGGCATCTGCTGACCTGGTGCAGACCTGGCACCATTTTGGTTGCCCTCCTCTGAACAGCTTCCACTCTGTCTATGTCTGCGGAGATGGGGTCTCCAGAATTGCACGCAGTACTCCAGATGGGGTCTCACTAACTGTCTGTAGAGAGGGATAACAACTTCCTGTTTTCTACTGTTGATGCCTCTCCCTATGCCTCCCAGTATCCCCCCAGCCCTCCTTACTGCCTTCTCACATTGTTTGCCCACCTTTAGGTCATCTGATATAATTACTCCTAGGTCTCTTTTGATTTTTGTTGTTGTTATTAACTCACCCCCACTGTGTACTCTTCCCTGAGTTTTGTTTCCCAGATGCATTACTTTGCACTTTTTGCATTGCATCTGAGCTGCCACGATTTGACCATTCCTCCAACTTTGCCAAGTCCTTTCATTCTTTCCACCCCACCTTGTGTATCAACCCTGTTGCAGATCTTTGTGTCATCTGCAAAGAAGCATACCTTTCCTTCCAGGTGCTCTCCAATGTCACTTATAAAGATATTAAAGAGGACTGGTCCCAGTACCAAACCCTGCGGTACCCCACTAGTTACCCTCCTTTCTTCACTGTGGACTCCATTTACTAGTACCCTTTGCGTCCTGTTGTCCAGCCAGTTTTTTATCCAGGCTACCACCTTGGGACCCACTCCAAGGCTGGCTAACTTGTGTTATCTTTTGTGTGAGACTGTGTCAAATGCCTTGCTAAAATCTAGGTAGGCCATATCCACAGCCCCTCCCTGGTCTACTACTTTGGTCACCCAGTCAAAGAAATATATTAGGCTTGTCTGACATGACCTTCCTGCTGTGAAACCATGCTGCCTTGGGTCCTGTGCCCCACTGGCCTCTAGGTACTCACCAGTTCTTTCCTTCAGAAGTGATGCCATCATTTTCCCTACCACTTAAGTCAAACTAACTGGTCTGTAGTTTCCTGCCTCTGCCCTGCTCCCACTTTTGTGAAGTGGAATCACATTTGCCCTCCTCCAGTCCTCAGGTACCACTCCATCCTCCTATGATTTGTTAAAGACAGTAGTCAGTGGTGTTACTAGTTTCTACCCTTAGTTCTTTTAGTATTCTTGGGTGAATCCCATCAGGCCCCATTGCTTTGTCCACCCTCAGTTTCAAGAGTTCTTTCAAAACCCTTTCTTCTGTGAATGGACTGGCATCGACTTCCATTCAGAGTTTCTCCTTGTTTGGTTTAGGTACCTCCTCCTCATCTATTGTGAATACTGAGCAGAAATATTCGTTCAGTGTCCTGCTTTTTCACTGTCACCCTCTGCCCATATTCCCCCCCTTTATTAAGTCTCTGTATCCCTCCCTTGGTCTTTCTTTGCTCCCTAATGTACCTATAAAAGGTTTTATCCCCCTTCTTAACAGAGTTGGCTATCTTTTCCTTAGTTTGTGCCTTTGCTATTCTGGCTGCCTTCCTTGCCTCCTTCTGCTTTAACTGATAAAGTTCTCTGTCCTGCTCCTTCTGTGTTTCCTTATATTTCCTGAATGCTATCCTTTTCTCCTTAACCGTCCCTGCCACCTCTTTTGAGAACCATAGTGTTTTTTTCTTTCATTTTGTTTTATTGATTTGCTTCACACAAAGGCTTGCTGCCTCTGTGATGGCTGTTTTGATTATTCCCCATTGTTCCTCCACCCCTCCTTCTTGCCCATTTGCTAGTGCTTTTCTAAGGCACTCTCTCATTTTCCCAAAGTCAGCCTTCCTAAAGTCCAGTACTCTTGTTTTTGTATGGCTTGACTCCATGGCTGTGTTTATTGTGAACCACACTGTTTGGTGGTCACTTGTTCCCAGATGGCTACCAAATTCTAAATCTGAGGTCCTTTCTCCTTCCCCATTTGAGAGTACCAGGTCTAAGACTGCTCCCTCCCGAGTGGGTTCCAACACTAGCTGTCTGAGGCATGTCCCCTGTAGGGCATCAAGAATGACCCTGCTTTTGGATGTGCCTGCAGCAAAGTACTCCAGTTAACATCTGGAATCTGCAATGTCTCCTATAAAGACATTAAAGAGGACTTGTCCCCGTACTGAACCTTGCGGTACCCCACTAGTAACTCCCTTTCTTCAGAGCATATTCCATTTACTATTACCCTCTGAGTCCTGTTGAGCAGCCAGTTTGTTACCCAGGTTACCACCCTGGGACCCTAAACTAACCTTAAGTAATAAACAGAAAATAAAGGCAGCAGTAAGAATAATAAAAGAAACTACTTATATTCAGTGAAGAACCACAAGGAACGACTGATATGCGAAGTCTCCTGGGCATCTTGACTTGTCAGGCGGAGAAAGAAATTGGATACATTGATGGAATGCTGCAGCTGATAAGGGTAGCAGTTTGAATATGTGTCACGAGCCAATGATAGTTCTATCATTTTCATATAGTTTCATTTTCTCCGGGCAGCTGTGCTTAGGAGGCTGACTGCAGAGAGTTAGGAATATAAAAGAATACCTGGGGTTAGAAATCCTCGATGAAGATTATATGTGACTCAAGTGGCTTAACAGCTGCTCTTATCTCACTCGACATGGAGAAGGCCTTTAACCGGGTGGAATGGCCAAACCTATTTTAAATCTTGTAGGTTTTCAGCATTTCCTCAGTCTTAGTGCACGTGAACGTACACTGCCCCTAAAGCATCCATTTGTACCAACAGACTAAACCACTCTTACTATCAAGTGGGACAACACAGGGCTGCCTCCTGTCCCCTGTACTGTACTTTTCAACCTGACCACTGAACCACTGTTAAGAGCAATAGCTAAAGATGAGAGAATCCAAAGCATCAATATCCAAGGTGTTATATGCAAAGCTACAGCCTATGCCGATGATATTTTAATGCCGGTTACAAATCTGGTCAGCATATCGATACTGGCTCTGTTACACCAGACAAAAAACTTTGTCAACTTTTCGGGGTATAAATTTAACCAAGAAAAATCTGAAAGCTTCCTGGCCTCCCCTAGATGCATGGGACACATCATAAGAGATTCAGGGATAGGCTTTGACGGCAGATAAGGACCACTTAGCCCACCTAGTCTGCCCATTATGAAATGGGAACAAAAAAAATGAAACAAAAAAATAACATATAGCTGGGCTTAGCAATATTTGCATCTGCGAAGGAAACAACTTCAGAGAACTGGAAACGAATAGTGCAAACTATACAGACAGATGGAACGCACTGCCCATGGTTATGGGCCAACGTATTGCAATTATAAAAATAAACAGTCTGTTTGTCAGGGTTAGGACACATAGACCCACTCATTAAGTATATAGTTCTTTATATTTTATGAGATGGCTAAAAGTCCAGTCTTTCTACTATAAACACTGCTCAATGTACCACCAATGTTTCGAGGAATAATCCTCTTCCTCAGGGCAAAAGTATGTGAACTTACAGGGCATGCACATTAATTTCCAACCCTCCAACTGTGGCCAAAACACAGACTTAACGCTTCATTTAGTAATTCTTAATCCTTTCCATTTAGTTATCACATAAATAAAATATAAAGAACTATATACTTAGTGAGTGAATCTGCTTGTCCTAACCCTGACATGAGAGTAGACTTTTTTCCCCACAGGGGGCCCTCCTTAGGAGTATCACTGAATGAATATTCTGCTCAGGATTCTGTTTGTATGTCGATGATGCAAACAAAAATTGCACAAGTGCAACTCAAAGACATGCAGAAAGTGATATCCAAGTTCATATGGGCACGCAAACGCCCCAGCTATACACTGAAGAAACTGGCAAGATTGCAATCACTAGGAGGCCTCAAACTACCAGAAACAGAGCTCTACTACACAGCAATCCAAATGACTAGAGTGGGGGTGGGGGTGGGGGGCTAGGTGTATGGCAACACCCAAGGAAAAGGCTAACATGGAATTTACCCGAGTGGCTGCATATATAGGATCACTTCAACATTCACATCGAGTACCCTCACTGTTTGGCACACCAATGGCTACAAGTCATGAACAACTTGCAAAGTTGACGCGAACATCATCATGCCTAAAACTCCACTGAGATCAACTTCTTTGGAACAATCTCAACAAAGAGACTGAGGGCAAGAGGACTTCCTTCCCTGCTTAGAGAGAAAAAGGCATCACAAGACTCAGATCTATGCTAACAACTCAGGCATTTGTAAACTTCAGAATTCTGCAAGGGAGACATTAATTTCGAGCTCCAGACCACTACAGACTTTTGCAATTGCACAGTGCCATCACTGCCAAAATGAGATGTCATCCTAAACAATACGAGCCCTCCCTCTGGGAAGCGGAAATCATCCAAAACTGTCAGGAAAAAAGTAATTTACAGGATGGTATGGATCCATCGTCAAACAGATTTATGGCAGCACAACAGATATGACAGATTCATGGTTTAACACCCTAAACACTGATATGGACATGTGGAAGTGGGATCAGATATGAAAATTATGTATTCATTGTAATTCTTGATCTTCCAGAATATATTCACTGTTCATTACTGGGTGTGTCTGTGCCGGAGGCACTAGGACCCTGTGGGAGCGTATAGCTTTAAAGGTTTAGAGCTAGAGGACCAATGTTGGGTATGGTGCCTCCCGTGAGGCTGACATATGATGTCATGCTCATGGGCTGGCCAGTAACTGACGCCAGCCCCCTGCTCATCTCAGTTCTGTTTACCAGGAGAGGAAACAAAGTGTTAGAGAAAAGGGTGGGCACGACTGCCTAAGGGATAGCATCTGGGCTGAGATTCCAAAAGATTTCTTTTGTTTCTTTTTATTTTTGTTAACAGAAGAAGGAGCGCAGGAGCTGCTACAAATAGCAAACAAGTCTTGCATATGTCCCATACAAAAGGGGGAGAAGGGAAAAAAACAAAACATTTTTTTTTGTCTTATATGAGGCAAAATAAAAGGTCTACAACAGGCCTAAGTATATGTAACAATATTATATGTATATATATATTTTTTTTAATGTCATGCTTTTTTTTCAGAAAAAGAGCACGGTGAATGGAGATGCGATGGGGGTGAGAAGAGGGGATCCCTGTCATGGACAGAGGGAGAGATTTAAACTAACTAATTGATCAAGAGCAATGGAAGCAATAAGATGCAGAACCAGAGCAAAATGGCAGGGGACATTGGGGAGCGGAACGAGGCCTAAATTAATATGTAGGAAAGTCTATAGTATCGAAGTAGGGGGTTGCTCCCTGGGCTAGTGATTGGGAACAACCATGGTGTCACCAAACTGGGGTTATTAATGTGTTTTATGTGCAGTACTAACCTTACTGGGGCCTCACTGGGCCTTGTGGGGGGTCAAACTCACCAGTTTTGCCAGGGATACACCCTGCCCTGGAGGAGTCTTCCAGGTTGGAGGCTCCATTCTGGGTCTCTCTGGAGGCAGAGGAATTTACCTGCCTCCCTCTTGGAAGTCACAATGTATAAAGTTTCTATGTTAAGTGGGAAGTTAGTTGAAATCCCACGCCTTAGGGGAGGGAAGCCAGGGTACTGAGGGAGAGGGGAGTTATGGGGATGTTGATATTTACGATGTTTTGGTGTTAATTGTTATATTTTACTTACACAAAAATAGGAGACACACACAGTCGGAAAGGGTTTCAGCCTAAGCTTTATTTACATTAGTTAGCAATACAATACTACAAATATTAAGAGGAGGGCTCTGGAAAAGACTGGTCGGTCGTCCTCCTTGTCTGCTGCTTAGGGTCCTTCGGCCGGGAGGAGACTGATATCTCTGGGTGCACTCTAGAAATTCTAATATAATATGTAATTTTTGGGATTGCTGTGTTCGATGGAGGCGGTACCCCCAAACAACTAATGACATTGTCAGATAAACCTGTAAAGATATTCTCACAGAATATAAATGGCTCACATAATCTGATTAAGAGGGCTCACTTTATGCAATATATTAAGAAGCAATCAGCTGATAAATACCTTATTCCAGAAACGCACCTTTCTGAGACAGAACATCTTAAACTGCAATGGGAACAGAGGTATAAAATACATGCATCTTCACATTCCAGCAGTCGGAGGAATGGTGCAGCTATATTGGTTCCTTCCATCACACCACTGAAGGAAAAAGAACTGTATTGATCCACAAGATAGATATGTTATTTTACAGGGTATCTTGTATTCTAGGGTTGTTACCCTGGTCAGTGTTTTATCTTCCCCCGCAGTTGTCAGTCTCAGTTGTCAGAACAATTTTAAATAAAGTTTTGGATTGCTTGGAAGGGGTGTTGGCAATGGGGAGTGATTTCAATATGACATGGTCCCCTGAATTAGATACTAATGGTCCACGTGCCCATAGAATAACTAATGCTCTCCTTTTTCTGAGAAGTTCGTTTGAGCAGCTGGGAGTGACAGACGTGTGGAGGAGGATGTATCCTACACAGAGGGCTTATACTTGTTACTCGACTAGACACCACAGTTACTCCAAATGAACTACTTTTTATTACATATGAGCATTACACAATAATTAGGGACATTTCACTGGGCCCCAGGATTCTCTTGGACAATCATCCGTTAATTTTAAAGCTAGATTTGGGGAAGAAGCAGAAACACACCTTATGGCAGTTTAATGCTATTTTAAGACCCACAATTTATTAAAAACATACAGTACAACAGCAAACTCCCAAATAATTTGGGACAATAGTACTGAAGGTGTTGCTGCGATGACTTTGTGGGACACCTTGAAGACTGTCAGAGGAGAAATTATAGCCTTTTCAGACAAGAAAAAAAGACAAATTGAACAGAAGTATTTGGAATTAATGCAGCAACTTCAGGACTACCAATCATCGTATAGGACTGGAGACAAAGAGTTGCAAATAAAAATATGGGACATGCAACAAGAAATATAAAAGATAATGGATTGGAAAGTGCAGCAGGTAATTTTGAGGGAGGGGCTAGAGGGTCCCGAACCCTAAACAATTTACATATCAGGACGAGGACATTAGAACTATTTTTTCATCTTATTATCAAGAACTCTATCATGCTGATCAACACTCCACTCTGAAGCTAGATGAGCTCTCCTGGCCTACCTGTCTCTTCCTCACCTGTCTGATGACCAGAGATGTATTTTGGAGGCACCTGTCAGGGCTGAAGAGATCATTTATCAAGTAAAAGCTATAAAAACTCAGAAATGCCCAGGGCCTGATGGCTATAGCTCAGAATGGTATAAAATGTTTATTGGACTATTATGGCCTCCAATGCTTTCTGCCTATGGACAGGTATTGGAGGGAGAGGGGACACCCCTTCCTGGGCCTATGAGGTTATAGCAGCAGTCCCAAAGCCAGATAATGTGACTGATATCGATACTGAATACTGACTATAAAATTTATCTGGCAAGATGGGCCTCCCGCTTAGAGCGAATTCTGCTGTCCTTGATACATTCTGATTAGGCAGGTTTTATTAAACATCAAAACACTAAGGACAATTACCGACAGGTTACGAACATACTAACATATGAAATTTGCCAGCAGATAAAGGCCTAGAGGTCTATCAAGTCTGCTCGAATGTGCAGCTAGCACCCCTTATTCTGCAGCTGCCCCTCCCTTCCACCCTTCCCCTTCATTAACCCTCCGCCTTGTCCTGTCCCATCCCCTTTTGAAGCAGTCCACTGTTCTACTGGATACCACTGCTGCAGGTAGTGCATTCCACCAAGCCACCACCCTCTCTGTAAAAAAGTGTCTCCTCATCCCCTCCTGAACCTTCCTCCCTCTCTCCAGTCTCATATCATGGCCCCTGGTGTCCCTCCCCTCCCTTACTTTGAACAGCCCCTCTGTACCTGTCTTGTTTATTCCTTTCATGTACTTAAAGGTTTCAATCATGTCCCCCCGTCCCTACTCTCCTCCAGTGAGTACATGTTCAACTCCCTCAGCCTTCTCTCGTATAAGTCCCCCAGCCCCTTGATCATCTTTGTCGCCCTGCACTGCACCCCGTCCAGTAACTTAATGTCCCTCTTCAGATACGGGCGCCAGTACTGCACACAGTACTCCAGGTGTGGTCTAACTAATGACCTATACAGTGGCAGAATCACCTCCTCCCTCCTCTGCTGCTAGGTTCTGTTGCTAGTAGAACATGTCCAGGCCAGAAAAATCCCAGCAGTATTTCTTAGCTTAGATGCAGAAAAAGTTTTCGACAGGGTGTCCTGGGATTTTTTATGGGACACCCTGTCGACTTTCCATTATTTGCATTATATATGTAACCACCAGTGATGGCTGTTCAGTAGGGGGTGGAGGGCATACTGCTGGGTCAGGCTGAGTATAAGATTGCTCTCTTTGCGGACGACGTCTTTCTGATGCTACTGTCACCAAAAGAGTCACTACCAGCTCTTTGGGAAATATTAGATACATTCGAGGACTTGGTAGGTTTTAGGTTGAACTTAACTAAAACTGAAGTGTTACTTTTCAATTTTATCCCCCCAGAATCCTTAAAGAAGCAGTACCCATTAAAATGGCTTACAACTGCCATTAAATACCTAGGAATTATCATCTAAAAAGACCTGAATAACCTAGGACTACTTAATTATGAATCTTTAATAGTAGTAATACAAAAGTATTTAAATAACTGGAGTAAATTAATGTTGTTTTTTCAAACAGTTGAAATTATACACACAAATATATTGTCCAGGCTTTTATACTTGTTCCAGACTATCCCGTACTCTACAGAATGCTTCTATTACACTTCATGGAATACTGTCTAATTTTATAGGGGGGGTCGGCATCCGTGAGTTTGTCTCCCAGTACTTCAATTGTCCTTGGCTCAAACCTAAGAGTTACATGCCAGGGCTGCTTCCCTGAGAACAGTCTTCCTTTGGCTGGCTGGCCTCCCTGTACAGGGCACCATGGAAGAAACATAGAATTTGACAGCAGATAAGGACCGCTTGGCCCACCCAGTCTGCCCATTTCCCTACCTGATGGATAAGTTGCAGATCCTAGTTAACCAGCAGCCTAATTCTTCCTACCCCCACCCCCTAGAATTGCCTTATGACTGTCCCATGCATGCTTGAATTCCACCACTGTTTTTGACTCCACAACCTCCTCCGGAAGGCCGTTCCATGCATCCACAACCCTCTCTGTGAAAAAATACTTCCTTAAATTACCTCTGAGCCGCCCCCCTTCTATCTTCAAATTGTGCCCCCTTGTTCTTGCACACCTCTTTTGAAAGATGCTACCCTCTTGGACTTTGTTGATTCCCTTGAGGTACTTGAAAGTTTCTATCATGTCCCCTCTCCTCCTTTCCTCGAGGCTATACATATTAAGCCTTAAGTCTCTCTCTTCATGTCTTCCGGTGCAGACCCTGCACCATTTTAGTTGCCCTCCTCTGGACAGCTTCCATCCTGTCTATGTCTTTGCGGAGATTGGGTCTCCAGAACTGCACGCAGTACTCCAGATGTGGTCTCACCAGCTGTCTGTACAGAGCATAATAACTTGTTTTCTACTGGTGATGCCTCTCCCATGCATCCCAGTATTCCCCAACCCTCCTTGCTGCCCTCTCACATTGCTTGCCCACCTTTAGGTCATCTGATATGACTACCCCCAGGTCCCTTTCCATTTTTGTTGTTGTTAGTATCTCACCCCCACTGTGTACTCTTCCCTGGGTTTTGTTTCCCAGGTGCATTACCTTGCACTCTTAGCATTGAATCTAAGCTGCCATACATTTGACCATTCCTAACCTTGCCAAGTCCTTCTCATCCTTTCCACTCCACCTTGTGCATCAACTCTGTTGCAGATCTTTGTGTCATCTGCAAAGAGACATACTTTTCCTTCCAGTCCCTCTGCAATGTCGCTATAAAGACATTGAAGAGGACCGTCCTAATACTGAACCTCGCGGTACCCCACCACTAACCCCTTTTTCAGAGTGGACTCCATTTACTATTACTCTCTGTGTCCTATTCTCCAGCCAATTCTTTACCCAGGCTGTCATCTTGGGACCCACTCCCAGGCTGGCTAACTTGTATATTAATCTTTGTGTGGGACTGTGTCAAATGCCTTGCATAAAGTCTAGGTAGGCCATGTCCACAGCCCCTCCTGATCAACTACTTTGGTCACCCAGTCAAAGAAATCTATCAGATTTGTCTGGCATGACCTTCGGCTGTGAATCCATGCTGCCTTGGGTCCTATGCCCTCTGGCCTCTAGATACTCGACAATTCTTTCCTTCAGAAGTGATTCCATCATTTTCCTACCACTGAGGTTAAACTAACAGGTCTGTAGTTTCCTGCTTCTGCCTTGCTCCCACTTTTGTGAAGGGAATCACATCTGCCTCCTCCAGTCCTCAGGTACCACCCCATCCTCCCATGATTTGTTAAAGAGGGTAGTCAGTGGTGTCACTAGTTCTACCCTTAGTTCTTTTAGAATTCTGGGATGAATCCCATCAGGCCCCATTGCTTTGTCCACCTTCAGTTTTAAGAGCTCTTTAAGAACCCTTTCTTCTGTAAATGGGCTGGTATCAACTTCTGTATCCAGAGTGTTTCTACTGTTTGTTTTAGGTACCTCTCTTCCTTTGTAAATACTGAGCAAAAATATTTGTTGAGTATCTCTGCCTTTTCACAGTCACCCTCTGCCCACCCCCCTCCCTTTATTAAGCCTCACTATCCCTCCCTTGGTCTTCCTTCACTCCCTGATGTACCTATAAAAGGTTTTATCCCCCTTCTTAACTGATTTGGCTATCTTTTCCTCGGTTTGGGCCTTTGCTGTTCTGACTGCCTGGAAGGACATTGAGTTCATACTTAACGATCTTCATGATGCAGCAGCGATTTTGTTTTCCACGTCTTGTCTGGTCTGCCTCCCCCCAATTCAGCACTTCACACCTATTACCTTCTCAAACCCTTAAAGTGTGGTACTGTTTACGAAATCACCGAAAGTTTGCAGTAATATTTAATTATAGTAGGTTAATCTCAGCAGATGAAAATGTTTTGCCTAGCCATATGGCTATGACCTTTAAGCACTGGCATCACTTTGGCCTGCATTTCATTAACCAATTCTTGAACTCATGAGGCATTTACCCATTTGAGTCACTTCAAAGTAGTTATGGCCTCCCATCACAAGACCAGTTTAGGTATATACAACTTAAGGGATATCTGCAGCAAGAACTGGGGGATATGGTTAGATTTCCAATGCTGCAACACCCTTTCCTTACATTGACTATAGGCTATAATGATGGGAACCCAGAGCTTCACCTAATAGATCAGCTATACGAGATCTTGAGACAGGAACTGGGAGACTACTAATTTAGTGTTGGAAAAAAATACCTGAGTCTACCAACAACAAACTCACGGCAATTAAAATTACTTTCTTAGCACTTTGGCAAGAATTTTCATGGAAGTGTAGATACCGATATTTTAGATCCCCAGCTCAACTAGTTAAATATTTACCACCACAATATGGTCACTGTTGGAGGGGATGCAGATGTCAGCTAGCCGATTTGGGTCACATATTTTGGTCACGCTCTTTATTAACTCCCTACTGGTGTTCCCTGCAGGACGAGTTAAGGGACTGTTTAGGGGAAACAGTGGAACCGACTGACGAAATGGTTGTGCTGATGATTATGCCCCCTCACCACCCTTCTTGGTACAAAACTCTGCTGCCCATACTCCTTTTAGTGGCCAAAAAGGCCATAACTAGGATGATACCTATGCTAAATGATTGGAGACAAATAGTTGTGACCATTGGTCAATTAGAAAAATTGATTGCTGGTCTGGAGGATAAACTTACTAAATTTAATTTGAAGTGGCAGAGGTGGATATGGTACATGGCCCAGATGGATAGTGATTTTGTTCTATAAACAAAAAATAAAAAGGGAGATGGGAGAGGGGTGCCACCTCCATCATGGAAAACAGGGTCTCGTTGATCATAGCAGTATTAAGGACATGTTTTGTTGCTCTGAATTCAGCTGAACTCTGTGGGAGTGTCTTTCAGCTGTGGGGGAAAAAATGTCAGAATTACAGCATCACTCTGTACAACTATGCAATTATTTATTAGTTTTTGGTAATCGGTTAAGTAGATTAGGCAATAACCCTGCTTATTGTCAGGTACGACCCGGGAGAGTACAAAGTACAGCCAGTAACAAACAGACAACAGTAACCAGTACAATAACATAATTTACAGCAACAGGCAGTGATCCACACAGGGATATTTGAGAAGAAATATACATACAACCCGAATATCATCCACACAGGGATAAGCAAGTCCAGATCTTGGCAAGCCCTGAGGAGAGCCTGGAGAAATTGAGAGACAGGTGTCCAAGCTAAAGAGAAAGCAACAGAGGAAGGCAACACTTGATTAGTTACAGTCACAGGTATCAAGTGCTTTGAGGTGACAGAAAAGTGCCATTTTAAAGGAGGAGTGAGATAAGAAGCATTTTACGCGGGGTGGTAGGGAGTTCCAATATTTGGGAGCAAATGAGAGAAGGCTTGTTCACCCATTTTGGTTGAGCAGTGCGGGATAGAGAGTAGCTGAGCATCGGAGGATCTCAGTGTATGGGAGTATTGCATGGGGGAAAGCATATCCCCCAGAGAGTCAGGTCAGGGGTATCTAGTCAAGGAGTTTATGAAGCATCCCAGAGAGTATGAGCGACGGGAATTGGGAGACAACCAGTGTAAGGCAGAGTACAGCAAGCAGTGGTGAGTGAGGCGAGAGGCTGATACAGCAAATCTGCAAATGTTGTTGTAGGCGGTGTCCCATCTACATAGAGGCATGACACTGGCCTGGAACAGGATTGGGAGAGCATATAGTAGCCTAGGAAGCAGGACCCCCCAAGCTACAGCGATCCTGGTGGCAGGGGTTAAGAAGTGACGTACATGATAGGCAGCTCCAATCTTTTTTTTTTTTTTTTTTTAATTTATTTTCCTCCTAAGCCGCCTGCCACTCGGTACTTTTGGCCCAGTCATGGGCCATGGACTTCCACTCCTCAACTCGGCCACGAGCCCTCCGATACCCTGTGGCTTCCCCCCACGGCAGAGCTGCGGCACTCCCCCTACATGCTGCAGTCTTCGGGATAGGTCGGAGGGCTGGCCTTTAGAGCCGATTGAAGCCGTCGTGGGCTTCATTGAAGGCAGCCGGCAGCTGTCCATTTTTTCCATTTTCTGGGGGAGGCAGGGTCGTGCAATGACATCCGGCGTCTGCCCCGCCTCCTGTACGTGCTAGTGCCGGTGGCTGTGTGACTCCTGGCCTCTGCCAGGGGTCATCAATGCTCCGGGTCCTTTCCCATCCTCCCCCCGGAGAAGAACAGTCCTTGGGACGCTCTGTCCTTCTCCCCCAGCCGGCCCTCCTAAGCGACCCTGGTCTGTTCCAGACCGGGTCGCCCGTGATGTATCAAATCCAACCGCTGCACCGACGGGCCGGCTTAGGCAGCTCCAGTCTTGAGGTTAACAGCTTTGCATACTTCATGCACATGAGAGGAGAAGTCTAGCACAGGATCAAGAGTCACACTCAGGTATTTAAAGGAGATGGTAGTAGAGACTGCTGATCCATCCTGACCTAGAATTTTAAGCATGGGTGAGGCGGCTTGAACTTTTCTAGAAGACCCAAAGAGCATAGCCTGTGTCTTAGGTAAATTAAGAATCAGGGAGTTGGAAACAAACCAAGACTGGAGATGTATGAATGCCGCCGATAGATAAGCACTGATGTCATCGATGGAGTGAGAGGCTACATTGAGTACCAGGTCGTCAGCATACATTATCAAGTGACCATGGGGACTGAGGGTAGGGATATCATTAACAAAAATAGAGAAGAGTAAAGGCCCAAGAATGAAGCCTTGGGGGACACTGCAAGTGATAGGGGGAGGAGATGAGAGTACGTTGCCGAAGGAAACAGATTACGTTCTGTTTTCCAAGTAGTTGCTGATCCAGGACAGGGTTGATCCATGATTATGTATTGGCAAGACTATTTCAGTGACTTGCAGTATACTTGTAACAAAAGTTGAAATGTCGCTCTTTTAAGAATTATGGTGAGTATGTACATTTCATGTGTATCTTCCAAGAATCAATCTTCACCATTCATTACTGTATGGATCACAGTGCCAAGCTTACCACCGAGAGGCTGGCTCACCCTAAGGGAAATAATTATTTCTTCAGCCTCCTGTATTGGGGGGGGGGTACAAAGCATCAGGGGCCCTTATGGGCCTGGTGAGGCCTGAGATTGATAAGGGGCAGGCAGAAGCTCCCATGACCTGGGAGCAGAAAGATGCCCCACAAGCTCACGCCTGGCCCTGCAGGAGAAGTGGGCCCCCTGGAATCATGAGGCAATCACCCTATGACAGGCCAAGGGTGACAACTAGGAAAGATGAAGCCACGCTGTCTGCCTAATGGAAACTGTGGCTCCTACTAACCTGGAGGCTACCTCACTGGTGTCATAGGATGGGGCTGGAGAGAGGGCAGAGAGATAGAGCCAGATGTTTTTAAACAACTCCACAAAGTGCCTTGGACATGGCAGCATGACTACAGAGTCATGACTGTACTCCCCAAGTAAGAACAGCGTCAGTTAAGCAGGATTGTGGCCTGAAAAGTGGTCCATTCACAGCTTCCAGAAATCATCTCTGAAAGGAACTGCTGGTAATGAGGGAACTCGGCATCTGAGGGGACATAAAGGGAAGAGTCCTCTTCCTCAGAGGAGAAAGCAAAGCAAAGTAAAGTAAACTTTATTTATAAAGTTGCAGCAGTTGGTCACAGCACTCCTCTTACCTCTGACACAGAGATGTACAATGGAGAACCAGCAGTACAAGGGGCGAGCACGAGTACCACTGGAGGCAGTAGTGGAGAGACGGCAGCATTTGGTTTAACAGAATGCATTTTTTCGACATTCAAGGAACTGAACCCCTTCGAGGGAAATAGCAATATAGGAGCACTGGAAGACACAGAGAAGACTTGAAGATGGAGACAGAGCATCAGGAAACATCCATGGAGCCTTTTTTCATATGAGCGCACAGCCTTAAAATCAAGATGAAACTACTGGCAGACAAAAACAATTGAAGCTTACCTGGAGGCGGGTAGCGTGCCTCAAGGGTTGTGAATCATCAGAGACCCTTCCTTCAGTCTAGACAACCAAGACTTTGTGGATAAATGGAGAAATATTGCAACTGAGGACATAAACAACTGGATAGAACTCATAAATAAATCCAAAAAAGATCAAACGGAGATGGACAAGGAACTAAAAAGCAAGGAAACTGCACTACAACTGCATTCTGGGAATACTAACTTTACTAAATTTAAAGCAGAACTGCAAAAAGAAAGTACAGTTGCATAAGAACTTACCGTAACAGTAGATCTTTGAGAGAGGCTCTTGCAGTAGGTAATCACCTTGAGTACTGCACCCTCTGGTGTCAGGACCACACAGAAACTTTAGCCAGTAGTATCTGACAGGGGGACAGCCCACCCTATGTCATGTGACTGACATCAATGTGACCCTATATAGTGGGTGGTCCCCATGCCTGCCTTCCAGTTCTCCCACCAGAGACCTCCAAGTGGGTGCTTCAGGAGAAAGGATAAGAGGTTCCTGGAGCTCAGAATGAGCCCATAAAGAAAGAGCAGAAAAGATAAGGAGGATGCAAGATCTACTGTTGCGGTAAGTTCTTACGTAACTGTACTATCTTACTTTCAGAGGGCTCTTGCAGTAGGTAATCGTCTTGAGGACTGAGTCCCAAATAATGTGAATTAGAAGACAGAACTGAAACACGGGAGGCAGGAACTGAAAAACCTGCTACTGGCACAAAAAAATTTAAAGACAGGCGGCCTTGAAGTACAGCTAGGCTGAAACCTGCCCTGCGCCTAGAAGCAACATCCAGACTGTAATGCTTTGTGAAAGTGTGGACTGAACTCCAAGTAGCCACGGCACAGATATCAGTGGCAGACACATTCCTGAAACAAGCAGCTGAGGCAGCCATGCCCCTAGTGGAATGCCCCTTGACTTCCCTCGGGAGGGTTTTACCATACTTCTGGTAACAAAAAGTAATGCTGTTTGCCAACCAATTGGATAAACATTGGTAACTGCCACACCTTCTCTCTTGGGTGCAAAGGAAATGAAAAGCTGATCCATTTTTCGGACAGACTTTGTCCTGTCAGTGTAATAGCGCAAGATTCTGTGAACATCTAATGTGTGAAGAAACACTTCTTTCCAGTTAGAATACTTGCGGTAGTACACTGGTAGTTGAATTGACTAATTCAACGTAAACTCAGAAACCACTTTGGGTAAAGATTTAGGGTTGGTACGAAGATCCTCCCTGTCTCTGTGGAAAATTCAATAAGGCTCCGTACAAATAAGAGCCTGAAGCTCTGAAACCCTTTGAGCTGAAGTGACTGCCACTAGGAACAGCGTTGTCCAAGACAAGTGGTGCATGTCACAAGAAGCAGCCAGTTCAAAAGGAGGCAGGGTCAACTTTTCTAAAAAAAAAATGAAGGTCCCATGGTGGCACGGGGCTGTGCACCGGAAGTTTCAAATGCAAATTCCCTTTAAGGAAAGTCTTGGAGACTTCCAACTGAGCCAATGTCCTGCCATCAACCAAGATATGGTTGGCCGAGACGGCCGATAAATGGACCTTCAGTGATGAATAGCTGAGGCCTGACCCGTAGAGGTGCAGAAGATATTTCATGATTGACGGAGGTGGACACGAGAAAGGATCCCAGCCATCAGCAGTGGCCCAAATAGAAAAGTGTTTTGACTTCATGGCAAAAGTGGTCATTGTGGACGGCTTTCTGGCCTCCACGAGTACCTGAGCCGCATAGAAACATAGAAGTTGACGGCAAATAAGGACTGCAAGGCCCATTTCTTTTTCTATCTTATGAATATGCTGTTGGCCTTTGCTTTGTCAATGGCCTATCTATTCATACTCGTCTGTATTGCTCCCTTATGCCTATCCCTTGCCAGTCTGAAGTCCTGCACTGTATTCATATCCACCATTTCCTGAGGAAGGCTGTTCCATGTATCCACCACCCTTTCTGTGAAAAAGAACTTCCTCACATTACCCCTTAATCGGCCTCCCTCTAATCTCATGCTGTGTCCTCTTGTCCTGCTATTTTTCTTATATTGAAACATGTTAGACTCTTTCACCTTGTTAATGCCCTTAAGGTGTTTGAATGTTTTGATCAGATCACCTCTCTCCCTCCTTTGTTCTAGGGTATACATATTGAACTCCGTTAATCTGTCCTCATATGTTTTCTGATGCAGTCCCTGCACCATTTTGGTTGCCCTTCTCTGGACTGCCTCGATTTGGTTAATGTCCTTGTAAAGGTGTGGCCTCCAGTACTGCATGCAGTACTCTAGATGGGGCCTAACCAGTGTCTTGTAAAGAGGGATTATTACCTCCCTCTTCCAACATGTGATACCCCTTCTAATACACCCCAACATCCCCCTAGTCTCACCTACTGCTTTAGTGGTCTGCTTGGATGATTTCAGGTCATCGGGGATGATGATGCCCAAGTCTGTTTCTTCCCTTGTGACTGCCAGCAACTCCCCTCCCAGCCTATAGGTGGCTTCAGGGTTTTTCTTCCCTATGTGAATGATCTTGCACTTCTTTGTGTTAAACCCCAGTTGCCACTCTTCTGACCATTTTGCCAGTTTATCCAGATCTCTTCTTATTCTGCCCACCCCATCTGGATCATCTACTCTGTTGCAGATCTTGGTGTCATCTGCAAACAGACAAACTTTACCCTCCAGTCCATCTGCAGTGTCACTGATGAAGATATTGAAGAGGACTGGCCCCAGGACTGATCCCTGAGGTACCCCACTTGTGACTTGCATCTCTTCCTACTGTATACTGTTTACCACCACTCTCTGTTTTCTGCCCGACAACCAGTTTGCCACCCAGTTGACAAACTTCTGACCCACCCCGAGCCTACAAAGCTTGTTAATCAATCTTCTATGTAGAACAGTATCGAAAGCTTTGCTGAAGTCAAGGTAGGTGACATAAACTGCTCCCCCTTGGTCCACCACTCTGGTTACCCAGTCAAAGAAATATATGAGATCAGTTTGACAGGACCTTCCTTTTGTAAACCCATGCTGTCTTGGATCCTGTGCCCCTATGGATTCCAGGTGTTGCACTATCCTTTCCTTAAGGAGTGCCTCCATAATCTTGTCCACTACTGAGGTAAGACTGACTGGTCTGTAGTTCCCTGCCTGCTCCCTGCTACCACTCTTGTGGAGTGGGATCACATGAGCACTTCTCCAGTCTTCTTGGACCTTTTCTGTACTCAGAGACTCACTAAACAGTTCTGATAATGGCTCTGCTAGTTCCACCCTTAGCTCCTTTAGTACCCTGGGATGTATACCATCAGGTCCCATTGCCTTGTGCACCCTGAGCTTATTGAGCACTTGTAGGACCCTTTCTTTTGTGAAGGGTCTAGTGCACACCTCCCTCCCTCCCTTGTGTCCATGGTGCTGAGCTGTGGGCCCTGCCCTACCTTCTCTTCAGTAAATACTGAGCAGAAGTATCTATTTAGGATAGATGCTTTTACATGGTCCTCCTCCTCACATGCCCCCTTATCCCCTTTGATCTTAGCAATACCCCCTCTGGACTTTCTCCTTTCACTAATGTATTTATAGAAAGTATTGTCACCTTCTTTTACTGTTTATGCTAGTGTTTCCTCGGTCTGGGCCTTTGCCTGCCTTACTGCCTTCTCTGCTTCCCTTAGGGAAGTTTGGTATGCCTCCCTATCTTCATCCTGCTGCGTTCCCTTATATTTCCTGAAGGCCAGCCTTTGGCTCTGACCTTTCTGCTACTGTTTTGAGAACCAAAATGGTTTCCTTCTTCTTTTGCACTTCCTTTTCCTCTAACACAATGGGATGTTGCTTCAAGTATTGCATCCTTAATGCTTGCCCACTTTGCCTGTACCCCCTCACCTGTATTTCTTTTTGCCAGGGCTATCTTAACTCTGTTGGCCATCTTATCAAAGTCAGCTCCTCTGAAGTCCCATATTTTTGCCTTGGAATGGGATGATTTAGTTCTAGTGGCCAAACTGAACCATACCATGTGATGGTCACTGGCCCCAAGGTGACCTTCTACCTGGAGATCTGAGATCCTTTCCCTGTTAGTCAGTACTAGATCTAGGATAGCCCTGTCTCTTGTGGGTTGTTGTACGAGTTGTTTGAGGCCCTCTCCCTGCAGGGAAGCCACCATGTGTCTAGTTCTGGAAGATGTTCATGCTGGTATTGACCAGTCTTTATCTGGCATGTTGAAGTCTCCCATTATCAGAACCTCCCCTTTAGCTGTCATGTTTTGTATATCTTCTAACAGTAATGTGTCTGTGTCCTCCCCCTGGTCTGGAGGCCTGTACACAACCCCAGTTCATATGGCTCTCCCATTTCCTGTTTCCAGGGTGGCCCACAGTTCTTCTGGCTCCTTATGTGTATTCTGAATTTCTGTAACTTCGATATTTTCATTGACATACACTCCACCCCCCCCCCCTTTTGCACCTCAGTCACTTCTGAACAGTACATAGCCAGGTACTGAAGTCTCCCAAGTGTGGTTACAGGCAAACCATGTCTCGTGAATGACTACTATGTCCAGTTTAGCCTCTGTCATTATTGCCTGCAGGTCTGGGATCTTGTTTCCCAGACTGCGGGCAGTTGTGTACATGATTTTCCATTGGCCAGATTTCGGTGCGTTAGCTGTTGGAAGAGGTCTGGCGTTTCCCCTGTGCATCGTATGGGGAGCCAGAACTTTTTCCTTACCTGGTGATGCAAATGAACTACAAACATGCCGAACTCCTGTTTGACCACTAGCTGAGGGGGGAGGGGTGTTCTTCCCATTCGATGTATCGGGTGCTGCACCCTCTCTCCATTTGCTAGTTTAAATATCCTGCAAAGATGTCAAACTTCTGCCCCAATGCACTGACTCCCTCCTTAGTCAGATGCAGTCCATCAAATTTAAAGAACTTTCGCACCCAAAACTGTTGCCAGTTCCCCACAAATTTGTGTCCTTTTTCCTGGCACCAGCCCTTGAGCCAAATGTTTAGCTCCCTTATCTCCCCTTTTCTGACCTTCCATCCATCTGCCCCCCCTCCCAAACTGGCAGGATCTCAGAGAAGGAGATGCTGGACGAAATGGATGATAGTTTGTCACCCAGCCTGGTCAGGTGTTCCTTGGTCTCCACAACTGACCAGCTGGCGAGATCGTAAGTCCCTATGTGTACACTTTGGAAGATACCTGAAAACGTGAAGCAGCTATGTCCTGAGGTGCCACGCATTAAGGTGAAGGGGCTTCTGTCCCGGATGGGCCAGCGTGCCCGCCTCCTGGGTTAGGATGTCATCGCAGAGAAGCAGGGGAACCGGAGGTTCCACCGCAAGCTGCTGAAGCAGTGAAAATCAAACCTGACAGGGCCAAAAGGTGGCAATCAGAATCATGTGGGCCCCTTCTGCCCATAGCTTGAGCAGCACCCTCTGCAGAACCAGAAAGGGAAGGAAGGTATATAAAAACCTCCCTGTCCAGCAAAGAGATAGCGCATCTCACCAGAAAACACCATGCCCTGAAGCAAGCGAGCAAAACTTCAGAAGCTTTGTGTTGTATGTGGTTGCAAACAGATCCAGGTTCGGCCTTCCACACAGGTCAAAAATGGAGTCAACCACCTCTTGTTTTTGCTCCCACTCATGGGCTCTGACTATGGTGTGGCTGAGACTGTCAGCTAGGACGTTTGCATGCCTGGACCATGTACAGCTGTGAGGTGGATCCGATGCAGCGCAGCTCAATTCCACACTTGCATCACCTCCCTGTATAGGAGGTATGAGTGGGTGCCTCCTTGCTTGTTGAGATACCAGACTATGCACATGTTGTCCAATTGGACAAGTAGAGTGCCCTGGAGAAGCCGGTGTTGAAAGGCCTCAAGTGCGTGAAACACCGCTCTCATTTCCAGCACACTGATGTGTAGAGAAGACTCCACTAGGGACCATGTGTCTTGAGTCCTGAGGTCTCCCAAATGAGCGCCCCCATTCTGTCCCCGACGCATCTGTTGTCAGGGTCTGAGATGGAGGAGGGGACTGAAAAAGGACCCCCTTGGTGAGACTGGAAAGATCCTGCCACCACAAGAGATCTTTCTGCATGGAATTGGAGACCATGACCATCTGGTCCAGGTCATCTGACCTCTGATCCCACTGTGCCCTGATTGTCCACTGCGAGATATGCATGTGAAGCTTGGCTAAAGGAACTGTGGGGATGGCTGCTGCCATCAGGCCCAACAGTGAAAGAATTGACCTGGCTGAGATCTTCCGACTGGAGGCCACTAAAAAAGCCTGCCTCTGCAGGGTTTCTGCCCTGTCCTGAGGGAGGAAAGCTATACCCCCGGACCGTGTCCAACACCACCCCAATAAATTTCAGGTGTTGGGAAGGAATAAACTGAGACTTGGGAAAATTGACGGTAATCCCAACCTGTTGAAATAGATCCAGGGTTGCAGAAAGGGAGAGTTCCAGCTGCTATCTCGACGGGGCTGACAGAAGCCAGTCATCGAGGTAAGGGAACACACAGTGACCCTGGAGCCTCAAGGCCGCCACTATTACTGCCAGGCACTTTGTGAAAACTTGAGGTGCAGAGGAAAGGCCTTTGGGTAATGAGACTGGACTGGAGGACCGTCTGGTGGTTTCCAGAGAAATTCCAGGGTATGGCCATGCCCTATGAGTGGAAGGACCCAGAGGTCAGTTGTTACCGCCCGCCACCCTTGCAGCTGACAAGTAAACTTTCCACCCACCTGCTCCACTGCTGGGTTTTGGGGGTAGGGGGCAGGTGGCAAGTCATGTGAGGGAAGGAGGATTGGGGAGAGCTCCACCTGAAGCTCTATGGGACTTGGCTTCTGGGGCTGAGGCTGACTGTGCCCTACGTTTGTTTTGATGCCGGGCCATCTGCTGCTGCTGCTGCTTTGGCTGCCACTTGGCTTGGCACTGAAATGGCTTCTTTTGTTGAAACTTCGGGTGGTACATAGTCTGTACTGACCTAAGTGCTGTGCCTTTATCTTGAAGAGTGGTGATGATGTCTTGAGCATCCCCACCGAAGAGGACAGATCTGCTGAAAAGGGCATCTTGGATAGCACTCTGTATGTCTTATGCCAAGCCTCACACCCTCAGCCAAGAGAAGCAACATAGGCTGATGACCGTAGCCGCCCCTCTAGCAGAACAGTCTACTGCATCATAGGTGGCTCTCAGCAAATGCCTGCAGGCCACTTTAGCCGAACGGATCAAATCCACCAATAGACTTTTCGAATCCGAATCTGGCAGTGCCTGAATGGCTGATTCTAGCTGGGCAAATAAGGATTTCTGGTAGATCAGCATGTGCCCGACGTAATTGAGAGCCCTCATGGCCAGACTGGAGGAGGAATAAAACTTCCAACCAAACTGGTCCAGTTGCCGTGACTCCTTGTCTGGTGGGGAGGTGCTCATATGCCGGGGCTTAGAAGACTGGTCATGAGCAGCTGCTATGATGACCAAATCGGCATTAGGCTGCGCGCTGAGGTGATTCTTCCCTTCTGCCATACGGTATGTACGGTCAGCTTTCTTAGCCATCACTGGGGCAGAGGAGGGCATCATCCAAATTGTTGATGCCAGGTCCTCATGCAGTTCAGGCCAGGGTGGAGCAAGGATTGGTGCCACCTCCTGCATGTCCAGGTGTTCTGCCAGGCACTGCCTTTTTGGATCCTGGGCATCTGACTTCCAGTCATATACCTCCGCAATTTTTCTGAGTAGGTCTGAAATGGAAGGATCCTCCGGAGGAGACTTGGGGGATTCTGTGGGTTGGGGATCCCCTAGAGGCAGGGTTTCAAAACCTGATCCCAATGACTCGGAAGAGTCAGAGTCTGAATCCTGGTCTGAGTTGGAAGATTCTCGGGATTCAGATGTTGGTTTACCTAAGGGTCCGGCTGACTTCGGGGCCTTTGGAGGGGCCAGCTTCGACAGAGGCAGTGGGACCTGTCTCGGTTGCTGGACGCCAGGGCTTCTGGGGGGGGGCCATAGGAGGCTGATGGCTATCTAACTCTGTTACCAACTGGGCCTTGGTCTCAGACCACCAGGACCGTAAAACTGACTGGAAATCTACTGGAGGTTGAGGAGGAGGAGGCTGGTAAGCCAGAGAATAATGTGGGAAACCCAACATATGGAAAGGTGGACATGTGAAACCCTAATAGGCGGTAACCCGGTGGGCTATACACTGGTGCCTGAGGTGTTGGATACCCTGACAGTGGGAACCCTGAAGAAGGGCCTGATGCAGGGTAACCTGAGGGAAGGCCGGATGGGTGAAACCCTTTACAAAGGGCCGGATGGAGGCAAACCCATCGGAGGGGCCAAAGGCCCTGATGGAGGCCCTTGTGGAACACTGAGCCCTGACAGTTCTGGTAAGATTAGGTCCGGTGTGTCTGTGTGTGTGTGTGTTGGGGGGGGTGAGTCAGCGGCATGAAAGCCCGATGGCAGAGGAGGTGGCAGGGAACCATCCAGTATGATGCCCACTCCTATCGCAGGTCCGTAGGTGTATCTGGAACACCTGACAGAAACTCCCCAATTCCCATCCCTTGATCAACAGGAGAATGAGGGGGGACCATGTCCAGTGGAGTGGAGGAGGCCCAATAGGGAGAATCCTCTGAGGATAGCTGAGGTAGATCTGACAGTTGGGATTCATCGGGACCATCGCCTGACCCCGATGCCAGGTCAGTCAGGTGGGCATCAGTGGAGCCGAAGTCTGACTTATCATTTGACGTGACCATGTGAACATCGGGCTGGCCGACATTTGACTTAGCGATCAAAGCCAGGTGGGCTTCAGAGGCTCCAGAGCCCGACACCACAGCTTAAGCTGGGCATTCGTTGGAGGGTCAAATGAGCGATTTAGTGGCCCCCCCTCGATGCATTAGAACCTCCCATGGAGATGGGTCTAAGTGCAGCCGAGGCCTCAGCCAAGGCCGAGTTTACCGCAGCCACTAGGAGCAGTGGTGGTGGGGGGCCCAAGGACTGTTCTTTGGGGGAGCAGGCTGGACCACAGTGGCTGACTTCCCGGAGAAGGCCGGTCGGCACTCGTCTGAAGGGCCCACAGGAAGCTTCGGGCATGATTAGGACCGGTCCTGATCATTGTGTTTCTCCTTCTTCCTCTTTTTCTCATGCTTGGACTCGGTAGGGAAGGTGGAAGCACTGCGTAATTTTTACAGCTCTTTCTCCATGGTGGACATCTTCTTTTTTAGCAAATTGGCCTCTAGGGCTTTCTGGCAGTGCTTCCGTGTGGCCGGATTGAAGCTGGCACAGGCCTCGCAGTCATCAACCTTGTGCTCTGGACCTAAGCAGAAGAGGCAGAGGGAGTGCAAATCCTTGTGCGGTAGTTGCGCGCTGCATGAAGCACACTTCTTTTTGTGCTCGACGATGGAAGATGATGACATGCACAAAAAACTAAATAACTGTTGTTTTGAAAGAAAGAAAAACAGATACTCATCTGAATAGCAGTTGAACAGCAGCGTATGATCTCTACGAGGTCTGACTGTTCAGGTCGATGGCAGGAAAGAACTGGAAGGCGGGCATGGGGACCACCCACTATATAGGGTCACGCTGATGTCAGTCATGTGACGTCGGGTGGGTGGTTCCCCCGTCAGATACTGCTGGCTAAAGTTTCTGTGTGGTCCCGATGCCAGGGGGTGCAGTCCTTAAGGTGATTACCTTGAGTGATTGCAAGAGCCCTCTCGAAGTAAGATCTTCAGTTTCAGGAAAACAAAATCTGTACTTCGGAAAAATGCAAATTCAATAAGGATATTAACGATTACCAAATAGGTCATATTTTCGCTGGCCAAAACGCAGTACGCAGAAGAACAAGAGAGGACAACAAGATCAGAAGAATCCAAAACAGAGGGTGCACTTTAAACCATCAATATCTACACCTGGAGGAATAAGTGAAACAAGCACCACAAGCGGAACAAGTGGCACAAGTGCCTCAGAAACTAGTGATTCCAAACAATCACATATTTTCTTTAGAGAAAGAGAGATAGTTCAGACGAGGGAAGAGGAAGATGCGTTATCAAATACATCAAGGAACAGAGAGGATGGAGAGGTGCAGGGAGGTCAAGAAGGTCAGCAACAGAAAAGACACTACCAGGAATAGCAGAAGAAATGGAACAAGAAGTAACAGCCTTGGGCAATGTTATAAATTTATCAGACAGGACTCTAACTGAAAGTGAAGTAAGGTTTTGAACAAAGGCTTACCTTTTGTCCCTACGACTGACCTAAACTTTTTCAAAACTATCGTAGACCTGCACCGTTTATGTAGCGTTCTTAGTCTTCGTTGTTTCTATTATAAAGATACAAATATGGGTAGACAAGGAGCCCCTGCAGAATGTGATAATTTTAGTGAGGTAGTGTCACAGAAGGTAGACATTGGCACAGAGCAAACAGAAATAATACCAACAGAAGATGTACTATCAGCTCTGGCCAATTTTGAAAGTAGTGGAGAGGAGGGGAGTGCTAACGAAGTGCAACAGAACATAGCGCGTAGTAAACCTAGTACCTTCTGTCCACCCCTGCCCTTTGCAGTTACTACTTTTCAAAAACTTTGTGAGAAGGAAGTGGCAGAACTGAGAAGGGAGGAGTATGTGCCTAAATGTTGCAATCTGGCAGGGAGAGAGAAAGAAGCTATAAGAACCTTGAGAAGTGATACTAGCATTACAATAAAGCCTGCTGACAAGGGTGGAAGTGTGGTAGTACAAAATACAGCAGACTACATAAGGGAGGCCAGAAGGCAATTGCAGAACACTGATTTTTACGTAATTGAGAAATCTGACTGTACTAATACCCTAAAAAACAAGTAGATGAATATCTCTGCTGGGCCCATAGATAAGGTCTAATAAATGAAATTGAAACAAAGTTTTTAGCTAAAGACTCCCCTTTGAATGCACAATGTTATACCCTCCCTAAAGTACACAAAACACCCATAGATCCCCCTGGTAGACCAATCATTTCTAGTACAGGAACTGCAACAGAACCTTTAGCTAGAATGGTTAATAATATAAAAGACATAGTGAAGACACTACCGTCCTTCTTTAAGGACACGGGATGTTTTAAGGAATCTTAAAGACCTTGAATGGGAAGAGAACAGTATGTTGGTAAAACTCAATGTTGACTCATTATATACCAACATACCTCTTGATGAGGGACTAAAAGCTATCAGGTATTTTCTTAACAAAAGAGTGGAGGAGCCAAGGGCCCTAGAGGGAAACTTTGTTTATTTTCAAAATGAAACATCAACAGAAAAAAGGCACAGCAATGGAGGGGGCAAGTTTTGCCCCCAATTACGCAAATGTGTACCTCGGGTTCTGGGAGGAAGGTGTAGTCTGGGATAAACTAACTGATCCCTTTCGGTCCAAAATAATCCTCTGAAAATACTTTATTGATGATGTTTTGCTGGTGTGGCGGGGTGACAGCAGAGAAAGTACAGTTACATAAGAACTTACCGTAACAGTAGATCTTCGAGAGAGGCTCTTGCAGTAGGTATTCACATATAGGACTGACCCGCCAGGTGTCAGGACCCCACAGAAAAATTTCTAGCTAGCAGTCTCTGGTGGGGGACCAGCCCCACGTCAGGTGACCGGCGTCATGAGTATAAAGGGGTGGTCCCCCACGCCCACCTTCCAGTTCTTTCCTGCCAAGGGCCAAAAGAGGCAAGATGAGAGAGAAGTGGATATTTCCCCTCATGGAAATGGAGCCAAAGAAGCTTAGGGGGATGAGGGTGGGAAGGCAATACCTACTGCAAGAGCCTCTCTTGAAGAGCTACTGTTACGGAAAGTTCTTAAGTAACTGTACTATCTTACTTCAGGAGGGCTCTTGCAGTACGTAATTACATATAGGACTGAATCCCAAGCAGTCTGGAACAAAGAACAGCACTCAGGTGGAGGAAAACTAACCAACTAATAGAACCTCCGGCTGTAAGGGTCTTAAGAAAGAAGACCTTGCAGAACAGCCAACCTGAAGCCTGCTCTACGGCGCGAGAGGCAATGTCCAAACTGTAGTGTTTTGTAAAGGTCTGGACAGAAGTCCAAGTTGCAGCTGTGCAGATGTCTGCCTCTGACACATTCTTGAAACAAGCCGCAGAGGCAGCTACTCCTCTGGTGGACTGACCTCTGACTTGACCCAGCAGGGTCTTGTTGTACTTGTTGTAACAGAAAGTGATACAATAAGCCAACCATTTGAAGAGGCATTGTTTGGAAACAGCATTACCCTCTCCTTTGTGAGCAAAAAAGAGTTCAGCGGCTGAGAAGCATACAAGACGGCTGTGAGTTTGAGCACATTTATATGGAGAGTCTGCTCGAGTCTGGACCAGGATCCCTGAGTCCTGTGAGACCTTAGGTGGGCTCTCCAGCCCTTTCCTGAGGCATCTGTTGTCAATGTTGGGGGGGGGTTCAAGGCAAAATGGAACTCCCTGGCAAAGGTTCTCTTGCACCATCCACCATTTTAAGCCCTGAACCATGGGATCGGAGACCAGAACTTGCTGGTCTAAGTTGTCCAATGTTTAGTCCTACTGAGCTGAAGTATCCACTGAGAGCTCCTCATATGGAGCCGAGCATGAGGGACTGTCAGAATAGCAGCCACCATGAGCCGAGGAAGGGCGAAGGACTGACTTGGGGCTGACTTACATGAACCTGGAGGGTGTCCACCCTGTCCAGAGGCAGAAAAGCCATGCCGATGGTCATGTCCAGGATCACCCCTATGAACTGGAGTCTTTGGCAAGGGACCAGATGGGACTTGGCCTGGTTGATGGTGATACCCAGGCTGGAAAAGACCTGCAGGGTCAGGGAAAGAGAGCGCAGAAGGTCCTCCCTGGATGGGACCACCAGGAGCCAGTCGTCCAGGTATGAGAATACCTGCACTCCCTGGGTATGCAGGTGGGCTGCTACTACAGAAAGACATTTGGTGAACACTCGGGGAGCCGAGGAAAGACCAAATGGGAGGGCCTTGAATTGGTAGTGGTCCTCCTGGAATGAAAACCAAAGGAATTTGCGGTGGGAAGGGTGGATGCGGATATGGAGGTAGGCACCCTGCATATCCAAAGCGCACTGCCACTGTCCCAGCCAAAGTAATGGCAGAAGGCTCTGCAGGGAGAGCATTCTGAAATGTTTGTACTCCACGAACATGTTCAGGGAGCCGAGGTCTAAAATAGGCCTCACGTCTCACGTCTTCTTTGGAACCAGGAAGAAATGGGAATAGTGACCTGTCCCCCAAAGGTGGGTCAGGACAGGCTCCATCGCCGCTTTCAAGAGAAGGGAGGAAATTTCTTCCCGAACCAGAAGATGTTCCAGGGAATAAGATGACTTAGGGGGTGGTTTTTGGGGTGTTTTTTGAAGAAACTCGATTGAGTGTCCTGCTGCTATCAGTTGGAGCACCCAAGCATCTGATGTAATCCTCTCCCAGCCTGGGAGATGGAAGGAGAACCTCCTGCCTACTGGTTCCTCTGGGGGATCCAGAGGCTGTGGGAGAGGAAAGGAGTCAGGAAGTGTGGGGCAACATCGCAGCTGAAGCTCCTGCCGCTTTTTTGGGTGAGGGGGCTTGACAGCCAGAGGGGCCTGACGTTTGTTGGCCCGCTTGCCCTGAGGTTTCGCTTTAGGCTGAGAATGTCTGCGAAAAGGTCGATGCTGTCCCTGAGGGGGCCTGTACAGAGAGTCAACAGACTTAAGTGCAGTGCCCTTCTCTTGCAGGTCAGTGATGATGGCCTTGACATCCCCACTGAACAGCACCGAACCCCTGAAGGGTGCATCCTGAATAGCGGATTGCACTTCAGGGACCAATACTGACACTCAGAGCCAGGCATGATGCCGAAGACCTATGGTGAAAGCCGAACTCCGACCTGCTGCGTCCACTGCATCATATGTGGCACAGAACATGTGCCGACTGGCCGAACGAGCAGACCGGACGAGATCAGCCACTTCCTGTATGGTCTGAGACTCAGGAAGGGAGTCCAATTTGGATTCCACCTGTTCTGGTAGTCCCCCATATGTGCGACGTAGTTCAGGGCCCTAATCCCCAGTGTGGAAGAAGCGTACTCCTTCTTCCCATACTGGTCCAGAAGATAGGATTCCTTGTCTGGTGGAGACGAGCTGAGGTGTTTCGGGCTGTGAGTGGCACTAATCATGACCGAGTCGGCCTTGGGGTGTGTATTCAAAGAATCCACACCCTCAGGAGCCTGGTATAGCCTATATGCCTTCCTCGGAAAGGGGGGGCTAATGCGGATGGTTGTTTCCAAATAGTGGAAACAAGGTCAGCGTGAGGCTCAGTCCAGGGTGGAATCAATGTTGGAGCAGTTTCGGGCAGATTCAAGTGGGCAGCGAGCTTCTTCTGCTGTGGATATGGCTCCAGAGATTGCCACTGGTGGACCTCCTGAATCTTTCTCAGCAACTCCAGAAAAGAAGAATCTTCCGGAGACGACTTCGGAGGAGTCCTTGGCCTGGGACACTCTGGAGTGCGTGGCTCGTCATCAGGATCGGAGCACCCCCCTAAGTCTGAGTCAGAGGTCTCCGAAGAAGAGGAGGAAGACTCCTCCCGGCACTGGGGAGGAATGGACTCCTTGGGCAAACCTCAGGGAAGTGTATCCTCCCTACCCCTGGCACCTGAGGGTTCCCCTCTGGTGTCGGGTAGGGGGGGAGGGAGTTTCTCGTCTCTGGCGAAGAGGATCCTGTGCAGGGTCAGGCACCAGCAGATGGCTCTCCACCTCCCTGGTGAGCTGAGCCTTGGCCTCAGTCCACCAGGCAGTTAGAGTCTCCTTCAAATCCACCAGTGGCTGGGGGGGGGCGGTGGAGGAGGAGGAGGAGAGGGATACGGATATTGAGGGTATCTGTAGGGTGAGTATCCGTAACCCAACGGTGGGAAGCCCGGCATCGGGTATTGAGGCATCAGGTACTGCAGCGTCGGGTACTGCGGCACGGGATACTGCAGTTCCGGGTAGGACAGCCCCAGATAAGGCAGGGTCTGGTACCCAGGAACCAGTGGCTCTGCCAGAGCAGATGGCCCTGGAGGAGGCCCGGCAGGCAAGCCAGGTACAGGTGGCCCCGCGGATGTCGGACCCGGCATCAGGCCGGTGTCCGGCAAAGGGATGTCATCTGGCATCAGATAGGCCGGCGCCAGTGTCCAAGGGTCCAGCATCAGGGGATCTGGCCCTACGGGAGGGAGCCCTGATGTCAGTGTACCCAACCTCTGCATTGCCTGGGAATGGAGGACTGAAATCCCCAGGGTCCAGCAGAGGAGACGCTGGAGCCTCAGTCAGCAGTGGCTGCTGCGGTGATCCTGGGATGGCAGACTTGTCCAGGGTGTCCTACGTAGGCTCTTTCACCGTGTGTTCATCGGAGGGGCAAACGTCCGTCTTACCAGTGGGATCCAGGCGGGCGTTGGAGGAGCTGGTGTCTGACTTATCGGATCCTGCGTCCCAGCGAAGGCCACGTAGAGGAAGCAACCTTGACGGGCGTTGTTGGGACCATGTGCCCCCCGAAGGGGCCGGTGTCTTACCAGCCCTGTCCAAGCGAATGTCGGTAGCACCGGCGTCCGACTTACCATACCTGCTCGACCCATCGCCTGATGTCGGTCACCTGATGCGTGGGGTGGTCCCCCCACAGACTGCTAGCTAGAAATTTTCTGTGGGGTCCTGACGCCTGCCAGCTTCAGTACTTTATGTAATTACCTACTAGAAGAGCCCTCTCGAAGTAAGATCGAGACTTCGTACCTCCTTGTTTGATGAGGTAGAATATTACTGCAGTGTTGTTTGATTGAATCAGCAACGATCCTGGAGACAGATGATGTTGAAAAAGCCTGAAGGGCTAAGCAAACTGCCCTCAGCTTCAGTAGATTGATGTGGAGGTGAGGGATAGAGGTGGTCCACCTGCCTAATGTCCTGTAAGGACCCAAGCATGCATCCCACCCTTCCAGGGATGCATCCGTGATCAATGTCTGCGTGGAAGGGGGAAGCTGGAAGGTCTTGCCTTGGCATAGGTTGGCACACAGTGTCCACTGACTAGGGCAGAGTGCAATGTTGAGACCACTGGTTCTGGAGAACCCACTGGACTAGTCTCATATGAAGATGGGTGAATGCGTTTGTCTGTGACAACTTTCTTGGGATTGTATTTGTGATGCTAGAGATCGAGGCTTATGCTGCCTGTCTGCCAGAAGGTAGGTTTTGGTGAAGACAGTGTCTAGGACTGCTCCTATATATTGGAGTGACTGTGTAGGGGTTGAATTGGACTGTGGACAATTGACTAATACCTAGAGCTTGGAAACAGAGTTAAGATTGCTTCTAGGGAGGAAAGCAGAGCCGATCTGGATTCTGCTTTGATATTTATACAGGTATGGAAAGACAAAGTGCCTGTTTCAGTGTAGGGCTGCTGTTATTACTGTTAAGCATTTGGTGAACACTCTCGAGGCCGAACAGGAGTGCCCAAAATTGGTAATGTTGAACCAACAGGTGGAAACGAAGGAACCTCTAATGGGCTGGATGGATAGGAATTTGTAGGTAGGCATCCTTCATATCTAAGGCACATAGCCAATCCCCTTGTTTTTAGTTTAGGGTGTTCATGCGGAACCTGTTGTACTGAATGTATAGGTTCAATTGTCTGAGGTCCAGTTTTATTGACCTGGGTACCAAAAAAGAAGTGGGAGTAAAATCCCTTTGTGTGTTCTATAGGAGGTGTGTTACAGGCCTTCAAATGGAGGGCAAAACGACCACCCACAGCTTCCATGGCCTGGTCAAGGAAGTGTGGACATAGCCTCAGTAAGCCACTGGGAGGCAAGCTGACCAGTCCCACTGGGTTAAATTTGGACCAAGTCGCCTGCCTGGATAAATCCTCATTGATAGAGGACATCTCTGATGGAGGAGAATGGGGCTAAGAATCAATTTCCTGGAAGTCTTCATCTTCCAGATCTCCAGTAAAATCTACTGGTAATTCAGCCTCATCTGATAGGTAGTCATTGCCGTACGAGGGAGGTGACCAGGGTGGGAAAGTTTTCTATTACCCTGGAAGCATTGAGGCGGATAATTAGGGGAACAGGAGAGGTGGCTCGGCACGCCTGGATTGGAGGGCGGAGCATGCAACACGGCATGCAAGACCTGCTGTATTACTGGAGTAACGTCCAGTTGGGGGAAGAGGAGGGGGGGGGACAGGGGAATTGTTTATTTTTTTCGGGGGGAAGGTGATTAGACACGAAGTCTGAGCAGGTCTTGCCCCTGGGTGGTAAACTCCAGAGTCCCGGACCCTGTCCGCCTAGCCCCTATGAGTATACAGCTGTGAGGGTGGAGGAGCAGTATGCACGGTAAATGCAGTTGGTTGTCCCAGTGTGGAACACAGTTCTCCATCGACGGAGCTGGCTGGGAAACAGTATTATGCAATACAAATGGTGTCTCCGTCAACGGGAGAGGAGCTCCCATCAATGGAATACCAAATGAACCTATCAAAGGTTCATCATAGACTACCTTCAATGCACTGGAAAGCATTGTTGAAGAGAGGGTGTAATTGCCCATTGACGAGGAGGCAGCATGTAAAGGCATCGCCGTCGGTGGTGCACCTGTCACAGTGGCTGCTTGATGAACAGTGAGGCACACAGGCTGAGGAGGGCTTCTCCTGCTCAGTGCCGTCGATGAAACCCAGAAAGGATTATTCATCGGCTGCCATGGAAGCACGGGAAAGCGCCGTTGATGAGAGAGTGTAACCTCCCATCGAAGAGAAAGCAGAATATGAATGTATCGTCGATGGTGGTGGCTGTTGACGAGCTTGGAGGCACAGAGATTGAGGAGGGTCTCTCTTCTTTGATGTGCTATCAATGGAATCCACAAAGGGTCATCATAGAGTGCCTTTGAAGTGCTGGAAGGTGCCATCGATGAGAGAGTGAACTTCTGTCAATGAGAAGGCACAATATGAATGTATCGTCGATGGTGGTGGCCGTCGACGAATGAGTTAGGCACAGAGGTTGAGGAGGGGCTCTCCTTCTCTGTTTTGTGCCAGTGATCAGAATCAGTGGATGGGAAGCTCTTGGGATGAGCCCCCCTGATCCTCCATGAGAGATAATTTCTTGCTTGTAGATTCTTCAATATTGTTTCTCATCGATGATTGCTGTTTCAGAAGTTGCTCTAGCTGTTTTATAAGCTGAAGATGGCGGAAAAATGAACTGAGGATACCAGGGACCACCCACACTTATATAGGAAACAGGAAGCTGATGTCTTGTGTGGGTGGCCCCTGGAAAAGACTGCTAGAAGAGCTGCCGTGTGCCACAGTGACCTCTGGAGATGACCCAAGTGTATTACCTACTGCAAGAGACCACTGCATGGAAGATCTACTGTTACAGATGAGTAACCTGTTTTTCTAGGGACATGGATATGGTGTACTCTCCACACTCCTGGCAGACTTCTAGCAGTTCACTTGGAGGAGGAGGCAAGGCGCACACCCCCTATTTACGGAAGAGAGATTGGAGAACGTAGGCCCCAACACCAGCATCCTAGCATGACTCAAGGTTGATGCGGTAGTGGGAAATGAAGGTGTGTGCTGATCTCCAGGTAGCAGGCCTGCAGATTTCCTGGATAGGGACATCCATAGAAGCAGCCACCGAGGCAGCGGTATGACAGGTGGAACGAGCCCACAGCCCTAAGGGAGGCTCCCTATCCAACCTACAGCAAGAGGTCAAAGCAGGATACAATCCACCTGCCAATTGTCTGCTTAGCTGTCAGTCTGCCAGGTGCGGCTTCAAAGTAGGTGACAAATAGCTGGTGAACCTATCCCTGTACTCCAGCTGTGTGCTTCCTATAGTAGGCGAGTGCTTGCCGCAGGTCCAAAGTATGGAGCCTGTGCGCGGCCTCCGAGGTGTGGTTGGTGAAGTACACCAGGAGATTGGTCACCTGGTTAAGGTGAAACTCAGACACAACTTTCGTGAGGAACTTTTTGTTGGGGTGAAGGACAACCTTGTCCCTGTGGAAGACCAGGTTAGCAGACTCCACCAAGAGCACTCAGAGCTCACTGATCCTTCTGGCTGACATGATAGCCACCAGGAAAGTGGGCTTTTATGACAGGTGAGAGATGTCACACCTGTGCATTGGTTCGACTGGCTTGCCCATGAGCTTTGCCAACACCAGCAACAAGTTCCAAAGTGGTGGTAGTTCACACACTGGAAGGGAAATGTGGTCAAGGCCTTTGAAAAAGTGCTAGACTACCTTCTCCTGCACCACCAACGGCATACCAGCCCACACCCGGTATGCAGAGATAGCTGCCAGGTGCACCTTAAGGGTCGTCGACTGAAGACCTGACTGAGAGAGGGATCAAAGGTGGTTGAGAATGCTAGCCACCAGGCAAGATAAAGGGTCAAGCCCCTTGCCCCGGCATTAAATGGTAACCTCTTGTATTTAAAGGTATAGCATTTTCAGGTCGACTCCTTCTGAGAAGCCTCGACTATGGTGAGGACATCTTCGGAGAGACCCAAAGCCTAGAACTGTAGTCGCTCAGAAGCCAGGCTGTCAGGTGCAGGGATTGAAGGTCTGAATGGAATACCTTCTCATGATTGCAAGAGAGCTGGTCCGGGTGGAGAGGAAGATGCCACAGGAGCCTGCTGCTGAGGCTGAGGAGATTGGAGTACCAGAACTGGTGGGGCCAGTCCGGAGTCACCAGGGTCATCTGTGTCTTGTCCCTCCTGGCTTTGATCAGCACTTTGTGGAGCAGAGGAAACGGAGGGAAAGCACAGAGGAGGCCTGGGGTCCAGGGCCTCAAGAAGGCATCCCCCTGCAGTGTTCCCTGCTGAGAGGGGCAGGCACAACACAGCCTCAGCTTGGCGTTCTCTCTGGAGGTGAACAGGTCCACCAGAGGGGTGCCCCATTGGGAGAACAGGTTGTGTACTACCTCTGGATGGAGAGACCACTCATGAAATGCCTCACCCACACAGCTGTGGGAGTCCACCAGCGGGTTGGATACCCCAGCCACATGGATGGCCAGGAGATCGGCATCCAGGCTAAGCACAAGGGTCCAGATGAGGAGAGCTTCCCTGCAAAGAGGAAGAGAGTGCGTCCCGCCCTGTTTGTTGAGGTAGTACATAGTTTTAGTGTTGTCCATCTGGACCTGAATGACCTGCCCCAAATGTGTGGAGCAAAGGCTATCAGCACCAGCCGAACTGTCCAAAGCTCCAGAAAGTTGATATGGGATTGGGACTCCTCGGGGGTTCAGAGTCCATGGACTCTGTGGTCCCCCAAGTTGGCACCCCAGTCCATCAGGGAGGCATCGGTCCCGATGGTGACTGTTGGCTCTGGGCGGACAAATAGGACCCCTTCCTGCAGATGTTCTGGGACTAACCACCACCGGAGGGCATCCCACACTGGCTGGGTCACAGTGACCAGCTGGTCAAAGTGGTTCTGGCGCTGAGACCACTGGTGGGCATGCTCCTATGGGGGGGCAGATTTGTTTAACCAGGAATGTTTAAACAAGAAAGGCGCGCTAAGCTGTAGCTTGTTTCCAGGTGTGACCTGGGAGCACACGGAAGTTAAGTGACTTACTCAGGGTCACACAGCATGCAAGTCAAGACTCATGGGATTCAAACCCAGGTCTCCAGGTTTGCAGCTCACTGCCCTTAACCACTGCATTATACTGCCTCCATTGCAGAGAATGCATTCTCCACTGGGCCCAATGGACCATGCTGGTGCATGCCGCCATGTATCCCAGGAGGTGCAGGAAGCCCCAAGCAAGGTCCAACTGCCCAACCTGAAATGATCGGGCAGAGGAGAGAGTCTTTGCCCAGTCCACTGGAAGCCAAGCCCTGGCTCTGCAAGAGTCGAGCTCCACCCCAATTAAATGTAACACTTGTGAAGGTACAAGCTTTGACTTGGCCTAGTTCACCAGGAGGCCAAGGGACAAGCAGGTCCTTGGACTGCTCCACCTCCTCCCTGGAGGGACCCACTATCAGCCAGTCATCCAGGTAGGGGTACACCCGGACCCTACAGCATCCAGGTAGGCTGCCACCACTGCAATGCACTTGGTGAAGACCCTGGGAAATGAGAAGAAGTGGAAGGGAATGGCCTGAAACTCGTAGAGAATCCCCTCCGCACAGAATCACAGGAACTGGTGGTGGGATAGATGGATGGGGATGTGGAAGAAAGGGTCCCAAAGATCCAGAGAGCAGAACCACATGTTCTGCTCCAGAGATGGAATGATCAGAGACAGAGTGACCATTCTGAAGGTGCGCGACCAAATTAATTTGTTTGGGTCATGCAGATCTAAGATGGGGCACCAGCCCCTCATCCACTTTGGCACCAGAAAGCACCTGGAGACAAACGTGGGTTTACTGGAAGGTCAGGGACTGGAGCCACTACCTCCTTCTGGAGGAGCTGGGCGTTATCTTCCCAAAGGGCTGACGGTATGTTGGCGGACACCATGTCCTCCCATGGGGCACAGGCTCGGCAGGGTGGGTAAGCATCGAACTCTACAGGCAGACCCTAAGCTACCACCTCAAGGACCCACCTGTCCATGGGGACAGTGGACCAGGCAGAAAGGAAGCTGTGGAGCTGGCCCCCCATGGGAGGACCCAGAAGAGTCAGGACAGACATGGGGGAGGCAACCCCATACCGTGACTGGGCAGGCTTGGAGGTGGAGGAGGGACTGGCTGAGGAAGCAGCAGGGCCTCAACCACCTGGCTTTCAGACAACCAAAAGAAGGGATGCCAAGCCTGGGCCTGCTGCCCAGCTGGGGGCTGAGACAGCTTGGTTGCAGGGACACAGGAGCCAAAAGGGTTTCTTCCTTTGGAGTTTAGAGCCCTTGGGATCCCTCTGGGTGGAGGTTACAGAGTCAAGGGTGGCACTTGACTTCTCAATGTGAGTAAGGTGTCCTTCCACCCAGAAGGGGACTTCCGCCAACTTGTGCTGGGTATCTGCTGTAAAGGTCATAATCCTCAGCCAAGCTTTGCAGCGCATAGCCACCACAGATTAGGCACAGGAGTAGCCGATGTCCATGGCTGTCTGGAGCTGTTGCTTAGGCACCGCTTGGCCCTGGTCCTGGAATTGCTTGACCGTGGTCTGTAAGTCAGTCAGGGTCTGGGGAAGCAAATCATCGAGCATGCCTAAGAGGGCGTGAGCGAAATAGGCCATCAAAAGGGCTGAACTTGTCTGCTGAAGGCCGAGAGAAGAGGCTGCATAGATCTTTAAGGCCACATAATCCAATTTCTTGGATTCCTTGTTGGGAGGTTTGTCCATGTCCCCGAAGCTGCCAGTGCGCCGAAAGACCGAGTTGGCCACCAGACCCTCAGCTGACCAATGTTCAGTGAAACCCGACAGGGAGTCGGTAGGGACCACGTACTTGTGGGCCATCCATGCCGAAGGTGCAGAACAAGAAGCAGGGTGCTGCCAAAACTCCAGAGTGGGGCCAAGAATGGCCTTGGTGACCAGGAAGACCACCCCAGGGGAGTCACCCAGTCAAGAATCTTGCTCAAAGGGTCCTAAGCCTAAGCTTGAGGGGGTGCTGCACTGCTGAGGTGCCGTCTTTCGGATGAGACATTAAATCGAGGTCCCATCTGCCTGTTCTGGTGGTAGTTCAGGTGGGTGTTAAAGATCCCATGGCACTTCTCGAAAAGAGTTGGGGAATTTCCCCAGTGCAGTGGCCAAATTTCCCCCCATTTACTAAAATACCACCAACAGCTTAATCTGGTTCAAAGTCATTTGGCATTCATCTGTATCCCACTTCCCTCGGGCCGTGCCTGAAAATAGGCAGAATCTGTCTAGTGCACTTACCTGGTCAACAAAAACTAAATAAATAAAATACATAAACCCATTTTTGCACAGGTGCCATCTGGAGTCCCAATCAAGTGGAGCAAGCCTGTGAAAGAGGTGGGACCATACTCCACTGACAAATCCTCTCCTAACTCGGTGTCCAGCGGACTGAATTGCAGAGGGAAGCCCTCAGTCTCCAATGCAGAGAGAAGCCCTTAGACTCCACTCCGAGGATTTGTCGAGTCCCCGCTGACCCTACGGGGTCTGTTGGGAGTCACGGTGACCGACAGCCGACGAGAAAGACCAGAAGTGGTACAGGCATCCTTTGGGGGGGTCCACTGGTGGCTGCTTAGGCAGTGGCTCCACCTGGATGGGCAGAGAGGCTGGAGTAGGCTGTAGTCTGGGTAGTGGGAGCCATGGAAAGCCAGGGAAGGGACTGGAACTGACTTAACCCCAGTCAAAATGAGCTGATGCCACATGAGCTTTTCGTAGCACCGATACATTTTGTGGCAAAGCCTCTCCTCTTCCGAGGAGGAGGAAGAAGAAGAGGCATAACGGTGGCACTGCTTGCCCGAATGCCGATGCCAATGTGGGCTGCTCAATTCCATGCTTCAGGATCAAAACCTCATCCTCGACCATCAGCACACTGACAGTGGGACTTGGAGGGAACCAGTAATAGCTTAGGATCCTCCTGGGTAATCGAATCCCAAGGGATATGGACCAGATCAGCAGGCTGGTCCAACCCACTCTGGGAAGTGACAAGCAGGATCGGAGTCCTAGGGAGGAAGGTGTTGACCTCATTCGGTGACAACACGTTGACCAGTTCAAGAAAAATCTCAACAGGCTGGACAACAGGCATCTTGATCAAGTGGCACAATGGCAAGACTGTGGAGCCAGCGGCCTGGGCTGAAGGATCAACTGTAGTCAAAACCTCTGGTGCTGAGAACAGCAGGAATCTGAAGCTGAGGAACACTCGCAATCCCACGATCAATGGTGAGACTTCTTTTTAGTCTCCTTCTTTGAAGATTTGGATTTTGTGCCCTTAGAGTGGCCCTGACCAAAGGTGGGAAGGGACTGGCACAAATCTCTAAATGCCCGTGAAGATGGCACCACAGGAAAGTGGCACAAAGGCTGAAGCTGAAGAGGCATGCTCTGCAGCCTGAGCAGCAGCCTCTTCAAAAGCCACAAATTCAGTGGACCCCACAGCTGCAGAGACCACCTGACGGGCATCCTTTGAGCAAACGGGGAGATTCTGCTCATTTGGGTGCCAGTCTTCAAAAGTAGAAGGATGCAAGGGGCAACAGAGGCCACACACCTGGGGATCATGTTCGTGGCCTAGGGAGTAGATGCACATGGTGTGCAGCTCCATCCAGGACATCTTCTGCCTGAACTTGCATTTATTAAAGCATGGCACAAACTTTGAGTTGTCTATGACAGAAATTTACAATGAGTGAGAAATACAGAAACAATATTCAAATACAAGCTGGCTTGTGCTAAACATTACATTTTCTTAAAGTTGTCACAACGGTGTCAGGGGCTGTTTAAGGTTAGTTCTTCGCACATCAATTTTAAGTTAATGCTTGTCCATCAACGGACTTCTGCTGTAAACACATTGTGTTGTATACTTAGTTTTCTTTCTTTCTTCCTTTCTTTCTTTGCACAGAAAAAGCAAACAACAGTCCTTGCATGGTGCATAGTCTTTGTCACAAATGTATTTCATTAAACTACTTAAACTCATAAATGCCATGATATACAAACTCCCTTTCATATATTGCCACTGCTTTTTTTTAAAAAACTTCTCAACCCCTGCTGTTTAATATCTTTTGTTTCTATTGCTCTCCTTTGATATACATCGTAGGTTACACAAACTCTGATGGTCTCATGTTTGAGGTTTAAATAACTCTTTGCTAAACATGTAGCTGTACTACTTTCTTTAAACAGGCCCATAAGGGTAGGTTGAGGCTTTATATCAGTTATTTAAAACGGTTCTCCATATGTTAAAAAACCCACCATTGCTTCTAGAAAGAAAAGAGATTGCTTCACCTTTCCTCGCTTACTTGAACTTTTACTTTAGGCAAGTAAAACATGGCAGATATACAGCAGACTCCACTATTAAGGAACTTGAGTTACTTCTAACCGTTTGCATCTATGCATCGTTACTGGAGCACACAATGTTCCACCAGGAGCAAGGGACCTTTGCAGAGTGCCTTAATAGGCCTCAGGATCCCCCCCATCACCTCAGATTGCAACCGGAGCACACAACACTCCACCAGGAGCAAGGGACCTTTGCAGAGTGCCTTAATAGGCCTCAGGATACCCCCACCCACCTCAGATCACAACCCGAGCACACAACGCTCCACCAGGAGCAAGGGATCTTTGCAGAATGCCTTAATAGGCCTTAGGACCCCCACCTCAGATCGCAACTGGACACACAACGCTCCACCAGGAGCAAGGGACCTTTGCAGAATGCCTTAATAGGCCTTAGGACCCCCGCCTCAGATCGCAACTGAGCACACAACGCTCCACCAGGAGCAAGGGACCTTTGCAGAGTGCCTTAATAGGCCTCAGGATCCCCCCTCCCCACTTCAGATCACAACCGGAGCACACAACGCTCCACCAGGAGCAAGGGACCTTTGCAGAGTGCCTTAATAGGTAAGGCAGCCTCTCCCTGCCTACTTCTTTGTTTGGGTGATGGGCATTTAATGCCCCCATACAGCAGCTCATTGTTTTTCTAGCGACTGGATTTCGGGCGTCTCACTGGGGATGTTACAGCATTTCTACTGGCACGTTAAGGCCACTCAGCGTACTGTGTATCAGGACAGTCTAGCATGTTACTTTACTCACTGTATGTGCTTGTTAACTGCTGTTACTCTGCTTGCTCTAGCCTGGGTGGGGATTTACAACGCTAGTCCAGCTAATTAGTGACTGTTGTACTGTTTAAAAGTGAGTCTACAGCTTAGTCCTACCTGTTTCAGACAGCCTTCTGGCGTTCTATCGCCATCTTGCCTTCCAGACCTTGTGCATGCGTACTAGGGACTCTGTCCCGCTAGTTAGCTCAACACTTGGCACATGCACAGTAGGGGTCTCGGTGCTGTAAACCCTCCCGCTGCATACTAATTCTCTTTGTTCTCCCCTTCCCTTATAGGGCTCAGGATCCCCCCAACCTCAGATCGCAGCCGGAGCATACAATGCTCCACCAGGAGCAAGGGACCTTTGCAGAGTGCCTTAACAGGTAAGGCGGCCTCTCCCAGCCTGCTTCTTTGTTCAGGGTGTTAGCGCGCGTCGACTGTCCCACTCGCCCCAGCCACCCTCCCACCCATGCCTGACCCTCAGTTTATTGCCTTTTCCTGTCACATGACTTCCTGGTACCTTTGGAACCAAGTCCCCACTTTTTCATTTGCAAATTATATTTCTCTCCTACTGGAGGGAGTTCCCCCTCTCTGTGTGCGAACCTCTCCTTACCTCCCTAATCTTTACTTCTCTCTTCTTGCCTACCCAGCTACTCAGCTGCCCAGTCCACTGCCTAGAAAACCTCTTTGCACATTTCTCTACTACTCTACCTTACCCCGCACAGCTCCTCTCATCTACCATCTCTTGTCTACCTACCCTCTCACCTCCCCTTCCCCTACCTCTGCCAGTGCCCAGTGCGACCACTAGGAGTCGCTATTTCACGCACCTTCTGAGCCCCATTTCCAACATTTCTTAGCCCCCCCGGCCTGTCCGGACTACCTCTCTACAAGCCTCTAAGACACCCCTCCCGGGGTATTCGAACCTGGTACCTTCTGCACCAAAGGCGGTAGCACTACCACTACACCACAGTGGCAGTCACCCTCATAGAAGGTCAGCCATCACCCTTATTATTTAACACAAGCAAATAACAATGGGTACCACTGCTCTTACACTAAGCCTGTTCATGCTTACCCTTCTGGCTCAGACCCCCCATCCTGTGCATCCACCCCTCCCTGAGCTTTGCTCCCTAAATCACCCTTAACAGCTCGGCCCCCACCTTGGACACCCCCCCAACTCCTCTGCATCCACCACCAACAGCACCCCCACTCCCTCTGCCCTCCCTGGTCCATCATGGACCCACCTCTTCCTTGCTATACCTACCCTCCATACCCTACCCATCCCCTGCACCCCCACTATCAGGACCTCACATCGGTACCACACTAAGGGTCCTGGTCACCACCATCCCCTAATTCGATTAATCACTCTGCTTCTACTGCTCTCCGGGAACATACAGCCTGACCCTGGACCCATGCCAACTAGCCCTCCCACACCCCACTCTGGAGCTGGTCTCCGCATTGCATCACTGAACATATGCAGCCTCCTAAAGAAATCTGCCGCACTCCAGAGCTGGGTTGTACAACACCAACCCGATATTATTGCGTTAGTGGAGACCTGGCTCTCCAAAACAACTCCTGACTCCGTTATTTCCCTTCCTGGCTACACCCTGTTCAGGGAAGACTGAGTAAATGAACGTGGTGGTGGGTGCGTAATCTACATGCGTGACACCCTAAGTCATGTGCTCCCTGCCCCCAAGCTTGACTGTGGTGCCCAAACCCTCACTCTAAAAATTACCCCGACCCAGCCAGGGGCCCACTCTTCCTCACGGTCTCCTACATACCCCCAAGGAACCAGAACCCAGCAGTCCAGTCTCTCATTGACTACCTCATCTCTCTACCACACAAAGCCAAGCAACTCATCCTAGGTGACCTTAATGTGAATTGGCATGGTACCACTGCCTCCCATACCAGGGACTCCTTACCCAGCCCACTAGATTCAACCAGACAAGTGGCTCCAGCATCCTCCTAGATGTAGTTCTGTCGAACCGCCCTCACAAAATCTGTGATATCAACGTCCTCCCAGACTCACTTAGTGATCACTCACCTGTCCTCTGTCTGTGGTCATTCTCCACACTGAAACCAGTGTCCCAAGCCACCATTCGCCGGCACCTATGCACCTGGGGTCTCGGAAGACTAAAATTGCATCTAGCTCAGCTGGACTGATCCCCCATCCGACATGCCCCTGATATTGACTCTGCCATATACCTCTTCACTAATACCTTCAGCAAGGCCTGTGACCTTTTCGCCCCCATACCAGAATCCGTACCAAACAACAAAATGCCGAATGGATCTTCCCATCCCTTATCCAGAAACTTAAGCATAGAGATAATATCTGGCATACTGCCATCGAATCAGGCAAGTTGGCTGATAGACAAGCCTACAATGCGGTGCGTAATAAGTAAACCCAGGCCATTAGATGGGCTAAGGCTGAGCACTATCAGACCACCCTCGCATCCACATGGGGTTTCACCCGGACTTTCTGGGACAGCATGAAAGAGCTTAATGGAAACACCCGCCCCCTTCCCCCACCATCCCAGCTCTCATCAATGGTATCGTCACCACTGACCCACCTCACATGGCTGATTACCTAAGTACTACCTTCTCTGACCTAAGCTCTGTCCTCCCAAACAACTTTTTGATCTAATCCTCTCTATCCCCCTGCCCTGGATCACCCTCCTTTCTACTTGCACAGTATATCCCCCATAAAGCTAGGCCGCTCCTGCAAAAGCCTTTGGTAGCAACAACGCAAGCTGTGACCCCCCTAGACTCCAGGATCCTCCGCTTGGTCTTGGATGTTATCCTAGCCCCCTTTACAGACCTGCTAAACCAGTCACTGTGCCTCGGTTAGTTTCCCAGTGCTTGGAAATCAGCAGAAATCACCCCTATACGTAAGAGTGGAGATCGGTCCACACCTAACAACTACCAGCTGATCTCCATCCTCCCCCCGCTCTCTAAAGCCCTAGAAAAATAGTGTCTATTCAATTCTCTGAGTACCTGGCCAAATATGGCATAATGTGACCAGAACAACATGGATTCCGCTCAGGACACAGTACCACTACTGCTCTCCTGGAGTTCTCTCAATACCTGCACTCTGTTCTTGACTCTGGCAACCTTGCCAGTGCAGCGTTCATAGACCTCTCCAAGGCTTTTGACACTGTTTGTCACCCCCTCCTGCTCGACTCCATCCAACAACTCGGCTTTTCCACTGGCCCCCTTGCCTGTTTCACCAGCTACCTCTCTGCCAGATCCCAGCGTGTGAAGATCGACAGCTCCCTATCCAATACCCCGCCCGTTCGTACCGGGGTTCCCTAAGGCTCCATTTTGGGCCCTATACTTTTCAGCCTCTACTTCAACACTCTCCCCAGCTCCTGCTCAGGAAAAATGCTCCTCTATGCTGACAACGTGGTTCTCTTTGTCTCCCACCCCGATCCCTCTTCACTCCAGGAATCCCTCCAGCACACATACAACCAAGCTGAAAAGTAGTTCCTTGACCACCGACTTGTCATTAACCTAAAGAAGACTAAGTCAATGCTCCTTTCCCATCACCAAAACAAGGCCAAAAATGCCCCCCTCTTCATTCTCCCCAGCACTCTGCACTCACTGGAGCAGGTTTCCTCTTACAAATACCTAGGCTTCACTTTCGACTCGGCTCTCACCTTCCACACCCACATCAATGCTCTATCCTTCACCATAAATTCTCAGATAGGCCTTCTTTACCATCATAGAGATTGCATCCCCCAAGCTGTCCTCCGGATGGCCATCACTTCCTCCATCCTGTCATTAGTGGACTATGGCCTACCTAGTTACGCTGCGGCGGACAATACCGCCTTGACTAAAATTAAGCTCTCAATCAATAAGGCCTGCAGGCTCTTGACCAGAGCCCCTAGCCGCACACACACTTGCCTGCTCTACTCCACCACCAATGTGCTCACCTTTGAGGAGCGTCTGCGCTTCCAGACCTGCCTACATGCCAAAAAATTTCTTCTAGGACTCTCCCCCCCCCAAGGGTCTCTGCTCCCCTACGGCATGCGTCCTCATCTGCTGCCACCCATAGCTCAATCAAGGCCACCTTTCTGGTACCCAGAACCAAGACCTCTCTGGCCCAGAGGTCCTTCTATTACCAAGCCCCTGCTTGGTTCAACTCCCTCCCACCCTACATCATAGACATTGCCAAAATTGGTCCCTTCAAAATCGCCCTCCGGAACCATCTCTTCGACACTCGCTGCTGTAAATGCACTTAATTAATCCTACTGTGGGAACCTCCTGTCAGGCCCCCAGACTTTGACAATGTCCTCCGGACAGCGTCTCCTCTTCCCCCCATCCTGCCACATCCAAACCTCCCCCCTCTCTCTAGGTATTCTCCCTGGCACGTCCAGGGCTGTACCTTGTATATGATTGTAACATTTTATACATTATATTAAGCAACCTATGTGATCTCTATGTTTAATGTACTGCAGCTGTACTGTTCTCACTGTTGTAACCTCACTATGTACCTCTACCTTCCCTGCGAAGAGGTGCCTTTTCTAAATGAGTCCATGACTCAAAGTTTGTAAATCCGACTTTTCTAATAAATAAATAAACATAGCATGTTTATAAGTTTGTTTCTTCTCTAAACAGGCTTTTCCTTCCGTTTTCAATGTCCAAAACATATCTTTAATCTGTATCGCATTTCAAACTTGATGTTCTTTCCCTTACCTCAGCAGTGTCCTTCTAGGATGCCAGATTGTTTTACTCGTGTTTTCTTTTCAAAAAGAGCAGAGATCTTATCTGATTTGTCAGCGTACTCACCATGACGCAAGCATACTTAGACTTACCCATTGGTCACAACCCAGATAAATTACATATTTGCACCTCTGAGAAGCTGATGCTGCTATTCTGTGTCAAAGTATGGCTATTTGCCATATGTTTCCCTTGGTACACTTTACAGACACTTTTCAAGTTAATGTACAGTTCCTTTAACATTCCTGAATTGATAGTCCTTCATTACAATTATAGAGTGCATTCAGTTCAGAGATCATTCTTTATCTAATAAATACACTGACCAATTCAGTGTGTTTTGTGCTATACAAATTCTTCATCTATATCAAACTCTGTCTACAGAACAAGGACGCCCCATCTGGCTGCAGAGAGTCGGAAAAGAGTTGGGGGGAGGAAAGGGAGAGAAGGAAATATTCATCTCTAGACATAAAGCCCTGCAGAAAGGAAAATGCATATTCAGCCTTGAAATATATGGCAATGAGAGGTGAACAGTGTGGGGGGCAGAAAAGAGGAGGAAAATACTTGGATCCAGCTTTATAAATTCCTAGTGATCATGTAAGTCCATAATTTCATATTACTATTTTCATACAATTACCTTCTACAGCAACTCCAGTTGAAGTCCTTATTCAGACCAATTTCGTGGTCCAATGCCCCCATTTCATAGACCCATCTAGTTTTCGCTCTTTCAACTATTTTACCAAAATCTCCTCCTCTGTCAGGAGGCAAGACTGCTTCCAGAACCCAAAACCTCAGGGATGCCCATGTGTGTCCTGCTGCAGCATAATGTTCTGCCACCGGAGTGTTAGTTCTATTGCGAATATTAGATTTGTGTTTTTGAATATGCGGTTTCAAGGGTCTGGTTGTCATCCCAATGTATATTTTATCGCAAGGGCACTGTAGTAAATATACAACCCCTGCCATGTCACAGGTTATAAACTGTTTAATCTGATATTCCGTATTAGTGAATGGATGTTTATATGTATTTTTCTTGCTGGTACGTCCACATACTGAGCAGTGCCCACAGGGTGCCATCCCCGGATTAATGGGGCCTAGAAGCAGTTGTTTCTTTTCAATTTGTTTACCCTGCGGATGATCTGTATGTACCAGTTTATCCTTCAGTGTCTGTACTTTCTTTTCAGCCACCAGTGGCAGATTTTGAAAAATTGAACTTGTCATGTGATAACTTGCAGAATCGGCCAGTGCTTATTACGTATCTGCCTGACTTCACCCATCCTGTGGTTGTGTCTTGTGCTGAATATTAATCTAGTTTCTCTCTCTCACTCCTGGCTGCTCCTTCTAGAGCCTGGTCCTGTGTAATATTGTTCATACGTCTCTTAGCTTTCTCTAAAGTCTGTTTGTTGTATCCTCTCTGTCTGATTCTTTCAGTTGTTTTTCCTAGTTCTAGTTCATACTCATGTTCATCACTACAATTTCTGCAAATACATAGAAATTGGTAATACGGGTTACTGTTAATCAAATTCTTTGAATAACTGTGTGCATGCAGTATGGTGTTCTTTGCCATCTCTTTTCTATGTAATGTGGTGGTCAGACCTTGTTCCCCCAGCTGTACTTGCACATCCAGGTACAGTATTGTCTCCAAATCAAAATTAAGGGTAAATTTTAAATATGCTGTACTTGTATTTAGATATTCATAATAACCCAATAGGTCCTCTTGAGACCCTGTCCATAATAAAAATAAATCATCTGTGTATCTTTTATACAATTTAATGTGTTTCAAATAAGGGTTTGTATGTACATCCAAAATATATTTATTTTCAAACTCATGCATGAAAGCATTTGCATAGGAACACCTTTCGAATCTGAAATAATTCCATGTCACTATAAAGTCAGCTAGTAACTGTAACATCCTAGTTTTAGGATGATCAGAAGTGGCTCTTGTATCCAATAGCCTACCCATAGCTTCAATGCACTCATCATGAGGTATTGAAGTATATAAGTCAGAGACATCCAGAGTTACCAACAACAGATTGTGCTTTTCCTGTGAATTTGGTCGTACATCCTGCACAATTTCAATAAAATGTGAGATATCTCTGATACAGGTGGACATATTTTCCACCAAAGGCTGCAGGTGGAAATTTATGTAGTTTGACACAAGTTCAAATAGGCTTGATATGCCTGAGACAATTGGACGGCCCAGAGGGTCTTCCACATTTTTATGGATTTGGGGGATAGAGTAAAAGACTGGAATTCTGGGATATCCCTGCTGCAGAAAGTCCCCTTCCCATTATTTTAAATGGTTGGAAAGAACTGGTTCTTCTATAATATCCAAAAGGCCTTTCAGTAATCTCTCTGTGGGATCTGATTTCAGCTTTTTATAATTCTCCGGGTTGTCCAGCAGTCTCAGACACATATTTTGATAATGGACATAAGTCCATGATGACTATGCCCCCCTCCCTTGTCAGCGGGTTTTATTACGATTGTTTCATCCTTTCTTAAATCATTTAGAATTCTCCTCTCCATCTGATTAAGGTTATCTCTTACTGGTCTTTTTATCCTGATCTGTGGAAAATAATACTTGTATTTCTGTCCTTACTATTTCAGAATATGTTTCTATGGCTGGATTTAAACCCCTCGGAGGGTTATACATAGATTCTATGTGTAATGCCTGTGTTAATTCACATTTATACATGTCACTATGTTGTTGGTCACCAAACTGGGCTCTAAGTCTCATAGATCTAAATAAATTTTTGTTCTAATTCAAAACTATCTACTGTGCTGGTAGGTGCAAAAGAAAGCCCCCTAGAAAGGATATTTATTTCAGATTCTGTGAGCGGCTTCTTACTCATATTAAATATTGGTATTATCTCTGGTAGGATTTCTGTTTGGGGCATGCGTCTCCCTGTCCTCTGCCGCTCCCTGTTCCTTTGCCTCCTGCTCCTACCTCCCCTGCATTCTCTTCGACAGTACCTCTGGCTCTGGTATTTTATTGTTGCTCTCTATATTCTGTCCTCTTTCCTGGCTGGGAGGGCCTGGAGGCTCCCTGTATTCTATTACCTGTCTGGAAAAATTCTCTCCACTGTGTTCTTGCTCCTGTCTCTGCACAGGTGTTGGTTTATTACTCTCTCTCTACCATAACTGCTGTCACCCTCTGAACCACTGTCAGTAGACCTGAAAGGCATGCTCCGATTAGCTCTCAAGTTGTTTTTAGTATGCGTGTAAACGCTATTAGAACTGTAATCATTTGTATCCCTATTGCATTTTTTGATTTTCTGCTGCTTGAGATTTTTTTCATACTTTGAGTTTTTTCTTGATATGTTCTATGGTGTTGTTAAACTCTTCAAGCTGTAATTTAAGTTTTAATGTTTCTGTCTCTTGATTTAAAGTCTTTGCTATTTTACCTCGCTCTTCTATTATCGCCTCGATAAGAGCATACAGAAATCAGCTGCGCACCTATTCCTTATACCATCCCATTTATTGTCTAACTTGGCTGACTGTATACCAGTATTGTGTTCTGTGTATACTCGAGACCCTATATGGATTAAGTTATGTTCCAAATATTGTCCAAAGGTTATGGCATGCCAATCTAATCTGCAATCCTTAAATTGTTGGCTTTCAACTTTCTGAGGCAGTTGTTTGGAATTATCAAAAGAGGTGATGGTTACATCCCTGTATCTCCCTGATTTGCCCTAATAGGCATTCTTTCTCAGTTTCAGTAAACGTGGTAAAGTGATTTTTGGTGTTGATACCAGCTTCTATTTCATTAAAAGCTTCCATGTCACAATGACTATATATTTCCTTGATTAAATATCAAAACAAAAAGAAAGAGAAGCTCTCCAAATGCACCAAAATGGGATCAGTCAGCACCTGAAACAAAAGTGTTTATCAACTATCTCAATTTATTCTCAAGAGTCAAGTGTCCATGCCTTTAACAGGCGTTGAAGTTAAGTCTACAGTATACTGGAGTTGAAGTTCCAAAACTGCTCTTATTCCAAATCTTAGTTGGTTCAACTTCCATGGTAAGGATGCCACACATCAGGCACCATACATGTCCAAAACCTTGCAGTCTCTGGGAAACGCCAGATTATCCCATGGGAAATGAGCCTTTCTATGTAATCTGATGCTGTCACCCTGATGTAAATGCCAAAGCAAAAAGTCCTCTACATCCGAGTAAGTGTAGGGGGGCGCAATAAATATATTGTAGACAGCTCTCATATAGAAAAGTATTTAAAACAAAATCTGTTGTTGGTAACTCTGGATGTCTCTAACTTATACACTTCAATACCTCATGATGAGGGTATTGAAGCTATGGGTAGGCCACTGGATACAAGAGCCACTTCTGTTCATTCTAAAACTAGGATGTTACATCCTTAGTATGGCAGAGAAAGGGGAGATACTGTAAATGGGGGACCTGAATATACCAGATGTTAACTGGAGCACCTTTGCTGCAGCCACATCCAAGAGCAGGGCCATTCTCGATGCCCCACAGGTGGCATGCCTCAGACAGCTAGTGTTGGAACCCACTCATGAGGGAGCAATCTTAGACCTCTACTCTCAAATGGGGACAGTGAAAGGATCTCAGATCTAGAAGTGGGTAGCCATCTGGGAACAAGTGACCACCAAACAGTGTGGTTCACGATACACTCAGCTACAGTGGCGTGAAAAAGTATTTGCCCCCTTCCTGATTTTCTCTGTTATTGCATATTTGGCACACTGGATGTTTTCAGGTCTTTAGACAAAATATTATATTAGATAAAGGGAACCTGAGTGAACAAATAACACTTGTTTTTTTTACTTATTTCATTTATTTAATGAAAAGTTAACTAACACCAACTGGCACTGTGTGAAAAAGTAGTACCCCCTACCATTAATAACTGGTTCGCCACCTTTAGCTGCAATGACTGCAACCAAACGCTTCCTATAATTCAATATCAGCCTTTCACATCGCTGGGGAGGAATTGTAGCCCACTCTTCCTGCAGAACTGCTTTAATTCAGTAACATTGGTAGGTTTTGAGCATGAACTGCTTGTTTCAGGTCCTGCCACAGCATCTATTGGGTTTAGGTCTGGACTTTGACTAGGCCACTCCAAAACTTTAATTTTACTTCTTTTCAGCCATTCTGATGTGGACTTGCATTTGTGTTTTGGATCATTGTCTTGCTGCATGACCGACTACGCTTCAGCTTCAGCTGACGGACGATGACCGGACATTCTCCTTAAGAATTTTCTGGTACAGAGCAGAATTCATGGTTCCTACAATTATGGCAAGTCGTCCAGGTCCTGAGACAGCAAAGCATCCCACACCATCACACTACCACCACCATGTTTGACTGTTGGTATGATGTTGTTACTGTGGAATGCTGTATGCTTTCATCAGACATTATGGGATCCATGTCATCCAAAAGTTCCACTTTGGACTCATCTGTCCATAGAACATTTTCCCAAAAGGCTTGTGGATCATCCAGGTGCTTCTTGGCAAATGAGAGATGAGCATTTATGTTCTTCTTGGTTAGCAGTGGTTTCCACCTTGCTACTTTCCCATGAAGCCCATTTTGCCAAGTCTGTTTCTGATTGTGGAGTCATGAACACTGACCTTAGCTGAGGCAAGAGAAGCCTGCAGTTCTTTGGATGTTGTTTTAGGATCCTTTGAGACTTCCTGGATGATTTACGCTGCGCCCTTGGAGTAATTTTGGCAGGCCGCCCACTCCTGGGAAGATTCACTACTGTTCCAAATGTTCTCCATTTGGGGATTATGTCTCACTGTGGTTCGATGGAGTCCCAGAGCCTTAGAAATAGCTTTGTAACCCTTTCCAGACTGATAGATGGCAACAACTTTTTCTGATCTTTTCAGGAACTTCCTTTGATCGTGGCATAATGTGCTTGTTGAATCTTTGTGCTGGCAGCGTGAATCTGATGGTAAGGGTCAAAATAAGTGAGGTTTATATTGAGCAGGGCTGGCTGTAATCAAGCCTGTCTGTGTTCAATCAGCTGACTCTAATTATCCCTTTAATTGGGTTGATTTAATTAGGGGGGCAATTACTTTTTCACACAGTGCCAGTTGGTGTTGGTTAACTTTTTTCATTAAATAAATGAAATAAGTAGAAAAAAACAAGTGTTATTTGTTCACTCAGGTTCCCTTTATCTAATATTACATTTTGTCTAAAGACCTGAAAACATCCAGTGTGACAAATATGCAATAATAGTGAAAATCAGGAAGGGGGCAAATACTTTTTCACGCCACTGTATAGAGTCAAGCCATACAAAAGTGAGGGTACTGGACTTCAGGAGGGCTGACTTTGGCAAGATGGGAGAGTGCCTTAGAAAAACACTAGCAAACAGGCTAGAAGGAGGGGTGGAGCAACAATGGGGAAACATCAAACCTGCCATCACAGAGGCAACAAGCCTTTGTGTGAAGGAAATAGACAAATCAAAACAAAAGAAAAAAATCACTGTGGTTCTTAAAAGTGGTGGTGGGGAAGGTTAGGGAGAAAAAGATAGCATTTAGAAAGTATAAGGAAACACAGAAGGAGCAGGACAAAGAACTGTACCAGTTAAGGCAAAAGGAAGCAGAGAAGAAAGTCAGAATAGCAAACGCCCAAACTGAGGAAAAGATAGCCAACTTGGTTAAGAAGGGGGATAAAACCTTTTACAGGTAAATCAGGGAGCACAGAAAGACAAAGGGAGGGATAGTGAGGCTGAATAGAAAGGACAGTGGGTGGACAGAGAGGGACAGTGAAAAAGCAGGGATACTGAATGAATACTTCTGCTCAGAATTCACAAAACAGGAGGAGGGAGAGGTGCCAAATCCAATTAACAGAAGCACTCTGGATGGGGGGGGTCAATCCCAGTCCTGTCACAGAAGAAAGGGTTCTGAAAGAACTCCTAAAATTGAAGGTGGACAAAGCAATGGGGCCTGACAGAATTCACACCAGAATTCTAAAAGAATTAAGGGGAGAACTAGTGACTCCACTGACTACCTTTTTAACAAATCATGGGAGGATGGTGTGGTACCTGAGGACTGGAGGAAGGCAGATGTGATTCCCCTTCACAAAAGTGGGAGCAAGACAGAGACGGGAGACTACAGACCTGTCAGTTTGATCTCTATGGTAGGGAAAGTGATGGAATCACTTCTGAAGGAAAGAACTGTTGAGTACCTAGAGGAAAGTGGGGCACAGAACCCAAGGCAGCATGGGTTCACAGCGGGAAGGTCATGTCAGACGAATCTAATTGATTTCTTTGACTGGGTGACCAAAGTAGTAGACCAGGGAGGGGCTGTGGACATGGCCTACCTAGACTTTAGCAAGACATTTGACACAGTCCCACACAAAAGATTAATAATCAAATTACCCAGCCTGGGAGTGGGTCCCAGGGTGGTAGCCTGGGTAAAACATTGGCTGGATAACAGGACACAGAAGGTAATTGTAAATGGAGTCCACTCTGAAGAAAGAGGGGTTACTAGTGGGGTACCGCAGGGTTCAATACTGGGTCCAGTCCTTTTTAATATCTTTATAAGTAACATTGCACAGGGACTGGAAGGAAAAGTATGCCTCTTTGCAGATGATACAAAGATATTCAACAGGGTTGATACACAAGGAGATGTGGAAAGGATGAGAAGGGACTTGGCAAGGTTGGAAGAATGGTCAGATGTATGGCAGCTTGGATTCAATGCAAACAAGTGCAAAATAATGCACCTGGGACACAAAAACCCAGGGGAAGATTACACAATGTGGGGGGAGGTAGTAACAACAACAAAAATGAAAAAGGGATCTGGGGGTAATCATATCAGATGACCTTAAGGTTAGCAAGTAATGTGAGAAGGCAGTAGGATGAGCTGGGGAGATATTGGGATGTATAGGGAGAGGCATCACCAGCAGAAAACAGGAAGTTGTTATCCCTCTGTACAGACAGTTGGTGAGACCCCATCTGGAATACTTTGTCCAGTTCTGGACACCCCATCTCCGCAAGGACATAGACAGGATGGAGACAGTTCAGAGGAGGGCAACTAAAATGGTGCAGGGTCTGCAAGAGAAGCCATACAAGGAGAGACTAAGGGAGTTTAATATGTATACCTTTGAGGAAAGGAGGGAGGGGGACATGATAGAAATGTTTAAGTACCTCAGTGGACTCAACAAAGTCCAAGAGGGTAGCATCTTTCAGTAAAAAGAGATGTGCAAGAACAAGGGGACACAATTTGAAGATAGAGGGGGGATGGCTCAGGGGCATTGTGAGGATGTATTTTTGACAGAGAGGGTGGTGGACGCATGGAACAGCCTTCCTGAGGAGGTTATGGGGTCTAAAACTGTGGGAGAATTCAAGAATGCACGGGACAGACATAAGGCAATTCTAGTGGGGGGTAGGAAGAAATAGGCTGTTGGTTAACTAGGATCTGCAACTTATCCTGTAGGTAGGGAAATGGGCAGACTAGGTGGGCCAAGCGGTCCTTATCTACCATCAAAGTCTATGTTTCTATGTTACTAGCTGACTTTATAGTGACAAGGAATTATTTCAGATTTGAAAGGTGTTTCTATGACCAGAGCAGAGGAACAGCCATGGGGTCCACTACAGCACCAGGATATGCAAATACTTTCAGGCATGAGTTTGAAAAAAAAACATATTTTGGATGTACATACAAACCCTTATTTAAAACACATTAAATTGTATAAAAGATACATAGATGATTTATTTTTATTATGGACAGGGTCTCAAGAGGACCTACTGGATTTTTATGAATATCTAAATACACGTACAGCATATTTAAAATTTACCCTTAATTTTGATTTGGAGACAATACCGCACCTGGATGTGTGAGTACAGCTGGGGGAACAAGGTCTGACCACCGCATTACATAGAAAAGTGTTTGGCAAAGAACACCATACTGCATGTACACAGTCATCATTCAAAGAATCCGATTAACAGTAACCCGTATTCCCAATTTCTGCGTATTTGCAGAAATTGTAGTGATGAACATGAGTATGAAAGTACAGTTACGTAAGAACTTACTGTAACAGTAGATCTTTGATAGAAGCTCTTGCAGCAGGTAACACATATAGGACTGACGACACCTGGCGGCTGTTCTCGGCAGTTCTTTTTCTAACAGTACTGACGTGGGAATGCCCCCGCTGACGTCGGCTCTACCTAAAGGGGGAGTTCCCCACGTGCTCCAGTTCTTGCACGCCCACCAAAGGCAAGTGGAATCACATGAGGCAACAAAAATAGGAGTGCATACGTTCTCCCCTTAACAGAAAGGAAATGGCCTTCATAGTTGAGGTCTGATCCTGGGGGGAAGGAGGGAGGGAAAAAATACCTGTTGCAAGAGCTTCTCTCAAAGATCTACTGTTACAGTAAGTTCTTATGTAACTGTACTATGTTACTTCGAGAGGAAGCTTTTGCAGCAGGTAACACATATAGGATTGATTACCAAGCAGTATAAACTAAAGACAACCCTCAGGAGGGGGCGAAGGAAAGACAGGCAAAGGGGAGCAGGAGGGATCCCTCATGAGACCAAGCCCTGCAGGACCGCAAGGCCAAACCCTGCTCTGCATCTGGTAACGATGTCCAGGCTATAATGCCTGACGAAAGTGTGAACAGAGTGCTAAGTGGTGGCAGCACTAATGTCAGCTGCAGAGACCCTTTTTAAAGCTGCAAAGGAGGTGGCGACTGCCCTGGTTGAATGTGCCTAGATTGGCCCATGAGCGGACCTGTTACGTTTTTCATGGCAGAAGGAAATGCAGTTGACCAACCAGCACGAAAGTGTCTGCTTGGTAACTGGGCAACCTAAGGACCTTTGCGAAAAAGAAATGAACAGCTGATCAGATTTCCTATCCCCCTTGGTTCTGGCCAGGCAACAACGAATTGTCCTGTGAACATCCAGAGAATGAAGCAACGCTTCCCCTTTATTAGAGTACTCCAGGTAATACACCGGGAGCTGAACAGCTTGACTGAGAGTGAGCTCCGAGACTACTTTTGGTAGGAACTTCGGATTGGTGCAAATATCAACCCTATCCTTGTGAAAAATCAGATTGGGTTGTTTACACATAAGAGCATGAAGCTCTGAAACACACCTTGCCGAAGTAATAGCAACCAAAAGCAGGGTTTTCCAGGATAGAAAATGAAGCTCAGCCTCCATTGCTGGCTCGAAAGGGGGAAGAGTCAGCTTTTCCAGAACAAAGAACAGACCCCAAGGAGGGACAGAATCCTGGATCAGGGGTCTGATATGTAGAATACCGCGAAGGAAAGCCTTAGAAACCTCCATCTGAGCCACCGTCTTACCCTGGACTGGCATGTGATAGGCAGAGATGATGGCCAGGTATAGTTTGATGGAGGAGTAACTGAGACCTGACTCCAAAATGGAAAGCAGGTATTCCAATAGTGAATTAACCAGACAGACCAAAGGGTCCACCTTCTTGGCTATGGCCCAGATGCAGAAATGTTTCCACTTCATAGCATAAGTGGCCCTGGTGGCAGGCTTACACACCTCAGCCAAAACCTGCGCTATCTTGTTTGAGACTCCAAACCTAGTTCTAGCTAGGTCCTGAGGAGCCAGGCATTCAGGTGAAGGGAGCACAGATTCGGATGGACCAGGGACCCATTGTCCTGAGACAGGAGCTGAGATGAAATTGGAAGAGGAAGCAGAGGCACTGCCACTAAATGGTGAAACAATGGAAACCAAATCTGATGGGGCCACAGCAGGGCTATGAAAATGAGGGTGGACTGCTCTGACTGCACTTTGAGAAGCACCTTCTGCAGCAGAGGGAAGGGAGGGGAAAGCATAAAGGAATCTCCCCTTCCAGGCGAGGGATAATGCGTCTTGCCAAAAAGCTCCAGGCTGTAGCCCTAGTGAGCAGACAATGGGCAGTTTTGCATTGGATGGAGACGTGAAGAGGTCTAGTTCTGGTGTCTCCCATCTGCAGAAGAGCTGATCTGCAACTTCTTGAAGTAGCTTCCATTCGTGAGCCCGCAACCTGGTTCAGCTGAGAGCATCGGCCAGCACATTCTGTGACCTGGGAACATGAACTGCCGTCAAGGTGAGCTGATGCTCCAGTGCCCAGTCCCACACTCTCATAGCTTCCCGGCAGAGGGGATACGAGTGTGTGCCACCCTGCTTGTTGATGCAGAACATCATGGATGTGTTGTCTGTCTGAATCAACAGGTGGCCCAGCATCAGGACTGAGGCTAGGGCCTGGAGAACATACAGGACCGCTCTCAATTCCAGGCCATTGATGTGCAGATCCTCCTCTATTGGGGACCAGGAACCCTGGGTACGATGAGTCCCCTAGTGAGCGCCCCATCCCAAGGACGAAGTGCCCGTGGTCAGAGTCTGGGATGGGCTCCCACATGAAAGGGAAGCCCTGCCCGAAGGTTTTGTGGCAACATCCACCAGAGTAACTCTCAGTGGATTGGCTCTGTGATCTTTATCAAGACGTCCAAATCATTCTGTGTCTGATCCCACTGGACTCTCAAGGACCACTGGATGGTCCGCATGGGGTAGTTGTGCTAGAGGGACTGAAACAATGGCTGCTGCCATCTGTCCCAGCAGCCTGAAAAGGAGTCTTGCTGGGACCCTTAAGGCTGTAGAGACCTGAGACGCCAAGACCTGGATGCAGTCCACTCTGTCAGAGGGGGAAGAAAACCTTCCCGAAGAGTGGTATCCAGAAGGGCCCCGATAAACTGAAGCTTCTGGGAGGGGAGAAGCTGAGACTTGTCCCTGTAGACAGTGATCCCCAGCCACTGAAAAAGTGAAAAGGTGTCCCAGATGGTGTCCATCAGGCAGGGCCTGGAGGGAGCCAGGAGGAGCCAGTCATCCAGGTAAGGGAAGGCAACACAAAACATCCCATTCTCCGAAGTGCCACGGCGACCACCACCAGGCACTTGGTGAACACCCTGGGGGCTGACGAGAGACCAAAGGGAAGGACTTTAAACTGAACCTCGGGAATCTTCGATGAGACCTGACAATTGGGATATGCAGATACGTGTCCTGCATATTGATGGAAGCCAACCAGTCTCCTGCTGAAATAAGTGGCAGGAGAGTGGGAAGGAAGACCATCTGAAACCTTTGGTAAGTGACCCATCTGTTTAGTTCACTGAGGTCTAGAATGAAGAAGAAGTGAGAGTAGTACCGTGTCTCTATTTCGGCCAGAGGCACCAGCTCGATGATGTTCTTGTCCAGAAGAGACAGGATTTCTCTCTGGATTAGAGCCCAGTGTTCCCTCGAATAATGGGATAGGGTGGTGGTGGTCTGTCCGAAGGGATGTCATCAAACTCTATAGAGTGCCCAAACTCCATGAGTTCGAGGACCCAGCGGTCAGAGGTCACTTGACTCCAGGCTTTTGCGTAAAGAGAAAAGCGACCTCCTACTGGCTCCCCTGGCGAGGCGTCTAGGGGAGGTGGGTTGACTGGATAGTCAGGCTGTGGGGGGAGAAGGGCGGCAACTGTTGATTTGGCCTGTCGGGAGGTAGCAGCAGAGGTACACCTGGCTCCACCTGTGTGACCAAAGCTGCCCCACTGTTGCTGGTGCTGGTAGCTGGGCTGCTGAGGCTGTTGTCCCCTATGGCCACGAAAATGAAACTTCCGTGATCGTCCCTGTTTCGGGTGGTACATGGACTGCACAGTTCGGATAGCCTTGCCAGAGTCCTGTAACTTAGTGATGATGATCTCTGTGTCTTCACCGAAGAGTATGGAGCCCTTAAAGGGTGCATCAAGAATGTTCGATTGCACATCTGGATCGAACCCAGAAACCCAAAGCCAGGCATGGCGTCATAGGCAGATACCAGTAGCTGCTGCCCTCTAAGAGGTGTCCACAGAGTCAAAAGCCGAGCGCAGAACGTGGGTCCCCTCGTCTGAGCCAAGCTGTAACAATTTGGCAAGCTCGGCCCGTTGAGGGCAGTCGGGCAGGCTTTGCACAATGTCCAGACCCTGTTCTCAAAGGGCATTCCAGTACTGGACCATGTGTGTCAGGAAGTTAAGGCTCCTGCAGGTGGCAGCAGAGTACACCTTGAGTCCCATAGAATCCAGCTGCTTCGACGCCCTGTCAGGTGGCTGGGAGCTCAGGTGCTTGGGCCTCTGTGAACGGTCGTGAGCCGCCGAAATCACCACAGACTATGCAGCGGGTGGTTCGGACAAAAAGGGAGTGGTCCTTAAGTGGCCGGTACAACCGAGTAGCCTTTTTGGGCATGGCAGAGGAGGAATGAGGGCACCAGGTGGCATAAGTGCCATCCTCAAAGGTGTCGACCATGGGAGGGATGACCACCGACTTAGGGTCTTTTTGGTGGAGGTATTTAACCAACCGCAGGTACTCGGCATCCAGGGCCTCTATAGCCCAGCTCATGTTCTCCTGAATGTGCTCATTACCTCCATAAAGCTGGGGTCATCAGGAGGGGATTTAGGGTGTCCCTCCTGGTCCCCAAGAGCAGGGCCAGGGTTGACATCCGAGTCTGGTACCGAGGAATTGGAGTTGACGTAGGACTCAGAGGAGGAAGAGGAGGGAGAACAATGCCTTCTCCTCTTGCACCTCTTATCAGGAGGGGGAAAGTGGGAGGAGCTTCTGGATCTGGTCCTCATGCGTCTCTTTTCCCTGTGCTTCTTCAGTGCAGTGGGCTCCTCCCCTGCATTGTGATCCGAGGGCTCCAGATCAGGAACCGTGTCTGGTTCAGGCTAACCTTGGCAGCCCAGGATGGGAGGCATGGGAGGAGGCACACCCACTGGGAGGTCCCATTTAATGGTATCCCACCAGTGGGAGAAAAGCTCCTTTACCTGCGAGGGTCTAACTTGGGGGACTCAGGCATAGGGGGAGCAGGCACATCAAAGCCAGTGCCAGTGCTGTCATCAGATAGTGCTGGTGTTGGCTTAGAGCCACCGGTGCCAGTGTCCGGGGTCACCGGCGTTGGTACAATAGGTGACGGCAAGGGGGCATCGGTAACCCCGTTGTCAGGCTCTGATGATGGATCTGTTGGGGAGAAGGGGTCCCAGAACTGACGATGGGATGGGCCGGTGTAGCCAGCGTCAGGACCACCATCACCGGCGGTGGAACCACATTTGCTGGTGGGAGGTGGAGGCCAGTGGAGTGACTGCAGGATGTCGGTCTGGCATCCGCTTGTCCCCGGACTCCAACAGGTGTCCCTCCGTGGCCTTGGCCTTGGGACAGTCGGAGTGCTTGTGTTTGTCATGTTTCTCCGACGGACGTCGATCAGACGCCGGGGGCTGACAACGGTCAGAGTGTCTGGTTTTTGGTGGCAGAAATGCCGCTCTGTTGCCGGACTGCCCAGAGGCCTTGCTAGACTTCCAGAGGTTGGCCATTGAGACAGAAGCCAAGTGGGAGGAGTACTTAGCAGTAGCTGCCGAGGAAGCCTTTTTGGCACACAGGCGCACCTTCAAGGGTGTAAGAGTGGTTCCAGTGGACTTAGGCGTTGAAGACCCAGAGGCAACAGCTGATGGCTTGAGGGTCATAAGGCGGTATTCCCCAGAAGAAGCAGACCTCGAGCCCGAGGACCTGGGCCTAGATTGGGAACGCTCTTGCTCCTTGTCCCGTTGCTTATCCTTCTGGTGCTTCTTACGAGTGGGTGAGTGGGACGATTCCCCCGAGGAAGATCTCTCTATGGTGGCCAATCTGGACTCCACAAGGAAGGCAGAAAGGGACTTTCTGCGCCGATATGCGTCCGACTATTGAAAGCCTGGTAGTGGGGGCAGGCTCTGGTGTCGTGGTCAGGCTCCAGGCAGTAGAGGCATGCGGAATGGCCATCCTTAGAGGGGATCTGTCACCTGCAAGGTCACTTGTTGATATGCCCTTCTGAAGAAGAGGACATAGGCTGAAGACTGTTGGAAAAAAAATGAGTGAAAAAAACGGTGGAGGAAAACTGATGAGCGTTCAGTACTGACATGCTGTAGCTGAAGCGAACTAACCCAAGTCGTGCAGCAGGAAGGAACTGGAGCACGTTGGGAACTCCCCCTTTATGTAGGGTGACGTTGGGAGTGGAGCTGATGTCGGAGGGGGTGTTCCCACATCAGTACTTCTAGAAAAAGAATTGCAGAGAACAGTCGCCAGGTGGCATCAGTCCTGTATGTGTTACCTGCTGCAAGAGCTTCCTCTCGAAGTAAGATCTAGAACTTGGAAAAACAACTGAGAGATTCAGACAGAGAGGATACAACAAACAGACTTTAGAGAAAGCTAAGAGATGTATGAACAATATTACACAGGACCAGGCTCTAAAAGGAGCAACCAGGAGAGAGAAAGAGAAACTAGATTAATATTCAGCACAAGACACAACCACAGGATGGGAAAAATCAGGCAGATATGTAATAAGCACTGGCCAATTCTGCAGAGTTATCACATGACAAGTTCAATTTTTCAAAATCCGCCCCTGGTGGCTGAAAAGAAAGTACAGACACTGAAGGATAAACTGGTAAATACAGATCATCCACAGGGTAAACAAGCTGAAAAGAAACAACTGCTTCTAGGCCCCCTTAATCCGGGGATGACACCCTGTGGGCACTGCGCAGTATGTGGACATATCAGCAAGGAAAAAAAAATATACATATATATAAACATCCATTTGCTAATAGGGAATATTAGATTAAACAGTTTATAACCTGTGACACAGCAGGGGTTGTATTACTACAGTGCCCTGTATTAAAATATACATTGGTATGACCACCAGACCCTTGAAACAGTGTATTCAAGAACACAGATCTAATATTCGCAGTAGAACTAACACTCTGGTGGCAGAACATTATGCTGTGGCAGGACACACGGGCGTTCTGAGATTTTGAGGTCTGGAAGCAGTCTTGCCTCCTGACAGAGGAGGAGATTTAGGTAAAATAGTTGAAAGAGTGGAAACTAGATGGATCTATAAAATGGGGGTGTTGGACCCCAAAATTTGTCTGAATAAGGACATCAACTGGAGTTGCTGTTGGAGGTAAATGTATGAAAATATTAATATAAAATTATGGACTTACATGATCACTAGGGAATTTATAAAGCTAAATCCAAGTATTTTTTCCCCTCTTTCTGCCCCCAACACACACACACTGTTCACCTCTCATTGCCATATATTTCAAGGCTAGATATGCATTTTCCTTTCTACAGGGATTTATGTCTAGAGATGAATATTTTCCTTTTTTTCCTCTTCCACCCCCCAGCTCTTTTCCGACTCTCTGCTGCTAGGTAGGGCGTTCTTGTTCTGTAGACAGAGTTTGATATAGATGAAGAATTTGTATAGCACAAAACACACTGAATTGGTCAGTGTATTTATTAGATAAAGAATGATCTCTGTACTGAATGCACTCTATAATTGTAATGAAGGACTATCAATTCAGGAATGTTAAAGGAACTGTACATTAACTTGAAAAGTGTCTGTAAAGTGTACCAATGGAAACATATGGCACATAGACATACTTTGACACAGAATAGCAGCATCAGCTTCTCAGTGATGAGAATATGTAATTTGTCTGGGTTGTGATCAATGGGTAAATCTAGGCGTGCTTGCGTCACGGTGAGGATGCGGACAAATCAGGTAATATCTCTGCTCTTTTTGAAAAGAAAACACGAGTAAACTATTCGGCCCAGTACCTGCATCTACTGGTGTCATACGGCTAAGGTCTTAGCATGTGTATCACTAGGACTGAACAGTACAAAGAATAGGTCCTTGCATTCCTACGCCAATACTCCCACTAGCCAAAGAAGATTAAGTTCTTCCAAATTACCACTTGTTGCCCTGAGGAAAGTTGTACTCCTCCTCTTGCTATGCTCAGGTAATGTTAAACTTAGCCCTGGTCCTATACAAGCAATTCCTTCACCGTCCGAAGTCACGAAGTACAAAGGTATCAGCTTTATGTATGTTAATGTGTGTAGCCTCTTAAAGAAACTCACCTCAATAAAGGCTTGGGCTACCCACACAGAGCCGGATGTACTTGTCATATCTGAATTCTGGCTTTGCCCATCCATGCCAGACAAAGAGGTCAATATCCCCACCTATCTGTTATTCAGAGCCGATAGACTAACCAGAGGAGGTGGTGTAGCCATCTATGTTAAGGACAAGTTTACGGTCGCTACCCTCGACACTACATCAATTGCCAATGCCTTTGAATGCCTGTCCTTAAAAATCGAAAGATCTACATCAATGGCCCTCTGTGTCATAGGTTGTTATAGACCCCCGTCCTCGGGGTCACAGCTCCTGTCCCACCTATCATCTACTATGAGTACCGACACAATGGAAACAATTATACTAGGGGACCTTAACTATGACTGGCTGACAAGTGCATCTCTTCCACTTAAATCCTTCTGTGACTCTCATGGGCTCACTCTACTTATTAATGAACCTACTCGTATCAATAAGAAAAACCCTACAAAAAGTACACTATTAGATGTACTTCTAGTAAGCAAACCCCATTTATTCTCCCATGCTGGGATCTTTTTTGCCGATGTTAGTGACCATTGCTTTATTGGTGGCATAAGAGCAGTCCCTAAACCAACAGCCTCAGCAAAGTTCTCTACCAAAATATCAAAACAGAATTTTGACCCGCTTGCATATATCAATGACCTGACAGCCTCCCTGCTTTGGCAGACATTTTATTTAGCCAAATCAGTAGAAACAGCATATGCCATTTTCCACTAAATTGTATCCAGCGCTCTTAACACCCAGGCACCCTTAGTTAAAACCTGCATAAAGGCTAGAAAGTGCCATTGGTTTACAGCAGACATCAAGGCAGCACTATTAAAAACAGACAAGCTCTGGACGCTAGAACAGCCAGAAACCACTGTACAAAGCTAATTCGGGAAACCAAGTCCAACATCTATCGCTCTGAACTCGACACTGCCTCCAACTACCCTACCAAGTTCTGGTCCACAATAAAAGAACTTTCTGGTAATACAACAGGAAACACTCTCCCCTCAAAAATTATTTCTGACAATGTAACTATCAACAACAATAAAGAGATACTACAAGCCTTCAACAATCACTTTGCTACTGCAGGGCTAGCTTTTGAGAACTCACCTGCATGCAACCTGCGCTCCCAGCTTACCACGCAACCTTCAGAATCTAGTCCCTCAGATGCAGTCTTTTCATTCTCTCCTGCCTCACTAAAAGAGGTTGAAGATCTCCTCCTCCAGTTGGGTTGGACACCAGAAAAAGTGCTGGCGCTGACACCTTCAATTCATACTACCTAAAGATTGCCTATCATGTCTTGGCCATACCTATTACGCATCTATTTAACTTGTCCCTTTCTCAAGGGACCCTCCCTAAACTGTGGAACACCGCACGTTATTCCGTTGTTTAAATCCGGAGACCCCTGTGATCTAAACAACTACAGGCCCATCTCCCTTCTCCTGGTACTATCAAAACTTCTGGAAAAAATCATAAATGCCCAGCTGAAATCTTTCATAGATGATACTAACTTGCTAAACCCAATGCAATCTGGTTTCAGAACTGAACATAGTACAATCACGGCCCTAGCCAAGGTGACAAATGACTGGCAGTGCGAGCTAGAGAACAAAAAATTTGTCTGCGCCATTTTTCTAGACCTAAGTAAGGCCTTCTACACTGTCGACCACAGCCTCCTTCTTTCTTCATTAAAAGCTATTGGTCTAGATTCTACCTCCTTGCGTTGGTTTCACAAGTACCTTTCTGATAGGTACCAACAGGTCAAGGCTGAAGGTGAACTCTCCCCCTCAAATCTGTTAAAAAGAGGCGTCCCGCAGGGATCCATCCTGGGGCCACTCCTATTTGCCATCTACATCAACAATATAGACTCAGGTATCAATGAGGCGAAAATTCATCTGTTCGCAGATGATACAGTGATCTACCTAAGCCGTACAACTCCTGAAACAGCCTGTAGCGACCTGCAAGCTGACTTCAACATACTTCAATACCAGCTCCTTAGTAAAAAAAATTGCTACTTAACGCCAAAAAGACAAAGGCGATTAACCATGCAGCCTACCCTGCTCTACCCCCCCCCCATCACCACCCTCCGAGGAGAAACCCTGGAATTTGTGCTGAAATTCAAATACCTGGGGGTCTGGCTGGACTTCAAACTGTCCTTTGCAGACCACCTGGAGGATTTGTTAAAACAAACTGAGGCAGAGTCTAGGTCTCTTCTTCAGGTTAAACCACCTACTAACTACAGAGGCCAGGAGACAGCTAGTTCAGTCTACGTTACTTTCCCTAATTGATTACGACGACTTTATATACAGCCAATGTGCTACTTGATAACTTGGTAAATTGGACATACTTTACCACAGAGCCCTGCGCTTCATCACTGGCCTCCCCTTCTCCACCCATCACTGCTCTTTATATGTGGCCGTAGGTTGGACCTCCCTACACTACAGAAGAAATAAAAATGCAGCTCTCTGGACATACAGAGCTATCACTGGTAAACTTCCACAGTACATTGTTGATTGCCTGACTCTCAATATGCCTGGTACCTATGCCCTAAGAAGCTGTTCACTGATTTCTCTGAAAGTGCCCAAAGCCCTAACGCGTTTTGGGTGAGCTGCCATAGGACTCGTTCTACCGTCACTCAGGAATGTGCTACAGAAATCACTGAAACTGAGGACGTCTGTTAGTATTACTGTATTTAAGTCCTTATACTCAAAATACATTACAGAAGCCTGCAACTGCTTCCAACGATCCTAGCTCTGGAATGTGCTACAGAAATCACTGAAACTGAGGACTCCTGTTAGTCTCACTGTGTTTAAGACCTACTGCTTCCAATGATCCTAGCTTACTTACACCCCCTTCCACATCCTCCCTGCTTTTCCCATCTTCCTTCCTTCTTGTATCAGTGCATAACTTGTCCCTGAGCCACCTACTTATCTACTGCCCTAAATCTCACCCTCCCTCACCCACCTATTCCTTGTATACCCACAGCATCTCATTCCTTCGTTCCTAGTATTATCCCAGTTCCAGATCCCCCCCCCCCCACCACTGGCTGCCCACTTCTCCCGACACGTCTCCCCCTTGATATGCCTGGGTCTTTTTAAACCGACTATGTATGTCTCTTCGCTTGTAGCATCCACTTTAACTAATCTCTTCGCTGGACTATAATGCCTTTACCTTACAGGAACACTAAACCATGTATGTTGTTGTATCTGGTATAAATATTTTACTGACTTGCTACCCTATTGTTACCTATACCCTTACCGACTGTCTTTTACCTGAACCCAAATGTATTTTTACTTGTCCTGTCTATTGCAGGCCTACCTGTACTGTTGTACTCCTGCATCTACTGTCTATTTGTCTGTATATAAATGCATTGTTACTTGACTTCTGTTATGCAGGTCCACGTTGTAAATGAGCTTGCTCAATGGTGTTCACCTGGATAAATAAAGAATTTGATTGACTGATTGAGTAAAACAATCTGGCTTCCTAGAAGGAGACTGCTGAGGTAAGAGAAAGAATACCAAGTTCAAAATGCGATATAGATTTAAGATATGTTTCGGACATTGAAAACGGAAGGAAAAGCTCATTTAGAGAAAGAAAACTTATAAACATGCTATGTAGTACGTAGATGCAAACGCTAGAAGTAACTCAAGTTCCTTAATAGTGGAGTCTGCTGTATATCAGACATGTTTTACTTGCCTAAAGTAAAAGTTCAAGCAAGTGAGGAAAGGTGAAGCAATCTCTTTTCTTTCCATCAGCAACACTGTTTTTTTTTAACATATGAAGAACCATTTTAAACAACTGAGATAAAGCCTCAACCTACCCTTATGGGCCTGTTCAAAGAAAGTAGTACAGCTACATGTTTAGCGAAGAGTTATTTAAACTTCAAACATGAGACTATCAGAGTTTGTGTAACCTACTATGTATACCAACGGAGGGCAACAGAAACAGTAAAGAACATTAAACAGCAGGGGTTGAGAATTAGATTTTTTTTTTAAAGCAGTGGCAATATATGAAAGGGAGTTTGTATATTATGGCATTTATGAGTTTAAGTAGTTCACTGAAATACATTTACATTTGTGACAAAGACCATGCACCATGTAAGGACTGATGTTTGCTTTTTCTGTGCAAAGAAAGAAAGAAAACTATACAACACAATGTGTTTACAGCAGAAGTCCGTTGAACAAAAAGCATTAACTTAAAATTGATGTGTGAAGAACTAACCTTAAGGAGGGCTCTGAAGTAAAGAATTTGTATCAGGTATCATGAATTTATTAGGATCTTGAAAAAATGTCTTTGAAATATTTACAACTTGGTGGAAGGCGTGGTGTGCACGTTTTTAAGAACACACTATTGCTGGTGTGAATTTAGTGGTGTTGGAAAATTAGTTGTTGTAGGATAGTTCGCCATTAGGATTTTTTATATGCTTTATATGTTTTGTAGGATTTGAGGACTGCAAAAAAATTGAAAGGAATCACTCTATGTGTGAAAACGCATGAAATTGCACCTTATTGAGTGAGTAGCACTGAAACATTGAAGTTCATGCATTTTTAGAACTCAGGGATGGACAGCCATACTTAACTATATATAAGGCAACAAAAGGCATCTCCTGATGAAGCCTACTGTCGTAGGTGAAACATCGGAGATTTTGGGTAGTTTGGAACATGAATAAAACTTTCTGAATACTTTCCTACATGAGAGCCGTCTACAGTATATTTATTGCTACACTTACTCAGATGTAGAAGACTTTTTGCTTTAGAAACTTCGCCTGCACTGACTCTCACCTGTTCATGGATGTCAGGACAGTCAACTGGTATATCCTGCACACCCTCATGGAAGCTGTCTCAGCAGTCAGCTTCTTCACCAATACTCTCCTCTAGTTCCAGGATAGGCACTTCCCACTGACCATACGTGACGTGAGAGGCGGAAGCACTCACTGAATCACAAAAGACCTACTCTCACTTATGAGAGAGACAAACAGTGGACTGTGTACAAAACCTCCCCCTCCCCTTGGAATGTCTACAGACAATTGCAAAACAAATGCAAGCAAACCACAAAATCCCTGAAAGCTAACTACTTCCACACACTAAAGTGGCATAACCTAAAAAAAATGCTTCTAGTCCACCATAGGTTCAGCGTTAAACCCGGGGACCATCACCCCTGTCATTCACCTAAGCACCCCCTCAGGCCTCTTAACAGACCCCTCTGTGGTTGCCCATGCCTTCAACACAAAATTCACTGACCTCTCTGCCCACCTAGATAAAGTACCAACCCCAAACCCTTCCTTCCCAGGAAACCAACCCTGCCCAGGAAACCAATCGGGCCACTCCCCCTATCCTCCCTTCTATTTCAGAGCTATCTCCCCCAGAGATACTTTCAAACTCCTAATGAGCCTCCCAAACAGAGGCAGTCTAGGTAGCAATGGACTCTCACCTCGCTTTATTAAGCTTATCGCTCCCTGCATCTCTAAACCCCTTGCCTTTATCTTCAATGTCGCCTTTGCCTCGTCATCCATGCCCATCATATGTAAGAACACCAAAGTTGTCCCCATCTTTAAGGCAGGTGACCCCCCTCTCCCCTGACAACCACAGGCCTATCTCCATCCTCCCCCACATAAGTAAACTACTTTAAAAGGTAGTCCACCACTAGCTCACTGAATACATTAATAAATACAACCTGTTTTGCCTACAACAACACGGTTTCAGGAAACACCGCAGCACCACATCTGCCCTGGCCCATTCCACCAACCACGTCCTCAGGAACATGGACACCGGGAACACCACAGGTGCTGTGTTCACAGACCTGACAAAGGCCTTTGACTTGGCTGACCACAACCTGCTCCATGCCAAAATGCTGAACCTTGGCTGCCCAGCTGGTACATCAGTGTGGTCTCAGAGCTCTCTCTCAGGTAGATCCCAATCAGTAAACATTGGGGCAGCCCAGTAACTATCAAAGAAACGAGTGTTTTTCTTAACTGACTGGGCTTTCTTTTGAAAAAGCTACCTGTAGAACAGCTAGGATAGCCTTTGTAAAGGCTTTCCAGTCTTTTTAAAAACACTGTTGGAGCTATCGCGAAACCGGAAGTAGGGCGCAATGCTTCTGGTTTCGGCCCTTAAAAACAGCAGCTCTAGCGAGCGGGGCATAATATATACTGTTGGACCGCGTAGCCTACCTCTGGAGAGAGGTTCTTAAACTTTTAAAACTCTGAAACTGAAACTTGAATGTTATAAATTGAATTATATACTGTTATTGTCAGCCTGCATACAGGGGTACTCTCTCTCTCTTGCAACAGCTTGTTAGTGGCTGCTTGCAAGGGATTGTGGGGTGTTGGAGGACTGTGTTTGCACCTTCTGCTCCCCCCCAGTAACTATCAAAGAAACAAGTGTTTTTCTTAACTGACTGGGCTTTCTTTTGAAAAAGCTACCTGTATAATAGCTAGGATAGCCTTTGTAAAGCTTTCCAGTCTTTAAAAACACTGTTGGAGCTATTGAAACCGAAGTAAGGTGCAATAGCACTTCCGGTTTCGCCCCAAAAAAACCGCTCTAGCGAAGCGGGCGAGCGTATGTAATGACACGGAGACGTGGAACGAGAGACACGCTGCCTTTGTGCTGCGTCTATCGTGTCCATCGTGGACTAAGGGGACAATAAGGTAATACTATTAATCTATTAAGAGTTACAAGATTCTGTATTTGACTGATTAACCAATTGTGCTACCATGAAAAAGGCAAATAAATATTGCATCACCTGTAAAATGTATGTCCCGGGTAAACACACCGTCGACTTCAAGTGTGATAAGTGCATTTTAGTTAACGAGTTACAAAACGAAATCGATAGACTTCAACCCAAATTGCCTGTAAATCCTGAGATTAAAGCTTTAGAGGACTATATTGACCAAATGTCAATACTGGTGGAGGCTAATGCCTCAATCACAGCAAATATGGTGGAGGCTAACGCCCCAATCACAGCAATAATAGGCGAGGATACCAACCTGAAGCCCCGACTAAATGTCACCCACATCCCAATACTTGAACAACCCACCTCCACCTCAACTCCCACTACTTTAACCTATCAACAGTCTACAACTGATAAAACAAACTTCTGGTTAACAAAAAAACCTAAATCCAAACTCAAGTTAGCAGCCAATGACTTATCCCCCCCTGTCCCATATGTAATTTCCACACACACAACTAATCTGAGCACCTGTCTAACTTTATTGATGAATCTGTAGTAATCAGTCCCAAACTCAGTAAAATTACTGAGAATAGCCTATTGAGTCATAAATCTCCCAACTTACCTGACGCAGTCCCATCACACCCCCCTTTACATCCCCCTTGCCCCTTCGACACATTAAACAATCACAAGGAAGTTTATATACTTGGAGATTCCATAACGAAATACATTGACCGCACTGTTTATAACCCAGATAAGGAACATCGCACCAGCTCAAGCTACCGAGGTGCCAGGATCTCTGATATCACAGCAATGCTTAAACCTATCTTAAAGTCCACAGGAGAAAACCCACTAGTTGTTGTTCACGTGGGAACAAATGACATTACTAAGCAACCTTTGCAAAGCATAAAACAGGACTTTGTTTCCCTTTGCAACCTATTGGTTGATAGGGGCTGTGACATCTGTCTCTCGGAAATACTACCCATCCCAAGAGCAAGTGACACTATTAACTCTAAAGTTAAAACCATAAATGAATGGTTGAGGAAATGGTGCCTTAGACAAAGTATCCCTTGTCTAACCCACTGGGAGGATTTTCACCTTAACCCTTCCCTCTTCTGTTGGGACGGCTTACACCTCAGTAGAAGAAGTAGTGCCATACTTGGGAAAAAGATTGTCTCCTACATTAATTCCCATTTAAACTAACTAACAAGGGGGAGTTTGGAACGTTGTCCAAAACTCTTGAAAATGGGTCTCAACCCGCAAACTCACATCTAAACATTTTATCCCTTAACGCACGATCCCTAAACATTGCTAAAAAAGCTGAATTGGAACTCAAAGCCCACCTTCTAGACCTGTCGTTGATTGCTGTCACTGAAACTTGGGGTAACTCCTATAGAAATTGGTCATCTGAGATCTCGGGTTATAAACACTACTTTAAAAACAGGCCAGACACGAAATCAGGGGGTGGACTTAGTCTCTATGTTAAGGATAGCATCCCTTCATACCAACCTCCTATCGAACAAAATTCAGAGAGTGTATGGGTGTATATCCAACCCAATGGTCTCCCCCAAATCCTGGTTGGCACTTGTTACCGCTCCCCCTCACTTGACAGTATTCAAAATCTTAAATTAACAGAAGATATTTCCCAGTTCTCTAGTAAGGGTTCTGTCCTCCTCTTAGGAGATTTCAACCTCCCAACTATTAACTGGGATACTTTAATGGGTTCCAACAATAATGAAAACAACTTTCTCACTACTATTATTGATTTGGGTCTGTACCAACTAGTTAAAGAACCTACTCGGGGTAACAATATTTTAGATCTTGTTATAACTAGCATAGATGTTCCTGTAAATAATCTGCATACATCTGATCCCCTTGGTAACAGCGATCATAAATCAATATTCTTTACCATAACCGTACCTTGTTGCTCAGTACCTATCAAAAAAACAATCAAACACTATGAAAGGGCAGATTTTCAAAAACTAAATGAACACTTAAGTAATATTGATTGGATACACATCTTATCTCCCCTTAACACCATTGAGGCATGGGACTTTTTAAAATCACAAATATCCTTAGTCGAACACAAATATGTCCCTAACAAATGTACCCACAATTGCAAAGGAAAAATACCCCCATGGTTCAACGCATCCATTAAAAAGCAAATACGGCGTAAACGCAAACTATTCGTACGTCTAAAAAATAAATCACCTACAAGTAATAACAATAAGTTAATAATACAGTACAGAGAATCAGTAAGATTACTTAAAAAATCAATACTAGCAGCAAAAAGAAATCTTGAATTCCGCATAGCACATACAAAAGATACACACAAATCTCTATATGCTTACCTAAACAGTAAAAAAGGGAACAATAAATCAATCGGCCCCCTTATGCTCAATAATAAAATAATAAACTCTGATCTTGTTGTAGCCTCTACACTAAACAACTACTTTATATCAGTATTTACTCAAGACTCCTTACAACCCAAAATAGCCATACCACCCATAAATATCAATGAGCAACTAGTTCAACAGAAAGACATCTATAACCTACTTCTAGCTCTAAAGAAATCCACTAGTCCTGGTCCGGATGGTATATGCCCAAAATTCCTCCTGGGCACCAAAAAAATAATCACTCTGCCGTTAACAATCATCTTTATTAAATCACTCCATGAATCAATAGTCCCTCCTGACTGGCAAACAGCAATAGTCACCCCTATACATAAGCAGGGTTCCTATTCATTAGTTAATAACTATCGCCCCATTAGTTTAACTTCTATTCCCCGTAAACTACTTGAAAAAATTATCAAATCACTTTTGGATAAGGAAATATTATCCCTAAATCTTACAGATATTACTCAACATGGATTCAGATCTGGTCTGTCATGTACCACTAACTTATTGACTTTCTACAACCCTATTAGTTCCAAACTAGATTTAAACATTCCTTCCAATGTTATTTTACTGGACTACAAGAAGGCCTTTGACAAAGTGTCTCATAGCATCCTTATTTCCAAACTTATTCAACTAGGATTTTCTGCAATTCTTGTGTTATGGATAAAAAGTTGGTTGACGAATAGATCTCAGAGGGTGAGGGTTAATGGCACTCTATCAGATATGGGATGGGTTACAAGCGGAGTTCCCCAGGGCTCTGTCCTGGGACCCACCTTGTTTAATATCTTCATTAGCGATATGAAAATTCATTCTTCCAATATCCTCATAAAATTTGCCGATGATACCAAACTGGGTGGTGCTGTTAACAATGCTGCAAACAGACAAATTTTACTCAATGACCTCTCATCTATTGAGCACTGGGCCCTCATCAATAAAATGGAGTTCAATACAGCCAAATGTGCCGACATGCACTTTGGGAAAAACAATCCCCAACAAATATATACATTGAACAACAGCATTATTAAGGTTTCTTGTTTAGAAAAAGATTTAGGGATTCTAGTCAATAATAAACTGACACAAGTTTCACACTGCAATAAAATAGCAAATCAAACAAATTCACTTCTTCGCAAAATCAATGGCACTTTTGTTTCCAGAACCGAGCAGTGTATTATTCCGCTATACAGATCACATATCAGACCTTATCTTGATTATGGTTCTCCGTTTTGGAGTCCTTACCTCTGTGGGGACACGGATAGGCTACAGAGGATACAGAAAAGAGTTACTAAAACTATTCCCCACTTGGCACAGGTAGACTACGAAACTAGACTACATAAAACGGGGTTGTTCTTATATAACTGTTCTATCTTCTTCGGGGGGCATCTAAGTCATCAGGTCACACCATAGAATGAGTCCCTAGCAGTTACAGGTGTGAACAGTCTGGGAGGGAGGCCAACCTTAAACTTAAGAGAGGAGGCTCTGCAGCATAGTCCTGCCAAATCCTGCATGGGCTCTAGAGGCAATGTCCAGACTGTAGTGCTTGGTGAAAGTGTGGACGGTACTTCAGGTGGCAGCCACACATATATCAGTGGCTGAGACCCCTCGGAAATAAACCACAGAGGTAGCCATGCCTCTTGTGGAATGATCTTTGACCACTCTAGGCAATTCTTTGCCGTATTTGTAGCAAAACACGATGCAATTAGCAAATCATTTAGATAAACATTGTTTAGAAACCTGAATGCCCTCTCTCCCTGGGGTGAAAGAAACAACTGCTTTGACGTTCTACATTCTTTGGTTCAGAGCAGGTAATACTTCAAAGTTCTGTGCACATCTAACGTAAGGAGCAGTGTTTCTCCTGGATTGGCACGATCTGGAAAATATGCAGGAAGGTGGCTACATTGGGTCAGTGTAAACTCAGACACCACCATAGGGAGAAGCTTAGGATTCATGAGCAATGACACCCTGTCTTTGTGAAAATCCAAATAAGGCTCCTCACACCAGAGGGCCTTAAGCTCTGAAATTCTTCAAGCAAAAGTAACAGCAACTACAAATAACGCTTTCCAGGAAAGGAAGCGTAGCTTGCAAAATGCAGTCGTCTCAAAAGGAGACGGTCAGCCTCTCCAAAACAGAATTCAAATCCCAAGCCGGGACAGGAGAACTGACTGGGGGTTTCAGATGCAAGATGCCCCTCGAAAAGGTATGGGAGACATCCAACTGAGCTATGGTGCGGTCACCCATGGGCTCATGGAAGGCCAAAACAGTCAACAGGTGCACCTTGAGGGAGGAGTACTGGAGACCTGAGTCAGACAGAGAGATCAGGTAATCCAGAAGCTGGCTTACTGTACGTGAAAGGGTCCAGATTATGCTTGGCAGCCCAAATGGCAAACCTCTTCCACTTCATGGCATAAGTGGCTCGAGAGGAAGGCTTCCAGGCGGCCACCAGGATGTCCGCTATTCTACTGGAAGACAAAAATCTGGTGATGGCTATGTCTTCAGGAGTCAAGCATGCAGATGGAGAGACCTGAGGTTGGGATGGATCAGGGTCCCCTGAGTCTGGGTCGGCAGGATCCTGCAGAGGGGAGGGATACCAGAAGTTCCTCCACCAGCTAGAGTAGAAATGGAAACCATACTTGGCGAGGCCGGAATGGAGCTACAAGGATCATGCTGGCCCCCTCTATCCGCAGTTTGATTAGCATCCTTTGGATCAGAGGGAAAGCGTAAAGGAATCTCCAGCTACAGGAGAGGGACAACGTGTCTCGCCAGAAAACTCCAGGCTATGGATCGAGCGAGCAAAAACTGGGCAGTTCTGTGTTGAGTGGGAACGCCAAAAGGTCCAGTTCTGGATGACCCCATCTGTCGAACAGATCTTCTGAGATAGATGAGACAAGCTCCCACTTGTGCATGCTGGACCGAGTTCAGCTGAGGCTGTCCACCAGAGTGTTTAGCACTCCTGGGACATAGACCGCTGAAAGGGTCAGGTCATGGTCTAACACCCAATACCACACTCTCATGGCCTCCCTGCACAGGGGATAAGAGTGTGTTCACTCTGGCTTGTTGATGTAGTAGACTACACTGAAGTTGTCTGATGGAATCAGCAACTGACCTGGAAGAAGATGCTTCTGAAAAGCCTGTATGGCGTACAGAACCACCTGCATCTCCAGGACATTGATATGCAGGGAGATTTTGATCTGGGACCAAAAGCCTTGAGTTTGAAAGGGGCCCAGTTGAGCCCCCCTGCCCAAACCATAGGCATCCATGGTGAGGATTTGCTGTGGACAGGGGATCTGGACTGGGACTCCTTGCAACAGGTTCAGGGGTCCATCCACCACTGGAACACTTTGAGGACTGGGTAAGAGATCAGCACTAACTGATCTAATTTGTCTGTTCAATGATTCCACTGCACCAACTGTACATGGAAAGCCCACTGGAGGGCACGCATGTGGAGCCTGGCCAGTGTGAATGGCAGCCATCATTAGTTCCAACAGCCTCAGGTACACCCTGGCAGGGATATAACAGCTCTGGGCTACCTCCTGAGCCTGGGAAATAAGGCACTCCACCCTGTTTTGAGGCAGGAAAGCCTTCCCCTGTGCCAAATCTATTTATTTATTTTTTGGTAACCGAGTAAGGCCCACTAGGCACAAGTTCCTGTTTTAGGGGTGACCCGGGAGCACTGGGATGGTTAAGTGACTTGCTCAGAGTCACACATTATGCAACTGGAAGTTGTGGGAATCAGACCCAAGTCTGCTGGATGTACCAAGTTCATTCAGAGTTTGTTACTCTAAACTCTGGGCTATACTGCCACCCTAGAACCTCCCCTATGTACTGCAACCTTTGGGACAGAACTAGGATCGACTTGGGCAGGTTGACAGTAATGCCCAGGAAGAGGAACAACTGAAGAGTTCTTTCTAGAGCCACAGAAGCTGTTCCCTTAATGGGGCCTTTAGTCGATAATCATCCAGATAAGGGAAAACGTACATTCTCTCCCTTCTGAGGGCTGCAGCTACTGCTGCTAAGCACTTGGTAAATACCCACAGTGCAGAGGACAAGCCAAAGGGCAGCACATTGAACTGGTAATGCTCACCTTGAAACAGAAACTGGACGAACCTCCTGTGAGGAGGAAACACCGAGATGTGCAAGTAATCATCCTGCATGTCCAGAGAACACAGCTAGTCACCTTTCTTGAGAAGGGGGGCATCAGACCTGGCAAAGTTACCATCCGGAACCTTTTGTACTGGACATACATACTGAGGTCTTTTAGGTCTATAATGGGCCTCATATCTCCGGTCTTTTTGGGGACCAGGAAGAACCTGGAATAAAACCCTTTGTTTCTCTGGTGCCTGGGCACTGGCTCAATGGTCTGTTTGTGCAGAAGGGACTTTACTTCCTCCCGGTGAACAGACAGATGGGTTGAGGGGTAAGTTGAGGGCAGAGAAGGAGTTTCCGGGGGTTGCTCGGTGAGCTCCTGAGTGTGACTCCTTTCTAGGATTTGCAGAATCCAGGCATCTGACGTTATGGTTCTCCACTGATTGAGATAGATGGAGAACCGATCTCCGACCACCACCCCTTGGTCAGAGACTGGAAGAGGGGAGTCTGGGCAAGGAGTCAAGCAGGGGCAGATCCAGCCGCTGGCGCTGGTCCATCACCTCTAGGGCACCTGGCTATGGCTCCGGCAGTGGAGGAGGTGGGCAAGGCGGCAGAGGCTCCGTATTTGCCTTGGGGCTGAGAAGCTGCTCCTGAACTACTGGATGCTTTATGAAAGGGAGAGTGCTGTCTGCTCTTAGGTTGTGTTTGGTAGAGTGAGTGGACAGATATGCAAATTTTATAGTGTAGTGCTGCATTTGGAGCCCTGCTATATCGAAACAGGAAGCAGGAAGAGGGCACTGCAGTCCTTTGGGGAGAGCATTGGACTACAACTAGGTGCTAGTGCTTTATTTTTAAATCGGAATCCTATATCCAATGCCTAGGTCACGCATGAGTGGCAAACGCATAGTGAGGGGATAAAAATCAGACTGTTTTAATATAATATTTACATTTGCCAGCGTTTTCGAGTGCCTCTGACCCCAAAACAGTCCTTCTGGGTCATATTGTGCTATATAGCTCGGCCACGCTGCGAGCGGCTGAGCTATTACATAGTTTAAGCCTTGTGCACGATTAAGCATTCCATACTTACGCAGGCTTTGTATTTTTAGGGGAACCTCTGAGCTCTGCACATTTTGTAGTGTAGTGCTGCATTTGGAGACCTGCTATATCAAAACAGGAAGCAGGAAGAGGGCACTGTAGTCCTTTGGGGACAGCACTGGACTACAACTAGGTGCTAGTGCTTTATTTTTAAATCGGAATCCTATATCCTACGCCTTGGTCATGCATGAGTGGCAAACGCATGGTGAGGGGATAAAAATCTGAATGTTTTAATATAATATTTACATTTGCCAGTGTTTTCAAGTGCCTCTGACCCCAAAACAGTCCTTCCGGGTCATATTGTGCTATATAGCTCGACCACGTTACGAGTGGGGCGAGCATGAGCAGGGCGCACGGAGACTCGCACATTCCGGCACGTGTCGGCTGTGTCAGCTGAGAACCAGAGAATAAACTGCATAAGCGTGAGTATGACTTACAAACATGTTGAGATGTAATCAGGTGGGATGTTTACGAAGGGTGAGGAAGCTGCAAACTACGTGTGCAGCCACTGCATTGAAATACATCAACTTAAGGAAGAGATTGTGTCCCTTAAAAAAAGATTACAGGTGCAGCTCGAAATTTTCTCACTTGAGCAATATATTGACTCTATGGTGGAGGATATCAGGGAAGAAACCAAATCGGAAACTGGGGACCAGATTGCTGATGTAACCCTAAATGGGGAAATTGTAAATGAAAGGGATTGGTCAATAGTCACTGGTAAACAAACATTAAAAGGGGTAGAAGGAACATTGGTGGAGTATCCAACATTTTAACCCCAAATAGATTCCAGGCCCTAGTTCTAGAGGAGGAAGTTGTGGTAACTCAGACAACAGACCAGGAACCTGACTTTAGCCCATTCAGTAATGTTTGCACAAGCACACAAAACAATAACCAGGAACAGTCAAATTCAGCCAGTGTTCCCAGTCAAAATAAGGACTTACTATTCATTGGGGACTCCATGTTAAGAAATACAGATGGTATTTTGTGTAAGCATCATAACGAACCTACAACTGTCAGTGTACTTCCTGGGGTTAGCATTGGTAATATAATAAATCTTCTCCCAGGCCTACTTGATAACACTAATACACCAACCACTGTTTTACGTGTGGGGGTGAATGACGTAGGAAAAAGACAGATAACAGATATACAGAGGGACTTTGAAGAAGTAGGTGTAGCATTAAAAAACAGGGGATGTGAAGTTTGGATTTCTGGGATTTTACCAGTTCCTAGAGCAAGTAACAAAATTAACCAGGAAATCTATAGATTAAATAGCTGGTTTGAAAGATGGACTGCAAGAGAAGGTTATTTCTACATTGATCATTGACAGAAATTTCAGAGTGAACACCTATTTGCAAGGGATGGCTTACATCTTAACAAATGGGTAAGTATGTATTGGCCCAACATTTAAAAGACACCATATACCATCATTTAAACTTCACAAGAAGGGGGATGTGGGGGTACCAAACCCAGACAAACTAGGCACAGGGTGGAACTTTATGTCCATTAATGCTTGAGACCTAAATAACAAGTTTGATGAGCTGCAAGTATTACTAACTAGTCAAGATATTCATGTTTGTGCCATAGTAGAGACATGGTGGCAGCCCGAGGATACATGGGATAAACAAATCCAAGGTTATATACTCTTTAATAAAGATCGATCCCTAAGGGGGGTGGGGTGGCAGTGTATATAAGGACACGATTGTTACAGAACAAGTTGCTATAACTAGCTGGCGGAATTGTAAGCCCTCTGGATCAAGATTAGCCCCCCCCAATTAGCTAAAATACATTTGGGGTATTATATAGGCCACTGTCCACCAAGCTAAAAGAAGACAAGGACACGTTAGCTTTTATTAAACAACTGTGCCTATCTGGGAATGTTATCCTGGTAGGGGATTTTAACCTTCCAGGTACAAATTGGGACATATTAAAAGCAAATTTGGGCACAGAATTATGATATCTGGAAACTTTCAGCCTTGTTGGCATGGACCAATGTGTTGTTTCTAGCACTAGGGGTAACCATATTCTGGATCTGGAGTTACGTGATTTGAGCGAGAATATTATTGATTGTAACGTAAACCCCCCACGCGGGTCCAGCGACCACTCTATCATTACTTTCCAGTATGTGGAACCATTTGGGAAATGCACAGGTACAACGGTACTCCAAAGGTACAATCGAGCAGAGTTTGAAACAATGAGACATGTACTAGAAGTTTGGGATTGGAAAACTGATTTTGGTTCACAACCAGTTGCTGAAATATGGGGCACATTAACAAATAAACTAACCGATTTGGTTCAAAGGTATGTGCCCATCACTAACAAATATAGTGGGGCAAATAAGAATGTCCCTCCACCGTGGTTGACCCCACTAGTTAAAACACTAATTAAAGAGAAACACAGATCCTACCACCATGCTAAAAAGGTCAATACTGAGGATAGCTGGGCGACATATAAAAAAAGACAAAAGCTGGCAAAAAGAGGTATCTTTACTGCAAAAAGAAATTATGAGTATACTCTAGCTGCTAAAGTACAAGACAACTATAAATCCTTTTATACTTACATAAATAGTAAAAAAGGGAAAAGCACATCTGTGGGACCCCTTAAAACAAGCAGTGGGGAGAATATAACTGATAATGTTATATTAGCCGAGGAATTTAATAACTATTTCTCCACAGTTTTTAATATAAGTCCACATCCTGGCCAGGATGTCACTGCCACAATACAGCCAAATTCCAGCTATAGAATAGATAGGGCCGATATACTCACAAGACTTAAGCAAGTTAAACAAAATAAGGCACAGGGACCAGATGGAATCCATCCAAGGATGATAAAGGAATTGGCGGAGGTCCTGGCAGATCCTGTGACGTACTTGTTCCGAAAATCTATCGAAATGGGGAGGTCCCAGATGAGTGGCGCTAAGCAGTCGTAATCCCCATACATAAGAAAGGATCACGACGAGTGGTGTCCAACTATAGGCCTATAAGCCTGACCGCTGTGTTGGGAAAAATATTGGAAGGTATAATAAAGGATTTTATCACAGACTTCCTTGAAAATTTAGATAAGATAGATAGATCTCAGCATGGGTTTAGAAAAGGGAGACCATGCCAGACAAATCTACTGGAATTCTATAATAAGGTCAGCAAGTCTATTGATAGGGGTATCCCAGTTGATGTCATCTATCTGGACTTTGCAAAGACCTTCGATAAGGTCCCTCATGAGGAGCTTGTTAAAGTTATTGTACAGCTGGAACTCCCAAACTGGATTGCACTATGGATTAGGGCATGGCTGGCAAATAGAAGCCAGAAGGTAAGTGTGAGGGGTGAATTCTCTGGTCAATCCAGTGTGACTAGCGGTGTCCCTCAGGGGTCTGTGTTGGGACCCTGCCTTTTTAATCTTTATATATCAACAATGCAGGTTGATCAAGGGGTTTGGTTACCAAAATTTGCTGATGACACCAGGATAGCGGGTTCAGTAAATAGTATAGTAGAACACAATATTTTGCAATCTACCCTAAATAAACTGGAAATTTGGGCCTCCCAAAAACAATCTGTATTTAATATAGATAAATGCTCTGTTATGCATTTTGGAAATGCTAATAAATTCTTTAAATACAATTTGGAAGGCATAGTATTAAAGGTCTCACAAAAAGAGAGAGATCTGGGGATTAACATCAGCAGCAACCTGGATTTCAGTACACAATGTAATAAGATCATGAAAAAAACTAGTTGTACTGTACATTGCATCAAAAGACATATCAACTGTAAAGAAAGGGAAATTGTAATCTCATTGTATACTGCACTTGTGAGGCCCCATATGGAGTACTGCGTGCAGTTTTGGGCACCCTATAAAAGACAGGATGTGGGAGCATTGCAGAGAGTCCAGAGGAGGGTCACAAAAACTGCTAAAGGATTGGAAGGACAGTGGAGGTTGAGTTCATTGGGGTTAGGAGTAGACTCTGGAATCTCCAGGAAATCCACCAAATCCTTTCTGTTGACATCCTCCTCCTCAGTATGGACGGCCACGGCTAAGGACAACTGCTTTGGGTCCTCTAGAGAAGACCTAGGATGTGTTTGACAGAATCCTCGCTGACTGAGGAAGCTGTGGATCTGTCTGAAGTGAGGAGTGCTTCCTCCTTCTCATTAGGAAAAATAAGGTCAGGATGGTCCTCCTCCTCGACATCGACTCCTTCCAGATCAAGGTCCAATGTTTGAGGTGCAGATGGCCCGCAGGGGGTGGCCCGTGGCCAAAAAGAGGGGTCGATGATGCTGCCATCGACGGTGCAGGCGATGTAGGCCTTTATGAGGCCTGACCGGTGACTAAATCCCACCTATATTTCTATATGACTATCAGCCTGTTACAGAACAGCTGCAACTCTATGGCCGAGCTAAAATGCTGATTCATTTACTTTCCTTGACTGTAAGCCTCCTACTGAACAACACTGTATTCAGATGCCTGTCATGTAATGTATTGTAATATGTATTGTAATGCACTGTCATCTCTGTAACAAATGTTGCCCTGTACCTTAATGTATGACGTAGAACCTTTGTAAATGAGTCTTCAACTCAAAGGCCTTTCTGAATATCTCAATAAATAAAAAAAATTAAAAATCAATGGTCAGGGCTCAAAAAAATAAAAAAAATAACTGGCCGACAATCATAGAGGTAAATTTAGTCAAAATCTTGTTGAGGTGGACAATCATTGAAGACTGCATCGATGGAGGACGGGTTGATGGAGCACGAAGTGATGACCTGCCAGAAGGGACCTGAGAACCTGAAGTGCCTGTAGCCCAAGGGCCTGGGTAGGATCAGGCCTCAACAGGAGGCCATCGATGACGAAGGGGCTGAAGACCCGTCAATGACCGGTCACCCTGCATATCTGACAGAGGCATTGTTGATATGGGTCTAGTATGCACAGAGACATGGACAGATTTATACATCGGCGCAGCTGCAGCCAACAAAGAACCCTCATATGAGGAAGGAGACGCCGTCAGGGAATGAGACCACCACTGTGGGAAGTGGTCCCGATCTCAGTCTCTTTTATGACTTTTCCCCGAGGACTTGTTGGGCCTTAGAGGCCTGGGACCTCAACAACCCTGCCGGCGACTGGCAAGCTGGAACCCAGGAGGACCCCTGCCCGGAACTGGCTACCTGTTGTTCCATGAGAACATTTTTGAGAGCCTTTTTGCATTGCCTGAGGGTTGTTTGATTAAACTTTTGGCAGAGCTCACAGTCAGAGACTTTACGGTCGGGCCAAAGACAGCAGACACAGAGAGAGTGTTCATCTGTGGAGACAATCTTCTTTCTGCAGTGGCAGCGATGGAAGAAAGAAGTAGAAGGATTAACTCTCGACATAAAATAAAATGATCTTTTTTAAAAAATAGATTTTAAGGCCAGCCCGGTGGCACTGAGGGTTGAGGCACTGGACGCCACACCTCATGCCAGCGACCCGGGTTCGGGAACGAGCCTGGGCCATCGGGGGTCGGCAGGGGAGGACTGGGATTGAGCATCCGTTGACTGCTCTCCCAGTCCTGGGGTGGGTTGGGGAATCTCACTGCACTGTAGCGGCTCCTGGGGTTCCTCGGGGGCACTACAGGTGCTGGCGATCTGGAGGGGGAACTCGGCGGATGTCGGCACGCAGTGCCTGGACATCACTGTATGTCCGCATTCCAGGGGACCAATCAGAGGAAAATGGCTGGGCGCGACTGTGCAGCTTGATGGCCGTGCTCCGAGCTGCCTGGAGGACTTTGGCGGAATCCTGTCGGGGAGGGTCCGGGGCTATCCTGGTTGGCTGAGGCAGAGGGGGATCCCTCCAGTGGGATGGCAAGACAGCCGTCCCGGATCCTCCTGGGTGCAGCCTGAGCTACCCAGTTCTCTGGGCGGGCGGAGGGGGTGGCTGGATGCCCCAAGTCAGTAGTGTGTCGCAGCAGGTGGCAAAAAGCATTACACACACACACACACAAAAAAAAAAATAGATTCTAAACTATTAGATAGAAAGAAGTCTTAGGCAAAAAATAGCACAAAACTGTGTCAGAGCTTCTGCGGAGACCCATGCGAACAAGTTAACATCAGGAAAAAACTGAGGAGGAAGCAGGGCCGCTCACACCTTTACAGGGTTTATGACGTCAGCAGATGACGTTGGCATGGGCAGTCCCAGTTGTACTGCTGAAAATCTTCCATGTGGATCCTGCTTCATCGACGGTGAAGTTCCTATGGTGTGACCTGATGACTGAGATAACCCCAAAGAATCTACTGTTACAGCAAGTTCTTATGTAACTTCTATCTTCTTCAGGGATATCTCTGTCATCGGGTCACACCTATGGAACGAGTCCTAAGCAGTGCTCACAGCAAGGACAGTCTGGGTGGCAGTAGGACCGAGGCCTAAGAAAGAAGACCATGAAGCACAGCTAAGCCAAAGCCTGCCCTTCTTCTAGAGGCAATGTCCAATCTGTAGTGCTTGGTGAATGTGTGGACAGTGATCCAAGTGGCAGCAGCCCAAATCTCGGCTGCAGACACACCCCTGAAACAGGCAACTGAAGTTGCCATATCCCTGGTGGAATGACTCAACTCCAGGAAGTTCCTTACTGTATTTCCTGTAACAAAAAAATAATACAGTTGGGCTGTCCCAGTGGCGCTGGATGCCACACTGCGCGCCACGCTGGCGACCTGGGTCTCGGGAATGAGCCCGGTTGTTAGGGGTCGGCAGAGATCGAACATCCAGAGGACAGCTCTCTCTTCTGCAAGGAAGGGGGTTCCTGCTTGGCTGGCCTCTGGCGGTGCGAGAGAAGAGAGGAGGGAGTGGCAGACGGTGGCAACACCTTGACGTCGGTGCTAGCCACTCCCTAGAACAGAGGAAAATGCCCTTCAGCGCAAGCAGAGATGGAGCACCGGAGCTTGCCCTCGATTTGCAGCCACCCTCCTGGCACCCTCCCAACCGATGCCACCAGAGAAGTTTGGGGTGTTGGGGCCCACCTTATCCCTGCCCTGGGGGGTAAACCACAGCTACATGGACGAAGGAGGTTTGACTAGGTAGGAGCGGACCATAGAGAGATAACTCCTAGGTGCTCCTGAGGAGACCAGAGCTGGAAGGGAGAGGAGGAAAAAACAGAAAGTAAAAAAAAAAATAATAATACTGTTGGACAACCATTTGGACGAGAACTGTTTTGAAACTGGAGTGCCCTATCTGCCAGGAGTGGAAAAAAAAACAAAACAACTGAGAGGACTTCCTCCAGTCCTATGTACAGTATGAATAGTAACACAGAATTCTATGCACACTGGAGGGTCGCCACTGTGGTGCCCCTCCTTAAAAAAGGACCCAGAACAAAACCTAAGAATTTCAGACCAATCAGTTAGACATCTTTAATGGGAAAAATACTGGCGGGCATAATTACAGACCATATACAGCAGCAACAACTGACACTTGGCTTACTGATCCCTACCAACATGGATTTACTAAAAATAGGTTTTGTCTGACAAATCTATTGGCTTTTTATGAAAATGTTAATAGGGCAATAGATGGGAAAAACCCAGTGGATATAATATTCCTGGACTTTGCCAAGGCCTTCAACAAACTGCCCCATTTGGAATTAGTTAAAACCCTAGAGGACCTTAAGCTGTGTACTAATATCACACATTGGATTGCCAATTGGCTGGAGGGGAGCCAACAGCGAGTGGTGGTCAATGGCATATATTCATAATGGGCCAGAGTTACTAGCGGTGTGACACAGGGGTCGGTCCTGGGTCTCATCCTTTTTAACATATACATTTCATCGCTAAAATTGGATTCACCAAATATTTGGTTGTCAAAATTTGCTGATGACTGTCATCTGAGAACAGTATGAATGGACTGGACAGCACTACAAGAAGCGTTGGATCACATTTTCACTTGGACTAAACGAAGTAAATTGGCTCTAAACATTAGTAAATGCAAAGTAATGCATTTAGGTACCAAAAATAAGCAGCATAAGTATTACTTGAATAGAGAACCTTTAACTGTAACATACTGTGAAAAAGACCTTGGTATGACCAGACATACGCCCAGACCTTAAATTTAATCTGCCCTGTAGGGACCTAGTGAAAAAAGCCAACCAAATACTGAATTGTATTTTCAGGCATATTTCTAACCGATACTCCCCCTATACGTCGCACTGGTCAGGCCCCACCTGGAGTACTCTGTTCAGATATGGTCCCCATATAGCAAAGAAGACATCAAAAGGGTTGAAGCAGTACAGCGTAGAATGACTAAGTCTATTACAGGTATAAAAGAGATACCCTACCAAGAAAGGCTGAAAACACTTAACCTTTATTCACTACAATACAGAAGGTAACGAGGGGACTTGTGTATGCTGTACAAAGCAATGGAGGATAACAACCTCTGAATTCGGCCTAGAGCTTAACCATAGTAGAGTTAGTAGTAGGAGACACCCTAAGCAACTCCATCTTGAGAAATGGAACTTACTACTCAGAAAGAACTGGTATAGCCAAAGGGTGGTTACAGTTTGGAACGGTCTTCCACTGGAAGTAATCGAAAGTAAAGATATGAATACTTTTAAAAATAGATTGGACAAGGTTATGGGTAATGAGGCTAAATTTGGGGTTGGATAATTTGATAAAACTCATGTCTAGTGAAACTAAAAGGCAAGCACTAAGGACGTAAGTCTATTATAAGCTTGAGTTGATCTATGAAATAGAAAGTATGGAGCAATGTTTCCGCTGGATTTGCATGCTCTGGAAAATAAGCAGGCAGGTGGATGGACTGATTTAGAGTAAATTCAGATACCACCTTAAGAAGAAGCTTATGATTAGTACACAAATATACCCTGTTTTCTGTGGAAAATCAAAAAAGGCTGCTCACATAAGAGAGCCTGTAGCTCTGAAATTCTTTGAGCAGACGTAATAGCAACTAAAAATAATGCTTTCCAAGCTGGCTCCATGGCGAAAAGTGAAGGGGTTCACTTGGCACACTGGTGACCCAGGTTCGCGCTCTGAGCCCAGGTACCAGGTGCGAAGACCATCAGGGAGGGAATCCAGAGCATCCACTGTACACTTCCCTCCTGGGGGAGGAGGCAGGGCCTTGGCACCTGCAGGTGGATCGGTAGAGGTGCCAGGGGACATAAAGCCTCTACACGCCCTTGCACATCCCTGCGCAGGCTGCCACTCCCACAGGCCAATCTGAATTGCATGGAGTGGGCCACAGAAAATTCCCCCTGGCCCGACCGGATGATGACCACTGGTCCCTGGCATGCCACAATAGCCTGAGAAAGCCCTGTGCTAACTACCCCACCGTCAATCCCTGGGCTAAGCATGTGCCTCTCGGCACTTCTCCTCTGGAGGAAGGGGACCCACCTGATGAAGGGTTACAGCAGTTCACCCAAGTAGGGATCAACTGGCGGTTGTGGAGGACAGCAGATGGCATCTGGCAGAGGAGGGTGGCTGAGAGGCCGTTATGGCCCAAAGAAGTGGCCGGCTAGTGGGGTGGGGAGAAGCACAAAATAAATAATGATTTTCATGATATGGCTGTCTCAAAAAGCAGGGTCAGCTTCTGTAGAACAAAATTCAGGTCCCAAGCAGAACTGGTTACACCATACTTTTCTGTGAGGCATCCTCCACTTGGAGCATCTTATCCATAACCGTTTCAAATAAGAGGCTCCAAGTGAAGAATGCCTCGCAGAAAAGTACAGGTCACATCCAGCTGTGCCACAGTATGGCCATCAATAGCCACATGAAAAGCTGATATTGGGGGTGGGGAGGGCCACTTCCTCCATGAGCTCCCGAGAGGCAATTAATTGAAACATTTAAAATTCGTCATTTGGGGCATTTCTTGGTGTTTCCTGGCTTAAATCCAGTACTGTTTTGCACTTGGGTGTGAATAATATTGGGGGGGGAGGAGGGTGCTGCTGCAGATTCTGTTGACTTTTTTCACCTGAAGGGGCAACATGAGGATCGGCTTCAGCAGAATGCCAAGCTAGGGGCCTCAGGTGATACAGTAGCAGACGAGGTGACTAGCTACGGTTAATGCGACCCTGGGACAATTGATCCAAACTGTGCAGGAGCTGGACCATAAGTTTGACACGTTTAACCCTTGAGTTAAGGCTCTTTAAACTAAGGCGGAACAGATGGAACCAAGCTGCATTTAAATTGGAGACTAATCTTAAGAAGACTATGGATGTTGGCAACCAAGCTTATCAAGGAGAACACTCTCCTATGAAAGCGGCTTGAGATGATCAAATTCAGTCCCGGAGAGAAATGTCCACTTGCTAGGTTTGCAGGAATTGGCACAAGGTGAGGATGATTTGGGTTGCTAGCTCTGTTTGCCTCCGGCACAGGGTTTACTAAGAATGACCCAACACCCCAATTTCTTTGGAGAAGACTTACAGGATCACCCGACCACTGTGGATTCATCTGCCCCTAGGACTTTGCTTCTAGTCTGCACAGGAGTGGGAGATCAGGATCACATCATTTTTGCGGTGAGGTGGAGGTGCCAGATCTAATATGGAGAAGAAGACATTCTTCTGTTCCCAGACCTATCTTTTAGTGCCCACCAGCACCGAAAATCTTTTGATGGAGTTCGGAGGACCTATGTTAGCTTAAAGTACACCGCCAGTTGCTGGTCCCCGCCAGACTCCGGCTTTCTTGGCTCAGCAAGGTCTACATGTTCAACGAGCTCAAGGATATTGAAAAAATGATAGGTCTTTATGGAGCAGGAACTAAATCAGGAGACTGCAGTGGACGCTTCTGATGAAGACTGATCTCACTCCTTGTACAGATGAACTGTAAAGTACTGTTTGCATGCCTAATGTTTTTCCCATCGTAGTGGCAGGTGTATATGTTTTTGAATATGCTGAGCTGGGAGTTGTTTAATTATAATGCCGTGCTGTAAAGCAGGGCTCCTGGTACTGGATGGAGTTTGCACTTTGAAACCGTTCTATATTTTAATCCTTGCATTAGCTTATTGAATTATTACTCTGGCTTGCTAGAGTACTGCTACAGAATGATTCCCTCGAACCTTGTATAGCAGGGCTTTGTCTCTGTTGAACTGATGATCTAGTCAGCATTCTGTTTCTACTTCTTTTTTGTATATCTGTATGGTACGTGCTTAGGCTTGGGGGGGTTTCTACAGGCTCGTTTATCACTATTAATGCCTGTTCATTTGAGTCTAGCATCTGGAAAGTTTATGTATAATACTTATTGATGTGTTAAATTTTGGGAAGCAGTATAGCGCAGTGGTTTAAGGCTCTGAGCTGCAAATCTGGTGACATCCAGCAGACCAGACCTGGGTTTGAATCCCACAGCTTCCACCTGCATACTGTGTGACCCCGAGCAAGTCACTTAACTTCCCTGTGCTCCCGGGTCAAACCTGTAAAAAAGCTTTCAGCTTAGTGTGCTACTCCTGGTTAAACAAACAAAAATAAAAATCTGGGGATTCACCAGACCAGCTGGTTTCTGATCCCTAGGACATTACTGGACTCCTTCTTGTATGCTTTATCCCCTAAGATTTTCCTGGGCTGTGTGTTATGGGATTAGTTTACCATACGCTTTATACCTTGTAAGATACTTCCCCCTATATTGTACCGAATGGGGTGGCTTCTTTCACATTTTCGGTGGTTGTATAATCTTTTTTTTTATTCTCAATGTTCATAGTTTTATGGATCCACCTGTGGATTTCTGTTTTTTTTCAAGTTTTAATTAACAAAAGTCAATAAACATACAATACAAAAAAAAAGAAAAGCTGATATAGTGGACAGGTGCACTTTAAGAGAGGAGTATTTGAGGCCTGCATCAGACAAGGTCAGGAGATATTCCAGAGCTTGGTTCACTGGACAGGTGAAAGGGTCCAGGCCATAAGAAGCGGCCCAGATAGCAAACCGCTTCCATTTCATAGAGTAAGTAGCCCTGGTGGAAGGTTTTCTGGTGGCCACCAGGACGTCACCCACCTTCTGAGACACACCAAACCGAGCAATGGCTATGTCCTCAGGAGCCATGCATGCAGGTGGAGGGACTTTAGGTCTGGATGGACCAGGGTCCCCTGGGCCTGTGTCAGCAGGTACCGGCAGGGGAACTGGAGGTTCCACAGCCAACTTTGGCAAAAATCACCACCTAACTACATGCCGACTTCCAAAGGCTTGAGACGTGGTTTGCACAGAATAAACTCCTGCTGAACTATAAAAAGAACCAAAGGCATGCTCTTCACGATGCCCCACAGCAAAAAGTATGGTCAACTTCTGATACATAGCCATAAAGGTGAAACACTTGAGCACGTTAGCACATTTAAATACTGAAGTGTACACCTGCATGATGACAACTCACCTTCTCCGCACACACTGACCAGGTTGTAAAAGCAGCTAATGCCAAGCTAGGCGTTCTCCACTGCCACAGGCATGCAATGACACCTGCTGCTCTGAAACTGGTTGCATGCAGCTCTGGGCCGTCATCCATTGATTACGGGCTGGTGATCTACGGGGCTGGCTCTGACACTATGTTGAAAAGGGTCAAAACCCTCCTTAATAAGGCCTGTAGATTGGTCCTTGCTGCCGACTACCTAACCCACAGTTGCACACTTTACAAAGAGACCGTCTGGCTCCCCCTCCACCTCAGAATACAATACCAAGCCTGCCTGCTGGGTGGAAAAAAAATCACTCCTAGGGCTTACACCCGAGTCAACCATAAATATACAGTATTTAAAAATTCCCAGTCCACCAGGCACACGAGAAGTGCGACTAAGGGGGGATTACTGGTGCCCTTTAAGCGCACTACGCTTGCTCAGCGAACCATATCCTATCGGGGACCCAAGTGGTTTAATGGCCTCCCCATCGGCTTAATCAAATGCAGCAAGTTTAGTCAGTTCAAAACGGGGCTCTGTTCCTACCTAGACCGTAGGAATGCCTGTTGCTGCTCTGCTTAAACTCGGACCACCCTAGAAAGAATGGTATCTGACCTAGTCCTTGATTTTGGGCCCCCGATGTCCCAGTAGTACCACCCGGGCTCGCTCTCTCCCTTGCCCACTGCCCTGTCCCCCAACTCCTGAATTTTCTTCCCTCCCGTGCTCATTCCCCTGCCTCAAGTCACCCCTTACACCTCGTCCCTCCGCTACTCTCCTGACAAAGCCACCTTTGGCTGCTTATATCTGTACACTTATTCCTACCCATGGATTTTATTGACCCAAGTCTGTACTCTGAATATTGCCACACGCTGCACCACACTCATGAAGTGGTGTTATTACTCGTAACAGGAACCATGTAACCTCCTGCTTCCATTGTATCTACTGTATATGTTGACTTATCTGACAGTGAATACCTGTAGCATTTGTATTGTCTTTGTTCTGACATGGAACCTTCGTAAACGAGCCCTGGCTCAAAGGTGTTAATCTGAAACTGAAATAAATTAAATATCTGCCAAGGCTAGAATGGGGCCACCAGAATTAGGGTGTCACCCTCCATCTGTAGCTTGATGAGAGCCATCTGAATCAGAAGAAAGGGAGGGAAGGCATAAAGAAACCTCCCTTTCCAGGAGAGGGATGCATCTTGCCAGATTACTCCAGGCCCTGGATCTAGCAAGTAAAAACACAGCAGTTTTGCGTTGAGTGGGGACTCAGAAAGCTCCAACTTTGGACGATTTCACCCGTTTAACAGGTCTTCTGTAACAGAGGTCAGCAGTTCCCATTCGTGCACCCCAGACTGTGACCGGCTGAGGCTGTCCGCCAAGGCATTTTGGGCACCTGACATATAGACGGCTGACAGTTCTAGACTGTGATCTAGAGCACAGTACCAGACCCTCATTGCGTCGCGGCACAGGGGGTAGGAATGGCTTCCCCCTTGCTTGTTGACACAACAGACAACACTCATGCTGTCCTACGGCACCAGCAGAGGGCCCAGGGAGAGATGGTTCTGTGAGGCATACAGAACTGCCCTCACTTCTAAAATGTTTCTGTGGAGGTGAGCCTCCCACTGGGACCAGTTGCCCTGGGTCTGGTAAGGACCTAGGTGGGCTCCCAAGATCAAAGCATCTGTGGAGAGGATTTGGGTAAGGAGTGGGGATAAGAAAGGGGATCCATTTCAAGAGACTGGCCAGGTCCATCCACCAGTGAAGCACTTTGTGTACTGGCGAGGAGACAAGAACCATCTGATCCATATCATCTTAACGCTGATCCCACTGGACCTTGAGGGTTCACTGCAGGATCCTCGTGTGCAACCTAACCAGAGGGATCGTAACAATGGTCCCGGCCATTAGGTTTAGAAGCCTGAGGAATGTCTTTGCTGAGACATGCTGGCTCTGAGCCACCTCCTGGGCCTGGCTGATGCGGCGGTCCACCCTGTCTTGAGGAAGGAAAGCCTTGCCCTGAGTAGAGTCCAGGACCTCCCCTTATGTACTGCAACTGCTGAGATGGGGTCAGCACAGATTCTCGAAGATCTACTGTTACAGTAAGTTCTTACATAACTGTACTATCGTACTTCGAGTATGAGCGCCTGCAGCAGGCTACACCATAAGGACCGAGTCCCAAGCAGTGCCCCCGGAGGTAAGAAAAAAGGGAGGCAGGGATAAGACTCCTGAATCACTTAAGAAATTAGGCCTTGAAGTACAGCGAGGCCAAATCCTACTCTCTTTCTGGAAGCAATATCCAGTGTGTAGTGTTTGACAAAAGTATGCATAGAGTTCCATGTTGCAGCAGCGCAGATATCTGCCTTTGAAACATTTTTCATGGCTGCGAACGATGCAGCAGTCACCCTTGTGGAATGTCCCTTGACTGGTCCCTGCAAGGGGTTCTCATACTTGTTGAAGATGAAGGTAATGCAAATTGTCAACCATTTAGACATGGTTTGCCTTGCAACTGGTTTCCCCAGAACCCTGAGGGCAAAGGATACAAATAACTGATCTGATTGCTGGATCAATTTTGTACGATTCAAATAGTAATCGAGGATCCTGTGTATGTCAAGAGTGTGAAGAAAGGCTTCCCCCCGATTCGAATACTCAGGATAGTAAACTGGAATGGAGATGTCTTGATTCAATGTCAGCTCAGACACCACCTTCGGAAGAAACATAGGGTTAGTGTACAAAGACACCATGTCTCTGTGGAAAAATTAAATAAGGTTCTTTACACATCAATGCGTGCAGCTCTGAAATTCTCTGAGCTGAAGTGATGGCAACTAAAAATAACACTTTCCATGAGAGAAAGCGTAGGTCGCAATCCGCAGCCAGTTTGAAGGGAGGTAATGTCAATTTCTCTAGAATGAAAAGAAGGTCCCATGGGGGACAGGATCCCTAATGAGAGGCTTCATATGAAGCATGCCCCGTAGGAATGTATGAGCACGGTCCAGTTGAGCAATATTTCTACCCTCCACAGGTGCATGGTAAGTGGAAATGGCACAGAGACGCACCTTTACGGAACAGTATCTCAGCCCCGCATCTGAAGGTGATAGGAGATATTCCAGGACTGACTTTACCAAGCAAGACAGTGGGGCCAAGGAATGTGCGGCTGCCCAGATACAGAAACGTTTCCACTTCATGGCATACATGGCCCTTGTAGAAGGTTTTCTCGCTTCTACCAGGACTTCGGCCACCCTTTGCGAAACTCCATGCCTGGAAATGGCTAAGTCTGTAGGAGCCATGCATGAAGGTGTAGGGACCATAGGTCCAAGTGGACTAAAGTGCCCTGGTCTTGGGACAGCAAGCTGGACAATATTGGTAGCTGAAATGGAGGTTCCACTGCTAATTGTTGCAAGAGGGGAACCGGATCTGATGCTGCCAGAATGGAGCTACCAAAATCACTGTGGCACAATCCATCTGTAGTTTGAGTAACACCCTCTGCAGCAGGGGAAAGGGAGGGAAATCATAAAGGAACCTCCCTGTCCAGCAGAGGGACAATGCGTCTCACCAGAAAACACCAGGCCCAGGATCTGGCGAGCAGAAAATGGGCAGTTTTGCACTGCACAGTGATGCAGAGGTCCAGCTCTGGATGTCCCCATCTTTCTTGAAGCAGCTCCCACTCGTGGTTTCTGGATCGAGAGTGTCTGAGTTTGTCTGCCAGGACGTTTTGGACACCTGGAACATGAACCGCTGTCAGCGTGAGTCAGTGTTCCAGGGCCCAGTACCACACTCTTATGGCTTCTCTGCACAGTGGGTAGGAGTGCGTTCCCCTTTGCTTGTTGGTATAAAAGACCACCGGCCTATTGTCAGTCTGTAGAAGCAGGGGACCCTGGGAAAGGCGAGTCTGAAAGGCCTGCATGGCATACAGAATCACCCTCATCTCTAAGATGTTGATGTGCAGGGACATTTCTATGTCTGATCGTGTGCCCGAGTATGGTGATTCTGAAAAGAGCTCCCCATCCTAGACCCGATGCATCTGTGGTGAGGATATTGCTCGGTGAGTCTGATTGGAACGGAACTCCTGATTCAAACTTGGGCGAAGTCAGCCACCATGATAGCGTTTGCTGAACAGCCCTCGATATCCTTATCAGGTGCTCAAGATCGTCGGACCTCTGGTCCCATTGCACCCTTAGGTTCCACTGAACTCTCATATGCAAGCGTGCCAGTGGTATCATGGGTATGGCCGCAGCCATATGCCCTAGGAACTGTCACATGGTTCTTGCTGTGACTAGATTGGCTGCAGCTACTCTGAAGGCCTGGTCTCACAGTCAAGTGATCCTGTCGGGCGGAACAAAGGCTCTTCCCTGTTGTGTATCCAGGATGGCCCCTATATACTGCAGACGTTAACAGGACCAAGGACAGGACTTTGGGAAACTGATTGTTATTCCCAGCTGCTGGAACATTTGGAATGTGTCCGATAGGGTGTAGATTAACTGCGACCTGGAAGGAGCAGTTAGGAGCCAATCGTTTAGGTAAGGGTAGACAAAATGACCCTGTCTGTGAAGAGCAGCTGCCACTACTGCAAGGCATTTGATGAACAACCTCAGAGCCGAGGTGAGACCGAAAGGCAAAGACAGGAATTGGCAATGGTTCCCTTGAAAGGCGAACCAGAGTTACCTCTTGTGAGTTGTGAGCTGGAAACATTGGTATGTGCAAGTATACATCTTGCATATCCAGAGAGCATAGCCAGTCCCCTTGGCATAGCATAGGTATCAGGCCCGGTAAGGTTACCATTCTGAACCTTCTGTATTCGATATACTGGTTCAGTTGACTCAGGTCTAGTATGGGTCTTAAGTTCCTCGGCTTCTTGGGGACAAAGACGAAGTGGGAGTAATACCTGGTTCCTCTTTGGGGGGGGGGGGAATAGGCTTGATTTCTTCCCTGATGAGGGCTATGTGGGTGGGAGAATATCGAGAAGGGGCCGGAGGGTTGTCTGGAGGAAGTTCGGTAAACTCTAGTGTATGACCCTTTTCGATAATGTCCTGCACCCATATGTCTGTTGTAATGTTGGTCCGCCCGTCTAGGTAGAAGGAGAACCGACACCCTACTGCTTCCCCCATCGACTCTGCCAGAGGAGGGGGTGCTGGCAGGGAGTCATGCATGGGTGCCTGGGGTGGGCAGCGAAGGCTGGGATGATTTTGGATTCCTAGGCCCGCTGTTCCCTGATAGTTGGGATGGAGCCTTTCTTTTGAAAGGGCCTCGGGGCTGTTGGATTCTCTGTTGGCACCCTGGTGTCGAAAGTGCTTGCGCTTAGGTTACTGTGGGTCCGACTGGTACATGTGGTGAACGGACTGCACCGCCTTGCCCGAGTCTTGCAGTTCTGTTATGATCTTCTGTACCTCCTCCCCGAACAGAACAGACCCATGAAATGCAACATTCAGGATAGCATCCTGGAGGTCCTGCCAAAAACCGGATACTCTCAGCCAGGAGTGGCAGACACACACCAGTGGCCGCTGCTGTGTCGCTGAATTGTAGGATGCCCTCAACACGTGTTTTCCTACATCCAGGCCAGACTGACGTATGTCTAAAAGCTCAGCACGTGATGGGCTATCTGGTTGCTTTTGGGTCAACTCAGTGGCTTTCTTCCACAAAGATTTTTGGTACAGTACCATGTGTGCCAAAAAATTTAGGGACCGTATGAAGCATGTGGAAGGGGCACAGACTCTCCTCCCGAACTGGTCTAATTTCTTAGATTCCTTGTTGGGAGGCTGTGAGCTCATATGTTTAGGTTGCTTTGTCCTGCCATGGGCTGTGGTCAAGATCATGGAGTGTGCCCTCAGATTTTCTCCCAAAAATGGCTCTCTCTTGGGAGGTTGTATAGTCTGTTTGCCTTCTTGGGGACAGCTGAAAAAGGTGAAGGGTGGTCCCATGCCAGTCTGGTTAGGTCCTGAAATGGAGGGACCAGGGGGGAAAGACCAAGCGTCTTGGGTCACTCATTCCTAAAAAGGTATGAAGCCTTTCCCTCTCCGGGTCCAAATCCTCAGTGTCCCATTGATTTAGGAATTGGATGTGGTGCATCACATCCAAAAATGTCGGGTCATCTGGGGGAGACCTGGGTGAACTGCGGGCACCCTCTGGCTCAGGAGAGTAACCTCTATACGATGAGTCTGAGGAGTGAGGGCGGCTTCTAGAGGAGGCTGATCTCGAGCATTTATGACCATGCGGGCGTCCGCTCCCATCGTCTGAGGAAGGAGACCTGGAGGAGGAGTGGTGACACCTGCCCCTATGTCTGGGATGCTCCAAGGCAGATCCTTTTGGAGTCGGGCTCCTGGGTGTGTGCAGAGTGTGGCCAGGAGTCCGGGACTGCTGCTTTGTCCAGGACCGGTGTAGGGGGTTGTGGAGGTGGGGGTTCATCCATTTTGAGTAAATCTCCCTTTACTGTGTTCCACCACGAGGTAAAGACTTTCCTAACGTCCACCAGGGGGACCATTGGCACCTGTGATGGTGGCGTACTACTGGGGTCCACAGGAGTACCGGTAGGGTTGCTCGGTCCTGGAATCTCATCAGGAGGTACACCAGGACTCGGTGTAGTACGGTTTGTCGTCAGGTCCCCTGACATCAGGTACCGAGGGGGTTTGGTCAGGCGACTTGTCGACGGGTGGTTGGTCGTTAGGCTGTTGATTGGTCTGAGCTGACATCAGCTTGTGAGGCAGCATCCCTGCAGGCGTCAGAATTGTGGTAGTCATTGCGGACATCTGGGTACTCGACACCTTACCCTGTGGCATCTGCCGCTGGTCTTCCGTTTGTCAGAAGACTGGTCGTCCGGGCCATGCTTCAGGGTCTTTGCATTAGCTGCTAATGACTTGTCCCTGGGAGAGCATTCCCTAGAGTGGGAATGCTCCCGGCATCTATGTCTATCATCTGAAGCTGACGACAAGCTGGAAGAACACGACACCTAAACCTTGTTGGCTGAAGTCCCTGTCTTAGGCCCCGAAGGATGCTGGAAGGGCCTAAGGCTGAGGGAGGGGATCCGAAGGTCCTTGCCCCGAAGAGCTGCCGTCCACACAGAGGGCAAGGGTGGGAGCCTTCGTCAATGGCAGGCCAGAGGAAGATGGGCCTGACAGGGGGCTGAGTCCGTTCTCTCTCCAGAGCGTGAACTTGAGTGCTTCTCTTTGTGAGGACACTTTGATCTGGACTCCGTCCTGCTGTGCTCCTTGTCCCGCTGTTGGTGCTTCCCTCCTGAGTGTTTCTCCTTGTGGGAAGTCGGCGACCGGGAGGCTGAGGAGCCGGCCTTCGACCAGCACTGAAGGGCGGCAAGCTGCTGCTCCATGATGTAGGCCTGGAGAGTATTGCGGCGGCAGGTTCGGGTTCGTTGATTGAATTTGCTGCAGTTTGAGAAGGCGTTAACATTGTGATCAGGTCCCAAGCAGAAGAGGCACCGAGAATGACTGTCTTTTGCAGGAATCTGCTGCCCACACAGACACTTGGATTTCCATCATTTGGTCGAAGAAGACGGAGATGACAAACTAATCGGTATATCGAGACTTTATGAAAAGTAAGAAAAAAATGGGTACATTGACTGAAGAAAGAAAATGGCGGTCGACAGATGCAATGAGGCGTCCGAGGAGCCGAAGTGCATGGGTCAACAGCAGGAAAAGAACTGAAGTGGGGCTGGGATCTGCCCCCTTTATACAGACAGTGACGTCGGTGGGCGGACCGATGTAAGAAGCAGGCCTCAGCGGACTACTGCTGGCTAGAAGTTTTCCGTGGAGTCCTAGTGCCTGGCGGCATAATCCGTATGGTGTAGCCTGCTGCAGGAGCTCATACTCAAAGTAAGATCAGTTGTTTCCTGTCCTGTCTATGGGCCTTGGTGACTGTCATGTAGTAGCAAAGAGCTCTCTTGACCTCAAGACTGTGCAGTCTACATTCCCCAGAGCTTGAATGCTCAGTAAAGAAGACAGGTAAAGTAATGCACTGGTTCAAATGAAAATCCGAAACCACCTTTGGAAGAAATGTTCTGTTTGTTCGCAGGACCACTTTGTCCCTGTGGAATGAAATGTAGTCCTGCTCCACGCAGAGAGCCTGGAGCTCATTGATCCTTCTAGCAGAAGTGACTGCCACTAGGAAAACCATTTTCCATGTGACATTCAAGGGAGCTGAAGACATGGATTCAAAAGGGGAACCCATGAGCTTGGCAATACACACATTTAGATCCCAGGCTGGCACTGGTTCCCTGTGAGGGGGGTGCAAGTGAGCTAAACCTTTAAAGAACTTTGTGAAGATAGGGTTTGATACCATAGAGGCATTCTTCCCAGCTGAAGTGTAAGCGGACACTGAAGCCAAGTGTACTTTTAAAATAGTGGGCTGCAGGCCCAGTAAATGCAAATAAGGTAGTCCAGCACAGCTGGAACCCCTGCCTGAGCTGGCATCACATCCCTGGTGGAACACTAGACAGAAAACCTTTCCTATTTAGAGGCGTAGGTTTTCTAGGTGGAAGGCTTCCTGTACCCCTTTAAAATATCCAGAACACTTTCAGAGAGATGCAGGCCTGCATACTCTAGGTCCTCAAAAGCCATGCTTTGAGTCTGAAGGACTTGAGGTTCGGGTACTGGAGTCTCCCCTGACTGGAGGTTAACAGGTTGTGCCTCTGAGGAAAGTGTATTGGCTCAGCTACAGACATGGAGAGCAGCAGAGAGTACCACGACTGCCTGGCCCAATCTAGAGCCATCAAGACCACTGAAGCTGGCTGGGACTGGACCTTGAGTAGCACTATGTACACCAGAGGGAATGGTGGGAACACATACAGGTACTTCCCTGACCAGTACAGAACCAGAGCATCCAGGGGTATTGTTCCCCGAACTGGGGGTCTGCAATAATAAATAATGGTCTGGCAGTATAGCCTAGAGGTTAAGAGTAACAAGCTTGGTACATCGAGCAGACCAGACTTGGGTTTGATTTTCTAAACCTCCAATTGCATACTGTGTGACTCTGAGCAAGTCACTTAACCGCCCAGTGCTTCCAGGTCGCCCCTGAAAACAGGAACTTGTGCTTAGTGGGCCTTACCCGGTTACCAAAGACTAAAATAAAAATAAACAATACTGTGGTAGGTGGTGACTTTCGTGGGATGCAAAGAGATCTATCTCTGGAGTGCCCCACCTTCTGAAAATCACTTCCACCACCTGTCTGTTCAGGGTCCATTCATGATGGGCCTGGTTGATCTGACTCAGAGCTTCTGCAAGGGTATTGGCCTTGCCTGGCAGATGAATGGCCTGAAGGGAGACTCCTGGGGAGCAGGCCAGAGTCCAAATTCTCACAGCTTGTGTACAGAGAGGATCTGACCTTTTCCCCCCCTGGTTGTTTATGTAGTACATTGTGGTGGTGGTACTGCTTCTTCTGACCTGTACCACCCTTCCCTGAACCAGTGGTGTAAAGGTTTGGAGTGCCAGGAGGTTTATATGCTGAAGTGACTCTGCACTGGACTAAGTGCCGTGAGTAGTGTGGTCCCCTAGATGGGCACCCCACCCTAGTAGTGATGTATCTGTTCTGAGAATCACTGATGGAGACTTTTTGACAAGAATCTCTTCCCTGAGGAAGACGTCCTCTTTCCACCACTGAAGGTCCAGAAGTAACATTTTTGTTACTGGAACTAGCTTTAAGAGAGAATCCTTTCTTTGACACCAATATGCCCTTAGGTGAAATTGGATCTCTCATCCGGAACCTGGAACCCAGGACTGTGCCAACAGCAGCTGCATGTGGCCCAGTAACTACAGGAACTGTCTTGCAGTTTTTGGTTTGTTCAGGCTGAAGGAGCCTGTCATCTGCAGAATACTTTTTATCCTGTCCAGAGGTAGATAAATCCTGCCCTCCTGGGTATTTAATTCTGCTCCTATGAACTGCAGCACTTGTGCAGGGAGAAGGACTGGCTTTTTGAGATTTACCAGAATGCTCAGTGACTCCGGAAGTCCTTGGGTGAGCTGTAGATGTTTCTCTACCAGTTGTGGTGATTTTCCCACCACCAACCAGTCATTCAGGTAGGGGAAAACTATAACATCTTGCCTTTGCAGGTGTGTCATGACCACTGCCAGGCACTTTATGAACACATTTGAAGCTGAAGTGAGACCGAATGGCAGGGTTGAAAACTGGTAATGACCTGAAGGGAGTCTGAACCCGAGGTACTTTCTGTGAGACTCCCTTATGGGGATATGGAAGTACGCATCTTATAGGTCCAGAGATGCCAGCCAATCTGCTTTTTGGAGAGCTGGCAGAATCAGTGACAAGGTTACCATTTTTAACCTTGGCTTTAGCAAGTACCTGTTTAGCACTCTTAGGTCTAGGATAGGCTGCCATTCCCCATTTTTCTTTGTTGTGAGGAAGTATCTTGAATAAAAACCCTTCCCCCTTTGTCGTGGGGGCACAGATTTCACTGTACCTCCTTTTCCAGCAGCCTTCTTTCTGCATTGGAAGCTGGCTTGAACACTCTGGTTCTTAGAGAGGGAAGGGCTTTGAAGATTAGGGACAAACCCCGACTCACTACTTTCAGGACCCACTTGTCTGTGATGATCTGTTTTCAAGCCTGGAAATAGTGAGTCAGCCTGACCCCTACTAGTAGGAGGGAGGCAGCCTCGGAAAGCATGTCGGGGTCTTGCTTTGTCTGAGGCTGAGACTGGGAACCACGCCTGGAACCCCTTCTGCCCCTGCCCGTGAAGTACCCTTGCTGTGGGTACTGTTGAACTTGGGGTACGGCCATGGCCTGATAAAATGGCCTGGTGTGAAACTGTCTGCCCCTGCCTCCCCTTCCATAAGGTCTAGTGGACGGGGAAGCCCTTTCCTTGGCAGAATTGCTTCTGTAGGTGGCCTTGTACTCGTTCACCTTTTCATGGAAGCCTCTGTATAGGTTCCAAAAAGAGAATTAATCTCAACAGGAAAAGCCAGAGCCTTGTTCTGCATATCCTGAGTAAGGTTTGTAGCTCTTAACCAGGCAAACCTCCTCTGAGCAATGGTATTAACCATCTGCCTGGCAGCAGTGTCACTGATATCTGCTGTCATCTGAATTAGGATTTGGCTGCCTCTAAGCCAAACCTAGCAGTCTCAGCTTGGTCAGCTGAAAGACTAGAGGGAGCTTTATCTGCCATAGCCATGACAGACTGCCAGAGAGATTTTTGATACTGGGCTGCATAAGCCTGGAAATTAGCTTGTCTGACAGCCAAAGATGCTGATAAGTAGCCCTTCTTGGCCATACTATCAGTCTTTCTGGAATCTTTTTCAGGGGGGTGAGATGCCAGAGGAACCTTTGCCTTGTCACAGGCTGCAGCCTGTACCACCCCCTGGTAGTCAGGATGGGAGAATAAAAATTCAGCCCCTTTCCTATCCAGCTGATACTTATTGTCCAGCCTTTTGTCCGAGGGGGCAGACCCAGGCGTCTAGAGGATTCGGAATATGTCTTCATATTTCCTGCCACACCAGAAGTCCCCAAATGCTGATCAGAAGGGGGTTCTGTGTGTTTCGTCTTTTTCAGTGGAACCGGACAGCTAGCAGGTTCAGCAGGCCTTTTTGTAATGACCTTTGCACCTGTATCAGGGGTAGACGTAGTGCTTTCACCCACAGCCACTGAGGGTGTCAGCTGGTCAGAGCCAGAGGGACCCTTAGGTGGAGGTAACTTTTTAATTTTTTTTTAATTCACTATGCTTTATTGAAGTTTCCATAAGCAATACATAGTCTCAAATGGAGGGAAGACAAGAAGCATCAAGCACAGAATCAGTAATAACCCCCCTTAGGTAACATCAGAAAAAAACGATAAAAAATTCCCCTCCCACCCCAACTTCGCCTGCCCTACCTATCCCTAATCCCCCACCCAGCCCTCCCTATATCAGACTCTAAGATTAATAAACTAGAGAGAGAAGTATAAATGTACATTGGGTTTCCATGGAAAGATGTCAAGTTCCTTTGGCTTGTATAATTTTTTTTTTTTTTTTTATTTTTTTTTAGTCTTTGGTAACTGGGTAAGGCCCACTAGGCACAAGTACCTGTTTTCAGGGGCGACCTGGGAGCACTGGGCGGTTAAGTGACTTGCTCTGAGTCACACAGTATGCAAGTGGAGGTTGTGAGAATCAAACTCCGGTCTGGTCTGCTGGATGTATCAAGCTTGTTCACACCTCATTCCTCTAACCTCTAGGCTATACTGCCAGTCCTCACTCAATATTCATAGGAGGTGTGTGTGTATATTTTATATATATATATATATATATATATGACAACCTCCAAGACAGGAACAGGTCAAAGAATCTGATGGGGATCCACGTCCTACTGCTAAGGAATGGAATACAATGTATGGAGTTTCCCCCATCTCTTATTATAGGTAGACATTCTGCATCTTAGACTGGCTATCATTTTTTCTAGACGAAGGTTGGCCAGCAATTTGTTCGGCCACTCTGAGTATGGTATAGTGGATTGGTCTTTCCAATGCCATAACACTACCCGTTTGACAGAATGGGAAATAAGGGGCATATGGTATCTTCGCTCCTTCACAGTGATCTGTGAGTAATCCCCCACTAAGCAAATCTCTGGAGTGAAAAATGCCTTCAAGCCTAGAAGAGTGTCTATTTTGGTTTGGATGTCTCCTCAAAGGGGGGGTAATCTTGGGACAATCCCAAAAGACATGCATAAGGGTCCCTGGTGTCTTCCCACATCTAACAATAATTGGGTCATCTATCTTCCACATCCCTGCTAATTTAACTGGGGTGAAGTACATGCTGTGCAGAATACAGAGTTGCATTAGGCAAAGTCTGTCGTTGAAGGAGTAAATATAGATATCCTGCCAAATCTTGTCCCACTGAAATTCCCTAGTGGGAAATTGGGAAGACCAGTATGTAGAGTGCCCTTGTACTTCAAAGTAGATTAGGGAATAAAGGGAAGGGGCCAACTGGGAGACTGGATGTGGTTGCCAGACTATGCTACAAATCGTATTGAGGAGGTCACTTTGGTCAACGGCCAAGTACCTGATCCAAACCAACTGATCAACAAGTGCTGGACTTGATAAATTCGGAAAGCCCTATTGGCTGGGGGGAGAAACTGGGTTAAGAGCTCTGGGGTAGTTTTAATCTTCCCCTGGATAGTCAAGTTAGATATCCTAATATCTGTGATAGGTGACAGCTCTTTGGCTGTTAACATTCGTCCACCAATTTTAAAATTAGGGTTAGAATAGAGTGGTTGGGAGATCTCTCTCAGGTTTTCATATCTGAGAGCTTTGCACAGCTGAGAATGAACTTTGATGGACATATGCATCAAATCATTCCTAAAAACTTGGGGTACCTTTTTGGGATCTAGAAAGAGGAGGCTAAGTTGGGAGACCCCCCACTTCCGCAATTATCTGGCATTCTATTTGGAGCGAGGCAACTTCTTTTTAAGCCTTTCCAAATGTTTTTCAAGAGTTTTCTCAGGAAAGGTCTGGCTGGACAACAGGACGCAGAGGGTAATAGTAAACAGAGTCCACAGTGAAGAAAAGGGGGTTACTTGTGGGGTACTGCAGGGTTCAGTACTTGGTCCGGTCCTTTTTAATGTCTTTATAAGTGACATTGCAGAGGGACTGGAAGGAAAAGTATGTCTCTTTGCAGATGACACAAAGATCTGCAACAGGGTTGATACACAAGGTGGGGTGGAAAGGATGGGAAGTGACTTGCCAAGGTTGGAGGAATGGTCAAATGTATGGCAGCTTAGATTCAACAAAGTAATGCACCTGGGAAACAAAAACCCAGGGGAAGAGTACACAATGGGGGGTGAGATACTGACAACAACAAAAATGGAAAGGGACCTCGCGGTAGTTATATCAGATGACCTAAAGGTGGGCAAGCAATGTGAGAAGGCAGTGAGGTGGGCTGGGGGATACTGGGATGCATAGGAAGAGGCATCACCAGCAGAAAACAGGAAGTCTTCATCCCTCTGTACAGACAGTTGGTGAAACCCCAAATGGAGTACTAAGTGTAGTTCTGGAGACCTCATCTCCACAAAGACATAGAGAGGGTGGAGACTGTCCAGAGGAGGGCAACCAAAATGGTGCAGGGTCTGCATCAGAAGACATACGAAGAGAGACTAAAGGAGCTTAATATGTATATTATCGAGGAAAGGAGGGAAGGGGGACATGACAGAAACTTTCAAATACCTGAAGGGACTCAACAAAGTCCAAGAGGGTAGCATCTTTCAGAAAAAGAGATGTGCAAGAACAAGGGGGCACAATCTGAAGATAGACAGGGGACAGCTAAGAGGTAATGTGAGGAAGTATTTTTTTCACGGAGAGGGTTATGGATGCATGGAACAGCCTTCCTGAGGAGGTCGTGGAGTCAAAAACAGTGGGGGAATTCAAGAATGCATGGGACAGACGTAAGGCAATTCTAGTGAGGGGCAGGAAGAAGTAGGCTGTTGGTTAACTAGGATCTGCAGCTTATCCATTAGATAGGGGAAATGGGCAGACTAGGTGGGCCAAGCAGTCCTTATCTGCCATCAAATTCTATGTTTCAAATTTCACAATCTGATTTTAAATGGTTATAGCCAAGGCAGACCCTACAGGAAGTGTGCTTATCTGCCTTGGCAAAAACTTCTCCCCACTCTGTACAGATTTTAAAACCAGGTTCACTGTTTTTTCTCTTAGGTTTTTCTGACATATTAGTCAATTCAGCCGAAAAACAGCAACCGTGATAAAATTTAAGCTTTTAAAACTAAAATAAGCGGTTGCGGTCAGTTCAAGAACTGATCGGAACTGGGTACTGATAAAAAAGGAGCCGGGTTTAGCTGTTCAGAATAAAATATTACTTACCATAGTAATCTTGTTTCTTCTAAGGGAATCTTACTGTATTCTGACAGTTGCAGTATGGTCTCACCATAGGACTGCCCTGGAGCCAAAATGGTTAACAGAACCTATCCTAATGATGGAATGTTAGGTTCGAGCTTGGTTTTCATACCACTGTCCCTGGTTGCACTTCCTGCAACCGTCAGATTCTTACGAAGCATGCAGAAGCTAAAAATACTAAGCTAACTTAACTAATCCTAAATACCCTGACTAGGGTAGGAAAAAACATCTTCAACTAACAAAGGACATTACTAAGATTCAAGTAAACAGATGCCCAAGAAACCAATAGGTACCCACAGGTTTCCAACATCAGTAACAGGCAGTGTGCAGTACCCTGTAGGTCCTAGCAGGGAAGGAATGGTGGGAGCTCAGAATACAGTGAGATTCCCATTAGAAGAAACAAGATTACTATGGTAAGTAATGTTTTCTTCAAACCCCAGGAAATCTTATTGTATTCTGACAATTGCAGACTACCCAAGCAGTGCCTTTGGAGGTGGGCAGAGGACCTATTTAGGAAACAGGCTCTGCAAAACTGCCGTGCCAAACCTGGCATCAGTCCTGGCCTGGGCATACAAACAATAATGCTTAGTGAATGTGTGGACTGTTTTCCAGGTAGCTGCTTTACAGATTTACTATAGAGGAATATCTCTTGAAGCTACTATAGACGCAGCTGTCCCCCTTGTAGAATGGGCCCTGAGCCCTTGAAGGGGCTGTTTGCCCATTTTGCCATAACAGAACTGGATACATGCCACAATCCATCTTGTTATTGATCTCTTAGTGGCAGGTTTAACTTTTCCCACTTCCCCATAAGTCAAAAAGAGTTGGGTTTTATCCCCTCTATGACTTTCTGTATGTTCCAGATAGTAGCTGATAGTTCTTTTAACATCCAAGCTATGCAGTCTACGTTCACCTGAAGTGGAATGGTCAGTACAGAAGATTGGAAGTGTAATGGACTGGCTAATGTGAAAATCTGAAACCACCTTTGGGAAGAATTTATTTGTCCTAAGGACCACTTTGTCCCTATGGAATGCCACATAATCAGGCTCCATGGAAAAGGCCTGGAGTTCACTGATCCTCCCGGCAGAGGTAATGGCAACCAGGAACACAGTCTTCCAAATCACATACTTGAGATCAGCTGTTGCCATGGGTTCAAAGGGTGGTTGCATAAGCTATGCTATGCAAATATTAAGATCCCATACTGGAGTGGGAACTCTGTGAGGTGGGTGCAAGTGCATCAGTCCCTTAAAGAATCTCCTGAACACAGGGTTAGATGCCAAGGATGATGTCTTACCTGCGGACAGGTAAGCGGAAACTGCAGCCAAATGCACCTTGAATGTAGAGAGCATTAAGCACAGAGAGTGAAGTAAGGTAATCCCGAACCACAGGCAATCCTGCCTGATTATGGTTCAGGTTTTTATTCTGATACCAAACAGAAAATCTTTTCCACTTGGAAGAATAAATCTTTCTGGTAGAGGGTTTTCTAGAAACCCTGAGGACCCCCATGACACTTTCTGAGAGATGCAGATTGGCATACTCTAGGTCCTCAAGAGCCAGGCCTTGAGCCTGAAGGACCGAAGGTTCGGATACAGGATCCTGCCCTGGGATGATGTCAGTAGGTTGTGCCTCCTGGGGAGGCTGACTGGCTTGGCTATTGACAGATCCAGTGCCATGGAGTACCAAGGTTGCCTGGACCAATCTGGAGCAATTAGGATCACTGTGGCAGACTGGGATCTGAGCTTGATCAGAACCCTTAGTAACAAGGGAAACGGAGGGAAGGCATACAGAAACTTCCCTGTCCAGTCTAGAACTAGTGCATCCAGTGGCACTGAACCTGTCACTGGTGGCCTGCAGCAATATCTTGGGAGCTGGTGGTTGTCTGGTGAGGCAAAAAGGTCCATCTCTGAAGTCCCTCACCTTTTGAATACCACTTGTAGTGCTTGACTATTTAGAGACCATTCATGGTGGCTCTGATGTATTCTGCTCAATGCATCTGCCAAGACATTGTCTTTGTCTGGCAGATAAACAGCTGACAACTGGATGTTTAGTGAATAATCCAGGGTCCATATTCTCATGGTCTCTGTACAGAGGAGTGGACCTTGTGCCTCCTTGTTTGTTCACGTAGTACATTGTGGTTGTGTTGTCTGTTGTGACCTGTACCACATTCCCTTGAAGCATGCTGGCAAATGCCTGCAATGCTAACAAGAATGCCTTGAGTTCCAGCAAACTGATGTGAAGCAGGGACTCGTGCTTGGCCCACGAACCGAGGACAGTATGCTCCTCTAGGTGTGCTCCCCACCCTAGGAGGAATGCATCTGTGGCAAACACCCTGGAGGGTTGTCCTTCTAGGAAGGGAATTCCCTGTCTGAGGTTCTCTTCTTCTAGCCACCACTACAGAGCCTGCATGAAGGTTTGGGTTACTGGGACCAGCTTTGACAGTGAATCTTTCTTCTGGAACCAATACTGTCTTAGATGATATTGACTATCTCTCATCTGAAACCTTGCGCCTAGCACTGTAGCTGTTGATGCTTCCAAGTGGGCCAACAATTGTAGGATGTGCCTGGCAGGCCTGAGACTGTAAGGTTTGAAAGAGCTTGCCAACTGCACCAAACTGCTTACCTTTTCCTGCGAAAGAAAAGCTTTTCCTTTCATTGAATCCAGTTGAGCCCCTATGAATTCTAGGAGTTGCACTGGTTGCAGTACTGACATTTTCTGATTTATCAGCAATCCCAGAGACTGCAGGAGATCCTGTGTGAGTACCAGGGACTGCTTGACCTTTTGAGGAGTTTGCCCTACGACTAACCAGTCGTCTAGGTAGGGAAATACTGCCACTCCTTGTCTCCTTAGATGTGCCACAACTACAGCCAGACATTTTGTGCACACCCTTGGAGCAGAAGTGACACCGAAAGGCATTGCCCTGAACTGGTAATGGCCTGAGGACAGTCTGAACCTGAAAAATGTTCTGTGCGACTGTCTCACTGGGATGTGGAAGTATGCATCCTTGAGGTCTAGGGATGCCAACCAATCCCCTTGCTTTAAAATGGGCAAAATTGTAGACAGAGTGACCATTTTGAATTTTGGTTTCAGTAAATGATTGTTTAGATGTTTGAGATCCAATATGGGTCGCCACTCCCCCTGTTTTCTTGATAGTGAGGAAGTACCTTGAATAGAGTCATTTCCCCCTCTGCTGCAGGGGTACTGGCTCTATTGCCCCTAGGGATAGGAGATTTAATACTTCCTTCTCTAGCAACAGGGTCTCTGCTGGGGAGGAAGGTCGAAAAACTTTTGCCCTCAGCCTTAGTTTTAATTTTAAACTGAGAGCCAGACTTTGGCCTACTAATTCCAGGACCCACTTGCCTGTGGTAATGGATTTCCATTCTTGGAGGTAGTGGGCCAACCTGCCTCATACTTGTACTGGGAAGGCGACCCGAGCAGACCTCACAGGGTGTCTGCTTAGGTTGGGAAGCTGGCCGAGTGCTGGGGGCTATCCGGGTTGCCACCCTTGCCTCTAAAGTAGCCCCTCTGCTACTGATACTGGTAGTAGGCTTGGGGCTGAAAGAATGGCCGGCCTGCCTCTGTGACCCCTGGCTTGCTGCTTATGTGGTGTAGAGGGCTTCTCTTTAGCAGTAGCACTTTGATCATCCACTTTCTTCATGTAAGCCTCTGTCTGCTCACCAAAAAGAGACAGAGGCTCACGGGGAAGTCCATTGCTTTGGACTGGGTGTCTTGAGTCAGGTTAGTTGTCCTACGCCAGGTAAACCTTCTTAAAGATGTGGAAGAGGCCATTTGTCTGGCAGCAGTGTCATTGCTGTTCACTGCCATACGAAATTGGACTTTAGATGCCTCTATGCCCCTCTTTTTGCAGCTTCTCCTAAATCTGCTGCCATTGGGGCTGAAACAGACTTTGTGATTGCCATTCCAGTGTCCCACAAAGTCCTCCGATACTTCACAACATAGGCCATACAAGAGGCCTGCCTTATTGCAAGAGAAGACCCCAAATACTGTTTCTTAGTCATGGAGTCTATTCTCCTGGAGTCTTTATCAGGAGGGTGTGATGACAAGGGGATGCCAGCCTTACCACAGGCTGTAGCCTGTACCACTCACTTATGGCTAGGGTGCCCAAACAAAAACTCTGCTCCACCCTTAGCCACCCAGTACTTCTTATCCACTTTTCTTTCCAGGGGTTGAATGGAAGTGGGGGGTATGCAGTTCCTTCAGGACCGGTTTCTTTAGGGATTTATGGATGGGCAACAAAACCCTTTTACAGGTTGGTACATCCATCATCTCTTTGTAATCTTGTTCTTCCTCCTCATCAGTGGATTCCCGAGTGGGAAGATCCAAGAACTGAGCAACCTGTCTGATAAATTGGAAATGAGATGCAAAATATTCGCTTCCCTTATCAGGGGAATCAGGTCTGTGAGGATTTGGGGAGCTATCTGGATCAATGGGCTCCCCAAAGTCCTCTTCATCATCATCAGCTTCCTCTTCATATTGCTCTCCATAAGTGTCTAATTCAGGTTCCACTAAGCCGGGAACCTAAGTAGAACTTGTGCAGACAGACACGGTAGTTTCTCAACTGAAACCGGACTGCCCTGAAGAGACTGAATTATATGAATAGCATTCACTATTTCCTCAACAGTTGGAATTGATGCCTTTGGTTGAGGTTCAACCGCTGAGTGTTTTTCTTTCTTTTTCCTTTTGCCGGAATGTGCTGGGTTAGCAGCCGGTTCAGCAGGTCTCTTTTTTGCAGTTGGAGTCACCCTTGTCAGAGGGCTGGTCCCCCGGTTCCTTTTGAGTGTCTGCTACTGGTTCAGTGGTTTTCTCAGACATTTTCTCCTACAGTCGTCTAAGTCGCCTATCAAGTATTGACTGAGAGACATTGTTACAAATTTCACAGTCCTGCTTGAGGTGGTCAAACCCCAAACAAACAGCACAAATTAAATGAGGATCTGCTTTAGAGAACAGTTCCCCGCACTCTGTACAATGTTGGAAACCCATGGGGCCCGTTTGCTTCTTAGGCTGTGATATTTAGCGGTTGCTTTAGAACCGAAGTGAACTGAGAATTACCTCGGTAAAATTTACCAAAAAGTTTAAAATAACTAAACCACCTTACTGGACAGTACCAATGTTTAAACAAGTAAAATCAAATGAAATCAAAGTATCAGTTCCTTCCCGGTTGGGAGAACCGTGGAGGAACCGATAAAACTTACCAAAACTAACACTATCTAACTAATTCTACCTGTGAACCAAGGACTGTGCTTCAAATATCAAGAAAAATAAAAGAACTAAGATTTAAACCGAGAAAATAACTTTTTCAGTTGAAGTGAAGGAGAGCTCTCCAGGGACGTCTTACTGAGGCAAGCAGAGTAAAGAATCTGATGGCTGCAGGTAGTGCAACCAGGAACAGTGGTTTGAAAACCGAGCTCAAGCCTAACATTCCATCATGAGCATAGATTCTATTAACCATTTCGGCTCTGGGGCAGTCCTATGGCGAGACCATACTGCAATTGTCAGAATACAGTAAGATTTTCTGGGGTTTGAAACTGGTATTAGCGGTTATTCAAAACAATTTTATTTAAAAAAAAAAATATGTTAACTAAAAAGGAGTTTGTCACAAAACTCTACTAAGACAAAAAAATTCCCTGTTTCCCCTCTGGTTATACCAAACCAGGAGAAACCGAGAAAAATCAATATTTTAACTAAAATAAATTAACGGTTATTTAAAAAACAAAACATAAGGGCAGCAGATGAAAATAAAAAGAATACTTATATATTTTTAGAAGTTTCACGATGAGCTGTTGAGGAGAGGATCTCCGAGCATCTAGTCTTGACAGGCGGAGAGTGAAATCTGAGGGTTAGAACGTAGGCAGCTGATAGGAGGCAGCATTTGAAAAGTGTCACATGCCAATGGTGCTCCATCATTAGCATAACGTTCTATCTCCGGGCAGATCTGGCTTAAAGGTATACTGCATAAGAGTTAGGAATACTGGAGTATTCCTGGGGTGAGAAGCACAGGAAAACCAGGAGCAGCTGCAAAATTCACAAGTAGCATTTTATTATCAATAACAGTAAAATAAAAATGTCAAATTGCTCAGTAGTAAGGATGTCACGATAACACAATATGACGATATATCACGATAATTACCACTGACGATAATTTGTTGTAAAAATAATTCGCGATTATCATGAAGCTTGATATACAGTGATAAAAGCACCTCAGCTTGCTTTTCCAGTAGCAGCCATGATTCCCGACTCCCCACCATCCTTCCATCAGATTTTTACTATTTTTCCTTAAAATTAGAAATGCAATGCTGGCCTAGTGGTTCGGAGTGCTGGGGGTCTGGGCACCTCACCTGCCACCACGCTGGTTAACCAGGTTCAGGAATACACCTGGGTCGCTCAATGGCTGGCTGCATGAAGGAGGACTGAGCATCCATTGACTGCTCTGCTCCTTTTTGGAGCAGGGACAGCGCAAGCTGCTGTTTGGTCGCTATCTAGCGGAGGCTGGATGATGCAGCAGTAATAACCTTTTGACAGTCTGGGTGCAGGGGCTGAGCATTTTTTTGATACATAAGCAAAAAGAGGAAGACCTAAGGAGGGATAGTAAGGCTGAATGGGGAAGGAATGGCTTGTCTGGAAGAGGACCGCCAAAAAGTAGACATACCGAACAAATTCTTCTGTTCAGTATTTACAGAGGAAGGCGTATGTAGCGGGCCTATGATAAAAGACAAGGGCATCAAGGGATGGGAGGTGATCACTAGCCCCTTTACAGAGGAGAGAGTCCTAAGGGAATTGTCACAGTTAAAAGTAGACAAGGCAATGGGACCAGACGGGGTGCACCCCAGGTTACTGAGGGAGCTCAAGGAGGCACTGGCTGCTCCTTTGACAGCCCTGTTCAACCTGTCACTAGAAACAGAAGAGCTACCAGGAGACTGGAGGAGGACTGATGTAGTCCCACTCCACAAAAGTGGAAGCAAAGAGGAGGCAGGAAACTACAGGCATATCAGCCTAATTTCGGCAGTAGGCTAAGTAATAGAATCACTACTGAAGGAAAGGATTGGGAAATACTTCTACTAGTGGACTACAGAATCCAAGGTAACATGGTTTCGGGGTCTTATATACAAACCTGATCAAATTCTTCGACTAGGTAGCCAAGGAAGTGATAAGGGGGAGCAGCTGACATGGCCTACCTGGATTTCAGTGAGGCCTTCGATGCCATTCCACACAGACGGCTGGTGAGCAAGCTGAGAAGCCAAGCAGTAGGCCCTAAAGTAGTAAGATGAGTAATGAGCTGGAGAATCACCAGCAGAAAGAGGGAGGTAATAATACTCCTGCACAGATCAGTGGGGAGACCCAACCTCAAGTACTGTGTACAGTTCATGAGACCCCACCTCCGAAAGGACATTGACAGTGGGGAGGTGGTACAGAGGAGGGCAACCAAAATGAAGCCCTATGAAGAAAGAGTGCCCTATGAAGAAAGAGTTAAGGAATTAAATATGTACTCCTTAGAAGAAAGGAGGGAAAGGGGGGTATAACTCAAAGATTCAAATATCTCACAGGTATAAACAAGGTACAGGGAGGGAGCATCTTCCAAAGAAAAAACTGCTTGAGGACAAGGGGTCACGCTACGAAGCTGGAGGAGGGGAGGCTGAGAGGAAATGTGAGGAAGTACTTCTTCATGGAAAGGGTGGTGGATGCTAGGAACAGCCTCCAGCGGAGGTTGTGGGGCTAAAACAATTACAGTGTTCAAGAATGCATGGGATAGACACAAAGGGATCTGAGAAGTAAGGCAAGGGAGGGTGAAAAACAGAGACTGAGTAAGGTCTGAGGAGGCACTATAGGTAGGGAAAACATGGCAGACTAGGTGGCCAGAAGGTCCTTATCTGCTGACACCTATGTTATGTTTCTATGTTTCACACACCCACAACATTGCACCAATGAGAGCCTCAGGGAAGGGAAAAAGAAATTGGGGGGGGGGGTTATGTGCACCAGTCGACTTACAACATAGAAACTGCCCACCAGCGGAGGTCGTGGGGGTTAAAACGGTCAAAGGATTTAAGAATGCATCGGACAGACACAAGACAATCTTAGAAGCAAGAAGTGGGTGCAAGCTGGAGTCCAAGTAGGGTCTCTGGAGGTACTATAGGTAGGGAATTTAGGGCTGACTAGGTATACCATGTGGTCTTTATCTGTTGACAACCTCTATATTTCTTTCTATGTTTCTGCCTAGTCTGCCCATTTTCCATACCTACTTTCTTCGATATCTAGTCATTCCCCCCCACCCCCGGAGTGTCTACCCTGCTGCAGATCTTTGTGTCATCTGCAAAAAGGTATACCTTCCCTTCTAGCCCCTCTGCAATGTCGCTAATAAAGACATTAAACAGGACAGGTCCTAGTCCTGATCCTTGTGGCACCCCACTAGTCACCCTCCCTTCCTCGGAGTGAGCTCCATTTACCACCACCCTCTGTCGTCTATCTCCCAACCAATTATTTACCCCGTTTACCACCTTTGGACCCACTCCCAGGCTGCCCAGCTTATTTACAAGTCTCCTATGTGGAACAGTGTTGAAGGCCTTACTGAAATCTAGGTAGGCCACATTCAAGACTCCACCCTGATCTAACTCCCTGATCACCCAGTCAAAGAAATCCATCAGATTTGTTTGACATGACCTCCCTGTTGTGAATTTTTGCTGCTTTGGATCCTATAAGCCACTAGATTCAAGATATTACACAATCCTTTCCTTCAGCAGTGATTTTCCTTAGTGGTACGTAACAATGAATAAGAGCCCTCGGAACTCTCCCCATGTTGACGCCACTGGTGAGACAGCAGGGAGAGTGGCTGTTAGGGCTGGGTGCACCAGGATGCCCGAAGGATGGAACTGGTAGCGACCGTGTCCAAACAGCTACATGGGGACATTTTTATTTTTTAATTCTGCTGATTATCAGGATAATCAATATATCGTGACACTTACCCAAATATCGTGATACTAAAATTTGATATCATGACACCCCCAGTAGAACTATTTTCATTTTCAAAGGCAGTACAAACAGAGAAAACAAAGTCCTTCATCTAAAAACAGGTTACTCACCTGTAACAGTAGTTCTAGGAGTGGTATATGCTGTTCATCCACATTTCCTGGCATGTCCCCTTTCCCCTTAAGGATTGTTGGAAGGTCTTCAAGCTAGCTCCTCCCTCCCAACCGGGTGGTATAACCCTCGGCTCAGCCCCATGATGCCAGATCTTAGCCCGCTGGAAGCCAGGCTTGTGCATCACAGCCGGGAAGGTCGGGTGTGTCCGTGACGATGAACAACATATACCACTCCTAGAACTACTGTTACAGGTGAGTAACCTGTTTTTCTAGAGATGTGGATATGTTGTTCATCAACACTTCTTGGCAGACACCCCCTACTTTGGGAATAGAGACTGGAGAACTGAGGCCCCAAAACCAGCATCCCGGTGTGACTCAAGATCAATGTGGTAATGAGTGATGAAAGTGCTGTCTTGCAGGTGGCAGCCCGGCAGATTTCCTGGATAGGGATGTCCCTGGAAGCAGCCACCGATGCAGCGGTATGGTGGGTGGAATGAGCTCTTATCCCTCTGGGAGGCTCCTTGCCCACCGACCTATGACAGAGATCAATGCAAGATGTAATCCATCTTGCGATCATCCACTTTGCTGCAGGTCTGCCAGAAGCGGCTTCAGCGTAGGTGACAAACAGCTGGCGAACCTCACCCCGAATTTCCATCGTCCTCTCCTTATAACAGGAGAGAGAGCTTGTCTCAGGTCCAGAGTATGGAGCCTGTACTCGGCATCCGAGGTGTAGTTCGGGTAGAACACAGGCAGAGTCAACACCTGGTTAAGGTACACCACCTTTGGGAGGAATTTCGGGTGGGGGCGCAAGACAACCTTGTCCCTGTGGAAGACCAGATAAGGGGAGTCCACCGAGAGCACCTGGAGTGCCCACGTCCTTCTGGCAGATGTGATAGCCACCAGGAAGGCCATCTTCCACAAGTGTGACATCTCACACTTGTGCATCAGTTCAAATGGCTTGTCCATGAGCTTTACCAAGAACAGAAGTAAATCCCACGGAGGTGAAGGTTCACGCACTGCTGGGGATATGTGATCAAGGCCTTTAAAAAAGCGCCAGACCACCTTTTCCTGTGCCACTGTCTGCAGACTGACCCCACACCTGGTAAGCAGAGATGGCTGCCAGGTGCACCTTATGGGTCAAAGACCAATGACCTCCATTGGACAGAGATCAAAGGTAGTCTAGAATGCTAGCCACAGGACAGAGGGTCCAGGCCCTTGCCCTGACACCAAATGGAAAATCTTTCCCATTTGAAGGCATGGCACTTTCTGGTCGACTCCTTCCTGGATGCTTCCACTACTGTGGGTACATCCTTGGAGAGACCCAAAGCCTGGAACTCTAGCCGCTCAGGTACCAGGCTGTCAGGTGCAGGGACTGAAGGTCTGGATGGAGGACCTTCCCCCGATTGACAGATATCAGGTTTGGGCATGCTGGAAGACGCCTTAGAAGCCTGCTGCTGAGGCTGAAGAGATCTGGATACTAGAACTGGCATGGCCAGTCTGGGGCTACCAGGATCACCTGCGCCTTGTCCCGCCTCACCTTATGGAGCCCCTTCTGAATCAAGGGGAAATGGAGGGAAGCCATAGAAGAGGCCTGGGGTCCACAACCTCGAGAAAGAATACCCCTGCAGCAATCCCCGCCGGGGGAGAGGGGGCGGGCGGGCGTGAAACAGCCTTAGCTTGGTGTTTTCCCTGGAGGCAAACAGGTCCACCATCGGTTTGCCCCAGTGTGAGAACAGGCTGTAAGCTACGTCGAGATGGACAGACCATTTGTGGGATGTCTCGCCTATGCAGCTGAAGGCATCCGCCAGTTGATTTGAGGCTCGTGCCACATGGATGGCTAGGAGATCAGCCACCAGTCAGCTCACGAGTGTTAGATGTGGAGCATTTCCCTGCACAGCAGCCAGAAGTGCGTGCCACCCTGTTTGTTGAGGTAGTAAATGATCTTGGTATTGTCTGTCTGGACTTGAAGCACTTGACCTCGAAGCTGCTGAGCGAAGGCTGTCAGTGCCAGTCTGACCGCTTGGAGCTCCAACAGGTTGATATGGTAACGGGACTCCTCGGGGGTCCAGAACCCATGGGCCCTGTTGTCCCCCATATGGGCTCCCCAGCCCATGAGAGAGGCAGTCGTAAGGACGATCGTCTGCTCAGGGTGGACAAACGGGATCCCTTTCTACAACCGGTCTAGGATGGTCCAGCACAAGAGAGCATCCCACATCTTCTAGGTCACAGTGATCAGCTGGTCGAATTGACCTAGGCGCTGAGTCCAGTGGGCTGCCAGCTCTCATTGAAGGGGGCGCATTTGCCACCTGGCCCAATGGACCACGGTTGTGCAGGCCACCATGTAACCCAGAAGGCGCAGAAAGTCCCGGGCAGGGAACAACTGCCCAACCAGAAATGGCTGGGCAAAGGAGGAGAGAACTTCTGCCCTGTCCGCCAGGAGCCGAGCTCTGGCACGACAAGAGTCGAGCTCTGCACCGATGAAGCATATCACCTGAGATGGCACGAGTGCCGACTTGGTCTCGTTGATCAGGAGGCCAAGTTAAGAGTAGGTCTGGAGGGCCAGGTCCCTGGACCTCTCCACCTCTTGCTGGGTAGAACCTGCCAAGAGCCAATCGTCGATGTAAGGGTATACTCTGACCCCTCGATGCCTGAGATAGGCTGCCACGTCTGCAATGCATTTGGTGAAGACCCATGGAGCTGATGACCGGCTGAAGCGTATGGCTTGGAACTTGTAAAAGGTTCCCTCTGCCCTGAAGTGGAAGAACTGCTGGTGAGACAGACAGTTTGGGACGTGAAAGAACGTGTCCTGGACTTACTGTAACAGTAGATCTTCAAGAGGAACTCTTGCAGCAGGCTGTTACAATTAGGACTAATGCCGCAGGCCTTAGGATCCACCGGAAAAATCTTAGCTAGCAGTACCCAGCAGGGCCCGCCCCCACCGTCGGCTCCACCCTGTCGGTCATGCCATAAAAGGGGGCGGTCTCTAGCTCCACTTCAGTTCACCTGCCGAGGACCCGCGAATAGGCCCCAGCAAACGAACCAGGCGAAGCATGCTCATCGTGCTGAAACTCTCCAGGGGGCAGGAGGGCGGGAAAGCAGCACCTGCTACACGAGCTCCTCTTGAAGATCTACGGTTACGGTAAATTCTTACGGAACTGTACCACCTTACTTCGAGTGGGAGCTCTTGCAGCAGGCTATTACCATTAGGACTGATTCCCAAGCAGTCCCGTGCGAAGGAGGTGACAAGCCTCAGGAGGAGAAGGAAGGATGCTAACTAAGTTGGCATTGCCTAGATAGGCAGGGAGATAGTAAGTCAGGACAATAGTCCCTGAAGGACCACCAGGCCGAAACCGGCACGGCACCTTGAAGCTATGTCCAGGCTGTAATGCCTGACGAAGGTATGTACTGAACTCCAAGTAGCCTCTGCACAAATGTCTCTAATACAGACATTTTTCAGAGAAACAAAAGAGGTAGAAACTCCTCTGGTGGAATGACCTTTGATCGCTCCAGGAAGAGGTTTGCTGTACTTGTTGAAACAGAAGACTATGCAGTGGACTAGCCACCTAGAACTAGTCTGCTTAGATACTGGTTTGCCCAGGTGTTGAGGTGCAAAGGCCACAAACAGTTGCTCAGATTTGCAGTGTGCCACTGTACGCATGAGGTAGTACCTCAGTGCCCTGTGGACGTCCAAAGGGTGTAAGAGAGCTTCTCCCCTGTTGGAAGGAGTTTAATAATAGACTGGAAGGTCAACTGACAGGTTGAGGGTCAACTCAGAAACCACTTTGGGCAGAAACTTAGGATTTGTCCTGAGGGAAACCCTTTCCCTATGAAAAATCAAGTACGGCTCCTTGCACATCAGGGCCTGAAGCTCGGAAACCCTTCGAGTTGAAGTAACAGCAACTAAAAAAAGACACCTTCCAGGAGAGATAAGGCAGTTCACACTCTGCTGCGGGTTCAAAAAGAGGGAGAGTAAGCTTTTCTAACACAAAAAGGAGATCCTGGGGGGAATAGGATCCCTAATGGGAGCCTCTATATGAAGAATGCCCCGTAGAAAGGTGTGGACCACGTCCAACTGGGCTAGAGTTCTGCCGTTAACCAACGTGAGGTAGGTAGATATGGCCGACACATGCACCTTAATGGAAGAGTAGCTCAAGCCTTGATGTAATAAGGAGAGGAAGTACTGTAAGCAGAGTTCACTGGACAGTTAAGGGGATCCAAGTGATGGGATGAAGCCCAAAGACAGAAACGCTTCCACTTCATAGCCTAAGTGGACCAAGTAGAAGGCTTTCTCGCTGAAACAAGAATGTCTGCCGCCTCTTGGGAGACCCCATACCTTGTCTTGACTATGTCTGCAGGAGCCATGCATGAAGGTGCAGGGACTTGAGATGTGGGTGTACCAGCTTGCCCTGATCCTGGGACAGCAACTGCAAGCATATTGACAGCAGTATCAGAAGTTCCGACAAGCCGCTGAAGCAGTGGGAACCATATCTGCCGTGGCCATAGCGATGCAACTAGGATCATCCGAGCCCCCTCGGCTTGTACTTTCAACAGAACCCTCTGAATTAGAGGGAAGGCGTAAAGGAACCTCCCTGTTTAACAAAGGGACAATGCATCTGGCCAGAAAACACCAGGTGGGTGCTCTTGCAAGCAGAAACTTGACAGTTTGGCGTTACGTGGGGACGCAAAGAGGTCCAACTCTGGAAGATCCCAAGTGTTGAACAGCTGGTCTGCTACTGATTGGAGTAGCTCCCACTCGTGCGTCCTGGGCCAAGACCGACTTAAGCTGTCTGCCAAGGCGTTCTGGATGCCTGGAACATGCACTGCGGTCAGAAAGATGTGATGTTCCAGTGCCCAGTACCAGACTCTCATTGTCTCCCTGCACGGGGGTAAGAGCGAGTTTCCCCTTGCTTGTTGATGTAAAAGACAACAGCCATGTTGTCCGACTGAACAAGGAGAGTGTCTGGCTCCATGTCCTCTTGAAAGGCCCGCAAGGCATTGAGGACTGCCCGCATTTCCAATACGTTGATATGGAGATTTTGCTCCTCTAGGGACCAAATGTCCTGAGTCTGGCTGTCCCCTAGGTTAGCCCCCCAGCCTAAATCAGAGGCGTCTGTCGTCAAGGTCAGACTCGGGGCCCCTGCTGGAACAATACCTTTTTCTAAATTGGGGGATCCAACCACCAAAGAAGGGTCCTTCTGACTTGCTTGGAGATCCTGACCAAATAATCTAGACCGTCGGACTGGTCTCACTGCACCCTGAGCATCCAATGTGGGACCCTCATGTGGAGGCGAGCCAAGGGAGTTACAGGGATGGCTGCCACCATGTGACCTAGAAGTCTGAGGAAGGTCCTGGTTTGGACCTGGGGGGTTATTAGGACCATCCGGGCCACTTCCCGCAGGCGATCTCCCCTTTCCTGTGGGAGGAAGGCCATGCCCTGGACTGTGTCCGGGATCGCACCTATAAAGACGAGTCTTTAGCTGGGCTCTAGGGATGACTTGGGAATATTCAGGGTGATCACCAACTCTCGAAACAATGTATAGTTGTCTCTGAGAGTATGAAGAAGGTGAGTTTTTGACGAGGCCATCAGAAGCCAATCATTAAGGTAAGGGAAAACAATGTCCCTTGCGTCTTAGAGCCGCAGCTACCACTGCTAGACACTTGGTGAACACTCGAGGAGCGGCCGAATGGCAGAACCCAAAACTGTTTCCCCTGGAAGTGGAACCTCAAGTACTTCCGGTGAGGAGGAAAGACCCCGATATGCATATAAGCATCTTGCATGTCCAGGGAGCAGAGCCGTCCCCTTGGTGCAGCAGAGGAATTAGACCTGGAAGTCACCATCCTGAATGTTTTGTATTCTATAAAGTTGCTGAAGGAACAGGTCCAAGATGGGCCGAAGATCCTGAGTTTTCTTTGGCACCAGGAAGAAATGGGAGTAATACCCTTTCCCTGCTGCTGCATGGGGGGACAGGTTCTATTGCGCTTTTCAGAAAGAGGGCCTGAATCTCTCTTATGAGAGGCATGTGAGGAGGAGGAGGAGGAGGAGGAGGAGATCTTGAGGACCTTGGTGGTGTTTCTGGGGGGATTGGAGTGAACTCCAGTATGTGTCCCCTCCTTATAATATCGAGAACCCAAAGGTCTGATGTGATCTTGCTCCATCCCCCCAAGTGGAGGGAGACGCGACCCCCTACTGCCTCCCATGGAGATGTGGGGGGGTCAACAGGGAGTCACTGGGAAGAACCAGGGGTTGGCAGAGAGGCTTGGGAGGACCTGGGGCCTCGAAAGGGGGCACCCCTGTTTGAATGCAGCCTTCCTTTTAAAGCCTCCGCTCTGTGCTGTTTGGTTGCCATGGGCAGGTTGGCCTGAGGTCTTCTGAAAAGTCTGTTTGAGAAATAGTCTCTGGTCCCCCTTATACATCTGACGGATGGCCCAGAGAGACTTCCCTGATTCTTAGAGATGAGAGATGAGACCCTCGGTCTCCGACCCAAAAAGTATGGAACCATGGAAAGGAAGATCCTTGATCCCGTTCTGCAGATCCTGGGTGAATCCTGAGACATAACCAGGCATGGCGTCTCAGGCAGACACCTGATGCTGTCACCCTCGACGCCGTATCTGCAGTGTCATACGAGGTATGCAAAACGTGTGCCTACGTCCAAGCCCGACTTTAAAATTTCCAGGAGCCTAGTCTTCTGCACAGAGTCTGGTAAGGCACTGGCTATCTCCTGCCCCTTCTCCCATAACGTGTTTTGGTACTGGATCATATGCGTAAGGACGTTTAGGGACCTTATGGAGCAGGTGGATGCAGAGTACACCTTCCTGCCCACCAGGTCCAGGTAACGGGACTCCTGATTGAGAGGCTGGGAGCTTAGGTGCTTGGGCTGTTGAGACTTGTCATGAACAGCCACTATAACCACTGAGTCAGCCTGAGGGTTTTCCGCCAGAAAGGGCTCATCCCTCAGTGCTCTGTATAGCCTGTCTAATTTTTTGGGAACTGCTGGGACTGTAGCTGGATGTTTCCAAGTGACCCTTGCTAGGTCTTGGAATATATCCACTAAAGGAGGCACTACTATTTGTTTAGGCTCCTTTTGCCTCAGGTACCTAGCCAGTCTCTGGCGTTCCAGATCCAGGTCCTCTGTCTCCCATTCATTGGAGGTCTGGATATGCCGCATGATGTCCATAAAAGTCGGATCATTGGGCGGCCAACAGAGTGTATCCCTATACTCAGAACCTCCAACTCTTGAAAGGGAGTGGTCCAATGAAGAGGATGATGAGGACTGACTCCTACTGGGACGAGGGGAGGCCGAACCATGCCTGGAGGGACTTCCCTCTCGAGAACGTTGGTCGCTATCCAACTGACAATGGCTCAGGGAACGATGATGGAGCGGAGACCGGCACTCATCTCAGGAACGGCGACAGCTGGTAGAGCGTCCACGCCTAAAAAGAGATCTATGCTGGCTGTGAGACCTGCTCTCAAGCCGTGATCAGCAACAGCTAGAGGACTGTGAGCGTAGCCGCCGGCAGTCCTGAGACCTGGAACGGGACCTGACCATCAGCGGTGAGCGGGACCAAGACATTTTATGTTGTTCTTTCGGAGGCTGAACAGGCTACTTTGGGGGCAGACCCCCGGCATCCTGGTTATCTGGCTGGTCGGGGATCGGTGTCAGATCCGGCTTTGGAGGAGTACTATCTTTCTTGACCTGACTCCACCAGAAGGAGAAAAGCTCCATGAGCTCCTCCTCCTCCTCACTGAACATGGAGGCTGCTGTTCCTTTCAGGGGAATCGGCGAAGCAGGAAGATCCGGGAGGGCCCTGGAAGAGGACACCGAAGAGGTGCCCCCTGGAGTAGAAGACGTTGGGCCCGGTGATGGTACCTTGACCAGTGCGGGCTCTTCCTGAGGTTGGTCGGCCTTGGCATCTGAGGTTGGCACCACAGCCGGTGTCTTGGCCGTGGCCGGCTGAGGTTTTGCCGGCTTTGAGAGATGGGACCCCATAGGGGTCTTTGCCAAAGGGTCCCGCTCCTTGCTCAGCAACTTTCCTGAAGCCCCGGGTAAAGCCGTGACAGAGGTTTTCTTCGGCAGGGCTGAGGCATGTGCCAAACTAGGGGCCTTAGAAGCGTCTGATGAGGCCGCAGAGATGTGCAGCAGCATGACCTTCACTTTGGATGGCACTTTTTCAGAAGCAGCCCCCACTGGGGCCAGCATTGGTGTCTTGGCGGGAGTGGCGGACTTCGACTTTTCTTCATGCCTGGAGTGGCGCGAATGGTCGGAACTGCCAGATCCAGAAGAAAAAGCCTTTTTTCCGGGGAAAACGTGACCTGGAGCGCTGGTGGGACTGGCTACGGTCCTTTTCACAGGACTTATGGTGGGATTTGTCCTGATACTTGGCCTCTTCCCCAGGAGAGGTCTGCATGACTTTCACCTGCTTTTCTAAAAGGTGGGCTTTAAGGGCCTTCAGGCGTCAGATCATAGCCCTGCTGGTGAGGCCTCTGCAGATTTTACAGGGCTGAATGTTGTGGTCTGGGCCCAGGAGGAAGATGCAGGCTTCGTGGCCGTCCTTCGATGGGATCTGGCAGCCACAGACACACTTGGTCTTCTTCTGGTTGGAGGACGAGACAGATGACGGGGAAGACATGCGACGGTAAACCACTGATAAGAGGATGGTAGAAATCCGGAAAACAATGGAAAAAAAAAAAAGAGAACTTTCAATTATTTAGAATTTTGTTAGAACTGCTGAAAAAACATGCGCAAAGCCTTCCCGTTGAGAGCGGGTCTGTGGTGGGAAAGAACTCAGGTGGAGTTAGAGACCACCCCCTTTTATGGCACGACCGACGCTGTGACGGAGCCGACATCGGGGAGGGTGGGCCCTGCTGGGTACTGCTAGCTAAGATTTTTCCGGTGGGTCCTAAGGCCTGCAGCATTAGTTTTAATGGTAACAGCCTGCTGCAAGAGCTCCCACTCGAAGTAAGATCACATGTTTTGCTCCAGGGATGGTATGATCTTGGACACAGTCACCACCCGAAAGGTGTGTGGCCTGAGATACTGATTCAGGTCATGCAGATCTAGAAAGGGGCACCATCCCCCGTCTGCTTTGGGACCAGAAAGTGCCTGGAAACTAACCCTGGGTTGACTGGAGGATCTGCCACCCAGACCACTGCCTCCTTGAGGAGGAGCTCGGCTATGTCGTGTCTCAGAATAGACTGGGTGTTGGCTGATACTCACTCTCCTCCTGTGGGGCACAGGCTCGGCTGGGTGGGTACTGCTCGAATTCCAGAGGCAGACCCTGGCCAACCACTTCTAAGACCCAGCTGTCCGTGGTAACAGCGGACTAGGTGGAAAGGAAGTGGAGAAGCCGACCTCCAAGGGAGGATCCAGAGTTGGCGTGATGGGGATAGGGGTGGCAGCGCCTGTCCCGTCACTGAGCAATCTTGGAAGATGAGGGTCCAAGGCCTGAACCCCAACCTCCTCTGCGGGCCTGGGGAGGTCCAGACATGGGCCGAGGGCGCCAATCCTGTGCCTGCTGTTGCTATCCACCCTGAAAGGGGGACTGCTGGGCTGCAGGAGCAGGGTGCTGAAAAGGCTTCTTCTGCTGCTGCTGCTTCTTAGGGCCAGAGGCGCTTTGAGCAGAAGTGGCAGAGTCCAAAGTGGCACTGTACTGCTTGATTCGCTGAAGATGACCATCCACACCTGGACCAAAGAGATCGGTGTCCAGGAAAAGAACATCAGCAGGTTTGTGCTGGGTATCCGCCATGAAGGTGGAAAGCCTCAGCCAAGCCCTGCGGCGCGAGACAACCGTGGCTGCCACCAAACGGGCGCATGAGTCCCCAATGTCCAGAGCCATCTGAAGTTGCTGTCTGGCAACTTCATGGCCTTGGTCCCGGAACTGCTTGACCGTGGTCTGAAGGTTCGTGGGAAGATGTGGGAGAACTTCGTCCAAGGACCCTAGAAGGGCATGGGAGAAGTGCGCCATGATGACAGCTGAGCTTGTCTGACGGAGGCCTAAAGAATAGACTTTTCTGGCAGAGTGGTCCAGTTTCTTGGACTCCTTCTCTCAGGGTCTATCGGTGTCGGCAGAACTGCCAGTAGTCTGAACACAGAGGTGGTCACAAGGCTCTATGCCGAGGGATGTTCTGTGAACCCCAAAAGGGACCCGATTGGCATGGCATACTTGCGTGCCATACAGGCAGATGAAGCTGGGCAGGAGGCAGGATGCTGCCAGAGGTCTAAGGCTGGGCCAACAGTGGCTTCAGCCACAGGAAAGACTTCCGTCGCTGTATTCCCCCTCTCTTGAGAATGTCAGTGAAAGGGTACTCTGCCCATTTCTGGAGAGGTTCCAGGGGCATCCCTGTGGATTCACAGATAAGACAGAGAATCCCTTGAAAGGACGAAGGGCCTTCCTCATCAACAGATCACTGGCCGACTCATCATCCCGCAGGTGAGAGTGAAGATCTGTGTCATCTGAATCCTAAGTATCCGGATATAATGGTCGGCCGCCAAAGTCACTCTCAACGTGCCTGGGGCTATCAGGCGTGAGGGTGACCGAGATCCTGTGAGGAAGACATGGGGTTGTCAGAGATTCCTTCGTAGGAAGCCCTCCCAAAGGCTGTTTAGGCGGTGGCTCCACCACAATCAGTGGAGACACCGATATTGGCTGAAACAGAGCAGGTTTAGCTGGCTCTGTGGGTGGAGGAACAGATTTCGCCAGTTCCAGAGGAGACTGCTTTGGCCTAGGAAGCGAAAGCCAAGTAATGGCTGGAGTAGAGATTGTGGTCGGCTTCTGTCTGGACAGGATCAGCTGCTGCCACATCAGATCCTCATAGCGGAGTTTCCACCAAAGACTCTCATCCGAGGATGACCAATGATGTCGCCTCTTTTTGGAGCGCTTGAGCGCCTTCCTCAGCCTGTCGATCGAGGATGTCCAAGATCTTGACCTTGACTGGACTGGCCAAGTTGGTCACTTGGGAGACACTGGATGGACTGGTAACTTCCCAGGATCAGGGATCGGTTCCTCGATGGGTTCCCCAGCTGGCTGGGTCTCCTCGTCGGGAAGAAACGGGACCGGAGTCCTAGTGAGAGAGTCGACGACCAAAACAGGCGACAAGGGATCGATGGGATCGAGAACAATCTCCACCTCGTCGATCGAGGCCTCAGTCGACTGGCCAGATGGCAGGGCCGAGAAGCCAGCAGCCGAGGAGGCAATTTCGACCAAAGTTGAAACTGCCAGCGAGACGAAGACCGATTGGGATCCTTCTCCCTCTTATGGGGCGGAGAGGACTGCGGGCCCGCAGGACCTTCACCCTTAGTGGGGAGACAGTGACACAACTCTTGGAAGGAACCCGAAAAGGTAGAGCCCAAGTTGAGAGGAATGAAAACAACCGAGAGGGAGACCTATGGGTTTACGCCTTGCTTCTCAAGGCCTGTATCTGGCTGCAACTGCTCGATGGATCCCGCAGCCGCAGAAACTGCCCACCGAGCCTCTTTTAGATTTCACCGAGGATTACGCTTTTGGGCTGCCCAATCTTAGGTGTGCAGAGACAATCGCTGAGGACGCTTATTGAAAAGCGAGACATATCTCGCAGTCGCGGGTGTCATGGCCGACAACGACAGTAAACACACGCGGCATGTGGATTGGTGCGTGACATTTTTTGGCCACACGGGCACTGGCAACATCCGGGGGAAGATTTATCTTCCATGATCGAGCGATGAGAAATCGGTAACTCGAATGAGTCGATGTTTCAGAATAATCTTAGGTTTTGAAGCCAGGTCCTACAAAAAATGAGAGCAAAGAAGAGGCAACCTGAATCTTCCAGCAGAAAGGAAGATCTGGCGTCATGGGGTGGAGCCAAGGGTTACACCACCCAGGTGGGTGGGAGGCGCCAGCTTGAAGACCTTCCGGCGATCCTGAAAGGGACATGCCAAGAAGTGTGGATGAACAACTTATCCACGTCCCTAGAAGGGTTTCTTTTCAATTCCAGATCTCAGTCTCTGTTTCTCGTTCTTTTTACAAGTCTTTGCCTGGAAACTCGTTAAAGTGAGGGTGTGATATAAATGAATAAAGTTTTGGGCTTCATAGCCCTGCTACCATGGGGCAGTACTAGCCCGTGTGTAAAAATTAGGAATTTTAATTCATTCCTTTACGGGAGGGAAAGGATCATAATTCTGGCCTGCCAGCCAGCCGATCCCTTTCCACTTCCCGGTCTGCTTGCTCCCCCCCTTTCCACTTCCCGTCTGCCTGTCTCCCCCAGCCTTCATTCTGTGACATGGCACCAGGGAGAGCATGGGGACGTCCCACATACAAGTCTACGGGGCTAGTTTTTAGAATGTTTTAAAGACCTTTACGCTACCTTTTGGTAAACATGAATGTCACTGCTCCCCGCACTCTCCCAGCTACCATGTCAAAAAATGTGAGAGCGCGGAGGTGAAGAAGACAGACCGTGAAGTGGAAAGAGATCGGCTGTCTGGCAATTCAGCCAGAATTACGATCTCTCCCTCCCATAAAGGAATGAATTAAAATTTCTAATTTTTACACAGAGCAACTATCGCCGACCCAGATAGTAGGCTATGAAGTTCTACCCTATAAATCACACATTTACTTTAAGAGGCATCATGTTTCTTACAAAATCTTGTCAGTTTCTTTGCAGGTGCAATAAATAGAACATGGTGACCCAGAACTGACATCTTGTTGACAACTCTGCAAAAGAGTTTGCAAACAAGCCTGAGAGGAGCTCAAACTGCATCTCAGGTTAACCCTCTATATTCCAAGTAGCATTTTCCAATCATTTCAATAGTATAACTATATACAAATTCAAACAAAGGGATCCCAGTCTCACATAAAGATTCACACATATATTTTTTATAAAGTGCAGTTATGGAAGAAAGTACAGTTATGTAAGCACTTACCGTAACAGTAGATCTTCAAGAACAACTCTTGCAGCAGGCTACACCATTAGGACTAAAGCCGGCAGGTGCCAGGACCCCACAGAAATTTTCTAGTTAGCAGTATCCAGCGGAGACCGCCCCCGATGTCGGCCCCGCCCCTGACGTCAGGCATCATACAAAGGGGGTGGTCCCCCAGAATCCCCAGTTCTCCCACCGGAGACTCCCGGCCGCTAGATGACATCAGAAGTGGAGACTGAGGATCCGCCATCAAGGAAGGTATTCAAAGCAGTGTGAAAACACCTAATCCTAGATAGCAACTAAAGGAACAACGCTACCTCCAGAGGGGATGGTGGGAGGGAAACTACCTGCTGCAAGAGCTGTTCTCGAAGATCTACTGTTACGCGTAAGTTCTACGTAACTGTACTATCTTACTGAGAAACAGCTCTTGCAGCAGGTTACACCATTAGGACTGATTCCTCAAGCAATAGTGGAAATCCCTTTAGATGGGAGGAGGCTAGGTAGAGATAGAGAGTTGGACTGAAGCCTAGGATAGTAGTCCCTGAAGGACTGCTAGACCAAAACCAGCTCTTTGCCGTGATGCAACATCCAGGCTATAATGCCTGATAAAGGTGTGCATGGTGCTCCAAGTAGCCACTGCGCAGACAGCTGAAGTGGACACGTTCTTTAGAGCAGCAAAGGAGGTAGCCACACCCCCTTGTGGAATGCCCCCTAACTGAGCCCGGTAGGGATTTGTTATGTTTCTGGTAACAGAATGTGATATACTGGATAAGCCACCTGGAAAGCGATTGTTTAGAAACTGGAGCTCCCAACATCCTGTGGACGAAGGAGACAAAAAGCTGATCAGATTTATGGTATTGCCTGGTTCTGGTCAGGTAGTATCTTAGACACCTATGCACATCTAGAGTGTGCAGCAGGAACTCTCCTCAATAGAGTATTTAGGGAAGTACACTGGCAGATCGATATCCTGATTAAGGGTGAGGGCTGAGACCACCTTAGGTAGAAACACCGGATTTGTTGTTAGGGACACGCTGTCCTGATGAAAAACCAAATAAGGTTCTTTGCACATAAGTGCGTGTAGTTCAGAAATCCTTCTGGCCAACGTAACAGCAACTAAAAATAACGTCTTCCATGCGAGAAGACGAAGCTCACAATCGGCGGCTGGTTCAAAAGGTGGCAGCGTAAGCTGCTCCAGGACAAAGGGTAAGTCCCAAGGAGGGACAGGATCCTTAATCGGAGGCCTAAGGTGGAGGACGCCTCACAGGAAAGCTCGTGCTGATTCCAACTGAGCTATGGACCGCAGGCCTATAGCGGTGTGATAGGCCGAGATGGCACAAAGGTGTACTTTTGAGGAGTAGGCCAAGCCTGCCTGAAATAGAGATAGAAGGTAGTCTAGGACCGAACCTTCCAGACAAACCAGTCCAAAGGCCTCATGCTTGAGCCAAAAGACAAAAATGGCGCCATTTCATGGCGTACGTGGCCGGTTTTCTAGCAGCTGCTAGGATATCTGCTACCTCTAGCGAGACCCCGTAGCGCAAGACAGCTACATACTTAGGAGCCAGGCATGCAGGTTCAGAGAGCGGAGATCCGGATGGACAAAGGATCCTGCCTCCTGGGACAATAAGTGACAGCTGATTGGCAGAGGCACCGGAGGTTCCTGAGACAGCTGATGCAGCAGAGGAAACCAAATCTGCCTGGGTCAAAAGGGCGTGATTAGTATCAGCGTTGCCTGCTCTCTGCGGAGTTTCAAAAGAACCCTCTGGATCAACAGGAAGGGAGGAAATGCGTAAAGGAAGCTGGGGAAGAGGAAGTGCTGCAGAGTTTTTGGAGCTCCTTTTCCAACGTAGCCATTTTTTTTCTTAAGTAAATGAGCCTCGAGGGCCTGCTGGCGACACCTTCATGTGGCCTGGTTGAAGCTAGAACAGGCCTCACAATCTTCGACCTTGTGCTCCAGGACTAGACAGAAGAGACAGAGGGCATGAGAGACTGAGCGGAAGCTGTACACCATACGAAGCGCACTTATTTTTATGTGACTCGACGGAAGACAGCGACGACATGCACAAAAACTAAAGAAAACAATTTTTGAAGGAAAGAAAATGGATACTCATCCGTTAAAGTGGTTGAACTGCAATGTGCGATCTCCATGAGATCTGACCTGATCAGGTCGACAGTGGGAAAGAACTGGGAGGTGGGCGTGGGGACCGACCACTATACAGTCTCACGCTGACATCAGTCACGTGACGCTGGGTGGCCAGTCCCCCATCAGACACTGCTAGTTAAAGTTTCTGTGTGGTCCTGACACCAGGGGGCGCAGTCCTCAAGGTGATTCCCTACTGCAAGAACCCTCTCAAAGTAAGATCCGCAGATACACAAGGGGAAAGAAAAGACAGAAACAGCAAGTGAAGGCAGAGAGCTAGCCAGAGGCACAGCATCATGAGACCATCACAAGTCACAGTGATCAGTTCCTAGGTCTCACAAGATCCAAAAGCAAATGATTTGATACCTTTTAATGGACCAACACAGATTAAGAACAAAGTGTTTTAGCTTCCGGACCAACCAGTCCTTCGACAGAAGCCTAATGGCAGTTGTTTAGAAAAAACAATACTTTTAACAGCTAGATCATGCAGGAAAAAAAAAGAAAAAAATCCCCATTGGTTTAAAATACTCATTTGAAAAATACAGAAAATGATGTCAGAGAAGTTTAACAGCACCAAGTCTCACAAGAACATTTGGTTACACAACCAGACAAGAGACAGAAAAGGAGAGGATAGAACAGACCCTTGTATGTAACTCTTTCTGCATAACTAATGGGACAGGGCCTTATTCAACCTTGTCACAGTTCTCCACTGGGACAGATGGAGGGAGAACTGAACTCTGACCACCACCTCCTGGCATGGAACCAGAAGCAGAGAAGGGGGCAAGGCAGAGCTGGCCCTGCGCTTATCTTGGAGCTTGTTTCCGGAACCAGACTTTTTAGAGACCTTGGTCTACTCCTGGCCTAGGTATGATAAAGGGAGTGGACAGACCGAATGGTCCTGCAGGTCATCGATAATATCCTGCACATCAGGACCAAAGAGTTTATAACCCACAAAAGGGACATTCAACACCTTTTGTTAGGCATGAGCTGCAAAGCCCAGGATTCTAAGCCAGGAATGTCTTCTAAGGCAAATGTCAGAGGCAGCCACCCTGGCTGTAGTATCAGCAATATCATAGGTGGCTCTGAGGAGATGCTTACTGACATCTTCAGAGGCCTGGAGAACTTTCAGAAGCTCTTGCATTTGAGAACCCTCAGGGAGGGCCCGAGCAGCAGCGCTGCCCTTCCTCCAGAGGGTATCATTGGTACTTGATCAAATGAGCCAAGTAATTGGCAATTTGAGGACCTAGGACATCATAGTCAAAAGTTCTCTTGCCCCAGAGGACTAGTCTTCTAGATTCCTGTTCAGGACGCAAGGAACTAAGATGCTTGAGTGCCTTAGTTTTGTTATGAATGACCTTACCACCGAGTCAGTTTCTAGCTGAGCTGCATAAAAGGGCAGCCTTTGAGGTGCCTGGTAAAACTTATCAGCCTTTTTGGGCATGGCTGAGGCAGCAGTGGCAGCATCATTCAGTGCTGTCAGCAGAGGAAAAATAACCTTGGGTGGAGATTCTGGGCTCTCCAAGAAATCCACCAGATTCTTCCTTGTGACATCCTCTTCTTCAGTCTGGAACCCCATGGTGGAGGACAGCTGCTTCATAATGTTGAAGAGGGGTCCTCGGGGGGCAGGAGTGTATTTGATGGGGTCCTCAACCCCTGGAGGAAACAGTGGACCTATCAGAGGATTCACCCCAGTGTCTTTCTCATCCTAAGGGAGGATGTGGTCAGGGTGGTATCCCACCTGTTCTGAAGCAGGTACCAAGGGTCACAGTACTCATAGCTCACTAGAAGGCACTGGGCGGACAGGCTGAACTGATGTCGATGCTGAAGCAGCACCTGACGGTGCAATCAACAGCTCAGACTGTGGAACAAACTGTTGTATGAGAAACGTGGTAATGGAGGAAAGAATAAAGTAAAGGTTGACAGTGGGAAAAAGAAATGTCATCGACAGAGGGGCATGAAGACCAGCTCCAACAAATCACCGCTAGTTATAGTAGTGGGGGGCCCAGCACCTGTGGACCTCAAGATTCAAGAAGGTCTCAACAGCAGATGCCAACAGCCCATCTGCAACCCTGTGAAGGCTGGGATAAGACTCCTTCATGGGGGGCCTGATAGGAGTAGAAGCCTGCACGGGGCGAGGCACAGAAGTGGTCAATGGAGTCATCCCAAGGGTGTGGGGAGAAGGGAAACAGTCCTTAGGCCAGTACTTATCCTGACAAGAGCGTTTCCCTGAGGACTTGTCCTGGGTCTTGGCGGCCTAAAAACCTGATGATGATGCTGGCAACTGGGGGCTCAGAGGACCCCTGCTCTCCGCTGGTTGCCTGTTGCTCCATGAGGAACTCCTGCAGGGCTTTCTTGCATCGTCGCAGGGCGGTGAGGTTGAAATTCAGTCAGAATTAATTGGCAAGAACGTTGTGGCTAGGCCAAAGTCAGAAGACAGAGTTTGTGGTTGTCGGTAGAAGAAACCTTTCTGCAGCAGCAGCAGTGACAAGAGAGAGTCAACAAAGGATTAGTTCTCGACATACAAAGCCAAAAAGAATCACTTTAGATTAAAGTGATTCAAGGACAAATACCAGAGAAAAAAGGTAAGTAGTTTTGGCGGTTGAACCGAGCGTCGAAGCTTCCATGCAGTCTGTGTGCAAACGGTCAATGGCAGAAAAGAACTGGGGAGGGAGCGGGACTGCCCATGCTTATATATGGCATGTGACATCACAGCCTGACGTTGGCCTGGGCGGCTCTTAATAGACTGCTGCAGAAAAAGCTTCCATGTGATCCTGGGCTTGACAGCCGAGTTCCATAAGTGTGACCTGATGGCAAAAGATATCCTTGAAGAACTTTTTTTTTTTCAGAAAAATTCCCCTAGATGCCAAATACCAGGTAGATACCTTTGTTCTGATCAGCAGTGGAATCAAGGCAATAGCAACCAAATGATGGGAGGAGGGAAAATATAAAAAAAAGGAAAAGAAGTCTAACAAAACAAACACACCAAAACTCAATCTGTTTTCTCTGGTTTATGGGACTGTAGAGGTACTGGAGAAACTACGCAAAAATAAAAAACTCAAAAGCTAGTCTATGATAATGTACGAGGCAGAGAAGTGAATAAAATGAATAAGTTCTAAACAAAAATAATATAATAGCAGCGAAGTTGCTGAAGAGCGCTCTTCAGTGCGACTTGCTGCTTCACGCAGAGAAATGAATCTGACATTAAGTGGTGGAACACAGTGTCACCTTGAGGCAGAGATCTGAACTTGTGTTCCGAGTTCCATAATTTACATACACTCCATTCTCTGGGGCAGTCCAGACCTGGTGGCTGAATACATTTGTCAAGCATAATGAGCAAGTCCTGGGGTTTGAAACTGATCCTTGCCTGAACCTTTTTCCAGGTTCTGGAAGTGGAGACAGGGTAAGAGACTGTGAAAACTACTGATCGATCCCTTAAGGAATACCATTATTATGGTTAATTTTTTCTTCTAACCCCAGGAATCCATCAGTATATCTTCACAAGCTGCAGACTCCATGGCAGTGCCTCGGGAGACTGGGTCTATAACCTGTTTAGCAAAAAGATTCTGCAAGACAGCAGTACCAAAGCTGACATCTCTCCTGGACTGTATGTCCAGACAGTAATGTGTTGTGAAGGTGTGTACTGTCTTCCAGGTAGCTGCTTTACAAATCTTCTTCAGGGAATGCCCCTTGCTGCAGCCACAGAGGAAGAAGTGCCCCATGTAAAATGTGCCCTCAGTCCTCTGGACAGCAATTTTCCTGCTTTCTCAGAATTTAATGCAGGAGACTATTCAGCCTAAGACAGTTCTCCTAGCTGCTGGTTTGCCTTTCTCCATCTCACCATGTGTGATAAAAAACCGGAGTGCTGGTGGACCTGATTTCTTCTGTGAGGTTCAGGTAGTGACCTCGTGCCCTCTTTGCATCCAGGCAGTGCAGTGGAGTTTTTGTTTCCCTGTACTGGACTGCTGAGTAAAACCAAAATATAACACACAGGAAAGGCCAATGAGTGGTTAGAGTGTAACTGTTTTTTTTTATATATATAGCCGTTTGGTCCCAGTTGCCTCCTCCCACCAACTGGCGACACATATGCACTGTTTAGATTTTTCTCCCTAATCCCCCCCTCCTCCCGAGGCTCCAGCACACGGCCATGTGAGCGTGTGGAGGCATGCTTCGCACCTTGTGGCGCCAGCTCAGTCCCTTCCACCTCCTGTTGCTTTTGCCGCCCCCTCTCTGCCTATGCTACCCAACGGACCTTCACCTGGTGGGAGCAGAACTACAGGGGACACCAACCCACCCTCAGGAGAGAAGAGCTGCCCACCTGCGTGCTCAAACCTGCTCCATCCTTCCCCCTCCCATGCCGGCACCCCAACGACCTGAGGTCATTCCTGAACCCGGGTCACTGGCACAGAGCGAGGTAAGGCATCCAGTGCCTCAACCCTCTGTGCCACCGGGCCGGTGGAAGTTCGAGTGGAATTCTGACACCACCTTAGGGACAAATTTCCTACTGGTCCCGAGGACTACCTTATCCCTAGGTATTCCTACTGGTTTCTGTAGCAACCTGCAGCTGAATGTTCAAGGGCACGCTATTTCTGGACTGTTTTTTTAACTTTGCTTGTCCTAGTACCGCTTGGCTGACCTTGTAAAGGCAGCTCATATTTTATAAATAAAAAGGACAACAGTGGTAGTGAGGGGACTGGAAGCAGGCAGAATGCCAATTCCTGGTCTCGGCTTCATATTTTTTTTTAGGATGGCGCATGTCGGCAAGCACAACAAAGGTGAGAAAGCTACGACAAACAGTTCAGCTATATCTTCCATGTCAGCTGGGGAAGAGGGGAAAGGGGCAGAGGACCAAAATACTAAGGTAGGCAGTCAAACAAGGGACATTGATGAATGGAAGGTAGATTCTCATATATGGAGATTTTGTAACATATGTGGCACAAAGGACATTGGAAACAAATGGGGAGCCAGGCTTGTATAAAATGCATGTACATTAGTGCACTGGAGGAAAAAAAGAGAGTCTTGGAGAACAAGCTACAAATTCAGGTGGGTATAAATGATATTGAACAATTCGTCCAGAACACCAGAAGTCTATTAGTGGAAAATGAAAAGGTACAGCTTCGTAAACAAATAAATAAGGGCCCAAGTGATACAAGAATGGAAAAGACAGATGATTCAGGTCCTGACACTCCAAATGTGGATGACTGGTGCCATATCCCAAAAGGTCCACTCCCCAATCAGATAACAGAAATAGGTAGCATAACTGTTATAGACAAGGTTAATACAAGCCAAACAACTGCAGTAACTGACCATACCACCAGAGTAAAAATGCAAAAGACCCCCGCTCATCAGTACCTACAACAAACATCATGAGTGAGGGCGATCAATATTCATTATCGCAGCCATGAGCATCAAGCTAAGAACTGTCCTATTGAGCAGTCTGTGGCACCAAAGAAAGACACAGTCGTCATTGGTGACTCCTTGCTATGGGCAGCAGATAGGGAAATCCGCAAAAATAGGAAAGATCGAGTTATGCTGGAAGAAGGGGGATACCTACATACAAAGGGAGTCCAAGATGATGGGGACAGAGCAAAAAAAAAAAGGAACTGTCCCTTGGTAACATCCGAAATCCTTTCTGTCCCGCGGGCAGGTTCATACAAAGTAAATGAACTGAAAAGATTAAATGGATGGTTAAGAAGGTGGTGTGTCAGGGTGAACTTAGAATACTGGCAAAGATTTGAAAATGCTCATAAGCTGCATGCCCCAGACAGGCTCCATTTGAACAAACTAGGTACCACGGTACTAGCAGATAGAATTAATACAAAAATTAGACACAATTTAAACTGAATATGGGGGGGAGGAGGAAAATGCACACATAGTAAAACCGCTAATGAGCTAAAAAAAAATAACACTGGAAAGCTCTCCTTGTAAATGCAAGGAGCCTGAGAAATCAAAAATGAGGAACTGAGCTCACTGTAAATCAAGAAAATATTGCAATTTGTGCTATTTCAGAGACATGGTGGAAGAAAGACACATGGGGATAAAGGAATACCAGCTGTTCAGAAAGGACAGGGAGGACAGAAATTTGGGGGATCTTGTATGTTCAAACAACATCAAAGCATTTGAAATACAGACTTCCCTGAACCCGATTTTGAACTTCTTGTACACCTAATCCCCTACCACGAGAAACAGATTACTGTGGAAGTCTGCTATAGACCCCCATCCCTAACTACTATTAGGACTACTGATTTTATTAATCAACTTAGCAAACTAGAACCTGCAAAAAGATTATTGCTCCTGGGGGATTTTAATTTTGAGGGAATTGACTGGAAGTCATGGAAGCACTCTTCACTAGCCAAAGCAGAGTTTCTAGATGTTTTTGATTCATTAACTGCAGTAAAGCATGTGGTCGACAGCACAAGAGATAACATCTTGGATCTAGTAATTAGTAATATGGAGGACGTGATGGTTAACTGTAAAGTCACAGAACCCTTGTTGGGGAGCAACCATAATATGGTTGAATTTAAACTAAAAACTAGGATCACTATCCAACAGGGTGTTATAAAAATAAAAACATACGAAGCAGTGGACTATAACATGCTAAGGAGTCAAGTACAGCATTGGGAGTGGGAGAAGAAATTTGATGGCCTGGGAGTATTTATCTCAAATGTGAGAAGAGCTGAAACAAATGTCTCCATGAATTAGTATAATTAAATATACCAACTAAAATTAAACATAATCACAATGGAAGAATTCCTGCATGGTTTAACACTAAAATACACAAATTAATCAAAAACAAAAATCAGAGCATACAAGAAAGCAAAAAAAGAAGGTACTGTAGCACACAGACAAAAATATATGAAAAAGCTAAGATCTAAATAAGAAAATCAAAAAGGGAAATGGAGCACAAATTAGTTTATAGAGTGTCTGACAATAAAAAGGCATTCTGTAATTATGCCGGTAGTTTCAAACAAACCAATAATAGCACAGGACCACTTATACGGGGGACAAGGTAATAAACTGTCAGGATATGATGGAGGAATTTAATAGCTACTCAGAGCATCTATCATAAAGGAGAATCACTAGTAAACAACATTACTGGAAAAATGCACTAGACATGGTTAGGGAAAAATTAGAAAACTTGAATTCAAATTAACGTATGCTGGACCAGATGATGTACACCCAAGACTTTTGAAAGAGCTGGCTACAGTCCTATGCAATTCCATTCAGGCTATTTTCCAGAAATCCATACAGGAGAGAATAGTGCCAGAGGATTGGACAGTTGCCCATATTGTCCCCATACATAAAAAGGGCCTCAAATTTGCTCCAATTACAGACCCATTAGCCTTACGAACATCTTAGGCAAGATTCTGGAAACATCTGATATTCAAGAAAGGGGCCACACTGACATACAACAACAAGGGTTCAAAAAGGGGAAGTCATATCTAACAAATCAACTATATTTTTTTTATTCTCTGAACGAAGCCCTAGACAAAAACCTTCCTGTTGATGTACTTTAAGTTTGAAAAGGCTTTTGACAGTGTGTTGCACGAAGAGTTAATAAATACTCTATGGGAAATTGGTTTGGATAGCTGTACTGTTCAATGGATCACAGCATGGCTAGGAAGGGACACTTGTCTGGTTGGGCTACTGTGTCAAGTCAAGTGGGGTCCCACTGGGATCCATGTTAGGACCTACAATATTTAACATACTTATATCTTTGTTGAACCATACCTCTAAGGATGGCAAAATTTGCCTATGATATTAAAAATGGAGCAGTGGTACTTAATGAAAATGATGCTAAATCATTCCAAGCTAATACTGAAGCCTTGACTAGGAGGACAGGGGTAAAGAAACTTAGATTCAAGATGGATAAACGCAGTTATACATTTAGGCAAGAAGAACTGCAGCTTTAGCTATAATAAAAATGGACACACTGTCCAAACAACTGACTCAGAGGATCACCAGTGACATGGCCTCTTCTAGTCACTGTACCAACGTAATCAAAAAAGGCTACAGTATTTTGGCATCCATCAGGAGAAATATAAAAAGTAGGGCCAGAAATGTGATGGTGCCACTGTATGTTTCTCTGGTGCACCTGCACTTGGGAGTACGGTGGCAGTTTCTGGATGCCTCATCTAGAGAAGGATATTAGGAGACTAGAGGGTGTCCAGAGACGTGCGACTAGGATGGTGTACGGGCTGGGAGACATGACATATGAGGAATGATTACAAGAAGCAGGATTATACTCACTATAGTACAGAAGATACAGAGGAAATGTGTGTTTGTTCTACAGGGCCTTTAGGGAAACAGAAGCTTGGCTTCATTAACAAATAGGGGTTACCAATTCCAGCTGAGGGGTAAAAACTTCAACAGAAACCTGAGGGGCAGTTGGTTCTCTCAGCAAGTGGTTGCACAGTGGAACTCTTTGCCCACATCTGTGGTAGCATGTGGCTCAATGAATCAGTTCAAACACGCCATTAGATTAACAGTGCACAAAACATCGCTTTCAATTCTTAGTATAAATGGTGTAGGTTGATGATGGCCAACGCTATATGAACTTGTTATACATCTTATGAATCTAGGGAAGATTAATGTAGTCTGCATCTGTGCAGAGGGCCTTCAGCTTGCTCACCCTCCTGGCAGATATTTTCACTAGGACTGCTGTTTTCCAAGTGACACACAGTATTTGAGGTCAACAGTACCCAAAGACTTAAAGGGAGCGTCCAGCAGCTGGGCAATGCACACATTTAGGTCTCAGGGAGGGACAGGATCTCTCACAGGACAGTACAAATGGTTGAGGCCTTTAAACAACCTTTTGAAAATAGGCTGTGAGGCCAGAGACTTTCCTTTGCCAGCTGATGTGTAAGCTGAAAAGTAGAGTTACGTAAGAACTTACTGTAACAGCAGATCTTCGAAAGAGGCTCTTGCAGTATAGGACTGAAGCCGGCAGGCGTCAGGACCCCACAGAAAAATGTCTAGCTAGCAGTCTCTGGCAGGGGACCGCCCCACGTAAGGTGACCAACGCCAGTATAATGGGGCGGTCCCCCACGCCCACCTTCTAGTTCTTTCCCGCCAAAAGGCAAGACAAGAAAGAAGCGGATATTTCCCATCCTGGAAAAGGACCTGAAAAAGCTAAGGGGCATAGAGGGCGGGAAGGTATTACCTACTGCAAGAGCCTCTCTCGAAGATCTACTGTTACGGTAAGTTCTTATGTAACTGTACTATCTTACTTCGAGAGGGCTCTTGCAGTAGGTAATTACATATAGGACGGAGTCCCAAGCAGTCTGGAACAAAGAGAAGCTCACGGGAGGAAGAAACTACTCATACACAGATCTTCTGGCTGTGAAGGTCTTAGGAAAGAAGACCTTGCAAAACAGCCAACCCGAAGCCAGCTCTGCGGCGAGAGGCAATGTCCAAACTGTAATGTTTCGTAAAGGTATAGACAGAAGTCTAAGTTGTGGCTGCACAGATGTCAGCCGCCGACACATTCTTGAAACAAGCAGCAGAGGCAGCTACACCCCTAGTGGAGTGACCTCTGACTTGACTTGGCAAGGTCTTGTGATACTTGTCATAAGAGAAAGTGATACAATGAGCCAACCATTTTGAAAGGCATTGCTTGGAAACAGCTCTGCCTTCTCTTTTGCAAGCAAAAGAGACAGTTGATCAGTCTTTCTGAGATCCTCTGTCCTGTTGGTGTAGTATCTCAGAATCCAGTGAATATCCAAAGTATGTAAGAGGTACTCCCCTTGATTGGAATGTTGCGTAAAAAAAAACCGCAGGCAGCTCCGTGGATTGATTCTGCGTAGATTCCGCTGCCACCTTAGGGAGAAACTTAGGGTTGGTACACAGAGCCACACGTTCCTTGTGGAAAATCAAGTACGGGATTTTGCACATTAAGGCCTGAAGCTCAGAAATTCGTCGAGCGGAAGTAATGGCTACCAGGAAGAGTGTCTTCCAGGAAAGGAACTTAAGGTCTGCTGATGCTGCCGGCTCAAAAGGAGGCAGGGTAAGCTTCTTGAGAATGAAATTCAAATCCCAAGGAGGGTCAGGTGCGCGAATAGGAGGTCTCAAGTGAAGAACCCCTTTAAGGAAGGTCTTAGCGACTTCCAGCTGTGCAAAAGACATGTCCCCAAAAGGAACATGGTAAGCAGAAATAGCTGCCATGTGAACCTTCAAAGAGGAGTGGATGAGACCCAGGTCGAAGAGGTGACGCATGTAATCCAGGAGCCTCCCGACAGGGCAGGAGAATGGCTTTAAAGCTCTGGAAGATGCCCAAATGGAGAACCTTTTCCATTTCATGGCATAAGTGGAACAAGTGGAAGACTTTCTGGCCTCCACTAGAATCTCTGCCACCTGTGGCTAAACCCCGAATGGGATTTAAATTATGTATGCAGTAGCCATGCATGCAGCTGAAGGGATTTGAGTCCTGGATGGACCAAGGTCACCCGATCCTGGGTCAACAAGAGCTGCGACAGAGGAAGAGGAAGTGGAGGTTCCTCTGAATACTGTTGCAGAAGAGAGAACCAAACTTGTATGGGCCTGAACGGAGAGATGAGGATCATGCGAGCTCCATCTGAACGGAGTTTGTTAAGACCCTCGGAATCAACGGTATCGGGGTGAGGCATAGACGAATCTGCCCTTCCAGTTTAGAGACAGAGCGTCTCTCCCAAAAACTCGGTGCCCTGGAGCAAGCGAGCAGAAGATGGGAAGTTTTGCGTTGAGAGGAGAGGCAAACAGGTCTACTAGAGGAGTTCCCCAGCATAGGAAGACACTGTCTACTACTCCCTGATCCAGTTCCCATTCGTGAGCTTGGGCAGATGACCGGCTGAGGTGGTCTGCCAACGTGTTCTCGACCCCCAGAACATGAACCGCCATGAGGTGAAGGTTGTGAAGTACTGCCCAATCCCAAACCCGTGTTGCTTCCCTGCAAAGAGGGTAGGAACGAGTTCCTCCCTGTTTGTTGATGTACCACACTACGCACATGTTGTCGGTCTGGACTGCCAGATGACTGGGAAGCAGATACAGATGCAGAGCTTACAAGGCATAAAGCATGGCCCTTAGTTCGAGCACATTTATGTGGAGAGTCTGCTCGAGTCTGGACCAAGAGCCCTGGGTCCGTTGAGATCCCAAGTGGGCTCCCCAACCCACGCCCGAGGCATCTGTTGTCAGAGTTTGGGAGGGGAGAGAAAGACAGAAAGGAACACCCTGGGAGAGGTTCTCCTGAAACATCCACCATTGCAAGTCACAAAAAATCGGAGAGGAGATCTGGATCTCCCCATCTAGGTGGTCCACCAATTGATCCCACTGAGACCAAAACGTCCACTGAGAGATTCTCATGTGGAGCCGAGCGCGAGGCACCATTGGAATGGCAGCAGCCATGGGCCCTAGGAGGCAAAGGACTGACCTGGTAGTGACCCATCTGCAGCTGGACAACAGGCTGGCCTAAGCCTGAAAGGTGGCCACCCTGTCCAAAGGCAGGAAGGTCATACTGGAGGTCGTAACCAGGATCGCCCCGATAAACTGGAGTCTTTGGGATGGGATCAAATGGGAATTGGCCTGGTTGATGGTAATATCCAAGCTGGTGAAAACCTGCAGGGTAAGGGAAAGGGAGCGCAGGAGGTCCTCCCTGGACAGGGCCGCCAGGAGCCAGTCATCCAGATACGGGAAAACCTGAACCCCGGGTATGCAGGTGGGCCACTACCACAGAAAGGCATTTGGTAAATACTTGGGGAGCCGAGGATAGACCAGATGGGAGGGCCTTGAACTGGTAGTGGTCTCCCTGAAAAGAAAAACAAAAGGTATTTGCGGTGGGAGGGGTGGATAGGGATATGCAGGTAGACATCCTGCATGTCCAGAGCACACAGCCACTGTCCCGGTCAAAGGAGGGGCAGAAGGCCCTACAGGGAGAGCATTCTGAACCTCTTGTACTCCACGAACAAGTTCAGGGAGCGGAGGTCTAGGATTGGCCTCACATCGCCCGATTTATTCAGAACCAGGAAGAAATTAGAATAGTAACCCGTCCCCTGGAGATGGGGATGGACGGGTTCTATCGCTGCCTTCATAAGAAGAGTGGAGATTTTTTCCCGAACCAGAAGAAGGTGTTCTGGGGAGTAAGATGACCTTGGAGGGGGTTTTCTGGGAGGTTTCTGAAGAACCTCTATTGGGTGTCCTTCTGCTATCAGCTGGAGCACCCAAATGTCAGAAGTGATCCTCTCCCAACCCGGCAGATGCAGGGAAAACCTCCCTCTTACCGGTTCCTCTGGGAAGCCCAGAGGCTGTGGGGGAGGAAAAGAGTCAGGAGATGAGAGGCAGTGCCGCGGCTGGAGCTCCTGCTGCTACGGGGGCTTGCAGCCAGAGGGGCCTGCTTGTTGGCCCGCCTCTTGGGTGTCGCCTGGTCTGCACGTCTGGGGCGAAAGGAATGGTGCTGAGGCTAAGGGCTCTGTACATGGAGTCAACTTCCTTGATAGCAGTGCCTTTCTCCCGCAGCACCGAACCCCTGAAGGGCACGTCCTGGATAGCGGACTGCACTTCTAGGACCAAACCTGACACTCGGAGCCAGGCATGAAGCCGCAAACTTACGGCGAACACCAAGCTCCATACAGCAGCATCCACTGCATCATAAGTAGCACATAGCATGTGCCTACTGGCCGAACGAGCAGAACGGACCAGGTCTACCGCTACCTGTTTGGTCTGCGACTCAGAAAGGGAGTCCAATTTAGCTTCCACCTCGCTAAGGATGGTCTTCTGGTAATCCCCCTTGTGAGCGACGTAGTTCATGGCCCTAATACCCAAAGTGGAAGAAGCGAAAACCTTCTTCCCATACTGGTCCAGAAGGCGGAACTCCTTATCGGGTGGAGACTAGCTCAAATGCTTTGGGTTGGCTATACGGCCATGGGTGGCGCTGATCACAACCGAGTCAGCCTTGGGGTGTGAAGTAAGAAAATCAACACCCTCCGGAGCCTGGTACAGCCCGTCCGCCTTCCTTGGAAGGGGGGCTATGGCCGATGATTGTTTCCAGATGGTGGAAACAAGATCCGTGTGAGGCTCGATCCAGGGTCGAACCAAAGTAGGAGCAACCTCGGGCAGATCCAGATGTGCAGCTAGCTTCTGCCGTTGAGGATCTGGCTCCAAAGATTTCCGCTGATGCAACGACTGGATCTTTCGTAGCAACTCCATGAAGGAAGGATCCTCCGGAGGAGTCCTACGCCGGGCTTGTCTGGAGTTCGTGGTCATCATTGAAATCGAACATCCGGAGTCGCCCGAGGAAGATGGAGGAGACGAGGCCCCTCCTCGCCGGGAGGAACAGACCCTTGGGAAGCTCCTCGGTATGTGCCACCCCGGTCTTGGAACCGGAGGGGACACCTCTGGTAACGGGGGGGGGGGATCTCGCCCTCGACGGGGGTCCAGAACGGGTTACGGCATTGGAAGGCGTCCCTCTACTTCCTTTTTGAGCTGAGCCTTGGCCTCAGCCCACCAGGAAGCCAGAGTCTCCCTCAGGTCCACTGCCGTCTGGGGGGTGGTGGAGAAGGGGGAGGAGGGGAATACAGATAATGAGGATATCCGTATGGCGAGTATCCGTACCCCGACGGCAGGAAGCCCAGTGTCGAGTACTGCGGCGTTGGATACTACGGCATCGGATACTGCAGACCAGGGTAAGACGGCGTCAGATAAGACAGTGTATACCCGGGTGCCAGGGGCCCCGACGGAGCAGAAGGCCCTGGAAACGCCCCCGCAGGCGGGCCGGGAACAGGAGGCCCGGCGTAGGGACGGCATCTGGGAGAGCAATGTCGCCTGGCATCAGAAAGGCCTGTGCCGGCGTCAGACATCAGGTCGTCTGGCCCAGCAGGAGGGAGACCTGACGGGAGCATGCCTGCATCCTCCATATCACTCGGGGAAGGGAGATTAAAATCCCCGGGGTCTGAGGAGACGCTTGGGCCCTGGAAGGCAGTGGCGAACGCTGCAGGGAGCCGGGGATGGCGGACTGGAAAACAGGGTCCGGCGTCAGCTCCAACGCCATGTGACCGTCAGATGGGCTGATGGTTGACTTACTGGCAGGGTCTGGGCGGACGTCGGAGGAGCCATCGTCCGACTTATACGAACCGGCACCTGAGGAAGGCCGTGAAGGAGGGGCAGCCTTGTCGGGCGTTTTAGAGACCGTGCGCTGCCCCAAATGGTCGAGCGACTTAGCAGCCTTCTCCGGGCCGGCGTCAGAGGAGCTGATGTCCGGCTTACTAGAGCCACTCGCACCAGAAGATCGCACGGTGGTGGCCTTGCCAGGAGTGGAAGCCTCCTTTAACCCGGAGGGCTCCCAAAGGGCCCAAGCGCGAGCTGGAAGGGAGGGTCAACGCCATCTTGGAGGCGCGGAACGGTCCTCTGGGGGGATGTTACCTTGAGCACGATGACTCCAGCCGAAGTCGCGGTGGCCGAGAAAGAGGAGTCCCGGTCCCGGTGCTTCTCCTGGTCCTTCTTTTTATGGTGACCCTCGAGCTAAGTTGAGGCCTAACGAAGCTTCTTCAGCTCCTTCTCCATGGAGATCATTTTCTTCTTAAGTACATGGGCCTCCAGGGACTGCTGCCTCCATCTGCAGGTGGCGGCACTGAATTTCAGGCAATGCTGGCACTTCTCCACGGGGTGATCCGGGCCCAGACAGAAGAGGCACTGGGAGTGTACGTCCTTGTGCGGGAGTTGGGCGCCGCACGAGTCGCACCTGTTTTTGTGCTCAGAGGGAGTAGGAGATGACATACACTGCACAAATCCTGACAAAAATTTGAAGAAATTGAAGAAAAAACAGCTGTGAAACTACCAGACGACTGACTGATGAAGCAGTGGAACTTAACAGCGAGGCGCTGTCGCAAGCTAATGGCGGGAAGAACTGGAAGGCAGGAGTGGGGGATCGCCTCTTTATACTGATGTTCCTTGATGTCGGTCACCTAACATGGGGGTGGTCCCCCGCCAAAGACTGCTAGCTACAAATTTTTCCATCGGGTCCTGGCGCCTGCTGGCTTCAGTCCTGTATGTAATTACCTACTGCAAGAGACCTCTCGAAGTAAGATCTCCTACTCAATGCACCTTGAAGGTGGACAGCCTCAGACCTAGGGACTGCAGGTGGATAAGATAATCCAAGAATGTAGGCAGGTGAGCCTGTTCAAGTATTATCTTTCTGGGAGCACACCAGAATGAAAATCTCCTCCATTCTGAAGCATGTTTTTTTCTTGTTGCAGTGTTTTCTAGACACTTAACATTCATATTACTTCTTCCGATATATTTAGGGTAGAGAACTCTAGCTCTTCAAGAACCATACCCTCAAGTGTAGGGTTCTGAGATCTGGGAATGTAAGCTGTGCCTCTGGCAAGGTGGCAGGAGACTTGGTGGACAGCGCCAGAGTCTTCCAGGCCCAATCTGGTGCTAACAGAATCATGTTGCTTTGCTCCCTTTTGAGCTTTATGAGCAACCTCTGCAGGAGTGGAAACAGAGGGAAGGCATATAGGAACTCCCCTGTCCAGACCAGGACCTTGGCAACCATGGTCTCCTTGGCTGATTCTACTTGTGAAGTTGGCCAGGACACTGTCCTTCCCTGGCAGGTGTACTGCAGATAGCTCTACACCTTGGGAATAGGCTAAGTTCCAGATCTTCATGGCTTCTGAGTATAGTCTTCAGGATCTTGTGGCTTCCACATTGTTGTGGTGGTGTCTGTCTGGATCTGGACAGACTAACCCCAGATCTGGGAGGAAAAAGTTTACATTGCTAGGACTATTGCACTGAGCTCCAGGAGGTTGATATGTTGAGTCTCCTGTGTGGCTCCAGGTGCCACTCACAGTGACATCCTCTAGGTAGGCACCCCATCTTGTGAGTGAGGCATCTGTTGTGAGGATACTTATTTGGGAATTGTGAAGAGTGGGAATACCCATTCTGAGGTTGTTCTCTTCTTTCCGCCACTCTAGTACCCTTACCAAAGTTAGAGGATTCTACCTTTCAGACTAGTGGTCGCTTAGAAGTACTTAATGTCCTTCATCTGGAACCTGGCCCCTAGTAATGGAAGAGGCCATGTGTCCCAGCAACTGCAAGAAATCCCTTACAGGTCTTGGATGTCCAACTCTTAAGGATTCTACAGTGGAAATCAGACTGGATACCCTTGCTTGGAAGAAAGGCCTTCCCCAGCAAGGTATCTAGCTCTGTGCCTATGAAGGCCAATACTTGGGCTGGCTTGGTTTGTGACTTTTGTAGGTTTATCAGGAACCCAGGTTTTTCAGGCTGCCTTTTTTTTTTTTTTTTTTTTTTTTTACTAACTGTATAGAGCGTCTTGTCTCCTGCTGTGTTTTTCCTGATACCAACCAGTCATCCAGGTAGGGAAAAACAACCAGAGCTCGCCTTCTTAGATGTGCAACCACCACAGCTAAGCACTTTGTGAAAACTCTTGGTGCAGAGGTGAGGTCAAAGGGAAGGGATGTGAACTGGAACTGGCATTTGGCAGTTCCCAATCCTGAACTCGAGGTGCTTTCTGTGAGAGGGTCTAACTGGGATGTGAAAATAGGCATCTTTCAGGTTCAGTGACCCCAGCCAATCTCCCAACTACAGAGATGGTACTGAGTCCAGTGTAACCATTCTGAATCTTTCCTTTTTTTGTGTGTTTGTTCGGGTATCTCATGTTTACAAGGAGCTGCCATTCCCTATTCTTGTAGGTCAAGAAACATCTTGAGAAGAAACCACTGCCCCACTGTGCGACATGGACTTTCTCCACTGCTCTTGTTTGCAGTAATTTCTTTACCTCCAGCGCCACCAGGATTTTTTTTCTGCTGGTGTATGAGATGGGAACAGTTTTGGCTTCTGCAGTTTTGGGAATTTTTGGAGTTGCAGGCACAAACCTTTGCTCACTACTTCCAGGACCGACTTGTCTGTGGTGTGTTTTGACCATTCCAGGAAGCAGAGAGCCAACCTTTGCCCCCACTGGCAATGGCTGAATGACCTGGGAAGAACTATCTGAGGTTTTGCTTTTGCTGGGGCTTAAGGGCTGGTGTTGCAACTGCACATCTACTGCCCCTTCTACCCTGCCAATACAGTAACCTCCTTGGGGTAGATACTCACAAGAAGCACTGGACCTTGGGTAGTAATACCTTCCCCTACCTCCCTGTCCATAAGGCCTGTAGAAAGTGAAGGCATTTTCTTTCTTAGTACTGTTCCTTTAGGTGGTTTTGTACTTACCCACCTTTTTCATATATGCCTCTGTCTTGTCATCAAATAGGAAATTTCCTTCAAAGGAGAAATCCACAGCTTTGTTTTGTGTGTCCTCGGTCTTAAGGATACTGCATGGACCAGGACCCTTGAATCAGTGTCATTATAAAGGAGGCAGTATAGCAAAGTGGTTTAGGGCTCTGAGCTGCAAACCTGGAGACCAGGGTTTGAATCCCACAGCCCCCACTTGCATACTGTGTGACCCTCAGTAAGTCACTTAACTTCCTTGTGCTCCCAGGTCACACCTGGAAACAAGCTTCAGCTCAGTGTGCCTTTCCTGGTTAAACTAGTTCCTCTTTTCCTTTCCTATTACTGTCCACTCCCGTGTGAAACTGATACTTGGTGGCATCCACTGCTGATCTACCTGTGTCTGCCAAGTCACCACTTGCTTTCATAGTCTGTGCCAGTGTAGAGTTCCAATGTGCCTTCTGGTACTTAACTGTGTATGCCAGGTAAGATGCTTGCCTGAGGAGCAAGGAAGCAGATGTATGCACTTTATTGGCCTTGGTATCCTAATTTCTGGAATACTTCTCAGGAGGCTGAGTCAAGAAAGGCACTTTAGCCTTCTCGCATACAGCAGCCTGAACCACTCCTTGATGATCAGAGTGGGAATACAGGTACTCAACTCCTGGTCTGCCCACCTGATACTTCTTTTCAATTTTCTTGTCAATGCCAGCAGCTGAGGTAGGCACCGACATGATTTTGGCAGTGGCTTTTTTAAGCAATTTGTGGATGAGGAACATCAACCTCCTTGTGGAAGCCAGACCCATCGTATCCAAGAACTCAGCCCCCAAAATCCTCCTTCATTTCATGGAAAGGGATGCTGAGGGTGTTTGCTATTTGCCTTACAAAGGAATAGTGGGATGTATAATCCTCAGAAGGCCTGCAAGGAGAACCAAATTCCTACTCGCTCAGGGGAACTGTCTGGTTCCAGAGGTTCCCTTTCTTCCTGATCTTCATAATATAGCTCATCCTCCTTCACAGACATCTGGTATGGAACGGGAGCCGGGGCAGACATATTTATGCAACTTCCCAAAGACTGAAAAGCCTAGGAAAAACTGACATGCCCCTTATGTCCTCTGCTGAGGGCATCTGTCTTGAATCAACTGTCTGCTCCCTTCCCCCTTCAGGAGTGAGAGAGCCTTCTCTTCTTGTTTTTTCTTTGCAGACACCATTTCCCGTGGCTGCTCTGAGGCTATTTTATTTTTGTTCTCGTCATCACTGGGCTCAGGGTTGTTCCCCCTTTTAGACCCCTGGGCTCCGTACCATCTTTACTGTGCTTCTCTGATGGCTGAGCAGCAGCTTCTTTCTTTTCTCTCCCCTCTGACAGGGACTGCTGCTTATACGGAGGGGCAGGACCCTCATCTGAGCCTTTGGTAGATGACGTGGAGGCAGGCTGAGAAACCATTTAAGTATTCTCTTTTCCTAGCACCTTTAATTTGTGTTTTAGGGCAAATCTTTTCACAGAGTCGTGGTCAGAACTAAGGCAGCTTAGGCAAAGCTCATGGCTGTCTGCCCTTGCAAGGAGCCGAAAACAATTTCTACAATTTTTAAAGCCTGTTCATTTCTTTTTGGTCTTTCAGTCATGCCAGAGAGCCCCAATGAAAAAAAAAATGCCATTCTCAAAAATTGCTAAAATAATGTTTAATAAGCCCAAGGTATGTAAAAAGGGAAATATAGAACATTCAATTGCAGTTCTGTTCCCCTTTAAAATGGAATCACTAAAGTTTTGTTGTTTTTTTTTTTTTTTTAACCTCAGAGCCCAACAGAAACTAAAGAAGATGAGGTACAGTGTTGAATCAAAATTGTTAACAGTAACATTGGGTTGGTTTCCTCTGTAATGGAACCAAGCGTTTTTACACTTTAAAACTGCAAAAAAAAAAAAAAAAAATGAAGTAATTAAAGCAAGATTTAAAAAAGTTATGACTGTAAACGGTTCCCCAAAGTTGGCAACCATGCTAACCTGCGGCCTTCTTTGGGTACTGGGAACTGATTGGGAACCAGGCTGACTGTTAAAAATATACAATAAATGAAAATAACACGCTAAATAATGCAGAGTATCAAGGAATAACTAAAATAAAGAAATTAAATTGTCCTACAGTTCTGGAAGCCAGAAGAGTGGAACTGTAAACAAATCTGACCTAAGGCAGTTAGGGAGAAGGTGACCACAGTGCAGAATTTTAACTTGATTCTAATTAAATAGCATCAAGTTCCAGTTCCAGGGCGACTCAATCCAGTAAACCAACTGCAGCTCACAGGCATAGTTTGTGGGGGGGCACGTTGTCCCCAAATTTGTCCTGACACTTTTTTCAGTAATTTTAAATTAGACAATAATCCTACCCCCTGTGCCCCCCCCCCCATGTCAAAGTCAAACTATGCCTATGCTGCAGCATGCATACTGATGGAATTCCAGGGATAGAATAGACAGTAACCTATAGACCCGAAAATTTACACTGTGCACCCAGATAATAACTGAATGCAAGTCTGTATAATACTGTGAAAGCACGCATGGTACCTTGAATGTGTTGCATCTGTGTTTCAGTGGAAAATCAATCACATTTTATTAAAAAATAAGCTTTTCTAAAGAAATAAAAACTGGAAAGAAATTCAAGCTGCTAACTTTATGCAAACAGTGATGCCCCCAAAAAAAAAAAAACTTGCTTAAGGTGAACAGTTATTTTAAACACTGACATATTACTAAAAATGGTCAGGTCATTTTGCAGGCTCCACAGTGAGGCAAGTTCTTTCTTAACACAATATCCTGATTCAATGTAGCTACCTCTTAATGGAGATATTCCATTTTGCTCCCTTAAACTGCGTGCTGTTTTACCATGAGATGCCACGCACGATACATGTCACAAATTTATGTTCACTAAATATATTGTTTCTGCATAAAAAAGGGTAAAAAAAAAAAAACTTCTTAATGTCACAAGAAGACAATTCGTGTTCACCTTCAGTTTGTCAGTCTTGTGTACAGATGTAAACAGAAAACATAAAACAACTTTTAGTTGTCTAGCACCAAGACTCTTACGTCTGGTGATGTTCTTTTTATAATTAACAACCAATGTTTTTTTTCCCCCAAAAAAGGGAAGCATTACAGCATGCATGTTCTTGCTTTCCTAACAAATGCCTAAGCACTGCTGAAGTTAGAAAAACATTTGTATTTATAAAATGTGGGATTTGCCACAAACTTAACATTTATTATTGCTATGAAAAAAAAAAAAGATGACCGTCTTTGGTAAATTTCAGGTTTATGAACTAAAAAGGAAACTGCCAAGTTAGAAGACAGATGTCAGTGTAGTGTACGTGCCTGAGATTTTCTAGAAACGTTATCAATCATGTTTATTTTTAAAATTAAAATACAAAAGAGCCTATATTTTAATAAGAGACCACTGTCACACCTGCAGAAAAAAATGAAAAACACAAAATGAGGCACATGTGAGAATTCGCAGAAGACACAAAGAAGAGCTAGCATGGTGCAAAATGGGGGTGGGGGGTACAGCTGAAGGTTATCTGCTTTAATTTTTTATACTGGCTGTCTGCAACCACTGCTAATCAACTACCTGACCTCTGCAAATCCCTGAGTATGTCACATTTTTCATTCTCTTGGATGTTCCTGGGTAAACTTGCAGCAGCTCAGGGCAGCCTGGCCTGCACAATTTCCTCCTCTTCATTTCACACTTGAAAAATTAAAACCTTTGAATTAGATTTGTATTTGATGATACTGGCAAGTCAGATTTTAAAATTATGAATCACGGTTTTCAAAAGTCCCTATATACTGTATTCACATAAGCATACCAAATCATCTTAAACATTATTTAAAAAAGTACCAAATGTATGTACAACACTTAATGCTATAGAAACTACAACAGTTAAAATGGATACTCTTGCTATCTGAAATTAATTCAGAAGTATTCCTAAAGCCAAATTCTTATGTCGTTAGAAATTACACCCAAAAGAACAAACGGAAAACTGCAGTATCTTTATTAAAGAGCACCTACACAGCTGATAGAAATAAACTTCACAGACAAACAATAGGGTCCCTTACCTGTATGAGATTTAGTCTGTTAATATTTATTTATTTTTTACTGTTGCCCCTTAGAAAGCAAAATGATTCTTATCTGCCCCCAAGGGGCTTGCCACTTGATCCCTTTCACTTCTCCCGTTAGCAGTCTTCACCCCATTGCTCAGATGTTTGGTGATGTGTGTACGTGGACAGTGCTGGGACATGCTCCCTACAAGTATAATGGAGCATTCGTTTCTGAGCAGAGAACTGTCCACAGACAAACTAGCCACATCAAAGTTTTCTTCAATTAATTCCAAATGTTTATTTAACTTCAAAGTGGGGCCCCTCAGGTCCTGGCCCAATGTTTTTCCCTTGTGGGCTTCTTCAGGGGAACAGGCCTCCTATTACTCCTGGCACAATAAATACAGGCTACTCACCTGTAACAGGTGTTCTAGGAGTGGTATATGTTGTTCATCGCCACCTACTGACTGGTTCCTTGCCGCTTTAAATCTTGCCAGAAGGTCTTCAAGCTGGCTCCTCCCACGCACCCACCCGGGTGGTAAAAGTCTCGGCTCCGCCCCATGATGCCAGATCTAGCCTGCTGGAAGCCAGGTTGCGCGTCGAAGCCGGGGAGGTCGGGTGGGTTGTGTGGATGAACAACATCTACCAGTCCTAGAACTCCTGTTACAGGTGAGTAACCTGTATTTCTAGGGACGTGGATATGTTGTTCAGTCCACACTTACTGGCAGACTCCTAGCAGTTCGGGTTGAGGGAGGCAAGGCGCGTTCCCCCTACTTGGGGAAATAAGGAGTGGAGAACCGAGGTCCCAAAACCAGCATCCCGGTGTGACTCAAGGTCGATGTGGCAGTGGGCAATGAAGGTGTGTGCTGACTTCCAGGTAGCAGCCCTGCAGATTTCCTGGATAGGGACGTCCCTGGAAGCAGCCACCGAAGCAGCGGTATGGCGGGTAGAATGAGCTCTTATCCCTTTGGAAGGCTCCATGCCCGCCAACCTATAGCAGAGATCTATGCAGGAGGTGACCCACCTGCCTATCATCCGCTTGGCTGCAGGTCTGCCAGGTGCGGCTTCAGCGTAGGTGACAAACAGCTGGCGAACCTCTCCCCGAACTTCAGCTGTCTGCTCCTTATAATAAGAGAGCGCTCTTCTAGGGTCCAGAGTATGGAGCCTGTATTCGGCCTCTGAGGTGTGAGTGGGGCAGAATACCGGCAGAGTCAACACCTGGTTAAGGTGAAACTCCGACACCACCTTCGGAAGGAATTTCGGGTGGGGGCACAGGACAACCTTGTCCCTGTGGAAGACCAGATAAGGAGACTTGATGGAAAGCACCTGGAGCTCTCCCATCCTTCTGGCTGATACGATAGCCACCAAGAAGGCGGTCTTCCACGACAGGTGAGAGATATCACACCTGTGCATCAGTTCGAATGACTTGACCATGAGCTTAGCCAATACCAGCAGTAGATCCCACGGAGATGGAGGCTCTCGCACCGGAGGGGATATGTGATCAAGGCCTTTGAAAAAAGCACCCGACCACCCTCTCCTGCACCACCGACTGCTTCCTGGCCCGCACCCGGTAAGCAGAAATGGCTGCCAGGTGCTCCTTAAGGGTCGTTGACCGTAGCCCTAGCTGAGAAAGGGACCACAGGTAGTCCAGAATGCTAGCCAAAGAACAGGAGGAAGGGTCCAACCCCTTATCCTGACACCAAATGGAGAATCTCTTCCATCTGAAGGCATAGCATTTTCTGGTCTACTCCTTACGGGATGCCTCAACAACATTGAGGACCTCGTCGGAAAGACCCAAGGCCTGGAACTCTAGCCGCTCAGGAAGCAGGCCGACAAGTGCAGGGACTGAAGGTCCGGGTGGAGTACCATCTGGATACCAGAACTGGCAGGGCCAGTCTGGGGCTACCAGAATCACCTGCGCCTTGTCCCTCTTCGCCTTGAGAAGCACCTTGTGGATCAAGGGAAATGGAGGGAAGGCGTAGAAGAGGCCCAGGGTCCACGGCCTCGAGAAGGCATCCCCCTGCAGCGAGCCCTGCTGAGGGGGGTGGGCATGAAACAGCCTCAGCTTCGCATTCTCCCTGGAGGCAAACAGGTCCACCTGAGGAGTTCCCCAGTGGGAGAACAGATCTTGTACTACCTCCGGCAGGAGAGCCCACTCATGAGATGTAGCACCTATCTGGCTGAGGGCATCGGCCAGAGTGTTGGAGGCTCCTGCCACATGGATGGCTAGGAGATCCGCCTCCAGTCTGCTCACGAGAGACCAAGTGCGGAGAGCCTCCTTGCACAGAGGCAAGAAGTGCATCCTGTCCTGACGGTTTAGGTGGTACATGGTCATGGTGTTGTCCATCTGGACCTGGACCACTTGACCCAGTACAAACGGAGTGAAGGCGGTGAGGGCTAGTTGGACCGCTCAAAGCTCCAGCAGGCTGATGTGGCATCGAGGCTCCCGAGGGGACCAGAGGCTGTGCACTCTGAGTTCCCCCAGATGGACACCTCAACCCATCAGAGAGGCGTCAGTCATCAGAGTGACCGTCGGCTCTGGGTGGACAAACAGGATACCCTCCTGCAGATGAGCTGGAACGAGCCACCACTGGAGGCCATTCCACATCTCCTGGGTCACTGTCTGGTCCAGAGGATCGGAGCACTGTGACCACTGGTGGGCCAGCCCCCACTGTAGGGGACGCATGTGCCAGTGGGCCCAACGGACCACGCTGGTGCAGGTCGCCATGAGGCCTAGGAGGCGCAGGAAGTCCCGGGCAGGGCGCAACTGCCCAACCAGAAATGACTAGGCAAAGGAGGAAAGGACCTCAACCCTGTCCACCGGGAGCCGTGCTCTGGCTTGGAGAGAGTCGAGCTCTGCTCCGATGAAATGAATCACCTGCGATGGCACGAGTTACGATTTGGCCTCGTTGATGAGGAGGCCAATATGAGAGCAGACCTGGAGGCACAGATCTCTGGACCGCTCCACCTCCAACTTGGAAGGGGCTGCAATCATCCAGTCGTCCAGGTAAGGGTACACCCGGACCCTTCGGTGCTGCAGGAATGCTGTCACCACTGCCATGCATTTGGTGAACACCCTGGGAGCTGAGAGAGGCCAAGGGCATGGGCCGAACTCAGAAGGGATCCCTCTGCCCTGAAGCAGAGGAATCGCTGGTGAGACGGACGGATTGGGATGTGAAAGAACGTGTCCTGGAGGTCCAGAGAACAGAACCACATGCCTCGTTCCAAGGATGGGATGATCTGAGCCAGAGTGACCATCCTGAAGGTACGAGACCTTAGAACTTGTTCAGGTCGTGTAGGTCTAGAACGGGCACCATCCCTCTGTCCGCTTTTGAGACCAGGAAGTACCTGGACACAAATCCTGGTCTGGAGGAGGATCCGCCACCTCCTGATCACCTTCTTCTGGAGGAGCAGGGCAATGTCGCTCGATGAGCCGACAGAGAGGCTGCGGAACTCTCATAGCCCCCGTGGGCGGCGGCTCAATCGGGTGGGGACTGCCAACTCCAGAGGCAGACCCCTGCCTACCACTCACAACACCAGACTGCCCGTGGGGATATTGACCAGGCGAAAAGAGAAGTGGCGGGCCGTCACCCCACGGGGGGAACCCGGGGAGGAGTGACGAGGTTGGGGCGACAGCCCTCAACCCATCACTGGGCAGGCTTGGAGGAAGGGCTGGCCGAGGAGCCGCCTGGACCTTTCCCTCCTAGTTTCCTGCTGGAGGAAGCAGCAGGCTTGGCTTTGGGGTGCCAAGTGCGAGCCTGCTGGCCCTGATGCTGGTGTTGCTGAGCCAGACATGCCACAGGGGCTGAAGGATGAAAGGGCTTACACTGCTGCTGGCGGCCTTTGTCCTTCTGGGCAGACGTGACAGAGTCCAAGGTGGCACTGGACTTCTCGATCCGTTGCAGATGACCCTCCACCCCGGGACCGAACAAGTCAGTACCCAAGAAGGGAACGTCTGTCAGTCTGTGCTGGGTATCCGCCGTAAAGGTGGAGATCCACAGTCAAGCTCTGCGGCACATGGCCACTGCGGCTGCTACTGACTGGGCACACGAGTCAGCGATGTCCAAGGAAGTTTGGAGCTGCAGTTTGGCCACCGCCTTTCCCTGATCCCGCACCTGCTTGACCGTCGTTTGAAGGTCAGCCGGGAGATGAGGAATCACCTCATCCAGGCAGCCCAAAAGGGCATGTGAAAAGTGTGCCTTCAGGACGGCCGAGCTAGCCTGACGAAGGCCTAGGGAGGAAGCAGCATAGACTTTCCACCCGGAGTAGTCCAATTTCTTGGACTCCTTATCGAGTGGCTTGTACTCATGCCGAGCATTCCCAAAACGCCAGAAAACGCTGTCGGTCACGAGCCCCTCCGCAGAGGGGTGCTCCGAGAAACCGGAGAATGAACCGGTAGGAACAGCATACTTCCGAGCCATCCTGGCCGAAGGTGCTGGACAAGAAGCTGGCCCCTGCCATAGCTCCAGGGCAGGGCGAACAATGGCTTCGACCACCGGGAAGGCCTCCGTAGGGGAATCCCCTCAGTCCAGTACCTCCGTGAGTGGATTCTTGGCCCTTTTTGAAACGGGTTCGAGCTTCATCCCAGTGGACTCTGAGATGAGTCGAAGCATTCCAGGGAACGAGGATAGGCTCTCGTCCACTGACTGACCCCCACTGGACTCCAGGTCAAGCGGCCTGGAGAACAAGAAGGAGTCGTCGTCAGACTCCGAGGAGTTTGCGAACAGCTGCCGAGCACCTGAGCCACCCTCCACCTGCCGAGGTCGATCGGGAGTGAGGGTGACCGCCAACTGATGGGGCAAGCCCTGACCCGACCGAGAATCCTTGGTCGTGGCCCCAGTTTTAGGTTGTGGAGGCGGGGGTTCCACCACAATGGGTGGCGCAGCCGGTTTCGGCCGAACAACCGGTGCCGGCTTCATCTCCTCAACTACTATGAGGGGTTGTTTCGGCTGCTCCGGTGACAGCCACTTAATGGCCAGAGAAGACGATGGTGTCGGCTTATTCCCAGACAATAAGAGCTGTTGCCACATTAGATCCTCGTTGCGCCGACGCAACTTGCGCCGGAGCCTATCCTCCGAAGAGGACGATGAAGATGTGCGGCACTGCCCCTTTCCATGGTGTCGAGACCACTGACGTCGGTGGGACCGGCTGGACCTGGAAGAGGTCCGAGACCGAGACCTTCGGAGATTCCGAGGGTGGGTCTGAGAGGGGGTTGGGGAAACCCGCTCCTCCCTCAGTTCAGGGACCTTAACCGGGGACTCTGGCACAGGAGGCACAGGCAAGTCCTCTGTTTCCACCGGGGGAACCGGTGAAGAAGAGTTGTCGGCTTCTCCAGTCGACAAACCGTCTGACAGGTCGAGAAAAATCTCGACCGTGTCGACAGTCGTCTCGGCCAGCTGACCTGACGGAGACACTATAAAACCAGCGGCCTTAGCCGCAACCTCGACCGAAGTCAAGTGTCGACTATCCAGGGAAGGGGACCTCTCCTGCTCCCACTAACATAGACGGTGGGACTTACTTTTGGAGTCCTTCTTTTTGGACCGAGAGGAATGTCCCAAACACCTTTCTCCCTTGGTAGAGAGGGACTGGCAAAGCTCCTTGAAAGAAGCTGTGTAGGAGGAACCCAAGGAGAGCGGGATAAATGCAGTGACCGAGGATGATGATGATGCGGCCTGGGCCGCCTCCTCCTCGACGGTGATCATCTGCTCCAGCTGTTCAGCCAAGCCCGCAGCCGCGGACACCGCCCAATGGGCCTCCTTTGACTTGACTAGAGGATAACGTTTCTCGGGTCGCCCCAACAGCAAACGGGCAGCGCGGTCCTCCAAGACCGAAGCCAAAAAGGATTTACACAACTCACAAGCCTGTGAGTCATGGCCGAGTCCAAGGCAATAAACGCACGTGGAGTGCAGATCGGTTCAGGACATCTTCTGCCCACAGGGGCACTGACAAAAACCGGGAGTCGATTTGTCCATCGCAGCCACGAGGGAAAGAGAAGACCGAAGTCTTTTAAATTTAAGAATGAGTTTCGGATTGAGGGAAGAGTGTGGATCCAGGCCTAAAACGCAGAGCGCTAAGGAGGGAACCTGTGTTTCCAAGCGGTAAGGAAGATCAGGCGTCATGGGGTGGAGCTGAGAGTTTTACCACCCGGGTGTGTGGGAGGAGCCAGCTTGAAGATCTTCTAGCAAGATTTAAAGTGGCAAGGAACCTGCCAGTAAGTGTGGATTGAACAACATATCTACGTCCCTAGAAATGCTTTACTTTTCAGTCAGCACAAAACATCTGCCATTATTTTTAACTGAAGCTTTAAATAATTTCTCGTGCATTACAAAAATTCTGGCATTATGTAACGAGGTCCTAGTTCTCCTTTCCTTAGAGTTCACAAAATTTTGGAGACTTGTAATATGGAGGATCAACGCCTCACTAGTGAGTGCAACAGTATCCAGGTAGCATGATTTTCTTATGTGCCCAGATGCATACAAGATGCCAGAATTTTCATCTCTTACAAGAAACAGAAGTATAGTCAATGGCGGCAGAAAAAGACCAAAGATCCATCCAGTCTACCACAGTTCACTATTTAGCCCTGGGATCTACTGTTTCCTCACATCCCTTTTGAACCTCCCTCCTGTTAGCGTCCACTCATGACCATGTGACCATGAGCTAGTATTCAAGTTAAATAGTCCTCCATAGCTCACCTTGTTAATTCCTTTTAGGAAGCTGAAGATCTGTCATAGCTCTCTCTTCTCCCTTCTGGTCTAAAGTGAGTACATGTTCAGTACCTTGAGGTGCTCCTCATAGGGCATGCCCTCCTGGACCAAAACCATCTGTTACCCTGTGCTGCACCATTTCCAGTCTACCCTAACCTTCCTAAGGTGAGGACTCTAGAAATGGGCACAGCAACATAATTTAAAGCTGCAGTTAATAATGACAAATGTTTTGTGCTGAATGAATTGTCTATAGGTAACATGAGGCCCTCTTCCCCTGAAGAAGCCCACGAGGGGGGGCAAACATTGGGCCAAGAACTGTGAGTCCCACTTTTAAGTTAAATAAAAATCTGGAACTGACTGAAGGAAACTTGGATTAGGACATCTGTTGTTGCTTGGTTTCACCTGCCAGCCCCCAGAAAGACAGCGTTGTCAAGATAATCACTATACTGAAGAGTACTCATCTGGACTCTGAGCAGAGTCAAGACTTTTCTAACCCTTTTTATACATTTCACCCAATTGTTTGGAAAAAAAAATGTAATCCATCACTCAGCAAGGCATTAGTTAAAGGCTGGCTTTGATTTTTACTACACAAACATGCGAAATGTATAACAAGGCTTAAAAAAGTCTTTAGCTAGATTTGTATGGAGCACAACCCTGCACTCTTCATATACAAGCACCATGAAACGTCTGAGCTTAAGGGAAGAGACGGCTAACAGGGAAGTGGAAGGGATCCTGCAGCGAACACCTCAGGTGTAAATTATGACCCCTTTCCTTCCTGAGGGGCAACAGTAGAATAATTTAACACAATGCTGGACTTGCTCCCATACTGGTAAGAAAGCTTCCAGTTTGTTTGTAAAGCACCAAACAGTATCTTTTAAATGTTCCTGTGAAAGCATAAAATGGCAGTATTATTTTATAGTATTTAAAAAAATTAAGATGCTGTAATATACTGAAAGAAAGTTTTGATATAGAACAGACTTAAGTGAGCGAATATGGCTTTAAGAAGTTTATCTCTAAGCAGTATTACTTAATTCACAAACTATACAACTATACTCTTGACTAAGAAGTGCATAAACTCGGGTATCTTGCACATTTATTAACATAAATGTAATATTTACATACAGTGTCATTTAAAACACACAGGTTTCATATCATGGCATACTATGTGCTTTCTTCTGTATGACTAGGTAAGCAAGTCCGGTCAAGAAGCCTCTTTGGCAGTTTTATAATCAAGCGTGGTCTGTCTGAAAACTCTGAAGAGTCTTCTGGAAGAGCAGTTCTCTCCTGAACACCATCCTGTTCCAATGCAACATTATGAAGAGTGTTTAAACCATCAACATTATTAAGAGTGTTTAAACTATCAAATATTGGAAGTGATGTTCTCTCCTGAATATCCTGTAGCTCCAACTGTGGAATTTCAACACTATTAATATGGTTTCCACTGTCAGATACTGGAGGTGCTGTTCTCTCCTGAACATTTAGCTCCAACTGTGGCATTTCAACATTATTAAGACTATTTTCACCATCAGATAAGTTACTGAAATGTGGGACAGTTAGAGTCTGTTCAACAGAACTTTTTTTTATACCAGAATCTGTAGTTGAACTGGTAGCTTCTGAATACGTAGTGAAGTTACTACCGGTATCCTTACAGAATATAGGCTGATCTCCTAATGCAACATGAAAGTTTTTATTGTCTGCTGTTTCCGAAGAAGCATGTTCATTTGGATTTTTCTTTTTTTTTAGTAAATTTTTATTATCACTGCTACGGTCACACACTGTGTTTGCTGGCACCCCCTCACTACTGTCACTGTCAATTGTAATCACCAGTGGGGAGGAACTTTTTGGTTGTTCACCAGTCCGATGTCTCTTGTGTTTCTTTTTATGTTTTCTCTTTTTCTTTTTATGATGTTTTGATGCATCTGTGGCTTTTCCTTCATACACAATCTCTACACTTGGGCTTCTACTTTTCTTCTTTCTCTTTTTGAATTTTGATTCACTACTTGCTGTTTTTACTGATAAGTCAGAGTCATTTCTGCAACTTCCACTGTATTTTGAGGGAGACCTGTGTGAAGGTCCGTCTTCTCTTGTAGAGGATGTGCATACACAAGAGCTAACTGTACTGCCATTACGTATATTTTCCAAATGACGAGTTTTGTATTTTCTTTTTCCACTGGGTTTTTCATGACGGTGCCTGTCCATACCAGATGATGAAGATCGACTCCTTGATCTGTATCTTTCACAATGTCTGTAACTGTTTTCTTTATAACTGCTTCTGTGTTCTGAACTGTATCGTATTCTGTTATTTGGACTACGTGAGCGTCTCCTAGGATAACTTTTTGAATGAATCTTCTTTCTATAGAAGGAATCATAGTTGTCCCTGTCCTTGTCATGACTGCATGAGTCCCAAAAGTATGGATAAAATGTATTTTGGTATTTGTCCTTCACGTAACTGTATTCTCTGTCCCTACTCCAAGATCTCAATCTGCCACGGTCACTACTCCAAGACCTTGACCGGCCTCTGTCTCTAGAAGCTGTGCTTTCACTGGTTATAGACACAGTTCGGCTTCTTCTGGATAAGCTCTTATCTCTGCTTCTTGACCTCTTTTTGTCTCTGCTGTCCCGATGCCTAACTCTTTCTCGACTCCTTGATCGCCTGTACTTAGGCCTTTCTTTATTGTAATGCTTTCTACGAACCTTGTCTACATTTTCATCTCTACTCTGAGACCAGTAGGAGTCTATACTTCTTGACCTTTCCCTCGTCCTTGATCGCACCTCCCTGTCATGGGTCCGTCTTCCACCCTGGCTTCTAGAATAATCTTTAGTCATATCCACTACAGATGAACCTGATCTTCTTCTTTGTCTATTCTTTTCCCGCTTTTTTGACTTTTTATGCACTTTGTGTCGGTCTTTAGAGGCAGAGGACCTTGATGTTGAAAAACTGCTACTGTCTCTTCCACTGGAAAAATTTATGTGCTGGGGCTGAATGATATTTTTAGTGTCCTCCTCATGAACAGACATGTCAGAATTAGAGGAGAGCTCAACAAGTTCTGGAGTCCTTTCAGCCAAAGGCTTAACATAACCGACAACAACGCAGTCCTCTTCAGAAGAAGAATTTACGTTGTCATCGTTTGGTCCAGGATCACTTTTTACTTGCACATCTGGTTGTGCAGAAGATGTAGGCTGTGCTAGTTCTTCATCTGAACTATCATATGAAGTAATAGGAGATGCTGATATTGGCTGGATTAGATCGGTGGATGAATATGAAGGTCCTGGAGTCTCATCATCCCAAGGAGCCTGATCTGTGCCTTCAGCAAGTGTAGTGACATCAGGTTCTAGAGGGTCAGCCTCATCCGGTGATATAGTAATGACTGATGAATCTGAATGGCTTTCTTCATAAGAAGGAGCTGGCCAGTCATAACTTGCATGTTGATCATAAGCATCCATGTTAAAGGGGGATTGTGCAAAGGTGATAAACTCATGCAGGAAATGATCAGTACGCTGAAGCAAAAAAGGTCTGAGGTCTTCAGCAAAGGCTTGGCTCTCCATGTCATATCTAGTTACATTGCTCATAATGATATGCTGCACAATGTTGACCAATGATCCATGAGCACCAAACAAGACTGTAAGCTCACGTTTTAGCCATGGCACTAGCCTGTGGAGACAGGCAGGGTTCCTGCGAAAGAATTCAGCTGAAATGTCTCTGTAGCGGCCCCCATCCTGCACGTTTCTGACACGGACTCCAGTACGATATAAAGCCCTCCTAAAGTTGATTACTTCTTGTTCCTGATAGTGCAGATTAGATCTCCCATCTGCCTGAATGCGTCTCCTTGCGGCCAGACGGAGTACCATGCTATGGATTCTCCCTTCAGATTGCTGTGGCTGATGACTCGTCAACCCTTCAAATATAATTCCATTGTCAGGTGGTGACATAGTCCTCCGAGGTCGCAATAACATACGATCTGATCTTGTTAAAGTTGTTCGGTATCGAAACCTCTGCCCATTAGGGCTAGCAAAAGAGCCATTGTCTGACGGCCTAAGTGTATACTCTTTGAAATCATTTTCCGCTCTCACACTGTGTAATATAGAATGAAATGGCTGCTTACAAAGTGGGCACTCTGCTTTGTTTTTTGACCACTCCTTGATGCATCGAAAACAGAACCGGTGCAGGCATTGATTTAGATAGGAAATATTATCAAATCTGTCCAAGCAGATGGGGCATTTTGAGTCGGGGAGAAGCATCCGTTGTCGTGGACTGTCTCAGCTTGCTTGATCCAGGTTTAGACAGAAACTTGCTGTTCACAGTCATCTCCTCTGTCACAGATGCCATTATCTAAAAGAAAATGCAAAGACCTGAATGAAAGTTCCAGAAATATATAAGTATGTTCACAAAGAAAGGTATGTATAAACTGTTTTACGGGTGTATTACAGGTACCTAATCCAAGGAAAAATCAAGAATTCATTTCATTTTAGGATATATATCTGTATCTATGTACAGTATCTATGCATACAACAGGTGTGGGTATAAATTTATAAACATAACTAGTGGTATCTTTGAGCTAAGTTTCAAGATAAAGATATCACCTGTTAAGTACCAAGATATAACCTATTAGATGCATCACAATTGACCTCATAACAAAACTACCTTGATAACATATTACTTCACACATTCTTCAGAGACATTCCATTCATACAAACAAGCCTAAAACACAATGAAAAAACTCACTTGTTTACAGCTTTATTTAATGAAAACTTCACGTCCTGTTGCACACATTAAATATGATAACGCGCTAAAGTGCAATATGAAAAAAATACTTGCCTTAGTAACTGTGTTTTTTCTAATGGAGTCTTGCTGAATTCTGACATATTGTGTCATATGCAGTTAGCCCCAGCACTTGAACTGCCCTGGAGAGGAAAGAGTTAATTTCTATGCCAGGCATAGAACGTTGAGCTCGAACTCGGTTTTCAAACCTCTGTCTGTGGTGCCTCAGAGTGTAACCGTCAGATTCTTACGAGCAAACTAACTACGCTTCCAGTGTGGAAACTGTAAAACATATAAGCCAATAGGCAACAACTTGGGTCCAAAAGACTCAAGTCGAGAACCCATGAGAAAAAACAGGTAATGAACAAGATATATAAATCTAAGTTAAAACATAGCAATAACCACCCCCCACCCTGAAGAGGAGAGGTGCAAAGTACACCCCTGAGGTGCAACACTGTACCTGCCAGCCCACATCCCAAAACTAGGTTCTGAGAGGGGAGGCAGGGGGGCAGAATACAGCAAGACTCCCATTAGAAGAAACACAATTACTAAAGTGAGTAATTTTTTTTCTTCAAACAACATCAAGTCTTGCTGTATTCTGACATATGCAGACTACCAAGCAGTACCTCCATGGAGAAGGGTACCAAACCTATTTTGGGAATAGGCTCTGCAGTACTGCTGTACCAAACCTAGCATCACTCCTAGCCTGGATATCCAGAGAGTAATGCGTGGTGAATGTACTGATTGTTTTCCAGGTGGCTGCTTTGCAGATCTCTAGCAAGGTTATATCTCTGGCATCAGCCAGAGAAGCAGCTGTACCCCTAGTCGAGTGAGCCCTCAGGCCTGAGGGAGGTGTTTTACCTAGCTTTGCATAGCAGAATTGTATACAAGAGACAATCCACCTGGCAATACTTCTCTTAGTAACAGGCCTACCTTTTCCCACTCACCATAAGTGAGAAACAATTGAAGATGGTTATTCCTGTGTGCCTTAGTATGCTCAATGTAGTAGCTAAGTGCCCTCTTAACATCCAAACTATGTAATCTTCTTTCTCCTGAAGAAGGATGATCAGTGAAAAACACAGGAAGAGACATGGACTGGTTCAGATGGAAATCTGAGACCTCTCTGGGTAAGAAACTCCTATTGGTTCTGAGGACCATCTTATCTCTATGGAATGAGATAAAATCAGGTTCAACTGACAGGGCCTGTAATTCACTAATTCGCCTGGCAGAAGTGATAGCTACCAGAAACACAGTTTTCCAGGTTAGGTACTTCAGCTCGGCCGAAGCCAGACGTTCAAAGGGTGGCTGCATCAGCTGAGCAATGCAGATATTGAGATCCAAGCCGGAGTAGGCTCTCTAAAAGGAGGTTTGATATACTAACATACTAAAGAGCCAGCAGAATAGGCCAAATGGTCTGTCTTGTCCACTCAAAAGACAGAAACCTAATGGCTGCTCGCTTTGCCACCCCTCCAGCCCCCAAGAGGGTCTTCTTCAGTTTCAGTTTCCCACTGTACCTGTCCCACCCCTTCTTGAATTTCTCCACTGTGCCCTCCTCCACCAGCCCCCCCGGCAGCGCATTCCATGGCTCCACCACCCTCTCAGTGAAAAAATGCTTCCTACACTCTCCCTGTAGTTCCCTCCAGCTTCCACTCATGGCCCCTGGTTGTTTCCTTCCTTAGCCTAAATGCTCCTTGGTTCCACTCCTGGTTATTCCTTTACATGCTTGAAAACCTCTATCATATCTCCCTGTCCCTCCTCTCTTCCAGCGAATAAAGCTCAAGTTCTTCCAGTCTCTGCTCAGAAGGCTTCCCTCCATGCCTCTGAATCATCCTGGTCGCCTCCTTGACCTCTCCAGGTATGATATGAACCAGACCTTTAAAGAACTTACTAAAACAGGGTGAGACGCCCAGGAAGAGCCCTTTCTGCTGAAAGGAATGCAGACACGCTGCTAAATGAACTTTAAAGTGGCTGGCCTAAGCCATTAAGGAATCAGGTAATCCAAAAGTGTAGCAATGCCAGCAGCATCTGGTAGAATATCCTTACAGGAACACCAAATGCTGAATCTTTTATATTTGGAATTATAAGTTTTCTGGTAGAGGGTTTCTGAGAAACCATAAGGATGTTCAAAACTCCCTAAGAAAGATGCAGGCCTGCATATTCCAACTTTCCAAGAGCCAGGCCTTGAGATTGAGACTGGAGATTGGGGTACCAGATCCTCCCGAGAGGAGGTTAGGAGATTGTGTCTTTGGGAAGAGACAGGGGAGTGAGACAGACAGGGACAACAAAAAGGATACCAAGGCTGTCTGGCCCAGTCTGGAGCCAGTAGAATCACTGTGCAGGGTTGTGACCTGATCTTGACTAGAACTCTGAACAACAGGGGAAAGGGAGGAAAGGCATACAGGAACTTGCTTTCCCAGTCCAATATCAGGGCATCCAGGGGAACAGTCCCTAGGACTGGGGGTCTGCAGCAGAAGAGGGGAAGTCAGTGATTGTCTGGGGCTGCGAAGAGATACATCTCTGGAGTGCAGCACCTGGTGAAGATTACTTTCGGTATGAGAGGATCCAAGGTCCATTCGTGATGACCCTGGGAGATTCTGCTCAGAGCATCTGCCAACACATTGTCCTTCCCTGGGAGGTGGACTGCTATTAGGGAAGTTTGCAAGGAGTAGGCCAGAGACCATACTTTCATGGCCTCCGTGCACAAGGCCATAGACTGAGTGCCCACTTGCTTGTTGATGTATCACATGGTGGTGGTATTGTCTGTCCTGACCTGAACCACCTTGTCCCTTACGGAGTCCAAGAAAGCCTTAAGGGCTAGGAATACTGCCCCGAGTTCCAGAAGACTGATAGGAAGGAGAGATTCTTGTGGAGACCAAACCCCCTGTGCTGTAAGGGCTCCTAGGTGGGCTCCCTAGCCCATGAGAGAAGCATCTATGGTTAGTACCACTGAAATGAGATTGACTGAGGAATGGGACACCTTGTCTGAGATTGTTCTGATCCAACCACCACTGGAGAGCTTGGACCAGAGACTGAGTCACTGGAACCAATTTGGCGAGAGAATCTTTTTTCTGAGACCAAAAAGACCTTAGGTGAAACTGAATGTCCCTCATTTGGAATCTGGTTCCTTGTATCACTGCAGTGGAAGCTGCCATGTGGCCTAGGAGCTGAAGAAAATGTCTTGCTGGGCGAGAAACAAGAGGATGAAAAGAGGAAGCAAGATCTATAAGGGCCTTTACCCTTGCTAGTGGGAGGAAGGCCTTCGCTTGAACAGTATGCAAGTCTATCCCTATGAAAATGAGGAGTTGTACTGGTTCGAGAACTGCCTTTGGCAGACTGAGAAGGAATCCAAGAGAACTGAGCAAATCCTGAGTGACTTGAAGAGCTGACCTGACCTGGTCGGGAGACTGTCCTACAATGAGCCAGTCATCCAGGAATGGGAAGAGAGATTCCCTGCCTTCTGAGGAAGGCCACTACTAGTGCAAGGCACTTTGTAAACACTCTTGGAGCCGATGTTAGGCCGAAAGGCATGGCTCTGAACTGATAATGGCCTGAAGGCAGCTCGAACCTGAAGTACTTTCTGTGGGAGCACCAGATAGGAATATGGAAATAGGCATCCTTGAGGTCCAGGGATGCTAACCGATCTCCTGGCCTCAGAGAGGGAAGAATTACTCCCAGAGTCACCATTTTGAACTTTGGTTTTAAGATGTGTTTGTTCAAATACCTTAAGTCTAGGATGGGTCGCCACTCCCCTGTCCTTTTTGGGGTAAGGAAATATCTGGCGTACACACCCTTGCCCCTGTGTAGAGTAGGAACTCTCTCCACGGCCCTGAGAGCCAGCAGAGAGGAAACCTCTGCTTCTAGAGCAATGGTTTCGAAGATGTTTGCAGGTGGGAAAGACGTGACCCCCATTTTTGGAAACTTCTTGAAACTGAGAGCCAGTCCCTGGCTTACTACCTCCAGGATCCACTTATTTGAAGTAACAGACTTTCCAGGCCTGGAAGTAGTAAGCCAGCCTGCCTCCTACTGGAACTGGGGAGTCGACCCTGGCTGACACATCAGGGTGTCTGCCTGGCAGGAACCTTGGACTGGGAAGAGGATGCAGCCCTGCTCATCCCCCTCCTGCCTCTCCCTCGAAATAACCCTCTCTGTGGGAAGGGAGAGGAGGCCTGGGCTTGGTAGAAAGGCCTGTGAAAGGGCCTGCCCCTAGACTGCTGCTTTTGAGGAGTAGTTTGCCTTTCCTTGGCCTGCGCACTCCTGTAGGTGGTCCTGTACTCATCCATCTTCTTCATGTAAGCCACTGTCTGCTCCCCAAGAGAGTTACCCACCACAGGGAAATCCATGGCCTTAGCCTGGGTGTCCTGAGAAAGGCTAGTGCATCTGAGCCAAGCAAATCTCCTGAGAGACACAGATGTAGCCATGTCTCTCGATGCCACATCGTTAAGAGTCTACAGGAGCATAGAACTGCACTTTGGATGCCTCAATCCCATCAGCAGCCACCACCTCCAGCTCTTTGGCTAGCTGGAGGGAAGCTTGTTTAGCCAGTTCCAGAACTCTATCCCACCTGGACTTCTGGTATCTGGCTATGTAGGCCATATAATTAGCCTGCCTGAGTCCCAAGGAGGATGCCAAGTATTGTTTCTTGGCCGTGGCATCCACCTTCCTGGAGTCTATATCTGGGGGTGTGTGAAGCCATAGGTATAATAGCCCTGTCACAGGTTGCAGCCTGCACTACCCCAACATGGCTTCAATGCCTGAACAAAAACTCCGTACCTGAGCCTGACAGCATATACCTCCTGTCCATTCTCTTAGCCACAGGAGGTAAAGAATTTGGTGTCTGTAAAATCTTTTGTGTCTGTTTCCCCAGGGAATTTTTGGAGGGGAACAGACAACCTCTTGGACTCTGGGATGTCCATCATCTCCACAAAATCAGGCTCTTCCTCCTTGTCAACAGCTTCAACCATAGGGAGCTGGAGGGTTTCAGCCACCTTTTTGTAAAGCAAAAAGTGAGATAGGGACTCAAAAAGCCTTGGAGGGGAGACACTGAAGGGTCTGTCTGGGGAGATGTCCGGTTCAATGGGCACATCCAGACCCTTCATAATCACTGTCGTCGTCGTCGTCGTCGTCGTCATCATGATGCAACTCTTCATCCCCCTTCCTCTCCAATTTGTAATAAGCATCCGGATCATAATCCGATGGAGTTAGATCTGACTGAACCCAGCGCCTAACCGACGGCACCGGTTCAGATGGAACCGGACGAAGCAATTTCACAATACTGATTGCTTTGGCTATTTCTTCAGCGGTTGGAGTAAGGGATGCTGTATCCGAACCAGCTGACATTTTTAGTCTTTTTGACGGAACCGACCCCTGAGGGTCGGCTCTCCTTTTGCCAGAGGACGTCTCGCCCAGGTCAGTGGGCACCTCCCCAGGTTTGGCTGGAACCGAACCGAGCTGGCCATCTGGATCTGCAGACTTCTCGGCCTCCTTTTCCTTTAACCTACCCAATCTTTTTTCCAGAGTGGCCTTAGGAATTTTTTTTGCAGATTTGGCAGTCTGTTTTGAGGTGGTCAAACCACAGACGAGGTGGGGGTCAGCCTTAGCAAAGGCCTCCCCACACTCTGTACAGTGTTGAAACCCAGTGGGACCGTTTTTTTCCTTGGGTTTCTGACATGATCAGCCTAGAAAATTTTTTATTTTATTTATTTATTTTTTAAACCAATAGGAATCAGCACACCACAACTAAAATCCCAGAAATAAAATTTAAACACAAAAGGTCAGTTCCCAACCAGACCAACCAAGAAGGAACGGAAAGAAAAAATTACTCTGGTAATCTTGTTTCTTCTAATGGAATCTTATTGTATTCTGGCTTATGCAGTATGGTCTCATCATAGACCTGCCCCAGAGCCGAAATGGTTAATAGAACCTATGCAAATTATGGAATGCTAGGCTCGAGCTCGGTTTTCAAATCACTGTCCCTGGTAAACAACTCTAAACTGTCAGATTTTTACTAAGCATACACTAAGCAATTTCTGGACAATATAATAATAATAATAACAACAACAGTAAGAACAGGAACCTCCCTCCCTACTAATTTAAAAGGAAAAAGACTAGAGGAATTATTCTTCCTTCTGAAAACTTGCCAAATGTCATCACCAAGACTCAAGCCACAGATGCCCCAAAACAAGATCATCTGTACCCCCAAGTTTGCAACAACTCTACCATAGCTGTAGTGCAGTAATCATAGGTTTCTAGCAGGGGAGGAAGGGAGGGAGCTCACAATACAGTAAGATTCCCTTACAAGAAACAAGATTACTAAGGTGAGTAATTTTTTTCTTCAAACCCCAGGAAATCTTACTGTATTCTGACTTATGCAGATTACCAAGCAGCGCCTTTGGAGGTGGGCCTATAACGTATTTAGGAAACAGGCTCTGCAGGACTGCTGTGCCACACCTAGTATCTCCTCTGGCCTGGATATCCAAACAATAATGCTTGGTGAATGTGTGAACTGTCTTCCAGGTTGCAGCTTTGCAAATGTACACTAGGGGAATATCTCTAGCAGCTGCCACGAAAGCTGCAGTACCCCTAGCTGAATGGGCCCCAAGGCCTGCCAGTGGTTGCTTACCCACCTTGCTATAGCAAAACTGAATACAAGCCACAATCCATCTTGCAATAGATTGTTTTGTGGCAGGCGTCCCTTTTCCCACCTCTCCATAAGTAAGGAAGAGTTGGATCTGATCCTGTCTGTGACCCTTTGTGTGGTTAATATAATAGCTAACTGCCCTTTTCATGTCTAGGCTATGCAACTTGAGTTCGCCTGAGGTGGCATGGTCTGTAAAGAAGACTGGCAAAGTAATGGACTGGTTGAGGTGGAACTCTGATACCACTTTGGGCAGAAATTTTCTGTTAGTCCTTAGGACTACCTTGTCTCTATGGAGAGCAATGTAACCAGGCTCTGTAGATAATGCATGGGGCTCACTGATCCTTCTGGTAGAAGAAATGGCTACCAGAAAGACTGTTTTCCAAGTCACATATTTAAGGTCTGCTGTGGACATGGGTTCAAAGGGGGGCTGCATAAGCTGTGCAATGCAAATATTCAGATCCCTCAAGGGGGTGGTGGATGCAAATGTAGTAACCCTTTAAAAATGTCTTGAACACTGGTTTTGAAGCCAAGGAAGATGTCTTACCTTCTGACAGCTAAGCTGAGACAGCTGCCAGGTATACTTTCAAGGTAGAAATAGTTAAACCAGTGGAATGCAAATGGGCCATATAATCCAGGACTATAGAGAGATTAGCCTTGGTGTGATCCAAGCCCTTGCCCTGACACCAAAAGAAAATGTTTTCCATTTAGAGGAATAGGTTTGTTTGGTGGAAGGCTTTCTGGAGACTCTCGGTATATCCATGACTGCCTCGGAGAGATGCACGTTTGCATATTCTAAGTCCTCAAGAACCATGCTTTGAGTCTGAGGGACAACAGGCTGGGGTACATGATCCTGCCCTGAGAGGATGACAGTAGTTTGTACCTCCTGGGGAGACTGACTGGCCTGGTTACCGACAATGATAGGCGCATGGACTAACAAGATTGTCTGCCCAATCTGGGGCAATGAGGATCACTGAAGCTAGTTGAAGCCTGAGTTTGATTAGTACTTTCAGTAACAGAGGAAAAGGAGGAAAAGCATACAGGAACCTCCCCATCCAATCCAGCAAGAGTGCATCCCGAGGAATTGTGCCCCTGAAAGGGGGCCTGCAGCAATACTGAGGGAGCTGGAGATTGTGTGGAGCTGCAAACAGATCCACCTCTGGGGTGCCCCATCTCCTGAAAATGGTCTGTACGACCTGTTTGTTCAATGACCTCTTGTGGTGGTTCTATTTTATCCAGCTGAGAGCATCCGCCAAGACGTTGTCCTTGCCTGGCAGGTGGACAGCTGAGAGGGATACACTTAGGGAGTATGCCAAGGTCCAAATTTTCATTACCTCTGTGCACAGAGGAGTTGACCTTGTGCCCCCTTGTTTATGTAGTACATGGTGGTTGTGTTGTCAGTTCTGACTTGTACTACCTTCCCCTTGATCTGAATGGCAAATGACTGAAGAGCCAAAAGAACTGCCCCGAGTTCCAACAGGTTGATATGCAGCAGAGATTCCTGCTTTGTCCATAAACCGTGAGCAGTGTGCTCCCCACCCCAGCAGGGATGCATCTGTGGTTAGCACCAGGGAAGGGACCTGTTGCAAAAAGGGTACTCCTTGTCTGAGGTTGCTCCTTTCTTGCCACCACTGCAGGGCTTGAAGAAGAGTGGCGGTCACTGGGACTAATTTTGAAAGAGAGTCCCTCTTTTGGAACCAGTGTTCCCTTAGGTGAAATTGGATATCTCTCATCTGGAACCTTGAGCCTAACACGGTAGCTGTGGAGGCTGCCATGTGGCCTAACAACTGTAGGAAGTGCCTTGCTGGCCAGGAGACATGAAGTGTGAAGGAATTGGCTACCTGGTTAAGGTTGTCCACCCTGTCTTGGGGTAGGCAAGTCATTCCCTTTTTTGTGTCCAGTTCTAACCCTATGAACTTCAGAAGCTGAACTGGTTCTAGTACAGACTTTCTATGGTCCACTAAGAACCCAAGAGAGGAGAGAGTGTTTCGTGTTATTGACAGAGCCTCTCTCACTTGCTGATGTGAATGGCCTACTATGAGCCCGTCATATAGATAGGGGAACACTGTCACCCCTTGATGCCTCAGGTGTGCCACTGCCACAGCCATGCACTTTGTGAACACCTTGGAGCAGATGTCAGTCCAAAAGGCATTGCCCTGAACTGGTAATGACCGGATGGTAGCCTGAATCTGAGGTACTGTCTGTGTGATCTTCTGACTGGAATGTGAAAACAGGTGTCTTTAAGATCTAAGGATGTTAACCAATCCCCCTGCCTTAGGGTACGGAGTATAGTAACTAGGGTGACCATTTTGAATTTTGGTTTTGTCAGATGCTTGTTTAAGTACCTGAGGTCCAGGATGGGTCAGCACTCCCATTTTCTTTGTTGTGAGGAAATACCTGAAATACAGCCCCTTCCCTCTTTGGGAAAGAGGGACTGAATCCACTGCATTTAACGGCAGTAGACTTGAAACTTCCATTTCCAGCACAGCTGTTTCTGAGGGGGAGGAGGATTTGAAGGCTCTTGACCTCAGCTTTGGCAAGGCCTTGAAGCTGAGAGCAAGTCCCTGACCCACCACTTCCAGGGCCCACCTGTCTGTGGTAGTGTTTTTCCACTCCTGGAAGTAATGGGCCAGCCTGCCCCCTACCAGAATTGGGGAGGCAACCCGAGCAGTCCCCTCAGGGAATCTGCTTGGACTGAGCTACGGGCTGAACAGAGAAGCTAGTGCGGCCATTACCCCTTCTACCCCTACCCCTGAAGTATCCCCTGGGCTGGTACAGGGGAACACTTGAGGCTGCAAGAAAGGCCTGTAAGGAGTTCTACCTCTGCCACCCCTTGCATGGTGCTTTTGGGGGTTGGCAGCCCTCTCCTTAGCCGCTGCACTTTATAGGCTGCCTTGTACTTGTCCATTTTTTTCATACATGCCTCTGTTTGTTCCCCAAACAGAGACACAGGGTCACAAGGGAAATCCACTGCCTTGTTCGGAGTATCCTGAGTCAGGTTTGTAGTTCTGAGCCAGGCAAACCTCCTCAAAGATACAGAAGATGCCATTTGTCTGGATGCAGTATCGTTAACATCCACTGCCATCCTGAACTGAGTTTTAGAGGCTTCAATGCCCCTTTTTGCAGCTTCCTCCAGGTCAGCAGCCATGGGAGGAGGGGCTGCCTTGGCAATTTCCAGGGCTGTGGACCACATGTTCTTTTGGCACCTGGCTATGTATGCCATATAAGTAGCTTGTCTTATAGCCAGGGAAGAACCTAAATACATTTTCTTTGCGATGGAATCCACCCTTCCAGAATCTTTTTCTGGGGGGTGGGAAGCCAGAGGGATGCCAGCTTTGTCACAAGCTGCAGCCTGTACCAAGCCTTCATGACTGGGATGTACAAAAAGAAAATCAGCCCCAGTCTTGGCTTCCCAATACTCTGTCAGCCTTCCTGTCTATGGAAGAAACAGAAGTAGGGTTTTGCAGTACCTTCATGGTCTGCTTTTTTAATGATTTGTGAAGAGGGAGGAGCAACCTCTTTGATGGTGGGACAGCCATCATTTCTTTATAATCCTCTTCCTCCTCATCCTCAATATCTTCCTGGGATGGGAGGTCGAGGGACTGAGACACTTGCTTCACGAAAGTAAAATACGAGGTAAAATCCTCAGTTCCCTTATCAGGGGATTCTGGCCTATGAGGATCAGGGGAATTGTCAGGATTGATAGGATCATCATCATCATCATGCTCCATACCAAAAGCATTGTCCCCAAAAAGATCCCCACCTTGGTTGGTTAAACCGTGGGTTGACTGTGAACCGGGAGTTTGGGTAACCAGTTGCTTCCCAACTGGGACTGTAGAGACTGAATTATTTTAATTGCGTTAGCGATCTCTTCAGCAGAAGGAACTGCGGTTTGTTTCGGTTGCGGTTCCTGGTGCTTTTCCTTCCTCTTCTTTTTAACGTCGACGGCCGGTTCAGCAGCCTTTTCAGCGGTACACTTTTTAGCAGAGCTATCGCCCCTGTCACAGGGCAGCCCCTCCGGTTCATCCGGTTGCTCAGCGGCTGGGTTAGCAGCCTTTTCAGCCATTTTTTCCCTCAGTCTTTTCAATCTCCTATCAAAAGTACACTGAGGAAAATTAGAACAAATTTCGCAATCTGTCTGCAAGTGGTCAGACCCCAGACAGACTAAACACAATAAATGAGGACCTGCTTTAGTAAACGGTTCCCCGCACTCTGTACAGTGCTGGAAACCAGTGGGTCCTGTTCTCTTTTTTAGGCTTCTGTGACATAACCCAGTTACAGAAGGAAAAATAAATATCCTTTTTTTTGGTTGTTAAACCTAGCACAGGAAAAAACAGGAGTTACCCTGGGTTTTAAAATTTATTACAAGACCAGGTGCTACCCCGGTTGAAACTGACCCACTAAACCAGAAGTTACCCTGGTAAAATGTCACTATTTAACTGACTATTCCGAGACGGAGGAAAATTTAACTAAAATTACAAATAAATGCCAAAAATAAAGAAGGGATATGTCGGTTTTCTCCCGGTTAAGGAACCGGGGAGAAAAAACGACTACTTACCCCAAACACTAAAAATTTAAACAAATACTACCTGATAACCAAGGACAGTGAAAAGAATACCAATTAAAATAATTTTACTAGTAAAATAACCAAGAAAATAAAGTTTATTCACACGATGAAGGACAGCTCTCCGGAGATGTCTTACTGAGGCAAGCAGAGCAATGAATCTGACGGTTTAGAGTTGTTTACCAGGGACAGTGATTTGAAAACTGAGCTTGAGCATAGCATTCCATAATTTGCATAGGTTCTATTAACCATTTTGGCTCCGAGGCAGTCCTATGGTGAGACCATACTGCATAAGTTAGAATACAGTAAGATTTCCTGGGATTTGAATTTACAATTTTCACAGAAGAAAAACACAAAATGACAGTTCACTACCTATCTACACTACTTACTGTACCGTAGACAGAGGCTCGAAACCGAAAATAAACAAATCTGTTGAAAAAATTATACGTTTTCAAACTTTACCGAAACGAAGCGAAGGAGCAAACTCTGGAGCGACTTCACAGTTAGGCGGAATAAAGAATCTGATGATTACACTCTGAGGCACCACAGACCGAGGTTTGAAAACTGAGCTTGAGCTCAACGTTCTATGCCTGGCATAGAAATTAAATCTTTCCTCTCCGGGGCAGTTCAAGTGCTGGGGCTAACTGCATATGTCAGAATACAGCAAGACCTCATGTTGTTTGAACAGATACAAGTACAACTTGAAAAGATATTTCTGACATCTTACATTAGCTCATTTCATATCACATATGTAAGAAATAAGCCAATACAGGGTATACATTATTAGAGATTTAATGCATGGTTAAGTGATGTCTCTCAGCCGGAGAAATTTCTAGATTTTTTTCTTGCCATTTTATTAATCTATGTATCTATATCTGTTCATACATTCTTTGCAAAAATGTCATTAATGCACCAGTTAGGGTTCAGATTATAGCGTTAAAAGCAGGGAAATGTGGTGTTAGGGTTCCCAACCCTAACATCCCATCCTCACCCTGCAGACAGCAAAAGGAAAAAACATTTATGATTTCCCCTCTCCTGAGTTTTTGCAAAATCAGACCTGATGTGTTCCTTGGGGTTGTCAAGCCTAATGCTCACCCTACTCCATTAGTAAAGAAGCTGAGATGTGCAGACTATACGAGAATGGGGTAAGCGTTAGGGTTGATAACCCCAAGGAACACCCCAGGCCCAATTTCTGAAGACTCAGGAAAGGTGAAACCGTAAAAGGTTTTCCTTTTGCTGTCTGCAGGGCAAGGGTATGTGCTAGGGTTGGGAACCCTTATACCACATTTCCCTTTTTTTTTTTTTTTTTTTTTTTTTACTTTATTTCTTTATCCCTCCTATCTACTCCCGGAGCCCACTCCTTCCGTCCACTCATGTCCTACTCCAATCCACCTTCCGTGAGATCTGCCCCTAGAGTGCCTCTTCCTCCTCTCCTTGCACAATGGGGTCTGTCCCTTCTTGGTGGTCTGGATGGACCCGGAGCAGCTTTTCATCTAGGGCTGCCGAGAGGGATTTTTCCGTTTTTCTCCCCTAGATCCCCTACCCTCTGAGACGTCGGCACTTGGGACATACGTCCCGAGTGGTGGCGTGCGAACCTCTCATTCGCTGCGACGTCCCCCCTCCCCGGCTCCGGTGACGGAGCCGCCTCCATCCTTCTTGTTGCGGTGCTTCCACCAGCTACTGAAGGGATGCAGAAACACAGGTGCGTTCATGGTCTCCACCCTGAGGAGGAGAGCATCCGTTGGGAGCTCGATCCTCCTCTCCCTGCCGACCCCGGCCACCCGAGTCCGTCTCCAGTCCGGGTCGCCGCGTGAGCGCGAGGTGTGGCGTCCAGCGCCTCAACCCTCAGCGCCACCGGGTCGGCCATTTCCCTACTTTTATTGCTTTATCTGAACCCTAATTGGTACATTAACATTTTCTGCAAAGAATTTTCCTTACTTTTTGAGAAAGTATAATCGTATCATGATTCATGCAGGTCCCAAAGGATAGCCCAAGGAACACCCCAGGCCTGACTTGTGAAGACTCAGGAAAGGTGAAACTGTAAAGGTTTCTCCTATTGCTGCATGCAGGGCAAGTGTGGGTGCTAGGGTTGGGAACCCTAACACATTTCCCCACATTTGTCACTTTAATCTGAACCCTAATTGGTGCATTAAAGTTTTCTGCAAAGAATTTCCTTACTTTTTGAGACAGTATAATTGTATGGTCATTCACACAGGTCCTTTCTGGACCTGCGTGAACATATCCATTTGCCCATGGATGTGCAGGGCCCTGTGCTTCCATCTCTCCATAGATGCACACATCCATGTTGGTGTGGAAGTGCTTCCATTTCTCCAAAAAAGCTATTTATTTGCTTGACTGTATGGCTTGTTAAACTTTCCTTGTTATCCTATGGACATATTCCTTTTTAATTTTTTTTATATGGCCCTTATACTTTGGGGGGTATTATGTGTTATTCTTATAGTGCTCATGCAGACCTTTGTTTTGGTATATAGATTGTCCCTGAACTGCAAATACAGAGGGAATTATGACTTGCTTAAGTTGAAATGTAGAAAACAAACCCTAAGTCCAAATTTTTTTTTTTTTGTATGAAGGGCTCCTTTTTCGTGTGAACAAGACAACCTCATGAAAGAGGATCCCTTCATAAGAAAAAAAGAATCTGAAGGGAAAAAAAAAAACTAAGACCAAATTTCTTTTTCGTTTGAAGGCATCCTTTTTTGTATAAATTATTTTTTCATATCATGGCATCCTTATTCGAATGAACGAAAAAAAGTCATGAAAAACCAGAAGGAGAAGAAATCAGATCAGTTCCAGTACAGTAGCTTCTTCATGTGGATTTTACTTGGTAGAAGGTTATTTCCTTTTTTTCTTACTAATTCTAAGGGGCTAGCACGGTATTTTTTGGGGCTGTTGACATTTTGAAAACTATTTTGGTGGCTATAAGTGGGCTCATTTATTTGATGTTTCACTGTGAAGCAGGCTGTGTTTGGGGAGGCCTATTTCTTCTGATTTAAAACCTATTTAGTGTGATTTTACTGGGGCTGTTTCTTTGAATTGGAGATCTGTATCTTCTTATTTCAAGCCTATTTTCATGTGTTGTTGATGAGGCTGTTTGAATTGGAGACCGGTTTCTTTTGGTAGGAAACCTACTTTGTGTGCTTTGTGTGGAATTGGGATTGCTTTTTTTTTTACTTCACTAGCTGAAATGTTTAGTGCATTGTGGGGAAGGGTGCTAATGGTCTGGCCAGGGGCCTCAGCTACCCGATTGTTTCCTGGAAAGCACGAGCTGGTCCCACAATCCCTGCCTCACCCCACCCGCCCCAGGTCCATGATTTCCTTTATGCCAGGGGTTCTGACATCACTTTCCCAAAAGGGCAAAGGATATGCACCTGTTATAGCAGAACAGACATCCAGGAAAGGAACAGCAGCGAGTGAAGAGGTGACTGCTTTCTCAGTGGAAGGGAAGTAACTGCAAATCAAGGAGCTTTCATTGTTACTTCTTTGCATTGCTATTTGCATTGTGGAAAGGAGGAGTAGGGGTTTGAAGAAGGTTATGCAATAGTTACTTAAAGTCTCTTTTTGGGTGTGGACAGGAAGGATAGGAATGTAAAAAGCAATTGCTCAAATTATCTAGACGTGTATGACAAAGGGGTAAGGGAAATTAAGAAAAGGAGAAGAATGTTTGCACTGATAGAGGGGAGAGGGAGAGTTTGGTATCGGTCATCTGGAAGGGTGGGGGGTCGCTGGTGGGCAACCATAGCAATGGGTAGGGTAGTAGGCTGCAACAACTGCGGATCAACAATCTTTCTAAAAATTGCCTGGAGGGTGGGGGGATGTTTAGTGTGCAACCACATAGAGAAACTTAGAAAAGAGATCGAGGGTCTGCAGGAGGAACTGAGACGGGCAAGGCAGACTGGAGGTGGGTTTAGCCTAGTACTGGAGGGAGGGAGGAAGGGAGATGAGAGAGAGAGAGAGAGAGAGAGAGCATTTCAGCCAACAGTGATGAGGAGAGGGTCAGAAGAAGGGAAGCAGAGACAAAGGGGCCCAGGCCAGGAAGAACGATTGCTGGGGAAACCAGGTCAGGAGACAAATGACAAATGGAAGGAGAAGACAGGGACTTGTGAGGGGAGAAGGAGAAGTGGCAACAGTCATGGAGTGTAAAGGAGGAACAGGTTACTAAGAAGAGAGAGGAAGCAGGCATTTGTGAAGAGTCTTCAGAAAATAGTTTTGCACTGCCGGGGGGGGGGGGGTGATGCAATTGGTGGAGTAATTGATAAATGCCTGGACCAAACCAGAGCAGGGAGAAGTTCTGCTGGGAGAATTGTAAAAGAGGGAAATAATGTACAGGAGGAAGAAGAGTAGCTGGGAAAGAGATGGAGATGAATGGAAGCAAGCAGGGAGTAAGAGGGGTGGAATTTTAGTGCTGGGGGACTCAATAGTAAGAGGAGTCAAGTGGGGTAGCAAGGGGGAGAGGCATAGTCGGATCTGAATGGAGGCCATGCCAGGAATGACAGCAGAAAGGGTGGGACAATCTGTTTTGAAATATGCTAGAAGGGGTAGGGACAAGCTTCATTTAATTATATATCTTGGGACAAATGACCTGGCTGACAAGACAGTGGATATAGTCCAGAGGAGGTTTGAGGAACTAGGACAATTATGTGAGCGGTCAGGAAGATCAGTAACTTTTTCAGAGATACTTACAGTGCCCAAGGCAAGCACAACAAGAAAGCTGAGAATAGAGGAATTTAACGGATGGCTAAGAACCTGGTATCATGCTAAAGGGTATGGGCTGTTGGGAGGGTGGGAGGGACCTGGGAGGACAGTAGTCTCTATGCCAAGGACAGACTACACTTGAGTGAGGAGGGAATAGTAAAGGAAACAGAGGATGGAGGAGTACACAGAGGAAATTGGGAATTGAAACTAGGGCGTGGGGTGGCAAGTGGACAAGAGATATACAGAGACCACAGGTTGGGAAACCATATGAGCCCCCCCCCCCGAACAGTGACAAAGGACAAATGGCAAGTACTCTCGGTGATGCTAGTAAAGGAGGGCAGGATGGGGGGGGGAGCAAAGGGTGGAAGGTGGTTACCCTTAATACTAGGAGCCTTGGGAGGAAAACTCTAGAGTTACAGGTGCACATGGCAGAGGGAGAGGCGGACATTGCAGCCATCACAGAAACATGGGCCACCCAATACAGTGACTGGGACCTGTCTGTACCAGGGTACAGGTTATTTCCTAGGGACAGGGTGATTGGTAAAGGAGGGTGGGGTGGCACTATATGTGAAGGAAGGACTGAAGTGTGTAAGGGAGGAAGGGGAGGAGGGTAGTACGGAGTCACTTTGGATGCAAATCCAGGATTCCAAGAATAGGATTCTCAGAATGGGAGTGGTGTACAGGCCACCCTCTCAGACGGAGGAGTTAGACAGGGAACTAGCGGGACAGATCAGGGGGACATGCGAGAAGGATAGGGCGGCAACTGTGGGGGACTTAAACGTGCCAGGAGTGGACTGGAGTACTCCAACAACCAGGAATAGAAGGGAGCAGGTACTGCTGCATGCCTTCCAGGACAGCTTCCTGCAGCAAATGGTCAGTGAACCAACCAGGTTAGGGAATATCCTTGACCTTGTGCTGGCAAATGGGGAGTCTGTGAGAACACTTACAGTGGAAGAACCGCTGTCAGGGAGTGACCACCACTCAGTATGGCTCACACTGGATATGGGCAAGGAAGGAGTGGAATCTGGCACAAAAGTGTTGGACTTCAGTAGGGCTGACTTTGGAAGGATGGCAGAAGTGGTAAAAGGGTACACAGCCAGAATTCAGCCTAGTATGGGCACTAACCAGAGGTGGGAGCTCATTAAGCTGGAGATAGCGGAGGCAATCAAAACCTGCTGCAAGGCCCAGAGCAAGAAGGCTAGGGCTAAGAAACAGAGCTCGTTGAGCAAGTAGGTCATGGAAAAGGTAAGGAGAAAAAGAGCTGCCTTTAGGAGGTACAAGAGGACAGGGAGGAGTACCTGACAGAATCGAAGGAGGTGACACAGGCAGTATGGGGAGCTAAGGCATCTACGGAGCTCAGGCTGGCACAAGGCATTAAGAAGGGGGAGAAGGACTTCTTTAGGTACATCAGGGAGAAACGGAGCTGTAAGGACCACATAGTAAGGATTAGGAAGGAGGGGGGTTGGGTGGAAGCAGGGTGCGATAAGGCAGAAGAGCTAAATGATTACTTCTGCTCAGTATTTACTAAGGAGAAGGGGTGATACCAAAGGGAGAGGAGCAGCAGAAACAGGGAGGGAGGAGGTGACAGATGAGGAAATCATGGAGGGCAGAGTTCAGGAGCATTTGAAGGCCCTGAGGGTGGTCAAGGCACCAGACCCAGATAGCATTTACCCCAGGTTACTGAAGGAGCTGGCAGAGGTCCTTGCGGGACCTTTGGCAGACCTATTTAATGCCTCACTACACTCAGAGTGTGTGCCTCAGGACTGGAAGATGGCTCATGTGGTGCCCCTCCACAAGAGTGGCCCCAAGGATGAACCGAGGAACTACTGAAAAAGAAAACAACATTAAAGGTGACCTGTAAAGAACAAGAGCATCCCATTCCCACATACCTTCTAGAACTGTTGCAGGAGTTCGGGGATGTAATCATCTGTATTTTTAATTCCATGGTTATATTTTACTAAAATGCCAAAAGTTACGGCTGAATGCAGAAGTGCAGAGCGGTCCCGAATGAGCAGGTGGGTGCAAGTGGTTATGGGTATTACACCCATTTAGTGACGTTCCTAACACCACTGCTCTTATTGTAGCGCAGTGGTGGTAGTTTATACTATTGTTGAGATTGCTTCCATGGGGTCTTGAGACCCAAAATATTACCCACAGCAACAGCCTGTCAGGTTTTGCTAGAAGTAATATTTCAGGTGTCAAGACTCCCGTGGAAGCAATAAAATAAATATAAACTACCACCATTGCTGCTGCAATAAGAGCAGTGGTGTCAGCAACGTCAATAAATGGGTGTAATACTCATAACCACTTGCACCCACCCGGCCAATCTGACCGCTTGCGCTCCATCGCTCGCCATAACTTTCGGGCGCTTTATTAAAATGAAATCATGGAATTAAAAATAAAGATTATTACATCAATGAACTCCTGCAGCAGTACTAAAATTGTCGGGGAGACGAAATGGGTGCTCTTGTTCTTTACGATCTGCTAAGTTTGAGTCTCTGGGTATTGGCCAATCAGTGGTGGGGTCTTCCTTGGGGTTGTGAGACATAATACTCACTCCTGCCCCCGAGCTTGTAGCCTCCTGCCCGAAGCAAAAGGTACCACTCCAAGACAGTGCCTCATGGTGATACACTCTTCAAAGGCAGGGAACTGTGTCTCGCCACATGTTGCGAACACAATCTGTTGCAGCTTTCTTTACACAGGACCCTGACTGAAGAAAGACGATTATGTCTGATGTTGGTTGTTCAAGGAAGGAGTGAACATTAGGGTTGCAACCCCAATGAAAAAACTACCACTGATTCACCAAAACTCCGTAGACCCAAAACCCTGATGTTTTTTCCTTTTGCTGCTTGGGGGGTGGGGAGTTAGAATTAGGAACCCTAACACCACATTTCCTACTTTTGCAGCATTAACTTGAATCCTTACTAAATCATTAAAGTTTTTTTGCAAAATAATTTCCTTTCTGAGATATTGGATTGTATCCTCATTCGGGACCTGCATGAACAGGTGCAGATGTGCAGGGCCATTGGGGTCCTCTGCAAAGGGAAGACGTTGTCTGCCGACAGAAGTGCAGCAATGGATGTCAAGAATTCATGGGGCTGTCTGGTTGGCAGTGGAAGTGTACAGCCCTCTGGTCCCTGTGCTTCTATGTGGCTACAGATACAGACTCACAGGGCAAAAGTACCACATAGTGACGATAACTGTCCGCTTGGCATAGGGACTTGTACCTCTGCACCTGGGGTGGCAGGGCTCTTTGCCACTCCCGGGTGCAGTGCAAGTCCCTAGGTCAAGTGGACAATTATCTTCACTATATGGTACCTGGGACCATGTGGATAACCCTGCAGTTTTCATTCCCTGACTGGGGGGGGGGGCTGCATAACAGTGCCATTCCCCCACCCTCACCCTATCTAGCTGAGCCACTGAACTCACCCCAGAACTCCGCTCACTCGCACGGGATCACAGAGCATACCTGCTGGGGTCAAGACTGGCACTACACACAAAGATTCCTAACAGTTTCATATATTATATATAAAATTCTGACCCAGTCATTTTATGACTCTCTACGTGTAGCATTTATAGTTACTATATTGGCCAAAACGTCATTTCGCACCACAAGTGTGAAAACACCTCTCGTCCAGGATTTAAAAAAAAAAAAAAAAAGATACAGGTCACATTTATGAGGTGATGTGGAAAATTGCTATGCTGAATATCTGGAGTCAGAATATCAAAAATTGTCAAAGTTATCAGTGAGCGATGAAATACTGCAACGTTCACTCATAACCTGTGCATTTTACCATATTTACACACCAAATGTTTCGCACAGCCATCTTATCACCCCACCTCATGAAAACGGCAGGTCAAAATTTTAAAATCCCCAGCAAAATGTCACTCCACACTGTGAGGGTGTTGGTAGCCCCCCCCCCCCGGCAGACCGCAGACACTTTTTGGACATTTCTTTTTTCTCTCCCCCTAAAAGTCTACTGCAGTAGCACCCTTTTGCTGCCTAGCTATCCTTTTTTTCTCTTTCTACTTCAGTGGATCGGCCACCCACTGAGGTATCTTTCTATCTGCACTATCCCCTCTGTTTTCCTTTTCATCCCACCCTGAGTGCCTGTAAACCATTTAGGCACCTGTTGTGTCTTGTAGTAAAATAAAACATATGTACCAAAAAGACCCCAGCTTATTGGAGCTTGTGTTTGCAAAAATGAGAGGTTTTGCTTTTTCAGCGAGACTAGACCGCAGCCTGGTGCCAAGTGGTGTCCTGGTCTAATAACTCGCTCTCCGAGTAAAGTACCGCTCTGTTTAGCGGTACAAGTGGAGAAAACGCCAAAGGTTATGGCACTTTTTCCCCTGAGAGACTCTACTGCAGAGTCTTACTTACTGTTTCAGGTCCTGCTGCCAAGTTTCTCCCTGGTCAGTTCAGGACAAGCAGGATGCACCTCGCAAAAGTGTGAGGAGAATTGCAGTAAGCTGGGTTGGTTCCAGAAGGGCTCCGTTACATCTTAAGCAGAGCTACTTGGGAGCTTCATCAGCAACCTCGCATTTGGAATTAAAAAGTGAATGAAAACATTACGTAAGCATGCAGTTTAGAAACCTCTCCCCCACCCTTCCGAGGACACTGTAGCAGTTCATGTTACAATATGAACAGGGCAGATAAATTAAGCGTTAGTTATTTCTTCTACAGGAATAAAATAGGAAGAAAGATAAAATAATATTTTTACAGTTTGTACAGCTGCAACACGCATGCTACACCTGCTGGCCTATCATGCCGCCGACAGCCTGTAGCACTGCAGTATATCTTAATTTTCCTGTTTTACAGATTACTGGACCAAATTAAAAATGGGAAGGAAGTATTACCAAGCTGAAAAACCCTTTCCAGGGTTTTAAATAATTGATTAGCAGTTTTTTTCTTGGGACAATACTAACTGTACAGAAAGCATTTATATAGGTTTTCTAGAAGTGTTATGTTTGTTAAACACGGTGAGGCAAGTGCTATGCATTTTCACAATGTTTTAGAACTTTTACGAACAAAATGCTAATCAATTTTTAGAGTTAAATAAAACCCTGCTTTCCCATACATCTACCCTGGTTGTTGCAGGTTTTAAACAAATATTATGTAAAAGAAACTTAAGAAAGTAACTCAGCCACAACATGTGTTTTACAAAGCTTACCTTCCACCTCTGTGTATTGGGTGCCTCTATAGGAAGCAGTGGCCCCAAACAGAGGCTGGCTTATAGGGTGCCACTTGTCCATCACTGTAAAGTGGGTGGAGATATGAATAATTATGTTTGATTATGCGTTTAGAAATATATTATAGAACTTATTTTGGATTCTCTTTCCACTGTCTTTATGTACATGCTAAATAGTGTTTCCCTGTCCACCCGATTATGTATTAGAGTAGTTGTATTTGTTTTATATTAGATTAGGGGTGGAACAGAAGGATCAGGTGACCTGATGAACCTATAAAATGTACCCTTGGAAGTCCAGGATAGTCAGTTCAGCCCGAGTGGCTGTGCCAGAAGGACCTTTGACAGAAGATTATGGAAATACTGCCTTTATTATCTACTCTGTAGCTGGTTATTTTCTTTTGTTTTTCTGTTCTCATTTTCACTAAGTTCACAATAAATACCGCACTACTAGTGTGTTTTACTTTCACAACATGGTGTCTGTGTCTCAATTCCCACACTCCAGGACACACGCCACTGTAATATCATCAGTCAAAATCTTTGAAAAGTGAAAACTATAAAGTCAAACAATATATAAATAAACTAACAAGGTCAGAGCTAAATATAATGTACAGGGTGACAACAGTGGTAGTACCTTGAGAACTATACATACGAGTAGATAATTACAGGGTATAGTCGAGATTGGACAGACTGAAATGTGGTGAGGACAGAAAATAAAAACATGGAGCAAGAGGGGGCAAAGGGTAAATTAGGGAGCTGCTGAGAAAAAGAAGGGGGGAAGGCAAGGTATGAGAGGGAGGTAGGAAGGGGAAGCCGTGAAGGTCACAGGAGCAGATAAAGATACCAGGGCCATGGGTAGAGACAGGCTCAAGTTGAAGGGAGTGAGATGGGGCAGTGGGTAAGGTGAAGACTCCAAGGTGAAGGAGGTAGGGGACATATGAACAAGAGGAAATGTGTAAATTAAGGTCACTGACACCTACACGATGTATGCAACAGGTACAAAGAAAAAATTACTCACCTTAGTAATGTTTCTTCTAATGGAGTCTTGCTATTTTATAGACATTTGCAGTTTGTTCCAGCTCTAGAACTGCCCCGGAGTGAAATGGTTAAAACCATTCCAAAATAGAATTTTGGCACAGAGCAGCTCTATCTGTGTCATTTCAAACTTGAACTGTCAGATCTTTACTGAGCCAAACTCACTAAGGTCTGTGTGGAAGCTGTAACCTACACTAGCCAAATGGCTACCTAAATAATAACAACCATTGATGGTCCCAACACCCAAGACTCAAGTCAGGGGACCAGAAATACTAACACCATTCTAATAATATGAAAATGGAACATAAGTATAATAAACACACACGCGTACACATACACACCCCAAAGTCCCAAAGGGACAAAATGCTAACAGGACATAAGTAGTGCCCACACTAAGTTGCCCCACCCCACCAAGTAGAGGTTCTGAGAGGGCAGGTTGGGGTCTATAATATAGCAAGACTCCATTAGAAGAAACAACATTACTAAGGTGAGTAATTTTTCTTCAAACAACATGAAGTCTTGCTATATTATAGACATTAACAGAATACACAGCAGTACCTCCATGGAGGAGGGCAGAACCTACTTGGGAATAGGCTCTGAAGAACAGCTGTGCCAAACCGAGCATCTCTCCTGGCCTGGACATCCAGGGAGTAATGCTTGGTAAAAGTGTGTACCGTTTCAAAGTAGCAGCCTGGCAAATCTCTAATAAAGAGATATCTCTGGCGGCAGCTAGAAGCAGCTGTACCCCGGTAGAATGAGCCCCTCAAACCGGAGGGGCTCCTGCCACTTTCTGATAACAAAATTGGATACAAGAGACAATCCACCTGGCTATTGATCTGTTAGTGGCAGGTTTGCCTTTCCCAACTTCACCATAGGTAAGGAAAAGTTGGAGGATTCGAACCTGTGACCTTTATGCAGCTCTATATAATAACTAAGAGCTCTCTTAACATCCAGGCTGTGCAACCTCCTCTCACCGAAGAGAGTGATCAGTGAAAATACTGGAAGGAGATAGATTGATTAAGATGAAATCTGAAACCACCTTAGGCAAAAACCTCCTATTAGTCCTAAGGACTACCTTATCCCTGGGAAAGAAATAAAGTCAGTCTCCACTGACAAGGGTTTGCAATTCACTTATACGTCTGGCAGAAGTGATAGCCACTAGAAAAACAGTTTTCCAAGTTAGGTACTTAAGCTCTGCAGAAGACAGAGGTTCAGAAGGGGTTGCATTAACTGGGCAATGCAAACATTAAGGTCCCAAGCAGGGGCCGGTTCCCAAAAGGAGGATTAGTATGGGTAATCCTTAAAAACTTGGAAAACACAGGATGAGAGGAAGAGGGATGACTTTCCTGCTGACACAAAAAGCAGACACAGCTGCCAAATGAACTCTCAGGGTAGCTGGTCTGAGACCCAGGAATTAAGATGTACCATGTAATTCAACAAATGGGCAATTCAGCAGATTCTGGGAAATATTTTCCCACACACCAAATGGAAACCTTTTCCGTTTAGAACTATAAGTAGCTCTAGTGGAAGGCTTTCTGGAAGCCTTTAGGATCTCAAGAACACCTGAGAGAGGTGTAAATCAGCAAACTCTAACTCCTCAAGAGCCAGGCCTTGAGGTTGAGGGATTTGAGGTCCGATACCAAACCCTTCCTGGGCACAAGTCAACAGATTGTGATTCCTGGGAGGCACAGGGAAGATGGACTGTCAGAGACAGAAGGAGTGGGTACCAGGGCTGCCTGACCCAATCCGGGCAATCAGAATCACCCTGCAAGGCTGAGATCTGATTTTGACTAGTACTTTGAATAGGAGAGGAGGGGAAAGCATAGAGGAACTTCCTCCCAATCCAGAAGAATAGCATCCAGAGGAACTGAGCCCAGCACTGAGGCCTGCAACAGAACATAGGAAGTTTGTGATTGTCTGGGGCTGCAAAGATCTATCTGAGGATGCCCCACTTGGCAAAACTATCCCCAGCACTTGAGGATCCAGGGACCATTCAGTGATGGCCCTGAAATCCTGCTGAGGGCATCTGCTAGGACATTGTCCTTCCTGGAAGATGAACTGCTATGAGGGAAGTGTTCAGGGAATAGGCCAGAGACCACAACTTCATTGGACTCGGTGCACAAGGCCAAGACCGAGTGCCCCCTGTTTGTTGATGTACCACATTGTTGTGGTGTTGTCTGTTCTGACTTGTATCACCTTGTCGTGGACAGATGCAGAAAAAGCTTGAAGAGCTAAAAAGACAGCTCTCAGTTCCAGCAAATTGATGTGGAGCAGAGATTCCTGGGGGGACCAAACTCCCTGAGTGGAAAGGTCGCCCATGTGGGCTCCCCAACCCAGAAGGGAAGCATCTGTAGTGAGAGTCAAGTCGTGAGAAGGGGAAATGAAGGGGACCCCTGCTCTTAAATTGCTCTGATCCTGCCACCACTGGAGAGCTAGGGTCAAGGTTCAAGTCACTGGGACCAACTTGGAAAGGGGGTCTCTTCTCTGAGACCAAAAGGTTCTCAAGTGAAACTGAATGTCTCTCATCTGAAATCTGGCCCTGCACAACAGCTGTGGATGCAGCCATGTGCCCCAGGAGCTGCAGAAGTGTCTTGCTGGTCAGAGACCTGCAGAGTGAAGGAAGAGGCCAGAGCCACTAAATTCCTTACCCTTTCTGGGGAAGAAAGGCTCTGGCTAGCTTTGTGTCCAATTCTGCCCTATAAAGGTGAGTACCTGGACTGGTTCCAGAACCGACTTTGAGGTTTAGCAGAAAACCGAGGGAGGTGAGAAGATGCTGGGTAACCTGCAGGTGAGATTTACCTGTTCTGGGACTGGCCTACAATGAGCCAGTCGTCTAGATAGGGAAAACAGCAATCCTCTGCCTCCTTAAGTGGGCCACTGCCACTGCTAGACACTTTGTGAATACCCTTGGAGCAGAGGTAAGGCCGAAGGGCATTGCTCTGAACTGGTAATGACCTGAGGGCAGTTCGAATCTGAGGTACTTTCGATGGGATCTTCTGATTAGGACATGGAAATAGGCATCCTTGAGGTCCAGGGAGGCTAGCCAGTCCCTGGCCTTAGGGAAGGTAAAATCATTGCCAGAGTTACCATTTTGAACTTTGGTTTCAAAAGATGCTTGTTCAGATATCTGAGATCTAAAAGGGCCGCCATTCTCCTGTCTTTTTGGGGTAAGGAAGTATCTGAATACAGACCCCTGCCCTGATGCAGGGAGGAACCCTTTCTACTGCTCTGAGAGCTAACAGGGATGAGACCTCTGTTTCCAGAGCGAGGGTCTCTGAAGCACTTGCAGGTAAAAAAGTCTGCTTCTCAACTTGGGAAACTTTGAAGCTGAGAACCAGACCCTGGCTTACTACTTCAGAACCCACTTGTCTGAGGTTAAAGAAGCCCAATCCTGACTAAAGTAAGCCAGCCTGCCCCCACTGGTACAGGAGAACGGGCCTGGGCACTCCATCAGGGTGCCTGTTTCTAGGAGCTTTTAGGCTGGGGGTGGGAGCAGGTCTGCCCACCCCTCGCCTGCCCCTGCCTCTGAAGAAGCCCCTCTGAGCACAGGCAGAGGAGGCCTGAGTCTGGTAGAAAGGCCTGTGAAAAGGCCTACCCCTACCCCTGGGGGCATGCCTTTGAGGAGTGGCTTGCCGCTCCTTAGCCTGGGCACTCTTGTAAGTAGTCCTATATTCATCCATCTTCTTCATGTAATTCTCTGTCTGCTCTCCAAACAGAGAATTTCCCACCACAAGGAAAATCCATAGCCTTAGTCTGGGTATCCTGTGACAAATTAGTACACCTGAGCCAGGCCAACCTATGAAAAGCTACAGATGTGGCCATGACCCTAGAGGAAACATCATTAACATCCACAGCAGCATGAAACTGAACCTTAGAGGCTTCAATGCCATCAGCAGCCACCTGTTCTAGTTCACTAGCCAGCTGTCCATGGCCTGCTTGGCCAATTGCATAACAGTATCCCATCTAGATTTCTGATACCTAGCTACATAAGCCATATAATTTGCTTGCCTGAGTCCCAGAGAGGCTGCCATATACTGTTTTTGCCATGGCATCAATCTTCCTGGAATCCTTGTCAGGAGGATGTGAAGCCAAGGGAATATTAGCTTTATCACGGCAGCAGCCTGAACTACCCCACATGACTGCATTGCTGAGAAAGGAATTCTGTATCAGGGCCTGACAATGTATACCTTCTGTCCATCTTTTATCTACATGAGGCACAGAATTAGGAGCTTTTAAAATTTTAATTGTTTGTTTCCTAAAAGACTTATGTAAAGGAACAGACAATCTCCTAGACTCTGGAATATCCATCATTTCTACAAAATCAGGCTCCTCTTGCTCATCCACAGCCTCTTCTAAAGGAAGCTGGAGGGGTTTCAGCAACTTTTTATAAAACATAAAATGAGATGGGGACTCAGACAGCATAGGGGGAGATTCTAAAGGTCTGTCTGGGGAGATGTCCGGTTCAATGGGCACACCCAGACCTTCCCAGCCACATTCATACTGTTCATAATCCTCCTCCCCCTCCTCTGGTTCATAAAATTCCTCAATATCATAATCCTGAACCACTGGGACCGGACGAACCAACCTTTTACCAGATAGTGGTGGTTCGGACGGACCCTGAGACAGTGACTGGACAATTTGTATGGCTTTTATCTCTGCAGCAGTTGGAGAAGGAATTTTGGACTCCAGACCTGCTGATTTTCTTGTTTTCTTTACTGGAATTGGTTCCTCAGAACCAGCTTTTCTTTGCCGAGGAAGTCTGGCCCTGGTCAGAGGCACCGAACCAGGCTGGCCATCCGGGTCAGCGGACTTTTTGGCCTCTCGTTCCCTGAGCCTGCCCAATCTTTTTTCCAGGGTGGCTGCAGGGAAATTCTTACATACCTGGCAGTCTGACTGGAGGTGGTCAAACCCCAGACAATTAACACATGTGGTGTGTGGTTCAGCCTTGGCAAAGACTTCCCCACAAACATCACAGTGTTGAAACCCAGTGGGCCCGGTTTTTCTTTTGGGTTTCTCAGACATAATGCCAGCCTAACCAAAAACTTGCCCTTTTAACGGCAGTGCCAGGCAAGACACCCTTTATCGTCTTAACCGTGTCACGGGTATTGGAAACCGTAATAAATCCAGTTTTTTTAGAACCGATAAGAACTGAACCGTATTCCTAAAATAGTAACTTTTAGTTTTAAATGAGTTTAAACCACTGATCGGTTCAAAACCGAACCGATAACTCACAAGTTCCACACAGACAAAACCTTCATTTACTTACGGTTACCACAGATAGAGCTTGAACCGAACGGTTTTGCGGTTAAAATAAAACTATTCTCGGTTAAATCCAACCGAGAAAACACTTTTTAAACCGAGAAATGAACCGAGCAGAAGGAGAAATCTCCGGAGCGACTGTTCACTGAGGCGGAGTAAAGACTCTGACAGTTCAAGTTTGAAATGACACAGATAGAGCTGCTCTCGTGCCAAAATTCTATTTTGGAATAGTTTTAACCATTTCACTCCGGGGCAGTTCTAGAGCTGGATCAAACTGCTAATGTCTATAATATAGCAAGACTTCATGTTGTTTGAAAACACTTTTTGGCCAGGATTTGAAGAATGACAACTGTTATGTTTATGCGGTGATGTGAAAAAATGGCTGTGTTGAAATTTTGGGGTCAAAATATTTAAAATTACCACAGTAATGAGCAAGCTTGGAAAAATGTCAATGTATGCTCATAAACTTTGTCACTTTTCAACATAACCTTCTTATGACTCATCCCATGAACAAGGGTAGTGAAAATTTTAAAATCCTGCCGGAAAAGAGATTTCACAAAGCAACCATAAAGTCACCTTTTAGGCCAGATTTGCATAATTCCACTGCCACAGGTCATGAGGAAAGTCCCAAAAAAGTCATGTTGAAAACTGGTGTAAAAATATTCAATAATGACAAAGCTATGAATCAAAGTTCCAACCCCACTGAAACACATTATACCTTGCCTTATTACTCATATTGGAGTAGCTGGTTTTAGCAGCAAGGCGTGCCTTTGATTACAGAATGATCTACGCCGTGGGACATGTTCAGGTGAGTCAGGGGGTATAGGTGGTGGGTGCTGAGTGGGAGGTAAGGGTGGTGTGTGTGTGTGGGGGGGTGTCAGATCAACAAGGGAATGTTTTCTGCTTGCAAGTTTAAAAATCCTCGAGGGACAGTTTTCTTTATTACAGCTGACATTCTGACACAGGGGACTGGGCACTCCAGTGTCGGGCTATTCTTCAGGGAACGGGCACTGGTGACCTGGAGGGCAGTGGGGTCCACAGAAGCAGTACCGGGTGGGGGTGCACCCCAGTTCGCTCACAAAGAGAAAAGAAAGTGAACATTGGGAAGGGCGGGCAACCCTGTGGTGAGGGGGAAGAAGAAAATCACACACCATAGTAAGGTTGTTTCTTCCAAAGGGATCCTTCAGCTTAACAAATGCAATCATTCTCATGGAATCAGTTGCCCTAGAAATTTAGAATTTTATGCTAATGATAGAATCTTAGAAAGAATGAAATTCAAAACTCTGATGCATGGTCATGCTGACCTCTGCCCTGTAATAGAAGATTCATTTCTCAAACTGTGGTGAGCAGTGACCAATAAAACTAGCTAAATGACTACCAGAAATATCAAGTATGAATTAAAATATTGGAAAACTACATTTTAGCACATAAAACAGGTTTAACATTTAAGATCATGGAGTATCAGCTGTAAGGCAAGTAATAAGTAATGCTCAAGCAGTTAAAAAGAACTGATTCTTTTGAGAACATTTTCCAGGTTCTGGAAGGGGAAGTATGGATGGCATTGTTAAGCATAGTGAGGGATCCCTTTGGAAGAAACATTACGGTGAGTAATTTTTCTTTCAAACCCCAGGAATCCCTCACTTTTGCTTCACAAATACAGACTCAATAGCAGCAACTTAGGAGGCTGGGTACGGAACCTAATTGGGGAAACGGTTCTGCAAGACCACACCGCCAACACTAGCATCCCTTCTGGACTGAATGTCCAGAGAGTAGTGCTTTGTAAAAGTGTGTTTTGTCTTCCTGGTAGCTGCTTTGCAAATCTCGAGGTACCTCTGGATGCTGCCACAGAGGTGGAGGTGCCTCTTGCAGAGTGGGCCCAGAGACCTTGAGGTGGCAGCTTGCCAGCTTTTCTGTAACAGAACTGCATGCTGGAGACTGTTCAATGAGGAAACTTTTCTCTTGGATGCTGGCTTAGCTTTACCTACTTCACTGTACGTGACAAACAGCTGAGTATTAGCAGACCTAACATCCTTTGTGTGGTCCAAACAGTATCTCAGAGCTCTCTTAACATCTAGACTGAGGACCTTTTGCTCCCCTGAAGTGGATTTTGTAGTAAAAAAAAAAAAACTGGGAGTGCAATGGACTGGTTCAGGTGAAATTCAGACACCACTTTTGTTAGGATTTCCTGTTAGTCCTCAAAACTACCTTGTCCCTGTAGAAAATGATATAGCTGGGATCTGTACAGAGGGCTTGAAGCTCATTCACCTTTCTGGCAGATGAGAGGGCCACCACGAAGACTGTTTTCCAGGTGACATACTACAGAGCAGCAGTTGCCATATGCTCGAATGGAGCCTCCATCAGCTGCACAATACACGTATTAAGATTGCAGGGGGACTGGATCCCAAAAAAGGAGGTTCAGGTGAGTTAAAAGATAGGGGAAAGGATAGCCAGCTTGGTAAAGAAGGGGGATAAAGCCTTTTATAGGTACATCAGGGAGCGTAGAAAGACAAAGGGAGGGAGGGGAGGGATAGTGAAGCTGAACAGAATGGATGGTGGGTGGGCAGAGAGGGACAGTGAAAAGCAAGGATACTGAATTAATACTTCTGCTCAGTATTCACAAAGGAGGAGGCGAGAGGTGCCTAATCCAATTAATAGGCGCACTCTGGATTTGGAAATTGAGGCCAGTCCTTTCACAGACCAAAGGGTTCTGAAAGAATCCTAAAACTGAAGGTGGACAAAGCAATGGGTCCTGATGGAAATCACCCCAGAATTCTAAAAGAATTAAGGGGAGAACGAGTGACACCACTGACTACCCTTCCTAACAAATCATGGGAGGATGGTGGTGTACCTGAGGACTGGAGAAAGGCGAATATGATTCCCCTTCACAAAAGTGGGAGCAAGATAAAAGCAGGAAACTACAGACCTGTCAGTTTGACCTCTGTGGTAGGGAAAGTGATGGAAACACTTCTGAAGGAAAGAACTGATGAATGCCTAGAGACCAGTGGGGCACAGGACCCAAGGCATCATGGGTTCACAGCAGGAAGGTCATGTCAGACGAATCGAATTGATTTCTTTGACTGGGTGACCAAAGTAGTAGACCAGGAAGGGGCTGTGGACATGGCCTACCTAGACTTAAGCAAGGCATCTGACACAGTCCCACACAAAAGATTAATAATCAAATTAACCAACCTGGGAGTGGGTCTCAGGGTGGTAGCCTGGGTAAAACATTGGCTGGACAACAGGACACAGAAGGTAATTGTAAATGGCGTCCACTCTGAAGAAACAGGGATTACTAGTGGGGTACCACAGGGTTCAGTACTGGGTCCAGTCCTTTTTATTGTCTTTATAAGCGACATTGCAGAGGGACTGGAAGGAAAAGTATGCCTCCTTGCAAATGACACAAAGATCTGCAACAGGGTTGATACACAAGGAGGCGTGGAAAGGATGAGAAAGGACTTTGCAAGATTGGAGGAATGGCAGCTTGGATTCAATGCAAAGAAGTGCAAAATAATGCACCTGGGAAACAAAAATCCAGGGAAGATTACACTATTTGGGGGGTAGTAACAACAACAAAATGGAAAGGGACCTGAGGGTAATCTATCAGATGACCTTAAGGTTAGCAAGCAATGCAGAAAGGCAGTGGGGAGGGCTGTGGGGGTACTGGGGTGTATAGGAGAGGCATCACACCAGCAGAAAACAGGAAGTTGCTATGCCTCTGTACAGGCAGTTGGCGAGGCCCCATCTAGAGTACTGCATCCAGTTCTGGAGACCCCATCTCCGCAAGGACATAGACAGGATGGAGGCAGTCCACAGGAGGGCAACTAAAATGGTGCAGGGTCTGCAAGAGAAGCCATGCAAGGAGAGACTAAAGGAGCTTAATATGTACATCACTGAGGAAAGGAGGGAGAGGGGGGACATGATCGAAACTTTTAAGTACCTCAGTGGAATCAACAAAGTCCAAGAGGGTGGCATCTTTTAGGAAAAGAGATGTGCAAGAACAAGGGGACACAATTTGAAGACAGAGGGGGACCGCTCAGGGGCATTGTGAGGAAGTATATTTTCACGGAGAGGGTGGTGGACGCATGGAACAGTCTTCCTGAGGAGGTTGTGGGGTCTAAAACTGTGGGAGAATTCAAGAATGCATGGGAGACCGATATAAGGCAATTCTTGTGGGGAGTAGGAAAAAACTGGCTGTTGGTTAACTAGGATCTGCAGCTTGTCCTGTAGGTAGGGAAATGGGCAGACTCGGTGGGCCAAGCGGTCCTCATCTGCTGTCAAAGTCTATGTTTCTATGAACCTCTTGAAGATATCTATGAGGCTAGGGACCTATCCTTGCCAGTTGAGGCATATGCAGACACAGCTGCCAAATGCACATTCAGGGTTGAGGGTCGGAGACCAAGGGACTGGAGATGGACCAGACAGTCCAATACAGTGGCCAAGCTCACCTGAAAAGGGCTGAGCTGTCTGAAGGTGCAGCACAGGGAAAACCTTTTCCATTCTGAAGCATAGTTTTTCCTGGTTGCTGGCTTCCTGAAAACCTTGGGCATATGTGAAACCTCTTCTAAAAGACTAGCCCAGTGAACTCTAGCTCTTTAAGTACCATGCTTTGAGGTGCAGTGTTCTCTGTTCTGGAAACGTTATCCTGTCCGGAGACAGGAGCAGGGAGTACCAGGTCTGCCTGGCCCAATCTGGAGCAATTAGAATCATTGCTGCAGGCTCCCTTCTGAGTTTCAGCAGTACCCTCAGTAGCAGTGGGAAAGGAAGGTATCCATAAAGAAATCTCTCTGTCCAAGTGAGGCCTAGGGTGTCTGGGACTGTTCCTACGGACAGAGGTCTACAACAGAAGCAGGGGACCTGTTAAGTTTTCCCAGGATGTGAACAGGTCTGCCTCTGGTGTGCCCCACCTTCTGAACACTGCAAATAGCACTTGCTTGTTCAGTGTCCATTAGTGGTTTCCTTGACTGATTCTGCTTAGAGAATCTGCAAGGACATGGTCTTTCCCTAATAGCTATACTGCAGATAGCTGTACCTGCAGTGAGTATACCAGACTCCAGATTGTCATTGCTTCTGTGCGTACCTTGGAAGATCTTGCTCCTCCGATTGTTGATGTAATACATATTAGTGGCGTTATCTGTCCTGACTGACCCCAGATGTGGAAGGAAAAAGCCTGCATTGCCAGACAGACTTCTGTGAGTTCCAGGAGATTTATATGCTCCTGAGACTCCAGTGGGGTCCAGACCCAGTTTACAGTGAAGTCTTCCAGATGAGCACCCCAGCCCAGAAGGGAAGCATCCATATTGAGTATCACTGTGGGTGATTGCTGAAGGAAGGGAACCCCTTCCCTGAGGTTTTCTGCTTCCTTCCACCACTCCAATGCCCTTGGGCACCTTTTTTTTTTTTAAATACCAGGAGAGACACACGAAGCTGAAACTTGTTTACAGGTGCGACCTTGGAGCACAAGGAAGTTAAGTAACTTGCTCAGGGTCACACAGTACGCAAGTGAGGGCTGTGGGATTCACACCCAGGTCTCCAGGTTTGCAGCTCAGAGCCTTAAACCACTGTACTATACTGCCTCCATGGCAGCTTTGGTACTATCTTTGACAGATGATCCAACCTTTGGGACCAGTGGGTTCCAAGGTTTGTTTTTTTGTTTGTTTATTTGGGTAAAGCCATTGAGCATAGCTCACTTACAATTATGCCAATTGGCAATAAAGATTTTATAAGTTGCAATTATTAACAATATACATTAAAATAGATACAAAAGTTGAGCATAATTACATTTTTACACAGTCTTAAAATACATTAAGTAGAAAACAAGATTCACAGGATTCAACTGAATATGTTGGAGGTTAGACTACCTCTTAGATTATCACTCTACATTTGTCACAAGATTGTGGGGTTGACAAAAAACAATTTTTAATAGACCTTAAAGTTGGCAATATTTTTACTTTTAGAATGGAAACTAACTGGTAAGAAGTTCCACTACCTTGGGATAATAATGCTATAACGGCGAGCAGCCCTTAAAGTTTACCTCTGGTGTGTCTAATTCTACAAGGTCTGCATTCCTTAGATACCCCTGCCTTTCTCGCAAGACAAGATGCTCTGTCAGCTATTGTAGAACTTCTCTCTGAATGCTCTTTAAGACAAACTGAATCTTATGTAACCTTTGTCTCTCCTGTAATGACATCCAACCTAGTTGATTAAACAGCTGACACCTAAGCATATCGTATGGACTATAGTTTATAAGCCTCGCTTCCTTTTGTATAGGACATCAAGCTTAGACTGCCTATCCTGTGAACAATAATCACAAATGACGGCTACATAAGAAAAAAAAATACTCATGTTAGTAATCTTGTTTCTTCCAAGGTATTTTTCTATATTCATAACACTCTGCAGTCGGCCTCTTAAGCAGAGCTGCCCAGAGAAAATGGAACTATATTCAAAGACAGAACTATCATTGGCTCGTGACACATATTCAAACTGCTGCCCTTATCTGCTGCAATGTTCCACCAATGTATCAAATTTCTAAGGAGCCTACAAGGCAACCTATACTAACACTTATCTACATATACTTATCTAATGTAACACAACTTAAGCTGTCCATGACAGCATGAAACATCCTTAATATTATATTTCTAAACCCCCTTGAATGCCAGAATCACCTGGAAAAAGAAGGCAATTAAATATTTCCCACTAGGATTAAAAAACATGTATGCCAGTGTTTGAGACTTTTCATTAGAAAGAACTCTATCAAGAGTGCAAAGACTCTGGTTCAAGAAGGGGAGGCAGGGTGGGAGAGTTATAAAAATAGAAGAATACTTTGGAAGAAACAAAATTACTAAGACGGGTAATTTTTTTTTCTAACCACAGGTATTCTTCTATATTCCTAACTCTCTGTAGACTTCAAAGCAGTACCTGTGGAGGTGGCCACGGAACCTACTTAGGAAAGAGGCTCTGCAGGACTGCTGTGCCAAATCTGGCATCACTTCTGGACTGTATGTCCAAACTGTAGTGTTTAGTAAAAGTGTGTACTGACCTCCAGGTAGCAGTTTTACAGATTTTCAGTAATGGGATATCTCTAGATGCTACTACAGTAGCAGCTGTACCCCTAGTTGAATGAACCCTTAGGCCTGCTGGAGGTTCCTTGTCAACATTCGAATACGAAAACTGAATGCACTGGACTATCTAGCGAGAGACTGACCTCTTAGCAGCTGGGGTGCCTTTACGTACATCCCCGTAGGTGAGAAACAGCTGTTGCTGGTCCTGCCTATGATCCACTAGCCAGTCATCGAGATAAGGAAAGGCTGATATACCTAACCTTCTTAGGTATGCCACTACCACTACCAGACACTCTAAACACCCTGGGTGCTGAAGTGAGATCGAAAGGTGGAGCTGAGAACTGGTAGTATCCTGATGAAAGCCTGAATCTGAGTTACCTCCTGTGAGATTCTCTTATTGGGATGTGAAAGTAGGCATTTTTTAGATCTAGAGATGTCAGCCAAACTCCCTGCTAGATAACTGGCAAGATCACTGCCAGTGTGACCATTCTGAACTTTGGTTTTACTAGATACTGGTTCACAAAGCTGAGGTCTAGAACAGGCTGCCACTCCCCATTTTTCTTTTGGTGAGGAAGTATCTTGAATAAAAACCTCTTCCTTCCTGATGGTTTGGGACACACACCACTGCATTTAGCTGGAGCAAGCTTTGAACCTCCTTCTCCAGGAGTTTTTTCTCTATGAGGGAAACTGGTTTGAACGCCCTTGTTTTCAGGGGGGGGGGGGATTTGAAGCTCAGGGACAACCCCTGACTCACTACCCCCAGAAACCACTTGTCTGTGGTGATGCAATGCCAAGCCTGGACACAGTGAGCCAGTCTGCCCCCTACTGGTAGAGGGGAGGCAGCCTTGATCATTAAGAAAAAAATTACTCACCATAGTAATGTTGTTTCTTCTAATGGAGTCTTGTATTCTGACAATATGCAGTCAGTTCTAGCACCTGAACTGCCCCAGAGAGGAAAGAGTTAACTCTATGCAGAAGCATAGCAAGGTGAGCTCAGTTTTCAAATCTCTGTCTCTGGTACTTACCAGTGTAACCATCAGATTCTTATGAGCAAACTAAGTACTAAACTATGGAAATTGTTTATTACATAGCCAAAAGGCAACAACTGGGTCCCAAAAGACTCAAGTCGAGAACCCAAGAGAAAAAAAAGGCAGTGACTATATATATTCATATACATATATATACACATATATACACATACATATATCTATATATAATATAACATAACAATAGTAATAATAATAATAAAACAACTACCCCACCCTTAAGAGGGAGGATACAAGGTACACCCCTAAGATGCAACACTGTACCTGCCAGTCCACATGTCCAGAGAGTAATGCTTGGTGACTGTATGGACTGTTTCCCAAGTGGCTGCTTTACAGATTTCTAGCAAGGGTATATCTCTGGCCGCAGCCAGAGTAGCAGCTGTACCCCTAGTCGAGTGAGCCTGCAAGCCTGGAGGGGGTGTTTTGCCCAATTTGTCAGAGCAGAATTGTATGCAAGAGACAATCCAACTGGCACTAGTTCTTTTAGTGGCAGGCTTACCTTTCCCCACTTCACCATAAGTGAGAAACAATTGAAGACAGTCATTTCTGTGTGCCTTAGTATGCTCTATGTAGTAGCTAAGGTCTCTTTTAACATCCAAACTGTGTAATCTTCTTTCCCCTTAAGAATGGTCAGTGAAAAACACAGGAAGGGACACAGACTGGTTCAGATGACAATCTGATACCACTTTGGGTAAGAGCCTTCTATTGGTTCTTAGGACCACCTTATCCCTATGAAATGAGATGAAGTCAGGTTCTACTGACAGGGCCTGTAATTCACTAATCCGTCTGGCAGAAGTAATAGCTACTAGGAACACAGTTTTCCAGGTCAGGTACTTCAGCTCGGCCGAAGCCAGAGGTTCAAAGGGTGGCTGCATAAGCTGGGCAATGCAGACGTTAAGATCCCGGGCTCTCGAAAGGGAAGGTTAATATGAACCAGACCTTTGAAAAACTTACTGAAAACAGGATGAGATGCCAGGGAAGAGCCCTTCCCTGCTGACAGGAATGCAGAGACCGCTGCTAAGTGAACCTTCAGAGCTGCAGACCTAAGGCCTAGACCATTAAGATGAACCAGATAATCTAAGGCTGTAGCAATGCCTGCAGAATTAGGCACAATGCTCCTTTGAGAACACCAAATGCTGAATCTTTTCCATTTGGAATTATAAGTTTTTCCAGTGGAAGGTTTCCTGGAAACCTTCAAAATATCCAGTACTCTCTGAGAAAGATGCAGGCCTGCATATTCTAACCCTTCAAGAGCCAGGTCTTGAGGTTGAGAGACTGGAGATTGGGGTACCAGATCCTCCCGAGAGGAGGTTAGGAGATTGTATCTCTTGGGAAGAGACAGGGGACGTGACACTGCCAGAGACAGCAGCAGAGGATACCAAGGCTGTCTGGCCCAATCTGGAGCCACCAGTATCACTGTGCAGGGTTGAGATCTCATTTTGATCAGGAGTCTGAACAATAGAGGGAAGGGAGGGAAGGCATAAAGAAATCTGCCCTTCTGATCCAGAATGAGATTGTCCAGAGGAACAATCCCCAGGACTGGAGGTCTGCAACACAACAGAGGAAGTTTGTGATTGTCCGGGGCTGCAAAGAGATCCATCTCTGGAGTGTCCCATCTAAAGAAGATGACCTGTAGTATGGGAGGGTCCAGGGACCATTCGTGATGCCCCGGGGAGATTCTGCTCTGGGCATCTGCTAGAACATTGTCTTTTCCTGGAAGGTGAACTGCTATCAGGGAAGTCTGAAGAGAACAGGCTAGAGACCAAAGTTTCATGGCTTCTGTGCACAAGGCCGTGGACCGACAGCCCCCCCCCCCGCTTGTTGATGTATCACATTGTGGTGGTGTTGTCTGTCCTGACTTGGACCACCTTGCCCCTGACAGACTCCGAGAAGACCTGAAGTGCTAGAAAAACTGCCCTGAGTTCTAAGAGATTGATGTGAAGGACAGACTATTGTGGAGACCAGACTCCTTGAGCCGTAAGGGTTCCCAAATGGGCTCCCCAACCTAGGAGAGAAGCATCTGTAGTTAGGACTACTGAGGGAACTTGAGAGAGAAATGGAACTCCTTGTCCAAGGTTGTCCTGGTCCAGCCACCACTGGAGAGCTTGGACCAGAGTCTAAGTCACTGGAATCAATTTGGTGAGAGAGCCTCTTTTCTGAGACCAAGAGGACCTTAGGTGGAACTGAATGTCCCTCATCTGAAATCTGGCTCCTTGCATCACTGCAGTGGAAGCTGCCATGTGGCCCAGGAGTTGAAGAAACTGCCTTGCTGGACGAGAGACTAGAGGCCAAAAGGAGGAAGCAAGATCTGTTAGGGCCTTTACCCTTGTCAGAGGAAGGAAGGAAGGCATTTGCTTGGATAGTATCCAATTCTATCCCTATGAAAGTAAGAAGTTGAACTGGTTCGAGGACAGACTTTGGGAGACTGAGGAGAAACCCCAGAGAACTGAGCAATCTTGAATGGTTTGCAGACTTGAACCTGGTCTGATGACTGACTCACAATTAGCCAGTCGTCCAGATATGGGAAAATGGAAATACCCTGCCTTCTGAGGTAGACAACTACTACTGCAAGGCACTTTGTGAACACCCTTGGAGCTGATGTTAAGCCAAATGGCATGGCTCTGAACTGACAGTGGCCTGAAGGCAACTCGAACCTGAGGTACTTTCTGTGGGAGCACCTGATAGGAATATGGAAGTAGGCTTCCTTGAGGTCCAGGGATGCGAGCCAATCCCCTGGCCTTAGACAGGGAAGAATTATTCCCAGAGTCACCATTTTGAATTTTGGTTTTGACATGCATTTGTTCAAATACTTCAGGTCTAGGATGGGTTGCCACTCCCCTGTCTTCTTTGGGGTAAGGAAGTACCTGGAGTACAGACTTTTGCCCCTGTGTTGAGTAGGAACCTTCTCTACGGCGCTGAGAGCCAGAAGAAAGGAAACCTCTGCCTCTAGGGCAAGGGTCTCCGGGATGGATGCAGGTGGAAAAGACCTGGCCCTCAGTTTTGAAACCTTTTGAAGCTGAGGGCCAGTCCCTGGCTTACTACTTCCAGGACCCACTTGTCTGAGGTAACAGACTTCCAGGCCTGGAAGTGGTAAGTCAGCCTGCCTCCTACTGGAATGGAGGAGTCGACCCGGGCTGACACATCAGGGTGTCTGCTTGGCAGGAGCCTTGGACTGGGAAGAGGATGCAGCCCTGCTCATCCCTCTCCTGCCTCTCCCTCAAAAGAACCCCTCTGTGGGAAGGAAGAGGAAGCCTGGGGTTGGTAAAAAGGTCTGCCCCTAGACTGCTGCTTCTGAGGAGTGGCTAGGCTCTCTTTTTGGGCTGTGCACTCCTGTAGGTGGTCCTGTACTCGTCCATTTTTTTCATTTAAGCCTCTGTCTGCTCCCAAAACAGAGAGCTGCCCACTACAGGGAAATCCATAGCCTTGGCCTGGGTATCCTGAGAAAGGCTAGTACATCTGAGCCAAGCACGTCTTCTGAGAGACACAGATGTAGCCATGACTCTTGATGCCACATCACTGGGGTCCACAGCAGCAGCATGAAATTGCACTTTGGATGCCTCAATTCCATCAGCAGCCTCCTCCTCCTCCAGCTTTTTGGCTAGCTGGGGGAAAGGCCTGTTTAGCCAATTCCAGAACCATATCCCACCTGGATTTCTGGTACCTGGCTGTGTAGGCCATGTAATTTGCCTGCCTGAGTCCCAACGAGGATGCCAAATATTGTTTCTTAGCCATCGCCATCAACTTTCCTGGAGTCCTTGTCTGGGGGGTGTGAAGCCAAAGGTATGTTAGCCCTGTCACAGGCTACAGACTGCAGCCTGCACTACCCCAACATGGCTGCAATGACTGTATAAGAACTCCATACCTGAGCCTGACAGCATATACCTCCTGTCCATTCTCTTATCCGCAGGAGATAAGGAGTTAGGTGTTTGTAAATGTTTGTGTGTCTGTTATCCCAAGGACTTGTGAAGAGGGACAGACAATCTTTTGGGCTCTGGGATGTCCATCATTTCTACAAAATTAGGCTCTTCCTCCTTCTCAGCAGCTTCAACCATAGGGAGCTGGAGCATTTCAGCCACTTTCTTGTAAAACAAGAAGTGTGAAGGGGACTCAGAAAGCCTGGGAGGGGAGACATTGGAGGGCCTGTCTGGGGAGATGTCCGGTTCAATGGGCGCATCCAGACCTTCAAAGTCATTACCATTGTCCTCGTCAGGATATTCTTTGTCTCCCTTCCACTCTTCATAGAAAGCATCCTGATCGTAATCCGATGGAGTTGGATCCGACCGAACTGACGGCCTAACCTGCGGTACTGGTTCAGTCAGAACTGGGCAAAGCGATTCAGCTATACTAATCGCTCTGGCCATCTCGTCAGTGGTTGGAGAACGCTGTGCTGGATCGGAACCGACTGACTTACGCTTCTTTTTTGACAGAATCGACTCCTCGGAGTCGGACCTCCTTTTGCCCAAGGAGGCATCGCCTAGGTCAGTAGGCACCACCTCAGGTTCGACCACAACCAAACCGGGCTGGCCATCTGGATCTACAGACTTCTTTGCCTCCCTTTCCTTCAGCCTACTCAACCTTTTTTTCCAAGAGTGGCTTTAGGGAAGTTTTTGCAAATCTGGCAGTCTATTTTCAGGTGGTCAAACCCCAGACAATAAACACAGATTAGGTGGGGGTCAGCCTTAGTGTTGAAATCCAGTGGGACTGGATCTTTTCTTGGGTTTCTCAGACATGGCCAACCTAACCAATTACCCTTAAAGCTTTCAAGCCAAGAAATAACTGATCGGTTTAGAACCATGTCACGGGTTGCATAAAAGAACAGAAAAAAGTCCGGTTCTTTTGAAACCAATCAGCACCGGAACACCACACTAATCCCAGAAAATAATCAGAAAAGTCGATTCCTAACTGGACCGACTGATGAAGAACCGAGACAAAAAACAATTTCCACAATTTATAAAATAACACACTAGTCACCACCTATCTACCACACTACCTGTTCCGTAGATAGAGGCTGGAAATCTGAAAATAATAAACAAATCGGTTTGAAACCAACGCTTTTTTAAATTTCACCAAAATTCACTGAAGCAGAAGGAGGGAAATCTCCGGAGCGACTTCACTGTTAGGCGGAGTAAAGAATCTGACAGTTACACTGGTAAGTACCAGAGACAGAGGTTTGAAAACAGAGCTTGAGCTCAACGTTCTATGCTTCTGCAGAGAGTCAACTCTTTCCTCTCCAGGGCAGTTCAAGTGCTGGGGCTAACCGCATATTGTCAGAATACAGCAATACTTCATGTTGTTTGAAGTCAGGGGTTATGTTTTGCCTGGGGCTTAGCTTGGGTAGTTTGGGAACCTCTTCTAGAGCCCCTTCTGCCTCTGGCCCTGAAATACCCAGTCTGCTGTGGGTACTGCTGATACTGTGGGACAGCCTGTGCCCAGTAAAAAGGCCTACTATAACCTGTCCTTCCTCTGCCTCCCCTTCCATATGGCCTATAAGAGGAAGGCCTCTCTTTTGAGGAACTACTCTTATAGATGGCTTTATACTCATTCACCGTTTTCATATATGCTTCAGTCTGTTGACCAAACAATGGATGATTCTCTACAGGGAAATTCATGGCTTTAGCCTGGATATCTGTAATAAATTCATAGTCCTGAGCCATGCCGGCCTTCTAAGAGCTATGGTAAGGACCATCCATATGGCAGCATTGTCACTGGCATCTGCTGCCATTTGAAATTGGTACTTTGCTGCTTCCAGTCCGAGCCTTGCTGTTTCTGCCAAATCATCAGACAGAGGTGAAGGGGCCTTCTCTGCCATGGCCAATACGGACTGCCACAGTGATTTCTGATACTGTGCTGAGTAAGCTTGGTAGTTAGCCCGTCTCACTCCTAGTGAAGCAGCTAAATAACCCTTCTTTGACATACTGTTTTTTGAGAGTCCTTCTCAGGAGGGTGAGAAGCTAAGGGAACCCTCGCCTTCTCACAGGCTGCTTGCTGGACTATCCCCTGATGATCAGGGTGAGAGAAGAGGAATTCAGCCCCTTGTCTGTCCAGTTGATACTTCTTATCCACCTTCTCATCCGGAGATGGAATAGAATTTGGAGTCTACAGGATTTTAAACAAATTTGTTTTGAAGAACATGATTATAGGGAGAAGAATTTAACCCCATCTTCTCCATATATTAGGCCTCTACTTCATCTTCTATGACCTCTGTGGTAGCCAGGTCAACGGCATCCACCATTTTCCTTATAAAGGAAAAATTAGAGACAAAATCCTCTGGTCTAGGGGGAGAACCAAACTCCTGCTCTGGTGAGATCTCAGGTTCAACAAGCTCACCTTCATCCATTTCAGGTAAATCATACCCCTCAAACTCCATCGTATCCTGAGATGGGTTTAGTTCAGAGGAAGGGGCAACTGGGGTTTGAACCAGTGCTGGAAGGATTGGAGTAGGTATTAAACCCTGCAAAGCCAGTATGACCTTCATGGCCTGGGCAATCTCCTCAGATGATGGCAGACTATGAAGCATAGGTGCAACCTCTTTTGGTTCATCAGCGAGGGGATCAACATGCTTTGCCTTTTTGGTTTTCTTAGATGGAACCAGAGAGTCAGCCGGATCACCCATTCTTTTTACAGTAGCTGTTTTCACCCTTATCTGGGGTGCTTATAGAAGAGACAGCGGTTTCACCCACAGACTTAGAGGGTGTGGGTTGGTCAGAACCCACAATACCCTTCTCCAATCTTTTCTGTAGTCTTTCCAGTCTCTTTTCTACGGTTTTCTGTGGGAATGATTTGCAGATATCACAATCTGCTGAAAAATTATAATTTCCCAGGCAGACCACACACAAATCACGCTTGTCTGTTTTGCAATAACGTCCCCACACTTAAGGCAGTTTTTAAACCCTGGGGGTCCAGGCTTTTTCTTAGGTTTTTCTGCCATCATCAACCGACGAAGAAAAAACAAGGATCACAATAAATATTTCACTTTTTTTTTTTTTTTTTTTTGCAGTCGGTTCAGGAACCAATGAAAGTTCTGAAAATGAACCAAGAACTGGAGAATCAGAACTGGTTTAGCAGTTCACAGAAACCGGGTTAGCGGTTTCAAACACAACAATTATTTAAAACTTAAAGAATGTATAACAGAAAACTAAATAGCGGAATTAGTAAATAAAGGTTCCATAAAGGGTACTAAGACCCGGTTCCCCAATGGTTATACCAAACCATCAGGAACCAAGAAAATAAATCAAAACAACACTAAATACTAATTTAACTAACAATTAGGTAATAAAGAGAAAATAAAGGCAGCAGTAATAATATAAGAAACTACTTATAATCAGTGAAGAGCCACAAGGAACGACTGATATGGGAGGACTCCTGGGTGTCTTGACTTGTCAGGCAGAGAAAGAAATCTGATATGCTGATGGAAAGTTGCAGCAGATAAGGGCAACAGTATTAATATGTGTCACGAGCCAATGATAGTTCTATCATTTGCATATAGTTCCATTTTATCCAGGCAGCTCTGCTTAGAAGGCTGACTGCAGAGAGTTAGGAATATAGAAAAATACCTGAGGTTAGAATCTAAGACTGGTAAGATTTGCATTCAAACCATTTTTAATCTTGTTTCAGAATCTAAACAACCTTTATGTCTACATAATATGTCTGTGCATTTCCCAACTTTATTTATTAGGTTATCTACATGTAAGTTACCCAATCCTGTAGGGTCCATACAAAATCCTAGGTAAGTATACCCATTTACCTGTTCTAGTTAATCTACGTATGATCAGTTGGGTATTTCCAAGAGCACTTAATTTACTCGGTGTCCCAAAAAGCATTACATTTGTTTTAGAAGTATTAGGTTTTTTTTTGTTTTTTTTTTTTTTAAACAGGACATCTTTAAAATAAGAATGTACAGTCCTTCAAAAGCCTTTTGAAGACAGTGCTTGGACTCCCTCTACAGAGTTACTGTAGGTGTAAACCACTGTATCGCCAGCATACAGTTGGTAGTCCACACCTCCGATGAACTCTCCCAGCCCCGTAAAAGTAAGGCACCCATAACGGACCCTTGTGGGACTCCTGTATTTATAACCAGATCTCATTATTGCTTACCATTCACAACTGCCCTCGGTCCCCTGCCTATAAGAGTTTTTGAACCACACCAAAGCCCCAGCGCTCAACACAATCTCCCCCAGTTTCTTTAACATCCTCCATGTGGCACCGGACATTCCTCATTTGGAATCTGGCACTTGGTACCACTGCTGTGGAGCAGGCCATGTGCCCTAGTAACTGTAGGAAGTCCGTTGCAGGTCTGGGTTGTCCTGTTCTGACAAACTTTGCAAGTCTTATCAGACCTGCCAATCTCTCCTGAGGAAGGAATACCTTTCCTCGATTAGTATAAAATTCTGCCTCTATAAAATCCAGCACCTAAACAGGGTCTGTCTGAGGCTTTTCGACATTTATCAGGAAACCCAACTCCTCCAGGATGCGCTGGGTGTGCAAAAAGGAGGTCTCAGCCTCCTGGTGGAACTGCCCTGAGGCTAACCAGTCATCCAGGCAAGGGAACACACACTACACCCCCGTTCTCTTCAAATGTAACGTCACGATGGCCAGGCACTCTGTGAAGACTCTGGGTGTTGAGGAAAGGCAGAAGGGAAGGGCTGTGAAGTGGTAGTGGCAGTTCTCTATTCTGAATCTGAGGTACTTTGTGTAAGAGGGTCTTGCTGGTTTATGAAAGTAAGCATCTTTCAGATCCAGCAACCCCAACAATATCCATCTGCCCTTTTCCCTCACCCACCTTTGTATTTTCCTTCCTTCCTCCCTTTTCTCCCCTTTCCCTCCCCCACCCAATGGTTCTTATTAAACATACTACCTATTGTAGGTATAGGCCATATTTGGAATTAATCAGTATTCTGTTTTTTCATATATTATATTTCTAACTTACTTTAACACTGTTTACTATTCTTCCTTATAAAATGGGTAGGGAAATTGCTTGGAACCTACTGGAGGATGACAGTCACATGACCGTGTGTATATCAGAGCGCGACTGCACACTTGCACTTTTAACCCCGCCAAAAAAACAATTTTACCATTTTATAAGATAGATAACCCACTCTAGGATGTGTGGTCGCACTCCGATATACGCACGCCTTGGGTGGTTGACGCACTCTGCCTGCGGCCTCGTGCATACAACACACCAAAGGTGTGCGTATATCAGAGCGCGACCACACACCTAAGAGTGGGTTATCTATTACTTATCCCTAGTTTTCCCTTTCCTCCCTCCCCCCACCACCTTGTTTTTGTTTCTCAGGTAGCTATTATGTACCTGCTTTTTTATTTTATAACTTGAATTGCAATTAGCATTTTCAACCTCCTATTTAATAATGTGGTTTTCTTCTTGTTTACCAGTATTATTTCTTAAGCCTATTTTATACATGTTTAATATACTCCGTTTTTCACTTTGGACTAGAGGGAACACCGTTATTAGCTTTTGAGCATATTATTATTTGAGTGTTTGACTGATGAGTTCTGGTGTGTTGCTCTTGCGGTGTATGTATATGCCTTTAAATTATGTGAGTAAATTACTGGGCTCAACACCATAGTCATGCCCCCCGACAAAGTGTGCTGTGGATTAGTTCTGAATCTACTTACAACTGGATGGCTTTATTTTGTAAGTTTTACTTCGTTTATTATTTCCTTTTGTGAGTGTTGCCTTTGTGTTTTTTGTTTGGACTGACACTGGTGTAGCACACGCTCACTACCAAGAGCACCTGTTGTGGAAGTGTGGGTTCCAAAAACAGATCATACAACCAAGTAAGATGCATAAAAAACACACATAAGTCTGCATTTATCATTTTATTGTTTCCAAAATAAACAAAACTAAAACAAAAAAAAAAAAAAAGAATGAAAAAATCCAATATATACAGAAAGGAAAAATAAATGGTGTTAGTCCTTCACACCCTTTAAACATCAGGATATTCTTCTTCTTTCCTCAGGCATAACATGAAAGAATTGCTGAATTCTCTCCTTTTTTTGACACAATGTGAAAACCTGCACACTCATTTCTTTCTGGAGTTCCTTCTCTCACTGTGGTGTGGAAGCTACGGACCAACTCTACTCCCATGTTCCCCTACAGGACCATTTTTATATTGCTTTCAGGTGACCTCAGAGGTCAGGTGATAGCATAATTAAGCTAAATCGGGGTTTCTAAACCATACTGAGACACTTGAACATTATAGGAACCTTCTAGCATAATTTAGTACTCTCAAATGTTCAGCACATAGTTTGTCAGGTGTAAGAAATCCCAGATAAGAAAGCAAAAACACTAATTAGCAGGTTTATGATGTCAGAAGGTTGCTCTGGCTCCTCCCCCCAGTCCATAAAAGTGGTCAGTTCAGGGGCAGCCAGCCCTATAGCAGGCCCTAGCCGAACAGTACTGCAGACTGAGAATTTATCATTTTATTACCTTTGGTTCTTTGTAAATAACGTGCTTCTCAGTTTGTTTTAAAGTTGTAGAGTTCTTTTCTCTTAGAAAATTAGGCAGATAAGGGTGCGCTCCTTTATGTGCTTATTTTTGTAAGGGTAAAAGCTCTCTTATGTGTACAACATCCTTTAAACAATTTCTTTACTGAGAGAAAATAAAAGGAACCATGAGTAGCCTCACAATCTAAAAGAAAAGTGTCCCGTCTTATTCTGGGCAGTTCTTTAAACATTTGGACTCCCAGGGACGTTTTAAAGATTATAGGTGGCTGAAATCTTTCAGCCATCGGCTGTAACTTTCACATTTAACTTGGCTATGCAGTGAGTGACAGCTTTTACCTTTCCCGATAGCTGGGCACATTTATATTATAGCAGGCAGATACCTCTGGTGAAAGGGACATTTTCCACACACCCTCAGCTCATCAGGGTGTTTAATTCACTTTATTTACTTTATTTTTGGGCACTGCTCCCCCCGCCCACCAGGGCTTACTCAGCCTTTTCATTCTTGAGCCTAAAGGGGCTCTTTTCTATTTACAGCGCTATTTCCACATCGTAGGTACTACCAGACCTACAGAAAACCGTAGCAAGTGGTTTCTTTATTTTAAACATTTCTGTTTTCAGGCTGTTTTCTCTGTGATCGTGCGCACAAGGAGCTATGTTGCAGCGTGATAATGCGCACAAAGAGCTATGCGACAGCACAATCATGCACATTATCATGCGGGGCTGCACGAAATGTGCAAATATGCGTACAATAATCAGGAATACCACTGACTCACCATTCTTTTACTTAGTGGCATGGCAACAACCATAAACCAACAGGTTTTTAAACAGGAAATACCTTATCAAGCATTCTACTTTATTTAATACAATAAGGCTTCCCATAAATGGGGGGTTGTTCAGGCAGATTTTTTATTTTATTATTTTTTTTTTTTTTTTTAAGGCCAAAAGGGGATAGGAAATTAAAGAATATGAGGTTGGTCACCCCAATAAGAAATAAAAGGATAGAAGGAATTAAGAAAGACGATAGGATAGAGTGAAATAGAAATAATGGCTGCCTGAATAAACGAAGTGATACTGGCACACCTGTTCACTTGTATTTTCTCCTTGTTGCAAGGATAGAATCACTGTGCCCAGTTAAAAACTGAAAGATAGCCAGGCACTCCACCTCATTTAAAAAGAAGGCAACACCAAAGTGCTATTTTAAGTAAGCATTAATCCACGACAAAGGAGGGCTCTACTAGCGAATTAATGCGGAGGCGCGGAGCCCACAGGCTGAGTGCCTCCAACCACGAACCAGGCATTAATTGCCTAGTAGACCGAGACTTTGGAGTGGATTAATGCACTTGTAACATGGTGAGTGCAGTGTGAATACTGTTAAAAGTCAATTCTATGTAGGAGAGAAATGAACAGCAACTCACAATACTGCTTAATGCAATATTATATGCTGTTTAAGTAAGCATTTTTACTAAGCAGACACGCTGGCTAGATGTACGGCTGTGCACATGCATGTTCACTGCTCAATACACATTTATACTGTGACTGCTCTTTTACTGCTATTTGCGGCATTATGTTTCCGCTTAAATAAAACATCAATATTCCCAACCATTTCCTTCTCTGTACTTCTGCAGTGGTGAGTTCACTTGTTTTGCCCGTTTTTTCATTTGCGTCATTAATGCATTATGGGAGAACTACAAATATTTGCATATCTGGCATCTATTTGTAGTACTCCCACAATGCATCACTGGCTTGAAGAGAATAATGAGGCTAACGATTGCTTCATTGGAATTCAACAATGCAGACTTCTGCTTATCTTCCCCGTGGATGTGTCTGTCTCTGTCATCGGACTGTCTAGTTTCCTTTTTTCTTTCATGGTTGGGTGAAACTGCTCGCCGTTTTCTCCAAGGTCCCGTGGGTGGGCAAGCGTGTGGTTGAGTACGCCTGACCAGCCTTGAGTAATGCCACGTATTGGACAGAGAGAGAAAAAATAGATCTGCAACACTCAGTGATCGTTTCTGTCTCTCTGTGCAAGGTACTGATGTCAAGCAGGGGGGATTAATACTTGCTTGACTTTCCATCAAATGTGTTGTTTCAGCCAATGATAGTACATGAATGTACTCCTACATTTCTTGCCACGTTACATAAATGTTTTTAAAAAAGTTATTAATGCCACAAAACCAAACAGGTTAGGCTGTATATACAGGTTGTGCCCAGTGTTACCATCTGGAACTTTTCCTTTTTTTAAGTGATTGTTCAAGTAATCTCAGATCTAAAATGGGTCACCACTCCTCATTTTTCTGGTAGGTCAGGAAGTATCTTGAGTACAGCCCCTTACCGCACTGGGAAGGCAGAACTCTTTCCACTGAACTTGCTTGAAGCAGCTTCTTTATCTCCAACTCCAGCAGGAGTTTCTCTGCTGGAGTACGAGGTGTGAAAGCTCTGTGGTTCTGCAGTTTTAGAAGTCTCTTGAAGTCCAGGGAAAGACCCTGACTCACTATCTCCAGGACCCACATATCTGTGGTAATTCTTTTCCATAGCTGAATACGGTGAATCAGTCTTCCTCCCACTGGCAATGGCTGGGCAACCTGGGCAAAATTATCAAGGATTTTGTTTTGCCTGGGCTTTGGGACCTAGACAGGCATCCCCACTTCTGAAAAAGCCCCTATGGGGGGGCATAGTCATAAATCACATAAGCATGGGGATAATAGTCCTGGCCCCCACCTTCCACTCCATAAAGCCTATGGGACATGGAGGCCTTTTCCTTCTCAGTGTTACTTTTGCAGGTGGTCTTATACTCACCTGCCGTTTTCATGCAAGTCTCTGTCTTGTCACCAAACAAGGAGTTCCATTTGTGGGAAAAATCCATGACATTCAGGGTAAATAGCTGGTATAGCAAAGCAAAATGCTAAGCAAAACTGGGGGCAATGCTAACCATTTTCAGAAATGCTTAGCAGCAGACAACCATTTTTGAGTGAGTCCACGACACAGTACACATTACTAAAACTATATAATTTTTTTATTTTGCTAATGTCTATGCCAAGTGCTATGCATTTTCACAACTGATTAGCACTTTCATGCGTCAAACTGTTAGATTTTTCAGCTTATTTAAAGCCCTGGCTTTTGTTTCAGTGTCCTAGGAAAGGTCTGTATTCCTGAGCCATGCAAACCTCCTAAGAGACACTGCACATGCAGTGACCCTGAAGGCAGAGTCAGTGGCATCTACAACCATATGAAACTTGTACTTGGTGGCATCCGTAGCAGCTTTTGCTGTGTTTGCCAGATCCTAAGCTAAGTTGCCAGCCGTTTTTGCACTCATGGCCATAACCAAGCTCCAAAGTGCCTTTTGGTAAGGAGCTGTGTAAGCCATATGGGCTGCCTGTCTTAGCAGCAAAGAAGTTGAAGTACAGACTTTGTTGCCCATATGTGCAGCTTTCAAGAATCCCTTTCTGGGGACTAGAAGGAAAAGGGGTACACCTTGGCCATGTTACAAGCAGCAGTCTGTACCACTCCTTCATGGTCAGGGTGGGCATATAAATAATCAGCACTCTGCCTATCTACTTGTTAACTTTTTCTCTATTTCCTATCAGTGTTGGCTGCGAAGGTGGGGGCTACTAGCACTTTGCAGGTGGCTTTCTTGAGACACTTATGGATGAGCAAGAACAACCTCTTTGTTGGGGTTAAACCCATAACATCCAGGAATTCAGCCTCATCTGTATCCTATGCCATTTTCTGGGATGAGCGATTTGATGGTATTTACCATCTGCCTCACAAAGGAGTAACGTGAGGTGTAATCCTCTGAGGAACAGGGAGGGGAACAAAACTCCTGCTTAGGGGAATTATCAGGCTCTATTAGTTCCCCTTCCCCCTCCTCCTCCTCCTCTTCATAACACTATTCAGCCTTCTCCACTGCAGGCATTACCACAGTTATTTGGGGGGTTGGGGGCAGGCATGGTCATACAGGCCCCCAGAGCTTGGAAAGCCTAGAAAAACTGCCCTGCTTTAGTCATGTCCCCAACTGAGGACACCTTATTTTTGTCAACTGGTGTCTCCTTTGCTTCTCCAGCAGGAGGGGCAGTGACACATTTTTCTTGTTTTTTTGTTAGGAGGCACTGGATCCACTGCCTGCTGAGCAGCCCTTTACGCTTACCGGTTTCAGGGTTCTCCCTTACAGACCCCCTCTGACCTTTGTGCCATCTCTTGCAGACTTGTCCTTCTGCTTATTCTGAGGGGCCGGACCCTCACCTGAGGCTTGCTGTGATGAAAAGGCAGACTGAGAAGCCATAATTTCTTCAAGTTTTCTAGCCCTCTTTTAACAGTTTCAGGGCAAAACTTAATACACAGTTCACAACTGGCAAAACTGTGATCTGGACCAAGGCACTTAAAACACAACTCGTGGCAGTCTGCCTTAGCCAGGAGTTTAAACAAATTTTTGCAATTTTAAAACCTGTTGATCCTGTTCTCTTCTTGGGTCTGTCAGACATGCCAATTACTGACAACCTAAATGAAAAACGGTTCCCGAATGTATAAACAGTAAATTTGTAGTTTGGTTCCAATATGAAGGAGGAACCGATAAATACATTTAAATGGAAATGCTACAGAATATCAGCTTGGGTCTGCTAAAAAAAACCAAAAACTGGGACGAAGAGTAATAAGAAAGTGCAAAGTGTTTTTTAAAATAAGACTTTCCTTTTTTCCCCAGTTACTCTATTTGTACTTCCCACTGCAGGCGCAGCAAACCCACTACCGACCTCCCCGACACCCCACGGCATTCCAGGGACTTACCTCCTCCTGATGTTCTCCAGCCCGCCCTCCCCGCAGCATGGTAAGACAGGGCATGCTGCGCACTACAACAACACGGATCCAGTGTGTGCCCCTGGCCCAAGCGTTCCGACTTGCCCCCCCTCCGAGCCACACTTGAAGGGCTTTTCCTTGGAACCAATGAGGAACCAGAGAAAAACTGTAAATTCAACAAATGTTAACAAAAACATCATAACAGTTGTTTATAAATAACTAAAATAAACACTGTATTAATAAAACAAAATAAAATAAGAATCCGTAGACATCTCTAAAGTGTGGAGCTACTTTGGGGCAACTGCTTCTCTCAGGCAGAGAAATAAATCTGCTGTTAGAGCGCAGAGGTAAGCATGATCATGCAGTAGTGTTTTTAATTTCATTCTAAGATTCTGTAATAGTATAAAATTCTAAATCTCTGTGGTACTAAAGGAATTTATTAAGCGTAAATGGAATTCCTGGAGTTTAAAAGCAGCTATAACGAGGGTCAGCTTATTTATAAAACAAAAATAAAACACTGGGAAGGGCAGGCGATATGGAGGGGAGGGGAAGGGAAAAGAAGCAGTACCAGGAAAGCGCACCCTGGCCCACTTAACATATATTGCTGGAAGACAGATAGATAGACAGACCAGACAAGCAGTGCTCCGGATAACACTGGCGTTCAAGAGTAATATACTCACCATTTTTTGAGTTTAGGAGAATAAAATACAATTTTGATGTATAAAAGTGCTTTCAACTTGGAAAAAAGTACAGTTATGCAAGAACTTACCGTAACAGTAGATCTTCGAGAGGAGCTCTTGCAGCAGACTATCACAATAAGGACTGAATCCCAAGCAGTCCCTCGCCAAGGAGGTAATCGACCCCAGGAGGTGGAAGAGAGCTGAACATAGAAGCTCAAGACAGGAGTCCCGAAGGACTGCCAGGAGACCGCCACGCGTCCTGGAGCAATGTCCAAACTGTAGTGCTTTACAAAGGTATGCACTGAATTCCAGGTAGCGGCCGCACATAAGTCCCTAATCGAGACATTCAGCATAGCGGCGAAGGAAGCAGACACTTCCCTGTTGGAGTGACCCTAACAGGGCCCGGAAGGGGTTTGTTGTGCTTCTCATAACAGAAAGAAACACAGTGGACAATCCATTTAGAAATGGTCTGCTTGGACACCGGTTCACCCAAGTGTTGTGGTGCGAATGCCACAAACAGTTGCTCTGATTGACGGTGAGAAGCCGTTCGCTTAAGGCAATACCTTAGCGTCCTGTGGACGTCCAAAGTGTGAAGGAGAGCTTCCCTTCTGTTAGAGGGAGAAGGGAAATAAAATGGAAGGCCAACTGACTGGTTGAGGGTCAATTCAGAAACACTTTTGGAAGAAACTTAGGATTCGTCCTCAGGGAAACCCTTTCCCTATGGAAAATTAAATATGGCTCTTTACACATCAGAGCCTGAAGTTCGGAAACTCTTCGAGCTGATGTAATGACAATTAAACAGCAAACCCTCCAGGAAAGATACCGCAGCTCACAGTCTGCTGCAGGTTCAAACAGGGGAAGAGTAAGCTTCTCCAACACAAATAGGAGGTCTCAGGGTGGGATAGGATCCCGAATGGGAGGTCTCACGTGAAGAATCCCTCGTAAAAAGGTGTGGGCCACATCCAACTGGGCTAAGGCCCTGTCTCCCGAAAGGGCGTGATAAGCCAAGATGGCCCATATGTGCACCTTTACGGAGGAGTAGCTCAAGGCTTGCTGGTACAAGGAGAGGAGATACTGTAGAGCTGAGTTCACTGGACAGGTAATGTGAGACGAGGCCCACAAGCAGAACCGCTTCCACTTCATAGCAGAAGTGTAGAGCGTGGAGGGCTTTCTCGCTGACATGAGAACATACGCCACCTCTGGGGATACCCCATACCTGTATTTTGCTACGTCCGAAGGAGCCAAGCATGAAGGTGTAAGGATCGGAGATCGGGATGGACCAGCGAGCCCTGATCCCGGGACAGCAACTGCGAGCATATTGGCAGCGAGATTGGAGGTTCCGTGGATAGCCGCTGAAGTAGTGGGAACCAAATCTGCAGAGGCCACAGCGGGGCGATTAGAATCATTCGAGCCCCCTCGGCCTGTAACGTCAACAGAACTCTCTCTGGATGAGAGGAAAGGCGTAAAGAAACCTCCCTGCCCAACAAAGGGACAACGCGTCTGGCCAGAAAACACCAGGCAAGGGCTCTCGCGAGCAGAAAACTGGCAGTTTGGCGTTGCGTGGTGACGCAAACAGGTCCAGCTCTGGACAACCCCATGTGTCGAACAGCTCATCCACTATTGACTGCAGTAGCTCCCACTCATGCGCCATGGACTGAGATCTGCTGAGACTGTCAGCCAAGTCGTTTAGGACACCTGGAATGTGCACCGTGGAGAGAGAGAGAGATGTGCCATTCCAGTGCCCAGTACCCGACTGTCATCGCCTCCCTGCACAGGGAGCAAGAATGAGGATCCCCTTGTTTGCTGATATAGAAGACGACCACCATGTTGTCCGTCTGAACCAGAAGAGAACCTGGTACAAGGTCCTCCTGAAAGGCGTGTAGCGCACTGAGGACGGCTCGCATCTCCAGGAAACTGATGTGGAGTTTGCGCTCTTCGGGGGTCCAACGCCCTACGTTTGGCGGGCCCCCATGTGCGCTCCCCACCCCAAATCCAAGGCATCCGTTGTAATCGTCTGATTCAGGGACTTTGGACGGAAGAGGACCCCTTTTTCCAAATTTAGTGGATCCATCCACCAAAGAAGTGTTCTTAGTGGCTCTGTGACTCTGACCATGTGGTCTAGGTCTTCAGAGCACTGATCCCACTGCACCCTGAGCATACGTTGTGGGATTCTCATATGGAGATGGGCCAGAGGAGTGACTGGAATGGCCACCGCAATGTGCCCCAGAAGTCTGAGGAAGGTCCTTGCTGGGACCTGAGGAGCTATTAGGACCGATCCAGCTATCTCCCGAAAGCGATCGCCCCTCTCTGGGGGTAGAAAGGCCATGCCCTGGACTGAATCAGGACCACTCCGACAAAAGCGAGTCTTTGGTTGGGTTCTGGAGAAAACTTTGGAAGGTTCAGGGTGATCCCCAGGTCTCGGAACAGAGTATAGGTGTCTCCAGAGCTTGAAGCAGGCGTGATATGATGGGGCTGGGCAGCCAATTATCCAGGTAAGGGAAGACATAATGACCGTGACGCCTTAGAGCCGCAGCCACTACTGCCAAGTATTTCGTGAGGACTTGAGGAGTGGAGGAGAGGCCAAACGGAAGAACTCGAAACTGATAATGTTTTCCCTTGAAGTGGAACCTCAGGAACTTCCTGTGAGGGGGAAAGACCCTGATATGCATGTACACATCTTGCATGTCTAGGGAACAGAGCCAGTCCCCTTGATGCAGCAGAGGAAGAAGTCCTGGAAGGGTCACCATCCAGAACCTTTTGTACTCTATATAAAGGTTGAGACAGCTGAGGTCCAGAATGGGACGAAGGTCTTGAGTCTTTTTGGGACCAGGAAGAACTGGGAATAATACCCTTTTCCCTGCTGCTGCTGCTGCTGCAGGGGGACTGGTTCTATTGTCCTTTTTTGCAAGAGGGCCTGTATCTCTCCTTCTATGAGGGGGATATGAGAAGGATATTTGGAGAACCTTGGAGCATCTGGAGGAATCTCTGGGAACTCTGGAGTGTGTCCTCTCCTTATGATATCTAGGACCCATTGGTTCACAGTGATCGCGCTCCATCCCTGAAGGTAAAGGGAAACGCGATACCCTACCACCTCCCCTGGAACCTCCGCCAGAGGAGGGGGGGGGGTCAGAAGGGAGTCATTGGGTGGAGCCAGGTGTGGGCAGAGAAGTCTGGGAGGACTTGGGGCTACGAGGAGCACCTCCATGCTGCTGGTTGCCGGCTCTCCTCCGAAAGCCACCTCTCTGGCCCTATTGACTGCCACGGGCTTGACCACCTGAGAGCTTCCGAAATGGCCAGTTACGCCATCTCCGCTGGTCTCCATGGTACATTTGGCGGACAGACCAGATGGATTTGCCCGACTCTTGGAGGTGAGAGATGAGAGACTCCGTCTCCTGCCCAAACAAAATGGTACCCTGGAACAGTAAGTCCCAGATGCCAGACTGCAGATCCTGGTGAAAGCCAGAGACCCTCAACCAAGCATGGCGCCTGAGACAGACCCCTGCCGCTGCCGTTCTGGCTGCTATATCCGCAGTGTCGTATGAGGCACGCAAAACATGTGTGCCTACATCCAAGTCCGATTTTAGGACGTCCAGAATCTCAGTCTTCTTCTCGGAGTCTGGCAAAGCATTTACCAGCTCTTGTCCCCGCTCCCAGAGTGCATTCTGGTACTGGACCATATGCGTTAGGAAGTTTAGGGATCCAATTGAACAGGTGGAGGCAGAATACACCTTCTTGCCCACCTGGTCCAAATAATGAGACTCCGGATCGGGAGGCTGTGAGCTGAGGTGCTTGGGCTGCTTCGATTTATCATGTGCAGCCGTAATCACTGAAGAGTCCGCCTGAGGGTGTTCGGACAGAAATGGTTCATCCCTCGGGGGCTCTTTAAAGCCTGTCTGATTACTTCGGAACTGCCAAGACTGAAGCCGGACGTTTCCAGGTAATCTGGGTGAGGTCCTGTAATGTGTTCACCAAAGGTTTAGGCTCCTTCTGCCTCAGGTACTACAATCGCCGGCGTTCCGGATCCAGGTCCTCCGTATTGCACTCAATGGAGTCCTGGATGTGCCTCATGACATCTATGAAAGCAGGATCATAAGGAGGCGAGTGGGGCTGGTCCTTCTCTCCCGGGAACCCCGATTCCTGAGATGGAAGAGGCAGAAGAGGAGGAAGGGCTACTGGGTGTCGCATAGCCGGACCTATCCCTGTGACTAGCCCCACTCAAATGTCGGTGACTCACCGACCAAAGACGGTCCAAAGACCAACGTCGGTCATGGGACCGACGGCAGAGCGGAGACAGACGTTGGGAGCGATCATGCCTAACAGAAAGGGAACGGCTCCTGGTGAGAGACCCGACCTGATGTCAGCTACCAGATCTTGTAGAGCGCCAGTGTCGGTCTACGGACTGTGAATGGGAATGAGCCTTGGGCGGAGGTGTCGGTGGCAGCCTCTCAGGGGTCTTCTGCGGCGAAGATGCACCTCTTGGTTGTGGTTCACCCAAAGAGTCCGGAACCAGTGACGGGTCTGGCTTCGGGGAGGTCTGCTTCTGGAATTGGCCCCCACCAGAAGGGAAAAAGATCCTGGAGCTTGTCCTTCGAGAAGAAAGAGGCCACTTTCCCCAGAAAGGGAATATCCGAACATTGGCCCTGGAAGGAGAGCCTCCTGGAGAGCCCCGGGGGGAGGAGGACTTCGGGGATGGAGATGCAGTCCCTTCACAGGCTGTGTCTAGATCCATCACCTTTCACCCGGCGTCGGTATGAGGACCAACGGTGTACCACCACGGGGCGCTGGCGTGTCCTTCGACTCAAAGGGCACTCTCTTGACTGGCGGCGCCGAAGCCTTGGAAGGCAGGGCCGAAGCTTGCACCTTCAAGGACTTAACGGTGACTCTTAGAATCGTCACTTTAGGCTTCGCTGGCTTCTCCCCAAAGGCCCAGCCTTAGCCCGATACTTAGATTTTGGATACTCATCTGAGTCAGTAGAGACCACAGGCTTTTTTTTTCGGAGGGGCCGCGGCGAGCGAGACTGGGGCCTGCCAGGACTCGACTACGGTCTTTGTCGTGAGCCGCTTGGTTTTATCCTTGTGTTTCGCCTTCTCCTGAGGTGTGCAGATCCATTTTCTTTTCAAGAAGGGCTTCAGGCAGCGGATCAGAGTCTGGCTGGTAACACTCTGGCAAAGATGAACAGACCGCGGTGTCGTGCTCAGGCCCCAAGCAAAAGACGCACTTCTTGTGGCCGTCCTTAGAAGGTATCTGGTGGCCGCAACCGCACTTGTTGACGTGGGGTCCTGACAAGGAGACCGAGAACAGTGAAGACATACGTCGGTAGAACAAAAAACGCCGAGAGACTGGAGAAAAATGGCAGAAAGGGCAAAAAACCCGAAGTTTTTTAGCTGGACTGGCAATCCAAGACTGTAGAAGTCTTCATGTGCGCGGGACGTGGCGAGAAAAGAACTGGGGTGGAGCTGGGTCCACCCCTTTTGTACCAGGGCTGACGTTGGGGTGCAGCCAACGTCGGGGGCGGTCCCTGCTGGGTACTGCTGGCTGAGAAGTTTTCCAGTGGGTACTAGTGCCTGCGGCATAGTCCTTATTGTAAGAGCCTGCTGCAACAGCTCCCACTCGAAGTAAGATCATTGCCTTTTGAAGTACCTATGGAGCTTTTCCAAGGGGTGGGATGTGTACTGTTACGCATCTAAAAAATTCTTTGAGAGTATTTCTTAAAATTTGGCGAGTAAAATAACCCTATACTCCCCTTATCTGGAGCACTTCTGTCAAGACAGACGGAGAAGCAGAAACACAGAGAGCTATGGAACAGGAGATTGCTGACACATTGCTCTAGCTGAAGCTGGCAATGTGTCTTCCAGCTGTGGTTTCAGCATTCAATAAAGTTCCACTGTTCTCATACAAAGAACATAGATGAACGGCTCCTTCAGGTAAGCTGGGCACCTTGGATTCTGGGGTGCCAAGAAAATGTATTTATGACCATTATTTTAAAAAGCAAACATCAGAATCTAGCTAAACAGGTCTCATATAGCTAAGTTCAGGTGTTTGTTTCTTAAAATTACACTATTTTTATGTGCTTTCCATGTTTTTAGTTTGAAGGGGAAAAAAGATGGCAGCCCTCACAGCTCAAAAAAAAAAATGTTTTCATGCTGTGAGAAGTGATAAGAAACCAATGTTTATTTTTTTCACAAAGCCTCCCACAGGCACTACCTTGGCACAGCATGCTACTACCCTGAAAGTTCTGGAAAAAAAAATTATTTCTGTGTAAGCTGTGATTGACAACAAACCCAAATCCCATATTAATTATGGGGGGAAAGATTCGACGTCTACAGGAAAATGACATATGTGGACCTCAGAAATAGCACAAGCTGCTGTCACAAAGCTTGCTGCAGATTTAAACCTTGCCTCCTCCTAGACAATGCATGCTAAATTTCAGCTCATTTCCTCAAACACTGCCAACGCTATTAAGGTGCAAAGTTACAGGTCTAACACAGAACCGCTCACTCAACCCTAACTATAGGGGTGCTACTGTGCCCCTATATTATGGAATATCCCATGAGGTAGCTAAAATACGATTGTTATTTGGTGTGGAATGTTTGTGTTATTATTCATTTGCAAGAGTGGCTGAGAAAACACAGCCACACGGGAAGAATAATACCAACAATTTATATCAAATACCAATCATATTTTGAGCTACTTCATTGGATATCCTGTGTATACTGTGGTATTTTGAGTTTTTTTTGTGATAGAAATAGTAAAAGTACAAAAAGTAGAAAATGTAAGCTGTGCCCCTCTGCTTGATGGTTCAGTATGAAGGGATACTAATACATAATGACCAAATGTCATATAGTATATAGCTTTTGATCATTATGCTAATCCATAATGATGAAAGGTTATATGGTACTTCACATGTGAGAATAGATTTCTCAGCATGCTAACTGTGGCCAAAATGAGATACATTTTGGAGTATGCTGTTTTGCCAAATTAGTGAGATAAATTTCTGAGCATGTTCAGTAACCATCTCCATTTTTATCCCATGACGAGTCAAGATAACACTTTTTATTTGCAAAATGTATTTGCTCTCCCGTGGTATACATACATCTATAACACTGCAAAAAAACCTGTGTTAATGCTCTAGTGTCTAGTTAGGGATAAAGTCACAAAAGTTGGGAAATGTTGCGTTAGGATTTTCAAAGCTGACTCCTCACACCCACTGAGCACACACCAAACAGGCGTCAGGGATAAGCCTTGGTGTTGTCGGCTCTAATGCTCACCCCATTCATAACTAAATAAGCTGAGATGGGTACAGTATAGGAGAATGGAGTGAGCATTAGGGTCAACGACCCCAAGTCACACCCCAGCACCTGTTGGTGTGGGGTGTTATTGAAAATCCTAACGCCACATTTCCCAGCTTTTGTGGCTTTATACTGAACCAGAGCTAGAGCATTAACACAATTTTTTGCAATTTATTTCCTTACTTTTTGAGATATTATAATCATAACCTGTGAACAAGCTTTCAGCTTAGTGTGCCTCATCTGGTTAAACAATTGGGAAATTGAGAGCACAGGGCCATCCTTCCACAGATCAGCATAGCCATCTTATTACCCTACCTCGTGTACCCAGTACAGAAACTTTTCAAATCCCTGACAAGACGTAATTCCACGCAAATGCAATGCCATTCCACGCTAAAGGTGCGAAAAATACAGGTTACTCACCTGTAACAGGAGTTCTAGGAATGGTATATGTTGTTCATCCACACTATCTGGCAGGTTCCTTGCAGCTTTAAATCTTGCCGGAAGGTCTTCAAGCTGGCTCCTCCCACCCACTCGGGTGGTAAAACTCTCGGCTCCGCCCCATGATGCCAGATCTAGCCCGCTGGAAACCAGGTTATGCGTCGAAGTGGGGAGGTCGGGTGGGTCGTGTGGATGAACAACATATACCATTTCTAGAACTCCTGTTACAGGTGAGTAACCTGTATTTCTAGGGACATGGATATGTTGTTCATCCACACTATCTGGCAGACTCTAGCAGTTCTCCGGGAGGAGGATGCAGCGCACACCTACCCAGGGGAATAAGCTGAGAGCGAGGCCCCAACCAGCATCCCGGCGAGACCCAGCGTCCGATGTGGCAGGGGATAAAAGCAGTATGTGCCAACTTCCAGGTAGGAGCCCTGTGGATATCCTGGATTGGGGCATCCCGGAAGCAACCACCGATGCAGCGGAAGGGCGGGTAAAATGAGCACTTATCCCTCTGGGAGGCTCCATGCCCGCCCACCTATCAGCGGAGATCTATGCAGGAGTGACCCACCGCTCGTCGATCCCGCTTGACTGCAGGTCTGCCGGGGTGCGACTTCAGCGCGAATGACAAACAGCTGCGAACCTCTCCTGAATTTCAGCCCTCGCTCCCTGGAAAGCGGCGCTCAGTTAGGTCCCAATGGATCCTATATCGGCCTCCGAGGTATGAATGGGATTGAACCCGGCAGAGGCGATACCCGGTTGAGAAATGCTCTGCCACCACCTACGGAAGGAACTTGGTGGGCGCAGGACAACCTTGTCCCTGTGGAAGACCAGATAAGGGAGACTCAAAGGCGCCTGGAGCTCTCCCAGCCTTCTGGTTGGCGTGGTAGCCCCCGAGAAGGTGTTCTTCCACAACAGGTGGGAGAATTGCACCTGTGCATAGGTTCGAACGGCTTGCCCATGAGCTAAGCCCATACCAGCATAAGATCCCACAGAGGTGAAGATACTCTCCCCGGAGGGAAAGCATGATCAAGGCCTTGGAAAAGCGCCAGACCACCTTTCCTGTGCCACCGACTACCTTCCGGCCCGCGCCCGGAGGACAGGGGTGGCTGCCAGGAGCACCTTAAGGGTCGCCGACCGAAGCCCTTGCTAAAGAAGAACAAGGGACCACAGGTAGTCCGGAATGCTCGCCGAGGAACAGGAGAGGGGACCAGGCCCTACCTTAACACCAAATGAAGAACTCTTCCATTTGAAGGCGTAGCATATCTGGTCGACTCCTGGCAGGACGCCTCAACAACGTCGAGGACCTCGCCGGAAGACCCAAGGCCTGGCCACTAGCCGCACAGGGACCAGGCTGCCAGGTGCAGGGATTGAAGGTCCGGATGGAATACCTTCCCCTGACAACAGAGATCAGGAACGGGCGTGCAGGAAGCCGCCTCGGGAGCCTGGGGCTGAGACTGAGGAGAGCTGGATACCAGAGCTGGGAGAACCAGCATCACCTGCGCCTAGTCCCTCCTCGCCTTGCCTGTGGGTCAAGAGAAATGGGGGAGAGGCGTAGCAGAGGCCGGGGTCCATGGCCTCAAAGGCATCCCCTACAGCGAACCTTACTGAGGGGGCGGGCATGAGACATCTCGGCCTCGCATTCTCCCTGGAGGAAAAAGGGTCCACCCAAGGCATGACCTAGAGGAGAAAGATCTTGTGCTACCTCCGGCAGGAAGACCACTTGTGGCGCAGCCCTTATCTGACTTAGGGCATCATCCAGGGTGCTGGGCTCCTGCCATCGAAATGGCTAGGAAACCTAGGAAGGTAAATGACGTGAACTACATGCAGGTTATCAGACAGAAGACGACTGAAAGAGCGTACCATGTCAACATAACGCCACATATGCAAAAAGGGCTGACATGGTGTTTGCAGTGTGTAGTCATGGGAGGACGGAGAGACCCCTTCTGGATTTGCTGGAAAAAGTGGTCCTCTGTGAGGCAGTAGGTGTCTCCCAGCTGGCCGGACAGTCAAGTAAGGAGGTTTAGCAGACTTGCCCCCTTGTTTGGCACAAGCTGGACCAGCCCCTTGGCAACACACTTATTATTGGAGACAGGGACACAGGCCCACATGCGGCGAACAGCGCATATCAGGTGTCAGGCTGTCAAAAGGACATCAGAGGGAAGTGGAGATCACACGATTAGGGTAGACAGAATCCCACAGCCCTGGGCCTCACCGTACTCCTTGTACCCAAGCAGATCGCTCAACTAGTTTCTGTCCGGACTATAATGGACTGAATGCAGTCACAAGTCAGACACCACCCGATGCCCTGGACGGAACTCCTGGACAAGTTGGGAGGCGACCTACCCTGTGACTATTGATCGACCAGGGCCAGTGGCAGGCGATTTAACAGACAGGCTAGGAAGTCGGCCTTCATCGCCGATGACCGGGTTTAAAAGTAACGTTTTGGAATGAAGAACACCGGACACTTTCAAAGCGGTGAACCAGGTGTTAAATGGTTGAAGATACGCCATGGCGTACCTGAATGACCCTGCCATCTTTAGTACTAGCTGGGAGAACTATCCACCTTAGGGAGTGCTGGGCAGGATACAGAGGGCGGGCTCACTGTCAAAGCTGAGAAGTGCCAGGTGGCCATGGGAGGTGGCATACCTCACGGGCATGTGGTGAGCCGGGGACAGCTCATCTAACTAAATAAAGAACCAGTCAAGCATGGTCAGACCAAAACTCCAAGTGGTCAGGAGCACTAGGACAGCAGGGTACTCAGGAAATCTGTACCCAATTACAGTGCCTAGCTGCTCCCTATCTGACCCTGACAAAGAAAAGAAAAAGATGCCAAGAAAATTACCTGAGGAGGCCCATCCTGTGGGAAGCTTTACCAGACTGGAAGGGAGGCACTGTGCAGTGCTCCAGTTTGACAAGTCCGATACAAAACCTTTAGATCAGACAGACGCCTCAGGCGTGGTACTGAGGCAGTACAGACCAGACAGCCAGCCAAGGACAGATCACGCAGTAGTGTACCCAAGCAGGAAGCTGCTTCCCAGGGGAGCAAGCGTACTCCACCGGTCAGAAGGAGACTTGCTATAGTGATATGGGCCACGCATAAAATTGAGCCATACTTGTATGGGCAACTTGGTACAGACTGCCCACAACCTGGTTTAGCGTGCAGATGGGAAAGAACAATGAACTACTAAATGAGTCTTGCTTTACAAGTATGATCTAAAAATAGTACATAGGGCTGGAGCAAAGAACCAGAACTCAGATGGACTGTCTAAGGTCTATGAGGAGTTAACCAATTTGGGAAGCTCATGCCATGTAGGGTACAGAACCCCAAAAATCAGTCTAGGTGGGGAGGTGACAGACAGCCAGTTCTGAGTGCTGTATCATTTCTTTTTAATATAAGATGCATTACTGAGGTCTCCTGCTGAAAATCAAATGCTCTAGGGTGACCTCACTCAAGTTTCAGCTAAGGATGGAAGCCATGAAAAATACTGACAGCATACAAGTTCGACACATTCAGTTTTACAGACAAAGTGTTACATAGAACTTTAATCAGATCCTGTTTCGGAGTTATAGACTTGTTTAAGTTAATTTGTTAAGAGGAAATCATAAAGAGGTTTATGACATTGGAGAAACCCAGGTTACTACACAGAAGCGAGGTTGAAATGATCCTGAAGCCTGTGTGAGGAGGATACAACATGGGTTCAAAGAGTGTCATTTGAGGACATGAATTATGCTGAAGTTGCAGAATCAATACTTTTCTATAAGATATATATTTCATATATCCTGACAGGGAGAAATAGTGACCTCCTGAAAGAGGTGGGGAAAAAAAGCAGCTTTTAATTTAGTCCATTTACTAGAGACATTTTTTACCTAGACTACATGAAACATCCTGAGAGCACTTTTAAGCAAGTATTTAGGACCAAGCACTGCAGTAGGATGCACTGATTAACCTTGTTTCTTTTAAAAGATTTGCATGTCTTGGGATAAAAAGTTCTATATTTTGTGTTTACATGTTTTAAATACTAGTAAAATTCTTTTCGAACTTACTTGGTCTGAATGCTGACTTCTTCTCTCAGTTATGCAAAAAATGTGGATGTCAGATACTAAACATAAACTTATGGTGGTACCAAACTGGAAGAAAGTTTAATTCTGAGGTCTAAGTTTTAAAGGTTCATCTCCAGCATACCTGGTTGGGTGCCCATAGGCAAACATATCTGGCCCACAAAGACAGATATATCTGAGCCTGTGCATGGGGCATGCTAACAAGAGTTTAACAGTTTGAATCCCTCAGAACTTGGGACCAAAGCGAATGTGAACTCACAAAACAGACAAGAGGTTACATGTCTATTACACTGTTCACAGACTGGCTCAGAGGTTAGCACTTTGGGAGTGAGGCCTGACCTGCTGGTGGGTTTATGAACAGACTGGCCAAGCAGGCAAGTGACAAGATGGTACAGTTACGAAGAACTTACAAATAGTAGATCTTTAATAAGGTTACTTTAACATGGAACGAGTTCTAGGAATGGTATATTTGTTCATCCACACTTACTGGCAGGTTCCTTGCACTTTAAATCACCAGAAGGTCTTAAGCTGGCCTCCCACCACCGGGTGGTAAAACTCTCAGCTCCCCATGACGCCAGATCTAGCCGCTGGAAGCCAGGTTGTGGCCGGAGGTGGGTGGGTTGTGGGTGAACACCACATACCATTCCTAGAACTCCTGTTACAGGTGAGTAAATACAGTTACTCACCTGTAACAGGGATCTAGAAATGAAACATATATTCATCAAACTTATTAGCAGGTTCCTTGCACTTTAAATCTTGGGAAGGTCTTCAAGCTGGCTCCTTCCACCCACCGGTGATAAAACTCGGCTCCGCATGGCCCCAGATCTGGCCGCTGGAAGCTCAGGTTGTGTGAAGCCGGGAGTGGGTGGGTCTTGTGGATGAACAACATATATACCATTCCTGAACTCCTGTTACAGGTGAGGAACCTCTATTTCTAGGGACATGGTATGTTGTTCATCCACACTATCAACGAACTCTAGCAGTTCTCCGGGAGGAGGAGGCAGCGCACACCCCTACTTGAGAATAAAGACTAGAGAACAGGAACCCAAAACCAGCATCGAGTGACTCAGGTCGATGTGGTAATGGTAACAAAGGTGTGTACTGACGGTGGCAGCCTGCAGATTTCCTGGATAGGGACGTCCTGGAAGCAGCCACCGTGCAACAGTAGCGGTGAGAATGAGCTCTTATCCCTCTGGGAGCTCCATGCCCGACAAATGAGATCTGCGGGAGGTGACCTGCTTATCATCCGCTTAGCTGCAGTCTGCCAGATCGGCTTCAGCGTAGGTGACAAGCTGGCGAACCTCTTCCCAATTTCATGCGTGCGCTCCTTATAATAAGCGGCGCCCTTCTAGGGTCAAAGTATGGAGCCTGTGTTCGACTCCGAGGTCTAATTGAGGGGTGATGGGGAACACGGCAGAGTCAACCTGGTTAAGGTGAAACTCGACACCACCTTCGGAAGGAATTTGGTGGGGGCGCAGGACCTTCTGTCCTGTGGAAGACCAGGTAAGGAGACACAGAGCACCTGGAGTTCTCCATCCTTTCTGGCTGATAGCCACCAGAAGGCGGTCTTCACGACAGGTGAGAGATCACACCTGTGCATTGGTTGAAAACGCCCATGAGCTTTGCCAGTACCAGCAGTAAATCACGGGTGGAGGTTCTGGCACCGGAGGAAATGCTCAAATCAAGGCCTTTGAAAAAGCGCCAGACCACCTTCTCCTGCGCCACCTGACTGCTCCCGGCCCAGCAGTAGCAGAGATAGCGCAGGTGCACCCAGGAGTGACCCAAGACCTTGACTAGAAAGGGACTATAAAAAGTCCAAAATGCACCACAGAACAGGGAAGGTCCAAGCCCTTGCCCTGACACCAAATGGAAAAATCTCTTCCATTTGAAGGCGCATGATCTGGTGACACATACGGGCGCCTCAACAACATTGAGGACTAGTCCGGGCCAAGGCCTGGAACTCTGGCAGCTCAGGAACAGACCGTCAGGTTCCCAGGATTGAAGATCGGATGGAACACCTTCCTATTGACTGAGGGAGCCCAGGCGAGCTGGGCTGCTCGGGAGCCTGGAGCTGAGGCTGAGGAGATCTGGGTACCAGAACTGGTAGAGCCAATCTGGGGCTATCAGAATCACCTCGCCTTGTCCCTCCTTGCCTTGAGGAGCACCTTGAATCAAGGAAATGGAAAAGAATAAAAAGAGGCCCCGGTCAGGGCCTCGAAGGCATCCTGGCGAGAGGCCCTGCTGAGGGAAGTAGGGCATAAACAGCCTCAATGGCGTTCTCCCTGGAAGCAAACAGGTCCACCTGAGTATGCCCCAGTGGAGAACAGATCTTCCTACCTCAGCAGGAGAGACCACTCGTGAATGCAGCCTATCCGGCTCAGGGCATCGGCAGGGTGTTAGAGCTCCTGCCATGAATAGCTAGGAGATCAGCCTCCAGGCTCTGCAGTGACCAAATGGAGCTTCCTTCCATAGAAGCATGCAGCGGTCCCCCCCTAGCGATTCAGGTACATGGTAAGTAGTATTCTCTGTCTGGACTCCTGACCACTTGACCCCGTAGAAACTGAGCAAAAGCGGTGAGAGCTAGAGACGCTCAGACTCCAACAGGTTAAGTGTGGCATGGGGACTCCGCGGGAACAGAGCCGTGCACTCTGTTCCCAGATGGGCCCAACCATCAGAAGGCATCAGTCGATAGAGAGACCCGTCGGCTCGGGCGGACAAACGGGATGCCCTCCTGCGAACCAGATGGAGCAGTCACCAGGAGCATTCATCTCTGGGTCACCATCTAGCTGGTCCAATGGATACATGGCGTTGTGACCACTGGCTGGCAGTCCCACTGAAGGGGCGCATGTGTAGCGTGCCCAATGGACTAACTGGTACGGCACCATGAGACAGGAGGCGCAGGGGTCCCAGACGGGCGACTGCCCAACCAGGAAATGATTGGAGCAAAGGGTAAAACCTGGCCCTGTCCGCGGGAGCCGTGCTTCACGCTCGAAAAGTCGAGCTCTGCCCATAAACAGAATCGCCTGTTTAAAACCGGTTCCGACTTAGCCTCGTTGATGAAAACCAACGAGAACAAACCTGGGCCCAGATCTGGACATCACCTCCTGTCTGGAGGGGCTGCTATCAACAATCGTCAGGAATGAGGTACGGACCCACCGGCGCCCATGAGAAGCTGTCACCACTGCAATGGGTGGACCGAAAACAGGCCAAGAAGGCATGGCTCGGAACTCGAAGAGGATCCCTCAAGCAAGCAGGAATCTCCGATGTGACGGACGGATAGGGGCCGGAAGAAACGCATCCTGCAGGTCAGAGCAGAACCACCGCCATGTTCAGGATGGTATTATCTGCGCCAGAGTGACCATCAGAAGGTTCGAGACCTTAGGAACTTGTTCAGGCGTGTGGAATGAGAAGTAACAACATCCCTGTCCGTTTGAACAAGTACTGGACATGAACCCGGGTCTGAAGGGGTCTCTGCCTTCTGATCACTCCTTTTGGAGGAGGAGGCGATATCGGCTCGACAAACCGTGAGACCCGGACCGGCCCCAGTCGGCGGCTCACAAGGGCAGGGCCTGCTCCAATTCTAGAGGCAGGCCTTTTCCCACAGAAACCCACCTGTCCAGTAGTAAAGCGGACCAGGCGGAAAAAGAGTCGGAGCCGTCCCGAGGAGGACCGGCCGAGGACCCCTGGCCTTTCCTCCCTGCTTCCTGTTGGAAGCCGGCACAGGTTTGGATACCAAGCTCAAGCCTGCCCCTATTGCGGGCCTGGCGCGCAGGCTGAAAAGAAGGGCGAAGGCTGGGCAGCAGCCTTTGTCCTTTGAAGGGAGACAGAGTCAAGGTAGCATTGGACTTCTCGATCCTCTACAGGTGACCTTCACCCAGGGCCGAGGTCAGTCCCCAAAAGAGACATCCGCAACGTGCTGGGTATCCGGGGAAAGTGGATATCCTAGCCAAGCCCGATGACAGTAGCCACTACGGCGCCACCGACCTGGCACAAGTCCCCAAAGTCCAAAGCAGTCTGGAGCTGCTGCTTGCCACCCTGGTCCTGCACCTGCCTGACCGTGTCTGCAGATCTACGGGAAGATGAGGGGCGACCTCATCAGGAGCCCAACAGGGCATGTGAAAAGGTATTATACGGGGCGAACAGCCTGGCGAAGGCGAGAGAGGAGCCTTGGCAGACTTTAATCAATTTCTTGGATTCCTTGTCGGGAGAGTTTGTCCATCCTGGGGTTCCAACCGCGCGAGAGCTAGCGTTAACCAACCCCTCCACAGATGGGTGTTCTGAAAACGGACAGGGAACCGGTAGGGACGCATACTTCTAGCCATCCTGGCGAGCGCGGGCAGGAGCAGGGCGCTGCCAAGCTCAACCCGGACCCACTATGGCCACGGCCACGGAAGACCTCAGTAGGAGATCCTCGGTCCACAATCTCCGTGAGGATACCTGGCCTGTTAAGCAGGTTCTGCTTCATCCGGTGACTCGAGATGAGCAGAAGCAACCTAAGAACGACGAGGGCTGCGTCCACTACTGTCCCCAAGGACTCAAGAGTCCAGATCGCTTGGAGAAAAGGGAGGAATCATCCTGGACTCGGAAAAGAGTCCTCAAAAGAAACTGCCTGGAGCCTGAGCCACCCCTCCACCTGCAGTTTATCAGGTGGGGTGACAGACATATGGGGCAAACCAGCTGACAAGAATTCTTGGTCGGAGCCCCAACTAATGGCTGTGGGCAGGGTTCCACCAGATCGGTGGGGCAGCTGGAATTGGCCGAACAACGGCCTGGGAACAACTCTCGGCTACAATGAGGTTGTTCCGACCGCTCGGTGACAACCACAATGGCAGGGAAAACGACTGGGTTGGCTTATTCGGTCAAAAAACTGTTGCCACACAGTTCTCATACCTCGAGGCAACTGGCGAAGCCTCCCTCGTCGAGAGGAAGAAGCCGACAGCGCCGCTGCCCGCAGTGCGAACAGAACCGCCTGGCCAGGGATCGAGAAGCAGACAGCGGATGTCCGGACCGAGTCTCGACTAGGCCGAGAAGGCGAGAAGTGTCGAATCGGCACTCCCCACCGGCTCGGACGATCCAGGCTCTCCGGAACGGAGGCACAGGCAACAGCCAGGAGGTCCTCCCAACTCCACGGGGAACCCGGGAGAGGGATTCTCAGCTTCTTTCCAGCCGACAACCCGTCCCTAGCGGATCGAGAAAAATCTCGACCGCATCGGTGAGGAGTCTCGATCAACCTGGCCTGACAGGGACACCGTGAAACCAGTGGCGAAGCGGTCGACCGAAGTCTACTGTCATTAAGAGGAGGATCATTCGCTCCCAAGGCGTCACCAGTGAGACTTACTTTGATATTTTGGACCTGAAAAGGTCAGAAAAGTTGGACCCTCAACTTTAAGTCGAAGGGTCAGACAAAGCTCCTTGAAAGAAGCAAATGCGAGGCACCGAGAGGCGGGACAAATACACGCCTTGGTGGCTGACTTGCCGCCTCCTCTGGACGATCATCTCGGCTGATCCATGGGCCACCGCCACTGGTTACCACCAACCCAGGCCTCTTTGAATTTAACCAGTGGAATTTTTGGGCGCCCCAGTTGTATCAGACACACGGTCTTCAGGGCGTGGAAGGGCGAGCACAAGTCATGAGCCTGCTGGTGCGTGCTCAAGGCCCAACAGTAGATGCGTGGAGTGCAGATCAGAGTCTAGACATCTTCTGCCATAAAGGGCACCTCCGGAAACCGGGGTCGATTTGTCCATCACAGCCTTGAGGAAAAGAGACTGAAGTCTTTTGGCAAACTTTTGATTTCGAACTTCGAAGATTAAGAACAATCTTATCGCAAGCGTTAAGGAGAGACTGAGCTTCAAGCGGTGGAAATCTGGCGTCATGGGGGCGGGCGAGGTTTCCACCGAAGTGGGTGGGAGGAGCCAACGAAACCTTCGGCAAGATTTAAAGGCAAGAGACCTGCCAATAAGTGTGGATGACAACATATCCATGTCCTAGAACCTGTATTTCTAGGAACATGGACATTGTTAATCTGCACAACGAACTCTAACGTTCTCCGGAGGAAGGAGGCAAAACCGCACCTACTAGGAAATAGGACTAGAACAGAGGTCCCAAAACCAGTATCCCGGTGTAACTCAAAATCGATGTGGTACTGGAATGAAAGGAATATGCTGACTTCAGGAAGTAGCCACTGAAACAACAAGTATGGTGGGTAGAATGAGCTCTTATCCTTTAGGATGCTCATGCCCATAACCTATAGCACAGATCTATGCAAGTGACCCACCTGCTGTCATAAGCAGCTGCAGGTCTGCATTCGGCTTTCAAGCGTAGGTGATAAACAGCTAGCGAACCTCTCCCAAACTTCAACAAATCCGCTCCTTGTAATAAGAAGCGCTCTTCTAGGGTCAAGTATGAACCTATATCAGCCAGTGTGATTGGGGTAGGACACCGGCAAAGATCCACACCTGGTCAAGGTGAAACTCGACACCACCTTTGGAAGGAATTTGAATTAGAGGCGCGGACAACCGTGTCCTGTGGAAGACCAGATGAGGAGACTCAATGGAGCGCCTGGAGCTCTCCCATCCTTCTGGCATGACATGATAGCCACCAAAAGGCGGTCTTCCACGACAGGTGAGAGATGTCGCACCTGTGCATCGGTTGAATGGCTTGCCCATGAGCCCAGCCAATACCAGCAGTAGATCCCACGAGGTGGAGGTTCTCGCACCGGAGGATATGTAGTCAAAGGCCTTTGAAAAAGCGCAACCACCTTCTCCCTCGCACTGACTGCTTCCCGGCCCGCGCCCAGTAAACAGATGGCTGCCAGGTGCACCTTAACGGTCGTCGACCAAAGCCCTAGCTGAGAAAGGGACCACAGGTAGTCCAGAATGCTAGCCAAGGAACACGAGGAAGGGTCCAACCCCTTATCCTGACACCAAATGGAGAATCTCTTCTATTTGAAGGCATAACATTTTCTGGTCGACTCCTTACAGGATGCCTCAACAACGTTAAGGACCTCATCAGAAAGACCCAAGGCCTGGAACTCTAGCCACTCCAAGGAACAGGCCGTCAAGTACTGAGGATTGAAGGTCGGGTGGAGTATCTGTGTTGACTGAGATCAGGTCAGGCAGGCTGGAAGCACTCAGGAAAGCCTGGAGCAGAGGCTGAGGAGATCTGGATACCGAACTGGCAGGGCCAGTCTGGGAGCTGGAATCACTGCACCTTGTCCCTCTTAGCCTTGAGGCTGGCATGGATCAGGGAAGTAGGTGAGAAGGGCGTAGAAGAGGCCGGGGTCCATGGCCTCAGAGGCATCCCCCTGCAGCGAGCCCTGCTGAAGGGGTGGGCATCGGAACAGCCTCAGCTTAGCATTCTCCCTGGAGGCAAACAGGTCCACCTGAGGAATGCCCCAGTGGGAGAACAGATCCTGTAATACCTCAGACAGGAGAGACCACTCGTGAGATGCAGCACCTATCAAGCTCAGGGCATCGCCCAGAGTGCTGGAGGCTCCTGCCACATAGATGGCTGAAGGTTGCCTCCAGACTGCTCACGAGAGACAAGTGCGGAGAGCCTCCTTGCACAGAAGCAGGCGAGTCCCACCCTGGCGGTTTAGGTAGTACATGGTCATGGTGTTATCGTCTGAACCTGGACCACTTGACCCACGTACAAAGCGGGCCCGAGAGCAGGAGAGGCTAGTCAGAACAGCTCGAAGACTCCAGCAGGTTGATGGCACGAGACTCCTGAGGGGGCCAGAGGCCGTGAGCTCTGAGCTCCCCCAGATGGGCACCCCAACCCAGTGAAGAGTCAGTCATCAGAGTGATCGTTGGCTCTGGGCGGACAAACGGGATACCCTCCTGCAGATGAGCTGGAACGAGCCACCACTGGAGGCCGTTCCACATCACCTGGGTCACTGTCACTGGCTGGTCCAGAGGACCGGAGCACTATGACCATTGGCGGGCCAGCCCCCACTGCAGGGGACGCATGTCCCAGCAGGCCTAAGAGGCGCAGGAAGTCCCGGGCAGGGTGCATTTGCCCAACCGAGGAAAGAACCTCGGCCCTGTCCACTGGGAGCCATGCTCTGGCTCGAACAGAGTCTAGCTCTGCCCCGATGAACTGAATCACCTGCGCTGGCACGAGTTCGATTCGCCTCGTTGATGAGGAGGCCAATCTGAAACAGACCTGGAGGCCAGATCCTGGACCGCTCCTCCCCTGGCTTGGAGGCTGCAATCAAGCCAGTCGTCCAAGTGAGAAACTTCAGACCTTTCAGTGCCGAGAATACTGCCACCACTGCCATGCATTTGGTAGAGACCATGGGAGCTGGAGAGGCTGAAGGGCATGGCTCGGAACTCAAAAGGGATCCCTCTGCTCTGGGCGGAGAAATCGCTGGTGGGGTGGACCAGTTGGGACGTGAAAATGATCGTCCTGGAGGTCCAGGAGGAACAGAACCACCGCCTCGTTCCAAGAAGGATGGAATGATCTGAGATAGAGTGACCATCCTGAAGTCCGAGACCTTAGGAATTTGTTTAGGTTTGTGGAAGGTCTAGAATGGGAGCCAAGCCCCATCCACCTAGGACCAGGAGTAAATGGACCAAACCCTGGGTCTGAAGGAGGGTCCAAGCCACCTCCCTGATCATCTCCTTCTGGAGAAGCAGGGAGCCATCCCGGAGAAGTGGGCAGACCATCCCAGGGGAACCCGGGGAGGAGTGGCAGTTGGGGCAACCCCTCAACCCGTCACTGGGCAGGAAAGCATGGAGGAAGGGCCAGCCGAGGCCGCCTGGGACCTTCCCTCCTGGCTTCCTGCTGGAGGAAGCAGCAGGTTTAGCTTTGGGGTGCCAAGTGCGAGCCTGCTGGCCCTGATGCTGGTGTTGCTGCGCCGGACGTGCCGCAGGGGCTGAAGGATGAAAGGGCTTACGCTGCTGCTGGCGGCTTCTGTCCTTCTGGGCAGACGTGACAGAGTCCAAGGTGGCACTGGACTTCGATCCAAATGACCCTCCACCCCGGGACCGAACAAGTCTGTACCCAAGAAGGGACGTCTGCCAGCATGTGCTGGGAATCTGCTGTAAAAGTGGAGATACGCATCCAAGCTCTGCAGCGCATGGCCACTGCGGCCGCTACTGACCAGGCACACGAGTCAGTGATGTCCAAGGAAGTTTGGAGATGTTTGGCCACCGCCCTTCCCTGATCCCGCACCTGCTTGACAACCGTCTGAAGGTCGGCCGGGAGATGAGGAATCACCTCATCCAGGGAGCCCAAAAGGGTGTGTGAAGTGTGCCATCAGAACAGCCGAACTGGCCTGACGAAGGCCTAGGGAGGAAGCAGCATAGACTTTCCGCCCGAATAGTCCAGTTTCCTGGACTCCCTTATCGAGATGGCTTGTCCCACATCAGCGTTCCGGAATGCCGAGGCTGTATCGGTCACTAACCCCTCCGTGGAGGTGCTCGAACAACCGGAGAGTGAACCAGTGGGAACAACATACTTTGGGGCCATCTTGGCTGAAGGTGCTGGAAAAAAGCTGGCAGCTGCCATGGCTCCAGAGGCGAGCCAACAATAACCGATACCGGGAAGGCCTCCGTGGGGAATCCCCTCGGTCAATATCTCGTAAGGGGATACTTGGTCCATTTGAAACAGGTTCGAGCTTCATCCCAGTGGACTCTGAGATGAGCCGAAGCATTCCAAGGAAAAAGGGTGGGCTCTCGTCCACCGACTGACCCACAGTGGACTCCAGGTCAAGTGGCCTGGAGAACAAGGAGTCGTCATCATCAGACTCCAAGGAGTCTGAACAGCTGCCGAGGGCCTGAGCCACCCTCCACCTGCCGAGGTCGATCGGGAGTGAGGGTGACCGACAACCGGTGGGGCAAGCCCTGACCTGACAGAATCCTTGGTCAGGGCCCCAGATTTAGGTTGTGGAGGCGGGGGTTCCACCACAATGGGTGGCGCAGCCGCTTTCAGCCAAACAACCGGTGTCTGCTTTGGCTCCTCGACTACCATGAGGGGTTGTTTCAGCCGCTCCAGTGACAGCCACTTAATAGCTGGGGAAGGTTACGGAGTCTGCTTATTCCCGGACAAAAGCAGCTGCTACCACAATAGATCCTCGTAGCGCCGACGCAATTTGTGCCAGGGCCTATCCTCTGATGAGGATGAAGACGAGGATGAGCGGCTCCGCCACTTTCCATGGTGCAGAGACCGCCGATGTAAGCGGGATCGGCTGGACCTGGAAGAGGTCCGAGACAGAGACCTTCGGGGATTCAGATGGTGGGTCTGGGAGGGGGCAGGGGAAACCCGCTCCTCCCTCGGTTCAGGGACCTTAACCGGGGACTCCGGCACAGGAGGCACAGGCAAGTCCTCTGTTTCCACCGGGGGAACTGGTGAAGAAGGGATGTCTGCTTCTCCAGTCGACAGCCCGTCCGACGAGTGAGAAAAGTCTCGACTGCATCGTGCGGGTGTCTCGGCGGCCTGACCCGGCAGGGGACATCGTGAAGCCAGCTGACCTTAGCCACAACCTCGACCGAAGTAGAGTGTCTACTATCCGGGGAAGGGGACCTCTCCCGCTCCCAGGAACGTCGATGGTGGGACTTACCCTTAAGAGTCCTTCTTTTGGGATCAAGAGGAATGTCCTGAAGGCCCCTCTCTCGGTGGAGAGGAGCTGACAAAGCTCCTCAAATGAAGCCGTGAAGGAGGAGCCCAAGGAGAGCGGGAAAAATGCCGCGACCAAGCATGGTGATGCTGCAGCCTGGGCTGCTTCCTCCTCTAGGGCGATCATCTGTTCAAGCTGTTCAGCCGAGCACGCAGCCGTGGGCACCACCCAACGGGCCTCCTTCGACTTGACCGGAGAATAACGTTTCTCGGGGCGCCCAAGTTGTAATCTGGCAGCGCGATCCTCTAAGACCGTAGCTGAAAAGGACTTGAACAAGTCGCAGGCCTGCGAATCGTGGCCAAGCCCCAGGCAGTAAACTCACGTGAAGTGCAGATCAGTTCACATCTTCTGCCCACAGGGGCACCAACGAAATCCAGGAGTCGATCTGTCCATCACAGCCGCAAGGTAAGATAAAGACCGAAGTCTTGTAAATTTTAAAATTAGTTTCGGGTTAACCGAAGAGTTTGAATCCAGGCCTAAAATGCAGAGCGCAAAGGAGGGAACCTGAGCTTCCAAGCGGTAAGGAATATCTGGCGTCATGGGGGTGGAGCCGAGAGTTTTACCACCAGAGTGGGAGGGAGGGACCAGCTCGAAGACCTTCTGGCAAGATTTAAAGCGGCAAGGAACCTGCCAGTAAGTGTGGATTGAACATATCCATGTCCCTAGAACAGTTCTTGCAGCAGGTTACACCATTAGGACTGAAGCCGGCAGGCGCCAGGACCCCACAGAAATTTTCTAGCTAGCAATATTCAGTGGGGACCGCCCCGTCAGACGTCATATAAAAGAGGGCGGTCCCCCAGAATACCAAGTTCTCCCACTGGAGTCTCCCGGCCACTGGATGACATCAGAAAAGGAGATTGAGGATCCGCCATCAAATGGCAATCAGAGTGGTGTTAGAAACACCTAATCCTAGGAGAAGGCTATCGGAACAAGTCTACCTCCAGCGGGGATGGTGGGAGGGAAAGTACCTGCTGCAAGGAGCTGTTCTCGAGATCTCTGTTGCAGTGAGTTGTTACGTGGCTGTACTATCTTATGAGGATACAGCTCTTCATAACAAACTTTCCTATTATTAGGACTGATTTCCAAGCAATAGTGGCAATCATGTGCCACTGGGAGGAGGAAAAGGCAGAGATCTCGATATTACTCAAGCCTAGGACAGAAGTCCCTTAAGGACGGCTAGACCGAACCCAGCTCTTCGCCTCGACGCAATGTCCAGACTGTAATGCCTGATAAAAGTATGCACAGGGCTCCAAGTAGCTGCAGCGCAAATAGCTGAGGTGGAGACGTTCTTTTAACGCCGCAAAGGAAGTAGCCACCCCTCTTGTGGAATGACCCTTGACCGCGCCCGGTAAGGGTTTATTGCACTTGTCATAAAGTGATGCACTGAATGAGCCACCTCGAGAGTGACTGTTTGGAGACAGGGCTCCTTTCATCCTAGTGAGCAAAAGCAGCGAAAAAGTTGGTCGCCTTCGAAACTGTTTGGTTCTGGTCAGATAGTATCTGAGGCACGATGCCGGCGAGGGTGTGCAGAAGGGCTTCTCTTCCATTAGTGTACCTTGAGAAATACACTGGCAAATCAATATCCTGGTTAAGGGTGAGGGCTAAAACCACCTTAGGCAAAAACTTTGTGTTTGTCCTTGGGATACCCTGTCTGATGGAAAACCAAATAAGGCTCTTTGCGTGAGAGCATGCAATTCCGAGATCCTTCTGCAAAGTAACAACAACTAAAAATAGCGTTTTCAAAGAGAAACGTAACACATAATCTATGACTGGTTCAAAGGTGGTAGCGTAAGCTGCTCCAGGACAAAGGTTAAGCCCCAAAGAGGAATTGGATCCTTGAAGGGCGGCCTAAGGTGGAGAACTCCCCTTAAAAAGGCACAAGTAGTGTCTAACTGGGCCACCGTCTGATGGAATACTGGGGCATGGTAAGCAGAAATTGCGCAACGGTGCACTTTAATCGAGGAAGTAAACCAGTCGAATGGAAAAGGAAAGCAGGTAGTCCAAAACCAGCTTTTGGGACAGTCTAGCGAAAACCGCGCTTGAGCACAAGCCAAGTCACCATTCATGGAGTCGTTGCGTGGGTTGCGGTTTTCTAGTGACAGACAATACATCTACCACTTCTTCGCGAGACCCCGTATCGCATCATGGCTATGTCTCTAGGAGCCAAGCGTGCAGGTTCAGCGAGCATAAGTCTGGGTGGACCAATGAACCCGCCTCGACACAATAGATGGGAGCCGATTGGCAAAGGAACTGGAGGTTCCCGGGATAGCTGGTGCAAAGGAGGGAACCAAATTTGTCTGGGCCAGAAAGGCCGCGATCAAAATGACGATAGACTTGCTCACTGCAGTTTTAAGAGAACTCTCTGGATCAACAGGAAAGGAGGGAAGGTACAGAGGAATCTGCCCGCCCAGGAGAGGGACAACGCGTCTCGCCAGAAAGCACCAGGACTTGGATCTAGCGAGCAAAAATTGGGCAGTTTTGCGTTGGATGGGGACGCGAAAAGGTCCAACTCTGGAGTGCCCCATCTGTGAAACAGATCCTCTGCCACCTCCTGTAGAAGGTCCCACTCATGAACTCTGGCCCGAGAGCGACTCAGACTGTGTGCGACGGTGGTGTCCACTCCCAGGAAGTGTACTGTAATTAGGTTTGCGCCGTATTCCAATATCCACTCCCACACTCTCATGGCCTCCCTGCAGAGCGGGTAAGAGTGAGTGCCTCCTTGTTTGTTGAGGTAATACATCACCGCGCTATTGTCTGTTTGCAACAGGAGTGTACCCGGTGGGATCTCCGACTGGAAGGCTTGCAGGGCATAAAGGACTGCCCTCATTTCCAAAATGTTGATGTGGAGAAGAGACTCCTGGGCTCTCCAAAGACCCTGAGACCGAACACCGTCCAAGTGTGCTCCCCACCTGAGCCCAGGCGTCTGTGGAAGTCACAGTCGTCGGAGGCAGCTATGCTGAGGAACCAGCGGAGGTTCCCAGGTCCTAGCCACCATTGCCAATCCGAATCACGGCATTAGAGTGATTGGTGGCTACTGAAAGATGATCTTGCCTTTGGTCCTATTGCACCCTTAGCATCCACTGGGTTACCCGCATGTAGGCAGCCAGTGGGACTGTTGCAATGGCCGCAGCCATGTGTCTCAGCAGGCGAAGGACCGATCTGGCTGGGACGGTCTTCTTCACCGACAGTTCATGATGAGGGATCTGATGTGTTCCGCTCTGTCCAAGGGAAGAAAAGCTTTCCCTCTGACAGTATCCGGAACTGCTCCTATAAACTGCAGTTTCTGGGACTGCACCAGGAGTGACTTCTCGTAGTTGATGAGAATACTCAGTGATTGAAAAAGGGACTGGGTGCAGTGAATGGCCGTCATCAGTACCTCCCTGGAGGGTGCCATGAGAAGCCAGTCGTCCAGGTATGGGAACACGTAGTTGCCTTGTCTCCTCAGAGACGCCGCTACGACCGCCATGCACTTCGTAAAAACGCAAGGTGCCGATGACAGCCTGAAGGGAAGAGCTCGGAACTGATAATGGCGGCTCTGAATCTCGAAGCGCAGGAACCTCCAGTGCGCTTGAGCAATGGGAATATGCAGGTAGGTGTCCTGCAAGTCCAAAGATGCTAGAAAAGTGTCTCGCTTCAGCATGGGAATTAGGCCCAGAAGAGTCATCATGCGGAAGCGTTTGTAAACGACTGACAGGTTGAGGTCGCTGAGGTCCAGTATTGGACGGAGGTCCCGTTTTCTTTGGAACAGGAAGAAATGAGAATAGTACCCTAGTCCGCTCTGGTTCTCCGGAACACGCTCTAAGGCTTCTTTTTCCAGAAGCGCGAGAACCTCCTGCTGTATGAGCAGGGCATGCTGACCCGAATATCGGGAAAGCGGGGGGGAGGTTTTGTGGGTGGACTGCCTACAAATTCTATATAGTGGCCTTTTTTGAACCAATTGCACAACCCACTTGTCGGTGGTGATCGACTGCCACCCTGGGAAGTGGCGTGCGATGCGACCCCCGACCTTCTGTTCCCGTTGATCCTAAGGGGTGGGAACGGGAGCCGAGAAGGAGTCATGCTGTGGCAGCGTTCGATCCGGCAGGCTGTGCAGACTTTGCAAATCGTTGGCCTCTGCCTGGGGATGACTTGGCCTGGGCTTTGCGGGTGAAAGTGCCCCTCTGCTGTTGGCCGGAACATGGCTGTTGTCTTTGTAGCCGGCCACGAAAACTGCTCCGGTTCCTACGAAAGGAACTGGGCCGAGACCTGTACATGGCCTGTACAGATCGGACCACCTTCCCTGCATCCTGAAGTTTGGTGATCACCTTCTCGGAGGCTTCACCAAATAGGACCTCACCATTGTAAGGGACGTCCAAGATGTTCTTCTGGATGTCCGGGATAAACCCGGAGCCAAGAGCGTCTCCAGAGACACACGCCTGAGGCTGCAGCTCTGGCTGAAGAGTCCGCAGAATCATATGCGGCTCTGAGCACCTGGGTCCCCACATCCGAACCCGTGCAGAGGAGGTTCAAGAGCTCCTCCTTTTGGTCGCCATCAGGCATCTTCTCGACCAGGTCCTGTCCCTGTTCCCACAGTGCGTTCTGGAACTGAATCATGTGAGTGAGGTAATTCAGTGACCTGATGGCAGAGTCGCAGCAGCGTACGTGCGCTACCAGGAACATCAATTGCTTGGATTCCTGGTCGATTGAACTTGTGCTCAAATGCTGGGGTCTTGCGACCGGTCATGTGAAGCAGTGATGACCAGGGAGTCCAGCCAGAGGATGGTTATGCCAGATACTGGTCCTCCTAGGGGCCTTGTATGGCGGTCAGCCTTCTTCGGCACTGCTGGAGTGTAGTCCGGACGTTTCCAGGCAGCCTTGGTGGCGTCTGCGAAGTATCCACCAAGGAAAGGCACTACCACAGGCTTTGGGTCTTTCTGTCGAAGTAGCAGGCAAGGCGCTGTCTCTGGGTCGAGCTCTTCAGCATCCCACCCCACATTCTCCTGGATGTGCCTCATGATCTCCGTGAAAGAGGGATCATCCAGAGGAGACCTAGGTAGGTCGTGTGGGTCCAGAGGGAATGCTGATGGGAGAAGGAGATCTGGAGCACCCTGAGGTGTCAGATCTAGAATCCTCCCCCAACGGGGTGTACCGGCATCATCTGGGTCTCTTAGGACTCTGTGACCCTAAGATGGATCTGGAGGGAGGTCTTCTCCTGTCTGAGGATCTGCCCTGAGGAGGTGGTGTTTGCTCCTTGGGGGTTGGCGACCGTCCTACAGGCCCCTTGGGCGGAGGAGGGGGCGGAGGCGGTGAAGGAGTAGAAGGAGGCGGAGTCAGAGTAGGAGGACGTGTGGCGACCACATCTTTTCTGATGGTGTCCCACCAGAAGGTAAAGAGCTCCTTTACCTCTGCCAAGTTCATGCCCGACGACGGGCCCGGCGCCGGTGGCCTGTCGCTGGGGTCGGGTCCCCGGGGGTCTCCCGCTCCGGGGAAGGTTCCCGTGGGAGCCCGGCGTCTACGGTGTCACCCGCCTGGCCCTCGGGCTGTGATGTATCCCCCTCAGACGAATCCTTCCGACCGGCGTCAGCTGACGACGGTGGTGCAATGCTCCTCTCTGGGGTAGCCGTCGGTCCCCTGGCCGACGCCCTCTGAGGCGAACGCCTGGCTGGCGACAGGTGTTTTGGTGTCGCCGGCTCCTGGGAGCGCCAGTGATGCTTGGCCGTCGGGTGGGCGGCGTCCGTTTGAGGGCGTCAGGTCAGCAGTAACGCGAGGACCGGGTCCGACCCGTGGAGGCTGGAAACCGACCTGGCGAATCCGCCCGGCGGGAAGATGATTTATGGCACTCCTCTGACTCCGACGAGGCTTAGATGGAGTGGAAGATGCCGATGGCCTGGAAGTCTTCAGGGGCTCCAGAGAAGAGAAGCCGCTGGAGGATCTGACCTGAACCGGGGGAGGTTGCGATTGAGCCCTGGAGGGAGAGTGGTTCGATCGGGAGCCCGAGGCCCTCGCAGGGGACCTGGGCCTTTCCTTCTCCCGGTGCTTGTGGGTTTTACCCGACAACTCCCCCCTGGAGGAAGGTTCCTTGTCCATGGTTTTCAGTTTCTCCTGTAGAGAAAGCGGCTTGAAGGGCCTTCTGGCACGGATCCTGGTGCGACTGTTGAAGCCCTGGCAGAAGGAGCAGGCGCAATTGTCGTGTTCGGGCCTAGGCAGCGCACGCAGGCGAATGTGGATCCTTGAAGGGATCTGTTTGCACGAGCACCACTTCGATAGGTGATCCTCCAGAGAAGTATTTGGAGAGGACATCAGTTGAATCCAGAGTTGTGAAGGAAGACGAAATCGTAGCTCTAAAGGTCATCGCACGCTAGAAAAAGGACAGAGGCCGATACTTGCGATGTCGACGGCGGGAAAAGAACCGAGGATTGTGGGGGGAACGCCTCCTTATATTACTCATACAGGAGGGACCGATGTCGGAGGCAGTCCCCACTGAAGACCGCTAGCTACAAAATTTCCATGGGGTCCTGACGCCTGCCAGTTTCAGTCCTAATGGTGTAACCTGCTGCAAGAGCTGTATCTCGAAGTAAGATCAGCTCTTGCAGCAGGTTACACCATTAGGACTGATTCCCAAGCAATACTGGAAATCCCTCACTGGTGGGAGAAGAAAAGGTAAAGATCACTAGTTGTACCGAAGCCTAGGATAAGAGTCCCTGAAGGACTGCTAGGTCAAAACTGCTCTTCGCCTCGATGCAACATCCAGGCTATAATGCCTGATAAAGATGTGCAGAGTGCTCCAAGTAGCTATGGGACTTTGGCCTATAGGAGCGTGATAGGCAGAGATGGCACAAAGGTGTACTTTTATCGAGGAGTAGGCCAAGCCTGTCTGAAAGAGACAGGAGGTAGTCCAGGACCGACCTTTCTGGACAATCCATCGGTGAAAACCCCCGTGCCTGAGCCCAGAGGAAAAATCTGCGCCATTTCATGGCATATATAGCGCGAGTGGCCAGTTTTCTAGCAGTCGCTAAAACATCTGCTACCTCTTGCAAGACCCCGTACCGCACCATGGCTGTGTCTCTAGGAGCCAGGCGTGCAGGTTCAGAGATTGAAGGTCCGGATGGACCAAAGAGCCTGCCTCCTGAAACAATAAGTGAGCTGATTGGCAGAGGCAGCAGAAGTTCCCGGGACAGCTGGTGTAGCAGAGGGAACCAAATCTGTTTGGGCCAAAACAGCGCGATAAGTATCAGCATCACTTGCACTCTGCGGAGTTTCAAAAGTACCCTCTGGATCAATGGGAAGGGAGGAAAGGCGTAGAGGAATCTGCCCGTTCAGGAGAGGGACGTCTCGCCAGAAAACACCAGGCCCTGGATCTAGCTAGCAGAAATTGGGCAGTTTTGCATTGTATGGGGACGTGAAGAGATCTAACTCTGGTGTGCCCCATCTGTGAAACAGATCCTCTACTACCTCCTGGAGTAGTTCCCACTCGTGGACTCTGGCCTGAGAGCGGCTCAGGTCATCTGCGATGACGTTGTCCACTCCTGGGACATGAACAGCAATGAGGTTTGCACCGTGTTGTAGTAGCCAATCCCACACCCTCATGGCCTCCCTGCAAAGCGGGTAGGAATGGGTGCCTTGTTTGTTGAGGTAATACATCACTGTGGTATTGTCTGTTTGTAAAAGGAGAGTTCCCGGTGGGATCTCAGACTGGAAAGCCTGCAGGGCGTAAAGAACTGCTCTCATTTCCAAGATATTTATGTGGAGATGAGCTTCCTGGGGTGTCCATGAGCCCCGAGACCTGACCCCGTCGAGGTGTGCTCCCCAACCAAACCCTGAGGCGTCCATGGAGAGCGTCACAATCGGAGACGGCGCAGTGAAGGGGACCCCTGCCAATAGGTCCTTTGAATCTAGCCATCATTGCCAATCCCGGATTACGGCATTCGTGATCAGAATTGGGAGCTGCAAATGGTCTTGCTTCTGATCCCATTGGACCCGTAACATCCACTGGGTCACCCGCATGTGGAGACTGGCTAGCGGGACTGTTGCAATGGCCGCAGTCATATGTCTGAGAAGGCAAAGGACTAATCTGGCTGGGAAGGTCTTTGCCAAGATGTCCTTGAGGGATCCAATGGTGTTCCGCTCAGTCCTGGGGCAGAAAAGCTTTCCCTTGGACGGTGTCCAGAACTGCAGATTCTGTGACGGAACCAGGCGTGACTTCTCCCAATTGATGATTCCCAATGTCTCGAAGAGAGACTGAGTACAGTGAATGGTGGACATCAGGGCCTCCCAAGAGAGTGCCATGAGAAGCCAGTCGTCCAGGTAGGGGAACATGTAGTGGCCTTGTCCGTCTCCTTGGAGCCGCTGCTACAACCGCCATGCACTTCGTGAACACCCAAGGTGCCGATGACAGTCCAAAAGGGAGGGCTCGGCACTGATAATGCCGACCTAGAAATTTGAAGCGGAAGAACTTCCTGTGCGCTCAAGCAATGGGTATGTGCAAGTAAGCATCCTGCATGTCCAAGGATGCTAGGACGCTTGAGCATGGATATCAGACCGGGAAGGGTCACCATGCAGAAGCATTTGTAGAGGACCGAAGCACTGAGATCGCTGAGATCCAGTATCGGACTGAGGTCCCCTGTCTTTTTGGGAACCAGAAAGAAGTGGGAATAGTAACCTGCACCTCTCTGGTTCCTCTGTACGTGCTCTATAGCTTCCTTTCCTAGAAGCGTGAGCACCTCTTGCTGTATGAGCAGTGCGTGCTGACCCGAATAACGGAAAAGCAGGGGCGGTCTTGACTGTGGGTGGTCGAGGAATTCTATAAAGTGACCTCTCTTGACCATTTGAAGTACCCACCGGTCGGCGGTAATAGACTGCCACCCTGAAAAGTGGTGAGTGATGCGACCCCGACCTTTTCTGCCCGTTGATCCAGAGGAGGGGCGGAGGCCAGGAAGGAGTCATGCTGTGGCAGCGTTGGTTCCCGCAGGCTGGGACGGTTTGGTATTACCGCTGACCTCTGCCTGAGGAAGATTTGGACTGGGCTTTGCGATGGAAAGTGCCCCTTTGTTGCTGGCCAGAATGTGGCTGCTGTCGTCGTTGCCGGCTGCGAAAACGGTTCTGGTTCCTATGAAAGGAACCAGATTTGGATCTGTACATGGCCTGCACAGACCTTGCTGCCTTCCTGGCGTCCTGAAGCTTAGTGATAACCTTTTCCGAGTGTTCACCAAACAGGACTTCTCTGTTACACAAGACGTCAAGAATACTTTTCTGTACGTCCGGGGTTAAACCGGAGACAAGGCGCGAGGAGTGCCTCCGGAGACAGAAGCCCGAAGCTGCACCTCTGGCGGATGAGTCCGCAGAATCGTATGTGGCTCGTAACACTTGGGTCCCCACGTCTGACCCTGTGCGGAGGAGGTTCAAGAGCTCTGCCTTCTGTTCGTCATCCGGTAGCTTATCAACTAGGTCCTGACCCTGTTCCCACAGGGCATTCTGAAACTGAACCATACGATACAGATAGTTCAGGGACCTGATGGAGCATGTAGCAGCCACATAAATGCGCCTCCCCAGGGCATTCAACTGCTTGGATTCCTGGTCCGGTAGCTGTGTGCTCAGATGCTGTGGTCGTTGGGACCTGTCATGAGAGGCCGTAATGACCAGGGAGTCAGCCAGAGGTTGTTGCACCAAGTACTGGTCTTTCGGGGCCTTGTACACGTGGTCAGCTTTCTTCAGCACAGCGGGGGTGGAGTGCGGATGCTTCCACGCAGCCTTGGTGATGTCCGTGAAAGTGTCCACCAAGGGTGGTACTACCACAGGCATAGAATCCTTCTGCCGAAGGTAACGAACAAGGCGCTGTCTCTTGGGGTCGAGATCTTCCGAATCCCAACCCATGTTTTCCTGGATGTGCCTCATAATCTCAGAAAAGGAGGGATCATCCGGAGGTGACCTGGGCAGGTCTTGTGGGTCAGGTGATGGGATGCTGAGTGGAGAAGGAGACCGGGAGGTGTTTGAAGTGTCCAGTCTAGAATCCTCCCCTGGCGAAGTGGACTGTTGGCGTCTGGGTCGCTTAGGGTTGGGACACCCTGAGGAAGATCCTGAGGGAGGCCTTCTCCATTCCTTGGATCTTCCCCTAGGAGGTGGAGTGTGCTCCTTGGGGGTCTGTGGTCGTCCTGCTGGCCCCCGCGGTGGAGGAGGGGGGAGTAGGAGGTGAAGGAGTAATAGGAGGTTTAACTGGGATCACATCTTTATTGTGTCCCACCAGAAAGTGAAGAGATCTTTGACCTCTTGGATGTTCATACCCGACGGACCTGGCGTTGGTGGTCTATCACCGGTGTCGGGTCCGAAGGGAGTCTCCGGGATTGGCGAAGGCTCCAGTGGAAGCCCGGTGTCCTGTCGCCTGCCTGGTCCTCAGGCAACGTCAGGTCTGCCTCTGTGAGTCCCAGCAACCGGTGTCTGGTGGGGGGCGCGCCAGTCTTGGCTCGAACAGGTCACCGGCGTTGGGTGCCCGGCGTCTTCAGCTCTGGCAAACGCCTGACCGACATCTGTGTTTGGCCGACGTCTGGTCCATCGTCCGCTTCAGGGACGTCAGGTCCTTAGTCTTCCTAGGCGGGGGTTCCGGACCCCTAGGAGACCGATCTGGAATCAGGGTCCTGGCGTTGGTCCGAGGAAGAAGACTTGGAATGGTGACGGTCTGAAGACTTCAAAGACGCCTGGAAGGGAGTGGAGGAAGCCAAAGGCATGGAAGTCTTGATAGGGTGCAGAGAAGCCGAAGAGCTGCCTGAAGCCTTAATCTTTACCGAGGAGGCTGAGAGCGAGCCCTGGAAGGAGAGCGGTCTGAGCGCATGGAGCCTGAGCTGGTGCATGAGTCCAAGGCCCGGTTAGAGGATCTGGACCTGGCCTTCTTCCGGTGCTCGTCCCAGTGTTTGTGGGCCTTAGAGAGAGATTCACCTCTGGAGGAAGGTTCCTTATCCATACTGTGTAGTTTTTCTTCCAATAGGAACCCCTGAAGTGCCTTCTGGTGGCAGATCCTGGTGTGACTATTAAACCCCTTACAGAAGGAGCAGGCCTTGGTGTCGTGGTCCGGGCCTAAGCACCGTAGGTAGGACGAATGAGGATCCTTGAAAGGGATCTGCTTGCCGCAGGCCCACTTGGAAGGATGTCCTTCAGAAGGAGTTGGAGATGCCGACATTTAGTGTTGGTAAAATTGTAAAGTTCTTAGTCGTCTTGTGCTAAAGTGGGACTGTGAGGCCGATGCTGGTGAGTCGACGGCAGGAAAAGAACTGGGGATTCTGGGGGACCACCCCCCTTTTGTAGGATGCCCAATGTCAGGGGCCATCCCTGCTGAATACTGCTAGCTAGAAAATTTCCATGGGGTCCTGGCGCCTGCAGACTTCAGTCCTAATGGTGTAACCTGCTGCAAGAGCTGTTTCTCGAAGTAAGATATGAAACACAAAGAATTTGATGGCAGAGGATGACTGCTTGGCCCACCTAGTCTGCCCATTTCCCTACCTAATGGATAAGCTGCAGATCCTAGTTAACCAACAGCCTACTTCCTCCTACCCCCCACTAGAACTGCCTTATGTCTGTCCCATGCATTCTTGAATTCCCCCAGTTTTTGACTCTACGACCTCCACAGGAAGGCTGTTCCATGTATCCACAACCCTCTCTGTGAAGAAATACTTCCTCACACTACCTCTGAGCCGTCCCCGTTTTGCACATCTCTTTTTCTGAGAGATGCTACCTCTTGGACTTTGTTGATTCCCTTGAGGTATCTGAAAGTTTCTATCATGTCCCCCCCTCTCGAGGCTATACATATTTAGTTCATTTAGTCTTTCTTCATATGACTTCTGATGCAGACCCTGCATCATTTTGGTTGCCCTCCTTTGGACAGCCTCCACCCTGTCTGTTTTTCCTGAGATGGGGTCTCCAGAACTGTACACAGTACTCCAGATGTGGTCTTCACAACTGTCTGTACAGAGGACCAACAACTTCCTGTTTTCTACTGGTGATGCCTCTCCCTATGCATCCCAGTATCCCCCCAGCCCTCCTTACTGCCTTCTCACATTGCTGGCCCACCTTTAGGTCATCTGATATGACTACCCCCAGGTCCCTTTCCATTTTTGTTGGTTGTCAGTATCTCTCCCCACACTGTGTACTCTTCCCCAGGGTTTTTGTTTCCCAGGTGCATTACTTTGCACTTTTTTGCACTGAATCCTAGCTGCCATACATTTAACCATTCCTCCAACCTTGCCAAGTCCCTTTTCATCCTTTCCACCCCACCTTGGGCATCAACCCTGTTGCAGATCTTTGTGTCATCTGCAGAACCATACTTTCCCTTCCAGTCCCTCTGCAATGTCACTTATAAAGACATTAAAAAGGACCGGCCCCAGTACTGAACCCTGCGGTACCCCACTAGTAACCCTCCTTTCTTCACTGTGGACTCCATTTACTATTACCCACTGTGTCCTGTTGTCCAAACAATGTTTTACCCAGGCTACCACCCTAGGACCCACTCCCAGGCTGGCTAATTTGTTTATTAATCTTTTGTGCGGGACGGTGTCAAATGCCTTGCTAAAGTCTAGGTAGGCCATGTCCACAGCCCCTCCCTGGTATACTGCTCTGGCTTTTCCTCCGGAGGGCTGCAGCCACCACTGCTAGGCACTTGATGAAAACTCTGGGAGCAGCGGACAGGCCGAATAGCATGGCTCAGAACTGGTAATGGTGTCCCTGTAAGAGGAAGCACAGGTTACTGTGTGTGGCTGGGACACCAGGATGTGAAGGTATGCATCCTGCAGGTCCAGGGAGCAGAGCCAGTCCCTTTGGTGAAGAAGAAGTAAGCCTGGAAGAGTGACCATTCTGAACCTTTTGTACTAGACATTTGCTTAGATGACTGAGGTCCAGAATAGGGCAAAGATCCCTCCCCATCTTCTTGGGTATGAAGAATTGGGAATAAAATCCCTTTCTCCTCAGACTTGGGGGAACTGGCTCTATGGCCCGCTTTCGAAAATGCACCCAATTTCCTCTGCTTAACGCAATGTGTGACTGGGGATATTGGGAGGGCACTGGCATGTTTTCCGGTGGCTTCTCCAGAAACCCCAATGTATGTCCTTTCTCTCTCTGATTTGAAGGACCCATTGGTCAGTAGTTATTTTGTTCCAGCCGTCCAGATAGAGGGGAAAGTGACTCCCCACCAATGCCTCTCCCAGAGTCTCTGCTGGGGAAGGGGGTTTGGCAAGGGTGGGCAGAGCAGCCTGGGAGGACTTGGTGGCTCTAAAAGTGGAACCTCCAGGAGTCTGGGAGGTGGCCTTGCATTTATAACCACCTCAATGCTGCTGCTGGTTTCAAGATCACTGTCCAGAGGATCTCCAAAAAAAAAAATAATAAAATAACTGCTTCTTGAATGGTTTTGGTTGGCCTTATACATTTCCTGGACAGACAGCCTTGCTGGAGTCTTGGAGAAGAGTGATGAGCTTCTCAGCCTCGAAAGGACAGAGCCCCTGAAAGGGAGGTCCATGATTCCAGCCTGAAGGTCCTGAGTGAAACCAGAGATCCGAAGTGATACAGATGCTAGTGGCGGCTGCCCTATCAGTGGTATAGGCTCGCAAAATGTGTGCCTACTTTGGAGCCAGATTTCAGTAGATCCAGGAGTTCTGTTTTCGTAGGTGCATCTCGAGGGGCCTGGACTAACTCCATGCTCTTTTCCCACAGGGTTTTCTGATACTGTACCATGTGGGTGAGAAAATTCAGGGACCTGATAGAGCAAGTAGCTGAGGTGTTTACCTTCTTGCCCAACTGATCCAGATGCCTGGACTCTTGGTCAGGATGCTGATTACTGAGGTGTTTCAGCCTCTTTGACCTGTCATGGGCCATGGTTATGACCATGGAGTCGGTCACTGGATGCTCTGCCAGAAAAAATTGGTCTCTGGGTGCCCTATAGAGCCTGCGACTTCTTTGATGCTGCTGATGAAGATGAGGAATGCTTCTAAGTTAACCTGGTAGTCTTGGAAGGTATACACCAGCGGGGGAACCACTAAGGGTTATTACACTTGGGAGAGTACCAAGCAATTGTAATGGGAGAACAGGCAGAGCAGGAGGCCAGGTTATAAGCCACGGCAACAAGCAGAGCCAAGAAGAAAGTTCTGTAAAATCGGAAAAGCGGCAAGCACAAACCAGGTGGAAACCATGGAGGAGCCGCAGGAAAAATCAAGAAATGGATGTGTGATCCCAGAAAAGGGACGGCGTCACATAAAGTCAAAAGTAGGTCATCTCAACCCACATCCGGAAGGCGCGACCAGAGGTCAGGCCACAGTACAGAAGAACCTCCAACCTGGAAGGCCCGGAAAAGCAAAGAATGGAGAGAAAAGAAAAAGGGGCCAGTCCCAGTGACGACAGGCAAATGTAGACAGGAATGTCCATGGGAACGGACAGTGCAGAGGCCAGGCGGCATCCATTGAGCAGTGCCACACCGCATGAAAGCTCAGAGACAACCGGTATAACCCTGGACAGGAACGACGTCACAGTCGTAGACATGTCGACTCGAACTACACCTGGTGAGGCAGAAAGGCCAAAGGTGGGCGAGGACAACATAGGTTCATAGGATAGTTACAAGTTCTAGGGTGTAAGTCCATTTATGAACTCGCTGCCATCAATCTGACAGCAGAATTTGAAATTTTCTGTTTCCCATATACAAATCTAAATTACATGTGAACTGGTCAATATCCATGCTGTTAATAGTGGCTGGTAATGAGTTCCAAAGACATGGGGATCACTGCGGTATGAAATAATTTATTTTAGTCTTATAATTTATATTAGTTTGTGATTTTAAGTTATGTGATCTGGTATTCTTAATACTTTCCGCAAATTGTAAGCAAAGTTTCAAGCAATGCTGGTTTCTAGTGGCCCTATACATTAGACAGAGCTCACCCCTTAAGGCTCTATATTCAAGTGAGTAAAGACCCAAGGACTTCAGTCTTTCCTCTCAAGTATAATATGTACTCTTAATATTTTTTTGTCAGCCTCCAAGTAGGTTGTTAGAAGAGTAGGAGGCCATGCTCAGTGATTCATCCTGACGAAGCAGGGGTCCACAGGCCATGGCAAGAGTCAGATGCAGTAGAGCCCACCAAGCATGAAGCACGCGGGCAGGAGGTGGAGTGAACTGGGGCAAGAAGCACCATGCAGCCCACAGCAAACAACTGAAGAGTCTCTAGGAGGGGAGAGCAGCAGGAGTTGAAAGTAAACCGCAGAGAGGAGGGAAGCGACCAGGATGAGGAAGCAGGCCTCCAAAGAAAGGGAAAAGGGACTCCTGGGTGCCTCCGAGGCATACGGAAGGAGGCGGGGAGAAGGCCCTGTAGAGCAGTTGAGGCGGAGGGATAGGCACGGAACAGAGGAGGAGATGGCACAGCCGCTCGAGAGGCCTTACCGTGGTCCCAAACAGCACCCTGGGAAAGGGGGCCAGGAAATGGGGCGTTCTGGCAGCCGAGAAGGACAACGGGAATTGGGGGGCACAGGAGAGGGCCCAGACCGACCACTGGGCATGACCGGACGGTGGCGCAGAGCACCCAGAAACACTGGGTACCAGGACCAAACAATGTGGTACCGCAGAATAGGTACAAGGGCAGCACCAACAGGGCCGAACCCGGCCAAAGCAGAGGTACACGAGGCACTGAGGCAGCGGAGACTGCGAACCAGCCAGGCATGAGAGGGCACGCCAAGGAAAAAAGGCATGATGGGGCAGAGGGATCCAGACAGGATCCCCGGAGATACTGGGGCGCTGCACAGCCAGAAGGCCCAAGGGGGGGGGGGAAGAGGAGTTGAGCCCCAGGGAGTGTCTGCCCCAGAGGAATGCCCTAGAGCCAGACCTCCAGACAAGGGGCAGGGGGGCAACTGGACCCCCACAGGGTGGCACCGGAGGGGTGAGGAATGAGGGGGCAAGACCCAGGCACAAAAGCTGGAGCGCTTGAATGGTGACGTAGGGGGGTCCCCGCAACGCCGGGTAGTGTGCCAGTGCCATGGACGGGGACGTCCCAGGGTGCAGAGCCCCCTCTGCCGATGGGAGAACCACCCCCGTCGAAAAGGCATGAAGGAGGCAACAGCCCGTCGACGGGGGGAAGCCACCCCACCGATGAGGAATGCTCTGTCGACAAGGAAACAGTGCCCATCGACGAGGCAGAGCGCGGCCTTCTCCCAGCGACGAGAAACAGAAGGCAGAGTGCCCAGGCTACAGGGTACAACCTGACACCGAAGAAAGGGAGCAACGAAGGCTCAGACGATGGGGGGAGCAGCTCCATTAAAGCGGAACACTCCAGCGACAGTGGAGGAGCCACCATCGACAGAGAGGTGGAGGGAGTGTGAGGAGTACAAGTCCCGTTCCCTCATCAGCTGGGAATGAGCTCTGAGCTGAGGACCCTTAAAGCAGGACCCCGAAGAATCCACAGGCCCAGCAGGAGTGTTGCTTTGAGCAAGCTGCCGTGCAGGCTGAAGCCGGCGGGAAAATGAACAGTGGGTACCTGGGGCCGCCCCCCTTTATACACAGCCCGGGAAACTGATGTAAGTGGGGCGGCCCTATAGAAGACTGCTGGAAGAAGTTACCGTGTGACAGCTCCACCTGGTGGACTCCCCCAAGTATAATAACCTACTGCAAGAGGCCAGTCCGTAGATCATCTCAATACAGCAGCAACGTGATCATGAACAGACACAATGGCCCACCCTATTTCACTCAAGGCTTCTTCCAAAGGGACTCATGCATTGCTAACACTCCCTTAAGTAGCAACTAATCAAAATGACAGTACAGTGCAGACAACTGTAACACTGATAGCTGTTAACAGAAAACAGCAGAGTACTACAGAGACATACTGCTCATTTGGAAGTCCTGTTAAACATGGGCAACTGTACTATAGTTGGTTTCAGATCTGAACCATATCCTTCAACAATCAGGGTAATCTCTTCAGGGGAAAAAGGAGAATTAGTTACAAGACAGCCAACAGCACAATATCAAATACCTACACATTAGTATCCAATATCAGCATCCAGATTCCCCACTCCCCCAACACACACACACCACTTATTCTACAACACAAAACTTAAAGTGGCAGCACAATGAAGAGTTGTCATTTGGCAGTCACCTGAGATTTTAGTTTAGTGACACGCTGTTTGATGTCAATTTCAGGTTACTGCAAGTTTTTTTTTTATTTCAATAAAAAAGTACAATTACACAAGAACTTACCATAACAGTAGACCTTCGAGAGAGGCTCTTGCAGTAGGAAATTACAGATAGGACTGAAGCCGGCAGGCGTCAGGACCCCATGGAAAAATTTCTAGCTAGCAGTCTCTGGCAGGGGACCGTCCCGATGTCAGTATAAAGGGGCAGTCTCCCACACCTGCCATCCAGTTCTCTCCCGCCAAAAAGGCAGGACGAGAGAGAAGCAGATATTGTCTTCCCTGGAAGAGGAGCCGAAAAAGCTTAGGGGGATGGAGGGCGGGAAGACACTACCTACTGCAAGAGCCTCTCTCAAAGATATACAGGTTACTCACCTGTAACAGGAATTCTAGAAATGGTATTTCTAGAGACATGGATATGTTGTTCTATCCACACTTACTGGCAGACTCCTAGCAGTTCTCCGGGAGAAGGGAGGCAAGGCTTAGAGAATAAGGACTGGAGAACCGAGGTCCCAAAACTAGCAACCCGGCGTGACTCAAGGTCGATGTGGTAGTGGGTAATGAAGGTGTGTGCTGACTTCCAGGTAGCAGCCCAGCAGATTTCCTGGATAGGGACGTCCCTGGAAGCAGCCACCGAAGCAGCAGTATGGCGGGTAGAATGAGCTCTTATCCCTCTGGGAGGCCCCATGCCCGCCAACCTATAGCAGAGATCTATGCAGGAGGTGACCCACCTGCCTATCATCCAGGTGCGGCTTCAGCATAGGTGATAAAACAGCTGGTGAACCTCTCCCCAAACTTCAGCCGTCCGCTCCTTATAATAAGAGTGCTCTCCTAGGGTCCAGAGTATGGAGCCTATATTCGGCCTCAGAGGTGTGACTGCAGTATAACACCAACAGAGTCAACACCTGGTTAAGGTGAAACTCCGACACCACCTTCGGAAGGAATTTCGGGTGGGGGCGCAGGACAACCTTGTCCCTGTGGAAGACCAGATAAGGAGACTCGTTAGAAAGTGCCTGGAGCTCTCCCATCCTTTTGGCTGACGTGATAGCCACCAAGAAGGCGGTCTTCCACGACAGGTGAGATGTCACACCTGTGCATTGGTTCAAATGGCTTGCCCATGAGCTTAGTCAATACCAGCAGCAGATACCACGGAGGTGGAGGTTCTCACACCGGAGGGGAAATGTGATCAAGGCCTTTGAAAAAGCGCCCGACCACCTTCTCCTGTGCCACCAACTGCTTCACGGCCAGCGCCCGGTAAGCAGAGATGGCTTCTCAGCAAGGGCTTCGGTCGACGACCCTTAAAGTGCACCTGGCAAAGGACCATAGGTAGTCCAATATGCTGGCCAAGGAGCAGGAGGAAGTGTCCAACCCCTTATCCTGACACCAAATGGAGAATATCTTCTATTTGAAGGCATAGCATTTTCTGGTCGACTCCTTACGAGATGCCTCAACCACGTTGAGGACCCCGTCGGAAAGACCCAAGGCCTGGAACTCTAGCCGCTCAGGAACCAGGCCGTCAGGCGCAGGGATTGAAGGTCCGGGTGGAGTACCTTCCCCTGGTTGACTGAGATCAGGTCCAGGCGGGCTGGAAGCCGCCTCGGGAGCCTGGAGCTGAGGAGATCTGGATACCAGAACTGGCGGGGCCAGTCTGGGGCTATCAGAATCACCTGTGCCTTGTCCCTCCTCGCCTTGAGAAGCACCTTGTGGATCAAGGGAAATGGGGGAAAAGCGTAGAAGAGGCCTGGGGTCCATGGCCTCGAGAAGCCATCCCCTGCAGCGAGCCCTGCTGAGGGGGCGGGCATGAAACAGCCTCAGCTTCGCATTCTTCCTGGAGGCAAACAGGTCCACCTGAGGTATGCCCCAGTGGGAGAACAGATCGTGTACTACCTCCGGCAAGAGAGACCACTCGTGAGATGCAGCACCTATTCGGCTTAGGGCATCGGCCAGAGTGTTGGAGGTTCCCACCACATGGATGGTTAGGAGATCCGCCTCCAGTCTGCTCACGAGGGACCAAGTGCGGAGAGCTTCCTTGCACAGGGGCAAGTAGTGCATCCCGCCCTGGCGGTTTAGGTAGTACATGGTCGTGGTATTGTCCGTCTGGACCTGGACCACTTAACCCCGTACAAATGGAGCGAAGGCGGTGAGAGCTAGTCGGACCGCTTGAAGCTCCAGCAGGTTGATGTGGCATAGAGACTCCTGAGGGGACCAGAGACCATGTGCTCCCCCAGATGGGCACCCCAACCCAGAGAGGCATCGGTCGTTAGAATGATCGTCTGCTCGGGGCGGACAAACGGGATGTCCTCCTGCAGATAAGCTGGAACGATCCACCACTGGAGAGCGTTCCACATCTCTTGGGTCACCGCCACTGGCTGGTCCAGAGGACCGGAGCGCTGTGACCACTGGCGGGCCAGCCTCCATTGCAGGGGACGCATGTGCCAGCAGGCCCAACGGACCACACTGGTGCAGGCCGCCATGTGGTCCAGGAGGCCCAGGAAGTCCCGGGCAGGGCGCAATTGCACAACCAGAAATGATTAGGCAAAGGAGGAAAGAACCTCGGCCCTGTCCGTCGGGAGCCGAGCTCTGCCCCGATGAACTGAATCACCTGCATTGGCACGAGTTCTGATTTGGCCTCGTTGATTATGAGGAGGCCAATCTGAGAGCAGACCTGGAGGGCCAGATCCCTGGGCCGCTCCACCTCCAGCCTGGAGGGGGCTGCAATCAACCAGTCGTCCAGGTAAGGGTACACAGGGACCCTTCGGAGCCGCAGGAATGCTGTCACCACTGCCATGCATTTAATGAAGACCCTGGGAGCTGGAGAGAGGCCGAAGGGCATGGCCCGGAACTCGTAAAGGGACCCCTCCGCTCTGAAGTGAAGGAATCGCTGGTGGGACGGACGGATTGGGACGTGAAAGAAAGCGACCTGGAGGTCCAGAGAACAGAACCACACGCCTCGTTCCAAGGATGGAATGATCTGTGCCAGAGTGACCATCCTGAAGGTTCAGGATCCTTAGGAACTTGTTCAGGTCGTGTAGGTCTATTTTGGGACCAGGAAATACCTGGACACAAACCCTGGGTCTGGTGGAGGATCCGCTGCCTCCCTGATCACCTCCTATTGGAGGAGCAGAGCAATGTCGGCTCAACAAGCCGACAGAGGCTGCGGACCCCATAGCCCCCCGTGGGGCGACGGCCCGATAAAGAGTGGAGCCTGCTCGAATTCCAGAGGCAGACCTTTCCCTACCACTTCCAACACCCAGCGGTGCACGGTGATAGTGGACCAGGCGGAAAAGGAGTGGCGAAGCCGTTCCCCCCAAGGCGGAGTGACGAGGCTTGGGGAGACGCTCCTCAACCAGTCACTGGGCAGGCTTGGAGGAAGGACGGGCCGAGGGACCTCCTGGGCCTTTTCCTCCAGGCTTCCTGCTGGAGGAAGCAGCAGGCTTGGCTTTGGGGTGCCAAGTGTGAGCCTGCTGGCCCTGATGCTGGTGTTGCTGGGCCGGATGTGCTGCAGGGGGCAGAAGGCCGAAAGGGCTTACGCTGCTGCTGGCGGCCTTTGTCCTTCCGGGCAGACGTGACTGAGTCCAAGGTGGCATTGGACTTCTCGATCCTCTGCAAGTGACCCTCCACCCCGCGATCGAACAAGTCGGTACCCAGGAAGGGAGCGTCTGCCAGCTTATGCTAGGTATCCGCCGCCAAGCTCTGCGGCACATGGCCACTGCGGCCACTACTGACCGGGCACAAGAGTCTCCAATGTCGAGAGCAGTATGGAGCTCTTGCTTTGTCACTGCCCTTTCCTGATCCCGCACCTGCTTGACTGTAGTCTGAAGGTCAGCCAGGAGATTAGAAATCACCTCATCCAGGGAGCCCAAAAGGGCGTGGGAAAAGTGTGCCATCAGTACGGCCGAACTGGCCTGACGAAGGCCTAAGGAGGACGCAGCGTAAACTTTACGCCTGGAATAGTCCAGTTTCTTGAACTCTATCTGGTTGCTTGTCCACATCCCGAGCGTTTCCGGAGCACCAGAAAACACTGTCGGTCACCAACCCCTCTGCAGAGGGGTGCTCCGAGAATCCGGAGAGTGAGCCGGTGGGAACGGCATACTTCCTGGCCATCCTGGCCGAGGGAGCTGGACAAGAAGCTACCCGCTGCCATAGCTCCAGGGCCGGGCCAACAATGGCTTCGGCCACAGGAAAGCCCTCTGTAGGGGAATCCCCTCAGTCCAGTATCTCCGTGAGGCGATACCTGGCCCGCTTTGACACAGGTTCGAGCTTCATCCCAGTAGATTCTGAGATGAGCCAAAGTAATCCTATGAACAAGGATGGGCTCTCGTCCACGAACTGTCCCCCAGAGGACTCCACGTCGAGAGGCCTGGAGAACAGGGAAGAGTCATCGTCAGACTCCGAGAAGTCTGCAAACAGCTGCTGAGGGCCTGAGCCACCCTCCACCTGCCGAGGGGCGATCGGGAGTGAGGGTGACAAGACAACTGATGGGGTAACCCATGACTCTACCGAGAATCCTTGGTCGGAGCCCCAGTTTTTGGTTGTGGAGGCGGGGGTTCCACCACGATGGGTGGCGCAGCTGGTTTCGGCCGAACAATCTGCGCCAGCTTCGGCTCCTCAATGACCACGAGGGGTTGTTTTGGCCGCTCAGGTAGCCACTTCATGGCCGGGGAAGGCGACGCGGTCGGCTTGCCCCCGGTCAGAAGGAGCTGCTGCCACATCAAGTCCTCATAGCGTCGGCGCAATCTGCGCTGAAGTCTTTCCTTCGAGGAGGAAGAGGACGAGTGGTGCCGCCGCTTTCCTCGGTGCAGAGACCGCCGGTGTCAGCTGGACCGAGAAGAGGTCAGAGACAGGACGGTGTTTCAAGGGTGGGTTTGGGAGGGAGCGGGGAAAACCCGTTCCTCCCTCGGCTCGGGAACCTTAACCGGGGACTCCGGCACAGGAGGCACAGGCAAGTCCTCCGTTTCCACCAGGGGAACCGGTGAAGGATTGTCTGCTTCTCCAGTCGACAGCCCGTCCGACGGGTAGAGAAAAATCTCGACCACGTCGATGGGTGTCTCGGCCGGCTGATCCGACGGGGACACCGTGAAGCCAGCAGCCTTAGCCGCAACCTCGACCGAAGTAGAGTGTTGACTGTCCGGGGAAGGGGACCTTTCCCGCTCCCACGAACGCCAATGGTGGGACTTACCCTTCGAGTTCTTCTTGGACTGAGAGGAATGTCCCGATGGACCCTCACCTTTTGTAGAGAAGGATTGACAAAGCTCCTTAAAAGAAGCCGTGTAGGAGGAACCCAAAGAGAGTGGGATAAATGCCACGACCGAGGAACACGAAGATGTGGCCTGGGCCGCCTCCTCCTCGAGGGCAATCTGCTCAAGTTGCTCAGCCGAGCCCGCCCCCGGACACCGCCCAAAGGGCCTCCTTTGACTTCACCAGAGGAACACGTCTCTCGGGGCGCCCAAGTTGGAGTCTGGCAGCACGGTCTTTGAGGACACTGACAGAGAAGAACTTGCACAATTCACAGGCCTGCGTATCGTGATCGAATAAACACGTGGAGACATTTTCTGCCCACATGGGCACAGCCGAAATCCGGGAGTCGACTTATCCATTGCAGCTGCGAAGGAAGACAGACCGAAGTCTACAGTTGGTTTAACCGACGAGTCTGGATCCAGGCCTAAAACGTAGAGTGCTAAGGAGGAAACCTGAGCTTCCAAGCAGTAAGGAAGATTTGGCGTCACGGGGCTGAGCCGAGAGTTTTACCACCCGGGTGGGTGGGAGGAGCCAGCTTGAAGACCATCCAGCAAGATTTAAAGCGGCAAGGAACCTGCCAATAAGTGTGGCTAGAACATATCCACGTCCCTAGAACTACTGTTACGGTAAGTTCTTACATAACTGTACTATCTTACTTTGAGAGGGTTCTTGCAGTAGGACTGAGTCCCAAACAGTCGAACAAGAAAAAGCAAACAGGAGGAGGAAGCTATCCAAATGAAGACCATCAGGCTGTGAAGGTCCTACGAAAGAAGACCTTGCAGAAAGGAAAATTACGTACCTACCGTAATTCTTGATCTTCTTGGACGAATCTCCACCACTCATTCACACTAGTGGGATTAGCGCCGGAGGCACTAGGACCCATCGGGAGCAAACTTTTTGCTGGAGGGTCGGCGTGAGAGACGGCGCCATGCCGAGAGCAGCTGCTCGAGCGGCAAAGACTATCCAGACGACTACCTCCAACCGCCTCAGTACCTTTTTACCAAGGAGGCAGCTAACTAACGAAGAGTAAATCCAACCTTAAAAAGCAGACAGAAGATAGTCTGTATGACCCGTAAGAAGGGTCAGCGAAAGTCCTCACGGCCTAAAGATTTGAGGAGTGAAGACCAACACAGCGTGAGCTCGGGATGGAGGGTGGGTGTGAATGAGTGGTGGAGACTCGTCCAAGAAGATCAAGAATTACGTAGGTACGTACTTTTCCTATCTTCCGGACATAAGTCTCCACCACTCACACACACACTAGTGGGAGAGTACCAAGCTGATAATCCCCAAAGGGCGGCAGGAGAGCCAGAGCTCACGCTCTAAGATAGAAGCCTCATTGGGATAGTTCTGCCTAATGCGGAATGTCGCCTGGCATGAACATCCAGTGCATAATGCTTAACGCACGTATGCACTGAGCTCCAGGTGGCGGCGCTTGCAGATATCTGCAATTGGAACATTGCGAATCTCCGCTAAAGATGCCGCGACCGCCCTAGTAGAGTGAGCGTACACTCTACCCTCCAATTTAACTTGAGCCATGGAGTAGCAATGTCGAAGGCATGCCACTAACCATGATGAAATGCATCGGATAGCGACAGGTTGACCCAGCCGGGTGTCGCTGAAAGAAACAAACAGTTGCTGAGTCTTGCGAAAAATCTTGGTTCTATCTAAATAGAACCACAAGGCTCTCTTAACATCCAAGAATGAAGAGATCGTTCCCTTCATTTTGGAAATTAGCTAAGCAAGAGGGAAGTACCAGAGATTGGTTTAGATGGAATTCTGACACAACCTTGGGAAGAAATTTAGGATGAGTACGGAGAACTACCTTGTCTTTATGGAATACAGTATACTGGAGGGTCCGTCCACCAAGGCATGAATCTCGCGACCCTGAGGGCTGAGGTAATGGCCACCAGGAAGGCAGTCTCCAGGTAAGAAATTTTAGCTCACAGGTAGCTAGGGCTCGAAAGCCTAGTGAGCATGTCCAGCACCAGGTTAATGTCCCAGGCTGCAACTGGACGCTTAACAGGGGTCTGGTATGAAAATCCCTTAGAAATCTCTTCACCATAGGAAGCTGAGCCAGAGTCAAGGAAGAAACCGGCTCATGGAACACTGAGATGGCACTAAGGTGAACTTTAACTGTGGAGTACTGGAGACCTGAGTTTGATAGGTCAAAAGATACTCCAGAACTTTGTCAGGAGGACAGGAAAAGGTTCAAAGAGGACTTTGCACACAGAGAAAAGCGTTTCCATTTGGGCGATGCGTTTTAAGTGGCTGGCTTCCAGCCCAGAAGGATGTCGAGACTCTCTGAGAGGCGTTGAACGATTCACTTCTACCTCTTCAGGAGCCAAGCATGAAGGTGAAGTGATTTCAGGTTGGGATGGACCAACGAACCCCGAGTCAAAGATTGATTTGCAAGGGAAGTGGTCTCGAGAAGCACCAACATACTGTTGAGCAGAGAAACCATAGTTCCCGAGGCCAGGAGGAGCAATGAGAATCATTTTGGCCCCTGAGACTCGAACTGAGGAGAACTCTCTGGATTAGAGGCGGTGGAAGGCGTAAAGAAAGCGTTTTGTCCACCGCAGCCTGAACGCATCCTGACAGAAAATGCCAGGCCCTGGATTTCTGGAGCAGAAGAGAGGCAGTTTTGCGTTGAGTGGGGATGCAAAAAGGTCCAGGTCTGGAGTCCCCCACTCTTCGAATAGTGACCGAGCTACGGCTGGATCGAGAGACCACTCGTGAGGGTCTGCCTCCGTTCTGCTGAGGTGGTCTGCTAGATCGTTTTGTATACCTGGCAGATAAACCACCTGAATCAGAGACTTGTGCTCCAAGCACCACTCCCACACCCTCATTGCTTCCCTGCAAAGGGGGTAAGAATGAGCACCGCCTTGCTTGTTGATGTAATACATCACAGCTTTGTTGTCCGTTTGAAGGAGAATGTTCTTGTGACAAAGGATATCCTTCAGAGCTCGGATCGCGTGAGGACGCTCTCATCTCAGGACATTTATGTGGAAGGAGTTTGAACTGAGTCCATACACCTTGAGTGTGAAGGGAGGACAGTGAGCTCCCCATCCCATTAGCGATCGTCTGTGGTGATGGAGATCTGATGATCCGGGAAGCAAGGGGAACCCTTCCAGGAGATTGCTCGAGTCCACCAGGTGAGACCTTGAAGGCTCCGTCACCTTGATGGGATAAGACTGGGAGTGAGAGGTGGAGACCACTGAGTGGAGAACATCCATTGGGTGGTTCTCATGCAGCTTGAGCCAGAGTACAAGTGAACACCGAGGAAGCCACGAGACCCAACATGCATTCGAGAGCTGTAACCCGACTGGTTCTCCTCGACGTATTGAGCCATCTGAAGGATGTCGAGTCTTCTGTCCTCTGGAAGGAAACTACCATGAAGAGGTGTCTAGGCGTCCCTATGAAAGGAGCCTCTGGGAGGGCTGCAGTTGTGATTTTTTCAAATTCAGCAGAATTCCCATGGACGTAAGAAGACAAGAAGTCGTTTGCACGGCTTCCAAAGTCCTGGCTGGAAGGGCTTGCAGAAGCCAATCGTCCAGGCATAGGAAACACTCGAGTCCTATCTTCCTGAGATGCGCTAAGAGAACTGCACAACACTTTGTAAAACTTCTGCGCCGAGGATAGCCCAAAAGGCAGGACTCTGAGCGGATAATGCCGACCCAGAGCTACAAACCTGAGGAACTGCGGTGGGTCGGGTGGATGAGGATATGCTGGTAGCTCCTGCATATCCAGGGAGGCCAGCCAGTCGTGCTGATGCAGCAGGGGTAACAGGGTACCTAGAAATCATTTTGAATTTCTCCCTGGGGAGAATTTGTTAACTCTGAGGTCTAGAATGAGAGCATTCCCCCAGATTTCTTTGGAACCAGGAAGTAGAAACCTGTGCCCAGAATCTTGGGGCACTAGTTCTATTGCCCTGTTGCTTAGAGGCCTTGGATCTCGGCGGTGAGGAGGTCTGACTGAGAGGCCGACAACCTGGGTTGTCGTCTGGGAGGAACAATCGGGGGTTTCCAAAATATTGAGAGAATAACCCTACTTGAATTATCCGAAGGACCCATTTATCGAGGTTATGGACTTCACTGGTTGTAGAAGTACATCAGGCGACCTCCCACGGAGGAAAGTTCCACCTCGGGCAATGTGGATGGAACTGGGCCAGCAATTCATAAGGTGGCGCTGGGGCACTGGGCCCTCGAACTTTCTCTTGAGCTTTCTTTTGAGGTTGGGCAGGTTGGCTTTTATGGAAGCTTCCCTGCCTCTGCCTCGAAAAGGACTAGCGACTATAAACTGGCGTCTGTTCACATGCCCCGGAGGGCAGGCGGAGGTCTGGCCAACAATGGCCAACCTAGTCTTCTGAGTGGCCTCTAAGGCTTGTTCCACCTGAGGGCCGAAAGGGCGATCAAAGGGCTGGCGCCATACCTGCTGCTGAGGCATCATTCGTGAAGCCAAAACGCGGCCAGGAATGAGCGCGGTAAACTGCATGCGGCTGCTGAGCGAGAAGCAGTGCTCGAGCGTCCATAGCGGCTTTGACCTGTTGGTTATTGGACTCAATACCTCTAGTAGCGGTGAAAAAAGCTCTGACTTAAGGTCAGAATCCGGAGAAAGCTTCAACCATTCTTTTCAAAGAGCCACAGGATATACTCATACTGAGAAAAATAGCCTTGATAACTGTGATCGCATCTTAGAGTGGAAGGCAGCAAAGACTCTCCTACCTAATGTATCAATCTTACGAGACTCTTTGTTAATAGGTCAAGCTGTAGTAGTTTGAGGAAGAACGACCTTATCATTCTCTGCCAGGACTACAATAGGAGTCGCAAAGGCTTGGGATGCCAAAATGGGGCGATCCTTGGGAGCTGAATACTTATCAATGGATTTAGCCACTGAGGAAATAAGGTGAGGATTATTCATACCATTTGAGACAGCGTCTGAAGAAGAGCTAGATGGGGAGGAATCAAATCCAAGGGATCGAGGCATGATGAATGGAGTCTTAATATCTTCCCAGGATAGATGTCTGTAGTCTGGAGAAAAGAGTGGATCTCAGGTTCTTCAACAGAGACTTAAGGACAGGTCCCTCGAGCCACAGCCTCTGTAAAAGAAAGATCCTGTTTCCTCCTTCATCACCACAACTTGAAGGTCTAGGTCACGCTCAACTACATCTCCTGATGGTCCAGGAAGGACTGTTTGGACAGGAAAGGAGTGAAAATTAGGAAGGAGGAAATAGAGAAACAAGGGGTCCCAGCCTTGAGAAAACAAAAGCAATTTGGAAATGGCACATGAAGACGCAGAGCGCCGAAGAACACAGCAGTGCAAATGACAGCCCGCAACCAACAACACCGCCAAAACAGCCGGCGCCACCAGACAAGTGGCTCGCAATGGCCGCCAGACCATGACGCCACAAGACCACGGCACATGATCGGCGCCATAAATGTGGCTTCCAATAGCGCTTGACAAGCCGACAGACCCAGCGGAAGGGAGCGGAAAGCCCAAGGAACCTGGAAGCTAGAGAAGGAAAAAAAAAAACAGGAGATAAGAGCATCGATGTGCCCCTGCGCCGCAGCCATGGTGGGGGGACACCTAAGCATGATCACCGGCACCGGCGCCCGCGCGACTAAGGAAGGTCCAACCGCCCTACCCGATCGCCAGGAGGAGCCCGGGGGCTCCGTGGCAACCGAGCCAGGCAGGAGAACCAACCTCCGAGCCCATCGCTCCATAAGAGCGGCCCACTGATGAAACTGTTCATCTGGAGCCCTACCTATAGGCGGGGAGGGGCTCCGATGTCGAGACGACGATCACCGGCAGTTGGCGACTCCGAAGAAGGAGAACGGCAACTAAAAGATAACCAACCGTCGGCAGCGCAGACATACAGAGGGCGACCTTGAGTGATGCCTTCTCTTTTTGACCTGTGGGCGAAGAGCAGCTCGAGGCGAGCAGTGCCGAAATGCACCGCTTATTTTTATGCCGACGGGGACCGCCCATCCCCGGCATCGGACTGACCGCTGTCGGAACCCGCTGAGGAGAAGGAGGCTGACCGGACCCAGCCCGGCTGACTGAACAGCTTTCATACGAAGTCTCCCTACCGTCACCTGACCTGCTCATGGTCGACTCCGTCCAGTAGGCCGAGACTTCTTCAAGTAAGTTAAATTTAAAATATTAGAAATATTTAGCGAAAATAGAATAAATTAAGCGATACTACTATCGTGATAATGTTACAAAAAAATAAACTGAAAACTATGCGCTAGTTTGAAGTTGGACTCCCGACAGACGAGCGTCGTCACTGAAGCGCACTGGACGGCGGGGAAAAAAGGAACTGAGGCGGTTGGAGGGTCGTCGGGATAGTCGTTGCCGCTCGAGCCGCTGCTTGCAGCGCCGTGCCTCGCGGCGCCGTCTCTCGCGCCGACCCTCCAGCAAAAAGTTTGCTCCCGATGGGTCCTAGTGCCTTCGGCGCTAATCCCACTAGTGTGAATGAGTGGTGGAGACTTATGTCCAGGAAGATCAGCCAACCCAAAGCCAACTCTACGGCAAGAGGCAACATCCAAACTTATGTTTCATAAAGGTATGGACAGAAGTCCAAGTTGCGGCTGCACAGATGTCTGCCGCCGACACATTCTTGATACAAGCAGCAGAGGCAGCGACCCCTCTAGTGGAGTGGCCTCCAACTTGACCCGGCAGTCTTGTACTTGTCATAACAAAGTGATACAATAAGCCAACCATTTAGATAGGCATTGCTTAGAAACAGCATGGTCTTCTCTTTTAAAAGCAAGAGAGACAAACAGTTGGATCAGACGGAGATCCTTCATCCTGGTGGTGTAGTATCTCAGAATTCAGTGAACAGCCAAAGTAGCATAAGGTACTCCCCTTGATTGGGGTGCTGCGTAAAGAAAGCAGGCAGCTTGATTCAGCGCAGATTCCGCTACCACCTTAAGGAGAAACAGAGTTGGTACACACAGCCACACGTTCTTTGTGGAAAATCAAGTACAGGATTTTGCACATGACGGCCTGGAGCTTGGAAATTCTTCGAGCAGAAGTAATGGCCACTAGGAAGAGAGTCTTCCATGAAAGGAACTTTAGGTCTGTTGAGGCTTCCGGCTCGAAAGGAGGCAGAGTAAGCTTCTCAAAGATAACATTCAAATCCCAAGGAGGGGCAGGAACACAAATAGGGGGCCTCAAGTGGAGAACCCCTCTCGGAAAAGTCTTAAGAGACTTCCAACTGCGCAAAGGTTCTGTCCCCGAAAGGAACATGGTAAGCGGAAATGGCCCCCATGTGAACCTTCAGAGAGGAATGACCGACACACAGATCAAAGATGGCGCAACTAATCCAGAAGCTGCCCAACAGAGCAAGAGAAAGGCTCGAAATCTTTGGAAGTGGCCCAAATAGAGAACCGTTTCCATTTCATGGCATAGGTAGATCTAGTGGAAGGCTTTCTGGCCTCCACCAGAATCTCAGCCACCAGCGGGGAAACCCCGAACCAGGCTTGAGCTACATCTGCAGGAGCCACGCGTGCAACTGAAGGGACTCTAGGCCTGGATGAACCAGAGTCCCCCAATCCTGGGTCAGCAAAAGTTGCTACAGAGGAAGAGGAAGTTCCTCTGAATACTCCTGCAGAAGAGAACCAAACCTGCCTGGGCCAGAAAGGAGCGATTAGTATCATGCAAGCTCCTTCTGAGCAGAGTTTCTGTAAGACCCTCGGAATCGAGGGGATCGGGGGAAGGCATAGACGAATCTGTCCTTCCAGTCTACAGACAGAGCGCATCTCCAAAAAATGCTGCTCCCTGGAGCAAGCGAGCAGAAGGCGGGAAGTTTTGTGTTGTGAGAAGACACAAACAGGTCTACCTGTGGTGTTCCCCAGCGTAGGAAGGCATTGTCTGCCACCCCCTGATCCAGTTCCCACTCGCGAGTGTGAGCAGATGACCAACTGAGGTGGTCTGCCAACGTGTTCGGCCCCCGGGACGTGAACCGATATGAAGGTTGTGCTGCACTGCCCAATCCCAAACTCACATCGCCCCCTGCAGAGAGGGCAGGAACGAGTTCCTCCCTATTTATTGATGTACCAGACTACTCATGTCCATCTGGACAGCCAGATGCCCGGGGAGCAGATACAGACGCAGAGCCTGAACAGCATACAGCACAGCCCAAAGCTCTAGCACACTGATGTGAAGTGTGGTCGAGCCTGGACCAGGAGCCCTGGGTCCTGTGTGACCCCAGATGAGCTCCCCAACACTCGCCCGAGGAGCTTGTTGTACACGTCTGGGAGGAGTTTAAAGGCAGAAGGGAACCCCCTGGCAAAGGTTCTCCTGAACATCCATCATTGCACGTCCTGAACCACAGGGTTGGAGACCAGAACTTTTTGATCTAGGTCGTCCACCAACTGATCCTACTGAGAGCAAAGGGTCCACTGAGATCCTCATGTGGAGCAGAGCGCGAGGGACTGTCAGAATAGCAGCTGCCATGAGCCAGACAAGGTGAAGGACTGACTTGGAGCAGACCCACCTGCGGCTGGACAACAGGCTGACCTGAACCTGGCGTGTGGCCGCACTGTCCAGTGGCAGGAATGCCATGCTGGACATAGTGTCCAGGATCGCCCCGATAAACTGCAGCCCCTGGGATGGGATCAGATGGGACTTGGCCTGGTTGACAGTAATACCCAAGCTGGTGAAAACCTGCAGGGTAAGGGAAAGGAAGTGCAGGAGCTCCTCTCTGGATGGGGCCGCCAGGAGCCAGTCATCCAGGTACGGGAAAACCTGAACTTCCTTGGTACGCAGCTACCACCAAAAGGCATTTGGTGAACACTCAGGGCACCGAGAAAAGACCAAATGGGAGGACCTTGAACTGGTAGTGGTCCCCCTGGAACGAAAAACGTAAGTATTTGCGGTGGGAAGGGCGAATAGGAATATGCAGGTAATCATCCTGCATGTCCAGAGTGCACAGCCACTGTCCCGGCCGAAGGAGAGGCAGAAGACTCTGCAGAGAGCGCATTCTGAACCTTTTGTACTCCACAAACAGGTTCAGGAAACTGAGGTCGAGTATCGGCCTCATGTCTCCCGACTTCTTTGGGACCAGGAAAAAAAATGTAGTAGTAACCCATTCCCCCAAAGGTGGGGTGGGACGGGCTTTATCGCCTCCTTCAGAAGAAGAGGATCTCTCTTCCCGGACCAGAAGGTGTTCCTGGGAGTAAGACGACGGGGGAGGGGGGGGTTGAGGTGGCTTCTGAAGAAACTATTGAGTGTCCTTCTGCAATCAGCTGGAGCACCCAAGTGTCTGAAATGATCCTCTCCCAATCCGGTAGATGGGAGAATCTCCCTCCTACCGGTTCCTCTCGGAGGCCCAGAGGCTGTGGGAGTGGAGAGGAGTCAGGAGGTGTGAGGCAGCGTGGCGACTGGATCTCCACCGCTTTTTGGGAGGGGGTTTTAGCACCGGAGGGACCTGACATTTGTTGGCCCGCTTTCCCAGAGGTTGCGCCTTGGGCAGAGAACGTCTGCGAAAGGGACGATGCCGAGCTTGAGGGGGCCTGTACAAGGAGTCAGACTTAAGTGCAGTACCCTTCTCCTGCAGATCTGTGATGATGTCCTTGACAGTCACCGAACAACACTGAACCCCTGAAGGGTGCATCCTGGATAGCAGACTGCATGTCCAGGATCAAACCTGACACCCGGAGCCAAGAAACCCTGTGGCAAAAGCAGAGCTCCAACCAGCAGCGCCCACTGCGTCGTACGTTGCACGAAGCCTGTACCGACTGGCCGAACACGCAGACCAGACTAGGTCAGCCACTTCCTGCTTCGTCTGAGACTCAAAGGGAGTCCAACCTAGTTTCCACCTCGCTAAGGATCGCCTTCTGGTAATCCTCCATGCGAGCAACGTAATTCAGGGCCCCGATTCCCAGAGTGGAAGAAGCATAGACCTTCTTCCCATACTGGTCCAGAAGCGGGATTCCTTGTCGGCTGATGAGCTCAAGTGCTTGGGGTTAACCGTCCGGCCGTGAGCGGCGCTAATCACGACCAAATCAGCTCTGGGGTGTGAATTCAAAGAGTCAACACCCTCCGGAGCCCGATATAACCTGTCTGACTTCCTAGGAAGGGGGGCCAATGCAGACGATTGCTTCCAAATGATGGAGACACGGTCAGCATGAGGCTCAATCCAGGGTGGAACCAGAGTAGGAGCGGTCTTGGGCAGATCCAGGTGCGCGAGTTTCTTACGCTGTGGATCTGGCTCCAAGGATTGCCACTGATAAACAGCCTGGATTTTATGCAACTCCATAAAAGAAGGATCCTCCGGAAAAGACTCCGGAGGAGTCCTTGGCCTGGGCTTCTCTGGAGGGCGTGGCTTGTCATCCGTACCAGAACGACCATCTGAGTCATCCGAGGTGTCAGAGGAGGATGAAGTAGAAGATGACACAACCTCCCGGCGCAGGGGAGGAACAGACCCTTTAGGAAGCACTCAGGGAAGCGTATCCCGCCTTGGAAGAAAAAATTACTCACCTTAGTAATTGTGTTTCTTCCAATGCAGTATTGCTGTATTCTGACAATTGCAGTTAGCCCCAGCACTTGAACTGCCCCAGAGATGAGAGTTAACACTATGCTGAGAGCTTAGAACGTTGGGCTCGAGCTTGGTTCAAACCACTGTCTGCTGCACTTGAAGTGTAACCATCAGATTCTTACGAGCACTACCAACTAGCTACACCCTAAAGAGGAAATTGTAAAAACTCTTAGCCAAAAGGCAACCACATTTTTTGGATCCCATAAGACTCAAGTCGAGAAACCCAAAAACAAAAACCAGGTAGTGAACTAAATAGACTAAACAAAAGTTAAACCAAGAAGCAGAAAGCAATGCACCCCTGGGGTGCAGTGCAGTACCTGCCCACCCACTTCCCAAAACGCAGGTTCTGAGAGGGGAGGCAGGGAAGGAGGTCAGAATACAGCAAGACTCCATTAGAAGAAACAATTACTAAGGTGAGTAATTTTTTCTTCAAACGACATGAAGTCTTGCTGTATTCTGACAGCTGCAGACTACCAAGCAGTACCTCCCTGGAGGAGGGAAACGAACCTATTTTGGGAATAGGCTCTGCAGCACGGCTGCACCAAACCTAGCATCACTCCTAGCCTGGATATCAAGGGAATAATGCTTGGTGAACGTATGAACAGTTTTCCAGGTGGCTGCTTTGCATCTCTCTAAATGGAATATCCCTGGCAGCAGCTGTACCTCTAGTCGAATGAGCCCTCAGGCCTGAGGGTGGAATCTTGCCTAGCTTTTCACAGAAGAACTGTATACAAGAGACAATCCACCTGGCAATAGTTCTTAGTGGCAGGTTTGCCCTTCCCCACAAGTGAGGAACAACTGAAGGGAGTCAAAACCTGTGGGCATCAGTATGATGTACGTAGTAGCCAAGTGCCCTCTTAACATCCAAACTGTGTAATCCTCTTTCACCAGAAGAAGAGTGATCAGTGAATACAGGGAGAGATACACTGGTTCAAATGAAAATCTGAAGCTACTTTAGGTAAGAACCTCCTATTGGTTCTCAGGACCACCTTATCTCTATGGAAAGAGATAAATCAGGCTCCACTAACAAAGCTTGCAACTCACTGATACATCTGGCAGAGGTAATAGCCACCAGAAACAGTCTTCCAAGTCAAGTACTTGAGATCTGCTGAAGGCAACTGCTCAAAAGGAGGTTGCATAAGCTGGGCAATGCAAACGTTACGATCCCAAGCAGGGTGAGGATCCCTGAAGGGGGGATTGTTATGAAGCAAACCCTTGAAAAATGTACAGAAAACAGGACGAGATGCTAATAAAGAGGGTTTACCTACTGACAAAAAAGCAGAAACAGCTGACAAATGTACTTTGAGGGTAGCTGGTCTGAGGCCTAGGCCACTGAGATGAACCATATAGTCCAGAACTGTAGACAATTCAGCAGTATCTGGGGATATATACTTCTTGGTACACCAAATACTAAATCTTCCTTTTTGGTGGCAGGTTTTCGAGATGCTTGGAGAATGTCCAGAACCCCCAAACAGGTGCAAACCTGCATACTCTTAACTCTTCAAGAGCCATGCCTTGAGGTTGAGACACCGAAGGTTGGGATAACCTCCTCTCGGGAGGATTTGGTAACAGATCGTGAGTCCTGGGAAGAGACAGGGGAGGATGCACTGCAAGGACAAGAGGAGAGGGTACCAAGGCTGCCTAGCCCAGTCTGGAGCAATCAGGATCACTTTGCAAGATTGTGACCTTATCTTCACCAGGACCATGCAAATCAGAGGAAAGGGATACAGAAATTTCCCTTCCCAATTCACTATCAGAGCATCCAGAGGGACTGAGCCCAAGACTGGGGGTCTGCAACAAAACAAAGGGAGTTGGTGATTGTCTGGGGCTGCAAAGAGATCCATCTCTGGGGTGCCCTATCTTGAAAAGATCACTTTCAACACTAGGGGATCCAGGGAACATTCATGATGGCCCTGGGAAATCCTGCTCAATACATCTGCTAGCACACTGTCCTTGCCTGGGAGATGAATTGCTACCAGAGAGGTCTGAAGGGAGTAAGCTAATGTCCATATTTTCATAGCTTCCGTGCACAAGGCCGTGGACAGAGTGCCTCCCTGCTTGTTGATGTACCACATGGTGGGTGTTATCTGTCTTGACCTGAACCACCTTGTTCCTTACTGACTGAGAAAAAGCCTGCAGAGCCAGGTACACTGCCCTGAACTCCAGAAGACTGAGGGAGAAGCGACTCCTGAGGGGACAACACTCCCTGAGCTGTAAGAGCCTCTAAATGGGCCCCCAACCCAGGAGAGAAGTGTTTGTGGTTAGGACCACAGAATGGGACCCCCTGACTGAGACTGTCCTGATCTTGCCACCATTGAAGGGCCTGGATCAGAGTCTGAGTCACTGGAATCAGCTTGGTCAGAGGATCTTTTCTCTGGGACCAAAAAGCCTGCAGATGAAACAATGACTCATCTGAAATCTGGTCCCTGGGACCACTGCAGTGGAAGCTGCCATATGGCCCAGAAGCTGAAGGAAATGCCTTGCTGGTCGAGACACCAGAAGGTGAAGAGGCCAGCTCTATAATGGCTCTTACTCTTGCCAAGGGAAGAAATGCTCTTGCTTCGACAGTGTCCAATTCTACTCCTATGAAGGTCAAAAGTTGCACTGGCTCAAGAACGGACTTGGAAATATTGAGAAAGAAACCTAGAGAAGTGAGCAGCTGCTGGGTCACTTTTAGATCCGACTTGACTAAGTCTGGAGATTGATGCACTATGAGCCAGTCGTCCAGGTAAGGGAATATGGAGATATTTTTCCTTCTTAGAAAGGCCACTACTACTGCCAGGCACTTGGTGAACACCCTTGGAGCTGATGACAGGCCGAAAGGCACTGCTCTGAATTGGTAATGGCTAGAAGGCAGTTCAAACCCAAGGTACGTGCTGTGGGAGCACCTGATAGGAATGTGAAAGTAGGCATCCTTTAGGTCCAGGGAAGCTAGCCAGTCCCCTGGCCTTAGAGAGGGAAGAATTATTCCCAGAGTCACCATCTTGACCTTTGGTTTCGAAAGATGTTTGTTCAGGTGTCTTAAGTCTAGAATGGACCGCCACTCCCAATTTATTCGGGGTAAGGAAGTACCTGGAATAAAGACCTTTGCCCCTGTGGGCTGTAGGTACTCTACAGCTTTTAAGGCCAGGAGAGATGAAACCTCTGCCTCCAGGGCCAGGGTTTTGGAGATGTTTGCAGGTGGGAAAGATCTGGCTCAGTTTCAGAAACTTTTTGAAGCAGTCAGTCCCTGGCTTACTACCGCCAGGACCCACTTGTCTGAGGTAACAGACTTCCAGTTCTGGGAGTAGTAAGCCAGCCTGCCTCCTAAAGGGATGGGGGAGTTGACCCGGGCTGACACATCAGGGTGTCAGCTTGGCAGGGGCCCTGGGCTGAGAGGAGGATGCAGCTCTGCTCATCCCCCTTCTACCTCTCCCTCTAAAGAACCCCCTCTAGGAAAAAGGAGAGGAGGCCTCAGCCTGGAAGAAAGGCCTTTGAAAAGGCCTGCCCCTAGATTGCTGCCTTTGAGGAGTGGTTTGTCTTTCTTTGGCTTGAGCACTCCTATAGGTGGTCCTGTATTCGTCCATCTTTTTCATGCAATGCTCTGCTCCCCAAACAGAATTACCCACAACAGGGAAATCCATGGCCTTAGCCTGGGTATCCTGTGATAGGCTAGTACATCTGAGCCAAGCCATTCTCCGCAGAACCACAGATGTAGCCATGACTCTAGATGACATCACTGGAGTCAACAGCAGCATGAAATTGGATTTTAGATGCCTCAATCCCATCCGCAGCCACCTCCTCGGCTAGCTGGGGGCCTGCTTGGCCAGTTCCAAAACAGACTCCCACCTGGACTTTTGGAACCTGGTACCATAAGCCATGTAGTTAGCCTGTCCGAGTCCCAAGGAAGATGCCAAATATTGCGCCCGACAGCATATACCTCCTGTCCATACGCTTGTCCACTGGAGGTACAGAATTTGGTGTTTTTAAAAGTTTGTGTCCGTTTCCCATAGGATTTATGCAAGGGAATAGACAGCCTCTTGGACTCTGGGATGTCCATCTCAACAAAATCAGGCTCTTCTTCCTCAACAGCTTCATCCACAGGAGCTGGAGAGTCTCAGTCACTTTCTTGTAAAACACAGTGGAAGGGGACTCAAAGCCTAGGAGGGAAACTCCAGAAGGTCTGTCTGGTTCAATAGGCTCATCCAGACCTTCCCCACCATCAGTCACCATCCCTCCCATTCGGATCATAATATTCCTCCAGAATAATCTGCAACCACAGAATGACCAGACTTGACGCGAACAAAAGGAGCAGGTTGGGTCAGACTTTGTTCAATGCTAATCGCCGGCGTTGTGACCGCCGTCTGATGGAGACATTCGATCCAAACCAGCTGATTTATCTTTCCTTTTCTTTTTGAAGAAACCGACCCTCAGAGTCAGCTTTTCTTTTGCCCGAGGAAGTCTGCCCTGTCAGAGGGCACTCCCAGGCTGGCCATCCTGGTCAGCGGACTCCCGTTCTCCTTATCCTAAGCCTACCCAAACGCTTTTCCAGGGTGGTCTTCGGAAGTTTTACAAATTTGGCAGTCTGAATCGAGGTGATCAAACCCCAGACAATATACACAGGTGGTGTGGGGATCAGCCTTAGCACACACACACACACACTCTAACTACAGTGCTGAAAACCCAGTGGGCCCGTTTTTTTTCGTCCTGAGTTTTCCAGACATAGCCAACCACAAACAACTTACCCTTTACACGACTTCAGGCCAGGTAAGACAAAACCTATCGGTTCCTCACTGTGTCACAGGTGGTTGTGGGGGAGCTTTTTTTTTTTTTTTTTTTAAAGAACAGACAGACACTGGAATCACCACAATAAATTTAAAAACTAAAAAACCGATTGGTTCAGGCAAACCGACCACAATTTACAATTTCCTCACAATTAATCTAAGTCCACTACCTACTACCATTTACTATACCACAGAGATCTGAACCGAGAAAAATTGGAGAAAATCTTTGGATTAAACAGACGAAAACTTTACCGAACCGACAAGCAAGGAGCAAACTCCAGAGCGACTGTCCAATTAGGCGGAGTAAAGAATCTGACGGTTACACTTCAAGTGCAGCAGACAGTGGTTTGAACAGAGCTCGAGCCCAATGTTCTATGCTCTCAGCATAGAGTTACCTCATCTCCAGGGCAGTTCAAGTGCTGGGGCTAACTGCAATTGTCAGAATACAGCAAGACTTCATGTTTGAACCCGGAGGCTCGCCTCTGGTACTCACGGGGGTGTACGCCTCTGACATAGGAGGTCCGGAACCAGGCCTGGCGTCAGCTCTCTACCTCCCTGGTGAGCTGAGCATTTGCCTCAGCCCACCAGGAAGCCAGAGTCTCCTTCAAATCCACCGGTGGCCGAGTGGGCGGAAGGGGGGTACGGATACTGGAGGTATCCGTAACCCGAAGGCGGGAAGCCCAGCATCTGGTACTGGGGCACCATGTACTGCAGCATTGGGTACTGGGGTGACGGATACTGCGGGCCTGGGCAGGACGGCGGATACGACGGAGTCAGATACCCAGGTACCAGGGGCTCTGAAGGAGCAGAGGGCCCTGGAAACAGCCCAGAGGGCAGCAGACCCAGCGCGGGGATATTGTCAGGTATCGGGAAAGCCGGCACCCATCTGGTCAGCCAACCCCACGGGAGGGAGACCCAACGTTAGCATCCTCCGTGTCGCCCAGGGAAGAAGGGTGACCATCCCTGGGGTCCAGTAAAGGAGCCGCTGGGGCCTCTGAATGCAGCGAGTGTTGCGGCGAGCTCGGGACGACAGAAAGACCCGAAGGGTCCAGCATCTGCTCGAATGCCCAGGGATGGAGAAGCCGGCATCCGGCTTACCAGCGGGATCCACGCAGATGTCGGAGGAACAGACGTCCAACTCATCTGGCCCTGCGCTCAATGAAGGCCGTGATGGAGAGCGGCCTTGGCAGCGCTTTTGAGGCCAGCGCGCCGCCCCAAGGGGTCAGGCGCGACGGGCCTACCCGGGCGAGCTGAGGAGCCGCCTGGCTTACTGGGCCGCCGAACCAGAAGGCTGAGGCATGGCGGTGGCCTTATTGGGAATGGCTGCCCTTGACTCGGAGGCTCCAAGGCGCCCCGAGCCCAACGGGAGGGTTGACGCCACCTTGAAACCTCCAAGACAGCCGTCGCAGAACTGTCTCCCGGGGGAGAAGTTACCTGCAGCACCACAACCCCAGTCGAGGTTGCAGCGACCGCAGAAAAGGAGTCCCGGTGCTTCTTGCGGTGGCCCTCCAGAGAAGTAGAGGCCCACCTGAGTTTTTTCAACTCCTTTTCCACGGAGGTCATCTTGAGTTTGAGAACGTGGGCCTCCAGGGACTGCTGCCTCAGTTTTCGGCTGGCTATACTGTACTGCTGGCAGAGCTGGCACTTCCATGGGGTGGTCAGGGCCTAGTAAAAAGGTACTGGGAGTGTCCATCCTTGTGTGGGAACTGGCGCCGCAAGAATCGCACTTGTTTTGTGCTCAGAGGAGTCGGGATGACATACACGGCAGCTGAGGTAAAGGCACGACAAATTTGCAGAAATAAGGTAAACCACGGATTCATTGACTTAAGCAGTGAACTTAACCACGAGGCACTGCACAAATCAACGGCAGGAAAGAACTGGAAGGCAGGTGTGGAGGACCGCCCCTTTATACTGACATCAGTCACCCGACGTGGGGCGGTCCCCCGCCAGAGACTGCTAGCTAGAAATTCTTCCGTGGGGTCCCAACACGTGCCGGCTTCAGTCCCATCTATAATTACCTATTGCAAGAGCCCTCTCGAAGATCAGATGTTCCCTGGTGTCTGCTGCAACCACGGCTAGGCATTTGGTGACAATACATGGGGCTGATGAGACAGAAAAGCAGAGCCCAAATTTAGTAATTTTGTACCACATGAAATCGTAGGTATTGCTGGTGGGCCTGACGAATGGGTATATGCAGATATGCATCTTTCATGTCAAATGCGCACATCCAATCTCATCTCAGGAGTGGCAGGATGGATGTCAAGATAACCATTTCAAAATGTTTGTACTGGATGGGCCAGTTTAGGTTTCTCAAATCCAGTACTGGTCAGATCTCTACTTTTCTTGGATAGCAGAAAGAAATGGAAATAAAAACCTTGTTGTGATGGCATTTGGTGCACTGGAACAATGCACTGCTTGGTTAGTAGGGCAGTGAGTTCCTCCTGAAGTATAGGAATGTGGTCTGGAGAAAGGGAGGTAGCATTGCACTTAGTTAGTGTATGTCCAGTTTGAATAATCTGGAGTCTACTGCATCTGTCGCTTTGTTGCCAAACCTCTAAATGAGGGTAAGTCTACACTCCCCCCCACCTCCATGGCTTGATTGAGCAGGAAGCCCCAGGAAGTAAATGAGAACTGGAATTTCCAGCACCACCCAAGGGGCAGGGCGCGAGGCAGTTGAATTGCCCTTGTGGTTTGGCCGACAGCCCCAAAAAGCAACTCTGTGAGAGAACTTATAGCGGTTACCTTTTGTTGAAGTAGGAGTATTGGTTACGAAGCGATGGTACATACCTGAACTATATGGAGGGAGACACCTGAGGCCTGGAGGTCATCCAAAATGATGTGTACCAGGCCCAAAAGCTTGTCACCACAGAAGAAAAATTACTCACCTTAGTAATGTTTTTCTAATGGAGTCTTGCTATATTATGACATATGCAGTGAGTCCCAACCTTCGAACTGCTCCGGAGGTGAAGGAGTTAACTTTCCATGCCAGGCATGGAACTTTGAGCACGAGCTCGATTGAAAACTCTGTTCTTCAAACTCAAACTGTCAGATCTTTAAGAGTAAAACTCACTAAGGTTCTGTGTGGAAGCTGTAAACCTACACTAGCCAACTGGCTACTAAATATATGAACACATTTTTGGTCCCAAAACAAAGACTCAGGGGATCCAAAAAATGAAAAACACAACACCCAATCACCCCAAAACGGAGGGGTGAAAAAACAAAGGTGGGCATCTACTAAGTGCTAACACTGCACTGCCCACCCACATCCCAAAAGCAGAGGTTCTGAGAGGGGCAGGCAGGGGGGAGGTCATAATATAGCAAGACTCCATTAGAAGAAACAACATTACTAAGGTGAGTAACTTCTTCAAACAACATGAAGTCTTGCTATATTATGACATATGCAGACTACACAGCAGTACCTCCATGGAGTAGGGACAGAACCTACTTAGGGAATAGGCTCTGAAGCACAGCTGTGCCAAACCGAGCATCACTCCTAGCCTGGATGTCCAAGGAGTAATGCTTGGTAAAAGTGAACCGTTTTCCAGGTAGCTGCTTGACATATCTCTAGGATAGGGATGACCCTGGCAGCAGCCAGAGACGCAGCTGTACCTCTGGTAGAGTGAGCCCTCAGGCCCGAGGGAGGAACCTTACCCAGTTTTTCATAGCAAAATTGGATACAAGAGACAATCCACCTGGCAATGGATCTTTTAGTGGCAGGTTTCCCTTTACCAACCTCACCGTGAGAAACAGTTGGAGGGAGTCAAACCTGTGACCCTTGGTACGTTCTATGTAGTAACTAAGGGCTCTTTTGACATCTAAACTGTGCAGTCTCCTCTCGCCAGAGGACAAATGGTCAGTGAAGTACACAGGGAGAGACACAGATTGATTAAGGTGGAAGTCTGAAACCACCTTAGGCAAGAACTTTGTTAGTCCTGATGACCACCTTCTCTATGAAAGGAGAAATCAGGCTCCACTGACAATGCTTGTAATTCACTTAGTACCTGGCAGAAGTGATAGCTACCAAAAAACACAGTTTTCAAGTCAAGTACTTAAGCTCTGCTGAAGACAAGGGCTCAAAGGGGTTGCATAAGCTGGGCAATGCAAATATTAAGATCCCAGGCAGGGTCCCTGAATGGGGTTGTGTGAAGCAACCCTTGAAAAACTTGGAGAATACAGGATGAGCTGAAAGAGAAGAGGGTTTACCTGCTGATAAGAAAGCAGACACAGCTGCCAGGTGCACTTTAGGTAGCTGGTCTCCAGCCCCAGGGTATTCAAATGCACCATATAATCCAGGACTGTGGGAAGTCAGCAGATTCTGGGGAGATATGCTTGTCAGAGCACCATATGGAAAATCTCTTCCATTTGGAATTATAAGTAGTTCTGGTGGAAGGCTTCCTAGAAGCCTCTCAAGATATCCATACACCTTGGCAGAGGTGTAGGTCAGCAAACTAACTCTTCAAGAGCCAGGCCTTGAGATTGAGAGATTTGAGGTTCGGTGCAAACTCTCCCTGAGCACAGGGGAACAGGTTGTGATTCCTGGGAAGACAGGGAAGGTGGACTGCTAAGGACATAAGGAGTGGGTACCAGGGCTGTCTGGCCCAATCTGGAGCAATCAGGATCATCTTGCAGGATTGAGATCTGATTTTGACTAGCACCTTGAACAGAAGAGGGAAGGGGGGAAAGCACAGAGAAACTTCCCTTCCCAACTGAGATGGAAGGCATCCAGAGGGACTGAGCCCAACACTGAGGGCCTGCAGCAAAAAAGGGGAATTTGGTGATTGTCTGGGGCTGCAAAAATCTATCTGCGGGGTGCCCCATCTGGCAAATACTACCTCTAGTACTAGGGGATCCAGTGACCATTCGTGATGGCCCTGGGAAATCCTGCTGAGAGCATCTGCCAGGACACTGTCCTTGCCTGGGAGGTGAACTGCAATAAGGAAGGTGTTCAGAGAGTAAGCCAGAGACCACAACTTCATTGCTTCAGTGCACAAGGCCGTAGACAGAGTACCCCCTTGCTTGTTGATGTACCACATTGTGGTGGTATTGTCTGTTCTGACCTGAACAACTTTGTTCTTAACAGATTTGGAAAAAACTTGGAAGTGCTAGGAAAACTGCTCTGAGTTCCAACAGATTGGTGTGGAGCACAGATTCCTGAGGGGACCACAATCCCTGGGTAGTGAGGTCACCCATGTGAGCTCCCCACCCCAAGAGGGATGCATCTGTAGTAAGGATTAAGGAGTGAGACTGGGGGGAGAGAGAGAAGGGTACCCCCTGTCTCGGATTGCTCTGGTCCTGCCACCACTGAAGGGCTTGGATCAGGGTTTGAGTCACTGGGATCAATTTGGATAGAGGGTCTCTCCTTTGAGACCAAAAGGCTCTCAAATGGAACTGGATGTCCCTCATCTGAAATCTTGCTCCCTGCACTACTGCTGTAGAAGCAGCCATGTGCACCAGGAGCTGCAGAAAATGCCTTGCTGGTCGAGAGACCTGCAGGGTGAAAGAGGAGGCCAGAGAGACCAGGGTCCTTGCTCTTTCCAGAGGAAGGAAGGCTCTGGTCTCTTGTGTTCAGTTCTGCACCTATGAAGGTGAGAATCTGGACAGGCTCTAGAACCGACTCTGGAAGATTGAGAAGGAAATCTAGAGATGTGAGCAGTTGCTGAGTTACCTGAAGATGTAATTTGACTTGGTCTGGAGACTGGCCTACTATGAGCCAGTCGTCCAGGTAAGGAAAGATGGCAATCTTTTGCCTTAAGTGGGCAACTGCTACTGCCAGGCATTTTGTGAATACCCTCGGGGCAGAGGTGAGGCCGAAGGGCATTGCTCTGAACTGGTAATGGCCTGAGGGCAGTTCGAATCTGAAGTACTTTCGATGGGAGCTTCTGATAAGAACATGGAAGTAGGCATCCTTGAGGTCCAGGGACGCTAGCCAGTCCCCTGGCCTTAGAGAGGGTAAAATAATTCCCCGTGTCACCATTTTGAATTTTGGTTTTAAAAGGTGCTTGTTTAGGTATCCGAGATCCAGGATGGGCCGCCATTCTCCTGTCTTTTTTGGGGTAACGAAGTACCTGGAGTACAACCCTTTCCACAGCTCTGAGAGCCAGGAGGGTAGAAACTTCTGTCTCTAGGGCAAGTGCCTCTGATGGATTTGCAGGTGTAAAGAACCTGGTTCTCATCTTTGGAAATTTTTTGAAGCTGAGAACAAGTCCCTGCTTACTACTTCCAGGACCCACTTGTCTGATGTTAAAGACATCCAGTCCTGGACAAAGTAAGCCAGCCTGCCCCCTACAGGTAGTGGAGAATCGGCCCTGGCCACCCCAACAGGGTGCCTGCTTGGCAGGAGCTTTAGGCCGAGGGGTAGAAGCAGGGTCTGCTTCACCCAGTCTGCTCTCTCCTCTAAAGAACCCTCTGGGCTGAAGCTGAAGAGGCGGCCTGGGCTTGGCAAAGGCCTATGAAAAAAGGCCTGCCCCTGCCCCTGGAAGGCTGCCTTGAGGAGTGGCCTGCCTTTCCTTGGCCTGTGCACTCCTATAGGTGGTCCTATACGCATCCATTTTCTTCATGTAATTCTCTGTCTGCTCCCCAAACAGAGAATTACCCACAACAGGAAAATCCATGGCCTTAGTCTGGGTATCCTGTGACAGGCTAGTACATCTGAGCCAAGCCATTCTGCGAAGTGCCACAGATGTAGCCACGACTCTTGACACATCATTAGAGTCCACTGCAGCATGGAATTGCACCTTAGATGCCTCAATACCATCAGCAGCCACCTGCTCCAGCTCCTTGGCAAGCTGGCCAGGGACCTGTTTTGCCAGAGCCATAACGGTATCCCATCTGGATTTCTGGTATCTAGCAACATAAGCCATATAATTTGCCTGTCTGAGTCCCAAGGATGATGCCATGTACTGTTTCTTTGCCATGGCATCAATCCTCCTGGAGTCCTTGTCAGGGGTGTGAAACCAAAGGAATATTTGCCTTGTCACAGGCTGCAGCCTGCAGTACTCAACATGGCTGCATTGTTGTAAGGAACTCTGTATTACAGCCCGACAATGTGTACCTTTATCCATTCTTTTATCCACAGGAGGTATAGTGTGAGGAGTTTAGAATTTTTACTGTATCGCTTCCCAAAAGATTTATGCAAAGGAATAGACAGTCTCCTAGACTCTGGGATATCCATCATTTCTACATAGTCAGGCTCCTCTTGGTCATCCACAGCTTCCTCCATAGGGAGCTGGAGGGTTTCAGCCACTTTTTTATAAAACAAAATGAGAGGGGGACTCAGAAAGCCTAGGGGGAGACACTCCTGAAGGTCTGTCTGGGGAGATGTCCGGTTCAATGGGCACATCCAGACTTTCAAATCCACATTCACTCTCCTCATACTCCTCTTCCCCCTCCTCCGGTTCATAAAATTCCTCTAAATCATATTCTTGAACCGGTGGAACCGACCGAACTGTACGCTTACCTGATGGTGCCGGTTCGGTCAGAACCGGGGAAAGCGACTGGACAATTTTAATCGCTTTGGCTATTTCTTAAGTGGTTGGAGGGAAATTCTGGCTCCAAACCTGCTGATTTTCTAGTCCTTTTTGCTGGGACCGACTCCTCCGAGTCAGCTCTCCTTTTGCCAGAGGAAGTCTCGCCCTGGTCAGAGGGCACTCCCTCCAGTTCGGTTACAACCGAACTGGGCTGGCCATCCAGGTCAGCGTAACTTCTTGGCCTCCCCTTTCCCTGAGCCTACCAACTCTCTTATCCAGGGTAGCTGCAGGAACATTTTAAAATCTGGCAGTCTGCATTGAGGTGGTCAAACCCCAGACAAACACAGGTGGTGTGGGGGTCAGCCTTGGCAAAGGCTTCCCCACAAACACTGCAGTGTTGAAACCCAGTGGGCCCGGTTTTTCTTTTGGGTTTCTCAGACAGTGCCAGCCTAACCAAAACTTGCCCGTTTATGGCAATCCGCCAAGCAAGAGACTCTTGTCGGTTCCCAACCGTGTCACAGATCGTGGAAAAAGCTGTAATGAAATCTGTTTTTTTTTTTTTTTTTTAGAACCGATAAGAACCGGGAACCGCGCTCTAAGAGACAGATTAATGTATTTACAACAACCAGATCGGTTCAAACCGAACCGATAATACCGTCTACAAGTTCCACACAGAAAGTAAATGTAAAACCTATCTAGTACTTACAATACCACAGACAGAGCTTGAACCGACCAGTTGCAGTTTAAATTCAGTTAAAAAAACCGAAAAATTAATACTTTAACCAACAAACTGAACCGAGCAGAAGAAGAAATCTCCTGAGCGACTGTTCAGTGATGCGGAGTAAAGAATCTGACAGTTTGAGTTTGAAGAACAGACAAGAGTTTTCAACCGAGTCATGTGCTCAAAGTTCCATGCCTGGCATGGAAAGTTAACTCTCACCTCGGAGCAGTTGAAGGTTGGGACTCACTGCATGTGTCATAATATAGCAAGATTTTGTTGTTTGAAAGGGTATTTACTACTATGTTGGACATCTGCAAGACCAGATACCCAAAGCCAGGCAGCACGGCGGCGAAACATGCTCATAGTCGACAGTCTTGTGGAAGTACCCACATCATAGCCTGATCTAAGAAGGTGACAGAAATGGAAGTAATGGTTGACATGGTTTGCAACAATTGCTCCTTTTCCAGGGAAAAGAGGTAGTTTGTTAAGATCTAGGGCTGTTACCCAGGATACACTGGTATTTTACCATGTGACCCATGTAGTTTAGGATTCTTATATTCATGGTGCACGAGGCAAAGACCTTCTTGCCCAGGCAATCAAGTCACCTGGATTCTTTATCCAGAGGTAAAGAACTCGTGTGTTTAGGCTTTTTAGCGTGGGTGGCCGCAATAACCAGAGTCCACCACCAGAACCGTGAACAGATATTGGTGATGCAATGGAGCTTGGTATAGCCAGTCAGCCTTGTTACGGCCGAGGCTGACGCCATGCATCGGAAGCAGCATTTTGATACTCAGAGGAATGACCAGGACAGGCTCCTTGGGTAGCTAAGTATTTGGCCATGTCCAGTCGCTGATTATCCTGTTCAGCAGTGGAGAACCCCATGACTTTCTGGATTTGTATCATGTCATTAAAGAGGGGTCGTCTGGAGGCAAAACAGGCCTAGGGGCTAGGAGATCCTCATCTAAGGAGGAAAATGCAGAATATGGAGAATCTAGGTCTGGGAACTATTTGGAAATTCCTCATCGTAAATGTCCTTGGAGGTCCCCCACCAGGTCAGGTTCATCAGACAGGTAATCCTCTAAAAAAAAAAAAAAGGGGGTGGGACAACCAAGCAGGAGGCTCCAGATCAGTATGGAGCCAATTGGGCAGAGGGGAGACTGAACACTGGGAAAGATAAGCCGGCGTCTAGACAGGAGGCTCATTATATCCCATGGATTGTAGTACAGTATGCACAATGAGTTCAATATCAGGGACCGGGGATGATAGAATCTCTACATACCAAAGATGTCTATTCGTAATAGGTGTTAGAGGGTTTAGGGACGGTGGGAGGGATCCAGGAGAGCACCAGGAAAATATAGCCCTGGGTCTCTCTGTATGTTACCCGCACCTCTACAGGCAGAGCCCCTGGTGTTCTGCGGCAGCATTTTCTGATTTCTGAGGCATGATTTATTCGTTTCTCTGGCAGAATGCAGTCCTGTCATTGGCACAATATGATGTGATGACATCATATGCTTAGCATAGAGGGGGGGCTTCAGCATAAGCAGAGTAGGGGAAAGAAAACCTGACACTATGGGAACAGTATATTTATATGAAAATTCACCAACAATGAATTCTGCGGCAAATTCTGCAACCGCAGAATTCCAGGGGCCTTGCCTATAGGAGGGCACCTGAGGAGGAGGGTGGGTGTTAAGCAGAGCAAATGATGGTGGTTTGCCCCTAGGAACTCCTGTTGACAACAGAGCAGAAGAATAGCCACTAGGTGGCACAAGACGACGAGAGAGGGGCTCCCGTCAACAGAGCAGCAGTTTGCTTAGCTGCATGACAGTGGCCGCAGAAAACAAAGCCTTAGTCGACAGGGAAACAATGGAACGTACAGTTCTGAGTACCTGGACAAACCCAGTCAATGAGGGGATCGCCCCAGTCGACTAGGACGGCACAGAAAAGCACTCACTCGACGGGAGGAGTGCTTCTGTAGAGGTGTACACAAAAGACTGCCCCGTTGACAGTGCACCTGTTGCAGAAGTCACAATAGACGCAAGGCCGTGGAAGGGAGTGAGAGGAGGTTCTTTTGTGCTCATCAAGACCCAGTGGGGGAGCCTTGGAAAGAGCACCTGGTGTTCTCAAACAGAAACCCATTGTTCCATAAGTAGAGACTGGGTTTGTTGCAACCTTTTCTTATTTGCTTGATTAAACTCCTTGCAAAAAATGCAAGCGGTGGTGCCGTGTGGGTCCCACACCGAACACAATATAAATGATCAAATCTAAAATCTTCCTGCCACAAGTGTAGGAACAAAATAAGTCGCTTGCTTGTATATCCTTTCTTAGACATTCACTGTGTTCAAGTCTTGTCAATGACTGCCACACAGAAGACTGAGCTAGCTGCTGTGTGGCTGAAGCCGGTTAGAAAATGAACAGCAGAGGACACTCAGAACCACCCACACTTACATACAGAGCAAGTAAGTGAGGTCTTGTGTGGTGGTCCTGGTAAAAGACTGCTGGAAGAAGCTGCTGCGGACAGCCCTCTGCTGAAACCTCCCAATGTGTAATAACCTACTGCAAGAGACCATTCCAGCGACGATCTACTATTACAAAGCAAGTAATCTGTTTCTAAGGATGTGGATATGTTCTACTACACTAGCAGGCTCCTGAGTCCTCCTGGGAGGGAAAAGGCACACACCCGCTAACTTAGGAAATAAGGAATGGAAAATGGAGGCCCCAAAAGCTGCATCCAGGCGTGACTAAGTCAATGAGGTAACAGGGAATAAAGGTGTGGGCTGACTTCCAGGTAGCAGCCCTGCAGATTTCCTGGATAGGGACGTCCCTAGAAGCAGCCACCAACCTACAGCAGAGATCAATGCAGGATGTGATCTACCTGCCAGTAGTCCGCTTGGCTGCAGGTATGCCAGGTGCAGCTTCAGCATAGGTGATAAACAGCTGGCAAACCTCTCCTGAACTCCAGCCATGCGCTTTATAGTAAAGTGTTAATTTCAGGTTCAAAGAATGGAGCCTGTCTTCAGCCTCCAAGGTGCGATTTGGGAAGAACATCGGAAGGTAATCACCTGGTTCAGGTGAAACCCCGACAGGAACTTCGGGCTGGGGCACACAGGAGACCCACCGAAGCCTCTAGAGCTCACTGCTTTCTGGCTGGCGTGATGGCCACCAGGGTGGCAGTCTTCCACGTCACACCTGTGCATTGGTTCGAATGACTTGCCCATGAGCTTGCCAAAACCAGCAACAAGTCCCACAGTGGTGGTGCTTCACACACCAGAGGGAAATGTGATCTAGACCTTTGAAAAGGGGCCAGACCACTTTCTTCTGTGCAGAATGCTGACCAGCCCGCACCAGTAAGCGGCAACAGCTGCCAGGTGCACCTTATGGGTCACGGACCTGCCGCTCTTGGGAGACAAACCACAGGTAGTCCAAAATGCTAGCCACTGGACAGGATGAAGGTTCCAACCACCCAATGGAGAATCTCTTCCATTTGAAAGCATAGCATTTTCTATTCTATTCCTTTCTAGATGCTTCAACTACAGCAAGGACATTTTCAGACAGCGCTCAAACCTGAAACTCGAGCGCGCTCAGGAACCAGTCTGTTAGGTGCAGGAAATGAAGGTCCGGTGCAGTACCTTCCCTGACTGATGGAAGCAAGTCTGGGCATAGGGAAGACTCCACGGGAGCCTGTTGCTGAGAAGATTGGGGCACCAAAACTGGGCAGGCCAGTCTGGAGCCACCAGATCACCCGTGCTTGTCCCATCTGACCTTCAGCAACACTTTGTGAAGCGAGGGAAGGCACAGAAGAGGCCTGGGTCCACGGCATCGAGAAGACCCCCCCCCCCCTTGCAGTGAGACCTGATGAAGGGAGCAGGCACAAAACAGCCTCAGCTTTGCATTTGCACTAGAGGTGAACAGATCTACCCGAGAGATACCCCACTAGGAGAACAGACTGAACTACCTCTGGATGAAGAGACCACTCATGGGACACCTCGCCCACCTGGCTGACAGCATCCACCAGCTGACTGGAGGCTCCTGCCACATGGATGGCTAGGAGATCCACCTCCAGGATGCACACAAGAGTCCTGACGCAGAGAGCTTCCTTGCACAGGGTTGCTTGTTGAGGTAGTACATGGGTGTGGTGTTGTCAGTCTGGACTTGAACCACTTGACCCCTAACAAACTGAGTGAAGGCAGTCCACACCAGTTGGTTGATGTGGCATCGGGGGTCCACAGCCCATGGACTCTATTCCCCCAGATGGGCATACCAGCACATGTAAGGCAGTTGTTAGGATGACCAGACAAACTGGATCCCTTCCTGCAGATGCTCCAAGACGAGCCACCCACTGGAGGGTATCCCACATCTTCTGGGTTACAGTAACTAGCTGGTCAAAGTTACCCTTGCGCCGAGACCACTGGCTGGCCAGCTCCCACTGCAGGTAGCGCATAAGACACCAGGCCCATCATACCACACTGGCACAGGCTGCCATGTAACCCAGAAGGCGCAGAAGTCCCATGCAAGGCACAAGTGCCCAGCCAGAAATGGTCAGGAAAAGAGGAGAACTTCCACCCTATCCGCCGAGAACCGGGCTCTAGCTGGCAAGAGTCTAGTTCTGTCCCAATGAAGCAGAGTTCCGACTTGTCCTTGTTGACTAGGAGGCCAAGGTCAATACAGGTCTGGAGGGCCAGGTCCCTGGACCATTTCACCTGCCTGGAGGGGCCTGCAACCAGCCAGTTGTCCACGTAGGGGTACACCCGGACCCCTCGGTGCCTCAGGTAAGCTCTCACTACTGTTCTGCACTTGAAGACCCTAGGAGCCAAGCAGAGGCTTAATGGCATGGTCCAGAACTCATAAAGGGTTCCCTCGACTTGAAAGTGGAGGACCCTTCAGTGGGACACACTGCTCGGGATGTTTGGGGGGGCCACGCGAGGAGAAGAGACATTCTGAAGATCCAGGAAGCAAAACCACGTTTTGCTCTTGAGATGTTATGATCAGAGGCAAGAGTTACCATCCTGAAAGTGCATGACCTAAGGAACTTGGTCAGATCGTGCAGATCTAGAATGGGGCAACAGCCCCCCATCCGCTTTGGCACCAGGAAGTACCTGGAGACAAACCCTGGGTGTTCGAGGATCTGCTACTCTGACCATGACCTCCTTGCAGAGGAACTGGACTATGCCATCTCAAAGAGTCAGCCAAGCGTCTGCAGATACCAAGTCCTCCTGTGGGAGTGTGGGCTCGGCTTGAAGGGTACTGCTCGAATTCCAGAGGCAGACCCTGACTGACCACTTCTAGAACACACCTGTCCATGGTGACAGTGGACCAGGTAGAAAGTGGTAGAGCCAGCCACCCACAGGAGGACCCGGGGAGGCGTGACTGATACGAGGGGGACATCCCTCATCCCATCACTGAGGCTTGGAGGAGGACCTGGCTGAGGAGCAACCAGGTCCCTTCCCTATGGGCTTATGGACCACCAAGGCCACCGACTTGGGCCTGGATCGCCAGGACAGAGCCTGCTGGCCAGCCCAATGATGGGCTGGTTTTGTCGCAGGAGTGGAGGACTGAAAGGGCTTTCGCTTTTGCTGCCCGGAGCCCTTGGGATCCTTCTGTGTGGATGTTAGAGTCCAAGGTAGCACTGGACTTCCCGATGCACTGGAGGTGACCCTCCACAATGGGCCCAAACAGCTCTGATCCCAAGAAAGGAACATCTGCCAACTTGAGCTGAGTGTCTGCACGAAGGTAGAGATCTGCAGCCAAGCCCTACAGCGGGTGGCTACTGCGGCACAGGAATCTCCCAGGTCTAGAGCAGTTTGTATTTGTTGCTTGGCCACAGCCCATCCCTGATCTTGGACCTGCCTGACCGTGGTCTGAGGTCCTCAGGCAGTGAGATATCACCTCATCCAAAGAGCCCAAGGCTGGCTCACCTAACGAGGTCAGCGAGTAGACAGCATAAACTTTTAGCCGCATGGTCCAATTTCTTAGACTCCTTGTCCGCTGGCTTGTTGAAATCCTCGCGCTGAAACACTGAATCTGCCACCAACCCTCTGCAGAGGGGTGCCCGTGAAACCCGAAGGGCACTGCATACCTATGGGCCATCCGGGCAGAGAGCGGCTGCCAAGCTCCAGGGCTGGGCCGACAATGGCCTCAGCCACTGGGAACCTCCAGAGTCTCCCTTTGTCCAGAATCTCTGTAAGGGATAGTGAGCCCGCTTCTTGACAGGCTCCAGTTTCATCCCTGAGGACTCACAGATGAGGCAGGGATGCCCAGAAAGGAAAGTGGGTTCCCTTCCTCCGTCAAGACATCCCCCACCACTCCTCATTGACCGGACATAAATGAAGTGAGGAATCTTGGACTCTGGAGTCCACATAAAGCAGCAGACTGCCAGAGTCACCTTCAACCCTCATGGGAAGCCAGATGTGACTATAACAGACATCCGATGAGGAAGCCCTTTGGGCGGCCAGAACTCAGTCGAAACACTAGTAGACTTGCTGGGCAGCAGCTCCACCACGACTGGTGGAGAGGCCGGCTTCACGGGAATCCAAGACGGCCCTCATCAGCCCCTCTGGGAAGGGATGGTCTCACCATCCCTCCACTACGACTGACGGAGAGGCCAGCTTTGGCCAAACCAAGATGGTCTTAAGCGGCTCCGCTGGGGAAGGGTGGTCTCGACTGTCTTCACAGAGGAGTGGCAGCCTCTCTGGTGACAGCCAAGTGATGGGCGTGTGGGAACTGGGGTCTGCTTCGCACCAACTGGTCTTCATAGCATCAATGTAACTTGCGCCAAAGCCTCTCACCCGAGGATGAAGACTAGGAATAGCAGTGGTGCCACTTCATGTGGTGGCGAGAGTGCGCACAGATGGCTGGGAGCTCGACCCCACTAGAGAAGGACAGACCCGACCTCCAGCCACCGGGGATCTCTTAGGAGCTGGGAATGCCACGGCTCCTCCTGGTTGGTGGCCGGAGGGTTCTGGCCCAGCAGACTGAGCAGCCCTTCTAAGGTCACAGGCATGACTGGAGTCCTGAAGAGAGAACTGCTGGCCTCTTTGGAAGACAGTAGGGCCAAGAAAAATCTCAGCCACATCACTGGCCAGTGTCCTGACCAACTGGCCAGATGTGATCTTGTGAAGCCAGAGGCCAAGGCTTTGGCCGTGGCCAAACCTAGGAGTCATGAGACAGAACATTCTTTGTCCCACTTAACATCAATGACTTCTCTCTTCAACTCCTTGCGAGAGTGGGAGCTGTGGGATGCAGAACTGCCCTGACCCTTAGGAGGAACTGGCACAGGCCCAACTTAAGGTGGGCAAGGCTGTCCTCAAGGACCACCGCATGAAAAGCAGACAAATGTTACAGGCCTGGGTATCATGTTAGAGGTCTTCTGCCCACATGGGCACCAGCAAAATCTGGGCGTGGACTTGTCATCCATCGTGGTCGAAAGCTCGAAGACTAAAACCTAAAACGGTAGTGAACATTTTTTTAGAAAGCAATCCAAAGTTATCAAAAACACTAGGGCCTACAACGCAAGAGCATGAAGGTGAGAACCAACTTCTTCCAGCAGAAAGTAAGATCTGGAGTCAAGGGGCGGAGCCAAGGGATATACCACCCAGGTGGGAAGGAGTAGTCGGCTTGAAGACTTTCCAGCATATCTTAAAGGGGAAAGGACACTACCAACAAGTGTGAATAAAACAGCTACATCCCTAGAACACAAAATTAACACTGAGGAGAGCATTTCTAAAATGATCTGCAGCTCTACTTTGTTGGCGGCTTCCAGACTCCGGGTCATGGCTCCAGTTTGTGCAGCCGCCTATTCTAAACTGTAGATCATTTTAGAAAGACTTTCCTCAATGTTATTTTGCATTGTTACGTGATGGTCAGTGCTTCCCCGTTATACCAAACTGGCTTACATGAAATGAAACAGTAGTGAATGTTTTAATTACTGCACTGAGCGGACGCTTTTCTTAAACTGATCCCTTTATGTAGTACTCAGTCTGTACCTACAAACAACTAAATGTCTGCCAAGGTCACCAACTGACTTTAGTGTGTTCTTCCAGTCAGGCTGTAGTATGCTGCATCACACACAAAATATAAGACAGCAGGAGAGCAACTATACTTAGAAGTGCCATGATTCCGCTTCACTCACCAATACAAGCTAGAACAGGTGCAGGCAGGCAGATGGACTTGAGTAGGAATCCAGGTAGAGCAACAAGCATAAGAGAGTTTCAAAGGTGTTTTACAAGTAATCAGTTATATCGAAATGTCAAGTGTGGCAATCAAATGCAAAATGTTTTTATTTTATTCAGCAGATGCCAACAGCAGGAGAGCACACAGCTCAAAAGCAGCAAAGAAGTGCCTGCAGTCTTTATTTAAAAAGTCAAGTATGTGGGAATGAATTTTATTTTCAAAACACAGGATGTAGTAAAGTAGTTGGGGGAGAGATAGTGGAGTCCCAGCATAGAAGCAGCACTTAAAGAAAGATCCTGTATTACCTGTAAGACATGAGCATTAAAACACTTTTCACAAGACACCTTTTTCTTTCACAGAATGTTGTGAAGATGAACATTTCCACCCTAGTCAATTTGATATGGTGTTCTCAGTGGAGAACTGGACTTATTCCATCTGCTAATATCCAGAGTGACTGAGCTTAGAGAACAGGACAGATTCAGATATTTACAAGTTAAAAACTATTACACCAACGTACGAACACCTCAAACTTACTGACCTCTACCTACCCTTCTAACCGTCCTGAGGTGGGAAATACAATGAACTACTCAATACGTTGGTTACATAAAATTAGAGAAAAAAATGGGTGATTCCACATGGCCAGTATTGGAGACTTGGACATGCTGGTGTCTTGTGAACTATGGAAGGAGTCTGCTTCTATAGCCATAAGAATAACATCCTCCACTATACGGAGGGTTTGCGTGGAAGTACTGAAGCAGATTCTTTCGCTCCCCAGCAACCCTTGCAAAATACCTTCCAGCATCATATGGTAGTTGCTGGAAAAACTGTAGATGTGAAGTGGCAGATTTAGGCCATATATTTTGGCAAGGTCCCCTGTTGATGGCCTTTTGGTGCTTCCTACAGAAACTGAAAGAGTGCATAGGTTAAACAGTTGCACTTACAGAAGAGATGGTACTGATGTTTATCTTCCCAGAGCATAGACCATCATGGCATAAAACATTGTTGCCCCTGTACATTCTAGTAGCCAAAAAAGCAACACGCAAGTGGATGACCACTGCAATACCTACCGTATCAGAGTGGAGACATTGTTTTAGAAATACATAGGTTGGAATGTTTAATAGCAGAGATACATGACAATAACTTTCCTTCGAGACAAATGGCAAAGCTTGACATGGTACATGGCAGATAAAAGGGTACTTTGTACCACTGGGAGAGAAAATGGAGAATAGCAGGGTACCTACCAAGCTGAGGGAAACAAACTTGAATTAAAGGGCTCAAGGTAAGCATTAAAAGTAGATAAATGACATCCATATTTTGAAGTATGGAAGTATAAAAATGTGTCAAGATAAAATGTAACAATGATGCTCAATATACAGATACAAAGAGTGGAAATGTATCTATTAACCAGATAAGTGACCTTTCATTAACTTTAAAGAGGAATAGTGTATAAAACAAACAGGAATCTATTCCTATCAACTTGTAACTATTGCTTCACTTAATAAAAATAGTTTTAAGTGTACAATGGCAAGAAAGAATCTTGGATTGTGATTGGTCAGTTTGGGGCTGGACCCATGGCGTTATCCCAGCATGACGCCACGGGTCTAGTCTCAGCACTGTGACTGTAGATGAGCTATTGGAGCTTGATTTTTGGGGCTCGCGCTTTTTTGCATCTCCTCTTAAGAAAAAAAAATATATTTTCCACACTAATAAAACATTCTAAAATATATATATATATATATATATATATATATATATATATATATATATATATATATATATATATATATATATATATATATATATATATATATATATTTTTTTTTTTTTAACACACAAGCCACTGTATAATAGGAATAATGTATTCCAGGGTGTGTGTCGTTTGGGATAACGCCACGCCTGGGGCATTAGATGCACTCAGCTGGCGGCCTCGTGCCCAACCCCCCCAGGCGTGGCATTATCCCGGTATGACACACCCCGTCATGCATTATTCCTTTAATACACACTTTTTGATATGGACTTCAGCAACTTGTATAGAACAAAAGCAGATTACATGAAATGTAATATGGGAAAGAAAAAATTACTCCTTAGGTAATTATGTTTTTTTCTAGTGGAGTCTTGCTGTATTCTGACAATTGCAGTTAGCCCCAGCCTTTAAACTGCCCCGGAGAACAAAGGGTTAACTTTTCTGTGCATGGCACAGAATGTTCATCTTGAGCTCGGTTGAAGCCTCTGCCCGTTATTCAAACTACAACGGTCAGATCTTTACGAGCAAAAACTCACTAGGTGTTCTGTGTGGAAACTAAAATTTTTAACTAGCCAACTGGCAGACAAATAATGTTTTGGGTCCTCAAAGGAAGACTCAAGTCAGGAAAGCCAAAAACAAAAAACCAATCAAATGAAATAATCTTCCACCCAAAGAAAAAAAAGAGGGAGTAAAAGGGGGCACCCCTAGGGTGACAACACTGCGCCTGCCCACCCACATCCCAAAAATCTAGCTTGAGAGGGGGAGGTCAGAATACAGTAAGACTCCACTAGAAGAAACAATTACTAAGGTGAGTAATTTTTTCTTCAAACAAAGTCTTGCTGTATTCTGACAATTGCAGACTACCAAGCAGTACCTCCATGGAGGAGGGACAGAACCTACTTTGGGAATAGGCTCTGAAGTACTGCTGTGCCAAACCGAGCATCACTCCTAGCCTGGATATCCAGAAAGTAATGCTTGGTAAAAGTATGGACAGTTTTCCAGGTGGCTGCTTAAATTTCTAAAAGAGGGATATCCCTGGCAGCAGCCGGGGAAGCAGCTGTACCTCTTGTGGAATGAGCCCTCAGGCCTGAGGGTGGAGTTTTACCCAGTTTTTCATAGCAGATTGTATACAAGAAACAATCCACCTGGCAATAGATCTCTTGGTAGCAGGTTTGCCCTTCCCAACTTCTCCATAAGTGAGGAACAACTGGAGGAAGTCAAACATGTGAGCCTTGGTACACTACGCAATAGTTAAGGGCTCTCTTAACATCCAAACTGTAGCCTCCTCTCTCCCAAGGAAGAATGATCAGCGAAGAAAACAGGGAGAGAAGACTGATTCCGGTGGAAATCTGAGACCACTTTAGACAAGAACTTTGTTAGTTTTAAGGACCACTTTCTCTGTGAAAAGAGATGAAATCAGATTCCACTGACAGGGCTTGCAATTCACTGATACATCTAGCAGAAGTAACTGCTACCAAAACAGTTTTCCAAGTCAAGTACTTAAGCTCTGCTGAGGACAAAGGCTCAAGAGGGGGTTGCATAAGCTGAGCAATGCAAACGTTAAGATCCTAAGCAGGATCCCTGAAGGAGGGGACTGGGAAAGCAATCCCTTGAAAACTTACAGAATACAGGATGGGATCACAGTGAGGAAGACTTTGCCCTACTGACAGGAAAGCAGAAACAGCTGCCAAGTGTACCTTGGAGAGTAGCTGATCTGAGACCCTAGGCCATTGAGATGGACCATATAATCCAGAACCGTAGGCAATTCAGCAGAGTCTGGAGAAATATTCTTAGAACACCAAATGCTGAATCTTTTCCATCTGGAGTTGTAAGTCTTTTCTGGTGGAAGGCTTTCAGAAGCCTTAAGGATATCCAGAACCCCTTGGGAAAGATGCAGATCTGCAAATTCTAACTTCAAGAGCCAAGCTCGAGATTGAGAGACTGAAGGTTGGGGTACCAAATCCTGTGGATCGTATGGATATGGGGAAAGGCGAAAAGAGGCCCGGGGTCCATTGCCTGAAGGTATCCCCTGCAGCGAGCCCTGCTGAGGTGGGGGCGGCATGGAACAGACTCAGCCGCTCTCCATGGAGGCAAACAGGTCCACTTGAGGTGTGCCCCAAAGGGAGAACAGATGCTGTACTACCTCCGCAGGAGAGACCACTGTGGGATGCAGCCCCTCGTCCGCCCAGGGCATCGGCCAGGGTGTTGGGAGGCCTCGCCACGGAATGGCTAGGAGATCCGCCCAGGCTGGCACGAGGACCAATGCGGAGAGCCTTGCATAGAAGCATGGAGCGCCCCGCCCCTGGCGGTTTATAGAATAGTACATGGTCGCGGTATTGTCCGCCTGACCGGACCACTTGACCCCGGAGGAACGGAGCAAAGGCGGTGAGAGCTTGTAGCTGATCCGCCGAGCTCCAGCAGGTTGATGTGGCATCGGGACTCCCAAGGGGACCAGAGGCCATGAGTCCGGTGGTTCCCCAGATGGGCACCCCAACCCATCAGAGAGGCATCGGTCGACAGAGAGACCTGGCGTGCCTCGGGGCGGACTAATCGGGATGCCTCCTGCAAATGATCTGGGAACGGTCCACTACTGGAGAGCATTCCACATCCCTGTGTCACCGACAAGCTGGTCCAAGGATCGCAGCTGCCAGACCACTGCTGGCCAGTCCTCACTGAGTGACGCATGTTCCAGCGGCCCAACGGACCACGTTGGTGCCGCCATGAGACCCAGTGAGGCGCAGGGAAGTCCCGGCAGGGCGCAATTGCCCAACCAGAAATGATCGGGCAAAGGAGGAAAGAACCTCGCCCTGTCCGCCGGGAGCGCTGGCCTGGTCTTAGAGAGACAACAGCTGGCACTATGAATAAAATCACCTGCTTGCCGGAGTTCTCGACTCTGGCCTCATGGATAAGGAGGCCCAGTTGAGAGCAGACCTGGAGGCCAGATCTCTGGACCACTCCCGCCTCTTCCTGGAGGGAGCTGCATCAGCCAGTCGTCCAGGTAAGGGTACACCTGACCCTCAAGGCGCTGAAGTGGGAATGCTGTCACCACTGCCATGCATTTGGTGAAGACCCTGGGAGCTGGAGACAAGCCAAGGGCATGGCTTGAACTCAAGAGAGATCCTTCCGCTCGAAGCGAAGGAATCTCTGGTGAGACGGACGGATAGGGACGTGAAAAACGGCCCTGCAAGTCCAGAGAGCAGAACCACACGCCCGCTCCAAGGATGGTATTATCTGAGCCAGAGTGACCATCCTGAAGGTTCGAGACCTTAGGAACTTGTTTGAGGTCTTGTAGAGTCTGAGAATGGGGCGCCAGCCCCCTCGTCTGCTTCGAACCAGGAAGCACCTGGACACAAACCCTGGGTCTGAAGGAGGGTCCACTCACCTCTTATCACCTCCTTCTGGAGGAGGAGAGCGGTGCACGGGTCAATTTCAGCCGCCAGTGAGGCTGGGATTCCAGGCTCCCCAAGGGCGACGGCTCTGAAGGGTGGTGCCTGCTCGGCTTCCAGAGGCAGGCCTCTTCCCACCACCTCCAAGACCCACCTGTCCGTGGTAACAGCGGACCAGGCGGAACGGAAGTGCTGGAGCCGTCTCTCACGGGGACCTAGGGGTAAGGTGACGGGATGGGGCCACACCCCTCAGCCTGCCACTGGGCAGGCTGGAGGAGGGACCGCCGAGGGACCTCCTGGGCCCTTTCCTCCCTGCCTCCTGTTAGAGGAAGCCGGGCGGCTTGGGTTTGGGATGCCAAGGCGAGCCTGCTGGCCCTGACGTTGCTGGGTCAAGAGCCGGGGCACAGAAGGACGAAAGGCTTAGGCTGTGGTTTGCGGCCTTGTCCTCTGAGCGGAAGAGACCGAGCCCAAGGTGGCATTGGACTTCTCGATCCTTCTGCAGGTGACTTCCACCCCAGGGCCAAGAGGTCAGTCCCAAAAGGGAACATCCGCCAACTTGTGCTGTATCCGGAGTAAAGGTGGATATCCTCAGCCAAGCCCGCCGACGCATAGCCACTGCGGCCGCCACCGATCCAGGCACATGAGTCCCTACATCCAAAGCAGTCTGGAGCTGCTGTTTGGCCACTGCCCTGCTCTGGTCCCGCACCTGCTTAACCGTAGTCTGCAGATCAGGCGGAAGATGAGGGATGACCCCATCCAGGGAGCCCAACAGGGCATGAGAAAATGTGCCATGAGGACGGCCGAACTGGCCTGACGGCCGAGGAGGACGCAGCGTAGACTTTTCACCGACATAGTCCAATTCTCTTGGACTCCTTGTCAGGAGGTTTGTCCACATCCCTGGCGCGAGCCGGCGCTGCCGGAAAACGCTGTCGGTAACCAACCCCTCAGCAGAGGGGTGTTCCAAAACCGGACAAGGAACCGTAGGGACTGTGATACTCTGGCCATCCTGGCCGAGGCGCAGGGCAGGAAGCAGGCTGCCAAAGCTCCAGTGCCGACATCTACTATGGCCTCGGCCACCGGAAAGGCCTGGCCGGAGAATCCCTGGTCCAGAATCTCCGTGAGGGGATACCTGGCCCGCTTGGAAACGGGTTCGAGCTCCATTCCGTAGACCCGAGATGAGCCAAGCAGTCCTAGGAAGGACGACTGGCTATCGTCCATTGACTGACCTCCTGAAGACTCCAAGTCCAGTCGCTGGAGAAGAAGGAGGAATCATCTTCGACTCGAAGAGTCCTCAAGAGCTGCTCTGGCCTGAGCCACCTTCACCTGCCGAGGTCGGTCGGGAGTGAGGGTAACTGACAGCCGATGGGTAAACCCTTAGCCGACCGAGAATCCTTGGTCGGAGCCCCATTTGTGGCTGTGGAGGCGGAGGTTCCACCGAATCGGTGGAGCAGTTGGTTTTGGCCGAACAACCGCCTGGGTATAGCGCCTCGGACAAGTCGAGGGTGTGTCGGCCGCCCGGTGACAGCACTTAATGGCCGGGAAGGCCGAGGCTTATTCCGCCAGGAGAGCTGTTGCAACATAAGGTCCTCGCATCGTCGACGTAATTTACGCTGTAAGCTCTCCTCATCCGGAGGAGGAGGACGAGGACGAAGCGGCGACGCCGCTTATCGCGTGCCGAGACCAGACCGCCTATGACGGTGGGGAACGGCTGACTGGCAAGAGGTCCGAGACCGAGACCGAGAGTCCCGGAATTTCCGGGTCGGTGCGGGAGGTGTCGGCCGAACCGCACTCCTTCGCTCGAAGGTCCATCCGAGGGCTCCGAACCGAGGCACAGACGAGCCCACGGGATCCTCAACTCCTCCCGGGGGAACCGGGGAGAGGGGAATCTCGGCTGCTAAAGGCGACAGCCCGTCCAATGGGTCGAGAAAAATCTCGACTTCATCAGTGGGAGTCTCGGTCAACTGACCTGACGGGGACACCGTGAGGCCAGTGGCCGAAGCCGAGCGGTCGACCGAAGCCGACGGACGACGGCCCGGGGAGAGGGACCTTTCCCTCTCCCAAGAGCGCCGACGGAGGGATTCTACCCTTGTCCTCTTTTGACCGAGAAAAGGTCCAGCAGACGCAGGCCCTTCCTTTAGTGGAGGGACAGACAAAGCTCCTTAAAAGAAGCCGTAGGAAGAACCCAGAGAGCGGGATAAATGCCGCGGCCGAGGAAGATACGGCCCGCGCCGCCTCCTCTTCGAGGGCGACCATCCGCCGAGCTGATCCGCCGAGCCTCGGCCGCCGGACACCGCCAACCGGGCCTCCTTGGACTTCACCGGAGGGAAACGCTTCTCGGGACGGCCCAGTTGCAATCGGGCAGCACGGTCTTCGAGGACGTAGGCTGAGAAAGATGAGCACAGGTCGCAAGCCTGCGGGTCGTGCTCAAGGCCTAGGCAGTAGACACACGTGAGTGTGGATCCGTCCCCGAGACATCTTCTGTTCGCATGGGCATCTCCAAATCTGGGAGTCGATTTGTCCATCGTGAGTCACAGGGATCAAGACTGAAGTCTTTTGCAAAATTTTTTATTTTTAAATCCGCAAACGGAGAAATAGGAACTAGTCGAAACGAGCGTTATGAGGGAACCTGAGCTTCCAAGCGTAAGGGAAGATCTGGCGCATGGGGCGGAGCCGAGAGTTATACCACCCGGGTGGGTGGGAGGAGCAAGCTTGAAGACCTTCCGGCAAGATTTAAAGCGGCAAGGATACTGCCAATGAGTGTGGATGAACAACATATCCATGTCCCTAGAATGGCTCTTACTCTTGCCAAGGGAAGAAATGCTCTTGCTTCGACAGTGTCCAATTCTACTCCTATGAAGGTCAAAAGTTGCACTGGCTCAAGAACGGACTTGGAAATATTGAGAAAGAAACCTAGAGAAGAGCAGCTGCTGGGTCACTTTTAGATCCGACTTGACTAAGTCTGAGATTGATGCACTATGAGCCAGTCGTCCAGGTAAGGGAATATGAGATATTTTTCCTTCTTAGAAAGGCCACTACTACTGCCAGGCACTTGGTGAACACCCTTGGGCTGATGACAGGGCGAAGGCACTGCTCTGAATTGGTAATGGCTAGAAGGCAGTTCAAACCCAAGGTACGTGCTGTGGGAGCACCTGATAGGAATGTGAAAGTAGGCATCCTTTAGGTCCAGGGAAGCTAGCCAGTCCCCTGGCCTTAGAGAGGGAAGAATTATTCCCAGAGTCACCATCTTGACCTTTGGTTTCGAAAGATGTTTGTTCAGGTGTCTTAAGTCTAGAATGGACCGCCACTCCCAATTTATTCGGGGTAAGGAAGTACCTGGAATAAAGACCTTTGCCCTGTGGGCTGTAGGTCTCTACAGCTTTTAAGGCCAGGAGAGATGAAACCTCTGCCTCCAGGGCCAGGGTTTTGGAGATGTTTGCAGGTGGGAAAGATCTGGCTCAGTTTCAGAAACTTTTGAAGAAAGTAGTCCCTGGCTTAGCCACCGCCAGGACCCACTTGTCTGAGGTAACAGACTTCCAGTTCTGGGAGTAGTAAGCCAGCCTGCCTCCTAAAGGGATGGGGGAGTTGACCCGGGCTGACACATCAGGGTGTCAGCTTGGCAGGGGCCCTGGGCTGAGAGGAGGATGCAGCTCTGCTCATCCCCTTCTACCTCTCCTCTAAAGAACCCCCTCTAGGAAAAGGAGAGGAGGCCTCAGCCTGGAAGAAAGGCCTTTGAAAAGGCCTGCCCCTAGATTACTGCCTTTGAGGAGTGGTTTGTCTTTCTTGGCTTGAGCACCCTATAGGTGGTCCTATCGTCATCCATCTTTTTTATGCAATGCTCTGCTCCCCAAACAGAATTACCCACAACAGGGAAATCCATGGCCTTAGCCTGGGTATCCTGTGATAGGCTAGTACATCTGAGCCAAGCCATTCTCCAGAACCACAGATGTAGCCATGACTCTAGATGACATCACTGGAGTCAACAGCAGCATGAAATTGGATTTTAGATGCCTCAATCCCATCCGCAGCCACCTCCCTCGGCTAGCTGGGGCCTGCTTCATAGTTCAAAACAGACTCCCACCTGGACTTTTGGAACCTGGTACCATAAGCCATGTAGTTAGCCTGTCCGAGTCCCAAGGAAGATGCCAAATATTGCGTCCGACAGCATATACCTCCTGTCCATACGCTTGTCCACTGGAGGTACAGAATTTGGTGTTTTTAAAAGTTTGTGTCCGTTTCCCATAGGATTTATGCAAGGGAATAGACAGCCTCTTGGACTCTGGGATGTCCATCTCAACAAAATCAGGCTCTTCTTCCTCAACAGCTTCATCCACAGGGAGCTGGAGAGTCTCAGTCACTTTCTTGTAAAACACAGTGGGAAGGGGACTCAAAGCCTAGGAGGGGAAACTCCAGAAGGTCTGTCTGGTTCAATAGGCTCATCCAGACCTTCCCCACCATCAGTCACCATCCCCCTCCCATTCCGGATCATAATATTCCTCCAGAGAATAATCTGCAACCACAGAATGACCAGACTTGACGCGAACAAAAGGAGCAGGTTGGGTCAGACTTTGTTCAATGCTAATCGCCCGGCGATTTAATCGGCCGCCTGATGGAGACATTCGATCCAAACCAGCTGATTTATCTTTTCCTTTTCTTTTTGAAGAAACCGACCCCTCAGAGTCAGCTTTTTTCCTTTTGCCCGAGGAAGTCTGCCCTGGTCAGAGGGCACTCCCAGGCTGGCCATCCTGGTCAGCGGACTTCCCGGCCTCCTTATCCCTAAGCCTACCCAAACGTTTTTCCAGGGTGGTCTTCGGGAAGTTTTTACAAATTTGGCAGTCTGAATCGAGGTGATCAAACCCCAGACAATATACACAGGTGGTGTGGGGATCAGCCTTAGCAAAGGCCTACACACACACACACTCTCTAACTACAGTGCTGAAAACCCAGTGGGCCCGTTTTTTTTTTTCGTCCTGGGTTTTTCCAGACATGGCCAACCACAAAACAACTTACCCTTTACACGACTTCAGGCCAGGTAAGACAAAACCTATCGGTTCCTCACTGTGTCACAGGTGGTTGTGAGGGGAGCTTTTTTTTTTTTTTTTTTTAAAGAACAGACAGACACTGGAATCACCACAATAAATTTAAAACTAAAAAACCCGATTGGTTCAGGCAAACCGACCACAATTTACAATTTCCTCACAATTAATCTAAGTCCACTACCTACTACCATTTACTATACCACAGAGATCTGAACCGAGAAAAATTGGAGAAAATCTTTGGATTAAACAGACGAAAACTTTACCGAACCGACAAGCAAGGAGCAAACTCCAGAGCGACTGTCCAATTAGGCGGAGTAAAGAATCTGACGGTTACACTTCAAGTGCAGCAGACAGTGGTTTGAACAGAGCTCGAGCCTCAATGTTCTATGCTCTCAGCATAGAGTTACCTCTCATCTCCAGGGCAGTTCAAGTGCTGGGGCTAACTGCAATTGTCAGAATACAGCAAGACTTCATGTTTGAACCCGGAGGCTCGCCTCTGGTACTCACGGGGTGTCGCCTCTGACATAGGAGGTCCGAACCAGGCCTGGCGTCAGCTTCTACCTCCTGGTGAGCTGAGCATTTGCCTCCAGCCCACCAGGAAGCCAGAGTCTCCTTCAAATCCACGGTGGCCGAGTGGGCGGAAGAAACGGATACTGAGGTATCCGAAACGAAGCGGAAGCCCAGCATCTGGTACTGGGGCACCATGTACCGCAGCATTGGGTACTGGGTGACGGATACTGCGGGCCTGGGCAGGACGGCGGATACGACGGAGTCAGATACCCAGGTACCAGGGGCTCTGAAGGAGCAGAGGGCCCTGGAAACAGCCCAGAGGGCAGCAGACCCAACGCGGGGATATTGTCAGGTATCGGGAAAGCCGGCACCCATCTGGTCAGCCAACCCCACGGGAGGGAGACCCAACGTTAGCATCCTCCGTGTCGCCCAGGGAAGAAGGGTGACCATCCCTGGGGTCCAGTAAAGGAGCCGCTGGGGCCTCTGAATGCAGCGAGTAGTGCTGCGCGAGCTCGACGACAGAAAGACCCGAGCGGTCCAGCATCTGCTCGAATGCCCAGCGGATGGAGAAGCCGCATCCGCTTACCAGCGGATCCACGAGATGTCGGAGGAACAGACGCCCAACTCATCTGGCTCCGCGCCAATGAAGGCCGTGATGGAGGCTGCCTTGGCAGCGCTTTTTGAGGCCAGCCGCGCCGCCCCAAGGGGTCAGGCGCGACGGGCCCACCCGGGCGAGCTGAGGAGCCGCCTGGCTTACTGGGCCGCCGAACCAGAAGGCTGAGGCATGGCGGTGGCCTTATTGGGAATGGCTGCCCTTGACTCGGAGGCTCCAAGGCGCCCCGAGCCCAACGGGAGGGTTGACGCCACCTTGAAACCTCCAAGACAGCCGGTCGCAGAACTGTCTCCGGGAGAAGGTTACTTGCAGCACCACAACCCCAGTCGAGGTTGAAGCGACTGCAGAAAAGGAGTCCCGGTGCTTCTTGCGGTGGCCCTCCAGAGAAGTAGAGGCCCACCTGAGTTTTTTCAACTCCTTTTCCACGGAGGTCATCTTGAGTTTGAGAACGTGGGCCTCCAGGGACTGCTGCCTCAGTTTTCGGCTGGCCATACTGTACTGTTGGCAGAGCTGGCACTTCTCCATGGGGTGGTCAGGGCCTAGGCAAAAAGGTACTGGGAGTGTCCATCCTTGTGTGGGAACTGGGCGCCGCAAGAATCGCACTTGTTTTTGTGCTCAGAGGAGTCGGGGATGACATACACGCAGCTGAGGTAAAGGCCACGAAAATTTGCAGAAATAAGGTAAACCACGGATTCATTGACTTAAGCAGTGAACTTAACCACGAGGCACTGCACAAATCAACGGCAGGAAAGAACTGAAGGCAGGTGTGAGGACCGCCTTTATACTGACATCAGTCACTCCGACGAAGCGGTCCCCGCCAGAGACTGCTAGCTAGAAATTCTTCCGCGGGTCCCAACACGGCTGCTTCAGTCCCATCTATAATTACCTATTGCAAGAGCCCTCTCGAAGATCAGATGTTCCCTGGTGTCTGCTGCAACCACGGCTAGGCATTTGGTGACAATACATGGGGCTGATGAGACAGAAAAGCAGAGCCCAAATTTAGTAATTTTGTACCACATGAAATCGTAGGTATTGCTGGTGGGCCTGACGAATGGGTATATGCAGATATGCATCTTTCATGTCAAATGCGCACATCCAATCTCATCTCAGGAGTGGCAGGATGGATGTCAAGATAACCATTTCAAAATGTTTGTACTGGATGGGCCAGTTTAGGTTTCTCAAATCCAGTACTGGTCAGATCTCTACTTTTCTTGGATAGCAGAAAGAAATGGAAATAAAAACCTTGTTGTGATGGCAGCACTGGAACAATGCACTGCTTGGTTAGTAGGGCAGTGAGTTCCTCCTGAAGTATAGGAATGTGGTCTGGAGAAAAGGGAGGTAGCATTGCACTTAGTTAGTGTATGTCCAGTTTGAATAATCTGGAGTACTCGCAGCATCTGTCGCTTTGTTGCCAAGCTTTGGGAATGAGGGTAAGTCTACACTCCCCCCCACCTCCATGGCTTGATTGAGCAGGAAGCCCCAGGAAGTAATGAGAACTGGAATTTCCAGCACCACCCAAGGGGCAGGGCGCGAGGCAGTTGAATTGCCTCTTGTGGTTTGCCGACAGCCCCAAAAAGCAACTCTGTGAGAGAACTTATAGCGGTTACCTCTTTTGTTGAAGTAGGAGTATTGGTTACGTGGTGTATGGTACATACCCTGAACTATATGGAGGGTACGTCCTGAGGCCTGGAGGTCATCCAAAATGATGTGTACCAGGCCCAAAAAGCTTGTCACCACAGAAGAAAAAATTACTCACCTTAGTAATGTTTTTTCTAATGGAGTCTTGCTATATTATGACATATGCAGTGAGTCCCAACCTTCGAACTGCTCCGGAGGTGAAGGAGTTAACTTTCCATGCCAGGCATGGAACTTTGAGCACGAGCTCGATTGAAAACTCTGTTCTTCAAACTCAAACTGTCAGATCTTTAAGAGTAAAACTCACTAAGGTTCTGTGTGGAAGCTGTAAACCTACACTAGCCAACTGGCTACTAAATATATGAACACATTTTGGTCCCAAAACAAAGACTCAAGTCAGGGATCCAAAAATGAAAACACAACACCCAATCACCCCAAAACGGAGGGTGAAAAACAAAGGTGGGCATCTACTAAGTTAACACTGCACTGCCCACCCACATCCCAAAAGCAGAGGTTCTGAGAGGGGCAGGGAGGTCAATATAGCAAGACTCATTAGAAGAAACAACATTACTAAGGTGAGTAACTTCTTCAAACAACATGAAGTCTTGCTATATTATGACATATGCAGACTACACAGTACCTCCATGGATAGGGACAGAACCTACTTAGGGAATAGGCTCTGAAGCACAGCTGTGCCAAACCGAGCATCACTCCTAGCCTGGATGTCCAAGGAGTAATGCTTGAAAAAGTGAACCTTTCCAGGTAGCTGCTTGACATATCTCTAGGATAGGGATGACCCTGGCAGCAGCCAGAGGCAAGCTGTACCTCTGGTAGAGTGAGCCCTCAGGCCCGAGGAGGAACCTTACCAGTTTTCATAAAAATTGGATACAAGAGACAATCCACCTGGCAATGGATCTTTTAGTGGCAGGTTTCCTTTACCAACCTCACCGTGAGAAACAGTTGGAGGGAGTCAAACCTGTGGACCCCTGGTACGTTCTATGTAGTAACTAAGGGCTCTTTTGACATCTAAACTGTGCAGTCTCCTCTCGCCAGAGGACAAATGGTCAGTGAAGTACACAGGGAGAGACACAGATTGATTAAGGTGGAAGTCTGAAACCACCTTAGGCAAGAACTTTGTTAGTCCTGATGACCACCTTCTCTCTATGAAAGGAGAAAATCAGGCTCCACTGACAATGCTTGTAATTCACTTATGCACCTGGCAGAAGTGATAGCTACCAAAAAAACACAGTTTTCCAAGTCAAGTACTTAAGCTCTGCTGAAGACAAGGGCTCAAAAGGGGGTTGCATAAGCTGGGCAATGCAAATATTAAGATCCCAGGCAGGGTCCCTGAATGGGGGGTTGGTGTGAAGCCAACCCTTGAAAAACTTGGAGAATACAGGATGAGCTGAAAGAGAAGAGGGTTTACCTGCTGATAAGAAAGCAGACACAGCTGCCAGGTGCACTTTTAAGGTAGCTGGTCTCAGCCCCAGGGTATTCAAATGCACCATATAATCCAGGACTGTGGGTAAGTCAGCAGATTCTGGGGAGATATGCTTGTCAGAGCACCATATGGAAAATCTCTTCCATTTGGAATTATAAGTAGCCCTGGTGGAAGGCTTCCTAGAAGCCTTCAAGATATCCATACACCTTGGCAGAGGTGTAGGTCAGCAAACTAACTCTTCAAGAGCCAGGCCTTGAGATTGAGAGATTTGAGGTTCGGGTTCCAAACTCTCCCCTGAGCACAGGGGAACAGGTTGTGATTCCTGGGAAGACAGGGGAAGGTGGACTGCTAAGGACATAAGGAGTGGGTACCAGGGCTGTCTGGCCCAATCTGGAGCAATCAGGATCATCTTGCAGGATTGAGATCTGATTTTGACTAGCACCTTGAACAGAAGAGGGAAGGGGGGAAAGCACAGAGAAACTTCCCTTCCCAACTGAGATGGAAGGCATCCAGAGGGACTGAGCCCAACACTGAGGGCCTGCAGCAAAAAAGGGGAAGTTGGTGATTGTCTGGGGCTGCAAAATCTATTCTGTGGGTGCCCCATCTGGCAAATACTACCTCTAGTACTAGGGGATCCAGTGACCATTCGTGATGGCCTGGGAAATCCTGCTGAGAGCATCTGCCAGGACACTGTCCTTGCCTGGGAGGTGAACTGCAATAAGGAAGGTGTTCAGAGAGTAAGCCAGAGACCACAACTTCATTGCTTCAGTGCACAAGGCCGTAGACAGAGTACCCCCTTGCTTGTTGATGTACCACATTGTGGTGGTATTGTCTGTTCTGACCTGAACAACTTTGTTCTTAACAGATTTGGAAAAAACTTGGAAGTGCTAGGAAAACTGCTCTGAGTTCCAACAGATTGGTGTGGAGCACAGATTCCTGAGGGGACCACAATCCCTGGGTAGTGAGGTCACCCATATGAGCTCCCCACCCCAAGAGGGATGCATCTGTAGTAAGGATTAAGGAGTGAGACTGGGGGAGAGAGAGAGAAGGGTACCCCCTGTCTCGGATTGCTCTGGTCCTGCCACCACTGAAGGGCTTGGATCAGGGTTTGAGTCACTGGGATCAATTTGGATAGAGGGTCTCTCCTTTGAGACCAAAAGGCTCTCAAATGGAACTGGATGTCCCTCATCTGAAATCTTGCTCCCTGCACTACTGCTGTAGAAGCAGCCATGTGCACCAGGAGCTGCAGAAAATGCCTTGCTGGTCGGGAGACCTGCAGGGTGAAAGAGGAGGCCAGAGAGACCAGGGTCCTTGCTCTTTCCAGAGGAAGGAAGGCTCTGGTCTCTTGTGTTCAGTTCTGCACCTATGAAGGTGAGAATCTGGACAGGCTCTAGAACCGACTCTGGAAGATTGAGAAGGAAACCTAGAGATGTGAGCAGTTGCTGAGTTACCTGAAGATGTAATTTGACTTGGTCTGGAGACTGGCCTACTATGAGCCAGTCATCCAGGTAAGGAAAGATGGCAATCTTTTGCCTTAAGTGGGCAACTGCTACTGCCAGGCATTTTGTGAATACCCTCGGGGCAGAGGTGAGGCCGAAGGGCATTGCTCTGAACTGGTAATGGCCTGAGGGCAGTTCGAATCTGAAGTACTTTCGATGGGAGCTTCTGATAAGAACATGGAATGAAGGCATCCTTGAGGTCAGGGAGCTAGCCAGTCCCCTGGCCTTAGAGAGGTAAAAATAATTCCCGTGTCACCATTTTGAATTTTGGTTTTAAAAGGTGCTTGTTTAGGTATCCGAGATCCAGGATGGGCCGCCATTCTCCTGTCTTTTTTTGGGGGTAAGGCAGTACCTGGAGTACAACCCTTTCCACAGCTCTGAGAGCCAGGAGGGTAGAAACTTCTGTCTCTAGGGCAAGTGCCTCTGATGGATTTGCAGGTGTAAAGAACCTGGTTCTCATCTTTGGAAATTTTTTGAAGCTGAGAACAAGTCCCTGGCTTACTACTTCCAGGACCCACTTGTCTGATGTTAAAGACATCCAGTCCTGGACAAAGTAAGCCAGCCTGCCCCCTACAGGTAGTGGAGAATCGGCCCTGGCCACCCCAACAGGGTGCCTGCTTGGCAGGAGCTTTAGGCGGGGGTAGAAGCAGGGTCTGCTTCACCCAGTCTGCTCTCTCCTCTAAAGAACCCTCTGGGCTGAAGCTGAAGAGGCGGCCTGGGCTTGGTAAAAAGGCCTATGAAAAGGCCTGCCCCTGCCCCTGGAAGGCTGCCTTTGAGGAGTGGCCTGCCTTTCCTTGGCCTGTGCACTCCTATAGGTGGTCCTATACGCATCCATTTTCTTCATGTAATTCTCTGTCTGCTCCCCAAACAGAGAATTACCCACAACAGGAAAATCCATGGCCTTAGTCTGGGTATCCTGTGACAGGCTAGTACATCTGAGCCAAGCCATTCTGCGAAGTGCCACAGATGTAGCCACGACTCTTGACACATCATTAGAGTCCACTGCAGCATGGAATTGCACCTTAGATGCCTCAATACCATCAGCAGCCACCTGCTCCAGCTCCTTGGCAAGCTGGCCAGGGACCTGTTTTGCCAGAGCCATAACGGTATCCCATCTGGATTTCTGGTATCTAGCAACATAAGCCATATAATTTGCCTGTCTGAGTCCCAAGGATGATGCCATGTACTGTTTCTTTGCCATGGCATCAATCCTCCTGGAGTCCTTGTCAGGGGGGTGTGAAGCCAAGGGAATATTTGCCTTGTCACAGGCTGCAGCCTGCAGTACCCCAACATGGCTGCATTGTTGTGTAAGGAACTCTGTATTACAGCCCGACAATGTGTACCTCTTATCCATTCTTTTATCCACAGGAGGTATAGTGTGAGGAGTTTAGAATTTTTACTGTACGTTTCCCAAAAAGATTTATGCAAAGGAATAGACAGTCTCCTAGACTCTGGGATATCCATCATTTCTACATAGTCAGGCTCCTCTTGGTCATCCACAGCTTCCTCCATAGGGAGCTGGAGGGTTTCAGCCACTTTTTTATAAAACAAAATGAGGGGACTCAGAAAGCCTAGGGGAGACACTCCTGAAGGTCTGTCTGGGGAGATGTCCGGTTCAATGGGCACATCCAGACTTTCAAATCCACATTCACTCTCCTCATACTCCTCTTCCCCTCCTCCGGTTCATAAAATTCCTCTAAATCATATTCTTGAACGGTGGAACCGACCGAACTGTACGCTTACCTGATGGTGCCGGTTCGGTCAGAACCGGGGAAAGCGACTGGACAATTTTAATCGCTTTGGCTATTTCTTAAGTGGTTGGAGGGGGAAATTCTGGCTCCAAACCTGCTGATTTTCTAGTCCTTTTTGCTGGGACCGACTCCTCCGAGTCAGCTCTCCTTTTGCCAGAGGAAGTCTCGCCCTGGTCAGAGGGCACTCCCTCCAGTTCGGTTACAACCGAACCGGGCTGGCCATCCAGGTCAGCGAACTTCTTGGCCTCCCTTTCCCTGAGCCTACCAACTCTCTTATCCAGGGTAGCTGCAGGAACATTTTTGCAAATCTGGCAGTCTGCATTGAGGTGGTCAAACCCCAGACAAACACAGGTGGTGTGGGGGTCAGCCTTGGCAAAGGCTTCCCCACAAACACTGCAGTGTTGAAACCCAGTGGGCCCGGTTTTTCTTTTGGGTTTCTCAGACAGTGCCAGCCTAACCAAAACTTGCCCGTTTATGGCAATCCGCCAAGCAAGAGACTCTTGTCGGTTCCCAACCGTGTCACAGATCGTGGAAAAAGCTGTAATGAAATCTGTTTTTTTTTTTTTTTTTTAGAACCGATAAGGAATGGGAACCGCGCTAAGAGACAGATTAATGTATTTATAATAACCAGATCGGTTCAAACCGAACCGATAATACCGTTTACAAGTTCCACACAGAAAGTAAATGTAAAACCTATCTAGTACTTACAATACCACAGACAGAGCTTGAACCGACCAGTTGCAGTTTAAATTCAGTTAAAAAAACCGAAAAATTAATACTTTAACCAACAAACTGAACCGAGCAGAAGAAGAAATCTCCTGAGCGACTGTTCAGTGATGCGGAGTAAAGAATCTGACAGTTTGAGTTTGAAGAACAGACAAGAGTTTTCAACCGAGCTCGTGCTCAAAGTTCCATGCCTGGCATGGAAAGTTAACTCTCACCTCCGGAGCAGTTCGAAGGTTGGGACTCACTGCATGTGTCATAATATAGCAAGATTTTGTTGTTTGAAAGGGGTATTTACTACTATGTTGGACATCTGGTGCAAGACCAGATACCCAAAGCCAGGCACGGCGGCGTAAAGCGATGCTCATAGTCGACAGTCTTGTGGAAGTACCCACATCATAGCCTGATCTAAGAAGGTGACGAGAAATGGAAGTAATGGTTGACATGGTTTGCAACAATTGCTCCTTTTCCAGGGAAAGAGGTAGTTTGTTAAGATCTAGGGCTGTTACCCAGGATACACTGGTATTTTACCATGTGACCCATGTAGTTTAGGATTCTTATATTCATGGTGCACGAGGCAAAGACCTTCTTGCCCAGGCAATCAAGTCACCTGGATTCTTTATCCAGAGGTAAAGAACTCGTGTGTTTAGGCTTTTTAGCGTGGGTGGCCGCAATAACCAGAGTCCACCACCAGAACCGTGAACAGATATTGGTGATGCAATGGAGCTTGGTATAGCCAGTCAGCCTTGTTACGGTCGAAGGCTGACGCCATGCATCGGAAGCAGCATTTTGATACTCAGAGGAATGACCAGGACAGGCTCCTTGGGTAGCTAAGTATTTGGCCATGTCCAGTCGCTGATTATCCTGTTCAGCAGTGGAGAACCCCATGACTTTCTGGATTTGTATCATGTCATTAAAGAGGGGTCGTCTGGAGGCAAAACAGGCCTAGGGGCTAGGAGATCCTCATCTAAGGAGGAAAATGCAGAATATGGAGAATCTAGGTCTGAGGAACTATTTGGAATTCCTCATCGTAAATGTCCTTGGAGGTCCCCACCAGGTCAGGTTCATCAGACAGGTGATCCTCTAAAAAAAAAAAAAAAGGGAGTGGGACAACAAGCAGGAGGCTCCAGATCAGTATGGAGCCAATTGGGCAGAGGGGAGACTGAACACTGGGAAAGATAAGTCATGGCCTAGACAGGAGGCTCATTATATCCCATGGATTGTAGTACAGTATGCACAATGAGTTCAATATCAGGGACGGGATGATAGAATCTCTACATACCAAAGATGTCTATTCGTAATAGGTGTTAGAGGGTTTAGGGGACGGTGGGAGTCAGGAGAGCACCAGGAAAATATAGCCCTGGGTCTCTCTGTATGTTACCACGCACCTCTACAGGCAGAGCCCCTGGTGTTCTCGTGACAGCATTTTCAGATTTCTAAGCATGATTTATTCGTTTCTCTGGCAGAATGCAGTCCTGTCATTGTGGCTAAATATGATGTGATGACATCATGTGCTTATAGAGGGGGGGGCTTCAGCATAAGCAGAGTAGGGGGAAGAAAACCTGACACTATGGAACAGTATATTTATATGAAAATTCACCAACAATGAATTCTACGGCAAATTCTGCAAATCAAGAGAATTCCAGGGGCCTTTATTTCATAGGAGGGCAAATCGAGGAGGAGGGTGGGTGTTAGCAGAGCAAATGATGGTGGTTTGCCCTAGGAACTCCTGTTGACAACAGAGCAGAAGAATAGCCACTAGGTGGCACAAGACGACGAGAGAGGGGCTCCGTCAACAGAGCAGCAGTTTGCTTAGCTGCACATGACAGTGGCTCAGAAAAACAAAGCCTTAGCTCTGACAGGAAACAATGGAACGTGACAGCTCTGGAGTACCTGGACAAACCCAGTCAATGAGGATCGCCTCAGTCGACTAGGACGGCACAGAAAAAGCACTCACTGACGGGAGGAGTGCTTCTGCAGAGGTGTACACAAAGACTGCCCCGCTGACAGTGCACCTGTTGCAGAAGTCACAATAGACGCAAGGCCGTGGAAGGGAGTGAGAGGAGGGTTTCTTTTTGTGCTTCCATCAAGACCCAGTGGGGGGAGCCCTTGGAAAGAGCACCCTGGGTGTTCTCAAACAGGGAAACCCATTGTTCCATAAGTAGAGACTGGGTTTGTTGCAACCTTTTCTTATTTGCTTGATTAAACTCCTTGCAAAAAAATGCAAGCGGTGGTGCCGTGTGGGTCCCACACACCGAACACAATATAAATGATCAAATCTAAAATCTTCCTGCCACAAGTGTAGGAACAAAATAAGGCTCGCTTGCTTGTATATCCTTTCTTAGACATTCACTGTGTTCAAGTCTTGTCAATGACTGCCACACAGAAGACTGAGCTAGCTGCTGTGTGAGCTGAAGCCGGTTAGAAAATGAACAGAGGACACCAGGAACCACCCACACTTACATACAGAGCAAGTAAGTGAGGTCTTGTGTGGGTGGTCCCTGGTAAAAGACTGCTGGAAGAAGCTGCTGCGTGACAGCGCCCTCTGCTGGAAACCTCCCAAGTGTAATAACCTACTGCAAGAGACCATTCCAGCGACGATCTACTATTACAAGCAAGTAATCTGTTTCTAAGGATGTGGATATGTTCTACTACACTAGCAGGCTCCTAGCAGTCCTCTGGGAGGGGGGAAGCAAGGCACACACCCGCTAACTTAGGAAATAAGGAATGGAAAATGGAGGCCCCAAAAGCTGCATCCAGGCGTGACTAAGTCAATGAGGTAACAGGGAATAAAGGTGTGGGCTGACTTCCAGGTAGCAGCCCTGCAGATTTCCTGGATAGGGACGTCCCTAGAAGCAGCCACCAACCTACAGCAGAGATCAATGCAGGATGTGATCTACCTGCCAGTAGTCCGCTTGGCTGCAGGTATGCCAGGTGCAGCTTCAGCATAGGTGATAAACAGCTGGCAAACCTCTCCCCTGAACTCCAGCCATGCGCTCTTTATAGTAAGCAAGCACTCGCCTCAGGTCCAAAGAATGGAGCCTGTCTTCAGCCTCCAAGGTGCGATTTGGGAAGAACACCGGAAGGGTAATCACCTGGTTCAGGTGAAACTCCGACAGGAACTTCGGGCTGGGGCACACAGGAGACTCCACCGAAAGCCTCTAGAGCTCACTGCTTTCTGGCTGGCGTGATGGCCACCAGGGTGGCAGTCTTCCACGTCACACCTGTGCATTGGTTCGAATGACTTGCCCATGAGCTTTGCCAAAACCAGCAACAAGTCCCACAGTGGTGGTGCTTCACACACCAGAGGGGGAAATGTGATCTAGACCTTTGAAAAAGGGCCAGACCACTTTCTTCTGTGCAGAATGCTGACCAGCCCGCACCCAGTAAGCGGCAACAGCTGCCAGGTGCACCTTAAGGGTCGTCGACCCAAGTCGCCCTTGGGAGACAAACCACAGGTAGTCCAAAATGCTAGCCACTGGACAGGATGAAGGGTCCAACCACCCAATGGAGAATCTCTTCCATTTGAAAGCATAGCATTTTCTATTCTATTCCTTTCTAGATGCTTCAACTACAGCAAGGACATTTTCAGACAGCGCTAAAGCCTGAAACTCGAGCCGCTCAGGAACCAGTCTGTTAGGTGCAGGAAATGAAGGTCCGGGTGCAGTACCTTCCCCTGACTGATGGAGAGCAAGTCTGGGCATAAAGGGAAGACTCCACGGGAGCCTGTTGCTGAGAAGATTGGGGCACCAAAACTGGCGAGGCCAGTCTGGAGCCACCAGATCACCCGTGCCTTGTCCCATCTGACCTTCAGCAACACTTTGTGAAGCGAGGGAAGGCACAGAAGAGGCCTGGGGTCCACGGCATCGAGAAGACCCCCCCCCCCCTTGCAGTGAGACCTGATGAAGGGAGCAGGCACAAAACAGCCTCAGCTTTGCATTTGCACTAGAGGTGAACAGATCTACCCGAGAGATACCCCACTAGGAGAACAGACTGAACTACCTCTGGATGAAGAGACCACTCATGGGACACCTACTGCACACCTGGCTGACAGCATCCACCAGCTGACTGGGCTCCTGCCACATGGATGGCTAGGAGATCCACCTCAGGATGCACACAAGAGTCCTGGCTGAGAGCTTCCTTGCACAGGGTTGCTTGTTGAGGTAGTACATGGGTGTGGTGTTGTCAGTCTGGACTTGAACCACTTGACCCCTAACAAACTGGTGAAGGCAGTCCACACCAGTTGGTTGATGTGGCATCGGGGTCCACAGCCCATGGACTCTATTCCCCAGATGGGCATACCAGCACATGTAAGGCAGTTGTTAGGATGACCAGACAAACTGGATCCCTTCCTGCAGATGCTCCAAGGCAGGCCACCCACTGGAGGGTATCCCACATCTTCTGGGTTACAGTAACTAGCTGGTCAAAGTTACCCTTGCGCCGAGACCACTGGCTGGCCAGCTCCCACTGCAGGTAGCGCATAAGACACCAGGCCCATCATACCACACTGGCACAGGCTGCCATGTAACCCAGAAGGCGCAGAAGTCCCATGCAAGGCACAAGTGCCCAGCCAGAAATGGTCAGGAAAAGAGGAGAACTTCCACCCTATCCGCCGAGAACCGTGCTCTAGCTTGGCAAGAGTCTAGTTCTGTCCCAATGAAGCAGAGTTCCGACTTGTCCTTGTTGACTAGGAGGCCAAGGTCAATACAGGTCTGGAGGGCCAGGTCCCTGGACCATTTCACCTGCCTGGAGGGGCCTGCAACCAGCCAGTTGTCCACGTAGGGGTACACCCGGACCCCTCGGTGCCTCAGGTAAGCTCTCACTACTGTTCTGCACTTGAAGACCCTAGGAGCCAAGCAGAGGCTTAATGGCATGGTCCAGAACTCATAAAGGGTTCCCTCGACTTGAAAGTGGAGGACCCTTCAGTGGGACACACTGCTCGGGATGTTTGGGGGGGCCACGCGCGGAGAAGAGACATTCTGAAGATCCAGGAAGCAAAACCACGTTTTGCTCTTGAGATGTTATGATCAGAGGCAAGAGTTACCATCCTGAAAGTGCATGACCTAAGGAACTTGGTCAGATCGTGCAGATCTAGAATGGGGCAACAGCCCCCCATCCGCTTTGGCACCAGGAAGTACCTGGAGACAAACCCTGGGTGTTCGAGGATCTGCTACTCTGACCATGACCTCCTTGCAGAGGAACTGGACTATGCCATCTCAAAGAGTCAGCTAGTCGCCTGCAGATACAAGTCCTCCTGTGGGAGTGTGGTCGGCTTGAGGGTACTGGCTGACCCAGAGGCAGACCCTGACTGACCACTTTAGAACACACCTGTCCATGGTGACAGTGGACCAGGTAGAAAGTGGTAGAGCCAGCCACCCACAGGAGGACTCGGGAGGCTGACTGACACGAGGGGACATCCTCATCCCATCACTGAGGCTTGGAGGAGGACCTGGCTGAGGAGCAACCAGGTCCCTTCCCTATGGGCTTATGGACCACCAAGGCCACCGACTTGGGCCTGGATCGCCAGGACAGAGCCTGCTGGCCAGCCCAATGATGGGCTGGTTTTGTCAGGAGTGGAGGACTGAAAGGGCTTTCGCTTTTGCTGCCGGAGCCCTTGGGATCCTTCTGTGTGGATGTTAGAGTCCAAGGTAGCACTGGACTTCCCGATGCACTGGAGGTGACCCTCCACAATGGGCCCAAACAGCTCTGATCCCAAGAAAGGAACATCTGCCAACTTGAGCTGAGTGTCTGCCGCAAGGTAGAGATCTGCAGCCAAGCCCTACAGCGGGTGGCTACTGCGGGCACAGGAATCTCCCAGGTCTAGAGCAGTTTGTATTTGTTGCTTGGCCACAGCCCATCCCTGATCTTGGACCTGCCTGACCGTGGTCTGGAGGTCCTCAGGCAGGTGAGATATCACCTCATCCAAAGAGCCCAAGGCTGGGCTCACCTAACCGAGGCCGAGCGAGTAGACAGCATAAACTTTTTTAGCCGCATGGTCCAATTTCTTAGACTCCTTGTCCGCTGGCTTGTTGAAATCCTCGCGATGAAACACTGAATCTGCCACCAACCCCTCTGCAGAGGGGTGCTCCGTGAAACCCGAAAGGGTACTGCATACTTGCGGGCCATCCGGGCAGAGGGCGCTGCCAAAGCTCCAGGGCTGGGCCGACAATGGCCTCAGCCACTGGGGAACCCTCCAGAGTCTCCCTTTGTCCAGAATCTCTGTAAGGGGATAGTGAGCCCGCTTCTTGACAGGCTCCAGTTTCATCCCTGAGGACTCACAGATGAGGCAGGGGATGCCCAGAAAGGAAGAAGTGGGTTCCCTTCCTCCGTCAAGACATCCCCCACCACTCCTCATTGACCGGACATAAATGAAGTGAGGAATCCTTGGACTCTGGAGTCCACATAAAGCAGCAGACTGCCAGAGTCACCTTCAACCCTCCGCAGGAAGCCAGATGTGACTATAACAGACATCCGATGAGGAAGCCCTTTGGGCGGCCAGAACTCAGTCGAAACACTAGTAGACTTGCCGGGGCAGCAGCTCCACCACGACTGGTGGAGAGGCCGGCTTTGGCCGAACCAAGACGGTCTTCATCAGCTCCTCTGGGGAAGGGATGGTCTCGACCATCCCTCCACTACGACTGGCGGAGAGGCCAGCTTTGGCCAAACCAAGATGGTCTTAAACGGCTCCGCTGGGGGAGGGGTGGTCTCGACTGTCTTCACAGAGGGAGTCGGCAGCCTCTCTGGTGACAGCCAAGTGATGGGCGGTGTGGGAACTGGGGTCTGCTTCGCACCAACTGGTCTTCATAGCATCAATGTAACTTGCGCCAAAGCCTCTCACCCGAGGATGAAGACTAGGAATAGCAGTGGTGCCACTTCATGTGGTGGCGAGAGTGCGCACAGATGGCTGGAGCCGCGCGACCCACTAGAGAAGGACAGACCTCGACCTCAGCCACCGGGGATCTCTTAGGGAGCTGGGGAATGCCACGGCTCCTCTTGGTTGGTGGCCGGAGGGTTCTGCCCAGCAGACTGAGCAGCCCCTTCTAAGGTCACAGGCATGACTGGAGTCCTGAAGAGAGAACTGCTGGCCTCTTTGGAAGACAGTAGGGCCAAGAAAAATCTCAGCCACATCACTGGCCAGTGTCCTGACCAACTGGCCAGATGTGATCTTTGTGAAGCCAGAGGCCAAGGCTTTGGCCGTGGCCAAAACCTGGGAGTCATGAGACAGAACATTCTTTGTCCCACGAACATCAATGACTTCTCTCTTCAACTCCTTGCGAGAGTGGGAGCTGTGGGATGCAGAACTGCCCTGACCCTTAGGAGGAACTGGCACAGGCCCAACTTAAGGTGGGCAAGGCTGTCCTCAAGGACCACCGCATGAAAAGCAGACAAATGTTACAGGCCTGGGTATCATGTTAGAGGTCTTCTGCCCACATGGGCACCAGCAAAATCTGGGCGTGGACTTGTCATCCATCGTGGTCGAAAGCTCGAAGACTAAAACCTAAAACGGTAGTGAACATTTTTTTAGAAAGCAATCCAAAGTTATCAAAAACACTAGGGCCTACAACGCAAGAGCATGAAGGTGAGAACCAACTTCTTCCAGCAGAAAGTAAGATCTGGAGTCAAGGGGCGGAGCCAAGGGATATACCACCCAGGTGGGAAGGAGTAGTCGGCTTGAAGACTTTCCAGCATATCTTAAAGGGGAAAGGACACTACCAACAAGTGGAATAAAACAGCTACATCCCTAGAACACAAAATTAACACTGAGGAGAGCATTTCTAAAATGATCTGCAGCTCTACTTTGTTGGCGGCTTCCAGACTCCGGGTCATGGCTCCAGTTTGTGCAGCCGCCTATTCTAAACTGTAGATCATTTTAGAAAGACTTTCCTCAATGTTATTTTGCATTGTTACGTGATGGTCAGTGCTTCCCCGTTATACCAAACTGGCTTACATGAAATGAAACAGTAGTGAATGTTTTAATTACTGCACTGAGCGGACGCCTTCTTAAACTGATCCCTTTATGTAGTACTCAGTCTGTACCTACAAACAACTAAATGTCTGCCAAGGTCACCAACTGACTTCAGTGTGTTCTCTCCAGTCAGGCTGTAGTATGCTGCATCACACACAAAATATAAGACAGCAGGAGAGCAACCATACTTAGAAGTGCCATGATTCCGCTTCACTCACCAATACAAGCTAGAACAGGTGCAGGCAGGCAGATGGACTTGAGTAGGAATCCAGGTAGAGCAACAAGCATAAGAGAGTTTCAAAGGTGTTTTACACAGTAATCAGTTATATCGAAATGTCAAGTGTGGCAATCAAATGCAAAATGTTTTTTATTTTATTCAGCAGATGCCAACAGCAGGAGAGCACACAGCTCAAAAGCAGCAAAGAAGTGCCTGCAGTCTTTATTTAAAAAGTCAAGTATGTGGGAATGAATTTTATTTTCAAAAACACAGGATGTAGTAAAGTAGTTGGGGAGAGAGTGGAGTCCCAGCATAGAAGCAGCACTTAAAGAAAGATCCTGTATTACCTGTAAGACATGAGCATTAAAAACACTTTTCACAAGACACCTTTTTCTTTCACAGAATGTTGTGAAGATGAACATTTCCACCCTAGTCAATTTGATATGGTGTTCTCAGTGGAGAACTGGACTTATTCCATCTGCTAATATCCAGAGTGACTGAGCTTAGAGAACAGGACAGATTCAGATATTTACAAGTTAAAAACTATTACACCAACGCATTTAACACCTCAAACTTACTGACCTCTACCTACCCTTCTAACCGTCCTGAGGTGGGAAATACAATGAACTACTCAATACGTTGATTACATAAAATTAGAGAAAAAAATGGGTGATTCCACATGGCCAGTATTGGAGACTTGGACATGCTGGTGTCTTGTGAACTATGGAAGGAGTCTGCTTCTATAGCCATAAGAATAACATCCTCCACTATACGGAGGGTTTGCGTGGAAGTACTGAAGCAGATTCTTTCGCTCCCCAGCAACCCTTGCAAAATACCTTCCAGCATCATATGGTAGTTGCTGGAAAAACTGTAGATGTGAAGTGGCAGATTTAGGCCATATATTTTGGCAAGGTCCCCTGTTGATGGCCTTTTGGTGCTTCCTACAGAAACTGAAAGAGTGCATATAGGTTAAACAGTTGCACTTACAGAAGAGATGGTACTGATGTTTATCTTCCCAGAGCATAGACTATCATGGCATAAAACATTGTTGCCCCTGTACATTCTAGTAGCCAAAAAGCAACACGTTAGTGGATGACCACTGCAATACCCATCAGATGTCGAGTGGAGACATTGTTTTAGAAATACATAGGTTGGAATGTTTAATAGCAGAGATACATGACAATAACTTTCCTTCGAGACAAATGGCAAAGCTTGACATGGTACATGGCAGATAAAAAGGGTACTTTGTACCACTGGGAGAGAAAATGGAGAATAGCAGGGTACCTACCAAGCTGAGGGAAACAACTTGAATTAAAGGGCTCAAGGTAAGCATTAAAAGTAGATAAATGACATCCATATTTTGAAGTATGGAAGTATAAAATGTGTCAAGATAAAATGTAACAATGATGCTCAATATACAGATACAAAGAGTGGAAATGTATCTATTAACCAGATAAGTGACCTTTCATTAACTTTAAAGAGGAATAGTGTATAAAACAAACAGGAATCTATTCCTATCAACTTGTAACTATTGCTTCACTTAATAAAAATAGTTTTAAGTGTACAATGGCAAGAAAGAATCTTGGATTGTGATTGGTCAGTTTGGGGCTGGACCCATGGCGTTATCCCAGCATGACGCCACGGGTCTAGTCTCAGCACTGTGACTGTAGATGAGCTATTGGAGCTTGATTTTTTGGGGCTCGCGCTTTTCTTTTTGCATCTCCTCTTAAGAAAAAAATATTTTTCCACACTAATAAAAACATTCTAAAATATATATATATATATATATTTTTTTAACACAACAAGCCACTGTATAATAGGAATAATGCATTCTCCAGGGTGTGTGTCGTTTGGGATAACGCCACGCCTGGGGCATTAGATGCACTCAGCTGGCGGCCTCGTGCCCAACCCCCAGGCGTGGCATTATCCCGGTATGACACACCCTGCTGCATTATTCCTTTAATACACACTTTTGATATGGACTTCAGCAACTTGTATAGAATAAAAGCAGATTACATGAAATGTAATATGGGAAAGAAAAATTACTCCTTAGGTAATTATGTTTTTTCTAGTGGAGTCTTGCTGTATTCTGACAATTGCAGTTAGCCCCAGCCTTTAAACTGCCCCGGAGAACAAGGGTTAACTTTTTCTGTGCATGGCACAGAATGTTCATCTTGAGCTCGGTTTGAGCTTCTGCCCGCTATTCAAACTACAACGGTCAGATCTTTACGAGCAAAACTCACTAGTGTTCTTGTGGAAACTAAAATTTTAACTAGCCAATCATAGACAACAATGTTTTGGGTCCTCAAAGGAAGACTCAAGTCAGGAAAGCCAAAACAAAAAACCAATCAAATGAAATAATCTTCCACCCAAAGAAAAAAAGAAGGGAGTAAAGAGGGCACTAGAGGTGACAACACTCGCGCCTGACCACCCACATCCCAAAATCTAGCTTGAGAGGGAGGTCAGAATCACAGTAAGACTCCACTAGAAGAAACAATTACTAAGGTGAGTAATTTTTTCTTCAAACAAAGTCTTGCTGTATTCTGACAATTGCAGACTACCAAGCAGTACCTCCATGGAGGAGGGACAGAACCTACTTTGGGAATAGGCTCTGAAGTACTGCTGTGCCAAACCGAGCATCACTCCTAGCCTGGATATCCAGAAAGTAATGCTTGGTAAAAGTATGGACAGTTTTCCAGGTGGCTGCTTAAATTTCTAAAAGAGGGATATCCCTGGCAGCAGCCGGGGAAGCAGCTGTACCTCTTGTGGAATGAGCCCTCAGGCCTGAGGGTGGAGTTTTACCCAGTTTTTCATAGCAGATTGTGGCTGTACAAGAAACAATCCACCTGGCACAGATCTCTTGGTAGCAGGTTTGCCCTTCCCAACTTCTCATAAGTGAGGAACAACTGGAGGAAGTCAAACATGTGAGCTTGGTACACTACTTAACAGTTAAGGGCTCTCTTAACATCCAAACTGTAGCCTCCTCTCCCAAGGAAGAATGATCAGCGAAGAAAACAGGAGAGAAGACTGATTCCGTGGAAATCTGAGACCACTTTTAGACAAGAACTTTGTTAGTTTTAAGGACCACTTTCTCTGTGAAAAGAGATGAAATCAGATTCCACTGACAGGGCTTGCAATTCACTGATACATCTAGCAGAAGTAACTGCTACCAAAACAGTTTTCCAAGTCAAGTACTTAAGCTCTGCTGAGGACAAAGGCTCAAGAGGGGGTTGCATAAGCTGAGCAATGCAAACGTTAAGATCCTAAGCAGGATCCCTAAAGGAGGGGGACTGGTGAAGCAATCCCTTGGAAAACTTACAGAATACAGGATGGGATCACAGTGAGGAAGACTTGCCCTACTGACAGGAAAGCAGAAACAGCTGCCAAGTGTACCTTGAGAGTAGCTGATCTGAGACCTAGGCCATTGAGATGGACCATATAATCCAGAACCGTAGGCAATTCAGCAGAGTCTGGAGAAATATTCTTAGAACACCAAATGCTGAATCTTTTCCATCTGGAGTTGTAAGTCTTTCTGGTGGAAGGCTTTCGAGAAGCCTTAAGGATATCCAGAACCCCTTGGGAAAGATGCAGATCTGCAAATTCTAACTTCAAGAGCCAAGCCTTGAGATTGAGAGACTGAAGGTTGGGTACCAAATCCTCCCGAGAGGATGTTAACTGGTTGTAATTCCTGGGAAAGTGGACTGCTAGGGACAGCAACAAAGGATACCATGGCTGCCTGGCCCAGTCTGGAGCAATCAGAATCACTTTGCATGGTTGTGACCTTATCTTGACTAACACTGAACAGGAGAGGGAAAGGGGAAAAGCATACAGAAATTTCCCTTCCCAGTTCAGTATCAGAGCATCCAGGGGGACTGAGCCCAAGACTTTTGGGGGGGCAGGGGCTGCAACAAAAGATGAAGTTGGTGATTGTCTGGGGCTGCAAAAAGATCCATCTCTGGAGTGCCCCATCTTGAGAAAGTCACCTTCAACACCAGAGGATCTAGGGCCCATTCGTGATAGCCCTGGGATATTCTGCTCAGTGCATCTGCTAGCACATTGTCCTTTCCTGGAAGGTGAACTGCTATCAGAGAGGTTTGCAGGGAATAAGCCAGGGACCACAACTTCATTGCTTCTGTGCACAAGGCAGTAGACAGAGTGCTTCCTTGCTTGTTGATGTACCACATGGTGGTGTTTGTTCTGACCTGAACCACCCTGTTCTGTACTGATCTGGAAAAAGCTTGCAGTGCCAGAAACACTGCCCTGAGTTCCAAGAGATTAATGTATAGAAGAGATTCCTGAGGCGACCACAGTCCCTGGGTGGGTTCCCCCAAATGAGCTCCCCAGCCCAGCAGGGAAGCATCTGGGTTCAGGACCACTGAATGAGACTGAGTGGCAAATGGAACCCCTTGCCTCAAATTGTCCTGATCCTGCCACCACTGCACGGCTTGGATCAGGGTTAGAGTCACTGGAATTAATTTGGTAAGGGAATCTTTTCTTTGGGACCCAAAAGCTCTTAAGTGGAACTGAATGTCCCTCACTTGGAATCTTGCGCCTTGGACCACTGCTGTAGAAGCTGCCATGTGGCCCAATAGCTGAAGGAAGTGCCTTGCTGGTCGAGACACCTGAAGGCTGAATGAAGAGGCCAGTTCCATGACAGCCCTTGCCCGGTCCAAGGGAAGGAAGGCTCTTGCTTTTACCATACCCAGCTCCGCCCCTATGAAGGTGAGGAGCTGTACTGGTTCGAGAACTGACTTTGGAAGAGAGACCCTTGGGGCTGATGTTAGGCCAAAGGGCACTGCTCTGAACTGATAGTGGCCTGAGGGCAACTTGAACCTGAGACTTTCTGTGGGAGCACCTAATGGGAATGTGAAAGTAGGCATCTTTGAGGTCTAGGGAGGCTAGCCAGTCCCCTGGCCATAGAGAGGGAAGGATAATTCCCAGAGTTATCATCTTGAACTTTGGCTTTAAAAGATGTTTGTTCAGGTATCTTGGGTCCAGGATGGGTTGCCACTTGTCTTTTTGGGGGTTAGGAAGTACCTGGAGTACAATCCTTTGCCCCAGTGTAGGGTAGGCACTCTATAGTCCTTAGAGCTAGAAAAGAAACCTCTGCTTCTAGGGCAAGGGTTTCTGAGAGATTTGCAGGTGGAAAAGATCTGGCTCTCATCTTGGGAAATTTTTTGAAGCACAGAACCAGTCCCTGGCTTACTACTTCCAGGACCCACTTGTCTGATGTAACAGACATCCAGTCCTGGACAAAATAAGCCAGCCTGCCCCCCTACTGGGATAGGAGAATCGACCCGGGCAGACCCATTAGGTTGTCTGCTTGGCAGGGGCTTTAGGCCGAGGGGTGGATGCAGGCCTGCTCAACCCCCTTCTACCTCTCCCTCTGAGAAAAGGAAGAGGCCTGTGCTTGGTAAAAAGGACTTTGGAAAGGCCTGCCCCTGGACTGCTGCCTTTGAGGAGTTGCTTGCCTTTCTTTGGCCTGAGCACTCCTGTAAGTGGTCCTGTATTCATCCATTTTCTTCATGTAATTCTCTGTCTGCTCCCCAAACAGAATTACCCATTACAGGAAAATCCGTGGCCTTAGCCTGGGTATCCTGTGAGAGGCTAGTACATCTGAGCCAAGCCATTCCACGAAGAGCCACAGATGTAGCCATGACTCTTAATACATCACTGGAGTCTACAGCAGCATGAAACTGAACTTTCGATGCCTCAATCCCATCAGCAGCCACCTCCTCCAGCTCCATGGCCAGCTAGGGGGGGAAGCCTGTTTAGCCAGTGCCAGTACAGTGTCCCACCTGGACTTCTGGTACCTAGCCTGCCTGAGTCTCAAGGATGATGCCATGTACTGCTTTGCCATGGCATCAATCTTCCTGGAGTCCTTGTCTGGGGGGTGTGATGCCAAGGGAATGCTTGCCTTATCACAGGCAGCAGCCTGTACAACCCCAACATGGCTGCATTGCTGATAAAGGAACTCCGTATCTGAGCTTGAAAAAGAGTACACCTCTTGTCCATTCTTCTGTCCACAGGAGGTATGGAATTGGGAGACTTGAGAATTTGTGTGTTTCCCAAAAGATATGTGGAGGGGAATAGACAGTCTCCTGGACTCTGGGATGTCCATCATCTCTACATAGTTAGGCTCTTCCTGATCCTCCACAGGAAGCTGGAGGTAATCAGCCACCTTCCTGTAAAACATGAAGTGTGAAGGGGACTCAAAGCCTAGGAGGAGAAACACCTGAAGGTAGTCTGGGGAGATGTCCGGGTCAATAGGCACATCCAGACTTTCACCATCACCATAATCATCTTCCAACTCTTCCTCCTCAAACTCTGGTTCATAAAATTCTTCCAGGGTATAATCCGGAACCGGGGGAACCGAACGAACCGAGCCCCTGCCAAAAGGTGCCGGATCATTCGGAACGGATCGAAGCGATTCTACAATACGAATCGCTTTGGCTATTTCATAGGCGGCTGGAGTGTGAAATTCTGGATCCGAACCAGTTGACTTTTCTTTTTGTTGGAACTGGCTCTCATTTTGCCCGCAGTATCGCCCTGGTCAGAGGACACTCCTCCTGGTTCGGTCGGAACCAAACTGGGCTGGCCATCCGGGTCAGTGGACTTCTCAGCCTCCCTTTCCCTCAGTCTACCCAATCTCTTTTCCAGGGTAGATTTTGGAAAGTGTCTGCAAATTTGGCAGTCTGAATCGAGGTGGTCAAACCCCAGACAAACAGGTGGTGTGGGGATCAGCCTTAGCAAAGACCTCCACACACACACACACACACACACACACACACACAGCAGTGTTGAAACCCAGTGGGCCCAGTTTTCTTCTTGGGTTTCTCAGACATGGCCAACCTAAACAAACTTGCCCTTTTTTCGGCAACCACCAGGCAAGACTCCCCTATCGGTTCCTGACCGTGTCACAGGTCTTGGAAAAAAACGTACTAAATTTTTTTTTTTTTTTTTTTTTTAAGAACCGATACAGACCAGTAACCACACTAAAGTAAAGCACAAATTTTACCTGAAAATGATCGGTTCAGCCAAACCGATCCACACTTTTACAAATTCCACACAGAAAACAGAACAAAACCTATCTAGTACTCACAGTACCAATGACACACTTGAACAGACTATGCGGAAACAACAATTTCGGTAGAAAACTGACCGAAAAACCAACACTTCAACCGACTTGAACCGAGCAGCAGGATAAATCTCCGGAGCGACTGTTCAGTGAGGTGGAGTAAAGAATCTGACGGTTGCAGTTCGAATAACAGGCAGAGGCTTCAACCAAGCTCGAGATGAACATTCTATGCCATGCATAGAAAAGTTAACCCTTTGTTCTCTGGGGCAGTTTAAAGGCTGGGGCTAACTGCACTTGTCAGAATACAGCAAGACTTCATGTTTGAATCCCCGTTAGGACAAAGGCAGCAAAGACTCAGAAAAGGGGAAAACTGTAGCGGCAGGTCCATTCAGGTCATCTGCTGCTGCTCCCGAGTCTGGCTGTGCAGAGTTCAGGAGTAGAGACTTTGCAGTTTCTAATCTCCTCTGTTACTGACCTGAGCCAGTGAGTGAACTCTTTAATTCTCAGGTCACCATGATAGACTGTATAAAGAAAGAAATGCTGGATGTTCAAATTGGACTTCTCGATCAAGACGAGTGCCACTGTCAAGGTGATGGAGGCGTTGCATTTTCAGGCCCAACAGGCCATTTAAAACCAGATAAGAACTTCTAATGTACGCATTATAGGTATGCCTTAGGGGACTGAGGGAGACCACCCAGTTATATTTCTTAAGGACTGGCTGACTGAACACCTGCAGCCAGGAGACTTCTGAAGCTTTCCATTTACAAAAGGTCTAGTGTATTATGCCCCACGGGTAGCCCAAGTCTTCTGCTGAACCCCAGATATTGTTGGTGGTGATCGCAGGCATTGGAGAACGGACAAAATCCTGAGCCTGGCGAGGCTAAATGTGCCTCTTCCGCAAGATGGCCAAACTGTGCACCTCTCTCAATATTAGTTATGCTATGAAGCAGCATCGAAAAAATTGATGTGCGAGCAATACTTCACCAATCCAATACAGTCCATGCAACTGTTTCCAGCTAGCCTACGTACTGTGCATAATGGCAAGGTGTGGATTTATTCATATCGTATGGAAGTGAGCAAGTGGGCTGCTCAGGTCTTACAGAACAGGCACATGGTGAACTCTCATCCGCAGCTGGTCAGGATACTAGATTTTGTTCCATGCAGCCAGTATAACCTTTTTGGCCTCACTCACTGCCCTTTGGGCTCAGTACTAACTCCTTACTTAACCACTGCTTTGACTGCATCCAGTACCACTGTTCTTCACACTAGTTTTTCACCGTTTCAGTAATAAGTTAGTTCAACTTAGTACTTTGGATGAGTAGTGTTGGGGGACATTCCCCTTTATCAAGGTACTTTGTTATTTCCAGGCACAGTATACTGCGTTTAAACTACAGTTTACTTAATATGGTGATCTCCCTATGAGGTTCCCTGTTCTGTTATTCTACATCTCCGAGTGCATTTTAGAGAAAATACTTTCTATTAGTTCAATGTTGTAATTACTTGTGGGGATTCTTAATTTAAATCTGCAGTTTTCTTGCTCCAAGTTAGTTAAGTTTCCAAATCAGTTCTGTAAGGATCTTATACAATTTTGGCTGTATGCATGGCAATACATTACCCCAATCAGAGGCTGTACCCTCCTGGAGATTTTTATGGACTTTTCAAACCCAGCCATGCTGCTTATGGGTATGAAAATACAGGTTACTCACCTGTAACAGGAGTTCTAGGAATGGTATATGTTGTTCATCCACACTCATTGGCAGTATCCTTGCCGCTTTTAAATCTTGCGGAGGTCTTCAGCTTATCTCTCCACCCACCGGGTGGTATATCTCGGCTCCGCCCATGGCGCCCAGATCTGGCCCTTTGGAGAAGCTCAGGTTGTCGCGTCGGCCGGGGAGGTCGGATCGTGTGGATGAACAACATATACCATCTTTAGAACTCCTGTTGCTATGGTGTGAGTAACTGCATTTCTAGGGACATGGATATGTTGTTCATCCACACTCATTGGCAGACTCTAGCAGTTCTCCGGGAGGAGGGAGGCACCTTACACCCCATATACTTACTTGGGAAAGAGACTGGAGAACCGAGGCCCCAAAACCAGCATCCCGGCGTGACTCAAGGTCGATGTGGTAGTGGGTAATGAAGGTGTTTGCTGACTTCAGGTAGCAGCCTGCAGATTTCCTGGATAAGGCGTCCCTGGAAGCATGCCACGTTGCAGCAGTATGGCCGGGTAGAATGAGCTCTTATCCATCCTCTGGGAGGCTCCATGCCAGCCAACTTATAGCAGAATCTACAGGAGGTTACCCACCTGCTTGTCGATCCGCTTGGCTGGAGTCACCTTGATGCGGCTTCAGCGTAGGTGACAAACAGCTGGCGAACCTCTCCCGAATTTCAGCCGTGCGCTCCTTGTAATAAGTGGCGCCCTTCTAGGGTCCAGGCATGGAGCCTATATTCGACCTCGAGGTGTGATTGGGGTGGGAACACCGCAGAGTCAACACCTGGTTAAGGTGAAACTCCGGCCAACTACCTTCGGAAGGAATTTCGGGTGGGCGCGAGGGACAACCTTGTCCTGTGGAAGACCAGGTAAGGAGACTCGATGGAAGCGCCCTGAGCTCTCCCGTATCCTTCTGGCTGACGTGATAGCCACCCAAGAAGGCGGCCCTCCACGACAGGTGAGAGAGCACACCTGTGCATAGGTTCGAATGGCGTGCCCATGAGCTTTGCCAGTACCAGCAGTAGATCCCACGGAGGTGGGGGTCCCGTGACTGGAGGGGAAATGTGATCAAGGCCTTGAAAAAGCGCCAGACCACCTTTCCCGCGCTTAACGACTGCTTCCGCCCGCGCCGTAAGCAGAGATGGCTGCCAGGGTGCACCCTTAGGTCGCCGACCTAAGCCCTTGACTAGAAAGGGACCATAAAATAGTCCAAGATGCTTGCCAAGGAACAGGAGGAAGGGTCCAAGCCCTTGTTTCTACACCAAATGGAAAACCCTTTTCCATTTGAAGGCATAGCATTTTCTGATCGACTCCTTACGTGGACGCCTAACTACATTGAGGACCTCCGCCGGAAAGACCCAAAGCCTGGAACTCTAGCCGCTCAGAAACCAGGCCGTCAGGTGCAGGGATTGATCCGGATGGAAACACTTCCTGATTGACTGAGAGCAGGTCCGGGGCGTAGCTGAAGCTGCCAGGAGTCCTGGAGCTGAGACTGAGGAGATCGGGTACCAGAACTGGCGCAGGCCAGTTTGGGGCTATTGAATCACCTGCGCCTTGTCCCTCCTCGCCTTGAGAAGCACCTTGTGGATCAAGGGAAATGGGGAAGAGGCGTAAAGAGGCCCGGGTCCATTGTCCTCGAGAGGCATCCCCTGCAGCGAGCCCTGCTGAGGGGGTGGCATCAAGTCGAGACTCAGCTTCGTTTCTCCATGGAGCAAACAGGTCCACCTGAGGTGTGTGCCACTGGGAGAATAGATGCTGTACTACCTTGCAGGAGAGCACTGTGGGATGCAGCCCCTATCCGCTCAGGGCATCGGCCAGGGTGTTGGAGGCCCTGCCACGTGAATGGCTAGGAGATCGCCTCCAGGCTGCGCGACGAGTGACTAAATGCGAGAGCTTCCTTGCATAGAAGCATGGAGCGCCACCCCGCCCTGGCGGTTTAGATAGTACATGGTCGTGGTATTGTCCGTCTCGACTCGGACCACTTGACCCGAGGAGGAACGGAGCAAAGGCGGTGAGAGCTAGCGGACCGCTCCGAGCTCCAGCAGAGTTGATGTGGCATCGGGACTCCCATGCGGGACCAGAGGCCATGAGCCCTCGTGTTCCCCAGATGGGCACCCAACCCATCAGAGAGGCATCGGTCGACAGAGAGACCGCCGCTCGGGCGGACGTAACGGGATGCCCTCCTGCAAAATGATCTGAACGGCCCACCACTGGAGAGTCGCCCACATCCCCTGTGTCACCGGCACATGCTTCGGGTCCAAGGATCGTGGCGTTGTGACCACTGGCTGGCCAGTCCCCACTGAAGGGACGATGTTCCAGCGGGCCCAACGGACCACGCTGGTACAGGCCGCCATGAGACCCAGGAGGCGAGGAAGTCCTGCAGGGGCGAATTGCCCAACCAGAAATGATCGGGCAAGGAGGAGAACTCGCCCTGTCCGCCGAGCCGCGCCTGGCTCGGTGAGAGTCGAGCTTTCGCGCCCCGATGAAAATCACCTGCCTGCCTCGAGGTCTGACTCTGGCCCGGTTGGATAAGGAGGCCCAGTTGAGAGCAGACCTGGAGGGCCAGATCTCTGACCACTCCGCCTCCTTCCTGGAGGGAGCTGCTATCAGCCAGTTGCCCAGGTCAGGGTACACCTGACCTCGGCGCCTGCAAGGGAATGCTGTCACCACTGCCATGCATTTGGTGAAGACCCTGGGAGCTGGAGACAAGCCGAAAGGGCATGGCTTTGGAACTCGAAGAGATCCTTCCGCTTTCGGGCGAAGGAATCTCTGGTGAGCTTAGAGCCGGATAGGGGAAGTAGCGTCCTGGGGAGTCCAGAGAGCAGAACCACGCTGCTGCTCCAAGGATGGTATTATCTGAGCCAGAGTGACCATCCTGAAGGTTGAGACCTAGGAACCTGTTTAGGTCGTGTAGGAGAATGGGGCGCCAGCCCCCGGCCCGCTTCGAACCAGGAAGTACCTGGACACAAACCCTGGGTCTGAAAGAGGGTCCACCATCTCTTACCACCTCCCTTCTGGAGTGAGGAGCGGCGCGTCGGCCGACGAGCCGCCAGTGAGGCTGGGCGCTCTCGAGGGGCTGTTTCTGCCTGAAGGCGTGGTGCCTGCTTCGAATTCCAGAGGCAGGCCTCTTCCCACCACCTCCAAAGACCCACCTGTCCGTGGTAACAGCGGACCAGGCGGAACGGAAGTGGAGCCGCCCCCACGGGGGACCCAGGGGGTAAGGTGACTTGGACATGGCCACCTCAGCCTGGCCACTGGGCAGGCTTGGAGGAGGGACCGGCCGAGGGACCTCCTGGGCCCTTTCCCTGCCTCCTGTTAGAGAAGCCGCGGCGGTTGGGTTTGGGATGCCAAGGCCGAGCCTGCTGGCCCTGACGTTGCTGGGTCGGGCCAAAGGCTGTAGAAGGACGAAGTGGGCTTAGGCTGTGGTTTGCTGCCTTTGTCCTTCCTGAGCGGAAGAGACCCGAGTCCAAGGTGGCATTGGACTTCTGATCCTCTGCAGGTGACCTTCCACCCCAGGGCTCGAAGAGGTCAGTCCCCAAAAGGGAACATCCGTAACTTGTGCTGGGTATCCGAAGTAAAGGTGATATCCTCAGCCAAGCCCATCGACGCATAGCCACTGCGCCGCCAACCGATCTGGCACACTGAGTCCCTACATCCAAAGCAGTCTGAGCTGCTGTTTGGCCACTGCCCTGCCCTGGTCCCGCACCTGCTTTAACCGTAGTCTGGTCGATCGGGCGGAAGATGAGGATGACCTCATCCAGGGAGCCCAACAGGGCATGAGAAAAAATGTGCCATGAGGACGGCCGAACTGGCCTGGACGGGCTGAGAGAGGACGAGCGTGACTTTTCGCCCGACATAGTCCAATTTCTTGGACTCCTCGGTCAGGAGGTTTGTCCATTATCCCTGGCGCAGCGGGCGCTACTTGAAAACGCTTGTCGGTAACCAACCCCCAGCAGAGGGTGTTCAAAAAACCGGACAAGGAAGCTGGGACCGATACTTCCTGGCCATCCTGGCCGAAGGCGCAGGGCAGGAAGCAGGGCGCTTGCCAAAGTTCCAGTGCTGACCCACTATGGCCTCGCCACCGGAAAGGCCTCCATTGAGAATCCCTCGTCCAGAATCTCCGTGAGGGGATACCTGGCCCGCTTGGAAACGGGTTCGAGCTCCATCCCGGTAGACTCCGAGATGAGCCGAAGCAGTCCTAGGAAGGACGACGGGCTATCGTCCATTGGCTGACCTCCTGAAGACTCCAAGTCCAGTCAGCTTGGAGAAGAAGGAGGAATCATCTTCGGACTCGGAAGAGTCCTCGAAGAGCTGCCTCTGGCCTGAACCACCTTCACCTGCCGAAAGGTCGGTCGGAGTGAGGGTAACTGACAGTCAGATGGGTGAAACTCTTTAGCCGATCGAGAATCCTTGGTCGGAGCCCCAATTGGTGGCTGTGGAGGTTGGAGGTTCCACTGCAATCGGTGATAGTGCTGGTTTTGGCCAACAACCGCCTGCATAGGCCCTCGGCAAGTCGAGGTTGCGTCGCCGCCCGTGACAGTTACTTAATGGCCGGGAAGGCGCTCGGAGTCGGCTTATTCCCTGCCAGGAGAGTTGTTGCAACATAAGGTCTCGACCGCTCTGATTTATTCGATACCGAAGCCTCCTCATCCGGAGGAGGAGGATGAGGGACGCAGCGGCGACGCCGTCTTTACTGCGGGTGCCAGACCGAGACCGCTTATGACGGTGGGAACGGCTGGGACCGCTGAAGAGGTCCGAGATCGAGACCGAGAGTCCCCGAATTTCCGGTCGCAGGGAGGTGTCGGCCGGAACCACACCCCTTCGCTCGGAAGGTCCATCCAGGGCTCTGGAACCGGAGGCACAGGCGAGCCCACGGATCTCAACTTTCCCGGGGAACCGGGGAGGGAATCTGGCTGCTAAAGGCGACAGCCCGTCTAATGGGTCGAGAAAATCTCGACTTCATCAGTGGAGTTCGGTCAACTGACCTGACGGGACACCGTGAGGCCAGTGGCCGGCCGCTGCCCGATCGAAGCCGACTGGTCGACGGCCCGGGAGAGGACCTTTCCGCCTCCCAAGAGCGCCGACGAGGGACTTACCCTGTCCTCTTTTTGACCGGTAGAAAGGTCCAGCAGGATGCAGGCCTTCTCCTTTAGTGGAGGGACAGACAAAGCTCCTTAAAGGAAGCCGTAGAAAGAACCCAGAGAGAGCGGGATAAATGCCGCGGCCGAGGAAGATATGCCCGCGCCGCCTCTCTTCGAGGCGCACCATCCGCCGAAGCTGATCCGCCGAGACTACCGCCGGCTGGACACCGCTAACCGGCCTCCTGGACTTCACCGAGGGAAACGCCGGACGGCCCAGTTGCACCGGGCAGCACGTCTTCTGCGGACGGGGTTGAAAGATGAGCACAGGTCGCAAGCCCGCGGGTCGTGCTCAAGGCCTAAGCAGACACACGCGGAGTGTGGATCCGGCCCAATCATCTTCTGCCCGCATGGGCATCTCCGAAATCGAGTCGATTTATCCATCGCGAGCCGCGAGGGATCAAGACCGAAGTCTTTTGCAAATATTATTTTTAAATCCACAACGGAGAAATAGGAACCAGTCACAACGCAGAGCGTTATGAGGGAACCTGAGCTTCCAAGTTGTAAGGAAGATCTAAGGCCATAGAGCCGAGAGTTATACCACCCGGGTTGGTGGGAGGAGCAAGCTTGAAGACCTTCCGGCAAGATTTAAAGCGGCAAGGATACTGCCAATGAGTGTGGATGAACAACATATCCATGTCCCTAGAAGTGATCATTTTGAATTTTAGAGCTTTATGTTAATATACTGTGATCCCACATGTGATGTATCAAAATATGGGGGACACATTTACTATTCGCTTGTATTAAGTATCTCCTCCCCCCCCCCCCATGGTCTTACTGTCTTTGGACTGTACACCATATGCTTATTCCTCAGCTGTTTTGCAACTGAAAATTATACATATAATAAAGCAGGGAGGACGAGCGAGAAAGACAGCACACTGGTAAGAGTGTGCTGGTACAAGCAGTGTCATGTATTAGCTTTACTTTGGCATGCCTCAATGAAACAAAAAAGGAGCTATAACTAACAGGTTAGGGATCCCTTTTCGTTGGGTACAGTGAGGGACTAATGTATGCAAGAATAAAAAGGGATCTTAAGTGAAGCAACAGTCCTTGGGCACAACACTCACCATGCTCCAAACCTCTATTCCATTGCACTGTGGGAAATCACAAGGAGGAAAACATACATGCTGGGGCGTACATTAGTTTGCACAAATTACAATTTTTATTGAAATGAAACAAACAAGGACACCCCTACAATAACCTGAAACGGGCATCAAGCAGCATGTCACTAAACTACAATCAGGTGACTGCAAAATTACAACTCTTCACTGCTGCTTTAAACTGGTGGACACAGTCATCCAATCAAAAATGTATATAGAGCAGAGAGGGCATTATTTCAGTCTCTTGGCAAACACATATGCTCACCAATCCTGGTTTTGAGGGAGGCCGACATCTTACCGATGTAGAATGCCGAACTGCAAAGCTTTAAATGTATCACATTAACAGTCACAATTTAGAAAACATTTTTAAAGAAGTCTTTAGCTTTTACAGTATTGAAATTGCTGGTTTTTAAAGAGCAACTGCCACCTTCAGAACTTTAACAAATCGTATTTAGACAGTTCAGCTTGCATTTCACATTAGTTCTGTATTCCTCCTCCCCATTATTTATTAAGAGTTCATCTGCATGAAAACAGGATCATTGCTCCTGAACAATTCATCTAGTCCTGCTGCTTTCTCCCTACCAGAGGTCATAATGCATTGCTTGACATCAGTTACTCACATGGCAACATATTGTGATGTCAGAGGATTATGATTTGAAGTAGGGAGTAAGCTACAGAGGCAGATTAAGGGATCACTGAGGGATAAGGATCATGCATTCATGCAAATTTCCTTAGTGATAACTGGGTACAATTCTGCTTGCATTCCATATATACACAATATATTTTTCCTTCCTCTTATTTTCAAGGTTCTCTGAGGAGTCCAACTCTTTAAAATTCTGGGAATGAATTTACAACTGTCACAATGGTATCAAAAAGTCAAGCCAAGTCTGGGGCTTCAGTGTCAAAGAAGGCTGAAGGCCATGAACAAGCGTGTCACCCAAATTAACAACCCCCAACCCCATACACCAAATGGAGAATCTCAGTAGTTTAATCTCTTAAGACTGGGTCAGACAGCAAAAGTCAACCAATTCAGTTGGATGATTTACCTTGTACCTTGGCACTTTATCTACAATACGTTGTAACAAAATAAAAATGTTGTTGCTCTCATGTCAATCCTGCCCCTTGTATACAGTAGGTCCAACCCACTCTTACTCTGCTGCCATAATAGCCCTAGATCCTACCTCTTGGTTACAATTCCTTTCCAAATCAGTAAAACTGAGTTAAGCTAGAGGGGCCAGTAGATACCATGGTCAACATTAATAAATTAAAGATGGACCTCTACAGAATAAAGTGGACAGCAGATAACAGTATGCTGCTCAATGCACAGAAGTGTACAGTTTTGCACATGGGGAAAATTAATGAAAAATGCTTTACTAAGCAGTGTTTATATGGTAATCAGTAGAAAAACCTGATATATAAAGGGAATGAACTTTGTTTTTTTAATAACTTTTGTATGTTTCACAAACTACATGATCAGTAATATAAAGAGAACCTTCGTAAACCACTCTGCTTCATGCACCCTCTTACATTAGACTGCACTTGGGATTATGAGACATAACTGTGGAGCCCATATTTAAGAAGAAGGGTGGAATGGACGGAAAGGCTCCAATGCAGGGTAACCAAAATGGTTAGGGGAATAAAGGGTCTACAGTATGAGAGAGGATAAGCCCGATGTGTATGTGGGCACATAAATTACAAATTGGTATAGATAATGTGAAGAGGAATGGAAGATACCACTTTACACAGAACAGCTAGACTTTGGAATAGACTACCTGCAGAGATCATGGAAAGTAGTAGCACAGTCATAGCAGCAAAATATTTAAGACTAGACGAGTGGTTGCTAAAGAAAGGGACTAATTAGACCCGCTAATGCAGGTAGACAGTAACAATGGGTAGTCTGGCCTTCCGTCCATTACCCAGTGTAATAATAGTTAAATTCTTATCTGGTATTTCTTACTGCATGTCTAAGGTGACAACTGGAGGAGTGGAGCAAGGTGTTCCTATATTTATAAAACAGGTCAGTTCTGAACATGCAGTCATCCTGCTTGAAATAGAAAGCTGATGCTTGCAAGATCCACCTACCGGTATATCGAAAACCACAAAACTGGATTACTACTTTGAAGATGAGCCACAAAATTCATCCAACTTCTCCCCGTCACCCTTCCACACTAAAAGCACATTGTCCGTCTAACGTTTCCAGGAATAAATCTTATGGCAGAAAGGGTTGGGCTCACTGTCAGTTTTCAACTTACCCAGATATAGGTTAACGTAGTTTGGTGCAAACGTCACACCCGTCACTGTATTTTAAATCTGTAGCCAACATTCATCCTGAAATGGGACACTAATAAAGGTTAGGAAAAACAAACAAGCATTCAAAAAACCATTAAATTCCATTTCAAAGTTGGTTTTAACACATCAAATGACAGGGTGCTTCCAATCCCCCAGAATGGGGGATATCAGTGTACAGCAAATCAATTTGTAGGTTCCCAGTATGTTTAGGATATGTCCTGTATCTCACATGTATGAAGGCAGAGTGGGGACATCTCCTTAGGATTGTGTAAGCATTTGTTGACTTTTGAGAGAAGGTACAAAGTGGCCCTAATGGGGATGGTCCAGAGAGGTTCTGCCTCATGATCTCGAATTATGCCTTGTAATACTAATTCAGAGAGAAAACAAATACAGGTTACTCACCTGTAACAGGAGTTCTAGGAGTGGTATATGTTGTTCATCCACACTTACTGGCAGGTTCCTTGCCGCTTTAAATCTTGCCAGAAGGTCTTCAAGCTGGCTGCTCCCACCCACCTGGGTGGTAAAACTCTTGGCTCCACCCCATGACGCCAGATCTAGCCCGCTGGAAGCCAGTTGGGAGTAGAGGTCGGGTGGGTTGTGTGGATAAACATATACCACTCCTAGAACTCCTGTTACAGGGGAGTAACCTGCATTTCTAGGGACGTGGATATGTTGTTCAATTCACACTTACTAGCAGACTCCTAGCAGTTTTCCGGGAGGAGGGAGGCAAGGTGCGCACCCCCGTATACTTACCTGGGGAATAAGGACTGGAGAACAGAGGTCCCAAAACCAGCATCCTGGCGTGACTCAAGATCGATGTGGTAGTGGGTACTGAAGGTGTGCGCCGACTTCCAGGTAGCAGCCCTGCAGATTTCCTGGAAGCAGCGGTATGGTGGGTAGAATGAGCTCTTATCCCTTTGGGAGGCTCCATGCCCGCCAACCTATAGCAGAGATCTATGCAGGAGGTGACCCACCTATCATCCACTTGGCTGCAGGTCTGCCAGGTGCGGCTTCAGCGTAGGTGACAAACAGCTGGCGAACCTCTCCCCGGATTTCAGCCGTCCGTTCCTTATAAGAGAGCGCTCTTCTAGGGTCCATAGTATGGAGCCTATTTTCTGCCTCCGAGGTGTGATTGGGGTAGAACACCAGCAGAGTCAACACCTGGTTAAGGTGAACTCAGACACCACCTTCAGAAGGAATTTCGGGTTGGGGCGCAGGACAACCATGTCCCTGTGGAAGACCAGATAAGGAGACTTGATGGAAAGCACCTGGAGCTCTCCCATCCTCCTGGCTGACGTGACAGCCACCAAGAAGGTGGTCTTCCACGACAGGTGAGATGTCGCACTTGTGCATCGGCTCGAATGGCTTGCCCATGAGCTTAGCTAATACCAGCAATAGATCCCACGGAGATGAAGGTTCTCGCACCAGAGGGGATATATGATCAAGGCCTTTGAAAAAGAGCCCGACCACCTCCTGCGCCACCGACTGCTTCCTGGCCCGCACCCGGTAAGCAGATATGGCTGCCAGGTGCACCTTAAGGGTTATCGACCGAAGCCCTAGCTGAGAAAGGGACCACAGGAAGTCCAGAATGCTAGCCAAAGAACAGGAGAAGGGTCCAACCCCTTATCCTGACACCAAATGGTGAATCTCATCCATTTGAAGGCATAGTATTTTCTGGTCGTCTCCTTACGGGATGCCTCAACAACATTGAGGACCTCGTCGGAAGGACCCAAGGCCAGAAACTCTAGCTGCTCAGGAACCAGGCCGTCAAGTGCAGGGATTGAAGGTCCGGGTGGAGTACCTTCCCCTGGTTGACTAAGATCAGGTCCGGGCAGGCTGGAAGCCGCCTCAGGAGCCTGGAGCGGAGGCTGAGGAGATCTGGATACCAGAACCGACGGGGCCAGTCTGGGGCTACCAGAATCTCCTGCGCCGTGTCCCTCTTTGCCTCGAGAAGCACCTTGTGGATCAAGAGAAATGGAGGGAAGACGCAGAAGAGGCCTGGGGTCCTCGGCCTCGAGAAGGCATCCCCCTGCAGCGAGCCCTGCTGAGGGGGGCCGGCATGGAAAAAAAAAAAAAAAGTTACTCACCTTAGTAATGCTTCTTCCAATGGAGTCTTGCTGTATTCCAACATATGCAGTTCGGTCCTGCCTTTCAACTGCCCCAGAGAACAAAGTTAAACTTTTCATGACCAGCATGGAATGTTCACTGCAAGCTCGGTTGAAGCCCGTCTGCTCTTTAAACTGCAACCATCAGATCTTTACGAGCAAAGACTCAGTAGGTGTTCTGTGTGGAAACTAAAATTCTTACTAGCCAACTGGTAAATATACACAAGTTTTTTGGTTTCAAATGAAAACTCAAGTCAGGAAACCCAAAAACAAAAAAAAACATCCAACACAACCTCTCACCCAAACCAAAAAGAGGATGTAAAAAGGACACCCCTAGGGTGCCAACACTGCTCCTGCCCACATCCCAAAGTCTAGGTTCTGAGAGGGGAGGGTGGGTGGGGGTCAGAATAAGCAAGACTATTAGAAGAAACATTACTGACCATGCTTTAACAGATCATGGCAGGATGGGGTGGTACCTGAGGACTGGAGGAGGGCAGATGTGATTCCCCGTCACAAAAGTGGGAGCAAGGCAGAAGCGGGAAACTACAGACCTGCAAGTTTGACAGTGGTAGGGAAAATGATGGAATCACTTCTGAAAGAAAGAATTGTTGAGTACCTAGAGGCCAGCAATGCACAGGACCCAAAGCAGCATGCATTTACAGCAGGAAGGTCATGTCAGACGAATCTAATTGATTTCTTCGACTGGGTGACCAAAGTAATAGACCAAGCAGGGGCTGTGGATATGGCCAACCTAGACTTTAGCAAGGCATTTGACAGTCCCGCACAAAAGAATAATCAAGTTACCCAGTCTGGGAGTGGGTCCCAGGGTGGTAGCCTGGGTAGCAAACTGGCTGCACAACAGGACACAGAAGGTAATAGTGAATGGAACACATTCCGAAGAAAGGGGGGTTACTAGTGGAGTACCTCAGGGCTCAGTACTGGGTCCAGTCCTCTAACATCTTTATAGGTTAGATTGCAGAGGATCTGGAGGGAAAGGTATGCCTCTTTGCAGATGACACAAAGATCTGTAACAGAGTTGATACACAAGGGGGGGTAGAAGAGATGAGAAGGGACTTGGCAAGGTTGGAGGAATGGTCAGACATGTGGCAACTTAGATTCAATACAAAGAAGTGCAAAGTAATGCACCTGGGAAACAAAAACCCAGGAGAAGAGTACACAATAGCAGGGGAGGTACTAACAAAAAAAATGGAAAGGGACCTGGGGGTAGTCATATCAGATGACTGAAAGGTGGGTAAGCAATGTGAAAAATCAGTAAGGAGAGCCAGGGGGATACTGGGATGCATAGGAAGGGGCATCACAAGTAGAAAAAGGGAAGTGGTTATCCCTCTGTAGACAGTTGGTGAGACCCTATCTGGAGTACTGCGTGCAGTTTTGGAGACCTCATCTACGAAAGGACAGACAGGATGGAAGCAGTCCAGAGGAGGGCAACTAAAATGGTGCAGGGCCTGCAGCAGAAGCCATATGAAGAGAGAGAGAGCTTAATATGTATACTCTTGATGAAAGGAGGGACCGGGGAGACATGATAGAAACGTTCAAGTATCTCAAGGGAATCAAAGTCCAGGAAGGTAGCATCTTTCAGAAAAATGTGTAAGAACAAGGGGGCACAATTTAAAGATAGAGGGGGACGGCTCAGGGGTAATGTGAGGAAATGTTTTTTCACGGAGAGAGTGGAGGATACATGGAACAACCTTCCTGAGGAGGTTGTTGTGTCTAAAACAGTGGGGGAATTCAAACATGCATGGGACAGACAAGGCAATTATAGTTGGGGGTTGCAGGAAGTAGGCTGTTGGTTAACTAGAATCTGCAGCTCAACCAGTAGGTAGGGAAATGGGCAGACTGGGTGAGCCAAGAGGTCCTTATCTGCCGTCAAAGTCTATGTTTCTATGTTACTAAGGTGAGTAATTTTTTCTTCAAACATGAAATCTTGCTGTATTCTAACATATGCAGACTACCAAGCAGTACCTCCATGGAGGAGGGACAGAACCTACTTTGGAAACAGACTCGGAAGTACTTCTGTGCCAAACAGAGCATCACTCCTAGCCTGGATATCCAGAGAGTAATGCTTGGTGAAAGTATGGACTGTTTTCCAGGTGGCTGCTTGACAAATTTCTAAGAGAGGAATATCCCTGGCAGCAGCCAGGGAAGCAGCTGTACCTCTAGTGGAATGAGCCCTCAGGCCTGTGGGTGGAGTTCTACCCAGTTTTTCATAGCAGAATTGTATACAAGAAACAATCCACCTGGCAATAGATTCCCTTAGTGGCAGGTTTGCCTTTACCAACTTCTCCATAAGTAAGGAACAACTGGAGAGATTCAAACCTGTGACCCTTGGTACCCTCTATGTAGTAGCTAAGGGCTCTTTTAACGTCCAAACTGAGTAGCCTCCTCTCTCCCAAGGAGGAATGGTCAGTGAAGAAAACAGGGAGAGATATAGACTGGTTGAGGTGGAAATCTGAAACCACTTTAGGCAAGAACTGTGTTAGTTCTAAGGACCACTTTATCCCTGTGAAAAGAGATGAAATCAGATTCCACTGACAGGGCTTGCAATTCACTGATATGTCTGGCAGAAATAATGGCTACCAAAAAGTTTTCCAAGTCAAGTACTTAAGCTCTGCTGAGGACAAAGGTTCAAAAGGAGGTTGCATAAGCTGAGCAATGCAAACATTAAGGTCCCAAGCAGGAGCAGGATCCCTAAAGGGGAGACTGGTGTGAAGCAATCCCTTGAAAAACTTACAAAGTACAGGATGGGATGATAGAGAGGAAGACTTGCATACTGACAAGAAAGCAGAAACAGCTGCCAAGTGTACTTTAAGGGTAGCTGGTCTGAGACCTAGGCCATTAAGATGGACCATATAATCCAGAACCGTAGGCAGTTCGGCAGAGTCTGGAGAAATATTCTTAGAACACCAAATGCTGAATCTTTTCCATCTGGAGTTGTAAGGGATGGGTCTTTCTGGTGGAAGGCTTTCGAGAAGTCTTAAGGATATCCAGAACCCCTTGGGAAAGATGCAGATCAGCAAACTAACTCAAGAGCCAAGCCTTGAGACTGAGAGACTGAAGATTCAGGTACCAAATCCTCCCCTAAGAGGATGTTAACAGGTTGTACTTCCTGGGAAGAGACAGGGAAAGATAGACTGCTAGGGATAGCAACAAGGGATACTATGGCTGCCTGGCCCAGTCTGGAGCAATCAGAATCACTTTGCATGGTTGTGACCTTATCTTAACTAACTTTGAACAGGAGAGGGAAGGGGGGAAGCATACAGAAATTTCCCTTCCCAGTTCAGAATCAGAGCATCCAGGGGAACTGAGCCCAAGACTGGGGGTCTGCAACAAGAGAGAGGAAGTTGGTGATTGTCTGGGGCTGCAAAAAGATCATCTCTAGTGTGCCCCATCTCGAGAAAATCACTTTCAAAACTAGAGGATCTAGGGCCCATTCGTGATGGCCCTGGGATATTCTGTTCAGTGCATCTGCTAGGACATTGTCCTTCCCTGGGAGGTGAACTGCTATCAGAGAGGTTTGCAGGAAATAGGCCAGGGACCACAACTTCATTGCTTCTGTGCACAAGGCCGTAGACAGAGTGCCTCCTTGCTTGCTAATGTACCACATGGTGGTGTCTGTTCTGACCTGAACCACCTTGTTCTGTACAGATTTGGAAAAAGCTTGCAGTGCCAGAAACACTGCTCTGAGTTCCAAGAGACTGATGTGAAGCAGAGATTCCTGAGGTGACCACAGTCCTTGGCTGGTAAGATCCCCCAAATGGGCTCCGCAGCCCAGCAGGGAAGCATCTGTGGTGAGCATCACTGCATGAGACTGACAAATGGAACCCCTTGTCTCAAACTGTCCCGATCCTGCCACCATTGCAAGGCTTGGATCAGGGTTAGAGTCATAGGGATTAGCTTGGTAAGGGAATCCTTTCTTTGGAACCAAAAGCTCTTAAACGTAACTGAATATCCCTCATTTGGGATCTTGCTCCCTGGACCACTGCTGTGGAAGCTGCCATGTGGCCCAGTAGCTGAAGGAAATGCCTTGCTGGTCGAGACACCTGAAGGGTGAATGAAGAGGCCAGTTCCATAAGGATCCTTGCCCTTTCCAGGGGAAGGAAGGCTCTTGCCTTTACTGTATCCAGTTCTGCACCTATGAAGGTGAGAAGCTGTACTGGTTCAAGAACTGACTTTGGAAAGTTGAGAAGCAATCCTAAGGAAGTGAGCACTTGCTGGGTCACTTGCATGTGTGACTTGACTTGGTCTGGAGACTGACCTACTACGAGCCAGTCGTCCAAGTATGGGAAGATGGAGATCTTTTTTCTTCTTAGGAAAGCAACTACTACTGCCAGGCACTTTGTGAAAACCCTTGGGGCTGATATTAGGTCAAAGGGCATTGCTCTGAATTGATAGTGGCCTGAGGGCAACTCGAACCAAAGGTACTTTCTGTGGGAGCACCTGATGAGAATATGAAAGTAGACATCTTTGAGGTCCAGGGAGGCTAGCCAGTCCCCTGGCCTTAGAGAGGGAAGGATAATTCCCAGAGTTACCATTTTGAACTTTGGCTTCAAAAGATGTTTGTTTAGATATCTTAGGTCCAGGATGGGCCGCCATTTTCCTGTCTTTTGGAGGGTTAGGAAGTACCTGGAGTACAATCCTTTGCCCCTGTGTAGGGTGGGAACTCTCTCTATAGCTCTGAGAACTAGGACAGAAGAACCCTCTGCCTCTAGGGCAAGAGTCTCAGATTTGCAGGTGGAAAAGATCTGGCTCTCATCTTGGGAAATATTTTGAAGCCAAAAACCAGTCACTGGCTTACTACTTCCAGGACACTAGTCTGATGTAAGAGACTTCCAGTCCTGGACAAAGTAAGCCAGCCTGCCCCCTACTGGGATGGGAGAATCGACCCAGGCAGACCCATCAGGGTGTACTTGGCAGGGGCTTTAGGCTGAGGGGTGGATGCAGGCCTGCTCATCCCCCTTCTGCCTCTCCCTCTAAAGAACCCCCTCTGCAAAAAGGAAGAAGAGGCGGCCTAAACTTGGTAAAAAGGCCTGCCCCTGGACTACTGTCTTTGAGGAGTTCCTTGCTATTCTTTGGCCTGAGCACTCCTGTAAGTGGTCCTGTATTCATCCATCTTCATGTAATTCTGTCTGCTCCCCAAACAGAGAATTACCAATTACAGGAAAATCCATGGCCTTAGCCTGGGTATCCTGTGAGGCTAGTACATCTGAGCCAAACCATCCTCCGAAGAGCCACAAATATAGCAATGACTCGATGATACATGACTGGAGTCTACAGCAGCATGAAATACAAGTTACTCACCTGTAACAGGAGTTCTAGGAATGGTATGTGTTGTTCATCCACACTTATTGGCAGGTTCCTTGCCGCTTTAAATCTTGCCGGAAGGTCTTCAAGCTGGCTCCTCCCACCCACCCAGGTGGTAAAACTCGGCTCTGCCCCACGACGCCAGATCTGGCCCCTGGAAGCTCAGGTTGTTGCGCCGAAGCCGGAGGTCGGGTGGTTGTGTGATGAATACATATACTCTTCCTAGAACTCCTGTTACAGGTGAGTAAATACAGGTTACTCACCTGTAACAGGAGTTCTAGGAATGGTATATGTTGTTCATTCACACTCATTGGCAGGTATCCTTGCCACTTTAAATCTTGCCGGAAGGTCTTCAAGCTTGCTCCTCCCACCCACCCGGGTGGTATAACTCTCGGCTCCGCCCCATGACGCCAGATCTGGCCCGCTGAAAGCTCAGGTTGTGCGTGCGTCGAGCCGGGAGGTCGGTGGGTCATGTGGATGAACACATACATACCATTCCTAGAACTCCTGTTACAGGTGAGTAACCTGTATTTCTACTGGACATGGGATATGTTGTTCATCCCACACTCATTGGCAGACTCCTAGCAGTTCTCCGGAGGAGGGAGGCAAGCACACCCCAATACTTACTTGGGAAAGAGAGACTGGAGAACCGAGGCCCAAAACCAGCATCCCGGCGTGACTCAAGGTCGATGTGGTAATGGGTAATGAAGGTGTTTGCCGACTTCCAGGTAGCAGCCCTGCAGATTTCTGGATAGGGACGTCCCTGGAAGCAGCCACCTGCAGAAGTATGGCGGTAGAATGAGCTCTTATCCTCTGGGAGGCTCCATGCCCGCCAACTTCAGCAGAGATCTATGCAGGAGGTTACCCACCTGCTTATCGGTCCGCTTGGCTGCAGGTCTGCCAGATGCGGCCTTCAGCGTAGGTGACAAACAGCTGGCGAACCTCTCCCAATTTCAGCTTGCATGCTACCTTATAATAAGCGAGCGCCTTCAGGATCCAGAGTCGGGCCTATATTCGGCCTCCGGGAGGTGTGATTGGGGTAGAATACCGCAGAGTCAACACCTGGTTAAGGTGAAACTCAGACACCACCTTCGGAAGGAATTTGGGGTGGAGGCGCGGGACAACGTTGTCCCTGTGGAAGACCAGGTGAGAGACTCCATGGGCGCCTGGAGCTCTCCCATCCTTCTGCTGGCGTGATAGCCACCAAGAAGGCGGTCTTCCACGACAGGTGAGAGAGAGCACACCTGTGCATAGGTTCGAATGGCTTGCCCATGAGCTTTGCCAGTACCAGCAGTAGATCCCACGGAGGTGGGGGTTCCCGCACTGGAGGGAAATGTGATCAAGGCCTTTGAAAAGCGCCAGACCACCTTCTCGCTGACCGACTGCTTCCCGCCCGCCCCTGCAAGCAGAGATGGCTGCAGGTGCACCCTTAGGGTCACGGACCGAAGCCCTTGACTAGAAAGGGACCATAAATAGTCCAAGATGCTTGCCAAGGAACAGGAGGAAGGGTCCAAGCCCTGCTCTGACACCAAATGGAAAACCTTTTCCATTTGAAGGCATAGCATTTTCTGGTCGACTCACGGACGCCTCAACTACATTGAGGACCTCGTTGAAAGACCCAAGGCCTGGAACTCTAGCTCAGGAACCAGGTCAGCTGTGGGTGCAGGGATTGAAGGTCCGATGGAACACCTTCCCTGATTGACTGAGAGCAGGTCCAGGCGAGCTGGAAGCTGCCATGAGTCCTGGAGCTGAGACTGAGGAGATCTGGTACCAGAACTGGCGTGGCCAGTCTGGGGCTATCAGAATCACCTGCGCCTTGTCCCTCCCTCGCCTTGAGGAAGCACCTTGTGGATCAACGGAAATGGGGAAAGGCGTAAAAGAGGCCTCGGGGTCCACTGCCTCGAGAAGGCATCCCTGCAGCGAGCCCTGCTGAGGGGGCCGGCATGGAACAGACTCAGCTGCGTTCTCCTGGAGGCAAACAGGTCCACCTGAGGTGTGCCCAATGGGAGAACAGATGCTGTACTACCGGCAGGAGGAGACCATCGGGATGCAGACCCTATCGGCTCAGGGCATCGGCCAGGGTGTTGGAGGCTCGCCACGTGAATGACTAGGAGATCCGCCCAGGCTGCGCACGAGTGACCAAATCGCGAGCTTCCTTGCATAGAAGAATGGAGAGCGTCCCGCCCTGGCGGTTTAGATAGTACATGGTGGTGGTATTGTCCGTCCTGGACTCTGACCACTTGACCCCGGAGGAGCGGAGCAAAGGCGGTGAGAGCTAGGTGGACCTCCGGAGCTCCAGCAGGTTGATGTGGCATCGGGGACTCCGTGGACCAGAGGCCATGAGGCCGGTGTTCCCCAGATGGGCACCCCAACCCATCAGAGAGGCATCGGTCGATAGAGACCGCCGGCTCGGGCGGATTTAACGGGATGCCCTCCTGCAAATGATCTGGAACCGTCCACCACTGGAGAGCGTTCCACATCCCCTGTCACCGACTAAGCTGGTCAAGGGATCATAGCGTTGTGACCACTGGCTGGCCAGTCCCACTGAAGGGCGCATGTTCCAGCAGGCCCAGCGGACCACGCTGGTGCAGGCCGCATGAGACCCAGGAGGCGCAGGAAGTCCCGGGCAGGCGCAATTGCCCAACCAGAAATGATCGGGCAAAGGAGGAAAGAACCTCGGCCCTGTCCGCCGGGAGCCGCGCTCTGGCTCGAAGAGAGTCGAGCTGCGCCCCGATGAATAGAATCACCTGCTTGGCTCGAGTTCCGACTTGGCCTCGTTGATAAGGAGGCCCAGTTGAGAGCAGACCTGAGGGCCAGATCTCTGGACCACTCCGCCTCCTTCCTGAGGGAGCTGCTATCAGCCAGTCGTCCAGGTAAGGGTACACCCGGACCCCTCGGCGCCCATGAGAATGCTGTCACCACTGCCATGCATTTGGTGAAGACCCTGGGAGCTGGAGACAAGCCGAAGGGCATGGCTTGGAACTCGAAGAGGATCCTTCCGCTCGAGGCGAAGGAATCTCTGGTGAGGCAGACGGATAGGGACGTGGCAGCGTCCTGCAAGTCAGAGAGCAGAACCACACGCCGGTCCAAGGATGGTATTATCTGAGCCAGAGTGACCATCCTGAAGGTTCGAGACCTTAGGAACTTGTTTGAGTCGTGTGGAGTCGAGATGGGCGCCACCCCCGTCCGTTCGGAACCAGGAAGTACCTGGACACAAACCCTGGGTCTGAAGGAGGGTCCACCACCTCTCTTATCACCTCCTTCTGGAGGAGGAGGCGATGCGGCTCGACGAGCCGCCAGTGAGGCTGGGATCCGAAGCCCCCCGAGGGGCGACGGCTCTGAAGGGTGGTGCCTGCTCGAATTCCAGAGGCAGGCCTCTTCCCACCACCTCCAAGACCCACCTGTCCGTGGTAACAGCGGACCAGGCGGAACGGAAGTGCCGGAGCCGTCTCCCCACGGGGGGACCCAGGGGTAAGGTGACGGGGATGGGGGCGACACCCCTCAGCCCGTCACTGGGCAGGCTTGGAGGAGGGACCGGCCGAGGGACCTCCTGGGCCTTTCCTCCCTGCCTCCTGTTAGAGGAAGCCGGCGGCTTGGGTTTGGGATGCCAAGGCCGAGCCTGCTGGCCCTGACGTTGCTGGGCCGGGCGCGCCGGGGGCACAGAAGGACGAAAGGGCTTAGGCTGTGGTTTGCGGCCTTTGTCCTTCTGAGCGGAAGAGACCGAGTCCAAGGTGGCATTGGACTTCTCGATCCTCTGCAGGTGACCTTCCACCCCAGGGCGAAGAGGTCAGTCCCAAAGGAACATCCGCCAACTTGTGCTGGGTATCCGAGTAAAGGTGGATATCCTCAGCCAAGCCATGACGACATAGCCACTGCGGCCGCCACCGATCTGGCACATGAGTCCCCTATATCCAAAGCAGTCTGGAGCTGCTGTTTGGCCACTGCCCTGCCCTGGTCCCGCACCTGCTAACCGTAGTCTGCAGATCGGCGGGAAGATGAGGATGACCTCATCCAGGGAGCCCAACAGGGCATGAGAAAAATGTGCCATGAGGCGGCCGAACTGGCCTGTGAAGGCGAGAGGGAGCATAGCGTAGAACTCTTCGCCCGACATAGTCCAATTTCTTGGACTCCTTGTCAGGAGGTTTGTCCACATCCCTGGCGTTGCCGTGCCGAAAAGCAGCTGTCGGTAACCAACCCCTCAGCAGAGGGTGTTCAAACCGGACAAGGGAACCGTGGGACCGCATACTTCCTGGCCATCCTGGCCGGGCGCAGGGCAGGAAGCAGGCGCTGCCAAAGCTCCAGTGCGGACCCACTATGGCCTCGGCCACGGAAAGGCCTCCGTCGGAGAATCCCTCGGTCCAGAATCTCCGTGAGGGATACCTGGCCCTTTGAAAGCAGGTTGAGAGCTCCATCGGTAGACTCCGAGATGAGCGAAGCAGTCCTAGGAAGGACGACGGGCTATCGTCATTGGCTGACCTCCTGAAGACTCCAAGTCAGTCGCTTGGAAAAAAGGAGAATCATCTTCGGACTCGGAAGAGTCCTCGAAACTGCCTCTGGCCTGAGCCACCCTTCACCTGCCGAGGTCGGTCGGGAGTGAGGGTAACTGACAGCCGATGGGGTAGACCCTTAGCCGACCGAGAATCCTTGGTCGAGCCCCAATTGGTGGCTGTGGAGGCGGAGGTTCCACGGAATCGGTGGAGCAGCTGGTTTGGCGAACAACCGGCCTGGGTATGAGCTCCTCGGATAAGTCGAGGGGTTGTGTCGGCGCTCCGGTGACAGCCACATAATGGCGGGGAAGGCGCGGGTCGGCTTATCCCGGCCAGGAGGAGCTGTTGCAACATAAGGTCCTCGTGCCGTCGGCGTAATTCGCGAAGCCTCCCCTCATCGAGGAGGGGGCGAGACGGCGACGCCGCTTACAGCGGTGCGAGACCGAGACCGCCTATGGCGGTGGGATCGGCTGGACGCGAAGGGTCCGAGACCGACCGAGTCCCGGAATTTCCGAGGTCGGTGCGGGAGGTGTCGGCCGAACCGGCACTCCTCGGCTCGGATGGTCCATCCGAGGCTCCGGAACCGGAGGCACAGGCGAGCCCACGGATCCTCAACTCCTCCGGGGAACCGGGAGAGGAATCTCGGCTGCTAAAGGCGACAGCCCGTCAATGGGTCGAGAAAAATCTCGACTTCATCAGTAAGAGTCTCGGTCAACTGACCTGGCGGGGACACCGTGAGGCCAGTGGCGAAGCAAGGGTCGACGAAGCCGGCGGTCGGCGGCCGAGAGAGGACCTTCCGCTCCCAAGAGCGTCGAGGAGGGACTTACCCCTGTCCCTCTTTTGGACCGAGAATAAGGTCCAGCAGGCGCAAGCCCTTCTCCTTTAGTGGAGGGACAGACAAAGCTCCTTAAAAGAAGCCGTGTAGGAAGAACCCAGAAGGCGGGATAAATGCGCGGCCGAGAAGATCTGACCGCGCCGCCTCCTCTGAGGCGACCATCCGCTCGAGCTGATCCGCTGAGCCGCCCGCCCGCGGACACCGCAACCGGGCCTCCTTGGACTTCACGGAGAAGCGCTTCTCGGGGCGGCCCAGTTGCAATCAGGCGCCACGGTCTTGAGGGGCGTGGGCCGAGAAAAGATGAGCACAGGTCGAAGCCTGCGGGTGCGTGCTCAAGGCCTAAGCAGTGAACACCGTGGGTGTGGATCCGTCCGAGACATCTTCTGCCCGCATGGGCATCTCCGAAATCCGGAGTCGGTTGTCCATCGCGCGCCGAGGATGAAGACTGAAGTCTTTGTCAAAATTTATTTTTAAATCCATAAGCGGAGAAATAGGAACCAGTCTCAAGCGCGAGAGCGTTAGGAGGAACCTGAGCTTCCAAGCGGTAAGGAAGATCTGGCGTCATGGGCGGGCCGAGAGTTATACCACCGGGTGGGTGGGAGGAGCAACTGAAGACCTTCCGGCAAGATTTAAGCGGCAAGGATACCTGCAATGAGTGTGGATGAACAACATATCCACATCCCTAGAACCTGTTCTAGGGACATGGATATGTACATCCACTGTCAACGAACTCTAGCAGTTCTCTGGGAGGAGGACAAGGACACCCCTAACCAGGGAATAAAGATTGGAGAACCGAGGCCCCAAAACCAGCATCCCGGCGTGACTCAAGGTCGATGTGGTAATGGGTAATAAAGGTGTGTGCTGACTTCCAGGTAGCAGCCCTGCAGATTTCCTGGATAGGGGCGTCCCTGGAAGCAGCCACCGATGCAGCAGTATGACGGGTAGAATGAGCTCTTATCCTCTGGGAGCTCCATGCCGCCAACTTATAGCAGAGATCTATGCAGGAGGTGACCCACCTGCCTATCGTCCGCTTGGCTGCAGGTCTGCCAGGTGCGGCTTCAGCGTGGGTGACAAACAGCTGGCGAACCTCTCCCAATTTCAGCCGTGCGCTCCTTATAATAAGCGGCGCCTTCTAGGGTCAAGTATGGAGCCTGTATTGACCTCCGAGGTGTGATTGGGGTAGAACACGGCAGAGTCAACACCTGGTTAAGGTGAAACTCCGACACCACCTCGGAAGGAATTTGGTGAGGCGCAGGACAACCTTGTCCCTGTGGAAGACCAGGTAAGGAGACTCGATGCAGAGCGCCTGGAGTTCTCCCATCCTTCTGGCTGGCGTGATAGCCACCAAGAAGGCGGTCTTCCACGACAGGTGAGAGAATCACACCTGTGCATTGGTTCGAATAGCTTGCCCATGAGCTTTGCCAGTACCAGCAGTAAATCCCACGGAGGTGGAGGTTCTCGCACCGGAGGGGAAATGTGATCAAGGCCTTTGAAAAAGCGCCAGACCACCTTCTCCTGCGCCACCGACTGCTCCCGGCCGCGCCCGGTAAGCAGAGATGGCTGCCAGGTGCACCTTTAGGGTCGTCGACCTAAGCCCTTGACTAGAAAGGGACCATAAATAGTCCAAAATGCTTGCCACAGAACAGGAGGAAGGGTCCAAGCCCTTGCCCTGACACCAAATGGAGAATCTCTTCCATTTGAAGGCATAGCATTTTCTGGTGACTCCTACAGGACGCCTCAACACATTGAGGACCTCGTCGGAAAGACCCAAGGCCTGGAACTCTAGCCGCTCAGGAACCAGGCCGTCAGGTGCAGGGATTGAAGGTCCGGATGGAACACCTTCCCCTGATTGACTGAGAGCAGGTCCGGGCGAGCTGGAAGCTGCCTCGGGAGCCTGGAGCTGAGGCTGAGGAGATCTGGGTACCAGAACTGGCGGGGCCAGTCTGGGGCTATCAGAATCACCTGCGCCTTGTCCCTCCTTGCCTTGAGAAGCACCTTGTGAATCAAGGGAAATGGGGGAAAGGCGTAAAAGAGGCCGGGTCCACAGCCTCGAGAAGGCATCCCTGCAGCGAGCCCTGCTGAGGGGCGGGCATGAAACAGCCTCAACCGCTTCTCCTGGAGGCAAACAGGTCCACCTGAGGTGTGCCCATGGGAGAACAGATCTTGTACTACCTCCGGCAGGAGAGACCACTCGTGAGATGCAGCCCCTATCCGGCTCAGGGCATCGGCCAGGGTGTTGGAGGCTCCTGCCACATGAATGGCTAGGAGATCCGCCTCCAGGCTGCGCACGAGTGACCAAATGCGGAGAGCTTCCTTGCATAGAAGCATGGAGAGCGTCCCACCCTGGCGGTTCAGGTAGTACATGGTCGTGGTATTGTCCGTCTGGACTCGGACCACTTGACCCCGGAGAAACGGAGCAAAGGCGGTGAGAGCTAGGCGGACCGCTCGGAGCTCCAGCAGGTTGATGTGGCATCGGGACTCCGCGGGGACCAGAGGCCGTGCACTCTGGTGAGATGGGCACCCAACCCATCAGAGAGGCATCGGTCGATAGAGACAGTCGGCTCAGGCGGACAAGCAGGATGCCCTCCTGCAGATGAGATGGAGCGGTCCACCACTGGAGGCGTTCCACATCTCCTGGGTCACCATCACTAGCTGGTCCAATGGATGCAGCGTTGTGACCACTGGCTGGCCAGTCCCCACTGAAGGGGGCGCATGTGCCAGCGTGCCCAACGGACCACGCTGGTACAGGCCGCCATGAGACCCAGGAGGCGCAGGAAGTCCCGGGCAGGGCGCGATTGCCCAACCAGAAATGATTGGGCAAAGGAGGTAAGAACCTCGGCCCTGTCCGCCGGGAGCCGTGCTCTGGCTCGAAGAGAGTCGAGCTCTGCCCCGATGAACAGAATCACCTGCTTGGCTCGAGTTCCGACTTGGCCTCGTTGATGAGAAGGCCGACTTGAGAGCAAACCTGGAGGCCAGATCTCTGGACGCTCCACCTCCTGTCTGGAGGGCTGCTATCAGCCAATCGTCCAGGTAAGGGTACACCGGACCCCTCGTGCGCAGAAGCTGTCACCACTGCAATGCATTTGGTGAAGACCCTGGGAGCTGGAGACAGGCCAAGGGCATGGCTCGGAACTCGAAGAGGATCCTCCGCTCGAGCGGAGGAATCTCCGATGTGACGGACGGATAGGGACGTGAAAGAACGTCCTGCAGGTCCAGAGAGCAGAACCAACGCCGTGTTCCAGAGATGGTATTATCTGCAGAGGTGACCATCCTGAAGGTTCGAGACCTTAGGAACTTGTTCAGGTCGTGGAGAAATGGGCGCCAGCCCCGTCCGTTCGGAACCAGGAAGTACCTGGACACGAACCCCGGGTCTGAAGGGGGTCCTCTACCTCCTGATCACCTCCTTTTGGAGGAGGCGATGTCGGCTCGGCGAGCCCCAGTGAGGCTGCGGACCCGAGGCCCCAGTGCGACGGCTCTGAAGGGGGGCCTGCTCGAATTCCAGAGGCAGGCCTTTTCCCACCACCTCCAGTACCCACCTGTCCGTGGTAACAGCGGACCAGGCGGAAAGAGTGTCAGGGCCGTCCCCAGAGGAACCAGGGAGGTGACAGGGATGGGGCGACACCCTCAGCCCGTCACTGGGCAGGCTTGGAGGAGGGACCGGCCGAGGGACCTCCTGGGCCTTTACCTCCCTGCTTCCTGTTGGAGGAAGCCGACGGCTTGGGTTTGGGATGCCAAGCTCGAGCCTGCTGGCCCTGACGTTGCTGGGCCGGGCGCGCCAGGCGTAGAAGGACGAAAGGGCTTAGGCTGTGGCTTGCGGCCTTTGTCCTTCTGAGCGGAAGAGACCGAGTCCAAGGTAGCATTGGACTTCTCGATCCTCTGCAGGTGACCTTCCACCCCAGGGCCGAAGGGTCAGTCCCAAAAAGGAACATCCGCCAACTTGTGCTGGGTATCCGAGTAAAGGTGGATATCCTCAGCCAAGCCCGGCGACGCATAGCCACTGCGGCCGCCACAGACCTGGCACATGAGTCCCAATGTCTAAGCAGTCTGGAGCTGCTGTTTGGCCACCCTGCCCTGGTCCCGCACCTGCCTGACCGTAGTCTGCAGATCGCGGGAAGATGAGGGACGACCTCATCCAGGGAGCCCAACAGGGCGTGAGAAAAATGTGCCATGAGGACGGCCGAACTGGCCTGACGAAGGCCGAGAGAGGACGCAGCATAGACTTTTCGCCCGGCATAATCCAATTTCTTGGATTCCTTGTCGGGAGGTTTGTCCACATCCCTGGCGTTCCCAGCACGCCGGAAAACGCTGTCGGTAACCAACCCCTCAGCGAGGGGTGTTCCGAAAAACCGGACAGGGAACCGGTAGGGACCGCATACTTCCTGGCCATCCTGGCCGAAGGCGCAGGGCAGGAAGCAGGGCGCTGGCAAAGCTCCAAGGCCGGACCCACTATGGCCTCGGCCACCGGAAAGGCCTCCGTAGGAGAATCCCCTCGGTCCAGAATCTCCGTGAGGATACCTGGCCCGTTTAGAAGCGGGTTCGAGCTTCATCCGGTCAGCCACCACTGCAAGTCCCGAGCCATGGAGGAAGACCAGGACAAGTTGATCTAGGTTATCCACTAGCTGATCCCATTGAGACCGAAGCATCCACTGAGAGATTCTCATGTGGAGCCGAGCGCGAGGGACTGTCGGAATCGCAACCGCCATTAGCCCGAGGAGGCAAAGGACTGACCTGGCACTGACCCACCTGCGGCTGGACAACAGGCTGACCTGGGCATGGAGAGTCACCGACCTGTCCGGTGGCAGGAAGGCCATGCCAGAGGTCGTGGTCCAGGATCGCCTGAGCAACTGGAGCCTCTGGACGGGATCAGATGGGACTTGGCATGGTTGATGGTAAACCCAGGCATGCAAAGACCAGCTGGGACAGGAAGCATGAGGAGTTTCACCTAGACGGGCCGCCAGGAGCCAATCGTCCAGGTACAGGAAACCTGCACCCCGGGTACAAAGGCATTTGCGAACACCGGGTGCCAAGGAAAAGACCAAATGGGAGGGTCTTGAACTGGTAGTGGTCCCCCTGGAACGCAAAACACAAGTATTTGCGATGGGAAGGGCGGATAGGGATATGCAGGACAAAGCACACAGCCACAGTCCCAGCCGCAGAAGGGGCAAGAGGCTCTGCAGCGAGAGCATCCTAAACCTCTTCTACTCCACGAACAAGTTCAGGGAGCCGAGGTCGAGAATCGGCCTCATGTCCCCCGTTTTCTTCGGGACCAGGAAGAAATGGGAATAGTACCCCGTTCCCTGAAGAGGAATGGGGACAGGTTCTATCGCCTCCTTCAAGAGAAGGGAGGAAATTTCTTCCTGGACCAGAAGATGATGCTCCTGAGAGTACGACAACCTTGGGGGAGGGTGTCAAGGGGTTTTCTGAAGAAACTCTTAAGTGTCCCTCTGCGACAAGTTGGAGCACCCAAGAATCTGACGTGATCCTCTCCCAACCAGGGAGGTGGTGGGAAAACCTCCTCCTACCGGGTTCTCTGGAAAGGCCAGAGCCTGTGGGAGAGGAAAGGAGTCAGGTGGTGGGGCAGCCAGCGTGGCTGAAGCTCCTGCTGCTTTTTTTGGTGGTGGGGGCTTGGCGCCGGAGGGGCCCAATGTTTACTGGCCTGCTTTCCCTGTGGTTTCGCCCTCTACCAATTCTGCCTGCGAAAGGGATGACGCTGTGCTGGAGGGGGATTGTACATGAGTCCACAGACTTCAGTGCAGTTCCCTTCTCCTGCAAATCGGTGATAATGTCCTTGACATAACCACTGAACAGCACCGAACCCCGGAAAGGCACTTCTTGAATAGCGGACTGCACTTCCGGGACCAAATCTGACATGGAGCCAGGCATGACGCCGTAAGCCTACGCGAAGCCGAGCTCCCTACCAGCAGTATCCACTGCATTGAACGTGTGGCACGAAGCATGTGCCGACTGGCTGAACGTAGCAGAACGGATAAGGTCAGCTACTTCCTGTTTAATCTGAGAGTCAGGAAGGAGTCCAACTTGATTCCACCTCAATAAGAATCACCTTCTGGTAATCCCCCATGTGACCGACATAGTTCAGGGCCCGGCGGTCTCTGGCAGATCCAGGTGCTCAGCGAGTTTTATGCTGTGGGTCCAGCTCCAAAGAGCGCCACTTATGAACTTCCTGGATTTTGCGCAGCAACTCCGAGAAAGAAGGAGACTTCGGAGGAGTCCTAGGCCTGGGTTTGATCGGAGAGCGTGGCTCGTCGTCCGGGTCGGAACAACCGGAGTCATCCAAGGTGTCAGGAGGAGGAAGAGGACTCCCTCTCCCGGCGTGAGGGAGGAACGGACCCCTTAGGAAGCCCTCGGGGAAGTGTGTCCTGCCCTGCCCTGGAACCAGAAGGCTCGCCCCTGGTATCAGGAGGTGGGGAGTCAGTCGTCTGGGGCATACGGGAGCCGGAACTGGCACAGTCGCCGGGAGACTACTCTCCACCTCTCTGGTGAGCTGAGCCTTGGCCTCAGCCCACCAAGAGGCCACAGTCTCATTCAAGTCCACTGGCGGCTGAGGGGGCGGTGGAGGAGGTGGGGGGGGGGAGATACGGATACTGAGTGTACCCGTAGAGTGCGTATCCATAACCCAATGGTGGGTAACCTGGCATCAGGTAGTGAGGCACCGAGTACTGCAGTGTCGGATAGGCCGGCGTTGGGTACTGGGGCGGATACTGCGGAGCCAGGTAAGACCGAGTCGGATACCCAGTCGCCGGGGGTCTGATGGAGCAGACGGCCCGGCCGGAAGCCCAGCGGGCAGGCCTGGCGTTGGAGCGGCATCCGGGAGAGGGATGCCACCCGGCGTCGGTATGACCGGCGTCAGAGCCACCGTCCGGGGAACAGACGTCAGGTCGTCCAGTCCAGCGGGAAGGAGGCTTGACTGAGGCACAGCAGGAACCTCGGCACGCCTGGGATGGTGGGGAAAATCCCTGTGGTCAGGCCGAGAGACCCAGGGTCCCCAGAGGGCAGCCGTAAGAGCCGGGGAACGGCGATCGGAAGAGTGGTCCAACGTCGCTCAGCTCCGCATGACGCTGGGTCGGGCCGACATCAGACTTACCAGTGGAGTCCTGGCGAGACGACGGAGGAGCTGGCGCCTGACTGAGACTCCATCGCCGAGGCAGGTCGGAAGGAGGGGCGCCTGGTCGGGCGGGCGCGGCTGTGCACCGCCCCGAAAGGTTGGGACGATATCGACTGTCTCCATACGGGCATCAGAAGGGCTGACGTCCGGCTTACCGGAGCCGCCCAACCAGTAGGCGCACAGTGACGGCTTTACTCGAAGCCGAGGCCTCCCAACAGCTTGGATGCGCTTGAAGGGCCCGGAAATGGCAGGGCAGACGCCACCTTGAAACTTCCAAGACGGTTGCTGAAGCGGTCCCCGGAGGGGACGTTACCTGGAGCACGGCAACTCCAGCCAGAGTCGCGGTGGAAGAGGAGCCCTTGTCCCGATGCTTCTCCTTGTCCTTCTTACGATGGCCTTCGGAGGAAATGGACACCTGCCAGAGGTTTTTCAACTCCTCCATGGAGGACATCATCTTCTTGAGGATATGGGCCTCCAGGGACTGCTGCCTCCATCTGCGGGTGGCGGTGTTAAATTTAAGGCAGTGCTGGCAGTTCTCCACCTGATGGTCTGGGGCCAGACAGAAGAGGCACTGGAAATGGCCGTCCCTGTGCGGGAGTTGGGCGCCGCACGAGTCACACTTATTTTTGTGCTCGAAGGGTGTAGGGGACGACATACACCAACGAAAGGCTGACGATCAAGTCGAATAACTCGTAAAAAAGACGATAAATACTAGCGGTGACAGAGCTGACGAGCGTTGAACTTTACCGTGAGGCACTGGACACGAGCGTAACGGGCGGAAAGAACTGAAGGCGGGTGGGACCGCCTTTATACTGACGCCATTATGACGCCGGTCACCTGACGTGGGGGCGGTCCCCCGCCAGAGACTGCTAGCTAGAAATTTTTCTGTTGGGTCCTGACGCCGGCTGGCATCAGTCCTATATGTAATTACCTACTACAAGAGCCCTCTCGAAGATAGATATTAGAGATACAAACTGACCTGAGGGATGGAGAGTGGGAACCTGCTGCAAGAGCTCCTCTTAAAGATCTACTATTACGGTAAGTCACTACGTAACTGTTCTATCTTACTTCGAGGTGGAGCTCTTGTAGCAGGTTAATACCATTAGGACAAAGTCCCAAGCAGTACCAAAAAAAAAAAAAAAGGGCCCAGGTCAGAGGGAAGGAGGAATGACTCAGGGAACAAGCAAGGTCACTCTCTTATGAGAGCAGTCCCTTAAGAACAGCCAAACCAAAACTTGCTCTCCTCCTAGAGGCTACGTCCAGACTGTAATGTCGAATAAAGGTATGGACAGTGCTCACGTGGCTTTCGTGCACAGAGGTCCGCGCTGACATTTCTTTAAGAGGCAAAAGAGGTGGCAATGGTCTCTGGTTCTGGGTAGTAGACTGCTGGGAAGTGAGTATCCGTGAGCCAAACGCGCTCGACGTGTGGGAAAGTAACTGGATGGCACAGAGGACCGCCTTTATACCATCGCCTGACATCTGGCATGCCCGACGTCAGGGTCGGTCCCGTGCTACAGACTGCTAACCTAGAATGTTTTTCTGAGGGGTCCTAATGCCCGCAGCCTTCATCCTAATGGTATTACCTGCTGCAAAAGCTCCACCTCAAAGTCAAATCTGCGTCCAGCGGAGATTTCTGCATGGCTGCCAGCGGCTTCTCTAGAAGCCAAGGCCAACAGGATGCTGGGATGCATCGCTAGGGGGATCACCTCCAGAAGGAGGGAAGTGATACTTCCCCTGTATAACTGCTTGGTGAGGCCGCACCTGGAGTACTGCGTGCAGTTTTGGAGGCCACACTTAAAGAGGGACATTAACCTCCTGGAGAGGGTCCAGAGGAGGGCAACCAAAATGATTTGGGGCTTGGGGGACAGGACCTATGAGGAGAGGCTCAAGAGCTAAATATGTACACTTTGGAAGAGAGAAGGGACCGGGGACATGATAGAGGTCTTCAGGTACATGAAGAGGGTAAATAGGGAGGAAACAGTGAGGGTGCTTCAAGGAAGGAGGAAGGGGCCACTAGAGGGCATGGGTGGAAGCTGGAGGGGGAAGATCAGGGAGAAAGGAGGAGGTGCTACTCACTGAGAGGGTGGTAGAGCCATGGAATGCACCACCTAGGGGCCGTGGAGGCAGAGACAGTGGAGGGGTTCAAGAGGGGTGGACAGGTACAGGGGAAGGGTTCAGGAAGCAAAATCCAATGCAGCAAGAATATCCGGAACTGGGAAGGGAGAAGCCAGAGAAGGCAAGGGGGACAGCAAGGTCAGCACCCAGGGTGGGGGCTGACCAAACGAGCAGACACGAAAGACCATTAGGCCTATTCTGATGGCATTTTAGTATGTTAGTATGTTAGTAAGATAAGTCTTCAGGATATTAGCTCTTCTGATGCGGCTCTTGCTGAATTTCTGGCAGTGCGAGCAATCGGGCTGGTAGTCTGGGCCAAAGCTGATTAAGCAGGCCGCATGGCCGTCCTTGGCTGGAATCTGCTTCCTGCACTGACACTTCGACTTGTGCAGTGTGGGAGAAGGCGAAGACATGCAAATCCATCGAATGACTTGACGAAAAAACTGAAAACTATCAGAGAGAAAAAAAAAAAACACGGTTGACTGCAAAGACTAGGCGTCCGTGGAGCCGAAGTAATCAGGTCGATGGCGGGAAAAGAACCGAGATGGTACAGAGGGACCACCCCCTTTGTACCAAGTCTGACGTCTGGTTGATCAGACGTCAGGGTATAAAGCGGTCCCCCACCACAGACAGCTAGCTAGAAGATTTTTCCGTGGGTTCCTAATGCCTGGAGGCCTTAGTACTATTGATATTACCTGCTGCAAGAGAGTACAATTACGTAAGAACTTACTGTTTAACAGTAGATCTTCAACAGAGGCTCTTGCAGTAGATAGGTATTCACATATAGGACTGACCCACCAGGTGTCAGGACGCCACAGAAAAATTTCTAGCTAGCAGTCTCTGGGGGACTGCCCCCACGTCAGGTGACCAGAGTCATACGAAGTCAGTATAAAGGGGCAGTCCCCCACGCCCTCCTTCCAGTTCTTTCCCATCAAGGGCCAAAAGAGGCAAGACTAGAGAGAAGAGGATATCTTCCCCCCATGGAAATGAAGCAAAGAAAACTTAAGGGGACAGAGGGCGGGAAGGCAATACCTATTGCAAGAGCCTCTCTCGAAGATCTACTGTTAAGTTCTTACACAACTGTACTATCTTACTTAAAGAAAGCTCTTGCATGGTGTAGGCAGACATACATCACATACTCCATGGTGTACAACTGTATTTGGGGGGCAGAAAATAGACTCAACTGCTTTCTTTGTCCATGACAACAAAACAGAACCAGCAGAACCTTTCTGTACTTTTATTCATATTAGTCAAAGATAGAAGAATTGCTCACTGATAGTGTCCATGCATTCAAAGGACTATACAGCCTTACAGGCTTTGGGCTGGTATGTTGGTGACTTAAGAAGCAATGCATGGCATCTGTCTTTACCCATGCATTTGTTGGGGGCGCAACCAGTGTCACGAGGTACATAGGTTGCAGTTATTGTGCCAAATGGGGCAACAAACACGGTTCTGGTGTACATGTTTACAGTATATTGCCTGGCTACATCCCTTTGCTCTTGCAGTAGATATTAACATATAGGACTGAGTCTCAAGCAGTCTGGAACAAAGAAAAGCACTCAGGAGGAGGATTGTTATCCACAGTATGTAACCTCAGGCTGAACGGGTCTCATGAAAGGAGACCTTGTAAAACAGCCAACCCGAAGCCTACTCTACGGCAAGAGGCAATGTCCAAACTGTAATGTTTTGTAAAGGTATGGACAGAAGTCCAAGTTACGGCTGCACACATGTCTGCCACGGATACATTCTTGAAACAAGCCACAGAGGCAGCTATTCCTCTGGTGGAGTGACCTGACTTGACCTGGCAGGGTCTTGTTCTTGTCGTAACAGAAAGCGATACAATGAGCCAACCATTTTGATAGGCATTGCCTAAAAACAGCATTGCCTTCTCTTTTGTGAGCAAAAGAGACAAAAAGCTGCTGATCAGTCTTCCTGAGATCCTTAGTCCGAGTGGTGTAGTATCTCAGGAGTCTGAATATTCAAAGTATGCAAGAGATACTCCCCTTGATTGGAGTGTTGCGTAAAGAAAGTGGGTAGCTCAATGGATTGATTCAACGTAGATTCAGCCACCACCTTAGGGAGAAACTTAGGTGCGTAGAGCCACACGTTCCTTGTGCAAAATCAAGTATGGGATTTTGCACATCAAGGCCTGAAGCTCGGAAATGCGCAGAGCAGAAGTAATGGCCACTAGGAAGAGTGTCTTCCACAAAAGGAACTTTAAATCTGCGGCAGCTGCCAGCTCGAAGGGAGGCAAGGTAAGTTTCTCCAGAATGAAATTCAAGTCCCAAGAAGGGGCAGGAACGCGAATGGGGGGGCGGGCCTCAAAGGGAGAACCCCTCTGAGGAAGGTCTTGGAGACTTCCAACTGAGCAAAAGTCCTGTCCCCGAAGGGAATATGGTAGGCTGAAATAGCGGCTATGTGGACCTATAATGAGGAATGTCTGAGACCCAGGTTGAAAAGGTGATGCATGCAGTCCAGGACTTTATTGGCTGGGCATGAGAAAGGTTCGAAGTCTTTCCAAGTAGCCCAAATAGAAAACTATTTCCACTTCATGGCTTACATGGACCTGATGGAAGGCTTTCTGGCTTCTACCAAGATGTCCGCTACGAGCGGAGAAACTCCGAAGCGGGCTTTTGCTACGTCTCCAGGAGCCACGCATGTAAATGAAGGGATCTGAGGCCTGGATGAACAAGGGTCCCCTGATGCTGGGTCAACAATTGCTGCGACAGAGGAAGAGGAAGTAGAGGTTCCTCTGAAAACTGTTGCAGAAGAGAAACAAACTTCCCTGGGCCAGAAGGAAGCAATGAGAATCATACGGGCTCCCTCCAATCCAAGTTTGTTCAGGACCTTCAGAATTAAGGGAATAGGAGGCAAGGCATAAATTAATCCGTCCTCCCAAGCGAGACAGACCGTCCCGCCAAAAAAATGTCTCGCTCTGCAGCAAGCGAGCAGAAGGCGGGAAGTTTTGCATTTTAGGGAGAAGCGAAGAGGTCTCTATGAGGTGATCCCCATCGCTGAAAGATGTCGTTTACGACTTCTTGATTCAATTCTCATTTGTGGGACCTGGCTGAGGACTGACTATGAGTTGGTCCGCCAGTGTGTTTTCCACTCCCGGAATGTGAACCACTGTCAAATTAAGCCGATGCAGAGTTGCCCAAAGCCAGACTCATCGCTTCCCGGCAGAGGGTAGGAACATGTTCCTCCCTGCTTGTCTTATTGAGATACCAGATTACGCAAACGTCCGACTGTATGAGGAGATGACCGGGAAGGATAAGGGAGTGTAGAGCATGAAGGGCATAAAGGACTGCTGTCAGTTCAAGCATATTTATGTGTAGGTTTTTGTTTGAACCTGGACCAGCTGCCCTGAGTCCTGTGAGACCCTAGATGGGCACCCCAGCCTTCTCCGGACACATCATCAACGTCTGAGGGGGATTTGATACTGAAGTGAACTCCCAGGCATAGGTTCTCCAGCACAATCCACCACTGCAAGTCCCTGATCATGGGATCGGACAATAGTACCTCTGTCTAGATTGTCCAGGGTCTGGTCCCATTGCGACCACTGAGAGATCCTCACATGGAGCCGAGTGAGTGGGACTGTCTGAATGGCAGCCGCCATTAGCCTGAGGAGGTGAAGGACTGACCTGGCTCCGACCCTCCTGCGACTGGACATAAGATGGGCCTGAGTCTGAAGGGTATCTACCCTGTCCGGAGGCAAAAAAGGTTTTGCCGATAGTAGTGTCCAGAATCGCCCCTATAAATTGGATGCGTTGGCAAGGGACCAAATGGGACTTTGCCCGGTTGATGGTGATACCCAGGCTGGTGAAAACCTGCAGGGTAAGGGAAAGGGAGTGCAGGAGTTCCTCCCTGGACAGGGCAGCCAGGTGCGGGAATATCCGAACTCCCTGGGTACGCAGGTGAGCCGCTACCAAAGACAGGCATTTGGTAAATACTCTGGGGGGCACCCCCAAGGAAAAACCAAATGGGAGGGCCTTGAATTGGTAGTGGTCCCCTGAAAGCAAAAAACGAAGGAATCTGCTGTGCGAAGGGCACATGGGGATATGTAGGTAGGCATCCTGCATGTCCAGCGCGCATAGCCACTGTCCCTGCCAAAGAAGGGGTAGACAGCTCTGCAGAGAGAGCATTCTAAAGCATTTGTACTCCACAAACATGTTCAGGGAGCCAAGGTCTAGGATAGGCCTCACATCTCCAGTCTTTGGAACCAGGAAGAAATGGGAATAGTAGCCTGTCCCCCAGATGGTTGGGAACTGGTTCTATCGCTGCCTTCGAGAGAAAGGAGATGATTTACTCTAGGACCAGAGGAAGATGTCGCGGGGAGTAAGACGACTGGGGGGAGGGGTGGTTACTGAAGAAACTATTGAGTGTCCTGCTGATATCAACTGGAGCACCCAAACATCTGATGTCATCCTCTCCCAACCCAGCAGATGGAAGCAGAATGTCCCCCCTACCGGTTCCTCTGGAACCTTCAGAGGCAGTGGGAGAGGTAGGGAGTCAGGAGGTGTGGGGCAGTGCAGCAGCAGAGGCTCCCGTGGCTCTTTTGCTGGGGGGGGTCTTGGTTGCTGGAGGGAGCCCAATGTTTCTTGTCCCGTTTGCCCTGTAGTTTTTGCCTTTGTCACTTGTGTCTACTAAAAGGACACTGCTGCTCTTGAGGTGGCCTGTACATAATGTTGACGGACTTCAGTGCAGTGCCCATCTCCTGCAGTTCAGTAATGTCTGACATCACTCCCGCACAGCACTGAACCCCTGAAGGGAGCATCCTGCATAGCGGACTGCACTTTAGGGACAAAACCTGACACTCTAAGCCAGGCATGACGTCGTAGGCCTACGGCAAAAGCAGAGCTCCTTCCAGCTGTGTCCACTGCGTCGTAAGTGGCACGAAGCATGTGCAGACTGTGACATAGACAGCCAGTTCTGAGTGCTTATTTCTTTTTAATATAAAATGCATTACTGAATGTCTCCAGCTGAAAATTAAATGCTCTAAGAGCGACCTCACTCATCCCACCCCAGATTTCAGCTGAGAGATGGAAGCCATAAGAAAAATGCTGACAGCATGCGAGTTCACACACACAGTTTTTAGAGACAATGTGTTACATGGAAGACTTTAATCAAGGATCTTGTTTCTCTGAGTTATTTATAGACTTGTTTAAGTTAATTTTGTTAAGAGAGAAATCAAAGGTTTATGACGTTGGAGAGAACCCCAGGTTATTACACAGGGGTGCAAGGTTGTAAATGCTCCTATGAAGCCTGTGTGAGGAAGGATACAGCATGGGATCAAAAGAAGTGTCATTTGAAGGACATAAATTATGCTGAAGTTGTAGAATGTAATAAGTTTGTATAAGATATATATTTTCATATATCCTAACAGGGAGGAGCTAAGTGATCTCCTGAAAAGATGTAGGGTAAAAGCCAGCTTTTAATCTGTTTTACTTCACAGAGACATTTTTTTACCTAGACTCTGACCACGAAACATCTTCGGAGCACTTTTAAGCAAATATTTAGAGACTAAGTACTGTAGTAGGAATTGCACTGTTTAATCCTTGTTTCTTTTAAAAGATTTTTATGTCTTGGGATATAACAGTTCTGTATTTTGTGTTTTACATATTTTTAAATACTTTAGTAAAATTCTTTTTTAGAACTTATTTGGTCTGGTCTTTGACTTCTTTTCAATTGTAAGAAAAGTGTATGATTATTGCAGATACTAAACATAAGGTTGTATGGTGGTACCAAACTGGAAAGAAAGGCGTTTTAAATCTCAGGTCTTTAAAGTTTTAAAGGGTTCACCTCTGTATACCTGGTTGGGTGCCCGGAGGCAAAGATATCTGACCCCCCGAAGACAGATATCTGAGCCTGTGCATGGGGTATGCTAACAAGAGGTTAACAGTTTGAATCCTTCCAGAACTTGACCAAAGATTAATCCGAACTCAAAAACAGACAAGAGGGTTACCTTGTCTGTTACACTGTCCACAAGACTGTGCTCAGAGGTTGGCACTCTGGTTGGCAGTGGTGGCATCATTTTGGTATCACAAGCTTAATTGTTCTGTGTCGGCTGAGACCGTAAGCTCTCTTGCAAAGGAAAACAAAAGGCAGAGTTTTATTTTAAAAAGGAAACAGAAGAAAAAATTACTCACCTTAGTAATTATGTTCCTTCTAATGGAGTCTTGCTGTATTCTGACTATTGCAGTTAGCCCCAGCACTCAAACTGCCCCGGAGAGTAGAGGGTTAATTTTCTATGCAGAGCATAGAACGTTCAGCTCGAGCTCGGTTTAAACCTCTGTCTGCTGCACTTTGAAGTGCAACTGTCAGATTCTTATGCGCCAATACTAACTAGCTACTATGTGGAAATTGTAAAAATTTTACTAGCCAAATGGCAACCAAATAATTTGGATCCCCAAAAGACTCAAGTCAAGAAATCCAAAATCAAAAAACCAGGTAGTGAACAACTTAAGATTGTTTAATAATATAACTCACTCCCCCCCTCTAAAAAGGAGGGAGTACCCAAATGCACCCCTGGGGTGTAACACTGCACCTGCCAGCCCACTTCCCAAAAACAGGTTCTGAGAGGGGAGGTAGGGAGGGAGGTCAGAATACATCAAGACTCCATTAGAAGAAATTACTAAGGTGACTAATTTTTTCTTCAAACATGAAGTCTTGCTGTATTCTGACTATTGCAGACTACCAAGCAGTACCTCCATGGAGGAGGGAATCGAACCTACCTTGGGAATAGGTTCTGCAGTACTGCTGTACCAAACTGAGCATCACTCCTAGCCTGGATGTCCAGGGAGTAATGCATGGTAAATGTATGGACTGTTTTCCAGGTGGCTGCTTTACACATCTCTAGCAAAGGAATATCCCTGGCCGCAGCCAGGGAAGCAGCTGTACTACTAGTCGAATGAGCCCTCAGGCCTGATGGAGGTATTTTGCCTAGCTTCTCATAGCAGAATTGAATACAAGAGACAATCCACCTGGCAATAGTTCTTAGTGGCAGGTTTTCCCTTACCCACTTCCCCATAAGTGAGAAACAACTGAAGGGAGTCAAACCTGTGAGCTTTAGTACGCTCAATGTAGTAACTAAGGGCTCTTTTAACATCCAAACTTGTAAACTTCTTTCTCCTGAAGAATGATCAGTGAAGAACACAGGGAGAGACACAGATTGGTTCAGATGACAATCTGAAACCACTTGAGGTAAAAACCTCCTATTAGTTCTAAGGACCACCTTATCTCTATGGAACGAGATAAAATCAGGCTCCACTGATACGCCTGGCAGAGGTAACAGCTACCAGGAACAGTTTTTCAAGTCAAGTACTTAAGCTCTGCTGAAGACAAAGGCTCAAAAGGGGGTTGCATAAGCTGAACAATGCAAACATTAAGATCCCAAGCAGGGGTAGGATCCCTAAAGGGGGGATTGGTATGAAGCAATCCCTTGAAAAATTTACAGAATACAGGGTGAGATGACAGTGAGGAAGGCTTTCCCGTTGACAAAAGCAGAACAGCTGACAAACAAACTTAGATAGTAGCTGGTCTGAGGCCTAGGCCATAAAGATGAACCATATAATCCAGAACTGTAGACAATTCAGCAGTGTCTGGGGATATATGCTTCTTGGAACACCAAATGCTGAATCTTTTCCATTTGGAGTTGTAAGTTTTTCTGGTGGCAGGCTTTCGAGAGGCTTTGAGAATATCCAGAACCCCTTGGGACAGATGCAGATCTGCATACTCTTAACTCTTCAAGAGCCATGCCTTGAGATTGAGACACCGAAGATTTGGGTACCAAATCCTCCCGAGAGGAGGTTAACAAGTTGTAATTCCTGGGAAGAGACAGGGGAAGATGGACTGCTAGGGACAGCAGCAGGGGGTACCAAGGCTGCCTGGCCCAATCTGGAACAATCAGAATCACTTTGCAAGGTTGTGACCTTACCTTGACCAGTAGAGGAAAGGCATATAGAAATTTCCCTTCCCAGTTCAAAAATCTGAGCATCCAGAAGGACTGAGCCCAATACTGGGGGTCTGCAACAAAAACGGAGGAAGTTGGTGATTGTCTGGGGCTGCAAAGAGATCTATCTCTGGAGTGCCCCATCATGAAAAAAAATCATTTTCAACACCAGAGGGTCCAGGAAGCATTCATGATGGCCCTGGGGAGATCCTGCTCAATGCATCTGCTAGCACATTGGCCTTCCTTGGAAGGTGGACTGCTATCAGAGAGGTCAGCAGAGAATAAGCTAGGGACCACAATTTCATGGCTTCCGTGCACAAGGCCGTGGACCGAGTGCCTCCCTGCTTGTTGATGTACCACATGGTGATGGTGTTTTCTGTCCTGACCTGAACCACCTTGTTCTGCACGGACTGAGAGAAAGCTTGCAGGGCCAGAAAGACCACCCTGAGTTCCAAGAGACTGATATGAAGAAGGGATTCCTGAGGGGACCAGTCCCTGGGCTCTGAGGGCCCCCCAGATGGGCTCCCCACCCCAACAGAGAAGCATCCATGGTTAGGACCACAGAGTGAGACAGTGACAAATGGGATTCCTTGCCTGAGGTTGCCCTGATCCTGCCACCATTGGAGAGCCTGGATAAGAGTCTGGGTCACTGGAACTAGTTTGGTCAGAGAATCTTTCTTCTGAGACCAAAAGGCCCTCAGGTGAAACCGAATGTCCCTCATCTGTAATCTGGCCCCTTGGACCACTGCTGTAGAAGCTGCCATGTGGCCCAGAAGTTGAAGGAAGTGCCTTGCTGGTCGAGAGACCAGAAGGTGGAATGAAGAAGCCAGCTCCACAATAGCCCTTGCCCTTTCCAGGGGAAGAAAAGCTCTTGCTTTGACTGCATCCAACTCTGCCCCATGAAGGTGAGGAGCTGTACAGGCTCGAGAACTGACTTGGGAAGACTGAGAAGGAATCCTAGGGAAGTGAGCACTTGCTGAGTCACTTGAAGGTCTGACTTGACTTGGTCTGGGGACTGACCCACAATGAGCCAGTCGTTCAGGTATGGAAATATGGACATTTTTTTCCTTCTTCAAAAGGCCACTATACTGCTAGGCATTTTGTGAATACCTTTGGAACGGATGTCAAGCCGAAGGGCATAGCTTTGAATGGATAAAGGCCTGAAGGCAATTCGAACCTGAGGTACTTTCTGTGTGAGCACCCGATGGGAATGTGAAAGTAGGCATCTTCTAAGTCCAGGAAGGCTAGCCAGTCCCCTGGCCTTAGAGAGGGAAGGATTATTCCCAGTGTCACCATTTTGAATTTTGGTTTTAAAAAGATGTGTGTTCAGGTATCTTAAGTCTAGGATGGGTCACCACTCCCGTCTTTTTTGGGGGTAAGGAAGTACCTGGAGTACAGACCTTTGCTCCTGTGCAATGTAGGAACTCTCTCTACAGCCTTTAGAGCCACTAGAGATGAAACCTCTGCGGCAATGGTTTCGGAGTTGCTTACAGGTGTAAAAGACCTGGCCCTCAGCTTTGGAAATTTCTTGAAGCTGAGAACCAGCCCCTGGCTTACCACCTCCAGGACCCACTTGCCTGAGGTAACAGACATCCAGTCCTGAACGAAGTAAGCCAGCCTGCCTCCTACAGGAATGGGGGAGTCGACCCGGGCTGACACATCAGGGTGTCTGCTTGGCAGGAGCCTTTGGCTGAGGGATGGATGTAGCCCTGCTCATCCCCCTTCTGCCTCTCCCTCTGAAGAACCCCCTCTGAGGAAAGGGAGAAAAGGCCTGTGCTTGGTAGAAAGGCCTATGAAAAGGCCTGCCACTGCCCCATGCCTGCTGCCTTTAAGGAGTTGCCTGCCTTTCCTTGGCCTGTGCACTCCTATAGGTGGTCCTATACTCATCCATCTTTTTCATGTAATTCTCTGTCTGCTCCCCAAACAAAGAATTATCCACCACAGGGAAATCCACGGCCTTAGCCTGGGTGTCCTGTGAGAGACTATTACATCTGAGCCAAGCCATTCTCCAAAGAGCCACAGATGTAGCCATGACTCTGAACACATCATTGGAGTCCACAGCAGCAAGGAACTGTACCTTAGATGTCTCAATCCCATCAGCAGCCACCCCCTCCAGCTCAGAGGCTAGCTGGGGGAGGCCTGCTTAGCCAGTGCCAGTACAGTATCCCACCTGGACTTCTGGTACCTGGCTGCATAGGCCATATGAAAAAATTACTCACCTTAGTAATGTTTCTTCTAATGGAATCTTGCTAAATTCCGACTATTGCAGTGATCACCAACCTTTGACTACCCCGGAGAACAAAGAGTTAACTTTTCATGCAGGGCATGGAACGCTGAGCTCGAGCTCGGTTGAAGCCGCTGTTGTTTAAACCCCAACCGTCAGATCTTTACGAGCTATACTCACTAGGCGTTCTGTGTGGAAACTGTAAAACTCACACTAGCCAACTGGCAACTAAATTTGTTAAAAAAGGGTTTTTTGGTTTCAAAGCAAAGACTCAAGTCAGGAAACCCAAAAAACAAAACATAACACACCCAAAATAAAAGAGGGTGAGAAAGGGGCACCTCTAGGTGCCAACACTGCTCCTGCCCACCCACATCCCAAAAAACAGGTTCTGAGAGGGAAGGCAGGGGGGGAGGTCAGAATACAGCAAGACTCCATTAGAAGAAACAACATTATTAAGGTGAGTAATTTTTTCTTCAAACAACATGAAGTCTTGCTGTATTCTGACTATTGCAGACTACTAAGCAGTACCTCCATGGAGGAGGGACAGAACCTACTTTGGGAAAAGGCTCTGAAGCACTGCTGTGCCAAACAGAGCATCACTCCTAGCCTGGATGTCCAGAGAATAATGCTTGGTGAATGTATGGACTGTTCTCCAGGTGGCTGCTTGACAGATTTCTGAGATAGGAATATCCCTGGCAGCAGCCAGAGAAGCAGCTGTACCTCTAGTAGAGTGAGCCCTCAGGCCTGAGGGTGGGGTTCTACTTATTTTTTCATAGCAGAATTGTATACAAGAGACAATCCACCTGGCAATAGATCTTTTAGTGGCAGGTTTGCCCTTACCGACCTCTCCATAAGTGAGGAGCAACTGGAGGGATTCAAACCTGTAACCCTTGGTGCGCTCTATGTAGTAGCTAAGGGCCCTATTTACGTCCAGGCTGTGCAACCTCCTCTCTCCAGAGGAGGAATGGTCAGTGAAGAAAACAGGGAGAGACAGACTGATTAAGATGGAAATCTGAAACCACCTTGGGCAAAAACTTCCTGTTAGTTCTTAGGACCACTTTATCTCTATGAAAAGAGATGAAAATCAGGCTCCACTGACAGGGAATCCATTGATACACCTGGCAGAGGTAATGGCTACCAAAAACACAGTTTTCCAAGTCAAGTACTTAAGCTCTGCCAAGGACAAAGGCTCAAAAGGTGAGCAATCCAAACATTAAGGTCCCAAGCAGGAGCAGGGTCCCTAAAGGGAGGATTGGTGTGCAGCAATCCCTTGAAGAATTTACAAAATACAGGATGGGCTGACAGAGGAGAGGGCTTGCCTACTGACAAGAAGGCAGAAATACAGGTTACTCACCTGTAACAGGAGTTCTAGGAATGGTATATGTTGTTCATCCACACTTATAGGCAGGTATCCTTGCCGCTTTAAATCTTGCCGGAAGGTCTTCAAGCTTGCTCCTCCCACCCACCCGGGTGGTATAACTCGGCTCCGCCCCATGGCGCCAGATCTGGCCCGCTGGAAGCTCAGGTTGTGTCGCCGGGAGGAACAGGGAATGTAGGATGAACAACATATACCATTCCTAGAACTCCTGTTACAGGTGAGTAACCTGTATTTCTAGGGACATGGATATGTTGTTCATCCACACTTATTGGCAGACTCCTAGCAGTTCTCCGGGAGGAGGGAGGCAAGACGCACACCCCCAATACTTACTTGGGAAAGAGACTGGAGAACCGAGGCCCCAAAACCAGCATCCCGGCGTGACTCAAGGTCGATGTGGTAATGGGTAATGAAGGTGTTTGCTGACTTCCAGGTAGCAGCCCTGCAGATTTCCTGGATAGGGACGCCCTGGAAGCAGCCACCGCTGCAGCAGTATGGCGGGTAGAATGAGCTCTATCCTCTGGGAGGCTCCATGCCCGCCAACTTATACAGAGATCTATGCAGGAGGTTACCCTGCTTGATCGTCCGCTTGGCTGCAGGTCTGCCAGATGCGGCTTCAGCGTAGGTGACAAACAGCTGGCGAACCTCTCCCCGAATTTCAGCCGTGCGCTCCTTATAATAAGCGAGCGCCCTTCTAGGGTCCAGAGTATGGAGCCTATATTCGGCCTCCGAGGTGTGATTGGGGTAGAACACCGGCAGAGTCAACACCTGGTTAAGGTGAAACTCCGACACCACCTTAGGAAGGAATTTCGGGTGGGGGCGCAGGACAACCTTGTCCCTGTGGAAGACCAGGTAAGGAGACTCGATGGAGAGCGCCTGGAGCTCTCCCATCCTTCTGGCTGACGTGATAGCCACCAAGAAGGCGGTCTTCCGACAGGTGAGAGAGAGCACACCTGTGCATAGGTTCGAATGGCTTGCCCATGAGCTTTGCCAGTACCAGCAGTAGATCCCACGGAGGTGGGGTTCCTCAGACTGAGGGGAAATGTGATCAAGGCCTTTGAAAAGCGCCAGACCACCTTCTCCCTGCGCCACCGACTGCTTCCGGCCCGCGCCCGGTAAGCAGAGATGGCTGCCAGGTGCACCTTAGGGTCGCGACCTAAGCCCTTGACTAGAAAGGGACCATAAATAGTCCAAGATGCTTGCCAAGGAACAGGAGGAAGGGTCGAAGCCCTTGCCTGACACCAAATGGAAAACCTTTCCATTTGAAGGCATACATTTTCTGAGTCGACTCCTGCAGGGACGCCTCAACTACATTGAGGACCTCGTCGGAAAGACCCAAGGCCTGGAACTCTAGCCGCTCAGGAACCAGGCCGGTCAGGTGCAGGGATTGAAGGTCCGGATGGAACACCTTCCCTGATTGACTGAGAGCAGGTCAGGCGAGCTGGAAGCTGCCGCTGAGTCCTGGAGCTGAGACTGAGGAGATCTGGGTACCAGAACTGGCGAGGCCAGTCTGGGGCTATCAGAATCACCTGCGCCTTGTCCCTCCGCCTTGAGAAGCACCTTGTGGATCAAGGAAATGGGGAAAAGGCGTAAAGAGGCCGGGGGTCCACTGCCTCGAAGGCATCCCCTGCAGCGAGCCCTGCTGAGGGGGGCGGGCATGGAACAGACTCAGCTTCGCGTTCTCCATGGAGGCAAACAGGTCCACCTGAGGTGTGCCCCAAAGGGAGAACAGATGCTGTACTACCTCCGGCAGGAGAGACCACTCGTGGGATGCAGCCCCTATCCGGCAAGTCCAGAGCGCAGAACCACACGCCGCGTTCCAAGGATGGTATTATCTGAGCCAGAGTGACCATCCTGAAGGTTCGGACCTAGGAACTTGTTTAGGGTGTAGGTCGAGAATGGGGCGCCAGCCCCCCGTCCGCTTCGGAACCAGGAAGTACCTGGACACAAACCCTGGGTCTGAAGGAGGGTCCACCACCTCTCTTATCACCTCCTTCTGGAGGAGGAGAGCGATGTCAGCTCGACGAGCCGCCAGTGAGGCTGGGGATCCCGAAGCCCCGAGGCGGCGGCTCTGAAGGGTGGTGCCTGCTCAATTCAGAGGCAGGCCTCTTCCACCACCTCCAAGACCCACCTGTCCGTGGAAACAGCGGACCAGGCGGAACGGAAGTGCGGGCCGTCCCACGGGGACCCAGGGAAAGGTGACGGGAATGGGGCGACACCCCTCAGCCCGTCACTGGGCAGGCTTGGAGGAGGGACCGCCGAGGGACCTCCTGGGCCTTCCTCCCTGCCTCCTGTTAGAGGAAGCCGGCGGCTTGGGTTTGGGATGCCAAGCGAGTCTGCTGGCCCTGGACGTTGCTGGGCCGGGCGCTGGGGCATAGAAGAGCCGAAGGGCTTAGGCTGTGGTTTGCGTGCCTTTGTCCTTCTGAGCGGAAGAGACAGAGTCAAGGTAGCATTGGACTCTCGATCCTCTGCAGGTGACCTTCCACCCCAGGGCCAAGAGGTCAGTCCCAAAAAGGAACATCCGCCAACTTGTGCTGGGTATCCAAGTAAAGGTGGATATCCTCAGCCAAGCCCGCATGACGCATAGCCACTGTGGCGCCACCGATCTGCACATGAGTCCCTATATCCAAAGCAGTCTGGAGCTGCTGTTTGGCCACTGCCTGCCCTGGTCCCGCACCTGCTTAACCGTAGTCTGCAGATCGGCGGGAAGATGAGGGATGACCTCATCCAGGGAGCCCAACAGGGCATGAGAAAAATGTGCCATGAGGACGGCCGAACTGGCCTGGCGAGAAGCCGAGAGAGGACTTGGCGTAGACTTTCGCCCGACATAGTCCAATTTCTTGGATTCTTTGTCAGGAGGTTTGTCCACATCCCTGGCGTGCCCGGTGGCGGCGAACCGCTGTCGGTAAGCAACCCTCCGCAGAGAGGGTGTTCAAAACCGGACAAGGAACCGGTAGGACCTGCATACTTCCTGGCCATCCTGGCCGAGGCGCAGGGCAGGAAGCAGGGCACCTGCCAAAGCTCCAGTGCCGGACCCACTATGGCCTCGGCCACCGGAAAGGCCTCCGCCGAGAATCCCTCGGTCCAGAATCCAGGGGATACCTGCCCGTTTTGAGGCGATCGAGCTCCATCCCGGTGGATTCGAGATGAGCGAAGCAGTCCTAGGAAGGACGACGGGCTATCGTCCATTGACTGACCTCCTGAAGAAGACTCCAAGTCCAGTCGCTTGGAGAAAAGGAGGAATCATCTTCGGACTCGGAAGAGTCCTCGGAAAACTGCCTCTGGCCTGAGCACCCTTCACCTGCCGAGGTCGGTCGGGAGGAGGGTAACTGACAGCCGATGGGTAGACCCTTAGCGACCGAGACTCCTTGGTCGGAGCCCCATTGGTGGCTGTGGAGGCGGAGGTTCAAGCGAATCGGTGGAGCAGCTGGTTTTGGCCGAACAACCGCCTGGTATAGGCTCTCGGATAAGTCGAGGGGTTGTGTGGCCGCTCGGTGACAACCATTAATGGCGGGGAAGGCGGCGGGTCGGCTTACTCCCGGTCAGGAGGAACTGTTGCAACATAAGGTCCTCGTACCGTCGGCGTAATTACGCGAGCTTCCCTCATCGAGGAGGAGGTCGATGACGGCGGCGCCGCCTACGTGTGCCAAGGACCGAGACCGCCTATGACAGTGGGATCGGCGATCACAAGAGAACCGGAGACCGAGGTCCGGAATTTCCGAGGTCGGTGCGGGAGGTGTCGGCCGGAACCGCACTCCTTCGGCTCGGATGGTCCATCCGAGGCTCCGGAACCGAGGCACAGACGAGCCCACGGGATCCTCAACTCCTCCCGGGAACCCGGAGAGGGAATCTCGGCTGCTAAAGGCGACAGCCCGTCCAATGGGTCGAGAAAACTCGACTTCATCGGTGGAGTCTCGGTCAACTGACCCGACGGGACACCGTAAGGCCAGTGGCGGCCGAGCGTCGATCGAAGCCGACGGTCGACGGCCGGGGAGAGGGACCTTCCGGCTCAAAGAGCGCTCGAGGAGGGACTTACCCGTCCCTCTTTTGGACGAGAATAAGGTCCAGAAGGCGCAGGCCTTCTCCCTTAGTGGAGAGGGACAGACAAAGCTCCTTAAAAGAAGCCGTGTAGGAAGAACCAGAGAGAGCGGGATAAATGCCGCGGCCGAGGAAGAATCAGGCCAGCGCCGCCTCCTCTTCGAGGCGACCATCCACACCGAGCCTGATCCGCCCGACCCGCCGCCACGGACACCGCCAACCGGCCTCCTTGGACTTCACCGGAGAAGCGCTTCTGGGACGGCCCAGTTGCAATCGGGCAGCACGGTCTTAGAGGGCGTAGGCGAGAAAGATGAGCACAGGTCGCAAGCCTGCGGGTCGTGCTCAAGGCCTAAGCAGTAGACACACGTGGAGTGTGGATCCGTCCGAGACATCTTCTGCCCGCATGGGCATCTCCGAAATCCGGGAGTCGATTTGTCCATCGCAGCCGAGAGGGATAGAAGACAGAAGTCTTTATCGCAAAATTTATTTTTAAATCCGCGAACGGAGAAATAGGAACCAGTCTTAAACGCAGAGCGTTAAGGAGGGAACCTGAGCTTCCAAGCGGTAAGGAAGATCTGGCGTCATGGGGCGGAGCCGAGAGTTATACCACCCGGGTGGGTGGGAGGAGCAAGCTTGAAGACCTTCCGGCAAGATTTAAAGCGGCAAGGATACCTGCCTATAAGTGTGGATGAACAACATATCCATGTCCCTAGAAACAGCTGCCAGATGCACTTTAAGTGTAGCTGGTCTAAGTCCCAAGCCATTAAGATGAACCATATAGTCCACGACTGTAGGCAACCCAGCAGATTCTGGAGAAATATGCTTACTAGAGCACCAAATAGTGAACCTTTTCTATTTGGAGTTGTAAGTCTTTCTGGTGGAAAGCTTTCGAGAAGCCTTAAGAATATCCAGAACACCTTGAGAGAGGTGCAGATCAGCAAACTAACTCTTCAAGAGCCAGGCCTTGAGATTGAAATATTTGAGGTTCAGATACCAAATCCTTCCCTGAGAGGATGTCAACAGGTTGTAATTCCTGGGAAGAGACAGGGGAAGGTGGACTACCAAGGACAGCAACAGTGGGTACCAGGGCTGTCTGGCCCAGTCTGGAGCAATCAGAATCACTTTGCATGGTTGAGATCTGATCTTGACTAGCACTTTGAACAGGAGAGGGAAGGGGGGAAAAGCATACAGGAACTTCCCTTGCCAATTCAGAACCAGAGCATCCGGGGGTACTGAGCCCAAGACTAGGAGTCTGCAACAAAAGACAGGAAGTTGGTGATTGTCTGGGGCTGCAAAAAGATCTATTTGTGGAGTGCCCCATCTGGAGAAAATCACTTTTAAAATTAGGGGATCTAGGGTCCATTCGTGATGGCCCTGAGATATCCTGCTGAGAGCATCTGCTAGGACGTTGTCCTTCCCTGGGAGGTGAACTGCTATCAGAGAGGTTTGCAGGGAATAGGCCAGAGTCCACAACTTCATTGCTTCTGTGCACAAGGCCATAGACAGAGTGCCTCCTTGCTTGTTGATGTACCACATTGTGGTGGTATTGTCTGTTCTGATCTGGACCACCTTGTTCTGTATAGATTTGGAAAAAGCTTGCAGTTTCAGAAACACTGCTCTGAGTTCCAAGAGACTGATGTGAAGCAGAGATTCTTGAGGTGACCACAGCACTTGGGTGGTAGGAGGCGTCTGTGGTGAGGATTACTGAATGAGACTGAGTGAGAAAAGGAACTCCCTGCCTTAAATTGTCCTGATCCTGCCACCATTGCAAAGCCTGGATCAGGGTTCGAGTCACTGGGACTAGTTTGGTAAGGGAATCCTTTCTTTGGGACCAGAAGACTTAAGTGGAACTGAATGTCCCTCGTCTGGAATCTTGCCCCCTGGACCAATGCTGTAGAGGCTGCCATGTGGCCCAGGAGCTGCAAGAAATGCCTTGCTGGTCGAGACATATGAAGGGTGAAAGAAGAGGCCAGTTCTATAAGGGTCCTTGCCCTGTCCAGAGGAAGGAAGGCTTTTGCTCTTATTGTATCCAGCTCTGCCATATGAGGCGGGCTGTCACTGGCTCGAGAACTGACTTTGGAAGGTTGAGAAGGAATCCTAAGGAAGTGAGCACTTGCTGAGTTATCTGAAGATGTGACTTGATTTGGTCTGGAGACTGACCCACTATGAGCCAATTGTCCAAATATGGAAAGATGGAGATATTTCTCCTTATGAAAGCAACCACTATTGCCAGGCACTTTGTGAACACCCTTGGGGCTGATGTGAGGCCAAAGGGCATTGCTCTGAATTGATAGTGGCCTGAGGGCAACTCGAACCCAAGGTACTTTCTGTGGGAGCACCTCATGGGAACGTGAAAATAGGCTTCTTTGAGGTCCAGGGAGGCTAGCCAGTCCCCTGGCCTTAGAGAGGGTAGAATTATTCCCAGAGTCACCATTTTGAATTTTGGTTTTAAAAGGTGCTTGTTTAGATCTCTCAGATCCAGGATGGGCCACCATTCTCCTGTCTCTTTGGGGGTTATGAAGTACCTGGAGTAGAATCCTTTGCCCCTGTGTAGGGTAGGAACCCTTTCTATGGCTCTGAGAGCCAAGAGGGAAGAAACCTCTGCCTCTAGGGCAAGGGTGTCTGATGGATTTGCAAGTGGAAAGCATCTGGTTCTCATCTTGGGAAATTTTTTGAAGCTGAGAACCAGTCCCTGGCTTACTACTTCTAGGACCCACTTGTCTGATGTTAAAGACTTCCAGTCCTGGACAAAGTAAGCCAGCCTGCCCCCTACAGGTATTGGAGAATCGGCCTGGGCAGACCCATCAGGGTGTCTGCTTGGCAGGGCTTTGGCTGAGGGGTGGAAGCAGGCCTGCTCATACCAGTCTGCCTCTCCTCTAAGAGACCCCTCTGAGCATAAGCAGAAGAGGAGGCTGGGCTTGGTAAATGGCCTTTGAAAGGGCCTGCCCTGCCTCTGGAATGCTGCCTCTGAGGAGTGACTTGCCTTTCTTTGGCCTGAGCACTCCTGTAGGTGGTCCTGTGCTACGTCCATCTTCTTTATGTAGTTCTCTGTCTGCTCCCCAAACAGAGAATTACCAATGACAGGGAAATCCATGGCCTTAGCCTGGGTATCCTGTGATAGGCTAGTACATCTGAGCCAAGCCATCCTCCGAAGGGCCACAGATGTAGCCATGAGTCTAGATGAAACATCATTGGAGTCCACAGCAGCATGAAACTGCACCTTGGATGCCTCAATCCCATCCGCAGCCACCTGCTCCAGCTCCTTGGCAAGCTGGTCAGGGGCCTGTTTAGCCAGAGCCAGCACAGTGTCCCACCTGGACTTCTGGTATCTAGCTGTGTAGGCCATATACCAAAGATGCTGCCATATACTGTTTCTTTGCCATGGCATCAATCCTCCTGGAGTCCTTGTCTGGGGGGTGTGAAGCCAAGGGAATATTTGCCTTATCATGGGCAGCAGCCTGCACTACCCCAACATGGCTGCATTGCTGGGAAAGGAACTCCGTGTCAGAGCCTGAAAGGGTATACCTCTTGTCCATTCTTCTATCCACAGGAGATATGGAATTAGGAGTTTTTAGAATTTCAAATTTCTATTTCCCAAAAGATTTATGGAGGGGAATAGACAATCTCCTGGACTCTAGGATGTCCATCATCTCTACAAAATCAGGCTCCTCCTAATCCTCTACTGCGGGTTTCAGCCTTCTTGTAAAACAAAGTGGGAGGGGGACTCGGAAAGCGTAGGAGGAGAAACACCTGAAGGTCTGTCTGGGGTGATGTCCGGGTCAATAGGCACATCCAGACGTCGTCGTCGTGCTCCTCCTCCTCCTCCCCCTTCCCCTCCTCCAATTCTTCTAAGGTATAATCTGGAACCGGGGAAGTTAGCGACTGAACTATCCTTATCACTTTGGCTATTTCATCAGCGGTCGGAGAAAGAAACTTGTGGATCTGAACCACATGATTTTTCCCTTTTCTTTCTTTTAACAGGAACCGACTCCTCAGAATCGGCTCTCCTCTTGCCCGAAGAAGTTTCGCCCTGGTCAGAGGGCACTCCTTCTGGTTCGGTTGGAACCCGACCGGGCTGGCCATCCGGGTCAGCGGACTTCTCGGCCTCCCTTTGCCTCAAGTCTACCTACTCTCTTATCCAGGGTAGCTTTGGGAAAACTTACAAATTTGGCAGTCTGAACTGAGGTGATCAAACCCCAGACAGTAAACACAGGTGGTGTGGGGATCAGCCTTAGCAAAGGCTTCCCCCCACACACTACGGTGTTGAAACCCAGTGGGCCCGGTTTTTTTCTTGGGTTTCTCAGACATGGCCAATCCTAACCACAACTTACACTTTTTTCAGCAATCCGCCAGGCAAGACACCCCTATCAGTTCCTGACTGTGTTAGGGTCTTGGAAAAAACGTAATTAAATCTGGGTTTTTTTTTTTTTTAATATAAACACAAACCTGATCGGTTCAAACCGGACCGATCCAATGTTTACAAGTTCCACAGAGAAACTAATACCAAAACCTATCTAGTACTCACGGTACCACAGACAGACAGACAGGTTCAGTAGCAGAATTTCGGTAGAAACCGAGCAAAAAAACGACACTTTAACCGACTTTTTTTTGAACAGAGCGAAGGAGAAATCTCCGGAGCGACTGTTCAGTGAGGCGGAGTAAAGAATCTGACGGTTGGGGTTTAAACAGTGGACAGAAGCTTCAACCGAGCTCGAGCTCAGTGTTCCATGACCTGCATGGAAAGTTAACTCTGTTCTCTGGGGCAGTTCAAAGGTTGGTGATCACTGCAATAGTCAGAATACAGCAAGACTTCATGTTTGAAAATTAGCCTGCCTGAGTCCCAAGGTGGATGCCATGTACTGTTTCTCTGCCATGGCATCCAGCTTCCTAGAATCTTTATCTGGGGGATGTGAAGCCAAGGGGATATTAGCCTCATCACAGGCTGCAGCCTGCACAACCCCCAACATGGCTGCATTGCGGATACAAGTACTCTGTACCAGAACCTGATAGGGTGTACCTTTTGACCATCCTTCTGTCTACAGGAGATACAGAATGTGGAGTTTTTAAAATCTTTTGTGTCTGTTTCCCAAAAGACTTATGAAGGGGAATAGACAGTCTTGTGGACTCTGGGATGTCCATCATCTCCACATAATCAGGTTCCTCTTCCTCTTGTTTCTCTACAGCTTCTTCCACTTTCCTGTAAAACATGTAATGGGAAGGGGACTCAGAAAACCTAGGAGGGGGAACACCAGAAGGTCTGTCTGGGGAGATGTCCAGTTCAATGGGCTCAACCAGACCTCCCACACCATCATCATAATCTTCATCCCCCTCCAAAATCAGGTTCACAGAAATCTTCAGGGTCATAATCTTGAACCGGAAGAACCAACTGAACTGAGCGCCTGCCAGATGGAACCGGACGAAGCAATTCTACAATCCTCATCGCATTGGCAATCTCTTCGGCAGTCAGAAAATGGGTCTCTGGATCCGAACCAGCCGATTTTTCTTTTCTTTTTATAGGAACCGATCCCTCAGGATCGGCTCTCCTCTTGCCCGAAGTATCGCCCTGGTCAGAGGACACTCCCTCAGGTTCGGTCGGAACTGAACCAGGCTGGCCATCTGGGTCAGCGGACTTCACGGCCTCCTTATCCCTGAGCCTAATCTTTTTACCAGGGTAGACTTAGGGAAATTTTTACAGATTTGGCAGTCTGAATCGAGGTGGTCAAACCCCAGACAATAAAACGCAGGTGGTGTGTGGATCAGCCTTAGCAAAGACCTCCCCACACACACTACAGTGTTGAAACCCAGTGGGCCTGGTTTTTCTTTTGGGTTTCTCAGACACAGCCATCCTAACCACAAATTTACCCTTTTTATGGCAAACAACCAGACAAGACACCCTTATCGGTTTCTAACCGTGTCACGGGTATTGGAAAAATCCACAAGAAAATGCAGTTTTTTTTAAAACCGATAAGGACCGGTAACCACACTAAGTTTAAAAACAAAGACAGAATATATAAATTATTAAACAGCCGGTTCAGCCGAACCGGTCGAAAAATCTATTTTTATGATTTCCACAAGTTTACTATGTCTAGTTCACTACCTAGTACTTACTATACCACAGACAGACATCTGAACCGAAACTTGCGAAAACTAATTGGTAAAACCGAGGACTTTAACAGACTTACGAACCGTGAGCAAAGGAGAAATCTCCGGAGCGGCCGTTCAGTTAGGCAGAGTAAAGAATCTGACAGCTGCGCTTCAAAGTGCAGCAGACGGAGGTTTGAACCGAGCTCGAACTCAACATTCTGTGCTCTGCATAGAAAATTAACCCTCTACTCTCTGGGGCAGTTTGAGTGCTGGGGCTAACTGCAATAGTCAGAATACAGCAAGACTTCATGTTGTTTGAACTATACATCACTTGGCGTACAGTCCAGTTCCTACCCGTTTTATTTTTTTCTAAAGTATAAGTCAGAGTATCAGTAGTGAGGGAAAAAGATGGCTTCAGACTATAGCAGGCACACTGTAGATTACTTGAAGCAGTTGTGTGGGGACAGGGGAGTCCCATTCGAGGTGACAGCCTCATAGAGGCCCCGACGGTAGCAGATACCCAGAGTAGCGAGTCACTTAGCGTGACTGAAAAGGACAGCAGGGCCACTGTCAGTGAAGGGCCACAGCAGCAGGGGATGGTCACCAGTATCCTGAATCCAGAGGTACTCAAAACTGCAAACTGAGTTGCGCAGGATGGAACTGGAGGCAGAGTGACAGAGGGAGGCAGACCATGAAGAGCGTGAGCGTCAGCGAACTGCAGAGGAGAAGAGCGAGATCGCAGAGGCAGAGGACAGAAGAGCACCTGTGGCAACACTGGAGAAGCTATGACTCCGACCAGCGACACCAGAGCAGGTAAGTGGCTTGGGTTTAACTCGGACTGCAGGACTGGGTTAAAAACTGAACTCCAAATTAATAGAGTTTAAGGAAGGGGAGGACATGGATGCCTTTTTAAATTCTTTTAAATAAGTTTGTATTCAGGCTAAAATTCCTAGAGTCCTGGAGCTTCCAACTATCCCCGCTACTTACCGGGAAACCTCGGGATGCATTCGGTCAAATGAACAATGAAGACAGTGACGATTACAACAAGTCAAAAGCTGCACTGTTAAAAAAGTTTGAATTAACTGCTGAATCATACAGAGCTAAATTCCGTATGCTCAAGAGAAGCCCTGATATGAGCTATGAGGAGCTAGCCACGAAACAATGTCAAGTTTTTAAAACGTTGGTGGGAAGGAATTGAGGCAAACTGTTGAAAAAATTGAAAATGTGATTTTATTAGAACAGTTTTATTGGGCTTGCCCAACCGAGCTAAAAACCTGCCTAGAGGACCGAGATACAAAAACAGTACAAGAGGCTGCTGAACTCTCGGACCGCTATGCCAAAAGAAAAAATTACTCACCTTAGTAATGTTTCTTCTAATGGAGTCTTGCTGTATTCTGACATATGCAGTGATGTCCAACCTTTGAACTGCCCCGGAGATGAAAGAGTTAACTTTCCATGCCAGGCATGGAATGCCGCGCTTGAGCTCAGTTGAGACCATCTGTTGCTGTTTGAACTCAAACCGTCAGATCTTTACGAGCTATACTCACTGGGTGTCCTGTGTGGAAACTGTAAACTTACACTAGCCAACTGGCTACTAAACATAATAAAAAGATTTTTTGGTCCCAAAGCAAAGACTCAAGTCAGGAAACCCAAAAAATTAAACAAAACACAACACCCACGCACCCAAACTAAAGGGGGTGAGAAAAGAAGGGGTAGGGGCACCACCCGAGTGCCAACACTGCTGCTTCCCACCCACATCCCAAAAACCAGGTTCTGAGAGGGGAGGTCAGAATACAGCATGACTCCATTAGAAAAAACAACATTACTAAGGTGAGTAATTTTTTCTTCAAACATGAAGTCTTGCTGTATTCTGACATATGCAGACTACCAAGCAGTACCTCCATGGAGGAGGGACAGAACCTACTTTGGAAATGGCTCTGAAGCACTGCTGTGCCAAACAGAGCATCACTCCTAGCCTGGATATCCAGAGAGTAATGCTTGGTAAAAGTATGTACTGTTTTCCAGGTGGCTGCTTGACAAATCTCTAAGATAGGAATATCCCTGGCAGTAGACAGGGAAGCAGCTGTACCTCTGGTAGAGTGAGCCCTCAGGCCTGAGGGTGGGATCCTACCCAGTTTTTCATAGCAAAATTGAATGCAAGAGACAATCCACCTGGCAATAGATCTCAGTGGAAGGTTTTCCCTTACCAACCTCACCATAAGTGAGGAACAGTTGGAGGGAGTCAAACCTGTGACCCTTGGTGCGCTCTATGTTGTAGCTGAGGGCCCTTTTCACATCCAAACTGTGCAGCCTCCTCTCCCCAGAGGAGGAATGGTCAGTGAAGAAAACAGGAAGAGACATCGACTGGTTAAGGTGGAAATCTGAAACCACCTTAGGCAAAAACTTCCTATTAGTCCTGAGGACCACCTTATCTCTAAGGAAAGAAAATCAGGCTTCACTGACAGGGCCTGTAACTCACTTATGCGTCTGGCAGAAGTGATGGCCACCAAGAAAACAGTTTTCCAAGTCAAGTACTTAAGCTCTGCTGAGGACAAAGGCTCAAAAGGGGGTTGCATAAGCTGAGCAATGCAAACATTAAGGTCCCAAGCAGGGGCAGGGTCCCTGAAGGGAGGATTGGTATGCAGCAATCCCTTGAAAAATTTAGAAAACACAGGATGAGCTGAAAGGGAAGAGTGCTTGCCTGCTGAGAAGAAGGCAGAGACAGCTGCCAGATGCACTCTTAGTGTAGCTGGTCTGAGTCCCAAGCTATTGAGATGAACCATAGTCAAGGACTGTGGGCAGGCCAGCAGACTCTGGAGAAATATGCTTCCCAGAGCACCATACAGTAAATCTTTTCCATTTGTAATTGTAAGTGTTTCTGGTGGAAGGCTTTCGAGAAGCCTTTAAGATATCCAGAACACCCTGAGAGAGGTGTAAATCAGAAAACTCTTAACTCTTCAAGAGCCAGGCCTTGAGATTGAGAGATTTGAGATTCGGATACCAAACCCTCCCCTGAGCACATGTTAACAGGTTGTAATTCCTGGGAAGAGACAGGGGAAGGTGGACTGCTAAGGACAACAAGAGAGGGTACCAGGGCTGTCTGGCTCAGTCTGGAGCAATCAGAATCACCTTGCAGGGTTGAGACCTGATTTTGACTAGCACCTTGAACAGGAGAGGGAAGGGGGGAAAGGTATACAGGAAATACAGGTTACTCACCTGTAACAGGAGTTCTAGGAATGGTATATGTTGTTCATCTACACTTATTGGCAGGTCCCTTGCCGCTTTAAATCTTGCCGGAAGGTCTTCAAGCTGGCTCCTCCCACCCACCCGGGTGGTAAAACTCTCGGCTCCGCCCCATGACGCCAGATCTAGCCCGCTGGAAGCCAGGTTGTGAGTCGAAGCCGGGGAGGCCGGGTGGGTCGTGTGGATGAACAACATACACCATTCCTAGAACTCCTGTTACAGGTGAGTAACCTGTATTTCTAGGGACATGGATATGTTCTTCATCCACACTGTCTGGCAGACTCCTAGCAGTTCTCCGGGAGGAAGGAGGCAAGGCGCACACCCCGATACTTACTTGGGAAGAGAGACTGGAGAACAGAGGCCCCAAACCAGCATCCCGGTGTGACTCAAGGTCGATGTGGTAATGGGTGATGAAGGTGTGTGCTGACTTCAGGTAGCAGCCTGCAGATTTCCTGGATAGGGATGTCCTGGAAGCAGCCACCGATGCAAGCAGTATGGCGGGCAGAATGAGCTCTTATCCTCTGGGAGGCTCCATGCCCGCCAACATATAGCAGAGATCTATGCAGGAGGTGACCCACCTGCCTATCATCCGCTTGGCTGCAGGTCTGCCAGATGCGACCCGGCGTAGGTGACAAACAGCTGGCGAACCTCTCCCCGAATTTCAGCCGTGCGCTCCTTATAGTAAGCGAGCGCCCTTCTAGGGTCCAAAGTATGGAGCCTATATTCGGCCTCCGAGGTGTGACTGGGGTAGAACACCGCAGAGTCAACACCTGGTTAAGGGTGAAACTCCGACACCACCTCGTGAAGGAATTTCGGGTGCGGCGAGGGCAACCATGTCCCTGTGGAAGACCAGGTATGAGACTCAATGCAGAGCGCCTGAGCTCTCCCATCCTTCTGGCTGACGTGATAGCCACCAAGAAGGCGGTCTTCCACTACAGGTGAGAGAGTTCACACCTGTGCACTGGTTCGAATGGCTTGCCCATGAGCTTTGCCAGCCACCAGCAGTAGATCCCATGGAGGTGGAGGTTTCAGCATCGGAGGGGAAGTGATCAAGGCCTTTGAAAAGCGCCAGACCACCTTCTCTCTTCGCCATCGACTGCTTCCTGGCCCGCCCGTAAGCAGAGATGGCTGCCAGGTGCATTCTTAAGGGTCGTCGACCCAAGTCTCTGTCTCCTGACAATCAAATGGAAAACCTTCCATTTGAAGGCGAGTATTTTCTGGTCGACTCTTACGGGACGCCTCAACCACGCTGAGGACCTCGTCGGAAAGACCCAAGGCCTGGAACTCTAGCCACTCAGGAACCAGGCCGTCAAGTGCAGGGATTGAAGGTCCGGATGGAATACCTTCCCCTGATCGACAGAGCAGGTCCGGGCAAGCTGGAAGCTGCCTCGGAAGCCTGGAGCTGAGGCTGAGGAGATCTGGGTACCAGTACTGGCGGGGCCAGTCTGGGGGGTATCAGAATCACCTGCGCCTTGTCCCTCCTTGCTTTGAGCAGCACCTTGTGCATCAAGGGGAACGGGGGAAAGGCGTAGAAGAGGCCCGGGGTCCACGGACTCGAGAAGGCATCCCCCTGCAGAGGGGGGCGGGCATGGAACAGCCTCAACTTCGCATTCTCCCTGGAGGCAAACAGGTCCACCTGAGGTGTGCCCCAATGGGAGAACAGATCTCATACTACCTCCAGCAGGAGAGACCACTCGTGGGAGGCAGCCCCTATCTGGCTTAGGGCATCGGCCAGGGTGTTGGAGGCACCTGCCACATGAATGGCTAGGAGATCCACCTCCAGGCTGCGCATGAGTGACCAGATGTGGAGAGCTTCCTTGCATAGGAGCATGGAGCGCGTCCCGCCCTGGCGGTTTAGATAGTACAAGGTCATGGTATTGTCCGCCTGGACCCGACCACTTGACCCTCAAGAAACGGAGCAAAGAGGTGAGAGCTAGGCGGACTGCTCAGAGCTCCAGCAGGTTGATGTGGGCATCGGGACTCCCCGCGGGGACCCAGGAGGCCGCGGCGCCGGTGTTCCCCAGATGGGCACCTGAACCCATCAGAGAGGCATCGGTCGACAGAGAGACCCCGGCTCGGCGAACAAACGGGATGCCCTCCTGCAGATGAACTGGAACGGTCCACCACTGAGAGCGTTCCACATCCCCTGGGTCACCGCCACTAGCTGGTCCAATGGATGCAGCGCTGGGACCACTGGCTGGCCAGCCCCCGATAAAGGGGGCGTGATGTTCCAGCGGGCCCAATGGACCACGCTGGTACAGGCCGCCATGAGACCCAGGAGGCCAGGAAGTCCTGGCAGGAGCACAATTGCTCCAACCAGAAATGATTGGGCAAAGGAGGAAAGAACCTCGGCCCTGTCCGCGGAGCTGTGCTCTGGCTCAAGAGAGTCGAGCTCTGCCCGATGAAAGAATCGCCTGCTTTGGCTCGAGTTCCGACTGGCCTCGATGAGGAGGCCGACCTGAAACAAACCTGGAGGCCAGATCTCTGGACCGCTCCACCCTCCCTGTCTGGAGGCTGCTATCAGCCAATTGTCCAGGTAAGGTAAACCTGGACCCTCTGCCTTACAGAAATGCTGTCATCACTGCCATGCATTTGGTGAAGACCCTGGGAGCTGGAGATAAGCGAGAAGGGCATGGCTTGGAACTCGAAGGGAACCTTCCGCTCGGCGGAACCTCTGATGGGACGGATAGGGACGTGAAAGAAGCTGCGCCTGTAGGTCCAAGAGAGCAGAACCACCATGTTCCAAGGATGGGATTATCTGAGCCAGAGTGACCATCTTGAAGGTTCGAGACCTTAGGAACTTGTTCAGGTCGTGTAGATAAAAATGGGGCGCTAGCCCCCGTCCGGTCAGAACCAGGAAGGTACCTGGACACGAACCCTCGGTTTGAGGGAGGGTCCATCCTCTTATCACCTCCTTCTCGAGGAGGAGGAGCGATGTCAGCTCGGCGAGCTGGCACAGCGAGGCTGGATTCAGGCCCCGAGGTGTGACGGTCTGAAGGTGGGGCCTGCTCAAACCCAGAGGCAGGCCCTTTCCTACCACTCTCTCCAACACCCACCTGTCTGTGGTAATAGCAGACCAGGTGGAAAGGAAGTACTGGAGCCGTCTCCACGGGGAACCTGGGGTGAGGTGATCTGTGTTGGGCGGCACCCTCAACCCGTCACTCTGCAGGCTGGAGGAGGACCGGCCGAGGATCCACCTGGGCCTCTACCTCCCCGCTTCCTGGAGGAGGAAGCCGCAGGCTTGGGTTTGGGACGCCGAGCGCGAGCCTGCTGGCCCTGGTGTTGCTGGGCCGGGCGTGCGGGGGCGCAGACAGACGAAAGGGCTTGGGTTGAGGTCTGCAGCCTTTGTCACTCTGAGTGGATGTTATCGAGTCCAAGGTGGCACTGGACTTTTCGATCCTCTGGAGGTGGCCTTCCACTCCAGGGCCAAAGAGGTCGCTCCCCAAGAAGGGGACATCCGCCAATTTGTGCTGGGTATCCGCTGTGAAGGTGGATATCCTCAGCCATGCCCGACGGCGCATAGCCACTGCAGCCGCTACTGACCTGGCACATGAATCACCGATGTCCAAAGCAGTCAAGTTGCTGCTTGGCCACTGCCCTGGTCCCGCACCTGCTTAACCGTGGTCTGCAGGTCAGCCGGGAGATGAGGGACCACCTCGTCCAGGGAGCCCAACAGGGCATGAGAAAAATGTGCCATCAGTACGGCCGAGCTGGCCTAACGAAGGCCAAGGGAGGACGAGGCGTAGACTTTTCGCCCAGCATAGTCCAATCTCTTGGACTCCTTGTCAGGAGGTTTGTCTACGTCCCTAGCGTTTCCAGCACGCCGGAAAACGCTGTCGGTAACTAACCCCTCGGCCGAGGGATGTTCCGAGAAACCGGACAGGGAACCGGTAGGGACCGCATACTTCCTGGCCATCCTGGCCGAAGGCGCAGGGCAGGACGCTGCCAGAGCTCCACAAGGGGCCCACAAATGGCCTCAGCCACAGGGAAGGCCTCCTCAGAGGGAATCCCCTGTCCAATATCTCCGTGAGGGGATACTAGCCGGCTTGGATACAGGTTCAGAGCTGCATCCCGGTGGATTCAGATGAGTCTGAGCAACCCCAGGAAGGACGAAGGGCTGTCGTCCAGCAATTGACCTCCAGAGGACTCCAAGTCCACTCGCTTGGAGAAAAGGGAGGAATCGTCGTCGGACTCTGAAGAGTCCACAAAGAGCTGCCTCAGGCCTGAGCCACCCTCCACCTGCCAAGGGCGATCGGGAGTGAGAGTGACCGACAGCCTATGGGGCAGACCCTGAGCCGACCGAGAATTCTTGGTCGGAGCCCCAAACCGCGGCTGTGGAGGCGGAGGTTCCACCGGAATCGGTGGAGCAGCTGGTTTTGGCCGAACAACCGGCCTGACAACAGGCTCCTCGGGTAAAACGGGGGGTTGTTTCGGCCGCTCCGGTGACAGCCATTTAGTGGCCAGGGAAGGCGACGGTGTCAGCTTATTCCCAGTCAGAAGGAGCTGTTGCCACATGAGGTCCTCGTATCATCGACGCAACTTGCGTCAAAGCCTCCCCTCATCCGAGGAGGAGGAAGAGGACGAGGCGGCGTTGGCCATCGCTAGTGTCCGAGACCGAGACCGCCCATGATTGCAGGATCGGCTGGATCGCGAAGAAGTCCGGACGGAGACCTCGGCTTTTTCAGAGGCCGGTGCGGTGAGGGGACGGTGGAACGGCTCCTCCCTCGCTTCGGAGGGAACATCCAAGGGCTCCGGAACCGGAGGCACTGGCAAGATCCACAGGATCTCAACTCCCACCGGGGAACCGGGAGAAGGGGTTTCGGCCGCGGTCGACAACCCGTTCAATGGGTTGAGAAAGATCTCGAAAATCCGACAGGAGTCTCGGTCAACTGACCTGACGGGGACACCGTGAGACCAGTGGCCGAAACCCGAATGATCGACAAGTCGATGGCAGACAACTCGGGAGAGGGACATTTCCACTCCCAAAAGCATCGACGAAGAGACTTACCCTTGTCTTTCTTCTTGGACTGAGAAGGTGGTCCACAGGCGTTGGTCCCTCTCCTAGTGAAGGGACAGACAGCACCTCATAAAGGCTGTGAAGGGTGCCCAGGGAAAGCGGAATAAAAGCCGCGGTGAAGAGAATGTGTGGCCGCCGCCTCTTGAGGGCGATCATCTGCTCTAGCTGATCCGCCGAGCCCACCGCCGCTGAAACCGCCGACCGGGCCTCTTTGACTTAACCGAGGAAAACGCAGGGCACCCTAGTTGTAAACAGGCGGCGACGGTCTTCGAGGATGGAGGCTGAGAAGGAAGAGCACAGGTCTGCAAGCCTGGCGGGTCGTGCTCGAGGCTCAAACAGTACACACAGTGGAGTGCGGATCCGTCCGAGACATCTTCTGCCCGTAAAGGGCACCGCGAAAAACCAGAGTCGATTTGTCCATCGCGGCCTTGAGGGATAGAAGACCGAAGTCTTTTTTAAAAGCAAAAAACTTTTAAATTCGGAAAACCGAAGTGGAACCAGTCTGATCATGGGCGTTAAGGAGGGAACCTGAGCTAAAACCCGGTAAGGAAGATCTGGCGTCATGGGGCGGAGCCGGAGTTTCGGGTGGGTGGGAGGACAACGAAGACCTTCGGCAAAGATTTATAAGCGGCAAGGATACCTGCCAGACAGTGTGGATGAACCAACATATCCATGTCCCTGGAACCTGTATTTCTGGGAACATGGATGTATTCATCCGCAATGTGAACTCCTAACGATTCTCTGGGAGAGGGAGGCAGCTGCCACACTACTTGGTAGAAAGACTGGAGAACCGAGGCCCGACCAGCACCTGGCGCGGCCAAGGTCGATGTGGAAGGAGCAGTAAAGCCTGCTTCGGGCAGAAGCCTCTTGAGGATATCCTGGACAGGAGTATCCAAAAGCAGCCACCAATGCAGGGAAGACGGGTAAAATGATAGCTTATCCCTCTGGGAGGCTCCATGCCCGCCCGCCTATAGGTGGAGACCTATGGGGGTGACCCACCCGCTTAGCCAAGTCACTGGGCTGGAGTCTGCCAGATCGGCTTCAGCAAAGATGATAAACAGCTGGCGAATCTCTCCAGACTTTAGCTACGCTCCTAGGTGAGTGGTTAAACAGGTTCCTATGGAACCTGTATCACGACCTCAGAGGTGTGAATGGGGATAAACCCGGCAGGCAAACCCCAAAGGAAGACTCACCCACCGCCTTGGAAGGACCTGGTAGGGGCGCAGGACAACTAGTCCCTATGGAAGACCAGATAGGGAGATTAAGGCGCCTGGAACTCTCCCACCTTCTGGATGGGCGGAGTAGCCCCAAGAGGTGCTCTTCCACAACAGGTGGAAACTCGCACCTGTGCAAAAAGTTCAGATGGCTTGCTCATGAGCTAAGCCCATACCAACAAGGATCCCAAGCGGGATACTCTCCCCAAAAGGAGGCTTGATCGAGCCTACAAGTGCCAGACCGCAGCCTCGCACCACCAGCTGCCTCCCGGCCCGTGCCGGAAGACAGGGTGACCATGAGAAAGCACCTAGGGGTGGTCGGCCGAAGCCCTGGTTTACAGGATGGACCGCAGATGGTCCGGAATGCTACACAGCCCAGGGATGGGAGGGCAGGCCCTATCCGTAAAGGAGATCTTCTCCCAGAGGGCCGAGCATCTTGGCGACTTCTGAGCAGGGACGCCTCGAAGGTCGAGGACGCGAAAAGACCCTAGTACAGCTAGCCGCACAGGATCTGCCCTACAGGGTGCAGGGATTGAGGTCAGATGGATAACCCTGAAAAGGAAAGACAGACCGAGGGACTAGAAGCACCCCGGGAGCCTGGGCTAGACTGAGGAGAGCTGGATGCAGAGCTGGCAATCCAGTCTGGGGCTACCAGCATCATCTAAGCCAAGTCCCTCTCGCCTTGCCCGTGGGTCAGGGAAATGGAGGAGAGCACGGAGGCCCCGGGGTCACGTGGTCGATGGCATCCCCTACAGCAGGCCCTGCTGAGGGGCAGGCATAAAACAGTCTCGGCCTCGTATTCTCCCTGGAGGAAGAGAGAAGATCCTGTACTACCTCCGGCAGAAACCACTCATGGGAGCAGCCTTATGCCGGCTTAAGGCAGCAGCCAGGAAATTGGGGGCTCCCCTGCCATCAAATGGCTGGGAACCTCGGCCTAACATAAAAACCCAATCTTGGAGAACCTCCTTGCACGAGGAGCAAGGGATCGTCTCGAACCTGTGGCGGGAGTGGGTAGCGCACATGAGTGGGTGGTGTTGTCCTGCGGACTTGAACCACTAGACCCCGTACAAGCGGAGGCGGGCGGGGTGCAAGCTAAGCGGACCGCTGGTGCTCAGCGGCAGGAGGACATCGGGACTGTGAGGAGGACAGAGGTGAAGCACTCTGTATTCCCTAGATGGGCACCCACCCATCCGAGAAGCATCGGTCGGAGAAGACCGCCGACTCCAGTGACGAACGGATGTTCTGCGAGATTGGAGACGGTCAAGGGCCGTTCTCTCAACTCCTGGGCTGTAGTCACGGAGGAACTGGTCAAGGGCCTTGGCGCTGTGACCTCTGGATAGCCCCTCCACTGGGGAAGGCCACCCTGAGGCCAGGAGGTGCAGGAGAACCTGGCAGGACATAATTACCTAGCCAACCGACTGGGTAGAGGAGGAGAACCTCCAGCCCTGTCCGCCCCGGGCCGGGCTCGAGACTCAAGTCGACTTGGTCAGCCTCACCGCTAAGGCACAAGTTCCCACTTGGCTCTATGGCAGGAGACCAGTCTGCCTTCGGGTGGGTTACATCCGGACCTTCAGTGCATGAGACTGTGAGCAAAGAGACACCAGCTAGGAACTGTAGAGATCCCCGCTAAGAAGGGAGGAGCCTCCCAAAGCAGACGGAGCAGGAATGGGAGACATCCTGGAGGCCCAGGAAACAGCCATACACCACGTTCTGAGGATGGAATATCTGAAGCAGAGACCATCCAGGCGTGCGTGAGAATAGGCGCGAGCTCCCGTCCGTTTGAGGCCAGGAGAATACCTGAGAACACCGAACCCAGGGTTGAAGGCGGCAGCCTGATCACCTCTAACTAGAGGGTCAGGTGTGTCGTCGACCGACAAAGGGCAGTGGACCCCAGATCCCCATGAGACAGCTCAAAGGAAGCAACTGTAACCTGCATGGGATACCCTTAAATACCTCAGAGCGAGGTTGGCAGGCCGTCCCAGGGGAAGCCGGGCTGGTCGACTGGGCGGGCAGTGCTTGGCCGTCACTGAGCAGGCTTGGAGGGAAGAGTCGAGGGCTCTCACCCTGCCTCCTGCTTCCTTTGGAGGAAGGCAGCTGGACCAGCAACAGCCCAGGCATGCCTGCTGGCCCTTATGCTGGGCGGTTGAGCCGCGGGCTCAGGGGCAAAAGGGCTACACAAGGTGGCTGCCCATGACCCTCGGGCGGTGACAGAGTCAAGTGGCATCAGACTCTCCGGGCCCTTGGATGTCCCTCCATTCAGGGCGAAAAGGTCCAGTCCCAAAGAGGGATGTCCACCAACTTGTGCTGGGTTTCCAAGGAAAAGGAGGATAACCTCAGCCCGCCCTCACAGCGCGCCACTGCGGCCACCACCGATCTGCACAAGAACCACCCAGATCCAGAGCCGTCTCGAGCTGTTTGCACGCCTACCTGGTCATACCCGCCGGACAGGTAGTGCACAGTTCGACGGAGATGAGGGAACCTCGTCCAGGGTGCCCAGAGGCGTGAACAGTGCCACAAACGCGAGCTGGCTGACAGAGGCCCTGGGAGGGGCCATGGCGTGGCTGTGCTTGACGTGGTCACATCCTTTTGGACTCAGAGATGCATCCACATCCCAGCATTTCAAGACATTGGAAAGCGTCGGTGACTACCTTCAGCAGGGTGCTCGAGAAACTGGGCGAGCAGCGGGACAGGGTACCTCGAGCCCACCTGGCGAAGGCGCAGGGCAGGAAGTAGACGCCGCCATGGCTCCAAGGCTGGGCCCATGATAGCTCAGCCACTGGGAGGCCTCAGGAGACCCCCTCGGTCCAGAATCTCCGTAAGGGGTAGTGCCCGTTTGGAGATGAGCTCGGGCACATCCCAGTGATCCTGAGTATTTGTTGAAAAGGGATTTTCAAAAGATTTCACACGCCATTCATGTGTTCAGGTGTCCGTGAGGCCGATGCTGGCGAGTCGACAGTGGAAAAGAACTGGGGATGCTAGGGGACCGCCACTTTATGTGATGCCAGACGTTGGGGCAGTCCCCGCTGGATACCGCTAGCTAGAATTTTTCCATGGGGTCCTGGCACCTCCGGCTTCAGTCCTAATGGTGTAACCTGCTGCAAGAGCATAGTCAAGTAAGATCAGCACATTCTGCCACTGGATGGCGTAGTTTCTTATTCTGTAAAACAGAGCACACACTTCTTGAAGTTTTCCTGTTTTGTTACATGCAGTTCGTGAACAACCTTGTGCATAGTCCAGTGCCCAAATCCTAGGTGTACAGGCTAAGCTTTCTTGTACTGGGCACTGCTTATTGCAGTGTCTTCCCACAAATCAACCAGTTACCTAAACAGAAACGATCACCACTTGTTGCCTTATTAATGCAAGCTCTACTCGAGAGGAATTTTTGAAGACTTGGGACTGAAGTTAAACCAAAAGAAACAGATTTGAATTTGCACTGCACTTTGAATCCTAAAATACTTTTGTGTGATACCTTTGTGGTTTATGAAGTAAACATCTTTTGGTATACAGAACATGATTGTTCAAGTTCCACTGCTTTTTCAGAGCAAGCAAGTTGTATACTTGCATCTAAAAAGCCAGGGCTTCTAAAGGTAAAGAATCAGTTTTTATTTTTGAAATTTCAGAAATTAAAGGAAGGCCTCATTTCGAACTGTCACATATCTGAAATAATCACCCATTCCTGGGGAGGAGAGGTGACACTTCAATGGCTGGACAAGGACTCAACCTTCAGGGTCTGGGTTTTGTACTAACAGAAAGAGGTCTGCATCCCCTCCTCCTCCCTCTGGTAATACCTCTTATCAGAGAATTCAGAATAGAAACAGGATCAGTTATGAAAGGCACACTGAGCCAAAGCTAGTTTCCAGGTACATCCCAGAGAGCACAAGGAGGTTAGTAACTTGCTCAGTGACAGTATGCAAGTTGGGGGCAAAACTGAATGACAAACCTGGTGTTCAGTAAACAAGTCAGTTGTCCTAGCCCCAGCAATTCTACTGATTCACATTTCTGTTGGTGACATCATTGATATCTACAGACATTAAAATGCTGTTAAGTCTCTTAACCAGCATTCACATGCGGTATGATCTTCATCTTTCTGTGGCATGCTCTGACAAAATGAAAAAAAAAGACCAGAGAGAAAATTGCTACTTAGACAAACATTCAATAAAGGAAGTCTGTCTTAGTTTTAAAGAATCAAGCAAAACAAGACTTCTGCACTGAAATTTATTTTCCTGGAATCTCCATCAGCAGGGGCAGAATTAAAGCAGGTTTAGTTTAATAACATGTAGCAAATTAAATAAACCTTTAAGGATGGGCAAATACGATTTTTGCTCCATTAAGGGTAGAATATCTATTTCTCAATTGTTTTGCAACTTGCCTATGCTTGATTTTCTGAAGCGCCAACAGTCAAGCCATTTAAAAAGGGGCTAAAGGCTCACCTCTTCTGTATGGCCTTCCCCGACAGACATTCAACCTGTACTAACAAGTAATCTATTTATGCTGAGACTTCTTGTTTTATATCTTTACTGGATGCTGTTTTGCGCTGACCATACCTTTTAATGCAAAACGCCGAGAGCCTCAGGGATTGGGTGCCAAATAAATTTCATTCAACTCCTCACTCAAAGACTCTAGAAGCTGTCAAGCCCACATTCTTTGAACAATGTTTGTGGGGCTGGGTTTTCCACCAACTCACCCTCCATAGATGGTCCTGACAAACATGTTGCAGGAATAGGGAAACCAGTTCCTTATGTCCTGTATAGTCCGTGTACTTTTCATACTTCATCCATGCCATATTAAACAACTTCCCTTCACTTTATTCAGGAAACAGGGTAGAGGTACAGTAAGGGTCTGCTGCTACATGACCTGAAACATTTGCCACATTTTCTTCTTACAGAGAGATTTGTTAAACTAAAACTTTGTAACTTTATTTTCACACACTGCTTATCCATTTGAAACTGGGACTGTGCTGCAGATTCCAACTCCAGTTTCAAGTGGTGGGGAGTATAGAAAAAAAAGCAGCAATAAGGTCAGTTACTCAAGACATCAGATTTTGGTGGTGGTGCCACCGGGAGGAGCAGGGACAAATTACATAGTTCAGTTTCTTAATCATGGTGCTGGGAAGGGGGCAGCATGGGTAAACTATAGATGTTCAGCACAATTAATACCAAAGAATTTGCGGTATAAATATTATATCTGTGCTAATGGGCATTTTATGTTTATTGGTGGGGAAGTAGCTCCCTACAAAATATTTTGCTGGTGGGCCTTTGACAGTGGCACAGCCCTGGTTAGAAGGGCTCAAAGTCTGACAATTTTCATGAGAAAAACTTCTGAAAATATTTGTGCTTTTAACTTAAGCCACCTTAGGAACTAGATAACTAAAAATTATGCAAACTTTCTTGAAAAAAGTCATAGAAACTGTTAAGACACTTAAAAGATTATGTGAACATTTCCAAAACATTTGGAAGGAAAAGTATAGTTACGCAAGAACTTACCGTAACAGCAGATCTTCGAGAGAGGCTCTTGCAGTAGGTAATTACATATAGGAGTGACGCCGGCAGGCGGCAGGACCCCACGGAAAAATTTCTAGCTAGCAGTCCCGCGGGACCGCTCCCACATCAGGTGACCGGCATCATACGACGTCTGTATAAAGGGGCGGTCCCGGACGCCCACCTTCCAGTTCTTTCCCGCCACAGACCCGGAAGAGAGAGAAGCAGATATTTCCCTCGATGGAAAAGGAGCTGAAAAAGCCTAGGGGGATGGAGGGCAGGAAGGTATTACCTACTGCAAGAGCCTCTCGAAGATCTACTGTTACGGTAAGTTCTTACATAACTGTACTATCTTACTTCGAGAGGGCTCTTGCAGTAGATAATTACATACAAGACAGAATCCCAAGCAGTCTGAAACAAAAGAAAAGGCACCGGGAGGAGGTACTACTCCAAGAAGTAGCAAGGAAAACCTTGCAAGTCTCAAGAAAGGAGGCCTTGCAAGACAGCTAACCCGAAGCCTGCTCTACTATGTAGAGGCAAATGTCCAAACTGTAATGTCTAGTAAAAAGTATGGACGGAAGTCCAAGGGCGCAGCACAGATGTCTGCTGAGACACGCTCTGAAACAAGTCACAGAGGCAGCTACCCATGAGTGGAGTGACTTCTGACTTGACCCGTAGGGTCTTGTTGTACTTGTCATAACAGAAAGTGATGCAATGGGCCAACCATTTTGATAGGCATTTCTTAGAGACAGAGTGCCTTCTTTTTGTGAGCAAAAGAGACGAACAACTGATCAGTCTTTCTGAGATCCTTCGTCCCATCGGTGTAGTATCTCAGAATCCTGTGAACATCCATGGTATGAGCAGGTATTCTCCTTGATTGGAGTACTGCGTGAAGAAGGCAGGTAATTCAATAAACTGATTTAAGGTAGATTCTCTACCACCTTCGGGAGAAACTTTAGGATTCGTATGAAGAGTTACTTCAGTTTCTTTTGTGAAAAATCGATAAGGGATTTTGCACATCAGGGCCTGAGTTTTGAAATTCTATGCAGCAGAAGTAATGGCCACCAAGAAGAGCATCCTCCACGATAAAACTTCAAGTCTGTGGAAGCCGCAGGCTCAAAGGGAGGAAGGGTAAGTTTCTCGAGGACAAAGTTTAAGTCCCAAGGGGGAGCTGGAGTCCGGACAGGGGGCCCCGAGATGAAGGACCCCTCTGAGGAAGGTTTTGGATACCTCCAGCTGGGCAAATGCCTTATCAGTGAAAGGGACATGGTAGGCTGAAATAGCCGCCATATGGACTTTCAAAGAGGAGTGACAGAGACCCAGGTCGAAAAGATGACGCATGTACTCAAGTAGAATGGTCACAGGGTAGGAAAAGGGCTCCACATTCCTGGACGCAGCCCAGATGGAAAATCTTTTCCATTTCATGGCGTAGGTGGACCTAGTGGAGGGTTTTCTAGCCTCCACCAGAATCTTGGACACCTTAGAAGAAACACCAAAACGAGATTGAGCTAGGTCTGCAGGAGCCATGCATGAAGTTGAAGGGACTTGAGTCCCGGATGGACCAGGGTCCCCTGATCCTGGGTCAGCAATCCTGGAGATAAAGGAAGAGGAGGAACCTCTAAGTATTGTTGTAGAAGAGAGAACCAGATTTGCCTGGGCCAGAAAGGAGCGATCACAATTATTCTCGCTCCTTCCAAAGCAAGCTTCTGCAGCATGCGAGGGACCAGAACAACAGGGGGAAAGGCATAGACGAATCTGTCCTTCCAGCTTAGAGTTAGAGCATCGCTCCAGAAAGCGCCTCGCTCTGGAGCGAGCGAGCAAAAGACTGGAAGCTTTGCGTTTTGGGAGGAGGCGAACAGGTCTATCTGAGGAGTCCCCCAAATCTGGAAGATGCTTTTGAGAACTTTTTCATCCAATTCCCACTCGTGTGGTAGAGCAGACGAGCGACTTAGCCTGTCTGCCAGGACATTGTCGACTCCCGGAACATGGATCGCCGTGAGGTGAAGGTTGTGAAGCGTTGCCCATTCCCAAACCCTCATCGCTTCCCTGCACAGCGGGTAGGACAGAGTCCCTCCCTGCTTGTTGATGTACCGCACCACGCACGTTGTCCGTTTGGACAGCAAGGTGGCTGGGAAGGATGTATTGGTGAAAGGCCTGAAGAGCATACAACACTGCTCGAAGCTCGAGCACGTTGATGTGGAGAACTAACTCCAACTGTGACCATAGGCCCTGGGTTTGGTGAGGACCCAGATGGGCTCCCCAACCTTCACCTGAAGCGTCCGTGGTCAGTCTGATCGGGGGAGGATGAAAAAAAAGGGGACCCCCGGAACAGGTTCTCTCGAACTATCCACCATTGCAAGTCTCTTACCATCGGCGAGGAGATCAGAACCAGATGATCTAGGTCGTCTACCCGTTGATCCCACTGAGATCAGAGAGTCCACTAAGAGATTCTCATGTGGAGGCGCACGCGCGGAACCATCGGGATGGCTGCCGCCATAAGCCCCAGTAGACGGAGCACCGACCTCACCGGAACCCTCCTGTGTTCCGATAGGAGGGAAATCTGGGACTGGAGGGAGGCCCCCCTGTCCGAACGCAGGAAGGCCTTGCACACTGTCGTGTCGAGGACTGCCCCGATGAACTGGAGCCTCTGAAGGATCCAGGTGAGACTTGGAATGGTTGATGGCAATACCCAGGCCAGTGAAAACCTGCTGGGTGAGGGAGAGAAAATGCAGGAGTTCCTCCCTGGACGGGGCCGCCAGGAGCCAGTCGTCCAGGTAGGAAAACCTGAGTTCCCAAAGTAAGCAGGTGGGCCACTACCACCGCCAGGCATTTGGTAAAGACTCGGGGAGCCGAGGAAAAGAACAAAAGGGAGCGCCTGAATTGGTAGTGGTCCCTGGAACGCAAACCTGAGGTACTTTGTGCGGAGGCTATGGGGATGTGCAGGTACGCATCCTGCATATCCAGTGCACAAAGCCATTGGCCCGGCCGAAGCAGGGGCAAGAGGGTTTGAAGGGAGAGCATCCTGAACCTCTTGTATTCCACATATAGGATCAGGGAGCTGAGATCGAGAATGGGTCTGAGATCTCAGTCTTCTTTGGTACGAGGAAGAAATGGGAATAGTAACCCGTCCCGTGGAGGTGAGGGGGGACGGGCTCTATAGCCTGCTTCGCAAGGAGAGCAGAGATTTCTTCCCTGACCAAAGGAAGAGTAAGAGGAGTTCAGAGGGGGGTGACGTGAAGGTTTCTGCAGAAACTCTATGGAGTGCCCCTCTGCTAGGATCTGAAGCACCCATGAATCCGATGTTATCCTCTCCCAACCCGGAAGGTGGAGGGAAACCTCCCTCCTACCGGTTCCTCCAGGCGTCCGAGGCGGTGGGAGAGGAAGTGAGTCGGGGTGGTGGCAGCGCCGCAGCTGGGGCACCCGTTCCTTTTTGGCGGCGAGGGCCTGGCAGCTGTGGGGGCCCGACGTTTAGTGGCCCGCCTTCCCTGAGGTTTCGCTTGAGGCCGGCTGCGTCTGCGAAAGGGACGGCACTGTGGGAAATGGGGACGGTACATTGAACCAACAGATTTAAGGGCCATTCCCTTCTCCTGCAAGTCAGTGATGATGTCCTTGACAACACCGCCGAAAAGCACAGAACCCCTGAAAGGTGCTTCTTGAATTGCTGACTGCACCTCCGGGACCAGACCTGACACACGGAGCCATGCATGATGCCGAAGACTTAAGGCTAACGAGAGCTCGGCCCCCCGTGTGTCCACTGCATCGTAGATCGTCCTCAGAATATGACGACTGGCCGAACGAGCAGAACGGACCCGGTCGGCTAACTCCTGCTTGACTTGGGAGACAGGCAAGGAGTCACTTAGATTCCGCCTGGGTAAGGACAGCCTTCTGGTAATCCCCCATATGTGCTACATAATTTAGGACCCTAATCCCCAGTGTGGAAGAAGCGTAGATCTTCCTTCCATACTGATCCAGAAGGCGAGATTCCTTATCCGGGGGAGACGAGCTCAAGTGTTTTGGGTGTGCTGACCGGCCGTGAGCGGCGCTAATCACAACCGAGTCTGCACGGGGTGAGAATCCAAAAGTCTACACCCTCTGGAGCCTGGTATAGCCTGTTGGACTTCCTAGGAAGTGGGGTTAAGTCACGGCTGTTTCCAAATAGTGGAAACAAGGTGGGCGGAGGCTCGATCCGGGTGGCTACTAGAGTAGAGCCATAAGGGCAAGTCCAGATGTTCGGAAGTAGTTTAACCTGCTGAGGATCTGGTTCTAAGGAACGCCACTGATAGACTTCCTGGATCTTCCTGAGCAGTCTGCGAAGGAAGGATCCTCCGAAGAGTCCTCGGTTGTGGCTTGGACGTAAGAGCGGCTCGCTGCCTTTCGGAACACCCATCGAGGCTTCCGGGGAGTCTGGGAGAGAAGAAGAATTTGAAGCAGAGTCCTAGTCGCTTAGGGGGAGAAACGGGTTCCTTAGGGGAATCCCAGGACGCGTTCTGTCCGTTTCTCTGATCCCGGAGGGCAAAGCCCAGGAACTGGAGGTGGAGAGGGAGTGCCGTCTTGGGTGTACGGAAGCCGGTGGTGGCACCGCCGCCATAAGATTTGCTCTCGACTTTCCTTTGGTGAGCTGAGCCTGGTTCTCAGCCCACCAGGAGGCAAGTCTTCCTGGAGATCCACCGCGGCCTAAGGGGCGGTGGAGAAGGAGGGAGATAGTTGTATGGATGAAACCAGTGGGGAGAGATCCGTAACCCGCGCGGAATACCGAGCCGGTACTCGCGGCGGAGGAGTCGGGCGCCAGGTACTGGGCGCGAGGATACTGTGGACCTGGGAAAACCGCGCCAGATAGGACGTGCGGATACCCAGGACTGGAGGAGCTGCCGGAGCAGACGTGTCTAGCCAGGTACTCCATGGGCGGATCAACCATGATAGGCCCATGGGGTGGAGGGCCGATGGAAGAGGAAGAGGAACATCCCCACACGCGCCAGGAGCTGGCGTGCTAGAGCCAGGCCAGATCCGGCTCTGTAGGAAAAGGATCGGACGGTAGTCCAGGATCCAGAGCCTCGTCCGGGGACGGAGGAGAAAAATTTCCCGGGTCGGGCAGGGGGGACTTCTGGTTTCAGACGGAGCGTAAGGCTGCGGGAACCTTGGTACAACAGACGGGCAGGGTCTGCCGTGGGGTTCAGAGGCCCGCGACGCCGGAGGAGCCGACGGTGACTTAGGGGCCGAACCCGGCGGACGCCAGAGGAGCCAGCGTCCCAACTGGGGTCCCTCGTCAAGGCGGGCCGCAGGATGGGAAGAGGCCCGGTCCGATGAGGACATTGCCGCAGTGCCGCCCAAGGGTCGGGCGCCTTAGCGCTTTTCCTGGCGGACATCGGAGGACCCGACGTCTGCTTATGGGAGGCACCCGCATCAGTAGGCCGTAAGCCCGCGGCAGTACTGGGGCTGGAGCCCTTTTGCTCGGAGGGCACCCGGCGGGCTTGAATGCGAACCCGACGGGCTAACCTCCGGAGGGGATAACATTTGTCCACGACTCCGCCGGAGTCGCGGAGGAGGTCTCCCGGGTGCCTTCTTGTCCCGCTTTGTGCCCTTCAGGGAGGTCGATGCCTGCTGAAGTTTCTTCAACTCCTTCTCCATCGCAGACATCTTCTTGAGGAGATGGGCTTCGAGAGACTGCTAGCGTCGTCTGCAGGTGGGCGCGTTGAAATGTAGGCAGTGCGGACACTTGTCGACCGCATGGTCGGGGCCTAAACAGAAAAGGCAGAGGGAGTGAGTCTTTGTGAGGCAGTTGGGCACCACACGAGTCGCACTTATTTTTTGAAGGGGACGTCATATACAGACGTTCACTTGATAGAAAATATAAAATACAAAAATACTGAAACTTTTCGGAAAAAACGACGAAGTAACAGGACTGAACGATAGGAACTTCACCGCGAGAGGCTGCACAGCTGACGGCGGGAAAGAACTGGACGGGCGGACGCCCAGGACCGCCCCCTTTATACCGACGTCGGTCACTCTGATGGGGCGGTCCTCGCTCAGGGACTGCTAGCTAGAATCCGGTCTAGCCGTCAGCGCCAGTCCCATATGTATTACCTACTGCAAGAGCCCTCTCGAAGCAAGATCAGCTCTGCAGCAGATTACACCATTAGGACTGAAGCCAGCAGGCGCCAGGACCCCACGGGAATTTTCTAGCTAGCAGTATTCAGCGGAACCTCCCACATCGTCCCACCCCCTCGGGTCAGGCATCGATAAAAAAGGGCGGTCACCCAGAATCCCCAGTTCTCCCGGCCGCTGAATGACATCAGAAAGGAGATTGAGGATCCGCCATCAAATGGCAATCAGAGTGGTGTTAGAAACATCTAATCCTAGGAGAAGGATATTAGAACAAGTCTACCTCCAGCGGGATGGTGGGAGTACCTGCTGCAAGAGCTGCTCTCGAAGATCTACTGTTACGATAAGTTCTTACGCAACTGTACTATCTTACTTCGAGAAACAGCTCTTGCAGCAGGTTACACCATTAGGACCGATTCCCAAGCAATACTGGAAATCCCTCACTGGTGGGAGGAAAGGTAGAGATCACTAGTTGTACCAAAGCCTAGGATAGGAGTCCATGAAGGACTGCTAGACCAAAACCTGCTCTTCGTCTCGATGCAACGTCCAGGCTATAATGCCTGATAGAGGTGTGCACAGTGCTCCAAGTAGCTGCTGCACAGATTGTTGAAGTGGACACGTTCTTCATGGCTGCAAAGGAGGTAGCCACCCCTTGTGGAATGACCCTTAACAGAGCCCGGTAAGGGTTTGTTACGCTTCTGGTAACAGAACGTGAGACAATGTACAAGCCACCTGGACAGAGATTGTTTGGAACCGGGAGCTCCCATCATCCTGTGGGCGAAGGAGACGAAAAGCTGGTCAGATCTGCGGTGGTGTTTGGTTCTAGTCAGGTAGTATCGAAGACACCTATGCACATCTAAAGTGTGCAACAGGGCCTCTCCTCTATTAGAATATTTAGGAAAGTACACTGGTAGATCTATGTCCTGATTAAGGGTGAGAGCTGAGACCACCTTAGGTAGAAACTTCGATTTGTCCGTAGGGACACCCTGTCCTGGCTGAAAAACCAAATAAGGTTCTTATCATCAGTGCGTGAAGTTCAGGGTTCTTCTGGCCAAGTAACGGCAATCAAAAATAACGCCTTCCATGTAGAGACGCAGCTCGAATCCGGCTGGTTAAAAAGGTGGCAGCGTAAGCTGCTCCAGGACAAAAGGTAAATCCCATGGAGGAATAGGATCCTTAATCGGAGGTCTAAGGTGGAGGAGACCTCTCAGGAAGGCGCGTGCCGTGTCCAACTGAGTTATGAGACGTTGGCCTATAGGAGTGAGATAGGCTGAGATGGCACAAAGGTGTACTTTTATCAAGGAGTAGGCCAAGCCTGTCTGAAAGAGAGACAGGAAGTAGTCCAGGACCAACCTTTCTGGACAATCCATCGATGAAAACCCCCGTGCCTGAGCCTAGAGGCAAAATCTGCACCATTTCATGGCGTATGTAGTGTGAGTGGCCAGTTTTCTAGCAGCCGCTAGAACATCTGCTACCTCCTGTGAGACCCCGTACCGCATGGCGGCTATGTCTCTAGGAGCCAGGCATGCAGGTTCAGAGATCGAAGGTCCAGATGGACCAAAAACCCTGCCTCCTGAGACAATAAGTGAGAGCTGATTGGCAGAGGCACCAGAGGTTCCCGGGACAGCTGGTGTAGCAGAAGGAACCAAATCTGTCTGGGCCAAAACGGCACGATAAGCATCAGCATCGCTTGCTCTCTGCAGAGTTTCAAAAGGACCCTCTGTATCAATGGGAAGGGAAGAAAGGCGCAGAGAAATCTGCCCGTTCAGGAGAGGGACAACGCGTCTCGCCAGAAAACACCAGGCCCTGGATCTAGCGAGCAGAAATTGGGCAGTTTTGCGTTGTATGGGGACGCGAAGAGGTCTAACTCTGGTGTGTCCCATCTGTGAAACAGATCCTCTACTACCTCCTGGAGTAGTTCCCACTCATGGACTCTGGCCTGAGAGCGACTCAGGCTGTCTGCGATGACGTTGTCCACTCCTGGGACATGAACAGCAATGAGGTTTGCGCCGTGTTGTAGTACCCAATCCCACACCTTCATGGCCTCCCTGCAAAGCAGGTAGGAATGGGTGCCTCCTCGTTTGTTGAGGAAATACATCACCGCGGTATTGCCTGTTTGTAACAGAAGAGTACCCGGGGATCTCAGACTGGAAAGCCTGCAGGGCGTAAAAAACTGCTCTCATTTCCAGGATATTTATGTGGAGATGCGCTTCCTGGGCTGTCCATAAGCCCTGAGGCCTGACACCGTCGAAGTGTGCTCCCCAACCGAGCCCTGAGGCGTCCGTGGAGAGTGTCACAATCGGAGACGGCACGATGAAGGGGACCCCCGCTAATAGATTCTTTGAATCTAGCCACCATTACCAATCCTGGATTACGGCATTCGTGATCCAGACTGGAAGCTGCAAATGGTCTTGCTTCTGATCCCACTGAACCCCCCGCATGTGGAGACGGGCTAGCGGGACTGTTGAGATGGCCGCAGCCATACGTCCGAGCAGGCAAAGGACCAGTCTGGCTGGGACGGTCCTCTGTCAAAAAGTCCCTGATGAGGGATCTAATGTGTTCCGCTCGATCCTGGGGTAGAAAAGCTTTCCCTTGGACGGTATCCAGAACTGTGCCTATGAACTGCAGATTCTGTGACGGAACCAGGCGTGACTTCTCTTGATTGATAATGCTGCCCAACGTCTCGAACAGAGACCGAGTACAATGAATAGGGGACATCAGGGCCTCCCGAGAGGGTGCCATGAGAAGCCAGATGTCCAGGTAGGGGAACACGTAGTGACCGTGTCTCCTCAGAGTCACCGCTACGACTGCCATGCACTTCGTAAACACTTGAGGTGCCGATGACAGTCCGAAAGGGAGGGCTCGGAACAGATAATGGCGACCCAGACATTCAAGCGCAAGAACTTCCGCAGCTGCCAACAATGGGTATGTGCAGGTAAGCATCCTGCATGTCCAAGGACGCTAGGAAGGCGCCTGCTTGAGCATGGGTATCAGACCTGGAAGGGACACCATGCAGAAGCGCTTGTAGAGGACTAAAGCGCCGAGTTCGCTGGAGATCCAGTATTGGGCGGAGGTCCCAGTCTTTTGGGAACCAGAAAGTGGAATAGTAACCTGCACCTCTCTGGTTCCGCAGTACGTGCTCTATAGCTTCCTTTCCTAGAAGCACGAGCACCTCCTGCTGTATGAGCAAAGCGTGCTGACCCGAATAACGGGAAAGCAGGGGAGGTCTTGACGGTGGGTGGTCGAGGAATTCGATAAAGTGACCTCTCAACCATCTGAAGTACCCACCGGTCAGCGGTGATCAACTGCCAACCTGAAAAGTGACGAGCGATGTGACCCCCGACCTTTTCCGCCCATTGATCCAGAGGAGGGCCGGGGGCCGGGAAGCAGTCATGCAGTGGCAGCGTTGGTTCCTGCAGGCTGGGCCGGTTTGGTATTCCGCTGGCCTCTGCCTGGGGAAGATTTAGCCTGGACTTCACGATGGAAAGTGCCCCTATGTTGCTGGCCAGAACGTGGCTGCTGCCGTTGTTGCTGGTCGCTGAAACGGTTCTGGTTCCTACGAAGGAACCAGGTTTAGATCTGTACATGGCCTGTAACGGATCTTACTGCTTCCCGGTGTCCTGAAGCTTGGTGATTACCTTTTCAAGAGTGTTCACCAAACAGGACTTCGCCGTTGTATGGGATGTCAAGAATGTTTTTCTGTACGTCTGGGGTAAAACCGGAGACACGGAGCCAGGAGTGTCTCCGGAGACAGACGCCCGAAGCTGCAGCTCTGGCAGATGAGTCCACAGAATTGTATGTGGCTCGTAACACTTGGGTCCCCACATCAGACCCTGTGCGGAGAAGGTTTAAGAGCTCTGCCTACTGATCACCATCTGGTAGCTTATCAACTAGGTCCTGACCCTGTTCCTACAGGGCATTCTGAAACAACCATACGAGACAGATAGTTCAGGGACCTGATGGAGCATGTAGCAGCTGCATACATGCGCCTCCCAGGGCATCTAACTGTTTGGATTCCTGGTCCGGTGGCTGTGTGCTCATATGCTGTGGTCGTTGGGACCGGTCATGAGGCCGTAATGACCAGGGAGTCAGGCAAAGGTTGTTGTGCCAAGTACTGGTCCTCTTTTGGGGCCTTGTACAGGCGGTCAGCTTTCTTCAGCACAGTGGGGGTGGAGTGCGGATGCTTCCACACAGCCTTGGTGACGTCCGCGGAAGTGTCCACCAAGGGTGGCACTACCACAGGCTTAGGATCCTTCTGCCGAAGGCAACGACCAAGGCGCCGTCTCTCAGGGTCGAGATCTTCTGAATCTCATTGCATGTTCTCCTGGATGTGCCTAATTATCTCAGAGAAAGAGGGATCATCCAGAGGTGACCTGGGCAGGTCTTGTGGGTCAGGTGATGGGATGCTGAGGGAGAAGGAGACCTGGAGGTGTCAGAAGTATCCGGCTAGAATCCTCCCCTGGTGGAGTGTACCTTCGACGCCTGGGTCGCTTGGGGCTGGGAGACCCTGAGGGAGATCTTGAGGAGGCCTTCTCCATTCCTTGGATCTTCCCAGGAGGTGGAGTGCGCTCCTTGGTTGTTGGTGGTCGTCCTGCTGGCCCCTGCGGGTGGGGGGGGGAAGAGAGTAGGAGGAGGTTTCACTGGGATCACATCTTTCCTTATTGCGTCCCACCAGAAAGGGAAGAGATCTTTGACCTCTTGGATGTTCATACCAGACAACGGACCTGGCGCCGGTGGTCTGTCGCCGGGTTGGGCATCAGGTCTGAAGGAGTCTCGGGATTGGCCAAGGCTCCCGTGGAAGCCCGGCATCCTCGTTGTCGCCTGCCTGGTCCTCAGGCAACGTCAGGTCCTCCGTGGAGTCCCGGTGACCTGTGTCCACCGGTGTCGGGGGGGCAGTCTTCGGTTCTGGCGAACATGTCACCGATGTCGGGCGCTTGGCAGACGTCTTCGGCTCTGGCGAACGCCTGACCGACGTCTTCGGCTCCGGCGAACGTCTGGCCGACTTCGGGTCCGTCATCCACTTCAGGGACGTCAGGTCTTTAGTCTTCCTAGGTGGGGGATCCAGACCCCTGGGAGGCTGGGAGACCGATCTGGAGTCGGGATCCTGGCGGTCTGATGAGGAAGACTTGGTCTGGTGATGGTCGGAGGACTTCGATGAGGCCCGGGAGGGAGTGGAGGAAGCCGAAGGTCTGGAAGTCTTTATAGGGTGCAGCGAAGCCGAAGAGCCACCTGAAGCTTAACCTTGACTGGAGGGGGCTGACAGCGAGCCCTGGAAGGAGAGCGGTCAGAGCGTGTGGAGCCCGAGTCCCGGTTAGGGGATCTGAACCTGGCCTTCTCCCGGTGCTTGTGGGCTTCTGAGGTAGATTCACCTCTGAAGGAAGGTTCCTTATCCATTCTGTGTAGTTTCTCTTCCAAGAGGAACCACTGAAGTGCCTTCTGGCAGCGGATCCTGGTGCGACTGTTAAACCCGACAGAAGGAGCAGGCCTTGATGTCATGGTCCGGGCCTAAGCACTGCAGGCAGGACGAATGAGGATCCTTGAAGGGGATCTGTTTTCCGCAGGCACACTTGGAAGGATGTCCTTCTGAAAAAGGAGTTGGAGATGCCTACATTTAGTGTTGGTAAAACTTGTATGAAAGTTCTTAGTCGTTGTGCGTTAGAGTGGGACCGTGAGGCCGATGCTGGCGAGTCGATTGCGGGAAAAGAACTGGGGATTCTGGGGGACCGCCCCTTTTTATAAGATGCCTGACATCAGGGGCAGGACCAATGTCGGGGACGGTCCCCGCTGAATACAGCTAGCTAGAAAATTTCCGTGTGGTCCTGGCACCTGCCGGCTTCAGTCCTAATGGTGTAACCTGCTGCAAGAGCAGTTTCTCGAAGTAAGATCAGTAGATCCTCAAGAGGAGCTCTTGCAGAAGGTAATACCAATAGGACTAAGGCCGCCAGGCATTAGGAACCCATGGAAAAAATCTTCTAGCTAGCAGTCTGTGGTGGGGGACAACCCCAGACATCGGCTCCGCCAGACATCAGACGTGGTATACAGGAAACGGTCCCCGCCATCTCGGTTCTCCCATCGGAGGCCTGGTTGACAAACAGAATGGAGAACTAAGGAGGGTCTTCCATGCCCAAAAAGAAAGAAAAAGGGAACAAATAATTTTGTTGTGTTAGGAGGGTGGGAAAGCCACCTGCTGCAAGAGCTCCTCTCAAAGATCTACTGTTACGGTAAGTTCTTGCGTAACTGTACTCTCTCTCTTCGAGGGGGAGCTCTTGCAGCAGTTAATACCAAGGACAGAGTCCCAAGCAGTACCCAGAGAGATCCAGGTCAGAGGGAGAAGAATAAACTGATGACTGACAACTGAAAAGTAGGGAGCTAGGAGAGGAGACCCTGAAGGACTGCTAGTCTAAAGCCTGCTCTCCTAGAGGCAACGTCCAGATTGTAATGTCTGATGAAAGTATGGACTGATCTCCAAGTAGCGACAGCACAAAGGTCTGTCAAGATGAATTCGTGAAGAGGCAAAGAAGTTGCCGCTTTTGTGAGTGACCCTTTACAGATCCCGTAAGGGTTTGTTGTGGTGCTGATAGCAAAAGGTGATGTAATGTACCAACCATCTGCTCAGTGTTTTGCTTGGTGACAGGAACCCTGTTCTAGGCAAAAGAAACTAACAGCTGGTCCATTTGCCGAACAGAAAGTACAGTTATGTAAGAACTTACCGTAACAGTAGATCTTTGAGAACAGCTCTTGCAGAATGTTACACCATTAGGACTGAAACCGGCAGGCACCAGGACCCCACGGAAAAATTCTAGCTAGCAGTATCCAGCGGGGGACCGCCCACATCTGCCCCTCCTAGACGTCAGGCATCACATAAAAGGGGCGGTCCCCCAGCATCCCCAGTTCTCCCGACGGAGACTCCCGGCTTAAGTGTGACATCTGAAGGGGAGACAGAGGATCCGCTTCCAAAGGAAAGTTAGAAAAAAGGCGTCAAAAGAAAAAAAACTAGGTCAGAAGACTCAACCTCCAGAGGAGAAGGTGGGAGGGAACTACCTGCTGCAAGAGCTGTTCTTGAAGATCTACTGTTACGTTAAGTTAAGTAACTGTACTATCTTACTGAGAAACTGCTATTGCAACAGGTTAACCATTAGGACTGATTCCCAAGCAGTAAGGGAACAATCTGCTACCGGAGAAGAGTAGGAGATGACTCAGACTTCAGGACAAGAGTCCTTGAAGGACCCGTCAGCGTAATCCAGCTCCTACGCCTAGAGGCAATGTCCAAACTGTAGTGTTCGATGAAGGTGTGTGCACAGTGCTCAGTGTCGCTGCCGCACAGACAGCTGAAGTGGAGACATTTTGAGCGCAGCTAAAGAGGAAGCCACCCCTTAACAGAATGACCTTCACCGTCCCGTAAGGGTTTATTGTGTCTTGATGACAGAACATAATGCACTTGACCAGCCATCTGGAAAGCGACTGTTTCAAAACAGGAGAACCGAGCATCCGCTGTGTGTAGGACACAAAGAGCTGGTCTGACTTACGATGGGCTTTGGTCAGATAATATCCGAGACATCTATGCACATCTAGAGTGTGCAACAGGGCCTCCCCCCGTTACCGAAATTCGGGTAATCCACCGGCAGGTCTATATCCTGGTTGAGTGTGACCGCCAAGACCACTCTGGGAAGGAACTTAGGATTTGTTCTTAAGAACACCCTGTCCTTGTGAAAAACCAAATAAGGATCCTTGCACACGAGTGCATGAAGCTCTGAAACTCTTCTGGCAGAAGTAACAGCAACTAAAAGGAGCATCTTCCAAGCGAGGAGACGCAGCTTGCAATCCGCAACTGGTTCAAAAGGAGGTAGAGTAAGCTGCTCTAAAACAAAGGGGAGATCCCAAGGTGGAACCGGGTCTCTGATAGGTCGTCTCAGGTGCAAGATGCCATGCAAAAAGCGCGTAGGCCCGCTAGTTGAGCTAGAGAGCTATGACCTATCGGTGAACGATCGCTGAAATGGCGCACAGGTGAACCTTAATGGAAGAGTAGGCAAGGCCTGCCTGCAGTACAAGGTAGTCTAACACTGACCTCTCTGAACAATCCAATGGGGTCAATCTGCACCACTTCATGACGTAAGTGGTGTGAGTGGAGGGTTTTCTGGCTGCTGCCAGAACGTCCTCAACTTACTGAGAGACTCCGTATCTCAGGACTGCTATGTCTTTAGGAGCCAGGCATGCAGGTTCAGTTACCGAAGATCTGTATGGACCAAGGAACCTGCCTCCTGGGACAGAAGTTGAGCTGAACGGCGGAGGCACCACAGGTTCCTGAGTCAGCTGATGTAACAGAGGAACCAAATTTGCCTGGCCAAAAGGGCGCTACCAGAATCAGTGACGCCTCACTTGTTGGAGCTTCAGTAAACCCTCTGGATCAAAGGAAGGGCAAGAAAGCGAGAGAATCTGCCCATCCAAAGAGGACAATCGTCTTGCCAGAAAACACCAGGCCCTGGATCTAGCGAGCAAAAATTGGGCAGTTTTGTGTTGGATGGGGACACGAAAAGGTCTAATTCTGGTGTCCCTCATCTGCGAAACAGATCCTCTGCGACTTCCTGAAGCAGTTTCCATTTGTGGACTCTGGCCTGTGATTGGCTGAGACTGTCCGCGATTGTGTTGTCCACGCCGGGAACGTGCACTGCAATAATATCTGCGCCGTGTTGCAGTACCCAATTCCAAACCCTTTGAGCCTCCCTGCAAAGGGGGTAGGAACGAGTGCCTCCTTGTTTGTTGAGATAGTACATCACCGCAGTATTGTCTGTCTGAATCAGAAGAGTAACCCGTAGAATGTCCGTCTGGAATGCTTGTAGGGCACAGATGACTGCTCTCATCTCCAGAACATTTATGTGCAGATGGGACTCGAGAGACAACCATGAGCCTTGAGTCCTGACCTAGTCAGCGAAGGGGAACTGCTTGCCGCAGGCGCACTTTGAGGGGTGTCCTTCGAGAGAAGGAGTTGGAGAAGTAGTCATGGGTTTTGTAAAGATTTTGCGCGTCATATCATTGATGCAGGCATCCGTGAGGTCGATGCTGGCGAGTCGTGGCAGAGAAAAGTTAGGGATGCTGGGGGACCACCCTTTTTATGTGATGCCTGGCGTCAGGAGGGGCCGACGTCGGGCGGTCCCGCTGGATACTGCTAGAACTTTTCCATGGGGTCCTGGCCTGCCGGCTTCAGTCCTAATGGTGTAACCTGCTGCAAGAGCTGTTTCCAAGTAAGATCTAGTTCTGCTGAGGTATTACCAGAGTATCCTATGTAATCCAGAGTAGAAGAGCCTCCCTTTATTAGAATACTCTGGAAAATAAACTGGAAGCTGGATGTCCTGGTTCAAGAAACAGTTCGGACATCACCTTCGGCAGAAACTTAGGGTTAGTACGCGGTGCCACCCTGTCGTTATGGAGAAAACAAGGTAAGGCTCTTTACATATCAGAGCCTGTAGCTCAGAAATCCTCAGAGCAGAAGTAATAGCAACTAAAATTACGTCTTCCAAGAGAGAAAGTGAAGCTCGCATGTGCAGCTGGTTGGGGCAGCTTCTCTAAAACAAAATAAGATCCCATGCAGGGACAGGATCCTCCGTGGGTCTGATGTGCAAGATTCCTTCAAGAAGGTCTTGCACACAAGAGTTGTCAGAGTCCTCCCATTCATCTTTGCATGATAATGGACAAGTAGCTGAGGCCCAAGTCCAAAAGATGGAGAAGGTACTCCAGCACATATTTCACCGGACAATCCAAAGGATCCAGGGAACGGGGTGCTGCCCATAAACAAAAAGGTATAGTTACGCAAGAACGTACTATAACAGTAGATCTTAGAGAACAGCTCTTGCAGCAGGTCACACCATAAGGACTAAAGCCAGCAGGCTGCAAGAGGACCCCATGGAACACTTCTAGCTAGTTATACCAAACGGGGGACCACCCAACCCCCACCTCCAACGTTAAGACTCGTCATTAAGGGGCGGTCCCCCAGCACCCTCAGTTCTTCCGCCAGAAACTACCGGCATAAAGTACAGTTACGTAAGAACTTACCGTAACAGTAGATCTTCGAGAACAGCTCTTGCAGCAGGTTACCATTAGGACTGAAGCTGGCAGGCATCAGGACCTGGAAAAATTCTAACTAGCCATCTTCAGGGGACCAGCCCCGGCGTCGGTCCGCCTCAGGCGTCAGACATAGTACATAAAGGGGCGGTCGCGCCGATTCCCCTAGTTCTCCGCCGGAGACTTCCGGCCGCAGGCTGACATCGAGAATGGAGACAGAGGATCCACCGTCAGAAGTCAAGGAGGAAAAATCCTGTTAGTAAAGGCCTAAGCCATGCCTCCTCCAGGAGAGGAAGGTGGGCGGGAAGGTACCTGCTGCAAGAGCTGTTCTCGAACATCTACTGTTACGGTGAGGTTCTTCACGTAACTGTACTATCTTACTTGAGATACAGCTCTTGCAGCAGGATTCCTATCAGGACGATTCCCAAGCAGTAATGCTGCAAAGCATTCTGGGAGGAGGAAACTGGGAATTACATTCAGGTCCTGAATCTAGGACAGGAGACCCTGTAGCACAGCCAGGCGAGCTAGAGCTCTTCGCAAGTGAACCGTGTCAGGCTATAATGCCTGATAAATGTTGTACAGAGCTCCAAGTGGCTGCAGCACATAGGCAGAGGAGGAGCGTTTGGGTGCTGCAAAGGAGGTGGCCACACCCCTAGTGGAATGACCCGGACTGATCCGGGAGGGCTTTTGTTTGATATCATAACAGTATGAGATGCACTGGACAAGCCAGCGAGACAGGGACTGTTTGGATACTGGTTGGCCCATCATCCTTTCAAGAAAAGGAAGCGAAGTTACTCCGAACTCTGACTGTTGTAGTTCTGTTGAGTAATACCTCAAGCTGCGGTGAACATCCAGGGTGTGGAGCAGTGCCTCTCCTCTATTAGAAGTAATTTGGGAAGTGAGACGCGAGGTCAATATCCTGATTGAGGCCGAGTGCAGAAACCACCTTAGGCAAGAATTTGGGATTAGTCCTCAGGAATACTCTGTTCCGGTGGAAAATTAAATAAGGCTTTTTGCACATAAAAGCGTGAAGCTCAGAAACTCTCCTAAACTGGCGTAACCACAACCAAAAACAGCATTTTCCACGAGAAAACACAGCTCACAATCCGCGGCAGGGTTGAAGAGGAGGAAGTGTGGGTTGTTCAGGACAAAAAACAAATCCATGGAGGCACTGGGTCCTTAATGGGAGCCTAAGATGTAACACCCTCTCAAAAATTCCCGAGAGGCATCTAATTGTGCCACTGTGCTGTCACCGGAAGGTGGTAGGCTGAAATGGCACAAGGGTTACCTTAATAGAGGAGTGAGGCGAGGGCGAGCGGAAGGGAGGCAGGTGATCTAACACTGCTCTCACGGGCAACCTAAAGGGGAAGGCCGGCGTGCTTGCGACCATAAACAAAAGCAGGCGCCATTTCATGGCGTGCGTGCATATCCGTTGCCGGCTTTCTGGCTGCAGAAGAACTTCGCAAACTCTTGCAGACCCGTGGCCATAAGATGGCTTATGTCTCTAAGAGCCATGCATGCAGGTTCAATGAGCGTAAGTCTGGGTGGACCAGTGACCCTTCCTCCTGAGACAAGAGGATGGGAGCTGAGCGGCAGGGGAGGCGGAGGTTCCCAGGACAGTTGAATCAGTAAAGGAACCAGATCTGTCTGGGCCAGAAGAGACCACAAGGATCATGGTTGCTTGCTCCCTCGCGCGGTTGAGGAAAGAACTCTCTGGATCAGCGGGAAGGGAGGAAAGCGTAGAGAATCTGTCCGCCCAGGGAGAGGACACAGCGTCTCACCAGAAAACACCAGGCCCTGGATCTAGCGAGCAAAATTGGGCAGTTTTAGATTGGATAGGGAAGCGAACAAGTCCAACTCTGGGTTCCCCCGAAGAAAACACGATCCTCTGCTACCTCTTGAAGAGTTCCCAGTTGTGGACTCTGGCCTGGGAGGCGACTCAGGCCGATCTGCAATTGTGTTGTCCACCCGGGAACATGTACTGTGATCAGATTCGCGCAGTGTCAGATTACCCAATCCACACCCTCATGGCCTCCTGCAAAGTGGAAGTGTCGCCTCCTTGTTGTTGGGTAATACATCACCGCCGTGTTGTCTATCTGAGCTGAGGAGGAAGTACTCGGCGGGATTTCTGACTGAAAGACCTGCAGGACATAAAGGACAGCGCCCTCATCTCTAGGGGCGTTGATATGGAGTGGGCCTCCAGAGAGTCCACGTGCCCTGGGACTTCACCCCGTCAGGTGTGCTCCCACCTAGACCCAAGACATCTGTGCTGGGGATTACCTCCGAGGCGGCGCTATAAATGGGGCGCCCGTGGAGATGTGTCCTGGGTCTAGCCACCACTGCCAGTCTCGAGTCACGGTGTTCGTGATTCTGACGGATGCTCATGTGGTCTTGCCTTGATCCCTGCACCTTGAGCATCCACTGGGTTACCCGCATGTGGAGCCTTGCGAAAGTAGCGGTAGGAATGCCGCAGCCATGTGTCCGAGAAAGCGAAGGACCGACCACCACTGGAGACCGGTCTTATTCGACAACTCCTTGATGAGGGATCGTGCACTCCGGCTCTGTCGTCTGGAAGAAATGCTCTTCCCTGAGCGTTGTCCAGTACTGCGCCTATAAATTGCAGCCTGCTGACGGTGCCAGGAGAGACTTCTAGTGGTTGATTAGGATGCCCAGATATCGAAAACAGGTCCTGGGTGCTCTGGATCGCTCGTGAACAGCCTCTCTGGAGGCGGCCATGAGAAGCCAATCGTCCAAGTGCACGGGAACACATCGCCCTGTCTCCTTAGAGGCGCTACCATGACTGCCATGCATTTGGTAAAGACCCTGGAGTGCGGATGACAGTCCGAATGGGAGGCTCGAACTGAAGGTGGTGGTCAGAGAAACTCAAAGCGCGGGAACCTCTTGTGCGCCACAGGCTATAGGGATGTGCAGGTATCGTCCTGCATGTCTAGAGGAGCTAAAGGCGTCTTGCTTCAGCATGGAATGAGACCGGGAAGAGTGGCCATCGGAATCTCTTGTAGGTGACCGACACGTTGAGGTCGCTGAGGTCCAGAAATCGGACGGAGGTCCCGTTTTCTTTGGAACCAGGAAGAAGTGGGAATAGTATCCTTGTCCTCTCTGGTTCTCCGGGACGTACCTCTATCGCTCCCTTTTGCAAGAGCGCGAGTATTTCTTGCCAGATCAGTGACTTGTGCTGACCCGGGTACCGGGAGAGCAAAGGAGGCCTCGAGGGTGGCTTTTCTGCGAATTCTATAAAGTGGCCTCTTTCGACCAACCGAAGAACCCACCTGTCGGTGGTTATAGCCTGCCATCCCGGCAGGAAGTTCGCAATGCGACCCCAGACCATGATTTCCCGTTGATCCTGAGGGCTGGGGCGGAAAGGAGTCAGGCTGTGGCCGCTGAGGGTCCGCTGGCTGGACCCGACTTAGGAAATGCAGCCAGCCCGGCCTGCCGGGTTGTTCCCCTGGGCTCTGCAGCGGGCCCCTGTCAATGGGCGGGGTGGGACTGTTGTCTCTGTGTCCGTCCAAAGCGGCTTTAGTTCCTCTGAAGGAACTAAGCTTGGGTAGTACATGGCCTGGACCGACCTCACCGCCTCCGGCCTCTTGGAGTCTGGTAATTATCTTCTCTGAGGGTTTGCAAAAAAACTTCTCCCTCGAGATGGGCGTCCATGATATTCTTCTGGGCGTCGGGGTGAAACAGAGGCAGCGTAACCAAGAGTGTCTCCGGATGCATTATGCCTGAAGCTGCTGCTCGGGCCGAGGAGTCCGCGGAGTCGCACGCTGACTCGTAGCACTTCGGTTTCCAGATCTCAGAACCCGCACGAAGGAGCTGAAGCATCTCCTCCTTCTGCTCAACTTCGGCGGTTTCTCAGCCGCATCCAGACCCTGTTCCCACAAGGCATTCTGGAACTGCACCATGTAGGTCAAATAATTCAGGGATCTGATGGGCGCGAGTGGCGGAAGCATCACGACGCAGCCTACTCGTGGCGTCCAGCTGTTTGGACTCTCTGGGTCCGGTGGCAGGGTGCTCAGATGTTGCAGGTCTCTAGGACCGGTCATGTGAGCTGTTATGACCAGAGAGTCAGCCTGAGGATGCTGAGTCAAGTACTGGTCTTCCCTGGGGCCTTGTACAGCGATCAGCTTTCTTGACATCGCCGGGAGGCGAATATGGGCGCTTCCGCTCTGCCTTGAGTGGCGTCCGAGAGAGTGTCATCTAGGGATGGCACCACCACAGGCCAGGGTCCTTCTGCCGAAGATACTTTGCAAGGCGTAGCCTTTCGGGGTCTAGCTCTTCCGCATCCCATCCCATGTTCTCTTGGATGTGTCTCATAATATCAGAGAATGAAGGGTCATCCGGAGGAGACTTTGGCATCTCGCGTGGATCCGGAGAGGGGAGATGGGGATCTGGATGTTGAGAACTCTGATCCCGTGTCCTCCGTCGAAGGCGATCGTCGGTGTCTTCTGGGTCTCTTAGGGCTGGGTGACCTGGAAGAGGATTTGGACGGAGGTCTCAGTTTGTCTGGTCTCCCCTTGGAGGTGTTCTGTGCTCCCGGGGAGGAGGTAGCCGACCTGCTGACCCCGATGGAAGGAGGCGCAGGAACCGGAGGAGTAACCAGTGTAGGAGGAGGAGGAGGAGGTAGGAACCATGTCCTTGTGGTGTCCCACCAGTAAATAACAACTCTTCACTTCTAACATGGAAGGCCAGGCAGCGGTCCGGGCACCGGTGAATGACAAATCAGGTCCCGCGTCTGCTCCACAGGGGGCTCGGGTAGTGGCGAGGGTTCCCTGGGCGTCTCGACAGGACCGGGGTCGCCCGTCTGGTCCTCGGGCTGAGTCAACTCCTCCTCAGTGATGGTCTCCTGACCGACATCGGTCGGAGGCGTCGGGGTACTCTTCTCAATAGGAGCAGGCGCCGGTCCCCCTACCGGCGTCCGGTGATGCGTTGGCCTGGCGGTGGCGGTTGTCTGGCGGTAGCGGCTCGAGGACCTAATGGCGAGAGGTGAAGCGGCCAGACTGTCGGGTCCTCACTGACCTCTTCAGAAAGGTGAGCTCCTTGGTCTTTGCGAGCAGGCAAGGAAGCAGACCTTACGTCTGGTTCAGAAAGGCGAGAACCAGACTTATGGTAATGGTGGCGATCCCCCGACTTGGCCAGGGCCTTGGAGGACGAGGAAGGCCTGGGAGTCGTGGCCTGGGAAGAGGATGAAGACTTTCTAACCGCAGCAGGGGGAGGCGGAGAACTGGCCCGGGAAGGGGAGCGGTCGGACCTGGAACCAGAGCTGTGCAAGTCTGAGGCCCTAGACGGGGACCTGGAAGGGGCCTTCTCCCTATGCTTCTCAGCATGCTTGTGGGCCTTCTGAGAAGAGTCCCTCTTGGAAGACATGGTCTTGAGTTTTTCTTCTAGCAGGAATGCCTGAAGGGCCTTCTGGCTGACGGATCGGGTTCTGCTATTAAACCCCTGGCAAAGGAGCAGGACCGGGTGTTGTGGTCTGGGTCTCTGGGCACCGGACGCGGGCAGTGTGTGGGTCCTTGGAGGATCTGGCACCACAAGCACATTTGGGAGTGACCGGAGGTCGGAGAGGACATCAGCGAAAAACTTGATTGCAGAGAATCGAATTTCCCGTAGGAAAAAAATTAACCACGCGTCACGCGCTAGAGACTGAACCAAAGGGTCGAGACATGCAAGTCGACGGCGGGAAAGAACTGGGGAATCGGGCGGGACCGCCCCCTTATGTACTACGTCTGACGTCGGAGGCGGGACCGATGTCGGGGGGCGGTCCCCGCTGAAGATAGCTAGCTAGAATTTTTCTGTGGGGTCCTGATGCCTGCCAGCTTCAGTCCTAATGGTGTAACCTGCTGCAAGAGCTGTGTCTCTAAGCAAGATCGATAAAATTCAGAAGGAGAGACAGAAGATCGCTTCCAGAGGAAGACTGAATAAGTATGTTTGTCTGTCTGAAGACCGCATGGAAGAAGGCAGACCTCCTGAGGGGAAGGTGGGAGGGAAACTACCAGCTGCAAGAGCTGTTCTCTAAAAACTACTGTTATGGTAAGTTCTTATATAACTGTACTATCTTACTTCAAGATACAGCTCTTGCAGCAGGTACATGTAAGTACAGAGTCCCAAGCAGTAAGGGTGTAACCCTAACCCTTTGGGAGGGGGATAGGAGAAATCCAGACGTAACCATCTAGGACAAAAATCCTTGAAACTGCAAGGCGAAGCCCACTCTACGTCTGGAGGTAATGTCCAAGCTGTAGTGTCTGATAAAGGTGTGCATTGTACTCCAAGTAGCAGCTGCACAAATGCTCGGTGCTGAAACGTTTTTCAGTGAAGCAAAAGAGGTAGCCGCCCCTATGGTAGAATGGCCCTTTACCAGTCCTGGTAAGGGCTTGTTTCACTTCTGATAGCAGAACACTCGCAGTTCACCAACCACTTGGAAAGCGTCTGTTTAGACACCAATACCCCCAACATTCTATGGGCAAAGGACAAAAACAGCTGATCAGACTGTCGGTGCGGTCTGGTCCTGGTCAGGTAGAACCTGAAAATCCTATGCACATCCAAGGTGTGCAGCAAAGCTTCCCCTCTACTGGCGTAATTCGGGTAGTACACTTGCAGGTCAATATCCTGGTTCAGGGTCAGTTCTGAAACCACCTTGGGAAGAAACTTGGGATCGATTCTTAAGGACACCCTGTCCTTAAGAAAAATCAAATAAGGCTCTTTTCACGAGTGGCTGAAGCTCCAAAATTCTCACAGAAGTAACCGCAACTAAAAATAATGCCTTCCAAGAGAAAAGGCGTAGCTCGCAATCTGCAGCTGGTTCAAAGGGTGGCAGCGCAAGCTATTCCAGGACAAAAAGAAGGTTCCAAGGGGGAATCTGGTCCCTGATGGGGGCCTCAAGTGTAGGATGCCATGCAGAAAAGCTTGAGACACCTCTAGCTGAGCTAGAGCTTTTTGACCAACCGGTACATGACAGGCCGAAATGGCGCAGAGGTGCACCTACAAGGAGGAGTATGCAAATCCAGTCCTAAACAAGGAAAGGAGATAGTCCAACACTGACTTCTCTGAACAGTGGAGCAGATCAAGATTCCATGCAGTGGCCCAGAGGCAAAACCTATACCATTTCATGGAGTAGGTAGCGTGAGTGGAGGTCTTTCTAGCTGTCACCAGTATGTCAGCAATGCCGTGAGACACTCCATGCCTAAGGATGGCTATGTCCTTAGGAGCCAAGTGTGCAAGTTCAGGGACTTGAGGGTCGGGTGAACCAGAGACCCACTGTCTTGGGACAGCAAGTGCGAGCTGACTGGTAAAGGAAATGGAAGCTCCCGAGCCAACTGGTGGAGCAGCAGAAACCAGATGTGTCAGGGCCAGAAGGGTGCAACCAAAATCACTGTCGCTCCTTCTGCTTGCAGTTTGAGGAGGGCCCTCTGGATCAAAGGGAAGAGCGAGAAGGCGTAAAGGAATCTGCCCATCCAAGAGAGGGACAACGCGTCTCGCCAAAAAAACACCAGGCCCTGGATCTAGCAAGCAGAAATTGGGCAGTTTTGCATTGTATGGGGATGCGAACAGATCTACGTCTGGCGTCTCCCATTTGAGGAACACAGCTTCTGTGACTCGTGAACGCTGGATCGCAACCTGCTCAATGGGTCTGCTACTGTGTTGCAGACACTGGGAACATGTACTGCTGCAATCGTGCTGCAGGACCCAATCCCAAACACTCTGCCTCCCTGCAGAGTTGGTAGGAGTGAGTGCCCCGTTTCTTAATGTAATACACCACTGAAGTGTTGTCCGCCTGGACTAGCAAGTGGTCCAATGGAATTTCTGAATGCAAGGCCTGTAGTGCGTACAGGACCTCCTGCATCTCCATGACATTGATGTGGAGATGAGATTCCGATGGGGACCAGGTGCCCTGTGTGTCCTTGTCCTGTTTAGGTGAGCTCCCCATCCAGACGTGGACACATCCGTGGTGAGCGTTAAGAGATGGAATGGGAGCAGAAAAAGGGACTCCTCTTGCCAGGCGCTCTGGAATGAGCCAGCTTTGCAGGTCCTGAATGACTTGAGTTTGGCACTCTTACAACGTGATAGAGGTGATCCTGTTAGTCCCACTGTGCTCAGAGTGTCCACTGGGTGACCCTTATATGGAGGCGGGCAAATGGAACTGCGGCAATGGTCGCCGCCATGTGCTCCAGGAGGCGTAGCATGGTTCGCGTGGGAACCTGCTTCCTCAAGGTGACAGACCGGATCAGGGTCCGTATGCGTTCCGCCCTGTCCTCTGGCAGAAAAGCTCTTACCTGGCGGGTATCCAAGACCGCGCCTATGAATTCCAGTCTTTGGGTGGGAACCAAGGACGACTTCTCTTGGTTGATGGTGATACCCAGTGACCCGAACAGTGTGTGAGTATCCACGACTGCCCTGATCAGTTCCTTGCGAGATGGGGCCATGAGGACAGCCAGTTGTCCAGATATGGGAACACAGTGGCCTTGCCTTCTGAGGGCCACTGCCACTACTGCTAGGCATTTGGTGAAAATCCATGGTGCTGATGAGAGGCCGAAGAGAAGTGCCCAGAACTGGTAGTGGCGCCCCAGAAACTTGAACCACAGAAACTTCCGGTGCGGTTGAGCGATGGGAAGATGGAGATATGCGTTCTGCATGTGCAATGATGCCAGCCATGCATCTTGCCTGAGCATGGAGATAAGGCCTGGAAGAGTGAAAATGCGGAAGCGCTTGTACGCTACGGAAGTGCTGAGGTTGCCGAGATCCAGAATCGGGTACAGAATCCAGTCTTCTTTGGGACCAGAAAGAAGTGGGAGTAATATCCCTTTTCTCTCTGGTTCCATGGGACAATCTCTATGGTGTCCTTTTCCAGGAGGGCAGAGATTTCCTGTTGGATGAGCAAGGTGTGTTGTCCCGAGCAGCAGGAGTGCAGAGGAGGCCTTGTTGGTGGGTGGTCGAGGAACTCTATAGTGTGTCCTTGACTGATGAGTTGTAGGACTCAATGGTCAGACGTAATCCTCTGCCACGCTGGGAGATAGTAAGCAAAGCGATCCCCAACCCTTTCTTCCCTTTGATTCAGAGGTGGGACGGGGTCTGAAAAGAGTCATGTTGTGGTGTTATTTTGACCGGAAGGCTGGTTAGACTTTTGGTTGCGCTGACCTTGGCCTCCAGAATATTTTGGCTGGTTCTTACTGCCCAAGTTGCCTCTGGGCAGTTGGCCAGACCGGGGTTGCTGCCTTCTCTGTCACAAAAACGTTTCTGGCCCTTCTGAAAGGGGCCTGACCTCAGTTTGTACATTGCCTGTACTGGCCTTACCAGTGTCTTGCAACCTGGTAATAGCCTTTTCTGATTCTTTGAAGAGAACAGAACCGTTACACTGCACATCCAGGATACCTTTTTAGACATCAGGTGTAAAACCAGAGACCCTCAACCAGGAGCGTTTCTGGAGGCAGACACCTGATGCCGCTCCTCTGGCTGTGGAGTCTGCAGAGTCATCAGCAGCCCTGAGGACTTGTTTCCCAAATGTCTGAGCCTGTTATGAGGTGGTTAAGTAACTCCTCCTTATCCAGGGAATCTTTCAGGAGGTCCTAGCCCTGATCCCACTGTGCATTCTGAAATTGCACCATGTGGGTTAGGTAGTTGAAGGACCTGAGGGAGCTTGTAGTGACCGCGTACATGTGCCTTCCCATGGAATCTAATTGTTTGGATTTCTGGTCTGGTGGTTGTGTGCTCAGGTGCTGAGGCTGTTGGGATCTGTCATACATGGCAGTTATTACTAAAATCTGCTACCAGTTCCCCTAAATACGGGTCCTCCGACAGGGCCCTATATAGGCAGTCTGCCTTCTTGGGGACTGCAGGCATGGAATACGGACACCTCCAGGCTGCCCTGGTGGCATCCTTGAAGGTATCCATCAAGGGTGGAACCAGCCCAGGCTTTGGATCTTTCTGCCAGAGATATCTGGCCAGGCGTTTCCTCTCGTGAGTCCAGTTCCTTGGTGTCCCACCCCATATTTTCCTGGATGTGCCTCATAATGTCCATGAATGAGGGATCATCCAGAGGTGACCTGGGCAGATCACTGGTGCCAGGCGAGGGGACACTGAAAGGAGAAAGTGATCTGGAAGTATCTGGCAGGAATCCTCACCCTAAGACGAGCAGGATGATCTTTGAGGTTTTATGCCAGTGTATGCTGGGTGACCGTGAAGGGGTTCTAGAGTGTTGCCTTTTCCAGTTTCCTGCCTTCATTCCCAGAGACCTGCCCCTGGGTGGGGAGTATCCTCCTTAAGGGGAGATTTGGGAACTGGAGCCGGGGGAGACAGACGGACGGACTACTACGTCCTTCCAGATGGTGTCCCACCAAAAGGTGAACAATTCCTTCACCTCCTTAATATTCATGCCCGACGACTGTCCCGGCGTTGGCACCTTCCCCGCTGGGGGACTGGGTACCAGTGCCGGAGAGGCACGCTTATCTAGAGCCAGATCTTGGGAGTAACCCCGGGTCCTCCAATCACCCGTCTGGTAGTTGGTAGCCTGCCGGGCCCAGACGTCCGATGCAGATGGCGGGGGGTCCACCTGAGTCTCAGGGTCTTTAGGGCGCTTGGCAATCGACTGATACAACAGCCACTTGTGGTCAGAAGTCCACTTCAAAGATGTCAGCTCGGTGGTTCGTTGAGGAGGCACTTCTGAACCCCTAGGAGGTTGGGAGACAGATCTCTTGGTTGGTATCCAGACGCCGGTCCGGAGTACCTTGGCGGCTGTTACGTCTGCCTGCAGCCTCAAACAGGCGAAGAACCGAGACGGTTGTCCTTTGTGGGGGGGGGGGGGAGAGAGATAATAATCAGCATTTATATAGCGCTTTTCATACATCCAAAGTGCTTTAGATGTACCTGACCACCAGAGGCCTGGACCTTGGACCGGTGGAGGCTGAGACTTTGCCCACAAGGGGGGACCTGTCTGAGCTGTTAGAGCCGGAGCTGGCCCAGGAGTCCGAGGCGCGGCTTGGGGATCTCTCCCTCTCCCCCTCCTCTTTTCCTCACATTTCCCCGACCTGTGTGACGATTCCGCTTGGGAGGATTAATCCCTTTCCATCTGCTTAAGCTTTTCTTGTAATAGAAAACTTTAAAGGGCTTTCTGGTGGTGGATCCTCATGCAGCTGTTGAAGTGCTAGCAAATGATGCAGGCCTTGGTGTCGTGGTGAGGGCCAAAGCACGTCACATGAGCCATATGTTTATCTTTGAGCAGTATCTGCTTGGCGCCGCGTGCACTGAAGCAGTGTCCTTCAACTGAAGGGACGAATACATAAGGGGTTGAGGTAAATTGTAGAAAGAAATAGTTGAAAAAGTTCTGGCGTCGTTAAGTCAGCTAAAGGCATCCATGGAGCCGATGTTTGCAAGTTAATGACGGAAAAAAGAACTGAGGATGCTAAAGAACTGCCCTTTTATAGCGAAAGCGGGAATCCGCGTCGGGCGGGAGCAGTCTGGGACGATCCCCCACTGGGTATAGCTAGCTAGAGGTTTTTCATGGAGTCCTGTAGCCTGCCAGCTTAAATCCTTATGGTGTAACCTGCTACAAGAGCTTCTCTCGAAGTAAGATAGTTTTCCCCTTCATGGTGTAGGTTGCCCTGGTGGAGGGTTTTCTTGCCACTACTAGGACTTCTCCCACTCTATGCGACACCCGAAATCTTTCCTCAGCTAAGACTGCAGCGGCCCGGTATGCAGGTGCAGAGCTGGGTGAATGAGCATCCCTTGTTCTTGAGACAGCAAGTGAGAGGAGAGGGACAACTGCTTGAGAAGTTCCGTGGCCAGATGCTGCAGCAGCGGTTATATCTGTCGAGGCCAGAGAGGAGCCACCAGAATCATTCTGGCTTCCTCCATCTGCAATTTGAGCAAGACTCTGAAGTAAAGAGAAGGCATATAGAAACCTCCTTGTCCAGGAGAGGGACAATGCGTCTTGCCAGTAAACACCAGGCCCAGGATTTAGTGAGCAGAAATTTGGCAGTTTGGCACTGCACAGGGACTCAAAGACGTCCAACTCTGGTCAACCCCATCTTTGGAAGAGGTCTTCTGCCATCTCTTATTGCATTTCCCACTTGTGATTCAGAGATACAGAGCAATTCAGATGGCTGGTGAGAACATTCTGGGCCCAGGTATGTTAATCACCATGATGTCCAGACAGTGTTCTACTGCCCAGTGCCACACACATGGCGCCTCTGCATAGAGGAAAGGAGTGAGTGCCCCCTTGCCTGCTTAGATGAAACACTCCGGGGTGTTGTCTGACAACTAGGACTGGGCCCCGGTAGAGCTAGTCTTGGAAAGCCTGAAGGGCATACACAACGGCGCTCATTTCCAGAATATTGATGTGAAGAAAGTTCCACTGCGTTGCAAGAGCCCTTTGTTCAGTGTACATCCAGATGGGCTCCCCAGCCTAGACCCAAAGCATCCATAGTGAGGATCTCCATCGGCCATGGCCTCTGAAAGGGAACCCCCTACCTCGAGGTTGACCGGATTCAACCACCAAAGAAGAGAACCACGGACCACCTCAGATATCCGAATGGGCTGGTCCAGCTTGTCTATGCCCTGGTCCCAACTCTGAGGTGCCACTGTAGAGTCCTCTTGTTCAGCCATACCAAAGGAGCTGTGACTATGGCAGCTGCCATATATCCTAGCAGTTGCAGGATCACTCGCGCAGAGACTCGATCTGAGGTCTGCACCTTTCGGGCCACTCCTCTTAACCGTTCTGCTCAGTCTGTTGGCAGAAAGGCCATACCCTGAATGGTGTCTAGGACTGCCCCAATATACTGAAGCCTTTGGGAGGGCCAAGGGTGTGACTGACCAATTCAGAGCGATGCCCAGGGACTGGAACATCACGGTTGTGTCTTGCAAGGCATTGTTCAGCTGGTTTTCTGACTGGGCAGAAATAAGCCGGTCATCCAGGTAAGGGTAGACAAAGTGGCCTTTTCTTCTCAGGGTCGCTGCCACCACTGTCAGACACTTGGTGAAGACTCTTGGCACGGAGAGGCCGAATGAAAGAACGCTGAACTGATGGTGCCGACCTTGAAAAAGGAAGCGCAGGAACTTCCTGTACGAGGACAGGATTTTGTTGTGCATATATGCATCCTGCATATCTAGGGAGCACAGCCAGTTTCTTCAATGGATCATGGGCAATAGGCTTGCTAGGTCACCATTCTGAACCTCCTGTGCTGGATATAATCGATCAGCTGACCGAGATCCAGGATAGGGCGGAGGTCTCCCGTTTTGGGCGTGGATGGGCGAGCAATGAGAAGGGATAGAAGGATTTCTGGAGGACAGCACAGAAACTCTAGGGAGCAGCTCCTCTACTGTCTGAAGGACTCACTGGTCTGAGGTGACACTGGACCACCCTGACCGGTAGAGGAAGAATCTCCCTCCTACCATCTTCCCCCAACAGGATGTGCGGATGGGCAGGGACAGTGGGAATTCGAGCTGTGTTTTGGGGGTGGGGGGTGGGCAAAGGATTGAGGCACCTTAAATGCTTGGGGCCTGGGCACGGAAGGGACACGTGGCCGCATCTCTTGAAAGCTCCTTTGTTTTAGGGTTGCCTTTTCCCATTTTCCTTGGTTTCAGCGAAAAGGACGACGGGAGGTCTGTGGCTCCAATTTGTACATCCTGTGCACATTAGTTACTGCCTTATCCGAATCCTGAAGCCTCAGGATGACTTTCTCCACCTCTTGCCCCACAAAAAGGACAGAGCCCTAGAAGGGGCATCCAAGATGGCATCCTGCAGGTCCAGGCGGAACCCCAATATTCTGAGCCAAGTGTGCTTCCTCTCCTCATGTAGATGCCTGAGGATGCAGCCCTGGCCGCCATATCTGCTGAATCGTAGGAGCACCTGAGCATGTGCTTATCTACGTCCATGCCCGACTGGATTTGCCTGGAGTTCGTTTTTACTGTCCTAGTCTGGCTGAGCCTTCACCAGGTCCATGGTCTTCTCCCAAAGGGACTTCAGGTAAGTCACCATGTGGGCTAAGAAATTCAGAGAAATTAATAGCCCCAATGGCTGATGTATAAACTTTTATTCCCAAATGGTCCAGCCTTTTGGACTGGGGGGGGGGGTCTGGAGGCAAGGCACTTCTATGTTTAGGATGCTGAGCCCTTCTGTGAGATGATATGAGCACCATGGAATCTGCTTTGCCATTCTCCCCCAGGAATGGCTCACTGTTGGGTGTTCTATATAGTCAGTCTGCCTTCCTTCCTTGGCACTGCAGACGTGGTGGAGGAGCGCTGCCAGGTGAGCCTGGTAACGTCCTGAAAAGGCTCTCTGGAATGACCAAGGGTTCAGAGTCCTTGGATCCCCAAAACTTCGGCAAGCGGTGCCTCTCTGGATCAAGCTCCTACATGTCCCACTGGTAGACTGTTTGACTATGCCAAATATCAAGAAATGAGGGGTCATCCGGGTTGGGGGGTGCCTAGGCGAGTCTCTTGGATTAGGGGAGGGGAGAAGATCATCCCCAGAAGAATAATCAGAGGATGAGTCCCCTGCGTCAATGGCAGACGACTGCTTGAAGAAAGTACCAAAGATGGGTGTCTGTTTTTCTACTGGACCAGGTGGCAAACGAGAGCCCTCATCAGGTGACTGACCACCAGAGGGTAGAGGAGGCACTGCTGGGGTATCCTTTGGGGAGGGCTCTGGAGCCCTACAGAGCAAGTCCCCATTGACAGTGTTCCACCACAAGGTGAACAGTGCACAGACACCCGCTAGGGGGATGACAGGGGTGCAGGCATCGGGCCCTTAGGACCTTCTGGGACGGGCGTCTGGTCAGGAGACTTGCAGTACCAGGCTGCAGGTCTGGCTCAGTATTGGGGGCAGACGAGTCCGACCTGGCGTCTGGCTTCGGGTGAGAATCATTGGGCGACTGATCCCCAGGATGCAGGGCAGAACGCCGATCCTGGGGCCAACGGCCCCTTATCGGCCAGGGGCACCTGGTCCTGGCCCGGGGGCGAGCTAGCCCGGCTTACAGGTCATCTGTCACCAGGAGACTTCCCCTATGTAGGGGGCGGAGGCATCCGATGCTGGACCATCTCCTGGTGTCTGGTGGAGTCGTCCGAGTGTTTGCACTTGTTGGACAAACCACTGGACTTCCGGCCTACTTCCGAAGGCCTGCCTGAAGATGCCTGCCCTCTTGGGTCGACCCTTGTGAAGGTTTGTGGGGTTGGTGGACCAAGTGGAGCTGGGCAGATGAGCGCCCAGAAGAATACTCCTTACTTTTTTCCCCTGAGAGGAGGAGGATGTCTTCTGAACAGTCCCAGAGGCAGCCGGAAGGACCGACCTGACCTCCAACCAGAGGCCAAGGAAGTGGAGGCTCTATATTTTTTTTGGGGGGGAGGATTCAGGGCGAGACTCCGACCTGGCCCTATCCGGTGATGGTGATGTTTCCCTCCCGAGGACTTTTCTTTGGAGGGAGAGACTAGGGGAAGACGAAGAAAAGTACAGTTATGTAACAACTTACTGTAACAGTATATCTTCGAGAGAGGCTCTTGCAGTAGGTAATTACATATAGGACTGATGCCAGCTGGCGTCAGGACCCAACGGAAAAATTTCTAGCTAGCAGTTTCTGGCAGGGAACCGCCTCCACGTCAGGTGACCGACGTCATGCGGCTTCAGTATAAAGGGGCGGTCCCCCACGCCCACCTTCCAGTTCTTTCCCGCCAAAGGCCAAAAGGCAAGGCGAGAGAAGCGGATATTTCCCCTCCTGGAAAAGGAGCTGAAAAAGCTTAGGGTGATGGAGGGTGGGAAGGTATTACCTACTGCAAGAGCCTCTCTCGAAGATCTACTGTTGCGGTAAGTTCTTACATAACTGTACTATTTTACTTCGAGAGGGCTCTTGCAGTAGATAATTACATATAGGACAGAGTCCCAAGCAGTCTGGAACAAGGAGAAGCAAAGCGGGAGGAAGCTACTCAGTAGAACCTTCTGGTTGTGAAGGCCTTGAAAGGCCTTGCAAAACCAGCCAAGAACCTGCTCTATGGCGAGAGGCAATGTCAAACTGTAATGTTTCGTAAAGGTATGGACAGAAGTCCAAGTGGCGGCTGCACAAATGTCAGCCACTGACACATTCTTGAATCAAGCCGCAAAGGCAGCGACCCCGCTGGTGTGGAGTGGCCTCTAATTTGACCCGGCAGGGTCTTGTACTAGTCATAACAGAAAGTGATACAATGAGCCAACCACTTCGATAAGCATTGCTTAAAAACAGCATTGCCTTCTCTTTTATGAGCAAAAGAGAACAGTTGGTCAGTCTGAGATCCTTCGTCCTGTTGGTGTAGTATCTCAGAATTCGGTGAACATCCAAAGTATGCAAGAGGTATTTTCCCTGATTGGAGTGCTGCATAAAAAAGGCAGGCAACTCTACGGATTGATTCAGCGTCTATTCCGCTACCACCTTCGGGAGAAACTTAGGGTTGGTGCATGAGGCCACCGTTCCTCAAATCTGAGTTTACACATCAGGGCCTGGGCTCAGGAAATCCATCGAGGAGAAGTAATGGCCACTAGGAAGAGAATCTTCCAAGAAAGGAACTTTAGGTTCACTGAGGCTGCCCAGCTCGAAGGAGGCAGAGTACTATAAAATGAAATTCAGATCCCCAGGAGGGGCAGGAACCCAGATGAAATTAAGTAAGTGAAGACTCTCTCAAAAATGTCTTGGAGACCTCCAGCTGAGCAAGCATTCTGTCAGTCTGCAAAGGGACATGATAGGCCGAAATAGCTGCCATGTGAACCTTGAAGGATGAATGGCTAAGACCCAGATCCCGAAGGTGTTGCAGGTAATCCAGAAGTCGGCCGACCAGAGCATGAAAAGGCTCGACATAGTGGAGGTGGCCCAAATGAGAACCGCTTCATTTCATAGGCGTAAGTGATCTGGTTGAGGGTTCCTGGCCTCCACCAGAATACAACTACTCGGGGGCGCGACCCTAGACAGGCTTGGGCTATGTCTGCAGGAGCCATGCGTGCAACTGAAGGGACTTGAGGCCTGGATGGACCAGGGTCCCCTGATCCTGGGTCAGCAAAAATAGCGACAGAGGAAGAGGAGGCTCCTCTGAGTACTGTTGCAGAAGAGAGAACCAAACTTGCTTGGGCTAGAAAGGAGCGGTCAGAATCATTCGAGCTCCTTCCAAACAGAGTTTCTGCAACACCCTTGTAATAAGTGGAATCAGGGGAAGGCATAGACGAATCTGCCCTTCCAGTCTAGAGACAGAGTCTCTCCAAAGATGCCGCACCTTGGAGCGAGCGAGAAGACGGGAAGTTTTGTGTTTTGAGGGGATGCAAACAGGTCTACCTGTGGAGTTCCCCAGCATAGGAAGATGTCGTCTATGACCCCCTGATCCAGTTCCCATTTGTGAGCTATAGCAGATGACTGGCTGAGCCCGTCTCTGCCAGCGTGTTCTGACGGGCCTTGAGATGCCGTGAAGTGAAGGTGGGTGCTGCACTGCAATCCCAGACTGGCATCGCCTCTCTGCAAAGGGGGAATGAACGAGTTCCTCCCTGTTTGTTGATGTGCCAGACCACACACATATTGTCTGTCTGTACAGCTAGGTGACCGGGAAACAGATACAGATGCAGAGCCTGAAGAGCATACAGTACTGCCCTTAGTTCGAGCACACTGATGTGAAGGGACTTCTCGAGCTTGTACCAGGAGCCCTGGGTCCTGTGTGGACAGAGATGGGCTCCCCAACCCTCGCCGGAGGCGTCCGTAGTCAACGTCTGCAAGGGGGGAGGGAGACCGAAGGGAACTCCCCGGCAGAGGTTCTCCTGAACCAGCCACCACTGCAAGTCCGAGCCATGGGAGTGAAGACCAGGACAAGTTGATCTAGGTTATCCACTAGCTGAGTCCAGTGAGACCGAAGCATCCACTGAGAGATTCTCGTATGGAGCCGAACGCGAGGGACTGTCGGAATACATAACCGCCATTAGCCCGAGGAGGCAAAGGACTGACCTGGCACTGACCCACCTGCGGCTGGACAACAGGCTGACCTGGGCATGGAGAGTGACCGCCCTGTCCGGTGGCAGGAAGGCCATGCCAGAGGTCGTGTCCAGGATCGCCCCGATAAACTGGAGCCTCTGGGACGGGATCAGATGGGACTTGGCATGGTTGATGGTAATACCCAGGCATGCAAAGACCAGCTGGGACAGGAAGCACAGGAGTTTCACCCTAGACGGGGCCGCCAGGAGCCAATCGTCCAGGTACAGGAAAAAACCTGCACCCCCTGGGTACAAAGGCATTTGGTGAACACCCGGGGTGCCAAGGAAAGACCAAATGGGAGGGTCTTGAACTGGTAGTGGTCCCCCTGGAACGCAAAACACAAGTATTTGCGATGGGAAGGGCGGATAGGGATATGCAGGACAAAGCACACAGCCACAGTCCCAGCCGCAGAAGGGGCAAGAGGCTCTGCAGCGAGAGCATCCTAAACCTCTTCTACTCCACGAACAAGTTCAGGGAGCCGAGGTCGAGAATCGGCCTCATGTCCCCCGTTTCTTGAGGACCAGGAAGAAATAGGAGATAGTACCCGTTCCCTGAGAGGGAATAGGGACATGGTTCTGCCTCCTTCAAGAGAAGGGAGGAAATTTCTTCCTGGACCAGAAGATGATGCTCTGAGAGTACGACAACATTGGAGAGGTGTCAAGGGTTTTTCTGAAGAAACTTAAGTGTCCCTCTGCGACAAGTTGGAGCACCCAAGAATCTGACGTGATCCTCTCCCAACCAGGGAGGTGGTGGGAAAACCTCCCTCCTACCGGTTCCTCTGGAAAGGCCAGAGCCTGTGGGAGAGGAAAGGAGTCAGGTGGTGTGGGGCAGCGTCGCGGCTGAAGCTCCTGCTGCTTTTTTGGTGGTGGGGGCTTGGCAGCCGGAGGGGCCCAATGTTTACTGGCCTGCTTTCCCCGTGGTTTCGCCCTCTACCAATTCTGCCTGCGAAAGGGATGACGCTGTGCTGGAGGGGGATTGTACATGAGTCCACAGACTTCAGTGCAGTTCCCTTCTCCTGCAAATCGATGATAATGTCCTTGACATAACCACTGAACAGCACCGAACCCCGGAAAGGCACTTCTTGAATAGCGGACTGCACTTCCGGGACCAAATTTGACATGGAGCCAGGCATGACGCCGTAAGCCTACGGCGAAAGCCGAGTTCCTACCAGCAGTATCCACTGCATTGAACGTGGCACGAAGCATGTGCCGACTGGCTGAACGAGCAGAACGGACAAGGTCAGCCACTTCCTGTTTAACCTGAGAGTCAGGAAGGGAGTCCAACTTGGATTCCACCTCAATAAGAATCACCTTCTGGTAATCCCCCATGTGACCGACATAGTTCAGGGCCCGGCGGTCTCTGGCAGATCCAGGTGCTCAGCGAATTTTATGCTGTGGGTCCAGCTCCAAAGCGCACTTATGACACCCTGGATTTTGGCGCAGCAACTCCGAGAAAGAGGAGACTTCCGAGAGGTCCTAGGCCTGTTCAGGACCTGCAAAGCTGGCTCATTCCAGAGCGCCTGGCAAGAGGAGTCCCTTTTTCTGCTCCCATTCCATCTCTTAACGCCACCAAGGATGTGTCCACGCCTGGATGGGGAGCTCACTCAAACAGGACAAGGACACACAGGCACAATGGTCCCCCATCGGAATCATCTCCACATCAATGTCATGGAGATGCAGGAGGTCCTGAACGCATTACAGGCCTTGCATTCAGAAATTCCATTGGACCACTTGCTAGTCCAGGCGGACAACACTTCAGTGGTGTATTACATTAAGAAACGGGCACTCACTCCTACCAACTCTGCAGAGGCAGAGTGTTTGGGATTGGGTCCTGCAGCACGATTGCAGCAGTACATAAACCAGTGTCTGCAACACAGTAGCAGACCCATTGAGCAGGTTGCGATCCAGCTGCTCACGTAGTCACAGAAGTTGTGTTCTCAAATGGGAGACGCTCAGACGATCTGTTCGCATCCCCATACAATGCAAAACTGCCCACTTCTGCTTGCTAGATCCAGGGCCTGGTGTTTTTGTGCCGAGACGTTGTCCTCCCTTGGATGGGCAGATTCCTACGCCTTCTCGCCTTCCCTTGATCCAGAGGGCCTCCTCAAACTACAAGCAGAAGGAGCGACAGTGATTTTGGTTGCACCCTTCTGGCTCTGACACATCTGGTTTCTGCTGCTCCACCAGTTGGCTCGGGAGCTTCCATTTACTTCACCAGTCAACTCGCACTTGCTGTCCCAAGACAGTGGGTCTCTAGTTCACCCACCCTCAAGTCCCTGAACTTGCACACTTGGCTCCTAAGGACATAGCCATCCTTAGGCATGAGTGTCTCACGGCATTGCTGACATACTGGTGACAGCTAGAAAGACCTCCACCACGCTACCTACTCCATGAAATGGTATAGGTTTTGCCTCTGGGCCACTGCATGAATCTTGATCTGCTCCACTGTTCAGAGATCAGTGTTGGACTATCTCTCTGTTTAGGACCGGATTTGCATACTACCTCCTTGTAGGTGCACCTCTGCCATTTCGCCTGTCATGTACCGGTTGGTCAAAAAGCTCTAGGCTCAGCTAGAGGTGTCTCAAGCTTTTCTGCATGGCATCCTGACACTTGAGGCTCCCCATCAGGGACCAGATTCCCCTTGAACCTTCTTTTGTCCTGGAATAGCTTGCGCTGCCACCCTTTGAACCAGCTGCAGATTACGAAGCCACGCCTTTTCTCTTGGAAGGCATTATTTTTAGTTGGCGGTTACTTCTGTGAGAATTTTGGAGCTCAGCCACTGCGCAAAAGAGCCTTATTTGATTTTTCTTAAGGACAGGGTGTCCCAAGAACTCGATCCCAAGTTTCTTCCCAAGGTGGTTTCAGAACTGACCCTGAACCAGGATATTGACCTGCAAGTGTACTACCCGAATTACGCCAGTAGAGGGGAAGCTTTGCTGCACACCTTGGATGTGCATAGGATTTTCAGGTTCTACCTGACCAGGACCAGACCGCACCGACAGTCTGATCAGCTGTTTTTGTCCTTTGCCCATAGAATGTTGGGGGTATTGGTGTCTAAACAGACGCTTTCCAAGTGGTTGGTGAACTGCGTAGTGTTCTGCTATCAGAAGTGAAACAAGCCCTTACCAGGACTGGTAAAGGGCCATTCTACCATAGGGGCGGCTACCTCTTTTGCTTCACTGAAAAACGTTTCAGCACCGAGCATTTGTGCAGCTGCTACTTGGAGTACAATGCACACCTTTATCAGACACTACAGCTTGGACATTACCTCCAGACGTAGAGTGGGCTTCGCCTTGCAGTTTCAAGGATTTTTGTCCTAGATGGTTACGTCTGGATTTCTCCTATCCCCCTCCCAAAGGGTTAGGGTTACACCCTTTACTGCTTGGGACTCTGTACTTACGTGTAACCTGCTGCAAGAGCTGTATCTTGAAGTAAGATAGTACAGTTATATAAGAACTTACCATAACAGTAGTTTTTAGAGAACAGCTCTTGCAGCTGGTAGTTTCCCTCCCACCTTCCCCTCAGGAGGTCTGCCTTCTTCCATGCGGTCTTCAGACAGACAAAACATACTATTCAGTCTTCCTCTGGAAGCGATCTTCTGTCTCTCACTTCTGAATTTTACTCCGATCTTGCTTAGAGACACAGCTCTTGCAGCAGGTTACACCATTAGACTTCAAGCTGGCAGGCATCAGGACCCCAAAGAAAATTCTAGCTAGCTATCTTCCAGCGAGGACCCATCCCCGACATCGGTCCCGCCTCCGGCGTCAGGCGTAGTACATAAGGCGGTCCCGCCCGATTCCCAGTTCTTTCCACAAATGCGACTTGCATGTCTCGACCCTTTGGTTCAGTCTCTAGCGCTGACGCTGCGGAGTTTTTTTCCCACGGGAAATTCGACTCTCTGCAATCAAGTTTTCGCTGATGTCCTCTCCGACCTCCGGTCACTCCCAAATGTGCTTGTGGTGCCAGATCCTCCAAGGACCCACACACTGCCCGCGTCCGGTGCCCAGAGACCCAGACCACAACACCCGGTCCTGCTCCTTTGCCAGGGCTTTAGCAGAACCCGATCCGTCAGCCAGAAGGCCCTTCAGGCATTCCTGCTAGAAGAAAACTCAAGACCATGTCTTCCAAGAGGGACTCTTGCAGAAGGCCCTGAGCATGCTGAGAAGCATAGGAGAAGGCCCTTCCAGGTCCCGTCTGAGGGCTACTCAGACTTGCACAGCTCTGGTTCCAGGTCCGACCGCTCCCCTTCCCGGGCCAGTTCTCCGCCTCCCCCTGCTGCGGTTAGAAAGTCTTCATCCTCTTCCCAGGCCCACGACTCCCAGGCCTTCCCTCGTCCTCCAAGGCCCTGGCCAAGTCGGGGGATCGCCACCATTACCATAAGTCTGGTTCTGCGCCTTTCTGAACCCGAGCGTCAGTCTACTTCCTTGCCTGCTCGCAAGACCAAGGGCTCACCCTTTCTGAAGAGGCCGTCAGGACCCGGCCTTGATCGTCCGTGCTTCACCTCTCGCCATTAGGTCCTCGAGCCGCTACCGCCAGACAACCGCCACCGCCAGGCCACGCATCACCGGACGCCGGTAGGGGACCGCGCCTGCTCCTATTGAGAAGAGTACCCGGCGCCTCCGACCGATGTCGGTCAGGAGACCATCACTGAGGAGGAGTTGACTCAGCCCGAGGACCAGACGGGCGACCCCGGTCCTGTCGAGACGCCCAGGGAACCCTCGCCACTACCCGAGCCCCTGTGGAGCAGGCGCGGGACCTGACGACCGTCCACGGTGCCGGACCGCTGCCTGGCCTTTCCATGTTAGAAGTGAAGAGCTGTTTACTTACTGGTGGGACACCACAGGACATGGTTCCACCTCCTCCTCCTCCTCCTACACTGGTTACTCCTCCGGTTCCTGGCCCTCCTTCCGCCGGGTCCAGGTCACACTTCCTCCCCGAGCACAGAACACCTCCATGGGGAGACCAGACAAACTGAGACCTCCGTCCAAATCCTCTTCCAGGTCACCCAGCCCTAAGAGACCCAGAAGACACCGACGATCGCCTTGACGGAGGACACGGGATCAGAGTTCTCAACATCCAGATCCCCATCTCCTCTCCGGATCCCGTGCCAGATGCCAAAGTCTCCTCCGGATGACCCTTCATTCTCTGATATTATGAGACACATCCAAGGAACATGGGATGGGATGCGGAAGAGCTAGACCCCAAAGCTCTCGCTTGCAAAGTATCTTCGCAGAAGGACCCAAAACCTGTGGTGGTGCCACCCTTGGTAACACTTTCGTGGGCGTCACCAAGGCAGCAGGGAAGCGTCCACATTCGCTCCAGCGATGCTCAAGAAACTGATGTCGCCTAGAGCTCCCAGGAAGACCAGTACTTGACTCAGCATCCTCAGGCTGACTCTCTGTCATAACAGCCTCACATGACCGGTCCCAGAGACCGCAACATCTGAGCACCCTGCCACGGGACCCAGAGTCCAAACAGCTGGGCGCCATGGGTAGAGCGCCGTATGCTTCCGCTCCACCTCGCGCCATCAGATCCCTGAATTATTTGACCCACATGGTGCAGTTCCAGAATGCCTTGTGGGAACAGGGTCTGGATGCGGCTGAGAAACTGCCGGAAGTTGAGCAGAAGGAGGAGATGCTTCAGCTCCTTCGTACGGGTTCGGACGTGGGAACCCAAGTGCTACGAGCCGCGTGCGACTCCGCGGACTCCTCGGCCCGAGCAGCAGCTTCAGGCATAATGCATCCGGAGACACTCTTGGTTACGCGTCTCTGGTTTCACCCCGGACGTCCAGAAGAATATCATGGACGCCCCATTCGAGGGAGAAGTTTTGTTTGGTAAACCCTCAGAGAAGATAATTACCAGACTCCAAGAGGCCGGGAAGGCGGTGAGGTCGGTCCAGGCCATGTACCGACCCAAGCTTAGTTCCTTTCGTAGGAACCAAAGCCGTTTTCGTGGACGGACACAGAGACAACAGTCCACCCGCTCCACAACAAAGGGGCTCGGCTTTACATGAGCCCAAGGAACAACCCTGAAGGCAGAAGCCAGCGTACTCCTAAGCCGGTCCAGCCAAGCGGGACCCTCAGCGACCACCAGCCTGACTCTTTCCGGCCCCAGCCTCTAGGATCCAGGAAATCATGGTTGGGGTCGATTAGCAAACTTCCTGCCGGGATGGGAGGCTATAACCACCGACAGGTGAGTTCTTGATTGGTCGGAAGAGGCCACTGTATAGAATTCACGAGAAAAGCCACCTCGAGGCCTCCTTTGCTCTCCCGGTACCGGGTCAGCACAAGTCACTGATCTGGCAAAGAAATACTGCTCTTGCAAAGGGAAGCGATAGATGCGTCCGGAGAACCAGAGAGGACAAGGATACTATTCCCACTTCTTCCTGGTTCCAAAGAGCACGGACCTCCGTCCGATTTCTGGACCTCAGCGACCTCAACGTGTCGGTCACCTACAAGAGATTCCATGGCGACTCTTCCGGGTCTCATTCCATGCTGAAGCAAGGCGCATCTAGCGTCTCTAGACATGCGGACATACCTGCACATCCCCTATAGCTCAGGCGCACAAGAGGTTCCTGCGCTTTGGGTTTCTCAAACCACCACCCTTCAGTTCGAGCCCTCCCATTGGACTGTCATCCGCACCCAGGGTCTTTACCAAATGCATGGCAGGTCATGGTAGCGTCTCTAAGGAGACAGGCGATTGTGTTCCCGTACCTGGACGATTGGCTTCTCATGGCCGCCTCCAGGAGGCGTTGTTCTGACGATCCAGAGCACCCAGGACCTGTTTAGATATCTGGGCATCCTAATCAACCACAGAAGTCTCTCCTGGTACCGTCATAGAAGCTGCAATTTATAGGCGCAGTACTGGACACCGTTCAGGAAGAGCATTTCTTCCAGACGACAGAGCGGAGCGCATCAGATCCCTCATCAAGGAGCTTTCGTCGAACAAGACCGTCCCAGCCAGGTCGGTCCTTCGCTTGCTCGGACACATGGCTGCGGCCATTCCTACCGTCACTTTCGCAAGGCTCCACATGCGGGTAACTCAGTGGATGCTCAAGGTGCAGTGGGATCAAAGGCAAGACCACATGCAGCATCCGGTCAGAATCACGAACACCGTGACTCGAGACTGGCAGTGGTGGCTAGACCCAGGGACACTCTCCACGGGCGTCCCATTTATAGCGCCGTCCCCGGAGGTAATCCTCAGCACAGATGTCTTGGGTCTAGGGTGGGGAGCACACCTGGGCCGGAGTGAAGTCCGGAATGCGTGGACCTCTGGAGGCCACCTCCATATCAACGTCCTAGAGATGAGGGCGGTCCTTCTATGACCTGCAGGTCTTTCAGTCAGAAATCCCGCCGGTATCTCTCCTGCTTCAGATATAGACAACACGCGGTGATGTATTACCTCAACAAGCAAAGGGCGCCTCTTACCCCTTTGCAGGAGGCCATGAGGGTGTGGGATTGGGTAATCTGACACTGCGAATCTGATCACAGTACATGTTCCGGGTGGACAACACAATTGCAGACGGCCTGAGTCGCCTCCCAGGCCAGAGTCCACGACGGAACTTCTTCAAGAGGTAGCAGAGGATCTGTTTCTTCGATGGGGAACTCCAGAGTTGGACTTGTTCGCTTCCCATCCAACATAAAACTGCCCAATTTTGCTCCGCTAGATCCAGGGCCTGGTGTTTTCTGGTGAGACGTTGTCCCTCTCCTGGCGGACAGATTCCTCTACGCTTTCCCTCCCTTCCCGTTGATCCAGAGAGTTCTTCTCAAACTGCGCAGGGAGCAAGCAACCATGATCCTTGTGGCCCCCTTCTGGCCCAGACAGATCTGGTTCCCTTTACTGATTCAACTGTCCTGGGAACCTCCGCTCCCGTTGCCGTTCAGCTCCCATCTCTTGTCTCAGGAGGAAGGGTCACTGGTCCACCCAGACTTACGCTCATTGAACCTGCATGCATGGCTCCTAGAGACATAGCCATCTTGCGTCCGCGGTCTACTTAAGAGTTTGCGGAAGTTCTTTCTGCAGCCAGAAACCCCGACAGCGCATCGGCGTCACGCACATGAAATGGCGCCTGCTTTTGTTTATGGTCAAGCACGCGGCCTTCCCCTTTAGGTTGCCCGGTGAGAGCAGTGTTAGACTACCTGCTCTCCTTTTCCGCTCGGGCCTCGCCTACTCCTCTATTAAGGTGCACCTCTGTGCCATTTCAGCCTACCACCTTCCGGTGGGACAGTGCACAGTGGCACAATTAGATGCCTCTCGGGAATTTTTGAGAGGGGTGTTACATCTTAGGCCTCCCATTAAGGACCCAGTGCCTCCATGGGATTTGCTCTTTGTCCTGGAACAACCCACACTTCCTCCCTTCGAACCTGCCGCGGATTGTGAGCTGTGTTTTCTGTCGTGGAAAATGCTGTTTTTGGTTGTGGTTACGTCAGCGAGGAGAGTTTCTGAGCTTCACGCTCTTATGTGCAAAAAGCCTTATTTAATTTTCCACCGGAACAGAGTATTCCTGAGGACGAATCCTAAATTTTTGCCTAAGGTGGTTTCTGCACTCGCTCTCAATCAGGATATTGACCTGCCGGTCTACTTCCCAAATTACTCTAATAGAGGAGAGGCACTGCTCCACACCCTGGATGTTCACCGCAGCTTGAGGTATTACCTCAACAGAACTAAACAACCATGAGTTCGAGACAACTTTTCGTTTCCTTTTCTGAAAGGATGATGGGCCAACCAGTATCCAAACAGTCCCTGTCTCGCTGGCTTGTCCAGTGCATCTCATCTCTGATGATATCAAACAAAAGCCCTCCCGGATCAGTCCGGGTCATTCCACTAGGGGTGTGGCCACCTCCTTTGCAGCACTCGAAGCGCTCCACCTCTGCCATATGTGCTGCAGCCACTTGGAGCTCTGTACATACATTTATCAGGCATTATAGCCTGGACACGCTTCATCGGCAAGAGCCTGCTGCGCCTGGCTGTGCTACAGGGTCTCCTGTCCTAGATTCAGGACCTGGAATGTAATTCCTAGTTTCCTCCTCCCAGAATGTTTGCAGCATTACTGCTTGGGAATCGTCCTGATAGGAACCTGCTGCAAGAGCTGTATCTCAAGTAAGATAGTACAGTTACGTAAGAACCTACCGTAACAGTAGATGTTCGAGAACAGCTCTTGCACAGGTACCTTCCGCCACCTTCCCCTTGGGAGGCATGGCTAGAGCCTTTACTAACAGGGATTTTTCCCTTTGACTTCTGACGGTGGATCCTCTGTCTCCCATTTCGATGTCAGCCTGCGGCCGGAAGTCTCCGGCGGGAGAACTGGGGAATCGGGCGCGACCGCCCCCTTATGTACTATGTCTGACGTCTGAGGCGGGACCGACGCCGAGACGGTCCCCTGAAGATGGCAGTTAGAATTTTTCCAGGTCCTGATGCCTGCCAGCTTCAGTCCTAATGGTGTACCTGCTGCAAGAGCTGTTCTCGAAGATCTACTGTTACGGTAAGTTCTTACGTAACTGTACTTTATGCCGGTAGTTTCTGGCGGAAGAACTGAGGGTGCTGGGGGACCGCCCCTTAATGACGAGTCTTAACGTTGGGGGTGGGGGTGGGGTGGTCCCCCGTTTGGTATAACTAGCTAGAAGTGTTCCATGGGGTCCTCTTGCAGCCTGCTGGCTTTAGTCCTTATGGTGTGACCTGCTGCAAGAGCTGTTCTCTAAGATCTACTGTTATAGTAAGTTCTTGCGTAACTATACCTTTTTGTTTATGGGCAGCACCCCGTTCCCTGGATCCTTTGGATTGTCCGGTGAAATATGTGCTGGAGTACCTTCTCCATCTTTTGGACTTGGGCCTCAGCTACTTGTCCATTATCATGCAAAGATGAATGGGAGGACTCTGGCACAACTCTGTGTGCAAGACCTTCTTGAAGGGAATCTTGCACATCAGACCCCCACGGAGGGATCCTGTCCCTGCATGGGATCTTATTTTGGTTTTTAGAGAAGCTGCCCCGAACCAGCTGCAACATGCGAGCTTCACTTTCTCTCTTGGAAGACGTAATTTTAGTTGCTATTACTTCTGCTCGAAGGATTTCTGAGCTACAGGCTCTGATATGTAAAGAGCCTTACCTTGTTTTCCATAACGACAGGGTGGCACTGCGTACTAACCCTAAGTTTCTGCCGAAGGTGATGTCCGAACTTGCCTTGAACCAGGACATCCAGCTTCCAGTTTATTTTCCAGAGTATTCTAATAAAGGGGAGGCTCTTCTACTCTGGATTACATAGGATACTCTGGTATTACCTCAGCAGAACTAGATCTTACTTCGAGAAACAGCTCTTGCAGCAGGTTACACCATTAGGACTGAAGCCGGCAGGCGCCAGGACCCCATGGAAAAGTTCTAGCAGTATCCAGCGGGGGACCGCCCCCGACGTCGGCCCCTCCCTGACGTCAGGCATCACATAAAAGGGGGTGGTCCCCCAGCATCCCCAATTCTTTTCCTGCCATCGACTCGCCAGCATCGACCTCACGGATGCCTGCATCAATGATATGACGCGCAAAATCTTTACAAAACCCATGACTACTTCTCCAACTCCTTCTCTCGAAGGACACCCCTCAAAGTGCGCCTGCGGCAAGCAGTTCCCCTTCGCTGACTAGGTCAGGACTCAAGGCTCATGGTTGTCTCTCGAGTCCCATCTGCACATAAATGTTCTGGAGATGAGAGCAGTCATCTGTGCCCTACAAGCATTCCAGACGGACATTCTACGGGTTACTCTTCTGATTCAGACAGACAATACTGCGGTGATGTACTATCTCAACAAACAAGGAGGCACTCGTTCCTACCCCCTTTGCAGGGAGGCTCAAAGGGTTTGGAATTGGGTACTGCAACACGGCGCAGATATTATTGCAGTGCACGTTCCCGGCGTGGACAACACAATCGCGGACAGTCTCAGCCAATCACAGGCCAGAGTCCACAAATGGAAACTGCTTCAGGAAGTCGCAGAGGATCTGTTTCGCAGATGAGGGACACCAGAATTAGACCTTTTCGTGTCCCCATCCAACACAAAACTGCCCAATTTTTGCTCGCTAGATCCAGGGCCTGGTGTTTTCTGGCAAGACGCATTGTCCCTCTTTTGGATGGGCAGATTCCTCTACGCTTTCTTGCCCTTCCCTTTGATCCAGAGGGTTTTACTGAAGCTCCAACAAGTGCGGGCGTCACTGATTCTGGTAGCGCCCTTTTGGCCCAGGCAAATTTGGTTCCCTCTGTTACATCAGCTGACTCAGGAACCTGTGGTGCCTCCGCCGTTCAGCTCAACTTCTGTCCCAGGAGGCAGGTTCCTTGGTCCATACAGATCTTCGGTAACTGAACCTGCATGCCTGGCTCCTAAAGACATAGCAGTCCTGAGATACGGAGTCTCTCAGTAAGTTGCGGACGTTCTGCCGGCAGCCAGAAAACCCTCCACTCACACCACTTACGTCATGAAGTGGTGCAGATTGACCCCATTGGATTGTTCAGAGAGGTCAGTGTTAGACTACCTTGTACGAGGCAGGCCTTGCCTACTCTTCCATTAAGGTTCACCTGTGCGCCATTTCAGCGTATCGTTCACCGATAGGTCATAGCTCTCTAGCTCAACTAGCGGCTTCACGCGCTTTTTTGCATGGCATCTTGCACCTGAGACGACCTATCAGAGACCCGGTTCCACCTTGGGATCTCCCCTTTGTTTTAGAGCAGCTTACTCTACCTCCTTTTGAACCAGTTACGGATTGCAAGCTGCGTCTCCTCGCTTGGAAGATGCTCCTTTTAGTTGCTGTTACTTCTGCCAGAAGAGTTTCAGAGCTTCATGCACTCGTGTGCAAGGATCCTTATTTGGTTTTTCACAAGGACAGGGTGTCCTTAAGAACAAATCCTAAGTTCCTTCCAGAGTGGTCTTGGCGGTCACACTCAACCAGGATATAGACCTGCCGGTGGATTACACGAATTACGGTAACGGGGGGAGGCCCTGTTGCACACACTAGATGTGCATAGATGTCTCGGATATTATCTGACCAAAGCCCATCGTAAGTCAGACCAGCTCTTTGTGTCCTACACACAGCGGATGCTCGGTTCTCCTGTTTTGAAACAGTCGCTTTCCAGATGGCTGGTCAAGTGCATTATGTTCTGTCATCAGAAGCACAATAAACCCTTACCGGGACCGGTGAAGGGTCATTCTGTTGGGGGGGGTGGCTACCTCTTTCGCTGCGCTCAAAAATGTCTCCACTTCAGCTGTCTGTGCGGCAGCGACTTTGAGCACTGTGCACACCTTCATCAGACACTACAGTTTGGACATTGCCTCTAGGCGTAGAGCTGGATTCGGCTTGGCGGTCCTTCAAGGACTCTTGTCCTGAAGTCTGAGTCATCTCTCCTACTCTTCTCCCGGTAGCAGATTGTTCCCTTACTGCTTGGGAATCAGTCCTAATGGTGTAACCTGTTGCAATAGCAGTTTCTCGAAGTAAGATAGTACAGTTACTTAACTTAACGTAACAGTAGATCTTCAAGAACAGCTCTTGCAGCAGGTAGTTTCCCTCCCACCTTCTCCTCTGGAGGTTGAGTCTTCTGACCTAGTTTTTTTTCTTTTGACGCCTTTTTTCTAACTTTCCTTTGGAAGCGGATCCTCTGTCTCCCCTTCAGATGTCACACTTAAGCCGGGAGTCTCCGTCGGGAGAACTGGGGATGCTGGGGGACCGCCCCTTTTATGTGATGCCTGACGTCTAGGAGGGGCAGATGTGGGCGGTCCCCCGCTGGATACTGCTAGCTAGAATTTTTCCGTGGGGTCCTGGTGCCTGCCGGTTTCAGTCCTAATGGTGTAACATTCTGCAAGAGCTGTTCTCAAAGATCTACTGTTACGGTAAGTTCTTACATAACTGTACTTTCTGTTCGGCAAATGGACCAGCTGTTAGTTTCTTTTGCCTATAGGAGAACAGGGGTTCCTGTCACCAAGCAAAACACTGAGCAGATGGTTGGTACATTACATCACCTTTTGCTATCAGCACCACAACAAACCCTTACCGGGATCTGTAAAGGGTCACCTCACAAGAGGCGAGGCAACTTCTTTGCCTCTTCACGGAATTCATCTTCGGCAGACCTTTGTGCTGTCGCTACTTGGAGATCAGTCCATACTTTCATCAGACATTACAATCTGGACGTTGCCTCTAGGAGAGCAGGCTTTAGACTAGCAGTCCTTCAGGGTCTCCTCTCCTAAGCTCCCTACTTTTCAGTTGTCAGTCATCAGTTTATTCTTCTCCCCTCTGACCTGGATCTCTCTGGGTACTGCTTGGGACTCTGTCCTATTGGTATTAACTGCTGCAAGAGCTCCCCCTCGAAGAGAGAGAGTACAGTTACGCAAGAACTTACCGTAACAGTAGATCTTTGAGAGGAGCTCTTGCAGCAGGTGGCTTTCCCACCCTCCTAACACAACAAAATTATTTGTTCCCTTTTTCTTTCTTTTGGGCATGGAAGACCCTCCTTAGTTCTCCATTCTGTTTGTCAACCAGGCCTCCGATGGGAGAACCGAGATGGCGGGGACCGTTTCCTGTATACCACGTCTGATGTCTGGGCGGAGCCGATGTCTGGGGTTGTCCCCACCACAGACTGCTAGCTAGAAGATTTTTCCATGGGTTCCTAATGCCTGGCGGCCTTAGTCCTATTGGTATTACCTTCTGCAAGAGCTCCTCTTGAGGATCTACTGATCTGCACTTGAGAAACTGCTCTTGCAGCAGGTTACACCATTAGGACAGAAGCCGGCAGGTGCCAGGACCACCGCGGAAATTTTCTAGCTAGCTGTATTCAGCGGGACCGCCCCGACATTGGTCCTGCCCTGATGTCAGGCATCTTATAAAAGGGCGGTCCCCAGAATCCCAGTTCTTTTCCGCAATCGACTCGCCAGCATCGGCCTCACGGTCCCACTCTAACGACAACCACTAAGAACTTTCATACAAGTTTTACCAACACTAAATGTAGGCATCTCCAACTCCTTTTCAGAAGGACATCCTTCCAAGTGTGCTCACGGAAAACAGATCCCTTCAAGGATCCTCATTCGTCCTGCCTGCAGTGCTTAGGCCGGACCATGACATCAAGGCCTGCTCCTTCTGTCGGGTTTAACAGTCGCACAGGATCCGCTGCCAGAAGGCACTTCAGTGGTTCCTCTTGGAAGAGAAACTACACAGAATGGATAAGGAACCTTCCTTCAGAGGTGAATCTACCTCAGAAGCCCACAAGCACCGGGAGAAGGCCAGGTTCAGATCCCTAACGGGACTCGGGCTCCCACGCTCTGACGCTCTCCTTCCAGGGCTCGCTGTCAGCCCCTCCAGTCAAGGTTAAGCTTCAGGTGGCTCTTGACCGCTGCACCCTATAAAGACTTCCAGACCTTGGCTTCCTCCACTCTCCTCCCGGCCTCATCAAGTCCTCCGACCATCACCAGACCAAGTCTTCCTCATCAGACCGCCAGGATCCCGACTCAGATCGGTCTCCCAGCCTCCCAGGGTCTGGATCCCCCACCTAGGAAGACTAAAGACCTGGCGTCCCTGAAGTGGATAGCCGGACCCGAAGTTCGGCCAGGCCAGCGGAGCGAGCGTCCGGTCAGGCGTTCGCCAGAGCCGAGCGTCTGCCAAGCGCCCGACATCGGTGACATGTTCGCCAGAACCGAAGACTGCCCCCCCGTCACCGGTGGACACAGGTCACCGGGACTCCACGGAGGACCTGACGTTGCCTGAGGACCAGGCAGGCGACAACGAGGATGCCGGGCTTCCACGGGAGCCTTGGCCAATCCCGGAGACTCCTTCAGACCTGATGCCCAACCCCGGCGACAGACCACCGGCGCCAGGTCCGTTGTCTGGTATGAACATCCAAGAGGTCAAAGATCTCTTCCCTTTCTGGTGGGACGCAATAAGGAAAGATGTGATCCCAGTGAAACCTCCTCCTACTCTCTTCCCCCCCCCACCCGCAGGGGCCAGCAGGACGACCACCAACAACCAAGGAGCGCACTCCACCTCCTGGGGAAGATCCAAGGAATGGAGAAGGCCTCCCTCAAGATCTCCCTCAGGGTCTCCCAGCCCCAAGCGACCCAGACGTCGAAGGTACACTCCACCAGGGGAGGATTCTAGACCGGATACTTCTGACACCTCCAGGTCTCCTTCTCCACTCAGCATCCCATCACCTGACCCACAAGACCTGCCCAGGTCACCTCTGGATGATCCCTCTTTCTCTGAGATAATTAGGCACATCCAGGAGAACATGCAATGAGATTCAGAAGATCTCGACCCTGAGAGACGGCGCCTTTGGTCGTTGCCTTCGGCAGAAGGATCCTAAGCCTGTGGTAGTGCCACCCTTGGTGGACACTTCCGCGGACGTCACCAAGGCTGTGTGGAAGCATCCGCACTCCACCCCCACTGTGCTGAAGAAAGCTGACCGCCTGTACAAGGCCCCAAAAGAGGACCAGTACTTGGCACAACAACCTTTGCCTGACTCCCTGGTCATTACGGCCTCATGACCGGTCCCAACGACCACAGCATATGAGCACACAGCCACCGGACCAGGAATCCAAACAGTTAGATGCCCTGGGGAGGCGCGCATGTATGCAGCTGCTACATGCTCCATCAGGTCCCTGAACTATCTGTCTCGTATGGTTGTTTCAGAATGCCCTGTAGGAACAGGGTCAGGACCTAGTTGATAAGCTACCAGATGGTGATCAGTAGGCAGAGCTCTTAAACCTTCTCCGCACAGGGTCTGATGTGGGGACCCAAGTGTTACGAGCCACATACAATTCTGTGGACTCATCTGCCAGAGCTGCAGCTTCGGGCGTCTGTCTCCGGAGACACTCCTGGCTCCGTGTCTCCGGTTTTACCCCAGACGTACAGAAAAACATTCTTGACATCCCATACAACGGCGAAGTCCTGTTTGGTGAACACTCTTGAAAAGGTAATCACCAAGCTTCAGGACACCGGGAAGGCAGTAAGATCCGTACAGGCCATGTACAGATCTAAACCTGGTTCCTTTCGTAGGAACCAGAACCGTTTTCGCGGCCAGCAACAACGGCAGCAGCCACGTTCTGGCCAGCAACATAGGGGCACTTTCCATCGTGAAGTCCAGGCTAAATCTTCCCCAGGCAGAGGCCAGCGGAATACCAAACCGGCCCAGCCTGCAGGAACCAACGCTGCCACTGCATGACTGCTTCGCCCCGCCTCCTCTGGATCAATGGGCGGAAAAGGTCGGGGTCACATCGCTTCGTCACTTTCAGGTTGGCAGTTGATCACCGCTGACCGGTGGGTACTTCAGATGGTTGAGAGGTCACTTTATCGAATTCCTCGACCACCCACCGTCAAGACCTCCCCTGCTTTCCCGTTATTCGGGTCAGCACGCTTTGCTCATACAGCAGGAGGTGCTCGTGCTTCTAGGAAAGGAAGCTATAGAGCACGTACTGCGGAACCAGAGAGGTGCAGGTTACTATTCCCACTTTCTGGTTCCCAAAAAGACTGGGGACCTCCGCCCAATACTGGATCTCAGCGAACTCGACGCTTTAGTCCTCTACAAACGCTTCTGCATGGTGTCCCTTCCAGGTCTGATACCCATGCTCAAGCAGGGCGCCTTCCTAGCGTCCTTGGACATGCAGGATGCTTACCTGCACATACCCATTGTTCGAGCGCACAGGAAGTTCTTGCGCTTCGAATGTCTGGGTCGCCATTATCTGTTCCGAGCCCTCCCTTTCGGACTGTCATCGGCACCTCAAGTGTTTACGAAGTGCATGGCAGTCGTAGCGGTGACTCCTGAGGAGACACGGTCACTACGTGTTCCCCTACCTGGACATCTGGCTTCTCATGGCACCCTCTCGGGAGGCCCTGATGTCCCCTATTCATTGTACTCGGTCTCTGTTCGAGACGTTGGGCAGCATTATCAATCAAGAGAAGTCACGCCTGGTTCCGTCACAGAATCTGCAGTTCATAGGCACAGTTCTGGATACCGTCCAAGGGAAAGCTTTTCTACCCCAGGATCGAGCGGAACACATTAGATCCCTCATCAGGGACTTTTTGACAGAGGACCGTCCCAGCCAGACTGGTCCTTTGCCTGCTCGGACGTATGGCTGCGGCCATCTCAACAGTCCCGCTAGCCCGTCTCCACATGCGGGGGTTCCAGTGGGATCAAAGCAAGACCATTTGCAGCTTCCAGTCTGGATCACAGATGCCGTAATCCAGGATTGGTAATGGTGGCTAGATTCAAAGAATCTATTAGCGGGGTCCCCTTCATCGTGCCGTCTCCGATTGTGACACTCTCCACGGACGCCTCAGGGCTCGGTTGGGGAGCACACTTCGACGGTGTCAGGCCTCAGGGCTTATGGACAGCCCAGGAAGCGCATCTCCACATAAATATCCTGGAAATGAGAGCAGTTTTTTACGCCCTGCAGGCTTTCCAGTCTGAGATCCCACCGGGTACTCTTCTGTTACAAACAGGCAATACCGCGGTGATGTATTTCCTCAACAAACGAGGAGGCACCCATTCCTACCTGCTTTGCAGGAGGCCATGAAGGTGTGGGATTGGGTACTACAACACAGGCGCCAAACCTCATTGCTGTTCATGTCCCAGGAGTGGACAACGTCATCGCAGACAGCCTGAGTCGCTCTCAGGCCAGAGTCCATGAGTGGGAACTACTCCAGGAGGTAGTAGAGGATCTGTTTCACAGATGGGACACACCAGAGTTAGACCTCTTCGCGTCCCCATACAACACAAAACTGCCCAATTTCTGCTCGCTAGATCCAGGGCCTGGTGTTTTCTGGCGAGACGCGTTGTCCCTCTCCTGAACGGGCAGATTTCTCTGCGCCTTTCTTCCCTTCCCATTGATACAGAGGGTCCTTTTGAAACTCTGCAGAGAGCAAGCGATGCTGATGCTTATCGTGCCGTTTTGGCCCAGACAGATTTGGTTCCTTCTGCTACCAGCTGTCCCGGGGAACCTCTGGTGCCTCTGCCAATCAGCTCTCACTTATTGTCTCAGGAGGCAGGGTTTTTGGTCCATCTGGACCTTCGATCTCTGAACCTGCATGCCTGGCTCCTAGAGACATAGCCGCCATGCGGTACGGGGTCTCACAGGAGGTAGCAGATGTTCTAGCGGCTGCTAGAAAACTGGCCACTCACACTACATACGCCATGAAATGGTGCAGATTTTGCCTCTAGGCTCAGGCACGGGGGTTTTCATCGATGGATTGTCCAGAAAGGTTGGTCCTGGACTACTTCCTGTCTCTCTTTCAGACAGGCTTGGCCTACTCCTTGATAAAAGTACACCTTTGTGCCATCTCAGCCTATCTCACTCCTATAGGCCAACGTCTCATAACTCAGTTGGACACGGCACGCGCCTTCCTGAGAGGTCTCCTCCACCTTAGACCTCCGATTAAGGATCCTATTCCTCCATGGGATTTACCTTTTGTCCTGGAGCAGCTTACGCTGCCACCTTTTTAACCAGCCGCGGATTGCGAGCTACGTCTCCTTACATGGAAGACGTTATTTTTGATTGCCGTTACTTGGCCAGAAGAACCCTGAACTTCACGCACTGATGTCAAAGAACCTTATTTGGTTTACATGGGACAGGGTGTCCCTACGGACAAATCAGAAGTTTCTACCTAAGGTGGTCTCAGCTCTCACCCTTAATCAGGACATAGATCTACCAGTGTACTTTCCTAAATATTCTAATGGGAGAGGCCCTGTGCACACTTTAGATGTGCATAGGTGTCTTCGATACTACCTGACTAGAACCAAACACCACCACATGATCTGACCAGCTTTCAGGTCTCCTTAGCCCCACAGGATGATGGGAGCTCCGTTCCAAACAATCTCTGTCGGTGGCTTGTACATTGTCTCCACGTTCTGTTACCAGAAGCGTAACAAACCCTACGGGCTCTGTTAAGGAGTCATTCCACAAGGGGTATGCTACCTCCTTTGCAGCCATGAAAAACGTGTCCACTTCAACAATCTGTGCAGCAGCTACTTGGAGCACTGTGCACACCTCTATCAGGCATTATAGCCTGGACGTTGCATCGAGACGAAGAGCAGGTTTGGTCTAGCAGTCCTTCATGGACTCCTATCCTAGGCTTTGGTACAACTAGTGATCTCTACCTTTCCTCCCACCAGTGAGGGATTTCCAGTATTGCTTGGGAATCGGTCCTAATGGTGTAACCTGCTGCAAGAGCTGTTTCTCGAAGTAAGATAGTACAGTTGCGTAAGAACTTATCGTAACAGTAGATCTTCGAGAGCAGCTCTTGCAGCACGTACTTTCCCTCCCACCATCCCCGCTGGAGGTAGACTTGTTCTAATATCCTTCTCCTAGGATTAGATGTTTCTAACACCACTCTGATTGCCATTTGATGGCGGATCCTCAGTCTCCTTTTCTGATGTCATTCAGCGGCCGGGAGAACTGGGGATTCTGGGTGACCGCCCCTTTTTTATACGATGCCTGACATCGGGGGTGGGACCGATGTCGGGGGAGGTTCCCGCTGAATACTGCTAGCTAGAAAATTCCCGTGGGGTCCTGGCGCCTGCTGGCTTCAGTCCTAATGGTGTAATCTGCTGCAGAGCTGATCTTACTTGAGGAGGGCTCTTGCAGTAGGTAATACATAGGACTGGCGTGACGGCGAGACCTGGCTTCTAGCTAGCAGTCCCTAGCGAGGACGCCCCCACATCAGGTGACGGCGACAGTCATGGTATAAAGGGGGCGGTCCTGGACGCCCGCCCGTCCAGTTCTTTCCAGCCGTCAGCTGTGCAGGCGCTCTCGCGGTGAAGTTCCTATCGTTCAGTCCTGTTACTTAGATGGTTTTCGAAAAGTTTCAGTATTTTTGTATTTTATATTTTCTATCAAGTGAGCGTCTGTATATAGGTCCCTTCAAAAATAAGTCTGCGACTCGTGTGGTGCCCAACTGCCTCACAAAGACTCACTCCCTCTGCCTTTCTGTTTTGAGGCCCCGACCATGCGATTAGACAAGTATCCGCACTGCCTACATTTTCAACGCCCACCTGCAGGCGGCGCTAGCGGTCTCTGAAGCCCATCTCCTCAAGAAGATGTCTGCGATGGAAGGAGTTGAAGAAACTTCAGCGGCATCGACCTCCCTGAAGGGCACAAAGCGGGACAAGGAAGGCACCGGAGAAGGCCTCTCCGCGACTCCGGCGAGGAGTGGTGGACAAATGACATCCCTCCGGAGGTTAGCCCGTCGGGTTCGCATTCAAGCCGCCGGGTGCCCTCCGAGCAAAGGCTCCAGCCCCAGTACTGCCGCGGGCTTCACGGCCTACTGGTGCGGGTGCCTCCATAAGCAGACGTCGGGTCCTCCGATGTCCGCCAGGAAAAGCGCTAAGGCGCCCGACCCTTGGCGGCGCTGCGGCAGTGTCCTCATCGGACCGGGCCTCTTCCCATCCTCGGCCCGTCTTGACGAGGGACCCCAGTTGGGACGCTGGCTCCTCTGGCGTCCGCCGAGTTCGGCCCCTAAGTCACCGGTCGGCTCCTCCGGCGTCGCGGGCTCTCTGAACCCCACGGCAGACCCTGCCGTCTGTTGTACCCAGGTTCCCGCAGCCTTCGCTGCCGTCTACGAAACCAGGAGTCCCCCCCTGCCCGACCCGGGAAATTTTCTCTCCGTCCCAGGGCGAGGCTCTGGATCCTGGACTACCGTCCGATCCTTTTCCTACAGAGCCGGATCTGACGTCGGCTCCCCTGACGCCAGCTCTGACGCCGGTGGGGGATGTTCCTCTTCCTCTTCCATCGGGCCCTCCACCCCATGGGCCTATCATGGTTGATCCGCCCATGGAGTACCTGGCTGGGCCGTCTGCTCCGGCAGCTCCTCCAGTGCCTGGGTATCCGCCGTCCTATCTGACGCCGGTTTTCCCAGGTCCACAGTATCCTGCGCCGCAGTACCTGGCGCCGACTCCTCCGCCGCAGTACCCGGCTCCGGTATTCCCGCAGCCGGGTTACGGATACTCTCCCTACGGATTTCATCCATACAACTATCTCCCTCCTTCTCCACCGCCCCTTAGGCGGCCGGTGGATCTCCAGGAGAGACTTGCCTCCTGGTGGGCTGAGGCCAAGGCTCAGCTCACCAAGGAAGTCGAGAGCCGTCTTATGGCGCCGGTGCCACCACCGGCTTCCGTACACCCAAGACGGCACACTCCCTCTCCACCTCCGGATTCCTGGGCTTTGCCCTCGGGATCCAGAGAGGGGCAGGACACGCGTCCTGGGATTCCCCCTAAGGAACCCGTTTCTCCCCCTAGGCGAGCTAGGACTCTGCTTCAAATTCTTCTTCTCTCTCAGACTCCTCGGAAGCCTCCGATGGGTGTTCCGAGAAAGCCAACGAGCCGCGCTCTTCGTCCAAGCCACAGCCGAGGACTCTTCCGGAGGATCCTTCCTTCACGGAGCTGCTCAGGAAGATCCAGGAAGTCTATCAGTGGCGTTCCTTAGAGCCAGATCCTCAACGGGTTAAACTAGCCGAACATCTGGACTTGCCCCTTATGGCTCCTACTCTAGTGCCACCCGGATCGAGCCTCACGCCCACCTTGTTTCCACTATTTGGAAGCAACCGTCTGCTTTAGCCCCACTTCCTAGGAAGTCCAACAGGCTATACCAGGCTCCAGAGGGTGTAGACTTTTTAGATTCTCACCCCCGTGCAGACTCGGTTGTGATTAGCGCCGCTCACGGCCGGTCAGCACACCAAAACTGCAGGCTCGTCTCCCGGATAAGGAATCTAGCCTTCTGGATCAGTATGGAAGGAAGATCTCGCTTCTTCCACACTGGGGATTAGGGTCCTAAATTATGTAGCACATATGGGGGATTACCAGAAGCTGTCCCTTGCAAGCGGAATCTAAGTGACTCCTTGCCTGTCTCCCAAGTCAAGCAGGAGTTAGCCGGCCGGGTCCGTTCTGCTCGTTAGGCCAGTCGTCATATTCTGAGGCGATCCGATGCAGTGGACACCGCGGGACGGGCTCTGCGTTAGCCTTAGTCTTGGCATCATGCATGGCTCCGTGTGTCAGGTCTGGTCCCGGGGTGCAGTCAGCAATTCAAGAAGCACCTTTCAGGGGTTCTGTGCTTTCAGCGTGTTGTCAGGACATCATCACTGACTTGCAGGAGAAGGAATGCGCCCTTAAATCTGTTGGTTCAATGTACCGTCCCCATTTCCCACAGTGCCGTCCCTTTCGCATGAGCGCCTGCGGCCTCAGCGAAACCTCAGGGAAGGCGGGCCACTAAACGCGGCCCCAGCTGCCAGGCCTGCCGCCACAAAAAGGAACGGTGCCCCAGCTGCCGGCGCCACTCACACCACCTGACTCCTTCCCTCTCCCACCGCCTCCGGACGCCCTGGAGGAACCGGTAGGAGGGAGGTTTTCCCTCCACCTTCCGGGTTGGGAGAGGATAACATCGGATTCATGGGTGCTTCAGATCCTAGCAGAGGGGCACTCCATAGAGTTTCTGCAGAAACCTTCACGTCACCCCCCTCTGAACTCCTCTTACTCTTCCTTTGGTCAGGGAAGAAATCTCTGCTCTCCTTGCGAAGCAGGCTATAGAGCCCGTCCCCCCCTCACCTCCACGGGACGGGTTACTATTCCCATTTCTTCCTCGTACCAAAGAAGACTGGAGATCTCAGACCCATTCTCGATCTCAGCTCCCTGAACCTATATGTGGAATACAAGAGGTTCAGGATGCTCTCCCTTCAAACCCTCTTGCCCCTGCTTCGGCCGGGCCAATGGCTTTGTGCACTGTATATGCAGGATGCGTACCCGCACATCCCCATTCGCCCTTCGCACCGAAAGTACCTCAGGTTTGCGTTCCAGGGGGACCACTACCAATTCCGGGCGCTCCCTTTTGTTCTTTCCTCGGCTCCCCGAGTCTTTACCAAATGCCTGGCGGTGGTAGTGGCCCACCTGCTTACTTTGGGAACTCAGGTTTTTACCTACCTGGACGACTGGCTCCTGGCGGCCCCGTCCAGGGAGGAACTCCTGCATTTTCTCTCCCTCACCCAGCAGGTTTTCACTGGCCTGGGTATTGCCATCAACCATTCCAAGTCTCCCTGGATCCTTCCAGGCTCCAGTTCATCGGGGCAGTCCTCGACACGACAGTGTGCAAGGCCTTCCTGCGTTCGGACAGGGGGGCCTCCCTCCAGTCCCAGATTTCCCTCCTATCGGAACACAGGAGGGTTCCGGTGAGGTCGGTGCTCCGTCTACTGGGGCTTATGGCGGCAGCCATCCCGATGGTTCCGCGCGTGCGCCTCCACATGAGAATCTCTTAGTGGACTCTCTGATCTCAGTGGGATCAACGGGTAGACGACCTAGATCATCTGGTTCTGATCTCCTCGCCGATGGTAAGAGACTTGCAATGGTGGATAGTTCGAGAGAACCTGTTCCGGGGGTCCCCTTTTTTTTTTCATCCTCCCCCGATCAGACTGACCACGGACGCTTCAGGTGAAGGTTGGGGAGCCCATCTGGGTCCTCACCAAACCCAGGGCCTATGGTCACAGTTGGAGTTAGTTCTCCACATCAACGTGCTCGAGCTTCGAGCAGTGTTGTATGCTCTTCAGGCCTTTCACCAATACATCCTTCCCAGCCACCTTGCTGTCCAAACGGACAACGTGCGTGGTGCGGTACATCAACAAGCAGGGAGGGACTCTGTCCTACCCGCTGTGCAGGGAAGCGATGAGGGTTTGGGAATGGGCAACGCTTCACAACCTTCACCTCACGGCGATCCATGTTCCGGGAGTCGACAATGTCCTGGCAGACAGGCTAAGTCGCTCGTCTGCTCTACCACACGAGTGGGAATTGGATGAAAAAGTTCTAAAAAGCATCTTCCAGATTTGGGGGACTCCTCAGATAGACCTGTTCGCCTCCTCCCAAAACGCAAAGCTTCCAGTCTTTTGCTCGCTCGCTCCAGGCGGGCGCTTCTGGAGGCGATGCTCTAACTCTAAGCTGGAAGGACAGATTCGTCTATGCCTTTCCCCTGTTGTTCTGGTCCCTCGCATGCTGCAGAAGCTTGCTTTGGAAGGCGAGAATAATTGTGATCGCTCCTTTCTGGCCCAGCAAATCTGGTTCTCTCTTCTACAACAATACTTAGAGGGTTCCTCCTCTTCCTTTATCTCCAGGATTGCTGACCCAGGATCAGGGACCCTGGTCCATCCGGGACTCAAGTCCCTTCAACTTCATGCATGGCTCCTGCAGACCTAGCTCAATCTCGTTTTGGTGTTTCTTCTAAGGTGTCCAAGATTCTGGTGGAGGCTGAAAACCCTCCACTAGGTCCACCTCGCCATGAAATGGAAAAGATTTTCCATCTGGGCTGCGTCCAGGAATGTGGAGCCCTTTTCCCTACCCTGTGACCATTCTACTTAGTACATGCGTCATCTTTTTACGACCTGGGTCTCTGTCCTCCTCTTTGAAAGTCCATATGGCGGCTATTTCAGCCTACCATGTCCCTTTCACTGATAAGGCATTTGCCCAGCTGGAGGTATCCAAAACCTTCCTCAGAGGGTCCTTCATCTGGGGCCCCTGTCAGGACTCAGCTCCCCTTGGGACTTAAACTTTGTCCTCGAGAAACTTACCCTTCCTCCCTTTGAGCCTGCGGCTTCCATGACTTGAAGTTTTATAAGTGGAAGGCGGCTCTTCTTGGTGGCCATTACTTCTGCTGCATAGAATTTCAAACTCAGGCCCTGATGTGCAAAATCCCTTATCGATTTTTCACAAAAGAAACGAAGTAACTCTTCATACGAATCCTAAGTTTCTCCCGAAGGTGGTAGAGGAATCTACCTTAAATCAGTTTATTGAATTACCTGCCTTCTTCACGCAGTACTCCAATCAAGGAGAATACCTGCTCCATACCATGGATGTTCACAGGATTCTGAGATACTACACCGATAGGACGAAGGATCTCAGAAAGACTGATCAGTTGTTCGTCTCTTTTGCTCACAAAAGAGAAGGCACTGCTGTCTCTAAGAAATGCCTATCAAAATGGTTGGCCCATTGCATCACTTTCTGTTATGACAAGTACAACAAGACCCTACCGGGTCAAGTCAGAAGTCACTCCACTCATGGAGTATGCTGCCTCTGCGACTTGTTTCAGAGCGTGTCTCACAGACATCTGTGCTGCGCCCTTGGACTTCCGTCCATACTTTTTACTAGACATTACAGTTTGGACATTTGCCTCTACATAGTAGAGCAGGCTTGAGTTAGCTGTCTTGCAAGGCCTCCTTTCTTGAGACTTGCAAGGTTTCCTTTACTTCTTGGGTAGTACCTCCTCCAGTGCCTTTTCTTTTGTTTCAGACTGCTTGGGATTCTGTCTTGTATGTAATTATCTACTGCAAGAGCCCTCTCAGTAAGATAGTACAGTTATGTAGAACTTACGTAACAGTAGATCTTGAGAGGCTCTTGCATAAATATCTCCTGCCCTCCATCCCCCTAGGCTTTTTCAGCTCCTTTTCCATCGAGGAAATATCTTCTCTCTCTTCCGGGTCTGTGGCGGGGAAAGAACTGGAAGGTGGGCGTCCGGGACCGCCCCTTTATACAGACGTCGTATGATGCCGGTCACCTGATGTGGGAGGCGGTCCCGCAAGGACTGCTAGCTAGAATTTTCCGTGGGGTCCTGCCGCCTGCGGCGTCACTCTATATGTAATTACCTACGCAAGAGCCTCTCAAGATCTGCTATACGGTAAGTTCTTGCGTAACTATACTTTTCCTTCCAAATGTTTTGGAAATGTCACATAATCTTTTAAGTGTCTTAACAGTTTCTATGACTTTTCAAGAAAGTTTGCATAATTTTTAGTTATCTAGTTCCTAAGGTGGCTTAAGTTAAAAGCACAAATATTTTCGAAGTTTTCTCATGAAAATTGTCAGACTTTGAGCCCTTCTAACCAGGGCTGTGCCACTGTCAAAGGCCCACCAGCAAAATATTTTGTAGGGAGCTACTTCCCCACCAATAAACATAAAATGCCCATTAGCACAGATATAATATTTATACCGCAAATTCTTTGGTATTAATTGTGCTGAACATCTATAGTTTACCCATGCTGCCCCCTTCCCAGCACCATGATTAAGAAACTGAACTATGTAATTTGTCCCTGCTCCTCCCGGTGGCACCACCAAAATCTGATGTCTTGAGTAACTGACCTTATTGCTGCTTTTTTCTATACTCCCACCACTTGAAACTGGAGTTGGAATCTGCAGCACAGTCCCAATTTCAAATGGATAAGCAGTGTGTGAAAATAAAGTTACAAAGTTTTAGTTTAACAAATCTCTCTGTAAGAAGAAAATGTGGCAAATGTTTCAGGTCATGTAGCAGCAGACCCTTACTGTACCTCTACCCTGTTTCCCTGAATAAAGTGAAGGGAAGTTGTTTAATATGGCATGGATGAAGTATGAAAAGTACACGGACTATACAGGACATAAGGAACTGGTTTCCCCTATTCCTGCAACATGTTTGTCAGGACCATCTATGGAGGGTGAGTTGGTGGAAAACCCAGCCCCACAAACATTGTTCAAAGAATGTGGGCTTGACAGCTTCTAGAGTCTTTGAAGTGAGGAGTTGAATGAAATTTATTTGGCACCCAATCCCTGAGGCTCTCGGCGTTTTGCATTAAAAGGTATGGTCAGCGCAAAACAGCATCCAGTAAAGATATAAAACAAGAAGTCTCAGCATAAATAGATTACTTGTTAGTACAGGTTGAATGTCTGTCGGGGAAGGCCATACAGAAGAGGTGAGCCTTTAGCCCCTTTTTAAATGGCTTGACTGTTGGCGCTTCAGAAAATCAAGCATAGGCAAGTTGCAAAACAATTGAGAAATAGATATTCTACCCTTAATGGAGCAAAAATCGTATTTGCCCATCCTTAAAGGTTTATTTAATTTGCTACATGTTATTAAACTAAACCTGCTTTAATTCTGCCCCTGCTGATGGAGATTCCCAGGAAAATAAATTTCAGTGCAGAAGTCTTGTTTTGCTTGATTCTTTAAAACTAAGACAGACTTCCTTTATTGAATGTTTGTCTAAGTAGCAATTTTCTCTCTGGTCTTTTTTTCATTTTGTCAGAGCATGCCACGAAAGATGAAGATCATACACGCATGTGAATGCTGGTTAAGAGACTTAACAGCATTTTAATGTCTGTAGATATCAATGATGTCACCAACAGAAATGTGAATCAGTAGAATTGCTGGGGCTAGGACAACTGACTTGTTTACTGAACACCAGGTTTGTCATTCCAGTTTTGCCCCAACTTGCATACTGTCACGAGGCAAGTTACTAACCTCCTTTGTGCTCTCTAGGATGTACCTGGAAACTAGCTTTGGCTCAGTGTGCCTTTCATAACTGATCCTGTTTCTATTCTGAATTCTCTGATAAGAGGTATTACCAGAGGGAGGAGGAGGGGATGCAGACCTCTTTCTGTTAGTACAAAACCCAGACCCTGAAGGTTGAGTCCTTGTCCAGCCATTGAAGTGTCACCTCTCCTCCCCAGGAATGGGTGATTATTTCAGATATGTGACAGTTCGAAATGGGGGGCCTTCCCTTTAATTTCTGAAATTTCAAAAAATAAAAACTGATTCTTTACCTTTAGAAGCCCTGGCTTTGCTTTAGATGCAAGTATACAACTTGCTTGCTCTGAAAAGCAGTGGAACTTGAACAATCATGTTCTGTATACCAAAAAAGATGTTTACTTCATAAACCACAAAGGTATCACACAAGAAGTATTTTAGGATTCAAAGTGCAGTGCAAATTCAAATCTGTTTCTTTTGGTTTAACTTCAGTCCCAAGAGTCTTCAAAAAATTCCTCTCGAGTAGAGCTTGCATTAATAAGGCAACAAGTGGTAATCGTTTCTGTTTAGGTAACTGGTTGATTTGTGGGAAGACACTGCAATAAGCTTAAGTGCCCGTACAGAAAGCTATAGCCTGTACACCTAGGATTTGGGCACTGGACTATGCACAAGGTTGTTCACGAACTGCATGTAACAAAACAGGAAAAACTTCAGAAGTGTGTGCTCTGTTTTACAGAATAAGAAACTGCGCCATCCAGTGGCAGAATGTGCTGATCTTACTTCGAAAAACTGCTCTTGCAGCAGGTTACACCATTAGGACTGAAGCCGGCAGGTGCCAGGACCCCATGGAAAAATTCTAGCTAGCAGTATCCAGCGGGGGACTGCCCCCAACGTCTGGCATCACATAAAAGTGGCGGTCCCCTAGCATCCCCAGTTCTTTTCCCACTGTCGACTCGCCAGCATCGGCCTCACGGACACCTGAACACATGAATGACGTGTGAAATCTTTGAAAATCCCTTTTCAACAAATACTCAATGTCTACTTCTACTCCTTCTCCCGAAGGACACCCCTACAAGTGTGCCTGCGGCAAGCAGATCCCTTTTGCCAATCATCATTCGGCCTGCGTGAGGTGTCTTAGCCTAGAACACGATACCCAGGCCTGTTCAGTCTGCCAGCAGTTTAATAGCAGGACCCGGATCTGCCGTCAAAAGGCCCTTCAGGGGTGGTTTCTTGAGAAACTTAAGAAAATGGGAAAGAGACCTTCCTCCAAAGGGGAACCATCCCAAAAATCGGGGAAACACTGGGACAAGCATCGGGACTCTGGTAGGTCGAGATCCCTGAGCCGGGCCTCAGAGTCCAGGGCCAGCTCCAGCTCTGCGTGGTCTGATCGATCGCCCTCCCAGACTCTCTCCCAACCACCCCCCGTTAAGGTAAGGTCTTCAGGAGGCTCCTCAGCCTCTCTACACCTGCTCAAGACTACTCAGGCGCCCAACTCCGCCGCCCTGCTGGAATCCTTGGACCAGCATCTTTTCTCTAAATCCAGCGGGGTGTCAGACCGACGCCAGGACACCGACCTCAGGTCAGTCTCCCCACCTCCAAAAGCTTCCAGAGAGGAAGATCTCAGAACTGATGTCCCTTAAACGGACGTCTGAGTCGAAGGCGGCGTCGGATCCCATGCCCGCCAAGCGGACCACAGAACCGATGCCTGCACCACCGACGCCGGTTGACACTGGATGTGGGGGGTCTTCTGGAGAAGAGGTCACTGTGCCGCCTGACGACCAGACTGGCGACATGGAGGACGCCGGCTTGCCCAGGGAACTGTTGCCGGATCCGGTGGTTTCCCCAGGACCTGACGCCTGCTCCTGGCGACAGGCCCACACTGACACCAGGTCCGTCGTCTAGTATGAATATACAGGAGGTAAAAGGCCTGTTCTCTTTTTGATGGGAGACCGTTAAAAAGGACGTGGTCCCCACCAAGCCTCTTCTACCTCCTCGAGGCTCTGAAGGTTCAAGACCCCCGACCCCTAAGGAGCCAACTCCACCTCTCGGGCAGGTCCAGAGAGATAGAGACGCACATCACGGTCTCCCTCAGGGTCTCCTAGCCCCAAACGACCCAGAGGTAGAGGCAGACGACACTCTCCAGGGAATGACTCCAGGCCTTATACGTCCTACACTTCCAGGTCTTCAACCCCCTTTAGTCCCCCATCACAAGACCTCCCCAGGTCACCACTAGATGATCCCTCATTTTCAGAAATCATGATTCACATCCAGGAAAACATGGGATGGGAGACTGAGGATTTAGACTGCGAGAGACGACGCCTTGCCCATTATCTTAGGCAAAAGAATCCGAAACCTGTGGTGGTCCCACCTTTACGGATGTCACCAAGACTGCTTGGAAGTGTCCATATTCAACTCCGGCTGTTTCAAAAAAGGCTGACCGCCTCTACAGGGCTCCGTTGGAAGACCTGTATTTGGCACAGCAACCCCTGGCCGATTCCCGTCATTACAGCATCTCGTGATCGGTCTCAGCGGCCTCAACACCTAAGTACCCAGCCTCCGGACCGGGAATCTTAAGCAGTTAGTTTCCATGGGAAGACGCATGTATGCGGCTGCTACATGCTCTATAAGGTCTTTGAACTACCTCACGCACATGGTGCAGTTTCAGAATGCCCTTTGGGAGCAGAGCCAGGACCTTAAGAAGGATTTCCAGGATGGCGAGAAGCATGAATTGCTCAACCTCCTTTGGACTGGTTCAGACATGGGGACCTAGGTTCTTGAGCGCTTCACGATTCAGCGGACTCAGCAGCCAGGGGAGCAGCCTCAGGCGTTCGTCTCCGGAGACACTTTTGCCTGACAGTCTCCAGCTTTACCCCGGACGTCCAGAAGAACATCCTGGATGTTCCCTATAATGGAGCTGTCCTGTTCGGTGCGGAATCTGAAAGGGTCATCACCAAGTTGCAGGACGCCGGGAAGGCAGTCCGGACTATACAGGCCCAAATCTGGTTCCTGTCGTAGGAACCAGCACAGTTTACGTGGCCAGCAACAACTGCTACAGCCACATTCCGGCCAGCAACCCAGGGGACATTTCGGCCGTAAAAGCCAAGCCATGTCTCCGCGGGCCAGCCCAAAACACCCCAAGGCCGCCCCAGCCCATGGGTCCAACCCACCGCAGCATGATTCCTTCCTGTCCCCCCTTCTCTGCAACAAAGAGGCAAAGGTTGCATCTCTGTCACCTCGGGATGGCAGAGGATAATCTTCGACCGTGGTGTTGCAGTTGGTAAGTCGAGGACACTCTTATCGATTTCTTTGACCACCCACTGTCCAGACCTCCCCTGCTCTCTCGCTATTCAGGTCAGCACATCCTGCTCATTCAGCAGGAAATCTTGGCTCTCCTGGACAAGGAAGCCATAGAATATGTTCCACTGAACCAGAGAGAAAAAGGTTGTTGTTCTCACACTTCCTGGTCCCAAAGAAAACGGGGGAATTGCACCCGATTTTAGATCTCATAGACCTCAGCACCTTTGTGTTGTACAAGTGCTTTCACATGGTGACCCTCCCAGGTCTTATTCCCATGCTGAAAAAGGGCGCATGGCTGGCGTCACTGGACATGCAGGACGCCTATCTACATCTCCCGATCGCTCGAACGCACCAAAAATTCCCGCATTTAGAGTTTCTGGGATGCCGCTACCAGTTCTGAGCCCTGCCCTTCCCTTCAGACTGCCTTGGCACCCCAGGTGTTCACGAGCTGTATGGCAGTCATGGCAGCAGCTCTGAGGAGGGGGCCACTATGTATTTCCGTACCTAGATGACTGGCTCCTCACGGATGCCCTAATGTCCACGATCCAGGATATCTGCTCTTACTTCGAGAAACAGCTCTTGCAGCAGGTTACACCATTAGGACTGAAGCCGGCAGGTGCCAGGACCCCACAGAAATTTTCTAGCTAGCAGTATCCAGCGGGGACCACCTCCGATGTCTGTCCCGCCCCCGTCTGGCATAGTACATAAGGAGGTGGTCCCCCAGAATCCCAAGTTCTTTTCCCGCCGTCTACGCGCCAGCATCGGCCTTTTGGTCTTACTCTAGCACACGACTATTTAGAACTTCTCATAGTAGTTTTATTAAACTAATGTCGGCATCTCCAGCTTCTTCTGAGGGACACCCTTCTAAGTGTGCTCATGAAAACGGATCCCCTTCAAGGATCCTCATTCATCCTGCCTGTGGTGCTTAGGCCCGGACCACGACACCAAGGCCTGCTCTTTCTGTCAGGAGTTCAACAGCCGCACCAGGATCCGCCGTCAGAAGGCACTTCAGGGGTACCTTGTAGAAGAAAAACTTTGCAGAATGGATAACGAACCTTTCTCCAGAGGTGAATCTTCCTCGAAGGCCCACAAACACCGGGACAAGCACCAGGAGAAGGCGAGGTCCAGATCCCCGAACCGAGCCTTGGACTCGCGTAGCTCGGTCTCAACCCGATCTAACCGCTCTTCCTCCAGGGCTCATTCTCAGCCCCCTCCGCTTAAGGTCAAGTCTACAGGCGGTTCTTCGGCTTCGGTTCTACCCATAAAGACTTCCAGGCCTTCGGCTTCTTCCACTCCTTCCCGGGCCTCTAAGTCTTCTGACCATCACAAGTCTTTTCTTCTGTCTGGCGTCGGGACCCCGACTCCAGATCAGTCTCCCAGCCTCCCAGGGTCCGGATCCTCCACCCAAGAAGACAAAGAGCCTGACGTCCCTAAAGCGGACGATGGACCCGACTTTGGCCAAGCACCCAAAGTCAGCCAGGTGTTTGCGGAGCCAGGACATCGGCCAAACACCAAACGTCCCGGCCATGACCGACCATCTGCTTCACACTCGCGGAGCTGAAGACTCTCTCTTCTCCCCCCGTCACTGGTGGACACGGTTGCAGGGACTCCATGGAGGAGGACACAACATTGCCTGAGGACCAGGCAGCGACACAGAGGATGCCGGGCTTCCAAGGGAACCTTCGCCCACCCCGGAGACACCTGCAGACCCGATGCCCGACCCTGGCGACAGACCACCGGCACCAGGCCCGTCGTCGGGCATGAACATTCAAGAGGTCAAGGATCTCTTCACTTTCTGGTGGGACACTATCTGGAAAGATGTGATCCCTGTAAAACCTCCTACTCCTTCATCTCCTACACCCCCTCCTCCACCACAGGGGCCAGCAGGACGATCACCAACCCCTAAGGAGCATACTCCACCTCTTAGGGGTAGATCTAAGGATCGGAGAAGGCCTCCTTCAAGATCTCCTTCAGGGTCTCCCAGTCCCAAGCGACCCAGACATCGGTACACTCCGGGGGAGGACTCTAATTCGGATACCTCTGAAGTCTCCAGAGCTGCTTCTCCACTCAGCATCCCATAGCCTGACCCACAAGACCTACCCAGGTCACCTCCGGATGATCCCTCCTTCTCTGAGATTGAGGCACATCCAGGAGAACATGGGATGGGATTCTGAAGACCTCAACCCTGAGACAACGCCTTGCCCGTTGTCTTCGGCAGAAAGATCCAAAGCCTGTGATAGTGCCACCCTTGGTGGACACCTTCGTGGACGTCACCAAGGCTGCGTGGAAGCATCCTGCACTCCACCCCGCTGTGCTGCAGAAATCTGACCGCCTGTACAAGGCCCTGAAAGAGGACCAGTACTTGGCACAACAACCTCTGGCTGACTCCTGGTCATTACGGCCTCTTGACCGGGTCCCAATGACCGCAGCATACAAGCACACAGCCACCAGACCAGGAATCCAAACAGCTGGATGCCCTGGGGAGGTGCATGTAGCGCGGCTGCTACATGCTCCATCAGGTCCCTGAACTACCTATCTCACATGGTACAGTTTCAGAATGCCCTGTGGGAACAGGGCCAGGACATTGTACAAATTACTGGATGGCGATCAGAAGGTGGAGCTCCTAAACCACCTCCGCACAGGGTCTGATGTGGGAACTCCAAGCCACGACAATGACACTGATTCTGTGGGATTCGCTCTGCCAGAGCTGCAGCTTCGGGCGTCAAGACATTCTTGGCTCAGTGTCTCCAGCTTTACCCAAGACGTACAGAAGAACATTCTTGATGTCCCATACAGTGGCGAAGTCCTATTTGGTGAACACTCTGAGAAGGTTATCGCCAAGCTCCAGGATGCCGGGAAGGCAGTTAGATCCGCACAAGCCATGTACAGATCAAGGCCTGGTTCTTTTTGTAGGAACCATAATCGTTTTCGCAGCTGGCAACAATGGCAAAGGGGCACCTTTCATCGTAAAGCTCAGGCTAAATCTTTCCCAGGCAGAGGCCAGCGTTACACCAAACCGGCCCAGCCTGCAGGAACCAGTGCTGCCACAGCATGACTCCTTCCCGGCCCCCACCCTTCCTCTGGATCAATGGGCACAAAAGGTCAGGGGTCTCATCGCTCGCCACTTTTCAGGGTGGCAGTCGATTACCGCCGACCGGTGGGTTCTCCAAATGGTCAAGAAAGGTCTCTTCATAGAATTTCTCGACCACCCACTGTCAAGACCTCCTCTGCTTTCCCGTTATTTGGGTCAGCATGCCCTGCTCATACAGCAGGAGGTGCTCGTGCATCTCGAAAAAGAGGCTATAGAGCACGTACCGCAGAACCAAAGAGGTGCAGGTTATTCTTCTCACTTCTTTCTGGTTCCAAGAAGACGGGGACCTCTGTCCGATACTGGATCTCCATAACCTCGACACTTCAGTTCTATACAAACTCTTCCGCATGGTGACCCTCCCAGGTCTGATACCCATGCTCAAGCAGGGTGCCTTTCTAGCGTCCTTGGACATGCAGGATGCTTACCTGCATATACCCATCGTGCAAGCGCACAGGAAGTTTTTTGCGCTTCGAGTTTCAGGGTCACCATTATCAGTTCTGAGCCGTCCCCTTCGGACTGTCATCGGCACCTCTGGTATTCACGAAGTGCATGGTGGTCGTAGCGGCGACTCTGAGGAGACAAGGCCACTAAGTGTTCCCCTACCTGGACGACTGGCTTCTCGTGGCGCCCTCTCGGGAAGCCCTGATGTCCGCCATTCATTGTACTCAGTCTTTGTTCGAGACGTTGGGCATAATTATCAATCAAGAGAAGTCACTCCTGTTTCTGTCACAGACTCTGCAGTTCATAAGCGCGATTCTGGACACCCGTCCAGAAGCTTTCTACCCTGGAGCAAGCGGAACACATCAGATCCTTCATCAGGGACTTTTCGGCAAAGAGGACTGTCCTAGCCAGACAGGTCCTTTGCCTGCTCGGACATATGGCTGCGGCCATTGCAACAGTCCCGCTAGCCCGTCTCCACATGTGGGTGACCCAGTGGATGTTACAGGTCCAATGGGACCAAAAGCAAGACCATCTGCAGCTCCCAATTCGGATCACGAAGGCCGTAATTTGGGATTGGCAATGGTGGCTAGATTCAAAGAATCTATTGGTGGGGGTCCCCTTCATTGCGCCCTCTCCGATTGTGACGCTTTCCACAGATGCCTCGGCTCGGGTGGGGAGCTCACCTCGACGGTGTCAGGTCTAGGGGCCTGTGGACAGCCCAAGAGGCGCATCTCCACAAATATATCCTGAAATGAGCAGTTCTTTACGCCCTGCAGGCTTTCTAGTCTGAGATTCCACCGGGTACTCTTCTGTTACAGACAATTTCGCTGTGATGTATTACCTCAAAAAACAAGGAGGCACCCATTCCTACCCGCTCTGCAGGGAGGCCATGAGGGTGTGGGATTGAGTTCTACAACACAGCGCAAACCTCATTGCTGATCTTACTTCGAGTGGGAGCTCTTGCAGCAGGCTATTACAATAAGGACTATGCTGCATGCACTAGGACCCTCTGGTGAAAGTTCTGCCAGCAATACACAGCAGGGACTGCCCCTGAAGCCGGCCCCGCCTCGACGGTCTGGGTACAAGAGGGGGCGGACCCAGCTCCACCTCAGTTCTTTCCTGCCGCGTCCCGCACGTGAAGAAGGAACAGCTTCTGCTTGCAGTTGTAGCAAAATTTTTCGGAATCCTGTCTTCAGTCAAGACTTTAGAGCCGTCTTTTCGACTGTTTTCACCTAAAGGTACACCGACATCAGTCCGCTGCCCGTCTGTTAATTTTCCGCTTCTTGGGTATTTTTCTCGTACTTTTCTCCTTTTCCCGTTACCGACGTCAGCCGTTGCCCGGCGGTTCCTGGAGTTCGACGGATGTCTTCTCGGTCGTCGGTTTCTCCAGAGCACTTAAATAAGTGAGTATGGGAGGCAGATCCCAGCTAAGGATGGCCATCGGTCGTTTTTGCCTAGGCCGGACCCGACACCACCAACTGCTCGGATTGCCAGGCTTTACCAGTAGGACTCTCATCCGCCGCCTCAAGGCCCTAAAGCCTACTTGCTGGAGCAGAAACTGGATCTGCACTCCTTGGAGAGGCGAAAAGAAAAGCGCCATAGCAAAGACCATAGTCGGTCCGGCACCAATCGCCGTCGCTCAAATTCGCGGCCCTCTCGAGAAAGGCCAGTCCTCGGGTTCTGAGAGCACCTGAAGTCTACTCCGGCTAAGGCTGGCCCTTCGGGGAGAAGCCGGCCAAGCCGAAGGGTCATCACTAAGCCCTTAGAGGTGCCTGCTTCGGCCCCACCTCCTAAGGCACCGGCGCCGCCTGCTAAAGGCACGCCTCTGGAGCCCAAGGACTCTCTGATGGCACCCCGTCGTCTGTACCAACACAGACGCCGGACAGAGGACGCGGGAGCGGCCGCGGAACAGCTGACGTCCCAGTCGCCCAAGTCTTCCTCCCCTGGGCCCCCAGGAGGGCTCTCCTCGCTACCTCTGACGTCCTGGAGACTTCCTTCCCAAGACGAGCAATGAGATGGCTGCGAAGGACAGGCTCCAGGATCTATTTCTCTTCTGGTGGGGCAGGTCCATAAGCGGTCCTCCCCGTCGTCGGCCCAGACACCGGTACCGGACCCAGCGGAAATACCACAGCCAGGAGGTGAGTCTTCCCCAAGGAAGTCGCTGGAGCGCCAGCCTACACCTCCCTCCAGGGCTCGTTCCTGCACAGGGTCTGAGGACCACCGACGTCGCTCCAGGGACTCTGGTGACCGATGTCTGTCTAGGTCACACTCCCGGAGCCCTTCTCGCTCGAGGCGAGAATGCTTCCGATGTTGGTCCTCTGACCGACGACTGTCTCTGCTCTGTCACCGGTCCAGGGACCGTCGGTCTTCGGGCTGACATCGGTCTCCTAGTTACCGATGACAGCGAGAGTATGGTCATAGGGAAGGGTCAGACCATTCAAAGTCTGATAGTCAATCCTCTTCACTATCTACCTCATCTTCCTCTCTCAGCTTGAAGCGCTCCCCGGGAGAGAAGGACCAGCCTCGCTCCGCCTCCGGACGATCCTACCTTTATGGACGTCATGAGGCACATCCAGGCCTCCAACGAGTGGGATACGGAGGACCTGGATCCGGAACGCCGGAGACTGACTAAGTACCTGAGGCAAAAGGAGCCAAAGCCTCTGGTCATCCCTCCTTTGGTGGATACGTTCCAGGACCTCACCAGAACCACCTGGATGCATCCAGCCTCAGTCCCGGCCGTTCCCAAAAAGTCGGACAGGCTGTATAAGGCCCAGAGGGCAGAGCCCTTCTCTGCTGAACACCCTCAGGCTGATTCCTTGAGTGATCACGGCTGCCCATGACAAGTCCAGGCAGCCGAAGCACCTCAGCTCCCAACCTCCCGACCGGAGTCTCTCACTTGGACCAGTTGGGCAAAAGCTATATGCTGCTTCCACTGTTCCATACGTTCCTGAACTTTCTGGCGCATATGGTGCAGTACCGAATGTGCTTTGGGAGAGGGACTAGAGCTGATGAAGACTCTGCCCAGAGACAGAGATCCTGGCCCTCCTCCAATCGGGCTCAGGCGTAGGCTCCCATGTCCTGAGAGCCTCGTGATGAACACGGCAGCCAGGGCAGCCGCTTCCGGGTGTGCCCTACGGCGCCATGCCTGGTTGAGGTCTCTGGCTTTCACCAGGATCTGCAGGTCAGTATCAAGGATCTACCCTTCCAGGCTACCGTGCTGTTCGGCAGGAGACTGAGTCCTGATCTCACTCCTCCAGGAGTCGGGCAAGTCAGTCTGGTCAGTCCGCCAGATGTACCGCGGCGACCAGCGACGACAACACCGTAGACAGCCTTTTCGCAAGTCCTCAGGCAGTCAAGGTCAAGCCCGTAGCAACCAACGGGCGCAGAGGAGGCTTTCGCAGGAGATCCGTCAACCAGCAGTCTGGACCTCCCGCCCATGGGCCCAAGTCCTCCCAGGCCTCTCTCCCCACTCCCGGCTCAGCCCAGTGACTCCCTTCCGCCCCCACTCTTCCGCGGGGACATCCAGGGGAGCCAGTTGGGGGCCGCTTCTCCCTTCAATTCGAAGAGTGGAAGTCAATAACTGCAGACCAATGGGTCTTGGACATCATCGGGGGGGGGACACGCTGGAGTTCAGAGTTTCCACCGCACACTCCACCAAAGCTCTCTCGTTATCCTCCTTCTCACATCCCACTCATAGGAGAGATCCAGACCCTCTTGGAAAAAAGGGCAATAGAGAGGGTCCCCTTGCACCAGCGAGGGGAGGGGTTCTATTCTCACTTTTTCTGGTCCCAAAAAAGACACAGGACCTTCGTCCCATTCTGGACCTCAGTCCTCTAAACCTCTTAGAGTACAAAAGGTTCAGGATGGTGACCCTCCAAGGACTCCTTCCCTTGCTGCATCAGGAGGGCTGGCTCTGCTCTCTCGACATGCAAGATGCATACATGCATATGGGGTCTGCCCTCCCCACGGAAGTTTCTGAGTTCCCACTTCCAAGGAGCACTGTCAGTTCAGTGCTTCCGTTAGGCCTCTCTTCAGCTCGAGAATCTTCACGAAGTGCCCTAGCAGTGGTGGCTGCGACTCTAAGGCGCATGGGGCACTACGTGTTCCTCTACCTCGACGATGGGCTGCTTACGGCCCCGTCAAGAGTAGGCCTTCTACGAGCCCTCGAAGACACTTACACTGTGTTCCGAGGGCTGGGGATCACCCTGAACTTGTGAAAAATCATCCCCGAGCCCAGCCAAAAGCTCGCCTTCATCAGAGCGATCCTGGATTCCATCCAGGGCATGGCCTTCCTAACCCCGGACAGGGGAGATCACCTGCGAGAGATGGCAGAACGGATCTCCATAACTCCTCGAGTTCCAGCTGGGAACTTCCTCAGTTTACTGGGGCACATGGCAGCGGCCATTCCTGTCACTCCCTTGGCCCGCCTCCACATGAGGGTCCCGCAGTGGATGCTCAGGGTGCAGTGGGACCAGAGCCACGACAGTCTAGACTCCCCGGTCAAGATCTCTGAGCCAGTCAGGAGAACTCTGCTTTGGTGGATGGACCCCAGCAATTTAGAGAAAGGGGTCAGCTTTTGTCCGGAACCACCAGTTCAAACTCTGACTATAGATGCTTCGGACCTGGGGTGGGGGGCACACCTGGGTGCTCGTCGAATGCAAGGGGTTTGGTCACCCGAGGAGCAGTCCCTTCACATCAGTGTGCTGGAAATGCGAGCGGTCCTCTACGCCCTACAGGCTTTTCAAGAGGACCTGGTGCCAGGCTCTTTTCTAGTTCAGGCAGACAACATGGCGGTCGTCTTCTACATCAGCAAGCAAGGGGGCACTCATTCGTATCCCTTTTGCAGGGAGGCAATGAGAGTCTGGTACTGGGCGTTGGAACGGGGCATTCTGCTGTCCGCAGTGCACGTTCCAGGTGTCCTCAACGATCTGGCCGACAGCCTCAGCAGGTGACGTTCCAGGCGCCGCGAGTGGGAGCTGCTACAGTCCGTAGCAGACCAGCTCTTCGATAGGTGAGGTCTTCAGAGCTGGACCTCTTTTGTGTCACCGCATAGCGCCAAACTGTCAATGTTCTGCTCGCGAGAGCACGTGCCTGGAGTTTTCTGGCCAGACGCGTTATCCCTTTGCTGGGCAGGGAGGTTTCTCTGCCTTTTTGCCCTTCCCTCTCATTCAGTGTGTGCTGCTCAAGTTACAGGCAGAAGGGGCCCGAATGATCCTAGTGGCCCCCAAATGGCCTCTGCAGATTTGGTTCCCACTACTGCAGCGGTTATCAACGGAACCTCCAATTCCGCTGCCCATATGCTCGCAGTTACTGTCCCAGGACCAAGGGTTGCTGGTCCACCCGGACCTTTGGTCCTTACACCTACATGCTTGGCTCCTTCAGACGTAGCTCAACATAGATACGGGGTTTCCCTGGAAGTGGCGGCAGTCCTAGTTTCGGCAAGAAAGCCCTCTACTTGCTCCGCCTACGCTATGAAGTGGAAGCGTTTTTGTCTTTGGGCATCGACGCAGCATTTGGATCCCGTCACCTGCCCTGTGAATTCAGCTTTACAGTGTCTCCTCTACTTGTACGAAAAGGGTCTGTTACTTCTCTATCAAGGTGCACATGTGGGCAATTTCCACCTATCATGCTCTCGTGGGAGACAGAGCATTGGCGCAATTGGATGTCGCCCGCACCTTTCTTAAGGGAATTCTGCATATGAGACCTCCCGTTCGGGACCCTGTCCCACCCTGGGACCTTCTTTTTTTGTTGGAGAAACTCACCCTCCCTCCTTTTGAACCAGCAGCGGATTGTGAGCTGTGTTACCTTTCTTGGAAGGTTTGTTTTTTGGTTGCTGTTAGTTCAGCTCGAAGGGTTTCCGAGCTTCAGGCTCTGAAGTGTAAGAGCCTATTTAGTTTTCCACAGGAAAGGGTTCCCTCAGAACGAATCCTAAGTTCCTTCCGAAAGTGGTCTCAGAGTTGACCTTAACCAGTCGGTTGACTTTCCTGTTTATTTTCCTTCCTTTCCAATAGAGGGAGGCTGTCCTCCACACACTGGATGTCCACAGGACTTTGAGGTATTACCTCAAGAGGACGGCTCAGCACGGTCAATCGGAGCAACTCTTTGTGGCCTTTGCACCACATTGCTTGGGTCGACCGGTGTCCAAGCAGACTCTCAAAATGGATAGTTCGATGCATCTCGTTTTGTTACGAGAAACACAATAAACCCCTACCGGGCCCGGTTAGGGGTCACTCCGCCAGAGGAGTGTCAGCATCTTTCTCCACCCTGTGAAATGTCGCCATAAAGGACATTTGTGCGGCCGCAACCTGGAACTCTGTGCATACTTTCAGCAAGCATTACAGCTTGGATATCGTCTCCAGACGCCGAGCTGGCTTCGGCCTAGCTGTGTTACAAGGGCTTCTGTCCTGAGGCCTCTGGAGTCGGCATATTCCACCTCCCGGGGTCGTCTACCTCTTTGATGTGGGACTGCTTGGGACTCAGGATATTGTAATATCCTGCTGCAAGAGCTCCCACTCAAAGATAGTACAGTTACGTAAGAACTTACCGTAACAGTAGATCTTCGCCGAGGGGCTCTTGCAGTAGGTAATTACATACAGGACTGGCGCTGACGGAAGCAGCAGAACCTGGAAAAATTTCTAGCTAGCAGTCCCTGGCGAGGACCACCCCATGTCAGGTGACTGGGCGTCAGGAGGCGGTATAGAGAGGCGGTCCGGACGCCCATACCCTGATTCTTTCCGCCGTTGGCTCGTGCAGGCATCTCGTGGAAAAGTTTGTGCTTAATCCAGCCCTACCTTAAATCGGCTTTTTATCGAAAATAATTGTTTTTTCGACTAAAGTCAGTACTATCGTTGGTGTATGTCGTCCCCTACACCCTCTGAGCACAAGAATAAGCGCGATTCGTGCGGTGCCCAACTACCGCACAAGGACGGCCACTCCCTGTGCCTGTTCTGCCTAGGCCCCGATTACCCGGTCGAGAAGTGCCAGCACTGCCTCAGTTTCAACGCGGCTACCCAGATAAGGCGGCAGCAATCCCTGGAAGCCCATATTCTGAAGAAGAAAATGAATTCTATGGAGAAGGAGCTCAAAAAACTGAGGCAGGCGTCCACTTCCCCTGAAGTCCATCGGAAGGAGGAGGAGAGGCACTGGGACAAAGGCTCCTCCACCACATCTCCCTCGGGAGTCGCTGGGACGCAGGTAACATCCCCTCCGGGAGATCGCTCCCTGACGGCCGCCTCGGAGGTTTCCGAGGGGGCGTTGGCCCGCCCGTCTGGCTCGCGCTTGGGTCTTGCGGGCGCCTCTGGGCAGTTGGAGGCCTCCGCCCCTGGTTCAGCCGCAGGCTCGCGGCCTACCACTGTGGGCGACTCCGGTGAGCCGGGCGTCGGCTTCTCCGACGTCCGCCCGGAGAGGGCCGGTAAGACGTCCAATCCTCCGGTGCGACGCACGGCCTCCACTCCACCGGACCAGGCCGATCTCGCTACTTGGCCCGCCTCCAGTGATGGCTCTCATAAGTCTGACGCCGGCTCCTCCGGCACCTGCCGAGAGCTCGCCCCGAAGCCTCACATTGGCTTGTCCGACGTCTTGCTGGCGAAGGAACTGACGGATCCTCCCACGTCCATCATACCCGGTTCCTCGCTGCCTTCTTGGGAACCAGTCGCCCCAACTTGACACCGGGGACTTTTGCCCTCCGTCCCCGGGCGAAGCTGGGGATCTTTTGCCTCAGTCAGTCCTTCCTCCACCTGGTGTGCTGGACCTGACGGCTCGCACGCCAGGGCCTCTGCCGTTGGCCCTGACGTCGGCCTTACCGACTCCGGGAGACATTCCGCTCCCATTGAGCCCTCCGGGCTCTCCACTATGGACCCGCCTGTGAGGCCACCAGCCGGGCCGGCAGCCCTCCCAGGTACCCTCTGTCCTATTCGACGCCGGTGTACCCGGGACCGCAGTATCCGGCGCCACAGTACCCGACGCTGGGCTTCCCGACGCCGCAGTACTCGACGCCAGGCTACCCGCAGCCGGGTTTTGGATACGCTCCATACGGTTACAACCCGTATCCTTATCCCCCACCTCCTCCTCCCCTGCCCTCGCGGCTGCCGGTGGACCTGCAGGAGACTCTCAGCTCCTGGTAAGCTGAGGCCAAGGCTCAGCTCACCAGAGAGGTCGAGAGCCGCCTTCCGGTGACTGTGCCGTCCCAGGTTCCTGTACGTCCGAGGCGGACACTCCCTCACCACCTACGGACTTCAGGGTTCTTGCGTCTGGATCCAGAGAAGGGCAGGACACGCTTCCCCGGGGACTTCCCAAGGGGTCCGTTCCTCCCCTGGGTTGGGAAAGGGAGTCTTTCTCCTCTTTATCCTCCTGTTCACCCTCGGACTCTTCCGACGGTTGCTCCGAGAGATGAGCCACGCGCTCTGTAGGCCCAGGCCAGGCGCCTCAGGAGGATCCCTTCTTTTACGGAGTTGCTTAGGAAAACCCAGGAGGTTCATCAGTGGCACTCCCTGGAACCAGATCCTCAGCGTCTGAAACTCGCTGATCATCTGGATCTGCCCATGACGGCTCCTACCTTGGTGCCACCCTGGATAGAGCCTCACGCCGACCTCGTTACCACACTATGGAAACAACCGTCTGCCTTAGCCCCACTTCCTAGGAAGTCGAACCAGCTATATCAGGCTCCAGAGGGTGTTGATTTTCTGGATTCTCACCCTCATGCCGACTCGGTTGTGATCAGCGCCGCTCACGGCCAGTTGGCGAACCCCAAACATCTTAGCTCGTCACCACCTGATAAGGAATCACGCCTTCTAGACTAGTATGGGAGAAAGATTTACGCTTCCTCCATGCTGGGGATCAGGGCCCTGAACTATGTCGGCCATATGGGGGACTACCAGAAGGCCATCCTGACTCAGGCGGAAGCCAAACTGGACTCCTTGACTGACTCCCAAGTTGAGCAGGAGTTGGCTGATCTCGTCTGCTCTGATCGTTCGGCCAGTCGACACATGCTACGTGCGACGTACAACGGAGTGGACACTGCTGGGCGGAGCTCAGCTTTTGCTGTAGGCCTGTGGCGTCAGGGTTGGTCCCGGAGGTGCAATCTGCTATCCAGGAAGCACCCTTCCGGGGGTCAGTGCTTTTCGGGGGTGATGTCAAGGACATCACCGATTTGCAAGAGAAAGGGATGGCACTGAAGTCAGTTGATTCCATGTACTGTCCCCATCAGCAGCAGCACCATCCTTTTCGCAGACGGAATCGGCGAAAGGCGAAACCCCAGGGAAGGCGGGCCACAAAACGCCGGGGCCCCCACAGCTGCCAAGCCCCCCACCCAACCAGAAAAGCAGCAGGTGCTTCAGCTGCGGCGCTGCCCCACACCATCTCCTTTCCTCTCCCATTGCCTTCGGACTCCCCGGAGGAACCGGTAGGAGGGAGGTTTTCCCTCCACCTTCTGGGATGGGAGAGGATAACCACAGATTTTTGGGTGCTCCAGCTCATAGCAGAAGGACACTCCTTAGTTTCTTCAGAAACCACCCCGCCACCCCCCTCTGAAGTCGTAGTATTCACGGGAACATCGTCTCTTGGTCCAGGAGAAAATTTCAGCTCTTCTGCTGAAGCAAACAATAGAGCATGTCCCCCTTCATCTGCGAGGGACGGGTTACTATTCCCATTTCTTCCTGGTCCCAAAGAAGACAGGAGATTTTGGATCTCAGTTCCTTGAATCTTTACGTAGAATACAAAAGGTTCAGGATGCTCTCTTTGCAGAGCCTTCTGCCCCTCCTCTGGCCTGGTCAGTGGCTTTGTGCTCTGGATATGCAGGATGCTTATCTGCACATTCCATTCACCCATCTCATCTAAATACCCTCGTTTTGCATTCCAGAGGACCCTACCAGTTCAAGGCTCCCGTTTGGTCTATCCTCAGGCGCCCCCAAGTATTTACCAAATGCTTGGCAGTGAGTGGCGCCACCTAGTGTACCCAGGGAGTGCAGATTTTCCGCTTCCTGGACAACTGGCTCCTGGCGGCCCGTCCCAGTGGAAGGACTCCTCGATTCCTCTCCCTTACCCAGCAGGTTTTGCCTGCCTGGGTATTACCGTCAACCATTCCAAGTCTCATCTGGACCCATCCCAGAGGCTACAGTTTATTGGGGTGATTCTCGTTACGGCCATGGGCAAGGCCTTCCTGCCTCCGGACAGGGCGTCCACCCTTCAGACCCAAATAAGTCTGGTGTCCGACCGCGGGATGGTCTCTGCAAGGTCGGTCCTTCGCCTTCTCGGGCTCATGGCGGCTGCTATCCTGACGGTGCCTCGCTCTCTACTCCACATGAGGATCTCAGTGGACTCTACGCTCTCAATGGGATCAGCTAGTGGACGACCTAGATCACCCAGTTCTGATCTCCTCGCCGATGATTCAAGACTTGATATGGTGGATGGTTCGAGAGAACCTGTTTCGGGGAGTTCCTTTCTTTCCTCCTCCCCCTCCCAGACTCTAACCACAGACGCCTCCGGCGAAGGTTGGGGAGCCCATCTAGGCCTCATCGGACCCAGGGCTCCTGGTCCAAGCTAGAACAAGCTCTTCACATCAGTGTACTCAAGCTTCGGGCACTGTTGTACGCTGTGCAAGCCCTTCACCAATACATCCTTCCTGGCCACCTAGCCATCCAGACAGACATGTGCGTGGTGTGGTACATCAACAAACAGGGAGGGACTCGGTCCTACCCTCTATGCAGGGAGGCAATGAGGGTTTGGGATTGGGCAACACAACACGACCTTCACCTCACGGCAATTCATGTTCCGGGAGTCAACAGCACCCTGGCAGACGAGCTAAGTTGCTCTTCTGCTCTGACTCACGAGTGGGAACTGGACCAAGGGGTCCTAGACAATATCTTCCAACTTTGGGGGACACCACAGGTCGACCTGTTCCCATCCCCCCAAACGCAAAACTTCCAGTCTTCTGATCACTTGTTCTAGAGAAGGTGCTTTTGGACCGACGCTCTGTCTACTCAAACTGGAAGGACAGATTAGTATACCTTTCCCCAATTCCACTTATCCCACGAGTCTTACAGAAACTAGCTTCAGAAGGAGCGCAAATGATTCTGATCGCTCCTTTCTGGCCCAGGCAAGTCTGGTTCTCTCTTCTACAACAATATTCAGAGGATCCTCCTTTTCCTCTTACTCTATCTCGAGGTTTGTTGACCCAGGATCAGGGGACCCTGGTCCATCCAGGCCTCAAATCCCTTCAACTGCATGCATGGCTCCTGCAGACTTAGCCCAATCCCGTTTTGGAGTGTCTCCCAAAGTGGCGGAGATTTTAGTGGCGGCCAGAAAACCCTCCACCAGATCCACTTATGCCATGAAGTGGAAAAGATTCACTATCTGGGCCACTTCCAAGAACGTGGAACCTTTCTCCTGTTCAGCAGGACTTCTGCTGGAGTACCTACGTCATCTGTTTGACCTGGGTCTGTCATTCCTCTCTGAAGGTACACATGCCGGCCATTTTGGCCTATCATGTTCCCTTCGCAGACAAAACTTCGCTCAACTGGAGGTCTCAGACCTTTCTCAGAGTCCTCCACCTGAGGCCCCCATCCGTCTCCTGCTCCCCTTGGGACTTGAATTTGGTTCTCGAAACTTACTCTCCTCCCTTCAGACCTGCAGCTTCTAAGAGTTGAAGTTTTTTCATGGAAGACTCTATTCTTAGTGGCCATTACTTCTGCTCAGAGAATCTCAGCGCTCCAGGCCCTGATGTGTAAAATCCCGTACTTGATTTTTCACAAGCAACGGGTTGCTCTTCGCACAAATCCTAAGTTTCACCCTAAAGTAGTAGCTGAGTCTACTCTAAATCAGTCCATAGTTACCTGCCTTTTTTACACAGTACTATAATCAAGGGGAATATTTACTCCATACTGTGGATGTTCACCAGATTCTGAGATCTTACTTCGAGATACAGCTCTTGCAGCAGGTAACACCATTAGGACTGAAGCCGGCAGGCGTCAGGACCCCACGGAGTTCTTCTACTAGTTAACTTCAGCGAGGACCCGTCTGACGTCGAGTCCGCCTCCGGCGTCAGGCGTAGTACATAAGGAGTGCGGTCCATGAGATTCCCCAATTCTTTTCCCGCCGTCAACTTGCATGTCTCGACCTTTCGGATAGTTTCTAGCACGCGACGCATGGTCAAGTTCTTCCTTCAGGGAAAAGTTCATTTTTTCGGCTAAGTTGCTGTCTGATGTCCTCTCCAACCTCCGTTGAAGGCCATCCCTCGAAGTGCGCCTGTGGGAAGCAAATCCTGTTCAAGGATCCGCATTTGGCCTGCGTCTGGTGCCTAGGCCCAGACCACGACACCCGGTCCTGTATTTTCTGCCAGGGGTTTAACAGCTGGACCCGGATCCGCCGCCAGAAGGCTCTGTAGGCGTTCCTGCTCGAGGAGAAAGTTAAGGCCATGGACACCTCCAAGGGGAGTTCTGCTGAGAAAGCCCGGAAACATTCTGTGAAACATAGGGAGAAGGCTCCTTCCAGGTCCCCGTCTAGGGCCTCCGACTCCCGTAGTTCCGGCTCTCGGTCCGATTGTTTGCCATCCCGGGCCCGCTCTCAGCCTCCCTCCGCTGCGGTGAAGAAACCTTGGGCTCCTCTTCCTCCTCACAGAGCAAGACCTCAGGCCCTCTTCGTCCTCTTCTTCCAAAGCCCTGGTTAGGTCTGGGGACCATCATCACCGCAAGTCGGGTTCCCGCCATTCCGAACCCGTCAGGTCTGCCTCCTTGCCTCCTCCTCCCCAGCGGAAGACCAAGGAGCTTACCTCGCTCAAGAAGCCGTCAGACCCGACGTCTGCCACTCATCACAGGTCCCAGGAGCCGCCGACCAGACTCCCGTCGCCGGTCAGGCCTTCGCCCTCTCGGTCGTCGCAGGAGGGCCGACGTCTGCACGAGTTGAGAAGAGGACCTCGACGCCTCCTACCGACGTTGGTCAGGAGACTATCACGGAGGAGGAACTGATGCAGCCCGAGGACCAGACGGGCAACCCGGTCCTGCCGAGCCTCCAAGGGAACCCTCCCCGCAACCTGAGGCCCCTGAGGAGCCGACGCCGGAACCAGACGACCGGCCACTGGCGCCTGGTCAGTCGTCGGGCCTTTCTTTCTTTGAGGTGAAGGAGCTCTTTACCTACTGGTGGGATACCATTAAAAAGGATGTTTCCCACACCACCTCCTCTACCTCCTCCTCCGCCACCTGCGGCCCCTGCGCCCCCTTCCCCATCCGGGGCAGCGGGCCGAGTACCCCCCCGGAGCCTACGGACCCTCCAAGGGAAGACCAGATAGAAGGAGACCTCCGTCTAGATCCTCTTCAGGGTCACCCAGTCCTAAGAGACCCAGAAGACTACGCCGTTCGCCTTCGGAGGATACAGGATCCAGATCCCTCTCTCCCCTTCCGATCCCCTGTCCGGACCCACGTGAGCTTCCTAAATCTCCTCTGGACGACCCATCGTTCTCGGAAATCTTGAGACATATCCAAGAGAACATGGGCTGGGATGCGGAAGAGTTAGACCCAGAGAGATTACGCCTTGCTAGATATCTTCGGCAGAAGGACCCCAAGCTTGTGGTGGTACCACCCTTGGTGGACACTTTTGTGGACGTCACCAAGGCAGCGTGGAAGCGTCCACACTGCCTCCCGTCGATGCCGAAGAAAGCTGACCGCCTGTACAAGGCTCCTAAGGAGGACCAGTACTTGGCTCAACATCCTCTGGCAGACTCTCTGGTCATAACAGCCTCTCATGACCGGTCCCAGAGACCGCAACATTTGAGCACCCTGCCACCGGACCCGGAGTCCAAACAGCTGGACACTATGGGCAGGCGCACGTACGCTTCCACTACCTGCGCCATCAGATCCCTGAACTACTTGACCCACATGGTGCAGTTCCAAAATGCTTTGTGGGAACAGGGACTGGATCTGGTGGAGAAATTGCCAGAAGGTGAGCAGAAGGAGATGTTACAACTCCTCCGTACGGGTTCGGACGTGGGAACCCAGGTGCTGCGAGCCGTGTATGACTCCGCGGACTCCTCGGCCAGAGCGGCAGCTTCAGGCGTATGTCTCCGGAGACACTCATGGCTTCGTGTCTCCAGATTTACCCCGGACGTTCAGAAGAACATCATGGGCGCCTCTTTCGAAGGAGAAGTTCTCTTTGGTGCACCCTCTGAGAAGGTTCTCACCAAGCTCCAAGAGGCCGGGAAGGCGGTGAGGTTGGTCCAGGCAGTGTACCGACCAAAGCTTAGTTCCTTTCATAGGAACCAAAGCTGTTTCCGTGGACGGACACAGAGACAACAGTCCCGCACCAGTCCACAACAGAGGGGCTCTGGTTCCCGCAGAGCCCAGGGAAGACAGCCCGCGGGCAGAAGTCAGCGCCCAGCTAAGTTGGCTCAGCCCGCGGCTCCCTCCGCCGTCACAGCCTGACTCCTTCCCAGCCCCCACCCCTCAGGATCAACGGGACATCAAGGTCGGGGGTCGTATTGCGAATTACCTGCCAGGATGGCAGTCCATAACCACCGACAGGTGGGTTCTTCAGTTGGTCAAAAAAGGCCACTTTATAGAATTCGCAGACAAGCCACCCTAGAGGCCTCCTCTGCTCTCCCGTTACTCGGGTCAGCACAGATTGCTTATCAGGCAAGAAATGCTCACGCTCCTGCAGAAGGGAACGGTGGAGTATGTTCCGGAGAACCAGATAGTTTCCGGATACTATTCCCATTTCTTTCTGGTTCCCAAGAAAACTGGGAACCTCCGTCCAATCTTGGACCTCAGCGACCTAAATATGTTGGTCGCCTACAAACGATTTCACATGGTGACCCTTCCGAGCCTCATTCCCATGCTGAAGCAGGACGCCTTTTTAGCGTCCCTAGACATGCAGGACGCCTACCTGCACATCCCTGTGGCTCAAGCGCACAGGAGGTTCCTGCGCTTCGAGTTCTTCGGCTACCATTTTTAGTTCTGGGCCCTTCCGTTCGTACTGTCATCGGACCCCAGGGTCTTTACCAAATGCCTGGCAGTCGTGGCAGCGTCCTTAACGAGACAGGGCCACTATGTGTTCCCGTACTTGGACGATTGGCTTCTCATGGCTGCCTCCAGAGAGGCGTTGTTGCTGGCTATTCAGAGCACTCAGGACTTGTTCCAGTCTCTGGGCATTATAATCAACTCTGAAGTCTCTTCTCGTACCGTCATAGAGCTGCAGTTCATGGCGCAGTTCTGGACACCGTTCAGGAAAGCTTTTCTCCCCAGGCGACAGAAGCGGAATGCATCAGATCCCTCATCAGGGATCTCTGCGAAGAAGACTGTCCCTGCCAGGCTGGTCCTTCGTTTGCTCGGACACATGGCTGTGGCCATTCTGACCGTCCCTTTGGCAAGGCTCCACATGCGGGTAACTCAGTGGATGCTCAAGGTGCAGTGGGACCAAAGGCAAGACCACATGCAGCAACCGGTCAGAATCACAAATGCCATGATTCGAGACTGGCAATGGTGGCTAAACCCAGGGACACTTTCTGCAGATGTCCCGTTTACAGCGCCGTCCCCGGAGATAATCCTCTCCACAGACGCCTCAGGGCTAGGTTGGGGAGCACACTTGAACGGGGTGAGGACCCAGGGAACATGGACCCCTCAGGAAGCCCACCTCCACATCAATGTGCTGGAGATGAGGGCGGTCCTCTACGCCCTGCAGGCCTTTCAGTCAGAAATCCCGTCATGCACTCTTCTGCTTCAGACTGACAACACGGCGGTGTTGTATTACCTCAACAAGCAAGGAGGCGCACACTCTTACCCCCTTTGCAGGGAAGCCATGAGAGTATGGGATTGGGTAATGCGATACGGCGCGAACCTGATTGCAGTTCACGTTCCCGGAGTGGACAACACAATCGCAGACGGCCTGAGTCGCTCCCAGGCCAGAGTCCACGAGTGGGAACTTCTTCAAGGGGTCGTAGAGGATCTGTTTCTTCGATGGGGCACTCCAGAACTGGACTTATTCGCTTCCCCATCCAACGCAAAACTGCCGGTTTTGCTCGCTAGATCCAGGGCCTGATGTTTTCTGGCGAGATGCGTTGTCCCTCTCCTGGGTGGACAGATTCCTCTACGCTTTCCCTCCCTTCCCGTCGATCCAGAGAGTTCTTCTCAAACTGCGCAGGGAGCATGCAACAATGATCCTGGTAGCCCCATTCTGGCCCAGACAGATCTGGTTCCCCTTGCTAACGCAGCTGTCCCAGGAACCTCCAATTCCGTTGCCTTTCAGCTCCCACCTCTTGGCTCAGGAGGAAAGTTCTCTAGTCCACCCGGACTTACGCTCACTGAACCTGCATGCTTGGCTTCTAGAGACATAGCCATTTTGCAACGCGGGGTCTCGCAAGAGGTGGCGGAAGTCCTTTCCGCGGCCAGAAAGCCGGCAACGCATGCGACGTACGCCATGAAATGGCACCGTTTTTGTCTGTGGTCGCAAGCACGTGGCTTTTCCCCTTTAGGTTGCCCGGTGAAAGTGGTGCTAGAATACCTGCTCTCCCTTTTCCATTCGGGTCTCGCCTACTCCTCTATTATGGTGCACCTCTGCGCTATTTCTGCTTACCACTTCCCGATGGGTCAGCGCACAGTGGCGCAACTTGACGCCTCTCGAGATTTTCTGAGAGGTGTTACACCTAAGGCCACCCATTAAGGACCCTGTTCCTCCATGGGATTTACTATTTGTCCTGGAACAACTCACGCTTCCCCCTTTTGAACCTGCTGCGGATTGCGAGCTGCGTTTCCTGTCATGGAAAACTTTATTTTTAGTTGCTGTTTCGTCAGCAAGGAGAATTTCTGAGCTTCACGCTCTTATGTGTAAGGAACCTTATTTGATTTTCCACCAGGACAGAGTGTCCCTGAGGACGAATCCTAAGTTCTTGCCTAAGGTGGTCTCTGCACTCACTCTCAATCAGGACATTGATCTGCCTGTTTATTTCCCTAAATATGCTAATAGAGGAGAAGCGCTGCTCCACACCCTGGATGTTCACCGCTGTCTTAGGTACTACCTGAGCAGGACTAAACAGCTTCGCAAGTCGGAGCAACTCTTTGTTTCCTTCGCTGAGAGGATGGGCCAACCAGTATCGAAGCAGTCCCTTTCTCGCTGGCTTGTCCAGTGTATATCATACTGCTATGATGCTAAGCAGAAGCCCCTCCCGGGTACACTCTGGGGCCATTCCACTAGGGGGGTGGCTACCTCCTTTGCAGCACCTCGCAACGTCTCCTCCTCTGCCATTTGTGCTGCAGCCACTTGGAGCTCTGTGCATACTTTTACCAGGCATTACAGCCTGGACATTGCTTCACGGCGAAGAGCCAGTTTCGGCCTGGCCGTGCTACAGGGTCTCCTGTCCTAGAGTCAGGACTTGGATGGATTTTCTTAGTTTCCTCCTCCCAGAATGCTTGCAAGCGTTATTGCTTGGAAATCAGTCCTAATGGTGTTACCTGCTGCAAGAGCTGTATCTCGAAGTAAGATAGTACATTTACGTAAGAACTTACCGTAACAGTAGATCTTCGAGAACAGCTCTTGCAGCAGGTACCTTCCTGCCCACCTTCCCCCTTGGAGGAGGCATGGCTTACCAAGCCTTGAGCAGAGGCTTACACCCTTTTGTCTTCTGGTGGTGGATCCTCGGTCTCCCATTCTGATGTCGTCCTGTGGCCGGAAGTCTCCGGCGAGAGAACTGGGGAATCTGGCGGGACCGCCCCCTTATGTACTATGCCTGACGGAGGCGGGACCGACGTCGGGGGCAGTCCCAGCTGAAGTTAGCTAGCTAGAAGAATTCCGTGGGGTCCTGACGCCTGCCGGCTTCAGTCCTAATGGTGTTACCTGCTGCAAGAGCTGTTCTCGAAGATCTACTTTTACGGTAAGTTCTTGCGTAACTGTACTATACTACACCAACAGGACGAAGGATCTCAGAAAAGACTGATCAATTGTTCGTCTCTCTTGCTTACAAAAGGGAAGGCAATGCTGTTTCCAAGCAATGCCTGTCTAAGTGGTTGGCTCGTTGCATCACTTTCTGTTATGACAAATACAAGACCCTTCCTGGTCAAGTCAGAGGTTACTCCACAAGAGGAGTAGCTGCCTCAGCGGCTTGTTTCAAAAATGTGTCTGTGGCAGACATCTGCGCTGCTGCCACCTGGACTTCCGTCCATACCTTTACTAAACACTACAGTTTGGATGTTGCCTCTCGCCGTAGAGAAAGCTTCGGGCTGGCTGTTTTGCAAGGCCTCCTATCTTGAGACTTGCACAACCAGAATTACCTTCCGGAGTAGTTTTCCTCCTCCCGGTGCCTCTTTGTTCCAGACTGGGATTCAGTCCTATATGTAATTACCTACTGCAAGAGCCCTTTCGAAGTAAAATGCAACAGTTACGTAAGAACTTACCATAAGAGTAGATCTTCGAGAGAGGCTCTTGCAGTAGGTAATACCTTCCCGCCCTCCATCCCCCTAGGCTTTTTCAGATCCTTTTCCTTTGAGGGAAATATCCACTTCTCTCTCGTCCGACCTCTCTTGGCCTGTGGCAGGAAAGAACTGGAAGGCGGGCGTCCGGGACCGCCCCTTTATACGGATATCTCCTGACGTCGGTCACCTGACATGGGGGCGGTCCCTTGCCAGGGACTGCTAGCTAGAAATTTTTCCGTGGGGTCCTGCCGGTGTCAGTCCTATATGTAATTACCTACTGCAAGAGCCTCTCTCGAAGATCTACTGTTACGGTAAGTGCTGACGTAACTGTACTATTTTCGAGAGGAGCTCCTACAGCAGGCGCTACTTCCCGCCCGCCTTCTCCCTCGAGGTGGGCAGATCCATTTTCGTTTTCAACTCCATTTCTTTTACAGTTGGCTTCGTCTCCTCTTGTCAGGCCTTCTGGGTCTTGGCGGGAGAACTGAGTTGGAGCTGGGTCCTCCCCCTCTTGTACCCAGACCGACATCTGGCCGGGGCCGGCGTCGGGGGCAGTCCCTGCTGTGTACTGCTGGCAGAAGTTTCACCGGAGGGTCCTAGTGCCTGCGGCGTAGTCCTTATTGTAATAGCCTGCTGCAAGAGCTCCCCTCAAAGATCTGCTGTTACGGTAAGTTCTTACATAACTATACTTTCATGTCCCAGGGGTGGACAGTGTCATTGCAGACAGCCTGAGTCTCTCTCAGGCCAGAGTCCACGAATGGGAACTACTCCAGGAGGTAGTAGAGGATCTGTTTTGCAGATGGGGTACACCAGAGTTGGACCTTTTCGCGTCCCCATACAATGCAAAACTGCCCAATTTCTGCTCTGTAGATCCAGGGCCTGGTGTTTTCTGGCGAGGCGCGTTGTCCCTCTCCTGGTCGGGCAAATTCCTCTATGCCCCCCCGCCCTTCCCATTGATCCAGAGGGTCCTTTTGAAACTTCGCAGAGAGCAAGCGACGCTGATACTTATCGTGCCGTTTTGGCCCAGGTAGATCTGGTTCCCTCTACTACATCAACTGTCCCGGGAACCTCCAGTGCCTCTGTTAATCAGCTCTCACTGTCTCAGGAGGCGGGCTCCTTGGTCCATCCGGACCTTCGTTCGCTGAATCTGCACGCCTGGCTCCTAGAGACATAGCCATTATGCAATACGGGGTCTCGTAAGAGGTAGCAGACGTTCTAGCAGCTACTAGAAAACCGGCCACTCGTGCTACTTACGCCATGAAATGGCGCAGATTTTGCCTCTGGGCTCAAGCGCTGGGGTTTTCGCCACTGGATTGTCCAGAAAGGTCGGTCTTAGACTACCTCCTATCTTTTTCAGACAGGCTTGGTCTACTCCTCGATAAAAGTACACCTTTATGCCATCTCGGCCTATCTCACCCCTATAGGCCAATGTCCCATTTCCCAGTTGGACACGGCATGAGCATTCCTGAGAGGTGTCCTCCACCTTAGACCTCCGATTAAGGATCTGATTCCACCATGGGATTTACCCTTTATCCTGGAGCAGCTTACGCTGCCACCTTTTGAGCCAGCCGCGCGGATTGTGAGCTACGTCTCCTTACATGGAAGACGTTGTTTTTAGTTGCCATTACTTCGGCCAGAAGAATTTCTGAACTTCACGCACTGATGTGCAAAGAACCTTATTTGGTTTTCCACCAGGACAGGGTATCCCTGCGGACTAATCCGAAGTTTCTGCCTAGGGTGGTCTCAGCACTCACTCTTAATCAGGATATCGATCTACCAGTGTACGTCTCTATTCTAATTGAGGAGAGGCCCTCTTGCATGCTTTAGATGTGCATAGGTGTCTTCGAATACTACCTGACCAGAACCAAACACCATCGAAAATCTGACCAGCTTTTTGTCTCCTCCCACAGGATGATGGGAGCTCCGGTTTCCAAACAGTCGCTGTCCAGGTGGCTCATACATTGCATCACGTTCTGTTACCAGAAGTGTAACAAACCCTTACCGGGCGCGGTTAAGGGTCATTCCACAAGGGGGATGGCTACCTCCTTTGCGGCCCTTAAAGAACGTGTCTACCCCAGTCATCTGTGCAGCAGCCACTTGAAGCACTTTAGTACACCTTCATCAGGCATTATAGCCTGGACGTTGCATCGAGGCGAAGAGCAGGTTTTGGTCTTGCAGTCCTTCAAGGACTTCTGTCCTAGGCTTCAGTTCTACTAGGGATTTCTTCCTTCCCTCCTCCCAATGGTGAGTGATTTCCAGAATTGCTTGGGAATCAGTCCTAATGGTGTAACCTGCTGTAAGAGCTGTTTCTCGAAGTAAGATAGTACAGTTACGTGAGAACTTACCGTAACAGTAGATCTTCGAGAACAACTCTTGCAGCAGGTATTTCCCCCCCACCATCCCCGCTGGAGGTAGATTTTTGTTCCGATATCCTTCTCCTAGGATCAGGTGTTCTCAATACCACTCTGTCACCTGAGGGCGGATCCTCAGTCTCCTCTTCTGATGTCATCCAGCGGCTGCGAGTCTCCGGCGGTAAAACTGGGGATTCTGGGGGACTGCCTCCTTATGTACTGTGTGTGACGGGGGCAGAACCAATGTCGGAGGCGGTCCCCGCTGAATACTGCTAGCTAAAAAATTTCCATGGGGTCCTGGCGCCTGCCGGCTTCAGTCCTAATGGTGTAACCTGCTGCAAGAGCTGTTCTCAAAGATCTACTGCTACGGTAAGTTCTTACCTAACTGTACTTTCCCTCTTCCAGTCATTGGGCATCACCATCAATCGGGAGAAGTTGCACCTTGTCCCATCTCAAAATTTGCAGTTTACAGGAGCAATTCTGGACACCAGTCGAGGGAGGGCATTCCTTGCTCAGGGCAGAATGCATCCGATCCCTCATAAGGGATACAATGGAGAAGGAAGCAGTACCAGCCAGGACTGTTCTTTGCCTGCGCAGACACATGGCGGCTGCCATTGCAACAATTCCCCTAACTAGACTCTATATGCAGGTCCCCCAATGGATGTTACAGGCCCATTGGGACCAGAAGCATGATCTGCAGCATCCAGTCCAGATAACAAATGCAGTCATCTGAGACTGGCGCTGGTGGTTTGTCCTAGACCACTTATCGACAGGAGTCCCTTTCACTGTGCCTCCTCTTTCAGTAACTCCCTCCACGGATGCCTTGCAGTCCGGATGGGGAGCTCATCTCAACGGGGTCAGGACTTGGGGCTCCTGGTCGTCTCTAGAATCTCACCTTCACATAAACGTTCTAAAGATGAGCCGTCCTGTACGCGCCCTACAGGCTTTTCAGTCAGAGATTCCACTCGCTACTCTCCTGGCACAGACAATACTGCGGTGTTGTATTATCTCAACAAGCAAGGAGGCACTCATTCCTACCCCCTTTGCAGGGAGGCCCAGAGGGTTTGGAATTGGGTACTATAACATGGTGCTCAGATAATTGCAGTACATGTTCCCAGAGTGGACAATACCATCATGGACAGTCTGTCGGTTGCAGGCCAGAGTCCATGAATGGGAACTGCTTCAGGAAGTAGCAGAGGACCTGTTTCGCAGATGGACACCAGAATTAGACCTCTTTGCGTCCCCATTCAACACAAAACTGACCAATTTCTGCTTGTTAAATCCAGGGCCTGGTGTTTTCTGGTGAGACCCATTGTCCCTCTCTTGGACGGGCAGGTTCCTCTACGCTTTCCCACCCTTCCCTTTGATCCAGAGGGTTCTGTTGAGGCTCCGAGAGCGGGCATCTCTCATTATGATGGCACCCTTTTGGCCCAGGCAGATTTGGTTCCCTCTCTTGCGTCAGCTGGCCCAGGAACCTCCAGTGCCCCTGCCATCTGGCAAGACACATTGTCCCTCTTTTGGACGGGCAGATTCCTCTACGCTTTCCTGCCCTTCGATCCAGAGGGTTTTACTGAAGCTCCGACAAGTGCGGGCGTCACTGATTCTGGCAGCGCCCTTCTGGCCCAGGCAAATTTGGTTCCCTCTATTACATCAGCTGACTCAGGAACCTCTGATGCCTCCGCCATTCAGCTCACCTTCTGTCCCAGGAGGCAGGCTCCTTGGTCCATCCGGATCTTCGGTTGCTGAACCTGCATGCCTGGCTCCTAAGGACATAGCAGTCCTGAGATACAGGGTCTCTCTGCAAGTTGCAGATGTTGTGGTGGCGGCCAGAAAGCCCTCCACTCATGCCACCTTCGCCATAAAGTGGCATAGATTCTGCATCTGGGCTCAAGCTTGTGGATTGACCCCATTGGATTGTTCAGAGAGGTCAGTTGTAGATTATCTTCTGTCCCTTTACGAGGCAGGACTTGTCTGCTCCTCCGTTAAGGTACACCTATGCGCCATTTCGGCGTACCATTCACCTATAGGTCACCGGTCTCTAGTGCAACTAGAGGCTTCCCGCGCTTTTTTGTGCGGAGTCCTACATTTGAGACCACCCATCAAAGACCTGATTCCACCTTGGGATCTTCCCTTTGTTCTAGAGCAGCTTACACTGCCTCCTTTTGAACCAGCCGTGGATTGCAGGCTGCGTCTGCTCGCTTGGAAGACTCTCTCTTTAGTTGCTGTTACCTCTGCCAGAAGAATTTCTGAGCTTCATGCACTATTGTACAAGGATCCTTATTTGGTTTTTCACAAGGACAGGGTCTCCTTAAAAATAAATCCTAAGATCTTACTTCGAGAAACGGCTCTTGCAGCAGGTTACACCATTAGGACTGAAGCTGGCAGGCGCCAGGACCCCACGGAAATTTTCTAGCTAGCAGTATTCAGCAGGGGCTGTACCTGACGTCGGTCCCGCCCCTGCCATCAGGCATAGTACATAAGGGGGCGGTCCCCCAGAATCCCCAGTTCTTTTCCCGCCGTCGACTCGCCAGTATCGACCTCATGGTCCTACTCTAGCGCACGACGACTAAACTTCTCTCAATAGTTGTACCAAACTAATGTCTGCATCTCCAACTCCTTCTTCAGAGGGTCACACTTCCAAGTGTGCCTGCGGCAAACAGATCCCCTTCAGGGATCCTCATTCGACCTGCCTGCGGAGCTTAGGCCCGGACCACGACATCAAGGCCTGCTCCTTCTGTCAGGGATTCAGCAGCCGCACCAGGATCCGCCGTCAGAAGGCACTTCAGGGGTACCTTTTGGAAGAAAAACTGAATAGAATGGATAAGGAGCTTTCCTCCAGAGGTGAATCTTCCTCAAACACCAGGACAAGCACCGGGAGAAGGCAAGGTCCAGATCCCCTAACCGGGCCTCAGACTCGCATAGCTCAGGCTCCACTTGCTCTGACCGCTCTCCCTCCAGGGCTCGTTTTCAGCCCCTTCCAGTCAAGGTTAAGGCTACAGGCGGTTCTTCGGCTTCGCTTCAACCCATGAAGACTTCCAGGCCTTCGGCTTCTTCCACTCCATCCCGGGCCTCTTCGAAGTCTTCTGACCGTCACCAGATTAAGTCTTCCTCTTCTGCCCGATGCTGGGACCCCTGACTCCAAATCGGTCTGCCAGCCTCCTGGGGGTCCAGATCCCCCACCCAGGAAGACAAGACCTGACGTCGGCCAAGCACCCAACGTCGGCCAGGCGTTCGCCGGAGCTGAGAACATCGGCTAAGCATCAGACGTCGGCCAGGTGTTCGCCAGACCCAAAGACGTCGGCCTCACACTCGCCGAAGACTGCCACCCTGTCACTGGTGGACACAACATTGCCTGAGGACTGGAGATTCTGGGGGACTGCCTACTTATGTACTATGCCTGACGTCGGGGGCAGTCCCCGCTGAATACTGATAGCTAGAAAATTTCCGTGGGGTCCTGGCGCCTGCCGGCTTCAGTCCTAATGGTGTAACCTGCTGCAAGAGCTGTTCTCTAAGATCTGCTGTTACGGTAAGTTCTTATATAAGTGTACTTTCCTTCCCAAAGTGGTGTCGGCCATCACTCATCCAGGACATTGACCTTCCAGTGTACTACCCCAATTGTTTTAATGGGAGAAGCCTGTTACACACTCTGGGTGTGCATAGGAGCCTCAGATATATTATCTGGCTAGAACCAGAGCCCATCGTAAGTTGGACCAGCTTTCTTTCCTTCGCACGCGGGATGCAAGGTGCACCTGTATTTAAGCAGTTTCTTTCACGATGGCTCGTGAAATGTATCTTGTTCTGTTACCAGAAGTGCAACAAACCTTTACCGGGACCAGTAAAAGGTCATTCTGTGAGGGGGGTTGCTACCTCCTTCGCTGTGCTCAAGAACGTCTCCACTTCGGCCATCTGTGCAGCAACAATCTGGAGCACTGTACACACCTTCATCAGGCATTACAGTCTGGATATTGGCTCTAGGCACAGAGCAGGTTTCGGCTTGGCTGTCTTTCAGGGACTTTTGTTCTGAAATCTGACCAACGTCTCTCCTATCCTCCTCCCGATAAGGAAATAGTTCTCTAACTGCTTGGGGATCAGTCCTACTGGTGTAATCTGCTGCAAGAGCTGTTTCTCGAAGTAAGATAGTACAGTTACAGTAAGTTCTTATATAACAGTAGATCTTCGAGAACAGCTCTTGCAGCAGGTAGTTTCCCTCCCACGTTCCCCTCTGGAGGTTGAGTCTTATGACCTAGCTTCTAGGCTACAGCATCTTTAATGCCATCCTACTACAAACCTTCCTTTGGAAGCAGATCCTCGGTCTCCCCTTCAGATGTCACCTTTGGGCTGGGAGTCTCTGGCGGAAGAACTGGAGATGCTGGGGGACCACCCCCTTTTATGTGATGCCTGATGTCTGGGAGGGGCTGATGTTGGGGGGCAGTCCCCCGCTGGATACTGCTAGCTAGAATTTTTCCGTGGGGTCCTGGCACCTGCTGGCTTCAGTCCTAATGGTGTAACCTGCTGCAAGAGCTAATCTCGAAGATCTACTGTTATGGTAAGTTCTTACCTAACTGTACTTTCTCCTGTCAGAAGGTGTGTACACTTTAAGATACAATAATGTAGCCAGCTTGATACGCTAGAAACTATTATATACAGTAGGTAGTGGAAAAAACACTGGAATTTCAAACCCAAAGGTATCACCGAAGATGAAGTAATGACCACATGGGACCACCCAGTAACAAATATAAATAAAACAAAAAAAACGGGTATTACAGTGCAAGAAAAACTTGCTAATTGAAGTGTTCGTCCCAAGTGATGATGGTATCTTACACATGCAGACACAAGTAATTAAATACCAGGGCACGTAATGGGAAACGAAACAAGTGTGGAACAAAAATACAGAAGTAGTTCTAGTTGTCATTGGAGCTACAGGACTGAGAAGAACTTCAGGCACACCTGAATGTGCTACCAGTATGTGACCTCATGTGAACTACTTAAGGAAGCCATCAGAGGAATGTTTCATGTATCGAGCACACTCTGCGGATACTTACTGCAATAGATTTCTTTGATCATACCGTAGTTTAAGAATGGGGTCCATTCTTGTCATAGTATTAGGAAACCCCAAACATTGGAAACTCAACCTAGAAAAAAATATGCTTTGAAACCAAGGCAGTGTCTAGAGTTCACGGGCGAAGAACTGGACACTGAGGAAAATGCAAAGGAGTATCTGACACGGTGAATTACCCAGCCATTTTTGTAACTGATCCAAACAAGACAACTCTGTAATTCATCTGACTTTTGGGGTACAGGTCTTCAACCACAGCTGTAGTTCACTTTTTTCAGTTTCAATGAGGGGAAATGGTGGTATTTGAAAACATTCTGGTATCAGAGAGGTATTCATCTCTGATGCAGGTGGCCCCAGTGCAGCGGAGATTGGGATCAGCTTTGTAGCAGTAGCAAAATGTTTGGAGAAAAGAGGTTCCTTTTGTACAGTCAATAGATCAGTCTGGTATTGGCAGTAGATGCCTCACAAGTAGGCTGTGAAGGCAATCTAAATGCAAGCTCAGTGATCAGTGTGGTTTTCACAGAAAAGGAGAATGGAACATAACTACAGTCAAGATGCTGTAAGTACTGATCTTCCTGGCCATCACTCATTCACACTAATGGGGCTACGCCAGAGGCACTAGGACCTAGCAGGAGCCAAAAATCTTAAGGAGGGCCGGTGCTGAGGTAGGACCATGCATGGTGCTGAGACTGGCTCACGTCGTATAGGCTACCTTGGGGTCGATCAACCGCCTCAGTTCCTTTTTTTTTTCCCCCTGCTGTCGAGTGTGCTTCAGTGACTATGTTGCTTGCCCACCGGGAGTCAAATCTTCAATGTCTGTACGACAGCAGCTATAGTTTTTGTATTTGATTACGATATATTGTTTTATCAATAAAAAAAATATATAATTTTGCGTCAGGAGGTCTTCAGCCCTTCTTTGACGGAGTCGACTATGAACGGGGCAGGTGACTGTAAGGAGACTTTGCATGACAGCTGTGTTGTCAGCAGGGCTGGGTCTGGTCTGCCACTCACGGAGGGGGTCTGACTACGGGCAGTCCAGTGCTCGGGGGAATGGGTGGTCCTCCTGAAAGGAATCTGTCCCATTCTTGCTCCTCGTTGAGGACTCTGTACCGTTTGCCTTCGAGTTCTTCAGCCTCCCAGTCAGGGAAAAAAAACTGTGCCACTCAAGGTCACAGTCTGCATATCGATCTGTTACCGGTGGCAGGGGCACAACTGTCTTCTCTAGCCTCTGTTCCTGGTGACCAGCATCCTCAACTCCGGAGTCCCTGCCCACCCCTTGGGGGGGTCCTCCGGTGAGCAGTTTCACCATTGAGCCACTCTTATGGAGCAGTGGGTTTGGTGGTTGTCCCGTGTGCCTGAGCTGGTGAGTCCGTCACCTGGGCATTTGGGCCTATCTGTTTCGGACCTGCGGGCAGGGCGGTTGGGGCTTCCTTCGCGCAGTGCCTTCTCTGCTGCTGTCAACGCTGCACTCTGGTGTTTTTCCTCCTCATATGGCTGTGGCATAGGGGTCAGCCTTTATCTCCTGCTGAATTTCTCACTTTCCTCCATGGGTCAGGGGTTGGGAACCTCTGGCTAGATGGTGCTGGATCCTCTTGTGCCGATACCACATCCTGTGCCAGCGCCGCTGGTATTTTCTGTGCTGCCTTCTGTTTGGGCACCAGGAGCGCCTTCTGGTGCTGCGTGGGGCACTGGGGTTTTCGACTCCAATTCGCGTAGCTGCTGATCCTCCTTTTTCCACCCTCTCCTTTATATTCTGTTTCTCTGAGACTAGTAGATGATATTGAGCCTGATCGTGATCTTTGATTGGGGGACAACTTTATTTTTATTTAGTTTGTTTTTGTTGACCTGGTTAAGTGCACTAGACACATTTTGCCTGTTTTTAGGCACGACCCGGGGGAGGGGGATACAGATGAATGCCAACTGACCTTGAACCAGATTAAGCTGTTGGTGTTATTTTAGTGAATGGGGGGAAATTTGGCCAGGGCACCGGGGAAATTCCACTACTTTACCAGCAGGGGGCATGACTTCCTGTGGTGTAGAGGAACTCGGTTTGGAGCCGGACAGCAGTGGAGGAGGAAATGCTGATGTGGCAGAGGAGATGGACTCCTCCCCTGGCCTCATATTGCAAGAGACTGCTTTATTGGAAATAAACCATGCAACAACTACTGTTTCTGGAAACATGATGATTACAGAGGCAGTGGATACAAATGAAGCAGAGTTGGATGTCAGCCTGAGTACTGAAAGATCTGCAGAATTGATTGCGGCTGGGCTACAGCACGAAATTGCCTTCACACAAACTCTTAAGTGAAGAAGAGTTGTGCCTTTTACGGGTGCTGTTTACTCCGGGGAGAGGATCGGCGGAAAAAAATGCAGCACCTCGTGAAGTGCAGTCTCCTGATGCAGGTCCTGGTGCAAGTAAAGAAAAGGATAATTGTGTTGAAGGCATGAGTCAGCGTCTTGAGTGACATGCCAACACCTCAGGTAAAATTTGATAATACCGCAATTGTGGTGCGGTGGCTAACCAAGATGTAATGCAATCCTCTGCGGTGTTAGACACTGTGGCGGTGAGTACTATAGCTGATGGCCATGATATTCTAACTGTAAAAAATAACTTTGAACCATGTATAAATATAGATAATGAGATTTCTACTGATACAAAGGCTGTCTTCAGATTTACATACTGTGGTTAGATTTACAAAGTGGGCAAAACGGAGAAGGATTAGACGTGGAACAGGATGAAGTTATTAACTGGTCAGTAGACACTGCTTTATAAAATGCTGGTTGGATCTGGGGGGGGCGGGGTTGGAGGCCTGACCCTACCGATGATATGACCTAAAACACAAAAGAGGGGTTGGAAGATGTTGACCCTATAGCTATAGAAAATACTCATACAGTTCCACCTATTGTTCGCCCTTGCACAGAAAATGCTAACAAAGCTCCTGTAGATGTTGAGGCTTCCTCCGGGCCGGAGGTTGAACATAATTTACATGAGGAGGCACCAAACCGTGTGGAGTGATAGTGTGGAACCTACTGGTTCTCCACAGAGACGGACAACACCCCAGCTGGAACCCTCAAAATTATGGAGTCAGTTTCGAAGAAAAGATGTCACCTTTTCAGATATAATACCGGCCCAGAGAAAAAATGCTGTACGTTTGCAGTATCCGGGAGGGCTGGCCCACCCTCCTGACAGAATTTATGTGGGAAAAACTTTGTTGAAAGAATCTTTGAGGTTCTTTTCAAATGAAATGTATGCCCTGATCCATGCGTCTGTCTTTGATATTAGTTTTAAATCCCCTGTGGGTTTAGATAGTTTCTGGTCTGCTTATGAAAAAAAAAAGCCATTCAGCTTTATGGATCCTGTTCCGAGCTATCCAATTGACAAAGCTTCAGATCAAACAGATTACTATTCTTTTTTGGAATGAAGGCATTGCTGTATCTGATTTACAGTAGTGGCTGCAAAAATGATGTGATGTACTAGGAGAACCTTCCCCAATATTAGATGAACATCTTTGGACGGGAGGTTGGAAATATAAAGTACGTCTACATACTGGTTTACATGGTACACAACATTTGCCAAGTGCTTTCTTTTTGGGCACAGAAAGAGATCCCTGTCTTCCACCCCCCCCCGGACAACCAAAGACTTGTTTTAGGTGTGGATTCCATATTCATATCAGTAATGCTTGTGACAGAGTAAAATGCTCTTTGTGTCTGGAAATTGGTCATACTAGTATTGATTGTCTGAACGACTCCCTGTGTAATCTCTGTGGACAACAGGGGCATGCCTATTGTTCATGTGAATGGGCAGCACATAACAGAATAGACTACGCCAAGAACTACTTATCGAAAAAGCCCAAAAAATAAGTATTGAGACTCAGCAGAGGGTCCGAGCACAAAATTTGGTGGCTGAGAAGATAGAATCCACAAAAGATTTAGGGGCTGAACCCACTACTACTGCAGTTCCCCCTCTGGAGACCCCGACCCCCCACACACACACACACACAAAACAGGCTTCTATTTCTGAGACTGTAGAACCTGAGATTATAGGTGAAGATTTTGATCCCATACCTACAGAGATGGATGTGGAGGTTGTTAAAGACGTAGAACATTCCACGGAACCTCTATTGCATGTTACTGAAGAAATATCTCATGATATGTTATCACCTGAATCTACTGTGGTAACTTCCAAAAAAAGATGTATGAAAACAATGAATACAAGGGCGAAGCTGCCTAAAATGGGGAAAGATATTTTACCAGTACCCCTGTCTAATGCCTTTGAGGTATTACAAACTCCAGATTCAGATCTTGGAGATGATTCTAAATCCTCTTCAACTTTTTCATCTTTAAAAGGACATTCATCGGATTCAGATGTAGAAAATTTGGCAGCTGAGGTTACTGCTGTGAGAACAAGAAAAAAATTACAATCTGATTCTACACCTCGAGGTAGTACTCGTCTTGGGAAACAAACTGGAACTTGATAGTTTATCGGAGTACTGAACTTTACTGGTGTTAACATGTGGCCTCTCTACTGCTTTTTATGACAGCACAACATTCTTGTACAATTGCTACATTGAATAGTAATAGTATAAAAATGGGAATCGCCGTCTTCTTACATTTACAAACCTCCATGATAATAAAGTGGACATTGCATGCTTACAGGACATCAGATTGTATACTGTAAATGACATGGAGCAAGCTAAGAAGTTATGGTACTGGAGTCCGTCCTTCTATTCTAGGGACATGGATATGTTGTTCATCCACACTCATTGGCAGTATCCTTGCCGCTTTAAATCTTGCCGGAAGGTCTTCAAGCTTGCTCCTCCCACCCACCCGGGTGGTATAACTCTCGGCTCCGCCCCATGACGCCAGATCTTCCTTACCGCTTGGAAGCTCAGGTTCCCTCCTTAACGCTCTGCGTTTGTGACTGGTTCCTATTTCTCCGTTTGCGGATTTAAAAATAATATTTTGCAAAAAGACTTCAGTCTTGATCCCTCGCGGCTGCGATGGATAAATCGACTCCGGTTTCGGAGATGCCCATGCGGGCAGAAGATGTCTCAGGACGGATCCACACTCCACGTGTGTGTCTACTGCTTAGGCCTTGAGCACGACCCGCAGGCTTGGAGCCTGCTCACATCTTTCTCGCCTCGTCACCCGAAAACCGTGCTGCCCGATTGCAACTGGGCGTCCCGAGAGCGTTTCCCTCGGTGAAGTCCAAGGAGGCCCGGTTGGCGGTGTCAGGCGGGCTCGGCGGATCAGCTCGGCGGATGGTCGCCCTCGAAGAGGCGGCGCGGGCCGTATCTTCTCGGCCGCGGCATTTATCCCGCTCTCTGGGTTCTTCCTACCGGCTTCCTTTAGGAGCTTGTCTGTCCCTCTCCACTAAAGGAGAAGGCCTGCGTCTGCTGGACCTTTTCTCGGTCCAAAAGAGGACAAGGTAAGTCCCTCCGTCGGCGCTCTTGGGAGCGGGAAAGGTCCCTCTCGGGCCGTCGACCGTCGGCTCCGGTGACCGCTCGGCATCGGCCACTGGCCTCACGGTGTCCCCGTCAGGTCAGTTGACCGAGACTCCCACTGATGAAGTCGAGATTTTTCTCGACCCATTGGACGGGCTGTCGCCTTTAGCAGCCGAGATTCCCCTCTCCCCGGTTCCCCCGGGAGGAGTTGAGGATCCCTTGGGCTCGCCTGTGCCTCCGGTTCCGGAGCCCTCGGATGGACCTTCCGAGCCGAAGGGAGTGTCGGTTCCGGCCGACACCTCCCTGCACCGACCCCGGAAATTCCGGGACTCTCGGTCTCGGTCTCGGACCTCTTCGCGGTCCAGCCGTTCCCACCGTCATAGGCGGTCTCGGTCTCGGCACCACGGTAAGCGGCGTCGCCGCTCGTCCTCGTCCTCCTCCTCGGATGAGGGGAGGCTTCGGCGTAAATTACGTCGACGGTACGAGGACCTTATGTTGCAACAGCTCCTCCTGGCCGGGAATAAGCCGACTCCGCGCCTTCCCCGGCCATCAAGTGGCTGTCACCGGAACGCGACACAACCCCCGACTTGCCCGAGGAGCTATACCAGGCGGTTGTTCGCCAAAACCAGCTGCTCCACCGTTGCGGTGGAACCTCCGCCTCCCAGCCACAATTGGGAGTCCGACCAAGGATTCTCGGTCGGCTAAGGGTTTACCCCATCGGCTGTCAGTTACCCTCACTCCCGACCCGCCCTCGGCAGGTGAAGGGTGGTTCAGGCCAGAGGCAGCTCTTGAGGACTCTTCCGAGTCGAAGATGATTCCTCCTTCTTCTCAAGCGACTGGACTTGGAGTCTTCAGGAGGTCAGCCAATGGACGATAGCCCGTCGTCCTTCCTAGGACTGCTTGGCTCATCTCGGAGTCTACGGGATGGAGCTCGAACCACGTTCCAACGGGCGGTATCCCCTCACGGAGATTCTGGACCAGGGATTCTCCGGCTGGAGGCCTTTCCGTGGCCGAGGCCATAGTGGGTCCAGCACTGGAACTTTGGCAGCGCCTCTGCTTCCTGCCCTGCGCCCGGCCAGGATGGCCAGGAAGTATCGGTCCCACCGGTTCCTTGTCCGTTTTGAACACCCTCTGCTGAGGGTTGGTTACCGACAGCGTTCTCGCGGCGGCAACGCCAGGGATGTGGACAAACCTCCTGACAAGGAGTCAAGAAATGGACTATGTCGGGCGAAAAGTCTACGCTCGTCCTCTCTCGGCCTTCGCCAGGCCAGTTCGCCGTCCTCATGGCACATTTTCTCATGCCCTGTTGGGCTCCTGGATGGTCATCCTCATCTTCCCGCCGATCTGCAGACTACGGTTAAGCAGTGCGGGACCAGGGAACGGGCAGTGGCCAAACAGCAGCTCAGACTGCTTTGGATGTAGGGACTCATGTGCCAGATCGGTGGCGGCCGCGGTGGCTGTCGTCGGCCGGGCTTGGCTGAGGATATCCACCTTTGCCGGATACCCAGCACAAGTTGGCGGATGTTCCTTTTGGGACTGACCTCTTGACCCTGGGGTGGAAGGTCACCTGCAGAGGATCGAGAAGTCCAATGCCACCTTGGACTCGGTCTCTTCCGCTCAGAAGGACAAAGGCCATAACCACAGCCTAAGCCCTTTCGTCCTTCTGTGCCCCAGCAGCGCCCAGACAACGTCAGGCCCAGCAGGCTCGGCCTGGCATCCCAAACCCAAGCACGCCGGCTTCCTCTAACAGGAGGCAGGGAGGAAAGGGCCCAGGAGGTCCCTCGGCGGTCCTCCTCCAAGCCTGCCCAGTGACGGGCTGAGGGTGTCGCCCCATCCCGTCTACCACTCCCTGGGTCCCCCGTGGAGGCGGCTCCGCACTTCGTTCCGCCTGGTCCGCTGTTACCACGGACAGGTGGGTCTTGGAGGTGGTGGGAAGAGGCCTGCCTCTGGAATTCGAGCAGGCACCACCCTTCAGAGCCGTCGCCTCGGGGCTTGGATCCCAGCCTCACTGGCGGCTCGTCGAGCCGACATCGCTCTCCTCCTCCTCCAGAAGGAGGTGGTAAGAAGGTGGTGGACCCTCGCTCAGACCCAGGGTTTGTGTCCAGGTACTTCCTGGTTCCGAAGCAGACGAGGCTGGCGCCCCATTCTCGAAACCTACACGACCTAAACAAGTTCCTAGGTCTCGAACCTTCAGGATGGTCACTCTGGCTCAGATAATGCCATCCTTGGAGCAGCGGGTGTTCTGCTCTCTGGACTTGCAGGGCCAGCGTTTTCACGTCCCTATCCGTCAAATCTCACCAGAGATTCCTTCGCCCAAGCGGAAGGATCTCTCTTGATTCCAAGCCATGCCCTTCGGCTTTGTCTCCAGCTCCAGGTCTTCACCAAATGCATGGCAGTGGTGACAGCACCTCGCGCTCCGAGGGGTCCGGGTGTACCCTTACCTGGACGACTGGCTGATAGCAGCTCCCTCCAGGAAGGAGGCGGAGTGGTCCAGAGATCTGGCCCTCCAGGTCTGCTCTCAACTGGGCCTCCTTATCAACGAGGCCAAGTCGGAACTCGAGCGAAGCAGGTGATTTTATTCATCGGGCGCAGCTCGACTCTCTTCGAGCCAGGCGCTGCTCCCGGCGGACAGGGCCGGTGTTCTTCCTCCTTTGCCCGATCATTTCTGGTTGGGCAATTGCGCCCTGCCGGGACTTCCTGCGCCCTGGGTCTCATGGCGGCCTGTACCAGCGTGGTCCGTTGGGCCCGCTGGAACATCGTCCCCTTCAGTGGGGACTGGCCAGCCAGTGGTCCTGGCGCTGCGATCCCTTGGACCAGCTTGTAGTCGGTGACACAGGGGATGTGGAATGCTCTCCAGTGGTGGACGTTCCAGATCAATTGCAGGAGGGCATCCGTTAGTCCGCCCGAGCCGACGGTCTCTCTGTCGACCGATGCCTCTCTGATGGGTTGGGGTGCCCATCTGGGGAACACGGGCTCATGGCCCTGGTCCCCGGAGTCCGATGCCACATCAACCTGCTGGAGCTCCGGCGGTCCGCCTAGCTCTCCGCCTTTGCTCCGTTCCTCCGGGGTCAAGTGGTCCGAGTCAGGCGGACAATACCACGACCATGTACTATCTAAACCGCCAGGCGGGGCCGCGCTCCATGCTTCTATGCAAGGACTCTCGCATTTGGTCACTCGTCGCAGCCTGGAGGCGGATCTCCTGGCCATTCACGTGGCAGGGCCTCCAACACCCTGGCCGATGCCCTGGGCGGATAGGGGCTGCATCCCACGAGTGGTCTCTCCTGCCGGAGGTAGTACAGCACTGTTCTCCTTTGGGGCACACCTCAGGTGGACCTGTTTGCCTCCACGGAGAGCTGAGCTGAGTCTGTTCCATGCCGCCCCCCTCAGCAGGGCTCGCTGCAGGGATGCCTTCTCGAGGCAATGGACCCGGGCCTCTTTCGCCTTTCCCCATTTCCCTTGATCCACAGGTGCTTCTCAAGCGAGGAGGGACAAGGCGGAGTGATTCTGATAGCCCCAGACTGGCCTCGCCAGTTCTGGTACCAGATCTCCTCAGTCTCAGCTCCAGGACTCCAGCGGCAGCTTCAGCTCGCCCGGACCTGCTCTCAGTCAATCAGGGAAGGTGTTCCATCCGGACCTTCAATCCCTGCACCTGACGGCCTGGTTCCTGAGCTGCTAGAGTTCCAGGCTTTGGGTCTTTCCGACGAGGTCCTCAATGTAGTTGAGGCGTCCCGTGAGTCGACCAGAAAATGCTATGCCTTCAAATGGAAGGTTTTCCATTTGGTGTCAGACAAGGCTTGGACCCTTCCTCCTGTTCCTTGGCAAGCATCTTGGACTATTTATGGTCCCTTTCTAGTCAAGGGCTTGGTCGTGACCCTAAGGGTGCACCTGGCAGCCATCTCTGCCTTGCAGGCGCGGGCGGGAAGCAGTCGATTAGCGCAGGAGGAAGGTGGTCTGGCGCTTTCAAAGGCCTTGATCACATTTCCTCCAGTGCGGGAACCCCCACCTCCGTGGGATCTACTGCTGGTACTGGCAAAGCTCATGGGGGAGCCATTCGAACCTATGCACAGGTGCCTCTCTCACCTGTCGGAAGACCGCCTTCTTGGTGGCTATCCGTCAGCCAGAAGGATGGGAGAGCTCCAGGCGCTTTCCATCGAGTCTCCTTACCTGGTCTTCCACAGGGACAAGGTTGTCCTGCTGCCCACCAGAAATTCCTTCCGAAGGTGGTGTCGAGTTTCACCTTAACCAGGTGTTGACTCTCTGGTGTTCTACCCCAATCACACCTCGGAGGCCGAATATAGGCTCCATACTCTGGATCTAGAGGCGCTCGCTTATTATAAGGAAGCGCAGCTGAAATTCGGGAGAGGTTAAGCCAGCTGTTTGTCACCTACGCTGAGCGCATCTGGCAGACCTGCAGCCAAGCGGGATGATAGCGGTGGGTAACCTCCTGCATAGATCTCTGCTATAAGTTAGCGGGCATGGAGCCTCCCAGAGGGATAAGAGCTCATTCTCGCCATACTGCTGCAACGGTGGCTGCTTCCAGGGACGTCCTTATCCAGGAAATCTGCAGGGCTGCTACCTGGAAGTCAGCAAACACCTTCATTACCCACTACCACATCGACCTTGAGTCACGCCGGGATGCTGGTTTTGGGGCCTCGGTTCTCCAGTCTCTCTTTCCCAAGTAAGTATATGGGGGTGTGCGTCTTGCCTCCCTCCTCCCGGAGAACTGCTAGGAGTCTGCCAATGAGTGTGGATGAACAACATATCCATGTCCCTAGAAATAGAGGTTACTCACCTGTAGAGAGTTCTAGGAATGGTATATGTTGTTCATCCACCGACTCCATCGACTTCCGCCGACGCACAACCTGAGCTTCCAGCGGGCCAGATCTGGCGTCATGGGGCGGAGCCGAGAGTTATACCACCCGGGTGGGTGGGAGGAGCAAGCTTGAAGACCTTCCGGCAAGATTTAAAGCGGCAAGGATACTGCCAATGAGTGTGGATGAACAACATATACCATTCCTAGAACTCCTGTTACAGGTGAGTAACCTGTATTTCCTTGACACTGGAACGGTGTGGGAGGTTTATTTTCTGGATGGGATTACTGCATTTCAAAAGTTGTGGCTGTCTGCCCAGGGAGGGTAATGCTGCTTGACTTTAGTCATCATGGGCAGCAATGGCATTTGTTAAATTTGTATGCACCTCAAACAAAAAAAGACAGTAGATATATTTCAGTGTGTAAAACCGTATTTATTTACTTCACGGGTGTTAGTGTGGGCAGGAGATTTTAATTGTGTGTTGGTATCACAGAACTCTGGTGCAAAACACACAAATATATTGTGATTCTGGAACCTTAGGACGGGTGGTTCAGCAAGTGGGTTTAGTAGACGCTTATAGATGAGTGCATAATACTGGAGGCTATACTTTTTATAGAGCAAATTTGGCAACCAGAAATGACTATTTTTGTTTCACCTAATATTAATATCCAGCGAGCTTTTGTAGTTCCAGTTGAAACCTCTGATCATTTAATGATAAAAGTAACTTTATCCATGGGTGATATAATTACACATGGGAAAGGGATGTGGAAATTAAGTATGTTGATTCTTGATAAGAGTTGCATAGACCAGGTAATGGAGTTACTATGGGCTAGAAAAGTCTGTATTGTGCTTAGCTGACAGCAGTAGGTGGTGGATAGAAACAAAACTAGATATGAAAGTACTACTCCAGTTTTTCTTTTAAAAAAAAAAAAAAAAAAAAAACATACAGAAAAATACATTCGTTATTTAACTTTGAGAAGGCAATATATGAATGTTGACATGCTTAAATGAAGGTTTGGGAGAATATGCTGAACAGCTTCACTGTCTTAAACAGCAAATAGTGGAACTACAATATGACGGGGCATCGTCCCGATTATATGAACATAGGATCTGTACTCCAGGAAAAGGGACAGGAGACATTTTTGATAGCTGCTAAGTAAGAGTACAACAAAGAACGATGGACTCTGTGTACATTACAAGGAACAAAAGTTACTTCCAAGGATGGTATCTTGGAGGAGGTGGCTAGGTATATGGAACAGATGTATTCCGCCCCACTTATCACTGACTTTATGATTGAAGAACTGTTAGCTCCCTGTCAGTTTCCAAAAATTCCACAAGCAGATCTGGACCAGATGGTTGTACCTATCACAATGCAGGAAATTGTTGAGGCAATAAGGTCATTAAATAATATGACCCCTGGACCGGATGGCCTGACTACTGAATTTTATAAAACATTTATGAATGCTCTGGTGGATGTCTTGGAGATGGTTTTTAATCAGCTTTTGGATAACCATGATATTGCTTCTCAATTTGGACAGATGACTGAATTTATTTATTTAATTACCAGACAGGAGCTCCAGAATTGGAGACCCTTGAGTTTAATGAATACAGATGCTAAAATCTTGATGAAAATTCTGACTAAAAGACTGGGTATGGGGCCCCCCTGGTGATTGATAAGTCAGGTTTGTACGATAAAGGGAAGGAATGTTACTGATAATTTACTACTACTACTACAGGATACTATAAAAGGATATCTAGTTAGCTTGGATCAAGAAAAAGCATTTGCAAAGTGTCTCATCTCTATTTATCTCTAGTTCTGGCAGCCTATGGAATTCCTAAAATGTTTGTTGATTGGATCCAGAAATTATATAGGGTTGCCTCTACTTTCCCTATCATAAATGGGCACAAGGGGAGGATGGTACAAGTCTTACGATGGGTACGACAGGGATGCCCCATGAGCCCTTTATTGTACATTTTTTGCCTGGATCCATTACTAAAACATATTTAGCAGAATCTAACAATACGAAGTATTGCAGTTCCGGGAGTGCAAAATTTGACTAAAATTTTAGCATATGCAGATGATGTGTCTTTTGGTGGGAGATATCCGGTCGACAGAAATGGCATTGGATACTGTTCAGCATTATTCTAGTCTTACGGGTTCCTCACTGAATACGCACAAATGTGGTGGATATGTCTTGAGCAAGGATACAGAACAAATTGCTACAATTTGCAATATTTGCATGACTGATACAAAACTGAACATTTTAAGGGTTAAATTTAGTAATTTGGATATGGCAAAAGTAAATTGGTTGTTAAACTGGAGCAATATAATCAGAAAGTTCAGGTGTGGAAAACTTGGCAGCAAACGAAAAAGAAAAATTTCTCAAGTACATATGTTCTTTTGGCCACAAATCTCTTAAGTGCTGTTTCCACCCCCTAGTTCATGTGATGTTATTGTAAGTATGGCTTTTCAGTTAATATGGGGGAGTAGATTGAACCCAGTCAAGAGAGAAGTGTTGTATAGAGAGTTGAAATATAGAGGGTTACGTTTAATTAATCCTATTAGTTACTGTCACAGTATCTTTATATTTAATACATTCACAGCCTTCATGAAACCCAGCCAGGCAGAATGGAAACTGGTGGCAGCAACATGGATTGTTCCATTAATGGAAAGATGGGAACAGGGACCCTTGGTGGGCAGGTTAAAAATTACTTGGCCAACTTTTGTGACCCCGTTCAGTAGAGAAACTAAAAAAAAATAGTCTTTAACCAAAATATAAGTTTGTGTTATTGAGTGGAAACTGTTATATAGAACTATACAAGAAAAGTGTTTTTAGGTACCTGTTGAGTATAAAGATGTTCAGCCTGTGTTGTATCCAGGTATAGAGGCTTCTTTTCTTGATGCAAGGACTCCATCTAGGATGTGGGATGTGCTTTGGCTATGTGCCCATGGCAGACTGGGAGTAAAGGAAATGCTAAGCATAAGAGAATAGAAGAACAGGTGTGCCCTGGGGGAGTCATGTGGTCAAATTATCGAATCGCAGGAGCATTTCCTTATTCACTGTCCTTACGCATGAGATGTGTGGACTGTTATTGCAACTCGTTGGCAGGATCAAGGGTGACAAACTGTTACATATGAAGATGTCATAGGGCAGGTGCAACTGGTACAAAGTATGGACCCCAGCACTATTAGGTTAATTTTCACCTGTATTAAGTTCTTTATGTAGCAAATAAGATGTAAATTTGTTCTCCAACAAAAAGTTATTTACCCATATGTACAGGTGGATATGATTGAGAAGGGGATCAAGTCACAAGCACAGTTTGATAAAGAACGTTTATCTTGGGAACAATGGAAAAAGAGATGGAAGGACAGTATTTACAACTTTTGGGATAACCGGTCAGAGTTAATTTATGTATTTTTTTTTTTTTTTTTGTCTAAGACTGATGGGACGGTAATATAAGAGGTATGGATTAACATTGTATGGTTGGAAATAGGAGATGATGTAATGCTTTCTTTTTGTTAACTTTGTACAGTTTGATTTGGAGATGTTAATTTAGTTTTCGGTATGCCTGTCTTAATTTCTTTATAAATGTTTGTCATGTTGTTTTGTTTCTTGTTTTCTGTAACAGTTATATTTATTTTCTTTTTGCAATAAAAATTCCCCATTTCTTTTCGAGAAGTGCCATGGGATGTTTAACATCCACCTGAACTACCACCAGAACAGGCAGATGGGACTTCGGTTTAACGTTTCATCCGAAAGACGGCACCTCAGGAGTGCAGCACCCCCTCATGCTGCACTGCAGTGTCAATATTGGGATATTAACCCAAGTGCCTGGTGTGGGGCTAGAACCCACAGCCTTCTGCTCTCATAGCCTCAGAGGCGAGTGTACCACCGGCGATTCCTCCCTGGGGTGGTAATAAATCTTCTCTTACAGCAGAGCCTCTGGTTGAGGACCTTTCCTTTAAGTTTCTGCTTAAAAATGTGAATCTCTCTCTCTCTCTCTCTCTCTCTCTCTACTTCAGAGATTGATCCTGGGAAATTGCGTTTGAAGTACCTGCACGTTCCGGACATTCCTGTGGAATTTACTCCTCCCATGCAACCCTCTTTTGAGACTGTCTCTCAGATGGTGTGGGATAACCTAGTGCTTATTCTCTCTGTGGCCAAGTCCATAGATGGGAAATGCACCCCATCCTATTCTGGCCTTGCAAGCCTCTGCTGATGCCATAGTTGTCTTGGCAGAGAATGACAATCCCGTTCTTCAAGAATCTATGGCATATCCAATAAACGAGGAATCTCACAAAATCGACACTTTGGGAAAGCGAGTCTTTGCTGCTTCCACCCTGGGTATGTACATTGCAAGCTACCAGGGTTATTTCTCTCAGTATGAGTATACACTCTGGCATTTGCTCAAGGCCACGGTAGAAGCTCTCCCAGATTCAAAAGTTAACACAGGGCTCCTTCAGACCATTACTAGAGGCATTGAATCTAATAATCATCAGCTTAAAGCCACTATGAATGCCTGTGACACTGCTTCCAGAGCAGCAGCGGCTGGTATATGCACCCAGCACCACTCTTTATGCACGTTGGGATTCACGAATGATGCCCAGCAGAGAGTTATGAGTTTGCCTTTTGATGGTACATATTTGTTTGGTTCTCTGGTCGAGCAAGCACTAGATGCCACACAGAAAAGTAGAATGGATTTCAAAACGGCCAGGCCACCATCCGTAGCCCCTCAAAAGGGTGGGAACTGGTGGCAGTTTCATAGGTCAGTCCTTTTGTGGTAAAGGCAAAGTGGGTTTCAACAGAAAGTAAGCCTTAGCCGTAAAAGAAAATGCAGCAGAAGGCACAGGGCCCCAAAGTGCCTAGTGCCACCCTCTGAGATTCCGGCCCAAGTCCCACCTCAGCTGTTAGAGGGGGACTTTTCCTCGGCAGTAGGAGGGCGTCCGACTCAATTTTATGACCAACGGAAGTCTGTCACATCAGACAAGTGGGTACTTGGGATAATCCGCTAGGGGTACTCTCTAAACCTTTCAGAAACTCCTCCAGATCACCCACCCAAATGACAGCCCAAGCTCTGTCTCTCAGTCAGACCTTCTTGCTTCTGAGATTCAAGGCCTTCTAAACGGCAGTAGAAGTAGTCCCGCTGGATCGTCGGAACACAGGTTTCTACTCCCATTACTTCCTAGTTCCAAAGAAAACAGGCAGCATGCACCCTATTCTCAATCTGAGTAAGTTAAACAAAATCCTTTACAAGGAAAAGTTCAAGATATCGCTCTGTACACTTTTACCTCCGATTCATCAGAACGATTGGCTGGACACGCCGGAAGCCTACCAGCATGTTCTCATACACCCAGACCACCGCAAACACCTCAGATTAGAGTCCTACCCTTTGGGCTGTCCTCGGCGCCTTGAGTCTTTACAAAGTGCTTTGCAGTTCTTGCAGTGCATCTCAGGAAGCTCGGAATTCAGGTGTTCCCATATCTGGACAATTAGCTCCTGATAAGTCCCTCCAGACGAGACTCTGGAAGCTGTGGCTACGGCTTCAGAATTCCTCACGTCCATGGAAGTCCTGCTAAATTTGGGGAAGTCGCAGCTACAGCCCTCCCAACGACTCCTCTTCTTAGGAGCCTTTATGGATAGCTCCAGCGCAAAAGCCTTTCTTCTGGAAGACCGAGGGAACGACATCCTTCAGATGGCCCACTTCATCGGAGAACGACTCTGTTTGAGCTGTCTCGATGCAGCGGATGCTGGGTCTCCTGGCATCCTCAGTGTTCACTGTGCCCCTGACTTGTCTTCACATGAGGACTACTCAGTGGATGCTCAGCACTCAGTGGTCACTGACTATACACCCAAAGTCCTTTCACATCAAGGTGATGATTCCCTAAAATGGTCACTCACCTGGTGGACCCAAGAGGACAACCTTCTGGAAGGCTATCCCTTTGCCCCTCTAGAATCTCAGCTCTCCCATCACCACGGATGCATCCCTACTCGGATGGGAAGCTTACCGCCAGGTCTTCCACACCCAAGGTCGATGGAATTAGGACGAGTCAACTTCACAAATGTTCTAGAAATGAGACGTCCTGTATGCACTCCGAGCGTTGAAGGACATACTGTATCACAAGATCATTCTCCTTCAAACAGACAACAAAGCAGCAATGTACTACATCAAGCAGGGCTGAGCACACTCTTGCCCCTTATGCAGGGAAGCTATGCGAGTTGTGCCTGGAGCACAGAGCACTGATCCAGGCGGTCTACCTGCCGGGGGTGCAGAATGATCTGGCAGATTCTCAGCAGAATGGAAACAGACCCTCATGAGTGGTCTTTTGAAACAAACACTGTGCAGTCGCTCTTCAAAGAGTGGGGAACTCCAGACCTGGACCTTTTTGTGTCCCCACTCAACACAAAACTGCCTGTTTCAGAAATCCAGAACCTGGCATTTTCTGTCAGCATGCATTCAGACTGCAGTGGATGAAACGCTTTCTGTATGCATTTTCTCCTCTTCCCTTAGTTCAGAGGGTGCTGCTCAAACTGGAGGTACAGGGGGGCAGAATGATCCTCATTGTCCCATTCTGGCCTCGTCTGATCTAGTTTCCATTAATCAACAGATTATCGGAAACTTCTCCGAGACAGCTTCCACTTCAGACAAACCTGCTGACCCAGGGCCCTGTGGTCCATCCCAACCTGAAGTCCCTTCACCTCCATGCCCGGCTCCTGAAGAGAGGGGTGAATAGGTTTCATGTTTCACGTAGGGTCTCAGATATTCTGTTAGCTGTACACAAGCCAGCTACTAGAAAAACTTGAGCAGCTAAGTGGAAGCGGTTCTCCATCTGGTGCACAAAATCCTCTTGAAATTCTTTTTCTTATGCACCAAAGTCCTAGAATATCTTCTAGGTCTGTCGAATACAGGCCTGCAATACTCAGCCATGAAGGTTCACCTTTGCGTGTTCTCCGCATACCATGAGCCCGTACACTCTGTGTCTCTGGCTGTTACCTTTGGTCAAGAGGTTCCTTAAGGGCATACTACATACTAGGCCGCTGGTCAGACTGTAGCCGCCTGGGAGACATGCTCACCTGTAAACCTTTCGAGCCCCTAGCTACTTGTGAGCTGAAGTGTCTATGACCCCGTATACTGTATTTCAGAGAGAAAAGGTGGTTCTTAGAACTCATCCTAACGTTTCTCCCCAAGATTGTCTCAGAATTCCATTTGGATCAGCCCTTGGTCCTCCTAACCTACTTCACGAACTTCCAGAATGAAGGGGAGCGCACCCTGCATTCTCTGGATGTTAAGAGAGCTTTGCAGTTCTATTTAGACATAACTAAAGAAATAAGCACAACAAAACTGATCTTACATCGAGAGGGCTTTTGCAGTAGGTAATTACATATAGGACTGATGCCGGCAGGCATCAGGACCCCATGGAAAAATTTCTAGCTAGCAGTCTCTGGTGGGGGACCACCCCCACGTCAGGTGACTGACGTCATGCGGCGTCAGTATAAAAGGGCGGTCCCCCATGCCCGCCTTCCAGTTCTTTCCCGCCAGTAGCTCGTGGAAGCGCCTCGCGGTAAGGTTCACTGCTAGTCAGTCTGTCGTCGGTAGTTCTACCGTCGTTTTTTTTTCTATTTAATTGGACTTTTAGTCAGTTTTTTGGTGGTGCATGTCGTTCCCTACACCCTCCTAGCACAAGAATAAGTGCGACTTTTGCGACGCCCAACTCCCACACAAGGACAGTCATTCCCAGTGCCTCTTCTGTCTGGGCCCGGATCACCCCGTGGAGAAGTGCCAGCATTGCCTGAAGTTCAACGCCGCCACCCACAGATGCAGGCAGCAGTCCCTGGAGGCCCACATCCTTAAAAAAGAAAATGACCTCCATGGAGAAGGAGTTAAAAAAGCTTCATCAGGCTTCAACTTCCACTGAGGGCCATCGTAAGAAGAAAGATGAGAAGGACTGGGACTCCTCATCCACCATGACTATGGCTGGAGTCGCTGTATTGAAGGTAACGTGGCCCCCCCCCGGGGACCGCTCCGTGACAGCCGTCTTGGAGACTTCCAAGACGGCGTCTGCCCACGCGTCTGGCTTGCGCTCGGAATCTTCGGGTGCTTCCGGACTAAAGGAGGCCTCTGCTCCCAGTAAGACCTCCACCGCGCGGCCTACTGGTGGGAGTGGCTCCAGTAAGCTGGACGTCTGCTCCTCTGACATCTGCCCGGAGAAGGCCGCTAAGTCGCTTAACCCTTCGGGGCAGTGCACAACCCCTGTTCCACCCGACCAGACCGCTCCCCTATTGCGGCCTGCCTCGGGCGATGGTTCCGTGGATGTCGGCTCCTCCGACACCCGCCCGGACTCTGCCGGTAAATCAGACGACAGACCTTCCGACGCTCGCACGGCGTCGGAGCAGATGGACCCCAAGCTGTCTGCCGTTCCCGGCTTCCCGCAGCCTTCGCTGCCCTCCGGGGACCAAGCGTCTCCTCAGCTTGACCCAGGGGGGATTTCTCCTCTCCTTCCCCGGGCAATGCCGGGATCTTACCACGCTACTAACGGGTCTCCCTCCTGCTGGGCCGGACAACCTGACGTCTGTTCCCCGGACGCCGGCTCAGATGCTGGTCCTCCCGTCGCTGGGCGACATCCCTCTTCCTCTCCTGGATGCCGCCCCACACCGGGCCTGCCACCCGCCGGGCCTCCGCTTCCTGGCTCGGCTGCTGGGCGCCCTCCCGGGCCGTCTGCCACGGCAGACCCCCCCCCCCGGTTCCAGGGTATCCCGTGCCGTCGTAACCGGGTTCGCAGTATCCAGCGCCCCAGTACCCGATGCTGGCCTATCTGACGCTGCAGTACACGGTGCCTCGAATCCCACCGTCGGGTTATGGATACGCACAGTACGGATATGCCCAATATCCGTACCCCCCCTCCTCCTCCACCGCCCCCTCAGCCGCCGGTGGATTTGAAGGAGGCTCTAGCCTCCTGGTGGGCTGAGGCCAAGGCTCGGCTCACCAGGGAGGTGGAGAGTCATCTCCCGATGACGGTCCCGGTCCCCGTACATCCGAGACATGAGATTCCCTCCCCAACTCTGGATGCCAGAGGCGAGCCCTCCGGTTCCAGGACAGGGCAGGATACGCTTCCCCGAGGGCTTCCTAAGGGGTCCGTTCCTCCCCCACACCGGGCCGTGGACTCCTCTTCTTCCTCGGATGACTCCGATGGTGGTTCCGACCTGGACGACGAGCCTCGCTCTCTGGATAAGCCCAGGCCGAGGACTTCTCCGAAGTCTCCTTCTTTCATGGAGTTGCCGTGCAAAATCCAGGCGGTTCATCAGTGGCGCTCCTTGGAGCTAGATCCACAGCGTGAAAAACTCACTGCGCACCTGGATCTGCCCGCTCCGACCTTGGTGCCACCCTGGATTGAGCCTCACGCGGACCTTGTTTCCACTATTTGGAAGCAACCCTCGGCGATAGCCCCTCTTCCTAGGAAGTTGGACAGGCTATACCAGGCTCCCGAGGGTGTTGACTCCCTTAATTCTCACCCTCGAGCTGATTCGGTCGTGATTAGTGCCGCTCACGGCCGGTCAGCTAACCCAAAACAGTTGAGCTCGTCACCACCTGACAAGGAATCCCGCCTTCTGGACCAATCTGGGAAGAAAGTCTACGCTTCTTCCACTCTGGGTATCAGGGCCCTAAATTATGTCAGTCATATGGGGGATTGCCAGAAGGTGATTCTTAGTGAGGTGGAATCCAAGTTGGACTCCCTTCCTGAATCTCTGGTGAAGCAGAAAGTAGCTGGTCTTGTGTGCTCTGCACGTTCGGCCAGTCGGCACATTCTTCGTGCCACGTACGATGCAGTGGACACTGCTGGTAGGAGCTTAGCTTTCGCCGTGGGTTTACGGCGGCATGCCTGGCTCCATGTGTCAGGATTGGTCCCAGAAAGTGCAGTCCACTGTCCAGGACGCGCCTTTCAGGGGTTCGGTGGTGATGTCAAGGACATCATTACCGATCTGCAGGAGAAGGGGACTGCACTGAAGTCTGTGGACTCCATGTACAAACCTCCACAGACACAGCATCGTCCCTTTCGCAGACGTGATCGGCAGAAGGCGAAACCTCAGGGAAAGCGGGCCAATAAACATCGGGCCCCTCCGGCTGCCAAGCGCGCCCCCACTCAAAAAAGCAGTGGGGGTTTCAGCTGCGATGCTGCTTCACACCACTGGACTCCTTTCCTCTCCCACAGCCTCCGGGGTTCCTAGAGGTACTGGTGGGAGGGAGGTTCTCCCTCCATCTTCCGGGCTGGGAGAGGATAACTTCAGACACTTGGGTGTTCCAGCTGATCGCAGAAGGACATTCAATAGTGTCTTTGGAAACCTCCTCGAAAGCCACCCCCCAGGTCGTTGTACTCACCAGAACATTTTCTTCTGGTTCAGGAAGAGATTTCCTCCCTTCTCTTGAAGGAGGTGATGGAGCCTGTCCCCCTTCCTGTTCAGGGGATGGGGTACTATTCCCATTTCTTCCTGGTCCCGAAGAAGTTGGGAGACGTGAGGCCGATTCTTCACCTGAGCTCCCTGAACTTGTTCGTGGAGTACAAAAGGTTAAGGATGCTCTCTCTGCAGGGTCTCCTGCCCCTTCTTCGGCCGGGACAGTGGCTGTGCGCTCTGGATATGCAGGATGCTTACTTAATTCGCCCTTCCCACTGCAAATACCTACGTTTTGCGTTCCAGGGAGACCACTTCCAGTTCAAGGTCCTCTCATTTGGTCTCTCCTCAGCACCCCGAGTGTTCACCAAATATCTGTCGGTGGTAGCAGCCTACCTGTGTACCCAGGGGGTGCAGGTTTTCCAGTGCCTGGACAATTGGCTCCTGGTGGCCCCGTCCAGGGAGGAACTCCTGCACTCCTCCCTCTCCCTTACCCTACAGGTTTTTGCCTGCCTGGGTATTACCATCAACCAGACCAAGTCCCACTTGATCCCATCCTAGAGGCTCCAGTTTATCATAGCAATCCTGGACATGACCTCTGGCCTGGCTTTCCAGCCACTGGACAGGACGGCCACACTCTAGGCTCAGGTCAGCCTGATGCCCAGCCGCAGACGGGGCACCGCAAGGTCAGTCCTTCGCCTCCTTGGGCTCATGGTGGCTGTGATTCTGACAGTCCCTCGGTCTCAGTGGGATCAGCTGGTGGACGACCTAGATCAACTTGTCCCGGTCTCCACTCCTGTGACTTGGGACTTGCAATGGTGGATGGTTCAAGAGAACTTTTGTTGGGTGGTTCCTTTTTGTCTCTCTCTCCCCCTCCCAGACGCTGATTACGGACACCTCGGGCGAGGGTTGGGGAGCCCATCTCGGGCCGCACAGGACCCAGGGCTCCTGGTCCAAGCTCAAGAAATCTCTCCACATCAGTGTGCTCGAGCTTCAGGCTGTGCTGTACGCTCTTCAGGCTCTGCATCTACTTCCCGGGCATCTGGCTGTCCAGACGGACAACGTGTGTGGTCTGGTACATCAACAAACAGGGAGGAATTCGTTCTTGCTCTCTTTGCAGGGAGGCGATGCGAGTTTGTGATTGGGCTATGCAGCACAACCTTCTCCTCACGGCTGTTCATGTCCTGGGGGTCGAGAACACGTTGGCAGACCACCTCAGCCAGTCATCTGCTCACGAGTGGGAACTGGATCGGGGTAGCAGATATTTTTCTATGTTGGGGAACACCACAGGTTGACCTGTTCGCATCCCCTCAAAACGCAAAACTTCCCGACTTCTGCTCGCTCGATCCAGGGCGAGGCATTTTTTTGGAGAGACGCTCTGTCTCTAGACTGGAAGAGCAGATTCATCTGTGACCCCCCCGGATTCCCTTGATTCCGAGGGTCTTACAGAAACTCAGCTCAGAAGGAGCTCGCATGATCCTGGTGACTCCTTTCTGGCCCAGGCAAGTTTGGTTCTCTCTTCTGCAGCAGTACTGAGGAACCGCCTCTTCCTCTGTCGCAACTTTTGCTGACCCAGGATCAGGGGACCTTGGTCCACCCAGGCCTCGAGTCCCTTCAGTTGCACACATGACTCCTACAGACGTTGCTCAAGCCCGGTTCGGGGTCTCCCCCCGAGTGGCTGAGGTCCTGGTGGAGGCCAGAAAACCCTCCACTAGGTCTACTTATGCCATGAAATGGAAACACTTCACTATCTGGGCTGCTTTTAATGATCTCGAGCCTTTCTTGTGCACTGTGGGGCGGCTTCTGGACTACTTGCGACACCTCTTTGACCTGGGTCACAGTCATTCATCCTTGAAGGATCACATGGCAGCCATTTCGGCCTACCATGTCCCTTTCGCAGATGGAACGTTTGCTCAGCTGGAGGTCTCTCTTTCTTAGAGGGGTCCTCCATTTGCGACCCCCAATCCGGGTTCCTGCCCCTCCTTGGGATCTGTATTTTATTCTCGAGAAGCTTACTCTGCCTCTTTTCGAGCTGGCAGCCTCAGCAGTCCTCAAGTTCCTCTCGTGGAAGACTCTCTTCCTCGTGGCTGTTACTTCTGCTCGAAGGATTTCAGAGCTCCAGGTCCTCGTGCAAAATCCTGTACTTGATTTTTCACAAGGAACGTGTGGCTCTGCGTACCAACCCCAAGATCTTACTTCGAGATACAGCTCTTGCAGCAGGTAACACCATTAGGACTGAAGCCGGCAGGCGTCAGGACCCCACGGAAATCTAGCTAGCAGTCTTCAGCGGGGACCACCTCCGACGTCGGTCCGGCCCCCGACGTCAGACGTAGTACATAAGGAGGTGGTCCCGCCAGATTCCCCAGTTCTTTCCCGCTGTCTACTTGCGTGTCTCGACCCTTCGGTTCGTTTCTAGCACGCGACGCCTGGTTAAGTTCTTCCTTCGGGGAAAAAAGTTTGTTTTTTCTGCTCAGTTTCTGTCTGATGTCCTCTCTAACTTCCGTTGAAGGCCATCCGTCGAAGTGCGCCTGTAGGAAACAAATCCCATTCAAAGACCCGCATTCGGCCTGCGTCCGGTGCCTAAGCCCAGACCACAACACCCGGGCCTGCTCCTTCTGCCAGGGGTTCAACAGCCGGACCCGGATCCGTCGCCAGAAGGCCCTTCAGGCGTTCCTGCTCGAGGAAAAGATTAAAGCCATGGACGCAGCCTCCAAGGGGGAATCTTCCGACAAGGCCCGGAGACACCTCGAGAAGCATAGGGAGAGAGTGAGATCCAGGTCCCCGTCTAGGGCCTCTGACTCCCATAGCTCCGGCTCCCGGTCCGACCGCTCCCCTTCCCGGGCCCGCTCTCAGCCTCCCCCTGCAGCGGTGAAGACTTCTTCAGGTTCCTCCTCTCTTCCTCAGGCCAAGACCTCCAGAACTACTTCATCCTCGGCCACTAAGGCCCTGTTGAGGTCGGGGGACCGTCATCACCATCACAAGTCCGGTTCCCGCCATTTGGAACCCGACGCCAGGTCAGTTTGTTTGCCTCCTCCTCCCCAGTGGAAGACCAAAGAACTGACTTCACTTAAGAGATTGTCAGACCCGACGCCGGCCCACCCGACGGCCAAACACCATCAGTCCCGAGAACAGACGACCGCCATACGCCAGTCGCCGGTTAATCCTTCGCCTCCACGGACGCTGGCCAGGGGACTGACGTCCGTACCTACTGAGAAGAGGAGCCCTTCGCCTCCCACCGATGTCGGTCAAGAGGTGATCACGGAGGAGGAGCTGACCCAGCCCGAGGACCAGACGGGCGAACCCGGTCCCGTCGCACCCCCAAGGGAACCCTCGCCGGAACCTGAGACCCCTGGGGAGCCGTCGTCGGGCCTCAGCATATCCGAGGTCAAGGAGCTGTTTACTTACTGGTGGGACACCATAAAGAAGGATGTGGTTCCCACCCACCTCCTCCTCCTCCCTGCACTCCGCTGGCCCCGCGCCCCTACTTCACTCAGGGATGCGGGCGGTACCTCCCGAGGAGCCTACGAATCCTCCTAGGGGTAGAACAGAAAAAAGGAGACCTCCATCCAGATCTTCTTCAGGGTCACCCAGCCCCAAGAGACCCAGAAGACGCCGCCGTTCGCCTTCGACGGAGGACACGGGATCGGACTTCTCTGACGGATCCAGATCTCCCCCCCCCTCCGATCAACGTCCCTTCTCCGGACCCACGTGAGCTTCTGAGATCTCCTCCGGATGACCCATCGTTCTCAGAGATTATGAGGCATATCCAGGAGAACATGGGTTGGGACGCAGAGGAACTAGACCCCGAGAGATTACGCCTTGCCAGATATCTTCGGCAAAAAGATCCTAAGCCTGTGTGGACACATTCGTGGACGTCACCAAGGCAGCGTGGAAACGTCCACACTCTCTTCCGGCGATGCCGAAGAAAGCTGACCGCCTGTACAAGGCCCCTAGGGAGGACCAGTACTTGGCATCACATCCTCTGGCCGATTCTCTGGTCATTACAGCCTCTCATGACCGGTCCCAAGGGCCGCAACATTTGAGCACCCTGCCACCGGACCCAGAGTCCAAACAGCTGGACGCTATGGGCAGGCGCACGTATGCATCCGCTACCTGCGCCATCAGATCCCTCAACTACTTGACCCACATGGTACAGTTTCAAAACGCCTTGTGGGAGCAAGGACTAGATCTGGCGGAAAAGATGCCAGAAGGTGAGCAGAAGGAGGAGTTACTGCAACTCCGTTGTACAGGTTCGGACGTGGGAACCCAGGTGCTGTGAGCCGCGTATGATTCCGTGGACTCCTCGGCCAGAGCGGCAGCTTCAGGCGTTTGCCTCCGGAGACACTCATGGCTCCGTGTCTCCGGATTCACCCCGGATGTCCAGAAGAACATCCTGGACTCGTAGTTTCATGGAGAAGTTCTTTTTGGTGAGTCCTCGGAGAAGGTCCTCACCAAACTTCAAGAGGCCAGGAAGGCAGTACGGTCTGTCTAGGCCATGTACAGACCCAAGCTTAGTTCCTTTCGTAGGAACCAAAGCCGTTTTCGAGGCCGGATGCAGAGTCACAAGTCCCGGGCCGGTCTGCAACAGAGGGGCTCCTTCTCCCGCAGAGCCCAGGGGAAGTCGTCAGCGGGCCGAAGTCAACGACCAGCTAAGTCGGCCCAGCCCGCTGGACCCTCAGCCGCCACAGCATGACTCCTTCCCGGCCCCCGCCCCTCAGGATCAATGGGACACCAAGGTCGGGGACCACATTGCGGACCATCTGCCAGGGTGGCAGTCCATAACCAGACAGGTGGGTCCTTCAGTTGGTCGAAAGAGGCCACTTTAAGAATTCGTGGACAAGCCACCCACAAGGCCTCCTCTGCTCTCCGTTACTCGGGTCAGCACAGATCACTCATCAGGCAAGAGGTACTCGCTCCTGCAAAAGGGAGCGGTGGGTATGTCCCAGAGAGGCAGATAGGATCCGGATACTATTCACTTCTTTCTGGTTCCAGGCGGGACCTCTGTCCAATCCTGGACCTCAGCGACCTCAACATAGTCGATCGCCTACAAACGTTTTCGCATGGTGACCCTCCAAGGACTCATTCCCATGCTGAAAAAGGACGCCTTCTGAGCGTCCCTGGACATGCAGGACGCCTACCTGCACATCCCAGTAGCTCAAGCGCACAGGAGGTTTCTGCACTTTGAGTTTCTCGGTCACCACTTTCAGTTCCGGGCCCTTCCGTTTGGACTGTCTTCGGCCACCAGGGTCTTTACCAAGTGTATGGCAGTCGTGGCAGCGTCTCTGAGGAGACAGGGCCACTACGTGTTCTCGTACCTGGACGACTGGCTTCTCATGGCCGCCTCCAAAGAGGCACTGTTGATGGTTATTCAGAGCACCCAGGACCTGTTCCAGTCTCTGGGCATTCTTATCAACTACGAGAAGTCTTTCCTAGTACCGTCCCAGAAGCTGCAGTTCATAGGCGCAGTTCTGGACACCGTCCAAGGGAAAGCCTTTCTTCCCGACGAAAGAGCGGAACACATCAGATCTCTCATCAGGGATCTTTCGGCGAAAAAGACCGTCCCCACCAGGTTGGTCCTTCGCTTGCTTGGACACATGGCTGCGGCAATTCCAACCATCCCTTTGGCAAGGCTTCACATGCGGGTAACTCAGTGGATGCTCAAGGTGCAGTGGGACCAAAGGCAAGACCACATGCAGCATCCGGTCAGAATCACGAACGCCGTGATTCGAGACTGGCAATGGTGGCTAGACCCAGGGACACTTTCTCTGGGTGTCGGTGTACTGCGCCGTCCCCGAAGGCAATTCTCTCCACAGACGCCTCAGGGCTGGGATGGGAAGCGCACCTGAACGGGGTGAGGTCCCAGGGAACATGGACCCCTCTGGAAGCTCACATCAATGTGCTGGAGATGAGGGCGGTCCTTTACACCCTGCAGGCCTTTCAGTCAGAAATACCGTCGAGTACCTTTCTGCTTCAGACAGACAGACAACACTGCAGTGATGTATTACCTCAACAAACAAGGAGGCGCACACTCTTACCCCCTCTGCAGGGAGGCTATGAGGGTGTGGGATTGGGTAATCCGACACGGCGCAAGCCTGATTGCAGTTCACGTTCCCGGAGTGGACAACACAATCGCAGACGGCCTGAGTCATTCCCAGGCCAGAGTCCATGAGTGGGAACTTCTTCAGGAGGTAGCAGAGGATCTGTTTCTTCGATGGGGCACTCCAGAGTTGGACTTATTCGCTTCCCATCCAGCAGAAAACTGCCCAATTTTTGCTCGCTAGATCCAGGGCCTGGTGTTTTCTGGCGAGGCAGCGTTGTCCCTCTCCTGGGCGGACAGATTCCTCTCGCTTTCCTTCCTTCGATCCAGAGTTCTTCTCAAACTCGCGAGGGAGCACGCAACAATGATCCTGGTAGCCGCCTTTCTGGCCCAGGCAGATCTGGTTCCCCATGCTGACGCAGTGTCCCGGAACCTCCAGTTCCGTTGCCTTCAGCTCCCACCTATTGTCTCAGGAGGAGGGTTCACTAGTCCACCCGGACTTACGCTCACTGAACCTGCATGCATGGCTCCTAGAGACATCGCCATTATCGCGATACGGGGTCTACCATAGAGGTGGCGGAAGTCCTTTCCGCGCCAGGAAGCCGGGTAACGGATGCAACATACTTTGAAGTGGCCTTCCGCTATTATGTCGAGGCACGTGCCTTTTCCCTCTAGGAATGCCCGTGAAAGGGTGCTGGAATACCTTCTTTCCTATTCCATTGGTCCTCACTTACTCTCCATTAAAGTGCACCTGCTTGCCGATCTCTGCATACCACTTCCCGGTGGGACAGCGCACAGTGGCACAGCTTGATGCCGCTCGAGACTTCCTGAGAGGGGTGTTACACCTTAGGCCACCCATCAAGGATCCCGTTCCTCCTTGGGACCTACTCTTTGTCCTGGAACAACTCACGCTTCCCCCTTTGAACCTGCCGCGGATTGCGAGCTGCATTTTCTGTCATGGAAAACGTTATTTTTAGTTGCTGTCACGTCAGCAAGGAGAGTTTCCGAGCTTCACGCTCTCATGTGCAAGGAGCCTTTTTTAATTTTTCACCAGGACAGCGTGTCTCTGAGGACGAATCCTAAATTCCTGCCTAAGGTGGTCTCTACCCTCACTGTCAACCAGGACATCGATTTGCCTGTGTATTTCCCCAAGTACTCTAATAGAGGAGAGGCGTTGCTTCACACCCTGGATGTTCACCGCTCCTTAAGGTTCTACCTGAATAGAACTAAACAGCTTTGCAAGTCGGAGCAACTATTCGTTTCCTTCGCTGAGAGGATGCTGGGCCAACCAGTCTCTAAGCAAACCCTTTCTCGCTGGCTTGTCCAGTGTATTTCATTTTGCTACGACAACAAGCATAAACCCCTCCCTGGTTCAGTCCGGGGCCATTCGACAAGGGGGGTGGCTACCTCCCTTTGCAGCACTGCTTCGTTCCACCTCGGCCATTTGTGCTGCAGCTACTTGGAGCTCAGTGCACACATTTATTAGGCACTATAGCCTGGATATTACATCTCGGCGGAGAGCCGGTTTCGGCCTGGCCGTTCTACAGGGTCTCCTGTCCTAGAGTCAGGACTTGTTCTAGATCTCTCCTATTTTCCTCCTCCCAGAATGCCTTCAGGCGATATTGCTTGGGAATCTGTCCTAATTGTGTTACCTGCTGCAAGAGCTGTATCTCTAAGTAAGATAGTACGGTTACGTAAGAACTTACCGTAACAGTAGATCTTCGAGAACAGCTCTTGCAGCAGGCCCCTTCCCGCCCACCATTCCCCCTTGGAGGAGGTACGGCCTACCAGGCCTTGGTAGGAGCTTCAGCTCTTTTCTTCTGATGGCGGATTCTCTGTCTCCCCTTCTGATGTCATCCTGCGGCCGGGAGTCTCCGCCGGGAGAACTGGGGAATCTGGCGGGACCGCCTCCTTATGTACTACGTCTGACGTCGGGGGTGGGACCGACGTCAGAGGTGGTCCCCGCTGAAGACTGCTAGCTAGAAGATTTCCGTGTGGTCCTGACTCCTGCCGGCTTCAGTCCTAATGGTGTTACCTGCTGCAAGAGCTGTTCTCGAAGATCTACTGTTGCGGTAAGTTCTTACGTAACCGTACTTTTCTCTCCAAGCTGGTAGCGGAATCTACGTTGAATCAATCCAGAGAAAGACCTGCTTTGTTTACGCAGAACTCCAATCAAGGAGAGTACCTTCTGCATACTCTGGATGTTCACCGCATTCTGAGATACTACAGCAGAACTAAGGATCTCAGAAAGACTGATCAACTGTTTGTCTCTTTTGCTCATAAAAGAGAAGGCACTGTTGTTTCTAAGCAGTGCCTGTCTAAATGGTTGGCTCATTGTATCACTTTCTGTTATGACAAGTACAACAAGACCCTGCCAGGTCAAGTCAGAGGACACTCCACCAGAGGGGTTGCTGCCTCTGCTGCTTGTTTCAAGAATGTGTTAGCGGCTGACATTTGTGCAGCCGCAACTTGGACTTCTGTCCATACCTTTACGAAACATTACAGTTTGGACATTACCTCTCGCCTTAGAGCAGGCTTCAGGTTGGCTGTTCTGCAAGGCCTTCTTGCCTAAGACCTTCACAGCCTGAGGGTCTACTTCTGAGTAGTTTTGCTTTTCCTTGTTCCAGACTGCTTGGGACTAAGTCCTGTATGTAATTACCTGTTGCAAGAGCCCTCTCGGAAGTAAGATAGTACAGTTACGTAAGAACTTACTGTAACAGTAGATCTTCGAGAGAGGCTCTTGCAGTAGGTAATACCTTCCTGCCCTCCATCCCCCTAAGCTTTTTCAGCTCCTTTTCCAGGATGGGAAATATCCGCTTCTCTCTCGTCTCCGCTTTTGGCCTTTGGCGGGAAAGAACTGGAAGGCGGGCGTGGGGGACTGCCCCTTTATACTGATGCCGCATGACGTCGGTCACCTGACCTTGGGGCGGTCCCCCCGCCAGAGACTGCTAGCTAGAAATTTTTCCGTGGGGTCCTGACACCTGCCGGCATCAGTCCTATATGTAATTACCTACTGCAAGAGCCCCTCTCGGAAGATCTACTGTTACGGTAAGTTCTTACGTAGCTGTACTTTCTTCAGCATGGCCCGGCTTGGTCAGTCTGTTGCTGTCAGATGCATTTCAGCATGGCTAGTTGCATGTCTTTGCCAGTGCTACTCCATGGCACAGGTTATGGTGGAAGGCAGAGTATACACACATTCTACCAGGGCAGTCGCAGCTTCTCTGGCAGAAATTCAAAATGTGCTCATTGTGGACATCTGCAATGCAGCCACTTGGAGCTCTGTGCACACTTTGTAAAGCACTACGCTTTGGATGTCCATGCCAGACAGCATCAGTCCTTTGGTAGGACAATCCTTAATGGACTTCAGTTCTAAGTGAGCTCCTCTCACATGCCGCCCATCTCGGGATTATTTTAGCTCTGTATTCTCCCATTAGTGTGAATGAGTGGTGGAGATTTTATGTCCAAGAAGATATGGAAATTGCATACCTACCGTAATTCTTGCTCTTCTTGGACAAGATCTTCACTACTCATTCACATGCTCTCTCATCCTGTTGTTGGCCTTCACCCCCTCGTTTGGGCTGTGAAAACTCTTGACCCTTCTTACACAGGTCATGTGGACTATTTATTTCCGGAATAGATTAGTTTAATTAGGTTAGTTTACGCTGCACCTCCTTGGTAAAAAAGCTACTGAGGTGGTTGGAGGGTCGACGCCGAGGTAACCTATACAGCGCGAGCCAGTCTCACTGCACCATGCATGTGCTGTCCTACCTTGGCCCCGGCCCTCTTGAAGAGTTTTGGCTCCTGCTGGGTCCTAGCGTCTCTGGTGTTGTCCCATAATTGTGAATGAGTGGTGGAGACCTCGTCCAAGAAGATAAAGAATTGTAGTAGGTACATAATTATTTTCTGTTCCTCCAAGCATTTGAATCTTCATTCAGAATGTGGTGCAAGTCGGAATAGACTATCACCCTCATGCTCTACATAATTCAGTTTCAACTTGTACGAATTTTATTTAGGGATATAATCATTGAGTACAGCGTTCATTTGCAGTTGTGTCCCTTGCAGTTCCACCTTACCACTAACAAAAAATACATATAATTGTATGTACATATGAAATACAGAAGTAAAACATGATCTTGCTTCGAGGAAGGCTGTTGCAGCAGGTCAGCACTGGTAGGAATTAGCAGTCAGGGGCCAGGCCCACACGGAAAACTTTCTAGCAAGCAGTCTATCACAGGGGACCGCACATCGCCAACGTCTGGCACCAACATCAACCTAGCCTATAAAGGTGGGTGGTCCCCATACCCTCCTCAGTTCTTTTCCCGCTGTCGACCTACACATGTTGGAGCTCTGTGGATGCCGCAGCTACAGTCCACTGCAATTTCTCATGCTTGCCACACTTTATTTTATTTTCCTTTTGTAGTTGAACATCAAATTTTCAGTGTTTTAAGCCATCAAGTTTGTCTTCTCCACCAGCTTAGTCTTCTGACCGCTCCACGAAGTGTGCCTGCAGCAAACAAATTCCTGAAAAAGACTGCCACTCTGTGTGCATCATTTGCCTAGGCCCCAGCCACAACCCCCGAAGCCTGCCAGATTTGACAAATTCAGTCGGGCCACTCTGAGACGTAGTCTTGGGATTTTGGAGAGCCATCTTATCAAGCAGAGGCTGTCATGATGGAAGAGAAGCTGCAGGCCAGGAGCTCTTCTGCATTGCCAGCACAGTCCTCTGGGGCTTCATCCTCTTCTCAAAAATCCAGGAGGCCCATCCGGTGTTGATCTTTCGGGTGTCTGTTCCTCCACCTCCCCCCACCCGGGGGGGGCCAAGGCACTGCTTACACAAGTGCTCTCTTCTGGGTCCAATGTCAGTATCTCAGGGAAGGGCCTGTAGCAGGCCACCGCTGCCCCCTGTACTCCAGCATTGCCTTCACCTGGGAGGTCCCCAACCCCCGTGCCTGCTTTTCCAGCGCTGCCAGATCTTTCCCCCATGCACTCCAGGCTGACTCCAGCTGGGCTGCTACAAGTACTGCTGTGCTGGCATTGCCTTTTCCAAAGCCTATTTAATTTTATTTTTTATTGAATTTAATTAGTATTTCGGAAAGACCTTTGAGCGTGAGCTCTTTTACAAAGGTTTCACGTCAGGGTGGACAATAAGACAATACACATATTCAGTGGTTACAGAGGCCTGCTCATTAGGCATTAAAGAGCGATTACATGACAATTAGAAAAAACAGAGCAGTTGTAATCGAATACTAAGCTATTTCTAATTGGTTGTCCTAGGTAGCACACCCCTGGAAACCTCCAAATCCATTGATAGACTATGGCAGAGTAACTGCATAGGGTTAACGCTATCCCAGATGGCGAGAGGCTGGGTGACAGTGAAACAAGGATTGGGTTTGAACCTCACAGAAGGCGAGAGGTGGGGATAGTGAAATGGGGGAGGGGCTGTAATGGGGAGCAGCTCCAGAGGGCTTTGTCGGTATGTATGGTGGGGGAGGGGTTTGGGAGGGGCAGTACCAAGTGAGTTTAAAAAGGACTGATAGCTTACTACGCCACAGCCGATGCCTGCTGGCTCGCCATTGGATCAACCGGCATCGGGTGGTCCTTTCCCAGGGTACACTATGCCGGCTCCGCCACTGTTGCACCCTTATCCAGCATTGTCCTATCCATACCTGCCGGTCTGTCTTTTTCCACCTCTGGATTATAATGCTCTTTTCAACATGGTAGGCATTTGTTCAGAGGCAGACACCCGCTCCTCTGGGCCTGCCCCCGGTTTCCACTCTGGACCCACCGCCCCAGGATACAGGTCAGTCTGAATCCTGAAAGTTGGGGTCTTTCAGGTCTCGAACTGACATCTGCTTTAGTTTGTGCCAAGACTAGCCCCAGCCTCAAGACAATGACCAAGACAGCGAGACTACTGAGGATGACTCTTGTGTGTTCCAGCTCTTCATCCTCACCAGAGGAATCTTTTGATGGTGAAGGGCCTCCCAGTGTGATTCCTAAATCTCTCCCCGACAGTCCATCTTTTATGGATGTCATGCAACACATCCAATGCATCATGGGCTGGGAAATGGAGTAGTAGAACCCAGAAAGGTGCCACCTGGCCACAACTGGATGCCTTCCCAGTGGTGCCACCCCTTATTGACGCCTATGAGGATGTCACGGGGTGGCGTGGAATCACCCCTCTTCAACTCCTCCATTGCCCATGAAGGTGGACCATCTTTATGCCCCTGCTGGTAGTTTAGGTGGTCACCCTAAGGCTGATTTCGTGGTTGTAAATACAGCACATGATCGTACCAAAAAGCCCAAGCACCATAGTGCCCTTCCCCCGGACAGGGAGTCTAGGCAGCTGAACCACCTAGGTAAGCTTGTTTTCGCATCCACTACCCTAGCTATCCAGGCCATTAATTACTTGGCTCATATGGTCCAATATCAAAATGTCCTCTGGGATCAAGCAAAGGATCTGGTGCAGGCTTCATCAGAAGACTCCATTTAAGATGCAGCTCGCCCAACTCTTGAAGTCTGGATCAGACATTGGTGACTATGTTCTCCAGGCCACCTACAATGCTGTGGATGCCTCCAGGTGTGGGGCGGCTGCTGGGGTCTTCCTCAATCGCCATTCCTGGCTTGGGTTATCCAGATTTGCCTCAGATGTGCAATCTGCTATTTTGTATTCACCATTCCGGGGCTTTATCCTTTTTTAATGGGGATGTTCAGGACATCATCTTCTCCTTGCAGGAGTGGGGGCTAGCCCTTAGGACGGTTCATTCAGTCTATTGCATTCATTCGAGTGGGCCAACGCCCATCATTTTTCGTCAGGCCTCCTGTAGACGGGCCTGAAACCAGCCTGCTAAAGGCCAGAACCAAGTGTAAGGCCATGACTGCCGCTTTCGCCACCTCAGCCCCACTGGCACCTGTGGCTGCTCTCCTGACTTCTTAGCTGGCGTTCTGTCTTCTCTCTCTCTCTCCCCTCCCCGGATGGTAATCTAGGAGAGTGGGGGGTGAATTCCCTCCATTTAGCAGGGTAGTGGAAAATAGCCATGGACAACTGGGTGCGATCACAGAACATGGTCACACTACAATTTCTAGAGTGGCCTCCAGAAACTCTGCCAGTGACCTCCTCCTACTACCCCCACCCTCCAGGCCACCTGCTCCTAGTGTGGAAGGAAATCGGGATCTCCACCAAAAAAAGCCATAGAGCCTGTCCCTCCGGCTCAGTGGGGGAGGGGGGGGTTTACTTCCACTTTTTCCTCGTCCCTAAAAGGACGGGGGAATCTTCGCCCCATCCTGTATCTGTTGCCTGAACCTGCACATAGAGTACACGCACTTTTGGGTGGTTACTCTTCAGGGGCTGTTACCCCTTTTGCACAAGGGGGATTGGCTCTGCTCTCTGGACATGCAGGATGTGTATTTGCATATCCAGATTTTTCCTGCCCATTGTTGCTTCCTCTGCTTCCACTTCAAGGAGGCTCATTTTCAATTCTAGGCCCTCCCTTTTGGCCTTTCTTTGGCCCCCAGGGTCTTGACCAAGAGCCTGGTGGTAGTGATGGCTTTTCGAGGAGGCAGGGCTTTTAAGTGTTCCCCCTACCTGGACAATTGGCTGCTAACAGCCCCTTCCAGGGATTGCATAGTTCAGACTCATGTCATACACTTTTTGCAGATTCCAGGCCCTGGGGATTATCATCAGTCTGCTGAACTCCTACCTCTCTTTGCCAGCGCCTTCAGTATATGGCCTTTTGCCCATGGGGAGAGTGTAATGACTGGAGCAGGCCTGTCTGGTTTCCTCCAGTCGCCATGTCTCTGCCAGGGTATTTCTGCGCTTCCTGGGCCACATGGCAGCAGCCATTGCCATGATCTCCCATGTCTGCCTCCACATGTGGATTCCTCAGTGAACCTTGCAGGTCCAGTGGGACCAGCGCATGGATGATCTGGTCATGGTCTCTGATCCAGAGAATCCTGTTGTGGTGGTTACAGCCGGCCAACCTCCTTTTGGGGGGTCTTCTTTCAGCTTTAGACCCCCACCGCTCCAGTTGTGGGCTCAGGGTGGGAACTTCCTTGCCTCCCACTCCTAGTCGAGGCACAGGATTGGGAACTTCTCTTGCCTAGGACCAGGGCACCCTAGTTCATCTGGATCTAAAGTTCCTGCATCTCCATGCATGGCTCTGCGGTCATAGCTGTCTTCCACATTGGGATGTCCTCTAGAGTCGCAGATGTCCTAGTGGCTGCTAGGGAACCCTCCACCAGGGCCACTTATGCCATGAAATGGAAGTGTTTTGCCATTTGGGCTGTTCTTACCCCAGGAGTCCTTTAGCATCAGTAACTATAGCAGTTAGCTGGCTAGGTGCAACTGTCCCGAAGGTATGCCTTTAAGATAATTGGCATAATGAGCTAGGGCGTCAGCCAGTTGGACAAAAGGAATGGACTGTGCTAAGTGGGAGTAGCCTGAAGTGCTTCAGAATTTTTTTTTCTCCGCTGACTGAACATCAGTGCCCCAGAGATGTATCCCAACTCTTCTTGTTGACTGTCTCTCTTTCACTTATCTTGGTAGTTTTTCTCACAAACTTAATTTTTTAACGTGCTGAGTGTAATTTTACTATTTTTTTTTTTTAGGTTGATCTGTCTTCGAGGATGGAGCTCTTGCAGCAGGTAATACCATTAGGATTGAAGCCGTCGGGCGTCAGGACCCCACAGAAAACTTGTAGCTAGCAGTCTGAGGCAGGGCGCCTGACGTGGTATAAAGGGGGCGGTCCCCTGGCACCACCTCGGTTCTTTTCCCGCCATCTGCCCGCGTAGTTCGGCTCCATGGATGCCTCTCTTAGCAGTCGACAGCCATCGAACGTTAGATCAGTCGTTATTCCTTAGAATCCTGTTCAATCATTGCCTTGTTTGCCGTCGCCCTCACCACCGCAGCAAAAGTCAGTGTGCCTTCGGGAAGCAGATCCTGGCCAAAGACGGCCACGGGGCCTGCCTCCTTTGCTTAGGCCTGGAACACCAGCCGGACGCCTGCACACATTGCCAGAAATTTAATTGGAAGACTCGTGCCAGAAGGGCCCACGCTCTGAAGTCATTCCTCCTAGAGAAGAAACTAGTGGCCATGCAGCGAGAATCAGGGGCCAGCTCATCCTCTTCTGCCAGGGATTCCCCACCCAAGGCCAGGCCTGGGGGGGCATAATCACAAGGAAAAGGATCGGGCCAGGTCTGAATCTCACCTCAGGTCACCAACGAAGCAGGCACAGTCTTTATCGTCCCCAGGTAAGAGATCCAGTTCCGGCCCAGCCGTCCGAACCCTCCCGTACGACTAAGTCCACTCCCGCCTCTTCCCAGGGCAAACACCAAGAGTCTGGCTCGTCGGGACACCACTCTTCCCTGGCTCATAGATCTCTCAAATCTTCAGGGTTGACCCAAGAAAGCCTGCCCTGGGCCTCGGACAGGCCTAGTGCTTCGGAGAAGCGTAAAAAGGCAGAACCACCCTCCGGTAGACAGGAGGTCGCCTGGGCTCGGACGCCTACCCTCAGGCTAAGGTGCGCCCTCCTTCAGACAAGTGAAAACCTAGCCGGTCGCCGGACGAAGACCAGCCATCCGCCCCTCCTCTGAGGGATCAGACGCCTGACAAGGCCACACCAGATGCCCCTCTGGATGAGAGCGATACCGGTCCTGACGCCGGGGTCCCAGACCTGACGCCTGTCGGGCCAGAACCCCAGACACCCGCTCCTAAGGAACTGATGCCTGGTCCCTCAGACGCTGGCCCCTGTGGTCGTCCCGGTGGCAGACATTGGTAACCTGTTCACCACTTGGTGGAATACTGTGAAAGGGGACCTCCTATACAGATCCTCAGACACTGTCCCTCCACCACTGCCTATGGGTCCCCCAGCCCCTACAGAACCTCAGGGAAATCGGGGTGAGCATCCAAGTTCATATCCCAAGGGGAAGAGAAATAAATTACGTCCATCTCCATCCTCGCCTCCTGCTACGTCGTCCTCGGATGAGGATGACGAGGATTCAGATTTTGTGGACTGGGAATTCCTCCCTTCTCCCCTCCCCCCCCGGAACCTAAGGACTCTGCTAGGCCCCCTCTGGATGATCCCTCCTTCTTGGACATCATGCTGTACACTTAGTCCATATGAGTGGGACACAGAGGACCTGGATCCAGAGCATGAACGCCTGGCCAAGTTCCTATGGGATAAGGAACCCAAACCCTTGGTGATCCCACCATTTGTGGAACCATTCCACGATGTAACACGCCTGACCTGGAGGACTCCATCTGACAGTCCCTGGGGAAAGCGGACAGACTCTATAAGCTCCCCAAGTCTGATCCTTTCCTGGCAGAACAGCCCAAGGCCAATTCACTGGTCCTCACAGCTGCCCACGGCAAGGGGTTTCGACCCAAACATTTGAGTTCCCAACCTCCCGACCCCGTCTCTAAGAAGTTTGATTCCTGGGGTCACAAGGTCTTCCCCTTGGCTACTGGGGCCATCAGGTCATTGAACTTTATGGCCCACATGATCACACATAAACTTGTCACTGTGGAGTAAGACAGTGGACCTCGTGGAAGCTATGCCTAACTCAAGATTCCAAGCAAAAGATCCTAGCGTGTTCCCAGTCTGGTCTGGATGTAGACAAAGTCTCCACTGTTCATATGATGCTGTAGATACGGTCACCAGGGCAGCCGCCTCCGGAATCTGTATGAGACGGCAGTCTTGGCTCAGGCACACGGGCTTCCAGCCAGACTTGCAAGAATCCATCCTGGATTCCCCTTTTCAGGGTCCTGTTTTGTTTGGCCCCGAAGCCGAACAAATGGTAAAACTACAGGAGTTGCGGAGAGTGGTGGCCGATGTACAAAACCCAGTTTCTAGAACCCCGCCAGTGCCCTTTTCGTAGAGGTCAAGGGCAGGCGCAGGGGAGCAAAAAGTCCCACAGCAAGGGATTCAAGAGGCACGGGCACCCTGCCCCCCCCTAAGGTTCCCGGGCCCCAGGCATCCCAAAACTCCGAGGGCCAAGGCCCCCTACCCCCTCAGCCTGACTTCCTCTGCCGCCCTCCTCCCTTAGCGGACAGACAGAAATGGGAGGGCGGTTTGCGCTTTACCCGCTCGAATGGTCCAGTATCACTGCAGACCAATGGGTTCTGGATACCATTCGGAAGGGTACATGATAAGTTCATCTCTATCCCTTGAGACAACCCTCCCCATGTCCCATTGTCCACGGATCACAGCCTTCTCCTCGAAGCAGAGATCCAGCAGCTCCTAGAGAAGTCATTCAAAGGGTCTCACAGGCCCAGAAAGGGAGAGGTTGTTACTCCCAATTCTTCCTCGTCCCAAAGAAAACAGGAGACCTTCGTCCAGTTCTGGACCTGAGCCAACTCAACCTCTCAGTAAAGTACCAGAGGTTTCGAATGGTCACCCTGGCAAGCCTCTTTCCCCCTGCTTCAGCAGGGAAACTGGATGTGTTCCCTAGAAATGCAGGACACCTACATGCATGTCAAGGTCCTGAAGTCCCACAGAAAGTTTCTGCGATTCAGCTTCAGAGACGAGCACCATCAGTTCTGGGTTCTAGCCTTCGGCCTTTCCTCAGCCCACAGGGTTTTCACCAAATGCCTAGAGGTGGTAGCGGCGGCTCTCCGTAGAAGAGGCCTCTTCGTCTACCCCTACCTGGACAGTTGGCTCCTCTCCGCTCGGTCGGAGGAGCTCCAAATCGCACTGAGATGCAGGTGCTGTTTTCCTCCCTGGGCATTACTGTAAATTTGCCGAAGTTGCACCCCTGGCCAACACAAAGGCTGCAGTTCATCGGAGCTATCCTGGACACCAGATAGGGGAGAGCTTTTCTGCCTCCGGACAGGGCGGACCGCTTTTGGGGTTTGGCCAGTGAGCTTCAAAGGACCCCCTCCTCACCTGCCAGGGTGGTGCTGCTGCTGTTGAGATATATGGCGGTGGCCATTGCCACAGTACCTTAGCCAGCCTCCATATGAGGACTCTTCAATGGCACCTCAGGGTTCAGTGGGACCAGTCGGGCGGTATGGATCTCCGAATCCAGATCTCTCGAGCAGTTCATCATTCTCTGGAATGGTGGCTCCGTCAGGACAATATAGAGGGAGGAGTCCCTTTCCGGAGACCCCAGCCTCTTCAGACTTTAACCACAGATGCCTTTGTCAGGTTGGGGGGCTCATTTAGGGGATCACAGGACCTGGGGGGTCTTGGTCTGTCACAGAGAGCTCTGTCCATATCAGTGTTCTGGAAATGAGAGCAGTGTTGAATGTTGGCCACATTCAGGGACCACCGGGTCCTCTCCTGGTGCAGACAGACAAGACACCAGTAGTCTTTTACATCAGCAAACAAGGGAGAACTCGCTCGTACCCCCTTTGCAGGGAGGCCGTGAGAGTATGGGACTGAGCATTGGAACACCGATTGGACCTCATCGCAGTTCATCTGCCTGGGGTCCAGAACATTCTCACCGACAGTCTGTCGTTCTGCCTTTCAGAACCACGAGTGGGAACTGCTCCTAGATGTCGTAGACTACCTCTTCGATCGTTGGGGCCATCCAGAGTTGGACCTCTTTGCGTCCCTGTGCAGTGCCAAACTGCATAATTTTTGCTCGCTCATTCCAGGGCCTGGTGTTTTCTGGTGAGACCCATTGCCCCTCTCTCGGACAGGGAAGTTCCTGTACGCCTTTCCTCCTTTTCCCCTCATTCAGAGTACTGCTCAAATTGTAGTCAGAGGGAGCCAGAATTATTCTGGTGGCTCCTCTGGCCTCGTCAGCTCTGGTATCCGTTGCTCCAGCAACTCTCTGGAACTCCAGATCTTACTTCGAGAGGGTTCCTGCAGTAGGTCTTCACATATAGGACTGCGCCCCCTGGCGTCGGGTTCCAACGGCAAACTTGTGGCTAGCAGTCATCAGTGGGGACCGCCCCAACATCTAGACGCAACATCAGCTAGACTATAAAAGGCATGGTCTTGCGCCCGCCCTCCAGTTCTTTCCCACCGTCGCCTCAGTTCGTTCGGCTCACGAGTTAGAACAGCGATCTAAAGCCCGTGTCAATTGAAGATTTTTTTTCATTCAGATATTTTTTCTGACATTTGATTCGACCAATTGTTGACTTGCCAAAGAAGTGCTCTAAGTGCGGAGCTCAAATCCCGCACTGGGACGACCATTCCCATTGCCTCCTGTGTCTAGGCCCCAAGCACAACTCTTGACGAGTGTGCTGTCAGGCATTCAATCAAGCCACCCAGACCAGGCGCAAACGGACCCTTAAGGCCCACCTCCTTACCAGACGGCTGGTGTCGATGGAAAAGAGCTTCCAGGAGTTGAGAGAGAGAGAGAGAGTCGTGCTGGCGGGAGACAGGAGCTGGGACGAGTCTGTCATGCAGCGGGAGGCCTGCTTCAAAAACTGTGTACTCCTTCAGGTACCCTGTCCGCCTCTTTGGGCCGGGCACCTTCTCCCCCTCCTGCCGAGGTGAGCGGGCAGCCGGGGGTAGCCTCTATCAAGGTACTTGTTGTTTGTCCTCCCAGCACTGCCGATAAGTCACCCCTCGACTCCGTCGATGGGTGCTTGGCCTCGACTGGTCAGCCTAGCGGAGGCCTTGCCGCTTCCACTAGCCCGGTCCGATAAGTCGGACAGCGGATCTTCCGTTGCCCTCCAGGACCCTTCTTCTTGCCCGTCGGGCTCCTGTGAGGCCCCCCGACGCCGGCTCGAGTGTGCTGTCGAGACTCTTCATCCCTCTGGGTCCTTCACGCCAGGGATTCACCACCCGAACCTGTCTTTGCCCTGCCGTCAGGATCGTTATTAGTCCTTTTGTTGGGGTCCCTCCTGGAATTACCCCCATCGCTTGGTCTCTTGCCGCCTCCAGACAGGAGTCAGTCGCTGGCCAAGGATCCCTCTATGGAGCCCCCTCCCTCAGGACCGTTGGGGGCTCTCCCGGATCCCACGCCACCTTGTGGCCCTCTGGCACCTCCCCCCGGTAGGTCCAGTCGAACCTCCAGGCGGTCTTCCAGGGCCAGACCCCACTGCTCCGCCACCGGGTGGCATGCCGTCAGCACCAGTTTACCCGATGCCAGGCCACTTGCCTCTGTCGCCGGAATACCCAACGCTGGGATACCCTGGGTACAGTCCTTATGGCTATAACTCAGAAATGCAAGGTTTCCATTACTCTTCTTGACAACACCTGCAGTACCCACGCTACCCGGGCTACCAGCCTCTTCCTTCACCGCCAGATCGAGAGACGATCCCCGTGTGGTGGTAGGATGCCAGGACCCAGCTCATCACGGAGTTAACACAGTCCGTGGGGGATATCCCCCTTTCTAGGGCCCTTCCCCCACCGACACCCTCCGGACAGGCAGCGGGTGCTCTTCCAGTAGGCCCTTCTGGGGTGGACCCTTCCATGCCCAGCAGGTCTGAGCCTTCCGACTCTGATACAGACTCCGACCCTTTGGACCATCGGTCCCCAGTAGAGGTTCCACCCAAGGAGTCCCCAAAATCTCCTTCGGAAGATCTCTCCTTCGGGGACCTTCTACATACCATACAGGAAGCAGGAGGCTGGTCTTCCAAGGAAGTGGATCCCCAGCATAAGAGACTGGCGGAACACTTGGATCTGGCCATTGCAGATCCTCTACCCATTCCCCGCTGGATGGGTCCGCATGAGGATCTGGTAAATATCTGGCAACAGCCGTCCTCTATCCCTGCTCTTTCCAGAAAGGCTGATCATGCCTACTATCCCCTGGAAGGGATTCAACATCTTTCTGCTCATCGTAAGGCTGACTCCGTGGGCTTTACTGCCACTCACGACTGATCGGCCCAGCCAAAACATTTGAGTTCCTCTCCCCCCGACAAGGACTCAAGACAGTTGGATCAGTTTGGCTGGAAGGTTTACTCCTCTTCCTCCTGTGCAGTCCGGTCCTTGAACTGTGTCACACATGGTGGCCTTCCAGAAGGCCTCCCTCTCTGAGCTGGAGAGGGACCTTCAGGAGGTCCAGGATGAGACACTCTGTAGCACGTTGCTGGACAAAGTCCGAATGGGCAAGTTCTCCTGTTGTCATGCTTTAAGAGCAACGTTTGACTCTGTGGACTCAGTGGCTAGGGCGGCAACCACGGGACTCTGTATCTGTCGCCTTTCTTGGCTCAGGATTGCAGGTTTGGCACAAGACGTCCCTCCTGGATGCCCCTTTTTAGGGGTTCTGTCCTTTCTGGCGGAGACACAAAAGATATAATCACTGGGCTGCAGGAGAGCGGACACTCCCTTTGGGACGTACACTCCATGTACTGGACGGGACAGAAAAAGCAGCCTTTTCGTCGTCAGACTATGGAATAAAAACCAGGGTAAACGGAGAAAGCTATGAGCCCCTGGTTTGGGTGCCCAAACCCCCAGGCCAAATTTCCTAAGTCAACCTCCGGGGCTAAAGCTCCCCTTGGCGTCCTGACTCCTTTTCCCTCCTCCCGCCACCTCCAGCCGACGAGGGACCGGTAGGAGGGAGGGTTCGGCCTCCACGTGGAGGGCAGTCACCGCAGATTCTTGGGTGTTGCAACTCATCCAGCGAGGTCCCTTGATAGAGTTCACAAAGTTACCTGCCCCCCATTCTCCAGGACAGTCTTTTTATCCAAAGGATCAGATTCCCATAGTCTCCCAGGAGATTCAGTCCCTCCTGTTAAAAGCGGCCATAGAACCTGTCCCTCAAAAACTAACTAGGAAGGGGATTTTACTCCCATTTCTTCCTAGTTCCCAAGAAGACGGGCGGTCTGAGACAGATTCTGGACCTCAGAATGCTTAACCTCTTCGAGTACAAGAGGTTTCGCATGCTAACCCTTCAGGGGCTTCTTCCCCTGCTCCAAACAAATTCTTGGCTGTGCTGTCTGGACATGCAGGATGCCTACCTGCATATTCCCATCCTCCTGGCCTACCACTGCTTTCTCCGTTTTACTGTTCAGGAGACCCATTTTCAATTCCGAGCACTCCCCTTTGGCCTTTCCTCAGCCCCACGGGTGTTCAAGATTTTAGCGGTGGTTGCGGCTTTTCTTCGCTGCCAGGGCATTTACTTGTTCCCGTACCTGGACGACTAGCTCCTTGCAGCCCCCTCTCTGAACAGCCACTGTTTCACTCTGAACCTGTTTGCTCTTCTGGGTATCACAGTCAGCCTGCCCAAATCCTAGTTAGTACCTTCCCAATGTCTCCAATTCATTGGAGCAGTACTAGACACAGTTCAGAGCAAGGTTTTTCTGCCATCAGATTGAGCCGAGACCTTAGTTTCTCAAGCCACTCTCGTGGCCCAGGCTCGGTGGATCCCAGCACACGCTGTGCTCTGTCTTTTGGGACTGATGGCAGTGGCCATCTCGACTGTTCCCCTGGCCAGATTACACATGAGGGTCACCCAGTGGTCTCTTCAAGTCCAATGGGATCGGAGGACGGACGACATGAACCAGAAGGTCGTGATCTCCAACAGCTTGCAGAGAGATCTTCGCTGGTGGCAGGATCTTTCAAATCTTCGAGGAGCCCCCTTTCATTCCCCTGTCCCTACTCTGATCCTAACCACAGATGCCTCGGTCTTGGGCTGGGGAGCCCATCTGGGGGTACGCAAGACTCCAGGGTCTTGGTCCAACCAGGAGCTTCTGTTCCACATCAACGTCCTGGAGACAAGAGCAGTTCTGTATGCCCTCCAAGCGTTCCATTCCCTCCTTCTACCGGGATCACTCCTTATCCAGATGGATAACATGTCCACAATCTGGTATATCAACAAACAGGTAGGAACTCGTTCGTACTCTTTGCAGAGAAGCAGTGAGGGTTTGGTACTGGGAGATTCAGCACAGCCTTTTCTTGACAGCAGCCCACATCCCAGGCGTAAGCAATGTCCTGGCAGACAGTCTGTCGATCAGTGGACAGGGTTCACGAATGGGAGCTAAAGCTAGAGGTGGTCGAAGATCTTTCTTCGATGGGGTCAGCCAGAAATAGATCTGTTTACGTTCCCATTCAACACAAAACTACCCTGCTTTTGCTCGCTTGTTCCTGGGCATGGTGCTTTTTGGCAAGACAAACCGTCTTGGACAGGGAGGTTTCTTTACGCTTTTCCTCCCTTTCCTGTCATTCAGAAGGTTCTGGTGAAAATTCAGGAGGAAGGAGCACATTTGATTCTGATCGCTTCCATCTGGCACCCTCTTGCAACATCTGGCACTAGAACCTCCGGTTCCCCTGCCGTTATCCCATAATCTTCTGACTCAGGAGCTGGGCACCCTGGTGCACCTGAGCCTTCAATCTCTCCACCTTCATGCGTGGCACCTGTGGACATAGCGGCCTCTCGCTGTGATGTTTCCTCCCAGGTTGCTCATATTTTGGTGGAAGCCAGAAAACTTATCAGATCCACCTACGCGACGAAGTGGAAAAGATTCTCGATCTGGGCCCTAGCCAAGGGCTGGGATCCCTTTTCGTGTTCGGCAGCACAGGTGTTAGAGTACCTTGCACATCTATTGGAGACGGACCTTAGTTATTCCTCTATCAAGGTCCATCTCTCTGCATTGTCGGCCTACCACCTCCCGGTGGAGGGCAAAACTTTGGCTCAATTGGAGGTCGCCAAAACCTTTCTGAAAGGCATCCTCCACTTGAAACCTCCGGTCCGGAAACTCTGTCCCCCCCCGGGACCTTAACTTTGTTAGAAAAGCTGATCCTACCTCCCTTTGAGCCAGCTTCTAGCTGTGACATGCGCTTCCTTTCTTGGAAGACTTTGTTTTTCATTGCAGTCACTTCTGCCAGAAGGGTTTCAGAACTTCAGGCATTTGTCTGTAAGGAACCCTATTTGATTTCCCATAGGGACAGTCTTTCTGCAGACTAACCCTTCCTTCCAAAGGTAGTTTCAGAAACCACCCTCAACCAGAGTGTCGAACTACCGGTCTGTTTTCCCCAACATTCTAACGGGGGAATATCTTTTGCACACATTAGTTGTGCATAGGATTCTGAGGTATTATATAAACTGGACTAAAGAGGTCCGTAAGACCAATCAGCTCTTTGTGGCCTTCTCCCCCCAGTGCCAGGGCAAGGCCATTTCCAAACAGACTATTTCGAGGTGGTTGGCTAACTGCATCCACTTCACTTACCAAAAGCATGGGAAATCCCTACCGGGGGCGGTTAAGGGTCACTCCACTCTGAGTGTTGCTACTTCTACCGCCTTTTTCAGGAATGTGTTCACAGCAGAGATCTCCACAGCGGCCACGTGGTAGTCTGTCCACACCTTCACAAAGCATTACAGTCTGGAAATTACCTCAACGTGCAGGACTGGTTTCGGTCTTGCAGTTTTGCAAGGCCTCCTGTCATAACTCACTCAGTTGGTGATCTCTCCTTCTCCTGGAAGTATCTCCGAATTTTTCTTTTGGACTGCTAGGTATTCAGTCCTATATGTGAAGACGTACTGCAGGAACCCTCTCGAAGTAAGATATTGCAGATCACTTGAAAACAACTCTTGCAGCAGGTTTACCATTAGAGCTCATGACAGGGCGCCAGAGACCCACCAAAATTTTCTAGCTAGCAGTATTCAGCGGGGACCACCTCCGACGTCAGGCATAGTACATAAGGAGGTGGTCCCCCAGAATCCCCAGTTCTTTTCCCGCCGTCGACTCGCCAGCATCGGCCTCTCGGTCTCTACCTAGCGCACGACGACTTAGACCTTCAAGTGTTTCTACAAAACTAATGTCCTCTCCAACGCCTTCATCTGAGGGACACCTTTCAAAGTGTGCCTGTGGAAAACGGATCCCTTTCAAGGATCCTCATTCTTCCTGTGTGCAGTGCTTAGGCCCGGACAACGACACCAAGGCCTGCACCTTTTGCCAAGGGTTCAACAGCCGCACCAGGATCCGCCGTCAGAAGGCACTTCAGGCATACCTGTTAGAAGAGAAACTTAGCAGGATGGACAAAGAACCTTCCTCATGGGGTGATTCTTCTTCAAAAGCCCATAAACACCGGGAGAAAGCAAGGTCCAGATCCCCGAACCGGGCCTCGGACTCGCGTAGCTCAGGCTCCACCCGATCTGACCGCTTGCCCTCCAGGGCTCATTCTCGGCCCCTTCCGGTCAAAGTCTGGGCTGCAGGCGGTTCTTCGACTCTTTAGCCCATCAAGACTTCTAGGCTCTCGGCTTTCTCCACTCCCTCTCGGGCCTCTTCCAAGTCTTCCGAACGCCACAAGTCTTCCCCATCGACCCGACGTCGGGACCCCGACTCCAGATCGGTCTCCCAGCCTCCCAGGGGTCCGTATCCACCACCCAGGAAGACGAAAGACCTGACGTCCCTAAAGCGGGCGGCTGACCCGACGTTGGCCAAGCAACCGAAGTCGTCCAGGTGTTCGGAGCAGAGTTCATCGTCCAAGCACCAGACGCCGGGCGTTCGCTGACTCAAGTCGCCGGGCCAAGCGCCTGACGAGGCTTTACACTCACGGAGCTAAAGACCACCCCAAGTCACGGTGGATGCCGGTCGTAGAGATTCACCGGAGGACCGACATTGCCTGAAGACCAGGCGGGCGACAGAGGATGTCGGGCTTCCGAGGGAACCTTCGCCCACCCTGGAGACGCCCGCAGACCCGACCCTGGCGACAGACCACTGGTGCCAGGCCCGTCGTCGGGCATGAACATACAAGAAGTAAAGGATCCCTTTACTTTCTGCTGGGACACCATCCGAAAAGATGTGGTCCCTGTAAAACCTCCTCCTCCTACTACTCCTTCACCTCCTACGCCCCCTTCTCCACCACAGGGGCTAGTAGGATGACCACCAACCCCTAGGGAGCAGACTCTACCTCCTAGTGGTAGATCCAGGGATCGGAGAAGGCCTCCCTCAAGATCTCCATCAGGGTCTCCCAGCTCCAAGCGACTCCAGATGTCGTCGGTACACTCCGTCAGGGGAGGACTCCAGATCGGATACTACGGGATACTCCAGATCTCTTCCTCCACTCAGCATCCCATCACCTGACCCATATGACCTGCCCAGGTCTCCTCCGGATGATCCCTCTTTCTCTGAGATCATGAGGCACATCCAGGACAACATGGGATGGGATGCTGAAGACCTCGATCCCGAAATATAGCACCTTGCCCGTTATCTTTGGCAGAAAGATCCAAAGCCTGTGGTAGTGCCACCCTTGGATGACACCTTCACGGACGTCACCAAGACTGCGTGGAAGCATCCGCACTCCACTCCCGCTGTGCCGAAGAAAGATGACTGCCTGTACAAGGCCCCAAAAGAGGACCAGTACTTGGCTCAGCAACCTCTGGCTGACTCCTTGGTTATTACGGCCTCGCATGACCGATCCCAAAGACCGCAGTATATGAGCACGCAGCCACCGGACCAGAATCAAACAACTGGATGCCCTGGGGAGAGCCATATCTGGGCTGCTACATGCTCCATCGGGTCTCTGAACTACCTATCTCACATGGTACAGTTTGAGAATGCCCTGTGGGAACAGGGCCAGGACTTGGTTGAAAAATTACTGGATGGCGATCAGAAGGCAGAGCTCCTAAACCACCTCCACACAGGGTCTGATGTGGGTACTCAAGTGCTACGAGCCATATATGATTCTGCGAACTCGTCTGCCAGAGCTGCAGATTCAGGCATCTGTCTCCGGAGACGCTCTTGGCTCCGTGTCTCCGGTTTTACACCGGACGTACAGAACATTCTTGACGTCCCTTACAATGGCGAAGTCCTTTTTGGTGAACCCTCGGAGAAGGTTATCGCCAAACTCCAGGACGCTGGGAAGGCAGTCAGGTCTGTACAGGCCATGTACAGATCAAGGCCTGGTTCCTTTCGTAGGAACCAGAGCCGCTTTCGCAGCCGGCAACAAGGGCAGCAGCCACGTTCCGGCCAGCAACAAAGGGGCACTTTTCAACGTAAAGCCCAGGCTGTCGTCCCCAGGCAGAGGCCAGCGCTGCACTAAACCGGCCCAGCCTGCGGGGACCAGTGCTGCCACAGCATGACTTCTTCCCGGCCCCCGCCCCTCCTCTGGATCAACCAGAACAAAAGGTCGGGGGTCGCATCGCTAGCCACTTTTTAGGATGGCAGTCGATTACCGCCGACCGGTGGGTTCTCCAGTTGGTCAAGAAAGGCCACTTCATAGAATTTCTCGACCACCCACCGTCAAGACCTCCCCTGCTTTCCTGTTACTCGGGTCAGCACACCCTGCTCATACAGCAGGAGGTGCTCGCACTTCTTGGAAAAGAAGCTATAGAGCACGTACCATGGAACCAGAGAGATGCAGGTTATAATTCTCACTTCTGTCTGGTTCCCAAAAAGACAGGGGACCTTCGTCTGATACTGGACCTCAGCAAGTTGGTCCTGTACAAATGCTTCCGCGTGGTGACTGTGACAACCCACCTCTCCCTCTGGGCTGAAACAGCTTTTAGAGAGGTGTGTGTCCTTGGGTATTCGCTGCCACCAGCCGGACTTTCCTTCCGGCACCTCTTTCAAGTGTACAAACTTGAATAATCACACGTGCAATTGCACAAGTTAGTCTGGTAGTGTCTCTTTCAGGTGGCGGATGCTACACAGAGTTTACCCTAGCCAGTGAAAACCAAATTTACCTTAGAAAATGACATCAGAACACAACTGTTGAGCAAATAAATAGCTTTTACTTAACAGAAAGTGCAATGAGCATTACAGGAAATGTATTTACAACACAGAGAATAACACTCATAAGGAAAAGTAAACAAATGTTTTTAAAAACAGATGGCAAAGAAGAAGCTATTACTGAAATATACTATCACTAAACTTACCCTTACTTGTCCTTACAAGAACACTGGACCCTGTTCTAACTGCCAGCTTCCACGGACATACCAGGTGGCTCCAAGCTTATGTTTCCCTCCACAGCTTCCAAAGGCAAAAAGGCGAGGTTCTCTGTCTTGCAAAAGCATATAGTCTATGGAGACTAAGTCATTCCTATTCTCCTCTTAAATGCACAACCAACTAACATGTATGTATTTAATTGTCCCAATCAGGTGAACACCTATTGGTGACCAATTATATTCCTTTCACCTTAAGTTTATATTTGAATGATCCAATCCATTCAAACTGCCCTGTCAATGTCTGCAAGGTCTGTGTGTGTCTGGAGATGTCCACTCAAGTTGTATGACCCAGCTCTTATCTAGCAGCTAGGAATTCACAAGCTGGTTGCTGCTGGAGGATTTCAGCCTCAGTGTCTTTTTCCACACTGCTAAAAAAAAAGGCATCTACAGAATCAAACCATTAACTCTTTTCCTTCCCATTTCTGTCACATCTCCCCCAAGATAATGAAGGCGTGTCCCTTAGGCTACCCCAAGATGACACAGCCGTTCATCCTGATACTAGGAAGTGCCCAAAGTATCCAGCCAGGCCATTAGCCCTGCCTAGATAGCCCATCCGCATTTGCATTTTGTTTGCCACTGCGATGCTGTATGGTCATGTTGTATGCCTGCAGTACCAAACTCCACGCGTAGTGGTTTCATTTTGTCCACTGGACCTGTAAGCCAAATCAGGGATTATGATCTGTGACCACAGTCATTCTCTCCCATATAGGTAAGGCTGCAGCTTCTGAAGAAGGCCCACACTATTCCAAGCATTCCTTCTCAATTGTGGCGTATGTGCCTCCTCTCTGGGCAAAGCCTCGGCTGGCGTACACAACTGGGTGCTCCTCCCCTGCTGAGTAACATGGCTCCAGCACAGCCCCCAATCATGATCTGAGGCATCCCATGGACCATAAACTTTAAACTATAATTGGGGCTAGCCAATACAGCTGGGCTGCTTAAGGCCTTCTTTGGCTCCTGAAAAGCAACCTCACAGCCTTCTGACCACTTCACTGCATCTGGCTTTCCCTTCTTGGTTAGGTCTGTCAGGGGCTTAGCCAGATCAGCTATAGCAGGAACAAACCTTGGGTAGTACCTCCCAGTCCCTAGAAATGCCCTGACCTGTTTCTTTGTGGTAGGAGTAGGCCAGGCCAGGATGGCATCAACCTTGGCAGGCTCCGGACGGATGTGTCCACTACCCACCGGTGCCCAGGTAGGATACTTCTGCCATACCTATCTAGCACTTCTCTGCCTTGACTGTCAGACCTGCCTTTAACCTGTGGAACACATCCCAGCACATTCTTGATGTGCTCATCCCAGAATCTGGCTATATATGGCTATATCATCATATAAGCCAATGCAAACTCACCTACCCCCAGACAGAATGCGATCTACAAGCCGTTGAAAGGTTGCGGTGCAGTCTTCATTCGAATAGCATTACCTTAAATTTATATAAACCAAATGGAGTAACAACGCTGATCTTTCCCTGGCATGAGGGTCAGAGGTACCTGCCAATAGCCCTTTGTTAGGTCTATTGTGGTCAAATCTTAGCTCCCCAGTCGCTCTCAGGGTCTCATCTGTTCTGGGCATGGGATAACATCAGACTCCGTGCAGCTGTTAAGCTTCCGGTGAGTCCACATAGAAATCGTGTGGTGCCATCTCTTTTGGGGATCAGTACCACGGGTGATGCCCAGGGCTACTAGATTCCTGGATTACCCCCCAGTTCCATCATCTCTTTGAAGCTCCTCTTTCACAGTCTGCTTAACATGCTCAGGTACCCTGTAGAGGACTGTTTCAGGGGATCCTGGGTCCCTGTATCCACATGGTGCTCTGCCATCGTGGTGTACCCTGGTTTCCCTGTAGAACGTATTTCAAATTCTCTCAGCACACCCTAATTTCTTGCACCTGGGCTGGCGTCAGCTGTTCCGAGGAGGTAAGGCTGTCCACAGAGGATGCACCTGGCCTCCCCAAGTAGGTCCACCAGTGGATCTACCTCAGTTTCCTCCTCTGGAGCACTGCATCTGGCGAGGACCATTTCCTCTCTCTGTCATGGTAGGAGCATCACGCATGTAACATGATACACCTTCGTTTGCATCTCCTGTCCGGAGCTCTGTATCATGTAATTAGCGTCACTAACCTTTTGGACAATGGAGAATAAGCCCCTCCATACTTGCCTGTAATAACTTATTCTGTCGGACAGGGATGATACCATCACTCGCTGTCCACCACCTCATATTCTCTGGCTCGGGCCCCACGGTCATACTCCAGACTTTCTGCCGCTGTTGGGCAGCCAGGTGCTCCTGAGCAAACCCCATGAGCTCCCTAATGCTGTCCTGAAGTTCAGGACATACTTCAACAGACTCCCTTGGGAGGCACGGTCACCCTCCCATTCGTCCCGAATTAAATCTAGTGGCCCCGCACCCTATGACCAAACAGGAGCTCGAAGGTGAGAACCCTGTGGACTCCTGGGACTTCCTAATAATAAATAGGAGATGAGGCAAATATTTGTCCAGTCTCTCTTATGCTGGTCAGCAAAAGTCCTTAGCTGGTCTTAAGGGTTAGATTAAATCGCTCCACTAGACCATTAGCTTGGGGATGGTATGGGAGGTTTTGAGCTTCTTTACCCCACACTTCTCCCAACTCTCATTTATCCTGACATAAAATTGGCACCCGGTCTGACAGTATCTCCTGGGGAAAGCCCACCCGGCAATATTTCCAACAAGTGCATCTACCACTGGTCCTGCCTCAGAGAATGTTGGGCCACTGCCTCTCGGTATCTAGTGGCATAGTCTACAACTACCAGGATATACCGCTTGCCAGTGCGACTTAAGGAATTGCTCAATGGCCCCACTGTCCCTGCTACCCTCTTGAAGGGTTCATCAATAATAGGCAGGGCACCAAAGCTGCCTTGGCCTTGTCCCCCATTTTCCCTACCTGCTGGCACTGTGGACAAGTCCGACGTAATTTACCATCCTTGCCAATGCCATGCCAGAAGAAATTGTTGGTGGCGCTTTTACGTGCGCCTCACTCCCCAATGCCCTGAAAAGGGATATCATGTGCAAGGGCCAAAAGCTGCTGACGGTGAACCTTAGGACCCACCAGCTGCTGGAGTACCTCACCAGCTAGCCCTTCCTCTGTTGTACATTCGTACAACAGCCCATTGTCAGTAAATGGACTCTTACCCCCTGAGAATGCTCAGCCCTATGAGCTATTTCCCAGTTTTTCAGGGTAGGGTCAGTTCACCATGCAGCACTCAGCTGCCTCGTCTGACCCTTCCCAGTGCCCTTCTGGAAGGAAGTCCTGCGGGTTCCTCTGTGACTGGGGTTCTGGACTGCAGCTTCTAGCCAGCCCCTCCCTGTGCTGGACACTTCCCTCCAGCTGCTGGGGTGCCTGGACCACAGAGTCAGCCCTCTTCCCTCAGAGCTTGCCCTTGTGCCTGACTTCGAGTTGCAACACACCAGTTTTTACTGGGGTCAAATCCTTCCCACAATCATGCCACAGGTGGGTCCTCTGCACCCACCTCCTTTTCTACATGGCCCCTTCCCAGCTCAGGAGCTCTAGCCATTGGTAATGGGACTGGTGGCCCTGTGAATGCCGAACAGGTATTTCCCAGGCCACGATCTGCTCTGCCGAATGAGATCTTTTGCCTTACCAGGAAGATATTAGCAACCTGTGTCCCACAGTCCCTGTGTTACTATTCCATTAACTGTAATGGGACGCAGATTCTCATCAGAGAGGTGGTTCTTGAACTGGACACACCCTACAAACACACCAGTCCCTTTTGTCACCCCGCCCCAATATCTCTGCCCCTTAACCAGTTTCTGAGGGCAGTTATGTCTCAAGTGTCACTTGATTGCAAATATGACATTTCTTGGGACCTATTTCTTGAGTCCCTTAGAACAGAGGGCTCTACTTTGGGCTCAGGTGCAGGCTGGTTTCCTTTGGGCTGCCCCCATGGGATCCCATATACCCATGTGCTGCCCCATACCATAAGACTTACGTTGTGTGTGTGACATTTCAGACAGATACTCGTCAAGCTTCCTGCCACCTCTGTAGGCGCATGCCACCCTGTCTATGAGCCATGCGCATGTCCTCAGGTACAATTTTAAAGGGTGTTCTCTCACCAATACATCTTTAATCAATTCCACAGTAGTTGCTTTGGCCCCTCCATCCACCTGTCAAGGTAAGTATACAATTTAACCTGCAGTTCTGCATAACTGTCTTCTGGGCTTTTCTTTAACTCCTAAATTTTCTTCTATAAGCCTCAGAATTAATTCAAAACGTTTCCAACACCACTGTTTTGCTTTATCATAATCCAGCATAGTCTTATTACTCATTTAGCAAATGCATTCAACGCTCTCCCGTCCAACTAGGGGTGTGAGATAAGTTGATCAGGAAGCCTTATGTAATTGTGATTACATACTGTCTCAAATGACTTAAAATAAATCAGGTCATCTCTCTCTCTTTAAACTGGGGAACAATTTAGAATTCATTTTGGCTTCATGAGGGTAAACTCACTCCACCATTACTCACGGTTTGCTGACTCACGGAGGTCATCATCTCCTTCTCGTGCTGTTGTCCCTGGGTTCATGCTGTCGTTCTTTCTCTCTGTCTTCACGTTCTTTCTCTCTGTCTGCCAACCTGCTTCCTTCTGCACATATCAGTCTTTTAGCCTCCAATGCCTTGTCTTGCAGCAATAGCTGCAGTCGCAGTGCCTCAAGCTGATTTGGGGCCTGCCTCAGTTTCCTGACTTACTAGACTGTCTGCTTCAGATCATGTGCCAAGAGTAGCTATGAGATCTGCCTTTTCTTCTGCTTCAGACTTTCAGGCTGATCCCCTTTCCTGGCACCTTTCAACAAGCTATGGCACAGTAAGTGAGTCATACTCCGTGGAGCTCATTCTCTCTGCTACACTATACTGTACTATCTAGAAACAAATAAAACTGTTGTACAAATGCTATCCTCTTGTATATCCTGTTTTGCAATACTAAGGTAACTGTTCCTTGGATACGCTAGAGGATGACCACAACCCCTGGGAGCAGAGCTCTCTCCAGTGGTAGATCCAGGATCGGAGAAGGCCCTCAAGATTCCATCAGGTCTCCCATCGCCGGACCCAGATGTCGCTGCACACTGGCCAGAGGACTTAGATCGATACTTGGGATCGGATCTCTTCCTCCACCAGCATCCCATCACTGACCCATATGACTCGCCCCTGCTCGATGATCCTCTTCCTGAGATCATGAGGCACATCCAGGACAACATATGGGATGCTAAGACCTCGATCCCGAATAAGCACCTGCCCGTTATCTTTGGTGAAAGATCCAGCCTGTGGTAGTGCCACCCTTGGATGACACTCTGACGTCACTAAGACCGCGTAAGCATCCGACCCACTCCGCCAGTCGAAGAAAGATGACTGTTACAAGGCCCCAAAAGAGGAGTACTTGGCTCAGCAACCTCTGGCTGACTCTTGCCACATTCGCATGACCATCCCAAAGACCGCAGTATATGAGCACTGAGCTACCGACCAGGAATCCAAACACTGATGCTTCTGGGAGGCGCATGTAGGTTGCTACATGCTCATCGGGTCTCTGAACTACCTATCTCAAGGTATGTTTGAGAATGCTCGTGGGAACAGGGCCAGGATTGGTTGAAAAATTACTGATGCATCTGTAGGCAGAGCTCTAAACCACTTCCACATGTCTGATGGGTACCTATGCTATTGTTATATGATCTCTGCGAACTCGTCTGCCAGAGCTGCAGATTCAGGAAGAGACTGTCCTGAGAGTTTTTGGCCCGTGTCTCCGGGTTTTACCCCGGACGTATAGAACATTCTTGACGCCCCTTAGTGGCTAAGTCTTTGTGAACTCGGAGAAGGTACCTGTTCCAGGACGCTTGGAAGGTGTCAGTCTGTACAGGCCATGTATAGATTGGTTCCTTTTTTCAGAGAACCAGAGCCGCCGCAGCCGGCACAAGGCAGCAGCCACGCCCGCCAGCAACAAGGGCATCAACGTAGCCCAGGTTGTCTCCAGGTAGAGCTAGCGCTGCACTAAACCGCCTAGCCCGGGGACCAGTGCTGCCACAGCATGACTTCTTCCTGCCCCCGCCCTCCTGGATCAACCAGAATAAGGCTGGGGGTCGCATCACATTGCCTTTTAGGCTTGGCAGTCGACACGTGTTTAACTGGTGGAGTTCCTCCAGTTATCAAGAAAGGCCACTACAGAATTTCTCACTACCCCCTGCCAAGACCTCCTGCTTCCTACCTGGTCAGCACACTCTGCCTATAGCAGGAGGTGCCTTTACTCTGGAAAAGAAGCTATAGAGCACGTGTCATGGAACCAGAGAGATGCATGTTATTATTCTACTGTCTGGTCTTCAAAGATATAGGTCTGCCTGATACTGACCAGTGTTGTCCGCAAAATGCTTCCGTGGATCAGACAACTCACCTCCTCTGGGCTGAAGCAGCTTAGAGAGGTGTGCCTGGGCATTCTGCCACCAGCCGACTTCTTCCGCACTTTTCTATGTACAAACTGAATAATCACACGCACTGCAAGCTAGTCTAGTGTCTTTCAGTGGCTGCTACACAGAGTTACCCCAGCCAGTGGAAACCAAATTTTGTTCTTAGAAAATGACATCAGAGACACAACTGTTGAGCAACAAATAGCTTTACTAACAGAGTGCAATGAGCATTTACAGGGAATGATTACAACAAGAGAATAACACTATACAGGAAAAGTAAATGTTTAAACAGATGGCAAAAGAAGAAGGCTATTACTGAAATATACTATCACTAAACTTATCTTCCTTGTCCTTACAAGAGACACTGACCCTGTTCAACTGCTACCCTACTGACATACTGTAGGCTCCGTGTTTTGTGTTTCCTCACAGCCCAAAGCAAAAAGAGCAGTCTGTCTTACAGAAGCTTATATAGTCTAGGAGACTAGGCTCCTATTCTCTTAAATGCATTCAACTAACTAATATGTATGTATTTAATTGTTCTAATTGAGTGAACACTTATTGGTGCCAATTATATCCCTTTTCATCTTAAGTTTATATTTGAATGATCCAATCCATTCAAACTGCCCTGTGTCCGTCTGCAAGGTCTGTGTGTCTGAGATGTCCACTAGATTTATGTTCCAGCCTATCTAGCAGCTAGGATTCTGCTAGGTTGGTTTTTGTTGGAGGATTTCAGCCCTGTGTCTTTTTCCACATCTAAAAAATAAGGCATCTACAGAATCCAAACCATTAACCTTCCTTCCATTTCTGTCACACCCCCCCTAAGATATCGGGCGTGGTGTCTTTGGCTACCCTATGTGACACAGCCGCTCATGCAATTACTGAAGTGCCCAGTATCCACTGGCTATTAGCCCTGCTCTGATAGCCCATCCGGATTTGTATTTGTGGGTTATCGTGATGCTGTATGGTCATGTTGTATGCAGTACCAAACTCCAACGTAGTAGTTTGCCATTTTGTCCACTGACCCATGGAAGCCAAATCAGGGATTATGATCTGTGACCATCAAATTTTCCTATATAGGTAAGGCTGCAGCCTGAAGGCCCACACTATTCCCCAAGCATTCCTTCATCAGGCGCTTCCTCTGGGCAAAGTCTTCGGCGATACACCTGTTGTCCCCTGCTGAGTAACTTGTCAGCACAGCCCCCAGCCCATATCTGAGGTATCCACATATCTATAAACTTTAACTATAATTGGCTAGCTAACAGCTGCTGTTTATGTCTTCTTTATTTTCTGAAAAGTAACTCACAGCCTTCTGACTACTTTACTCATCTGGCTTCTCTTGTTAGGGTCTGTCAGGGCTTAGCCAGATCGCTAGCAGGAACAAACCTTCGGTAGTACCCTGCAGTCCCTGAATGCCCTGATCTGTTTTGTGGAGAGGCCAGTCAGATGCATCAACCTTGGCAGGCTCGACGGATGTGTCCACTACCCACCCGGTGCCCACGGTAGGATACTCTGCCATACTTATCTGGCACTTCTGTCTTGACTGTCAGACCTGCCTTAACCTGTGGATTATATCCCGCACATCTTTATGTTCATCCCAGGTCTGCTTATATGGCTATATCATCCAAGGCCAATGCAAACTCACTTACCCCAGACAGAATGCGACCCATGTCGTTGAAAGGTTGCAGGTGCAGTCTTCATTCAATGCATTACCTAAATTATATAACCAAATGGAGTAACAAACGCTGATCTTTCCCGGTCCGCAGGGCTGAGGTACTCAACAGCCTTGTTAGGGTCTATTGTGGTCAAATGCTCCTCCAGTCTGCCCAGGGTCCATCTGTCTTGGCATGATAAGCATCGACTTGCAGCTGTTAAGCTCCGGTAGTCCACGAGAATCGTGGTGCCATCCTTTGGGATCAGTACCACGGGTGATGCCCAGGGGCTACTAGATCCTTACCCCCTGCCCATCATCTCTGAGCCCTCTTCACAGTCTGCTTAACATGCTCAGGCACCTGTAGGGGATTGCTCAGGGATCCTGTCCCTGTATCTGGCTGGTACCTCTCGTGGTGTACCCTGGTTTCCCACATGTCTTCAAATTTCAGCACACCCCTAATTTCTTGCACCTGGCTGCGTCAGTTGTTCTGAGGGTGGCTGTCCACAGAGGATGCACTTGGCCTCCCCAAGTAGGTCCAGTAGTGGATTCCCCAGTTCCTCCTCTGAGCACTGCATACAGATGACCATTCTCTGTCATGGTAGGGCTTCAGTATGCTACTGTGATACACCTTCGTTTGTATCTCCGTCCGGAGCTCTATCATAATTGATTCTACTAACCTTTGGACAATGAGAATGGTCTTCCCATGCTGCCTGTAACTTATTCTGTCGGACAGGGATGAGTGCCACACCGCTGTCCCACCTCATATTCTTGCTCGGCCCCACGGTCATGCCAGACTTCTGCTGTTGTTGGGCAGGTGTGCCTGAGCAAACCCCATGAGCTCCCTAAGGCGGGTCCCAGTTCAGGACATATCACAATAGACTCCTTGGGATGCATGCCCCTCCCATTCGTCTCAATTAAATCTAGTGTCCGCACCTTGTGACCAAACAGGAGCCTGGCGGTGAGAACCCTGTGGACTCCTGTGACTTCCGTATGCAAATAGGGAGATGATGTAAATATTGTCCAGTCTCTCTATGCTGGTCAGCAAAAGTCCTTAGCATGTCTTAAGGGTTGAATTAACTGCCCATTAGACATTAGCTTGGGATGGATGGGAGTTTTGAGCTGCTTACCCACACTTCTCCCACAACCACTCATTTATCCATATAAATTGGCACCCCGGGTCTGACAGCATTCCTGGGAAAGCCCACCCGGCTAAATATTTCCAACAGCACCATCTCCTGCCTCTGAGGGGAGTTAGGGCCACTGCCTCTGGTATCTAGTGTATGTTCATAACTACCAGGATATACCGCCAGTGCACTTGGGGCTCAATGGCCCTATGTCCACTGCCACCTCTGAAGGGTTCATCATCACGGCAGCACAGCTGCCTTGGCCTTGTCCCATTTTCTGGCCTCTGCACTGTGATGTCCGCAACATTTGCCATCCTGCCAATACCCAGAAGAGTTGTTGGTGAGGCGCCAGGCGCCTACCCCAAGTGCCCTGGTATGTGGGATATCATGCAAGGCCAAAGCTGCTGACGTGAACCTAGACTACCAGCTGCTGGAGTACTCACCAGCTAGGCCTTCCTCTGTTGGGCATTCTCTGTACAACAGCCCATTGTCCCAAATGGACCTCACTCCCCTGAGAATGCTCAGCCCTTGGTGAGCCATTTCCCCAGTTTTTCCAGGGTAGGGCTGTCTGCTGTGCAGCACTCAGCTGCCTCGGCCTGCTGACCTCTTCCCAGTGCCCCCTTCTGAAGGAAGTCCTGTGGGTTCTTCTGTGACTGTGGGGTCTGACTGCAGCTCTAGCCAGCCCCTCCTGTGCTGGACACTTCCTCAGCTGCTGAGGGTGGCTGGGACCACCCAGAGTCAACCCTCTTCCTCACAGAAGCTGTCTCAGCTGACTACTTACAAATAATAATCAGTTTTACTGGGGTCCAAATCCTTCCCCACAATCATACCTTTACAGGTGAGGTCCTCTACAACTCCCACCTCCTTTTCTACATGGCCCCTTCCCAGCTCAGGAAGACTCTAGCTATTGGTAATGCCGACCAGGCCCTGTAATGCCCCAACCTGAGGTTTCCTGTGCGCCCATCTGCTCTGCCCGAAGAATCTTGCCTTTACCAGGAGAGGATAAAGTTAGCACCTGTGTCCCACAGTCCCTGTGTTACTATTCCATTAACTGTATGGACGAGATTCTCATCAGAGGAGAGTGGTTCTTCAGACTGACACACTTACAAACACACCAGTGCCCTTTTGACTCTCCCTCAATATTCTCTGCCTTTAACCCAGTTTCTGAGGGCAGTTATATCTCAAGTGTCCCACTTGATTGCAAACATGACATTTCTTGGGACCTATTTCTGAGTCCCTTAGAACCAGAGGGCCTCTACTTAGATTCAGGTGGCAGAGCCTGGTTTGTAATGCCTCATGGGATCCCTTTATACCCATGTGCTGCCCCCCATACCTGGCGGGAAGACCCACGCGCCAGTGTGGTCAGCCAGAGACACTCGCCAGCTTTCCTGCCACCTCTGTAGAAGAGGCGCATTCTGTCTATGAGCCATACACGATGTCCTCAGGTACAGCCAATTTTAAGGGAATTGTTCTCACCAATACATCTTTAATCAGTTCCACAGTAGTTGCTTTAGCCCTCCATCCACCTGTCAAGGTGAGTATACAGCTCAACCTTGCAGTTCTGCATAATTGTCTTTCTGGGCTTTCTTTAACTCCCTAATTTCTTCTATAAGCCTCAGGAGTTAATTCAAAATGTTTCAAACCCACTGTTTTACTTTATCATAATCAGCATAGTCTTTATTACTCATTTTAGCAATGCATTCAACGCCTCCTCCAACAAGGGGTGGAGATGGTTGACCAGAAGTCTTATTTGTAATTGTTATTATGTCTCAATGACCTAAAAATAAACCAGGTCATCTTTCTCTTAAATTGAGGAACAATTTAATTCATTTTGGCTTCATGAGGTAAACTCCCTCCACCATTACTCACGGTTTGTTGATCATGAGGTTGTCATCTCCTTCTCTGCTGTTGTCCCTGGAGTTCATGCTGTCGCTCTTTTCTCTGTCTTCACGTTCTTTCTCTCTGTTCACAACCTTTCTTGCTTCCTGCTCGGCATCCAGTCCTTTTTCTCCAATGCCTTGTCTTGCAGCAATAGCTGCAGTCGCAGTTCCTGTTGATTTGGGGCCTGCCTCAGTTCCCACCACCCCAACGACTGTCTGCTTCAGATCATGTGCCAAGAGAGTAGCTACAGATCTGCCTTTTTTCTGAAGTCGGACTTTGTACAACTCTTTCCTGGCACCTTCAACAAGCTGTGGCAGTAAGTGAGTTCATCTCGTGGAGCTCATTCTCTACTGCTACACTATACTGTGCTATCTAGAAACAAATAAAACTGTTGTACAAATGTATCCTCTTGTATATCCTGTTTTGCAATGCTAAGGTAACTGTTCCACTGGTAAACTCTTATCAGTGTGTTACGCAGTCCAGCTATCATCATCCCACCTCTGCACTAATATGTGACAACCCACCTCTCCTCTGGGCTGAAATGCTTTTAGAGAGGTGTGTGTCCTTGGGTATCTGTTGCCACCAGCTTGACTTTCCTTCCGCACCTCTTTCAAGTGTACAAACTTGAATAATCACACGCAATTGCACAAGAAAGTCTGGTAGTGTGTCTCTTCAGGTGGTGATGCTCACAGAGTTTTACCCAGCTAGTGGAAACCAAATCTACTTTAGAAAATGATATCAGAGACACAACTGTTGGAGCAAATAAATAGCTTACTAACAGAAAGTGCAATGAGCATTTACAGGAAATGTATTTACAACACAAGAGAATAACACTCATACAGGAAAAGTAAACAAATGTTTTTAAACAACAGATGGCAAAAGAAGAAGGCTATACTGAAATATACTATCACTAAAATCCTACCTTTCCTGTCCTTACAAGAGACACTGGACCCTGTTCTAACTGCCAGCTCCACGGACATACCAGGTAGGTTCCAAGCTTATGTTTCTCACAGCTTCTAAAGGCAAAAAAGAGCGAGTTCTCTGGTCTTACAGAAGCTTATATAGTCTATGGAGACTAGGTCATTCTTATTCTCCCTTAAATGCACCAACTCAACTAACATGTATGTATTTAATTGTCCCAATCAGAGGAACACCTATTGGTGACCAATTATATTCCTTTTCAACCTTAAGTTTATATTTGAATGATCCAATCCATTCAAACTGCCCTGTGTCCATGTCTGCAAGGTCTGTGTGTGTCTGGAGATGTCCACTGCTGATTTATGACCAGCTCTTATCTCAGCAGCTAGAATTCACATGCTGGTTGCTGCTGGAGGATTTCTAGCCCTCAGTGTCTTTTCCACACTGCTATAAAAATAAGGCATCTACAGAATCCAAACCATTAACTCTTCTTCCCATTTCTGTCACAGTGACCTCCCAGGCATGATTCCCATGCTCCCAGGCAGGGCTTTCTAGGGGCTATCTCTTGACATGCAGGATGCATACCTGCATATACCCATGGCTCAAGCGACATGGAGTTTTTGCACTTGAGTTTCAGGGTCACCATTATCAGTTCCCGAGCTCCTCTCGGACCGTCGTCGGGCACCTTGGTATTCATGAAGTGCATGGCGGTAGTAGCGGGCGACTCTGAGGAGACAAGGCCACGTCGTTCTCTCACCTGGACGACTGGTTTTTCATAGCCTCTCTGAAGCCCTGATGTCTGCCATTCATTGTACTCAGTCTCTGTTCGAGACACTGGGCATCATTATCAATCAAGAGAAGTCGCGCCTAGTTCCGTCTCAGATTCTGCAGTTCATAGGCGCAGTTCTGGACACTGTCCAGGGGAAAGCTTTTCTACCCCAGGACTGAGCGGAACACATCAGATCCCTCATCAGGGACATCTTGGCAAAGAAGACTGTCCCAACCAGACTGGTCCTTTGCCTGCTCGGACACATGGCTGCAGCCATTGCAACAGTCCCGCTAGCCAGTCTCCACATGCGGATGACCCAGTGGATGTTACGGGCCCAATGGGATAAGTGCAACTGCTTTACAGCTCCCACTCCGGATCACGGCTGTAATCCAGAATTGGCAATGGTGGCTAGATTCAAGAACCTTCGGGTGGGGGCCCTTCATTGCTACTGCCTAACTGTGACGCTCTCCACAGACGCCTCAGGGCTCTGATGGGGAGCACAACTAGAAGGTGTCTGGTCTCAGGGCCAGTGGACAGCCCAAGAGACTCATCTCCACACAAATATGCTGGAAATGAGAGCAGTTCTTTACGCCCTGCAAGCTTTTCAGTCGGAGATTCCACCGGGTACTCTTCTGTTACAAACGGACAATTCCGCGGGGATGTTTTACCTCAAACAAGGAGGCACCCATTCCTACCCGCTTTGCAGGGAGGCCATGAGGATGTGGGATTGGGTTTTACAACACGGCGCAAACCTCATCGCTGTTCATGTACCAGGAGTGAACAGTGTTATCGCAGACGGCCTGAGTCGCTCTCAGGCCAGAGTCCACGAATGGGAACTACTCCAGGAAGTAGTAGAGGATCTGTTTCATAGATGGGGTACACCAGAGTTAGACCTTATCGCGTCTCCATCCAACGCAAACCTGCCCAATTTTTGCTCGCTAGATCCAGGGCCTGGTGTTTTCTGGCGTGACGGGTTGTCCCTCTCCTGGGCGGGCAGATTCCTCTATGCCTCCCCTCCCCCCCCTTTCCATTGATCCAGAGGGTTCTTTTGAAACTTTGCAGAGAGCAAGCGACGCTGATTCTTACCGCGCCATTTTGGCCCAGGGAGATCTGGTTCCCTCTACTACATCAGCTGTCCCAGGAACCTCCGGTGCCTCTGCCAATCAGCTCTCAACTGTTGTCTCAGGAGGTGGGCTCCTTGGTCCACCCGGACCTTCGTTCGCTGAACCTGCACGCTTGGCTCCTAGAGGCATAGCCATTATGCAACACGGGGTCTCGCAAGAGGTAGCTGACGCTCTGGCGGCTGCTAGAAAACCTGCCACTGCTACTTACGCCGACATGAAATGGTATGTAGATTTGGAAGCCTATGGGCTCAAGCGGGGGGTTTCTCGCCACTGGATTGCTCCAGAAAGGTCGGTCTTGGACCACCTCCTGTCTCTTTTCAGACAGGCTTGGTTCACTCGATAAAAGTACACCTTTATGCCATCTCAGCCTCACACCCTATAGGCCAACGCCCTATCTCCTCAGTTGACACGGTGGCCCAGCCTTCTTCCTGAGAGGTGTTCACCTTAGACCTCGATTAAGGATCCCACTCCGCCTTGGGATTTCACCTTTGTCCTGGAGCAGCTACAGTGCCACCTTGAACCAGCCGCGGATTGTGAGCTACGTCTCCTTACATGGAAGACTTTTTTAGTTGCCGTTACTTAGGCCAGAAGAATTTCAGAGCTTCATGCACTGATGTGCAAAGAACCTTATTTGGTTTTCCACCAGAACAGGGTATACTTACAGACCAATTCGAAGTTTCTGCCTAAGGTGGTCTCAGCTCTCACTCCTAATCAGGATATCGATCTACCAGTGTACTTCCCTAAATATTCAAATCAAGGAGAGGCCCTGTTGCACACTTTAGATGTGCATAGGTGTCTTCGATACTACCTGAACAGGACCAAACACCACCGAAAATCTGATCAGCTTTTTGTCTCCTTCGTCGCCAGGATGCTGGGAGCTCCCATTTCCAAACAATCGCTGTCCAGGTGGCTTATACATTGTATCGCGTTCTGTTACAGAAACGCAACAAACCCTTATCGGGTGCGGTTAAGGGTCATTCCACAAGGGGGTGGCTACCTCCTTTGTGGCCTTAAAGAACATGTCCATTTCAGCTATCTGTGCAGCAGCGACTTGGAGCACTGTGCACACCTTTATCAGGCATTATAGCCTGGATGTTGCATCAGGCTAAGAGCAGGTTTTGGTCTAGCAGTCCTTCATGGACTTTCTGTCCCAGGGCTAGGTTTTACTAAGGATTTCACCTTCCTCCTCCCAATGGTGTGATTTACCATTGCTGGGAATTGGTCCTACGGGAGAAGTTTGCCATAAGAGCTGTTTCTAAGTAAGATAGCAGTTTGTGAAGAACTACCGTAATGGTAGATCTTCGAACAGCTCTTGCAGCAGGTACTTTCCCTCCCACCATCCCCGCTGGAGGTAGATTTTTTTGTTCTAATATCCTTCTCCTAGGATCAGGTGTTCAAACGACATGAAGTCTTGCTGTATTCTGACGTATGCAATGATGTCCAACCTTTGAACTGCCCCGGAGATGAGAGTTAACTTTCCATGCCAGGCATGGAACGCTGAGCTCGAGCTCGGTTGAGAGACTGCCTGTTGCTGTTTGAAGTCAAACCGTCAGATTCTTTACTCCCACTGAACAGTTGCTCCGGGAGATTTCTCCTTTGCTCTGTTCAAGTTTGTCGGTTAAAGTGCTTTCTGGTTTCTAATTTAATTTAACTCCGTTAACCTGTGTTGTTCAGTCTCTGTCTGTATCGTGAGTACTAGATAGGTTTATTTTCTTGTTCTTCTGTGTGGAACTTGTAAACGAGATCGGGTCTCGCTTGAACCAATCAGGTTTGTTCAAAAAGTTTATTCTATTTTTATTGTGTGGTAACCGTCCTTATCGGTTCTAAAAAAAAAACGGATTTCATTACGGTTTTTCCAACGACCAACACTGTCAGGAACCGATAAGGTGTGTCTGCCTGGTGGATTGTCGAAAAAGGGTAAGTTTTTGTTAGACTGGCCATGTCTGAGAAACCCAAAGAAAACCGGGTCCACTGGGTTTCAACATCTGTAGTGTGTGTGAGGCCTTGCTAAGGCTGACCCCACACCACCTGTGTTATTGTCTGGGGTTTGACCACCTCGATTCAGACTGCCAGATTTGCAAGAATTTTCCTGCAGCTACCCTGGAAAAGAGAGTTGGTAGGCTCAGGGAAAGGGAGGCCAAAAAGTCCGCTGACCCGAATGGCTAGCCCGGTTCGGTTCCAACTGAACCAGGAGTGCCCTCTGACCAGGGCAAAACTTCTTCGGGCAAAAGGAGAACCGACCCTGAGGAGTCTGTTCTGGGTAAAAGAAAAAGAAGGGATAAATCAGCCGGTGCGGATCCACAACTTCTTTCTCCAACCGCTGATGAAATAGCCAAAGCGATAAGGATTGTTCAGTCGCTAACCCTGGTTCTGACCGAACCGGCACCATCGAGAAGGGGCTCGGTTCGTTCGGTTCCCTCGGTTCCAGATTATAATTTAGAAGACTTTTATGAACTGGAGGAGGAGGAAGGAGAGTATGAGAATAGTGATGGTGATTACGAAAGTCTGGATGTGCCCATTGACCCGGACATCTCCCCAGACAGACCTTCAGGGGTTTCTCCTCCTAGGCTTCGAGTCCCCTTCCCATTTTATGTTCTACAAAAAAGTGGCTGAAACTGTAGATGATCAGGAGGAGCCCGACTATGTTGAGATGATGGATATCCCAGAGTCCAGGAGGCTGTCTATTGCCCTTCATAAGTCCTTTGGGAAACAGACAATAAAAATTTTAAAGACTCCTCCTAATTCTATACCTCCTGTGGACAAGAGAATGGACAAGAGGTATACTCTCTCAGGCTCAGATACGGAGTTCCTTACCCAGCAATGCAGCCATATTGGGGTAGTGCAGGCTGCTGCCTGTGATAAGGCAAATATACCCTTGGCTTCACATCCCCCAGATAAGGACTCCAGGAGGATTGATGCCATGGCAAAGAAACAGTACATGGCAGCATCCCTGGGACTCAGGCAGGCTAATTATATGGCCTATACAGCTAGATATCAGAAATCTAGATGGGACACTGTAATGGCTTTGGCTAAACAGGTCCCTGGCCAGGCTTGCCAAGGAGCTGGAGCAGGTGGCTGGGATGGTATTGAGGCATCCAAGGTGCAGTTCCATGCTGCAGTGGACTCAATGATGTTTCATCTAGAGTCATGGCTACATCTGTGGCTCTTCAGTAGGATGGCTTGGCTCAGATGTACTAGCCTGTCTCAGGCTACCCAGACTAAGGCCATGGATTTTCCTGTTGGGGTAATTCTCTGTTTGGGGAGCAAACAGAGAACTACATGAAGAAAATGGATGAATACAGGACTACCTATAGGAGTGCTCTTGCCAGGAAAGGCAAGCACTCCCGCAGAGGCAGCATTCCAGGGCAGGAGCAGGCCTTCATAGGCCTTTCTACCAAGCCCAGGCCTCCTCTGCTGCTTATGCTCATAGGGGTTCTTCAGAGTGAGGCAGATGGGGCATAAGCAGACCTGCTTCCACCCCTCAGCCTAAAGCCCTGCCAAACAGGCACCCTGATGGGTTTGCCAGGGCCGATTCTCCACCACCTGTGGCAGGCTGGCTTACTTTGTCCAGGACTGGATGTCTTTAACATCAGACAAATGGGTCCTGGAAGTAGTAAGCCAGGGACTGATTCTCGGCTTCAAAAAATTTCCAAAGATGAGAACCAGATCCTTTCCACCTGCAAGTCCTTAAGAGGCACTTGCCCTAGAGGCAGAGGTCTCTTCCCTCTTGTCTCTGAGAGCCATAGAGGGAGTTCCACCCCTACATAAGGGAAAAAGATTGTACTCCAGGTACTTCCTAACCTCCAAAAAGACAGGAGAATGGCGGCCCATCCTGGATCTCAGATATTTAAACAAGCACCTTTTAAAGCCAAAGTTCAAAATGGTGACTCTGGGAATAATTCTACCCTCTCTAAGGCCAGGGGACTGGTTAGTTTACCTGGACCTCAAGGATGCCTATTTTCATTTTCTCATCAGAAGCTCCCACCGAAAGTACCTCAGGTTCGAGCTGCCCTCAGGCCATTATCAATTCAGAGCAATGCCCTTTGGCCTAACTTGCCTCCAAGGGTGTTCACAAAATGCCTGGCAGTAGTGGTTGCCTTCCTAAGGAGAAAGACTTCCATCTTTCCATACCTGGACGACTGGCTCATAGTAGGCTAGTCTCCAGACCAAGTCAAGTCACACCTACAGATAACTCAGCAACTGCTCACTTCTCTAGGGTTTCCTTCTGAATCTTTCAAAGTCAGTTCTAGAGCCTGTGCAGCTCCTCACCTTCATAGGGGCAGAGCAGGATAAGTAAAGGCAAGAGTCTTCCTTCTGGACAGGGCAAGGACCCCTATCTCACTAGCTCTTCATTCACCCTCCAGGTGTCTCACACCAGCAAGGCATTTTCTGCAGCTCCTGGGACACATGGCTGCCTCTACAGCAGTGGTTCAAGAAGCAAGATTTCAGATGAGGGACATTCAATTCCACTTGAGAGCCTTCTGGTCTCAGAAAAAGGATCCTCTGACCAAACTAATCCCAGTGACTCGAACCCTGATCCAGGCGTTGCAGTGGTGGCAGGATCAGGACAATCCAATACAGGGAGTTCCTTTTGTCACTCAGTCTCATTCTCTAATCCTTACTACAGATGCCTCCCTCTTTGGGTGGGGAGCCCACTTGAGGGACCTGGCCACCCAAGGGTTGTGGTCTTCTCAGGAATCTCTGCATCACATCAATCTATTAGAACTCAGAGCAGTGTTTCTAGCACTTCAAGCTTTTTCCAAGTCTGTTCAGAACAAAGTAGTTCAGATCAGGGCAGACAATACCACCACAATGTGGTATATCAGCAACCAAGGGGGCACTCGGTCTACGGCCCTGTGTACAGAGGCAGGAAGTTGTGGTCTCTGGCCTATTCCTGAACGCCTACAGCAGTGCACCTCCCAGGAAGGACACTGTCCTGGCAGATGCTCTCAGCAGGATATCTCAGGGCCATCACAATGGTCCCTGGATCCCCTGATTTTGAAGGTGATCTACTCCAGATGGGGCACCCCACAGATAGATCTTTGCAGCCCCAGACAATCACCAACTTCCTCTTTGCTGCAGGCTCCAGTGTTGGGCTCAGTCCCCTTGGACGCCCTAGTTCTCAATTGGGAAGGGAAGTTCCTGTATGCCTTTCCCCGCTTCCCTCTCCTGTTCAAGGTACTAGTCAAAATCAGGTCTCAACCCTGCAAGGTGATTCTGATTGCTCCAGACTGGGCCAGACAGCCCTGGTACCCTCTCTTGTTGTGCTTAGCAGTCCACTTTCCCCTGTCTCTTCCAGGAATTACAACCTGTTAACAAGTGCTATGGGGAGGGTTTGGTATCCGAATCTCAAATCTCTCAATCTCAAGGCCTGGCTCTTGAAGAGTTGAGAGTTTGCTGATTTACACCTCTCTCAAGGTGTTCTGGATATCTTAAAGGCTTCTCGAAAGCCTTCCACCAGAAACACTTTCAATTCCAAGTGGAAAAGATTTACTATATGGTGCTCTGGGAAGCATATTTCTCCAGAGTCTGCTGGCCTGCCCACAGTCTTTGACTATATGGTTCATCTCAATAGCTTGGTACTCAGACCAGCTACACTGAGTGCATCTGGCAGCTGTCTCTGACTTCCTCTCAGCAGGCAAGCACTCTTCCCTTTCAGCTCATCCTGTATTTTCTAAATTTTTCAAGGGATTGCTGCATACCAATCCTCCCTTCAGGGACCCTGCCCCTGCTTGGCACCTTAATGTTTGCATTGCTCAGCTTATGCAACCCCCTTTTGAGCCTTTGTCCTCAGCAGAGCTTAAGTACTTGACTTGGAAAACTGTTTTCTTGGTGGCCATCACTTCTGCCAGACGCGTAAGTGAGTTACAGGCCCTGTCAGTGAAGCCTGATTTTATCTCTTTCCATAGAGATAAGGTGGTCCTCATGACTAATAGGAAGTTTTTGCCTAAGGTGGTTTCAGATTTCCATCTTAACCAGTCGATGTCTCTTCCTGTTTTCTTCACTGACCATTCCTCCTCTGGGGAGAGGAGGCTGCACAGTTTTGATGTGAAAAGGGCCCTCAGCTACTACATAGAGCGCACCAAGGGTCACAGGTTTGACTCCTTCCAACTGTTCCTCACTTATGGTGAGGTTGGTAAGGGAAAACCTGCCACTAAGAGATGTATTGCCAGGTGGATTGTCTCTTGCATTCAGTTTTGCTATGAAAAACTAGGTAGGATCCCACCCTCAGGCCTGAGGGCTCACTCTACCAGAGGCATAGCTGCTTCCTGGCTGCTGCCAGGATATTCCTATCTTAGAGATTTGTCAAGCAGCCACCTGGAAAACAGTACATACTTTTACCAAGCATTACCTCTGGATATCCAGGCTAGGAGTGATGCTCGGTTTGGCACTCTTTGGTTTGGCACGCTATGGTGCTTCAGAGCCTCATTTCCAAAGTAGGTTCTGTCTCTCCTCCATGGAGGTACTGTTGTAGTTCAGCATATGTCAGAACACCAAGAAGACTTCATGTTGTTTGAAGAAAAAATTACTCCCTTAGTAATATTGTTTCTTCTACTGAGTCTTGTTGTATTCCTGACCTCCCCGCCCCTCTCAGAACCTGGCTTTGGGATGTGGGTGGGCAGCAGCAGTGTTGGCACTCGGGAGGTGCCCCAACCTTCTTTTCTCACCCCCTTTAGTTTGGGTGTGTGGGTGTTGTGTTTTGTTTTTATTTTGGGTTTCCTGACTTGAGTCTTTGCTTTGGGACCAAAAAATCTTTTTATTATATTTAGTAGCCAGTTGGCTAGTGTAAGTTTACAGTTTCCACACAGGACAGCCAGTGAGTATAGCTCGTAAAGATCTGACAGTTTGACTTCAAACAGCAACAGACAGTCTCAACCAAGCTCGAGCTCAGCGTTCTATGCCTGGCATGGAAAGTTAACTCTTACGTCTCCGGGGCAGTTCAAAGGTTGGACATCACTGCATATGTCATAATACAGCAAGACTCCATTAGAAGAAACAACATTACTAAGGTGAGTAATTTTTTCTTCTCAACACTACTCTGATTGCCATTTGATGGCGGATCCTCTGTCTCCTCTTCTGATGTCATCCAGCAGCTGGGAGTCTCCGGCGGGAGAACTGGGGATTCTGGAGGACCGCCTCCTTATGTACTATGCCTGACATCGGGGGCGGGACCGACGTCGGCAGTGGTCCCCGCTGAATACTGCTAGCTAGAAAATTTCCGTGGGGTCACAAGCCTACCGGCTTCAGTCTAATGGTGTAACCTGCTGCAGAGCTGTTGTTCTCGAAGATCTGCATTACGGTAAGTTCTTGCGTAACTGCTAAATGAACTTGCCGTAACAGTAGATCTTCGAGAGAGGTTCCTGCAGTAGGTCTAGTTTCCCACCCACCTTCCCCCAACTCTTGGAACGTTTTCCTTTATTTTTCATCCTGCCTAGCCCATGGGTCTAGAGAGGAAGCATGGTCCTAAGAGTTATCACTCCTTCCTTTCTACTTGCCTTTCTTTAGGTCTCCGGTGGAAAAGAACTGGAGGGTGGGCGCGGGACTGCCCCTTTTATAGTCGGGCTGATGTCGGGGGTGGTCCTCGCTGATAACTGCTAGCTGCAAGTTTGCCTTTGGGACCTGATGCCAGGGGGCGCAGTCCTGTATGTGAAGACCTACTGCAGGAACCTCTCTCGAAGATCTACTGATCTTACTTCGAGGTACAGCTCTTGCAGCAGGTTACACCATTAGGACTGAAGCCGGCAGGCATCGGGACCCCACGGAAATTTTCTAGCTAGCAGTCTTCAGCGGGGACCGCTTAACGCCGGGTCCTACTTCCGATGTTAGGCTTAGTACATAAGGAGGCGGTTCCATAATCCTCAGTTTTCTTTTCCGCACGACATTGCCAGTATCGGCCTCTCGGTCCTTTTCAGCGCATTTACCCACCTTTAGAGCTCAGACGATTTCGCCTTTCTTCACGACTTTGGATTCAACTGATGTCCCTTCCAGCTACCTCTCTGGAGGGTCACTAATCGAAGTGTGCCTGCGGCAAACAGATCCCCTTCAAGGATCCACATTCGGCCTGCATGCGCTGCCTAGGCCCGGAACACGACACCAAGGTCTGCTGCTTCTGCCAGGGCTTCAACAGTCGCACCAGGATCCGCCGCCCGAAGGCCCTTCAGGTGCTTCTCTTAGAGGAGAAACTGAAGACCATGGACAAAGAACCTTCCTCCAGGGGGGAGTCGTCTGGTAAAACCACCGGGATAAACACCGGGAGAAGGAAAGGCCCAGGTCCCCTGCGAGGGCCTCTGACTCCTGAAGCTCTGGCTCATGATCGGACCGCTCTCCTTCCAGGGCTCAGTCGCAACCTCCCCCGGTTCAATTCAGATCCTCCAGCGGTTCCTCTTCTTTGCAGCCCCTGAAGACTTCCAGGCCGTCGGCCTCTTCCACTCCATCTAAGGCCTCGTCAAAGTCCGGGGAGTGCCATAAGTCTTCCTCCCGCTGGTAGGGCTCCGACGCCAGGTCGGTTTCCCAGCCTCCGCGTGGGTCGGATCCGGTTCCTCGCAAGACCAAGGACCTGACGTCCCTCAAACGGACATCGGCCCACCCGACTGCCAAGCATCACCGGCGCTCCCAGGAGCCAGCGACACCAAAACACCCGTCGCTGGCCAGGCGTTCGCTTCCGAGGGCGTCGGCCAGGGGACCGGCGTCAGCTAACCCAGAGAAGAGGACCGCACCACCGTTGCCAGTTGACGCCGGTCGGAAGGACTCGTCGGAGGAGGATACCACACAGCCTGAGGACCAGGCGGGCAACACAGGAGACGCCGGGCTTCCACGGGAACCTTCCCCGGAGCGGGAGACCCCCGGGAACCCAGCGGCAGGCCACCGGCGCTGGGCCCGTCATCTGGCATGAACTTGGCAGAGGTAAAGGAGCTCTTTACCTTTTGGTGGGACACCATCAGAAAAGATGTCGCCACACGTCCTCCTCCTACTCCAACTCCGCCTTCTCCTACTCCTTCACCGCCTACGCCCCCTCCTCCACCCAAGGGGACCGTAGGACGGTCGCCAACCCCCAAGGAGCAAACACCACCTCCTCGGGGCAGATCCTCAGAAAGGAGAAGACCTCCCTCCAGATCCACCTCAGGGTCACCCAGTCCCAAGAGATGCAGACGATGCCGGTACACCCCGTCTGGGGAGGATTCTAGATCTGACACCTCCAGGTGCTCCAGATCTCCTTCTCTCATCAGCATCCCCTCTACGGACCCACACGACCTACCCAGGTCTCCTCCGGATGATCCCTCTTTCGCGGAGATCATGAGGCACATCCAGGAGAATATGGGGTGGAAGCTGAAGAGCTTGACCCCGAGACAACGCTGCCCTCTACCTTCGGCAGAAAGACCCGAAGCCTGTGGTAGTGCCGCCCTTGGTGGATACCTTTGCGGACGTCACCAGGGCCGCCTGGAAACATCCGCATTCCACTCCAGCAATGCCAAAGAAGGCTGACCGCCTATACAAGGCCCCTAGGGAGGACCAGTATCTGGTGAACCATCCTCTGGCTGACTCCCTGGTCATCACTGCCTCGCATGACCGGTCTCCGAGACCTCAGCATTTGAGCACACAGCCACCGGACCAGGAATGCAAGCAGTTGGATGTCCTGGGTAGGCGCACGTACGCGGCTGCGACTTGCGCCATCAGGTCACTGAATTACCTCATCCACATGCTTCAATTCCAGAAAGCACTGTGGGAATAGGGACAGACCTGGTCGAGAAGATGCCTGATGATACTCAAAAGGAGGAGCTCGAACCTCTCCTCCACGGGTTCGGGATGTGGGGACCCAGGTGCTCAGAGCCACATATGATTCTGCAGACTCTTCAGTCAGAGCTGCAGCCTCAGACGTGTGTCTCCGGAGACGCTCTTGGCTCTACATCTCCGGTTTTACCCCAGACGTCCAGAAGAACATCTTAGACGCCCCTTATAACGGCGAGGTCCTAGTTGGTGAAGCCTCCGAGAGAGTAATCACCAAACTTCAGGACGCAAGGATGGCAGTCCGATCTGTACAGGCCATGTACAGGTTTCGGCCGGGTTCCTTTCATAGGAACCAGAGCCGTTTCCGTGGCTGGCTACAAAGGCAACAGCCACGTTCTGGCCAACAGCAGAGGGGCACTTTCGCCCGCAAAGCCCAGACCAAGTCATCCCCAGGCAGAGGTCAACGATTTGCAAAGTCGGCACAGCCTGCCGGATCAAACGCTGCCACAGCATGACTCCTTCCCGGCCCCCGCCCCTCCTCAGGATCAACGGGAAAAGAAAGTCGGGGGTCACATCGCACGCCATTTGCCAGGGTGGCATTCGATCACCACCGACAGGTGGGTTCTGCAACTGGTCAAAAAAGGCCACTTTATAGAATTTGTAGGCAGTCCACCTACAAGACCTCCCCTGCTTTCCCGATATTCGGGTCAGCATGCCCTGCTCATACAGCAGGAGGTGCTTGCGCTTCTGGAAAAAGAAGCCTTAGAGCACGTTCCAGAGAACCAGAGAGGACTAGGGTACTATTCTCACTTCTTCCTGGTTCCAAAGAAAACTGGGGACCTCTGTCCAATACTGGACCTCAGCGACCTCAACCTGTCGGTCGTTTACAAACGCTTCCGCATGGTGACCCTTCCGGGCTTAATTCCCATGCTGAAGCAAGACGCCTCTCTGGCGTCTTTGGACATCTGCAGGACGCCTACCTGCATATTCTCGACAGTTCATGTTAATCGGAGGTTCCTGGCGCTTTGAGTTTCAGACTGCTTATCAGATCTTACTTCTCGAGGGCTCTTGCAGTAGGTAATTACATATAGAACTGACGCCGCCGGCGGCAGGACCCCACGGAAAAATTTCTAGCTAGCAGTCCCTGGCGGGGACCGCCTCACGCCAGGTGACCGCGCTACATGATCGCCAGTATAAAGCGTGTCCAAGACGCCAGCCTTTCCAGTTCTTTCCACACAGCTCATGCAGCACCTCGCTAAGTCTATATCGCCAGTCCTGTTACTTCACTGCTTTTCCAAAAGTTTTCAGTATTGTATTTTATACTTCTGTCGTCGGGTGAATGTCGGTATGTCATCCCTTTCAAAGAATAAGTGCGACTCGTGCGGCGCCCAACTGCCGTTCCAGATTTGGAGGACTCCTCAGATAGACCTGTTCGCCTCCTCCCAAAATGCGAAGCTTCCAATCTTTTGCTCGCTCGCTCCAGAGCAAGATGCTTTCTGGAGCGACGCTCTATCTCTAAGCTGGAAGGACAGGATTCGTCTATGCTTTTCCCCCAGTTCCTCTGGTACCTCGTGTGCTGCAGAAGCTTGCTTTGGAAGGAGTGAGAATGATTCTGATCGCCTCCTTTTGGCCCAGGCAAATCTGGTTCTCTCTTCTACAACAATACTTAGAGGTTCCTCTCCTTTATCTCCAGGATTGCTGACCCAGGATCAGGGACCCTGGTCCATCCGGACTCAAGTCCCTTCAACTTCATGCATGGCCCTGCAGACCTAGCTCAGTCTCGCTTTTGCCCTCCCAAGGTGGCAGAGATTCTGGTGGAGGCCAGAAACCCTCCACTAGGTCCATCTACGCCATGAAATGGAAGAGGTTTTCTATCTGGGCTGCATCCAGGAACGTGGAGCCCTTTTCCTGTCCTGCGACCATTCTGCTTGAGTACATGCATCATCTTTTCGACCTGGGTCTCTGTCACTCCTCTTTGAAAGTCCATATGGCGGCTATCTCAGCCTACCATGTCCCTTTCGCTGATGAGGCATTTGCCCAGCTGGAGGTCTCCAAACCTTTCCTTAGAGGGGTCCTTCATCTCAGGCCCCTGTCCGGACCCCAGCTCAGCCTTGGGACTTGAACTTTGTCCCTAGAAACTTACCTTCCTCCCTTTGAGCCTGCGGCTTCCGCAGACTTGAAGTTTTTATCGTGGAAGACGCTCTTCTTGGTGGCCATTACTTCTGCTCATAGAATTTCCGAGCTCCAGGCCCTGATGTGCAAAATCCCTTATTTGATTTTTCACAAAGAACGAGTTGCTCTTTGCACGAATCCTAAGTTCCTTCCGAAGGTGGTAGTGGAATCTACCTTGAATCAGTCTATTGAATTACCTACTTTCTTCACTCAGTACTCCAATCAAGGGGAATACCTGCTCCATACCATGGATGTTCACAGGAGTCTGAGATACTACACCGATAAGACAAAGGATCTCAGAAAGACTGATCAGTTGTTCGTCTCCTTTGCTCACAAAAGAGAAGGCAATGCTGTTTCTAAGCAATGCCTATCAAAATGGTTGGCCCATTGCATCACTTTCTGTTATGACAAGTACAACAAGACCTTCCCGGGTCAAGTCAGAGGCCACTCCACTCGTGGAGTTGCCGCCTCTGCAGCTTGTTTCAAGAACGTGTCTGCGGCAGACATCTGTGCTGCCGCCACTTGAACTTCCATCCATACCTTCACTAAACACTACAGTTTGACACTTGCCTCTCACTGAGAGCAGGCTTCGGTTAGTTGTCTTGCAAGGCTCCTTTCTTGAGACCTGCTAGATTATTTGCTACTTTTAGAGTAGTTCCTCCTCCCGGTGCCTTTTCATTTGTTCCAGACTGCTGGAGATTCTGTCCTATATGTAATTACCTACTGCAAGAGCCCTCTCGAAGTAAGATGGTACAGTTACGCAAGAACTTACCGTAACAGTAGATCTTCGAGAGAGGCTCTTGCAGTAGGTAATACCTTCCCGCCCTCCATCCCCCTAGGCTTTTTCAACTCCTTTTCCATTGAGGGAAATATCTGCTTCTCTCTCCTGGGCCTTCCAGGCCTGTGGCGGGAAAGAACTGGAAGGCGGGCGGGGACCGCCGCCTTTATACCGACGGCCGCAGGACCCCGGTCAACTGATCGGGGCGTCCCCACCAGGGACTGCTAGCTGAAATTTTTCCTTGGGGTCCTGCCGCCGGCTGAGTCAGTCCTGTATGTAATTACCTACTGCAAGAGCCTCTCAAGATCCACTGTTACGGTAAGTTCTTGCGTAACTGTACTTTCTGAGCTCTTCCCTTCAGGCTGTCATCGGCACCTCGGGTATTTACGAAGTGCATGGCGGTCGTAGCGGCGTCTCTGAAGAGACAAGGCCACTGCGTGTTCCCATACCTGGACGACTGGCTTCTCATGGCGCCCTCCAGGGAGGCACTGATGACGGCCATTCACTGCACCCAGTCTGTTTTTCAATCACTGGGTATTCTCATCAACTACGAGAAGTCACTCCTGGTGCCGTCCCAGAAACTGCAGTTTATAGGAGCAGTTCTGGACACCGTCAGAGGGAAAGCTTTTCTTCCCTCGGACAGAGCGGAACACATCAGATCCCTCATCAGGGACTTGTCGGTGAAGAAGACCGTCCCGGCCAGATCGGTCCTTCACCTGCTCGGACACATGGCTGCGGCCATTGCAACAGTCCCGCTAGCACGTCTCCACATGCGGGTAACCCAGTGGATGCTAAGGGTGCAATGGGACCAAAGGCGAGACCATCTGCAGCAGCTGATCCGAATCACGAATGCCGTAACTCGGTATTGGCAATGGTGACTAACCCAGGGAACCTCTCCATGGGGGGGTTCCCTTCACAGTGCCGTCTCCGACTGTGACACTTTCCACGGACGCCTCAGGGCTCTGGTGGGGAGCACACCTGGACAGTGTCCGGTCTCGGGGCCTGTGGACAGCCCAGGAGTTTCATCTCCACATCAACATTTTGGAAATGAGGGCAGTCCTTTACGCTCTGCAGGCCTTCCAGTCGGAGATTCCACCGGGTACACTTCTGTTACAGACAATACCGCAGTGATGTATTACCTCAACAAACAAGGAGGCACTCACTCCTACCCGCTTTGCAGGGAGGCCATGAGAGTGTGGGAGTGGATATTACAACACGGCACAAACCTAATTGCAGTACACGTCCCGGGTGTGGACAACACCGTCGCAGACAGTCTGAGCCGCTCTCAGGCCAGAGTCCACGAGTGGGAACTTCTACAGGAGGTGGCAGAGGATCTGTTTCACAGATGGGGCACTCAAGAGTTAGACCTCTTCGCGTCCCCATCCAACGCAAAACTGCCCAATTTTTGTTCGCTAGATCCAGGGCCTGGTGTTTTCTGGCGAGACGCGTTGTCCCTCTCCTGGGCGGGCAGATTCCTCTATGCCTTCCCTCCTTTCCCGTTGATCCAGAGAGTTCTCTTAAAACTTCGCAGGGAGCAAGCGACGCTCATTTTGATAGCGCCTTTCTGGCACAGACAGATTTGGTTCCCTCTTCTGCACCAGCTATACCGGGAACCTCCAGTTCCTTTGCCAATCAGCTCCCATCTGTTGTCTCAGGAGGCGGGTTCATTGGTCCACCCAGACTTGCGTTCATTGAACCTGCACGCTTGGCTCCTAGAGACATAGCCAGGATGCGATACGGGGTCTTGCAAGAAGTAGCAGACGTACTCTCTGCCGCCAGAAAACTGGCAACCCACGCAACTTACGCCATGAAATGGCGTAGATTCTGTTTGTGGGCTCGAGCACGCGGTTTTTCGCTGTTGGACTGTCCCGAGAAGCTGGTTCTGGACTACCTGCTTTCTCTTTTCCACTCCGGACTGGCTTACTCCTCGATTAAAGTGCACCTTTGTGCAGTTTCTGCTTACCATGCCCCAGTAGGCCATCGGACGGTGGCCCAGCTGGACACTACTCGTGCTTTCTTAAGGGGAGTCCTCCACCTTAGGCCACCCATCAGGGACCCAATTCCTCCTTGGGACTTACCTTTTGTCCTGGAGCAGCTTAGCTGCCACCTTTTGAATCAGCCACGGATTGCGAGCTACGTTTTCTCTCTTGGAAAACGATTTTTAGTTGCTGTTACTTTGGCGAGAAGGATCTCGGAGTTGCATGCCCTTATGTGCAAAGAACCTTATTTGGTTTTCCATCAGGACAGGGTATCCCTAAGAACAAACACAAAGTTTTTGCCTAAGGTGGTTTCAGCCCTCACCCTTAACCAGGATATTGATTTACCAGTTTATTTCCCAAGGTACACTAATCGAGGAGAAGCCCTTCTGCACACCCTTGACGTGCATCGGTGCCTCAGATACTATCTGACCAGAACCAAACAGTTTCGAAAGGCGGACCAACTTTTCGTCTCCTTTGCTCACAGGATGAAAGGAGCTCCTGTCTCCAAACAGTCACTCTCGAGGTGGCTCATCCAGTGCATCACTTTCTGTTATGACAAGCGCAATAAACTCTTACCAGGCACGGTTAAGGGTCATTCCACAAGATGGGTGGCTACTTCTTTTGCGTCGTTAAAGAACGTCTCCACCTCAGCTATTTGCGCTGCAGCTACTTGGAGCCCTGTGCATACCTTTATCAGGCATTACAGTCTGGACATTGCATCAGGGCGAAGAGCGGGGTTCGGTCTAGCCGTCCTTAAGGGACTTCCGTCCTAGGCTCGAGTAACATCGAGACCTCTACCTTTCCTCCTCCCAGTGGCGCATGATTGCTACTATTGCTTGGAAATCAGTCCTAATGGGGTAATCTGCTGCAAGAGCTGTATCTCGAAGTAAGATAGTAGTTACGTAAGAACTTACTGTAACAGTAGATCTTCGAGAACAACTCTTGCAGCAGGTACCTTCCCGCCCACCATCCCCCTTTTGGAGGTAGGTCATAGTCAGACACCCATTTTATGGGATGGGACATTCCTATTCAATACTTTTTGCCATCTGGTGGCGGATCCTCGGTCTCCTCTTCTGATGTCATCCAGCAGCCAGGAGTCTCCGGCAGGATTACTGAGGATTATGGGGGGACCGCCCCCTTATGTACCACGCCTGACGTCGGAGGCGGGACCAACGTCGGAGGCGGTCCCCGCTGAAGAGAGCTAGCTAGAAATTTTCCGTGGGGTCCTGGCGCCTGCCGGCTTCAGTCCTAATGGTGTAACCTGCTGCAAGAGCTGTTCTCGAAGATCTACTGTTACGGTAAGTTCTTACGTAACTGTACTATCCCATTGAAAGTACCTCAGATTCGAACTGCCCTCAGGTCATTACCACTTCAGAGCAATGCCCTTCGGCCTTACCTCTGCTCCAAGGGTATTCACAAAGTGTCTAGCAGTGGCAGTGGCCCACTTAAGGAGGCAGAGGATTGCTGTTTTCCCTATCTAGACGACTGGCTCATTGTAGGCCAGTCCCCAGAACAGGTAAATCTCACCGCAAGTCACCCAGCAGCTTCTCACCTCCTGGGTTTTCTGCTAAACCTACCAAAGTTGGTTCTGGAACCAGTCCAGGTACTCACCTTTATAGGGGCAGAATTGGACACAAAGCTAGCCAGAGCCTTTCTTCCCCCAGAAAGGGTAAGGAATTTAGTGGCTCTGGCCTCTTCCTTCACTCTGCAGGTCTCTCGACCAGCAAGACACTTTCTGCAGCTCCTGGGGCACATGGCTGCATCCACAGCTGTTGTGCAGGGAGCCAGATTTCAGATGAGAGACATTCAGTTTCACTTGTCTCAGAGAAGAGACCCCCTTTCCAAGTTGGTCCCAGTGACTCGAACCTTGATCCTAGCTCTCCAGTGGTGGCAGGATCAGAGCAATTTAAGAGCGGGGGTCCCCTTCTCACGACTTGACTCTCACTACAGATGCTTCCCTTCTGGGTTGGGAGCCCACATGGGCGACCTTTCCACTCAGGAGTTTGGTCCCCAGGAATCTCTGCTCCACATCAATTTGCTGGAACTCAGAGCTGTCTTTTTAGCTCTTCAAGCTTTTTCTGCATCTGTCCACGACAAGGTGATACAAGTCAGAACAGACAACACCACAACAATGTGGTACATCAACAAACAGGGGGGCACTCGGTCTTCGGCCTTGTGCACCGAGGCAATGAAGTTGTGGTCTCTGGCCTATTCATTGAACACTTCCCTCATAGCAGTTCATCTTCCAGGGAAGGACAATGTCTTGGCAGATGCCCTCAGCAGGATTTCCCAGGGCCATCACGAATGGTCCCTGGATCCTCAAGTGCTGGGGATAGTTTTTGCCAGGTGGGGCATCCCTCAGATAGATCTTTTGCAGCCCCAGACAATCACAGACTTCCTCTGTTCTGTTGCAGGCCTCCAGTGCTGGGCTCAGTTCCCTGGATGCCCTTCTTCTGATTGGGAGGAAGTTCCTCTATGCTTCCCCCTTCCTCTCCTATTCAAAGTACTAGTCAAAATCAGATCTCAGCCTTGCAGGGTGATTCTGATTGCCTGGATTGGGCCAGGCAGCCCTGGTACCCACTCCTCTGTCTCTGATAGTCCATCTTCCCTGTGCCTCCCCAGGAATCACAATCTCTTGACTTGTGCCCAGGAAGGGTTTGTATCGGACCTCAACTCCTTCAACCTCAGGGCCTGGCTCTTGAGGAGTTAGAGTTTGCTGATTTACACCTCTCTCAGGGTGTTCTTGAGATCCTAAAGGCTTCCAGAAAGCCTTCCACTAGGGCTACTTATAGTTCTAAATGGAAAAGGTTTTCCATTTGGTGTGCTGGGAAAAATATTTCCCCAGAATCTGCTGAATTGCCCATTTTGTTAGATTACATGGTACATCTTAATTCCTTGGGTCTCAGACCAGCTACCCTGAGAGTTCATTTGGCAGCTGTGTCTGCTTTTGTGTCAGCAGGAAAGTCATCCCCTCTTTCCTCTCATCCTGTGTTTTCCAAGTTTTTTAAGGGATTACTCCGTACTAATCCTCCCTTTCGGGAACCGGCCCCTGCTTGGGACCTTAATGTTTGGATTGCCCAGTTAATGCAACCCCCTTTTGAACCTCTGTCTTCTGCAGAGCTTAAGTACCTAACTTGGAAAACTGTTTTTCTAGTGGCTATCACTTCTGCCAGATGCATAAGTGAATTGCAAGCCTTGTCAGTGGAGACTGACTTTATTTCTTTCCACAGGGATAAGGTAGTCCTTAGGACTAATAGGAAGTTTTTGCCTAAGGTGGTTTCAGATTTCCATCTTAATCTATCTCCCTTCCAGTATTTTTCACTGATCACTCCTCTTCGGGTGAGAGGAGGTTGCACAGCCTGGATGTTAAGAGAGCTCTTAATTATATAGAGCATACCAAAGGTCACAGGTTCGAATCCCTTCAACTTTTCCTTACCTATGGTGAAGTTGGGAAAGGCAAACCTGCCACTAAGAGATCAATAGCCAGGTGGATTGTCTCTTGTATCCAATTTTGTTATCAGAAGTGGGCAGAGCCTCGGTTTGAGGGTCTCATTCTACCAGGGGCAGCTGCTCTAGCTGCTGCCAGAATATCCCTTTATTAGAGATTTGTCAGGCTGCTACTTGAAAACGGCACACACTTTTACCAAGCATTACTCCTGGGTGTCCAGGCCAGAGAGATGCTCGCTTTGGCACAGCTGTTCTTCAGAGCCTATTCCCTAAGTAGGTTCTGCCCTCCTCCATGGAGGTACTGCTGTGTATTCTGTTAATGTCTAATATAGCAAGACTTCATGTTGTTTGAAGAAAAATTACTCACCTTAGTAATGTTGTTTCTTCTAATGGAGTCTTGCTATATTATAGACCTCCCCCTCTCAGAACCTCTACTTGGTGGGGTGTGGGCAACTTAGTGTGGGCACTACTTATGTCCTGTTAGCATTTTGTCCCCTTTAGGACTTTGGGGGTGTGTATGTGTACGTGTGTATGTTTTATTATACTTATGTTCCATTTTCATATTATTAGAATGGTGTTAGTATTTCTGGTCCCCTGACTTGAGTCTTGGGTGTTGGGACCATCAATGGTTGTTATTATTTAGGTAGCCATTTGGCTAGTGTAGTGTACAGCTTCCACACAGACCTTAGTGAGTTTGGCTCGTGAAGATCTGAGAGTTCAAGTTTGAAATGACACAGATAGAGCTGCTCTCGTGCCAAAATTCTATTTTGGAATGGTTTTAACCATTTCACTCCGGGGCAGTTCTAGAGCTGGAACAAACTGCTAATGTCTATAATATAGCAAGACTCCATTAGAAGAAACGACATTACTAAGGTGAGTAATTTTTTCTTCTTGCCTAGATTCAAGTGAGTACATGTTTAACACCTCCAGCTGCACCTCGTACGGCAGCCCCTGTATCATTTTGGTTGCCCTTCTTGAATGGTCTCTATCATGTTCCATCTTTTTGATGAGACGTTAAACCGAGGTCCCATCTGCCTGGATTGGTGGTAGTCCAGGTGGATGTTAAAGATACAATGGCACTTATCGAAAAAGAGTAGGGGAATTTCCCTGGTGTCCTGGCCAAATTTCCCTCATTCACTAAAAATACCATCAACAGCTTAATCTGGTTCAAGGTCAGTTGGCATTCATCTGTATCCCCCTCCCCCGGGTCGTGCCTGAAAATAGGCAGTATTTGTCTAGTACACTTACCCAGTCAACAAAAACTAAATAAAATAAATAAATGTCCCCTATCATTAAGGTATGGGCTTCAAAACTGTACGCAGTATTCCAAATGGGATCTCACCATAGATCTGTACAGTGGAAGTTTCACCTCCCTGTGCCTGCTGTCAAATCCTCTCCCTATGCATCCCAGCATTTTGTTGGCCCCACTATATGTTGCGTTGCATTGGTTGGTTTAAGGGTGTCCCTAACAACTCCTAGATCCCTTTCCTTTTTTGAGTCCCTGAGTTTAACTTTGTTTAGCCAATAGGTTGTTCTAAGGTTATTCCTGCCAGTATGCATCACTTTACATTTCTTGGCGTTAAATTTCAGCTGCCAGATACTAGACCATTGTTATAACCTTTTTAAATCATTTGATACGATTTTCATTGCTGCTTTGCTGTCCACCCTCTCTCTCCCCGCGCCCCCAATTTTAGTGTAATCCATGAGCAATGCAGTCTTGCCTGTGTACCTACTCCTGTGTCGCTGATGAACACATTAAACAGGATTGGGCCCAAGACTGAGCCTCTATGGGACCCCACTTGTCACTTTTCCTCCTTTGACATCTCCCCATTAACCACCACCCTCCTCGACACTGCCCCGTAATGGCAAATCTTCCTTTCCACTGGAAGTGACTGGTTCCCTCCATCGCATGCTGTTAGGTGTAGACCTTATTTCATCTTTCAAACTTTGGTCTTAAGTATTGGACTTCACAGCCCCCCCCCCCCGGTCATTACATTATGGAATCTGTAGATCTTACTTCAAGATACAGCTCTTGCAGGAGGTTACACCATAAGGACTGAAAGGACCCCATGGAAAATTCTAGCTAGCTACACCCAGCAGGGGACTGCCCCGACGTCGGACACATCATAAAAGGGGCGGTCCCCCAGTATCCCTCAGTTCTTTTCCTGCCATCGACTCACAGGCATCTGCTCCATGGACACCATCAGCAAACTAATGATGCCAGAACCTTGGCTTTTCAGTGATTTTCTTCATCTTTTCTGCCTTTGCATGTCTTCGTCCCTGACCCCTTCAGCTGAAGGACGCCCTTCCAAGTGCGCATGCAGCAGGCAGATCCCATTTAAAGATAAACATACAGCCTGCATTTGGTGCCTAGGCCCCGACCAGGACACCAAGGCCTGCACCATCTGCCAGCACTTCAATAATCGCACTAGGATCTGCCACCAGAAGGCTCTTGAGAACTCTCTTCTGGAACAAAAAGTAAAGCAAATGGAGTGGGATTTATCCTCATGAGGAGAATCTTCCCACAGGTCAGGGAAGCACAAAGAAAAGAGAAGGGAGAAAGAGATTGATCCTCGACCTGCACCTTGGACTCCTGGGCCAGCTCCAGCTCAAACCGCTCAGACAAGTCCCCTTCATGGGCAAAGTCTCAGCCCCCACTGGTGATCCGGACCTCCGGTGAGTCAGGTACTTCATCTTCCTTGCAGCCTCTTAAGATCCGGCTTAAGGACTCCCTTAGCCGGTCGACAGGATCTTCTAGCCGGTCTAAGGCCTCAGACAGGCACCACAAAGCGCCGTCCAAGACAGGCCCGGACTCCCTGGACCGGTGTCTGGACACCAACCAGAGATCGTTGTCCCAACCTCAGAGGGGCCCCTCGGAAGCGCCCGCTAGGCATACCACTGAGTTGACATCCTTGAAGCGGACGTCTAACCCCAAATGTTCGGGGGACCAGACTGCCAAGTGTCCGAAGGAACTGACGCCTCAGATGGCTCCCCCCACCGTCTGCACTGGACGCCGGGGTTGTTCTGTTGGGACACCATCCAAAAAGATGTAGTCCCCACAAAACCTCCAAAGGAGACCCCCACCTCCTAAGTCACAGATTCCTGACCCCCCCCCCCACCACCACCTAGGGGCAGGTCTCTGGGGGGTTGGGGTTGGAAGAGAGCAGGAAACCAGAAGAGGTGTACCATTCTAGAACTTCTTCATGATTACCTAGCTCACAGGCATAAGAAGCCTCGTGGAAGGTGTCATTCTTCGTCAGAAGAGTGTCGCCTGGACACCTCAGATATTTCCAGATCGCCGTCTCTCTTCAATGTCCCTTCACCTGACCCTAGGGATCGGCCGAGGGCCCCCCCCAGATGACTCCTCATTCATGGACATAATGAGGCACATCCAAGAGAATATGAGCTGGGACACTGAGGAACTGGACCCCAAGAGGCAACACCTACCTGGCCAGATACCTTGGGTAAAAAGACCCGAAGCCTGTGGTCATTCCGCACTTGGTAGATACCTTCCAGGACCCCACTAAGGCAGCTTGAAAGTGCCCATATTCCTCCCCTGTGGTCCTTAAGAAGGTGGACCACCTGTACAGGGCCCCAGCAGAGGACCCGTATTTGGGGCAGCAATCGCTGGCAGATTTGTTGGTTATTACTGCCACTCATGACTGATCCCAGAGGCCCCAACACCCGAGTACACAGCCCCCAGATCAGGAATCCAACCAATTGGACTCCATGGTGAGGTGCATGTTTGCGGCGGCCACTTGCTCCATCAGGTCTTTAAACTACCTGGCTCATGGTGCAGTTTCAGAATGCAGTATGGGAACAAGGCCAAGACCTTCTGAAAGATCTCCCAGAAGGAGATAAAGAGCTTTTTGACCTTTTTAAGACTGGCTCTGATGTTGGGATGCAGGTCCTTCTGGCTGCCTATGACTCAACAGACTCCGCGGCTAGAGGAGTGACGACCTGTGTCTGCTTAAGGAGACACTCCTGGCTGAGGCTCTCCGTCTTTACACCAAATGTCCAGAAGGACATACTGGATGTGCCTTACAATGGTTCCATCCTTTGTGGAGAGGAATTGAAGAGTCATCACTAAGCTGCAAGACGCTGGCAAAGCTGTGCGGTCCGTACAGGCCATGTACAGACCAAGACAGTCTGTTTCGGAAGGGCCAGAACCGTTTCCGTGGCAGACCAGGTCAGCAACAACCCTGATTTGGCCAGCAGCCCAGGGGCAACTTCGGCAGCAAAGGTCAGCCAGAATTTCCGGAGGCCAGGGACAGCGGAATACAAAGCCTAACCAGTCTTCCAGACACAACCCCACCACAGCATGACTCCTTTCAAATCCCTGCCCCACCTCTGGATCAAATGGAAGAAAGGGTCGGGGGTCGTGTTGCACACCAGCTCCCTGGGTGGCACAGGATTACCTCTGACTAGTGGGTTCTACAGCTCATCAGTTGAGGGCACTGTATAGAGTTTCTCGACCGCCCACCCCGTCAAGGCCTCCTCTACGTTTGTGTTATTTAGGACAGCACGCCCTGCTCATTCAGAAGGGAAATCTCCACCTTCCTGGAAAATGAGGCCATAGAAATAGTCCCATGGAACCAGAGAGACGGGATACTATTCCCACTTCTTTCTGGTCCCAAAGAAGACTGGGGGAATCTACGCCCAATACTGGATCTCGGCAACCTCAACACCTTGGTAGCATACAAACTCTTCAGCATGGTCACTCTTCCAGGTCTCGTGCTCAGACAAAACACTTGGTCATTGTCTGACATGCAGGATGCATCTCTCTCTCTACCCATTGCTCAACCGCATCGATGGTTCCTGCAGTTTGAGTTTCTGGGACACCACTACCAGTTTCAGGGCCCTCCCATTCAATCTCTCATTAGCACCGTGGGTTTTCACCAAATGCCTAGTGGTAGTGGCAGCAACCCTCGGGAGACAAGGGCACTACATTTTTTGCTACCTGGACGACTGGCTCCTCATGGCTTCATCTTACAAGAAACTGGTCAGGGTGATTGATACAGGACACTGGTTCCCTATTCGAATTGCTGGGTATCATCAATCAGGAAAAGTCGTCATTGGTTCCCACCCATAGACTACAGTTCATAGGCACGGTAGTAGATGCCCACCAGGGGAAAGCTTTTTCGCCAGATGACAGAGCGGAGCGCATACAGACCCTGGTCTGGTCCGTCAGCACGAGGAAGCAGGTTCCAGCAAGGACCGTGCTATGCCTCTTGGGGCACATGGTGGCTGCCTTTGCCACAGTTAGACTTGCCTGCCTCCATATGAGGGACACTCAGTGGACACTCCCAAGCGCAGTGGGATCAGCGACAAGATCTGTCACCCTATCAGGCTCCCAAACTCCATCATACAAGCCCTACTATGGTGGCTCACTCCAGAGCACCTTACAAGAGTGGTCCCCTTTTCTACTCCCACCCCATCTCTAATGCTCACCACGGTCCGGTTGGGGGTCTCACCTGAACGGCTCAAGGATACCGGGCATCTGGTCCCCATTGGAGACCCATCTCCTTATCAGTATCCTAGAGATGAGGGCAGTCTTGTATGCACTACAGACCTTGCATACAGAAATTCCCCCAGACCACTTGCTGGTCAAGACGGACAACACCCCAGTGGTATATTACATCAGCAAGCAAGGGGGCACCCACACCTACCAGCTGTGCCGGGAGGTGATGAGTCTGGGACTGGACCCTGCATCATGGCATCACCATTATTGCAGTGCATGTTCCCGGTGTTTACAGCATGGTAGCAGACCTGCTACAGCTAGTCGCAGAAACCCTGTTCGACAGATGAGGGACGCCAGACGTAGATCTGTTCGCGTCCCCATACAATGCAAAACTGCCCAATTTCTGCTAGATCCAGGGCCTGGTGTTTTCTGGCGACACACGTTCTCGCTGTCTTGGACGGGCAGATTTCTTTATGCCTTCCCTCCCTTCCCTTTGATCCAGAGAGTTTTCCTCAGATTGCAAGCAGAAGGAGTAACAGTGATCATGGTAGCACCATTCTGGCCCAGACAAATCTGGTTTCTGCTGCTCCACCAGTTGGCACTGGAGCCTCTCATTTCTTTTACTGGTCAGCTTGCACTTGCTGTCCCAGGAGGGAGGGTCTCTGGTTCACCCGAACCTCAAGTCCCTGAACATGGACGTTTGGCTCCTAAGGATATAGCCATCCTTAGGCATGGAGTATCTCACGGCATTGCCAACATCTTGGTGGCAGCTAGAAAACCCTCTGCTCATGCTACGAAGAGTGACCAGTGGGGTACCACAGGGATCAGTGCTGGGACCGGTCCTATTCAACATCTTCATCAGTGACATTGCGCAGGACCTAGAAGGCAGAATTTCACTGTGCGCTGATGACACAAAGCTCTAACAGAGTAGACACACCAGAGGGTGTAGACAGAATGAGAAGGGACCTGCAGAAACTTGAAGAATGGTCAGGGGTTTGGCAGTTGAAATTCAATGCAAGGAAGTGCAAGATAATGCATATGGGGCATACAAACCCTGGCACAATACATCAGTTGGGGGGTGAGGATATAGCATGCACCAAGCAGGAAAGGGATCTTGGGGTTATCATCTCTGATGACCTCAAGGTAGGGAAAACAGTGCGACAAGGCAGCAGGTAAAGCAAATAGGATGCTGGGATGTATAGGCAGGGGCATCACCAGCAGGAAAAGGGAGGTCATAATTCTGCTATACAAGACACTAGTGAGCCCCACCTGGAGTACAGTTCTGGAGACCATACCTACGTAAGGACATAGACAGGGTAGAGAAGGTTCAGAGGAGGGCAACAAAGATGGTGCATGGATTGCATCACAAGTCCTATGAAGACAGGTTGAAGGAACTACATCGGAGGAGAGGAGGGAGAGAGGATATGATGGAAACATACAAGTATCTTACAGGAGGGACAGGGTGCAGGAATACACTATTTTAAGCGAAAAAGATGTTCCAGGACTAGAGGGCATGGGATGAAGTTGGAGGGAGGACAATTCAGAGGAAACATGAGGAAGAATTTCTTCACAGAACGGGTGGTGGACAAGTGGAACACCCTGCCAGAGGAAGTGGTGGGGGCTGAAACAATCACGGGATTTAAGAATGCATGGGATAGACATAAAGGAATTCTGGAGGTCAGGGGTAAGGGGCAGCAGACTTCTAGGGAAACATAAACTGAACTTAAAAGCTCAAATGGGCAGACTGGGTGGGCCATAGGCCCTTATCTGCTGACACTGTCTATGTATCTATGTACCTATGCCATGAAATGGTGCAGGTTTTGCCTTTGGGTCATTGCATGGAATCTTGATCCGCTCCACTGTTCAGAGAAGTCCGTTTTGGACTATTTCCTTTCCTTGTTCAGGACGAGATTAGCTTACTACTCCTTGAAAAGTGCACCTTTGCGCCATTTCTACCTATCATGCACCGGTTGGTCAAAAAGCTCTAGCACAGCTAGAGGTGTCACAAGCTTTTCTGTGTGGCATTCTGCACCCAAGACCACCTTTCGGGGACCTGATCTCCCCTTCCCCAGGATCTCCTTTTTCGCCCTGAACAGCTTGCACCGCCTCCCTAGAACCAGTCAGTAGATTAGAGCTACGCCTTCTCTTGAAGGCGTTTTAGTTGCGGTTACTCCCGCAAGGAGGATTTGAGCTCCAGGCACTTATGTGCAAAGAGCCTTATTTGATTTTTCACAAGGACCGGGGTGTCTTTAAGAACCAATCCTAAGTTTCTTCCCAAAGTGGTGTCTGCACTAACCCTGAGCCAGGATATTGACCTATCGGTATACTACCCGAACTGTCAGCAAGGGGGAAGCTCTGCTGCACACGTTTGACGTGCATAGGATTCTCAGGTTCTACCTGACCAGGCCAGCTGTTTTTGTCCTTTGCCTACAGGATATTAGGGGCACTGGTGTCAAAACAGACACTTTCAAAATGGTTGAACTGCATAGTGTTCTGCTGTCAGAAGTGAAACAAACCCTTTACCAGTATCGGTAAAGGGACATTCTACTAGAGGGGTGGCTACCTCTTTCGCTTCACTGAAATGTTTCAGCACCTACCATTTGTGCAGCTGCTACTTGGAGTACAGTGCACACATCCATCAGGCATTACAGTTTGGACATTGCCTCTAGACGCAGAGCAGACCTCGGCCTTGCAGTCCTGCAGGGGCTTTTGTCCTACGCGGTCACATCTGGGTTTTTTCTCCTATCCTCCTCCCAAAATTAGAGGTCACACCTTAACTGCATGGGACTCTGTCCATGTTGTATTCTGCTACAAGAGCTGTATCTTGAAGTAAGATAGTACAGTTACGTAAGAACTTATTGTAACAGTAGATCTTCGAGAACGGCTCTTGCAGCAGGTAGTTTCCCCTCCCACCTTCCCCCTCAGGAGGTCTACCTTGTTCCATGCTGTCTGCAGACAAACCATTTTATTTAGTTTTCCTCTGGAAGTGGATCCTCCGTTTCCCATTCAGGATTATGTTGCTGTGCCGGGAGTCTCCGGCGGGAGAACTGAGGGATGCTGGGGGACTGCCCCTTTTGTGATGTCATCTGGGGGCAGTCCCCTGCTGGTTGTAGCTTTCCGTGGGGTCCTGCAGGCTGCCGGATTAAGTCCTTATGGTGTAACCTGCTGCAAGAGGTGTTCTCGAAGATCTACTGTTACGGTAAGTTCTTGCATGACTGTACTATTCCAAGTCAGCTCCCAGGTTTAAACTCTGCCCGTGTGACCAGAAAATTTTGTGCACAGACCCACTCGCCATGTGTGTACTGCCTGGGCCAGCAACACAACCCCCCAGGCTGTACTGCAGCTTGCATCCTTCAACCCTGGAGGATCATTGTGCGCAACTTTTTTTTCGGGTCGTCTGGATGAGGAGGTGCCTAAAAGATGCTTGTCGGGCAGTTTCCACGGCTGCAGGCTCTGCCGATCAGATGGCTGCTTTTGAAGAAGCAGCGGCCTAGTCCGGTGGGCCCTTTGTCGCTGTCCATGCTGGTACCTCTGGACATGGGCACCTTGTTCACTGGGGTATTCTGAGACTTGTGTCTGGCCTTTCTATGGGTTGAAATCTTCGAAGTCTTTGAAAAGCCTAAAAAGTCCCGCTACAGGTCATGGGACTGCGCGCGCTTTCTGGCTTTGGGTTCCTGGGATTCTACCACTTCAACTGTCGTCAAACTATCTGCTTTGGCTGACTATTCTATCCAGGCAGCAGGCTCCACGGTGTCCCCATCAGGCCTGTCTGTTGAGACGCGGGCGGACCAGTCAGTTGAGATTTTCCTCCTACCTGGTCGACCGTTTATCGCAAGATGAGAGGGATACTTCCCTCACCGAGACTCCATCCTTCTTCTGCTCTTGGGCAAGTCGGATCAGCAAGCTGAGCTGGACACCGATCCCTCTGGGGACCCCAGGCATCCTTCGCTGGTTCCCGTTTCCCCTTGCCGCGTCTGGTCCACCAGTGGTTGGTCCCATAGCTCGAGTAGCTCCCACTGGGGTTGCTGGTCTAACTCTCAACATTCAGGCAAGCGGCGTTGCTGGTATTCCTCCTCCAGAAGACTGGTTCCACTGCAGATTGAAGCAGCGCTATGAGGAACTTGTATGGCAGCAGCTACTTCTGTGCCCTTTTTTTTTTTTTTTTTTTTTTATAAATACCGCCTCAAGTCTCTGGCACTGTCACCAGACTACCCCAGTCAGACGCCATGCACCCCCAGTGGTGGTTCTCCAAAATGGAGCCTTGCTATACTCCCAGGTGGGGACAAAGTGGGCCCTCCTCAAGTCACCTGTACTTTTTGATCTCTGATCCTCACAAGTCACTGTGCTGGTGGGTGAGGGCCCTCAGTTGGTGTCTCGCTAGGGCCACCCGAGTGTGTGACATGTGCTGTGATGTCCAGGTTCGTCAAGGCACACACCTGCTGTGCTCAAGTGCCACAGCCAACGGCGAGACAAGCACAGTCTACATTCTCTCCCCCTCCCCGCAGGAGACGCAGCAGTCCCTTGATGCTCAAGCCTGTCCCCCTGCTTGCCCTCCACCCTGAGCCTGCCTCCGTGAACCAGGTTGTTGGAGTAGAGTGGTAGCGCTACCACTGTGCCGGCGAGCCGGCTTGGCAGCAACTACTTCTGGGTGCTGGGCCCAAGCAGGTGCCAATTCCTAATCTGGTGCTTCCATGGCTGCTGCCCGCTCAGCCCAAGCCTACTTTTCAGGCTCAGTCAATTCTGGCCTCTGCCCATTCGGGTAGAACCACCACCTGTCCAGCCTAAGGGAGGGTCTGCCTCCTAAGGCTGCCTGTATTGCGTCTGGTCTTCCTCATCAGCTGTCAGTCATGGTATCTCCTACCAATGAGCCACACAGGTTTTGGCAGGGACTTGGGGTGGTCTTTGAGGAATCCTCCAATTCCTCCATACATTCTAACCCTACTCCTGGGTTTGACCAAGAGTCTGGGGTCGATGTCTGTGGACCATGGTCCTACCTCTTTTGGGGCCATGCTCCGTCTGATCTCTGAGGCGGCGGGGATCCAGTTGGAGCTTGTTCAGAAAGGGGGCAAAGTATCCCCTCACAGACATCCTCGACCAGAACAACTTCTCTGGCATTGCCTTCCCCATTGCTGAGGCCATTCTTGGGTCCGCATTGGAGTTATGGCAATGTCTAGCCTCCAGTACCATGATATCAGCCTGTATGGCCCATAAAATGTGGTCCCCATGGGTTCACGTTACACCCTTCAGGTGAAGGGCTGGTAGCTGACTCGGTTTATCGGCGGACTGGCAATGTCGAGGATGTTGATAGTCTTCTGACAAGATTCAAGAAAGTGGGATCATGCGGCCAAGACAGTTTATGCGGTCTTGTATCTCAGCCTGAGGCAGACTAGTTCGGCTATCATGATGGCCCACTTTGCCCATGCTGTGCTGGGTACCCTTGACCACGTGCTCCCTGTACTCCCTGCTGATCTGCAGATGCCGGTCAGGCTGGTATGAGATCAAGGCTGTGCTGTTGTGAAACAGCAGCTCCAGACTGCCATGGACCTAGGCGATTCTTGTGCCCGGTCTGTGGCTGTGCACTGCAGGGCTTGACTGCAGATCTCGACCTTCACAGCAGATACCATCACAGATTTGCAGATGTTCCTTCTTGGGGACTGACCTGTTTGGACTGGGGTGGATTGCCATGTCACCAGGATTGAGAAGTTCAGTGCCACCCTGAACTCTTGTCACCTCTGCTCAAAAGGGTATTAAGTGCTTGAAACCCAAGAAAAAGTTCTTTTCGGTTACAGCCCTACTCTGCTTCTGTGGCCAAGCCATCCTAGCCCCCTGCTGGGCAGACTCCTTGGCTGTCATCTGTCGTCAGGAAGCCTGATGGAGGAGGGTCAGCTGCCTGCTCAACTAGCCCTGCGCATGCCTACGAGCCTGTCCGGTGACCGGTTGGGGGTGCCCCTTCCCTCCCCTGCCTGTCCCATGTCCTGTGGGTCTTCCCACAGAGGGCTGGCTCCACCACTTAAAGGAGAAATAAACATTGCAGGAGTTGCTTAGAATATCTAAATTGTCTGTAAATCAAAACAAGGCAGCGGCCATTTCATGGACTCTTAAAACAGAAAGTGATGTCACTGAGGGGCAAGCTGTAATTAACACACAGCTTGCCCCTTAGTGACATCACTTTCTGTTTCAGGATTACATGAAATGGCTGTTGCTTTTTGATTTAGTCATAGTTCAAGACCTCCCCGACACCTACAGGGAAGGCCCTGAGTTTTCCACAGCTATGGAGATTGCCCCGAATTACCGTAAACCGCTGGAAAAAACAATAATGGTTTACATGAACTGCATAATATTCCATGGCTTACGTGAACTGTGGAATTTTCTGCGGTTTACATGAACTGTGGAATATTTATTCCAGGGTTTACATGAAATGCAGAATATTATTGAGCAGTTTATACTGAAGCATCTGTATTTAGCTGGCCCACCGGTGCAGTGCTAGTGCTACTGCTCGTAATGCCGTGGGACCGGGTTCAGGAATGAGCCTGGGAAGTTGGAGGGCCGGGGGGAGGAGGAGGAGGATTGTGCATCCTATGGACTGCTCTCCTCCTTCGGGGAGGAGTGTGAGGAAGGAGTCTGTTTGGGTAACCCCATGTGGTAGCCTGTGGTACGACAACCAGGACTATGTTTGGGAGGCATGTCAGATGTTCCACATGCCACCCCAATGTCCATGCACGACACGCCTCCCGGGGAGAAAATAGAGGATCTCATCTGTGTTAGTCTTCACCATTCATCACCTTTGGGCATAGTGGCCGGAAGTCAGGACCCCGCTGGAGCTTTTTTTTTTTTTTTGGATGGGCGGAGTCGACGCACCATCAGCGCCGCCCTCGAAGCTGATGCACTGTGTGGCGCGTGCAGGTTGGCTGTTATGTGTGGTCGACCCCGTCCTCCCACCAGTTATTCGTCTCCTGCCATAGAGGTCACACCTCCTGGAAGCTCTGCTGCAAGAGGCCTGTTCCTGCTACTGAAGCCTTCGGCTCCGTGTTTGTCGACACCGCTTTCATTTCCTGCTGGTTCTGTGCCCGCCACTACTCGACATCGCCTGGTAAGATTGTTCCCTTTTATTCTTGCGACGTCGAGTCTTGTTTTCGGTTGTTTTTTTCCCGTAGGTCATGTCTGTCAGGGGGCAAGAGATCTGTGAAGACGGGATGGCCCCCTATGTGTTGGGGTCCGTGCGGCTGTAAGTTCTTCGTCACTGACCAGCATGACCGTTGCCTTGCATGTCTTGGCCCGCTACACGACATGGATTCGTGCAACGCCTGTTTTTCCATGGACCATTGTGTCATCGAATTGCGTGTGGAAAGTGGGACGAACCCATACTCTGGCCAAGCCACGGTCTCTCACCCTTTCCTCCAGGTCCCCTCCGGTTCTACACGGACTGCGGAGGAGGGGGCTTCTACTTTTTGTAGGCCCAGTCCATCTCTCCTGGGGGGCAGCCGGGAGGCACTGCCTTGGCAATCGCCCCATCGGGGGTGAAGGCTGCCTGATGTCATTTCCCCAGGCTGGGAAGCCTGGGTCGGCGCCATCCTTGACGCCGTCTGTTGGCACCGTCTTGGGCTACGGCGCCGGTCTGTCACTCTGCGCCATCTCTGCTATCGGAGCTGTTCGCGGCACCAGTGGTGCTGACTGCACTGTGGGAGGCTCTATGGCACTGTCCTTGTCTGTTTCTCGGAATGGCGCTGTGGTTGAGCACGACGCCGTGTCCAGCTCTGGTGCCACTTATGGCGCTGAGCAATGACATGGCACTGGGGGGGTTTCCATTGGCGCCGAGAGTGTGGTCGGGGCTTTCATCGGTGCCGTCTCCGGTCTCTGAGCCGCTTGCGGCGCCATGGGTCGGGACGGTGCCGTGACAGGTCCCAGCTCTGATACTGCTGCTGTCCTCGGTGCCGTGTCTTCTTCGTGCACCGCTCGCGGTGTACTTGAGGGCTTCGGCGCCGACTCTGGTGCAGTCCCTCGTTCTGGTGCCCCATTCAGTTGAGATGGCAGTGGGCATCCACGTACCGTCTGGCAGAGGACTTTGGTCTCCACCTCCTCTGAGGCGGAATCTGACTCTGAGTCAGATAGGCAGTCTGACTCTTTGGAGTTGGCTGCTCATATGGACATCTTGGTAGTGTCCTTGACGGGCCGGAGCCAGTCCCCCCTCTGAGGAGTGGACAGTGGCCCCTGGGTCCAGGGTCAGGGGTTCTGACTAGCAGGTGGTGGTGGTGGTGCAGGCCACCATTGCCTTGCAACCTGGCCTTGGAGGGGTTTTCTGATCCCTCAGTGGTGGTACCTCTTCAGGTGGTGTGCCTGGATCGCCCAACTTTGAGGCCGATTGGAGCACCCACAGGAGGGAAGGGTGCTGCTCCCTGGATAGTCCCTTCAGGGACTGACCAGGGCTGCCAGCTGCCTAGGCTGGCTTTTTCGAGGAGAAGGGCTCTTTCAGACTAAGGGGGTAGAGGTTCGACGTGGCAACCCTTTCCTGGGACCCACCCAGGTTCCGGAAAGAGTTGTAGTGTGGATCTTCGCCCTTCTTTTTCGGTTTCCTCGAGAGGGCCCTGTTCTTTGGAGGCAGGGGACCATACTTTTGGACTCTCGCGGCCCCGGTCACCTCACAGGGGGGGATTCTTCAGGGCGCAGCCTAGGCAGTTCCAGTATGGTTGACCAGCTGTTGGCTGTTGAGTTTTCTGGAGCTCCCTGTTCCCTTGGGGCTCCAGGTGTACTCTCTGGCCCAGGCAGAGGACAGCCAAGTCCTGTTGTCTGCTCTGTCCCCTCTCCCCTGCCACCTTCTGCGCTCCCAGGTATTCTTGGTCCTAGCGGACCTCTCTCCTGGGAGCAGTTCAGAGGTGTGGCTGCTCAATTTCCCTCTTACATCAGGGCTGTGGACAGACAGGTTTTTCAACCTCCCTCTGAGCAGCCAGCTTCTGAACTCTTGAGGTCCTCTGACTCTTCATCCCCCTCTTCTGGAGGAGAGGAACCATCTGTCCACATCTCCCGGCTGCTGATCTCGCAGAGTATCAGCGATTCCTCGTGAGGATGTTGGAGGACCTGCACATCACCCCACTCATGCAGCACAATCCAGACCACTCGACGCGTGCCTTTTTAGGTGATTTCAGTGCGGACACCTTTGTGGTGCCTCCCTGGCCTGCTCTCTTCCGGGGGCATTGTTGCGTTTCTGGCAGAGACCCTTTTCTAGAGTCCCAGCCCCTAGGGATCTCTGCCAGAGGTATTGTGCCCCCAAGAGTCTCCAGGATCTATGCCTCATCCTCTGTAGGATTGAGACAGTTGGATACTCCTGATGGGCTTAGTGCCCCTCACCGTGACTGGCCCCCTGATCAAGATTCTATGGATTTTGACTTCTGGGGGGAGGGACTTTTTACTCGACATGGTTGCTGCTCTCTATTTCAGCACGTCAGGCCCACTATGCTACCTATGATAGATTCTTGTGGTCCAGGTTAGGTCAACTCCTAGCTGCTATGCCTGACACGGAGGTAACCAGACAAGCCATTGCGCACTCTGCACGTGGCCTGGAGCTAGCAAGGCACCAAACGAGGGCATCTTATGACGCCAATGAGGTAGCTTCCAGGGTCGTAGGGACAGTTATCTGCACTAGACGGACAGCATGGCTGCATCTTTCCTGGTTGTCACCCTTGGCCTGGCATAGGGTGATTTCCTCCCCCTACCAGAGAACCCATCTTTTCTGCCGTAGGGTGAGACTGTGTCTATCAGGGCAAATTCCTGCTCCTTCCGAGGAGTCCCCGTCTCACTCTCCCCACTCCCGGGCCTCTCCAGACCCATGAAGGTTCTCTCTCTCTCTCTCTCTCTCGGTGTGCCACCCACTGAGAGCCAAGGGACTAGTTCCTTTAGGGTCCAGGGCCCCCTTTTGGGGGGGGGGGCTCAGTATTCACCCAAAGGTGATGAATGAAGATTGACACAGATAAGATATGAAAATTATGTACCTACTGTAATTCTGGTCTTTCTGTGTATCTTCACCATTCATCACAATCCCACCCTCCATCCCCCTGGGGCCTTAGTCTCTGGGTCCCCCTCCCTCTCTCTGCCTTCTTTTTCACCCCTATCCTTTCTGTTGGTCAGGAGTGGGGTGACCTTGGGCACATGGGATGTTTTTCTCTCTGGGGAGAGTGGTTAGGATGGGGGCACTCCTTCCTCAGTGCCTCAGCTCCACCCCTGTGGGGTGGGGGTTGGTAGTTGCTCTCTTTCCTGCTCTTTCTCCTTCTCTCCATCAGCTTTACTTAAATTAAATTGAGGTTATGTCCAAAGGACAACAAATTTAAAGAAACTAGTTTTCTTATGCCAAAAATTTGATATGAGGGGGTCTTCCCTGTATCCTGTTTTTCCTTCCAGAATAGCTGATTCTGCTTATGTTGGAGTTATTACCAATGATTCTGTACCTTGAATTCTGGCAGTTTAGCTTTCTGGCTACTCCTTCGCAGTTCCTGTACAATCTGGAGACAGGTCAAGGTTCCAGGGTATGTTACCTCTCTTCTCTTCCCCACATCCTTACTTCTAAAATTCCCTACCTTCCTCCCCTCCCTCGTTTTCTACTTCCAGAGATTGGGGACCCTCCCAATCCTCTGTTTTCCAGCTTTATTCTGTCCTCTCAGTCGTTTATTTCTCCTTTTAGTTTGTATATCCTTTTCTTTATCTGTCCCTTGGACTCCCTTGTCCCTCCCTCCCAACCTTTCCTTACTTCACGGCGACTCAGAACTGGCGGGAGGGTGGGGCGACCACACAACAGCTAACCCATGAGCGCCACGCAGAGTACATCGGTTTTAGGGCGGCGCCTCGATGGTCCGGCCGACTACCATCCAAAAAGAGCCCCCGTGGGGTCGTGATCTCTGGCCACTATACCCAAAGGTGATGAATGGTGAAGATACACAGAAAGATCATAATTACAATAGGTACGTAATTTTCGTTTCTACCACCACATAACATTTGCCTCCACGTTGCAGACCCTATGCCACTGACCTGGGCTCTCGCTCCTGTTCAATCTCTGTTAGGTGGAAGAGGCCCCTCGGCAGCCCCACCCCTGGAGGGCTAAACTGGGGGTGTTCGGGAGTGAAGTAAGTCCCAGGGTGTATGGTGGGGCTGAGCGTTTCTAGAGCGGACCAATGGGGGCCAGCAGATAAGTAGATGAAGCATAATAAATTAAAAAAAAAAAATGAAGTCAGTAGAAACTGTGAGTAAAACATATCTGCAGTTTACATTGACTCTGACCAAGGAAAACTGTTCCACTGATCATGCAAACTGTGGTTATTACATAGATCATATAAACCCCCGAAAACTAGTCCATGGTTTATATTAAATTCTGCAGAATACTTTTCGGAATTCTGTGAAATTTAAAATCAAAAATCTGAAAAGCATTTTGGAACAGCCTCTGCCCATTAGTTTGTCTGCTAGGGCTTTGCCGTACAAATCAAAACGGGTAACACACCCCCAATACAGCTCAACCCCTCTTCCCACCCTGAGAACCTCCTTGAGTCCTTTTATTTGAAGTAGAAATATTTTTATCAGGTCCCATACTGTGTAGTGGTACTCATCCTTCTGATTTCACCACTGGGCCTCAATTCCAGTTTCTTATCTGAGAAGTGCTATGTGCACAGCTGCACAAAGCACTACTGGAATGCAAAAACTGGCACTCTGGCCTAGTGATAAAACTAGAAGGATGAAGATGCCTGTGTGGTGTGGTAGCCAATGAAAATATTACTCATTCAAATTTGGTGGCCCTGGGGACTCTCAGGCTGGGGTGGGGAGTATGACGGAGGTAGATTTTTTTTTTTTTTTTTCTTTCTAATACTAAGAATTCAGGAGTTGGACAACCTGTTCTGGTTTGTAGTTCCTAGCCCCAAAACTAACATTTTTCCAATACTGGGGGTGCTGACTACTACCAAAGCCCCCAACTGCTGCCGTACAATTTCTGCAGAAATAGAAAACTAATGCTGCAGAAGGTCTTGCCGCAGAATTTAGACCCAAACTGCTGCAGAAAATATGGGGTCTTGCCTACAGGTAAGCCCAATACCTTATTTGAAAGTCCTTTTCATGGGCTTTCACAAAGTGACCCTTGCAGTGCTTAATTCTTGTAAGTTCCACCTGGTCCAGTATTACCACAGACAAGTGGGTGCTCAAAGTGGTCACCCAGGGTCTGCCTCCAGAGTTTGAGGCTCTCCCAACCAGCCGAACCCATGCCCCTTGAGGGGATGTGGTGTCTACAGACATGTTGTCCACCTTCTGGGTGGACATCACCCAGCTTCTCCTGAAGGAGGTAGTGGTTCATGTCTAGGACCCTCCAGCTGATCCGGAGTTTGTTTCCAGATATTTTCTGGTTGCAGTGGGGACAGGGTGGGCTGTCACCCCATATTGGACCTCTGTGGGGTAAATAAGTTCCTATGGTCACGCACTTTAGGTATGACCACTCTGAACCAGATCATCCCATCTCTGGAGCAGGACATGTGGATCTTACTTGAGTGGGAGCTCTTGCAGCAGGCTATTACAATTAAGACTATACTGCAGGCACTAGGACCCATCGGAAAGCCTTTTGCTATCAGTTTTCATTGTGAGCTGCCCTCAACGTTGGCTCCGCCCTGACGTCGCCCAGTGGTATATCAGGGCGGTCCCCAGCCCCACCTCAGTTCTTTGCCCGCCGCAGTCCCGCTTCAGTCAGATCTTCGGTTGCCTTTAGATTGAAGTCTAGTAGTTTTCTAGCAAAGTTATAGTGCTTTTTCTTGCTTTCAGTTCAAAGTCTGTTTTTTTGCTCTTCAAGATCTTCTGTAGCATGTTGACCTCCCCGTCTGTCTCATCTTAAAAAAACAGAGGACAAAGTGCACCTGTGGCGCCAGATCCTGGCGAAGGACTCCCACAAGGCCTGCACGATCTGTAGCAGCTTTACAGGCAGGACAAGAATTCGCCACCTTAAGGCTGTTGAGACCCATCTTCTGGAACAGCAGGTGGCCGTGATGCAACACTCATCAGTGGAGAAATCTTCCCGGTTCACTAAACATAAAAGTACAAGTCCAATGAAAAGGACCGGAACCAGTCATGGGCGTTCGTGCTCTGTCACCCCATAAGAAGTCCTCCTCAGTCAGGCAATTCAGATAAATTCCGGCACTCGAAGCACTCCACAGTACGGCGTGATGCTACCGTTCCCGCCAAGCCACCGGCCAGCCTCCACCTCTGGTTCTTCAGTGGCAGCTTTGGCCCTGACGAAGAAAATCCTGACCTTGGTCGTTACTGTGGCTCCGTGCAAGACCCATAATCACAAGGATCGGGAGCCAGGTTCAAAGCCGGCGTCTGCTCACCGCCCCTCTAGTAGCAGACATTTTGGTGGAGGCCAGGAAGCCTTCCACAAGGCCATCTATGCCACGAAGTGGAAACGATTTTCTGTTTGGGCAAACTCGAAAGACTTCAAGCCTTTCTTGGCACCAGGACTTTTGCTCAGTTGGTAGTCTCCAAGACTTTCCTCAGAGGGGTTCTCCATTTGAGACCCCCATCCGCATTCCTGCCCCTCCTTGGAACTTGAATTTTATCCTGGAGAAGCTTACTCTGCCTCCCTTCGAGCCAGCAGCTACAGCTGATTTGAAGTTCCTTTCTTGGAAGACATTCTTCCTAGTGGCCATTACTTCTGTTCGGCGCATTTCCGAGCTTCAGGCTCTGTGCACCAACCCTAAGTTTCTCTCTAAGGTGGTGGCTGAATCTATGCTGAATCAATCCATGGAGCTACCCGCTTTCTTTACCCAACATTCCAATCATGGGGAGTACCTCTTGCATACTTTGGATGTTCACAGAATCCTGAGATACTACAGGAAGACTGATCAGCTTTTTGTCTCTTTTGCTCACAAACGAGAATGCAGTGCTGTTTCTGAGCCATGCCTATCAAATGGTTGGCACATTGTATCACTTTCTGTTATGACAAGTACAAAAAGACTCTTCCGGGTCAAGTCAGAGGTCACTCCAGCAGAGGAGTAGCTGCCTCAGCGGCTTGTTTCAAAAATGTGTCAGCGGCAGACATCTGTGCAGCCGCGACCTGGACTTCTGTCCATACCTTCACGAAACACTACAGTTTGGACATCTCCTCTTGTTGCAGAGCAAGCTTCGGGTTGGCTGTCTTACAAGGTCTCCTTTGATGAGACTCGTTCAGCCCTGAGGTTCCACACTATGGATAACAGTCCTCCTCTCGACTGCGTTTGCTTGTTCCAGACTGCTTGGGACTCAGTCCTGTATGTGAATACCTACTACAAGAGCCCTCTCGAAATAAGATAGTTCAGTTACGCAAGAACTTACCTTAACAGTAATCTTCAAGAGAGACTCTTGCTGTAGGTGTTGCCTTCCCACTTTCCATCCCCCCAAGTTTTCTTTGCTTCATTTCCATGGGGGGAATATCCTCTTCTGTCTCGTCTTGCCTCTTTTGGCGATAAAAGAACTGGAAGGCGGGTGTGGGGGACCGCCCCTTTATACAGACTTCGTATGACACCGGTCACCTGATATGGGGGCAGTCCCCCGCTAGAGGCTGCTAGCTAGAAATTTTTCCATGGGGTCTTGATGCATGGCGGCTTAGTCCTATGTGAATCCCTACTGCCTGTCTCGAAGATCTACTGATCTTACTTCGAGACACAGCTCTTGCAGCAGGTTACACCATTAGGACTGAAGCCGGTAGGCGTCAGGACCCCACGGAAAAATTCTAGTTAGCTATCTTCAGCGGGGACTGCCCCCGACGTCGGTCCCGCCTCCGACATCAGACGTAGTATATAAGGGGGCGGTCCCGCCCGATTCCCCAGTTCTTTCCAGCCGTCGACTTGCATGTCTCGACCCTTCGGTTCAGCTCTAGCGCGCGACGCGTGGTTAAGTTCTTTCCTACGGGAAATTCGGATTTCTTCAAGCAAGTTTTTCTCTGATGTCCTCTCCGACCTCCGGTCACTCCTCCAAGTGTGCTTGTGGGAAACAGATCCCCTTCAAAGACCCTCACGCGGCCTGCGTCCGGTGCCTAGGCCCAGACCATGATACCCGGGCCTGCTCCTTCTGCCAGGGGTTTAATAGCAGAACCCGGATCCATCACCAGAAGGCCCTTCAGGCTTTTTTGCTGGAAGAAAAAAGCTAAAGACCATGTCTTCCAAGGGGGACTCTTCAAAAAGACCCACAAGCACGCTGAAAAACGAAGGGAGAAGGCCCCTTCCAGGGCCTCAGACTCATGCAGCTCTGGTTCCAGGTCCGACCGCCCTCCAGGGCCAGCTCTCAGCCTCCCCTGTGCTTAAGAAGTCTTCCTCTTCTCGGGCCAAGACTGCCAGGCCGTCCTCGTCCTCCAGGGCCTTGGTCAAGTCTGGGGATCGCCACCATCATCATAAGTCGGGTTCCCGCCCTTCTGAACCCGGCATCAGGTCGGCTTCCTTGCCTCCTCGCAAGACCTTGGAGCTTACCTCTCTGAAGAGACTGCAGGACCCGATGCCGGTGCGTCCGTCGTCCTCTCGCCATAGATCCCCGGAGCCGCCATCGGCCAGATGACCATCGCCGGCCAGGCCAATACCTCATCGGACGCCGGTAGGGGGACCGGCGCCCGCTCCTATCGAGAAGAGAACCCCGACGCCTCCGACCGACGTCGGTCAGGAGACCATAACCGAGGAGGAATTGACTCAGCCCGAGGACCAGACGGGCGACCCTAGTCCTGTCGAGACGCCCAGGGAACCCTCGTCGCTACCCGAGCCCCCTGTGGAGCTGACGCCGGGACCCGACGACCGTCCACCGGCGCCCGGACAGTCGTCGGGCCTTTCCATGGTAGATGTGAAGGAGCTGTTCACTTACTGGTGGGACACCATAAAGAAGGACATGGTTCCCACTTCTCCTCCCCTTCCTCCTACACTGATTACTCCTCCGGTTCCTGCGCCCCCCTCGCCATCGGGGTCGGCAGGCAGATTACCTCCTCCTCGGGAGCACAGAACACCTCCCAGGGGGAGACCAGACAAACGGAGACCTCCATCCAAATCCTCTTCTAGGTCACCCAGCCCTAAGAGACCTAGAAGACGCCGACGATCGCCTTCGACAGCGGACACGGGATCAGAGTTCTCAACATCCAGATCCCCATCTCCCCTCTCCATCCCTTCTCCGGATCCACGCGAGATGCCGAAGTCTCCTCCGGATGACCCTTCGTTCTCGGATATTATGAGACACATCCAAGAGAACATGGGATGGGATGCGGAAGAGCTAGACCCGGAAAGGCTACGCCTTGCCAAGTATCTTCGGCAGAAGGACCCCAAGCCTGTGGTGGTGCCACCCTTGGTAGACACTTTCGTGGACGTCACCAAGGCAGCGTGGAAGCGTCCACATTCACTCCTGGCGATGCCGAAGAAAGCTGATCACTTGTACAAGGCTCCTAGAGAAGACCAGTACTTGACTCAGCAGCCTCAGGCCGACTCTCTGGTCATAACAGCCTCACATGACCGGTCCCAGAGACCGCAACATCTGAGCACCCTGCCACTGGACCCAGAGTCCAAACAGTTGGACGCTATGGGTAGGCGCACGTACGCTTCCGCTACCTGCGCCATCAGATCCCTGAATTACTTGACCCACATGGTGCAGTTCCAAAATGCCTTGTGGGAACAGGGTCTGGATGCGGCTAAAAACTGCGGAAGGTGAGCAGAAGGAGGAGATGCTTCAGCTCCTCCGCGCGGGTTCGGACGTGGGAATCCAAGTTACAGAGAGAGTATGACTCCGCTGGACTCCTCGGCCCGAGCAGCTTCAGGCGTGATGCATCCGGAGACACTCTTGGTTGCGCGTCTGCTTTTTACTCGGACGTCCAGAAGAATATCATGGACGCCCTATTCGAGGAGAAGTCTTGTTTGGTAAGCCCTCAGAGAAGATTATTACCAAACTTCAAGAGGCGGGAAAGCGGTGAGGTCGAGTTCAGGCCATGTACCGACCCAAGCTTAGTTCCTTTCGCAGGAACCAAAAGCAGTTTAGGTAGGCGGATGCAGAGGCAACAGTCCCGCCTGCTCCACAACAGAGGGGTTCGGCCGCAGAGCCAGGGGAACAGCCCACAGGCCGAGGCCAGCTACTTCCAAGCTGGCCCAGCCAGCGGGACCCTCAGCCGCCACAGCCTGACTCCTTTCCGGCCCCCGCCCCTCAGGATCAACGGGAAATCATGGTCGGGGGTCGCATTGCGAACTTCCTGCCGGGATGGCAGGCTATAACCACCGACAGGTGGGTTCTTCAGTTGGTCGGAAGAGGCCACTATATAGAATTCGCAGAGAAGCCACCCTCAAGGCCTCCTTTGCTCTCCCGGTATCCGGGTCAGCACAAGTCTCTGATCTGGCAAGAAGTACTCGTGCTCTTGCAAAAGGGAGCGATAGAGTACGTCCCGGAGAACCAGAGAGGACAAGGATACTATTCCCACTTCTTCCTGGTTCCAAAGAAAACAGGGGACCTCTGTCTGATTCTGGACCTGAGCGACCTCAATGTGTCGGTCGCCTACAAGAGATTCCGCATGGTGACTCTTCCGGGTCTTATTACCATGCTGAAGCAAGACACCTTCTTAGCGTCTCTAGATATGCAGGATGCATACCTGCACATCCCTATAGCTCAGGTGCACAAGAGGTTCCTGCGCTTCGAGTTTCTCGACCACCACCTTCAATTCCGAGCCCTTCCATTCGGACTGTCATCCGCACCCAGGGTCTTTACCAAATGCATGGCAGTCGTGGCAGCGTCTAAGGAGACAGGACCATTATGTGTTCCCGTACCTGGACGATTGGCTTCTCATGGCCACCTCCAGAGAGGCGTTGTTACGTGCGATCCAGAGCACCCAGGTCCTGTTCCGATCTCTGGGCATCTTAATCAACCACGAGAAGTCTCTTCTGGTACCGTCGCAGAAGCTGCAATTTATAGGCGCAGTACTGGACACCGTTCAGGGAAGAGCTTTTCTTCCAGATGACCGAGCGGAGCGCATCAGATCCCTCATCAGGGAGTTATCGTCAAACAAGACCGCCCCTGCCAGGTCGGTCCTTCGCTTGCTCGGACACATGGCTGCGGCCATTCCTACCATCCCTTTCGCAAGGCTCCACATGCGGGTAACTCAGTGGATGCTCAAGGTGCAGTGGGATCAAAGGCAAGACCACATGCAGCATCCGGTCAGAATCACGAACACCGTGATTCGAGACTGGCAGTGGTGGCTAGACCCAGGGTCGCTCTCCACGGGCGTCCCTTTTGTAGCGCCGTCCCCGGAGGTAATCCTCACCACAGATGTCTCAGGTCTAGGGTGGGGGGCACACCTGGACGGGGTGAAGTCCCACGGTACGTGGACCCCTCTGGAGGCTCATCTCCATATCAATGTCCTAGAGATGAGGGCGGTCCTTTATGCCCTGCAGGCCTTTCAGTCACAAATCCCGCCGAGTACTCTCCTGCTTCAGACAGACAACACGGCGGTGATGTATTACCTCAACAAACAAGGAGGTGCACACTCTTACCCCCTTTGCAGGGAGGCCATGAGGGTGTGGGATTGGGTAATCCGACACGGCGTGAATCTGATCACTGTACATGTTCCCGGGGTGGACAACACGATTGCAGACGGCCTGAGTCGCTCCCAGGCCAGAGTCCACGAGTGGGAACTTCTTCAAGAGGTAGCAGAGGATCTGTTTCTGCGATGGGGAACTCCAGAGTTGGACTTGTTCGCATCCCCATCCAACGCAAAACTGCCCAATTTCTGCTCGCTAGATCCAGGGCCTGGTGTTTTCTGGCGAGACGCGTTGTCCCTCTCCTGGGCGGACAGATTCCTCTATGCTTTCCCTCCCTTCCCGTTGATCCAGAGAGTTCTTCTCAAATCCGCAGGAGCATGCAACAATGATCCTGGTGGCCCCTTTCTGGCCCAGACAGATCTGGTTCCCTTGCTAATTCAGCTATCCCGGGAACCTCCGCTCCCGTTGCCGTTCAGCTCCCATCTCTTGTCTCAGGAGGAAGGTTCGCTGGTCCACCCGGACTTACGCTCACTGAACCTGCATTCATGGCTCCTAGAGACATAGCCATTTTGCGTCAAGGGGTCTCGCAAGAGGTTGCGGAAGTTCTTTCTGCAGCCAGAAAGCCGGCAACGCATGCGATGTACGCCATGAAATGGCGCCGTTTTTGTTTATGGTCACGAGCATGCGATTTTTCCCCTTTAGGTTGCCCGGTGGGAGTGGTGTTGGACTACCTGCTCTCCCTTTTCCGTTCGGGTCTAGCCTACTCCTCTATCAAGGTGCACCTCTGTGCCATCTCTGCCTACCACCTTCCGGTGGGACATCGCACAATGGCACAATTAGACGCCTCTCGGGAATTTTTGAGAGGGGTGTTGCACCTTAGGCCACCCATTAAGGACCCAGTGCCTCCATGGGATTTGCTCTTTGTCCTGGAACAACTCGCGCTTCCCCCCTTCGAACCTGCCGCGGATTGCGAGCTGCGTTTTCTGTCATGGAAAAAGCTATTTTTGGTTGCTGTTACTTCAGCGAGAAGAATTTCTGAGCTTCACGCTCTCATGTGCAAAGAGCCTTATTTAGTTGTCCACCGGGACAGAGTATCCCTGAGGACGAATCCAAAATTTTTGTCTAAGGTGGTCTCTACACTCACTCTTAATCAGGATATTGACCTGCCGGTCTACTTCCCGAACTACTCAGAGGAGAGGAGAGGCTCCACGCCCTGGATGTTCACCGCAGCTTGAGGTATTACCTCAACAGAACTAAACTACTTCGTAGTTCTGAGCAACTTTTTGTTTCCTTTTCTGAAAGGATGATGGGCCAACCTGTATCCAAACAGTCCCTGTCTCGCTGGCTTGTCCAGTGTGTTTCATTCTGTTATGATATCAAACAAAAGCCCCCCCAGGTATAGTCCGGGGTCATTCTACGAGGGGTGTGGCCACCTCCTTTGCAGCACTCTGAAACGTCTCCACTTCTGCCATATGTGCTGTAGCTACTTGGAGCTCTGTGCATACATTTATCAGGCATTATAGCCTGGACATCGCCTCCCGGCGAAGAGCCGGCTTCGGCCTGGCGGTACTGCAGGGTCTCCTGTCCTAAATTCAGGACCTGGAATGTATTTCCTAGTTTCCTCCTCCCAGAATTTTGCAGCTGCTACTGCTTGGGAATCAGTCCTAATGGTGTAACCTGCTGCAAGAGCTGTGTCTTGAAGTAAGATAGTACAGTTACGTAAGAACTTACCGTAACAGTCGATCTTCGAGAACAGCTCTTGCAGCAAACTATCCGCCCACCTTCCCCCCTTGGAGGAGGCATGGCTTTCGCCTTTACTATCAGGATTTGTTCCCTTTGACTTCTGACGGTGGATCCTCGGTCTCCCATTTCGATGTCAGTCTGCAGCCGGAAGTCTCCGGCGGGAGAACTGGGGAATCGGGCAGGACCGCCCCTTATGTACTACGTCGGAGGCGGGACCGACGTCGGGGGCGGTCCCCGCTGAAGATAGCTAGCTAGAATTTTTCCGTGGGATCCTGACGCCTGCCGGCTTCAGTCCTAATGGTGTAACCTGCTGCAAGAGCTGTTCTCGAAGATCTACTGTTGCGGTAAGTTCTTACGTAACTGTACTTTACGGTAAGTTCTTATGTAACTGTACTTTCCCACAGTCCCTTTGGCCCGCCTCCATATAAGTCTCACAGTGGATGCTCAGGGTGCAGTGGGATCAGAGGTCAGATGATGTAGACCAACTGGTCAGGATCTCTGACCTGGTAAGAAGGACTCTCTTGGTGGCTGGACCCCTCCAGCCTGGAACGAAGGGTCCCTTTTTGGCAGGAGCCCCCGAGACTGATCGTAGCAGACGGCTCCTGTCTCAGTTGGGGCACTCATCTGGGAGACAGAAAAACCCAGGGAACATGGTCTCCAGACGAGCAACAGCTCCATATCAAGATTCTCAAGATGCGAGCAGTCCTGAACGCCTTGTGGTGTTTCAGGCAGACCTTCCGCCAGACCCTCTTGTCATCCAGACGGACAACACATCGGTAGTGTTTTACGTCAGCAAGCAATGGGGCACACATTCCTACCCCCTGTGCTGGGAGGCGATGAGGGTCTGGTACTGGGCACTGGAACACCGCCTAGATATCGGTGCTGTTCATGTTACAGGCATCCAAAATGTCTTGGCCAACAGCCTAAGCTGGTATTGGTCCAAGGCTTATGAGTGGGAGCTCCTCCAGTTGGTGGCAGACCAGCTGTTCGACAGGTGGGGCTATCCAGAGTTGGACCTCTTTGCGTCTCCACTCAGTGCCAAACTGCCCAATTCTAGGATCATTGATGTGTTGTTCATCCACACTTGGCATGTCCTCTTCCACTTTAAATCTTGCCGGAAGTCTTCAAGCTGGCTCCTCCCACCCACCCAGGTGGTATAACCCTCGGCTCCACCAAATGACGCCAGATCTTACTTTCCGCTGGAAGATTCAGGTTGCCTCCTCGTGCTTACGCATTTTGTAGGCCCTGGCTCTAAAACCTTCGGTTATTCTGAAAGTCCGTCTAGTACGCATTAGCAATCATGACTTCATACTTTAGATTATGGAAGACGAGTCTTCCCCCGAATTTCATCTGTGCCCTTGCGGCCAGAAGATGTTGCGCACCAATCCCCACACCACGTGCGTTTGTCTCTATGGACCATGACACCTCAAAATGCAATTTGTCTCGCTTTCCATCCGTACATCCTCGATGACTGTCTTGCACGTCTGAAGTTGGAGAGGCCGGAGAAACTGAACCCTCCGCTGAAATCCAGGGAGGCTCAGTGGGCGGTTTCTGTGGCTGCGTGATCCGCCGAGCAATTGGAATGGATGCAAGCATTCGAAGAGGAAGCAGCTTGGACTGCAGAAACTACTGAGCTTCTTCATTCCACTCAACCTGGGCTCCACCTTCACAGGTTCCTTCCAAGAGTTGTGCCAGTCTCTCCCCACCGAGGGTCCTGCGGGCACGCACTCCTCTCGATCCCGTAAGCGGAAGAAGGATCCAGGATCATCTTCATCCCAACGGAGACGTCCCAGGAACATGCAGTCTTGACTTCGGTAGAGATAGCTTCTTCGGCCGCTGGCATTGCCGTCTGGTCAGTCGACCGAACTGTCAATCGACGATGTAGAAATCATCAATCCTTTATCGCAGATTCCGGTCGACTATTCTCTCGATCGAACTCCAATTCTGACTTTCCCCGACGACGAGACCCAGCCTGCTAGGACTCCCATTGAGGAAGTTTATCCCGAGCGACTGAATCGGCCTATCTGATCTCGGTGGAGGTCTCTGACCCCCCTCGACCGAAAGCCCAAAGAGCCATAAACGCTGTAAAAAGAGGAGACTCCATTGGTTGTCCTCGACCTCCTCGGATGAGGATAGGCTCTGGCAGAAACTCCGGCGCTACGAGGACTTCATGTGGCAGCAGCGGATTTTTGACCGGGCACAAGCTGACCCTGGCTTCCACCCCAACCATTACTTGGCTTTCACCTCCTAGGCCAAAGCCGACTCCTTCGGAGCCGATCAAGTTGGTTCCCTCACCCGTGGAGCTGGCGAAACCTCCTGTTCTCGGCCTAAACCGGTCTCTTCACCGATTGTGGTGGAACCACCACCCTAGCAGCCTGTGGAAGGGGCTCCTTCCAAAGAAGATAGGCCGGACATTGGGCTTCCCTGGTGTCTGTTGGTCACTGTCACCCCGGACCACCCTTGGCGGGTCAAAGGCGACCTGGGCGGTCGACCGTTTTATCTGGATTCCTCGGATTCTGATGTGACTGGAATCAGTCGGTGGGTTAGAGACAGAGGAAGGTCCCTTATCTTTCCAGGGCATTCTCCCCCTAATCTTTTGAGTCTACAGGGATGCCCTTGGAGCCAATCCAGAGAAAGGCAGAGTACCCTCTCACGGACATCCTCAAGAGGGGGATACCCTGACGGAGGCCTTTCTGGTGGCCGAGGCCATAGTGGGTCCAACTCTTGAACTTTGGCAATGCCCTGTCTCTTGTCCAGCTCTGTCTGCCTGCATGACCCGCAAGTATGCGGTGCCTATGGGGTCCCTTGCAGAGTTCACAGAGCACCCTTTGGCCGAGAGCCTGGTGACTGCCTCTGTGTTCAGGCGTACTGGCAGTTCTGCTGATTCTGACTGACCTGGGAAAGAGTCCAAGCTCTTGACCATTCAGCCTTCGTCAGGCAAATTCGGCTGTTATCATGGCACACTTCTCCAATGCCCTTCTAGGGTCTTTGGATGAAGTCCTGCCACATCTCCCGAATGACATGCAGGGCTGAGATGTTGCCAAACAGCAGCTCCAGACAGCCCTGGACATTGGGGATTCTTGTGCCCGTTCGATGGCAGTCACAGTTGCCTCTCATCGCAGGGCTTGGCTGAGGCTCTTCCTCCTTCCCGGCGGATACTCTGCACAAACTAGCTGACATGCCTTTCCTAGGGACCAATCTGTTCGGCCCAGGAGTGACTGGTCACCTTCAGCGCATTGAGCAAGCCAATGCCACCTTGGATGCTACTTCTGCAAAAGGTTCTTCGGGCAAGAACCAGCAGAAGAAAAAGAAGCCTTTTCGGCATTCTTCCCCTGAGACTCAGCAGTCCTCCTTTCAAGGACAGCAACAGCAGCAGACTCAAGCTTGGTGCCCCCGGCCCAAGCCCATAAAGGAGGCAGAGGTTCTGGTCCTGGATCATCATCCTCCAAGCCTGCTCAGTGACTGGGCGGGGGCTGTCAACCCCTCTCCCATCACGCCAGCTCTGGGTCCTCCCATGGGGGATCGGCTCCATTTCCTTTCCGCCTGGTCCGCTGTCACTTCAGACAGGTGGGTTCTCAAAGTGGTCTGTCAGGGACTGCCTCTGGAATCCGAGCAGTACCCTCCAAGCCGAGCCCGCGCCCCTCGGGAGGAAAGAGTATCCGTTCAGACTGTGTCGGCTCTCCAAGATGACATTGCTCAGCTCCTCCTCAAGGAGGCTGTAGCTCCAGTGGCGGATCCTCCAGCAGACCCAGGCTTTGTCTCTAAGTACTTCCTGGTGCCCAAGCAGACGGGGCTTGCGCCCTATTCTAGATCTGCATGGCGTGAATCAATATCTCAGGCCACACACCTTTTGGATTGTCACTCTGTCCCAGATCATACCATCCTTGTAGCGAAATGTGGTTCTGTTCAATGGATCTGCAGGACTCATTCTTTTACGTCCCAATCCATCCATCCCATCAGCGGTTCCTCTGCTTCAGGGTTGAAGGGACCCTGTACGAGTTCTGAGCCATGCTGTTCGGCCTGTCATTGGGCCCCCACGGGTCTTCACCAAATGCATTGCAGTGGTGGTGGCCCATCTCTTGGGGGGGGGGGGTCAGGATTTATCCTTACTTAGATGATTGGCTCCTAGCAGGTTCCACCCAACAGGTGGTGGAGAGGTCCAGGGATCTGGCTCTCCAGATCTCCTCCCAACTCGGCCTCCTGATCAACGCGGCCAAGTGGTAACTCTTGCCTTATCAGGTGATGGGCTTCATCGGGGCAGAGCTAGACTCTTGTCAAGCCAGAGCTTGGCTCACAGCGGACATGGCAGAGGATCTCTCCTCCTTTGCCCAATCATTTCTGGTTGGGCAATTGCACCCTGCCCGGGACTTTCTGCGCCTTCTGGGTTACATGGCGGCGTGCACCTCAGTGGTCCATTGGGCCCAGTTGCACATGCGCCCCCTCCAGTGGGAGCTGGCAGCCCAGTGGACTCGGTGCCACTGTAATTTCGACCAGCTGATCACTGTAACTCAGAAGATGAGGGACGCTTTCCACTGGTGGGCCACCCCAGAACGGTTGCAGGAGGGGATCCCGTTTGTCGGCCCCGAGCCAACAGTCATTCTTACAACTGATGCCTCTCTCATCGGCAGGGGAGCCCACATGGGGGACAAAAGGGCCCATGGGCTTTGGACCCCCGAGGAGTCCCGATGCCACATCAACCTGTGGGAGCTCGGAGCAGTCAGATTGGCATGGTCAGCTTTCGCTCCTCAGCTCTGGGGTCAAGTGGTTCAAGTCCAGACAGACAATACCACGACCATGTACTACCTCAGCAAACAGGGTGGCATGCACTCCCATCTGCTGTGCAGGGAGGCGCTTCACATTTGGACCTCTGTGGGCCGTCTGGAGGCAGATCTCCTAGCCCTCCATGTGGCAGGAGCCTCAAACCATCTGGCGGATGCTGTCAGATGTTTAGGCAAGACATCCCACGAGTGGTTTCTCCATCCAGAGGCAGCTTACAGCCTGTTCTCCCACTGGGGCAAACCGATGGTGGAGCTGTTTGCCTCTAGGGACAACACCAAGCTGAGGCTGTTCCATGCCCGCCCCCCCCAACAGGGCTCGCTACAGGGGGATGCTTTCCTGAGGCCATGGACCCCAGGCCTCCTCTACACCTTCCCTCAGTTTCCCTTGATCCATAAGGTACTTTTCAAGGTGAGGAGGGACAAGGCAAAGGTGGTCCTGGTAGCCCCAGACTGGCCACGCCAGTTCTGATATCCAGATCTCCTCAGTCTCAGCTGCAGGCGCCCGGAGCGGCTTCCAGCATGCCCAGACCTGATATCTCTCAATCAGGGGAAGGTATTCCATCCGGACCTTCAGTCCCTGCACCTCACAGCCTGGTACCTGAGCGGCTAGAGTTCCAGGCTTTGGGTCTCTCCGAGGATGTCTTCACTGTGGTGGAGGCATCCAGAAAGGAATCGACCAGGAAATGTTACACCTTCAAATGGAAATGGTTTTCCATTTGGTGTTGGGGCAAGGGCCTGGACCCTTTATCCTGACCTGTGGCTAACATTCTTGACTACCTTTGGTCTCTCTCCAAAGGGGGTCTGCGGTCATCGACCCTTTGGGTGCACCTGGCAGCCATCTCTGCTTACTGGGCATGGGCTGGTCAGCCGGAGCAGGAGACAATGGCCGGGTACTTTTCAGAGGCCTGGATCACATATCCTCTCCGGTGCATGAGCCTCCACCTCTGTGGGATCTTCTGCTGGTACTGGCAAAGCTCATGGGCAAGCCATTCGAACCGATGCACAAGTGTGCCTTGTCACACTTGTGGAAGACTGCCTTTCTGGTAGCTGTCGCATCTGCCAGGAGGACAGGGGAGCTCCAGGCACTTTAGGTGGACTCCCCTTATCTGGTCTTCCACAGGGACAAGGTTGTCCTACGCCCCCACCCGAAATTCCTTCCAAAGGTGTTGTCAGAGTTTCACCTTAACCAGGTTTTAACTCTGCCAGTTTACTACCCCAACTACACTTCGGAGGCAGAGTATAGGCTCCATAATTTGGACCTGAGATGAGCTCTCTCCTGTTACCAGGAGAGGAGGGTGGAAATTCGGGGAGAGGTTCGCCAGCTGTTTGTCACCTACGCTGAAGCTGCTTCTGGCAGATCTGCAGCAAAGCGGACGTTTGCAAGATGGATCACACCATGCATTAGTTTATGCCATGAGTTGGTGGGCCAGGAGCCTCTCATAGGGATAAGAGCTCATTCTACCCACCAGATCCCTGTCCAGGAAATCTGCCGGGCTGCTACCTGGAAGTCGGCAAACACCATCATCCACTACCACATCGACCTTGAGTCACGCCGGGATGCTGGTTTTAGGGCCTCAGTTCTCCACTCTGTTTCCTAAGTAGGGGGTGTGCGCCTTGCCTCCATCCTCCCAGAGAACTGCTAGGAGTCTGCCAAAGAGTGTGGATGAACAACATATCCACGATCCTAGAAAAACAGGATACTCACCTGTAACAGTAGTTCTAAGAGTGGTATATGTTGTGCATCCACAGCAGGGTAGGTCTGGTGGGTCCGTATGGATGAACACCTGGCTTCCAGCGGGCTAAGATCTGGCATCATGGGGCGGAGCCAAGGGTTATACCACCTGGGTGAGTGGGAGGAGCCAGCGTGAAGTCTTCTGGCAAGATTTAAAGTGGAAGGGGACATGCCAAAGAGTGTGGATGAACAACATATATCATTCCTAGAACTTCTGTTACAGGTGAGTAACCTGTGTTTTTTTTTTTTGTTTTTTGTTTTTTCTGCTCGCGAGAGCATGCATCTGGTGTTTTCTGGCCAGGGACGTTGTCCCTTTGTTGGACAGGGAGGTTTCTGTATGCCTTCCCTCTGTTCCCTGTTATTCAGAAGCTTCAGGCCAAAGGAGCAGAGATGATTCTCATTGCCCTGTTCTGGCCTTGGCAGATTTGGTTCCCACTACTTCAGCAGCTGACAGTGGAGCCTCCAGTTCAGCTGTCACCGAGCTCACACTTGCTGTCCCAGGATCAGGGAACATTGGTCCACAAAGACCTCAAGTCCCTGCATCTTCATGCCTGGCTCCTGCAGGCTTAGTCGAATGAAGGTTTGGGGTCTCCCAGGAGGTGGAGGACCTTCTCGTGGCAGCGAGAAAGCCTTCAACTAGATCCATGTATGCCATGAAATGGAAGTGATTCTGTCTGTGGGCTTCACCCTGTCACTTGAACCCTCTTACCTGCCCAGTGAACTCAATATTAGAGTATCTGACACTTAGTGATGTCAGTGGCTGAATGGCGGCTTCTCCTTGATCTCCACATTGCCCTGAAACCAATCTAATGGCATCCGAAGCTTACAGAATGCAATCCCCAGCTAAAACATGCTCAAGAGGGCTATTCACTAAGAACCCAGAAGCTGCAGACCATGCTGCAATTGGGGGGAAAAAGGGTTGATTGCTGAGACTGCAGGAGACGACTCGGGAGCTGGAGATATTGCCCGCGAAGACAGAAGAATGCTCTTAGTTAATGGTGTTGATCATGCAGACTGCCTGCACTGTCAAAAAGATCGATGGAACCCTTGAGGAATTGAGAAGACCTCAATAAAATAGAACACTGGGCAGATCAGATGGAAATCGGGCTGGCTAATGTCTCCGAGCAAGCCGACGGCCTGCTCCTGTACTTGCTGGCTAGAGAGAGGGAGCTGACTGCTAAGTTCGGCAATCTGGAAGGCAGCAGTTGCCGGCAGAATATCCTCACATACGGTGTGCCAGAGGGCTCCGAAGAGGGGGCTAAATACTCAGTCTCATTTCTGCAGACAGTTCTCTGAGAGGCCTTGAACCCAGACTACGATATTTCCATGGATTGAGCCCACTGCTCGTTGCTACAGCGGCCCACAAATCCCGGAGCTCGGCCTCGATCCTTTGTGGCCAAATTAACTTTGTATGCAACAAAAGAACTTCTTAAAAGAGCCTGGAGGAAAACTACGATGATGTATCTGGGCCATTGATTACAACTGGACAATGATTATACAACCTTGGTTCAAGAGAGTGGAAAAGTACTCTGGCCCATTATGAAGCAGCTCTGAGTTAAAAATGTGAGAGCTCGAATCCTCTATCCAGCTCGCATCAGAATAGAGATAGAGGGAGGCACCAAGGTATTTGAGGATTTAACAGCTGCATCACAATGCTTTCAGACCATGGGACACTACTGTGCCCCATCTCACCAAGGAACATCTTGAAAAATAATTAGATCGGCCTGGGCAGTGGCCAGAAAAGGATCAAGATCTTAAACTCAAAATACCTCTTCTACTCTGAGTTGATATCTGCATTACCCTAGAGCAGTACAGATCAGCGGGGCAGATTGATGCTATTACGGCAAGTGACAAGAGGATAACTCTATGCAGCCCGACTGAAGCCAGGGCCAGCTCATCTGCTTCGGTACCCTGAATTTGCTGCAGCACGTGACGATGAAGGCTCCAGTGAAACTCTCCTTCTCTCTTCTCTTCCCCCCCCCCCCAAACATCCAGGACCTACCAGCTCCTTAGCCCTATACTGCAATGGGCAGGATGTTCTCGAGGGGGTAAGTAGTGATGGGGAGGTAGAATTGGTTTAAATGACTTTGGACACCGGGGAAATGTCAAGATTCTCACCTCCAGCAACCATGTGTAAGGTCGTTAGTGGCACTCTTTTTGATTGCCTTGTTTCTTCCTAAAAAAAAAACTGCCATGCCACCTCAGACAGCCCCCAAAAATGTATACTCCTGAGGGTCTAGGGGTGCAGACTACTGTATTACCACATGATTGCAGCGCATAAGGGAAAGCAATACCAGAAAAGTGTGTACATAATTTCCTTGAAAATACTGCACCAAAACAATTGGGGAGAGAAAACTGGAAGAAAAATCAGAAATGTTTATTGTTCAATGTAAAAGACACTAAAAAGTCCCATTATATTCAGTAAAGTTATAGGCTTGGCATACGAAATACTGATGGGGAGATCTAACTTGAAAGTGAGCTTTTTAAATGTCTTGCACAGGGGTCAACCTTAACTTTTTTTTGCACTAGCCAGCCAGGCTAGTGAACCAGAGATTGCACTAGCCTGCAGTCAGTATGGTTAACAATGATTTGTTAAACGAAAGGCAGATAAAATTGCATTTGTCCTGCCAACAGTCTGGACACCTAGCAACTGATTTTGCACTGTGCCTTTAACTGCAAACCGCACATACTTTCTCAGTTTCTGTGACTGGAGTGTCAGTGGTTCTGTCACTGATGACTAAAATGAACTTTGTTCCCATAATTTTTTCTCGTAGCACTATGTGTTCAACTTTGGCTACATAGTTGATAAAGTTGCAGGCATATTTGTCCTTCTGATATGCTGAACTGATCTAGCCCTTTCATATCATCAAGGCTGCACATCCACACAATGTCTGTGAAAGGACATCCTTTTTTAGCAATTGCATGGCACGTGTGAAACAGTTTATCCTGATGGTTAAGCGTTGCTTCATTCATGTTCTTCAGCATTCCCTGTCCCTGGTGCAGCAGTGCTGGCATCCTCCTTTTCTTTTGCCCTAGCATGAGCTGCACTGATGTTATGGGATGAGACGGAGTCAAGACGAAAGTTATCTGTACTGAAACAAAAATTATTATTGCCTGCCTTACCCAACTGTATTTAATGCTTGATACACAAATGGCAGAACATCAGATCTTTTGCACCATCATACACCAACCAATCATATTTTTCAAGCTAATGTTGCTGGAACTGAAGGCTTCACTTTGTCTCTTCATACTCACTGTCTTTTTTGTTTGTCTTCATCAGCATGTTTTCTATTAATGTTAGCTGGGTTACTGATTTCTTTAATATATTTCCACATTTGTAGTTAATAAAGTATGTTGTGAAAAGTCTCTCTTTCTTCCTTTTCCCACCCTGGCCATAGAACTGGGACAATCGAGCAGTTCTGGGATCTATTAAAAATAATGTTCACCCAAAAACTGTAAAGATAAATTCAACAGCACTAACTTGCTTCTATTTATTTCTATTTATTCTTTGGCAACCAGGTAACTCCTATTGGGTACAAGACCCATTTACAGGGGTGGCCCAGGAACACGGGGAGATTAAGTGACTTGCTTAGGGTCAACAAAGCATGCAGGTGGAGATGGGAATTTAAACCCAGATTTGCCGGATGTACAAAGCCCATTCACAACCTGTTGCTCTTTGTTAAACACTCTCCAGTTTTCCTTTCCATGATAGTCATGTATTCTGATACGCTTTGACCACCTCTTTCATAATTGAACTATCAGTACTTGTGGTATCCTCAATACTACATTGTGTTCCCTTTACCTCATCAGCTACTGATGTTTCTTTTCGAATGTCTGACATCACATTCCACAATTTCAGACACACAATTTCATGCTGTTTATTACAATGGCATTTAAAGGTGTAGCTAATATCATGTAATGTTCAGGCTGGTAGTATAAAAAATAAAAGCAGCAGCTGCTGAGAACTTTGGAGATAAATAATCAATACAGTGACAAAGGCAATAAAAATGTGAAAACTAATTTGAAAAAGTGGGTCTAAAACATATGAGAATATAGGAAAAACAAAAAGGAAGCCATTACAGCATATAAAGGTGTAAAAACTGTTTCCTATCATGGCAGTAAATGACCATACTTAAAATTCAGAGTTGGAAAAGATTAGGTTGATTTACTGCTAATGGTCTTAATAGCCATAGTTTACACCTCCTAGACTGACTTGTTTTACAAAAAAAGACGTGACTAGTAACATTAGAACATTTTTTGTAACCTGGACATGCATGCAACAGTGAATGATTTGATACAATCAGTTTTAATGCTATCTGGGCACTCAAAATGGCCCAAAAACTGGACTACATTTAATCAAAACTGGATGACCAAATAAGGACTATGAAAACCAGATTTTCAAACAACATGAAGTCCTGCTGTATTCGGACTATTGCAGTTAGCCCCAGCCTTTAAACTGCCCTGGAGAACAAAGGGTTAAACTTTCTATGCAGAGCATGCAGTAGAATGCTGAGCTCGGTTGAGGTCTCTGTCTGTTTCCCTTTGAAAGCCAACTGTCAGATTCTTTACTCCGCCTCACTGAACAGTTGCTCTGGAGATTTCTCCTTCAGCTCAGTTCGAAAGTCGGTTAAAGTCTCGGTTTTACTTTTTTGTGTGGTTACTGGTCCTTGTCGGTTCTAAAAAAAAAAAAAAAAAATGTGTTTTGAACGTTTTTGGTTTTTTTTCTCTCCAACACCTGTGACATGGTTAGGAACCGATAAGGGAGTCTTGCCTGGCGGTTGCCATAAAAAGGGTAAGTTTGGTTATGTTGGCCATGTCTGAGAAACCCAAGAAAAAAACCGGGCCCACTGGGTTTCAACACTACAGTGAGTGTGGGGAGGTCTTTGCTAAGGCCGACCCCCCCCCCCACCACCACCACACCTGTGTTATTGTCTGGGGTTTGAACACCTCGATACAGACTGCCAAATTTGTAAAAATTTTTCTAAATCTGCCCTTGAAAAGAGATTAGGTAGACTGAGGGGAAAAAAGGTAGAGAAGTTCGCTGACCCGGATGGCCAGCCTGGTTCTGTTCTGACCGAACCAGAAGGAGTGCCCTCTGCCCAGGGCGATACTTCTTTGGGCAAGAGGAGAGCTGATCCTGAGGGGTCGGTTCCTACAAAAAGGAAACGCAAAGAAAAATTGACTGGTTGGGATCCAGAGGTTCATGTTCCGACTGCCAAGGAAATAGTGATTCAAATTGTGGAATCGCTTCGCCCGGTTCTGACTGATCCGGCACCTTTTTGCAGGGGTTCGGTTCGGTCGGTTTCCCTGGTTCAAGATTATACCCCTGAAAATTTTTATGAACGGGAGTTTGAAGATGACGGTGAAAGTCTGGATGTGCCTGTGGAACCAGACATCTCCCCAGACAGACCTTCTGGTGTATCCCCTCCTAGGCTTTCTGAGTCCCCTTCCCATTTTCTGTTTTACCGAAAATTGGCTGAAACCCTCCAGCTTCCTATGGAGGATCAGGAGGAGCCTGATTATGTGGAAATGATGGACATCCCAGAGTCCAGGAGACTGTCTATTCCCCTTCACAAATTCTTTGGGAAACTGACACAAAAAATCCTGAAGTCTCTCAGTTCTGTACCCCCTGTTGACAAAAGGATGGACAAGAGGTAACACACTATCAGGCTCAGATAATGGAGTTTTTATACCAGCAATGCAGCCATGTAGGGGTAGTGCAGGCTGCTGCCTGTGACAAGGCAAACATTCCTTTGGCTTCATACCCCCAGACAAAGACTCCAGGAAAATTGATGCCATGGCAAAAAAGCAGTACATGGCATCTTCCTTGGGACTCAGGCAGGTGAACTATATGGCCTACAGAGCCAGGTACCAGAAGTCCAGGTTAGACACTGTACTGGCACTGGCTAAACAGGCCTCCCCCCAGCTAGCCAAGGAGCTGGCTGCTGATGGGATCGAGGCATCAAAAGTACAATTTCATGCTGCTGTGGATTCTTAATGATGTGTCATCAAGAGTCATGGCTACACCTGTGGCTCTTCGGAGAATGGCTTGGCTCAGATGTACTAGCCTCTCACAGGACACCCAGGCTAAGTCCATGGATTTTCCTGTAGTGGGCAATTCTCTGGGGAGCAGACAGAGAATTATATGAAGAAAATTGATGAGTACAGGACCACTTATAGGAGTGCTGAGGCCAAGGAGAGGCAGGCAACTCCTCAAAGGCAGCAGTCTAGGGGCAGGCCTTTTTACCAAGCACAGGCCTCTTCTCCCTTTTCACAGGGGGTTCTTCAGAGGGAGACTCAGGCTGAGGAGTGGATGCAGCTCTGCTCATCCCCCTTCTAAGGCCCCTGCCAAGCAGACACCCTGATGGGTCTGCCCAGGTCGACTCTCCTATTCCAGTAGGGGGCAGGCTGGCTTACTTTGTCCAGGACTGGATGTCTATTACCTCAGACAAGTGGGTCCTGAAAGTAGTAAGCCAGGGACTGGTTCTCGGCTTCAAAAAATTCCGAAGATAAAAGCCAGATCTTTTCCACCTGCAGGTCTCTCAGAAACCCTTGCCCAACAGGTAGAGGTTTCATCTCTTCTGGCCTTAAGAGCCATAGAGCGAGTTCCTACCCTACACGGGGCAAAGGTCTGTACTCCAGGTACTTCCTTACCCCAAAAAAGACAGGAGTGGTGACCCATCCTAGACCTAAGATACCTGAACAAACATCTTGAAGCCAGAAGGGGAAGGAAGGAAACCTATTCAATTCAGTGCGTTAGAGTAACTGGTAATTGCTATTTTTCTTTTAAACTTAGATTGTGGGCTTTTAGTGACACTATACTTTCTTTGTTGTCTTTACTTAGAATTGTTTTTGGGCTGTTAAAAATTTAATGTAGTGGTGGTGTATTTCTGTGCTGTCTTTAATTGCTGCAAATTTTCCCTGTTAAATCTGATTGACAGGAGCTAAACACAGGGTATAGTAAGGGGTGTGAAGTAGGAGAGGCATAAGGGGGAAGAAGTCCACCCTCAGCACAAGTGTTTTGACTCATTTATTTATTGGTTTCTTTTCTCTTTTTTTTTTTTTTTTTAAAGAAAATTATCTGAGGATCAGTGGCAGGACAGTAAATTAATAAAGGAACTAGGAGAGCTTCAGTAGCAGACAAGTAGTGGAATAGCAGTATAATGTGGGGAGTGGTGCAATGTAGTGGCTGTGGGGCAGCCATATTCAGGCAGACCTTCTGGACACTGAGGTTCTGCCCTATCTGCATGCATCTCTCTGGACTGCGGGATGAGGTAGCCAGACTCGGAGCGGAAGTAAACTGGGTCAGGAGTACCATCACCCCTATCCAGAGACCACCCAGTCCAATGCAACTGCCTCAAAATGACAGTGGGCTCAGGGAGGGTTAGAGCGGTCAGGCAGAGGCATATCCCAGATCCTATTCCACTCAAGAACTCATATGCCACACTGGCAAACGGGGACAACCAAATAGAGGTACCCAGAGAAGTGGAAGGAAAGGATGTGGAGGTTAGCCGAGGAGGTGACCTCAGCGGGGAAAGCAGTGGACCCCAGAGGAGGAGGAAGCGAATCCTGGTGGGGGACTCCATCATAAGAGGGATCCAGCTAGGAACACAGGAGGGGGAGGACAGGGAGGTGAGGTACCTACCAGGTGCCACGGCATAGAGGAATGGAAGGAAGATCCTGGGGATCACTGGGAAGGCAAGACGAGAGGGTGAGCTGGATGTCATTATCCACCTAGGTACTAATGATCTGGCAAATGGGGAGCCAAAGGAAGTTCAGGAAGAGTTTAGGAAATTGGGGAGGGTCTCAAGCAAGTAGCTACTTCTGTCACTCTCAGAAGTACTACCTGCGAGAGGCAAGGGAGAGCATAGGAGTGCATGCACCAGGAACTTTAACTCCTGGTTGAAGAACTGGTGCTGTGAGGAAGGGTTTGGATTCATTGGTGACTGGGGACCTACCTGGAGCGATGGAGGTTGGTTCAAGCCTGACGGCCTGCATCCATCCTGGAGGGGACTCCAAGCACTCAGTGATAAGTTTAAATGCTACATTGACAAGCATTTAAACTAGCAAAGGGGGGTGGCAGGCCAGCAAGGAGGGTACCTACTTCCTCACCCCCCACAGCTAGCAGTGAACCAAAGGAGTGGCTATCTCTGCAAAGCAGTGTGCAAAGGATGGAGATTAGTGCCCAAGAGGTGGATAGGCAGAAAAGGGGCAAAATTCAGCAGAAGGGCAGACAGCAAAAAGAACCAGGGATAAAGGACAACCAAGGAAGGGGCTGGGTAGAACAGTGAAACAGTCTAGGAGGTCAAATCATGGAAAGCCATGTGTGCAAATGCCAGGAGCCTTAGCAACAAGATGGAAGATCTGGAGGCTGTCATGGTGCAGTCAGACCTGGACATTGTGGCCATCACTGAAACCTGGTGTAATGATAACCACAGCTGGGAGATGGCCATACCAGGCTACAACATATTCAGAAGAGACAGAGCAGGCACGAAGGGAGGAGGAGTGGCACTGTATGTGAAAAATGACATAAGGGCCACAGTGATCCAGGAGGAACAAAATGGGGGAGAGATACTGTGGGTTAAGCTGGAAAGGAAAATGAGGACAGCCATCCGCATAGGTGTGGTCTATAGACCACCAGCCCAGGAGGAAGAAACAGATAGGGAGCTGATGCTAGCCATCCAAAGGATGGCCGACAAGGGTGAGGTAGTACTGGTTGGAGACTTCAATATTCCAGACGTGGACTGGAGCATCCCAGCAGCAGCATCATCAACTAGGAGCAGATTTATCCTGGACTCCCTTCAGGGTGCCTTCCTCAAGCAACTGGTCATGGAACCAACTCGGCAGAAGGCAGTACTGGACCTTGTGCTCACAAACAGGGACAGTGTGATGGGCGTAACAGTGGGGGAGCACCTGGGAACAGTGACCACCAGTCATTGTGGTTTGAAATCAGAAAGAGCAGAACCAAACCACACAAAACACGTATCCTGGATTTTAGGGAGGCAGACTTTGGGAAAATGGGAGATACTTGAAAGAGGCATTAAGGGGAACGGGACAGGAATCGGGTTGAGGAACAGTGGGCAGTATTTAAAATGGGGATTACAAGAACAACAGAATTATGCATTAAGCAGGTTGGCAAAAGGAAGAGGAGACCATTATGGTTTTCCAAAGAGGTAGCAAAGAAAGTGAAAGCCAAAAAGACACAGGCAGAAGGGGATAGGGAGAAGTACCAGGAGAAGCAAAGGGAGGTCAGTAAGGGAAGCCAAAGCTCAGACAGAAGAACACATTGCAAAATCAGTGGTTGGAGGGGACAAAACCTTTTACAGGTACATAAGTGAAAAAAGAAAGACAATGGGAGGGATAGTGAGACTGAAGGGGGAGGATGGGGGCCGTGTGGAGGATGACAACAGTAAAGCTGACATATTGAACAGGTATTTCTGCTCAGTCTTTACTGAGAAGAGGAGGGTAATGGGTCTGAAGGAGTACAAGGGTGAGAATGGTGCAGAAATGGACACAAGTCCCTTTATACGAGAAGGTCCTGAAGGAACTGGAAGTAATAAGAGTTGATAAAGCAATGGGGCCAGATGGGGTGCACCCAGGGTCCTTAAAGAACTAAGAGAGGTGGCTGAACCTCTGGCTATCCTGTTTAGCATCACTGAAACAGGAGGTACCCAAAGTCTGGAGGACAGATGTAGTCCCCTTACAAAAGTGGGAACAAAGAGGAGGGGGAACTACAGACCAGTCAGCCTCTCCTTGGTAGTGGGAAGATCATGGAAGCACTACTGAAGGAGAGATTGGTGGAACATCTGGTTGTCAATGGACTACAGGACCCAAGGCAGCATGGTTTCACCAGGGAGGTCATGTCAGACCAACCTCGTTGAATTTTTTGACTGGGTGACTAGGGAGGTGGATCAGGGGAGGGCAGTGGACATGGCCTATCTGGACTTCAGCAAGGCCTTTGACACTGTGCCACATAGAAGACTATTGCAGAAACGGGGGAATATGGGTGTGGGCAGGACAGTAGTGTGGTGGGTAGGTAACTGGCTGGGTGGCAGGACACAGAGGGTGGTGGTAAATGGCTGTCACTCCACAGAGGGAAGAGTGACCAGTGGGTACCACAGGGATCAGTGTTGGGACCGGTCCTATTCAACATCTTCATCGGTGACATTGCACAGGACCTAGAAGGCAGAATTTCACTGTTCGCTGATGACACAAAGCTCTGTAACAGAGTAGACACACCAGAGGTGTAGACAGAATGAGAAGGACCTGCAGAAACTTGAATAATGGTCAGGGGTTTGGCAGTTGAAATTCAATGCAAAGAAGTGCAAGATAATGCATATGGGGCACAAAAACCCTGGCACAATATATCAGTTGGAGGGTGAGACTATAGCATGCACCAAGCAGGAAAGGGATCTTGGGGTTATCATCTCTGATGATCTCAAGGTAGGAAAACTGTGTAACAAGGCAGCAGGTAAAGCAAATAGGATGCTGGGATGTATAGACAGGGGCATCACCAGCAGGAAAAGGGAGGTCATAATTCCAATATACAAGACACTAGTGAGGCCCCACCTGGAGTACAGTGTACAGTTCTGGAGACCATACCTATGTAAGGACATAGGGTAGAGAAGGTTCAGAGGAGGGTAACAAGGATGGTGCATGGATTGCATCACAAGTCCTATGAAGACAGGTTGAAGGAACTGAACATGTACTCCCTGAAGGAGGGGGGATATGATAGAGACATACAAGTATCTTACAGGGAGCAGGAATACACTATTTTTAAGCGAAAAAGATGTTCCAGGACTAGAGGGCATGGGATGAAGTTGGCGGGAGGACGATTCAGAGGAAACATGAGAAAGAATTTCTTCACAGAACGGGTGGTGGACAAGTGGAACACCCTACCAGAGGAAGTGGTGGGGGCTGAAACAATCACGGGATCTAAGAATGCATGGGATAGACATAAAGGAATTCTGGAGGTCAGGAGCAAGGGGCAACAGACTTCTAGGAAAACATAAACTGAACTTACAAGCTCAAATGGGCAGACTGGGTGGGCCATAGGCCCTTATCTGCCGACACTATCTATGTATCTTTTAAAACCAAAGTTCAAGATGGTAACTCTGGGAATAATTCTTCTCTCTCTAAGGCCAGGGGACTGGTTAGCCTCCCTGGATCTCAAAGATGCCCATTTTCACATTCCCATCAGGTGCTCCCACAGAAAGTACCTCAGGTTCGAGTTGCCCTCAGGCCACTATCAGTTCAAAGCAATGCCCTTTGGTCCAACATCAGCCCCAAGGGTTTTCACAAAGTGCCTGGCAGTAGTCGTTGCCTTTCTGAGAAGGCAAAAGATTTCCATATCTGGACGACTGGCTCATAGTGGGCCAGTCTCCAGACCATGTCAAGTCAGACCTGCAAGTGACCCAGCAAGTGCTCACTTCTCTAGGATTTCTTCTCAACCTTCCCAAGTCAGTTCTCGAGCCAGTGCAGCTCTTTACGTTTATAGGGGCAGAGCTGGATACTGTCAAAAGTAAAAGTCTTTCTTACCCTGGAAAGGGCAAGAGTTCTTATAGAACTGGCTTCTTCCTTCAGCCTTCAGGTATCTCGACCAACAAGGCATTTCCTCCAGCGCTTGGGCCACATGGCAGCTTCTACAGCAGTGGTCCAAGGGGCAGGATTCCAGATGAGGGACACTCGGTTCCATCCGAGGGCCTTTTGGTCCCAAAGGAAGGATTCCCTTACCAAACTGATTCCAGTGACTCTGACCCTGATCCAAGCCCTTCAATGGTGGCAGGATCAAGACAATTTAAGGCAAGGGGTCCCATTTGCCACTCAGTCTCATTCAGTGGTCCTTACCATGGATGCTTCCCTTCGGGCTGGGGAGCCCATCTGGGGGCTCTCACTGCCCAAGGACTGTGGTCCCCTCAAGAATCCCTTCTCCATATCAATCTCCTAGAACTCAGGACAGTTTTTCTCACCCTGCAAGCTTTCTGTCAGTCAGTGCAGAACAAGGTGGTTCAAGTCAGAACAGACACCACCACCATGTGGTACATCAACAAGCAGGGAGGCACTCTGTATGGCCTTGTGCACAGAAGCCATGAAGTTGTGGTCCCTGGCTTATTCCCTGCAGACCTGTTTGATGATAGTCCACCTTCCAGGGAAGGACAGTGTGCTAGCAGATGCACTGAGTAGGATCTCACAGGGCCATCACGAATGGTCCCTGGACGCTCTTGTCTTGAAGGTGATTTTTTTCAAGGTGGTGCACTCCAGAGATAGATCTCTTTGCAGCCCCAGACAATCACCAACTTCCTCTCTTTTGTTGCAGACCCCCAGTCTTGGGCTCAGTCCCTCTGGATGCTCTGATTTTGAAATGGGAAGGGACATTTCTGTATGCCTTCCCTCCTTTTCCTCTGCTGTTCAAAGTTTTAATCAAGATATGGTCACAACCTTGCAAAGTGATTCTGATTGCTCCAGACTGGGCCAGACAGCCGTGGTACCTCCTGCTGCTGTCCCTAGTAGTCCATCTTCCCCTGTCTCTTCCCAGGAATTACAACCTGTTAACCTCCTCTCAGGGGAGGATTAGGTACCCCAATCTTCAGTCTCTCAATCTCAAGGCATGGCTCTTGAAGAGTTTGAGTATGCAGATTTGCATCTGTCTCAGGGCGTTCTGGATATCCTCGAAGCCACTAGAAAGACCTATAACTCCAAATGGAAGAGATTCAGCATTTGGTGTTCCAAGCAACATATTTCCTCAAACACTGCTGAATTGCCTACAGTTCTGGATTATATGGTCCATCTTAATGGCCTAGGCCTCAGACCAGCTACTCTTAAGGTACACTTGTCAGCTGTCTCTGCTTTTCTGGCAGTGGGGAAGTCTTCCCCACTATCATCTCATCTTGTGTTCTGTACATTTTTTCAAGGGATTGCTTCATGCCAATCCTCCATTTTAGGTATCCTGTCCCTGCCTGGGACTTGAATATTTGCATTGCTCAATTGATGCAACCTCCCTTTGAGCCTATGTCTTCAGTAGAGCTTAAGTACTTGACTTGGAAAACTGTGTTTTTAGTAGCCTTTACCTCTGCCAGATGTATCCGTGAACTGCAAGCCCTGTCAGTGAAACCTGATTTTATCTTCTTTCATAGGGATAAAGTGGTCCTTAGACCCAATAGAAGGTTCTTGCCCAAAGTGGTTTCAGATTTCCACCTGAATCAGTCTCTTTCTGTTTTCTTCACTTATCATTCCTCTTCAGGAGAGAGGAGGCTACACAGTTTAGATGTTAAAAGGGCCCTTAGCTACTACATAGAGCGTACCAAGGGTCATAGGTTTGATTCCCTCCAGTTGTTCCTCACTTATGGAGAAGTGGGAAAGGGCAAACCTGCCACCAAGAGAACTATTGCCAGGTGCATTGTGTCTTGTATACAATTCTGCTATGAGAAACTAGGAAAGATTCCACCCTCGGCCCTAAGGGCTCATTCCACCAGAGGTACAGCTGCTTCCCTGGCTGCTGCCAGGGATATTCCTCTTTTAGAAATTTGTCAAGCAGCCACCTGGAAAACAGTCCATACCTTTACCAAGCATTACTCTCTGGATATCTGGGCTAGGAGTGATGCTCAGTTTGGCACAGCAGAACTTCAGAGCCTATTCCCAAAGTAGGTTCTGTCCCTTCTCCGTGGAGGTACTGCTTGGTAGTCTGCAATAGTCAGAATGCAGCAAGACTTCATGTTGTTTGAAGAAAAAATTACTCACCTTAGTAATTATGTTTCTTCTAATGGAGTCTTGCTGTATTCTGATCTCCCCTCTCAGAACCTGTTTTTGGGAAGTAGGTGGGCAGGTGCAGTGTTGCACCTCAGGGGTGCTTCTTTTACATCTTCCTTTGTTGTTTGGGTGTTTGTTTTATTATTATTATTCTTATTTGAACTTGGGTTTCCTGACTTGAGTCTTCCTGGGGCTTCAAAACTCTTGTTGCCGGTTGGCTAGAAAAATTTTTACAATTTCCACATAGGATAGTTAGTGAGTTTTTGCTCGTAAGAATCTGACGGTTGGATTTCAAAGGGAAACGGACAGAGACCTCAGCCGAGCTCGAGCTCAGCATTCTATGCTCTGCATAGAAAGTTTAACTCTTTGTACTCTGGGGCAGTTTAAAGACTGGGGCTAACTGCAATAGAATACAGCAAGACTCCATTGGAAGAAACAATTACTAAGGTGAGTAATTTTTTCATCTGGTCTACAACTGGACATGTGGCAATCCTAGAACTGTGCTGCTCCTGGACACAGTCACAAATATGCCTGCCATGAGTACTGAGCTAAACAAGGAAAGGAAAAGGAGAAAGGATCTTTACCAGCACAAAATAAAAGCAGTAGTTTTTATAAAAATGAAATAGTTTGTAAATGCTACACAGAGACATCTATTTTTCCCCCATTTCACTAATGCTAAGGTAGCACATAGTTAAACCTCCATAAAAAGGACCTGACTTTAAATAAGTTACATTTATTTATTTAATACCTGGGTTGAGAATGGAACTGCAGCTTTCCACAGGGGGAACTGCACTAACCCAGGCAGGCAAGTAACACAGATCCACTAGTACCCAGGCTAGTAAATGAATGTTAAGGTCGATCCCTGATCTTGCAGTACTCCCTCTTCTTAAAATTACAGGGGGGCATCGTGGAGCATGGGATTGACCGACCAACAGACCATGGTCTGGACTTTGCTTCTACTGCTGACGTGGGCCATTTTCCTAGGGGTTGGGCCTTGACCCAAACTACTCCCTGCAAGATGAGAAGGCCTTACTCCACATTTAAGGTCACAGATCTCAAAGGAGATCATACCTGTCAGGGAAATAAGTTACCCTGATGACCAAGGAAGTCACCACTTCGCACGTGGGCTAAACCCCCACAAATTTTGTACTACCCCAAAAGTGGGAAACCACTATACATGGGAACAAGAAAAGTTAAAAAGTACTGTGGGGGGCTGCTGGATGCGGCCCGCCCGCCTGCCTGGGGGTGGGAGCGACAGCGGACCTTAACAAGTAGGAAAATATGGAAGTTTTTTTTTTTCTCCCCCCTCAGCTATGTTGCTGGCTGTTATACTAATGTTATATAACTGGTTTCTGACTGTACTACCACCTAGTGGGCAAAGTTGGTTATCATCACTTGTGGTTTCAAAGGTTCTGTTAGAGTTATCTGAATTTCATGTTTTTTGATGTTAAAAGATCAAAAGAGGCATACATTTTACAGGTTTAAATGAGGCAGTGTCTGTAGATCTGTAAAGGCAAGCAATACCAATATCTTCGTTGACAATTTTGATATATGAAGAAATAGTGGAAGGGAGAAGGAAGAGGTAGTGCTGAGATTGGGGCTGGGGGTGCACAGGAGGCCCTTAGAGGACAGGGAAATGTTTTTGAGATGCCAAAATTGCTACAATCAGGACTAAAATGTTATATAACATTAATGGTGTTAACCACCCCATTAAAAGGAAGCAGGTTCAAAAATTTATAAGAACACAAAAATCTGATACAAACTTTCTACAGGAGATGCATCTCTCTCCTAAAGAAGCACTTAAACTCAAGACCAGGGGCTTCACTTTCCTCTATCGGGCCTCACTGGAAAAAGGAAAAGAGGGGTTGCAATAATAATATCTGAACAACATCTTCCTTTTGAAGAGACATAGGTAATCAAAGATGAAGGTGCCCGATACCTAATAGTGGTGGGGAAAATCCATGACTCATGGATTACTCTAGTTAATGTATATGCCCCACCTAATTCCCCAATCACCTTTTATTCAGAGTTGCTATAACTAGTAGTCCTTAACGCTAAATGGACCCTAATAGTGGGGGGGGGGGAAGAAGAGTTGGAACCTGATCCTGGACATGAAACTAGACTCGACCTCTGGTATCCCCACTCAGGAATGCAGGGTAGCTGCCCGGTTCTCCAGATTGCCAAGTGACTGGGGGCTGGTAGATATATGGAGAGAAAAATACCCAAGGGTAAGAGACTACTACTATTTTTCCCCCAGGCACAAGATATATTCCAACTGCATATGTTTTTTGTTGGCAGTCAGGATATTCCTCTCTGCCGTTCTTTGTGGGTGGAAACGGCCACACACTCAGATCACCAGCCCCTGTTTTTGGACTTGGACCTCCAGCTTTCCAAGAAGCCCACACACTGGAGACTAAACACAAGTCTCCTCAAGGATGGGGAAATTAAAGAGATCAGAAGGGTAATAACACAGACTCTTGAAATAAATGATAGGCCCGGAACCACAGCCCAAATTCTCTGGGATACCGTTAAAGCAATAGGGGAAAATTAATATCCATCGCCTTCTATAAAAAAAAAAAGACAAAAACAGGAACTCGTATTGCGTCTGAGATCCTTGGAAACACAACAAAAACAACACTGGGGAAAGAGAGACCAGGAAATTAAGGAAGTTAAAGACAAGATTCAGAAGCTAAACAATGTAGAAACAGAAAAAGCCCTACACTATCTCAAACAATCATATTATGAAGGAGGGTCCAGAGCCTCCAAACAACTGGCATTTCATCTACGCCAGAGGGCTGCCAGAGCAACCATCACTAGCATAAAGGACCCAACCTCTGGTTCGCTCAAGTATAAATGGGAACAGATATCAATCTCTTGTTAAATACTACAAAACTCTGTACACAGCAGAACAGGTCGCCCCAGTGGTGGACATGACAGATTTCTTAAGAGGCCTGGGACTTCCGAGACTGGAAGCAGCCCAGGCACAATCCTTGATGGCTCCTGTTGCAACAACTGAAATCATTCAGGCAATCAAAAACCTTAAGCCTGGGAAATGTCCAGGCCCTGATGTGTTCTGCGGGGAGTTCTACAAATCTTTTTGTCCCAGAAATAACACCACTTCTACAAGAGGCGTTTAACCCAATTTGGCTGGAGGGAGACTCTGTCCCACTGTCGTGGAATTACACTACCATAACAGTGATACAAAAAGAGGGAAAAGACCCTAAAGACTGTAGCTCATATTAGACCCATTTCTCTTCTAAACTTAGACTATAAGATATTTACCTCAGTACTGGCATCCAGAATAAACCCCCTCCTGGCTCAAAAAATTAGAATAGACCAGATAGGATTTGTCGAAGGAAGACAGGTGCAGGAGGGAGTAAGACGGACTATCAATATAATTGATTTAATACAAAAACATCGCACCCCGCATGCCTTCTCGGGTTAGATGCCGAGAAGGCATTTGACAGAGTGGACTGGAGATTTTTGTTTGTAGTCCTGGAGAGGATGGGTTTCCCAGACCCTTTGGTGGTAGCAATTAAATCCCTTTATGCTAATCCCCAGGCTTATGTCAGGGTCAATGGAGGAGTCTCCCAGAGGTTTTCACTAAGCAGAGGCACAAGACGGGGCTGCCCGATGTCCCCATTACTGTTCACCATCTACCTAGAGCCCCTAGCACAGGCTATAACAGAGGACCCCAACATCAAAGACTTTGTAGTGTGTGAGAAGGAACACAAAATTTCATTATATGCAGATGACGTCCTACTGTACATGACAAGCCCAGAAGAGTCTCTACCCAGAGACTGGGACCTTTTAAACAAATCTGGCACATCTGGATACTCCCTAAACAAAAATGACTGAAATTCTCAAATTTTATTACACCACCTCGGAACCAATAAAAGAGCTTCTCCCCTTGAAATGGAACTCCCTCAAAATTAAATATTTGGGAACCCACATCTCCAAGAACTTAAATCAACTCTTTGTGCATAACTTTGCCCCCCCCCCAACACATGAATTCAACAAGATATCAAAAAGTGGGAGCTCCTGAACTTACCCCAGTACTCTCATATAGAATCAATTACTATGAATGTCATCCCAAGGTACTTATATCTGTTTCAGTGTCTTCCGGTCAGGATACTGGCAGAACAGTTTAAAATTTGGCAGAGAACATTAATGAAATTCATCTGGGCTAACAAGAAAGCGAGAATAAAGAGTTCCATTTTACAAGTTAAAAAAAGCACATGGTGGAAGAGCAGTGCCTTGTTTGGAGAACTACTACTTAGCTTCCCACTTAAGACACGCACTCCTTTGGTTGGCAGTGGGGTATGATGCTCATTGAAAAGACGTAGAAAGGGCTAACACTGGAGGTGCCTCTCTGGAAGCTAGACTTTTTACTTCCCAACTGCCTGCCAGGGAAACAAATATAGTCTTGTACTCAGTACAGAACACACTAGCAGTAATCCACAGATTATGGGTTAAACATAAATGCCAGGGAGAACTCTGGCCACACAGAAGGTTTGCCTGGGATGGTGATTTTGAACCGGCTCAGCAAGACCTCACCTTTCGGAGATGGAGTAGGCTCGGGCCGAGTACTCTGGGACAACTACTGACAGGGAACACAGAGAATTTACAGATCTGAGATTACAATACCACCTGAGGCACTCTGACCACTACAGATGCCTACAACTAAGAAATAATATACAAAACATGCAGAAACAATATGGCAGAGTAGTGGAACACTCTAGACTTCAGGGAGTGGTGGGGGAGATTTTAAGCTCTCAAAACACAAAAGGACAAATCTCTACTATATACGCGGCACTCAGAAATAGAGAAGGTGGGACCGTAACCCCTCTTTTAAAAAAAAAAAAAAAAGGAACTGGAGCTTGGAGAACAACTCTCTGATGAGGACTGGGAATCTGTTCTCCCAGGACCACCGAACTACATACTCACAAAGATGGAGGGATTATGAGTGGAGGATAAGGGACAGGTATTTCATTACCCCACTAATTCAGAGTAAATGGGACCTGGGGCATGGTCCGGGATGCTGGAGGGAATGTGGAGAGCCCAAGGCTATGCACCTACATGTCCTGGGACTCTGCAGAGAGCTTGCTCAATTCTGGTGAGGGGGAGGCGCTGGGAAATATCTTCACTTTAGAGGAAACCCTTCACCCTAAACATATGGTCCTGGGTCTGATCCCCAGAGGGGTGAGAGGTTGAGATCAAACTTATCTCTGGAATATTCTGTTAGCAGCTGCCCTCATAGCCGTAACTAGGAAATGGCTACAACCAACTCCCCCGACTAGTCCAGTGGTATGAGGTGGTTGCTGAGATTCAAGATATGGAGAAGTTGACACATAAAATAAATTTAAAACCCTCAGTATATATAAATAGATGGACTTTGTGGCTGGGGAATAAAGAAGAACTCCAACATCCAGAGTAGCTCGCTGAAGAAGAGATTATTAATTAGTTCATACTCGTACTACTGTTAATGTAACATATTTGTTTAAAATACACTGCTGTATGAAAAATATTAGACCCTGCCTGTCAAACAGATGATGAAATGTACTCGTCTATGTGATCAATAAACTTGAATTAAAATATATATATATATATTAGAGTATCTTCTCTCCTTATTGAATCAAGGCTTGAGCTACTCCTCCATAAAGACTTTTGTCAGCAACCTCTGCATACCACATACCAATGGAGGGAAAAACACTTGCCCAACTGGACGTGTCCCATACTTTTTTGAGGGGCATTTTACATATTAAGCTTCCCATCCAAGATCCAGTAACACCCCCCCTCCCCCCGGATCTCCTATTTATGCTGGAGAAGCTCCCCCTTATTTTTGAGCCTGTCGTGGATTAAGAGCTTTGCTTTCTTTCTTGGAAAGTGTTAATTTTGGTTGCAGTTACTTCTGCTCGGAGAGTTTCCAAGCTTCAGGCCCCGATGTGTAAGTCTTACTTAATTTTTCATAGGGGCAGAGTGTTCTTAAGAACCAATCCTACGTTTTTACCCAAAGTGGTGTCTGAAATGATATTGAACCAGGATGTCAACCTTCCGGTATATTATTTGGATCACTCAAATAGAGGGGAAGCGCTCCTGCATACTCTGGACGTCCACAGGGTGCTGAGGTACTATCTAAAACTCACTGATTCACACTGTACGACGGAGTAGATTGTAGCCTTTGCACCCTGATGCCAAGGCACTTCAGTGTAAGAGCAAACCCTTTCAAAATGGCTGGTCAGTTGTGTTGTTTACTGTTACAAATATAACAAAACCCTACCAGGCTTGGTTAGTGGTCATTCTACCAGGGGAGTGGCTACTTCATTCACATTCTTGCAAAATGCCTCCATTGGAGACGTGTAGCGGCTACCTGGAGCTCAGTGCATACTTCCATTAAGCACTACAGTCTGGACATTGCTTCTAGACGAAGGGCAGGCTTCAGCCTAGTGGTTCTCCAGGGCCTCCTTTCTTAAAAGTGCACTGGTGCTTACAGCTGCCTCCCAGTTTGTGTTCTTTTTTGGGGGGGGGGGGACTGCTTGGGATTCAGTCCTAATTGTAATAGCTTGCTGCAAGAGCTCCCACTCGCAGTAAGATAGTACAGTTACATAAGAACTTAACCGTAACAGGTCTTCGAGAGGAGCTCTTGCAGCAACTGCTGCTTTCCCTCCCACCTTCCCCATGATGAGCTGTTGCATGTTTTTATGGCAGGCTTCTGCCTGGTCCACCTGTTGGGGCGTTATTCACAGATATCCAGTGGATTAACTGAGGTGGGGCTGGAGACCGCCCCCCTGATATACCATTGGGCAACGTTGGGGTAGAGCACACGTGGGGGGTGGCCCCTGCCCGAGACTGCTAGCTAAAGGTTTTCCGATGGATCCTAGTGCCTGCAGCATATCCCTATTTGTAATAGCCTGCTTCAAGAGCTCCTCTCAAAGATCTACTGTTACTGTAAGATCTCACTTCGAGGGGGAGCTCTTGCAGCAAGTAATACCAGTAGGACTAAGGCCACCAGGCATTAGGACCCCATAGAAAAATGTAGCTAGCAGTCTGTGGCGGGGGACCGCCCCCAGCGTCAGCTCTGCCCGTCAGATGTGATATAAAGAGGGCAGTCCCCCGGCACCATCTGTTTTGTTCCCGCTGACCTGCTTACCTCTGCTCCATGGGCGCCCAGTCTTCGCAGTCGACCACGCTTTTTTCCTCATGTTCAATTCCAGTTTTTTTCGACATTCGACAGTTTTTGCATGTCTTTACCTTCCTCCATGTAGTGCAAGTCGAAGTGTCAGTGCAGGAAGCAGATCCCAGCCAAGGAAGGCCACACGGCCTGCTTAGGCCCAGATCACCGGCCCGACAATTGACCACACTGCCAGAAATTCAGTCAAAAGGCCCACATTAGAAGAGCAAACGCCCTGAAGGCTTATCGCCTCGAGAAACGGGTGGCATCTTCATCTGTATGCAGCTCTTTGTCCCCCGCTAGAGTCTTCCCCCTAAAGAGAAGTCATGGGGGGGGAGAAAGCATCACCTCACAGGGAGAAAGATAGGGCCAGATCGGAGTCCCGCCATAAATCCCCTCATAGGGCCTCTTCTTCCTTGGCCTTCGGCAGGAGGTCCATGTCAGTCCCTCTGGCTGCCACTGGGACAGTTCCTAAGAAGACATCCTCCTCTTCAGCTCAGGACAAAGGTAAGGAGTCCTCTTCTGGGTGTTTGTCCTCCCACCTCCCCTTTGCTCACCAACCCCACAAACCTTCAAATGGGTCGATCCAAGAGGAACAGTAGTCTTCAGACAGGCCTTCGGACTTGGGCCATAAGTCCAGTGGTTCGTCCGACAAGTGCAGACACACTGACGACTCCACCAGATTCCAGGAGACCGCCCGGCATTGGACACCTCTGCCTCCTGCAAAGGGGAAGCCTCCCGCAGGCGACAAGCATCCCGCTAGCAGGGCTAGCTCACCGTCTGGCCAGGATCCGGGCCCCGTCAACTGATAAGAGGCCGTCTGGCCCCAGAGATGTGGTGTCTGCCCTTACTCCTGAGGATCAGTCACCCGATGACTCTGTCTAAACCGGACGCTGGATTGGATGACAGGTCTGCCCATGACGCAGAGCCAGATCTGTAGCCCAATACCATTGTGGAGGAGTCCCCAGACAGGATGCCTGCAGCAGAAGGCAGTAAGGGTCTGGCACCCAGCCCCTCTAACCCGACACCCGCACCCCCAGTCCTGTTAGCAGATGTCTGTGCTCTATTCACCTCCTGGTGGAACACGGTAAAGGGGATCTGCTCTGTAGGCTTCCGGAGCCCTCCCCAAAGGAAACCCTTTCAATGCCTCCTCCGCCCACCGGTGGTTGGGCGCCTGATGAGGGCTCTCCACCGCCTGACCCCATAGGAAGAAGGCACCTGTCATCTGTGCCTTCTTCAAGCGATCATCCGCTATCGTTCTCTGGAACGGACGCAGTGGACTGCTCATCAGATTACTCTTCTGGGGCAGATCTTCCACTTCCTTCCCCTAGTCCAAGAGACTCGCCTCAGTCCCCCCCAGATGACCCCTCATTCCTGGATATGAGGCATATTCAAACAATCTACCAATGGGACACCGAGGAGTTTGATCCTGAGAGCACCACTTGGCAAAGTTTCTGGGATGCAAAGACCCAAAACGCTTGGTTATCCCACCCTTGGTGGAGCCCTTTTGGGATGTAACCAGGCTCACCTGGCAGCACCCCTCCACTACATCTGCAGTGCCCAGAAAGGTGAATAGGCTGTGCAGAACTCCAAAGGGAGAACCTTTTTTGGGGGGAGAACCCCAAAGCAGATTCCATGGTGCTCACAGCAGCTCATGGAAGAGCTCAGCAACCTAAACACATGAATGTCTAGAATCCAAAAAGTTGGACCACATGGGATGAAAAGTCTATACATCAGTCACTGGGGCTATCCATTCTTTGAATTTTTTAGCCCACATGGTGACTTGCCAGAAGTCCGTCTGGGAGAAAACCATGGGCCTGGTGAAGGCTCAGCCAGATTCCGACAACAAGAATGAGCTCCATCCAGTCAGGCATGAATGTAGATAAGCACGTACTTGGGTGCTCCTACGATTCAGGAGACATGGCAGCCAGGGCTGTGCTCTCAGGCATCTGTATGAGGAGGCACGCCTGGCTGAGTATTGGGGTTCCGTCAAGACCTGCAGGATGCCCCCTTCCACGGCTCTGTCCTTTTTGGGCAAGAAGTGGAGAAAGTCATCCTAGGGATTCAGGACTTTGGCAAGGCGGTAGATGAGGTGCACATGATGTACAAGTCAGAACCGCCCGCTTCCCATTATCATCCTTTTCGTAAGAACCAAGGACAACAAGGGAAAAGGCAACCCCAAAACAAAGTAGCCTTCAAAAGATGTGGCTACCCTGTCCCTACCAGGGCCCCTAGCATCCCAAGGTGCCCTGAACACCTTTGCCCAACCTCCCAAACACAGCATGTCTCCCTGCTGCCTCTCCCCCACCCTCAGATTCCATTGAGGGAGATGCTCCCTCTACCTGTCAGGGTGGTCCAGTATCACCTCGCACCATTGGATCCTTCAGTCAATAGAGAGGGGTTACTCCCTGGAGTTTCTAAGCTGTCCTCCAGACAATCCTCCCATCCCGTCCCATTGTGCAGCCAGCCATGCCCTTCCGAAGGTAAAGATCCATGCCCTCCTACAGACGGCCATCTTGGTGGTTCCGCCTACCCAGCAGAGCAAAGGCTTCTATTCACATTTTTTTCTGGTTCCCAAGAAAACGGGAGACCTCTGCCCTATACTGGATCTGTCAGCTGAACCAGTTTATCCAGTACAGGAGGTTCAGATTGGTGACACTTGCAAGCCTATTGCCAATGAGTCATCAAATAAACTGGCTGTGTTTCCTAGACATGCTGGATGCATGCATGCACATCAAAATCCTGCCCTCGCACAGGAAGATCTTCTAAGGACTGGTCTCTTGCAGTAGGTTATTACTCTTGGGAGTCCACCAGGTAGAACTGTCACATGATAGCGTCTTCTAGCAATCTTCTATAGGGTTGCTGCCCATACATCACTTCCTCTGGTTGTGTATAAAAGGGGGCGGCCCCAGGTACACTGTTCATTTTCCTGTCGGCTTCAGCCCACATGGTAGCTAGCTCAATCTTCTGTGTTGCCATCTTTGATGTGAACTTGAACCCGATTTTTCTACTCTGTGCCAGGCCTGTGAACCACTTGCAGTAACCCCGGCTTCTGCCTCTGGACCCGGGCCTGTGAACCACTCACAGTAACCCCGGCTCCTGCATCTAGACCCGGGCCTGTGAACCACTCACAGATATCCCAGCTCTTCTATTTCCAGGACCTGGGCCTGTGAACCACTCACAGTAACTCCAGCTCCTGTCTCTGGACCTGAGTCTGTGAACCACTCCCAGCAACCCCAGCTCCAGCCTCTGGTCCTGGGCCCAGGCCTGTAACACACTCACAGTAACCCCGGTTCCCCTTCTTTATGCGGGCCTGTGACCCACTCACAGCAACCCTGCTACTCTTGGCTGGACACTCCTGCTGGGCCTGTGGATTCTTTGGGCTGCCTGCAGCCCTGCTGGAATGGACCTTGGGGTCCCACTTTAAGGGCCCCTGGCTTGGGGCTCATGTTCCCGGCTGATGGAGGGGAAGGGACTTATACACCTCACACTCCCTCCATCTCTGACCTTTCCACCGTTGCTGGAGTGTTCCTCTTTAGGGCTGCTCCCCCGTTGTCAGAGCCTTCGTTGCTCCCTTTCTTTGGCGCTAGGTCATACCCCGTTGCCTGGGCACTCTGCCTCCTGTTTCTTGTCGACGGGCCATATCCCATCTGACGTGCTGTGCCTCTCGTTGACGGGCCATAACCCATTTACGGTGCATTTTTGGGATAAGTTTCCCATCGATGGGCACTGTTTCCCCATCGAAAGAGCACTCCTCATTGACAGGGCTGTTTCCCCTGTTGACAGGATGTCTCCCGGTTCATTTCTTGTCGATGGGGTGGCTTCCCTCATCGACGGGCCATTCCCTCCTTCATGCCTTTTCGACGGAGGTGGTTCCCCCATCGGTAGCGGGGAATCCCAACCCCGGGATGTCCCTGGTTCAGGGGTCCCTTTCATGGCGCTGGCATGCTACCCGGTGTCACGGGGGTACCCCCCTTCATCATCATACCTGCGCCCTTCGGCCACCCCAGCTTTTGTGCCCCAGTTGGGGTTCCTGGGTCTGGCCCCTTGTTCCTTGCCCTTCCTCAGGTGCCACCCTGTGGGGGTCGGGTTGCCCCCCCGTGAGCCTTCTGGTTGTGCAGCAACCCATTGGGCCTTCCCTGTCTGCCCGCCACTCCTGCAGGCTCCTCTGTGGGCATCTCGGGGGCTCCTGCCTGGACCCCTCTACCTTGTCATGCCTTTTTACCTTGGTGTGCCGCTGTCCCCTCTCATGTCTGGCTGCTTTGCAGTCTCCACTGTCTGGGCCGTGTGGTCTGCTGCCTTCATGTCTCGTGTGCTTCCACTTTGGCCAGATTCGGCCCTGTTGGCACTGGCCCTGTACCCATACTGTGGTGCCATGATGTTTGGTCCTGGTACTCAGTCTTTCTGGGTTCTCTGCCCTGCCATCCAGTCATGCCCGGCAGTCAGTCTGGAAGCTCTCCCATGCCCCCTGTTCCCATCATTCTTCTCGTCTGCTGGGATGTCCCATTTCCTTGTCCCCCTTCCCGGGGTGCTGTTTGGGACCGCAGTGGGGCCTCCTGAGGGGCTGCTCCTTCTGTCTCTCTGGGGGGGCTGGGCCCTCACTTTTGCCTTGACCAATCTAGAGGGCTTCTTCCCTGCCTCCTTCTGTATGCCTCGGAGACACCAGGGAGTCCCTTCCCACTTTCTTTGGAGGCCTGCTTCCTCATACCGGTCGCTTCCCTCCTCTCTGCTGTTTATTTGTAGCTCCTGCTGTTCTCCCTCCTGGAGCCCCTTCAGTTATTCTTTGCTGTGGCCTGCACGGTGCTTCTTGCCCTGGTTCACCCCTCCTGCCCACGTGCTCCACGCTTGGCGGGCTCTACTGAATCTGACATTTGCCATGGCCTGTTGACCCCTGCCTCATCAGGATGAATCACTGTGCATGGCCTCCTACTTCTCTCTCTTCTACAACCTACTTAGAGCATGTTGTCCTCACCCAACTTTGGTCTTTCTGTCCGACTGGGTGTGGGTCAAGTCGACCGTCCCTGTCTGGGGTTATTATGGCTGTCTCTGAGCTTTCTTGCGGCACTCCTGTACAGATGCTGCCTGGCCTCTATGCTGTCCATTCCCACGGATGTTCCTGTCTCCGTTTGCCTGTCCTGTCCCTGTCACCAGGACTGGCCACCTTTCCTTCTCCACTTCTTGCCTTTCCGGGCCTTCCCGGTTGGAGGTTCTTCTGTACTAGGTCGTGCCTTCCAGTTGTGGGTTGAGATGACCTACTTTTGCCTTGATGTGACCCTGTCCTTTTTCCAGTATCACATGGCCATCTCTTGGATTTTCAGTGGCTCCTCCACGGCTTCCGCCTGGTTTGTGCTTGCTGCTGCTTTTTTGGTTTTCACGGATGTCTTCTTGGCATTGCTGGGTGCCGTGGCTTCTGTCCCGGCTTCCTGCTCTGCCTGTCCTCTCTTCTTTGTAACTGCTTGGTACTCTCCCAAGAGTAATAACCTATTACAAGAGACCAGTCTGTAGAAGATCGTATCGTTACGTAAGAACATACTGTAACAGTAGATCTTCGAGGAACTGTCTCTTGCAGTAGATACAATCTCACCATCCATCCCTCTGCCTTTTTTTGCTCAGGGTCCTTGGATCTCAGGACGTTGAGATGGGTGTTTCCCTTGGTCCCTCGGTCCTCGGCCTTTGTGTGCTGCAGCCAGCGGGGGAACAGTGTACCTGGGGCCTCCCCCTTTTATACACAGCCAGAGGAAGTGATGTATGGGGGCCGGCCCTATAGAAGACTGCTGGAAGAAGCTACCATGTGACAGCTCCACCTGGTGGGCTCCAAAGAGTAATTTATTTATTTTTTTTATTTATTTTAAATTTGTTGACCGGGAAAGGCACACTGAGCTGAAGTTTGTTTCCAGGTGTGACCCGGGTACAGAGAAGTACATCGAAGTTACAGAGGAGAATTAGTACAACAGTAAATTCTAATCCATTACTAATAACCTACTGCAAGAGACAGTTCCTCGAAGATCTAGTGTTACGGTAAGTTCTTATGTAACGATACTTTCCTGCGCTTCCTTTTTCAAGGTCAGCACTATCAGTTCAGGGTACTTCCATTTGGCCTCTTGTCAGCGCCAAGAGTCTTCAAGTGTTTGACAGTGGTAGCAGTGGCCCTGAGAAGGAATGGCCCCTTTGTTTACCCATACCTGGACGATGGTTGTATTTCTGCCCAGTGAGAAGACCAGCTGAACAGTGCCTTGCAAGACACGACCTTGATGATCTTATTTCGAGAAACAGCTCTTGCAGTAGGTTACACCATGAGGACTAAAGCCGGCAGGTGCCAGAACCCAACGGAAAAATTCTAGCTAGCAATATCCAGCGGAGGACAGCCCCCGACGTCTGGCATCATATAAAAGGGGACAGTTCCCCAGCATTCCTCAGTCCTTTTCCTGCCGTTGACTCGCCAGCATCGGCCTCACAGACTCCTCTAACAGATGAACGATGTTCAAACTTCTAATTTTGTTAGAAAATAACTCGCATGTCTTCTTCTCCAATTCCTATTGATGGGCACCCCTCAAAGTGTGCTTGTGGAAAGCAGATCCTGTTTAAGGACAGGCACACAGCATGTGTGCAGTGTCTAGGCCCAGAGCACGACATCAAGGCCTGCCCCATTTGCCAGCAGTTTAATAGCAGGACCAGGATCCTCCGCTAAAAAGCACTTCAGGGGTTTCTCCTCGAAGAAAAATTGAAAGCCATGGAAAAAGATCCTTCCTCCAAGGGGGAATCTTCCCACCATAAATCAGGGAAACACCGTGAAAAGGACAGGGACAGATCCCAGAGTCGGACTCCAGGGCCAGCTACAGCTCCACAAGGTCTGAGAGATCCCCCTCCTGGGCTCGGTCTCAGCCCCCTCCGGTGAAGGTACGTTCTTTGGGAGGCTCTAGCACAGTCTCCCTTCAGCCTCTTAAGGCTAAATCCAAGGAGCACCGGTTCTCCGGCTCGGCAGCCAGGCCCAAGGCCTCAGACCGGCATAAGTCCAAACCGGCCCCTAAGGCGGGAGCAGACGCATCAGACCAATGCCGGGGCACTGACCACCGGTAAGTTCCCCAACCTCTGAGAGGGCCGGAAGCCCCTCTGAGGAAGACCACAGAGCTGACATCTCATAAGCGGTCCTCAGAGCCTAAGCGGGCATCCGACATGACACCTGTGAAACAGACTAAGGACCAGACGCTACCCCCACCGCCTCCACCTGCTGACACCGGTCGCCGGGGGTCTTCTGAAGAGGATGTCAGGGCTCTCCCTCCTGATGACCAGGCGGGTGACATAGAGGATGTCCGACTGCCTCAGGAACAGATGCCCAACCCAGCTATGCCCCAAGGTCCAATGCCCAGACCCGTCGTCCGGCCTGAATCTTCAAGAGGTGAAAGACCTTTTTAACTTCTGGTGGGACATCATTAAAAAGGATGTGGTGCCCACCAAGCCTCCTCAGGGGGTTCCTCCGAAGGAACCTGACAACAGGGTACCCCCAGAACCAAAGGAGCCTGCCCCACCTCCTAGGGGCAGATCATGAGACAGAAGGAGAGCACACTCCTCCAGGACTCTTTCTGGGTCCCCCAGCAACCATCCACCCAAACGGAGATACCGCACTCCATCAGGGGATGACTCATGTTCGGACATTCCTCAGACTCTTACAGGTTGCCCTCTCCAGTTAGCCTCCCATCACCAGACCCACGAGACTTATCCAGGTCACCACCAGATGATCCCTCTTTCTCAGATATCATGAGGCACATCCAAGAGAACATGGGGTGAGAGACGGAAGACTTAGACCCTGAAAGACAATGCCTCTCAAGATACCTCAGGCAGAAAGATCCTAAGCCTGTGGTTGTCCCACTGCTGGTGGATACATTCATGGACGACACTAAAGCAGCGTGGAAGTGTCTGCATTCCACTCCGACAGTACCCAAGAAGGCTGTCCGCCTTTATAGGGCACCCATGGAAGACCCGTATTTGGCACATCGGCCCTTGGCCGACTCTCTGGTCATTACAGCCTCACACGACTGGTCTCAAAGACCTCAGCACCTGAGCACTCCGCCACCAGACCAGGAATCCAAACAGCTAGATTCACTGGGGAGATGAATGTACGCGGCTGCTACATGCTCTATCAGGTCTCTCAATTACGTCATGCACATGGTGCAGTTTCAGAATGTCCTGTGGGAACAGGCCAGGACCTCCAAGGATTTCCCAGAGGGCAAGAAGGAGGAGCTACTGAACCTCCTCTGCACTGGTTCAGATGTGGGGACCCAAGTCTTTCAAGCCACTTACGATTCAGCGGACTTGGCAGCCAGGGGTGCTGCTACAGGTGTTTATCTTAGGAGACACTCCTGGCTAAGGGTCTCCGAATTTACCCCACACATTCAGAAGAATATCCTGGATGTCCCATATAACAACTTGGTCCTGTTCGGTGAAGACTCAGAGTCATCATCAAGTTACAAGACACCGGGAAGGCAGTAAGGACTGTACAAGCCATGTACAGACCTAAGTCTGGTTCCTTTTGTAGGAACCGGAATCATTTTCGTGGCTGGCAACAAAGACAACAGCCATGTTCCGGCCAGCAACCAAGGGGCAACTTTAACAGAAAGAGTCAATCCAGATTCCCCGTGGGCCAGGGCCAGAAACACCAAAAATCTGCTCAGCCTGCTGGAACCAACACCACCACCACAGCGGGACTCCTTCCCAGCCCCTGCCCCACCTCTGGATCCGAAGGAAGGAAGGGTTGGGGGTCGCATCTCTCACCACCTATCAGGGTGGCAGAGGATAACCTCCAACCAGTGGGTTCTTCAACTAGTAAGTCGAGTACACTCTATCGAGTTCCATGACCGACCACCATCAAGGCCTCCTCTGCTCTCCCATTATTCTGGTCAGCTCGCCTTGCTCATACAGCAAGAGATCTTAGCACTCCTGTTCAAGGATGCCATAGAACCAGTGCGACAGAACCAGAGAGGAGACAGATATTCACATTTCTTCCTGGTTCCAAAAAAGACGGGACTTACACCCGATCTTGGACCTCAGCGGCCTCAACACCTTCGTGTTGTACAAACACTTCCGCATGGTCACCCTTCCGGGTCTCATTCCCTTGCTCAAGCAGGGCACATTGCTTGCATCGCTGGACATGCAGGATGCATATCTCCATCACTCAAGCACACCGGAAATTCCTGTGCTTCGAGTTCCTGGGACACCATTCAGTTCTGAGCACTCCCCTTCGGACTGTTCTTGGCACCTCGCGTGTTTACAAAATGCTTGACAGTCATGGCAGCGGCCTTCAGGAGACAGGGCCACTATGTATTCCCATACCTAGATGACTGGCTCCTCATGGCCCCCTCTCATGAGGCATTGATAGCGATTCAAGACACTCGCTCCCTTTTCGAGTCGCTGGGTATTACTATCAATCAGGAGAAGTCATGCCTCATCCCTTCACAGAGGTTGCAGTTTATTGGTGCAGACCTTCCTGGACATAAGTCTCCACCACTCATTCACACTAGTGGGATTAGCGCCGGAGGCACTAGGACCCATCGGGAGCAAACTTTTTGCTGGAGGGTCGTCGCGAGAGATGGCGCCGCGAGGCATGGCGCCGCGAGCAGCTGCTCGAGCGCAATGACCATCTCGCGACGACCCTCAACCCTCAGTCTTCTTTTCCTCTGGGCCGAAGAGCGCTTCAGTGACGACGTCGCTCGCCTGTCGGAGTCAAACTTCAAACTAGCGCATAGTTTTCAGTTTATTTTTGTAACATTATCTCGATAGTATCGCTAATTTTATTCTATTTTGTTAAATTTTCTAATATTTTAAATTAACTTACTTGAAGAAGTCTCGGCCTACTGGAGCGGAGTCGACCATGAGCAGGTCAAGGTGACGGTGGGGAGACTTCTGATGAAAGCTATTCAGTCAGCGGGCTGGGTCGGTCAGCCTCATTCTCCTCAGCGGGGTTCCGACAACGGTCAGTCCGATGCCCGAGGATGGGCGGTCCCCGTCGGCATAAAAAATAGCGGTCGCATTCTCGGCACCGTTGGCCTCGACTCTTCTTCGACCCACAGGTCAAAAAATGATATGTCTGCGCGTCGGTCGGTTATCATGAGCTAGTTGCGTCTCTCCTTCTTCGGAGTCGCCAACTGCTGGTGACCGTCGTCCTCGACATCAGAGCCCCTCCCCGCCTGTAGGTAGGGCTCCAGATGAGCAGTTTCATCAGTGGGCCGCTCTTATGGAGCGATGGGCTCGGAGGTTGGTTCTCCTGCCTGGCTCGGTTGCCACGGAGCCCCCGGGCTCCTCCAGCGATCGGGTAGGGCGGTTGGACCTTCCTAGTCGTGCGGCGCCTTCTTTGGTGCCGGTGACTCCGCGCTTAGGTGTTTCCCCCTACATGGCTGCGGCGCGAGGGCCACCGATGCCCTTATCTCCTGGTTTTCCTTCTCTAGCTTTCCAGGTTCTGGGGCATTTCGGCGCCTTCCGCGGTCTGGTTGGCTTGTCGGTGCGTTTTGGTGCCCGCTCGGCCTTGCGGCGCCGCGTGGTCTCATGACCCCGCTTGGTTCGGCAGCGCCTCAGTCGGCCGGCGCCGCTTGCGGTGCTGCGTGCCTCTTCGACGCCCGTGCCCTCTGCGGTGCCATTTTCAACCGTTTCGCCTTCTCGGCGCCGGGGGCCCTCGGGGACTCTCCTTGTTTCTCTGCTATTTCCTCCTCTCCTAAATTTCACTCCTTTCCTGTCCAATCAGTCCTTTCTGGACCATCAGGAGATGATGTTGAGCCTGACCCAGACCTTCGGTTGGGTGATGAAGTGGAGGAAACAGGATCTTTCTTTGCTACAGAGCCTGTGGTCGAGGACCTGTCCTTTAAGTCTCTGTTGAAGAACCTGAGATCCGCTCTTTCTCTCCAGACTACAGACATCGATCCTGGGAAGATATTAAGATTCCAGTACCTTCATGCTCGGAGACCCTGGTTTGACTCCTTGATCCAGCCTTCCTTCGAGGCGCTGTCTCAAATGGTATGGAATAATCCTGCTCTTATTCCCTCAGTGGCTAAATCCATTGATAAAAGTATTCAGCTCCCAAGGATCGTCCCATATTGGCATCCCAAGCCGCTGCGGATCCTATTGTATTCCTGGCAGAGAATGATAAGGTGTTCTTCCTCAAACTACTACAGCTCGACCTATTAACAAAGAGTCTCGTAAGATTGATACATTAGGTAAGAGAGTCTTTGCTGCCTCCACTCTAAGTATGCGTATTGCCAGTTATCAAGGCTATTTTTCTCAGTATGACTATATCCTGTGGCACTCTTTGAAAAGAATGGTTGAAGCTCTTCCGGATTCGGACTCCAAGTCAGAGCTTCTTCTGACCGTTACTAGGGGTATTGAGTCCAATAACCAACAGGTCAAAGCCGCTATGGACGCTTTCGACACTGCTTCTCGCTCAGCAGCATGAGGTATTTGTGCCGGCGCCATTCCTGCTGCGTACTTCTGGCTTCCAACGAATGATGCTCAGCAGCAGGTAATGGCGCTGCCCTGATGGCTCCTTTCTTTTCGGCCCTCAGGTGGAACAAGCCTTAGAGGCCACTCAGAAGACTAGGTCGGCCATTAAGTTGGCCAGACCTCCGCCTGCTCCCTCTCGGGGGCATGTGAACAGACGTCAGTTTCATAGTCGTCAGTCCTTTCGAGGCAGAGGCAGGGGAAGCTTCCATAAAAGCCAACCTGCCCAACCTCAAAAGAAAGTGCAGGGGCCTAAAGCCCCCAGCACCACCTTATAGATGCTGGCCCAAGTTCCATCCACATTGCCGAGGTGGAACTTTCTCCTCCGGTGGGAGGTCGTCTGATGTACTTCTACAACCAGTGGAAGTCCATAACTTCGGACAAATGGGTCCTTCGGATAATTCGCGAGGGTTATTCTCTCAATTTTTTGGAAACCCCCCCGAATTGTCCTCCCAGACGACAACCCAGGTTGTCGGCCTCTCAGTCAGACCTCCTCACCGCCGAGATCCAGGGCCTTCTAAGCAACAGGGCAATAGAACTGGTGCCCCCGCATCTGCGGAGCACAGGGTTCTACTCCCATTACTTCCTGGTTCCAAAGAAGTCTGGGGGAATGCGCCCCATTCTAGACCTCAGAAAGTTAAACAAATTTCTCCCCAGGGAGAAATTCAAAATGATTTCCCTAGGTACCCTGTTACCCTTGCTGCATCAGCATGACTGGCTGGCCTCCCTGGATATGCAGGACGCTTACCAGCATATCCCCATCCACCCAACCCACTGCAAGTTCCTCAGGTTTGTGGCTCTGGGTCAGCATTATCAGTTCAGAGTCCTGCCTTTTGGGCTATCCTCGGCGCCTCGAGTCTTTACAAAGTGTTGTGCAGTTCTCACAGTGCATCTCAGGAAGATCGGACTCCGAGTGTTTCCCTACCTGGACGATTGGCTTCTAGCAAGCCCTTCCAGCCAAGGGACTTTGGAAGCTGTGCAAATGACTTCTCGTCTTCTTACGTCCATGGGAATTCTGCTGAATTTGAAAAAATCACAACTGCAGCCCTCCCAGAGGCTCCTTTTCATAGGGACGCTTCTAGACACCTCTTCCGTGAAGGCTTTCCTTCCAGAGGACAGAAGACTCGACATCCTTCAGATGGCCTGTTACATCGGGGAGAACCAATCGGTTACAGCTCTCTCGATGCAACGCATGTTGGGTCTCATGGCGTCCTCAGTTCACTGTACCCCTGGCCGGTTGCACATGAGAACCACCCAATGGATGCTCTCCACTCAGTGGTCTCCGACCTCTCACCCCAGTCTTATCCCATCAAGGTGGGCCTCTCAAGGTCTCTCACCTGGTGGACTCAAGAGAGCAATCTCCTGGAAGGGTTCCCCTTTGCTCCCCCGGATCATCAGATCTCCATCACCACAGACGCATCGCTAATGGGATGGGGAGCTCACTGTCGCTCCCTCCACACTCAAGGTGTATGGACTCAATTCGAAACTCTTCTCCACATAAATGTCCTGGAGATGAGGCGGTCCTCTCGTGATCCGAGCTCTGAAGGATATCCTTTGTCACAGGAACATTCTCCTTCAAGCGGACAACAAAGCTGTGATGTATTACATCAACAAACAAAGGCGGTGCTCATTCTTACCCCTTTGCAGGAAGCAATGAGGGTGTGGGAGTGGTGCTGGAGCACAAGTCTCTGATTCAGGCGGTTTATCTGCCAGGTATACAAAAGCGATCTAGCAGATCACCTCAGCAGAACGGAGGCAGACCCTCACAGTGGTCTCTCGATCCAGCCGTAGCTCGGTCACTATTGAAGAGTGGGGACTCCAGACCTGGACCTTTTGCATCCCCACTCACACCAAAACTGCCTCTCTTCTGCTCCAGAAATCCAGGGCCTGGCATTTTCTGTCAGGATGCGTTCAGGCTGCGGTGGACAAAACATTTCTTTCAGCCTTTCCACCGATCCTCTAATCCAGAGAGTTCTCCTCAAGTTCGAGTCTCAGGGGACCAAAATGATTCTCATTGCTCCCTCCTGGCCTCGGCAACTATGGTTTCCTCTGCTCAACAGTATGTTGGCAGCCTCTCCGAGACCACTTCCCTTGCAAATCAACCTTTTGACTCAGGGTTCGTTGGTCCATCCCAACCTGAAATCACTTCACCTTCATGCTTGGCTCCTGAAGAGGTAGAAGTGAATCGATTCAACGTCTCTCGTAGAGTCTCGGACATCCTTCTGGCTGCACGGAAGCCAGCCACCGGAAAAACGTACGCTTCCAAATGGAAACGCTTTTCTCTCTGGTGTGCAAAGTCCTCTTGGAATCCCTTTTCCTGTCCTCCTGACAAGGTTCTGGAGTATCTTTTGGACCTATCAAACTCAGGTCTCCAGTACTCCACAGTTAAAGTTCACCTTAGTGCCATCTCAACTGTTCCATGAGCGATTTCTTCCTTGACTCTGGCTCAGCTTCCTATGGTGAAGAGATTTCTTAAGGGATTCTTCATACCAGACCCCTGTTAGGCATCCAGTTGCAACCTGGGACATTAACCTGGTGCTGGACATGCTCACTGGAAGCCTTTCGAGCCCTTAGCTACCTGTGAGCTAAAATTTCTTACCTGAAGACTGCCTTCCTGGTGGCCATTACCTCTGCCCGCAGGGTCTCGAGATTCATGCCTTGGAGTGGACCCTCCGTGATACTGTATTCCATAAAGACAAGGTAGTTCTCCCGTACTCATCCTAAATTTCTTCCCAAGGTTGTGTCAGAATTCCATCTAAACCAACCTCTGGTACTTCCCTCTTATAGCTAATTTCCAAAATGAGGGCAGATCTCTTCATTCCTTGGATGTTAAGAGAGCCTTCGGTTCTATTTAGATAGAACCAAGAATTTTCAAGACTCAGCAACTGTTTGTTTCTTTCAGCAACACCCGCTGGGTCAACCGTCGCTATTAGATGCATCTCATCATGGTTAGTGGCATGCCTTCGACATTGCTACTCCATGGCTCAAGTTAAATTGGAGGGTAGAGTGTACGCTCACTCTACTAGGGCGGTCGCGGCATCTTTAGCGGAGATTCGCAATGTTCCAATTGCGGATATCTGCAACGCCGCCACCTGGAGCTCAGTGCATACCTTCGTTAAGCATTATGCACTGGATGTTCATGCCAGGCGACATTCCGCGTTGACGGAACTATCATAATGGTCTTTGCTCTTGAAGCCGTGAGCTCTGGCTCTCCTGCCCGCCCTTTTGGGGATTATCAGCTTGGTACTCTCCACTAGTGTGAATGAGTGGTGAGACTTATGTCCAGGAAGATATGAAAATGCAGTACCTACCGTAATTCTTGATCTTCTTGGACGAGTCTCCACCACTCATTCACACGCCCACCCTCCATCCCTCGAGCTCACCGCTGTGTTGGTCTTCACTCCCTCAAATCTTTAGGCCGTGAGGACTTCTTTGCTGACCCTTCTTACACGGGTCGTACGGACTATCTTATGTCCGTTTTTTAAGGTTAGATTTACTCTTTACGTTAGTTGCGCTGCACCTCCTTGGTAAAAAAGGTACTGAGGCGGTTGGAGGGTCGTCGCCGAGATGGTCATTGCCACTCGAGCCGCTGCTCGCGGCGCCATGCCTCGCGGCGCCATCTCTCGCGCCGACCCTCCAGCAAAAAGTTTGCTCCCGATGGGTCCTAGTGCCTCCGGTGCTAATCCCACTAGTGTGAATGAGTGGTGGAGACTCGTCCAAGAAGATCAGGAATTACGGTAGGTACGTAATTTTCATTTCTCGACACCGGTCAAGGGAAGGCTTTCCTGCCCCAGGACAGGGCAGAACGCATCCGATCCCTGATAAGGGACATCATGGAAAAGAAGTTGGTGCCAGCCAGGACCATTTTTTGCTTGCTCAGACACATGGCAGCAGCCATCGCGACGGTTCCCCTGGCTCGGCTTCATATGAGGATTACCCAATGGATGTTATGAGCTCAATGGGACCAAAAGCAGGATCAACTGCATCAGCTATTCCAGATCATGAATGCCATCATCTGGGACTGGCAATGCTGACTCATCCCAGAGCACCTTTCCAGAGGAGTCCCCTTCTTAGTGCCTGCTCCAACTCTGACTCTCTCCACGGATGCTTTGGGGTCCGGTTTGGGAGCCCACCTAGAAGGAGTCAGGATGCAGGGATCTTGGTCGACCCTGGAGTCTCACCTCCACATCAATATCCTCAAAATGAGGGCAGTCCTGTATGCTCTACAGGCCTTTCAGTCAGAGATCACACCAGGTCTCCTGCTGTTACAAACAGACAACACCTTGGTGAAGTACTATATCAACAAGCAAGGAGGTACTCACTCCTACCCTCTGCAGGGAGGCAAAGAAGGTGTGGGACTGGGCATTACAGCATGGCGCAGAGATAACTGCAGTGCATGTTCCTGGTGTGGACAACACCATCACAGATTGCCTGAGCCAGTCGCAGGCCAAGGCTCTTGAATGGGAACTGCTGCAAGAAGTAGTAGAGGATCTGCTCCGCAGATGGGGGGACACCAGACTTGGACCTCTTCGCATTCCCATACAACGCAAAACTGCCCAATTTCTGCTCGCTAGATCCAGGGCCTGGTGTTTTCTGGCAAGACAACACCAGGCCCTGTGTCAGTGGCTCAGTAGGTAGCACACTCGCCTCTGAGGCCGGGAGATCAGAGGGCTGTGGGTTCAGTTCCCAGATCTGGCACTTGGGTTAATATCCCAGTACTGACACTGTAGTGCAGCATGAGAGGGATGCTGCACTTCTGAGGTGCCATCTTTCAGATGAGACGTTAAACCGAGGTCCCATCTGCCTGGATTGGTGGTAGTTCAGGTGGATGTTAAAGATCCCATGGCTCTTATCGAAAAGAGTAGGGGAATTTCCTGGTGTCCTGGCCAAATTTCCCTCATTCACTAAAAATACCACTAACAGCTTAATCTGGTTCAAGGTCAGTTGGCATTCATCTGTATCCCTTCCCCTGAGTCATGCCTGAAAATAGGCAGGATTTGTCTAGTCCACTTACCCAGTCAACAAAAAATAAATAAAAAAATAAAGATGCGTTGTCCCTCTCCTGGATAGGCAGGTTCCTCTATGCTTTCCCACCCTTCTCTTTAATCCAGAGGGTTCTACTGAAGCGCCGTGAAGAGGGAACATCAATGATCCTAGTGGCACCCTTTTGGCCCAGGCAAATTTGGTTCCCACTCCTGCACCAACTGGCCCAGGAACCCCCATTTTCTTTGCTGGTAAGCTCACACCTGTTGTCCCAGGAAGCCAGCTCCCCAGTCCACCTGAACTGCAGGTCACTGAACCTGCACGCCTGGCTAAAAAGGACATAGCAGTCCTTAGACACAGGGTTTAGCAGGAGGTGGCGGACAAATTAGTAGCGGCAAGAAAACCCTCCACTCATGCCACCTACGCTATGAAATGGCACAGGTTCTGTCTTTGGGCTCAGGCCTGTGGCTTAGCTCTACTTGATTGCCCCGAGAAGTCAGTGCTGGACTGCCTCCTATCCCTGTATGAATTAAGGCTAGCGTATTCCTTCATAAAGGTATACCTCTGTGCCATTTTGGCATACCATTCCCCGGTAGGTCAGAGGTCACTAGCGCAGCTAGAGGCCTCCCATGCTTTCCTGCTTGGCATCCTCCATTTAAGACCTCCTATCAAGGATCCGATTCCCCCTTGGGATCTTCTTTTCATCCTAGAGCAGCTCACGCTGCCCCCATTTGAACCAGCCATGGATTGCGAGCTGCGTCTACTCTCTTGAAAGATGCCGCTATTTTTCATTGCAGTTACTTCCGCTAGAATTTCTGAGCTTCATGCGCTCACGTGTAAAGAACCTTACTTGGTTTTTCACAAGGACAGTGTGTCCCTACAGACAAATCCTAAGTTTCTTCCCAAGGTGGTCGCAACCTTAACTCTCACTCAGGATATTGACCTTCCCAACCACTCTGAGGGGAAGCTCTCCTGCACACACTAGACGTGCATAGGATCCTCAGGTACTATCTAACCAGAACCAAATCCCATCGACGGTCAGATCAGCTTTTCCTGTCACTTGCTCACAGGATGCAAGGAGCACCTGTATCAAAGCAAACTCTCCAAGTGGCTGGTTAAATGCATCACGTTCTGTTACCAAAAGTGCAACAAGACTTTACTGGGATCAGTGAAAGGACATTCCACGAGGGGGGGGTGGCTACCTTTTTTGCGGCGCTTAAGAATGTCTCTACATCGGCCATTTGCGCGGTCGCTACTTGGAGCACTGTACATCTTTTATCAGGCATTACAGTCTGGACATTGCTTCTAGGCATAGAGTTGGTTTCGGCCTTGCAGTCCTTCAAGGACTTTTGTCCTAAATACGGTTCACTCTAGGATCCCTCCAGTCCTCCTCCCGAATAGGGTATTTTGTTCCCTTACTGCTTGGAAATCAGTCCTTATGGTGTAACCTGCTGCAAGAGCTGTTTCTCAAAGTAAGAGTACAGTTACGTAAGAACTTACTGTAACAGTAGATCTTTGAGAACAGCTCTTGCAGCAGGTAGTTTCCCTCCCACCTTCCCCTCAGGAGGTTTGGTCTTCAGACTTGGCATCTCGGACGCAATCAGGATTATTGTTTTCATGGGTCTTCATTTGGAAGCAGATCCTCTGTCTCCCATTCAGAATTCACCTTTATGCCGGGAGTCTCTGGTGGGAGAACTGAGGGATGCTAGGGGACTGCCCCCTTTTATATAATGCTGGACGTCCAGGGCGGGGCCGATGTCGGGGGCGGTCCCCCCGCTGGATATTGCAAGCTAGAATTTGTCTGTGGGGTCCTGTCGCCTGCCAGCTTCAGTCCTTGTGGTGTAACCTGCTGCAAGAGCTGTTCTCGAAGATTTACTGTTACGATAAGTTCTTATGTAAGTACTTTCCAGTACCTGGGCATCACTTTGAATTGGTCGAAGTCACACCCTTGGCTCTCCCAAAGACTTCAGTATATTGGGGCAGTCCTAGACACCATTCAAGGCATGGCCTTTCTGCCAGCAGACAGAGCAGAATGGCTGAGAGGAGTTGCCCAAAAGGTGCAGACCTCAGACCTGGTTGCAGCCAGAGCGATCCTGCAACTTCTAGGGCATATGGCAGCCTCCATAGCCATGGTTCCTTTGGCACGGCTGAACATGAGGACTCTACAGTGGCACCTCAAAATTCAGTGGGACCAGGGCATAGACGAGCTGGACAAGCCCATTCAGATATCGGAGGTCTGTCATTCTCTTCTTTGGTGGCTAAATCCGGTCAACCCCAAGATAGGAGTTCCCTTTCAAAAGCCAAACCTGATGCAGATCCTTACTATGGATGCTTTGGGTCTAGGCTGAGGAGCCTTTCTGGATATACACTGAACAAAGGGCTCTTGGAATACAGTCTCTTCACATCAGTGTTCTGGAAATGAGCCATACTGTATGCCCTCTAGGCTTTCCAAGACCAGCTGTACCGGGGCCAACTCTTAGTTCAGTCAGACAACACCCTGGTAGTGTTTCATCTAAACAAGCAAGGGGCACTCACTCCTACCCCCTATGCAGAAAGGCCATAAGAGTGTGGCACTGGGCAGTAGAACACTGTCTGGACATCACAGCGATTCACGTACCAGGGGTCCAGAATGTTCTTGTCGACAGTCGATCTCTGCATCATAAGTGGGAATTGCAACAAGAGGTGGAAAAAGACCTCTTTGAAAGATGGGGTTGACCAGAGTGGACTTCTTTGCACCCCCTTGCAATGCCAAACTGCCAAATTTCTGCTCACTAGATCCAGGGCCTGGGGTTTTCTGGTGAGACGCATTGTCCCTTTCCTGGACAGGGAGGTTTATATGTCTTCCCTCTCCTTCGGAGAATCTTACTCAAATTGCAGATGGAGGAAGCCAAAATGATTCTGGCCGCAATAGATCTGGTATCCGCTGCAGCAACTGGCCACGGAACCTCCCATGCAGTTGCCTCTCTGCTCACTTGCTGTCCCAGGAACAAGGGACACTCATCCACCCAGCTCTGCAGCCTCTGCACCTACATGCCTGGCTCCTGCAGTCTTAGCTGAGGAAAGATTGGGAGCGTCACGTAGGGTGGCGGAGGTCCTAGTAGCAGCACGAAAACTCTCCACCAGGGCAACCTGCACCATGAAGTGGAAATATTTTTGTTTATGGGCAGCACCCTGCTCTCTGGACCCCTTGGATTGTCCGGTGAAATATGTGCTGGATTATCTTCTCCATCTTTTGGACTTGGGCCTCATCTACTAGTCCATTAAGTTGCACCTCTGTGCCTTCTCAGCCTACCATGCACTGATGAGCGGGAGAACTCTGGCGCAACTAGATGTGCGCAAGAGCTTCTTGAGGGGGACCTTGCACATCAGACCCGCAAGAAGGGATACTGTCCCTCCATGGGATCTTATTTTTGTTTTAGAGAAGCTCACCCTGCCTCCTTTTGAGCCAGCCACGACATGTGAGCTTCACTTTCTCTATTGGAAAGCGTTATTTTTAGTTGCTATTACTTCTGCTTGGAGAGTTTCTGAGCTATAGGCTCTGATGTGTAAAGAGCCTTACCTTATTTTCCATAGGAACAGGATGCCACTGGATACTAATCCTTAATTTTTAACCGAAGGTGGTGTCCGAACTTACCTTGAACCAGGACATCCAACTTCCGGTCTATTATCCAGAGCATTGTAATAAAGGGAAGGCCCTGTTGCATACTCTGGATGTCCATAGGATCCTCAGGTATTATCTTGACAGAACCAGTTCAGTTTGGCAGACAGATCAGATGTTCATTTTCTTTGCTTATAGGAAGACAGTGGCTCCTGTCACCAAGCAAACACTGACCAGATGGTTGGTGTATTGCATCACTTTTTGCTATTGACATCACAAGATACCCTTACCGGAATCGGTGAGGGACCACTGTACCAGAGCTGTGGCTACTTCGTTATCCTCTCTATGGAATGTATGCTCGGCAGACCTTTGCGCTGCTGCTACCTGGAGCTCAGTCCATACTTTCATCAGACACTACAGTCTGGACATTGCCTCTAGGAGGAGAGCAGGCTTTGAAATAGGAAGTCCTTCAGGGTCTCCTCTCCTAAGCTCCAACTTATCAGTTGTCGGTCATCAGTTTATCCTCCTCCCATCTGACCTGGGTGTATCTTTGGGTACTGCTTCAGACTCTGTCCTATTGGTATTACCTGCTGCAAGAGGCTCCCCCTCAAAGTGAGATGGTACAGTTACGCAAGAACTTACCGTAACAGTAGATCTTCAAGAGGAGCCCTTGCAGTAGGTGGCTTTCCCACCTTCCAAGCCCCAGGAACAAGATTATTTTCCTTCTCTTTGGGTATGGGAGACCCTCCTCGGTTCTCCATTCTGTTTGTCAGCTGGGTCTCTGGTGGGAGAACTGAGATGGTGCCGGGGGACCGCCCCTTTTATACCACATCTGACGGGCAGAGCCGATGTCAGGGGTGGTCCCCTGCTACAGGCTGCTAGCTAGAAGACTTTTCCGAGGGGTCCTAATGCCTAGCAGCCTTAGTCCTATTGGTATTATCTGCTGCAAAAGCTCCTCTCGAAGATTCACTGTTACAGTAAGTTCTTATGTAATTGTACTTACATAACTGTACTTTCTGCTTCCTGGACCTCCATGATGCCTTCTTTCACATCCCCATCCATCCCACTGGTGATTCCTGCAGTTGTGTAGGGGACCCTCTACGAATTCCAGGCCATACCATTTGGCTTTTCCTCTGCCCCTGGGTCTTCACCAAATGCATAGCTGTGGTGGCAGCCTTCCTGTGGTGCCGAGGGGTTCAGGTATATTCTATCTTACTTTGAGAGGGCTCTTGCACTAGGTATTCACATATAGGACTAAGCCACCAGGTGTCAGGACCCCACGGAAAAATTTCTAGCCAGCAGTCTCTGGCGGGGGACCACCCCCACGTCAGGTGACCAACGTCAGAAGACGTCAGTATAAAGGGGCGGTCCCCCATGCCCGCCTTCCAGTTCTTTCCCACTGTCGGCTTATGAAAGTTCCTCACAGTAGAACAGTGCTCTACTTGTCGGTCTTAAAGTTTTTCAACTTTTTTGACCTTTTTTCTCTATTTTTTGAATTTTTTACAAACACCTGCTGTGTATGTCGTCCCCGACGCCCTCTGAATTGCATAAGAACAAGTGCAACTGGTGTGGTTCCCAGCTTCCACACAAGGAAGGCCACTCCTTGTGCCTCTTCTGTCTAGGCCCAGACCACCCCATGGAGAAGCGCCAGCACTGCCAGAAGTTTAACTCGGCTACCCGCAAGAGAAGGCAGCTTCCACACAAAGGAAGGACACTCCTTGTGCCTCTTCTGTCTAGGCCCAGACCACCTCATGGAGAAGTGCCAGCACTGCCAGAAGTTTAACTCAGCTACCTGCAAGAGAAGGCAGCAGTCCCTGGAAGCCCACCTCCTCAAGAAGAAAATGGCCTCCATGGAAAAAGAGTTAAAAAAGCTTAGGCAGGTGTCCACATCCCCAGAAGGCCACAAAAAGAAGTGAGACAAGGAGAAGCACCGGGAGTGGGAGTAGTCTTCCACAGCAGCCGAGACTTCAGCTGGCATTGCAGCCTTTAAAGTAACATCCCTTCCGGGGGATCGCTCTTCGACGGCTGTCTTAGTGGCTACCAAGAAGGCGTCGCCAGACGTCGGCTCCACCGACGCCCGCCTGGACAAGGCTACTAAGCAGCTCACCTCCTCAGGTGAGCGCCCAACCAAACCCCCTCTGACAAGACAGCCACTCCTTCGCGACCTTCCTCGGATAGGGAGTCCGATAAGTCGGACGCTGGATTCTCCAATGTCCGCCAGGACACTGCCGATAAGTCGGCTGCCAGCTCCTCCGACAACCACCTGGTCAAGAAGCCTGTGCCAGACTCTATTGTCCTGTCTGATGTCCCAGGCTCTCCGCAACGTCTCACCACGTTGCCCGCTGAGGTCCCCATATCCCCTTGGTTCACACCCAGGGATTTTAACCCTCCATCCCTGGCTGATACCGAGGACCTTCAGATGCTACCGTCAGGGATCCCACCTCCTACGGATCCCCTGATGCCACCCTCCAGCATCCCTCTACCTGACGGAAGACCAGTTCCTCCGTCTGACCCGCTCGATGGTACACCCACGCCGGGCCAGACACCCGTGGGGCCGACACTTCCTCCGTCTGGCCCGCTAGCAGGGCCTTTGCCAGGTCCTTCTACCCCGTCAGAGCCCCTGGTACCAGGGTACCCAACACTGCAATACCCGGTGCCACAGTACCCAGCTCCTCAGTGTCCACCACAGTATCCAGTGCCGCAGACCCAGCACCTCAGTGACAGACACCGGGTTACCTGCTGTTGGGCTATGGATACTCGTATTATGGGTACCCTCATTACCCATATCCCCCACCTCTGCCACCCACTACACAGCCGCCGGCAGATCTGAAGGAGACCTTGTGCTTCTGGTGGGCTGAGGCAAGGGGTCAGATCACCAAGTAGGTTGAAAATCATCTCCCGACATCGGTCCCTCCACCGGGCCCCCTACGTCGGAGACAGGAGACTCCTTCCCCCTTGCCCGACACCAGAGGGGAACCCTCTGGCGCCTGAGGCAGGGAGGACACGCACCCCTGGGAACTCCCCAGAGGGGTCGTCCCTCCCAGGGAGGAGGCGTCTTCTTCCTCAGAGACATCGGACTCAGAGTCTGGCCACTCTGACCCTGAAGATGAGTCACACACTCCAGAGCACCCCAGGCCGAGGGACCCTTTGAAGTACCCTCCAGAGGACCCTTCTTTTCTGGAGTTAAGGAAGATCCAGGAATCACAATAGTGGCAATCAGTGGAGCCAGACCCACAGCATAAAAAACTCACTGCTCATCTGGATCTGCCAGAGACCACTCCTACACTGATTCCACCCTGAATAGAGCCTCACGCAGATCTTGTTACCATCATATGGAAACAACCTTCTGCGCTAGCCCCCCCCGCCTAGGAAGGCAGACAGGCTATACCAGGCTCCTGAGGGTGTAGACTTTCTTAGCCTTCACCCCAAGATGGATTCGGTTGTTGTCAGTGTCGCCCACGGCCGCCGCTCTGCCAACCCAAAACATTTAAGCTTGTCTCCACCTGACAAGGAATCCCAGCTTCTGGACAAGTACGGGAAGAAGATCTTTTCCTCTTCTACCCTAGGTATCCGGGCCCTCAACTATGTTGCCCATATGGGGATTTCCAGAAGTCTATCCTTAGCCAGGTGGAATCCAAGTTGGACTCCTTCCCGAGTCACAGACTAAGCAGGAATTGGAAGATCTAGTCCGTTCTGCTTGCTCAGCCTGTAGGCACATGCTCCATGGCACTTACGATGTGGTGGACACAGCTGAAAGGAGCACGGCCTTCGCCGTAGGCCTATTGCGTCATGCCTGGCTCCGCATGTCAGGATTGGTCCCTGAGGTACAGTCCGCCATACAGGATGCTCCCTTCAGGGGTTCGGGGCGATATCAAGGACATCATAACCAAACTGCAAGAGAAGGGTATTGCACTCAAGTCTGTCCAGACTATGTACAGACTCCCTCAAGGGCAGCGAGGTCCTTTTTGTCGCCAAACCCGAGAACGTCAAAAGCCTTCAGGATAACGTGCCAACAAACGTCAGGACACTCCAGCAACCAAGACTCCCCCCAGCAAAAAACCCATGGGAGCATCAGCTGCTGCGCTGCCCCATACCTCCTGACTCCCTGCCTCTCCCTCTGCCTCTGGCCGTTCCAGAGGAACCGTTAGAGGGGAGATTCTCCTCCCATCTGCCGGGTTGGGAGAGGATAACATCAGACACTTGGGTGCTCCAGCTGATATCGGTGGGACACTGAATAGAGTTTCTGCAAAAACCACCCCGAAATCCACCCCCCAGTCATCTTACTCCCCGCAACATCTTCCTCTGGTTCTAGGGGAAATCATCTCCCTTCTTTCGCAGGCGGCGATGGAGCCAGTCCCCACTCATCTTTGGGGGACCAGTTACTATTCCTATTTCTTTCTAGTTCCAAAGAAGACAGGAGACCTGGGGCCGATTCTAGACCTCAGCTCCCTGAACATGTTCATGGAGTACATACGCTTCAGAATACTCTCTTTGTAGAGCCTTCTACTGTTACTTCAGCAGGCACAGTGGCTATGCACTCTGGATATGCAGGATGCTTACCTGCATATCCCCATATGCCCTTCCCATCGCAAATACCTCCATTTTTGTTTTCAGGGGGACCACTAACAATTCAAGGCCCTCCCATTTGGTCTTTCCTCAGCCCCCTGAGTGTTTACCAAATGCCTGTCTGTGGTAGCAGTCCACCTTTGTACCCAGGGTGTGCAGGTATTCCTGTACCTGGATGACTGGCTCCTGGTGGCCCCATCCAGGGAGGAACTCCTACACTCCCTTTCCCTTACCCTGCAGGTTTTTACCAGCCAGGGTATCACCATCATCCAGGTCAAGTCCCACCTGGTCCCTTTCCAATGCCTCTAGTTTAAAGGGGCAATTTTGGACACGACCACAGGCAAAGCCTTCTTACCTCCAGACAGGGTTGAGACCCTTCAGAATCAAGCTTGTATTCTGGCTGGTCGCAGGAGGGTCAGAGCCATATCAGTCCAGTTAGCTCAGCTCCATATGAGAATCTCTCAGTGGACACTTCGGTCACAATGGGACCAGAGCAGGGACAATCTAGACCAGGGGGTGCTAGTATCTGATCCCATGATCAAGGACTTGCACTGATGGATGGTTCAGGAGAACCTGTGTCTGGGAGTTAATTTCTGCATAGCTTCTCCTTCCCAGACGTTGTCGACAGATGCGTCAGGGGAAGCCTGGGGTCTCACAGGACTCTGGGCAGCTGGTCCAGATTCATAGAATCATTACAAGTTCAAATAGACCATGGGTCCTTTATAGAACTTGCCACCATTAATATTTCAATGGTGGTAATAAAAATGCTTATCTATCATAAACTCATCTAGTCTTTTTTTAAATATTTCCATATCATCACTTTCAATTATATAGCTAGGTAGTTTATTCCATACAGTAATAACTGTCGGAGTAAACTAATGATTCCTTTTTGTAGTTTTATTAACTTCACCCTTAAATTTATATTTATGTGGCCTAGTATTTTGATCATTTTTATTTTGTTTTTGAAGTCCTAATGTATATTGAAGGACTTCATTAAAACAAGCTTTGTATACCAGACAAAGATCATCTCTAATTCTTCTATAGTCCATGGAGTAAAGAGTCAATGTATACAGTCTTTCACCATATGACTTATTTTTCATATTTTCAATTTGTTTTGTGATCTTTCTTTGAATTTTCTCAATTTTATGTTTCCCCTCAACAGTGTATGGTGCACAAAACTGGGTACAGTATTCCAAGTGGGGTCTAATCAGGGATATATACAATGGCACAATCACCTCAGCACTCCGACTCTTAATATTCCTCTTTATACAGTGATAAATACCATAACACTTCTAATTATTATATTTCTGTGTTTATCAAACTTAAGGTCTGGTGAAATGTAGACTCCAAGATCTTTTTCATTGTCAGTTTCATTTAGTTTGATGCCATTTATTTCATATTCATAACGAGGATTATTTTTGCCAAAATGCATTATTTTACATTGTGCCTCATTAAATACCAATTTGTGCTTAGAAGCCCAGGTTGCCAAATGATCTAAATTGGTCTGGAATAAAGAGGCAGATTTGTGGTCGGTAACTATACCTCCGACTTTACAGTCCTCGGCATATTTATTCATCCAGGTGCCCGATGTTGACTGCATAGAGGAAACCATAATGTTAAACAGGGTAGGGCCCAGGACAGAGCCTTGTGGTACTCCACTTGTCACCTGTCCCCAGTCAGATGCATACCCCTTAATAATCACTCTTTGCTTCCTGTTACGCAACCATGATTCAATCCAGCTGATTATATTGGGGTGTAGCTTATATAGTCTTAACTTTTCAATTATTATGTTATGGGATACCTTTTTAAAGGCTTTAGAAAAATCTAAATAAGCCACATCCACCAGTATACCTACATACAGAGCTGCGCTCACAGGTTCAAAGAAGTTAATCAAATTTGTAACACGTGATCTCCCCTTGTAAAAACCATGCTGTGTAATGTCTAACTGTCCTTCAGCATTAAGGTGATCATTAATAAGTTTTTGGATTAATCTTTCCAGTACTTGACAGAAGTTAGACTGATTGGTCTATAATCCTGTATATTCTGTTTACTTCCACTCTTAAAATTTGGAATGACCGTAGCCTCGTTCCATTCCTTAATTGTTTTTCCCTCAGATAAGGAGACATTAAATAGCTTAGCAATAGGTCCAACTAGTTCCAAGACAAGTTTTCTTAAAAATAATGGACTAAGTCCTTCAGGTCCTGGAGAACTATTAATTTTAATATTATTGATCACCTTAATTATATCCATTCTTGTAAAAGTGACATCCTGCAATGGCATGACTATAATTTTCCTCATTTTTTCTTTAGTGAAGATTGATAGAAAATGTTGATTAAACTGGGAAGCCATATCTTCATCACTACTAATTGTACCGTTTTCTGTCATTAATGGACCAATGATGTTGGTTTTATTTCAAAGAGATCCTATATAATTGAAAAATTGTTTCTTGTTATCCTTAACGTTCTTTGCTAAGTTTATTTCTATTTCCTGTTTGGCCTTTCTAATCATTATTTTACAATTTTTAACTGCAGTTTTATATTTTTTTTAATCTTACTGCATTGGGTTTCTTTTTATATTTTTTGTAGAGGTTATTTTTTCTATTAATACTTTTATATATTTTGTTATTCCACCACACTGGAAGCCTTGTGGTATTATGATATTTTTTTTCTGTCAGGAACCCATTTATTTATACAAAACTGAATTTTATTATTTATTTTGTTCCATGTATTGATAAGCTTCAAACCCTCTATTTAGTTTTCCCAGTCCCAATTATTTAGATATGTTTTTATTTTACCATAATCGGCCTTATAATAATTTTTGAATGTGGTTATTCCCTTATTAACTATGTTGTTTTTTTTAAATTGTATATTCAGTTATATCATCATATGATTGCTACCACCCAATGGAGGGAGAATTTCAAGTTTATTTTTGTCAACTTCAAAGTTAGTGAAGATTAAATCCAATATGTTATTGGCAGTAGTTGCCAATTGAACATTCTGTTCTAGGTTGTTTTGAAGTATTCTATCTATAAATTTATTTTCAGCAGTACCCTTACTAGTCATGGAGCTCCAGTCTATGTAAGGAAAATTAAAATCTCCCATTAATAAGATAACTCCATTTAGTTCCATAGTATAAATTTCATTCAGAAAATCCATAGTTTCATTTATTTGTAAATTTGGAGATCTATAACCAAGACCAATAGTTAGATGACTTGTCTTAAGTTCCAATTTAGCCCATACTAACTCATTTTCATTATTTACTTCTGTTTGGGGACTGAGTTTAACAGGTTTTAAACTATCTTTAAAGATTCACACAAAATCTGCACATAAATGTGCTCAAACTGAGGGCAGTCCTTTATGCCCTCCAGGCCGTTCTCACCTTCATTTTCCCCGGTCATCTTCTCATCCAGTCAGACATGTGCGTAGTCTGGTACCTCAACAAACAGGGAGGAACACGTTCCTACCCCCTGTGCCGGGAGGCGATGAGTCTGGCATTGGGCAGCCCAGCATCACCTTCGCTTGACCGCAGTTCACGTTCTGGGAGTGGAAAACACACTGACAGACGAACTCAGTCGGTCTTCAGCCAGGTCCCACGAATGGGAGTTAGATCAACAGGTCATAAATGACATCTTTCAGCATTGGGTACACCTCAGACTCTTCACCTCTCCCCAAAACACAAAACTTCCCACCTTTTGCTCTGTCTCTCGATTGGAAGGATAGATTTGTATCTTCCTGGACATAAAGTCTCCACCACTCATTCACACTGATGGGATCTACGCCGGAGGCGCTAGGACCCAGCGGGACCAAACTTTTTTGCAGGAGGGCCGGTGCCAGAGATGGAGCCACGAGAAGTGGTGCTGCGAGCCCCGGCTCATGTGGCAATGACTATCTCGGCGTCGATCCTCCAACTGCCTCAGTTCCTTTTTTCCCGCGGTCAAGTGCACTACAGTGATGACATCGCTCGCATGCCGGGAGTCAAACTTCAAACTAGCAGCATAGTTTTCAGTTTATTATTTTGTAGTATATCTCGAATAAGTACCACTTTCTATAAATTGTTCTTATTTTTGAAAGAATTCTCAGCCTACATTGATGGAGTCAACCATGAGTGCATCAGGTGACAGAAGGAAGACTTTGTATGAAAGCTGTTCAGTCAGCTGGGCTGGGTCCGGTCCGCCTCTCTCTCCGGAGGGTGGGGTCTGACAATGGATGGTCCAATGCCCGGGGGAGAGGGGCGGTCCCCCCGGAAGCATAAAAGAAAACTGTCGCATTCTCGGCACTGTTCGGCCTCGAGCTCTTCTTCAGCCCACAGGTCAAAAAAGAGAAGGCATCACTCAAGGTCACCCTCTGGTACATCTGCGCATTGACGGTCGGTCATTGGGGTCATTTGCCAGTCTCCCCCTCCAGAGTCACCGGTTTCTGTTTCTGGTCACCAACCTCTTTGACATCGGAACCCTTCCCCACCTTCTGGTAGAGCTTCAGATGAGCAGTTTCATCATTGGGCCACTGTGATGGAGCAGTGGGCTTGGAGGTTGGTCCAGCTGCCTGGCCCGGTCACTCCAGCCTCGGGGGATCGGGTAGGGTGGTTGGGCCTCCCTAGTCATGCGGCGCCTTCTTTAGTGCCGTCGACTTCATGCTCAGGTGATCTTCCCTTGTCAATCTTCACCATTCATTACTTCCTGGGTGTAAGCCGGAGGCGCGCACCCGCCATGAGAGCTTTTTTTTTAAAAAGTCTAGCTAACGGCACCGCCCTCGAGAGTGACGTCATGCGTCATGCGCGAGGGGCGGCCGTTATTAGCGACCGACTCCTCCTCCAACTCAGTTCTGTTTCTCCCGCCGTCGAGGCAGCACCTGTTCGCGGTAGCTAGAGTTAGTGCGTAGTTAGGCCGACTCCATTTTTCTACACTCAACGCCTACGGTAAGACTGTTCTTTTTTCTTTTGTACGGCGCCGGGTGTATTTCCGACTGTGTTTAACCTTGTTTATTTCGCGTTATGTCCGGTTCTGGAGCGAAACGTTCTTCTAAGACGAGCCATGCTCCATCGGTCGGTGCTCCTCGGCCGGCATTTCTCCGTCTGGACCGGCATGACGCTTGCCTTCGTTGCCTGGGACCCAACCATGACATGGATTAGATGACGCCTGTTTCTCCATGGACCGCCGTGTGTCCTAGAAGTCCGCGTTCAAGCTCGGCAAAACCCTCACGACCTGGGGACGGCGTCGCTCAAGGGGCCCAGGTAAGGTCTCTTGGCCCTTCCCCCGGGTCCCCTCCCGGGCCTATACGGTCCGAGGAGGAGGGGGTCTCCTCGTTTTTTCTTGCCGAGGAGGAGGCCCCTTCCGCGGTGTCGGGGGAGCATCGTGGTCCCTTCCGGGATAGCGACGCCGACACCGCCTCGGCAGTCACCTCTTTGGAGGTGCAGGCTCCCCCCGTGTCAAGGCCCTCGGCTTTTGGGCCTGGCTCGGGTGGACCCTCGACGCCGCCTTTCGGCGCCGTTTCGGATCCGCGCCATTCGCGGTGCTGGTGATCGATCTTGGCGCCGTTTCCAGCGCTGTTTCCGGATCCGGCGCCCGTGGCTCGCTTGATCGGCGGCGCCACTTTGAATCCAGCGCCCGTTCGCCAGCGCCGTTGGCGGTCACCGTTTTGGCCTTGGTGCTGTTCGCGGTGCCGATGGACATGGCGCCGCCGCAGTGCCGCTCCGCTGTCCGGCGCCCTTCCCCGGGCGGTGCGGGCCTGCGGCCAGCTGGGGGTGGAGGTTAGGCCTTCCTGCTGCCGGCGTGGTGGGGGCGAGCGGCGTCGCGCTCGGTACCGGGGCCGTTCGTGGCCTCGGGGACCCCTGGGGTGGCCAGCATCGAGGTCCTGCTGGTCTCGTCCTCCTCAGAGGACGATGACTCAGATGTGGACCCATCCTGGCACCCCCATTCTTCGGAATCTGGGTCCTCGGTGGCTAGGGGTACCAGGCGGCGCAGCGGGCCCCTCCCTCTGTCCCCCTTGCCGTCGTCTCCTGAGGGTTCCTCGGCTGGGGGTGGCCGAGGGTCCGGGGGCGAGGCGGGGGGTGACGGAGCTCCCTCTCTGGAGGCTCGGTGACAGCTACCCCCGGGTGCTGTTGCCTCCTCTGGGGACAGGGGATGTTGCAGTCAGGAGGAGGGCCCTCGGAATCCGAGGGGTTGAGGGAGCAGGCCTGCTGCCCGGTCTTCTTTGGCCACCTCAGGGGGGGTGGCCAGGAGCCGTAGTGCAGAGCCCCACCCCTCCCCCCAGGGTTCTAGGGTGTCCTCTGGCGGCGTGTGTGCGGACTGCCCTTCTGGATCCATGCAGTCCCGCGTCGCCAGGGAGTTTCTCCCCAGGGTCTCTTCCAGGCTCCGCTTCCCAGAGTTCCGTTCTGCGGCCTGGTTTGATATCCGGAATCCCTCCTACTAGGGCTCCTTTCCCCGGATTCAGAGCCCTGCTGAGCAGTTGCCTCCTCGGAGGTGCCCCTCTCCCATCTCTCTGCCTTCACCACCCCGCTCCGGGCCATAACAGGTCCACTGGTCCGTTATCCTGGGAGCAGTTCAGAAGGTTCTCTGACCTTCCCCTCATATGTTAGATACATGCATGAGCGGGTCTTTCGACTCTCCCCACCGCAGGAATCCTCTGGACATTCCAGTTCCCCATCATCCTCGCCTCCTCCTCTGAGGGAGAGAACCCTGCTCATCTGTCCTCCGATGCTGATTTCACAGAATATCAGCGTTTCCTCTCGAGGATGGTGAGGATCTCCGGTTTCCTACATTCGAGAGACAATACCGAGCAGAGCCAGCGTGAATTCCTTAGTGAATTCAGTGCCCAGCATCTGGTGGTACCTTCCTGGCCTATCCCTTCCAGGAGGCGTCTATCCGGTCCTGGCAGTTCCCTGCTGCTTCTTCCCCAGCCCGGGGACTGCCAGCATAGGTATGTCCCCTCTGAGTCTCTAGGTTCCCTTCAACCCGTCCTCAGGTTTGGTATACCTGGATACTCCTTCTGGGCGCCGTTGCCTGGCGACCGACCGCCCACCGGATTCGGACTCTTTCCAGTTCGACCGTTGGGGGCGAAGAGTGTTCTTCTTCTCGAGCGAGTGCATGTATTGCATCACATCAGGCTCACCACGCTGCCTACAACCGCATCTGTGGTCGATGGTGTCCAGCTGCTGGCATCTATGCCTGACTCGAGCAAACCAGACAAGCCGTTGCCTCTCGCGGTGGGCCTGGAGCTGGCAAGACACCAAGCAAGGGCATCTTATAGCGCCAATGAGGTAGCTTCCAGGCTTGCGGGGACAGCGATCTGCATCAGGCGGACGGCATGCCGTCTTTCAGGTTGTCACCCCTGGCCCGCGCGAGGATGATGCGCTCCGCCTTCCGGGGACCCGTCTTTTTCATCCAGAGCTAGGAGACTTTACAGGGCTCCATCCGTCTCCTCGTCCTCGGGAGGCACCTTCTAGCTCTTCTCCCACTTAGGCTTTCTGAATAAGCCAGGGTCTTCTCCTTCTGTTCTCACCAACAGAGGCTGGGGGTCTTGTTCCCTCAGGGTATGGCCTCTTCCCCTCCAGGGAAGAGGAGCTATACTCACCAGGAGTAATGAATGGTGAAGATTGACAAGGAAGACAGGAAAATTACATACCTACCGTAATTCTTGAGATCTTCTCTTATATCTTCACCATTCATTACTTCACCGCCCACCATCCCCTCAGTGGCCTCTTCCTGTGGCTTCTCCACCTCCGTCTCCTTCCTCTCTCTGTAAAAAAAAATTTTTTCTTAAAATATAGGAAAAGTTGCTTAATTTTTCAAAAAAAAAAAAAAAATCTTTCTTTGGGGGTTCTAATTTTTCAAGAAAATTACTTACTCTAAGATTCATGGGCCATCTAAGTGGATTGCATTGGCGATCAGACTGCACAACTATCTCTTGCCATTCTTCTGGCAAGATACCTCTAGGTTTTTTGCCTGGCTCAGGCTATTCAGTTTTGATCCTGCAATTCCGTGTTCCAGATAGTTGCCCTGAAATCAAAATCCCCCCTCTATTCTTGCCTTGCAGAGCAGAGGAACGGACACGTCTATTCCTTTTTCTTTTGCAAAAAAAAAATATATATATAAATAATGCTGGGGAACTCTCTTCGACTGTTATAGGCATCTTGGTATAGGTCATGCATCTAGTCTAAAAATTTATCTGAAAAAAAAAGGAAAATAAACAAGAAGGCAATGAGAAGGTAGGCTATCCTCTCGCTAGTTTCTTATTGGTTCTCCTTTTAAGTGTCCTCCTGGACAATTTTTGTAGAAAGAGCAGTGCTGACCATATCCGATACCAGCCATAAGCCTTGGCCTGCCTTGGCCAGTCAGTCTGAGTCCCATTTCTATCTTAAGGCACTGAAAGCTACATTTTCCATTTCTAAACCCTGAGCAGCGCTCATGCTGCCTGGTTTTATTCTTCCTCCTCGGGTGTCCTCCAGTTAAAGGCCTTCCGCAGCCAGGGAGCCGGTGGGTATCAGAAGCAATGGCATGTTGAAGATGAGACTGTGCCCTCCTGGGTCTGTCTAGCGGGTTCGGTGAACCTTCTCTTCAGCTCTATCTCCGGGATTCTTGCTTCCCTTTGGTCGAGTCTTCAGCTGTAAGCTTACTATGCTCGTTGGGCATTCTGGTCCCTTCAACATCCCATCTCTCTCTTTCTTCTTCTTCTTCTATTTTCTCATTTCCTTACTTACTCTCCTCCCAGAGTCGTCAGGTAAGGAGGCCCTGCAGTCCCTAGGCTAGGGATACTCTTATCTCCTCTGTCCTTCCTCCATCGGCGACATTCCTTTTCAGTTCATTCTTCCTTGCTTTGCTATCCTCGGCTATCTTGCCTCGCTATCTATATTCTCTGCTTTTCTTTGCCTCCGGCTCACAGAGCTGAGTTGGAGGAGGAGTCGATCACTACTAACGGCCGCCCGCGCATGATGCATGACATCACTCTCGAGGCGGTGCCGTTAACTAGAAAAAAGCTCCCGTGGCGGGTGCGTGCCTCCGGCTTACACCCAGGAAGTAATGAATGGTGAAGATACAAGAGAAGATCAAGAATTACGGTAGGTACGTAATTTTCCTTTTTCCCCCCTCACATGGCTGCGGTGCAGGGGGCCACACCGATGCCTCTGTCGCCTGGTATTCTTTCTCCTCAAATCCTAGTTTTCAGAGCCCTGTGTTGGTTTCGGCTCCTTCGGCATCGATGGGTCACTTGGTGCCGTCCTTGGCGGCGTGTCGGCGCCACCCTCGGCGCCGAGGGCTCTGTCAGCTCCGTGCACAGTGCCGGGTCAGGCGGCGCTGTGCTCTGTCTCGGTGCCGAGTCTTGGGGTGGTGTCTTCCAGTCTTCAGGGCTCCTCGACTCCGAACCCTTTTCTTGCTGATTTTTACTCCTTTCCTGTCCATGCAGTCCCTCCTGGGCTGTCAGGAGATGATATTGAGCCTGACCCAGACCTTAGACTGGGTGATGACGTAGAAGGAACAGGGCCTAATCCTGTTGCAGAGCCTGTGGTTGAGGACCTCTCATTTAAATCTCTGCTGAAAAATTTTAATTCCACTCTTTCTCTCCAGACTACAGATATCGATCCTGGGAAGCTTTTAAGGCTCCAATGCCTTCATGTCCCGGAGATCCCTATGGATTTAACTCCCCCGGTACAGCCTTCCTTTGAGACGCTTTCTCAAATGGTATGGAATAATCCCACTCCCATTCCTTCTGTGGCTAAGTCCATAGATAGAAAGTATGCTGCTCCCAAGGTTCGACCCATTTTGGCCTCCTAAGCCTTTGCAGATCCTATTGTGGCCTTGGCAGAGAATGATAAGGTCGTCCTTCCTCAGGCTACTACAGCCCGACCTATAAACAAAGAATCTCGTAAGATAGAGACTTTAGATAAGAGAGTCTTTGCTGCATCCAGCCTTGGTATGCGTATTGCCAGTTACCAAGGTTATTTCTCTCAATATGAGTATGTTCTTTTGGCATTCACTCAAACAAATGGTAGAAGCTCTACCGGAGTCGAACATTAATTCAGAGCTTCTTCAAACCATAACCAGGGTATCGAGTCCAACAACCAGCAGGTTAAAGCAGCTGTGGACGCTTTCGATACTGCCTCGCGAGCGGCGGACATTTATACCCGCCGTCATTCTTGCACACTTGCGAACTTCGGGTTTCATGAATGATGCCCAGCAGTAGGTCATGGTGTTACCCTTCGACAGTATGTATCTCTTCGGTCTTCAAGTAGAGCAAGCTCTAGAGGCCACACAAAAGACTAGCTCTGCCATTAAATTGGCTCGACCTGTTCCCGCCCCTTCTCGGAGGGGGGAGTATTAATAAGCGTCAATTTCACAACTGTCAGTCCTTTCGAGACAAGGGCAGGGGAGGGTTTAATAAAAATCAAGCCCCTCAACCTCAAAAGAAAATGCAACAGAAAGCGCAAGGGCCCAAAATGCCCAGTGCCACCTTCTGAGTTTCTGGCCCAAGTCCCACCTCAGTTGTCCGAGGGGGACTCTTTCTCAGCGGTGGGAGGTCGTCTGACTCACTTTTATAAACGGTGGAAGTCCATAACATCAGGCAAATGGATCCTCCGAATAATCCACGAGGGGTAGTCCCTCAATCTTTTGGAGGCCCCTCCAGAAAGTCCCCCCAAACGACAGCCCAGGCTGTCAGTTTTTCAGTCAGAGCTTCTTGCTTCTGAACAACAGGGCAGTAGAAATGGTCCTGCTGGATCAACGGAACAAGGGGTTCTACTCCCATTACTTTCTGGTTCCAAAGAAAACCGGGGGCATGTGCCCCATTTTGGACCTCAGACAATTGAACAAACTTCTCCTCAAGGAAAAGTTCAAAATGATTTTGCTAGGAACCCTGTTGCCTTTGCTTCATCAGCATGACTGGCTAGCCTCCCTGGACATGCAGGATGCTTACCAGAATATTCCCATCCACCCAAAGCATTGCAAATATCTACAGTTTGTGGCTTTGGGCCAGCATTTTCAGTTCAGAGTCCTGCCCTTTGGGCTATCCTCAGCGCCGCAAGTCTTTACAAAGTGTTGTGTAATTCTCAGAGCGCACCTCAGAAAGATCGGAATTCAGGTGTTCCCATATCTGGACAACTGGCTTGTAGCAAGCCCTTCCAAGCAAGGAACTCTCGACGCCGTATCCACGGCCTCTGACTTTCTCACGTCCATGGGAGTCCTGCTAAATCTCAAAAAGTCACAGTTGCAGCCCTCCCAGAAGCTCCTTTTCATAGGAACTCTTCTGGACACCTCCTGTGTGAAAGCTTTTCTACCAGAGGACAGAAGGAACGATATCCTACAGATGGCCCGATACATCAGAGAGAACAGCTCGGTTCGAGCTATCTCGATGCAACAGATGCTGGGTCTCATGGCATCCTCGGTGTTCACTGTGCCCCTAGCACGCCTCCACATGAGAACCTGTCAATGGATGCTCAGTACTCAGTGGTCCCCAACCACTCGCCCTCAGTCCTTTCTCATCAAGGTGATGGAACCTCTGAAGAGGTCACTCACCTGGTGGTCGTACGAGGACAATCTTCTGGTAGGGTATCCCTTTGCTCCCCTGGATCATCAGATCTCAATTACCACGGACGCATCCCTGATGGGGTGGGGAGCTCACTGTTAATCTCCACACCCAAGATACGTGGACTCAGGACGAGTCCCAGCTTCACATAAATGTCTTAGAAATGAGAGCTGTCCTTTATGCAGTCTGGGCTTTGAAGGACATTCTCTGTCACAAGAACATTCTCCTTCAAACGGACAACAAAGCAGTGATGTATTACATCAACAAGCAGGGCAGTGCACACTCTTACCCTTTATGCAGGGAAGCGATGAGAGTGTTGGAATGGTGCCTAGAGCACAAGGTTCTAATTCAGGTGGTCTACCTGCCGGGAGTGCAGAACGAACTGGCAGACTGTCTCAGCAGAACAGAGACAGATACTCACGAGTGGTCTCTAGATTCAACCATAGTTCAGTCACTGTTAACATAGTGGGGAACTCCAGACCTGAGCCTTTTTTTTTTTATCCCCACTCAGCACAAAACTGCCTCTCTTCTGCTCCAGAAATCCAGGGCCTGGCATTTTCTGTCAGGATGCATTCAGGCTGCAGTGGACAAAACGCTTTCTATATGCCTTTCCCCCTCTTCCTCTAATTCAGAGGGTGCTTCTCAAGTTTGAGTCCCAGGGGGACAAAATAATCCTCATTGCTCCTTACTGGCCTCGACAGATGTGGTTTCCGTTACTCAATAGTATGTTGGAAACCACTCCGAAAGCGCTTCCCCTTCAGATGAACCTTCTGACTCAGGGGCCTGTGGTCCATCCCAGTCTGAGGTCACTTCACCTTCACGCTCGGTTCCTGAAGAGATAGAAGTAAACAGGTTCAATGTCTCTCGCAGAGTTTCAGATATTCTTTTGGCTGCGCGTAAGCCAGCCACTAGAAAAACTTACACAGCAAAATGGAAGCATTTTTTCTCTCTGGTGTGCAAGATCCTCTTTGAATCCTTTTTCCTGCCCACCAAATAAAGTCTTGGAGTACCTTTTAGACCTTTCAAATTCAGGTCTGCAATACTCTACAGTCAAAGTTCACCCTTGTGCCATATCAGCCTATCATGAGCCAGTACTTTCCTTGTCACTGGCTCAGTTACCAGTAGTTAAGAGGTTTCTTAAGGGTATTCTGCATATCAGACCTCCTATCAGACATCCAGTCACAGCCTGGGACATTAATCTTGTACTTGACATGCTCACTCTAAAGCCTTTCGAGCCTCTAGCTACCTGTGAGCTGAAATTTCTCACTTGGAAAACGGCCTTCCTGGTGGCCATTACCTCGGCCAGCAGGGTCTCTGAAATACATGCCTTGGTCACAGACCCTCCGTATACTGTTTCATAAGGACAAAGTAGTTCTTAGGACCCATCCTAAGTTTCTCCCTAAGGTTGTTTCAGAATTCCATCTAAACCAACCTTTAGTCCTACCTACTTACTTTTGCGAACTTCCAAAATGAGGGAGAGCGTACCCTTCATTCTTTGGATGTCAAAAGAGCTCTGCATTTCTATTTAGATAGAACAAAAGAAATTCGCAAAGCTCAACAACTGTTTGTTTCCTTCAACAAGACCCGGCTGGGTTAACCTGTCGCCATCAGATGCATTTCAGCATGGCTGGTGGCATGCTTTCGCCACTATTATTCCATGGCGCAGGTCAAGCTGGAGGGCAGAGTGTATGCTCACTCTACTAGAGCAGCCACAGCATCCCTGGCAGAAATCTGCAACGTGCCCATTGCAGATATTTGCAGATGACTACCTGGAGCTCAGTGCACACTTTTGTCAAGCACTATGCCCTGGATGTCCATGCCAGGTGACATCTCTCATTTGGCAGAACTATCCTGAATGGACTTCTGTCCTGGAGTTGTGAGCTCTTGGTCTCTCCTGCCGCCCTCTCTGGGGATTATTAGCTCGGTACTCTCCCATCAGTGTGAATGAGTGGTGGAGACTTTATGTCCAAGAAGATATGGAAATTATGTACCTACCGTAATTCTTGATCTTCTTGAACGAAGTTTACACCACTCATTCACATGCCCACCCATCATCTTCCGAGCTCACCTCTGTTGTTGGTCTTCACTCCCTCAATTTTTAGGATGTGAAGACTTCTTTGTTGACCCTTATTATATGGGTCATCCGGACTATCTTATGTCCAGTTTTTTTTGTTAGGCTATCCTTCTAGGTTAGTTACGTTACACCTCCTTGCAAAAAAGGTACTGAGGTGGTTGGAGGGTCGAAGCTGAGATGGTCATTGCCGCACGAGCCGGGACTTACGGCGCCACTTCTCGCGGCTCCATATCTGGCACTGGCCCGCCTGCAAAAAAGTTTGCTCCCGCTGGTCCTAGCACCTCCGGCGTAGATCCCATCAGTGTGAATGAATGGTGGAGACTTCGTCCAAGAAGGTCAAGATTTACCGTAGGTAGGTAATTTCCATTTATGCCTTCCCTCCGATTCCTTTAATTCAGAGGGTCCTGAACAAACTCAGATCAGAGGGGGCTCAAATGATTCTCATCACCCCTTTCTGGCCCAGGCAAGTTTGGTTCTCTTTTCTGCAACAGTTTTCAGAGGAACCACCTCTTCCTCTGCCTCTGTCGCAACAATTGTTGACCCAGGATCAGGGAACCCTTGTTTATCCAGGTCTCAAATCCCTTCATTTCCATGTGTGGCTCCTGCAGACGTAGCTAAGGCACGCTTCGGAGTCTCTCCTTTAGTAGCAGACATTTTGATGGAGGTGAGAAAGCCTTCCACCAGGTCCACCTACTCTATGAAGTGGAAAAGGTTTTCCTCTGGGCAAACTCAAAAGACTTTGAGCCTTTTTCATGCCTAGTCAACAAAGTCCTGGACTACATGCGTCACCTCTTCGACCTGGGTCTCAGCCATTCCTCGTTAAAGGTTCATATGGCAGCTATTTCAGCCTACCATATTCCCTTTGGAGACATGACTTTTGCTCAGTTGGAAGTCTCCAAGACTTTTCTTAAAGGGGCTCTCCATTTGAGACCCCCATTCGCATTCCTGCTCCTCCATGGGACTTGAATTTCATCCTGGAGAGCTCACTCTGACTCCCTTCAAGGCAGCAGCGACAGCTGATTTAAAGTTCCTATCTTGGAAGACACTCTTCCTAGTGGCCATCACTTCTGCTCTGTGCATTTCCGAGCTTCAGGCCTTGATGTGTAAAATCCCGTACTTGATTTTACACAAGGAACGTGTGGCTCTCCGCACCAACTGTAAGTTTCTCCCTAAGGTGGTGGCTGAATCAATCTATTGAGCTTCCTGCTTTCTTTATGCAACACTCCAATCAAGGGGAGTACCTCCTGCATACTTCGGTTGTTCACAGAATACTGAGATACTACACCAATCGGACTAAGGATCTCAGGAAGACTGATTATCTTTTTGTCTCTTTTGCTCACAAAAGAGAAGGCAATGCTGTTTCTAAGCCATGCTTATCCAAATAGTTGGCGAATTGTATCACTTTCTGTTACGAGAAGTACAACAAGACCCTTCTGGGTCAAGTCAGAGGTCACTCCACTAGAGGAGTAGCTGTCTCTGTGGCTTGTTTCAAGAATGTGTCAGCGGCAGACATCTGTGTAGCTGCAACTTGGACTTCTGTCCATACCTTCATGAAACACTACAGTTTGGACATCGCCTCTCACTGTAGAGCAGGCTTCGGGTTGGCTGTTTTACAAGGTCTTCTTTCATGAGACCCATTCTGCCCCGAGTGCTTTTTCTTGTTCCAGACTACTTGGGACTCAGTCCTATATGTGAATACCTACTGCAAGAGCCCTCTCGGAGTAAGATAGTATAGTTACGTAAGAACGTACCGTAACAGTAGATCTTACTTCAGATGGGAGCTCTTGCAGCAGGCTATCACAATTAGGACTATGCCGAAGGCACTAGGACCCTCCGGAAAACCTCTCGGCCAGCAATACCCAGCAGGGACCACCGCCGATATCGGCTCCACCCCGACGTCAGCTCTGGTACAAAAGGGGATGGATCCAGCTCCACCCCTGTTCCTCTTTTCCCGCCGCGTCCCGCGCACGTGAAGAGTTCCTGCTCCTTGGCTTGCCAGCCCAGCTAAAGAACCTCATTTTTTTTGCCAAGTTTATTCGTTTTCTCCACAATTTCGATGGCTTTCATTGCCTACCGATGCATGTCTTCACTGTCATCGGTCTCCTCGTCGGGACCCCACATCAACAAGTGCGGTTGCGGCCGCCAAATTCCATCTAAAGACGGCCATAGGCAGTGCGTATTTTGCCTGGGGCATGAGCATGACACTGCAGCCTGTTCAGCCTGTAAAAAGTTCACCAGCCGAACTCGGATCCGCCGCTTGAAGGCCCTGAAAGCGTACCTGCTGGAATGGAAAATGGATCTGCACACCTCAGGGAAGAAGCAGAAGAAAAAGGAAAAAATCCAAGCGGTCCCATGAAAAGGACCGTAGTCGGTCCCGGCACCGGTCCAGGTCCCGGTCTCGCTCCCGCTCGCGGCCTTCTCCCAAACCAGCCCGTGGTTCGGCGGGCTTAGGTGAGCATCCAAAAGCTAAAGACCAGGCTGTGGCTGGGCCTTCGGGGAAGAGGCTAGCAAAGCCTAAGGTGCCTCCACTAAGGGTCACCGTGAAGTCCTCAGAGGCACAAGCTTCGGCCCCGCCTTCCAAGGCCCCGGTGCTGCCAGTCAAGAGCGTGTCTTTGGAGTGAAAGGACACTCCCGCACCCCCGGACGGGACCCTGTCATTGGTCCCCTTACTGACGCCGGGTGATGGGGCAACGGATCTGGACACAGCTGGCGAAGGGGCTGCGTCACCATCCCCCAAGTCCTCCTCCACCCGGGGCTCAGAAGGGGGCTTCCCTTCTAAGGTTGACGTTCTGGATATTCCATTTCCAGGGAAAGTGGCCTCTGTGTTTTCAAAGGACAAGCTCCAGGATTTGTTTTCCTTCTGGTGGGGGCAGGTCCAGAAGCGGACCCCCCCCAAAGCCGGCCCCGTCACCAGTCCCGGACCCTTCGGGTGAACCACAGCCAGGAGGTGCTTCTTCCCTGAGGAAGACCCCTGAGAGGCCACCGCCTACACCTCCTCCTCCCATGGCTCGTTCCTGATCACGGTCCATAGACTGACATCGGCGCTCTACCAGGTCGGGTAGCCAACGCCAGGTCAGGTCTTACACCAGGAGCCGTTCCTGTTCTGCTAGACGGGACCACTCCCAACGTCGGTCCCCTGACTGACATCAGTCTTCGCTCCACCATCGGTCCCGTGACCGATGTCGGTCTTCGGACCGACGTCGGTCGGCGAGCCACCGATGCCCGAGTGGGACTAACCATAAGGATAGGTCTGGCTACTCGTCACCCAGTAGCCATTCGTCCTCTTCTTCTTCTTTTTCTTCCTTTTTGGGAATTGGGGGTTCCCTGGAAGAGAAGGACCAGCCCCGCTCACCTCCTGATGATCCCACTTTCATGGATGTCATGAGGCACATCCAGGCCTCCAATGAGTGGGACACGGAGGACCTGGATCCGGAACGCCGACGTTTGGCTAAGTACCTGAGGCAAAAGGAGCCTAAACCCTTGGTGGTACCTCTTTTGGTGGACACATTCCAAGACCTCACCAGAGTGACCTGGAAGCGTCCGTCTTCAGTCCCGGCAGTTCCGAAGAAATCGGACAGGCTGTATAGAGCCCCAAGGGATGAACCATTCTTGGCCGAGCACCCTCAGGTGGACTTTTCAGTTATTATGGCTGCTCACAACAAGTCTAAGCAGCCTAAGCACCTCAACTCACAGCCTCCCGACCTGGAATCCCGCTACTTGGACCAGGTGGGCAAGAAGGTGTACTCTGCCTCCACCTGTTCAATTAGGTCCCTGAGTTTCCTTACGGACATTGTCCAGTACCAGAATGTGTTATGGGAGTGGGGACAAGAGCTGGTTAATGCCTTGCCAGACTCTGAGAAAAAAATGGAAATTCTGGACCTTCTCGAATCGGGCTCGGACGTAGGCACACATGTTTTGCGTGCCTCGTATGACACTGCGGATATGGCAGCCAGAGTGGCAGTGTCAGGTGTCTGCCTCAGGTGCCATTCCTGGTTGAGGATCTCGGGCTTTCATCAGGATCTGCAGTCCGGCATCTGGGACTTACCATTCCAGGGTACCGTGTTGTTTGGGCCGGAGACAGAGTCTTTGATTTCTCACCTCCAAGAGTCAGGCAAATACATCTGGTCTGTCTGCCAAATGTACTGTGGAGACCAGCAGAGACAGCGATAGCGGCCATTTCGGAAGCCTTCAGTTGGTCAAGCCCGTGGTAATCAACAGGGCCAGAGAGGAGGCTTTTGGAGGAGAGCCAGCAACCAGCAGCCTATTGGCGCTCCTCCCCATGGGCCCAAGTCCTCCCAGGCCTCTCTGCCCACCCCTGGCTCCGCCTAATGACTCCCTTCTGACCCCCCCTCTGATGACGGAGGTACCAGGGGAGGAGGTAGGGGGTCACTTCTCCCTGTACTTTCAGGGATGGAGCTCAATAACTGTGGACAAATGGGTCCTAGACATCATAAGGTGAGGACACACATTAGAGTTCATGGAGATCCCTCCAGACACTCCACCAAGGTTCTCCAGATATTCTCCTTCTCATATTCCTCTCATAGAAGGAGAGATACAGGCCCTCTTGCAAAAAAGGGCAACAGAACCAGTCCCTCTGAGTCAGCAGGGAAAAGGGTATTACTCCCACTTCTTCCTGGTCCCAAAAAAGACTCAGGACCTTCATCCCATTCTGGACCTAAGCTCGCTAAATCTTTATATAGAGTACAAAAGGTTCCGGATGGTGACCCTTCCAGGTCTTCTTCCTCTTCTGCACCAAGGGGACTGGCTGTGCTCCCTGGACATGCAAGATGTGTATATGCATATCAGGGTCTTTCCTCCTCACAGGAAGTTCCTGGGGTTCCACTTCCAGGGGGAACATTATCAGTTTCGAGTTCTTCCATTCGGCCTCTCTTCCATTCCTCGAGTCTTCACAAAGTGTTTGGCATTAGTGGCTGCAGCTCTAAGGCGTCAGGGGTATTATGTCTTTCCTTACCTGGATAATTGGCTGATAGCGGCCCTGTCAAGGTCACGCCTGCTTCAAGCTCTTGGAGATACCTGTACTCTCTTCCGAGACTTGGGGATCACCCTGAACCTTCCAAAGTCTTCCCCAGAACCCAGCCAAAGACTCATCTTTATTGAAGCGGTCCTGGATTCGGTCCAGGGCATGGCTTTTCTACCCCCGGATTGGGGCGATTGCTTGCAGGAGATGGCCGGATCGGTTCTAGTAACTCCTCAGGTCTCAGCAAGGACCTTCCTCAGATATCTGGGGCACATGGCGGTGGCTATTCCAGTTACTCCTCTGGCCCACCTCCACATGAGAATCCCACAATGGATGCTCAGGGTGCAGTGGGATCAGTGCTCAGATGACCTTGACCACATGGTCAGAGTCACAGAGCCAATAAAGAGAACGCTTCTTTGGCGGATGGATCCACTCAATTTGGAAAGAGGGGTCCCCTTCCGTCCAGAGCCCCCAAATCAGACCCTTACGATGGATGCCTTGGATTTGGGGTGGGGGCGCACCTAGGGGCTCACCAAACACAAGGCGTTTGGACCCCCGAAGAGCGTGAACTCCACATCAATGTACTGGAGATGTGAGCGGTCCTCAATGCGCTACACGTCTTTCAGGAGGGCCTCATGCCAGGCTCTGTTCTGGTTCAGACGGACAATATGGCAGTAGTCTTCTATATCAACAAGCAAGGGGGAGCTCATTCTTACCCCCATGCCTGGAGGTGATGAGAGTCTGGTATTGGGCTCTGGAATGGCACATCTCTCTCTCCGCGGTGCACATTCCAGGTGTCCTCAACGACTTGGCCGACAGTCTCAGTAGATCTCGGTCCAGGGCGCATGAGTGGGAGCTACTGCAGTCAGTAGCGGACCAGCTGTTCGACAGATGGGGTAGTCCAGATCTGGACCTGTTTGTGTCACCACGTAACGCCAAACTGCCACTTTTCTGCTCCCGAGAGCCCGCGGCTGGTGTTTTCTGGCCAGACACGTTGTCCCTATGTTGGGCAGGGAGGTTTCTTTATGCCTTCCCTCCCTTTCCTCTCATTCAGAGGGTTCTGTTGAAGTTACAGGCTGAGGGGGCGCGAACGATTCTGTTCGTCCCGCTGTGGCCTCGGCAGATTTGGTTCCCACTACTTCAGCGGCTATCCATGGAACCTCCAATTCTGCTGCCAATATGCTCACAGTTGCTGTCCCAGGATCAAGGCTCGCTGGTTCATCCCAATGTCCGATCCTTACACCTTCATGCTTGGCTCTTTCAGATGTAGCAAAATACAAGTATGGGGTATCGCCAGAGGTGGCGATGTCCTTGTGTCGGCGAGGAAGCCCTCCACGCTCTCCACTTACGCTATGAAATGGAAGCGGTTTTGTTTGTGGGCCTCGTCTCACCATCTGGATCCCGTTACCTGTCCAGTGAACTCAGCTCTTCAGTATCTCCTCTCCTTATATCAGCAAGGCTTGAGCTACTACTCCATAAAGGTGCACATGTGGGCCATCTCGGCTTATCACGCCCTTTCGGGTGACAGAACCTTAGCTCAATTGGACATGGCCTGCAACTTTTAACGGGGGATTCTTCATGTGAGACCTCCTATTCGGGATTCTATCCCACCCTGGGACCTCCTTTTTGTGTTGGAGAAGCTTACTCTTCCCCCGTTTGAACATGCAGTGGATTGTGAGCTACGATATCTTTCTTGGAAGGTTTGTTTTTTAGTTGCCATTACTTCAGCTCGAAGGGTTTCCAAGCTTCAGGCTCTGATGTGTAAAGAGCCGTACTTAATTTTCCACAGGGAAAGGGTTTCCCTGAGGACGAACCCTAAGTTCCTTCCGAAAGTGGTCTCGGAGTTGACCCTCAACCAGTCGGTTGACCTTCCAGTTTATTTTCCTTCACCCTCTAACAGAGGACAAGCTCTCCTTCACACTTTGGATGTTCACAGGACACTTAGGTACTACCTTAAGCCAACGGCTAATCACCATAAATCAGAGCAACTGTTTGTGGCCTTTGCGCCACAGCACTTGGGTAGACCAGTGTCCAAGCAGACCATTTCTAAATGGATTGTCCACTGTGTCTCTTTCTGCTATGAAAAGCACAACAAGACCCTTCCGGGCCCGGTTAGGGGTCACTCCACCAGAGGAGTGTCTGCTTCCTTTGCCGCACTGAGAAACGTATCTATTAAGGATATTTGCGTGGCAGCTACCTGGAATTCAGTGCATACTTTCGTAAAGCACTACAGCTTGGACATTGCCTCCAGACGCCGTGCAGGCTTTGGCCTAGCAGTCCTTCGGGGACTGCTGTCTTGAGCTTCACAGCTTTATATCTTCCACCTCCCGGCTCCCAGGGTCGATTACCTCCTTGGCGAGGGACTGCATGGGATTCAATTCTAATTGTGATAGCCTGCTGCAAGAGCTCCCACTCGAAGTAAGATAGTACAGTTACGTAAGAACTTACCGTAACAGTTGATCTTTGAGAGGAGCTTTTGCAGCAGGCATTACTTTCCCGCCCTCCTTCCCCCTCTGAGGTGTACAGAGTTCCATCTTTGTGCTTCACTCCATTCTCCTGTCAGGGCTCGTTCGCGGGACTTGGCAGGGAACTGGAGTGAGGTGGAGTCCAGCCCTTTTGTACCAGAGCTGACGTCGATGGAGCCGGACGTTGGGGAAGGGTCCCTGCTGTATTGCTGGCTGAGAAGTTTTCCAGAGGGTCCTAGTGCCTGCAGCATAGTCCTAATTGTGATAGCCTGCTGCAAGAGCTCCTCTCTAAGATCTACTGTTACGATAAGTTCTTATGTAACTATACTATCTTCGAGAGAGGCTCTTGCAGTAGGTATTACTTTCCCGCCTTCCATCCCCCTAAGCTTTCTTTGCTTCATTTCCGTGGGGGAAATATTCTCTTCTCTCTCTCATCTTGCCTCTTTTGGGCTTTGGCGGGAAAGAACTGGAAGGCGGGTGTGAGGGTCTGCCCCTTTATACCAACGTCTTCTGACACCGGTAACCTACATGGCAGTCCCCCGCCAGAAACTGCTAGCTAGAAATGTTTCCGTGGGGTCCTGACACCCAGTGGCTTAGTCCTATATGTAAATACCTACTGCAAGAGCCTCTCTCGAAGTTCTGCTGTTACGGTAAGTTATTACGTAACTGTACTATTCTGGTTATGTCCCCACTTTGTTGAGCACTACTGTAGTGGATGGGACTGCAACAAGTTACTGAAGGGCGTTCTGTTCTTTGTACCAGCTAATCGCAGATGCCTTGGGCTGTGGTTGGGGTGCTCATCTCGGCTCCTTCCAGACCCAAGGGTCTTGTAAATAAGTGCTGCCCTATACAGCTTCCATGCATTTCAGAATTATCTCTGCCCCAGTCCTCTGTTAATCCAGCTGGACAATGTCAGTGTCATGCATTACATACAAAAAATGAGTCCTGTTCCTCCCCCAGGAAAGCAGTGGCACTGGCTGAGATAATATATCTACACATACATAATCTAGTGATGCTGCATGACCATGGGCAATATCTTTGATGGTAGGGAGACTTCACTGGAAAGTTCTTCTGGCAGTGGGGCTGTGTCCAGTCCACCGCCTTTTGCGGAGGAAGGGTCCGACTACAGGCAGTCCAGTACTCAGGAGGGAGGACAGTCCTTCCAAAAGCAGAAAAAGAAGCTGGCCTGATCTTGGTCGGGGACCTAGCGCTGTTTAACCTAGCGTTCTTCCTGTAGGAGGAAGAAAAGATAGTACTGCTCAAGGTCACCCTCAGGTACATCTGCCAAGAGGTCTTCGTTTGTGGAAGGTGGAACCACCCAGACCCCTCCTGGGTGCCTGGTGGTCTCCGTTTTTAGCGGCCAGGAGTCTCGACACCAGAGTCCCACTCTGTCCTCTGGTGGGGTTTCAGGTGGGCAGTTTTACCACTGGGCTGCTCTTATCGAGCAGTGGGTGCAGTATCTGTCTCATCTGCCCTTGCCTGTGGACCCAGCTCCGGGGCCTTCAAATCTTGGTGCCGCTGGGCCAGTGCAATTGGGGCAGGGTGTGCAATCGGTGCCAGCAATGGAGATTTCTCCCTCTCTGATACAAACACCAGCACTGGTTCCACGCGCCTACCCACCCTCACCAAAATTCCATGTAGGGGCCAGCACAGGTACCATTTTCCTCCCCTTTCCTCTAGGTCTGACAGAGGTCCAGGGGTGTCTACACCTCCTGTGGCATTGCACCAACCTCTTCAGTGCCAGTTGCAGCAGTGAGGGGTTCGTTGGTGCTGCATGTGTGGTCCTGGCATCAGTGCCGCGGGCAGTGACTGCTTCGGTACTGCATGCTACATCAACTTCGGTTCCGCATGCGGCTTCAGTGCTGTGTGTGGGCTCTCTCTCGGTGCTGGGTTCTTAGGTGCCATGTGCAGGGCCGACTTCATTGACACCAGTATAGGTCCCGATAACCCCCGCGTACCCATCACCTGATCCAGGCCTCGGTCTAGCAGGATTTGCCCCTGACGTCTTGGGGCTGGGGGACAACAAGGAGTCCGATCCTGATCTAGTTCTATCAGACAATGCTGGAGCTGACTCCGGCAATGATCTGGAAAGCAAGCCTTTTGTTTCGCCCCCTGTCAGAGATGGTGTGGGCCAAACTAGTGCTTTTCCCATCTGTGGCTAAAGCCAAAAACAGGAAATATGTTCCACCTAAGGACAGACCCTTCCTGGCTTTGCAGCCCTTCATGGATGCCGTGGTAGTGCTTACGGGGAATAAGGTGGTCCTCCCTCAGGAGACCTTGGCACAACCCATCAGTAAAGAGTCTCGCAAGGTTGACTTCTTAGGGAAGCATGTTTTCACTGCCGCAACCTTGGGGATACATATTGCTAGCTATCAGGGTCATTGCTCTTAATACGAGTATGCCCTGTGGAACTCCCTTAAGGAGTTAGTAGAGAGCCTCCCAGAGTCGGAGGTCAATTTGGAGCTTCTCCAAATGATTACCGGGGGTATAGAATCCAACAACCATCAGTTGCAAAGCTGCTATGGACACCTATGATGCTGCAGCACAGGCAGTGGCTGCAGGTATCTGCATCGGGTGACACTCCTAGCTCAGAATGTCAGGCTTCTCACCTGAGGCTCAGCGACAGGTGATGAATGTCCCCTTTGATGGGGCTTATTTGTTCGGCCCTCAAGTGGGGCAAGCGTTAAGAAGCCGCTCAAAAACCAGGACTGCCATTAAAACAGCCAGGCTTGCTTCTGTGGCCCCTCAAAGGGGTGGAACCCGTCAACAAGTTTTGTAACAGGCAGTCCTTTTGAGGTAAAGGCCGAGGAGCCTTTAATAGAAATCAAACTCCTCGAATGCAAAAGAAAATGCAACAAAAGGCACAGGGCCTGAAAGCACCCAGTGCCAGCCTCTGAAAACCAGCCCAGGTCCCACCTCAGCTGCCAGAGGTGGATACCGCTAAGGCAGTGGGGGGCCGTCTGACACAATTTTGCAATCAGTAGAAATCCATCACAATGGACAAATGGGTCCTCAGGATTATACAAGAGGGATACTCTCTCAGTTTCACAGAGATCTCTCCAGATCTTTCATCCAAGCAGCAGCAGAGTCTGTCTACCGCTCAGTCAGATCTTCTTACTTCTGAGATACAGGGCCTTCTGAAAAACAAGGCAATAGAAGTGGTTCCACAGGCAGAATGGAACACGGGGGTTCTACTTCCATTACTTCCTAGTCTCAAAGAAAATGGGCGGCATGCACCCAGTTCTCGAGCTCAGAAAGTTGAATGAATATTTGTTCAGGGAGAAGTTGAAGATGATCTTCCTAGGAATATTACTCCTGCTGATTCATCAGTACAACTGGCTTGCCTCCCTGGACATGCAGGTTGCCTACCAGCACATCCCAGTGCACCCAGGTCACCACAAGTACTTCCATTTTGTGGCTCTGGGTCAGCACTACCAGAGCAGAGTCCTGCCCTTTGGGCTGTCCTCGGTGCCTTGAGCCTTTACAAAGTGCTTTGCAGTTCTTGCAGTGCACCTCAGAAAACTGCGCTCAAGTGTACCCATACCTGGACAATTGGCTCCTAGCTAGCCCATCCAGATAGGAGAGGCAGGAAATAGTCACCACAGCTTCTCAGTTCCTCACTTCCATAGGGGTGCCACTGAATCTGGAAAAATCCCAGCTTCACCCCTCCTAGCAGCTCTTCATAGGAGCCCTCCTGGATACCTACAGGGCAGTTGTTTTCCTTCCAGAGGACAGGAAAAACAACATTCTTAAGATGGCTCGTTACATCAGGGTTAACAACTGTGTTTGAGCACTTGATTCAGTGGATGTTGGGTCTCATGGCATCATCCATCTTCATGGTGTCGCTAGCCCGGCTACACATGACGACCACACAGTGGATACTCAGCACTCTGTCAGCAACCGCACACTGCAGTTCTTCCTCATAATAGTGATGGAGCCTCTGACAAGATTGCTTGCATGGTGGACACAGGAAGACAAGCTTCTACAAGGTCTGTCCTTTGCCCCACTGGAATCTTGGATCACTATCACCATGGATGCATCTCTGAGCAGTTGGGCTCACTGTCAGGACCGCCACACTCTGGTAGTGTGGAGCCAGGAGGAGTCTCATCTACACATAAATCTCTTGGAGATGAGAGCTGTTCTATATGCTATCCGAGCCCTGAAGGACATCCTCTGTTGCAAAGTAATTCTCCTTCAGACAGACAACAAGGCTGTGATGTATTACATCAACATGTAGGGTGGAACGGACTCATATCCTCTGTGGTGGGAAGCCATGAAGGTGTGGGAGTGGTGTCTTAAGCACGATGCCTTGATTCAGGCAGTCTACCTGCCAGGCATTCAGAATGACCCAGCAGATTGCCTCAGCAGAATAAAGGTGGATCCACACAAATGGTTGCTAGCTCCAGACATCATGCAGTCGCTATTCAAGTGGGGCAGCCTGGACCTGGACCTTTTTGCATCCCCACTAAATGCAAAACTGCCTCTGTTCTGCTCCAGAAATGCAGAACCTGGCATTTTCTATCAGGATGCACTCAGACTGTGGTGGACAAGATGCTTTCTGTATGCATTTCCTCCTCATCCATTAATTCAGAAGGTGCTGCTCAAGCTGGAGGCACAAGGGGTCAGGATGATTGTCATCGCCCCATTCAGGTTTCGACAGATATGGTTTCCATTGATCAACAGATTGTCAGAAGTCCCTCCAAGGCAACTTCTCTACAAACTGATCTCCTGATACAGGGACCTGTGGTCCATCCCAACCTGCATTCCCTTCATCTCCACGCCTGGGTCCTGAGGAGATAGACGTGGGTAGGTTTAAGGTCTCTCAAAGAAATTTCAGAAATCCTCTTAGCACATAAGCTCTCCACTAGGAAAACTTACACCGGGAAGTGGTTTTCCATTTGGTGCACAGAGTCCATAGTGGACCCATTTTGTTGCCCACTGAGTAAAATGTTGGTGTGCCTCTTAGACCTGTCAAATGCAGTACTGCAATACTCTGCAGTGAAGGTACACCTTTGCACGATTTCCACCTACTGTGAGCCAGTGCAGAACATGTTGCTGGCTCAGTTACTTCTAAAGAGATTCTTCAAGGGCATCCTACACACTAGACCCCTGGTCAGAAAACTGGTGGCCATGTGGGATATCAACCTCATGCTAGACATGCTCACCTGTAAGCCCTTTGAGCTTCTAGCCTCCTGCAACTTGGACGTTTCTGACCTGGAAGGCTGCCTTCCTGATGGTCATTACTTCCACTTGCAGAGTCTGTGAAATACATGCCTTGGTCATGGACCCTCCTTACACTGTATTTCACAAGGACAAGGTGGTACTTCGGACTCACCCCAAATCCCTATCCAAGGTGGTTTCAAAATTTCACCTTAATGAGCCATTAGTTCTTCCTACCTATTTTGGCAACTTCCAGAATGAAGGGAAATGCACCCTTCACTCTTTGGATGTCAGAAGGGTTCTATGATTCTACATCGACAGAACTAAAGAGATTCGCAAGTACTTTTCGTATCTTTCAGCATGGCCCAGCCATTAGATGCATTTCTGCATGGTTGGTAGCATGTCTTCATTACTGCTACTCAGTGGCGCAGGTAAAGTTGGAAGGCTGGGTTTACACACACTCTACCAGGGTGGTTGCAACATCCCTGGTGGAGATTCATAATGTACCCATTGCAGATGTTTGCAAAGTGACGACTTTGAGTTCGGTGCATACTTTTGTGAAGCACTACGCTCTGGATGTCCATGCCAGACAGCACGCTTCCTTCAGCAGGACAATCCTTAATGGACTTCCTGTCCTGAGTGAGTGTTGTCTCCTGCCGCCCTGCTCGGATTGTTTTTTAGCTCAGTACTCTCCCATTAGTGTGAATGAGTGGTGAAGACTTATAGTCCAGGAAGATATGGAAATTATGTACCTGCTGTAATTCTTAATCTTCTTGGACGAAGTCTCCACCACTCATTCACACACCCACCCACCATCCCCCAAGCTCACTCATTCTGTTTCTGGTCTTCACTCCCTCATTGACTTGGGCTGTGAAGACGTTGTTGGGTTGACCCTTCTTACATGGGACATCTGGGCTATCTTTTGCCCGGATTGCATTAGTTTCCTAGGTTAGTTTATGCTGCACCTCCTCAGTCAAAAAGGTACTGAGGCAGTTGGAGGGTTGATGCTGAGATAGCCTATGTGGGCGCAAAGCAATCTAGTGGCACCGCGCATGCGCAGTCCTAGCTTGGTGCCGGTCCTCCTGAAGATTCTTGGCTCCCGCTGGGTCATAGCACCTCCGGCGTAGTTCTCATTAGTGTGAATGAGTGGTGGAGACTTCATCCAAGAAGATCAAGAATTATGGTAGGTACGTAATTTCCATTTCTTGCATTACTGTTCTGTCTTGTGTAACTGTTCATTATAGAGCCACACATTGCTCCCTACTGCAGACTACCCATCCTTTGTAATCTGGTACATAGCCTCCATCTTCCTAATGAATCCTTTCTGCCTGTTACCAAAGATTGTAACAGAACTTGCTTCCATACTTGCAAATTTATTTCAGGTGTTCTTCATATTACCAAGGAGTTCTTGAGCATTTCCAGCAATGTGATATATTATATTTTTTGCAGGAAGTGTGCAGTTATCTACATCGGAGGGACTGGCAGACACTTGCTGACTGATTTTAGGGAAAGTTTCAGGGCAATCCAAAATGGAGACACCGATTATGCATTGTATCACATTTTATCTCCAGGAATCATATCATCAGTGATCTTTCTGTTTTTGCCCTTCAGCAGGGTTTCCAGGATGCTGAACAAAGGAAGAACACAGGAACCAAGCGTATCTGCTTAGGCTTCCAGCAGCTCTCTGCTTTAAGTGATGGACCTATTTTCTACTAACATCTTTCACCGGCCTAATGGTCTACCTCTTAAAGGTCCCCATAGCCCTTTTTCTGTATACATTTGTAGTTTGCAAGTGTGAACAATGATTGCTTCTGTTGCACCCTCCTAATTTCACCAGGATTTGAATGCAATTGAAGATCTTCAAGGATGTTGATTCCCTTAGGCAACACCTGTGGAACTATACTTGTGTCAGTGCTAGGACCTCACGGAAACTTTTGCTAGCTGAGGGCCTCCCATGATGCTGTCACGCATCAGTCTATATAAACGGCAGACCCATCTCTGTTTCTTTTCCGCGTTGATTGTAGTCTGACATCCAGTGAGCATCAACCAACTAGCTGTTATTTTATATAATACAGAAGGTATTGATCAAACTGCAGATGGAGGATGCCACCCTCACCCTCATTGCTCCTCTATGGCCTCGGCAGATATGGTATCCATGGCTGCAACAGCTGGCAGAGCTTCTAGTACTTCTGCCTTTGTACAGGGGCCTGTTGTTACAGGCCAAGGTGTCTGTTCCATCAGGACCTGAAATCCTTTCATCTGCATGCCTGGTTCCTGAAGACCTAGCCACTGCACATTTTGGTATGTCACTTAAAGAAGCTGACATGCAGTTGGGGTCAGAAAGCCTTCTACCAGACATATTCTCTGAAATGGAAGCGATTCACTTTGTGGGCTGCTTCCAGGAATTTGGACCCATTCGCCTGCCCGATAAATACATGTTGGAATACTTGCTGTCACTGCAGACTCTGGTCTACAGTATTCCTCACTGAAGGTGTATCTAGCAGCTATAATTGCTTTCCATGTCCCTGTAGATGGTCATACGGTGGCCCAGTTAAGGTCTCTCGTACTTTTGAGGGGTATTCTGCACATGAAACTTCCAATTTTTAATCCAGTCCCACTTTGGGACCTGAATTATGAGTTGGAAAAACTTACTTTGGTTTCTTTCTTGAGCCAGCTGCAAGTTGTAGTTTATGGTTCTTTTTCATGAAAAGCATTATTTTTAGTTGCAATCACTTCTTCACAAAGGATTTCAGATCTTCACGCTCTAATATATGAGCCTCCTTATTTGATTTTTCATGAAGACAGCATGTCTTTGAGTACCCACCTTAAGTTTTTGCCAAAGGTGGTGTCCGAGTTTACTTTGAATCAAACTTCCACCTTCCTGTTTATTACCCTAAGTATGCCAATCAGGGTGAGACATTGCTCCATATTTTGGATGTACCAGGAATACTAAGATACTATGTGAATTGCACCAAGGAGTGCAGAAAGTCCTCTCGGCTTTTTGTTTCATTCGCCCCTGAGAAAGGGGGTGCCCTGTGTCTAAACAGTGCCTGTCCAAACAACTGGCACATTGTATGATGTTATGTTAAAGGAAGTACAGTAAGGAACTTCCTGGTGCAGTCTGTGGTCACTGCACAAGGGGAATGGCCATGTTGCTTGTTTCAGAAATGGTACTGCAGCCACATGGAGTACTGTCCACACCTTTATTAAGCATTAGTCTGGACATTGTTTCTTGTAGATGAGCAGGTTTCAGCCTAGCTGTTCTGCCGGGCCTGCTATCATGAAGAGACTATACCAGCCACCCTGTTAGCTTTTGAGACTGCCTGGGACTCATTCCAAGAACATGGCCTAAGAGAGGAAATCTCCTCAAAGATAGAATAGTTCTGTACTTGCCCGTAACAGTATATCTTACTTCAAGGGTATCTCTTGCATCAGGCCACACCTAAGGAACTCTAGTCGCCAGGCACTAGGACCATATGGAAACCTTTCTAGCTAGCAGTCTATAAGGGGGGCCCATGATGATGTCAGACGCCCGATGTCCCTCCCATATAAGTGTGGGCAGCTCCTGCCTTCCTCAGTTCTTTTCCTGCCATTGACCATCGCACGTCAAACTCTGCAGAGACACTACCAGCTTTGGTCGACCACCACACTCAGTTTTTCGTTTGTTCTTTCTCTCCTTAGTTTTGACATTACTTTAATTTTAAAGTGATTTTCTTCCTTTTGCATGCTGAAGTCCATTTTGGATAAACATTTCCATGGCTGCGCCTACGGGAAGAGGATCCCCCAAGAAGGATGACCGTGAGGCCTGTGTCTGTTGCCTAGGTCCGGACCACGACATCAAGGCCTGTGAGTTCTGCCACTGCTTCCACCAGGCTATATGGAGACATCACCAGCAGGCTTTGGAAAACTTCCTGCTTCAACAGCAAGTTGCCTGCATGGAGAAGAATCTGCAGGCTAGAACCTCCCCCTGCTTCCCCAGTCCCGTCCTCTGGCTCGCATTTCTCTAAGACCTGGACAAGTCAGCCAGGAAGCATAAGCACCAGGACAAGGATTGGTGCAAAGAGCGGTCCTCCCTGTCTCGCTTGCGGTCATTGCTTCGCACACTGGCCACAGTGGGGCCATCCTCTGCTTCAGGGGTGACCCCCTGCCACCCACGCCCTCTTCCACAGGGCCCGTTTGCCATCCTTGTGACTCATCTAAGAAAACACAGACTCCAGGTCTTCCTTTACTAGCCAGTCTGTCAAAGCAGGAGACAGAGCAGTGGCCATAGCCTCTTCATCCCTTACATCTGTGGGGGAGTCTTTCTGAATCTAGAGAAGTCACAGAATCAGCCCTTTCAGCAGATACTTTCATAGGGAACCTTCTGGACACCATCAAAGCCAGGGCCTTCCTTCCAGAGGACAGACTGAATGCCATCCTTTAGATAGAACATTCCATAATGGAGTGCAAATTGGTTTGAGCACACTCCATGCAACACTTGTTAGGCCTGATAGCCTATTCAGTGTTCACAGTGCCCCTGGCATTTCTACCTGAGGACAACCCAGTGGATGCTCAGCACACAGTGGTCACCAGCATCACACTCTTAGTCTTAACCCCATCAAGGTGACAAAGCCTCTGATTTGCTCTCTTGCATGGTGGGCACAGGACAACCTTCTCCAAGGTCTCCCCTTCTCTCAGCCAAAGCTTCAGGTAACCCTCACCATGAATGCTTCTCTGATGGGATGGGAGCCTTTGTCAGGGGCACCACACTCGAGTTTGAAGCCCTGTAGTATCCCATCTCCACATCAGTGTGTTGGAAATGAGAGCAGTTCTCTATGCCCTATGGGCCCTTGTGAACCTCATCAGCCACAAGATAGTACTCCTCCAGATGGACCAGTCTATGTATTACATCAACAAGCAAGGGTGAGCACACTCTTACCCTCTCTGCAGAGAGGCGATGAGAGTGTGGAAATGGTGTCTAGAACAGGGTGTTCTAATCCAGGCAGTTTACCTACCAGGAACTCGAAACATTCTGGAGAGTGAGCTCAGCCGAACAGAAGCTGCCCCTCATGAGTGCAAATTGGCACCAGATGTGCAGTCACTGTTTGAATGAGGAACCCCAGATGTGGACCTTTTTTCATCCCCACTCAACACCAAAGTGCCTCGATTCTGCTCCAGAAATCCAGGACATGGTGTTTTCTGTCAGAATGCATTCAGGATGCAGTGGAGAAATCTTTTTCTCTACGTATTTCTGTCAATCCTTCTAGTTCAGAGGGTACTTCTCAAGCTGGAGGCACATGAGGCAAGATTCTGGTCACCCCATGCTGGCCTCATCAGATATGGTTTCCTCTGCTCAACAGACTGCAGTCAGTACTCCCAAGAACCCTTCCTCTCAAAATGGACATTCTGATGCAGGGGTCTCTGGTCCATCTCAGTCTGTGCTGTCTTCACCTCCAGGCCTGGCTCCTGAAGAGATAAAGGTGAACTGGTATAAGGTATCTCAGAGGGTCTGTGAGATCCTTTTGGCTTCTCATAAACCTTCCACCAGGAAAACCTACAGCCCAAATGAAATGTCTTTCCGTGTGATGCTCCAGAACTTATATGGACCCATTCCAGTGCCCACCAAAGTTCTGGAGTACTTGTTGGATCTCTCTGATGCAGGCTTGCAATACTCTACAGTTCAGGTCTACTTGTGTGCTGTTGCAGCATACCAAGAGCCCGTATAGAACCACTCTTTAACAGGTTCTGGAAAGGCATTTTGCACACAAGCCATCCAGCTGAGAAACCTGTAACCACCTGGGATATCAACCGTGTGTTGGACATGCTCACTCGTATGTTATATTCCTTCTGTGAATATATCCTAAAATATCAGTTTTATGTCATCTAAACCTTAATTAGGGGGTTTCTACTTCATTTAGAGCATAGCTCCTCCCACTTGCTGTGACCTCATCTCTCCTGATTTTTACAAAAGCAGTCACTTCAGGGGCTTTCAGTCCTATAGTAGGAATCTCCCCATAATGGCGAGAATTCAGGTAACAACAAAAGAAAAACATTTATCTGTTCATTTTCACATGTTTTATATACAGAAATACCCAGCGTGATAGGGGAATGACAAATGAGTGGCATGCTCCTTATTTGCCTTCCCCTACCAGCCCAGGAGACCTGATACTGAAGCATAGGGTATTTATTTTAATAAAGAAAAAGGATTTAATTATTTAAAGTTGCAGGTTTTGTACCTAGTAAACCTCTGCAAACCATTTTAGCAGTCTTTCCTAATTTTACTGCTGTTGGCTTTATAATCCTGACGGCTGAAATGTCAGCCGTCGGCTAAAACATTTCATTTTGGCCTTGGTTTTGACAGCTCCCAGTCGCTCGCTTTCTGGGCTGTCTAAACAACTAATATTTGCAGCACTTCCTTTTCTTTTTAAGCTCACAAGAGCTTTTCATCAATACCGTAACAAGCGGTTTTCTTTTTATTTACTTTGCTCGACATCGGCTTGCAGCACAGCATTTCTGTGCTTCTTAAAGGGGCACCAGTTACAATAGTGCATAGCGCTTCACTTTTGACACTGAGGCACCTATTTCCAGTGCTGAAGTGTAACATAAACAAACTGGGGGCACCTTAGGAGTACAACCATTACTCAAACACAGAGCTCCTTACAGAAAAAGGATAAACTTTCATTGTGCAACCATAAGGGTTTTAGGATTATTTAAAGGGACAGTAAAGTTTGTAGAGATATGCCAGGTTGGCCACCCTGACATACAATTTAGTAAGGAAAGGAGGAAGAAAAAGATGAGAGAAAAGTAAGAAAAGAAGATTTGGGGAAGGGATACACATTTTTACTTCAGGACTAAATATTCATAACAAGGGTACCCTGTTACACTCCTCCCCATTTAAGAAGGCAACACAGTATGATGTTGGCTGAACCCTTCACCCTTAGAAGGGTTGGAACTTCCACCCATCCCCACCAGAAGTTCCCCTCAGGGACCCTTAATAAGCAGAACAGTTTTTAATATATAACTAACATTTATACATTCAATAAACTGATCCTACTGTTCTTTTCCCTGAGGTATGTGTCTTTTTTAAAACACATCATTCATTATTAAAAGTCACATCACATTTTTCATTCATAACATGTTCAGCTCCATACTGGGATAAAAAATCGGCATTTTGATGGTGAGACTCAGTTCTATGTTTTACCGAAAATTTATAGGGCTGGAGGGACAGGTACCAGCGCATGATGTGCATATTCTTATTCTTCATGAGGTGTAGCCAACATAGCAGGTTGTGGTCAGATAGTGAATTCATGCCCCCATAAATAATATTTGAGAGCCTCTATAGCCCATTTTATGACCAGGCATTCCTTCTCTACTATGGGATACTTTCTTTCTCACTCATGCAATTTCCTACTAATGAATAAAATTGGGTGCTCACCTTCGTGATCATGCTGGGTTAACACTGCCCCAGTGCCCATGCCAGAGGCATCGGTTTGGACCTCAAATGGTTTTCTAAAGTCTGGACTTAGGAGTACTGGTGCGGAACATAAAGCTGCCTTTATATTCCAAAAAGCTGTTTCACAATCAGCAGTCCACTTCACTTTATTTGGATACCTATTGTTAGTCAGTTCTGTAAGTGGTGTTGCAATGGTGGAAAAGCCAGGAATGAACCTGAGATAATAACTTTCTAGCCCTAAAGAAGATCTAACATGGCGTTTGGTAGTGGGTATATGACTATTGGAAATGACCTCCACTTTGTCTGTTTCTGGCTTTACAGTTCCCTGGCCAATGATAAACCCCAAATATTGAGTCTCAGTTTTTGCAATAGCACATTTGGATGGATTTATTGTAAGTCCTGCATCCTTGATGCTTTGAATGACAGCGCTAAGATGAATTAAGTGGGTATTCTAGTCTGGGCTATAGATGACCAAGTCATCCAAGTAGGCAGCACTGTATTGATTATGGGGTCTTAAAATGCGGTCCATGCATCTCTGAAAAGTGGCCGGAGCCCCGTGCAAACTGAATGACATGGTCGTAAATTGGTATAAACCAATAGGGGTACTAAAAGCTGTTACCCTTAGCACCACAGGCCCAAGAGTTATCTGTCAGTACCTTTTCATCAGATCTAGGGTGCTGGGAAGATCACGTGATGCAGGGTTCCCGATAGCAGCACTGAAGAGGAGCTCCGCCACCTCGCCTCTCTTCTGCTTAATATTTTAAGCTAATAGCCTGAAGAGTTTTTGACCAAACTTGCTACAGGTCAATCTAGAGGATATAGCCCCAGGCTGGCGCAGAAATTAATTTCGTGGCTGGCCTGTTTACCGTGATGGAGGCCGAAATGAAGCAGGCCCTGCCCAAACATACTCCTCCAGCCTCACCCGAGAAATTGTCTAAAAAACAGAGGGCCCAAGGAGCTATGGCTGGTGAGGCGGCGTCCCCAACTCCAGTGGCAATTCCATTAATGGAGGATCGCTTTTTGCAAGAAATCATGCCTTTTAAAGAAACCCTGGCCGATATTGCCTTGGAGCTGAAGTCCCTCTGCAGTGATCTTAATGGCCTTACAAGTACGGTGGGAGATGCAGAGGCCCATATGGTTTTGACAGAGAAGTGGAGGGAGAAGACAGAACCTGAAATTGTGCAGCTGCGCCAACAGATACAAAAGCTGCAGCTTAAAACCGAAGATTTGGAGGGCAGGAGCAGATGGAAGAATATATTGATCCTCGGGCTACCTGAAGAGGAAGAGGGTGCTAACACTGTGGCCTTCATGTAGAAGTTTCTACAGAAAGTAGTGGGGCCTTCCCCACTCAGTGCCAACTACCAAATCGAGCGGGGTGCAACACTCCCTTAGACCACGACCTCCTCCAGGAGCTCCCGCAAGACCAGTCATTGTGAGGTTCCTGAGCTTCGTGGAGAAGCAGTATACCATTAACAAAGTTAAAGAGCTCCAGAAAATAATGTGGGAAAATGCCACCCTCAGAATAACACAAGATTTGCCCTTGGAGACCCGACAGAAGCGGGCCGCTTTCCATGCTACTGTCAAGAAATTAATAGCTGCTGGTATTCCATTCCGAATGCTGTACCCAGCCAAGCTCCGTGTTTCAGTTCAAGGTTCCTGGCTTACGTATGACACACCTGAACAAGCCGCTGCAGACCTTTCCTTGATGCTACCTAGTTTATTTAAAGAAGGATGAGCTTTCTTCTAACTGACTGTAGTGCTTCTATAATTATGGACAAAGGACTTATTTAATCTGTTTACCCGTGGGCTGGCTGGTTCTGAGAGGTGCTGGGTCTATCCGGGGGTATTCTGCTGGTATCTGTGCTGGCAGGGGGGGTCAGGGTAGCGTTACGCTTAGGGAGGGACCCTGGCAACACTCCGGTTTTCACAGGAACCTTTTTTGAAGGAGGGCAGTTTCCCAGTGGGACAACATGTAGAGGGCTAGTGGGAGCACCTTCCTTATCTTTCCCCCATTCACTAAGCAGGCACGTAACCCAGGGATTCAGGTCAGTTTTCTTATTTTATTTCGCTGGCCTGGGATGGGCTTCTCTAGCTTGATTGGACGATGGAGAGGGGTTTGATGCCAGTGATGGCCCTTGTTGCGACCTGTTGTTTTCGTGGAGGTAGCCCATGGTAAGGGCTCAGCTTGGTTGTATCCACGGCTTTGGAGCCTTAACTAGGCCTAGAAGGGTGGGACCGGTCATGTTAACGTTTGCAGGGGGAACGAAGGGTTTCTAGATGGGGTACATTTTTGGAATCGTGGTCTGAGTTCTTATAAAACTCAGTTCACTACAGTCTGATCCTCCCAATCAGAAATAAGGTTTATAACCTTGAAGTGGCTTCAATATAATGAAAGGGGTGGGGTGGGGGCTCCAATTGGGGCGACTTGGGAGCGCTGCTCAGCGTACTGATTTGGGGGGAAGATGGCGTTTTGATCAGTTTTAAAATTAGTGGAATTCATTTTAATGGCCCTTTAGTTCAGAGTCCAGCTATAATTTTTTGTGAATCACGAGGGGTAACAATTTCCTACTTGTCTATTCTTTCTGTGGTAGTAGGGGTAATCGCCATGGGGTTTTGGCCAATCACACCAAAAGTTTTTCAGAGTGCATTTACTCAGACTGGGGGTGAGAGGCCTATTGTACATAGTTCTGGGGGTTTATTAAGGACTGGGGGGGGTTGGGTATTTTGGGTATTTGGAATCTGGATATTTTTTCTGAGTTTTCCAATTATTATCAGGGCAGAAAGTTTAAGGGCACGCATGTTACAGGATAGGATAATTGTCTCTGTAAAACTGAGTTCTGTTGTCTCGAATAAGGTTATGGGGTGGAGTAGGGGAGGCGGGTGGGCTGGAGTGTGCCTTAAGGGGTTGATCTGGGTCACGCGGAATTTTTTGAGGCTGATACCTGTAGTGTGGAGTGAAAATGGTTAACAGTCTTACTAAAATAATTACTTGGAATGTCAGAGGAGTAAGAGAGGTTCTGAAAAGGTTACAAGTACTTAAGCACTGTTCACTTTTAAACGCAGGTATTATTCTGCTCCAAGAAACCAACCTGGCAGCCGCGGAATTATTATGTTTACGTAGACAAGGACTATCTCAGGTTTTTGCAGCAGGAAACTCATCTGCAAGCTGTGGGGTGGCCATCCTCATCAAAAGACACATCCCATTTCAGGCAAAAAATACAGTCATTGACCCTCTTGGAAGATATGTGCTAATCAAAGGTATCTTAAATAACAATATGGTGGTCCTGGGTTCGATGTATGGCCCGGTAGGAGGGGATCCTGACTTCCTGATGGATCTGGCTAACAAAATTGCCATGCTCCTTCCCCCCCCCCCGATCTTGGGTGGAGATTGGAACATTCCCCTGTCTCAAGATTTGGACAGGACTTATAGACCGCTGAAGCCTCTCTCATCTTCACAGAATGCTGTAAGAGATTTAATAACCTTGTTAGGGCTGTGTGACCTGTGGCGTATTTTAAATCCCACATGTCAGTCATACACATTTTATTCAGGTGTCCATCAGACCTGGTCAAGATTAGATTATTTCCTAATTAGTTGCTTCCTTATGCCTGGTCTTTACTAGATAGGTATAGAACCCCTAGTGATATCTGACCATGCAGTTGTTTGGATGGCTATTTCATTGGATCCCCATACTCGGAGGGAAACCATCTGGAGACTGAACACCCAGTTGTTGAAGGATGAGTCGTTGGTCTCTCACATCAAGGAGCTCATTGCTACCTTTATGGAACATAATAGGGATTCAGTCTCGAGATGGGACCTCCTCTGGTGCTCCTTGAAGTGCTACCTTCGGGGCGAGTTTATTAAAACGGCCTCCAGAAGGAAAAAGTTACAGGACTCTAAAGCTCTGTCCTTATTAACCCAGATTAAGAGAGAAAACTCCTATCTTCCACTACACTCCTCGGTACCCTAGAAGAGCTGTTAGCAATGCATAATGAATCGCGATTAATAAGGAAAAAGCAGAATATGCTCTGGTCAAAACCAAAGCTAGATATGCAGAGCAGGTGAAAAGCCCGATGGCTTCTTAGGCCTCCGAAACGCCACCATACTCGGGGCCCTTAAGATCTCGGTCTATGCTGATGATATTCTTCTCCACTTGGCCCACCCAGTTTCCTCGTTGGAACAAGTCTTAGGGGTTGTCAACCAGTACGGTAAGCTATCCAATTATAAACCGTATTTCTAAAACTGAAATCTTCCCTCTGAACAGTTTCACCTTGAAATCCGATTTTGCACACTTAGGTATTAAATGGTCCTCCCAATCACGCAAGTATTTAGGTATTTACTTATCTAGAGACCCTATTCTAGTTCAGAAGCTCAATCTAGAGGACTTGGTTGTTGTTATCCAACAGGATCTCTTGAGATGGCAGAATCTACCCCTCTCTTTATGGGCCCGAATAAATATAATTAAGATGAACATCCTTCCCTGGCTTTTATACCCCCTAAATTTTTTAAACCTATGGCTTCTGATTTCCTTTTTTAAACGTTTACACTCCATGATATCAAAATTTATCTGGCTAAGCAAACATCCCCGCTGAGCCTTTTATAAACTCAGTGTCCCCAAATCCCAGGGTGGACTTCGTCACCCCAATTTTCTTTATATTATTGGGCGAGTCATTTAACTAAATTGGGGAAATGGTTAGCGCAGGAAGAAATGGAATACACCCCCATCTGGCTTCAAATTGAGAATGATCTCTTAAGATCTAATAACATTAATCTTGCTACGGTTTTTTACCTAACAAAATCATCGCTGTCAGAAAGGCTACAGGACTCTGTAATTAGCACTTCCTTAAGAGTACTGTCACAATGCTGCTCATACCTTAAGATACCCCTTAAAATTGATATGGGTCAGCCAATCATACTAAACTCCAACGTCAAAATTGGGGGGTCATGTCTTTTGCCAAAATGGCTCCCACAGTTACAAGAGGCATGTGTGGAAGACCTATTTTCTCAGGAAGACCTCCTTTCTTCATCTGAAATCCTCGGCAAGTTTGACATCCCGAGACGGTTGATTTTTAAGGTGTACCAAATAAGGCACACTATAAGTACCTTGTTTGGGGTAAAATCTCGACTATCCTTAATCAGACCCTTAATGGCTCAAGTCAGTGAAAGTTCTTTAAGGCCACATTCAGTTTCTACAGTATACATTCTCCTCATGTCGTCTATATGCTCCAGTCCTCTTCCTGGTTCCCCAATCTGGTCGGCCTTACTTCAAGATGTGGAACCTTGACTGGGCGGATCTGGAAGGATCTTTATATCTACCACTCTCCAGGATGGACTTGAGACTCACTCAATACCACATACTGAATAATATGTATTATACCCCTATGAGACTGGCTAAATTGGGCAGGACACCAGATACTACTTGTACCAGGTGTGGCAGGGAAGAAGGGAACATGGTGCACATATTTTAGTACTGTGAGAAGGTATCCTCACTCTGGTGGGAAATCAGATCTAAACTCGACCCCTGGCTGGGGTTAGAAGACCTTTTCACAATCGAGGTTTGTATCCTAGGACGATATGAGGGTATTACTGTTAAGGAATGTAGATATTATATGGCCTTAATCGCCATCATTGTTAAAAAATTGGTTCTGAAGCACTGGATGGATCAGCTAACAGTATCTTGTAGTGAATGGTTAAAGGATGTATCTAACTTTTTTAGATCTGAATGACTGATAGCAGGTTTCAGGAACAACATGGCAAGTTTTGACAAGAAATGGGGGAAGCTATATGCATTATATTTGTAATGAGTGTCTGACAATTCAACTGGATGAACACTTGCCTTAAAATAAGGGATGTCTCTTCTCCTCCTTCAAGTGACATAGACAGGCACACTCCAGGGGTGGGAGGATGGGTGGGGGTGGGAGGGTGAGGGGCTAGGGATGAGGGGCGGTTTGGGGGACTTGGCTAGCTGTTTTATGTATATCTAAGAGGTTTAGATTACCACTGTATTTGACATACGCAATATACCTGGCTTATGTGTAACTGCCTGTTTGGTAAAATGAATAAACTTTGAATTAAAAAAAAAAATCTAGGGTGCTGATGTACTGTGCAGAGCCTATCTGATCTAGCAGATCATCGATTCTTGGCATGGGGTAGCCATCAAACTCGGAAATGGCATTGATTTTCTGAAAATCCAAACATAACCGAACACCACCCTCTTTTTTATTTACCACTACTAAAGGTGAGGACCAAGGGCTATGTGAAGGAACAATCACCTTTGCTTGTTCCATTTTCCATACCTCATCCACTACCTCTTTTTGGATTTTCTCTGGTAACCTATAGGGCCTCTGGTGGATTGGTTTACTTTGTGTCAATTTAATCTCATGCACCACCCCTAATGCCTTCCCTGGTGTTTTAGTAAATGTTTCTTTAAAAAACTCAGGAGTTGATCAACCTCTTATCTTTGATCAGGCTTTAATTCCAGATTAATCTGAATTTCATTCTCCCCTTGTTGTGTATCTCTAATCTATCATAAGCTACCTCTATCTCTGATAGGCTTGTTCAGGTTGAATGTAGAGGGAAGGGTTTGGCTTATCTATCCATTTCCTTAACAGATTGGCATGGTATACCCTTTTTACTGGTCTCCGTCCAGGCATTTCAATCTCATAATTCACAATACCAGTCTGTTGAAGTACCACATAAGGCCCTTGCCATCTCATTAGAAGCTTATTTTCTGTACTAGGCAACAACAGTAACACTTTTTCCCCAGGTTCAAAATGTTTGCATTTCAGTCCTTTATCGTACAATTCTTTTTGACCCCGCTGTTTCTGGTCAACATTCATATGAGCCATTGTTACATATTTCACAAGCTTTTCCCGTAAGTCAGTCATGTAATTCACAATGTTTGTAAATCCCACATCTTTGCCTTCCTCCCAGTGTTCTTTAATTACATCTAATGGTCCCATAGGGTTGTGACCATATAGTAAGGAAAAGGGGAAAAAACAGTTGTTGCTTGGGGTACTTCCCTGTAGGCAATCAAGACGTAAGGGAGAAATCTATCCCAGTCTCGACCTTCCTCTTGTACGTACTTTTGCAACAGCTTCTTAAGTGTTTTATTGAATCTTTCTACTAACCCGGTGACCGTTTACTCTCTGTGTTTTATTTCCCTAAGGGTGTTTTTGCTTGCCTTTTTAATTACGGCAAGAGAAGAATTTTGGTTTTTAGCAGGCTGAGCATTTTGTCGAGTAAAGTTTCTCAGCCTACAATGCACTTAATATGTATCTTGCTTGGAGTAGCTTTGAACGGGAGAGCAGTAAGAGGTAAAATTTGTTGTACCTCAGGAGAGAAGAGCAGCAGTGCTGTTTGATCTCTGCAGATTTCCTCGAGGAGATTTGGCTGTCATATAGAATGAATGCAGGGGGAACTTTAAAGGAGGTTGATGCTACGGAGATACCCAGTATGTCGATAGGCTTGTTAAAAGCCAGCGGCAGGTATGCCATAGTTGCCTGAGGGTCGGGGTTTCCAATATTCTTCGATAAGTGTGTTTTACTGCACTTAGAGGAGCGCGTTTTCTTGATTTATTTTGCAGCCTTCTATATACTAAGGGAATACAAGTGAACTACAGTTGACTGATAATGAGGAGGATTTGTGGCTGATTATGGGAGCTTGGAACCTTTGGCCTGTTCCCGCCATCCAATTGTGAGAGGGAAGACTGAGAATTTTGCAGAAGTGCTGTGAGTAATGGCTCCTGGTAAAAGATGTTTGGCAGAGACAACAAGAGCCTGCTTACTGGGATTTTTCCCTCATTAAGGAAGTTATTGTTTTCTTTTTTAACTGATGCCCAGGTAAGCGTCTTTGATATTAGTGAATGAAGGTCGGAAAGATGGAGAATGGGGCATAGCTGCTGGATATAACTAGTCTGAGAAGGCTTTGTTCTTTTACCCAGTCATTATGAAATGGGATATTAAAACTTCTATAACCAACACAGAATGTTATGCCCTGTTTGAAATAGGAGCCTTTGTCTGCATTTCTTTCATTTTGTTCGGTTAGCAGGACGCTATAGTGACTAGTTACTGTTTATTCTGAGAAATTTTTTTTTGAGGAAATGTTTGCTGAAGGTAGTCCATTAAAAATTGTGAGTCTCAGCACTCTTCAGCATTTTCTGGTTTCTGGACGAACTATGATTTGCATTTAAGGAATCATAGATTGCAAGTCCTAAATAGAGCAAAATGTCATATTTTATTTTTGCTATTGTCCTGTGGGATATTATGGGATATTGGATATTGTGTGTTATGGATTAAATGTTTTTTTTATTATTATTATGACGTTTTTATGATTGTTTATGTGTGCTTTGGGCACTACCTTTAAAAATTATGTTAAAGGGGGTTAATTTAATTCTCTGTAGCCTTTTAGATCTTTCTACTCAGTACATGGAAAACTTGGGTATATCTCTAGAGGGCCAATTTGGCCTGTAATATTAGGAATCAGTCACAAAGTTTTGGACCTAAAATTGGAGGGAACTGTAAGAATTTTTCTGGGGAAAATCCCAAATTTACTATGACCAGAGCTGGTTAAAGTCACAGTGGGTATCTAATTCCCATTATACCGGGGTGTAGTTGGAGCATGGGACCACATGCGCGGTGGGATGCTTTGTAATAACACCTCAATCGGATGGGTGTTACCAGCAGCCTTTTACCTAACTTGGATCTGGTAAGTGGGTAATCGTGGATGATTCTTCTCCATGATACCTCCAAGTACATAGGATCGACCTGTGACTGGTGCGGATATGCTGCCTAATGTTAGGCCTTACTGGGGATAAGTGAATACTCTTTAAAAGAGTTTATTATGGATATTTTATACTGTATGATATATCAGGCTGTTACATATGTGATCTGTTGTAATATTAACTGATATTGTCAGTCTCTATCACAGCCTTTGAGTTGTGAAATGTTTTTATGACTAATATTGTAATGGCTTTTTGAAACAATACTAATGCTAGATAAATTAGCCTGTGGATTTTCTACTTTGTTCCCAGGGGAACTCTGTTCTTTTTAATTGGCCCAAACTAGCCATATATGGTGGGTACTAGCCCCAAATTATTGGACCCAAAAGTGGAAGGAACAGTGAGGATTTTGTTAGGGGGTAAGCTTAGGTCTCTTAAGACCCAGAATTGGTTATAGAATTAGCCGGTATATAATTCCCATCATACCGGGGTGCAACTGGAACATGGGACTGTATGTACGGTGGGATGTTCTGTATTAGCCCTCCAATTGGATGGGTGTTACTGGTGGTTTCTTTCCTAATTTGGATCCAGAGAGCAGGTTTCCCTGGATAATTCCTGACATCGTACTTCTAAGAGTAGAGTTCTATTTGTGTCTGGTCCATTCATTTCGGTTAAAAGGCAGGTCTGATTGGGGTATGGGGATAGTCCCCTATTATGAAGAATTAGTAGTTCAAACACCATGAAGTCTTGCTATATTATAACAATAGCAGCAGTCAGCCACTGCAGCTGAACTGCCCCGGAGAGGAAGGAGTTAACTCCAGAAGATCTGGAGTTCTACAGCCCGAGGGCGCTGTGCCCAAAGCTCTATCTGGCAGTTTCAAATGAAACTGTCAGATTCTTTACTCCGCTTCACTGAACAGTCGCTCCGGAGATCAGCTCCTTCAGCTCGGTTCATTCTCGGTTCAAGCGAGTATTTTTCGGTTCATTTGAACCGGCAAAAGTTATTATTTTTACCGCATTTCGGTTTTAAAGCTCTATCTGGTAACCGTAAGTACTAAAATTTAAGTCTGTGTGGAAAATTAATTATCGGTTCGGTTTTGAACCGATCGGTTGGTTTTTTTTCTGCATTTTAAAAGTGTACAGTGGGTTTTAGAGTGCGGTTCCCGGTTCTTATCGGTTCTAAAAAACAGAATTATAACGTTTTTTCAAATACCCGTGACACGGTTAGGAACCGATAAGGGTGTCTTGCCTGGCACTGCCATCAAAAGGGCAAGTTTTGGTTAGGCTGGCATTATGTCTGAGAAACCCAAAAGAAAAACCGGCCCACTGGGTTTCAACACTGTGATGTCTGTGGGGATGCTTTGCCAAGGCTGACCCACACACCACTTGTGTTTATTGTCTGGGGCTGACCACCTCCTGTCAGACTGCCAGGTGTGTAAAAATTTCCTGCAGCCACCCTGGAGAAGAGATTGGGCGGCTCAGGAGCGAGGAAGCAAAAGTCCGCTGACCCGGATGCCAGCCGGTCCAGTACCCACTGGACCAAGGGAGTGCCCTCTGACCAGGGCGAGACTTCCGGCAAGGAAGGTTGGTTCAGAGGAACCAGTCCCAAGTAAAAAGACAAGGAAATCAGTAGGTCTGGAGTCCAAAATTGTGTCTCCAACTGCTGCAGAGATAGCTAAAGCCATTCAGATTGTCCAGTCACTGTCTCAGGGATCTGTAGAACCACCAACAGCTGGTAAAGGTTGGTTACGTTCAGTCCCAGTGGTTCAGGATTTGAAGTTGAGGTTTTAAGAACCACAGGAGGGAGGAGGAATTTGATCAATATATGTGTGGCTGGGGGGTCTGGACGTGCCCATTGAACCGGACATCTCTCCAGACAGACCTTTAGAATCTCCTCCTATTCTGTCTGAGTCCTCTCTTTCTTTATTTTTTACAAAAGGTTGCAGAAACACTCCAGCTTCCTTTAGAGGAGGCTGTGGATGAAGCAAGAGGAGCCGATTATGTGGAAATGATGGATATTCCAGAAGTCTAGGAGGTTGTCTGTTCCTTTAAGTCATTTGGAAACAAACAACAAGATTTTAAAAATCCCATTCTGTTCCTCCTGTAGATAAAAAATGGACAGAAGGTATACTTTGTCAGGCTCGGATACAGACTTCCTTACTGAGCAGTGTAGTCATGTAGGTGTGGTACAAGCTGCAGCCTGTGACAAGGCTAATATTCCTCTGGCCTCACATCCTCCTGATAAGGATTCCAGGAAGATTGATGCCATAGCGAAGAAACAGTATATGCAGCTTCTTTGGGACTCAGGCAGGCAAATTATATGGCTTATGTAGCTAGATATCAGAAATCTAGGTGGGACACAGTATTGCAGTTAGCAAGCAGGCCCTGGCCAGCTGGCTAGTGAGTTGGAACAGGTGGCTGCTGATGGCATTGAAGCCTCTAAAGTTCAATTTCATACTGCTGTTGATGTTAATAATGTTTCTTCTAGGGTCATGGCCACTTCTGTAGCTTCCGTGCGGTTGGCATGGCTCAGATGCACTAATCTGTCCCAAGATACCCAGTCAAAGGCTATGGATTTTCCTGTAGTGGGAAATTCTCTTTTGGGGAGCAAACAGAAAACTATATGAAAAAGATGGATGAATACAGAACTACCTACAAAAGTGCCCAGGCTAAGGAGAAGCATGCCATGCCACAGAGGCATGCTCCCAGAGGTAGGGGCAGGCCCTTTTCAGGCCTTTTACCAATTTCAAGCCTCCTCTGCTGTCTCACAGAGGGTTTCTTCAGAGGGCAGGGGTAGAGCGTGGCACAAGTGGACCGTCCCCTCCCCTCACCTAAGGCTGCTGCTAAGCAGGCACCCTGATGGGGTGTCAGGTCTGATTCTCCTGTACCGGTGGGGGCAGGTTGGCTTATTTCAGCCGGAACTGGCTGTCCCCAACTCACGGACAGATGGGTTCTGGAGGTAATAGGCCAGGGTCTGGTTCTCAGCTTCAAACACTTTCCAAAGATGAGAGCCAGGCATTTTCCACCTGCAAATCCTTCAGAAGCCCTTGCTTTGGAAGCAGAGGTTTCTGCTGTGCTGGACTGCAAAGCAGTGGAAAGGGTTCCTCCTTGCCATCAGGGCAAGGGGCTTATTTAAGATACTTTCTTACCCCAAAAAGACAGGAGAATGGCGGCCCATTCTAGATTTAAGATACTTGAACAAGCATCTGTTGAAACCAAAGTTCAAAATGTTGACTCTGGCAATGATATTGCCTTCCCCTAAGGCCAGGGACTGGCTTGCTTCCCTGGACCTCAAGGATGCCTATTTTCATGTTCTGATCAGGCCTTCTCACCGAAAGTACCTCAGGTTCGAACTGCCCTCAGGCCACTACCAGTTCAGGGCAATGCCCTTCGGCCTTACCTCTGCACCAAGGGTATTCACAAAATGTCTCGCTGTAGTAGTGGCTCACTTAAGAAGGCAAGGGGTTGCTGTGTTTCCCTACCTGGACGACTGGCTCATTGTGGGTCAGTCTCCAGGTCAGGTGAAATCCCACTTGCAAGTCACCCAGCAGCTTCTCACTTCCCTGGGATTCCTGCTAAACTTACCAAAGTCAGTTCTGGAACCAGTTCAGGTCCTAACTTTCATAGAGCATGGAATTGAACACAAGGTTAGCCAGGGCTTTTCTTCCCTCGGAAAGGGTGGACAGACTCATCGCCCTGGCATCCTCCTTTACCTGCGGGTCTCTCGACCAGCAAGGCATTTTCTGCAACTCCTCGGGCACATGGCTGCTTCCACAGCTGTCGTGCAGGAGCAAGATTCCAGATGAGGGACATTCAGTTCCATTTGAGGGCCTATTGGTCTCAAAGGAAGGACCCCTTACCAAGTTGGTCCCATTACTCAAACTCTGATCCTAGCCCTCCACTGCGTGGCAGGTCCAGAGCAATTTAAGACAGGGGTTCCTTCATTCCCATTTTCCTCCCTCACCCTCACCACGGATGCCTCCCTGTTAGGGTGGGGGCTCACCTGGGCGACCTTGCCACTCAGGTATGGTCTCCTCAAGAGTCTCCTCCACATCAATCTTTTGGAACTCAGAGCTGTCTTTTTAGCTCTTTGGGTGTTTTCAGATTCTGTCCAGAACAAAGTGGTTCAAGTCAGGACAGACAATACCACCACAATGTGGTACATCAACAAACAAGGGGCACTCGGTCTTCAGCCTTGTGCACCCGAAGCAATGAAGTTGTGGTCTCTGGCCTCCCTGAACACCTCCCCTGATAGCGGTTCATCTCCCAGGGAAGGACAATGTCCTGGCGGACGCCCTCAGCAGAATTTCTCAGGGCCATCACGATGGGCTCTGAATCCACAAGTGCTGGGGTCTGTCTTTGCCAGATGGGGCACTCCTCAGATAGATCTTTCGCAGCCCCAGACAACCACCAACTTCCTCTTTTTCTGTTGCAGGCCTCCAGTTCTGGGCTCAGTCCCTCTGGACGCCTTTCTGTTGGACTGGAAAGGGAAGTTCCTGTATGCCTTTCCCCTTTCCTCTCCTTTTCAGGGCTAGTAAAAATCAGATCTCAACCTTGCAGAGTGATTCTGAGTGCCCCAGATTGGGCCAGACAGCCCTGGTACCCTCTGCTCCTGTCCTGGCAGTCCACCCTGCCCTGAGCCTGCCCAGAGTCCACGACTTACTGGCCTGTGCACAGGGAGAGTGTGTATCCGGACCTCAAATCCTCCACCTCAAGGCTTGGCTCTTGAGGAGCTAGAATTGCTGACTTACACCTTTCTCAAGGTGTCATGGATATTTAAAAGGCTTCAAGGAAGCCTTCCACTAGGGCCACTTATAATTCTAAGTGGAAGAGGTTTTCCATCTGGTGCTCTGAGAGGCAGATTATCCCAGAATCTGCTGATCTTCCATTCTACTGGACTATTTGGTCCATCTGAATTCCCTAGGCCTTAGACCAGCTACCCTGAAGGTTCATCTGGCAGCTGTCTCTGCTTTGTGTCAGCAGGGAAGCCTGCCTCCTTTCTTCTCACCGGTGTTCTCAAGTTTTTTAAGGGTTACTTCATACTAACCCTCCTTTTCTGGAACCAGCTCCGCCCTGGGACCTGAATATTTGCATTGCTTCAGTTAATGCAACCCCCTTGAGCCTCTGTCTTCTGCAGAGCTCAAGCATTTAACTTGGAAAACCTTTTCCTAGTAGCTATCACCTCTGCCAGATGCATAAGTGAGCTACAGGCCCTGTCAGTGGAAGAAGATTTTATCTCTTTCCACAGAGATAAGGTAGTCCTTAGGACTAATAGAAAGTTTTGCCTAAGGTGGTTTCCGATTTCCACCAGAATCAATCTATCTCTCTCCCAATATTTTTCACTGAGCATTCTTCCTCAGGTGAGAGGAGACTGACAGCTTGGATGTCAAAAGAGCCTAAGCTACTATTTAGAGTGACCAGAGGTCATAGGTTCAATCCCTCCAACTCTTTCTTACCTATGACGAGGTTGGCAAGGGAAACCTGCCACTAAGAGAACAATTGCAAGGTGGATTGTTTCTTGTATCCAATTCTGTTATCAGAAACTGGTGAGTACCCCTCAGGATTGAGGGCCCACTCCACCAGGGTATAGCTATGCCTCTAGCGGCTGCTAGAGACATCCCCATTCTGGAGATTTGTCAAGCTGCTACCTGGAAGACAGTTCACACCTTTACCAAGCATTATTCCCTGGATGTCCAGTCCAGGAGATGCTCGTTTGGCACAGCTGTGCTTCAGAGCCTATTTCCTAAGTAGGTTCTGACCCTCCTCCATGGAGGTACTGCTATGTAATCTGTTATTGTTATAATATAGCAAGACTTCATGGTGTTTGAAGAAAAAATTACTCACCTTAGTAATTGCTTTTCTTCTCATGGAATCTTGCTATATTATAACCACCTCCCTCCTACCCCTCTCAGAACTTCTACTTGGGTAGGGGTGGCCAATGGTGCAAGCACTGTGTCATGCCATTGTAGTTTTTCCTTACCCTCTTTTCCTTTGGGTTAGGGATCTAGATTGTTTCATTTAGGTTATTTATATTGCCTTCCTGGACTTGAGTCTTTGGGGAAGGGGGTTCATATGTGCTTGTCAAGGGTGGTAAAACGAACCATAATACCATCAATTTTTGTTATTATGGCTCTGAGTGTTTCTTTGTTCTTTATATTGTTGTTATTACTACTAGTAGATAGCCATGGGCTAGTGTAGTTTTTTCCACACAGACTTTCCGTCCTTTGATGTTAGCTTCGTAAAGATCTGACAGTTTCATTTGAAACTGCCAGATAGAGCTTTGGGCACAGCGCCCTCGCGCTGTAGAACTCCAGATCTTCTGGAGTTAACTCCTTCCTCTCCGGGGCAGTTCAGCTGCAGTGGCTGACTGCTGCTATTGTTATAATATAGCAAGACTCCATGAGAAGAAAAGCAATTACTAAGGTGAGTAATTTTTTCATTCTTAGGTACAACTGGTAACAAATGTTTAAAGCACTGTTTATAACCAGGCATATTATAGTCATTAAGTATTTTATGATGTATAGGGGTGGTAGATTCACCTGTTTATTGATATTTAAGTGATCCGATATTTTGAGTGTAATGAAGTGTTTCATAAGTATCTGCATCTCAACGTGATATTAATATTGTTGTGTGAAGTATTATAATATTAATTGTACAATAAAATGGCTTTTTAGCTGAACATTAAAAAACCTTGAACTAACCCATCGATCTGAGGGTGATACGGGGAGGTACGTACTGCAGAGACACCCAACAAATGGTACAATTCTTGCAGCATCACAGATGTAAAGTTACTGCCTCTGTCGGTTAGAATCACTTGTGGCATTCCCATTTGACTGAAGATTTTAGCTAATTCTTCAGCTATTCTAGGGGGCAGTAACCGTTCTCATTGGTATGGCTTCAGGGTACCGGGTGGCATAGTCGCACACAACCAGTATGAATTGATTTCCCTTAGAACTCTTTGTTAGGGGCCCCACCACGTCCATAGCTACTCTCTCAAAAGGAGTTGTTACATAAGGGATGGATTGTAGGGGTACTTGATCTTTATTCCCTCCTTGAGCCACCAGTTGGCATTTTGCACAAGCTCTACAATATGCTGCTACCTCTTGATGAATCTCCGGCCAACAAAACCTGGATAGTATCCGTTGTAATGTTCTATCCCTCCCCTCATGGCCAGCCTTAGGTATATTATGGGCCAATCGTATTACCTGTTCCCTATACTGTTTAGGTACCATTAACTACTCTGTCTCACAGTTTGTAACCGGATGAACAGTTATTCTATACAGTATATTACGCTTCAATATAAAATGAGAATGTCCATTCTTTTTTTCTTGATTTATTTGTGTGAATAGAGGTCTTAAAGTCTCATCTGCCAACTGTTCCAGTCTGATGTCACCTTTTAACAACCCTGGTGCTAATTCCACATTCTTTTCTGGATGTGAATCCTGCCAAGCTTTCTTTTCCTTCCTTTTGACTCACTTGGATTTTCTTTCCTTTCCCTGTCCTTCAAAATAATCTTCTTCAAAAGGAAAGACAGGTTCTATCTGTACTTTTGCCTGTGCCCTGGTAACTACATTAACCGGTTCCACCAATGATTGATGAGTCTTCATTAAGGCATCAAAACAAGGGAAATCCTGGCCAATTATAACAGGTACAGGTAGACGGGGGTACTAATCCAACTAACAAGGCATGGTGTGGATTTGGTTGTTAACAGTCAATTCCAACTTTGCAGTGTGGTACTGATGGACATCCCCATGTATACAGCAAACAGTTGTATCATTCTGGCTTAAGTCTGTTTCAGGGGCCAGATCAGCTCCCATCAGGGTTTGTCTGCTTCCAGAGTCTAATAATCCCAAAGTTTGTTGGTCTCCCACTCCCACAGAAGTAACATACCCAAAGTTTGCTAGGGCCAAATGTGCTGTATCACTTCTTTTATTAGTGCGGTTTCTGACTATGTGTCCATTCCCAAGACATGGCAAATCATATCTGCATATGGGGCCCTGCCCCCTCTATCTCGTCTACCATAAATTGATTGCCTTTGATTATTGGGAAAAAAAGTTCTTACCAGAGCTGTAGATGGTCCTGGGTTACCTTGTTGTCCCCTCAGTCTGGTGGGACAAGCTGTCAAGTAGTCCTCTACCAGTTAATGGTTTCCTCCACTGTCTTTGGCTTGTGCTCCTTAACCCATAACTATACATCCAGTGGTAAAACCTGAATGAATTGTTCAATGATTATTAACTCCATAATCTGATCAATAGTCTTAGTCATTGATTGTAGCCATTTACCATAATAATCTCTGAGATGAGCATATGTTTCCCTGGGGTTGTCATAGTGGGCCATTTTCTGAGAATGAAAACGCTGGCGATAGGTCTCAGTATTGATATTATAATGTCTCAATATCTCTTCTTGTACTCTATCATAATAATTAGCATCAGTCCCACTCAGTTGGCTATATACTAACTGGGCTCTCCCGGATAAGTAGGGTACCAATCTTATTACCCACTGATCACAAGGCCATACACAGGTTTGGGCTATCCTCTCGAAGGCGGTAAGGTATGCCTCAATGTCATCACTCTCTGACAATTTAGTTAGCTTTATGTCTCTAGGCCCAGTTCTAGCCACCTGACCTTGATTCATGTCCTGTATGGCTTTCAGGGTATCATTCTATTTTATGTCCTGCCATCTTCTTTCTTCTGCCTGGATGCATCGATCCTCATCCCTCTGTCATCTGTCCTCTTCTTGTTGTCGCTCCATCTCAATCTGCCTCATACAGAGCCACTTCAGCAACTCACTCAGATCATCCGGGGCTGGGGTCATCTATCTCTCTTTTAGCTTCTATGCATCTTCTCCCTCTTCAATATCCTCGTCTTCTGGTTTCTTCATCTTGGGTCTGGCTTCTGTACCTAATCCGGGTAACAATTTAATTCCAGTTCTCTCAGTTACTGATCGTGTCAGGTGATATGCACTGAGGTCTGTCTGGTTCCCTTCTATCATCTGTCAGGGTATATCGGAACAATACCCCCCCCGTTAGCGCCTCCTGGGCAGCCTCGACGTACCAGGTCTATCCCACTTCTGACACCAGTGTAGAAGGGGTGGGATAAATGACAGACACCAGACGGTAATATTTAGTGCATAAAAAACACAATAAATGTGTTTATCAATTTATTTGCAAAGACTTTGCAAAAACAAAACAAAAGAAATATATATTTACAGAAAGAAAATTGTGGGTGTTAGTCCATCACACCATTTCAACACATCAGGAAATACTTCTTCTTGAGACTCTTTCTTCTGTATATTCAATATCCAATACTTAATTCCCAACAATACAGTGAGTAAGCTCTCACACTAGCTCCTTCTCCCTCGGTGGTCAGAAGATACTGACCCACACACCCTTCTTAGTCCCCTGGTGACAGGTTTTATAGCAATCCTTAGGGTGACATCACAATCAGGGGATCTCCCACTTAACATAAAATTTACCTTTATGTGGTCCTATCTAGGGCTATCTTGGATTATTCTTGTACAACAGGAAAAACAAGCATGTATGTTCTATTCCTTCTGTGAATATATCCTAAAATATCAGTTTTATATAATCTAAACCTTAATTAGGGGGTTCTACCTCATTTGGAGCACAGCCCCTCCCACTTGCTGTGACTTCATCTCTCCTGATTTTTAGGGCTGCATGGGCGGAGTCTGTAGTCCTTTTATGAACACGGAGTGAGGACTCTGCATATTTTCCTTAATTAAAAAAAACGGATTCTCTCTGCCCATCACAACCCCGCCCCTCTGTGGTGCCCATGCTGTTTTACTGCAACTCCTTCCCACCAATCTCTCAAAACCCTACCACTACCACCCACTGTGCATTATACCGCCCCCACTCCTCTGTTCCCATCCCCTTAGCCGTAGCAGCAGCTAACCCTCCCGCTACCACCCACTGTGCACTGTACTGCCCCCACTCCTCTGTTCCTGTCCCCTTAGCCGTAGCAGAGCAAAAAAAAGAAAAAATCTCTTGAAACCCTCCCGCTACCGCCCACTGTGCACTGTACCGCCCCCACCCCTCTGCTCCCATCTCCTTAGCCATAGCAGCAGCTTGCAGACAGCATCAGCGGGTACTGCACCAAGCCATGGCCATCCCTATCTGCAATCCAGTCTCGGGATCAGCAACTTGCTCCTGTCTCCCCAGCAGCAGTGATGCGGATGACTTGCTCACTCACCCTTGGGGAACACTTGGGCTGCAGCGATCATACCTTTGTGTCAAGTGCCTCCCTCCCCTTCGATTATTCAGCCTAGTTAGTACTGCAGTAGCTCCTCCACACCAAGCTCCACCCCGCTTCTCTCCATCCTGCTCTAAAAAGAAACCCACCCGCTACCACCCACTGTGCACTGTACTGCCCCACCCCTCTGTTCCTGTCCCTTTACTACAAAAGAAATCCAGCTGCCCCTTGTGAAAGTGTGCTGTTAAATCTCCAAATACCTGTCTAATTCTGTTTCACAAGTCTACTGCAGTAGCACTCTCTGAATATCTTTACTGTCCTTTCCTTTACTTTCCCCTTTTAATTCCCTTTTTCCAGGCAGGCCACCTGGATAAGAGGCCCTTTCTATCACTTTCATTTCATTAAAAAGACAGGTATGGAGCTTCAGTACCCCCACCCAATGATAGGCTACAGTGTATAGACCTGGGGTTTAGCATATTTGGGCTAGTAGTTCCTCTTCATGTTTAAGCAATGCACAGGAAACAAATGTGAATGCCAAATATAGGGGAATTCTCCTCACAGTACAAGTACTTAGTTTATTTAGGCAGAGAAAAATAAAGATAGTAAAAGGGTTCAGAGTCTGCCTGCTGGTCACCCAATCCCTTAGTGTGTTGTTGTAAGGTTCCCTAGATATGCCTTAGCAACACTATTTTGACTCTAAAACAGTCAACTTTTCCTTACTGTTTAACTTTATTATTTTGGTAAGGTGACATGGAAAGGCAAATGCCAGCAGCACAAATGGTTTTAAACATAAGCAGATTTGAAATTAAAGGGACTGCTTTTGTTTGCTTGTGCTGCAATGTTTACTCCCAAAAGAAACTCTTAAACAAAATATGCAGTATTTCAGATATTGTAAAATAAATGATGGTCTCTTTTCAGTTTTACTCCTTTTCATAGCAGTCTGGCTCCTGTTAATATTAGTAAAACTTACCACATAATGGATATTCAGGCCTTTAGCCAGAGGTAATCCTTGCAGCCATTTGCACTTGTTGCTCTTGCTGTTTCCCTAGGAGGCAGCAGCCATTTCTCACTATAGTTATACTGTGGATAGGTTGAGGGAGGGCTAAACTTGGTAAGAGTACTGTTTTTAGTTAAACCTGTATTATATTTCATTTCAGGGATGTCAATGTTTTGTAATAAAGATATATTGAATGTCCCTTGGCTTAGAATGAAATAAAATGTTTTATAAATGAAAATTTGTATTGAAGAGTATAGGGGCGGAGTCTGAGTGATCACCTGATGATTCCCTAGGATAAGGAGACTCATTCTTGTGATACCTTCAGATTCGCTTTTAGATCAGCCAGTACTGATCCATTTGGGAGTCTGCACTTACAGACTAAGATAACCGGAAACTCCATGCCTTTTCGCTTGCTGATATTGCCTGTGGAAACATTCATTTATTTTTGTACCTTTTATGTTTCTTTCTGTATTCCCGCAAAGTTAATAGTTTTATATTTTCTTTTTTTTTTGCTGTTACTTTAATAAAGCTTTAGGCTTGGCACTTTTTTTTAGCCTTGCCACATTACCTTTTTGTGTCAGTGTCCATCATTACACCCACAGCCTATGACACCCCTCCATTCCTGTCCCTGATTTCCCCATACTACTTTTAAATTGTCTACATTTGCTGGGTACCACATGTTCTGCAGCCCTTATATACGTTTAAATAGTCTGTCCACATGTGTATTTCATACAGTTTAACAGTGGTAACATGCAACATTCAGAACAATACATTTACGTGTAAGAAACACATATACGCATGAGCGGTACCTTATCCTGAAACTGTGCTCTTCCTCGCTCCTGACACACCTGAAAATAATCCAGACGAGATTGCGTCTCTGATCACTTTCTATGCCAGCAAGCAAAGCAATCACCAAAGTTCAGGCTTATACCAGAAACTAACTATGATATTTAGGCACAATGTTTTCATAGGCTAGGAGCCCGATAAATGAGTATACTCCCGAAAATAATCCAGATGAGATCAAAAAGATCAGTACGCCTCTGCATTAAACTTTGATTATTCAGTATTCACAGAACACAAATCAGTTACTGAGTCTACAAGTTGCTGCAGCTACTTAGGGAGTGAACATGTAAAATGTGTTTGGAGGTACACGTAAATTCAACAGCTGTTACATACTCTCAAATAGTCCAAATCTGCTTTTCGCACATATAAGAAATACAGTGTGTACAGGACTGGTACTGCACCCTGAAACTGCTGTTCCTGCTCCCGCCATGCCCCAAACTGATCCAGAGGAAAACAAAACCTACAGCATACCTCTGTATTAAGTATTGATTATTCCATAGTCCCAGAACACTTGACCCTCCCTGAGACTACAAACTGCTGCGGCTACTTGGAGTGTGAACATAACTGTAGAATATATTTAGAGGCACTGTGTGTTCTGCAGCTGTTATAATTACTTATTTATGATTTAGGCAATCGTATATGCACTTTTGAGTGACATGCTCGTTTACTCGTTCCTCGTCAGCATCTTACACACAGCATGATTTACAAATCAAGGACATCATAGTTCACAGAAGTAGCCTTCTGGGGCATTGTCAATGGCAACCATAGATGCATTCACCTACTGTATAGGAAACACAGTGTATACACATGACTGGTATCTTACTCTGCAACTGTGCTGTTTCTTGCTCCCGACACCCCTGAAAATAATCTGGACGAGAACAAAATGTAGGTTGAGATCACGGACTGCACTGTACACTGAGACACCATATATTATTAGAGAGAATGGTTTGGCAGCAGTTGTTGAGAGACAAATAGTGTGGCTGTGGCTGTCTAATGATCTGGACAAATACAGTAACTTTTCATTCTGATGAACGCTACTGAGTACTGGGTTGACAGATCAGCTGGATCCCTGAGTCAGAAGTGATGCTCTGAGTGTACACTGGCTCACAGTAGCTGTTGTCCATCACTCAGTCAATAGAAAAGCTAGATCATTCCAATAAATGTTGTAATCTACAAAACTGCACTGTTTAAAACTGTACTGTGTTTATTATAGAGTAGCAAAGAAGTGGCCGGGGAGTGGGCATCAGATGTATTGGTGCGGTTGTGCAAGTTATAATTTACATATTCTGTAGTCAGCTTTCAAACACTATTTGGTACTTTAATAAACTGTATCTGATAACAGAAAAAAGTAAATCACAGTACTGAATGACAAAAAGAAGAGCATCTATACACTTGTCAGGTCTGAATTTCAGAAACAGTGCAGCCTTATTTTCCAGCATCCCTGAATGAACAATCAGGGAGCTACGATGAATTCACGTAATGGCTCCCATTTAATTCATTATAGTGAGACAGCACTGTATTTTGAGACTTATTCATACTTCCCAAACTACCATCTGTCTGTGAACTGGTACCACAATATATTATGATCCTTTTTTCTTTTTTTTTTTCACGTTACTGAACGTCCATTTTCATTTATTTGAACACGGTAATATTCCACAGCCTATTCCTTTTCAGAGAAAATGATCTCTGCATCAGAAACATGGCTAAACGAAGCCTCACATAACAGCTGTACTATCAATTTAGTGTGGGTGTGCTGAAATGTCAGGCTAGTCCAAAGATGAAACGTGCAGCTTCCTCATGTGAAATGCAGTTTAAAATAAAGGTACTAAAAGAAGAATTATTGCTGTGTTTGCTGCATGGCTCAGTAAGCTAAGTATATGCTATGTGGTCCCAATAGTAAAGGGTTCTATTCCCGTGCATGGACATTTTTTTTTTATTTTTATTTCTGGTCTCTTTCCTAGTCCATGTCTATCTGCCAGAACCCCATATCATGTTGGACCCACTGGCACCCCCTGCCACCATCTCTCTCAACACATAAATAGTGCAGATAGCATTTATAATTATATTATTCATTTTGGATAAGTGACATGTAAACACTAGATAATCTAAAAACAAGTCATGGTGGCCTAATCAGATAGATGTCCATGGGGAAATGATATGATGTGTAATTTCTTTTTAGGGCTGCAGGGGGGCATAGCCCTGCAGTCCTTTAATGATCACAGAGTGAGGACTCTGCATTTTTTCCCTAATTAAAACAAACCCTGATTCTCTCCGCCCATCACAACCCGGCCCCCTCTCTGGTGTCCATGCTCTACTGCTATCCAAAAAGCTCCTCCCTGACCTTTCTCTGACCATCACCAGTCTATCCCTTCCCTGGAGTCCCTTATCAACTATGTTTTTAGTGCTGCAGTACCTCCTCCCCACCAAGCTCTGCCCCACTCCTCTCTGCCCTGCTTTAAAAATAAACTCTCCTACTGCTGCCCACTGTGCACTGTACCACCCCCACCCCTCTGTTCCTGTCCTCTTACTATGAAAGAAATCCTCCAGCTGCCACCCACTATGAGCTGTACTGCCTCACCCCTCTGTTCCCATCCCTGATTTCCCTGTACTACAAAAGAAGCCCTGGTTTTGGGGGACATGCTCTCTCAGCAGAAGAAAAAGTCTCTAGCGACTTGCAGAGAATTCTTCCTGTTTTTAATTACTAATGGTATACCGTCTTTGCCTAAATGAAGATATTCCTTACTACATATTTTAATAGACTGCTCCAGACTGTAGCCTCCAAAAGTACTCTGTTTATGTGTCTGTGGTAGAGCTGTGCTCTACCCAGGAAACTGAGTAGCACTTAAGGACATTTTGTTGCTATCTTCTCCCATTTCTTCTTTACAGTGTGTTGCAACAGCACTCTTTTGGTCTATTCTTTGTATTTTCCTTTTTTGTACATAGGTTGGTTGGCCACCTACCTAAGTACCCTATGCTCTCCTTTTGCTTTATCCTGTCATTGATATAAATATATTTTATTTTTTGTTCCTCAATTGTGTTTGAGGGAAGTGCTAATGATTACAGTACGTAAAGTACCTGTGTGCTTTAGAAAAGAAACTGATGTCTGAAACATTATGAATGATGTTTTTAATGCTTTAGAAATTGTTGGAAGGAACTGCCAGAATTAGGGTGCTATTAGAATATTTGAAAAATACATAAAGAGAATGGCACTGGAACAGCTATAGTAAAATGCAGTTAGAAATAAAATACAACACAGAGTGCTGTTATAGTCTTAAAACGCTTATTCACAAACTGCTTAGAGCTGTTTCCTTGTACTGAATATGCTATGGTATGATTAGAAGGAAATTGATAGTTACAGCTCCCTTGTCAGCTGAGGTTTTAGAGTTCAAAACATAGAAACAGATGGCAGATAAGGACCTCTTGACCCACCTAGTCTGCCTATTTTCCCCTACCTACTGTAATACCGCAGACCCTACTTGATCTCCAGGTTTATCACCCCCAACACACACAGACTTTAATTCTCTGTTTTTCACCCCATTAGCTTTTTTTAACCTCCCTCCATCTCACTGAACCTCTCTGTGCTTATTCTTCCTCAAGTCTCACTGAAAGAGCCCTTGACACCATTGGGATAACTTTGAAAATGTAAGATTTATATTTTCTGCAATTATCACTCCCCCCCTTTTCATTATTACTGAAGACAGTTTCATGAAAACAGGATCACTGTCCTCTAGACTTCATCTACTGTTGCCAATTTGTGTGTACCTGACATCATAATCCCAGTTTATGACATCATAATTATCACTACAGCAACAGACTGTGATGTCATAAACAGAACTGTGATGTAAGGTGTAGGCAAGGAGCCACAGCAGATAGGGCACAAATCCCGTTACCATGCAGATGTCCTTAGTAATGAAGAAATAAAGGTGAGAATTACAGAAAGAGACATGAAATATAAAATAGATTATGTTTAAATATTACATTTTTATAAAGTTGACCAATGGGCTCAGGGACTCTTTAACCTCTCTTTGTTCCTAATGGCTGCTGCATCAGTTTGTGGCTTGTAAAGTGCTTTGGGATACAATGTGTATGAAATTGCCTACATAAAACCCAACTCCTTTACTTTCAGCATATAAGTATGACTCAGTTATTAGCACATGCAGCTCTGGATCAAAAGGTCATGTGTTCTAGTCCCATACTAGGACTTTGGCTCATACCTTAAATGCTGGCCCCCAGATGCAGTTTTATGGAGATGCTGACATATCGGGGTGCATCATCCTTTGGATGAGATGTTGACTGAGGTCCTTTCTGCTGATCCCAAATGCTGTCCCAGTGGATGTCCAGGTGGTGTTGCAGACTACCAGTAAACAGTACAGTCCCTGAAGATGCCCTAGTCCTGGACTGGACAGGGAGATTATTGCATGACATCCCACCATTCCCAATTATAGATATCCTCCCCACCCAACCCTCTTTGTCTAACCCCCCACTCCCAACACATGCAGCCCTTTCGGCTCTGGCTAGATTTTGTTACAAAAGCAGTCACTTCAGGAACTTTCAGTCCTATGGTAGGAATCTTCCCATAATGGCAAGAATTCAGGTAACAACAAAAGAAAAACATTTATTTGTTCATTTTCACATGTTTTATATATAGGAATACCCAGCCTGGACAGGGGAATGACAAATGAGGGGTGCACTCCCTATTTGCCTTCCCCTACCAGCCTAGGAGACCTGATACTGAAGCACAGGTTATTTTAACAAAGGAAAAAGGATTTAATTATTTAAAGTTGCAGGCTTTATACCTAGTAAACCTCTGCAAACCGTTTTAGCAGTCTTTCCTAATTTTACTGCCTGTTGGCTTTATAACCCCAACAGCTGAAATGTCAACCGTCGGCTAAAACATTTCATTTTGGCCTTGGTTTTGACAGCTCCCAGTCCCTCGCTTTCTGGGCTGTCTAAACAACTAATATTTTGCAGCACTTCCTTTTCTCTTTAAGCTCACAAGAGCTTTTCATCAATACCGCAACAAGCGGTTTTCTTTTTATTTACTTCGCCTGACATCGGGCTTGCAACACAGCATTTCTGTGCATCTGAAAGGAAAATGCGCTCCCGACAATTTGCTCCCATTTTTTTCACTCCTGTGGCATTCTGCTCCTATAATTATCTATACGATAATTATCATTAATAATACTTCTCTAATTATAATTTGAGGTTAACATTTCCTTTGTTGATTTAATGAAGTTAGCAGCAGTACATTCCTGTCATACATCAGTAAATCATACAGTCAGCACAGCTGATTTCTAAGAAACAAACTGCAGACAGCTTTGCCTTCCCAGAGAAGGGAGACTGCTTCTCTTCTTTTAAAAGGAGCATGTTAGCTCCTTGCTAAATCCCAGAACACACACACTCTTTAAAGCAAGAAGGGAGCATGCGGCTGAACTATATTGGTAAATTTCATCCGCTGCTCCTGTGTTCCTTGCAATCATAAGCTTCAATCAGGATAGCACTTCACACTGAACGAGAGACAACAACTTTCCAGGAGGTCTCAGATCAGGTAGCGGAAGCCATTTCCCCTAAAGAAGTAGTGAACCAAGCATTAAAAGGAAAAGGTTCTTTGCCTTTCCAGAGCAGGGAGTCGGTAACAGAGCATACATACTTCAGGATCAGGAGCGGGAGTGGGTTCGGGGAGCGAGATCTGCGGAATCGAATTGTCGAGGGAGTGAGTCGTCGGGAATGAGTTGACCGGGAACGAAATTGCAGGAGCGAATTGACATAGACCCCAATAGCGCATAGCGCTTCACTTTTGACACCGAGGCACCTATTTCCAGCACTGAAGCGTAACATAAACAAACTGGGGGCACCTTAGGAGCACAACCATTACTCAAACACAGAGCTCCTTATGGAAAAAGGATAAACTTTCATTGTGCAACCATAAGGGTTTTAGGATTATTTAAAGGGACAGTAAAGTTTGTAGAGATATGCTAGGTTGGCCTTCCTGACACGAAATCTAGTAAAGAAAGGAGGAAGAAAAAGATGAGAGAAAAGTAGGAAAAGAAGATTTGTGGGGGGGGGGGTTACGCATTTTTACTTCAGGACTAAATATTCATAACAGGGGCACCTTGTGACAGTGTCTAGAACAGGGTGTTCTAATCCAAGCAGTTTACCTACCAGGAATTCAAAACATTCTGGAGGGTGAACTCAGCCGAACAGAAGCTGCCCCTCACGAGTGGCAATTGGCACCAGTCGCTGTTTGAACGAGGAGCCCCAGATGTGGACCTTTTTTCATCCCCACTCAACACCAAAGTGCCTCGATTCTGCTCCAGAAATCCAGGACATGGTGTTTTCTGTCAGAATTCATTCAGGATGCAGTGGAAAACTCTTTTTCTCTACATATTTCTGTCAATCCCTCTAGTTCAGAGGGTACTTCTCAAGTTGGAGGCACACGAGGCAAGATTCTGGTCACCCCATGCTGGCCTCATCAGATTTGGTTTCCTCTGCTCAACAGACTGCAGTCAGTACTCTCAAGAACCCTTCCTCTCAAAATGGACCTTCTGATGCAGGGGTCTCTGGTCCATCTCAGTCTGTGCTGTCTTCACCTCCAGGCCTGGCTCCTGAAGAGATAAAGGTGAACTGGTATAAGGTATCTCAGAGGGTCTGTGAGATCCTTTTGGCGTCTCGTAAAACTTCCACCAGGAAAACCTACAGCCCAAATGAAATGTCTTTCCGTGTGATGCTCCAGAACTTATATGGACCCATTCCAGTGCCCATCAGACAAAATTCTGGAGTACTTGTTGTATCTCTCTGATGTAGGCTTGCAATACTCTACAGTTCAGGTCCACTTGTGTACTGTTGCAGCATACCACGAGCCCATATAAAACCTCTCTTTAACAGGTTCTGGAAAGGCATTTTGCACGCAAGCCCTCCAGCTGGGAAACCTGTAACCACCTGGGATATCAACCTTGTGTTGGACATGCTCACTTGTGAGCCCTTTGAGCCCATGGCTGTGTGTGACCTGAAGTTCCCAGTTTGGAAAACTGCTTTCCTAGTGGCCATCATCTGTGTCCACTGAGTGTCTGAGATTCATGCTTTGGTCACAGATCCTTCATATACTGTTTTTCAGAGAGACCAAGTGATTCTACCCATGCACCCCCAAGTTCTTACCCAAGGTGGTGGTGGACTTTCACTTAAATCAGCCTCTTGTGCTGCCTACAAACTTCCATTTTTCCAGAACAAAGGAGCGTTCGTTCTCTATTCTCTGAGTGTCAGGACAGCCCTGAAGTTCCACCTTGACAGAACCAAGGAGTTCAGGCACTTTAAGCGGCTCTTTGTCTCCTTTGATCCTAACTGGATGGAACAGCCTGTTACAATCCAATGCATTTCTGCCTAGATTGTGAACTGTCTACACCACTGCTGTGCCATGGTGCAGGTCAAGCTGGAAAGCCAGGTACATGCTCACTCCACCAGAGTGATTGCAACATCCCTGGCAGAAATATGCTCTGCACCCAGTGGTGGTATTTGTTGAGCTGTAACTTGGAGCACAGTACACACCTTTATCAAGCACCATGTTCTGGAAGTCTGCCATGCAGCATGCCTCCTTTGGCAGGTCTGTCCTCAATAGACTTTTGTTCTAAGTGAACCTTGGCTCCCACCGCCCTGACTCTGGGGCTTTCATCTTAGCTTGGTACTCTAACCCATTTGTGTGAATCAATGGTGAAGATTGATTAGTGGAAGATATTAAAATTCTAGGGACGTGGATATGATGTTTCAACTGGAAGTGTCCTTTCCCTTTAAGATGTGCTGGAAAGTCTTCAAGCTGGCTCCTCCCACCCACCCAGGTGGTAACTCCCTCAGCTCCACCCCATGACGCCAGATCTTTCTTTCTGCTGGAAGAAGCAGGTTCCCTCCTTACCACTCCCACGTTGAGTAGGCCCTAGTGCTTAAATTCTTCAGAACTGCTTCCAAACCAACTCTTACGAATTTCGTCTTCAACTCTATCTTTGATCGCGACCATGATGGACAATAAGTCTGCTCCCAGTTTCTGCTGGTGCCCTTGCAGCCAGAAGATGTCCAGGATCGACCTGCATGCCACGTACATCTACTGCCTGGGACACAACCACGATCACCAGGCATGTGACTTCTTGCATGTTTCATTCGACCATCCTGGAGGACCATCTCACCCGCCTGAAACTGGGCTGCCCGGCACAACAGAATCTGCTGGTCAAATCCAAAGATCCCTGTTGGCTGGTCTCTGTGGCTGCGGGGTCTGCTGAGCAGCTTGCAGCCTTCAAAGAGGAGGTGGCCCAGGCCGCAGCCCATTCCGCCTTGCCTTCTGCCTTCGTGCCGCTTCAGCTGGGCTTGACTTTTATGGGCTCCTTCAAGGAATTGAGCCAGTCCCTACCAACCTTTGGTCAGGGACCCACCAGCGAATCTAAAAAAGTCTAAAAGAGAAAAGACTCGTCATCAATCGTGGGATCAGGATCGCTCTCAGTCGAGGACCTCAGATTCATGCGCTTCTCCGGATTTGACTTCGGTTGACTCCTCGGCTTTGGCCACTGGCTCCACAGTAACCCCGTCAGCCAAGACGCTGGTTGAAGCCCAAGCCAAGATTTTCTTGAGGCGACCGACCAGTTGTTGACTGAAGAGGCCGATACTTCCTTGTCTAGGACTCCGGTCCTGATGCAGACCATTGGAGGACAGATCAGTCCACTGATCTGCCGCCTGTGGTCCATGACCCTAACCAGGAGAAGTCTCAGCAATCACAGACTCCCTCCGAGCCTCTCCACTGGTTCCCCCAGTAGCTGAGGCCTCGGTCTTCTTCCCGTGACTTGAGCCGATCCCACAGTCATTGGCGCTCCACTCTTCGCACCACGGGAAGTGGTGCCACTATTCTTTGTCCTCGTGAGGAGAGGCTTCAGTGCAAGTTGCATCAATGCTACAAGAACTTGATGTGGCAACAGTTGGTGTTTACCGGTGCCAAACTGACCCTGGTTTCTATGCCAGCCATCACATGGCTGTCACCTGAAAGGCCAACTCCACCGACAGAACCAATTAAGACTGTCCCGACTCCAGCTTCTCCACCAATTGTGGTGGAACTGCCGCACAAACAGCTGACAATCGGCATTCTGACTAAGGAGTCTCAGCTGGCCAAGGGGCTTCCCTATTGGCTATCTGTCACCATGGCCCAAGACTGTCTGGAGAGTCAATGGGAACTCCGGGGGTCAACCGCTCTTTGATGACTCTTTGGAGTCTGGGGGATCTCTCGACAGATGAAGGTCCATCCTCTTTCATGGGCCTCCTCCCTTTGATCTCAGTCGACCGATATGAAGATGAGCCCATCCAGAATGGGCTTATTACTTGTTGACCAAGATCCTCTACCAGGGAGAGACTCCCGGTGGCAGAAGACATTCCTGGTCCTTTCCTGTAGCTCTGGCAGTGCCCCGCCTTCTGCCTGGATAGGCTGCAAGTATGCGGTGCCCACCAGATCCCTTTTGAGATTCACAGAGCACCCCTCAGCTGAGGGGTTGGTGGCTGACTCTGTTCTGGCACTCCAGTAACACAGGGGATGTTGACAAGTCACCTGATAAGGAGTCCAAAAAGTTAGACCACACGGCTAAAAAGGTCTATACTGCCTCCTCGCTTAGCCTCTGCCAGGCAAGCTTGGCCCTCCTCCTTGCCCACTTTTCCCATGCCCTACTGGGCACCTTAGATGGGATGCTTTCTCATCTGACTGTGGACCTTCAGACTGAGACCAGGTACGGGCTGTGGCCAAGCAACCACTCCAGACTGCCATGGGCATTGGGGATTCCTTTGCCTGCTCCGTGGCAGCCTCAGTGGCCATGCGCTGCAGTGCTTGGCTGAGGATCTTGACCTTCACAGTGGACACTCCGCACAAGCTGGCAGATGTACTTTTACTGGGCACCGACCTGTTCGGGCCCGATGTAGAGGGTCACCTCACATGCTTCGACAAGTCCAGTGCCACCTTAGACTCCATGACATCTGCCCAGAAGGACCCCAAGAGCTCCAAGCAGCATCAGAAATGGAAGCCCTTTTGGTCCACCTCCACTCCTGCGGCCAGCCCAGCAACCGGCTGGCCAGCAGGCTCGGGCTTGGCGACCTCGGCCCAAGTCAGTAGCTTCAGCTGTCCATAAGCCAGGAGGGAGAGGCTCCAGTGGCCCCTTATCAGGGCCTCCTTCATGCCCATCACGCCTCCCATGGGGGGCCGGCTCCACCACTTCCTTTCTGCCTGGTCCACTGTCACCACGGACAGGTGGGTTCTAGAAGTGGTGGGTCAGGGTCTGCCTCTAGAGTTTGAGCTGTACCCTCCTTGCCAAGCTCGTGCCCCATGGGAGGACTTGGCTTCTGCAGACATGCTGTCAACTCTCAGATACTACATAACCCAGCTTCTCCACAAGGAGGTTGTGGTTCCTGTCGCGGATCCTCCGGAACACCCAGGGTTTGTCTTCAGGTACTTCCTGGTGCCAAAGCAGATGAGGGGGCTGGTGCCCAATTTTAGATCTGCATGACCTGAACAAGTTCCTCGGGTCACCCACCTTCAGGATGGTAACTCTGTCTTGATCATACCATCTCTAAAGCAAAACATTTTTTTTGCTCCCTGGATCTTCAGGACGCATTCTTTCATGCCCTGATCCGTCCGTCTCACCGAAGTTTTCTCCACTTTTGAGCTGAGGCAACCCTCTACGAGTTCCAGGCCATCCCCTTCGGCCTCTCGTCTGCCCCCAGTGTCTTCACCAAGTGCATAGCAGTGGTGGCAGCTTACCTGAGGTGCTGAGGGGTCTGGGTTTATCCCTACCTGTATGACTGGCTGATAGCAGGTCCCTCCAGGCAGGAGGTGGAGCGGTCCAGGGACCTGGCCTTCCAGACCTGTATCAGACTTGGCCTCCTGGTCAATGAGGCCAAGTCTGAACTTGTGCCTTTGCAGGTGATTAACTTCATCAGGTCGAAGCTCAACTCTTACAGAGCCCAGCTCCCGGCAGACAAGGCAGAGGCTCTCTCCTCCTTTGCCCGATCATTCCAGGTTGGGAAATTGCACCCTGCCCTGAACTTCCTGCACCTGCTGGGCTACATGGTGGCCTGTAGCAGTATGGGTCCATTGGACCTGCTGGAGAATGTGCTCCCGGCAGTGGGAGCTGGCCAGCCAGTGGTCTCAGCGCAAGGGGCACTTCGACCAGTTGGTCATGGTGACCAATCCAGTGGTGGCTGGTCCTAGCACATCTGCAGGAAGGGATCCTCTTTGTCCACGCAGAGCACACGGTCATCCTTATGACTGATGCCTCTCTCACAGTCTGGGGTGCCCACCTGGGGGAACAGTCTGCGGGCTCTGGACCCCCAAGGAGTCCCGATGCCACATCAACCTGCTGTAACTCCGAGCAGTTCGGTTGGCGCTGACTGCATTCACTCCACATATTCGACGTCAAGTGGTCCAAGTCCAGACAGATGAGACACGACCATGTACTACCTCAACAAGCAGGGCAGAATGCATTCCCTGTCTTTGTGCAAGGAAGCTCTCCATGTCTGGACCCTTGTGCATAGCCTAGAGGTGGATCTCCTGGCCACCCATATGGCAGGAGCCTCCAATCGGCTGGCAGACACCCTCAGCCAGGTGGGTGAGGCATCTCAGAGTGTTCTCTCCATTCAGAGGTAGTACAGTCTGTTCTCTCAATGGGGCACCCATCAGGTAGACCTGCTTGCCACCAGAGAGAATGCAAAGCTACGGCTATTTTGTGCCTGCCCCCTCTGCAAGGAACACTGCAGGAGGAGGAGGCCTTCTCAAGGCCCTGGACTCCAGGCCTCTTTTATGCCTTCTCTCAACTTCTCTTGAGCCACAAAGTGCTTCTCAAGGCCAGGTGGGACAAAGCATAGGTGATCCTGGTGGCTCTGGACTGGCCAAGCCAGGTCTGGTATCCCAGTCTCCTCTGCCTCAGCAGCAGGCTCTCGAGTTGTCTTCCCCATGCATGGACCTGCTTTCCATCAATCGGGGAAGGTACTCTACCTGGACCTTCAGTCCCTGCACCTGATGGCCTGGTTCCTGAGCAGCTAGAGTTCCAGACCTTGGGTCTCTCCGAAGATGTCTTCACCATCATGCAGGCATCTCTGAAGGAATTGACCAGGAAAAGCTACGTCTTCAAATGGAAGAGAATTCTCCATTTGGTGTCAGGACAAGGGGTTTGGACCCTTTGTCCTGTCCTGTGGCTAGCATCCTTGATTACCTTTGGTCTCTCTCTGTTGGGCCTTCGGTTGATGACCCTTAAGGTGCACCTGGCAGTTATCTCTGCTTATTAGGTGTGGTCTGGTCAGCAGTCGGTAGCACAGGAGAAGGTGGTCTGGCACTTCAAGGGCCTTGACCACATTTCTCCGGTGTGTGAACCACCACCACCACTGTGGGACTTGTTGCTGGTTTTGGCAAAGCTCATGGGCAAGCCATTCAAACTGATGCACAGGTGTGAGATGTCTCACCTGTCATGGAAGACCACCTTCTTGGTGGCTGTCATGTCACCCAGAAGGATTGGGAAGCACCAGGTGCTTTCAGTGGAGTCTCCTCACCTGGTCTTCCACAGGGACAAGGTTGTCTGTACGCCAACCTGAAGTTCCTCCTGAAGGTTGTCTGAGTTTCACCTCAACCAGGTGATTAATCTCCCAGTGTACTTCCCCAATCACACCTTGGAGGCTGAACACAGGCTCCATACTCTGAACCTGAGGCAAGTGCTCGCTTATTACAAAGAGCGCATAGCTGGAGTTCGGGTAGAGGTTCACCAGCTGTTTGTCACCTACACTGAAGCTGCACCTGGCAGACCTGCAGCCAAGTGGAAAATTGGCAGGTGGATCACATCCTGCATTGATCTCTGCTATAGGTTGGATAGGGAGCCTCCCGGAGGGCTAAGGGCTCATTCCACCTGCCATACCACTGCATCAGTGACTGTTTCCAAGGACGTCCCTATCCAGGAACTCTGCAGGGCTGGTACCTGGAGGTCAGCACACACCTTCATTTCCCAGTACCACATTGACCTCGAGTCATGCTGGGATGCTGGTTTTGGGGCCTCAGTCCTCCAGTCTCTGTTTCCTAAATAGGTGGTGTGCGCCTTGCCTCTCCTCCCAGAGAACTGCTAGGAGTTTGCCAGTTAGTGTGGATAGAATATCATAGCCACATCCCTAGAAAAACAGGTTACTCACCTCTAACAGTAGATATGGACTGGTCTCTTGCAGTAGGTTATTACATCTGGGGGGAGTTCCACCAGGTGGCACTATCACACGGCAGCTTTTTCTAGCAGTCTTCCATAGGGGCCCAAGTACTCTTTTTCATTTTCCCGCCGGCTTCAGCTCGCACAGCAGCTAGCTCTCTCTTCTGTGTTCCAGTCTTTGACATGAACTTGAACCTGATCATTCTCCTACTGACCTGGGCCTGTGAACCACTCACAGCAACCCCCCTTCCCCACTGCTCCTTGGCTCAGCACTCTTGCTGGGTCTGGGGTCTTCATCTATGGCTGACAAGGCAGCCTTGCCGGAACGGACCTCGGGGACCCATGATAAGGGTTCCCCAACTAAGGGCTCATGTTCCTGGCCTCTGAGGGAGCAGGACTCTCACTCCTCACACTCCCTCCAACATGGCCTGTCAACGGTGGCTCTTCCACTGTTGACGGAGCGTTCTTCGTCGACAGGGCATCTTCCCCATCGATGGAGCCTTCATTGCTCAAATCCTCATTGACGGGCCATACCCCATTGACTGAGCACTCTACAGGACGTTTCTCATTGATTGGCACTGCTCCCCAATCGACGGAATGTTCCTCGTTGACGGGGAAGCTTCCCCCGTCGACGGAGCATGTTGTCTTTTCTCCCTTGTCGACGGGAGCTCTTTCCCCATCAATGGAGCATGTAGATGCTTCTCTCTCGCTGACTGAGGCTCTTCCCCCATCAACTGAAACATAAAAACATAGAATTTGACGGCAGATAAGGACTGCTTGGCCCACCCAGTCTGCCCATTTCCCTACCTAATGGATAAGCTGCAGATCCTAGTTAACCAGCAGCCTACTTCTTTCTACCCCAACCCCCTAGAATTACCTTATGGCTGTCCCATGCATGCTTGAATTCAACCACTGTTTTAACTCCACAACCTCCTCCAGAAGGCTGCTCTATGCATCCACAACTTCTCTGTGAAAAAATACTTCCTTACATTACCTCTGGAGCGCCCTCTATCTTCAAATTGTGCCCCCTTGTTCTTGCACACCTCTTTTTTTGAAAGATGCTACCCTCTTGGACTTTGTTGATTCCCTTGAGGTACTTGAAAGTTTCTATCATGTCCCGCCTCTCCCTCCTTTCCTCGTGGCTATACATATTAAGCTCCTTTAGCCTCTCTTCATATGTCTTCCGGTGCAGACCCTGCACCATTTTAGTTGCCCTCCTCTGGACAGCTTCCATCTTCTTTCTACCCCACCCCCTAGAATTGCCTTATGGCTGTCCCATGCATGCTTGAATTCATGAACTGAGTGCTCCTCATCGACGGGACAGCTTCCCCCTTCGACAGAGCATCATGTTTTTTCATTCCTCGTCGATGGGGATGCTTCTCCTGTCGACAAGAAGGCATATTTCTAGTTCCTCATCAACACTGATGATTCCCCTCTCAACGGAACGGTCCCTTTAACATTCCTCGTCAATGGGGCTGTTCATTCTGGCACTGGCACACTATGCCTTCGTCGCTTGGGGTTCCCCCTCTGTTACCGTTTCTGCGCCCCTCAGACGCCCACTCTTATGTGCCCTCAGCCAGGGTTCCTGGGTCTCATCCCGAGTTCCTCGCCCCTCCTCTGGTGCCACCCCACAGGGGTCAGGATGCCCCTTCCTGGCCTTCCGGGTCTACGGTCCCCGAGGTACCTCACCCTGCCCCAAGCACTGCCCTTGGGTGCCCTTCGTCTGTGGACCTCCCCCCTTCCCAGGTACTGGGCATTGCCCGCATCATAATGGAGGTCTTCCAGTCCATGAGTCACAGCCCGGCTCTGTACCCCTGACCGGGTTCTCTGCTGCGTCGTTCCCCCGGATCTGGTGGTCTCCACCTGGTCCCCCTCCTCCCGTTTTTGAGGGTTCTCTCTCTGGGGATTGAGACATGGAGGATCCCTTCATGGGGATGCTTCTGATGGGGGCTTCCTGGATTATGGAGACCCTGATTCCCCGCTGTCCGTGTCCTCTGTTCTGGACGCCGCCCTGCCTGACCCTCCCGATGCCTCCTCATCCCTGGACCTGTCCTTCCAGGATCTGATATTGCAGATCCAGGATGTATTTGGCTTCCCTGCTGCAGACCGGGATGCCTTCTGCCAGGACATGGCTGCCTACCTTGACTTGCCTGAGGAGCCTGCCGTGGTTGTCCCTCCTTTGATTCCTGCATATTTAAATGTCCTGTCTCAGGTTTGGTGTTCGGCACCTCTGCTACTCTCCCTTCTGGAGCCCTTCAATTGTTCCTTGCTGTGGGATTCCCAGTGCGTCTTGCCCTGGTTCCCTCCACCACCTCCGTGCTTTGGAGCCTTCCTGGATTTGACTTCACACCATGGTCTTTTGACCCCTGTCTCATCAGGATGAATCAGTGTGCATGGCCACCTACTTCTACATCATATTTGGCACCTGCTGTCCTCACTCACCCTTGGCTTTTGTGCCCTACTGGGTGTGGTTCGAGTTGACATGTTTGACTTTCTCTGACGCCGTCCCCTTTGGGTCATACCGGCTGTCTTTTGTGATTTGTTGCAGCACTCCTCTATGGTTGCTGCCTGGCCTCTACACGTGGCCTCTCTTCTATTTTCTGCTGTGGCCCGACCTTTGGTCGCGCCATCGTGCCCGGCTTCCTGCCTTGGCTAGCCTCCCTTTTGGAATTACTGCTTGGTACTCTCCCAAGTGTAATAACCTACTGTAAGAGACCAGTCTGTAGAAGATATATCGTTACTTAAGAACTTACCGTAACAGTAGATCTTACTTTGTGAGGGTTCCTGCAGTAGGTCTTCACATATAGGACTGCGCCACTTGGCGTCAGGTTCCAACAGCAAACTTGTAGCTAGCAATCCTCAGCGGAGACTGCCCCCGACGTCCATTGGTGCAACGTCAGCTCAACTATAAAAGGGGCAGTCCCGTGCCCGTTCTCCAGTTCTTTCCCGCTGTCACCTCAGTTCGTTCGGCAGATGTGTTAGAACAGCGATCAGTCACCTGCTTTATATATCGACATTTTAGTCATTTTCCTCATCACTTTTTCTGCATTTTTCAAACGAGTGTATGTCAGCTTGTCCAAAAAAAGAAGCACCAAGTGTGGCACCCAAATCCCGCGACAGGACCACTCCACTCCCGCTGGCTCTCCTTTGTCTGGGTCCTAACACAACTCTGTCGAGTGTGCCATCTGCCGGGGATTCAACCAGGCCACCTGAACCCGGCTCAAGCAGACCCTTGAGGCCCACCTTCTCGCCTGTCGGCTAGCTTCTATGGAAAAGGAGCTCCAGGAGCTTAGGGGAGAGGTTGTCATCGCCGGCCCCATGAAAGAAAAAGGACAAGGAGAAGTGCCGGGAGAGGAGCCCATCACCACGAGGAAGGCCTTCCACCTCCAAGACCATGAGTGCCGCTCTTCCGGGCCCCCCGTCCACTTCTGCGGGCGGTACCTTTTCCCCTCCCGCCCTTGCGTGGTGAGCAGGCAGGCGGGGTAGCCTCTCTTGAGGTCTCTGTTAGTTCTGCTTCGCATAGCACTGCCGCTAAGTCACCCTCCGGCCCTGCCGCTGGGTGCCCAGCCCAGACCGATCAGTCTGTCCATGATTCCTCACCGCAGCCAGCCCTGTCGTGACTGATAAGTCGGACGACGGACCTCCCGTCGACTGCACAGCTGTACTTACTCACCCATTGGGCTCCCTTGAGGACCCCAACGACAGCACCAGTGTGCTCGCTGGAGACCCATCATCCCTGCTGGTTTCTTCCCCAAGGGATTCGCCACCCGGTCCCGACTTGTCTCTTCCTTCGGGATCGTTTCCTGATCTGTCGTTGGGGTCTCTCCCAGAGCTCCCTCCTTCACCAGGCATCACTCCAACCCCGGACTGGGTCTGTTAGGCATGGAGCCCCCTCCTTCGGGACCCTTGGGCGCCACTCCTGATCCCCTGCCATTTTCCCAGTGGATCGGTGGCACCCCCACCGGCCGGTCCTGTGGGACCTTCGGGCAGTTTTCTGGGGCCTGACCCCACATTCCACCACCAGTCGGCCCTCTGAAGGATTCTTCATATCTGACACTGGGCAATGTGCCGCCGATGCCAGGATAGTCGATGCTGGAATAGTCGACGCCCGGATATCCACCTTTAGGCTATCCACTGGGGCTGCCCGGGTATCAATACCCTTACTGGCACCACCCGACTTACCAGGGGTATCCAGAGTACCAGTCTCCTCCGCCTCCACCTCCACCACTGCCATCTGATCAAGAGTCAGTTCCGGAGTGGTGGCAGGACACTAGGACCCAGCTCATCACTGAAATCAGACAGTTCCAACCATTGAGAGCTATTCCTCTACCCAGGGATCCCCCCTCCGGTCCCTCTGGGCCGAGCTGAGGGATCACTTCCGTGGGCAGCACTGGGCAGGACCCTTCCCTTCCCAGTGGCTCCAATCCCTCTGATTCGGACATAGATTTGGACATTGACTATTCTGACCCTTGATCACCAGTCGAAGTTCCTCCAAAAGAATCACCTAAATCCCCTTCAGAGGACCCTTTGTTCAGGGATTTGTTGAGATCTATCCAGACAGTGGGAGGCTGGCCTTGTAAGGACATGGATCCTCAGCGCAAAAGATTGTCTGAGCACCTGGATCTAGTGACTACAGATCCTCTACCCATCCCCCCCCTTGGATGGGCCCTCATAAGGACCTGGTCAGTACAGTTTGGCAACAGCCCTCCTCCACCCCGGCTGTTTCCAGGAAAGCCAGTAGAACTTACTTCGCACCCAAAAAGCAGACTCCATGGTCATCATGGCAGCGCATGACCGGTCGGCTCAACCCAAGTACCTGAGTTTGTCCCCACCAGACAAGGACTCATGGCAACTGGACCAATTTGGTAGAAAGATCTACTCATCCACTTCTTGTGCCATTCGGTCACTAAATTGTGTCCCATATGGTGGCCTTCCAGAAGATATCCCTTGTTGAGCTGGATAGGGACCTTCAGGCTATCCCTTATGAAAACCTCAGGGCCAAGTTGTTGGAGAAAGTCTGTATGAACAAGTTCTCTTGCCGTCATGCTCTCTGAGCTGTGTATGATTCCGTGGACTCAGTGGCTCTGGCTGCAGCCACAGGGATCTGCCTTCATTGCCTGTCTTGGCTCCGTATTGCAGGTCTGGCACAGGACGTCCATTCATCCCCTTTTGGACGCACCCTTCAGGGGTTCCGTCCTCTTTGGCGGCAACGCGAAGGATATTATAACAGGGCTGCAGGAGAGTGGATGATCTCTTAGAGACGTACACTCGATGTATCGGACGGGTGAAATGAAGCAGCCATTTCGTCGCCAGAGACAATGGAATAAGACCCAGAATAAGCGTCAAGGTAAAAGACGTGCCACTGGCTCTGGAGCTCAAACCCCTCAGGCAAAGTTTGCCAACCCAGCCTTAGGGGCCAAAGCTTCCCTCCCCTCAGTGTTCTGACTCACCCCCCCTCCTTCCACTACCTCCATTCCCCTCAGAGGAACCGGTAGGAGGGAGGTTCGGCCTCCACCTAGAAGGGTGGAAGTCCATCACGGCAGATGTATGGGTTCTTCAGCTCATACAACGAGGTCACTCTATTGAGTTCCTGGAGATTCCACCTCCACACCCTCTGGGAAGGTCCTCTTACCCACCAGGTCAGATCCCCATTGTCCACCAGGAAATCCAGGCCTTGCTGCAAAAAGCAGTCATAGAACCTGTCCCTCCAGACCAACTAGGAAGGGGATTCTACTCCCATTTCTTCCTGGTACCAGAGAAGACTGGGGAATCTGCAACCTATCCTGGATCTCAGCACGCTCAACCTCTTTGTGGAATACAAGAGATTCTGCATGCTGACCCTTCAGGGACTCCTACCCCTGCTCCAGTCAAACACATGGCTGTGCTCCCCTGGATATGCAGGATGCTTACCTACATATCCCCATCCTCCTGGCCCACCGCCACTTCCTCCCAATTCAGGGCACTTCCTTTTGGCCTGTCCTCAGTGCCCCGGGTTTTCACCAAGTGCCTAGTGGTAGTAGCGGCATTTCTGTGCCACAAGGGCATATGTGTTCCCGTACCTGGATGGCTGGCTTTTTTCAGCCCCTTCCCCGGACAGCCTGAAGGAGTCTCTGTCTTTCACTCTGGACTTGTTTATCAAGCTGGGCATCTCGGGCAGCCTCCCCAAGTCCCAGCTAGTACCCTCTCATCACCTCCAATTTATTGGGGCAGCACTGGATACAGTCTAGAGCAAGACCTTCTTGCCATTGGATCGAGCCGAGACCTTAGCTTCCCAGGCCACTTTGGTGGCCAAGGCTCGATGGACCCCAGCACACTCGGTATACCGTCTCTTGGGGCTCATGGCAGTGGCCATTCCTACTGTCCCCTTGGCTAGACTGTACATGAGGGTAGCAATAAAATGCAGGTGAAAGAGGTGGCTATCTGCAGTGTGTAAGGTTTTGGTCTTCTTTCCTTGCAACTGCTCCATCACATGCAGTCATCTTTTGCTGGTCATTAGCAAGTCACAAGGTTCTTCACCCATTCTGGTGGTGGTCATTTTGAAGGAGTTTTCCAACACATACTGTAACAGCAAAGAGATAGACCAGTCAGACAAGCAAGATGTTTGGGGATTCACAATCCAGGAGTTTCACATCCAGCTGATTGCCCTCCATGAGTCTAGCAGTTGTGCCCGATGCTTTTTCTCGGGACTCCTGCTTCTGTTTAATGCATCCCTGAGACAGGAAGGGAATCACATATACCCCCTATCATGATGATTCCTTATCAGGAGTTCTGAGTGCTGATGGAAGAATGGTTGGTGGCAAGACAATAGGAGCCTAGAGAGCTGCTGAGATTGAGCAGCAGGGGAAAGTGCCCCATCTTATCCATGGAGGCTGGACTGCCCAGGGTATTTCCTGTGGACAGGCAGGACGTTTTTGTTTTGCTACCCCCGACTAGAAAGGAAAGCTTAGTCTGGGATCTCAGTGACTCAGGGCCATACAGGTTGGTGCACTTTTCAGACATGACAGCAACAAGGGAACTGATGCCACTGACCAGTGTCTACATGGTTTGCTGTCACTGTGGCCCTTGGCATGGAGTTTCTCTCGACTTCAGTTTAGTCATCGAGAACAGTCTTGCTCTGGAGGTCATGCTAGGAGAGCTTCAAGCTAGTTTAAGGGGGGCTCACCTTGAAGCCTCTTCTAAGCTGATGTGTTCGCATTGAGAGTCAACTGCTTGGGAGGGGCCTTTTTTTCCAGACCAGATCCTGGGACAGGAAGTCCAGGCCCAGCACCATCTGTGTATCTAGATCAGTTTTGATAAGCAGGTGTTTTTAGTATGTATACCTTGCATTTCATGGACCAGGATGGTCCAACATGACTAGTATAAATTCTGATAGCACTAGAATTGGGGCATTCTTCTCAGTCTTGAAGGCACGGGAATCACAACCTGCTCATGGAAGCATCAAGGGGGCTTCATTGTGTGGCTTGATCACTGTCTAGTGGTACTTTTCACAGCAGGATAACAGAATGTCACATAGTCCCTCAGGGATGTAAATAAGTACATCCCAAGGTGGGTGATCCTTGATCCAAGGTGTATTTTGACCTGCAGAGCAGAAAGTTGGTCTACAAAAAGACAGATTATATGACCATAGGAATCCTAGGTGTATTTTGACTTGCAGAACAGAAGGTTGGTCTACAGCAGGTCGGACTATATGACAATAGGACATCTTTCAGGTGATGAGGCTCTTCAGCAGCTTCCAGTGGTCTGTGGGAGGAGGTAGTAAATTGCTGCCTAGCAGTGGATTTTTCTGCATCTATTCCTGCTTAGTGTTTTTCTCTAAGTTTCAGGCATCAGAAGGATAGCTTCAGAGTGGCCAAGAAGACTATGTCCTTTAAGTCTTAATGAACCTATCTGTGTACGGGCAGGAGCCTGGTCCTCCTGTTCAGGAGGAGTCTCCAGAGACAGGGGCCTTGGACTGAGCAGTCCAGAAGAGGGTCATCTCAGTGGCCTCCACTCAGTGTTAGATTTGTTTTTCTCGGTCAGAAAACCAGGGTGTTATGACCCTCAAGTCCATGACGCTATTCATTTTCAATGTTTGTTTCTGGTAGATGGCTGTTGTCAATAGCTCTGCTATAGTCCCTCAAGTTAATAGTATCTTGACTAGGAGAGCAGAGGACTGCAGATGCTTTTTCCCCCACTCCAAGTTGAGTATTCTGCCCAATAAGGCATTGATACAGGATTATGCATTCCCTTAACGGCAGGGAAAGGCAATGTAATTAGTGGGATGAAAATTCCTTTTTTGTCCTTACTGACCTTCCTGTATGTATCTTCACCATTCATCACTGGTGGGTATATGCTGGAGGTGCTATGACTCTGCAGGAGCTTTCATCTTACAAATTGTTCTATTTGGGGGAGGAGCTGGTGTCTAGGCTGGTGCCACCCTCGAGGGCAATGCAAAGCATGCTGCACGAGCACCAGCCAGTAACCAATGCCGACTCCTCCCTCACCCCTCAGTTCTGTTCTTTCCACCATTGAGAGTGCACCTCAGAACTGAAGAGCAATTTCGTAGTTCGTCATCAAAGTCACTGGAAAGTTCTGTTCGTAACTCAGTGCCGTAGAGCTGCAATCGGGTGAGACAGTTCCCTTTTGCTTAAATTATTGTGTTTATTTCTACGGCGCCAAGTCTGTTCCTTGTTTTATTTTTGTGTGTGGTTGATCATGTCTGGTCCGAGGCCTAAATCCAAGGCGGGACGTGCCCCTGCAGCAAGTCCATTTCCATAACGGATCGCCATGATCGATGTCTTTCTTGCCTGGGTCCACAGCATGATGTGGACAACTGCGACGTGTGCTTCTCCATAGACCGCTGGGTCCTTGAAACGCATGTGTTGAAGGTGGGTCATAAACCTCCTACCTTCAGAGGGCGCCATCGGTCCTGGGATGCCATGGCAAGAACTCTGGACCCTTCCCCCGGGTTGCCCTCCATTACTACATGTACCAGAGGACTGCAAACCATTGACAGTGCTGGCCTCACTAGTGCCTCCAGTTTGCTAGAGGGATCGGGCAGACAGTCTACCTCCTCCGGAGGGTTGGTTGAGCACCCCTCTCATTCGTTGCCATCTTCGAAGCCACGGCTTCCCCTGGTGTCGCGTTCAGAGTGATACACTGGATCTGAACTGGTGGGGCCCTCGACTCCATCCACTGGTTCTGCTCAAGCTCCTGGCACCTTTTCTGGGGCCAGTGAGCAGGGCGGTGCTGAGGGTGTGGCATGGCCTTCTGTGCTGTCTACGGTGCCAAACACAGGGTGCGAGGGGTGGCCTCTTTCCTGGTTGCCCTGCTCTCTTCCTCTTCAGAGGAGGAGGATGGGTCTCACCCAGACTGGTTACCCCCCTCTGAAGAGTTCTTGGGCTCTGACGAGTCTCACCACCCTATGAGGCCGAGCAGCACTATTATGAAGGTTTCCTCTCCTCTTCGGACTGACTCTGTCTCTGGGGCCGCCATCTCAGAGTCCTCTGGCACCGTTGCTGGTTTCAGGGATTTTTACGGTGCCGTGGAACAGGGTGCCACCGGCACCTGTGCTGTGAAGCAAGGCGGCACCATGGAAACGGGTAGTGCTGTCCTTGGTGCCGTGGAGAAGGATGGCGCCATCCCTGGTGCCATGGAGAAGGACGGCATCTATGATGGAGCAAAGTCAGGAGACTGTGTTGGGTATGGAGGTTGCACTGCTCCCAATGCAGAGTTGGAGATCGGCACCTCTGTGGGGGCTGAATCCGGCACTGAAGCTGGGAGCGGCATGGCCTCTGTTTCCCTTTTAAGGGCTAACTCAGGGGTTGCTGTGGCAGGCTTGCAGACACCTGTGGCTCCTCCAGTGTTGCCCCCCCTTAATCCCCCAAGGATGGACAAGGGGCAGGTCTCTTTCTGAGTGAGAGGGCTTGAGAGCACCTGGGGTGGCCCGAGGGGTTTTCTCTCAGCTGCTGATGGCTCTGGTAGGAGCCACAGGGCAGACCCCTCGCACTTTCACTCTTGTTAGTGGGGGGGTCTTCCATCTGGTGGGATTAGGGGCCACCCAAAGTGCCAGACCAGCCCTGTTCTCCTCACTGTGGGGCTTCTTCCTTAGGGCGCCACGAAGACCACACCTGCATGGTTGTGTGACCTTCTGTGGATTCTTTGCACAGCCCCACCCTTTGGGAGGGGTCACATGAGCGTTCCCAAATCCCTAGCAGGGATCCTCCTCTGGCTTGCAAGTTTTCTGCTCCTCCTCCTTCAGATCCTCTGCCTCGCCCCTTCTGCTCTCCCAGGCATTTTGGGTCCTACAGGGCCCCTGTCATGGGACCAATTCAAAGGCTCGGCTGCAGCATTCCCTCACTATCTTAAGAGTTCTGGGCCAGTCATTTCAGAAACCCCTGCTGCACCCATATCTGAATCGAGCTCCTCTGCTTCCTTGTCTTCCTCCTGGGAGGAAGAAGAAGACTGCTCAGTCCACTTGTCCTCTGATGCCGATATCACCAGCTATCAGCGGTTCTTGTCAAGGTTGCTGGAGGAACTTCCATTTCCCATGTCACAAGTCACAGTCCTGCCCATGTGACGCGAGCTCTCCTGGGAGAATTTACCTCGGAGAATGTGTTAATTTCTCTGTGGCCTGTCCCCTTTCAGGAAGTATCCCATAGGGTCTGGCAGTCTCCTACTTCCTCTCTCCTACCTCGAGGGACTGGCAGCGCAGGTATCGTGTCCACTGAGGGTCTTCAGGCACCTTACCTCATCCCACTACAGGGACAGTTACTAGACACCCCCTCTGGACATCATCAGCTGAGACACGACTGCCCCCCAGAGTTTGACTCAGCTAAGTTTAACCGCTGGGGAGAAGGATTTTTTCCTCGGCGTGTCTCCTATGCATTTCATCACATCAGGCCCATATGGCTGTCTATACTAGACACTTATGGATGGTACTAGGACATCTAGCCACTCTACCTGATTTGGAGGCAACCAGGCAGGCCATCTGTCTTTGTTTCTAGCCTAGAGCTAGCGAGGCATCTTTCAAGAGCATGTTATGATGCTAATGAGGTAGCTTCTAGGTTGGCAGGATCTTCAGTCTGTATAAGACGGGCAGCATGGCTTCGCCTTTCTAGGTTATCGTCCTTGGCCTGGCATAATGTGACTGCCTCCCCTTTCCAAGGAGTCCATTTTCTTTCTCCCGCAGGGTGAGACTGGAATTGGTGGGGCACCTCCCTTCTCCCAGGTCACCAATCTCTGGCCTCTCTGGGCCTGTAGGGGGATTCTCCCCCTGTGGTTCTCCCCCACAAGGGTCTGAGGCAACGGCTGCCCTTAGGGCATATCTATATATATATATATATATGTGTGTGTGTGTGTGTGTGTGTATATATACACACACACAATATATATATACACACATATACGCATACACACACACACACAGGAGTCGAAAGTAAAGACAAACTCTGCCCCTAGTGTAGACAGGAAAAAGGGGGATGGAGGGAGAGGCCGCATGACCTGCTGCAAGAGATGCTCTCGAAGATCTACTGTTATGGTAAGTTCTTGCCAACTGTGCTGTCTTCGATACAATCTCTTGCAGCAGGTCATAACACATGGGAAGATTCCCAAGCAGTTATTTGTAAAGCAAGGTGGCAAGCAAGTCTGTCTGTGTGAAAGCAGACCTTGGAGGACTGTATGTCTAAAGGTAGTTCTTGTGTAAAAAGCCAAGCCCATCAATGGTAATGTATAGTGGAGGGCCAGATCCTGGAAGCAGGAGCCATATCCCCCAGTACAGCAGCCTGTAAACATGCTGTGGCTGTAGCCAGCATTCATGTGGAGTCTTGACCACAGCAGAGAACGGCAGTATACATGTCATTTTTGTTATAACAAAGGAAACAACGGAGGCGGCCACCTAAGTTTTGACAGACCCTGTACTGAAACAGGGCATTTCTCCTTCACTATCCAGGTGAAGTGAAACAAAAGGTGGCGCCGCTGTGCGCTGTGGCCTCGTTCATTAAGAATGAAAGGGACTGTGAACAACCAAGATGTGAATTAGAGCAGCCTCAGGAGCCTCATGCCGTGCATAAGAGACTGGTAGCTGAATGGTTATTGATACACAGGAACAGCTGAGACCACCTCAGTGAAAAAGGTAGGGTCGGGTCACAGAAGGACATCCTTTCCTTAGGAAAGGCAGAAAGGGCCCTATATGCACAGAGCCTAGAATGCAGCAATGCAGCCAGCTGACGAAACTGCAATGCAGAATAAAAGGTTCCAAGATAGGAAGCGCAGTCATCATGGAACCGTGGGCCCAAAAGGGACCAATCATAAGTCTAGGACTTAATTGAGAACCTCCAGAGGTAGGTGGAGACCTTCCAGGGTATAGGTGGAAGAATGTTCTTTAAGAACTGTCATAAATACCCAATGGAGGCAGAGACCTTTCTCCCATCAGGGAAGGAAAGGCAATAGTTTGCTGGCAAAGGAAACTCCAAACACCGAAAGTGGAAGTAAATAGTTCAGTATATACAGAGGACATGAAAACAAGGTCCAACTCAATCTAGTCCCCTCAGAGAGAGACATGCCACCCATTCTGTGAAGAAAGGGACATGGCATGAAACACCCTGGTTGGTGTAAGACAGCCGCCTTCATAGAAATTACTCTAGAACCAAGAGAGGGGTAAGCCCTCCAGAACCAAATGTGGAGGAGCAGGAAATGCAGAATTGGATTGAAGGAGCATTTACCAAAAGAAAAGAGCAGGAGAGTGGGTATAAAGAGGGAAAGGTATCAGTACCAAAACCCTCAACTGTAACAGTGGGAATCACACCAGTCCTGACCCCAGAGGTACCTCCAGTAAAGAGAGAAAACATCCAGCCAGACTGTGTCCAGGTCTGGCCATAGTGGGCAGCATTGAGGCAGTAGGATACAGAGTGGAGAGACTAACAGATTCCTGTCAGGATGAGCCCAGTGGACAAAGATGTCTTTGACTACATCCTGTGGAATTTTCTATTCATGCCTGCCATTTTGAAAAGGTGGAGGGTATCCGGCCGCGTATGCCTGCTGTCAGGGATATGTACTGCTAACGAGGTGTAGTCAATTATGCACAGCCCAGAACCCTTTATGCATGGTTTTTATGTATATGGGCAAGGGAGTGAGTAATGTTTCCTGGTCAGGTAACATACAGCAGGGAAATAACTGATTGAATCATGACATCCCCCATAGGAGGCACCCAAAAGTATAGAGAGCATAGAAAATGGCTCTTCCAAGACAAAGACGTGCAGCTGGGCATTGCCCAGCTGCCAAACACCTTGGTGGGTTTTTAGACCATTGAAAGGAATATCCACATCCTCTGGAGTTGAGGTATGCGTCATAAGAATGGTCATGCAACACTAGACGCCGGCATCCGTTTGCAGGTAGAGCCCTGAAGGCACAATCTTTGCAGAGTGCCCTGGAACAAAGTCTCAGGTATTGGGGATGTGTAATCGATTAGGATGACTGCAGCCAAGTATCCCCAAAAAGTCAGCAGGTGAAGCCTGGCCAAGACACCTCTGGTGCGGCAGATAATGGGAAGCCAGTTAGCCCAGGTGTGTCCATCGAGCTACAGGAAGGAAAGTGTTTCCAACTGAATGTAAGCCATAAAGGTGTACATTCATACACAGAAACTTTAACCATACTTAGGGTACTGACTGGTGCAAGGAGGATGTCTGATGATGTTTCCGAAAAGCAAAACATCTGGGCATATAAGGGAAAAAAACACAGAGGCCCACTTCGCGAAGAATCGCTGAGATCAAGGCCTGGTATTATTGGAAGACTCTGGTGGCAGAGTCTATCCTTTATGGGGGTTTCACTGCCTTTTGTAGCATAGGATGAAGGTCTATCATGATCATTGTCCGGAAGGAAGGAGAAAATGTGCCCCGCCTTTGAAGAGGGGGATGCATTATTCTGGTAGAAAAAAGCCTGGACATCAGGACACATAATGTAACTTTGGTTTTGAGGAGACCTTCAGGCTGTGGGCAGTCCCAGGCAGGGAAGTGGCAGAACAGCACCAGTTGACCTCTGAATCAAAGGCAGGGAAGGCTAATATAGGTAGTGAACCCATGTTGGGGAGGGCCCCACAAGGTATCAGCGGAGTCTGAAAAAGGACTTCAATAAAAGAATTCTTCTGATGCAAAAAATGACATGGAATGTACCAAAGTATGGTGCAACCAGAGGAGGTGGGCCTCATAGGGAGACCTCAAAAAGCAGCATCAAGAAGAAAACTCAGAAAGGCAGGAGCAAAAGGCCCGGCATATCATGTGAGACATATTTTCACAGTAGAGGTCATGTAAACCATAGCTGCCAGAGGTTCCAAGCAGCAAATACAGTGGCCACAGAAGCATCCCCAAGAGGCGGGATGACCACCGTGAGGACGTCTCCAAACAGTAAGCCAATTCGTGCTTAGGGGTGTGTACCTCCTACACCTGGGCCCCAGAGGGTAGATCCGGTCTGGTCTCTAGTCTTGAACAAGCAAAAAAGGGGACACCACCTCAACAACTGTTGACAGAGCCTGGTGTACAGCAGAGCTACAGGTGGAGACCGGGATGAGATCCGCAGGTGGGGTCACAAGAATAGGCATATCCACCTATGCCCTATAGGTCCAACTCAGAGCTCCAAAGAGACACGGTCAGACTCCATTGGTAATAATAGAAGAAAACTGGTGTGTAAATAAACTCCAGCAGATTCAAAGAGTCGACTCAAAGGAGCCAGCACTGTTCAAAAGAGTCCCTCGGTTGTCGAGGAGGACACAGTGATGTTGAAGCAGTGGAATAAATAACCGTATACCCAGTATGAGGGCAGAGTTTCAGTTAAAGACCAAATAGGGTCCGGGTGGATTACAGAGAACCCTCCTAGCCAAAGCTGCTGGTCAGGCGGTGCATAAATCACGCTCCGTTCAGAGACGGTGAGGTCAAAGGCAATGGCACCTGGGTCTAGGCCCGCAGATTATTCTGGGGTCCATTGTGGACAAGAGGGTCCAGATCCTCATCAAGGAGAGGGGTGAAGTCTACCACAATGTGACGTCATTGGCAATGAAAAACCCAAGGCCAGTGTAGACCTAAGGGCGAAACCCATGGTGACCAGGGAGCCGAAGCCTTCCCTGATGAGAGTGGGGAAGCCTCTTGAAGCCAGTGGTGATGACCTGGTATAGGAGCCACTGTCGATGAGAGTGCATTGCTGATTGTGTGGGCGAGAGCCCGCGACAAGAGGGCTAAAGCTCTCACCACCGAGACCTTCATCCATGAGAGGGCCAAAGCCATCGATGACAAGATGGCAAATGCCACTGTCAAAGCAAGGACAAAAGCCATCATTGACGAGAGGGCAAAAGCCATTGTGATGAGAGGGCTGAAGCCATCACCAACACGATGGTAGAAGCCACCATCAATGAGAAGGCAGAAGCCACCATCAGTGAGAGGGTAGAAGCTACCATCAGTGAGAGGGAAGAAGCAAGCCACTGTTGACAAGAGGGTGGAGACCATTGTTGACGAGAGGGCTGAAGCCACCTTCAACGATACTGAAGATGTAAGTATACTTTTTTGTATCTTCATCGTCGTCGGTGTAGTAAAGATGATCAGCGATGACAAATGTTTGTAGAAAAAAAATGTTAAAAGGCGAAGGTACTGCTGAGTCTATCTCCAGGAGAGATGTGTGCAGGTTGTGGAAAAGAAAGAACAGAGGAGTATCAGGACTGGTAGCATGTCAATTCAGCTCAAACAACTTAGAGAAAAAAATTCAGCTGAAACAACACAGCGAAAAACATTGCATTGCAAAGCACATCTCATCGCACTGCAAATTTAACGTATTAGGCACACATTTACTTTGAAAACTGTATTGTTTAAACTGCAGGCACGAGCTCAATATGAAGTAAAGTAGCATGTCTGCTGTTTAAATGCAATACTAAAGAAAAATAAACTGAGCTGTGGAGCAGGAGAGTGCAATGCTAGCGCGTGCTGCTGTGTTGTGAACCTCATCTAAAAAACATCTCGTAACGGCAAATAGAAGAGAACAAAAATGTTTGCAGTTTGGTGGAACTTACTGGTTTAGTGATATCAATGAGGCGCTTTGTAGCTCGATTCCCCACTGGTGACATACATGAGGTGCTATGGACCGGGGCAAGGGGGCACTGCAGCTTTGTTTACCTTTAAATTGGTGGAAGAGCGGGTCATCGAGAAGCCACAGTTACTGTGTATTTTTTTTAACCTTTATTTTAAATCTTCTACTTGTGATTTCTGTTGGGGCAGACAGGACACTGACTAAGAAAGGCAGGTGAGAACATGAGCCACAATTAGCTCACCAGGGTAAGCAAAAGTGATAGATAAATTGCTGTAGTAAGGGAGCCGACCAGTTTAATTTTAAGTGCTGACGCACAGCTCAAGTGGGCATCACTACTGTGATATGCTGACATGCACTGCGCTGAACACACTAGCGCTGAAAAGTTCATACGAGGAAACTGATCGCGCTGTAAAGTAAATGCAGAAATGACCGCGCTTAAAAGTTTTGCGTGCAGATGACATGGAACCATCGGAACCACGCTCTCTTTTATAGTCCACAGACCTGGTCATGTGGTGCATGAGAGGGCAGTCCCCGGAACGACTGCTTAGTCTTCCAGAAACAAGTACCTCTGGTAGAATGTTCCCATGTGTTATGACCTGCTGCAAGAGATTCTCGAAGAGCTACTGTTACAGTAAGTTCTTATGTAACTGTACTTTATTAATGTAGGATAAATGCAGTTTCATAGCATTTGAAAATTATAAACAATCTCCCAGTTCAAAAAAGTTCCTGCTCAGTATCATAAAATGACTCTCTTGATGATGTCATACATGAGAGAGATACCAGCTGTGCTGATGTATTCTAGCTCTACTAACCATTTCCAAATGCAAATAAGTTTAAAATGAAAAATGATAGCATGGTACTGTGAGCCTACAAGTTGTTCAGCACAAAAATATCTACAAAATGAGTGGTGTTTCATTTATAGATACCTTTTAGTTTTTTTTAAAAATTACTAAAAAAAAGCAGCAGCAAATCCCATTGTTGGTCACTTTTTCAACACAGATGCAAATAATTTTAAAACAAAAAACTGATAGCATGGTACTGTGAGCACAATATTTGTTTAGCACAAAAATCTACAAAATTAATGGTTTTATATATATATATATATATATATATATATATATATATATATACTTTGTTTATAATTGGCAAAAAATAGCAGAAAGTTAAATTTTTTTCACTTTTTGCAACAAACAAATGCAAGTAGCTTTAAAATGGAAAAACGATAGCATGGTACTTTGAGCACTCAAATGTTCAGCACAAAAATAGCTCCAAATGAGTGGTGTTTCATGTGTATATCTTTTAGAATTTTTTTTATATTTAGCAGGAAATTCAATTTTTTTTTCACTTTTTTGGAGGTATGGTATAAATGGAATATGCTACCTTCCTACTTTAAATATTGCTTATATTTTTTGTTCTCGTGCCCTCCTCCAATTAACCAAACTGCAGTTTGCTTTTCAGATAGCTTCTGCCCTCCAAACAGGGTGAGTTGGTACATAACTGCTGTCCGCTTACTGTTTCCATTTTTATTTTCTCCTGCTCTGTCAATGCTCATGCTGCTTCACCATGACAGTATGAGCTACAGATGGTCGTCTTCCCACTTTGTGTTACAGTCAGACCTGGTTAATCCGTGCCTTGTTAATCCATATGTCTGACTATCCGAATGAAAAACACTACATACGGATTTTTTGTTGGGCTATTGACCACTTTATTATCACTGTCTGGTTACTACGTAGATTTATATTACGTAACAAACTTGGCAAACACAAATGTGCATGGATTAACCAGGTCTGGTTGTATCAGGTAAAGTGATCTAGGGCATGCTGCATTTCTCATGCAGCCGCCCACCAACACTTTCTTTTCTTCCTTGCATTTAGTCTGTGCACGTGAAAACTGCCTTCACCATACTACCCAGATATACATCTCACTCTGCCTGCGGTTTCCCTTTTTTGGCTTCATTTTGTCATTCAGTTGTGTACCATTTAAGTTTTAAGTTCACGTTTGTTTATTTTAAGTTTATTTGGGATAATTTCCTTGAGCAAGCTCATTTACAATGATGTACCATTGCACAAATCAAATATAAAATTCCATAGAAAATACATAATTCAAAAATATATCACAAATATTACCCCAAGAAAAACCTTAAACCCCCTTTTTTATATGGAACTATAAAAAAAATCCAAAATTGACAGTACAGATGTAATAATGCACACATATAACAAATATTGCACCTAAGTAGTCTTAATAATGTTACCTCTATTTCCAGGCAAAGAAAGCAGATGCCTGGTGCTCCTCAGAGCAGCCACCTGCTAACTTTCCCACATCCTTAGCATGCACTTTCATGGTAGCATAGGTGCCTTTGACACCTGAGTGAAGACATCAGCACTTCCTAGGTGGTTGGCACTCAGCTGCTCCTCATACCTCACAACCCACCTGGGGAATGTGGCAATTTTTAGCATTACCGCACACCTTGTTATGTGTTATTACTTACTTACAATTTACAATTTGATCCTTCAGAAATTTTATATTGCACTTTCCAGGTGGCTGAAGGCACTCAGCTGCACCTTGTGCCTCACAGTCCACCTGAGGCATGCAGCAATTTAGCATTGCCACACACCATGTCGTGTGGTATTGATCACTTAAAATGTATAATATAATCTTATTTGAATTATATACTGCACTTCCCAGGTGGCTGAAGGCACTCAGCTGCACCTCGTGCCTCATAATCCACTTAGGGCATACAGCAATTTAGTATTGTTGCACACCCTGCCCTGTGTTATTGCTTATGTACAATTTACAATGTGATCCCATGGGAATCATATACCGCACTTCCCAGGTGGCTGAAGGCATTCAGCTGTGCCTCATGCCTCACAACGCACCTTGGACATACAGTAATTTAGCATTGCTGCACACCCTGTCATGTACCATGATAATGAATGTCTCTTGTGTCATTTGGAAAGAGTTGTATGTTTGTCTTACCTGATGATGGATGTCTGTGGTTGCTTGTGTTGCTTTTTCCCCTTTGGCTGCTTGGTTGGAATGCGGAGTTAGTGTTGAAAACCCTAACATCATATTTCCATACTATTGCCGCTTTAATAGCAACTCAAACTGACACATTAATGAAGTTTTTTGCAAAGAATATACAAGGGCTAAGCTACCACAACCACCCCCTCAGAAATATTGTTGTTTTTGGTTTGAATGCTGATTAACCGTACGACACCATGAGTGCTGATCGCATGAGAACAAAAAGAAAGAATATTTCCAGTAGGGAGATGGCATACTCCATTTATGCCATACCTACAAAAAAGTGAAAACAATTTGAATTCTCACCCAAGGGGTCCTTTAGCATCAGTAACGATATGCAGTTAGCTAACTAGGTTGAACTGCCTCAGAGGTAGAGATTATGATAATGAATCTGATTGTTGAGGAGAGCCTGCCTAGAAGGCACCATAATATTTTCTCCGCTGACCAATACTGCCTCTGGGATGCTCTCTCTTTTGGCCAAGAAAAAGCCTCTTGCCATTGTTGGTAGCTACAACTTTTACTTTATTTTCTTAGTGTGCTGAGTTTTTGAGTTTATTTTTTCGCGGTTCCTGGGAACTGTGTTTTTCTTCAGGAACCGTGGTTCCCCCCTCTATTTTCTTCATAAAAAATCTACTGCGTTTGTTGTTTTTAGACTGTTCCTTTTGGTATTTTAATCACAGTCCCCTTTTTTGAGTGGGAACTGACGTTTTCTTGTTTTTTTCCCCCCTAGTTTTTGTTACTAACAGTCACGGTTCTTTACCGTGAGGGAACCGACTGCATTTCTTTACCTGACCCTACTGGGGCTTCATTTTTCAAGGGTTTTGTTAATATTGGCATGTCAGAAACCCCTAAAAAGAGGACAGGACCCACAGGTTTTAAAAGTTGTTTGAAGTGCCACAGGATAGTGGCTAAAGCCTGATACCCATGACCTGTGTTTAAAGTGCTTGGGTCCATATCACTTTTGTACACTTTGCTCTAAATTCTGCCCAAAGACCTTGAGAAGTAGAGCTAAGAGATTAAGAATTGTGGCTGAAGAAGGGTCTTCCTTTGTACCTAAACAAAGACCCAAGGCTACCTATGAAGGGCCTTTTAAAAATGGAAAGACAAAGGTGCTGATGAAGCATCTTCAAAACCTAAGAATAATAATAAAGGTGCTGATGAAGTGCCTTCAAAGGAGAAAAATAAAAATAAAGGTGCTGATGAAGTGCCTGGCAATTTTAAGGCTCTTAAAGATACTAATGAAGTGCATGGTAAATCTAAGCCTTCAAAAGGTGCCAATAAGGTGCCTACAAATAAAAGGAAAGCTGATAAGGTCACTGAAGTGCCTTCCAAAATGCCTTACAAAGAAAAACATACCACTGCTCCTCCCAGTTTGAACAATGGTGAGCCATCAGTGGGCAAAAAACAGAGAAAACAAAACACACAGAACCTCGGGGGGGGGTGACCTCCCAAATATTCAAGGAGTCTTACCCCCTGTGGAAGAGATGGCTTAAGCCTAGCATCTGTATCAAACACTTCAGGGCATGGAATCCATTTTTAATACCCCTGCCTTGCCCAGGCAACTTCCCGGTTCAGCTCCCTTGGAGGCAGGGACCTTATCTGGTGAGGATTATGATGATTATTATGGTAGTGATCCTGATGAATCAGAGGGGAACCTAGAACCTGATGATCTTACTTCGAGAAGCAGCTCTTGCAGCAGGTTACACCATTAGGACTGAAGCCGTCAGGTGCCAGGACCCCACAGAAAAATTCTAGCCAGCAATATCCAGCAGGGGACCACCCCTGATGTCGGCCCCGCCCCCCAACGTCTGGCATCATACAAAAGGGGTGGTTCCCCAGCATCCCTTAGTTCTTTTTCTGCCATCGACTCACCAGCATCGGACTCATGGATGCCTCTAGCAAACGAACAACGCTCTAATAAAGTACTTTTTTTCTAAAAATCACCTGCATGTCTTCTCCAATTCCTTCCATCACAGGACACCGCTGTAAGTGCACTTGCAGCAAACAGATCTCGTTTAAGGACCGACACATGGCCTGTGTGCGGTGCCTAGGCCCAAAGCATGATACTAAGGCCTGCTCCATTTGCTAGCAGTTTAATAGCAGGACCAGGATCTGCCGCCAAAAAGTTCTTCAGGGGTTCCTTTAGAAGATAAGTTAAAGGCCATGGAGAAAGACCCTTCCTCCTGAGGGGAATCTTCCCACCATAAATCCAGGAAATGCTGCAAAAAGCACTGGGACAAGGACAGGACCAGAACTCTGAGTCGGGCCTTGGAATCCAAGACCCGTTCCAGCTCCACGAGGTCAGATAGGTCCCCCATCCCGGGCTCACTCTCAGCCGCCTTCGGTGAAGGTACGGTCTTTGGGAGGCTTAAGCACAGTCTCCCTTCAACCTCTCAAGACCAAGAAGGATAGTCGGACGTCCGGCTCTACAGCCAGGCCCGAGGCCTCGGACCGGCATAAGTCTAAGTCGGCTCCAAAACAGGGCACCGACGTGTCAGACAGATGCCAGGACTCCGACCACTGCTGGGTTTCCCAACCTCCAAGAGGACTGGATGCCCCTCCAAGAAAGATGACTGAGCTGATGTCCCTCAAGCGGACCTCCGAGACCAAATGGGTGGCTGACCTGATGCCCGCAAAACAGGCCAAAGAACCGACACCAGCCCCACCTACGCCAGCTGATACCGGTTGCCAGGGGTCCTCGGAAGAGGAGAGTGTTACCATTATGCCTGATGACCAGACAGGTGACACTGAGGACATTGGACTGCCCAGGGAACCGACACCAGACCCGACTACACCCCAAGGTCCGATGCCCGATCCCGTCGACAGGCAGGCACCGACGCCTGGCCCGTCGTCCGGCTTGAATCTACAAGAGATGAAAGACCTCTTTAACTTCTGATGGGACACCATTAAGAAGGATGTGGTGCCCACTAAACCTCTGCAGCCTTCTCTGAAGGAACCTGGTGATAGTGCGTCCCCTGCACCTAAGAAGCCTACACCACCTCCTAGAGGCACGTCATGAGAAAGGTGAAGACCCCCCTCTAGGTCTCCCTCAGAGTCTCCCAGCCCCAAACTCCCCAGAGGCAGACAACCCACTCTGCTGGGGGATGACTCAAGGCCAGATACTTCTGACACTTCTAGATCACCTTCTTCGATCAGTCTCCTATCACCTGACCCATGAGACCTACCTAGGTCACCACCAGATGATCCCTCCTTTTCTGATGTCATGAGGCACATCCAAGAGAATATGGGGTGGGAGATGGAAGACTTAGACCCGGAAAGACAACGCCTTGCCTGATACCTCAGGCAAAAAGATCCTAAGCCTGTGGTGGTCCTACCGTTGGTGGATACTTTTATGGACGTCACCAAAGCCATGTGGAAATGCCCGCACTCCACTCTGGCAGTACCTAAGAAGGCCGACCGCCTTTACAGGGCGCCCATAGAGGACCTTATTTGGCACAGCAGCCCTTGGCCAGTTCTCTGGTCATTACAGCCTCACATGACCGGTCTCAAAGACCTCAGCACCTGAGCACTTAGCCACCAGATCAGAAGTCTAAACAGCTAGCTTCACTGGGGAGATGCATGTATGCGGCCGCTACATGCTCCGTAAGGTCTCTTAATTACCTAACGCACATGGTGCAGTTTCAGAATGCCCTGTGGGAACAAGGTCAAGACCTTATTAAAGATTTCCTGGATGGCAAAAAGGAGGAGCTCCTCAACCTCCTCCGTACTTGGTCAGACATGGGGACCCAGGTCCTTTGTATCCGCTTACAGCTCAGTGGGCTCAGCGGCCAGGGGCGCGGCTACAGGCATTTGTCTCCAGAAATGCTCTTGGTTGAGGGTCTCCAGTTTTACCCCGGATGTCCGGAAGAACATCTTGGCCATCCCATATAATGGAGTGGTCATGTTCAGTGAAGAATCGGAAAGAGTAATCACCAGGTTACAGGATGCCGGGAAGGCAGTCAGGACTGTACAAGCTATGCACAGGCCTAAGGCTGGTTCCTTTTGCAGGAACCAGAATAGTTTTCACAGCCAGCAACAACGGCAACAGTCACGTTCTGGCCAGCAACCAAGGGGCAACTTTAATAGAAAGAGTCAACCAAGATTCTCCGCAGGCCAGGGCTAGAAACACCAAAAGTCTGCCCAGTCCGCCAGATCCAACACCACCACAGCATGACTCCTTCCCGGCCCCTGCCCCACCTCTGGATCTGAGGGAAGGAAGGATTGGGGGTATCTCTTACCATCTTTCAGGGTGGCAGAGGATAACCTCCGACTGGTGGATTCTTCAATTAGTAAGTCAAGGACACTCTATCGAGTTCCTCGACTGCCCACCATCAAGGCCTTTTCTGCTCTCCCGTTATCCGGGTCAGCATGCTTTGCTCATACAGAAACAGATCTTGGCACTCCTGGACAAGGATGCCATAGAAACAGTACCACAGAACCAGAGAGGAGAAGGATATTATTTACACCTCTTCCTGGTTCCAAAAAAGACAGAGGATTTGTGCCCGATCCTGGACCTTGGTGATCTCAGCACATTTGTGCTGTACAAATGCTTCCACATGGTCACTCTTCCAGGTCTCATCCCCATGCTCAAGCAGGGCACATGGCTTACATTGCTGGACATGCAGGATGCATATCTCCATCTCCCCATCACTCGAGCACACCGGAAATTCCTGTGCTTTGAGTTCCTGGGATGCCACTACCAGTTCCGAACTCTCCCCTTCGGACTGTCCTCGGTGCCTCACGTGTTTACAAAATGTGTGGCAGTCATGGCAGCAGCTCTCAGGAGACAGGGCCACTGTGTTTCTGTACCTAGATGACTGACTCCTCATGGCCCCCTCTCAGAAGGCTTTGATAGCCGCGATTCAAGACACTCGTTCCCTCTTTGGATCGCTGGGCATTACTATCAACCAGGAGAAGTCGTGCCTCATCCCTTCACAGAAGTTGCAGTTTATCGGTGCGGTTCTCAACACTGATCAAGGGAAGGCTTTCCTGACTCAGGACAGGGCAGACTCATCCACTCTCTCATAAGGGATATGATGAAAAAGAAGTCTGTCCCAGCCAGGACCATTCTTTGCTTGCTCGGATACGTGGCAGCAGCCATTGTGACGGTTCCCCTAGCTCGACTTCATATGAGGGTTACCCAGTGGATGCTATGAGCCCAATGGGACCAAAAGCAGGATCAACTGCATCAGCTAGTCCGGATCACGAATGCTGTCATCCGGGACTGGCAATGGTGGCTCCTCCCAGAGCACCTTTCTATAAGAGTCCCCTTCTTAGCGCCTGCTCCAACTCTGACTCTCTCCACAGACACTTCGGGGTCCGGTTGAGGAGCCCACCTGGAAGGAGTCAGGACCCAAGGATCTTGGTCGACCCTGGAGTCTCACTCCCACATCAACATCCTCGAAATGAGGGCAGTCCTGTATGCTCTACAGGCCTTTCAGTCAGAGATCACACCAGGTCTTCTGTTATTACAAACAGACAATACCTCAGTGATGTACTATATCAACAAACAAGGAGGCACTCACTCCTACCTTCTTTGCAGGGAAGCAAAGAAGGTGTGGGATTGGGTATTACAGCATGGCGCAGAGATCACTGCAGTGCACGTTCCCGGTGTGGACAATACCATCGTAGATTGCCTGAGCTGGTCACAGGCCAAGGCTCATGAATGGGAACTGCTGCAAGAAGTTGTAGAGGATCTGTTCCGAAAATGGGGGACACCAGATTTATACCTATTCGCGTCCCCATCCAATGCAAAACTGCCCAGTTTCTGCTCGCTAGATCCAGGGCCTGGTGTTTTCTGACGAGACGCGTTGTCCCTCTCCTGGATGGGCAGGTTCCTCTATGCTTTCCTGCTCTTCCCTTTGATCCAGAGGGTTTTACTGAAGCTCCACGAGGAGGGAGCATCAATGATCCTAGTGGTGCCCTTTTGGTCCAGACAAATTTGGTTCCCACTCCTGCATCAACTGGCCCAGGAACCACCATTTCCTTTGCCGGCCAGCTCACACCTGTTGTCCCAGGAAGCAGGTTCCCTGGTCCACCTGAACCTCGGGTCACTGAACCTGCATGCCTGGCTCTTAAGGACATAGCAGTCCTTAGACACTGGGTTTCGTGGGATGTGGCGGATGTCTTAGTAGCGGCAAGAAAACCCTCCACTCATGCCACCTACACCACGAAATGGCACAGGTTTTGTCTTTGGGCTCAGGCCCGCGGCTTAGCCCCACTTGACTGCCCTGAGAAGTCAGTGCTGGACTACCTCCTAACCGTGTATGAATCAGGGCTCACCTATTCCTCCATAAAGGTACACCTTTGCGCCATTTCAGTATACCATTCCCTGGTAGGTCAGTTAGAGGCCTCCCGTGGTTTCCTGTGTGGCATCCTCCATTTGAGACCTCCTTTCTGGGGTCAGATTCCCCCTTGGGATCTTCTTTTCATCCTAGAGCAGCTCACGCTGCCTGCGTTTGATCCAGCCGCAGATTGCGAGCTGCATCTTCTTGCTTGGAAGATGCTATTTTTAGTTGCAGTTACTTCTGCCAGAAGAGTTTCTGAGCTTCATGTGCTCATGTGTAAAGAACCTTACTTAGTTTCTCACAAGGACAGAGTGTCCTTAAGGACAAATCCTAAGTTTCTTCCCAAGGTGGTCTCAACCTTAACTCTGAATCAGGAAACTCTCGAAGTGGCTAGTCGAATGCATCACGTTCTGTTACCAAAAGTGCAGCAAGCCTTTACTGGGATCAGTGAAAGGACATTCCATGAGGGGGGTGGTTACCTCTTTCGCGGCACTTAAGAATGTCTCTACATCAGCCATCTGCACGGCCGCTACTTGGAGCACTGTACATACCTTTATCAGGCATTACAGTTTGGACAATGCCTCTAGGTGTGGAGCTAGTTTTGGCCTGGCAGTCCTTCAAGGACTTTTGTCCTAATTTTGGTTCACTCCAGGATCCCGCCTATCCTCCTCCCGATCAGGGTATTTTGTTCCCTTACTGCTTGGGAATTGGTCCTAATGGTGTAACCTGCTGCAAGAGCTGTTTCTCGAAGTAAGATAGTACAGTTATGTAAGAACTTACCGTAACAGTAGATCTTCGAGAACAGCTCTTGAAGCAGGTACTTTCCCTCCCACCTTCCCCTCAGGAGGTTTGGTCCTCAGACTAGGTCTTCAGACTTGGGCGTCTCAGGCACAATCAAATTATTATATTCATAGTTCTTCCTTTGGAAACGAATCCTCAGTCTCCCTTTCAGAAGTCATCTTTATGCCGGGAGTCTCCGGTGGGAGAACTGAGGGATGCTGGGGAACCGCCCCTTTTGTATGATGCTGGACGTCGGGGGCGGGGCCGACGTCAGGGGCGGTCTCCCGCTGGATATTGCTAGCTAGAATTTTTCCATGGGGTCCTGGTGCCTGCCAGCTTTGGTCCTAATGGTATAACCTGCTGTTCTCAAAGATCTACCGTTATGGTAAGTTCTTACGTAACTGTACTTTTCCCCTGATCCACATTTTGGATCCTGTCCTACAGATCAGGAGGGTACCTCCTGTATACTAACCTTTCTGCAACACTTGGTGGGTACCCTAGATTTTCTCTCACAGAAGTCCTCTCTAGAGGAGGATGACCAAGATTACAGAGAAATGATGGGTCTCCCTCCTCCAAAGAAGCTGGTACTCCCTGTCTATAAGCCTTTTAGGAAGAATACAATGAAACTACTCCAGACACCTATTTCCCTGCCTGGAGTAGACAAAATAATTGACAAAGTACCAGCTGTCCAGATCTGACAGAGTTCCTGTATGCACATCCCAACTATGAGAAGGTAGTACAACAGGCAGCCTGTGACAAAGCCAGTTCTCCTCTCAACCCCCCTGAGAAAAAATCAAGGAGACTGGACTTCATGGCTAAGAAGTCCTATACTTCAGTCTCTCCTTCTCTGTCTTTCTTCATATTTGGTATATGCAGCCAATTATCAAAAGGCCCTTTGGAATTCAGTCCTGGCTATAACACAACAAAAGTTTGATTCTATGATTCAGGACTTGTTGGATACAGCTAAAACTGCCTTGGAAGCAACAAAGTACCAGTTCTATATGGTAGCTGATAGTAAAGATGCAGCTTCTAGGGTTATGGCCCATGCCATCTCCTTGAGGCATTTTGCCTGGCTGAGGACCAGTCTGACACAGGACACACAGTCCAAAGCTATGGACTTCCCTTGCAATCAAAATGTTCTTTTTGACTCCAGAACAGAGACGACTTTGAAAAAGGTTGATGAGTACAAAATAACCTATCAAAGCAACATGGCCATAGGGCAGCCTCCTGCTACCCAAATGCCTCAGAATAAAGGTAACCCGGGGCAGAGCGTACTACCCTAGACCCTTCTTCCCCTTTTCTGCACGTTGATTACAGTCAAATAAGTGGGTTCTACAGAGGAAGAGAGGAGAAGCAACCCTACCCCTGCTTCTGCCTCTCAGCCCAAGCCCTGACTTCAAGGCCCAGGTCACCTCCCCTCCACCTGTAGGGGGCAGGTTCTCCCACTACCTCCAATCCTGGACTCTCATCTCTTCAGACAAGAGGTCCTGGAGGTAGTGGAAAAAGGCCCACCTCTGCAGTTCAGAAAGCTGCCAGCCCTCAGGGGCTCTAACCCCAACAGAGAAACTTCTGTTGGAATTTGAGGTGAAACCTCTTGACAGCAAAAAAGCACCAGCAGGGCAAGGGTCTCTATTCCAGATACTTTCTGACTCAGAAAAAATATGGGGAGTAGCGACCTATTCTTGACCTCAGATACTTGAACAAGCATCTCCTCAAACCAAAATTCAGGATGATCACCCTAGGTATGGTAATACATTCCCTTCAACAGGGAGACTGTCTAGTCTCCCTGGATCTCAAGGATGCCCATTTCCATATTCCAATAAGGCAATCCCACAGAAAGTTTCTGAGGTTCAAACTCCCTTCAGGGCATTATCAGTTTGCAGCCATGCCCTTCCGCCTGACATCTGCTTCAAAGGTATTCACCAAATATCTGACTGTCGTGGCAGCACACCTCAGAAAACAGGGGATCACAGTTTATCCCTATTTGAATGACTGGCTGATAGTGGGGATTCTCTACAAGTAACAGACACTTTCCCAAACAAAGGACACTTTGCATTCATTGGGCTGTCTCATAAATCAGAAAAAAATCCCACTTATTTCTAACTCAGACTCTTACTTTTATAGGAACGCAGTTGGATACTTAGCTAAGCAGAGCTTTTCTTCCACCAGAAAGAAGAAAAAATTACCAGAGTAATGTTGTTTCTTCTAATGGAGTCTTGCTGTATTCTGACAGTCTGCAGTTAGCCTCAGCACTTGATCTGCCCTGGAGAGGAAAGGGTTAACTCTATGCCAAAGCATAGAACGTTGAGCTTGAGCTCGGTTTTCAAACCTCTGTCTCCGGTACATCTCAGAATAACTGTCAGATTCTTACAAGCACTGATATTAATTCATTAAAACAAGAAATTGTTTTCATAAAAAATTTTTAAAAGCCAACAATTAGGGTCTGAAAGACTAGGGTCAAGAACCCCAAAAAGAAAACTTTATGTGGCTAGTGATAAAAGGTAAACCTATACTAAAAATAGAAAAAAAACCCAATCTGGCCAGAATGGGTTCCAAAAGGTACACCACTAGGATGCAACACTGCACCTGCCAACCCACATCCCAGATACACAGAGGTTCTGAGAGGGGAGGCAGGAAGGGAGGTCAGAATACAGCAAGACTCCATTAGAAGAAACAACATTACTATGGTGAGTAATTTTTTCTTCAAACATCATGAAGTCTTGCTGTATTCTGACAGTCTGAAAAATCCAAGCAGCACCTCCAAGGAGGAGGGAACTACAGAACCTACTTAGGAAAGAGGCTCTGCAGCAGCACTGCAGTGCCAAACCTAGCATCACTTCTGGCTTGGGTATTCAGACAATTATGCTTGGTGAATGTATGAAGTTTTCTAGGTGGCTGCTTTACAGATTTCGAGGAGAGAAATGTCTCTAGCTGCTGCCAAGAAGGCAGCAGTACCCCTGGTAGAGTGTGCCCTCAGGCCTGAGAGAGGCTCTTTGCCCCATTTAGTGTAGCAGAACTGGATACAAGAAACAATCCATCTGGGTATAGTTCTCTTAGTGGCAGGTTTATCCTTGCCCACCTCACCATAAGTGAGAAACAACTTACAGCAGCCACCCCTTTGGGCCTTGGTATGATCAATATAATAACTTAATGCCCTTTTTACATCCAGACTGTGCAACCTTCGCTCACCTGAAGAAGAATGGTCAGTGAGAAACACAGGCAAAGACATGGACTGGTTTAAGATGGAAATCTGAAACCACTTTAGGAAGAAATTTTCTATTTGTCCTGAGGACCACCTTATCCTTGTGGAAGAAAATAGTCAGGTTCTACTGACAGAGCCTGCAACTCACTGATTCTCCTGGCAGAGGTAATGGCCACCAGGAATACAGTCTTCCAAGTCAAGTACTTTAGCTCAGCTAAAGACAAAGGTTCAAAAGGGGGCTGCATAAACTGTGCAATACAGATATTCAGATCCCAAGCCAGAGTTGGCTCCCTGAAGGGAGGGTTGAGATGAACCAGGCCTTTAAAAAACTTATTGAACACAGGATGAGAAGCAAGGGAAGATCCCTTCCCTGCTGAAAGAAAAGCAGAGACGATTGCTAGATGAACCTTAAGAGTGGCAGGCCTGAGGCCTAGGCTATTCAAATACACTAAATAGTCCAGTGCTGTGGAAATGCCAGCAGAATCTGGCTGTATATTCCTCTGAGAACACCAGATGCTAAATCTCTTCCACTTAGAGTTATGTTTTTCTGGTAGGATTCCTAGAAACCTTCAGCATATCCAAGACTCCTTGTGAGAGGTGCAGTCCTGCATACTCTTAACTGTCCAAGAGCCAAGCTTTGTATCTGAGAGACTGGAGAGTGGGATACCAAATCCTCCCCTGGAAGGATGACAGGAGGTTGTGCCTCCTGGGAAGACCAAGAGGAATTGTCACTGCCAGGGACGGCAACAGGGGGTACCAGGGCTGCCTGTCCCAATCTGGAGCTACTAGTATCACTGTGCAGGGTTGTGACCTGATCTTTATCAGTACTCTGAAAATCAGAGGAAGGGGAGGAAAAGTATACAAAAACCTGTTTGTCCAATCCAACAGAAGAGCATCCTGAGGAACACACCCCGTGATTGGTGGTCTGCAATAGAAAAGAAGGAGCTGATGATTGTCTGGGGCTGTAAAGAGATCCATCTCTGGAGTGCCCCATCTCTGAAAAATGATCTGTAGGACCTGAAAGTTCAGGGCGCACTCGTGATGACCCTGAGAGAGCCTGCTGAGGGCATCTGCTAGCACATTGTCCTTCCCTGGCAGATGCACTGCTACCAGGAAGGTCTGAAGGGAATATGCCAATGACCATACCTTCATGGCTTTCATGCACAAGGCTGTGGACCGAGTGCCCCCCTGTTTATGTACCATATGATAGTGGTGTTGTCTGTCCTGACCTGCACCACTTTCCCTTGTACTGAGTCTGAGAATGCTTGAAGGGCCAGAAGCACAGCCCTGAGTTCCAGGAGATTGATGTGGAGAAGAGACCCCTGCTGAGGCCAAGTGCCCTGCGCAGTGAGGTTCCCCAAATGAGCTCCTCACCCCAGGAGAGCTGCATCTGTTATGAGAACAAACGAAGGAATCTGGTGAAGGAAGGGAACTCCCTGTCTGAGATTGTCTTTGTCCAGCCACCACTGGAGAGCCTGGACAAGAGTCTGAGTCACTGGAATCAATTTGGTAAGTGGATCCCTTCTCTGGGACCAAAAGACCCGAGGTGAAACTGACTGTCCCTCATTTGGAACCTGGCTCCCTGAACCAATGCAGTGGAAGCTGCCATGTGGCCTAGAAACTGAAGGAAATGCCTGGCTGGCTGAGACACTCAAGGTTTGAAAGAGGCTACCAGATCTGTGAGGGCCTGCACCCTTGAGAGGGGAAGGAATGCCTTTGCCTAAATGGTGTCCAACTCGACCCCTATGAAGGTGAAAAGCTGAACTGGTTCTAATACTAACTTGGAAAGATTGAGGATAAATGCTAGAGAACCCAGAAGCCTCTGGTTGACAGCCAGAGCTGACTTGACTTGGTCTGAGGACTGGCCTACAATGATCCAATCATCCAGATAGGGGAATACAGAAATGCCCTGACTTCTGAGAAAGGCCACCACCACCACCACCAGACACTTTGTAAAGACTCTGGGAGCCGAAGTCAGGCCAAAGGGCATTGTTCTGAACTGATAATGATCTGAGGGCAACTCGAACCTGAGGCACTTTCTGTGGGAGCATCTGATAGGGATGTGAAAATAGACATCTTTGAGATCCAGAGAGGCTAGCCAGTCTCCTGGTCTCAGAGAGGGAAGAATGATTCCCAGAGTCACCATCTTGAACTTTGGCTTTAAAAGATGTTTGTTCAGATATCTTAGGTCTAGGATGGGTCGCCACTCCCCGGTCTTTTTTGAGGGTAAGGAAGTACCTTGAGTACAGTCCTTTTCCCCTGTGCCCTAGAGGCACCTGCTGCACTGCTTTTAGGAGCAGCAAGGCCTAAACCTCTGCCTCTAGAGCAGCTGTTTCCAGTGGTGAGGAAGGCTTGAAGGACCTTGCCCTTACTTTGGGAAGTCTCTTGAAACTGAGAGCAAGTCCTTGGCTTACCACTTCTAGGACCCATTTGTCTGTTGTAACAGACTTCCACTCCTGAAATAAGTAAGCCAGCCTGCCCCCCACTGGAACTAAGGAGGCAACCCAGTCTGACACATCAGGGTGTCTGCTTGGCAGGAGTCCTAACTTGAAAAATGGATGTAGCCCTTCTCATCCCCCGTCTTCCTCTCTCTCTAAAGAACCCCCTCTGCTGAAAGGTAGTGGAAGCCTGAGCCTGGTAGAAAGGCCTGTGAAAAGGCCTGCCTCTGCCAACCCTAGACTGCTGCTTTTGAGGAGTGGCTTGCATTTCTTTTGCCACTGCACTCCTGTATGTGGTCCTATACTCATCCATTTTCTTCATGTACTCCTCTGTTTGCTCCCCAAATAGAGAGTTCTGTGTGACAGGAAAATCCATGGCCTTAAGCCTGGTTGTCCTGTGAGAGACTAGTAAATCTGAGCCAGGCGAACCTCCTTAGGGAGGTAGATGTAGCCATGACCCTTGAAGATGCTTTATTTAAGTCCACAGAAGCATGGAACTGAACTTTAGATGCTTCAATGCCATCTGCAGCCACCTGCTCCAGCTCCTTGGCTAGCTGGGAAGGGGCATTCTTGGCTAGCTCCAGAATTGTATCCCACCTCGACTTCTGGTACCTAGCCATGTAGGCCATATAAGAAGCCTGCCTGAGTCCCAAAAAGGATGCCAAGTACTGTTTTTTAGCCATGGCATCCACCTTCCTAGAATCCTTATCTGGGGTGTGTGAAGCAAAGGGTATGTTAGCCTTGTCACAGTCTGCAGCCTGCACTACCCCAACATGGCTGCAATGATTATAAAAGAATTCCATCCCTGAGCTTGATAGCATATACCTCCTGTCCATCTTTTTATCCACAGGAGGTATAGAAGTGGGAGCCTGTAAGATTTTTTTAGTCTGTTTACCCAAGGACTTGTGTAGGGGAATGGACAGTCTCTTTGACTCTGTTACATCCATCATCGCCAGAAAGTCAGGCTCTTCTTCTTCATCTGAAGCTACCACAGTTTGAATCTGGAGAGTTTCTGCCACCTTTTTATAAAATAAAAAGTGTGAGGGGGACTCGGAAAGTCTGGGAGGAGAAATATTGGTAGGCCTGTCTGGGGAGGTCAAGCTCTACTGGCTCATCTAGGCCTCTAAAATCATCATCATCATCATCACCTTCATACTCTGGGTCTCCTTCCCAATCAACCTCATAGAAAGTCTCCGGATCATAATCTGACTGGGCTGGAACCAACGGAACCGACCGTCTTTCAGAAATTGTTGGTTCGGTCGGAGTAGTGTGCAGTGACTGAACTAATACTAATTGCTCTCGCAATTTCCTCAGCAGTTGGGATCTGCGGACTCTGATCCGAACCAACTGACTTCTTTCTATGCTTTGCAGAAACCGATTTTTCCAAATCTGACTCTCTTTTGCCCGAGGAAGTATCACCCGTGTCAGCAGGCACTTTCAGGTTTGGTTGGAACTGAACCGGGCTGGCCATCCGGGTCAGCAGATTTTTCGGCCTCTTTGCTTAAGCCTAGCTAGTCGCTTCTCAAGCGTGGTTTTAGGGAAATTCTGACATACTTGGCAGTCTCTTTTGAGATGGTCAAACCTCAGACAATATACACAGGTGAGGTGGGGATCAGCTTTAGCAAAAGCCTCCCCACACTCAGTGCAGTGCTGAAACCCAGTGGGACCAGTTTTCTTTTTAGGTTTCTCAGACATAGCCACAATTTACTAAAGTTACCCATAAAAGTGTTCAAGCTAGGCAACTACCAAAATTTTCAGCCACCAACCGGTTCAATGGCTGTGGGAAAAAAAGAATAAACCCTCAGTTGTTTTGTGGCTAAAAGATACCAGACACTACAGCAAAGCGAAATTAAATAAAAATTTAAGAATTAAGTCTGCTCCCAACTGGACCGACGGGAAAGGAACCAAGAGACCAAAAACTATTTCTTTTACAATCAAAAAACCACTATCTGCCGGCCACGCTTGGCACCGGTGATAGGAGCTACGCTGCGGGCGCCAGCGACCTGGGTTCCGGGGAGCGGACACGGGTGGCTGGAGGAGCCAACCGGGGAGGAGGATTGAGTGCTCAGAGGCTGCTCTCCTCCTCCCGTTGCTTTACCGACAACTGGGTGACCACAGGTGGAGGTGCAGCGAGACAACTTGCAGCAGGGGTGTGAGGATGTCAGCCGGGAGCCAGAGCGCTGGAATGTCACGGCGTGCACAGCTCCTAGGCTTCCCTAGCATTCTGACATCCTGAGGGCTGGGACCAAAAAGCGGAAAGAACCCGCATCAAGCACCTGAAGATGGGACCCTGCCATCCCGAGAAAATCCAAAACCAGGCTCCATAGAAGCGGTCAACGAGGCCTCCCGACACACACACTTAAGGACTGGAGGAGACTAAAGTGGGAGTCTCTCTCCTCCCCGCCCGGGGGGTAAACCGAGGCAGGATGGGGCTGGCTCACCGACACCTGGAGGGAGGTACCTGGGGGCGGACCTACGGGAGCACGCATGGCATAAGAATTCCCCGAAGAAAGGAGTCTGAGGCGGTCAGGGGGCAAAAAAAAAACACACTATCTACCACTAAACACTATACTGTACCATGGACAGAGATCTGATGACCGAAAAGAAATAAATCGGTTGATTTACCGAACAAATTACTGTACTGAACCGAAGCAGCGAGGAGAAACTCTCCGGAGCATCTTCACAGTAGGGCGGAGTATGAATCTGACGGTTACACTGAGATGTGTCGGGGACAGAGGTTTGAAAACTGAGCTCGAGCTCAACATTCTATGCTTTGACATAGAGTTAACCCTTTCCTCTCCGGGGCAGTTAAAGTGCTGAGGCTAACTGTAGATTGTCAGAATACAGAAAGACTTCATGTTTGAATTCAAAATTTCTGTTGGTGGCAAGCTCCTTTGTCCCAGGCCAGCCAGACACTTCTTGAGGCTCCTGGGTCACATGGCATTCATGACTGCTGTGGTACCAGGAGTCAGATTCAGAATGAGACATACAGTACCATCTCTGCTCTCACTGGTCCCAGAAAAGCCATCCTCTGTCCAAACTGGTTCCAGTAACGGAGGCATTACATCTGGCCTTACAGTGATGAAAACAAATGCCCAACCTCTCTGCGGGAATTCCCTTCAAAGCTATCTCACCCACAAAAATCATTACCACAGATGCATGTCTACTGGGGTGGGGAGATCATCTGGACAGCTCTTCTGTCAGTGGCACATGGGCCCCAAAGGTGTCAGCATGCCATATCAACCTTTTAGAACTCAGAGCCATCTACCTAACGCTGAAAGCCTTTGCTCCACAAGTCAAGGGCCACACAGTGCAGATCAGAACAGACAATACCACTGCTATGTTTTACATAAGCAAGGTGGCACGTGGTTGAGTGTGCTGAACACAGAGGCCATGAGAATTTGGTCCCTGCCCTACTCCCTAGATGTCAGTCTTGTCAGCTGTACACCAACCTGGCAAGGACAATACCCTGGCAGATGCCCTTAGTCGCATCAGCCAATGGCACAATGAATGGACTTTGAACAAACGGGTCCTTGCCACAGTTTTCAGGAGGTGGGGCACTCCAGAAGTGGATCTGTTTGCCTCTCACCTCAACCATCAACTTCCTCTGTACTGCTGCAGGCCTCCAGCCCTGGGTACCCTCCCAGCAGATGCCCTCTCTCTGGATTGGCCAGGAAAGTTCCTATATGCCTTCCCTCCATTTCCTCTGATTTTCAGGGTACTCCTGAAACTCAGGAGTCAACCAGCACCAATGATTCTGGTGGCGCCGGATTGGCCAAAGGCAACCTTGGTATCCTCTTCTGTTAGCCCTCTCTTGCAGCAAACCTATTCAACTTCCCCTCAGTCACTGTCTCCTGACTCTGCCTCAGCTAGAAGTGACTTCTGCAGACCTGCAGTCCCTTCACCTCAAAGAGTGGCTCTTGAGCTAGAGTTCCCTGCCACTCAGTATTATGAACAAGTACTGAAAATCCTGAGGATCGCCAAAAAGCCCAGCACTAAAAAGACTTATGCAACTAAATGGAAAAGATTTTCCATTTGGTGCAAGGAGAAATGGATCACTCCTCTCAGAGCATCAGTCTCTAATCTTTTAGACTATTTAGTGCACCTTCAGACCTCAGGTCTAAAGGCCTCATCCTTGAAACTTCACCTAGCGGCAGTTTCAGTCTGCCTTTCTATTGGAAAGGGGAAATCTGTCTTATCTTTGCCTGTTTTTAAAAACACTTTTTCAGACAAGATGGAAGCTGTCCAGAGGAGGGCAACTAAAATGGTGCAGGGTCTGCACCAGAAGTCATATGAAGAAAGACTAAAGGAGCTTAATATGTATAGCCTCGAGGAAAGGAGGGAGAGGGGGACATGATAGAAACATTTAAGTACCTCAAGGGAATCAACAAAGTCCAAGAGGGTAGCATCTTTCAAAAAGAGGTGTACAAGAACAAGGGGCACAATTTGAAGATGGGGCGGTTCAGAGGTAATGTAAGGAAGTATTTTTTCACAGAGAGGGTTGTGGATGATGAAACGGTCCTCCGGAGGAGGTTGTGGAGTCAAAAACAGTGATTGAATTCAAGCATGCATGGGACAGTCATAAGGCAATTCTAGGGGGTGGGGGTAGAAAGAAGTAGGCTGCTGGTTAACTAGGATCTGCAGCTTATTCATTAGGTAGGGAAATGGGCAGACTGGGTGGGCCAAGCGGTCCTTATCTGCCATCAAATTCTATGTTTCTATGTTTCTAAAGGCCTTCTCCACCTTCAGTCCCCAATCAGGGATCCTGTTCCTCCTTGGGATCTTAGCCTGTGTATAGCCAAGCTCATGTAACCACCCTTTGAACACATGGCTATGGCTCATTTGAAATATGTCACCTGGAAAACTGTCTTTTTAGTAGCCATCACCTCTGCAAGGAGAATTTCAGAGCTGCAGGCCCTTTACATTGAGCCCCAACTACATTATCCCACACAGGGACGAGATAGAGCTCAGAACTAACAGGAAATTTCTACTCAAGGTAGTCTCCAGAGTTGCACCTTAATCAGTCCATTTCCTTACTAGTCTTCTTTACTGAAAAATCCACTCCTGGGGAGCACAAACTCCACAGTTTAATGTCAAGAGGGTCCTCTCTTATTATTTGGATCTTACCAAACAGTTTAGGGGCTCCTCCACACAGTTATTCCTCACTTATGGGGAAGTAGGTAGAGGAAGGCCAGCTACCAAGAGAACTATCTCTCACTGGATAGTCTCTTGCATCCAGTTTTGCTATGACAAGTGTAACCCCTAGATGGCGCTATCCCAGGGGCTACTACCCCTGCCTGATTTGCCACTAACAGGTTGAGGGGCCTGGATCCAATGGCGGGTGCCTCCACCCAGAGGTCAGGGTTTACAATAGTTAAACTAACTTGGTCACAGCCCTCTGGGACACTGCAACCCCCCTTTCTTCCCACTAGTGGCCCACACAATACATCAGAATTACCTTTACAGTATACACTACCCCCAGGACTGGTTCCGCACTGGGACCTCCTGTGAAATAAGATACAGTGCAACAATCACAGTACAGTACTTTAACATAGACAAATACCTCAGGCAGTATAACTTTGCTGAAACAAGCAGCTCTGATTTATTTAGGGGATATAACAAGGACAGGGGAAATCAGGTTAATTAGCTTATCACTCTACTAATCTACCTATGGCTCTCTGCACAGGCCTATCCCTATCAGTTACTGTCCTGTGTACCCAAGCCCTAGTGGCTAGTCCAAACCGTGGCAGCTGGTAGGGGCCTTTCACACAGAGAAAAGGAGAATTAAACAGTCAGCAGTACAGTAATTCCATTTGGATTTAATGTGGCAATTCAACAGGGAGCGACTCCTGAATTAGTACTCACGACCTCCAAATAAGATAGGGTCCTTCAATGTCAGCAGGGCTACTCTTGAGCTCCAAGAGACTCTCACACATTTATATGGTAAACAGTCACAGGCAAAAGTCACTTAATGGCAGCAGGATTCACTTGAGGTACACAAACCTCTTCACACATTTATATGGTAAAAAGCACTATACCAGGCAGGCTGCATCTGTATCCCGATCGCAATTACTGCACAATACCGGAGAACACACAGCAGATTCAGTTCCTGACAGACCGAGTGCAATTTTCAGCAATTCCTCCAGTCTTCTACAGGGTGAGCCTGGTTTCTACTCTTCAGATATCCTTTGATTCTCTTCACAGGACGGATTCAGTCCTAACAAGCTGCAGACCGGAACTCTGGACCTTACACATGTTTTTGACTAAAACTGTGCACTGAAGGAGCACAGGGTTCCTTTCCATTCACTGCCAAAGCTCAACTGAAACTCCCAACAGACAAAACCGGCACTTCCTTTGAGTTCCTCCCAGTTCTTGACTGGATTGGCTGTCACTCACAATAGACTGCTGCTGTTGGTCCAAAAGGCACCAAGTCTAAACTACATCTCCCAGAGTCACTGCCCATACAATCCTCTTGTGGCTGGCTCAGATTATGAGTCCAAGTTCTGATTCGTCCAAGGCACCATTTTAGAGCTAGCTTACCCCACACTGATTGGTCCAGTTCAGCAGTTCAAAACCAGAATGGGGAACTAGGCAGACACAGTTCTGACTGCAAAGAAAGCAGGTTAGACAAACTGTAATTTCATTATTACTGTAAATGATTTCTGGCAAACAGTTACATCTTTCAGATAGGTTCCCTTTGCACTCCTAGTGACTGCAAAAATGGAGTGAATTGGCAGCAGCTCGAGTGGTACTCAAACAGAGAAGCACACAGTCCCCCATACAAACTAATTATGTCTGCAAGCAGACAGCTCTTAAAGAGACAGTACCAGAGGTTCTAAAAACACTCACTGATAAATGGCTTAAACGCCAAACACCATTCAGGCTTGGAGCATTCAAGCAAGCTCCTGGAAGTCTTTTGGGAACCCCCATTTGCAGGGGGGTTACACAAGGCTGGTAAACAGCCTCCTGTGGGCCTCAGAGCCCATTCTACTAGGGGCACTGCTGCATCTGGGGCAGCAGCAAGGGCATTCCCCTTCTGGATGTCTGTAAAATAGCTACTTGCAAGACTTGTACACACATTCACAAAGCATTACTGCTTGGATATACAGTCTAGATCTGATGCCATATTTGGCAGGGTGGTTCTGCAGAGCCTCTTCCCTAAGTAGGTTCTGTACCTGTCTCCCAACTGTACTACTTTGTAGTCTGCATATTGTTACTGATGCTAAAGGATCCCTAGGGTGAGAAAAAAACATTACTGTAGTAATCTTTCTTCCAAGGTGTCCTTTAGCATCAGTAAGCTTCCACCCATCCTCCCCTAGAAATCTTACTGAAGAGGACTCTGCTTCTATTTTTTTCCAAATTTGTTTTCTTAAACTTTGGGTTAAATTTATAGCAAAGTTTGATTTTTCAATAATTGCTGATCTTCCCAGTGTCAGTCTTCACCATTCAACACTGGTGGGTGTTAGCCATGAACGCAGCATCCCGTGGGAGTTTTTTTTTTCTTCAAGGAGGAGGAGCTGCCACCGCCCACAAGGCTGATGTACATCATGGTGCTCGTGGACTGGCCAGTAATGACCATTGGATCCTTCTCCGCCTCAGTTCTGCTTCTTCTGCCGTTAAAGACAGCAGCTCACATCCTGCTTCATGGTTTCTGCATCAGCAGCCTAGTTTGGCATGGCACCGCTACCTCAAGTTCAGGGCTGTGTACTTCAATGCCATTCCTCTTTGCTTTGACTCGGTTCTGCTGTCCAAGTTACTCGATGCCGTTCCTGAATCCCGGTAAGATCTTTCCTGTTTTTTTACCTGAGCAGCGTCGAGTCTGTACTGTTTGATTTTGTTTTCTGATCGCAATGTGCCTGGTTCAGGAGACAGAAAGTATTCTTCTTCTGAGGTGGGCCTGCCTCCCATGCATCAGTGTCCCTGTAGCCGGAATTTTTCTGTTATGGAACGGCATGATGTCTGTCTTACCTGCCTTGGACCCCAGCACGACATGGATCACTGCGATGCCTGCTTCTTGATGGGCCACCACATTCTCAAGCATTGTATGTTAAAAGTTGTCAGGGCTCTGCCGACTTTCAGGGAGCAGCGTCACTCTCGTCGCGGCCTCCTCCTCTTCCAGCCTTGCTGTGGAGGAGGCCTCTACTGCGGTGCCGGAGGGCTGGTCTGGTTGCATCAGGGCCGGGCCGGAAGCACCGCCCTGGCAGTCACCTCCTTGGAGGTGCAGCTCCCCCATTGTTGGGGACCACGGTCACTGGGCCTGATATGGGGCGATCCTCTGTGCCACCCATCTGTGCCATCTCTGATCCTGGAGTTATTCATGGCTCCGGTGATAGAGACAGTGCCACGAAGGGTACTGGGCCCACTATAGGTGCCATGGGAGAGCCCCCGGGGTCGGCAGACTGGAGATCTTTTGGATCTCCTCCTCTCCAGAGCCGCATGATTGAGAGGCTGATCTGGACTGGTGATCTGACCGCTCAGTCAGTGGGCTCTCTGGGGCCCAGAACCCTTGTGTCTTCCCAGGTGCCCCTCCTGCGGCTCTGGTGACCGCTGTTGGTGCAGACTCCCATGTTGACAGTGGTACTGGGGGCATGGTGCAGGATAGTGGTCCTGGGGCTGAGGGATGGTGATCCAGGAATCAGGGGAGGGGTCGGATGCCGTCCCCAGTGCTATCCACTTTCCTGATTCTGGGACAGAGATCCCCTCCTCAATGGCTCCCTTTGGGGGGGCCTGTGGAATTGGGAGGGGTCCACAGCACTGGTTGCGAGGAAGAGGTCTTCCTCAGAGTCAGCAGGGTTGAGGGGATGGGGCAAGGGGCTGTGGCACTCCTCTGTATTCTTTTGGGGCTCGGGGAGCAGCCGCAGTGCCAGGCCGAATTTCTTTCCCTTGTCCCCTTCGAGGGGATCCTCTTTGGGTGGGGCTGGGGACTGCCCTTTTGGACTTGTGCTGTCCTGGTCCTCTCATAGGGATGCTTCCACTAAAGGGATCAGTCCAGACTGCTTCAGGCTGCTTCAGCAGCCATTGCCAGAGCAGACCTGAGGATCCTCTGGTTGTCTGGGATCACCTGCTAGTTTTTTTAGCCCTGGCAGAGACACTTTAGTTGCTGTGATGAATATCCTTCGGGGCCTTTGACCTGGGAACAGTTCAGATCCCAAGCTGTGGATTTCCCTTGCTATGTTAGGGCTATGGACAAGCAGGTCTTTCGCCTGTCTTTCCCCCCACCACAGCTGGAGTCTGAATAGTCAGGTTCATCGGCCTCTCCTCCATCGAGGTAGAGGAGACCTATGTCCACCTGTCCTCTGACGCTGATCAGACACAGTATCAGCGCTTCCTCGTAAGGCTGGTCAAGGACCAGCACATTTCTTATATTGCTTGACGCATTACCGCATGTACAACACGAGCCTCCTTGGGCAAATACAGTGCGGATCACTTGGTGGTCCCATCCTGGTCTATTCCTTTCCAAGAGGTGTCGTACAGCACCTGGCAGCTTCCATCTGCCCCAGCTCCAGCCCCTTTGGACTGCCAGCATCGGTACTGCACACCCCAGAGGGCTTCCAGGTTCACTGCCACAACCCCCTACGGGACTGACATGACTGGACACCCTTACCAGGCATAGACGTCTGGTCCATGACCAGTCCCCGGATCTGGACTCAGCAGAGTTCGCCTGGGGTGGAGAGTTTTCTCCTCTGTGCGGATGCTTCGTTGCATTACTTCACATCAGGTGCACCACGCCGCCTATAATGGGCACTTGTGGGTGATGCTGAGCCAGGTACTGGCATCACTGCCTGATTCGGAGGCAACTAGGAAGCCCACAGCCCTCTCCACGACAGGCCTGGAGTTGGCGAGGTACCAGATAAGGGCATTTTAGGATGCCAGTGAGGTTGCTTAAAGGCTTGCAGGAACAGCGATCTGCATTAGGTGGACAGCGTGGCTTCACCTATCCTGATTATCACCCCTGGCCTGGTGTAGGGTGATTGTCTTCACGTTCCAGGGACCCACCTTTTCTCCCACAGGGTGAGGAAGGAACTACAGGGGCACCTTCCTTTCCCCAGGAAATGGGGACCCCACCTCATCCTGACCAGTCTCGGGCCTAGCTGGTCTGTAAAGGGTCTCCTCCTCCCGTGTTTGCCCCCACGGGAGGCTGAGGGACATTAGTTCTTCAGGGAGGTGCTGAACTCCCTTCGGGGGACTCGGTACTCACCCACCAGTGATGAATGGTGAAGACTGACACAGGGAAGATATGAAAATGACACACCTACTGTAATTCTTGATCTTCCAGTGTATCTTCACCATTCATCAGTGAATCCCACCCACCTTCCCCATAGAAGGACTCAGTCCCTGGGCAGACCTCCACCCTGCTGGTTCTTCTCCATAGGTCCTGGGAGGGGGGGATGCCTTCTTTCCCACAGCCTGGGGACCTTATTCTCCCAAAATTAGAGAGGGGTCTCTTTTGGGAGGAGAGCCAGTAGGGCCTCCAGGAAAATCTCGGGGGGGATGCCTAGCGATCCCCTTCTCTCTCTACCCTCGAGGGAACCTCCAGGACCGGTCCACCTCCTTCGGTGTGCCAGTCCCTCTAGGGGTCCCTTGATTGTGGGTGTGGTGCCAGACTCCTTTCTTTATACTCCTTCTTCCTCCTCTACCCCTTAACTCTCCTTTTTCCTTGGAGGGAGGTGTTGACGGGTGGAGACCTCACTTCCCCCCCTTGAATCCTGTGGATTCTTTTCTGAGATTTGGCCGGGGGGGGAGGTGTGGTCTCCTGTCCAGTGGGATTCCTCCCTGGTTATCTGGGAAGGGGGAGAGGGGACCTTCCCGATCACCCTTCTAGCTAACAGGAATGCACTCAAAGCTATCTTTAAATTCACTGCTTTCCTCTGGAGACACTCCCTATCTTCTCCTGGATTTTGTTCAGGTCCCCCACCCTCACTTGTTTCCTTTTTCTCTCTATTTTCCTTTCTTCTCTCCTTTCCTATTTTCTCTGGCCAACCAGGGACTGGGGTCTGATGGCCCAGATCCTCCTCCTCATCTGTCCTCTGGCTGGCCTATTCCTTTTTCAGTTTATATCTTTTCCTTTTGCTATCACTTAGGCTCCCTTACCCCACCCTCATTTTTCTTTATTCTCTTTTCCTCTGTCTCTCCAGTGTGCAGAACTGAGGAGGAGCCAATGGCCATTACTGGCCAGTCCATGAGCGCCATGACGTACATCGGCCTCCTGGGCGGTGCCGTCAGCACCAACTCCTCCTCCTTGTGGGGGAGCTCCCACAGGGTGCTGCACTCATAACTAACATCCACCAGTGATGAATGGTGAAGATACACTGGAAGATCAAGAATTATGGTAGGTACGTAATTTTTATTTCATGCTGTTGCATGATTTTTAAATCCTGTTGGTTCACACCTTTAATGGGCATCTTCCCAATCTAGCTTTGAAAAAATGTTGGTACCTTCTAGGCAGGTTCTCCTCAGCACACACTCAAGCTCTCTACTGATTGGCTGATTCATTGGATTCATTATCTCCACCTCCGAGGCAGTTCAAACTAGTGAGCTAACTGCATAGTGTTACTGATGCTAAAGGACACCTTGGAAGAAAGATTACTACGGTGAGTAATTTATTCTTTCCTGCCACTTTTTGCTGATTATAAAAAATCTAAACAAAGCACAGCTTCTTGACCTGGAAGGACACCACTTCTTTATTCAGCTGTGAGCTGTGTGAGAAATTCTATATTTTGCTTGATATCTGCAACAACGTGCACTTTTGCTGAATTCTGTGGGAGGTGAAACTAACTACCCTTGGTAATTGCTTTTTATTTACATATTTAGCGTTTAACCAAGAAGGGGCTTGCAAACTCTGTTTATCTTGTGAGTAACTTCAGAATGATTTAAATACTGCATTTGGGTAGACCCTTGGAGGTAGCTAGATTGTCTACTAGGATTTTCTGACAGTTAGACTATTTTTAAATTTACAAGTGGCTGAGGAGTTGAAAAAGGAGCTTGCAAACTCTGCTTATCTTGGAAGTAACTTCACAAGGGTTTGAATACTGCATTTTGGATGTCCCTTGGGGGTAGCTGGATTGACTACTAGGATTTTGGGACAGAAACTATTTTTAAATAATTTACTGGTGTGTAGGAGTTTGTGATAGTTAAACTATTTTTAAATAAGTTACTGTGGTTAAGGAGTTGTCATAGCAAAACCTGCAGTGTGAATTGAAACACAGACAGCCTCAGGTGCAGGACATTGTTCCCCTCATTGTTTTCAGACCACAAAGTGTTGTATTGGAACAGGAAAGGTTGCATCATAACCATTGTCAACAAATTGCCCTGGGTGGAGATATCCAGACTAGATCAGATTACTATAAATTACTGGTGGCTGCAATATTTAGAGACACAAAGCACATCTCCTTGACCTGGAAGGACACTACTTCTTTATTCAGCTGTGAGCTGTGTGAGAAATTCTATATTGCACTTGATATCTACAACAACATGCACTTTTGCTGAATTCTGTGGGAGGTGAAACTAACTACCCTTGGTGATTGCTTTTTATTTACATATTTATTTAGTGTTTAACCAAGAAGGGGCTTGCGAACTCTGTTTATCTTGTGAGTAACTTCAGAAGGATTTAAATACTGCATTTGGGTAGATCCTTGGAGGTAGCTAGATTGTCTACTAGGATTTTCTGACAGTTAAACTATTTTTAAGTTTACAGGTGGCTGAGGAGTTGAAAAAGGAGCTTGCAAACTCTGCTTATCTTGGAAGTAACTTCACAAGGGTTTGAATACTGCATTTTGGTTGTCCCTTGGGGGTAGCTGGATTGACTACTAGGATTTTGGGACAGAAACTATTTTTAAATAATTTACTGGTGCGTAGGAGTTTGTGATATTTAAACTATTTTTAAATAAGTTACTGGAGGTTAGTTGAATTACTATAAAGGGCAGTACTCACCAGGGTGGTGGAGCAGTGGTGTATTTGATTATTTCTAACAGTCACCTGTGGTTCTGGACTACCCACCTCCCTTCCCCACACCCCACCCCCCCAGGCATGGCATTTCCTTTATAGCCAAGGTTCTGACATCACTTCCTCAACAGGTCTTGGGGCAGAACTGTCATATACTTAATAACCCATCACAGTGCATAAAGGGTAAGTACGCACCACCAAAAAAAAAAAAAAAAATTATATATATTACATATTGTATATTATAAGGGAGAGGGACATGGGGGTGATGCAATACACTGGCTGTGGGGCAGCAGTTTTCGGGGAGACAATCTGGAAACTGCGCTGCTGTCCTATTTGCAGGCAACTGTCACCTCTGATGGAGGAGATGGCCTACCTCTAGGCTGAACTGGCAAGGACTAAGGAGGCCTCCCCCACCCAAAGAGCACCACTGCCACAACCACTGCCTCAGAGGTTGCCAAGTATAAAAAGCAGTTGGACCACAGTGGGTTCTGGGAGGGTGCAGTTGGTGGAACAGAGGCGAAGCCCCCTAGTTGTACCTCTACACAAATCATACGCCAGTCTGGCAGAGCAAGGTTCCTCTATGATAGCACCCTCAGAGGAGACCAAGAAGAATGCTGAGGACATCCACAAGGGAGACCCACAAAAGGGTGGCAAGGGACACCACAGGGGAAGGAAACAGCTTCTGATAGGGGACTCAATTGTTAGGGGGTAGAACTGGGTAAGGGAGAGGAGAGGAAAGTAAGGTGCCTGCCTGGTGCCATGGCTTGGAGGGACAAGAAGCGAATCCTCACAATTGCAGAAGCAGCATCACAGGAGAGGGAACTAGATATCATTGTCCACCTTGGGACAAATGACCTAGCTAGGCATGGAATCAGTGCAGTGTAGGATGAATTTGTGGAGTTGGGGAGGGGCCTCAGACAGGTAGCAAGCACGGTTACCTTCTCAGAGGTGCTGCCAGGGGTGAGGCTAGGGTACTGCACACCATGCAGTTTAATGAATGGTTGCAAAACTGGTGCAGAGCACAGGGCTTTGGCTTCATTGGGGACTGGGGGACACCTGGAGAGGTGAAGGTCTATACTGGCACGATGGTCTGCATCTGTCCACGAAGGGAACCAAGCTCCTAAGTGACAGGTTTAAATGCTTCCTTGGCAAGCTTTTAAACTAGCCAAGGGGGTAGGTGATGATAAGAGGCAGGAAATTTCAAGCCTCCCCCCACAAAACATGGCAGGTAGTAAGGTAAACACTGAGGTACAGAGCTCAACAGGGCAGGACAGGGGTAAATGGAAAAATAGACAAGGGCAATAAGAGCAGGGATGGGGGAAAAAAGGATAAAGCCAACATTAAATGGAGGGCAATGAGTACCAGTGCCCATAGTCTGGGAAACAAGCTTTCTGCGCTAGTAGCCCTGATGTAAGATGAAAAATTGGATATTGTGACAGTCACGGAAACATGGTACATAGAGAACAATGACTGGGATGTCAACATACCGGGATACACAGTCTACAGAAGGGACAGGGAGGGTAAAAGAGGAGGTGGAGTAGCTCTATACATAAGGGAAGGGATCAAAGCTACAGAACTGAAAAGTAAAGGGGGAGGACAAGAGGGACTCTGGGTCACCTTGGAGACAGGGAATGGCATCACAATCCGCACAGGGGTTGTATACAGACCCCCATCTCAAGGGGAGGAAATGGACAAGAAAATGATAGAGGACATTCTCAAAATAGCTGAAAAGGGGGAGATACTGTTGATGGGGGACCTGAATATGCCAGATGTTAACTGGATGACATGTACTGCAGTCACATCCAAGAGCAGTGTCATTCTCGATGCCCTGCAGGGGGCAGGCCTTAGACAGCTAGTGTTGGAACCCACTCGGGAGAGAGCAATACTAGATCTGGTACTCTCAAATGGAGAGAGGATCACAAATTTAGAAGTCAGTAGACATCTGGGAACAAGCGACCACTGAACAGTGTGCTTCACAATAAGCACAACCATGGAGACAAGCCATACAAAAACAAGGATACTGGACTTTAGAAGGGCCGACTTTGGCAAAATGGGTGAATACCTGAGGAATGCACTAGCAAATGGCCAAAAAGGAGGGGTGGAAGAACAATGGAGAAAAATCAAAACTGCTATCATAGAGGCAACAAGCCTTTGTGTGAAACAAATAAAACAAAAGTGGAGTAAAAAAAAACACTGTGGTTCTCAAAAGAGGTGGCAGTGAAGGTTAAGGAGAAAAAGGCTGCATTCAAAAAGTGTAAGGAATGATAGAAGGAGCACGACAGGGAACTGTATCAATTAAAGCAGAAACGATTCCCTGCAACGGACTGGGGTGGGTGGGCGACTGGCTGCATCGGTTCCCCCCCCCGAGATCGCTTCGGATCGATTGCTTGGGTCGAGGCGCCGGCAGCTCCTGAAAGCCGGGCGGACCTCCCTTGGACCTTCTGCATGCTCCCACTGTCCAAGCCAGCAAGTGGAGGGAAGAACAAGCTCCTTTGTCTGTGGTCGTTTTTCGCGGCTCTGTTGGTGCGCTGAGGAGGACTCCTTCGATTGGCTGCTGGGGTCGGCGGCAACTCAGAGGGCATTTAAAAGTCTGCCCTGCTTCAATTCATCTGATTCCCTGCAACGGACTGGGGCGGGTGGGCGACTGGCTGCATCGGGTCCCCCCACCCCGAGATCGCTTCAGATTGATTGCTTGGTTCGAGGCGCCGGCAGCTCCTGAAAGCCGGGTGGACCTCCCTTGGACCTTCCGCCTGCTCCCACTGTCCAAGCCAGCAAGCAGAGGGAAGAACAAGCTCCTTTGTCTGTGGTCGTTTTTCGCGGCTCTGTTGGCACGCTGAGGAGGACTCCTGCGATTGGCTGCTGGGGTCGGCGGCGACTCGGAGGGCATTTAAAAGTCTGCCCTGCTTCAATTCATCTGATTCCCTGCAACGGACTGGGGTGGGTGGGCGACTGGCTGCATCGGGTCCCCCCCCCCGAGATCGCTTCGGATCGATTGTTTGGGTCGAGGTGCCGGCAGCTCCTGAAAGCTGGGCGGACCTCCTCTGGACCTTCTGCCTGCTCTCACTGTCCAAGCCAGCAAGCATAGGAAGAACAAGCCTTTGTTGCTTTAAATTTCCGCCCACCCACCCTGTGGTAGTGGAGACTTAAATAGGTGGCTATCGGTCGTAAGCCTGCCCTGACTGCCTCTCCCCAATTTAATTCCCTTACTCACTTAACTAGGAGGAGCTTCCTTCCCACGTCACCAGCTCACTACTCCCTAAGCTTTGCCCATCTGCTACGACTTTCAGCTGAGATTCTCCCTGGCTCTCTTCACTCCTGCCGCCACCAGGTACTTCGGAGCATGCCCTGTCTTCCCCCAGAGATATAGCCTCTCAGACAAGTGCTATTTCAACCCTCGAAGTAACTTTCTCATGCAGGCACATCGGAGTGCACCCTGTTTTTCCCCCTGCGACTGATTCCTTTCAAATTAGCGCTAGCCTAATCACTATATTGTATTTTCCTGCTGGACAATTTTTTGCCTGACTTTTTGGTATAATCTCTAATGGTAGCTAACGTAACTTGTCTCTTTCTGTCTCCTACTGTCGCTGTGCCTAAGGTCAACTTGTACTGCTAGCCTTGGCTAGTCCTATTCTTGCTGCAACAAATCCAATCCTCAGCCTACTGTATTCCACTGTCACTGTAGCTTAAGGGCTGGTCATAATCGCAACTTAAGGACTTAAACGTTAGCCTATGTTTAATAATACATAAAAACTACGTTATGTACCAGCAACGTTAGCCTGTGTTTAATAATACAGGTAACCGACACTCTGTATCCGCAGCCTAACTGTTAGTCTATAATACTGATGATCCTACACTTTACCGGTGATACTGTGTTGTAAGCTTTAATCCTGTTCTCTTCTATAGCATTACAAATGACTTATAACGTTAGCCTGTGGTAAATAACACCTAAAAACTAAGTTTTGTATTTGCGGCCAAATTGGTTAGTCAATCTTATTGCAGAACCGACACAATATAGGTGATACTGTGTTGTAAGATCTAATCCTGCTTTCTTCTGTTGCAAGACATTGTGTTGCAGGAGGTTCCTCAAGCAACCTAGACGCTCAGTGACTCCTGCCTGTATTTTGATCTTATCTCCTGAGGCAGTAACCACATATTGTACCCCTGCTGGCATGCCTGTGTTAGTGGTCTCTTCCCCTAAAAACCTACGCGCATTACTAACTCTCTGGGAACCTGTTACTAAGGGCGTGAACTGCTCTTGCCATATGTATCTGTCTGGGTGCTGAACTTACCCCTGTGCACTAGCAGCGGTAGTGTTGTACTAGGGAACTTAGACATAGGCTCTACTGCCTGTAACAATCCCGTTGCCTCTTGGCCCTGTACTTGATATCAAGGCGAGAAGCACAGATAAGCCCTATCATGCCCCCCTCCAACTGGAATAGGGGCACTATCCTCGCAACAATTTTCATTCTGGTACAACTAGGGTCTGACTCCCTCGCCAGAAATGCCTTCTGCCCCCAAGACCCCCATGGGGGGTCAAGAGAGGGCATGATCGGACACTTTTGGTGTCCCTCCCCAAGGTGTAACTTACTTCTCCTAGCAGCTCATGAATTATCTCAGAAAGGGGTCCTCTACAGGGTCCTTCTCTTTAGTAGGAGCCCAACCCCTTGTCAGATCATCCTGTCCATTCCACTTCCAACCCTCACTCTCCTGAACTCACTAGCTGCCCTGCTACTAATGGCAGGAGATATCCAGCCTAACCCTGGCCCAGCGACATCTAATGTCTCTATCTCCTCCCCCCTAAATAAGGCTTAGGATGGAGCCAAGGGTCTGAGGCTGGTGCACATGAACATTTTTAGCCTGAGATCGAAGATCTCAGAGGTACAGGCATGGCTGTCAGTCTACAAACTGGATCTATTAGCGGTCTCGGAGACCTGGCTAAAACCCCACATTCTGGATCACGAAGTAGAAATCTCCGGTTACGTCCTTTTCAGAAAGGATAGATCCTCTAAAAGAGGGGGTGGTGTGCTAATATATGTTAAGGACACTATCCCTTCCTCCCTCATCAGGCTGCCCCTCGACATGTCCCTGGATGCTGAAGCAATCTTCATACGGCTCATAATAGGTGGTGCTAAACACTTCACTATTGGCTGTGTATACAGCCCCCCTCCTAATGCTCTCAGCTCTCTGGATGCACTCCTGAAGAGCCCAGTGGTCGACACTGCATCTGAGATTATCCTCTTAGGCAACTTCAATTTAAACTGGGGACATGAAGTGAAGTCGCATCAGCGAAATGGTGCACGACTCCCACCTCGGCCAAATTATTACCCTTCCGACCAGAATGAACCACAAAACCGCGAGGCACTCTACAATAGACTGGGTCCTGACCTCATCCCCAGGTAATGTAAAGCTGGCCGGGATCCTGGGCGATGCCTTGAGTGACCATTCACCTATATTTGCCATTTGGAAGAATAGTGGTATCAAAATCCCTCCTAGAACTTTTACTACTAGGGACTACTCCAACTTCCACCCTGACCAGCTTATAGGCTACCTTAATAGTATTGATTGGAGCCCCATCAGACACCTACCTAACCTGGAGGAAGCTGTAAAATTCTTCCAAGCCACCCTTACTAGAGTCACTGACCTCGTTGCCCCTATGAAAGCCCATAGGGTTAAGGGTAGCTGTTATAAGTGGATCTCACCACCCCTGAAAGCCCTGATGGCTACTCGGGACAAAGCGTGGAAAAAATTCAGGACAGCAATGTTTCCTGTGGACTTTACTAGATACAGGGACCTTAGGAACCAACACAAACTGGCCATAAAGAAAACTAAGAGAGAATATATCACTAATCTCCAAAAAACTAACCTGGGAAACCCTAGACACTTCTGGTCACACATTAATGAACTCCTAAAAGGACATACGAAAACAACAACTGGCCCGATTCTGGTGAACGGGGAACTACTCGAAGAGGCACCACTCATAGCAAAGGCCCTAAACGGGAACGTCACAAATCTTGATGCGTACAAGGTGGGACCCTTAGATAACAGGATCAAGCCTTACTTGCCCCTGCCCTGTGAACTTGACCCGCCTCTGTTTCATCTGGCTGGTTAGGTTAGGGAGGTTCTGCTCAGCCTTAAATCCCTGCAGGCGAGGCTCTGGGGGTCCTGATGGGATCCAGACTCGAATCCTCAAGGAGGGTGCCCCAGCATTAGCCAAGCCTCTAACTTGGCTGTTAAACCGGTCCATTACGGAGGGTCTGTCCCGAGCCTTGGAAGCAGGCCCTAGTGATCCCTATCACAAGGGAGGGTCACTAACCTATTGGGAACTATAGGCCTATCTCCTTGTTGTGTGCTATAGCAAAAATACAAGAGAAGCTAGTCTACTCCCAACTACATGAATATCTGGAAACTCACCAGATAATCTCTTCATCTCAGCACGGCTTCAGAGCCAAGCATGGGACCGACACTGCACTAACCAAATTTTTGGTAGAAATCCTGTGCAATAATGACTCAGGGGTTAGCACAGGCGCGGTCTTCATAGACCTCTCTAAAGTGTTTGACCTGGTAAACCACAACCTCCTTTTACAAAAAATGGGCTCTCTTGGCCTGGACACACATGCCCTAGGATGGTTTACGAGTTACCTCACGGGCCGTACCCAGAGGGTCAAGTGGAAAGACTATGTCTCCCAGTCGGCACCGCTCAAAGAAGTGGTACCTCAGGGTTCAATACTTGGCCCCCTTCTTTTTACTCTGTTTATAAATGATCTGCACTTACACTGCGGGAGCAGCAGCGTCATCCAATATGCGGACGATGCTGTCATTTACCGAGCCTCCCCTAACTTAGGAGAACTGAAGGATGCCCTTCAAGAGGACATCCTTCAGATGGAGGACTGGCTTACCCAGAACAAAATGGTATTAAATACCAGCAAAACTAAGGCGATGTTGTTCGGGCCCAGATCCTTGGGAACTGAGAGGTCGCTGCTCCTCCAGCTGCAGTCCAGAGGGGGTGCTAAACTTGAGGTGGTTACCTCCACTAAATACCTGGGGCTAACCCTGGACCAAGGCTTCACCCTAAAAAATCATGTTGACCAACTCACCAAAACTATACATGGGAAACTCGGTATCCTCTACAGATTAAAGGACCAGATTATCCCTGAAGCCAGAATTGCCATCGCAACTGAGTGTCCTTCTCCTAAAGCTCCTTCACAGCGGCACCTGTTCTCCAAAACGTTGCCTCTCACCCAGACAGGCTCCAGACCCTATACAATAAGATTGTCTGATTTGCCACATTATCACACCCCAGGACCCACCACTGCGAGGCTCAATCCATGCTCAGCTGGCCGTCATTGGAAGCCCGCCTCATCTACCCAACACTATGCCTCACATTCAAGCTTCTGGGGCCCACATCTCCCCCTAGTCTCAAAGGAATAGTTAGGGTAAAATCCAATCTGAGGTGTCTTCGTTCCTCAGGTCAAAATCTCCTTGTGGTCCCCAAAACAAAGACCAAAGCTGGGTCCAGGTCCTTTGCTTTCTCAGCCCCTTCCTTCTGGAACAAACTCCCGCTGGAGGTACAGGAGGCAGGATGGGGCCCCTGCTTCCGGTCTAAGTTCAAAGCACACCTGCTCGACAGGAGCACTTGCCAATGCCTTAGGATCTGACCTTCGGCAGGGTCCCTCCTCACAGGAGGTTTAGTAGTTCTCCCATCTACCCATAAAAAAAAAAAAAGTAATCTGTTTTTGCCCTCGTGGCTTTCACGGTTAGACAATATGTAATTTACCCAATATGTACTGCTCTGTTTACCTGTATGTACTTTCTGCTTACCTGTATGTTACCAATATGTACTGCTCTGTTTACCTGTATGTATTTTCTGCTTACCTGTATGTTATATTTTACCCCCGGGTCACCCCTGAAAAAGGGACCTCCGGGGCCCAGTGGGCCTACCCGGTCAACAAAATTCAATAAATAAATAAAATAAGAAGTGGGAAGGCAGTCAGAATAGCAAAGGCCCAAACTGAGGAAGAAATAGCCAACTCAGTTAAGATGGGGGATAAAACCTTCTATAGGTACATTAGGGAGCATAGAAAGGTTAAGGGAGGAATAGTGAAGATTAATAAAGGAGAGGGGAGGTGGGCAGAGGGAGACAGTGAAAAGGCAGAGATACTAAATGAATACTTTTGCTCAGTATTCACAAAAGAAGATGAGGAGGAGTTACCTAAACCAGACAATAGAAGCACTCTGGGTAGGGGGGTTGACACCAGTCCATTTACAGAAGAAAAAGTCATGAAAGAACTCCTAAAACTCAAGGTGGACAAAGCAATGGGGCCTGATGGGATTCACCCCAGAATCCTAAAAGAACTAAGGGAGGACCTAGTGACACCACTGACCACACTTTTTAAAAATCATGGGAGGATGGGGTGGTACCTGAGGACTGGAGGAGGGCAGATGTGATTCCCCTTCACAAAAGTGGGAGCAAGGCAGAAGCAGGAAACTACAGACCTACAAGTTTGACCTCAGTGGTAGGGAAAATGATGGAATCACTTCTGAAAGAAAGAATTGTTGAGTACTTAGAGGCCAGCGGGGCACAGGACCCAAAGCAGCATGGATTTACAGCAGGAAGGTCATGTCAGATGAATCTAATTGATTTCTTTGACTGGGTGACCAAAGTAATAGACCAGGAAGGGGCTATGGATATGGCCTACCTAGACTTTAGCAAGGCATTTGACACAGCCCTGCACAAAAGACTAATAATCAAGTTAGCCAGCCTGGGAGTGGGTTCCAGAGTGGTAGCCTGGGTAACAAACTGGCTGCACAACAGGACACAGAAGGTAACAGTGAATGGAACACATTCCAAAGAATGGGGGGTTACTAGTGGAGTACCTCAGGGCTCAGTACTGGGTCCAGTCCTCTTTAACATCTTTATAGGTGACATTGCAGAGGGTCTGAAGGGAAAGGTATGCCTCTTTGCAGATGACACAAAGATCTGTAACAGAGTTGATACACAAGTGGGGTAGAAAGGATGAGAAGGGACTTGGCAAGGTTGGAGGAATGGTCAGACATATGGCAACTTAGATTCAATGCAAAGAAGTGCAAAGTAATGCACCTGGGAAACAAAAACCCAGTAGAAGAGTACACAATAGCAGGGGAGGTACTAACAACAACAAAAATGGAAAGGGACTTGGGGGTAGTCATATCAGATGACCTAAAGGTGGGTAAGCAATGTGAGAAGTCAGTAAGGAGAGCCAGGGGGATACTGGGATGCATAGGATGGGGCATCACAAGTAGAAAAAGGGAAGTGGTTATCCCTCTGTACAGACAGTTGGTGAGACCCCATCTGGAATACTGTATGCAGTTTTGGAGACCCCATCTACGCAAAGACATAGACAGGATGGAAGCAGTCCAGAGGAGGGCGACTAAAATGGTGCAGGGTCTGCATCAGAAACCATATGAAGAGAGACTGAGAGAGAGCTTAATATGTATACCCTTAATGAAAGGAGGGACGGGGGGACATGATAGAAACTTTTAAGTACCTCAAGGGAATCAACAAAGTCCAAGAGGGTAGCATCTTTCAGAAAAGAGATGTCAAGAACAAGGGCACAATTTAAAGAGAAAGATAGAGGGGACGGCTCAGGGTAATGTGAGGAAATTTTTTCATGGAGAGAGTGGTGGATGCATGGAACCGCTTCTTCCTGGGGAGGTTGTTGGGTCTAAAACAGTGGGGGAATTCAAACATGCATGGGACAGACATAAGGCAATTGTAGTGGGGGGTTGCAGGAAGTAGGCTGTTGGTTAACTAGAATCTGCAGCTTATCCAATAGGAAGGGAAATGGGCAGACTATGTGGGCCAAGTGGTCCTTATCTGCCGTCAAAGTCTATGTTTCTATGTATGTTTTCCTGGTGAAACTTTTAAATAAATTAATGAAACTCCACTCATTTGGTAGATATTTTTGAACTGAACAACTTTTTTGCTCAAAGTGCCATGCTATTATTTGTTTTTGTTTTAAAACTATTTGCATTTGTTTGTTTCAAAAGGTGAAAAGATTTTCATTTTCTGCTTTTTTTTTTTGCTAATTATAATAAAACTAAAAGGTGTATATATAAATGAAATCCCACTCATTTTGTAGGTCTTTTGTGCTGAACAACGTTCGTGCTCACAGTACCATGCTATCATTTTTCATTTTAAAGTTTTTCACATTTTAATATGGTTAGTAGAGCTAGAATACATCTGCACAGCTGGCATCTCTCTCATATATGACATCAAGGAAGCCATTTTAGGATACTGAGATCAGGCTTTTTTTTAATAGGAAGAGGCTGTGTTTACAATTTTCAAATGCTGTGAAACTGCATTTATCCTACTTTAATAAATGCAGTTTCAGTATAAATGTAAACAGCATCTCCTTTACAAGCTTATGGAGTAATTAAAAAAAAAGTGTGAAAAAAAAAAGATGGTTTAGGTGTCCTTTAAGAGGAGTTTTTTAAGCACCCACTTGTGCCATCAAAGTACATCATTCATTCACAGAAAACTAGTTTCAACCTAACCACTTTAAACAATAAGAATCCATCAATGATGCTTTACAATAAGCATCATCTTCCTGCTATTGTAATGCCTAGGAGATGGAATTTCTGTGAATTATAGAACATCGAAACAGATAAGGACAGCTTGGCCCACCCAGTCTGCCCATAGAAGCATAGAATTTGATGGCAGATAAGGACTGCTTGGCCCACCCATTTGGCCCATTTTTCCCTATCTACGTGACCACTACAGACCCTACTTGATCTATAGTTCTTTCTCCCTCCCACTTTCCTTTCCATTGTTATTCCCTTGTGCCTATCCCATGCGTTCTTGAACACACCACTGTTTTTGCCCCACCACCAAAACTGGGAGGCTGTTCCAAGAATCCACCACTCTTTCTCTGAAGAAGTACTTCCTCACATCTATCCTGAATCTACCCCCCCTCCAGCTTCATAACATGTCCCCTTGTTCTCGAACACCTTTTTTTCTGAAAAATACTTTACCTTCTGTGCCTTATTTATCCCCATGATTTATTTGAGTCTCTATCATATCCCCACTCTCCCTCTTTTCTTCCAGGGTGTATTGTACGTATTGGGGTCCTTTAGTGTCTCCTTGTAGGACTTTTGATGCAGATGCTGCAGTATGTTACTTGCCCTCCTCTGGACTGCCTCCACCCCATCCTTCCGGAGATGTGGTCTCCAGTACTGGACACAGTACTCTAGATGGTGTCTTACCAGTGATCTATACAGAGGCAATACCACCTCCCTCTTTCTGCTGGTGATGTCCCTCCCTATGCACCCCAGCATCCCACTAGCCCTTCTGAGTACCTTGTCGCATTGCCTGGCCACCTTCAGGTCCTCACATATGATTACCCCCAGATCTGTTTCCTGCTTGGTAGTCATCAGTATTACTCCACACATTTTGTACTCTGTCCCTGGGTTTCTGTATCCCAAGTGTATAATTTTCTACATTTCACATTGAGACTCAGCTGTTTTACCCTTGATCACTCCTCTAGTTTCCTAAGGTCTCTGCTCATCCTTTCCGCCACCAGAAGTGTCCACTCTATTACAGATTTTAGTGTCACCTGCAAAGAGATGGACCTTCCCTTCCAGCTCCTCTGCAATGTCACTTATAAAAACATTAAAGTGGACCGGTCCCAGCACTGATCCCTGAGGCACCCCGCTGGTCACACTCCCTTCCTCCAGTGTGAACCCCGATTACCACCACCCTCTGTTGCCTATCACCTAACCACCTTCTTATCCTGTTTACCACCTTTGGACCCACGCCTGAGCTACCCAATTTGCTTACTAATCTCCTATGTGGAACAGTGTCGAAAGCCTTACTAAAATCTAGGTAGGCCACATCCACTGCTTCATCCTGAGCCAATTGTTTTTGTTTCCCAGTCAAAGAAATCTATCAGATTCATTTGCCATGACCTCCTCACTGTGAACCCTTGCTGCCTCGGGTGTCGTAACCCACTGGATTCAAGATATTCCACAATCCAGTCCATCAGCAGTGATTCCATTAACATTTCCTACCAATGTTGGGCTGACTGGCCTATAATTGCCAGCTTCCTCCCTGCTACCACTTCTGTGAAATGGGACTACAACTGCACTCCTCCAGTCCTCCAGAACCACTCCTGTTTACATGCAGCCAATACCTCCCTGAGCTCCCTCAATATCCTTGTATGCACCCCATCTGGCCCCATTGCTTTGTCTGCCTTCAGGTTAATGAGTATCTTCAGGAGTCTGTCCTCAAAAAATGGACTAGCATTTACCTCCCTCTCTTGAAAGCTTCTAATACTTTAGTGTGGCCTCTCCCCTTCTCCTTCCCCTGGGAACACTGAACAAAAGTATTTATTTGTCTTCCTTTTCAAACAACATGAAGTCTTGCTATATTCTGACATATGCAGTGAGTCCCAACCTTCAAACTGCTCCGGAGGTGAAAGAGTTAACTTTCCATGCCAGGCATGGAACGCTGAGCTCGAGCTTGGTTGAAACTCTGTCTGTTGTTCTTCAAACTCAAACCGTCAGATTCTTTACTCCGCCTCACTGAACAGTCGCTCCGGAGATTTCTCCTTCTGCTCGGTTCATTTTGTCGGTTAAAGTTTCGTTGTTCTCGGTTTTCGACCAAATTTAAACTGCAACCGGTCGGTTCAAGCTCAGTCTGTGGTATTTGTGAGTACTAGATAGGTTTACATTAATTCTCTTCTGTGTGGAACTTGTAAACTGTTTATCGGTTCGGTTTTAACCGATCAGGTTGTTTAAAATATCTTAATCTGTGATTTAGAGTGTGGTTACCAGTTCTTATCGGTTCTAAAAACAGATTTTATTACGTTTTTTTCCACGACCCGTGACACGGTTGGGAACCGATAAGAGGGTCTTGCCTGGCGGATTGCCATAAACGGGTAAGTTTGGTTAGGACTGGCACTATGTCTGAGAAACCCAAAAGAAAAACCGGGCCCACTGGGTTTCAACACTGCAGTGTGTGTGGGGAAGTCTTTGCCAAGGCTGACCCCCACACCACCTGTGTTTATTGTCTGGGGTTTGACCACCTCAATGCAGACTGCCAGATTTGTAAAATTTTCCTGCAGCTACCCTGGAAAAGAGAGTTGGTAGGCTCAGGAAAGGGATGCCAAAGTCCGCTGATCCAGATGGCCAGCCCGGTTCGGTTCCAACCGAACCAGAGGGAGTGCCCTCTGACCAGGGCGAGACTTCCTCGGGCAAAAGGAGAGCTGACTCTGAGGGGTCGGTTCCAGCAAAAAGGACTAGGAAATCAGCTGGTGTGGAGCCAAAACTTTCCTCTCCAACTGCTGAAGATATAGCCAAAGCGATTCAAATTGTCCAGTTGCTTTCCACGGTTCCTACCGAACCGGCACCATCAGATAAGCGCCCGGTTCGGCCGGTTCCACCGGTTCAAGATTATGATTTAGAGGAATATTACGAACTGGAGGAGGGGGAAGAGGAGTATGAGGAGAGTGAATGTGGATTTGAAAGTCTGGATGTGCCCATTGACCCGGACATCTCCCCAGACAGACCTTCAGGAGTGTCTCCTCCTAGGCTTTCTGAGTCCCCTTCTCATTTTATGTTTTATAAAAAAGTGGCTGAAATCCTACAGCTCCCTATGGAGGAAGCTGTGGATGATCAAGAGGAGCCTGACTATGTGGAAATGATGGATATCCCAGAGTCTAGGAGACTGTCTATTCCCTTGCATAAATCTTTTGGGAAACAGACTTTTAAAATTCTAAAAACTCCTCACTCTATACTTCCTGTGGATAAGAGAATGGACAAGAGGTACACATTGTCAGACTCTGATATGGAGTTTCTTTCACAACAATGCAGCCATGTTGGGGTAGTGCAGGCTGCAGCCTGTGACAAGGCAAATATTCCCTTGGCTTCACACCCCGGACAAGGACTCCAGGAGGATTGATGCCATGGCAAAGAAACAGTACATGGCAGCATCCTTGGGACTCAGACAGGCAAATTATATGGCTTATGTTGCTAGATATCAGAAATCCAGATGGGATACTGTTATGGCTCTAGCAAAACAGGTCCCTGGCCAGCTTGCCAAGGAGCTGGAGCAGGTGGCTGCTGATGGTATTGAGGCATCCAAGGTGCAATTCCATGCTGCAGTGGACTCAAATGATGTGTCATCAAGAGTCATGGCTACATCTGCAGCACTGCAGAATGGCTTGGCTCAGATGTACTAGCCTGTCACAGGATACCCAGACAAGGCCATGGATTTTCCTGTTGTGGGTAATTCCTGTTTGGGGAGCAGACAGAGAATTACATGAAGAGAATGGATGAGTATAGGACCACCTATAGGAGTGCACAGGCCAAGGAAAGGCAGGCCACCCTCAAAGGCAGCTTCCCAGGGGCAGGGGCAGCCTTTCATAGGCCTTTACCAAGCCTAGGCTTCTCTTCTGCTTATGCCCAGAGGGGTTCTTTGAGGGAGAGGCAGAAGGGTGCCAGCAGGCCTGTTTCCACCCTCAGCCCAAAGCCCTGCCAAGCAGGCACCCTGATGGGGTTGCTAGGGCCGATTCTCAACTGCCTGTAGGGGCAGACTGGCTTACTTTGTCCAGGACTGGGAGTCTCTGACATCAGACAAGTGGGTCCTGGGAGTAGTAAGCCAGGGACTGGTTCTCAGCTTCAAAAGTTTCCAAAGATGAGAACCAGATCCTTTCCACCTGCAAATCCACCAGAGGCACTTGCCCTAGAGGCAGAGGTCTCTTCCTCCTGGCTCTCAGAGCTGTGGAAAGGGTTCCACCCTGCACCAGGGCAAAGGGTTGTACTCCAGGTACTTCCTTACCTCAAAAAAGACAGGAGAATGGTGGCCCATCCTGGATCTCAGATACTTAAACAAGCACCTTTTAAAACCAAAATTCAAAATGGTGACTCTGGGAATTATTCTACCCTCTCTAAGGCCAGGGGACTGGCTAGCATCCCTGGACCTCAAGGATGCCTACTTCCATATTCTCATCAGAAGCTCCCATCGAAAGTTCCTCAGGCAGTTCAGAGCAATGCCCTTTGGCCTCACCTCTGCTCCAAGGGTATTCACAAAATGCCTGGCAGTAGCAGTTGCTTCTCTAAGAAGGCAAAAAATTGCCATCTTCCCTTACCTGGACGACTGGCTCATAGTAGGCCAGTCCCCAGACCAAGTCAAGTTACACCTACAGATAACTCAGCAACTGCTCACCTTTCTAGGTTTCCTTCTGAATCTTTCAAAGTCAGTTCTAGAGCCTGTCCAGCTCCTCACCTTCATAGGCGCAGAACTGAACACAGAGATAGCAGAGCCTTCCTTCCTTTGGACAGGGCAAGGACCTTGGTCTCTGGCCTCCTCATTACCCTGCAGGTGTCTCGACCAGCAAGGCATTTTCTACAGCTCCTGGGGCACATGGCTGCTTCTACAGCAGTAGTGCAGGGAGCAAGATTTCAGATGAGGGACATTCAGTTCCATTTGAGAGCCTTTTGGTCTCAAAGGAAAGACCCTCTAACCAAATTGATCCCAGTGACTCGAACCCTGATCCCGGCCCTACAGTGGTGGCAGGATCAGAGCAATCTCAGACAAGGGGTTCCTTTTGTCACTCAGTCTCATTCCTTAATCCTTACTACAGATGCATCCCTCTTGGGTTGGGGAGCTCACATGGGTGACCTCACTACCCAGGGGTTGTGGTCCCCTCAGGAATCTCTGCTCCACATCAATCTGTTGGAACTCAGAGCAGTTTTTCTAGCACTTCAAGCTTTTTCCAGATCTGTTCAGAACAAAGTTGTACAGGTCAGAACAGACAACACCACCACAATGTGGTACATCAACAAGCAAGGGGGCACTCGGTCTACAGCCTTGTGCACCGAAGCAATGAAGTTGTGGTCTCTGGCTTATTCCCTGAACACCTCCCTTACGGCAGTTCACCTCCCAGGCAAGGACAATGTCCTGGCAGATGCTCTCAGCAGGATTTCCCAGGGTCATCACGAATGGTCACTGGACCCCCTGGTCTTGGAGGTGGTATTTGCCAGATGGGGCACCCCGCAGATAGATCTTTTTGCAGCCCCAGACAATCACCAACTTCCCCTTTTTTGCTGCTGGCCCCCAGTGTTGGGCTTAGTCCCTCTGGATGCCTTAGTTCTCAATTGGGAAGGGAAGTTTCCCTATGCTTTTCCCCCCTTCCCTCTTCTGTTCAAAGTGCTAGTCAAAATCAGACCTCAACCCTGCAAGATGATCCTGATTGCTCCAGATTGGCCCAGACAACCCTGGTATCCACTTCTACTGTCCTTAGCAGTCCATCTTCCCCTGTGTCTTCCCAGCAATCACAACCTGTTAACCTGTGCTCAGGAGAGGGTTTGGTACCCGAACCTCAAATCTCTCAATCTCAAGGCCTGGCTCTTGAAGAGTTAGAGTTTGCTGATTTACACCTCTCCCAAGGTGTAATGGATATCCTGAAGGCTTCTAGAAAACCTTCCACCAGGGCTACTTATAATTCCAAATGGAAGAGGTTTTCCATATGGTGCTCTGGAAAGCATATTTCCTAGAATCTGCTGATTTACCCACAGTCCTGGATTATGTGGTCCACTTAAATACCTTGGGGCTGAGACCAGCTACCCTAAAAGTGCATCTGGCAGCTGTGTCTGCTTTTATTTCAGCAGGTAAACCCTCTTCTCTTTCAGCTCACCCTGTATTCTCCAAGTTTTTCAAGGGATTGCTTCACACCAACCCTCCATTCAGGGACCCTGTCCCTGCTTGGGACCTTAATGTTTGCATTGCTCAGCTTATGCAACCTCCCTTTGAGCCTTTGTCTTCAGCAGAGCTTAAGTACTTGACTTGGAAGACTGTGTTTCTGGTAGCCATCACTTCTGCCAGATGCATAAGTGAATTACAAGCTTTGTCAGTGGAGCCTGATTTTATCTTCTTTCATAGAGATAAGGTGGTCCTCATGACTAACAGGAAGTTCTTGCCTAAGGTGGTTTCAGATTTCCACCTTAATCAATCTATATCTCTTCCGGTGTACTTCACTGGCCATTCCTCCTCTGGCGAGAGGAGGTCGTACAGCTAGATGTGAAGAGAGCCCTTAGTTACTACATAGAGCGTACCAAGGGTCACAGGTTTGACTCCCTCCAACTGTTCCTCACTTATGGTGAGGTTGGTAAGGGGAAACCTGCCACTAAGATCCATTGCCAGGTGGATTGTCTCTTGTATCCAATTTTGCTATGAAAAACTGGGTAAGGTTCCTCCCTCAGACCTGAGGGCTCACTCTACCAGAGGTACAGCTGCTTCCCTGGCTGCTGCCAGGGACATCCCTATTCTAGAGATATGTCAACCAGCTACCTGGAAAACAGTTCACACTTTTACCAAGCATTCCTCCCTGGACATCCAGGCTAGGAGTGATGCTTGGTTTGGCACAGCTGTGCTTCAGAGCCTATTTCCTAAGTAGGTTCTGTCCCTCCTCCATGGAGGTACTGCTTTAATCAGATATGTCAGAATATAGCAAGACTTCATGTTGATTGAAGAAAAAATTACTCACCTTAGTAATGTTGTTTCTTCTAATGGAGTCTTGCTATATTCTGACCTCCCCGCCTGCCCCTCTCAGAACCTCTGTTTTTGGGATGTGGGTGGACAGTGCAGTGTTGGCACTTAGTAGTTGCCCACCTTGTTGTTTTTCACCCCTCCTTTCTTGGGGTGACTTGGTGTTGTGTTTTTTCATTTTTTGGGTCTCCTGACTTGAGTCTTTGTTTTGGGACCAAAAAATGTGTTCTTATGTTTAGTAGCCAGTTGGCTAGTGTAGGTTTACAGCTTCCACACAGGACCTCAGTGAGTTTAGCTCATAAAGATCTGACAGTCTGAGTTTGAAGAACAACAGACAGAGTTTCAACCGAGCTCGAGCTCAGCATTCCATGCCTGGCATGGAAAGTTAACTCTTTCACCTCCGGAGCAGTTCGAAGGTTGGGACTCACTGCATATGTCAGAATATAGCAAGACTCCATTAGAAGAAACATCATTACTAAGGTGAGTAATTTTTTCTTACTGATCCCCCTCTGCACAGCCCACCCCTTCCCTTTTAGCCTTTTTTCCAATGGGACACACTTTTCCTTTCTCATTTCCATCCATGATTTAAAAATATGCCTGACAGGGGCTTAGCTGAACTGAGAAGTGGTCTGCTTGTATTTCTGATATGTTCCTAAGTTGCAGGATTGCGCAACACTTGAGAAAGGAATTTGTGTGGATTTAAGGAAAGCCTAAGGCCTGCTGACCATGTGAGCCCATAGCTTAATGGTTGGAGCACTGAAATGGTATTACCAGGGGTCTGGGTTCAATTCCCAGTGGGCCACACTTTTCCTTTCTCATTTACATCCTTTTTAACCTTACAATTCCACCCCTGGTCTTCCTCTTTTCATTTACATACCTTAAAAGTGTCTTGTCCCCTTTCATTACCTCCTAGGCTATTCTGTCTTCAGTCTGCACCTTTGGACTCCTTACTGCTTTCTCTGCTTCCCTCTGTCTCCCCCGATATACTTCCCTACCCTCCTCCCTCTGCATCTCCTTATACCTTCTGAATGACACCCTTTTAGCCTTTACCTTTTCAGCCACCTCTTTGAGAACCATGGCTGTCTCTTTTTCCTCTTGCTCTTTGCTCACTTGTTTGACAGAGGTTTATTGCCTTTACTATGCACCCTTTTAGCTTCACCTTTTCTCCACCCCACTCAGCCCACCCCCCCCACCAGGTTATCCCTGAGGCATTCACTCATCTTTAGAAAATATACCCTGCTGAAGTCCAGGACCCTCACCCTTGTATTTGATTCTGCAGCTGTCCTTATATTGAATCACACTGTATGGTGATCACTAGTCCCCAGGTGGCCTCTCACCTTGACTTCTGCAACACTATCCCTATTAGTGAGTACTAGGTCCACTGTTGCCCCATCACGAGTGGGTTCACTGACTAGTTGCCTGAGGAACGCCTCCTGCAGAGAGTCCATGATGTCCCTGCTTCTAGCAGAAGCCGCTGCTGGGAGGCTCCAGTCTACATCCAGCAGGTTGAAGTCCCCCATCATGCCAACAGGAGGTTGGGCTCTTATTTAAAGGCCTTGCCAAATCTCATTGTGGTTGTGTGGGCTACCATCACATTGGGACTCACTGCAGGTACTGGCTACGCTCATGGGCATTCCTTTTGAACCTATGCATAGGTGTGAGATGTGTCACCTGTCATGAAAGATGGCCTTTTTGGTGGCCACATCAGCCAGGAGGATTGGTGCGCTCCAGGTGCTTTCAAGGGAACCTCATTATGTTGCCTTACACAGGGACAAGATAGTCCTTCACCCCTACCCAAAGTTCCTCGTGAAGGTTGTCTTGGAGTTCCACCTTAACCAGGTGATGAACCTTCCAGTACACTTTACCAATTCATCCTTGGAGGGCAAATGCAGGCTTCATTCCATGGACCTGCAGCGAGTGCTCTCCTATTATGTACAGTGCATGGCTGGAGTTCGGGGTGAGGCTCACCAGCTTTTGTAAAGTATGCTGAAGCTGCACCTGGCAGACTGGCAGCTAAGAGGATGACTGGCAGGTGGATCACTTCCTGCATCGACCTCTGTTGTAGGTTGGTTGGTAGGGAGCTTCCCGTAGGGCTCAGGGCTCATTCCACCAGACTTACTGCTGCCTCAGTGGCTGCTTTCAGGGACATTCCTACTCAAAAGATCTGCTGGGCTTCCACCTGGAAGTCTGCACAAACTTCGTCTCCCATTATAGCCACAAACTAGAATCTCACCTTGATGCTGCATTTGGGGGGGCCTCAGTTCTCCAATCTCTGTTTGCAGGGTAAGAGTATGTGCATTGCCATCTCCTCTGGCAGAACTGCTGGATATCTGCCATTGTGTGGATGTGAACCAGATCCATGCCCCTAGAAAAGTAGCCTACTCAACTGTAACTGTAGTGCTAGGAGTGGTATATCATTCAAATCCACACCACCCACCTGAGCTCCCCTGATAAGTGGCACACGGATCCCTGCTTCCAGCATGCAAGATCTGATACCATGGGAATGAGCTGTGAGATATACCTCCCAGGTGGTGGGAAGAGCTTTTTTAGCACAATTTTTATTGAAAAAAGGAAAAAACAAGAGTTAACACAAATAAAAGACAAGCAACAGCAAAAAATTCTCATCCAGCAAATGAGCTTATAACATGGGGCAGGCAAAAGTAGCAATGCAAGTGGCTGAACAGCACCGCATGATTGCATTAATGTCTGTTATCAGCACAGTTGCTGAGAACTGGCCATGAGAGGGATCTATGGGGGCAGACCTGCATTATGTATCTGTGGGAAGATTGGGTCAACAAGGCAGCCATTTAAATCTTTGGCAGTGCAGGTGAAAGTTTTGGTGCACAACCTAGAGCTGCACCACAAGGGGTTGTTACACGGACCTGCATATATGTAGTAGTGACACTTTGCTCAATGTTTGCAGCAATACAACAGCACATTTGAATTTTTTACTCCTTGATGCTGTCTGCCTTCCCAGCCACCTGCCCTGCAGACCTCCGGGGACCAATCGTACAGTATAGCCAAGGCCCCTAGAATTCTGCGGCCACAGAATTTTGCGCAGAACTTGCAATCTACCGCAGAACTTTTGCGGTGCTACAGAATTCACTCTTCTTGATGATTTTTTTATTAATGCTTCTGTTTATCCATAGAATCTGGTTCTCTTCACCTCTTTTTATATCCAAACCCCCCATATGCTCAGAATGTGATGTTATCATTGCTATAACATCATACATTAGCTAATGAAATGGCTGCATTCTGCAACAGACATGAATAGTCACTTATCTGCCACAGCTCCCACTGCCAGAGATGGTGGCACAGCACATCAGGCATGGTGATATTTGTTCAACCCGCACTAGAGTATGATACAATTTTCAGTCTTACATTATTGCACTAGGGCCAACTTAAATAAAACCTTGTCAATAGCACAGACCTGTTAAGTCTGTACCTCACTTTGTACAAACTTATTTGTGCCTTTAAGATATAAAGATGCCATCTGAAATGAATAACTGCTAAAATGAATTTAACTGCCATATTTAAGAAAAATAAAGTAATTATGCCCAGGAAAGTGGAATATAATAATGTGTAGACCTGTTGAAAGAATAACCTGTTAAATAAATAATTGCACTGTACGCATTTTTGCCAGGGTTATTGATTACATATTGTCATTGGTTGATAGAATCACCTAAAAGTTATGGAGAAATGTTGTGTGCAGGGACAGCTGTTGGGCCAGAGGGTAGCATGCTGTGTTTCTGTGCCGGCAACTCAGGTTCAGAGATTAGCTCTGGGAACTGGCTGGGCAGCACAAGGATTGATGGAACACATCACTGCTTGGAGCCTGGAAAGGTATGGTGCAGTGTTCTGCCACATGGTGGACACATTGTGATGGGCTGGAGAGCACTATCTCACAATCGGTTCACATGCATGTCATGGCCTGATGGTGTTACATAGTGTGTCAGGGGAAGCAGGTTGACATGAAAAATGAGTTTTGCAATAACTCCTCTATTCCGTTTATTCCATTTCCAATGGGACCTGTATGAATGAGGATGCAATTTCATGGAAATTAAAAAAAAATATATATATATCTATATACACACACATACAGTATCTCTGTCTCTCTTGCTGTATATACACACACACACATATACACACATAAGTCTATGTATGTTACTGATTGCATATAAATATATAAGTGATACATAGTGGGAACCTCATGAGTGGTGTAGAAAGCACATACAAATATATAAGTGATAGACAGTGGAGACCTCATTAGTGGGATAGATAGCATGCATATAGAAATACCTTATTTATCACACAGGGTCCCCTCTGCATATGTCATTTATGCAGTAGGCTAGGACCTTAAGGGAGAGACATTTGTTTTGCTTTTTTAGGCATAACATTATTTCTATAAGTCTGTTATTTTTTGAACTAGTGTTACTGTGATCTTCCCCATCCTGATTTCTATAACCACTGCCGTGAAAGTGAAGTCAGGATGACAAGTTGACACTGTGATGTGGTAGTTTGTTAGTGCCGCAGAATTTCCGCAGAAATTACAAACCACTGCCGCAGAAGTTCTGCCGTAAATGGTAATCTTGCCGCAGAACTTGGTCCCACTGTGCCGCAGAAAAGTAGGGGCCTTGAGTATAGCCCCCTCTGGCCACCATTATTTCATGTTTGCAGGCACACAACTGAACATTTTCCACTCGCAGCTGTGTGCCTCCCCACCCACCCCGTGGACTTGGTATGAAAGAACAGAAGAAGGCCAGAGCCCACCGAGACTGTTCCCCACACTATGTGGGACATTATTTATCTATTATCCCTCAGCCAATTTGTTTTTAAAGACAATGGCACTAGTTGCCTCTACCAATTCTTGTGGCAAGGTGTTCCATACAATGGATGCTCTTATTGGAAAAAAGTTTCCCCTTTTGCTGGTTTTATAAGTTTTTACTTCAAGCAGTTTATTATGCAGTCTCAGAACATGTCTCCTTTTGGAGAGTGTTAGACCACATTTTTCCATTAGATCTGGTGAATTTATTAAATTAAAACCATAAGCATATCACCTCTTAATCTTCTAGTTTGAAGAGAAGAGACCAGTAGCTTTTAATCTGTTCTGATAATCCAAGTTTGTTAATCTTGGAATCATTCTAGTTACTCTCCTTTGAACCTGTTCAAGAATTGCTATGTCTTTTTTTTGGTTTGGATTCCAGAAAGGGGAGCCATAGTCTAGATACGGTCTAATGTATGCCCTATACAATGGAATAAGGCATTGTTCAGTACGATTAACAAAAGTGCATTTTATTTGCCTCAAAAGACTGTTGGTCATGCAAGCAGTTCTAACACAGTGATCATTTGATGTAAGTTTATTATTAACATATATCCCTAAATCTTTTTCACAATTTGATGAGTGACGTGGTAGTCCATTTATATGATATATCGTTTTTGGATTATTTACACCGAAATGCACTACTAAACATTTGTCTTGATTAAACTGCATATGATTTTCATTTGCCCAAAGTGTTAATTTTTCCAAATCCTTCTTTAATGCAGAAATATTTCTTGATTATTAACCTTGCCCCCCAATTTAGTATCGTCTGCAAATTTAACTATGAAGTTATTTGGCCCTGTTTGTAAATCACTGATAAAGAGGTTAAACAATGTTGGTCCCAAGACTGACCCCTGTGACACACCACTTGTCACACTACCCAAATCAGACAAGATATCATTAATTCTGACTCTCTGAGAATGAGTTGTCAACCAGTTTAAAGTCCAGTTGACAATATCAGGTGACAAACCTAGATTGTGCATTTTAGTAATGAGTTTTTCATGTGAGACTTTATCAAAAGCTCTACTAAAGTCCAAAAGAATTACATCAGTAGGGATACCCATATCTAGTAGAGTACTTATATTATTGTAAAAAGATGTCAGATTGGTGGTGCAGGAATACTTGGGAGTAAACCCATACTGATTTGAATCATAAATTCCTAATGTTTTACAATCTTGATCTATTAGAGACTTCATTACTCATTCCATTAATTTACCAGCCACTGAGGTCAGACTAATTGGACGATAATTTTGCACAGAACCTCTATTGCCTTTTTTAAATATGGGAGTAACTATTGCTGAACGCCAGTCATTTGGTACAATGCTTTCTTGTAAGAATTTATTGAAAATAATTGACAAAGGTATAGAAATATTTATAGAGGTTTTGATCAGAAACCATGGATGAATATCATCTGGGCCAGGACTAGTATTTTTTTTTTTTTGATAGCATGTATAGTGTCAGTTGGATAGAACCTATGATAATCTGTGTAGTGAACTTTAAATGAACTAATAGGTGATTTTTGAGAGAAGACAGAACAAAAGTACTTATTAAAGAGATTTGAGGTTTCTATATCAGACAGAGAAGAGCCATTGGTTATAATGGGACCAATGGTCCTTGTTACACCTTTTTTACTATTTATATAGGAGAAAAGAGATTTGTGACAGTCTTTTGTGTGAGCTAGTTTAAATTCTGGCTTATTTTTTGCCAGTTTAATAAATTTTTTTAAGTTTTTCACACATAGTCTGTATTTATGTAATAGAGCAGTTTTAAATGGAACATAACTATTCTTAAGTTTCCTAAAAAGTTTAATTTTTATTTTAATCTGATTTTTAATTGTCTTGTTGAACCAAGGGGGAATTTTTCCTTTATTATTAAATTTCCTCTTAGATGGAATAAAGGTATTTTCCAAATAATGTACAATTTTTTTTTAAAAAAATCCCAAGCTTGTTGTGTTGTACAATTAAGAATATTAAATTCCCAGTTTATGTTTTATAACAATTCATTGTTTTTAGAAAAATTTGCTTTGTTATAATTTTTTGTATAGTATAACTTCCTTTGTGTAGTTTTAAACTGTTGAATTTCAAAAAGAATAGATGAATGATTACTGGCCCCAAGTGGATCCCAAATTTGTAAATTGCTAATTTGTTGCTCTATGTTAGTAAATAATAAATCCAAAATATTAGGACCTCGAGTGGGTTCAGCAACAAGTTGTTGTAATCCAGTACTAACTACCACATCTATTAGTCCTTTCTAGGCATATGACTGTCCTGAGAATGAGTCCTAGTTAATATGAGGGAGGTTAAAGTCACCAAATATTACAGTATCTTGAGATTCTGAAAAATGTGTAATTTCTTTAAACATATCAATTGTGTAATCTGAATTTGCAGATGGAGGTCAATAGATGTTACCAATAGTTATATAGGACTGCTCCTTCAATAAGCTTTAACCCATATACTTTCCAAAGGAAAGGGAGAACACACTTCAAAAGAAGGAATATCATTTTGTATGTACATACAAACTCCACCGCCTTGCTTATCTAATCTGTTTTTATGATATAACTTATAACCTGGAATTTCTCTGGACCAAATTGAGGATGCGTCCCACTAAGTTTCAGTTACTCCCACCACACCTATATTTAAAGTTTTACATTTGGCTTCGAGTTCTGCTAATTTTAGTTGGTTTAAAGATTTTGCATTCAAAGCTAGGAATGTACATTTAGTTATTATAATATTTTGGTAAGTATTCAGAGACTTGGGAATAGACCCATTCTCCCCCATTGTTTTTAGTTTAAACCATGATTTATTATTTTAGTGATACTTTTCCCCATAAGTGTACTACCCCTACGACTGAGATGTAAACCGTCCAGCAAAACAAGGAAGAATGATTTGAAAATGATTCCCAGTGGGTAATACAGTGTATATCCTGCTTAAAACACCACTTTCTCAGCCATTCATTTACGGCTTTGATTTTCTGCATCATGGTAGATGTTGCCCTCGGGACAGGTAGAATTTCAGATATACATACACAGCATCCCCTATCAAGTAACAGGTTACATAACGCCACATAGTCCTGTCGTAACTGATTAAATGGGGTGTTGTTTATATCATTAACACTGGCATGTATGATAACCAGTGGATTTTCCCCCCACATTTTGTAAAATTTTAGGCATCATGGAAGTAATGTCAGATAGCCTGGCCCCACGGAAGCTAGAACAAGTGCGGTTGCTCTTGTCACTATTGCATACTGCCCTGTCAATGTGCCTAATGATTGAATCTCCCAGGACTAACACTTGTTTTGAGACACTAGGGGTACAAGAATCAGAAACAGGTGATTGTTTAACACACTCTGGAGCGATTGCTTAATAGGTATTGATCTGGTAGCTTGAGACTTACTAGGACAAGTATTCATGGGCATTAACTCCTGATTGACAAGTGTTTTTGAACCATTATTATCAACAGAGGGTGATGCACAGGATAAATCATGTAGCACTTCATTATTTGATACAGTCAATTGCTCAAACCTATTACAAGTTTCAATAGGGGCACTATTGTGTATTTGACTGCCCCTCCTTTTTTTAAGAGGCTTTGTGACAATGGTCCAGTCACCATTATCATGAGAAGAGGGTGAATAATCATCCACCTTATAAGAGGGGGCAGAGGCAACAGGTATACTAGTACTAGTCGTTATAATTGTCTCCTCATCAGGAGGCATAGAAATGCTACCTAAATGTGAAGGAAATTGTTCATTAGAATGAAGTTGTTCATCCATAAGATCAATGTAACTTTCCAGTTCCCTAATATCAGTAGAAACTGGTTTAATATTAAGCAGAAACGCTATCTCTGCTTCAAGAGTAGTAATCAGATGGCAATTAGCACACACATACTCGCTCCCATACTTTCTCTTGCTATACATCAAACATTGCATACACTTATTAAGTTCTTTTTCCATTATTAAAGGTGTATATTTACTAAGTAGAGGATATGCTAAAATTATCTTATCCAAGTTTGTCTAATGCCAGCAGTTTCAGAGTGCCCAGCGGACACAGCAGACACACGTAAATGCAAATGTAGCTTCTTTTAGTTAGCTGCTTTCTGCTCTACAAGCAAGGCTAGCAACAGGAAGTTGTAATTTGAGTCACCTGCTTTTATAGTGTCTAAGCCACACCCCCAATTAAGCTCTCTCTCTCTCCTCCTACTGGTTTAGCAAAGTAAGTTGATACAGTACCCTTCACAGCACAGAACACACACTGACTTTCTTTCTTTTCTTTCTTTTTTTAACCCTCAATAAGACCCCTTCTACTTCTAATAAAGTATCTGTCTTGCTTAATCTCAACAGACACCGACTCCTGCTGAGATATAAGTGTTAAATTAATAAGAAAATGTAGCTTCTTTTAGTTAGCTGCTTTCTGCTCTACAACTCAAGGCTTGGGGGCCAAGCGCACAGTGAAGTGCCCACTGTTTACCTCAGTATGTCCCAGGAACACCGTCACTGTCCAGTCGCTTATGTCTGAAGCCAGTATCTGGCTATTAACCCACCCACCCCATGGACCTCTGTTTTTGCAATGCTTTTCTCTGTAGTGGAGAATTGCCAGTGGTCTCACAATACAGAAGAGTGAGACGGAGGATGGGGCAAGTGAGCTGCATGGAGCACTGGAGAGCAAGATGCACCGACACAGTCTTGAATTAAAACTTGCTGGACTTTCCTCTGTCTGTGCGTCTCTCTCTGTATTTATTTGGTGTTGTACAGAGTGAGCAATTTGCCTGTGGTCCTGCTTCTTTGACCAGTGCAGTGAGTAAAGAGTGAGAGAGAGAACAACACAGTCTCTTCCCCCCACCCGGTCATGGCTTGCAGTGTGAGAGTGGAGCAAGAGTGACCTAGAGAGAGACTATGCCCATCCAGGAGCAGGGAGATTATTCCTCACAGACACATACCCATCGCTTGTAGCAGTGCTGAGGAGCAGGTAGTGACAGCGGGTGGCAATATGCAAGTGTACAAGATGGCTGCCACCTGCTGTCAAGTGAGAGGAACTGTGAGATAGAGAGAACACTGTGGGTATGTACAGAAACACAGTGAGGGTGCAGAGAGAGACAAACACAAGCTCACGGCAATGTGAAGAGCAACAAATCCTCTCAGTCTGTAGAGCCAAGTAGTGAGCTTCCTCGTCTGTGCTGCATTGTGAGCATGGGTGTGGGAGAGAGTGAGACAGAGAGAAGCTCACAGTAATTGCAGCAGCTAGAAATCTCTCTGGGTCTCTCCTCTTGAATAGCTGACCGTGGCACACAGCACAGAGAGAGACGGAGCAAGAAATATGATGCTGTTCTCTCCCTGTCTGTTTGCTTTATTGCCATCCATTAAGTAAAACTTTCCTTCTCGCTGTCCTGCAGTTTGTACGAGTGCATCAGTTGCACAGTGGAACTACTTTGTGGGGTGGAAGTATACATTGCAAAATGTTATATATTTCATCCTAAAAAAGACGTTTGTTAGCACAATGATTGTTACCCCATGTTATAAACGCAATAACCCACTCCTGGGTGTGCCATTATTGGGGATTAATGAACACCCTGGTGCTGTGAGGGTGCTCAACCTGCAGCCTCGTACCTCACAACGCACCTGGGTGTTCCATTAATCCCCAATAACAGCACACCCTGTTGTGGGGTTATTACTTTCATAACTATACATAAATTCCAACTTACAGCTAATATAGAATCATTTACCTAATACAGATGCTTCCTATCTAAACTGTGTCTCATTCTATAAACAAGGTCATACTAGCACTACACATTAAAAACAAGCAATCTTATCTGTGTCAGTCTTCACCATTCATCACATTTGGGTATATGGCCGGAGGTCATGACCCCGTGGGAGATCTTTTTTTTTTTTTTTTTTGATGGGCAGAGTCGATGCACCATCGGCGCGGCCCTCAAGGCCGACACACTGTGTAGCGCTCGCAGGTTGGCCATTAGGTGCTGTCGGCTCTGCCCTCCTGCCAGTTCTTCATCTCCCACCATCGAGGTCACCTCTTGGGACACTAGAGGAAGATTTTGAGGCCTGCTTGCAGTTTCTCGACTATGCCATTTGCTTATTTCGGTGCCGAAGTCCATCGGTTCCTCCTGCCGGTTCTGTTTTGCCACACTCGATGTCGCCCGCTAAGACCTTTCCAATTATTCTTTTTTCTGCGACGTCGAATCTGTTTTTGGTGTTTTTTTTCTCCGTAGGGCATGTCTCGGTCGAAGGGCAAGAAAACTTCCAGGACGGATCGGCCTCCCATGTGGCCGAAAATATTCCGTCACTGACCAGCACGACCGTTGCCTTACGTGCCTTGGCCCGCTTCATGACATGGATTCGTGCGACGCCTGTTTCTCCATGGATCAGAGAGTAATCTAACAATGTGCGTGGAAAGTGGGGCGGGCCCCGCCGACTTCCGGGGATCAGGTTCGCACTCGTCGGGCCAAGCCACTTTCTCTCGGCCTTTTCTCCGGGTCCCCTCCCAGTTCTATACGAACTGAGGAGGAGGGAGCCTCAACTTTTCCCAGCCTAGCCATGGCTGAGGCTCCTCACACAGTGCAGGAGGCCCAGTCTGTTTCCCAAGGATGGACAGGAGGCACCATTGGCTATGTCGCCTTCGAGTGAAGGCTCCCACAGTGTCGGACCCACGGCTTGGAAGGCCTGGGTCGGTGCCGCCCTGTACGCCATTGGTCAGTGCAATTTTGGGCCTTGGCGCCATTCGCAGTGCCGTGGGCCCTGATGGCGCCGGCCAGTCACTCAGTGCCGTGGCTGCTGTCAGCGCCGTTCGCGGCGCCGATAGTGCTAGCGGTGCCATTGGAGTTTCTATGGCGCCATCTTCGTCTTTCTGTTGCCTTGGTGCCGATGTTGAGCACGGTGCAGTGTCTTCCTCAGGAGTCATTCGTGGCTCTGAGTGAGTTCACGGCGCCATGGGGGTTCCAGATCTCGGTGCCATTTGCGGCACCAAGACCGCTGGCGCCCATTGTTGGTGCTGCTTCTGCCCTTGGTGCCACTCTATGCCGGGCGCTGCTCAGCAATCGATGGGGCTGTTGGAGCTGACGCCAGCACCGTCTCTGTCCCCAGAGCTGTTCGCAGTGCCGTGCGGCCGGACGGCGCCCTGTCAGGTTCTGACACCAGGATTGCTGCCCTTGTTGGAGCTGTGCCTCCTCCTGCCACCATTCGCGGTGCTGAGGGGGGCATTGGAACCGTCTCAGGTGCAGTCTCCTTTTCTGGTGCCCAGTTTGGTCGAGATGGCGTGGAGCGCCCACCCACTGTCTGATACAGGACTTCAGTTTCCACTTCTTCGGAGGAGGAGTCGGATTCTGGGTCGGACAGGCAGTCTGGCTCCTCTGAGCTAGTTGCCCAGGTGGACACTCTAGCAGTATCCTCGACAGGCCGCGACCAGCCCCCCTCTGAAGACCGGACAGCAGCTACCATGGCCAGGGTCAGGGGTGCTGACCAGCAGGCAGTGGTGCAGGCCACTATCGCTCTGTAGCCTGGCCTCAGAGGGTTTGCTGACCCCTCAGTGGCGGTACTCCCTCTAGTGGTGTGCCTAGATCGCCCAACTTTGGGGCCGATCAGAGCACCCAAAGGAGGGGAGGATAGCTCTCCTTGGATAGCTCCTTCAGGGGCTGACCAGGGTTGCCAGCTGCCTAGGTTGGCTCTTTCAAGGAAGAGGGCACACTTGGATTCTGAGGGGTCGAGGGGTGTGAGTTCTGTTTGGCGGCTTTTTTCCGGAACCCATCCGAGCTCTGGGAGGAGCCGTAGTGCGGATCTCCGCTCTTCCCCCTCAATTTCTTTGAGAAGGTCCCATTCTTTGGAGGTAGGGGACCGTCCTCGATCTTCATGACCCCGGTCACCTCACAGGGAGGATTCTTCTGGGCGCAGCCAAGGCAGTTCTGAAATGGTTGTCAGCTGTCAGCTGTGGAGTCTTCCGGAGCTCCTTCTTCTTCTGGAGCTCTTGGCCTACTCCCTAGCCCAGGTGGAGGTCAGTCGACTTCTCTTCTCAGCTCTGTCCCCATCCCTCTGCCACATTCTCCTGTGCTCCCTGGTATACTTGGTCATTCCGGGCCTCTCACCTGGGAGCAGTTCAGAGCTGTGGCTGCTCACTTCCCCGCTTATGTCAGGGCCATGGACAGACAGGTTTTTCAACCTCCCCCTGAGCAGCCGCGCTCCAAACAGCCTAGGTCCTCTGACTCCTCATCCCCCTCTTCTGGGGGAGAGGAGCCCTCTGTCCACATTTCTCCAGCTGCTGATCTCGCAGAGTATCAGCCATTCCTTGTGAGGATCTTGGAGGACCTGTGTATCACCCCTCCCACTCAAAGCAATCTGGAGCACTCGGCGCATGCCTTTTTAGGCAATTTCAGTGAGGACACCCTTGTGGTGCCTCCCTGGCCTGCTCCCTTTTAGGAGGCATCATTGCGTTCCTGGCAGAGACCCTTTTCCGGAGCTCCTGTCCCCAGGGATCTCTGCCAGTGGTATTGCGCCCCCCCCCAGAGTCTCCAGGTTCCATGCTTCATCCTCAGTCAGGATTGATGCAACTGGACACTCCCAATGGGCTTCGCGCCCTTCACCATGACCAGCCCCCAGATCAAGACTCCTCTGATTTTGACTTCTGGGGTAGGAGGACTTCCTACTCGGCATGGTTGCTGCTCTCTATTGCAGCACATGAGACCCACTACGCAACCTGTGACAGGTTCCTGTGGTCCAGGCTCAGGCAACTCCTAGCCTCAATGCCTGACACGGAGAAAACCAGACAAGCCATTGCACTCTCTGCATGTGGCCTGGAGCTAGCAAGGCACCAAGTGAGGGCATGGTACGATGTCAATGAGGTAGCTACCTGGGTCATAGGGACAGCGATCTGCACTAGGCGGACGGCATGACTATATCTTTCCCGGTTGTAACCCTTGGCCCGGCGTAGGGTGATTAACTCTGCTCACAAGAGAAATCTCTTCTCCCATAGAGTGAGACGGCGTTTGTTGGGGCAACTTCCTTCCCCCCCGTCTTACTCTCCCCACTCTCGGGCCTCTCCAGGCCCCGAAGGTTCTCCCTGTTAGTGTGTCACCCACTGAGAGCTAAGGGACTCTGTCCCTTAGGGTTAAATGAAAACCCCCCTTCGGGGGGGCTTGACAGTCATCCAAATGTGATGAATGGTGTAGTATGATCTTTCTGTGTATCTTCACCATTCATCACAATCCCGCCCTCCATGCCCCTGGGGCCTCAGTCTCTGGGTCCCCCTCCCTCTCTGTGTCCAGCCATGCCCCCCTCCTTTCTTTTGTCAGGAGTGGGGTAAACAAGGACATATGGGGGATATTGTTTCAAAGGGGAGAGTGGTCAGCATGGGGGGCACTCCTTCTCCAGTGCTCTAGCTCCACCCCTGTGGGGTGGGAGTTGGCAGTTGCCCTCCATTCTCTCCTCTTCCTTGTTCCCATCTATCTTTAGATTTCTTTGTCTGTTGGACATATCGTTTACTATATGTAAAAAAAAAAACAAACTACATTTTCTTTCACCAAAAATATTTCCCCTTGAGAGGGGGAGAATTCTCTGTGTCCTGTCTTTCTTCCAGAGTAGCCATTTTCTGCTTTGGAGTTTTTGCCAGTAATTCCGTGCCTTGAATTCTGACAATAAGCTTTTTGGCTACTCCTTGCAGTTCCTATACAATCTGGAGATAAGTCAAGGTCCAGGGTATGGTTGTCCCCTTTCTCCTCCCCCTCTCATGCTTATCCTAAATCCTTCCTTTTCCTTTCTCATTTTTCCTATTTCCAGAGATTGGGGCCCCTACCCAATCCCCTTAGACTTCCTTATTATTCTGTCCTCTCAGTCGTTATTTCTCCTTTATGTTATGCATCTTTTCCTTTATCTGTCCCTTGGACTTTCTTGTCCCATCCTCCCACCCCTTTTCCTCACCCCTCTGGCAACTCAGAACTGGTGGGAGGGTGGAGCCGACAGCACCTAATGGCCAACCCATGAGCACTATGCAGTGCTTCGGCCTCGAGTGCAGCGCCGATGGTACGTCGACTCCGCCCATTAAAAAAAAAAAGCACTGCCACAGAGTCATGACCTCCGGCCATATACCCAAATGTGATGAATGGTGAAGATACACAGAAAGATCATAATTACAGTAGGTACGTAATTTTCAATTTTTCCAATGCCAAATGTTCACCACTGGTACTGCTGTTGTACCTTGTCTTGCTTGTACACATATATTCATTGCAAAAAAATGTGTTAATGCATCAGGGTTGAAGCAACAAAAGTAGGGAAATGAGGTGTTAGGGTTGGGACCCTAACACCCCAAACACACACCCCACCTTTCTATTCACTCACTCCTCCACAGACCAGCATACAGTGTGCCTTGGAGTTGTCAGCCCAACTCACCCCATTCCATGTGTAAGAAAGCTGACATGGTGCAGTATAGGAGAATGGGGTGAGAGACAGGCTCCGACCACCCCAAGGCACACCCTTGGCTCTGTCTGTGGAGAGTGGGTAGGTAGTAGGGTTAGGGCTGTTAGGGTCTCAACCCTAATGCCTCATTTCCCTACTTTTGTTGCTTCAACTCTAACTGATGCATTAAAGAGCTAGTGTACTGCTTGGAATTAATAGTAATTTTCAGATACAGTCAGCTATCACTTCCGGTATCTGAAGTATTTTTGTTTATTTTCTGTTTGCTAATTAGAACATTTTCCACCTGGCGGTGCTGGGGTGATGTATGGAGCAGCACTATGTCTGTAGGGAAAAAAGTCAGTTCTGTTCCTCCCACTACATCATCAGAAATGAGACCAAACACCTTGAGGCACCACAGTTCTTGCAGCCTAAGCAGTGACTTTCGCAAGCTACCAATCAAAATGCAGGAAATTGTGACATTACTAGTAACCAGAGAGAGCCAGTCCCTGATGCTTCGTGTGAAAGCGAAACCTGGCAGTAAGAAATGGTTCTCATTGGTTACTAGTGATGTCATAGTGTGGTTTAAGTGTTGATGTAGTGGGAGGAACAGAACTGACTTTTGTTTTCCCTCCAGAGTGCTGCTCCACACACACCCCAGTACTGCCAGGTGGAAAATATTATAATTAGCAAACAGAAAAGAATAAATACTTGAGATATAAGAAGTGATAGCTGACATCTAAAAGTTAATTAATTGCAGTTTCCAGGCAGAATACCAGCTCTTTAACAACACTTTTTGCAATGAATTTCCTTACTTTTTAAGAAAGTCTAATCTTACCAGTATATGGTTTTGGAGTGCAGGGCCCATGGTATCAGGTTTTTGGAGCACAGGGCCCAGCACAGGGCCCAGCACTCCAATCTATCCGTAAGTGTGCAGACATTGTAATGAACTGTCATCTCCCTATGGGAGCACGGGGCCCATATTCAAAGCTGGTCTCTGAGCACATCTAACTGTCTCCTGTATATGTGAATGCCCCCACATAACCTAATCTTATTACAAACGCTCAAAAGATCTTGACTGCCCTAGCAACTAACACTAGGAATATCCCTTAACCACCCCTTCTGTCCTCATTATGTAAGACATAGGCTCATCGTCACTCCCCCTGTGCTCTACTTTCTCACTCTCTCCTCCCATAACCCCCTTTCATGGTCCTCTCCTGAATCCTATACCTACCACCTAACAACCCTCCCTCCCCACTCCTCTATCTTCCCTGTCGCCTACCACCCCTGTATTCTCCTTCCCCCCTTTCACCTACTACCCTCTTGACCACCCCCTCCTATTTCTTCCTATCTACCTTTCTCTCACTTTGACCCCACCTCCCATGACAAAGCCTCCTCAGGCTGCCACATTTACACAACCTGACTCTAGCCTCTCTCTGGCTGCCTTACTCCACTTAAGTACGGGCTCCTGAATTTTCCTGCTGACCCACTCATTTAACACGGTGCAGCCTATTCCATTAAGCAGTCTTGTCTTACTTGCCTACCTGTTGAACTGACGGTGAAATCTCCTTGCAAATTTCTAAACATATGGTAACAAGAGTGTAATTTACCTTACAAGAGGAAAACATCTCTAAGTAACCTCTGCAACCTTGTAACCTAAGGAATCATTTGTATGCAAATGTAATTTTCTACATTCATTGTATCTTGTGGAACCTATGTATTTGCTGTTGTTTTATCTGTCTTGTACTATGTCTGACTTGAAACCTTTGTAAACGAGCTTTTGGCTCAAAGGTATTTCATCCTAAACTGAAATAAAAAAAAAATGCATAATGGATGGCCCAGCAGTCCCATTACTGCATAATGGTATCCATAAGTGGGCTCCAACCTACCTATAATTGTAGAGACACAGTGCAGGCCTAGACAAATTTCAAGTAACCCTTGTACTGCAAATGGAGCAATATCTCAGTAACCATAGCAACCTTGGAAAAAAATCCACTGCAGTTGTAATCATGGACTAGAAACGTGCACGCATGCTTAGCGAAAAATCCATATCTTGAACCGTTTTTGCGATATAGGCTTTGAAAGGCACCACGTTTGCCACAGTGTTATCCCATGGGAAATTTCTTAACTTCAGAATGCCATAACTATGTAACCAATGCAACATATTACACCAAACTAGAATAAGTCTAATCTCTGGGACACCCCCTTTCTACTCTGTAAATTTCTAGCCATAAGTCCTAACCGGTTCTTTGCAGTGAAGTGGCAAAGAAACAGCAACCTTTAAAAATCCCTGTTAGTGAGCTGTCAAAATCCTTGATCATAAGCCAAATCCGTGTCCGTAAGGTGTCAAAATCCCTGTTCATAAGAAATCCCTGTTCGTGAGATAGGGCCATTTGGTCGTCCTCTCACAAATGGGGATTTTGACAGCTCACGAATGGATTTTGACACCTCACGAACAGGGATCCCTTTTTAGAATTCCTGTTTGTGAGCTGTCAGAATCCCAGTTCATTAACCGAATCCCTGTTCATGAGGTGTCAAAATCCTTGTTTGTGATAAATCCCTGTTCACAAGATAGGGCCATCTGGTCATCATCTGAGAAACAGGGATTTTGACAGCTCACGAACAATGATCAGAAACGAGTCGCGAACAAGGATTTTTATAATTTCAAAACCACATTTCAGGGCTGAACTAAAGGAACCCGAAGGCATGGTTTTGTAGAGGATGTTACCCTGAACAAAACCCATGCTTGGTTTACCTCTCAACACTTCCCTGAGTCAACTTATAATGTTTTGTTTGAGGAAAAGTGAAAACAAGATGGCCATGAACAGGGAATTTTTCTCACGAACAGGGATTTTATAAGTCCCTGTTCATGAGCTGTCAAAATCTCTGTTTGTGAGGCAAATCCATGTTCACAATTTATACACCTATCCGAAAGACTGAACAGCGCATGCTCAGAACCCAAAATTTGAAAAATAACTTTGGAACGGATTAATATTTTTTACCAATCCAATGCTGGCTTGTTCATTGGGGAACCTCTTTCTACCCTGAACATTTCAAACCAAAATACCAAACTGTGTGGCCACAGTACGATGGGCAAAAATCAGCAAAAACTACCGATAAACTTTTTTTTCACTAAGTGCTGCATGAAAACCACATATCAGATTGAAATGAAACTTGGCATGTCAAGAGATCTACCCCATGGAACAGTGCATACCAAATTTCATGCAAATCCGTTGAATAGTTGCAAAGTTGCTAAAGTGAAAAATTAGGGGTTTGACAGTAAACTGCTTACTCAACTCTAACTATAGTGGTGCTATTGCACCACTATAGTGTGTGTGTGTGTGTGTGTGTATATAGTGTGTATATAGTGTGTGTATATATGGTGAGTACGTGTGTGTGTGTGTATAGATATAGATATCATACAGAATCACAGAAAAGTGCAAGTCCGAAGCCAGACGCCATATGGACTCAACCAGTTTTCACCTTAGGAAGGTAAATTGTTTGTTGCCCATGAAGTCGCCTAAAGACTTCTTAAAGCTATCTAAGGTGATGCTAGTCACCACTTTACTTGGTAGACTGTTCCATATAGTGATCACTCTTTGGCTAAGTCATTGCCCTCTAGCATTTGTTTTATATAGTTCACCTTTGATATTGATGGAATCTACTGCATCTTTCTGTGTTGCTAGCTAGCCCTATGGTTTCCCGTAGGTCTTGGTTTGTTAGAGCTTTATATACTATGCACAAGTCTCCCCTTAGTCTCCTGTATTCCATACTGTACAGACCAAGTTGCCTCATCTTATTGCCGTAATCAATGTCTCTTAGATACTTTATTGTTTGGGTTGCTTTTCTCTGCATCCCCTCTACCATTTTTCTGTCCCTTTTCTGATATGGTGCCCATACTTGCACATAATACTCAAAGTGCGGTCATACAAGAGAGGCAAAAGGACCACAACACTACTGTCTGTGTTGTTAATATTTCTATAAATGCAACCCATTATTCCTTGTGCCTTGCTTACTGCACCCTACATTGTTCTGTAGAGGATAGGTCGTCTTATTAATACACCCAAAATCCCTTTGCATACTTGGTCGGAATCAGGTTTTCATAGAGGTAGTAAGTGGCTCTTTTTGTTCTTGTGACTCTAGGTTGAGAATTATATTGATATATAAATTGCATAAAACTTTGAAAATGCATCAGTTGAGGTTAAAGAGACAAAAGTAGGGAAATGTGGCATTAGGGTTTCCAACACCCCACCCCCACCCTGCAGAGACAGAGGGATCATGGGTGGTATTGGGGTCATCAGCCCTAACACTTACCCTATTCCATTAGAAAATAAACTGTATGAGCACAGCATAGGAGAAGAATGAGGTGAGCGTTAGGACTGATGACCCTAATGCCACCCCGATCCCTCTTTGTCTGTGCGGGGTGGTGGTGGGGTGTTAGGGTTGGAAACCCTAACGCCACATTTCCCTACTTTTGTCGCTTTAACACTAACTGATACATTAACAAAGTTTTTTTTTTGCAATTTATTTCCTTACATTTTGAGATAATATCAGGTTCAGGTTAAGTTTATTGTTCAACTTTTAAAAGTTATTACAAATAATACACCATAATAAATACAAATTACATATTGCATTTTCACAGTTTGTATGCATATTGTACACATATTGCACTCTTAATTCATTCATATAAGCCAGGCTATAACATAATACAATTAGTAATGCACATTTGTCTTATTCTAGGATTCTAATACCTCTAATATTTGACAGACTTGAGCCCTATCATGGAATCCAGTATGAACAGCATGGTAAAAATGGATGGGTGACTCTGGCCTGCTCTGGAATGCCAAGAAAACCCAAAGTATGGTGTTTTCACTAGGGCATTCTTGTAAAAACAAGTCTGAGATGCAGCTTAGACTAAAAAATGGGACTAATATTAACAATGCTTCATATTACAACTATCTAGGAGTAAAGGTGGATACAAGACTAGTATATCTAGACCACATCCAACAGCAAATCAGGAACGTAAATTGGAGGTTGGGAACCCTAAGAAGGGTATCAGGATCCCTTACTGAGGAAGTAAGAAAAAAGTTGGTGAAACTACTAATCCTTGTTCTTGAATATGGTTCCATGTTATATATTCACTCTACTCAAACAATGTTAAATAAATTAAATCGAACATATTATAGACGGGGGAAATTTATAACTAAAAGTGCCCATGGTACTCACTACTGTGATGTATTTAGTAGGTTAGGGTGGCTACAACCTGGAAAGCAAAGAGAATATTTATGGCTAATATTTTGCCATAAGTTACTGATCTAACTTCGAGGTGGAACTCTTGCAGCAGGTAATACCATTAGGACTAATGCCGCCAGGTGTTAGGACCCCACGGAAAACTTGTAGCTAGCAGTCTATAGCAGGGGAACATCCCCGATGTCGGCTCCACCCAGCATCAGACGTGTTATAAAGGGGGCAGTCTCCTGGCGCCATCTCAGTTCTTTTCCCACCATCTACCCACGTAGTTTGGCTCCAGGGATGCCTTCTTTGCAGTCAACCACTCTGAAAAAAAGTTCATCAAAAATATTTTTTTTTCTCCCAAAAAATCTCTGATTACCATTTGTCATTGCCTTCTCCACAATGAAAATCTAAGTGCGCATGTGGGAAGCAGATCCCAGCGAAGAATAGCCATGTGGCCTGCCTCATTCGCCTAGGCCCCAACCATCAGCCCGATGCCTGCCCGCACTGCCAAAAGTTTAACCAGAAGACCAGGATAAGAAGAGCCTGTGCACTCAAAGCACACCTTTTGGAGCAAAAAGTGGCGGCTATGCAGCACGGTTCTGGGGCCAGCTCATCTTCTCCCACTAGGAATTCCCCACCCACTGGGAAATCATCGGGAGGAATGCACCATCACAAGGATCAGGCCAGGTTAGTTGCGCCCTAAGTCGCTCTCCAAACTGGCCTCTTCTTCCTCGACCTCCAGCCGGAAGTCCAGCTCAGTCCCAGCCCATGTGACCGAGCCTTCCCACAAGGATAAGTCTGCTCCCGCCTCTTCTCAGGGCAAGCACAGGAAGTCAGCCTCTTCTGGGACTTCATCTAATCTGGCCCACCAACCTCACAAATCCTCCTCTGGGTGGCCAGTCCAAAGATAGGCATAAGGACAGGCCCAGTCCTGTGGAGAAACGCAGGTATGAACGTAAGGAGCCAGAGGCCGCCTGACATCGGACGCCCCCTCCACCTCCACTGGCTAAGGTCTGCCCTCCACCAGACAGCAGACCCAGCCGTTTGCCTTCCCTGGCTTTGCGCACCCCAATGCCTGATAAGGGGCGGTCGCTGGTAGAGGATCTAACGTCCGTACCTCCCTTGGGAGGTAGGACGCCCGATAAGCCAGCGCCTACTCCAGATGTCAGCTCTCCAGGCAAAGGAGATGACTGTCGCCCAGATACGGACGTTGGCCAGAACCAGACGCCGGTCCTCGAGGACACCCAGATGCCAGGCCCCGCACACTCAACACCCGACCCAGCGGTCGTCCCGGTGGCTGACATAGGGTCACTCTTTACAACATGGTGGAATACGGTCAAAGGGGACTGATTTTATAGACCCCCAGACCCCACCCCAACTCCTTCACCTATGGGAACTCCCCCCACTCCACCAGTTCCAGGTGGGGATGAGGGCACCCATCCGGATCCAAAGGGAAAAATGAAAAGGCAGCATTCTCCTGTTCCCTGTTCTACTGGCCGCACATCTTCCTTGGACGAGGGGGTTGCGGATCCTTCTTCTCCTGACTCTTCTGGGGGTGAGTTATTTCCTCCTTCACCAGGCTCAAAGAACTCTCCCAGGCCCCCCAGATGATCACTCTTTTTTTAGACATCATGAGGCACATCCAAGCCATCTACAAATGGGACACGGAAGACCTGGACCCAGAATGTAAACGTTTGGCAAACTTTTGGGGGGACAAGGTCATATCACCACTTGTTGAGCCTTTCCAGAACATCACTTGCCTGTCTTGGTGAATGCCTGCCTCTAGCCTGGCAGTTCCTTAAAAGGCAGACAGACTCTATAAGCCTCCTAGAGCAGAGCCATTTCTGGCAGAGCAACAGAAAGCCAACTCACTGGTGCTCACTGCTGCTCATGGCCGTGGCACCAAGCCTAAACATTTGAGTTCTCAGCCTCCAGACCCAGCCTCCAAGAAAATCGATAGCTGCAGATGGAAAATATTCTCTTCAGACACAGGGGCCATATGGTCTCTAAAGTTCATGGCTCATATGGCCACCTATCAGCAATCTCTGTGGCAAAAGACCATGGAACTGGTTAAGTCCATACCTGAATCTGAAGCAAAAGAGGAAGTGCTTGCCTGTGCCCAGTTAGGCCTGGATATAGACAAGCATGTCTTGCGCTGCTCTTATGATACAGTGGATATGGCCTCTAGGGCTGTGGCCTCAGGGGTATGCTTACATAGGCATTCATGGCTGAGACTCACTGGTTTCCAACCTGACCTGCAGGACTCCATTTTGAACTCCCTTTTTCGGGGACTGGTGCTCTTTGGGCCAGAGGTGGAATCTCTGGCCAAAGGACTTCAAGAGTCAGAAAAGGCGGTAGCCGACGTGCACCGCATGTACAAGTCCCAGCCTCAGGAATCCCATCACTGTCCCTTTTGCACAGGACAGGGCGGCAAGACCCCCCCCAAGGCAAGGGTTTTAAGAGGTGGGGTCACCCTAACCCCCAAGGCCCTAGGCAGCCCAAAGCTCCCAGGGCTCAGGCCCCCACTACTCCCACCGCCTGACTCACTTCCTCTCCTTCCCCCCCAGGAGTCACAGAGTGAGAAGGTAGGAGGGAGATTTTCCCTTTACCCATTTGCCTGGTCCACCATTACCGCAGACCCGTGGGTGCTGTATACCATTCAAAACGGGTATTCGATAGTTTCTCTCTATCCCACCGGACAATCCCCCTCATCTGTCAATTGTCCGCCAGCCTATGTTCTACTCTTAGCAGCGGAAATCCAACAGCTCCTAGAGAAAAAGGCCATCCAGCCTGATCCTCTGGCACAGAGGGGCAAAGGTTACTACTCCCACTTCTTCCTGGTTCCAAAGAAAACTGGAGACCTTCGCCCTATTCTGGACTTAAGCCAACTCAATCTGTCGGTCAAATACCAGAGATTTTGGATGGTCACTCTTGTGAGTCTGTTCCCCTTGCTCCATCAAGGTAACTGGTTATGCTTCCTCGATATGCAAAATGCTTAAATGCATATCAAAGTTCTGAAACCAACACAGAAGGTTTCTGCGGTTCCAGTTTCAGGACCAGCATTACCAGTTCAGGGTTCTGCTCTTCGGCCTTTCTTCCACACCCAGAGTCTTCACCAAATGCCTGGTGGTTGTAGCAGTGGCCCGCCGACGGAGAGGCCTCTTTGTCTACCCCTACCTAGATGACTGGCTTCTCTCAACTCTGATGAAACAGTCTCCAAGTTGCCCTGAAAGAGACAGAAGACCTCTTCTGCTCCCTGAGGATTATGGTGAACTGGCCAAAGTCACAAACCCTGGCCATCTCAGAGGTTGCAGTTCATAGGGGCAATCCTGGACACTGAGCAGGGAAAAGCCTTCCTGCCCTCGGACAGGGCAACACGTCTGTGGGCTGTGGCATGCAGAGTTCAGGCAGCCTCCACCCGTTCCTGCTTGGGTCATTCTACAGCTGCTGGGCCACATGGTGGCTGTCATAGCCACGGTCCCACTCACCAGGTTGCATGAGTCCTTCAATGGCACCTCTGGGTACAATGGGCTCAGGCAGTAGATGACCTCGATCTTCCAATCAGGGTCTCTCGAGTGGTCCACTGCTCCCTCAATTGGTGGCTCTGCCACATAAATCTGGAGGGAGGAGTCTCTTGCAGAAGCCAACCCCATCCCTCATACTGACCAAGGACACATCATTGACAGGTTGGGGGGCTCACTTAGGGGATCACAGGATTCGAGGGTCCTGGTCTCCCACAGAGCGCTCTCTACATATCATTGTCCTGGAAATGAGAGCTGTTCTGAACGTGCTCCAGGCTTTTCGAGACCAGCTCTCCCCGGGTCCCCTTCTGGTACAGACAGACAACACACCAGTGATCTTCTACATCAACAAACAAGGGGGTACCCACTCTTACCCCCTTTGCAGGGAGGCCATGAGAGTGTGGGACTGGTTAGTAGAACACCTCTTACACCTCATGGCAGTTCATTTACCTGGGGTCCAGAACGTTCTCACTGAGGTTCATCTACCTGGGGTCCAGAACATTATAGCTGACAGTCTGTCGCTCTCTCTGTCCAAGCCATGAGTAGGAACTACTTCAGGAAGTCACAGATGATGTTTTTGGTCACTGGGGTCTCCCAGAGTTGGACCTCTTTGCGTCTTAATACAATGCCAAACTGCAAAATTTCTGCTCGTTTGTTCCAGGGCCTGGTGTTTTTTGGCGACACGCATTGTCCCTCTCTTGGACAGGGAGGTTTCTGTACACCTTCCTTCCCTTCCTGCTCATCCAAAGAGTACTGCACAAATTGCAGTTGGAAAGAGCCAGGATGATCCTCATAGCTCCTTTATGGCTCTGCCAAATTTAGTATCCGCTGCTCCAGGAACTGTCATTGGAACCTCCAGTGCAGTTGCCTCTCTCCACCCACTTGCTCTCAGAGGAGCAGGGGACACTCATCCATCCTGCTCTTCACTTTCCTCACCTGCACATCTGGCACTTGCAGTCTTAGCATAGGAGAGATTAGGAGTGTCAAGCAGGGTGGCAGAAGTTCTGGTCGCAGGAAGGAAACCTTCCACTAGAGCTACGTACGCAATGAAATGGAAGTGTTTCTGCCTCTGGGCAACAGCTTGTGCCCTGGATCCCCTGGATTGTCCGGTCAGACATGTGCTAGAATACTTCAGTCACCTTCTGGACTTGGGGTTAAGCTACTCATCCATCAAGGTGCACATGTGTATGGTTTCCGCATATCATATCCCTCTAGGAGAGAGAACTCTGGCACAACTGAATGTCTGCAAAAACTTTCTCAGAGGGGTTTTGCACATTAGGCCTCCCAGGAGAGACCCTGTTCCTCCGTGGGATTTGCTTTTCATTCTTGAGAAGCTCACGCTCCCTTCTTTTGAGCCAGCTGTGTCTTGCGAGCTGCGCTTCCTTTCGTGGAAAGCTCTTCTCTTAGTGGCCATTACTTCTGCTAGAAGAGTCTCTGAGCTCCAGGCCTTGATGTGCAAAGAGCCTTGCATTGTTTTCCACAGGGATAGGATGACCCTGCACACAACCCTAAGTTCTTACCGAAGGTGTTGTCAGAACTGATGCTGAACCAGGACATCAGCCTGCCGGTTTATTACCCTGAATTTTCTAACTAAGGTGAAGCCCTGTTGCAAACCTTGGATGTTCATAGGATCCTGAGATATTACCTTCACAGGACTCAGCCTTTCAGGAAGACGGACCAGTTGTTCCTCTCCTTTGCAAAAAGGATGACAGGGGCTCATGTCTCCAGACAGTCACTAGCCCGTTGGCTAGTACACTGTATTTCTTTCTGTTATCAGAACCATAACAGACCCCTTCCTGGACCCATTGGGGTCACTCCATGAAGGCTGTGGCTACCTCTTTTGCCTCTTTAAAAAATTTCTCATCAGCAGACATCTGTGCTGCAGCGACATGGAGTACGGTCCACTCCTTCATCAGGCATTACAGTCTAGACATTGCTTCTAGGAGGAGGGCTGGTTTTGAACTAGCTGTCCTGCAAGGCCTACTTTCCTGAAGTTATTCAGTCTCGTTGACTTCATTTAGTTCTCTCCACCTCCCAAATTGACCTGTGCCTGTTCTTGGGTACTGCCCCATCACTCAGTGCTCTCCAACATATCACCTCCACCATCCATATAAAAACTACAAACAGGTATCTGCCTCTATCTCTGAAATCAAACAAAGGGGCAGAGGACACTGCAGAGCAGGACACTGCAGCACAGGAGACAGCATAACAAAACTCACCCAGAACAGGAACCAAAACAAAAAAAGCAAAAAGGAAATCCAAAAAACGTCTGATCATAGGAGACTCCATGATTCGGGGAGTTGATAGGTATCTCCAGCCAGGGGTAATGGTCAGATGTCTCCCTGGTACATCAGCGTGGAGAGACACTGACCGCATTGCTAAAATTGTTCAGGAAGCAGGAGAAAACATTGACATCCTGGTGCACATGGGGACTAACAATCTCTCCAGCCAGTTAGTTGTGGAGACCAAGGAACATGTGACCAGGCGGTATGACAAACTATCATCCATTTCATCCAGCATCTCCTTCTCTGAGATCCTGCCAGTCTGGGAGAAGGGGGCAGATGGATGGAAGGTCAGAGAAGGGGACATAGGGGAGCTAAACATGTGGCTTAAGGGCTGGTGCCAGGAAAAGGGACACAAATTTGTAGGGAACTGGCAAGTTTTGGGAGTGAAAGTTCTTTAAATTTGATGGACTACATCTGACTAAGGAGGGAGTCAGTGCATTGGGGCAGAAGTTTGATGTCTTTGCAGCATATTTAAACTAGCAAATTGGGAGAGAGATGCAGCACCTCATACCTCAAATAGGAAGAACACCCCTCCCCCTCAACTAGTGGTCAAACAGGAGTTCAGCATGTTTGTAGTTTATTTGCATCACCAGGTAAAGAAAACGGTCCGGCTCCCCATACGACGCACAGGGTAAATGCCAGACCTCGCCCAACAACTAACACACCGAAATCTGGCCAATGGAAAATCATGTACACAAATGCTTACAGTCTGGGAAACAAGATCCCAGACCTGCAGGTAATAATGTCAGAGGCTAAACTGGACATAGTAGCAATTAGTGAGACATGGTTTACCAGTAACCACACTTGTGAGACTTCAGTACCTGGCTATGTACTGTTCAGAAGAGACCATGGTGCAAAAAGGGGGGGGGCCCTTTATGTCAATGAAAATATCAAAGCTACAGAAATTCAGAATACACATAAGGAGCCAGAAGAACTGTGGATCACCCTGGAAACAGGAAATGGGACAGCCATATGAACTGGGGTTGTGTACAAGCCTCCAGACCAGGGGAGGACATACGTACATTACTGTTAGAAGATATACAAAACATGACAGTTAAAGGGGAGGTTCTGATAATGGGAGACTTCAACATGCCAGATACAGATTAGTCAAAACCAGCATGAACATCTGCCAGAACTATACACATTGTGGATTCCCTGCAGGGGGGAGGGCCTCAAACAACTGGAACAACAACCCACAAGAGACAGGGCTATCTTAGATCTAGTACTGACTAACAGGGAAAGGATCACAGATCTCCAGGTAGGTCACCTGGGGGCCAGTGACCATCACATGGTATGGTTCAATTTGGCCACTAGAACTAAATGATCCCATTCCAAGGCAAAAATATGTGACTTCAGAGGAGCTGACTTTGATAAGATGGCAAACAGTGTTAAGCTAGCCCTGGCAAAAAGAAATACAGGTGATAGGGTACAGGCAAAGTGGGCAAGCATTAAAGATGCAATACTTGAAGCAACATCCCATTGTGTTAGAGAAAAGGAAGTGCAAAAGAAAGAAACCACTTTGGTTCTCAAATACAGTAGCAGAAAAGGTCAGAGCCAAAATGCTGGCCTTCAGGAAATATAAGGGAACGCAGCAGGATGAAGATGGGGAGGCATACCAAACTTCCCTAAGGGAAGCAGGGAAGGCAGTAAGGCAGGCAAAGGCCCAAACCGAGGAAACACTAGCACAAACAGTAAAAGAAGATGACAAGACTTTCTATAGATACATTAGTGAAAGGAGAAAGTCCAGAGGGGGTATTGCTAAGATCAAAGGGGATAAGGGGGCATGTGAGGAGGACCATGTAAAAGCATATATCCTAAATAGATACTTCTGCTCAGTATTTACTGAAGAGAAGGTAGGTCATGGCCCACAGCTCAGCACCACGGACACAGGGGGAAGGAGGTGTGCACTAGTCCCTTCATAAAAGAAAGGGTCCTACAAGAGCTCAATAAGCTCATGGTGGACAAGGCAATGGGACCTGATGGTATACATCCCAGGGAACTAAAGGAGCTAAGGGTTGGAACTAGCAGAGCCATTATCAGAACTGTTTAGTGAGTCTCTGAGCACAGGAGAGGTCTCAGAAGACTGGAGAAGGGCTTATGTGATCCCGCTCCACAAGAGTGGTAGCAGGGAGCAGGCAGGGAACTGCAGACCAGTCAGTAGTGGGCAAGATTATGGAGGCACTCCTTAAAGAAAGGATAGTGCAACACCTGGAATCCATAGGAGCACAGGATCCAAGACAGCATGGGTTTACAAAAGGAAAGGGAAGGGGAAAGGGAACATTGTTTAACCAGGAGTAGCACATTAAGCTGAAGCTCGTTTCCAGATGTGACCTGGGAGCACAAGAAAGTTAAGTGATTTGTTCAGGATCAAGCAGTATGCACCTAGGCAGCTGTGGGATTCAAACCCAGGTCTCCAGATCTGCAGCTCAGAGCCTTAACCCACTGCACTATACTGCCTCCAAAAGGGAAGGGAAAGGGGAAAGGAAGGTCCTGTCAGACTAATCTCATAGATTTCTTTGACTGGGTAACCAGAGTGGTGGACCAAGGGGGAGCAGTTGATGTCGCCTACCTTGACTTCAGCAAAGCTTTTGATACTGTTCCTCATAGAAGATTGATTAATAAGCTGTAGGCTTGGGGTGGGTCAGAAGTTGGTTGACTGGGTGGCAAACTGGTTGACGGGAAGAAAACAGAGTGGTGATAAACGGTATACAGTCAGAAGAGATGCAAGTCACAAGTGGGGTACCTCAAGGATCAGTCCTGGGACCAGTCCTCTTCAATATCTTCATCAGTGACATTGCAGATGGACTGAAGGGTAAGGTTTGTCTGTTTGCAGATGACGCCAAGATCTGCAACAGAGTAGATGATCCAGATGGGGTGTGTAGAATGAGAAGAGATCTGGATATACTGGCAAAATGGTCAGAAGAGTGGCAACTGGGATTTAATGCAAAGAACTGCAAGATCATGCACATACGGAAGAGGAACCCTGAAGCCACCTATAGGCTGGGAGGGGAGTTGCTGGCAGTCACAAGGGAAGAAAGAGACTTGGCCATCATCATTATCACAGATGACCTGAAGTCATACAAGCAGACCACTAAAGCAGTAGGTAAGGCTTGGGGGATGTAGGGATGTATTAGTAGGGGTATCACAAGTCAGATGAGGGAGGTAATCCCTCTTTACAAGATGCTGGTAACCAAAATGGTGCAGGGACTGCATCAGAAAACGTATGAGGACAGATTAATGGAGCTCAATATGTATGCCCTAGAGCAAAGGAGCGAGAGAGGTGATATGATCAAAACATTCAAACACCTTAAGGGCATTAACAAGGTGAAAGAGTCTAGCATGTTTCAATATAAGAAAAATAGCAGGACAAGAGAACACAGCATGAGATTAGAGGGAGGCCAATTAAGGGTTAATGTGAGGAAGTTCTTTTTCACAGAAAACGTGGTGGATGCATGGAACGGCCTACCTCAGGAAGTGGTGGATATGAATACAGTGCATGGCTTCAAACAGGCATGAGATAGGCATAAGGGAGCAATACGGATGAGTATGAATAAATAGGCCATTGACAGAGCAAAGGCCTATGGCACATTCATAAGGTAGAAAAATAAATGGGCCAAGTGGATGGGCCTTGCAGTCCTTATCTGCCGTCAACTTTTATGTTTCTATGTACATTGGTTTGATCTTTCTCCTTCTCATTTGTTTTATTAGCATAGTATTCAGGAAAAAGTGCTCCCATTGAATAAACCTCCCATTTCTAGGCTCAATTTCCTGATTTCTGGGGTTTTATATCTTATTGCCTTTATTGGGTAGTATTGATCCGTAACCAATAGTACCAATTCTAGATCGGCTACTGGCCTTATTGTGCTTATATGATTCTTAGCATGTCTGTACCCATCAAGCAAATAAAACAGTACATTTTGAATCATGTTATTAAGCATCTCTCAGCCTCTTCAGGAATGCAAACCACTTTATGCAGCGGGATCACAAAGTCCAAACTCAGTCTTGTTTAGGAAATTACTAAAGTTTTCACTGTTAATTTCTTTTTTTTAATTTGTTCCTTTTCCATGTCTTGTTTCTCCACCTTAGATTCATTTTCTGTTTTCTCATTCCTGTTTTCTTGTTCTACCTCTTTTTCCTTTGATCTTTTATTCTTTTTTGTTTTACTGTCACTTTTCTGCCTTTGTCTTTCTTAGTTTCTTTTTTAGAGTTTGAGTTGTTCACTCAAGTCCTTTTTTCAGGTTCCCCCTGTACATTATGCACTTCCTTTTCCTTAATGCCCTCCTTTACTGTATCTTTCTTTCTCTTTGTTTTATCCTTTTTTTACCTCTGAGCTATATATTTCAGGCTTCATTTTTATTGTTACTTGGTCCCTATTATTCTTAGATTTATTTTTTACCTTTCTTTTTCCTTTGTTTCGTGGCTTTCCTGTCGCTCTGAATTTTCATTTCCTGTTTCTGCCCCTTATTCCATGATTCAGGGTAAGCTGGCATCCATTCTCTACAAATGCAGCCTTCCCTTTTTTCTGTACCTGGTCACATGATAAATTCAGCTTCCTCTTCAAATGAGTCCTCTATGCTGATTATGGTGTCATTTTTAATCTTATCTGTTATCTTAGTTACTTCATTGTCATTGGGCGATATTTTTTTATTGACATTTGAGTATCATTTCCCTCTAAGCTGCTCTCTCTTTGACCATGTTTTCTTCTTTCTGAGACAGTATCTCAGTTCTCTCTGAGCTGTCTAACCTTATTCTGTTCTCTGCACACAATCCTTTGAAAAATGAGAGGTCTTGCTTAATTTCCACCAATGTTCTTTATAATAGGACATTGGCATTAAACTGATCCTTAAGCGTCAAGATCACATCCCTTGCTTACCCCTTCCATCTCAAAGGATCTAATGATATCTGGACTCATTGTACATGACTCCTCACTGGCACATACCGTACCTTCTAAGTTTGTCTCATTTATCTCATTTAAATGTACTGTTATTTTCCTATGTGCAATTAAAGTCCTTTCTTTCCTCATTGATTCCTTCAATTCTTTGACCTCATTATCTATTTTGGTTAGAACATTAGACACCAGAGAAATCCAGTTTTGAATTTATAATGCCCATGTCTTTCTTGGACATCCATTCGATTTTTTATTTCTAATATCTCCATTGTTTCATTAACTTTCCCTGCTATCCCTCGCCTAGAATCACTTAATACACTATATATTTCTTTTCTAGAATCACCAGATTTTCTAAATAAATCTGTGATTGGTGTTGAGGCTTTTTCCTTGAAATTATCTTTGACTTTTTTTATCTCACTCCTAATTTTCTCTTTTTCACAGGATTTTGCATTTTATTCAGAACTTTTTTTTGGTTACTCTGTTTATACTCCTACCAGTTCCCCACATTAGTCCCACTCTTCTGGACTCCTATGGCAACCTACATCTGAGCTCCTCTGAGGGTCATCAGTGCATATGGGTGACCCATTCCGTGAGCACTTTGATTCCCAGATTCCCCCCCGGTCGGGGTGGAGGACCCTCCCATACCTCCTGATCTGTTATGGCGCATGCACCTTGCGCTTGGCCCCCGGATTCCTCTGATTGCCATTGCCTGGAGTCTGTCTACCGGTGCCAATGTGGGGAGTTTTTCCTGTGCTTTCTCCCTGCCCCTGAGCATCAGCATGCTAAGAGGGCTATTGGGCTAGAGACACGCGGAGGCTTGTCTTGCTCAGGCCCTCTGCCAACATCCAACCCCTCGCAATGTTGCTACCTCATTACTGCACCTTCCACCCGAATTCCCCCAGGTGGCGGTGTTGCAGCGAGGCTTGCAGTTCCCCCTCCCCGGAGAAGGAGAGCTGCCATCAAGTGCTCGATCCTTCTCCACCCCTGCTGACCCCCGGTGGCCCGTGCTCATTCCTGAACATGAGTCGCCTGTGTGGTGTCCACCGCCTTAACCCTCAGCACCACCAGGCCATTTATTCAGAACTTTCAACATCAGTTGTTTTAGAAAAAGGGGATTTTTATTTTTTTGTTCCTTTCACCTAAATCAATGCCACTTCTTATCACTGCTGACATCTTAATTCCCCTCAATCTTATGCTTTCACCACAGTAGACTCCAATAAATACAGATCTATTAAGTGTTGGCCTTCAGTAACCAATTGTGGTCCTACAGTTCTCCTGATAATTTACTTAATACTAATATCTTGATTCTTTGGGTGTCTATCGGCATAGGATTCATTTTCCCAGAATAGTGTAAAACCTACATAAATAAGAGTGCAAAAAACATTCACGTCTTAAGGCAGCTAAAGTGCTGTAATACCTAAAATAATTACTTTAAAGTGCCACTGCAGTACTGTGCAATGGCTTCACCAATATAAGTGGTTATGAATAGTAACAATAGTGACAATTAAGCAATAATGCATGACAGGGTGTGTGTTGTGCTGGGATAAAGTCACGCCTGGGGTGATTAGGCACAAGGCCGCAGGCCGAAGGACTAATCACCCCAGAAGTGACGTTGATCCCAGCACAACACACACCCTGGAATGCATTATTGCTATTATACAATGGCTCACTTAGAAAACAGAAAATATATGAAAATATATATTTTTTACATTTTCAGTTCATTTTTTGTATGTGGAGGTATATTAATTAACAAAATAGTGCGTAATTTCATTGTGTCCAGAAGGTGGTGCTGTTGCTATGTATTGGTGTCCTTTGACATGCTATTCTTCGTGCTCCCTGCCCCCATCGCCATTGTGTGATGTCTGGTATTGGTGTTTTTTTTTTTTTGTTTTATCTGTGAAGATTTGAGACAAGAGGGTATAAAACAAAGCTGAGTGAAAGCCGTTTTTATCATCGGCTTTACAACAATTCCCGCTCCACAGCTGTTCCACCCCAACGTAGCGAGTGCACCCCCGCAGTCATTTCCTCGGCATAAAACAAACCTTACCGCTATTTTTTAAAAGTCCTGCTTAGCTGCCAGCCTTTTCTGCTTTCACACTGTCACACATGCTCACAATCAACTGCTCCTCTACCAGCGGCATCACACTTCAAATCTCCTTTTCCTCAGACTCGCTGGTCACGCGCTTCAGTAAAGTCGCTCACTTTGGTTCATGGTGGAAAAAACAGCAGTGTTTTCTCTTTACTCTAAAACAGCCTCGTAAGTAAATCCATCTCCTAACACCCTCTCTTAGCTACAAAGCCTTCCTATCATTCAGCATCACACCTGCCCTGCCTGGCCACAGGTTGGCAATGGAACAGAAGAAATTGTTTATGCAGGAAATTATAGGGGGTGCACTAACCACGTTAGGGTGGAACAGCTGTGGAGCAGGAATTGTGTAAAGCCGATCATAAAGACGGCTTTCACTCAGCTTCTGTTTTTTTTTTTTTTAAAGTGAAGGAACAGAACATTGGGGGAATATGTGGAAGTACTGGGTTACAGTGCTGTGCATTGCAAATGCTACTTTTGTGGGGAGTCTTGAAGGGTGACAAAGATGGCTGTGGACTAATTTGTTTTTACATTTTATGCGGTCATAAGTGTGCTGGGACTTGATCCGTGATGTTGTACTTGGATAACATCACGGGTCCAGTACCAGACTGACCAGTCAGAGTCCAAGATTTTTTTTGCCATTGTATAATATTTTATTGAGTGATTTTGAGTATTTATACAACAAATGAGCCGTACAGCCAGCCACATAATGACCATGATACAGTGAAGTAGTACATCAATAAAGAGTACCATCCATTGTACAATCTGTCCTATACTAATCATTCACTTCATAACAGTTATGATGCCTCTAATCTGAGGTATAATACTTACTAGAAAATATACTCTAAGTAGATAAGAAGGATTGTGAAAAGTGAAAGCCGATGCTTACATCTAGATTCTGATTTCTTGGCTAGGACAGTATTAGTCTAAAACTGAGATAAAGGAATTATAAGATAGCCCATTCACAAAAAAAGGGGGGGAGGGGTTGGAGGGTGATGCTGGGAGTTTGCAAAAAGATGAATTAAGATAAGGTTCCCATCTCTTGTAGTAGAGGTGCATATTGCCCTTCTGAAGGTGAGAGAGTCTCTCAAAGATGGAGAGTTTGGCCAGTGCTGCATGCCAAGCAAAACGAGTGGGGATGTCTGACTGACACCAAAATCTAAGGAGAAGACACTTGGTTTCTAGGATGGCTACCATGTAGCAGTCTCTATGTGGTTTGACTAATTGACCCAAGGGGGTAGTGTCTCCCATACAGAGTCTGGGGTCCAACAGGATTATGTGATGATTAAGTACTAAAGAAATATCAGAAGCTACCATTTTCCAGTATGGGGCCAACTTAGGGCAGGACCAAAGAATTTGGAGAATGTGTGCCTCTGCTTGTGAGCAACGCCCACACTTACTGTGGCTAAGCAAACCACGTGCAAAGAGGGCTGCCGGAGTTCGATGCCACAGCAGCAATATTTTAAGCTGCAAGAAGTGGCTGGTGGTATCCCCATAAGTATGGTGTATACCTTTAAGATAAGAATTCCATTGGACTTCAGTAATAGGTGCGCCAATATAAGATTCCCATTTCTTTTTGCTGGACAGAGTTGCATTGGGTTGAGAGTCTCTCCATGAGGTATAGAATCGACCCATGACCCCTCGGGTGGTAGGGAGCTGGTGCAGATTAGCTAGCTAGGATCATTGTGTAGTTTCTCGGCACCCGGGGAGAAGAGGCTGTAGTGCACTTCTAATTTGTAAGTATCTCCAAAAGTCCTTATGTGGTAGTGAGAATTGCCTCTGAAGCTGATCAAAAGGGAGCAAAGGGTACGTACCTGAAGGCAAAAGGTCCTGCACTCTGTGGATTCCTGAGTTGTACCATGAGGGCCAGTATACGGGTGCCCCATCTATTTTAATAAGACTATTATGCCATAAGGAAGCATACTGTATTGGGGGAGTCCAGGACTTCATTTTAGGGCATGATTTGTTCCTAAGGCGTTTCCAGGAATGAGCTGTGATAGACATTATTGGCGGGAGGGAGTGTGGCAAGCCCGCATGTGGAGTGAGGAGTGTGTAAAAGGGTATATCGCCTACCAGGTCAGCTTCTAGTTGGACCCAAAGTGGGGGATCCACAGTGGTAGGAACAAACCATTTAGTCGCCTGTGCAGCAATACAGGATAGGTGATAACCAGCGAACCAAGGGATGCCAAGGCCGCCTTGCACCAGTGCGCCTCGTTTCAGTGCTCATCTACCTTGGTAATTTAGAATCTCAAAGAAAACTAGCCATTCACTTTTCTAAGGAGTTAAAGAGCTTGGGTGATATAGTGATAGGGAGGTTATTGAGGAGGTACATAACTCGAGGAAGCATCAGCATGCGGATGGCTGCTACTCGTCCTGGTAGGGAGAGTTGCAGCTTTCGCCATCTCTCTATTTCTATTTTCAATTGAGCCACTAAAGGAGAGAAATTGGTAGATTCAAGCACCGCCCAGCTCCCGGGTATGCAAATACCTAGGTAACTAAACCCATGATCTGCTCAGGTCAAATTAGTGCCTTGGAGACAGGACTTGGAGCAGTGGCAGTTTAAGGGAGCCAAAGTGGTTTTCCTTTGATTGATGCTTAGCCCAGAGAGCATTCCAAATTCATCTAGGAGTTGGAGTACTGCAGGAAGAGTTTGTTGGGGGTTGGTCAGAGTTAATAGCAAGTCATCTGCGTATGTCGCTACTAAGTATGAACGGTTGGCAACCAATATCCCCTGAATTTGTGGGGAGGCCACAAGGGTCCTGATCAAAGGATCCAACGCTATCAAAAATAGTAAGGGGGATAATGGACAGCCTTGGCTGGTGCCACGCTGTAGTTCAAAGGGAGGGGATATCTCACTGTTAGTAAGAATGCGCGCAGTGGGCGCACCATAGAGAGTATGTATCCATTGCATGAAATGGGTGCCAAATCTGTATTTAGAGAGGATTTCATAAAGGTACACCCACTTGATGGAGTCAAAGGCTTTTGAAAAATCAATTGCCAGGGCTGCTAAAGGAAGGGGAGATTTAGAGGCAAACCACTTGAGATTGAGCAGGAGCCTAGTATTGTCTATGCCTGATTTGCCTCGCATAAAGCCTGTTTGAGAGGGGTGTATGATTGAGGGAAGAATAGAGGCTAATCTGGTGGCTAACGCTTTGGTAAGTATTTTTGTTTCCACTGACAGAAGGGATATTGGCTGAAAATTGGCACAATCTAGTGGGATGGATGATTTTTTGGGCAGAAGAGAGATGATTGCCTCTTTCATAGTGAGGGGGAGAGTGCCTGCAGCGTGAGCCGACCAGAGGGCATGTTGAAGAGGCTGTATAATGGCAGTGCCCAGAGCCTGGTATAACTCCACCGACATACCATCTGGGCCAGGAGCTTTCCCCCGAGCCATTTGGGAGAGCGCTGGTTGGAGTTCTTCACAAGAAATTGGGGCCTCTAAAAGTGTGACCTGCTCTGTAGTGAGGGTTGGTAAGGGAGTGTGCTGACAAAATTTAGCCATGAGAGCCTGTAACTCCTGGGCTGTGTTTGAGGCTCGGGATTGATAGAGAGTTTGATAAAATTGTTGCATAGTGGTGTTGATTAACGTGGGACTAGTTGCTACTGCACCTGATGAAGTGCGGAGAGCATGTATTCGTGTGGTTGCTTGCTGCTTGCGAAGACGATATGCGAGGAGCTTCCCTGCACACTCCCTTCCTGCCCAGAAGGCTTGTTTCTGTCTCAAGAGGTGCCATTCTGCTTTTTGATGCAGTATAACATTTATTTGGTACTTGAGACCAACAATTTGTTGGCGTAGAGGAATGTCTGGGTTAGTACTGGCGGCAGATTTAAAACAGCGCTCTAGGACCCCCAGTTCAGCCTGAAGTCGGCTAAGGGTTACCTTGCGCTTCCGATCCCTAGCAGCTGAGAAGGCTATAATATGTCCCCGTAACACTGCCTTGAACACCTCCCACACCGTACCCGGAGCTACTCCACAGTCCATATTCAAAGAGAAGTAGTCTTTGGCCACTTGTAGTAAATGGGGGCAGAAATCTGGATCTTGAAATAGGAGGGGATTGCAGCGCCAGCGAGTGCCATATGGGCGAAGGTCAGGAGGGGAAAACTTAAGTGAGACAGTGGCGTGGTCTGATATTAATATCGAGCCAATTTTGGCATCAGATAAACATCTAGCTGCGGACTCATTGGCCAACCAGAAGTCTATGCAACTATGGGAATTATGTGGTGCTGAGTAAAAAGAGAAATCCCTACCGGTAGGATGATCCATACGCCAAATGTCGGTGAGAGCCTATTCCTCTATCATGGTTTGCAGTTATTGTCTAGCCCTAGGGTTGGCATGTGGTGTGGGTTGAGATTTATCCAAAAATATGTCTCCCACCATATTACTATCTCCAGCCAGTATTACAGGGAGCGCCGGCCCGTCCGGCTATAAATCCGACAGTGCCTGACTGCGAGCTGGGAAGAAGTCAACATGCTCCGTATTAGGGGCATACACATTCCCCAGTAAAACAGTACTCATGGGGGAGTATAATTTCACCACAAGCCATCGACCATGAGCATCTTTTCTGACATCCTTCACCACCCAAGGTGAGGCACGGCGGATAAGAATGGCCACGCCTTTTGATTTGGTGATGGGGAGCTGACGAGGACTTCCCCCACCCACATTTTCTTTAGCCAGTTGATACATTTAGCTATCAGATGGGTTTCCTGGAGAAGGGCAACATCCACCCGTAGCGATTTCAAGTGCTGAAAGACTTTTGTACGCTTAACCGGATGGTTAAGTCCTTTTACATTCCAGGATAACCAATGGTATCCCTGGGGCAGGGAAGGGGCAGCAGGCATCTTCTTACACAATAGACAAGAGGAGGTACTTACAGATTGTCCCATTAAAGAGTCAAAGGAGGAGGAGATATTAGGTGCCAGAGCCACTAGATACCGGAGAAAGAGGACGGCTACCAATATCTGCCCTAATTCAGAGGGAGATGTAAGCATCGCTTGCTATGTTCCACCTACAGGTCTTCAGCTATTCAGGGGCTGTAACAGTGTTAGCAATTCTAGAAGAAGGTAAACAAACAAATAAATGATATATACAAAAAAATCAAGGATAAGTGGGCAAATAGCCCAAAATTTAACAAATATCCACTGAGAGAGATACTACAATACACTACAATAACACTGTGAGTCTGAAGGTCAATGCACGAGAGGGTGTTACACACGAATGTGTTCCCTGCAGCCACACTAGCTTCAGCACTCAACTCGAGGGGGTAGTATAGGAGTGAGTGATCAACCCAACTCATCCTAGATCCGCCTTAACCGTAGGTCGGACGATGCGACCCATGGAGGAGGAAGGGGAGGGAGAAGAGGGAAGGGGGAAGGATGTAAGAAAAGAGGGAGGGATGGTGGGTACACCCACCTGCTGGTTACTAGTCAATAGCATTGAGCCAGCCCTCATGGTGTAATAAACGAGAAAGGGGGGCGTAAGCCCAGAAGCAAGTCTGGGGCTTAAGCACTAAATTGGAAGGCCTTATATGGCACAGGTTGAGGGGGGGCTATAATCACCCATAAGCTCTTGAAGTAAGAGCTACACCCTGATTAGGGCGAAGAGATTGTATGTGCCACACTAACTATCCAGGCATAGCATGTAAACCACACCCGGGAAGGGGGGTTAGACCGCCGCCTAATTAGTGGTTTAATGCTTCTGGTAGGGGGCGTGTAGCCTTGTCCGTCCCAATGGGGGTTGGTAGATTAAGGAGCCACTTCCGCTATGGCCACTGCATAGGGGGTATTTAGGGGGAGAAATCTTAATCACAGCCCTGCCACCCCTCAGATATGGAACAGCTAATAATAAAAATAAAAAAAGTTAGGGTCCAGTGTTTGGGCCTTCGACCAACTCAGGGGAGCCCTGAGGGGTACATCCAGGTTCCGTGGTCGACTTCACCACCGCAGCTGCATAACTGATGATTCCAGGTCTTACAAGGGAAAAGGTATCCTCAAGTTCCACCAGCGACGTCTCTGGCAGATCAGCCCAGTCAGTTGGGTACCCTGTATTTATATCAAGGGAGTCATTGTAAAGTTGGTCAGGCGATGGAGAGAGATCCTCCCGAGAGATCTTTGCAGGAGGTGCTGCTGAAAGCTTAGAAGGCAAATGCTGATGCCCACTTCTAGGTCTCTGCCTAGATTTAGGAGGAGGGTTTAGTGCGCCCTGAGGGAGAGAGAGAGAGTTGCTTGCTAGAAATTGGTGAGGCAGGGGCCAAGCTTTGGGTCACAGAATGTGAGCAGTATGAGCAGCTCGAGGGTGATCACTTGGCAGGGGACTGGTGTGCAGCAGGACCTGTCCTGCTGGTAACAGAGTTGTGGGGGAACCATAGCTAGAAAAAAGGTTCCTACCAGGAGGTGCAAAATCGGAAGGCTCCCAGAGCCTTCTGGGATTTGCAGTAGGACACTGTAGGCCTGGCCAGAATCTGTGAATCCAACGTTCAATCTCTCCAGGGTGATCAGCTGTGAATTCATGATCCTCCTTAAAGATGCTTAGTCTAGTAAGATTTTTAAATTTGAATCTAAAGTCATGCTGATATAAAAATCGTTTGATGGGGCCAAATGATCTCCTTTTTGCAGCTGTTTCTTGAGCAAAATCTCTATTGCAATGCCTTGCCAAGAAAGTTCCCCCAAGTCCCGTGCCACCAGCAGTATCCTCTCCTTCATAGTGTATCTTAACAGGTATGCCACAATTGGCCTGGGGATATTGGTGTTCCTGTTTGAGTGAGCTGAGACTGTATGGGCCCTTTCCACCTCTATTGGTTCCCTCCATCTGTCTCCTAATATGTGTGGAAGATTCTTATTTAGGAAATTCTTCATAGACTGACCCTCTGCTCCCTCCGGGAGCCCAATAATCCAGAGATTGTTCCAGCGGTTCCGATTTTCATGATCCTTGGTCCTCTCTCAGAGTATTGCCAACCTCTCCTCATGTTGTTGCAGACGTTGCCAAACCAGTGCTTGCTGTGCTTCACAGGCCTCAGCTCTTTGTTCTGCAACATTCTTCTTGTCCTGAAGCTGTTGAACATCTTTTGTAGTGCCAGACAAAGAAATACTGATATCATCAACTCTGGTAATTAGGGTTTCTAAAAGTTTAGTAATATGCTGCAAAGATTCCCCCTCGGCCCCTGGTGGTTCCATTTTCCTATATTACAAGACAGTCCGAACTCTGAAGAGAGTGAGTATTAAAGGATTCAATCTGATTGGTAGTAGCAGCCCCCACCAAAGTCATAGTTGTGGATGCAGGGGAGCTGTGACCCGCAGTGCCGAGTAGTCGGATTGGCGTACGGTGTGTGTGAGGCTTCAATGGCCTAGACAGGCCCACTTAGTACCAGATCCTGGTGCCACCAATAAATAAGAAATCCTCCGAAATCCGCTGAAAAAATGCGCCACGCAGCGAGGGGGGTATTACATGTGCATCAAGCGATTGTTTTGTAGTAGGAGCTCCATGGGATTGCAGCATCCAAGTGCGGATAGACTGGGGTCTGGATGGAACTAGAGAGTTATGCTGCCATCTTTTTCAGTGGCTAGACCACGCCCCCTTCTTTCCACCTCTTTATATGTTTTTATGTTTGGTCCCGGGTCCTTTTCCTTGCACACATTAACAGTGACACAGAATGGCCTCAGGGATTCTTTGTCCTTAATTGAAGTCACTAAGTTAACAAGAAAGGAGGGGGTTGGGAGAATCTAGCACTCAGTTTACTCAGTCTGTTTATTGACAGCTAACAATTCCTTCCACTATTAAAGCTATAAAACTGCAGAACTGTGAGCTATTGTTACACCACTAATTTCCATCTAAATATGTTTTTAAACGTTGTACATAGTCCCAGGTTCTTAAGTAATCTTTAAAACAGGTTTTAACCCAGTAACCCAATTAAATATTGAATATTAATTCAATAATATTTAGGCTATCATCAGTTATTCAGTAATTATGCAGTGCATATACCTATAATCAGAAGCTGCTAACTCTTAATTTCTAGCATTATAGCTTTATTGTTTTATATCTTTAGGGCTAAACACAGGTTTGTATAAAACAACGCTAAGCATTTTAAAAATGTGTTTTTTTTATTTTAAAATGCAGAGACTTAATATTGTATGGCCTCAAGTGAATACACACAAATGCTGGCTCTATGACACAGCGTTAGTTTCAAGTTGTCAGATTAGGTTCAAAATTCAAGGTTCAAAATTCGAGTTCTAGTTTCGGTTCGAATTAAAGTTGAACACTGTATGATAGCCAGATAGCGAATAATGCCACAAATTACTCTGAGAAGCTGCAGTTACAGGCATTTGGGAACTCACCAGAGTCTGTGTACCTCTTGAGAATAGAAGCAAAATGCTAAGTGCAGGGTGAGAGGTTTTACCCGAATGATTGCCTCAAATAGCTACAAATCATGCTCCGTGTGCTTTTATGCTCTCGCTGTAAATCGTGAGTTGGTAAGTTTTATTCAGGAGAGCCTTATCTGCACAAAGAAATATAGCGGGCTGGCAATCTGGCTTGTGGGTGGATCAGTCAAGATGGTGCAACTATCTAAAGATGCCACGCATGCGCCTTTTGGCTTCCTCCCCAAGTCACACGGATTTACGGCGTTCGATTCAAATACTTTTTAAATGTTTAACAATTAACGATGTTGCTCCTCCACAATCTGCAAACACTGTATCACACAGAAGCATACAGTGTGCAGAAAAATATAAACAAACATATAGGTCAGCGAATTTGGCTGTCGGCTATTTAGATACTAAACGAACAAACAAAAGTACAGGTTGTGATACAAACTGTGATGTATGTTAAAATGTAATAGTTTTTTTTAGTATGACCGAACCCCAAAACACTAGCCAGCACCCCACAGTAACTGCAGTAACATTTAAAAATATACTTAAATGCCTGACATGCCTGAATGCACCCAGCACTTAACACACTCAGTGCTGTATCGTGGACTTTACTTTAAATTCACTTTTAAAGTGCCAAATACTTGGAATGCTGAAGCTAAAGCTCATATATGCTGCACTTGCACTGACATAAAACAAAAGTTTAAAACACATTTATACACTGTCAAATAACTTTTAGTTAAGGATGAGCAGGTGAATAAAATGTAAGGAAAGGATCTATACAACAAACTCCCCTTCACTGTCGGTTTCTTTCAGTCCTGTCAACCGCACACCAGCCGCTGGGTTTGCGGCACTGAGGTGTTGAGGATTGGATCCGCCACTGCTTGGACTCCTAAGCCCTGTCCACGCTGATGCCACATGGCTGATCTTCTGCAGAAAGTAAAACAAACAGCACAAACATTTCTGGAAAGACTTGGTTTAGATTTTCTGCTTTATAGACACCAATGGCATACCTGTTGTACATAATATAATTGCTTATCTCAAGTCCTGCTGTGCAAAGCTGTCCCTCAGCACAGCATACAGCTGCTCACACCAGCACTCCCAGCATGCAATTCCTTGGTTTTCTTCAGTCTAGCATTCAAGACTGTCTCATTTCGGGACAGTATGGGGTATCACAAGGCATGAGGTGGAAACAGGTAACAGGTTACAAATAGGGGAAAAAAGACATACAAAAGCTGACAGTGCCTCGAAGTTTTTGTATAATCATATCAGAATTTGCTTGGCAGAGGGCCCTGCATTCCCATTCCTCCATAGATACATATATGTACATAATTATGGGAGCGCAAGGTCCTCCGGGCCCTGCGCTTCCATTTATAGCACAAGAGTGATGGAATTGTCAGCGTAGCCATGCTATTACCCCACCTAATGTATGCACTACACAAAATATTCAAATCCCTGTTGAAACATAATTTTGCACAACTGCAATGCCATTTCTTCGCCGCAGCTGCAAAAATGCATTTTGGCCAGGATTTGAAAACTGACAGTTGTGGCATACATTTTGTGGGGTGATAACAAGTCCATGTACAAGATATGGGTCAAAATATTTTTAACTGACAAAATTATAAGCTTGCGTAACGCAATTGCAACAAGCCATCATAACTCAGTCATTATTTGACATGTTGACAAATTTTTTAAATGGCCCTTTTGGGGACCCCATCTCATGAACAATATGACTGTCATTACACAAATCCCACCAGAAAGGTGATTTCACCAACTGACTGCAAAATCACCTTTCTGGCGGGAGTTGCCTAACAGTCATTGTTCATGAGGTGGAGTCCCCAAAAGGCCATTTTGAAAATTTGGGGTTAAATCTCAAATGGCTGTGTTATGATCAAAGTGGCCTGTAAAATCCTTTTTCATGAGCTCGCAAAAAAGGAATTGGCTCGTGAAAAAGGAATTGGCTTGCAAAAAAGGATCTAAGCGAGACACGAAAAAGGATTTTAAATTTTAGAAAAAGGCATTGCAAGGTTGCTGTCGCACCAAATAACTTCTCAGTCCACCTGACTGAGTCCCGATGAACAAGATACACGTGTTGGTGTCCCAAGATACCTTAATTTTAGGTGCTTGACAAATTTTTATTTTTGGAAAAAACAGAAAACAAAATGGTGGCTTACTAAAAAGGACTTTTTTCTAACAAAAAGGATTTATGTTCTCGGGAAACAGGATCACTGTCACAAGACTAAATCCTTGTTCGTGAGATCAAATACTTTGTCCAAAAAAAAAGACAGCTATCCTGAAGATTGGAATGTTCAGAAAAGTCCCATAGGATATAATGGGAACTGAAAAACTTAATAACTTTGCAACAGATTAATATTATTGCACCAAATTTTCACTCTATTCTGCTACTTAGGTTCTTTCTAGCCTACAAAAATCATGTAGAAATTCACACCATATTGCCACAAGGCGATGAGGAAAAAACTACAAAAATGGGTGTTTTTTTTTACTTTTTTCACAATCTGGATCTCAGAATCCGCACATCCGACCAGAACGAAACTAGCCATATCAAGAGATCTACCCCATAAGACAGTGCCGACCGGAATGAAACTAGCCACATCAAGAGATCTACCCCACAGGACAGCGCATACCAAATTGTGTGCAAATCCATTGATCTGTTGCAAAGTTATTAAAGTGCAAAACTTGAGGTTTAACATAGAAACTGCGAACTACAGAGGCATGACAAGCTATATCTATATATATCCTATGTGTGTGTATATAATATGTAGATATAGAGATGTGTGTGTATACTATATGTATGTGTATATATATATATATATATATATATATAATATAGGAGATGATAATATCCTCCAAATCCAAACTTCTGATTGTATCACATGACCGTGCATATATCAGAGCGTGACCGCACACCTCCACTTTTAACCCCCTCCAAAACAATTTTGACATTTTATAAGATCGATAAACCACTCTCAGGTGTGCGGTCATGCTCTGATATACACACGCCTTGGGTGATTGACTCGCATCAAGCCATGCATATATCAGAGGGTGACCGCACACCTCAGAGTGATGTGTGTGCATATGTATATGGTAGTGCCACTATAGTTAGGGTTGAGTACTCCATTTAAGGTGAGAGTGTGAAATTTTGCTGCTTAATAACTTTGCCACTGTATGACGGAGTTACCTGAAATTTGGCAGGCACAGAGTGGTACCATATATCTCTGGATCTGCCACGTTTCATAATGGTCGGATATACGGTTGTGGAGCTATTACATGCAATAGAAAGTCACTACGCTTTTTTGCACATTTTTTGCTCGTGCCTACGGGTCTCACGGTTTGCACGACCAGTCTGAAACCTTCAGGGGACATGTGGCCAGGGTCCCCAATGTGTCTTTTGAAGAGTTCATGAAAAAATATTAAACGGTTCAAAAGTTATTCAAAAAAACAAGTTTCCCATTATAGTCAATGGGAAAAGTTAACAAAAAGTTCGACAGTGTCACAAATGCAGTTTTTAGCGTGGCAAATGACCCCTGTAATGTCGTGGGTCAGCCATTTTTTTTTTCAGTTTCACAGAAATGCTTGGCATTTAAATTTGGGATCCTCTAGGGACACAATTCTTTTTGTGTTCACCTAGTCGAGCCTTGAGGATGCTAGCCATGTCTTTTTTGGGGGGGTTAAACACCCCAGAAATATGTTTCTGAAATTTTTATAAACTGTGGTGTCACAAAGTAGTGTCACACTTATGACACTTTCATGATTTTTTTGCGAAAGTGTCATGATTTGCAACACTACTTTTCGACACTATGCCCAAAATAACAGGAATTCTTTGCCACCCTGCTGCAAAAGAACGGTTTGATCTTTTGGGCTGAAATTTGAAGGGAAGAAAGCCAAGATCCCACAGATGTGTCTTTTGTTGGTTTCGTGACAAAATATTACAGGGATGAAAAGTTACAGCACTCCAAAGTTGACAATTTTCCCATAGGCTAACATTTGACTTCCCTTCATATTCCGAGGCCGGTATCTTGAAACGCTTAAGATATGGACTTTTGTCGAAAAATGCTTAGCTCCCACTAGGGGCTATATGCAAAACTAGCCAGGAAAGTGACAAATAATATGAGATTTTAATTTTTTTTCTACGTCATATGGTTTCTGAGATATAAGTAATTTAGTATTCCAAGTGCTAATTTTCTGCTCCGTGGCCCATTATTATGCATACATTCTTTGTATTCAGTGTGTTTCTCTATGCAGCTTTTGGGGAAAAAAAGGGTGTGTGCGTTCGTTACTGTTACACTTAACATTTCCACTTGCGTTTCCGTAACCGTTTGCGTTACCATTCCTGTCTACGCCACTGTGTGCATTACCCTTTGCGTTGCATTTACATTACTGTTAACATTTGCATGTCCATTAGTGTTTTTCTTTGCATTTCCTTTTGCATCATCGTGTGCGTTACCATTTGCATTTGCGTACGCACTTCCATTTGCATTTGTGTTTCCTTTGGTGTCATTGTTATTGTTACTATCAGCGTTTGCATTTCCAATTGCATTACCATGAATGTGCACGTTACGATTTGCGTTTGCATACGCGCTTGCATTTGTGTTTGTTTTCATTAACATTTGTGCTTGCTTTCTATTACCGCTTGCATTACTGGGCCATCGCTTAAGGCCACCATGTATGCTACACGCTTGTACTTGCGCTTTGCATTACTGTTACTCACTATTTATAGTGCACATTCTCAAAAGGAAGGGAAATTCATGGCAAAAAACTCTAATGCATCAGTTAGGGTTGTTCCACAGCGACAAAAGTGAGGAAATTCAGTGTTAGGGTTGAAAACCCTAACTGCGCATTCTCCCCCACCACCACCACACACACACACACACACACACACACACAAGTAGGGGAAGGACCAAGGCAACACAACCAATCACACACACCCAGTAGCAGGTAACAGGAATAATGTACAACTATCTAAACCACGAAACCACACACACATGCTCCCATCGTGCTGTGGCATGGCGTCGTCACTGCCAACTGTCATCCTGGACATTCCACGCACCGCTAAACACATATCGTGCTAGGACACTGTCATCTTTGCCAAAGTATTTTGTGAAAGTATGCTCCTAATTACTGCACATCTTTGCCATCATCCTGCAAGCAAACGGTTGGGTCCTTTGTGTTGACTTTTGCAGACTGGCAAGACTTGGTCCCACAGATGTGCTTTTTCCTGCTATTGTGCTAAAATACTTAAGGATTACAAAGTTACACTGTTCCAAAATTGAGCAATTTGCCGTAGACTAACATTGCAGTGCCCCTGATGCCTTTCCCCACCCATATGTTGAGAACGAAGAGAGGTACACCATTTTCGCTGCTGCCAGCTTGCTTCACCTTTATGTGAACTAATCTTGAAGAACAACATTGCAAATAATGTATCACATCTGAAGTTGGATTTCTCTACTTCCTACAGTGACACAGGTATGCACCTCCTGCTGCTTGTGTGTGATTGGTTGTGTTGCCTTGGACCTCCCCCTACTTGCATGTATGTATGTGTGTGTGGTGGGGTGGTGGGGTGGGAATGAAGTTAGGGTTTTTAACCCTAACACTGAATTTCCTTGCTTTTGTCACTGTGGAACAACTCTCAACTGATGCATTAAATAGAGTTATTTTGCCATGATATATATATATATATATATATATATATATTTATATTTATATATATATGTGTGTGTGTGTGTGTGTGTGTGTGTGTGCAAGATGAGAGTAAACAATGCATTTTTTCATGCCGGTTTCTAACTGTTCAGTATCTGTGGGTACATAAACTGCATGATATCCTTATGAACAGCATGTGATCTGCAAACCTGCAGATCACTACTGTATCTCCTGTTGTAAAAATAAAGTCTCTAAACTATAGTGTCTATTGCAGGGGCTCCTACCAGTCAGTGTTTTTTTTGGGGGGGGGAGAAGAGGGGCTACCGTACTACCACAGTTCCTGGTATACACATTGACCTCCTTCTGGCAAGAGGATTTTCAAAACTTTTTAGACATTTGACCATGCCTTATTTGTTTCACTCTAGGTTTGGGTTGCCTTAGCCTGTCTGATGAAATACCTCCTATCCAAATATTGGACCAATCAGCCTTACTCTGATGGCACTGTGCAGACTAGAATGGGACTGACACTTTATAAAATGAAAGTGTAATGAATTCCGGAGACGCTCTGCTGAGCAGCCAAGAGGAAGCAACATTTACTCGAAGCTCCAGAGAAGATTTAAAAAACTATTAAGCTTTAGCCTGTTCCAAACAGAAAGTTTCAAGGTTGTTCCAGAGTGTTTAGGATACTGTCTAGAGCTAAGATGGGCAAAACCAAAGGGGTGCTTGCCGGCAACTTTTGTACTCCCAAGAAACAGACAAGGGAGGATAGGCCTGCACAACATGCTGAAGCCGGGGAGCCCTCTGATACTCAACCGGAGGAAGCCTTGCTGACTTCTATACTTGCTACGCTCCATCAGCTCGTTAAATCAGTTCAGAAATTAGACAAAAAGTTTGATACTCTCACTCCGAGAGTATCTGTTCTGGAAACAAGAATGGAGCACTGTGAAGATGTTTAGTTTAGTTTAGTTTATTGTTCTAGGAATTACTACCTTTGAGCCAGAGGCTCTTTTACAAAGGTTCCACGTCAATTAGGTACAGTACAAAAAAGGTTACATAGATAACACAACAATTTGTGCTGTGTCAAGAGCGAGAAAACATATACAAATACATATCAAATCATTTGTGCAAAAGGACATGAGATATCAATAATCACATTATTATTATAAGAAAGAGGTCATGCCAGATTAGGAGAAACAAATAGGGAAAAAGTCCAGAACAGAGAGGGTAAGTGAAAGGTGTGGGGAGCAGACAATAGCAGGAGAAAAGGTTTCCCAAACATGTCTTTGTCAAATAACGGAACAGGGTGGGTAGTGAGAAAATAGGAGGTTTAATCAGGGCAGTCACAGGAGCTGGAGGTGGCAGGGTGAGAGAACAGCCTTGATTTGAAAATACCTAGAGAGGAGGAGGCAGTAATATGAGTGCTGAGGGCATTTAGCCAGCTGGGGGCACGATAGGCAAATGATCTTTGTCCCTGAGAAGTCCGGCATCGGGGAACTTGGAGAGGCTGGTGTGCTGATCTTCTGGTAAAACGGGTGCTAGTGCTCGGGCATAACAGGTATTGGATACAAGGTGGAGTGAGGCCCAGAGTGGATTTTTTCGCCATCAGGCAGGTAAGGTACTTTATCCGGTTTGAGAGTTGCAACCAACCTGAGTCAGCATAGAGTTCACGGTGTGGGTACGCCGTGTGCACCAGTGAGCAATGACAGGCCTTATTTAGGGATGTTGTAATGCGACTAAGTGCTGTAGTAGTGGCAGATCCATATATAACTAAGCCATAGTCAATGACTGAGATGATAGAGGATTGGATGGCAATCCTTAGTGCAGAATGGGTAAGGAGCTGTCGGTTCCGATACAGAATCCCAATTCGCTGATTAATAGTTTTTGCTGTACTATCAATGTGAGTTGCAAAGGTTAGGCCTTGAGCAAAGCTGATTCCAAGATATTTGAAAACTGGCACTTGTTCAAGGGTATTTCCCAGGTATGTACTAATGGTGAGTGGGACTTGCTGTTTCTTGTTTTGCGGGTTAGAGAAGAGCATGGATTTAGTTTTTTTGTGGTTTAGAACCAGCTTATGTTCAAGGAACCACATCTCAACTTTGGAAAAAGCATGCTGAAGGTTGAGGCGTAAGAGGTTCGGATCTTTATGAGTGGCAAGAATCACGGCATCGTCGGCATAGAGGATTATTTGTTCAGGGCAGGATTTGGGGAGGGAGTTTAGGAAAAGGCTGAAAAGGAGGGGGCCCAGGATGGATCCCTGGGGAACTCCTGAGCGAGCCGGTTTTGAGTCTGAGAGAACTCCAGCTACTTTTACAGATTGAGAGCGCTGAGCAAGGTAATTTTTTACCCAGTCACCAGGACCCTGTGAGAGCCCTAGGGATAGTAGCTGTTTGATAAGTAGGCCATAGTGTACTGTATCAAATGCCTTGGTTAAGTCAATGTAGACTGCTCCAGTTAGGTTTCCTTTGTCCATGGCATTGTGGATTGCTCCTGAGAATTCAATTAGGGCAGTCGATGTGCTGTGCCCTTTCCTAAATCCATGCTGCTGAGTGCATAGGATGTTGTGCTTTTCCAGGTAGTCTGAAAGTTGGTCTGCCACCAAGCGTTCAAGGGCCTTAGAGAGAGGTGGTAGTATTGATATCGGGCGATAGTTACCAGGCAGTGACTTATCACCACTTTTGTGCACCGGAGTGACAACTGCAGCCTTCCATTTCCTAGGGAATTGGCTGTAGCAGAGGGAGAGATTGAAAATTTTTGTGAGGGGGAGCAGTACTTCCTCCAGAGTGAGGGACAGAAGTTTAAGGTCAATAGTGTCGCTGCTTGCTCGGGACTTAGAAATGGCCTTCTTTACATATTTATAGACTTCATGTGCCTTTACTAGTTTGAAATGGAAGGGTGGTTTGGTTGGAGAGGCAGTAGTAGAAGTAGAAATTGGAGGGTCAGCATCAGTGAAGAAATCAGGTGAGAGGACACCACTAAGGTCTGTGAAGGTATCATTTAGGGTGTTTGCAATGATCTCTGGGTCTAATGTAGTGGTTCCATCCACATTTATTATAGTAGGGGAGGATTTGGACTGCTGTCCCATGATATTCTTTATGTTGTCCCAGAAGGATTTCCCTTCACCCAGGAGTTGGAGAGGGCATTCTTGAAGTAGGAGCTCTTCATCAAGCGGATCTGTTTAGTACAGTAGTTTGCGAGCCTGTTTATATTTCTGGATGTCCGACAGGTGCCAGTAGCTCTTGCAGTGGCCCAGAGGTGATCCTACTTTGAGTTGTGCCAATAACAACCGCCGTGAGCCAGGGATTTGTGAGTGCTTTGATTTTGCGCTTTTTTACTGGTTCATAGGTGTCACAGGCAGTGTTGAAAGTAGTAACAAAGTAATCAAGGGCTAGGTCCACATCTTGAGTTTTGTAAATCAAGGACCAGTCTATCTGCCTAAGACAGGTCTTGAGATGAGTAAGGTTGCCATAAGGTAGGACTCTGCTGTAGATGGTTTTTTGGAGGCGGCTTACGAAATTTATTTGTCCAGGTACATATTATTGGAGAGTGATCACTGAGCGAGTCAGGGAGAACACTTATATTGGTTATACGGGTAGGGTGACTGGTAAGGATCCAGTCAATGAGGATGCTGGTCCCTGATTTGTAGTTTTTCCTGGTAGGGGAGTTTACCACTTGTGTCAAATTTGCTGCTAGGATAGCATCTTTGTTTGACCCTGCATCAGGAGCAAGCCAATTGATATTAAAGTCCCCAAGGAGAAGGCGTTCGATGTCAGAAGGTTGTGTACTTACGAACTCGAGGACAGCCTGTAGGCCGGAATCAGGATCTTTTGGTGGGATATAGACAGCAGCAATCGTGAGGACTTTGTTTTGGGCACCAAGTAGTATCTTGATAGGGAGGAGTTGCACTGAGGTTTCTGTGGTGGGGTAAGAACCAGGGAGACAGGTGAGGTAGTCCTTTATGTAGATTGCACACCCACCACCCCTTTTCGAGGTCCTATCCAGCCTGAATGTCTTGTAGCCTTGTATAGAGATGGCATGATCCGGAGTATTAGGTGTCAGCCAAGTTTTGACGATGGCAAGGATATCCGGGTTGTGTTGGCTGGCAAAGATTTGAAGGGAGGCCAGTTTTGGGAGGAGACTGCAGATGTTTAAGGTAGCAATTTTGAGCCCCCTCCATTTGACAGGCTTTGTTGTACTGTAGGAGACAGGGCCAGGATTTGATGGACACTTCCTGATAATCAAAGAGGAGGAGTAGGAGTTTAAGAGACAGTTGCCGTACTTTGTAGTCAATAGAATTACACTTCTGAGGCTTATGCGGCTTGGACCAGTGCAGGCGTCTAGGGTCCCAGAGCAAGGAGGTTGTTAGTAATAGAGGATGATATGCCCATTTATCCTTGTTGTAACTTGTCAGTTGCACCCAGTCACTTGCAGATAGGTACCTGGTGGTTAAGTCAAAAGCCAAAAGAATGATCAACAGCTGAAGTCCAGAGTCACTGAAATGTTAAAATTCCTGAAGGTGATTAACTGTGCCTGCACATATGCACATATGTAATACAACGCTCTGAATCCTCCATTCTTAAATCGACAGATGCAACTACTAAACTAATAAAAGAAAATTTGCACCCCTGTCAATGGCTGGAGACCATAGAGAACCAGGCTAGAGAAAAGAGTCTACGTGTGATCGGGCTGTCTGAGAACACTGAATGGGAGGACAGCCTGATCTTTGCTAAAATGTTTCTGTTGGTCTTGACAAAACTGACCCTCCACTGTTTATAGAAAAGGCTCACAGAATCACCCCTCAGAGTGCAGTGATAGACTCCTCGACTCAGAGGCCTTTCCTGATTGTGTGCACTGGGATTGGGGACAGAGACTGGGCTCTTGCTGTCACCCGATGTCGCAGGGTTCTAAAATATGATGAAGATGAGATCCTGTTATTCCCAGATCTTTCATTTAGGACCTGCCAGTGTCGTAAGGGATTAGACTGCCTGCAGGGCCGGCTGTGTCTACTCAAGGTACAGCACCAGTTGCTTCTCCTGGCTAAGCTTCATTTGCAGTGGAACGGTCAGCAGTATTTATTTAATGAGCCAAAAGAAGCAAGCAAGCAAGCAAGATGGTCCAGGAGATTGAACAGGAGCTGTCTGGTGGAGACGATGAAGGGGACTTGTCCGAGGCATAATGATTTAGCTGGTCATTTTGGTAATGCAAATTCTGGATTATAGGGGTTGGGACTGTTGTATATAATCACTCTGATTTAAACTAGAAAAAGCAATGCATAAAGGGTTTATTTCAGACTGTAAATCCGACACTGATAATAAGGATTACTGCAGGTTTGGGACTTTTCTTTTTATTTCTGAATACGGGACTCTAATACTTATGGGGACTGTGGCTCACGTCTGTTTATGCAGAGGTTTTGTGAGAATCTTATTTTACATTTGTCCAATCCTTAGCTTCTTTTTTCTCTAGCGTTTAAGAGGCTGGGCGGGGGGCATCTGGCTCTCCCACTGCTACTGTGTTATGCGATGGAAGGAGGATGTGAGGAGGAAACAAAAATGTGTGTATTTTAATAATTGTTTTACTGCACTTTATTCTGTATAGTTGCAGCTGATTAGATAAACTAGAGGGGAGTGTATATTCAGTCTCTGGGAGTCTTGGGAATGAGAATTTGTCATATATACATAGAAGTAGTACTGGGGGAATCATTTAGACTTCACAGTCACATTGGTAATAGAGTAACTATATATGCACATCCTGTTCAGATTCCCTGTTGTCCTTCCTGGCTGCATGCAATGGGTGAACTTATTTTGTAGTTTTGTTCATTGGGAATCCCTTCCCCCATGATGTACCACTAGAGGGGGTGTTGTTCACTAGACCTTTGTAAGAATGCATCGCCTGCAATGTAGATTTTATGCTATCCTCCTATGTAATGTGCTTTGTAAGTTTTGCTTGCAAAAGCAATACACTCAAATTCCTGTCTTTGGGGAAAATTCTTTCCTTTGGAAAAAAGTAAAAGCTACATCAAAGGGTGGTGACCGTGAAGGGAGAAAGCCAGAAAGAACCCCTTCACTGTGTGGATTAATGTTCATCCTTTTGCTTCTAAAAAGGTAGTGGGGTGGGGTGGGGTATTTTATGAATGAAATGGAAGCCTCTCTGGGAGTGGTCTGGACTGATGGCCCCCTCACAGGTACACTGAAATATTTTGGCCACTGCGGGGGTGGGAGTTTGGGTACTACTGATCTGGGCTGCAGCCTCTGAGAGGGTACTTTCAGCAATGTCTAGGTTTAATAAGCTGATGCTATATTTAAAGCCAAGTGATTTGCATCCCCCAATTTTCCTTGCAAAGGCATACTTACAGTGATGAACGATGACAGAAAACATTAAATTCTGTCTGTAAAGTGTGGAATTCTTCTATTTTCCTTTTTACACCAGTTTACAACACAGATCATACGGTTGCCAGGCCAGCAGTGTTTTTATTGAAAAAGCTGTGTCACTGAGGATCAGAGCTGATGCACTGTATGCTGTGGTATTAGTAAATGTGTGTATTCTGTTTTTTATTGCATACTGTATCTCTGCTAACCACTTTAAAGAACTGAATGGGAATACACCTCCTGCCACAGCTCACAGCAGAAACGATAATTTGTCAATATCCAATGTTCGCTGCTCTAGCTCTGCATGATAATCCAACACCATCTTGTCACTTTGAAAACTGTCACACTTTGTCTTTGAAACTTGACTTCTTGACCAGTGCCCTTTGGGGTAACCCTTGCCTCAGTGCTTCTGCACTAAGATTCTTTGTCTTTTAGTTGTTTTTGGTTTTTACTGGGCTCACCAGGACCCAACCCAGATAGACCAACTTAGGGTAGCTGGTTCATTCTACTGGGGTGTCATACAGACAAGGCACACTGATGAGTCCTGGTAGGACTAAACACTTGTCTATGTCTTCTGTTGGCACCTTTTGCAAACTGTATGAGAGGCCTTTTGGCACCATGCATTTCTGCTTAAAGTTGAACCAGCATATTTTGTGGCGATTTGCATATACAGCCTATGATGCTTTGCATTATGGGGGTATGTGTGATTTTGTATTTCTTTGAAACTTGGTTTCCTGGCCAATGCCCTTTGGGGTAACCCTTGCCTCAGTGCTTGCGCAATAAGGTTCTTTGTCTTTTATCTTGTCACTTTAACTCATTGTGTTCTTAGAATTGGGGGGGAGGGACTGTAAAAATGTTGCCACTATCTTCAGTTCCCTTTCTCCTTCCCAGTCCCTCTCCTAAAGCCTAACAACAATCCCTAATTAGCCTATTTCTACCATCAACCTCTGCACTGCAATAAGCATTCAGACAGCCAGTATACTGCAACAGTATTTATAAAAAGAAATTCTGCTTTCACCTAGTTTTATCTGTGTGCAATTTCAAAAAGGCTCTGTGCATAAGGCTTGGCAGTTTCACCTGACACAATGCTTACTGTATTTAAATTAAAATAAAGTTGGCCCAGTGGTGCAGAGGGCTGAGGCGCTGGCTCCTTACCTCGCACCATGCTGGTGACCCGGGTTCAGGAACAGACTCTGGGCACAGGGGAGGAAAGGATTGAGCGCCCGTAGAACTGCTCTCCTTTCCTGGGGTGGGTAGCAGGGGTGCATCGCTCTGCAGTGCCCCACCCCAGTGCAGACAGGGAGCACTGCATGAGGGTTGCAATAGGGGAAGCACCAGAAAAGCAGAAACCGCTCTGGGATTGGCCGGATGATGGCTGCCGGTCTGCCAACACCTCTGAAACTCCCGATGGAGCCAAGTCCACCTCAGCAGCACCCTGGGTCCAAGAAGAAAAGTGTGTGCTGAATGCCCCCACCGGTGCCTTCCCCCTCGGAGGAGGGGGACCCACCAGGCAAAGGGTTACACCGGGTTACCCTGGGGAAGGCTGCAAATATGAAGTACGGAAACTCGAGGGAGTAGTAGGGGTTGTCTGAGACCATGGCACCTGAAGGAGTGGTGGGTCCCAGAGCACATAGGTGGATAAAGAAATAATGTAAAAAAAAAATATTGAAATCGATAGCCATCCACTCTGTTACTGCACATCTTGCACAGAGAGAAACATTAGACCATGTTACTTTTTTTTTTTTAAACATCTTACAGCCAGTTTACTGGTTTATGCTTACAACAAATGTCTGTCTTTTAAACACTTAATTTTAAAACATACAGTATATAGCGTGCCTGGGTTTATATTTTATATTCTGTGACTTGCACATGTGAGATGGGGGAGCAGAAAAGGAACGTCCTACTGAATGTTGGGAGTACTGGTTGGTTTGAAGAGCAGTTCTGTTACTTCTATGTAATTAGCAATACTCCTGTACAGGTGTACCCTCCCTACTTTCACCAGTAACCTGCAGATCTATGTCTTGTGTACCTCTGGTGAAATACCGGCTTATCAGGATTCCTTTGTCCACTGCTCTTTTACCCTATCTGCACCAAGTGCTTGGTAGCACACCCTGTGCCCCCATACTTCTCAACTGTCCCTGATTTTTGCCTCAGAAATTTCTTCTGTCCCTCCTAAATTTGACATTTCTGTCACTGAAGAGTAGGGATTTGAATCACAAAATAATGCCAGCTACTGGTGTTACAGTCTAGTTCTCATTAAGAAAATGCTGTTCACACTAAGAAGTATGCTGTACACAGCTTCTGAAAGTAATATTACTATTTTTTCAGATGTGTCCCTGATTTTGGTCATTTGTCCCTGATCATTTTAAGCCTTGTCCCTGATTTGTGATGAGGGAGGTTGAGAGGTATGTATGACCCTAGTTTCAACCCCTTACGTTCATGTACAGTAGCTGTTGCTGGCATGCGGGCCACAATGGATTATTTAGTACTGGTCTGTGCTTGGACTGAAACAGCAGCTTACATTACTTAGGACTGATAGCACAAAGTGTATCTAAGCAAATGTAAAATGCATGTGCACAGGTTTTTTCCATGGCAGAATAATAAACTGAGTATGTTGACAAGAAATAAAATGCCTCCTGTTATTTTTTTTATAATATCGTTAGTTCGATACTCCATTACAGCAGATAGTGCATTTCTTTGCTGTGAGACCAGACATACTGCATGTAATAACATTATGACCCTTATACCACTCAGAGCCATTTCATTGGTTGGACATACAGGTACTGTACTGTATGTTGTTGTAGTAGAAACCTAATCAAGGACTACCGTGCATTCTACTAAGGCTTTAACTGAACTCCTCCAGAAACTTGCTTTAGCAGTTAAAAAAAATAAGAACATCAGTCTTTCAAAATAACATATAGGCAGACAGCTGAGATGTTGTCAAATTAGATTCACCTGTGTTTTGTGTCTTGGCTTTGAATCAAGATCAGTTGTAAAGCAGTCACTTAGTCTCAAGCTGTCCAAAGTGTCACCCACTCTCAAATCCCCAAAACAGAATTTCCAGTCAAGCACTTGTTGTATTTTCAGAAATGTGTCCATGTAAATGACAAGTGGTGTGAACTGTATTGGAGCGTTGGGAATTACAGCCGTCTACAAACTGAACTGAAATGTACAAACCCATCACATTGTGATCATGAGCACAATTGTAATTCAACAATAAAAGGGTGGTTTCCTAACTACTAAACTAGCCTGTTTGCATTAAAAATCTTCTTATTAAGGGGGTGGGGTCTTGGGAATTTCACAAAGTACAAAGAAAGGCTTTAACAGGTTTTTTTGTTTGTTTGTGTTTTAGTAATTGGAATGCAGTCTGTATCTCACCACCTCCCCACCCCACCCCAGAGTTCTCTAAACTAGAAATACTGCAAGATCATTGCAGACTGCAGAGTCTTCTGCAATCTGTCACATCCATTCACACCCTATCTATCCCCCATCAAGCTTCTGTCCCTAATGTAATTGAACTACCTAAAATTGCATGCTTGGAATGGAAGTGTTCATTATTTTGCATATGAATGTGTTCCTCTACAATGAGCTAGCCTTCATGCCTTGCCCAAGAGCAATCCCTGAGTCAAGGGGGGGAGGGGAGAAAGGATGGGAGTCAATTTGCTACTGTGCAGTAAGTGAAACATCTTCTGGAATCCCTTAACTCTGCGCAATCCAATAAACCCCAGAGGCTTTGTTTTAGGGTATGTGTGTGAATGCAGACATATGGCTGACATACAGTATCTTGTTTCAGCAATCAAATAAAAATGTAGCGGAGCACATTCATATGCAGAAATATAGCAGCTGAAGTGCAAAGTGCAGTGCAAATACTGTATATTCATTTTGTGTTTTGCTCTATGTATTATATTATTCCACTCAGCTAGCTCACTAAGTCCCTTTCAGGGTGATGTTAATGTATAATGCTCAAGATCAGCTTTTTGATGTCCTTGCTTATTATAGTAATAATTATTTAAGAGCAACTCTGCACTTCAGCATGTGATTTCATAAATAAGATGTTTCGGCTGTTACAATTTACTGAAGGATACATTTTCTTTCTTTTTCAATGTTTCTTTCAGGTTTACAGCATGTGTTAGTAGTCCTCCTAAAAAGTCTGTATAGAAAACATTTGAAAAGCATTTGCCTCTCCCCTGTTAGCCCCTCACTGCCTTGGCTTATGACATCATAGTAATCACTATGACAACAAACTATGATGTCACAAACAACAACTGTGTGGTTTGCAGGGAAAGAGTCAAATCACTGTTATTTATGTAATTACTCTGTGTCTGTATAATATGTAATGTTCACCCGGGTCACCACTGAAAAAGGGACCTCCAGGGTAGGGTTACCACCTGTCTCGATTTTGGCAGGACAGTCCTGATTTGGGCAGCTGTGTCCTGATAAAAATCATAAAAAATGATATATGTCCTGATCTTGTAGTAGAAAAATATTTTCTTACTTTCTTCTAAATGTTGCAGGAAACTATAATACCTTAATTAAAATACCTTAAAATTATAAGAAACAACATGAACAACTAAAAAACTACAACTTAGTCTTAGTTCTGATTATTTAGAGAAAACAAGTCTGTTGCCTTGGTCGAGGTAACATATTGTCCTGTGAAAAATCATGTTTCAGTAAGAAATGTCCCACTTTGGAATTCTTAAAAGGTGGTAACCCTACTCCAGGGACCAGTGGGCTTACCCGGTTACCAAAATTAATAAATAAATACAGTGCATTTTGAAAGACAGTGAAATAACTGCTGCATTGCCTACAATACTGTATTTAGTTTACATACCGCAGGGGAACATAAGAAAATGAATAATAAAACAAACACAATAAAGTTAAAACATAATTGGTGTACAACTGGTGTTTGTAAGCTTTCTATTATAATAGCTGCTTGTTAAGCTCTACTGTAACCTTGTTTTACATGAATCTCATTTTCTCAACACTAGCATGTGGAGCTACCTATGTGCACCACCCATATGCTTAAAGCATACCTCTCAACAACCTTTCCTGCAAACCAGGCACAGCGCTGAAAATAATCAGGGAGAAATAACTAAAATCAGGGCCACATCTTACACAAAGGAGGTATCTGCTCAAGAGGCCTGCTATATTGTGGGGCTTGGTGTGAAAATCATTTTCTGAAAGAGAACTGGATTGTAGCATTAATGTCTGCAACAATCTCAGCTTCACATCCCTACATTTTAGAATCAAAAATGACACTTTTAAAAGAGACCAGGGAATTTTTTTTAGTTAAAATCAGGGACAGTTCAGAGGTATGATTAAAGAAAGGATTGGATTGTGGTTTGCTGTTTTTCTTTTCTTCTATTAGCAAAAATGACATAACAGCGTTCTGTACAAAATAAGCCCCAGTATTCAGTGTCCGTGGAGGCAATTGTTCTCCAGACTTCAGTAAGCACTCTGCACCTCTCTGATCACTCACATTTTCAAATATATTGTACAATCACCCCACCCCCTTCTGACAATGTGGCACAAATATTTCCCCAAGCATTACTTTGTCACAGTAATTACATATGGTAAATAACTGTCCCAGCTTTTTTTGTAAGCCACTGTCAATCATGCGATGTAAAAATATTGCCCTCCGCTCCCATCGGTTCACTACTAGAACTCTAAAGTACAGTATGTCCTCCCCTATGTACACTGCGCAGTACCTCTGTGTCAGTGTTCACAAATGCACATTTCAAGATTGATCTCAGTGCCCCTCGGTGCACAGTTTTCATCAGAAATAGTGATTCTGAATGAAACTGTGTGCGTGTGTGTGTATATATATATATATATATATATATATATATATATATATACATCGCTTGCTTGCTGTCTCCTCCCTTTAGCCTACACTTCTTTATTTCCCTCCTCTGCTTCTCTACAGAATCCTAATTTTGGACTGTGACTGCAGCTACTCATCAACACCTGTATCCTGGGCCACTATTCAGAAATCATGATTCTGAATAAAATTAAAAAAATATCACTTGCTCACCCTCTTTACCCTTGAGCCTACACTCAGCAGCACTCATGTGTGTCCCCCCAAAAAGTAAAAGACCCTCATTTTATTGAAACCCCATAGCTGCTTTTGGTCAGCATTTGAATACACCCCCCCCCCAAAAAAAAAGAAAAGATTGCACTGTATTTAGTTTCCCAGAGGAGTGACAGAGTGAAGTACCCTCCCAGCCCATCTCAATGACTCAAATGTGTCCTGCAGCTGTCCTGCCCTCCCCTCATGCTGGATTTATTTATTTAAATGTTTGCTTGTGCTGGAAGGTGGCAGGAGGGAACCTGTTGTGAGGGTGAGGTGTCAGAAGGCAGCACCAAAAGGCCATCCGGGGCCTCCCAAGTTGCACTGAGATGGGAGATGGTACAGTAGGTTGATTTGACAGCTCCATGCCCAAGAGTGATCTTGACTAACATTTTTTTGTCTATTGTAAAACTGGGTATACCATCCACATTTATATGCCATCATTGTAAACACAGTTTTCCTGTCTACAGTACCATTGTACTCAGTTTACAATATTCTGTTCCAGTTATACAGACCAATTCAAGTGCCACTCTATTCTCCTGTTGTTGCAGTCTCGCATATCTTATAGATACAATTCGCAGTTTCACAGCACAGTAAGGGAAATGTAAGAGAAAATGTAATTTGCAGCCATCAGGATCCCAACCTATGTGTCACTAAAGACCACCACCATTCAGACACTGAGTGATTTCACAGCTGCATACTCAACCAAGAGTGGCAAGGTTTGGTGATGGTTCTTTATTGACTGTTCCTTATTGACTTTATTGAATGTTCTTTATTTTAAAATAATTGGCCATCAAGCAAGTTGATAATCAAGCGATGGTCCCAACACAATGATTGCGGGGGAGGGCACTGTACTGGGGCACCACAGATCCAGCTTCCAGTCAGGATGTTTCCTCCAGAGCTCTGCACTCATAGATCCATCTTAACCACTAAAAAGTAATTTTTGAGAAGAACAAGTGAGACCAGCAATTGCATAAGTTCTTCAGCTATCTAATGATATCAAACTTGCAATGGGGAGCACACAGAATACACAGTCCCAAGCGGTGGTAAATCAACGGCCTACTGCGTCACAGGTACAACTGAGCGGGGGAGTAGAGGCATCTGGTCCTTCCGCACCTTCAACTATGAAAGATCCAGTTGGTAAGAGTGATGGATGCAAAAATTTAAAAAACCCTTACCAAACTAGAAGTGCATGATGCAGTGATCACCTCCCTGGCCTCTTCTGTGGCAGATTCGGATAAGAGATCTTTTGCAGCTCAAGCTACAGCAGCCCTCGTTACTAAAGAGACACAACAGCTTCGGGGCAGGTTGGAAGCAGTAGAAAATGCCATGCGGGCGGGGACTGTCCACATAGTAGGCATGCTGGAGTGAGTTGAGGGTGTGAATCTTCTTGCATACCTTAAAATCTGGCTAGCAGAGAGTCTTTGTCTTCCAGAGGGATTCGACTGGGCAGAACTGTGGCAGGCACATAGGATAACTCCAGGGGTGCGACCTGCAGATACCAATCAACCCAGAACTGTAGTTCTGAAAAACATCGGACTGGAGGTGAGAAATGTCCTTATCAGAGCTACATGAGCTACTTACCCACTTGAAATCCAGAGCCAAGATGTAAAGGTATTCCCTGATCTCTCATACCAGACCAGGGCCAGACACAAACAGTTCGACATGGTGCAACAGAGGCTCTGTACACTTGGGATTGTCCATTCATTTTTGTTGCTGGCATATTTACGGGATACTTACGGAGGCAAAAGTTGGCAATTCAATGACCGGAAAGACGCCAGTTGATGGGTTGAAAAAGACGAGCAGAATTTCAGGCCCCAACTTCAAGGCCCGCTGTGGTGGAAAGCTCTGACTCAGATGAAGAATGAGTAGCTGGACTTTGACTTTATTCTTTTCACTGTTGGTTTAGCAGCCATGGACTCGGGAATTATATTTGTTCTGCATCTCTGACAATTGCTTAAGGGGAGAGAGATATTTTTGGGAGAAGGGGCTTAAATAAAAATAAAGTTGTATGAAGGATTATTTAATATTATAAAAATGCCCACTTTATTTCAGGTCTACTCCTCTATGGCCTTCATTTTTCCCCTGTGAATGATGATATTTGATATAATATAGTGATTTCTTTAAAGTTAAATGTTTACCATATTTTGATTAGTTCAGTGGAGTCGTGGGAGACTACACTACCTAAAATCAAATATATTTTCAAAAGGTTCATAGCACTACAGGCTAGTGTGGGATTTCTACCTGAGAACTTTACCTATGGACACTAACTTCAGCCATGGAGCGTCTGGCTTCGCTTTGGACATTAAAGGATTTGTTTGGTAATTCGTTACCTACACTATCAATTTCCCCCCACTCCTACTGTACTAGAGTGTAAGAGTAGGTTTGTGTTACTCCATATGTAAGAATTGGACTGTTTTATCTCTTGCATGAAATCACTATCTGTATTGTTGTTTTTTCAACGACATTGCAATAAACAAAGTTTAAAAAAAAAAACACTGTACTGGGGGAGAGACAGTTTTTTTACTTTTCAAGACTTCAGGCCGGAGAGAGTAGAAAAAAGATATTATTCTTCACAACTTAGATATACTGTACAGTATGTTACAAAAAACAAATGTCCAGTATTAAGGATCCCACTTTGATGATAATAAAAAAGGAAGGAAGGTTTTGCAAATTTCAAACAGCTGATTAGTTGGGACAGTGTTAATAAATACTGATCCTTTCAAACAACATGAAGTCTTGCTATATTATGACAATTGCAGTTTGTCCCACCATTAGAACTGCTCCGGAGGTGAAAGAGTTAACTCCCATTCTAAGAATGGAACTTGGAGCGCGAGCTCGGTTAGAGAAGCTCTGTCTGGGTTATTTCAAACCTAAACTGTCAGATTCTTTACTCCGCCTCATTGAACAGTCGCTCCGGAGATTTCTCCTACTGCTCGGTTCATTTCTCGGTTTAAACAGTGTTTTCTCGGTTCAAATCAACCGAGAATATTATTATTTTAACCGCAAAACCGATCGGTTCAAGCTCTGTCTGTGGTATTTTAAGTAATTACAGTTTATTTTCTGTGTGGAACTTGTAAATGTCATCGGTTCAGTTTTGAACCGATCAGCTTGTTTAAAACTTGAATTGAGGTTTTAGAGTCACGGTTCCAGTTCTTATCGGTTCTAAAAAGCGGGTTCATTCGTTTTTTTCCAAGACCAATGTTGATGGTTAGGAACCGATAAGGGTGTCTTGCCTGGCACTGCTGTTTAAAGGCAAGTTTTTGGTTAGGCTGGCATTATGTCTGAAAACCCAAAAGAAAAACCAGGCCCACTGGGTTTCAACACTGTGATGCCTGTGGGGAAGTCTTTGTCAAGGCTGACCCACACACCACATGTGTATATTGTCTGGGGTTTGACCACCTCAATTCAGACTGCCAGATTTGTAAAAATTTCCCTGCAGCCACCCTGGATAAGAGAGTTGGCAGGCTCAGGGAACGAGAGGCCAAAAAGTCCGCTGACCCGGATGGCCAGCCCGGTTCGGTGCCAACCGAACCGGAGGGAGTGCCCTCTGACCAGGGCGAGACTTCCTCGGGCAAACGTAAAGCTGGCTCGGAGGAGCCAGTTCCAGTAAAGAAAACAAGAAAATCAGCAGGTGTGGAGCCCAAAATTCCTTCTCCAACTGCTGCAGAGATAGCAAGAGCTATTCAGATTGTCCAGTCACTTTCTCCGGTTCCGTCCGAACCGCCACTGTCTGGTAAAAGGTCGGTTCGGTCGGTTCCACCGGTTCAGGAATATGTTGTTGAAGAGTTTTATGAACCAGAGGAGGGGGAGGATGATTATGAACAGTATGAATGTGACTTTGAGGGTCTGGGTGTGCCCATTGAACCGGACATCTCCCCAGACAGACCTTTAGAATCTCCCCCTTTGCTCTCTGAGTCCCCCTCTCACTTTATGTTTTACAAAAAAGTTGCTGAAACCTTCCAGCTACCATTGGAGGAAGCTGTGGATGAACAAGAGGAACCTGATTTTGTAGAAATTATGGATATTCCAGAGTCTAGGAGATTGTCTATTCCCTTGCATAAATCATTTAGGAAACAGACAATAAAAATTTTAAAAACTCCTAATTCTGTGCCTCCTGTGGACAAAAAGATGGACAGGAGGTACACTCTGTCAGGTCCTGATACAGAATTCCTTTCACAGCAATGCAGTCACGTTGGGGTGGTTCAGGCTGCAGCCTGTGATAAAGCTAATATTCCTTTGGCTTCACATCCTCCTGACAAGGATTCCAGGAAGATTGATGCCATGGCTAAAAAACAATACATGGCAGCGTCCTTGGGACTCAGGCAAGCAAATTACATGGCTTATGTAGCAAGGTATCAAAAATCTAGATGGGACACTGTCATGGCTTTGGCCAAACAGGCCTCTGGCCAGCTTGCTAATGAGCTGGAACAGGTGGCTGCTGATGGCATTGAGGCATCTAAGGTGCAGTTTCATGCTGCTGTGGATTTTAATGATGTATCCTCTAGAGTCATGGCTACATCTGTAGCTTTTCACAGGTTGGCCTGGCTCAGGCGTACTAGCTTGTCACAGGATACCCAGACTAAGGCTATGGATTTTCCTGTGGTTGGAAATTCTCTGTTTGGGGAGCAGACAGAGAATTATATGAAGAAAATGGATGAATATAGGACTACCTATAAGAGTGCTCAGGCTAAGGAGCGGCAAGCCACTCCTCAGAGGCAGGCCCCCAGGGGTAGAGGTAGGCCTTTTCACAGGCCTTTTTACCAAACCCAGGCCTCCTCTGCTTATGCTCAGAGGGGGTTCTTCAGAGGGAGAGGCAGACGGGGTGTGGGCAGGCCTGCTCCCACCCCTCAGCCTAAAGCACCTGCCAAACAGACACCCTGATGGGGTGCCCAGGGCGATTCTCCTTTACCTGTAGGGGAAGGTTGGCTTACTCGTTCAGAACTGGGTGTCTCTAACTTCAGACAAGTGGGTCCTGGAAGTAGTAGGCCAGGGTCTGGTTCTCAGCTTCAAAAGTTCCGAAGATGAGAATCAGATCTTTCCCACCTGCAAACTCTTTAGAGACCTTTACTTTAGAAACAGAAGTCTCAACCCTCCTGGCTCTCAGAGCTGTAGAAAGGGTTCTCCCTACACCAGGGCAAGGGTCTGTACTCCAGATATTTCCTTACCCCAAAAGACAGGAGAATGTGGCCCATTTTAGACCTGAGATATCTGAACAAACACCTTTTGAAACCAAGTTCAGAATGGTAACCTTGGCAATGATTTTACCCTCTCTAAGGCCAGGGGACTGGCTAGCCTCCCTGGACCTCAAGGATACCTATTTTCACGTCCTAATCAGAAGCTCCACAAAGTACCTCAGATTGAACTGCCCTCAGGTCACTACCAGTTCAGAGCAATGCCCTCGGCCTCAGCTCTGCCCCAAGGGTATTCACAAAATGTCTGGCAGTAGCAGTGGCTCATTTAAGAAGGCAAAAGTTGCTGTCTTTCCCTATCTGGACGACTGGCTCATTGTAGGCCAGTCCCAGAACAAGTAAGATCTCACCTGCAAGTCACCCAGCAGCTGCTCGCCTCCCTGGGCTTCTTGCTCAATCTTCCAAAGTCAGTTCTGGAACCAGTTCAGGTGCTCACCTTCATAGGTGCAGAATTGGGCACAAAGCAGGCCAGAGCCTTCCTACCCTTAGAGGGTAAGGGCAGTAGCTCTGGCACTCCTCCTCACTCTACCCAGGTCTCTCGACCAGCAAGACACTTTTGCAGCTCCTGGGGCACATGGCTGCGTCCACAGCTGTAGTGCAAGGAGCAAGATTTCAGATGAGGGACATTCAGTTTCACTTGAGAGCCTTTTGGTCTCAGAGAAGAGACCCCCTTTCCAAGTTGGTCCCAGTGACCCGAACCCTGATCCAGGCCCTCCAGTGATGGCAGGATCAGAGCAATTTAAGACTGGGGTCCCCTTCATTCCTCTGTCTCACTCCTTGACCCCTCCACGGATGCTTCCCTCCTGGGGTGGGGAGCCCACATGGCGACCTCTCCACTCAGGGAGTGGTCCCTCAGGAATCTCTGCTCACATCAATTTGCTGGAACTCAGAGCTGTCTTTTTAGCACTTCAAGTGTTTTCTGCGTCTGTTCAGAACAAAGTGGTACAAGTGAGAACAGACAACACCACAACAATGCGGTACATCAATAAGCAGGGGGGCACTCGGTCTTCGGCCTTGTGCACCGAGGCAATGAAGTTGTGGTCTCTGGCCTATTCCCTGAACACTTCCCTCATAGCAGTTCACCTTCTAGGAAAGGACAATGTCCTAACAGATGCTCTCAGCAGGATTTCCCAGGGCCATCACGAATGGTCTCTGGATCCTCAAGTACTGGGGATAGTTTTTGCCAGATGGGGCACCCCTCAGATAGATCTTTTTCAGCCCCAGACAATCACCAACTTCCACTGTTCTGTTGCAGGCCCCAGTGTTGGGCTCAATCCCCTGGATGCCTTCTCCTAGATTGGGAAGGAAGTTTCTTTATGCCTTTTCCCCTTCCCTCTCCTATTCAAGGTGCTAGTCAAAATCAGATCCCAGCCTTGCAGGGGTGATTCTGATTGCCCCAGATTGAGCCAGGCAGCCCTGGTACCCACTCCTTCTGTCACTAGCAGTCCATCTTCCCTGTGTCTCCCCAGGAATCACAACCTGTTAACCTGTGTACAGGGAGAGTTTGTATCGAACCTCAAATCACTCAACCTCAAGGCCTGGCTCTTGAGGAGTTAGAAATTGCTGACCTACACCTTTCTCAGGGTGTTCTTGAAATCCTAAAGGCTTCTAGGAAGCCTTCCACTAGGAACTCCACAATTCTAAGTGGAAAAGGTTTTCCATTTGGTGTTCTGAGAAACATATTTCCCGGAATCTGCGATTTGCCCATTGTTTTGGACTATATGGTCCATCTTAATTCCTTGGGCCTGAGACCAGCTACCCTGAAAGTACATTTGGCAGCTGTCTCTGCTTTTGTTTCACAGAGAAGCCCTCCCTCTTTCCGCTCACCCTGTATTTTCCAAGTTTTAAAGTTAGCTTCATACTAATCCACCCTTTTGGGATCCGGCCCTGCCTGTGACTTAATGTTTGCATTGCCCAGTTAATTCAACCTCCTTTTGAACCTCTGTCTTCTGCAGAGCTTAAGTACTTAACTTGGAAAACTGTTTTCCTAGTGGCTATCACTTCCGCCAGGCGCATAAGTGAGTTGCAAGCCCTGTCAGTAGAAACTGACTTTATTTCTTTCCACAGGGATAAGGTAGTCCTCAGGACTAGCAGGAAGTTTTTGCCTAAGTTACTATATAGAACGTACCAAGGGTCACAGGTTCGAATCCCTCCAACTTTTCTCACTTATGGTGAGGTCGGAAAAGGAGACCTGCCACTAAGAGATCAATTGCCAGGTGGATTGTCTCTTGTATCCAATTTTGTTATCAGAAACTGGGGAAAGTTCCCCTTCTGGCCTGAGGGCTCATTCTACCAGAGGTACAGCCGCGTCTCTAGCTGCTGCCAGAGACATCCCTATCTTAGAGATATGTCAAGCAGCTACCTGGAAAACGGTACACGCTTTCACCAAGCATTACTCCCTGGATGTCCAGGCCAGGAGAGATGCTCGGTTTGGCACAGCTGTGCTTCAGAGCCTATTCCCTAAGTAGGTAAATAGCAAATAAATAGCAAAGTCCCAAACTGAGGAAACACTAGCACAAACAGTAAAAGAAGGTGACAAGACTTTCTATAGATACATTAGTGAAAGGAGAAAGTCCAGAGGGGGTATTGCTAAGCTTAATGGAGAAAAGGGAGCATGTGAGGAGGAGGACCCTGTAAAGGCATCTATCCTAAATAGATACTTTTGCTCAGTATTCACTGAAGAGAAGGTAGGGCAGGGCCCACAGCTCAGCATCATGGACACAGGGGAGGAGGTGAGCACTACTCCCTTCACAAAGAAGGGTCCTACAAGAGCTTGCTAAGCTCAGGGTGGATAAGGCAATGGGACCTGATGGCATACATCCCAGGGTACTTAAGGAGCTAAAGGAGAACTAGCAGAGCCATTAGCAGAATTGTTTAGTGAGTCTCTGAGCACAGGAGAGGTCCCAGAAGACTGGAGAAGGGCTCATGTGATCCCACTCCACAAGAGTGGTAGCAGGGAGGAGGCGGGGAACTACAGACCGGTCCGTCTTACCTCAGTAGTGGGCAAGATTATGGAGGCACTCCTTAAGGAAAGGATAGTGCAACACCTGGAATCCATAGGGGCACAGGATCCAAGACAGCATGGGTTTACAAAAGGAAGGTCCTGTCAAACTAATCTCATAGATTTCTTTGACTGGGTAACCAGAGTGGTGGACCAAGGGGGAGCAGTTGATGTCGCCTACCTTGACTTCAGCAAAGCTTTTGACACTGTTCCACATAGAAGGTTGATAAATAAGCTGGGTAGGCTCGGGGTGGGTCAGAAGTTGGTCAACTGGGTGGCAAACTGGTTGACTGGCAGAAAACAGAGAGTGGTGGTAAATGGTATACAGTCAGAAGAGATGCAAGTCACAATGGGGTACCTCAGGGATCAGTCCTGAGGCCAGTCCTATTCAACATCTTCATTAGTGACCTAGCAGATGGACTAGAGGTAAGACTTGTCTGTTTGCAGATGACACCAAGATCTGCAACAGAGTAGATGATCCAGATGGGGTGGGCAGAATGAGAAGAGATCTGGATAAACTAGCAGAATGGTCAGAAGAGTGGCAACTGGGATTTAATGCAAAGAAGTGCAAAATCATGCACATAGGGAGAGAAACCCTGAAGCCACTTATAGGCTGGGAGGGAGTTGCTAGCAGTCACAAAGGAAGAAAGAGACTTGGGCATCATCATCACTGATGACCTGAAAATCATCAAGCAGACCTCTAAAGCAGTAGGTAAGGCTAGGGGTGTTAGGGTGTATTAGTAGGGGTATCACAAATCGTAAGAGGAGAGTAATAATCCCTCTGTACAAGACATTAGTTGAAGCCCCATCTGGAGTACTGCGTGCAGTATTGGAGCCACACCTTCACAAGGACATTAACCAAATTGAGGCAGTCCAGAGAAGGGCAACCAAAATGGTGCAGGGACTGCATCAGAAGACATATGAGGACAGATTAACGGAGCTCAATATGTATACCCTTGAGCAAAGGAGGGAGAGAGGTGATATGATCGAGGACATTTAAACACCTTAAGGGCATAAACAAGGTGAAAGAGTCTAACATGTTTAAATATAAGAAAAATAGCAGGACAAGAGGACACAGCATGAGATTAGGGAGGCCGATTAAGGGGAATGTGAGGAAATTCTTTTTCACAGAAAGGGTGGTAGATGCATGGAATGGCTTACCACAAAGTAGTGGCTATGAATACAGTGCAGGGCTTCAAACAGGCATGGGATAGGCATAAGGGAGCAATACAAATGACTATGAATAGATAGGTCACTGACATAGCAAAGGCCGATGGCACATTTATAAGGTAGAAAAAGAAATGGGCAGACTGGATGGGCCTTGCGGTCCTTATCTGCCGTCAACTTCTATGTTTCTATGTTTCTATGTAGGTTCTGTCCCTCCTCCATGGAGGTACTGCTGTGTAGTCTGCAATTGTCATAATATAGCAAGACTTCATGTTGTTTGAAGAAAAAATTACTCACCTTAGTAATGTTGTTTCTTCTAATGGAGTCTTGCTATATTATGACCTCCCCCCCAGCCTGCCCTCTCAGAACTTCTACTTGGGTATGGGGTGGGCAGCCTAGTTGGGTGCTAGTTATGCCCATTATATGTTTTCCACCCTTCTTGGGGTTTGGGGTGTGATGTTTTATTTTATCTCATATTATTGCTTATATTATATTATTACTTCTGGTCCCTGACTTGAGTCTTTGTGTTGGGACCAGGAATATGGGTTAATAGTCAGGTAGCCAGTTGGCTAGTGTAGGTTACAGCTTCCACACAGACCTTAGTGAGTTTTGCTCGTAATGATCTCACAGTTTAGGTTTGAAATAACCCAGACAGAGCTTCTCTAACCGAGCTCGCGCTCCAAGTTCCATTCTTAGAATGGGAGTTAACTCTTTCACCTCCGGAGCAGCTCTAATGGTGGGACAAACTGCAATTGTCATAATATAGCAAGACTCCATTAGAAGAAACAACATTACTAAGGTGAGTAATTTTTTCTTCTTTGCGACCCACTGCCTCCTTAAATGCTTCTAATTGCCAAAACATCCATGTGGTGCTGCAGCACCCAGACCACCCCCCGACTGGGGAGAGCAGAGCCAAAACTCCACACAATCTCTGACATGGGTCTGTTAAATCTTATAGAAAGACTATCCTGGTTCTCAGGAATAGATACTGTATCAGACCACCTAGACTCGGCAATAAAGGGAAAAAGGAAATCTTTTATAACTCTGCACCCGTTAGTATTAACAAATACTTAATAAAAAGTACAGTATGCAGAAAAGTTTGGTGAGGATATAGAGAGCGCTGTATCTTACCCAGATGAAAATGCATTAGAACCTGTCTGAATGAACAAACTTAGAGGCAAACTGCTCACAAATTGCATCTGCAGACTCTTCACCCAGGAGGACTAAATGCAAACCTTTCCCTGGTTTTTGGAGCAAGCCTCTCTCCCTCTTTAAATGTTTGGATGCCTGGGAACTTAAACAATTCCTATGGGGCCAACACCAACTCCCTCTGCCATGGACCCGGTTATACCAAAGACCAAAATAAAATACAACTAAAATAATGTTCAAAGGTTCAAAACTGTGCATGCCACTGAGCTGCTCAGCATGCAGTGCATGTGGAAGATAGAATGCAACTGTTACGCAGCTATCAATAAAAGTTGACATGTCAGCCTGAAATGATAATTAATGTTAACTGAAATAAAACAAAAAAAATTATAATTAAGAGGGGCCATACATGTACATGTAGATCAAAGGTCCCTAAATAATGTACTGGAATGATTAGTAAAAGGGAAGGGTATTGTCTTGGCAAATATCACCCAAGTGCAATAGTCCACAGGCTTCCACTTCCTTCAGTTAGCCCATGCTATAGCAGCAATACTGCAGGTCCAGTGCTTTGGCAGTCAGAGTGTGACCAACCAGTCATGTACGTCCAATGTCCCCTACCCAGTATCAGTTTACCTGAGTTACTGTATGGCCAGCTGAGAGAAAGCCTTTGTCTGCAGGTACTATGCCGAAGAGTTTATTGCCTATCAGCTCTCATGTTCTGTTAGGGAGTGGTGCACCGAGGTTGGCAAAAGTCCAGACATCACAGTGCATGGTGTAGGTTTTCCTCCCATTTTTCCCCAGGACTGGCAGCTACAGTAGCGATGTTGTGTTGTGTCTAACACTGGCCCTGCCCACAGTCAAACTGTCTCCTGCTGATCATCCTCACGGCAGTCATGCAGGAGAGTGCCATTCCTCTACACCCAGAAGGTTTAGAGCAGTCATTGATTTTACGACGGGAAGGTTTCTGGATTTACACACTGGGGGCTTGCAAGCCTCTGGGGTTGAATGATAAAATTAGTTTAGTACCTTATATTAAATACAAATAGAAAGGGATATGGAGCCTTGATAAGCTATGTTTACATACTATAAATAAGGAGGTGTATATTTATATGCATTGGGATATGTATTTTGATATATTAATATTAGCATGAGACAGTTGTTATTAACAGGATTTCTACAAACAGAATTAATATTGTGTTGCGCAATTTCAGCCCTATTGTGTATACTTCAGATAAATGATAGATATTTTATCAATAAAATAATATTTGTTTTGGGTGCATATTAGGTGCTGATATTTGAATGCTTTAAACATATATGTACATGTTTTATTAATAGAATGTCTATAAACAGAATTTATATTGTGGTTTGCAATTTCAGCCCTATTAGCCATACTTTGGACAAATGAAAGATACCTGACCTTTAAAAATAATATTCGATTTGGGTGCATATGAGGTGCTGAGATTTACACATGTTAAACATATATGTATATATATATATATATATATATATATTATAATATTATTACATATGTTTTTGTATGTTTTGCGTATATATTGTGTTTTTTTTTTATAGGAGCTTTTTTATATTGTGACTGTTACATTTAGGATATTTGTGGTCACTGGTGATGTAATCTTCTTGTGCCTGTATAAGGCAGATTTAAAATTGATTCAGCATGTCTTTTGGTAAAAGACAGTTAGTCCGAAACTAGTCAAGACGTGCTTTTTGTTGGTACTTTAATAAAATTTGCACCTGGACTCAGCGAGCAGCGTCTTTATTGTGGTGGTGAGTGCTGGACTTTTCTGAAAATATTTTGTTTGTTTGCCTGAGCACCCCTGCCTGGTGCAGCGTTCTGCTATGATGTCCATGCTCAATCCACCTACACCTGGCCAGTTCCCTGTGACTCTTGCAAACTCAGTTCATCTCTGCGATATCTTAGGCCACAAAGAAACATAATCCTCATCTAGGAGCCCTAAACAACAATGAAATAAAACAAACTAAAATACAATTATAACTGACTGGCCATGCATGTACATTTAGATCAAATGTTTTATAATAAATCAACTGGTTTTACATGTCTGCTGTAGCAGACAGAAAATACATGTATTTGTGTCATTGTAGCTAAATATAATGAATATTGATAAAACTGACTGAATAACTTTGAGCATTACTAAGTCTATATAGATTTTGAAACATAGAAACATAGATTTTGATGGCAGATAAGGACCGCTTGGCCCACCCAGTCTGCTCATTTCCCTACCTATTGGATAAGCTGCAGATCCTAGTTAACCAGCAGCCTACTTCTTCCTACCCCAACCCCCTAGAATTGCCTTATGACTGTCCCATGCATGCTTGAATTCCACCACTGTTTTTGACTCCACAACCTCCTCCGGAAGGCCGTTCCATGCATCCACAACCCGCTCTGTGAAAAAATACTTCCTTAAATTACCTCTGAGCCGCCCCCCCTTCTATCTTCAAATTGTGCCCCCTTGTTCTTGCACACCTCTTTTTTTGAAAGATGCTACCCTCTCAAAAAAAAAGGAGGTGTGCAAGAACAGCTACCACAGGAAGCACATAACCAGCTAGTGTAGCGAGGATTTAACAGGCTTTAACGCATTACAGCATTACCACATTCCAGCATTACCACACCACTGCATTTCTGCCGATCCACATACTGGGGTACTGCACAACTTTTCAGTGACAGCCACTGTGTGTGTGTATATATATATGTATGTGTGTGCGTGTATATATATATATATATAGTGTGTGTATATAAATATATTATAGTGGCATGGTAGTGCCACTATAGTTAGGGTTGAGTACCCCATTTAGGGTTAAATCTGAAATTTGGCAGCTTAATAAGTTTGCCACCATATGATGGATTGGCCTGAAATTTGGCATGCATAGTCTGGTACCATAGATCTCTGAAGTGTTGTTACAGTCGGATGTAGTTGCAGAGCTACAGAGCGCCAAAAGATGTACAAATTATGCATTTTTACGCATTCTTTTCTCGTACCTACAGCCTGCATGGTTTGTGCGACCAGTCCGAACCTCCAGAGAACATGCAGCCAGGGTCACCGATGTGCCTTTCAAAGATTTCATGAAAAAATATTAAACAGTTCAAAAGTTATTCAAAAAACAAGTTTCCCATTATAGTCACTGGGAAAAGTTAACAAAATATGCGCAAGTGTTGCAAATGCACTTTTTACTTTTGCAAATGACCCTTGTAGAGTCACAAATTGTCCTACTTGTTTTCAGATGGTGGTCATAGAAATGCTTGGCATTTAAATTTGGGACCCTCTAGGGACACACTTCTTGTTGTGTTCACCTAGTCGAGCCCTGAGGATGCTAGCCATGTCTTTTTGGGGGCAAAACATCCCAGAAATATGTTTTTTAAATTTTTGTTATAAGTAGTGTCGCAAAGTACTTTTGCATATGCGACACTTTTGTGATTTCATTTGCAAAAGTGTCATGATTTGTGAAAGTACTTTGCGATACTATGGCCAAAACAATAGGGAATTTTTGCCACCCTGCTGCAAAAGAACAGTTTCGTATTTTGTGCTGAAATTTGGAGGGAAGAAAGCCAAGATCCCACAGATGTGCCTTTTGGTGGTTTGGTAACAAAATATTAGAGGGCTGCAAAGTTATGGCACTCTGAATGTGGTACTCTGTCCCATAGGATAACATCACGGTGTCCGCTGTGCCTTTCGGGGCCCATATCTAGAAAACGGTTTGAGATATAGACTTTTTGTTGGAAAGAAGTGCAAAACTAGCCTGGAAAGTCATAAATAATATGAGATTTTAAATTTTTTTCTACGTCATACAGTTCCTGAGATATAAGGAATTTAGTACTCTAAGTGCTCATTTTCTGCTCCAAGGGCCATTATTATGCATACATTCTTTGTATTCACTTTGCTCCTGAATGCACCTTTTTGGGAAAAAAGGGGTGTGTGTTTGTGTAACTGTTACTGTTATCATTTCCGCTTGTGTTTCCGTTACCATTTGCATTAGCGTTTCCGTTTATGCCACCGTGTGCACTACCCTTTGCGTTTGTGCTTGCTTTTGTGTTACTGTTACCGCTTGTGTTTCTGTTACCATTTTTGTTTACATTTACTTTTGTGTCACCATGTGCGTTAACATTTGCATTTGTGTATGTGCTGCTGTTTCCTTTGGCTTCATTGGTGTTACCATAACCGTTTGTGTTTCTAATTGCTTTACTATTAATGTTTGCATGTTTGTTACTGTTTGTGTTTCCATTGGCCTTAACGTTTGCATTTTTGGTAGCATTTCCGTTGTTGAGTGCATAACTGTTTCCTTCTGCGTTGCCACTGCTGGTACCATTTACATTTCTGTTTGCGTTTCTGTTACTGTTTGCATTTTTATTAACGTTTTTGTAACTGTTTGTGTTTCTGTTGCCGTTAGCATTTGTGTTACCATTTGCATTACCATTTCTATTTTCATTTATGTCTGTGTGTGACTTTCTCTTACCATTTACGTTATCGTTTCGATTTGCATCACCATGTGTGTTACTGTTTACGCTTGCATTTGTGTTACTGTTAGCGTTACTATTTTCTTTTACTTCACTATTGCCATCACTGTTTGCATTAACGTTACTGTTTGTGTTTTTGCATTTGTGCAGTGCAGTGCAAAACATTGTTTTTGCTATTTTTCTGCACTGTCTTCCATGACACATAGCACAGCCAGTGTGTAATTGATTGATCTGAAACTAGCCACGTACAAAGACCCATGTTCAAGGAACATGCCAGTTTTTGTTTGGTGAAAAAATATTGCCATTTGAAGTTGGCCCCCCTCACAGTTACAGATTTTTCAACTGCCAGGTACATCATTTTAGCGCATTTTCAGCCATGATTTCTGCCATTTTATGGTGGAAGATTTCTTAAAGGTGCAGAAACATAAATATTGAATATCTCTGGAACAGTTTGGTCTTTTCACATGAAATTTGGAGGGTATTGAGTGGATGCCTGGGGATGTGAATATTGCTGTTTACATGCTGGAAAAATAATTTGCTGTGGAGATACTGAGTGACACAGTTAATGTTTTGTGCATAGCATTCTGCATGGTGCTACTGGCTTGAAATTTATAATTCAGGTAGCCCTAGTGGTACGGAGGTGCCTTGCAGTGGTTATGTGTAAAACATTAACAGGTGTGGAATTATGCCACTCTGACTAATGAAAATGTGGTTCATTATGCTTCAATAACATCTGAACCGTGTGTCCAATTTGCCTGGCATTTGAAAAGTACAAAGATTTATAATTAATCTTTGACTGTGCCAATTTTTGGGTCACTGGCACTTACGGTTGCTGAATTGTGCATGTTACGTTGTTTGCTCGTGGCGCTGTGCGACCGTTGAATGGATGTACACACAGTTATAGACACACCGTGTGCTATAGTACATGTCATCTTTTTACAATTTTTGGATCCATCGGATATATGGTTCTTGTGTAACGAAGTGGCAAAAATGTTATTTTCGGCACTCCTGCGCAGTTTTCCCTGACTGACGCTGTGCAACTACTGAACAGTTCAAATAACATTTGTTATACATGTTGTGGTATGGTACATGTCTTCATTTACCAATTTTCATTTCAGTCAGTCATACAGTTTTGTCCAGTGAGTGACAAAATTCACAGCGTGGTCATGCTGCACTACACATTCCATTTACTATTTATAGTGCACATTCTCAAAGAAGGAAATTCATGGCAAAAACTCTGTTTAATGCATCAGTTAGTTGTTCCACAGCTACAAAAGTGAGGAAATTCAATGTTGGGTTGAAACCCCCTTGCACCCCACCCTGCCCCCAACCAGCATCAGGGTGTGCGTTGGGAGTCATTGGTCTAACTCTCACCCCATCCATGTGTAAACAAGCTGAGATGGTGAAGTATAGGAGAATGGGGTGAGAGTTAGGACCGACAACCCAACACACCCTGATGCCGGTTGGGGCGGGTGGGGGTTCTCAACCTCAACATCGCATTTCTCACTTTTGTCACTGTGGAACAACCCTAACTGATGCATTAAAGGGATTTTTTTGCCATGAATTTCCCTTCTTTTTGAGAATGAGGACTATAAATTGTGAATGGAATGTGATGGTGGCAGCACGGGCATGATTTTTGGTCACATAGCAACAATAAGTGCAACGCAAATGCAAGCACAAATGGTAACGCACATGGTGATGCAAATGTAAATGGTAACACAATCGGTAATAGAAACACAAGTGCAAAGTGATGCCAAAGCGAACAGTAACAGAAACAGAGACACAAGTGCATACAGAATTGCAACTGGTAATGAGCATGGTCATGGTACCGCAATTGGAAATGCAAATGCTAATGGTAACAGCAACAATAACAACAAAAGAAACAGAAATGCAAACGCAAGCGCATATGGAAACGCAAACCATAACGCGCACAGTCACGGTACCACAATTGCAAATGGTAATGGTAACAGCAACAATAATGCCAAAGGAAAGAGAAATGGAAATGCAAGTGTGTCCGGAAATGCAAACCGTTATGCGCACGGTCATGGTAATGCAATGGGAATCGCAAATGGTAATGGTAACAGCAACTATGACGTCAAACGAAAGACAAAAACAAATGCAAATGGAAGGGTGGCCAGAAACAGAAATGAAAATGCACATGGTGACGCAAATGGAAACACAAACACAAACAGTAGTGGAAACGCAAATGGTAACAGTAACGGAAAAGCAAGCGCAAATGAAAATGCAAAGAAGTAACGCACACAGCGGCATACACAGGAATGTCTAACACAAATGGGTACGGAATCGCAAGTGGAAATGCTAAGTGTAACAGTAACAGAAGTGCACACCCTGGTTTTCCCCAACAGCTGCATCGAGAAACACAATGAGTACAAAGAATGTATGCATAATAATGGGCCTCGGACCACAAAATGAGCACTTGGAATACTAAATTGCTTATATCTGAGGAACTGTACGACGTAGAAAAAAATTTAAATTTCATACTATTTATGACTTTCCTGGCTAGTTTTGCACTTAGCCCCCTAAGTATTTTTGTGATGAAAAGTCCATATCTTGAAGCGTTTCCAAGATACGGGCCCCAAAAGGCATGGCGGACGCTGCAATGTTAGTCTATGGGAAAAAGTGTCAACATTGGAGCACCATAACTTTCCATCCGTGCAATATTTTGTCACCAAACCACCGAAAGGCACATCTATGGGATGTTGGCTGTCTTCCATCCAAATTTCAGCCCAAAAGACCAAACCAGTATTTTGCAGCAGTGTGGCAAAGAATTCCTGTTATTTTCCCCATAGTGTTGAATAGTAGTGTTGCAAATCATGACACTCTCGCAAAAAAAAATCACGAACGTGTTGCAGGTGTGACACTACTTTTCCCAACAATTTCAAAAACATATTTCTAGGGTGTTTAACCCCAAAATAAAGACATAGCTAGCATCCTCAGGGCTCAACTAGGTAAACACAAAAAGAATTGTGTCGCTAGAGGGTCCCAATTTTAAATGCCAAGCATTTCTGTGATCAGTAACTGAAAACAAAATGGTGGATTTGCGACATTACTGGGGTCATTTACGACACTAAAATCCGCATTTGCGACACTGTCGAACTTTTTGTTAACTTCTCCCAGTGACTATAATGGGAAACTTGTTTTTTGAATAACTTTTGAACCGTTCAGTATTTTTTCACAACATGTTCAAAAGGCACATTGGGGACTCTGGCCACATGTTCCCTGAAGTTTTTGGACTGGTCGCATAAACTGTGTGACCTGTAGGTGCGAGCAAAGAATGTGCAAAAAAGCATAAATGCACTATGGAATGTCGCTTAATAACTCTGCAACCGTATATCCGACCAGTACAAAGCTTGGCAGATCCCAAGATCTATGCTACTGCTCGTGCCTGCCAAATTTCAGGCAAATCTGTCATATGGTGGCAAGTAATTAAGGTGCAAAATTTCACACTTTAACCTTAAATGGGGTACTCAGCCCTAATTATAGTGGCACTACTTGCCACTATAATATATATCTATATTTATATATATATATATATATATATATATGTGTGTGTGTATATATATATATATATATATATATACATATATATATATATATATACGTGTGTGTGTATATATGTGTGTGTGTGTGTATATATATGTGTGTGTTGTGTGTATGTATATATATATATATATATATATATATATATATATATATATATTCTATGCAAAAAAACTGCATTAATGCATCATTTAGGGTTAAAATAAAAAAGTCAGGAAATGAAAAATCTTTAGGGTTGCCTCCCCCACCACCAATCATCCCCAGATTGACAGATGACGGGTGTGTCATCGGGGTTGTGAGAACTAAACTTCACCCATTCCATGTGTAATCATATTGAGAAGGGACAGCAAAAGAAGCGGGGTGACATTTAGGCCTCCTGACCCCAATGACACACCTCATCATCTGAGGATGATGGCGAGTGAGGGCTAGCATTGGCATAAATTTTCCGACTTTTGTTTAACCTAAATGATTCATTAATCTGATTTCTAGACTTACTTACTTTTGAGAAAGAATATAAAACTAAAATATTGCGGAAGTTGGTGGGAGCACGGGCTCGACCATCAACACCTACCGTAATTGACATCTACAGGACATGCCGTAGACGCCCTCCAAATTTCAAGTAAAAAGACCAAACCGTTTCCGAGATACAACATGTTCAAATTTGAGATTTTCAGTCATTGGAGTTGCACAATTCCGCACCTGTTGACATTTTACAGGCACAATGACTGAAAAGTGCATCCATGACACTAAGGCTAGGTACCCTATCAATTTCAAACCACCACAACAATGCAAAACATTGTCCGCAAAGCATAAAGTGCACCACACAATATCTCTGCAAAAAATTTATTGTCCTACACATAAACACCGTAACTGACATCTACATGACATGCTGTAAACACCTTCCAAATTTCAAGTAAAAAGACCATACCGTTTCCGAGATATAGAATGTTAAAGATTAGTAAAATTGGCCTATCTAATGCATTATAAAATCTGGCCATCTTGTCCCTATCTCGCGATCAAAGATCACAATCAAAGAATCTCACAATCAAAGAATTGGCAGGCTCATGATCAAAGAATAAAAAATACTGAAAATCAAACTTTTGAGACAAATGCTGCAAACCGCCAACATGGTTCAACAGAATGAAGCCCCCTGAGCAGAACCCACCCTCATTTGTCTTCCTAGGCCACCCCTGAGCTGAGAAATTAGCATTTTTCAAAGGGCCATCTTGTCCCTCGCTCACGATGCAATATTGCGATCAAAGAATCTCATGATCAAAGAATTTTCAGGCTCGCGATAAAAGAATTTGCAGGCTCATGATCAAAGAATAAAAAATGCTGAAAATCAAAATTTTGAGACAAATGCGGCAAACCACCACAGCGGTTCGACAGAACCAAGCCCCCCTGAGCAGAACCCACCCTCGTTTGTCTTCCTAGGCCACCTCTGAGCTGAGAAATTTGCATTTTTCAAACGCCCATCTCGTCCCTCATGATGCAAGATCACGATCAAAGAATCTCACGATCAAAGAATTTGCAGGCTCGCGATCAAAGAAATTGCACACTCGTGATCAAAGAATAAAAAATGGTGAAACGTGTGTTTTTGGATGATTTATATGAAACCACCGCCATGCCTCGATAGAACGGTGCCCCCTGATCAAAACCCACCCTCATTTGTGTTCCTAGGCCACCCCTGAGCTGAGAAAATTGTAGTTTTAGATCGCAATGCAAGATCGCGATCAAATAATCTCGCAATGAAAGAATTTGTAGGCTCGCGATCAAAGATCATTAGTGAACTGTGATCAAAGAGTTTAAAAGCTTATAACTCTATTTTTTGACTATTTTACACCAAACCAAAGGCATGGCTCAATAGATTGAAGCCCCCTGAGTAAAACCCATGTAAGTTTTACTTCAGGAGTGATCCCAGAGCCGAGATATTTGACTTTTTACAATCGGAATTTAAAAACAAGATGGCGGACCTCGCGATCAAAGAATTCTCTGGGACAAAGATTCTTTGACTGCGAGGCTGCAAATTCTTGAACCGTGAGACTAGACCAGATGTCCAGAACCCCATTCTTTGTTCGCAAAATAACCATATAAATTGTCCCATTGACTTATAATTTGAGCTTAAAAGTGTTATAACTTTTGAATACCTCAATATTTTTTCACGGACCAAAAAGCGGCATATTTGGCCAGCGAAGCTCTTTCAAACAAGCCATGTCCCAGAGCAGCACGCCACATGACGGCCGCGCAACACCGCAGACAATATCCCAAAAACTGTCTTCAAAACTGGATAATTTAGCATTTTTCAGCGTTTTCGTGTGCAAAAACTGTAAGTCTGACTGAAATGAAATTTGGCTAATCAAGAGATCAACCATGTCCCACTGCGCATACCAGATTTCATGTAAATTCATTGAACGGGTCCAAAGTTATTAACGCCCAAAATTTTGACTTCAATATAGAAGTGCCTTCATAACCTTAAATATAGTGGCGTCACTGTGCCACTATAACATATATTATAGTGGCACAGTAGTGCCACTATAGTTAGGGTTGAATACCCCATTTAAGGTTAAAGTGTGAAATGTTGCAGCTTAATAACTTTGCCACCATGTGGCGGATTTGCCTGAAATTTGGCAGGCATGAAGCAGTACCATAGATCTTTGGATCTGCCACGTTTCGTACTGGCTGGATATACGGTTGTGGAGCTATTAAGCACCGCTCCATGTCACATTTATGCATTTTTGCACATTCTTTGCTCGCACCTACAGGCCGCATGGTTTGCACGACCAATCCAAAACCTTCAGGGAACATGCGGCCAGGGTCCCCAATGTGCCTTTCGAAGATTTTGTGAAAAAAATATTCTAAAACAAGTTTCCTATTATAGTCAATGGAAAAAGTTAACAAAAAGTTCGACAGTGTCGCAAATGCAGTTTATAATGTTGCAAATGGCCCATGTAGTGTCGTGAGTCAGCCATTTTTTTTTTCAGTTACTGGTCACAGAAATGCTTGGTATTTAAATCTGGTATCCTCTAGGGACACAATTCTTTTTGTGTTCACCTAGTCGAGCCCTGAAGATGCTAGCCATGTCTTTTTTGCGGGGTTAAACACCCCAGAAATATGTTTTTGAAATTTTTGTAAACTGTAGTGTCTCAAAGTAGAGTCGCACCTGCAACACTTTCCTGATTTGTTTTGCGAAAGTGTCGTGATTTGTGACACTACTTTGCGAGACTATGCCCAAAATAACAGGACTTCTTTGCCACCTTGCTGCAAAAGAACGGTTTGTTCTTTTGGGCTGAATTTTGGAGGGAAGAAAACCAAGATTCCACAGATGTGCCTTTTGGTGGTTTGGTGACAAAATATTACAGAGATGCAAAGTTAAAGTACTCTGAAGTTGATGCTTTTTCCTATAGACTAACATTACGGCATCTGCCGCGCCTTGTGGGGCCCGTATCTCGGAAACGCTTCGAGATACGGACCTTTCGTGGAAAAATGCTTAGCCCCATAGGGGCTAAGTACAAAACTAGCCAGGAAAGTCATAAATAATATGAAATTTAAATTTTTTTTCTACGTTGTACGGTTCCTGAGATATAAGCAATTTAGTATTCCAAGTGATCATTTTCTGCTCCGAGGCCCATTATTATGCATACATTCTTTGTATTCACTGTGTTTATCTATACAGCTTTTGGGGGAAAAAAGGTTGTGTGCTTTCGTTACTGTTACACTTAGTGTTTCCACTTGCGTTTCCATGACCGTTTGTGTTACCATTACCGTCTAAGCCACCGTTTGCGTTCCCCTTTGCATTTTCATTTGCACTTGCATTTGCATTACTGTTACCATTTGCGTTTCCATTACTGTTTCTGTTTGCGTTTTGTTTTGCATCACTGTGTGCATTACCATTTGCATTTGCATACGTGCTTCCATTTGCGTTTCTGTTTCCTTTGGCCTCATCATTGCTGTTACCGTTAGCATTTGCCTTTTCAGTTGCGGTACCGTGCCCGTGCGTGTTACCATTTGCGTTTCTGTATGCGTTTGCATTTCCCTTTCTGTTACTGTTCACTTTGGCGTCATCATTGCTGCTACTGTTACTGTAGCTGTTTGCGTTTCCAATTGTGTTACTGTTACTGTTTGCGTCTTCATCACCGCTTGCGTGTCTGTTGCCCTTAGCGTTTGCACTTTTTGGTTGCGTTTCCATTGTTGATTGCATTACTGTTTCCTTCTGCGTTGCTGTTTCCTTAACCATTTGCATTTTTATTTGTGTTTCTGTTACTGTTTGCATTTTTCTTACCATTTGCATTTCCGTTGGCATTACCATTTACGTTACTGTTTCCGTTAACGTTTACGTTTCTGTTGTCCTTAGCACTTGCGTTACCATTTGCATTGCCATTTCTGTTTTCATTAATGTTTGCACCTGCATTTCTCTTACCGTTTGCATTACCATTTACCTTTGCATCACAATGTACATTGCTGTTTGCGCTTACGTTTGTGTTACCATTAGCGTTACTATGTGACAAAAAATTCACTATTTATAGTGCTCATTCTCATAAAAAAGGGAAATTCATGGCAAAAAAAATCCATTTAATGCATCAGTTAGGGTTGTTTCACAGTGACAAAAGTGAGGAAATTCGATGTTAGGGTTCCCCCCTTGCACCCACCCACCCTGCCCCACCAACATGCATTGGGGTGTGTGTTGGGGTCATCAGTCTAACTCTCACCCCATTCTCCTATACTGCACCACCTCAGCTTGTTTGCACATGGGATGGGGTGAGAGTTAGGACAAGGACTAGCACACCCTGAAGCCTGTTGGTGGGGTGGGGTGCAGGGTGGTGGGAACTTAACATCAAATTTCCTTGCTTTTGTCACTGTGGAACAACCTTAACTGATGCATTAAATGGAGTTTTTTACCATGAATATATACAGAATATATATATATATATATAAAATAGGTGTGTATATACATATATATGTGTTTGTGTATACGTGTGTCTGTATATATGTGTGTGTATATATGTGTGCGTGTATGTATGTATGTATATGTGTATGTATATGTGTGTGTACATATATGTGTGTACACATGTATGTGTGTGTACATATGTGTGTGTGTATATATGTGTGTACATGTGTGTACGTGAGTGTATGTGTATATGTGTAAGTGTGTGTATGTGTGTCTATATGTATATATGAGTGTATGTGTGTATATGTGTGTATGTGTGTCTGTGTGTATATATATGTGTGTTTGTATATGTGTATGTGTGTGTTTGTGTTTGTATATATATGTGCATATGTGTGTGTATATATACTGTATGTGTGTATATGTGTGTGCGTGTGTATATATATATATATATATATATATATATATATGTGTGTGTGTGTGTGTGTGTGTGTAGTAGTAGTTGTATATTTTATTCAAACCCTTGAAAAGGGAAATGACTGCATTGAGCAATGCTAATTTCCGAGGAGGTCCCATATACATACATTCCATTACCATTCATTCATTTCATCATTGACCATACAATAGAGACATTCAATACAGTTCATAAAAGCACAGCTTGGTATGCCTATTCATAAAAATATTAATTAACATAATAAATGCAAAGTTATAAACATTTTTAAGTCCAGTAACATTTTATCTCAGATTAATGCAATCAGGTTACTGCAGTAATTCAGCATGGTTGGGGGCTGGTAGCCAGGTCCCTAAACCATAGTTTTACATGACCTATCTTTGCCCTAGTGTTAGTGCCATGTAAGCCCACAGGAATTACGTTCCATGCTACGGCACCACTGTACACAACTGATTCCTCCCAATTTCTAAATGGAACTTTTGACATAAAATTCAATTCCTTCCACTGATTGCAGACATTATTTAATTGGTCTGATCCTAAAGAGATCTTGAATGTATTTGGGTACATTGGTTTTTGAGACTTTAAGCATAAATAGTGAGATATGTAGATCTTCCTGGACATAAGTCTCCACCACTCATTCACACTAGTGGGATTGGCGCCGGAGGCACTAAGACCCATCGGGAGCAAACTTTTTGCTGGAGGTGTTGGCGAGCAGGCGCCCCTGAGACCTGGCGCCCGCGAGCAGCGGCTCGGCGGTAATGACCATCTCGGCGGCGACCTCCAACCCGCCTCAGTTCCTTTTTCCGCCGTCGAGTGCGCTTCAGTGACGACGTCGCTCGCCTGTCGGGAGTCAAACTTCAAACTAGCGCATAGTTTTCAGTTTGTTTTTTTGTAACATTATCACGATAGTAGTATCGCTTAGTTTTATTCTATTTTTCGTAAAATTTTTCTAATATTTAAATTTAACTTACTTGAAGAAGTCTCGGCCTACTGGCGGAGTCGACCATGAGCAGGTCAGGTGGCGGTAGGGAGACTTATTGTAAGCTATTCAGTCAGCGGGCTGGGTCGGTCAGCCTCCTTCTCCTCAGCGGGGTTCCGACTACGGTCAGTCCGATGCCGGGGATGGGCGGTCCCCGCCCGGCATAAAAATAAGCGGTCGCATTCTCGGCGCCGTTCGGCCCTCGAGCTCTTCTTGACCCCACAGGTCAAAAGAAGGCATCACTCGAGTCGCCCTCTGGTATGTCTCTCTCGTCGGCCGGTCGGTTATCGTTGCTAGTTGCGGTCTCCTTCTTGGATGCCAGCTTCCGATAATCGTCGTCCTCGACATCGGGCCTCCCGCCTATAGGTAGGGCTCCAGATGAGCAGTTTCATCAGTGGGCGCTCTTATGGAGGCGATGGGCTCGGAGGTTGGTTCTTCTGCCTGGCTCGGTTACCTCGGGCCCTCGGGCTCCTCCGGCGATCAGGTAGGCGGTTGGACCTTCCTAGTCGCGGCGCCTTCTTGGTGCTAGCGACTCCGTGCTTAGTGTTCCCCCCTCACATGGCTGGCGCGCGGGGCCTCACCGATGCCCTTATCTCCTGGTATTTTTCCTTCTCTTGTTTCCAGGTTCCGGGGCTTTTCCGGCGCCTTCTGCAGGGTCTGTGGCGTGTCGGCGCCGTTTTGAAGCCGGGCTTGCGGCGCCGTTGCGGCGCCGCGTGTCTCCGGCGCCCGTTGGTGGCTGCGTTATCTCATGGCGCGCCGGTGGTGCCGTTGGATCTGTGGCGCCGCTCGGCGGCGTCGTCTCTGACTCACCGTTAGCGGCGTCGTCCGTGGCGCCCGTTCGCCGGGCGTCGTCCGTGGCGCCGTTAACGCGCTGTGCGCTTGGCGTCGTCAACGGCACCGCCCGGCGTTCGCAGAGGCAACCGTGTGCCTCTTCGGCGCCGTCGCCTCCTCGTGCCGTCTTCAGCCCGTTTTGCCGTCTCGGCGGCGCATGCAGGGACTCTCCTTGTTTTCTGCCATTTCCTCCTCTCTAATTTTCCTCCTTTCCTGTCCAAACAGTCCTTTCTGGACCATCAGGAGATGATGTTGAGCCTGACCCAGACCTTGGTTGGGTGATGAAGTGGAGGAAACAGGATCTTTCTTTGCTACAGAGCCTGTGGTCGGGGACCTGTCCTTTAAGTCTCTGTTGAAGAACCTGGGATCCTCTTTCTCTCCAGACTACAGACATCGATCCTGGGAAGATATTAAGACTCCAGTATCTTCATGCTGGAGATCCCTCTGATTTGACTCCTCCGATTCAGCCTTCCTTGAGCGCTGTCTCAAATGGTATGGAATAACCCTGCTCTTATTCCCTCAGTGGCTAAATCCATTGATAAAGTATTCAGCTCCCAAGGATCGTCCCATTTGGCATCCCAAGCCTTCGTGGATCCTATTGTAGTCCTGGCAGAGAATGACAAGTCGTTCTTCCTCAAACTACTAAGCTCGACCTATTAACAAAGAGTCTCGTAAGATTGATACATTAGGTAAAGAGTCTTTGCTGCCTCCCTCTAAGTATGCGTATTGCCAGTTATCAAGGCTATTTTTCTCAGTATGAGTATATCCTGTGGCACTCTATGAAAAGAATGGTTAAAGTACTTCCAGATTCGGATTCCAAGTCAGAGCTTCTTCTGACCGTTATTAGAGGTATTGAGTCCAATAACCAACAGGTCAAAGCCGCCATGGATGCTTTCGACACGCTGCTCTCAGCACCCGGCGAGATTTGTACTCGGCGCCATTCACAACACACGTACTTCTGGCTTCACGAATGATGCTCAGCAGCAGGTGATGGCGCTGCCTTTGATGGCTCCTTTCTTTTGGCCCTCAGGTGGAGCAAGCCTTAGAGGCCACTCAGAAGACTAGATCGGCCATTAAGTTGGCCAGACCTCCGCCTGCCCCTCTCGGGGCATGTGAACAGGCGTCAGTTTCATAGTCGTCAGTCCTTTCGAGGCAGAGGCAGGGAAGCTTCCATAAAGCCAACCTGCCCAACCTCAAAAGAAGGCGTGAAAGCGCGGGACCTAAAGCTCCCAAGCGCTACCTTATAGTCGTTGCCCAAGTTCCATCCACTCTGCCGAGGTGGAACTTTCTCCTCCGGTGGAGGTCGTCTGATGTACTTCTACAACCAGTGGAGTCCATAACCTCAGACAAATGGGTTCTTCGGATAATTAGCAGGTTACTCTCTCAATTTCTTGGAACCCCCAGTTGTCCTCCCATCGACAACCCAGGTTGTCGGCCTCTCAGTCAGATCTCCTCACGCGGAGATCCAGGGCCTTCTGAACAACAGGGCAATAGAACTGGTGCCCCGCATCTCGAAACACAAGTTTCTCCCATTACTTTCTGGTTCCAAAAGAAATCTGGGGATGCGCCCATTCTAGACCTCAGAAAGTTAAACAAATTCCTCCCCAGGAGAAATTCAAGATGATTTCCCTAGGTACCCTGTTACCCTTGCTGCATCAGCATGACTGGCTGGCCTCTCTGGATATGCAGGATGCTTACCAGCATATCCCGTCCACCGACCCACCGCAAATTCCTCAGGTTGTAGCTTTGGGTCAGCATTATCAGTTCAGAGTCCTGCCCTTTGGGCTATCCTCGGCGCCCGCGAGAGTTTTACAAAGTGTTGTGCAGTTCTCATGGCGCATCTCAGGAGAAGTCGGACTCCGGTGTTTCCCTACCTGGACGATTGGCTTCTAGCAAGCCCTTCCGGCCAAGGGACTTTGGAAGCGTGCAAGCGACTTCTCGTCTTCTCACGTCCATGGGAGTTCTGCTGAATTTGAAAAAATCTCAACTGCAACCCTCCCAGAGGCTCCTTTTCATGGGGCGCTTCTAGACACCTCTTCAGCGAAGGCTTTCCTTCCAGAGGACAGAAGACTCGACATCCTTCGTGATGGCCCGTTACATCAGGAGAACCAATGGGTTACAGCTCTCTCGATGCAACGCATGTTGGGTCTCATGGCGTCCTCGGTCCTCACTGTCCCTCTGGCCCGACTGCACATGAGAACCACCCAGTGGATGCTCTCCACTCAGTGGTCCCCGACCTCTCACCCCAGTCTTATCCCATCAAGGTGGCGGGCCCTTGAAGGTCTCTCACCTGGTGGTCTCAAGAAACAATCTCCTGGAAGGATTCCCCTTTGCTCCCCCGGATCATCAGATCTCCATCACCACAGATGCATCGCTAATGGGATGGGGAGCTCACTGTCTCTCCCTCCACACTCAAGGTGTATGGACTCAGTTCGAAACTCATTTCCACATAAATGTCCTGGAGATGAGAGCCGTCCTCTATGCAATCCGAGCTCTGAAGGATGTCCTTTGTCACAAGAACATTCTCCTTCAAACGGACAACAAAGCAGTGATGTATTACATCAACAAGCAAGGCGGTGCTCATTCTTATCCCTTTGCAGGAAGCAATGAGGGTGTGGGAGTGGTGCTTGGAGCACAAGTCTCTGATTCAGCGGTTTATCTGCCAGGTATACAAAACGACCTAGCAGATCACCTCAGCAGAACGGAGGCAGACCCTCACGAGTGGTCTCTCGATCCAGCCGTAGCTCGGTCCCTGTTCAAAGAGTGGGGGACTCCAGACCTGGACCTTTTTGCATCCCCACTCAACGCAAAACTGCCTCTCTTCTGCTCCAGAAATCCAGGGCCTGGCATTTTCTGTCAGGATGCGTTCAGGCTGCGGTGGACAAAACGCTTTCTTTACGCCTTTCCACCACTTCCTCTAATCCAGAGAGTACTCCTCAAGTTCGAGTCTCAGGGGACCAAGATGATTCTCATTGCTCCTTCCTGGCCTCGGCAACTATAGTTTCCTCTACTCAACAGTATGTTGGCAGCCTCTCGAGACCACTTCCTTTGCAAATCAGTCTTCTGACTCAGGGTTCGTTGGTCCATCCCAACCTGAAATCACTTCACCTTCATGCTTGGCTCCTGAAGAGATAGAAGTGAATCGGTTCAACGTCTCTCGTGAGTCTCAGACATCCTTCTGGCTGCTCGAAGCCAGCCACCTTAAAAACGACGCTCCAAATGGAAACGTTTTCTCTCTCGTGTGCAAAATCCTCTTGGAATCCCTTTTCCTGTCCTCCTGGCAAGGTTCTGGAGTATCTTTTGACCTATCAAACTTAGGTCTTCAATACTCCACAGTTAAAGTTCACCTTAGTGCCATCTCAGCGTTCCATGAGCCGGTTTCTTCCTTAACTCTGGCTCAGTTACCTATGGTGAAGAGATTTCTTAAGGGGATTCTCCATACCAGACCCCCTGTTAAGCGTCCAGTTGCAGCCTGGGACATTAACCTGGTGCTGGACATGCTCACTCGGAAGCCTTTCGAACCCTTAGCTACCTGTGAGTTAAAATTTCTTACCTGGAAGACTGCCTTCCTGGTGGCCATTACCTCAGCCCGCAGGGTCTCTGAGATACATGCACTGGTTACGGACCCTCCGTATACTGTATTCCATAAGGACAAGGTAGTTCTCCGTACTCATCCTAAATTTCTTCCCAAGGTTGTGTCAAATTCCATCTGAACCAACCTCTGGTACTCCCGCTTACTTAGCTAATTTCCAAAATGAAGGGAAGGCTCTTCATTCCTTGGATGTTAAGAGAGCCTTCGGTTCTATTTAGATAGAACCAAGGATGTTCGCAAGACTCAGCAACTGTTCGTTTTTTCAGCGACACCGCTGGGTCAACCTGTCGCTATTAGATGTATCTCTTCATGGTTAGTGGCATGCCTTCGTCATTGCTATTCCATGGCTCAAGTTAAATTAGAAGGTAGAGTGTCGCTCACTCTACTAGGAGTCGCTGACATCCCTAGCGGAAATTGCAATGTTCCAATTGCAGATATATGCAACGCCGCTACCTGGAGCTCAGTGCATACTTTCGTTAAGCACTATGCACTGGATGTTCATGCCAGGCGGCATTCCGCATTCGGCAGAACTATCCTTAATGGGCTTCTATCTTAGACGCGTGAGCTCTGGCTTTCCTGCCGCCTTTTTGGGGGATTATCAGCTTGGTACTCTCCCACTAGTGTGAATGAGTGGTGGAGACTTATGTCCAGGAAGATAGGAAAATTACGTACCTACCGTAATTCTTGATCTTCTTGGACGAGTCTCCACCACTCATTCACACGCCCACCCTCCATCCCCCGAGCTCACCGCTGTATTGGTCTTCACTCCCTCAAATCTTTAGGCCGTGAGGACTTCTTTGCTGACCCTTCTTACAGGTCATACGGACTATCTTATGTCCGTTTTTAATGTTGGGTTTACCCTTTTTAGTTGGTCTGCACCTCCTTGGTAAAAAGGTACTGAGGCGGTTGGAGGTGGGTCGCCGAGATGGTCATTACCGTCCGAGCTGCCAGCTCGGGCGTTGCACGTGTCGCGCTGGCTCTCTCGCGCCGACCCTCCAGCAAAAAGTTTGCTCCCGATGGGTCTTAGTGCCTCCGGCGCCAATCCCACTAGTGTGAATGAGTGGTGGAGACTCGTCCAAGAAGATCAAGAATTACGGTAGGTACGTAATTTTCCTTTCTCTCCTAAGTTGGAGTCTGGGCCAGTTTAATGCACGGTGAAGGTGACAATGGTGGGCCCTGAAATGGGCATCCAAAATGTGTGTGTGTGTGTGTGTGTAGGGGTTATGACATGGCCTGACTGAAGATATCATATTTATCTTCATGACAGGCCAATGATATCATGATATCTCATGAGTGAGATATCTTGATGTCATTGGCCTCGAGTGAAGATAAATATGATATCTTCAGTCAGGCCATGTCGTGTTCTGTATATACAACATATGTTTTTCGACACAAACATGCACACACACACACACACACACACGCACACACACACAACCTCAAACAACAAACTCTTAACTGGGTTTTTCTATTTATACATCTATACACAGTATCAATCTGATTGACATCTACAAAGGTCAGCAGCTTGTTTTTTTTTTTGGGGGGGTCAGATGAGTGCTACATGGAACCCACCCCCATCCCATACAAACACCATCAGCAAGACAACAAGACTGATGGAGTTATTTCAGCACACCGTCTTGCTCTGTGCTCATCCCTATGAAAATTAATTGAGAACTACACGGACGAGCACTTCTACCATGAGACTGTTTCATGCACAATCACGATGAGCTTAAACATGCCAATATTAAAATAAATCAGCAGTCTTTGCAAGTTTGTTTTTCCCCCAGAGGCCCAGACTACAACATATCATATCCATCAATATGAATCATCACATCTTTAAGGTTAGCATTCATTTACACTACACTGCCTCACTCCTTGCTTGTCCCTGTGAAAGTTAACCGAGAGCTACACGGACAAGCACTGCTACCATGAGACTGTTTTATGTGTGGTCACAGTGTGCTTAAAAATGCCAATATTAAAATATATCAGTAGTCTTTGTAAATCTGTTATAAAAAAACAGAATATTTTTCCCCTCATACTACAGCATATCGCATCCATCAACGAGAATCAATGCATCTTTCAGGATAGCTTAAAGGTCAGTTTATAGCACACTGTCTTGCTCCATGCTCTTCCCTAGTCGTGGCAGAGATTTAAAAAAAGGCTATCTGTTCTCACCCCAGGAGTCATTTAACTTCAGTAACATTAGCAGTGAGCTGACCAGGTAGTACTGCCCCAGAGGTGGAGATTATGGTAATGAGTTTATGAATTAGACAATCAGAGAAAGCTTGTGGGTGTGCTGAGCAGAGGCTGTGTAGAAGGCAGCAGAATTTTTTCTCCACCTGACTGAGCAACATTGCCTCTGAGGTGCTCTGTCTCGGCCAAGAAAAAAGTTTTATACTTCTTGGTAACTCTAAATTTTAGTCTGTTTACATTTTACAGTGTGCTATTAGCTTTTTCTTGTGTTTTAGCAGTTCCCCTCAGTTCCTGGGAACCGCTTGTTTCGGCCGGTTCCCCGATTCCCCCACAGTTTCTTTTCTTTATTTTCTAACTAAAATAGTAACCACATTTACTTTATTCTATGGTTCCTTCCCTTATTTTTATCGTCGTTCCCTTTTTTAAGTGGGAACCGGCATTAATCTTTTTATTTACCTAGTTTTTACCTCAGAAAGTCACAGTTCTTTACCACGAGGGAACTAACCATTTTTCTTAACAGAACCCTATTGGGGCCAGAGAAGAGCAATAAAAATGGTGCAAGGACTGCACCAAAAGTCATATGAGCAAAGACTAGAGGCTCTCAATATGTATTCCCTAGTGGAGAGGAGAGAGAGAGTGGGGATATGACAGAGACATTCAAGTACATCGGGAAGGGGGGGTAAACAAGGTACAGAAGGGTAGCATCTTTCAGAAAAGAAGGTGAATGAGAACAAGGGGGCATGATATGAGGCGAGAGGGGGGTAGGCTCAGGGGCAATGTGAGGAAGTACTTTTTCACAGAAAGAGTAGTGGATATTTGGAACAGCCTCCCTACGGAGGTGGTGGGGCAAAAACAGGAGAATTCAAGAATGCAAGGGATAGACATAAGAGTACTCTAGCAATAGAGAACAGAGGGTAAGCTGCAGATCATGTAGGGGCTGTGGTGTAATGCATTAGGTAGGGAAAAGGGGCAGACTATGTGGGCCATATGGTCCTTATCTGCCATCACCATCTGTGTTTATTTTTCTGGGGTCTTCTGAGTTTTGGAATGTCAGAAATCCCTAAACAGAGGACTGGACCCACAGGTTTTAAAAACTGTCCAAAGTGCCACAGAATAGTGACTAAAGCTGATACCCATGACCTGTGTTTAAGGTTCCATGTCATAATAGTGATCGCTATTATGGCAAATGTATATCACCGAAAAGCAAATCAGTGATATACACTTGCAAGCGACCTGACATCTGGCAAAAGAAAAAGTGTTTTTGCGGGGTCTGCACCCCCCAGGGCTTTGCCCCAAGATTACTAACTCCAGGGGGGTGCATGTCAAGGAAGGGGCACAAACTTAGTGCTGCACCAACAGGCAGCAGCAAAATGTTAACCCTCCCAGTCCCCAGCCCCAAATCCCATACATGTGGAGCCAGAACTAGCCACCCTCACCACCACGCCACTGTCGCCACAGGGTTAGCTTGGCTGGAGCGGGGACAGCAGTCTCCTATGGAAAACAAAACAAAGGTGGCTAATGAGACTGCCACTGGAGCCGTAGATGAAATGAACTTGCACAAACTACCAAAAGTCGAGCGGCAACAGTGTACTGGAAAAAAGACCATTAATCTTGGTCTGAATAAAAAATGCTTTATTTTCAAAGCTTAAAAAGCATAGCAAGCAGCACCCCCACTCTCATGGCACACATATACCATGTGACCAATGAATTTCACGTCACTCTAATGCTTTGTCAAGGCTGAATACATCGTAATAGCCTATTACTTTTAAAGTACCTTCTTAAAGGAACAGTCCACTATTTACCATTATCAAAAAGACATACAGACTATACCATACATATAATGTATTAATAGTCACACATAGTATTAGATCAGGTGTTAATTGATTGTGTTGTTCATTTAAATTGGATAAAATATCAATGTAGGCACTTTAAACTGTATTTAAGAGATGTTGCTATTTTTGATGTACCGTTCCTATAAGAAGGTACTTTAAAAGGAATAGGCTATTATTACGATGTATTCAGCCGTGACAAAGCATCAGAGTGACGTGAAATGCATAGGTCATGTGGTATGTGCATGCCCCAAGGGTAAGGGTGCTGCTTGCTATGCTTTTTAAGCTTTGAAAATAAAGCATTTTTTATTCAGGCCAAGATTAATGGTAATTTTTCTGGTCCACTGTTGCAGTCCCCTATGGGTCCTTCCCTTATCCCTCACCTTCCTTTCGCTATCACCCCCTTCTGGTCACTCTCCCTATACTCGCTTTTGCTGTAGGGTCACTACTGTTGTAAGGTAGCCCTTAATGATATCGCTGAAAATGAGTCTCTGTTTTAGCAGTCGCTCATTTTCAGTTGCTATCATCACAGGATAACTTGTTTAGGTCCAGACCACTATTGTTCAATTTGCTCCAATTTTTGTTTAAAGACCTTAAGGAATAGAGCAAAAAAGCTTAGAATGATGGCTGAAGAATGGTCTTCCTCTGTTCCCAAACAAAGACCCAAGACTACTGAGGGTCCTTCAAAGAATAAAAATTCTAATCAAAGTGCTGATAAGGCATGTTCTAAATCTAAGCCAACCAAAGGTGCTGATGAAGTGCCTGTAAAAGAAAAATACATAAATTTTGGTGCTGATAAAGTGCCTGATAAAGCGAAAGCTTGAAAAGGGGCTGATGAAGTTCCTTCTAAACCTAAAAATTCTAAATGTGCTAATGAGGTACCTGGTTCAAAAAGAAAGCCTGACTAAGTCACCAATGAGGTGGCTGCAAAGAAGCCTTGTAAAGAAAAGCATACCACTGCCCCGCCCAACTCTGCTAAAGGTGAAACAGCAGTGGGTAAAAAACATAAAGAAAGATCTAAACATACAGAGCCCCAGGGTGGTAATCTCCCAGACATACAAAAGGAATTACCAACTGTGGAGGATATGGCCAAAGCCTGGCATGCATTTCAGACCCTACAGGGCATGGGGTCCTTTTTCACCATCCCTACCTTTCTTAGGCAAACCCCATCTACAGCTGTTTCTGATGCAGGAGTTTATGAAGGGGGATGATGATGAGGATTATTATGATGCTCCAGATGATATATCAGAGGACAATGTCCCAGAGCCTGATGTGTCCCCTGACCCCAATTTTGGTGCATCCCCTACAGATCAGGAGGATACTTCCTCCATGTTGCCTTTTCTGTAACACATGGTGGACACCCTTGACCTTCCCTCTCAGGAGTCCACCCAGGAAGAAGATGAAGACCAGGATTATAGGGAAATGAAAGGCCTCCCTCCTCCTAAAAAAAGTGGCAATTCTTACCCCAGGGGTCCTTTAGCATCAATAACTTAAAGCAGCTAGCTGACTTGGTAGTACTGCCCTGGAGGTGTGGTTTATGCTAATTAATTAGCATCAGCCAATTAAAGGAGACTTTGGGGGTGTGCTGTGGAGAGACTGCCTGAGAAGGCACCAGAATTTTTTCTCCACTGACTGAACAACACTGCCTCTGAGGTGTCCACTCACTTAGCCAAGAAAACAAGTTTTCTTGAACTTCTGTGGTAAAATCTTTTCAGTTTAATTTTCTTTCAATGTGCTAAGTGTATTTTACTAGTTTTATCGCGGTTCCCCTCGGTACCTGGGAACTGCGTTTATCGGTCAGTTCTGCGGTTCCTCCGCGGTCCCCTCCTATATATTTTTTTATTTATTTTTATTGCGTTTGTAGTTTTTCAACTGTTCCTTTTAATACTTTCCTTGCGGTTCCTTTTTTTCATTGGAAACTGTGACTTTAGGTAGTTTTTACCTCAGAAATAGCAGTTCCATAACCATGAGGGAACTGATCACATTCCATTACTAACAGTGGTGGAATCTTTGAATATAAAATGGTTTCTGTCAATTGGCATGTCAGAAATCCCCAAACAGAGAACTGTACCCACATGTTTTCAAAACTGCCTAAATTGCTACAGAATTGTGGCCAAAGCTGACACCCATGATCTGTGCTTAAAGTGTTTGGGTCCAGACCATTATTGTACACTTTGCTCTAGATTTCGTTCCAAAAACTTGAGAAACAGAGCAAAAAGGCTTAGAGAGATGGCTGAGGAAGGGTCCTCTGCAGTCCCAAAAAGATCCAGGCTTACTGATGAGGGGCCTTCAAAAAATTCAGATAGAGGTGCTGATGAAGCATCTATCAGCTCTAAGCCCAGAAGAGGCACCGATGAACTGTCTTCAAGAGGAAAAAAATAATAAATCAGATGCTGATGAAGTGCCTTTAAAATAAAAAGCTTCCAAAGGGGCTGATGAAGTTCCTTCAAAAAACAAAAATCGGGGCACTGATGAAGTGCCCGGATCTAAAAGGAAGCCAGATTCTGCCACTGATGAAGTGGCACTAAAAAAAGTGTGCAAAGAAAAATTGCCTCCTGTTACTCCCAGTACTGGCAAGGGCAGTCAGGCAGGGGCCAAAAAACATAAGGATAAGTCTAAGCACACACAGCCTGACAGTCTCCCTGATTTTCAGAAGGAGCTACCCTTGACTAAGGATATGGCAAAAGCATGGCATGTGTGTTTCAGACCCTGCAGGGAATGGGGTCTGTTTTTTCGGCCCTGTCAAGCAAGCACCCTCCCTGCTGCCCCCTCTGAGGCAGGGGCCTATGGGGGTGATGATGACGACTACTATTTTAATGCTGCAGACAACCTTTCAGGGATTAACCCCCTGGAGCCTGAGGTTTCCCCATATCCTCACTTTGGTCCCTCCCCGGATAAGGAGGAAAATTAATCCATGCTAACTTTCCTCCAGCATATGGTGGATACCCTTGACATTCCCTGTCAGAAGGAGGAAGAGGATGATGACTACAAGGAAATGAAAGGTCTCCCTCATCCCAAAAAGATGGTTCTCTCTATTTACAAGGCTTTCAGGAGAAACACTACGAAACTTTTACAGACCCCATTTTCTCTTCCTGGGGTTGATAAGAGACTTGATAAAAAATACCAGCTTTCCAGAGCAGACACTAACTTTTTATCTGTTCACCCTGGTCATGATGGAGTTGTGCAGCAAGCTGCATGTGATAAAGCTGGGGTACCTTTTTCTTCTTTACCTCCAGTCAAGGACTCCAGAAAAATAGATTACATTGCGAAGAAGACTTTCACTTCTGCTTCATTGCTTCTTTGCCTGTCTTCCTACTGGCCTATACAGCCAAGTATCAGAAGGCTTTATGGAATTCTGTTCTGGCTATTGCTCAATCAGAGTCTGAGTCCATGACCCAGGACTTAATTGAGACTGTTAAGGCTGCCTTGGAAGCAACAAAGTACCAGTTTCATATGGCAGATGATAACAATGATGCTGCATCTAGGGTGATGGCCCAGGCCATATCACTCAGAAGATTTGCCTGGCTAAGGACTACCAACCTCAGACAGGACACCCAGTCTAAAGCTCTAGACTTCTCCTATGACAAAAATCTCCTGTTCAATTCCAGAACAGAGGAATACATGAAAAAAGTGGACAAGCACAAATCCACTTGCCAGGGCAACACATCCAAGCAAAGGACTACTACCTTAAAGTCTCAGCCTAAGGCAGGTAGAGATAGGGGTTACTTCCCAGAACCCTATTTCCCCTATCCTTCCCCTCAGTATGATTACTCTGTCTAAAGGGTACTATAGGGGAAGGGGCAGGAGAGGCCAAAGAAAACCAGCCATCTCCCAGGCCCCTGCGTCTCAGTCTAAACCCTGACTTCAATGCCTTGGTCACTTCCCCTCCACCAGTAGAGGGCAGGCTCTCCCACTACCTCCAAGCTTGGACCCTTATAACATCAGACAAGTGGGTCATGGAGGTAGTGGAAAAGGACCTGCCTCTTCACTTCAAAAAGACGCTAGTTCTGAGGGGTTCTCTTTTTTTCAAAACCCTTAACTCCTGTAGGAAAAACAACTGCTAGAAATGGAGGTCTGCAACCTCCTGGCATCAAAGGTGGTGGAAAAGGTTCTGGCCTTACAGAAAAACAAGGGCCTTCATTCCAGGTACTTCCACACCCAGAAAAAATGGGGAGTGATGACCTATCCTAGATCTCAGGTACCTCAACAGGCCCCTCCTGAAACCAAAGTTCAGAATGGTGACTTTAAAAATGGTAATTCAGTCCCTTCAACAAGGAGACTGGCTAGTCTCTCTAGATCTCAAGGACACCTACTTTCACGTCCCTGTAAGGCAGTCCCACAGAAGTTTCCTGAGGTTCAGGCTTCCCTCAGGGCATTACCAATTCAAAGCCATGCCCTTTGGCCTAACATCTGCACCAAGGGTGTTTTCCAAATGTCTGGCTGTCGTGGCAGCACGTCTCAGGAAACAAGGAGTGTCAGTGTATCCCTACCTAGACAACTGGTTGATAGTAGGGAAAACAGCTCAGGTCCAGAAGCTCCTGTCAATCACAAAAAGTACTTTGCTCTCTCTGGGTTTTCTCATAAATCTAAAAAAATCCCACTTAGAACCAACCTAGCTCCTAACATTTATAGGGGCACAGTTGGACACAAAGCAGAGCAAGGCATTTCTGCCTCCAGAGAGAATTCAGAATTTCCTAACAGTAGCAAACTCCTTCACCCTGGGCCAGCCAAGGCCAGCCAGACACTTCATAAACATAGAAACATAGAAACATAGATTTTGACGGCAGATAAGGACCGCTTGGCCCACCCAGTCTGCCCATTTCCCTACCTATTGGATAAGCTGCAGATCCTAGTTAACCAGCAGCCTACTTCTTCCTACCCCAACCCCCTAGAATTGCCTTATGACTGTCCCATGCATGCTTGAATTCCACCACTGTTTTAGACTCCACAACCTCCTCCGGAAGGACATTCCATGCACCCACAACCCTCTCTGTGAAAAAATACTTCCTTAAATTACCTCTGAGCCGCCCCCTTTCTATCTTCACATTGTGCCCCCTTGTTCTTGCACACCTCTTTTTTTGAAAGATGCTACCCTCTTGGACTTTGTTGATTCCCTTGAGATACTTGAAAGTTTCTATCATGTCCCCCCTCTCTCTCCTTTCCTCGAGGCTATACATATTCAGCTCCTTAAGTCTCTCTTCATATGTCTTCCGGTGCAGGCCCTGCACCATTTTAGTTGCCCTCCTCTGGACGCCTCCATTCTGTCTATATCCTTGCGGAGATTGGGTCTCCAGAACTGCAGGCAGTACTCCAGATGGGGTCTCACCAACTGTCTGTACAGAGGGATAATAACTTCCTGTTTTCTGCTGGTGATGCCTCTCCCTATGCATCCCAGTATCCCCCCAGCCCTCCTTGCTGCCCTCTCACATTGCTTGCCCACCTTTAGGTCATCTGATATGACTACCCCCAGGTCCCTTTCCATTTTTATTGTTGTTAGTATCTCACCCCCCATTGTGTACTCTTCCCCTGGGTTTTTGTTTCCCAGGTGCATTACCTTGCACTTCTTAGCATTGAATCTAAGCTGCCATACATTTGACCATTTCTCTAACCTTGCCAAGTCCCTTCTCATCCTTTCCACCCCACCTTGTGCATCAACTCTGTTGAAGATCTTTGTGTCATCTGCAAAGAGACATACTTTTCCTTCCAGTCCCTCTGCACTATCGCTTATAAAGACATTGAAGAGGACTGGTCCTAATACTGAACCCTACAGTACCCCACTAGTAACCCCACTTTCTTCAGAGTGGACTCCATTTACTATTACTCTCTGTGTCCTATTCTCCAGCCAATTCTTTACCCTGGCTGTCATCTTGGGACCCACTCCCAGGCTGGCTAACTTGTATATTAATCTTTGTGTGGGACTGTGTCAAATGCCTTGCTGAAGTCTAGGTAGGCCATGTCCACAGCCCTCCCTGATCTACTACTTTGGTCACCCAGTCAAAGAAATCTATCAGATTTGTCTGGCATGACCTTCCGCTGTGAATCCATGCTGCCTTGGGTCCTGAGCCCCTCTGGCCTCTAGATACTCAACAATTCTTTCCTTCAGAAGTGATTCCATCATTTTCTACCACTGAGGTTAAACTAACAGGTCTGTAGTTTTCTGCTTCTGCCTTGCTCCCACTTTTGTGAAGGGGAATCACATCTGCCCTTCTCCAGTCCTTGGGTACCACCCCATCCTCCCATGATTTGTTAAAGAGGGTAGTCAGTGGTGTCACTAGTTCTACCCTTAGTTCTTTTAGAATTCTGGGATGAATCCCATCAGGCCCCATTGCTTTGTCCACCTTCAGTTTTAAGAGTTCTTTCAGAACCCTTTCTTCTGTAAATGGAACACATGGCATCCATGATTGCAGTAGTCTCGGGGGTCAGGTACAGGATGAGAGACATACAGTTTCATTTACGCTCCCATTGGTCTCAGAAGAGCAATGCTCTGTCAAAATTAATACCAGTAACGTAGACCTTTCTTCAAGCCTTGCACTGGTGGAAGGACACTGCCAACCTCTCAGAAGGTGTCCCCTTTCAGATGGCCCCTCCTACAAAAATCATCACTACAGATGCTTCCCTGCTAGGATGGGGGGGGCTCATCTGGACAGTTCCTTTGTCAGTGGCACCTGGACCCTGAAGGAGTCAAGGTTACACATCAGTCTTCTGGTACGCAGGGCCATTTATCTGGCACTAAAGCCCTTTGCTCCTCTAATTTCCAGCCACTCGGTGCAGGTCCAGACAGACAACACCACAGCCATGTTTTACATAAACAAACAGGGTGGCACAAAGTCGGGAGTTTTCTGAATAGAGGCCATGAGAATTTGGACCTTGGCATATTCTCTAGAGGTGTTTCTTTCAGCAATTCACCTATCCAGAAAGGACAATACTCTGGCAGATGCCTTCAGCCACATAAGTCAGGGACACAAAGAGTGGTGCCTCCACAAGCAGGTGCTAGCCACAGTGTTCAGAAGATGGGGGACCCCAGAAATAGATCTATTTGCCTCCCCTCTCTATCACCAGCTTCCTTGCTTCTGCTGTAGGCCACCAGTTCTGGGTACTGTTACAGCAGATGCACTGGTACTAGATTGGACAGGGAAGTTCCCATATGCCTTCCCTCCATTTCCTCTCATTTTCAAGGTTCTCCTGAAACTCAGGCTCCAACCAGCACCAATGATTCTGATGGCACCAGATTGGCCGAGACAGGTTTGTTACCCTCTGCTGCTAACACTGTCACACAGCAGGCCCATTTGCCTTCCCCTCAGCCACTCACTCCTGACTCTTCCCCACTCAGGGGTGACTTACCCAGACCTGCAATCACTTCATCTCAAAGCTTGGCTCTTGAGGAGTTAGAGTACCCTGCTTCTCAGTATTCAGAACAGGTCCTGAAGATTTTAAAGATGGCAAAAAACCTAACAAAAAGAAGACAGATGCAGCCAAATGGAAGTTACGAGATTCTCTGCTTGGTGTAAGGGCAAGGAGATTAGTCTCTTCTCTGCCACTGATTCTATCCTGTTGGACTACTTAATTCACCTCCAGGCCTCAGTCTTGAGGGCCTCTTCACTGAAACTGGATTTGGCTGCAATTTCAGCTACCTCTCAGTAGGAAGGCCTAAGTCTATTTACTCCCGACTGTTAAGTTAACAGTTCTTCAAAGGCCTATCACACCTTCAGCCTCCTGTTAGGGATCCTGTTCCTCCTTAAAGCCTAAATTTGTGCATTGCCAAGCTCATGGAGCCCCCCTTTGAGCCCATGGCTATGGACCATCTTAAGTATGTTACCTGGAAAACTGTTTTCCTGGTAGCCATGACTTCTGCAGGAAGGATTTCAGAGCTTTAAGTTCCTTTGTACAGAGCCCAACTATATTATCCCCCACAGGGATAAGGTTGAGCTCAGGACGAATAGAAGATTTTTGCCCAAGGTGGTCTCTGAGTTTCACCTTAACCAGTCTGTTACCCTACCAGTGTTCTTTACTGAAAAGTCCACTTCTGGGGAACAGAAGCTTCATAGCCTGGACATCAAAAGGGCCCTGTTCCATTATTTGGAGCACACTAAGCAGGTTAGGAGTTCCTCCACCCAACTATTCCTCACCTACAGGGAGGTAGGTAGAGGTAAACCTGCTACCAAGAAAACTATTTCTTATTGGATAGTCTCTTGCATCCATTTCTGTTATGATAAGGCTGGCAAACAGCCTCCAGAAAGCCTCAGAGCCTACTCTACCAGGGGCACTGCTGCCTCTGTGGCAGCTGCCAGGGACATTCCCTTGTTAGATGTCTGTAAAGTAGCCACTTGGAAGACTGTACACACATTTATCAAACATTACTGTCTGGCTGTGCAGTCTAGCTCAGATGCCAGATTTGGAAGGGTGGTGCTACAGATCGTCTTTCCTAAGTAGGTTCACTGCCCTCTTCCCAACTATACTACTTGTAGTCTACTTTAAGTTACTAATGGTAACGGGCCCCTGGGGTAAGAAATACCACTTTTTTAGTAATCTTCTTTCTTCCAAGGTGTCCTTTAGCATCAGTAAGCTCCCACCCTTCCTCCCCTGACAACCTGGCTACAGGTCTCTGCCTTTGTCTTCTACCAAATTTAAGTTTCAGCTTGGAACTTCATTTTAAGCAAAGTTTTCATAGTTATTGTTTATATACAGTACCTTTGCACAGTTTTGATATCTGTTGGTTCATTTCTTTGGGCATGTGCTCATCTACCTTTGAAAAAATTCTGGTGCCTTCTCAGGCAGTCTCTCCTCAGCACACACCCAAAGTCTCTTCTGATTGGCCGATGCTAATTAATTAGCATAAATCACACCTCCAGGGCAGTACTACCCAGTCAGCTAGCTGCTTTAAGTTACTGATGCTGAAGGGCACCTTGGAAGAAAGAAGATTACTATGATGAGTAATTATTTCTTCCTATTTATAAGGCATTTAGGAAGAACCCTATGAAGCTTCTCCAGAATCCTACATCTTTGTCTGGGGTTGACAAAAGAATAGACAACAGATATCAAGTATCCAAAACAGATACAGCTTTCCTGTCTGTACATCCCAGCCATGAAGGGGTGGTACAACAGGCTGCATGTGATAAAGCAGGAGACCCTCTCTCTTCTCAGCCCCCTGAGAAAGATTCCAGAAGATTGGACTTTATGGCTAAGAAAACCTGTATCTCAGCTTCTCTTCTCCTCTGCCTGTCTTCGGACATGGCATACACAGCCAACTGTCAGAAAGCCCTTTGGAATTTGGTCCTGGCCATAGCTCAGCAGGGGTCAGACTCTATGGTACAGAATTGGTGGAGACAGCTAAAACTGTCTTGGAAGCCACTAAGTACCATTTCCACATGGCAGATGACAACAATGATGCAGCCTCCAGAGTGATGGCCCAGGCTATCTCCCTTAGGCAATTTGAATAGCTGAGGACAACTAATCTGACATAGGACACTCAGTCCAGGGCAATGGACTTTCCTTGTGACCAGAATGTTTTGTTTGATTCTAGAACAGAAGACTACATGAAGAACGTTAAAGAATACAAAACAACCTACCAAAGCAACACAGCAAAAGTGAAGACTCCTGCTGCTCAAGAGCCTCAATTTAAGGGAAACAGAGCAGGGGATTCTTCCATAGGCCCTATTTTTTCCCTTCCTCCTCAGTTTAACTATTCTCAAATGAGAGGTTACTACAGAGGAAGAGGCAGGAGAGGTTAGAGGAAACCTGCCTCTACCCCTGCTCCTGCAACTCGGCATAAGCCCTGACTTAACTCTCCAGGTCACCTCTCCTCCGCTTGTAGGGGAACAGGCTCTCCCACTACCTCTAGTCCTGGACCTTCATCACATCAGACAGATGGTTCCTGGAGGTAGTGGAAAAGGGTCTGCCACTTCAGTTCAAAAAGATGCCAGCCCTCGGGGCACTGAGCTGTCCAAATCACTAACCCCAACAGAAAGGCTTCTATTGAATCTAGAGGTGAAACATCTTCTGGCAGCAAGCATCATAGAGTGCCTGCCCATCAATGGGGCAAAGGTCTCTACTCCAGATACTTCCTGACACACAAAACAAAATGGGGAGTGGCGACCTATCTTAGACCTCAGATACTTAAACAAGCATCTTCTGAAACCCAGATTCAAAATGGTCACCCTAAAAATGGTAATACAGTCCCTTCAGCAGGGAGACTGGCTAGCCTCCCTAGACCTTAAGGACGCCTACTTCCACATTCCAATAAGGCACTCCCACAGAAAGTTTCTGAGATTCAAACTTCCATCAGGGCACTACAAGTTTGCAGCCATGCTCTTCAGCCTGACATCTGCACCAAGGGTAATCACCAAATGGCTGGCTGTCATGGCAGGACATCTAAGAAAACAGAGAAACTCATAGTGGGAAAAACCCCTCTACAAGTGGAAGAGGCCCTCTCCTTAACAAAGAACATTCTGCACTCTATGGGGTTTCTTATAAGCCAGAAGAAACCCCACTTGGAACCAACCCAACTCCTTATTTTCATAGGAGCACAGTTAGGTACTCAGCAGTGCAGGGCCTTTCTTCCACCAAAAAGAATCCTAAATTTCTTGTCAGTGGCAAATTCTTTTGTTCTGGGCCTGCCCAGGCCAGCCAGACACTTTTTGAGGCTCCTGGGATACATGGCATCCATGACAGCCATGGTCCCAGGAGTCAGATTCAGAATGAGGGATATACTGTACCACCTGCAGTCTCACTGGTCCCAAAGGAGCAATTCCCTGTCCAAACTGATTCCAGTCACAAAGACATTCCTTCAGGTCCTGCACTGGTGAAAGGAAACAGCCAACCTCTCGGTAGGAATTCCCATCCAAGCACCTTCTCCCACAAAAAGCACTACAGATGCTTCTCTGCTGGGATGGGGAGCTCATATGGACAGTACTTCCATCAGTGGCACTTGGACTCCAAAGAAGTCACATGCTCACATCAATCTTCTGGAGCTCAGAGCCATTTACTTGGCACTGAAGGCCTTTGCTCCACAAGTAAAGGGCCACACTATGCAGATCAGGACAGACAACACCACTGTAATGTTTTACATAATCAAGCAGGGTGGCACAAGGTCCAGTGTCCTGTGTTTGGAAGCCATGAGGATCTGGTGTTTGGCCTATTCCCTGGATGTCAGTCTTTCAGCCGTATACCTTCCGGGCAAGAACACCTTAGCAGATGCCTTCAGTCACATCAACCAAGGGCATAGCGAATGATGTCTGAACAAGCAAGTGCTGGCCACAGTGTTCAGAAGATGGGGTACGCCAGAAATAGATATTTTTGCCTGTCACCTCAACCATCAACTTCCTCTGTATTGCTGCAGGACTCCAGTTCTGGGAACTCTCCCAGCAGATGTCCTTGCTTTGGACTGGTCAGGGAAGTTCCTTTATGCCTTCCTTCCCTTTCCCCTGATTTTCAGAAACAGAGTTTAGCCAGCAACAATTATTCTGGTGGCGCCGGACTGGCCAAGGCAAAATTGGTATCCTCTCCTGCTAACCCTCTCTTGCAGCAAATCCATTCGTCTTCTACTCAGTCACTCTCTCCTGACACTCACTCAGACAGGAGTCACTTATCCAGACCTGCAGTTTCTTCACCTCAAAGCTTGGCTCTTGAGTTAGAGTTCCCTGCCACTCAGTACTCTGAACAAGTCCTAAAGATCCTGAGGATGGCCAAAAAAGCCTAGCACAAAAAAGGCCTATGCAGCCAAATGGAAGAGATTTTCCCTCTGGTGCAAGAAGTAACAGATTAATCCTCTCAGAGCTTCAGTTTCTGCTCTCTTGGATTATCTGGTACATCTGCAGGCCTAAGGCCTTCTTCCCTGAAGCTTCGTCTAACTGCAATCTCGGCTTACCTTTCCACTGGAAAAACAAATCTGTTTTTCCCAACCAGTGTTTAAACAGTTTTTTAGAGGCCTCCTTCATCTGCAGCCCCAATCAGGGAACCTGTCCCTTCTTGGAATCTTAACCTCTATATTGCCAAGCTCATGGAGCCACCCTTTGAACCCATGGCTATGGCCCATCTCAAGTCTGTTACTTGGAAAACTGTATTTCTAGTAGCCATTACCTCTGCAAGGAGAATTTCAGAGCTACAGGCACTTTGTACTGAGCCCAACTACATCATCCCTCATAGGGATAAGATTGATCTCAGGACGAACAGGAAATTCCTGCCTAAGTTGGTCTCAGAGTTCCACCTCAATCAGTCCATCACCTTACCAGTATTTTTTTACTGAGAAATCCACTCCAGGGGAGCAAAAGCTCCACAGTCTGGATATCAAGAGGGTCCTGCTTTATTACTTGGAACACACCAAGCAGTTCAGGGGCTCATCCACACAGCTGTTCTGCACCGATGGGGAGGAAGGTAGGAGACCAGCCACTAAGAGAACTATCTCCCGCTGGATAGTCTCCTGCATTCAGTTCTGCTATGACAAGGCTGGTAAACAGCCTCCTGAGGGCCTCAGGGCCCACTCTACTAGGGGCACTGCAGCCTCTGTGACAGGGTGGAGGCTGTCCAGAGGAGGGCAATCACAATGGTGCAGGGTTTGCACCAGAAATATGAAGAAAGACTAAAGGAGCTTAAGATGTATAGCCTCGAGGAAAGGAGGGAGGGGGGGACATGATAGAAACTTACAAATACCTCAAGAAAATCAACAAAGTCCAAGAGGGAATAGAGGTGGGAAGTGCTTCTTGGGTAAGAATGAGTGAAAATGGCAGGATCAATCAGATAAGTTTTAAAATAAGCATTTGTTTATACATGATGGCAGGATCAACCAGGTTGGGGGGGTTGCAGGTCATTCAGAGAGAGACAAAGAGTGACATGCAGCAGCTTGTTCTACTGAAAGTGCATACACTTTCACTTTCATTGGTATGATGTATAGGAATGTGGAGATAATACTATGATGTATAGGAACATGGAGATATCGGTGGTATCTCCACGACCTGCCTCAGATATGACTTTTTATCTTTTTATCCCCGTATTTATCCTAAAACATATATTGTATAAATATACTGTATGTACGTGTGTATATTATACTGGCGCGGTAGCACCAGCACATTTAGGGTTGACCAGGCGGTTTAATGTTAAACCTAAACTTTTTGCACTTTAATAACTTTGCAACTGTTCAATTGATTTGCATGAAATTTGGCATGCTTTGCAGCTGGGGCAGGTCCCTTAACATGCCAACTTTCATGTGAATCCCTTTTGTGGTTTTTGAGATAGAGTGGTGAAAAAATGCACCATTTGAATTAGGATTTTGTTTCTACAGCTGTTTCTCGGAAATGACTTTTGGTTGTGGTCTGAAATTTTCAGGGCTGAAAGCCTTTGCCTCACAGATGTGCCTTTTGAAGCTGTGGTGAAAAATATTAATCCATTCAAAAGTTATTCAATTTTTTAATTGCCCATTTCCTATGGGAAAAAATAGATGTCCCATGCGAAAATACTAATGTTTCATGGAGAGATATCTTGCTGCGAAAACACTAATGCTTTCATGGAGAGGCATCTTGTTTTTGGGACTAGGTCACATGGTGTTGCAGGAAGCATCTCATATTTTCACACAGTTCCATTTTACCATGCTCCCATTTCCATTCAGAATATCTGACACTGGGATGCCCACCCCCGGTGTCAGATGCCCACTGCCCCCCCAGTCCATTGTGTTTCTTTGCTGACATCAGGGTGTCCCATCCCCATGTCAGCAGTACAATATCCCCCCCTTCCCAGTAGTGTGGGACACTGGGGACCCCTCTCCCAGTGTCCCCAGTCAGGTTCCCCATCCCCAGTAGTGCGGGACACTGGGGAGCCCACTCCCAGTGTCCCCAGCCATGTTACCCTCCCACCACCACTGTGGAACACTGGGGAACCTACCCCCAGTGTCCCCAAACATTTGTTATTATGCCTGTAAAAAAGAAAACACTCTCCCATCTTTTTTTTAAACCCTGTAAACAAGAAAACGGTCCCTCATCGTCCCCCCCGTCTACCTCCCCCATCCCGCCCCGCCACTGAGTACCCACCACATGGGATAAATTAAGCGGGTTCACATTGCAATTTGCAACCAAGAATCGAAAATGCGACTCAGTTGCCAACATGATTAGCAGTCATTGCTAATCATTCAAAACTGGCAGTAGTTCCTTTAAAATGGCTTTTTTGGGCACTGTCCCCCAACCCCCTGTGCACCCAGCCTTCTGTTACTGGTGAGAAGAATGTCCCAGCTCCTCTCCCCACCCATTCTCAGCATGGGAGAAACGTGATTCGGTGTTGACCGTGTCCTCATCGCGGGTGGAAGAAACTGATTAGGGAGCAGGCTGGAGTTTCAGTGTGGTGAGTACAAAGTTATTTATTTTTTGGGGGGGGTAGGTCCGTTTTATTTGCTCGTCATGTTTTATGTCCGGTAGTAAGTAATTGTTTTTTTCTTAGCAGGGCAGAGAGCGCCAGGAGGAGTGACCGACCTGCCAGACAGTCCAGGAGCCAGAAGATGAGGAGCTGAGGAGGCCTGGAGCCTGAGAGGAAGGGAGTAAAGATGAGAGTGGCTGAGACATGGTGGTGAGCAGGCTGAGACATAGTTTTCGGTGGTGTTGCACAGCAGGAGGATCAGAGACTCTACAAAAAACAAGTAGAAACGTTTAATTCTTTATGGGCATGGAACCGAGGGAAGAAACAAACATATGCACTTGACTTGGCATGCAGAATTGGTGAGGGGATTGCTGTGCAAATGGAAAGAAGAGCACACTTGACTGGCAAGGCCAACAGCCTGGAACACTTAAGCAAGGACAAGGCAGGTGGGCAGCTGAATTGAAGAGTCAATCAATGCCCCAAGGTAACAGCCAGCAACTCGCACACATTTCAAGAATCAGGACAGTTCTGGTGAACAAAATCTATGCCAGCTTGGGTCGGGAGTAATGTGCCCTGCAGATGCAGAGATTGGGCATCAGCCTCCTCAGCAAACCAAACGAGTAATCATTACACTGCTACAATGCAGAGAATTTGAGGACAGATTACAAAAATAAGTCTGTGCCATGCAGACTTAGCATAAGTAGGAAAATGAGACAACGTTTGAATCTGAATTTACAAACTGTCCAAGTTATGCATTGTGCCCTGCTTTTGCAGTGAAAAAAGTTTGTACTCTCGGTCAAGTGTGAAAAATTAAGTTGTACCCTGTAAATACTGAGATGAATATTGGACATCAGCCTCCATGCTGAGTCAGTGCAACCATGTGAAAAACTGTGGGCCCTGCACTCAGCCCTGGAGCATAAATGTGAGTTGAAATGTTCTATGCTTAACCTTATTGTAAATGGCCGCCTGGGGCTGAGCAAGTTAAAGAGACATTTTAAAGTTTGTGTCCTGCTCTTCGCAGTGATTGGGGGAAAAGAGACATTACAGACAGTTTTGAGCTGCCAAGTGCTGTGTCCTGCTGTTGCAGCGATGGGAAGAGACATTTACTGAGCTGCTTAAAGTATTGTGCCCTGCATTTGCAGTGTTGGTGGGGGGAGACATTTACTGAGCTGCCAAGTGTTGTGCCCTGCTTTTGCAGTGATGGGAAAAAGAGACATTTACTGACTGCTGCTAAGTATTGTGCCCTGCTTTGACAGTGATGGGGGGTGAGCTGGCAAGTGTGCCCTGCTCTTGCAGTGATGGGAAAAGAATAATTTATTGAACTGGACATTTATTGAACTACTACTGTGCTAAGTGTTGTGTCCTGCTTTTGGCAGTGATGGGGGAGGGTAGATTTTACTCAAACTGACCTGTTCAAATGTTGTGCCCTGCTTTTGCAGTGAACACATTGTACTGTGTGTGAACATCATTGTGCCAGCCCAGTGTGATCAAAACCATGACCTCTGCCCTGCACAATAACATATCATGGGAGGGATGTCCAGACAGCCAAGGATGGGAGGGATGGGGATTTAACCAGTGTGTCTCTACTGCCAGCCTATTTTTTTGGTGGGGGTGGGGGCAAAGCTGCTGCAGCAGTCCATGCTGGAAGAATTCAGTTAACCCCGAGTCCATCCACCCCTCTTTCTGCTGTCAAGGATCTACTCTTGCTGTTCCCATGAAGTTATTGTGCTAGGAGGTAGCCTTTACTTCATGTGAAAATGCCTGCGTTGCCATAAGGTTGTGGAGAGACTGGGCTGGGCGGGGACAGACATGCAGTTATTGAATTCTGACTAACATGCACTGCTGCACAGTTAGCTCTGCAGGATGATAACAGCTGAGCTGCCATGCCACACTTATAATGCAGCAGGACTGACACTCAGTACAGCCACTGAAATGTTTTTAAGTGCACACCCAGACACTTCTGTTTGCCCTAACTTCAAACTTTTTAATAATTGCAGTTTCTGACATGGCTGGAGCAAAACTAGCAACTGCTGAAGGATGGCGCCAAAAATATGATCCAGAAAAAAAATGGCTGCAGATAAGCAGTGAGGAAGACTTTGCAGTGTGTGTTAGTTGCAAATTGTGCTGTGATAAGAGAGATGAGCTACGTGGGTTGAGGAACTTCAGAGAGGCATTAATTGCAGGGATAATGGGCCCCCAGCTAAACGCTGACACCATCCAGAAACATTTTCAGATACAGCAGCACAAGAAAGCTATTAACATTTTGAAATTTGGTAAAACAAGGTCACCACTTAATATATATTGACACACCACAATTGGTAAGTTTAAATAGTGAAGTGGGGAGTAGGGGTTTGGAGCCAGAGCTAAAACAATTTATTTGCAGGGAGAGCTTTCAGTAATGCAGAGGAGCAGCATAGAGTGATTGTAGGCAGGCTGATGGAGATCCTATATAAGATGGCCAAAGAGGACATCCCTATTAAAAAGTTTGAAGTGACAGCAGAACAAGAAAAGCATCATGGAGTGCATTTAGCCAATAAATACTTTAGCATTTTTAGTGGGAAAGAACTCTCAATGTGTACAAGAACCTAGAAGAAAACCTGCTGGCAACTGTCAAAAGTTCAAATTATTTTTCAGTGCTTATGGACAGTAGCACTAACAGTGGTGTAATTGAAAAGGAACTGGTTTACGTTATTTATGCAACAACAGTGGTCAAGTGGAGACTAAATTTCTATGAATGGAAGCTGTATCAGATGGCACAAGTGAGGGCTTGAAAAATCTCCTCTTGGATATTCTTGCAGAGAGTGGTCTTAGTACAAATAAATGTGTTGGGGTTTGGGACTGGATGGAGCAGCTGTCAACATGGGAGTAAGACGGGGTCTTGCTATGCTTTTAAGGGACGACATTGAGTAGTTAGTTGCTGTTTACTGTTTCTCACACAGATTAGTACTGGCCATAAAAAAGGCTTTGGATAGCACCTATTTCAATAAAGTTTCAAACTTTGTGACCCAACCATTTTATCTCTATCAGAGAAGTCTTAAGCGACCAAGAAAGTTGCGGCCCGTTGCCCAAGCAATGGAGATGTCAGTTGAAAAGTCCAAGAAGGCTCATGTCACACGGGTGCAGCATAAACTTCTTGCCGCCAGTGGTGGCTCTACACCATAGTAACAATATATCAGTGCCCTGGCTGCCATCTTTTGTGCCCCAGCTGTGCCCTGGTAACCATTTGTGGCTAGAGCCGTTACTGCTTGCCACCCGGGCTGTTACCAAATCATACCCTGTAATTTATGCTCATTTTGAATCTATGGCCACAGTCCCAGCTCATGACCAGGCAAAGCCAAGGGAGTGTTGCAAATTGTGATTAAATTCCAAATGGTGGTACACCTTCTGTATTTTGAATAATTGCTCAGCCACTTGCCAGATTCTCACTAGCACTTCAAAAAGAAGTTGAAATGCCAGCGCTACTTAGTTCTGTTGAAACTTTTAGAAACACTCTTGAATATACAAAGCAGAATGCTCCCATAGGTGGCAGTGAACTTGAAATTCTCTTAAAAAATTAGTCTGATGTTCTTTCAGGAGCACGTCCTGAAGTCACTTACAAGGGTATAAAATTAACACATTTCAGTGGCCAAGCTGTTAAATAGCAATGTAAGAAATACTTACAAACATTGAGAAGTGTTGCAAAGAAAGGTTCTCTTTGATGGCTGTTCAAAATTGTTAGATGCCAGACTTTGGCCAGCAGACTCAAAGGAGCTGAAGCTGTATGGTGACAATGGCATTACTGTAATAGCTGACCATTTTTCAACACTTTTTCAGCCTGACTGTGATAGCACTCTGCTGCTTGCGGAATGGCAAGAGTTTAAGATTTTTGCTCAAACCAGTTTCATGAATCTGTCTGCCTCTGCTATCTGGTCAAAGCTGGCATGTGACTTCCAAGATTCTTATCCTAATCTTTTGAAGCTTGTGAATGTGTTAAGAGTATTCCCTGTATCTAATATAATAGTAGAAAGGTGTTTTTCAACTATGAACAAGGTAAAAACTGACTGGAGATCATCTCTGGCAGAGGCACTGTAGAAACATTGATTCACATTAAAAAGCATGGCCTCCCTCCAGCTGAATTCGACCCACAAAAAACTGTAGATACTTAGTCAAAAGCCAAGACATCCTGGTGATATGGCAGCTCAGGATGGTGAACCCCCAGTTCCTTCCCCCCAAAACAGGCTAGAATTACAGGTTACAAGCCTAGTGGAGCAGAGTAATCTCTCAAACTAGACCCAATAAAAAATCAACCCAGTCTTTTTGGTTGCTGGGGTTTTTATTTATGTTTTTTTGTCACAGTCAAGAATTCTTTGTCACAGACTGCTTCTCGACATGTCACCACACTCTGAGGCTCTCCAGTAATATTGTGCTGTGCTGTATCTCCTCAGTAAACTGCTGTTTGTGTCAAAAATGGCGAAAAATAAACAGATTATGTCTGAAACTACTTGTACAATGTGTATTTTATCAATATATACAATGATAAGTAGTTATTATAGGGTTTAAAATAAAAATTCCCAGTTTTGAAACTGCTAATCAACTTTGGCCAATTGCTAATCATTTTTCATTTTGATTAGCAAAGGCCACCAATCAAGTCTCCAACATTAATTTATGCCTTGCACCACCCCACTCCCCCCCCCTTGCCCTATACTTACCAACAGAGGTCGTCGGGTGTCATCTTCTGTGGACCAGGGCACATCTGCACTCTTCAAAGCTGAACCGCAAACTGAAAAATCAAGGTAAGTGCCATATAATGGCTGTTAATGGCGTTTTCAACTTATGGTAGTATCTCGGCCATTTTAAGGTATTTTTGCACCAAATTTTCCACATGGGGTTTTTGGTACCCCTCCTCATGAACACTGTCACTGTAATTTTGTGAATCGGATCTGTAAGGTGGTTTCCCGGATGCTGTGTGAAATCACCTTTCGGTGTCAAGTAACAAAATGACAGTGCCAATGTTCATGAGGTGGGGTCCCAAAAAGCCCATGTTGAAAATCTGGAGCAAAAATACCAAAAAACACCCAAGTTGCACGCCATCATTGAAACTTTCTTACGGACGCATGTAACTTTGCCAGTTTTGCATATTTTCACTTCACTATATTTTCTCTTCAAATTTTCAACAGAGCCATTTTTTCTCACCACCTCATGAGCAGTACAGCTGCCATTTCTCACATCCTGCCTGAAACATGTTTTTGCACCTGTCGCATGGAATGGCATTTTGCCACGGATGAAGAAGTTTTCACCTATGGGGTTTATGAGGTGGGGTGATAAGAAGACTATGTTGAAAATTTGGGGTTGAAATGTGAAAAAATGACAAAGTTATCACGGCTACATACATACAGTATATGCAACTCTAAAGGGATGGGAGCACAGTGCCCGTAGGGCCCTGAGCTCCCACAGACAGATAAGGATATGATTATACTATCTGAAAAAGTAAGGAAATTCATTGCAAAAACTTCTTTAAGTCATCAGTTAGGATTGTTACTAAAGTGACAAAAGCAGGGAAATGGGGTGTTAAGGTTTCCAACACTAATACCTCACTCCTGCCCAGCAGACACTGACAAGAGTCAGGGGTGTGCCTTTGGGTTGTCAGTCCTAATGCTCACCCCATTCCATAAGTAAATAAGTCAAGATGGATACAGTATAGAAGAATGGGATGATCACTGGGGCAGATGACCCCAAGGCACACCCTCGACGCCTGTCAGTGTCTGCAGGTTGGGTGTGGGGTGTTAGGGTTGGTAACCCTAACACCCAGTGTCAAACCCCAGGAAATCTTACTGTATTCTGACATATGCAGTATGGTCTCACCACAGGACTGCCCTGGAGCTGAAATGGTTAATCGAACGTATGCTAATGATGGAATGCTAGGCTCAAGCTCAGTTTTCAAACCACTGTCCCTGGAATACACCGTGCAGCCATCAGATTCTTTACTCTGCTTGCCTAAGTAAGACTCCTTGGAGGACTCTCCTTCATCTTTGCTGAAGATTTTATTTTCTTGTTTTTTTTTAAAGTACCGATTATTTTTTGTTTTTAAAGCACTGCCCTTGATATTACAGGTAGATTAGTCTAGATTTAGTATTGTTTTGGTAAGTTTTTTGGTTCCTTGCCAGTTCTTTGCAACCGGGAAGAAACCAAACTTGTGTTTACATTTTCTTAGGTAAATTTCTTAAAAAATCTACTTCTCTGGGCCGGTTTCTTATTTACATTTAATTTGTGCTGGGAACCGGGGTAACTCTCGGTTCTCGCTTCGGTCACTGAACCAACCACAAAAAAAGGGAGAGAGAGAGATCTTTGTTTACAAGTGTGGGTATTTTGACTTAGAGAAACCCAGTTCAAGGTTTTTTTTGTTATGTCACAACCCAAGAAAAGAACCGGCATACGGGTTTTCAGCATTGCACAGAGAGTGGTGAACCATTTGCTAAAGCTGATCCGCACTTAATTTATGTTTTCTACTTTGGGTTTGACTAACTGAACACAGATTGTGAAATTTGTAAAAACTTTCCCCAGTCGACGCTTGATAGGTGATTAAACCGACTGAGGGAAAAGATGTCCGATAAGGCTGTTGACCTGGCCTCTGATAAACTGACTCCTTCTCACTCTAAAGAAAAACCCAAGAAACCAAACGAACAGCCCTCTGACATGGGTGAAGGTTCCCTGGGAAGAAAGCAAACCACGGAGACTGCCACTGAACTAGCAACATCTGCTAAAAAGAAGAAGGAAGGAAAAGCACTCAGGGAAGAAACTGCAAATGACAAATCCACCGGTTCCTACCGCTGAGGAGATTGCTAATGCCATCAGGATAATCCAGTCATTGCAAACTGTACCTCGGTTCCGGTTCCGCGACCCGATTCGCATCATCCATCGGTTCAAACTTTGGGTCCTTCCTTGTTTCCCCATTCCTTTGAACATTACCCTGATGTTTACGGTGATGATGATGAGGAGGATTTGGGGGAGCCCCCTGAACCGGATGTGTCCCCTGATCCTCAATGCTCTGACTCCCTGATAAGGGACCTGAGGATTTTATCTCACATTTTGCTTTCATAGAAACAGAGAATTTGACGGCAGATAAGGACCGCTTGGCCCACCTAGTCTGCCCATTTCCCTACCTGATGGATAAGCTGCAGATTCTAGTTAATCAACAGCTTACTTCCTCCTACCCCCACTAGAATTGCCTTATGTCTGTCCCATGCATTCTTGAATTCTCCCACTGTTCCTGACTCCACAACCACCTCAGGAAGGCTGTTCCACGCATCCACAACCCTCTCTGTGAAAAAATACTTTCTAACATTACCTCTGAGCTGTCCCCCCATTATCTTCAAATTGTGCCCCCTTGTTCTTGCACATCTCTCCTTCTGAAAGATGCTACCCTCTTATACTTTATTAATTCCCTTGAGATACCTGAAAGTTTCTATCATGTCCCCCCCCTTCCTCAACAGTATACATATCAAGTTGCTTTAGTCTCTCCTTGTATGTCTTCTGGTGCAAACCCTGCACCATTTTGGTTGTCCTCCTCTGAACAGCCTCCACTCTATGTCTTTGCGGAGATGGGGTCTCCAGAATTGCATGCAGTACTCCGGATGGGGTCTTACCAACTGTCTGTATAGAGGGCCAACAACTTCCTGTTTTCTACTGTTGATGCCTCTCCCTATGCATCCCAGTATCCCCCCAGCCCTCCTTACTGCCTTCTCATATTGCTTGCCCACCTTTAGGTCATCTGATATAATTACTTCTAGGTCTCTTTCAATTTTTGTTGTTGTTATTAACTCACCCCCCATTGTGTACTCTTCCCTTGGGGTTTTGTTTCCCAGATGCATTACCTTGCACTTCTTTGCATAGAATCTGAGCTGCCATATATTTGACCATTCCTCCAACCTTGCCAAGTCCCTTTTCATCCTTTCCACCCCACCTTGTGTATCAGCCCTGTTGCAGATCTTTGTGTCATCTGCAAAGATACATACTTTTCCTTCCAGGTGCTCTCCAATGTCACATATAAAGACATTAAAGAGGACCGGTCCCAGTACTGACCCCTGCGGTACCTCGCTAGTTACCCTCCTTTCTTCATTGTGGACTCCGTTTACTATTACCCTTTGCGTCCCCTGTTGTCCAGCCAGTTTTTTATCCAGGCTACCACCTTGGGACCCACTCCAAGGCTGGCTAACTTGTATATTAATCTTTTGTGTGAGACTGTGTCAAATGCCTTGCTAAAATCTAGGTAGGCCATATCCACAGCCCCTCCCTGGTCTACTACTTTGGTCATCCAGTCAAAGAAATCTATTAGGTTCATCTGACATGACCTTCCTGCTGTGAAACCATGCTGCCTTGGGTCCCGTGCCCCACTGGCCTCTAGGTACTCAACAATTCTTTCCTTCAGAAGTGATTCCATCATTTGCCCTACCATTGAGGTCAAACTAACTGGTCTGTGGTTTCCTGCCTCTGCCCTACTCCCACTTTTGTGAAGTGGAATCACATTTGCCCTCCTCCAGTTCTCAGGTACCACCCCATCCTCCCATGATTTGTTAAAGAGCGTAGTCAGTGGCATTACTCGTTCTATCCTTAGTTCTTTTAGAATTCTTGGGTGACTGCCATCAGGCCTCATTGCTTTGTCCACCCTCAGTTTCAAGAGTTATTTCAAAACCCTTTCTTCTGTGAATGGACTGGTATCGACCCCCCTATTCAGAGTGTTTCTCTTGTTTGGTTTAGGTACCTCCCCCTCCTCTTCCGTTGTGAATACTGAGCAGAAATATTCATTCAGTATTCCTGCTTTTCACTGTCACCCTCTGCCCACGTTCCTCCCTTTATTAAGTCTCCGTATCCCTCCCTTGGTCTTTCTTCACTCCCTAATGTACCTATAAAAGGTTTTATCCCCCTTCTTAACAGAGTTGGCTATCTTTTCCTCAGTTTGTGTCTTTGCTATTCTGACTGCCTTCCCTGCCTCCTTCTGCGTTAATTGATAAAGTTCTCTGTCCTGCTTCGTCTGTGTTTCCTTGTATTTCCTGAATGCTATCGTTTTCTCCTTAACCTTTCCTGCCACCTCTTTTGAGAACCATAGTGTCTTTTTCCTTCATTTTGTTTTGTTGATTTGCTTCACACAAAGGTTTGTTGCCTCTGTGATGGCTGTTTTGAATATTCCCCATTGTTCCTCCACCCCTCCTTCTTGCCTGTTTGCTAGTGCTTTTCTGAGGCACTCTCTCATTTTCCCAAAGTCAGCCTTCCTAAAGTCCAATACTCTTGTTTTTGTATGGCTTGATTCTATGGATGTGTTTATTGTGAACCACACTGTTTGGTGGTCACTTGTTCCCAGATGGCTACCCACTTCTAAATCTGAGATCCTTTCTCCTTCCCCATTTGAGAGTATCAGGTCTAAGATTGCTCCCTCCTGAGTGGGTTCCAACACTAGCTGTCTGAGGCATGCCCACTGTAGGGCATCAAGAATGACCCTGCTCTTGGATGTGCCTGCAGCAAAGGTACTCCAGTTAACATCTGGCATATTCAGGTCCCCCATCAACAATATCTCCCCTTTTTCTGCCATTTTAAGGATGCCTTCTATCATTTCCTTGTCCATTCCCCCCCATGAGATGGGGGTCTGTACACAGCCCCCATGCGGATTGTGGTGCCATTTCCTGTCTCCAGGGTGACCCACAGTGACTCATCAACTTCCTGTTTACTCTTTAGTTCTGTTGCTTTAATCTCCTCCCTTATAAAGAGAGCTACTCCTCCTCCTCTTTTACCCACTCTGTCCCTCCTGTAGATTGTGTATCCTGGTATGTTGACATCCCACTCATGGTTCTCTGTGTACCATGTTTCAGTGACTGCCACAATATCCAGGCATCCCTCTTCCATCAAGGCCACTAGTTCAGGGAGCTTGTTACACAGACTGCAGGCATTGGTACTCATCACCTTCCATTTTTTGATGGCCTTACCCCTTTTAGCCCCATCCCTGTCCTTACTGCCTTTTTCTGCATTTACCCCTATCCTGCTCCCTACTGATTTCTCTACCTTGGTGTTTACCTCACTAACTACTGTGTTTTGTGGGGGGAGGCTGGGATTTCCCTGCTCCTTTTCAGTGTCTCCCCCGGCTAGTTTAAATGCTTGCCAATGAGCATTTAAACCTATCACCTAGGATCCTGGTTCCCCTCCTGGACAGATGCAGACCATCGTGCCAGCATAGGCCTGTATCCCTCCAGGTGGCTCCCCAGTTCCCAATGAAGCTAAAACCCTGAGCTCCACATCAGTTTTTCAACCATTCATTGAATCCCATGGTGTGGAATACCCTAGCATCATCCTTACCATAGACAGGCAGCATCTCCGTGAAGGTTACCGTACATGCTACTTGTCTAAGGCCCCTCCCCAACTCTACAAACTCCTCTTGCACCACTCTGATCCCATTCACAGCCGGGTCATTTGTCCCTAGGTGGACAAGAACATCCAGCTCCCTCCCTCATGCAGATACTCCCGCGATCCTGAGGATTCTCTTCCTGTCCCTCCAAGCCGTGGCACCAGGCAGGCACCTTACCTCCCTATCCCCTTCCTCCCCCACTTCTACCCCCTAATGATTGAGTCCCCCACCAGGAGTTGTTTTCTTCCCCTGTGGGGTCTCATGCCACCCTCCTGTGGGTCTCCTTTGTAGAGGTTCCCAGCATCCTCTTTGGTCTCCACTGCAAGTGCCTCCATAGAGGAACCCCTCTTCACCAGAATAGCATATGAATTGTGGAAAGATACAACTGGAGGAATGCACCTCTATTCCACCACCCTCTCCCCCTCTGAGCCCACCTTGGTCCAAGCGCTCCTCTTTCTTGGCAACCTCTGAGGTAGTGGTGGTGGCCCTGGTGGTCCCTGGGTGGGGGAAGAGGTTTCATGAATCCTAGCCTGGTCAGCCTGGAGATGGGCAACCTCCTCCCTCAGACCAGAGAGGTGCCTGCAAACAGGGCAGCATCGCAGCCTCCAGCCTCCTTTCATGAAGCAAGTGGCACAGACTCTGGACCTCTCCACTCAGGAATCTACAGAGGAGGAGGAGGAGCCAGATTACATGGAAATGATGGATGTACCAGCAACTAAGAGGTTGCTACTACCCATCCATAAGTCCCTAAAGAGACAAGCCACTAGAGTTTTGCAACCCCCCACTTCCATTCCACCAGTGGACAAGAAGATGGATAGGAAATACTGGGTGGCCAAGGCTGGAGCTGAGTTCCTTTTTGGGCATCCCAGTCATGAAGGGGTGGTGCAGGCTGCTGCATGTGATAAGGCAGGCATTCCTCTGGCATTACACCCACCTGATAAAGATTCTAGGAAAATGGATTCTATAGCCAAGAAGTCTTACTTTTGTTCTTCTCTGGCCATTAGGCAGGCCTATTACATGGCTTATGTTTCCAGACACCAGAAAAGTCTCTGGAATACAGTTTTGGAGCTTGCTAAGGCCTGCCCTGCTCTCATGGCATCTGACTAGCTGAGGCTGCGAAAAGGGGCATAGAGGCTTCCAAGTACCAATTTCAGATGTCAGTGGATGTCAGCGACATTGCAGCCAGACTGATGGCAACTTCAGTGTTCCTACGGAGAATTGCTTGATCTAAGGGCCACTAATCTATCCCATACACCCTGGCAAAAGCTTTGGATTTTCCTTGCGAGTCCACATCCCTCTTTGGTGAGCAAACTGAGGTGTACATGAAAAAGATGGATGAGTACAAGGTGGCTTATAAGAGTGCTGCTGCTAAGGAAAAGGCAGCAACACCTCAGAACTACCAGAGTAAAGGGGGTAGGGGTAGAACCCACTACAGACCTTTCTTCCAGACTCGGGCTCTCCCAGCATATCGACCACAGAGAGGGTACATCAGAGGCAAAGGCAGAAGGGGAAGCAATCAAGATGGCCTCAGTTCCCAGCCCACAAGCAAAGCAAGATCCCCTGAGGGGTCTGCCAGGGTCGCCTCCCCATTCCTAGTAGGAGACAGGCTGGCTCACTACCTCCAGGCTTGGAAATCCATCACCACAGACAAGTGGGTCCTGGAGGTAGTGAGCCAGGGTCTTGCGCTCAGCTTCAAGGTCTTACCCAGGCTGAGGGCAAGAGTTTTCAGACCTGCCACCCCATCAGAAGCAGTTTTATTGGAGGCGGAAGTAGCAAAACTCCTTCAGGAGAAAGTAGTGGAGCATGTTCTCTTGGCCCAAAAGGGAAAGGGACTCTACTCAAGATACTTCCTCACTCTAAAGAAAACAGGGGAGTGGCGACCCTTACTGGATCTCAGACATTTAAACAGGCATTTGACAAAGCCAAAGTTCAAAGTGGTCACTCTGGCTACCATTCTCCTTACACTCAGGCAAGGAGATTGGCTGGCATCCCTGGACTTAAAGGATGCTTACTTCCACATTCATATCAGGTAATTCCACAGAAAGTACCTCAGGCTCAGATTGCCATCAGGCCATTACCGGTTCAGAGCCATGCCTTTCAGCCTGACTTCTGCTTCAGGAGTGTTTACAAAGTGCCTAGCAGTAGTGGTAGCGCACTTAAGGAGCGCACTTAAGGAGGCAGGGAGTTACAGTCTTCCCATACCTGGATGACTAGCTAGTGGTAGGCCAGTCCCCCAGCAGGTCAAAGATGCACTGACCACCACTCAGGATATCCTGCAGTCCTTATGCATCCTGGTAAATGAAAAGAAGTCAGTGGTGAGATCAGTTCAGCTCCTGGAATTTATAGGAGCAGAACTGGACACACTAAGAGGAAAGGTGTTTCTCCCTCAGGGAAGGGTGGACAGCCTCGTACAGTTGGCCAGCTCTTTCCAGCTGAATATTCCTAGACCAGCAAGGCACTTTCTCCAGCTGTTGGGACACATGGCTGCATCAACAGCAACAGTACCAGGTTCCAGATGAGGGACATCCAGTTCCATCTCAGATCTCACTGGTTGCAGAGAAGAAATTCCCTGTCAAAGATGTTGCCAGTTACCGGAACACTTTCAAGCACTCCAGTGGTGGCAGAAAAAGGACAACCTCAGAGAAGGTGTGCTTTTCCTTCAGCAGCCACCATCAGCAGTGCTAACAATGGATGCCTCCCTCCTAGGATAGGGTGCCCACCTGGGGGAGCACACCGCACACGGTACTTGACTTCAGCAGGAGTCTCTGCTTCACATAAACCTGCTGGAACTCAGATCAGTTTACCTAGGCATTCGGTCCTTTGCCTCAATGCTGCAGGGCAAGGTGGTTCAAGTCAGACCAGACAATACAACCACAATGTATTACATCAATAAGCAATGAGGCACAAGGTCATCCCCCCATGTACAGAGGCCATGAAAGTATCGAATTTGGCTTACTCCCTGGGGATCTCCCTATCAGCAGTTCATCTCCCAGGGAAGGACAATGTCCTCAAAGATGCTCTCAGCAGGATCAACTAGAATCACCACAAGTGGTCACTAAACAGGCAAATTCTGCAAATTGTGTTCAGAAGGTGGGGCACCCCAGAGGTGGACTTCTTTACAGTCCCAGACAATCGCCAACTGCCGCAGTTCCATTGCAGGCCTCCTGCAGTGGGCACAGTGCCTCTGGATGCACTACTATTGGACTGGACAGGGAAGTTTCTGTATGCCTTCCCTCCATTTCCTCTGTTGCTCAGAGTACTGAACAGGCTCAGGGTTCAGCCAGTGACAATTATCCTCATAGCTCCAGACTGGGCTAGGCAGCCCTGGTATCCACTGCTCCTGACCTTGTCAGTATCCAGACCAATCTCCCTCCCCAGGAGATACAGCCTACTGACCTCCTCAAAGGGCAGGATCCTTTACCTCAATCTCCAGTCCCTCAGGCTCAAGGCTTGGCTCTTGAAGACTTCGAGTATGCCAACCTACACCTCTCTGAAGGGGTTCTTGAGGTCCTCACAGTTTCTAGAAAACCTTCTACTAGAAAAACTTAGAGGTTTTCTATTTGGTACCAGCAAAAACATATAGACTGTAGCCAGGCTGGCTTGCCAGTCATTTTGGATTATCTGGCATGCCTTCACTCCATCAGCCTCAGGCCATCTACCCTTAAGGTACACCTGGCAGCTGTCTCTGCTTACCTCTCAGTGGGTAAGGATTCATCTCTGGCTACTAACCAGGTATTCAGAAGTTTTTCAAAGGTCTGTTGCACTTGTATCCCTCACACAAGGAGTCAACTCTTGCATGAGACCTCAATATATGTATTAGCCAGCTAATGCAGCCACCCTCTGAGCCCATGTCTTCAGCAGAACTTAAATATGTGACATGAAAGAAGGTGTTCCTGATAGCCATCACCTCAGCCAGGAGAATTAGTGAGCTCCAGGCCCTGTCCTTAGAGCCAAATTACATCTTAGTCCATAAGGACAATGTAGTCCTCAGGACTAACATGAAGTTTCTCCCCAAGGTGGTGTCAGACTTACCTGAATCAGTCCATCACTTTGCCAATCTTTTTACTGATCATTCCAGTTCAGGGGAACATAGGCTACATAGCCTAGATGTCAAGAGGGCTATCAGTTACTACTTGGATCATACTAAGAATCATAGGCAGGATAGTACTCAGCTCTTCCTAACTTACAGAGAGGTGGGCAAGGGCAAACCTGCTTTGAAGAGGACCATTGCACAATGGATTGTTGCCTGTATACAGTTCTGCTACAGCAAGGTAGGCAAAGAGCCTGTTGTGGGCCTTGGGGCCCACTCTACAAGGGGTACAGCTGCTCCTATAGCAGCTGCAAGAGATATTCCTTTTTTGGAAATTAGTGAAGCAGCTGCATGGAAAACTGTTCACACATTTACCAAGCACTATAACCTGGATACCCAGACCAGAAGTGATGCCAGATTTGGTACAGCAGTACTGCAGAGCCCGTTTCCTCCAAAGATACTGCTTGGGTAGTCTGCATATGTCAGAATACAGTAAGATTTCCTGGGGTTTGAAGAAAAAATTACTTACCATAGTAATCTTGTTTCTTCCAAGGGAATCTTGCTATATTCTGAGCTCCCACCCTACCTCCCCTACTATCAATCAATCAATGTTTTATTTGTATAAGGCGCCCTTCCAATGCTCAGGGCATCTTTACAGTACAAAAATAAAAACACACAGTATTACAATTTAAAAACAAATAAAAATGTAACATTACGCACATTAATAAACTACTGAGAAAGTCTGGTTGAATAAGTGTGTCTTCAATAGCTTTTTAAAACCCTTTACAGTCAGGCTCTCACATATCTGGCAAGGTAGAGAATTCTACAGGGTAGGTGCCATAAAGGCAAACGATCTTTTTCCTGATGTTTTTAGGGATACCCTGGGAATCTCTAGCAATCCCTCGCCAGAGGATCGGAGTGAATGGGTAGGGCAGTAAGGACATAGGAGGTCTTTCAGGTAGTGGGGTCCCTGCTCATGTAGGGCTTTGTAGGTCAGTAACGTGACCTTGAAGGTAATCCGCCACTGTATTGGCAGCCAGTGCAGTTCACTCAGCACAGGTGTTATATGATTGGATCTAGATGTTCCAGTTAACAACCTGGCCATCGCGTTCTGCACTAGCTGCAAGTGGTGGATATCTACCACTGCTAGTCCTAGGTAAAGAGCATTGCAATAATCAAAATGACTGATGACAAAGGTGTGGACCAAGGTAGGAAGATCCTTGGGCGGGACCAGGTGCTTCACCCGGGCAATGTTCCTTAGATGGTAATAGAAAGACTTGACTACAGCTGCAGCCTACGCCGTCAGGGTCAGGCCTTCATAAAATACCACGCCCAGGTTTCGCACCTGGCCCGAGGCAATCAGCAGGGTCTCCCCAAGATTTAATCCTGAGGGTTTTCACGCCCATGTCCCTGTTGTCCTGTAACCAGGGTCCACCACCAATACCTCTGTTTTTCCTGAGTTCAACCAAAGCCAGCTGGCAATCATCCAGTTCTGAATCTCCAATAGGCAGTTGTTAAACACCGCAACAGAATCTAACTCCTGTTCGGGTACAAAAGACATGTACAGTTGAGAATCATCGGCATAGCAATGAAAACTCAACCCGTACCATCTTATAATGTCCCCTAATGGAAGCATACACACCATGAATAACATGGGGGACAGCACCGAGCCCCGTGGAACCCCCACAGAGTAGCCCATGAGGGGCCAAGGAATAAATCCCTGATGCCACTCTCTGGGATCTACCCTCGAGGAAAGATCGAAACCAGCTGAGGACTGCCCCTCTCAGCCCACAGAAAAACTACAGGCACTCGAGCAGCACCTCATGATCCACGGTGTCAAGTGTTGCTGAGAGATCAAGGAGAACCAAGATGGAATGGGTTCTCTGATCTCTTGCCATCAAAAGGTCATTGAGTACCCGTATCAGGGCTGTTTCGGTGCTATGCCTTTTTCTGAAGCCAGACTGGAGAAGGTCATAGATATTGTGGTTAGTTAAGTGGTCCTCCAGCATCTTCTCAATAACTTTCCCTACAAAGGGCAAGTTCAAGATTGGTCTGTAGTTAACTGGGCAGTCGGGGTCAAGGGAGGGTTTTTTAAAAGGGGGCGTACTACTGCCTCCTTTAATTGATCTGGAAAGATCCCTCGCTCCAATGAAACCCCCACTATCCCAGCAAGGAACGGGCTGAAAACTTATACACACCCCACTAGTAGGCGTGTAGGGCCTGGATCCATACTTCAGTAGGTTGGTCGTAGAGTCTGGATGATCCTCACTATATCCACGACTACCGGCTGACTAAAAGTAGACCAGGTCTGACGGGCATTAGTACCACCCGATTGATCAATGCAAGGCTCAATGGGAAGGCACTGGCTGATCTCATCCCTGATGGTGGACACCTTATCAGCAAAGAACTGTGCAAACTCCTCACACTGCACTTGCGACAGCACTCGACCAGAGTGAAGACAGGCTGGACTGCACAGTCTGTCCACAGTCTGGAAGAGCTGGGCTGGCCTGTTCTTTGCCGTAGTAATTTCCCTGAACAGGAACTCTACCTTCTTACGGGAAATTGCTGATTGATAGGTCTGATAATGATCCATCAATCTAAGTCTGTCCACCTCCATGTGAGTTTTCCAACAGTGTCTTTTCAACCTTCACCCATCTCTTCAACTCACGGATTTCCCTGTTAAACCAGGGAGCACCCGGGTAGAGGTAAGAGGGCAAACATGAGCAGGAGCAATGACATCCAAGGCCTCAGTAACAGCCCTATTATTTATTTATTTATTTATTTATTTATTTATTGTTGACCGGGTAAGTGCACTAGGCAGATTCTGCCTATTTTCAGGCACTTCCCTGGGGAGGGGGGTAGGAGATGAATACCAACTGAACTTGAACCAGATTAAGCCGTTGGTGGTATTTTTAGTGAATGAGGGAAATTTGGCCAGGACACCGGGGAAACCTTCCCTACTCTTTTCGAGAAGTGCCGTGGGATCTTTAACATCCACCTGATCAACTACCAGAACAGGCAGATGGGACCTCGGTTTAACGCACATCCGAAAGACGGCACCTCAAACACCCCTTCATGCTGCACTACAGTGTCAGTATTGGGATATTAACCCAAGTGCCTGGTGGGATAGAACTCATAGCCTTCTGATCTCCCGGCCTCAGAGGCGAGTGTGCTACCTGCTGAGCCACTGACACTGACACATTATAGGCTACCACAAGAGGCCCCAGATCAGTGCAATCCCCTGGAAAACCAGAGAGGTCCAGTACCGTCATTAGGCCTTCTGAGGTAACCCCTCTTAAAGGTCAGTACTGTACCAACTCCTTTGGGGCAGGCCTATTTCAGGGGGCTGCGAAACTGAATCTCAGGACGTGATGATCAGACCAACCGACTGGCTCTAACTCTAACTGTTTAACTAATTTTTCTTTTCTCTGTGAAAGGGCCCCTACCAGCTGCCACGGTTTGGACTAGCCACTAGGGCTTGGGTACCCAGGGACAGTAACTGGTAGGGATAGGCCTGTGCACAGAGCCATAGGTAGATGAGTAAAGTGATAAGCTAATTAACCTGATTTCCCCCTGTCCTTGTTATATCCCCCTAAATAAATCAGAGCTGCTTGTTTCAGCAAAGTTATACTGCCCGAGGTATTTGTCTATGTTAAAGTATTGTACTGTGATTGTTGCACTGTATCTTCTTATTTTACAGGGGGTCCCAGTGCCGAACCAGTCCTGGGGTAAGTGTGTATACTATGAAGGTAATTCTGATATACTGTGTGGGCCACTAGTGGGAAGAAAGGGTTGCAGTGTCCCAGAGGGCTGTGACCAAGTTAGTTTAACTATTGCAAACCCTGACCTCTGGGTGGAGGCACCATCGGATCCAGGCCCCTCAACCTGTTAGTGGCAAATCAGACAGGGTAGTAGCCCTGGGATAGCGCCATCTAGGGGTTACATCTTGAGGCTCACCACTGGGATTGTGTGTCCTCTAGTGGCCATATTTACAAACCACTGTTAAGAAAAAAATAAATGGGTACCCGACAGAAGTGGCTGTGCACCGCTGGTGGACTGGTGTACTGGGAGGAGATCGACCCCAAAATGCTATGCTTATCCTGACATCCCCTGGGTATCAATAGACACTGTACAGGAGTACTTTCCAAGGTGGAAGGTTTACAAAACCCTGTGGTGGTGGGTCGGCATGCTAATCTGCTCACCCACACTTTCCTGGCCCTAGTAGAGTTTAAGAATCCCATAGATGGCTCCAAAGTGCCCCAGACCATTACCCCAGAGGGAGCCCTCACTGCTTGGAGAGTGATAACTAAGGACAGTAAAGACCCGGGGGGGAATGAGCCTCCACCACTATCTGAAACTTTTGAGGAGAAATTTGCTAAATGGTTGCTGGGGGAAGGGAAAACTGTGGAGGACTTGAAGAAACTATTTTTGCCACCTGGGGGTGTTCTTCCCCCAACACCCTCTCCCGCTCCAGTACCCGTAATGGTGGCTGAACCAATGCAGACTCCTATTTCTGCACCTGCCATTAGTCACGACTCTTACCGAAGGTTGAGGATCTTCTCTGGCACCCTCCCAACCCCCCAAGGGGAGGATGACTGGGAGACCTGGATAGACTATGTTGCCCCCAAGTGCTAGAATGGCAATGCTCGGAAGTCAAAAGCCAAAGAGGGTTAGTGAGAGCCTCCGAGGTCCTGCCTCCTGGCTACCATCCGTGCTAAACGGGCCAGTAACCCTGAAGTGACTGCACAGCCTATCTTGAGGCCTTGGAGAATGTGTGATGGAGCCCAGATTCTGATGAGGACCTATGGTGGAGAGTGAAATGCACAACAGTACCAAGGGGAGTTGTTGTCTGTGTATGTATCTCGGCTTGAAAATTGTTGCAAGAATGCCTCAGAAAGGGTAGTTTGCCAGCGATTGAACTGGACTGAACCAGGCTGGACAGGATCCTAAGTCTGCCCCTTCTCAGAACTGCTGTTGCTTCAGTTACGCCTGGCAAATCGACTGGAATCTCCACCTCCTATGATGAGTTAATGAGAGAAATTCGAGAGTTGAGAAAAGGCACCTCGGGAGGACCTGCACTAATAGCTGCGCTACGACTCGAGTGACTGAGGGTGACCCATCAAGTGAAGTTCAGGGGCAGAGGTTGCAGTCAATGAGTGTTCTGACAAGGAAAAAGATATGTCACAATGGGGCGAACTGTTGAGAGAGATCCGGGAATTCAAAAACAGTCCCTTTATGAAGGCCACGCCTGCAAGTACGGGCCCTGACCTATATCCGACTGTATCTGCTATGGGGTGGGGGGGTACCCACCCATGTATCTCTGCTGATAACGGCTCCAAACTCAATTCCTTGACCATGGAAGTGGAGAAACTGGCGAGATGTCTCCAAATGCTTATCACGCCGCAGACAGAGATGGCACCAAGGTTTCCAGTTAGTAATACCCCCACCCTGGCTCCCAGTGTGGTGCCTCGGCCGGCTCAAACTCCAGAAAGTATGTTTTGCTATAATTGTGGGAAGGATGGGCACATGACGAGGAAATGCTGGTCCCCAAAAGACACTGACAAAGTTGCATATAGACTACAAGGAGAGCTTTGGAGAACAAATCAGTGGTTAAGAGGTGCACGAAATGATCCCAGTGAGGGCACCAAAATGCTAACTCACGCCCTTTGTGGCAAGGTCAGTTGCCCAGGCCCCACTACCGCCTCTCCAGACTGGTCCAGAATAGTGGGTCCTCCATGGAGACCACTGTAAAGGTGAATGGAGTGTCTACAAGAGCTGTATTAGACAGTGGCTCCTAAGTGACAATTATGTTCCAAGATTGGTATCAGAAGCATTTGTCAGATGTACCTTACAACCATTAGAAGGACTGCATGTATGGGATTAAGTGAGAAGGCCACCCTATTCCGGTATATCCGAATTTGGCTGTCTTTCCCCACCTCCGTGGCTGGAGTGGCTTAACAAGTAGAGACCCTAGCCTTAGTGTGTCCCCCAACTGGACTGTATGATGGTGTCCTTTGTTGATTGGAACAAATGCTCATATGTTCGGAAGGCTGGCACAGTTGTGTTATGAAAAACAGGGTCAAAGACTAGTAGAGCTTTAAGAGTTCCGCTTTAATTAAGAAGGCCTATGAGGCACAGAGAGATGCTGAAAAATAGAACCAGAGGAACCGTCGAATTGTATGGAAGAAGGATCCTGAGTCTCTGATCCTGGCGCCAAATGCCCAGTGTACCTTACAGGAGAGGTCCGTATCAGAAAGGATGTTAAGAATAAAATATTAATGTTGGATGCACCAGGCGATGGAAATTGCCAGAGGGACTGCTGGTCAAGCCTAGTATTTTGCCCGCTAGAGCCCATGCTTATGCCAGAAGGGTAATGGTCCAAGTTCATAATGTGTCTGAAAGAGACATTTGAGTAAATAGAGGTTGCATCCTGGCTAATGTGCATTGTGCAGACACTGCAGTGCTACCCAGCAGCAAAAGTTCGAGAAAGAATGACAGAGTAACGCCTGACTTGTTTGATTTCGGCAACTCCCCATTGCCAGCTGAATGGAAAGTGAGGATCAGTGAGAAGCTTGCCCAGAGAGACCAGGTGTTTTCTTTAAAGGAGTGGGACGTAGGATGCATGCAAGGAGCTGAGCACAATATCCGGCTGCATGACGAAAGACCATTTCGTGAGAGGTCTCGACGCCTGGCACCTGCTGACATAGATGATGTGAGACGACATCTGCAAGAGATGTTAGCTGCTGGTGTAATACAAGAATCCAGAAACCCTTATGCTTCCCCCATTGTGGTAGTGAGGAAAAAGAATGGGACAGTAAGGATGTGCATGGATTATCGCACCTTAAACCGGCGGACTATCCCTGATCAGTACACAATGCCCCGCATTCAGGATGCTTTGGACTGCTTAAACGGGAGCAAGTGGTTCTCTGTGTTGGATCTTCGCAGTGGTACTACTAGATCCCGATGGCCCCAGAGGACCGTGAGAAGACAGCTTATCTGTCCGCTATTTCTATGAATTCATGAGGATGCCTCAAGGGATTTCAGGTGCCCAGCCACTTTTCAACGATTGATGGAGTGCAGTGGGGACATGAACTTACTAGAGTGCCTGGTATACCTAGATGATGTTATTGTGTTTGGCAGCTCACTGGAGGAACATGAGCAGATTATTTAAGGTATTGGACCGACTGAGGACTTTGGCCTTAAACTGTCCATTGATAAGTGTCAATTCTTTCAAGCATCAGTAAAGTATGTGGGACACATAATATCCACCGAGGGAATAGAGACCGACCCGAGTAAAGTTGAGGCCTTGACCACTTGGCCACAGCCCAAAAATCTAAAAGAACTGCAAAGATTCCTGGGATTCTGTGGTTATTATCGGCATTTCATCAAGGACTGTTCAAGAGTGATCCGCCCTTTACTTAACCTTACTCAAGGGTATCCCCCAACCCACAAAAAATACCAAAAGTCAGTGTCCCTCAAGACTGAAAGAGTGTATTTTCATCCGAGTGAAGTATTTGGGGCCCGCTGGACTCCTGATTGTGAGACTGCTTTTCATGAGATCATATATCAACTTACCCATGCTCCAGTGCTGGCCTATGCCAATCCAAGAAAACCTTACGCCCTGCACACTGATGCTAACTTGCAAGGGTTGGGGCTGTGTTGTACCAAGAGCACGAGAATGGCCTGAGACCAGTGGCCTTTGCCAGTAGAAGCTCTGACCCCATCCGAAAGAACTATCCTGTACATAAGTTAGAGTTCCTAGCTTTGAAGTGGCTATTGTTGACCAATTCCATGAGTACTTGTATGGGGCTAAAATACTGGTAAAACTGACAATAATCCTTTGACCTATGTGCAGACCTCAGCTAAGTTGGATGCCACTGGCCATAGGTGGCTTTCTGCATTATCTACATACGACTATGCTCTCGAATACCGAGCAGGTCTGAACCACATAGATGCTGATGCTCTTCCCGGAGGCCTGTTCTCCAGAATGATTGGGTCAGATTGGCAGAACCTGACATTCGGCACTCTGCCGAAGTTTGACAGGGAGGAACAATGTCCACGGATGCAGTGGACTGCATGGTGGATTGCTTGGGACCCTCTGAGAATTGCATACCTGCTGCTTATTGCCACTTTTCTGCAATAGACATTGGTGCACTGCCTCAGCTGGACAGTGACAGTATTCGCGGGCTCAGTCCCATGATCCCATGATCAAATCAGCTTTAGAAGCCCTCTGTGCAGGAAAAGATGTGTCCAAATTACGCCCACTGATTTGAGAACTGCACTGTTATACAGAAGGTCCTAAGTTGAAACTGATCAATAAACTGTTATACAGAGAAACAGTAGACAGAGGGGACAAGTAGACAAACAACAACTAGTGCTGCCCACTGCCTTCAAGACTCAGTATTGAGGTCCTTGCACAACCACAGGGCACCTTGGTATAGACAGAACACTTGACTTGGTGAGATCCAGATTCTATTGGCCTAAGATGGGGGTTGATGTGGAGCAACACATTCAAACTTGTAGTCGCTGCTTACAGAGGAAAGCTTTGACCCAGAGGGCTGCCCCCCTTGTTAACATCACCACCAGTGCACCCATGGGGCTGGTCTGTATTGATTTTCTGAGTTTGGAGTCAGATCAAAGAAATATCAGTAATGTGCTGGTGGTCACTGACCATTTCACGAGATATGCCCAAGCTTTCCCCACCAAAGACCAGAAAGCATCCACTGTGGCCAAAGTACTTGTAGAAAACTTTTTGTTCACTATGGGCTCCACAAAGAATCCATTCTGATCAAGGAGAGACTTTGAGAGTCGTCTGATCAAAGAGATGCTTTCTTGTGGGGAGTGCGAAGTCCAGAACCACTCTCACTCCCCCAGGGGGACCCACAGCCTGAAAGTTTCAACCGCACTTGCTAGATATGCTAGGCACCCTGCACCCAAAGGCAAGCCTAGATGGAGCCAACAAATTAGCACCCTGGTACATGCTTATAACTGCACCAAAAGTGATGCCACTGGGTTCTCCCCCTACCGCCTGATGTTTGGAAGAGAAGCTCGACTACCGGTAGATGTGTGTTTTGGGGTCTCTTCTGATGGGGTTCAAGCTGACAACTATTTACAGTATGTGCAAAAGTTAAAGGCCCAGCTAACTCATGCGTATCAACTGGCTCAAACTATGGCTGCCAAAAGAAATCTGGCCAACAAAGAAAGGTATGATAAAAAGGTGAAAGCACAGGAACTCCAGGAGGGAGATCGGGTATTGCTAAGAAATCTGGGACTGCATGGCAAACACAAGATTGCTGACAGATGGCACCATCTCCTCACATTGTAGTGGGCAAACTAGATGATCTGCCAGTGTACAAAGTAAGGCCTGAGAATAATTCAAAAGATGTAAAACAATGCATAGAAATCATTTACTGCCCATTGGACAAATCTTGATTGAGTCTGAGCCCCAGAAGATGCCCCTCTGGACCAGTGACTAGAGCTGCTGCTAAGAAAAGATCAAGAAAGTCTGCACTTACAGAAGCAGAGTTAAAGTGTTCCTCCACAAGTCCCAGTTGAGCATGACTGTCAGTCCATATCAGAAGAAAGTGAGTGACTTTGAATACTATCCTTCTTAGACTGAGTCAATTGTTTCGGGGCAATCCCCTAGTCAATACTGGAGACTAAGCTGGGCCTTCTGGACTGTCTAAGCCCCCAGCTTCGTCCCTGGAGCCAATGCTCCCAGAAAGTGAAGTGCAAAGCATCAGATCAGATGAAATGGAATCATTGTGCATGGTTGAACTGTTTGAGCTTTCAGGGGAGGAAAATGATGTACTGGGACAGACTGGTGATACACCAGAACAAGAAGAGTATTTTGAGTGCCCTGACAGTCCACTGCCAGTGTCCGAAAGCTCTCCATGCGAGCCAAATGTTGTGGACTCAGAAACTGTAACTCCTGGAGCTGAAAGTGCCCCAAGTTCTAGCCTCTCTACCCCCATGGAGACTCCCCTGACAAGTGAGGACAATGCTGAAAATGAGGCTCAGAGTGCAGAGACTGTAACAGTTCCCTAGAAAGACTGGTCGAGCTGTAAAGCCTGTGGGCACCTCAGTTATGATTCCTTGGGAGGCCTGTGGACTTGCCTCTCAATGTTGTCCATAAAGGAGTGTATGTGTCCCCGAGCTCATTGCCCAAACTGAGTGTCAGTGCTAACTCAAGTTACTTGTGTTGCCTCTATATGGTGCCCTTGCCCTGTCCAGCCCTAAGGTAACTGATAGGAAGGGCCCCTCTTCAGGTTTCATGTACAAGAGGTAATAACTTGAGTTATGGTACAATGTGTGTAATACTGTGTAAAGAGTGACATACTGCAGTGTTTCAGAAATGTGTTCTTGGTAAAATGATATATTGACTGATGATTATTTGTGTGAGCCTAATGCAAATGTATATGGTTGCAGTTGAAACTTATGGGGGTACTTGCTTGACGCGGACATCAAGCTTTCCCAGGCCAGGAAGGGTGTAACCCCCCTGCAAATGGGAGTTCCCAAAAGACTTCCAGGAGCTTGCTTGAATGCTCCGAGCCTGAATGGTGTTTCATGCAGCCATTTATCTGTGAGTGTTTTAGAGCCTCTGGTACTGTCTCTTTAAGAGCTGTCTGCTTGCAGACATAATTAGTTTGTATGGGGGACTGTGTGTTTCTCTGCTTGAGTACCACTCGAGCTGCTGCCAATTCACTCCATTTTGCAGTCACTAGGAGTGCAAAGGGAACCTATCTGAAAGATGTAACTGTTTGCCAGAAATCATTTAGAGTAATAATGAAAATACAGTTTATCTAACCTGCTTTCTTTGCAGTCAGAACTGTGTTTGCCTAGTTCCCCATTTTAGTTTTGAACTGCTGAACTGGACCAATCATTGTGGGTTAAGGTAGCTCTAAAATGGTGCCTTGGACGAATCAGAACTTGGACTCGTAATCTGAGCCAGCCACAAGAGGATTGTATGGGCAGTGACTCTGGGAGATGTAGTTTGACTTCGCCTTTTTGGACCAACAGGGCAGTCTATTTGAGTGACAGCCAATCCAGCCAAGAACTGGGAGGAACTCAAAGGAAGTGCCCGGTTTTGTCTGCTGGAGTTTCAGTTGAGCTCTGGCAGTGAAGAGGGAAGGAGCCCTGTGCTTTTTCGGTGTGCAGTTTTAGTCGGGAAACGCGTGTAAGGCCCCGAGTTCCGGTCTGCAGCTTGTGTAACTGCTTGTTAGGACTGAATCCATCCTGTGAAGAGAATCAAAGGATATCTGAAGAGTAGAAACCAGGCTCACCCTGTAGAAGACTGGAGAAATTGCTGAATTGCGCTCGGTCTGTCAGGAACTGAATCTGCTGTGTGTTCTCCCGGGTATTGTGCAGTAATTGCGATCGGGATAGAGAAGCAGCCTGCCTGGTATAGTACTTTCTTTTTACCATATAAATGTGTGAGGAGGCTTGTGTAGCTCAAGTGAATCCTGCTGCCATTAAAGGACTTTTGTCTGTTACTGTTTACCATATAAATGTGTGAGGAGGCTTGTGTAGCTCAAGTGAACTTGCTGCTGCATTAAAGGACTTTTGCCTGTTGCAGTTTGTCATATAAATGTGTGAGGAGTCTCGTGGAGCTCAAGAGTAGCCCTGCTGATGTTTGAAGGACCCTATCTTGTTTGGAGGTCGTGAGTACTAATTCAGGGTCGCTCCTGTTGAATTGCCACATTGAATCCAAATGGAATTACTGTACTGCCGACTGTTTAACTAATTTTTCTTTTCTTTAGAAAGGACCCCACCAGCTGCCATGGTTTGACTAGCCACTAGGGCTTGGGTACTCAGGACAGTAACTGGTAGGGATAGGCCTGTGCACAGAGCCATAGGTAGATGAGTAAAGTGATAAGCTAATTAACCTGATTTCCCCCTGTCCTTGTTATATCCCCCTAAATAAATCAGAGCTGCTTGTTTCAGCAGTTATACTGCCTTAGGTATTTGTCTATGTTAAAGTATTGTACTGTGATTGTTGCACTGTATCTTCTTATTTTACAGGGGGTCCCAGTGCCTGAACCAGTCCTGGGGGTAAGTGTATACTGTGAAGGTAATTCTGATATACTGTGTGGGCCACTAGTGGGAAGAAAGGGGGGTTGCAGTGTCCCAGAGGGCTGTGACCAAGTTAGTTTAACTATTGCAAACCCTGACCTCTGGGTGGAGGCACCAGCCATCGGATCCAGGCCCCTCAACCTGTTAGTAGCAAATCAGGCAGGGGTAGTAGCCCCTGGGATAGCGCCATCTAGGGGTTACACTTGTATGTGCTGTTTAGGTATTTGGAAGTGATAGTTCCATGCCTTCCTCCCAAGACATCCACTGTGTCTTTCCACTCAGTATTCACAGAAGAGTGGAAGGGGCAAGGGCACAGCAGCACAGCAGTTGCCAAGGGGGTGAAGAGGTGGACAATAGTCCATTCAAAGGCAAAAGAGTCCTGCAGGAGCTCACTAAATTGAAGGTGGACAAAGCGATGGAACCAGATGGCATACGCCCAAGGATATTAAGAGAACTGCGAAGGGAGATAGCAGTACCTCTGGCAGCCATGTTCACTGAGTCATTCAACATGAGTGAATTGGAGGAGGGCACATGTGGTCCATCTACACAAATGCAGCAGCAGGGAGGAGGCAGGGAACAACAGGCCATTCAGCCTCACCTCAGTAATGAGGAAGATCATGGAGGGATTGCTTAAAGAAAGGATAGTGGGGCATCTAGAAGCCATCGGAGCCCAGGACCATAGACAACATGGATTCACAGTGGGGACATCATGTCTGACAAATCTGGTTGATTTCTTTGGCTGGGTGACAAAAGAAGTGAATCAGGGTGGGGCAGTGGACAACGCTTACCTTGATTTCAGCAAAGCCTTTGACACCATCCCACATAGGAGGCTGATAAACTAGCTGGGTAGGCTGGGCATGGGGGAAAGGGTGGTAAACTGGGTTAGAAACTGGCCAACAGACAGGAGGCAGAGAGTGGTGGTAAATGGGGTTCAGTCTAGGGAGAGGGGGTGACCAGTGAGGTGCTGCAGGGTCTTCATTAGTAACATTGCAGAACGGCTGAAGGGAATTTTTTCACCAAATTTTCAACATAGCCATTTTAAGACCTCTACTCATGAACAGTGTCACTGTGATTTTCTTAATGTGTCCCATACGTTGACTTTGCACACCGACTGCGCCATTGTGTGCTACATGGGCGGAAACACGTTTTGGGTGAGATGTGAAAAATGACAGCTGTACTGCTCAAAAGGAGGTGTGGTAAAATGGTAATGTTGAAAATCTGGAGTGAAAATATTGAAAATTCGCGAACTTAAAAGTGTGCGTAGGAACTGCGCAGTACACGCTCGTAAAACAGTCATTTTTAGGAATTTTTTCACCAAATTTTCAACATAGACTTTTTGAGAGCCCACCTTATGAACACTGGCAGTGTCGTTTCGTTAACTGGTCCCGAAAGGTGATTTCACACAGTGACCATGAAATCACTCTTTGGGCCCGATTAACGCCATGACAGTGCAAGAATTCATGAGGAGGGGTCCCAAAAACCCCATGTTGAAAATTTTGGCCCAAAATTCCAAAAAATGCCTGAGATATGCAACAAAGTTGAAAACCTATTTATTCCATTATACAGCTTACCGGCATTTCCTCAGTTCGCGGTCGACTTTGAAGAGTGCAGACCTGTTCCCGTCCAATCAAGATCGCCACGCTGAGCTCCGGAGGTAAGTATGGGGTGGGGGTGGGGAGGCAGGGTGCGAGTGGTGGGTGCGGTTGTGGGGGGAGGAGACTACGAGGGACCATTTTTTTGTTTTCAGGTTTTTTTTTTTATTAAGACAACGTGGGATGTTTGCCACGCTGGTGGGCTCCCAGCGTGGCAGCTGAAAAGACTGTTTGGGGGCTGGAGCTGAAGGGGATTGGGCACCCCCTTCGCATAACAGCTTTGCCCACGCTGGGGTGGCCTCAGCGTGGCACCTGGAAAGCTTTTGTGGGGTGCAGCCGTGGAGCCGGCGGGGATTGGGCACCCCATCAGCTATAACAAGCTTTGCCACACTGGGGTGGGCTCCAGCATGGCACCTGGAAAGCTTTTGGGGGCGGTGAGCCGTGGAGCAGCGGGGATTGGGCACCTGACCTGCTATAATAGTTTTTGCCACGCTTGGGTAGCCTCAGCGTGGCACCTGGACAGCTTTTTGGGGGCATGGAGCCGACAGGGATTGGCACCTCACGGCCATACAGTGTGTGCATGGGGAGCGATCAGCACAAAGTAGTGTGTTATAGCAGGTGTGGGGGGAAAGCTCACTCACTGAAGCCGGAGCTCTCCTTTCAACTGCACGACCACTGCATTTTCAACTGCTGTCATAGACAGCTGCAGCAGTGATTGGGGAACTGGAGCTGCGCCTGCAAACACACTGACTGAATTGGAAGATGGGTGCCACACCTCCGAAAACTTGGATGATGCCACTATGTTTCTTGCACATGCGTGCATGCAACATAAAAATCAACAGATAAGACAGCAGGCCAGTGCTCACTGCACATTATTGTAAGGGTCTCAGAAATAACAACATTTTTTGTAGAGTTGCCCACACTGATCCAGATCACAAATCCTACGCAATTTAGGATGGCGAAGGGACTATTTTATGTCACTTTCTGAAACAAATAAGCAAAAAATATTTCAAAAGTAACTCATAACCCAATTATAATAGCAATAATGAACTCCGGGGGTTACGTTAATGTTCAAATTAATCGTCCCCTGCAGGAAATATGGCACTGTGCCACACCTCGTGCCACATTACGCCCCAAGGGGGTGATTAACTAGAACATTAATATAACCCCCATTGTTCCTTATTGCTTAAGTCATGTAAGGCTGTCGGAATGCTAACAGCCAATCAGATTGCAGCATTTCTAAGACCCTTATTATAATCGTGCTTGTTTTTTATCTGCATCACTTTTCTATTTGTTTTTTGCAACATTTAACCACAAGCACTGATAAAGAGGCTGGGACAATAACAGGTGGTGTGAATCTAGAAAAACTGCCCATATGCAATAGAAACATTGCTTTTGGAGGATTTAAAGTAAGAATACCTTTCGGACTTTTCACTCAATGCTTAAGAAATCACTGACCACTGTAAATAGCACCTTGAGTGGCAAATGACCAAAAAGAATAGGATGATTACTAGATTGCTATAATTTTTGACCAGTACAGGCACACTAAGCTGTGACCACTTGTTTTCAGGTGCACCTTGGGGGGTGAGTTACATAGACCTGTTTTATGTGTAACCCCTAGGTGGCGCTATCCCAAGGGCAACTACCCCTGCCTGCTTGGCTAGTAGCAGGTTAAGGGGCCTGAGTTCTGAAACGGGTGCCTCCCCCCGGAGGTCAGGGTTGGTAGTGGCCAAGCTGACCTGAGCACAGCCCTCTGGGACACTGTTAACCCCCTCTTTCCTTACTAGTGGCCAGAACAATACGCAGTAATCACTTTCACAATACCACTAATACACCACACTAGTACCCACACTGTTTGCACTTACCACCAGGGCTTTCCTCTGGCCCGGCCCTGGGGACCCGCTGTAAAACAAGGTTATACACAGCAAAAAACAGCAGTACAGTACTCTTGCGCAAACTGGAACCACAGTCAGGGTAAATGCAAAAAAGAGTTAGATCTGATTTATTTAAGGGGCTTCAACAAGGGAGGGGCATAATCAGGTTAATTTGCTTAAAGGCTCTATCAATCAGACAGTTATGCATGCACTTCAGGGTCCATAAATAGTCACACACTCTGGGTACCCAGATGGAGAATGGTGGGCTAGCCAGGAACGTTGCAGCTGGTTGGGGCCGTGTGATGGAAGAAAACAACATGCACAACACACACTATTTGTAATCCGGAGCTGGAGGGCTCAGCTCGTGAAAAGAAAACAACAAGACAATCAGGTGACACACTTTTAGATTAGGCTGTTGTTGCAGGGAGCTACCCTGATGATTACTCATGATACCCAAGACTGGACACAGGCTGGACGAAAATCAAGACAGCAGGTGGTAAATCTGGAGTGCCAGGAGAGGCAGGGCCCACACAATTCGCTGAGGCATTGCTCCTGTTCAAGCGTGGAGCAGGGGGCTGATCCCCAGGCAGGTCTCTTGTTGGTGGCTTTCTCTGTGCAGTGGGGTAGTCTGGCAGGGCCAGCGTGGCATGGCCCAGGCCGAATGGAGATGAATCCGGATTCAGTCCAATTAGGCTGGATAAAGCTTCCAGCAAGCAGAACACAGTTCACACAGTGGGGAACCAAATCACGACCCACTTTCAATACACAGCGCATTTACATGTAAGGAATTTCTACTGTACCAGCAAACCGCTCTCCGTCCCTCGAAAGCAAGTTTTGGTGTAAGAAAACTAGTTTCTAGATTAATTTGAGGGTTGTGTCCCTATGACAAAAAATCAAGGGAAAACTGAGGGGAGAGAGGGAGAGAGGGAGAGAGAACAGAAGAGAGGGCAACCACCAACCCTCCCCGCAGGAGTGGAGCCGAGGCACTGAGGAAGGAGTGCCCCCTATCCTGACCACTCCCCCCCAGAAGAAAAACATCCCCCATGTGCCCAAGGTCACCCCATTCCTGACCAATGGAAAGGAGGGTGGGGGAGGAGAGGGCACAGAGAGGGAGAGGCCCCAGGGAGATGGAGGGTGGGATTGTGATAAATGGTGAAGATACACAGAAAGATCAGAATTACAGTAGGAATGTAATTTTTATATCTTATCTGTGTCAATCTTCACCATTCATCACCTTTGGGTGAGTGCCGAGCTCCCCCGAAGGGGGCCCTAAACCCTAAAGGACTAACTCCCTTAGCTCTCAGTGGGTGGCACACCAAGAGAGAGAGAACCTTCATGGGTCTGGAGAGGCCCGAGAGTGGAAAGAGTGAGACGGGGACCCTCTGAAGGGGGTAGGAGGTTGCCCCGACAGATGTCGTCTCACCCTACGGGAAAAAGGTGGGTTCTCTGGTAAGCGGAGGTAATCACCCTATGCCGGGCCATGGGTAACAACCGGGAGAGATGCAGATCACTGTCTCTATGACCCTGGAAGCTACCTCGTTGGCATCGTAAGATGCTCTCGCTTGGTGCCTTGCTAGCTCCAGGCCAGAGAGTGCAATGGCTTATCTGGTTCCCTCCTTATCAGGCATCAAGGCTAGGAGTTGACCTAGCCTGGACCACAGGAACCTGTCATAGGTAGTGTAGTGGGCCTGATGAGCAGATATAGAAAGAAGCAACCATGCCGAGTAGAAAGTCCTCCTGCCCCAGAAGTTAAAATCCATGGAGTCCTCATCTGGGGGTCGGTCACGGTGAAGGGTGCGAAGTCCATCCAGTTGCGTCAGTCCTGAGCTAGGATGAGGCAGACTACCTGGAGACTCGGGGTGGGGCACAATACCTCTGGTGGAGATTCCTAGGGGCTGGGACTCCAGAAAAGGGACTCTGCCAGAAGTGCACCGATGCCTCCCGAAAGGGAGCAGGTCGGGGGGGGCACTACAAGAGTGTCCGCACTGAAATCGCACAAAAAGGAGCGTGTCAGATGCTTCGGATTGTGCTGAGTGGGTGGAGTGATATGCAGGTCTTCCAACATCCTCATGAGGAAACGCTGATACTCCATGAGATCAGCAGCTGGGGAGATGTGGACAGATGGTTCCTGTCCTCCTGAAGAGGAGGATGAAGAATCGGAGGACCTCAAAGGTTCACAGGTTGGCTGCTCAGGGGCAGGTTGGAAAACCTGCCTGCCTGTCCATGGCCCTAATGTAAGAGGGAAATTGAGCAGCCACAGCTCTGAACTTCTCCCAGGAGAGAGGGCTGCTCGGACCAAGAATACCTGGGCGAGCAGGAGGAGGTGGTAGAGGAGAGGGGACAAAGCCGACAACAGGAATTGACTGTCCTCTGCCTGGGCTAGAGAGCGCACCTGGAGCCCCAAGGGAAGAGGGAGCTCCGGAAAACTCAACAGCCAACAGCTGGTCAGCCATACTGGAACTGCCTAGGCTGCGCCCTGAAGAATCCCCCCTGTGAGGTGACCGGGGCCATGAAAGTCCAGAAGGATGGTCCCCAACCTCCAAAGAACAGGGCCCTCTCGAAGAAACCGAAAAGGAAGGGTGGAGGTTCACACTATGACCCTTCCGGAACCTGGGTGGATCCCAGAAAGGGGTCGCTGTCGAACCCCACCGACCCCCTGGAGTCTGAAAGAGCCCTCTCCCTCAGCCAGCCTCAGGCAGCTGGCATCCTGGTCAGTCCCTGAAGGACTATCCAGGGAGCAGCAGCCTCCCCTCCTGTGGGTGCTCTGATCGGCCCCAAAGTTGGGCGATCCAGGCACACCACCTGAGGGGGTAACACCACTGAGGGCTCAGAAAACCCTCCGAGGCCAGGCTTCAGAGCAATGGTGGCCTGCACCACTGCCTGCTGGTCAGCACCCCTGACCCTGGACCCAGGAGCAACTGTCCGCTGCTCAGAGGGGGGCTGGTTCCGGTCTGTCGAGGACACTACCAAGGTGTCCATGTGAGCAGCCAACTCCAAAGAGTCAAGCTGCCTATCTGACTCAGAGTCTGATTCTGCCTCTGAGGAGGTGGAGACCGAAGTCCTGTGCCAGACAGTACGTGGACATCCACTGCCATCCCGACTGAATTGTGCACCAGTTCGAGGGACTGCACTAGAATCAGCACCGAAGCCCCCAACCACACCGCAAACAGTGCGCAAAGAAGACACAGTGCCGAGGATGGCAGCAGTATCGGGGCCAGAGCCTATTATGGCACCGTCCTGACCCACAGCACCGCAAGCGGCACTGAGGCAAGAGACGGAGCCGATGATGGCTCTGACTGCACTCTCGGTGCCAAGATCAGAAATCTTCACAGTGTCGCAGCCTCGCCGAGCCGCAAGCGCACCAGAGCTGGACACGGCACTACGTTAACCATGGCACTACCTAATGGTGCAGAGGTGGAATAGTCAAGGGACGGCACCGTAGAGCCTTCCCACGGCGTCATCAGCACCATCGGTGCCGCGAACGGCACAGACAGCAGAGATGGCACAGAGTGATGGACCGGTGATGACGACAGCGCCATCAGGGTCCACAGTGCCGCAAATGGGGCCGAGGCCCAAGACACTGCCAACAGATGGTGTCGAGGATGGTGCCAACCTGGGCCTTCCAGCCCGAGGAGACAACACTGGGGGAGCCTTCACCCCCCAAAGGGGTGATTGCCAATGCGGTGCCTTCCGCCCATCCCCTAGGGGGGATGGACTGGGCCTCCTGCACCGCGCAAGGGGCTTCTGCAATGGCGAGACTACTAGGAGCAGAAGCCCCTACCTCCGCGGTCCGTATAGAACTGGGAGTGGACCCGGAGGAAAGGCCGAGAGATTGTGGCTTGGCCCAATGAATGCATGTCCGTCCCCCGAAAGTCAGCAGAGCTCATCCAACTTTCCACATGCATTGTTTGATGACACAACAATCCATGGAGAAGCAGGTATCGCATGAATCCATGTCGTGAAGTGGGCCAAGACACGTGATGCAATGGTCATGCTGGTCGATGACGGGGTATTGGGACATGACCTACGGAAAAAACAACCAAAGATTTGACATCACTAAATAAAAGAAAAGGAACAGTCTTACCAGGCGTCGTCGAGTGGTGGCAAACAGCGGAACTGGCAGGCTATAATACAGCGTTGAACTAGTTGGCGGCATCGAATTCAGCATCAAGAAATGGCGAAGGCTTGAAAGGCTTGAGGAAAACAGCAGGCCTCTTGTTCAGAGCTTCCCACGAGATGCGACCTCTACGGCGGGAGACGAAAAACTGGCGGGAGGGCATGGTCGACAACACCTAATGGCCAACCAATGAGCGCCACGCAGTGCGTTGGCCTCGAGGGCAGCGCCTGGTGGTGTGTCAACCCCGCCCATCCAAAAAAAAAAAAAAAAGAGCTCCCACGGGTCATGACCTCCCGACCACCATACCAAAGGTGATGAATGGTGAAGACTGACACAGATAAGATCTTGGGTTAGCGAGAAAAATGGCAGTCAACAAGCTGAAGGAGTCTGTGGAAGTCTGACTTGCACAAGCGGGCGCAGAAAAGAACTGGGATGGGCTGAGAGGGACTGCCCTCGCTTATACTGTATGTATGCCAGGGGCAGGTCAATGTTGGGGTGGTTCCCTGCTGGGTACTGCTAGCTAGAAGTTTTCCGTGGGGCCCTGGTGCCTGGTGGCTTAGTTCTAAAGGTGTTACCTGCTGCAAGAGCAAATCTCAAAGTAAGATATGCCAGGTATGATATCTTTACTCGTATTCCACAATGAATCTCTGTATAGACATGTATTCAGCCTACTCTTCTGGGTGGTGATTTGTTGGATGCACTGTACTTATCCTTATTTGATCCTATGTATGCTCTTTGCTACTCAACTGTGTTAAATTCTTGCCTGCTTATGTTATGTAATGTCACCTGTTTTATCCTGTGCAATGCTCAAATGTATCTTACTGTTCTTTGCATGGACTTGTCCTTCTTTGTGCTCTCCCGGGTCATACCTGAAAATAGGCAATTTTTGTCTAGTGTGCTTACCTGGTCAACTAAAGCTAATAAATAAATTTATTTTCAAGTTCAAGTGCTCTTCTGAGCTTGTGTAGGGAAGGAGGGAGGGAGGGAGGGAGGAGAGAGAGAGAGAGGAGGGAGGGAGAGAGGAGAGAGAGAGAGAATATGATTGGCTGCCGATCTTGACAGTGATAAGACTCTCTCTCTCTCTCTCTCTCTATATATATATATATATATATATATATAATGTATATAAAACCATGGATTGATCTGGCATAAGAGTGCAAGACCACAAGACTACAGAACCAGGCAGTGAAGGCAACAGCAGCAGGCATCGGCAAACAGCAAGCTCATCTGCAAAAAAGGAAGAAGGAGATCGGCATCAACAAGAGCTCACAGAGAATGACCCACAAGTCATGCTTCCTCCTCTTGCTGGTGGTGATTGGTGCCTTGGTCAAATGTGATGTGGAACCTCAGAATGAGTCCAGGAATTCCATGATGTCAAGGGTTGCCACCCAGAACTCGGGTAACTCTACTTTGCACTCTTGTACTGTCATTCACAGCATCTGCTTTATCTAGCTGCAGCAATTAACCTTTTTAGTCTACCTTACCCGCTGATGTAGGCTTGGATACATGCAAGTCTCAGCAACATATTGTAAGGTAAAAAAAAGTGGGGGGATATTGCCCTGTATGCTGTCTTTTCTTCCGGAATAGCCAATTCTGCCTATGTTGGAGTTATTGCCAGTGATTCTGTGCCTTGAATTCTGGCACTTTAGCCTTCTGGCTACTCCTTCACAGTTCCTATACAGTCTGGAGACAGGTCAAGGTTCCAGGGTATGTTCCCCCCCCCCACATCCTTACTTCTAATTTCTTTTACCCTTCCCTCCCTCCTCCTCTTCTACTTCCAGAGATTGGGGCCCCTTCTCAATCCCCTTAGTTGCCAGCTTTATTCTGTCCTCTCAGTCATTTATTTCTCCTTTCAGTTTGTATATCTTTTCCTTTTTCTGTCCCCTTGGACTCCCTTGTCCCCCCCCCAACCTTCTTACTCTACGGCGACTCAGAACTGGTGGGAGGGTGGGATCGATGACGCCTAATGGCCTACCCGCGAGAGCCATGCAGTGCATTGGCCTCAAGGGCGGTGCCGCTGGTGCGTCGACTCTGCTCATCAAAAAAAAAAAAGCGCTCCCACAGGGTCGTGACCTCAGGCCACTATACTCAAAGGTGATGAATGGTGAAGATACACAGAAAGATCAGAATTTTGGTAGGTACGTAATTTTCATTTTTGTATTTTTTCTATAACCAGTGATTTCTTCAACAATTTCTGCATGTCATCTTCTTCTCCAAACTCTTTAATTGAGAGGCGGTAATCCAAGTGTGCATGTGGGAAGCAGCTTCCCCCCATAAGGGATGGCCATTCAGCCTGCCTTTTCTGCCTAGGCTCAGACCACAACATTAAGGCCTGCAAGCATTGTCAAGACTTTAACCAACCCACCAGGATCCACTGCCAGAAGACCCTCAAAGCCTTCCTGCTTTCTAAAAAGCAATCTGAAATGGAGAAGGAGCTTCACAGCAAGAGTTCTTCATCCTTTCCAGCCTTTGTGGCCTCCTCATCTTCTTCTTCTTCTCATAAAGAGAAGAAATTGAGCGGCAAATACAAGCACTTGGAAAAACATAAGGAGAGATCCCGGGCAGAAGACCGCTCATGGTCCCCGATGAAGTCGGCGACCGCTTCTGGCTCGTCCCCCCATGGGGGGGTCAACCTCCACCAATGGGCTCCCAGTGACCAAACCTCCTTCCCTTATCTCTGTAGTGGAAGAAGATTCTTCGGGGTGTGGGAAGTCTTCCTCAGCCGCTTAAGCTTAGGCCCATCATTACTACGGGCTTAAAGTCAAGTGGTTCGGTCGGTGGCTTTTTGGGAGGCAGGCCCTTGCCTGTCACTCTCCCACCCAGGGTGTCTGCTGAGTCCACCCCTACGTCAGGGGCTGATGCTCCCAGGTGACACCCAGGACTGTCGCCCTCCTCCGGGAAAGAGGGGTATCTGTCCTGTTTGGGAGTTAGTTCCCCTAATCAGGCAATTCCACCCTGACAGCCACTGGATCAGTCTCTGGCCTCAGCCTACGCTGGCCCCCTTGATGCCTGCTTCATTGTTGCCTCCTCAGGTCACCCCATCGCCAGATACTCTGAAGTCACTAGCAGGGTCTGACGCTCATCCTAAACTGACACCCGAGGACTTGGCAATGGGTCTAGCCTGTCCGACGCCAGATGGTACTGTCCCTCTGGGTCTAATGCCAGGTACCTCGGACTTGCCTAACTCGATGCCCAAGCTACCGCAACCTGATGACCAGACACTGGGAACTTCTAAGCCTAACCATCCGATACCAGACACACATAGACCTTTGCTGCAGAATCCTCTGCAGGGTCTCAATGAGCTCTTTGCGGCCTGGTGGGCTCATTTTAAAAATAAAGAGGCACCCAGGGCACCTGTACAACTAGTTCCCCAGGTACCACCTCTGGACAAGCCTCCAGTTTGCCCACCTCCTCCTCCTCCTGGAGACCTGACCCGACGTCAGATAGGGACGTCACCCACCCCTCCACCTCAAGGCCAGCCGAGTAAGCATCCATGGTCAACTTCCCCTTCACCAGAATCTGGGGATTCGGATGGGTACTCTTCCTCCTCTTCCTCCAGCTGGGGGGACTCTGACTTGCTGTCAGAGCCCGAGGATGGTAAAGATGCTCCCCGCCCGATGACCCAACATTTATGGATGTGATGCATCACATCCAGCAACAGAATGGCTGGGATACAGAGGAGTTGGATCCAGAGAGAAAGCTACTGGCTACCTTTCTTAGGAAAAAGGACATCTTGCCTATGGTTGTCCCTCCCCCTATGGTCAAGTCCTAAAAGGATGCTAACAAAATTGTTTGGAAGCATCCCTTTTCTATGCCAGCAGCATCTAAGAAATCTGACTGGCTGTATACTGTACCCAGGGAAGACCCTTTTTATGCGGAACAACCAGAGGCGGACTCAGTCATGGTTAATGCTGCCCATGACTGATCCAGGCACCCTCGACACCTTAGCATGCAACCACCAGATAAAGACTCAAAGCAGTTTGACTATCTAGCCAGGAAGGTGTACTTGTCAGCCATGTGTGCCGTATGCTCCCAAAACTTCCTTGCCCACAGAGTTCAATACCAGAATGCCTTGTGGGACAAGGCAGTGGAGATGGCCCAAATCATGCCAGACTGCCCAGGGTGGGTGGTGCTGATGGCTATTCTGAAGTAAGACTCAGACATCGGTAATCACGTCCTCAGGGCATGCTATGATACCATGGACTCTGTGGGTAGGGCCGCTGCTTCAGCAGTTTGTATTCACTGGTATTCCTGGCTGAGAGTGTCCAAGTTTGCCCAGAATGTACCTATCCTTGTGAAAAACCAAATAAGGCTCCTTACACATCAGGGTCTGACACTCTGAAATCCTTTGAGCAGAAGTAATGGCAACTAAAAATGAAAATTACTTACCGACTGTAATTCTTGATCTTCCTGTGTATCTTCACCATTTATCACTGTTGGGTGGGTCGTTGGCCGGACACAAGCATCCCACGGGAGCTTTTTTTTTTTTTGTAGGAGGGAGGAGCCGGTGTCATTGGTGCCGCCCACAAGGCCAACTCATTGTGTGGTGCTTGCGAGTTTGCCAGTAATGGCCGTTGGCTCCTCCTCCACCTCATTTCTGTTTCTCCCGCTATTGAGACAGCACCTTGCCAGCAGCTCGGAATTTCTACTGCGACATTGTGGCCTAAGTCCGACAGTCGAAGCCTCAATCCTCAGAGTCTTTGCTTCTCGGGGCTGTTCTCGACGCCAAGCTTCTTCGACACCATCACCGATTGACTTCACCTCTGTTCTGCAGCCCACTTGGCGCCTTTTATCAACCAGCCAGTAAGATCTTTCCTTTATATTAAGTGGCATCAAGTCTTTACTGTTTTTTGTGTTTAGTTACCATCATGCCTAGTCCTCGGGACAAGAAAAGTTTGAAGAAAATGAGTCGGCCCTGTGGCCGGCAAATCTCCATTACTGACTGCCATTATGTTTGTCTCACCTGCCTTGGATCCCAGCATGACATGGACACCTGCGATGCCTGCTTCTCTATGGACTGCTGCATTCTGGAGCACTGTGCATTAAAAGTCAGCAGGGCTCTGTCGACTTTCAGGGGATGGTGTCATTCTTGTCAGTTCAAATGCAGGACTCTCTGCCCTTCCTCCAGGTCCGTTCCTGGGCCTACACAGTCTGATAAAGAGTGGGCCTCCTCTTCTTGCCTTGCCATAGAGGAGGTCTCTACTGTGGCATTGGAGGTCTGATCTGGCTCCACTTGGAGCTGGGCTGGGAGCACCGCTCTGGCAGTCACATCTTCGGAGGTGCAGGCTGCCCCATTGTTGGGGCCCACGACTGCAGATCCTGGTGCGGGGCATTCCTCAGTGCCCCCTTGGATCCCGGAGCTGTTCATGGCTCCAGTGATGGGGCAGCACCATGAGGGGTGCAGGGCCAGCCCACGGTGCCTCAGGTGGGAGAGCTCCCAGGGCCACTGGTCTGGAGCTTCTCTGGATCATCTCCTCTTCAGAGCCAGATGATTCTGAGGCTGATCTGGACTGGCAGCCTGACTGCTCAGAGTTGGAGGGTTCTCCACAGCCTAGTACTCTTGCACCTCCCCAGGCTGCCCCCTCCTGCAGCTCCAGTGAATGTGGCCTGCGTTGACTCTTGAGCCAGGTGCAGGCTGGCAGTTCCACTGCTATGAGGGCAGTGGTCTGGGCTTTGGGGGAGGGGTTGGCTGCCGTCTCTGGTGCCATCCCCTCTATCAAGGTCAAGACCGAATCTCCCTCCTCTGTGACTCCTCTAGGAGTCTCTGGAATTGGGGGGGTTCTTTGGCATAGGGTGCGAGGAAGAGGGCTTCCTCAGAGTCGATGGGGTTGAGGAGACAGGGTGAGAGCCAGCAGCACCCCTCCATGACCCTCCAGGGGCTGGGGAGGAGCCACAGTGCTGAAACCTGGTTCTCTCCTTTGTCCTCTTCATGGGAGTCCTCATTGGGTGGGGCTGGGGACCGCCCTTCTGGATCCATGTGCCTCAGTCCCCTCATAGGGAAGCTTCCCCTACAGGGCTCAGTCCTGACCACTTTACTTTTCTTAACAGGACGGTGACTTTGCAGACCTGTAGATTCCCTGTTATGCCAGGATCGCCTGTTGGGTCTTTCAGCCCTGGCAGAGGCACGTCATGTATGGTGACAGGTTTGCCCATGCCTTTGCATCCAGCTCCCCCTCTCTCAGGCCATGTTGGCCCTTTGAGACCTTTGACCTGGGAACAGTTCAGATCCTGGGCTGTGGATTTTCCACAGTACATTAGGGCTATGGATGAACAGGTCTTTTTACTAGTTCCTCATCCACAGCCGGAGTCTGACTCCACAAGTTCCTTGGCCTCCTTGTCTTCCTCCACTGAGGAAAAGGAGTCCTCCATCCATGTATCCTCTGATGCTGCTCAAACCCAGTATCAGCGCTTCCTAGTGAGGCTGGTCAGGGACTTTCATACCACCTATTAGGCCCGTCAAAATACAGAGCGTTCGACACAAGCCTTCTTAGGCGAGTTCAGGGCACACCATTTGGTGCTCCCTTCCTGGCCAATTCCCTTCCAGGAGGCATCATACAGCACCTGGCAGCTTCCATATGCACAGTTCCAGCCCCTGTGGACTGCTGGAGATGGTATTAGGAACATATGAACATACGAATTGCCAGCAGGAACAGGCCACATGGTCTATCGAGTCTGCTCAATTGTGCAGCTAGCCCCTCAGCATGCAGCTGCCCCAGCCTTCCCTTCCATTTCCCTCCTCACCCCAGGGGTCACCACACTCTCTGCCTCATCCCACTTTGGGATTGACGCATCTGGACACCCCTACCGGGCATAGATGTCCAGTCTGCGACCAACCCCCGGATCTTGACTCTGAGGAGTTTGATTATCTGGGCCGGTGAGTTTTCTCCTCTGCACGGATGGTACTATCCATTGTTTCACATCAGGTGCACCACACTGCCTATAACAGGCATCTGTGGGTGATGATTGGCCAGGAGCTGGCATTGCTTCCCGATTCGGAGGCTATCCAGCAAGCCATAGTCCTTTCTGCTATAGGTCTGGAGCTGGCAAGGCACCAGTCAAAGGCATCTTATGATGCAATGAAGTCACTTCACGCCTTGCAGGGAGAGCGAGCTGCATTAGGCGGACGGCATGGTTTCACCTTTTGAGGTTGTCACCTGTGGCCCAGCATAGGCTACTGGCCTCCTCTTCCTTCCGGGGGACCTATCTCTTTTCCCGCAGGGCAAGATGGGAATTATAGGGGTGCCTTCCTTCCCCAAGGGGATGGGGGACTCCGCCTCGCCCTGATCAGTCCCAGGCCTAACTGGCTGCTGGAGGGTCCTCCCCCACATTTTTTCCCCACAGGGGGCTGAGGGATGCTATTTTCTCTCAGGGACTTACTGGGCCCCCCTTTTCTCTGTCCTCTGGTCGGCCTGTTTCTTTTTTAGTTTACATCCTTTCCTTTTGCTGTCTCTTGGGCTGCCTTGCCCTGCCCTTATTTTTCTCTATCACCTTTTTTCCCCTCTCTTTCCGGTGTGCAGAACTGTGGTGGAGGAGGAGCCAACAGCCATTACTGGCCAGTCCACGAGAACCACGCAATGCATCAGCCTTATGTGTGGTGCCATGATGGCTCCTCCCTCCTACAAAAAAAAAAAAAAGCTCCTATGGGGTGCTTGTCTCTGGCCACCCACCCACCAGTGATGAATGGTGAAGAAACACAGGAAGATCAAGAATTACAGTAGGTACATAATTTTCATTTTTAGCTGCCATTACTTCTGCTCGAAGGATTTCGGAGCTTCAAGCCCTGATGTGTAAGGAGCCTTATCTGTTTTTTCACAAGGACAGGGTGTTCTTGAGAACTATTCCTAAGTTTCTTCCAAAGATGGTGTCGGGGTTTACTTTGAATCAAGATATCCACCTTCCGGTGTATTACCCAGAGTACTTGAACCACGGGGAGGCATTGATACATACTCTGGATGTTCACAGGGTGCTTCGTTATTACTTGGATCGCACATGGCCTACTTGAAAATCTGATCAGTTGTTTGTTTCTTTCACCCTCCCCCTGCCCTGCATGACAGGGGCTCCTGTTTCTAAACAGTGTTAATCCAAATGGTTGGTTGGTTAATTAATTACATTGTTTTTTGCTACAGTCAGTATGACAAACCCTTACCGGGCTCAGTTAAGGGTCATTCTAGCAGGGGCATGGCTGCTTCCTTTGCCTCACTGAAAAATGTGTCTGCTGCTGACATTTGTGAAGCTGCCACTTGGAGTTCTGTCCACACCTTTGTGACACACTACAGTCTGGACATCGCTTCTCACCACAGAGCAGGCTTTGGACTTGCAGTCCTTCAGGGCCTCCTGTCCTAATTAATTTGGGAGACTTCTACTTCCACCCTTCTGACTGGGGTATCTCTTTACTGCATGTGATTCTGTCCTAAAGGTGTTACCTGCTGCAAGAGAAAATCTTGAAGTAAGATAGTACAGTTACATAAGAACTTACCGTAACAGTAGATCTTCGAGAGGAGCTCTTCCAGCAGGTACTGTATCTCCCTCCTTCCCCCGGTAGCTGTTTCTCCATCTTAGATACCCTTGTTTTCCTCTATTAGAGGAACCTACTTGGTTCTCCACTTTTACTAAATTGCTGGGGTCTCCAGTGGGAGAACTGGGGATGGACTGGGAGACTGCCTCTTTTATACTGTACCTTTTAGTGCCCCGCTGGATACTGCTAGTTAGAAGTTTTCTGTGGGGTCCTGGCACCTAGCGGCTTAGTCCTAAAGATGTTACCTGCTACAAGAGCTCCTCTAGAAGATCTACTGTTAAGGTAAGTTCTTGCTTATGTACTTTCTCAGAGCACACTGGTGTCATTTTCGGTCATCACCCACCTGTGTATTGTCTGAATCTTTAAAAAAAAAAAAAAGTCTTGACGTTGGTGATCATTTTGGTATGGCACCTATAAATGATGCAAGTTTAAAAACTGCCAAGCAGAACTGTAAAAAGTAAACACTATAGTGTCTGCTAATTGTACATTCCACTGCCTTCCCTCTGTTGGTGTCTATAGTCTCCAGATCCTCTGGAAATGGCCCTTTTGAAAGTCTGTGTAACTACAGCACAAGTTAAGAACAAGGCGATCCTCAGAGTCCCTGATTGTGTGGCACTGAGCAAGCCACTTAACCTTTCGGTGTTTCAGTTTGCCGAGCAGTCAAACTGAGCAAAGGCAGGATCCCAGTGCAAATGGGAAATTGCTTCTCAGCCAGTATTGGAAAAAAAAAACAGTGGGGACCCACTGCATTTGATGTAGGGTCAAACGTAGCTGAGAGGAGTCTGGGACACATTTCTCATTGTATGTTACATTTTTGGCACTTTATTTAGTCAGCCATATGCCTTTTTGGGGGGTTAGGGTGCATTTTACACAGAAGCAGTATTGTCCATTTTGCTCCTGGAAATGAGTTAGACTTTTAGTTTCACTCTTGAGTTACCCTGGTTTGTTCATTTCCACCACCTCAGCTGGGATATATCCAAGGTAGAAAGTTGTGTATGGACACTTGCCTTACATGGTGTGTTCTTTTCTAAATATGTAACTAAAAACATCAGTGAATCCCTTTATTTCTTAATTGCTAATTATTTCACAATTTAGTGGGTTCATAACACTTTGAACTTTATATGGGGGCTTACCATGTGAGAAAACTGCTCACTGGGAAAAAAGCCTCCAGCACCACATGATTTTTGGGTAACAAAAGCCAAGGTATACAGCGAGAGAGCATGTCACTTTACTTTTTCAGTATAAATAAACTACCATTTCCTGGCAATACACAGAAACACTTAATGCTGTGGACACTGTTCCACAGCCCAAGTCCAATTTTAACTATTGCCAGAACATCTTTTTTGCTTCTCTGTTCAGTGCTAAAAAGGTTTATTTTGATTTTAAGGGTATTAGTATTAATATCCTGATGAGATAATAAGCAATTTGCATTCTTGTATTCAACTATACATTATGCCTCCATTTCTTAAATGTGTTTATCTTGTGTCTGTTTATAACTTGGCGTATAAACCAATATACAGACAAAAACATGATATGAAATGTACAGAAATGTTTAGTTTTATGACATGTGTTGGAATATGTATGTAATCTGTACTCATACAAGTGTCAAAATTAAATATACTAGTAGCACTTGGATGTAAAGTTGCATTTTCAACTTTGTAATATTGTAGTAAAAAAAGTATGTACATGTACGCGACGTGTTGCATTGCTTACAACTCTGTTATGAATACCAGAGAATAAAAACAGTTTATATGATAAAATATTGCATAAAATAGGAAAGGTCTACCCCTTTACCATAATTAATGTGAGTTTTTGGGCAACATTCATTTAGTGATACCTATTTTGTTCTACTGAAACTGGCAGTGTATGAGGAAGAAGTTGGCATTCGGTGGATGTCCTGATAATGGAGCTGTTGAATGATACATTTGCTTCAGTGCAGCTGAGAGTGAATGCAGGTTGAGTTCCCAATGAAAAAGGAGAGCACCTCTTAGAACTTTAACACCGCAGGGCACATCCCATCCCCATGTCCCCTGTTTCTACTGTCCATGGGGATGTGCTCATCTGCATTGCAACAGGAGTTAGCTCATTTTGCGGTTTGGCATTGAAGAGTGAAGACATGGCTGCGGTCCAGAGAGGATTGTGGCACTGGACCCTGGTGGGGGGTAGGTGCTGAGTGGGAGGGTCAGGTGGGGGTGGGACTGATGGCACATCAGCAACAGACATTATTGGACAGTTTTCTTTTGCACAGGTTATTTAATTGGAAACAAAAAAAACAACCTATGAGGGATGGTTTTCTTTATTTTAGGTGGTGACACTGGGGGACTCGGCACCCCCAGTGTTGGTGTTATGTTTTTTTTGGATGGGTTGGGATGGTGGGTGCCGAGTGGGAGGGTTGGGTGGGGGATACAGTAACAGCAGGGACAGCAACAGACATCGATGGATGTTTTCCTTTGTTACAGGGTGTAATTCAGCCTCAGCAGGCTGATCTTGACAGATTAGCTTGCTTGGTGGGTGATATAGATCAAAGAAAAGAGCCAACCTATCATGTGGTCAGTGGCTCTTTGCTTTGAAATACACAAGGTTTTCACCCAGCAAGCCAGAACAGTGTCATGATCAGCCTGGCTGATGATTGGTGTGACACTGACGAGTCCCTTGCAGATCACTCTGCATTGGACTGATCGTGTCACACCCCTCAAAAGCCACTCTCCTAACAAAATGTTTGCCGTGTGTGCACAGACGGTGAGCATAATAATAGTTAACCATTCGAACTAATCAACAGTAGCCTTAAACAGATGGGAAAAAACTTTCCCAACTTCCTTGTAGGGCAAATAACATACTATCTTTGGTGTGGCACTCATGTCAGTTCTAGGAAGGGGTCCCATATTGCATGAAACCTGTCTAGTTTGCCATTGGCTAAGTGGTTCAGTATTTCATACTCTGCCAATCTAGTGAGAGAGCCATCGACGACACAAATGATGTTGACAAAGTGCTAGACTACTTTATCGATACCTTTAACGTGACATAAACCATCTTTGTCCCCTACTCAAAGCGAAAAGTACAGGGCTCTCATAAGTCTTGGATCACCCCTTCCCTTATTGAGCAAATGAAAGCAAGGGATCACCTTTGGCATAAGGCAAGAAACTCTGGCTCCCCTTTAGATATGCAAAACTATAGAACTGCCTGCAATAAATGTATAAGGGCTGTTCGAACAGCAAAAAAACAGTATTTTAAAGAAGAATTGGCCAACTCCTGGAATGATAGTCGCAATTTCTGGGATAATATCAAGACCCTAACTGGCAAGTCCAATAAAACCCCACCTAAAATGCTTAGCATTGAGGGTGTTGTATCTCAAGATCCCAAAACCATTGCTAACACATTCAACAAGGCATTTACTGACCTCAGTGGTGTGCTTCCCCCTAATTTCCTCAGTCCATACAGTGCCGATTATAACCAAAAAGTGAACAGTCAGCAGGTAACCTCATTACCTCCATTCTACTTCAGGATTATTTCTAAACGTGTGGCAAAAACATATATCCAACATGCTATTCGTAAGACCAGGTACAGTGCTGACACACTGGATCTCAAACTAATTATTCTCAACCTTGATGAGGTACTCTTATCCTTAACCAAAATTCCCCCAACTTTGGAAAAGCGCTATGATCACCCCTGTCTTTAAAAGTGGAGACAGGAGTATACATTCCAACTACTGGCTGTGACGCTTGGCCAGCTGGTTATGATTTTTCTATGATATTTGTAATATAGAATGTAGTATGTGTTTGTCTCCATAAGACATCCTGTGCTCCTGGGTGACAATCTCCCCCCCTCCCACCGAGGTTTCAGAAATTGGCAGGATATATATTAAACCAGCAGATCTCTGTAATGTGATTAACTTCCAAGACATTGCATTTTATGGCCTGTTGCTGCTTTGAAGTGGAAATGAAATGGGACTTCATGAGTCTGCCAGAGGATGGAGATCATAAACTTTTATGATGTCTTAAGAAGAAGAAGAACATGTAATATCAACTGGTGTTGAAAAGCTATATTGCACCTAAGTGAGATATGACAGAGTTGTTTGAAACCTTTGATGTCCTGGTGAAAATAGGAAGCCAGCCTCCAGTTCAAAGGAAAAGGGCTTGATTTAAAGACTGTCATAATTTGGGAAATGAGTTTTTGCTGAAGTCACAGTATTTAATATACCTCCTGATAGGACATCCTGTTTTGTATATTTTTTGATATTCTAAAAGGAGGAGCTGGATGACATCATGAAAGGGGTGTGTGTGTGTGTGTGTGGATGCACAGTTTAATCTAAGACTTGTGCCTGATCTTTGACATAACTTTTTGGACTCTTAAGAAACAACATCTACCTCTAAGCACTGCATAGAGGTAATACATTAGACACAAAAAGTCTAATTGTATTGTGGTAGGAGTTTTAGTTTGTACTTTTCCTTGTTTTCTTTTAAGTGATTGTATGCTTTGTGATATAGTGTTCTGTGTTTACATTTTACATATTTTTATCCATTTAAGCAAACCTTTTATTCCAAATACTGCCTGGGTCTTCCAAGTTCTTTCTTTTGCATGTGATGTATTGAGGGTTAAAATTTGACAAAACTGTTCAGAAGCTTGAATGGTGTTACCAAACTGAGAAAAGGTAAGAATATACCTACGTTCTTTTATAGAGTTTTAAGGGTTCATTTTGGATACCTGGTTAGGTGCCCTTAGGTGAAAGATATCTGGCACCCCTTGAAGAGCACATTTTCTGAGCCTGTACATTTCGGTATGCTAGCATAAGGTTCACAGTTTGAACCCCCCCAGAACTTGAGACTAAAGGTGATTCGGACCCACAGGCAGACAGGAGGGTTACCCTGTTCTGTTATCTGTTCACAATACTGTGCTCAGAGGTTGGCATTGTGGGAGCAGAGGGCCTGACCTGCTGAGTGTGGTTGTGACACTGGCAAATTTCCATATTACCCCCACTCTGTAAAGCACTCGAACGCATAATCTATGACCAACTCATAGACCATCTTGACAAATACTGACTACAATGCCCACAGCAACATGGTTTTTGGAAATGACACAGCATGACCACTGCTCTAGTAGAATTTACTGGGCATATACATAATGCTATGGATCACAGGCTCCTGCTGGAGGCAACCTACATTGACCTCATCAAGGTGTAACCCCTAGGTAGTGCTATCCCAAGAGCTACTACCCCTGCCTGCTTGGCTAGTAGCAGTTTATGGGGCCTGGGTAATGAAACGGGTGCCTCCACCCAGAGGTCAGGGTTGTTAGTGGTCAAGCTAACCTGGGCACAGCCCTCTGGGACACTGTAACCCCCCTCTTTCCCTTCTAGTGGCCTGAACAATATACAATAATTACTTTCACAATGACCCTTATTCACCAGGCAATTACCCACACTGTTTGCACTTACCACCAGGGCTGGTTCCTCTAGTTTGACCCTGGAGACCCCCTGTAAAACACGGTTAACCACAGCAAATAGCAACAGTACAATACTTTAGGCACAAACTGGAACCACAGTCAGGTTAAATGCAAACACAGTTAAATCTGATTTATTCAGGGGACTTGAACAAGGGAGGGGCGTAATCAGGTTGATTTGCTTAAAAGCTATATTAATCAGACAGTTATGCATGCAGTTCAGAGTCCCTACACAGTCACATACTCTGGGTACCCAGGTAGGAAAACGTTAGGCTAGCCAGGAACGTTGCAGCTGGTTGGGGCCTTGTGATGGAAGAAAGCAACATGTACAACACACACTATTTGTAATCCGGAGACGGAGGGCTCAGTTCATGAAAGAAAAGGCAACAAGACAATCAGATGACAACACTTTTAGATTTAGCTGTTGTTACAGGGAGCTACCCTGATGTTTACTCATGATACCCAATACTGGGATACCAAGCCCGACCGGGCAGACCATCCTCCAATGAACCGCCAACCCGGTTCGAATCCCCTCAATGGCTGAACTCTGCCAGAAGCAGCAGTGCTGCCTGCTGGTACCCCTCTGATATCAGGGGATACCGAGCCCGACCAAGCAGACCATCCTCCAATGAACCGCCAATGTGGTTCGAATCCCCTCAATTGCTGAACTCTGCCAGAAGCAGCAGTGCCGCCTGCTGGTACCCCTCTGATATCAGGGGATACCGAGCCCGACTGGGCAGACCATCCTCCAATGAACTGCCAATGTGGTTTGAATCCCCTCAACAACTCAACTCTGCCAGAAGCAGCAGTGCCGCCTGCCAGTATCCCTCTGATATCAGGTACAGAGGAGGTGGCTCATCACTTTGACTTTGGCGCCTAATTTAAACCGGGGCTGCTACTACAAGCTGGTGCTGCACTTAGAGCTGAGCTGCTACCCTTGGGTTTTCGACCTGAATTCATATGGCGGTTAAGAGTTGTAACATTTAAAGCAGGCTCTTTTCCCCTGGCAAAAATTGCATCGTTAATGCCATGCTTAGAGTTGTAAAATGCTAAAATTACTTAGAGCTGTATATGGATGTTAAACATGGATACATTTGATAGGGCTGTAGAACTGCTGCTAAGTGTTACAGCTGGGCTAGTTAAATTAATTGAAATTGCCACAGAACTCCCACAGCTCTCCAAACCAAAAATTCCCTCTCTGTGAGCCTGAATAACTCCTCTCCAACCCTCTAAACTTAATTTCTGAAACTCTGCTGGAGTATCTCCTCCCTAGCCTCCAAAGTGAAAATTATTGTGCAGCCAGAAGTTTTCGCTTTGGCGCTGATTTTAAATCCTGGGGTTAATTCCTCACTAAACTACTGAAATGGAATTCGTTCCTACAGCTAGAGGATTTTGTTTTGGCGCTATTTTTTAAATACTGGGCTGAATGCTTTCGTGTGTCTGGGCCTTACCCCAGCTAAAGAAAGGCATTCTAAAGTGACCTCGTAGCAGTCCTACAGTGGAATTCGTTCATTCAACCAGAGGATTTCGTTTTGGCTCTGTCTTTAAATCCTGGGCTGAATGCTCTTGTGTGTCTGGGGCTTACCCCTGCTAATCAAGGCAACTCAAAGTGACCCCATAGCAGTCCTCATACCGGCTTGCCCAAACTTTGCTAATCTTTTGACTAAGAGCTGATTTCAGTCTGCCACTCCCCATTTGTTTGTCCCTTGGCTTCCTTGTATGCTCCACCCCTTGCCTCCCTTATAACTGCTCTCTCTCTCCACTTTCTCCTTAGGGGATACCGAGCCCAACCGGGCAGACCATTCTCCAACGAACCGCAAACACGGTTCGAATCCCCTCGATGACTGAACTCTGCCAGAAGCAGCAGTGCCACCTGTCGGTACCCCTCTGATATCATGTACGGAGGAGGTGGCGCATCACTTTGAATTTGGCACCTAATTTAAACTGGGGCTGCTATTACAAGCTGGTGCTGCGCTTAGAGTTGAGCTGCTGCCCTTGGGTTTTTCTTCCCACCCCAGGTCTCCTTTAAATCCATGTTAGCTCTGCCCACCTTTGAGGTAGATTCTGTCAATTGGCCGATTGCCTGGCTCACTTGTTGCTCCAAGTTATTTAAAGGGGTACACTCAAATTGTTGCTCCAAGTTATTTAAAGGGGCACTCTCAATTGCCCTATTTTACTTAAAGGACACATTTCCTCTCTTAACCTGCATGTTGCAGGACTACCAGCTTTAGTATGAAGGTCACATGGTTGATGGTTTGCTTTCTAGTACTGTGCTCCTTCAATATCATTAGTATTCAACTGCAGCAACTTATGAGAGGTTACGAACCTACTATTATAGCGGACTGTTTGGGCACCATGGAAACCGTAAACTTATGTGACTGGGTACTTCAACTGCACACAATGGAACTTGTAGTGCAAACCCCGTGAGAGATTGGAACCCTTTCTTGGAGACCCACCGAACTCATGACTCCCTTGTCTGTACTGTGTCCCAAGCCACCCTTATCACTTTTGACTAGGGTTATTGTATACTCGACGTTATGCTCCCTTGGTTTCGGCCCTAATGACCCTCCCAGTGTACGTGAATACACATGCAGACGAAAATGGACCAGTCCACATAGATCCACCCTAAGGGCCCTCAACAAACTCTTGCTACTTCTTTTACTGTGTTCTGGCAATGCTGAGCTTAACCCTGGGCCCCCAACGATAATCTCATCCCCTGCAGAACTGGCCAGTATCAGAGGAGTAAGCTTCATGCACATCAATGCGTGCAGTTTACTAAAGAAATTTGCTTCCATACAGGCCTGGGTTTTTTATACTAAGCCCGATATTATGGTGATCTCCAAGTCCTGGCTTAGACCTGGTACCTCAGACTTTGAGATGAATATACCATCCTATAACATTTTTAGAACAGATAGACAAGCAAGAGGTGGTGGGGTCGCTATCTACGTCCATGACAAGTTGTCAGCCTCTGTCATTAACTCAACTTCTATTCCTAAAGAATACGAAAGCTTGTCTCTGAAAATTGAGCTGTCCCCTTCGGTCTCCTTCTGTGTTGTAGGATGCTATAGGCCCCCATTGGCTCGATTGCTACTCCTAGACCATCTAAATAGCATCCTAGGGTCTATGTCCTCCGAAGTAGTCATATTGGGTGACCTTAATCTGGATTGGTGTTCCAGTATCTCCATACCACTCAAAAACCTTTATGACTCCTTTGGGCTGTCACAGCTTTTAACAGAAGTAACATGCCCAAACAAAAAGAATCATAACAACAGCACGCTGCTTGACATCATTCTAGTAAATAACCCACACCTGTTCTCCCATTCTGGTGTACTTTTCTCAGATATTAGCGACCACTGCTTCATCACCTGTGTGAGATCTGCCTTAAAAATATCCTCAGCTTCTAAATATACTGTCAAAAGGAATCATCGGAACTTTGACCCTTGTGTATTTATATCTGATCTATGGGAGTCTCTGAGATGGCAGGAATTTTATCTAGCAAAAATGGTAAACATGGCATATGGAATCTTCCAGGAAATTGTGTTTGGGGCAATAGACAAGCATGCACTGCTTGTTAAAAACCACACTAGGAAAAGATCATGTCCATGGTTTACGGCAGAACTGAAAGCCGCTCTACTTAATAGAGACCTTCTATGGAAAAATGCTCGTAAATCCAAGTCTTTTGCAGACTGGTTGGCGTTCAGGAAGGCAAGGAACTTATGCACCTGGATGGTCCGGGAGGCCAAGTCTGTTTATTTCCAGGGTGAACTTGATGCTTCGTCAAGGTGCTTTGCAAAATTCTGGAAGACCCTAAGAGTAATCGAAGGTCATGTGTCCTCCAACTCCCTACCTGCAAAAATATCCAAGGGTGACCTTATGGTGACAGATAAACAGTTAATCCTCGACCAAATTAATAATCATTTCACCACCGCAGGGCTAGCATTTGACACCTCCACTGCCTGTACCCTCCGTTCTCAACTCGGGACGCAGGACCTAGTAGCTCCAGTTGTGGATACAGTGTTCTCCTTACAACCAGCAATGCTGAAGGAGGTTGAAGACTTACTCCTTCACTTAGACATAAGGAAGAGCGCTGGTGCTGACCGCATAGACCCGTACTTCCTAAAAATTAGTTTCCAAGCTCTGGCCGTGCCCATCACACATCTCTTCAATCTGTCTCTATTGCATGGTGAAATCCCTCCAATATGGAAAACTACTCATGTGATTCCCTTACACAAGTCTGGTGACCCAAGTGACCTAAACAACTACAGGCCTATCTCTTTACGTCCCATCCTATCCAAAATGCTAGAAAAAATAGTAAGTACACAGCTTAGAAACTACTTAGAATCCACAAATCTGCTTAACCCTCTACAGTCAGGATTCCGGCCATGCCACGGCACAACTACGGCCCTGGTAAAGATTATCAATGACTGGCAGGAGGCCTTGGATGCCAAGAATTTGTGTGCACAGTATTCTTGGACCTAAGCAAGGCATTTGATACTGTCGACCACAAATTGCTATTGGAATCCCTCCGTAATATTGGTGTGGACCTCCCCGCACTGAAATGGTTCTCAAGCTACCTTATAGGTCACCAGCAGCAGGTTAAGGCAGATGGAGAAGTCTCACCTCTGAAACCACTCCTACAGGGTGTACCGCAAGGCTTAATACTAGGTCCACTGCTATTTGCAATCTATATTAATAGAATCAATGTAGGAATCAAATCTGCCAATATCCATCTATTTGCAGATGAAGAAGAAGAAGAATCAGCATTTATATAGCGCTTTTCATACACAGTGTATCCCAAAGTGCTTTACAAGCAATGCTAGACTGGTAGTGAAGTGACTGAATGTGTAGTGGCAGCCATATCACATATCAACACCCACACACAGCGTGGATAATTGCATGAACCGGTTTATGGAAAGGGGAATGTTGGCCAGGACACCGGGAATGTCCCTTCCTCTGCGAAGAGTGCCCTGGGTTCTTTTACTTCCACCTGGACACCCACCAGGACACCACCAGGATGGGTAGAAGGCACCTCGGTTTAACGTCTCATCTGAAGAACAGCACACCCCAGCAGTACAGTACCCGCGTAATACTGCACTCGGATGCCAACGTTTTAGGTGCAAGTTCAATCCCAGTGTGGGCCGAAAACCCATGACCTTCTGGTCCAGAGGCGGATGTGCTACCAAGTGAGCCACGCTGACACAGATGATAAGGTACTCTATATTGGCAGACGTTCCCCGGAAGCAGCCTGCATGGAGCTACAGCAGGAGTTTAATCAATTGCAGCTACAGCTACTTGACCAAAAATTACTATTGAATGCAAAAAAAATAAAGGCTATGCTTTTCTCACCAAGTTCAAATACAAGCTCCCCTGCAATTCAGGGATTCACTCCCCAGATTACTACACTCCTAGATGAGCCATTAGAATTTGTAACAAAATTCAAATACCTGGGAGTCTGGATCAATCTCAAGCTCTCCTTCATTGAGCACATTGCAGAACTTATTAAAAAGCTCAAGCAGCAGCTTGGTCTCCTTTATAGAATTAGGAAGCTGCTCACCCAGGATGCCAAGAAGAGACTTGTACTTACCACGTTCCTGCCTCTGCTGTACTATGCTGACCTTTTGTATGGCCAAGGCCTTGTCTTTGCACTAGATAAACTAGACGTACTGTACCACAGAGCCTTAATATTCGCCACTGGTGCCCCATGCTGCACGCACCACTGCACTTTGTACACCATGATGGGTTGGACTTCCCTTGCCTACAGAAGACAGAAAAGAGCTGCCTTCTGGACATTTAGAGCAATGACTCAAAAACTACCGCAATATATATTGGATTGTCTTCCACTATACACAGTGCATAAGTACGCTTTGCGAAGTGCCTCCTGTATCTTACTTGCCATGCCAAAAATCAATTTGCGGTTCGGTAGGGCATCCATAAGTTACGCATTACCTGTACTATGGAACAACTTACAGAAATTTTTAAAACTGGGTCACCCTATCAATTTCCCGACATTCAGAATGCTTTATACATGTTCCATCATTGAGTGCTGTAAATGCTTCCACTGATCAGCTAAATGACAACAGGTATCAGCCTTGTACCTACTATATCTCTTACCCTTCTTCATTCCTCATACTATATAGGTACCTTTATTGCACCACAGGTGCTTAGTTTCGGTAACAGTAAACACTACAAATACATAGTCTCGGAATGAATACATATTACTCTGAGGTTCAAATACCAGTAGAGGCTCACCTATCGGACCCTTCCCCCAAACCTCCTTGTGTTACTTCCCTTCCACTGCTCTGTATGCCTATCTCGTCTGTTCATTTCCTCGGCCAGTCTCTTAAGTTCCCTGCTCATAAGGCATCACCAAATTCATTATAAATGTGTTACCGCTCTAGGTACCGGCCTTTGTTATCTAATAGTGCATTGACTATCTGAGTAAGTTTAGCCTCATACTAGCCCTGTCAATTATTCATACGGGATGCTACTCCTCTGTAACCTGTAGTGCACATTATCTTATTCTGAATACTGTAGTGATGAGCTCATGTTATGAACACTGCAGAGAACAATTCTTACTCTGCAAGAGCATGATCTTGTAACCCTTTTGATCATTACATGCATATTTTATGCTTGATCTGTACTTGTTTTTGCATATACTGTTCTGTACTTATTCATGTATATACTATTCTGCACCTTATATAAACTCAAGTTTATGTATGATTATGTCTAGAAATGAATGTATTATGTGGTTATGTATTGCTATTGCGTATTTTACTGTCCAAGTCCACCTCAAAAATGAATTTCCTCAATGGTGTTTTGCATGGTTAAATAAAGATTTGATTGATTGATTGATTGAATACTGGACATAGGCAGGATGAAATCGAGACTGCAGGCTGTTGAGCTGGAGTGCCCGGAGAAGCAGGGCCCACACGAATCACCGAGGCATCGTTCCTGTTCAAGGCGTTGAGCAGGGGGCTGATCCCCAGGCCGGTCTCTCGTCGATGACTTTCTCTGCGTTGCAGGTATTCTGGCTGGGCCTGTGTAGCAGGGCCCAGGCAAATGGAAATCGATATAGATTCAGTCTGTGGAGCTGAATACAGCCTCCAGCAAGAAAACACAGTTCAGACACACAGTGGGGACACACTATAAGCATACAGCATATTCACATGTAAGGAAATTCCACTGTACCATGCAAATGGCTCTCCGGTCACAATTACAGAGTCTCTGCAGAATCCGGGAGTTCAGAGGTAGCTGGAAGTCCTGACAGGTCGATCGCATTCAACAAATCATCGGTCTTCTTCAGGTTAAAGCCTGCTCACAATTCAGTGGCTTAATTCGCTCTCCAAATTTGGATTCAGTTCGAAACAAAAAGCACAAGTTCCCTCTCAGGAATAGCAGGTAGGCATGCAGGCCAAACTCAGGCCTTTCCACAGTTCTCCCATGCGAATCCATTATGGATTGCTGCTCAAACTATCTCAAGCTGTTACTTCTTCACTTCCCTTCTCAGATCTAACTGAAACTGCAAGCAGTGTGGGACTTCTCCCAAGATCCAAAAGGTTCGGTTGTCTGATCTGTCTGTCAGTCACAACAAGGGCTCCCCCTCCAGGTTATTTTAGGCGTCAAAAGCCAAAAACTACAATTCCTACAAGTTTTGGCCCCACCAAGCTCCTGTAGGCAGGCTCCATTTTAGAGTTCCAAATGTACTGATTGGCCCATTCTGCAGTCCAGGACCAAGATGATGGAAACAAACAGAACTGTCCATGCTGCAAAGAAGGCAGGTTAGAACAAACTGCAATATTATTACTACTCTAACAAATGATCATCAAACAAGTACATCTTCTAACAGTGCACCCTCTAAGATTAATTATGACTGCAATCCAGGCAGCTCTTAAAGAGACAGTACACAGAGGCTATACCGGCACTCTCTGGCAATACATTTAAACTGCTAAAATGCAGAACACCAGCTTGACAGTGAGCATTTAGGCAAGTTCAAGGAAGACTTTTCGGGAACCCCCATTTCTAGGGGGGTTACAAAGGCTTTTGATACCATCAACCATGGACTGCTATTGAACCAGCTGTCTGCAACTGGGCTGTTGTCCAAATCGGTAGGTTGGCTCAGTACTTACATCACTGGGTGAGTTCAACAGGTCAGAATTCAAGATGTCCTCTCAGACCGTTGCTCTGTCAGCACAGGTATGCCAAAAGGCTCTATCCAGGGCCCATTACTATTTAGCCATTTTTTCTAAACCACCTCCCAATGCTGTGCCCAGATATAATCCTATTATATGCCGATGATGCGGTGCTATTTTCTAGTCATGTGGATCCCTCTTCCCTCGAACGACAAATGCGGGCAAATTTCTCTCATGTTGAGACTTGGTTTATGAACTCCAGGCTTCTTATGAACTATAAAAAAACAATGTTATTCACCTCCTACCACAACAGACACAGACTTTATCCTTTAAATATATTGACCTGTCAAAATAACCCATTACAAATGGTCCAAAGTTTCAAATAATTCAGTATTACCCTTGACAGCCACTTCACATACATGCAGCACATCGACTCGGTAGCCAAATCTGTCAATCTCAAAATTGGGCAACTTTACAAACACAAGCACTGCCTCACCAATGAGGCAATAAAATTAGCGGTGAACAGCTCTATCCTATCGATAATCGATTATGGGCTTGTTGTTTATGGGGCTACTACAGACATAGCACTAAAAAGAATAAGGCTAACACTAAACAAAGTCTGCTGTCTAGTCACAGGGGCTCACAAACTGACACATACCTATGATCTTTACTCTCGATCAGGATGGCTGAACCTTCAAAGTAGACTACAATACCAGGTATGCCTTTTCAAGAAGAAATCATTACTTGTCCTTACACCTTCTGGAGTTCAGAGCCTACTCCGACAAACTGAGCACCTTAGGGACACAGGAGGAAACAACAATAGATTGCTCAAAGTCCCCTTCCACCGCACATCTCAGGGACAGCGTACATTCGAGTACCAGGCTCCTACCTGGCCATACTCACTACAAAGTGACCTACTATTGAATCCAAAACTTGTACCATTCAAAGCTAAACTGCGCTCGCACATTGCTGTAATATGTGGCTGTGACTACAACCTCTAGATGTCAACTCCTCACCCAAGGTACCTCTTTGTTGTTTATATTCTGTTTTCTGCATGACAAAGCCTGCTCTGGCTGCAAATGATTTTATCCCTCCTACCCTGCTCCCCCACCACCACCCTTCCCCCTTCCTTGGACTGCCTTCCCTAACTGCCCACGTCCCCTCCTTGATCTTGGATCCCCTTCTATACCTCTCCCTTCTTATCCCTTCTCCCTACCTTTGCTTTCTCCCCCTAGCCTGAGATGTGCCTAACCTTGATGCACACTATAATGTTCCATACTCTTATGTTGTTCATTTAGTCACAGTACTTCCTCTGTATTCTACTCTCAGAATCTACTGATCAACCTACACTGTTCTGGACAATTACCTTTGCTCTGTGAAATTGTACAAGTGTATCTATGTGGAATTAATGCTACAATGTTTTTTAACTTTTGGATTTTTGTACTGTTGTATTGACGTGGATTCTATGTTTCACAGTTTCCAAAGTTGTACATCTCTTGTTTGTCTTCTGTATTCTCTCCCACTGACGTGGAACCTATGTAAACGAGTCTCTGTCTCAAAGGTATAAATCTGAGATGTTAATAATTTAAATAGATAAAAAGAGCTCAACCATTCTACTATTGTGGGGGCTGATTGGGTTCTCCATTTTAACAATATCTGCCTTTTCACTTCTAGGGAAGCTGGCCACAGCCATTGCTTTTGGGAATTGCGCATTTCTCCAAGGAGCAACCAGCCACCCAAGACCCAGTGAAGCAGGTCAGACTGTAGGGGCTTGCCTACTACCAGGGCACAACATTGGGTAATTTGGTTCTAATACTCTGCAAGTTTTGGGCAGGACCACAATACATGGGTTAATGTGCCTACCTGCTGGTAGCAGTGCCACCATGTCAGCAGGTATGAGGTTCATGCTTTTTAGCTGGTCTGGGGTTTGATACCAGAGTGAAGAATTTTTTCTCAGTAAGCTGGTAATGCACATCTCTAATGCCTGTGTGTGCATGTTTGAGTAAAGCCTCCTATTCTTCTGCAGGGATGGAGATGTGAAGGTCAATCTCCCATGTTAATCTACTTTTACGCAGTGTCAGAATAAAAAGACTGAGGATGAAATCATAGATTTTACCTCAAAGTCTCTGTGAATTTTGCACCCAGTTAGACAAGAGTCTTGGCAATTCTGCTTGGGGGTCTAGTAAAGCCTAAGTCTGTCTATCCCTCACTGCAGCTCATAACTGAAGATATCTCCAAACATATGCTTTGGGAGAGAGAACTTTAATAATAGGCTGGCAAAGGAGTCTAGCTCCCCTGATTGCTCATCTAACAGATGAGACAATGCTGTGATTCCTCTAGTCTCCCATTGTTTCCAATCTAGAGCCCAACTGTTTACTTTAATATATGCATTATGCCACAAGGGTTTCCAAGGGCCTAAACAGTGGAGCTTCTAAGTGTACTTGCAGATGAGAGAGTTCCAGGTCTGCTGTGAAAATTGTAGCATTGGAGACAAGCAAGTCTCTTTGTTTATGTTTTGTTTATTGAGATATTCAGAAAGACCTTTGCGTCAAAGACTCATTTACAAAGGTTCCAGGTCGTACATAGAAGGTACAGGGACAACATTTGTTACAGATTGCAGTACATTACATTACATAAAAAGTATTGGATACACATTTGTTCAGTAAGTGACTACCATTCCAAGATAACATGATTTACATTGATTAGCACAGCCATAAGGTAGCAGAGAGGTTCTGAAGAAGGCTGTTTGTCAAATAATTAGCTCGTAGAAAATTAGATATGGAGAACACAAAAAGTTGTTCTAGGTCATGGGGGGGGAGTGTCAGTTGTAGTCACATAGGTTAGAGGCCTGGAGGTGTTTCCTTAGCCTGGATTTAAAAGGGCCAAGCATTGTTTCCTCAGTTATTAGGCTTGGGAGCGAGTTTATCTAGGAAAGGGTTTTGTAGCTGAAGGATCTTTGGAATTGGGAAGTCCAGCAACGGGGTACCCATAGCAACGGTTTGTTCGAGCCATGGGTAGTTCTGCCAGGAGATGTTGAGAGGATAATTTTGTCAAGGACAGGGGGGGTGAGGCCTAGAATTATCTTTTTGGTCATTAGACAGGTGTGGTACCTGATTCTGTTGTCTAAGTTTAGCCAGTTTGCGGTGGTGTAGAGGGAGCAGGTGTGTGTGAAGCGATCACATCCAAGGATGAGATGGCAGGCCTTGTTTAGCATGAGCCGGAGCCTATTGAGGGCTGAGGTGGGCACGGCACTGTAGATGAGAATACCATAGTCTAACAGAGAGAGGACAGAGGAGTTTATGGTAAGTCGTAGTGCCTCAGGGTTGAGGCAGTGTTTGTACCGATAAAGTAAGCCTAATCTAGAGTTAAGGGCAGTTGATAGGTGCAGGATATGTTGATTAAAGTTGAGGGCTGGGTCTAATGTGATCCCTAGATATTTAAAGGTGCTTACTTGTTCAAGGGGGGTTTGATTAACAGTAAGAATTTGGGGGCAGAGGCTCTTGAGTGGGTTCTGGGGATGGGAGAAGATCATGACTTTTGTCTTATTGTAGTTAATTATTAGATGCTGGGTGGTGAGCCATTGTTCAGTTTCATGGAAGGAGTGCTGGAGAGTTAGGTGGAGTTTAAGGGGGTCAGGATCAGAGGCGAACAGGCTGGCATCATCCGCGTATAGGAGCAGGCTGCCGGGGCAGGCTGATGGGAGGGAGTTTAGGTATAGACTGAATAGCAAAGGGCCAAGAATGGAGCCCTGTGGGACACTGGAGTGGATTGGGAGGCTAGGGGACAGGATGGTGCCTACCTTGACCAGCTGTGTTCTATCGGAGAGATAGCTGGTGAACCAGCTTATGGCATCATTGGAGAAGCCACTGTAGGCGAGGGTGTTCAGTAAAAGGGCATGGTTGATGGTATCAAATGTCTTAGAGAGGTCCATGAAGATGGCACCTGTGATGTGACCGTGGTCCAAGGCTGAGTGGACATGGGAGGTGAATTCAAGGAGGGCAGTGGTGGTACTATGACCCTTTCGGAAGCCATGTTGCTGGTTGCATAGAAGGTTATATTTAGTAAGGTGGTCAGTGAGTTGATCGGCGACTATGTGCTCTAGTGCTTTAGATGGGGGGGAGAGAATGGAGATGGGGCGGTAATTGTTAGTGGATGTGCGGTCCCCACTCTTATGGATGGGTGTGATGCAAGCCGATTTCCAATGGGAGGGGAATTTCCCATGACAGAGGGCGTGGTTGAGAATGTGGGTGAGTGGGGCTAGGACTTCCAGGAGGGTGAGGCCGAGAAGTCTCAGGTCAAGGGAATCGTTACTATAGTGAGAGTGGCTAAGGGCATTGGCAAGATAGGGCTTGACTGCCTCCGGAGTAAGGACACGTAGATAAAAGGGTGGAGCAAGGGGTGGAGGGGGATGGATCTGGGCAGGCGGGGGGTCAAAGAAATTGGAGGGAAAGGACATGGCTGAGATCATCAGTGAAGGCAGAATTTAGGGCTGAGGCTATACTGAGGGGGTCTGAGGAAAGGTTACCATCTATTAACATTTGGTCTGGGGGCAGATTTGGGGCTTTGCCACAGAGTTCCTTAATATTATTCCAAAATTTGTGCCCGGTGCCCCAGGTGGAGGTTAAGGAGGCTTTGTAATAATCTGCTTTGGTGGTGCGCGTGGCCCATGTGCACTTGTTACAGGCCTTCCTATACCGTTGCCTGTCTGTAGGCCATTGGGTCTCATTAGCTAGATGCCATAGGGCGTCACGCTGTCGTAGTAGGCCCAGGAGGTGGTCTGAGAACCAGGGGGCATGGTTACCTTTGGACATACTCTTGGTGAGGGGGGCGAACTTGTCACAGGCAGCATTGGATGTGGTGATAAACAGATCAAGTGCATGATCTGGGTCGAGGGTGTTTGCTAGGGGTGTCCAGTCCCAGTCTCTGAGGTGGGCCTTAAGTTGGGCTAGTTAACCAGGCTCAAGTTTGCGTTGTGAGGTAACTTTAGGTGGGGTTTTGGGGGCAGTGCAAGACCAGTTGCAGAGTACCAGAGAGTGGTCACTTAGTGCGTCAGGGAGTACCAGGGTGTTGGTTATTCTGTGGGGGTGGGTTATGAAGACTAGGTCTAGAAGAGAGGATGTCCCCGTGCGGGTGTTATTCCGGGTGGGGGTTGTGACTGCCTGTGTGAGACTCGAGTGCAGCAGCCTCATCAATGAACGTGGAGCAGCTGGTCTTGACCAGCCAATTTATGTTGAAGTCACTCATAAGTATTTTTTCATGCTGTGGGGGAAGAGTAGAGAGATAGGAAAGGATGGCTTGGAAGGCTTGCTTCTGGTCCCGGGGAGGGATGTAGGCAGTAGTGAGGAGGAGAGGGGAGGTTGACTTGCCTAGAGTTAATTTTAGGGTGAGAGCCTGAGTTCTGGATGTTAGTTGGGGCAGAGGGAGCAAATGGGCTGAAGGCGAGTCCTTAAGGTAGAGAGCCCAACCGCCCCCTCGCTTACCCACCCTGTCGGAACGGAAGAGGAGATATCCAGGGAGGTTAACCGCTGAGTCAGGGACAGAGGGGGAGAGCCAGGTTTCACCCAGTGCTATGATGTCTGGGTGATACTGGAGTACCCACCCCTGAAAAGAGTCCCATTTTTTTTTAAGGCTGCAGACGTTGATAGAGGCAATGCGCAGCCCATTGACTGATGATGGGTGGGACAGTGGAGCATTCTGAGGGCCTGGGTTGGGGTGGACATTGCCCGTCAGGAGCAGAAGGATGAGTGACCTGAGTCGATTGCAACTCGCTCGGGTAATTAGTCGATGGAATATTCGCTGCGGGTACCCCATGGTGGGTATCGGGAGTTTCAGGGTGCAACAGAAGGAAAAAGTGGTGAAGGGGGGGAAAGGTGCTGTGGTGTGGATATGGTAGGTGGCTGGCAAGAGAAGGAGCGGCTCCAGATGGTCAATTGCAATGGGAGATGATATCTATGGGGGAGGGAGAAGATGATGAAGTTTATGCTTATGTTTGTGGAGTAGTGGGGGAGGTGTCTTGTCAACTGGGTGCTAGCCTGTGCTTGTAAAACCTCACTGCTCATGTGCAGCGTGGGGAGGGGGGAGCAAGGTGGGGAGTGCCAGTCTGCATGAGGATAGGGTGTGGTAGTTATGCTCCACTTTCCAAAGTTGGGAGAGGGAGGGTGGGATGTTAGTGGGAGCAGTAGAGAGAGAGAGTAATGAAGGTATGCAGGAGCATGGGGGGGCTATAGAGATTTCTTACTGTAATAGGAGGTAAGGTCAGGAGCATAGAATGGAAACAGACCTCTAGTGGTGGGAAAATATAAGCTGCAAATGGGAAAGCTGACTAGATGGGCATGGTTTCCTAGGCTATATATGTGCAAGTCCACCAAGGCTGGTGGTGGGGCGGTGGGGAGCTGACGCACTGCGTCAGTGGGGTAAACACAGAGATCCTCCTCATGTGGGCCGAGCATTTCAAGCGGCGCCACCTTGAATTTTCAGTCGGGATTTTCAAATGGGGAGGGCTACAGCAGTAGTCCCTCACAACCTCCGCGACCCTCCTACTTGGCTGCAGGCTGTGAGAGATGAGAGGGTCTGTGAGTCTTATATTGCTAAAGCACCTGGGAGGAGGGTCTAATTACTTGGGTTGAGGTGTGGTTTTAAATTACTGAGGCACGGAGCAAAGAAGGAAAATAAAGTAAGCAAACTAGAATAAGGTAATCGACTGGGTGTTTCAAGAATACAACAGTTTAGCAGATTGGGGAAATTAAACAAAGCAGGCTGAATTAAAGGAACCAACTGAGTGTTTTACAGAGACAGTACTTCACCATTCAGACAGAGCATAATTAAACTATTAGAAAAGCAAGCTGGAACAACACTTTAGCATTGATGCGGTGTACAAATAAACTATCTCCACTTGTGTGGGGACTAACAAGCAGTAAAACCAGAACAAACTCAGCTCGGAAGCTGTGCAGATTTGAATTAGTAAAAGGCGCCAAAACACAGAGATCCTCCTTGTGTGGGCCGAGTGATTCAAGCGATGCCTACCTCGAATTTTCAGTCGGGATTTTCAAATCGGGGGTGGGGGGGAGGGCTACAGCAGTAGTCCTCGCGACCTCCGGCGACCTCCTACTTGGCTGCAGGCTTGAATTTTCAGTCGGGATTTTCAAATCGGGGGGGGCAGGGGAGGGCTACAGCAGTAGTCCCTTGTGACCTCCGGCGACCTCCTACTTGGCTGCAGGCTGTGGAGGTTTTGTGTCTCAAGTGAGCTCATGGAGGGCCAAGACCCCCATCCCCCACTCTAAAGACAGCCATATAGGGGTCTGAGGACCTACCAGGTGCAAGTACTTCAGATTCTGACTTATACCCACCGCCTGGTGATATGCCCAAAGCCATGGCAGCCCCCAGCCCCCCCTTTGTGCCTTACACCCACAATTTTTGGGAGCTAAAGCCTAAGAATGAGGCAATGAGCTTTTCAAAGCTTTGTAGTCTTGAAATTGGTCTAGGCACAGGCATAGAGTTGAGTACAAATAACATTTTTGGAAAAGTCATCATCTTATAAGCTGCAGTTTTCCTGGGTAGGGGGAGCTGGAGCTTTTTTCATCTGGTAAAGTCTGCCTCCATGACCCCCTTGAGTGGATTTAGGTTAAGGTTGAACATATCCTTCAATTTAGGTGTAAGCCGTGTGTCTAGATATCTTAGATTACCCGATTGCCAGCTGAGCCCTAAATGGGATGAAGCAGATTCCTGAGTGACTGAATTCAAGGGTAACACTTTTGTTTTAGACCAATTAACTTTAAGCCCAGATAGAAGTATAAACTCATTTAAGATAGCTAAAGCTGTCAGCAGCAACTTATCAGGTTCAGAGAGTACAAGCAGCATGTCGTCTGGCGAAAGCCAAGGTTTTAACTTGTGTTGTCCCAAAGGGTATACTAGGGGTTGAAATTAAGCGTTGCAGTCACTAGCCAGCAGGGCTAGTGACTGGGAAAATCCACTAGCCCCACAGCCTTTTCCACTGGCCCAGCTGGTGTACTTATTGAAATGTTACCTTCTCCAGTGCAAGCCCACAGGGCTAGTTAAGGGAAGAATCTTACTAGCCCGATACAGAATCCACCAGAATTTGGCTAGTGGGCCAGTGCCAATTTCAACCCCTGTATACCCATATCCTTCTGAGACTATCGGATTTGACAGAGGAGAGGTTCCATAGCAAGGAGGAAAAGCAAGGGTGACAAGGGGCACCCCTGCCTAGTTCCCCTCTCAAGGGCTATTGGCAAAAAAATTAGGTCATTGAACATAACCCTCACTCTGGGGGCAGAGTAAAGCGTAGCAACCCATGAGATAAAACCAGGACCTATTCCCATTTCAGCCATTATGTGGAATAGGTAGTTCCATTTTACAGAATCAAAGGATTTTTCCATATCTGTGCTGACTAGCAAGCTAGGGGATTTGTTATGTGAGGCAGCCCAAACTGTGTACAGCATAGCCCTAATATTGTCCATCGCCATGCTTCCTTGGACAAAACCAGTTTGGTGAGGGTCGATTAGGGATGGAATTAGGAATCCCAGGTGGTGTGCCAAGATTTTTGCCAACAGTTTAATGTCCATGTTAAGTAGAGGAATAGCTCTATAGTTTGATACCAGCTGTGGGTCTTTGCCAGGTTTGGGCAGGAGCATAATTAGGACCTCTGTCATTGATTAGGGTAATTCCTTATTAAGCACTGCATCCTGAAAGGTGTTAAGTGACAAGCCAGAGACCTGGGGCTATAAAGTCTTAGAACTCAGCTGTTAGCCCATCTAGGCCTGGAGATTTATTTTTGGGTAGTGTTTGGATGGCTGCCTGAAGCTCGGCCTGAGTGATGGGAGCATCCAGACTCTGTGCCTGATTGACAGTTTTGGAAGCTTAACCCCTCTCAGAAACTACTGGAAATCAGGTGTGGAATCCGTCCTCTGGGATGAATACGGAGCAGAGTAAAATTCAGTAAAGGACGTTACTATATCCTGAGGCTTGGTAATGATCTTTCCCCTGGTAACCTTGAGAGACGAGATGTGCACATCTTTTTGTTGTACTCGGGTGTGGCAGGCCAAAAGCCTCCCGCCTTTTAGCTAGACTCCCAGTATTTGTGGGAAGTCTTCAGTACTGACTTTTACACAGCTGTATACGTAACGTCAGTAAGTTGATTTGATATTTAAGCTGCATGATTTCCCAGTGTAACTGTTGTGAGTGGGTAGAATGCTTATTATATGCTTCCTATTGCTTTTAAGAGTGCACTCCAGGGACAACAATTGACTAGCATGCTGCCTCTTTTTGTATGTTGCATAGCTAATTATTTTCTCTCTTATGTAGGCCTTGAAGGTCATTGCATGGAAAAAATAGTAGCATTTCCTTAGAAAGCCAGTCTGGGAAATCCTTATATGAGAGGAGGAAATTATCCATCTGCCACTGGGGCATCCTAGGGACTCCTACCGTATCAACAGAGTTATGAGACCAGGGCACTATTATGGGACACCTTCAAGGTCTACACAGCAGGGAAAATAATTAGCTATGCGACACACAAAAAGAGGCAACAAGACACAGCACTCTCAATTCCTGGCCATCTTCTCCAAGGTGTGGGATCACCATGCTCCCCAAATTAAATCCAGGGTAAAATGGCACCACCATCCATGGGTCTCCACCCCACTTATTTCCCATTGCAAAGCCCAAGACAAGGCATGGTCCCATTTCAAATCCCTCCACACCCCACAAGCCAGACAAGCCTATAACTCCCTCAGGAATGTCTGCACCAAGGCCATAACATGAGCAAAAGCTGATTACTTTGGATTGCATCTACAAAACACACACCCTTCCTCCTTCTGGAAGGTGGTAAACTGCCTGCTGGACCCCCTCCCCAATCCAACACACCTTACCTGAAGAAGGATGACCAAATTATCCCTGACACCACTAGCGTTACCAACACACTAAATAAATTCACCTCCTGTGCCCTCGCTGACCTTCCCGCTCCCCCCACAAACACCCGACTCGACTTATGGTAGCAGTACCTTCTTGTTCACACCCATCTCCCCACAGGAAGTCCTGGATGCCCACTGTTCCCTAAACATCACCAAGTCCAGTCCTGATGGGATTCACCCTAAACTGCTATTCTTATCGGCCCCGGAAATAGTGTCTCCTCTTACCCACCTTCTAAATCTGTCCTTTTCCTCTAGTATTGTCCCACAATCTGTCCTTTTCCTCTGGTATTGTCCCACAAGCCTGGAATTCAGTAAGTGTAATCCCCCTACAGAAAGGTGGTGACCCCTCGGTGCCCAGAAACTACAGGCCGATCTCCTTCCTACCAGCTCCTGCCAAAATTCAGGAAACTCTTGTCCTGATCAGACTATCTCAGTTCTTTAAGTCAACCAAATTTCTTTCCCCCAGAAAACACCACTCCACAATCTCTTCCCTGTTGCGAGTCACTGAACACATTCATTTTGCCTCTGACTAAGGACATCTAACAGCTGCAGTTTTCATTGACCTGGCTAAGGCCTTTGATTCAGTCTCCCACCCCCACCTCCTTATCAAACTCGAGGCAGCAGGCTTAGCACCCCACCACCACAGTTCAGTGGTTCAACTCCTACTTAAGTAACAGGCTCCAATCTGTTAAAGTAGGACACTCCTCCTCTTCACCTCTCCCCATTCTAGCTGGTGTACCCCAAGGATCTATCCTCAGCCCTATCCTTTTCTTGATATTTATAAACAACCTCCCCTCTCTATGCTCCAGTTCCTGGATACACATGTATGTGGATGACACCATAGTATTCTCCTCAGGGCCTGTCTTAAACGATGTCCAATCTAACCTTCAAAAGGACTTCTGCATTATGCAGACCTGGTTCCAAACTAATCAACTTAAAATAAATACCTCAAAAACAGTCTCAATGATGTTCAGGCCTGCCTAAATACTGAAAACCAACCAAATAGCATGCTCAAAACCTTTGCATTGCTCAAAATGCAATTCACATTTCTGGAGAAGGGTGCTGCTGGTGTGTGGCATCCAGTGCATCCCCCCCCCCAAAAAAAAACATGGCAGGCATATATTCAACATTCAAACATTTTAACTGCCTAATGGCTTTTCTTACTTTAAACTCCATGTAAAAAGGGGGTCCTCTTAGTTTTTAGATTGGAATTCCAAAGTGAGCAAGCTATACCACCCCTTCACAGTGGGACCCTTTCGGTATAGTCCCTACACTAGCTTCTCAGCTCTGAAATGCCTGCAGTGGCTACTCATAAATATAGAGTACTGCCTAAATTGGCTTAAGTCATATGACCTTATTGGCTCCTTAAATTGATTCCGCCCAGGAATTTCCAAAAGTGGTGGCAGGGAGCATGCTAAGGGGAGTACCACAACTCCCAAAACTCTAAAACAACCAAATAGCATGGTCAAAACCTTTGCATTGCTCAAAATGCAATTCACATTTCTGGAGAAGGGTGCTGCTGGTGTGTGGCATCCAGTGCACCCCCCCCCGCCCCGAAAAAATGGCATATATTCAACATTCAAACATTTTAACTGCCTAATGGCTTTTCTTACTTTAAACTCCATGTAAAAAGGGTGTTCTCTTAGTTTTCAGATTGGAATTCCAAAGTGAGCCAGCTATACCACCTCTTCACGGTGGGACCCTTTCGGTATAGTCCCTACACTAACTTCTCAGCTCTGAAATGCCTGCACTGCCTAAATACTGGCCTGAGTCCTATCTCCCCCTGCTTTCACCTCATTGGATGGGACACCCCTTGACTCAGTTACAACATACAAATACCTAGGCGTATGGCTGGACCCCCATTTGACTTTCTCTTCCCTTATTGAAGCTATCATCTCCGAACTATACCCAAAGCTCGGTATGCTCTAACGCAACAGAGATGCCCTACCCTTGCCAGTCAGATGCAAAATCTTAAACAAGATGATCGCACTCATTTTTGACTACGTAGATGTGGTTTACAGCACTGCCCCTGACTCATTCTTATCCAGACTGGACACCCTTCTAAATGCTTTCTGCTGCTTCGCCACTAACTCCCCACTCTTTCCTTTACTCCCTCTCTCAGTCTTACATCACTCTCCCATCGCTGATACATCCACTCTATTATGCTTATAGCCAAATACTGGTTTGACTTGTTACCTCCCTACCTCTGAGAGCCTATCCCCATCACATCCTTCCCCACCCAGGGACCCGCCTGAAGTGGTGCCTTCGTTCTGAGCGGCTACTCTCTGGGCTGCCACCGGCTGCCGCCGTCCGACCACAGCTCCACTCCCTGACCACTGCCACGGTCCCAAAACCCGGATCCACAACTCAGGTACTGCAGCTCACAGAAAATTTGGAGCCAAGGCCTCTGATTGGTGCGGCGAACTGCAGGCAGCTTCTCAGTGGCCTGCACACCCGACCAAGCCTCCCCTGATTGGAGTGCCTTTCCGCATTGACTTTAATGAGGTTTTAGGTAACAGACAGCCAGTGTACTGTTGTGCTCTGCACTACGCTGAACCCTTTGTGGATTTTTCACCCATCCCCACCACCCCCTCCCAGGCCTCCTATTAAATACAGTAATAGCCCTGTCTATGTCGCCAGCCTTAACCTTATTGGTACATTACTGTTAACTGAGCATATCCCAGGAGACCTCTGCCCTCCTTCGGATACCCTTAAAGTCCTTTACTCTCTAGCACTGACTATCTGCAATAGCTCCATATTATAGCTTCCCGCTACTACTCTCAGTACATTCCCTTCCTCTAACCCTTCATTCACAGAAAGATATAGTATCAGCATTAACTACCATTCTCACTGACCTGTTGCTACAGCTATCTGCACCTGCCTGCACTTCCCCTTTCCCTGTTTAAAGCCCTGATTACTTTAAGTTTACCTATCCCCAATAAATTGACCTAGCAGCCCTATAGGACCCTATCCTAGATAACTGGCACTATACTCATTGTTTAGCCAGCAGAGGAACAGGAATCTGAGTATTTGCGTTACTGCATTCTCATTCTTATAGGGGGAATAAATTGGCTCTAACGTGCCACACAGCGGCCGTTACTATCATAATTATGGCCTGCCTCATCCTTAATATCCTGATATTACTAAGCAACATATCCATTGTATCTTTTGAAAAGTTTGGCCTTAGTTCAACTAGGGAGATTACTATCCTATCCCACGCTTCCCCCGGCCACTGTACCTCCACCCATGTAGTTCGCCCTCCTCCCCTCACCCACTCTTGGTGCTCTCCCCCCTCTACTTCTCACTTTCCTCACCTATGTCAATTAGAGCACTGACCCTTATCACTATCAACTGGCGTTTCAACATATCCCTCCCTAACACTAAACTGTTATCTTGGCCAACAAACAGTGGGCGCTCCTTAAGGAAAAAGAGCTTGTAACCTATACAAGTGTCCTAAAGAAACTACTACTACTGATACCTCTATACTCAGGTAACGTCGAGCTAAATCCGGGCCCTCCACTAACTCTTACCTCGCCCATGGAATTTGCTGCTGCACCTGGACTCAGAATGATGCTCATCAATATTTTAAGTCTAACTAAGAAACTTGATCAGCTGCAAGCTTGGGCCTCACATACAGATCCAGATTTAATAATTATTACTGAGACATGGCTCAAAAAGAACATTACCGACCAACAAGTCTCCCTCCTGGGCTACAGTCTATATAGGGCAGATCGAGGGTCCGGGGGTGGAGTAACTGTCTACACTAAATCTAAATTTTCAGTCAGCAACATTCTCTGTAATTCAAAATCAAAAGACTATGAGATTGTATCCTTGAAGCTCCACCATCTGTCCACAGATTGTATTACAGTCATTGGTGGTTATAGGCCCCCTTCGGGTAGCACTGATATCCTAGATATCCTTAAATTTCTCATCACCTCAGCCAATATGGAAACAATAATTCTCAGGGATTTCAATATGGACTGGCTTACCCCAAAACTGCTTAGCCTAAAATCCTTCTGTGATGAACATGGGCTTGGCCAGCTAGTTAGTGAACCTGCTAGGATTAATACTTCAAATATTGCCAATAGCTCACTACTAGATGTTATTCTAACCATGCATCCCCATAAAATCTCTCATTCTGCGGTCTTCCATAATGACATGAGTGATCATGGGGTCATTGCTTGCATAAGATCACAAGCAAAAGCTCATCAACAGCCTAAGCTTATATCCATACGGTCCTGTCGGAAGTTCAATGCATCTCATTTTTTGGCTGACTTAGGTGTGATTCGTTGGCAAGATCTCTATCTGGCTAAATCTGCAGACGAGGCTGTAACTATTCTTAATGCCAACCTCAATGCCCTTGCCAACAAGCACACACCCTTCGTTAAGATTAGGATGTTTAACACCTCAAACCCCTGGTTCACCTCTGACCTCAAGTCTGCATTCATTGACTGGGACAGAATCTGGGCTCAGGCTGGAAGAACTAAGAGTCCGGCTGACTGGCAAGCCTTTAAAACTGCCAGAAACGCCTATGTTAAAAGCATTCATGCTGCAAAAGCAGGCTATTATGTTTCCACCTTGGAACAAGCAAATGGGAATCCCCATAAAATCTGGAGGACAATTAAGTCTATTGAAGGACATCCTGCTGCTCCCTTCATTCCAACTAAGATCCACAGTAATGGGGGGGGTGTGGAAAATAAGCATCAAATCCTCGAAGAACTTAACTCCCACTTTGTCACTGCAGGATTATCCTTCGACTCTTCACCATATGCATGCAGTCACACCCATCAAACTAACCCTCTTACTACCCCCCCAACCATAACTTGTCCCTTTCAGCTCCTCCCATTTAATTACAAAGAAGTTGAAAACTTGCTCATTAACCTAGACACCAAGAAAAGTGCAGGTGATGATGGTCTTGAACCTTTTTTCCTAAAACTAGGCTACTTACATCTCACTGCCCCAATCTCTCTATTAACACAGCAACAGTTCCCTCTAGCTGGAAACTGGCCCATATCCTTCCTCTATTTAAATCAGGGGACCTATGGGACCTAAACAATTATAGGCCTATCGCAATCCTTCCTGTTCTTTCCAAAGTCCTTGAGAAACTGATTCATACTCAATTAAAACACCATATTGAAACATCCTCACTTCTTAATCCTGCACAATCTGGCTTTTGCACCAAACATAGCACTATCTCTGCATTGGCAAAAGTCACCAACGATTGGGTATCTGCTATGGACTCAAAGAAGATCACTGGTGCAGTATTCCTTGACCTCAGTAAAGCGTTTGATACCATCGATCATAAACTACTGGTCTCTAGCCTTACTAAACTAGGTGCCACTCCCTCCACTGCCCAGTGGTTCACCAGCTATCTCTCAGGAAGGACACAGAAAATCAAAGCAGATGGCCTATTCTCAACATCCCTGCCAATTACCAGGAGAGTCCCGCAAGGCTCCATCCTTGGCCCTTTCCTATTCTTCCTGTATATAAATGATCTGGACGTACATATAACCAATTCCAAGCTACACTTCTTTGTAGATGACACAGTTCTGTATGCCTCTGGCAGATCAGTGCCGGAGTTAAGGGATGTGCTTCAAGCTGACTTTGCTCAACTTGAACATAATCTTATTAATGCTAAACTCCTTCTCAATGCCAAAAAAACCAAAGCAATGCTTTTCACTCTTAATTCCACCCCTTCTACCCCCCTTGACTTACCCAAAGACTTTATCGTCACGTCCTTAGGTGAACCATTGGAAGTCACCTCCAAATTTAAGTATCTTGGCCTTTGGGTCGACAATAAGCTCTCCTTTAACTACCATATTGACGACCTTTCTAGAAGACTAAAAATCAGGTTAGGCTTTTTCTTCCGAAACAGGGTCCTCTTTCCGACAAAGACTAGAACTAGGCTGGTCTAAGCCACATTCCTTCCTCTACTTGACTATGGGGACCTAATTTACACGTCAGCTGCAACCTCAAGCCTAAATAAATTGGATGTCCTTTACTATCGTGCTCTATGGTTCATTACAAACTCTCCGTACCAAACCCATCATTGTGATCTGTATGCCGCCTTAGGCTGGCTGTCACTTGCCTCTCGACGCCTGATGCATGCTGTTGTATGGACAATGAAAATACTCCCGAACAAGCTCCCATGCTATATTACATCTCTTATTCGAATCTCCTGCAATGTGTACTCACTCAGGAAATCTGTTTATATTTCCCTTGATGTGCGTAGGACTCGCACTACCTTTGGCAAACGGGCAATATCATATGTTCTCCCATCCAGTTGGAATCAGCTTCAAGCCACTCTGAAACTATCTAGTACTGTCTCCGTTAGCTTCTATAAAAAGCTAATTGCATCTAAATTTAGAGATAAATGTAACTGCTTTTAAGACTCTTCCTTTATCTATATGTCCCTCTATGCCCTCCCTATGTACTGGTATCTGCCATGATCCTATTGAGCTATAGCTTACCTCCCTTACTCCGTTTTTTCCCTTTCTATTCACTTTTCTATTTGCTTGACTGCTTTATTACTCTCCCCCATTTAAACCTAACCCTTGAGTACTAATGTTCACAAGAAAATGTAGTTTACATCTACCATGTTATGCCCTAAGTTGAGCAGGTTGTACCATATGAACGTAAAATTGTATTTCATATTTTCCAATCTACTGTGATGATCTTTTTTGTACCCTATGTATTGATGTCCTTGTCTGTATATATGTACCAGGACCTCCTTGTGAATGAGCTTGCTCAATGGAGTTTTCCTGTAATAAACTTGAACTTGAACTTGAACCATATGGCCTGAGATCCAGGGATACCTGGACCTTCTCTTGCCCCCTACCTTCCTCCACTTCGGGCAAATCTACATTCTCCTACAGGCTCCCCTTCCTATGGAATAAACTCTCCCCCACCATGAAACACCCCCTTGTTTTACTCACTCTAACAGCAACTTCGCACACTTCCTTCCCCCACATGCTCCTGCCACTCTGGTACCCAATCCCTACACTAAAGCACTTGCTCTTGCCTTTCACATGTATATCCTACTAGAGTACTGTATGTGACTGCATCTCATCTGCATTTGTAATTACCACTATGTTCAAGCCCTAGGAAATCATACTGTATTTGGACTTATGCAGTATGGTCTCACCATAGGACTGTCCCAGAGTCAAAATGGTTAACAGAACCTATGCAAATGATGGAATGCTAGGCTTCAGCTTGATTTTCAAACCACTGTCCCTGGTAAACAGTTCTAAACTGTCAGATTCTTTACTCCATTCACCTCAGTAAGATGTCTCCGGAGAGCTCTCCTTCATTGCTTGAAGAAACTTTGTTTTTCTCGGTTTTAACCTAGTAGTTGTTAGTTATTTTGGTATTCCTATCACTGTCCTTTGTTTTCAGGTAGAATTTGTTAAGATTTTAGTTTTCGTGGGGTAAGTAGTCGGTTCTCTCTTCGATTTGTTAACCAAGGGGAAACTGACATTCTCCCTTACAGTTTTTTTCTCAGTTATTAGTTTTAAATTGTACCAACTTGGGCATAGTCAGCTATTTTGATTTAAAAATTTAACCGGGGTAACTCCTAGTTTTCCCATCAATTAGCGTAACCAAAAAAAAAAAAAAACAACAACAAAAAAAAAGTTAGTGTTTATCACTCTTCTTGTTCTGGGTTATGTCACAGAAAACCAAAAAGAGAACAGGACTCACAGGTTTCCAGCACTGTACTGAGTGCGGGGAACTTTTTGTCAAAGCTGATCCACACTTAATTTTATTTTGTCTTGGGTTTGACCACAGATTGTGAGATCTGCAAAAACTTTCCACAGTCTATGGTCGAAAGACGTTTAAAGAGTCTGAAGGAAAGGATGGCTGACAAGGCTGCTGACCCAGCCGTTGAGCAACTGGTTCCTTCTCAATCTGAACTGGAGGAGCTGCTCTCTGAAAGGGGCAATAGTTCCTCTACCAAGAAACACACTGCTGAAAAGGCTGCTGAACCAGCCATTGTGGTTAAGAAAAAGAAAAAGGAAAAGCACCCAGGAACCGCAACCGAAGAAATCCGTGGTTCTATCTGTTGAAGAGATCGCTAACGCGATCAGAATTATTCAGTCTTTACAGACTCCGGTTCCAGTTGGCAAGCAACTGTTATTGATTATGGTTCAAACTACTGGTTCAAATCAGGCCCCCGGTTTAACAGACTTGGGTGGGGACCAGTTTAAAGAAGAAGACTATGAGGAAGAAGAGGATTTTGAGGATGAGGATTTTGGGAAGCCCATTGATCCGGACATTTCCCCTGATCCTCACAGACCAGATTCCCCTGATAAGGGAACAGAGGATTTTATATCCTACTACTCCTTCATGAAGCAAGTTGCACAGACCCTCAACCTCCCAAACCAGGAATCCGTAGAGGATGAGAAGGAAGAGGACAATAAAGAAATGATGGATGTGCCAGCATTACTGCTGCCACTCCACAAATCTCTAAAATCACAGACCATGAAGTTGTTGTAGACACCCAATTCTCTGCCTCCTACAGATAAAAAATATTGGGTGGCCAAGACTGGTGCTGAATTTCTTTTTGGGCACCCCAGTTATGAAGGTGTTGTACAGGCTGCAGCTAGTTACAAAGCTGGGATCCCCCTGGCCTCTCACCCTCCGGATAAAGATTCTAGGAGGGTAGATTCTATTGCTAAGAAAGTGTACATAGGGTCCTCCCTGGCTATTAGGCAGGCGTCTTTCATGTCTTATATAGCCAGGTATCAAACAAACCTTTGGTGTACTGTATGACAGATTTCTAAAGCAACTCCTTCTCCCATGGCTGCTGACCTGGAGGAAGCTGCAAAAAGGGGAATGAGGCTGCTAAAATGCAACTTAGGATGGCAGTAGATTCCAATGACATAGCATCCAGGCAGATGGCATCAGCAGTGTCACTTAGGAGGTTTGCCTGGCTCAGAACTACCAATCTAACATACTAACATACTAATTGCGAGCAGATTAGGCCTTACAGTCTATTGAGTCTGTTCAAACCTCAGATTCCTAGTTGGTGCCGAGGCCCCCACCCCCTTGTGTTCCAGAAATGTCTATCATCCATCCTCCTAGGCCAGGCCATCATCTGAAACATCCACTATCTGTGCCTGTCCCACCCTCTCTTGAAGCCCTCCACTGTGGATCTCTGAACCAGCTTGCCAGGCAGTGCATTCCAAGGGTCCACCACCCTCTCAGTGAAAAACCTCCTCCTCTTTTCCCCCCCTCACCCTTCCAACTTCCAACTTCAAACCATGCCCTCTGGTGATACCTCCCTGCTTTAGTCTACAGATCCCCTCCATGTTTACCCTATTTATTCCCTTGAGGTACTTGAAGACCTCAACTGTGTTCCCCCGTCTCTCCTCTCCTCCAATGAAAACATGCAGAGCTCCTCAAGTCTGTCCTCATACGTCAAATCCCCTAGTCCTTGTATCATCTTAGTTGCCCTCCTCTGTACCCTCTCCAGGAGCTGTATGTCCCTCTTCAAGTGTGGTCTCCAGTACTGTACACAGTATTCAAGGTGTGGTCTAATCAGTCTATTGTACAGCGGCAGAATCACTTCCCTGCTCCTAGAGGTGATCCCCCTTACGATGCATCCCAACATCCTGTTTGCCTTGCTAGCCGCTCTCCTGCACTGCTCAGAATTATTCATACATGCATCCACCATGACCCCCTAGGTCTTTTTCCCCTATTGAGGCCTCCAGCGCCTCCCCTCCCAGGGTGTACCTGTGTTTAGGGTTTCCCCGCCCAAGATGTAACACCTTGCACTTGGTAATATTGAAACTGGTGATACTGAAATTTAATTTCCATGTGTGAGCACACAACCTAAAGCCATGGATTTCTCCTGCGACCCTATGTCTCTGTTTGGAGAACAAACAGAGGCATATCTGAAAAAAATGGATGAGTACAAGACTGCCTTTAAGAGTGCAGCAGCAAAAGAGAGAGCTTCTACACCCCAGAAACACCAGGGCAGGGGTGGCAGGGGCAGAGCTCCCTACAGGCATTTTTTCCAGCCTCAAGCTTTTCCCCAATACCAATAGAGGGGTTACTTTAGAGGCAGAGGCAGAAGGGGCCGTGGCTGTACTAGCCCCAGTGTCCAGCCAGCAGTCCAGACTAAGCAGACACCCTGAGGGTCCTGTTTGGGTCACCTCCCAAGTTCCAGTAGGGGGCAGGCTGGCCCACTACCTCCAGGAGTGGAAAAATATCCCCACAGACAAGTGGGTCCTGGAGGTAGTGGGCCAGAGGCTTGTCCTCAGCTTCAAGTTAATACCAAAGCTGAGCTCAAGGGCCTTCAAACCCTCTTCCCTATCAGAATCAGCCCTGCTGGAAGAGGAAGTTTCAAGCCTTCTGTTACAAAAAACAGTAGAGCCAGTTCGGGCTTGTACTCAAGGTACTTCCTCACAATAAAGAAATCAGGGGAGTGGTGACCCATTCTGGATCTCAAACACTTAAATAAACATTTGTCAAAACCAAAATTCAAGATGGTTACTCTGGCTACTATACTACCAACCCTAAGTTGGGGAGACTGGATAGCATTCCTGGACCTAAAGGATGCTTACTTCCATATCCCAATAAGAGGATCACACAGGAAGTATCTCAGGTTCAGATTACCATCAGGCCATTACCAATTCAGGGCAATGCCCTTCGGACTGACATCTGCTCCAAGGGTATTCACAAAATGTCTAGCTGTGGTCGTGGCACATTTAAGGTGACAAGAGGTGTCAGTGTTCCCCAACCTAGATGACTGTCTGATAGTAGGCCAGTCATATCAACAAGTAATAGAGGCATTGACACTCACACAAGATACCCTGCACTCACTGGGGTTCTTGGTAAATCAGAACAAGTCTGTTCTGGAACCAGTTCAACTGCTCAGATTCATAGGGGCAGAACTGGACACAAGAGAGGGAAAGGCTTTCTTCCCTCAGGACAGAGTGGACAATCTTATTCAGGTAGCCAGTTCCTTCAAGCTTCATGTCCCAAGGTCAGCAAGACACTTTCTGCAACTGCTAGGCCATATGGCAGCATCCACAGCAACTGTGTCAGGAGCCAGGTTCCAAATGAGGGGCATCCAATTCCACCCGAGAGCTCACTGGCTTCAAAAAAGGGACTCTCTGTCAAAACTAGTACCCATCACAGTAACATTTCTCCAAGCCCTACAGTGGCAGCAAGAGCAGGCCAATCTCAGGCAAGGGGTGCCATTCTTGCAGCAGGCCTCTTCACTGGTACTGACTACAGATGCATCCCTCTTAGAATGGGGAGCACATCTGGGGGATCACACAACACATGGCACATGGACAAAGCAGAAATCACTCCTGCATATCAACCTGTTGGAGCTCAGGGCAGTTTTTCTGGGTCTCCGGTCATTCACCAATCAAGTAGAGGGCAAGGTGGTTCAGGTCAGAACAGACAATACAACCACCATGTACTACACAAACAAACAAGGGGGCATAAGATCAACTCCTCTTTGCATGGAGGCAATGAAAATGTGGGCCTTGGCATGTTTCCTGGAGGTTTCCCTCTCAGCTGTCCATCTCCCAGGAAAGGACAATATTTTGGCAGATGTTCCCAGTAGAATCAACCAGAACCACCATGAGTGGTCACTGAACAAGCAGGCCCTGGAGGCCATCTTCAGGAGGTGGGGCACTCCAGAAGTGGACCGGTTTGCAGCTCCAAGCAATCATCAGTTACCACAGTTCTGCTGCATACCCCCCCCCCATCAGGGGCACAACCCATCTGGATGCCCTTCTGCTGGCAGTTCTTCTGCATACCCCCCCCCCCATCAGGGGCACAACCCATCTGGATGCATTCTTGCTGGACTGGACAGGGAAGTTTCTGTATGCCTTCCCTCTTCCCTCTGCTGTTAAGGGTGCTGAACAAACTCAGAACCCAGCCAGCAACAATGATTCTTTTTGCCCTACACTGGGCCAGACAACCTTGGTACTCCATGATTCTATCAATGTCAGTAGTCAAGCCAATCAGTCTCCCCAGGAGGCACAACCTATTGTCATTCTTACTGGGCAGGATCATGTATCCCAACCTGCAATCCCTCAGGCTCAAAGCTTGGCTCTTGAGGACTTACAATATGCAGATCTACACCTGTCAGAAGGGGTTAATGAAATCCTGAGAGTATCCAGAAAGTCATCCACCAAGAAAACATATTCTTCCCAATGGAAGAGATTTTCCATTTTGTGTCAGGGCAAGAGCGCAGACCATAAACAGGCCAGCCTGTCAATAGTCCTGGGATGTATTGCCCACCTACATTCCATGGGCCTAAGGCCCTCTACCCTGAGAGTGCACCTGGCAGCTGTCTCAGCCTACTTGTCTGCGGGTAAAAGCTGTTCCCTAGCTTCAACCCCAGTGTTTTAAAATGTTTTTAAGGGGTTGCTACATGTGCATCCCCCACACAGGGAACCGACTTCCATATGGGACCTGAACATTTGCATTGCCCAGCTCATGCAACTCCCCTTCGAACCCATGTCTTCGGCAGACCTCAAGTTTGTAACTTGGAAAACAGTATTTCTGGTAGCCATAACCTCTGCCAGAAGGATTAGTGAGCTTCAAGCATTGTCTACAGAACCTGGGTACATAGCTGTCCACAGGGACAAGGTAGTCCTTAGGACTAACAGAAAATTCTTGCCCAAGGTGGTATCAGAGTTCCACCTCAACCAGTCTATTACATTACCTGTCTTTTTTACTGCTCTTTCCACCTCAGGTGAGCACAGGCTGCACAGTCTGGATGTTAAAAGGGCAATCAGCTACTAACTTGACCACACAAAAGGTCATAGGCAGGATCGAACTCAGTTTTTTCTCACCTATGGGGATGTGGGGAAAGGAAAACCAACCACAAAAAGATCCATTGCATGTTGGATTCTAGCCTGCATTCAGTTTTGCTACAGTGAGGTGGGTAAGCAGCCACCTGCAGGCCTCAGGGCCCATTCGACCAGGGGTATAGCAGCTTCATTGGCAGCTGCTAGAGACATTCCCCTAGTGGACATCTGTAAGGCAGCTACCTGGAAGACAGTCCACACATTTAACAAGCATTATTGTTTGGACGTCCAGACCAGAGGGGATGCCAGGTTTGGTACAGCAGTCCTGCAGAGCTTGTTTCCTAAATAGGTTATTGGCCCACCTCCAAAGGTACTGCTTGGGTAGTCTGCATAAGTCAGAATACAGTAAGATCTACTGGGGCTTGAAGAAAAAATTACTCACTATAGTAATCTTGTTTCTTCCAAGGGACTCCTATTGTATTCTGAGCTCTCTCCCTTCCTCCCCTACTAGAACCCCATGGTCGCTGCACTCCGGCTGTAATAGGGATGTTGCAAACCTGTGTGTATGGTGTTTTCTCTTCGGCATCTGTGACTTGAGTCTTAGTGGTGCCACACTGAATTTTTCAGGGGGAGAAATTTATAGTTAATATTAGGGGGGACTATTGTTTGTGTTAGCATAGTTAGATAGTTCTGTGTGCATGCTTTGTAAGAATCTGACAGTTTAGAATTGTTTACCAGGGACAGTGGTTTGAAAACTGAGCTCGAGCCTAGCATTCCATCATTTGCATACTGTAGGTTCTATTAACCATTTTGGCTCCAGGGCAGTCCTATGGTGAGACCATACTGCATAAGTCAGAATACAGTAAGATTCCCTTGGAAGAAACAAGATTACTATGGTGAGTAATTTTTTCTTTTGTATTATTAATTGTATTGCGTATCCCATCATGATACGCATGTGAGTGCATGTACATAATCTGTTCCTCTAGGTAGTGTAGTAATCATTTGTATTGTATACCCTGTCCTGCTGCCCTTCTGTACAAAGATTTTTATTTCTTCATTGCTTATTCTCTCTCAAATGTATAATGACTATTAAAAGCTTGTAACATGCCTGTACCCCCTTCCCCAGGTTGCACCTGGATATGAGCGCTTCGGCTTAGTGTGCCTTTCCTGGTTACCAAATGTTTAAATAAATAAAATACTAACAATGCCAAAAGGTACAAGGTGCTACACTTCGGGGCAAAAAAAACAAGAAAGAGCTACCAGCTGTGGTGGGGGGGGGGGGGGTCAGCTTGCTGTGACAGAGGAGGAGAAGGATCTGGGGTGATTATAACGGGCTCAGTGAACAACTCAGCACAATGCAGGAAGGCAGCTGCAAAGGCCAACAAAATGCTGGGTTGCATTGCCAGGGGTATATCTTCAAGGAGAGGGGAGGTAATCCTGTGATTGTATAGGTCACTGGTTAGGCCATACCTGGAGTATTGTGTGCAGTACTGGTGCCCATACCTGAAGAGGGACATTAAGTTACTGGAGGGGGTGCAATGCAGGGCAACAAAGATTATCCAGGGACTATGGGTCATACCCTCCATGAGCAGGCTGAGGGAGTTGAACATGTACTCACTGGAGGGGAGGAGAAATGGGGGATATGATTGAAACCTTCAAGTACATAAAGGGAATAAAAAAGACAGGCATGGAGGGACTATTCCAGTTAAGGGGGGTGGGGACACTCGAGGTCACGATATCAGATTGGAGGGGGGAAGGTTCAGGAGGGAAATGAAAAGACACTTTTTTATGGAGAAAGTGGTCTCTGGGTGGAACGCATTGCCTGTGGAAGTGGTATCCTGTAGAACAGTGGACTGCTTCAGAAGAGGATGGGATAGGGTAAGGGGGGGGCAGCTGCAGTATAAGGGTTGCTAGCTGCACACTTAAGCAGACTCGATAGACCATAAGGCTTTTATCTGCTAGCAAATTTGTATGTTCGTATAACACAAGCAAGATCAGAAATAACAGTCAGCCCAATAGAAGCCTGCTGCACATACTTTGTGATCTGACTGGTTACTAGAAAAAAAGTCTATATAACTACTTGTGCTATGAGAGGCAAAGAGAAAGGTGAAGTCTCTATCTGTTGGGTGCAGACTTCTCCAGGGATGTATGAGGGAAAGTTCCTCCGCCATGCCATGCAAAGTAATTCTAGCTCTTGTGGGAGGAAGAGAATGCCCTCTAAGGTGGTCCAACAGGGGATTCCATATTTCATTAAGGTCACCACTCACTATCACTAACAGTCTCCTTCCACTTCGACGTTTGCTATTGCTTCTGCTAACTCTGGGGAAAAAGGAAACAAAATCCTGGTTTGAGCCATAAATGTTCATTAGTAGGAAGGGCCACCAGTTAATGAGCACCTGAGCTCTGACCCATCTGCCCTCTGGGGAGCTTACTTGAGGAAGGATTTGTGCCTGTAGTTTTTATATAATAGGATAGTCACACCCATAGCTTTTTTGTGAATGAGCTACCTATAACTTGACCCACCCACCCCCTTGCCAACTTCCTTGTCCCTCCTGTAGAAATGCTAAATTGCACTTTCCTTTCTTTAAATAGGATAAAATCTGCTTGTGTTTGACAGGAGAATTTATGCCGTGGACATTCCATGTAGTAATTTGTTTTTTTTGTTGCCATAGCTCCCTTATCCTCCCTTCAGAGGTCTACCCCGTGCCCCATCCGAACCTCCCCCCTTGCCCCAGACTCATCCCCTTGGGCAGGGCCACCAGGGGGGCTTCTCTCCCCAATAGTAACTGTAGGCTAGCCCCAGTTTGTCTCCTGGGTCAGGGCTATGGGAGAGGGACACCCCAGGTGGACAAGTAAGGCCACTGAGGACAGAGGAAGGGCAGGGGGCGTCATGCCAGGGGTCTGCAATTTTTCTTTTTACTGCTGCCTGGTGGTGGGGATGTGCACTAATGACCAGCATCCACCCCCCCAACTTGCTGGTGCCAGTGTGTGGCATCCACAGCCTCCGCAAGGGGCCAACAAAAGGCCAGACACTCTCCCCGGAGGAGAGCAGTCTCATGGACGCTCAATCCTTCTCCCTCCGGCCAGCCCTCTGACTCCCGGGTCCATTCCTGAACCCGAATCATCTGTATCACAAGCGGAAATCCAACCACTGCACTGGCGGGTTGACATTCCATGAGGTAGTTTGAACTAGATTAGTCGCCATGACCTTTATTGACCAGCTTTTGTGTTTTGTTGGGGACTTTTCTCTCGCATAACACTGGATAACAAAGAAAGATAGAAATTGATGGCAGATAAGGACCGCTAAGCCCATCTAGTCTGCCCATTTTCCCTGCCTACTGTAAAAGCCACAGACCCTACTTGATCTCTGGCTTTACTTCCTCATTCCTATTGCTAGGGTTCCCCTATGCCTGTCCCATGCATGATTGAATCCCCCCACTGTGTTTGCCCCCACCACTTCCACTGGGAGTCTATTCCATGCATCCACCACTTTTTCTGTGAAGAAATACTTCCTCATGTTACCCGTCTACCCCCCCAACCTCATGTCATGCCCCCTCATTCCTGGACATCTCCTTTTCTGAAAGATGCTACCCTCCTGTACCCTATTTATGCCTTTCAGATATTTGTAGGTTCCTACCATATCTCCCCTGTCTTTTCTCTCCTCCAGGGTATACATATTGAGGTCTCCCTGTCTCTCCTCATATGACTTGTGGTGCAGGTTCTGCACCATCTTTGTTACCCTTCTTTGAACTGCCTCAACCCTGTCTACGTCCCTACAGAGGCGCGGCCTCCAGAACTGCACACCGTATTCCAAATGAGGCCTCACTAATGATATGTATAGTGGTATCACCACCTCCTTCCTTCTACTGGTGATACCGCTCCCTATGCACCCACTGCAGCATCCCACTGGATCTCCCCCACAGCCTTGGCACATTGTTTGGCCACCTTTAGGTCATCAGATATGATTACTCTTCAAATCCCTTTCCTGTTTGGTGACCATCAGTTTGTCTTCCCCCCCCAATCATGTAATCCTCCCCTGGGTTCCTGTGCCCCAAATGAATGATTTTGCAATTTTTCTCATTAAATCTCAGCTGCCACGCTCCAGACCATTCCTTCAGTTTATCTAGGTCCTCCTCATTTTTCCCACCCCCTCCCGGAGTGTCCACCCTGTTGCAGATCTTAATGTCATCCGTAAAGAGGCACACCTTCCCTTTCAGCCCCTCTGCAAGATAGAATGATTGCCATTAACAATAGAAAACTGATAAAGAACTGCGCATCCCGCACCACTCCACTTCCAGCACATTTAACTCAACTTTATACCCTTTACAGGGAAAAATAAATGATCCTGCAATACAAGTTGTGATGGCGGTGCTACATAACTTTGCTAGAGGACATGAAGCAAGTTGAAACTCCCAAACCAAAGCACCCCCAATGCTAATTTGGGTGACCCCTTCCCTCAGGAACTCTGTAATGCCCCCTCCAGGACTACTGTCTGTACAACTGACCATTTGCAACAGCCCTAAGTAAACTTAGTACATAGCAAACACATAATATGACAACAAGAACAAAATTATAAAGATGTATGACCATGATTCACTAAGGATAGCCGTGTTTCCTGTACAGACCAATAGAGAACTGGTGGTGAAAAGCAACCCAGTTCGTTATACCTTGTATCAGGCTCTAGAAACTGTACTGCAGGATGTTCTTCCTTCCAACTACCAACCTGTTCTGGGAAACTCTGACATATAGGCCCAGATATTCAAACTGCGCCAGTCTGAGGCGCAAGCCCCTGCGCTGCTCAAAATAGTTGCGCAGGGGTGTGGCCGGGGTGATATTCAAAGGAGTTGCGCTGTTGAGCAACTCCTTTGGTATAAGCCCGAGCCACAGCACTTGCATGGTGCAGGCGGAACTTAACGCTACTACCAAGTTGCCAGAGTTGAGCATTCAACTTAGGTGGCGAGTACCATTAGCGCCATGCTAAATTCCTCGACATTCGGGGTGACATGCAATGGGGCCATAATTTATGCAAGGCACAGGGGCCATTTGCATCTCTTTATGCGCCATTTGCATGCCATTTAGTGAGTGCGCCGATCCCCGAGGACTTGCTCCTGGCTACCCTGCTAGGCAGCAGCCGTCGGGACCGACGCACAATGCAGCCGATCGCTGGCATCACAGTTACATGACCCCCACATCACCCATAGCCCGATTGCGGGCAGAATCCGTACATCCGCCTTCAGTGCCCGATCGCTGGGTAGAACCTGCATAAACCCTCAGCCGATCGGCAGAACCTGTATAATCCTCTGCAAGATCGCTGTCGGTCTTTACTTGAACATTCTGGTTCAGTGATGATCACAGCATCAGGCAGACCTCAGCATCTTTCTGGCTTTCCCAGGTCTTCATCACTGCTGCACCTGGTGCCAGCCGCGGGCCGGCGCCTGGCCGACTGATCGTCCGTAGGGCTGCATGCCCATTGGTGCAGAGCTACAGCCACGGGCGGCAGCCCTACCGACAGTCAGTCGGGCGGGCGCGGGCGGCAGGCGGGTGGATGCTGTCGCTCACCGCCGCGGGGAGCGGGTGGAGGGGCTTCGTGGGTGGGTGGGGGACACTAGACACCAGGGAGATGTTTGGGGGTTCTGCTGTGACATTCTGCCCACGATCGGGCTTTACGGTCCACTGGACCACCACGGAGTTATTCGGGTTGGGGAGGGTTATATCTGCCCGCGACCGGCACTGGGGGTTTATGCGAGTTCTGCCGCGATCGGGCACTGGGGTTTATGCAGGTTCTGCCGTGATCGGCTGTGGGAGGTGGGGACATGTACCTGTACTGCCCGCGATCGGGCTGGTGGGGGTACAGGAGTGAGTTGAGGGCCAGCCAGGTGGCAGCTGCTGTGTTGCGCCCTGCAATCGCAGCAGCTCACCTGTGGGTGGCCTCGACTTAAGCCTTTTTTGGCCAAGCTTGTGAGGGCGCAGGTTGGTTATGCAGATGCAACCTCTGGCGCAACCCGACTGAATATCGGGTTGCGAGGTTATGCATGGATCTCCTCTCCTGTTGAGCATGCATTCATTTGCATTGCTCTCTAGCGCAACCTGTGCCAGTGGCGAACTGCCTCCTGCCGAATATCGCAGAATGGCGCATTTTGGACTTGCGCATGGCGCAACCCTGTTGCGCATGGCGCAACCCTTTTGAATATCTGGGCCATAGTATTAATCTGAACTTATAGCAATGATGCTAGAAGCAACCAATTATGTAACCTACTGTCAATGATGCTAGATAGAAATGTGCAGAGGGGCAGATTGAGCTATCAAAATAACATATTTTTACCTCAGGGGTCCTTTAGCATCAGTAACTGACTGCAGTAAGCTGACCCTGTAGCACTGCCCCAGAAGTGGAGCCATGAATATTCATGAATTGAATTGGTCAATGGGAAAAGAGCAAGAGGGTGTGCTGTCTGGAGTCTGCCCAGAGGACATCAGAATGTTTTCTCCGCTGACTGAGACACACTGCCTCTGAGGTATTCTCTCTCCCAGAGAAAAACACTTGTTTACCATGATAAAAGGTTATACTAGTGCTGTTCTGTGAGTATTGCTTTATTTCTTCTCTGATTTTGTGATTTTAGCGGTTCCCATTCAGTTTCCTGAGGTAGATTTTTACCGCGTCTACTAGCAGGGATCCCTTTCTGTCCAAACCCCAGTCTCCTGCAGGGAAATTTCTTCTGGAGCTGGAAGTCAAAAAGCTGCTCTCAGAAAAGCTATAAAGAAAGTTCCCTTCTCACACGGGCAGAGGCCTCTATTCCAGATACTTCCTGGCAAAGAAGAAAAATGGGGAATAGCAACCTATCCTCGACTTCAGACATCTGAACAGGCACTTACTCAAACCAAAGTTCAAAATGGTCACTTTCATAACAGTGTTCCACTCTCTTCAAAAAGGGGACTGGCTAGCCTCCCTGGATCTAAAGGATGCCTATTTTCATATCCCAGTAAGGCAGTACCACAGAAAATTCCTGAGTTTCAGGCTGCCATCAGGTCATTACCAGTTTGCAGCTATGCCATTTGGCCTTTCTTCAGCCCCAAGGGTGTTCACCAAGTGCCTAGCCGTGGTGGCAGCTTACCTCAGAAAACAGGGCATTTCAGTCTACCCATACTGTGACGACTGGCTCCTAGTGGGCAAGACTCCTCTGCAGGTGCAAGAGGTCCTCATCATTACAAAGACAACTCTGGAGTCTCTGGGGTTCCTCATCACCATGGAGAAGTCCCACCTGACTCCAACTCAGACCCGCACTTTTATCGTGACAGAGCTGGATACTCAACAAAGCAGAGCTTCCCTACCTGCAGAAAGGATTCAGATCTACCTGGCTCTGGCAAACTCCTTTGTCTGGGTCAGCCAAGGCCTGCCAGGCATTTTCTGAAGCTCTTGGGGCACACGGTGTCTTTGACAGCTGTTGTTCCAGGAATCAGATTCCAGATGAGGGACATACAGTATCACCTTCGGGCTCACTGGCCCCAAAAAAAACATTCCCTATCCAAGCTGGTTCCAGTCACAAAACCCCATCTTCAAGCTTTGGAATGGTGGAAGGACCCTTCCAATCTGTCAGTAGAAGCTCCCTTCCAACTGCCTACTCCTACAAAGGTCATTACCACAGATGCCTCCCTTCTGGGGTGGGGCGCTCATCTGGACAACCTCTCTGTCGGTGGCATCTGGACTCCCAAGGAATCAGCAGGCCACATCAGTCTTCTGGAACACAGGGCTATCTTCCTGGCTCTGAAATCCTTCGCCCCACAGATAAAGGATCAGTCAGAGCAAATCAGAACAGACAACACTACTGCAATGTTTTATATAAACAAGCAGGGTGGCACAATGTTCTTAGCACTCTGTACAGAGGCAGTGAGAATCTGGTCTCTGGCTTATTCTCTTGACATCAGCCTTTTGGCCATACACCTCCTGGCCAAGGACAATACCCTGGCAGATACCCTCAGTCAGATCAGCCAAGGTCACAATGAATGGTCTTTGAACAAGCAGGTCCTTGTCACAGTCTTCAGAAGATGGGGCACACCAGAGATAGAGCTGTTTGCCTCCCACCTCAACCACCAGCTGCCTCTGTACTGCTGCAGGCCTCCAGCTCTGGTGACTTTTCCTACAGACTCCCTAGCACTGGACTAGACAGGGGAAGTTCCTCTACATCCCCCCCCCCTTCCGATCCACAGGGTGCTACTGAAACTGAAATCTCACCCTGCAACTATGATCCTGATAGCACCAGATTGGCCAAGACAGTCATGGTACACCTTCCTGCTAGCCCTGGTTTCCAACAAGCCAATCAGGCTTCCTCTATCTCACTCCCTTCTGACTCTCTCTCAGACAGGAGTGACTTATCCCAATCTGCAGTCTCTTCACCTCAAAGCCTGGCTCTTGAGGAGTTAGAGTTTCCAGAATCCTAGTATTTGGAACAGGTCCTTAAAATCCTGAGACTGGCTAAGAAACCTAGTACTGAGAAAGCGTGTGCAGCCGGTGGAAAAGATTTCTTTCTGGTGAAAGGGGAAAGCATCTCAATTCTCTCAAAGCATCAGTTCCCAATATTCTAGACTATTTGGCTCACTTACAGGCCTCAAGGCCTCATCCTTGAAGCTACACCTAGCTGCAATTTTTGCTTATCTGTCCATAGGCAAGAAGCAGATAATCATTTATCTGCCTGTTTTCAAAATAAGCTTTCAAAGGCCTTCTCCACCTTCAGTCCCCAGTCAGGGAACCTGTTCCCCCTTGGGACCTTAACCTGTGCATTGCCAAGCTCATGGAGCCACCTTTTGAAGCCATGGCTATGGCCCATCTGAAATATGTCACTTGGAAGACAGTCTTCCTAGTAGCCATTACCTCTGCCAGAAGAATTTCTGAATTGCAAGCACTCTGCACAGAGCCCAACTACATTATCCCTCACAGGGACAGGGTATAGCTGAGAACAAACAAGAAATTCTTGCCCAAGGTGGTCTCTGAGTTCCATCTTAACCAGTCTATCACTCTTACTGCTTTCTTCATTGAAAAATCCACTTCTGGGGAACAGCGACTCCACAGTCTGGATGTTAAAAGAGCCCTATCCTACTACTTGAAGCACACCAAGCAGTTCAGGGGCTCCTTTACTCAGCTTTTCCTCATCTATGGGAAGTTAGGTAGAAGACCAGCCACTAAGAGAACCATCTGTCTGGTTGTCTCTTGTATTCAATTCTGCTATGACAAGGCTGGCAAACAGCCCCCTGAGGGCCTCAGGGCTCACTCTACCAGGGGCACTGCTACCACAGTGACAGCTGCAAGGGACATTCCCTTGCTAGATGTCTGCAAAACAGCCACATGGAAGACTGTACACACATTCACAAAGCACTGTTGCCTGGATGTACAGTCTTGATTTGATGCCAGATTTGGCAGGGCTGTCTTGCAGAGCTTCTTCCCTAAGTAGGTTCTGTACCCTCCTCCCAAATATACTGCTTTGCAGTCTGTAATCAGTTACTGATGCTAAAGGATCCTTGGGGTGAGAAGAAAAAATTATTCACCATAGTAATATTGTTTCTTCCAAGGTGTCCTTTAGCATCAGTAAGATCCCACCCTTTCTCTCCTGGAAACCTATCAGAAGAGGACTCTGCTTCCTCATTATTGCCAAATTTGTTCCTGACGTTTCTGAATGCCATTTAAAGCAAAGTTTTCATGTTTCTTAATGTTTTTATCTCTTCATGCTGTTGCATGATTTTCAGATCCTGTTGGTCCACACTAGCATGGGCATGTTCCCATTCTTCCTTGGAAAAAATTCTGGTGCCCTCTGGGCAGGCTCCAAACAGCATACCCTCCTGGTCTTTTCCTATTGGCCAATTCATTTTATGAATATTCATGGCTCTACCTCTGGGGCAGTACAACATAACTTACTGCAATAAATTACTGATGTTAAAGGACACCTTGGAAGAAACAATATTAGTACGGTAAGTAAGAAAAACTTACTTTAGTAATCTTGTTTCTTCCAAGGTATTCTTCTATATTCATAACTCTCTGCAGTTAACCTCCTAAACAGAGCTGCCCAGAGAAAATGGAACTATATGCTAATGACAGAATTTATCATTGGCTCATGCCACATATTCAAACTGCTGCCCTTATCAGCTGCAATGTTCCACCAGAGTGCTGGATGAAATGTAAGCACAGAGACGGTGCTACGTGCACTGTTTGATTGTCTTAGTGTTCTGAATGTGAATAAACTGCATCTGCTTTAAGTAGCAGTTTGGACATTTTATTTTCTACTGGGTGAGTGGTGTGTGCTCCTACTCTGCCTCATACATTTATCTATTGGGTCAGCACTACTGACCTTGTGCCACACTTCCTTCGTAGTAGTTCCACCAACATATCAGATTTCTAAGGAGCCTACAAAGCAACCTATACTAAAACTACCTAAATATATTTATGTAACCAGGGTATGGTTTAAGGTTTGTTGGAATTTAGCGTCACGTGCCTCCATTTTGTAACCCATTACCTGGCTAGCCTAGGTCCGGGGAGAAAACATTCGCTCTGCTTCAGGGCTAGGTTTGCACTTCTGGTCAGGGGCACTCAAGTAATTCCGGACACAGGAAGAAATAACTGTAAATGTCCAAACCAGGAGTGGAATTCTAAAATGTGACTTTTATTCACTTCAACACAAGAATACAAAGCAAGATCCATCACCATAGGCGTCACCAGTAGAAAACAGAAAGTTGTTGGCCTTCTGTGCAGATTGTTGGTAAGACCACATCTGGAGTACTGTGTACGGTTCTGGAGACCCCTTCTCTGCAAAGACATAGACAGGGTGGAAGCTGTCCAGAGGAGGGCAGTCAAAATGGTGCAGGGTCTGCACCAGAAGACATATGAAGAAAGACTAAAGGAGCTTAAGATGTATAGCCTCGAGGAAAGGAGGGAGAGGGGGGACATGATAGAAACCTTCAAATACCTCAAGGGAATCAACAAAGTCCAAGAGGGTAGCATCTTTTAAAAAGAGATGTGCAAGAACAAGGGGGCACAATTTGAAGATAATGGGGGATGGCTCAGAGGTAATGTGAGGAAGTAGTTCTTCACAGAGAGGGTTGTAGATGCATGGAACAGCTTTCCTGAGGAGGTCATAGAGTCAAAAACAGTAGGGGAATTCAAGAATGCATGGGACAGACATAAGGCAATTCTAGTGGAGGGGTAGGAGGAAGTAGGCTGTTGGTCAACTAGGATCTGCAGCTTATCTGTTAGGTAGGGAAATTGGCAGACTAGGTGGGCCAAGCAGTCCTTATCTGCCATCAAATTCTATGTTAAGATGGACCCCCACAGGGCTACACTCACTGGTTATGCAGTTCTATAGAGGTCAGAACACATCTTCTTCATCATCGCAACAACCCTCAGGTTCGGAACACACTGGGCTCTCAGCCCGAACTGGTACCCTCTCTATCTTGGATTCCCTGGCATGGCCCTCAGCCAGCACTAGAACACACTTTCCACATGGCATGGACATTTCTGTTGGTGGCTCCCTCTACCACCCATGAGCACTTCCTAGCTCTAAGGGAAAAAACACACATCCTTAATCCCATGTCTGGGAACTTTCTGCAGACACCGGCCAAGTGCCTGGGAGAAAACTATAGGTGTTCAAAGTGAATCTGTGGAGGTAAATCTGGTTACTCCAGATGGGGGGTCTCCCACCTCTTGTCCCCAAATCCATACCCGTCCATTCATCTGGAGTCAACACCTTTCCTTTGAAACTCTCTGTTTGTAGAATGCTATCTCGAAATGTATATCACATTTAACATTCTGCTTTCTAGGTAACTGGTGCCCTGTCTTGCAGCGTTCTTTAAGTGGCTATGTCCATCCCTGTAGACCCCCACTGGTTAGATGCATTTCAAGCCATACACATAACTTTAAAGTACTGTACTTGGCTGTCCTTTCCTGGCCCACAGTAGCAGATACTTTACACACCAGTCTCGGTGAAAACATAGGCTCTCTGGCAGAGCAGACTCACCATGGTTTGCAGGTGTCCCAGGGCTTCTCCCACAGGAAAAAACACACTTCTGGTACCTCAGCACAAATTCTCTTCAGGCAGCTTTTCTTCTTCCAGCAGAGTCAGGGGATTACCCCTGAAAAGCTGGTCCTTGTTCCCCAACATCCCTCTCAGGGATGGGGCACTGGAACAAACTGGGGAATGGTCTCAACCACTTCAATTTGTTTCTTCTGTGTCCTTCTCTAGGGTGAGAACACGCACCCTCTCACTGGGGTAGCTCTATACAGAGCTGGGGCTATGAGGGGCTGCCAACTGCAGCACACCTCCTCCCTCCACTGAGCCTGGTTGAAGACTACTAAAGACTCTGCTTTGAAAACCCCAATATTCTAACTTAACTCTCAGCTGCAACATTCCACTGTGGCTTGTTCTGCTGCAAGGATTCTATATGATGTCATCCCTCCAGCTCAGCTGAGACTGAGGACAGAGTGAGACAGTATGAAACCCATTTAACTGGTGTCTCACAAGCTGCCTTGCCCTGCCTGCCACTAGATCTAAGCAGGATTCTAGTAACCCCGGGTGACAAGGATGTTACACCCACCCTCGGCCAGGAAAATGACTGTCCGCAGTCATTACTTGCCCAGCCCAAGCCATCCTACCCTTTGTGCTACGTATGGAGAGGGGTGATCAGGCCCTCTCCTACCATGTGCTAGGCACAGGCAGGCAACACTAAGGGCCCAGAGACCATTGGCTGACACATCAGCCTCTACTCTATGACCTTTCTATGGTTACCCAGTGGCCCTGGTAGAATTGCCCAGAGCATAGCCCTAATAGATCAGGGCTGCGGCCCCTACTGCAGGTCAGGACCACAGCCTATCTATCCCCCCAGTCCTCTAGGGAAAACCTATCTGACCAAAAACCCAAAACACAGGGGAACCTCCCCCAACCCTGGACACCTGCAACCAAACAAGCAAGGAGCTAATATTATACCCTAGGCATCACTCCCACACTCCCCCACAACCATACATGTGGAAGGAAAAGTTAAACACAGTAAACAACAAGACTGCACTTTAAACACTTCTACTTTAAAGCACATGGAAGACTCCGCTGAGTCCCTCCTCTTCTTGCCTTCTCTTCTTGTCTTCTTCAGGAACACCTGCAAGAGAAAAGACAAAACAACTCCTAATCAGAAAACACAGTACTATCTAACCCCTACCATCTAAACACTGGAGAATCCCAAAAATTATTTTTTAGAAAAGTAGAAAAACAGTATAAACAGCATAAACAGTAGAAAAACAATGACATTATTTACAATATACATTTTTTGGGGATGGAGTGCCCTAAAAGTCCCATCTAGTGACAACAGTGCCCGCAGGCAAGTCCAAAAAAGAGTCTCTCGTGGGCTGGAGCCCGGTGAAACACAGTTCTGGTAGGACTGTAATAACGAAGGGGAGAGTTTTTGAGGACAGTTCAAACAGTCTGAAGTCTGCTAGGTGTAGGGTGTGTACTGCAATGTCATTAAAATAGAAAAGTCTGGACTTACCAGTCCCTTGAAGAATGAAATCAACACGACACCTGGATTTCCAGCCAAAGACTCTCCCTGGCAGCATTCTTCTGATACAGCTGGGCGGACATCTTCCGGAATATGACAGGATGGTACATCTGGAAACTACTGGGCTGATGTCATCTAGGAGATGGAACCTTGGAACAGGACAGGAAAAACAGCTGGTCTGAAGTCATCCGAAATCCCAGGAGATCAATCAGGATACAGCTGGGCTGGTGTCCTCTCAGGATCTGAAGTCATCCAGAAGGCCAGTCGATGGAATCTGGAAAGCCAGTACACTACAAGGCTGACGAACCTGGGGCACCTGGTTCCTGGAATGCCAGACAGGCGGAACAACATAGGTATGGCAATGGCTGGATGGCAGCACTGGCTACCACTGCTCCGCTTTCCACTTGGTAGGCATGGGCACATTTGCAGGAAGTTGCCTGCATTGCAGGAAGTAACACAATGGGTCAGGTGCAAGAATTATTACCCTGTCTGGGCGCTCATAATTCACACTGAAGAAGGTTTCATGTCCCTCTGCATCCATGATCCAAACAGTGTCTATGAATAGTGTTCTGCTCACTTTCCATTGTCTGAATTTCTCTTGCAACACTCTGTCTCTGACATACTGACTTGCACTGGGATGGACAAATCTTGTGGCCTCTTTCACTATCCAGGATTTCCTTTCTCTGTCAATCTCCTCCCAGACTCTCTGAGGAAAGGTAGGAAAGGACATCCCATAGATCTCATACACCTTCCTACGAACCAGTCTTTCCTCCTTACTACACTTGGTCAACTTAAGACCTCTGGCCTGGCTTGGGGGCGGCCAGTCCTGGTTCTGCCAGCTACGCATACTTAATGCAACATAAAATGGATCTTTGACTCCTCCTTGTGGGGACAGGGCTGTGGAGTCAGCAGTTTCTCCTTCTATTCGCTCCTCTGAGGCAAGAGCCAGAGGCTGTGGATCTGCACCTTCTTCATAAGGCAAAATAGGTTCCCCCCCATCCTCTTCCTTGCTGAGGATCTGAGCCCAGGAGTGAGCAGTCGTCCTCATTCCTGAGACTATCCACTCCTCGCTGGGCGCAGAGGTTAACACCTCCCATTCAAGGGTTTCCTTCATCTCATCTTCTCCTATGAGACTTGGGCTAGGCCCCTCTCTCCAAGGATCTGCTGATGCTCCCTCCACACTGTCTCTCTGTGACCCAGACTCGGATACATCAGTACTTTGTTCTGCCTGTAGATCTGCACCCTCTTGCTTCATGCCACACTCTACTGAGCCTCCTCCAACAGGCTGTACCTGGTGCTGTGTGCTGCCAACTGCAGGTTCTTGAATTTTTGTCCATGTGAGAGCCAAATGAATCTTGGGTGCTTTGGTTAGGCCACGTCTCTCTAGTCACCCAGAACAGTTAGGAACCATGAAGACGTCCCTTCCAGCCTTTAAGCACATTATGCACACGCTTACTGGATATCCAGGAATCGCCATCTGAGGAGGCAAACATCCCCCATAGTAACATCTCTCAATATCTTTCAGTCTGTTAACTTCTTCTACTATCATAGCCAGGGCATGATCTGGGTAGCGGGCTGATCCCGAAGCCATGACTGCAGAGAAAGTCCCACTCTGCTGGAAAAACTTTTACAAAATGGATCCCTGGTGCTGTGTTTATTTTACTACCCCACCCTGTAATGGTGGCAGCAGCACTCCTGCGCATCAACGTTCTGTTTATGACTCAAGCCACTGCGCATCCAATTTACACACTCTGCTGATAAAGTTCACTCAAACTGTTTAACTTGCACTATCTGTTCTCTTAGCACATTTATATGATTTTTACTGGACTTTTTACTTGATGTAGCTCGCTGTTCTTGCTTAAAAGTCCCTAAAGCCACAGTATTTCATCGCACAGGATTGCCTGTATTTCTTGTTGCATCTTTCATACAACCCACAGTCTCTCACATGGTTTTGAAAATTATACTGTTGCTGAACCGACAATTATGACACAGTTCTTCTTTGCAAAATGATCGCACTGCTACACACAGATTCAGCTGGCTTTAGTTAAAATCACACACAGTTTGAGTTGCTTTTAGGTTGGTACTCACTCAATCAGTAGCTGGTTATTGTGATGGAAAAATTCGGCCTACAGCCGGTCTTGGAGGCCTCTAGAATGAAGCGGGCAGGCAGGCCCACCGATTGTCCTTTTAAACACCTCGCTGTATTCCCAGACAAATCGAAATGTGGGTTGAGCCCAATTTTAAACGGAAAAGTCCGATTTTACCACCTTCATAATGTTTTCAGTCACCGCGACTCTCCTCCTGGCAAGCCAGTTCACACACAACTCTCTCTCTCTCCCCCTCTCGAACACTGTGCAGTTACTCTAGAGCTGGCTTGGGGGCGGGACCGATTGCAGTCTCACCAACCACTCAACGCCATGCAAATGAGCCTCTTTCTTCGTATGTTCTCCTCCATGGCGATCGTCGAGCAGGCAAAATTTAAACTGCAAACCACACTTCTTTTTTCAACTGTAGCTCCTCGTCGGGAGCACCATTTCAATAATTTTTCATGGCATTTCACTTAGCGACTGTCTCTGTCCATACAACAAGCACTTCCAACGTCTAGGGCACAAATCTCTGTTTGTTTCTCACAGTTTTTCACACTTTTCTTGTCACACATTACCTTAAAATGCTGGCAAACATTATAACTTTGATGCAGGACAAGGGGCATACACTATCAGGCTTTACTGCTCCTCGGTAAAGGTGGCACAATTACAGCAGCACATGAACAGCAACACACAGCGGGACATTTGGGTAGCAATGCTTCCACTTTTTGGGCTACCTACTGCCAGACAGCCAAAACGCTAGCCCTAATCTGAGCAAATCTTTCTTGTTCTCTCCCTAGAGTCCAAACCCAAATCCTCAGCGGTGCCTCCAATTTGTAACCAGGGTGTGGGTTTAAGGTTTGTTGGAATTTAGCACCCAGTGCCTCCATTTTGTAACCCATTACCTGGCTAGCCTAGGTTCGGGGAGAAAACATTTGCTCGGTATCAGGGCTAAGTTTGCACTTCTGGTCAGGGGCACCCAAGTAATTCTGGACACAGGAAGCAATAACTGTAAATGTCCAAACTAGGAGTGGGATTCTAAAGTGGGGCTTTTATTCACTACAACACAAGAATACAAAGCAAGATGGACCCCAACGGGGCTACACTCACTGGTTATGCAATTCTATAGAGGTCAGAACACATCTTCTTCATCATCACAACAACCCTCAGGTTCAGAACACACTGGGCTCTAAGCCCGAACTGGTACTCTCTCTATCTTGGATTCCCTGGTATGGCCCTCGGCCAGCACTAGAACACACTTTCCATATGGCATGGACATTTCTGTTGGTGGCTCCCTCTACCACCCATGAGCACTTTCTAGCTCTAAGGGAAAAAACACACATCCTTAATCCCACGTCTGGGTACTTTCTGCCCAAAGTGAATCCGTGGAGGTAAATCTGGTTACTCCAGATGGGGGGTCTCCCACCTCTTATCTCCAAATTCATACCCGGCCATTCATTTGGAGTCAACACCTTTTCTTTGAAACTCTCTGTTTGTAGAATGCTATCTTGAAATGCATATCACATTTAACATTCTGCTTTCCAGGTAACTGGTGTCCTGACTTGCAATGTTCTTTAAGTATCCATGTCCATCCCTGTAGACCCCCACTGGTTAGATGCATTTCAAGCCATACACATAACTTTAAAGTACTGTACTTGGCTGTCCTTTCCTGACCCACAGTAGCAGATACTTTACACACCAGTCTCGGTGAAAACATAGGCTCTCTGGCAGAGCAGACTCACCATGGTTCACAGGTGCCCCAGAGCTTCTTTCATAGGAAAAAACACACTTCTGGTACCTCAGCACAAATTCTCTTTAGGCAGCTTTTTTCCTCCAGCAGGGTCAGGGCATTACCCCTGAAAAGCTGGTCCTCGTTCCCCCCATCCCTCTCAGGGATGGGGCACTGGAACAAACTGGGGAATGGTCTCAACCACTTTAATTTGTTTCTTCTGTGTCCTTCTCTTGGGTGAGAACACACACCCTCTTACTGGGGTAGCTCTCTACAAAGCTGGGGCTATGAGGGGCTGCCAACTGCAGCACACCTCCTCCCTCCACTGAGCCTGGCTGAAGACTACTACAGATTCTGCTTTGAAAACACTAACATTCTAACCTAACTCCCAGCTGCAACATTCCACTGTGGCTTATGCTGCTGCGAGAATTCTATATGATGTCATCCCTCCAGCTCAGCTGAGACTGAGGACAGAGTGAGACAGTGTGAAATCCATTAACTGGTGTCTCACAAGCTGTCTTGCCCTGCCTGCCACTAGATCTAAGTGGGATTCTAGTAACCCTGGGTGACAAGGTGGTTACATTTATTTATTTATTTATTTGGTTTTTGTTTACTTGGTAGGTGAGCTAGCCATAGAATGACTATTTTCAGTCATGACCTGGGAAGATTACAACAAGAAACAATATAGCCAGTACAGCATACAAAACTTAGAGAATACAACTAAAACATATTACAAATAGGCCATGGTGTATACACGTTGGAGACAAAAATAGAAGTGGGAGCAAGGATAAGTATGAAAGAACACAATTCCAGCTATCTAACACACAGTGAGAGCAAGGCAACAAATACAATAATTTAGTGAGTACATAGTAAGTGCACAGTTTTATCAAGTACAATTTGCACATTGAAGGAAGTCAGGAATTACACTTATCTTTACATGCAATTGGAAGTGCAAAGCAGCTGTCCTATAAATAGGTAGGGTAAGAGAAGAGGGATAGGGCATTTACACTGGGAGGGACAAATACGGACTAGTTTAGGTAGGGATGTAATAGGTGTCCAGTGTGATAGGAGGAGGAAGAGAAAGAGAGGCAGGTTAGTGGGCATAACGCACAGTGGGATGATGAGAGTTAAGCAGAGTGAAGGATCATGGGGGTTGAAAGCAGGTGCAAGAGTTAGTAGCAAATAGGAAGGCACAAAGCTCTTTTGTAAAGACAGCATGGGAAGGCGCCTGGCGAGTTGTTAATGGTAAGGCTTCCCATTGCAGTGGAGCATAATGAGAGAAGGCATGGGAACCTTTGGAGGTTTTACACCTTGGTACTTTTAGTAGGGACTTGTCAGCTGAGCGCAGGACATAGGAGGATGTTTGAGGAGTCAGTAGCATAGCCAGACTTGCAGGAGTTTATGCTCTAATTTCATTATCCACAATTGAGCTAACAGAGTGAAGTCTCAGCGCAGAAGGTGAGAACCATTTTAGGTCTGAGTAGAGTAGGCAGTGTTGTTTGAGCCTAGGGGATGAGGAGGCATAGCGGCAAATGTTATTATAGGTTGTGTCCCAAGCACAAAGTGTGGTTTTAGGTATGATTGCGTACGTGATGACTCCATAGGTCAGAGCTGGTAGCAATATTCCATGGGCAACAACCAGCCTAGCGGATGGAGTAAGTGTACAACTGGATCTGCAGGCAATGCCTAGCTTAGAGTTTACCGATTTGCAGGTAGATTGGTCATGGAGATCAAAGCCAAGAAACTGATCAAGGACTACCCCAATATATTTGAACAAGGTAACTGTTTATGGTACAGGAGCCAGGGTAGGAGACCTTGATATCATTATTGCAGGATTTTAGTTTGGCAGCAGTCCCAAACAACATTGCTTGGATTATAGTTACATTGAAGACCAGTCTGTGATCAGAGAGCCAGGTTTTGGTTTTATGAAAGTCAGATGAGAGGTACGAGTTTATTTCAGACAGGTTTTTGGAGCTACTGTACAATACTATATCATCTGCATACAAGAGGGATGAGCAGGAGGTGAGACCCAAGGTAATGCTGTTAATAAATATTGAGAAAAGGAAGTGACTTAAAATGAAAACCTGGGGGACCCCAATGTTTAGAGTAGCCTTGTTTGAAAGTGTGGAATTGTATTTCACAATTTGGGCTCGGTTTGACAGATACGTACTGAACCAGGCCACTACAACCATCATAAAACCCATTGATTTTAAGATTGTGAGAAGGATGGGGTGGTCAACAAGATCGAAAGCTTTGGTCATGTCTATAAACAATGCCCTAGTGAGAAGGCCAGAGTCCATAGCAGACAATGTGTCTGTGGTGAATTTGAGCAGGGCTGTGGTGTGTTATGGCACTTATGGAAACCATGTTGGGCAGAGGAGAGTAGTTTATTATTATGTAGGAAATCAATGGTTTGAGTAGCTACTATCTTCTCAAGTATTTTGCTTAGTATCAATAAGATCGCAATGGGTCTATAGTTGGAAGGGTCTTTGGAGTCAGCTTTTTTGTAGACTGGAGTGACTCTGGCAATTTTCCAGATATCAGGAACATGGCTCTGTCAGAGGGATAAGGTAAAGATCTGGGCAAGAGGAGAGGCTATGAGTGGGGCAGCAATCTTTATAAGTCTAGGTTTGATACCATCAGAGTCAGTACTAGTGTTGTCTGAGATAGTGTTTAGAAGTTTTAGCACTTCTGCCCTAGAGATAGCTTTGAAATGAAAGGATGGTCACACTCAGACTGGAAATATGCTGCAGTTGTCCCCCTCCCTAAAGGTGATGACCCCTCCTCCCCGGGCAACTAGTGCCCTATCTCACTTCGCCCCATCCTAGCCAAAATCCAGGAGCGCCTGATTCTCTCCCAGCTCTCCTCCTTTTTAGACTCCTCCTCCTCCTCCTTCTTCACTCCTTACCAGGCTGGATTTAAGAAATCACACTCCACCATCACGTCCCTACTAAGACTCACCGACACCATCCTCACAGGAATGGATAACAGGCACACCACCTCGGCTATCTTTGTCGACCTTGCAAAGGCCTTTGACATGGTCTCACACGCCCTGCTACTCTCCAAACTCTCCCTCGCTGGACTGTCTGGAGCTGCCACCAGCTGGTTCCACTCCTACCTGGCAGGCAGGTCCCAAACAGTCAGAATTGGCTCTTCCACGTCAGCCATCCTCCCTGTCACTACAGGGGTCCTCCAAGGCTCGGTCCTTGGCCCAATACTGTTTTCCATCTTCCTCAATGAACTGCCCTCGGCCTGCCCATGGACAATACAGTACTGTATGCCTTTGGTCCATCCTCCTCTGAAGTGGTTAACAGACTTCAACGAGACTTCAACAGTGCCCAGAACTGGTTTAATTCTAATCAGCTTTTCCTCAACTCTAAGAAAACTGTCTCCCTAATGTTAGGCACATGGCAAACACTCTCCCTTCTTCCCTCCACCCCCACATTCCACACTATTGATGGGATCCCTTGGAGGCTTGTACCTCCTGCAGATACCTTGGGGTTTGGTTAGACCAGCACCTTAGCTTCAGTGAGCACATGGACGCTGCCCTCAAGGAAACTGCACCCCATGTTGGGCGCTTTATACCGCAACAGAAGTTGCATCCCTCTGCCAACGCGCAAGGAAATTCTTTTACAGCAAAATTCTGGGCACAGGCTCTCCCCCTTACCTTGCGGCAACCCTAGCAGCTCTACCCCTGCCTGCATACTTGCTCCGGAACATCAACTCCCGGCTTTCCATGTCCCACATATGTCCACTGCTACAGGCCAGGCTGCTTTTAGCTACCGCATGCCTAAACTATGAAACTCCCTGCTGGCTGACATTAGGCAAGCCACCAGCACTCAGCATCTTAACTCCCTCCTTAAGACTCATCTCTCCTCCACCTGCACCTGTGTTTAGCACCGTGGAGGGCTCAGTATCTCGCTTGGCTCCAGTTTCTCCCCACCTCCAGTGTGATGCACTAAGGCTCACTACCTGTGTCCCCAGACCCCTATCCATGCTGCTATAAGTTGTAGGTCACACTAACTTGGACCCACTGCATTCCCTGATGCCAGGCTATATGTTTATATTGTATATTTTTGTATTACATATTCTAGGTATGTCTAAGCTGTTGTATATACTACTGTATATTCTTTGTATATTCTATTGTATGGTGTGCTACTTGAATATTTCCCTGTACTTTCTACTGTATATTTCTCCTCTTCCCGACATGCCAGGTCACATCTGGAATTGAGCGGTACTCCGCTCAGTATGCCTGCCTGATAAAACTCTTAAATAAATAAATAATAAATGGTCTTGGTATATCGGGGGGAGTTCAGTGTGTAGGTCTATATGTTGCATCATAGGGAAGGCAGAAGTGTACTTGGACAGGTCAGAAAATTATTGGTTGAAAAAATTTGCTATTGTCCGAGGATCATGTTATTTGGAGTAGGGGAATGGGTAGACCCCAGGAAAGACCTGGCATGCATCCAGAACTTTCTAGGTTCTCCAGCAGCATCTGTGAGAAGATTTTTGCAATAGATACTTACGGCAATCCTTATTTGTTTTTTACATTCTTTTTGCTGGGCCCTGTAGAGGTCGTAGTCAGTTGAGAGACCAGAGGATTTAAAATGTCTCCAGCTCTTATCTCTCATTTTTAAGTCTGGTAAGGAGGTGCTTTCTTAACCATCTTGTTTGTTTTCCTTTCACTCGGCGCGTGGAGTGCGGGGTATGGATATCCTGGAGCAGCAAGAATTCTTGAACAAAAAAGTTTAGGCCAGACTGGGCATCATTAGCTCTGTAGAGTTTGGTCCAGTCAATTTGTGAGACATTTAAGAAAGTTTACTGGATCAAAATTTGCAAAGTTCCTGCAGGTGATATACCTTGGAGGTGGAGTGGGGGGTGGATGCAGGAGACCATAAACAGAAAATGGGGGAATGGTCAGTGAGTGCATCAGCAAGTATGCCTGTAGCATGTATATGCTCAGGTCAGTTTGTTAGGACTCAATCAATTAGGGTGCTAGAGTTTGTGTGCAGAGCTGTCCTGGTGGGTTCGGTAATTAGCTGATGTAGCTTATGGCGCATAACCTGGGATAGAAAGTGGATTTGACAATTTCCCAGACAATTTAGGTTAATATCTCCCATAATAATAATCACTTCATTTTGCCCAGCCGATTGGGATGTTTGTTTAAGTAACTCTACGAGACCAGTGAGACTGTTTGGGGGGTTATAGGGACATACAATATGCAGTTTATTTGCACCCATATTAAGTAATGCATGAAGTGACTCATAGTGGGGAAGGGAGAGCGTGGGGATGGTAGAGAGATTTAAATGCTCTTTGTAATGTATGGCAACCCTACCTCCCTTTTTTGAAGAGATTCTATCTCGCCGTTTAAGGTTATATGTGGCTAACGAGCAAGAGGAATCAGAAACAGTAGATTGCAACCATGTTTCCAATAGGCAGAGCAAATCTGTCTTGTAAAGGGTAACCAACACCTTGAGTTCCACAAGATTGTGCACCAGGCTCCTGATGTTGTGATGAGCAGTGCGGAGTCCTTTCATATTGTGACCTAAGAAGTCGGCATGGGAGTAGTGGGAGCTAGGGCCTGGATTGGAGTCCACATCTCCAGAAAGTAACAGAGCAATGAGGATGAGATACCATAGTTTCTGGTGGACAAAGGGAGCATGATGCAGAGGACCATAACAGTATTTCAGAGATCCCTTTGTGGCAATGTAAATGAGACCCCTTTGGATTAAAGGAAGGGTGAAATTAGGGCTCCTTTACATCCAGTACAAGGAGGTTAGAGAAGTGAAAGTCACTTTGTAAAGGAGGATTAACACCTGTGTCACTACAGAGGTTAATTGAAATCACAGATAGGGTACTGAGCAGCAGGAGTGAGATAAATAGCAGGGGAAGGCTAGTGGAGACCATGGTACTGCTATATATCGATAGGGAGGATCAAATCAGTAATGGTAAGGGTGGTTCAGATAAGGGTGTTATAGAGAGAAAGAAGAGTTTATCATTGTCTGTGAGGGTTGCGGTTAAATACAGATCATAGCCTGAGAGTCGCAATTGAGTAATTTTGTCCTGTAGGCGAAAACGGATGAGTTTCCAACTAGTGCTGGTGCAGTGTAAGTGAGAAACAATTTGTTTCTTCTGGATTAGCAAAGTAAGCAAGTCAATGCAGAGCATTTGTTTGGCTAATGGTGTTGGTAGCCCCTAGTGGCAAGTTCTGATAACCTGCAGGTAGAGAAGTAGACTGATTGGTTATCGTGTCACCTCACCACTACTATAAAAGCAGAGGATCACCATGGGTGGTGGTTGGGGTGGCGGGGTAAATCCAACTGCTGCAAGCCATTGTCTACGGCCGTTTGCGCATACCTGCTGCTTCGGGTCTTTTGGGGAGAGCTCCTGGCATTGCAGGGAGGGCTGGAAGGAGGCCCCCTTGACCCCCCCATTGGAGGAGCTGCTGCTTAGGGTCTTTTGGGGAGAGCTCCTGGTGTTGTGGGGAGGGCTGGAAGGAGGCCCTCTCGACACCCCATTGGAGGAGCTGCTGCCTTGGGTCTTTTGGGGAGAGCTCCTGACGTTGCAGGGAGGGCTGGAAGGAGGCCCTCTCAACCTCCCGATGGAGGAGGGCCACAACTGACACAATTAAGCTGTCCATGACAGTACGAAACACCCTGAATATTATTGTAATACTATACCCCCTGAATGCCAAAATCACCTGGAAAAAGAAGGGAATTAAATATTCCCACTTGAGCTAAAAACTATGCATGCCAGTGTTTGAGACTTTTTATTAAAATACTCGGTCAGGAGTGCAGAGACTGTGGTTCTGGAAGGGGAGGCAGTGTGGGAGAGTTATGAATATAGAAGAATACCTTGGAAGAAACAACATTACTAAGGTGAGCAATTTTTTTCTTCTAACCCCAGGTATTCTTTTATATTCCTAACTCTCTGCAGACTTCAAAGCAGTACCTTTGGAGGTGGGCAGAGAACCTACTTTTAGGAAAGAGGCTCTGCAGGGCTGCTGTGCCAAAATGGGCATCACTTCTGGACTGTGTGTCCAAACCGTAGTGTTTAGTAAATGTGTGCACTGTCCTCCAGGTAGCTGCTTTACAGATTTCCACTAAAGGAATATCTCTGGATGCTACTATAGTAGCAGCTGTGCCCGTAGTTGAATGATCCATCAGCCCTGCTGGGGGTTCCTTTCCAACTTTCGAATAGCAAAACTGAATGCATTGGATTATCCAGCAAGACATTGACCTCTTAGAAGCTGGGGTGCCCTTACCTACATCCCCATAGGCAAGGAATAGCTGTTGTTTGTCATGTCTATGATCCCTGGTGTGGGTCATGTAGTAACTTAATGTCCTTTTGACATCCAGACTGTGGCATCTATGCTTACCTGAACTAGTATATTCAGTGAAGAAAACTGGTAATGTAATGGACTGGTTTAAGTGAAAATCAGAAACAACCTTGGGGATGAATTTCCTCTTGGTTCTCAGCACCACTTTGTCGTTATGGAAGGAAAGGTAGTCCTTCTCAAAACACAGGGCTTGAAGTTCACTGATTCTTCTAGATGAATTAACTGCAACCAGAAAAAAATATTTTCCAGGAAACACATTTTAAATGTGCAGAGGACATAGGCTCAAAAGGAGGTTTCACGAGCTGAGCAATGCATATGTTCAGGTCCCATACTGGTACTAGTTCCCTAATAAGTGGGTGCAAATGGCACAGACCTTTAAAGAACTTTTTTAAAATGGGATTGGATGCCAGGGAGGTACCTCTCCCAGCAGAAATGTAGGCAGAGATTAATGCTAGATGCACTTTCAGTGATGTATGTTTCAACCTGAGAGTGGAGGTATGTGAGGTAATCCAGGACAGCTGGGATCTCCACTAGAGTAGGAAAAATCTCTTTGGACCTACACCAAATAGAAAACTTCTTCCATTTTGAAGCATAGGTTTTCTTAGTTGAAGGCCTTCTATATCCCTTCAGGATATCCAAAACGCTTTGAGAGAGATTTAAAGAGGACAGGAAATGATTTCTAATTGGTAGCTGTTTACAATGTTCCAGTTTACAGAAATGATATTCATAAGCCTAAATGATCCATATGTAACTGTACCTGAATAAAAAGTGATATGAAAAACTGTATTTTTGCATTGTTTTGTTTTTATGGGCAGCATTCTGTTGCAGTTCTCTTCATGGAGCCAGTGATCTGGAGTTTTAACTATATCACAGTTTGAGGAAAGAATTCTGTGCATGGTTCTGATAGGACAATAGCTCGTTTAGCATTCTGTACAGTGACATAGTGAACACTCCAAATTACTGGTTCCAGGAAAGTAACTGTTCAGAAAGTTATTCATAAAAGAAAACAATTGAAAACACAGTTTTTCACATCAATGTTTCTTAAGGTACAGTTAAATATGATTCATTTGGAGGCAAGTCTTCCACTTCTCTTACTAGGAACATTGCTAACCGCTGCCAATTAGCACAGATTTCCTGTTCCCTTTAAGTTTGTATAGTCTAAGTCATCAAAAGCCATGCCTTGAGTTTGAGAGACCTGAGATTCGGGTACAGAATCTTGCTCTGGTGAGAAGTCAACAGATTGTGCCTCCTGGGTAAGTGTATTGGTTTGGCTACAGACATGGAGAGTAGTATAGGGTACCATGGCTGCCTGGCCCAGTCTGGTGCTATCAGTATCATTGATGTAGGTTGTGACCACAGTTTGATCAGGGCTCTGAAAATGACAGGAAAGGGAGGAAAAGCATACAGACTTCTCCCTGACCCATCCAGAGCCAAAACATCCAGTGGGATAGTTCCCCTGGCTGGTGGCCTGCAGCAAAAGAGGGGCAGATGATGATTCTCTTGGGATGCAAAGAAATACACCTCTGGTGTGCCTCATCTCCTGAACACTGAGTCCATCACTTGCTTGTTGATGGACCACTGATGATGTGCCTGATTGATTCTGATCAGGGCATCTGCTAGGGTGTTTTCCTTTCCTGGCACATGAATGGTCTGTAAAGAGGTCTTCAGTGAGTAAACCTAACTCCAGACTTTCATTGCTTCTGTGCATAGGGGGTCTGACCTTGTCCACCCTTGCTTGTTTATATAGTACATTGCTGTGGTGTTGTCTGTCCTGACTTGCAACACTTTCCCTTGTACCAGATGGATGAATGTTTTCAAGGCCAGAAACACTGCCCTTAGCTCCAGCATATTTATATGCAGGAGTGACTCTGTGATGGACCAGGTTCCATGAGTGGTGTATTCCCCTAAGTGAGCACCCCACCCTAAAAGAGAGGCATTTGTTGTAAGAATAACTGATGGAGTTTTCCTTTGGAACAGTACCCCTTCCCTGAGGTTGTCTGCTTCCTTCCACCACTGGAGGGCCTGCAGCAAAGTTATTGTTACTGGAACTGGTTTTGTCAAATTGTCTTCTCTGGCACCAGTGTGCCCTGAGATGAAACTGTACATCTCTCATTTGGAACTTGGCTCCCAGGACTGTGCCTGTTGCTGCAACCAGATGTCCCAGAAGTTGCAGAAACTGTCTTGCTGGTTGTGGCTTGTTCAGCTTGAATGAGGCAGCTATCTGTAGAATACTTTGCACCCTGTCCTGAGGGAGGAAAGCACTTCCATTTACTGTGTTCAGTTCTGCTCCCATGAAATGCAGGACTTGTACTGGAGTGAGAATTGATTTTTTCTGATTTACCAGGAATCCAAGAGACAGTAAAAAGTTTAGTGTTACTTTTAAATGGTCTTGTACCTGCTGTGGTGAACTTGCCACCACTAGCCAGTCATCAAGATTAGGGAAGACTGATATACCTAACATTCTTAGGTATGCTATCACCACTGCCAGGCAGTTTGTAAACATCCTGGGTGCTGAAGTGAGGTCAAAAGGTAGAGCTGCGAATTGGTAGTGCCCTGATGGAAGTCTGAATCTGAGGTGCTTCTTGTGAGATTCTCTTATTGGGATGTGAAAGTAGGCATCTTTCAGATCCAGAGATGCTAGTCAATCTCCCTGCTGGATTACTGGCAAAATCATTGCAGTGTGACCATTTTGAACTTTGGGTTTATTAAGTACCTGTTCAGTAGTCTGAGGTCTAGAATAGGCCACCACTCCCCATTTTTCTTTTTGGTGAGGAAGTATCTTGAATAGAGACCTCTTCCCTTCTGCTTAAGTGGAACACACTCTGCTGCTTTCAACTGGAGGAGGCTTTGAACCTCCTTCTCCAGGAGTTTTTTTCTCTAGGAGGGAACCTGGTTTGAACACCCTTGTTCTCGAGGAAGGGAAAGACTTGAAACTCAGGGACAAGCCCTGACTCACTACCTCCAGGACCCACTTGTCTGTGGTGATGGACTGCCAATCCTAGAAATAGTGAGCCAGTCTTCCCCCTACTGGTAGAAGGGAGTCAGCCTTGATCATTAAGTCAGGGGTTATGCTTTACTTGGGGCTGAGCTTGGGTAGTTTGGGAACCTCTCCTAGAGCCCCTTCTACCTCTGTCCCTGAAATACCCAGCCTGCTGTGAGTACTGCTGATACCGGGGACAGCCTGTGCCTGATAAAAGGGTCTGTTACAGGCTGTCCTTCCTCTGTCTTTCCTCTGCCTCCCCTTCCATAAGGCCTATAGGAGGAAGAAGGCCTCTCCTTTGAAGAACTGCTTTTATAGGTGGCCTTATATTCATCCATCTTCTTCATGTATGCTACAGTATGTTGGCCAAATAATGAATGATCCTCTACAGGGAAATCCATGGCCTTGGCCTGGGTATCCTGTATTAAATTAGTAGCCCTGAACCATGCCAGCCTTCTAAGGATTATGGTAAGGGCCATCCATCTGGCAGCATTGTCACTGGCATCTTCTGCAGTTTGTAATTGATACTTGGCTGCTTCCAGCCCAAACCTGACTGTTTCAGTCAAATCATCAGAGAGAGGTGAAGAAGCCTTCTCTACCATGGCTAACATGGACTGCCACAGTGATTTCTGATACTGTGCTGAGTAAGCTTGATAGTTAGCATGTCTTACTTCCAGTGAAGCAGCTAGGTATCCCTTTTTCGTTATGCTGTCTATTTTGTTAGAGTCCTTCTCAGGTCGGTGAGATGCTAAAGGTACCCTCACCTTCTCACAGGCTGCTTGCTGGACTATCCCCTGATGGTCAGGGTGAAAAAAGAGGAATTCAGCCCTCTTCCGCTTGTACTTTTTATCCACCTTCTTGCCCAAAGGTGGAACAGAATTTGGAGTCTGCAGGACCTTAAACAAGTCTTTTTTAAAGAACTTGTTTGTAGGGAGTAAGATTTTCTTTGTGGGTGTTAACCCCATCATCTCCATATAGTCTGCCTTTTCCTCATCATCTGTGACCTCTATGGTAGCCAGATGAAGGGCATCCAATATTTTTCTTACAAAAGAAAAATGAGAGGAAAAATCCCCCGGTCTAGGAGGAGAACTGAATTCCTGCTCTGGTGAGATCTCAGGCTCAATAGGCTCACCTTCATCCATTTCAAGTAAATCATACTCCTCAAACTTGTAGGTACAATTACTATTAATTAATTAATTTGCCTCTGTGGCTGTTTTAAATGAAAGGTATTGAGTACACGGAACTACTTGTTTTTGTGGTAAATTCTGAGACAACAGATTTTCCTCAGACATGGAGTACCATTAAAAGTTATTTCAACGCACACAGTTAACATATTTCAACATTTAAACAATATAAAGTGTTTGTTAGGACATCCCATTCAGACCTTTGTTTTATCTTGTGCACAGTAAATCTTTACATAGTTCTCACTATGTAGATATGAGGCCTAGCGCCTCTTTTTCTGGAGGCACTGCAAGGTAGTATTCTGTTTAGAATTAATCTTTACTACCTAGTACACAGTTCTTTGGTACTTCAATAATTTTTTGCTAGCATTTAAAACAATATTTCACTGCAGTATTTTGTGTATCTATTTCTAGAACCAGGATTCTCAAAAGACACAGTACTTCAGGAAGCACCTTTAAACGCGTAAAGGTATATTTTATACTTCACCAACTTTTCAAAAGAGTCTCTTGTCTCCGTTTCATCTTGGAGATTTTGGGGGAAGATTTCTTCCTGGCTCTCTCGGTCCTTTTTCTCCTTGAGGTTTGCAAAACAGAAAATGACAGTCAGTACAAGTTTCAGTGTCTAATGGTATAGCAGATGCCAAAGGTGTTTGTAGCTTCAGTAGAGTAATAGTTATTTCAGAGTCAATAGTAATAGCATAGATGTGAGATCTCTTCCAGTGATGAAGTGTAGATGGAGAAGACAGCTAATGGATGATCTTGCATTGTTGGTCCGGGGAGACATCTTATGTAAGTTAAATACTTCCTTCAGATGTGTCGTATGACTTAATTCTTCCCCAAAGTATTATGAGCTTTTGGGAAGGCATAACCATATTTGGACAAAGGCTTATCCGTTCGGAAGTCTATAGCCTATGTGTGGAGATATTAATATTTATCAGACATTTGGTCAGCTGAACTGTCTGTTGTACTCTTAACCGGGGATCCACGAGGTGGCAATTAATAGACTTTTAACCACAAGACCTTCCGCTGCATGTTCAAAATGAAGACTTATCTCATTGTGGTTTTATGGTACGATAGTCTGATAGCAGATGGTTCCCTGTTAAGAGGGTCCAGCTTTTCAGATGTGTGGCAACATCTTACTAGTGACCTAATAACTGCTGAGTTTTGATTTTAAAATCCTTTTTGGACTGTCAGCAAGTACATTGCACAATGTCAAAGATGAATTAATATGTTCCATAGGCATTTAGAATGTCATTTCAATAAACTTAAAGCATTTTGATTTAAGGTAAAATGTTCATGATTTGTGGGTACTGGTAGGTCCATATACTGTACCTGTGTCAAGCATTTGCAGGTCTGCTTGGTTAAAGACTCAAAAACCAATGTTTTTATGATCAGTTCTTTCAATATACCTTTATGGGTTCCATATCAATTGCGCGCAAAACATTTCGGCGTGGTCAATTACCGCGCGGATATTTCAGCACAATCTTTTTAAGCGTTTAATGATTACAGCGCTAGACAATTCAGCGCCTGAAAGCCGACACATCAGCTTTTCAAGGTAATGCTCACAGTCCCTTATACTCTGTCAGTATGATCAGATTCATGGCTGTCCCTTCTATTTCCCCCACAGTCCCGGCTGACATAGTGAGTGAGTGTGTGATCACTGTTTTCTGCCTTCAGTCTCTTCTCCCGATAAAAGCTGTACCAGGAGAGCACACCCATGATAATGAGATGGGGCTGGATCTCCAACTTCAAGGTGACACAGGAACAACCATGACTGAGAGAGCAGCGGGTGTGCACAGGGAAAAGAGAGAGATAGAAACAGAATGTTAAAAACTGGAAAAAATGGGTTTAATAGTACAGTGAGGGAATTGGACAGAAAACAACAACACGGACAATGGTTAGTGTATGATTTTTTGTACCACCGATTGTTGTATTTGGACCGGGGTCTGTGTCAGGTTGGAGCGGGTACAAAATCAGACACAGGAATGAACTGCCGAACACATAAACAATTACTTGTGAAAATGATGTGCTAACCTTGAGATTGGCTAGTTGGGAAGTCTGGCTTGGGGTCGGGAGGGTGTATCTTTATTATGGAGCCTACCATAGTTACAATCAGAAAACAATTAGACAAGCAATGCGCTGTATTTGTTGTGCGCTTAATTGCTCTGTTAGCGGTAACGTTTTTCACTATGTTTAATGCGCTGAAATGCTTGCGCTTAAATGTTCGCATGGAATTGACGTGATACCCCTTTATGGCATCTTAGATTAAGGTGGATATTCTTTAGTCACTTTGGCAGGATCTGGTGGCTTATGGCCACTATTGGGCCTACAATTCCCCCACCCCCTTGTGAGGTAGTGCCGCCACAGTGTTGGGAAGTGGCACATAAGGACCAGTCATAGTGCAACAATGTGAATTTATGAGAATCATGGTTCCACAATATCTAACTTTATAGAGCAGCTGCTCTCTAAAATCAACATCTTAATCTGAAATCTGAAGGTATCTATTCTCAGCAACTATTTTGGATAAGCTACCACATATTCTCTAAGCAAATATCTGGAAATAATGAGATATATTGCTATTAAACTATATTTAATATCATCCTTTTAGTATACAGAAAGGCTACTACTAATCATATCAGTCATTAATGCAAGTAAATGTTACAGTTTCTATGCTATAACATAGCCTACAGAGGTGCACGCAAGCATTGCCCGCCATGTTTACTTTAACTAAACATACTAAAATGAGCTCTTTAAGGTTTAAGCCTTGCCTTTGTTGTTTCTTAAGCTATGCCACAGCAATTCCTTTCATAGGGTATTTCACTCCTTTCCTGTTGTCTAAAAGTAGATCCTACTGATCATGGGGTTACAGTGTTTCTCTAAGGGATTTTATATCGGCATATTCTTTCTTTTCATCTATTAGGACTAAGGCTGGAGTGTTGGGCTGGTTGTTAATAGATCTAGGTGGGGGACAAGGTCTCATTTCAATTCCCAAGGCATGGTTATATAAACCCTGAATTCTTACATGGTTGGCATGGAGTTGCTTGCGGGTAGAGTATAACATCCACAGGAATGCTAGAACCAAGGTGATATTCATTACACAAAGGAATACGATAATGAGAGGCAACTGTACTGGTATGCAAACTTGTTCCTTATCACTGGGACTGAACTGCTTACCAGAGATAATCAAGTCAGTCTCAGAGACAGTGATCTCAATTTCATGAAGGTCCTTGGTATCTAAAAGACATTCAAGGTCATCGGCTACAGAAAGCTCATGACCTTGAAAAGCAGAAACCGGAGTGATTTCCATTTCATGGGAAACTGGATTAAGGGGATACAAGGTGACATGTCCAAAATGGATATGTGCACCTGGAGGAACAGAGATGAGTACTACCTTGCTGGGTAAATTAAGCCTGTTATAAGTAACAGTGACTTCCGTAAAATTGGTGCTAACTAACCATTGAGCTCCTGCGATTTCAACATGTGTCTTCTTAGCTTCACCTGCACGGGTCAAAGTGACCTTACACTTTTCTGGGCATCAGTGTTGCTAAGGCCGCAAAGAACTTTGGTAATATCTTTTAGAAAAGGTTTATTGGGACACAGTCAATGTTGTTTTTTAGTAGTTTGGCACATTTGTAGGTTTGAGACTAAATATAAATCTGGATTAAGTTCATGGTATACCATGATAGGTGGAGTGTTCATTTTTGCATAAGTATCTCCTTGCCAGGTACCCACATAAAGAATGGTCTTTATTCTGTATACATTTTGTTGTTCTACCAGGGAAACATTTACTATGAAAGCAATGGTCATCTCTTCTAAATCAACGTGGACAGGAATAGTGCTTCCAAGACTTTAAGCGATACTCATGTGCAGTGGCTCTATTTTGTCGGATGTGGCTATACTCAAAATTTCTGTTATTAACTCTGGGGGAACTAAATAATGTGGAATTCTTCCTGCCATTAGATCTCCTACACCACTGTTTACTTCTCTCAGCAATTCTTGTGCAATTGATCTAAGTTGTTGAATAGTGGTGAGGTCTTCACCTACAGTTTGAGCTAGGTTATGGAGTTTTTGCATTATATTATTGAGAAGGGTCGTATGGAGGTTAACCATAACTACGGTATCTCCCACAGTTCTTCCTATATCTGAAAGAAGCTTTTGCTATGTAGTGAGTTGTACCTTAATGTTACCCATATCTTTGTGCAGTTCCTTAACTGTATCCTTTATCTTGGAGATTCTGAGTTCATGGTGTTCATGCTTAGTCCAAAAGTGGTTCCTAATGCTCTTAAACCAGAAAAGAATAGGGAGGCAGCTCTCTCTGTTCTATTAGATATATCTTGGGCTTTAGGGAACACAATAACAGTTTTTAACTGGAGTAAAATATTTTTCATATCTCTTTCAATATTAAGAATATATGTAAAGCATATACTTTTAAAAGCATTTTGGGGCCTTTTTGGTTAACCTTTTACATGCTTTAGCATTTACTTTTAATTACATTGTATTGACCGGCCTAAAGTTGTCCCCCCCCCATGCAAGGTAGGAGAGGAGTAGGGATCTGGTTCTGGTGGGTAGCCATTTGAATGGGCACTCCAAGGGGTGTAAGGAGTGGCATTAAGGTTTGGTGCAGGGTGACTGTATGGAGCCCTGGTGTTGTATTTATGAATGTCCTTTCTTAATTGCCAGATTTGCCTTTTTAGCAGGTCAATAGCATAGCTGTTAGTATCTCTGCCCCGGTTAGGCCAGGGTTGGTTATTCCAGGCATCTGGGTGTTATCTGGAAGCCTCTGACCCCCTTTTGTTTTGGTTGTGGGGCAATTTGTTTCCTTCCATTTGGAGGGACGTATGAGGGCCATTTGAAAATTGTGCCCCCCCCCCCTTCAATTTTAAGTCTTGAATTTCCTTGACTAAATCCTGGACCTTGACTGCAAGGTCCTCTGCCACTGGCTTGAGGGAGTTTTCTGGGACAGGAGGTGGTAAGGGCTCAGCTGGTTGTAGGGGACCCCAGCTGTTGACCAATAGCATCAAGGGACTCGGTGAATGCTTCATGCAGCCGGTCTATCTCCTGATGGGCTGCGTCTTCCTGTTATGTTTTTTAGGCAGTGTCCTATGATGTTTTCATTTGAATCAGTCTCTGCTAATTTCTCCTGATACCCAGAATTTTCTGCTCTCAATCCAACCACTTCAGCTTTTAAAGCTCTTATTTGCTGCTGCAAGTCCCTGACTTCACTAGGTCCAGGGATAATTTGCTGTTTCAAATCTCCATTTTCTTCTGTTAACCTTTGGTTAATGGCTTTTAAATTATTTCTGTCTGCTTCACTGATTTTAAGAATGCCCAAATATTTAGCCTTCTCTGACTGCAATTCCAATTCCAAAGCCTGAATTTTTGTAGTCTGGTCCTTCCTGCACCGATCAAATAGAAAGTTAAGCTCACCTAGTGTACATACCCTGCTTTTGGCGTCTATGACAAGTTTTATGTTGGCGATATAAAATATATTCTAGTAATATGGGGTTTACTTGTCTTTTCTTGGATCTAGTCTTAGTTTCAGCCAACAGTGAGCTTAGGAGAGAATCCAGTTATGTACATTGTAATTCCTTAGTGGGAATGTTTTCCAAGGGAATCTTTTGTTCAAAGATTGCCTCATAAAAAAAGGCAATTATTTCTCTCTGAACATCAGAAAGGGTTTCCTCTGGATATTCAAAGGAAATCTCTAGCTCTTGGAGGTTATACTTAATCTCCACCTTCTGAGGACTCCCCATAGGAGTAAGTATGGGATGGGAATCCTCTTAATCCTCTGGGAAAAGCCCTGATGAAAACATTCTTTTATTTTTCACTTATTTAAAAAAAAATAAAGAAGGTTTACTGTAAAGTAAATGCTTGGTTCCTTTAAGATCTTTCAAACAGAAATGGCTATTTCTTAATGAAGCCTGTGGTTAACCACCAGCTTCCTCCCTTTCTCCAGGATAGCTAAACCTTATACGAGAAAAGGGGAAGTGGAACTTTTTCGGCTTGACTGCTGATTTTAAAACACAGAGAAATTATTTTCCTTTTTTTTAATTAAACAAAAACATTTATCTTTTCAGTACAATCTTAAGAATATTTTAACCACATTTCATATACCAAGGTAGTCTGTCATAGCTATTATTAGCATAAATCTCAGGCCCACCCAGGGACGCCATTTTGTAGGTACAATTACTATTAATTAATGTACCTCTGTGGCTGTTTTAAATGAAAGGTATTGAGGACATTGTACCTACTTGTTTTTGTGGTAAATTCTGAGACAACAGATTTTCCTCAGACATGGAGTACCATTAAAAGTTATTTCAACGCACACAGTTAACATATTTCAACATTTAAACAATATAAAGCATTTGTTAGGACATCCCATTCAGACCTTTGTTTTATCTTGTGCACAGTAAATCTTTACATAGTTCTCACTACGTAGATATGAGGCCTAGTGCTCCTTTTCTGGAGGCACTGCAAGGTAGTAGTCTATTTAGAATTAACCTTTGCTATCTAGTACTCGATTCTTTGGTACTTTAATAATCTTTTGCTAGCATTTAAAACAATATTTCACTGCAGTATTTTGTGTATCTATTTCTAGAACCAGGATTCTCAAAAGACACAGTATTTCAGTAAGCACCTTTAAACCAGTAAAGTTATATATATATATATATATATATATATATATAATATATACTTCACCAACTTTTCAAAAGAGTCTCTTGTCTCCTTTTTGTCATGGAGATTTTGGGAGTATCTTAGATGGCTGTGTGAAGAAGATTTCTTACTGGATCTCCGAGTTATTGTTCTCCTCAAGGTTTGCAAAATAGAAAATGACAGTCACTACAAGTTTCAATGTCTCTAACGGTATGACAGATGCCAAAGGTCTTTGTAGCTTCAGTAAAGTAATAGTTATTTCAGAGTCAGTAGTAGTAGCAGATATGAGATCTCTTCCAACGATGAAGTGTAGATGGAGAAGACAGCTAATGGATGATCATGAATTGTTGGTCCGGGGAGATGTCTTATATAAGTTAAATACTTCCTTCAGATGTGTCATATGGCTTCTTTCTTCCCCAAAAGTATTATGAGCTTCTGGGATGGCATAACCATATTTGGACAAAGGCGTATCCATTTGGAAGTCTATAGCGTATGTGTGGAAATATTAATTTTTATCAGACATTTGGTCAGCTGAACTGTCTGTTTTACTCTTGACTGGGGATCCACAAGGTGGCAAATAACAGACTTTTAACCACAAGACCTTCCGCTGCATGTTCAAAATGATGACTTATCTCATTGTGGTTTTATGGTACGATAGTCTGATAGCAGATGGTTCCCTGTTAAGAGGGTCCAGCTTTACAGATATGTGGCAACATCTTACTAGTGACCTAATAACTGCTGAGTTTTGATTTTAAAATCCTTTTTGGACTGTCAGCAAGTACATTGCACAATGTCAAAGATGAATGAATCTGTTCCATAGGCATTTAGAATGGCATTTCAATAAACTTAAAGCATTTTGATTCAGGGTAAAATGTTCATGATTTGTGGGTACTGGTAGGTCCATATACCTGTGTCAAGCATTTGCAGGTCTGCTTGGTTAAAGACTTAAAAACCAATGTTTTTATGATCAGTTCTTTCAATACACCTTTATGGCATCTGAAATTAAGATGGATATTCTTCATACACTTTGGCACGGTCTGGTGGCTTATGGCTGCTATTGGGCCTATAAACTCCATCATCTCCTGAGATGGGTTTGGGTCAGAGGAGGGACCAACCCCGGATTTGAACAGGTGCTGGGAGGGTTGGAGTAGGTATAAAGCCCTGCAAAGCCTGTATGACCTTCATGGCCTGGGCAATCTCCTCTGATGATGGCATTCTGTGAGACACAGATGAAACCCCTTTTGGTTTATCAGCCAGGGGGTCAACATGCTTTGTTTTCTTAGTTTTTTGGTGGGAGCCAGAGAGTCAGTCGGATCGCCCATCCTTTTTCCAGTAGTTGTTTCACCCTTGTCAGGGGTGCTCAAAGAAGACACAGCAGTTTCACCCGCAGGTTTAGAGGGTGTGGGTTGGTCAGAACCCGTGGCACCCTTCTCCAATTTTCTTTGGAGTCTTTCCATTCTCTTTTCTACTGTTTTCTGAGGGAATGATTGCAGATATCACATTCTGCAGAAAAATGGTTATTCCCCAGGCAGACTACACATAAATCGTGCTTGTCTGCCATTGCAAAAATGTCCCCACACTTAAGGCAGTTTTTAAACCCTGGGGTCCAGTCTTTTTCTTTAGTTTTTCTGCTATCATTCAACTGATGAAGACAAACAGAACCGCAATCAAGATTTGACTCTTTTTTTTTAAATGTGGTCAGTTCAAGAACTGATGAAAGTTTCGATATTGAACCGGGAACTGCAAAAATTGAACTGGGTTAGCGGTTCAAAGAAACCAGGTTAGTGGTTACTAATTTAATCATTTGTTAAACTAAAAGAACTAAAATAAACAAAAATAAATACCAGAGACAGTAACTAAAGCTCTGGGAAAGGGTACTAAGACCCGGTTCCTCATCGGTTATACCAAATAGTGAGGAACTGAGAAAATAAAGTAAAACAACACCAACTAACTAACAAACTAATGGTAAGGTTATAAATAGAAAATAAAGGCAGCAGTAAGAATAATAATATAAGAAACTATTTATATTCAGTGAAGAACCACAAGGAACAACTGAGAGGGAAGTCTCCTGGGCATCTTGACTTGTCAGGCAAAGAAAGAAATCTGATACATTGGTGGAACATTGCAGCTGATAAGGGCAGCAGTTTGAATACATGGCATGAGCCAATGATAGTTTCTATCATTAGCATATAGTTCCATTTTCTCTGGGCAGCTCTGCTTAGGAGGCTGACTGCAGAGAGTTAGGAATATAGAAGAATACCTGGGGTTAGAATTTTTTCTTCTCTTCAGAACATTTACAGGCACCACAGAGCTCCTGGCTGTTTATTCCTCCCTTGCCACTGCCCCACTGGCTGTTGTCCCCTAACGTTTTGCTATCTCTTGGCAGTGTGTAGTAGTTCATCCAACCACCCTCAACCCGGTCTCCCTTCCCGCTGTCCCCCACGCCCCTTCACAGGCTACTTCATATTACTTTTGGCCCAGTGGCAAGTACATTAGCTTACCCCATAAGTCACCCATGCTGAGCATCAGAGCCAATGGGTGGAGAGGAAACAACAGACAGAGAGCAAATTATATCTTGCCACTTACAATCATGTCTTTAAACCGGCCAAGAGGCCTTGTGCTCTCACCCTGGCCCTACAGATCTGGTTGCATTACAGTCTGAGCGGTAGAGACTGCCCTGAGCATTTTCTACCTAAGATTTTTACACCCCATCAGGAGAAGGCTCAGCAGATTATATTCATGCAGGGCCTGCATACCTAGCGAAACTGTAAGAGCTGATGCTTACTGCTGCAGTGTCTGTTTGGTCCACAGTTTTGCAAACCACATACCTCAAACTCTCTATTGTGGATCACATCAGAAGGTGACCAGAGGACTCAGCAGCCTTTAACCATGTCTGTAGAGTTCAATCATGGGCGACCTTCCTAGCCTCCCTGGCTAGGGATCTAAGGCAAGGAGGCAACAGCTGGAACCTTAGGAAGTTACTTCTGGGGACCATAGAAAGGCAGTCCAGTTCCCCTATCTCTTTCCTCCACACTCACATGACCACCACACCATCGGTTCATTCGCAGAGCATGCAGACCTCATGTGAGTTACAAATGTCAGTATTGCTGAAAGATATGAAGTGATCTGCAGTCTCTGTCCTGCTACCTGCGCCCCTACCAGTCCCCTTGTTCCATTACAAGATTGGACTGGACCAAAGAAAAGGCATGATGAGGCCAGCCCAGTGGTGCTGAGGGTTTATTTATTTATTTATGATTTATTTCAGATTCAGATTAATACCTTTGAGTTGTTACGCTCTTTTACAAAGGTCCCAAATCAAAAATGCAATGCAATACATAGTGTACAGGCATGATACACAAGACAGGTCAAGTATACAGTAAATTGGCAGATACAGAAGTGTAAAAGATTAACAATAGCATCATCACTCATAAAAAGAGGATACTATTGAGTTAAAATTGCACAGAATAATGCTCTGAACACACAGTTAGGACCTAGGTTACTAAGTGTGGGACAATGGGGTGGTAGCAGCCTAAGCAGGCTTTGTCTGGAAGAGGAGAGGGGGGAGGGGACAGGAGGATGGAAAGGGGACGATAGTAGAAAAAGGTCTGTGTTAACCAGAGGTAGTGCAAGGACAGCTTGTGACTAAGATGGGCAATCACAGTGGCTTGCTTGGGCTAGGATAAGGTGGAGATCTCTTTTGAAGGAGCCAATCTTGCCACACTCTATGAGGGAGGCCGGGAGGTCATTCATCCATTGAGGTCCCCAATATGATTGGGCATGCTGGGCAAATGTGGTATGCTTGAAAGGGACATGGAGTACGCCCTTAGCTGCTCTTCTAGTCATTTTTGAGGTTTTAGTGCGTTGGAAAATACCTGCAGTTGAGTCAGGGGTCTGTCCTAGTAAGGCCTTTTTTCCAATCAGGCAGGCATGGTATCTGACCTTTAGGTGCAGTGGGAGTCACTCTGTTTTAGAGTAGAGACTACAGGTGTGTGTCAGATGCTCTGCCCCTAAAATCAGCCTGCAGGCCTTGTTAAGGAGTATTTTGATCCTTTTCAAGGCAGTTTCAGTACCAGCACTGTAGATGACAAGCCCTTAATCGATGGTAGACAGAATCAAGCCCCTTGTTACTAGGCTCAAGGTCTCCGGGGCCATTGCCTGCCTGTGACGATCGAGAATACCAAGCTTGATGTTTGCTGTTTTAATTACATGATCTATGTGTGAAGTGAAAGACAGGGTGTCATCAAGGTGAATGCCTAGGTATTTGAAGGATGTTACTTGTTCTAGTGTGTCTTCTTTGTGACTAAGAATGATCAATGGACCAGATTTTTTCTTATTGTGAGGCACTGTGAAATGCATAACTAGTCTTTTTATAGTTTAGAAGGAGTCTGTTTTGGGAGAACTATGTCTTGAGTTTTTTAAAGCTATCCAGTATAGCTGCTGTTATTTTAGACAGATGATTCCCTGGTACAGAGATAACGGCGTTGTTGGTGTATAGCAACATCTTAGCTGGGCAAACAGAGGGTAGAGAGTTTATAAATAAGCTAAAAAGCAGTGGACCGAGAATAGACCCTTGAGGGACCCCAAGGGTTACATCCCTGGGGTTGGAAGCTACTCCTCTTATTCTCACATATTGTGATCTGTGGGACAAATAGCTACAGAACAGGAAACAGTATCAAGGAACAGGCCTAGTGTCAGAAAGTTGTCAAATAGGATCTGGTGGTTCACAGTATCAAATGCCTTAGTGAGGTGTATGAAGATGGACCCCATTGACTTACCAGTGTCTAGAGCATCATACATGTGTGTAGCATAATCTATGATCATTGTTATAGTACTATGGTTTTTTCTCGAATCCCATGTTGTTGCGGGCACAGTAGATTATATTTATTCAGGTACTTAGTTAATTGATCAGATATGATCCGTTCGAGAGCTTTTGATGGGAGGTAATACTGATATGGGTCAGTAGTTTCCCAGGTTGGTTCTGTCCCCATTTTTAAACTCTGGGGTGACAAGGGCTTTCTTTCACCTATCTGTAATACTCCTGTTCTTAAGGATATATTGGATAGCTTTGTGATTGGAAGAGCTAGTTTGTCCAGGGTGAGAACGACAAGTTTCATATCAGTCATGTCACTACCAGTCCTAGTTTTGCCTAGGACCCTCCCTGATGTATTTAATGGTTTGTGTCCTAGTGATTTGTTTGAAATAGTAGTGGTTTTCCAGAGTTTTGAGTGGGGGGGGTTAGCATAGGTGGACTTACTAGTGGGCTGTGTTATTAAGTACTCTGGAGGTAATACTGAGCTTAAGTCCATAAAGGCATTTGCCAGGTCCTTTGACTCTTGTAGTGTGCCGGATGCTGTGACAATGAGGTCAGGTGGTGCTCTGGAGTCCCTGCTGGTCAGAGATTTTACTCTGTTCCAGAACTCCCTACCTTTACCCCATCTTCTTTCCATTAATTCTTTATAGTAGGTCACTTTTGCATTACTTACCAGTCTAGTACACTTGTTTCTGGCTGCTTTGTAGGCAGTATAGTTTGTCTACCAGTCGCCCTAACCTTGTGCCATAAGTTGTCACATAGGTTCATTTGTTCGATGATGGAGCCTGTGAGCCAAGGGTTGATTGTGTCTTTGACTTTAGAAAACTTAAAGGCGGCAAATAAGTTGCAGGCATTGTTGAAGATTGTTACGAAGTAATCAAGGGCCTGATTGGCATTATCTATGATATCTAGTGGGGTCCAATCAGGACATAATAGATATTGTTTGAAATGCTCCAACTGCCCTTTTCTTAGTGACTGTTATTTGGTGTGCTGGGGGGTCTTTCGGAGTCCAGAAGGATGGACACATTTGCTATGTGTGCAGGGCAAGTGGAAAGAAGCCAATCAATAAGGGTACTGGTACCAGTTCAGTAGTTCCTCCTGGCTGCTTGGGAGACCATTTGCGTCAGATACTGGCTGTTGATTTTGTCTCTGATGGACACGGTGTCCTGTGCTAGCTAGTTGATATTGAAATCACCTAAAATAACCTGTTCCCAATTCTGCTTAACCTGGTTAAAGTGATCATAAAACTATTCTAAGCCTGGTCCTTGCCTTCCAGGGGGTATGTAGACCATTGAGAGCACCAGTGTTTAACACTGTCGATCTACTGTAAGCTTGATGGACAATGTTTGTGCCTCGTCTGTGTTGAGACTGTTAGGCATTACCTGACCTTTGATTTCACTGCTCAGATACACCAGGCATCCACCCCCACGTTTTGGACAGTCTGTTCAGACAGAAGGTGGTATAGCCATCAAAGGATACTGTGGCATCCGGTATCTTATGGGAGAGCCAGGCTTCCATGAGCGAGACTATGTCTGGTTTGTGTTGCGCTACCCAGGCCTGGAACCGTGGAAGTTTGGGTAGCAGGCTACCTATACTGATTGATACAATTTTGAAGTGACCTTGAACCTTGGTGTTCACTGGATCAGGTGGGCTTGGGTTAGGGTGTATGTTAGCAAACCAAAAGAAGCACTGCACTGCAGAGTTAGGGCAGGGTGCGGGTGAGGGCTGTGTGCCCAAAAACCAAACAAACAAGAAACCACTTCACCTCGCACTCCAGAGCCAGGAGAAAGGATGAAGCCTTAACTGGCGAAGCACTGGGGACCTTGTAACTGAGCTGTTGTTGCTAATTCCTCTTTTGTATTGTGAAATAAATCCATTTATTTTTACAGTCGAGCAGTCTGGACTTGGTGTAATTTGAATACCTTCACTGGAGGGATATATCTTCCTCCTGGCTGTGGAGTGTGAGGTGAACTGGTTTCTTGTTTGTTAGGGTGTATGTTCCCTGACAGGAGTAAAAGGATGATTATTATTCTTTTAAGGATGTGTTTCCAGTAGACCCACAGTTTGTGGGTATGTCTGCACTTTCTGAGACTGTGTTTCTAGGTTCTGTTAGTTAGTGCACATCAGTGCAGCAACAGCAGGTGTTAAATTTAGTGACCTGAGCAGTTGTGATGAGAGGTTGCACAGTGTTATGCCAATAAGATTAGTTTCTGGCCCCTCCATTGTGCCTAGAGGTTGTATTAGTGGGCTACATATTGTTGGCTGATCAGGAAGGGGTACTGCCAGTGGATTCCTATCATCCACCCCTTACAGTGTGTATAGAAGCATTATTACCAGCAGCTCGAGGTACTTATATGTACCCTGAGTTGTTTGCCTGCTACTTGAGTACATGTTGTTAGAAGGGATGTCAGCCTCTGTAAGAGAGAGAGAGAGGGTCAAGGTGCTAGATGCCATACCTCACGCCACGCTGGTAACCCAGGTTCAGGAATGAGCCCGGGGGGGTTGGCGGTGGCAGGCTGGGGAGATGGATTGAGCAGCCATAGGTTGCTCTCCTCACCCCGGTAGGGACCCAATCATGCCAGCTGCAAGGCTTCCCCCAGGAGGAGGCCCAAGGGTAGTGCAGATGGTAGTGGCTAGTACTGGGAGGGTGCCACAGATCACTGCATGCGCGTGCCTACACACACACACACACACACGCATCGCGGCAAGGAGAGGGGCAGAAAAGTAGAAAATAGAGCTGGCAGGCTCCATGATGGCTCCGCAGTGCCTGAACTGGCCTCCCAGAGTCTGGATGTTGGTCTCCAGGGGAGGGAGGGAAAGTTGACGCCCTTTGTCCTCGGCCCTGTAATGGGGGGTTGGGCAACCATGGGGAATTACCGGGAGGGTTGGGTGTGGGAGAATCAAGGACCGGTGTGAGAGCCCCTCCAAGAGAGGAGCTGGAGCCTCCTGCAGGCTCCAAGGGGAGCATAAAATATGTGTGTATGTATATATATATATATAAAAGGCATGACGAATGGAGAAAAAAGTTACACCATTCTGTGCCTGGCTAGAGGTGAGTGCATAATAACGAGGGGGGGTCGGGATGAGGTAAAATGTCTACCATTGAGTAAGGGAGGGTAAAGGGTGCTGGGGGAACAGCCTCCAATCCCCACCAACCACAGAAAATATAGATTGTGGCAAACAAGATGAACCAAAGCCACTGAATTTAGCTTGACTTCAAGGTAATCAGCCAGGCAGCGTAACCTGCTGTCAAGATGTGTTAAATAACTGCTGTCCTATGATATTGTGGACATCAGGGCAATTTAATGCAAGAGTCCATGCACTCAGTTTTCTAGTGGTTACTAGCAATGCAAATCCATTTAATAATAATAATCATATGGAGAGCAAAAGTATAGATCTTCTTTGAGCCAATCTCTTGCAGCAGGCCATAACATATGGGATATCAGCCGCAGGCATCACATTCTCCGGATGACTTCTCAGCAGTCGACCCAGGGACCTCCCCTTCCTGTCATCATGTGGTGTGCCTTAGCACATATAAAAAGGGGAAGTCCCTGATATTCCTCGGTTCTTTTCAACTGTGACCGAGTAAGAATCACATTCTCCTCCAGAGTCCAGCTTTCTTTAGTTCATTGATGAAGTGTTCTACTGACCAGAACTTCATTTCAATGGATCCATCTACTGATGTCTTTGGAACCCTTATTCCGTCAGTGTTCCTGTGGCCATAGAATCATGACTGAGGACCTCCACGAAGTGTGTGTTCGGTGTCTAGGTCCTGAACATGACACCAGGGTGTCTCCTCTGCCAGCGATTCAATAAGGCTACAAAGCGTTGATGGCTCCAGCAACTCAGGGAATACCTGATGGAGCAAGAGGTAGCCCTTTTGGAGCAACAGCAATGCTCCACTACAGAGGAGTCTTCAATCTCCTTCTCGGGGTCTTGCAGGGGAGAGCCCTCCTCTTCGATGACTCATGGGACCGGGAAAAAACACACATCCAAATCCAAGCATGTTTCTCCTGCGCTGCCATCTTCATCATCGAAGTCCTCGAGTTCCACTAAGAAGGTGAGTATTAGGAGGGAACCCACTGCTCTACTGTCTTTTCCTCTGTCGGCGGTTGTGGGTCCCTCTCTTCCTTCATTGACTGCCCCTCCATTGATGACAACTGTTGGAGTTACCTTGCAGCTACCACCACTGCCTCCTCCCACATGTCGACGATGGGCATGGCTCCTCCAACAGTTCTCCCGTCAATGGTGCAAACTGTTCCACGGTTCTTCCATCGACAGTGGCTCCTTATCAAAATGCCACCATTCTCTCAATGGTGTTTCCATCAACGAGCACTGCTCCACATAAGATGATTGCTTCGTCCCTGGCTGGACACCCTATTGGAAGCCCTATAATGTCTCCTCTGTCATCAACAGTGTTGGGGTCTTATGTGTACCCCTCCACATTGACAGGACGGCTGGGCCCCTTGCCTTCTGACATTCCTTCTGTGGTGCCCATTCAGTCCATTGCCCCTGCTTCTTCGGGTGGTCAGTTGGCCATGGTGGACATTCAGGTTCTTGTCCAGTCCATTATGGGCCTTACTAGATCCTCCCCTCGCCATTCTGTGGTGACGGTGGTCCCTGCCTCCACCCCCTCTGGGCTTTCTTCAGCCTCCAGGATGGAAAGCTCCTCTCCAGTCTCTCAGGGGTTTCATCCCGGGGAGGACGATATGGCCGACCCATTCTTATAGGATTGGGACATGGTAGACTTAGAAGAAGAGGGGCAGGAGATGAACCAGGATCATGAATCCCAGGTGTCCTCCTCCGAGGCATCGTCCCTTCAGGGGGGAACTTATGCCAGCACTGCCCTGTTCTCCTCCCGTTGACCCTTCCTTCTCGGATATTATGGTCCATCTGCAGAAAACATTTTGATTCCATACTAAGGAACAGGATGCCTCCAGAAAAAAGTTGGTACAATACCTTGGTATTTCAGAAAGCCTGACCTTAGTCGTCCCTCCCCTTATGGATGCTTTTGAAAAAGCCACCTGGGCCACCTGGTAACAGCCATTCAAGATACCGTCCAATCCCCTCAAGGTGGACAGACTTTATAGGGTCCCTGTGGATCACCCTTATCTTACTCCACCACCACAGGCAGATTCCATGGTTCATAATGCAGCTCACAATAGAGCTGCTAGACCACAGCATATGAATGCTCAACCCCCCCCCGACAAAGAGTCCAAGAAACTTGATATCATGGGAAAAAGAGTCTATGCTTCGGCTACAATGTCCCTTCGTATCCTCAATTATATGGGTCACCTCCTCAAATATCAGGAGGAGAGTCTAAAAGCTACTTCAGCCTCAAGAGGACCTTAATGCGAAGCTTTCCACTGCTGTGGCTGTTTGCCACCACCTGCTCAGGGCAAGCTATGATGCCATTGATTCTTCAGCACTGGCCTCCTCTGTGGGTGTTTGCCTCAGACGCCATGCATGGCTGAGGGTTTCAGGATTCTCACAGGATGTACAACAATCCATCCTCAATGCTCCCTTTAAAGGGGACAAACTCTGTGGGCCTGAGGCCCAGGACAGTTTGAAAGACTTGCAGGGCTTGGGTCGCACCCTTCAACCTGTCAGGACCCTATATTGCCCGCAAGTGAAACCTGCATACAGGGGATCCTTTCATGGCTGCTCCAATCGAGGTAGACCTAATACTCAGAGACCACCCGCTAACAAATGAAAGGCTCAGTTAACTCTGCCTGGCCCAAGAAATGCCCCCAAAATGTCCAGGTATGTCCCTGCTGCACCTCAGCAGGGCCAGCCTTTAGCCTGAAGACCTGTCTTTGGCCATGGTGGCAGAGACCTCCTCCACAGCCATTGGGGGCAGGTTTTCCCTGCACCTCGGAGGTTGGCAAGGGATCACGTCAGACCTCTGGAGCCTTCAATTGGTCCAGTATTTTATTTATTTTATTTTATTTAAAATTTGATGACCGGGAAAGGCACATTGAGCTGAGGCTCATTTCCAGGTGCAACCCAGGTACAGTTTGTACAGATAGTAACAATAGATTGAAGAACACAGACAGCTTGCACAACATTTTACAAACAATTAAAATACACTGATTCAGTGATAAAACAGCAAAGCAATTGCATGTGGAGAGGGAGAAGGCAGATGAGGTCAGCTAGGACTAGGTGTCTGGGGTAGTTGGGGGGGGACTGTGTGGTGCATTGGCTGCTTGCTGGGACCATTTGAACATTTAGGGCAGTGCGGGGCGGGTTGGAGCATGATGAGTCGAGTAAAGACAGAATAAGAAGGGGCCAGGTGAAGGTTGGGGGGGGAGGTTATTCCAGAGAAGGGGGAGGCGGTACAAGAAGGCAGCTTGGCCAGTAAGAGAGCGAGGGTGAGGGAGGTGGAAAGTGTGGGGGTCCCTGTGGTGGAGAGGGTAGCTTAGGGAGGAGGTTGGGATGAGGAGGGAGGTGAGGTGAGGTGAGGTGGAGAGGAGGGACCCATACCAGTATTTAGCTAAAAAGGAGGCACCGTGAATGGTTCACCTATGGGAGAGTGGAGCCAGGGAGAGGGGAGCGTAGAGCCGGCAGTGGTGAGTGAGTGGGGGTGAGGTGGTTGTAAAGTGGCAGAAGGAATTGAGAAGGATGTCAAGTCTGGAAAGAGAGGAGTATGGGGCCGTATATTAAACTATGTTGGCATAATCAATAACTGGTAAGATAGTTTTACGAACCAGCTCGCATTGGGTGGGGATTGGTAGGCTCACTTTGTGGCAATAGAGGATGGTGAGTTTAGGACAGAGTTTGGCGCAGACTACCTCAATGTGAGTTGAAAAACTGAGGTGGCTGTCCAGCCAAACTCCCAGGTATTTGAAGGCTGAGACTTGCTCCAGGGGAGAGTCATCCCTGGTGGTGATAACGAGGGGCGGGGGGCTGGGAGGGAGGCCAGCTTCTGTCTGGAGCCAAAGACTATTGTGACCATTTTTTTTGCATTTAGTGTGAGCAGGTTCTCAAGGAACCAGGACTGGGCTCTATCAAAATCATTTTGGAGAGTATGGAGGACACTGTCGTAGGAGGGGCCCGAGGCAACGATAATTGTGTCATCTGCGTAAAGATGCATGTTAGAGGCTAGGCAGGAAGAGGGAAGATTGTTTATGAAGACAGAGAAGAGGAGAGGGCCAAGAATGGAGCCATGGGTGATGCCAGATAAGATGTAAAGAGGAGAGGAGAGAGTATCGCCCACTTGGACTGATTGCTGCCTGTTATGGAGGTACGAGTGGAACCAGGCGATTGTAGGTTGGGTGATGCCGAAAGAGCTAAGTTTGTTAAGTAGAAGTGGGTGGGAGACAGAGTTGAACACTTTAGCCAGGTCAATGAATAAGGCTGCAGTGACTTGGCTTCTGTCCATGGCTGTGAGGATGGAGTCAGTTACACTTAGAAGGGTGGTGACAGTGGAGTGGTGTTTTTGGAAGCTAGACTGAATTGGTGATAGGTAATTGTTGGAAGAGAGAAAATCAGACAGTTTGGTCACTATGAGGGACTCCTGGACTTTGGCAAGGGAGGGGAGGAGCGAGATAGGCCTATAGTTTCCCGGCTGGGAGGGGTCACTGCCTTTGAGAAGAGGGATGATTTTGGCTGATTTCCAGGCTTTAGGAACTGTAGCTGTGTTTATGGATAGGTTCAGATGTGAATCAGGTGAGCAATAATGGCTGCAGCAGAGATACGGAGCATTTTGGGGTGGATTCCGTCAGGGCTAGATTTTGATGAGTTAAGGGAGTAGAGTGCATTGTAAACCTCCAGAGGTGTGATGGGAGGAAAGAGGAAGCCGAGATCAGGGGAGGATAGAAAACCCAGGTTGGGGGAGGGAGGGGTGAAGTTGGGTAAGGCACAGGAGATAAAAACTTGTTGAATAGCTCAGCCATGGAGGCAAGATCCGAGACGGTTTTGCCATCTATAGCAAGGGTCAGGCAAGCCTGTTTAATGTGGGGGGGGGGTCAAGGAGGGAGTTGATCAACTTCCAGAAGATGCGTTGGTATTCTGGGCTAGAGAGAATTGCACTTTAAAATAGGAAGATTTTGATTGCCAGGTGGCCTTAGTGCATTTATTTCTGAGGTACTTATAGGATTGAAGGTTGCTAGCTGTGTGGGAGGCTTTATAAAGTCACCACACTATGCCCCTGGAGCGACACAGGGCAAATAAGGTTGGCTGTGATCCAGGGCTGGTGGAAGCATTTTATCCTTACTTTCCTTAGAGGAGCATGCATGTCCCAGATTCTCTGGAAAATACTGCAGAAATGAGATAGGGTAACGTCCACATCGGATGCGGACAGGACGGGTAGCCAGTCTGCATGGGCAAGGTCTTGGAGTAAGGCAGGGACGTAGAGGTTGTGAAGGCAGCGGGACCAGATGAATTTTGGGAGGGAGAGTCGTGAGTGGATTTTGCGGATGCAATAAGTGATACAGTGGTCACTAAGAGCATCAGAGAAAACACCTGAGGCAGAGATACAGTGGGGATGGGAAGATATAATCCAATCCAGGAGGGTGTGGTTTTGGGACCAGTGGTTTAGGCGAGTGGGTTCTCGGATTAGCTGTGAGAGATTTAGGGATTTGATCCTTAGGATGCAGGGTTTAGCAGAGGAGGACAGCCAGTTGAGACTTGGAATTGCCAAGTAGCATTAGCTCACCGTTGGATACCTTGGTGGAGACTGAAGAGATGGTCGTGATGACAGAGTCGGGCAAGGACTTAGGCTAGTCATATACTGGACTTGATCAGTCCTCCTCCTCCGTTACTTCCTCGAGTCTCTCCTTACCCTCCGGATCACACTTTGGTGCTGAGGGCAGAAATAGATGTTCTGTTACAGAAACATGCAATGGAACCTGTTCTCACCCATTAGAAGAGCTCGGGATTTTACTCCCGCTTTTTCTGGTTCCAAAATGGACAGGGGATTTACGCCCCATTCTGGATCTCAGGGAGTCTCAACCTCTACATACGGTACCAAAAATGCAGGATGGTGACTTTCCCACCCTGCTCCCCCTGCTGAATACAGGGGACTGACTCTGTTCCCTGGACATGAAGGATGCGTACCTTCATATCCTGATGCACCCAGCTCACCAGCGGTTCTTACGTTTCCAGTTTCAGGGCAGTCATTTCTAGTTTTGGTCCCTCCCCTTTGACCTTTCTTCAGCCACAAGGATGTTTACAAAATGCCTAGCAGCAGTGGCAGCAGCTCTCCACCAGGAAGACCTTTACATCTTTCGATACCTGGACGACTGGTTCCTCAAGGCGTCAACATGCCCCATGTTATAATACACCCTGATCCGCACCCTATGGATGTTCTCCATGGTAGGCATCATGGTCTACCACCCAAAGTCTATGATGGACCCATCACAAACTCTCCAGTATATAGAAGCAGTGCTGAACACCTCTCTGGGCATGGCTTTTCTTCCCAGGGTTCGGGCAGATGCCATTCCGGCTCTAATATTGAGACTGGAGACTTGTTGGTATGTCTCCGCAAGAGACTACCTTTGACTCCTAGAACATTTGGCGGCTACCATTCCAACTGTTCCCTATGCCAGACTCAACATGAGAGTTCTTCAGTGGACCCTCAGAGTCCAATGAGATCAGAAGATTCCTTGGTCTTGTTATCTTCCCTGGCGCTTCGCACTTTGCAGTGGTGGAAGTCCATGGATAATCTACTGAGGGGCATGTCATTCCATCCTCTGGTCCTGGATCTCATTCTAACTATGGATGCCTCCCTGTTGGGTGGGGTGACCATCTTCAGGAGGTTCAATCCCTGGGCTCTTGGATCAAGGTGGGAGCTCATCTTCACATCAGTGTTCTGGAAATGAGGGCTGTCTTGCATGCCTTACAGACCTTTGGGACCTTAATCCCTCAGGGTTGCCTTCAAGTGCAATCATACAGTTCAGCAGTAGTTCACTACCTGAACAAACAAGGTGGTACCCATTCATACCCTCTCTGCTGAGAATCCATGAGGGTGTGGTGTTGGGCGATCCAGAAGGGCAGTTACCTTCTGGTGGCCCACATTCCTGGGGTGTCAAATATCCTAGCGGATGCCCTGAGCAGATCCACTGCTCAGGCCCAAGAACGGGAAATCCATTCTGACGTCTTAGAAGATGTCTTCCTCCAGTGGTGTCGCCCAGTGTTGGACCTGTTTGCCTCTCATCAAAATGCAAAACTGCCTCTCTATTGCTTTCTAGAGCTAGGTCCTGGAACTTTATGGCAGGATGCCTTATCTCATTCCTGGACAGGAAAACTTCTTTACACTTTCCTGCTTTTTCCTGTCCTGCAGAGAGTCCTTTTAAAACTGGTCAAAGACAGGGCGTCTATGATTCTCATAGCCCCCTACTGGCTGAGGCAGATCTGGTTCCTCTTGCTTCTGCAACTCTCGGACTAGGATCCACTTCCTCTGCCACTTTGTCCAGCCCTCCTATCACAGGAGAATGACTCCCTGCTGCACCTGGACCTTCACTCCCTGTACCTACATGCTTGGCTCCTATGGACATACTGTAGTCCTGTCTAGAGATGCAGCGAATTTAAAATCCACCTGCAAAGTGAATGCAAAGTGGCCACTGTGCGTTGGCACTTCACTACGTGGAGTGCCCCATAGGAAAGGCTCACTTCACTTTGTTATTATTACTTCACGTTGTCATTCTGCTTTAAACGTGAAGTAAGGTAGAGTGACAACAATATTGGCAGCACCCCACCCACACAGTCACCAGAATTAATGTGCATCCCCAAAGTGCTACTGTCTTGTGTCCAGAAAACTCCCCAGTGCTGACGAAGTGAAATGAGAGCACAACAAGAAATGCAAAGTCTCCTAGAATTAATGGTGCACTCAGTCATGCACGCAGTGGTCACACATAGAGTCACCAGAATTAATGTGCATCCCCAAAATGCTACTGTCTTGTGTCTAGAAAATTCTCCAGTGCTGATGAAATGCTACTGTTTTGTGTCCAGAAAATTCCCCAGTGCTGATGAAGAGAAATGAGAGCGTAACAAGAAATGCAGTCTCCCAGAATTAATGGTGCACTGCAAATGCACAGAAAGATTAGACTGCGTTGCGCACTCAAGGGATGCAAAAAAAAGGCACAACAACACCTAACTAGTGCACACAAGTCACAAATCCAAACCGGGAAAGGAATATATTTGCCAGTTGGGGGATTAGTGCATGGCAGTAAAAATCCACTACCAGTAAAGATACCACAAAGTAGTATAAAAATATTCATGCAGGTGCGGTGGGTAGCAGGTTCACACTGCTGTAATTACTCTATGGAACAATAAAAGGTGTCTGATTTAATGGCACGCATCGCTCACACGCACACACTACAAGTAATGCATAGCAAATTGAAAACCTTTAGTAATATAACCAAATGTTTTAAACAGACAAATTATACACTGCAGCACCACAACAATCACCAAAAAAATGGCAAGAATTACTGAAAATATTACTGTGTGTACATTAACACAGTTATACAAGAAAAATATAACCAAAACAGAAAGACTGCCTTTTTCTCCCAGTTAATGTACCTACACCACAAATATGCCCCTCCCCAAAGCACACTTCACAGTACACAGACTGACTGTTCTAAATTAACATTCAAAATCCACACACAATAATCACTCAATGATATAAGCACAGAAGGGTTTCCTACAATTGATGTAGTAAGTTTTGAGCAACAAAAATGACTCAAAAAGGCATTTTAAACAACTTTTAGAGGTTCTGAATTGCAGAGCTCTGAGAGCAAACTGTCAGCAGTTACAGTACCACTACACACACACCACCCAGGCCAGAACTGAGGCTGTGCAGAACAATCTAGAGCCCATGTGACCTGCAATCCCATGAATCACTGCAAAATTTCATTTGGAGCTCAATTACAAGGCGAAGTGAGGTGAATTACATTGATTTCAATGTGCTTCGCCTTAAAATTGGTGGAGAAGTGGTTTGGGAAAGGCGGAATAATGCAAAGTCATTGGTTTCAATGGACTTCTCATTCCTCTTTATGAAGCAAAGTACTCCGCTTCACATTCTGGAGTACTCCGTGGGTTCCACGTTACTCTGTGAATCACATCGTGGAGCGGATTGGGGCCACTTCGCCCACCACTACTTATAGTACTGTAACTCACATGCTGTACAGGAAGGAATGCGAATGCCTATGGCTGTACTTCCTCGATGAGCTGCAGCACAAAACTCCCTGACTTAAAAACACGTATTAATGAGTACAATGGTGGGGTGGTGAAGCCTGGAGAGATACTACAAAACAGGCTTACAATACATCCAAGTAACTAGAAAAAAAATTAATGTTGTGGTTCGTGACGTGATCGTGAATCATGATTTGTGACTGCATTTGTGACCATGATAATGAAGGACGTGATTCGGTGTCGATGGTGTGAGATAACCAATATGAAACTATATTGGGAACGCGAATGCCTATGGCTGTACTTCCCTGATGAGCTGTAGCTTAAAACTCCCCCACTTAAAAACACGTATCAATGAGTACAATGGTGGGGTGGCAAAACCTGGAGAGATACTACAAAACAGGCTTACAATACATCCAAGTAACTAGTGAAAAAATGTAAGTGATTCATGACGTGATTGTGAATCATGATTTGTGACTGCATTTGTGACTGTGATGATGAAGAAAGTGATTTGTATCACAAGTGACTCATGATGATGGTCCTGACTTAAAAACGCATATTAATGAGTACAATGTTCACGCAAAATTATGCACCACACCTGTCCAGTACTCTGAAGGGAAGCCAAAGAAACAACTGTGACTTAAGTTATAGATGGAGATTGGGCCCTAAAGAGATGCAAATGCACAGACAGATTAAGATTGCGCTGCGCACTGAAGAGATGCAGACACAAAGGCACAACACCTAACCAGTGCTCACCATCAGAAATTCAAATCTGGAAAAGAATACCTTTGCCGGTTGGGGCAGGCCATGGGGGGGCAGTGTACTGCACTTCTGCATTAACAGTCACTAGTACTAGTACCAGTAAAGATACCACAATGAAGTAGAAAAATCACACAGCTGCAGTGGATAGCAGGTTCACATTGCTGAAATTACTATGTGGCACAATAAAAGGTGTCTGATTTGATGACACGTGTCACAAACATGCTCACACACACACACACACCAAAAAATGCATAGCAAATTGAAACCTTCAGTAATATAACTACATATTTTAAACAAACTAAAATTATGCACTGATGCACTACAACAATCAACAAAAAAATGGCAAGAATTATTGAAAATATCACTGTGTGTACATTAACACAGTTACAATAAAAATATCACCAAAATAGAAAAAACTGTCTTTTTCTCCAAGTCAATCTACCTACACCAGAGATACACCTTCCCCCAAAGCACACTTCCACTGTCTCTCAGTACACAGACTGAATGTTGTACATTAACATTCAAAATCCACACACAAACAATAAACGTTCGATGATATGGGTACAGGAGGGTTTCCTACAATCAATGAACTAAAGTTTCAGCAAAAAAAAAAAAGACTCAAAAAGGCTTTTTTAACAGCTTTTAGAAGGTTTGAATCACAGAGAGCTCTCACAGCAGACTGTCTCCTACAGCTTCCTACACACACTACCCCGAACTGAGGCTGTGCAGTCCAATCTAGAGCCCATGTGACCTCAAATCCCATGAATCACTGCAAAATTCACCTTTGGAGCTTAAAAACAAGGTGAAGTGAGGTGAAGTACATTGTTTTCAATGTACTTTGCTTTAAGAATTGGTGCAGTAGTGGTTTGGGAAAGCAGAGTAACACAAAGTCATTATTTTCAATGGACTTCGTGTTACCCATTATAACGTAAATTACTCCGCTTCGCATTGCGGAGCACTCCACGAATTCGCCTTCACTATGTGAATCACTTCGCGGAGCGAATTGGGGCCACTTGGCCCATCTCTAGTCCTGTCTCACTATCAGATGTCCCCAAGGGTAGCAGAGATTCTAAGGGCAGCTTGGAAGCCCTCTACAAGGTTCTCCTACTCTTGGAGTGGAAACGCTTGTCTATTTGGGACTCTTCCCGTGATTTGGACCCCATGGGTGTTCCCCACAGAGTATCTTAGACTACTTGCTCTCTCTGTCCCAGAGTGGCCTGAAATATTCCTTGAATAAAGTACACCTTGCGGTTATTTCTGTATTTCATTTACATGTGGGCAACAAACCAGTGTCCCAGTTGACTCTGATAAGAACCTTCTTGAAAGGTATTCTACACTTACATTCCCCTATACGGGACCCAGTACCGATGTGGGATTTGAATTTTGTGCTTGAAAAACTGAGTAAAAATCCTTTTGAACCCGCAGATACATCTGAGCTCCGATTTTTGTCTTGGAAAACAATTTTTTTGGTGGAGATTATGTCAGGTAGACATATCTCGGAAAAACAGGCACTTATGTTCAAGCCACCTTACCTACATGGTCACAAGTTTCATATGGATCGGGTGTCCTTACGTACTAACTCCTCCTTACTCCTGAAAGTGGTTTCTGAATTTACTCTGAATCAGTCCATTCAATTGCTAGTATATTTTGTGGACCATGAAAATCCAGGGGAAGCCCTGCTTCATACTCTCAATGCACATAGAACATTTAGACTTTATCTTCTCAGCACTGAACAGTTGCGCAAAACTGAGCAACCTTTTGTTTCTTTCGCCCCAGGATGACAGGGTGTTCAGGTTTCAAAGCAGTGCTTGTCCACATGGTTGGCCAACTGCATTAAGTTCATCTATAACAAATATGATAAACCACTCACAGGGTCTGTGAAACCCCACTCCACTAGAGAGGCATGGCTACCTCCACGGTGTGTTTTCAAGGCGTCTTGGCCTTGGAAATTTGCGAGGTCACCACATGGTCTACTGTACATACATTCACGAAACATTATAGTCTGGACATTGCTTCCAAGAAGTGTGCCAATTTTGGATGGGCTGTCCTCAACGGCCTCTTTTCCTAACCTGATATGGTTCGCTTCCTCTTGCCTTGGACATTATAACTGCTTAGGCTTCTTCCCATGTGTTATGGCCTACTGCAAGAGATTAACTCGAAGAAGATAGTACAGTTGCATAAGAACTTACCATAACAGTAGCTCTTCAAAAGTATCTCCTGCAGCAGGCCATGCTACCTCGACTGCCTTCCCCCTTGCTCCTGCTTCAGAAGGGTACCTTGCTCCAGCCTCTCACGGAAGCCTCGAGCTGCTGCCTTTTTGTTACTCTCTTTGGTTCCCATCAGAGACCTATAAGTCACTTCTCATATCGGTCACTGAGATGGAAAGGAACTGAGGAGTATCAGGAACCTTCCCTTTTTATATGTGCTAAAGCACACCATGTGATGGCAAGAAGGGGAGGTCCCTGGGTCAACTGCTGAGAAGTCATCGTGAGGATGTGACGCCTGTGGCTGATATCCCATGTGTCATGGCCTGCTGAAAGAGATACTCTTGAAGATATACTGTTACGGTAAGTTCTTATGCAACTATACTATCCCTGCATGTTTCACTTTGCGGCTTCTGGATTCACATTGTGTCCAGACACTAAGACTCCTACTGCACTGGTCTCTTGCTTAAACTTAAACAGAGAACAAACTAGAGGTTCAAACTGTAACCTGTTCAGTCCTGGCTGGTTCACTCAATTTACTTTAATTTTACATAAATCTCTGATCTTCCAATTATCATACAGGGTATTGTGATAAAACCAGGACTGAAGGGGGGTAACAAGCCCTACTTCAATACCATGTATACCAAAGAGCAGGAGACAATAAGGCAAAAGAGAAGAGAGTTTTATCATTTAGCTGTTACTCCTGCCAGCCAGTAGCTCTGTATCTGCAGATCTGACAATTACCAGAAAGTCCCTTTAAATGCGAAAGCCCAGCTAAGTAGTTGACATTTAAACAGAGAAGTGTCCTCAATTTCTGCATGAGTGTACCGGCTCCTGATCCCAGGAACCCTGCACAGTGTTCACACAGGATGTCAGAGAGGCTCCTGCACTACCTCTGTTGAACATGTCTGGTAGAGAGTGAGGCAGTCCTGAAAGTCCTTAAATTGAATGGCGGCATCGGGCAGCAAATTTGCCAGAATAGGTCTCTCTGGTGGTGAATAAGGGAGCAATACAGATGAATATGGATAGATAAGTCATTGACAGTGTAAAGGTGTGTGGCACATTCATAAGGTAGAAAAAATGGGCAGACTGGATGGGCCTTGTGGTCCTTATCTGCCGTCAACCTCTATGTTTCTATGTTAATCTGCTGGAAATGAGTCTTTATTGCAGTCTCTTGTTCCACAGCTTCTGCTGCAGTGTGGTCTGCTCTTGGCTGTATTGGGGTTGGTGTGTCGAGTAGCACTCTTTTTATTTCTGCCCCATTTCTGGCGGGGCACTGCTAGTGGAGGGTGCTGGCGAATACTGGGTAGTGTCCACTGACTGTAGGTCAGACTGCTGTTTGACTGTGCTAGTTCTATGATTCTCTGGTAGTGGGACTTGGTTTGCAACCCAGGTTCACTGGGCAAAAATTGTCACTTCAGCTGCATCTGTAAAGTCATGAAATACCCCATTCCTTTCATTTTTAAAAGTTGCTGGATAAGTCATTTTATAGTAAACCCCGATTTTCTGCAGTAGTGTGCCTGAGGTCTGTAAATACTGCTCTTTTTTTCTTTAAGTGGGCCAAGTACGCTTGAAAAAGATATATGGTGCCCATGCCATGTAAGGGTTCCCTTCTCCCTGACCAGTTTTAACAGTCTTTCTTTGATGAAAAACCACAGAAAAAGGCCAGTATTGGCCTAGGCTTCTCTCCAGCTTTCAGTGTGGGTGCCAGTGTCTGGTGAGCCCTCTGAATTTCCAAGGGGCAATTGTTAAGTTGGAACAGTTCAGAAAGCAAGTGTTGGATAAAAGCTTCTACATTCTTGCCCTCAGGCTCCCTCTGGCACTCCTAAAATCCTGATATTGTTACAGTGGCCATGGCACTGTAACTGATCATTCAGCGTGTCCCAAAAGAGTGCTAATTCAGCTTTGTTCAGTTGCTGCAAAGCCTGCAAGGCATATTCCGTATCCCACCCCATTCTTACTCAGGGGTCCTTTAGCATCAGTAGCTTTAAGCAGCTAGCTGACCAGGTAGTACTACTCTGGAAGTGTGGTTTATGCTAATTCATAGAATCATAGAAGCTTGATGGCAGAAAAGGACCATATCGGCCCATCTAGTCTGCCCAACTATATTATCCCCCACAGGGATAAGGTTGAGCTCAAGACAAACAGAAAGTTTTTGCCCAAGGTAGTGTCTGAGTTCCACCTTAACCAGTCCATTCCCCTACCAGTGTTCTTTACTGAAAACTCCACTCCTGGGGAACAGAAACGCCATAGCCTGGATGTTAACAGAGCCCTGCTCCACTATTTGGAACACATTAAACATGTTAGGGGTTCTTCCATCCAACTATTCCTTACCTATGGAGAAGTGGGTAGAGGTAGACCAGCCACCAAGAGAACTATTTCTCATTGGATAGTCTCTTGCATTCATTTCTGCTATGACAAAGCTGGCAAACAGCCTCCTGATGGCCTCAGAGCCCACTCTACCAGGGGCACGGCTGCCTCAGTGGCAGCTGCTAGGGACATCCCTTTGCTGGCTGTCTGCAAAGCAGCCACTTGGAAGACTGTACACACATTCACTAAGCACTACTGCCTAGATGTACAGTCTAGATCTGTTGCCAAATTTGGAAGGGTGGTGCTGCAGAGCCTCTTTCCTAAGTAGGTACTCTGCCCTCCTCCCAACTACACTGCTTGTAGTCTGCTTAAAATTATTGATGCTAAAGGACCCCTGAGGTAAGAAGAAAAAATTACTCACCATGCTAATCTTCTTTCTTCCAAAGTGTCCTTTAGCATCAGTAAGCTCCTGCCCTTCCTCCCCTGACAACCTTACTTCAGAGGTCTTTGCCTTTGTCTTCTACCAAATTTGCTAGGTTTCCATTTGGAACTTCGTTTTAAGCAAAGTTTCTCTGGTTTATTGTTATACATGCTTTTTGCATGGTTTTTAGTTCCTGTTGATTCATATCTTTGGCATGTGCCCATTTATCTTCGAAAAAATTCTGGTGCCTTCTCGGCCAGTCTCTCCTCAGCACACCCCCAAAGTTTCTCCTGATTGGCTGATGCTGATTAATTAGCATAAACCACACCTTCGGGGCAGTACTACGTGGTCAGTTACCTACTTAAAGTTACTGATGCTAAAGGACACCTTAGAAGAAAGAAGATTACGTGAGTAATTTTTTCTTCTAATGCTAAGGTCATCCATTTTGGCTTCCAAATTATTAATGGAGCTTTTGACTCCTGTAACATCTGCTAAGATTTTTTCTAGCATTCCATAGATCACTGGATCATTTGTTTGCCATTTTGGAGATGAATAACGAGCTGTGGTGGCCATCCGTACGGTCTGTGAGTGAGAATTAAAAAAAAGAAAAAAAAAATCTGACAGGAAAAGTAAAATGGCCTCCCACAAACTGACTATTTTTCATTTCAGGGGAACGAAATAAAACAAAATCTATAAAGAAAACTGACTTTTGAAAGGTTTTGTAAAGATAAAATATAATGAAAAAACACCCCGAGGAGAATACTTTTTGCTTAGTCAGCCATCTTGGTCATGGCAAAACCAGAAGTCCAGGTGCGAGGAGCTTTGCTTAAAGATGTTCCAGTGAATCGTCACCTAAGGAAGATCTGCCATTGTATGGGTGTGAACCATGTACTACTCCTAGAACTACAGTTACAGACAAGTAGCCTATTTTTCCTAGACTTCTAGCATTTGCACACATGGCCTTCCAGATTTTGTTTCCACTCTGCTTGTTCCCCCCAGTTTTCCTTTTTTGCCTTCCCTCCTCTCTTTTTAATGCTCTCATTCTTTTCTGCCTTTGTTTCTACCACCCTGCTTCCTTTATTAATTTGCACCCTGGGGATTCCTCTCCCCTCGAGTTCTACTTCAGCTAGTGGGCAAGGACAACTCTTCCAGGAATCAATCTTCACCATTGATTTCACACTAATGAGTCTTAGCCAGATGCACTAGGACCCTGTGTGAGCCAGAACTTTTCAGGAGGGCTGGCACCAAGGCAAGCTGTGTGCATGCATGGCACTGTGACAGTGGTTCACAGTGCCAGGCTTAGCTCATCACCATCCCTCAAGCGCCTCAGTTCCTTTTTTCCTGCCATTGAGAGTGCATCAGTGATGATGTCACTCACTTGCGGGGAGTCAGAACTTCACATCTATATGACATCAGCGTTCAGTTCTTCAAGCACCCCTGAGGTGCAACATTGCACCTGCCCACCCACTTCCCAGAAGAAACTAGAAGGGAAAGGATCAGATTTGTTACAGTACAGTAGCTTCTTCTTGTTTTTACATTGTTTCTTGTGGATTTTACTGGGTAGAAGGTTATTTCTTTTCTTTCTTACTACTTCTAAGGGGCTAGCAGGGTATTGTTTTGGGGCTGTTGGAATTTTGAAAACTGTTTTGATGGCTATAAGTAGGCTCATTTGTTTGATGTTTCACTGTGTAGCAGGCTACATTTGTAGAGGCCTATTTCTTCTGATTTAAAACCTATTTGGTGTGATTTAACTGGGGCTGTTTCTTTGAATCAGAGACCCATGTCTTCTAATTTCAAGCCTATTTTGATGTGTTGATGGTGAAGCTGTTTGAATTGGAGACCTGTTTCTTTTGGTAGCAAACCTATTTTGGGGGCTTTGAGTAGAATTGTGATCCATTTTTGCTGGCTTCACGAGCTGCAAAGGTTAGTGCATAGTGGGGAAAGGGTGTTAATGGTCTGACCAGGGGCCTCAGCTACCTGATTGTTTCTGGAAGACTTGGGTTGGTCCCAGCCCCCAATCCTCACCCCACCCACCCTGGTCCATGATTTCCTTTATACCAGGGGTTCTGACATCACTTCCTCAAACGGGCAAAGGATATGCACCTGTCATAGCAGAAGCAGACATCCAGGAAAGGAACAGCAGTGAAGGGTGACTGCTATCTCAGTGGAAGGGAAGTAACTGCAAATCTAGGAGCTTTCATTGTTACTTCTTTGCATTGCTATTGCATTGTGGAAAGGATAAGTAGGAGTTTGAAGAAGGTTGTGCAATAGCTACTTAAAGTCTTTTTTTGAGTGTGGAAAGGAAGGTTAGAAATATAAAAAGCAGTTGCTCAATCTATCTGAACATGTACAACAAAGTGGGTAAGGGAAATTAAGAAAATAATGTTTTGCACTGATGGGGGGGAGGGGAGACTTGGGGAGTGTTTGGTATCCTGCATCTGGAAGGGTGGGGGGGTCACTGGTGGGCAACGACAGCAATGGGTAGGGTGGTAGGCTACAACAACTGCGGTGCACCAATCTTTCTAAAAATTGCCTGGAGTGTGGGAGGATGTTTAGTGTGCAACCACATAGAGAAGGAGGAACTAAGACAGGCAAGGCAGACTGGGGGTGGGTTTAGCCCAATACTGGAGGGAGGAAGAATGGGAGATGAGGGAGGACGATTTAAGCCAAAAGTGGCGAAGAGAGGGTCAGAAGAAGGGAAGCAGGGACAAGGGGGCCCAGGCCAGGAAGAACAATTGCCGGGAAAACCAGGTCAGGAGACAAAAGACAAATGGAAGGAGGAGATAGGGACTTGTGAGGGGAGGTGAAGAAGTGGCAAAACTAATGGAGTGGAAAGGAGATAACAGGTTACTATGAAGAGAGAGGGAGCAGGCATTTGTGAAGGGTCTTCAGAAAATAGTTTTGCACTGCTAGAGAGGAAGAAGGTGGAGCAGGGAAATGATGAAATTAGAGGAGTAATTGATAAAATGCCTGGACCAAACCGGAGCGGGGGCAGTTCTGCTGGGAGAATTGCAACAGGGGCAAAAGGCAGAAATAATGTGCAGGAGGAAGAAGAGGAGCCAGAAATGAGAGAGGGAGATGAATGGAAGCAAGCAGGGAGTAAGAGGGGTGGAATCTTAGTGCTGGGGGACTCAATACTAAGAGGAGTCAGGTGGGGTAGCAAGGGGGAGAGGCATAGTCGCATTTGGGTGGAGGCCATGCCAGGAATGACAGCGGAAAGGGTGGGACAATATGTTCTGAAATATGCTAGAAGAGGGAGTCACGTGATGCAGTCCACCGAGTAGCACTCTCTTTCATGAGCTCCTGCCCTCCGTCAGCTTTAATATCGATTTAACAAGGTCTGAGAACTTGTTCTACTACTCTCTAACTGGTGGAAGTCTTCTGAACAATCAGTGTTTACCCGACGGAGGCCAGATGGAAATAGAGATGAAGAAACCCCCCCCCCAAGCATACCCCTCCAACAACTCCTGAGAAGGCCCCGAAAAAGCCTAAGGCCTCTACTGCATCTCACATACATCCTATCGGTACCGGGAGTATGGAGCTGGAGCCTCTTACTCTTGCTAAATTCTTAGAGGAATTTCAGCCTTTCAAAACAGAAATACTGAATATCGCAGGAGAAATTAAAAGCATTTCCAATGCCTTGGAATCCCTCTCCCAGAGAATGTCGGACAACGAAGCACGCATCCATTCCTTGGAATGCAAACAAGAACAATTTAATCCCAAGCCGGTGGCCTTGAGGCAACGAGTAACCAGAATGGAAAACAAAGTAGAAGATCTTGAGGGTCAAAGTAACCGCAATAACGCGGTAATAATAGGCTTGCCTGAACGTGAGGAAGGTACAGACCCTATTAAGTTTACCAAGCACTTTATTAAAAAAATCACCGGCCCTACCCCTTTTGGCTCTGAATACTCTATCGAAAGAGCCCACAGAGCATTACATCCTATCCAGCCACAAGGAGCTGCCCCTAGGACTTTTATTTTCCGTTTTTTAAGCTACCAAGAAAAACAGCACTTCCTGACTAAAGCCCGAGAAGCCAAGGAACTTACGTGGGAAGGAGCCAAACTGAGGATAGTGTAAGATTTACTTTTCTCAGTATGTCAAAAACAAGCTGCTTACCATCCTCTAGCTACAAAATTAATAGTGGCTGGTATTAAATTTAAAGTGGGCTACCCGGCCAGGTTTCAAGTACTGGTCTCTGGCTCTTGGATCTCATACGAGAATGTGGAATCCGCGGCTGCTGGGCTCAAGACTGCATTCCCTGATTTACTTCGTACTACCTGAACCAAGGATGTCTGTACCTTAGCCGTGAGCCCCAACTTCAGTGTGTAACACTTGACTTCGAGTATGTCAAGTGGCTAGCGAAGGAGAGCAGCACACCCTGCTTGTCCTTGATCTTGTATATGCTCTTTTTTTTTTCCCCTCTTGTTGCTCTCTTTGTCTCCTAAATGATGGGAATCATGTTACAAGATTTCCCTCTGAACTCATGCCAGTATCTACTTTTGTGCCTGCTAATTTTTCAATGTAAAGAGGACCTATAACCAGCCTCCTAGTACTGTTTTGCACAGTAAATGTTCCCAAATAATATTTCAGTATCTGAGGCAGGTGCGAGGGCAAGCTGCTTGACGGTTTGTTTGGCACTTAATCTCTGAAGCCATACTGGATTCTGGAATGGAGTTAGAAAGGATGGTTCGTGTTGCTGTTTTCCCCAAGGAATTAGTGGTTTTCGATATCCAGTTTGAGACTGTACTATGGACATATTGCCGCTAGATGGCACCAGAGACTGTCGTTTCCCTCTTATGATTTACATTTTACTTTACTCTGGCTTCTTGTAGGAAAAGATTTTGATGGAAGTAAATTTTTGTATTTCCTGGTCTTTACAGAGGGATGTATGACTGGAATACCTCCCTAGTACAGTTATGAGTTTCGAATGGGCAGCTAATATAAGCCCTGTATGCCTTTGTTTTATGCAACTGGAAACTCATTATAATGGAAGAGGCTGTGATGTAATTTTTCTTAGGACCCCCTTCTCATTTTTCTCGACCTGGAATAAGTAAGACGAATTTTGTCTCTGCAAAAATATACTTTTTTCCCTCCCTTCCCCACCTCCCCCCCTTTTTTTTTCTTCTTTTCTTTCCCCTGTCCTAATTATATGGTCCTGAAGGGTCAACATATTCTAATGTTCGTGTTCTTAGAAATATTGTATATGGATGAGTATGATTTACCTGTATTTTCATGTCGGTTGGTTAGAGTGGGTATAAGAGAATTAGATGTTGTAATATAACAGTTAGTCTAGTGGTATTAGGCGGGGGGCCGGGGTAGCAGGGAGATGTCTAGGTGAACTGGTTGTCATGTACCATGAGATTATGGGGTGGGAGTGGGAGGGGGTTGGGGTCTATAGTGGGTTATTGGGGTTGTTCTTTGGGAGTTTTGATATTGGGGTTTGGTGGTTTGGGGTAGAGGAAGGGTGGGCTGGCGCAGCAGACACTTCATTATGTGCGATAAGAAAACTATGTATGAGTACAGATGGGACTTTAGGCAGGTACCTAGGGTCTTAATGATCAATGACTAATAATATTTTGTTTAACACATGGAATGTTAAAGGAGCCAGGCATAAAATCAAGCAATATAAGGTGCTGAAATATCTAAGTCACCTCAAAGCACATGTTATGTTTCTACAAGAAACGCATCTACTCAATCATGAAGCTGATAAGCTGAGAAGGCAGCAGGTGGGACAGGTCTTTGCTGCACAGGGTAATATCCAAAGTAGGGGAGTCATGGTCCTTTTACATAGATCGACTCCTTTCAGGCCTACCCAAAGTACTGCTGACCCCTCTGGGAGATTTCTATTTGTGAAGGGTAAGTTGCATACCTTGGATATTGTGTTGGGTAGTGTGTATGGGCCCAACGCTGATACTCCAGGTTTCTTTATGAAAATACTGGAAGTCCTTAATCCTTTTTTGGGCATCCCTATAATTATAGGGGGTGATTTTAATCTTGTATTTGATTCCCTGGTAGATAGGTCTGGTCGAGTCCCCCATGGCCTCTCCCCCGCCCAAAGAGCATTAAGGGACCTTGTTGACTCTGCAGGACTCTGTGATGTATGGCGCATGCTCCATCCCAAGGTCCGGGAGTATACATATGTCTCGCCAGTACATGGCACTTCTTCACGGATTGATTACATTCTCATTTCTCAAACACTGCTGTCTGGGGTTCTAGATTCCAATATTGTCCCTGACCCACTCTCGGATCATTCTGCGGTAGTATGTACAATATCCCCGTTTTCTTTTCCGAAAAAAGGGGGTAGATGGAAGCTGAATAATCAAATTCTGAAAGAACCTGCTAAGGTTGATTATATAGCATCCCAAATTCAACAGTTTATGGCTTTAAATGCTAATACCACACGACGACCTGATATGGAATGGGGCGCTCTTAAAGCATTCCTTAGGGGCATTTTAATTGGCCTAACTTCGAAAAGGAAAAAAGAACGGGAAAACAAAGTCTCAACAAAGCCTTTTGTCCCAAATTAGGAACATGGAATGTTGTCTTTCCCCAGTTTCCTCTGAAACGTTTAAGCAGGATCTAATCAAATTAAGGGATGCTTACCTTGATCTGTTAAGAGAGCAAGCCGAGTTTGCTATTCTAAAAACTAATGCTGTCTATACAGACCAAGGGGAGAAAGCTGGGCGGCTGTTAGCAATGCGCGTTAAGCAATTTGAATCAGCTAGATTTATTCCAGCTGTCCGCTCTTCAGAAGGGGACTCTCTTAAAACTTCACTTCCGGAGATAGTAGATGTATTTACTACCTATTTCCGGGATCTATATGGTCCCATGATTAATTCCCCCTCCGATGAGGATGTGCAAAGATATTTGACAGATTTGCATTTACCCTCCCTTTCTAAATCTCAACAAGACGCACTTATATCTCCTATTTCCGAGGATGAAATAACTGCGGTAATTAAATCCCTTCTGTCCGATAAAGCTCCAGGTCCTGATGGGTCTTCTTCTAATTTTTATAAAGTATTCTCTAGGCAATTAGCCCCCATCCTACTGTTCCTTTTTCAATTTCTTCTCTTGGGTCAGGGGTCTGATCCTTCCCTTTTTGAGGCCCTTATAGTTTTATTGCCCAAACCAGACAAACCACAGGACCTTGTCTGAAGCTACAGACCCATATCTTTAATTAACCACGACATTAAAATCTTAGCTAAGCTATTAGCGGACCGCATAAGCGTGGTTCTCCCTTCGATAATCGGAGAGGAACAGGTGGGTTTCATGAAGGGAAGATCATCCATTGATCATTTACGAACTCTCGCCCACGTCTTCTCGGCCTCTAAGGATGCCATCACCCCAAAGGCTTTGGTTTCATTGGATGCCGAGAAGGCCTTTGACAGGGTTTGCTGGAACTACCTGTTTGCGACAATGGAGACATTTGGTTTTCCTAATGAATTTGGTTGCGCTCACTATATTCATTTCCCTCTGCCAGAATCTCCTGTAATGGAATGACTTCCAGTCCGATTAAACTCCATGTGGGAACAAGGCAGGGGTGTCCACTGTCCCCGTTACTTTTTAACATATATCTAGAGCCTCTTATTCGGAGATTAATAAGAGCCCAGGATGTCCCAGGTATTCTCCTACACGGGCATGTGGTCAAGGTTGCAGCATATGCAGATGATCTTCTCTTGCATATAACCAATCCTGCCACATCTATCCCGGCTATTCTTAATATAATAAAGGAATTCAGTATGGTCTCGAATTACAAACTGAAATATGCTAGAAGGGGTAGGGACAAGCCTCATTTAATTATACATCTTGGGACGAACGACCTGGCTGACAAGACAGTAGATATAGTCCAGAGGAGGTTTGAGGAACTAGGACAATTATGTGAGGGGGCAGGAAGATCAGTAATTTTTCTGGAGATGCTTCCAGTGCCCAAGGCAAGCACAAGAAAGCTGAGAATAGAGGAATTTAATGGATGGCTAAGAACCTGGTGTTGTGCTAAAGGGTATGGGCTGTTGGGGGTTGGGGAGGGACCTGGGAGAACAGCAGTCTCTATGCCAAGGACAGACTACACTTGAGTGAGGAAGGAAAGAAAGTGTTGAAGCAGAGGATGGAGGAGTACATAGAGGAAGTAGGGAATTTAAACTAGGAGCGGGGGGGTGGCAATTGGGCAAGAGACATGCAGAGACCACAGGTTGGGAAACCATATGAGCTTACCCCCCATAACAGTGACAATGGACAAATGGCAAGTACTGTTGGTGATGCTAGTAAAGGAGGGCAGGATGGGAGGAGGAGAAAAGGTGGAAGGTGATTACCCTTAATGCTAGGAGCCTTGGGAGGAAAACTGCAGAGTTATAGGTGCTCATGGCAGAGGGACAGGTGGGCATTGCAGCCATCACAGAAACATGGGCCACCCAATACAATGACTGGGACCTGTCTGTACCAGGGTACAGGTTATTTCGTAGGGACAGGGTGATTGCGAAAGGAAGGGGTGTAGCACTATATGTGAAGGAAGGACTGAAGTGTGTAAGGGAGGAAGGGGAGGAGGGTAGTATGGAGTCAATTTGGATGCAAATCCTGGATTCCAAGAATAGGATTCTTAGAATGGGAGTGGTGTACAGGCTACCATCTCAGACAGAGGAGTTAGACAGGGAACTAGTGGGACAGAAGAGGAGGAGGAGGAGGACCTGCGAGAAGGGTAGTGTGGTGATTGTGGGGGACTTCAACATGCCAGGAGTGGACTGGAGTACCCCGACAACCAGGAACAGAAGGGAGCAGGTACTGCTGGATGCCTTCCAGGACAGCTTCCTGCTGCAAATGGTCAGTGAACCAAGCAGGTTAGGGAATACCCTTGACCTTGTGCTGGCAAATGGGGACTTTGTGACAGAACTTACAGTGGAGGAACTGCTGTCAGGGAGTGACCACCACTCAGTAAGGCTCACATTGGATATGGGCAAGGAAGGAGTGGAATCTGGCACAAGAGTGCTGGACTTCAGGAGGGCTGACTTTAGGAGGATGGTGGAGATGGTAGAAGGGTACCTGGCCAGAATTCAATCTGACAGTAACCAGCGGTGGGAGCTCATAAAGCTGGGGATAGTGGAGGCAACCAAAACCTGCTGCAAGGCCCAGAGCAAGAAGGCTAGGGCTAAGAAACTGAGCTGGTTGAGCAAGGAGGTCATGGAAAAGGTAAGGAGAAAAAGAGCTGCCTTTAGGAAGTACAAGAAAACAGGGAGAGGGGAGGACAGGGAGGAGTACTTGATGGAATTGAAGGAGGTGACAAGGGCAGTAAGGGGCCAAGGTATCTATGGAACTCAGGCTGGCACAAGGCATTAAGAAGGGAAGAAGGACTTCTTTAGGTACATCAGGAGAAAAGGAGCTGTAAGGACCACATAGTAAGGATTAGGAAGGAGGGTTGGGTGGAAGCAGGTGCGATAAGCAGAAGCACTAAATGAGTACTTCTGCTCAGTATTTACTAAAGAGAAGGGGGTGACACCCAAGGGGGGAGAAATGGCAGAAACGGGAGGGAGGGGGTGACGGATGGGGAAATCATGGAGGGTAGAGTTCGGGATGGTTTGAAGGCACCGAAGGTGGCTAAGATGCCAGGCCCAGATGACATCCACCCCAGGGTACTGAAGGAGCTGGTAGAGGTCCTTGCAGAACCTTTGGCAGACCTATTTAATGCCTCACTACATTCGGGGTGTGTACTTCAGGACTGGAGGATGGCTCATGTGGTGCCCCTCCACAAGAGTGGCCCCAAGGATGAACTGGGAAACTACAGACCAGTGAGCCTCATATCCATCGTGGGTAAGCTAATGGAGACTATCCTGAAGGAAAGGCTGGTGGCCCTCCTAGAGGCCAAAGGACTACAGGACAGCAGACAGCATGGCTTCATACGGGGCAAATCCTGCCAAACCAACCTGGTGGAGTTCTATAACTGGGTAACTAGGCAACTGGATAGGGGCCATGCAGTGGATGTCCTGTATTTGGACTTCAGTAAGGTATTCTAGTCAGTGCCGCATGGAAGGCTGGGACGTAAGTTAGTAGGCACAGGGCGGGTGCAAAGCTGGTGAGATGGATAGGGAACTGGCTTCAGGGAAGGCAAAAGAGGGTGGTGGGGGGTGGGGAGCTCTCACACCCAAGGGTAGTAACGAGCGGTATTCTACAGGGCTCATTGTTGGGACCAGTGTTGTTTGGGATATTCATTGCAGACATATCGTTGGATATCAAGAGCAAGATCAGTCTGTTTGCTGATGATACCAAGATAGGAGCAGTGGTGGATGACCTAGGGGGTGGCAGGGGTTGCAGGATTATCTGGCAAAGCTTGAAATCTGGTCAGACACCTGGCAACTGGGGTTTAATGCCAAAAAGTGCAAGGTGCTGCATTTTGGGATGAAGAACTCAAGGAGGAGTTACCAGCTGGGGGAAGTGCAGCTAGCCCAGACAGAGGAGGAGAAGGATCTGGGGGTGCTCATTACAGGGTCAATGAACAACTCGGCACAATGTAGAAAGGCAGCTGCAAAGGCCAACAAGATGCTGGGTTGTATTGCAAAGGGTATATCCTCGAGGGAGGAGGTGATTCTGTCACTGTATAGGTCATTAGTTAGACTGCACCTGGAGTAGTGCGTGCAGTACTGGCACCCGTATCTGAAGAGGGACATTAAGTTACTGGAGGGGGTGCAGCGCAGGGCGACAAAGATGATCAAGGGGTGGGGGACTTATCATACGAGAGGAGGCTGAGGGAGTTGAACATGTACTCACTGGAGGACAGGAGGGACAGGGGGGACATGATTGAAACCTTTAAGTACATGAAAGGAATAAACAAGACAGGTACAGAGGGGCTGTTCAAAGTAAGGGAGGGGCACCAGGGGCCATGATATGAGACTGGAGGAGGAAGGTTCAGGAGGGAGATGAGGAGACACTTTTTACAGAGAGGTGGTGGCTGGGTGGAATCGTTACACTGCGAAGTGGTATCCAGTAGAACAGTGGACTGCTTCAAAGGGGATGGGACAGGACAAGGGAGGGTCAATGAGGGGGAAGGGTGGAAGGAAGGGGCAGCTGCAGAATAAGGGGTGCTAGCTGCACATTTGAGCAGACTTGATAGACCTCTAGGCCTTTATCTGCTGGCAAATTTCGTATGTTCATAGTTTTAGTGTTTGAAGCTAGAGTTTGTTATTTTTGTATCAGTTTAGTGATTTTACAGCATTTTTCTGTCAGTTTTTCTCTCAGTCCTACCAAGTCTATAGTCAACAGCCATGAAGGATGATGACAGGGAGCCTTTCAGGCAGGCTACTTCAGTAGCTGGGCTGTGTGTGGTCCTCTTTCCCCATTGCTGAATGGTTCTGATCACGGATGGTCCCATGCTAGGAAGGAAGAAAAAAATTACTCACCATAGTATTTATGTTTCTTCTAATGGAGTCTTGCTGTATTCTGACTATTGCAGTTAGCCCCAGCCTTTAAACTGCCCAGGAGAACAAAGGGTTAAACTTTCTATGCAGAGCATAGAATGCTGAGCTCGAGCTGTGTTGAGGTCTCTGTCTGTTTCCCTTTGAAATCCAACCTTCAGATTCTTACGAGCAAAAACTAACTATCCTATGCGGAAATTGTTAAATTTTTCTAGCCATCTGTCAACAAGAGTTTTGACTTTCCAGGAAGTCTCAAGTCAGGAAACCCAAAACCAAAAAAAAATCCAAATAATAATAATAATAAAACAAATGCCCAAACAACAAAGGAGGGTGTAAAAGAAGCACCCCTGAGGTGCAACACTGCACCTGCCCACCCACTTCCCAAAAACACGTTCTGAGAGGGGAGGCGGGGGGAGATCAGATTACAGCAAGACTCCATTAGAAGAAACATAATTACTAAGGTGAGTAATTTTTTCTTCAAACAACATTAAGTCTTGTTGTATTCTGACTATTGCAGACCACCAAGCAGAACCTACTTTGGGAATAGGCTCTGAAGTACTGCTGTGCCAAACTGAGCATCACTCCTAGCCTGGATATCCAGAGAGTAATGCTTGGTAAAGGTATGGACTGTTTTCCAGATGGCTACTTGACAAATTTCTAAAAGAGGAATATCCCTGGCAGCAGCCAGGGAAGCAGCTGTACCTCTGGTGAAGTGAGTCCTCAGGCCTGAGGGCGGAATCTTTCCTAGTTTCTCATAGCAGAACTGTATACAAGAAACAATCCACCTGACAATAGTTCTCTTGGTGGCAGGTTTGCCCTTTCCCACTTCTCTATAAGTGAGGAACAACTGGAGGGGATCAAACCTTTGACCCTTGGTACGCTCTATGTAGTAGCTAAGGGCCCTTTTAACATCTAAACTGTGTAGCCTCCTGTCTCCTGAAGAGGAATGATCAGTGAAGAAAACAGGAAGAAGACAGACTGATTCAGGAGGAAATCTGAAACCACTTTGGGCAAGAACCTTCTATTGGTTCTAAAGACCACTTTATCCCTATGAAAGGAGATAAAATCAGGTTCCACTGACAGGGCTTGCAGTTCTCTGATACGTCTGGCAGAGGTAATGGCTACTAAAAACAGTTTTCCAAGTCAAGTACTTAAGCTGTACTGAGGACATAGGCTCAAAGGGAGGTTGCATCAATTGAGCAATGCAAATATTCAAGTCTCAGGCAGGGGCAGGATCCCTAAATGGAGGATTGGTATGAAGCAATCCCTTGAAAAATTTACAGAACACAGGATGAGATGATAGTGAGAAAGACTTCCCCACTGACAGAAAAGCAGAGACAGCTGACAAGTGTACCTTTAGAGTAGTTGGTCTGAGGCCTAGGCCATTAAGATGGACCATATAATCCAGAACTGCAGGCAATTCAGCAGTGACTGGGGAAATATGTTGCTTGGAACATCAAATGCTGAATCTCTTCCATTTGGAGTTTTAGGTCTTTCTAGTGGCGGACTTTTGGGAGGCTTTGAGGATATCCAGAACCCCTTGCGACAGATGCAAATCTGCATACTCTAACTCCTCAAGATCCGTGCCTTGAGATTGAGAGATTGAAGATTGGGGTACCAAATCCTCCCCTAAGAGGAGGTTAACAGGTTGTAATTCCTGGGAAGAGACAGGGGAAGATGGACTGCTAGGGATAGCAGCAGAGGGTACCAAGGCTGTCTGGCCTAGTCTGGAGCAATCAGAATCACTTTGCTAGGTTGTGACCTTATCTTGACTAAAACTTTGAACAGTAGAGGAAAGGGAGGGAAGGCAAAAGAAATGTTCCTTCCCAGTTCAAAATCAGAGCATCCAGAGGGACTGAGCCCAAGACTGGAGGTCTGCAACAAAAGAGAGGAAGTTGGTGATTGTCTGGGGCTGCAAAGAGATCTATTTCTGGAGTGCCCCACCTTGAAAAAATCACCTTCAAGACCAGAGGGTCCAGGGACCATTCATGATGGCCCTGTGAGATCCTGCTCAATGTATCTGCTAGTACATTGTCCTTCCCTGGAAGGTGGACTGCTATCAGAGAGGTCTTCAGGCAATAAGCCAGAGACCACAACTTCTTGGCTTCTGTGCACAAGGCCGTAGACCGAGTGCCACCCTGCTTGTTAATGTACCACATGGTGGTTGTGTTGTCTGTTCTGACTTGAACCACCTTGTTCTGCACTGACTGAGAGAAAGCTTGCAGGGCCAGAAAAGCTTCCCTGAATTCTAGATTGATATGGAGAAGAGATTCCTGAGGGGACCACAGTCCCTGGGCAGTGAGGACCCCCCGATGGGCTCCCCAGCCCATAAGGGAAGCATCCATGGTAAGAACCACTGAATGAGACTGAGTGGCAAATGGGACCCCTTGCCTTAAATTGTCCTGATCCTGCCACCATTGAAGGGCTTGGATCAGGGTCCAAGTCACTGGAATCAGTTTAGTAAGGGAATCCTTCCTTTGGGACCAAAAGGCTCTCAGATGGAACTGAATGTCCCTCATCTGGAATCTTGCCCCTTGGACCACTGCTGTAGAAGCTGCCATGTGGCCCAAGAGCTGGAGGAAATGCCTTGCTGGTTGAGACACCTGAAGGCTGAAGGCAGAAGCCAGTTCTATAAGAACTCTTGCCTTGCCAGGGGAAGAAAGGCTCTTGCTTTGACAGTATCCAGCTCTGCCCCTATAAAGGTAAAGAGCTGCACTGGCTCAAGAAATTATTTATTTATTTTATTTCATTTTAACATCAGTTTAACAACCTTTGAGCCAGGGGCTCATTTACAAAGGTACCTCGTCACATAGAGGACAAAAACAGCGGTACAATAGACAACAGATAATCAGCAATACAGGTTCACAATAGGTGTCAGTCAAAGTTACAGGCATTTCTGAGACATAAATAATGTATACAGGTGAGTCGGGTTAAAAGACAGTGGATAAAGGAAGATTGATTAAGAAGACGGATAGCAGAGGATGAGAGGAGGACACCAGAGAGAGGAGAGTAGCCAAGTGAGGGTGGCCTAGTAGGGAGGAAGAGAGCTGCTCAGTGAGCATTGCCAGGGGGAGGAGAAGATTAAGGGCAGCAACAGTGGTGTGAGGTGAGCAGGTGATTTCTGAGGCTGTATTTAAAGCATGATAACGAGGGAGCTTCAGAGATTCCATCAGGGAGGGTGTTATACCAGGAGGGGGCTCTGTAGGGGTATGCCCTTTGACCTTGTGAGGTCCTCACCCTCAGTATGACCAGTGCGGTTTTGCAGGAGCTGCGGGTGTGCACTGTGGGGTTAGCCCAGTGGATTGAGTCAGACAGGCCTGGGGGGAATTGGCCATGGAGAGCTTTATATGTAAGTTGGCAGGTTTGGTACATGAGGCACTCATCCAGGTTGAGTAGATTGGCCATGGAATAAAGAAGACAGGTATGGGTAAGTCTATGAGCACCGGTTATATGTCTGCAGGCTTTGTTAAGAGTAAGGCGTACCTTGCGCAGGGCCGTCTGGTCAGCCGCACCATAGACAGGAAGGCCGTAGTCGATTAGGGATATAACAGAGGAGGTGACTGCCAGGCGAAGGGCATCAGTGGGGAGGCAGTTTTTATGACGGTAAAGGATACTCAGCCGTGTGTTGGAGGCAGAGGTCAGGGCAGAGATGTGGTCATGAAAGGAGAGGGCTGGGTCAAAGGTTATACCAAGGTATTTATAGGAGTGAACAAATTCAATAGGGAGATTGAGGGTGGAGTGGACAGAGAGAGGAAAGTTGCAGGACTTATTTTGGGGGTGGGCAAAGAGCATGGCTTTGGTTTTCTTTAGGTTGATGAGTCGGTGCTCAGTGAACCAGGTTTCAGCGGTGTTGTAGGCTTGCTGAAGAGAGTTCTGGAGTGAGATGGGGTTACTATCGGAGGCAAAGAGTACCGCGTCATCAGCGTAGAGTAGGATTTTTCCGGTACATTCACTGGGCAGGGAGTTGAGGAAGAGGGAGAAGAGCAAGGGTCCGAGAATAGAGCCCTGAGGGACTCCAGAGCGGATAGGGTAGGTGCTGGAAAGTGTTCCACTAACTTTCACACATTGCGAGCGGGCTGACAAGTAGCTGGAGCACCAGGAGACTGGTCCAACGGCAAAGCCTAGATGCCCAAGGGTAGCTAACAAGAGGGGATGTGAGACAGTGTCAAAGGCTTTTGATAAGTCAATGAACACAGCACCAGCCAAGGAGCCAGAGTCCAGAGAGGTGTGCAGAAAGTTAGCGAACTCCAGGAGTGCAGTATTGGTGCTATGGCCGGCTCTGAACCCATGTTGCTCAGGGCAAAGGACATCATATTTAGAGAGGTAGTCAGAGATTTGGGTGGCCACGATTTTCTCTAAGGCCTTAGAGAGAGGAGAGAGGATTGAGATAGGCCGGTAGTTGCCTGGATGCGTCCTATCAACACCCTTGTGGACAGGAGTAACAGTAGAGACCCTCCAGACAGAGGGGAATTGCCCTAGGCAGAGGGACTTATTAAAGAGGCAGGTGATAGGAGAGATGACCTGGTCCAGGACCTGACGTAGAAGACAGGGATCAAGGGAGTCATTTCCAATAGTGTTGCTCTTTAAGGCTTTAAGTAAGTATGGCCTGACTTCTTGGGCAGTGACCCAACGCAGGTGGAACAGGGGGCGTGAGATGGTAGGGACAGTCATGGTGGGAGGGGATTGAAGAAATTACCTGGGAGCACTGAGCTAAGGTCAGTGAAGGAAGTATTGAGGTGAGAGGCAATGAGGACAGGGTCTGAGGAGACTGTACCATTAATGTTAATAAGTGAGGGTGGGGGGGAGCGTGTTCCACCATTCAGCTGCTTGATGTTGTCCCAGAAGGACCTGGGGTTCCCCCATGAGGAGGTGAGGGAAGCTTGATAATACTCAGCCTTTGCTTTGCGGGTAGCCCAAGTACACTTGTTCCGGGCTGCAGCATAGGCCTGTCTGTCTGCTGGGCGGCCAGTTTCAACAGCGAGGTGCCATAGGTTATCCCGCTGCTTAAAAAGTAGGCGTAAGGCAGGGGTGACCCAGGGGGCATGCCTTACTTTGGACCTACGAGCAGTTATGGGTGCAAAGATGTCGTAAGCAGAGTTGAAGGTGCAGATAAAGAAGGCCAGGGCCTTGTCAATGTCAGGGGTGCTTTGTAACGGGGACAAATCCATGTGGGCTGGTAAAGCTTAAGGTCTTTCAACCCACCAGGTCTAAGCCATCGCCGAAGGGTAGTTTGTACAGTGGGCTTGGGCAGAGAGGTTGACCAGTTGAAGAGAACAGGGGAGTGGTCACTAAGGCAGTCAGGGGAATTTGGATATTGTGAACGCGGCAAGGCTGGTTAGTGAGGACCACATCCAGGAGAGTGCTAAAGCCTCTTCTGGGATTTATTCTAGTAGGCTGGGAGACTAGTTGGGTTAGATCAATAGCAGCAAAAGCCTCACGGGAGGAAGAGGATGTGGGACTAAGCCAATTGATGTTCAAGTCACCGACCAGGATTTGGTCGGAGTTGGGTAAGGAGGTAAGATAGTCAATTAACAGGCCTAGTGCCTGTGCTTGATTTTTAGGAGGCATGTATGCCATAGTCAGGAAGATGGGACCCCTAGAGGGGTCAGGAGATAGTTTTAGTGTTAGGGCCTGGGCCTTGTGGTCAAGGTCAGGGGAAGGGAGGGCTAGTCCAATAAGAGGGTCTTTGACATAAATGGCACATCCCCCACCTCTCCTACCAACTCGGTCCAGCCGGTGGAGGGAGTAGCCAGGGAGTGAGACCAGGGAGTCAGGGGTGGAGTCAGACAGCCAGGTTTCGACCAAGGCAATCACATCCAGTTTATGAACCATCACCCAGCAATGTAGTGAGTCCAGTTTTTTAAGGAGGCTACATATGTTCATAGACGCAATACGTAGTCCAGAGGATTTCCATGGGGAACTATTGTTGCCAGGCCCAGGATTGGGATGAATGTTACCAGACAGGAGCAAGAGGAGGAGAGCCGCCCTTGAAAGCGGGTGGCAGAAGGAGAGTTTATGCCAATTGGGATAGGAGGGATGGGGGGTTTAGTAGCACAGGGGGTAGGTAGGGCAGCACAGACTGGGAATGCAAGCGTGACAAGATGCACGAGGGAGCAAGGGGGGTGGGAGAGGAGATGCCCAGATGGAGGGTGGTGTAGAGAGGAGCAAATTGGATGTGTGGAGGAGGAGCGGGCTGGCAGGAGCAGAAAAGGGGGGGAGAGCAGGAGGGCAACTGGGGGTGCAGGAGTAGCTAGTCTGCGGGAATACAGTGACCCTAGGGAAGGCAAGGGACATTAGTAGGAGGGGAAGGAGAGAGAGACAAGCAGGAAGGGGGATGACAGGCATGATAGGAGTGGGACGAGAATTGTAGGGAGTAAGATGGGGAGCTTGGATGGCAGCGGAGTGGGTGGACAGCAGTGGGAGATGCAGGAGGCGAGGTAGGGAGACAGACACAGGGATAGAATAGGGGTAGTTAGGTAGGAGCAAGACAAATAAGCAGGGGCACAGTGCCTTCTGGTGGCCAGCAGGTATAACCTGCAAATGGGAAAGTGGGGACTTAGAATTTGGCACACAGGAAGTGATGTAACAGGAAGTGACGCACTCAGTGTGGGCCAATAAATCGAGGGCCATCCCTGGGTGGGTGGGTGGTTGGTTGGGGCGGGTGGGGCAGACGACGCGAAGCGTCGTCGGGCTATCACCACACAGCCGAAGTCTGCAGAAACAATCAGTGGGCTGTGGGGCAGAGAAGCCAAGAGTCCTTAGGTTGCACGGCCGAAACGCCCCACGGCCGTCTAAGGCAGGAGTCGAATTGCAGAATGCCTTTACCTGGAAATTGCAGCCGGTGGCTCAAGAGAGAAGCTCCAGGTAGGAGCTGCTTTCTTCCTTTCCTGCTGCAGTCGGCAGCGCTCTGTGGGTGGGGGGAGTGCCCGCCTGTAAAAAGGTAGGAAGCAGGGAATTAGTATACAGTGGGAGGATTTAAATGTGGTTAGCTCAGGTGACACAATGCACATGCACAGATACGAGAGCTTTACCACAAACTCAAGTCACAAGTAGCCCCCCCCTTTTTTTTTTTTATATTTTTACTTTATACTTAACTTTAAACTCTAAACTTAGCTCTAAACAGCACAAGGAAAGGGCTACAGAAATAGGCTTGTTGCACACGAAAGAGCAGCGTTGCAGTTACATACACAGGTTCCAACAGCTAACCCTAGATCAAGCAATACACTGAATAAAACAAGACATTCCTGGCATGCTAGTTGCTAAGGTTTTACATCATAAGTCCACACCAGTACTGCTCTAAGCACTACACGGCAAACCCATATTGTAAATAGCATTTGCAATCCATAGTGTGCAGGTACAAATATTCAGGTCCCACTGTAACTTTGCCTATGCTTAGACTGACCACAAGTCCCACACCACCCTCTCAGGTAGCACCACACAGCCGAAGTCTGCAGAAACAATCAGTGGGCTGTGGGGCAGAGAAGCCAAGAGTCCTTAGGTTGCACGGCCGAAACGCCCCACGGCCATCTAAGGCAGGAGTCGAATTGCAGAATGCCTTTACCTGGAAATTGCAGCCGGTGGCTCACGAAGAGAAGCTCCAGGTAGGAGCTGCTTTCTTCCTTTCCTGCCATGGTCAGCAGCGTTCTGTGGAAGTGCCACTTCCTGATTGTAGCCCGGTGGCTCACGAGAAAGCTCCAGGTAGGAGCTGCTTTCTTCCTTTCCTGCTGCAGTCGGCAGCGTTCTGTGGGGGAGTGCCCACCTGGAAATTGCAGCCGGTGGCTCATGAGAGAAGCTCCAGGTAGGAGCTGCTTTCTTCCTTTCCTGCCATGGTCGGCAGCGTTCAATTACTTGGGAAGGTTAAGAAGAAATCCTAGAGAAGTGAGCACTTGCTGAGTCACTTGCAGGTCTGACTTGACTTGGTCTGGAGACTGGCCCACTATGAGCCAGTCGACCAGATATGGAAAAATGGAAATATTTTGCCTTTTTAGAATGGCAACGACTACTGCCAGGCACTTTGTGAAAACCCTTGGGGCTGATGTTAGACCAAAGGGCATTGCTTTGAACTGATAGTGGCCTGAGGGCAACTCGAACCTGAGGTACTTTCTGTGAGAGCACCTGATGGGAATGTGAAAATAGGCATCTTTGAGGTCCAGGGAGGCTAGCCAGTCCCCTGGCCTTAGAGAGGGAAGAATTATTCCCAGAGTTACCATCTTGAACTTTGGTTTTAAAAGATGTTTGTTCAGGTATCTTAGGTCTAGGATGGGTCGCCACTCCTCTGTCTTTTTTGGGGTAAGGAAGTACCTGGAGTACAGACCTTTGCCCCTGTATAGGGTAGGAATTCTCTCTATGGCTCTTAATGCCAGAAGAGATGAAACCTCTGCCTCTAGGGCAAGGGTTTCTGAGAGACCTACAGGTGCAAAAGATATGAAAATTACGCACCTACCGTAATTATGATCTGCGTATCTTCACCATTCATCACTGTTGGATATCTGCTGGAGGTCAGGACCCCACGGGAGCTTTTTTTTTTTAAAGTTAGGTGGAACCAATGCACCATCTGCGCCGCCCTCGAGGCTGACGTACTGCGTGGCACTCGCGGGTTGGCCTTTAGGCTGCATCAACTCCTCCTGCCTGCCAGTTCTGAGTCGCCGGAGAGGTAAGAGGAAGAGATTGGAGGGTGGGACAAGGAAGTCCAAGGGACAGAAAAAGGAAAAGATGTATGAACCAAAAGGAGAAATAATGACTGAGAGGACAGGAAGGGAGAAGAGTTGGAAACTAAAGGGATTGGTAGGGGCCCCAATCTCTGGAAAAGGAAGTGGGAGGTAGGGTGGGTAAAGAATTTATGCAGAGAGGGGAGGAAGGTTAACACATCCCAGACCCTGGTCCGTCTCCAGATTGTATAGGAACTGCAAGGAGTAGCAAAGGCTTTCTGTCAGAATTCAAGGCATGGAATAACTGGCAAACACTCCAGATAAGCAGAGTCGGCTATTCTGGAAGAAAGACAGGGTACAAGGAATTAACACCTTCTCAAGAGAAGATTATTGATGAAAAAAAGGGGAGAAATTTTTTTTTTTTTATAAACGAGGAGAAATAGGTTGGATGGGAACAGGAGGAGGAAAGAAAGGAGGGCAGCTGTCAACTCCCACCCCACAGGGGTGGAGCCAAGGCACTGGAGAATAAGTGCCCCCCCTGCTGTCCACTCTCCCTGGAACATTATCCCCCTGTGTGCCCCTGTTTTACCCCACTCCTAAAAAAGGAGAGGGGGAGGGATGGGCACAGAGACGGAGGGGGACCCAGAGACTGAGGCCCCAGGGGGACGGAGGGTGGGATCGTGATGAATGGTGAAGATACACAGAAAGATCATAATTACGGTAGGTACGTAATTTTCTATCTTATCTGTGTGTCTTCACCATTCATCATTGTTGGGTGAGTACCGAGTCCCCCCCCGAAGGGGGGTTTCTTTTACACCCTAAGGGATAAAATCCCTTAGCTCTCAGTGGGTGACACACTAAGAAGGGGAACCTTCAGGACCTGGAGAGGCCCGAGAGTGGGGAGAGTGAGATGGAGTTCCCGGAGGGGAAGGAAGCCTCTCGACAAGCCGCCCGCCTCCGGCCCCACGGAGAAGAGATAGGTTCCCTGGTGAGCAGAGTTAATCACCCTATGCCAGGCCAAGGGTGAGCAACTGGAAAGACGCAGCGCCATGCCGTCCACCTTAGCAGATCGCTGTCCCTACGACCCTGGTAGCTACCCACTGGCATCATAAGATGCCCCGCTGGTGCCTTGTTAGCTCCAGGCCATGTGCAGAGAGTGCAATGGCTTGTCTAGTTTGCTCCGTATCAGGCAATGAGGCTAGGAACTGACCCAGCCTGGACCACAAGAACCTGTCATAGGCTGCATAGTGGGCCTGATGTGCAGAAATAGAAAGAAGTAACCATGCAGAGTAGAAAGTCCTCCTACCCCAGAAGTCAAAATCTGAGGAGTGTTGATCTGGGGGCCGGGCATGGTGAAGGGCGCGAAGCCCATCAGGAGTATCCAACTGCGTCAATCCAGACTGTGGATGAGGCATGGAACCTGTAGACTCAAGGGGGTGTGCAATACCTCTGGCTGAGATCCCTGGGACAGGAACTCCAGAGAAGGGTCTCTGCCAGGAACACAATGACGCCTCCTGAAAGGGAGCAGGCCAGGGTGGCACCACAAGGGTTGCCTTGCCAAAATCACCTAGAAGGGCATGCGCTGAGTGCTCAGGATTGCTGGTAGTGGAAGGAGTAAGGTGCAAGTCCTCCAACATCCTCACGAGGAATCACTGATACTCAGCAAGATCAGCAGCTGGAGAGATGTGGACAGAAGTTTCCTCTCCCCCAGAAGAGGGGGATGAGGAGCTGGAGAGCACCGGCTGTTCATTGGGTGGCTGCACAGGGGGAGGTTGAAAAATCTGACTGTCCATTGCCCTAACGTAAGCAGGGAACCGAGTAGCTACCGCTCTGAACTGCTCCCAGGAGAGAGGCCCGCTAGGACCAAGGATGCCTGGAAGCACAGGAGAATGTGGCAGAGGGATGGGGACAGAGTCAAGAAGAGATGTAGGCTGACCTCCACCTGGGCTAAGGAGTGGACCGTGGGCACCCACGGAAGAAGGTGCCCCGGAAGACCCCACAGCTGACAGCTGAACAACCATTTCGGTACTGCTTTGGCTGCGCCCGGAAGAATCCCCTGTGAGGTGACCGGGGCCGTATAGGTTCAGAAGGATGGTCCCCTACCTCAAAAGAATGGGACTCTCTCAAAGAGACCGATGAGAAGGCGGGAGATCCACACTCAGGCTCCTCCGGAGCCTGGGTGGACCCCAAAAGGTCGATGTGCGACCCTCAGAGTCCGAAAGAGCCTCCTCCTTAAGAAGGCCAGCCTAGGTAGCTGGTATCTCTGGGTAGCTCCCGAAGGGGCTATCCAGGGCACAGTACCCTCCCCCTGTAGGTGCTCTTATTGACCTCAAAGTTGGGTGATCTAGGCACACCACAGGTGGGGGTACCACTACTGAGGGGTCAGTGAAACCACCAAGACCAGGCTGCAGAGCTATGGTGGCCTGCACCACTGCCTGCTGGTCAGCACCCCTGACCCCAGTCTCAGTAGCCACCGACCCCACCTCAGAAGGGGGCTGACTTTGGCTTGTCGAGGAGACTACTGGGCTGCCCACCTCAACAGCCAACCCCAAAGGGTCAGACTGTACATCTGACTCAGAGCTCGACTCTGCCTCCGAGGAGGTAGAGGCCGAGGCTCTGTGTCAAACCGTAGGAGGGCGCAAACTGCCATCCTAGCCAACAGGCCCAGAAACCAAAGCTGTGCCCGAGCCAGTCCCAGCTCTTTCCGCAGCTCCGCGAATGGAATCCACAGGGGGCACGGCCTCAGCCTGAACAAGGGCTCCAGAGCTAGGACCAGTCATGGCGCCATCCGGTCCCATGGCGGCACGAGTGGCTCCAAGGATGAAGATGGCACCGACGACGGCCCCGATGGTGCCATTGGCACTGAGGATGGTGCCATCAGGCTCCATGATGCGCGTGAGCAGCACCGAGGGCAGGGTGCTGGATACGCCGGGCGGCAGTCTCGGCATCGAGACGGCGCCGCCTGCCTCCATGGGCGCCTAAGAGCAGAGGCGGCACTGACGACAGTGTCAAAAGAGGAATCTGAAGACCCCATGATGCCGAGTCCCGAGAACATCGGTGTTATGTTTCAACCTCAAGGCCAAGACGACGCGAGGCGAGACATTGAAAAAGACGGTAACCTTTCGAGCCTGACAGTTTGCCAAAGCAGGAATTTGATGCAGGGAAGGCATTTGGCTCCTCTCCTCATGCTCAGGATGATTTCTCCTCACATTACTCCTTTGTGAGGCAAGTGGCTAACACCCTCAACCTCACTACCTAGGAGACAGCTGAGGATGAGGACGGAGTGGAATTACTGAACATGAGGGGGTTAACCCCCCCACCAAGAGGTTGCTTCTACCCATTCACAAATTCCTTAAGACTATAACCTGTAAGCTGATGAACCCCCCCACCTTTACCCCTGGTATTGATAAAAAGAGAAAAAGTACCAGGTGGACAAGCAGGGAGCTGAGTACCTATATTCTCACCCTGACCATGAGGGGGTGGTCCAGGCCACAGCCTGTGACAAGGCTAAAGTTCCCCCTTATTCTCAGCCTACTGACAAGGATTCCAGGAAACTGGATAGTTTGAGGAAGAAAGTTTATACTTCAGCTTCCCTGCTTTTGAAGCAGGCAGCTTACGTGGCATACACAGCTCAGTACTAGAAAGCTATATGGAGCTCCATTTGTGGCTATGAGTGAAAAATCATCTGGTGACTTGGCTCAAGATCTAGCAGACACTGCTGAGACTGCTATAGGTGACACCAAGCACCAATTTCACATGGTAGTGTGGACATGAATGACACTGCATCAAGAGTTATAGCTCATACAGTGTCCCTGAGGATGTTTGCTTGGCTCAGAACCACCAGCCTCTCACAGAACACTCAGACAAAGGCAATGGATTTTTCCTCTAAGGGAAACTGCCTGTTTGGTGACAAGACATAGGCATACATGAAAAAGGTGGAGTAGTACAAGGCCACCTACAAGTGCAATACTGAAAAGGAAAAGGCCTCCACTTCCAGCAACCCTTATGGAAGGGGAGGTAGAGGCAGGGGTTATTTCCCCTCATGGCTTCCTCACCTATGATTTCTCCCAGCTACAGGGTTTCTTTACAGGCAGAGGCAGAAGAGGCTCTAAGCATGCAAACACAACCCCAATACCTAAGGGCCAGCCTAAGCAAGTTGGCCCTAGTCGCCCATCCATTGCCAATGGGGGGGGGGGAGGCTGGCTCACTACTTCCATGTGTGGAAAAACACTACCATGGACAAGTGAGTCCTGGTAGTAGTGAGTCGGGAACTGACCCTGCAATTTAAAAGATTTCCAAGGCTGCAGGTTCACACTAACTTTGCACCTCCCACTCCAACAGAGAAAATCCTGTAGAGCTGGAGGTAAGAAAGATCTTCCAAGAATCAATCTTCAACATTCATCACTGGTGGGTCTTAGTCTGGAGGCACTAGGACCCCCCCCCCCCAGAGTGTACGCATTTAACAGTTTTGGGAGGATGGCAGCAGACTTCTGGAATGGTGCCATCCATAAGGCAGATGTAGGATGTGCTGCTTCTGGACTGTCCAGTAACCAACGCCAGCCCCCACCCCCAGTTCTGTTCTTCCCACAAAGGAAGTTATTCCGTGGGAGCGTTCTGCCATTTTCCTCTGCGTCAGTCTGTTCATTGAAGAAAGCTCAACGCTGTACCCTTTGACGCCCTGTCATCGCTTTCTATTCACTATTCTTTCTAGTAGGGCACCAAGTTGTTTTTTTTTTGCTTCGTTTTATATATATATATATATAATTTATACTAGAATTATTAATAATACAAGGTTTGGTATAATATACATTACACTATATCTTTTATAAGATGACCATAACTAAGTCCACAATGCTGGGAGGGTCCAAATATGTAAGAATTGGTCCTTGCAGTTTTAAAGTTGTACGTCTAAAGAAAATCTTTAGTTAGATCATAAGTTGGCAAGAGCCTCTAGTCTAACACTGATAAGTCAAAAAAACACATTTGAGTATTGGCCACAAGCTTAAAGTAAATATAACTGAAAGAAAGTTATTTCCTTCCTCCCTGGGTGCAAGACATCAGGTTCTATCAGGTTCTATCAGGTTTATTTCTTTAATTGGCTATCACAAGCAAAAGGATTTGTTCTTCTTCATCTTCTAATGGGGGCATTTCTAGATCCATATTGGAAACGCTTGCTTCTCCTCATTTTTCTGTATTTTTTTTCTCTAAGATATGACTTCAGCTGTTCAGGCTCAAAGAACAATCTTTCATCCTTTTTACAAGTGAGCAAGCATTTAGCTGGGAACAATATTTTAAAGTTGGCTCTAAGATCTTTTTTCTTCATTTTCATTATTTTCCATATAGTGCAATCATGTCCGGTTCCTGGGGCCTAAGAAACAGAAGAGGACCAGGAAGAAAAAATTACTCACCTGTAGTAATCTTATTTTTTCCCAGGGATCCACTAATATTATTACTCTTTGCAGTGCCCCAGAGCCAAATGGAATGCTATGCTAATTATGGAATGTTTAGCTTGTGCATTCATTTTCAAACTGCCCTATTCTAACTGCCTGGATTCTACTTCAGATTTCTGTGAAGCCTGCAAACAGGCTATAATATATAAAATGTATATATATAGAACAATAAATAATTATAAGTTAATGGCCAACAGGGCCATAAAAAGTAGTACTAGGCCAACAAAACATTAGAGAATGAGTCCTCTTTTCTGAGCCAGATGCACCCTTAGAAAAGAAACTACTAGCTAAGAATTAGAAAAAGTGCCAACAGATGACATACCCATCATACCGTGAGACATCTCAGCTGTACAGAGTATTTTTCTGAGATTCTAAGGGGAGGACCAGGGGCGGGGAGTAATAATATTAGTGGATCCCTGGGAAGAAATAATATTACTACGGGTGAGTAATTTTTCCTTCTAACCCCAGGAATCCACTAATATTATTACTCTTTGCAGACTATGTAGCAGTACCACAGGAGGTGGGTAGAATCTATTTAGAAAAAAGACTCTGCAAAACAGCCCTTCCAAAACTGGCATCACTTATGGCCTGGGTATCCAGGCTGTAATGCTTAGTAAAGGTGTGGACTGATCTCCAAGTAGCTGCTTTACAAATCTCCAGAAGAGGAACATCTCTGGCAGCTGCAATGGTGGCAGCTGTGCCCCTTGTGAATGGGCCCTAAAACCTGAAGGAGGGACCTTGCCCACTTTCGTACAGCAAAACTGAATACATTGGACTATCCATCGAGATATAGTCCTCTTTGAAGCAGGAGATCCCTTACCTACTTCCCCATAGGTAAGGAACAATCGTTGCCTGTCCTGCCTATAATCCTTGGTATTGGCTATATAACAGCTCAATGCTCTCTTCACATCCAAACTATGCAGCCTGCGCTTACCAGAACTGGTGTGTGCTGTAAAGAATACTGGTAGGGTAACGGACTGATTTAAATGAAAGTCAGAAACTACTTTGGGAATGAATTTTCTATTAGTTCTCAACACCACCTTATCATTGTGGAAAGAAATATAGTCCTTTTCCACACATAGGGCTTGTAACTCACTTATCCTCCTAGCAGAGATAAGTGCCACAAGAAAAACTACCTTCCAGGTGAGGAATTTTAGCTCTGCAATAGCCAGGGGTTCAAATGGAGGGAGCATAAGCTGGGCAATACAAATGCTGAGGTCCCAAGCTGGCACTGGTTCCCTATGAGGGGGAAACAGGTATAAAAAGCCCTTAAAGAACCTTCTAAATATGGGGTTCGAGGCTAGTGATACCCCTTTCCCTACAGAGAGATAAGCTGAAAGTGAAGCAAGATGAACTTTTAAGGTTGAATGTTGCAACCCCAGGGAATGCAGATGGGACAAATAATCTAGGAGGGTTGGAATGCCAGCCTGTGCTGGGATTAAGCCCTTTTCTGTACACCAAATAGAAAATCTTGTCCATTTCGAGGCACACGTTTTCTTAGTAGAAGGCTTTCTATTACTTTTAAGGACTTCTAAAACTGTTTCAGAGTACTGGGAGTCTGGATACTCTATGTCCTTAAGAGCCAAGCTTTGAGTCTGAGAGACCTGAGATTAGGATATACCACCCTGCCTTGGAAGGAAGTCAGCAGACTGTACCTCTGAGGGAGGTAGAGCGGTTCACTCACTGACATTGAGAGTAACAGGGAGTAACAAGGCTGTCTTGGCCAGTCTGGTGCTATCAGAATCTGAAAAGAAAGGTCTTCTAAAAGTAGACCTGCCCCTGCCTCTCCTAGAATAAAATGTAGAGGGAGACAGTTTGTCCCTGCTGGAATTACTTCTGAAAGCAGTCTTGTATTCGTCTACTTTCTTCATGTAGGCTTCAGTTTGTGCACCAAAAAGTGAATGGTTTTCAACTGGGAAATCCATTGCTTTGGTTTGAGTGTCCTGGGTGAGGTTAGTAGCCCTCAGCCAGGAAAACCTTCTCATAACTATAGTACCGGCCAACCATCTGGCAGCAGTTTATTTGTATCTGCTGCCATCTGTAACTGGTATTTGGAAGCCTCCAAACCCAATTTGGCTGTCTCTAGCAATTCAGAAACAGTGAGAGAAGGATTTACTTCTGCATTATCCACCACAGACTGCCATAAAGCATTCTGGTAAAGAGCAGCATAGGCCTGATAAGTGGCTTGCCTGATGGCAAGGGATGCTGAGAGGTACCCCTTCTTAGCCATTACTGTCCACCTTTCTGGAGTCTTTTTCAGGTGGTTGATAAGACAAGGGGGTTTTGGTCTTCTCACAGGCTGCCTGCTGCACAATGCCCTGATGATCAGGATGGCTGAATAAAAAGTCAGCACCAGATCTTTCCAGTTGGTACTTTTTGTCACATTTTTTATCAATAGGTGTGACAGTCTGAGGAGCTTTTAATATTTCCAGAACATCTTTTCTGAAAAATTTATAAAGAGGAAGGAGAAGTCATTTTGAGGGTGTTAGCCCCATTAGTTCCATATATTGAACCTCTTCTTCATCCTGTACCTCTTCAATTGTCTGGAGGTCCAGTGTTTCCACCATTTTCTTAATGAGAGAAAAATGGGAGGAAAAATCCTCTGAAGGCCTAGGGGGAGAACCAAAGTCTTGCTCCGGTGACACCTTAGGCTCTATGCTTTCCTCCTCCTCCTCCTCATCATCATCAATCTCACCACCCATAGTGGAAACAGACATCAGAGGGGTAGCAACAGCTTTATCAGATGGAGCAATTCCAGGTTGCTTGGTAGGGAGAAGGCCCTGTAGCACCTGCAACAAAGCCAGGGCTTGTGAAATGTCAGCAGGAGAGGGAGTATGTAATGGCACCTGAGGGACCCCTTGAGGCATTTCAGCTGGGGTGTTAGTGTGCTTACTTTTTTTTAAGTTTCTTGGCAGGCACCGGAGAGTCAGCCGGCTGATTGCCTCTCTTGCTAGAGCCCTCACCCATATCAGGGGTGGATTTGGAGGATCTAGAAGAAATTGCCACATTTTTTGAGGGGGTGGACTGGTCAGAGCCCAGAGACCCCTCTTCAAGCCTTCTCTTCAGTCTCTCCCTGCACTTCTCCACAGGTTTTTCAGGGAAAGACTTGCAAATCTCACAATCTTCACTGAAATGCTTTACACCAAGACAGAGCAGAAATCATGTTTGTCAGCTCTAGCAAATACCTCTGCACATTTAACACAATTCTTAAAACCTGTAGGTCCTGTGTTCTATTTAGGTTTATCCATCATTGTAAGAAAACAGGACTCAGAAACCGCTAAAATAAAAAGACATTAAAGATTTAGTGGTTGGTATCAGTGAAAAAGCGATCGGTTCGGAAACCGACAATTTTTAAACAGAACCATGGTTCCGATTGATTCAGAAACTGAGAACCGCTAAAAGAACCGGAACACCTCGATTCAAAATTAGTAGATTTAAATGTTTTTAAAAGAAAAATGCTCAGAAACTTAACTAGAGTTTCCTTTTGAAATTTACCAAGCACTCGGTTGCCTCACGGTTCAAAGGAACCGCGAAGTACCGATAATAAAACTAAACAACTTAGAAATAAGGTAAAATTGCTAAAATTCAATAAGAATAAGGCAGCAATGAAAAAATAAGACAAAATGCTTAAGTTTCTTTTGTTCTTAAGTACAGTTTAGATGATCTTGATAGAGAGATCTCCAGGGTGTCAGAACTTTACAGCGGAGAGAGAAAATCTGAGGTAGAATCCAGGCAGTTCGGCAGTTTGAAAATGAATGTATGAGCTAAACATTCCATAATTAGCATAGCATTCCATTTGGCTCCGGGGCAGTGCTGACTTAAAGGGACACTGCAAAGAGTAATAATATTAGTGGATTCCTGAGGTTAGAAGAGAACAGATTCTCCCATGCGTCGGTGCCCCGTGAGAGGAATATGTCTGTTTGGGACCACCATGACCGCTGTTGGACCTGCCTCAGATCAGACCATGACACGGACTGTTGCGATGCCTACTTCTCCATGGACCTCCGCACTCTCCAAATCCATGGGATGAGATAAGGATGGGATCCCCCACCTTCAGAGGCCGACATTGCACACAGGATTCCATGGTGAAATCCCTGGGCTCTTCCCGAGCCCCTCCCCTGTACTATATGTACTGAGAGAGACGAGGCCTCCACCAGTCCTCGTCTCACCAAGACGGGGAGTCCTGAGGGAGGGGTCGGTGGGGCCGGTTGTGCACCCCTCCCAGTCCAGTACTCCCTTGGGGGTCTGGACAGCCCCGGCAGTGGTGGCGCAGCTATACACTGGGCCTGCACCAGTGGGTCCCATGGTGCTGCAATCTGGCACTGCTTTAGCTCCTGGCACTAAGGCTGGTGCTGGTGAACAACACAGTGCTGCCTGTGTAGCCGGGTCCCCTCCTGCTGCTGATCACAGCCCCAGGAGAGGGGAAGTCTCTAGATCCACCCAGGTAACTCGAGATCTTCTGGGTCTCATCTTCTGAGTTGTCGGATGACCCAAGGGATGAGGACCGGGATGATCCTGACTGGCTTCCCAGTTCTGGTGAGGATAGAGGCCTTTCTGGACCTAGGCCTACTGTGTCCATAGCATCTCAGAGGTCTTGTTGTCCTGGTGCCATCCATAGTGCTGCCTTGCCTCCCGTGTCCTGCGGTGCCACTTGTGGTGCTGGGTTGGGTCCTGGTGCCGCTTCCAACACCAGATTGGTTCCGGTGCTGTCAGCAGTGCTGAATCTAATGCTGGTGCCATTTGTGTTGCCAATGAGGCTCCTGATGCTGCTTGCAGTGCCAGATCCCTTTTGCTTCTAGTTCTTGCTGTTTGTGATGCTTCTGGGCCTAGTCCAAGGGGCAGAGCCCTCTCTGGTGAAGTAGGGGTTGGGAGGTCCCAGTCAGTGCAGTGGTCTGAGACTTGAGTGGCTGGGGGCTATATTTATTTTTATTTATTTATTTATAGCTGGAGCCATAGTGCTGATTCGGATCCCTCCTCTGGAACCATTTGGGCCTGCAGTAGGTGGGGTTTCGGGCCACTCTGTGGGACCCATAAGGTTGCAACCTCCCAACTGGGGGTTCCCCCCTCCCCCCCCCGATGGTGCCACTCAGATCACCCCTCTACAATTGAGCATACCCGGGTGGGCAAGTTGCACAGCCCTTCCCTTTGGGGCAGGTCACCTGTATGCTCTTGCAGCCCTGGCAGAGGACCTGGCCTGGTCCTTCATGACCCTCCTCCTCTGCCTGTCCCTCCCCCTCTTCCAGGTATTTCTGGTCCTCACCTGGAAGCAGTTCAGGGTGTCAACAAGTGCCTTCCCTACCTACCTGAGGGCAATGGACCAGGCCATCTTTCGGTCTGAAACCCCGGCACTGCCATCCCCTGAATCCAGCTTCTCCTCTTCCCCATTTTTCTCCTCTGAGGAAGAGGATGCTTCGGTCCATATCTCCTCTGATGCCGACTACACGTTATCAGATCTTTCTGTCAGAGATGATGAGGGAGCTGCGATTGTCCCAGTTTTCAGGCCACAGTCCTGCACATCTGATGCTGTCCTTCCTTGGGGAGTAAAGTCACGACTCCATGGTCATACCTCCGTGGCCTTGGCCACTTACAGAGGCATCTCAAGACATCTGGTTTCATCCCTCTGCCCAGCCGTGATGGACTGCCAGCACAGGTACATAATTACATAGTAGTTGTTGGCAGAAAAAGCCCACCCAGTCCATCCAGTCTGCCCTGTTTCGATTTGCTCCTACTTCCTTAGTATAGGTCCTGCTAGACCTGTGTCTGTAGGTATTGTGAACCCCCGGGATCTTCAGAAACCATGCCACACCCCACTTCTGTGGTCCAGCTCCTGGACACTCTCTCCCTAGCCATAGACGCCCAGTATGTGACTGTCCCATGGAGTCGGACTCAGCTGAGTTTGATCTATGGGGTCGCAGGGTTTTCTCATCAGTGCGCACAATGTTGTGCATTGCTGCACATCAGGCACACCAGGCGTCCTATGGCAGGCACATGTAGGCAACACTGGGTCAGCTCCTAGCATCCTTGCCAGACTGTGCAGCAACCAGGCAAGCCATTCATCTTTCTGCTCAGAGTTTGGAGCTGGCGAGACACCAAGAAAGGGCATCCTATGATGCCAGCGAGGTTGGCTCCAAGCTAGTGGGAACCGCAGTCTGCAACAGACAGATGGCATGGCTTTGTCTCTCACCATTGTCACCCTTGGCCCAACGTAGGGTGATTGTCTCACGCTACTAGGGGGCCCACTTCTTTCCCTGTAGGGCCAGGCATGAGCTTGCAGGGCAAATTCCTGCTCCCAGACCACAGGAGCCTACGCCTGACGCTGACCAGTCTTGGGCTTCACCAGGCCCATAAAGGGCCCCCAACCTCTCTGTGTCTCCCCCACAGGAGGCTGAGGGAACCACCATTTCCCTCAGCGTTTGCCAACACCACCATTGGATGGTGGTTTAGTACTCTGACTCACCAGTGATAATGGTGAAGATTCTTGGAAGATATGAAAATTACATACTCACCATAATTCTTGATCTTCCAGAATATCTTCACCATTCATCACTGCAACCTGCACACTTTTACCCGCAATGGCCAGGCTCTGGGCAGCTTCTCCTCCCATCAGGTAGGCATCAGGAGTCAAACACCTTCCGGCACCTGTTGCTTCTATGCGCCACTTTGTGCCGCCCCAAAAAAGAAAGATTTTTACGGGGAAGACAATTTGTGTCTTTTGGGCAAGTTAGCCCTTTCCTTCTGGCACCCCTTGGTTTTTCCTTTCTTTATAAAAAAAATGTAATTAGTAGAGAGAGGCTGAGAAAGAGACTTCCTTTCTAACATGCTATTATAGCCTCCCCCCATCTCTGCAACCTTGTGGGGGGGGGGGTCTATAGTTTTTGCTGCTGTACTATCTTTTCTGGTCCTTCATGGGACAGAGCTCAGCAAGGGGACCTGGTATTCAAGGGGCTAGGTAACATTTTGAAATGGTATCCCCCTTCCTTACCAATCCAGCCCCCCCAAGCAGTCCACTGCCTTTTTATTTTGTGGGCTGCTATACCTTTCTTTCTCTCAATTCCCTATTTTGGGATTCTCCCACAGACCCAGAATTTGGGGGAAGGGAATCTCTCTTAGGATCCTTATTCCTGCCCTTGTTCTAGTAGGGCCCCCTGTTCTCAGTCATTGTCCTTAAGAGCTACTTTTCTCTCTGGTTTCTTATTTTCTTAAGAAACTGTCTGTTTTAGTGGCTTGAGCCCCGAGTTACACCTCAGACCTTCAAAACTGGAGGTTTGCCTTCTCCCATACTATGTTTTGATCATATGGGACTCTTAAACCTTAGCCCGTTAATGGTCCCTTTTCCTCGGAGGGACAGCTAGGACTGGCTATGTTTTTTCCCAGGACTCATAGGCTTGTCTCCTGTTTTTTAGCTCAGAGAAGTACTGTTCACCTCAGCAAACTCCTGGTGTTTTAGACATGCCTCAGTTTAGACTGAGAACAATCCAGTTCTTCCGAAAGACTCCTTTTTTGACGGAGAACGCGGGGTCTTCTCCCTCTCTTTCGTGTCTCACCTTTTCTGTCTCTCTCTCTCTAGACTACCTAGTTGTCCCCGTTATCTCTGGCCAATCCAAGCTTCTCTGCCCTGGATTTCTCTTCTTCCCTACTCTGCTCAATTTTTATTAGTTTGTTCATTTTAAATCTTGTATTCAAGGGGCTAGGTAACATTTTGAAATGGTATCCCCCTTCCTTACCAATTCAGCCCCCCCAAGCAGTCCACTGCCTTTTTATTTTGTGGGCTGCTATACCTTTCTTTCTCTCAATTCCCTATTTTGGGATTCTCCCACAGACCCAGAATTTGGGGAAATGGGAATCTCTCTTAGGATCCTTATTCCTGCCCTTGTTCTAGTAGGGCCCCCTGTTCTCAGTCATTGTCCTTAAGAGCTACTTTCTCTCTGGTTTCTTATTTTCTTAAGAAACTGTCTGTTTTAGTGGCTTGAGCCCTGAGTTACACCTCAGACCTTCAAAACTGGAGGCTTGCCTTCTCCCATACTATGTTTTGATCATATGGGACTCTTAAACCTTAGCCCGTTAATGGTCCCTTTTCCTCGGAGGGACAGCTAGGACTGGCTATGTTTTTTCCAGGACTCATAGGCTTGTCTCCTGTTTTTAGCTCAGAGAAGTACTGTTCACCTCAGCAAACTCCTGGTGTTTTAGACATGCCTCAGTTTAGACTGAGAACAATCCAGTTCTTCCAAAGACTCCTTTTTGACGGAGAACGCGGGTCTTCTCCTCTCTTCGTGTCTCACCTTTTCTGTCTCTCTCTCTAGACTACCTAGTTGTCCCCGTTATCTCTGGCCAATCCAAGCTTCTCTGCCCTGGATTCTCTTCTTCCCTACTCTGCTCAATTTTTATTAGTGTGTTCATTTTAAATCTTGTATTCAAGGGCTAGGTAACATTTTGAAATGGTATCCCCTTCCTACCAATTCAGCTCCCCAAGCAGTCCACTGCCTTTTTATTTTGTGGGCTGCTATACCTTTCTTTTCTCTCAATTCCTATTTTGGGATTCTCCCACAGACCCAGAATTTGGGGAAGGGAATCTCTTAGGATCCTTATTCCTGCCCTTGTTCTAGTAGGGCCCCTGTTCTCAGTCATTGTCCTTAAGAGCTACTTTTTCTCTGGTTTCTTATTTTCTTAAGAAACTGTCTGTTTTAGTGGCTTGAGCCCCGAGTTTCACCTCAGACCTTCAAAACTGGAGCTTGCCTTCTCCCATACTATGTTTTGATCATATGGGACTCTTAAACCTTAGCCCGTTAATGGTCCCTTTTCCTCGGAGGGACAGCTAGGACTGGCTATGTTTTTTCCCAGGACTCATAGGCTTGTCTCCTGTTTTTTAGTTCAGAGAAGTACTGTTCACCTCAGCAAACTCCTGGTGTTTTAGACATGTGTAACCCCTAGATGGCACTATCCCAGGGGCTACTACCCCTGCCTGATTTGCCACTAACAGGTTGAGGGGCCTGGATCCAATGGCGGGTGCCTCCACCCAGAGGTCAGGGTTTGCAATAGTTAAACTTACTTGGTCACAGCCCTCTGGGACACTGCAACCCCTTTCTTCCCACTAGTGGCCCACACATATAGCAGAATTACCTTCACAGTATACACTTACCCCCAAGGCTGGTTCAGGCACCGGACATCCTGTAAAATAAGATACAGTGCAACAATCACAGTACAGTACTTTAACATAGACAAATACCTCAGGCAGTATAACTTTGTTGAAACAAACAGCTCTGATTTATTTAGGGGATATAACAAGGACAGGGAAATCAGGTTAATTAGCTTATCACTTTACTATCTACCTATGGCTCTGTGCACAGGCCTATCCCTACCAGTTACTGTCCCTGGGTACCCAGGCCCTAGTGGCTAGTCCAAACCGTGGCAGCTGGTAGGGGCCCTTTCACAGAGAAAAGGAAAATTAAACAGTCAGCAGTACAGTAATTCCATTTGGATTTAATGTGGCAATTCAACAGGGAGCGACCCCGAATTAGTACTCACGACCTCCAAAGAAGATATGGTCCTTCAATGTCAGCAGGGCTACTTTTGATCTCCAAGAGACTCCTCACACATTTATATGGTAAAAAAAAAAAAAGCACTATACCAGGCAGGCTGCATCTGTATCCCAATCGCAATTACTGCACAATAACCAGGAGAACACACAGCAGATTCAGTTCCTGACAGACCGAGTGTAATTCAACAATTTCTTCAGTCTTCTACAGGGTGAGCCTGGTTTCTACTCTTCAGAGATCCTTTGATTCTTTTCTACAGGACGGATTCAGTCTAACAAGCAGTTACACAAGTTGTAGACCGGAACTCTGGGCCTTGCACACGCTTTTTGACTGAAACTGTGCACTGAAGGAGCACAGGGTTTCTTTCCTTCTTTCTCAGATCTCAAACTGAAACTCCCAACAGACAAAACCGGGCACTTCCTTTGAGTTCCTCCCAGTTCTTGACTGGATTGGCTGTCACTCACAATAGACTGCTGCTGTTGGTCCAAAAAGGCACCGAAGTCTAAACTACATCTCCCAGAGTCACTGCCCATACAATCCTCTGTGGCTGGCTCAGATTATGAGTCCCAAGTTCTGATTCGTCCAAGGCATCATTTTAGAGCTAGTTTACCCACACTGATTGGTCCAGTTCAGCAGTTCAAAACCAGAATGGGGAACTAGGCAGACAGTTCTGACTGCAAAGAAAGCAGGTTAGACAAACTGTAATTTTATTATTACTGTAAATGATTTCTGGCAATCAGTTACATCTTTCAGACAGGTTCCTTTGCACTCCTAGTGACTGCAAAATGGGGTGAATTGGGCAGCTTGAGTGGTACTCAATCAAAGAAACACACAGTCCCCATACAAACTAATTATGTCTGCAAGCAGACAGCTCTTAAAGAGACAGTACCAGAGGTTCTAAAACACTCACTGATAAATGGCTTAAACGCCAAACACCATTCAGGCTTGGAGCATTCAAGCAAGCTCCTGGAAGTCTTTTGGGAACCCCCATTTGCAGGGGGTTACACCCTTCCTGGTCTGGGAAAAGCTTGGCGTCCGCGTCAAGCAAGTACCATAAGTTTCAACTGCAACCATATACATTTGCATTAGGCTCACACATGTAATCATCAGTCAATACATCATTTACCAAGAACCATTTCTGAAACATTGCAGTCGTCCTCTTTACACAGTATTACACACACATTGTACCATAACTCAAGTTATTACCTCTTGTACATGAAACCTGAAGAGGGGCCTTCCCTATCAGTTACCTTGGGGCTGGACGGGGCAAGGCACCATACTTAGAGGCAACACAAGTAACTTGAGTTAGCACTAACGCCAGTTTGGGCAATGAGCTCGGGGACACATACACTCCTTTATGGACAACATTGAGAGGCAGGTCCACTGGCCGGCCCAGGGAATCATAACTTAAGTGCACCACAGGCTTTACAGCTGACCAGTCTTTCTGGGGGCTGTTGCAGTCTCTGCCTCTGAGCCTCATTTTCAGCATTGTTCTCACTTGTCAGGGAGTCTCCATGGGGGTAGAGGCTAGAACTTGGGGCACTTTCAGCTCCAGGAGTTACAGTTTCTGAGTCCACAACATTTGGCTCGCATGGAGAGCTTTCAGACACTGGCAGTGGACTGTCAGGGCACTCAAAATACTCTTCTTGTTCGGGTGTATCACCAGTCTGCCCCAATCTATCATTTTCCTCCCTGAAAGCTCAAACAGTTCAACCATGCACAATGATTCCATTTCATCTGATCTGATGCTTTACTTCACTTTCTGGGAGCATTGGCTCCAGGGATGAAGCTGGGGGCATAGACAGTCCAGAAGGCCCAGCTTTGTCTCCAGTATTGACTAGGGATTGCCTAAACAATTGACTCAGTTCGTAAGAAGGATAGTATTCAAAGTCACTCTCACTTTCTTCTGATATGGACTGACAGTCATGCTCAACTGGGACTTGCAGGGGAACACTTAACTCTGCTTCTGTAGGTGCAGACTTCCTTGATCTTTTCTTAGCAGCAGCTCTAGTCACTGGTCCAGAGGGGGCATCTTCTGGGGCTCAGACTCAATCAGGATTTGTCCAATGGGTAGTAAATGATTTCTATGCATTGTTTTACATCTTTGAATTGTTCTCAGGCCTTACTTTGTACACTGGCAGATCATCTAGTTTGCCCACTACAATGTGAGGAGATGGTGCCATCTGTCAGCAATCTTGTGTTTCCATGCAGTCCCAGATTTCTTAGCAATACCGATCTCCCTCCTGGAGTTCCTGTGCTTTCACCTTTTTATCATACCTTTCTTTGTTGGCCAGATTTCTTTTGGCAGCCATGGTTTGAGCCAGTTGGTACCACATGAGTTAGCTGGGCCTTTAACTTTTGCACATACTGTAAATAGTTGTCAGCTTGAACCCCATCAGGAGAGACCCCAAAACACACATCTACCCGGTAGTCGAGCTTCTCTTCCAAACATCAGGGTAGGGGAGAACCCAGTGGCATCACTTTTGGTGCAGTTATAAGCATGTACCAGGGTGCTAATTTGTTGGCTCCATCTAGGCTTGTCCTTTGGGTGCAGGGTGCCTAGCATATCTAGCAAAGTGCGGTTGAAGCGTTCAGGCTGTGGGTCCCCTGGGGGTGGTAAGGAGTGGTTCTGGACTTTCTCACTCCCACAGAGAAAGCATCTTTGATCAGGCAGACTCTCAAAGTCTCTCCCTTGATCAGAATGGATTCTTTGTGGAGCCCCATAGTGAACAAAAAGTTTTCTCAGAGTACTTTGGCTACAGTGGATGCTTTCTGGTCTTTGGTGGGGAAAGCTTGGGCATATCTCGTGAAATGGTCAGTGACCACCAGCACATTACTGATATTTCTTTGATCTGACTCCAAACTCAGAAAATCAATACAGACCAGCTCCATGGGTGCACTGGTGGTTATGTTAACAAGGGGCAGCCCTCTGGGGAAAAGCTTTCCTCTGTAAGCAGCGACTACAAGTTCGTATGTGTTGCTCCACATCAGCCCCATCTTAGGCCAATAGAATCTGGATCTCACCAAGTCAAGTGTTCTGTCTATACCAAGGTGCCCCATGTGGTTGTGCAAGGACCTCAATACTGAGTCTCGAAAGGCAGTGGGCAGCACCAGTTGTTGTTGTCTACTTGTCCCCTCTGTCTACTGTTTCTCTATATAACAGTTTATTGATCAGTTTCAACTTAGGACCTTCTTTGTATAACAGTGCAGTTCTCAAATCAGTGGAGCGTAATTTGGACACATCTTTTCCTGCATAGAGGGCTTCTAAAGCTGATTTGATCATAGGATCGCGGGATTGAGCCCGCCGAATACTGTCATTGTCCAGCTGAGGCAGTGCACCAATGTCTATTGCAGAAAAGTGGCACAAGCAGCAGGTATGCAATTCTCAGAGGGTCCTAAGCAATCCACCATGCAGTCCACTGCGTCCGTGGACATTTGTTCCTCCCTGTCAAACTTCGAAGAGTGCCCGAATGTCAGGTTCTGCCAATCGGACCCAATCATTCTGGGGAACAGGCCTCCGGGAGAGCATCAGCATCTATGTGGTTCAGACCTGCTCGGTATTCGAGAGCATAGTCATATGTAGATAATGCAGAAAGCCACCTGGGCCAGTGGCATCAACTAGCTGAGGTCTGCACATAGGTCAAAGGATTATTGTCAGTTTTACTAGTATTTTAGCCCATACAAGTACTCATGGAATTGGTCAACAATAGCCCACTTCAAAGCTAGGAACTCTAACTTATGTACAGGATAGTTCTTTTCGGATGGGGTCAGGCTTCTACTGGCAAAGGCCACTGGTCTCAGGCCATTCTCGATTCTCTTGGTACACACAGCCCCAACCCTTGCAAGCTAGCATCAGTGTGCAGGGCGTAAGGTTTTCTTGGATCGGCATAGGCCAGCACTGGAGCATGGGTAAGTTGATATATGATCTTCATGAAAAGCAGTCTCACAATCAGGAGTCCAGCGGCCCCAAATACTTCACTCGGATGAAAATACACTCTTTCAGTCTTGAGGGACGCTGACTTTGGTATTTTTGTGGGTTGGGGGATACCCTTGAGTAAGGTTAAGTAAAGGCGGATCACTCTTGAATAGTCCTTGATGAAAGCGCGATAATAACCACAGAATCCCAGGAATCTTTGCAGTTCTTTTAGATTTTTGGGCTGTGGCCAGGTGAGTCAAGGCCTCAACTTTACTTGGGTCGGTCTCTATTCCCTCGGTGGATACTATGTGTCCCACATACTTTACTGATGTTTGAAGAATTGACACTTATCAATGGACAGTTTAAGGCCAAAGTCCTCCAGTCGATCCAATACCTTAAATAATCTGCTCTCATGTTCCTCCAGTGAGCTGCCAAACACAATAACATCATCTAGGTATACCAGGCACTCTAGTAAGTTCATGTCCCCCACTGCACGCTCCATCAATCGTTGAAAAGTGGCTGGGGCACCTGAAATCCCTTGAGGCATCCTCATGAATTCATAGAAGCCAAGCGGACAGATAAAGGCTGTCTTCTCACGGTCCTCTGGGGCCATCGGGATCTGGTAGTACCCACTGCGGAGATCCAGCACAGAGAATCCACTTGCTCCCGTTTAGGCAGTCCAAAGCATCCTGAATAGGGGCATTGTGTACTGATCAGGATAGTCCGCGGTTTAGAGCGATAATCACGCACATCCTTACTGTCCCATTCTTTTCCTCACTACCACAATGGGGAAGCATAAGGGCTTCTGGATTCTTGTATTACACCAGCCTTATCATCTCTTGCAGATGCTGTCTCATCATCTATATCAGCAGGTGCCAGGCGTCGAGACCTCTCACGAAATGGTCTTTCGTCATGCAGCGGATATTGTGCTCAGCTCCTTGCGCATCCTACGTCCCATTCCTTTAAAAGAAAACACCTGGTCTCTGGGCAAGCTTCTCACTGATCCTCACTTTCCATTCAGCTGGCCGGGAGTTGCGAAATCAAACAAGTCAGGCGTTACTCTGTCATTCTTCCTTGAACTCTTGCTGCTGGTAGCACTGCAGTGTCTGCACAATGCACATTAGCCAGGATGCAACCTCTATTTACTCGAATGTCTCTTTCAGACACATTATGAACTTGGACCATTACCCTTCTGGCATAAGCATGGGCTCTAGCGGGCAAAATACTAGGCTTGACCAGCAGTCCCTCTGGCAATTTTCCATCGCCTGGTGCATCCAACATTAATATTTTATTCTTAACATCCTTTCTGATACGGACCTCTCCCTGTAAGGTACACTGGGCATTTGGTGCCAGGATGAGAGACTCAGGATCCTTCTTCCATACAATTCCGACCGGTTCCTCTGGTTCTATATTTTCAGCATCTCTCTGTGCCTCATAGGCCTTCTTAATTAAAGCCGGAACTCTTAAAGCTCTACTAGTCTTTGACCCCTGTTTTCATAACACAAATGTGCCAGCCTTCTGAACATATGGAGCATTTGTTCCAATCAACAAAGGACACCATCATACAGTCCAGTGGGGGGACACACTAAGCTAGGGTCTCTACTTGTTCGGCCACTCCAGCCACGGAGGTGGGGAAAGACAGCCAAATTCGGATATACCCAGAATAGGGTAGGCCTTCTCACTTAACCCTCATACATGCAGTCCTTCTAATGGTTGTAAGGGTACGTCTGACAAATGCTTCTGATACCAATCTTGAAACATAATTGTCACTTGGGAGCCACTGTCTAATACAGCTCTTGTAGACACTCCATTTACCTTTACAGTGGTCTCCATGGAGGACCCACTATTCTGGACCAGTCTGGAGGCGAGTAGGTGGGGGCCTGGGCAACCCTTGCCACAAAGGGCGTGAATTAGCATTTTGGTGCCCTCACTGGGATCATTTCGTGCACCTCTTAACCACTGATTTGTTCTCCAGCTCTCCTTGTAGCCTATATGCAACTTTGTCAGTGTCTTTTGGGATTAGCATTCCCTTTCATGTGCCCATCCTTCCCACAATTATAGCAAAACATACTTTTTGGAGTTTGAGCTGGCGAGGGTACCACACTGGGAGCCAGGGCGGGGTATTACTAACTGAAACCTTGGTGCCATCTCTGTCTCTGCGGCGTGATAAGCATTTGGAGACATCTGTCAGTTTCTCCACTTCCATGGTCAAGGAATCGAGTTAGAGCTGTTATCAGCAGGAGATACATGGGTGGGTATCCCCACCCCCATAGCAGATGCAGTCGGATATAGGTCGGGCCTTTACTTGCAGGCGTGGCCTTCATAAAGGGACTGTTTTTGAATTCCCGGATCTCTCTCAACAGTTCACCCCATTGTGGCATATCTTTTTCTTATCAGAGCACTCATTGACTGCCAACCTCTGCCCTGAACTTCACTTGATGGGCCACCTCAGTCACTCGGGTCATAGCCACAGCTATTGGTGCAGGTCCTCCGAGGTCGCCTTTTCTCAACTCCTCGAATTTCTCTCATTAACCTCATCATAGGAGGGTGGGATTCCAGTCGATTTGCCAGGCGTAACTGAAGCAACAGCAGTTCTGAGAAGGGGGCAGACTTAAGGTTCTGTCCAGTCTGGTTCGGGTCCAGTTCAATCGCTGGCAAACTACCCTTTCTGAGGCATTCTTGCAACAATTTTTTCCAGCGAGAGACATACACAGACAACAATCTCCCTTGGTACTGTTGTGCATTTCTTACTCTCCACCATAGGTCCTCATCAGAATCTGGGCTCCCATACACATTCTCCAAGGCCTCAAGATAGGCTTGTGCAGTCGCTTCAGGGTTACTGGCCCGTTTAGCACGGATGGTAGCCAGGGCAGACTGGAGGCTCTCACTAACCCTCTTTAAGCTTTTGGCTTCCGAGCATTGCCATTCTAGCACTTGGGGGCAACATAGTCTATCCAGGTCTCCCAGTCATCCTCCCTTGGGGGTGGGAGGTGCCAGAGAAGATCCTCAACCTTGGTAAGAGTCGTGACTAACTGGGGGTGCAGAAATGGAGTCTGCATTGGTTCAGCCACCATTACGGGTACTGGAGCAGGAGAGGGTGTTGGGGGAGGAACACCCCCAGGTGGCAAGAATAGTTTCTTCAAGTCCTCCACAGTTTTCCCTTCTCCCAGCAACCATTTAGCAAATTTCTCCTCAAAAGTTTCAGATAGTGGTGGGGGCTCATTCCCCCCCGGGTCTTTACTGTCCTTAGTTATCACTCTCCAAGCAGTGAGGGCTCCCTCTGGGGTAATGGTCTGTGGTACTTTGGAGCTATCTATGGGATCCTTAAACTCTACTAGGGCCAGGAAAGTGTGGGTGAGCAGATTAGGCGTGCGACCCACCACCACAGGATTTTGTAAACCTTCCACCTTGGAAAGTACTCCCTGCACAGTGTCCTTATTGATACCAGGGGGATGTCCAGGATAAGCATAGCATTTTGGGGTCGATCTCCTCCCCAGTACCTCCTCCACCAGCGGTTGCACAGCCACTTCTAGTCGAGGTGCCCATTTGTTATTTATTTATTTATTTTTTCCCTTAACAGTGGTTTGTAAATATGGCCACTAGAGGACACACACAATCCCAGCGTGAGCCTCCAAATGTAACCCCTAGATGGCACTATCCCAGGGGCTACTACCCTGCCTGATTTGCCACTAACAGGTTGAGGGGCCTGGATCCAATGGCGGGTGCCTCACCCAGAGGTCAGGGTTTGCAATAGTTAAACTTACTTGGTCACAGCCCTCTGGGACACTGCAACCCCCTTTCTTCCCACTAGTGGCCCAACAATATAGCAGAATTACCTTCACAGTATACACTTACCCCCAAGGCTGGTTCAGGCACCGGACATCCTGTAAAATAAGATACAGTGCAACAATCACAGTACAGTACTTTAACATAGACAAATACCTCAGGCAGTATAACTTTGTTGAAACAAACAGCTCTGATTTATTTAGGGGATATAACAAGGACAGGGGAAATCAGGTTAATTAGCTTATCACTTTACTATCTACCTATGGCTCTGTGCACAGGCCTATCCCTACAGTTACTGTCCCTGGGTACCCAGGCCCAGTGGCTAGTCCAAACCGTGGCAGCTGGTAGGGGCCCTCTCACCTGAGAAAAGGAAAATTAAACAGTCAGCAGTACAGTAATTCCATTTGGATTTAATGTGGCAATTCAACAGGGAGCGACCCCAATTAGTACTCACGACCTCCAAAGAAGATATGGTCCTTCAATGTCAGTAGGGCTACTTTGATCTCCAAGAGACTCACACATTTATATGGTAAAAAAAGAAAGCACTATACCAGGCAGGCTGCATCTGTATCCCAATCGCAATTACTGCACAATAACCAGGAGAACACACAGCAGATTCAGTTCCTGACAGACCGGTGTAATTCAACAATTTCTTCAGTCTTCTACAGGGTGAGCCTGGTTTCTACTCTTCAGAGATCCTTTGATTCTTTTTCAGGGGACGATTCAGTCCTAACAAGCAGTTACACAAGTTGTAGACCGGAACTCTGGGCCTTGTACACGTTTTTTGACTGAAACTGTGCACTGAAGGAGCACAGGGTTTCTTTCCCCTTCACTTTCAGATCTCAAACTGAAACTCCCAACAGACAAAAACTGGCACTTCCTTTGAGTTCCTCCAGTTCTTGACTGGATTGGCTGTCACTCACAATAGACTGCTGCTGTTGGTCCAAAAAGGCACCTAAGTCTAAACTACATCTCCCAGAGTCACTGCCCATACAATCCTCTTGTGGCTGGCTCAGATTATGAGTCCCAAGTTCTGATTCGTCCAAGGCATCATTTTAGAGCTAGTTTACCCCACACTGATTGGTCCAGTTCAGCAGTTCAAAACCAGAATGGGAACTAGGCAGACAGTTCTGACTGCAAAGAAAGCAGGTTAGACAAACTGTAATTTTATTATTACTGTAAATGATTTCTGGCAATCAGTTACATCTTTCAGACAGGTTCCTTTGCACTCCTAGTGACTGCAAAATGGGGTGAATTGGCAGCAGCTTGAGTGGTACTCAATCAAAGAAACACACAGTCCCCATACAACTAATTATGTCTGCAAGCAGACAGCTCTTAAAGAGACAGTACCAGAGGTTCTAAAAACACTCACTGATAAATGGCTTAAACACAAACACCATTCAGGCTTGGAGCATTCAAGCAAGCTCCTGGAAGTCTTTTGGGAACCCCCATTTGCAGGGGGGTTACACATGCCTCAGTTTAGACTGAGAACAATCCAGTTCTTCCGAAAGACTCCTTTTTTGACGGAGAACGCGGGGTCTTCTCCCTCTCTTTCGTGTCTCACCTTTTCTGTCTCTCTCTCTCTAGACTACCTAGTTGTCCCCTTTATGTCTGGCCAATCCAAGCTTCTCTGCCCTGGATTTCTCTTCTTCCCTACTCTGCTCAATTTTTATTAGTTTGTTCATTTTAAATCTTGTATCCTTTTACCTATCCCTTGGACTCCCTTGGCACCAACCCTTCTTTCTTCTTATCCTTTCTTCCTCTCCTAGGTGAACAAAACTGAGGAGGGAATGCAGGCATCGGTTACTGGCCAGTCCACGAACACCACATCATATGTCTGCCTCATGGGCAGCACCGTCCCCGATGTCAGCTCTCCTCCTCCAAGGCTTTTAAAGGTATACACTCCCATGGGGTCCTATTGCCTCCAGTCTAAGATCAACCAGTCATGAATGGTGAAGATATTCTGGAAGATCAAGACTTACGGTGAGTACATAATTTTCATTTACTGCAAGCAAATGCAGCAGAAAAGGTCCCTCTCTCACAGTGGGGAAAGGGCCTCTACTCAAGGTACTTCCTGACCCACAAGGAAAGTGGGGAGTGGTGACCCATTTTAGGTCTGAGATTCCTGAATAAGCACCTGAAAAAGGAAAAGTTCAAGACTGTAACCCTGGCATCAGTAATCTTATCCCTTCAGCAAGGGGACTGGCTAGGATCTCTGGACCTGAAAGACTATTTCCATATTCCAGTCAGGCCTTGTTACAGAAAATACTTAATGTTCATGGTTGGGAACCATCACTACCAGTTCACAGCCCTCCCTTTCAGACCATCTTCAGCTCCCAGAGTGTTCATAAAGTGCTTAGCCATGGTGGCAGCACATCTGAAAAGGCAGGGTGTGGTGGTCCTCCCTTATCTAGATGACTGACTAGTCACAGGGAAGCCACACCAGGAGGCCAAGGCCTCTCTCCTTCTCACTCAGCACCCTGGAGGGGCTGGGCTTCATAATAAACACTCAAATGTCCTATACAGAGCCAGTGCAAGTACTGGACTTTATAGGTGTAGAATTGGATGACCTCCAAGGGAGGGCCTTCGTCCCTCAGGAGACGATAAAAAATCTGGTAGACCTAGCCAAGTCCTTCATATTAGGCCAACCCAGACCTGCAACAGTCTTTCTCCAGTTACTGGGTCACATGGTCTTGTCCACAGTAGTGGCGACCAGTGCCAGGTTCCAAATGACAGACATCCAATGTCATCTAAAGGCCCATTGATCCCAAAGGCAAGACCCCCTATCAAGGTTAGTGCCAGTGTCAAAGTCCTTCTTAAGGGCAAAGACCTGATGGAAGGAAGAAGGCAACCTTAGGGAGGATATGCCTTCCCTTTAGCAGTTACCCACAGTGGTACTAACTACAGATGTCTTCCTCCTAGGCTAGGGTACCCATCTAAATGACTTAACGGTAAGTGGGGGTGTGGTCCTCACAGGAGTCCCAGGAAAATATAAACCTTCTAGAGCTCAGAGCAGTGTGTCTGGCTCTACAGGCTTTCACCTCCTATGGCAGGGGTCAGTCAGGACAGACAACACAACTCAGGTCATGTCCAGGGCCACTGGAAAATTGCGGCTGCCATTTAATTGCAGAATGCGCGATTTTCAGTCACCTCCACTACAAATCACAGCCCTGACAAAATCCCCCAAGAGAATGTACCTTTTTGGTACTTCCCTGAGCACTGCGCCAGTTCTGATCCCCATTGTGGTACTAATCTGCTTTGCTCCCCAGTCGTGTCCCCAGTCTGCTCTGTGCTTTGCTCCATGACGCTGGGTCCCAACACCCTACTAAATTAAAGCACTGAGGGGCCATATGTTAGATCTGGCATGTGACGTGCTACTGATATCATTCTATGTGCATCACATGCCACGAGCAGCCAGTCTTTAGATTTGTATTTTTGGCGGACTTTTTAAGTGCTCTGTGCCCCCTTAGGTCTGCCAAACCAATTTAAATGCAAGCGGGCAGGAGAGGGGTACACAAAACTCAGAACTGGAACCTCCATGCGTCTTTCAGATTGACTGCCTGCTAAGCACACCTTGCGCTTCCTGTGTGAGCTGATCGAATGGCTTCCTGAGCCCACCCTGCCCAGCCTAAGTGACTGGATGGCTTGCTGAGCTCACCTTGCCCTGGTTCAGTTACTGGATGACTTGCTGACCCATCGTATGCTTGAGTGATCTGATGGCTTCCTGAGCCCACCTTCTGCTGCTCGAGACAAGAGGGACAGGTTCCTTTGGCACCAGTGCTGTCTACTGCTGGCATATATCTATTCAAAAAAGAGCTGCAATCCTTGCCAGCAGTGGGCTCCTCCGCCAGCCTGCTTTCACTAGATCCTGCTGTCATCTTCACAGACTAACAGGTATGTTATTGAGGTGATGCTAATGTAAAAATGTTGTAATGCTAGTTGTAGGGGTATGATGAAAGCCCTGGAGGGTCTGGAAAGTAGGGTAAAAATGTTACTGTGTATCTCTCGGGGAGGGTGGGAGCCCCAGATGGTCTAAGCGAGGGGGTGGGAGACCCGCAAGTTCCAGAAGAGGGCTGCTTGTGGTGTAAAAAAAAATCCATATTGGTCTCAGAGGGAGGGTAGGAGCCAAGCGAGGGCTGCTGGTGGTTTACAAAAAATCCAAATTGGTCTCAGAGGGAGGGTGGGAGCCCCAGAGGGTCCAGGCAACGGGTGCAGATGGTGCAAAAAAATCCATATTGGTCTTGGAGGGAGGGTGGGAGCCCCAGAGCGTCCAAGTGAGTGGTGCAGGTGGTTTAAAAAGATCTTATTGGTCTTGGAAGGAGAGAGGGTGGGAGCCCCGAAGGGTCCAGGAGAGGGAGGTGTAAAAAAATCAGTATTGGTCTCAGAGGGAGGGTGGGAGCCCCGGGGGGTCCAAGTGAAGGGTGCAGGTGGTTTTAAAAAAAAAATCTAAATTGGTCTTAGAGGGAAGGTGGGAGCCCCAGAGGGTGCAGGAGAGGGATGCAGTGATGTAAAAAAATATACAGTGGTGGGTCTTCGAAAGAGGGAGGAAAGACATGAAATGTACCGTTCTGTGAAAAATGTTTTGTTTTAAATGTACGTGTCAAACTGAGATGGAAAGTAGAGGGGTTGGCCAGGCTGACAGACACACATATTGGAAATAACTGTTCTGGCCTCTGGCGAAGGAAGAGGGTGGGGTGGGATACCAGAATGGCACAGAACAGTTTTTTTCTAACCATGTATGGCAGTGGCCTGGGCCCGTCCCTCACTCCCGTGGTATGTCCGTACCTTGGTGATGCAGAGTGGACGGGCGGGCCTGACTGACTGGCACACTTGGAAAAAATTGTTCTGGCCTCTGGTGAGGGAGCAGGGTGGAGCGGGCAAGCAGACTGGCACACAACTTTTTCCATCATGTATGGCAGTTGCCTGGGTTCATCCTTCACTCCCGTGGTGCATCCGTACCTCACTGCTGTGGTTCCTCGGTGATGCAGAGTGGAGGGATGGGCCTGACTGACTGGCACACTTGAAAAAAATTGTTCTGGCCTCTGGTGAGGGAGCAGGGTGGAGTGGGCAAGCAGACTGGCACAGAACAATTTTTTCCATCATGTATGGTGGTCGCCTGGGTCCATCCCGCACTCTCGTGGTGTGTCTGTACCTCGCTGCTGTGATTCCTCAGTGATGCAGAGTGGAAGGGGGGGCACTGATTGACTGACACACTTGGAAAAAATTGTTCTGGCCTCTGGTGAGGGAACAAGCAGACTGGCACAGAACAATTTTTTCCATCATGTATGGTGGTCACCTGGGTCCATCCCTCACTCTCACGGTGTGTCCATACCTCGGTGATGCAGAGTGGAGGGGCGGGCCTGACTGACTGGCTCACTTGTTGGAAAAATTGTTCAAACAACATGAAGTCTTGCTATATTATAGACATTAGCAGTTTGTTCCAGCTCTAGAAGTGCCCCGGAGTGAAATGGTTAAAACCATTCCAAAATAGAATTTTGGCACGAGAGCAGCTCTATCTGTGTCATTTCAAACTTGAACTGTCAGATTCTTTACTCCGCCTCAGTGAACAGTCGCTCCGGAGATTTCTCCTTCTGCTCGGTTCATTTCTCGGTTTAAAAGTGTTTTCTCGGTTGGATTTAACCGAGAATAGTTTTATTTAACGTAAAACCGCTCGTTCAAGCCTATCTGTGGTAACTGTAAGTATATGAAGGTTTTGTCTGTGTGGAACTTGTAAGTTATCGTCTCGGTTTTGAACCGATCAGTGGGTTTAAAACTCATTTAAAACTAAAAGTTACTATTTTAGAGTGGTTCCCGGTTCTTATCGGTTCTAAAAAACGGATTTATTACGCTTTTTCCAATACCCGTGACACGTTAGGAACCGATCAGGGTGTCTTTGCCTGGCACTGCCGTTAAAAGGGCAAGTTTTGGTTAGGGTTACATTATGTCTGGAGAAACCCAAAAGAAAAACTGGCCCACTGGTTTCAACACTGTGATGTTTGTGGGAAGTCTTGCCAAGGCTGACCCACACACCACATGTGTTTATTGTCTGGGTTTGACCACCTCCAGTCAGACTGCCAGGTATGTAAGAATTTCCCTGCAGCCACCCTGGAAAAAAGATTGGGCAGGCTCCAGGAGCGAGAGGCCAAAAAGTCCGCTGACCGGATGGCCAGCCGGTTGGGTGCCAGCAGACCAGAGAATGCCTCTGACCAGGGCCAGACTTCCTCGGCAAAGAAAAGCTGGTTCTGAGGAACCAATTCCAGTAAAGAAAACAAGAAAATCAGCAGGTCTGGAGTCCAAAATTCTTCTCCAACTGCTGCAGAGATAGCAAAAGTCATACAAATTGTCCAGTCATTGTCTCAGGGTCCGTCCGAACCACCACTATCTGGTAAAAGGTCGGTTCGTCCGGTCCCAGTGGTTCAGGATTATGATATTGAGGAATTTATGAACCAGAGGAGGGGAGGAGGATTATGAACAGTATGAATGTGGCTGGAAGGTCTGTGCCCATTGAACGGACATCTCCCAGACAGACCTTTAGAATCTCCCCTATGCTGTCTGAGTCCCCATCTCATTTTATGTTTTATAAAAAAGTTGCTGAAACCCTCCAGCTTCCTTTAGAAGAGGCTGTGGATGAGCAAGAGGAGCCTGATTTTGTAGAAATGATGGATATTCCAGAGTCTGGGAGATTGTCTATTCCTTTACATAAGTCTTTTAGGAAACAAACAATTAAAATTTTAAAAGCTCCTAATTCTGTGCCTCCTGTAGATAAAAAGATGGACAGAAGGTATACATTGTCAGGCCCTGATACAGAATTCCTTTCTCAGCAATGCAGTCATGTTAGTAGTTCAGGCTGCTGCCTGTGATAAAGCTAATATTCCTTGGCTTCACATCCTCCTGACAAGGATTCCAGGAAGATTGATGCTGCAAAAAAACAGTATATGGCAGCCTCTCTGGGACTCAGGCACCAAATTATATGGCTTATGTAGCTAGGTATCAGAAATCTAGATGGGATACTGTTATGCAATTGGCCAAGCAGGCCCATGGCCAGCTGGCTAGTGAACTAGAACAGGTGGCTGCTGATGGCATTGAAGCCTTTAAGGTTCAGTTTCATGCTGCTGTGGATGTTAATGATGTTTCCTCTAGGGTCATGGCCACATCTGTAGCTTTTATTAGGTTGGCCTGGCTCAGGTGTACTAGTTTGTCACGGGATACCCAGACTAAGGCTATGGATTTTTCTGTGGTGGGAAATTCTCTGTTTGGAGAGCAGACAGAGAATTACATGAAGAAGATGGATAAATATAGGACTACTTACAAGAGTGCCCAGGCTGGGCGGCAAGCCACTCCTCAAAGGCATGCCCCAGGGGTGGGGTAGGCCTTTTCACAGGCCTTTCTACAGACTCAGGCCTCCTCTGCCTTTGCTCAGAGGGGCTACTTCAGAGTAGGGCAGACGAGGGTGGGCAGACCTGCCCCCACCCCAGCCTAAAGCTCCTAGGAACAGGCACCTGATGGGTGCCCAGGGCCGATTCTCCTGTACCAGTGGGAGGCAGGCTGGCTTACTTCAGTCAGAATTGGGCTTCTTTAACTTCAGACAAGTGGGTTCTGGAAGTAGTGAGCCAGGGTCTGGTTCTCAGCTTCAAAAAGTTTCCCAAGTTGAGAAGCAGACTTTTCTACCTGCAAGTGCTTCAGAGACCCTCGCTCTGGAAACAGAGGTCTCATCCCTGTTAGCTCTCAGAGCAGTAGAAAGGTTCCTCCCCATCAGGGCAGGGTCTGTATTCAGATACTTCCTTAACCCAAAAAAGACAGGAGAATGGCGGCCCATTTTAGATCTCAGATATCTGAACAAGCATCTTTTGAAACCAAAGTTCAAAAAGGTAACTCTGGCAATGATTTTACCTTCCCTAAGGCCAGGGGACTGGCTAGCCTCCCTGGACCTCAAGGATGCCTATTTCCATGTCCTAATCAGAAGATCCCATCGAAAGTACCTCAGATTCGAACTGCCCTCAGGTCATTACCAGTTCAGAGCAATGCCCTTGGCCTTACCTCTGCTCCAAGGGTATTCACAAATGTCTAGCAGTGGCAGTGGCCCACTTAAGGAGGCAGAGGATTGCTGTTTTTCCTATCTAGATGACTGGCTCATTGTAGGCCAGTCCCCAGAACAGGTAAAATCTCACCTGCAGGTCACCCAGCAGCTTCTCACCTCTGGGTTTTCTGCTAAACCTACCAAAGTCGGTTCTGGAACCAGTCCAGGTACTCACCTTTATAGGGGCAGAATTGGACACAAAGCTAGCCAGAGCCTTTCTTCCCCCAGAAAGGGTAAGGAATTTAGTGGCTCTGGCCTCTTCCTTCACTCTGCAGGTCTCTCGACCAGCAAGACACTTTCTGCAGCTCCTGGGGCACATGGCTGCATCCACAGCTGTTGTGCAGGGAGCCAGATTTCAGATGAGAGACATTCAGTTTCACTTGAGAACCTTTTGGTCTCAGAGAAGAGACCCCTTTCCAAGTTGGTCCCAGTGACTCGAACCTTGATCCTAGCTCTCCAGTGGTGGCAGGATCAGAGCAATTAAGAGCCGGGGTCCCTTCATTTCCCTTCTCATGACTTGACTCTCACTACAGATGCTTCCCTTCTGGGTTGGGGAGCCCACATGGGCGACCTTTCCACAGGGAGTTTGGTCCCCAGGAATCTCTGCTCCACATCAATTTGCTGGAACTCAGAGCTGTCTTTTAGCTCTTCAAGCTTTTTCTGCATCTGTCCATGACAAGGTGATACAAGTCAGAACAGACAACACCACAACAATGTGGTACATCAACAAACAGGGGGCACTCGGTCTTGGCCTTGTGCACCGAGGCAATGAAGTTGTGGTCTCTGCCTATTCCTGAACACTTCCTCATAGCAGTTCATCTTCCAGGGAAGGACAATGTCCTAGCGGATGCCCTCAGCAGGATTTCCCAGGGCCATCACGAATGGTCCCTGGATCCTCAAGTGCTGGGGATAGTTTTTGCCAGGTGGGGCATCCTCAGATAGATCTTTTGCAGCCCCAGACAATCACAAACTTCCTCTGTCTGTTGCAGGCCTCCAGTGCTGGGCTCAGTTCCCTGGATGCCCTTCTTCTGGATTGGGAGGAAGTTCCTCTATGCTTCCCCTTTCCTCTCCTATTCAAAGTACTAGTCAAAATCAGATCTCAGCCTTGCAGGGTGATTCTGATTGCCCCGGATTGGGCCAGGCAGCCCTGGTACCCACTCCTTCTGTCTCTGACAGTCCATCTTCCCTGTGCCTCCCAGGAATCACAATCTGTTGACTTGTGCCCAGGGAAGGGTTTGGTATCCGGACCTCAATCCCTCAACCTCAAGGCCTGGCTCTTGAGGAGTTAGAGTTTGCTGATTTACACTCTCTCAGGGTGTTCTTGAGATCCTAAAGGCTTCCAGAAAGCCTTCCACTAGGGCTACTTATAGTTCTAAATGGAAAAGGTTTTCCATTTGGTGTGCTGGGAAAATATTTCCCAGAATCTGCTGAATTGCCCTTTTGTTAGATTACATGGTACATCTTAATTCCTTGGGTCCCAGACCAGCTACCTGAGAGTTCATTTGGCAGCTGTGTCTGCTTTGTGTCAGCAGGAAAGTCATCCCCTCTTCCTCTCATCCTGTGTTTTCCAAGTTTTTATGGGGTTACTCCATACTAATCCTCCCTTTGGGGAACGGCCCTGCTTGGGACCTTAATGTTTGCATTGCCCAGTTAATGCAACCCTTTTGAACCTCTGTCTTCTGCAGAGTTTAAGTACCTAACTTGGAAAACTGTTTTCTAGTGGCTATACTTCTGCCAGACGCATAAGTGAATTGCAAGCCTTGTCAGTGGAGACTGACTTTATTTCTTTCCACAGGGATAAGGTAGTCCTTAGGACTAATAGGAAGTTTTGCCTAAGGTGGTTTCAGATTTCCATCTTAATCAATCTATCTCCCTTCCAGTATTTTTCACTGATCACTCCTCTTCGGGTGAGAGGAGGTTGCACAGCCTGGATGTTCAGAGAGCTCTTAGTTATTATATAGAGCGTACCAAAGGTCACAGGTTTGAATCCCTCCAACTTTTCCTTACCTTTGGTGAAGTTGGGAAAGGCAAACCTGCCACTAAGAGATCAATAACCTGGTGGATTGTCTCTTGTATCCAATTTTGTTATCAGAAAGTGGGCAGAGCCCCCCCCAGTTTGAGGGCTCATTCTACCAGGGGTACAGCTGCGTCTCTAGCTGCTGCCAGAGATATCCCTTTATTAGAGATTTACCAGGCTGCTACTTGAAAGCGTGCACACTTTTACCAAGCATTACTCCCTGGATGTCCAGGCCAGGAGAGATGCTCGGTTTGGCACAGCTGTTCTTCAGAGCCTATTCCCTAAGTAGGTTCTGCCCCTCCTCCATGGAGGTACTGCTGTGTATTCTAATGTCTATAATATAGCAAGACTTCATGTTGTTTGAAGAAAAAATTACTCACCTTAGTAATGTTGTTTCTTCTAATGGAGTCTCGCTATATTATAGACCTCCCCCCCAACCTGCCCCTCTCAGAACCTCTACTTGGTGGGGTGCGGGCAACTTAGTGTGGGCACTACTTATGTCCTGTTAGCATTTTGTCCCCTTTGGGACTTTGGGGGTGTGTATGTGTACGCGGGTGTGTGTTTTATTATACTTATGTTCCATTTTCATATTATTAGAATGGTGTTAGTATTTCTGGTCCCCTGACTTGAGTCTTGGGTGTTGGGACCATCAATGGTTGTTATTATTTAGGTAGCCATTTGGCTAGTGTAGGTTACAGCTTCCACACAGACCTTAGTGAGTTTGGCTCATAAAGATCTGACAGTTCAAGTTTGAAATGACACAGATAGAGCTGCTCTCGTGCCAAAATTCTATTTTGGAATGGTTTTAACCATTTCACTCCGGGGCAGTTCTAGAGCTGGAACAAACTGCTAATGTCTATAATATAGCAAGACTCCATTAGAAGAAACAACATTACTAAGGTGAGTAATTTTTTCTTCTGGCCTCTGGCAAAGGAGGAGGGTGGGGCGGGTGACCAGAATGGCACAGAACAATTTTTTTCAACAAGTATGGCAGTGGCCTGTGTCCATTCCTCTCTCCCATGGTGTGTCGGTACCTCGCTGCTGTGGCTTCTCGGTGATGGAGAGTGGAGGGGTGGGCCTGGCAGACTGGCACACTTGTTGGAAGAAATTGTTCTGGCCTCTGGTGAGGGAGCAGGGTGGAGCGGGCAAGCAGACTGGCACTGAACAATTTTTTCCATCATGTATGCCTAGGTCTGTCTCTCACTCCTGTGGTATGTCCTTGATCGCTGCTGTGGTACTTCGAAGATGGAAGGGGAGGGGTGGGCCTGGCGGACTCGCACACATGGCAAAAAAATTGTTCTGGCCTCTGGTGAGGGAGCAGGGTGGGGCAGGAGACTAGAATGGCACAGAACAATTTTTTTCTGACCATGTGTGGCAGTCGGTAGTGTCCGTCCCTCACTGCCGTGGTGTGTCCTTGACTCGCTGTTGTGGTTCCTCGGAGATGGAGTGGAGGGGTGGGTTGAGCCGACATGGCACAATGCTTTGCTCCTGTGTTCTATGTAGTGCCCAGATTAAAAAGAAATTGAAAGGTAGCAAGAAAACTGAATTTCTGGAGTCTTTTGTTCCATGGATACTAGCAAGTCTATGGGCAAGCTCAGCACCACGACAAAGCAACTCCGGGAGCTGAGGTTTTGAAACCAATCTGCCAGCTTAGAACATTGTGGGATGCAAACTAGTGGTGTGATATTGGAAGATCAAGCATCCTGAGGAAAGCTCTCCTCCCTCTATGCACTGATGTTCTCATTCAAGTCTTAATTTTTTTTGGTTTAATTTTGTTTTACTTAAACTACACCATGTCTACACTGCCACCAAAGCACTTCCGTCTTTCTCGTGAAGAGGCCAAGGACAGTCATGTCTCTTATCTTGTGCGTGCCCACGATCGAGTTAAGTTATATCCGGAGGATCTTTACGAGGATGGAGGATTGCTGCTTGGTCATGCTTGCACCCACACACTCGACTTCATGCAGAAGCATACAGTTGACATGCACAAGAAGTTGCAGAAACATCTAGAAAGAAAAGAAGGTGCAAAGAAAAACATGCAAAGTAAGTACCAGTCGCACAGATGTTTGCAGTTATTTTATTTTTTACATAGTCTGTTTTTCCCCTTGGGTGACTGATATCTGCTCTGTCCCTGCCTCCCAAGTCCATCTCATCTCTCTCTCTCTCTCTCTCTCTCTCTCTCTGGCACCATGGAACACCATCCCCCCAGAGCACATGTGCCCTGTTCCTGCATCCCCCTTCCTTGCTGCTAGCATTCAACACTATCACCGGGCCTCTAAGACCAAGACAGCAGATTCCCACCCCCAATTTAGAGAGGACAGCAGCCAACTGGACACTCAATCCTCTCCCTCCCTGCCGACCTGATCTTTTTCCCAAGCAGGTTGCCAATGCGCAGGAGGTAAATCTCACAGCTCCTCAGCTTTCCATGACATTGGGCTGGCCTACAGTTTGTTTTTTCCCTGTAAAATATTAAATCTTGTTTTGTTTTCCAGGCACAGTTTATTTTTCCCTGTAAAATATTATATCTTCTTGTTTTGGTTTTTATTTTGTTTTGTTTTTTAGGCACACCTCTACGGCAGCAGTTGTTGACTTCTTGTTTCAGTCGAGCAACGGAATCTTCCATTGAACGGAAGGAATTTGTTCTGGACTTCGTCCGCTGTTTGACCTGTGAAGACATACCACTGGAGAAGGCTTCTGGCTTTCAAGAGTTATTAAAGAAGCACACAAAACAAGATGGTAGTCTTCTGGGACCAGCACAGCTTCGGAGCATGTACTTCCAAGAACTTCGGCCTGATCACAAACAGTCCATGAAAGAGATGGGTGGAGGATCAAGATGTCTTCCATTTTTCTGGATGAGACAACAGATGCCTGTGGGTGTAGCATGTTGGCTATTTTGGCCCAACCTTTGCTTAATGTTGGGGAGCAGCCACTCCTAATTGGTGTGGAGTTTTTGCATCATATGAACAACACCACAGTATCCCAAGCTCTACTAAAAGTGCTAAACACCAATGGGGTGAACTTCAATAAAGTCTTTGCCATAGTCATGGACACTGCAAGTTATATGCACAAGGCTTTTGAAACTGTGCTGTTCTGTGTCCTACCAAATGCAATGCATGTCACTTGCATTGCCCACCTCCTCAATTTGGTCTTGGAGCTCCGGGTGGACACACAGGAAGACCTAAACACTGCTGTTTCCCTTGTTAAAGAAACAGTTTGCCAGAGCCCAATGCGTAGGCATCAGTACTTTGCTTTCATGGAATCCAAGCAGGGCATTGTACCCAAGATGCCAGTATATGCAGTGGTAACTCGGTGGTGCTCCTGGGTTGACGCTGTTCAGTATTTGGAAGATTGCCTGTGTTAACAGAATTTGTTGAAACGCTACAATCTGATGCAGCAACCTTGAAGTGCCTGAACTTCTTACTGAAGGCAAAGCAGCAGAGCTGGTAACACAAGCCACTTTTGTTGTGGAACACTCATCTGAACTTGTTAACCTTATTCTACAATTGCAGTGAAGCAGCCAGCCACAGGGACACTCCATATTTGGAAGAGTGCAAAATGTGCATAAGTTTTTGGACTTCTGTACCACTGCAGGGGAAACTGAATACAGACCAACTACAGTAGAAATGTTGTCCTGCTGTCAATTACATGAAAATCAAAACTGTGTGAATCTTTTTCAGAAGGTTATGTTGGACAGCAGTGAGAAACTGGACAAAATTTTAAAATCTCATCCCTCAGTCGGCACATTCAAAGCTGCCTGAATCTTTGACCCAAAGCAGCTGCCAACACTGGACAAGGACAACGTAAAACACACCCAGGAGCTACCATCCTGGCTGGTGTTTCAAACTTTGAATGGCATGGGTACAGAACTTTCACCCGTCAGTACCCAGTGACTATTTTAATATTGCTGAGTGGTGGGAAGCACAAAGGGATACACTTCCACATCTTGCTGCTGTGGCAAAAAGGTATATCTGACTTCCCGTAAGCACAGCAGACGTTGAATGGACTTTTTCGCTGTATACAGACCTTTTAAAAGATAATCGGCTAAATTTGACAGATGACAACACTAGACTACTTTTTATGTTGAAGTACAATAAGAAATTTTAAAGATCTTGGTTGGATAACCATTGCTGCTCATTCTATGATGTAAAAATCCTTTCTTGATGATCTGGTGTGGTGGTGGTGCTACTATACTTTTACTGTAGAATACTAAATGTTTATTGTTTGAATTATTAGAGGCAGTGGTACTGCTTTGACAATGATGCAATATTATAATGTATATTGTTTTTTGATCAGTCGTGGGTGTTACAATAAAAACTTATATCTTTTGCGTGTGTCTGTGTGTTTTGTTTTTTTACAAAAACCTATACGTTTTTGATGGCTGACTTTGATATGCATCACAAAGCAACTGAAATTGAAAACCCCATACTTGTACCTCACAAAGGAAAATGTGTGCCCAGTAGCCCGCAAAATACATGCAAAGTCCCGCAAAATCCCTGCAAAACTTGGGAGAAAACAGTCTCGCAAATTCCCTGCAAAATCTGCTAAAAAATTCCACAATTTCCCAGTGGCCCTGGTCATGTCAGATGAATCTAATAGATTTCTTTGACTGGGTGACCAAAGTAGTAGACCAGGGAGAGGCTGTGGATATGGCCTACCTAAACTTTAGCAAGGCATCTGACACAGTCCCACACAAAAGATTAATATGTTAGCCAGCCTTGGAGTGGGTCCCAGGGTAGTAGCTTAAAACATTAGCTGGACAACAGGACGCAGAGGGTGATGGTAAACAGAGCTCACTCTGAAGAAAGGGGGGTTATTAGCGGGGTACCGCAGGGTTCAGTACTGGGACCGGTCCTCTTTAATGTCTTTATAGGTGACATTGTGGAGGGGCTGAAAGGAAAAGTATACCTCTTTGTAGATGACACAAAGATCTGCAACAGGGTTGATACATGGTGGGGGGTGGAAAGGATGAGAAGGGACATGGTAAGGCTGGAGGAATGGTCAAATATATGGCAGCTTAGATTCAATGCAAAGAAGTGCGAAGTAATGCACCTGGGAAACAAAAACCCAGGGAAATAGTACATAATGTTGGGGAGGGGGTACTAACAACAAAAATGGACAGGGACCTAGGGGTAGTCATATCAAATGACCTAAAGGTAGGCAATCAATATGAGAAGGCAGTAAGGAGGGCTGAGGGGATACTGGGATGCATAGGGAGAGGCATCACCAGTAGAAAACAAGAAGTCATTATCCCGCTGTACAGGCAGTTGGTGAGACCCTATCTGGAGTACTGCGTGCAGTTCTGGAAACCCCATCTCTGCAAGGACATAGACAGGATGGAGGCAGCCCAGAGGAGGGCAACTAGAATGGTGCAGAGTCTGCACCAGAAGCCATATGAAGAGACACTAAAGGTGCTTCATATGTATACCCTTGAGGAAAGGAGGGCAAGGGGCGACATGATAGAAACTTTCAAGTAAGAAACAAACATAGAAACATAGAATTTGACGGCAGATAAGAACCGCTTGGCCCACCTAGTCTGCCCATTTTCCTACCTAACAGATAAGCTGCAGATCCTAGTTAACCAACAGCTTACTTCCTCCTACCCCCACTAGGACTGCCTTATGTCTGTCCCATGCATTCTTGAATTCCCCCACTGTTCTTGACTCCACGACCTCCTCAGGGAGGCTGTTCCATGCATCCACAACCTGCTCTGTGAAAAAATACTTCCTCACATTACCTCTGAGCCGTCCCCTCTCTATCTTCAAATTGTGCCCCCTTGTTCTTGCACATCTCTTTTTCTGAAAGATGCCACCTTCTTGGACTTTGTTGATTCCCTTGAGGTACTTGAAAGTTTCTATCATGTCCCCTGTCTCCTCCTTTCCTCAAGGGTATACATATTAAGCTCCTTTAGTCTTTCTTATGTCTTCTGGTGCAGACCCTGCACCATTTGGTGCCCTCCACTCTGTCTATGTCTTTATGGAGATGGGGTCTCCAGAACTGCATACAGTACTCAGATGGGGTCTCACTGTCTGTACAGAGGATAACAACTTCCTGTTTTCTACTATTGATGCCTCTCCCTATGCATCCCAGTATCCTCCAGCCTTCCTTACTGCCTTCTCACATTGTTGGCCCACTTTGGGTCATCTGATATAATTACCCCAGGTCCCTTTCCATTTTTACTGTCGTCAGTATCTCACCCCCCAATGTGTACTCTTCCCCTGGGTTTTTGTTTCCCAGGTGCATTACCTTGCACTTCTTTACATTGAATCTGAGCTGCCATACATTTGACCATTCCTCCAACCTTGCCAAGTCCCTTCTCATCCTTTCTACTCCATCTGGTGTATCAACCCTGTTGCAGATCTTTGTGTCGTCTGCAAAGAGACATACTTTTCCTTCCAGTTCCTCTGCAATGTCATTTATAAAGACATTAAAAAGGACCGGTCCCAGTACTGAACCCTGCGGTACCCCGCTAGTAACCCTCCTTTCTTCACTGTGGACTCCATTGACTACTACCCTTGGCGTCCTGTTGCCTAGCCAGTTTTTTATCCAGGTTACCACCTTGGGACCCACTCCAAGGCTAGCTAACTTGTGTATTAATCTTTTGTGTGGGACTGTATCAAATGCCTTGTTAAAATCTAGGTAAGCCATGTCCACAGCCCCTCCCTGGTCTGCTACTTTGGTCACCCAGTCAAAGAAATCTATTAGATTCGTCTGACACGACCTTCCCATCGTGAATCCATGCTGCCTTGGGTCCTGTGCCCCACTGGCCTCTAGGTACTCAACAGTTCTTTCCTTCAGAAGTGATTCCATCATTTTCCCTACCACTGAGGTCAAACTAACTGGTCTGTAGTTTCCTGCCTCTGTCCTGCTCCCACTTTTGTGAAGAGGAATCCATCCACCCTCCTCCAGTCCTCGGTACCACCCCTCCTCCTATGATTTGTTAAAGAGAGTAGTCAGCGGTGTCACTAGTTCTACCCTTAGTTCTTTTAGAATTCTTGGGTGAATCCCATCAGTCCCCATTGCTTTGTCCACCTTCAATTTTATTAGTTCTTTCAGAACCCTTTCTTCTGTAAATGGACTGGTATCGACCCCATCTTCAGAGTGTTTCTCTTGTTTGGTTTTGTACCTCCCTCCTCTTCCTTTGTAAATACTGAGCAGAAATATTCATTCAGTATCCCTGCTTTTTCACTGTCACCCTCTACCCACATTCCCTCCCCTTTATTAAGCCTCAGTATCCCTCCTTTGGTCTTTCTTCGCTCCCTAATGTACCTATAAAAGGTCTTATCCCCCTTCTTAACAGAGTTGGCTATCCTTTCCTTGGTTTGGGCCTTTGCTATTCTGACTGCCTTCCCAGCCTCTTTCTGCTTTAACTGATAAATTTCTCAGTCCTGCTCCTTCTGTGTTTCCTTATATTTCCTGAATGCTATCCTTTTCTCCTTAACCTTCCCTTCCACCTCTTTTGAGAACCATAGTGTTTTTTTCCTTCATTGTGTTTTGTTGATTTGCTTTACACAAAGGCTTGTTGCCTCTGTGATGGCTGTTTTGATTACTCCCCATTGTTCCTCCACCCCTCCTTCTTGCCTGTTTGCTAGTCCTTTTCTGAGGCACTCTCTCAGTTTCCCAAAGTCAGCCCTCCTAAAGTCCAATACTCTTGCTTTTGTATGGCTTGATTGTATGGCTGTGTTTATCATGAACCACACTGTTTGGTGGTCGCTTGTTCCCAGATGGCTACCCACTTCTAAATCTGAGATTCTTTCTCCGTCCCCATTTGAGAGTACCAGGTCTAAGATTGCTCCCTGCTGAGTGGGTTCCAATACTAGTTGTCTGAGGCATGCCCCCTGTAGGGCATCAAGAATGACCCTGCTCTTGGATGTGCTTGCAGCAAAGGTGCTCCAGTTAACATCTTGCATATTCAGGTCCCCCATCAACAATATCTCCCCTTTTTCTGCCATTCTAAGGAAGCCTTCTATCATTTCCTTGTCCATTCCCTCCCCCTGAGATGGGGGTCTGTATACAACCCCCATGTGGATTGCGGTGCCATTTCCTGTCTCCAGGGTGACCCAGAGTGTCTCACCTGCTCCCTGTTTACTCTTTAGTTCTGTTGCTTTGATACCTTCCTTTACATAGAGAGCTACTCCTCCTCCTCTTTTACCCTCCCTGTCCCTCCTGTAGACTGTGTATCCTGGTATGTTGACATCCCAGTCATGGTTCTCTGTGTACCATGTTTCTGTGACTGCCACAATATCCAGGCAACCCTCTTCCATCAAGGCCACTAGTTCAGGGAGCTTGTTACACAGACTACGGGCATTGGTACTCATCACCCTCCATTTTTTGATGGCCTTACTCCTTTTAGCCCCATTCCTGTCCTTACTGCCTTTGCCTTTTTTTACATTTACCTCTGTCCTGCTCCCTAATGACTTCTCTGCCTTGGTCTGTACCTCACTAATTACCGTGTTTTGTTGGGGGAGGCTGGGATTTCTCTGCTCCTTTTCAGTGCCTCTCCCCTTGGCTAGTTTAAACGCTTGCCAATGAAGCATTTAAACCTCGCACCTAGGATCCTGGTTCCCCCCCTGGACAGATGCAGACCATCGCACCAGTATAGGTCTGCATCCCTCCAGGTGGCTCCCCAGTCTCCAATGAAGCCAAAACCCTGAGCTCCACACCAGTTTTTCAACCATTCATTGAATTCCCTGGTGAGGAGTACCCTAGCATCACCCTTGCCATAGACAGGCAGCACCTCCGAGAAGGTTACTGTATGCGCTACTTGTCTAAGGCCCATCCCCAACTCTACAAACTCCTCTTGCATTGCTCTGATCCCATTCCTAGCCAGGTCATTTGTCCCTTAGGTGGACAATGACACCCAGCTCCCTCCCTCGTGCAGCTGCTCCCATGATCCTGAGGATTCGCTTCCTGTCCCTCCACGTCATGGTGCCAGGCAGGCACCATACCTCCCTCTCCCCTTCTTCCCTCATTTCTACCCCCCTAATGATTGAGTCCCCCACCAGGAGTTGTTTTCTTCCTCTATGGGGTCTCACGCCACCCTCCTGTGGGTCTCCTTTGTGAAGGCTCCCAGCATCCTCCTTGGTCTCCACTGCAGGTGCCTCTGTAGAGGAACCATTATCCACCAGAAGAGCGAATGAATTGTGGAGAGGTACAGCTGGAGGAATGCAACTCTGTTCTATCACCCTCTCCCTCCCTGAGCCCACCCTGGTCCAGCCTCTCCTCTTTCTTGGCAACCTCTGAGGTAGTGGCACTGGCCCTGGTGATCCCTGGGTGGGGGGAGGAGGTTTCACGAATCCTAGCCAGGTCAGCCTGGAGACGGGCAACCTCCTCCCTCAGACCAGAGAGGTGCCTGCAAATAGGGCAGCATCGCAGCCTCCAGAATGTCTCCCGGAACACTGCCGCCCCACAGCCATTGCACTGCACCACTCCTATCATGTCTTATTGTGTGTCCCCTCTTCTGTTTCTCTGTATGCTTACTCTCTCCTCTCCTTACAACTCTCACTCTTCCTGTTTTGGGACAGCAACTTCCTATATTCTTCAGTAGCCTCCTTCTTCCTTGCTCAGTGTTAGACCACCAGCAGCTGGGGAGAGTGAGCTACTTTTTCCTTTAGGGTTGACAAAACCAGTGTTTCTCTATGATCCTTCCCTTCCTACTGCCAAACAGGAAGTTCCTGTTGACAGTCAAATCCAGTGGCTATAAAAGTAGAACTGGCTTAGGGTGGGTGGGATGGAGGGCAATTAGTAAGAAAAAAGGCTAGCAACAGGAAGTTGTAATTTGAGTCACCTGCTTTTATAGAGTCTAAGCTACACCTCCAATTAAGCTCTCTCTCCTCCTACTGGTTTAGCAAAGTAAACTGAAACAGTACCCTTCCCAGCACAGAACACACACTGACTTTCTTTCTTTCCTTTTTTTTAACCCTAAATAAGACCCCTTCTACTTCTAACAAAGTATCTGTTTGCTTAATCTCAACAGGCACTGACTCCTGCTGAGATATAAGTGTTAAATTAATAAGAAAATGTAGCTTCTTTTAGTTAGCTACTTTCTGCTCTACAAGCAAGGCTAGCAACAGGAAGTTGTAATTTGAGTCACCTGCTTTTATAGTGTCTAAGCCACACCCCCAATTAAGCTCTCTCTCTCTCTCTCTCTCTCTCCTCCTACTGGTTTAGCAAAGTAAAGTGAAACAGTACCCTTCCCAGCACAGAGCACACACTGACTTTCTTTCTTTTCTTTTTTTTTAACCCTAAATAAGACCCCTTCTACTTCTAACAAAGTATCTATTTGCTTAATCTCAACAGGCACTGACTCCTGCTGAGATATAAGAGTTAAATTAATAAGAAAATGTAGCTTCTTTTAATTAGCTGCTTTCTGCTCTACAAGCAAGGCTAGCAACAGCCTCAAGTACCTTAAGGGAATCATCAGAGTCCAAAGAGGGTAGCATCTTTCAGAAAAAGAGATATGCAAGAACAAGGGGGCACAATTTGAAGATGGGGGGTGGCTCAGGGGCAACATGAAGAAGTATTTTTTCACAGAGAGGGTGGTGGACCCATGGAATGGCTTCCTGACGAGGTAGTGGGGTCGAAAACAGTGGGGGTATTCAAGAATGCATGGGAAAGACGAGGCAATTCTAGTGGGGGGGTAGGAGAAAAGCTATTGGTTAACTTGGATCTGCAGCTTATCCAATAGGTAGGGAAATGGGCAGACTGGGTGGGCCAAGCTGTCCTTATCTGCCATCAAAGTCTATGTTTCTATGTTACCACGTACCAAATCAGCAAACAGGGAGGGAGAAGATCTTCAAAGCTATGCACAGAGGCAATTAAGATCTGGAATCTAGCCTATTCCCTAAGAGTGCAGTTGTCAGCAGTTCACCTGCCAGCAAAAGACAATGTCTTGGCAGATTCCCTGAGCAGGATGATCCAGGGACATCACAAATGGACCCTTAAAAAGCAGGTGTTGGCCACAGCGTTCAAAAGGTGGAGTACACCGGAGACAGACCTGTTTGCATCATGGGAAAACCACTAGCTTCCCCTGTTTTGTTGCAGGCCCCCTTCAGTGGGCTCGGTTCCATTGAATGGCCTAACTTTGAACTGGACAGAGAGGTTCATATATGCCTTCCCTACATTCCCACTCTTGCTGAGTTGTTGAAACTGAGGAGGCAGTCTGCAACCATAATTCTAATGGCTCCAGATTGGGCCAGGAAGGTTTGGTACTCTCTGCTCCTGTCCCTCTCCATCAAACACCCCATGAGCCTTCCCCTGAGATACAATACGCTGACTTTATCTCAGGGCAGGATAGCTTTCCAGATCTCAGAATTCTGCATCTCAAGGCACAGTTCTTGAAGAACTAGAGTTCTTGGGCTTTAACATTTCTGGAAAGGTTTTGGAAGTCCTTAAAGTTTCCAGGAAACCAGCAACAAGGAAAACCTATGCTTCCAAGTGGAAAAGATTTTCCCTAAGGTGCTCTTCTAAGCAGCTCATTGCAAGCAGACTTTCCTACAATTCTGGATTATCTGGTCCACCTTCAGTCCCTGAATCTTACACCTTCAACCCTAAAAGTGTATCTGGTAGCAGTGTCAGCCTATGTTTCAGCAGGTAAAAGGAAAACAGTGTCTTCACCCTCCCATTTAAAAAAAGATACTTTAAAGGGCTTCTCCACTTGTATCCCCCTGTCAGGGACCCATTCCCACCAATGGATCTGAACCTGTGCATTGCAAAGCTCATGGAACCTCCCTTCGAGCCCATGGATACTGCTGATTTAAAATGTCACTTGGAAAACAATTTTCCTGGTGGCCATGACATCTGCCAGAAGGGTGTGCGAGCTGCAAGCCCTCTGCAGAGACCCAAATTACATCATCTTCCACAGGGACAATGCAGTTCTAAGGACAACCAGATCATTCCTGCCTAAAGTGGGGTCTGAACTTCACCCGAACCAGTCCATTAACCTTCTAGTGTTCTTCAGAACAAAATCCAGCTCTGGGGAGCAAAAGCTCCACAGTCTGGATGTTGAGGAAGCACTTGGCTACTACCTGGACCATGCAAAGGAGGTCAGGTCCTCTCAATCTCAGTTGTTTGTCACATATGGAAAAGTAGGCAAATGTAGACCAGCATCCAACAGAACAATTCCTCACTGGATTCTCTCTTGCATATAGTTCTGTTACAGCAAGGCTTACAAGCTGCCACCTCAAGGCCTCAGACACACTCCACACATGGCACGTCTGCCTCTGTGGCATCTGCAAGGTATATTCTCTTGCAGAAAATTTGTAAAGCTGCTACATGGAGAACAGTACACACCCTCACAAAGTACTGTTGTCTGGACGTACAGTCCAAAAGGGATGCCAGCTTTAGCACTGCTGTCTTGCTGAACCTATACCCCAAACATGTTCTGTACCCCGCTTCCCAAGGTATTACTTTATAGTCTGCAGTGGTTAAGCATAGTGAGGGATTTCTGAGGTTTGAAGAAAAAAATTATTCATTGTAGTAATGTTTCTTCCAAGGGATCCCTCACTGTGCTTAACAAATCAATCTTACCTCCCCTTCCAGAACCTGGAAAAGGTTCTCCAAGAATCAGTTATTTTATTTTTGCTTGTGCATTACTTGCTGCATTGCTTTGCAACTGATACTCAGTAATCTAGTTTGTAAAATTTGGTGTGTCACACTTATGAGCCCACAGGGCCTCAAACATTTTGTAGCATTCTTTTTTTATAGGATTAGCTAGTTTAGTGGTCACTGCTCCCCTAGCTACAGAAATAAACATGACATTACAGGGCAGAGTGAAGCATGAACACACAGCAGAGGTTTGAATTTCATTCTGAGATTCCATAATTAGCATAAAATTCTACTCACTGGGGCTGCTCAATCCAGAGGACTGAGTGCAGTGGTTAAGCATAGTGAGGGGTCCCTTAGAAGAAACAGCATTACTACCGTGAGTAATCTTTTTCTTCTTGGCTTTAGCTGATGCCTTTGTTATTCTCCCTAAGAATGACAGGCCATTTTCCCCTAAGAGGTCACCATGCAACCTCTTAAGACTCAGGTTGGAATGATGGGAAAACGGGCCTGCGCAGCAGCTACCTTCGGCATGCAAATTGCTAGCTCCAGGGGCATTTGCTTATCTCCTTTGGAACTCGCTTAAGTCACTGGCGGAAACAAAAAAAAAAAAAAAAAAAAAGGAAGGAAGGATTCTGCTAGCTGTGGGACTTCAGGCAATCCAAACAGGTATTTGTCTACTTCAATCCCAGCCAAAAGGGACAGCCTTTTACAATCAGGTACAGTTATGCCTGGACTGAGTTGTCTGCATCACTGCTATGCCATGGCACAGGTCAAGCGGGAAGGTCAGGTACGTGCCCAGGCAGTGGTCATGTCCCTAGCAGAGATGAACTCTGTCTATTGCTGATATGTTGCAGAAGCTATAACTTGAAGCACAGTGCATTTTGTTTTCCGATTAATGCACCTCTCTGCCATTGCTACCATCTTTCCATTGAGTTTTCATGACCCTTTCTTTTTGGCCCTTTCGGAGGTGTGACTTGGCTTGTTTGCACTTTGATTCAAGTGTCATGGTGGACAAGAAACAGTATGGCCGACGGGAATACCGACAGTACTCTGGTCCAGAACAGTAAGTGTGCGAAAAGAACAGTTACATAAGAACTTACCATAACAGTACATCTTCGAGGGGATCTCAGTCATAAGGTAACACTGTAGGAATGCTGTTGTGAAGGGGAATCCACACAGAAGATTTTCATCAGTACACCTGGGGCTGCCTACGCCATCAACATCACCAACCCTATAAAGGCATGAGCGGCTCTGCTCCCTCCTCAGTTCTTTCCCCTGGAGACTAAGGGAGCTAGTCTCTTGCCATGGGGGAATGAGGGGAGAGAGAGAGAGAGAGAGAGAGAGAGAGAGAGTGTCCAGACCAGTATAATAGGCTGGATACACCAGCCAGCCAGTTCCTAGACAGAAGCCCCAAGAAAGGGATGGTAAAAGGGAAAGCATACCTGATAACTGAGATCCCCTCAAAGATCTACAATACTTTTATGGTAAGTTCTTACCTAACTCTTCTATCTTCTTTTGGGGGTATCTCAGTCATCAGGTAACACCATAGGAATAAGTCCCAAGCACTTACAAGTGCAAAACAGACAGTCTAGGAGGAGGGCTCTCCATACGCTTAAGACAGGGGTCCCTGTAACACAGCCCTGCCAAATTCTGCACAGGTTCAAGAGGCAATATCCAGACTGTAGTGTTTGGTGAAAGTATGGACTGTACTCCAGGTAGCAGCCGCACAAATGTCAGTGGCTGAGACCCTTTGGAAACAAGCCATGAAGTAGCCATGCCTCTGGTGGAGTGTGCTTTGACAGCACCAGGCAGCTCTGTGCCATACTACTTGTAGCAGAACATAATGCAATTTGCCAACCATTTGGATAAGCATTGCTTAGAAACTGACATGCCCTCTCTACCTGTGGTGAAGGAAACAACTTCTTTGACCTTCTGGACTTCTTAGTCCTAAGCAGATAGTACTTCAAAGTTCTGAGCACATCTAACACATGGAGCAGTGTTTCTGCTGGATTGGCACGCTCAGGAAAATAAACAGGAAGGTGGATAGACTGATTGAGTGTGAACTCTGAAACCATCTTAGGGAGAAACTTAGGATTTGTGCGCAAAGACTTTTTTCCTTGTGAAAAATCAAAATAGGCTCCTTGCACCAGAGGGCATGAAGCTCTGAAATTCTTTGAGCAGGAGTAATTGCAACCAAGAACAATGTTTTCCAACAGAGAAAGTGTAAACCTCAAGTCATGACTGGATCAAAAGGAGACAGGGTCAGTTTTTCCAAAACAAAATTCAAGTCCCAATCTGGGACAGGAGAAGGGATTGGGGGTTTCAGATGCAGGATCCCCCTTAGAAAGTTATGGGAGACATTCAGCTGAGAAGTCATGCAGTCACCTATGGGCTCATGAAATGGAGAAACATCCAAAAGGTGGACCTTGTGGGAAGAGTAATGGAGGCCTGAGTCAGAGAATGAGATCAGGTAGTCAGCTATGTTTGGCAGCCCAGATGGCAAACCGCTTCCACTTCATGGCATACGTGGCTTGAGTGGAAGGCTTCCGGGTGGCCACTAAGACATCTGCCACCCTGTTGGAGACCCCAAACCTGGCGATGCCTATGTCCTCAGGAACCAGATATGCAGATAGAAGGATCTGAGATTGGAATGGATCAGGGTTCCCTGAGTCTGGGTCAGCAGATTCCTGCAAAGAGGAAGAGAGACTGGAGGTTCCTCTGCCATCTGCTGAAGCAGAGGGATAACATATCTGGCGAGGCCAGAATGGAGCTACCAGAATCATGCTGACCTCCTCCATCTGCAACTTGATTAGCACCCTCTGAATCAGAGGAAATTGAGGGAATGCATAAAGAAACCTCCCGCTCCAAGAGAGGGGCAATGTATCTTGCCATAAAACTCCAGGCCCTGGATCTAGCAAGCAGAAATTGGGCAGTTCTGTGTTGAGTGGAGATGCAACAAGGTCCAACTCTGGATGACCCCATTGAACAAGTTTTCTACCACGGATGAGAGAAGCTCTCAGACGTGCATGCTGGAATGAGTCATACCGAGACTGTCCGTCAGAGTGTTTTACTATGCCTGGCTTGTGGACCGCAGTGAGTGTCAGGCTGTGATCCAATGCCCAGTACCACACTCTCATGGCCTCCCTAAAAAGAGGGTATGAATGAGCCCCCTCACCTGTTGATGTAGTATACTATGCTTAGATTGTCCGACTGCACCAGCAGTTGACCCAGAGCAAGGTGTTCCTTAAAGGCCTGCATGGCGTAGAGCACCACTCTCATCTCCAGGACACTGATATGCAAGGAGGCTTCCCACTGGGAGCAAGAACCCTGGGTCTGGAAGGGAACCCGATGTGCTACCCAGCCCAGACCGGAGGCATCTGTGGTTAGGATGTGATGCAGGGAGGAGATATGGAAAGGGACGCCTTGAAGCAGTTTCAAGGGCTCCATCCACCACTGCAGTACCTTGCGTACTGGAGAAGAGATGAGGACTGGTTGGTCTAACTCGTCTGTGTCCTGGTCCCAATGTACCCGGAGGGTCCACTGTAGGGTATGCATATGGAGCCTGGCCAGTGGAACAGTGAGTATGGCAGCTGCCATCTGGCCCAGCAATCTGACGTATGCCCTGGCAGGAATGTACCGGCTCCAGAACCACCCCTATATACTGCAACCTTTGGGATGGTATTGGAACAGACTTGGGCAGGTTGACGGTGATGCCCAGGGAGTGGAAGAGCTGGAAAGTTTGCTCCAGAGACAGCAAAAGCTGTTCCCTGGACAGGGCCTTCAGAAACCAATCATCCAGATACGGGAAGACATGCAGTTCTTCCCTTCTGAGATCTGCTGTGATCACTGTTAAGCACCTGGTAAAGACTTGTGGCGCAGAGGACAAGCCAAAGGTGCTTTGAACTAATAATGCTCACCCTAAAAGGCGAAATGGAGAAACTTCCTGTGAGGAGGAAAGACCGAGATGTGCAGGTAAGTGCCCTGCATGTCCAGTGAACAGAGCCAGCCCCCCGTCTTGAGAAGGGGCATCATGCCTGGCAAAGTTACCATCCAGAACTTTTTGTACTGGACATACAGACTGAGGTCCTTTAGCTCTAGAACAGGCCTCAGATCACTGGTCTTTTTGGGGACCTGGAATAAAACCCCTTGTTTCTCTGGTGCCTGGGCACTGGTTCGATGGTCTGCATGTGCAGAAGAGACTACACCTCCTCCTAGAGAACAGCCGGGGGGAGGGTGGAGGTGGGGTTTCTGGAGCTGCTCGATGGCGAGATCAAGAGTGTGACCCTTTTTTTTCTGTATGTAATGTTATGGTATTTTCCCTTGTTTTGTGCCCCAGACCGGGGACCCCAGCAGACACGTACGTGCGCATGGAGAGCACGCACATGCTGAGTACCGGCTTGGCCCCTCCGTCCCACCCCTAGCATTCACCGCCACCCCCCACCTATGCTTCCCACTGGAACTGGGAGCGGAACTACGGGGGGAGTGGACAACCACCCCCAAGGAGGGGAAAGCTGCCTATGGCAGCTCAATCTCACTCTGACCCTCAGCCCCGCGCTGGCTCCCCAGTGACCAGAGGTTGTTCCTGAACCTGGGTCACTAGAGTAGAGCGAGGTAAGGCATCCAGTGCCTCAGCACCACTGGGCCAGCATAACCCTTTTCTATGATTCAAGGGAAGCCTTCAGAGAGTTATGGTAGACAACATACTGAGCCACACTGCCAAGCATTGACTTTGGGGGTATGACTACCAGGAGAGGGGGATCCCAAATGAAACCAGTCAGGGACATCGACCAAATCGGGGTCTGGGAGATCGACTCCTCATCCTACCACTGTCAGTGGCTTAGCAGGCTGCGTACTCACCTCTGAGGGCTGGAGGATCTGAAGGCTGTGGGTTCTTGTCCCACACTATGAACTTGGGGTAAAACCCAATACTGATACTGTAGTGCAGCATGAGGGGGATGCTGCACTCCTGTTGTGCTGTCTTTCAGATCAGACATTAAACCAAGGTCCCATATGCCTGTTCCAGTAGTTGTTCAGGTGGGTGTTCCTATGGCACTTCTCGAAAGCAGTGTCCTGGCCAAATTCCCTCAGTCACTAAAAATACCACCAACAACTTAATCTGGTTCAGTTTCACTTGGTTTCCATCTGTATCCCCCCTTCCCCAGGACAGGGAAAATAGGCAGAACTGCCTAGCCCTCCTTTTCCGGTCAAGAAAAAAAAAACAAAAACAAAAATCTTCAACAACTGGCTGACAGTCTTGAGAAAAATCTCGACAGCCTGCTTGACTGGTGTCAAGGTCAACAAACCTGACAGGGCCACTAAGGAGCGACCGACTAAACTTTTAACTGATGGAAGCTTGACCTTGCTATCATCCCCTCCCAAGACCGGTGCTAGCGGTGCTTGTGTTTCTCACCATGGTGAGAAGGGCTCTCCCCGAGGGTCTGGAGGGCCTGACATGTTTCATAGACTGGTGGTGCTTGTGTTTGTTGCCATGGTGAGAAGGGCTCTCCCCGAAGGTCTTGAGGGTTCAACACATTCATGAAACCCCTCCGTAAAAGGACTCCGTGATGGCCACAAGTGGGAGCAATTCTGAGACTGACGAGGTGCTCATTGCAGTAGCAATTTACTGCTCCTCAGAAGCTGCCAGTTGTGTAGCTGATCCGGCCACAGCTGAGGCTTTCTTGTGTCTTCTCGGTTGAATCTTTGGGTCCCGTTCAGTCGACTGACTGAGAAGCCTGATTGTGCGATCCTCCAACAATGCTGGAAGCATCACCTGATAAAAGGACACAGCCCTCCACATTGTGTTATGCGGGTGTAAAAACGAAGGAAAAATAGCAATTCTCAAAGTAATTCAATGAAGAAATTTTCACCAAAGTGCTAACTAGGTAACCCTCAAACACTGCAGAGCTGAAAAGAAGCAGACCCATGCCTTCCAGCGAAAAGAAATCTCCAACACCACGGGGCACAGCCAGAGAACTTGGGTGGTAGGAGGAACTTAGCCCAACTGATATCAGCATTCCAGCTGAGCTGCTAGAATGAGGATGTGAACTGTATCCATGTCCTAGAACAATGTTTCCCTGCCATCCTTGGGAACGACTCATAGGCCACCAATATAAAATTTTAAGGGACTATCTGGGGGTCACTTCTCAATTGGTGGTGGAAGGCTGGAATAAAGATCTGGAGATCCCTTAATCCTTGTGGTGGGACTCATCCCTAAAAGCAATTAAAATCACCTCTTCAAATATATGGAGAGAATTCGCTTGGCAGTGTTGCTCCAGATTCTTTCACTCCCCGGCGATTTTAGCTAAATATCTCCCTGCTTCATATGGTAAGTGTTGGAGGGACTGCAACTGTAAATTTAAGCAATACACCATGACAGAGGGTGGGTATATTGATGGATTTACCACACCTGGTGTGGTTCGGTCACAAGGCGCAGCCGGGTGATAACTCCCCGTTCCAAGTGTGAAATCCACCCATAACCACTCTGTCATGGTATGTTGCTATTATACAATGTTCAACTTGTTTTTTGGGTTTTTATAGTGATATAAAACTTTTACAGTGGGTATACTGGAGGATTTGTCATGGTCATGTGATGTATTTTGACCAATGAGGTTACAGGATTTTCATACCCCATTGTATAATAGCAGATTTAGGCCATATTCTATGGCTTTGCCCTAAGCTAATGCCGTATTGGGGTACCCTACAGGAAGAGCTATGGGACTGTCTGGGGGAACAGGTGGAGCTTACAGCAGAAATGGTTGTACTGTCAATTTATTCACCACAGACCTTTACAGCACCACACCCTGCTACCCATCTACTTCTTAGCAGCAAAAAAAAACCCATAAGTCATAGGAGGTTGTCCACCAAAATACCCAATCTCTGAATGGTGACAAATTGTCCTAGATATATATATATATATATATATTAGAAGACCTTATGCTGGATTATATGATAAACAAACAGCCTTCAGGGAAAAATGGCAAAAATGAGTATTTTACATGGAACAGCATGATCCAGAATTTGTGCCTTGGGGATCAGAGGGGGTTCTTGGTCATCCAGGAGTGGAGGTGGGTAATGCTGCATGCCCCAAATTGTTCTCTCACTCACCGGACCACGGGTCTGGGGGAGAGGCCTAGAGTGAGATAATGTCATTTTGTTTGCAGATGAAGTTCTTCTTTGAAAATTTATTATATTCTTAAGGATGAAGTTATGTTTAGGGTACCCATTATCTATCGTATAAAATCAACTGATTTTTACCTGTACATGTAACCCACTATGAAGCTCACATGTAATTAACTGTTGCTTGTTGCATTATTAATGGAATGTACATGTACGTATTTATATCTGCTGTGCTTCTCTTAATATAAAGGAAAAAAAAAAAATGAATAGGTTTCCCTCAAAGGGGAAATCAATGGCTTTCACCTAGGTAAGAAGTGTGGTTCTTCACCAAGCAAACCTCTTCAGGGGCACCGCTCGTGGCAGGACCCCTGATGCTGAATCAATGGCATCTACAGCTATGTGGAATTAGTATTTTGTGGCATCCACAGCTAACTTTGCAACTGCAGCAAAAGCCTGTGCCACCTCACCATCCACTTTTCACTCGGTCCTAGCACTGCATTCTACAGGGTTTTCTGATACACATGAACAAGCCAGCAGAAGAAGGCCATTTGGTCTATCAAGTCTGCTCGTGTTGCAGGGTCCACAGCTTGAGCTAATGTCCCTGCCCCCTCTCTCCATTCCTCCCATCCACCCTATCCAGGGTCCTTACCTTCCCTCTATGCCTAGCCCAGCCTCTCTTAAAGCTGCCCACTGTCTTCAATGAGATGACCTCTTCTGGCAGCGCATTCCAAGTGTCCACCACCCTCTCTGTGAAGAAGTGTTTCCTGACCTCCCTCCTAAACATCCCACCCTCCAGCTTCAGACTGTGCCCCGTGTTATGGTTGCCACTCAGCTTAAAGAGACTCTCCTTATCAACCTTATTTATCCCTTTCAAGTACCTGAAGGGCCCAATCATGTCTCCTCTCTCTCCTGTCTTCCAGAGTACATGTCGAGTGCCCTCAACCTCTCCTTGTATGCCTTACCCTGCTGACCCACTATAATCTTTGTAGCCCTCCTCTGTACCTTGTCCCGCAGGTTAATGTCCTTTCTGAGGCGTGGGCACCAGTACTGAACTCCACACTCTAGATGTGGCCTTACCAGTGACCTGTACAAGGGCACTATAACCTCCTCTCTCCTACTACTGATCCACCAGATATGCATCCCAGCATCGTTTGCCTTTGCTGCTGCCTTTTTGCACTGTGTGGAGTGCTTCAGGTCACTAGTGATCATCTCTCTCAGGTTCTTCTCCTCCTGTAATGCAGATACTCGGATTCCACCCAGGTAGTACTCTGTCCTGGGATTCTTGGCTCCAATATGCATAAAGTACAGTTACGTAAGAACTTACCATAACAGTAGATCTTTGAGAGAAGCTCTTGTAGCAGGCTACACCATAAGGACTATGCTGTCAGGCACTAGGATCCCACAGAACAATTCTTAGCTAGCAGTACCCAATGGGGACTGACCCTGACATCGGACTGCTTCCAACGTCCACCAATGGTATAAAGGGGGCGGTCCCCGGCCACACCCCAGTTCTTCCACCAGAGACCCAGCTGACAAATCATAGAGAACCGAGGTTAGTGGAATACCCCGCATATTGTAAAGAAAGAAAGGAGGAAGGGGAAATAACGCTTGCTGCAAGAGCACCTCTCAAAGAGCTACCATTATGGTAAGTTCTTATGTAACTGTACTGTCTTACTTTGAGTGGGAGCTCTTGCAGCAGGCTACACCATAAGGACCGAGTACCAAGAAGTATTAAAATGATCCCAGACTGGGAGGTGGAAACCTGAGAAGCATGAAGGGCTTCAAGACAACAGGCCTTGAAGTACTGCTAACCCAAACCCAGCTCTCTGACGGGAAGCAATGTCTAGGCTGTAGTGCTTCACAAAGGTGTGCACCGAGCTCCAAGTAGCTGCTGTGCAGATGTCTGCTGCAGAAACGTTCTGAGATGCTGCAAAAGAGGCAGAAACAACCCTAGCGGAATGACCCTCAACCAAGCCTGGTTAGGGTTTGTTGTACTTATGCAGCAGAAGGTGTTGCAATGGACTAGCCATCTGGACAGAGTCTGCTTTGCTAAAGGTGCCCCCAGGACTCTCGGGGCAAAGGAAACAAAAAGTTGGTCAGATCTTCTGAAAGTCCAAGTATGGTTAATGTAGTACCTAAGCACTCTATGTAAATCCAGAGTGTTGAAGGAGAGCCTCCCCTCGATTAGTATATTCCTGAAAATAAACCGGAAGACTGATGTCCTGATTAAGGGTAAATTGGAACACCACCTTAGGAAGAAACTTAGGATTGGTCCTCAAGGACAGGGTGTAAAATCAAATATGGCTCTTTAGCCATCAGAGCCTGAAGCTCGGAAATCCTCCGAGCAGAAGTAATGGCAACTAAAATCAACGCTTTCCACGACAGAAAACGTAGCTCGCAATCCGCGGCTGGTTCAAAGGGAGGCAACATAAGTTTTTCTAATAAAAACAAAAGATCCCAAGAAAGGATGGGGTCCCCTAATGGGAGGGTTAAAATGAAGCATTTCCCTAAAAAATGTTTGGGCCAGATCTGTCTGGGCAACATATTTGCCATCCATGGGCACATGATAGGCAGAGATTGCAGAAAGGTGTACCTTGATGGACGAATATCGGAGGCCTGAGTCTGACAGGGAGAGGAGATGCCCGAGGACAGCATTCAGAGGGCACAGAAGAGGGATCCAGACCCTGACTGGAGGCCCACAAGCAAAAACGCTTCCACTTCATGGTGTAGGTAGCTCCAGTGGAATGTTTCCTGGCTGCAACCAAGACCTTGACCACTCTGAGAGATGCTCAAAAACGTGCAGTGACTATGTCTGCAGGTGCCAGGCATGCAAATGTAGGGACCGGAGGTCTGGGTGAACCAGCATGCCCTGCTCTTGCAACAGTAAGCGGGAGGACAAGGGCAGGGGAACTGGAGGTTCCACTGTCAGCTGCTGCAGTAGCGGGAACCATATCTGATGAGGCCAAAGTGGAGCTATGAGAATCATCCCCACTCCTTCCGCTTGGAGTCTGATCGGAAATCTTTGTAGAAGAGGAACGGGAGAGAAGGCATACAGAACCCTCCCTGTCCAACAGAGGGACAATGCATCTTGCCAGAAAACACCAGGCCTGTGATCGAGCGAGCAGAAACTGGGCAGTTTTGCATTGCACGGTGATGTGAAGAGGTCCAGCTCTGGATGACCCCATCTTTGGAAAAGGTCATCCACTACAGATTGTACAAGTTCTCATTTGTGAGTCCTTGACCGAGATTGGTTTAAGGCGTCTGCCAAGGCATTTTGGACCCCTGGAACATGCAATAGGCCATGGTCTAGAGCCCAGAATCACACACTCGTAGTCTCCCAGCAAAGAGGATAGGAGTGAGTTCTCCCCCACTTGCTGATGTAGTAAATGACTGACATGTCTGTCTGCACTAACAGGGGGCCTGGATGGAGATCTAGGAGAAATACCTGTAGAGCGTACAGAACTGCCTTCATCTCCAGAATATTGATGTGGAGGGTCAGTTAGAGAAGACCACGCACCTTGAGTCTGATGATTCTGAAAATGAGCTCCCCAACACAGGCCCGAGGCATCGGTTGTGAGAACCTGTGAAGGGGCTTCAGATTCTGTGGAGAAAGCCACCAAGACAGAGTCTGTATCACTGCTTTGGAGATCAAGACCGGCTGGTCGAGATTGTCCTCCCTCTGGCCCATTGCACTCTGAGAGTCCACTAAGGGACCCTCATAAACAGGCGTGCTGAGAGAATGGCCTAGGAGCTGGAGCATGGTCCAAGCTGGGACCTGGCGAGCAGCTGAAACTTTGTGGACCAAAGAGTGAAAGCGTACTGCCCTGTCTGGCGGGAGGAAGGCCTTCCCTTGCTTCATGTCTAGGATTGCCCCTATGTATTGTAACCTCTGACATGGTTTCGGGAATGACTTAGCCATGTTTAGGGTGATCCCCAGGGAGCTGAACAGGCTGAAGGTGTCCTCTAAACAAAGCGGCCAGAAGCCAATCCCTTGTGGCAGCGCTCAGAAGCCAATCGTCAAGGTAGGGATAAACAGTGTCCCTGCCTCCTTAGGGTTGCTGCTACCACTGCTAGGCACTTCGTGAACACATGTGGTGCAGAGGAAAGGCCTAAGGGCAAGGCCCGAAACTGGAAATGCCTTCCCTGAAAAGAGAACCTCAGGAATCTCCTGTGAGCTGGAAGCACCAGAATATGGAGATAGGCATCTTGCATGTTCAGGGAGCAGAGCCAGTCCCTTTGATGCAACACAGGAAGAATGCCCGGCAAGGTGACAATCCTGAACCTGTTGTACGTTATGTAATTGTTGAAGAAGCTAAGGTCCAGAATCTGGCGTGGATCCCGTCTTCTTGGGAACCAAGACGAAATAGGAGTAGAACCCTTCCCCCCCACTGTGGGTCTGGAACGGGTTCTATTGCCTTGTCTAGTAGGGACTGTACTTCCTACCAAATGAGCTCAGCATGGGAGGGTGAGTATGTCGCTTGGACCGGGGGATTGTCCGGGGGCATTTGCAGAAATTCCAGTGCATGACTACGCTCCATCAACTGGAGAACCCACGCATTGGTGGTGATGGAGGTCCACCCGTCAAGGTAAAGCGAGAACCGACCCCCTACTACCTCTGTCCTGGATTCAGCAAGGAGTATGGGGTTGGCAAGGAGTCAGATGTGGGAGCCTGGGTTGGGCAGGGAGGCCTGGAAGGGCTTGGTGTTCCTAGGTCCCTGTGCTTCACTAGGTTGAGAGGGAGGTTTGCGGTGATAGTTGCTTCTCTGCTGCTATCCTTTAGGCTTCTGTCCTCCTGGCAACGAAACTGACGTTTGATCAGATCCATACAACTGATGCACAAACTGGATGGCCTTACCACAGTCCTGGAGATCCGCGATCATCTTCTGAATGTCTGACTGAAAAGCACGGACCCATGGAATGGGGCATCAATGATGGCATCCTGAAGGTCCTGCCTAAATCCAGAAACGTGGAGCCAAGAGTACCTCCACATACAAACCCCTGTGGCTGCTGCCCTGTCCATTGAATTGTAGGATGACCTCAAGACATGCTTCCCCACGTCCAGACCGGACTGAAGTACGTCTAAGAGCTCTGTTTTGTGATTAGAATCAGGCTGTCTTTTTGCAAGCTCGATTGCCTTGTTCCAGAGTGATTTCTGGTACTGCACCACGTGCACCAGAAAGCTGAGTGAACGAATGGTGCAGGTGGCTGAAGAGTAGACTTTCCTGCCGAACTCATCCAGATGTTTGGATTCCTTGTCTGGTGGCTGGGAGCTCATGTGCCGGGGCTATTTGGTCCTGTTGTGGGCAGCTGTCAGCACGACTGAGTCTGCCTTGGGCTGTTCCCCAAGGAATGGCTTGTTCGTTGGGGTACGATACAGCCTATCCGCTTTCTTAGGTACAGCGGGGGCTGTCAAAGGGTGCTTCCAGGCTAGCCTAGTAGCGTCCTGAAAGGGAGCAATCAAAGGTGGGACAACTAAAGGTTTGGGCTCATTCATACCCAAGAAATTAGTCAGCCTCTTTCTTTCAGGATCAAGATGAACAGGTTACTCACCTGTAACAGTAGTTCTAGGAGTGGTATATGTTGTTAATCCACACTTCTTGGCATGTCCCCTTCCACTTTAAATCTTGCCGGAAGTCTTCAAGCTGGCTCCTCCCACCCACTCAGGTGGTATATACCTCGGTTCCAGCCCATGATGCCAGATCTTAGCCCGCTGGAAGGAAGGTTGTGCACCGGAAGCCGGGGAGGTCGGGTGGGTGTGTGTAGATGAAAGTACAGTTACGTAAGAACTTACCGTAACAGTAGATCTTCGAGAACAGCTCTTGCACAGCAGGTTACACCATTAGGACTGAAGCCGGCAGACGCCCACGGAAATTTTCTAGCTAGCAGTCTTCAGCAGGGACTGCCTCAGACGTCGGTCCCGCCCCCGACGTCAGGCGTAGTACATAAGGAGGCGGTCCCCCCATAATCCTCAGTTCTCCCACTGGAGACTCCAGGACGCTGGATGACATCAGAAGAGGAGACCGAGGATCCACCACCGGATGGCAAAGACTAGTGAATAGGAATGACCCATCCCCTAAGATGGGTGCTTGACTACGACCTACCTCCAAAAGGGGGATGGTGGGCGGGAAGGTACCTGCTGCAAGAGCTGTTCTCGAAGATCTACTGTTACAGTAAGTTCTTACGTAACTGTACTATCTTACTTCGAGATACAGCTCTTGCAGAAGGTTACACCATTAGGACTGATTTCCAAGCAATAATGGTAATCATGCACCACTGGGAGGAGGAAAGGTAGATACCTCTATATTACTCGAGCCTAGGACAGAAGTCCCTGAAAGACGGCTAGACTGAACCCCGCTCTTCGCCTCGATGCAATGTCTAGGCTATAATGCCTGATAAAGGTATTCACAGAGCTCCAAGTAGCTGCAGCGCAAATAGCTGATGTGGAGACGTTCTTTAACGCGCAAATGAAGTAGCCATCCCTCTTGTGGAATGACCCCTGACTGCGCCTGGTAAGGGTTTATTGCGCTTGTCATAACACAAAGTGATACACTGGATGAGCCACCTAGAGAATGACTGGAGACAGGAGCTCCTTTCATCCTGTGAGCAAAGAAGATGAAAAGTTGGTCCGACTTTCGGAGCTGTTTGGTTCTGGTCAGATAGTATCTGAGGCACTGATGCATGTCAAGGGTGTGCAGAAGGGCTTCTCCTCGATAAGTGTACCTTGGGAAATACACTGGTAGATCAATATCCTGATTAAGGGTGAGAGCTGAAGCCACCTTAGGCAAAAACTTTGGGTTTGTCCTTCAGGATACCCTGTCCTGGTGGAAAACCAAATAAGGCTCTTTAAGAGCATGCAATTCCGAGATCCTTCTAGCTGAAGTAACAGCAACTAAAAATAACGTTTTCCAAGAAAGAAAACGTAGCTCGCAATCCGCAGCTGGTTCAAAAGGTGGCAGCGTAAGCTGCTCCAGGACAAAAAGTAAGTCCCAAGGAGGAATTGAATCTTTGATGGGCGGCCTAAGGTGGAGGACGCCCCTTAAGAAGGCACGAGTAGTGTCCAGCTGGGCCACCGTCCGATGGCCTACTGGGGCATGGTAAGCAGAAATTGCACAAAGGTGCACTTTAATAGAGGAGTAAGCCAGTCCAGAGTGGAAGAGGGAAAGCAGGTAGTCCAGAACCAGCTTTTCAGGACAGTCTAACGGCGGAAAGCCACGCGCTTGCACCCACAAACAGAATCTATGCCATTTCATGGCATACGTTGCGTGGGTTGCCGGTTTTCTGGTGGCAGAGATTACGTCTGCCACTTCTTGCTAGACCCCATACCGCATCATGGCTATGTCTCTAGCAGCCAAGCATGCAGGTTCAATGAATGTAAGTCTGGGTGGACCAATGAACTCGCCTCCTGAGACAATAGATGGGAGCTGATTGGCAAAGGAACTGGAGGTTCCCGGGATAGCTGGTGCAGAAGAGGGAACCAAATCTGTCTGGGCCAGAAGGGTGCGATCAAAATGAGCGTGGCTTGCTCCTTCACAAGTTTTAAAGAACTCTCTGGATCAACGGGAAAGGAGGGAAGGCATAGAGGAATCTGCCCGCCCAGGAGAGGGACAACGCGTCTTGCCAGAAAATACCAAGCCCTGGATCTAGCGAGCAAAAATTGGGCAATTTTGCGTTGGATGGGGATGTGAAAAGGTCTAACTCTGGAGTGCCCCATCTGTAAAACAGATCCTCTGCCACCTCCTGCAGAAGTTCCCATTCGTGTACTCTGGCCTGAGAGCGGCTCAATCTGTCTGCGATGGTGTTGTCCACTCCTGGGACATGTACTGCAATTAGGTTTGCGCCGTGTTGCAATACCCACTCCCACACTCTCATGGGCTCCCTGCAAAGTGGGTAGGAGTGAGTGCCTCCCGGTTTGTTGAGGTAATACATCACCGTGGTACTGTCTGTTTGCAACAGAAATGTACCTGGTGGAATCTCCGACTGGAAGGCTTGCAGAGAGTAAAGGACTGCCCTCATTTCCAAAATGTTGATGTGGAGATGAGACTCCTGGGCTGTCCACAAGCCCTGAGACCGAACACCGTCAAGGTGTGCTCCCCACCCGAGCCCTGAGGCGTCTATGGAGAGGGTCACAGTCGGAGACAGCACTGTGAAGGGAACCCCCGCAGAGAGGTTCCCTGGATTTAGCCACCATTGCCAATCCCGAATTACGGCATTTGTGATTCAGATTGGATGATGCAGATGGTCTTGCTTTTGGTCCCACTGCACCCTTAGCATCCACTGGGTTACCCGCATGTGGAGATGTGCCAGCGGGACTGTTGCAATGGCCGCAGCCATGTGTCTGAGCAGGCGAAGGACCAATCTGGCCAGGACGGTCTTCTTCACTGACAAGTCCCTGATGAGGGATCTGACGTGTTCCGCTCTGTCCGAGGGAAGAAAAACTTTCCCTCTGACGGTGTCCAGAACTGCTCCTATAAACTGCAGTTTCTGGGATGGCACCAGGAGTGACTTCTTGTAGTTGATGAGAATACCCAGTGATTGAAAAAGGGACTGGGTGCAGTGAATGGCAGTCATCAGTACCTCCCTGGAGGGCGCCATGAGAAGCCAGTCATCCGGGTATGGGAACATGTAGTGGCCTTGTCTCCTCAGAGACGCCGCTACGACTGCCATGCACTTCGTGAATACGCGAAGTGCCGATGACAGCCCGAAGGGAAGAGCTCGGAATTGATAATGGCGGCTCTGAAACTCGAAGCACAGGAACCTCCAGTGCGCTTGAGCGATCGGAATATGCAGGTAGGCATTCTGCATGTCCAAAGATGCCAGAAAGGCATCTTGCTTCAGCATGAGAATTAGGCCTGGAAGGGTCTCCATGCGGAAGCGTTTGTAAACGACCAAAAGGTTGAGGTCGCTGAGGTCCAGTATTGGACGGAGGTCCCCTGTTTTCTTTGGAACCAGGAAGAAGTGAGAATAGTACCCTAGTCCTCTCTGGTTCTCTGGAAGGTGCTCTAAGGCTTCCTTTTCCAGAAGCACGAGCACTTCCTGCTGTATGAGCAGGGCATGCTGACCCGAATATCAGGAGAGCAGGGGAGGTCTTGTGGGTGGACTGCCTACAAATTCTATATAGTGTCCTTTTTTGACCAGTAGTAGAACCCACCAGTCAGTAGTGATCGACTGCCACCCTGGCAAGTGGCATGCGATGCGACTCCCAACTTTCTTTTCCCGTTGATCCTGAGGAGGGGCGGGGGCCGGGAAGGAGTCATGCTGTGGCAGCGTTTGATCTGGCAGGCTGGGCCGACTTTGCAAATCGTTGGCCTCTGCCTGGGGATGACTTGGCCTGGGCCTTGCGGGTGAAAGTGCCCCCCTGCTGTTGGCCGGAACATGGCTGTTGCCTTTGTAGCCGGCCACGGAAGTGGCTCTGGTTCCTACAAAAGGAACTGGTCTGAGACCTGTACATTGCTTGTATAGATCCGGACTGCCTTCCCTGCGTCCTGAAGTTTGGTGATTACTCTCTTGGAGGCTTCACCAAATAGGACCTCGCCGTTATAAGGGACGTCTAAGATGTTCTTCTGGACGTCCGGGGTAAAACCGGAGACACGGAGCCAAGAGTGTCTCCAGAGACTCACGCCTGAGGCTGTAGCTCTGGCTGAAGAATCTGCAGAATCATATGCAGCTCTGAGCACCTGGGTCCCCACATCCGAACCCGTGTGGAGGAGGTTCAAGAGTTCCTCCTTGTGGTCACCATTGGGCATCTTTTCAACCAGGTCCTGTCCCTGTTCCCACAGTGCGTTCTGGAATTGAACCATGTGGGTGAGGTAATTCAGTGACCTGATGGCGCAAGTCGCGGCCGCATACGTGCACCTACCCAGGACATCCAATTGCTTGAATTCCTGGTCCGGTGGCTGTGTGCTCAAATGCTGAGGTCTCTGAGACCGGTCATGCGAAACAGTGATGACCAGGGAGTCAGCCAGAGGATGGTTTGCCAGATACCGGTCCTCCCTAGGGGCCTTGTATAGGCGGTCAGCCTTCTTTGGCACTGCTGGAGTGGAGTGCGGACGTTTCCAGGAGGCCTTAGTGACGTCCACAAAGGTATCCACCAGAGGCGGCACTACCACACGGCGGATCTTTCTGCCGAAGGTAGCGAGCAAGGCGTTGTCTCTTGGGGTCGAGTTCTTCAGCATCCCACCCCATATTCTCCTGGATGTGCCTCATGATCTCCTCGAAAGAGGGATCATCCGGAGGAGACCTAGGTAGGTTGTGTGGGTCCAGAAAGGGAATGCTGATGGGAGAAGGAGATCTGGAGCACTCTGAGGAGTCAGATCTGGAATCCTCCCCAGACGGAGTGTACCGGCGTCGTCTGGGTCTCTTGGGACTGGGTGACCCTGAGGGGGATCTAGAGGGAGGTCTTCTCCTTTCTGAGGATCTGCCCCGAGGAGGTGGTGTCTGCTCCTTGGGGATTGGCGACCGTCCTACAGGCCCCTTGGGTGGAGGAGAGGGCGTAGGCGGTGAAGGAGTAGGTGGAGGATGTGTGACGACCACATCTTTTCTGATGGTGTTCCACCAGAAGGTAAAAAGTTCCTTTACCTCTGCCAAGTTCATGCCCGAAGATGGGCCTGGCGCTGGTGGCCTGTCGCCGGGGTCGGGTCCCCGAGGGTCTCCCACTCAAGGGAAGGTTCCCGTGGGAGCCCGGCGTCGCCCGCCTGGTCCTCGGGCTGTGTGGTATCCTCCTCTGAGTCCTTCTGACTGGCGTCCACCGGCGACAGTGGTGCGGTCCTCTTCTCTGGGGTAGCCGACGCCCTCGGAGGCGAACGCCTGGCCGGCGACGGATGTTTAGATGTTGCTGGCTCCTGGGAGCACCGGTGATGCTTGGCTAATGTCGGGTGGGCTGACTTCGGGTCCGACGTCCGTTTGAGGGACGTCAGGTCCTTGGTCTTGCGAGGAACCGGATCCGACCCAGGCAGAGGCTGGGAAACTGACCTGGCATCGGAGTCCCACCGGCGGGAAGAAGATTTATGGCGCTCCCCGGACTTTGACGAGGCCTTAGATGGAGTGGAAGATGCCGACGGCCTGGAAGTCTTCAGGGGCTGCAGAGAAGAGGAACCGCTGGAGGATCTGACCTGAACCGGGGGAGGTTGTGACCGAGCCCTGGAGGGAGAGTGGTCCGATCGCAAGCCGGAGCTTCGGGAGTCCGAGGCCCTCGCAGGGGACCTGGGCCTTTCCTGTTCCCGGTGTTTGTCCTGGTGCTTGTAGGTTTCACCTGACAACTCCCCCTGGGGGGGAAGGTTCCTTATCCATGATTTTCAGTTTCTCCTCCAAGAGAAACGCTTGAAGGGCCCTCTGGCAGCGGATCCTGGTGCGACTGTTGAAGCCTTGGCGTCGTGTTCCAGGCCAAGGCAGTGCACGCAGGCCGAATGTGGATCCTTGAAGGGGATCTGTTTGCCGCAGGCACACTTCAAATGGTGACCATCAAGAGAAGTAGTTGGAGAGGACATCAGTTGAATCCACAGTTGTGAAGAAAGATGAAAATTGTAAGTAGTTCTAAGGAGGAAATTACATGCGCTAGAAAAGAGACAGAGGCCGATACATGGCGATGTCGACGGTGGGAAAAGAACTGAGGATTATAAGGGGACCGCCTCCTTATGTACTACGCCTGACGTCGGGGGCGGGACCGACGTCGGAGACGGTCCCCGCTGAAGACTACTAGCTAGAAAATTTCCGTGGGGTCCTGCCGCCTGCCGGCTTCAGTCCTAATGGTGTAACCTTGTGCAAGAGCTGTATCTTGAAGTAAGATCAACATATACCACTCCTAGAACTACTGTTACTGGTGAGTAACCTGTTCTTCTAGGAGCGTGGATATGTTGTTCATCCACACTTCTTGGCAGACTCCAAGCAGTTCTCCGGGAGGAGGGAGGCAAGGTGCACACCCCGTACCTAGGAAATAAGGATTGGAGAACCGAGGCCCCAAAACCAGCATCCCGGCATGACTCAAGGTCGATGTGGTAGTGGGTAATAAAGGTGTTTGCTGACTTCCACATAGCAGCCTGACAGATTCCCTGGATAGGGATGTCCCTGGAAGCAGCCACCTAAGCAGCAGTATGGCAGGTAGAATGAGCTCTTATCCCTCTGGGAGGCTCCTTGCCTGCCAACTCATAGCACAGATTCATGCATGATGTAATCCATCTTGCTATGGTCCGTTTGGCTGCAGGTCTGCCAGAAGCGGCTTCAGCATAGGTAACAAACAGCTGGTGAACCTCTTCACGAATTTCCACCGTCCTCTCCTTGTAGTGGGAGAGAGCACGTCTCAGGTCTAAGGTATGGAGCCTGTACTCGGCATCCGAGGTGTAATTAGGGTAGTAAACTGGAAGAGTCAACAGCTGGTTAAGGTGAAACTCTGACACCACCTTCGGAAGGAATTTTGGGTGGGGGTGCAGGACAATTTTGTTCCTGTGAAAGACCAGATAAGGGGAGTCCACCGAAAGTGAATGGAGCTCTCCTGTCCTTCTGGCAGACGTGATAGCCACTAGGAACGCCGTCTTTCACAAGTGTGAAAGCTCACATTTGTGCATGGGTTCGAATGGCTTGCCCATGAGCTTTGCCAAAACCAGCAACAGATCCCACGGAGGTGGAGGCTCATGCACCAGAGGGGACGTGTGACCTAGGCCTTTGAAAAAGTGCCCAACCACTGTCTCCTGTGCCAATGTCAGCTGACCAGCCCACGCCCGGTAAGCAGAAATGGCTGCTAGGTGCACCCTGAGGGTCGATGACCGCAGACCCCCTTTGGAGAGAGACCAAAGGTAGTCGAGAATGTCAGCCACAGAACAGAACAAGGGCTCCAGACCCTTTCCCTGACATCATATGGAGAACCGTTTCCATTTGATGGCATAACATTTCCTGGTCAATTCCTTTCTGGATGCCTCCACCACGGTTTAGACATCTTCGGAAAGACCCAAAGCCTGGAACTCTAGCCGCTTGGGTACTAGGCTGTGAGGTGCAGGGATTGAAGGTCCGGATGAAAGACCTTCCCCTGGTTCAGCGATATCAGGTCCAGGCGTGTACAAAGCCGCTCCGAGGACCTGCAGCTGAGGCAGAGGAGATCTGGATACCAGAACTGGCGTGGCCAGTCTGGGGCTACCAGAATCACCTTCATCTTGTCCCTCCTCACCTTGAGTGACACCCTGTGGATAAAGGAAAATGGAGGGAAGGCGTAGAGGAGGCCTGGGGTCCATGGCCTCGAGAAGGCATCCCCCTGCAGCGAGCCCTGCTGAAGGGAGGGGGCGGGCATGATACAGCCTCAGCTTGGTGTTTTCCCTAGAGGCAAACAGGTCCACCAGCAGTTTGCCCCAATGGGAGAACGGGCTGTAACCTACCTCTGAATGGAGAGACCACTCGTGGGATGTCTGGCCTATATAGCTGAGAGCATCCGCCAGCTGGTTCGAGGCTCCTGCCACATGGATGGTTAGGAGATCCACCTCCAACCGGCTTACAAGGGTCCAAATGCGAAGTGCCTCCTTGCATAGCAGACGGGAGTATGTCCCGCCCTGTTTGTTGAGGTAGTACATGGTTGTGGTATTGTCCCTCTGGACTTGAACCACTTGACCCTGGAGGTGAGGAGCGAAAGCTGACAGTGCCAGTCTGACTGCTCTGAGCTCCAGCAGGCTGATGTGGCATTGGGATTCCTCGGGAGTCCAGAACCCATGGGCCCTGTTGTCCCCCATCTGGGCTTCCAAGCCCATGAGAAAGGCACTGGTCATGAGGATGACCGTCGGCTCGGGGAGGACAAATGGGATCCCTTCCTGCAACTGATCTGGGGCGGTCCACCAGTGAAGACCATAGGGGCCGATGACAGGCCGAATGGCATGGCTTGGAACTCGTACAGGGTCCCTTGGATCCTGAAGTGGTGGAACCGCTGATGGGATGGACGGATTGAGAGGTGAAAGAATGTGTCCTGTAGATCCAGTGAACAGAACCATGTTTTGCTCCAGGGATGGTATGATCTGGTTCAGACTGACCATCCAAAAGGTGTGGGAACTGAGATACTGATTCAGGTTGTGGAGATCTAGGATGGGGCGCCAACCCTCCATCTGCTTGGGCACCAGGAAGTACCTGGAAACAAAGCCTGGGTCTGTTGGAGGATCTGGCACTGGAGTTACTGCCTCCTTATGGAGGAGCTGAGCCACATCGTCTCGGAGAGCTGACTGAGTGCATGTGGAGATCCGTTCCTCCCGAGGGGTGCGGGCTCGCCTGGGAGGGTACTGCTTGAATTACAGAGGCAACCCCTGTCCGACCACTTCGAGAACCCACCTGTCCGGAGTGATAGTGGACCAGGCGGAAAGAAAGTGGTGGAGCCGGACCCCCACGGGAGGACCCAGAGCTGGCGTGGCGGGTGTAGGGGTGGCAACCCCCAACCCGTCACTGAGCAGGCTTGGAAGAGGAGGAGGAGGCTCCAGGACCTGCGTCTCAGCCTCCGTTATGGGGCTGTTGAGGGCACTGCTTGGGCCGCGGGCACCAAGCCTGAACCTACTGCTGCTGTTGTTGCTGACCTCCTTGATAGGATGGCTGCCTGACTGCAGGGAAAGAGTGCCGAAATGGCTTCATCTTTCTCTTCTGCTGGTTCTTGCCCGAAGAACCCTTGGCAGAAGTAGCATCCAAGGTGGCACTGGACTGCTCTATATGCTGAAGGTGACCGGCCACTCCTGGAATGATCAAGTTGGTCCCCAGAAAGGGCACGTCAGCAAGCTTATGCCGAGTATCCGCCGGGAAGGAGGAAAGCCTCAGCCAAGCCCTGCGACCAGAGGCGACTGCAACTACAAACGAGCGGGCACAAGAATCCCCTATATCCAAAGCTGTCTGGAGCTGCTGTTTGGCGACAGTACGACCTTGATCATGGACCTGCTTGACGGTAGTCTGCATGTCCGGTGGGAGATGAGGGAGGACCTCGTCCAATGACCCTAAGAGGGCATGGGAGAAGTGTGCCATAATCACAGCTGAGCTGGCCTGACAAAGGCCCAGAGAAGAGGCAGAGTAGACCTTGCGGGCAGAGTGGTCCATATTTTTGGACTCCTTGTCCGTGGGTGGATCAGTATCGGCCGAACTACCTGTACGCCTGAACACCGAGGCAGTCACCAGGCTCTCAGCTGAAGGGTGTTCATGGGCACTGCGTACTTGTGGGCCATGCGGGTGGATGGTGCTGGGCTGGAAGTAGAGCCCTGCCAAAGTTCAAGGGCTGGGCCGACGGCCTCAGCCACTGGAAAGGCCTCCGTCGGGGTATCCCCTCTTCTGAGAATATCAGTAAGAGGGTACTCTGCCTTTTTCTTGATGGGCTCCAGGGGCATTCCGGTGAAGTCGGAGATAAGGTGGAGGATGCCCTGGAAGGAGGAAGGGCCTTCTTCCAACCCTGCGCCGACCGTCAACTCATCATTCCCTGGATGTGAGTGTAAGCCGGTGATGTCCGAGTCTGAGGAGTCGTGGTAGAGCGGTCTACCCCCTAAGTCACCCTCGATGTGCGAGGGCAGTCCGGGGTGACAGTTATCGACAGACATCGGGGAAGCCCAGTGTCTTGTCGGTCCTCTTTCGAAGGTGCCCCTTCCCTCAGGCTGTTTAGGCAGTGGTTCCACCAGGATCGGTGGAGAGACCGGAATAGGCTGAGCGGGAAGATGGACCGGCCCCAAGGGTGGAGGAACCGGTGGCTTCAGTTCCGGAGACGTCAGCCTAGAAGGCGGGAGCCAAGTTATGGCTGGGGTGGACGGCGGAGCCGGCTTCTGCCCAGTCAAAATTAGCTGTTGCCACATGAGGTCTTCATAGCGCCGACAGAATTTCTGCCAGAGCCTCTCCTCATCCGAGGAGGATGATGACCTATGGTGACGCCTCTTTTTAGAACGCTTATGGCTCTTTCTTGGCTGTTCGGCCGAGGAAATTTTGAACCTCAACCGAGATCGGGGAGGCCGACTTGGTCGATCAGGAGACACCGGGGTCGGTGAAAACCGAGGGTCCAGAACCGGGTCCTTGATGGGGACACCAGCTCGCTGGGTCTCATCAGGGAATACAAGGACCGCAGTCCTTTCCAATGAGTGGTTGGCCACGGCCGGCGACAATGGGTCTATCGGGTCGAGGATAATTTCGACCTTGTTGGCCACTTCTCAGTCCCCTGGCCAGACAGAAGATCCAGAAGCCGGCGGCCGAGATGCAATGTCGATCAGGTCGAGACCGCGATGCTCCTGGGACCCAGACCTCTCGTCCCAGGAACGCCTTCTGCCGAGATTTAAGACCCAGAGTCCTTCTCTCTTCCGGGAGAGTGGGAGGAGGTGAGCTCAAGAGCGCCTCACCCCAAGTGGGGAGAGACTGGCACAACTCCTTGAAGGAGCCTGTAAAGGTGGAGTCAAGGTTCAGAGGAACAAAGAAGCTTCAATTGTCTGAAGCTCGAGCTGCTTCCTCCTCAAATGCTTTCATTTGTTCCAGTTGCTTGGCGGATCCCACGGCCGTGGAAACCGCCCATCTCACCTCCTTCGATTTCACTGGCGGGTTCCTTTTTTCTGGTCTCCCCAGCTTCAAACATGCCTTGCGGTCATCCAGGATGTTGGGATGGAAGGCCTGGCAAAAACTGCATGAAGAGGTGTCATGTCCGACACCTAGGCAGTAAACGCATGTTAGGTGGGAGTCGGTGAGTGACAACATCTGGCCGCAGGGGCACAGGCGAAATTCGGGGGAAGATTTTTCCTCCATGTCAGATGCGGTGAAAGCACAATTGCTAACTCGAATGAGTTTAAGAACAATTTTCGTTAAAAACCAACAAGTAGAATCCAGGGCCTATGATATGCTTTAAGAGCATGAGGGAACCTGCATCTTCCAGCAGAAAGGAAGATCTGGCATCATGGGGTGGAGCCGAGGTATATACCACCTGGGTGGGTGGGAGGAGCCAGTTTGAAGACTTCCAGCAAGATTTAAAGTGGAAGGGGACATGCCAAGAAGTGTGGATGAACAACATAGCCATGCTCCTAGAACCTCAGTTTCCCACCGATCCAAAAATTGGATGCGACGCATCACGTCCAAGAAGATGGGATCGTCCGGGGGAGTGGGGTGAATCCTCCGGAGGGTGAGGGAGGTGGGGAGGACAGGAAAACTTCCCTGAGGATCTAAAGGAGACAGAAGAATTTGAATCAAATGACCTAGAGGAAGATCTGGAGCAGGAATGCTGGTGTCTCCTCCTATAATGCCTGGAGGATGATCTAGAATGATGACTGCGTCATTTGGAAGACCTGCTGTCCAATCGGGTAGGAGATCTGTCCCTATGGAGCGATGACCATGGGGGCCGCTTAGGGGAGTCTATGGGAGGCTGTGGCGTTGGAACTTGGGGCTCCTTGGGGATGATGTCTTTTCTGACTGTGTCCCACCAGGAACTGAAAAGGTCCTTGACTTCAGACAGACAGACCATGGCTGGGGCCGATGGGCCTGGTGTCTCAGACCTGTCATCGGGCTTTTTGGGTGGTGGACCTGATAGGTTGTCGGGAGCTGGCATATGCGCTGGTGATTTGGGTTTCTCTGGTGTCTGGTCCTGGGGTGGCACTGGAGCTGACAGCAGGTCGACTGGCTGACCTGACGTCCGACCACCCTCCATTAGAGGGTCGGTCGTCGGGGGGGGGCATCTCCTTGGCTGGCGGCTGTGCCCCTTCTGGTGGAAGCTTAGGGGGTGCAGGCAGTGGGGAAGACCTCGAAGGCGAGGACGTCGGAGTGGAGCACTGGGAGTCTGACACCCGATGCTTCGGAGAGCTAGCATCAGGGTGAGACTCCAGGTCCGAACACCGCTTCCTGTCATCGGGTCCAGCTGGACAATTCAATGATAAGGAGGAAGCCTTCACCTGATGAGAGGCTGCATGATGGCTGTCGCCCACCCCTTTGACAGCAGAATCCCTGGATTTAGACCTGGAGGAATGGCTGTAGGATCTAAGACTAAGGAAGGGGGCCGAAGGCCCATGCTCTGAAGAAACAGCCTGACATACACACCAACACCGGGGGTTTCGAGACCGGCAACCCGGAGGAAACTTGGGTTGGCGGGGGAACAGAGTCTGACCTCCTGTGGGAGGGAGGACTGGAGTTGGCAGTTTTCCTGTGCGGAGACCTGGATCGGGAGTCCTTCTCATGATGGCGTTGTTTTCCACTGGACTTTTTCTCCATCGATTTGTGAGAAGTCCCAAACCGTGAAGAAGAAGAAGGGGATCCTAGGCTTGACAGGGTCTTTTGCATGGTGGCCAGCTGCTGTTCTAGATCACAGGTCTTCAGTCAATGGATACGAGTCCATCGGTTGAAACTTTTACAGTGCGGGCTGGAGTTGGCATCGTGGTAGGGCCCAAGTAGATGAGGCAGGCCGAGTGACCGTCTCGGGCTGGGATTTGCTTTTCACACACATGCAGTTAGATTTTGGTTGCTGACTGTAGGACGATGGAAAACACATGCACCATATCATCGATAAATAAACGATAAATCTTTTTAGAAAGACTTGCGAAAAATGTTGGTCGACTGTTGGCAGTAGGCATCCGTGGAGCTGATGTGAACGGGTCGATGGCAGGAAAAGAACTGGTGTGTGGCTGGGGACCGCCCCCTTTATACCACTGGCAGATGTTGGAGGTGGTCCCCGGTGGGTACTGCTAGCTAAGAATTTTTCTGTGGGGTCCTAGTGCCTGACGGCATAGTGCTTATGATGTAGCCTGCTGCAAAAGCTCCCACCCGAAGTAAGATCTTTGCATTTCTTGGCATTGAATACAAGCTGCCAAACCCTGGACCACCTCTCCAGCTTTTCAAGATCTTCCTGTAGGTCCTGTATCCCTTCAGCTGTGTCCACTCTTGCGCAGAGCTTGGTGTCATCTGCAAATAGGCACATTTTGCCCTTAATGCCATCCCCACTGTCACTGATGAAGACATTGAACAACACCGGCCCCAGCACCGAGTCCTGCGGGACCCCACTGGTTACCTCTCTGGTGCCAGATAACTCCCCCCCCCCCACAACCACCCTCTGGGTTCTATCCCTTGGCCAGTTTTCCACCCATCTGACCATCTTTTCCCCAACCCCGAGATCCACCAACTTCCTGATCAATCTTTTGTGGGGCACAGAGTCAAAGGCCATGTTGAAATCAAGATAGAGGATGTCTACTGCTTGGCCCCTGTCCTACAGCCTTAGTGACACAGTCAAAGAAGTCAATCAGATTCATTTGACACAAACCCCCCCACCATAAACCCATGCTATCTTGCATCCTGGAGACTATGCTCCTCTAGATATTCCACCATCCTTTCCCTTAGTATGGTCTCCATGAGCTTGCCCACAATGGAGGTCAGACTGACTGGTCTGTAATTACCTGGGTCATCCTTGGAACTGCTTTTGTGGAGGGGCACTACATGGGCTGTTCTCCAGTCCTGCGTTACCACGCCTGACTCTAGTGAACTATTAAACAGATCTGCCAGCTCCTCAGCCAGTTCCTTTAGTGTCCTTGGATGTACTCTGTCCGGGCCTGGTGATTTGTTCACTTTCGATGCCAGCAGTCCCTCCCTCACTCTATCCTATGAGCTTTATAGGCCAGATACGCTGCCTGCCTTAACTGCATTGAAGCTGTTGTGTACTTTTTTTTTGGTTATTGTGTCCTATTTTCTGGAGTCCTCAGGAGGCTGTGCAGAGACAGGCACCTTAGCCCTCTGACTAGCTGCTGCCTAAACCATTCCTTCATGGTTAGGGTGGAAATACAGGTTACCCACCTGTAACAGGAGTTCTAGGAATGGTATATGTTGTTCATCCACACTGTCTGGCAGGTTCCTTGCCGCTTTAAATCTTGCCGGAAGGTCTTCAAGCTGGCTCCTCCCACCCATCCGGGTGGTAAAACTCTCGGCTCCGCCCTATGACGCCAGATCTAGCCCGCTGGAAGCCAGGTTGTGCGTTGAAGCCGGGAGGTCGGTGGGTCATGATGAACAACATATACCATTCCTAGAACTCCTGTTACAGAGAACCTGTATTTCTAGGACATGGATATGTTGTTCATCCATCGTCTGGCAGACCCTAGCAGTTCTCCGGAGGAGGGAGGCAAGACGACAACCCCTACTTAGGGAATAAAGACTGGAGAACCGAGGCCCCAAAACTAGCATCCCGGCGTGACTCAAGGTTGATGTGGTAGTGGGGGATGACGATGTGTGCTGACTTCCAGGTAGCAGCCCTGCAGATTTCCTGGATAGGGACATCTCTGGAAGCAGCTACCGGATGCAGCGGTATGGAGGGTAGAATGAGCTCTTATCCCTCTGTGAGGCTCCATGCCCGCCAACCTACAGCAGAGATCTATGCAGGAGGTGACCCACCTGCCTATCGTCCGCTTGGCTGCAGGTCTGCCAGGTGCGGCTTCAGCGTAGGTGACAAACAGCTGGCGAACCTCTCCCCGAACTTGAACCGTCCGCTCCTTGTAATAAGCGAGCGCTCTTCTAGGGTCCAAAGTATGGAGCCTATATTCGGCCTCCGAGGTGTGACTGGGGTAGAACACTGGCAGAGTCAACACCTGGTTAAGGTGAAACTCCGACAACACCTTTGTAAGGAATTTCGGTTGGGGGCGCAGGGCAACCTTGGCCCTGTGGAAGACCAGATAAGGAGACTCGATGGAAAGCGCCTGGAGCTCTCCCATCCTTCTGGCTGACGTGATAGCCACCAAGAAGGCGGTCTTCCACGACAAGTGAGAGATGTCACACCTGTGCATCAGTTCGAATGGCTTGCCCATGAGCTTAGCCAGTACCAGCAGTAGATCCCACGGAGGTGGAGGTTCTCGCACCAGAGGGGATATGTGATCAAGGCCTTTGAAAAAGCGCCCGACCACCTTCTCCTGCGCCACTGACTGCTTCCCGGGATGGCTGCCAGGTGCACCTTAAGGGTTGTCGACTGAAGCACTAGCTGAGAAAGGGACCACAGGTAGTCCAGAATGCTTGCCAAGGAACAGAAGGAAGGGTCCAGGCCCTTGCCCTGACACCAAATGGAGAATCTCTTCCATTTGAAGGTGTAGCATTTTCTGGTCGACTCCTTACGGGATGCCTCAATGACGATGAGGACCTCGTCGGAAAGACCCAAGGCCTGGAACTCTAGCCGCTCATGAAACAGGCCATCAGGTGCAGGGATTGAAGGTCTGGATGGAATACCTTCCCCATATTGACTGAGATCAGGTCCGGGCGGGCTGGAAGCTGCCTCAGGAGCCTGGAGCTGAGACTGAGGAGATCTGGATACCAGAACTGGCGGGGCCAGTCTGGGGCTACCAGAATCGCCTGCACCTTGTCCCTCCTTGCCTTGAGAAGCACCTTATGGATCAAGGGAAATGGGGGAAAGGTGTAGAAGAGGCCCGGGGTCCACGGCCTTGAGAAGGCATCCCCCTGCAGCGAGCCCTGCTGAGGGGGGTGGGCATGAAACAGTCTCAGCTTCGCATTCTCCCTGGAGGCAAACAGGTCCGCCTCAGGTGTGCCCCAGTGGGAGAAGAGATCTTGTACTACCTCCGGCAGAAGAGACCACTCGTGAGATGCAGCCCCTATCCGGCTTAGGGCATCGGCCAGGGTGTTGAAGGCTCCTGCCACATGAATGGCGAGGAGATCCGCCTCCAGGCTGCGCATGAGTGACCAAATGCGGACAGCTTCCCTGCACAGAGGCATGGAGCGTGTCCCACCCTGGCGGTTTAGGTAGTACATGGTCGTGGTATTGTCCGTCTGGACCTGAACCACTTGACCCTGTAGAAACAGAGCGAAGGCGGCGAGGGCTAGATGAACCGCTCTAAGCTCCAGCAGGTTGATATGGCATCGGGACTCCCGAGGGGACCAGAGGCCATGCGCTCTGTGCTCCCCCACATGGGCACCCCAACCCATCAAAGAGGCATCGGTCGATAGCGAGACTGTCGGCTCAGGGCGGACAAACGGGATGCCCTCCTGCCGATGTGCTGGAACGGTCCACCACTGGAGAGCGCTCCACATCCTTTGGGTCATTGTCATTAGCTGATCCAGAGGATCGAAGTGCTGTGACCACTGGCTGGCCGGCCCCCATTGAAGGGGACGCATGTACCAGCGGGCCCAATGGACCACGCTGGTGCAGGCTGCCATAAGGCCCAGGAGGCACAGGAAGTCCCGGGCAGGGCGCGATTGCCCAACCTGAAATGATTGGGCAAAGGAGGAAAGAACCTCGGCCCTGTCCACCAGGAGCCGTGCTCTGGCTCGTAGAGAGTTGAGCTCTGCCCCGATGAATTGTATCACCTGCTTTGGCACGAATTCCGACTTGGCCTCGTTGATGAGGAGGCCAACCTGAGAGCAAACCTGGAGGGCCAGATCTCTGGACCGCTCCACCTCCGCTCTGGAGGGGCTGCAATCAGCCAGTCGCCCAGGTAGTGCACCAGGACCTCGGCGCGTCAGAGGGAATGCTGTCACCACTGCCATGCATTTGGTGAAGACCCTGGGAGCTAGGGAAAGGCCAAAGGGCATGGCCTGGAACTCAAAGGGATCCCTCCGCTCTGAAGCGGAGGAATCTCTGGTGGAATGGACGGATTGGGACGTGAAAGAACGCATCCTGAAGGTCCAGAGAACAGAACCACACGCCTCGTTCCAAGGATGGGATTATCTGAGCCAGAGTGACCATCCTGAAGGTCCGAGACCGTAGGAACCTGTTCAGGTCGTGCAGGTCGAGAATGGGGCGCCAGCCCCCCCGTCCGTTTTGGGACCAGGAAGTAACTGGACACAAACTCCGGTTCTGGAGGAGGATCCACCGCCTTCCTGATCACCTCTTTTTCGAGGAGTAGGTCAATATCGGCTCGGCAAGCCGATAGAGAGGCTGTGGACCCCGTAGCCCCCCGAGGGGCGATGGCTCGGAAGGGCGGGACCTGCTCGAACTCCAGGGGCAGGCCCTTTCCTACCACCTCCATCACCCAACGGTCCGTGGTGATAGCGGACCAGGTGGAAAGGAGGTGGCGGAGCCGTCCCCCCCACGGGGGGAACCCAGGGGGTGAGTGACGAGGCTGGAGGTGACACCCCTCAATCTGTCACTGGGCAGGCTTAGAGGAGGGACCGGCCGAGGGACCTCCTGGGCCTTTACCTCCCTGCTTCCTGTTGGAGGAAGCCACGGGCTTGGGGTTGAGATGCCAAACACGAGCCTGCTGGCCCTGGTGCTGGTGGGCCGGATGTGTTGCAGGCGCAGAAGGACGAAAGGACTTGTGCTGCTGCAGTCGGCGGCCTTTGTCCTTCTGGGCGGAGGTGACCGAGTTCAGAGTGGCACTGGACTTTTCGATCCGCTGGAGGTGACCTTCCACTCCAGGGCCGAAGAGGTCGGTCCCCAAGAAGGGGACATCTGCCAGTTTGTCCTGGGTATCCGCCGTGAAGGTGGATACCCTCAGCTATGCTCTGAGGTGCATGGCCACCGCGGCCGCAACCGACCTGTCACAGGAGTCTCCGATGTCCAGAGCAGTTTGGAGCTGCTGCTTAGCCACTGCCCTACCCTGGTCCCACACCTGCCGGACCGTGGTCTGCAGGTCGGCCGGGAGATGAGGGAATCACCTCATCCAGGGAGCCCATGAGGGCGTGGGAGAAGTGTGCCATCAGCACGGCCGAGCTGGCCTGGCGGAGGCCAAGGGAGGATGCAGCGTACACCTTGCGCCTGGCGTAGTCCAGCTTTTTGGACTCCTTGTCAGGGAGCTTTTCCGCGTCCCTAGTGTTCCCGGAACGCCGGAAAACGCTGTCAGTGACCAACCCCTCAGCAGAAGGGTGTTCCGAAAAACCGGGCAAAGAGCCGGTAGGGACAGCATACTTCCTGGCCATCCTGGCCGGAGTTGCAGGACAGGAAGCAGGCCACTGCCAGAGCTCCAAGGCTGGGCCAACAATGGCTTCAGCCACCGGAAAGGACTCGCGGGTGAATCCTCCTCGGTCCAGTATCTCCATCAGGGATACTGGCCCGCTTGATACCGGCTCGAGCTGCATCCCGGTGGACTCCGAGATGAGCCGAAGCAAACCTATGAAGGATGATGGGCTTTCGTCCATCGACTGGCCCCCGGAGAACTCCAGGTCAATGGGCCTGGAGAACAGGGATGAGTCGTCGTCGGACTCCGAGGAGTCCGCGAAGAGCTGCCTGGGGCCTGAGCCACCCTCCACCTGCCGAGGATGGTCGGGAATGAGGGTGACTGACAACCTGTGGGACAGGCCCTGACCCGACCGAAAGTCCTTGGTCAGCGCCCCTGATTTCCGTTGTGGAGGTGGAGGTTCCACCACAATTGGTGGGGCAGCTGGTTTCAGCCAAACAACCAGCCCAGGCTTGGGCACCTTGGCTACAGCGAGGGGTTGTTTTGGCTGCTCGGGTGACAGCCACTTGATGGTTGGGGAAGGCGACGGCATCGGCTTGTTCCTGGACAGAAGTAACTGCTGCCACATCAGGTCCTCGTAGTGTCAAAGCAATTTGCGCCGCAGCCTCTCCTCTTTCGAGGAGTAAGACGAAGACGAGCGGTGGTGCCACTTACCTCAGTGCCGAGACTGCCGATGTCAGCAGGATCGGCTGGACTGAGACGATGTCCGAGACCCTCGGCGTTTCCGAGGATGGGTCTGGGAAGGGGCGGGGGACACCCGCTCTTCCCTCGGCTCGGAAGCCTTAACCGGGGACTGCGGCACCAGGGGCACAGGCAGGTCCTCGGTCTTCACCGGGGGAACCGGTGAAGAAGGGTTGTCGGCCTCACCAGTCGACAGCCTGTCCGAAGGGTCGAGAAAAATCTCAACCGCGTCGACGGGTGTCTTGGCCGACTGGCCTAACGGGGACGCCATGAAGCCAGCGACCTTAGCCGCAACCTCGACCGAAGTCGACTGCCCGGGGAAGGGGACCTCTTCCGCTCCCATGAACGCTGATGATGAGACTTACCCTTTGAGTCCTTCTTTTTGGACCGAGAGGAATGTCCCGATGGCCCCTCTCCCTTCGTGGAAAGGGACTGGCAAAGCTCCTTGAAAGAAGCTGAATATGAGGTACCCAGTGAGAGCGGGATAAATGCCGCGACGGAGGAAGAGGATGATGCGGCCTGAGCCGAGCTGAGCCAGCCATCATGTAACGCCCAACGGGCTCTTTGACTTAACCGGTAGCGCTTGTAGGGGTGCCTGTAACTGGCAGCACAGTCCTGCAGGACGCCAGTCAAAATGAACGCATGACTCGCAGGCCCGCGTGGGTCGTGTTCCCAGGGCAGAGTCAGTAGACGCACGTGAGTGGGGTCCGTTTGACATCTTTCTGCCCACAAGGGCACCGCCAAATCCGAGTCGATTTGTCCATCGCAGCGAGGGAGAAAGATGACCAAGTCTTGAAAATTTTAAAATAAGTTTCAAGAACCAAGAATTAGATCCAGTCTACATGCAGAGCGTTAAGAGGGAACCTGAGCTTCCAAGCAGTAAGGAAGATCCGACGTCATGGGGCGGAGCCGAGAGTTTTACCACCCGGGTGGGTTGGAGGAGCCAGCTTGAAGACCTTCTGGCAAGATTTAAAGCAGCAAGGAACCTGCCAGACAGTGTGGATGAACAACATATCCATGTCCCTAGAAGTATAGCTATTCTATGCAGTCTGTCCATATGATGTTTTTTTTTCTCAATGCCAGCTGCAGACTTCGGTGCTCAAATGATTTTGGCAGTGGCTTTCCTGACAGACTTGTGTATTGGGACAAGCAGCCTTTCTAAAGCAGCTAGTCCGACGATATCCATGAATTCCATATCCTCTTCTGTTCCTTGACAGAGGATGCTGAGGGTGTCCACTAGTTGCCTGATGAAAGAGGAGTCAGGAATAGTCCTAATTAACCTTTGGAGGCTCTATAGGATCTTCCTCTTCCTAATAATACATTCCCTCCTCAAGGACCGGTTGCTGGGCTGGAACCCGAGCTGGTGGTGGGGGGGGGGGGCAGGCAAAGTTATTAGGTTTACCATAGTCTGAAAGGCTTGGAAAAACTGTCACATCTTTTTTCATGTCCTCTGCTGAGGGCATCTGTCTGTATTCCAATGTATGCTCATTATCATTTGCAGAACGAATGGCAGGGACACTTTTTTTCTTGGCAGACGCTGGTTCTAGTACCTGTCTGAGGCTCTTTTATTTGTATTTTTGCCATCAGTAGAGTCAGGTTCCTCCTTTCAGACAAACTGATATCTTTACCATCGTTATCATGCTTGTTTGTCAGATGGCTGAGCAGTTTTACCTTTTTTGTCTGTTCCCTTTGACAGGGACTGCTGCTTATGAGAAGAACCCTCATATGTGTGCTTGCCACAATCACTGGGAGCTCCCTCAGCCTTTACTGTACTTTGGTGACATAGAGGCAGACTGAGAAGCCATAAATTCTTATCTTTTTTCAGCCCTTTTCATAGATACATAGACAGTGTCGGCAGATAAGGGCCTATGGCCCACCTAGTCTGCCCATTTGAGCTTGTAAGTTCAGTTTGTTTTCCTAGAAGTCTGTTTCCCCTTACCCCTGCCCTCTAGAATTACTTTATGTCTATCCTATGCATTCTTAAATCCCGTGATTGTTTCAGCCCCCACCACTTCCTCTGGCAGGGTGTTCCACTTGTCCACCACCCGTTCTGTGAAGAAATTCTTCTCATGTTTCCTCTGAATCGCCCTCCCTCCAACTTCATCCCATGCCCTCTAGTCCTGAAACATCTTTTTCGCTTAAAATAGTGTTTTCCTGCACCCTGTTCCTCCCTGTAAGATACTTGTATGTCTCTATCATATCCCTCTCCCTCCTCTCCTCCAGGGAGTACATGTTCAGTTCCTTCAACCTGTCTTCATAGGACTTGTGATGCAACCCATGCACCATCTTTGTTGCCCTCCTCTGAACCTTCTCTACCCTGTCTATGTCCTTACGAGGTATGGTCTCCAGAACTGTACACTGTACTCCAGGTGGGGCCTCACTAGTGTCTTGTATAGCGGAATTATGACCTCCCTTTTCCTGCTGGTGATGCCCTGCCTATACATCCCAGCATCCTATTTGCTTTACCTGATGCCTTGTCACACTGTTTCCTACCTTGAGGTCATCAGAGATGACAACCCCAAGATCCCTTTCCTGCTTGGTGCATGCTATATCCTCACCCCCAACTGATATATTGTGCCAGGGTTTTGTGCCCCATATGCATTATCTTGCACTTCTTTGCATTGAATTTCAACTGCCAAATCCTTGACCATTCTTCAAGTTTCTGCAGGTCCCTTCTCATTCTGTCTACACCCTCTGGTGTGTCTACTCTGTTACAGAGCTTTGTGTCATCAGCGAACAGTGAAATTCTGCCTTCTAGATCCTGTGCAATGTCACTGATGAAGATGTTGAATAGGACCGGTCCTAGCACTGATCCCTGTGGTACCCAACTGGTTACTCTTCCCTCTGTGGAGTGACAGCCATTTACCACCACCCTCTGTGTCCTGCCACCCAGCCAGGGTTTTCTTTTGTGTTTTTGGGCAAAACCTCAGACAAAGTTCACAATGTTTAGAATTGTAATCTGCTTGTGGCAGTCTACCTCCGACATGAGCTTGAAGCAAGAAGTGCAATTTTTTAAAACCTGTGGGCCATTTTTCTTTTTAGGCCTATCAGACATGACAAACACTGATAAAATCTAGGAAATGGAATATTTGGTAAAAGCACTATTATTTTCACAAAAACTGCCATAAATATTAATAAAAACGAAAGCTAGGTTCCTGCCTTGTGTTTTACAGCAGCCTTCTCCGCTACCTGGGAACCGATCGGGAACCAGAGAAACTGCTATTAATTTATTCATTTCAATTAAAACCTCCTGGTGCATAGTATCAAAAACTAAATGAACAAAGTCAAGAACTTAAAAGATTATAAACCTAAATAGTTATATCAGAAGGCTGGAGACATCGTCAGGGAGACTGCTCTCTTTAAGTGGAGAAGCAAACCTGGCGTTAAGCCAGTAGGAGAAGCGTGACCACACAGCAGAGTTTGAACAGAGTTCTGTATTCCATACTTTGCTACATCCTATTCTCTAGGGCATCACACTCTGGTGGGATTATGCACTTTAAATTTGGCATCACTGCTGGATTCCTGTTAGAAAAATCTTCACTCATAAAATAGTCTTCGTATCCACAGTCAAATCACTGACTCCAGCAGACTGAATGTTCTGAAAATCTGTTTTAATGATAAATAAAACTTTTCTACATGTTTTCAGCTGATGTGGATCCATGTTAGTTCACAGTAAACAGATTAAATCCATTCAGTAGGTTGTTTTTGTGTTTCTTAATGATGTTCATGTCTTTCTTCATCTGCCACTGGGGGAATTATTTCACCGGTCTCCAGGATTCTGTCCCCCTATACAAAAAGGTATCAAAAACATAGATTAGATCAGGTTTATGTTTTAGCTTAAGCAACAAAACATCTTAAAATGACCATATAGATATTGTATTTCTTGAAATGTACTTCTTTAATCTTCCCCATTCATTACCTATGGGTCCTACCGGAGGTCAGGACTCTGCGCAGAAAGCAACAGCGCTGCCTCTTTAAATTTTCTTAGCTGGAGGAGTCAACATCAGGACGGTGCAACCCACGAGGCCAGCATTCTACGTGGCACTCACGGGTTGGCCAGTAACTGAAGCCGACTCCTCCAATAACTCAGTTCTGGTTTTTCCACCATTGAGGAAGGATCCTGTACGGGAAGACTGCCTTCAAGCAACTGCGTCATGAAGTCTGCTAGGCATATTCCCTTGTCCAGTGCCGTGAGTACTGGTACTGGAGTTTTCTTGCTATTATCGTGGTGCCGAGTAGTTTTGTGGTATTTTCCCCATTTTATTATTTTATTCGCACGACGGTATGTCGGAATCGGGATGTAGACTGGTTTCTAAGCAAGCAGGAGTTGCCCCTATGTGCCGGTGCCCCTGTGGCAACTCCATGACCATTACAGACCCCCCCCACGACCATTGTTTCACCTTTCTGGGTCCCCACCACGTGATGGAAGAGTGCAACACAACACCTGTTTTTCTATGGATTATTGTACTCTCGTTATTCGTGCGGCGTTGTTGGGGAGAGACCTGCTCAACTTTCAGAGGGTGTCATTGCACTCAGGACACTAAGACATGGTCTCTGGGTTCCATCCTTGAGCCCCCCCCCCGGCTGTATATGAGCCAGCAGGGAGGGGGCCCTCTCTGCTCCACAACTTGCTGGGGCAAGGGGTCCCAGTGAGGGGCTGGTGGGGTAGCTGTCCTTCTCCATGGGGAGGGTGACTGGTCACCCCTTGCAGTCTGGGGTCTCCTTGGAGGCCCGTATGACCCCCAAGATGGAGTCTGAGCTATACGCGGGCTCTACTTGGGTGGTCCCCTCGGGGGCCATGATTGGTCTCTGCCCCAGCTCCGGGCACCATCTTTGGGGCCGGTGAGTGGGGCGGTGCCGACCGCACATCAAGACTCCCCATTGCCTCCCTTGGTGATGGGGGCCTCGACTTCCGGGAGTAGCCCATTTGGAGATCTCCCTAATCTTGTCCCCTGCTGCAGAGAACGATGACTGGGATGATCCCAACTAGGTACCAGACTCCTCCGATTACTCCCGGGCCTCTCAAAGTTTCCAGGCCAGTGTCATCGGATGGTGTCATGGGTAGCGTCGCCGCTCCAGACTCCTCTGGCGCTGCCTCTTGTGCTGGGATCTCTGTTGGGGCCCTCTCCAGAGCCCCTGCAGGTAATAGTGCAGTGCCTGGTGCCATTTTGGATGGCAGTGCTGTGGTCAGCACCGCATCTGGTGGCGCTGCCGTGGTCGGCACTGCCTCAGCCTCTGGTGCCGCGGCTGGTGTTTGCTTGGGACAGGTGTATTCCCACTGGTCAGAACCAGATCTACTGTGACTTGGATCCTGGCCGATGAGGAGGATACTCAGGAAGGCCCTACCCCTCCACCTGTGGGAGCTGGGGCTATCCTCCCCCACCAAGGCGCCCAGTCCAGATCCTTCTACTAGGCCCCCTCTGAGGGGCAGGTCTCTCTCTCTCTCTCTCTGAAGTCAAGGGCTGGCGGGACCGGGTCTGAGTGGCAACCCCCTCTGGGGGCCCCTCGAAAAACTGTTCGGCGTCGCAGCGTGGACCCATCTTTGCTTTCCTTTGCAGAGGGGCCCTGCGGTTGGTGGGGGTGGAAGTCTTCCGATGGACTGAGCATGGCTCCAGCCTCTGATACAACCCCTGGTCCACCCCTCGACAGTTGGGCGCACTGGGGTGGGTGCATTTGCTAGCCCCTCTCTTCGGGAGGGGTCCCCTGCACGAACCCACAGCTCTGGGAGAGGACCTTTCTAGTGTGGCCAGGCTGTCCCTCCTCTGTTTTCTCTGCCTCCTCTTCCCCCTTTCCCTGGACTTCTTGGCCCTGCGGGCCCTCTTACCTGGGAACAGTTCAGGACTCCGGCGGCTGCTTTCCTGTGTTATCTCAGGGCCATCTCTGAGGTTATTTTCAGACCTCAGACTTCTGCACCTCCAAGCTCTGATTCCGTCTCCTCTTCATCTTCAACTTCCTCCAGTGAGGAAGGGGATTCCTCTCGCCACTTCTCTGCTGATGGGGACTTTATGTCCTACCAGCGTTTCCAGACGGAGATGATTAAGGAGCTCCGCTTTTCCCATTTTTGTCGGATGGAACACAGATTGTGCAAAGTTGTCATTCCTAGGAGGATACACTGCTGACAATTTGGTCATCCCTCCCTGGCGAGGCCATTTGTGGAGTTCAGACACGCCTGGCAGTGTCCCGTCAGCCTCGTCAGTTCCCTAGGGACTGTATAACAAGTATTGCACAGCAGTGGGGTCTCCAGTAGCCATGCCCCAGTCCACTTTGGGACTGGGGCTCCTGGTTTCCTCATCTGGGCATCGTGCCTCCATCGCTTCAACTGCCCCCGATGCTGACTTGACAGAGTTTGACCGATGGGGGAGAAGGGTGTTTTCTTTAGCACGCCTTCTTCTGCAGATAGTGGCACATCAGGTGCACCAGGTGGCCTATGCTAGGCACATCTGGACACTGCTAGGACAGGATCTAGCAGCTCTGCTTGATGGTGATGGAACCAGGCAAGCCATTTGCCTCACAGATCAAGGCCTGGAGCTGGCAAGACATCTCTCTAGGGAAGTCTGAGATGCCAACAAGGTGGCTTCCAAGGTAGTGGGAGCGTTGGTCTGCATTAGATGGACTGCGTGGCTTCATCTATCTAGGTTGCCACCCTTAGCCCAGCGAAGGGTGGTATCCTCACTTTTCCGGGGGTCCACTTTTCTCATAGGGCACGGCGAGTAATGCAGGGGCACCTTCCACCACCCCCCCCCGGGGCTTGGGAGCACTTGCCAGCCCATTCCAGTCCTCGAGCCTCACCAGGCCTGTAAAACGGCCCCCTCCTCCAGTGGTTATTCCCCACAGGAGGCTGGGGGAAATATTTTTTTCCTCAGGGTTTGCCATCTTGGCACTCGGACCCATAGATAATAAATGGTGAAGATTAACTTGAGGAAGATATGGAAATTACATACTTACCATAATTATTCATCTTCCCAAATATCTTCACCATTCATTACACCCACCCACCCTTCCTGTACCAGACGCTGGGCAGTGCTGTCCCTTTCCTTTTCTCTCTCTCCCACTCCCTGTTTGAGACATGAGTCAAGGAAAGGGACAGATTTTTTTGGGGGAGGCAAGCCCTGTTTTTCTCCTATGCTGGCCTTCTGATAAGATTATCTGATCGATCCAATGGTCAAGATCGCTTTCGGTGTTACAGCCTTGGCAGATGTTTCCTTCAGGGACCAGCTGTGCTGTGTTTTGCAATAATCACTGGTGCTCCTGTGGTTACTGGATGTGGTGTCAGTTAGCCTTCCACCTGGTTCTTAGCTTTTTCCTGAAAGGGCTGTAGGGGTTGACAGTTGTGACTCTTTATATATATAAATATATATATATATATATATATATATATATATAATATAAGGAAGGAAGAGAAACCACGGAGGATATCAGTACAAACAAGCTTTCTGTGTATGTGCTTCTTCAGGATCTTCTACAATCCCTTCCCCCTGAAAACTGTGGGAAGAAAGGGTGGCCCTCTAGGCCTCTGTTTCCCCCACTGGGAATTTTGGAGACTTACCCCTCCAACATCTCCCCCTGTTCTCCTCCCTCCTATCTTATGGCAGTCCTCTGGGCGAGGACTGCTAAATCTCTTGGAGCCCCGGACTCCCAAGATCTACTTCCTCAACTCTGCCCCAAATTATTAGTCTGGAAGCCTGTCTGGTTCTCACTCAGGGGCTTGAGTGTCTAGGAGGGAGGGGGACTGTGAGGGGGGGTAGATTGTCTCTTGGGGGGGGGGGGCTGGAGACTGTCAGCTCTTTTTCCTCTCTTCTCACCGCAGGAATTCTTCAGCACGTGTGGTGCCGTATGCCAGCTGGGTTCAGCTGCCCCAGAGAGGAATAGTCAATGTAAATGAGCAGGGACATTGGCCAATCAGAAGAGAGAGAGAGAGAGAGAGAGGAGTGCTGCCTGCAGTCAGCCTGAAGGACCTCAGAACTTTCTCCGCTGACTTGGCAACACTGCCCTGGCGCTCTCTCTCTCTCTTCTGTACCTTCAGAGACGTTCCTGTGAGTTTTTTTCTTCGTTTGAGTGCTACCTTTACATTTTTAAGGTATTTATTGTATTGCGCAGCCAACATATTGTATTAGTAGCAGATTTGGAAGTGCGGTCACTGTGGGAAAATGCAGGGCATGCATCAGTAGGTGCGTCCCTCATTCCCCAATAAGGCAGCTGCAGGCACTGACACCAGCAACACGTAAACTGGCCACCAGATCAAACAAAAGGTCCACTGCAATGACAGCCAAGCTTCTTGGTGAACCAGTTTACAAATCATGGCATGCCACCGCAGAGTGCCCTGACCCACTTCAGTTGCCGACGGGGGAGCCCATTCCTGCCGGGCATAATGCAATCCCCCTCCTGTGCCGAGGTAAGCCCAATCCCCCGCAGCATCACGTCCTCTCAGTTTAATTTGCCGACGGGGAGCCCACTCCTCATCGGCATAATGCCCCCCATTTGTTGTGTGTAGACAGGGTGCCCAACTCGTCAGCTACAGAACCCCCTCCCAAAAAACTCAGGCACGCTGGGAGATGTTGGAGTGGTAAGTCTCCAAAATTCCCAGGGGGGGAAACAGTCAGAGGCCTAGAGGGCCAACATAAAAATTACACACTGTATTAATGTTGTTTCTTCTAATGGAGTCTTGCTGTATTCTGCCAAAATGCAGTTAGTCCCAGCACTTGAACTGCCCAAGAGAGTAAAGAGTTAACTCTATGCCAGAGCATAGAACGTTGAGCTCGATTTTCAAACCTCTGTCTCTGGTACATTCTAATGTAACCGTCAGATTCTTATGACCACTAATGCTAACTAGCCTAGCTCTAACATTTTGAAAAACTGAGCCAGAGGCCAACAAGAACTTGGGTCAAAACGATTCAAGTCAAGAACCCAAGAACAAAACCTTTATCCAGATAGTGGTGGTAACTATATTAATAATAATCAGTTCAAAAGTATTAATAACACTCACCCTGGCCAGGACGAAATCAAAGAGGTAAACCTCTGGGGTGCAGCACTGCACCTGCCAACTCCAAAATCCCAAAAAGAAGGTTCTGAGAGAGGAGGCAGGGAGGGAGGTCAGAATACAGCAAGACTCCATTAGAAGAAACATTACTACAGTGCATTCCACTTGTGTGCATTTCGGTTGAGTGCACTTCCCGGTTGTGTGCACAAAATCACCAGGTCCCGATTCATTTCCTATATTGCTCAATGTTAAATGAATCGCTTATGTGCACACACATTTTCGGTTGTGTGCACAGATTGAACTTCAATCAGCAGGATTAAGAGCAGCAGCGAGGTGTAAAGTTAGGCGATTGACACCTGATTTTCTTTACCACTCCAGCCCCAGAGCTGTCCTGAGATAACAATACTCACTTATCAGGTCATGAGTTGCACAGCAGTGTTAAAACACCTCCCGGTAGCAGCACAGAACATTTTGACCCATTGGTGTAGATGTCTCCTGTGTCGGGAAAATTCTAAGCAAAAGAGAAGCTATTCTCCAAGAATGGAGTACCAGGGGAAATAAATACAGTAAGTGCAAGCAGGAAGGAAATGACCATAGCATTGAAGATGCGCTTTTGCGATGGTTCACAGTGTTTCTCTCTCTGGGCACATTCTGTTTGAAACATCCGATCACTGGATAAGGGATGAACTTTTAAAATGCTTAACATTCTGTAAGTGTTTACATTACTGCAGTGCTTTTAATGCTCTCACATTTCACTTTCAGCACTAAACTTTTATATGCTGAGCTTTTTATTACTGCTTGCTACGGTTTGGTGCTGTTTTAATATGCTTTTTTATACTGTACTACAATATTTTCCCATGTAAGATGTGTAATAAATGAGTTTTACCACTACTGCGATTAACTCTGGGCATTTTTACTGCATTTTCGGTTGTGTGCACACTTTTGGCTGGTCCCGAGGTTGTGCACACAAGCGGAATGCACTGTACGATGAGTAATTTTTTCTTCAAACAACATGAAGTCTTGCTGTATTCTGACTAAATGCAGACTACCAAGCAGTCCCCCCCCCCCCCCCCCCCCCCAAAGGAGGGATCTACAGAACCTACTTGGAAAAAGGCTCTGCAGTACTGCTGTGCCAAACCTAGCATCATTTTTGGCTTGAGTATCCAGACAGTAATGCTTGGTAAATCTATGAAGTTTTCTAGGTGGCTGCTTTACAAATTTCCAAAAGGGGAATATTTCTAACTGCTGCCACAGAGGCAGCTGTACCCACAGTCGAGTGAGCTCCCAAGCCTGAGGGAGGCTCCTTTCCCAATTTTGTGTAACAGAACTGAATGCAAGAGACAATCCACCTGGCTATTGTTCTCTTGGTGGCTGGTTTACCCTTTCCCACTTCTCCATAAGTGAGAAACAACTGAGAACAATCATTTCTATGGGCCTTAGTATGGTCTATATAATAGCTTAATGCCCTTTTTACATCCAGACTGTGCAGCCTTCTCTCTCACCTGAAGAAGAATGATCAGTGAAAAACACTGGTAGGGACATAGACTGGTTAAGATGAAAATCTGAAACCACTTTGGGGAGAAATGTCCTATTTGTCCTGAGCACCACCTTATCCTTGTGAAAGGCGGTAAAGGCAGGCTCTATAGATAGGGCCTGTAACTCACAGATCCTCCTGAGAGAGGGAATGGCCACCAGGAAGACAGTCTTTCAAGTCAAGTACTTTAGCTCAGCTGAAGCCAACGGTTCAAAAGGGGCTGCATAAGCTGTGCAATGCAGATATTCAGATCCCAAGCTGGAGTTGGTTCCTTAAGAGGAGGGTTAAGATGTACCAAACCTTTGAAGAATTTACTAAAGACAGGGTGAGATGCAAGGGAAGATCCCTTTGCTGCAGAAAGAAAAGTAGACACAGCTGCTAAATGAACCTTAAGAGCGGCAGGCCTGAGGCCTAGGCCATTCAAATGGACCAAATAGTCCAGAGTTGTGGACAGACCAGCCGAATCTGACTGCACATTTCTCAGAGAGCACCAAATGCCTGAATCCCTTCTACTTAGAATTGTAGGTCTTTCTGGTGGAAGGCTTCCTAGAGACCTGCAAAACATCCAAGACCCCTTGTGAGACATGCAGTCCTGCATACTCTAACTCTTCAAAAGCCAGGCCTTGAGCCTGAGAGAACTAAGACTGGGATACCAAATCCTCCCCTGAGAGGAAGTCAAGAGGTCGTGCCTCCTGGGGAGGCAGAGGGGAATTCTGACTGCTAGGGACAGTAGCAAAGGGTACCAAGGTTGCTTGGCCCAATCCGGTGCCACCAACATCACTGTACAGGGCTGAGACCTAATTTTTATCAGTACTCTGAATATCAGAGGGAAGGGGGGAAAGGCATACAGGAACCTGTTAGTCCAATCCAACAGTAGAGCATCCTGAGGAACAGACCCCAGGAGTGGAGCTCTGCGGCGGAACAGGGGAAGCTGATGATTGTCTGGGGCTGCAAAGAGATCTATCTCTGGAGTGCCCCACCTCCTGAAAATGATGTGAAGAACTTGGTTGATTTAGGGACCACTCGTGGTGACCCTGAGAAATTCTGCTGAGAGCATCTGTCAGTACACTGTCCTTCCCTGGAATATGCACTGCTACCAGGGAGGTCTGGAGAGAGTAAGCCAGAGTCCAAACCTTCATGGCTTCTGTGCACAAGGCTGTGGACAGAGTGCCCCTTGCTTGTTTATGTAGTACATAGTGGTGGTGGTGGTGGTGGTGTCTGTCCTGACCTGCACCACCTTCCCCTGTACCAATTCTGAAAATGCTTGAAGGGCTAGAAGCACAGCCCTGAGTTCCAGTAGGTTGATGTGAAGGAGAGACTCCTGCTGTGACCATGTGCCTTGAGCAGTGAGGTTCCCCAAGTGAGTTCCCCAACCCAGAAGGTATGTGTCTGTGGTGAGAATCACTGAGGGTGACTGGTGAAGAAAGGGAACCCCCTGCCTGAGATTGTCCTCCTCCAACCACCACTGGAGAGTCTGGACAAAAGTTTGAGTTACTGGAATTAACTTGGTAAGCAAATCCTTTTTCTGAGACCAGAAGGACCTGAGGTGAAACAATGTCCCTCATTTGGAACCTGTCTCCCTGGACCACTGCAGTGGAAGCTGTCATGTGGCCTACAAGCTGGAGAAAGTGCCTGGCCGGACGAGACACCTGAGGTCTGAAAGAGGCTGCCAGATCTGTTAGGGCCCTTACCCTTTGAAGGGGAAGAAAGGCCTCTACTTGAATAGTATCCAGCTCTGCCCCTATGAAGTTGAGAAGCTGGACTGGCTCCAGCACTGACTTGGAGAGACTGAGAAGAAATCCTAGGGAACCCAGAAGCCTCTGCGTAACGGCCAGAGCTGACCTTACTTGATCCGGAGACTGGCCTACAATGATCCAGTCGTCTAAATAGGGGAGCACAGAGATGCCATGTCTCTTGAGGAAGGCAACCACTACTGCCAGGCATTTTGTAAAAACTCTGGGGCAGAGGTGAGGTCGAAGTACATGGCTCTGAATGGATAATGACCTGAGGGCAACTGGAACCTGAGCTACTTTCTGTGGGAGCATCTGGTTGGTATGTGAAAACAGCCATCCTTGAGGTCCAGAGGGGCTAGCCAGTCTCCTGGCCTCAGAGAGGGAAGAATAATTCCCAGAGCCACCATTTTGAATTTTGGTTTTGTAAGATGTCTGCTCAGGTATCTTAAGTCTAGGATGGCTCACCACTCCCCTGTTTTTTTTTGGGGGGGTAGGAAGTACATTGAGTACAACCCTTTTTCCTTGTGCAACAGAGGAACTTGCTCCACAGCTTTTTGAAGCAACAGAGAAGAAACCTCTGCCTCTAAGGAAGCTGTTTCCAGAGGTGTGGCAGGCTTGAAGGACCTTGCTCTGATTTGGGGACATTTTTTGAAACTGAAAGCAAGCCCCTGGCTAACCACTTCCAGGACCCATTTATCTGAGGTAAAAGACTTCCAGTCCTAGGAGAAATGAGCCAGCCTGCCCCCTACTGGAATAGGGGAGGTGACCCGGTCTGACACATCAGGGTGTCTGCCTGGCAGAGATTCTAGGCTGGGAAGTAGATGCAGCCCTGCTCATCTCCCTTCTGCCTCTCCCTCTGAAGAAAGGCCTCTGGAAAGGCCTACCCCTGCCAGCCCTAGACTACTGCTTCCGAGGAGTAGCAGACCTTTCCTTGGCCACTGCACTCCTATAGGTGGTCCTGTATTCGTCCATTTTCTTCATACACATCTCTGTCTGCTCCCCAGAGAGTTCTGTACCACAGGAAAATCCATGGCCTTAGCCTGGGTATCCTGAGAAAGGCTGGTACATCTGAGCCAAGCAAATCTCCTCAAGGAGACAGATGTAGCCATGACTCATGATGAAACATCATTAGAGTCCACTGTAGCATGAAACTGAACCATGGATGGCTCAATCCTGTCTGCAGCCACCTGCTCAAGCTCCTTGGCCAGCTGGGGGAGGGGCATTCTTTGCTACATCCAGAATAGTATCCCACCTAGACTTCTGGTACCTAGCCACATAAGCAATATAAGAGGCCTGCCTGAGTCCCAAGGAGGATGCTAGGTACTGCTTCTTAGCCATAGCATCCAGCTTCCTGGAGTCCTTATCTGGGCGGTGTGAAGCCAAGGGGATATTAGCTTTGTCAGAAGCTGCAGCCTGCACTACCCCAACATGGCTGCAATGATTACAAAGGAATTCTGTCCCAGAACCTAACAACATATACCTCCTGTCCATCTTTCTATCCACAAGAGGTATAGAGGTTGGTAACTGAAGAATTTTTTGTGTCTGTTTCCCCCAAAGATTTATGCAAGGGAATAGACAGTCTCTTTGACTCTGGGACATCCATCATCTCCACAAAGTAAGGTTCCTCTTCCTCTTCAGAGGCTACCACAGTGGGAAGCTGAAGGGTTTCTGCCACCTTTTTGTAGAACAAAAAGTGGGAAGGGGACTCAATGTCTGGGAGAAGAAACTGAATTAGGCCCATCTGGGGAGATGCCAGGCTCCACTGGCTCATCTAGGCCTTCAAAATCATCTTCTTCCTCTTCTTCTCCCTCCCAGCCTAATTCATAAAAGGCCTCTGGATCATATTCTGATTGCACCTGAACCGACGCAACTGACTGTCTTGTAAAAGTCGTCGGTTCAGTCGGAACAGATTGTAGCGATTGTACTATTCTTATCAAGCTGCAGTCTCCTGGTAGTTGGGATCTCGGATTTGATCCGATAACTGAATTTATTTTTCTTTTGCCAGAACCGATCCTTCAGAATCAGCTTCTTTTGCCCGAGGAGGTATCACCCTGGTTAGAAGGCACCTCCTCAGGTTCGGTCAGAACTGAACCGGGCTGGTCATCCAGGTCAGTGGATTTTTCGGCCGCTTTTTCCTTCAGCCGGTTCAATCACTTATCCAGCGTGGCTTTAGGAAAATTTGCACAAATTTGGCAGTCTGATTTCAGGTGGTCAAACCCCAAACAATAAACACAGACTAGGTGGGGATCAGCTTTAGCAAAAGCCTCCCCACACTCCGTGCAGTGCTGAAACCCAATGGGACTGGTTTTCTTCTTGGGTTTCTGACATTGTGCTTTTTTGTTTCTGCCAATTTGCTCTATGAAGGCGTTCAAGCTGAGTAACACCAAGGGTGTCCAAGGGTTGTGGAGAAAAAAAAAAAAAAAAAAAAAAAAAAAGGAAAACCTGCGTTTTGGAGACCGAAAGATATTGAACCCACTACCAGAGAAAAACTTTACAATTTACCACAGAAAAGTATTCAGTTTTACACCGGACCGACCAATGAAGAACAAAAAGAAATTATTTCTTACCACTATCTACTAACTACACTACCTGTACTGTAGACAGAGATTTGATGACCGAAAAACGACAACAGTTGGAAAAAGCGAACGATTTTTACTACCAAACCGAAGCAGCGAGGAGAAATCTCCGGAGCGTCTTCACAGTTAGGTGGAGTAAAGAATCTGATGATTACATTAGAATGTACCATGGACAGAGGTTTGAAAACCAAGCTTGAGCTCAACGTTCTATGCTCTGGCATAGAGTTAACCCTTTTCTCTCGCTGGGGCAGTTTAAGTGCTGGGGCTCTCCCACTACCTCTATCACTGGCAGCTCATCACCACAGACAAGTTGGTGTTAGACATAGTTGGTCAGGGCCTATCTCTTCAGTTCAGAAAAGTCCCTTTCCTCCTAGTCCCCAAGCTCTCAAAACCTCTAACCCCAACAGAAAAACTGCTGCTTGAGACAGAGGTGAAGAACCTTTTGCAAGGCAAAGCTGTGGAAAGAGTGCCCTTCCCCCAGTGGGGAAAAGGTTTCTATTCCAGGTACTTTCTTACTCTGAAGAAAAATGTGGAGTGGCGACCTATTCTGGACTTAAGGTACCTGAACAAGCACCTGCTGAAACCGAAGTCCAAAATGGTAACCTTAAATCAGGTCATTCATTCTCTGAAGCAAGGGGACTGGCTAATCTCCCTAGATCTGAAGTATGCCTATTTCTACATCCCAATCAGGAAGTCCCACAGAAAATTCCTCAGATTCAGGCTCTCTTCAGGCCATTACTAGTCTGAAGCCATGCCGTTCGGGCTAACTTCCGCTCCCAGGGTTTTCACCAAGTGCCTGGCAGTGGTTGCAGCTCATCTCAGAAGACTAGGGATTTCTGTTTTTCCCAGCCTGGACGACTGACTAATGGTGGCCATTTTTCTTTTTTTTTGAAATTCAGCATCTTTATTAGTTTTATATCATAACACCAACTATAAAACAAGAAGGTAAATTAACCACACACAAACAAAAAAAATAAATTAGTAGAAACATGAGTCCAGTGGCCATTTTTTCCACAGGCAGTTGCAGAAGCCCTGAACCAGACAGAAGACACCCTACAGTCTCTGGGCTTCTTTATAAACGAAGACAAATCTCACTTTTCAGCCTGCCCAAGCACTGCAATTCATAGGGGCAGAGCTCAACACACTGCAGGGGAAAGCTTTCCTTCCTGCAGACAGAATTCAGAATTTCCTCAGCCTGTTTCATTCTAGGACAGCTAGACACTTCCTCAGACTGCTTGGTCACATGGTCTTTATGACCGCAGTTGTCCCAGGCACCAGATTCCAGATGAGGGACATTTAGTATCACCACAGGTCTCACTGGTCTCAGAAAAAGAACTCCTTTGCAAAGCTAGTGCCAGACACAAGAACCCTTCTTCAGGGTCTAGACTGGTGGAAGGAAGCAGAACACCTCAGGGTAAGGGTTCCTTTCCAGATTCAGCAACCTTCCCAGATCCTGACAACAGATGCCTCCCTCCTAGGTTGGGGTGCCCATCTAGGGGACCAGTCCATAAGTGGCACCTGGACACCCCAAGAGTCCACATACCACATCCTAGAACTCAAAGCAGTGTTCTTGGCCATCAAGGCTTTCGCCCCACAACTCAGGACAGGCTGTTCAGATAAGAACAGACAATATCACTGCCATGTTCTATATCAACAAGCAAGGAGGCACAAGGTCAACCAAACTCTTCACAGAGGCAATGAGGATTTGTTCCCTGGCTTACTACCTGGACATGTCTCCATCGGCCAATCCTCTCCTGGGCAAGGACAACACTTTGGCAGATGCTCTAAGCCACATCAGTCAGGGTCACGAGTGGACCCTAAACAAGCAGGTCCTTGCCACAGTTTTCAGAAGGTAGGGGGTTCCAGAACTGGATCTATTTGCATCTAGACTCAACCACAAACTGCCACAATACTGCTGCAGGCCCCCAGCGCTGGGGACCATCCCCGTAGATGCTCAGACCCTGGACTGGGAAGGGAGGTTTCTGTACAGTTTTCCTCCCTTTCTTCTGATCTACAGGGTGCTTCTCAAGCTCAGGGCTCAACCGGCCACCATGATTCCGGTGGCCCCGGATTGGGCGAGGCAACCCTGGTATTCCTTCCTCCTCCTTGCTTTGTCAATCAGGAAGTCCATCAGACTGCCAGCAACCCACAGTCTCCTGACTCTTCCCCAGACAGGGGTAGCATATCCCAACATCCAGTCCCATCAACTCAAGGCCTGGTACTCGAGGAGTTAAGAGTTTCCTGAATAACAGTACTCTGAACAAGTCTTTAAAATTCTGTGAATGGCTAAAAAACCTAGCACTAGGAAGACTTATGCTTCCAAGTGGAAAAGGTTCTCTCTATGGTACAAAGTTAAGGACATAGAGCCCTTGCGGGTTACTCCTCCTACCCTCCTGGATTACCTAGTTCACCTCCAGGCAGAAGGCCTTAAAGCTTCATCCTTAAAAGTGCAACTGGCGGCCATCTCGGCTTATCTTTCCACTGGAAAAGAGAAATCTGTCATTTCACAGCCCATTTTCAAAATATTTTTCAAAGGTCTGCTGCACTTTCAACCTCCTCTGACGGAACCTGTCCCTCCTTGGGACCTGAACCTCTGTAAAGCCAAACTCATGGAGCCTCCTTTTGAGCCCATGGTTACAGCTGATCTCAAGTATGTAACTTGGAAAACTGTTTTTCTGGTTGCCATCATCTCCGCCAGAAGGATTTCTGAGTTGCAGGCCCTTTGTACAGAACCTAACTACATCACTGCCCACAAGGACAAAGTGGTGCTTAGGACAAACAGGAAATTTCCGCCAAAGTTGGTTTCCGGGTTCCACATTAACCAGTCTATCACCCTGCTGTTTTTTTTCACAGACAAGTCCACCCCAGGTGAACACAAGCTACATAGTCTGGATGTGAAAAGAACTCTGACCTACAGCAGTTCAGTAAGTTCCATACTCAGCTCTTTCTCACCTACGGTGAGGTAGGCAGAGGAAGACTGGCTACCAACAGAACCATTTCCTGTTGGACTGTCTCTTGTATCCAGTTCTGTTACAGCAAAGCTGGTAAACAACCCCCTCAGGGCCCACTCTACTAGGGTCACTGCTGCCACAGTGGCAGCTGCAAGGGATGTCACTTTGCTCGAAGTTTGCAAAGCAGCCACTTAGAAAACTGTACACACATTCACAAAGCACTACTATCTATATGTGCAGTCCAGATCTGAAGCCAAATTTGGCAGAGTGGTGCTACAGAGCTTGTTTCCTAAATAGGTTTCTGTGCCTGCCTCCCAGCTGCACTGTTCTGTACTCTGCACCTGTCAATACATGCTGAAGAATTCCTGGGGTGAGAAGAAAAAATTACTCACCATAGTAATGTTGTTTCTTCCAAGAGATTCTTTAGCATTACCAACACTCCCACTCATCCTCCCCAGCGAAACCTGTCTGGGGATGGCTCTGCTATTATGTCTTAGCCAAATATGTCTAGTTGTGTGGTTTCTTTCGCTGATTTGTTTCATAATAGTGGTTTGGAATTTGCAGTTGTTACATTAACAGTGTTTTTCTTCTTGGCACAGTTTTTGCCCTTTTTTCAGTGTCAAAACAGTTCTGAGGTCCTTCAGGCTGACTGCAGGCAGCACTCCCCTCTCTTCTGACTGGCCAATGTTCCTGCTCATTTACATGGACTCCTCTGCTTCGGGGCAGCTGAACCCAGCTGGCATACTGCAAATGTCAATAATGCTGAAGAATCCCTTGGAAGAAACAACATTACTACGGTGAGTAGTTTTCTCTTTTCTTCCTTCTCTCATCTATTTTTTGTTATATTTTATTCTGCCTTGGGCTGCCCAGTGTTCTGGTCATCCCTACCATCTTAGTTTGTCCCTCTTGGCTATACCCCCTTCTTCAAGTCAGCATTATATTTATCCCCCCCTCGCAATCATTTGTGCACCCTTGCCTTCTTTCTAGATCTTTATCCTTTCATCTTTCGGACAAGAACTGAGTTATGGGAGGAGTCGGCGTCGGTTACAGGCCAACCCGCGAGCGCCACACAGAACGCTGGCCTCTTGGGCAGTGCCGTCCCGACATTGACTCCTCCAGCTCAGAAAAATTTAAAGAGGCAGCACTCTTTTTCTTTCCATGCAGGGTCCTGACCGCTGGTAGGACCCATACATAATGAATGTTAAAGATATTTGGGAAGATCATTAATTACGGTAAGTATGTAATTTCCATGTTCTTAGCATACAAAAATATATGCTGTACATGCCCAATTACAATACACACTGCCCACACACTGAATACTGGAGGTGGGGACAGTCTAATTTACCACCTTTTTCATTTTTTATACTTTTAAACCAGATGAGCAAAATGCCAGTTTTCACCGATGACAAGTTTTAACATACAAACAATTAAATTACAACAAACAATACAAAAACATATAACATTATTCAATAGATTACACATTAATTTCTTATTAGAAGCCACTGTTTAAGAAGAGTTTTAAAACATAAGGAATTACATTTGGTGTTATCACAGGGGATGGAATTAAAAATGTGGGTGCCCTGAGCAAAATAGATCTTTGCACAAATGTTTTTCTTAAACATGGGGAGTTTAAAAGTGAATCTAGACTGGGACCTAGTAATAATTGTATTAACAAACCTAGGGAACAATTCACCTATGGAAGGTGGGTAAAACCCTTTAATAACTTTATAGAGGCATACACCCATTTTGTACAAAACCCTGTTATCGAAAGACAATGATGCAAATTGTTCAAACAAGATACAACGATGAGTATGATATGAAAGACTCAACCAAAATCTGAGTACGTAAGCAATAAGACACAATGGGGTATGAATTAGACAGTTCTAATGCATGGCTAGGGAGACGTAGGGAGGCACGACACCACAGGCCGAGTGCGTCCAGTCCCCTAGCCGTGCATTAGAACTGTCTAATGCACAACCCTGGAGTGGCTTATTGCACTTATAAAAGGGGTCTGTGTATTCTAAATGGGGTTCTAGTTTTAGCTGTGCATTAGACACATTAATGCACAGCTAACAACCAATCAGATTGCTTGAAATCCTTTCCCCATTTTATAAAGAATTATAAGATACCCTTCAGCAATTCAATAAATTACTACTAGAGGAGAAATAAATTACTAGACCATAATCCAAAATACTGAACAGGAAAGGGAGTCAAAAGTTTTCTAGAGTTAGCAGTTAAAAGGTTTTATATGGTACAGCAACCCCAACCTTTGATGAAGTATTTTTTAGATATTGGATATGGAATTCAAAAGTAAGCCTACTATCCAAAAATATTCCTAAATATTTTAAAACTTCAACATACTCTATAACAGTACCCTTATTATCTGTAATATGAGGGAGCTTACTGAGATGATACATTTTACATGAAAATAACATTACTTTTGTTTTGTTTTTTGGAATTAAAAACCATATGGTTGGACGACAGCCAAATTTGAAAATGGTCGAAATCTGTCTGGAGAGTATGAAGAACAGTATTGGGACTGGGGCCCAGGCTGTAAATGATGGCATTGTCTGTGTAAAGAGTCATTCCGGTCTGAGTAGAAATGTTAGGGGCAAAATCCATATACAAGGAAAAAATCAGTGTACCAGTATTAAGCTCTGGGGTACACCACACTGAATGTATCTGGGACAAGAGATAGAATTACCAATTAAAGTTCTATGTTGCCTATTTGACAGATAATCGTTATGTCAGCTAATCACACCCTCCGAAAAGTGAAATTTGTGTAGGATCCCTGATAACAGGCAATGTACAACCAAATCAAAGGCCTTGGTGAGGTCCACAAATAATGCTGCACCACAGTGCCCTTTATCAAGGGCACCCTGAATGCTGCTTGTGAACCCCACCAAGGCCATCTCACTGCTGTGTTTAGGCTTAAAACCATGTTGGTGAATGGTTAATAAAGAATATTTTTAGAGAAAGTCGAGAGTTTGATCCAACATAATTTTCTCAAGAATTTTAGAAAGAGGTGTGAGAAGTGATATGAGTCGATAATTAGATGTAAGAGCGGGATTACCATTTTTTAATACAGGTTTAATTGTTGCAAGTTTCCAACTACTAGGGAAAACACTATGACACAGAGAAAAAATTAAAATATATGACAAGGGGTGTGCAAAATAATTAATACCCAATTTGATCATTCTGAAATTGACACCGTCATGACCTAGAAACGGCCTGGGATCTTGTTTAAGAACATATCTACGTATCATATCAGGTGTAATATGTTTAAAGTAAAATTTAGGCAAGGTGGAATTAGGTTAATCTTTCACTACTGAATTAATATCAGAATTTAGGGGAGTTCTATATTTCGAGGTTCCCAAAATAAGTGTTGAATATATCTGAAACAAGTGTGGGGTTACTGATATTTTGTCCATTATGTAGAATAGTTGGGGTATGATCTTTTTTCCCCCCTTCTTAATAATTTATTAAGGGCGTGCCAAGTTTTTTTTAGAGTCACCCTGGGAGTGCCTCTGCTCAGACAAACAATATTGAATTTTAGCTTTCCTAATCTCAGATTCACACTTATTTCTAATTGTCTTATATTCTTTCAGGGAAGCTAGGTCTTGCCTAACCTTATAATGCTTCCAGCTCTTGTTTCGTTTTCTCATAAGGTGAAGCAAGTCCTGAGTAACCCATTAACCCATTTTTGTTTATTAGCTCTGATTCTTGTTTTTTTTTTTTTGAAGAAGCAACCGTATCAATAATGGTATTATGCACAGAGCAGAAGTCGTCCCAGAGTGAACCAATTTGAGTAAGGGAACACAATGGGGACCAATCAACTCCCATACAAGCTGCCTCTACAATTTCAGGGGTTAACCAAGCTAAACTCCTGAATTCAATGTAATTTGGGGGGGCCCTAAAGATCCTAGCAGACCATTCACATAGGATTGGGTGGTGGTCACTCATTATGTCAGGCATAACCCCATAATTAACAATTCTATCAGCATGTGTGACCACAATCCAATCAAGAATGGTTCCTATGCCAGATTTATAGTTGGGTCTAGTAACTTCCTCTATCAACTGACTGACTCCTAAGTTAGAGAAAACATAAATGGTTCCATTTTTAAAATTAGAATCCCAGTTACAATTACAATCGCCTAAAATAATCCACTCCTTGTTAATAGGAAATTCATTCCGTACAGTTGTGATTAATTCTAGGCCTTGTGAAAATTTCCCTGGAGGTATGTAAATAGTGTTGATAGTTAAGTGCTTATTCTGTCCAAATAAGAGATCCACTGATACCAAAATCACATTCACAGTTGCCTAAGGGGTGATTGATTATAGTGAAATTAAGCTTCTTGTGCACATAAATCAAAGTCCCTCCCCCTCTCTTTCCATATCTATCTTGTCTTGTGTGACTATATCCTGATAGAAATTCCACTACTTCTGATAGAGAAATTTCAGAATCAGTAATTCTGTCACTGAGCCAGGTCTCTGACAGTGTAATAACATCAAAACAATGTAGTTCTGATCAGGCTATGAACTGTGTCCATTTCACTGGAAGGCTTTGTACATTTAAATGAACAATTTTCAAAGTTGAAGTGGTAGCACTAGAATTGTAGTTAACTGATGTTTGGCCCAACCCAGCCCCACCCATTAAACCTGGGTTAGGATGAACAGTTCCAGACATCAGCAGCAGTAAAACTAACATCCTTCTCAATCTATTTCTGTTCTCAAACTGTCTTTCTCTTTTTGTAAACATCTTAAAAAACTTAACACAACACTGAGTAGTTTGAAATATTAAAACAAAATTTTGTGCGAGAGAGATATGTAAACCCACTTGAGAAACCAGAGTCAAAGTGACCGTACCACAGGGCATTATAGACAGGATTTGTGATACTGGAGTGGGAGGAGGATGCAGGTAATGGATTAATAACCTCATGGCCAGGGCCAGACAAAAAAGGGGTGATAATGGGATAAAATAAACAAAATAATAAAAAGGTACACATTAATCCACATTGCATAATGAATAAAAACATATACCTTTGATCATTTTTTTATTTTTAGTCTTTGGTAACGGGGTAGGCCCACTAGGCACAAGTATCCGTTTTTAGGGGCAACCTGGGAGCACTGGGGAGGTTAAGTGACTTGCTCAGAGTCACACGGTATACAAGTGGAGGTTATGGGAATCAAACCCAGGTCTGCTGGATGTAGCAGGCTCATTCACAGCTCGTTGCTCTAATCTCTAGGCTATACTGCCAGCCAACTTATACAAATACTGAAGTTACCAAGCATAATTTGTATAGGGAAGTTACCTATATTATGAAGTAACCCAACACCAAAGATTCAGAGTATCTCTCTGAGGGTGGTGTAGCCACACTCAGTACTTGTCATGCTATGGCGCAGGCTGTGCCTGGCCCGCTGCCAAGTGGCCCTCAGCTGCCAGCTCCTCTGAGCCCCCTACACACCAAGCCAGATAGCTATTTTGGCAATTTAGGGAGCAATTTGCTCCAACAGATGTCGAGCAGCAGTTCTTGTGGGAGCGAGTCAGAACAGCAGCAACTGATCCCAATGGTCTGGGGCTGTAGCAGGCTCCGTGCTGGTAAGTGAATGGTAACAGCATTCCTCATCTTCCTCCATCTTTATTTTGATCAAGTTTGTGTCTGGCCTCATAAGGGCAGCAAATAATTTCAAGTCTGGTCTTTCAGGATTTAACTGGAAGAACTGGTAGATTTATGAGTATTTGATATGAAACACTCCGTATGAGTGTTATAACCATGGTCACTAGAAAATTTTGGAAAATGTTACCCAAAAATGAGGAAAATCTTTACAGAAATTTGCGGGGAAATTGATGGGGCTCACCATTCACCCCTTGCGCTCCCCAATACATTTTTATTTGCTTGTGCATGTGTTGATCGCATAAATGGTTAGATAAATATATTGCCATTTATATATGCTTTTAATACGAAGAAAGGTTTGTGTTTTTGAAATGAACTGCAAATTAATCACTATGTAGTGTATCTCCTAAAATCTAAAGATTTCTGCCTCATGTAGTGCCAAATACATTTTATTTTGTAATTCACAATTGGTCAATATTAAATAAATCCTGAAACAACATATTTTGCAGTTTCTAGATGTAAAATAATGAAGCCCGTTTAACAACTACTTACTTTGGTGCAAGAAAAATAAGCAGATAACTGGGTACCTACTCAAGTTCTAGTAAAACAAAAACTATTTTGTTAAAATAACTGCTGTTCTTACCACAAGTTCAACAATTTTAAAACCACATGACAAAAGTATAAACTCACACCAGCAGCTTTTCACTGCTTCATACAACAGTTTGTAATACAAGGCACTTTTGTTTTACCAATGATTTTTATTTGACCTCCATATTCCTTCATAGCTCAGAGGTTAGAGCATAGCACAGCACAGAATGCTGGGGTCTGGGTTCAAATCCCAGTGGAGAGCACACATTTCCTTCATGATTTAAAGAATTGCCTTGCAGTGGCTTACTGCGCCGAGAAAGCCGATTGGTGTTTTGATATGCCCAATTGCTGGCTTATGCAACACATATAAAAGAATATGTGGGCCTGAAAGAGAAGACTAGGCATGCTGATTTCTATGTCCCTCCATTGCTCAGAGTTTAGAGCACAGCACGGAATGCTGGGTGCCTAGGTTCAAATCCCAGTGGAGGGCACACATTTTCCTTTCACATTTCCTTCATGCTTTTGTCTATTTGAAGGTAACAATTTAAATATACTTTATTTTATCAGTTTTCAGAAATGTTAGGTTTTTTTTGTAGGCTCTGTATGGAAGCATGTCAGTGTGGCAGATTAGCAAGTAAGGGATCACTGTCACCAACTCCCTCAGAAGCACATTCAAGTTTATAAATCAGCAGGGCCATCCAAACTCATCAGACATCTGAATCAATATCCATTCAGAATGAAAGTATGCATGCAAGGAAAACATACCCTACCACTCAAAAATCATCAAGTTAAAGCTCCATTTAGGTGAATGGGTCAACTTGCACCTTTTCTCACACCCACTGTTTTCAGTCTCTGGGGCAGAAAAAGAGTTTTCTGATGGTCTGCTTCAACACAGATTTTAAGTGCCTAAATGTACATGTACATGTGCATGGTGAGAGGATTTTGAAACCAAACCAGTGAACTGAATCAGACGAAAGCAGAGTCACACTGGACCAGTCCTCACTTCCCACTGTATTGTTTGGCCAAATTCAAGTCTGCATATAAAACTGTTATGTTTTGAGTATCCTTCCTTGAAAATTTTAATATACTTATACAATTTCAGCCAAAAATTTAATAAATTGCAAGAAGGTGCGGATTTTGTGCGAAGAATGGTGAAAACTGCAGATACTGTGGTAAAACTGCAAGTGCAGTTTTCCAGTGCCCTTGGTTATAATGTGAAATTGCTAATGTGAATCCAGTTAAATAAATCACAAACCTGATATTCTTGCATAATCCAAGAGTCACAAAAGTAGATAGGAAATGGTGCTCTTTAGTTTACTAGTCTGATATCAAATGTCACATGATACTTTAAGGAAACAAAGGACTATGCCATGGGTAGACTTTCAGAATTCTAAGAGCAAATTGCAGGTTTCTTTATGCCATTAAAAGTGAAACTTTAAACAACATGGATACATACTAACATACAAATTTTCCAGCAGATAAAGGCCTTATGGTCTACCAGGTCTGCTTGAGTGTGCAGCTGGCAACCCTTATACTGCAGCTGCCCTTCCCTCCCCTTTCCCGACCCTCACTCTTACCCTATCCCATCCCCTTTTGAAGCGGTCCACTGTTCTACAGGATACCACTTCTGCAGGCAACACGTTCCACCCAGACACCACTCTCTCTCTCTCTGTGTAAAAAAGTGTCTTCTCATTTTCCTCCTGAACTTCCCCCCTCCAATCTGAGATTGTGACCTTGAGTTTTCCTAACCCTCCCTTAACTTGAATAGTCCCTCCGTGCCTGTCATGTACTTAAAGGTTTCAATCATATCTCCCCTGTCTCTCATCTCCTCCAGTGAGTAGATATTCAACTCCCTCAGCTTGCTCATGTAAGGTATGTCCCTTAGTCCCTGGATCATCTTCACTGCCCTGCGCTGCACCCCCTCCAGTAACTTAATGTCCCTCTTCGGGTATGGGCGCCAGTACTGCACGCAGTACTCCAGGTGTGGCCTAACCAGTAACCTATACAATGGCAGGATCACCTCCCCTCTCCTTGCACATATGTTCTCGGCAATACAACCCAGCATTTTGTTGGCCTTTGCAACTGCCTTCCTGTATTGTACCGAGTTGTTCATTAAGCCCGTTATAAATCACCCAGATCCTTCTCCTCCTCTGTCACAGCTAGCTGAACCCCCTCCAGCTGGTAGCTCCTTGTTTTTTTGCCCTGAAAAGTAGCACCTTGCACTTTTTGGCACTGAACTCCAACTGCCAGGTGTCTGATCAGGTCTCCAACTTTGACAGATCATCATGCAATCCATGCCACCCTCCTACGTCATCCACTACTGCTCCCATCTTGGTGTCATCTGCAAACAAACTGATCTTGCTCTTGATGCCCATTGAGATGTCTGATATGAACAACGCAAACAACACCGGTCCCAGCACTGAGCCCTGTGGTACTCTGCTTGTCACTGTCCTCAGAGAGGAGAGCTTCCCTCTCACCTCCACCCTCTGCTGCCTTCCCTGTAACCAGTTTACTGCCCATCCCACCATTTTTGCCCCTGCACCTGCCAGCTTACTACCCAGCCTCCCAAGTGGCACCAAGTCAAATGTCTTACTGTAGTCCAGAAACAGGACATCCACTGCATGGCCCTTGTCCAACTGTCTAGTTACCCAGTCATAGTAATCCACCAGGTTGGTCTGACAGAATCTGCCCATGACAAACCCATGCTGCCTAATGTCCTGCAGCCCACTGGTCTCCAGAAGAGACAACAGCCTCTCCTTCAGGATTGTCTCCATCAGTTTTCCCACGATGGATGCGAGGCTTACCGGCCTGTAGTTTCCCGGTTCGTCTTTGGAACCGCTCTTATGGAGGGGTACCATGTGAGCCATCCTCCAGTCCTGAGGTACACTTCCTGAGACCAGGGAAGCATTGAACAGGTCTGCCAAGGGCCCCGCCAGGATTTCTGTCAGCTCTCTCAGTACCCTGAGGTGAATGCCATCTGGCCCTGGTGCCCTGTCCACCCTCAGTGCCCTCCAGTACCCTGCCCTCTGTGATTCCCGTCACCCCCAGCCTGACCTCCCACCCTTGGTAGCACCCTCCTTTCTCCTTAGTAAACTCGAGCAGAAGTACTGATTAAGCCGCTTGCCCTGACTCCCTGTTTCCACCCACCCCCCATCCCTCTTAATCCTTACTATTTTGTCCCTACAATTCCATTTCTGCCTGCCGTACCTGAAGAATTCTTCTCCCCCTTCTTGATGTCTTGCACCAGCCTGAGCTCCTTAGATGCCTTGGCTGCCCTTACTGCCTTAATCACCTACTTCGATTCCTTCAGGTAATCCTCTCTATCCTCCCCATACAGTTCCCCATCTGCACTCTGGCAGTTCTGGTGGAGACAGTGGAGTCATCAGATGTCATCAAGTTAAGTTCCTTCCACAACATGGGTGGTATATTCTCCGGCTCTGTCCTATAACAGATTTTTTCACTTGAGTGGACTGGCCTCCTCTTTCGCCTCTCTGCAGCACTGAAAGATTTTTGAGTTTTCAAAGCACTTTCTCAGGCAAATATTTGACCGCTTCAATCCGTATTCCACTCTAAAGTCATTCCATAATCATTCGCTTCATTTCGTATCACGACTGATGACAGAGGGCAAGAAAACAGTTACGTACTTACCGTAACAGTAGATCTTTGAGAGAATCTCATTAGGCCACACCTATGGAAGTTACATAGTGTTCCCCACTGTCAGGAAATACAGAGTGGTGGTAAATGGGTGCGGGGCAACAATTTTGGGGTGGATTCACTATGGGGGTGCAGTCAATGAACGCATAAATGAAAGAATATTTCTGTAAAAACTCAAAAAAGTAATATGGAATTAGCATTATATCTGGATTCTGTTTGCAAGCCGATTTATGTAAACAAAATAAAATTCAGTACAGATATCTGTACTGATTTTTATTTAATTTACATAACACAGCTTGCAAACACAACCCAGATACAGTGATAATGGTTTACAGAGTACAAGTTATTTTCCCAAATCCACAGCCACAGAGAAAGCCCCTGGCTCCCAACTGCAGACTGGACTGTGCCTCTGTCCCCCCTGTGTTTCAGCTCTGATCTCCCCCTCCCCATAGCTGTTGCTCATATTCACCCCCCCCAAGCTCAACAAATCTGGCACCAAGTGTGCCAACAAATATTTAAGAGTCAGACTGACTCTTAACAAGTCCACACAGTAGAGTGGTAGCAGCACAGAAGAATATGCACTTACCCAGTGTGAATGCTGCTCCACTCCATACAGCTGTTCAGCCATTGCTGGCCTGTGTTCTGAGGTCATCACTGACCTACTGGTTCGCGCCGCAACTCCTCGTCGCCCACCGCAGCAGTTCAATGACTACACCTGCCAACAGTGCAAACTCCATCCCAGGGCTGCAATCTTCTTGCACGGACATAGAGGCAAACAAATTTTCTTAATGTGAAAGGCGCTTTTGAAAGCACGGCAAGGTTTTCTTTCACTTAAAGTGACAGTTGCCTTTCAAAGCATGGCAACTGCCAACAAGCATTTGTCAATGCTGAACGTTTGTTGCTTGTTTAACGCTGGCACTTCTCTGAGCTCCCTTTATACCCTGCAGTGTACCTCATCTGGTCCCACAGCCCTATGTACTTTCAAGGCAGCAACTTCTTTCAGTAACACCTATTCAAATCTCACCCTCCTATGCACCCAGCACCCACAATTTCTTTTTTCTGCCCCCAATTTTTTTTTTTTTTTTTAATGGGGACCAGCAGAACCCACCCGCCATCATGGCCAGCCCCCATCTTATAAACTAATTTAAGCGAGTGGCAGCAGCACCAAGAATGCAGAGTAATCACCCAAATTTAAGTGAGCGACAGCAATGCCAAGAATACAGAGTAATCCCCCCCACCCGCAACAAGAAGTAGTGACTTGTCCGTCCGTCCATCGCCCCCTCCTGTACCTGCACCCAGCTCCCAATTCTCCTTATTAGGAGAAGGCAATTGCTGCCGCCACCCACCGGTCCAACACAGCACAACCTTCTCTCCTCCACTGCCAAATGCCAGCTTCTAATGAATGAAACCGCGCTGCTTGTTGCTATAGTATAGCCAGCAGATCACATTGCAAAAAATTACAATGATGCATCAGCTAGGGGTTTTATTAGATTGCCAGAAGCTGGGAAATTCATTGCTAGGGTTCCCAACTCTACCACCCCACCCTCCAGACCCCAACAGGCGTTGGGGTGAGCCATCGGGTCGTCATGTCCTACCTTCACCCCATTACATTTGTAAACAAAGCTGACATGGTACAGTATAGTATAGAAGAATGGGGTAAGGTCCCATGATCCCATGGCACACCCGACGCCTGTTGGTGTGTGGAAGGGTGGTAGGGGTGGGAACCGTAACGTTGTATTTCCCAGCCTAACATTGAATTTCCCAGCTTTTAATGATTTAATAAAAACCCTAACTGATGCATTAACGTAGTTTTTTGCAATGAATTTCCTTTCTTTTTGAGATAGTATAACAGTACCCTTATTTTACTGTGGGAGCGCAGGGTCCAAATCCTGCAAAGTTATGTGCATATGTAGAATAAATTCAACGGATGCACATATTTTGGGCATTATCAGGAATTTTTTTCACCAAATTTTCAACATGGCCTTTTGGGGACCCCACATCATGAACACTGGCACTGTCATTTTGTTACTCTGTCCCTAAAGTTGATTTCACAAAGTGGTTGCACTATACTGCGCAACAAGTGCGAAAACATGTTTCCGTCAGCATGTGAAAATGACAACTGTATACTGTTCATGAGGAGGTGTGAAAAATAGCTATGTTGAAAGTCTGGAGAAAAAATATGAAAAATTGTTGATGTTGCACATGTGCATCGAGCCTGCGCAACGTACTCTCGTAACAGCCACTTTTTGGAATTATTTCACTAAATTTTCAACATGGGCTTTTTGAGACTTCCCCTCATTAACACTGGCACTGTAATTTCATTAATCTGTCCCGAAAGTTGATTTCGCACAGCAACCGCGCCATTCTGTGCCACAGGTGCGAAAACACATTTTGGGCAGGATATAAAAAAATGACAGCTACACTGTTCACGAGGAGGTGTGAACAAATGGCAATGGTGAAAATTTGGAGTGAAAATATTAATAACTGGCGAAGTTATGAGCGTGTGTATGAACTGTGCAACGCACACTTGTAACGCAGTCATTCTGGGGACTTTTTGCACTAAATTTTCAACATGGGGTTCTTGGGACCCCACCTCATGAACACTGGCACTGTCATTTTGTTGAGACTACGAAATCATCTTTTGGGACCGATTAATGTGATGACAGTATCAGTGTTCATGAGGTGGGATCTCAAGAACCCCATGTTGAAAATTTGGGGTCAAAATTTCTAAAAATGTCGGAGACATCAACTTAAGTTGAAAGCCCCATTGACTGCCATTATATGGCGCTTACCTTTGATTCTTCAGTTCCCGGTTCAGCTTTGAAGAATGCAGACATGTCCCAGTCCAGAGAAGATCGCAGTCGGTAAGTATGGGGTAAGGGGGGTGAGCAGAGGAGCTAATGATGGACTTGACTGTGCTCCTGGGAACTTTCAACACCCTAGAAATGTTTTATACCCCTCCCAGATCTATGCCTCCTCACAATTCTATCACAGAGTTCTACGGACAGCTCCTTGGTCTTCATGGTAGAGTTTCTGCTCTGACATGCACCGTCAACAGTGGGACCTTATATAGACAGGTGTATTCCCTCTGAAATCATGTCAACCATTTGAACTGACCACAGGTGGACTCCATTCAAGTTTTAGAGTGATCTTACAAGGAAATTGGATGCACCTGAGCTCAGTTTGGAGTGTCATAGCAAAGGGGGTGAATACTTATCAAATCAAGACATTTCAGGTTTTTATTTTAAATTACATGTACAAAAAAGTCCAGAAGTTTCATTCCACTTTGACATTATAGAGTAATTTGTGTAGATACGTGACAAAAAAATCCCATATAAATGTATTTTAATTTGAGTTTGCAACATCACAAAATGTGATAAAATCCAAGGGGGTGGGGGGGTTAATACTTTCTGAAAGCACTGTAGCAACCCTTACTCACTAAGCTGTGCTTCTTTTGGCTTTTTCTGTAAAACAGTATATTTTTCCAATTTATTTATTTAAATTTTATTTTTTTTTTTTTAAATAAAACCATGCCTGTCTTGCTGTTGTCTGTATAATCTTTTCAACCTCACCCATGACAGTCGGCTGGACCTGCTGGACCTACTCAGGCCCCTCCTTTAAGGTCTGTGACTCCTCAGCCTCCTCCCCTAGAAGAGGAGGATTTGGAATACAATCTTGGCCTTCTGGATGAGGAGGAGAAGGACTCTGATCTTTTCCATTCACTGGGGCAGGAAGAGTCGGCTAGTTCCACTGCGTCCTGGGGAGTGAAGATACAGGCCTGTACAGGTCTGTTTTCCTCCCGAAGACCCTACCTTCCAAACAATAACGTGGCAGGTCCAGGAGACTTAACTTTTTCTTGAAGGAAGAATATTCTTCAAAAAAAAAAATACATAAATAAATAAATACATCTGTATGACTTTTTTGGAGGTGGAAACTGCATCCTCAGTGGTTGCTGTCCTTCTATCCATGCTGCTCTGGAGGATGCCACCCTGCCTGTCTGGCACAGGCCCAACACCTTGCAAATTGGCCCCTGGAAGGCAGTATCTAGCTCCTATGGCTACAATGTATTTACTTTTACTCAGCCAGATATTGATTCAGTCTTGATCATGGCTGCACATAACAGATCTCAGAGTCCCACCAGAGGATAAGCATCAGACCCCCCTGATAAAAACCTCAGAAATTAAAAATGATTGCAAGTATACTTTTCACCTCTGCCTTCCTCAGCTTCCTTACTGCTAATTAACCAGGCAGATCTGACAAAGTATCAGTAAGGCACGTGGAAAGAAATGGGCTGCATTGTCAGCAGTATGTGTGACCAGAGTGACTCCCTTATTAAAACGTGCGTCGGGACTCAGAGGCTGACGAGCATCTCTTTAGAGGAATCCATGATGCCACCACTGACATTTACTTAGGACAGCATGTCTCGCTCTGTATTGCAAGATTACTCAGGACATGCAGCAGTCAATCTTGAACGCCCCTTCAAGGGAAACAAGCCCTTTGGTTTCTCAGCTAGAGAGCTCCAAGAACTCTGTGAGGTACAGTCAGTCAACAATGCTAAATAATTCTCACCATGGCAGAGACTCCTTTTGCAGGAACATTCCTAGCTACTCTTCCAATGGTCAGTGACGTGCTTATGCACTCCAGTAACAGCAGCTCATGAGGGCCCCTACAAAGCCCACAAAGGACACAGGAAAGGGTGCCCTCAGCCACCCCTCTTTTTCTCTACCTCTCCCTTTGGATCCCTCATCGAGGACTTAGGTGAGGGACAAGGTATCAGTTTCTGTCCCAGTGGCAGACAGACACCGCAGACAGGTAAGTTCTAGTCATCATCCAGCATGGGTACCCCTGGAGCTGGTGTTACAAACCCAGTGACCCCTCCAGGGCCCGGTCACTACTCCCTTGCAAACATAACCATCCTAAGGCAGTACAAATGTTGCTGCACAAAAAGGCCATTCAGTGAGTTCCCCCAGCAGAAATAACCTAGAGGTTCTACTCCAGGTACTTCTTGGTGCCCAAGAAAACCAGAGGTTTGCGGACTACTCTGGACCTCAAGAAACTAAACAAGCACATGGTATATAAAAAGTTCAGCAGTCTGCCCTTTGGGCTGTCATTTGCACTGCGCATCTTTTCTAACTGCTTTGTGGCGGAGGCCAAGGCACTGCCTAAGGAGAAACTTAATGTCTTCCAGTACCTGAACAATTGAATGCTGAAGGAAGCTTCAGCAGTGAGGAGTGAATACACTCACTCTGCACCACTCCAGGCAATTGTTGGACAACTTGGGGACTGCTAATGAATGTGGTTAAGTCTGTTCCGACTCCTTGTAAAAGGTCCACTACACAGAAGCAGTCCTGGATATAGTCGAGATGAGGGCCTTTCTTGGAGAACAAGACCTCGACCTTAGTGGTCCAAACAGCTGTGGTACATCTCAGCAACCAGGTTTTGCCCCACATCATGCTCTTCTTCCTGCGTCTCATGGCAGCCGCCATATTCATGGTTCCTATGGCTCACCTCTGTATGAGGATTCCTCAATGGTATCATTTTTATTTTGACAATGGGAAGCATAATGGAAAAACATTCTTTTTGCAAAGTGACGCAGGGTCAATAAAACATTACAAATATACACACATTACAACTGCATTTATTTATTTTTTTTTATTTTATTCTTTTGGTAACCAGGTGGAGCCCACTAAGCACAAGTGCCTGTTTTCAGGGGTGACCTGGGAGCACTGGGGAGGTTAAGTGACTTGCTCAGAGTCACACAGTATGCAAGTGGAGGTTGCGAGAATCAAACCCAGGTCTGCTGTATGTACCAAGCTCATTCACAGCTCATTACTCTAACCTCTAGTCTTTACTGCCAGCCCAACCACACCAACATAACCACACAGACATTTTTATTTATTTTATGTTAACCGGATAAGGGCACTAGACACAGAGTGACTATTTTCAGGCCTGACCCGGGAGGTTACAAGGTACAGGTAGGCAATTTGGAGACACATAACAATGAATAACAGATTTGATACAATACAGAATACAAGGTTACAGCATTTGATTACAATACAGAAAATGATGTTACAGCAATTTCAGAGGGTAACATTCACAGAAGATACAAGTGCTGAGTCCGGGTATGCTAAAACAAAGGACAAAAGACAAGATCATTCAAGTTTAAGTGCAGTGCCTGACATGAGAATCCTAATTCCAGGAGAAGACAGGATAAACCAATTTTAAGGAGTTAGCATGTGAGGGGTAGATAGGTAGGAAGAGAGGGAAGGGGGACGATTAGTGTGATAGAAGGAGTATAAGAGACTAGAGTCAGAGTGGGTATATATGGGGTAGACTTGGGGACCAGGAAATGAGGTGGCAGAGGAGAGTGGTTTAGGGAGGACTGAAGCAAGTACAGGAGGAATAACATTAGTTAAAGTAAAACATGAGCAGTACAGTGGTCTTTATAGTACGAGTTAACAGAAGCTGAAAAAGATTTCATGTCACTGAGAGTGCACTAAGGATTGCCACGGTTGCAATGATCACCCAAAATTCAAACATGTACACTTTTTCCAGTGAAATTTGTCACTGGCTACATTGATTTTGTTGATCCTGCCAACTATGGCCTGTCATTGCCGATGCCCACAGACCCCCATGGCCGAGGTGCTGTCAGCACAATAATGCACTGAGGTATTAAACAGTTCCACATTTAATTAAGGCACGTAGACAGTCTCTGTAGCTGAGCCCATCTTTCATGTCATCAGCACCTTGGTGGCTATGGGCATCAGCAAGGACAGGTCTTAGTTGGCAGGTTCAACCAGATCTTTGATCCAGATCAAAAACTGTAAACAATTGTAAAGTAAGCCGGAAATAAAAATCAAAGTGCTATTTATCTAATCAGGGCCTCTAGGTCCCTGCTGGTTTCTTTGGAGCATCTTAAAGTTCCAATATCAACTTGATTAGTTTTTAATTTTTACAGTGGCTAACCCAGTTTTAGTGTGGTTAACATTTTGGGGCATGTTTTAGCTAATACTTTTTAGACCCAATGTTGGGCAGACAATGCTAAAAAGTAACATATTCCAAACAGAAGAGGCACTAAACACCAAAGAGCACTGTCCTGCCACTGTCTGAACCAACGGTATATTTAAAAGGAGGTTTGAGTTGTATCTTTAAAGTACAAATGTTTGAAAAACATGAGACATATTTATTGGTATGTAGAACAAACAGCTCCTTTAAACAGATAGAATTACCAGTTCTCAGAATTTTATACACAAAATGAGAAAAATGCAACCTTTACATTTTTTTGTACAATTCAGTTGAGACAAAACATCACAGTGACAGGCATTACGTGAGTGGTTGCTTCTGCAAGCCTAGTGGTCTCACTTCACAAAAGGAATGCCCTGCTGTGGTGATCACTGTAATGGGAATAGCAGTCTAACATAGAAATATAGAAACATAGACTTTGACGGCAGATAAGGGCTGCTTGGCCCATCTAGTCTGCCCATTTCCCTACCTACAGGATAGGCCGCAGATCCTAGTTAACCAACAGCCTATTTCTTCCTACCCCCCACAAGAATTGCCTTATGTCTGTCCATGCATTCTTGAATTCTTCCACAGTTTTAGACCCCACAACCTCCTCAGGAAGGCTGTTCCATGCATCCACTACCCTCTCTGTGAAATAATACTTCCACACATTGCCCCTGAACCGCCCTCCTTCTATCTTTAAATTGTGTCCCCTTGTTCAAACAACATGAAGTCTTGCTACATTATAGACATTAGCAGTTTGATCCAGCTCTAGAACTGCCCCGGAGTGAAATGGTTAAAACCATTCCAAAATAGAATTTTGGCACGAGAGCAGCTCTAGCTGTGTCATTTCAAACTTGAACAGTCAGATTCTTTACTCCGCCTCAGTGAACAGTCGCTCCGGAGATTTCTCCTTCTGCTCGGTTCATTTCTCGGTTTAAAAAGTGTTTTCGATTGGATTTAACCGAGAATAGTTTTATTTAACCGCCAAAACCGTTCGGTTCAAGCTCTATCTATTAGTAACCGTAAGTAATAGAAGGTTTTGTCTGTGTGGAACTTGTGAGTTATCGGTTGGGTTTGAACCGATCAGTGGAGTTAAAACTCATTTAAAACTAAAGTTACTATTTTAGAGTGCGGTTCCCGGTTCTTATCGGTTCTAAAAAGCGGATTTATTACGTTTTTTCCAATACCCGTGACACGGTTAGGAATCATAAGGGAACTTGCCTAATCACAAGCAGTTAAAGGCAAGTTTTTGGTTAGGCTGGCATTATGTCTCGAGAAACCCAAAAGAAAAACCGCCCACTGGGTTTCAACACTGTGATGTTTGTGGGAAGTCTTGCCAAGGCTGACCCACACAATACTGTGTTTACTGTCTGGGTTTGACCACCTCCAGTCAGACTGCCAGATATGTAAATTTCCTGCAGCCACCCTGGAAAAAAGACTGGGCAGGCTCAGGGAACGAGAGGCCAAAAAGTCCGCTGACCCGGATGGCCAGCCCGGTTCGGTGCCAACCGAACCAGAGGGAGTGCCCTCTGACCAGGGCCAGACTTCCTCGGGCAAAAGAAAAGCTGGTTCTGAGGAACCAATTCCAGTAAAGAAAACAAGAAAATCAGCAGGTCTGGAGTCCAAAATTCCTTCTCCAACTGCTGCAGAGATAGCAAAAGCCATACAAATTGTCCAGTCACTGTCTCAGGGTCCGTCCGAACCACCACTATCTGGTAAAAGGTTGGTTCGTCCGGTCCCAGTGGTTCAGGATTATGATATTGAGGAATTTTATGAACCAGAGGAGGGGGAGGAGGATTATGAACAGTATGAATGTGGCTGGGAAGGTCTGGGTGTGCCCATTGAACCGGACATCTCCCCAGACAGACCTTTAGAATCTCCCCCTATGCTGTCTGAGTCCCCATCTCATTTTATGTTTTATAAAAAAGTTGCTGAAACCCTCCAGCTTCCTTTAGAAGAGGCTGTGGATGAGCAAGAGGAGCCTGATTTTGTAGAAATGATGGATATTCAGAGTCTAGGAGTTGTCTATTCCTTTACATAAGTCTTTTAGGAAACAAACAATTAAAATTTTAAAAGCTCCTAATTCTGTGCCTCCTGTAGATAAAAAGATGGACAGAAGGTATACATTGTCAGGCCCTGATACAGAATTCCTTTCTCAACAATGCAGTCATGTGGGGTAGTTCAGGCTGCTGCCTGTGATAAAGCTAATATTCCCTTGGCTTCACATCCTCCTGACAAAGATTCCAGGAAGATTGATGCCATGGCAAAAACAGTATATGGCAGCCTTCTGGGACTCAGGCAAGCAAATTATATGGCTTATGTAGCTAGGTATCAGAAATCTAGATGGGATACTGTTATGCAATGGCCAAACAGGCCCATGGCCAGCTGGCTAGTGAACTAGAACAGGTGGCTGCTGATGGCATTGAAGCCTCTAGGTTCAGTTTCATGCTGCTGTGGATGTTAATGATGTTTCCTCTAGGGTCATGGCCACATCTGTAGCTTTTAATAGGTTGGCCTGGCTCAGGTGTACTAGTTTGTCACAGGATACCCAGACTAAGGCTATGGATTTTCCTGTGGTGGGAAATTCTCTGTTTGGAGAGCAGACAGAGAATTACATGAAAAGATGGATGAATATGGGACTACTTACAAGAGTGCCCAGGCTAAGGCGGCAAGCCACTCCTCAAGGCATGCCCCAGGGGTAGGGGAGGCCTTTCACAGGCCTTTCTACCAGACTCAGGCCTCCTCTGCCTATGCTCAGAGGGCTTCTTCAGAAGCAGGGGCAGGCGAGGGTGGGCAGACCTGCTCCCACCCCCAGCCTAAAGCTCCTGCGAAACAGGCACCTGATGGGGTGCCCAGGGCCATTCTCCTGTACCAGTGGGGGCAGGCTGGCTTACTTCAGTCAGAAATTGGGCCTTCTAACCTCGAGACAAGTGGGTTCTGAAGTAGTAAGCCAGGGCCTGGTTCTCAGCTTCAAAAGTTTCCCAAGTTGAGAAGCAGACTTTTCTACCTGCAAGTGCTTCAGAGACCCTCGCTCTGGAAACAGAGGTCTCATCCTGTTAGCTCTCAGAGCAGTGAAAGGGTTCTCCCCTGCATCAGGGCAGGGGTCTGTATTCAGATACTTCCTTACCCCAAAAAGACAGAGAATGGCGGCCATTTTAGATCTCAGATATCTGAACAAGCATCTTTGAAACCAAAGTTCAAAATGGTAACTCTGGCAATGAGTTTACCTTCCCTAAGGCCAGGGGACTGGCTAGCCTCCCTGGACCTCAAGGATGCCTATTTCCATGTCCTAATCAGAAGATCCCATCGAAAGTACCTCAGATTGAACTGCCCTCAGGTCATTACCAGTTCAGAGCAATGCCCTTGACCTTACCTCTGCTCCAAGGGTATTCAAAAGTGTCTAGCAGTGGCAGTGGCCCACTTAAGGAGGCAGAGGATTGCTGTTTTCCCTATCTAGATGACTGGCTCATTGTAGGCCAGTCCCAGAACAGGTAAATCTCACCTGCAGGTTCCCAGCAGCTTCTCACCTCCCTGGGTTTTCTGCTAAACCTACCAAAGTCGGTTCTGGAACCAGTCCAGGTACTCACCTTTATAGGGGCAGAACTGGACACAAAGCTAGCCAGGGCCTTTCTTCCCCAGAAAGGGTAAGGAATTTAGTGGCTCTGGCCTCTTCCTTCACTCCATGAGTCTCTCGACCAGCAAGACACTTTCTGCAGCTCTGGGGCACATGGCTGCATCCACAGCTGTTGTGCAGGGAGCCAGATTTCAGATGAGAGACATTCAGTTTCACTTGAGAACCTTTTGGTCTCAGAGAAGAGGCCCCTTTCCAAGTTGGTCCCAGTGACTCGAACCTTGATCCTAGCTCTCCAGTGGTGGCAGGATCAGAGCAATTTAAGAGCGGGGTTCCCCTTCATTTCCCCTTCTCACGACTTGACTCTCACTACAGATGCTTCCCTTCTGGGTTGGGGAGCCCACATGGGCGACCTTTCCACTCAGGGAGTTTGGTCCCCCCAGGAATCTCTGCTCCACATCAATTTGCTGGAACTCAGAGCTGTCTTTTTAGCTCTTCAAGCTTTTTCTGCATCTGTCCACGACAAGGTGATACAAGTCAGAACAGACAACACCACAACGATGTGGTACATCAACAAACAGGGGGGCACTCGGTCTTCGGCCTTGTGCACTGCGGCAATAAAGTTGTGGTCTCAGACCTATTCCCTGAACACTTCCCTCACAGCAGTTCATCTTCCAGGGAAGGACAATGTCCTAGCGGATGCCCTCAGCAGGATTTCCCAGGGCCATCACGAATGGTCCCTGGATCCTCAAGTGCTGGGGATAGTTTTTGCCAGGTGGGGCATCCCTCAGATAGATCTTTTTGCAGCCCCAGACAATCACAAACTTCCTCTGTTCTGTTGCAGGCCTCCAGTGCTGGGCTCAGTTCCCCTGGATGCCCTTCTTCTGGATTGGGAGGGGAAGTTCCTCTATGCTCCCCCCCCCTTTCCTCTCCTATTCAAAGTACTAGTCAAAATCAGATCTCAGCCTTGCAGGGTGATTCTGATTGCCCCGGATTGGGCCAGGCAGCCCTGGTACCCACTTCTTCTGTCTCTGACAGTCCATCTTCCCCTGTGCCTCCCCAGGAATCACAATCTGTTGACTTGTGCCCAGGGAAGGGTTTGGTATCCGGACCTCAAATCCCTCAACCTCAAGGCCTGGCTGCTGATTTACACCTCTCTCAGGGTGTTCTTGAGATCCTAAAGGCTTCCAGAAAGCCTTCCACTAGGGCTACTTATAGTTCTAAATGGAAAAGGTTTTCCATTTGGTGTGCTGGGAAAAATATTTCCCCAGAATTTGCTGAATTGCCCATTTTGTTAGATTACATGGTACATCTTAATTCCTTGGGTCTCAGACTAGCTACCCTGAGGTTCATTTGGCAGCTGTGTCTGCTTTTGTGTCAACAGGAAAGTCCCCCTCTTTCCTCTCATCCTGTGTTTTCCAAGTTTTTAAAGGATTACTCATTCTAATCCTCCCTTTAGAACCGCCCTGCTTGGGACCTTAATGTTTGCATTGCCCAGTTAATGCAACCTCTTTGAACCTCTGTCTTCTGCAGAGCTTAAGTACCTAACTTGGAAAACTGTTTTCTAGTGGCTATCACTTCTGCCAGACTTATAAGTGAATTGCAAGCCTTGTCAGTGGAGACTGACTTTATTTCTTTCCACAGGGATAAGGTAGTCCTTAGGACTAATAGGAAGTTTTGCCTAAGGTGGTTTCAGATTTCCATCTTAATCAATCTATCTCCTTCCAGTATTTTCACTGATCACTCCTCTTGGTGAGAGGAGATTACACAACCTGGATGTTAAGAGAGCTCTTAGTTATTATTTAGAGCGTACCAAAGGTCACAGGTTGAATCCTCCAACTTTTCCTTACCTATGGTGAAGTTGGGAAGGCAAACCTGCCACTAAGAGATCAACAGCCAGGTGGATTGTCTCTTGTATCCAATTTTGTTATCAGAAAGTGGGCAGGCCCCCCAGTTTGAGGCTCTCATTCTACCAGGGTACAGCTATCTCTCTAGCTGCCAGAGATATCCCTTTATTAGAGATTTGCCAGACTGCTACTTGGAAAGCGGTGCACACTTTTACAAGCATTACTCCCTGGATGTCCATCCAGGAGAGATGCTCGGTTTGGCACAGCTGTTCTTCAGGGCCTATTCCCTAAGTAGGTTCTGCCCTCCTCCATGGAGGTACTGCTGTGTATTCTGCTAATGTCTATAATATATAGACTTCATGTTGTTTGAAGAAAAAATTACTCACCTTAGTAATGCTGTTTCTTCTAATGGAGTCTTGCTATATTATAGAACCCCCAACCTGCCCCTCTCAGAACCTCTACTTGGTGGGGTGCGGGGCAACTTAGGTGTGGGCACTACTTATGTCCTGTTAGCATTTTGTCCCCTTTGGGACTTTGGGGGTGTGTATGTGTACGCGTGTGTGTGTGTTTTATTATACTTATGTTCCATTTTCATATTATTAGAATGGTGTTAGTATTTCTGGTCCCCTGACTTGAGTCTTGGGTGTTGGGACCATCAATGGTTGTTATTATTTAGGTAACCATTTGGCTAGTGTAGGTTACAGCTTCCACACAGACCTCTGTGAGTTTGGCTCGTAAAGATCTGACAGTTCAAGTTTGAAATGACACAGATAGAGCTGCTCTCGTGCCAAAATTCTATTTTGGAATGGTTTTAACCATTTCACTCCGGGGCAGTTCTAGAGCTGGAACAAACTGCTAATGTCTATAATATAGCAAGACTCCATTAGAAGAAACAACATTACTAAGGTGAGTAATTTTTTCTTGCACATCTCTTTTCTGAAAGATGCTACTCTCTTGGACTTTGTTGATTCCACTGAGGTATTTAAAAGTTTCTATCATGTCCCCCTCTCCCTTCTTTCCTCAAGGGTATACATATTAGCTCCTTTAGTCTCTCCTCATCGACTTCTTTTGCACCCTGCACCATTTTAGTTGCCCTCCTCTGGACTACCTCTATCCTGTCTATGTCCTTGCGGAGATGGGGTCTCCAGAACTGGACACTGTACTCTCAGATGGGGTCTCACCAACTGTCTGTACAGAGGGATAACAACTTCCTGTTTTCTGCTGCTGATGCCTCTCCTATACATCCCAGTATACCCCAGCCCTCCCACTGCCTTCTCACATTGCTTGCTAACCTTAAGGTCATCTGATATGATTACCCCAGGTCCCTTTCCTTTTTGTTGTTAGTTACTACCTCCCACCCATTGTGTATTCTTCCCTGGGTTCTTGTTTCCCATGTGCATTATTTTGCACTTCTTTGCATTGAATCCTAGCTGCCGTACTTCTGACCATTCCTCCAACCTTGCCAAGTCCCTTTTCATCCTTTCCACGCCTCCTTGTGTATCAACCCTGTTGCAGATCTTTGTGTCATCTGCAAAAAGGCATACTTTTCCTTCCAGTCCCTCTGCAATGTCACTGATCAAGACATTAAAAAGGATTGGACCCAATACTGAACCCTGTGGTACCCCACTAGTAACCCCCCTTTCTTCAGAGTGGACTCCGTTTACAATTACCTTCTGTGTCCTGTTGTGCAGCCAATGTTTACCCAGAGCTACCACCCTGGGACCCACTCCCAGGCTGGTTAATTTGACTATTAATCTTTGTGTGGGACTGTGTCAAATTCCTTGCTAAAGTCTAGGTAGGCCATGTCCACAGCCCCCGGTCTACTACTTTGGTCACCCAGTCAAAGAAATCTATTAGATCTGCCTGACATGACCTTCCGCTGTGAACCCATGCTGCCTTGGGTCCTGTGCTCCACTGGCCTCTAGGTACTCAACTGTTCTTTCCTTCAGAAGTGACTCCATCACTTTCCCTACCACAGAGGTCAGACCGACAGGTCTGTAGTTTCCTGCCTCTGTCTTGGTCCCACTTTTACGAAGGGGAATCACACCCGCCTTCCTCCAGTCCTCGGGTACCACACCATCCTCCCATGATTTATTAAAAAGGTAGCCAGTGGTTTCACTAGTTCCTCCTCAATTCTTTTAGAATTCTGGGTGAATTCCATCAGGACTCATTGCTTTGTCCACCTTCAGTTTAGGAGTTCTTGCAGAACCCTTTCTTCTGTGAAAGGACTGGGATCGACCCCTTCAAGAGTGCTTCTGTTAATTGGATTAGGCACTTCCCCCTCCTCTTTTGTGACTACTAAGCAGAAATATTCGTTCAGTATCCCTGCTTTTTCACTGTCCCCCTCTGCCCACCCACCGTTCATTCTATTTAGCCTCACTATCCCTCCCTTTGTCTTTCTACGCTCGCTGATGTACCTATAAAAGGTTTTATCCCCCTTCTTAACTGAGTTGGCTATCTTTTCCTCAGTTTGGGCCTTTGCTATTCTGACTTCCCTCCCTGCTTCCTTCTGCCTTAACTGGTACAGCTCTCTGTCCTGCTCCTTCTGTGTTTCCTTATACTTCCGGAATGCTATCTTTTTCTACCTGACTTTCATAGCCACCTCTTTTGAGAACCATAGTGGCTTTTCTTTCGTTTTGATTTGTTTGTTTGCTTCACACAAAGGCTTGTTGCCTCTGTGATGGCAGTTTTGATGATTCCCATTGTTGCTCCACACCTCCTTCTAGCCTGTTTGCTAGTGCTTTCTGAGGCACTCTCCCATCTTGCCAAAGTCAGCCCTCCTAAAGTCCAGTACCCTCACTTTTGTATGGCTTGACTCTGTAGCTGAGTTTAACGTGAACCACACTGTTTGATGTCCCCAGATGGCAACCCACTTCTAGATCTGAGATCTCACTGCCCGTTTGAGAGTACGAGGTCTAAGATTGCTCCCTCACAGGTGGATTCTGAAACTAGCTGTCTGAGGCCTGCCACCTGTAGGGCATCAAGAATGGCCCTGCTCTTGGATGTGGCTGCAGCAAATGTGCTCCAGTTAACATCTGGCATATTCAGGTCTCCCATCAACAGTACCTCCCTTTCTCTGCCATTCTAAGAATGCCTTCTATCATATCCTTGTCCATTCCCTCCCCCTGACATGGGGGTCTGTACACAACCCCTGTGCGGATTGTGGTGCCCTTTCCAGTCTCCAAGGTGCCCCACAGTGCCTCCTCTCCTCCCTGTTTACTCTTTTGTTCAGTTGCTTTTATCCCTTCCTTTACATAGAGAGCTACTCCTCCCCCTCTTCTCCCCTGCCTGTCTCTACTGCAGGTTATGTACCCTGGTATGTTAACATCCCAGTCATGGCTCTCTGTACTATGTTTCTGTGAGTGCTACGATATCCAGGCATCCCTCTTCCATCAAGGCCACCAGCTCAGGGAGCTTGTTGCCCAGACTACGGGCATTGGTACTCATTACCCTCCATTTCCTGATGGCCTTACTCCCTTTTGCCCCATCCCTGTCCTTCTTGCCTTTGTCACTTTCTCCATTTACTCCAGCCCTTCTCCCTATCGACACCTCTATGTTGGTGTTTGCCGCACTTACTACCGTGATTATTTGGTGGGGGCTAGGATTTCCTACTCCTTTCAGTGCCTCCCCTTGGCTAGTTTAAATGCTTGCCAATGAAGCATTTAAACCTATCACCTAGGATCCTGGTTCCCTCCCGGACAGATGCAGCCCATCATGCCAGTATAGGCTTGCATCACTCCAGGTGGACCCCAGTCCCCAATGAAGCCAAATCCCTGAGCTCCACACCAGTTTTTCAACCACTGATTGAATCCCATGGTGCGGAACACTCTAGCCCCTCCTATGCTATAGATGAGCAGCACCTCCGAGAAGGTTACCCAGCGTGCTACTTGACTAAGGCCCCTCTCCAATTCCACAAACTCTTCCTGCACATCTCTAATCCCTTTCTTAGCCAGGTCATTTGTCCCTAGGTGGACAATGACATCCAGCTCCCTCCTCTGTGCAGCTGCTCCGGCAATCCTGAGGATTCGCTCCCTGTCCCTCCAAGCCATGGCGCCAGGCAGGTACCTTACCTCCCTCTCCCCTTCCTCCCCAGTTCTACCTTCCTAACAATGGAGTCCCCCACCAGGAGTTGTTTCCTTCCCCTGCAGGGTCCCCTGCCACCCTCCTGTGGGTCTCCTTTGTGGAGGTTCCCAACATCCTCCTTGGTCTCCACTATGGGTGCCCATAGAGGAACCACACTTTGCCAGAATGGCATAGGAATTGTGAGAGGTACAACTGGAGGGATGCGCCTGTTCCACCACCCTCACCCTCCTGAGCCCACTGTGGTCCAACCGCTCCTCTTTCTTGGCAACCTCTGAGGCAACGGCAGTGGCACTGGTGGCCCCTGGATGGAGAGGAGGTCCCACAAATCCTGGCCAACTCAGCCTGGAGATGAGCAACCTCCTCCCTCAGCCCAGAGAGGTGCCTGCAGATGGGACAACACCGCATCCTCCAGAACGTCTCCCCGAAGACTGCTGCTCCACAGCCACTGCACCACTCCAATCATGTCTTATTTCTGGCCCCTTAACTGTTTGCAATCCTTACTCTTTCCTCTGTTTTCTCTCTCTCTCTCTCTCTCTCTCCTTACTTTCTGCTTGTGTGCCCTTTAAGCTCCTGATTTCCTGTTCTGAGACAAGAATATCCTGTATTTCTCAGTAGAAACTTACTTGCTCAGAGGCAGACCTCCAGCAGCTAGAGGGGGCCGGAGAGCTACTCTTGCCCTTCTAGGATGGTGGGTCTTTGGTGGTTCTGTGATCACTCACTTCCTGCCCCCAAACAGGAAGTTCCTGTTGTCAGTCAAATCCTGTGCCTATAAAAATAGAACTGGCTTTGGGTGGAGGGGAGGGAAGGACGGCAATATAGTCCCAGTAGAGAAGTTCAGTCACACAGCAGTCCTTTCTCCTGGTGTCTTCTGCCAAGCTATTAGCAGAATCTTTCTAAGGCAGTCTTTAAATGTAGCTTCCTTCTAGCTAAGCCACTCCACCTACTTACTAGATCTTTCGACAAGTAATTTAAACCTCACAGCTATTAAGTTCTTTCAATCACCTGAGATTTACACCTAGATAACTGTTCAGATACCCAATCAGTTCAGTTAACTCAGACAAACACACACTTTTTTTTGTTTTGTTCGTTAGTTTTTTTTACCCTAAATTAAAGGTCCAAGTACAAAAGTTCTTCTTCTTTAGTCCCAGTAGAGAAGTCCAGTCACACAGCAGTCCTTTCTCCTGGTGTCTTCTGCCAAGCTATTAGTTATGTATATATAATTTTGTTATAAATCTGCTTTGTATGGCAGTCCTGCTTAGGAAACAGGCCAAGCAGCAGAGCCTCATGGGACATTGGATTTTAAAAGAGAAGAAAAAAATATGGTCTGCCCTTTCGCTGACCTAGAGGATAAGCTGGCTAGAGCTTCCTTTCCTGTGTTAACACTTATCTGCCAAAACCTGTGTAGCTGTTATACAACCAAGTTATAAAACAACAACTGCTTTGAACTTAAGAAGACTGCCATAAAAGGTTACATTTTATAGGATAACAGGAGGAAGACTGTTTTTGGAAAGCATATGTGAATTAACCTTACAGGATATTTCTGCAACATCAAAGGGTGTTGTACACCATACTCTGAGGAAGACAGACTGTCTTGTTATAATTAAAAATACTGCTGTATTTGCAGACTCCAGTCAAGTAGTAATCTGACCTGTTTGCCTATGCAGCTGCATGTTACAAATTGAGTATGCAGGACTGAGTGTGATCTCATGCTAGCAGCCCAGTGACATCACAGGATGGGAGGGACATTCTGGCCTCCCTGATATTGGTGAAGCCTGCTGAAATGACTATTTTCTGGACTTCTAAGAGTCATCTTTGTTTCTGGACTTCTAAGGGACACTTCTGCCAATACAGGCAACAGCCCAAACAATTTGCCAACTGAAAACATGAGGTAGAATTAGCTAAATCAGTTGTACGGCCCTTTGTTTTGTAATTGTCCATTTCTTTTCTGACTGTAACCTTAATGTGTATATGTTCTGTATTTATTTAATATTTTTAATGTTAGTAAACCTTGTTTTTCCTTAAACCTGCCTGGGAACTTGCTTATTTTGAGTGTGAATGGTGGGACAGTATTGATAATTCTGACATAACTGTTAAATTACTTAGAGTGTCACTATATGCAGCCACGCCAACAAAGATCTGTGTAAAGATCCAGATAGGTAAGAAAATACCAGCGTCTCAATGAAGTTGGCAAGGGGTTGTGAACCAGGTTGGTTGTATGTCCGCTGGGTCAAGTACTGCGCTGCTGTCCCCAAAGAGTGTGTGATATTTGGACCCGTTACCTGGGTGTGCTAGCTAAAAAGGGTTCATAATTGACCCCAGGACTCGAGACTGGTAGTTTGCTTGGACCTAAAACAAACAGGAGGGTGTCTCTGTCTGTCCCCTGTTCACGAATCGCACTTCAAGGTTGGGCACAATGGGAGCAGTGGACCTAACCCTGGAGTGGATTTGTGACAATCACCTGCTTGTTGGTTCTTCCTTTCGAAATCCTTAACTGCAGGTGATCCCTACCACAGATGCTGCCAACCAGGGGGTGGGGCCACCACTTGGCTCTCACCAGAACCAGGGGTTCTGGTCTTCTCTGAAACAAGGACTTCGCAACATAAACATACTGGAAATGAGGGTGGCTCTGTACAGACTCCAAGCTCTGGCCATTCAGGTTCAGGGGCTGTCTCTTCTAATACAATCAAGACATTCAAGACTGTAGTGTACTACATGAACACAATTGGGCACACACTTCTACCCTCTCAGCTAAGAGGCAATAAGGGTATGGGACTGAGCGGTTGCCCAGGAGATTTCATTCACTGCTGTCCATGTCACTGGCTCAGTAAATGTCCTGGCAGACAGCCTAAGTCAATCTATGGTTCAGCCACATGAGTGGGAGTGAAGTCAGACCGCGGCTGAGGTGAAGGCAGGTGCCGGCATTTTTCGCATTCCCACACAACACAAAACTGCTGTTTTTATGCTCTCCTTCTCCAGAGCATGGAACTTTTCAGCAAAACACGTTGTCCCTCTGTTGGAAAGCGACATTTCACTATGCCTTTCCTCCTCTGCCTCAGATTCAGATGGTCCTGACCAGGCTTGGACAGGAACTAGCAAGCATGATCCTGGTGGCACCCTTATGGCCCAGGCAGATCAGTCTCCATTACTGGGAGAATCTGCAGTAGAATCTGTGTTTCCACTGTTCCTTTAGCAAGGCCTCCTGTCCCAGAACAATGGCACGCTGCTGCATCCAAACCTCCAGTCCCTCTGGCTCCATGTGTGGCTCTGAAGGACATAGAGCTTTCACGATTAGAAATCTCAGCTGAGGTCTGAGCTGTTCTATTCACTGTTAATAAACCTTCCACCAGGGTCACGTCTCCCTGAAATGGAAGTGTTGTACTATGAGCTGCCAAGCGACATTCAAGGACTCCTTAACTTGCCATGTGCTGAGGCTTCTGGTCTGTCTTGTTGGTACTATCTTGTATGTTGGTAAAAAGATGGCTGTCTGTGACTGCCTGTGTACTTTGTGTATTGGAGGGCCATAGTTTTAAGTTTTATTTTAAGTTTTTTAGTTGTAATAGTTTATTTTATTTTTGTTGTATTGATTTTAACCAGTTTTCGTTTTGTCTGTGCTATGTTTGTTGGGAGTGAGAGTCTGCTAGCAATCTGCTGGGTTTGCGAGCTGTCGCATTTGTGAACTTTTGTGTTTCCAACAGTGTGAACTGTTTTTCTGGATCAGTGTGGGATATGTCTGTTTGGGATATGGCACTTTTCACAGAACAAACCATGCTGGGCTGTTTGAAAATTCCATTTCAGTGAGCATACTGTGACCACATTGTACTACTTACATTCCAGGCTGACTTTTTATGGAACTATGCTAAGTCATATTTGTTTTATTCACATATTATGCTGTTTTTATGGAACTGCACTCTGGATTTATGTGCCCATTGTGATCTTGCTTTGGTCTTATTTTTTACTATGATTCTGTGGAGGCTTTTTGGACCCGTTTTCCGTTTTCCATTTTCTCTGTTATACAGCAGTAGCAAAAGAACTGGCTGAGTGTTCCATCTTGCTGGGAATGCTTGGACCAATGTTTGGACCAATTATTCTTGCTGCTTCCCAGCAGAACCTCAAACTGACGGGCAGCTGTCTACAGAAGTGTTTCTTATCTGAATCAGCTGGTAGGTGTTTCAAACAATATGAAGTCTTACTATATTCTGACTATTGCAGTTAGGTCCTGCCTTTCAACTGCCCCGGAGAACAAAGGGTTAACTTTTCTATGCCTTGCATAGAACGTTCATCACGAGTTCGGTTGAAGCCCCTGTCTGTTGTTGTTCAAACTGCAACCGTCAGATTCTTTACTCCGCCTCACTGAACAGTTGCTCTGGAGATTTCTCCTGCTGCTCGGTTCAAAAGTCGGTAGAAGTGTCTGTTTTTGGTCGGTTTCTACCGAATTGTTGTTTCCGCATAGTCGGTTCAAGTCTCTGTCTGTGGTACCGTGAGTACTAGATAGGTTTTTGTTCTGTTTCTGTGTGGAACTTGTAAACTGTGGATCGGTTCGGCTGAACCGATCAATTTGAGGTAAAAACTTGTGCTTTACTTTAGAGTGTTGTTACCGGTCCGTATTGGTTCTAAAAAAAAAAAAAAAACAAAAAAAAAACAGATTTTAATTTTGTTTTTTTCCAAGACCAGTGACACGGTCAGGAACAGATAGGGGAGTCTTGCCTGACGGATTGCAGAAAAAAGGGTACGTTTTTGGTAGGTTGGCCATGTCTGAGAAACCCAAAAAGAAAACCGGGCCCACTGGGTTTCAACACTGCAGTGTGTGTGGGGAGGTCTTTGCTAAGGCTGATCCCCACACCACCTGTGTTTATTGTCTGGGGTTTGACCACCTCGATTCAGACTGCCAAATTTGCAAGAATTTTCCCAAATCTACCCTGGAAAAGAGATTAGGTAGACTGAGGGAAAGGGAGGCAGAGAAGTCCGCTGACCCGGATGGCCAGCCCGGTTTGGTTCCGACCAAACCAGAAGGAGTGCCCTCTGAAAGAGAGCCGATTCCGAGGAGTCAGTTCCGACAAAAGGAAAAAGACAAATCGACTGGTTCGGACCTAGAATCTCATACTCCGACCGCCGATGATAGCCAAAGCGATTAGGATTGTGCAATCGCTTACTTCAGTTCCGACCGAACCGGCAACAGCTGGCAGGGGCTCGGTTCGGTCGGTTCCCCTGGTTCCGGATTATACTTTGGAAGAATTTTATGAACCAGAGTTTGAGGAGGAGGGAGAGTATGAGGATGACTATGGTGATGGTGAAAGTCTGGATGTGCCTATTGACCTGGACATCTCCCCAGACAGACCTTCAGGTGTCTCTCCTCCTAGGCTTTCTGAGTCCCCTTCACACTACATGTTCTACAGAAAGGTGGCTGATACCCTCCAGCTTCCTGTGGAGGAAGCAGTTGAGGATCAGGAAGAGCCTGATTTTGTTGAGATGATGGACATCCCAGAGTCCAGGAGACTATCTATTCCCCATCACAAATCTTTTGGGAAACAGACACAAAAAATACTTAAGTCTCCTACCTCCTGTGGACAGACGAATGGACAAGAGGTACATGGTCTCAGGCTCAGACATGGAGTTCCTTTTTCAGCTACTGCCTGTGATAAGGCAAACATTCCCTTGGCATCACACCCCCCAGACAAGGACTCCAGGAAGATTGATGCCATGGCAAAAAAGCAGTACGTGGCATCATCTTTGGGACTCAGGCAGGCTAATTATATGGTCTATGCAGCCAGGTACCAGAAGTCCAGATGGGACACTGTACTGGCACTGGCTAAACAGGCTCCTCCCCAGCTTGCCAAGGAGCTGGAGCAGGTGGCTGCAGATGGGATCGAGGCATCGAAAGTGCAATTTCATGCTGCTGTAGACTCCAATGATGTACCATCAAGAGTCATGGCTACATCTGTGTCTCTTCGGAGAATGGCTTGGCTCAGATGTACTAGGCTCTCACAGGATACCCAGGCTAAGGCCATGGATTTTCCTGTAGTTGGTAATTCTCTGTTTGGGGAGCAGGCGGAGAATTACAAAAAGAAAATGGACGAATACAGGACTACTTAAAGGAGTGCTCAGGCCAAAGAAAGGCCAGCAACTCCTCAAAGGCAGCAGTCCAGGGGCAGGGCCAGGCCTTTCCAAAGGCCTTTTTACCAAGTTCCGGCCTCCTCTTCTTTTTCGCAGAGGGGGTTCTTTAGAGGGAGAGGCAGAAGGGGGATGAGCAGGCCTGCATCCACCCCTCAGCCTAAAGCCCCTGCCAAGCAGACACCCTGATGGGCCTGCCTGGGTCGATTCTCCAATACCAGTAGGGGGCAGACTGGCTTACTTTGTCCAGGACTGGATGTCTCTTACATCAGACAGGTGGGTCCTGGAAGTAGTAAGCCAGGGACTGGTTCTCAGCTTCAAAAAATTTCCCAAGATGAGAGCCAGATCCTTTCCACCTGCAAATCTCTCAGGGACCCTTGCCCTAGAGGCAGAGGTTTCTTCTCTCCTAGCTCTCAAAGCTATAGAGAGTCAGTTCCCACCCTACACAGGGGCAAAGTATTGTACTCCAGGTACTTCCTAACCCCCAAGAAGACAGGAGAGTGGCGACCCATCCTGGATCTAAGATATCTGAGCAAACATCTGTTAAAGCCAAAATTAAAAATGGCAACTCTGGGAATTACCCTTCCCTCTCTAAGGCCAGGGGACTGGCTAGCCTCCCTGGACCTCAAAGATGCCTACTTTCACATTCCCATCAGGTGCTCCCACAGAAAGTACCTCAGGTTCGAGCTGCCCTCAGGCCACTATCAATTCAGAGCAATGCCCTTTGACCTAACATCAGCCCCAAGGGTCTTCACAAAGTGCCTGGCAGTAGTTGTTGCCTTCCTCAGAAGACAAAAGACTTCCATTTTCCCATACTTGGACGACTGGCCCATAGTAGGTCAGTCTCCAGACCAAGTCAAGTCACATCTGCAAATGACGCAGCAAGTACTCACTTCTTTAGGATTCCTTCTCAACCTACCAAAGTCAGTTCTCGAACCAGTGCAGCTCCTCACCTTCATAGGTGCAGAACTGGATACGGTAAAGGCAAGAGCCTTCCTTCCCTTGGAAAGGGCAAGGACCCTTATGGAACTGGACTCTTCATTCACCCTTCAGGTGTCTCGCCCAGCAAGGCATTTCCTTCAGCTACTGGGCCACATGGCAGCCTCCACAGCAGTGGTCCAGGAAGCAAGATTCAAAATGAGGGACATTCAGTTCCACTTAAGAGCCTTTTGGCCCCAAAGAAAGGACTCCCTTACCAAACTAATCCCAGTCACTCGAACCCTGATCCAAACCTTGCAATGGTGGCAGGATCAGGACAATTTCAGACAAGGGGTTCCATTTGTTACTCAGTCTCATTCAGTGATACTCACCACAGATGCTTCCCTGCTGGGCTGGGGAGCCCATTTGGGGATCTTACCACCCAGGGACTGTGCTCACCTCAGGAATCTCTGCTTCACATCAATCTTTTGGAACTCAGAGCAGTGTTTCTGGCACTGCAAGCTTTTTCCAAATCTGTACAGAACAAGGTGGTTCAGGTCAGAACAGACAACACTACCACCATGTGGTACATCAACAAGCAAGGAGGCGCTCGGTCTTCGACCTTGTGCACAGAAGCAATGAAGTTGTGGACCCTGGCCTACTCCCTGCAAACCTCTCTGATAGCAGTTCACCTCTCAGGGAAGGACAATGTCCTATCAGATGCACTAAGCAGAATATCCCAGGGCCATCACGAATGGACCCTGGATCCTCTGGTTTTGAAAGTGATTTTCTCGAGATGGGGCACTCCAGAGAGAGATCTTTTTGCAGCCCCAGACAATCACCAACTTCCTCTCTTTTGCTGCAGACCCCCAGTCTTGGGCTCAGTCCCCCTGTATGCTCTGACTCTGAACTGGGAAGGGAAATTTCTGTATGCTTTTCCCCCCTTCCCTCTCCTGTTCAGGGTATTAGTCAAGATAAGGTCACAACCATGCAAAGTGATTCTGATTGCTCTGGACTGGGTCAGACAGCCATAGTGCCCCTTGTTGCTGTCCCTAGCAGTCCACCTTCCCCTGTCTCTTCCCAGGAATTACAACCTGTTAACATCCTCTCAGGGGAGGATTTGGTACCCAAATCTTCAGTCTCTCAATCTCAGGGCTTGGCTGTTGAAGAGTTAGAGTCTGCAGATCTACATCTTTCCCAAGGGGTTCTGGATATCCTTAAGGCTTCTCGAAAGCCTTCCACCAGAAAGACTTACAACTCCAAATGGAAAAGATTAAGCATTTGGTGTTCTAAGAAGAATATTTCTCCAGACTCTGCTGAATTGCCTACGGTTCTAGGTTATATGGTCCATCTTAATGGCCTAGGCCTCAGACCAGCTACCCTCAAGGTGCACTTGGCAGCTGTTTCTGCTTTCCTGTCGGTAGGCAAGTCTTCCTCTCTGTCGTCCCATCCTGTATTTTGTAAGTTTTTCAAGGGATTGCTTCACACCAATCCCCCCTTTAGGGATCCTGCACCTGCTTGGGACCTTAATGTTTGCATTGCTCAGCTTATGCAACCCCCCTTTGAGCCTCTGTCCTCAGCAGAGCTCAAGTATTGACTTGAAAACTGTGTTTTGGTAGCCATTACCTCTGCCAGACGATATCAGTGATTGCAAGCCCTGTCAGTGGAATCTGATTTCATCTCTTTTCACAGAGATAAAGTGGTCCTTAGAACTAACAGAAAGTTCTTACCTAAAGTGGTTTCAGATTTCCATCTCAACCAGTCTATATCTCCCTGTTTTTCTTCACTGACCATTCCTCCTCGGGAGAGGAGGCTGCAAGTTGGATGTTAAAGAGCCTTAGCTACTACATAGAGTGCACCAAGGGTCACAGGTTTGAATCCCTCCAGTGGTTCCTTACTTATGGGGAAGTTGGTAAAGGCAAACCTGCCACTAAGAGATCTATTGTCAGGTGGATTGTTTCTTGTATACAATTCTGCTATGAAAAACTGGGTAGAACTCCACCCTCAGGCCTGAGGGCTCATTCCACAAGAGGTACAGCTGCTTCCCTGGCTGCTGCCAGGGATATTCCTCTGTTAGAAATCTGTCAAGCAGCCACCTGGAAAACAGTCCATACTTTCACCAAGCATTACTCTCTGGATATCCAGGCTAGGAGTGATGCTCGGTTTGGCACAGCAGTATTTCAGAGCCTATTTCCAAAGTAGGTTCTGTCCCTCCTCCATGGAGGTACTGCTTGGTAGTCTGCAAATGTCAGAATACAGCAAGACTTCATGTTGTTTAAAGAAAAAATTACTCACTTTAGTAATCATGTTTCTTCTAGTGGAGTCTTGCTGTATTCTGATCTCCCCCCCGCCTCCCCTCTCAGAACCTAGTTTTTGGGATGTGGGTGGGCAGGAGCAGTGTTGGCACCCTAGGGGTGTCCTTTTTACACCCTCTTTTTTGTTTGGGTGGAATGTTGTGTTTTGGATGGGTTTTTGTTTTTGGGTTTCCTGACTCGAGTCTTCCTTTGAAACCAAAAACATTATATATTTGCCAGTTGGCTAGTAAAAATTTTACAGTTTCCACACAGAACACCTAGTGAGTTTTTGCTCGTAAAGATCTGATGGTTGCAGTTTAAACAACAACAGACAGGGGCTTCAACCGAGCTCGTTATGAACGTTCTATGCAAGGCATAGAAAAGTTAACCCTTTGTTCTCCGGGGCAGTTGAAAGGCAGGACCTAACTGCAATAGTCAGAATACAGCAAGACTCCACTAGAAGAAACATAATTACTAAAGTGAGTAATTTTTTCTTTCGGAGCGTCTGTTGGAATTTTGTGCTGCAGGACTATCAGTGTTTGAGCTTGCACTGTGCCCATTTTCTGGAAGCCTATTTTGCACTCAACTGGAACAAACTGCTGCTTAAAACTGGGATTGATCCAGATTAGTCTTAACTCACATTCAATCATTTGTAGTTTATTAGCTAGACCCACGGTAGTGGGTGATGAGAGCACCTATTCAGTAGGACTTATTGCCTGAATCACTGTCAGAGGGTGATTTTGGGGTTTCATTTGGGGCTGGAGTTGTGGTGAGAGAGCACTCCTTTCCCTTTCCCTTCCACTGGACTTTTTTGCAACCATTTCCTTGCTGGTCTCTATACTTGAACTTTAATTTTTTGTTCCTTAGTTCAACTAGATGTGTTTTATTTTGTTGGTCTATTTGGTGTGTAGTGTGATGTGAGTGTGTGTTTAGTGTGACTAGCAGGATGGTTTTTAGTTTTGGGTGAACTGTGTTAATTAGCTGGGTGGGTAGGTTTTGGGGGTAATTGTGTGGGATTTACTGTGGGTTTTATACGATTTTATTTTTTTTACATTGGTAAGTTGTGATTGTAAGTAGTAAGTTTTAGTGAGGTGTGTAATTTATTGATTCCCCAGGATGTGTTGCCTATTTCGGACCCCAAGGCTCTACTACTTCCCATCCCTTCTTAGGAGACTGTGTCCCTTCCCTTCCATGCCCCCCCCCCACCGCTGTTTTCTGGTGGTGCAGGGAGTTGGGGACTGGAAGGAGAAATAGGAGGCTGAGAGGAGATGGGTTGAGGAGTGTTGGGGAGATGCCTACTGGGGTTGTAAGGACCAGGAGATGTCCTGGGAGAAGAAAGGGATTAGAGAGATGTCAGCTGTTTATTGTCCTACCAGAGGCACACCAGACTGAGTGGGCAGACAGCTGAGGGGCCAGCCTTCTCCTTTCGTCCACTTCGGCTGGTATTATACAATGCCAGGTGAATGAGAAATAAATCTGCTATTATGGTGGACCTTGTTTCTTCAGTCAGCCTGGCTTGCATCACTGAGACCTGGCTGGGGGACAACACTGGTCCAGTGCTGGAATTGTCGGTCCCAGCAGGTTTCTCAGTGATTCACTGCCCAAGGAGGGATCGCAGTATGTGTGTGTGTGTGTGTGTGTGGGCGTCTGATTTAAAACTGAACTGAACGTGGTAGTGCACCCAGAAAGGAATTCCTCGTCATTTGAGTACGAGGCCATGCACGGGGGGCCAAGTGCAGGCTGCAGGATTCTCCTTGCATACCGTCCTCTGGGGCAAGAAGGGGAGTTCCTGTAGGACAGGGTCTTGGAGTCGCCAAGATGGCTTACTCTTGATGACTTTAATGCCTGGGTCGAGGATGAGAGCTCACTTTTTGCTCAGGATTGCCTCCAGAGCATGGCAGCTCTGGGCCTGACACAAGTGGTTACTTCTGGAACCAACTAACATGGCCACGCCACTGACCTGGTATTCTCGCTGGGGCTCAAGATTAGTGATCTCGAGATTGATCTGGTCAGATCACTGCACTATCAGATTCAGTTTCAAGGCCCCCCCCCCTTGTAGTCCATCCCCTGTAGAGGTTGTCTGGTTCCACCCTTTGAAAGGGCTTCAACCTGAGGAACTGTTGGGAGTGCTGGACTCCTCAGAAGTGTTGAAGGCTTTTGCTGAAGGGCCTGAGGAGACTGTGGTGGCCTATAATATGGCCATTGTGGGGGCCTTTGGCCTCTTAGTGCCAGACCATGTGCGCCCATTGGTTTCACACCTTGGTTCACCATGGTTTGATGGTGAGCTGAGGGTGATGAAAACCAGAGGGTGGAGGTTAGAGTGTCGATGGAGAAAGTCCAAGGCCCAGGAGGACAAACTTGGTCTGATGTCTCATTATGATAAGTATCGGAAAGCAATCACCCGTAAGAATGCAGCTGTTCAGTCTAGGGAGATTGCTGCTGGGAAGAACCGACCAGTTCAGCTCTTTCAGATGGTAAACAGGCTTTTACATCCGGCCTGTCTGGAGTCCAACAGAGCCTTTTCATCTACAAGATGCGAGGAGTTCACTCGGTTCTTCTCAGACAGGGTGTCTTCCATTAGGGCCGGGACTTCTCCTGGTTGACTGTTATAGCCTAACAGGCCTAAGACTGGTGGTTACATCCATAGTGAGTGTTCCCGGGGAGAGTTTCATCCAGTAATGATAAATAAGGTTTATAAGATCATCTCTGACCTGCAGCCGACATTCTGTAATCTGGATCCTGGCTTAATAAGACTATTGGTGAGCTGCGTTGGGCATCTGAGCCAAGTGTTTGCTAAGATCGTCTGGTGTTCCTTATCAGAAGGGGTCTTCTCAAAGTGGCTGAAAAACACTCTGGTGAAGCCTCTGCTGAAAAAGCCATCTTTGGACCTGGATGTCTTAGCAAATTACTGACCTGTCTCTAACCTTCCTTTTCTGGGGGAAGGTTACTGAGAAGGTATTTACACTACAGCTCGAGGCACAACTTACTGCCTTTAACATCTATGAAACCCTGTAGATCACATGATGTCTGTAGTCTGGTGGCAGCCTTCTGGTGGAGCGCTCTCTTCCCTCTTCTATATCCAGCTTAATCTCCTACAAACGCAGCCAAATTTAACCTCAAAAAGCCATTTACTGGTGCCTGCCTACCTGCTGTATCTCTATTTGAAGCTTTTACATCACTATTGGCAAGGGATCGCCGTGATGGAGGCTCAAATGCGGCAGGCCCCACCGCACCACACTCCACCGAACTCACCTATGAAGGCCCCTAAAAAAACAAACAAAAAAAAGACAAAAAAACAAAGCTCAAGGTGCTCAATCAACGTGCCCACCCACACAGCCGTGCTCCACAGTGCTCCTTACAGAGGATCATTTTCTTCAAGAACAGCTTCCCTTTCGGAAAGCTCTCACAGATATTTCTTCAGAGCTCAAATCTCTTTGAGCTGATATGGGGGACCTGGGCCACAAAATAGGGGATGTGGATGCTTGAACTACATCACTGGAATCCTGGAGAGATTGGATGGACCCAGAGATTGTTAAACTGCGGCAGCAACTAACAAAATCACAGGCCAAAGCTGAAGATCTTGAAGGCCAGAGCCATAGAAACAATATCCTTATCTTTGGCCCGCCTGAACTGGAAGAAGGCCCCAATGTCATCGTTTTTACTCAGAAACTAATAGCTAAAATAGTTGGGCCCTCTCCCTTCAATGTGGGATACCAAATCGAGAAGGCGCATAGGTCGCTATGACCAAAACCCCCTGACAATGGTCCTCCAAGACCTCTCATCTTAACATTTTTAAGCTATCTTGAAAAGCAACACGTTCTCACCAAGGCCCGCGAGTTACGGTCAATCTTATGGGAAGGGAAGCCACTACATGTTACTCAGGACCTTCCTTTACAAACCAGACAGACGCGCACAGCTTTCCACCAGACAGTCCTAAGCTGATTGCTGCTGGAATCAGGTTTAGCATGTCTTACCTTGCACATCTGCAGATTTTCTTAAATGAATCCTGGATCTCGTTTGATAGCCCTAAAGCAGCCAAGAAAGAACTAACCCACGCCTACTCAACTTGTTTCACAGATACCTGAACTGCTTTACAGTAGTATTCTGGTTGATAACAGTCTTATCTTAAATACCTGTGTTTTTTGCATTGTTGGGCTTTTGTTTTTTCTTCTCCTTTTTCTGCTGGGTTTGAGGGTGGGGGGCTCTCAGGTAATTGGTAGGCTCGCGACTGGTCCTCCAGTTTTCCTTCCCATGACATATGAGCCTTTCTAGGCATCTCTGAGTGAAGTACTCCTCCAAAGGCCAGTTTATTACTCCACCTTAGGTAGGAACATACAGTGGGGTTGGTATTTCCCAGGGACCCTGCTCTGAGCGTACCAGTCCGGGCTTCTTTATGTTCCCATCCTTCGAACCCTACCATTCCCGACATGGGAGATGCATGGAAGGAGTCGCCTTTATCCTGTACATTCTAGCAGGCACAGATACTGGTTTGGGGGGGGAGGGGTTCAACATAATTGGTAAGAGCCTAGCTCATTCCATTTCTCCCTCCTACTGACTTAATTGGTCATTTGTCTGCTTGGGGAACCCCCTTTACCATCTGTATGCCTCTGGCTCTTGCCTTTTCCCTTACCCCTGCCATTGAGCTCGTAGTGGACAGTTCCATCTTGCCACACCGGTGACAAATGTACTGAGGGGAATGGCACGCCATTAAGATGCAGGGGAAAAAAGGGAGCTTGAGCATCAGACAGGCAGGGTGGCTGAAGTTACACCATGCTGAGGGCCTGTCGGGCAAGCAGCCTTCCAATTGCCTGAGCAGAGTTAAACCGAATTCCAAACTGACTTGCGGGAAATAGGATGGGGAAGGAGGGAGGCTCTAAATGTTGGCTTGCTCGCTATACTGTTCAACATCGCATACTGGTTCATTGGGGGGCTGAGCTTGCTTCTACTCGAGCTAGATGGCACTCAAAGTCACTTCATTCTTAAATGTCACCCACTAAGCGAGCGTAGAACCAGGCGCAAGGGGGATTAACTCTCTCTTACGGTTTGTTTGTTATACACAGCTCTGGATTTATTCCGGTACTGTAAATAGTTTGGTTGTTTGGGATATGTCAAGGGATAACAGTTGGGAGCTATGGGCCACTCACTGTGATGAACAGAGAAATCTGAGGATGGGAGAGGGGCCTGCTCTCGTGCTTTACTGTTGGGAATCAGGCCAAATGTGATGTTTATTTTATATCATGGCTTATTTTTCAGTGGACTATTGTTGTTACCTTTTCATTCTAGTTTATGCTAGTGTTTTGTTGGCTGGCTGGACAAGGGGTGGGGGTGGGCTGAAGTGTGCCTTATTAGGGTTATCTGGCTCCATTATCTTTCCTGCTCATTAGTCTTATTGGTCACTAAATATGGCAAACAACACTGTTAAATTCTTAACATGGAATGTCAGGGGAGTGAGAGACCCTACCAAAATATATCAGATATTGAAACATTGTGCCCTGCTTCAAGCACATCTTATTTTTCTACAAGAAACTCATCCCCTAGCCCATGAGGCCATTTGGCTCCATCGGCAGGGAGTGAGTCAGGTCTTTGCTTTGGGTGATTCTTCCTTGAGTCGGGGAGTTGCCATTTTGTTAATGGGGAATGTCTCCTTCCAGGCTGACCTAACCATCTCAGATCCGAGAGGAAGATTTATCACGGTCAAAGGTATCCTAGACCGTGAGGAGGTGGTCCTGGGTAGCATCTGTGGTCCAGTTGGTGGGGATGTATCCTTTCTCATGGACCTTGCTGACAGAATCGCATCCTTTCTGCCCACTCACTTAATTTTGGGAGGAGATTGGAATGTCCCACCCACATAGGACTTGGATTGGTCTTACTTACCGCTCAAACCTCCTTCCCCTCCCCAAAGAGCTCTGGGGGACCTTACAGATCTGCTGGCTTTATGCGACCCATGGCAAATTCTCAATACCTCCCACCATCTCTACTTTTTTTACTCCTCCATCCACCAATCCTGGTTTCGACTGGACTATATCCCGATTAGCTTACCCCTCCTATCTGGTCTGTGTCATGTTGGAATCGAACCAATAAGTCATTTCCGATCACTCTGTGGCATGGGTATCACTTGTTCCTGACTAAGAGTTACACAGAGACACAGCCTGGAAGTTAAATACCCCAACTTCTTAAAGATAAATCTACTATTTCCAAGGTAAAATCTCTCATTCAGACTTTCACTGGAGATTAACGAAATTCAATGCTGGGGGTCATGAATAGATGCGCACTCAAATGCTTCCTGCAGGGCAAATTTATTAAACTCGCCTCCAGGAGGAAGAAACAGTGGGACGCAGAAGCTCTATCTCTTCTGTCACAAATCTGGTCTTTAGAACTGTCCCTCTCTTCTTCTACTACCCCATCTGATTCCTTAAATACCCTACTATCTCTATGAAACAAATATGCCAATCTCCTACGTGGTAAGGCTGAATATGCTATTTTGAAAATTCGATCTAAATACGTGGAACAGGGAGAAAGGGCTGGAAGGCTGTTGGTTCTTTGCTTGAGGAAACTAGAGAGTTCAAGACTAATCACTTCTATCTCAGCTCCTGATGGTACTACTAAAAAACTCTCCCTAGAGATATTGCTTCAGTCTTTGAGAATTTCTACTGTAATCTTTATGGTAAGAGCCCTTCTCCTCCGAATCCTGATGAGACAGGTGCATACTTGGATTCTCTTACCCTTCCACGTCTTCTCGATCACCATCAGCTATCTGTGTCCTCTCCCATTTCTCTCCCCAAAGTTGAGGAGGCAATCAGGGACCTGGCCTTAGACAAAGCACCTGGACAAGATGGCTTTAAAGACCTTCCTTAAGGAACTAACCCCTCTTCTGGTCCAACTTTACAGGTATATACTCCAAGCGGACTCCCTGGACCCTTCTCTTCTGGAAGCCACTATTGTTCCCTCCTTAAAACAGATAAACAATCCTCTCACCCAGCTAGCTACCGTCCTATATCTCTCCTAAACTGTGACATTAAAATGCTTACGAAAATTCTCACTTCAAGGATTAGGAAAGTCCGGATGCATTTACTTAGTCCAGAACAGGTGGGGTTTGTACCTGTGAGGTCATCCGCAGACCACCTGCGTAAATTAAGTCACATCTTTCAAGCAGCCCAGTCCTCCATGGCTCTAATATCACTTGATGCAGAGAAGGCCTTTGATAGAGTTGATTGGGGCTTTCTGTGGTCAACTACAAAAAATAGGCTTTCCATCCTCTCACAATGGCTCCGAGTTATTTACTCTTCTCCCTCTGCCAGGATTTACTGCAATGGGTTTTTCTCCTCTTGATTCCCCCTCTTCACGGGTACCAGACAGGGCTGCCCTCTGTCACCCTTTCTTTTTAACCTATATCTGGAACCTCTCCTCAGACATCTTAAAATAACACCCCAGATACATGGAATCCTGGTGGGTGGCTCCAAACTAACCCTCTCAGTATATGCGTATAACATTCTCCTATGTCTACAGCATCCATCAGCTTCACTTACGGGGACCCTAAACATGATAACCCAGTTTAGCCACCTATCCAATCATAAATTGAACTGTAGTAAAACTTAAATCTTTTCCCTTAACCACTTCGCCCATAGAGCAGACTTCATCCAGTTTGGCATGAAATGGTCCCCCAACTCAATCAGATACTTGGGTATCTGTCTACTGATCCTTCCCTTACCAGGAAACTGAACCTCGATGACCTGATGGCTACCATACAACAGGACTTCCTAAGGGGGAAATCTCTCCCAATAACCTTATGGGGAGGATCAGTATCATCAAAATGAACATTCTACCAAGATTCTTCTATCCTTTAAGTATGTTAAACATCTGGCTTCCTCTTTCCTTCTTTCAACATGTTCACTCTCTAATCTCTAACTTTATTTGGTTAAATAAATCCCCCTAGACGTTCATATCTTAAGCGGAGTCTTACCAAGGACTCTGGCAGGCTTTGTCTTCCAAACTTTCTTCTTTGGTACTGGGCTAGCCATTTCTCCAAATGCGGTAAATGGCTCTTCACTCCTGGGGGAGATTATATTCCTCCTCGGTTGCAACTTTAATGCCAGCTTCTATGATCATACACTTTATCCGCCGCTACCATCTTTTTCCTACCATGGAACGCTCTACTGGCACCCCTTCGAGACTCAACAATCGGTACCTCAATCAGAGTCTTTTCCCAATTCTGTTCTTCTCTTAAGATTTCTCCCTCCAAAGATCTCTCTCAGCCCATTCTTGTCAACCCCACCATCAAGACTGGGGGGGCACAGTTCTCTCATTAGGGTGGTTACCCCAGATAGGGAACGCCAAGGTTGCCGACTTCTACTCACAAGATTCTCTCCTCCCTTCTCCTGATATCTTACTGAAATTCAGCTTGAATCAGTAGCACATTTTCAAGATCTTCCAATTAAGACATTTGCTTGGACAACTTTTCGGAACAACTCCCAAGCCCTCAGGCTTACACCCTCTTCTGACTCAGTGCAAAGATTTGGCGACTATGCCACATGAATACTCACTCTTGTATTCTTACCTCCTGTCAACTCTCCACCCTGATCCCCTACCTGGTTCCAAGGTTTGGGATTCTCTGATACCAGATGCCTTCCTTAATTGGACGCAAATATGGAAAGACCTTTACATATACACAACACACAGGACAGACAGACTCACTCAATATCACATTCTTAACAATACGTACTACATGTCAAAAACAAACTCTGCAGGTCAGGCCCGCTGCTCCCACAGCGCCAACCACAGAGCATAACATTGTGAACAGGTAACAGACCCACCTGTTTACTTTTGGGTCCGAATCACCTTTAGTCTCAAATTCTGGGGGGATTCAAACTGTGAACCTTATGCTATCGTACCCAAATGTACATGCCGAGATAATATTCTCTTCGGGGGATGCAATATATCTTTCGCCTAAGGGCGCCTAACCAGGTATCCAAAATGAACCCTTAAAACTCTATAAGAGACCTTAGGTATAATCTTACCTTTTACCAAGCTTAGTAACACCATCAAGCCCTTGAACAGTTGTTAGACTTACAAAAACAGGCACTCCACATGCAAAAATGATGGAGGAGACCCAGGCAAAATCTTAAAGAATATGTTTACTAAACATGAATAAAAACAATAAGATAAAATACAGAACAAATATCAAAGAGCATCACAATCACATAAAAGAAAAACAAGGAAAACTACAGAACTCCTACCACAATACATTTAGATCTTTTCTATCTAATGTATTACCTCTGTAAGAACAGTTGAATTAGAGATCTTTGTTTCTTAAGAGCCCAAAAAGATATGCCCTACATTTCAGACACAAGTATCAGTTTAAACTCTGTGTCTCCACACCCCTTCTGTGAGTCATCTAGCTCCTCCTTTTAGAATATAAAATTACAAAAATGATTTCCTATCGGGAGGTATTTTAAATAATGTGAACATCAGCAAAAACCCATTTCCCAAATTATGAGTCTTTGATCAACCAGTTACTTTGAGGTTTACAACCCTGCAGTCCGTCACCCAGGTGTTAGATAGCCAACAGGAATCCGCTACATGACGTCCTTTCCTAATGTAATAACATTTGTATTTTAAGTTCTAACTTCAAAAGCAGCAGCAGGTGATGAGGGCCATAAACTGTCTCTCTAGAAGGATGTTCCAATTAACTGTTTCCTTCTGGTCTATTTAATTATATCCTGGTTTTCAGCTGCTGACACCTTGTAATTTAAAAGGCCAAATCTCACAGACTGACATTTCATACACCATTTATTTATAATACCAACATCATACAATAATCATATCCAGCTGGCCATGCGTCACAAACCTCCCCACCTAGACTGAATTTGGGGGCACTATCCCCTGCATGGGATGAGCTTCCTAAGTCAGTTCACTCCTCATATAGACGTGACAAGCCATCTGCGATCAGATTGGTTGCTCCAGCCCTATGTAAGATCGTCATGTCATACCCTTGCAAGGCAAGACTCCATCTTAATAGTCTACCATTAGTTTTTCCCCATTTGTGTCAACCAAACCAGGGGGTTGTGGTCAGTTTGTACCTCAAAATGCTGCCCATAGAAGTATGGCTCTAACTTCTTTAGGGCTCACACTATGGCAAGATACTATTTTTCCACAGTAGAGTATGCCTGCTCCCTGGGAAGTAACTTCTTACTCAGGTACACTATGGGGTGATCTTTCCTTTGGTTGGATGTCTGACTCAATACTGCCACAATACCCACGTCTAAGGTGTCAGTCTGGACTATAAAGTGTCTGCTATAGTCACGACTTGTCAATACAGGAGCACTGCACAGTGCCTCCTTCAGACTTTTTCACAGGCTGGTTCCCAGGTAATTTTCTTAGGCATCCTTTTCTTTACCAGATCAAATAGGGGAGCAGCCAGGACACTGTAATTGGGTACAAATTTCCTATAGTACCCTGCTGTCCCTAGAAAACTCCTGACCTACTTCTGCATTTCTGGTCTGGGGCATGCCTTGATCACCTCTATTTTTACTTGGTTAGGACAGAGCTGTCCCCGGCCTACAACATGCCTGAGGTATGCCACTTCAGCCATGGCCACCTGGCACGTCTCAGCTTTGACAGTGAGCCCAGCCCTCTGTATCCTGCACTTTCCTAAGGTGGGACAGGTGTTCCTTTCAGCTAGCACTAAAGATGGCAATGTCATCCAGGTATGCCAAGGCGTACTCCTCGGCACCATTTAACACGTGGTTCACCAACCTTTGGAAAGTGGCCGGGGCGTTCTTCATTCCGAAAGGCATTACTTTAAATTCAAATAAGCCTATCGGAGTGATGAAGGCCGACCTCTCCCTAGCTCTGTCAGTTAACTCTACCTGCCAATACCCCTTTGTCAGGTCAATAGTCATCAGGTAGGTCACCCCTCCCAGCTTTTCCAGGAGTTCATCCGTCCGGGGCATCGGGTGGGTGTCTGACTTCATGACTGCATTTAGTCTATGATAGTACAAACAGAAACGAGCACAGCCATCTTATTTATTTATTTATTGAATTTTGTTGACCCGGTACGCCCACTGAGACTAGAAGTCCCTTTTTCACGGGCGACCTGTGGGAGGGGGGATACAGATGCTAATTAACTGAAACTGAACCAGATTAAGCTGTTGGTGGTATTTTTAATGAATGGGGAGAAATTTGGCCAGGAGACTGGGGAAATTCCCCTACTCTTTTCGAGAAGTGCCATGGGATCTTTAACATCCACCTGAACTACCACCAGAACAGGCAGATGGGACCTCGGTTTAACGTCTCATCCAAAAGACGGCATCTCAGGAGTGCAGCATCCTCCTCATGCTGCACTGCAGTGTCAGTATTGGGATATTAATCCAAGTGCCTGGTGTGGGGACAGAACCCACAGCCTTCTGATCTCCTGGCCTCAAAAGTGAGTGTGCTACCTGCTGAGCCACCGACACTGACTATCTGGCTTGGGCACAAGGACTACGGGTGAGGCCCAGGGGCTGTGGGATCTCTGGATTATCCCTAAATCCAGCATTTCCTCCACCTCCCTCCTAATGTCCTTTTGGACAGCCTCAGACACCCGCTATGCTGTCCGCCGTATGGGCGTCTGTGTCCCTGTCTCCACATCGTGCGTCGCTAAGGGGGTTAGTCCAGGCTTGGTGCTAAAGAGTGGGGCAAAGTCTGCTAAAACCTCCCTTACTTCCTGGATCTGGTCCGAGGCCAGCTGGGGTGACAATTTAACTGCCTCCACAGAGGACTCCCACTTGCTTTCTTCCAGCAAGTCCAGAAGGGGGTCTCCTTCATCCGTCCCCTCCCCAAGACTACACACTGCAAACACCATGTCAGCCCTATTAGCATATGGCTTCATCATGCTGACATGGTACATTCTTTCTGTATGTCTTCTGTCAGGTAACTATGATATAGTTCATGTCATTTACCTTTCTGACTACTTTGTACGGTCCTGCCCACTCAGCCTGCAGCTTGTCTTTCTGGACTGGAATAAAGACCACGACTTCCTGACCCACCGTGTATGAGCGAGCTCTGGCTCTGCGGTTGTACCACACTTTTTGTTTCTGTTGGGCAGCTGCCAGGTTGCTCGGGGCTGTCCCCATAAGTTTCTTCAGCCTTTCCCTAAACCTAAGGACGTAATCCACTATGGGAGTTCCCTGGGTGGCATGCTTGCCTTCCCAGTCCTCCTGGATCAAGTTTAGGGGCCCACATACCCGGCGTCCATATAAGAGCTCAAAGGGGGACAACCCTGTCGACTCTTGGGGCACCTCCCTGTATGCAAACAACAGCCAGGGAAGGTATTTCTTCCAGTCCCTCCCATGCGTTCAGCAACGCTTGGAGCACTGACTTCGGGGTACTGTTAAAGGAACTGTGTGAGCTAACAGTTTGGACTTCATAGCCCACTACTCTGAGGCAGCGATAGTCCCTCCGTTTGAAAATAAACAATTTGTACTCACTGTGTAACGTTTGGGAAGGGATCATAATTTTGTTCGAACTGGGAGCCAGACGATCCCTCCTCACTTCCGAGTTTGCCTGTTCTGCCCCCGTGCTCCCCCATTTTGTGACGTGCTACCAGGGAGAGCACAGGGACGCGCCTAATACAGGTCAATGTGGCTAACTTTTAATACAATTTTATTACACTTGAAACTAGCATTTGATAAAAATGAAAGCCACTGCTCAGCTAATAGGAACCCTATTAGTTGAGCAGTGGCTGTCATTTTTATCAAACGTTAGCACCATAGACCTGTATTAGGCATGTCCCCGCGCTTTCCCTGGTAGCACGTCACAAAACGGGGGAGTGCAGGGGCAGAGCAGGCAGACTCGGAAGTGGGAAGGGATCGTCTGGCTCCCAGTTCGAACAAAATTACGATCCCTTCCCAAACGTTATACAGTGAGCAAAAATTTTTTATTTTCAAACAGAGGGGCTATCGCTGCCCAAGAGTAGCGGGCTACAAAGCCCAAACTGTGATTTTTTTAAAATCACACATTTACTTTAAATCTTTCCACAAGCCCACTGGCTTGCGGGTGATAAGGTGGCGTGCGCCTCTGCACCACCCCACACTTCTCCCACAAACATTTCATCAGGTCCGACATGAAGGAAGCCCCTCGAGTGGTAATAACCTCCTGCGGAAACCCAACATGGAAGAAAATCCCAAGTAAGGCATCTGCCAATTTGTCTGTCCTCAGTGAGGATAGGGTGACTGCCTCTGGATACCGGGTGGCATAATCCACCACAGTCAGAATGAACCTCTTCCCGGAGCAGCTGGGTGTATTTAAAGGCCCCTCAATATCCATTCCCACCCTCTGGAATGGCTCCACTATGGGCAATGGAATTAGGGCGGCTTGGGTTTTCTTACCCACCTTCCCTATTTCTTGGCACCGGTGACAAGACCTGCAATACTCCTTCACCTGCTGGGTGAAGTTGGCCCAATAGAAATTCTGGGCCAACCGCTGCACAGTGCGTGCGATTCCCAGATGACCAGAAAAGAGAATATCGTGTGCAATCTTGAGCAACTGCTCACAGTACCCCTGGGGACTGACAAGCTGCCTGCCTATCACCCATCCCTCTGTCTTAGCATCCTGTGTATACATCAATCCATTGTCCCAATAAACTTTATGTTTCCCGTCACCTCCCTGTACTCTGTCACAGTCTGCCCAAGCCCTCGACTTCTCTAGACTAGGGTCACTTTTCTGAGCAGCTGCAAGGTCCTTACACATTCCCAAGGCATGGGACAGGTCCCCTTCAGTATCTAAACTAGGGTCCCTAGCACTAGCGTCAGGACACTTAGGATCACTGTCAATCCCAACCCTCTGACAATGGGTCACCCCTCCTACTTCGGAATAACCCTCTGTAGCTGTTTGGTTAACTGCTACTGGGGAAATTTCTACCCCTTTTTCATTAGTCTCCATATCAGGAGACACAGGCTGGGGAACCAGCCTCCTAGTGGTTTCCACAGTGGCTTCTATGGGATCCAGGGAACTACAATTTTCCCTTGCCGCTTGGCTATGGGTAACTGCACTCTCCATCCCATTTGAGATTGTTGCCAAGGATGACATCAGCTGCTAAAGTTTTGGCTACAGCCACCTGTTGCACAGTCCCCCGTTTCACCCCAGTCTAGGAGAACACTAACGAGTGGCAATGTTGTCTCCTCCCCAGTGAACCCTTGTACAGTTATAAATTTATTGGGTATAAGCTGACCAGGCTCTACCAGATCCCATTTTACCAATGTCAGGGCTGCCCCTGTGTCTCTTCACCCTTGTGTCTGTACACTATTCACAGTGGCTGGGTGCATGTGTTCCCTCATGTTCACAGGCATGCTTCCGGGGACCACACAAACAACCCATTTCTTTCCTAGCCCCATTTTGCATATTACTTGTCCTTGTGGGACACTGTTTGTCAATATGCCAAGTTTCTTTGCAAACCCAACATTCGTTTCTTTTCTCAGAAAAATCTTTTCTTTGAAACCTGGAGCTAACTGGTTTCGGTGGAGGCAGTGAGGGTTTTAGCTGCCCTGAAGGCGCGCTTTTCCCTTTCTGTGCTGCCACGCCTGCCCCATTCACTCTCAGAGCAGGTCTGCTCTTGGTACAGTGGTCTAAGAGTTCAGTAGCCTCTTGCACTGTTTTGGGATCTCAGTCCTCCAGCCAGGTTTTCAGCTCTGCTGGGCATGCTCCAAAAACTGTTCTAAAAAAATAGCATTTTCAATTTTATCTACAGAGTTTGCTTCAATTTCTTCCCACCAACGTTTTAAACACTGATGTTGTTTAGTGGCTAGTTCCTCGTAGCTCATGTCAGGGCTTCTCCTGAGCTTATGGAATTTAGCTCTGTATGCTTCTGCAGTTAAATCAAACTTCTTTTTAAATGCAGCTTTAAGAATTCTGTAATCATTACTGTCCTCATTGTTCATTTGCCCCAATGCATCCCGAGCTTTCCTGGTAAGTAGCGGGGATAGCTGGAAGCTCCAGGACCCTCTAGGAATCTTTGCCTGAATACAAACTTTTTCAAAGGAATTTAAAAAGGCATCCATATCCTCCCCTTTTTAAATTCACCTATCAATTTGGAATTTAATTTTTTTTTTTTAAACTTTGCTTTATTTAAAATTTTTTATAAGTCAACAGACATGCAAACACAAGACAATACACTTTACAGGTACTATACACAACATTTGACAGTAATTTCTTTCTGATCAATAAGGTATAACTTTTAGCATAGATAGGCATTTCACTCAATTTCGGGAGTTCAATACTGCAGAAAGAAAAGAGAAAAAAGGACATGGGGTATCTAATAATTAATGCTATTGCTGAAAAATCAAGTTACACAGTCTAGCGTTACTTCTAAGGGATAAAATCAGGTCTTAACAAAGATATGAACAGTACCCAGCATCTCCAGATTATTTCAAACTTGGCCTGTTTCTTATTCACAATTGCTGTTACTGCTTCCATCCTGTAAATAGACAGCATCGTATCTTGCCATTGTGTTATGGTTATAGGTTCCTGAGTAAGCCATTTTTTTGTAATGGTTTTTTGGCCTGCAAGAGTACAGAGCCTAAGGAGCCTTTTGGTGTCTGGATCCCTGCACTCGCTCGGGGGACTCTGACAAAAAGAACAGACTGGGGAGATAATCAAGGTCTGAGTGAAAACAGACCTCAGTGCTTCCTGAAAGGCTTGAATGTATTGTCCCAGTCTAGGACAGTGCCACAAAATGTGGCCAGTGCTGCCGGGGAATGTCCACAGCCTCGCCAACAGGCAGATGTCCTGAGGGGTTGAAATTTTACCTGAATTTTAGGGGTCCGGAAGTATCCAAGTGTAACCTTCCATGAAAACTCTTTCTAGCCAATGGCTTCTGTCCCCCAGTGTATAAAATTCAAATGCCTTTCCATGTTTCAACAGGAATTTGGATTCCCAGTTCTGTTGCCCATGCTACCCTAGTCCTTTCGAGTGAGTCTCCTTGCAGGGATATCATTGCGTTATATAAGTATGAAATTATATGTTCTACGCTGGCTTTACCCTCTACAGCCACCACCAGGGTGGATACTATTGTGGGCAGTGGTTCACTATTCCAAAGATCCCGGGAGAGGGAACTAATGTAATTCCGGATCTGAAAGTACCTCAATCTGTCCTGTGGGCGCAGTCCATATTGTTCTGTCAGTTCTGCTAGAGTAAAGAAATGGCACTCCCTAATAAAATGTATTACCAAGTGTAGTCCCGCTCATCTTTTAAAACCCTTATCCATATGTGCTGGGGCAAAAGAACTCGAGGCAGGGGATGGACCCGAGGAGAGGTTTCCGTCGAGCCAATCTGACAGTGGACAGGTAGTCCCTCCACATTTTAATAGTGGCAGCTTGTGTATGGATTGGATCTTCCCCTCTGTTCCCATATGTTTTGTTGGGACAGTAATATTCTATTTGAGTGGAGGAGATCCTCCTCTCTAACCTTTAAAAAGTTTTCCACCTTGCCAGATACTGGTTATGACACCAGTAGACCACTGTCCTCAGCTGGGCTGCCTGGTGATATAGCTGCAGGTCCGGAAGGGCCAGGCCACCCCGTCTCTTGGGCAACTGAAGAACGGAATACCTGATTCTAGGTCTCAGAGTTCCCCAAATAAATCTGGAGATTCTCCAGTTTAGGTCCCTATCAAATTCTTTCGGTACTATTATGGGTAGAGTCTGTGACAAATACAAAAATCTTGGAAGCAGCACCACCCTGACTGCTTCCACCCTCTGAACAAGTGGGATAGGCATCAGGGCCCAACCCCCTAGGTCTTTTTTCAGATTCTCCAGTAATGGAGCATTGTTAGCCTGAAACAGATGGGCACTATAAGGGGTTAACTGCACTCCCAAGTATTTCAGCTTCTGGAGATTCCATTTGAATGGAAATTCTGCCCCGATCCTCTCTTCTAATTTAATGTGTAATCAAGTCCTGTAGTTCCAGTTAAACCCAAGCCACTTACCTGCTGTGGTGCTGGTGGTTGGAGTCGTAGCTTCTCGCACTCACGCTCTTCACAGGCAGCCTCTTGCTGTTCACGTTCAGCTTCTCACTGTTCTTGCTCCCTCTTCTCCTCTGCGGCTTGCTGGCACTCATGCTCTTCATGGTCAGCTTCTCGCTGTTCTTGCTCCCTCTTCTCCTCTACGGCTTGCTGGTGCTCATGCTCTTCATGGTCAGCTTCTCGCTGTTCTTGCTTCTCTTCTCTCTGGAACTCCAGCTCCATCCTCTGCAACTCGATCTGCAGCCTGATGGCTTCTGGCTCCAGAATGCTGGTGACCTTCCCCTGCTGCTGTGGCCCTTCACTTGCATTGGCCCTGCTGTCCTCCTCAGCGGATCTGCCCACTGCACTGGCCTCTGGCCCCTCCACACCCAAGGTTTGGTCCTTTACAGTCACAGTCTCCGACTCGATGCTCTGGGCATCTGCTGCCATCAGGGCATCTATGAGGTTCTGCTTGTTGACTTTCCCTTCATACTGGACTCCTCTGTCCTGGCACAACTGCCTCAAGTAGTCTGCAGTGTACCCGCTGTAGTTGGAAGCCATCTTCTTCCCTAACTACGGCTACTCTAACTTGTACTTTAGAAAAAAAAAATAAAACAGGTAGAACTTTGACTATAAGCAAAATGATATAGTTCTGTTTCTTTTTTAAAAAAAAATCACTGCCTTCTTTTGCAAGTGAGCTGTACAGTATTAAGCTGACATACTTAACAGTTAAAGCTTGTGTTACCAAATTTTTCGCACCGCTGCCAACCAAATCAGTCAAATGCACTCCGCAGGTCAGGCCCTCTGCTCCCACAGTGCCAACCTCAGAGCGCAATAGTGTGAACAGGGTAACCCTCCTGTCTGCTTTTGGGTCCAAATCACCTTTAGTCTCAAGTTCTGGGGGGATTCAAACTGTGAACCTTATGCTATCGTACCTAAATGTACAGGCTCAGATAATATTCTCTTCGGGGGGGGGGGTGCAATATATCTTTCGCCTAAGGGCACTTAACCAGGTATCCAAAATGAACCCTTAAAACTCTCCAGTAACTCTGTAAGAGACCTTAGGTATATTCTTACCTTTTACCAAGCTTAGTAATACCATCAAGCTCTTGAACAGTTGTCAGACTTAAAAATACAGGCACATCACATGCAAAAATGACGGAGGGGACCCAGGCAGAATCTTAAAGAATATGTTTACTAAAAATGGATAAAAACAGTAAGATAAAATAAAGAACAAATATCAAAGAGCATCACAATCACATAAAAGAAAAACAAGGAAAACTACAGAACTCCTACCACAATACATTTAGATCTTTTCTATCCAATGTATTACCTCTGTACGGGCAGCTGAATTAGCGATCTTTGTTTCTTAAGAGCCCAAAAAGATATGTCCTACATTTCAGACACAAGTATCAGTTTAAACTCTGTGTCTCCATACCCCTTCTGTGAGTCATCTAGCTCCTCCTTTTAGAATATAAAATTACAAACATGATTTCCTATCAGGAGGTATTTTAAATAATGTGAACATCAGCAAAAACCCATTTCCCAAATTATGAGTCTTTGATCAACCAGTTTCTTTGAGGTTTACAACCCTGCAGTCCATCACCCAGGTGTGAGACAGCCAAAAGGAATCAGCTAAATGACGTCCTGAAAGGACGTAATAAAATTCATATTTAAGTTCTAACTTCAGAAGCAGCAGCAGGTGATGAGGGCCATAAACTGTCTCTTTAGAAGCATGTTCCAATTAACTGTTTTCTTCCGGTCTGTTTAGTTACATCCTGGTTTTCAGCTGCTGACACTTTGTAATTTAAAGGGCCAACTCTCACAGACTGACATTTCATACAATGACCATTTATTTATAATACCAATATCATATAATAATCATAACCAGCTGGCCAAGCGTCACACTACACACCCATCAAATTGGCCAGGATGGGTCGTCTCCCCTCTCCCATATGTTCCAGGTGTGGGAAAGAAGAAGGGAATATCTTGCATATATTCTGGTACTGTGAAAAAGTTTTCCCCTGTGGCAGCTGATTCAAACCAAGACTGACCCCATATTGGGGTTGGATGACCTTTTCACTGTGGAGATTTGTATTTTAGCTGTCTACACACACATCAGTGTTAAGGAAAGAAGATTCAAAATGGCTCCAATATCGATGGCTGTTAAAAAGCTGGTTCTTAAACACTGGATGGATCAACTAACCTATTCCTACAATGAATGGTTAAACGAACTCTCCTTTTGTTTCCGGACAGAATGCCTAATTGCCAGCACTCATAACAAACTTAAGCTTTCCGATAAAAAATCTGGCTAATTCTATGCTTTGTACTTGCATTAATACATTCCTGGTTCCTCTGACTCCCTCAGATGTCAACTTACATCTTTGATATATGTACATAATGTATTCCTAAACACTCGTGGGCACACTCCGGGGTGGAGGTAGATGGGGGGGGGGGGGTTAGGTTGTTTTATCATGTTCCTGTTCTCATTACAATTTAAGTGGTACTGTTTGTTTTATATAAAATTCAATAAAATTGTTTAAATAAAAAAAAAATAAAAAACCCATCTATGAGCCTCTCCAGTCCGGGTTTAGGTCAATGCACAGCACAGAGGCTGCACTGGTATGGTTGCATAATGATCTGCTGAGGGCAAGAGACAGGGGAGAACAGTCAATTCTTTTTCTCCTCAATCTCTCATCAGTGTTTGACACTGTGGATCATGGGCTACTCTTGGATCATCTCAGGGGATAGGCAGGACTCCCTGGCAAAGTCATTAGCTGGTTTGAGTCCTACTTAAGGGACAGAACCTTAAGATGTGTGCTGGGAGAATACTCCTCGCATCCAGTGGACCTGCCCTGTGGGGGTGCCCCAGGGTTCGATCCTGTGGCCCTTGTTATCTGCAATGTATATGCTGCCACTGGGTGAGGTCATTAGGTGGTATGGGCTTGGGTTTCATTGCTGTGCAGATGACACTCATCTCTACCTATCCTTTGCAACTGGGATGCCGGGTGCAGTCAGTGTGTTTAATAAGTGCTTGTCTGAGATTCAGGCTTGGACGTTGTCTAGCTGGTTGAACACAACATTAGATTAATTATACAGATTTTCCAATCACATGATGTTTTAAATGAACCAATCACAAACGTTCGATATCCATTACAGGTAATGAGTTTGTTAGTACTCAGCCCTCAAAACACAGCACAGCAAGCAGTAATCACAACTACTCAAAGAAACTACTTACAAAATATAAACAGTTTTGCCCATATATACAAGAAGATCATCATGATTTATCTCTTATATCTGAAAATGTATTTCCTATTTTTTTTTTTTCAAATGGTACCAAACTGAAATTTTCATTCAGGCCTCCTATAGTACTTGCACTTAAAATATATTGCTATTTACTTTCATGTATAACAAGTTATTGTCCCAGTCTCCCCCGTGGATCAATTCTGACCATGGTACGTTGCAGTGCCTGCTGTACTGATGGGTCCTCCCAGATCCTGTCATATTTCGCCTGTGCTGCACACTGCACTGGCTGCTGGCGAAGTGGCGTATCTCCTTTAAAGTGGGCCTGTTAACCTCTAAGGTCCTACACAGGCTGGGCCCAGACAACCTGTTAGAGCTCCTGCACCCTTACACCCTGGGACATCTGCTCTGCAGAGGAAGGCCTCCTGGCAGTCCCAAGGGTGAGGTTAAAATTGTCTGTGGACCAGGCATTTGAGGTGGCTTCCCCAGTCCTTTGGAATTCACTGCCCAGGATTTTGAGAGAGGCCCCCTCTGTATAGACTTTTAAATGTGGTCTGAAAACTTTGGGGGTTTAGAGTGATGAGTTACTTCTATGTTATTTTAATATTTTTGTACCTGTTATATGAACGGAGTAAAGTATGTACAATTAGATATTTATTTTTATGTAACCCTTTGTACTGGTGCCCTGAGCCTCCAGGGAAAGGTGCCACCAAAAAGGACTACTACGATCTCCCAGTCAGAGTTTCAGTACTCTTCAGTGAAGGGTCACCAGATAGTCATTTCGACTTTTCATGCCCCTACTGAGAAAAAAGTCAGTGGCCCAGCTGGTTGTAGTCCACAGGCTTCTGAAGGGTTAGCTGCATGTGGCCCCTCTGGTCTACAAGCCTGGTCCAGTCCTGAACCTCGTCTCTGAAGCACTGACGAAAACTCCTTTCGAGCCTGTATCTTCCTGTGACATGATGCATCCGTCCTGGAAGACACTATTCCTTGTGGCTATTACCTTGGCCAGGCGTGGTCTGAATTGCAGGCCTTGGTTAGTGAACCCCCCCCTTTATGCTGTTCCACAGAGATAGGGTGGCACTGCATACTCACCCTAAATTCTTGCCTATGGTGGTGTCCGAGTTCCCCATTAAGTCAGTGTACTGATTTGCCCAAATTCTTCTCTTCCCCACAGAACCGAGGGAAGTGCTGCTGCACTCTCTGGACATCCACAAAATCCTTTAGTGCTACTTGGACTATACCAAGGACTGTGCCCAGTCCTCCCAGCTGTTTGTTTCCTTTGGCCTCGGCCCCAGGGGTAAGCCTGTTTCCAAACAGTACGTCTCTAAATGGATTTTCTCCTGCATCTTGTTCCAATACTGGGGCTTGTTTTAGGTTGGCTTCAACCACTGACATTTGCAGGGCTGCTCTCAGACAGGCTGGGAGAGTACAGCCCCCCCCCCCCAAAAAAAAAACAACTAAAGAATTAAGGAACAGACACTTCTCTCCATTTTATTCTTTAAAATATCCTAACAGTATGACAAAAGAAAGTAAACGTGACTGAAATTATTACAATATTTACAGCGGAAAAGGATGACTGTCTTCAGGTACAGGGAAAGGCAGAAAGCAGTGGGCTTAAACAGGAAATCTGAAAAAGCAAGAGAGCAACAAAAAAAAGTGCCAGTAAGACAAGTGACATTATACAAAATGATGGGTGTTCAAGAACAGCCAAGAATAAATATGAAACCTGGAGACAGCATTACCAAAGGGACTGTCCCATGTATTTATAATCCTAAATGTGTAACTGAAAAATAACAACTGGTTCCCTTGGCAGTCCTAAACTGTGGCTACTTCAACCAACCTGTTTTAATAAAAGTTACAACAGAAGCCTGCAGAAATAAAACACAGTATGGGCCTGTCATAAAAAATCAGTTGCATTTTTACAGCTGGTTAATGTACAGAATTCATTTGCAACGTCACTGTGCACTGTGGAGGAGCAGTGACCAACAGCCAGCTCATGTAGCAGGGTCACATTTCATGAAAAAGATACTCCATCGGTGAGGAGGTTCCAATGATAAATCTCCAGCTATGCATCATTTTAGAAGCTCAGTCAGCCACTCGTATTATATGTTAATACTGCCAAGACCACTCTTTTAGTTTTAAGAGTGGCCTTACATGCATTCTTAGGGTATAAGAACCGCAAACTGAAGGCGAGTGGCTCCGACCGCAAGGAAGCATGTGACACCACTCTTACCACTGTAAGAGTTCTCTTAGCAAAGGTATTCATATAGTACTGATCGCGCTTGATCAATCATATTTAAAAAAAAAAAAAAAAAAACTTCCCCGAGCGTGATCATTTGCAGGGCAAGTGCATGCGAGACACTCTCACAGAACAGTGTCTCACGTGCAGAAGAAAGGACTGCTTCAGCTGGCTGTGAGCACTCTATCTATTCAATGGGAACTTGTGGAACTTTTATACCCTGATTCCACAATATAGCTGTGGGCGGGACACAACAAGCAGAGAAAACAGACATGCCACTTGAGATGACAGACAATAGGGCGTAGGCATGCTACCCACTAATATACATTTGCAGTGATTAAGTCATATTAGGCTAGGGGCAAAGTCAAGCCAAGCTCTTCTCTTGACCAATTCAGACAGATGACTCACTGGCACTGATCTAGAAAGGGGAAGGAAGGAGCCTACTTATTAAGCAATGGTGACACCAAGCAGCCATTTAGACAGCTGCCATGTCTCCAAAGGGATGCCTTGTTTTTCTGTCATGTCCTTCTAGAGTGGCGCATTTTAGTTTTTCTGGCTGGCTATTACCTACTGCAATGGATGGCACACTGAATTGTGAATTCAACAGTTAGTCTTGCAACAAAACTTCTCTTGAATTACTACTTTCATAAGTTTTGATGCAAAAATAGGAAAAACGAGCCAGCTGGAAGGCCTACTAAAGAAATATACAAGAACACAGCCCTTCTGCACTCAGGGGAAGTCAAAATGGCAAATTATGCAAAACAGTAACATAGCTGACTTACTGGGAATAGTCTGGGCTTCACTTCAACAATGCCATATGGAGTTTTCTGCACAGAGAAAGAAAAAAACAAAACATCACACGAAGGAAAGTAATTGGTTTTAATGCACCCTGTATGCAAGCAATGCTATATGAGAAAAAGTGTGCTGCGCGCTAAAAGACCCATTTTATTGTGGGTTTTCACCTCGTGACTTCAACCACCCAGAGATGGAGTTTAGTAGAGTACAACCAATGACCCCTAAGGACGTTACAGCACTTACAAAATGTGTTTATTTGAGCTTGCTTTCATAATTGGGCCACATGACTGAGAAGCTGCAGGAATGTGTGTGCATACAGTAGGTGAGTATACAGGGGCAGGATTTAAAAACAAAACAGATGCCGAAAGAGCAGCCTATTATATTTTTACAATTTGTTTTCCCAGGATAATCCAGCTGAGATGCATCCTCTTGTTCTAATGGGGTCCCTGCTTTTATCCATTTCTGCAGCTGGGTACACTGCGGCACTGAGTGGTTAAGTGACCTTCGACTTGCCGAAGGTCACCTGGACAGTATTTGGCTCTAGTGGGGTTTGAAACTGCAATCTGTTGAACCAGACTATTGCTGTAACCATTAATTTGACAACTAACACTCCCCTTTGCAATGCTTATAACTTTTCTGTGCTTGGATCACAGATTATGAACTGTGGGCAAAGATGTAAGCAGAAATGTTTCTGCAACTGGGGCAGTTTGTTCCATGGAAAATAATGCCTGTTCTCCAAGACAGCTCACAGGACTCCAAGGCAGGGGCTAGTTCGAGGATTTGTGCACTTCATCACAATGGAATACTGAATCAATCAGAGAGCAGCTTTCACAATGCAGACATGATGAGGTCACAACAGTCTTGTGCATCACTGAATCCAGCAGTTCAAATAAAAGACAACAGTTAATTCTTCACACAAACTGCTAATTGAAAAAGCTAGAACTAGTAAACTGATGTTGTACAAACTAAATACACACTGGTCTATACAAAATATGCAGTTTATGACCATTTGTGAGGAGTCAGGACTTTTCATAACTAACTCATGGCTCCACCGTTGTGCTACCTACTGTCCTCTCATACTTGGAAGATGAAGTGCATATTTTGAGGCAGGCCATTCATATTTTTATAGTGAGTTTTAGGAATTAGGTATATTTTTTTGTTTTATAATTGTATTTCTGTGCCTCGGACACCTGGCCCTGCGGATCTACCCAGTCCAGTTCCCAACCTGCTCATGACTATTAATAGTTTATACAGGACCACCCCTGGTGATGGGTCAGGGTGGCCTGCCATATAGATTATGCAAGGGGCCTGCGGGGAGGGGGGGGGGATGCTGGATCAGACCCAAGTATTCTCCCTCTGGCTTTTCTCCCCAGGTGGCCCGGTGTGCAATGACATGCACAAATATGAGTGGTGGCACACATGTGTGCATGGCTACTAGCATCAGTCCATTTCCTGCTTGTGCACTTGCTTGCACTACCACCCAGCCTCCACCAGAAGGCAGTCACGTAACATGATGCAATGTCTCCACCCACAATACCCCGAAGGAGAAGCGCTGTCCCTACGATGCTTGATCCGACGTCTTCCAGCCGACCCTGAACTCAGGTCACCAGCAACACAAGCAGTAGGTCCACTATGCCCACAGGCCGGCCTCACAGCTCTACATTTCCACTTGTATTTTACATTTGTATTGTGCTGCTGTATTTCATTTGCATCCTATGTACTCCCCGCCCCTACCCATGATGCAACTGGAAATGAACTAACTGCAGCTCAGTATACCCTCTTGGACAAAGATTTAAAATAAGAAAATAAATAACTAAATGTGACTGCTTAATGGCACTGAAGACTTACAACATCACAATGAGAGTCATTATGCTGTGATGTCACTGGCATGAATGAGGCCCAAGGCCCAAAGCAGCTGCACTCTGCCATCTCACCAGGCTATCCCACTTTGGAAGCTTCTTAATGGGGGTTATAAAACCTGAACATCTCATTTTGGTCACCAGAAACAAAAAAAATCCCAGTGTACGTCATCGGAGCCCAATTATCCAATAATTCAAAATAACAAAATTCCAACCTGTTATTTTGTTTATTAATATGGACCTGTCGCACATCACTAAACTGAGATGCCATAAGCAGAGGAGTATGACCTCAGCTACTTGAATAGTATCAGGACAAAGCTCAACTGTAAAGTAAAGTAAAAGGGTTACATTCTATAAAAATATTCCTATGACTACAAAACAGTGAGGCACATCATGGTAATAGGTTACCATTATAAACACTTTTTCATACAGAGGTTACGGAGAAGGTGCCTTCTTGCCTTGTTTCTGATCATCTCTCCAAACCACAAGCATACACACTTATATTAATAATAAAACCAGTGCAAGATGGTAGCACGTCAATATGGTGACTAAAGAACGGCGACAGCAATGTGGTGACAGTTAAAACGGCAATGAGAAATTACGGCTACCATAGTATGGCGACAACAGATTCCCCCCTTCCTGAAGTGTTACGACCTTGGAATTGGTTATATTAGTAAGGAGAGTTGTGGGGGGGCGAAGCCCATCTCCTGCAAAAATACAACTGTCACCGTTACTGCAGTATCTGTAATTTCTCATCGCCGTTTTAACAGTTGCCAAATTGCCGTCGTCGTTCTTGCATTTGCCATACTGACATGGAGCCATACAAGACATACAGAGATGGACGTCCATGTGTGGTAGGCAGGCTGACAAGGCTTGACCAAAACAAAAGTAAATGCTTCAGACAGACATGCAGAACAGAACAATCTGGATATCATTCTGTATTTGTCAGGTCCTACAAGCACTGCTGTTCTTCACACTGCCCATCGGGTATGCTGCTTCCAAGGGTATTACATGTCAGAGGATATTCTCTTTATTCTCTTTGTAGTCGGGTTTACACCCACCGCTCGCTCTCCATGGCACGCCCATTCTCCTTTACTTCTGAAATAGGGTATTTCCCCTCCATTGGCAACTGAAGTGGGCTGTTTAAAAAGCCCCACCACTGGGACCAACCAATGGTTTAGCAGTAGTGTGTCTCATGACCGTGACAGCGATCAGGGTTTGGGAATGAAATCAGAACTGAGGAATCATATGGAGCTTGGCAGGGAAATGGGCAGACTAAATGGATCTCTGGGTCTTTTTCTGCTGAGCTAGAGTTTCTAATTCTAAATATCCACATATCTATGTATCTATCTATCTGTCTGTCTGTCTATCTAAAGCCCTAGATCTTTTGCAACATGTCGCCTCCTCTGGGTAAAGACAGACCTAAAGGAGTGACAATGAATGAAGCTGGTGGGTGAGGAGGTATGTCCAACATCAGGTCCCACACTTGATGCGCACACTGGCTGGTGCACACCAAGTCCCACTGAACATCAGGTAGGGGCTAGGGAAGGAGGGGGGTGTTGCTTGACTACCATCACTCTGGACCAATGAATAAAAAACTGCACTCATCTAACCATGATCCCAGACTCGGGACCAGCACCTATCTTCATACAGGATAAACAGGAAGGTAGACAGACATGTGGGGAGTAGTGCAATGTACTGGCTGTGGGGCAGCAGTCTTCCGGGAGTCTTTCTGGAGGCTGAGATGCTGCCCTGTTTGCAGACAACTCTCTGCCCTGAGGGAGGAGGTTGCCTGTCTTCAGGCCACACTGGACAGTAGTAAGGGAACCTCCACCACCCAGGGAGCACCAGAGCCACCACCACTACCTCAGAGATTGCGAAGAAAGCGCAGCAGTTGGACCACAGTGGCCTCAGGGAGGGTGAGGGTGGTGGAACAGAGGCATACCCAGTGAGTTGTACCACTCTACAATCCATACACCATTCTGATGGAGCATAGTTCCCCTATGGATGCAACCACAGAGAAGACTAAGGAGGCTGCGGACAACTGTTGCAAGGGAGCACCACAGGAAGGAGGCAGAGGACACCACAGGGAAAGGAAGCAGCTCCTGGTGGGGGACTCAATCATTAGGTGGACAGAACTGGGGGGAGCAGGGAAAACTGAAGTAAGGTGCCTGCCTAGTGCCATGGCTTGGAGAGACAGGAAGCACATCCTCAGGATCACGAGAACAGCTGCACGGGAGACTGAGCTGGACATCACTGTCCACCTAGGGACGAATGACTTGGCTCAACATGAGATTAGTGCAGTGCAGGAGGAGTTTTTGGAGTTGGGGAGGGGCCCAAGGCAAGTAGCACACAAAGTATCCTTCTCAGAGGTGCTGCCTGTCTGTGGCAAGTGTGAGGCAAGGGTACTTTACACCATGCGATTCAATGGATGGTTGGAAAAATGGTGCAGAGCACAGGGGTTTGGCTTCATTGGGGACTGGGGTTCCACTTGAAGGGATACCAGCCTATACTGGCAGGATGGTCTGCATCTGTCCAGGAAGGGAACAAGTCTTCTGGGCGGTCGGTTTAAATGCTTCATTGGCAAGCTTTTAAACTAGTTACGGGGGAAGGCACTGATAAGCAGCAGGGAATTCCCAGCCTCCCCCTACAAAATGGGGTATTAAATGAGGTAAAGACCAAGGTAGAAAGGTCAGTAAGAAGCAGGACGGGGTGAATGAAGAAAGCAAAGTCAATAAGGACAGGGATGGTGCTACAAGAGGTAAAGCCATCAAAAAATGGAGAGCAATGAGTACTAATGCCTGTAGTCTGGGTAACAAGCTTCCTGAATTAGTGGCCTTGATGGAGGAGGAACATCTGGATATCGTGGCAGTCACAGAAACATGGTACACACAGAACCATGACTGGGACGTAAACATACCAGGATACACTATCTACAGGAGGGACAGGGAGGGTAAAAGAGGAGGAGGAGTAGCTCTCTACATAAGGTAAGGAATCAAAGCAACAGCACAAATGGGTAAACAGGGAAGAGAGGAAGCACTATGGGTCAACTGGGAGACAGGCAATGGCACCACAATCCGCACAGGGGTTGTATACAGACCCCATCTCAGGGGGAGGACATGGACAAGGAAATGATAGAAAGTATCCTTAGAATGGCAGAAAAAGGGGATATATTGCTGATGGGGATCTAAATATGCCAGATGTTAACTGGAGTGCATTTGCAGCAGCCACTTCTAAGAGTGGGGTCATTCTAGATGCCCTACAGGGCGCATGCTTTAGACAACTAGCACAGGAACCCACTCGAGAGGGAGCAATCTTACACCTGATACTCTCAAATGGAGATGGTGAGCATTTAGAAGTGGGTAGCTATCTGGGAACCAGTGACCATCGAACAGTATGGTTCACGATAAACACAGCAGTAGAGTGAAGCCATACAAAGGCAAAGGTACTGGACTTCAGGAGGGCTGACTGCCAGAATGGGTGAGTGCCTAAGGAATGCACTATCAAATGGGCAGGAAGGAGGGGTGGAAAAACAATGGTGAATAATCAAAACTGCTACTCCTCCTCCTCTTTTACCCTCCCTGTCCCTCCTGTAGATAGTGTATCCTAGTATGTTTACGTCCCAGTCATGGTTCTGTGTGTACCATATTTCTGTGACTGCCACGATACCCAGATGTTCCTCCACCATCAAGGCCACTAATTCAGGAAGCTTGTTACCCAGACTACGGGCATTAGTACTCATTGCTCTCCATTTTTTGATGGCTTTACCTCTTGTAGCTTCATCAAAACTGCCATCACAGAGGCAACAAGCCTTTGTGTGAAGCAAACAAACAAAACAAAACGATGTAAGAAACAACTATGGTTCTCAAAGGAGGTGGCAGGGAAGGTTAGGGAGAAAAAGAAAGCATTCAGAAGTACAAGGAATCACAGAAGGAGCAGGACAGAGAATTGTATCAATTAAAGCAAAAGGAAGCAGGGAAGGCAGTCAGAACAGCAAAGGCCCAAACCGAGTAAAAGCCAACTCAGTTAAGAAGGGGGATAAAACCTTTTATAGGTACATCAGGGAGCGAAGGCAGACCAAGGGAGGGATAGTGAGGCTTAATAAAGTGGAGGGGTGGACAGAGGGTTACTGTGGAAAGGCAGAGATACTAAACAAATATTTTTGCTCAGTATTCACAAATGAAGAGGGGGGAAGTACCGAAACCAAACAATAGAAACACTCTAGATATGGGGGTTGATACCAGCCCATTCACAGAAGAAAGGGTTCTGAAAGAACTCTTAAAACTGAAGGTGGACAAAGCAATGGGGCCTGATGGCATTCATCCCAGAATTCTAAAAGAACTAAGGGTAGAACCAGTGACATCACCGACTACCCTCTTTAACAAATTATGGGAGGATGGGGTGGTACCCGAGGACTGGAGGAGGGCAGTTGTTATTCCACTTCACAAAAGTGGGAGCAGGGCAGAAGCAGGAAACTACAGACCTGTTAGTTTAACCTCAGTGATTTGGGAAAATGATGGAATCACTTCTGAAGGAAAGAATTGTTGAGTACTTAGAGGCCAGAGGGGCACAGGACCCAAGGCAGCATATATTCACAGCGGGGAAGGTCATGTCAGATGAATCAAATAGATTTCTTTGACTGGGTGACCAACATAATAGATCAAGGAGGGGCTGTGGACATGTCCTACCTAGGCTTTAGCATGGCATTCGACACAGTCCCACACAAAAGATTAATATACAAGCTGGCCAGCCAGGGAGTGCATCCCAAGATGGTAGCCTGGGTAAAGAACTGGCTGGAGAATAGGACATAGAGGGTAATAGTAAATGGAGTCCACTCTGAAGAAAGGGGGGTTACTAGTGGGGTACCGCAGGGTTCAGTACTAGGACGAGTCCTCTTTAATGTCTTTATAAGCGACATTGCAGAGGGATTGGAAGGAAAAGTATGTTTCTTTGCAGACGACACAAAGATCTGCAACAGAGTTGATACACAAGCTGGGGTGGAAAGGATGAGAAGGTACTTGGCAAGGTTGGAGGAATGGTCAAATGTATGGCAGCTTAGATTCAATGCTAAGAAGTGCAAAGTAATGCACCTGGGAAATAAAAACCCAGGGGAAGAGTACACAATGGGGGGTGAGATACTAACAACAAAAATGGAAAGGGACCTGGGAGGTAGTCATATCAGATGACCTAAAGGTGGACAAGCAATGTGAGGAGGGGCAGTAAGGAGGGCTGGGGGATACTAGGATGCATAGGAGAGGCATCACCAGTAGAAAACAGGAAGTTGTTATCCTCTGTACAGACAGCTGGTGAGACCCCATCTGGAGTACGCGTGCAATTCTGGAACCCAATCTCGCAAGACAGACAGGATGGAGGCAGTCCAGAGGAGGGCAACTAAGATGGTGCAGTGTCTGCACCAGAAGACATATGAAGAGAGACTTAAGGAGCTTAATATGTATAGCCTCGAGGAAAGGAGGGAGAGGGGAGACATGATACAAACTTTCAAGTACCTCAAGGGAATCAACAAAGTCCAAGAGGGTAGCATCTTTCAGAAACAGAGGTGTGCAAGAACAAGGGGGCATAATTTGAAGTTTGAGGGGGGATGGCTCAAAGGTAATGTGAGGAAGCATTTTTTCACAGATAGGGTTGTGGATGCATGGAACAGCCTTCCTGAAGAGGTCGTGGAGTCAAAAGCAGTGGTGGATTTCAAGAATGCATGGGACAGCCATAAGACAATTCTAGGGGGTGGGGGTAGGAAGAAGAAGGCTGTTGGTTAACTAGGATCTGCAACTTATCCATTTGGTAGGGAAACTGGCAGACTGGGTGGGCCAAGCGGTCCTTATCTGCCGTCAAATTCTATGTTTCTATGTTATCCCAGGGGTCCTTTAGCATCAGTAACTTAAAGCAGCTAGCTGATGAGGTAGTACTGCCCTGGAGGTGTGGTTTATGCTAATTAATTAGTATCAGCTAATCAGAGGAAACTTTGGGGGTGTGCCAGGACAGACTGCCTGAGAAAGGCACCAGAATTTTTTCTCCGCTAACTGAACAACACTACCTCTGAGGTGTTCCACTCAACTAGCCAAGAAAACAAGTTTTCTTGAACTTTTGTGGTAAAATCTTTTAATTTTATGTTCCTTATACTGTGCTGAATAGTTCTTAGTTGTTTTATCATGGTTCCCCTCAGTTCCTGGGAACCACATTTATCGGTCAGCTCTGCGGTTCCTCCATGGTTCCCTCCTATATATTTCTTTGTCTAATTTCATCATGTTTGTCGTTTTTGACGGTTCCTTTTAAATCTTTTATCGCGATTCTAGGTACTTTTTACCTTAGAAACAGCGGTTCTGTATCGCGAGGGAACCGACTGCATTCCATTACTAACAGTAGTGGAATCTGAATTTAAAACGGTTTCTGTCAATTAGCATGTCAGAAATCCCCAAAAAGAGAACTGGACCCACAAGTTTAAAAATTGCCTAAATGGTCACAGGACTGTGGCCAAAACAGACACCCACAATCTGCGCTTAAAGTGTTTGGGTCCAGACCATTATTGTACACTTTGCTCTAAATTTTGTTCAAAATTCCCGAGAAACAGAGCAAAAAGGCTTAGAGAGATGGCTGAAGAAGGGTCCTCTACAGTCCCCAAAAAACCCAGGCTTACCGATGAGAGACCTTCAAAAAATTCAAATAAAGGTGCATCTACCAGCTCTAAGCCCAGAAGAGGCAATGATGAAGTGTCTTCAAGAGAAAAAAAAAAAAAATCAGGTGCTGATGAAGTGCCTTTAAAATCAAAAGCTTCCAAAGCCCATGATGAAGTTCCTTCAAAAAACAAAAATAATAGGGGCACTGATGAAGTGCCTGGATCTAAAAGGAAGCCAGATTCTACCACTGATGAAGTGGCACCAAAAAAAGTGTGCAAAGAAAAACCGCCTCCTGTTACTCCTGGTAATGGCAAGGGTGATCAGGCAGGAGGTAAAAAACATAAGGATAAGTCTAAGCACACACAGCCTGACAGTCTCCCTGATTTTCAGAAGGAGCTGCCCTCGGCTGAAGATATGGTAAAAGCTTGGCATGTGTTTGAAACCCTGCAAGACATGGGGTCTATTTTTTCTGTCCTTTCACGCAAACACCCTTCTGCAGCTCCCTCAGAGGCAGGGGCCTATGGGGGTGGTGATGATGATGAGGATGACTATTTTGATGCACCAGACAATCTTTCAGGGATTAACCCCCTGAAGCCTGATGTTTCTCCTGGTCCTCACTTTGGTGCTTCCCCGGATCAGAAGAAAAATAAATCCATGCTAACTTTCCTCCTGCATATGGTGGATACCCTCAACATTCTGTGTCAGGAGTCCAACCAGGAGGAAGAGGATGACAACTACAAGGAAATGAAAGGTCTCCTTCCTCCCAGAAAGACGGTTCTCCCTATTTACAAGGCTGTTAGGAGAAACACTATGAAACTTTTACAGACCCCATCTTCTCTTCTCTTCCTGGGGTTGATAAAAGAATTGACAAAAAAATACCAGCTCTCCAGAACAGACACTGACTTTCTGTCTGTTCACCCTGGTCATGAGGGAGTTGTGCAGCAAGATGCATGTGATAAAGTTGGAGTACCTTTGTCTTCTTTACCTCAGGACAAAGACTCCAGAAAAACAGATTACATTGTGAAGAAAACCTACACTTCTGCTTCACTGCTTCTTCGCTGTCTTCCTACTTGGCCTATACAGCCAAGTATCAGAAGGCTTTATGGAATTCTGTTCTGGCCGTTGCTCAATCAGAGTCAGAGTCCATGGCCCAGGACTTAATTGAGACTGCTCAGGCTACCTTGAAAGTAACAAAGTACCAGTTCCATATGGCAGATGATAACAATGATGCTGCATCTAGAGTAGGGCTGGCAGAAAACCCTAGAGGTTAGAGGAACGAGGTGTGAACGAGCTTGATACATCCAGCAGACCAGACCAAAGTTTGATTCTCACAACCTCCACTTGCATACTGTGCGACTCTGAGCAAGTCACTTAACCGCCCGGTGCTCCCAGGTCGCCCATGAAAACAGGCACTTGTGCCTAGTGGGCCTAACCCGGTTACCAAAGACTAAAATAATTAAAAAAAAGAGTTATGGCCTAGGCCATATCTCTCAGAAGATTTGCCTGGTTAAGGACAACCAACCTCACACAAGACACCCAGTCTAAAGCTCTAGACTTCCCCTGTGATGAAAATCTTCTGTTCGATTCCAGAACAGAAGAATATAGGAAAAAAGTAGACTAGTACAAATCCACTTGCCAGAGCAATACATCCAAGCAAAGGGCTACCACCTTAAAGTCTCAGCCCAAGGCAGGTAGGGGTTACTCCCCAAAACCCTATTACCCCATCCTCCCCCTAAGTAAGATTACTCTCAGTTAAGAGGGTACTACAGGGGAAGGGGCAGGAGAGGACAGAGAAAACCGTCCATCTCCCATGCCCATGTGTCTCAGTCTAAGCCTTGACTTCAGTGCCTTGGTTGCCTCCCCGACATCAGTAGGGAGCAGGCTCTCCCACTACCTCCAAGCTTGTACCCATAGAACCTCAGACAAGTGGGTCTTGGAGGGTAGTGGAATAGGGCCTGCCTCTTCTCTTCAAGAAGATGCCAACCTTAAGGAGTTCCCTCTTTTCAAAACACTTAACTCCTGTAGAAAAACAACTGTTAGAACTGGAGGTCTGCAAACTCCTGGCATCAAATGTGGTAGAAAAAGTTCTGGCCTCTCAAAAAAAAAAACAAGGGGCTTTACTCCAGGTACTTTCTCACCCAGAAAAACAAATGGGGAGTGGCGACCTATCCTAGACCTCGGGTACCTCAACAAGCACCTCCTGAAACCAAAGTTCAGGATGGTGACTCTAAAAATGGTCATTCAGTCTCTACAACAGGGAGACTGGCTAGTCTCTGGATCTCAAGGATGCCTACTTTCACATCCCTGTAAGGCAGTCCCACAGAATGTTCCAGAGGTTCAGGCTTCCCTCAGGGCATTGCCAATTTGCAGCCATGCCCTTTGGCTCAACATCTGCGCCAAGGGTGTTTACCAAATGTCTTGCTGTCGTGGCAGCACATCTCAGGAAAAAGGGGTGTCAATGTATCCCTACCTAGACGACTGGCTGATAGTAGGGAATACCCCAGCTCAGGTTCAAGAGTTCCTGTCAATCACAAAAAGTACTCTGCTCTCTGGGATCTCTCACAAATCTAAAGAAATCCCACTTAGAACCAACCCAGCTCCTAACATTTATAAGGGCACAGTTGGACACAAAGTACAGCAGGGCATTTCTACCTCCAGAGAGAATTCAAAATTTCCTAACAGTAGCAAACTCCTTCACCCTGGGCCAGACAAGGTTGGCCAGACACTTCCTAAGACTCCTGGGACACATGGCATCCATGACTGCGGTAGTCCCTGGGGTCAGATACAGGATGAGAGACATACAGTTTCACTGATCTCAAATGAGAAATGCTCTGTCAAACTAATACCAGTAACACAGACTTTTCTTCAAGCCATGTGGTGGTGGAAGGATACTGCAAACTTGTCAATAGGTGTCCCCTTCCAGATCTCCCCTCCTACAAAAAAATCATTACTACAGATGCTTCCCTGCTAGGATGGGGAAGGGGGGGCCTCATCTGGACAATTCCTCTGTCAGTGGCACCTGGACCCCAAAGGAGTCATGGTCACACATCAATCTTCTGGAACTCAGGGTCATATATCTGGCACTAAAGTCCTTTGCTCCTCTAATTTCATGCCACACGGTGCAGGTCCGGACGGACAACACCGCAGTCATGTTTTACATAAACAAACAGGATGGCACAAGGTCAGGAGTCCTGTGCACAGAGGCCATGAGGATTTGGACCTTGGCATATTCTCTAGAGGTGTCTCTCTCAGCAATTCACCTCCCTGGAAAGGACAATACTCTGGTGGATGCCCTCAGCCGCATAAGTTAGGGACACAGCAAGTGGTGCCTCAAGAAGCAGGTATAAGCCACAGTGCTCAGGAGATGGGGGACCCCAGAAAGAGATCTATTTGCCTCCCCCTCAATCACCAACGTCCTCACTTCTGCTGCAGGCCACCAGTTCTGGGCACTGTTCCAGCAGATGCACTGGCATTGGACTGAACAGGGAAGTTCCTTTATGCCTTCTCTCCATTTCCTCTCATTTTCTAGGTTCTCCCAAAACTCAGGCTCCAACCAGAACTAATGATTCTGGTGGCACCATATTGGCCAAGACAGGTTTGGTACCCCCTGCTGCTAACACTTTTGCACAGCAGACCCATTCGCCTTCCCCCCAGCCACTCACTCCTGACTCTTCCCCACTCAGGGGTGACTTACCCAGACCTGCAGTCTCTTCACCTCAAGGCTTGGCTCTTGAAGAGTTAGAGTACCCTGCTTCTCAGTACTCAAAACAGCTCCTTAAAGTTTTAAGAATGGCAAAAAAAAAAAAAAAAACAACTAGTACAAATGAGACCTATAATGCCAAATGGAAGAGATTCTCTATTTGGTGTAACGGCAAGGAGATTAATCCCTTCTCCGCTACTGATTTTACCCTGTTGGACTACCTAGTTAATCTCCAGGCCTCTTCACTGAAACTGCATTTGGCTGCAATTTCAGCCAACCTCTCAGTAGGAAAGCCCAAGTCTGTTTACTCCCAGCTGGTGTTTCAACAGTTCTTTAAAGACCTATCACACCGTCAGCCTCCTTTTAGGGAACCTGTTCCCTCTTGGAGCCTAAATTTGTGTATGGCCAAGTTCATGAAGCCCCAGGCCCATGGCTACGGCCTATCTTAAGTATGTTACCTGAAAACCATTTTCCTGGTAGCCATGACTTCTGCAGAAGGATTTCAGAGCTACAAGTTCTCAGTACAGAGACCAACTATATTATTTCCCACAAAGATAAAGTTGAGTTCAGGATGAATATAAAGTTTTTGCCCAAGGTGGTTTCTGAGTTCCAGCCTAACCAGTCTATTACTCTGCCAGTGTTCTTTACCGAAAAGACCACTACTGGGGAACAGAAGCGTCATAGTTTGGGACGTCAAAAGGGCTCTGTTCCACTATTTGGAGCACACTAAGCAGGTTAGGGTTCCTCCACTCAACTATTCCTTACCTATGGCAAGGTAGGCAGAGGTAAACCTGCTACCAAGAGAACTATTTCTCGTTGGATAGTCTCCTGCATCCATTTCTGTTAAGACAAAGCTGGCAAACAGCCTCTAGAAGGCCTCAGAGCCCACTCTATCAGGGGCACTGCTGTCTCAGTGGCAGCTGCTAGGGACATCCCCTTGCTAGACGTCTATAAAGCAGCCACTTGGAAGACTGTACACACATTCACCAATCATTATTGTCTGTATGTGCAGTCTAGAAAAGATGCCAAATTTGGAAGGGCAGTGCTGCAGAGCTTCTTTCCTAAGTAGGTTCACTGCCCTCCTCCCAACTACACTACTTGTAGTCTGCTTTAAGTTACTGATGCTAAAGGACCCCTAGGGTAAGAAGAAAAAATTACTCACCGTAGTAATCTTCTTTCTTCCAAGGTGTCCTTTAGCATCAGTAAGCTCCCACCCTTCCTCCCCAGACAACCTGACTACAGAGGTCTCTGCCTTTGTATTCTACCAAATTTGCTAAGTTTCAACTTGGAACTTCATTTTAAGCAAAGTTTTCATAATTATGGTTAAATATGCTTTTGCATAGTTTTTATACCTGTTGGTTCATTTTTCTGGGCATGTGCCCATGTATCTTTGAAAAAATTCTGGTGCCTCCTCAGGCAGTCTCTCCTCAGCACACTCCCAAGGTCTCCTCTGACTGGCTGATGCTAATTAATTATCATAAACCACACCTCCGGGGCAGTACTACCTGGTCAACTAGCTGCTTTAAGTTACTGATACTAAAGGACACCTTGGAAGAAAGAAGATTCCTACAGTGAGTAATTTTTTCTTCCCAACTACCAAGTCATTCAGCAATACAAATTGTCCTTTGCAGCCCTAAAGTTATTTGCACTGGATACAAATGTGACACTTACCGCTAAGTGGTACTTTACATAATAATGCACACCCCAGGCAGGTATAAGGAGACGTGTGAAAGTCCACCAGCTCGCCATACATGCTTTATATGTCTGAAAGAAAAAAAATATGCAGAACTGGAAATAAAAACACAAAAACAGCAACAGAGTGATAAACTACACATGAAAGCCCAGACTGTGTATGAAAGGGGCTGTATACAACCCAAATTCTGTTCTATTCCATTCTATTCTAAGCAGTTCTTTAAACCCAGAGTTTATGCCTGGTACTCTATGTATGCATTTTGACATTTTAAATCAATCAGTTTCTGCAAAACATACACATAGATTCTGTACTCAGGGCCATCCTAAGGCACTCTCAAATATTACATCTGCCATGCCCACAACCTAGTGAAGGTTGACACTCTTAAAATGTATGATTTTTCATTTACTTTTCTCACTATTGAGTGTTACAGCACACATGGGGCATCACTGGCCAGGAATGAAACTTCCAAAATGACATCATAATGCAGTGAGGTTACCTGACACCTAAAAATGCAGTGTGGTCATCTGCCACCTTTCTAAAATCCAAGGCACACTGAGGGGACTAGCATGCTGCCACCCAAGAAGGTCACCCCGCATCCAGAGGACAAGCAAGTGCACAGTGTATGTAACTGATGTAATCTGCCCCCCCCCAAGGTGAAGGGTTAAATAATTTGTTCTATATGGTTTGGTGGATTTGGTCTGTTTACTACCATCAGGCTGCATCCTATCTCTATCTTACAAGGGCCCATCCCATTATTATTTGCTATTTGCCAATCAGTTTGTCCTGCCTATGTCTAAGTGTTTTTATTCATGCCGTTTGTGGCATACCCTACAGTCCCAGCAACTCCCATCTGGGGTCTCACCACATAATGGTTCAGTAGTAATTTTTACTGGTTCCATGCAGCACTACTTCACTTGCATCTTACTGGTATGTTTTAAAAACTTTCCAGTTTGCTGAGTCCAGGCTACACCTTATCTTGGGTCTGCCTTCTTCCAGGTTTTTTTTTTCTCCCCCCAGAAGTTTTTTTTTTTTTTTGGCAGGGCTCTCTGCCAGATTTCTGCCCTGGTCACGGCCCCTGGACTTCCACCTTCTGTACTGCCGTGAACCCCCGGTCACCCCCGGCTTTCCCCCCCGTAGGGCAGGGCCGCGGAACTGGTCCCCAATCCAGTCCAAGGTACAAGTAACTGGTTGGGGGATCCGGCGACAGTGGCCATTTGAAGCCCAGGGAGGGCTTCATAGAGGCGGAGGCCCCACCTGGATTTTTCTATTTTGTTCTCCTATGGAACCGGATGCATGCAATGATGCAAGCCAAGGGAGAGCCCTCACACATCCGTGCGTGCTCCTCTCGAAGCGTCTGCACTCGGCTCCCCCATGCTGTCGCCCGGCGTTGTGCACCCCATCTTCCGCCAGGAGGCGATGTGATGCCGGTGCTGTGCTGCCCCCCTCCCCGGAGAAGGAGAACAGTCCTTTGAATGCTCAATCCTTCCCCTCCCCTGCCGACCCCCGGCGGCCCATGCCCATTCACGAACAAGGGTCGCCAGCGTGGCGCGAGATGTGGCGTCCAGAGCCTCAACTCTCACTGCCACCGGGCCGGCTTACCAGAAGTTTTATTACTGTTGCATTTATCTTCCACTCTCTCAGAAGGCTCCCTATTCGGTGCTTGTCTCTCCGAGTTTGTTTCTTGTAAACCCAAAGTAGTTTGTTCACGCTACTGTGCTGTCCCTCACAGTTTCTGCCTATTATAAAGTAAGTCAGTTGGTTTTGGGCCTCTCCCTTCAAGGGTCTGCTCTCATTCTTGTTACCCAGGCACTAGCCACTCCTAACCTCGTGCCTGCTCTCCCTGAGCTGCTCAGTTCTGTATTACTGATTATAACATGGGTTAGGGAAAACTGTAAAGCCAACTGGCTCAACAGCACCACATGAGCGTTCATTAACGTGTGTTACTGCACAGTTGCTGAGAAATGCCTGTAAAAAAAAAAAAAAAAAAAAAAGATCCCTGGGCAGACCTGCACTCGTTATGTGCAGGGAAAATGATTTTGAAACGGCAGCCATTACAATCCATAGCAAAGCGGTTGATACAGTAGTTGTACACAAGCGGACCATACACAGCTCCTGACAGGCAGTCCTGTGTTTCCGTTTCCCCCACAAGGCAATGTCAGCTCCCCGTAATGCAGAGTTGCTCCACTCCTACCTTCCTCACCCATGTGCAGTCACGGAGCAGAGCACCAGCACCCATCAGGCTACCATGCAGTGTCTCCGGTCAGCAGCAGAGGAGGGAGTGCATCAGACAGCGACTGAGTGACAGGCAACACACGGGCAAGAGTGGCAGCAAGAGACACTCTTGTCTGTGTGTGGCATGTAATCCCTGTGATGGTCCCGGTCCTCTCACCGGTGTCTCGTCATTGGTAATGTGGCAGAGCACCTTACAAATAGTCGAGAGAGCATGCTGTGCAGCACTTCACGGTAGCAGTGGCAGCAAATGCCCAGACCGAGAGGACTGTGAGCTTCACACACCTCACGTGTGGGCATTCCCCCAAGAATGCGAGACAGTGGCATGTGCTGGCACTCCTGTTCCTTCTTCTCCGCCACTCCATATGGTGAGAGCACCCCCACCCATGTCCGCTGTCTGTCCTGGGCATGCCCCTTCCCCCACCGATGACAGGGACTTGTCCCTAGCGAGTGGCAGTGACTGGTAGGCAGAGAGGACATAGTCAGTGACAGGGGAATTGCAGACATGCACATCGCTGACTGCGGCAGACACACAGTCACACCGAGCAAGAGAGCGGGACATCATAATTCCTGGATGGTGCTTTCTGATGTAGTGTGTCTCTGCTCCTGCTCATTATGTGGTGCTCCTCCCCGGCTCAGCAGCTGCACCGAGCCCTGTACTGTGCTGTGTGGCTGTGACTGTGCAAATATGAGCGTTACAGCAGTGACAACCATGGGCACTTCATTACTGCACAGCTAAAGTCACCGTGTGAGAGGCAGTGACTGGGAGACAGGGAGGACACAGTCAGTGACAGAGGAAAGGCAGGCATGCACATCGCAGACAGTGGCAGACACACAGTCACACCGAGTAAGAGAGCGGGACATTGGAATTTCTGGAGTGTGGTTTCTGATGTACTCCCTGTCTGTGCTCCTGCTCGTTCGGTGGCACCCTCCCCCCTCGCTCAGCAGTTGTACCGAGCCCTGCAGTGTCGTGTGGCTGTGACTGTGCAAATATGACTGTTATAGCAGTGATAACCATGGCCACTTCATTACCACACAGCTACAGACAGCGAGACAGTGCTGCTGAACTAGAGTGCTGCAGAAGTCATCGGGAAGGGACTATTTTACAACTTGGCAGGATACAGTGCCATTTGCTGTATTTCTCATGTTTTAAAACCCTTTGTATTTTTTTTCCACTCATGTTTAAGTGCAATAACCCACTCCAGGGTGTGGGGTTATTAGGGATCAATGAACACCCCGGGTGCTGTGAGGGCACTCGGCCTGTGGCCTAATGCCTCACAACCTACCCAGGGTATTCATTAATCCCCAGTAACCCCACACCCAGTCGTGGGTTACTGCTTACCTAAATCCTTGAATTATGTCTCAACCATCCTATCAGGGGTTACTCTTGTAGCCCTGCAAGTCCTTACAGTCTATGTATCTCCAGCCACTGATTACCCGTCCAGGCCCATCTCTAAGCACACACACATGCTTTCCTGTTTTCATACTCTGTAGTTACTGCTACCTCACGTAATTTGACCTGGTGCCTTAGGTCCAAATACATATTATTAATAATCAGACATTTGGCCAACTATTCCTTCCACTGGTCCCTATTAGGTCTCCTGGCTACCGGTCTTTCATGCACATGGCACCAGTTCCTTTGCATTACTGTACTTTTATCGGCGATATTAAATCCAATCTGGTCCCCTCATTCACCCTAACCTGGTCAACACCTCCAATGGTTCTGCGCCAAGGGTCTCAAAGTGGTCCACTAAAATATACACAGTCTAATGGCCAATCACACTGAACTTGAGGCCTGCGTAATCCATCTGTGCCCTACCATACTAGCATATCTGAGACCTGGCTTGAACCCACTATCCCTGGCACAATGTGCTCCTTGTCTGGTTACAAGCTGCTCAGACTTGGCTTCCCTACCTCCAAAATGGGTGAGGGCATTGTTATTTACTTTAAGGATCTCCTGCAGCTCATTTACTTGTGCATAATCTACCCATATGTAAAGTCCTGCACGCCATACTAGTCCTTGAGAATACCAAGTAACTACACATTGTATGTCTTTATAATGCCCCTAAAAGTGGGAAGGCTGAACTATCTGATGTTATTCATCGCCTGGCCTCCAGTACTGGCAAAAATTACATTTTATTCATGGGTGCTCTCAACCTTGACTGGCTTGGTAATAAAGCAAATGAATTTGAATCCCTGTTACATAAAGCTTCATCTCACTTAGCTTATCGCAGTCCCTACCAGATTACTGACAATAGGTATAACCATCATTACCTCAATGACTGAATCCTCACAAACAGAAAGGAAAGGCTTATTACTTCCAGTACATTACCCGATGCAGTTAGTGATAATTCGCCAGTCTTTAGTATTTGGAAAGTACTCTCACCTTCTAGTCCTCCCACAGAATTAGTTTTTCGTGATTTTTCCAAACTTGACCACGTGGTCCTTTCTGCAGACTTACTCTAGACTGACTGGTCTCCTTTATACCTTGCAACTTACTGTATGTCAATAATGTTTTAAGCTATTTTATTTCCAAACTCCAGGATCTGCAGGACAAGCACGTCTCCATAATAAAGGTGTAGGATAAGAAAGTCAGCCACTTGATGGTTATATAGAGACCTGCTTTGCTTACTAAAATGTTGGTCTAAGATTATAGCATTCCTTGAAACTAGTGGCCAACAAGACCCTAAACAGCACGGTTTCACAGCAGGTAGGTCACGCCATACAAATCTGCTTGATTTTTTTGATTACGCTACAAAAATAGTGGATGATGGTGGATCAGTAGATGTGGTCTACCTAGACTTTAGTAAGGCTTTTGATTTGGTTCCACACAGAAGGCTGGCAAAGAAGCTTCACCACACAGGGGTTGGTCCAGAAGTAGTCAGATGAATACAAAACTGGTTATAAGGCAGGTAAATGGAACACAATCAATGGAAGGCAGGGTGACCAGCGGGGTGCCCCAGGGCTCAGTGCTGGGGCCTCTGCTCTTTATCGTTTTTATAGCAGACATCTTTGACAGACTGGAAGGGAGGTGTGTCTGTTCGCAGACGACACCAAGATATGTAACAGGGTGGACACCTCAGACAGAGTGAGCAAGATGGAAGCTGTCCTCAAGAAACTAGAAGAATTGTCTGGAGTGTGGCAGCTGAGATTTAATGCCAAAAAGTGCAAGGTCATGCACATAGGAAAGAAAAATCCAAGAAAGTAGTATTACCTAGGAGAAGAAAGACTGGTGGCCTCAAACCAGGGATGAGATCTGGGAATCATAATCTCAGACGATTTGAAGGTTAGTAAGCAGTGTGAGAAGGCAACATGAAAAGCCAACAGAATGCTGGGCTGCACTGGGAGGGGAATCACGAGCAGGAGTAGGGAGGTAGTACTACCACTGTACGGTCAGGCCTCACCTGGAATATGGAGTCCAATTCTGGAGGCCTCACCTCAGGAAGGACATTGACAGGGTGGAAACAGTACAGAGAAAGGTGACAAAAATGATTCAGGGTCTACAGTACATGTCCTACCAAGAAAGACTTAGGGAACTGAATACGTACTCCCTGGAGCAGAGAAGAGAGAGAGAGAGAGGGGGGACATGATTGAAACATTCAAGTACTGTACATAAAAGGCATTAACAAGGTACAGGCACAGGAACTTTTTCACTTCAAGAAGAGCTCCAGGACCAGGGGACATGACCTCAGGCTGCAAGGAGGAGGGTTCTCTACCAACACCAGGAAGTTTTTCTTCACAGAAAGCGTGGTGGACGCCTGGAACAGCCTGCCCCAAGAGGTTGTGGGGGGATTCAAGAATGTATGGGACAGACACAAGGAAGCCCTAACTACAATGGGCAACTACAGTGTCAAAACAGGTCTAAAATGAACAGACTAGATGGCCCTAGTGGTCTCCATCTGCCATCAACTTCCATGTTTCTGCAAGTCTCTGTAGGTAACTGTTGCAGATTCTGGAGTCACATCAATGGTCGCATAAGTAAAGGTGCAACTCACACCATGTCTGACATGTTACCAAATGGTATTAATTGTATGAACACTCAGACAATTGCTAATGCTTTTAATTCTCAAGTATTGTACCCTTGACCAAAACTTCCAAGTTGACCAACTAGCTGCCGCACCCCTTCTACCTTAGAGCTGTGACATACAGAGAAGTTTTATACCTTCTGAAGACTATCTCTCCTTGCAGCAGTGTTGGCCATGATGAGCTCAAACCCAGACTTCTAAGGACTGCTGACCCCAGCTAGCATCTCCTCTACCTACTTTATTTAATAAATCTTCAACCTCAGACACGGTGCCTAAAATTTGGAAGGTTGCCAAGGTGGTGCCTATTTTCAAAAAAGATGATCCCTAGTATACTGAAAACTACTGACACACTGCAACCTTGTCTGTACTCAGCAAGCTGCTCGAGAAGCTAGTGGCTTCTCAGGTTATGGACTACCTCCAAAAACATAACCTATTATCCACAGCTCAGCATGGTTTTAGACAGGCCCATAGCAAAACAGCCCTCAGACAGCTCACCAATGATGTCAGGGTAGCCACGGACAGGGGTACATACACAGGGGCTGTCTTTATCGACCTAACAAAAGCTCTTGACCTTGTGGACTACACCATACTCAGAGCTAAACTGTTATCCCTTGGCTTTTTGTACACTGCTATTACTTGGTTTTCTAGCTATCTTGGTGACAGACAGCAATTTGTTAAAAATTAAACAATCCAAAGCTGATCTTGCCACCATAAAAACTTGTGTCCCTCAAGGCTCCATAGAGGTTCCAGTATGCTTCACCATATTAATAACCTGCCCATGGCCACAGCTTCCTGCTTTACTATACTTTATGCCGACGACATGCTACCATAATATTAGCTCCAAATACACTGCCGACATACTGTAACTCCTTGGCTTAAAGAGACACTGTCAGCCTTTTTTGCATCATATTATTTCTAGTTAATCTACATTTTATGATTACTTAGTGTCTCTAAAATTCATTAATGTTGCTGGTTGTTTTATCTGCCTCTTTGCTTAGTAGAACGGAAATGCATGCTACTGTACAGTTACAACCAGCCTTGTTTTGTTTCAAATCCTGGATCTGTTCTTACTGCATACTTCCTGAACCTTAGAAACACCACCCAACAATGCAACCACTTATGATGCAATGGTATTCCCTACTCCCACTAAATGAGTGGCTAGACTGTGTTGGGGATGTTAATAAGTCCAGGAAAGATGCAGTGGGAGTTGATTAGGAATGTAAACAAATATGTTTTTGTGTGGTAACATCAGTGTGGAGGGCAGTCTGTTTTTCACCTTTTTTTTTTTTTGGCTATATTTTCCCTTATGCTCCTCTGGCAGGCTGGGCAGCTGTATCAGCCCATCCTTTCTGGCACTGCAGCCGTCCCGCGTCTCAGATTCCTCCTTCTCTGAGCTCAGTGAACCGTCGGTGCTCACTGGGGGGCTTCGTTAAAGAGATCCACCAAGGTAAAAGAAAGCACCTATGTACCTAATATATAGGTGCCTTACATCGGGGACAGCATTAGTCCCAAAATAATTCTGTGATTAAAACACAGCACCACTTGTAAAACTCATTTTATCAGGTCCCGAAGACTTCCCAGTCTTAAGAGCCACCCACACTCCGCCCCCGCGCTCAGCAAAGTTGTGATGCGATGCTAGGGAGAGTGCAGGGATGCGCACCATTATAGTATCTATGGGTGGCAGCTTTCCGATCTTTTTCTCATACTGTAATGGTCACTTGGTGATGAAACCCTTTCTCCCTTTCCTGTGGCAACCCTCCTGAAGACTCCATCATAGCAGGGTTGCCCTTCTTTCCCTCCATGTGTCTTTACCATCCCATTTCCCTACATCCCCTCTGTGCCGTTGCCATCCTCTCCCTCCTCGCTCTTTTACTGTCACAAAACACTTCTATAATGAATTAGTTGTGTATCTACTCAGCCTTGCTATCTAAGATTTTCTCTAGTCATCAACCTATCGTGTAATTATTTTCTTTTTTTTAATTATGCTCCTCTCTTGTCTGCTATGTCATGATTTGATGTTGTAAACTGTAAACGTAATTTGTTCTGTGTGCCCAGGACCATCTTGCAAATGAGCTCACTCAACGATGTAATTGCCTGGTTAAATAAAGGATGATTGATTGATTGAAATGTGGGCACTGGTTGACTAACAATCCCTTGTTAGTCGACTAGTGTCCACGTTTCATCACCAAGTAACCATTACAATATATTAAAAAAAAAAAAAAAAACAGCCGCAGCCCATAGATACTATAAAGGCCAGATCCCTGTGCTCTCCTAGCATCGCATCACAACTTTGCTGGAGTGCGGGGCAGAGCGTGGGCGGCTCTTAAAACCTGGAAGTCTTTGGGACCCGGTAAAATGAATTTTATGAGTGGTGCTGCATTTTAATCACAGAATTATTTTGGGACATCTATACATTAACATGATGTCCCCCTGGTAAGGCACCTATGTATCAGGTGCACAGGCTGAGACCCCAACCCCCAGTTTTTCTACCTATTTTCTCCCCTTATTCCCCGGAGCCCCAGACAAGGTCCTCCCACCCCTGGCCTAATGCGTAGCCTCCCCGTCACCCGTACGACCACCACCATGCCTCCAGATGGTGGCAGTCGAAGGCAGGGAGAGTTAACCTCCCCAATCCAGGAGAGGAGAGCTGCCTAGTTCAGTCCCCACTTAGCCCCTCGTCTGACCCCCAGCAATCTCTGCTCATCACCAAACACTGGTCGCCAGTGTGGCAGGAGGTAAGGCACCCGCGCCTCAGCCCTCCATGCCACTGGGCCGGCCCTGTTTTTCACTTTTTGAAATAAAAAAAAAGAATCAAACAAGCAGGTACATCAGCAGTCTCTACAGAATGTGAACAATCACATTTGAGGCCTAAGAAGTTTGAAAGTCTCCCTTTAATGACGATGTTAGTAGTGTTCAGTCTTGGCTGTCATAATAAGCTTCTCCTCATCGCCAGCAAGATCCATGCCATGCTCTTTGGGTTGGCACCTAAGCAGAGGGCTTGTTCCAATGTCTTTGCTCTTTGTTTTGCTCCAATGGCTCCCCCCTTACCACAGTAGAGACTTCTGCAAATACCTAGGCCTCATCCTTAATACTGCCCTTGAGTTTACCTTCCACATATCTAATGCCTGCAAACCTGCAATAAGAAACTAGGACTTGCTTATAATATCAGATATGCCTTGACTACTGCTGCTAGAGTTGCCACAGCTCAAGGAGTTTTGTTCCCAACCTATAGTTATGGGTTTATTCCTTTCATAGAAACATTCCTTGTATAGAAACAACCAAATACTTTGTTTTTCGAAAACTTGTCAAGTATAGCCCAGCAGCCTCACCAATTTTGAACCTTTATAAAGCCATTAATCAACATTTCTGGGACACCACCTCCGCCAAGGCTTTTTACTGGGAGAGAACTCTTGATCTGGATTATTCTGATGAGCACTGGCAACAGATCTGGGTGGGTCAGTATAAACATGTCAAGCAAGAACGTTTTTGCAGCTATTTAATATCCTTCACAGTCTTTACTTTTCACCTATGAAACTATTTCAAATGGGCAAAACTCGGACTCCCTCCTGTACCAGATGTGGTTGGGAAGATGGCACTCTATACCATATGCTTTGGCAATGCCTGAAAATACAGTCTTTTAGGGAATCTATTAGAACCAGTTTGGATCCTCTCCTGGGTCTACAAGACACCTTCACCCCAGATATTTGTCTGACTGGGGATTATGGTAACCAGCTATCGGGATGCAGAAAATGTCATATGGCATTAATAGCGGCAAAATTAATCATTCTGCGTCATTGGTTGGACACCAGGACGGCCAACGCCAGCTGACTAAAGAAAATGTTGACCACCCTCAAAGTTGAAAAATCAATAGCCAATTTTTAACCACACTCTGCGTATTGATCTCGATGGGAGACTTCACACACGTTGTTACTTGTAACACACTAAGTGGGACCACGCACTCTCAGTTGCTATTGTGTATAATATTACTTCACAGATATTTATTTTTGTCCTAAGAATTCCCCCTCGGCTTGAGGGCATTTCCAGGGGTCCTGCCTGGGTATCGGGGATGTGGGAGAGTCTTGTTTCTGTATGTTTGCATTGTCTGTTGTTTGCTAGTATATGCACTGTGTTTATGTTGTTGTTGGAATTTCAATAAAGTACACTCAATAAAAAAAAAGAATCAAATACCTGACAGATATGAATAAAGTTCAAGAGGGAAGCATTTTTCAGAAAAAAAAAATGCTCAAGAATAAGAAACATGCTGTGAAGCTGTTGGGGGGGGGTTGTGAGGAAGTACCTCTTCACGCAAAGAGTGGTGAATGCCTGGAACAGCCTCTCAGTGGAGAATAGTGGGGGCAAAAACAGTAAAAGACTTCAAAAATGCAAGGGATACACATAAGGGAATCTTAGAGGTAAGGAAGAGGGGGTAAAGTTGAAGATCAAGTAGAGTCTGCAGCGTTACAGTAGCTAGAGTAAATGGGCATACTAGGTGGGTCAAGCAGTCCTTATATGACGTCAATATCTATGTTTCTTTCTTTCAGGAAAGCAAATGTACCTTAAACAAACTGAACACCACATAAGAACATTGTAGCTTTGCCTTATGTGTGACCAGACTGACTCACCACTGATCTCTTTACTTGAGTCTAGGATGGTTACCTCCAACCTCATGTCAGTTCTATACCTTAGGCTGCACTACTGACAAGATCATCAGGCCAGCTCAACTTGTGCCCTTGCTAACATGTTAATTCAACCTGATCAGGTATACCTCTTGAGATATAGGGCCGGATATTCAGAGATTCGTGCCCGCACTAAAGTGGTCAGTGTAGGTTAGCACGGGCAGTAACCTGGGTTTGCACAAGTGCTCCTGGCAGAGCCATAGTCAGAGGCCCAAGGAGCATCCACCAAACCCAGCAGTGCCAAGGCACTAACATTCCACTGCGCCTATGCAAATGTGGGGTCCCCTCATGCATACCAGCACTGCGGCATAGTTAAAGGTTTGCGATGGCGGTAAACAGTCCACCAAGTGGTGCGGTTTACTGCCACAGATATTCACCTCTTAACATGGCACTAAGCCATCTCCCCTACGGCAGCCGCCAGCCCCAATTCTCCCGCTCAAACACCTTAATGTTATCCCTGGTGTTCCAGTAGTACCCCCCACCACATGACTGCACCAGCAGTTATTTATAATTGTACCTGGTGGTCCAGTGTGTCCCTCCACCCCCGACTGCTCATTCACTTAACACCACCCCCCTCCCCCGTGGAGAAAGGAGGTCGCGAGGGCCAGTCTCGAAGCCCTCCCTGCCCAGAAGCCCAGCCGACCCAGAACACCACCCCTCCCCGTGGAGAAAGGAGGTCGCGAGGGCCAGTCTCAAGCCCTCCCTGCCCAGAAGCCCAGCTGACCCAGAACACCACCCCTCCCGTGGAGAAAGGGAGGTCGCGAGGGCCAGTCTCAGCCCTCCCTGCCCAGAAGCCCAGCCACCCAGAACACCACCCTCCCCTGGAGAAAGGAGGTCGCGAGGCCAGTCTCAAGCCCTCCCTGCCCAGAAGCCCAGCCGACCCAGAACACCACCCTCCCCCGTGGGAGAAAGGAGGTCACAGGCCAGTCTCAAGCCCTCCTGCCCAGAAGCCCAGCCGACCCAGAACACCACCCCTCCCCGTGGAGAAAGGAGTCGTGAGGCCAGTCTCAAGCCCTCCCTGCCCAGAAGCCCAGCCGACCCAGAACACCACCCCCTCCCCGTGGAGAAAGGAGGTCGCGAGGGCCAGTCTCAAGCCCTCCCTGCCCAGAAGCCCACCCAGAACACCACCCCTCCCCGTGGAGAAAGGAGGTCACGAGGGCCAGTCTCAAGCCCTCCCTGCCCAAGCCCAGCCGACCCAGAACACCACCACCCTCCCGTGGAGAAAGGAGGTCGTGAGGGCCAGTCTCGAAGCCCTCCCTGCCCAGAAGCCCAGCCGACCCAGAACACCACCCCTCCCGTGGAGAAAGGAGGTCGCGAGGCCAGTCTAAGCCCTCCTGCCCAGAAGCCCAGCCGACCCAGAACACCACCCCCTCCCCGTGGAGAAAGGAGGTCGCGAGGGCCAGTCTCAAGCCCTCCTGTCCAGAAGCCCAGCCGACCCAGAACACCACCCCTCCCGTGGAGAAAGGAGGTCGCGAGGGCCAGTCTAAGCCCTCCTGCCCAGAAGCCCAGCCGACCCAGGTAATTGAATAGCCCACCTGTCTTTTGGCGCCTTTTCCAACGGCTGCCTGGTCATAGCCCTGCCGCTCGTCTCCTCGGCCAAATCCAAAGCGGATTTCTGGATGCGAACAGCTGCTTTAGGGAACTGGAAAACCAGAGTTCAGCAACTGGAGCCCGGCCGAACGCTACGCGTTCGGCTCCCCACCCCCACCACCACCCTTGCTCGGCTCTTGAATATATACCCTGTAGTAGGTCAGGTGACAGGTAAAATAAACCTATCAGCCCACTTCTCCAGCTGTAGGTTATAGAAATCCAGCCCTAGAGGCCGCTGTCTCGCTTGGCAGACCCACTATGTATCTCACCCTATTTACAATGCTAATGACCAGCAGGCTCACTCTCCTTGCTCATCAACCCCCCCCAGTGGCTCCTCTGCCCCATGACTCCACCACCAACCCTGTTCCCTTAGCTTTCTCTGACAATTGCCGGCCCAACCATCCCAACGCTGCAAACCAATGCCCACTAGTACTAACTCACCTTTTTTTGCCTATACCTTGTTCACACCTCACTTCAACTGGGCAAACACTGTACCACAGTTTTCCCCAACTTATAACCCACCCCTCCCAGCTACAATGACATATTGCTCTCTTCCATCGCTCCCTCCCTTCTTCCGGCGACATCTCTAGCTTACCAGTGCCCACCCACAACAAAAAACAAAACATTCTCCATTGCGCCTCACAGCATGAGTCTCTTAAACTCTCCAGGCTCTCCCTGCTGCGACACGATTCCTTCTACTCCTCCTTTCTGGAAACATTCACCCCAACCCTGGTCCCCTCAACAAAACCTCCCCAAACAAACCACAGGAAGACTACTGCTGGCATCACTTAATATCTGTAGCCTTCCAAGAACCACACCCTACTGCAGGGTTGGATTGCCCAACATGCCCCAGACATCCTAACCCTCTCTGAAACCTGGCTATCAAATAAAATCCCCAATGATGCTGTTTCCCTAAGCAACTATAACCTCCTTAGGCAGATAGATCCGATGGCGAGGTGGAGGAGCTCTGTAATATTCATTAAATCAACACTCTGCGCCACCATCGTTGATACCCCTCCCCCCAAACATGAGGCCCAGACTCTCGCAGTTAAAATTAGATTGGGCTCTAAAACAATCATCATCATCTCAGCCTATATCCCCCCGAGAAACCAGAAACCTGCATTTGAATCCATCCTCCACGATGTCTCACACCTCCCAAATACTAATGAAACCATATTAATGGGTGACTTCAACATCGACTGGGCATCCCCATCCTCCTCCGTCTTCAGAGATGCTGCCCAGGCTATCGGTCTCTCCAAATTATCACATCCCCAGCGGAGCGACACAAGAACCGGGACATCCTCACTACTAGATCTCATCTTTACCAACAGGCCAAAAAATATTACCCAGGCTTCAGTGCTCCCTGACTCTATCAGTGACCACTCCCCTGTTATCTGCTGGTGGTCGGGAAAACTGCCCACTGCACCACCCAAAACCACATGGCACTGAAAAATCAAAAAAGGAGGCATAAATAACCTCAAAGAATCCCTAGCCAATAGTTACTGGCTTCCCTTATATAACGCACAATCAGTTGATGCCGCCTCTGCCCACTTTATAGCTACCTTTAACAAAGCCTGCGATATATATGCTCCCTCACTAGGCAGGTCGTGAAACCAGGTCTACACCATGGATGACACCCTCCTCCTAAAACTCATGCAACACAGGGACAACCTCTGGCACAGGGCCATAGACTCCCAACGCTCCCAGGACAGACAACTCTACAGGGAGGCTCGAAATAAATGCACCTGGGCCACACGGCAGGCCAAGGCTGATTACTATCAGCACACCCTCTCCTCCTCCTGGGGAGATGGGAGAAAGTTCTGGAGTAACATACAAGAAATTAGCGGCAAATCACGTTTACCCAACTAAGTCTGAACGGGGACGTTACCCAAGATCCTGCTAAAATCACTGAAGCCCTCAGTGAAACTTTCTCAGACCTCTCACATATCCTCCCGCCTAACTTCTTCCACCCCCCCAAACCTCCCTCTACTCCACTTATGGCGAGAACAGCCCTCCCTCCCACTTTCCGGTTCCGTACCATCCCCTGCTCCTTAAGCGCGTTACATCTCCAAAGCAATCACTAACACTCGCTTCAGCATGACTCCTGGACCTAAAACTCATAAAGCTTACCCTTGATATCACCATAACCCATCTCACATATCCTAAACCTCTCGCTTTGCCTCGGCCAATTCCCTACCTGGAAAAAGCCGTGATCACCCCTATCTTAAGAGCGGTGATCCCACCCTCCCGGAATTATAGACCAATCTCTATACTCCCTCCTCTCTCCAAAGCCCTGGAAAAAATAGTCTCAGACCAACTTACTGAGCATCTAACAAAACACAACCTGCTCAGCAAGGAACAGCATGGGTTCAGAGCTGGCCACAGCACCATCACGGCTCTCGCTGAGCTCACAACATTCATCCATGAGGCGCTCGACCAAGGGTCACTAGCAGGGGCTATCTTTATAGACTTAACTAAGGCCTTCGACACGGTCAGCCACGAATTACTCCTTCAAGTCCTGCCGCAACTAAATGTAGTCTCCGAGGCTGCTGCCTGGCTAAAGGACTACCTCACAGAACGCTCGCAGCAAGTAAGAATAAACTCCACCATCTCCACTCCCAAGCCTGTTCGCTCCGGTGTTCCGCAGGGGTCAATCTTAGGCCCATTGCTTTTCACTCTCTTCCTTAATTCTCTCCCCAAAGCCTGCAGTGGTCATCTCTTACTCTATGCCGACGACGCGGTTCTCTACTGGAAACACCCCCAACCGTACGTACTCCAGCACACCCTCCAGGAACACTTCCGGGAGCTGGAAAATTGGTTCGCTGACCACCGGCTGATCATTAATTATTCCAAAACCAAGGCCATGACCTTTGCTCACCGCCAAAGCCCGCTGTGAGGTGGCTCTTCACACTTCCAACGCGGATGGTTCCCTGCTGGAGCGCGTCAATCACTTCAAATACCTGGGGGTCACCCTGGATACCTCCCTCTCCTACCACAGACATGTACGCCTCCTCTCGGCAGCAATCAACTCGAGAGTGGGTACCCTCTACAGAATCAAAAACAGTCTGCCCGCACATGCCATGCAGATAGCTGTCACATCCTCCATCCTCTCCCTAATCGATTACGGGATTGTAATCTACGGCACTGCTGATAACTCCACCCTAAGCTGCATAACCACTGCGCTAAACAAAGCATGTCGCCTTGTCTCGGGTTGTGACAGACTCACTCACACCTGCGACCTATACAAACTGACTGGCTGGCTTAATTTCCACCAAAGGCTCAAGTACCACACCTGCATTCTAGCAAAAAAGATCCACCTCCACCTAGCGCCAACTGCCCTTCACCACATCATCAAACCGGCCCCTCTCAGGCGTATTACCAGACTCACGGCTTCCACATCCTTCATGGTTCCCCCATGTCGAACGTCCCTTGCGTAGAGATCCCTCCGCTACCGTGCCCCCAACTGGCTAAACACTCTTCCGCCCTCCCTCTCCCAATCCCGCAGCATCCATCTCTTCAAAGCAGGCCTAAAACCTTCCTACTGGGTAGCTCAAAATGTGAATGCTACGTTGGCCTACCTGTCTCCTCTCCCTCCCCACACACCCACACAGGGGCCCTTCTGACCTTTCTAAACCCCCATGCTCAACCCAGGGATGGTATGGCTCCTACCTGCCCAAACCAGAGAAAAAAAAAAAAGTCTCTCTGCCATGATACCGACAATTACTTCAGTAATACCACTTGTTTATTATGTATTGAAAGTTGCCTTCCATTGCCTTTACTGTCATATGTCTCTCCACCCTCTGTAACCACCGGAGAGCTAATGTTACTAAAATGTGATTGTACATAAATCTGTAAATAATTTGTGCTTGTATATAACTTGCCTGGCCTGTTCAGTCTGTCTTCCCCCAACTCGTGTTCCCCCCTCCACCCTTTGTAACCGACGTGGAGCCTTTGCAAAAGAGTCTTTGACTCAAAGGTTTGTAATTCCGAATTTCAGTAAATAAATAAAAAAAAATAAATACAAGATTCCCTGGTGGTCCATCGGTCCTCCCCCCACTCCCTATTCTGTGATTTATAATTTGCTGGTGGACCAGTAGTTTCCCCCACTATACATTATAGTACACCTGGTGGTCCAGTGGCCCTCCCCAACAGCCCCCCACTCGACTTTGCTCACTGACATCCAACCACCCTGCACACCCTATACCCTGGTACCTGGACACACCTAACACCTAGATACTGTGACTGGCACCCCTCATATCACCTCCTCAGAAGGGCCACCATATTAGCTATCACTGTGCATGCATACTGTAGAAACAAGCACTCCCAGACAGCTCATATGGTGGCCAATCAAGAAGGTGAGGAGGGCTGTGGCGGTTGCCATATTTAACTGCTGAGTGTGTCCGGGTACCAGAATACGGGTGGAGAGTGTGGGAAGGTAGGATATCAGTGGGAGGATCAGGAGGGGGGCTGCTGGGTGGTCACTTGACCACAAGGGAATCATAAAACTAGTGTGAATGGGCAATCGGGGTGAGGGAACCACTAGACCACCAGGGAATCTTTTACACTAAGTGAACGGGCAATCGGGGGTGGAGGGACACACTGGACCACTAGGGCTCACATTCCTGTACTGAAAGTGGTGCGGTAACCCCATGCAAATGACCACATAGAGCAGTGTGGTGAGACACTCGCATTGGAGAACAGCATGTATGCTTTCTGAGTATTGCACTGATATTTCTTACTCTGCACTTTACATCTTGTGGTAATGTGAACTGTTATACTTCTGCTACTGAGAAAAGTGACTGAATAAATGATTGAGAAATTAAAAATAAACAAAAAAGCATTAAGCTGGAATGAAATATCTTTTTGAAAGTGAATTTTTTGCAAGTGTTTTATCACCTGAATAAGTGCAGGAGTGTATTGGTTTTTGTCAGGCTGAATATAATACAGAGTGGTCTTGGTACTAGCCTGTTTTGGTCAGTGCTATTCCCCATGGGCTATATACAGCCCAGGTCCATGCCAGGGCTGTGCAGTTTCAGTTACTGCTGCGCTGACATGGCCCAATATTGAGCCGGATAGTGCTGCTCACTATCCATCCGAATACTGCAGCTGCCAGGAGAACGAAGGGTTGAGTGCAGCACAAAAATCTGCACTGCGCCTAAGTTGCCCCGTTTTCTGAATATCGGGCCCCAAGAGGCTTATCACTCCTGTTTGTTCATAAGAGCTCTACAAATATGGGTGAGCAGGCCTTTTCCTTCCTTGTCCTGAAGCTCTGGAACTCACTTCCATCTAGCCTTAGGCTCTCTCCATTACACCCGATTTTCAAGAGTGAGCTACACAAGTTCTTATGTTCCACTGACAGCTGCTCCTGTACCAGATGCTCTGTACTGTTCATTTAATTATCTATCACATTCTGTTGGACTGATGTTGTGCTTAGCCAACACTGCACTACTGACTTGTTTATTTAACGCTCTACTTCTGTACAACTGTGTTTGCTGTAACCTTTTTCACCATGATACTCTTGTTTGATGTTTGTTTTTTTTCCAGGGTCATGCCAAAAATAGTCAGTGTCAGTGGCTCAGTAGGTAGTACACTCGCCACTGAGGCCAGGAGATCAGAGGGCTGTGGGTTCAGTTCCCACATCTGGCACTTGGCTTAATATCCCAGTACTGACACTGTAATGCAGCATGAAAGGTGTGCCGCATTTCTGAGGTGCCGTCTTTCAGATGAGACATTAAACTGAGGTCCCATCTGCCTGAATTGGTGGTAGTTCAGGTGGATGTTAAAGATCCCATGGCACTTATCGAAAGAGATGGGGAATTTCCCTGGTGCCCTGGCAAAATTTCCCCTCATTCACTAAAAAAATACCACCAACAGCTTAATCAGGTTCAAGGTCAGTTGGCATTCATCTGTATCCCCTCCCCCGGGTTGTGCCTGAAAATAGGCAGGATTTGTCTAGTGCACTTACCCGGTCAACAAAAACTAAATAAATAATAAAATAGGCATTGTATTGTCTAGCACACCTACCTGGTAAACAAAAACTAAATAAATAAGGCATACCTCTAGACCTGTCACCACTTTAATGCTGACAGGTAAACAGCAATGCTTTAATGTTTCTCCCCTTCTCCCTCCCCAACAAAAATGAAAGTGTGCCGCCTACAGTTCTTCGTAGCAGTGACGGAATTCTAGCTTTATTTACGTTTTTAGAAGACTACACAAGATTATTTGAGCTTATATGGACTACTACTTAAGAAATTCAAAAGCATTTCGTGCTGTTAGAAATGTATCAGCTTGTATTAACATCTGTGGATCATGCATTCATTATTGCTAAAGTTTAACTGCTGACATCCAGTTTGCAGCAATCCTGCAGGACACCTTTTTATTCAAACCTACTTACATAAATCCTCCAGAGGTTCCTTGGCTGCAGAAACCCTTCCCAGAATTTCGCGACGGGTCCATGCCGAGCCTGGAGGACGGGCTCCCTGGGGCTCAGTTCCTGGTCCTTCAGCCACTGCCTCCTGAGTTTCCGTAACTGCTCCAAACGGAGCTTTTCATCAGGGGTATAACCAGACATCTCGGCTCTGTCACTGAACCGATGACTGTTGACAAACCCGAAATCGACCTTACAGCAAGCACCACTGAGGGCACGGACCGAGACACACACGTCGCCCACTGATTATGTCAGCAGCTAACAGTACTGCGCTTGGTGACGCGCGGTGGTGCAGCTCTTTGGTGGTCCTGCCTGAATTAGCGCCACCTGGTGCTCTGGCGGATTGTAGTAAATGTGTCTGCCTTGGCACCTCCTCTCCTCAGCCAATATAGTATCTCTCGGGACTACCTCTCTTTCAAACTACCAGCTGATGGACGAGTAGTAAGTAAGACATGCCTCTTTTTTAATCCCCCCCTCCCCAGCTATGTTATCCAGATTTCAGTGGGGTCCCCCTGCTTGTACCCGTTTTACGCAGCTGGGTGGAGTGGAACAGAGAGAGGTTTATAATCAAGGACACTTGACTTAACGGAGAACTGCGCTGAATGTATGTCATCTTGATCTTTCCCAGTATACTGTAGCTCTCAAGTGTCCCTGATTATGAGGGACATCACTCATTTAACCCCTCAGAATTAATCTGTGCTTTATCCGTCCATGTAAAGGTACTGCCCACACAGATAATGCGCTGTGAATTCAGACCTTGAAACTTTATACAAGTAAGCACAATGGTTTCCACAGTGTTCTGAGCTTCTATTGCAATGTTTGAAGCTGTGTTCCTCTGATTAGCATCTCATTCTGAGTGTTCATGTACTTCATTTCAGTGACAAATGTTCGAGAGGTATGTTTCCCAGTAGACGCTGTTTTCAGTTTCTGTTATTGCTCTACCTATACAAGTTCTTTTTAGTTTTCTTAGTGGATGGTGTTGCTTTACACGTTACTGGTAATAAACCATTTTGAACTGTTTACACAATGGGCAAAAGAAATCCAGAATCCTGATTGGTCGAAAGCTGTTTTGTGCCGTGTCCTTATGAGGACATATCCCGCCAACCAGCACTAATTGTGTCAAGCAAAACACAGCACGTGGAGAAATCAGTCCATGCCGGCGCTGTCAGTGTGCAGCCTGTCAGCCAGCGTGACGCGGAACCACAGCCCTGCATCGGGAGAGCAGTGGGGCAGCAACAAACAGCAAGCAATATATCCCCCCCCCCCCCATGCACCACAACACACTTTTAAGATCTCACACCTTTATCTAATTTTCTTTGAATCGCTGCCCAGCTCTGCCTACCATTCTGAGTATTTGAAGCTGCATCCAGGAATGAATGACCGTAACAAAAATCCCGAGCCTCCGGTACGTTACCAACATCTAAGCCGTTTTCTAGCCCTGCCTCCCACCCGCCTCGGCCGGACTCCGACAGGATATGAAAAATAAACTGAAAATCCCCTTCCATGCTTCCACTAACAGCAACACACAGCACAAGGACCCCTTTTCTAAACACCGATGCGAAAACTGCACAGTATGGCGGTCTCTAAAAGAAGAAGAGAGACACAAGAATGAGACTTGCGCTGCCAGTAGAAAAGGGACTGGCAATAACATTATGGTGGCTGGCCACAAATACTGAGTACAGAACATTGGGCCACCTATTCAGTGTTGGTAGATCAAGGGTTGGCAGGATAGTGATTGACCTATGTAAAGCAATAGTGTATGCGAGTCTCCCTAAAGTGATCAGCGTACAACACGCGTTCGAAATTATAAATGGGTTTGAGACGGAATGAGGCTCCCCTAATTGTGGTGGAGCAGTTGACGGTACCCATTTACCTAGTCTATGTTCCCCTGGGAATGTGTCTGAGTATTTCAACAGAAAATCATATTATTCTGTCATTGTGCAGGTCATTGTAGATCATCAGTACCGATTCATAGATATTAATGTGGGATGGCCTGGCAAGGTGCATGCATACCTCTCAACCTTTCTTCACCAAAATGTGTGACACAATGTGTGACAAATGAGGAAAATGTGTGACATATCGTCTAATATGGCACTGCAAGGTCAGAACACTATAGCTATCAGTGCACTAATGTTCATAATGTTCTTTGATAACTGAGAATAATAAATTATTATAAATTTCTGCTTTAAAGTCTCAGTGGGGAATGTGGAATATCACCTTCCCCATGATGAACAAAGGGTTTCTGAGAGGTAAAATGAGTGATGTACCACATAATGTGTGACAGTTGAGAGGTATGGGTGCATGACGCTAGAGTGCTGAAAAAACAGTAAATTGTTCAAGTTGGGGCAAGCTGGGAAACTATTTCCACCGCTGACGTGATTTAAATGGCACCACAGTGCCTGTGGTCTTACTGGGGGACCCTGCATACCCTTTGCGGCCATGGCTCATGAAGCCCTATCCTGATTATGTAAGCCCTAGGAAAATAAATTTTAATTATTGACTCAGAAAGGCACGAATGGTTGTGGAATGTGCCTTTGGACGCTTGAAGGGCAGATGAAGGTGTCTAATGAAACTAAATAAATACAGTATAGAAAATGTACCATTCATTTTGGCTGCTTGCTGTGTGCTGCACAATGTGTGTGAGAGTAAATCAGATGATTTCATTAGCAGTTGGGTCACAGAAGCTGGCAATTGACTGTATCAACAACCTGAGATGAGTGACTGTGGATTTGCAGAAGCGATGAGTCTAACTGTCATGAATCGGCAGTCTGCTGCAATAAGGGATGCACTTGCAGAATATCTTGAGTCAAACTAAGGATATGTTATTGTAAGGTACTTCTGTTCTGAAGGTAATATTGAACAATAGTTATCTGTATGTAAATCTCTGATGTATCCTTAATGTGATTGCGAGCACCTAATAGTTGTAGCCAACTGGTCATGGATGGTAAAGCACTTTAGGATACAATGTATGTCAGTGGAATTTATTTTAGGCACATATTTCTTATATCCTCCCTTGATGTTCCAGTACTCCCCCCATGCCACATGACTGTTGATAAATCCTACATGACCCACGGCTGAAGTATGGCATTTATAAAAACACATAATTATACACATGTAACATTTATTTTACACACGGGTCCATTGTATAATTGCAATAAGGCACCCCAGGGTGCGAGTTATTGGGCGATTTACCCACTTCTTGTATGGTTAAGTCACTCGGCCACACCTCGTGACACACCACACAAGGTGTGGATAAATTAAGCAATAAGGCATGATAGGGTGTGGGTTATTACAGGGTATACCACGTTCATGTGATGTGTTTTGACCAATGAGGTTACAGGATTTTCATACCCAATTGTATAATCACCAATTAACAACACCTTGTTGTGTCTTGTTGGTTAACTCACAGACCATTCTCATTACATGCAGACATGTATGAACCAGGGGCCTTACTACCTGATGAGGGCCCCCCTCCCCTAAGGATGGATCATAAGTGACCTAGTGTGCTATGACCTTTGCATGCTAATCCACAGAACCATCATGGGAAGAGCTAGAGTGGGTACCTTGGGGTGTATCACATGTGAAAGGGAACAATGAAAATGGAATCTTGTTTAAGCAAGAATTGGACACTAAGCTGAAGCTTCTTTCCAGATGCAATCTGGGAGTACAAGGTAAATAATTAACTTGCTCAGGATGACACAGTATGTATCTAGGTGGCTGTGGGATTCAACCCCAGATTTACAGATATGCAGCTCAGAGCCTTAACACACTGTGCACTATTGCCTCTGTGAAGAGGGGTAGATGTGTCATGTGCACATCCAGTTATTGTGGCTCCATTTATAGGTCTGCATTTTGGGAATGGTACACCTTGTGGTCTCTGTTGCTGTCTGATTACACCTCGTACTGTCCACTTGAGGTATTCAAGTGATATGGATAGTGGCTACCACCTGTATTTATTTACACAGGACAGTCCAGATTTGTGCAGTTGTGTCCTGAAAAAAACAAAACATACCTGCATAAGTTACATTCCTGTAAATGGGGTAGGTAAATTGTGTTGCAGTCATACTGAGTTAAGTTTACCACTTAAAAAGGGTCTCTTAAACTATATACTGTATACTATAAGGGAAATAATTCAGATTAAATATCACCAAAAAGAATCACCAGGTGAAATCAGAGCTACAACAGCCTACAACAACCTGTCCTTATTTTCTTAAATAACTAGAATAACTGACCTCAGGTAAATAGGTGTGATTGAAATCAAACAGGGGGCCAGAACAAGGTAACAAAATAACACACTTAATTTAACTTATAAACCTTGTAAACACTGGTATGAATTCAAATGTGCAAAGTTTGCAAAGTTTACCAATAATGCTAATACTACAAGAGAAGAAAAAGATTTAAAAATTATCCCCACAGACGATATAGTTAATATAAAAACTATTAAAATTCTTATGCAGTCTTCCTTAAGCTAAAAGGGCTTTTTCAGCTGGGGTGTAGTTCATTGTATATATGCCACCACTTTATGCCTAATAAACGAAGAGCAGAGGAGATGTACCAATAGATAGCAGGTAGCAGTGTTCAATGTTCAGCATAGTCACCAATTAGTCCTACAGCTTCCCTCAGGTCGATTCTTTAATTAGTGCCAGTCTCTTCAGGCTCCTTCCTTGTGAACTGTATGTATGTAATTAAAGGAGCTGCGATTGAAAACTTATTCCAAGTGATGATAACCCGGTCACAGACCCATATCGTTGATGATAACCCGGTCACAGACCCATATCCACTATCAAGTCTCACTGAGGGCAAAAATGCTGTCTGGTGCTAATTACTATAATTATGACTCATAAATCTTCAATGCTGCAAAACAGTTTCAGTCAGCCCTTTTCAAACTCCCGTCAGCACGTAGGAAGCTCTTATTGTTGTTTGCTGCTAATAAAGTATCCGCAACATTTAGTTTTGGTACACCAATTAGTTGTCATGGCATCCGGACCCACGAGGATGAAACATTCACAAATAGAGGGTCCGGGCACTAATAACAAACACAAATAGCAAAAATTAGAAGCTGTTTTGCAGTTAATTCATCGTCTGATCACAATATCCCTTTACTCTCTGCAAAAGCTCAGGTTCACAAAACCTTATAAGAGAATGTAAACCAGGATTTGCAAACTTCACTTACTTTTTGTAGATTATTCGTAAAACAAAGTTTCTCTCAGGGTCCTCTATCCTCAGCACACATCCCACATTTATCCAACAAGCCAGAGAAAATTAGAAGCAGAAATTTGCTATAAACTGGCAAAAAATAGCAAGGGCTACTGCGCTGTAAGACAACAGACTGTCTCTCCTCTCCGGCTCTCTGCTACATCTGAAGAAGAGATGCTACACATGCACTTTGGTACCCCTGCGAGTGAGTACTATTAATCTATTGGGTGCAAAGAACCCGTGACGCTACTTACCCTGGGAAAATTTAAAACAATAAATTTTAAATTTTAAACTTTACTATTAAGAAATAAATTTGGGATTCAATTATCCTGAAGTGCAATGCTAAAATCATCCAAAGGTAGTAGCCCTTTTTAAAAACAACAAACAAAACAAAAGAAAGAAAAGAAAACACAAACTAAAGAAAAAAAAAATAAAATATAAAATTCTTTACACCCTTCTGGATGTAGTCTAGATGTGTCTGAAGGTCGCTGTTGCTGGTAGCTGATTAACAATATCTTGTCTCGTCTCTCCTGAAGGGAAGAACCAAATCTCTCCTCTTTGGCCCAAAGCTCATTCTATCAACCAGCCTGAATGGCATCTTCTTGGGTGTTCAGCACTCCATCTCTCCCTGATTGGCTTCAGCTCCTGGGGATTTGAACTGCCTGACATCTTCCCCTGGAGCTCATCTCTCTGCTGCCTAAATTTATTTTATTTTCCTAACCTCTGCAACTGAATTGCAATTTGCCTAATGTGCCCACTACTGAATTTGAATTGTTAGTGTAGGGAACTACAACCATTTTTGAATTGTTAAGAGTAGGAAACTATAGCATTTTTGGAGTGTTTCATGTGCCTTAAGCTATTTAAGTATGAACAAAGTCTGAAGCTAAAAACTGCTCTGTCTAATTTTTGAATCACTGTTTCCCCCTTCTGCAGCCCCCTCCCCGCTTGCCTTTCCTCTGTATACTGGTGGCGCTGCTGGTACCTAATACCGGCCACTCCCAGAGCCATTCTCTCCTTCCCTGGCTAACTAAGCACCCTTAATTTCTCACCTTGTTACTGAATTCTTTTGTCTCCTTACTTCCTCTGCCTCCCAAACTCTGAGGCCTTTGTTCTGTCGGTGCATATAAGCTGATTTCTCCCTTCTCTCCTACTCTCTTAAGGACTCCCTGAGGGGGTTCCATCTTCTGCACTAGCGGTCCGGTGCTGAACACAGCCAGCCACAGGGTGCTCCCCGGCCTGCCCTCCAACGCAAGGATCCAGGTACGCTTCGGGAAAGCAGCTGCAGCCCAGCTTGCTAGCCACGAACTCAGTTGGTGGATGGTGCCTAAATCTGGGTCTTCTATAGGCTGATTCAGCACTCTGTCTCTCCCTGATTGGCTTCAGCTCCTGGGGATTTGAGCTGCCTGGCACCTTCCCCTGGAGCTCATATCGCTGCTGCTTAAATTTATTTTCCTATCTTCCCCCCCTCATTAGCAGATTATATTTTCTAGCCACTAGAGAGCCCAGTTATAAGTGCACTCACCCAATCTAATCCCTGTCTTGTTTTATTTATTGTGTGGTCAATCTATCCCTATTCATCAGTCTTTGCCCCCTCCCTCTTCTACTTCTGTCAAGGCCTATCTCTAGCTACCTATTTTTCCCCAGGTTTGCACAACTTGCTAGTGGCTGTCAGTTCCCTCTGGCAGTGGCCACCCCTCCCAGTTTCACTGTTCCGCACCCCCCCACTATCCAATCTACCCTGACTGGTAAGCGCCCCCCCTACCTACAGCATGCCCACCCCACTTTCTCCACTTCCCCTCCTAATTCTCCTTTCCATCATCTCTAACACAACTCCACAAACTTCTCAGTTTAAAACCCTGCCCCCCACAATCTCATAGCCCCTCCTTCATTCTTTCTTACCCTCTCTTTCCCTCAAATGCTCTGGACTCACTTCCCCATACCCCTTGCCACATTATTCATAGCTTCTAGCCAGCTCGCTTTCTTCGTCTCCTGATTATCCACTCACCCAGCCCCCCCCCCCCAAACACATCATGAATACTCTGCCCAACACAAATATCCTAAACTACACTTCCTTATACTCACACTCCTATTACTTGTCTCAGGAAATGTACATCCCAATCCTGGTCCCCTTCCCCCCCACAGCTGCTATCCTCCCATTAATATATGACCTTCCAACACCACGTCTGCCCTCCAAAAAGGCCTAAAGATCCTTCACTTAAATATCTGCAGCCCTGTCCCGAAAATTGATGTTACAGCCGATGATAATCTCCCTCACTCCAGACATTCTAATCTTAACTGAAATTTGGCTGAATACTAAAATGTCTGATCCTTCCATTGCCATCCCAGGCTATTCCTTAGTCAGACAGGATAGTGGAGGTGGATTGGCCATGTATATCTAGTCCTCTCTCCAATACACTACCATTCTCTCATCTGGCTTACCCTCCACTTATGAAGCCCTGGTAGTAAATATTGCCCTGCCTTTCTCTTCTCCTATCTTTATTGCTAGTATCTGCTGTCACCGAGGTATCAAGCCCTCTGTATCTATTGACCTCATCACCTCTATAGCTTCCGTCTCACACAAAAGTGAGCTATATGTATTAGGTGATGTAAATCTAAACTGGCTGTCATTAACCACTTATAAGACACAAAGTGATATCTCTTCTCTAAATCTTTCCCAACTGATCCAAGAGCCTACCCAACTAAATCACAAAACCCAAAACCACTCGGTCTTAGACTGGGCTCTCACCTCCCACCCTCATTGAGTCATCAAGTCCAGCATCCTTCCGGATACCCTCAGCGATCACCACCCTATTTTCGTGGTCAGGAAGGTCCACAGACCTACACCACCACATAAAATCCTGCAATTCTGCTCTTTCAGTTCCCTTGACTTAAACCCTCTCCTCAATGATATATACAATTCTGATTGGTCCCCAATTGTATCCGCCACTTCCATTGACCAAGCCTTCACTTACTTCAAAGACAGATTTATAGCTACCTGGGACTTCCATGCCCCGTTCAAAGGCATTAGAGTTCAAGGAATCCATCACCCCTGAATTAATGACCTGCCTCAGGGAGCGTGATAAAGTGTGGAGGAAACACAATGTCTCTCAGCTCCCATCAGCCCTTACTAACTATCGCAGGCTAAGAAGCGCTTGTACTAAAGCAATCAAACTTGCCAAGTCTGAATAGTTAGAATCCTCTTTCCTCAATAACATAACCCCCCCTCCAAAATTTTTCTCACCCCCCCTCGCATCCCCCCAGTGGTCAATATAAACACCACACTAGAGTCTGAACCTTGCATAGTGGTTCAGGAGTTCAGCTGTTGTTGGTATTACTGAGACATGGTTGAAAACTCATGTTTCCTCAAGTCATATTACAGTTAATGGTTATTCAGTTTATAGGCAAGATAGAGTGGGGGGAGGGGGTACTGTTGTATATAAAGGATGATGTATCAGCTGAGGTTGTTGATAGTGGCCTCTTGGATAAATCTATTGATTATTTGTTAAAATTTTATTGGGCACATTGAGCTGTAAGCATTTATATTACACTTGTTTTTACTGCCCTCCTAAATTGAAATTGGCTAACTATTCTATTTTTGAAGCTTGTACTAGTATTCATCAGAACAGGAGAGAACACATTATTATGGGAGATGCAAATACTGATTGGGGTTATGGAAATGAAGTTGTAAAATTAAAATCTCAGATGACTGCCTTTTGTTTGGTACAGCTGGTTAGGGTTCCTATGCGCTTTAATTACAAAACAAACAATCATTCAATTATAGATTGGATTATGACTAACCGCCCAGATGCCTTGTGTAATCTGGACGCTCTGTCTGACTCTATCTCAGATCATTGTCCTACATTTTGCACAAGAAAAATGATTAAGCAACAAATTCCTCCAAAGTTTATTTTTAAAAGGAACATTAACAGACTTAATGTGGAAGCATATAATAAAGAACTGGAATTGGCCGATTGGACTAAAATAACGGACTCGTCTGCCCTTAATCATAAAGTAGACCAATTTACAAACTATATAGTTGATTTATTTAATAAAAAATGCCCCAGTGACAAAATGGAGGGTAAAGGGTAAATATTCACCATGGTTAAAAAAAGACCTGCGTGATTTGATTAAGCTTAGGGAATTTAAAAGAAAGTACTATTTGAAGGTTAGGGATACTGAATCTTTGAGGCAGTATAAAACCTACAGAAACGAAGTTAAAAAAAAAATAGTAGAAGCTAAAGCCCAATACTTTAAATCCAAACAGCTATTAAATCTGAAAGACCCTAAAAAATTCTGGCATTCCTTCAAACATATTTACAATCCACAGGAACCTAGAGGTATCAAGGGACTTAGGGAGGATGGGATTTTGATCTCAGACAGGTTAACTATGGCAAATATCCTTAATAACTTTTTTGTCTCTAAAACAGTCAATGGGGAAGTTACTAAGCCAGCCAAGGGGATCGAAGAACACACAGAAAGGGACAATAAACAATTATGTTTTTATTTTTCTGAGACTGAGGAATCAGAGGTTCTAAAACTGTTATTAAAACTGAAGGATGGTAAGGTGGGAGGAAGTGGCATGATTTCATCTACTTTATTAAAACATTCTGCCCCATGTGAAAAGTCCCTTGGCGACATTATTTAATTTATCACTACAACAGAGTATTTTTCCAGCTCTGTGGAAGAATTCCATCGTGGTTCCTTTTTATAAGAGCGGTGATGTATCTGCTATGTCAAATTACAGGCCCATCTCCCTGTTGTCTGAGTTTGGCAAACTACTGGAGAAATGTGTTCACCAGCAAATCCAGGTGTATTTATGTAACCCCTCACCCCTGCCTTTTTAGCAAAATGACAGGTGGCATGCTGTTGAAGCTGGCAGCAGTACCTGGTGGGGACCTGGGTTTGGGGAGGATGAGGTTACTCGGCACAGGGGGACCTAGGTTTGGCTACTCTGGTCAGGGGTATCCAAGTAAATCCGAACACAGGAAGCAATAACTGCAATATCCAGAACCAGGAATGGGATTCTTCAGTGTGGCTTTTATTCACATCCAAGCTGAACAAACAAAGCATAGGCGGACCCCCACGGGGCTACATTTCCTGGTAATGCAGATTAGAGACTACAGAACACTTTATCACCATTTTCAGCCCTCAGGCTCTGAACCCACCGGGCACACAGCCCGGACTTGCACGCAGCTTTGGGTATACAGCCCGACTTGTACACACTTGGGTTTTCCCCACTGGCCCGGCTCCCCTGCCGGCCACTTGATTCACGGTCCATTGGAAGAATGAACCATTTATCTTATTCGCACAGTCCATTGGAAGAATGAACCAATTATCCTATCGTGGCTCCCCACACCACACTAGAGTCTGCAACTCCTAGAGAGAATTTTCCTTACAATCCCACGTCTGGGTACTTCCCCCATCACTGGCCAAGTGCCTGAGGCAAAGTGGAAAACCACAGAAGAAATCCATAGAGGTGGACCTGGTTACTAAAGATGGGGGGCCACCCACCTCCAGCTCCCACAGCCCATACCTGGCCATTTCTCTGGAAAAACTGAGCAATTCCTTTGCTGAACTTCTAAATGTAGATAAAGGGTAGACGTCTGTCACATCTCCTCTACATATTATTTGCATCTCACAAAACTCTGGGATTTGACACTACTTTTACTTGCTTGGCCCATTTCTCTAGGCTTCCCAATATGTAGTTCAATTCATAGATTTTCACACAAGTCCCAGGGTGAAGAAAACATATGCCCTTTTAGCCAGAGCAGACACTCACCCTTAAGTTGCAGGTGCCCCACAGGCGACTCACAAATCTTCCATCTTCCAAAATAAATCCTGGACTAACACAGGCAGCTTTTCCTCCACTAGCAGAATTAAGGGGATTGCCCCAGGAATCTGCTGGAATCTTTACATCCTCCCCCCGGAGGGAGGGGGCACTGAGACCCGAAAACAGCAATCTCCACCACTTGAGTACAAACTTCACTCCCTCAAGCCAAACTGCAGACTCTCACTTGAAAACTCCCAATGTTCTATCTAACTCCCTTTGCTGCAGATTCCAATGTGGCTTATGCAGCTGCGAAAGTTCTATTGGTGATGTCATCCCTCAGTCTCAGCTGAGACTGAGAACAGAGTGAGACAGTGTGAAACCCATTTAACTGGAGTTTCACAAGCTGCCTTCCCTGCCTACCACTAGGTCTTACTGGGATTCTAGTAACCCCGGGTAACATGGGGGTTACATTTACAAGAAAATGTCATCCTTCTTGAACAACAACACGGATTTCGTGCTGGACGATCTACTGTGACGGCGCTGGCCGTGTTCATGAATGCTGTACTGCTGGCTGCAGAGGAGGGTAAGGCCACCGGTGCAGTCTTCGTGGACTTGGCCAGTGCCTTCGATATGGTAGATCACAGGATTTTGTTAAATAAACTAGAGAAATTGGGAATTAAGGATGTTCAGTTAAATTGGTTTGCAAATTATTTGTCAAAACGTACCCAAAGAACTAAGGTAAATGATTTCTTGTCCCAACCCAGAGGATTATTAGCTGGGGTTCCTCAAGGATCAGTGCTTGGTCCCCTTTTATTTTGTATTTTTATTAACGATTTACCCCCTTCCTTTACAAATGTTAATAGCTTACCGTACGCAGATGATACTGTATTTTGGGTATCAGGAGTAAACTGTAGCAAAATACAAGATTCTCTTCAAAAACATCATAAGGTATTTTCCAATTGGATTCAGTCAAAAAAATTGGTCATTAATGAAATTAAAACCAATGTTATGTTATTTGGTTCTACAAAAAAACTTCAGAAGATTTGATTCCCTACATGTAAATGGACTTGCTGGTGATCTTCACCCCATGGTTACTATGGTCAAATATTTGGGTTTGTATTTGGACTCAAATTTGAGCAGGGTTCCTCATTTAGAAAAAGTAGGCACTCAATTACATCAGAAGCTTGGTTTTCTTTATAGGAATAGTAAATTTTGTCCACAGAGGCTCGTCACATCATAGCGAAACAGGTACTATTTCCAACATTAGAGTATAGAAGTGTTAATTTTACAAACTGTAATCAGTTGTTTGAGTCAAAATTTAAAGTTTTGTGCAATGACATTTTCAGATTTGCATTACATGTTTCAGTTAGAACCCATCACTGTCAGTTATACAGTGATTTTGGGGTTCTTTCCCCAATTAATCGTTTGAAATGTATACTAAGGAATTTTGTATTTCGGATAAAAGGTCAGGGAGTCCCAATAACTTTATCCAAACTTATAGCAGGAATAGTCTATGGCAGAGATTCTAGACAAAACTGCTTAAACCAGTATGTTGTTCCAGTTTACAAACTTCAAATGAGTAGGAAGGCATTTTCTTGGTATGCACCTTCATTTTTAAATGAATTTGGAGACGTAATTCAAAAAGCACATTCAGAATCTCATTTTAAACATTTATTTTTAAAGAAACTTTATTGTGATACTGTCTGTAATTGTGACTAAAATATGGATTTTTTGTATAAATGTCATTTTTTGTTGTAATGTATTGTTATGTCAGGCATGGCTGAAAAAGGGCTGTGCCCAGTCCACTTCCTGGTTAAAAATAAAACAAAAACAAAACTCCTACTACACCTCCTGTGCCTCAACCGTTCTAAAATCCCACCCCTCAAGCCTCTCCTCTACTTGTTCTCCCTCTCCTACCACTCAACCTACCCCGTACCCATCCCCTTTCTCATTCTCTCCTATCTCCCCTGAGGAAACACTAATGGCCCTCCCCTCTCTCAATCTCTCCAAAGGCTCCTCTCTGGATGACCTTGACCCTAAACTTCTCTACCTCTCAGCCCCTGCTATTGCCTATCCTCTCTCTCTCTCTCCAATTCTAAATCTCTCCTTTACGTCCTCCTCCATCCCTACACCCTGGAAACATCAGTGGTCCTCCCTGTCCCTAAGGGTGGCGATCCTTCCTCCCCTGCCAACTATCACCCAATCTTCCTCCTCCCCGCCCTTGCTAAGCTCCAAGAATACCTGGTCCTCTCTCAACTGACCTCTCTTCTTGCTGACTCCTCCTCCTTCTTCACCCCGTTCCAATCTGGTTTTTGGAAGAACCACTCCACTACCACCTGCCTCCTTAGGCTCTCTGACTCCATCCTTACCGGGATGGACAATGGCCTAATCACCTCTGCCATCTTTGTCGACCTCTCAAAGGCTTTTGACATAGTCCCCCATGCTCTCCTTCTCAACTCCCTTACGGCTGCTGGCTTGTCTACTCCTGCTCTTACCTGGTTTAGAGCTTATCTCACAGGCAGAACACAATCAGTCAGGATTCAGAATGCAATATCTCCACCCCTCCCAATCTCCACAGGAGTCCCACCAGGCTCTGTGCTCGGCCCCATCCTTTTATCCACCTTCCTAAATGACCTTCCCTCAGTCTGCTCCCCCTCCTCTTCTATCTATATGTATGCTGATGACACTGTCTTGTTCGCCTTTGGCAAAACCACTATTGATGTAGCAACCATTCTTCAGCATGACTTCCATCAGGTTCAGATCTGGTTTGCCTTACATCAGCTATTCCTAAAGGCCAAAAAACAGTCTCCTTGACCTTTGGCACTAGATACTAACCTACTAAAAGCCAGCGGAATAGGCTGTATGGTCTGTCATGTCTGCTCGGTAGCCAGCCTCCTAATGGGTGCTAGGCAGAGACTCTCAAGGCTCCACCCCTTACCCCCTTTCCACACCCTTGATGGGACAATCCTTGAGAACACCCTCTCTTTCAGATACCTTGGGGTTTGGCTGGACCAACACCACAGCTTCTCTGACCACATTGACGCCATTCTGAAAATTCTGCTCCCCAAGCTTGGAGCCCCTTACAGGAACCATAGTTGCATCCCTCCTATGGCTCGTCGAGAACTTCTCCAGAAGATGATCCCCCCATTTCTAACTACTGTGATGTAGTCTATAGTACTGCTCCCATATCTTCCCTTACCAGATTGGACTCTCTTTTCAACTGCTTCTGTCGATTTGTTCTTGACACCCCGTCTCGAACCCATCATTATGACCTTTACCATGCCCTCCCTGTCCTTCCCACCACTTGCTAACAGACGCCTGGCTCACTGTGCCAAGCTAACTTCCAAACTTTGGCTTGGTGTACTTCCTTCCTACCTCTCATGCTCCCTCCCTCCCTCCCACCTTACTCCACTCCTCAGATCCTCCAACACTTGCACCCTGCTAGTCCCCCATCGTACCACCCTCATCAGCCAATCAGGCTTCTCCCATTCGCTTCCCCAAAATCTGGAACTCCCTCCCACCTCAAATACAACACTCCTCCTCCTCCTCCTCCCACTCCCTTACAAAACTTTGTCTGCTAGCTGCTCCTGCTACAATCCTCCTTAACTTGTTCCCCTATGAGTCTGCTTCAGCTTCACGGCCACCTCTTTCCTGCAAAACCCTCCCCCTACATCAGCACACCTTCCTTTTCACCTTACTCCCACCCCCCATTCCCTCCTCTGTACACCACCTTACCTCGCTACTCACTCACTGTTGCTTGTCCTGGGCCCCTGGCAGGGTTCTCTGCATCCTGGAGGGGTCCAAAACCTAGGCAAACACCTTCCTCACCTCTTACTCCCACCCCATTCTTTCCTGAAATGGCTGGGTCTTGGCCACTCTTCTCTCTCACCTCCCTCTCTCTTGGTCCTTCTGAAGCCTACTCCCCATCACTGCCTACTTCCTTCCTGTCGTGCTCTACCTCTGCTGTCTACAACCTGCTTCCCTCCTGTCATGATCTACCTCTGCCTTGTGCAGGCAGTATCCACAGCATACTGGAGGGGCAGGCCCTGGCAGACCCTTCTCTTCCCCCTCTCATCCTTCCTGACGTGCTCAAACTCCCACTGCCTACAACATGCTTCCCTCCTGTTCATGCCTGACCTCCACCTGGTCTGGCAGAGTCTCCAGCATTCTGGAGGGGTCAGGCCCTGGCAGACACTTCTCCACCCCTTGCCTTCCCCTCCTCCAAATTCCCCCCCCTTCCACCCCCTGTTCTCTGCCTATATCCCCCACCCACCCACCTTCCCCCTTTCCTGGCCGTAGTTATTGCCTAACCTCTAATCTCTAATGCACTTATAGTCAACCTAGAACTTTTGTTACATCTTGCAAATTTTGTTCTGTGTTTCTCCTCACAATCTTGCCCTATTTCAACCTCCTTGTATTCTGTCCAGCCATTTTCTAACTACAACACTATGTCCCACCAAGTGTTTGCCAAAGACATTTGTGCTATCGTATCTATCTACTTCAAGACTGTTAGCATTGTATCCATCTAGTTCATACCTGTTAGCATTCCTCCTTTTCAGTACTTCTGTATAGTCTGCTCACTTTTTTGAATGTAATCAAATTGTATATCTATATTGTGTACCAAATCTCTGTACACTATGCTCATCTTCCCCTACCCCCCAGGTCACACCGGAAGATGAGCAGCTTGTTGCTCAGTGTGCCTTCCTGGTGAAACATTTTCATAAATAAAATCAATAAATAGTGTCCACCTCCCTTACTTTAATACCCTTGTCTCTTATTTGTGGCCCATCGCCTACCCCTCCCTCCGTAAATGCTGAACAAAAGTAATTGTTCAATATGCCTGGTTTTTTGGTCCTCTTCCTCTCAACCACCCCTTCCCCTTTTCCCCTTACCATCCCTCCTTTGGTCTTTCTCTTCTCACTTATATGTCTAAAGAATGTTTTATTCCCCTTTTTAACTCGCTGGGCAATATTCTCCCCAGTTTGCGCCTTTGCGCTCCGAACTGCTCTCCCTGCCACTCTTTGTTTCTCCTGGTAACTCTCCCTATCCTTCTCCGTCTGTATCCTCTTGTAACTTCTAAATGCTAGCTTTTTTGCCCTTACTGTTTCCACTACTTCTCTAGAGAACCATTGCAGTCTTTTTTTCTCTTGCCCTTGTTAACCTGCCTGACACAGAGATTTGCTGCTTTTTCAGTGCCCCCCTTTATTTTTTCCTATTGTTCCTCAACTCCATCAGTTTCCTTATCTCTCCTAGGGTGACCATGAGACATTCTCCCATTTTCTTAAAATTGGCCGTCCTGAAGTCCATGACCCTCATCTTAGTGCAGCTCGATTCTGACTCAGTTCTTTTATTGAGCCACACCGTATGGTGATCACTGATCCCCAGGCAGCCAACCACTGTGACGTCAACAACACTTCCCCATTTGTCATACCAGGTTCAGCATTTCCTCCCCATGAGTGGGTTCCTTAACTAGTTGCCTGAGGAATGCCCCTTGCAGGGAGTCCAGGATGTCCCTACTTCTGACTGTTGCCACAGCTGGTAGGTTCCAATTCACGTCCGGTAGATTGAAGTCCCCCACCTTCCCTTTGCATCCCATCCTTTGGATTGCTTCCATCACATCTTTTTCCACCTCTTCCCCCTGTGCTGGAAGTCTGTAGATCACTCCTGTGTGAATAGTGGCCCCTCCCGCCATGTCTCCAGGGCGACCCACAGTACCTCAGCAACTCCTTGCTCTCTGTAGCTTTTATGTTGCTTCTGACATAGAGCCACTTGTCTCCCCTTTTTACCTACCTTGTCTTTTCTGAACAGAGTATTCTCAGGTATGGCTGCTTCCTAGTCCTGGTTTTCATTGCACCAGGACTTGGTAATTGCTACTATGCCCAGGTCTGCATGTGCCATGGTGGCCTCTAGGTCTGCAGTTTTATTGCCCAGACTTCGAGCAAGTAATTGTCATTATGTATTATTAAACATATTAGTAACCAGGTCAAATGACCATCAGATATCAATCCTGCTTAGCTCTAATAGTCGCAGCACTTTTTGTTATCTTGGTCTACTGACTGGGCAGTTTATTTGGTCTGTGCACCACATTTGTTGTTTTTTCTCTGATTATTTTTGTGGTTGCATCAGCTTTATCTATAGGTAGTCCCCTGGCTTCTTTTGTTTCTTGGTTTTCTCAGAGGATCCAGACACTTTGCTTTCCAGCTAATCCTCTGCTACAATGCCTTCTCTCTATTGATAGGGGGCACTCGTAACATCTAGGATGAGTAGTTTGCCCCACCCCTCTCTTGGAAGCCAAATTGTATAGATTTGTTTTAATCCAAGTGTTTTTGGGAGGACTTTACCTTGAAGTGGGATGTCCATATAGATAGTTTATCAAAGAATATAGGGAAAATATTGGGGGCCCTATACAGACTCAGATTTAGTATGAGTGCAGATATAAAAAAAGAAATTAGTGAATTCTATGATCATAACCAGTTCTGGATTATGAAGACATCCTATACTCAAATGGCTTAAAAAGAGACTTGGAGATTAGATACAGTATATATTATGGCAGACTTGCTAGATTTATTTTAGATGCCCTACGATTATCACATGTCAGTTGTATAATAGACTGGACTGGTGGACTCTTCATGAGAGAAGGCAAGAGCATTTGCTCGCCTTCATTCATAAAGGATGGTTGGCAGGTTTCCTCTGTATATAACTTCTCACTGATTGAATAGGGAAAAAGCTGCATCTTTAAAATCTGCGACAGAGATTGACCTGATGCTAACTGTATGTAATCTGGAAGTGGGCAGCCAGACAGTGTACTATTTAGGTGCACTATTATGGAATAAAATTCCACCTAATTTAAGAGATTCAGTGGTGATAAAAACCTGGAAATTAAATAAAACATGGTTGAGAAGTACATGTAGTAAATCAGGACAATGCTGTCATTATAGAAGAAGTTTAGTTACTGGGTAATTGTTAACAATCTTGTATAATGATAAGAGGATGGGTGGTGTTTAAGAAAATGTTAAGTGAGAAGAATAGATATATGGAGCCAGATTTGGTTAGGGACCTGGTTGTAGAGGATCCCCTGACTGGGAGCGATCACAATACTGTCTGGTTTCAAATAAGCATTGGGGGGGGAGAGATCTAGGACACTGGCAGTGGACTTCAGGGGGGCAGACTTTGTGGGCATGGGAAATATTCTCAAGGATCACTTGAAGGGGATTACATCAATGACAAATGTGGAAAAGAGATGGGAGGTCATAAAACAGGGACTTCATGAGGCAGTCAGGACCTGCGCTAAGGTGAAATGTAAGGGAGCAAGGTCACATAAACCATGCTGGTGGTCCAGTGAGGTTCAGGTAGCAGTCAGAAAAGTAGGAGGCCTACAAAAAATATAAAACAAGAGGGGGTAGGGAAAAGGAAATGTACCATCTTGCATTTATAAAAGTCACCCGGGTGGTGAGGGGGGCAAAGTCCAGTAAAGAGCAGTGGCTGGCACAGGGCATACATGGAGGGGAAAAGGTGTTCTTCCGGTACATTGGGGAGCGAAGAAAAACTAAGGCCCATCTCGGCAGATTGAGATCAGAAGGAGGGTGGGTGGAAGAGGCAAGGGACCAGGCAGAGGTATTAAACGAGTGCTTTGCCTCTGTTTTCACTAGGGAGGGGGATGGGATATCTACAAAGAAAGGCACAATGGGGATAGAAGTGGTAGTGAGTGGGATCAGGGGAGCAACAGAAATGGAGCAAGAGGGAGGGAGAAGTACCCCAGGGGTGTCACATCAGGATAAGGATAAAAAGGCCAGTAAGGTGGAGGGGATGGATGATGCTATCTCCACCGAAAGGGTGTGGTTAGCCCTCAAGGCCCTAAAGAAGATAAGTCTCCTGGGCGGGATGGCATTCATCCGAGAGTACTATGGGGAATTGGCGGACATACTGGCTGCACCCCTGGCGGAGCTCTTTAACAGGTCACTTGAGACAGGGAGGGTACCTAGGTATTGGCGAGAGGCACATGTGGTGCCAATCCATAAAGGGGGGTCGAGGGAAGTACCAGGTAACTATAGACCCATCAGTTTGACCTCAGTGGTGGGAAAATTAATGGAGAGTATACTAAAGGAACGATTGGGGGTGTACTTGGTGGAGGTGGGAGGTGTGGATAGTCGGCAACATGGGTTTGTGCCAGGTAGATCATGTCAAACCAATCTTGTGGAGTTCTACGAATGGGTAACATCAGAACTGGACAGGGGAAAGCCTGTGGATGTATTATTCTTGGACTTCAGCAAGGTGTTTGACTCTGTCCCCTACAATGGCCTGGTGGAGAAACTGACGGGGTTGAGAGTAGGCCCTTTGATGGTCAGATGGATTGAAAACTGGCTAGCTGGACACACCCAGAGAGTAGTGGTCAGTGGGGAGCTCTCGAACCCTATAGAGGTTGGTAGTGGGGTACTATCCTGTTTAATGCATACATATCGGACATCAGGGAGGGTATAGGGTGTGAAATGAGTCTCTTCGCTGATGACTCCAAGATGGGAGAAGTAGTTGTGGGGGAAGAGGGGAGGTTGGCCCTGCAAGGGGACCTGGACACCCTGGAAAGCTGGGCTCACACATGGAAATTAAATTTCAATATCACCAAGTGCAAGGTGTTACATCTTGGGTGGGGAAAGCCTAAACACAGGTACACCGTGGGAGGGGAGGTGCTGGAGGTCTCAACAGGGAAAAAGACCTAGGGGGTCATGGTGGATGCATGTATGAATAACTCTGAGCAGTGCAGGAGAGCGGCTAGCAAGGCAAACAGGATGTTGGGATGCATCGTAAGGGGGATCACCTCTAGGAGCAGGGAAGTGATTCTGCCGCTGTACAATGGACTGGTTAGACCACACCTTGAGTACCGTGTACAATACTGGAGACCACACTTGAAGAGGGACATACAGCTCCTGGAGATGGTACAGAGGAGGGCAACTAAGATGATACGAGGACTAGGGGATTTGACATATGAGGACAGACTTGAGGAGCTCTGCCTGTTTTCATTGGAGGAGAGGAGAGACGGGGGACATGATTGAGGTCTTCAAGTACCTCAAGGGAATAAATAGGGTAAACATGGAGGGGATCTTTAGACTAAAGCAGGGAGGTATCACCAGAGGGCATGGTTTGAAGGTGGAAGGGTGGGGGCGGAGAAGAGGAGGTTTTTCACTGAGAGGGTGGCAGACCCTTGGAATGCGCTGCCTGGTGAGCTGGTTCAGAGATCCACAGTGGAGGGCTTCAAGAGAGGGTGGGACAGACACAGAAAGCGGATGTATCAGATGATGGTCTGGCCCAGGGGGGTGGGGATGGATGATAGGGGTTTCTGGAACACAAGGGGGTGGGGGGAGGCCCTTGGCACCCAACTAGGGATCTGAGGTTCAAGTAACTCGATGGACCTTAAGGCCTAATCTGCTGGCAATTAGTATGTTAGATTCACAAAAGGCAATGCAGGACGCAAGGCAACTTGCATCGGCAAAAGTGGTGCAAGTAGCACTTGTATCCTGAGTTGTGTTATGTTGGGATTCAAGAAGGCAGCCTGTGACATGTTGCAGGCTACCTGCACCAACTGCACCAATGCGCCATAAACCCCCTTGTGACATAGCGTAAGGGGGTTTATGGCAGCAATTGCACCTTATTCAGGAAGGATGGCGTCAAAGTCCCCAAATTGGGATTCAGAAAGAACCTGCAGTGGACATCCATCAAAGAACACTTACGCCTGCTATGAGGTGGCGTAAGTGGTCTTTGCCATTCACCGGAGGTTGCCAATGTGCAGTCAGTGCTGCACAACTGCAGGGCCACCATGCTCCCCCACAGCCCTGTTCCCCTAGTGTACAGCACTGCACCCCCATACCCGAAGACCCCACAATGGACAGCACATTGCCCAGTGTGGACTGTCTCCCACTCCCCATCCCAGTATTGCCAGGTATGAAGTCCAATGGGCTAACTGAACACCCCAGCCCCGATGCCCACATCCCGCACCCACATCCCATCATCCCATCTCCACCGGCACAACACACACACCCGCATGCCCTTTGTAACCCTGGTGATCCAGTGGCCCCACCCCCACCCAACAGTGCCAGCCCCACTCCCCCAATACCCTGTCAGTAACTAGCACGGCCCTCTCTCACCACTCACGGCCAGCCGCTGACTGAGCAGTCTATGGAGCATGTACAGTTGCTATACACACTCCATGAATGACAGCACTGTCACCATGGTGATGTATAGTAACTGTACGCCTCCACAGACTGCAGTTGGTGGCTGGCTGTGGTGGTGAGAGGTGGCCGTGCCAGGCGCCGCAGGGTATTGGGGGAGTGGGGCCAGCACTGTTGGGTGGGGTGGGGACCAGGGCCACTAGATCACCAGGGTTACAAGGGGCATGTGGGTGTGTGTTGTACTGGTGGGGATGGGATGTGGGTGTGGGATGTGGGCATCGGGACTGGGGCGAGGGTGTTCAGTTAGTCTATAATGCTTCACACCTGGCAATATCAGGATGGGGGTGTGCGACAGCCCACTCTGGGTGGTGTACTGTCTATTGTGGGGACTGTAGGCATGGGGGGGGAGCTGTATCAGGGGGCACGCATGTCCTGTGACTTGCGGCATTTGTGGTTGCTGTAGCATCTGTTTGACCTATGCCACAAGTCGCAGGGCACAGACCCCTAGACCTGGTCCGATGCTGAATCGGGTGCAGGGTCCGGGACGCAGGGATGGTTGGCGCAAGCTGCAATTGTCACAGCTTGTGACCTACCTTTGTGAATCCAGCCCTTGATCTCTCTTCTATCTCTGTTACTGTTAATTTATATTTTTTTGCCTGTATATATGAATTTGTATTTGTACTTGTTCTGTGACATGATTGTAACTATGCACTTTATGTATTTAGAGGACCTCGTTGTAAATGAGTCTTTGACTCAATCGAGTTTTATCCTGAGTCATAAAACCTTTTTTATGAATAAATATTTTTACTACTACTACTACTGCTATATCACTGAAATTGCCATCCTGCAAACCAAACCAAGGACTGAGAATACTACTAAATATGTTTTAAAGCTGAAATCCTCCACGTGTGCTATAGCGGGTCGCTTCTGCGCATGCGCGGGATCTTTGCTCCTACCATTGTTGCCCATGCTCGGGATTTTGGCTTCAGTTTAAAAATATTTTTAGTAGTAGTATCAGTGTTCGGTTTTGTTTGCAAGATGGCAGTTTCAGTTTTATATATCAAGGTGCACAGGCTAAGCTGATTTTTACAATGGACATAACAAAAAGTTGCAGTTCATGCCAATATGCTTCCAGTGGCAGCTGATTTACGGTCTGACCACTCAAATAGAGAATTATGCAAAAAAACAAAAATGGGGTAAGAAATATAAATTTTATTATATCCAGGGGCAGTTCTGAGAAAATGGTTGGCAAAGATCTGCATAAAGGCACACTGATGAGATCTTGCCAGAAAACGAAGACCAAAGCTGACAGTGCCCCTTTAAGATAGTTTTACTTTTAGGGCCCAGTTAAGGTTTTTACCATGTAAAAGCAGCAGCCATGTTTATGATGGAAGAATAGTTCAGGTTGTAGGGGGACTGATGGAAGACAGTTCTGGTTGTGATTTGCTTATTGTGTGATGTGGTTTAGGACCAGGATGACTGTGCATTTATAGAGATTTAATATATGGTCAGCTGACATCTCTTGACCAGTGAGATTTCTAGATTTTTTCTTGCCATTTTATAAGGTCTCTTATATAACTCCGAGGCAATACTGGCTAACATTTATGTACCCCAACTTCTCCACAGCATCTTTAGTTGGTTCTTGGGCAAACTTCTAGACCTTCATGATGGATACCTTATTCTGGGAAGTGATTTAAACATAACTATGTCCATAGACTTAGACACCTCCAACCCAGCTAAATTTTGAGCCTCTGTGGCTCAAATGTATCTTAGGACAACTGTTGCTCATGTGGGTGTTACTGATGTCTGGTACATGTTTTTCTCCACTGGGAAAGCTTACTTTAATTATCCCCGGCATAATAGTAATGCCCGTCCTTATTACTTTTTTTTTACTGCCTGTGAACACTTCTCCGCAGCTTGAGATCTTATCTATTCCCCGCAGATTCTTTCTGATCATTACCACTGTTACTTAAACTGGATCTGGGTGAAGAAGCACAGTCTTCCTTTTGGAGACTAAACACATCATTGCTTAAGGATGCATCTTTTTGCACTATGATACAAGATTGTGTTGAACAAATAAACTCAGACAACGCTGCAGCTGTAGTCTTGGCACCAGTTCTATGGGACATGTTAAAAACGGTCTTGAGTGGGAACATAATTGCTTTTGCCTCCACTAAACAGCATAAACTTCTGGAGAGATATGACTCCGTCTAGGATAAGTTACGCACACTGCATCTTTTATATTCCCAGGGTGACGGGGTGATATCTGTTCAGATCTAGGTAGCAAAACAAGAGCTTCAGGCTTCATTAGATGAACAAGTTCAACAAGCCCTCCATTATCATAAACAATCTTATTATGAGAGAGGTACCAGAGGCCCTTAGCTTCTGGCCCCATGGTTGCGGGCTCATAAACATGCTGCTTGTATTCTTAGCATTAGGAACCCAGTCACTGGTAATACCACACATGAATCCGGAGGGATTTGATCCATCTTTTAGAACTATTATCTAGGCCTCTATACTGAATCCTCCCCCTCGCCGATCCTGGTGATGTCTCTGCTTTCCTCTCCCAACTCTTGTTACCTACATGGAAACATAGAAACACAGAATTTGATGGCAGATAAGGACCACGTGCCCCATTTCTCCCTACCTACACTATTACATCAGACTGTGCCCGATCTATAGCTCTTTCTCCCTCCTCTCTTCCTTTCCACTATGATTCCTTTGCTGCTTATCCCATGCATTCTTGAACCCGCCACTGTTTTTGTCTATACCACCTCCATTTGAATGCTGTTCTAGTAATCCACCACTCTTTGTGTTAAGTAGCACTTCCTCACATCCTCTCCTAAGTCTACCCCATCTAGCTTCATAGCATCTCCCCTTGTTCTTGAGCACCTTTTCTTCTGAAAAATACTCTCCTCCTGTATCTTGTTTACCCTATCAGGTATTTAAAGGTCTCTATCATATCCCCCCTCCCTCCTCTGTCACAGGGTGTACATATTGAGGTCCTTCAGACTCTCTTCATAGGGCCTCTGATGCAGATCCTGCACCATTTTAGTTGCCCTCCTATGGACTGCATCCACTTGGTCTATGTCCTTCAGGAGATGTGGTTTCCAGAACTGGACACAATACTCTAGGTGGGTCTTATCAGCGATCAATACAGAGGCAACACCACATCCTTTTTTTCTGCTGGTGATACCCTCCCTATGCACCTCAGCATCCCACTTGTCCTCCCTACTGCCTTGTTGCATTGCCTTGCCACCTTTAGGTCATCAGATATGATTTCCCCCAGGTCTGTTTCCCACTCCACCCATTTGTACTCTGCCCCTGGGTTTCGGTGTCCTAAGTGCATTATTCTGCACCTTTTCACATTGAAACCCAGCTGCCATACTCTTGACCACTCCTCTGGTTCTCTCAGGTTTCTGCTCATCCTTTCCACTCCTCATTTTGGTGGCATCTGCAAAGAGGCAGACCATCCCTTCCAGCTCCTCTGCAATGTCACTTATAAAGACATTAAAGAGGATCAGTCCCAGCCCTGATCCCTGATGCACCCCACTGGTCATCTTCCCTTCCTTGGAGTGAACTCTGCTTGCCACCACCCTCTGGTGCATATCCCCTAACCAACGTCTCATACAGTTTACCACCTTTAGACCCACTCCTAAGCTACCTAGCTTGCTTACTAGTCTCCTATGTGGAACAGTGTGAAATGTTTTACTGAGATCAAGGAAGGCCACATCCACCGCTCCACCCTGATCTAGTTACTTGGTTACCCAGTCAAACAAATCTATCAGAGTTGACTGACATGACCCCCCCCCCCGTAAAACCATGCTTTCTCAGATCTTGTAACCCACTAGATTCAAGATATTCCACAATCCTTACCTTCAGCAGTCATTCCAATTTTAGGCTGACTGGCCTATAATTACCAACCTCCTCCCTGCTATCACTTTTGTATAGTGGGCTACGTCTACCCTCCTCCAGTCCTCCGGAACCACTCCTGTTTCCAGTGAGCTGTTAAATAAAACTGTCAGAGGTGCAGCCAGTAGTTCCCTGAGCTCCCTCAGTACCATTGGATGTACCTCATCTGGCCCCATTGTTTTGTTCACCTTCAGATTAGCAAGTTCCTTCAGGACTCTTACCTTCAAAAAAGGACTAGTGTCCACCTCCCTCCCTCCAAAGCTTCTGTCACTTTTTATGGCCCCTCCCATTCTCTTTTCTCTATGAGCACTAAACAAAACTAGTTGTTCAGGATGTCCGCCTTTTCATTGTTCCCCTCTGCACAGTCTCCTCTTTCCCTTTTTAACCTTACAATCTCTCCTCTGGTCTTCCTAGTTTCACTTACATCTCTAAAAATGTCTTGTCCCCTTTTGTTACCTCTTGGGCTATTCTATTTTGAGTTTGTGCCTTTGCACGCCTTACTGCTTTACCTGCTTCCTTCTGTTTCCCCGATACCAATCCCTATCCTCCTCCCTCTTATATCTTCTGAATGCTACCCTTTTAGCTTTTACCTTTTCAGCCACCTCTTTATAGAAACACAGCGGTCTCTTTTTCCTCTTGCTTTTGCTCACTTGTTTGACATAGATCATTGTTGCCTTTACTATGCTCCCTTTAATCTTTGCCCACTGTTTCTCCACCCTACCCATGCCCCCCGTCATCCCTGAGGCATTCACCCATGTTTTAAAAATCTGACCTCCTAAAGTCCAGGGTCCTCACCCTTGTGTGGTTTGATTCCGCAGCTGTCCATATATTGAACCACACCATACAGTGATCACTGATCCCCAAGTGGCCTCTTATCTTGATGTCTGCAACACTGTCCTTGTTAGTGAGTTACTAGGTCCAGTATTGTTCCATCACAAGAGGGTTCACTAACTAGTTACCTGAGGAACGCCCCCTGCAGACAGTCCAGAATGCCCCTGCTTCTAGCTGAAGCCACTGCTGGAGGCTGCAGTCTACATCTGGCAGGTTGAAGTCACCCACCAGCAGCACCTCTCCCTTTTCTGCCATCTTGCCAGTATCTTCCACTAGCACCTTATCTAATTCCTTCTCCTGTGCTGGAGGTCTGTATATCACTCCAGTGCAAATAGTGGCTCCTGTTCCCCATCTCCAGGGTGACCCACAGTAGACAGAGAGATATATATGAAAGATAGTTAGATATACAGACAGACAGACAAAACTTTTTATACAGGTAACATGCCATTTGGGAAAAGTATCCCTGTTTACAAGACAGTCCTGTGCATAAACAATTCAGTATCATTAAAATACAATATACATTACAAATTATGCTTCATCAGTCAGACTGGTTTCGCCCATTGTTTCCCCAAAATCTGGAATTCCCTCCCCCCTGAGATATGACACTCCTCCAACTACTCCCTTACCTCTGCCCCACACAATTACCTTTCCCTCAGCTGTTCCTCCTTTAACCCACCTTAATACCTATCCCCAGTTTCTGCCTTCCTACCATGACCCCCTGTGGCAGGGTTCTCAACATCCTAAAGGGGGAAATCAGGAAATGGCTACCCCTTCTCCTCATATTCAGTTCTTGCCTCTCCCCCTCTCTTCTCCACCTGCCCTTCTGGGTCACCAGTATACACAACCTAATCCCATCCTTTTTACTCCAACAGCACTTGCGTACTACCTCGAGCCTGCTCCTGGTACACTCTTGCACTATAAATGGTTCTATCGCATTATTACTGTTTTGTACATTTAGATGTTCTTTTGTATGATTTTGGACATGTATTGTAATTTACCCAATGTTCCACTACTGTTTATTGTATAATACCTTGTGTTCCGGCTGTTGCACAATCTTACAATGTTGTATTGTTTGTACTACCCACATACTATTGTAACTGATCATCCTTCACAACCCTATGTAACCCTTCCCCCCAGGTCGCACTGTGAGATGAGCAACTTGTTCAGTGTGCCCTCCTGGCGAAACATTTCAATAAATAAATAAATAAATAAAATTGCACAGCACAGTATATATTGCATATAAACATTACAAATGTTAGAAAGGCAGGATAAATTACATGTATCAGTTACAAGCGTTGGACCTCTGCCTCCACCTGTATTCTCTGCATCTCTGGTGCTTTCATGCTTCCACCCTGTCCCTTCTGAACAGAGTATAGCCTGGTATGACCATGTCCCACTCATGGTTTTCAGTGCACCATGACTCAGTAATGGCCCCAGTATTTAGGTCGGCCTCTGCTGTGATGGCCTCTAGATCTGGGATCTTATTTCCTAGACATCTAGCATTCACACACATGGCCTTCCAGATTTTGTTTCCACTCTGCTTGTTGCCCCCTTTTGTTATTGCCGTCCCTCCTTCCTGCCTCTCTTTTTAATGCTCCTGCTTCTTTTCCCAAGCTATCTCTACCACTCTGCTTCCTTTATTTGCACATGGGGGATTCCTTGACCCTGGTTTCTCCTTGTTCTGTACTTCAGTCTGTGGGGGGATGGGCGGTTGCCAGTGAAACAGGTCTCCCCCATGTGAGACCCTGTGTGGACAGCTTGATGTGTGACTTATGTGATTTACTAGTCCTCCCTGCGGTTCCCCAGCCGTGGTCCCCAATCATGAATGGTATCTTTGAACCCTGGACTCCCCCCCCCCTTCCTAAGGTGGAGGGGACTCCTAAATGTCCTACTGGAGGGGGGTAAGGTCTACCTACACAATAAATCACCTCTGTGATACTTAAAGTTAAAAATGCTGTTAATAAAAGCCGCCCCCGTTTAAAGCCGCGACTACTAAATTATTTAATAGCCGCAGTTACAATTCAAGAGAGAGACCATCTGTTTGCAGTTTCAAAATGGCAAAACTCCAACATTACACCCCATGAAAAAGATTTGGGACTTCTGATTAAAGGTAGTGTAATCTTGTTTTTTACTCACTCTAGTAGCTGTACCATACAGGCAAAACTCGACTAGAGCTAAGGCTGCGGTGTAAAAGATCATGACATGCCACGTGGTATCCTGGTATTGCGGGAGCATGGCAATGTTGAAAACCCACAGAAAAAGCCTAGCAACCACCTTGTTCTTTCTTTTACCATGTACAGCTGTAACTTATCTATGAGGTTCCTGTGGCTGTACAGCTGTAAAGTAAAAATAACAATGCCTGGAAAAAAAACAAAACAAAACAAAAAAAACAAACAAAAAAACAAAACACAAAAGCAGCAGCTGAGTGGTGTGTTTTCTATGTGCTTCTGAACTTGGAACTGAAAAGCTTGGTACCACGTGGTGAGAGAGAGACAGAGACAGAGAGCGGAGGGAGGGGAGGGGAGAGAGAGAGAGGGGAGAGAGGGAGAGAGAGAGAGGAGGGAGAGAGAGGGAGAGGAGGAGGAGAGAGAGAGGAGAGGAGAGGGAGACAGAGGGGGAGAGAGAGAGAGAGAGAGACAGAGACAGGGAGAGGGAGGGGGACAGAGAGAGAGACACACAGACAGAGACAGAGACGGAGACAGAGAGGGAGAAAGAATTGGGTACTGGAAAACTGAGAAATAAACACAGCAGATAGTGTAGCACTTTATTTAGGATACAGCAAAGAGTGTAGCACTTTATTCACGATATAAGGGACTGAACAGGATACAGTAAAACACGTTACAAATTAAAGCTGACCCCCAGTTTGTAGCTGCCCCCGTTTAGAAGCCTCGGCTGAAAATAGAAAAATGTAATAGAAGCTGTGGCTTCAAAACAGTGAAATATGGTACACTGTAAATCCAATGGTATTGGAATTGTTTTACTGTTAACAGGCCAAGATTGTTACGTTGCGGTAACCACCAGGGAATGACAACTGTATTAGAAATAAAATAATGGCAGTTGCATTTGGTGGTATATTAAACTGCCGTAGAAAGCATGGCTCTTTCATATAATGCTTTTGGTAGCCTGGTAGGGGTTTCGTAGCAACTACAAACTCTTGCTGTGGGCATTTCCTTGCAGATTAACATCCTGTTTGAATGGGTGAAGAACACTCAAGGGTTTCAGATAAGGGACACCCAATGCCATTCCATGTAGATTATTGATGGCAGGCAATCTTAAAGAGGAAGGCCACTATACCCAGCACCACAATTAATGTGTGGGGCTAGGTCTGCTACGCTGAATTAGCCTTCTCCAAAATGTTTATGGAGGGGGTCCGAGTGCCTTCCTGCGATGACATATACAAGGCCTCCACTATTCTTACCTTAAGGGCTCTCTTAAGGTTGAGGGGCCTTGGTTCTTGGATACTCCTCACTAAGGTTCAAAATCCCGAGTGTTAAAACATTGCATGGTGCCTCTACCAAAAGAAAGTTATAGTGGGCCTGCTGTTAAGTGTAGGACCGCCCCTGAAATGGAATACCTACCCATTTTCCCCACATGTATCACCCCCACCTGTAATCCACACAGTGCAATACTAATTAGTGAGGGTAATTACTGCAAATAATATGCTCAGAGTCAGTAATAGCAAGCAAATAACAAGAGGATTTATTGACACACTAAAGAAAGCGTTTTGTGTGCCAAATGCACGAGGGGTGATTTTTGAGTAGCTTTATCCACAGACCTTGATGTAGTTAACAAGTCTAAATAAACTCTATTTACAGAACTCTTGAGTGATGTAGCCCCTTTTTCATTTTGGCTTTGTGGCTAATATGCAGTTGCTGTCAACAGTGGTAATAGCAGGTCTCTCCTCTGTCTCTCTCAGCAACAGCTATACTGCTTCACTTTGCAAGTGCCTACCCACCTGACTGGCACAACCATCCCCTCAACCCAAGAATACTGGGCAACCAGACATGGGCTGGTGTGACTGGTGGTGATGATTCCACAAACACACAGAGTTGTAATTCAAGGCCATGGCAAATCCCTTCAGTCAGAGATGTCTCTCTCTCTGCATTTACCAGAGAGCAGTCTTTTGGTAGGTCTACCCATGCAGACAGTCCCTATAATGTCTGGATATGAAACTCAGGATTTCCACGCAGTTAGCAAGTCTGCTTCTTGTCTCTGTAGGAATATACTGCACCCTCCAAGGGTGTGCTGCAGAAGGCGAGCTGCATATGCAGATTGAGTGTCTTCTGTTGCTCCACTGATGCAAAACTGTGAGCCCTTCTTGGGCTTACTCAAATGAGTAGTCTGTTCTCTCCACTTACGTGGGCACAGACAGATGCAGAATCACTTGAGAACCGAATGGCCCAACAAAGCTGTACTTGAACCTGTAGCCCTCTGATTAGTCGTTATCAAAGTCACCCACCCGATTTTCAACATAGTCTTTTCATGACCCCACTTTATAGTCAAGACAGGTGGAATTTTTTAAAATCCTATCCAAAAGGTGATTTCTCAGAAAAACTGCAAAAACTTGCTTCCTAGGGGATTTGAGAATTTATACCTGCCTTGTTTGTGAGGTGGGGTAACAAAAAAAAAAAAAGTGTTGAAAATTTAGAGCAAAAATGTAAAAAAATTACAAAGTTATGAGTAAAATGTAAAAAAGCTTTAAAAAGCATGCAGTGCACACTGAAGCTAGGGCAACTATAAGCACCTTATTTCTTGCCATGCTGGCAACCCAAGTTCGGGAATGAGCTTGAGCTGCCAGGGGGCTGGCTTGGGGGGGGGGGAGGCCTGGGAGATTATTGAGTGTCTGCGTCATAGCTGTCCTCTCCCGGACTGGGGTGGTGGGTTATCCCAGCTCTTGGCTGCCACTAGGTAGAGGCCTCATGGTACAGTCAAGCTTAGGGAGGCAGACTTCGGTCAGGGATGGTGGAAGGACCCACGGTTCAGAAGTGCATGTGCGCCTCCACACGCATGCACTCTCCGTGTCACCACAGGGCTGGGAAGGTAGAAAAACAAAGAGGTCAGCCCAGGCTCTGTGGTGTCCCACCTGCCTGCCCTCCACTCAGTATTGCCATCTGACCAGGAACCCAGAAGGTAATATGGGTCTCCAGGTGGGGGGGCAGCCTTCCTGTGCCTGGCCCTGCCACATGGGGAAATCTATGGGGGTGAAAGGGCATCCTGGCAAAGTTTAGGCAGGTAGCCAAGGGAGAGGGGGCAGGGATGGGACCAAGGAGCCTGCCTGAGCAGACCCAACAGAGAAAAAGATGATGGGGAAGCCATTATGCGGCTCACCTTGTTTTTTTAGTCAGTTCGCAGTCAGGCTCTAGAGCAGAAAGATGGTCAGTGGTCATGAGAGGATTGTGTTTGGTGAACCCTTCTTAGGTAATTTAGGGTGGGGGTGTGCTTGTTTATTTCAGTTTGTTCAAGGCACCCCTCCAGGGCTTGGAGTGCCTGTAAAATAAATGCAATAAATATATCTCTCATAAATAATGTAAAACATAAAACCATAATACATTCTCTTATCAATCACTAAAAATATGGACAACTACTAACACAGATTTATTGAGCAGCTAAATCTAATCAAAAAGCTCTCAAAAGTAGGTACCGTTTCAATTTTTTCTTAAATGGTGTTACAGATCTGGTGATGTAAATCTCCTCAGGCAGCAAATTTCAAAGTGTAGGGGCTGCAACTGAAAAAGCCTGATCACCAGCAGACTTCATTCAAGAAGGAGGGACAGCCAACAAGCTCCGTCCATGAGATCTTAAATCCATGTATGGAACATGGGAAACCAGGAGGTCACCGAGGTATTGAGGGCTTAATCCATTCAAAGCTTTAAACATCACTAACAACACCCAGAAATCAATGCACCACCTAACATGCAGCCAACCCAGAAGCTGCAGCAAGGGAGTAATATGCTCTGACCTCTGAATCGAGGTCAGAGGTCTCACTGCAGTGTTCTGAACTAGCTCCAGGCAACGTAGTTGACCCCTCGGTAAGCTTTTGTGGAGTGCACAGTAGTAGTCAAGATGGGAGACAATGAAAGCATTAATTGGAGTAGCTACATCAGCAAAATAAAGCAGTCTGACAACATTCTTAAGATAATAAAAACAGTTCCTGACCACAGAAGACACTTTTAAAACAAATATCAACAGTCTATCAAGAACAGCTCCCAGACTATGAACCTCCTCTGTCACCTGAAGATGCACCCCCCCACCAAGGAGGGGAGAATCAGGCCACCACTCATGGCTGAGATCTGCTTCTCTGAGCCCACTACCAGCAACTTGCCCATGGTTGGGTTCAGAGGCAGCCAACTGGAGGCCATCCAAACCCTGATTTTCTCTAAGCAGTGCTGTGATCTCACCACAGAAGACAGACCATCAGGTGCAAAAGACACATACAACTGGGTGTCATCTGCTTAGCAGTGAAACTCCACGTTGTAGTGACTAATGGTCTATCTCAGTGGCAGCATAGATGCCAAGAACAAAACCGGTGAAAGCACAGAACCTTGGTGAACGCCACTGTCAGAGGCAACCTGCCATGATCGGCAAGAGCTGAGCACTACTGACTGCTCCATTTTGTTATCGAAGGATTGGCACCAGTATAAAACAAACAGTCATAGACAACCCTCCATGCTCCCCAAGTTTGGCCCATAACACTGTATCATCTATGGTGTCGAATGATTAAGAAAGATCTAGCAAGATCATGATAGAGATCTCCCTGTGACTTCTCGCCAGGAAGAGATCATTGCATACCCTGATCATGGCTGTCCCCATGCTGCGCTTGTTATGGAAACCAGACTGAAATGGCTCAAAAAGGTCATTCTTCTTCAGATGACTCATAAGCTAGGTAACAACCACCTTCTCTACAACCTTATCTAAAAAGGAAGGTTGGAGACAGGTTGAAAATGGCAGGTATGTCAGGATCTAATGACGCCTTCTTAAGGAGGAGCTTCACCACTGCCCTTTTAAGAGGTGCTGGCAATAGCTTCTCCCTCAGAGAAGCATTGACTATACCTGTTAATACTGGTATGAACGCCAGCCTGGTGGCACTGAGGGTTGAGGTGCTGGATGCCACACCTTGCACCACGCTGGCGACCCAGGCTCAGGAGTGAGTTCAGGTTGCCGTTGGTCGACCGGGGAGGAGAAGATTGAGCGTTTAGAGGACTGCTTTCTTCTTCTGAGGAGGGTGGGTCTATGGATTCCTGGTATCAGCAACTCCCACCAGAGGCTGGGGATGCTACAGCCAGGGAACACATCAGGAAGTAGTGAAGGTGATGGCGGACATCTATGGGATGGGTGCAGGAGTGCTTTTCGCCTGGACATCACTGCACATCCATGCCTCCGGGAAGGGGGGGTCATGTTCATGTCATGAAAAAGGAAACACCCTGGCACCTGGGAGGACAACAATGAGCCTGCAGCAGCTCCAGACACCCCAGGGGATCCTGCCCACCCAGGTCCCCGATATCCTTCAGCCTCACTCAGCTTGCAGATTAGATTGAAGGAGCACCAAGTAAGTGGATGCCGATCCCACTTGGGGGAGGGGGTACAGGGGGCTGGTAACCAGAGAGGAAAAAGATGAAAAAAAATACTGGTACCACCTGCCCCCACCCTACCTTGAGCAGCTGAGTGGGTGCAGGGTCCAAAAAACAAGAGGTGCTCCACAGACCCGTAACCACCCTAGGAACCTCTTCCTCATCCAATGGCAAAAATTCCCCTAACCATTCACTGATCCAGGTGCACTCCCCTCTCCCGCTGACCAGTGACTGGGTAGTGGAGGAAATCTAGTCATGAATGCCCACAACCTTGGCCTTAAAGCCTTTCTTAAAACAAAACAAAACCAAAAAACAACAAGGGACATTTTTCCTTTTTTAGGTACCAACACTGGGAATTGGGCATCCCAGTGTTGGGGGGTTTGTTTGGTGGCAGAGGGGATAGGCACCCCAGTGTTGCATACAGTCATGGAGGAGAGTGTTAGCCAGCTGTGGGTGTTGAGCATACTGGTGTTGGATTTAAGAGAAAGGTCCAGTGGGGGGTGAAGGATACCAGTGATGGAACTGAGCACCCACTGCTTGTTTTAATGAACAGCTGGGTTGGGGAGTACTGGTGACAGAGTTGAGCACCCGCTGCTGGTTTTCTGTAGTGGTTGAGTTGGATGGGGGATACCAGCAGCAGGACTGAGCAGCCACCTTTGGTTTTGTTGCAGGGATGCTGAATATCGACATAATGGCCACAGACAGCAAAAGGCTGTGGCTGCTGTGCAACATCTCTGCCATTCCCTGAGAAACAAAGCACTAAACTGTAGCACATATGAAAGTCCTAAACAGTAGCACATATACAAGTAGTAAACAGTAGCACGCATGTAGAATGAGAAGTAGGGGAAAGGTTTCAAGTAGCAATTAGGAGTTGCACAAGAAAACCCATTTCCGCCTTGCATTTTCCAGCCTTGTGATTGCCCAAGGGATCAAAGGGAAAAGGAAGAGAAAGGTGGAAAGTGGGTGGAATTAGGGAGAAGATTCAGTATTTTGAAACTGCGATAGTTGAGGAGGGGCACACCCCCAAAAGCCCTCTTGCAGCACAGACCGATACCAATATTTATTTATTAGAATATTGGATAAATACCTTTGAGCCAATGGCTGTTTTACAAAGGTTCCATGTCAGTATACAAAGAATAGAAGTACAATTTGTGTGAGACTAGCAGGCAAGCAGTTGGACTACACATTTCAGTACAGGGTATACATGGTCTAAAAGCTACAGGTAATATATTTAACAGTTAGAACAACACAACCAAGCATACATTTAAGAATGATGAGCCACAACAAACAATATTTACATGAATTAAAGCTGCCAGAAGGGCATTGTCAAAGGGAAAGGTGGAGTGGAAAAATTGAGTTGCTGCCAGTTGTGCCAGGTAGTGTAGGAAAGTGGGAAGAGAGAGAGTGGGCGTAGAGGGGTAACTGGGAGGGAGGTAGAAGGAGAGGTGGGTGGAGGCAAGGATTGGGGAACTTGTGTAACAGTGGGTGGAGTGAGCAGATTAGAAAAGGGAGAGAGGGGAAGGGAGCTGAAGGAGGGTAAGAGAGGAAGGTGGTGGACCAGGGCTAGGGAGAGAGGCAGGGGTATAGAGGGGGGAGGGAGGGGGAGGGTGGTGGCAGGTAGAGGTGGGGATAGTAGAGAGGTGTGAAGAACAGGAATGACTGCCAGGGAGGTTAGGAGAAACAGTCACAGGTGTCTGAATGCTTTGCAAGTGAACATAAAAAGATGAACATTTACAATGCATTGCCTCAACTTCTATTCGTGCTAGGCAGAACCATAATTTTCTCTGTGGTGTTAGGTAGGTGGGAGTGGGGGTGAGGCTGTGGAGCCAAAACTGAGGGCTGCATGACTGAGAGCAAGAAGTGTTTGTTTAGGAGCATATGGTATAAACTTACCATGCTTATGGGGAAGAAGCATAGGTTTTTTGTAAAGTGTATTTTCTATCTCTATTAGTTTGTGTGTATGTGTATGGGGGGGTCTATTCAATAATATAATGGAGTGTTTACTGCTTACAGGTGGACTGTGTCATTTCAACAACTAAACTACAGTACTTTTTAGAGTACTGAGTTATAATTCAACGGTATCATCACTGGATGATCCAACTCCTTGACAAGCAAGATGCCCGTAGGCAATGAACATACAGGATGAATATACAGGAAAAACTACAGGAAGAGCATCATAACCTTCCAGCATAGCTGCACAGGTTGTAGAACATGAGAGGAAAAGGGAGCTACTTAACTTTCAGTGACACCGTACAGCCAAGTGGGGCAAATCCACACAAAAAAACCCCAAAAAGACAGCATACGCAAGGAGGGTTTTCCCAGTCCGTATCAATATTTGGAAATAAATCTCCAGGTAATCTATTCCTTGTATATGCTGTCTTCTTCTATTTTTTTTTTGTCTAAAAACACTGCAGTAGCCAAGCAACACAGCTACAGACTTCCTGGAAGCAAAAATGATGTCATAATGTAGGACCAGGTGAAAGGTCAAAGTGGAAACAGCAGCACAACCAAAAATAGTAAAAAACTAAAAGATTAAAGAAAGTAATGCTAATGTAAATTATAATTGAAAAAATATAATAGCAACAACAAGGGCATCATTATGACTCGTAATCACCAGAAAAGGTAAATCTGTTAACAACCATGCTGCAATTGTTCTTTAGTGTAGCCTAGAGGTTAGAGGAACGAGGTGTGAATGAGCTTGGTACATCCAGCAGACCAGACTTGGGTTTGACTCTCACAACCACCACTTGCATACTGTGTGACTCTGAGCAAGTCACTTAACTGCCCAGTGCTCCCAGGTCGCCCCTGAAAATAGGCACTTGTGCCTAGTGGGCCTTACCCAGTTACCAAAGACTAAAAGAAAAAAACAACAAAGTATGGGACGGTGATTTTCTGCTAAGTAGTACCACGGATCTATTTCATGTTGCAGGATGAGCACATCTTCAGACTTCTCATGTCTGTTCCCAGCATGCACCAAATGGACAGTTTGCAAAAACAACTGTAACGCCCTCCCCAATGGGGCTTACCTTATTGCAACTTTGGGTGTTCTGCCACTGCTGCTGGCATCCCAGTCTCCTCCATGGCACCTCCTGCCGTTTAGCCCATGTCCCCCAAGTGTTTTCCCAGTGTTGGTGAGCCTCACGGGGCTCGCAGTCTAATTGCAAGTGGTCGACATGTTTCCCTTGGGCCGCTGCTCGCACACCAAGAGGGCGCACTGTTCAGCGGTCAAAGGTCAGGAGGTGTTCTCGATGGTTCCCGGTGCTAGGTTAAGTTTAAAAGGCACCAGGACAAAACACACACAAGGGAGAATATTTTAAATAAATAAATAGGCAGATGCCTGAAGTGCTGCCTCCCACAAAAACTAAAGGGCAAAGGTCAGGGCAAAGGATGCCCTAATAAATATTAATGAGCTACTGCTGTGTTTCTGGGGGCAGTGTGTTATGAGAGCCACGACTCCTCGAGGGTACATTTTATTAAATCAGAAGTGGACATGTTTGAGAGAAAACTGTTGGGGCTACAAGACAGTGGGGGCCATCATTTAATAAAAGTTGAACTGCTGGCTGCACCAGAATTTTATATTCGAGTACTTGAAATAGACTACCACAGACTGTATCAGCAGCCACCATCTTGGCAGCCAGCATCCAATTGGGAACCAGCATTTAACAAAGATGCTCTTGGGACAGTGCCAGAGACTTTCGGGGAATAAACAGGGACAAAATCTAGGTGCCAAAATATTGTCCAATTAAAGGACTAGGACTGTGAATTTCAGCCTGAACAGCCAATCAGATTACAGGAATTTGACTCTATAAAAGAAGGGATTGTTTGAATCTAGGCAGTTTGTGGTTATGTTCGAGTCAGTCTGGGTCAAGCCTTTGGGCCGTCAGAAGGCTCCCTGCAGCTCAGTGAACTTGGGGAGGGCCTGCCTTGCCTCTTCTCGGCCAAGACACCTGCTGAGTAATTGGGACAGCCAAAACTGCAGTCCCAGCTGCAATCCTCCAAAAAAGGGAAAATTCACCAGTGAGTTTCCAGACTGAAAGACGGTCAGCTTGCCAAAGAACCCTAAAACTGCGTTCAATTGTTTTGACTCAATGATTGCACCTGAAATTGATGCCTTTGGTCACTGAAATTGTCTCCAGTCAATTTGCCAGAGGGAGATCTGAACTGCTGTATGCCGGCTTTCATTTCCAGGACTGCCATGTGCTAGTGAATAAGCTGTGCAGCCTACAACTGAACTATATCCTAGCTGAACTAGTGATGCCAAGAAATTTGCCTAATAGACTGCCGCTGCCTATAAAAGCCAAGCTACTAGATGACAAGAGAAGGGAATCAGCTCCTGCAAAGAAGTTCACAGATTGCGGCCACCCTTGGGGGCTATGCCTTGATGAGGGGATGAGTCGTGCTAGCTCGGTCCCTGTATCCTGGTCCTTGCCAGAAAGGACGAAGTCTTGCAGCTTTCAGCCACATCCTGCCTCAAGGGAAGCCATCCTGGAAATCAGCCCAGATCCCGAGGTCCAAGGTCCAGTGAGTACCTTAGGGTTTTACCCTGCAACACCAAATAATTTTCTTGTTCTAACTGAGTTGTTTTTCAAGTCTGTACTTGGGTTTAGACTACTTTTGCAGGCCAGCGGGCCTGGGGATTACAAATTTCTGGGTTTTTCACAAGTGATTTATGGTTTTACAGTTAAATACAAAAGAAAGTTTAATAATTTCTTTATTTAAGGGCCCCAACCAGCTGCTACACCGGCCAGCCTGTGGCACTGCTTCAGGCCTGCAACATAGCTTACCCTGGGTACTCAGTGAGGTCAACTGGACATTCAAAAAGGGTTAATGTATTGGTTTAAATGTTATGTAAAGTTGAAACACTGCTAAAATCAAAAGTGCCAATTGGTCTAATTTTAATTCGCATACCCTATGCCGTATTTTAATCCCTACATAAATCTGTTGCTTAAATGTTAATCTGGTTCATGAGCATATTATTATGGAGTGCTGGGTTAATGCAAATAGCTGAAAGGTACTGTGTTATTGCTGGTAGCCATTCTCTTACAGGTGCTCAGGGTGCATGCCGAGTTCCAGACCCTGATGGTAAGTGGTCATGTGAGCATATTATTAGTACTCTCCAGTAATTATGAACTGAATGCACAACAAGGTTTTATTGTAATTTCAAGTGTGGGGCCACTAGGTGCGTTGGTGAGTGGTAATAGCATCTCTGAGGGCTATACCAGAGCAGTTAAGCTACCCCAATACCATTCCTACAGCTGGAGGCACCCGTTCACAGAACTCGGGCACCTCAACCAGTGCATAGCCTTACAGGCAGGGGCAGTAGCCCATAAGATAGCACCACCTAGTGGTTACAAAACTACCCTGGTAATGTTTTTTTATTTTGCAAATACGATACGTATGTCATATGGGTTCCCTTTAGCTTGCATTGTTTGCACCAAAGATGTCCCTGTCTGTTATGAAGTCTTAAGCTGTGTTGTACCCCTATGCATCCTCTAAATAATTTATTTTCTGGCTTTATGTAATATAAAATAAAATGTCTTATACAATTGAAATCAATGTACAGTCAGTTCCTCTTGTATGCTGCAGACTGTTGGGGACAGCAATATTTATGCATACATACAAAATGCCATATATACAGAAAAAGAACTATATATTATAAAAGCTGCAGGAAGGCAACTATCTTCATTTATTAAAAATCCCAAAGAGTGTGCACAAGGACGTGCTGCAAAGAAACTCACTGAAATAGGTACTACAGGGTTTCTTACCCACACAAACCAAAGACTGGGATGCCAAGCCAAAATTAGCACAAAGGATACATTTAATAAAAACGCAAACAGAGCAAAAGGCCTGATCTGTGTCGGACTCGTAGTCCTTTCTCAAAGTCTCCAAAGACAAACTCTGACTCACAATATATAGGTTAAATTCAGACATGTGATAGTAATAACACCCTGTAGTAACAAGCTCTGTGATTTTGTTAACAAGTATTTGAAAATACTGATGTCATAAGACTTTAATAAGACACTCACACGTGAAAAACAAGTGCAAATCTCACAACCAGACGATAACACATTTAAAAATTACTAATGATAGTAATAGCTAGAAACTTGTGGGAAAAGAAAGGGGGGAAGGGAAGAGAGGGGAGTGTGAGAAAGAGAAAAGGGAGCGTAGGTAAAGGAGTGGGGAAGGGAGGAAACAGTGATAGGGAGGAAGGGGAGGAGGGGGAACGGAGGAAAAGAACCATAAAATAATACTCGGAGGGGCCATAGTTACTTAGGGCTGCGGATCCAGTGGCTGATCTTCCTGATGAAAAAAACAGTTCCTCCCGAGTTCATGACTGCTGGAATCACTCACATCCGTTGCATATTCAAAGACTCATTTTTTGCTGGTTTCAAAATTCCTCTGGCTGTTGCTTTCTTACTCCACAGAAAGAGCGGGCCCCTCTCCCAGTCTCCCTTGTCTCTTAGGAATTTGGACTTCTTAAGCTGATGTAAGTCATTATCTAGTTTGTTGATAGGTTCCTTAAGTGTTTTATTCTGCCTATCAAATTCTGTGTGTTCTTTGAATTTCAGAACTTCTAGTTCTTGTTGTTTGACTTCTTCCTTTAGTTTCTGTTCCTTCTCCTCGCCAAATTTTATGATTGGTTGTATCAGCTTAAGGCTGGCCTCAATTAAAATGTTCCATTCTGTTAGAAACTCCTTACTTTTGGTGCCGCAGGCTGGATTTTTCACTAATCATAACCCTCTCGGTACCTGTTTGACCTCCACATAAGCTTCCAAATGAATATTATAAAAAGGTTCTCAGAATTGCTGCAATCTGATTGGCTGTTAGGATTCCAACAGCCAGCCTTATATTAATCCATGTTATACTGTCATGTACAGCCTGCTCACAGTGGCACATGGATTCTTCCTGTCAGCATAACATTCTCTAGCACTATTGAATGACTAGAATGATGCATTCTGATTTTAAACCAGCATTCTTAAACTGTTGGTGGAATAACTATTTTATTAAAAAATCTCACTCTAAATGAGGAAAAAATTAAAAAAGTATTCTTTTAACCCTCTTCGTTTGGAACAATTTTCATAATAGCAATAAGGCACTCCCAGGAGTTAGAGTAACAGTCAGTTAATCACCCCCTAGGGGCACTAGGGCACTCGGCTACAGCTTGGGCCCCATTACATCCCTAGGGGGTGATTAACAGACTGTTAATCTAACCCCTGGTCATGCCGTATTGCTTAATTGTTCTAGTACAGTCATCGTACCTGGTGGGTTCATTTCTCCAGATTCCTAAAAGCAGTTAGGGGGAGACTGTGCTTCTGGTTGTAGAGGTATTGCTTCTGTATCATCAGCGAGGAATGGATTCTCCATTGCTGCTGTCTGTAAAATGCTATCAACATAATCCAAAGGGTTAGAGTACTGCTGGTTCATGGTGCTAGCTGTGCTTGGGCACACCAAATTAGATGTATATTCATAGGACAAATTGCCAGTTCTTCAGATTTTGATATAGTGGAACAGCACTGTTGAATTCGCGTAAGGCGTATACCCGCAAGGTTTTACACAGCTGGGTAGAGTATATGCTATTTGAAATAAAAACGTATAAGTCAGTGTTTCTCATATGGTCATTAATAACAAATAACACACTACCAGCCATGACAGATTTAATTTTGTGACAGATGGATATCTTCAAGTCCTAATCAAATGTATATGAAATGTAACTTAATTATCTATTGTTAAATCCTTGCAGTTATATATGGCAGATATTTATTATTTCCTGGACAGAACATGCATAAACGGCTATTTTAGCCATTAACATTAGTTCTACAAGGTTATAGGTTTGAGTCCAACCATGACTATTTTAACTTTCCATTTTCATTTTCCTGTATGACTGATTATACCTTTTTCTTACTCTACACCCTTCTGCCCTTCATCTCCATTTTTGAGGTGAATTTGCTTGAGACTACACCCCTAAGTAAATATGGCCCCTCTGAGTACTATTTTATGATTCTTTCCTCGCCTTCCCCTCCCTCCTCCCATCACTCTTTCCTTCGTCCCCCACTCCTTCACCTACCCTCCCTTTTCCCTTTTTCTCTTTCTCACACTCCCCTCTCCTTCTTCTCATCTCCTTTCCTTTTCCCATAAGTTTCTAGCTATTACTATCATTAGTAATTTTTAAATGTGTTATTGTCTGGCTGTGAGATTGGCATTTGTCACTGGTGTGTGTGTCTTATTAAAGTCTTATGACATCAGTATTTTCAAATACTTTTTAACAAATCACAGAACTTGTTACTACAGGTTGTCATTAATACCATATGTCTGAATTTAACCTATATATTGTGAGTCAGAGTTTGTCTTTTGAGCCTTTGAGAAAGGGCTACGAATCTGACACGTCAGGTGCTTTGCACTGTTTGCGTTTTTATTAAATGTATACTTTATGCTAATTTTTGGCTTGGCATCCCAGTCTTTGGTTTGTGTGTGCAAGAAACCCTGTAGTACCTGTCTTAATTTAGTGCAGACAGGGAAGATTTATCAAGCAGTTGTACCTCATACACAATGGAGAGCGCTGGAGCACGTATGTATTCCCTGTGGGGGGGGGGGGGATATGATAGAAACTTTCAAATACCTCAAGGGCATAAATAAGGTACAAAAGGGAAGCATCTTTCAGAAGAAAAGATGTTTAAGAACAAGGGGTCATGATATGAGGCTGAATGGGGGTAGACTTGGGTAACATGAGAAGTATTTTTTCACAGAAAGGATGGTAGATGCATGGAACAGCCTCCCAGGGAGGCAGTGGGGACAAAAATGGCAAGGAAATTCAAGAATGCATGAGATAGACATGGGGAACCCTAGTGATAGGAAAGAGAGGGTAAAGCAGGAGATCAAGCAGGGTCTGTGGTAATGTAGTAGGTAGGAAAAATGGGCAGACTAGGTGGTCCAAGCGGTCCTTATCTGCCACCAGTTTCTATGTTTCTAAGTTCACACTGCTTTCTTGACTGTTTGACAGGCATCATACTGAGAGTACATGACTCCACATAACACTACACCAAACACTGCCTACAACACCAGTTAGTGGCAAATTTCGCTTCAAATATGAACAACTATCTCCTCAGTCAGGTCAGAATACCTGGAATAGTGGGAAAAAAGTTGCATACAACCAATATGTGCTATGCATATAACTACAAAATATATAACATAGACTAGGAAATGATTTGGGACTGAAGAAAAATGTGCATACTTCTGAAAATTGCATACACTTGAGTGTATTTTGTCACTGAAAGTTCTATACTCCTTCAAAAATGTAATTTTTGTAATGTGATATACACTATCTTTGTGAATGGTTCTCTAAAGCACGCACTTGACCTTTTACTGAAATGGGGAGACGCAACAATGTGATTATAAATGGTTTCACATATTCATAAAAAAATAATAAATTATTGGGATTCTGGGAACCTAGAAGAGTGCTAAATCCAAGTCGGTCTATTGTAATGCACTGCTCTTCATTTTGTGATGTGTTTTAAATCTTGGGAAGGGGGGCATGGCTGAAACAAAGGAGGTTCCCTTCTCTTGGGCAAAATTCATCAACTGCAAAGCAATACAAAATATAATGTTTGTAAAGCAGACTGTAGTTTTCAACTTCTGAGCTAGATGGCACCCTAAGCATGTGCTGTAGTTATGAGGAAGATTATGATGGAAAGCTAAACTTAGACTTAGCAAGCTGTTTCAGAAATTGTAATGGGAGTATTGAAAGTTATAATACTGTGTCGTAGGTAGGGCTGTACTTTTGTCATGGAACACTTAGGAGAAAATCACGGTATTGTCATCGTCAAAATAACAAAAATCAATGAAATCATTGTAGATACCATAATAAACCATAGATTCACTCTGATTTAAACAAAGCACCTCTATTTTGGCACAGCGTTTTTATACAAGCATGTAAGCAAAGATTTGAATGTTTTGAAAATGAAATTGTTGGGCTGGCCCAGTGGCAAGAGGCAGCATATTGCGCTGCCATATTGGAGACCGGAGCTTGTATGCAAGCCCTATAATCGCACACTGGGGCTGACAGGGGACCAAGTGCATTTCAGGGAGGCACAAAATGATGGGTCTGTTTTTGCAAACATCAAAATCCTTGGTGTTATCATGAAAAATACTAACAATCATGGATTTATCATTGGAAATAAAAAAATCATGGGGTTGTCATGGAAAACGCCAACAATTATGGAGTTTGCAGAAAAATAAGAAACATCTTGGAATCCAGGATATCTTCTTGGCAGGCATCTCCACAGAGACATAATACATGGGACTGTAAGCTCATGGAGTAAGGACCTCTTGGGAAGCTCTTGCATGACACGGCCACCCATGTTGATGTGTCTATGTGCAAGTTGCTGTCGCAGAGTACTGCCTGTATAAGACGAGTTTGCTCGGTTCTTCACAGATAAGGTTGACAACACCAGGTTGGAGATCTGTGCAGCCTGCTCTAGTGGGTGTGGTGGTGATCGATGGAAAGTTGCGAGCACCCAGTTTGTCTGGTCTGACTTTGGCCGGCTGGCAATCACTGAAATCATGAAGATCATCCAGGATATGCAGCCGACCTACTGTAGTCTGGACATGGTCCCAACTCGCCTCCTGGTGGGGTGGAGTGTGTTAAGGTAATCAGTCTGGTCCTGGCTGAGATAGTCTGGTGTTCGTTAGAGATGGGGATGTTTCCTGACATCCTGAAGGACATGGTGATAACACCTCTCCTGAAGAAATCTTCTCTCGACCCTGACTGTCTCGCTAACTACAGACCAGTCTCTAACCTGCCCTTTGTGGGTAAGGTTATTGAAAAAGTGCTCATGCTACAACTGGATGATCAGCTGTCTTACCATCCACAATGTCTATGATCCTCTCCAGTCTGGATTTAGGAAGAGGCATAGTACCGAGACGGCACTGGTTTGGGTACTTAATGATCTCCTGATAGTGAGAGATCAGAAGAGCCATTCCATCTTGGTTCTTGATCTCTGCAACATTTGATACTATGGACCATGGAGTGTTACTGGAGCACCTGTGGCTGATCTGTGGACTGTCAGGTACAGTCCTGAGGTGGTTTCAATCTTTACTCACTGGCAGGACTCAGGGAGTGGTGTCGGGGATTTATTCCTCGGCCCCACTCCCCCTGTCCTGTGGGATGCCCCAGGGCTCTGATTTATCAAACATGTTGTTCGCGGTGTACATGCTGCCATTGGGGGATATTATAAGGTGGTATGTGCTGGGTTTCCACTGCTAAGCAGATGATACTCAGCTATACGTGTCCTTTGTACCCGAACAGGGTGGAGCTGCCTCGATTTTTACCAACTACCTCTCTGAGATCCAAGACTGGATGAGTGCCAACTGGCTGAGGTTGAACCCTGATAAGACTGAGGCATTGGTTGTGGACCTGGTCTTCAGGTAGAGGGGCCATCGGATTGTCAGCCCTCCAGGCTGTGGCTTGGAGGCAGCCAGCTGTTGACCTCTGACCAGGTTCAGAATCTGGGCGTTATGCTTGATGATGGTCTGACACTTAAATCTCAGGTGTCATCCGTTGTCAAGACCTCATTTTACCATCTGAGGAATATCGCCCAGATTAAACACCTTGTCTCGCCTGAGGATCTTCCAGTGTTGGTCCATGCCTTTGTGACCTCCCGCCTTGATTACTGCAACGCCCTGTAGCTAGGGCTACTGGGGGTTAATATCCGATTCTTGCTGCTGGTGCAGAATGCGGTGGCCAGGCTGTTGACTGGTTTATCTAGATCACGCCATGTCACACCTGTGCTCTGCAGTCTGCAGTGGCTGCCTGTTTAGTGGTGGATCACCTTCAAGGTCAGTTTATTGACCTTTAAGGACCTACACAGACAGGGACTGTGGTATCTGCAAGATCTCCTTCACCCCAATCGCCCCTCTGCCTGCTCCGCTTCTCTGATGAGGGATTGCTAGAGGTTCCCAGGGTTTGTTTGAAGACCTCGGGTGCCTGATCATTTGCATTTGTGGCCTTAACCTGTGGAACTCTCTACCTCGTCAGGTGAGAGTGCCTGACCGTGGAGAGTTTTAAATCAGCGCTTAAGCCACATCTATTTAAAACAACTTTCCCTGATCTTTGATAAATTCTGGCTGCTGTTTTTGATTACTTGAATTTTTAATACATTTTAGATATTTATAATTTTAAGATTTTTTTGTTTTATACATACTGTACAAGCCCTTTGATCACTGTGAACTGCACTTTTTACGAATAAAATTTTGATGGATTGATAATGTGCGATGGCCCGAACCACTTCAGTTCTTTTCCACCCACTGTTATAACAGTGAATGCTAGACTTAGTGGAAGCTATATTCATCAACAGAATGTATTTTTTCTGGTAACGGCTCCTTTGGAAATTCTTGATTGCCAATGTATGTCATTGCCAAATAAGGCACTTTTTCCCCATTGCTCAAGCTTCAGCTTAATGGGGCACTTGAGGAGGTTGTGCTGGTGCCCGCCAAGGATCCATGACACAAAACTTCATAGACAACAAGTAAAAGGTGGCACTCTGGATGGAAAAATACTGATGTTCAAATATATAAATTACAACAATTTTGTTGCAGTTTCTATCTTTGAGCATCAGTATTTTCCATCCAGAGTGCCAGCTTTTACTTGTTGACTTTTTTGTCATTATCACTGCGGAAAACCAATTTATCATGAGGAAACCCACAAACTATGTATTTTGTTTGTGCTCATTCAGCAATGTAAAAAACTGGGTAAAGTGACAGTGCGCCATCTCTCGAGGAACTGTCTCAGGCAGCCACTACTACCCCAAGCTCTACCTCCTACTTGAGACATCTCCGTCTTCCTGGCACCAGCCTGGCAGACCCCCGGCTCTGAACCCCCTGAGGTGGGCTGCCCTATCTGCCCAGGGTGCTCTGTCTACAATCTAATGCTCTGGGTTTGGCCCAGGAGAGGATAATGCCCAGTAATTGGAGTGTGGCCACTGGGGTAGTGGTGCCGTTGCCTATCCTCGAGGATGGGGATTTTCTGCTGTAGTTGCCCCCTCAGAGTGTGACATGCAATGATGTCTGCATGATCCTGGTCATCAGTGTCTGCCGTCACTCCGCCCCTCATTTTTGCTGCTCAGCTCTCAAGTGACCTCCAGTCTCCACCAGAGGTCTCTACTGCGCCGAGTGGGCCCCTGGGTCCCACCCCAGTGGAAGAGAGCAGTCCATCAGACACTTGATCTTCACCCTCCCCTGCTGACCCACGGCACCCAGGCATGTTCCCTAACCCAGGTCACTAGCGGGGCGTGAGGTGTGGCGTCCAGCGTCTATACTCTCAGCGCCACTGGGCCAGCTGACTTTACTGTTATTGACAGAGAGCCACAGGAGTTGGACTGCTGATTGTCAGTGAGTCAATATTGCTCCCTACCCACCAGCAGTCCAGATTCATACTCTCTAAAGGGGATTTTAAGTCAAAATGTTCATCTGGTTTGCCTGCTAAAGACGTGGGTTCAGCATCTGCAAGGCCAGAACCCTGACTTACAAAAGGTTTGGATCCAATAGCCAAGGTACTGCAGCCTACCATTAGCACCTCTGGAACTGCATTGTCAAGCACTGCCTTGTCAGTGCGATCAATTGGAGCAGTGATGTTGAAGGTGGTAATGGGAGCAATCCCATCATTTTTGATGGCTTCAGCCATCATCACTATTCCAGGTGCTGTATTAGCAGAATTCTCTGACTTGATAAGGAGATTTCTGTCTAATCTGCTACAGTCAATGATGCAGGTAACTTCTCAGCTCTCACCTTCAGCATTGCTGGTTGGCCCTCAAGTTTCTACTCCAAGGCCTATGACTCCGTGGCCTCTTCCCCTTGAGAAAGAGGATGATGTCACTAGTCAAGAAGAACACAGTGGACTACCTGGAGAGAAATAGGACTCAATTCCCGTAGGTTGATGCAGGGCATGCACAAGCCCTGCATTAAACCCTGCACTGTGCAGACCGTATTGGTACACCTTGTGCCTGATTCTACAAGGTTACATGCATTTGTGACACTTTACTCCTTTTACTGCAGCTTGAGACAAATACTTGTGACAAACCCCATAAAAAGGTCAGCAAAGTTAGATCAGCAAAAGCTGGTCTTACTCGCAGCAGGTGGCACGTGGGGGGCTAGGGGACTGAGACTACCGAGTGCCAGGTCTTGCGGCATTTAAAGTCCTTTGAGAACTGAGCCCATAGTCTCCAGGATAGTAAGCAGCACGAGTCTGTGGCATGGAGGTCTTATCAGAACAAACTGATAGTATTTTTTGACTGAGTAAGGCAGTGGATAAGGAACAAGCAGTGGATTTACTCTACATCGACTTAAGGAAGGCATTCCCCTTGGAGAAACTCAGAAGGTTATTGAAGTTAGAGGATCTAGGTGCAGTGAGCAGCCTAGTTATATGGGTGGGTAGTTGGCTAGGGGGAGACAGCAGATGGTGGTGATAAACAGAGGAAAGTTGGGGGGAGAGGGAGGTCAGAAGTGGGGTGCTGTAGGGGTCAGTTGTTTGTCTAATCCTTTTCAAGATGTTCATCAGTGACATTGGGGAAGGAATACAGGGCACGATGTATCCCTTTGCAGATGATACTAAGGTCTGTCGCAGGCTGGACAGCGAGGAGGGGGTAAGGGAATCACAGAGCTACTTGCATAGGATGGAGAGGTGGTTCAAGGCTTGGCAGTTGAAATTCAGTGCCAGAAAGTACAACGTGAAGAACATAGGGAACAAGAACTCCAGGATGGAATACTGGGTGGGAGGAGTTAAGCTGGGCACTACTTCTGAGGGAAGGGCCTTGGAGTCATTATAAGTGACTCCCTAATACAGTCTTTCCAATGTGACAAGGCCTACAGCAAGGAAACCAGGATACTGGGGTGTATTGGGAGGGGTCCAATGGCAGGCAGAAGGAGAAAATGCTACCTTTTTATAGATCACTGATGAGGCCCCATCTGGAATACTCTGCCCAGTTCTGGAATCCCCACCTAAGGAAAGACAAAGACAGCCTGGAGGTGATGCAGCACAGAATAACCAAAATGATTCAGGGTCAGCAGAACAGATCTCACAAGGATCAGCTCAGGGCACTGAACATGTACTCACTGGAGGCTAGAAGGGAAAGGGGCAATATGATAGAGACCTTCAAGTTCTAGAAAGGAGTGAACAGGGTTGGGGAGGAACAGGCACTTGCTGAGCAGCTGACACAGAAGCAGCTCTTTGTTCGAGCTTCTGGAGGAATTTGATAAAACTTCAAATTTTATAATTTTTAAGCAAGAAAAAAAGTCTGTTAGTGATGTTTATCAGGCAGTACATCAGCCCAGCACAAAATGAGGAAACCTAGAGGGCTAACGGCCACTTCAGAGGAGTTCTTGCAACCTAAAGGGAAGAAGAAAGAAGAGAGGCCTGTACAGCACAATAACACTGGGGACCCAACCACAGTTCCAGCCAGAGAAGTCACATTACAGACCAATAGTGCAGTGATGGGTCAGCTCATCACATTGCAGACCAATAGTGCAGTGATGGGTCAGCTCATCACATTACAGACCAATAGTGCAGTGATGGGTCAGCTCATCACATTACAGACCAATAGTGCAGTGATGGGTCAGCTCATCACATTACAGACCAATAGTGCAGTGATGGGTCAGCTCATCACATTACAGACCAATAGTGCAGTGATGGGTCAGCTCATCACATTACAGACCAGTAGTGCAGTGATGGGTCAGCTCATCACATTACAGACCAACAGTGCAGTGATGGGTCAGCTCATCACATTACAGACCAACAGTGCAGTGATGGGTCAGCTCATCACATTACAGACCAATAGTGCAGTGATGGGTCAGCTCATCACATTACAGACCAATAGTGTAGCGATGGGTCAGCTCATCACATTACAGACCAATAGTGCAGTGATGGCTCAGCTCATCAGACCAGTACAGGACCTAGACAAAAAAAAATGTAATGCCTTACATCCCAAGGTAGCCTCCCTGAAAATCAGAGTGGATACACTAGGTCAGATATTCCAGTGTTCGGAGGCTTCTGCGTTTAAGACTCTGGATGCTACAACCCACTTCATTAAGGAGAATTCTACACTTCACCAATGCCTGGAAACAGTGGAGAACCAGGCAAGAGAGCGTAATGTCTGCATTGTGGGCTTAACAGACTCAGCAGAGGATAGCATTCATTTCACCAGATCCCTGATACCTGCTATCCTGGGCTTGCCAATAATGACCCTCCAGTTTCAATTGAAAGAGCCTTTTGGATTACACCTAGATGGGCAGCAGAGGTGGCTGCCACACTATGTATCTTTATGTTGTTGTGCAGAGGAATCAGGGACAGAGAGAGGGCATTAATTAAAGTACCAAAGGTACTTAAAGGTGCCACATTTTGTATACTGAGCATTGCATGAGATTATGGTTTTATTTATATTAATAAAGTGATATGATTTAGTTGTTTTATACACAAAACAATTATTTTTATGTACAGTTTTGGTGTAAAAATAGGGAATAATGTATTTACAAGTGTGTGGTATGTGTAGTAATTCACAAAAAATAATGAGTGCCTGACTTTTAGTGTAACCAGCTTTCACCATTTACCAAGTGCTCCGGGTTCATTCTAGGAAGATGGAAAGAGGTTGCAAAGAGAGGCAGATGACAACTTCAAATGCAACAAATGGTTTATTCACAGATAAGAGCAGGAGTCCAACCACTGTAGGCAGCAATTACAGGCACACTGGAAGTAAGTTACGTTAAGAACTTGCGGAACTTACTATAACTCTATAAGGATTACAGTGTTTGTCACCACGACTACGACTCTATCCGTACTACCACTCTATCCGTACTACCACTCTATCACCCTGGCCAGGGGTTGTTAAAGTATGTTCTGGGTTAACCCTCATTGTAACTGTGAAGTGACAATATGCAGACAAAGGATATTTAGGGAAAAGACTTCGAGGGATGAGTGAATCACACAGCGGCCAAGCACAGACTTTTCCAAGGACTCTGAGGCAACTGCCTATGAAGCAGGGATCAAAAGAGGATGCTTCTCATCCCCAAATAACAGATTTGTAGCCCAGAATAGGTTGTAACAGACCGCTATGCCAGATACACTTGAGAAGAAGGATGAACTGATGGACACAGGAGGAGTGATGGATACCCAGTACAGGTTGTCCCAGACCACCAGGAAGGAAGCACAAGGAATTGGATGATCAGTGGAAGGTCATGGCAGACTGCTGATCACTCGAGAAGATGGATGCTTTATCCATAGGATCCTCTGGGCATCAGTGAAAGGTCAGAGCTGACCGGCGACTACAGTCATCAGAAACTTGGGATCCAGTGACAAAGACTTCTGGCAGCTTTCGTTGTCCTCGGTCTTGCAGCTTCCGTCGTCCTTGGTCTTGCAGCTTTCATCATCCCTGAAGCATCCCTGAGCCCACACATTTAAACCACAAAACACAGAATCACACCCTCCTAGATTGGTCCCTCACCTCGCACCCCCACAGGATCCTAGCCTCTGGCCTTATTCCGGATGCCCTTAGTGACCACCATGGTATCTACTTGGTGCGCAAAATTTTCAGACCAAAAGCTCCTCCTCCCAGAATCATCCTGACCAGATCCTATGAATCCCTGGACCTCCACTCATTACTAAATGATTTAGACAAATCTGACTGGTGGCGCATTAGTTGGTCCACCACTATAGATGAGGCCCTGCTGGCTTTTAAATGAAATTTCACTGCCATCTGGAACCGCTACGCCCCGCTCCAGAGAACCAGGGTCAGAGGTTCTCACCTTCCTTGGATTACGCCAAAAATCCTTGCCCTTCTTAGAGCCAGAGACAAGGCCTGGAAAACCTCTAAAGTGCCCAGTTGTCCATCCGCCTGTCAGTACTACCGTGAGCTTTGAAACGCCTGTACTAGGAAAATCCACCAAGTAAAAGCTAACTATTTCAAAAGTGCATTCGACTCCTCCTCCCACCTCCCAACCAAATTCTGGGACGTGGTCAAGTCTCTTATCAGCCCCCCTTTGCAGCCCCCCACTCCGTCCCTGCAGATAGGAGGTCTCACCCTCTCCAACCCTCCAGCTGTAGCCGCTCTGTTTAGCTCCCATTTCACAAACAGCCACTCCTTGTCCCTATCAGCACCTCCCCACACCCATCATCAACCCACTTTCCCCCTGGGTTGCGACACCCCCGCCAGCTCAGTCTTTCTCCTTCTTACAGGTCACCCCAGATGAGGTTTATAACACACTGGTTGCCCTTAATCCAAGTAAGGGTAAATGCCCCACTGGGCTGGACTCAAAAATGCTTCTCCTTTCCACCCCTGCCATAGCCAAACCCCTAACCTCCCTTTTCAACCTCTCCTTCGCCTGTGCTGAAATCCCCTCTGAATGGAAACATGCCACTGTGATTCCACTTCCTAAGGGTGGGGATCCCTCAAACCCAAACAATTACCAGCCCATCTCCCTCCTACCTGTCCTTGCAAAATTACAGGAATGCCTGGTACTCTCTCACCTATCTCCCTTTCTCGACTCAACCTTTTTTTTCTCCCTCTATCAGTCCGGCTTTAGGAAATCTCACTCCACCACTACCTCCCTTCTCAGGCTTACCAACTCCATCCTTACTGGGATGGATGCTGGCCACATCACAGCAGCCATTTTCATTGACCTGGCCAAGGCATTCGACACAGTCACTCACTCTCTACTCCTAGCTAAACTTGCCAACGCCGGTATATCCAGTAGGGCCACCTCCTCGTTCCATTCATACCTTGCTGGCAGGTCCCAATCCGTCCGTATCAGTTTCTCCACTTCAGCTCCTCTCCCGGTCACCTCCAGCGTACTACAAGGTTCTGTCCTAGGCCCACTCCTGTTCTCAATCTTCCTGAACGACCTGCCCTCTGCTTGCCCACGCACCTCAATCCATATGTATGCGGATGACACTGTGCTGTATGCATCCGGTCCCTCATTCTCAGAGGTCATGACCCGACTGCGGCAAGATTTTATCTCAGTCCAGCACTGGCTTCACTCAAATCATCTCCTTCTCAATGCCAAGAAAACAGTCACTCTAACCTTTGGCACTAGGCAGAGACTTTCTAGGCTCCCCTCTCCAATCACATTTCACACCCTGGAAGGGACACCACTGGAATCCTGTACCTCTTTCATATATCTTGGAGTATGGCTGGACCAGCACCTCAGCTTTTCCACACGTATCGACCCGTTAAGCAAGAAGCTTCACCCAAGGCTTGGTGTCCTTTACCGGAATCGTGACTGCATCCCTGCACCTGCTTGGAGGGCCATTGTGCAGAAAATGATTCTACCCATTTGACTATGGTGACATAGTCTACAGTGCCGACCCCAAGTCGACCCTAGCCAGGCTGGACCCTCTTTTTCATTCCTTCTGCTGCTTTGCACTGAACTGCCCCTACTCCACATACCACTGTGCCCTTTACCAATCTATGGACCTCCCCTCTCTTCATAATCGCAGGCAATCCCACTGTGCCAAAATTCCAGCCAAGTTTTGATCCCTGCACCTCCCCTCCTACCTCTCCACTGCCCTGGGAAACCCCTCCACCCTAACCTACTCTCTCAGAAACTTGGACTCTCATTCACTCGCAGTCCCACTTAGGTCCTCTACTGCTGGTCAGGCTGCTTTCAGCTACCGCATACCAACTTTGTGTGGAACTCCCTCCCTGCAAACATTCGTCACTACTCCTCCCCTCGGCACCTAAACTCCTGACTTCAAGCTCACTTTGCCCCTACCTGCTCATGTGTCTAGGCTGTTCTGCTCTCTGTATGATGTGACTGTATTTTGACTGCACTTACCTACCGCAACTAAATTATGTTTAACCTTCTGTTCACGTTGTCGCAACTATGCTGTCAAACTACTGTATATTTTACTGTTTTCCTGACCACTATGCCTAGTCACTTGGTCCAAATGTTTAGAGAATTCATTCTATGTATTTTTTCTCCTGTATATATGCTTTCAACTATTGTCTATGTTCCCCCTCCCCCAGGACGCATCTGGAATCGAGCATTTAGCATGCTCAGTATGCCTTCCTGGTTAAACGCTTGAATGAATAAATAAAGAAATAAATAAAATCCCACCCCACAATGAATCTGAGCCCTAGTTATTGAGTTGGGGCAGCTCCTGGGCTGACTTGACTTTCCTTATTGAGGTAGGGATGTAGCAATGTAAATCAGTCGAAAGGGGGCCTGGCCTGCGTATCGGCTAACTCTAGCTCAACAGCCGTCCACTAAAATAATCCACTAGGTCAATGGAGAACACAGTAATCCATTCACAGCAGCAGTGGAGGAAGATTACGTCACTTGGTAGCCAGGATGCAAAAGTCAATAGCAACAGTCACTGCAGGTAGTGAAACCCAATTCAGAGCAGTTGCAAGGAAATGACAGTTCGGGAGGAATTGCAAGGCACTAGATGCTATTTGGGGCAATTGCAAGGTATTAGAGGCAGTTTGGGCAATTGCAGGGCACCAGATGCTATTTAGGGCAATTGCAAGGTACTGATGTGTCTCTATTCCTCCCTATGGAACCATCTCAAACTTGCCTCAGCCTGTGGCTGCCCCAAACCCCCGTGAATTGATCCATCACAGCACTTCTCTGCTCTGGAGCTACTCCTGGACAAAAGACCAGACTCCAAGAGGTTGCTAAGCTGTATATAGTGTCACATCTGAAGGATTTCGATACTGTGCCCCTGGAACTGCTCTTGGCTTCCATAAGGTGTTTCTGTTGTTATGTTAATACTGTATAATCTATGCCTTACCACGCTTTCAAATGCATGTGTTGAATCTGTAACATTACTGCTCTTATCTCTCACAAGGTGTTTATTTTTGTTATGTTAATACTGTATAATCTATGCCTTACCATGTTTCGTATGCTCTGTTGAATCTGTATCCTCACAAGAACTGTAACATGTCTAATTTGTACAATGTCGTTGTATGTACCTAAATCTATTATTCCTGTACTCTCCCGGGTCGTACCTAAAAATAGGCAATTGTCTTGTCTAGTGTACCTACCTGGTTAACAAAAGCTAAATAAATAAATAAATAATTGTAAGGGGATCAGTAGTAGGAGAGAGGAGATTATATTGCCCTTGTACAGGTCACTGGTAAGGCTGCATCTAGAGTACAGAGTTCAGTACTGGTGCCCACACCTCAAAAACGACATTGACCTACTGGAGAAGGTCCAGAGGAGGGCTACAAATCTGATAGCTGGTCAGCAGGGTAAGGCATATGAGGAGAGGTTGAGGGCACTAAACATGTACTCCCTGGAAGACAGGAGAGAGAGGGAACATGATTGGAACCTTCAAGTACTTGAAAGGGATAAATAAGGTTGATAAGGAGAGTCTCTTTAAGCTGAGTGGTAACCATAACATGAGGGGGCACAGTCCTAAGCTGGAGGGTGGGAGGTTTAGGAGGAGGTCAGGAAGCACTTCTCACAGAGAGGGTGGTGGACACTTGGAATGCGCTGCCAGAAGAGGTAATCTCATTGAAGACAGTGGGCAGCTTAAAGAGCGCTGGGACAAGCATAGGGGAGCGTAAGGGTCATGGGTAGGGAGGATGAGAGGAGTGGGGAGGGAGGGAGGGCAGGGACATTAGCTCAAGCTATGGACCCTGCAATACGAGCAGACTTGATAGACCAAATGGCCTTCTTCTGCTGGCTTCTTTGTATGTTCGTATGTAGAGGCAGTTTGGGCAATTGCAGGGGCACCAGATGCTGTTCAGGGCAACTGCAAGGTACTAGAGGCAGTTCAAACAATTGCAGGGTACCAGATGCTGTTCAGACAATTGCACAGTTCTAGGGGCAAACAAGTCACTCTGGAGCAATTGCACAGTTCCAAGGGCAAACAAGCTGCTTTGGTGCAATGTAACACAATTCAAACAGTTCTCAGGCAATGTAACACAGCTCAGTCAGTTTTTGTATTTATTGCCACTTTCTGATGCCAAATGCCGACTTGCCCAATGCTAGCCCAATTAAAAAGCCACTAGCCAGCTCCTTCCGAGGCCGCCTCTATAGATGGTCTGAAGGTGAGAAATATTTCAAAACCCCCTTCCCCACCTATGCAACTGCAGTTGCTGTCCCCATACATAAATAAAAGACCAGGGGCCCCAGGAACAATGGCTGAAACCCTGAGCTGACTGAACCCCACTAAATGTCAGGGACAATGGTGTAACACAGGGCACCTGGGTCTGTTAAGCTCTGTGACTTTACTGAGCTGGGCCCCTTTCATCACAGGGTGCTTCCCCAACAGGGCCCCTTTTTTTTTTTTAGCAGGGCTTCCTCGCCAAGTATCCACCCTGGTCGTGGCCCCAGTCTTCCACTTGCTGTCAATACCGTGATCCCCCGCCCACCCCCGGCTTTCCCCCCGGAGGGCGGGGCCGTGGATCTGGGGCCCCTATCCAGCCACCACGGAACTAGTATCTAGTTGGGGGATCCAGTGACACAGGCTAATTGAAGCCTGGGGAGGGCTTCATAGAGGCGAGAGGACCCTTGAATTTTAACCCTGATGTTTGCCTTAGAGAGTCAGACGTGCAATGACATAAACGCATTGACGTGCAGATGTCCGCTGGCTCTCTCCCCCAATGTAAATGCCCGCACCCTGCTGAACACCCAGCCTCCGCTGGGTGTCAGTGCAGTGTGGCGCATATCCCTCGCCTACCCCCGAAGGAAGGATAGCTGTCACAGAACGCTCAATCCTTCCTTCCCCCTGCCAGCCCCCAGCGGTCCGAGTCCGTTCCCAAACCCGGATCGCCAGCGCAGCACGAGGTGTGGCGTCCAGCGCCTCAACCCTCAGCACCACCGGGCCGGCTCATAACTGGGCCCCTTTAAATGATGGGCCTATTCTGCTGACCATTCTAAACAATGGGTCTCCCCTGTTGGCCTATTTCCTGTGGCCTGGGGCTTGCCTTTACTCCCTCTTTAGCTGAGGGACCTGACTTTACCCCTTTAAATTCTGGGCATGTGGTGCCCCTTTAATTACTGTGGGCTTGCTGCCCATCAACACTGAGCTCCCCGCCTCTGCTCCACCCCCCTCACAAATATTCAAAAGTGTCCCTCTTTGGGCCTTGATGTGTGGCTCCTTTCCATGGGTGTCGCCTCAACTGGAATTCCTTAATATACGAATTAGAGTCCCTTCAGGCCCACCCCCTCCATGACGTGCTGCCATTTTCTTCAAGTGCCTTGAGCGCTTTAAACAAAATTATTTTTATAAACTTCAGGCAGTCAGCGCCTGGCTGTTGGTGCTAACGCCAACTCACCACCCTGACCTGGGGTGAAGACTGGGGAGTTCGGGAGGCTGGGAGGTGCTGGCAGTGGGAGGGATTTTGGGCAGGCACTCTGGGAGGATGACTTGGGGGCCTTGCAGGTCTTGCTGGCTGGAGCCCTCTCTCTCTCTATCTCTTCTGGATCTCCATGAATCGCAGCCACATGGTCACACTACCAACAGGAATTTTTTTTAAATAATAAAAGGGGCTGAACAGAGCCCACACTGTGGCACCGGATGGATGAGAACAGGACTGCTGCCCTACTGGAGGACTGCTGCACCAACGGGACCTGACGCCAACTAGGAGGGATGAGAGGCAGATCATAGGCAAACCTCTTCACTATGCCTCTAGACCTGTGTCCCCTCTCTTCCCCACATGGCCACAGCGATTTGGCTACTTTTTTTTCTCATAGTGCCTGAAAGCACTCAGTTCAGGCTTTTCCTCGCCCTCAGCACCACAGCAGCGAACACCAGTCCTCTTCCCCGACCACAACTCAACTGTCTTTTTGGCCAGCATTTGGGATGCATGTCCCTGGCAATGCTGGCAACTCCTCAACAGTCCAGCACAAGCTGGACTTCAAAAATCTCCCCTGGCTCATGCTGCTTTCCTGGGGTGGGGTGGGAGGGTTCCAGAACAGAGCAGCAGGCGGCCAAGGGAAGCAAAAGAAAACTTTTTTTTTCCTTTAAACCCCCAGCACCCACAGCTCTGACCTACCCTTTGGCCATGGGGGGGGATAACACATTGCTAGCGGGACACCTATACTGCCCTGTGCCACCACTTGCTGCCCACACTGCTCCAGGGACCATCAAAGGGGCAACTTCTTTATTTAATTAAATTTCTGTTGGGCCCCATACTTTGGGGCACTACAGTATGAGTTTTGGTTTTTGTGTCTTTGTACATCTGAAGTGTGTGATCGTGCCTAAATTGATGTAACCCCTAGATGGCGCTATCCCAGGGGCTACTACCCCTGCCTGATTTGCCACTAACAGGTTGAGGGGCCTGGATCCAATGGCGGGTGCCTCCACCCAGAGGTCAGGGTTTGCAATAGTTAAACTAACTTGGTCACAGCCCTCTGGGACACTGCACCCTTTTTCCCACTAGTGGCCCACACAATATATCAGAATTACCTTCACAGTATACACTTACCCCAGGACTGGTTCCGCACTGGGACCTCCTGTGAGCTGAGATACAGTGCAACAATCACAGTACAGTACTTTAACATAGACAAATACCTCAGGCAGTATAACTTTGCTGAAACAAGCAGCTCTGATTTATTTAGGGGATATAACAAGGACAGGGAAATCAGGTTAATTAGCTTATCACTCTAATCATCTACCTATGGCTCTGTGCACAGGCCTATCCTATCAGTTACTGTCCCTAGGTACCCAAGCCCTGATGGCTAGTCCAAACCGTGGCAGCTGGTGAGGCCCTTTCACACAGAGAAAAGGAAAATTAAACAGTCAGCAGTACAGTAATTCCATTTGGATTTAATGTGGCAATTCAACAGGGAGCGACCCTGAATTAGTACTCACGACCTCCAAATAAGATAGGGTCCTTCAATATCAGCAGGGCTACTCTTGAGCTCCAAGAGACTCTTCACACATTTATATGGTAAAAAAGAAAGTACTATACCAGGCAGGCTGCTTCTCTATCCCGATCGCAATTACTGCACAATACCTGGGAGAACACACAGCAGATTCAGTTCCTGACAGACCGAGTGCAATTTTCAGCAATTCCTCCAGTCTTCTACAGGGTGAGCCTGGTTTCTACTCTTCAGAGATCCTTTGATTCTTTTCACAGGACGATTCAGTCCTAACAAGCAGTTACACAAGCTGCAGACCGGAACTCTGGGCCTTACACACGTTTTTGACTAAAACTGCACACTGAAAAGCACAGGGCTCCTTCCTTCTTCACTGCCAAAGCTCAACTGAAACTCAACCGACAAAACCGGGCACTTCCTTTGAGTTCCTCCCAGTTCTTGACTGGATTGTCTGTCACTCACAATAGACTGCTGCTGTTGGTCCAAAAGGCGCTGAAGTCTAAACTACATCTCCCAGAGTCACTGCCCATACAATCCTCTTGTGGCTGGCTCAGATTATGAGTCCAAGTTCTGATTCGTCCAAGGCACCATTTTAGAGCTAGCTTACCCACACTGATTGGTCCAGTTCAGCAGTTCAAAACCAGAATGGGAACTAGGCAGACACCGTTCTGACTGCAAAGAAAGCAGGTTAGACAAACTGTAATTTCATTATCACTCTAAATGGTTTCTGGCAAACAGTTACATCTTTCAGATAGGTTCCTTTGCACTCCTAGTGACTGCAAAATGGAGTGAATTGCAGCAGCTTGAGTGGTACTCAATCAAAGAAACACACAGTCCCCCATACAAACTAATTATGTCTGCAAGCAGACAGCTCTTAAAGAGACAGTACCAGAGGTTCTAAAAACACTCACTGATAAATGGCTTAAACGTCAAACACCATTCAGGCTTGGAGCATTCAAGCAAGCTCCTGGAAGTCTTTTGGGAACCCCCATTTGCAGGGGGGTTACATTGATAAAGAAAATTGAGAAGTTTAAATGGTCATCATACACACATGGGGTGTAAAAAACTCATAGGTACACCCTTGAATAGGTTTTATTTTGTGTAAAAACATGTGCAGTATGTTTCCATGAAACTAGATTGTTAAAACAGAGTGCACAAATCTGATTTATTTCATACTAGAAAATTGGTCTAAAAATCCAAGAACTTTAATTGGGTAAAACTAGGCAGGTGACAATGCATTATTAGAGCTTATAAAATGGGTAGAGACTGTAGCTGAATGTGATTGGCTGAAAGCCCTTGCCAGCCATGCCTTTTATTTTCACTATACCACAGAAAAGAAAAAATTACTCACCATAGTAATGTTGTTTCTTCTAATAGAGTCTTGCTGTATTCAGACATAATGCAATTAGCCCCAGCACTTGAACTGCCCTGGAGAGGAAAGAGTTAACTTTATGCAGAAGCATAGAACGTTGAGCTTGAGCTCGGTTTTCAAACCTCTGTCTGTGGTACTTCTCAGTGTAACCATCAGATTCTTACGAACACACTAACTAACATACTATAGTATGGAAATTGTTCAACATATAGCCAAAGGGCAAAAAAATATTTTTGGGCCCAAAAGACTTAAGTCGAGAACCCAAAAGGAAAGGTAGTGACAATATTTAAGTATAAAACACCAGAAAAATAATAACATCCACCCCACCCAAGAGGGAGGGTATAAGGTACACCCCTGAGGTGCAACACTGTACCTGCCAGCCCACTTCCCAAAACCCAGGTTCTGAGAGGGGAGGCGGGGGGGGGGTCTGAATACCGCAAGACTCCATTAGAAGAAACAACATTACTATGGTGAGTCATTTTTTCTTCAAACAACATGAAGTCTTGCTGTATTCAGACATAATGCAGACTACCAAGCAGTTCCCTATGGAGGAGGGAATGCAGAACCTACTTTGGGAAGAGGCTCTGCAGTACTGCTGTGCCAAACCTAGCATCACTCCTAGCCTGGATGTCCAGGGAGTAATGCTTGGTAAAAGTATGTACTGTTTTCCAGGTGGCTGCTTTACAGATCTCTAACAAAGGTATATCTCTGGCCGCAGCTAGAGAATCAGCTGTACCCCTAGTCGAATGAGCCCTCAGGCCTGAAGGGGGCGTTCTACCCAACTTGTCATAGCAGAATTGTATACAATAAACAATCCACCTGGCAATAGTTCTTTTAGTGGCAGGCTTACCTTTCCCCACTTCACCATAAGTGAGAAACAATTGAAGACAGTCATTTATATGTGCCTTAGTATGCTCAATGTAGTAGCTAAGGGCCCTCTTAACGTCCAGACTGTGTAACCTTCTTTCACCTGAAGAAGAATGATCAGTGAAAAACACAGGGAGAGATACAGACTGGTTCAGATGAAAATCCGATACCACTTTGGGCAAGAACCTCCTATTGGTTCTTAGGACCACTTTGTCCCTATGGAAGGAGATGAAGTCTGGTTCAACTGACAGAGCCTGTAACTCACTAATCCGCCTGGCAGAAGTAATAGCTACCAGGAACACAGTTTTCCAGGTCAAGTACTTCAATTCGGCCGAAGCCAGAGGTTCAAAGGGTGGCTACATAAGCTGAGCTATGCAGACATTAAGATCCCAAGGTGGAGTGGGCTCCCTAAAGGGAGGGTTAATGTGAACCAGTCCTTTGAAAAACTTTCTGGAAACAGGATGAGATGCCAGGGAAGAGCCCTTCCCTGCTGAGAGGAATGCAGAGACAGCTGCTAGATGAACCTTCAGAGTGGCAGGCCTAAGGCCTAGACCATTCAGATGAACTAGATAGTCTAAGGTTGTGGAAATGTCTGCAGAATCAGGCAGGATGCCTTTCTGAGAGCACCAAATACTGAACCGTTTCCATTTGGAGTTGTAAGTTTTTCTAGTGGAAGGTTTCCTGGAGACCTTCAGAATATCCAGAACTCCCTGAGAAAGATGTAGTGCTGCATATTCTAACTCTTCAAGAGCCAGGCCTTGAGATTGAGAGACTGGAGATTGGGGTACCAGATCCGCCCAGGGAGGAGGAAAGGAGATTGTATGTCCTGGGCAGAGACAGGGGACGTGACACTGACAAGGACAGCAGTAGAGGATACCACGGCTGTCTGGCCCAATCTGGAGCCACCAATATCACTGTGCAGAGTTGAGTCCTGATCTTGATCAGAACTCTGAACAGCAGAGGGAAGGGAGGGAAGGCATAGAGAAACCTGCCCTTCTAGTCTAAAATGAGAGCATCCTGGGGAACCGTCCCCAGGACTGGAGGTCTGCAACAAAACAGAGGAAGTTGATGATTGTCCGGTGCTGCAAAGAGATCAATCTCTGGAGTGCCCCACCTGGAGACGATGACCTTTGGTATGTGAGGATCCAGGGACCACTCGTGGTATCCTTGTGATATTCTGCTCAGAGCATCTGCTAGTATGTTGTCCTTCCCAGGAAGGTGAATTGCTACCCGAGAAGTCTGAAGAGAATAGTCCAGAGACCACAGCTTCATGGCTTCTGTGCACAAGGCCGAGGACCATGTGCCTCCCTGCTTGTTGATGACCACATTGTGGTGGTGTTGTCCGTCTGACTTGGACCACCTTGCTCTTGACTGAATCCGAGAAGCTCTGCAGGGCTAGGAAAACTTCCCTGAGTTCCAGGAAATTGATATGAAGGAGAGACTCTTGTGGGGACCAGACTGCTTGAGCTGTCAGGGCTCCCAGGTGGGCTCCCCACCCTAGGAGAGAAGCATCCGTAGTTAGAACTACTGATGGGACTTGAGGGAAAAATGGAACCCCTTGTCTGAGGTTGTCCTGGTCCAGCCACCGCTGGAGAGCTTGGACCAGAGTCTGAGTCACTGGGATCAGTTTGGTAAGTGAATCCTTCTTTTGAGATGAAAAAGACCTTACATGAAACTGAATGTCCCTCATCTGGAACCTTGCTCCCTGCACCACTGCCGTGGAAGCTGCCATGTGGCCCAGGAGCTGGAGGAACTGTCTTGCTGGGCGGGAAACCTGAGGTCGAAAGGAGGAAGCGAGATCCACTAGGCCTTCACCCTTGCCAGGGGAAGGAAGGCTTTTGCTTGTACAGTGTCCAACTCTTTGCCTATAAAGGTGAGAAGTTGAACTGGTTCAAGGACAGACTTTGGAAGATTAAGAAACCCCAAGGAGCTGAGTAGGTCCTGGGTAGTTTGAAGAGCTGACTTGACCTGTAAAGGTGACTGACCCACTAAAAGCCAGTCATCCAGATACGGGAAGATGGTGATACCCTGTCTTCTGAGGTAAGCCACCACTACTGCAAGGCACTTTATGTACACCCTTGGAGCTGATGTTAGGCTGAATGGCATAGCTCTGAATTGGTAATGGCCTGAAGGCAACTCGAACCTGAGGTATTTTTTGTGGGAGCACCCGATAGGAATATGGAAGTAGGCATCCTTGAGGTCCAGAGATGCTAGCCAATCCCCTGGCCTTAGAGAGGGAAGGATTATTCCCAGAGTTACCATTTTGAATTTGGGCTTTGAAATGTGTTTGTTCAAATACCTTAGGTCTAGGATGGGTTACCACTCCCCTGTTTTCTTTGGGATAAGAAAGTACCTGGAGTACAGTCCTTTTCCCCTGTGCCAAGTAGGAACCTTCTGTATAGCTTTGAGAGCTAGAAGAGAGGAAACCTCTGCCTCTAGGGCAATGGTTTCTGAGAGTGATGCAGGTGGAAGAGACTTGGCCCTCGTTTTTGGAAATTTTTTGAAGCTGAGGGCCAGTCCCTGGCTTACTACTTCCAGGACCCACTTGTCTGAGGTCACAGACTTCCAGGCCTGGAAGTAGTAAGCAACCTGCCTCCTGCTGGAAATGGGAGTCGACCCAGGCTGACACATCAGGGTGTCTGCTTGGCAGGAGCTTAGACTGAGAGGAGGAAGGAGCGCCTGCTCATCCCTCCTGCTCCTCCCTCTGAAGAACCTCTGTGGGAAGGAGAGGAGGCCTGGCTTGGTAAAAGGCCTTTGAAAGGCCTGCCCCTGCCTGCCCCTGCCCCTAGACTGCTGCTTGTGTGGAGTGGCTTGCCTTTCTTTGGCCTGTGCACTCCTGTATGTGGTCCTGTATTCATCCATTTTCTTCATGTAAGCCTCTGTCTGCTCCCCAAACAGAGAGTTACCTACTACAGGAAAATCCATAGCCTTAGTCTGAGTATCCTGTGAAAGGCTAGTACATCTGAGCCAAGCATGTCTTCTGAGAGACGCAGATGTAGCCATGACTCTAGATGCCACATCATTGGAGTCCACAGCAACATGAAATTGCATTTTGGATGCCTCAATTCCATCAGCAGCCACCTCCTCCAGCTCCTTGGGTAGCTGGGGAGAGGCTTGTTTAGCCAGTTCCAGAACTGTATCCCATCTAGATTTCTGGTACCTGGCTGTGTAGGCCATATAAGTAGCCTGCCTGAGTCCCAAAGAGGATGCCAAATACTGTTTTTTGGCCATGGCATCCACTTTCCTGGAGTCCTTATCTGGGGGGTGTGAAGCCAAAGGAATGTTAGCCCTGTCACAGGCTGCAGCCTGCACTACCCCAACATGGCTGCAATGACTATAAAGGAACTCCGCAGCTGAGCCTGGTAACAAATACCTCCTGTCCATTCTCTTATCCACAGGAGGTGTTGAATTAGGGGTTTGTAAAATTTTGTGTGTCTGTTTCCCCAAGAATTTATGAAGATGGATAGACAGTCTTTTGGACTCTGGGATGTCCATCATTACCACAAAATCAGGCTCTTCATCCTCCTCTGCAGCTTCAACCAAGGGAAGCTGCAGGGTTTCTGCCATCTTTTTGTAGAACAAAAAATGTGAAGGGGACTCAGAGCCTGGGAGGAGAGACACCTGAGGGCCTGGGGAGATGTCCAGTTCAATGGGCACATCCAGAACCCCGGTCGTTGTTGTTATCATCATCCTCGGGATAGTCTTCATCTCCCTCCCACTCATAAAAAGCGTCTGGATCATAATCCGGAGGATACTGATCCGATCGAACCAACCACCTAACTGGCTGTACCGGTTTGGACGGAACCAGTCTAAGCAATTGAAAAACGCTAATCGCTTTGGCTATTTTGTCCGTGGTTGGACAGTGAAATACCAGATCTGAACCGGCAGACTTACGCTTCTTTTTTGATGGAACCAACCCCTCGGGATTGGCTCTCCTTTTGCCCGAGGAGGTATCACCTAGGTCAGTAGGCACCTCCTCAGGTTCGGGCCTGCCATCTGGATCTACGGACTTCTCGGCCTCCCTTTCCTTCAACCTACTCAGTCTTTTATCTAGAGTGGATTTACGAACGTTTTTACAGATTTGGCAGTCTGACTTAAGGTGGTCAAATCCCAGACAATAAACACAGATGAGGTGGGGGTCAGCCTTAGCAAAGGCCTCCCCACACTCAGTACAGTGCTGAAACCCAGTGGGACCGGTTTTCTTCTTGGGTTTCTCAGACATGGCCAACCTAACAAATTACCTATAGCAGCTTTCAAGCCAGGTAATACAGTAACCGATCGGTTACAAACCGTGTCATGGGCTTTTTAAAAGAACCGCCAAAAAAACTCAGTTCTTTTTAAAACGATCGGTACCGGAACACCACTCTAATCCCAGAAATAAATTTAAAAAGAATGGGTCAGTTCCAAACCGGACCGACCGGAAAGAAACCGAAGAAAAGAACAATTTCCAACTTTTTCACAGAATAAAACACAGTCACTACCTATCTACACATTACCTGTACTGTAGACAGAGGCTGGAAATCCGAAAATAACAAAAAAATTATATGGTTTAAACTGAACGCTTTACTTTTACCGAACCGAGCAGAGGAAATCTCCGGAGCGACTTCACTGTTAGGCGGAGTAAAGAATCTGACGGTTACACTGAGAAGTACCACAGACAGAGGTTTGAAAACCGAGCTGGAACTCAACGTTCTATGTTTCTTCATAGAGTTAACTCTTTCCTCTCCGGGGCAGTCAAGTGCTGGGGCTAACTGCATTATGTCTGAATACAGCAAGACTTCATATTGTTTGAATAATAAATTCTAAAAAACAGCAATCAGCATGCAAACAGCATCATTGTGCCACCGTAATTTCAGAACTTGAAATCTGCCATGTTGGTTGCCGCTTAGAAAAAGTGGGAAATGGCTGTGGAAACAGAGTTAATTTGTGAGCCGCAAATAGAATTACCACCAGTCCCCATTTTTGCAGGACTGTCCTGATTTAGGCAGCTGTGTCCTGCAAAAAAACATGAAATACTACATGTCCTGACATTACAGTAGAAAAAAATATTTTCTGACTTTCCTCTAAATGTTGCAAAAAAACTATAATACCTTAACTAAAATACCTTAAAATGAAAAGAAACACTAGAAACAACTAAAAAACTACAACACTTAAACTTGTTTTCTCTAAATCAGAATTAAGACTGTCAATAGAAGCACTCTGGACAGCGGGGTCGATACCAGTCCTTTCACAGAGGAAAGGGTTCTGAAAGAACTCGAAAAACTGAAGGTGGACAAAGCAATGGGGCCTGATGGGATTCACCCCAGAATTCTAAAAGAACTGGAGGGGAAAACTAATGACACCACTGACTACCCTTTTTAATAAATCATGGGAGGATGGTGTGGTACCTAAGGACTGGAGTAAGGTGGATATGATTCCCCTTCACAAAAGTGGGAGCAATGCAGAGGCAGGAAACTACAGACCTGTTAGCTTGACCTCAGTGGTAGGGAAATGATGGAATCACTTCTGAAAGAAAGAATAGTAGAGTACCTAGTTAACAGAGTTAAGTTAGCCCAGGCAAGAAGAAATACAGGTGAGGAGGTACAGGCAAAGTGGGCTAGCATTAAGGATGCAATACTCGAAGCAACATCCCATTGTGTTAGAGAGAAAAGGAAGTGCAAAAGGAGAAGGAAACCACTTTAGTTCTCAAAAATAGTAGCAGAAAAGGTCAGAGCCAAAAAGCTGGCCTTCAGGAAATATAAGGGAATGCAGCGGGATGAAGATAGGGAAACATACCAAACTTCCCTAAGGGAAGCCGGGAAGGCAGTAAGGCAGGCAAAGGCCCAAACCGAGGTAACACTAGCACGAAGAGTAAAAGAAGGTGACAAGACTTTCTATAGATACGTTAGTGAAAGGAGACAGTCCAGAGGGGGTATTGCTAAGATCAAAGGGGATAAAGGGACGTGTGAGGAGGAGGACCATGTAAAAGCATCTATCCTAAATAGATACTTTTGCTCAGTATTTACTAAGGAAGGTAGGGCAGTGTCCACAGCTCAGTGCTATGGACACAGGGGGGAGGAAGGTGTGCACTAGTCCCTTCACAAAAGAAAGGGTCCCACAAGAGCTCGATATGCTCAGGGTGGACAAGGCAATGAGACCTGATGGCATACATTCCAGGGTACTAAAGGAGCTAAGGGTGGAACTAGCAGAGCCATTAGCTGAACTGTTTAGTGAGTCTCTGAGCACAGGAAAGGTCCCCGAAGACTGGAGAAGGGCTCATGTGATCCCGCTCCACAGGAGTGGTAGCAGGGAGGAGGCAGGGAACTACAGACCAGTCAGTCTTAACTCAGTAGTGGGCAAGATTATGGAGGCACTCCTTAAGGAAAGGATAGTGCAACACCTGGAATTCATAGGAGCACAGGATCTGAGACAGCATGGGTTTATAACAGGAAGGTCCTGTCAAACTAATCTCATAGATTCCTTTAACTGGGTAACCAGAGTGGTGGACCAAGGGGGAGCAGTTGATGTCACCTACCTTGACTTCAGCAAAGCTTTTGATACTGTTTCACATAGAAGATTGATTAATAAGCTGGGTAGGCTTGGGGTGGGTCAGAAGTTGGTCAACTGGGTGGCAAACTGGTTGACTGGCAGAAAACAGAGAGTGGAGGTAAACAATATACAGTCAGAAGAGATGCAAGTCACAAGTGGGGTACCTCAGGGATCAGTCCTGGGGCCAGTACTCTTCAATATCTTCAGTGACATTGCAGATGGACTGGAGGGTAAGGTTTGTCTGTTTGCAGATGACACCAAGATCTGCAACAGAGTAGATGATCCAGATGGGGTGGGAAGAATGAGAAGAAATCTGGATAAACTGGCAAAATGGTAGGAAGAGTGGCAACTGGGGTTTAACGCAAAGAAAAGCAAGATCATGCACATAAGGAAGAGAAACTCTGAAGCCACCTACAGGTTGGGAGGGGAGTTGCTGGCAGTTAGAAGGGAAGAAAGAGACTTGGGCATCATCATCACAGATGACCTGAAATCATCCAAGCAGACCACTAAAGCAGAAGGTAAGGCTAGGGGGATGTTGGTGTATTAGTAGGGGTATCACAAGTCGTAAAAGGGAGGTAATAATCTCATTTTACAAGACACTGGTAAGACCCATCTGGAGTACTGCATGCAGTACTGGAAGCCACACCTTGACAAGGACATTAACCAAAATGTGGCAGTCCAGAGAAGGGCAACCAAAACGGTGCAGGGACTGCATCAAGTTCAAGTTTACTGCAGGAAAGACTCCGTTGAGCAAGCTCATTCACAAGGAGGTCCTAAGGCACATATACATACAGTTTGCAATTACATAGACAGGAGATATAAAATGTAGAACAACAAAGAAAAAATATATAATACAAGAGGTATACACAATAGAAGTCCTTATGCTACATATGCAGTACATTCCAGCTTTAACCTTGCCCTAAGTTATGCAACACATTTCAGCTTAATAAGTAGAGGGCCAGTTGGTACCTAGGAAGTTGACTTGGCGTTGGGGGCCTAGTAGCACCTACATATGTATTTTAGTTTAGAGATAGCTAATGTTTTGTAGGAGTTAATTGATACAATGCTGGTTAGCTTCAGCATGGCTTGTAGTTGGTTCCAAATGTTTGGGAGGGCGTATGAGACAGCTCTTTGGCCAGCTGTGGTACGTGTCCTGGGAACATCTAGTAGGATAAGGTCAGATTTCCTTAGGGAGTAGGCGCTATGCGAGATGTGTATGAGAGACGTTAAATAGACAGGCAGTTTGTGGAGTAGTAATTTGAGGGTCCAAATGCCAGCATGCAGGAGGTGGCTGGTGGCATGAGAGGTCCACCCAACTGCTGCATAAAGATCACAGTGGTGGGACCTGTACGCAGAGTTAGTAATGAAGTGAAGAGCACGGTGATAGAATACGTCCAGTTTAGTTAGGCTCAGGGTTGGGGAGGAGATAAAGATAATGTCTCTGTAGTCAAGCAAGGGAAGGAATGTTGCTTGGACAAGTCTTTTGCGGGTCGTGAGAGAAAAGAGGGTCCTATTTCTAAAGAAGAAACCCAAGTGTGCTTTAAGCCTCTTTGATAGATCCTCGATGTGGTCATTGAAGGAAAGCTTGTTGTCTATCCACATACCTAGATATTTAAATTTAGGTACGACTTCCAAGGGTTCACCTAGGGAGGTAACTATGAAGTTTTTAGGTGGGGTAGATAGGGCACCAGACAAAGCAAGTCGAGAAAATCATTGTCTTGGTTTTTTTGGCATTTAAGAGAAGCTTGGCATTGATAAGGTTGCTTTCTAACTGGATAAAGTCAGCTTGGAGTGCTTCCCTGACTTCAGTTAAGGACGAGCCTGATGCGTACAAAACCGTATCGTCCGCAAAGAAATGTATGCTAGAGTTCTTTATGTGGAAGTCAAGGTTGTTGATTTGCAGGGAAAAAAGGATTGGTCCTAGGATGGAGCCTTGAGGGACTCCTCTGGCAATTGGAAGGGGGGCAGATAGTAGGCCATCAGCTTTGACTTTTTGTATCCTTCCTGTGAGATAACTGTTAAACCACTGTAAGGTAAGTGGAGTGGCACCTCTGTAGGCAAGACAGGTGATTAGGAGGTGATGGTCTACAGTGTCGAAGGCCTTACTGAGGTCTAGAAAGACTGCACCAGTAACCTTCTTGCTGTCCATAGCATGGATCCAGTCATTAGAGACTTTAGCCAAGGCTGAGATGGTACTGTGCTTCGACCTGAAGCTAGATTGGGCCGGGTTTAGGAGTGAGTGTGCTACAAGGTGATTTTTAGTTGGTTGTATATAAGTTTTCCAGCACTTTGGAAGAGCAGACAAGATAGAGATAGGACGGTAGTTGTTTAAGTCACAAGGATCTCCTGATTTGAAGAGAGGAAGAACATGGGCAGATTTCCAGCAGGATGGAACAGTGGCTGTGGTAATAGAGAGGTTGAAGATGTGAAGGATGGGGGCTGTGAGCTGGGCATAGCCTAGCCGCAAGAAAAATGATTCAAGGCCATCGTCCCCTGCACTTTTCTTGGTGTCAAGGCTAAGAATTATGTCTTCGACTTCTTTGTAGCTAAACAGGCACAACTGGAAGGGATGCGGTGGAGTAGTATGTGTAGAATCTGGGCTAGTGTTGCTATTCACTCGGCTAGCGTATGGGGAGGAGTTGAATGCCAACCCGGCAGTGGCAAAGTGAAGGTTAAGTTCTTCGAGGATTCGCAGTTTATTTTCAACCATCCTGTCCTTGGCCAGAATCTTGGTGGGAAGGGAGGAAGCAGCAGGATAGCCTTCAATGGATCTCAGTGTCTTCCAGATTTTTTGGGAGTTCCCTTTGGCCTGCTCCAGAGTGGAGATGTAGAAGTTTGCTTTAGTATACATACACTTTTAACACAGGCATTTCTGGCAGTTCTAAATGCCTGCCAGTCTGCCGGGTTCTTTGTGTGCCTGGCCCTAGCCCATAGCTTGTCTCTATTGGTAGAGCAGATTTGAACTCTTGGGTGAACCACGGATTGAGATTTTCAGCACCCTCATTTTAATAAGAGGAGCATGCTTGTTAATTAGGGTGGTGAGGTTGTCATTTAGGACAGAGACGGTGGCATCAGCAGATTTGGCAAGATATAGGTCTTGCCACCTGATCGTAGCTAGATCAGTTAGGAAGTTTACTGAGTTGAATTTACGGAACGAGCATTTGATTCTGAATTTAGGGTGCTGCTGGGGTTTAGATTGGAATCTTGTACATACAACGATACTGTGGTCGCTCTTGTCGTTACGGAAAACTGCAGAATGTGAGATTTTATAGGGATGCGAAGTTAAGATGACATCTAAGAGTGAGCTGTTGGCAGAGTTAGAAGCATTGATTCTTGTGGGTTCAGTTACTATCTGTGTAAGACCCAGCTCATCACTGATGGCTTTTAGGGAGTGGGATTTAGCAGTGAGCCAATCCATCTTGAAGTCCCCTAAGATTATTGTTTCTGTGTTAGCAGCCAAAGTTATGGATTTCAACACGTTAAGAATTTCTGTGCCTCCTGACGGGGGTCTATAGCCACATCAATGACAGCATCAGAAAACATATAAGGACATATTAATGGAGCTCAGTATGTATACCCTAGAGCAAAGGAGGGAGAGAGGTGATATGATTGAAACATTCAAACACCTTAAGGGCACTAACAAGGTGAAAGAGTCTAACATGTTTCAATATAAGAAAAATAGCAGGACAAGAGGACACAGCATGAGATTAGAGGGAGGCTGATTAAGGGGTAATGTGAGGAAGTTTTTTCACAGAAAGGATGGTGGTTGCATGGGACGGCCTACCTCAGGAAGTGGTAGATATGAATACAGTGCAGGGCTTCAAACAGGCATGGGATAGGCATAAGGGAGCAATACAGAGGAGTATGAATAGATAGGCCATTGACAGAGCAAAGGCCGATGGCACATTCATAAGGTAGAAAAAGAAATGGGCAGACTGGATGGGTCTTGCGGTCCTTATCTGCCATCACAGAAACATAGAAACAGAGGTTGACGGCAGATAAGGACCACAAGGCCCATCCAGTCTGTCCCATTTTTTCTACCTTATGAATGTGCCACACACCTTTACACTGTCAATGACCTATCTATCCATATTCATCTGTATTGCTCCCTTATGCCTATCCCATGCCTGTTTGAAGCCCTGCACTGTATTCATAGCCACCACTTCCTGAGGTAGGCTGTTCTATGCATCCACCACTCTTTCTGTGAAAAAGAATTTCCTCACATTCCCCCTTAATCGGCCTCCCTCTATTCTCATGCTGTGTCCTCTTGTCCTGCTCTTTTTCTTATATTTAAACATGTTAGACTCTTTCACATTGTTAATGCCCTTAAGGTGTTTGAATGTTTCAATCATATCACCTCTCTCCCTCCTTTGCTCAAGGGTATACATATTGAGCTCCGTTAATCTGTCCTCATATGTCTTCTGATGCAGTCCCTGCACCATTTTGGTTGCCCTTCTCTGGACTGCTTCAATTTGGCTAATATCTTCTACCATCTACCATTAGCTTCTATGTTTCTACGTTTCTAGAGGCCAGTGGGCCACAGGACCCAAGGCAGCATGGATTTACAGCAGGAAGGTCATGTCAGATGAATCTAATAGATTTCGTTGACTGAGTGACCAAAGTAGTAGACCAGGAAGGGGCTGTGGACAAGGCCTACCTAGACTTTAACAAGGCATTTGACACAGTCCCACACAAAAGATTAATAAACAAATAAGCCCGCCTGGGAGTGGGTCCCAGGGTGGTAGCCTGGATAAAACATTGGCTGGACAACAGGTCACAGAGGGTAATAGTAAACGGAATCCACTCCAAAGAAAGGGTGGTTACTTGTGGGGTACCGCAGGGTTCAGTACTGGGTCCGGTCCTTTTTAATGTTTTTATAAGTGACATTGCAGAGGGACTGGAAGGAAAAGTATGCCTCTTTGCAGGCACAAAGATCTGCAACAAGGCTGATATAAAAGATGGGGTGGAAAGGATGAGATGGGACTTGGCAAGATTGGAGGAATGGTCAAATGTATGGCAGCGTAGATTCAATGCAAAGAAGTGCAAAGTAATGCACCTGGGAAACAAAAACCCAGGGGAAGAGTACACAATGAGTGGGGGGGGGGGGAGGTATTAACAACAACAAAAATGGAACGGGATCCGGGGGTAATCATATCAGATGACCTAAAGGTAAGCAAGCAATGTGAGAAGGCAGTAAAGATGGCTGGCGGGATAATGTGATATATAGGGAGAGGCTTCACTAGTAGAAAATAGGAAGTTGTTATCCCTCTGTACAGACAGTTGGTGAGACCCCACCTGGAGTACTGCGTGCAGTTCTGGAGACCCCATCTCTGCAAAGACATAGGATGGAGGCAGTCCAGAGGAGGGCAACTAAAATGGTGCAGGGTCTGCAACAGAAGCCATACGAAGAGAGACTAAAGGAGCTTAATATGTATACCCTTGAGGAAAGGAGGGAGAGGGGGGACATAATAGAAACTTTAAAGTACCTCAAGGGAATCAACAAAGCCCAAGAGGGTAGCATCTTTCAGAAAAAGAGATGTGCAAGAACAAGGGGACACAATTTGAAGATAGAGGGGGGACGGCTCAGGGGCAATGTGAGGAATATTTTTTCACAGAGAGGGTGGTGGACGCATGGAACGGCCTTCCTGAGGAGGTTATGGGGTCAAAAACATTGGGGGAGTTCAAGAATGCATGGGACAGACATAAGGTAGTTCTGATGGGGTGTAGGAAGAAGTAGGCTGTTGATTAGCTAGGATCTGCAGCTTATCCAATAGGTAGGGAAATGGGCAGACTAGGTGAGCCCAGCAGTCCTCATCTGCCATCAAACTTTTATGTTTCTATGTTGTTTCATTGGCTGAGATTACATATTGTCATAGGAAAAATCATGTTTTAGTAAGAAATGTCCCACTTTGAGCTTCTTATAAGGTGATAACCCTAGTCTCAAAAGTAATGAAATACAGCGACAACACCTTAAAAAGTGTTGTTTTAGGTTGCAAACCCTCCCACTATTCTTCCCATGCTGCTTCCTTCCCCGCCTTACCTGCTGTTACAAGATCTGAAACCGATTGAAATGGAGTTAAACTGCGAGCCATATCGGTAATTAAATACAGTGGCAACACTTTTTTGAGTTGTTTTAGGCTGCAAACCCTCCCACTATCCCTCCTGAGTTGCACCCTTCCCCTTCTTACCTGCGGTTACAAGATTTGATGCCAGTTGGCCACTATACACAAGGAAATATCTTTGTGCCAGCCTGGCATGCGTTTGAAAACCCCATCATTTCCTTCACGTTGGTAACCAGTGACACAAAACTACGGGAATGCAAAACAAAAATGTCAGACTATATTCCACTTAATTTTGACATTTTCGCTTTTGTTTACCCTGAAATTCAACAGTTACTTGGAGAAGATGATAATGACATAGAAACAGAACCAATTAAAAAAAAATGGACAACACTTAGAAACAATTTTTTCTTGTGTAGTGGTACCGGGTCAAAACAGCACAAGAAAAACAGAGCAGCAATAACCGTGCTGTGTAAAGCGCTAAAGCATTTAGAACCACAGAGGCATAACAGCGGTATGGAATTACCACTACCCCTGTCACTCTGCGCTTCTACTGAGAGGGATCAAGTTGCTGTATGTGTGGTGCCTGTTCAAACTGCTCCCGTGGTGGAGTGGCTAAGGCAGGGTTGGAGCTTGGGACCGTGGTGCAGTTCCCCCCAGGTCTCCTGGTGTTACTGCTTTTTGCTGGTTTTTTTTTTTTAATAAATAAACTTTCCCCCCTCCTGAGTTTCTCCCCATCCCTGAAGTCCACACACCCTTGGAGTTAGTTATTAAAAGTCATGGGGGCTTGGGAGTGTGGTGGTACAGCCCCCCGATAAAAAACAGAAAGTCCCATTATTTTGTATGGGGCGCATTGTTTGTGTTTTTACTGACCCTGTTTTGTCACATGCTGTGTTACTTGCGGCATTTATTGCCGTGCCTTTTTCTTGCGCTTTTATGACCCCATGCCTGTGTAGCAATATCGTCAATGAATCTCTAGTTTTTCCATGCAAGCTTATATTATTTGTGTTGTGTATTCATTTTTCTATACAGATACCCATTTTATAAGTGCAATGACACACTCCAGGGTTTGTTCTGGGTAAACACACTTCTTGGGGCAGTAAGCTCACTACGCCCCTAGGAATGCATTTATCCAGAATAAACCACACCCCATTTGTGTTTTATTGCTTATATAATGCACTGTCATCCTGGTTCTAAATCTGACTCAATTTGTTAGTGGCCACATCACACAATGAGCAAATCAGTCCTCCTACAACCAGAACTGATCTTCCATCAGTCCCACTACAACTAGAACTGATCTTCCATCACAAACATGGCTACTACCTTTACACCATAAAATCCTTCAGCTGGGCATAAAAATAAAACCACCTTAAATAAAAAATAAAACAAATTAATTAAATGTTGTTTCCATGATCATCATACTCTCCTTAAACACATTGACAAATTAGAAACGTTAAGTATTGTTCATAGCTGTCATTACAAGTGTTTCTTTGCTGACAATGAAAAACCCTCCTTCTGTCTTTACCTGATTATCAGGGAAATCTTTTCTGCTTGCTCTGACAGTGATATAATTGAGTCTCTGGCTCTACAAAAGGCCTTTATAGTGTATGGTGGAACGTTGTTATGGATTAAAATTAATCCCTATAATAGGGTTATTGTGCTGCAGTAGGTACGTCATCATAGCTATTGTGCTGCACTAGCTACAAAGCTACTACAGCACAACAATATGGAATGCACTCATGCATGCGCATTATGATAACCTTCGCCTGTGAGGAAGTGGCCGTGGCGGTGAGTGCAGGAACAGAGGAGAACGGCACAGAGGAAAACTACTGAAAAGTAAGGACTCAGCAGGCAAAATATTTGAAATGCTTTGATTCCCTTGTGATAGTGGTCCATACACTATAAAAAGACATTGTATGGGCCACTATCCATAACAGGCATAAGTAGCTATCTTGAGGTTGTCATGGTGACCAAAACCTCTGGAGCTTCGCTCTCAAGGTTTAAATGGTCGCCATCCACAACCTGCTGTGGTGCATAGCCAGGGGTACCACCAGCAGAACATAGGAGGTATTGATACCATTATATAAAACCCTGATAAGGCCTGACAAGGATTACTGTGTGCAGTTCTGGAGGCCACAACTTTGAAAGGACATTAACAGGCTGGAGGCGGTCCAGAGAAGGCAGACTAAGATGGCACAGGGCTTGCACTACAAAACTTACGAGGAGAGATTAAGGGAACTCAATATGTAATCACTGGCGGAGAGGAGGGAGACAAGGGACATGATGGAAACATTCAAGTACCTCAAGGGCATAAACAAGGTGTGTGGGGGGGAAGACATCTTGCAGTACAGGATGAGTACAAGAAAGATGGGGCATGACATGATATTGGAAGGTGGCAGGGGAATGTGAGGAAGGTTTTCTTCACAGAGGGGGTGCTGGATGCATCGAATTGTCTCCCACAAGAGGTGGTGGGAGCAAGCGCTGTGGTTGGATTTAAACATGCATGGCACAGGCAAAGGGGAACCATAGAGGTAAAGCAGAGGGAGGATCAGAAGTCGTAATCAAGTACAGGGCTTAATGGCACACTGTATGGGCCTAGCGGTCCTTATCTATCAACAATTTCTATGTTTAGCTACGCACGCTCGTGACTGGCGAGAGCTACAGGATGGGGAGTAGTTGCTGACAATCACTAAAGAAGAAAGGGACCTGGAGGTTATTATTTCAGATGACCTCAGAATGTCAAAGCAGAGTACAAGGGCAGCAGGGAAGACCAGAGGCATGCTGGGGTGCATAGGCAGGTGCATCCCTTATTCTACCTGCTTCCTTGACTTGTCCTGCCCAACCCAGTACAATACCAATACCACCGGTGAACTTTGGCATTGACAAATGCTTGTTTTCATTTATTACAAGCACATATCACCCTCTATGTGCCTTTGATAAAGAAAGTAAAAAAGTACTAAAACAGAATTATGATCACCTTCCATTCTGTCTCTGTTTAACCTGCTCATCAACGGCAGAATGGTATGACTCCACTAAGTTCTGCGATCCCCACAACTGGTAATTTTTTAATTGCAGAATTGAGGAATTTTAATTTAACAATTAATTTTATTTCATTTTAACGCATCAAATTCCTGCATTTCAAGATATTTACTAATATTTCTACTTCAGTAATCCTAGGCAAAACTTTTCAGCAAAGCATAGTTTGTTCCATTCTCACTATTCCCTTATTAACTGATGAAAACCCAGGTACTGTAGTAACTGTCAATGAATAAAATAGTACTGCAGATAAAAACTACTTTTTCAAACAACATGAAGTCTTGCTGTATTCTGACATATGCAGTTAGTCCCAGCACTTGAACTGCTCCAGAGAGGAAAGAGTTAACTCTATTCAGGAAGCATAGAAAGTTGAGCTCGAGCTTGGTTCAAACCTCTATCTGCAGCACTTCAAAGTGTAACTGTCAGATTTTTTACTCCACCTAACTGAACAATCGCTCCGGAGATTGCTTCTTCGCTTAGTCGGTTCGGTTTGAAAATCCGTCGGTTTAAATAACATTCTCGTTTATTTTTGGCTTCAAATCCCTGTCTGCGGTACAGTAAGTGTTGTAGGCAGTGGACTTTAGGTTTATTGTGTATAATTTTCTGTGTGGAAATCATAAAACCTGTTAATCGGTCCGGTTAGGAACCGATTGCGTTAGGGTTTATTTATTTTTCTTTTTTCTAGTGTGAGGTACCGGTTCCTATCGGTTTCAAAAAACGGCATTTTACAAGTTTTTTTCCAAGACCCGTAACATAGTTGGTAACCGATAGGAGGGTCTTACCTAGCTTTTAAGCTGTAAAGGGTAAGTTTGTAGCCTGGCCATGTCTGAGAAACCCAATAAAAAAACGGGCCCACTGGGTTTCAACACTGTGGAGAGTATGGGGATGCCTTAGCTAAGGCAGACCCTCACACCACTTGTGTTTATTGTCTGGGGTTTGACCACCTCAATTCAGACTGCCAAATCTGTAAAAATTTCCCAAAGGCCACCCTAGAAAATAGGTTGTGTAGGCTCAGGGAAAAGGAGGCCGAAAAGTCCGCTAATTCAAATGGCTAGTCCGGTTTGGTTCCGACTGAACCTGAGGGAGTGCCCACTGACCTGGGCGATACTCCCTTGGGCAAGAGGAGAGCCGATCCTGAGGGGTCGGTTTCATCGAAGAGAAAAAGGAAGTCTGCTGGTTCAGATCCAGAACTGCAGCGTTCAACCGCTGAAGAAATAGGCAGGGCGATAAGCATTGTAGAATTGCTCCATCCGATCTGGCGCCTCGGTAGGTGTTCGGTTTGGTCGGTTCCCCCGGTTCTGGAATATGTTCCGGATGAATTTTATGAACCGGAATGGGAAGGGGAGGAAGAACAGGATGACGACGACGATGATGATGGTGATGGGGATGAAGGTCTGGATGAGCCCATTGAACCGGACATCTCCCCAGACAGGCCTTCTAATGTTTCCCCTCCCAGGCTTTCTAAGTCCCCATCCCACTATTTGTTCTACAAAAAACTGGTTGAGACCCTCCAGCTTCCCTTGGTTGAAGCTGTTGAGGAACAAGAGGAGCCTGATTTCATGGAAATGATGGACATCCCAGAGTCCAAAAGTCTGTCTGTTCCCCTCCATAAATCTTTTGGGAAACAGACACAGAAAGTTCTTCAAACACCAAATTTGTTACCTCCTTTAGATAAAAGAATGGACAGGAGGTACTGTATATGCTTTCAGGCTCAGGTACAGAGTTCTTGTTCCATCAATGCAGCCATGTTGCGGTAGTGCAGGCTGCAGCCTGTGACAAGGCTAACATACCTTTGGCTTCACACCCCCAGATAAAGATTCTAGGAAGGTGGATGCTATGGCCAAAAAAACAGTACTTGGCATCTTCCTTGGGACTCAGGCAGGCAAATTATATGGCCTATACAGCCAGATACCAGAAGTCCAGATGGGATACTGTCCTGGAACTGGCTAAATAGGCCTCCCCCCCAGCATGCCAAAGAGCTGGAGGAGGTGGCTGCTGATGGGATCGAGGCATCCAAGATTCAATTTCATGCTGCCATGGACTCAAATGATGTGGCATCGCAAGTCATGGCTACATCTGTGTCTCTTCTGAGGTTTGCTTGGTTCAGATGTACTAGCCTCTCACAGGACACTCAGGCTAAGGCCATGGATTTCCCTGTGGTGGGTAATTCTCTGTTTGGGCAGCAGAGAATTACATGAAAAAAATGGATGAATGGACCACCTACAGGAGTGCACAGGCCAAGGAAAGTCAGGCAACTCCTCAGAGGCAGCAGTCTAGGGGCAGGGGCAGGCCTTTTCACAGGCCTTTCTACCAGGCACAGGCCTCCTCTCCTTTTCCTCAGAGGGGGTTCTTCAGAGGGAGAGGCAGAAGGGGGATGAGCAGGACTGCATCCTCCTCCTCCTTCTCTCAGTCCAAGGCTTCTGCCAAGCAGACACCCTGATGTGTCAGCCCGGATCGACTCTCCAATCCCAGTAAGAGGCAGGCTGGCTTACTACTTCCAGGCCTGGAAGTCTGTTACCTCAGACAGGTGGGTCCTGGAGGTAGTAAGCCAGAGATTGGATCTCAGTTTTGCAAAGTTTCCAAAATTGAGGACCAAGTCCTTTCCACCCGCTAACCCTCAGGGCTGTAAAGAGGGTCCCTACTCAGTACAGGGGCAAGGGTCTGTATTCCAGATACTTCCTTATCCCAAAAAAGACAGGGAAGTGGTGGCCCATCCTAGACCTAAGATACCTAAACAAGCACCTTTTAAAGCCAAGATTCAAAATGGTGACTCTGGGAGTAATTCTTTCCTCTCTAAGGCCAGGGGGTTGGTTAGCATCCCTGGACCTCAAGGATGCCTACTTTCACATCCCAATCAGGTGCTCCCACAGAAACTACCTCAGGTTCGAATTGCCTTCAGGCCATTATCAGTTCAGAGCAATGCCCTTTGGCCTAACATCAGCTCCAAGGGTGTTCACAAAATGCCTAGCAGTGGTAGTGGCCTTTCTCAGGAGACAGAATATCTCCATTTTTCCATACCTGGATGACTGGCTCATCGTGGGACAGTCTCCAGACCAAGTCAAGTCAGACCTACAAGTGACACAACAGTTGCTCACTTCCCTAGGGTTCCTTCCCAATCTACCAAAGTCAGTTCTTGAACCAATACAACTCCTTACCATCATAGGGGTAGAGTTGGATACTGTCCAAGCAAAGGCTTTTCTTCCCTTGATAAGGGTGAAGGCCCTTACAGACCTTGCTTCTTCTTTCCACCTTCTGGTGTCTCGACCAGCAAGACATTTTCTTCAGCTCCTGGGCCACATGGCAGCTTCCACTGCGGTGGTACAGGGAGCCAGATTTCAAATGAGGGACATTCAGTTCCATCTGAGGTCCTTTTGGTCTCAGAAAAACGATCTTCTAACCAAATTGATTCCAGTGACTCAGACCCTGGTCCAAGCTCTCCAATGGTGGTTGGATCAGGACAGTCTCAGACAAGGAGTCCCATTCATCAGTCAGACTCATTCAGTGGTATTAACCACAGATGCCTCTCTCCTGGGATGGGAAGCTCACTTAGGAGCCCTCACAGCACAAGGGGTGTGTTCCCCTCAAGAGTCTACTTCATATCAATCTTCTGTAACTCAGGGCAGTATTCCTGGCTCTCCATGCTTTCTCGGACTCAGTAAAGAACAAGGTGGTTCAGTTCAGGACAGACAACACCACCACCATGTGGTACATCAACAAGCAAGGAGGCACTTGGTCTATGGCCTTGTGCACGGAAGTCATGAAAATATGGTCTCTGACTTATGCCCTGCAGGCATCTCTAGTAGCAGTCCATCTGCCAGGGAAGGACAATGTGCTAGCAGATGCCCTGAGCGGGATCTCTCAGGGCCATCACGAAGGGACCCTGGACCCCTTCATATTGAAAGTAATTTTCTCCAGGTGGGGCACTCCAGAGATAGATCTCTTTGCAGCTCCAGACAATCATCAACTTCCTCTCTTCTGTTGCAGACCTCCAGTCATGGGCACAGTTCCCCTGGATGCCCTGGTTCTGGATTGGAAGGGGATTCCTGTATGCCTTTCCTCCTTTTCCTCTGTCATTCAAGGTACTGGTCAAAATCAGGTCACAACCATGCAAGGTGATCCTGATTGCACCAGACTGGGCCAGACAGCCTTGGTATCCTCTATTGATGTCCCTAGCAGTCCATCTCCCTCTATCTCTTCCCAAGAAGCACAATCTGTTAACCTCCTTTCATGGAAGAATCTGGTACCCCAACCTTCGGTCTTTCAACCTCAAGGCTTGGCTCTTGAAGAGTTAGCGTATGCAACTCTGCACCTATCTCGGGGGTTCTGGATATTCTTAAAGTCTCTCGAAAACCTGCCACCAAAAAACGTATAATTCCAAATGGAAGAGATTCAGCATTTTTGCTTCAATAAGGATGTCTTACCAAATACTGCTGATCTGGCTATGGTTCTGGATTATATGGTTCATCCCAATGGCCTAGGCCTCAGGCCAGCCGCTCAGAGTGCATTTAGCAGCTGTCTCTGCATTCCTGTCAGTGGGGAAGGTTTCCTCCCTGGCATCTCATCCTGTCTTCTGTAAGTTCTTTAAAGGTTTGGTCCATACCAGCTCTCTGTTTAGGGTCCCTACCCCTGCTTGGGATCTTAATGTTTGCATTGCTCAGCTTATGCAACACCATTTTGAACAATTGGCTTCAGCAGAACTCAAGTACTTGACTTGGAAAACTGTGTTCCTGGTAGCTATCACTTCTGCCAGGCGTATTAGTGAATTACAAGCTCTGTCAGTGGAGCTGAATTTTATCTCATTCCCAGAGATGAGGTGGTCCTTATAACCAATAGGAGGTTCTTACCCAAAGTGGTCTCAGATTTTCATCTGAACCAGTCCATGTCTCTTCCTATTTTCTTCACTGACCATTCTTCCTCAGGAGAAAGAAGATTACACAGTTTGGATGTTAAGAGGGCACTTAGCTACTACATTGAACATACTAAGGCATTTAGGTTTGACTGTCCTCAATTGTTTCTCACTTATGGTGAAGTGGGAAACGGTAAACCTGCTACTAAGAACTATTGCCAGGTGGATTCTCTCTTGTACTGTATATGATTCTGCTATGAAAAGCTAGGCAAAATACCCCTCAGGTCTGAGGGCTCATTCTACTAGGGGTACAGCTGCTTCTCTGGCTGCTGCCAGGGGTATACCTTTACTAGAGATATGCAAAGCAGCCACCTGGAAAACTGTCCATACTTTCACCAAGCATTACTCTCTGGATATCCAGGCTAGGAGTGATGCTTGGTTCGGAACAGCAGTACTACAGAGCCTATTCCCAAAATAGGTTTGGTACCCCCTTCCTGCTTGGTAGTCTGCATATGTCAGAATACACCAAGGCTTCATGTTGTTTGAAGAAAAAAAATACTCACCTTAGTAACTGTGTTTCTTCTTATTGAGTCTTGCTATATTCTGACCTCCCTCCCTGCCTCCCTCTCAGAAACTGTTTTTGGGAAGTGGGCTGGCAGGTACAGTATTGCACCTCAGGGGTGTACTTGGCACTCCTCCTTTCTAGAAGGGGGAGAGGGTTATTGTTATGTTGTTTTGGTAGCTATATTTGTTCGCTACCTGGTCATTATTTTGGGTTCTCGACGTGAGTCTTTTGGGGGAACCAAAAATGTGTTGCCTGTTGGCCATCTTCTTTACTATTTCCACTCTAAGAAGTGTAGTTAGTTAGTAATAGCTCGTAAGAATCTGACAGTTACACTTTGAAGTGCTGCAGACAGAGGTTTGAACCAAGCTTGAGCTCAAAGTTCTATGCTTACTTCATAGAGTTAACTCTTTCCTCTCCGGAGTAATTCAAGTGCAGGGGCTAACTGCATATGTCAGAATACAGCAAGACTCCATTAGAAGAAACACAATTACTAAGGTGAGTAATTTTTTCATAACAACCACAAATATCAACTAAAATAATCAACTGTCTACCACCATTCCTACAATTGCTCTCTCTGGCCGGGATATTCAAACTGCGCCAGGCTGTGGCGCAAGCCTGGGCGCAGCTCAACTTTGTTGCGCAGGGGTGTGGCCTGGGCGATATTCAACAGAGCTGTGCTATGGCGCAGCAGCTTTGAATATCGCACTCTGGCCACACCCCACTGTGCATGGCGCAGTGGCACTGCGCCAGCGCAAGTGGCCAGAGTGGAGCATGGAGATGCGCTGGCGCAAGTGCCATTGCGCCATACACAGCACATGCGATATTCAAAAAGGGACATGCAAATGGAGCCATAATATATGCAAGGTGCACAGGGGACCATTTGCATCTCATTATGGCCCCATTTGCATGCCATTAGCATGCAGGTGCGCCGATCCCCAACGACTTGCGCCTGGCGCCCTGCCATGCAGCGGCCCTAGGGGACCGACGCCCCCTGCAGTGGCGGCTCTACACCAGGGCCCGCCAGGGCACGTGCCCCAGTAAAAAATGGTGTGCCCCAATTGGTGCCCCATATGATGCAGAGCTTCTCCCATAGTAACAATATATCAGTGCCCTGGCTGCCATCTGTTGTGCCCCAGCTGTGCCCTGGTAACCATTTGTGGCTAGAGCCGCACCTGGCCCCCTGCAGCCCGATCGCGGGCATTCCTGTAATATAAGAAAAGTCCAATATCCCTGGTGGTCCAGTGGACCTCTATGTGCCCCAATCACGGGCATCACTATAGTCCCCCCTCCAATATCCCTGGTGGTCCAGTGGACTGCACTAAGCCCGATCGCAGGCATCATTAATAGGACCCCCCCCAAGTCCAATATCCCTGGTGGTCCAGTGGACCGCACTGAGCCCGATCGCAGGCATCATTAGTAGGAACCCCCAAGTCCAATATCCCTAGTGATCTAGTGCATCCCACCCCACCCGCCCACTGGGCCCACCGCCCGCTCCCCGTCAGCCGGCAGGAGAGCACCCACCCTGCCCGCCCGCCGCCCGCCGACTGACAGCTTGGTAGGGCTGCATGCCCGATGGTTCAGCATGAGCCAATGGGCGTACGTAACCTAGTCAGATATATGGATGAATTCATTCACATATCTGGACTGAGTATCTGGGTATGCTGCACGCCCATTGGCTCTTGCTGTGAACCAATGTGCATGCAGCCCTACTGAGCTGTCAGTCAGGGGGGCAGCAGGCAGCGGGTGGGGTGCTGCCGCCCGCCGCTGGACGGGGCGGGGTGTGGCTCAGTGGGTGGTGGTGGGGGTACACTAGATCACCAGGATATTGGACTTGGGGGTCCTATTAATGATGCCTGTGATCGGGCTTAGTGCGGTCCACTGGACCACCAGAGATATTGGACTTGGGGGGTCCTATTAATGATGCCCATGATCGGGCTCAGTGCGGTCCACTGGACCAACAGAGATATTGGACTTGGGGGGGTCCTATTAATGATGCCCGTGATCGGGCTCAGTGCGGTCCACTGGACCACCAGGGATATTGGACTTGGGGGGAGGGCTATAGTGATGCCTGCGATGGGGCATGAGGGGGCGCCGCCAGATGCGGCAGGAACTCGGGTGGCCACCCACAGGTGGCAGCTGCTGCGTTGCACCCTGCATGCAGCAGCTCACCTGTGGGTAGCCATCACTTGTTCCTTTTTGGGCGCACTCTTGTGCAGGCGCAGGTAGAGGTTGCTATGATGCATGACTCTGCACATCCCAGGCTGAATATCGGGCTGTGCAGGTTATGCATGGGCACGCCTACCTGTGCTCCATCCATTACTGATGCGCTCCGGACGCATCGATTTCTTGCGCGCGCACTTTCCCTTTTGAATATCGCGCTGGTGCATCATTGTTGTGCATGATGCAACACTGTTGCGCCATGTGCAACCCTTTTGAATATCTGGACCTCTGTCTCAATTTACAACATATTCACAGCTCGTGAATTAACATGGGCATACTTCACAACTTTCTCATATCATCATGCTCTTTATTATTTTGGATAGTCAACTCACCGTCAGCTATCAGATCCCTAAATAAAACATCTTTATTTCCGTCTCGTATTCTTCTACCTTCATGAAATCATGAAAATCACTGTCTGACGAACCCCAAATTACTGTAATTCAGTAGTGGGTCTGTAAATAATGTATTCACAGGACATGACAAGTAGAAACTGAGAGACAGAGATTGGTTTTAATTGCGACATAAAAGTTATTGTATTTACGTATCTTTTTCTTCTACTGTCAAGAAATTATGAAAACCAATATGGGAAGTATCTGAAAGTACCATAGTTCAACACTGTGTCTCTGAATCTAGCAGGCAGAGACAGATTTTTCTTTGCCCCCGACAAGCACACTACAATCACAGGCACAACACTAACAAGCATCTGTCAATGCCGAATGTTGTCTTGCTGGCACTGGCATTGGTAGTGCAGGAGTTAGAGAGATGCATAATAGGAATGGCAGTGAAGTATTGAACTGACACCATCCCCACCCCCACCCTGCAGAGACTGACAGGCGTTGGGGTGTGCCTTTGGGTCGTCGGCCATAATGCTCACGCCATTTCACCTCACCCTACCCTGCAGACACTTACAAGTGTTGCGGTGTGCCTTGGGGTCTTTGGACCTTACGCTCACCCCATTCCATAAGGAAATATGCTGAGGTGGGTGCAGTATAGGAGAATGGGTGAACTTTGGGGCTGTAGACTCTGAGGCACACCTCGATGCCTGTCACTGGCTGCAGGGTGGAAGTGGGGGTGGAATGGCATAAGCATTACAGCTGATGATCCCAAGTCACACCCCTGAGGCCTATCAGTCTCTACAGGGTGGGGCATTATGGTTGGAAACCCTAACACCCTGGGTGTTTGTTGGTATTTTCTCTCCAAAGTTTCAACATGGGCTTTTTGTGACCCCACCTCATGAACAGTGCCACTATCAGTTCATTAGCCGAAAGATGATTTTGCACAGTGACTGTGCCATTTGGTGTCACAGGTGCAAAAAACACATTTCAGGCAGGATATGGAACTGTTTATGAGGAGGTGTAAAAAATGTCAGTGTTGAAAATCTGGAGTGAAAATATGAAAAATTGGTAAAGTCACGAGTGTGTGTAGAAACTGCACAACGCACGCCCATAACACAATTATTTTGGGAATTTTTTTAAACCATATTTTCAACATAGGCATTTTGGGACCTCCCCTCATGGACGGTGGCACTATGATTTTGTTAATCTGTCCCAAAAGTTGATTTCCCACAGCGACCATACCATTGTGCACCACAGGTGCGAAAACACATTTTGGGCGTGCTGTAAAAAATGACAGCTGTACTGTTCATAAGGAAGTGTGAAAAAATGACAATGTTGAAAATCTGGAGTGAAAATATTAAAAATTGTTGAAATTACTAGCGTGTGTGGAAACTGCGCAATGCACGCTCATAACGCAGTCATTTTTTGGAATTTTTTTACCAGATTTGCAACATGGGCTTTTTGGGACCCACCTCATGAACAGTGGCACTGTCATTTCATTAATCAGTCCCAAAAGGTAACTCTGCACAGTGACCACAAAATCATCTTTCGGGACAGAGTAATGAGATGACAGTGCACGTGTTCATGAGGTGGGGTCCTAAGAACCCCATGTTGAAAATCTGGTACCAAAATTTCTCAAAATGGCTGAGATATCCACCTAAGTTGAGACCCTCACATTGCCTGCCATTATAAAGCTTACTGCATTTTGTTCAGTTCCCAGTTGACTTTTGAAGAGTTTAGATGTGTTCCTGCTCCACAGAAGATTGCAGTGCCAACCCTCTGAAGGTAAGTATGGGGTGGAGGGATGCAAGGAGGTGGGGTGTGCAGAGTGTGGGTGTGGGTTGGGGAAGGGGGCATGGCAGGATGATGAGGGACCTTTTTTTTTTACAGGTAAAAAAACTGACTTCGGGGAAGAGTTTCTTTATTTACAGGTAAAAAAATGATTTTGGGCACACTGCGGTGGGCTCCCAGTGTGCCACAAATTTGGGTGGGGCACGATGCCAATGGGGTTTGGGCACCCCCATTGGCAAAGAAAGTGTGTGTGTGGGGAAACATGATGCCGACAGGGATTGGGCACCCCCATCAGCAAACAAATTGAACTGGGGGGGGGCATGCCTACACAGGGACTGGGCATTTCCGATGTTGGCTTTGTGGGGATTGTGTGGCGGGTGGCAGGAGCCACCATATTTATTGGAATGTTTTACCAGGAAAGGCACATAATGGAGCCTTATCATCTGATGCTCCAATGAGGAAACTGCACCTCATTAGAGTGGCAGATTTCTTTCAACTCCATGGCTCTCTTTGAAACTGCTGTCATCGCCAGCATGCTCACTGATTGGTGGCTGAGGGACGCACCCATTAAAGCATCCCCTGAATTGGCCACAACACTGGCACACCTCTGAAATGTGCTACTGCCACAAGATGTTGCTTGCGCGTGCATGCAAGCCAACATAAAAAACAAGGGAGACACCGTGTCATCTTATTAATCAAATATAACACAAACAAGTCGTCAGCTATGCACAGATCACCACATTACATCACAAGCCTGATCTAAACCTGCCAAAAATAACCCAAAACCAAACAAAACACTGTTAGAATCTATCACTTGGTAAATGCTGAAGAATGAAACCCGAGTCATTGTAGTGAACAAGTCCAAAACTACACTACACAAAAGTTGTATACTTGCTAACAAAACCAAATCACCTCTGGGATCTCAATGGAGCATGTATCTTACGCACACCAAACTAATGAAAAGAAGTCCGGGTCTAGACAATAGGCACCAAACTTCATTTGGCACCTAAAAACAGACTCAGCATTGTTGAATAGCAGGTGCAATGCTGCAGCAGGACAGAGCAGATACTCCCCCCAAAGAAAACCATTCAATAAATGTACTGCCAGTATTCCTTAAACACCTACGGTACCACCACAACAGCTCAGACAAAAGAGAAATGTAAATACTAGATACCACTCAAAGAAGTCCTCTGGTTCAAGGACATACAGCTGCTGCAGAAGCAAAAGAAGCAGGTCCTCCACTGAAATATCCAGCTGTCCCCTCCCACAAGCGACAGAAACACTGGGGAGACAGGTGGAATTCTGCAGCAGAAAGGATGTGCGTGATCTCCAGCTGAACACCAAGGTTTATAATGTGGAAATCCTTAGAAAATGGACAAAGGCTAGTCTGGTTGTTGATTGGCTAAAAGCACCAATCAACCAGATCAGTATGACAACACAGACTCGGAAATAACTAGTTCCAGTCTCAGTTGCCTCATATTGTTTTAAATAGCAGTGGGCCAGTAGAATGTTAGAAAGGGTAGCACTGCCATGTTTTTTTTCTCGCTTAGTGAGTTAGCGAGAGAGAGACCCCCCTTCAACTGTTACAATCACAAGTGCAGGCAGACAATGAAAGTTAAAAAAAGTCATAATTCAAGCTGGTTTTTTTTTTTTTTTTTTTTACAGGGACACCACTCAGTACAAAAACTGCCTTCAGTACTGCAGTCACGCTGCTTACCACAGCGATTGTGTCTGATGAAGCAGCTTATCTGTTAGACCATAGCAGTCACTTTTAATAGCAACCATCTTCACACTAAATGAAGTGCCACAAAGTACACAGTGGCAGTTAGTACACCACCCCCCAACTCAGTGTCACAAACATGGAGGGTGTGTCTGTATTTTTTTTTCTTATTTGCCATCAAATTTACCATTTACCTTGTTTTCATAGATGCTGCTACCATTTCACACACACTGTGCCCTACTTGACATGATCAATGTGTTGTCTACTAAATGCAGTCCCAACTGCAACTCATGACCTACAGCACATGCTGTCATGTTTCCGATCACTACCTCAATTTAAAAAACAACAGCTAAAAGAAAACAAACAACAAAAGCTGCTGGTTTCTGTGCCATCATTCTGAGCGTGAACTCACTCCTGCTGTAACAGCTACTTGGGGATTGGGACGGGGATGGTTGGGACTGTGCTGTAAAAGGTATTTAAATATTAAGGATCTGGAGCTGGCAACCTGCTGCAGTCTGACACAGTTAACTACAGCACTGTAAAATTGATCACTGAAGTGAGGGCTCAATTTGCAAACAAACGGATGGGCGGGGTCTGTTGAAGACAAGTGCTGACACACCTGAGAAAGAAAAAAACAGCTCTCAAACACTGCAGTGCCCTCTACTGGCAGGTACACCAGTAGAGGTACTACTTTACAGCAAAAAATTGATTCTGACTCATTTTATTATTTTTTTTATTTAATTTTTTTAAATCCTACATAAAATATTACATATAACCCATTTTCTAAGTACAATAATACCCTCTAGGGTGGGCAGTACTGGGCTATACCGGACCTTCCAGAGGCTATAAGGCCCTCCACTTCATTTCACCCCAGGCGGTCTGGTGTAGCCCAATACCTTCCACCCTGTTGAGTATGATTGCTTACATAATGCTCTGTTAAGCTAAAGCACAATTAAACCACCATCCGTAAGTAAATAATTAACTAACAGCAGTTTAATAGTCACCTGAGCCCAGACTTTAACCTGTGTTTCCTGTCATTGTCATTGATGTCTGTACATATGTACAAGGAGGCAGTGTAGCGCAGTGGTCTAAGGTGCTCTGAGCTGCAAATTTGGTGACATCCAGCAGACCAGACCTGGGTTTGAATCCCACAGCTTCCACTTGCATACTGTGTGACCCTGAGCAAGTCACTTAACCTCCTTGTGCTCCCAGGTCGCTCCTGTAAAAAAGCTTTCAGCTTAGTGTGCTATACCTGGTTAAAAAAACAACTAATTAAAAAAAAATATATTACCAATGTAAAAAAATCTCCAGGGTAAAACATTGTACAGATTGCCCACAAATGTAAGATAATATCAGAGCAGGATCTTCATAAAATGACAGAATTCTGTATCTCAGCCCTGGTACATCCTTCAAAAAAGCAAAGCCAGCAAGTGAGCTTACCCTTATGACTCTAGGGGCATGTAGAATTATAGCACCAATTAACAACAAAGAATGAAAAGATAATTTGATCTCTGATTCAGTAAGGATGCCCTTCTGATCAAAAGTATTTAAAGACAGGGTTCGTGGAGGGCTGGGTAGGACTGTAAGAGTCAGTATGGCAATGGGGGTACAGCAATTTCAATCTATTTAATTGACTGTGGGGATATTCTCATGGGAGGGGCACAGGATTTCAGCCAAGGATGTAAAGATCGATTAAAAAACTTAAAATAGAAGTTTGGTTTTATACTGAAGTGCTTCTCTATTTTTGTTGCAGCTACGACTCTGATCAATGTTGCAAGTTGTGAGAACTTGTAGTATTATTTTCTATGACTTGGCATTGCACTCACAGTAGTACCTATCCAGTAGTGGTAAGAAACAAGAAATTATTAATAAAAAATGAAAGGCAACTGATTGATGTCTCTTGGCTAATGAAGAGATCCATCTTGTAAATCCTTAGTGTTTCAGAACCACTCCGCTTCACTGTGCGGTTCACGAACAGTAAGTCATGTGATGATTCTCTGTTGATTAGCCAAGAGACATCTCTCAGTCTTGCTTTACTTATACCAGAATCTCAGATGATTGATGCCTCACTCCTGACTGCACTTCACACTTTAGCACTGAGCTGCCCACAAAATCTCTGATAGCATTGCAGAGAGAGCCGATGGGTCTGAAACAATTTGAATTGCCAGTCCTGAAAGTTATCATTATATTCTCCTGTGGAGAGCTTTGCTCGAAAATATTTTTTTTCAGTGGAAATGTATCCATTTCAGTGAGCGCCCATAACAGAGTCCCTGCCTGTAGTAGTGACAGCTATAGTGGAACTGGAAAGATTGCACTGGTACTGCTGGAGGATGCTGATTGTTTTGCCAAACTTCTGATGTTTGGTTCACCTGAGGATTTTTTGTAACAATTAATTTGTTTAATTAAAGAAAAATTTCCCCATGCCAACCAGGAGGCCAAACACAAAGCCAAATGCCAAAATTTGACTTCTGTTTGATATCTCATGTTGCTTATGGTCAGCGTTGCATGTTCAGTTTGGGACCTCTCCACTCCCCTATTAACTAAAGTACTACTGACTACTGCAACTCATATAGTAGAAACAGAAATTGCTGGTAGAGAAAGGCTAAGGCCCATCCAATCTCTCCATAAAAAGTTTCCTATCCATCCCACTGATGACCTAGTGTCTCAGAGGGGTTTTCCACCCAAACCCCCACTCTCTCCTCCTAGCCTCTCACCCCACCTCTATCTCCTACTCTTGGAATTGTCAGCCCTTTAAACCTGCCCCAGCCATGTTTTAAACCATTTATAGTCCATGTCCCACCAACTGCAAATAGTTATAAAACTGGTTTTGTAACCAGTTTTTGAGTTTAATTATGAATGGCTTAACTTTCTGCAGTCTACCATGCAGGCCACATGAATTCATTATTCTGTTTTACTGCATTTTCAAGAAAACAAAGACTTAAACCCCCAGTCTAAAATGAACCTTACAAAATAAGTACGAACACAGCAGGTGACCAGAGAAATGTCGCTCTCTGACTACTCTTCGCTTTTTAAATCCTGCAGATCTGATGTATTAGCATCAACCTAGTCTTTGAAAATGATGGGCATGAATTTAAATTTTGTTACTTTCAAGTCTTGATTTCCAAAATATGGATGTTATCTTCTTACCTTATGTTCTGATCTGTTTACACTCTTCCTTGCTAGAATCTTGCTGTGTTTTCAGATAGTTTACCTATTCCATCTTCCCAGCATCCTAGCAAAAAGAACATCCTACAGAACTTGGAGGCAAGACTCTCTTAGAGTGCAAATTTGATATAATTCTTGTTTTAAGAAAGCTTACTTCTTATACTATTAAGTATACAAGATATATTATAACTTGATGGCTCAAAATTGCTCATATAATACTAATTTATTTAATGGTGAGCACCGCAAAAGATATAACCTTCATACAAATACTGTAGAGTTATATAAGTGCATACTGCTCCAAACTGTTTATGTAAATGTTCCCAGTGAAACCTTCTTCAGCACTGAGAGTTGCCTTACAGCAGGATGAGTGTTTATTCAGTGTCACCGTTTTCTCTGACATTAGGCTTATGACATTAAACTACAGTATATGCAGTAACAAATGTCATGATCAAGTAATCTATTTGAAAAAGCTGAAAAGGACATCAGTGTTCATTAAATAAATGCAGTAGTGGAGCCAGGTTTGCAGCGGGGGAGTCAGTTAGTTGGGGGCCTCAAGATGGCGCATAGCAAAAATAGTGACAGATTTTAGCTTAAACATGCATAAGCAAGTTGCATGATCACCCATCTACCATATCCTACTCTATCCTAGATTTAGGATAGGAAAGAAAGAAATAGTTTAAATATGTAGGACCTTTCTGTGCATCAACAATTAGGGGGGTGGGGGGCATTCCTCTCAACCTTTTATCACCAAAATGTGTGACAAGATGAGTGACAACTGGCCAAATTTTGTGACACATTGAAACATGACATTGCAAGATCAGAATAATGTGGAAATAAGTGCACTAATGTATGTAATGTTTGCTGATAACCTAGCATGCTATATTATTATACATTTCTGCTTAAATATCTCAGTGGTCAGTGTGGAATGTCAACTTCTCAATGTGGGACAGAGGGTTTCTGAGTGATAAAATGAATGACGTACCTCGTAATGTGTGACAGTTGAGAAGTATGTGGGGGGGGGGGGTGATATTCTGGCTTATGGGCCCAGCCCCTAGGGTTTTTCTCTTTATGGACTTCACTCTTGGTCTTCCTGTCCTAGAGGTAGCCTAAAAAGGTGTTGGACAGAAGTTGTTATTTCCTGGAGCTGCAGTCCTTGACATGGATCTATTACGAGATGTAAACTTTGGATGTTAGGGGCAGAAGAACCAAAGTCCATCAAGTGTGCCCTCCACTAGTGAACCCTACCTGAAATCTACATCATATCCCAAGATTCCCACTCTCAACCAGCTGCTCTGAGCCAAGTTTCCTTCACCACCTATCTCTCTTTCACCTCCCCCCCCCCCCATTTCCCAGGCTACCTTTATCACCCCTTAATCTTATTCTAGCCTTTTGTACGCTCAGTGACAGAGCTAGTTTTTGCCACCATACTTAACTGTAGGTAAGCTGTTTCATTTGTCCACCATCCTTTCTGTGAAAAAGCACTTCCTCACATCCTTTATGAATTTATTGCCAAGACTTTTAGTTATGTCCTGGCTCTTAAGTTCCCATTATGCATGAGTAGGTGTGCTCTACCCCTATAAAATGAACCTGTCACTGTACAGTGTGGTTTAACATTAAGAGAGGAAAAGAGATAACCCACACAAGGACAAGGGTACTGGACTTTGGGATGGTGAATTTTAAAGAAATGGGAAACTGCTGTGTGTGCGTGCGTGTGTGTGTGTGTGTGTGTGTGTGTGTGTGTGTGTGTGTTTCCAGGGAGGGGTAGAGGCACAGTGGGGAAAAATAAGGGAGCACATAATTAAGGCAATCAACCTCTGCATGAAGGAAAAGAGTAAAAGTAAAATGATAAAGAGACTGTTATGGTTCTCTAGTGAAGTGGCCAAGTGGTGAGGGAAACAAGGGTGGCATTCAGGAGGCATAAGGAAATGCAGAGGGAGGAAGACTGGGAAGTATACCAGGTAAAACAGAGGGAAGCAGGAAGGACAGTGAGGGGAGCAAAGCCACAGACAGGGGAAAGAATAGGCAAAGGGGTAGCTAAAGGGGATAAGGTTTGTTTTAGGTACATAAGTGAGAAAAGAAAAGCAAGGAGTAGGGACAGTGAGGATAAGGAGGATGGGAGGGGGGAGACTGCGCAGAAGAGGATCAAGAAAAAGCAGACATCCTAAACAGGTACTTCTGCTCAGTCTGCACAGTGGAATGAGGGGGGAATGACTTCTGGGGAGTAGGAACAAGGTGCGGGAGGTAGACATTTTCGTTTTCAGAGGAAAGAGTCGAGAGGGGACTTACAGCTCTGAAAGTGGCCGAGGCTATGGGACCTGATGGGATTTACTCAGGGGTACTACCCCCGTTGGCCTTATTCAAAAGCTCACTGCACACAGGCATGTTTCTGGAGGACTGGATGAAATCAGACATGGTCACTCTCCATAAGAGCAGCAGCAGGGAGGAGGCTGGCAACTATAGGCCGGTCAGTCTCATATTAGTGGTGGGGAAATTAATGGAAATCCCGTTAAAGGAAAGGTTGATAGACAGTCTTGAATACAATGGATTGTAGGACCAATGGCAGCATGGATTCGGGGAGAAGATCATGTCAGATGAATCTGATTTCTTCAATTGTGTGATCAAAGAAATAGATCAGGAAGGGCAGTGGACATGGCCTATATGGAGTTAAGCAAGACCTTTGACACTGTGCCACACAGATGACTGATAAAAAATCTGAGCAGCCTAGGGGTGGGATCCAAAGCGATGAATTGGGTAAGGAACTGGATTATGGATAGGTGACAGAGGGTGGTGTTAACAGCACTCACTCTGATGAGGGGAGAGTGACCAGTGGGGTGCTGCAGAGCTCAGTACGGGGACTGGTCCTCTTCAGTGTCTTCATTAGTGACAATGCAGAAGAACTGAAAGGGAAGATGTGCCTTTTTGTAGATAGCCCCAAATTTTGTAATATGGTGGGCATTCATGATGGGGTAAAGAGACTGCGTAGGGGTCTTGGGAGACAGGAGAGGTGCTCGAGAGCATGGCAGTTAGTGTTCAGTACCCAAAAGTGCAAAATCATGCACCTAGGGCATAGGAACCCAGGGGCTAAATATGGGGTGGAGGGGGTACTGACAGTGACTAAGCAGGAAAGAGACCTTGGTATTATATCTGAGGACCTAGAAGTAGCAGCCCAGTGTGACAGAGCAGCAGGTAGGGCCAGTGGGATGCTGGGAAGCATAGGGAGAGGTATCTCCAGCAGGAGGAGGGAGGTGGTGTTGCCAGTGTATCGCTGGCTTGTGAGACCCCACCAGGAGCACTGTGTCCAGTTCTGGAGACCGCACCTCTAAAAGTACATAGGGTGAAGGCAGTCCAGAGGAGGGCAGCTAAAATGGTGTAGGGTTGCATCAAAAGCCCTATAAAGAGCGACTGAGGGATCTCATCATGTACACCCTGGAAGACAGTACAGCAAGAAGGGACATGATACAGTCCTACAGGTACCTCACAGGGGTGAACAGGATGCAGGAGGGGAGTCTCTTTCAAATGAGGAAGAGCACCAGGGTCAGAGGGCATGTGATGAAGCTGGAGTGGGGGGGGGGAGTTTAAGAGGGATGTGAAGAACTACTACTTCACTGAAGGAGTGGTGGATGCCTGGAACAGACAGCCAGCAAAAGTGGTGGAGGTGAAAACGATAGGGGGCTTCAAGCATGTGTGGGATAGACAGAGGTGAATATTAATAAATAGGCAGGGAGGAGGGAGGGTTGCCAAAGACCAGTTAGACTCTGTAGAGACAGACTAGGCAGGAACCATCTGGGCAGACTGGGTGGGCCGAGTGGTCCTTTTCTGTTGGTAAATTCTGTGTTTAACCGTTTAACCCTCCCATCACTTTCATTAACACCAGAACGTGATGTGACATATTCATTTGCATTGCCTGTTGAGAGTGGTTCATTTTGTGGCCACCTGCAATGTTGATTGCCACTCTCAATGTCCACTATTGGAGCCACTGAGGTGACTGAGTAGTGCTGTGTAACAATGGTACTGCTGGCCCCTACCCCGAGTGTGAGAAAGTGCAGCCTGCACATCCACTTTTTTCAAGGTCCACTGTTACCTGTTGTGGTGGGAGTCAGGTTTACACTAAGCAAGAACCAAGGACTCCTGCCCTACTGCATCTGGCACAATGGTGGTGTCCAGTGGTTCCCTCAACTGTCTTTCAGAATCCGTCACCCCATGGTAACATAGAAACACTGAATTTGATGACAGATAAGGCCACTTGACCCACTCAGTCTTCTAATTTTTCCCTACCTACAGTATCACTGCAGATACTAATCAATCTTCGGCTCTTTCTACCCCACCTTTCCGCTAAAATACCCTTATGCCTATCCCACACATTCTTGAACCCCACCATTGTCTTCACCCCAACCACCTCCACTGGATGACTGTTCCAGGAATCCACCACTCTTTCTTTGAGAAAGTACTTCCTCACACCTCTCCTGAATCTACCCCCCTCCAGCTTCATAGCATGTCCCCCTTGTTCTTGAGCTCCCTTTTTCTGAAAAATACTTCCCTCCTGTACCTTATTTACCCCCATGACGTATTTAACAGTCTATCATATCCCCGTCTCTCTTCTCTTTCAGGGTGCACATATTGAGGTCCTTTAGTCTCTCCTCATGGCTTTTAGTGCAGACCAAGTACCACTTTAGTTGCCCTCCTCTGGACCTCTGTCAATGTGTCTATATCCTTCCGGAGATGTGGTCTCCAAAACTGGGCACAGTACTTAAGGTGGGATCAGTGATCTATACAGGGGCAATACCACCTCCCTCTTTCTATTGGTGATATCCCGCTCTATGAACCCTAGCATCCCACTAGCCCCCCCAGCTGCCTTGTCGCATTGCCTGCCCACCTTTAGATCATCTGATATGATTACCCCTAAGTCTCTTTCCTGCTTGGTGGTTGTCAGTACCACTCCACCCATTTTGTACTCCACCCCAGGTTTCCATGTCTTAAGTGTATTATTTTGCACTTTTTCACATTGAAGCCCAGCTGCCATACCCTTGACCCTCCCTCTAGTTTCCTCAGGTCTCTGCTCATCCTTTACACCCCCTTAGAGTGTCCACATTGTTTCAGATTTTGCTGTCATTCACATAGAGGCAGATCTTCCCTTTCATCTTCTCTGCAATGTGACTTGTGAAGACATTAAAGAGAACCAGTCCCAGCTCTGACTCCTGAGATACCCTGATGGTCACCCTCCCCTTTCTCAGAGTGAACTTTGTTTACTACTGCCCCCTGTCACCTATCCCCTAACCAATTTCTTATCCAGTTTATCAGCTTTGGACCCACTCCTAAACTACCTCGCTTGCTGACTACTCTCCTATATGGAATGGTGTCAAAAGCCTTACTGAAATCTATGTAGGCCACATCCAGCGTTCCACCCTGATCCAATTCATTTGTCACTCAGTCAAAAAAATTGATCAGATTCATTTGACATGACCTACCCCCTTGTTAACCAATGCTGCCTCAGATTTTGTAACCCAGTGGATTCAAAATATTCCACAATCCTTTCCTTCAACAGTGATTCCATTAACAAAGGAGTAGAAGTACCAGTGATGAGTATGGGATGGACAGCAGACAGCAAGAAGGCAGAATAAATTATAGAGGTGGTCCAGATGGGCAAGAGTGGACTTGGGGGCAATGCCGTAGATCATGTCATCATAGCTGAAAATAGGGAACATCATATTTAGGATGATCGCTCCCAACATTTGTGTTTGTTCAGCTCATCTAGTTTGGAAGGCAGTATAGCATGAATGGCATCAACGGGGAGGGGAGACTCCCAAGTTAAAGCCCTTAATTCGCAAACAAGTAGTATTTTACCTTAGTTTAATTGTTTCCAGTGCTGCATAGTTTGATGGAGAATTTGTCAATTAACATTTAGCTACCAAAATTAACAACAATGGTCCGACAGAAAGGAGCAAAATAAGACTTTTTTGCAGCCATATGGGGAGACTTTCAAGCAGCCCAACTTTGTGGATCCCAGCACTTCACAAGCCAGCTCCTCTGTATTGCTAGAATTACTTTAGGTCTTGATGAATGCCTTCACCAGAACCATGCAGCAAACTGACCAGAAATTGGACTGCTTCACACAAAGAATGGTGGTGGTGGTGGAAACAAAATGTAAATCCATGCGTGAGGCAATGAAGGGCTTGGAGTTGACAGCAGGCTAGGCTCTGGCAGAGGCATCCACATCTGTAAAAGAGTAAGTGGTTCTGAAAGACCACATTGAGCAACTTGAAAATGCAGTGTGAGCAGCCAATATTCAGATGCTGGGCCTTGCTGAAGGGACTGAGAGGATGCAGTTGCATTTCTAACTCAATGGCTTGCTGAACTGACTGGGTACTCCCCTCAAAGAACAAATGCTGCCCAAGACTTGTCATGCACTATCTTAGTTACTCTATCTTCTTATCTAGAATGTGACGCCATCCTAGGTGTGGCAAGAGCTAGCAGGCCACTGACACACAACGATGAGCAAATCCTTATGTTCCTGGACATTTCCTATGCTACACAGATGTGCTGCAAGGCATTCAATGGCATAAATGTAAACTCAGGGATCTGGCATAGCGTTTACACTGGTTCCTCCTGCGAGACTATGTTTCACCCTTGGCCATTGTCAGAACAGATTTTCCAATCCCCGTGAAGCAGGAAGCAGTGTGGAAAAGATTGTGACCCCCAAGAAACAGACAGCAGGCTACCACAAATGATTCTGACTGTGAGGACTGAATTTACAGGTACTGTGCTTGCAGTTTGATTGAACAGAACCCCTTCCCCCCCAAACTTGCTGGCTTCCTCCATTTTTTGGACTTGGTACTTATACAAACCTAATAATCTGTGTGGGGGGATAGTTCTGTCAGCAAGGGGAATAAACTAAACAAAACTCTCTAAATATCTGTTCAGTGTTTGGGTGAATAGAGTACGGGGTTAGTATTGGTTATGTAACTGTAGTTCACTTTTGGCTTTTCTCTATTCCCGCCCTTGGTAGGTAAGTTGGGTAGTGAGTAGGGAATAGAAAGCCCAGCACCACGGGTGAGTAGAGTGCTGGAGAAGGAGAAGGCAGGGGAGGATGTTGGGTGTTTCACAACTCGCTAAGCGAAGAACTGCCGAGGGAGGCTGGACTTTGTAGGGAATGTGGGAGTAGATTTTCCCCCACATTGAACCTCGGGCAATAGCCCTGCCCTCCCATTCAGTTGTTTGGGTGAATAGAGTATAGGGTTAATAGTGCTTATGTAATTGTAGTTTACTTTTGGTTTTTCTCTATTCCAGCCCTTGGTAGGTAAGCTGCGTAGTGAGTAGGGAATAGAAAGCCCAAAAGAATTACTAATGAATGTTCAAAAGAGTATGATTACCTCCTCCAACTCATGGAGAGTATGACCAGTAGCACGCAGGAGAGGGAAAAACCCTCAGGTGGGGGAAATCTGTGAGGACCCATGGCTACTGACTCACCCATCCTCTGAGCAAACTAAAAGGAGATGAACCTAGGTTCTATCAACCATAAACTAATTTTCTGAGGGAGGCGAACTTCTTGAAGAGATGACAGTCCATCTTCAAATCCATGAATGGTGCAGTCTGGAAGGACGAATCTGAGGTAGAAGAGGTAGGTCTATTCTGAAGGAGCATCCAAATCCTGAGAGTGGAGTAGGTCCAGTTGAAAAGGGGTGAATGTAGTCCAGGTTTCTGAGGTGGTGGATGATTTCCAAAGGGATTACAGAGACTAATACGCAGTAAGAGCATGATTCGATAAATGTGCTACCAGACTTTGAACGGTGGGAAATATGATGGGTTATGAAGTCATAAGATAAACAATCTAACTTTGTAGAAAGTTTGACATTCAAGTTAGAGTCTGGAGGTGAGGAGTTTAGCGATGAACGATAAGTTGCAATGTAAGCATCAGTGAAGTAGATGAAGGAGTTTGATGGAGTCTGTATGTGCCAGGTAGGAGCAGTGACGTGAATAATTTTAGACCAATACAGGAAGACTGGTATATGCAGTAGAGATGGTAATGAAATGTATTAGGAATGATTGGAAGTTCAGTATGAAGAACGCAAGAGTTGATTTAGGTATTGATGTCGTAATGATACTTGTATAGGCTCTTGCTGGTCTGCCAGAAGAAAGTAGATATGGGTATTTCTGTGGCGTAATTACCTGTGATGTGCACTGAGGAGGCCATGACTTGCAGGTAATCCAATGTCTAAATACTGTGAGAAGCCTGGAAATGGGTATATGAAAGAGTCTATAGACTGATGTGGCAATGGGAAGTCAAGAGTGGTGTAGAATGCCCGGGGTGCCTAGCACTGTAGTCGAATATGGATCCGATTAGAGGCAAGACCGGGATAGTGAGACAGCCAGATCAGTTGCGGATGTTCAGATTGAGAATCAATGGAAGCCTGCTCTCAGTGAAAGTCTCACTGGAGGGAGTATGGGAGGTAAATCGTGAGGGGTAAGCTAGAAGGACCGCTGGATGGGCAGCTAATCTGATTGATGGTAATATGGTGAAGGAATGTAGATGGTTGTATGAAGTATGGTGACATCCAGGAGCTGGAAAATAGTGGTTTGAATAGAATGCCTTTAGTAAGGCAGTTGGGCACCAGAGATCCAATGATGGGATTTCTGAGAAGGTAGCTGTGAGGGTCGTAGGACATCCAGTGACTACAGAGGAAGTGTAAATCGATTAACATGATCAAGAGAGTCAGTGCTCATAGAAGAAGTTATGGAAAGGTAAAACAAATGATGCCAGCATTGCTATGAGGTATCTTGCGGTTCCCGTTATCTGTAGCAACGATGATGATTAGAGAGTCATTGCATGATGGAAGGAATTAGGTCACTTTTCCATGTAGAAAGATATCCTATGAGACATGGTAGATAAGGAAGCCATAGTGCTTGACTTGCCAGGATGTGTAGGGGGTATCCAGTAGAGTCGGATGAGGGATGAGATATTTCTATAGTCCATTCGAATGGGTTTCCTGAACTGATCCTGGGAAGATGATTGGAAAGTATAGATAACTATGATGACATAAGAGTCCGAGTCGCGTACAGATATAGCACACTGATAAGTCCAAATGAGGACGAAACAAGTGTCTAGCTTAAAGGTTTCTGTGGCTGTGTTTTTTGAATTAAGCTCAATGGGGGGCACAATGGCCCCACTTAAAGCCAGGGAGAGGGGCCTAAAGAGGACCTGGGGCAAACGTTTCATTTCTGGACTATATGTGTTTGTGAGACTTGGGAATGCTATTAGTGGGTTTGTAACTGTGTTCGCAAACAACTACAATCCATTTAGAGAGGCTGTATTTCACTGACCTGTATAGGTATTGTGAACCATGGGTAGGATTGTGGGGTGCAATGGTTGTGGGGCAGACGTGTGGATGAACATACTGTGGAGGCTGGCAGAGTGCCCAATATGCCACAGGCTAAGGAGGCTCGAGGAAAAGGTTCAGTGGCTTGGCAGGGAGCTGGGGAGGTTAAGGGGTGGGAAGGGTTGTGTTGGTAGAAGGGGTGACATCTGAGAGTATTGGGGGCTACCACAGAGGATCAAGGGAGGGGTCAGGGGGAGGGGGCAAACTAGACAGGAAACCAGCTGATGAAGGGCGGACTCTAGTAGGGCCTAGCAAAAAAGAAGCAGCAGTAGGCAGGAGGGAGGAGAAAACACATAGTAATGCAAAGAGGGTAGAGAACATGTTTGCTGTACTAGCAACACATGGGGAAGAGGACGCAGGAGGAGATTGCACGAGAGACAGTACTTATGAAGAGGAGGGAGTGAGGGGCATTACTAGTGGAGAGATTGAGCATGGTGTACCAGGGGAGGGATAATACTTGGAGAGGTGAGGAGGGAAAGGGAGAGGGAGGTTGGTAGTCAAACAGGAGGGGGAGGGGTCTCAATTGAGTGGGACGGGGTGAAGACACTGGGGCAAATAGTAAAAGCACCACCTTGAGTGGGCTCAAGAATAAGAACCTGGGTGGGGGTGGTGGTGATGGGCACAAGGAAAGAGGAGGGGGGTGTACTGGTGTTAGGGGACTCCATACTCAAGGGAATCAGATGGGGCAGCAATGAGGGGAGGCACAGTTGGATATTGGTGGTGTCCATACTGGGATTAAAGGCAGACAAGGCAGGACAGGCAATCCTAAGGTGTGCAAGGGGGGGTACATGTAGGGACAAATGACCTAGGGGGCAAAATGGTGATGGTAACAAGGGAGAGGTTTGAGGAAATGGGAAGGTTGTGTGAGGAGACTGGGGGGTCTGTGGCCTTCTCGGAGGTGCTCCCAGTACCCTGTGCAAGAACAATGACAGAGGACTGGGGAGCTGAATGCATGGTTGGTAGAATGGTGTCGAACTAAGGGAGTACTGGGTTGTGAGCAGCTGGAGCAGTACCTGGGATAATAACAATCTGTTTGCAAGGGATACGCTGCACCTGAGCGGGGAGGGGAAGGAGGTATTAAAGACTGGGGAGGTATAGTGCGACAAAGGTGGATTTAAACTAGATGGGGGTGGCAAGTGGACAGCAGGTAGACAGGGATCCAATAGAATGGAGTCACAGCCTACCCCCCAGGCTAGCAGGGAAGGACTCGGGGTGGCCCAAAAGGGAGGGAATAGAAGGGAGGAGATGGAGGGTGATGAAGGGAAGATGACAGGATGGAGGGTGGTCTTGCTGAATGCGAGAAGCTTAGGCAACAAATCAGTTGAGCTACAGGCACTCATACGAACATACGAACATATGAAATTTGCCAGCAGATACAGGCCTAGAGGTCTATCAGGACTGCTCAAATGTGCAGTTAGCACCACTTGTTCTGCAGCTGCCCCTCCCTTCCACCCTTCCCCTTCATTAACCCTGCCCCTTGTCCTGTCCCATCCCATCCCCTTTTGAAGCAGTCCACTGTGCTACTGGATACCACTTCTGCAGGTAACGCATTCTACCTAGCCACCACCCTCTCTGTAAAAAAGTATCTCATCTCCCTCCTGAACCTTCCTCCCTCCAGTCTCATATCATGGCCCCTGGTGTCCCTCCCCTCCCTTACTTTGAACAGCCCCTCTGTACCTGTTTTGTTTATTCCTTTCATGTATTTAAAGGTTTCAATCATGTCGCCTCTGTTCCTCCTGTCCTCCAGTGAGTACATGTTCAACTTCCTCAACCTCCTCTCATATGATAAGTTCCCCAGCCCCTTGATCATCGTTGTCACCCTGCGCTGCACCCCCTGCAGTAACCTAATGTCCCTCTTCAGATATGGGTGCCAGTACTGCACGCAGTACTCTAGGTGCAGTCTAAAAAATTACCTATACAGTGGCAGAATCACCTTCTCGAGGATATACCCCTTGCAATACAACCCAGCATTTTGTTGGCCTTTGCAGCTGCCTTCCTGCATTGTGCTGAGTTTTTTCATTGACCCTGTAATGAGCACCCCCAGATCCTTCTCTGTCTGGGCTAGCTGCACTCCCCCATCTGGTAACTCCTCCTTGGGTTCTTCATCCCAAAATGCAGCACCTTGCACTTTTTGGCATTAAACCCCAGTTGCCAGGTGTCTGACCAGGTTTCAAGCTTTGCCAGATCATCCTGCAACCCCTGCCATCCCCCTAGGTCATCCACCACGCTCCTACCTTGGTATCATCAGCAAACAGACTGATTTTGCTCTTGATGTCCCATGATATGTCTGCAGTGAATATCCCAAACAACACTGGTCCCAACACCGAGCCCTGTGGAACACCGCTCATCACTACCCTTGGGTGTGAGAGCTCCCCACCACCACCACCCTCTGTTGCCTTCCTGAAGCCAGTTTCCTACCCATCTCACCAGCTTTGCACCGCCCCTGTGCCTACTAACTTACTTCCCAGCCTTCCATGCGGCACTGAGTCGAATGCCTTACTGAAGTCCAGATACAGTACATCCACTGCATGGCCCCTGTCCAGTTGCCTAGTTACCCAGTCATAGAACTCCACCAGGTTGGTTTGGCAGGATCTGCCCCATATGAAGCTATTCTCTCTGCTGTCCTGTAGTCCTTTGGCTTCTAGGAGGACCACCAGCCTCTCCTTCAGGATAGTCTCCATTAGTTTACCCACGATGGATGTGAAGCTCACTGGTCTGTAGTTTCCCAGTTCATCCTTGGGGCCACTCTTGTGGAGGGGCACCACGTGAGCCATCCTCCAGTCCTGAGGTACACACCCTGAATGTAGTGAGGCATTAAATAGGTCTACCAAAGGTCTTGCAAGGACCTCTGCCAGCTCCTTCAGTACCCTGGAGTGGATGCCATCTGGGCCTGGCGCCTTGTCCACCCTCAGTGCCTTCAAACCCTCCCAAATTCTGCTCTCCATGATTTCTCCATCCATCCAGCTGGACTGCCTCCTGGACAACCTTGACTTGAGGCAGCTAGACATAGGTAGGATGTTGAAGGCACATGGGGTAAAGAGGTCCCATCCCCGATGGGAAGCAGCAATTAGTAACAGGAAGAGCATGCATAAGTATGACATGGTAGAATGCAGCCATGGCTCCTATCCCTGGTAGTCAGGGCGAGCTAACCTTCACTCGATGCCACTGGGCAGAGTTAAGGATGGAGGATGTCAGGTTTCTAAGTAGGAGGTAGGAGTGAGTGTAATGGAATCCCATCCCTGGTAGACAGGGCAAGACTACCTTGGCTCAGTACCTCAGAAGGTACGAGTTAGGGACGGAGTCTGGAAAAACTACTGGTGTGGGCTGAGCAAGGAAAAGGCAGCTGGTTGCGTAGTCTTAGGTAGGTAAATTGTGAGACAACAGAAATGGGAAGGAAGCAAGTCAGAGTAGGAGAACGTGAGAAGGAGTATCAGGAATGCCAGTGAAGGGGAGTTTAAAATAATTCAGGAATGAGCATGTTGGTAGCGATGTAATGCAATGAATGACTGAAGCCAAGTAGGCAAGTAGGGTAAGGAGCCATGCGAGGGTAGCAGAGGCCAGGTGGGCAGGAGGGAAGGATAGATTGTAAAGTAGGCCACAAAGCAGGTTCCTTAGAGACCAGACAGGGTGTAGCAGGGTAGAGGTGCCAGGGGCAAAATGGCAGGGGGTGCAGGCTCCAGCCCAGGGGTATAGGAAGCAAGAAGCAGGATGGGAAAAGGAGCATAGATGGGGATGGAATGTTGGTATTAGGAGCAACAGGCCCAAAAGGAAAACCAGGGGAGCATGGGGCAAGAACAGGGGATGGGGTGGGGGACAGAGAGCAGGGAAGGTGGGGCAGGAAGAACAGCATAGGCAGAAAGGAGCCATTGCTATGGTACCTGCATAGCCCGTCTGACTGGGATGCAGCACAGTAAATAAAGAAACAAGCAAAAATAGGAGGAAAGTCAATGATTAGGCAGAGTAAGCAGGAGTCAGAGCACCAGCCTGGCAACTTGCAACCCGGAGGCATAGCTTTCAACTGTCCCCGATTTTCAGGGACGTCCCTGATTTAGTCTCAAAGTTTTCCTCTGTCCCCCGTAAAAGTTGCATTTTTGTGACAGAACAATGGTGATTAAAATCACTAAATAATGTCAAACATTAAAGTTATAGACTTGTTCTTCAGAAAATGCATCTTAGCACACATCCCTTTAGTCTATCAGCTTTCTGAGTGAATAGTACCAATTTTCAAGATGTGTCCCTGATTTGGGGTCTTTGTCCCTGATTTTTTTAAGCCTTGACCCTGATTCATGAGGCAAGAGGTTGAGAGGTACGCCCGGAGGCACAACTTCGGCCAAAGCAGAAGAAAGTGCGATCCAGGACAAGCCACAGAAGCTCCAGGCTATGCAGCAGAGGAAATGAGCCAAGCACAGCTCCACTGAAATGGAGAAATAGCGACCCAGAAATACTGACCATACAGGTAGAGCAAAGGAGAAAGACAAACTCTGAAGTAAGGAGTTTTTTTGTGTGTGTTTTAAACAAAAAAGTGAACACAGAACAAAATTTGAATCTGAGAGCTCATGTATCTGCACTACTGACCTTTTCCAAACGTGTCACTAGTATGTAAGCAATAAGACACGACAGGGTGTGTGTTGAACAGATATTACCGCACGCCCAGGGGCGTAGTAAGGCACGAGGCCTTGCCGAGTGCCTTCAGCCCCTGGAAGTGCGGTAATATCTGTTCAACACACATACCCTGGAGTGTTTTATTGCACTTATAAAACGTTTTTTTTTTTTTTTAATTTGTCACCTTAAAAAATATTACTGAACTAAAAAACAAAAACCTGAAATCAGTGTGTTAATTTGAGATAAAATAGTCCTTCCGCCTACTAGGTGATGACATCATTGTCTTCCGACACATTAACATTTGTACTGTTGTTGCCCCCCCCCCAAACCCCATGTCTCGATCGAGAGAACAAGTGTGGTTAGGAGAGGAAGTAACAGGTTCTCCCCGACAGGTTGCGCCACTTTCGCAATTAATAAAAAAAAAAAAGGAATAAAGGATGCAGATTTTGTTTTTGTTGTTTTAGTTAAATGTACTGGGATGGAAGCACAGTTTACTATGAGACGGCACCCCATTCTGGTCTATTTCCAGTTTCATGCGGCAGCAAGCTTCAGTCTCGCCGAACTAGAAGAATGCTTTATGCAGGATAAAACGCTGGCACGCTGCTGCTCTCAGATTTTGACTTCTAGCGGAGACCAGGTTTGGAGCAGGATTGTCAGCATGACATTCACTCCCTCGCTTACCGAGGCTAAAAACAATGGTGGCCTTTAAAAAATTAACATTCCACTGACACATCTTAACATTCCATTTGGGTGCATTGATTTATTTGCCTGCTCTTTTTTTTCCCCCTATGTGTAATACTTATTTGGACACTTCCTTTCTGGCCAATCATGATGCTTCTTTTTACATGCCTATTTTATAATGTAAAACAAGAGGCCACAGATCCCCAGTGTGTATTTACTATCCACGGGACTCTCCAACAGCAGTTTACTGAACAGGTGCCTGCCTGCCCATCCTGCTACCAACACACACAGTCGGCTGAATGAAAACATCACTTTAGTGAGACCAGACATCTATCAGGTCGTCACCCTGAGGATGTTATTCAATGGGAAAAGGAAAAAGCAGTCCAGCGCATCCATTTGAAAGAGTAGGCCAGTCTGGCTGCAGGAATAACAATGTTGCAGCTGACTGGAACCAGCCCTGCTTTGAACGGCATCCGTAAACGCAGGAGCTTTCTCCAGTTGTGCCACTTCAACAGACATGCAGTAACGTGCTTTATAAAATGGGCATGTAAAAAGAACCATTATGATTGGCCAGAAAGGAAGTGTCAAATAAGTATTACACATAGGGGAAAAAAAAAGAGCAGGTGAATAAATCAGTGCACCCAAATGGATTGTTAAGATGTGTCAGTGGAATGTTAATTTTTTAAAGGCCACCATTGTTTTTAGCCTCGGTAAGCTAGGGAGTGAATGTCATGCTGACAATCCCGCTCCAAACCTCGTCTCCGCTAGAAGTCAAAATCTGAGAGCAGCAGCGTGCCAGCGTTTTATCCTGCATAAAGCATTCTTCTAGTTCAGCGAGACTGAAGCTTGCTGCTGCATGAAACTGGAAATAGACCAGAACGGGTGCCATCTCATAGTAAACTGCGCTCCGTCCCAGTATATTTAATCTAAAACAACAAAAACAAATCTGCATCCCTTATTCCTTTTTTTAAATTGCAAAAGCAGCGCAACCTGTCGGGAGAACCTGTTATTTCCTCCTAACCACACTTGTTCTCTCGATCAGGACATGGGGTTTGGGGGCAAACAACAGTACAAATGTTAATGTGTCGGAAGACAATGATGTCATCACCTAGTAGACGGAAGGACTGTTTTCTCAAATTAACATAATGATTTCATTTTTTTTCAGTTCAGTAATATTTTTTTAAGGTGACAAATATTAAAAAATTAAAAGAGAACCATTTTATAAGTGCAATAAAACACTCCAGGGTATGTGTGTTAAACAGATATTACCACACTTCCAGGGGCTGAGGGCACTCGGCAGGGCCTCGTGCCTTACTACGCCCCTGGGCATGTGGTAATATCTGTTCAACACACACCCTGTCATGTCTTATTGCTTATATAAACCTGGGGAGGCCATTGATTGTACAAGGGGGAAAAAAATTGTTAGGTGGAGCCAGAGATGAGCCGAGAAGGGACACTCCAGCAAAGTGCTGAGAGGCAGGCAGGGGAGTAGGGAAACACAGGCAGGTGAGCCGGTGCAGGGGATGACGCCACAAGAGGGGTCAGGAAACAGGGGTGGAGACCCCAAGTGGCAATGAGGTATGGGGGAGGCAAATGAACAGCATACGGGGGGGGGAGATAGAATACAAGTCACAAAGGGAACAGTGTGAAGTGGAAGGGGCAGGCAACCTGCAGCACACTGCCCAGTTGCGACCTTCGCGAGCACATGAAAAGAAACAGGGAGCTCAGTCCATGTGTCACTCAGGAGCCTAGGTGCCGAAGGGTCACAACTCGCTAAGCGGAGAACTGCCAAGGGAGGCTGGCTTTTGTAGGGGATGTAGGAGGAACTATTCCTCCACATTGAACCTTGGGCTATAGCATTCCCATTGAAAGAAGATCCAGATACAGGGGGCTCCTGTTAGTTAGTTACAAACAGTTGTTAAAACGTTATACTAATGTTCCTTGTTCCAATGTGTTTAAAATCTAATTTGCAGATGGCAGATGACTGTCTCACCACCAAAGGTTGTAAAATGGTGCCATTACTTTTCCCTCAGTGTGGTATGTGTGCTTTGAGCAGCAGACATGAGAAAAAATAATGGTAAAAGATAAGTTTACAGTGTGTAAAATGTTATCTGTTTATTTCCTGGACTTTGCGGTTTGCAAGCTGTTAGATATGAATGTGCTGTCTCAATTCCTAGATGCTGGTAAATCCAGCAATCTTGCTATAGGAGGGAGTAAGTCTTGGGTGCTGACTGTGGTGGAGTTGCAGGGGAGCCTGGGCAACACCAGTGGCAGTCTCTGCGGGGATCCCTGCCCTGAGCAGTATTGGGCACATAGTGCTGGAATGAAGTACATCCTCAATTCTAGTTGTCAGAAGCCAACATAATATACCCAGGTCTTATCTTAGTGCATTGTTTCACGCAAGTCAGCACATAATGTTATATGGTGCACGAGGAAAGCAGGCTGAGATATATATTCCTTTAATACAGTGCTCTCTGTGGCTTTGGAATGTACTTTTTTATGACAGATTATGTTGGACACATCAATTAGGACCTGAAGAGGTTGGTCACAGTTGTTTATTCTACTACGGGACATTTATCCATAGGGCACTGGCGGCAATAAAAGCTCTTAGAATAATTTACTCTTACTGTATCATTGATCTTGGTAACCCCTCCATGTTGTACCTTTAGAATGTGTATTCCCAATCTTTCTTTGTAAACATGTTCAGAAAGTACGTATTTCATACGTAACATTAAAATGCATAAATACAAGTTTTAAACAAGCATTTGTCAATGCTGAATGTTGATTGTGTTGGTCCGTTGAGCTCGCTCACTGCCCCTCTGTCACTCACTTGTTCTGTTTCTCCCGGTACTGTAGGCTGCTGTTTTGTACTGGGCTCCTGTCTGCATTGGCACCCTTTTCTGTCCACAAAGAAATCCTCACGTGTCCCGACAGAGTTCCGTTGAGGTGGCTCACTCTCTCTCTCTCTCTCTCTCTTTCTCACTTGCTCATTCTGTTTCTCCTGGCGCTGCAGGCTGTCCTTTTGTCCTGGGCTCCTGCCTCTGTTGGTTGCTTTTTCTGCCCACAAAGAAATCTGCAGTAGACACAGATCCATTGAGCTAGCTCACTCCCTCTCTCTCACTTGCTCATTCGGTTTCTGCTAGCGCTGCAGGCTGGCCTTTTGTACTGGGCTTCTGCCTGTGTTGCTGCCTTTTTCTGCCCACAAAGAAATCTGCAGCAGTCACAATAGAGTTCCTTTGAGCTTGTTCACTCCCCCTCTCTCACTCACTCATTGCGTTTCTCCTGGTGTTGCAGGCTGCCCTTTTGTCCTGGGCTCCTGCCTCTGTTGGTGCCTTTTTCTGCCCACAAAAAAAAATCTGCAGCAGTCCTGACAGAGCTCCGTTGAGCTCGCTCACTCCCCCCTCTCACTCGCTCGTTCTGTTTTTTCTGTGGCTGCAGGCTGCCCTTTTGTACTGGGCCCCTGCGTGCATTGCTGCATTGTTCTGCCCACAAAGAAATCCGCAGCAGTCCAAACAGAGCTCCATTGAGTTCACTCATGCCCCCTCCCTCACTCGCTCGTTCCGAGTCTTCCACTGCTACAGGCTACCCTTTTGTGCTGGGCTTCTGCCTGCATTGTCGGCTTTTTCTTCCCACAAAGAAATATGCAGCAGTCCTGACACAGCTCCATTGAGCTCGCTTACTCCGTTTCTGCTGGTGCTGCAGGCTGGTCTTTTGTACTGGGCTTCTGCCTGCATTGCCACCTTTTTTTGCCCACAAAGGAATCTGTAGCAGTCATGATAGAGCTCCGTTGAGGTCACTCACTCCCTCCCCCGTCTCACTCACTCATTCCGTTTCTCTTGGCGCTGCAGGCTGCCCTTTTGTACTGGACCCTTGCGTGCATTGCTGCCTTTTTCTGCCTACAAAGAAATTTGCAGCAGTCCTGACACAGCTCCGCTGAACTTGCTCAGTCCCCCTTTCTCACTCGTTCGTTCCGTTTCTGCCAGTGCTGCAGGCTGGCCTTTTGTACTGGCCTCCTGCCTGTGTTGCCGCCTTTTTCTGCCCACAAAGAAATCCGCAGCAGTCACGATAGAGCTCTGTTGAGCTATCTCACTCTCCCTCTCTCACTTGCTCATTGTGTTTCTCCCGGCGCTGAAGGCTGTCCTTTTGTACTGGGATCCTGCCTGCATTGGCACCTTTTTCTGCCAACAAAGAAATCCACAGCTGTCCCGACAGAGCTCTGTTGAAGTTTCTCACTCCCCCATCTCACTCGCTCATTCTGTTTCTCCTGGTACTGCAGGCTGCCATTTTGTACTGGGCACCTGCCTCTGTTGGCACCTTTTTTTTGCCCACAAAGAAATCTGCAGCAGTCCTGACAGAGCTCCGTTGACCTCACTCACTCCCCCTTTCTCACACGCTCATTACGTTTCTGCCGGCACTGCAGGCTGCCCTTTTTGTACGTGGCTCCTGCCTGCATTGCCACCCTTTTCTGCCTCCAAAGAAATCCGTAGCAATCACTATAGAGCTCCGTTGAGCTCACTCACTCCCCCTCTCTGTCACTCATTCCACTTCTCCCGCCGCTGCAGGCTGCCCTTTTGTACTGGGCCCCTGCCTGCGTTGGCGCCTTTTTTTGCCCACAAAGAAATCCGCAGCAGTCCCGACAGAGCTCAGTTGAGCTCGGTCACTGCCCTCCTCTCTTACTCACTCGGTCCTAATCTGTCCCAAACACTGATTTTCGACAGCGACTGCGATATTGTACGCCGGAAGAGCAAAAACACATTTCAGCCAGGATGTGAAAAATGACAGCTGCACTGTTCATAAGGAGGAGTGGAAAAATTGCAATGTTGAAAATATGGAGTGAAAATATTACAAAGTTGTGAAGGCATGAGTGCGTGGAAACTGGGCAACGCATACTCGTAACACATTTTATGGACTTTCATCACTACATTTTCAACATAGGCATTTTAGGACCTCTGCTAATGAACAGTGTCACTGTCATTTTCATAACGTGTCCCGAACATGGATTTCCAACAGCGACCGTGCTATTCTGCGTCGGAACTATGAAACCACATTTCGTCCAGGATGTGAAAAGTGACAACTGTACTGTTCATAAGGAGGTGCAGAACAATGGCAATGTTGAAAATCTGGAGTGAAAATATTATAAATTCGCGAACTTACTAGCAAGCGTGCAAACTGCGCAACACACGCTTGTAACACAGTCATTTTATACAGTATCGTCACCAAATTTCCAACATAGGTATTTTAGAACCTCTGCTCATGAACTATGTCACTGTCATTTTCGTAATCTGTCCCGAACACTGATTTCCCACAGCAACTGCACTATTCTGCGCCAGAAGTGCGAAAACACATTTCAGCTAGGATGTGAAATAATAGCTGTACTGTTCACAAGGAGGTGGGAAAATGCCAATGCTGAAAATCTGGTGTGAAAATATTGCAAATTCACCAGTTATGATGCGTAACAACTTCACAATGCTCCTGAAACAGTAATTTTCTCATCAAATTTGCACACATAGGCTTTTTTGAGGTTTCCACCATGAACACTGGCACTGTCGTTTCGCTAATTGATCCAGAAAGGTGATTCTGCGCCGTGTCCGCAAAATCACCTTTTGGGGCC